>OX463821.1:0-5000000 GCA_949825045.1 Argyresthia goedartella | reverse complement strand
CGGAGTGTCCGGTGAATGGATGAGCTTCATCAATCTGTTCGACAGTTTGGTGCACATGCGATCGGACATTACCAAGTCTGTCAAGATGGCTCAGCTGGTGGCAGCATTGAGGGGTGAGCCTAGGGAGCTGGTCGCTCATTTGACAGTTACGGAGGGTAACTATGAAACGGCCAGACAATTGTTGGTCAGACGTTACCATAACAAACGGAGGTTGGCCGATGCCCAACTGAACCGTTTGTTTAGTATCCCGGTTGTGAACAAGGTCGGGGCTATACAGACGGAGGTTTTGAACCCGTTGTTGTCCGTCACCAAGGCCCTAGAGAATCTTGGACTTCCGGTTGGTGAATGGTCGTACCTACTGCTGTACATTGTACTTTCCCGCCTACCCGCTGACGTGCAGACTCGTTTCGAACAGTCTCACGGGAGGTCGGCCGAGGACCTGCCCGCCTTCTCCGACTTGGTCGGATTCTTGGAAGAGGAGGCTCGACGGACAGAGAATTTGGGGTTGACGGTCACCCATCCTTCGGAGCCACAGAGAGCTGCCGGGAGCGCTGTGAGTAGGGGCTCTCCGACGAGGAAGGACCGCACCAACCGGCAGTCGTATGGGACTGTGAGTGCATTGACCCCACATAGTGAGACCTGCCCATGTTGTAGGCAGATTGGCCATGCTGTGGCCAATTGCAATAAGTTCGGGGAACTTAGGGTTGAGGGACGGCGCCGGATGGCCAAGCAGCGGAGCTGGTGTTTCCTGTGCCTCGGGCCACACATGGCTAGGGACTGCACGCGCACAAAATTGTGCGGATATTGTGGTGGGGCCCACAACAATCTGCTGTGCATGAACCGGTCCGGCCAACAGCCTCCACAGGGCCGTATCCAGGGTGACACGGCATGGGGCCCTGAGAATTCGTTTGCGACTCGGAGCGCAACTCAGGGGCCAACGTCCCCACGTCCACAGGGCCGTACCCAGGGTGACACGGCATGGGGCCCTGAGAATTCGTTTGCGACTCGGAGCGCAACTCAGGGGCCAATGTCCCCACGTGCACAGGGCGGTACTAGGGTGCAGGGCCGCACTCAGGGTCATCACATGGGGGGCCCTGAGTTTTCGGTTGCGACTCAGCATCCGACTCAGCGGGCAATGGGGCCACAAGCACGCAGCCACCCAGGGGTGCAGGGCCGCACTCAGGGTCATCACACGGGGGGCCCTGAGTTTTCGGTTGCGACTCAGCATCCGACTCAGCGGGACATTGGGTATGTTGAGCAGGCCGTAACGGGCGGGTGGCATGGGACACCTTCGAGCTATGCGGATGCGGTTCGGACGCCGCCTCAGTTGTCGCCCCGCTCGTCGCCTCGTCCTCGTCGGTCGCATGTGATGTCCCCCCCGCTCATGGAGCGGCCACGGTTGAATTCACGCCCACCCCCCTTCGGGGGGCGTCGTAGGGTGGCAATGGAACCGGCGCGTGGGCCATTTGTACAATGGGACCCTCTGGCGTATAGCTGCCTACCTGATCGGTTACAGGCACAGTGGGGCCCCGGGGGCCCTCGCTAGGAATTTGCGGCCCAACAATTTGTTGCCCCCCAACCGGAGACGATGGTGTTACCGATCGCCTCTGTGCTTGTTTGGGATTTGGCGGGCAACCCAACATACGTTCGCGCCCTATTAGATTCTGGAGCTCAGGGCTGCATTGCATCGAATGATTTAGCAAAATGGTTGGGCCTCAATATAAATAATGTATCGCTGCCGAGGAAATTGGTCCCTGCTGGGGATTACAGGGCAACCCTTCACGGGTTTTGTGATGCCTCTGAACGAGGGTTTGCGGCAACGGTTTATTTGCGAACCGTCACCACCACCGGGGAGGTCGACGTGCGTTTGGTTTTGGCAAAAAGCAAGGTAGCGCCTATTCGGACAAGGATGACGATTCCAAAACTGGAACTGTCCGGGGCTGCTCTTTTGACCAAACTTTTGAATCACACTCTAACAGTGTTGCGTGGGTCAGTGGTTTTGGAGGATACGGTGTACGCGTGGACGGACAGCCAGATTGTTTTGTGCTGGCTGAGGTTTTTGTTGCGAACCGTGTCTCCCAGATTGTGTCGTCTGAGGTCCCACTGACCTGGAGACATGTACCAGGAGAATTGAACCCGTCTGATTGTGCATCCAGGGGATGTCGGGCTCCTGAACTCGTTAGACACCATTTGTGGTGGGGACCACCCTGGCTTGCCAGGAGAGAATCGGACTGGCCCCACAGCCATGTAGTAGTATCTTCGGATCATGGCCCCAGAGCGGCCGTGCATGTTACCCAGAAGGCTGAGGACCCTGACGCCGGGTTTCTGCTGGACCGGTATAGCTCATGTGTGTTTGTTTGTTTATCCACCAAGGCGGTACATCTCGAGCTCGTTGCTGATCTCTCGACAGAGGCTTTCATTGCTTGTTTGGATAGGTTTGTTTCTCGAAGGGGACTTCCAACTTTGATCCGCTCTGATAACGGCACTAACTACGTCGGTGCGGAACGATACTTACGAGAGATAGTCAACTTTTTGAATGTAAATAAAGTGGATATTGGAACGGCCCTCTCCCGTCGGGGTATACAGTGGACCTTCAGCCCACCGAGTTGCCCCCACTGGGGTGGGATTTTTGAGGCCGTAGTTAAGTCAGCTAAGACGCACTTGGGGCGTATAGTAGGTCAGACCGCGCTGACTTTTGAGGAGCTCGCGACATTGTTTTGTAAGATCGAGGCCGTTCTCAATTCGCGACCGTTGTGTCCGCTCAGCTCGGATCCAAATGACCTGGAGGCTCTGACCCCAGGCCATTTCTTGATAGGACAGCCACTTAACGCGTTGCCCGAGCACCCCTTCGAGGGAGTGAAATTGTATCGGTTGTCAAGGTATCAGATGTTGCAGCAGTTTACTCAGAATTTCTGGAAGCGTTGGTCGCTCGAGTATCTGCATATCTTACAACAGCGCCTTAAGTGGACTGACAAAACCAGCCCCCCTAGTGTTGGTGACCTCGTTCTGGTTAAGGATGCTAACCTACCGCCACTACGTTGGCGCAGGGGGCGCATTGTTAACTTGTTCCCTGGCAAGGACGGGACCCCCCGGTCTGCAGAGGTTCTAGTAGGAGGCTCGGTTCTAAAACGAGCGGTAGCAACGTTGTCTCGGCTGCCCGTAGATTAAGGGACAGGTGGGTGCCTGTCCGGGCGGGTGATTGTTCGATTCAAAATCGATACTCGATCGATGGTTTCGGAACGGCCATTTTGAATTTGACGTTGCTGCCAACCTAGCAGTTTTTTGACAACTGACAGACGGAAAGCCCTCGCGATGTAACGCGTATTGGTATAGGGTATTGCAATTATATCGCAAGCCATCTGGAATTGTATTCGGGGTTCCCTCAGGATTGTCTAGATAGCTGAGTGTGTTGTGATTCCCCGAACCAGATAAAGTTCGCATTTACGTGGCCGATTGGTTTTTCCCACGTAACATAACCTGTGTTGGAACACTGTGCTCGTCGAAGCTGGCCTGCCAGCCATACCTGGTTGGCTGAAGAACCTGTCTACCAAGAAGAGCCTAGGGTGCACCCAGGCCTTGCAGAGAGACAGGAGTTTGACGGGAACGAAGCACAGACCAGGTCAGATAGATTCATAATTAATAGCTCGGTGAATCGCCGACGTTCAAACTTCTTGGCATCTGATCGCTACATTACCTCGTAGCTGATGGGCCCCTGCGAGGTCATTAGGTGCCGAGAGGCCTGAACAGGCGCTGCAATCGATTTATTTATCGAGCTTCTGGTTATTTATGTGGCAGTTCTGGTTATTTATGTGGCAGTAATGTAATATTAGTTCCTCCTGTAATGCCTCCGGAATTACTAACAACCGTACGTTCCGCTTCGGCACGTGAAAATATAACGTATCACCTACTAGCTTGTAATTATCAAACCCTCTCGTTTCCGTATCTACCACCCTACGTCTGATACAACCGCTAATTCGATTTAACCGCTCATCTTCGCTTTGTAATCTCGCAATGTCCCGTAAACTCGAAATAACACTTGCGGTATTCGATGCCTGAAACCAGAATATTCCCGGCTGAACATTTATACTGTCATTCATACCTCCATGAACCGCTATTTGCCTGCTTAGCGTGTCGGCAATTTGATTATCAGTCCCACGCACAAACTCTATGTTGTAATCGAATTGCTCCAAAAACATAACCCATCTAGTTACGCGTGCCCCCAATAAAGTCCACGACTTAATAAACGTCAAACTTTTATGATCAGTTCTAATAATAACTTTTTTTCCCCGCAAATATATCTCAAATCGCTTTAAAGTGTATATAACTGCATACATTTCCTGTTCGCTGACAGCCCATCTCGTTTGAGCTCCCTTAAATGCCTGCGAACAAAACCCTATAATTCGTGCCTGGCCCAAACCATCTAATTGATAAACATAGCCCCCAATTCCTATAGCGCTGGCGTCGCATTGAACATAATACGTCTTTCCCGCCAATGGCTGACTCAACATTATACTTTCTGAGAATTGTTTTTTTATCTCGTCAAAAGCACTCTGCACGTGCGCACTCCAAACGAACTTGACTCCAGACCGTAATAAATTGTATAATGGCTGCGATAACGTTCCAAATTTTTTTATGAACCTCCGAAAGTAATTTATGAACCCCAAAAACGCCCTCAATTGCCTGACAGTTCTGGGTGACGGATATAATTTAAGTGTTTCAATTTTGTCCGGGTCCATCTGCAAACCTTGTGTAGACAAAATATGCCCCAATAACTTGACTTTTTTTTGTGCGAACTCGCATTTTTTTAGTTTGCATGTGAAGCCCGCGTCTTTCAATTTACTTAGAACCGTGTCCACTTGAGACAAATGCTGATCGAAGTCACCCTCAGTTAAAATCGCCAAATCGTCAACAAAATTTAAACAATATGACCTAACCTCTGGCCCTAAGATTAAGTCCATCGCCCTCGAAAATGAACCCACACTGGTTTTCAACCCCTGAGGTAAAACGTCGTAAACGTAACTTCTGCCTTGATATACAAAACCGGTGTATCGATTAGATTCGTCTGATAATGGTATAGAAAAATACGCATCTTTGATATCAATAACCCCTATGTAATTTATCCGGCGACCCGACTGCAATATCTCACTCATTAAAGGTGTAGTTTCAACTTCTCCAACCATTCCCGTGTTTAATTGTCGCGCATCTAGCAATATACGAACCTCCCCTGACTTCTTTAGTGCACAAGTCAATGGACTGCTGAAATCCGTAGATTGCCTGCTAATAATACCTAACTGTTCCATTTCTTTCAAACGTTTTGTTACTTTATCGCGATATGCGAACGGTATGGGATAGCTTCGTTTTACGAAAGGCGTTTCATCTCTCATTTTTATCTCATGTATATATTTATTTGTCCGACCTACCCTATCGCTAAACAACTCTGCATGTTTATTTAACACCGGCAATAACTTTGTTTTGTGTTCAACAGGTATTGATGAATTATTCACATATTCCTCTATCATATTTCTACTGGTATCTTGGCCCTGTACTTCCATTGTACAACAGCAAGAATCCTGATTAGGACAAGTACCTAATGGTATTTCACACATCCACCCGGCGCTTCGTATAATTAGCCTCTTATTACCCTCACACATTAAACTGGCTCGCGTCTGTTGTATAAAATCAAACCCTAAAATTAAATCTTTAGGCACCCTTGTCAATACTAGCATTGGAGTATCGATAACGCATTCACCTATTGTTAATGGTAACGTAACTAACTTATCAACCTTTTCCTTACTGACCCCAAACGCACCTGTGATTCTCAAACTTGGAATCGGTATTTCCGTTGGCTTTCCCATTTGCCTGCATACTTCATCGTACACTCCCCGACTTATTACACTGATTTCGCTCCCCGAATCAATCAAACTCCTTACAACAATATTTCCAATACACACATCTATCTCAGGCAATGTCAGTGTACTACATAGATCGCGCCCACACTCAGTCGAATCGTCGTCTCTGAATATCGTATGTAAACGCCTGTCATTGCGATCTCTACAATCCAATATCGATTTTCCATCTAAACACACGGCATATCCGTGCGTTTTATGCGCTAATAATTGAATAAATTCATTCACACCCACGTTCGAATCCAAATTACACAAATGATACAGTCTATGCTTTCTTTCAATTTGATCGGCTGTCCACCCAAAGCGTAATAAATATCTGAGCGCGAACGACCCGCGCGAGTCCACTAGTTTTTTGAATTCTGATTTATCGCATTATTCCTGTCACTTGAACTTTGCCCTGCCTCTGTATTACCTGAACTATCATTGCCCCTTTGGAACTCTATTGCCTTGAAACTAGCCTGAGGCTGCCTACCTCTACCGCGAAAATAACCGCGAGCGCGCGTCCCAAATTAGTTTCGTGCCTTTGTTCCCGCGTTATAATTATTCCTACGACTCACCGCGTTATATCGCATCGTATTTACTCGCAAAGCACGATATTGCCCTCGCATGTAGCTATTCCGCCTTACGTTGTTTGTATTCATTGTCTCCGAACTCTGCAACGCACTTAATTCCCCATCGACATTCCGTTCTAAATGCCGAAGGAACTCGACCGCATCTCGTATAGTCATTGGTTCCTTTCTAGCAAAAAATGCTACCTGAATATCGCGCGGCAACTGTCTGAAAATCGTGTTGATCTTCTCCGTATCAGTAAACGGTATCGTAAGCTCATATATGCTATTCAACTGAGAGGCAAAGAATTCTTCCATACTTTGACCTTTCTTGGAATCAAACTTCGCGGTTAGGAATCTTTGTTTAATTAATTCCTGTTCATTATCACCCCAGAATACCTCTCTGAAATCTTTTTCAAAATCCGAATAAGTTCTCCATGAGTCTCTGTATATGCTCATTCGAACTTTTGCAATTCCTACCAAACTATCTGTTGCCCATATCAAAGCCCTCGAACTATCTCCCGAGACTTTAATATAAGCCTTTAAATCTCTTAAGAAAATCATCGGATTTTCCGAACTCCGCCCATCGAATGTCGGCAACTTCTGTGTCATTTTTACTATGCATGTTTGACGTTTTTCTACCGATTGTTCAAACGTCTCTAGTTCCTGTCTGTCAGTCTGTCTGTCTGAAGTCCTACTAGCATTGCTCGTGCTCGAACCCCTTTCCAAACTGTCTAATCTATTCACTATTTCACATAACAATTGCGTCACCTGTCCTGACGCCATCTCATTATTTAAAACACTTGTCTGCGAAAGTGAGTCGTCTTGTACAGCCCGAATAACGTTTTTTCTAGGCCGGCCCATTATTCCCGAACACTAAACAGTCGGCTTCTGTGAAAACAATGCCCCTTTTTTTGTTGTTGCTTATTTCTTACTTACAAACTGAACTGTTTAAAATCGTTTCTACGTTGTGTTATTTTTAAAAGTAACGCGTTAGACCTTGATTATTTTAGAATATCTAGGTATCAGACTATCTAGGATATGCTGGTCACGGCACCAGAAAATCTGTAACGGCACAACGGCTAAGGTCGAGCCACCGCTATCAGTAGCTATTATCGTCTATTCTATCTACCCCAAAAAGAGATGTCCCGATTCAGCTGTAAAAATTGTAAGTTAAGAATGATAAGTCTGAATTTCTTGTTCGTTGAGAAGTTCGTTAGGCGTACAATAGTCGAACGGAAGATTGGTTCAGGAAGTTAGAGTTTCAAGTTAGACAGAGAAAGCATATATGCCCGCAAGCCGGAGCTTCGCATCAGTTAGCGGTGTATTGCGCCAGATAGATCATTGTTGTATTTTGTGTGATGGTACCATTTATTTTTTGTATATATGGGCGCTTGGAACTTCTTTTAGTGGTCGACCACGATTTATAATATTTGTTTGGGATATCGTATAGATATCCGTCGTAGTTTTACGACGTGAATACTCAATGATATTTCATGTGCTCCCTAGTAGCGGCTTGTGGTGGTTCCAGTTTTATAATTAGTTCACGGCAATAACGATCCGAATAGACCGGGTTTACACAATTGCGATTTGATTTTCCGAAATTGGTTTGAACTAGCGGTTACCTCAAAAGGTCCGTAACGTTTTGAAACCTTCAACTCTGCGCAATTTGAGCTGGATATTATCGAAACGTTTTCATTAGCGCTTTTGGAGATCTAACCCACACCACAGCGAGGTACATACTCCGGTAAATACCGATCTATATATCTCGCTGACCGCAGCACTTCCTCGACCGAGCCCAGTCATAAATACTCGAATTCAGCCTACACATTAGACCCCCAGCGAAATTTACATTTAATTTACAGATGCAACTTGAATCCAAACCGATCCAAGGCAAAGCAAAACAATCTACCCGGTCCTAAACAATGAACTTTAGACTGTAATTTGATCTCTTCGCGCGTCCCCGACAATACTCAAATGTCAAAAATATCAACAGGATAGGTTATCTGTGTTGACAACGTTTATACTTTGTTCTGAATTTGTTATTTCCATCCGCGGAACCTCATCGATCAAACAGTCTCTCTATGCCCTGACAACCTAGGTTTAGCCGCAACTAAACTCCTGTCTAGCCTAGTCTAAAATCCTAGTGTTATACCACGTCCATTATCGACACCACTCGAAAATGGTTGAGTTTGATTTGAATGTGCTTGTATGTTTAATGACTGTGTGTGTGGGAGTTTCAAAACTCGCTACTCGAAAGGAATGAGGAGAGGATTAGCCCGCGAATATCCTAAGAGCCAATCCAGGAACCCTATGGTGAAGGAAAAAGGAAATTAGGGTCGCTCCAAGCCCAGACTCAGACTCAGATCAATTACCTACAAGTTCTTATCTAACGACCCAAGGATAGTTTTGGAATTTGAGGTATACCGAACCGAGGTATATCTTGGCGCTTCAGACACTCACGAAAATCCACTGTAACACGCAATCACAATTCGTCCAGTTCCAGACGCGTAAAACGGCAGACCGAAACTGTTTAGAATTACCGAAAGACGAGTATCACAGTAGCTTGACGCAGAGACTGAATGCCTCCCCCTCCCACGCTCTCGTATTTATAGATCCCACATGTCTGAAAAAAATGGCGTCCTTTGCGGAACACGCGCTGCCCAAGCGAAAGCTTCTCATCTCTAACTACACAGGGTCTAATTTCAATCAAACATGCCATGCAGATCCGCCGTTCTACAAATTGTGTGTTCGCATAGTTTCTAATCAACCATTGGCTATCACTCAAATCATTTGGAATTGCCGATACACAGAATTTGTCGATCGCTGGCTATAAAAAAGCGGTTTTGATTAATTTAAGCCTTCCCGACCACTAGCGTCTAAGACAAAGACCACTAGAATGATATTCAAACCCGTGATGTCAAACTCGCCACAACGTACCAAACAAACGCAATTGTATATTTGCAGTCAACATAATAGCTTTCTCCGTATCGTTCCATAATAACCTTCCATTATTTAGTTATTCATAATTTATTCAGCGCGCAGCCAAATCGGCTCTGATCCCTACACATTTCGCAGGAATGCGCCAAAAAAAACCTGACCTGACCTCTATTCCTTGAACCAACCTACGATCTCGGCTCATTGTTTTTTGCCAACTTACCCTGAGCTACTCAAAAACCCAAACGTTAAATGAACCGACTCTTGTATTCAATGTATGTAACAATACAGCGCAGCGATGGGCTAGCCCTCTGTCACGCAAAATGAAGTATCAAATGTACTGACTCTTATGTACCATTACACATAACAACTCCATTTTTCTTTTTGAACATCTTCGTATTCCCTTAGAGATCCACCGAGGTCGCACGCTGCTAGTATATTTTATTTTTATTATGCTCTATGGGAAGCATAGGTCATACATCAACACAAATATTTCATGAAATTCATTATAGGCAACGTTGGCATCAGAACTGGTTAAACACTCAGAAAAACTCAGATTTGAAATACACTCTTTGAATTTGTCAAGGTTATCTTTATGGTAATCCCGTTTTTTTACAAACCAATAGTCTAGTGTACAGTATTTTCTTACAGGGCATTCTAGTAACTGTCCAGTATGATCCGAAAGCGCTAACCCTATTATTCGGCCTTTGCATTCTCTAATGTTTTGAATAAAATTGTCAAGACAGGTCCCACTACTCAGACGTGTGGGTTCGTTGAATGTAAGTCTTAAGTTGTAATGTAGTAGTAACTGTTCAAAATATACTGCATACTTGTCCCGATGAAGCCGGTCTATATTAAAATCCCCACATATTGTCTTACGTCTACCACGGCAAAGTTTCGACAATAGCTTATCTAGGTTTTCGAAAAATATATCGTAAGACGCTACATCATATTTACATTTCCTATATATACATATTACATTTAAATTATGCTCTGAAAGTATTATACCACAACACTCTATTGCATTAGGAATGTTACAGTCGGTTATGTCAAGAATTTGAAATTTAAGTCCATTTTTCACAATTATAGCTGTACCACCACTCCTTGTGCTTCTGGCGGAGTAGGTAGCCAGTGAATAATTTACAATATTAAGTGCTTTTATGTCGTTTTTTATCATATTATGCTCTGTTATACCTATTACATCTATTGAAGTCCCGCTATTTCTTAGTTCATCTAAGTAAATGGATAACATGTCTGATTTAGATATAAGTCCATCAATATTTTGATGAAATAGATTTATAACGTTATTTACGAAAAAAGTCAGAATTGTTACAGTAATCTCTTCCATTTGTATTGCTACCAGTTACTTCAGATTCAATATGATTATCATTGTTTTGTTGAGAGTTTGTGTTATCACTGCTATTTTGTACATATGTAGAGTCAGTTTGAGTACACTTATCTTAGTTCTTTCTTGACTTGATGTGGCCTTGCTTTGCCGTGTGAATATGAGCATCAAACTTTATTTTATATTCTATACGCAGAATTTCCCTGAGGACTGATTGGGACATAAATACCGACCTCAGTACGTGCACATTATTCTTCAGTGGCAGATCGATAAACGTACAGTTTTTAAATGCGCTCGCAATGAATCTGATTTCATAATTTAGCCTATTTTCGTTAAGGTAGAGACTATGTAATACCTTTGGTATGATTACATTTGTATTTTGTACTTTTTGCAACCAGGCCCTAAGTTCAAATTGGAACTCACAGGGGTTACGATCATTCATCCCACACAACAGGACTACAAAGTCATCCATGGTCAGTTTTAATATTTTATGTCTTTCTGAGTCAATAATATTTGCGAGCCTTGCTTGCGGTTTAAAAAAGCAGGTGACAAGGAATTCATGTCCAAGTAGCTGCTGTAACGCTTTTTGTAGGTGCCTTCCTTGTTGATCACCTAGAATAATCACCTTACGCCTTAATGTCTTAGTTTTAGTTTCCTCTGTACATGGCTGCTGATTTCTGCTGACAGATTGCTGCGAAGTTACTGGGTTTGTAGAGGTGAGATCTCTACAACTACTTTTTCAAGATGTGGCTCTTTGTTTGATTGTTTCCTGCACTCTACATTTGTCTCTATGTTATGAGCCTCTACACCTGACCTGATGCCTACACCTGATGCCTACACCTGATGCCTTCGGTACATCTCTTTGCTCTGTCAATGGTGGTTTATTCTCATTAGACTTTTTTGTATGTAGTAGATTATGTCGCGTTCCATGCCCATGTTTTCGTTTTTTATTGGGTGTTGTAAAACTATTATTCAGGCTGACAGTGGCTTTTTTGTAGATTTCGTGTTTATTGGTCATAACTGACAACTCTTCCTTCAACGCACCATTTTCCAGTAACAGGTTTTTTATCTCCTCATTTGCTACCGTTAGTTCTAGAGTGAGGGCTTGAACTTGTCTTTTTAATTCACTTACTTCTAATGAATCCTCGTCATCAGATATATTCGGTAAGCTACCTGTGCTGCCATCTACAGAATGTTTGGTGATACTATCATCTTCATTTAGTTCTGACGTAGATTGTGATCGCGGTTTCCGCAAGGTGATGTTTGACAGAAACGAAAGAGAATTCATTGTTGTTTCGTTAATGCGGGAGGATCTAACCCACTCCAACCGACGTCGTCGGTAATATTTGGCCCAAGCGCTCGAACCACTCAGCTATGCTGGCTTATGTTGTGAGCGATGAGAATTGTCAATATATGCTCGATGTGAAATAAGTGACTAATTGACTAGAAATGTTCTTTGTTTAGCAGTCATTTGTAACGGAAATTTTAGTCACAATAAAATAGTATAATAACGCCGTCTGTTGGTGAGTAGTTGCACCTGCTCTGTTTCTGGCGTTTTGGTGCATGGTAGTGCATCCTACCGATACTGGCGAAGTAGTAGGTGACGCTTCGGTTTCAAATATTGATTGTAACGGCTGTTGTCACTTTTTTGATATTATGCACATTTTATCACTGTTTCTACTGTTGGTTGGCTTTTCACAATTCTGTTCACTTTTTGTCTTGTATGTTTGCATTGATTTCAGCACTGTGTTCTTGTGTTTTCCGTGATTTTACGCGTAATTCCACTGAAGCGTATTTTTCAAGTTCCTCACTTCTATGTGCTGAGTTTGAACGAGTTTCTATGATCCCATCATACAATTATTCGCAGCTTAACACTAACCTACCTAACGCTAGAAAACTATCTACTACAATACGAAGGCAAACAGCTGAATCTAGCTAAGATTTAGCATCTCGAATGGTTATCATTCGACAAACTTTCTGACAAAAAAAACTAGCGAAAAATGTATCAAACAACTATAATACCTCCGTTCTCAAAATTATCACAACTCCATCTTTGCTTAAAAAAATAATTTAAATCACCACATTGTGAACTCTTTCCACCGAATGGAAATATTTTTATCTGGGTTTGGATCTCATATCGTAATACCGTTTTTGTACACGCTGTGCGTTCGCAATATTCCCTAACGCCTTAGTCAGCAGCCTTCCCGTACGATTTACCCTTTCATCTATCGTTTCGTCTAAACCAACTGCGTTTAATCCTAATGATCGATCCACCACTGAGCACTGTTCCCTACCAAATAAAATATTATACGGCGACACTTTCGCTGACGCCTGCACGCTAGTGTTATACGCATGTACTACCAAAGGTAAAACGGAGCACCATTGCCTTTGATTACTACCTAAATATTTTGATAACATCGAAGTTAACGTTCTTTTCATTCGTTCTACCAAACCGTTACTCTGTGGGTGAAACGAACTTGTATGTATCATTTTAGCCCCAAAATGTTTTACCGTTTCTTTTACGATTCCCGCCGTAAAAACTGTACCCCTATCTGAAATAATTTATGTATTTTCCCTAATAGGCCCGAACCGGGCCTATTAGGGAAAATACATAAAACTTCCTCAACTAAAAACCGCACATCTTCCGATGTAACCCTAGGCAACGCCTTACATATCGCAAACCGCGACGCATACTTTACCGCGACTATAATAAATCGGTTATCTCTCGACGAACGTGGAAACGCTCGTAACACGTCGATTCCTACCTTCTCAAAAATATCCGAGACCCTAATCGGCAGCAAATCTACTACGCTTTTAACTACTTTCCTTTCTTGACACGGCACGCACGAAGCTATATAACGCTCTATCTCCTTATCGGCTTTCGGCATGAAATATTTCAACCAAAACCTCTTCAACGTCTTTGCGATCTAACTCCGCAAAATACTTGGCCCCGGCCAAACTATCGACAATGTCTTCTATCCGCGGAATATGATAACTATCCCTACAAATTTTCTTATTTAATTTCCGATAATCTACACAAAACCTCCATGAATTATCGGGCTTTTTAATTAACACAACGGGCGCAGCATAAGAACTAGTGGATTCCCTAACAACATCTAGTTTCAACATCTCCGCGACCTGCTCCTCAATAATTTCTCGTTGCACCGGCGAAACGTGATGCGGGTGACAATGAACCGGCTCTTCATCATAAGTCTTAATATCGACCGACACTATCTCCGACCTACCTAACTGGTCAGTTGCAAACGCTTTGTTGCAAATCTTTCCGCATTCCTAACCAACAACGCCAATAATTTACGATAAACCGTTTATCTTTTACCCCAAACGCAAATTCGCACGAATCCGATAACCCCGAGAAATAAACGTAATCGCCCTTTCTTAACTCCTGAAAGTCGATAAAATCTATCACGTCACGATCCTCGATAACCGTGGTTTCCCCAAAGTTCACTTGTTTCCTTCTAGAACCGAAAGTCCGACCCTATCTTTTGTTTTGAAAGAATCCTTACGCGCATGACATTTCGTTTTACCGGTGTCGTGTTTTGTTTCGATTGGAAATTATTGAAAAATGATACCATTTTTCAATAATTTTCCCTGGAAAAAACACATACACGAATGAACAAAATAAATATTCATACCGTTCTTTACTAAAAAATCCACCCCTAAAATAATGCAACAATATAAATCAGTTATTACTTAAAATTCCTGTGAAAAGTTAAAATTGTCCAAACTAAAATCTATAATACATTTCCCTACAATTTGCAATAAACTTCCATTTACCGCCTTAACCCGTCTCTTCTCTTCTTGCATACATCTCGCACCCACTTGATCTGCAACGGCTGGGCTGATGCACGAAGCCGTAGCGCCTGTATCTAAAAGAGCTACCACGTTTACACTAGAAGAATTCAATAAAACTAATGGTCTGACCTGCTGATCCGCCTCGTCTGCGACGATCTTCCCCATTGGTCGTTTCGCTTCCGTGCTACGCTGCTGAGCTCGTCCGAGGCCCTCATCCCACAGGTCAGCCTGGTCACCGCTATCGGCCTCTAGCGACGACGCGTTGTAAAATCCGCTTGCCTAGGACGCAAATTATAATTATTAGTACTAGGTCTAATATGTGGTTCCTGACCACTTGACGACGGCGAAACATTTTGCGTCGTGGGTCTTGAGTAGGGCTTTGATTAAATTATGCAGGCCTAAAAAAATGAAACGGCCTGTCCCCCCCCCCTCCCTCTATTGCTATGGGCCAAACTCGGTCCAAAAGTTGCCGGGTTCCTAAACACATTTACATTATCATCACTTCCCGGACTTAATTTCTCCATCTGTACCAGTACTGCCCTAAGCGCCTTCTTATCTACAAAATGGCTCAACATTAATTTATTTCTAAGATGGGTTTGCAATCCTCTTAAAAACTGCGTTATAAAAATGTCATCTTTGGTAACTCTAGCCTTCCTCGCTAGGTCCCCTAAGTAATGGATAACTTGCTGTCCTGGTCGCCCCATGTTTGTGAGGTCAGCAGACGAGTCTTTGCGTCATTTTACTCCCTACGGAGATTGCAGTACGTCCTGCCGCGGCAGACTAAAATCACCCTTGTTCAGTCCCTTCTACTACCTTTAATAGACTACGCGGATGCTTGTTGGGTCAGTGCGAACGAAGAACAACTGAATAAACTCGAGCGACTCCAAAACATTGGGATTCGGTTTGTCTACGGGCTGCGCAAGTACGACCATGTCTCCCAGTATCGCAAGGAGCTGGGATGGCTTCCGATCCGTCTTCGCCGTGATATGCACATTCTCTTTTATCTATTCAATATTTTGCGAAATCCCCGCTACCCCACATATCTTCGAGAACGTTTTGAGTTTCTTTTCCCCAGGGATAGTAATCGGAGATCCCACACGGTGTCTCTCCTGTCAACTCCTCGGCATAAAACTGCCGCCTACAAACACTCTTTTAGGTTAAGGGCAATCCGACTGTGGAACGCACTTCCCTGCACTATTAGGGATAGTCCCTCAATTTTCACTTTTAAGAAAAGATTGAAAGCGTATTTCCTTTCTCTTTCGTAATTAGTATCATATTTATGTAAGTATATGTATGATATTTTGTAGTTTATATATGTGCATGCTATCTAGTGTATTATATAGTTGAGATATATATATTTTTATTAGGTACATTTTATTTATATTTTAAAAGTAATTTTCGTACGTATGTATACTGTTTTATTGCGCACTAGGACTGTCCTTTTTCATAAACACTCCTGTCTTGCCTAGGTTTGCTGGAAGAAATCTCTTTTTAGAGATAAGCTCGCCTTTGCCTATAAAATTTATTGTAACTGTCTGTTTATCTATGTTTTCTGTGCAATAAAGAATATGAATATGAATATGAATAGTCCAACAAACTTCTTCTCTCTTGCTTGGCTTTGTAGAACTTCTCTGCAAAGTCTGTGCTTCCAAATTCTTCATTAAATTTATCCACCACCTCTTCAAATTTCTGGGCACTGCCCCTAATTTCCCTAAAAAAATATAAGGCTCCACCTTTTAAATACGAAGGAAATAATAATTTTAACTCCTCCGACGATATAAATTTCTTCCTCGATGCAGCATCTCTGAAGTCTTCTAAAAAGTCTTCAAAGGACTCCTGAGGACTCCCGGAAAAACAAGTTGACAAATCCTCCATCATATTATTAAAATTTAAATCTTCCCTATAAATATTTTATGAAATTATTTCATAAAATTTTTCACAAAATGTCCGCTGCGATAAAAATCTTCCAACAATATTTTTCAATTCAATTCTTCACTCGCTTGGCAGGTCGAGGTAATTCCTAAATTAAAAACTTAAGTACAGAAATATACTTCCTTTCAATGTAGTTTCGATCCTTCCTCGTTTCTTCAAGGTCTGGATCGACGATCACTATTCTCTTCTATGACGTCACTTGTTATGACGTCACCTCTTATTTCTGATGAAGCGGTCTTCTTATATCTCCGGTTCGTTCGGCGCCTCCACCAATGTAAGGTCGCAGCAGTTCTTGAACACCACCTATTATTGCCTACCTAATCTGTAGGGCTAGGGAGTTTAATTAGGAAGACGTTAGTAACACCAAACTTGTGTTTATTGATCAAGTATGGTTACAATTTATATAAAAGGGATCAAACTGGCTCGATAGCCATTAAGCTAATCCTAACTATCTAATTTGCATCGGTCGCTGACCGATGCCTAAGTTGAAGTGTGTCACATCGACTTTTCACATCAAAGCCTCTTTCTTTTAAAATTACAAATTACCTAACAGTGTCATAGCGAACACGCACTCTAAAGAGGCCTGTATACAATATTATCGCATAGACAAATATCGAACCTAACTATATACCCTACAGTACCTACCTAGCCTGAGAATTTGCCAATAGTCTGAGTAAGTACTAATAACACCTCTCTTACACAGAGTGGACTAAAATTCACAAACACAAATCGCACGTAGGTAACCCTACCGTGATCAAGCGAGACAGGAGTTTACAGGACGACCTTGTGATGTCAGAGTAAAAGAAGCTCTCAGGCGTAGTGATGCCCCGCAATCTAGCCTGCACGGGCGGGGCAACCGATTTTGTAGGTGTTTAGCGAATATTGTACGTAGCGCAGGTGCGAGCTAGTTTGCGCTTTATTGCCGCTCAACGAGAGTAGCTATTTATTTAAGTGTATTTGTAGAGTGATATTTCTGTACGTAGCACTATTAAGTATTCTGTGCTAACGAAACTTATATCTAAATCGTGAGTAAATATTCCGTCTCCCTATATAAACCCTAGATTCTCTGTAATCCTAGTTCTTTGCGATTTGTTCGCTTTGTTTTTGCAATCTCGATGTAATGCGGAACGGACTGACGACTGAGTTCTAAAGCATTGTGCAGAACAGTTCCGTTTTGTTAAGTGCAAACTTGACACGGCACACACGTCCGGTTTCGCGTAAACTCTTTTGAGATATAAACATGAACTCGTTCTTTATTATCATCAAGACGCGTAGTAAATCAAACGTAAAAGATAACAAACTGATCGACCTCTCGCGTACGATATTCGACACGTATAGTGATGATTCCAGCATATATATAAGATACTTCAACCAAGACTAGCTTACATAAGCTCCCGCGCGAAAATAGCAAAAAAAATTCAGAACTTACAAAGAAACTGGATGAACTATCAATAAATACAACACAAAACGCACATGATCAAGTAGGCTAATTAACTCGGGAAAATATCGATTTGAAAGAACAAATAGAAAAACTAACTAAGACTGAGGAATTATATAAAAAAGTCTGTGCAAGTCCGAGGGCAAACACTTAAAAAAAAATACATCGCCAAAAAAAACCTTAAAATGAATCACCCTAAAAATCTCCAAAACAAACTGAAGATGCCAGCTCTCCACTGAAAACGGTAACCCCTAAACGTAAATCACAACAAAAATCGACGCAGACTTCTCCTAAAGGATGCTGGAGAAGTATTCCTGTAACGATATGATTTCGAAAAATGAGGAGTATAGCTCGTCCGCAGGCAACTCTGTAATGAAGAAAAAGGAGAATAACCAAGGTACATAACAATCCAAACTAAACCCTAAAATCAGAAAAGTAAAACGTAAAATATGTCTGATAACTAATAATAAAACGACAACATTCGCGAAATAGCTGAACACAACATATGTTACTATCTGACTCCAAACGGCGGAGTTGACCAACTTATCCAGGGCCTAGATCATAAACTTAGACTTCAACCAACGCGATCTTTGCTTAATTATGATAGGTGAAGAAGATTTTAGGATTGAAGACGACTACATGGTACGAGCCACGCCTTGGGAATCCTGTAGACAGTTATTTAGGGATCTAGGCATTCTGACTCTAGATTAAGAGAGTTTATTCATTATGGTTCTACTGATAGGGCTATTTAAACGGAGAACTGATTTTGAGTCAGTTGCAGAGCAGAAAATAAGAATGAAAACCATGAGAAAAGATTTAAATACAAAGATTGTGCCCAACTTAACCGTTGCTAAGCACAGTTCTTACTTTCAAGCAGTCAAATTTTTTAACAAGTTGCCTATCGACTTAAAAATTGAGACTTATATAAATATTTTTAGAGAAAACTAAATGCGCTTCTTCTTGAACCTGTCTGTACGAATTAAATGATTTTTTTATATGTGGATTGATTTTATGTTTAATTTAATTTTAAGTTATTTTTAACTAAATTAGATTCTATTTTCCTTTAATTAGGAACCAACTATAATTTGAAACACAATAATTGTATTGTTTATGAATAAATAAATGAAATGAAATGAAATAAAATGACTATAAAACACTAGTTATAAACATGAGAAACGCGACAAAAATAATTAAGCATTTTTTGACTCCAATAGTGAGCTGCCACGTGATAGTGAAGGGATACGGATCGCTAAACAAAAAAGGATTTAAGATTTTAATGAAAATAAAAAATAAACGCTTAAACTATCTACAGCTCGATAACGCGAAAAAGAATAACAATCATGAAGCTGAAACCAACAAGACATTTTTTATAAATAATGTGACTCTTACTATATTTAACCAAAACATTGCAGGAGTACTCCACGAATCTGATCGTCTTATTGTAGCCCTTAACGAACTAAGAAATGAAAATCAAGACATAGATGTAAATTTTTTTGACTGAAGACTTCATGACAGCGAATGAACAAAAAACTCTTACTTACTTAACTATTAAGTAGCTTATGCATTGACTAGGAAAAGACAAAATAAGAAAAAAGAGAACCGCGGTGGCACAGCAATTCTAATAAAAAATTTAATAGAATTTGAAGAGATTAGTACAATTAATAACCTTGCAGAAACCTATAATTTTGAATGCTATATTATGCGTATATAAAATTTCGGAAAATCGATATATATTTTTTCAAATCTTAGAAAACGTCCTTCTTATTTACAAAAATAAAAAAATTAAAATTATCATAGCAGGTGACTAGAACCTAAATAGACTAATTTAAAACACACTAAATACTAATTTTGAACAATTGTTAGAAACTTATAGCGTGTTTACTCAAAACAAACGTCCAATCCCATTCGTTTTTGTTTAAAAACAAGTGTTGAACAGTAATTTATGTGTTTGTGGTAAGGCCCACAATTTCTTACTAAGATTTAACGAGCCTACTAGAATAACTCCCAAAACTAAGATCTGCATCGATAACTTCACGACAAACTTTATTGATGGTCAAACAAACCTTATTGAATTAGGACTCTCAAATCGCAAAACCTCTATTATAAAAGTTCAGGTAAAAAAACAACTAACAAAAACCCCTAAACCTATATTCGCGAAAAAAGGGATGTTTGCAAAGAAAATATAGCTAAATTCACAAATGCGTTGAGTAAAGTCTATGAATGCACCGACTCAGAAGATGCTTTCGAAAAGCTACTGGATACAATCACCTTGTTCTTCGAACTGTGCTTCCCGATGTGCAGAATTAGACTATCAGCTGGGTCTAAACCACCTTGGCTTACAAAAGGTATTAAAACATGTTCTAAGAAGAAACGCGAACAATCGCAAAACACCAACGGAAACAAAAAAAAGGAGTTCAAAACATTTACAAAACGGTACAAAAATCCTCACTCTAGCACAAAAATCAGAAAATTCGCGCTACATAAAACTGCCAAATAAAAATCTAAAGCTACGTGGAAAATTTGCAAACGAAATAATAAAAATAACATTAAGGAAATTAATCGTAATAACGAAATAATATATAGCCCAAGAGACATAGCTAAGATATTTAATGATTTCTTGATAGACAAAGTAGAATCTCAAAGTAGCAAGATACCTAATTTCAGACCAACCAAACCTAACCAAAAATCAATATTCATGGTACCAACAGATGTTACCAAAATCTAATATCTAATAAAATGTCTAAATAATACAAGTAGTGTAGGATATGATGAAATCAGTTCCAAAATACTAAAGTCTAGCTCCCATCTTAGTCAAGACTTACCAAGACATCTTAGCCGCGCCACTCTCGCTCGTTATAAATATGTGCTATGAACCAGGCACTTATCCAGATCGACTTAAAACTTGTGTTATAAAACCTATTCACAAAGCTGAAGATAAAAAAGACGTCAATAAATACCGACCAGTAGATTTTATACCTATAATATCTAAAATCTTTGAACGGACAATACTTAACAGACTAAATTCCTTTCTAGAAGCACACAACATATTTGTAGACGAACAGAATGCCTTTAGAAAAAATAATTCCACAATATTAGCGATATATGACCTCTTAAAACATGTGTATGACAGTATCAACAATAGACAACACGTCTCAGTGATTTTCATGGACATGACGAAGGCTTTCGATTTCGTAGACCACAAACTATTGCTGGAAAAACACGAAAGTTTAACACAAAATCTATTAAATTCATACTTAGCAAATAGTAAACAGTTTTACATTATAAATAGTATAGATAAAACGGGAACAGAACAAAACCGACGATAGGGCTGTAGAATACGGAGTACTACAGGGAAGTATCTTGGGGCCTCTCCTATTCCTAGCCTATATAAATGACCTACCAGAAAGTGTTCCACATCCTACAGGCTTGTTTGCGAATGACTGTTCCGTTGTCATAAAATTTACAGAGCCACTAAACCTCGAACTAGATATAAACAATACATTGAGTGGGCTTGTCGAATGGATTCAGAATAACAATCTAAAAATTTACCTATAAAAAACTAAAATTATGCAATTTCATCAACCACAAGCAAACCCATCGAAATTAAATATAAACTATTATAACAACGACGTAGAAATAGTACAAACAATGTAATTCCTCGGACTGCACCTAGACCAATACTGCGGATGGAAACTGCACATAGAAAAACTGTGCTGTAAGATAAGCAGCTTTGTTTACCATCTAATCGCAGATTGCGACCACAGAGGCAGCTGTTACTGTATATTTCGGATATGTGCATTCTATCCTTAGTTACGGTATCATCTTTTTCAGAAATTCTACTGATAGGAACAAAATATTTAGGCATCAGTAAAAAGTATCAGAGCCATCGCTGGCATAAAAAATAAGGAAAGCGGCCAACCCTACTTAAAAAATTAGACATTCCAACTTTTCCATCGATATTTGTCCCAGAGTGTTCGTTAAGAAAAACTATCAGAACACTTTTTATAGAACGAAACACAATTCACACAAGAAATCTGCGTAATCAAATCCATATAGTACTTCCTTCTCCTAAATAATTGCTATATAGAAATAGCGTTTTTTATGTCGCCATAAAAATATTTAACCTATTACCAAATGCTATAAAAACTTTGGATATACATTAAAAAAAAACCGATACTAAAATCTTAAAACATAAAATTTACTATCATATATCAATGAATACTTTAATGACAAGGAACTGATTACTCAACAAATCCTCGTCGAAGTAAATAGGCTCGATTGAGTTTTCTTGTGTCTCTTCTCTTTCTTCCGTTTCTTACTCGTCTTAGCCCACGGTTTGTGAAGTTTGTGAAGCGGCGTAGCATCGCAATATTAGTATACCTAGAGTCATAAAATAAAACTCTACTGAAATACTTATACTTATACTGATTTGATTTGTAAATATGTCCACTACTATATGTTTAGATTTATGATGTTATATAATAAAGTAAATATTTGTACCCCCAACTACTGATGAAACTCATTTGACACACTCATTTGAAACACTGTAAATGATATAAAACCTAGTTACAAACAACGATGAAAAAATAAACATTTTTGTCTTTGCCTTTGTCTTTGGTATTAACTTTCATAATGTATTTTTATTCGCAGGACTCAGATTTCTCGCAAATATATCGTTTATCTAGACACGTATCATTAACCCCTTTTTACTGCGTCCAAAAACCGCACGTGACAACCAGCATAATGATAAACTTATTGATAAAAACTCTTTCTTATCTGAATATTGATAAATTATGACCATAATGTACCGAAAATTGTCATATTATGATATGACATTCAAATTTTGAACGCCAAAGCACGCCTGCGTGCCACTCCTAGTTTGTCTGTGAAGTTGGTACTACTGAACAAGCTAAACAACTGTAGAGCAATGATCAATGCCACAATGCCGGTCGAACATGAGGTTCCTGAATACATCAAAGAGAGCTTATGATATGTGTGTAAATAAACTAGTGTATGTAACTGTACATAATTAATCACAGGATCTCCAACCATTCCCGTGTTTAATTGTCGCGCATCTAGCAATATACGAACCTCCCCTGACTTCTTTAGTGCACAAGTCAATGGACTGCTGAAATCCGTAGATTGCCTGCTAATAATACCTAACTGTTCCATTTCTTTCAAACGTTTTGTTACTTTATCGCGATATGCGAACGGTATGGGATAGCTTCGTTTTACGAAAGGCGTTTCATCTCTCATTTTTATCTCATGTATATATTTATTTGTCCGACCTACCCTATCGCTATGTTTAGCGATAGGGTAGGTCGGACAAATAAATATAGCGAGTTGTTACTCTGCATGTTTATTTAACACCGGCAATAACTTTGTTTTGTGTTCAACAGGTATTGATGAATTATTCACATATTCCTCTATCATATTTCTACTGGTATCTTGGCCCTGTACTTCCATCATACAACAGCAAGAATCCTGATTAAGACCAGTACCTAATGGTATTTCACACATCCGCGCGGCGCTTCGTATAATTAGCCTCTTATTACCCTCACACATTAAACTGGCTCGCGTCTGTTGTATAAAATCAAACCCTAAAATTAAATCTTTAGGCACCCTTGTTAATACTAGCATTGGGGTATCGATAACGCATTCACCTATTGTTAATGGTAACGTAACTAACTTATCAACCTTTTCCTTACTGACCCCAAACGCACCTGTGATTCTCAAACTTGGAATCGGTATTTCCGTTGGCTTTCCCATTTGCCTGCATACTTCATCGTACACTCCCCGACTTATTACACTGATTTCGCTCCCCGAATCAATCAAACTCCTTACAACAATATTTCCAATACACACATCTATCTCAGGCAATGTCAGTGTACTACATAGATCGCGCCCACACTCAGTCGAATCGTCGTCTCTGAATATCGTATGTAAACGCCTGTCATTGCGATCTCTACAATCCAATATCGATTTTCCATCTAAACACACGGCATATCCGTGCGCTTTATGCGCTAATAATTGAATAAATTCATTCACACCCACGTTCGAATCCAAATTACACAAATGATACAGTCTATGCTTTCTTTCAATTTGATCGGCTGTCCACCCAAAGCGTAATAAATATCTGAGCGCGAACGACCCGCGCGAGTCCACTAGTTTTTTGAATTCTGATTTATCGCATTATTCCTGTCACTTGAACTTTGCCCTGCCTCTGTATTACCTGAACTATCATTGCCCCTTTGGAACTCTATTGCCTTGAAACTAGCCTGAGGCTGCCTACCTCTACCGCGAAAATAACCGCGAGCGCGCGTCCCAAATTAGTTTCGTGCCTTTGTTCCCGCGTTATAATTATTCCTACGACTCACCGCGTTATATCGCATCGTATTTACTCGCAAAGCACGATATTGCCCTCGCATGTAGCTATTCCGCCTTACGTTGTTTGTATTCATTGTCTCCGAACTCTGCAACGCACTTAATTCCCCATCGACATTCCGTTCTAAATGCCGAAGGAACTCGACCGCATCTCGTATAGTCATTGGTTCCTTTCTAGTAAAAAACGCTACCTGAATATCGCGCGGCAACTGTCTGAAAATCGTGTTGATCTTCTCCGTATCAGTAAACGGTATCGTAAGCTCATATATGCTATTCAACTGAGAGGCAAAGAATTCTTCCATACTTTGACCTTTCTTGGAATCAAACTTCGCGGTTAGGAATCTTTGTTTAATTAATTCCTGTTCATTATCACCCCAGAATACCTCTCTGAAATCTTTTTCAAAATCCGAATAAGTTCGCCATGAGTCTCTGTATATGCTCATTCGAACTTTTGCAATTCCTACCAAACTATCTGTTGCCCATATCAAAGCCCTCGAACTATCTCCCGAGACTTTAATATAAGCCTTTAAATCTCTTAAGAAAATCATCGGATTTTCCGAACTCCGCCCATCGAATGTCGGCAACTTCTGTGTCATTTTCACTATGCATGTTTGACGATTTTCTACCAATTATTCAAACGTCTCTAGTTCCTGTCTGTCAGTCTGTCTGTCTGAAGTCCTACTATCATTGCTCGTGCTCGAACCCCTTTCCAAACTGTCTAATCTATTCACTATTTCAGATAACAATTGCGTCACCTGTCCTGACGCCATCTCATTATTTAAAACACTTGTCTGCGAAAGTGAGTCGTCTTGTACAGCCCGACTAACGTTTTTTCTAGGCCGGCCCATTATTCCCGAACACTAAACAGTCGGCTTCTGTGAAAACAATGCCCCTTTTTTTGATGTTGCTTATTTCTTACTTACAAACTGAACTGTTTAAAATCGTTTCTACGTTGTGTTATTTTTAAAAGTAACGCGTTAGACCTTGATTATTTTAGAATATCTAGGTATCAGACTATCTAGGATATCCTGGTCATGGCACCAGAAAATCTGTAACGGCACAACGGCTAAGGTCGAGCCACTGCTAGGTAGGTTTAAAGAATAGAGATTTTGGAAATGACTTCAGTTTTGTTCTGTTGCTAGTTGCCTCTGCTTTTTGTTGTTGCTCAACTTGATCAATGTAAAAATTGTTAAAAGCTTGGGCTATCTCCTTAGGATCGCTAATAACCCGATTGTCCAATTTTATTTGTTTAATGCTTTCTTTTGGTACTTTTTTTTTATTATTCAAGTTGTTATTTATTATTTTCCATGTAGCTCGACATTTATTGTTTGAAGTTTGTATAAAATAATCGTTCTGGGATTTTTGTGTGAGTTTTATTATTCTTTTAAGTCTTTTAGCATATGTTTTGAAATTATATTTATTGTTTTCATTTGGAGCGCGTCTGTATGTCCATATGTAACGGCACAACGGCTGAGGTCGAGCCACCGCTATCAGTAGCTATGATCGTCTTTTCTATCTACCCTAAAAAGAGATGTCCCGATTCAGCTGTATAAATTGTAAGTTAAGAATGATAAGTCTGAATTTCTTGTTCGTTGAGAAGTTCGTTAGGCGTACAATAGTCGAACGGAAGATTGGTTCAGGAAGTTAGAGTTTCAAGTTAGACAGAGAAAGCATATATGCCCGCAAGCCGGAGCTTCGCATCAGTTAGCGGTGTATTGCACCAGATCGATCATTGTTGTATTTTGTGTGATGGTACCATTTATTTTTTGTATATATGGGCGCTTGGAACTTCTTTTAGTGGTCGACCACGATTTATAATATTCGTTTGGGATATCGTATAGATATCCGTCGTAGTTTTACGACGTGAGTACTCAATGATATTTCATGTGCTCGCTAGTAGCGGCTTGTGGTGGTTCCAGTTATATAATTAGTTCACGGCAATAACGATCCGAATAGACCGGGTTTACACAATTGCGATTTGATTTTCCGACATGGGTTTGAACTAGCGGTTACCTCAAAAGGTCCGTAACGTTTTGAAACCTTCAACTCTGCGCAATTTGAGCTGGATGTTATCGAAACGTTGTCATTAGCGCTTTTGGAGATCTAACCCACACCACAGCGAGGTACATACTCCGGTAAATATCGATCTATATATCTCGCTGACCGCAGCACTTCCTCGACCGAGCCCAGTCATAAATACTCGACTTCAGCCTACACATTAGACCTCCAGAGAAATTTACATTTAATTTAAAGATGCAACTTGAATCCAAACCGATCCAAGGCAAAGCAAAACAATCTACCCGGTCCTGAACAATGAACTTTAGACTATAATTTGACTCTTCGCGCGTCCCCGACAACACTCAAATGTCAAAAATATCAACAGGATAGGTTATCTGTGTTGACAACGTTTATACTTTGTTCTGAATTTGTTATTTCCATCCGCGGAACCTCATCGATCAAACAGTCTCCCTATGCCCTGACAACCTAGGTTTAGCCGCAACTAAACTCCTGTCTAGCCTAGTCTAAAATCCTAGTGTTATACCACGTCCATTATCGACACCACTCGAAAATGGTTGAGTTTGATTTGAATGTGCTTGTATGTTTAATGACTGTGTGTGTGGGAATTTCAAAACTCGCTACTCGAAAGGAATGAGGAGAGGATTAGCCCGCGAATATCCTAAGAGCCAATCCAGGAACCCTATGGTGAAGGAAAAAGGAAATTAGGGTCGCTCCAAGCCCAGACTCAGACTCAGATCTACCTACATAGACCTACAAGTTCTTATCTAACGACCCAAGGATAGTTTTGGAATTTGGGATAGGTTGATTTAAAGGATAGGAACCGAGGTATATCTCGGCGCTTCAGACACTCACGAAAATCCACTGTAACACGCAATCACAATTCGTCCAGTTCCAGACGCGTAAAACGGCAGACCGAAACTGTTTAGAATTACCGAAAGACGAGTATCACAGTAGCTTGACGCAGAGACTGAATGCCTCCCGTCTTCTTGATAATCTTCTCACGCACCCTTTCTGGGGCGTGGGGAGTCGGGGTCAGGTCAAGAATGCCTCCCCCTCCCATGCTCTCATATTTATAGACCCCACATGTCTGAAAAAAATGGCGTCCTTTGCGGAACACGCGCTGCCCAAGCGAAAGCTTCTCATCTCTAACTAGACAGGGTCTAATTTCAATCAAACATGCCATGCAGATCCGCCGTTCTACAAATTGTGTGTACGCATAGTTTCTAATCAACCATTAGCTATCACTCAAATCATTTGGTATTGCCGATACACAGAATTTGTCGATCGCTGGCTATAAAAAAGCGGTTTTGATTAATTTAAGCCTTCCCGACCACTAGCGTCTAAGACAAAGACCACTAGAATGATATTCAAACCCGTGATGTCAAACTCGCCACAACGTACCAAACAAACGCAATTGTATATTTGCAGTCAACATAATAGCTTTCTCCGTATCGTTCCATAATAACCTTCCATTATTTAGTTATTCATAATTTATTCAGCGCGCAGCCAAATCGGCTCTGATCCCTACACATTTCGCAGGAATGCGCCAAAAAAAACCTGACCTGACCTCTATTCCTTGAACCAACCTACTATCTCGGCTCATTGTTTTTTGCCAACTTGCCCTGAGCTACTCAAAAACCCAAACGTTAAATGAACCGACTCTTGTATTCAATGTGTGTAACAATACAGCGCGGCGATGGGCTAGCCCTCTGTCACGCAAAATGAAGTATCAAATGTACTGACTCTTATGTACCATTACAGCCCCCTCCCAGACCTTGAGACACCGTTTATCTCAGTTAAACATGGCGCATGGATCTCATTACCACTATGCTACCCATGCTTTGTCCATATCTACTCTATATGTACGGACATCTCAAATCATGTACACAGACCGATGAATCTATCAATTATGCATATAATATTTACACAACTCGATTGAGCTCTCTCCTGTCTTATCTTATTTATCTATCTAACTATACAACCTCGCACAACCGCACCTTATCCTAATTCGTATTACTATATAATATATACATATTTATTTGTTTTTTTTTTATATATATTTTTTCCAAACCATGCAAGACCCTTAAATCTACAAAGTAGTTACTCAAATTTACAGCTAACAGCTTAATTATATAACTTTTATACACTATCTTATTTGTCTACGCCCTTATTCGTCCTCACATAATACCTGGCTATATTTATAGTATTGTAGTTACCCAATATCTCATTTGAAACCGGATCTACTAAAGTATAACAGTTCGGATATACCACTGCCGAAATAACATAAGGCCCTTTATACAACAATGAAAATTTTCGCATGATTTTATGTTCTTTATTTGAACGCACAAAAGTCTTAAGTTTCACATAATCACCTATACGATAGACTTCTAACTTACGCCGTTTGTCTGCCTGTCGCTTACGTCGTTCACTAGAACTTTTAGAGTTTTCTATCGCTACATTCCGCACCTGTTCCGTATCTCATACACTATGACCTAATAACCATTCATCGCCTAATTCCTTGTCAATAGTTAACGGTTCCCGCCTACCAAACGCCAACTCATTAGGAGCGAAGCCGGTGCTTGTGTGTTCGATATTATTGTAGCAACTTTCAATGTCCGGTAACACGTCGACCCAACTACGATTACTTCCGCCGCAATAAGTTCTAATTAGTCGACCTAGCTCGCAATTCACTCTTTCTACGCTATTAGAATTTGGACAATACACCGACGTATGAGTGACCCGAACCCCTAGCTGTTTGAGACCAAATTCCCAAACTTTCGATATGAACTGTGGTCCTGAGTCCGTAATTATAGTTTCAATAGGTATTTCCCTGTAAAATCTCTTTGTACAAGCGAGCACGCTGCTACCCGTCGCTTTCCGCATTGGATACAATTTTATTACCTTACTGTACACGTCTTGAATCACATATATATATTGATATCCGAATTTACCTACGGGCAATGGCCCATAAAGGTCCGAGAAAACTTTCTCACCCAACTTTTCCGCCAACACCTGTGTACAAGGACCAACGGTATTGTTAGTACTTGGTTTGACCTTTTGACATATGTCACAACTTCTTATTACCGTGCTAATCACCCTACTCATATGAAGAAAATAATATCTGTCCTTCATCAGTGCTAATATTTTATATCTGCCGTAGTGACCTATTTCTTCATGTATGTGTAAATGAAATAGAAATAGAAATAGAAATTGTTTATTTTGCCTAAAAAAAAACAATACTGAGGAAAGCGAATGCGTAAGTAGGTATATAAGGCAAAAAAGAGAACAGTCTCAGCGTTTGCTACAAGCTAGCACAGTGCTAGCTTGCAGCGCTGGTTTTCAGACAGTCCCTGACTAAAATTAAGAAAACTAAAACTAACTTGGTAGATACTACCACTAAGACTAAAACTAAAACAATAACTGGGACTGAAACTAAAACTACGACAATATGAAGGAATAAACTAAACAATATTATACATTAAATTAAATAAATAAAAAATAAAATAAAGCAGAGACGTAAGTAAATTAAATTCAAGGAACCAGCAAACAAAAAACAGCAGTTTCTGATATAAAATAAAGTGAAGTGAAGTGATTGATATAACTACATAGACATTTAAAGGAGATAAAAGATAAAAGAGAGAAAAGAGAAGAGAGATATCACTCAACACAACGTGAACGTGAAACACAGGCGAGTCTTATCGTGCATAATATTGAGCAGAATCTTTAATCTGTCTCTCCAGAAGGACCTTACGCAGTTTTATTTTGAAAGTTTGTCTCGATATTTTGCTACGCAGGGGAGGGGGCAGGTCGTTCCAGATTTTTGATGCAGCATATTTGAAACCGCCCTTAAAGCCAGCCGTCCTGTGCTTCGGTATTACCAACTTGTTCTGCGCTAAACCTCGAGTAAACATGTGATGGCAATCTTTTACTGATGTAAGCTTCGCCCATAGATACGCTGGGGTTTTGCTGTCTAGCACTTTAAACACTAGATAAGCCAAGTGTAGTTTCCGGCGTGCAGACATTTTAAGAGAGCACTTGTCATTGAGAAATGGTGTTATAAAGTTCCGTCTTGGAATCCCGAAACAAAATCGCACACAAGCATTTTGTACCCGTTGTATAGCGCGTTCCGTTTTAGCAAACAGTCTTGGACCATATACCACGTCACCATAGTTAAGTAGAGATAGTACAAGACTTTCAGTCAGAAGTGACCGGACTTTTTCTGTCAGAAAGTTTCTAATTGTGTATAAAACTTTCAATCTATAGAAGGCGTTTCTGATTTTAAGCTGCACGTGTTGTTCGAATCGTAAATCACCGTCTATCACGAGACCAAGATTCCTAGCTGACAGTACTCTTTCAATGTCTTCACCATTTATTTGTATCCTCGGGCTTTGCTCTACTATCGAATTTCGTTGGTGTTTTGTTCCTAAAACTAGAAATTTAGATTTTTGTGGATTGAGGACTAGTGCGTTTTCGTGTGACCATACCAAGATGCTTTTCAGGTCCTCGTTTATCATCTTAACAGCTTGTTCAGTATTTTGTGGTTTAAAAGAATGGTACAATTGGGTATCGTCTGCATATAAATGAACCTTGCAATTAGTAATCCTTTTGATGAGGTCAGCAGTGTATAAGATAAATAGTAAGGGACTGAGTATTGAGCCTTGAGGGCAGCCACGTGAAACTGAAATTAAATCTGATTGTGCCAGACTCCCATTCTCAACACTGGTTTCTACATATTGCTTACGACCAGTCAAATAAGACCTGAACCAATCACAGGAAGCCGATGACACTCCGTAATACATGATTTTGGCTAAGAGAAGTTCTGTGTTTATGCAGTCAAAGGCCCTTGAGAAATCAAGCAAGACAAGAATGCTACCATCTCCAGAGTCAGAAGCTGATATTATGTCATCCGTAACGGTGGCGAGAGCTGTTTCTGTGCCATGAACACCACGGAAACCAGATTGGACTACAGGAAGGATCTTTTCTGACTCAATGTAATCCGTCAATTGTCGGCATACTAATCTTTCCAGGATTTTAGATAGCATCGGTAAAATACTTATCGGCCGCAAATCTTTAAATTGTTCTATTGTACTGCTTTTAGGGATAGGTTTAATTCTAGCTATTTTCCAAGAAGACGGGAACACATTGGAGCTTATAGAATTATTTATAATGTGAGTAATTACTGGCAAAGTAGCCGATAAAGTCATTTGAATCATTTTCACATTTATGCCATCATGACCTGACGCATTTGAATTCATTGCAGTAATGATTTTGTAAGTATAACTTTCTGTGCATCCCTTTAAACTGAATTCATTTTTGGTACCATATCTGTTAGATTTAAAGAAGTTAAGAGTATCCTTATCTACTGTTGGATTCCCGGGTGTATCAAGAAAAAAATCATTAATTTTATTGTCATCGTTTAAGTGTTGTGGTATGCATTGTTGAGAGGGCTTACCTATATCAGAAACTTGCTTTAAATTTTTCCACATCTTATTTGGATTGTTAACATAATTATTTACAAAGTATGAAAAATAGGCTACCTTTTCTTTTTTTATGGAGCTATTAACTAAGTTACGTAAATCTCTAAATTGTTGTTTATCACGTTCTAGTTTTGTCGATAGAGCCTTTCTCCACGCATTGTCCCTTAATGACATCATCAGCCTAATTACGTCAGTTAGCCATGGTCGCGGTTTGTGTTTTATGAGGATTCTTCTCAGTGGCGCGTGTTTGTCAAATAAATTAATAAGTAGTTCATTGAAGTAGTCGACCATATCGCTAACGTCCTTTATCACCATAACGTCAGACCATGGTAGAGCATGTAAATCAATGTTGAAATGATTTTCGTCTATTTTATTCAAAGATCTGGTAAAAATATATGTGGGTTGTTCCTTGGGTTTCTGAATATCAAGTTCCGCAATGACCAAAGAATGGTCACTTAAGGCAGCATTGTGATGAACAGATATGTTTTTAAATAGGGAGGGAGAGTCTGTGACAATCAAGTCCAAGAGTGTGGCTGTATCGTCAGTGACCCTAGTGGGCTCCGTGACCATCTGCGACAGATCATGCTGGTTAAGGAAGGAGATGAATTCTGGAGCTGGGCTTTTGGTGGGGTCTCTCAAATCAATATTAAAATCGGTCATACTACACAGGTAATCACAACTGCCAAACATGGTCAGGGACTCACTTAGGGCGTCTATTGCGTCATCGCAAGATACACCTTCCGGTCTATACGCAGTGCCAACTGCCATGCGTCCTACTCCAGGTAGAGTTAGTTCAAGCCACATCTGCTCCAATTTGGAGGGTGGGTGTGGCTTTTTACGAATTCTTAGGCCCTTACGCACATAGAACCCTACTCCACCACCAGTGACACCATTTGGACGCGGTGCGAGGTACAAAACGTAACCCTGTATTCTAGGCGCATAGATTTCCTGGCCATCCTTAATCCACGTTTCATTAAGTGCTAGCAAGTCGGGTTTATGATTCTCAAATAGAATCCTTAGCTCATCTTGCCCTGTGTTAAGTGATCTCAAGTTTATAAGTCCAAACTTTAATAGAACATGTTTATTTTTGCCTTTTTATCTCTGTAAAAACACTATGTTGATGTTTGAATGATTGATAGATGTTTGTTTGTTGGTTGCCTTTGTTATTGTTATAAATATTGTTATAAATAGGTACTATTATTATGGCCTGTATTGGAGAAGTTAAGTGGTAGTTTTTGATCCTGGGGCTTATTACATACTCGTATTTTAAGTTTTGATATAATAATAGTCGAATAGTCACCCTTGTCATTGTATACGCTAACCATATTGTCGCCATAAACATAAACACTGTTGACCTTAATGACCTCACAAATAAAACGCTAACGAAAAACACGTTCTAAATCCGATTCGACACGCAGTTGCAGTATGGGTGTGTTTTGCTCACGCCGAGCAAGGATGCGCCCCTCTTGGGTCCATACAAACCGCCATTTATGTTTTTTTTGCAGCTCTCGTGCCTTACCGAACAGTATGCGGTTCGTCCTTGTGAGGCGTTCATTTATGAAGAGTTTCAGCAGATTATGAGCCGGGAGTCCCAGGTCCGCTGAAGTGGCACCTCGACGGACTCGCGAGCTCTTGATAAGCTCGTCCCGCAGCGCCCGCCGCGCCAGACGCACCGCGATAATGCGAGGTCGCGCCCTGCGACCTTTGTTGTCGCCGGCGGCGTCTTCAGCGTTGTCGCCGTCGTTACGAGTCTCCTTGTCGCCGTCACCACTGCCGAGTTGTCTGCGCGCCCCGACGCGCACAGCACTTATTACGTCCTGCTCTCCAAGTTTCACACCCAACTTAATCGCCACTGCAGACACTACATGTTCTACCAACTCACCATCGAACTCGGGGACTCCAGATATATCTATGTCATTTATCATCGTGGCCTGATCTCGTTCATTAATCTCCATACGCAGCTTCTCCATGGCTTGCTGGAGATCGGAATGCTGAGAACTTTTGATGATTGAAAGTTCGCTCCGAAGAACCTCATTCTCCTCTTTTAAGGTATCTATCCGTAGGTTTGTAGCGGTAACACTTTCCTTCAGAGTAGTGATCTGCACCATCAATGTATCCCTCATGCCTGCGAAGTCTGACTGCAGTTTGCCGATAACAGAGCTGAACTCCCTCTTTAGGTCATCTGTCACTCTACCCAACTTTGAGTCAAGCTTAGTATCAAGTATTTCCACCCACCGGTCGGTCGAGTTTATGGAAGACCCGGCTGTAGGGGGCTTATAGTCCGGGGTCTTACACTTGGACTGATCGTTCGCTGCGGCGACTTCAGCGTTTTCGCTGAGCATACTATCATTCACGATTACACTGTTACTACTCTCGTTAGAGATGTTTACCGAGGCTGCAGTCTCATCTAGTGACATGTTCGTCTCGTCCCGTGGAGCTCCCAGTGAGGCTCGCGGCGTGTGCTCATCAGTTACTGCACCCTGACGCCGTCTTGTGATATTCTGACATTCCGGTGCTGGGCAGTGCCACGATTTCCGGAAATTGTATAAATTGGCCAAATATTGCGCGGAAGTTATATTCAGACAGGAGTAATGGTAACTTTCCTTGCATAGCTGGCACCTCAGTAGCTCAGGATTTCCGACAGACTCACCGCAAGACACGCAACTGGGCATCTTGATTTAGTTGTTTGCTAGGTAAGTGTTTTCCTGATCGTCCGAAAGAGGCGCTGCAATCGATTTATTTATCGAGCTTCTGGTTATTTATGTGGCAGTTCTGGTTATTTATGTGGCAGTAATGTAATATTAGTTCCTCCTGTAATGCCTCCGGAATTACTAACAACCGTACGTTCCGCTTCGGCACGTGAAAATATAACGTATCACCTACTAGCTTGTAATTATCAAACCCTCTCGTTTCCGTATCTACCACCCTACGTCTGATACAACCGCTAATTCGATTTAACCGCTCATCTTCGCTTTGTAATCTCGCAATATCCCGTAAACTCGAAATAACACTTGCGGTATTCGATGCCTGAAACCAGAATATTCCCGGCTGAACATTTATACTGTCATTCATACCTCCATGAACCGCTATTTGCCTGCTTAGCGTGTCGGCAATTTGATTATCAGTCCCACGCACAAACTCTATGTTGTAATCGAATTGCTCCAAAAACATAACCCATCTAGTTACGCGTGCCCCCAATAAAGTCCACGACTTAATAAACGTCAAACTTTTATGATCAGTTCTAATAATAACTTTTTTTCCCCGCAAATATATCTCAAATCGCTTTAAAGTGTATATAACTGCATACATTTCCTGTTCGCTGACAGCCCATCTCGTTTGAGCTCCCTTAAATGCCTGCGAACAAAACCCTATAATTCGTGCCTGGCCCAAACCATCTAATTGATAAACATAGCCCCCAATTCCTATAGCGCTGGCGTCGCATTGAACATAATACGTCTTTCCCGCCAATGGCTGACTCAACATTATACTTTCTGAGAATTGTTTTTTTATCTCGTCAAAAGCACTCTGCACGTGCGCACTCCAAACGAACTTGACTCCAGACCGTAATAAATTGTATAATGGCTGCGATAACGTTCCAAATTTTTTTATGAACCTCCGAAAGTAATTTATGAACCCCAAAAACGCCCTCAATTGCCTGACAGTTCTGGGTGACGGATATAATTTAAGTGTTTCAATTTTGTCCGGGTCCATCTGCAAACCATGTGTAGACAAAATATGCTCCAATAACTTGACTTTTTTTGTGCGAACTCGCATTTTTTTAGTTTGCATGTGAAGCCCGCGTCTTTCAATTTACTTAGAACCGTGTCCACTTGAGACAAATGCTGATCGAAGTCACCCTCAGTTAAAATCGCCAAATCGTCAACAAAATTTAAACAATATGACCTAACCTCTGGCCCTAAGATTAAGTCCATCGCCCTCGAAAATGAACCCACACTGGTTTTCAACCCCTGAGGTAAAACGTCGTAAACGTAACTTCTGCCTTGATATACAAAACCGGTGTATCGATTAGATTCGTCTGATAATGGTATAGAAAAATACGCATCTTTGATATCAATAACCCCTATGTAATTTATCCGGCGACCCGACTGCAATATCTCACTCATTAAAGGTGTAGTTTCAACTTCTCCAACCATTCCCGTGTTTAATTGTCGCGCATCTAGCAATATACGAACCTCCCCTGACTTCTTTAGTGCACAAGTCAATGGACTGCTGAAATCCGTAGATTGCCTGCTAATAATACCTAACTGTTCCATTTCTTTCAAACGTTTTGTTACTTTATCGCGATATGCGAACGGTATGGGATAGCTTCGTTTTACGAAAGGCGTTTAATCTCTCATTTTTATCTCATGTATATATTTATTTGTCCGACCTACCCTATCGCTAAACAACTCTGCATGTTTATTTAACACCGGCAATAACTTTGTTTTGTGTTCAACAGGTATTGATGAATTATTCACATATTCCTCTATCATATTTCTACTGGTATCTTGGCCCTGTACTTCCATTGTACAACAGCAAGAATCCTGATGAGGACAAGTACCTAATGGTATTTCACACATCCACCCGGCGCTTCGTATAATTAGCCTCTTATTACCCTCACACATTAAACTGGCTCGCGTCTGTTGTATAAAATCAAACCCTAAAATTAAATCTTTAGGCACCCTTGTCAATACTAGCATTGGAGTATCGATAACGCATTCACCTATTGTTAATGGTAACGTAACTAACTTATCAACCTTTTCCTTACTGACCCCAAACGCACCTGTGATTCTCAAACTTGGAATCGGTATTTCCGTTGGCTTTCCCATTTGCCTGCATACTTCATCGTACACTCCCCGACTTATTACACTGATTTCGCTCCCCGAATCAATCAAACTCCTTACAACAATATTTCCAATACACACATCTATCTCAGGCAATGTCAGTGTACTACATAGATCGCGCCCACACTCAGTCGAATCGTCGTCTCTGAATATCGTATGTAAACGCCTGTCATTGCGATCTCTACAATCCAATATCGATTTTCCATCTAAACACACGGCATATCCGTGCGCTTTATGCGCTAATAATTGAATAAATTCATTCACACCCACGTTCGAATCCAAATTACACAAATGATACAGTCTATGCTTTCTTTCAATTTGATCGGCTGTCCACCCAAAGCGTAATAAATATCTGAGCGCGAACGACCCGCGCGAGTCCACTAGTTTTTTGAATTCTGATTTATCGCATTATTCCTGTCACTTGAACTTTGCCCTGCCTCTGTATTACCTGAACTATCATTGCCCCTTTGGAACTCTATTGCCTTGAAACTAGCCTGAGGCTGCCTACCTCTACCGCGAAAATAACCGCGAGCGCGCGTCCCAAATTAGTTTCGTGCCTTTGTTCCCGCGTTATAATTATTCCTACGACTCACCGCGTTATATCGCATCGTATTTACTCGCAAAGCACGATATTGCCCTCGCATGTACCTATTCCGCCTTACGTTGTTTGTATTCATTGTCTCCGAACTCTGCAACGCACTTAATTCCCCATCGACATTCCGTTCTAAATGCCGAAGGAACTCGACCGCATCTCGTATAGTCATTGGTTCCTTTCTAGCAAAAAATGCTACCTGAATATCGCGCGGCAACTATCTGAAAATCGTGTTGATCTTCTCCGTATCAGTAAACGGTATCGTAAGCTCATATATGCTATTCAACTGAGAGGCAAAGAATCCTTCCATACTTTGACCTTTCTTGGAATCAAACTTCGCGGTTAGGAATCTTTGTTTAATTAATTCCTGTTCATTATCACCCCAGAATACCTCTCTGAAATCTTTTTCAAAATCCGAATAAGTTCGCCATGAGTCTCTGTATATGCTCATTCGAACTTTTGCAATTCCTACCAAACTATCTGTTGCCCATATCAAAGCCCTCGAACTATCTCCCGAGACTTTAATATAAGCCTTTAAATCTCTTAAGAAAATCATCGGATTTTCCGAACTCCGCCCATCGAATGTCGGCAACTTCTGTGTCATTTTTACTATGCATGTTTGACGTTTTTCTACCGATTGTTCAAACGTCTCTAGTTCCTGTCTGTCAGTCTGTCTGTCTGAAGTCCTACTAGCATTGCTCGTGCTCGAACCCCTTTCCAAACTGTCTAATCTATTCACTATTTCAGATAACAATTGCGTCACCTGTCCTGACGCCATCTCATTATTTAAAACACTTGTCTGCGAAAGTTAGTCGTCTTGTACAGCCCGACTAACGTTTTTTCTAGGCCGGCCCATTATTCCCGAACACTAAACAGTCGGCTTCTGTGAAAACAATGCCCCTTTTTTTGTTGTTGCTTATTTCTTACTTACAAACTGAACTGTTTAAAATCGTTTCTACGTTGTGTTATTTTTAAAAGTAACGCGTTAGACCTTGATTCTTTTAGAATATCTAGGTATCAGACTATCTAGGATATGCTGGTCACGGCACCAGAAAATCTGTAACGGCACAACGGCTAAGGTCGAGCCACCGCTATCAGTAGCTATGATCGTCTATTCTATCTACCCCAAAAAGAGATGTCCCGATTCAGCTGTAAAAATTGTAAGTTAAGAATGATAAGTCTGAATTTCTTGTTCGTTGAGAAGTTCGTTAGGCGTACAATAGTCGAACGGAAGATTGGTTCAGGAAGTTAGAGTTTCAAGTTAGACAGCGAAAGCATATATGCCCGCAAGCCGGAGCTTCGCATCAGTTAGCGGTGTATTGCGCCAGATAGATCATTGTTGTATTTTGTGTGATGGTACCATTTATTTTTTGTATATATGGGCGCTTGGAACTTCTTTTAGTGGTCGACCACGATTTATAATATTTGTTTGGGATATCGTATAGATATCCGTCGTAGTTTTACGACGTGAATACTCAATGATATTTCATGTGCTCCCTAGTAGCGGCTTGTGGTGGTTCCAGTTTTATAATTAGTTCACGGCAATAACGATCCGAATAGACCGGGTTTACACAATTGCGATTTGATTTTCCGAAATTGGTTTGAACTAGCGGTTACCTCAAAAGGTCCGTAACGTTTTGAAACCTTCAACTCTGCGCAATTTGAGCTGGATGTTATCGAAACGTTGTCATTAGCGCTTTTGGAGATCTAACCCACACCACAGCGAGGTACATACTCCGGTAAATATCGATCTATATATCTCGCTGACCGCAGCACTTCCTCGACCGAGCCCAGTCATAAATACTCGAATTCAGCCTACACATTAGACCCCCAGCGAAATTTACATTTAATTTACAGATGCAACTTGAATCCAAACCGATCCAAGGCAAAACAAAACAATCTACCCGGTCCTAAACAATGAACTTTAGACTGTAATTTGACTTCTTTGCGCGTCCCCGACAATACTCAAATGTCAAAAATATCAACAGGATAGGTTATCTGTGTTGACAACGTTTTTACTTTGTTCTGAATTTGTTATTTCCATCCGCGGAACCTCATCGATCAAACAGTCTCTCTATGCCCTGACAACCTAGGTTTAGCCGCAACTAAACTCCTGTCTAGCCTAGTCTAAAATCCTAGTGTTATACCACGTCCATTATCGACACCACTCGAAAATGGTTGAGTTTGATTTGAATGTGCTTGTATGTTTAATGACTGTGTGTGTGGGAGTTTCAAAACTCGCTACTCGAAAGGAATGAGGAGAGGATTAGCCCGCGAATATCCTAAGAGCCAATCCAGGAACCCTATGGTGAAGGAAAAAGGAAATTAGGGTCGCTCCAAGCCCAGACTCAGACTCAGATCTACCTACATAGACCTACAAGTTCTTATCTAACGACCCAAGGATAGTTTTGGAATTTGGGGTAGGTTGATTTAAAGGATAGGAACCGAGGTATATCTCGGCGCTTCAGACACTCACGAAAATCCACTGTAACACGCAATCACAATTCGTCCAGTTCCAGACGCGTAAAACGGCAGACCGAAACTGTTTAGAATTACCGAAAGACGAGTATCACAGTAGCTTGACGCAGAGACTGAATGCCTCCCCCTCCCACGCTCTCGTATTTATAGACCCCACATGTCTGAAAAAAATGGCGTCCTTTGCGGAACACGCGCTGCCCAAGCGAAAGCTTCTCATCTCTAACTACACAGGGTCTAATTTCAATCAAACATGCCATGCAGATCCGCCGTTCTACAAATTGTGTGTACGCATAGTTTCTAATCAACCATTGGCTATCACTCAAATCATTTGGAATTGCCGATACACAGAATTTGTCGATCGCTGGCTATAAAAAAGCGGTTTTGATTAATTTAAGCCTTCCCGACCACTAGCGTCTAAGACAAAGACCACTAGAATGATATTCAAACCCGTGATGTCAAACTCGCCACAACGTACCAAACAAACGCAATTGTATATTTGCAGTCAACATAATAGCTTTCTCCGTATCGTTCCATAATAACCTTCCATTATTTAGTTATTCATAATTTATTCAGCGCGCAGCCAAATCGGCTCTGATCCCTACACATTTCGCAGGAATGCGCCAAAAAAAACCTGACCTGACCTCTATTCCTTGAACCAACCTACGATCTCGGCTCATTGTTTTTTGCCAACTTACCCTGAGCTACTCAAAAACCCAAACGTTAAATGAACCGACTCTTGTATTCAATGTATGTAACAATACAGCGCAGCGATGGGCTAGCCCTCTGTCACGCAAAATGAAGTATCAAATGTACTGACTCTTATGTACCATTACACATAACAACTCCATTTTTCTTTTTGAACATCTTCGTATTCCCTTAGAGATCCACCGAGGTCGCACGCTGCTAGTATATTTTATTTTTATTATGCTCTATGGGAAGCATAGGTCATACATCAACACAAATATTTCATGAAATTCATTATAGGCAACGTTGGCATCAGAACTGGTTCAACACTCAGAAAAACTCAGATTTGAAATACACTCTTTGAATTTGTCAAGGTTATCTTTATGGTTATCCCGTTTTTTTACAAACCAATAGTCTAGTGTACAGTATTTTCTTACAGGGCATTCTAGTAACTGTCCAGTATGATCCGAAAGCGCTAACCCTATTATTCGGCCTTTGCATTCTCTAATGTTTTGAATAAAATTGTCAAGACAGGTCCCACTACTCAGACGTGTGGGTTCGTTGAATGTAAGTCTTAAGTTGTAATGTAGTAGTAACTGTTCAAAATATACTGCATACTTGTCCCGATGAAGCCGGTCTATATTAAAATCCCCACATATTGTCTTACGTCTACCACGGCAAAGTTTCGACAATAGCTTATCTAGGTTTTCGAAAAATATATCGTAAGACGCTACATCATATTTACATTTCCTATATATACATATTACATTTAAATTATGCTCTGAAAGTATTATACCACAACACTCTATTGCATTAGGAATGTTACAGTCGGTTATGTCAAGAATTTGAAATTTAAGTCCATTTTTCACAATTATAGCTGTACCACCACTCCTTGTGCTTCTGGCGGAGTAGGTAGCCAGTGAATAATTTACAATATTAAGTGCTTTTATATCGTTTTTTATCATATTATGCTCTGTTATACCTATTACATCTATTGAAGTCCCGCTATTTCTAAGTTCATCTAAGTAAATGGATAACATGTCTGATTTAGATATAAGTCCATCAATATTTTGATGAAATAGATTTATAACGTTATTTACGAAAAAGTCAGAATTGTTACAGTAATCTCTTCCATTTGTATTGCTACCAGTTACTTCAGATTCAATATGATTATCATTGTTTTGTTGAGAGTTTGTGTTATCACTGCTATTTTGTACATATGTAGAGTCAGTTTGAGTACACTTATCTTAGTTCTTTCTTGACTTGATGTGGCCTTGCTTTGCCGTGTGAATATGAGCATCAAACTTTATTTTATATTCTATACGCAGAATTTCCCTGAGGACTGATTGGGACATAAATACCGACCTCAGTACGTGCACATTATTCTTCAGTGGCATATCGACAAACGTACAGTTTTTAAATGCGCTCGCAATGAATCTGATTTCATAATTTAGCCTATTTTCGTTAAGGTAGAGACTATGTAATACCTTTGGTATGATTACATTTGTATTTTGTACTTTTTGCAACCAGGCCCTAAGTTCAAATTGGAACTCACAGGGGTTACGATCATTCATCCCACACAACAGGACTACAAAGTCATCCATGGTCAGTTTTAATATTTTATGTCTTTCTGAGTCAATAATATTTGCGAGCCTTGCTTGCGGTTTAAAAAAGCAGGTGACAAGGAATTCATGTCCAAGTAGCTGCTGTAACGCTTTTTGTAGGTGCCTTCCTTGTTGATCACCTAGAATAATCACCTTACGCCTTAATGTCTTAGTTTTAGTTTCCTCTGTACATGGCTGCTGATTTCTGCTGACAGATTGCTGCGAAGTTACTGGGTTTGTAGAGGTGAGATCTCTACAACTACTTTTTCAAGATGTGGCTCTTTGTTTGATTGTTTCCTGCACTCTACATTTGTCTCTATGTTATGAGCCTCTACACCTGACCTGATGCCTACACCTGATGCCTACACCTGATGCCTTCGGTACATCTCTTTGCTCTGTCAATGGCGGTTTATTCTCATTAGACTTTTTTGTATGTAGTAGATTATGTCGCGTTCCATGCCCATGTTTTCGTTTTTTATTGGGTGTTGTAAAACTATTATTCAGGCTGACAGTGGCTTTTTTGTAGATTTCGTGTTTATTGGTCATAACTGACAACTCTTCCTTCAACGCACCATTTTCCAGTAACAGGTTTTTTATCTCCTCATTTGCTACCGTTAGTTCTAGAGTGAGGGCTTGAACTTGTCTTTTTAATTCACTTACTTCTAATGAATCCTCGTCATCAGATATATTCGGTAAGCTACCTGTGCTGCCATCTACATAATGTTTGGTGATACTATCATCTTCATTTAGTTCTGACGTAGATTGTGATCGCGGTTTCCGCAAGGTGATGTTTGACAGAAACGAAAGAGAATTCATTGTTGTTTCGTTAATGCGGGAGGATCTAACCCACTCCAACCGACGTCGTCGGTAATATTTGGCCCAAGCGCTCGAACCACTCAGCTATGCTGGCTTATGTTGTGAGCGATGAGAATTGTCAATATATGCTCGATGTGAAATAAGTGACTAATTGACTAGAAATGTTCTTTGTTTAGCAGTCATTTGTAACGGAAATTTTAGTCACAATAAAATAGTATAATAACGCCGTCTGTTGGTGAGTAGTTGCACCTGCTCTGTTTCTGGCGTTTTGGTGCATGGTAGTGCCTCCTACCGATACTGGCGAAGTAGTAGGTGACGCTTCGGTTTCAAATATTGATTGTAACGGCTGTTGTCACTTTTTTGATATTATGCACATTTTATCACTGTTTCTACTGTTGGTTGGCTTTTCACAATTCTGTTCACTTTTTGTCTTGTATGTTTGCATTGATTTCAGCACTGTGTTCTTGTGTTTTCCGTGATTTTACGCGTAATTCCACTGAAGCGTATTTTTCAAGTTCCTCACTTCTATGTGCTGAGTTTGAACGAGTTTGAACTGACCGAAGGTCATATGTTGAGTTACACACTTAACTACACTTAGGGTGTAGATCCTACTTAATATATACCTAACTACACTTAAGGTGTAGGCTATGCACCTTAAAAAAATTAATTAAAAAAACTTAAATTATAACACCCTATGATCCCATCATACAATTATTCGCAGCTTAACACTAACCTACCTAACGCTAGAAAACTATCTACTACAATACGAAGGCAAACAGCTGAATCTAGCTAAGATTTAGCATCTCGAATGGTTATCATTCGACAAACTTTCTGACAAAAAAAACTAGCGAAAAATGTATCAAACAACTATAATACCTCCGTTCTCAAAATTATCACAACTCCATCTTTGCTTAAAAAAATAATTTAAATCACCACATTGTGAACTCTTTCCACCGAATGGAAATATTTTTATCTGGGTTTGGATCTCATATCGTAATACCGTTTTTGTACACGCTGTGCGTTCGCAATATTCCCTAACGCCTTAGTCAGCAGCCTTCCCGTACGATTTACCCTTTCATCTATCGTTTCGTCTAAACCAACTGCGTTTAATCCTAATGATCGATCCACCACTGAGCACTGTTCCCTACCAAATAAAATATTATACGGCGACACTTTCGCTGACGCCTGCACGCTAGTGTTATACGCATGTACTACCAAAGGTAAAACTGAGCACCATTGCCTTTGATTACTACCTAAATATTTTGATAACATCGAAGTTAACGTTCTTTTCATTCGTTCTACCAAACCGTTACTCTGTGGGTGAAACGAACTTGTATGTATCATTTTAGCCCCAAAATGTTTTACCGTTTCTTTTACGATTCCCGCCGTAAAAACTGTACCCCTATCTGAAATAATTTCCCTAATAGGCCCGAACCTACATAAAACTTCCTCAACTAAAAACCGCACTACATCTTCCGATGTAACCCTAGGCAACGCCTTACATATCGCAAACCGCGACGCATACTTTACCGCGACTATAATAAATCGGTTATCTCTCGACGAACGTGGAAACGCTCGTAACACGTCGATTCCTACCTTCTCAAAAATATCCGAGACCCTAATCGGCAGCAAATCTGCTACGCTTTTAACTACTTTCCTTTCTTGACACGGCACGCACGAAGCTATATAACGCTCTATCTCCTTATCGGCTTTCGGCATGAAATATTTCAACCAAAACCTCTTCAACGTCTTTGCGATCTAACTCCGCAAAATACTTGGCCCCGGCCAAACTATCGACAATGTCTTCTATCCGCGGAATATGATAACTATCCCTACAAATTTTCTTATTTAATTTCCGATAATCTACACAAAACCTCCATGAATTATCGGGCTTTTTAATTAACACAACGGGCGCAGCATAAGAACTAGTGGATTCCCTAATAACACCTAGTTTCAACATCTCCGCGACCTGCTCCTCAATAATTTCTCGTTGCACCGGCGAAACGTGATGCGGGTGACAATGAACCGGCTCTTCATCATAAGTCTTAATATCGACCGACACTATCTCCGACCTACCTAACTGGTCAGTTGCAAACGCAAATCTTTCCGCATTCCTAACCAACAACGCCAATAATTTACGATAAACCGTTTATCTTTTACCCCAAACGCAAATTCGCACGAATCCGATAACCCCGAGAAATAAACGTAATCGCCCTTTCTTAACTCCTGAAAGTCGATAAAATCTATCACGTCACGATCCTCGATAACCGTGGTTTCCCCAAAGTTCACTTGTTTCCTTCTAGAACCGAAAGTCCGACCCTATCTTTTGTTTTGAAAGAATCCTTACGCGCATGACATTTCGTTTTACCGTTGTCGTGTTTTGTTTCGATTGGAAATTATTGAAAAATGATAACATTTTTCAATAATTTTCCCTGGAAAAAACACATACACGAATGAACAAAATAAATATTCATACCGTTCTTTACTAAAAAATCCACCCCTAAAATAATGCTACAATATAAATCAGTTATTACTTAAAATTCCTGTGAAAAGTTAAAATTGTCCAAACTAAAATCTATAATACATTTCCCTACAATTTGCAATAAACTTCCATTTACCGCCTTAACCCGTCTCTTCTCTTCTTGCATACATCTCGCACCCACTTGATCTGCAACGGCTGGGCTGATGCACGAAGCCGTAGCGCCTGTATCTAAAAGAGCTACCACGTTTACACTAGAAGAATTCAATAAAACTAATGGTCTGACCTGCTGATCCGCCTCGTCTGCGACGATCTTCCCCATTGGTCGTTTCGCTTCCGTGCTACGCTGCTGAGCTCGTCCGAGGCCCTCATCCCACAGGTCAGCCTGGTCACCGCTATCGGCCTCTAGCGACGACGCGTTGTAAAATCCGCTTGCCTAGGACGCAAATTATAATTATTAGTACTAGGTCTAATATGTGGTTCCTGACCACTTGACGACGGCGAAACATTTTGCGTCGTGGGTCTTGAGTAGGGCTTTGATTAAATTATGCAGGCCTAAAAAAATGAAACGGCCTGTCCCCCCCCCCCCTCCCTCTATTGCTATGGGCCAAACTCGGTCCAAAAGTTGCCGGGTTCCTAAACACATTTACATTATCATCACTTCCCGGACTTAATTTCTCCATCTGTACCAGTACTGCCCTAAGCGCCTTCTTATCTACAAAATGGCTCAACATTAATTTATTTCTAAGATGGGTTTGCAATCCTCTTAAAAACTGCGTTATAAAAATGTCATCTTTGGTAACTCTAGCCTTCCTCGCTAGCTCCCCTAAGTAATGGATAACTTGCTGTCCTGGTCGCCCCATGTTTGTGAGGTCAGCAGACGAGTCTTTGCGTCATTTTACTCCCTACGGAGATTGCAGTACGTCCTGCCGCGGCAGACTAAAATCACCCTTGTTCAATCCCTTCTACTACCTTTAATAGACTACGCGGATGCTTGTTGGGTCAGTGCGAACGAAGAACAACTGAATAAACTCGAGCGACTCCAAAACATTGGGATTCGGTTTGTCTACGGGCTGCGCAAGTACGACCATGTCTCCCAGTATCGCAAGGAGTTGGGATGGCTTCCGATCCGTCTTCGCCGTGATATGCACATTCTCTCTTATCTATTAAATATTTGGCGAAATCCCCGCTACCCCACATATCTTCGAGAACGTTTTGAGTTTCTTTTCCCCAGGGATAGTAATCGGAGATCCCACACGGTGTCTCTCCTGTCAACTCCTCGGCATAAAACTGCCGCCTACAAACACTCTTTTAGGTTAAGGGCAATCCGACTGTGGAACGCACTTCCCTGCACTATTAGGGATAGTCCCTCAATTTTCACTTTTAAGAAAAGATTGAAAGCGTATTTCCTTTCTCTTTCGTAATTAGTATCATATTTATGTAAGTATATGTATGATATTTTGTAGTTTATATATGTGCATGCTATCTAGTGTATTATATAGTTGAGATATATATATTTTTATTAGGTATATTTTATTTATATTTTAAAAGTAATTTTCGTACGTATGTATACTGTTTTATTGCGCACTAGGACTGTCCTTTTTCATAAACACTCCTGTCTTGCCTAGGTTTGCTGGAAGAAATCTCTTTTTAGAGATAAGCTCGCCTTTGCCTATAAAATTTATTGTAACTGTCTGTTTATCTATGTTTTCTGTGCAATAAAGAATATGAATATGAATATGAATAGCCCAACAAACTTCTTCTCTCTTGCTTGGCTTTGTAGAACTTCTCTGCAAAGTCTGTGCTTCCAAATTCTTCATTAAATTTATCCACCACCTCTTCAAATTTCTGGGCACTGCCCCTAATTTCCTTAAAAAAATATAAGGCTCCACCTTTTAAATACGAAGGAAATAATAATTTTAACTCCTCCGACGATATAAATTTCTTCCTCGATGCAGCATCTCTGAAGTCTTCTAAAAAGTCTTCAAAGGACTCCTGAGGACTCCCGGAAAAACAAGTTGACAAATCCTCCATCATATTATTAAAATTTAAATCTTCCCTATAAATATTTTATGAAATTATTTCATAAAATTTTTCACAAAATGTCCGCTGCGATAAAAATCTTCCAACAATATTTTTCAATTCAATTCTTCACTCGCTTGGCAGGTCGAGGTAATTCCTAAATTAAAAACTTAAGTACAGAAATATACTTCCTTTCAATGTAGTTTCGATCCTTCCTCGTTTCTTCAAGGTCTGGATCGACGATCACTATTCTCTTCTATGACGTCACTTGTTATGACATCACCTCTTATTTCTGATGAAGCGGTCTTCTTATATCTCCGGTTCGTTCGGCGCCTCCACCAATGTAAGGTCGCAGCAGTTCTTGAACACCACCTATAATTGCCTACCTAATCTGTAGGGCTAGGGAGTTTAATTAGGAAGACGTTAGTAACACCAAACTTGTGTTTATTGATCAAGTATGGTTACAATTTATATAAAAGGGATCAAACTGGCTCGATAGCCATTAAGCTAATCCTAACTATCTAATTTGCATCGGTCGCTGACCGATGCCTAAGTTGAAGTGTGTCACATCGACTTTTCACATCAAAGCCTCTTTCTTTTAAAATTACAAATTACCTAACAGTGTCATAGCGAACACGCACTCTAAAGAGGCCCGTATACAATATTATCGCATAGACAAATATCGAACCTAACTATATACCCTACAGTACCTACCTAGCCTGAGAATTTGCCAATAGTCTGAGTAAGTACTAATAACACCTCTCTTACACAGAGTGGACTAAAATTCACAAACACAAATCGCACGTAGGTAACCCTACCGTGATCAAGCGAGACAGGAGTTTACAGGACGACCTTGTGATGTCAGAGTAAAAGAAGCTCTCAGGCGTAGTGATGCCCCGCAATCTAGCCTGCACGGGCGGGGCAACCGATTTTGTAGGTGTTTAGCGAATATTGTACGTAGCGCAGGTGCGAGCTAGTTTGCGCTTTATTGCCGCTCAACGAGAGTAGCTATTTATTTAAGTGTATTTGTAGAGTGATATTTCTGTACGTAGCACTATTAAGTATTCTGTGCTAACGAAACTTATATCTAAATCGTGAGTAAATATTCCGTCTCCCTATATAAACCCTAGATTCTCTGTAATCCTAGTTCTTTGCGATTTGTTCGCTTTGTTTTTGCAATCTCGATGTAATGCGGAACGGACTGACGACTGAGTTCTAAAGCATTGTGCAGAACAGTTCCGTTTTGTTAAGTGCAAACTTGACACGGCACACACGTCCGGTTTCGCGTAAACTCTTTTGAGATATAAACATGAACTCGTTCTTTATTATCATCAAGACGCGTAGTAAATCAAACGTAAAAGATAACAAACTGATCGACCTCTCGCGTACGATATTCGACACGTATAGTGATGATTCCAGCATATATATAAGATACTTCAACCAAGACTAGCTTACATAAGCTCCCGCGCGAAAATAGCAAAAAAAATTCAGAACTTACAAAGAAACTGGATGAACTATCAATAAATACAACACAAAACGCACATGATCAAGTAGGCTAATTAACTCGGGAAAATATCGATTTGAAAGAACAAATAGAAAAACTAACTAAGACTGAGGAATTATATAAAAAAGTCTGTGCAAGTCCGAGGGCAAACACTTAAAAAAAAATACATCGCCAAAAAAAACCTTAAAATGAATCACCCTAAAAAGCTCCAAAACAAACTGAAGATGCCAGCTCTCCACTGAAAACGGTAACCCCTAAACGTAAATCACAACAAAAATCGACGCAGACTTCTCCTAAAGGATGCTGGAGAAGTATTCCTGTAACGATATGATTTCGAAAAATGAGGAGTATAGCTCGTCCGCAGGCAACTCTGTAATGAAGAAAAAGGAGAATAACCAAGGTACATAACAATCCAAACTAAACCCTAAAATCAGAAAAGTAAAACGTAAAATATGTCTGATAACTAATAATAAAACGACAACATTCGCGAAATAGCTGAACACAACATATGTTACTACCTGACTCCAAACGGCGGAGTTGACCAACTTATCCAGGGCCTAGATCATAAACTTAAAGACTTCAACCAACGCGATCTTTGCTTAATTATGATAGGTGAAGAAGATTTTAGGATTGAAGACGACTACATGGTACGAGCCACGCCTTGGGAATCCTGTAGACAGTTATTTAGGGATCTAGGCATTCTGACTCTAGATTAAGAGAGTTTATTCATTATGGTTCTACTGATAGGGCTATTTAAACGGAGAACTGATTTTGAGTCAGTTGCAGAGCATAAAATAAGAATGAAAACCATGAGAAAAGATTTAAATACAAAGATTGTGCCCAACTTAAACGTTGCTAAGCACAGTTCTTACTTTCAAGCAGTCAAATTTTTTAACAAGTTGCCTATCGACTTAAAAATTGAGACTTATATAAATATTTTTAGAGAAAACTAAATGCGCTTCTTCTTGAACCTGTCTGTACGAATTAAATGATTTTTTTATATGTGGATTGATTTTATGTTTAATTTAATTTTAAGTTATTTTTAACTAAATTAGATTCTATTTTCCTTTAATTAGGAACCAACTATAATTTCAAACACAATAATTGTATTGTTTATGAATAAATAAATGAAATGAAATGAAATAAAATGACTATAAAACACTAGTTATAAACATGAGAAACGCGACAAAAATAATTAAGCATTTTTTGACTCCAATAGTGAGCTGCCACGTGATAGTGAAGGGATACGGATCGCTAAACAAAAAAGGATTTAAGATTTTAATGAAAATAAAAAATAAACGCTTAAACTATCTACAGCTCGATAACGCGAAAAAGAATAACAATCATGAAGCTGAAACCAACAAGACATTTTTTATAAATAATGTGACTCTTACTATATTTAACCAAAACATTGCAGGAGTACTCCACGAATCTGATCGTCTTATTGTAGCCCTTAACGAACTAAGAAATGAAAATCAAGACATAGATGTAAATTTTTTTAACTGAAGACTTCATGACAGCGAATGAACAAAAAACTCTTACTTACTTAACTATTAAGTAGCTTATGCATTGACTAGGAAAAGAGAAAATAAGAAAAAAGAGAACCGCGGTGGCACAGCAATTCTAATAAAAAATTAAATAGAATTTGAAGAGATTAGTACAATTCATAACCTTGCAGAAACCTATAATTTTGAATGCTATATTATGCGTATATAAAATTTCGGAAAATCGATATATATTTTTTCAAATCTTAGAAAACGTCCTTCTTATTTACAAAAATTAAAAAATTAAAATTATCATAGCAGGTGACTAGAACCTAAATAGACTAATTAAAAACACACTAAATACTAATTTTGAACAATTGTTAGAAACTTATAGCGTGTTTACTCAAAACAAACGTCCAATCCCATTCGTTTTTGTTTAAAAACAAGTGTTGAACAGTAATTTATGTGTTTGTGGTAAGGCCCACAATTTCTTACTAAGATTTAACGAGCCTACTAGAATAACTCCCAAAACTAAGATCTGCATCGATAACTTCACGACAAACTTTATTGATGGTCAAACAAACCTTATTGAATTAGGACTCTCAAATCGCAAAACCTCTATTATAAAAGTTCAGGTAAAAAAACAACTAACAAAAACCCCTAAACCTATATTCGCGAAAAAAGGGATGTTTGCAAAGAAAATATAGCTAAATTCACAAATGCGTTGAGTAAAGTCTATGAATGCACCGACTCAGAAGATCTTTCGAAAAGCTACTGGATACAATCACCTTGTTCTTCGAACTGTGCTTCCCGATGTGCAGAATTAGACTATCAGCTGGGTCTAAACCACCTTGGCTTACAAAAGGTATTAAAACATGTTCTAAGAAGAAACGCGAACAATCGCAAAACACCAACGGAAACAAAAAAAAGGAGTTCAAAACATTTACAAAACGGTACAAAAATCCTCACTCTAGCACAAAAATCAGAAAATTCGCGCTACATAAAACTGCCAAATAAAAATCTAAAGCTACGTGGAAAATTTGCAAACGAAATAATAAAAATAACATTAAGGAAATTAATCGTAATAACGAAATAATATATAGCCCAAGAGACATAGCTAAGATATTTAATGATTTCTTGATAGACAAAGTAGAATCTCAAAGTAGCAAGATACCTAATTTCAGACCAACCAAACCTAACCAAAAATCAATATTCATGGTACCAACAGATGTTACCAAAATCTAATATCTAATAAAATGTCTAAATAATACAAGTAGTGTAGGATATGATGAAATCAGTTCCAAAATACTAAAGTCTAGCTCCCATCTTAGTCAAGACTTACCAAGACATCTTAGCCGCGCCACTCTCGCTCGTTATAAATATGTGCTATGAACCAGGCACTTATCCAGATCGACTTAAAACTTGTGTTATAAAACCTATTCACAAAGCTGAAGATAAAAAAGACGTCAATAAATACCGACCAGTAGATTTTATACCTATAATATCTAAAATCTTTGAACGGACAATACTTAACAGACTAAATTCCTTTCTAGAAGCACACAACATATTTGTAGACGAACAGAATGCCTTTAGAAAAAATAATTCCACAATATTAGCGATATATGACCTCTTAAAACATGTGTATGACAGTATCAACAATAGACAACACGTCTCAGTGATTTTCATGGACATGACGAAGGCTTTCGATTTCGTAGACCACAAACTATTGCTGGAAAAACTCGAAAGTTTAACACAAAATCTATTAAATTCATACTTAGCAAATAGTAAACAGTTTTACATTATAAATAGTATAGATAAAACGGGAACAGAACAAAACCGACGATAGGGCTGTAGAATACGGAGTACTACAGGAAAGTATCTTGGGGCCTCTCCTATTCCTAGCCTATATAAATGACCTACCAGAAAGTGTTCCACATCCTACAGGCTTGTTTGCGAATGACTGTTCCGTTGTCATAAAATTTACAGAGCCACTAAACCTCGAACTAGATATAAACAATACATTGAGTGGGCTTGTCGAATGGATTCAGAATAACAATCTAAAAATTTACCTACAAAAAACTAAAATTATGCAATTTCATCAACCACAAGCAAACCCATCGAAATTAAATATAAACTATTATAACAACGACGTAGAAATAGTACAAACAATGTAATTCCTCGGACTGCACCTAGACCAATACTGCGGATGGAAACTGCACATAGAAAAACTGTGCTGTAAGATAAGCAGCTTTGTTTACCCTCTAATCGCAGATTGCGACCACAGAGGCAGCTGTTACTGTATATTTCGGATATGTGCATTCTATCCTTAGTTACGGTATCATCTTTTTCAGAAATTCTACTGATAGGAACAAAATATTTAGGCATCAGTAAAAAGTATCAGAGCCATCGCTGGCATAAAAAATAAGGAAAGCGGCCAACCCTACTTAAAAAATTAGACATTCCAACTTTTCCATCGATATTTGTCCCAGAGTGTTCGTTAAGAAAAACTATCAGACACTTTTTATAGAACGAAACACAATTCACACAAGAAATCTGCGTAATCAAATCCATATAGTACTTCCTTCTCCTAAATAATTGCTATATAGAAATAGCGTTTTTTATGTCGCCATAAAAATATTTAACCTATTACCAAATGCTATAAAAACTTTGGATATACATTAAAAAAAAAACCGATACTAAAATCTTAAAACATAAAATTTACTATCATATATCAATGAATACTTTAATGACAAGGAACTGATTACTCAACAAATCCTCGTCGAAGTAAATAGGCTCGATTGAGTTTTCTTGTGTCTCTTCTCTTTCTTCCGTTTCTTACTCGTCTTAGCCCACGGTTTGTGAAGTTTGTGAAGCGGCGTAGCATCGCAATATTAGTATACCTAGAGTCATAAAATAAAACTCTACTGAAATACTTATACTTATACTGATTTGATTTGTAAATATGTCCACTACTATATGTTTAGATTTATGATGTTATATAATAAAGTAAATATTTGTACCCCCAGTACTACTGATGAAACTCATTTGACACACTCATTTGAAACACTGTAAATGATATAAAACCTAGTTACAAACAACGATGAAAAAATAAACATTTTTGTCTTTGCCTTTGTCTTTGGTATTAACTTTCATAATGTATTTTTATTCGCAGGACTCAGATTTCTCGCAAATATATCGTTTATCTAGACACGTATCATTAACCCCTTTTTACTGCGTCCAAAAACCGCACGTGACAACCAGCATAATGATAAACTTATTGGTAAAAACTCTTTCTTATCTGAATATTGATAAATTATGACCATAATGTACCGAAAATTGTCATATTATGATATGACATTCAAATTTTGAACGCCGACGCACGCCTGCGTGCCACTCCTAGTTTGTCTGTGAAGTTGGTACTACTGAACAAGCTAAACAACTGTAGAGCAATGATCAATGCCACAATGCCGGTCGAACATGAGGTTCCTGAATACATCAAAGAGAGCTTATGATATGTGTGTAAATAAACTAGTGTATGTAACTGTACATAATTAGGCATTAAAACTCTCGAGTGATATTTGTACGGTGCCCTGACACCGTAGCAATAGTTATAATTGAGGTCAAGCAGGTTGCCTGCTTTACCTATTAACCATTAATTATTACCAGTTCACGTACGGACAGCAAGCACACCGTGTGGCTCATATCAATGCTAATAAAATTAATAATATATAACAATAATTGTTCTTTATCAATACAAGACTTTTATGCATAGTGAAATTTATCATTTATCAATAAATATCAAGAGTGCACGGCCCGACGTCGTATATTTATTGGTCCTTCGAAACGGTCGCGTCGCGTGGAACATTTGACGTACTTTGGACCTCCAGCATGAGAAAAGCGTGTGTCATTTTTTATGAAAACGAATAGTGACTGTGCGTGGACGGAGCAGCATCAAGTGACTATCAAGGACAAACTATCAATGCGCGTTCGATTCAAGCAAGGAATCGAATCGTTTTATCAATATAAATCAAGTGCGACGGATTAGTTCAAGCATGGAGCTACTGTCAGTGGGATGAAGATCAAGAGATTCTCATTCCGGCACATCAGCATCGTCAATGGCCTGGCTTAATCAAGGAGCGGCCTCATCAGGGAGCGCAGACAACAAGGTGAGTTACAACAGATATAACAAAATTGACTTGTACCCACTAACTTATAAAGAATGTTCAACGGCCAAGTCACACAACATTAACTATAATAATAAAGAAATCGCAATAAGGAACCTTAGACTAGGCATGACTTTGTCTAGATTTCATTACTTTTTAAAGATAAACAAGCAGCTCCATCGAGACTTGGCTAGTTTTTTACAGAATGTTTTGGTGGGATTTCACTTCTTTTTGTAGAAACGTGGGCATATTGATTAATTTTATTAGATTTTCGAGAGATATGAAAACGGTGTAAACCTAATCTATACCAAGAGTGGTCGTGGTAATATGTGAAGCAAATATTTCAGACGCAAACACATGTATGTTTGAATTGGAAGACTACACCATGTACTCGGAATTAAGAAACGCCAAGAAAGGAGGGGGGATAATAATATACATACATAAAAGTAATATACATACATATACATATTTACGAGGCATTCGGTATTTACATGTAACTTTGAGTGTATCCTGGGTGAATTAGAATTAAGTAATAATAGTGTCATAGGATTGTGTGCAGTGTACAGACCACCTAGTTTAAATAAATGTCAATTTATAACGGAGCTATCCAATGTCCTAAGTAAGTACCCAATCAACAAAAGCTATGTTTTAATAGGGGACGTCAATATCGATTTAAAAGTACAAAATCCCACTGTAAATAACTACCTTAACAGATTATATGGATTAGGGTTCGAGTGCGGTATCAGTCAATATACGCGGATTGAAAAGAAATTGGATAAAATCACGAAATCATGTATAGATCATATTTTTATGCGAGACGCGGATAGATATGAGAACAGATACGTGCGAGCAGCTGTGATAAACAATGCCCTCGCCGAGCACTTCATAACTGGCCTGTCAATTGTAAATAACCAAAAACAAAACAACAACCAATACAAATACACGTACAGATTAGATAACAAGAAAGTACTAAAAGACTTACACGAAACTGACTGGAACCAAGCTCTAACCTTTCACAATCCCAATGATATCTATAACTTTATATCTGATAAATTCACAAATGTATACGACAAAAATAGACTCAAAATTATGATAAATATAAGTAAAAGAAAACAATGCCCATGGAACTGTAAAAGTATAACAGAGATGTGTGCAAAAAGAGATGAATTATTCTCAATATGGAAGATGGATGAAAGTAACCTAGATAATAGATTATTATATAATAGATACAGGAATAAAACTAGTAAACACATCAATAAAATAAAAAATGAATATACCAAAAATATATAAAAATAAATTTGTGAAAATTTTAATAACCCAAAAAAGATGTGGGAAATTATAAATAAACTGTGTGGAAGAAGTGTAAAGTCAGTAGTCGAGGTAATATCAAAAGCTTTTAAAAATTGTGAACTAGATGACTTAACAAATAAATTTGCAGACGAATTTCAAAATAATGTTAGTAAAATATGTAGCCAATGTAACATACCCTTATTAAATAAAGATACATATGAAAATATACCTAATACGTGTATGAGGCTTAAAAAGGTGAGTGACAGGGTGGTGCACGTGATAATCAAACATTTGAATGGTAAAAAAAGCCCGGGCGCCGATGGGATAAGGGCGTCGGACATAAAATGTATAAACGAAAAAATAGCCCCGGTAATAACCCACTTAATTAACACATGCATCTCCACATCACAGTACCCGGACGATCTCAAACTAGGAATCATAAGACCGGTATATAAAAAGGGTAGCCATCAGGATATTAATAATTATAGGCCAATAACTATATTATCGTGTATAGATAAAATAATAGAAAAATACTTTGGTCACGAGCTAAATAAATACCTAACACAGAATAATGTCATACATGAGAATCAATATGGATTCCAGCAGAAGAAAAATACTTGTCAATTACTCAGTAAATTCACCAGCGAAGTAAATGGTTACCTACACAATAAACAACATGTTTTGGCTATTTTTGTGGATTTCAGTAAGGCCTTTGAAACATTAAATTACTCAACGCTGTACCGAAAATTACAGCAGGCTGGTTTACAGGGTCCGTTGCTCGGATGGTTCAGGGATTACCACGAGGGCCGGTCCACCTCGGTGAGCATAGCCAGAAAACGCAGCAAGCAAATACCAACCGAGGTGGGCTCGGCACAGGGGTCAATCCTTGCACCGACCGATTACCTAATATACGTTAACGATATGTCTAACAACTTTAATGGAGGGTCGGTATACCAATTTGCAGATGATACTTGCCTACTGTATGCACATAAAGATATTAAGGAAGCGCAAAATAGACTACAGAAAAATTATGATATGCTATGTAAATGGGCTCATGATGTTGGGTTAGTTATCAACGAACAAAAAACTAAACTCATGCACATTCATTCCCCATATCTAAAGTCAACAACAATACCCAGGATCGTGGCCCACGGGCACCAATGTATGCATCAAAACATCATTTGTAACGGTACATGTGCTAATCTGGAACTAGTCGACCAACATACGTACCTAGGCATGATAATAGACAGTAACTTCAATTGGGGACCCCACATCGAACTTATATGTAAGCGTCTAAGGGCTATAATGGGAAAACTAGTTATACTAAAATATAAAATTCCTTACAACATACTAAGATTGTTATATTTATCATTGGCTGACTCTGTAATAAGTTATGGACTAAGTAGCTACGGTAGGACATATAAAACATACATAGATAACATATATAAACTACAATTAAGTATTCTAAAAAAGATTGTACCATCAAAGATAAAAATTCAATACAAAGACGACAGCACAGCAATATTTGAATACTGTAATATTATCAATATCTATAATAAAACTAAGTTCCTAATAATGTGTGAAGAAAAAGAAAATATAATTAATGTAAAACGCCGTGCTCGACCGAAATCATTGCGCGCACTATCTTATATACCTACATTTGTTGTACCTAGATTTAACAATGACTACGGTAGGCGAACGATAGAATGTATGCTACCGCTAGTACTCAATGAACTACCGAGCGAGGTCATTGATTCCCTGTGCGTGGACAATCACAAATGTAAAACTGTATTAAAAAAGTACTTCCTACAACAATGTAAACACGGACCGGCTTCACAGGTGGCGGAGGGACCCGGCGGCGGCGGCGGCGGCGTAGCAGGCGAGCCGTGCATATTCTACTAAGAAATCGCGGCTTGCCTGTCGCGCGGGGAATATCCGTAGCCTGTGAAACCGGCTCATAGTATTTCGCTCAAAGAAAAAAATATTAGATTAAAATGTAAACAGGGTAAAAGCGGGGGACAGTGGTCACACTTAAACCTGTCAAGGATTGAGTGGCCACCTAAGTAATGTTAAGAATAATTATAATTCGTTTTTGAATAAATAAATAAAAAAAAAAAAACTATAAGTGGTAATTTCTTCTTATTTTTGTCACTCATATTCATAACCAAGTCTCATATCTTATATTCGTTTCATATTTAAAAAGAGTATATCAGTGCAACTCTACACACCCTCTCACACACACTCATATATACTCACGATATTCAAAGAGAGGTTCTTCCTTACACTCACCAATTCCGCTTTTTTTGTAAAATAGTTATCTAAATTTTCGCAGTTTTCAATGTAATTTATCTTGTAAGTTATTCTAAATGTTTTAAATTGTAATTGGCTTTTAAAAAATTAGATTTAAATTAATAGATTTCCTGTTCTCAATCTTTGCTATCTACAGCAAGTATAATGTAACTTGGAAGAGCGCTGAATCTGAAATACAGGTTAATCACCTAGCTCAGGTTCAGATGTTTCTGTTTTGTCTGACTCAAAATGTTTTGTTATAATTGTCTGTAACTATATTGTGAATCATTAATGATGCAATAAAAAAAATATTATATTTATTATTATATTATAGTTATAAATTATGATTTATTCACTCAAACCTATTTTCATTATCAAATTTCACTGTGAAGGGATATTTTATAATAATAATTAATAATATTTATAATAATCTTCTATAAAATCTTATCAGCAGCAGTATAAGTAATTAATCAGTATGTATAAATAACTTCATTTCTCGTCACACCCCTTGGCTCAAACAGATAGCATTGGTGGTACGCGCTACCCAACACGCCAGTAAACTGCGGCTCGTAGTTATATATCACATTTGCATTCTCTTCAGCCGCGCTGGCGAAGGTGTGATGACTCTTCCTGCACTCGTCGCTGAAGAAGTCCATGAAGTATCGGTTGGCCCTGACTGCCTTCGCGCTGTGTGGGTAGCCTTTGGACAGCTTCCACTCGAAAGAACTCTTCTCTGGGTGGAATTGGACGCCGTAGAACGGATACCTGCGGTAGGTAGTTAATTTGATGTGATGAAAGTTGTAATGAAGTTTTGGAGACTCACGCACTACACCGTATCGTGTCCGCGTATCGTTTGCGCACCGGAAAAATACGCACGTGACGGTCTTGGTCGGTGACGGGACGGTGTAGTGGGACCCACCGTTCCGTTCCGTTCCGTTTTAAAGTATGAGACTACCAAGTCTCATACTTTAAAATAATATTTTTTGCCTGAACGCTCCTGTGTGGTCACAGTATGATGCGGTGTAGTAGCCAGAGATATTTAGGTTATTAGGGAGTGGAGAATTGTTTTATAGAAATAGAAAAGAGCCTCGGATTTCAATTGTTTGTAATTTGTAATTTCTTTATTGCAGTAGCGTCATAAATACAAGTTTCCTTGGAGTGGGTCCAAGGAAACTTGTATTCATGACGCTACTCATTTGTATGGCAATGTATGATGATGGTGATGATGTGGCCCGTCCCACAAAATTGTCAAATTGTAAACAAAAAAATGTACCACAATAATTACAAATATGTATTCGTTACAAGTTTGCAGTAAACAAATATGTCACTTGTGTGAAAGCGTATCACAAAGAATAAAGTTATATCACGACAGCTACATAATTGTAGGATTGTTGATTTGTAAATATAAACGAAAAATTGTAATGTTACAACTACAAATATGTAACAATTTATTTAGCTTCTTTGATGTTGAAGGTCACTTTATATGCAATCCGCAAAAAATAACATTAATTATAATTATTATAGTGATCTAACTACGATTAAATGTAAAATCCGTTATGGTCAAAGTTAAATTTTTACGTTCTCTGTATGTCCTAGGACGTCTTACAATGAATTCTTCTTCACTATCACTGCTACTTGAACTAAACATTCCGTGGTACTTACAAAGGGTTGGAATCGCTAAATATTTTAAAATATACTGCAATGACTAGTATTCGTATAGTAGCAAGAGGGTGTGACACACGTTTAGAGAATTGTTAAGTTGTAGGTACAAATATTTTTTTTCGCTTCTCTGTTTATGCCTTAATTTCCACCCATCTTTCCGCTTTTAATCGTTGCTTCGGTATGCCTATCAGCATATTATAGGTGTCCGTTTACTCTATTTTGGATCTAGGTTAAACCTTCTGTTCTTCATTATAGGCCTATGAGTCAGGGCATCGATTGAAAAGATCATCAACGCTCGGATTTTGCTTGTAATGTTGTAACTTGGTGTTACTGGCATTTCTTTTTATTTTTTTTTTCTCTCTTAGTCTAGGTTAAGGGGTTTTTTGGTCTTTTTGGTGTTTTGGTTTATATGGCCAGGTTTTTCGTTATGTGTGGGAGGCTCAAGAGAGGAAATTAAACTTATGTATGCTAATAACAGCCCACATAACCAGGAAAACTAACCTTTTTCCCAAGCAAAGTTATAGCAGAGAAATATTCTTAAAACTATTTTTACAACTTAGGACTTCTTGGATATCAGCATCGGTTGGTTCCAATCCATGATGTCGATATCGTAATTTTTCTTATAATAATCTATGCATGATATCTGAATCTTCTTGCCATCCTCTGTCTTTTCGAATGTTGACTTCGGCGAACGTTAGTTTCGTTTTATTTAATTTTTCTTTGGTTTATTTGGGGAATATCTGCAGCGTGAACTCTCAGACGTCGTTTTAAGACTCTTTTGTAATGCTAATTAGGGTTCCGTACCCAACGGGTAAGAACGGAACCCTATTACTAAGACTTCGCTGTCCGTCCGTCTGTCACCAGACTGTATCTCAAGAACCTAGCTAGCTAGAGAGTTGAAATTTTTACAGATTATGTATTTATGTTGCCGCTATAACAACAAATACTAAAAAACAGGATAAAAGAAATATTTAAGGGGGCTCCCACACAACAATTCTTTCAATACCACATACAAACTTATGGATGCACCTGGTTACGTACATGGAGTGTGAAAGTAACCGCACCAATAACTTTGTAAACAATATTTTGCTGTGTAAAATCCAAACTATTCACTCCACACCATCGCTTCCATTGAACGGTGGTACGGAACCCTTCGTGCGCGATTTAGACTCGCACTTGACCGTTTTTTTATTTCGATTTTACTGGGATACAGGCTGGTTGATGTTTTATAAGTTTATGCGAAATTGAAAGTTCGAATTATTCTAGATTCTTATTGGAAGTTGTCAGTTTTGGCAGGACTGGAAAAAAACATTTTTATTGAGCTGTTGGAGTCGAAAGCATTTTGGTGCACATTTTCAGTTTTGTACAGTTTTTTTCGCGTTGGGAGTGGTCGTTTAATGTGTTTTGGGCAGCCTTGACGCAAAAAGAATTGTTCTTGGGCAAGAATTGATGCCGGCCTAAAATATTGCTGGCGTTTTCCTGATATTTTCCCATTATTTCATCTGAACTCAAAGGCCAGACGTTGGAAGCGATCTGGGTATGTATTTGGTGTTTATATTCCGTGGTGGCATTTTGGTCGTATTAGCGTTATTCTGGTACTTATCATTATATCTTATTTGTAGCTTTTGGTGGAGAGCTGCGCAATTTTTTAAACCGACACCGTGGACGCGTAGACCTCACCAAGGCGTGCTTTGGAGCAGGCAGACGCAGGCAGGCAGGCGTACGTGAAGGAGAAACTTGGACGCCGCTTCAGGAGGTCCCGTATTTTTTTGACCCAATCCATATTTTTTGTTTATTTGGACTGTCATATGTATTTTAATTTAAATTTCGTATCATAGCGCGGTTTCACTCTTTCGACAACTTTAAATCTTTGAACAGGATTAGGTCGTCTGTTCATTATTCCATCTAAATTCCTAAAGGCATTTGCACGCCACCGTTAAAGATATTTTCGGCATACTTTTGGGCAATCGTTCATATAACTCCTCGTTCATTCCATACGCACTTCATATCCTCCTCATACAATCATTTCATCTTCACGTCAAGTCCTGATCAAAGTGCGCATACAGCGTCAAAAGCAATTTCGGTGTTCTTTTGCGACATAGACAAATTCAGTTTTTTATCTCTTTTCTGGTTTAATTTTCGGTTTTGGACACGGTTGTCATTCAATATTTTGTTAAAACTTTTGATTATATTATTAAAATAAATTATACGTATTTTGTCAGTGAATGTTATTACTTATTTATCACTACAAGTTTGGTATAATTATCACTACAATTTAATGTAGCGCAAAACAATTGTCAGCTACAAATTTGTACGTTTTCCGGAAAATACATGTATCGTATGTAAAGTTTTGTGATACAATAAATTGTAGACTTGTCAATACAATTTACATATTTGTAAGAATTTTCCACTACAAATTTGTTAATCGTATATTTTGTGGTACGCACACTTGACATTTGTAAAATTGTAATTGTAAGTTTTTACAATTTAATTTAATAGAACTGTATGGTTCTGCTATGATGAAATGTTAATTTCTTTAGAAATTGTCATACCTGATGTGTTCAATGCTAGCTATGAACTTGACACCGTGTTCGTCGTCACCATATGACGTCACGCGCCAGTCTGAGGTCAAGTTGTAAGCATTCAGGTTCTGGAACCAAACACGATGTTGTTTGTAAATTAGGTTAAAATACATCAATACTAAGGGATTTTTTATGAATTTTTTAATAGTTGTGAATTCCCATCTGTACCCGGAGCGAAGGGCGATTGTAGAAATACCCTGTTTATCCTTGAATGGTATGTTTTACCATATTGCATGTTATGAAGGAATTCTTTTGAAGAGGCTAGATGATTACGGTGAAGGTCCTTCCGGGCTCCGTTTGAATTACGACGATATACTTTGATGTATAACACAGTTTCTACAATAGAGGTATCTACTTAATAAAACGCTATTTGACTGACTGACAGACTTTGCACACAGCCAAAACCTAGACCTGGAGTCATACAACTTTATACAGGGTTTCCTCATGTAGCGCAGGGTAGCACTAAGAAGTGATTTGGCGGAATGCATCCCCTAAGGGCGGGAAACGAATTACGTGACTTATATGAAGCTGAAATGAATTTTGCAGGTAGATAGGTTATAGGTGCGAGACGTCAGTTAACAAGAGTATTTATTTCCAATTTTTCCCTAGTAAATGAGGGGAGATAGGGGGAGAACTTTGTATCGAAATAAAAAATAGGTGTCGTATGAATCTCAAAATCTCAAAAAAACAAACGAGAAACTAAAATTTAAAGAAGAAGAAGTGTATTTATTCGGTAATGACTTTTTACATTTGCCATTTTTAGGGTTCCGTACCCAACGGGTAAGAACGGAACCCTATTACTAAGACATCGCTGTCCGTCCGTCCGTCCGTCTGTCACCAAGCTGTATCTCAAGAACCTAGCTAGCTAGAGAGTTGAAATTTTCACAGATTATGTATTTCTGTTGCCGCTATAACAACAAATACTAAAAAACAGGATAAAAGAAATATTTAAGGGGGCTCCCATACAACAATTCTTTCAATACCACATACAAACTTATGGATGCACCTGGTTACGTGCATGGAGTGTGAAAGTAACCGCACCAATAACTTTGTAAACAATATTTTGCTGTGTAAAATCCTAACTCCACACCATCGCTTCCATTGAACGGTGGTACGGAACCCTTCGTGCGCGATTTAGACTCGCACTTGACCGGTTTTTTACACAACTCCTCGCGGGCGGCGGACTAATAAAGTACCTACCTAAATACCGATTTTAGTGCCTTAAGCAGAGTATTGCTAAAGTAATAGAGTAGCAACAGCACATCGGCGATACTGGAAGTGTGAATTAATAATATCATGTCCGACATTATCTTGTAACAACTTAGATAAGTCCAGGATCTTATTCCAATCAAATAGACATACAGTAACTGAGCTTGTTGTGATAAGCCTTTTATTAAGTCTTCCGGAGGTGCCACTCTGTCGTCAAACAAAGGTCTTTTATTCTTTTGTATCTACATATGATGGCTCGATACGTTGACTTTGTCACGATTACGAGTTCAACAAAGTGGAGACATTTTGTTACCACCCGCATAATGAGCGGGCTCACTCAGACTCACCTCATCAACTATGCAGAACTGGTGGGCGTTGACGGTGACGTCATCATGTGTGAGCACTTCAATGACTTCATCAGGAGCGTTCCGGAACATCTTGCTTTTTCGGAAGTCTGAAATGAGATTTGGTTTATTATTGTAAAATATCTGGATTAAAAATACCAAATTAAAAACTTAAAAAAAACTACTTAAAGTACATTTCTATTCATTCATTCATTCTATTTCTTCCTCCCTGTTCGGGATGCGAATGAAGTGAATATATGTTACCGGCAATCTGTATAATGCAGGTATTCTATATAATACCTAGGCAATATATATTATACCTGGGGCGTTCAGGCAATGTATGAAATATTATTAATACTAATGTCCATTACATCTCTACCTAGATAAGCCCCCTTTATACTTCATGTTAGATTGAACATGTAGGAACAACAAAAATACTTAGTTTTAAGTATTTTTTATGTTAGGCTGAACATGTAAGAACAACAAAAAGTATTTAGTTTTAAATATTTTTGTTGTTCTTATATGTTCAACCTAACACGAAGGATAAAGAGGGCTTCGCTTCGCCCACCCCCTTTACCCTTCACCTAAGCTACCGCAGTGTTTTACGCTTTTACATACATTACCGGCTGCGCATTTGGTATTGTATATACTACCTAGGCATGGTATAAAATAAATAATATTTCATACATTACCTACACGTTTTAGGCATTACATATATTGCCTAGAGATTATATATAATACCGGATTATACAGATTGCCGTTAACATATACAAGAAAAGTCCTCATAATATTGATTTTTTGTTTTTGTTGATTTTTTCAAAAAGCGCTAAATTTATTTTCATAAACTTTATATGGAACCAACCACCTCTAAAATATGAACTACCAATCAAAACAAGAATCATCCAAATCGATTCATAATTGACGGAATAATAATCAACAGTTGAATTGAAAACCTCCTCCTTGTTGAATGGGTCATAAATTGGATCACCTAGTTCAATGTCGCACCAAATGGACAATGGCTTGACGTGAGCACAAGTGTGCCTCTGCCTCTTCTATAGGAAAAGCCGGTCGCTATTGATTTATTTATCACTTATCATTAGTTGTGCTTGAAATTGTACTGAGGTTTTATAAGTACGAGGAGAATTATTTATATCACCGTAAGATAGTCGAAACCGTTAGTGATAAACTAACGCGTTAGTTGATCAGCTATCGATAGATAGTAAACCAGACCAACAGGGTTTAGAATTTACGTTTCTTTTGTTCTTACATGTCAACCTAACACGAAGACTATTCGGGGGCTTCGCTGCGCTCGTTCCCTCTAGTCTTCATTCAAGCTTTTTTTTTTTTTTTGTTATTATTTTATCATACAATCAGTCTTTGACTATGAGCAGATTTTTTGAGTGATGGTGTTATGTAGAGGTGATTCCCCTTTGGGATTACTCTTTTAATGTGCCTTAGATGCTGTCCAGGTCTAATATATTACGTCTCTTCAGGCGCCCCATGTAGGAGGGAATTGTCAGTTGGACTGCAAGTTGGTTTGGGTGTTTGGTAAGGCGGGTTTTGTACTGTTTGCTGACTACAGCACACAGTACAAAACCCGCAAATATGAACACAGTAAAGGAGGAGATAAAGTACTAACTTTATCTCCTCCTTTACTGTGTTCATATTTAGGTGGTTGTGGACCTCTGCATTTCTGATGAACCAGGGTGCGTTGGAGATTTGTTTCAGCATGGCATTCTGGGCTCTCTGTATTTTTTGTATGCTTGTGTCACAGGCGGATCCCCATAGTTGTATACCGTACGTCCAAATAGGTTTTATGACGGATTTATAGACAAGTAGTTTATTGTCGGTTGAGAGTTTGGAATTTCTTCCTAGCAGCCAGTACAGCCCTTTATATTTGAGGTTAAGTTGGTCTCTCTTGGTTTGGATGTGTTTATTCCAGGTAAGCCTGCGGTCCAGGAGCATTCCGAGGTATTTCACTGACTCTTTGTGTGGTAGTTGATTTTCACCCAGTTTCACTGGTGGACAGTTCCCTTTGCGCAGTGTGAATGTTACTTGAACCGATTTAGTTTTAACCGTTAGTTTATCAACTAACGCGTCATACAGTAAGCAGTACGCTGCAGTTTACTATCTGCCGACAGTTGACCAACTAACGAGAAAAAAAACGTTAGTTTATCAACTAACTGGTTTGACAATCTTACGGTGAAATATACACAGGTTACATAAAAGCGTCTGATATATTAATACGACATGCTTAGTATGTAATCTGTTTCTAAGTTTAGATTAATTAATTAATGAAATGAAAATGATGATGAAATGAAATGAAATGAAAAATTTACTTATTTTCTCCCAAGAACACAATACATATTTCATATAAGTAATCATGCAGTCTAAGATGCAGTGGGAGACAGGAGTCCAAAATAGGTAAAACCCCGTGCCATGGATCCCCTGGCCTCCACCTCTCGAGTTACAGAGTTTTGTTTTTAAAACAATGGGTACATATTTGCTACTACGTTTTGGTGAACGTGAATATACAAAGAGTGGGAAGGTACATAATTTAGAAGATATTAAATATACATTTTCACATTTACGTTTTGATATTTGCGGATATGAGTGCGCGTGTGAGTTTGTGCGTGTAGTGATAACATGTGTGCGTGTGTGTGTGTATATGTGTGTGTGTGTGTGTGTGTGTGTGTTTTTGTGTTAGTGGTTATAAATTTATGTATGAGTATCTATAATACACTGCTATATTTTGGTGAAAAGTAAAAAATAGAAATAAAATAGGTGACGGACGATAAAGATTTCATTATTATAACATAAGCTTCTCCGTTTCCTCATAATTGAGGGATAGCAGCCAACCTGTAAGTACCTTTTTAAATTCAAATTTGGAGTTGTTATATATATTGAGCAGCTTGTTTGCTTTATTGTACAGTCTGGTTGATACATAGGGAGAGAATCTCTGTGCTAGAGCTGTTCTTGTGGAGATTGGTTGACACACCATGTGATCTCTTCGGGTGTTAGCCCTGATATGTTCCTTTTCGTAAACAAGGGTTGTATGTTGTCGTAGCAGTGACTTTAATACAAACAGTTGTCGAACTGTTAAGATTTTAGTATCTTTGTAAAGTGTTTCTGTAGGAAACAGTCGTGGCTTTTCGAAAATGATTTTTAAAATTAATCTCTGTGCTCTCTCGAGCTGAATCATGTGTGTCTTACTTGCTCCCCCCCACGATGATATACAGTAAGAGAGCACAGACTCACATAGGGAAGTATATATATTTTTAAGAAGCTTTTTATCAGCAATGTAGCGTAGCTGCTTTAAAACATATGTAAATTTTCTGACCTTGAGTGTTAAGTACATTATATGTTCAACGAAATTTAGGTTTCTGTCATTTGTTTGAGCTATAACAGGGCATGTACAGATGTAGTGAATAATCCTTTCCTTTCGTATTTTCTCGGAAATGTTCGTTTTTGTCTTACTACTTCATCGCACTCAGTACCATTTGACATTGATAAATAAAGTATGCGATTTATTTGATACCTACACGTAATTTAATGATACAGTAATTCATAGACACATCGGCCCCATTCGGGTGTTATCGTTGTTCCGAGTTTTGCCGATAGGAAAGGATTATTCACTACATCTGTACAATCTTTAGAGAAACATGAGTAAATTAAACCTGGAGTGTATCGGAATTAGCAAACCTGCAACTGCTATTTATCCTATTAGTTGCGCAATCCCTGCGTTCACATAGCTGATGCTGTATGTAAGTACTGATGGCCACACACTATATATTTACAAAATAAGTGCAGTATTTGTAGTCTGTTATTTTATGACACCTTCAAACCCATGGTTTTAGCAGCTGGAAAGTGAGCAATAGATATACGAGACCATTCATAGCACTTTCGGCCTAGACGTTACATAGTGCTTTTCACGACTACTGCGAGGAAATATTATTAATTAAAAATACAGAAAATAATTTACTTTAGGTTTGGAACTCCGCCTCGTTGAAGAACGTAGAAGAACGAAACTCTTTGGTCCGCTAACTATCGCAATGAGGTTTTTTCTCAGAAAAAAACGATAGATGGCGATGTGTAAGTTACTTTTCGAGGTCAGTGCCACTTGGCCCGTACATTTTCATTTTGACATCTAACCCGGACGAGTAAAGGTGTCGTCATTACGGCGCTATTTGCATGTCAGCGAGGTGACATTTTACTCGGCCGGGTTATATTATACGGTCCACACTACACAGACAGACTATAGAATGACGCCGCCGCGCCGCCGTCGGCCGTCAGAAGTTCGAAGACGCTGGCGAATGATATGGTCTGTTAACTTTGTTGTTTTCTCAGTGACTTGACTGAGTGACGTTTGAAAATCCGTTCATTTGGCTGGCTCCTGGCTCGGATTTTCGTGTTTGTTTGTTGTTGAGTTTTCAGTTTTGTTAAGAAAGTGAATAATTTCGCATTATTATTTCGAAATCGCCTTGGGGGGGGGTCCCTCCATCCCCCTGACGCTACTCCCATCACAAGGTAATGCACCGTTCTTGAGAAAATTAACTTTTTGTAACCTCATTTTTGAGGTAGTATGAATCCATGTAATCTGAGTTTTTGAAATGTAATGGGCATATTTGAAGGCAATGTCTGTTTTGAAGGAAGGAAGTTTCACTGTTTTTATCCAAAGAGATCTTTGAGGTTCTTGTTTTGGAAAACTATGACACCCATTATTCTTGCATCCAAGCACAAAACAAACACGACCTATCTTCTTTTTGTCGGTGTCCACTGACCAGAAGGTGTCCAGCCAGAACACCTTCTGGTCAGTGGACCAGAAGGTGTTCTGGCTGGTTAGTTAGGAAGTTATTTAATTTAAACGTAAAATTTGAGTCTATCTTCCAATTTGAACAAACTTGAACGACAACGTCTTTCGTTCCAACAGAGATCACTCGGAAAAAAACACGAAAAAAAGCCCACGGTATTCCCCATTAAATTCACAGATTAAAATCTCACCATAAAGCACTGCACGTATTGCTCTGTGGTCTGAACCTCAGGTCTGCACAATAGCAATCTGAGTCTATGCGAGAAAAAAAAAGTGATTTACCCAGCGCCATCTATTGGATTTTGCGGAAGCAGTGCTCAGAAAATACCTTATTGAGAGCATAAGTCAAGCACGCTTTTACCGACACGACGACGGCATGACGCTCGCTATGTCGGTAAAAACTGACATGGCCATATGTACCAAAATAAACAAACCAACATTGTTTTTTCTGTAAGCCAGAACAGTTTTTGCTGTCCCTTAATACATTGTTTTGCGGCGCCGTTACTTGGCCATCTTTTGCCACATTTCCGAGCAGTGGAGTGAAATATATTTACGGTAACTTTTTTAAAGTAATCGTAAGGTTTGAGCGATAAGCCCAGAGTCTTAGTAATAGAGTCCCATTGGCACCCTTTGAGTACGAAACCCTAAAAAATAACTTTATTACATACACCGACACACGAAGTTTACTTTACAGAGATACTATGGCCTATGGCCGTTTTTGCTGCTATCGTCAGTACCATCACGGCAACACCGTATATAGAGTTACCCACGTACCATCAGTAAATTCAAGCGGAAGATTCCCGTACGAGTAGCACCGGATCCTGTTCTCCTTCTCGCCCCTCCCGGAAGCCAGGATGACGAGCAGCTCGAAGCCGAGGCAGGTCCCGAAGATCGGGAAGTAGTCGCCAGCATCGTTCAGCTCCATAGCCACCTCGTAGATGTGCTGGCCGGCGTCCGCGTAGCCGTCTGATTGGTTGAAGTAGGTCGCGCCGCCAGGGATCAAAACGCTGGATTGCACATATTAAAGTTTGTTAATAAATAACCACGACCTCTGCGGCGTTGCGGTTGTGGTTCTGGCTACCATGCGAAAGGTCCCGGGTTCGATCCCGGCTGGGGACAAAGAAAAAATCCACGGGTCTTGGATGTTTATATGTGTGTGACGTCGCTGTTTCTGGTACCCACGACACAGGGTATCCTTTTTGGGTCAGAAGCAATCTATGTGCCTATATGTATTTTTTATGTTTATGTTTGTAATCAAAATAAATGCTGACAAGAATAAAATTGTATTCACTTAAAGTTCATAGTTTGTATGAACACCTGCAAGGCAACACCCCTTTAGCTATCGAATTGGACACAAATTATTTTCAGGGTTCCGTAGGTGAAGGGTGCCTAACCGGACCTCATTAGTAAGCCTCCGCTGTCCGTCTGTCCGTGTGTCCGTCCGGCTGATTAACCGTAATAGGTAGAGTTGAAATTTTGTAATTTGTAACATAATGTGTAATTTCTGTTGCCGTCGCAGCAACAAATAATGATCTAATTAAAGGGAGTCCCTATAAAAGAGACGTAATTCAACTTATACACCCGCGCTATATCATGAATTCATGATTCAAAATGATCGTAAATTTCGCGGCTTGTCTCATGGTTCTGTTGGCGCACCTGGTATGATACCAGTGGCACAATCTTTAAGTACTGGGTTCGAATCCACGTTCGGACACATCATTGTTTTGTTTGTGTTTTATTACTTTTAGTGCTTATGTTATGTTATATTGTACGGAACGCTGCGAGTACGACCCGCTTTTGACCGCATTTCTTAGAATCACTATAAAAATTATACTCCTTATATTGGGATACATTAAGTTCTCGCCGGGCCTGGGTTTGTTGATACATCCTTTTATTATTTACCTGTATTTTTTCCAGATCTTTTTTGCACATTTTTTTTTTCAAAATGTGTTTGTGGAAAACAGTACAGCACCCACGCACTAAGAAATTGTCAATTAATTTGATTGGCCGTTTTGACGCGGCATGTCAAATGGCGCGCTCTGTCGGGCGGGTCGGGAAAAGGTACTAAAGTAACTAAAGAGCTCTGTGTTCTTTATCACACAGAGCTCTAGAATGGACTGGAAAGGTGATGGTACAAATTCGTACCGTCAGATAGGAATTGGTTTAAGCTGGCAGAACAGATACAGTATCGAGATTGGAGTGTGGATGAAGTCGAGATCACAGAGTACGATACACGAAGTCGAGATGTCGAGATTCAACGTGTCGCTGAGACCACGCTCTCGCGGCAGGTTCGCGAACTACATAGACAGATACCTATTTGGTTACAATTCATGCAACGTTCACAGTTACAACAGCTGTGTATTGCATGGCGCTGCGTTGTGAAGTTAGCGCTGGATTGCAATGACTCTGGCGCAATGAAGAGGGGTGGGGTGCACTCAAAAGTGGGTGCATAAATCTTAATAGATAAATAAATAGAAATGGTGAAGAAACCTTTATATAACATTAAACATTTTTTGTTAAACATGTATATACACTACATACATTGCTTCTGGCCCCACACTAAGATAGGTAGCCTATGTCGTGGTTACCAGAAACAGCGACTTCACACACATATGGAAATCCAAGTCCGGGGTTTTTTTTTTTACTTTTATCCCCGGCGGGGGATGTAGCCCGGGACCCCTCGCATGGTAGGCAGAGCCACACACGCAGCGCCACAGAGGACGTCGATAGCTGCGGCGATAGGCTAGCACCCTGTCAAACTAAACGTAGTATGAATAACTGGTTACATATGGGCGGAACTGTGCTTTTGCCACCTCTTATGGAAATAGGCATGCGTGATACTATGTTTCATTATAAGTATGGTTGGTGGCCGGACCAAGAACCTAGTTTCAACTCTCATTTCGGTACCTAGCCTAGGGTAAGTCTTGGGCCTAGCCCAGTAGGTACTGTAAGGTATATAGTTAGGTTCGATATTTGTCTATGCGATAATATTGTATACGGGCCTCTTTAGAGTGAGTGTTCGCTTTGACACTGTTACGTAATTTGTAATTTTAAAAAGAAAGAGGCTTTGATGTGAAAAGTCAATGTGACACATTTTACTAGGGCTTCGGTCAGCGACCGATCTAAATTATATAGTTAGGATAAGCTTAATGGCTATCGAGCCAGTTTGATCCCTTTTATATAAATTGTAACCATATTCGATCAATAAACACAAGTTTGGTGTTATTAACGTCTTTATAATTGCCTACCTAATCTGTAGGGCTAGGGAGTTCAAGTACAGGCCGTGATCGTCTAGTGGTTAGGACCTTACATTGGTGGAGGCGCCGAACGAACCGGAGATATAAGAAGACCGCTTCATAAGAAATAAGAGGTGACATCATAAGAAGTGACGTCATAGAAGAGAATAGTGATCGTCGATCCAGACCTTGAAGAATCGAGGAAGGATCGAAACTACATTGAAAGGAAGTAATTTCTGTACTTAAGTTTTTAATTTAGGAATTACCTCGACCTGCCAAGCGAGTGAAGAATTGAATAGAAAAATATTGTCTGAAGATTTTTATCGCAGCGGACATTTTGTGAAAAATTTTATGAAATAATTTCATAAAATATTTATAGGGAAGATTTAAATTTTAATAATATGATGGAGGATTTGTCAACTTGTTTTTCGGGGAGTCCTCAGGAGTCCTTTGAAGACTTTTTAGAAGACTTCAGATATGCTGCATCGAGGAAGAAATTTATATCGTCGGAGGAATTAAAATTATTATTTCCTTCGTATTTAAAAGGTGGAGCCTTATATTTTTTTAGGGAAATTAGGGGCAGTGCCCAGACATTTGAAGAGGTGGTGGATAAATTTAATGAGGAACTTGGAAGCACAGACTTTGCAGAGAAGTTCTACAATGCCAAGCAAGAGAAAAGAAGTTTGTTGGACTACTTCCATTACTTAGGGGACCTAGCGAGGAAGGCTAAAGTTACCAAAGATGACATTTTTATAAAGCAGTTTTTAAGAGGATTGCAAACCCAACTTAGAAATAAATTAATGTTGAGCCATTTTGTAGATAAGAAGGCGCTAAGGGCAGTACTGGTACAGATGGAGAAATTAAGTCCGGGAAGTGATGATAATGTAAATGTGTTTAGGAACCCGGCAACTTTTGGACCAAATTTGGCCCATAGCAATAGAGGGGGGTGAGACAGGCCGTTTCATTCTTATAGGCCTGCACAATTTAATCAAAGCCCTACTCAAGACCCACGAGGAACGCCGAATGTTTCGCCGTCGACAAGTGGTCAGGAACCACATATTAGACCTAGTACTAATAATTATAATTTGCGTCCTAGGCAAGCGGATTTTACAACGCGTCGTCGCTAGAGGCCGATAGCGGTGACCAGGCTGACCTGTGGAATGAGGGCCTCAGACGAGCTCAGCAGCGTAGCACAGAAGCGAAACGACCAATGGGGAAGATAGTCGCAGACGAGGCGGATCAGCAGGTCAGACCATTAGTTTTATTGAATTCTTCTAGTGTAAACGTGGTAGCTCTTTTAGATACAGGCGCTATGGCTTCATGCATCAGCCCAGCCGTTGCAGATCAAGTGAGTGCGAGATGTATGCAAGAAGAGAAGAGACGGGTTAAGGCAGTAAATGGAAGTTTATTGCAAATTGTAGGGAAATGTATTATAGATTTTTGTTTGGACAATTTTATTTTTTCACAGGAATTTTTAGTAATAACTGATTTAAATTGTAGCATTATTTTAGGGGTGGATTTTTTAGTAAAGCACGGTATGAATATTGATTTTGTTCATTCGTGTTTGTATTTTTTCCAGGGAAAATACCGTTTTCAATCATTTCCATACGAAACAAAACACGACACCGGTAAAACGAAATGTCATGCGCGTAGGGATTCTTTCAAAACAAAAGATAGGGTCGGACTTTCTAGACGGTTCTAGAAGGAAACATGTGAACTTCGGGGAAACCACGATTATCGAGGATCGTGACGTGATAGATTTTATCGACTTTCAGGAGTTAAGAAAGGGCGATTACGTTTATTTCTCGGGGTTATCGGATTCGTGCGAATTTGCGTTTGGGGTAGACGATAAACGGTTTATCGTAAATGAAGGTTTATGTAGGAATGATAAGCAGGTATTATTGGCGTTGTTGGATAGGAATGGGGATAGATTTGCGTTTGCAACTGACCAGTTAGGTAGGTCGGAGATAGTGTCGGTCGATATTAAGACTTATGATGAAGAGCCGGTTCATTGTCACCCGTATCGCGTTTCGCCGGTGCAACGAGAAATTATTGAGGAGCAGGTCGCGGAGATTTTGAAACTAGGTGTTATTAGGGAATCCAGTAGTTCTTATGCTGCGCCCGTTGTGTAAATTAAAAAGCCCGATAATTCATGGAGGTTTTGTGTAGATTATCGGAAATTAAATAAGAAAATTTGTAGGGATAGTTATACTATTCCGCGGATAGAAGACATTGTCGATAGTTTGGCCGGGGCCAAGTAATTTGCGGAGTTAGATCTCAATTTAGGTTATTGGCAGACGGTTATTACGAAAGGTAGGCATAAAACGGCTTTCGTCTCGACCACGGGTCTTTATGAATTTAATGTTTAATTTAATTTTGACGACCCGAATGGCCGAGTCGGTAGTGACGCTGCCTACGAAACCAAGGGTCCCGGGTTCGAGTCCCGGTGGGGGCAAATGTTTGTTTGATGAGAACGAATGTTTGTACCCTAGTCATGGTTGTTTATCTATCTAAGTATAATATTTCTCTATATAAGTATATATATCGTTGTCTAGTACCCAAGATACAGGGAATCCTAGTTTGGGGCTAGATTAATGTGTGTAAAAGGTGTCCAAGGTATTATTATTATTATTATTATATTAATGTTGTTTTGTTCGGTTTGGCAACGAGTCAAGCAGTTTTCCAACGCATGATGGATAAATTTTTAGCGGATTTAAGATTTAAAGGGGTTATGGTTTACGTAGACAATGTAATTGTGTATGGTACAACGTTCGAGGAGTTTACCGATACGTTGCAGAAAGTTTTTGGGCGCTTTAGAGAAGCGAACTTGACCTTCAAGCCATCCAAATGTAAGTTCGGTTTTTGCGAGATTGAGATGCTAGGTTATCTAATCTCGAATGTAGGAGCAAAACCTAGTGAGAAAAAGCTGAAGGCTATGCAACAGGTTCCAACTCCCAGATCTACGAAGGATGTGAAACAATTATTAGGTTTATTTTCTTATTATAGAAAATTTGTATAGAATTTTGCGAGAATATCATTACCTCTCACTAAATTATTGAAAAAGGGGGTAAAGTTTCAATGGAACGAAGAATTGCAGAATTCGTTCGATTATATTAAGAAGGTTATGTGTAGTGCGCCAATACTTTCGTATTATTCGGGGGATAAGTCGGTTACTACGAGGGTTTATGTGGATACGTCTAACGAGGCGTTAGGTGCAGTGTTGATGTAGGGCGTTGAAAAAATGAGTCCGGTTGCCTATGCCACTAGGAAGTTAACGGATGCGGAGAAAAAATATAGTGCGACGGAGAAAGAGTGTCTGGGGTTAGTATGGGCGCTAAGGCACTATAGGCATTATCTTTGGGGATCGTATTTCCAGGTTGTTACAGTCGAAAAAAAATATGTCTGGTAGGTTCACGCGATGGGCGTTAGCGATACAAGAATGGGATTTCGAGATAGTTCATTGCTCGGGAAAAAGCAATGTAGTGGCAGATTTTTTGAGTAGGAATCCGCTAATGGATGAAGGGAAACGGGAAACAGAAGTTTCCCGTATCCCTTCCCTTCTTCTCAGTCTTCTTATCGTTCTGAACCTGAAGATGATGGTTTGGAAGTTTTTAGTATTAATGTAGAGTCGTTACAGGCGGATCAAGAGAACGATTCATTTTGTAGTAGATGGTTAATGCGGTTGAGCGAACGTCCGGAAGCGTGGCGTAGCGGTTTTTGTTTGAGAAATAATTTATTATATAAAAGCGTACGTAGAGATGGAGAAATTAAGGAGGTATTAGTATTGCCTAGGTCTTTGTTTCAAAATGTAATGAACGAATTACATGATGAGGCGTGGACAGGAGGTCATTTGGGTCTCGCAAAGACGTGGAAGAGGTTTCAGTCGAAATAATTCATGCCGAAAGCCGATAAGGAGATAGAGCGTTATATAGCTTCGTGCGTGCCGTGTCAAGAAAGGAAATTAGTTAAAAGCGTAGCAGATTTGATAACAATTAGGGTCTCGGATATTTTTGAGAAGGTAGGAATCGACGTGTTAGGAGCGTTTCCACGTTCGTCGAGAGATAACCGATTTATTATAGTCGCGGTAGAGTATGCGTCGCGGTTTGCGATATGTAAGGCGTTACCTAGGGTTACATCGGAAGATGTAGTGCGGTTTTTAGTTGAGGAAGTTTTCTGTAGGTTCGGGCCGATTAGGGAAATTATTTCAGATAGAGGTACAGTTTTTACGGCGGTAATCGTAAAAGAAACGGTAGAACAGTTTGGGGCTAAAATGATACATACAAGTTCGTTTCACCCACAGAGTAACGGTTTGGTAGAACGAATGAATAGAACGTTAACTTCGATATTATCAAAATATTTAGGTAGTTATCAAAGGTGCTCAGATTTACCTTTGGTAGTACATGCGTATAACACTAGCGTGCAGGCGTCAACGAAAATGTCGCCGTATAATATTTTATTTGGTAGGGAACAGTGCTCAGTGGTGGATCGATCATTAGGATTAAACGCAGTTGGTTTAGACGAAACGATAGATGAAAGGGTAAATCGTATGGGAAGGCTGCTGACTAAGGCGTTAGGGAATATTGCGAATGCACAGCGTGTACAAAAACGGTATTACGATATGAGATCAAAACCCAGATCGTTCCGGGTGAATGACTTAATTTTGTTATACGTAACATACGGATAACAAAACTAAGATCGTTGGGAGGTCTAATGTGCTGATTCGTCGTCTGAACTCACGGTCACGGGGCGTAATTGTTAACACAAATCGTTTAAAACGCTTGGTGCTGCGTTGAGGAGTTCGTCTGATATTAAATAATTATACATTAGGAGTATAATATAATTTTAACCTGGTTGTTGGTTTGTGGTTTATGTATGCGGTATTGTTATGAATTGTTTATTAACCGGTGTTTCTTTTCATGTTGTTGCTGAACTATGATGTCTGATGAGGACCGTTCACCAAAGACCCAAGAAATATTTGTAACATACTAGATTTCCGTGGTAGATTACCTTTATATGAGAAACTTTTATAAACGACAGTTCGTATAATTGTTTGAACCGATTGCCTGGTTTTATCTTTGAGAGCAGTATGACGAGGCAATAGCTATTCGTCATAGGGTTCTGTTTTGGTTCCTGCGTTCTTAAAGTATAGAGTTGGGATGATTTGGTAAGGGGAGAGTAAGGGTTGTTCATAAAGTTGGTAATGAAGGTTTCTCAATGAAAGTAATTTCTTATGTGGGATAACTCGGGTATTCGATACACATTCGAGATTATTTGTAATGTTTTAACTTGGGTAATTGGTTGCAACTCACGGCGATTATCTTAAACTGTTAATAGTAAAAGATAGTTTACTGAATTCCAATGGATTAGTTGAGATGTTTGTAAGTTGTAGTATCGGTTTTAAAGCTAGTTGATTTCATCGTATTATTGGAACGAATTTTAATGAACTCATTCTTAAGCTGTGGCTTAGTAATACGGTTCTATAGATTAATCCTGTTAATATTGTTAAAGTTTCCTATATTTGAAAATGATAATTTTTTCTTTGATCTTTGCCTGCGTTAATTTTTGAAATATTTCCATTCGGTGGAAAGAGTTCACAATGTGGTGATTTAAATGATTTTTTAAGCAAAGATGGAGTTGTGTTAATTTTAAGAACGGAGGTATTATAGTTGTCTGATAAATTTTTCGCTAGTTTTTTTTGTCAGAAAGTTTGTCGAATGATAACCATTCGAGAAGCTAAATCTTAGCTAGATTCAGCTGTTTGCCTTCGTATTGTGATAGATAGTTTTCTAGCGTTAGGTAGGTTAGTGTTAAGCCGCGAATAATTATATGATGGGATCATAGGGTGTTATAATTTAAGTTTTTTAAGGTGCATAGCCAACACCTTAAGTGTAGTTGGACAGATAAGGATTAGGGTACTCGATGTTATTTAAGATTATGCTTGCGGCATATTTACTGTTTTTTTAGATTTCAAGCACAGCAAGCTCACTTAATGGTAACATTTAATGTTTTTCAGATTTTAGACTTTGAGATAGGGTTGTCATTTTTGATTTTAGACTTTGAGTTAGGGTTGCCACTTTGGAAAAAAAACCGTTGATTTCACACGCAAACTAATATACACAATGAGGCTGCTTCGAGAAGCTACTAATGACGGTTCTTTGCTGAGACTGGTCTACATGGCACTCTGTCAATCGATCCTTAATTATTGTATACTGGCCTGGGGGGGTGCTAACAAAAGTACCCTTATCACTCTCGAAAGAGCTCAGAGATCTGTTCTCAAAGTGGCCCTGAGAAAGCCTCGTCAATGCCCTACAACATCTCTGTTTAATGACACGCAAGTGCTAAGTGTTCGAAGACTTTTTATGTTAAGAGCAGCCACTGTGACGCATAGAGAGCTCATCAACTCGCCTGCTTACAGTAACATTCTAAACAAAAGAGTTTTTAGATTGCCTGTACCAACCGTTTCCACAGTATTCGCTAAGAGATTTCGATCGTTTCTGTTCCCGTATATATATAACAAATTAAACAAAATTAATAATATTGCAACCTTAAGTCTACATCAAGCAAAGTCCGTACTGTATAAAACTTTATTAACACTTACTTACGAAGAATCTGAAAATTTAATGAGGATAATGACATGAACTTAACCAACACACACACACACACGCACACACACACACACACACACATACACACACATAATACAAAAGAGAACGGTTGATTTGATTATATGTTATCCATCAAACTTTAAAATGTTAAAATTTCTGATTATATTAATGGAATTAAGCATAATAATGAAATAATATTATTTTAATCTGCATGTCGTCATTATTATTATTTTTATTGTCGTCATATTATTTTTTAGGTATTTAAACATTATGATTTGATTGCCGCATACATAATTGGAATTTCTGTATTTTAGGTCCTCACGATACAGGCCTAGCCTAGTGTGAGGATCATTGTAATAATTTTATGTAAAATGTATTCATTGGCAAATAATTTTTTTTTTTTTTTTTTTTGAAAGGTGGGGGAATGATTGTAAGGTATTTAGTTAGGTTCGATATTTGTCTATGCGATAATATTGTATACGGGCCTCTTTAGAGTGAGTGTTCGCTTTGACACTGTTACGTAATTTGTAAATTTAAAAAGAAAGAGGCTTTGATGTGAAAAGTCAATGTGACACACTTTACCTAGGGCTTCGGTCAGCGACCGATCTAAACTATATATAGTTAGGATTAGCTTAATGGCTATCGAGCCAGTTTGATCCCTTTTATATAAATTGCAACCATATTCGATCAATAAACACAAGTTTGGTGTTATTAACGTCTTTATAATTGCCTACCTAATCTGTAGAGCTAGGGAGTTCAAGTATAGGCCGTGATCGTCTAGTGGTTAGGACCCTACAGTACCTTGATATTCAGATAGAGAAATAAAAACAAAACACCGATATTGAGTAACAATAATGATCTGCAGCCTTATGGCGTAACTCTCTGAAGTTCATTGCATGTGTCTATGGTTCATCTCATGCTCATACAATTTCATCGATTGCGGGGTATCACCGAAGGCTTCTAGGCTTCATTCAATGAGCTTGGGTTTGGCCTCCATTATGATGCTACTTGCGTGATACCAATTTGACAGATGAAGCTGGTGCAAGGTGTCAAACGTAAAAGTCTATATTAAATTCATAGCTCAGACGACTTACGCCATAAGGCTGCTGGCCTCTCGCCCTTTAAAAGCTATCGCCTTTTTGACCGAGCGAGCAAAGCGTCTCCATTCAGGATTCGGCAAAAATTATTTCGTATCTCGTGTATTCTCGTAATTTTTTGTGAGCAGGTTTGATAGTTAAATAGCTCCAGGTTATTTTGAGACATCGCGATTTTGAACCTTACGCCATGGTAATAAAATTCAAAACTTATAACGGGGAATTGGCATCATATGAGGCCTTGGGGCCTTGAGAGGTTAATTTTACTTTTTTGTTGACTCTGTTTCTGGAAAATTTCCAAAATGGCGGAGATGTGGGGGTTTTAAAATTTTGAAAAACCACTACACTCCAAACAGCTTGTCGGACTTTAACAAATGAGGTGTCGTTGGATTCGTGTCGACCACAGATATCGACCGTGATAGTAACAGGCTTTATATTTTTTGTGAAAAGTCAATAGATTGGGTTTAAGACCGCACAATGTACCTAGTCGGTCCTTAAGTTATGTCACAAGGTTTTTGATAGATAAAACTCAGCAATAAACTTTTTCTTATTCGTATTATACATGATTAAAAAGCTTATTTTATACTAATCAAATTGCAATACAATACATTTTGTACGATTATCGCAATATGACAAAAAGCCTTATAACTTGAGACAATCGCGAACCCAAAACACGCCGCAACTGACAAAATTACCACTTACCACAAATTTAATAAAAAAACAGTGTTCCAGATAACTAACAAGGTTTTTTTATTTATTCTGAAACCTCGATTTTAGACCATGCTTAACAACTAGCATTTGATTTTCTGTTAGCTTTCAGTTCCAACTGCTCCCAAAGAGAACTTTACGTACTTTTTACCTTTTCAGAAAAACATATAAAAATGATCTTGTGGGCAACAAGTACACTACGTAAAATGTGAATATGAAAATTAGTTTTACCCAGACTTAGTTATCTTATGCTTCAAAATGAAGGTAACGGGTTCAGAGAGGGTTCTGACTAAAATCTCACGTAAGTTTGAAAGGTTTTAAGAGTCATGGAAAAAAGATAAAGTGAATCACGTCCGTATTTTTGATTGGGTAAAAAAGTGCAAAATCTCTGAAGAAACTAGCATTTGTGTAATATGGCTTTAAGCATTTAAATCCAATAATCGTTCTAATTTATCAGTATTTAATGAGCTATTATCAAACCATATATAGTATTAAATAAAAAAAAACTTGGTATTATTAACTATGCGGCAAAATATTTGTGACAGAACTTATGGACCGACTAGGTATAGTTTACAAAGTTATTGGTGCGTCAGTTTCATACTCCAAGTACGTAACCAGGTGCGTTCATAAGTTTTTATGTTGTATTTAAATAAAGTGTTACTGTATGTGGTATTATAATTAATAAAGTGTTACTCGCGAGGTCTACAGCTCACAGAGACACTAGGTCAATGTCTATCGATACCGATTCCTGTTATTCCACAATAAAAATCCCCGTTATACCCTAGTTGGAAAATGTTGTAATATTTCCCTGAAGTCCACGACTCGTAACTAACAAATTTACTGATCGAAAGTTTAATTTAAAAATAACCTGACAGATGTCAAACTGGGCTTGGCGGGTTTCTAAAATCTTTTGTCTACACACATATTATAAACCCTCTTTACTGCCTCCAAAAACCGCACGTTAAGACCAGCATAATGCTATACTACTTGGTAAAAACTGATTTCTTTTCTGAATATTGATACATTATAAGTATAATGTATCAATATTTCGACATATAATAAATAGGTAGTTTGTCTGTGAAGTTGGTACTACTGAGCAAGCTAAACAAGTGCAGGGCAATAATCAATACCACAATGTCGGTCGAACATGCGGTTCCTGAACACATCAAAGAGAGCTTATGATATGTGTGTAGATAAACTAGTTTATGTAACTGTACATAATTCTCTCGCCGAACACTCGAGTTTTAATGCCCTTCATTATGTATCAGTCACATAAACTACTATGCGTGCTGTTTGTTTGATATTTTGTTTGGTTTTTAGTTTCCTTTACTGACATCATCTGTTTCAATTCAAGTTTATTTCAATTACAAAAAACGGGATAGAATTGAAGACATATTTAGTTAATTTTTTACTTGTCGCCTATAGAATTGATGCCTATAAAGAAGGAAAGATCATATCTAAGTATATATTATTAATGTCTTACCCATTCAATTTCTTCATCAGGTCTGCATAGTAAGCGCGGTCTTTGCCGATCCTGAAAACAAAAATAATAGTGTAAATATCGCACTATCACTCAATCTTATCTCTAAGGCATAAATAGTTTCAATCCACTTACATAATAGGCACAACCCTGGCTCCGGCCCCTTCTACATCCTTGACGTATGAAGCAGCTATGTAGCTGGTGTAGTTCTCTTCGGGATATTTGGTGTGGAGGTACGCAGACTGTTCCTGGGCCAGGACTCCAATGATAGGCCGGTCGTTCAACGTGGCCTGCTCCAAGTCCTCGGTGACCACCGCACCTTCGCAGCGCAAGAAGAAGACCAGCGTCAACGCCAGAACAGCCTTCATCGCGACCAAATGCAACCAACTATCCAATCCACAACTCAACCACCTAAAATATATATCGTTCACAATCAATCTTATCTTGATCAGTTACTGATTTAAAACTACTTCATTGTTAGTTCTTTGGTTTTTCCGATCTATAGATACATCTTTAGATTAGTCAGTATTTATCAAATTCACAATTAAATTATTCCGCCAAAGCCATGTATAGACGACTGTACCAGATATGTAAATATAAGCAAGTAAATCGTAGCGATACAAATTGTATCAGTTTTTCATGTTTCAGAGGTTTTAGAAACTTTTCAGATTTTCACAATCCTGACAATAAAATCGTAAAACTGCTGTGAGAGAAGTTGTTTATTTATTAACAGAGTTATTTAAAATAAACGGACAAGTGCCAGTCAGAAGAATAAAATAGATTTTTTTACAACTTCAAGAGACCACGGACTTGAGTAATCGATATTAACTTCCACTTGAGAACGCGTGGAGGATTGACAGACGGACAGAGAGACAGACAGACAGACAGGTTTTTGTATACAACTGTCCCGGGAAAAATAAATCTAACAAATATTAATTATTTCACAAAAATGGTAGAAAATAAATAGAGATGCACTAATGTATGAATTAATATTTAAATGCTATTGGCAAGTGAGAGGTGTTTATGCATACAGGGGCAGTCAAAGAGCCACCTCTTTTCTAGTTTCAGCCCATCGTAGGTTTTTTGACCGATCGATATTAGTACAATACATACTTAGAATGGATAGTTACCGTGGCTTGACGATTATGTAATAATTGAATTACGAGATGCAATAACAACTAAACAGTAAAGTACACTAACCAAAGTAAAAGCACATGAAGGAGATCGTTTAGCAAACAAATCGTAACTGCGTTACAAACTGTATTTGTTTTGGTCCACAGGGCACGCATAGGGTTGGCAGAGTGAGTCAAGAATCTAAAAATAATTCCCTGTACAGGAGACTTGTTAACTACTTCACTGCGTTGTTTTTGTGTCATCAACCTTTTCGAAAAATAAACCAAACAAGTTGGGGCATTTTGCATACAATAAAGTACTTTACTAATTAATTAAGAAACGACGAATTATGTGAACTAGGTAATTTATTAATTGGTTGAATTATTTCATTAATGAAGTATGCATAATTTTAAAGGTGTTGTTTTCTAACATGGGATAGCTGAGCACTAGCGAATCCAGGAGGGGCTAAGGGCTCATGCTCCCCCCAAAAGCAGTACCAGACTTAAGGGGGCCGGGCACGGGGCGGGGTCTGCGGGGCGCCGCGTGCGCCAGATGGCGTTGCATATTGCAATATTGCATTGCATATTTAAACTGTTTTCAGTGGATTGCAAGGGATTACTGAATACTGGCACTTGCTAGCCATAGGATATTTCCGGGGCGGCTGAAGCGCCTCCACTCATAGCGTATCGAGTGTGTTACTCATATCTTGACTTGGTACTCCTGTATGTGCTGGCAATATAAGAATAAAACCGGTCAAACACGCAAACAGCATTTTTTATACCCCTTTAATTTTTTCATAATTAATAAAATAGGTCTACATTCAGAGCCGTATAACGAAATATGTATGAAACTCAGATGAATGAAACTCTTTTCTCGTTAAAACCGGAAGTGGACAGAAATTGAGTAACTTATTACACAAATAAGTTATTCCTTTCATATTACATCATGAAAGGATGTAATATCACTTGTCAAAATGGTAACAATAATTTAACAAATCACCAATCAACGAATTTGTAATATAGATATGTACTGGTGATTATCGGTGGGAATATATTACTATTAATAATATTTATTTTTATTCGAATAAGAAATTATTTATTTATTATTTACATTATTTATTTATGCCATTGCAGCAAATGCTATATCGACACAAATTGTGATTATTGATTATTATTTATGCACTGACTTATAGCTAAGCCCAAAACTCAATTCCCGCAATCAAAGTTTTTCTTCCGGTATGAAGAGAGAGCTGTTCAATTCATGAATGAACAAACAAACAAAATGTTTATAGATATAATCTCTTGTATCGAGATTACTTTTAAATTATAAAAACGCGTATGTTTGATTATTTATTGCCGTAGCGGTAACAGAAATACACATTCTCTCACAGAATGTGTATTTCTGTTACCGCTACGGCTGGTTTAGTTTCTGAAAGGTTTTTTCTTTGACTATATATTGTTTGTTTGATTTGAAGAGCCAGTACTAATGGTGTGATTGTATTTTCACAATCGAATATCATTTGGATGGATTGTGCTAAAGTGGTGAAAAGCCAAATGTGGTAGGTTATGGCTAAATTTCAATGGGATTATAGGATAGGTTAGAACTTAGAAGAAGCAAAACCGGACCCGTAGCTTACGAATATTAGCTGATATACAAATTTAGTGTGAAGTTTGATCGGCATTTGAGTATCTAATTTTTATGCTTTTTTTAATCTCTATGATGTGAAATTATTAAATTGTACCTTTTTATATCTGTATAATATCTGTGCTGTATTAATATTGTCTTTATAAAAATAATAATAATTCATTTATTTTTCAGATACATAATAGAAAACAGAATTGTTAGTAATTTATTCATAAAAATATAATAAATAATGTTAGTAGTACTTATTACTATTTACATGTATATTATAAAAATGCTTCAGTAAGCGGTCATCAAATCGGTCTGCGAACACCGCCATTATACTATGTATTGCGGCTGGCGCGGGGTCTGGCGAGCATCGCGTCGAGGTGAAGCGCTTGCGTGACGTTGTATAGTAACCGTCGACGCAGGCCTGCGCGAACATCCCCGAGCACTACACCACTGCTATAATGTCTATGAGATTTTTGTATGGATCTGGCCTACCGTCCGCCATTTTGTTTTTGACGTGATAACTTAAGAACCAGTAAAAAAAATGCAATGATCACACCCAAAGTCGGTCAATAATAATTTATTGACCGCCTTGAGCACAATGATTATGCTAGCTCCTCGACAATGAATGACCCGGGCCAATAATTGTACGTGGTATGCCAATGAATGTAGCAGAATGAGCAATAATGATGTGAAATGACGATATCTAGGTATGTTTTTTTAGATGATTGGCCCTCATAAAAGAGAATGATTGGCACTGCCAATATCACCAAAAACACAGTGATTGGTCCTACCAGCCTTTGCCTATAGAAGGCCGATGACGATTTTTTAACTAAATGATGAAATAACATCGATAATTTTATGCAAATGAAGTAAAAAGTCATTAGATACAGTTTCACAGTAATCCTATAATTACTGTGAAACTGTATCTAATGATGCCAATCGACAACAACATTTGACTTCCATACAAAGCCTTGGTTTAGTGATTGGCCCCCAATCTTTTTTCCAAGTTAGAATTTGTAAAATTTTGCGTGAAATAGAACGTAATTAATCTTATTAACGTAAAAAATATCACTTTTACCGTAACTAACCACCACACAATGATATTAAAGCCACAAACTTACCCAGTCTTAGCCAACTTTGCTAAGAATTCGACTTTGTTGAGTTTGTTGTGAGACGCGCGAGACACCTGGACGAAAAGTTTTTTTTTCGCGCTGTTGCTGTATAAGAAATTAAAAACTACTATGTTAAGGTATAAAGTGATACTTGGTAGTTAATTTAACAATGTAGTTTAGTATTTTTTTTACAGGGAATCATTAATATCTTTTATCTACACACGTATCATAAAACCTCTTTACTGCGTCTAAAAACCGCACGTTAAGACCAGCATAATGTTAAACTATTTGGTAAAAACTCATTTCTTATCTGAAAATTTGTACATCATGACCATAATGTACAAAAATTTGTCAAATTATGACTTTCTAATTTCGAACGCCGACGCCCGCCTGCGTGCCGCCCCTAGTTTATCGGTGAAGTGGGTACTACAGAACAAGCTAAAAAACTGCGAGCAATGATCAATGCCACAATGCCGGTTAAACATGCGGTTCCTGAACACATCAAAGAGAGCTTATGATATGTGTGTAGATAAACTAGTATATGTAACTGTACATAATTAGGCATTAAAACTCTCGAGTGATATTATTAGGCAATTCGCCTTCGGCTCGTTTCATAAACCCACTCTCAAGTATTAATACCCTCCATTATGTGGTAGTAACATAAACTATTATTATCTACACACACACGTATCATAAACCCTCTTTACTGCGTACAAAAACCGCACGTTACGATCAGCATAATGTTAAACTACTTGTTAAAAACTCATTTCTTATCTGAAAAATTACACATTATGAAGTTGGTACTGACATTCAAATTTCGAACACCGACGCCCGCCTACGTGAAGTTGGTACTACAGAACAAGCTAAACAACTGCAGAACCACAATGCCGGTCAAACATGCGGTTCCTGAACACATCAAAGAGAGCTTATGATATGTGTGTAGATAAACTAGTGTATGTAACTGTACATAATTAGGCATTAAAATCCTCCATTATGTAGCAGTCACATAAACTACTATTATGTTCAAAAGGACATTCATTGTGGGGGGGGGGCAAAGATACTACGGTTTGCCCTTTAAACAATCAAAGTTTTAACTTTGAAAAAAATAAATCTTCAGCGGGAGGGGGCGTGGGGGGTATTTTGTTGTCGGTTCATTTTTTGCTGTTAGCGAGATCAAAATAATGTGGGAACGAGGCGCCCACTGAGGGTCTGAGTTACAATCATGCGTTTTTTGCGTGTTAGTGGAATCAAGGCACCCTTATAACAATGTCCCTGCGACGAAATATATGACAAAATTCTGCACTTTTATTTAAAGTTGTACGGCTTCGGGCCGTGCGCTCGTGATATTGATTGATAAATGATAAATTTGATTATGTATAAAAGTCTTGTATTGATAAACACCAATTGTTGTTATTAACTCTCCAGCGGGCAAAGTCGTGTCTGATGATAAGTGGCCAGATATAATCGTCGACTGTTGGTGAAGCTGACCGAGTGGCAATAGATGAATGATAGTTTTCCCCTTGTAAACATTTGTGGTGATGTCCAACCATTGATCTTGAATGGCTTTTAAGTTTGATAAGAAGTTGTTTGCTATATAGAGCGATAACCATAGCTGGCTTCGCTCGACATTTTGGAGTTCTATATCCATTTTGCCTAATTTATTATTGATTTGATTTATATGCTTATTTATGTGCTTATGTTGTTTCATTATTACTTCTTCTAAGCGACTCAAAACACTATATTCTGCTTCGATAACTGATGTTTGATTTTTCCACATTGCGAATAAATGATTTTGATTATTTCGAATTTATTCAATATCTTGCTGATATTGTTGTGCGAACCGGTCATCCAATACTCCGAACAGTGTATTTGTAAAATACCCGACACCATTAATAAGCCCGTGTCGCTGTCTAGGTAGTGTCGCGCGCGTGCCGGCGCCGCCGGGGTGCTGCGTCAGGAGAAGCTCATTATAGTATTGCAGTTCGGTGAATCCGTGTAGTAATTGGAGTATTACTACGTCATAGCGGGAATCCCTGTCTGCTTGATATAGTGCACATGCTTGTTTCAAATGATCTTGGTAGGCATTAATGCCTTCCCAATACGGTTGTAAATCGTAGTAAGTACATGATGATTTTCCAGTCTTCTGTGATAATCTGCATGTTCGAAACCTTGTCCAAATAAAGTCCTTGCTGATGTCTTAATTTGGTGACATTAATCATACACTGGGAACTCGATATCAGTGTCATGTAAGTCATTAATGCCATTGACAACGATACGAAACTATACCCCTTTTGCTTGATTGGTTTATTTTGATATTTGAGACAGTTGGTAGTTTTTTTGATAGTGGATTGCGAAACTTGATTCGAATCGGAATGCGTTGGTAATACCGACAACTTTATAATCGGCCGCGTCATATACCCATTCTTGGTTTTTTAATGTGATGACTCTCACTAACGAATCCTTTCCACTATGTAACTCAACGACGCGCCCCATAGCCCACTTTCCGGTAGGTACATTATCATCGTGAATCAAAACCACATCGCCGATCCTGATGTTAGCTTGTGGGTTCATCCATTTGCTTCTTGCCGACAACTGCGCAAGATATTCGCTCCTCCAACGCTTCCACAGATCTTGGAACACCTTTTGTAGTTGCCATCTTGTCCGCTTATCTCGTTCTGTTTCAAATATTGATAGTGTTGGCCCACCAGTTAGGAAGTGTGCTGGGGTCAAATATTCAAGGTCGTCCGGATTTTCTGATAATGGGCATAGAGGCCATGAATTTAAGCACGCCTCCACTTCTGCTATAATATAATTCTTCATATGTCAAAACTTGCTCTCCTAGGACTCTTCTTAAATGATGTTTGAGACTTTTCACTCCAGCCTCCATTAGACCGTTTGCTGATGGCCATGCAGGAGCAGTAAAATGCCACTGAATCTACATTTCAGTGACCTCCTTCAAAAAATTTTGATTGAATATCTGCTTTAACTCCTCATATTCTTGCTGGAGGATTATGTTGCTATGAGTGAAGTTAGTCCCATTATCACTATATAAGTGGGTTACTTTTCCTCTGCGCGCCGACAGTCTCTTCAGGGCGGCCAGAAATGCTGATGCAGTCAGGTTTAATACCAATTCTAAATTAACGGCCTTGGTTGCCATACATACGAATACTGCAACGTATCCTTTCGTCGTCCTGATCGAGCGTGCAGTTTTTTTTTTTTACTTTATTACTGTAGATATTTACATATACTTAGCAAACGTCATTGTTTGCCTCTTCTCTACATTGGACCACTGTGGGAGAAGAAGGGCGTAGAAACTCCCACGGATTTATTTTTAGATCTCTTTTAAAAATAGGTTATGCTTAACTAATACAAATATGAAAAATTTAATTGTTATGATTAATAAGCAGGAATAAATAATTAGAAAATTATTAACAGCAAGGTCTGTGTTGAGCCAGATTAACCCCATACAGTCCTGTCATTTAAGTAATCTTGAACATTGTAATATCCCTTTTTTGACAAAGTCGCTTTAACATGCTTTTTAAATTGCTCAAATGGCAAATTCAAAATCTCCAGAGGTATCTTACTGTAGTAGAGAATGCACTGACCCTTGAAAGAATTGCTAACCTTCGCGAGTCTAAAACGGGGCGCACATAGTCTGTGATTATTTCTTAGGTTAACATTACAGCTGTCGCTAAGTTTGGAAAATGTTGTAAGGTTCTTGCGTACATACATTATATTTTCGAAAATAAATTGACTAGCTACTGTTAGTATGTCAATTTCTTTAAAAAGCTCTCTTAAGGAGTCTGTTCGTTTTAAATTATAAATTGCTCGAATAGCTCTTTTCTGTAAAATAAAAATAGTTTGAATATCCGCTGCTTTCCCCCACAACAAGATACCATAGGACATCACACTATGAAAGTAACTAAAATATACTAGTCTAGATGTAGCCACATCCGTGCTTTGTCTGATGTTCCTAACAGCGTAAGCCGCAGAACTTAATTTACCAGCCAATTTATCTATGTGGGGTCCCCACTGCAATTTGCTATCAATGGTTATTCCAAGAAACTTCGTATCATTTACCAATTCTAACGTGCTGTTGTCTAACACCAAACTGGTCTCAACTTGCCTGACATTTGGAAGTGAGAATTTGATACACTTGGTTTTACCAGCGTTTAACAATAAATTATTAACTGTGAACCAATTCAAGGTTAAAGACAATACACCATTAACATCATCAAAATCTCCTTTTTGTCTTTCAATTTTGAAGACCATTGAAGTATCATCAGCAAACAACACTATGTCAGTTAATTTCTCCACCATGAAAGGCAGATCATTAATATATACCAGGAATAAGAAAGGGCCTAATATGGAACCTTGTGGAACGCCAATTTTAACACCCGATCCATCAGATTTTACGCCGTTAACTTCTTAGTAGATCCAACGCTTTATTTCTAACTCCGTAATGATTTAATTTAATTAATAGCGTATTATGATCAACACAATCAAACACCTTCGACAGGTCGCAAAAAACTCCGATAGCATCCTGTGCGGCCTTCCATGCAGAATAAATATGAGATACAAGGGTAATACCTGCATCCGTAGTCGATTTACCCCTAGTGAAACCATATTGTTTAGCGTGGAGTTGTTTTGTACGGTTGAAGTGTGAGAGCATTTGATTGAGTATAATCTTTTCAAAACTGGATCAGTACTGGATCGCATTTTTATATGACCTGTGTAGTCCACGCCTGTGTGTTCAAAAGGCCGTCATGGGTTACACATTGCTTGTGGTAGATCTCCCATCATTTGATGCTGCTTGATAGGTGCATGTCTTCGGCATTTAACGTACAGTCGAATCCATTTTTTCGTGGTCCTGATTCCACTGATGATCCAATATCGTTGCCTGATGAAACTCAAAGTTAGTCACGCCCCTCCGTGATAAGTGAGTTGCTTGATCTATTAATAAATCAGTGAAGCGGCTATCTGTAGGTATGACAATCGGATATTTCATGTCGTCACTGATTGATGCATTTCGCAATCGTCCGCGAAGAACGCCGTTGCTATCCAAAAATGGATTCAAACTAATGAGCTTGCTTTTTGACGACACGCGTTGTTTTTGTTGTAATTCAGTTATTTCTGATCCGAATTCTTTTTGCTGAGAATATTTTATAATAAATGTTTTTGCTTTATTTAATTCCGCGACATATAGGTATGATTTTTTCGGACTCCTGCTATTTGATATGAACCGTAGTACCCATGCTAGTACATTTACGGCTTTTGTATGCGAGCTGTAGGAGATCAACAGGTAGTTGACGACGTCACTATCTTGCTGAGTGATTGCATTGACCTGGTGCTGTGTCGCCAAACTCTTGATTTCTTCCTGTGTCTCGTATACAGGTTGCTCCTGTTCCTATGCTTGATAATTTGCTAGCCACGTCGGTCCATTCCACCACAGGGAATGCTCGTTAAGTTGTGTGGCGGTTACACCTCTACTGGCGCAATCTGCTGGATTTTCGGCTGATTTAACGTTACTCCAGCACGCTGCAGACATTACTTTGATTATTTGCTTAGTCCTGTTTGCGACAAAAGATTTCCATCTCCCGGGGTCACCCTTGATCCAACTCAGGGCCACCATTGAGTCGCTCCAGCCAAATGTCTTGATATTGTAACTTGATAGACTGCGTAACTTCCTCCATTAGTCTTGTTCGTAGATGTGCACTTAAAAGCTCTAGCCTTGGTAAGGACACCTCTTTACTCAATGGGACGAGTCTTGCTTTCCCTACTACCAGCACGATAGAACCTTGTTGCTCCCCGTTTTTCTTGATTTTACAATAAATAACGCACGCGTTAAGATAGACCAACCACTAAAACTCTCCTTTGTCAGCACCACTCCATCTAGGTCATGACATCAATGAACAGTCAGCTATACATTAAGTATATATACTACCTAAGTTATAAAGAATAAGTCAATATTGTATTAGTAATTAACCTTGTCGTTACTCTGTCCAATAAATAAATTATTTTTAATAATCAACCCGGTCTTCCCAACTTAATTGGCGCAACCGGTAGGATCTCAATAGCTGGTGTGCTGTTACCAAACGTGCACCCATCGTCGGTTCTTATCGTTAAGTTGAGACCCTCAGACAAATAAATTCATTAAGCGGGTATCGCGTCACGTTCCTGTGAAACCAAACAGCCAAGCAGCGACGGACCAGGACTGGACCAGGCACAGAGGGAACTCAGACTAGCAATATTCCGGAAGAATATGGGAGCTGCGGGATTGTGAGTAGATCTTTTTCACCAGACCTTTCTCTTCACTTCCGATACTTATCTTATAATATTTATACGTGTTGTTAGGGATTAGATAACGCCGCAACATTTTCGTGTAAATAGAACCATTATTCAGGATTCTTTTTCGTGAATAATTTCAGTAGTGTTAATTATTTTAAATAGTGTATATATATAACCAAAATGGCGGAAGAAATCAACAGGATCCCCGCTGAAATGGTTAAAATAATTCCAGTTTTTAATGGGGAAACAAGAGCATTACCCTTATTCATAAAAAAGTGTGAATATATTATACAATTATTTCAAGGGGGTAACGTACAGAACGAATATGTATTCCAAATAATTACAAGCAGGCTTTCCGGGGAAGCAGCAAATTTGGTTGGGGAGAGAGAATTAATTCACACATGGGACGGACTGAAACAACTCCTGAGCCAACACTTCAGCGACCCAAGGTCCGAAGAATGCTTGGCAATGGAATTAGAGTCCATGAAAAGAAATAGAAGTGAAAGTTACATAGATTTCTGCCATAAAATTCAACAATTAAGAAGCAGTTTGTTTTCAAAGGTGAATTAACGACCCGAACTTACCCTTAAGTTACAGCAAAACACCACATCTATGACAATACGTCGTTGAATGTGTTTTCTCTATAATTTGCCGGCATATTTAGTCAGACTTGTGCGTTTGCGTGGGGTCACAATCTTGGAGGATGCGTTGAAAATTGTATTGGAAGAACAAAATTCCAAACAGTATATAACACAAAGAATCTGCGATTAAACCCCCAACAGAACCAAAATCAAAATAACTCTAACCCCACAAGGTTCGACAACACGCAAAGGCAATCCAGTGCACAAGCACTTAATAACTACGGCCAAGCAAGAAATTCAGCGCAGCAGAGACAAAGTAATTCATTCCAAGCTAGAAATAATAACAGGCAACAACATTAAAATAATAGATTTAGTGACAATAACGCACAAAACGTGCCGTATGTAAGTAGGTCACCGCCAGCGTCGGTGCAAGCGCAGCGTCAGCATCCGGCGCCCCCCGCGAACAATAGGTATCACTATGACACTTATCAGCCTATCGCGTCAGGTTCGATACCGACGTAACAATGCGAACAGCCAGTTCTAGACGCGTTAATTATACGGAACATAATAGGGAGTTCTAACCGTGTCATTCACAGGACTGTGGTGGTCAAAATTCTGCCCCATACTGTGAACCAGCGGAAATTTTTTGTATAGGGGCCTCGGAAACAGAAAGCGAATTAAATTAAACTGTAGTAATAGGTCAAACTTGCCGCATATCCGTATATCGGAACTCCATGCTGTATTCATGATAGATACGGGGAGCACACGATCATTTCTTAGCCCTAGGGTTGCCAACCAATATTACGCAAAATCAAAACAATACGAACCATTCGATGTGATCAGCACACATTCAGCCAGCAAGCACAACGAGGTAGCTTTTATCAGCTTACCCAGAATTTTTCCACTAACCAGAAGCATAAATTCTATATTTACTCTGTAGATGAAAGATACGACGGCTTGATAGGAAGTGATTGGCTGAAGCAATAAACGCAAAAATAGACATGAAGTCACAAACTTTGTTTGACTCTACGAAGAGTCCGATTATTTATGCACTACCAACGAGGAAGATGTATGACCTACCTCCCCGATGCGAGATGAGGGTGAAATTACCTGTAAATTTACTGCAAGGTGATGGCATTCTAAAGTTTACATTCATTCAGCAAAGGAATTAGAATGCCAGAGGCAATTGTGACATGCGCCAATGGTTATGCGACAACGGTTATACAGAATACAACCGATTTACTCCATAAATTAACACTAAACGCACAGTTCCCTGTAGAACCGTTTCAGCAAGAATCACCTAATGTAAATACAACGCATTCAAACCAACACGAAGTTCAAAAAGATGTTGATCAGTTGTTAGAGAATAATTTAAGTAAATTAAGATTTGAACACATGAACCAAGAAGAAAGAATGAGCATAGAAAGAATATGTAGAGAATTAGATAACGTATTTTGTGACTGTGCATTCACAAGTAAAAATGTAATTAACTGCTTACCCTCCGATCACAGTGGTCAAACAGTTTCATTCCCAATTGCCAGTAAAAATAGGACTGATCCATCATTTTATAGGCCTATTACATCCCATAGACTAGAGACGTGAAAAAGTTAGATATAAATTTGCCAGTACCGGATTTTGATAAACAGAACCCAAACAAAATCTACTCAGACTTCTTCAGCATTATTCAGACAGAATTCAATAAAGTTTTTAAATTAAAGAAAGTCAGTGACTAAAACGGTAAATCTAAATTTAATGACTGGGCAACGTTTGGAATTCGTAAAAGTAGAGTTATCTTATATGACCTTTATGAACAAAAAATCTATAACTTTGATCGAAAATTTCATGACTACGTTAAAAAATATTCCAAAACTTTCAAGTTGGTTTGTAGAACTGCAAAAACTTTACACATTAATAGAAAAATTCAAAATTCTAATAATAGAATGAAAACAGTTTGGCAAATAATAAACCGCGAAACTGGCAAAGTTATACCAAGGGACAATGATTTCTGCCTAAAGATAGGTGATGATGTTGTTAAATCCAGCGCTGATGTTGCTCGAGCTTTTGAAACATTCTTCACCAATGTACCCTTACTCACAACAGACCGTCTAAATTCATCTCCATATGAAGCAGAGACTTTATTAAAAAATAACACTAGCGCCAGTAATGTATATTTAAAATTTCATCATGTATATCCCCAGGACATTGTCAAAACGTTTAAATTACTTAACTTAAAAAATACGGAAGACCTGTGGGGTATATCAGTCAAAGTCATTGGTTCAGTAATTCTAGTTATAGTCCCACACTTAGCTTATATATTCAATAAATGTGTTGACGATGGGGCTTTCCCAGACCTCATGAAACACAGTAAACTGATACCTCTGTTCAAGTCGGGAGATAAGGGTGATCCTTCAAATTTCAGACCAATATCTGTTCTTCCAACACTAAGTAAAATATTTGAAAAGATTATACTCAATCAAATGCTCTCACACTTCAACCATACAAAACAACTCCATGCCAAACAATACGGTTTCACTAGGGGTAAATCGACTACGGATGCAGGTATTACCCTTATATCTCATATTTCTTCTGCATGGGAGGCCGCACAGGATGCTATCGGAGTTTTTTGCGACCTGTCGAAGGCGTTTGATTGTGTTGATCATAATACGCTATTAATTAAATTAAATCATTACGGAGTTAGAAATAAAGCGTTGGATCTACTAAGATCATACCTAAGCAATAGAATTCAAAAGGCAGAAGTTAACGGCGTAAAATCTGATGGATTGGGTGTTAAAATGGGCGTTCCACAAGGTTCCATATTAGGCCCTTTCTTATTCCTGGTATATATTAATGATCTGCCTTTCATGGTGGAGAAATTAACTGACATAGTGTTGTTTGCTGATGATACTTCACTGGTCTTCAAAATTGAAAGACAAAAAGGAGAATTTGATGATGTTAATGGTGTATTGTCTTTAACCTTGAATTGGTTCACAGTTAATAATTTATTGTTAAACGCTGGTAAAACCAAGTGTATCAAATTCTCACTTCCAAATGTCAGGCAAGTTGAGACCAGTTTAGTGTTAGACAACAGCACGTTAGAATTAGTAAATGATACGAAGTTTCTTGGAATAACCATTGATAGCAAATTGCAGTGGGGACCCCACATAGATAAATTGGCTGGTAAATTAAGTTCTGCGGCTTACGCTGTTAGGAACATCAGACAAAGCACGGATGTGGCTACATCTAGGCTAGTATATTTTAGTTACTTTCATAGTGTGATGTCCTATGGTATCTTGTTGTGGGGGAAAGCAGCGGATATTCAAACTATTTTTATTTTACAGAAAAGAGCTATTCGAGCAATTTATAATTTAAAACGAACAGACTCCTTAAGAGAGCTTTTTAAAGAAATTGACATACTAACAGTAGCTAGTCAATTTATTTTCGAAAATATAATGTATGTACGCAAGAACATTACAACATTTTCCAAACTTAGCGATAGCTGTAATGTTTACCTAAGAAATAATCACAGACTATGTGCGCCCCGTTTTAGACTCGCGAAGGTTAGCAATTCTTTCAAGGGTCAGTGCATTCTCTACTACAATAAGATACCTCTGGAGATTTTGAAATTGCCATTTGAGCAATTTTAAAAGCATGTTAAAGCGACTTTGTCGAAAAAGGGATATTACATACAATGTTTAAGATTACTTAAATGACAGGACTGTATGGGGTTAATCTGGCTCAACATAGACCTTGCTGTTAATAATTTTGTAATTATTTATTCCAGCTTATTAAATAAAAATAAATCATAATTGTATTAGTTAAGCACAACCTATTTTTAAAAGAGATCTAAAAATCAATCAGTGGGAGTTTCTACGCCCTTCTTCTCCCACAGTGTTCCAATGTAGAGAAGAGGCAAAAAATGACGTTTGCTAAGAATATTTAAATATCTACAGTAATAAAGTACTTTTGAGTTTGAGTTTGAGTTTGAATATAGAGACATTTTCTATTGCGAGGATATCCCGTTATCTTTTAGTAATCAGGTTAAGCATAGTATAAGGACAAAAAACAAAGACCCCCTATTAATTTAAAAGCACATAGATTACCTCCTGTTCATACCCAGGAAATAAAGAAACAAGTAGATAAGATGTTAAGGGACAACATCATCCAGAATTCACACTCTCCGTGGAGTGCACCAGTTCACCAGTGTGCCAAAAAAGATGGATGCATCGGGTGAACAAAAATGGAGAATGGTAGTTGATTATAGGCGGTTAAATGAAATAACCACGGACGATAAATACCCTTTGCCAAATATTCACTACACTGGATCTTGCGAGTGGGTACCATTAGATAGAAGTAGCAGAAGAAGATAAGCCCAAAACGGCTTTTAGCACACCTTTTGGACACTTTGAATTTCACCGAATGCCGTTCGGCTTGAAGACAGCTCCTGCAACTTTCCAACGAGCAAAGGACAATGTACTCAGAAGATTGCAAGGAATACACTGTCTAGTATACCTAGATGACGTCATCATATTCTCCAAAAGCTTAGCCGAACATGTAGAGAAATTAAAAGTAGTATTTGGAAGATTCCGTCAAACTAATTTGAAAGTTCAGCTTGACAAATCACATTTCCTAAGAAAGGAAGTCTTGTACCTAGGACATACGATAACTAGGCCTAATTAGGCCTAGTTATCGTATGTCTTAGGTCTTATAGGGCCTTAAGCCAAACAATGATAAAATTGACACTGTACTGAAATATCAAATACCTCAGACAGCCATTGAAATTAAAAGCTTCCTTGATCTGATAGGGTATTACAGGAAATTCATTAAAGATTTCGCCTAAGTAAAGAGACCACTCACCGCGTGTCTTAAGAAAGGGAAGAAAATAGTCCTGAATGAGGATTATATAAACAGTTTTGAAACTTGCAAGAAGTTGTTAGCAAATGCACCCCTCCTGCAATTTTCAGACTTTGATAAACCATTTGTGCTAACCACCGATGCATCCAACTTTGCTATAGGTGCGGTACTATCACAGGGGACTATCGGGTCGGATAAACCAATAGCATACGCGAGTAGGACTTTAAGTGATACAGAAAGTAGGTATAGCACTATTGAGAAAGAGCTTTTAGCTGTAATATGGGCAGTAAAGCACTTCAGGCCTTATCTGTATGGCAAGAAGTTCACGATCTTCACTGATCACAGACCATTAGCTTGGCTGTACTCATTGAAGAAGCCTAACAGTAAACTAACGCGATGGCGCTTACGTTTAGAGGAATATGATTTCGAGATTAAGTATAAGAAAGGACAGCAAAACACGAATGCTGATGCCCTTTCTAGAGTTAGAATTAATGCTTTAGACAATGACGAATTAGTTTTAGACTCTATATTAGTTAATATTGATGAAAATGAAGACCGTGTTAAAGGAAATTAGGAGAGAACTAGAAGAATATAATAGAAATGTGACAAAACGTAAGCCACTTACGGAGATTATGGATATGTCAGAACCTGGATGTGGACCACTAACTGAGAAGATGGAAATCTCAGATTTAGAATCCGAGCATTCACCGGAATTGATCGAAATTTCAGACGGTGGTGAGACAGCAAACCCCATATCAAATAGGGAACATGAGGGAATCCCTATTTTAAATAAGGCAATCGTTTGCAAACCATAACAGATTTTGGTTCAAACATGGTTTAAGGATAAGTTGTTTGTAAATGATATCTCTAACAAGAAGCAACGCATTTTAGAAGTATTTATGCCCCTTAACAAAGAAAATTTAGTGAAAGAATTTCTAAAAGAATATATCGATATAAAGCACAAGTACTTTATTTACTTTGAGAATCCAGATTTCAGAACAACTTTTTCAGCGGTAATAACTAGACTTTTTAAGAAAGGTACACTTAAACTTGTTGAATGTACAGAGCGCACAGTTAACCTGACTAATTCTGAAGAAGACAGCGAGAGGTGGTTCTGAAATATCATGAAGGGAAAACGTGCCACAGGGGAATCAATGAAACCGTAATGAAATTGAAACGCCACTATTGGTGACGAAAACAGACGCGATACGCTATGATTTTGAGATAAACCAGCTTAAAAGCGAAGAACATTCAATAGAACGTAAAATGTCACTGATGGTAAATACCCTTGGTAAATTATCTAATGTTTCAGAAATCATGAATAATAACATAAAGCTTATAGGTAATAAGACAGGAGAAATTGAGACATACATAGAAAATGAAACTAAACGAGAAAACATTTTGTCATTAATGAATAATCTATATCAGATTTCTAATAACCTTCACTCTATTTACGATTTTATACAGGAAACGGAAACTGCGATAGTTTTTAGTAAATATCATGTTTTGCACCAATCAATTATTAATTCTACAGAAATCCTTCACATTCTCTCAGAAGTAGAGAAATATGCCCATTTAATATATTCAGTAGATAAATCAAATTTAATTAAAATAGAACTTACAATTGTAGTTAAATCCTATATCACGAAAAATTGATTAGTTTTTGTTTTAGAAGTACCACTAATAGAAGAAAACACGTATACGTATTATAAAATAATTCCGATCCCTATTTATGATCCAATATCCCTAAAAACTATTACCATTATCCCGAAATACCCATACCCTATGGTGAATAGATTGAAATACAGACCCGTAGCAAACACATGCGACGAGATCGAGGACAACAAGTTCCTGTGTTCGAGCGACAACCTTGTACCATACCCAGCTGAAACATGTATCGAGCAAATCATGATGCTGAAGGAGAACTGTTCCAGCTGCCAGCAAAACGTCATACACTTAGAAAAGGGCAAGATAGAAAACTACTGGCTAATATACTCCGAAGATGGACTAATAGCTACAGAATACTGCAACGAAGAAATAAGCAAGCACACCATCCAAGGCACCGTCTTTCTACAACCACAGAGGCAATGCAAAACCCAAGTCGGAGACATATTTATTTCTACACCCAGCAACACTTCATCCAGATTTCTTCAACTTCCATTTGTACAACTACCAGAACTACGAAACCCTATCATTCAAGAGGATAAGCAACTGGACCTTCAAAACGTAGACTTCAGCGAGATCAAAGACGTCATCAACAGCGCTAAGTTCAGTGTCAGTGAAAACAGTTCGACAAACTTCACTTATGTCGTGAAAAATATCAGTGTTTGGACCATTTTATTGTATATCTTAATTATTTCATTTGCTAATTTGTTATTGTTTAAATTCAGGACATATACAAATTGTATAGGACGAAATTCTCTGAATCCTTCTACGCCGGCTTCGGATAATTTCTCTCTTGAGGGGGGAGGAGTTAAGATAGACCAACCACTAAAACTCTCCTTTGTCATCACCACTCCATCTAGGTCATGACATCAATGAACAGTCAGCTATACATTAAGTATATATACTACCTAAGTTATTAGAATAAGTCAATATTGTATTAGTAATTAACCTTGTCGTTACTCTGTCCAATAAATAAATTATTTTTAATAATGAACCCGGTCTTCCCAACTTAATTCACGCATAAGCTTTGATAGATGCGTCGCAGAATCCATGTAATTCTATTTTATCTTGGTCTTTTGTGCCCAACCATCTGACAAGTTTAATCTTGTCGATGTTATAGATATCTGATTTTATTGTGATCCACTATGCTGCTTCCGGAAGTTTCTCGTCCCTCTGGAGCTCCGATTTCCAAACGGATTGGAACAGGATTTTGAGTTTGGTTGATACCTAATGGGTCGAATAATTTCGATATATCCGACAGAAGAGTCATTTTGGTATATTTTGCTGTTGATGAGTCAATTTTTGATAAAAAAAAGTGAAATAATCTTGCTGGGGGTTCCAAGATAACCCCAAAGTCTTCGTTGATTCCGCCTGCTTGAAATCGAAGCTTTCATTGGAGCTAGCATTTTTGGAAGCTCTTTCTTGTTTGAGCTCCATTTCCTTAAATTGAATCCTGCGGACTTAAGTAGAGACATCAACTCCTCCTTGAGATCCAGTGCCGCTGATACCGAGTGCGAGCCATGAATTAGGTCATCCATATAGAAGATTTCCTCGAGAACGTTTGCTGCTACACTCTCTGGTTTGCTCTGTTTCTGTTCGTGAGCTAAATACTTTAGAGTCATCATGGCCAAAAACGGTGCTGCTTTTGTGCCATAAGTGACTGTGGAGAGAGCAAATTCCTGTATGCTTGCTGACGGGGACGCTCTCCAAATGATTTTCTGATATTTTTGATCTTGCTCGTTGACCCAAATCTGACGGTACATTTTCTCAATGTCCGCGGTGTATGCAAACTCGTACTGACGCCACTTGATAATCAGTGCTTGCAAATCCTGTTGCAAATTTGGGCCCCTCTCCATCAAATCATTCAAACTTTGACCTGATGACGTCTTCATACTGGCATTAAACACAACTCGTAGTTTTGTAGTTGTCGAATCGGCTCGCGTTACGTGATGGTGCGATAGGTAATAATCCAATTTATCACTAATAATTTATAATCTTTTGCTATATTTTGATTTCGATAGAATTTGCTTTCGAGACTCTGAAATTGGGCAATTGCTTTTGATTTTGATGAGCCTAGCTTCACTTCAAAATTCGGCTTTAGGGGGAGCCAAACTTCATATTTTCCATCCTCCCGACGAATGGTGGTAGACTTGTAGAAGTCGACGCACTGCTGATCACTTGTTGATAAACTTAATGACTCCGTCTTCTACTTCCCAGAATTTCTGAATGTCCTTGATGTTATTTAGGACGACGTTACACTGAAACGTTTGGATGTTTCCGCATAAAATCCACCCCAAGCGAGTCTGCTGAGCTATGGGTTGGCCTTGATCGGCTCGACATATACCTTTCATGATAATATGAGAGTATACTTCCGCCGCGAATAAGACGTCTATCGGGCGACTGATGTGAAATTCCGGGACTGCTAAACTGATGTTGTTGATATGTGACCACACCGCCGGTTTGGTGAATGTAAAACTAGGCAGATTGTTGATGAGAGTTTTCATTATATACACTTCCGAATCAAAGGTGTAGTCGCTGTTGATGGCTTTACATGATATGCTCATCATCCCCTTGCAGCTGCTTTCTTTAACTCCAACTCCTGATATCACCCCTTTGCATCTCTGACGTCGCAACTCTAAACGTTGAGCTGCATTTTCCGTGATAAGGGATGTTTATGAGCCCTGGTCGAGAAGGGCCCGCATGATGTGATATCTCCCGTCCGATCCTTGAATTTGTAACATCGCTCTGGTCAACAAGACTTCAGGAACTTCTCGTTGCAATGATACATGCGTGTTACTCTTCCCTGGCTGTGATTGATAATTTTTAGGGCTGGATGACGAATTGTTGGCTTGCTTGAATGCTTCACAAAGAGTGCTATTATGAAACCCACGGCTAGTTTGGCATCGCTTTTCAGAGAAACATGCTTTACCTCCATGGTCATAAAGGCAAATATGGCATTAAAACCAAACTGCGTTTCTTTTGCGGCGTCATCTCTAAATAATTCTTGCAAAAATAAATTCCATGCTCATTATTTTTGCAAAGTGGTCATTTGAACTGTTCTAGATTATATTGAGAGCGCTGCTTCCCATGTTGCGAAACTGTAGGCACTCGACTGCTGCTAAAAGCTTGCTTGTTAACTTGATCGTATATTGGATTTTGATATTTTGGTTTTGATTGATGTCTTTGATTATTTTGACTTTGTTTCTGCGAAGGGTATTCTTGCTTTCTTCGGGAGAATTCTAGGCTGGTGAACTTTCCTTCCAGGAACTCCAGAAACTCTTTGAGTGATGGCATTTCCCTTGGGGCCTTGATGTAATCGATGTAGTCATCATGCGTATCTGAGTCCAACTTTTCTGACAATATAAAGACAAGTAAAATGTCGTTGGTTATGTCACCACCCAGGTTTTTTACGGCATTTATACACTCGACCGTTGTGTCATGCATGCGCTTGATAGCATGAACTGAAGCTTGCTGTATGACTGGCAAACTCATTAAGATTTTGACATGAGAGTTGACAATTTTCTTTTTGTTATCATATCTTGTAGTTAAAATGTCCCAACAGGTTGCATAATTTTTCGAGCTTATCTGGAGATGTGAGACTAATCTCTCCGGCTCGTCTCTCAGCTTGCTTCTGACATAATGCATTTTTTTTTGCATCGCTTAGTAATGGATTATTATGTATCGCTTCCGAGAACAGATCTTTAAACGGTATCCATTGATTAAATTGATTGCTGAATGTTGGGATGTCTATCTTCGGGGTTGATTTCTCCCGGTGCACCATCGACCACAGTTTGCTGTTGATTGCTCTTTTGAGGTTATTGTAGATCAGTTTCCGTTTTTGTGAAAGACCTCTCATAGTCTTGATCTATGCCCTCAAGTTCACTATCTTACTCCCAGTGAACTTTGTCGATAACTTTCCAAAGCTCGCCTATGATACGAAGCAGATCTTCCAATTCCCACTTTTCTGATACCGTCTCCAGATTGATGTTGGAGACAGTGCGCTGGAATGCTCGGAAGTTACTTGCTTGCTTTCGCAGCGTCTCATCCGTCTTGCTGTTGGTTCCGGTTGATATTATCGGCTCGCCGGACTGATCTTGATTTTTCTCTCCCCCCACGGCCGCTGGTACAACTTGCTTCACAACGTCGGCTTGTAATTCTTGATAATTTTCGAAGATATCCTTGATGCTCAAGTACTTTTGTCTGACTCATTCGTAGTAATTTTCCGTAAAATATTGATGGCTTTTTTCGGTTTCACCACAAATAGTAATGTGATTTACTTGGAATTCATTCCAAAAGTCAGATAAAGTGTTAACGCGCTTTTTTAGATAAGAAGGAGTTTTCCTATCGCGACCGTCCTTTTTGAAGTTTTCGAGAAGCTTAACCATCGCTCCCTCTAATTCCTGCTGCTTGATGATAAGGTTCGTAGTTTCCGCGGCCATGTTGCTTGCTAATAAGAGTTAAAATTGGAAATCTCTTACTTGAGCTGACGCTGAAGCTGATAATATGAAACAAAAATCCTGCTATATTCGCTCCGCGTCGGCTGCTCCTTGATTGAGTAGCTGCCACGGGCGCCTTGTTGTCTCCGCTCCCTGATGAAGGCCGCTCCTTGATTAAGCCGGGCCGTTGATGATGCTGATGTGCCGGAATGAGAATCTCTTGATCTTCACCCAACTGACAGTAGCTTCTTGCTTGAGCTAGCTCGTCGCACTTGATTTATATTGATAAAATGATTCGATTCCTTGCTTGAATCGAACGCACACTGATAGTTTAATAATCCTTGATAGTCACTTGATGCTGATCCGTCCACGCACAGTCACTATTCGTTTTCACAAAAAATGACGCGCGTCTTTCTCACGCCGGAGGTCCAAAGTACGTCAAATGTTCCACGCGACGCGACGGTTTCGAAGGACCAAAAAAGATGTACGGCTTCGGGCCGTGCACGCGTGATATTGATTGATAAATGATAAATTTGATTTTGTATAAAAGTCTTGTATTTATAAAGAACAATTGTTGTTATATATTATTAACTATATTAGGATTGATATGAGCCACACGGTGTGCTTGCTGTCCGTACGTGAACTGGTAATAATTAATGGTTGATAGGTAAAGCAGGAAACCCGCATAATCTCAATTATAACTATTGCTACGGTGGCAGTGCACCTAACAAAAGTAATGACTATTCTTTTCGTTCCATAAATAATGGTCTTATGCGGATCACGGTCGATAATGAGCGCTACACCACACCACGTGTAAGATTTCGAAGGGGCTTTGCGGAGAGCCCCCCTGAGGAAGCACCTCAGTCATTAGTGCTCGCAGTGATGTGTTTCGGTTTGAGAATATTAATTCTGACAACATTGTTAAATTTTTGCGTCGGATCCATGGCTCGTACGGGCTAAAATTCAATGGCTTGTGATTAAACGATTATAAAAAAATCGAAAATTTATTACCAATAAATTCGAAATGACTGCCGAAATCAGTAAATGATCACCAAATTGTGTTTGGATAAATTATCACCAAACTTCTTTTTCTATTTTGTGTACTTAATTTTATGTTTTAACTAATTTATGTTGCTCTTACATATTCAACCTAACACGAAGGATAAAGGGGGCTTAGCTTCGCTCACCCCCTTTACCATTCACCTAAGCTACCGCAGCATTTTGCCCTGATGATTTCTGCAACTTTTGGAGATAATTTACCCATTTTGGGTAAGGCTTGGTAGGGTAACGTTCAGTTGGATGATGTGCCCAGCCCACCTCATATGCATTGTGTGGTACCCATTTGGCATGGGCACGCCATCAAGATGCCCCGCCAGAACCTTCTGCTGCATTTCTAGACAGTTTGTTTGAATTAGATGATAAGCGATAAAGTTAACTCTTCGTGCATGATTAAAGATGTGGTTGTGTTGATGTCTTTTATTATATGTTGTATGTCTTTATTTTAAAGTCGGTGTTTTCATACTTGAGTTAAGTGGTAAGCAAACATATTTCACGATATTCCGAAAGAATTACGCAACGTAGATACCACAATAAGTTATAGACACTAGTAAGAATACTCACGCACTGATTGCCGCTCAAAAAATCTTTAAATCGTCCTATTAAATAACATTTTTAGGCAAAAAAGTATTTTGACGAAATTTCTGCACACAAATTGTCGGAGATAACTTAAATCTATAGCCTCGGACACGGGGTATCCTTATACGAATTCACGATTCGTCATGTGACGCCTTTGTTAGAATGTACCTGTCAATCACACCCTCTCTTTCTGATATTGGCGTGATGACGTATCATCAATTCTTCGCTAATCTTCTTGGCTACGGTCAATGTACGATAGGAGACGCGCTTGATGTCGTAGGCAAATTGATGTGTGGAAGTTATAGCAGTTTTGTAGTTATTAATGTTTTGAAATATTGTTTTTAATATATTTATTGTATCTTTGTAAAATGACATTTACATACAGGCACATACTTTACTTCTGGCTCCACACTAGACCAAATTTGGTTAGAGTGGCTTATTTTGGCTAAATTTCAATTCGGTTATAGGTTAGTGGGTCTACTGTGTTCCAGCTTTGCAACTTCTGTAAGTGGAAATACCTCCAGTAATAATTTTCCATTTTCAATATATTAGATATCGTAAGGAAGTATAGACTGACGCATAAAAATGTAACAAAACAAACATTTACATAGAGGCACATACATTGCTTCTGTCCCCACACTAGGATACCCTGTGTCATGGGAACCAGAAACAGCGACGTGACACACATATAAACATCCAAGTCCTAACTATAACTAACCCTGTGAGCCTCGTTGAATACGATTTAGAGCAAATTCACAAGTTTTACCGATTTATAAATTATGGTAACACCTATGAATAGTCAAACTTTTAAACCTTATAACTTCGGCACCTCACACTTTACGAAGTTTTTTAAGTATATTAATTGTTAGTATTGTTCTTAGTTCTATTAAAAAATACCATGTAAGGTTATTAGAAAAACAATTGCCGGCAAAATGTAGGCCAAAATCATAAGCGTAATATTTTATTGCTAAATTTATATTAAGATTCACAAAATTTCGCTTTAAAGATTTTGAAGCCAAAATATTACAATTTATTGTATGCAATGCAACAGTGATCTAGAAAATACCCGTACAGCGATGACGTCACGAGTTCAGATGCACAGATAATGCGCCTATATGTAAACAAATGCAACCGTGTGTTCACGTCAAAACATAACCAAATCGAGCTAAACCTGAACTAAAAGTTACTTACCCGACTGTTCATTGCAGTAAATACAAAACAATTGTTTCACACTCCTAAGCAATTTGCAGCCTATCAAAACTGTAACTACTAGGTGCAGCATTGTAAATATCAAATAGGCATCAAGTAATTTTCACAGAATTTCAGTTTTTCAGGCGATGTGACAGCTTATTGCAGTTGATCGATAACTGAACTGCGCATGCGTGCCCCAGGAAACAAAAAGATAAACAATTTGAACGGACAGAAACAATGTAAATGAAGCAGCTGTTTGATAGAAGCCATTGGCTATTGGCTTAGATTGGTGTAAAAATGCAATATGCAAGCCAGTTCATAATGATGTGATAAGATAATGATTGTTCTTATTATATGATCTAAGCCCCTGTGCACACGTAACTACTGTGAAGGAACTGACTAACTTTTTAGTTCTTTTTTAGGGTTCTGTGCCCGAAGGGTGCTAAAAGGGACCCTACTACTAAGCCTCCGCTGTACGTCCATCCGCGTCCGTCCGTCTGTCACCATGCTGTATCTCATGAACCGTGTTAGTTAGACAGTTGAAATTTTCACAGATTATGTATTTTTGTTGCCGCTATAACAACAAATACTAAAAAACAGAATATAACATAAATATTTAAGGGTGCTCCCATTCAACATTATTTCAATACCACATACAAACTTATGAATGCACTTGGTTTCGGACATAGATTGTGAAAGAAGCCGCACCAATAACTTTGTAAATAACATTTTGCAATGTAAAATCCAAACTATTCACTCCACACCAACCCTTCGGTTTCGCTTTGTACGGTGGTACGGAACCCTTCGTGCGCGAGTCCGACTCGCACTTGGCTGTTTTTTTATGATATGGCTTAAGTTGTTTTATTCAAGTAACTAAACAATTTACAAACAAAAATATATCCACACACAAGTTTTGTCAATTAAAATTAAAATACGAGAAATATTACAATAAAATTAAATTAAATATTTTATTTTATTTTAGTATAGTGTTTCTTGTGTTTTTATTTTTGTTTTCAAAAGCCTGCCTGGTCCACAAGAAAATTACTGGCACCCAGAAGTCCTCTGGAGAGTACATAAACGTAATTGCAAACCAGGTTGCCCATCAACTGCTGCTGAATGGAAAGACAAATCCACTCCCAGGAGCCCAAAAAATCTTCAGAGACCAAGCCACTGAGACTAACGCCCTGAGTGGTGCTGTCAGCTACGAGGAGTTGACCGCTGCATATAGGAAGCTGAAGAACGGGAAAGCTTGCGGTTTCGACGATCTCACAGTCGAACAGCTAAAGCATCTCGGCCCGGAGACGGTGGATTGGATGCTGAGGCTCTTCAACAACTGCCTAGAAACCACTAACATCACAAAGGATTGGCGCAAGGCCCGTGTCATCTAAGAAAACAAAAAAACGAGTAGCTACATTGTTATCGCATAATATATGCGACACAGTTGTAAATACTAAAACACAGTCGCCTTCAGTGTTAGTTAGTATTAGAACTAATAGTAATGATTTAAACTAGATTGTTCGACAAAAAAGAACCCCTCTAAACATAAGTTAATTTTACAAAATAAACAGGTTTTCTGGCAATCAATTTACAAATACTAGGACAAAGGAAAAGCATGGTAATATTAAAATAGTGCACCAAAATATTCAGGGCTTTTCCAGCAAAATACTACAAGTTGAATTATTTTTAGAAGAGCATAAATATGATATTGTTTGTTTGACAGAACATTGGCAAAATATTACCAAATGTTATTAAATTATGAAAATTATTTTGTTGCCAGTTCTTTTAACCAACAGTTCGCTATTCGCGGAGGTACTCTAATAATTATAAGAAACAATATTAAATTCAAAGAACGAAAAGACATGTGTGTAAATAGTGTCCAAGGTATTATTATTATTATTATTATTATTATTATTATTATCATTATTATTGGACTGTCGATTGAAAGATGTATTGAATTAACTTCTGTTGAGCTCAACACACATGATATAGTATGTGTATGCATACAGGCCAGCCAATTCTCAAAACTATTCTACTTTTGAATTAGTGATGGAAGATGTTCTAAAATTTGTTACTAAAACAAAGAAAAAGATTATAGTTGTTTAATATCATTTAGCAATAAGATATTAGGGCTTCTTAAATAATTTAATACCAACACGAGTTACGTCTATGTATTACCTGTGTTCTGTGATTGTGAACCTATAGAAAAAAGTATGATTAACTCGCTTCAATTAGATCTTATAGATCAAAGTGTTAAATTTTCTTTCATTAATCACATTCATAAAATAAAAAATAAACCAGACTCATCACTACAGACGGTTTGGAAAGGATCAAAATGTTCTTCTTGATAAATTGCCTGTTCACATGTATTATTTTAACGACCCGAATAATTTATATCAAGACCTTTTTTTCTTTAGTAAGCTAAGAATAAGAAATTAATACTAGATTTAAGTTCAGTGATTGGGCGACCAAAGGTTTGCGGGTTAGCAGAAATAGACTTTATGAATAAAGAAACATGACAAATAGTGACAGGTTTAAAGATTACTCTAAAACTTTCAAGACAGTGTGTCTTAAAGCACTGTTATGCGCATACACTCTATCATTATGCTTAATAAAGCTTTCCTCGACATCAAAACTTTTATTGACCGAAAAAAGGATTTTGGGGTATTTTATTCTCTCGTATCGCTTTAGCAAGACTCGGGATCTATCAAACCTGATTTTCTTCAGTAGTGAGTTTAGCAAATGTGCACTTTTGTTCCGCTAAGCTCATAGTCCTAGCTCTTCATTCCCTTAACCCTTTTAACTGTAGTCCCACTTAACCTCATCTGGAGACCCAACAGTTTTTGCTTCCGAACGGGATTTCTTTGCTTTCGCGCCTTCACTGCTTTGATCACTACTGGAGTCCGAACAGTACAAGGACGACCGCTCCTCTGCTTATCTTCTAATCTCGATAAACGAGTGACCGCAGCGATGCAATGCAATTACCGCGACTCTGTCGTGTTTTGGCGTCCACTTCATTTTTGAAAATAAAGAATTACAGAAAATCTATTTGATATTGATTTGTATAAAATATTGTATTGTAGACCCATAAACGAAGTTCTAACTTTTGTTAGTCTATAGTAAGGTTGTTCAATTTTATTTTCTCTTATATTATGCCGCTTGTGCCTGTCAACATTTTTAGTGAAGCTATTTATGTTCTTCCTAACGTACATGATATTTTCGTAATTATATTGACACGGTACACTCATAATGCTAATTTCTCTGAACAGTTCCCGCAGGGAGTCACGACTGCGAAGGTTATAAATCGCTCTAATAGCCCTTTTTTGTAGAACAAAAATTGAGTCAATATCAGCAGTTCAGCCCGACAGCAAAATTCCATAGGACATAATCCTGTGGAAATAACTAAAGTAAACAAGTCTCGCCGTGGATACATCCGCTGTCTTATTTGTCTCACATCCGACGTCTGACAACCCGAATGGCCGAGTCGGCAGTGACCCTGCTTACGAAGCCAAAGGTCCCGGGTTCGAGTCCCGATGGGGGTATATATTTGTTTGATGAGCACTCATGTTTGTACCCTAGTCATGGTTGTTTATCTAACTAATTATAGTATTAATCTATATAAGTATGTGTATCGTTATCTAGTACCCAAGATACAGGGAATCCTAGGTTGGGGCTAGATCAATGTGTGTAATGTAAATGTGTGTACTTAAGTCTTCCCGAAAAAGATGTAATGTAAGGGCTCCATTGTAGTTTCGAGTCAAGTGTTATCCCTAGGAAAACTGTACTATCAGTCAACTTATCATTATGTAATATAAGATAATTTTTTAAGCAATTAACATTAGGCAAAGTGAATTGATTATAATATAGATTAATCTAGAGCTTAATGCGAAAAAAACTAAATGTATTAAGTTTTTTTCGCATTAAGCTCTATATTGTTAACTGTTGTCCAAGAGCGTTATTTACTTCGTCATTGTTCTGTACATGTCGATCTTCTTTGAATATAAGAAATGTATCATCAGCAAATCACACAATCTTTGACAAATTCTGAACCATCCAGGGCAAATCATTAATATAGGCCAAAAATAATCACCAAGTTGAAAACTTACTGACTCCAAGTGCAAGCCCTATTTCTTCCTCCGCGGTCAGTATACGAATGAAGTCTGTGTACATGAAAAGTCCTCATCAAGACTTTTGCTGCACGGAACCACAAACCTAAACGTCATCTGTGTTTATATTTTTTGCATTTGTTGATTTTCAAAAAGCGCTGATTTAATTTTTATGACATTTATATGAAACCAACTCCAAAATATGACCTACCGATCAAAAAAATAGTTATCAATATTTGTTCATAATTAGCGGAGTAATCACGTAACAAACACACAAAAAAAACAGACGAATTGAGAAGCTCCTCCTTTTTTGATGTCGGTTAATAAGAAAGGATCTAATATGGAAAAGGCCTCTGGGAGGCACGCCAATTTTCACGCGAGATCCTAATGATTTGTTTCTATTAATCTGAACCTTCTGAATTGTATTATCAAAATAAGAACTCAAATCTAAATGTTCTAGAGCTTTATTTTTATTTATTTATCCTTCGTTTTATTTATCCTTATTTTTATTTATTTATCCTTTATCATTCGTGTTAGGTTGAACATGTAAGAACAACAAAAAATACTTAAAACATAAACAAAAAGGTTGGTGATCATTTATCCAAACACAATTTGGTGGACATTTATCCATTCTGGCAGTCATTTCGAATTTATTGCTAGTAAAATAGGTGCGGTTTTGGTAATCGTTTAAACACAAGCCATAGAAAAATATGACAACTGACAAATGGACAGCCTCCAACTCAAGAATGAGCTTTGGGACGTTTCAGATAGGTTTTACTATCACATGAAATAAGAGTAACGGTAATCTCATATTGGGGGCCACGCACGTCAAATCTTTATTCCTAACTTCATTCAATGCCCGACGTTTGTCGTGCAAAGCAACACGTGACTTTGCGCGAAAAAGCGAAAAACGTCAATTCACTGTGCCCTCATATTAACGAATGATAAGCTGATAAGTTAGCGAATGCAAAATGCTTTCCATTTAACTTTTCCTTTCGCCATTAAGTTAGGGGAAAAACTACCTTATAAGGAACTGAAATAAAATACCTAAAATCCGTTTTTTTTTTCATTAATAGCTGCCGAAAAAAATGCGGCAGTGATACCATTGTAAAATATACATGTCGTAACTATATCGTAGAGTTTGATTATTTCATGAAATGGCGAACCATTTCATCATACAGTCAATTTTTTCATGAAATGATTAGAAAGGGCTGGCTGGATTTCACGAAAACATGTCTTATTAATTTTTTACCTGGTGTTTTTTAAGGGTTCCGTACCCGAAGGGTTCCAAACCGGACCCTATTATTAAGACTCCGCTGTCCGTCCGTCCGTCTGTCACCAGGCTGTATCTCACGAACCGTGATAGTTAGACAGTTGAAATTTTCACAGATGATGCATTTATGTTGCCGCTATAACAACAAATACTAAAAAACAGGTTAAAAGAAATATTTAAGGGGGCTCCCATACAACAATTCTTTCAATACCACATACAAACTTATGGATGCACCTGGTTACGTACATGGAGTGTGAAAGTAACCGCACCAATAACTTTGTAAACAATATTTTGCTGTGTAAAATCCAAACTATTCACTCCACACCATCGCTTCCATTGAACGGTGGTACAGAACCCTTCGTGCGTGATTTAGACTCGTATGAAAGTAGCCGCCGCACCAATGACTTTGTAATGCCGTAAGACGCCATTTAAAAAAACAAAAAAACTAACTCGACAACACAAATATATATAAATATCGAACCTGCTCACAAAATTTTACGAGAATCGGTTGAGAAATGCGACCTGTAGGCGAGAACAGACAGACAGACAGAAGGACAGATGCATTTTGGCCAATCTCGAAACGGGACGCTTCGCTCGCTCGTTGAACTACCGATACTGTTCCTGTTACTGTTGATATACATTTACACTTGTATGTTGGTTATTTTTATTTGTGTTTTATATAAAATTGCAATAAACTTTATTTTGAATACAAATCAAAGGACATTGCAATAAATTTTGTTATTAGATATTTCACTGTTTAGCACGATCAAGCAATTATACCCGCTATCTTAGTTTTTTAAAGTGGGGAATCGTCAACCGGAGATTGCTTATTCCTGTTTTTTCGACAGCAGTGCACTACAGCCAACTAAACGGCGAAGGGAAAATTTAAACGGAATGCATTTTACATACGGGGTCGTCGTCGATCGGTCGGAGACGGACCTAATCGAAGCGCGTGATAAAAGCTAAAGCTTCAAACGTACTGTAGAGTACTTTATGAGGGGTTTTTTGAAATCGTTCCAGCCAGACTTAGGAAATGGCTGCTTTTATACGATATTTCTACGACACAATATCGTAGGAAAATCAGTCTGTCTAATAAGCCTGCCCCTACTACTTTTATTACTTATACTATATTTTCGCAAAATTTTCATTATACTACGATGAAAATTTTGCAAATTTCCACCACCAGTCACAATAAATAAATAAATGTCAATACGCTCCGTATGAAGTAAGCATTTGAGTTAACACAGTATCACAGCATGCACAGCAGAGTAGTTGACCCATCGCCGCCGCCGCTCCTCTCCTCGGCTTGGAAAAGCTCCTCTCCTCGGCTTGGAAAAGCTGTCCTTGCGAAATTACAGCTCCCTTCAACACCGTAAGAGTCCAGTCCCCCCAATGTGGTGTCACGCTAAAGATATTCGGTACGTCCGTGCATCCACACTGGGGTCACGCCACCCATTGGATTTTAAAGAGCGGATTTTCCTAGCATTGGACTCCTGGCTATGATTTTGAAACATCTAAATTTTTGGAAATCGTAGAAACTGGAGTCGACTTATCGGAGGTTACATTTGTTATGTATGGGGATGGGGACTGTTTATTATTCCCCACGCACGAAATCGCGGGCAAAAACTAGCTAATCTCCTTCTCATCTGCTTACGTCATCTGCCTGCATAAGGCGAGAATCGGATGATCGATCAGACCCAGACAGACCTATTTATTTAGGCTGCATCGGCTCCAAAAATATTGCATTGCACAAGCATCATCGGGTTGATCGGGTATTGTAATCGAGTATATATATTTTTTTGTCTGTGATACACTAGAACCCCGTTTTAAATAAATGCATTGGCAACATGGCAACACAGCGTCGTCACTCGTCAATCGTCAAAAGAAAAATGCCGCTGCCAATGAGAATCGTAATGATAAAGGTATTTTTTGATCTGAGTTAGTTTTGTGTCCGTTTATTCAATTATAGCACTCATATTATAATAAATGTTATCAAACATTAACAAGCGAAGCTCTGGAAAGTGTATGTAGCCAATGAAGTAACAATCAAATATTGGATTTTAGGTTGGTTTTCACAGTTGACAGTGAACCTCGCGTATTTTCTTGTAAAAGTCAACAACTGAAGTGAAAATGTTCGAAATGGTAAGTAATCTATCCTATTTCTGTTATTCGTGAACTTTGAACTATCAACTTTCTTCTAAAGTTCACGTAAATCCATTACAAACTCGTCTTTGTTTTTCAGAACGCCGCGGAACCCATGCAAGTGGATGTTCCACTTGAGGATAATGAGAACAACGAAGCAGAGTGCTACTTAGTTGAAAACCCAACATTAGATCTAGAATCTTACGCCACTGCATACACAGGCTTTGCAAAATTGCACAGGTTGATGTTTGTAGCTGACCACTGCCCTTCCCTGCGGCTCGAAGCTCTAAAGATGGCCATACAGTATGTCATGACAACCTACAACGTAAATCTTTATCAAACACTTCACAAGAAACTAGCAGAAGCCATGGCGAGCCAAGGCCTGCCAGATGTTGCGGTCCAGATGGGTTCACAAGACATCCCGGTGATCAACACAATGTGGGTAGAGTCCAAGGCTAAGAAAGCTGCTATCAAACTGGAAAAGTTGGATACAGACATGAAGAATTATAAAACAAATTCAATAAAAGAAAGCATCCGGAGAGGTCACGATGATCTCGGAGATCACTACCTCGACTGTGGAGACTTGACCAATGCACTCAAGTGTTACTCAAGAGCAAGGGACTACTGCACCAGCGGAAAACACATCATCATGATGTGCCTCAATGTAGTGAAGGTGTCCGTGTATTTGCAGAACTGGGCTCATGTGCTTAATTATGTGTCGAAAGCAGAGACCACCCCTGATTTTAATGAAGTTCCTGGCAAAGACTCCAATCAAACTATACTGACACGCTTAAAGTGCGCTGCTGGTCTTGCAGAGTTAGCAACTAGGAAATACAAGTCTGCGGCTAAGCACTTCCTTGGTGCCAGCATCGACCACTGTGATTATCCTGAGCTGATGAGCTGCAACAATGTCGCAGTATATGGAGGCCTCTGTGCTTTGGCCACCTTTGATCGCTCTGAATTGCAAAAGCAGGTCATAGTTAGCAGTTCTTTTAAATTATTCCTAGAATTAGAGCCACAGTTACGTGACATAATATTTAAATTTTATGAATCTAAGTATGCATCCTGCCTAAGGTTACTGGATGAGATAAGGGACAATCTCCTGTTAGACATGTATTTAGCACCACATTTAAATTCACTGTACATGCAAATTCGCAACAGAGCACTGATCCAATACTTCAGCCCTTATCTGTCTGCTGACATGAGACTGATGGCTGAAGCATTCAACCGCTCAGTGAGCGAACTGGAGGATGAGCTAATGCAATTAATACTCGAAGGACAGATCCAAGCCCGTATTGACTCCCACAACAAAATTTTGTATGCTAAAGATGTTGATCAAAGGAGCACAACATTTGAGAGAAGTTTGGCAATGGGCAAGGAGTATCAGCGACGGACCTCCATGCTTATTCTACGTGCCGCGATGCTGCAGAACCAGATCCATGTGAAGGCAAGTGAAAGGATTCATCCAATTTCCCTACCCTATCATAGGTATTGCTAAGAAGCAATCCCAATAACATTTAGAAGATATCAAACTACCAGTCCTTAGACGTGCTATAATGTAAAAGCAAGAATATCTGTGACAAAGACAATTCCCCATCTAATCATTCATTGGGGACCTTAGCCCCCTCAATTTTTTATTTTACAATGCTATTATCACTAAACTTTAAAACTGCCACTGCCCCAGTATATCAAACAGAGTGACGCTATGTTATGCTTGGTTTGTTGTCTTATCAATCTGTCTCTCCATTCCAGAATTCAGGTCGAGACATCATTGGGCCGCAGAGCGGTGAAGCGCTGGGCTCTAGCAGCAGCCAGGCGCCTCGCCAGCCTGCAGCACACCCCTTGTGATGAAATCCCTCCTCTATTAAACAAGTCAGTCTTCACATGATGACAGCGACTGTAGGCGGCACGGCTTTGCAAGCACTATTTAAGGATTACAGTTGTTTATGGTTTGGTTTGAATTGAACCGAATTATTTTTGCATCTCATGTCTGTGTCCCTTGAGTTGAATTATTATAGCTTACGAAATCTTCTAAGTACATTTTTATATATGACACATTCGCAACATGTGGGTTGCTGAATGTTTATGCCATCAAAGATCCAACACTGGTCAGACCTTTGCAATGTAGGATTCAATGCGACAAAATCTAATTCCAACTAGATAATTGTTTCTTGTTGATGTGCAGTTTGAAAGGAGCTTTTAGCATCAGTTGCATAAGCAATCCAATAAATTTGATTGAGCTTAAAAATTATTTTTTACAATCTGCTGTAGCAAATGGTCCTTTTTATTCTCGAAATTTCCGACAGTAATATTGTTACGTATAGTAGGAAAGTGAGCGCATAACTCTGTCCCTGACTTTCCTGTTGGAAATTTGGACAATAAAAATGGCCAATGGAATAACTTTAGTGAGCTACTGAATGTTTCGAAATCTGCAGATTATCCTTTGTACTTTTTATATGTTGTGTCACACTCAAGCAGCTTCGTTGTTTTCTTCTACTCATCTTCGTTCGTCCAATCCAGTTTACAAGACAACCTTTTAACCGGTGCGACTCACGTCGTGCAAGACTCAGCAAAGCAATGCGGCCGCGGTAGCATTGTCATGTGAAGATTGACATTTCTGAAACTCGTTTTGTGTCCTGAATAATACCTGCTTATGTTTTTTTGTTAAATGGAGAGCTGTACTGTACAGCGAGGCGTCTGAACTGAACTCAGAAAGGAGCGCTGTTTGTTGTAAGGAAAATGTTTTGTCAGCCGCCATGAGAAGAATGATTTTCAGCAGCTGGCGCAAGCATTATTTTCTCAACATTGTTTATACTGAATTATTCTATGTAACCACAAAATATTATGTCTACGTAATTTTAAAACATTAAAAATAAAATTAATAGTTGGAATGTTTTATTGAATAGATAAAACCAAGTACCCGATATTGTTGGAGTATTGCACATTCCATACTGACGAGTTTGAGTTACGACGGCGGCTGTATTCCTAACACCGTTTAGCCAGAGCTGCAGGATCACAAGGATACAACCGCGAAGAGTAAATACCTTACAGAACTCCCAAGCCCCAGCCGCATTCTCCCCTGAGAGAGTGGGGAGGCAGAAAGATTACAGGCCCCGCCAGGTTTCCCGGCCTTTGAATGCCGCCTTGAGGAGGTATCAGCACTTGGGTACAAGATAGAGAGATGCGTACACTTCAAGGGCGAGAGAGAGGTGGGAGCTGGAAGCTCGCTCAGGGGCCAAGAAACCTGGCGGGGGCTGTACCTATGTAGAAGGTTTATTATTTTTATTAACATATTTATTGATGTGCACATAGTTTTTTCCCTCTCCATTCTAGGGTTGCTGGGATTTGTTAGAGATAAGCTCGCCTTTGTACATGTTCTTTCCTTTATATTTGTTTTGTATTCACTATCTTGTTCAATAAAGTATTTTGAAAGGTCACTGTACATTCAAAAGTCAAAGAACACTTTTCGATCATATGTCCATAAACTATCCAATAAAAGGTTAAGTGCGAGTCGGACTCGCGCACGAAGGGTTGACAACGCACTATGGTATTCAAATTTCATGCATGGGGATTTTGTATTTTAATTATCTAAATGTTGTTTACAAAGTTATTGGTGCGGCTTCCATATTTGTAACCAAGTATATTTATAAGTTATTAGTTCTCCCTTTGTGCCTGGTCGATAAACAATAGAAAACAATGATAAAGGTTTTGATTATGTTTATTAACAACTACACACAAATGTCATTGAGCTTTGACCTTACATTAAATTATAATTAAAGGAAAACTCATAAGTTGTACTTCTCTATTAATGAAATATCATTTACAAAATCGTGTACTACCAACTAGGTATATTTAAAAAAAAAATATAAATAATGTTTTCATCCCCTGATCACTACATAGATTTCAGACAGGTCAATAAAATTTATAAAAAAATGTATCCTATTTGATAAAAAATACAACATCACTATTACAATTTCTATTATACAAATAGTAATCAGCAGAGTCCATTGAGATAGAAAATTCTACTAAGTCCTTCAAGACAAAACATTCTATCAATATTACAATTTTATATTACTATTATGAACGAGTATCATAAGATAAAGATAAAACAATTCAACAAAACGGGTCTGGTACATATAGGTTCGAATGACATTAGAGAGAGCGAATAGCGCCAGATCGAATATATTTGCGGATGGTAATCCAGCTCGAAAAAGTTTTGTAAAGTTATCTAACACGCGTTTCCTCAGGTGGTGGTAAAAACACAGCACAGCCATGCCAGTCACAATTTACATGAATTTTCCCAGTATTATGTGATATTCATCATCACCTGTATTATGTGATATTATACATTTGTAAAATAAAAAGACGACCGGTTTAGTCTAGCGTAGCGGGTAGTGACCCTGCCTACGAAGCTGACGGTCCTGGGTTCGAATCTCGGTAATGGCAAATATTTGTGTGATGAGCATGAATATTTGTTTCTTAGTTTTGGATGTTTTCTATGTATTTACATAAGTATTTATCTCTATTAAATATATCGTCGACTAATTAGTACCCATAACATTAGTCTTATTGTGCTTACTCCATAGTAAGCACAATAAGACTTGTGTTATGGGTACCATGGCTATTTCGATGCCTAGTTCGATTTGTGTATGATTGTCTTCTGATATTTATTATTATTATTATTAATTGGCACAGCCGCCGCCACCCCACCTGAGAAAACCACGTGTGTTAGATACCTATACAAAAAGATTCGTGTAGGCGTACCACCTGCAAAAAAAAACTGGCTAGCGATAGTCGCTTTAAAGTCATTCGAACCTACAAATCAGACCCAAACAAAACATATCACACGATAGGTACGTATCAGCCTAACCGACCTTATTATGACTAAAAATAACTGAACTCCACAAGCTTCTATTAGTCGGATTCACAAACTGCTGCTGAATGTAACGGCAGCTCAAACATCATTCTGACTCAGTTGTTACTCTAATCTAATTTATGAGTGTAATTCCAACGTTGGGTTAACGATCGTGAATATAAGCTAGCATGCGCTCATAATATATTACAAATCAAAATGTTCCATGATCTAAATCTAAAGCTCAGATATTTGTAGTTAAAGCTGATTTGTATTGATCCAGTTGTGTAATATAGATGAACTGCATCTAGATTTAGCTACTTAATCAATAAAAATCGGCAATTTGTTAGGCTAGACATATATTACAATTTACAAATTATGCTTTGTCCGGTACTGGTCTTACCAGCTTAGCGTCAATCTTACCAGGTTCTTCGCCTTTGGACATTTCGATAGGTATGATGGAGAATATTTGTATGAGTTGCTTCACCTCTGGCTCGCCGTCGACGGCGCTCCATGTCACCTCCATCTTGGCGAGTTTCGCGCCAATATCATTCTTGATGCAGTTGAACGTGCCTGGGAAGTCCTGCAAGGATAAAGAATAAATATTTCCATTAGGCACATAGTTAAGGGAATGTTTGAGTTACGGTTCTTGGCTCCTATCCGCTCAGCTGTGGGGCCATCAACAGATGATTGATTATTTTTATAGGTTTTGAACGTTATTACCAAGCAATAAGGTTCAAAATCGCGGGCCATTTTTTTTCTTCCCACAGACAAGTGGAGACTTGATGACTTTTGGGCGTTGCGGTTAGACGTTCTCCCTCCCAAGCGTGAGGTCCCGGGTTCGAGACCCGGCTGGGGAGGAAGAGAAAAAAAAACAGGTCTTTGATGTATATAAGTGTGACTGGTTACCACGACCTATCTTAGCGTGGGGTATCTTAGTGTGGGGCCAGAAGCATGCAATAAAAAATAAGTAGTCATCGCTCATTTCATTAGGCTTATCAGCCTAATTAGTTATTGTTAACTACATAGCAAAGCTTAAATATGTGGTTAGTAATAATAATAACTCATTAGACTGATTGTGGAAAATATTTTTACAGGAGTAAGTAAATTTTAGTTATGGGTAGGTAGTTCACTCAGTTCAAGTTTTTACTCTGCATGATAAGATAGGGATCAACTTACATTGTTGAAGAATATCTTTCTGTTCAGGCCCATGGCAATTACAATGACGTCAATATACTTTTCTCTGACTTCTACCACCACTGCCTCAGTGATTAAAGGTGAATTTAGTTCAATGTACTTCAGTGTATACAACTCTGTGGACATCTCCCCAGCTCTCTTAGCATTATACTTCTGCTTGTTGCACTGAGCTGCTGTTAGTCTCACTTTGTCCACCTCCCATTTGGGTGTGTCTATGTACTTGATGCTTGCTGCCAACAACCTGAAAGACAGTGAGATTTAGATTAGAACTGAACATAGGAATCACAGAATGGACTTCCAATGAATTGAAATAGGAAAATGGTATTATAGGTACCTGTGGACCATGATGTCAGCGTATCTCCTGATAGGGCTAGTGAAATGCGTGTACAATGGAACATTTAGGGCGTAATGAGAAAATTCTTCCTCATATCCACCTGCGCAAAAGTATTTCGCTCTCGTCATTGGTTTTGTACAGAGCATGTTAAGGACAAGCGCCCTTCCTCTGTTGTCATTCTCAGGGCCAATGTATTGCAACATGGAGCGATGTATATCACCAGCCGTAGAACAGTCCAGATCTATGCCCATTGGTTTCAAGCATTTCTCTAGCTGCTTCAGCATGTACCCACTTGGTGATGGATGGCATCTTAAAAAGGCCAAATTCGGGTGATCATCCATGATCCTCTCAGCCACTGTCATGTTAGCTAGCAGCATAAACTCTTCAATAAGTTGGTGGCTTTCCTTGCTCTCATAGACCCAAAAGGACTCTGGTAAGAAATTTGATGGGCTCAACTTGAATGAAACCTTGGGCTGGTCAATTCTCAGAGCACCACCCTCAAATCTGTTCTTCCTGAAAGTAGCTGCAATGCTACCCAGTGTTTTGATCACTTTATGTACATCTTCATACTTATATCCATTATACATCTCTGGAAAGTCCTCATGGGCATTTGGTTTGTCGTCCAGAACAGCTTGGGCGTGTTCATAAGCTAATTGGCAACATGAGTGTATTACAGTCTTAGCAAAACGGTGACTGAGGACCTTAGCATCTTTTGTTATTTCCCAAAATACTGAGAATGCTAATTTGTCCACACCAGGGAACAGAGAACAGAGCATACAAAGTTCGTCTGGAAGCATGTGATACGCCTTTTCAACCAAGTAAATTGTAGTAGCCTTTTCAGCAACTTTTTCATCCAGAATAGTGTTTTCAGCTAGGAAATTAGTAACATCAGATATGTGGACACCAATTTCGTAGTTCCCATTGGGCAACTGCCGACATGAGACTGCGTCATCAATATCACGGCAGTTAAATGGATCGATACTAAAAATACACATTTTGCGGCAATCCTCTCTTTTATTTATTTCTTCTTCTGGTATAGTATAATCAAGTCTTGGGAAGAGATCTCTGTATTCTGGACCAAAAGGAGTTATGTCCAAGTCATTTTGAGCCAGTATGGCTTTTGTTTCAGTGACCATATCTCCAGATTGACCAATAAGGCATACAATTGTCCCCAGGGCAAACCTGGTGTCGGACCAATCCAGAATTTTGGCTAGAAACAATGTGTTTTCATAATTTTTGGCATCCTTGTAGAAGTTGTCAGGCCAGCTAGTGCATGGGATATTCAGTCTTGGGACACGGTAATCACGTGGGATGAATAGTGCTTTCTGCCTACTCTTATCAGGCATAAGCTTCAAGGTACCAATGCATGTTCTTTGATGCACTTTTTCTTTGATAAAAACAACTTTGCCCTTTTTTTGCTTATTGGAGTCATCAGGTTCATCACTGTCATCTAAGAGTTCAACAACCACTATATCACCTTCTAAAGCCCGGTTTCTATGTTTGATTCCATCTACCATGACATCTTGCTCACTACGGTCTGTACTTGAGACATAACAATATTGAAACTGTTTTGGGTTGATTCGAAGAACACCTTCAATCAATTTGTTGCTTTTCAGACCATTCTCTGCTTCTTGAAGTGTAATGTATGGTTCAAACTTGGCATCATCAGATTTTTGAGATTTGCTATTTTTCTTATTTCTTTTGTGTTTTGGTGACGAAGCGGCTTGTGAGTTGTTCCGTGTTCTTTGCACTAAAGATGGTCCTGGGTGCATTACTTGTTGTTGACTTACATATTGCGCTGCAGCTTCTTGTTGTAACTGCTCATGAGTTTCAATTGTATAAGACTTACTTAGTAATGGATGTTGCAGGGCATTTCTCAAATACGTGGGGCTCCGCGGATCACTTTGTAACATCATAGGTGTATTAGGTGGCACATTCACATAGAACTGCCTTTGCGGCATTATTTCACTTGCCGGTAAGCCATACATTAACTGAAAATGTGGGTGATGGGCTAGATTCTCGAGATATCTTGCATTCTGGGTGGCATAGAGTGGACTAACTTGCTGCATGAAGAATTCATGTACCTGTGAGGATGCAGAAGACGGTGCAGATGCCATCATCATTTGAGCGGCAAGCAAAGGCTGCTGGGTTTGATGAGGCATTACTAGTTTCTTCAATTTATCTTTCTTTTTAGTACTTTTTGTAACCACGGGCAGTGACTCACTTTCACTATTGAAATTTATTGTATCACATTTCGCTGTCAGACTATTAATTTCTGAATTTATTGATGTGCTGGTATCTACATTTTTATGTTGTCTTTGCTTGGTTTCTCTCGCTTTACTCGATCTCTTCGGTTTTATCGGAGAGCCAGCTGGACTTTTTATTTTAGTGTCGTGAGAGTTCTTCGATCGGAATGAGTCTCCTGAAGTCGAGGGTGAAGCGACTTCGCTGGCTCTATCAGATATACTATCACGTAAGTTGGACATTCTTGAAAAAAACTCTTAGTCACCATATCCATAAAATACAACAAATTTTGAGAGAGTTGGTAGTAGAACAGACACGTAGATGTCTAAACAGAAATCAACCCAAAAAAACCTCTATCCTACTTTCAGATTTTTCAAACCACAGACCCAACAATGTTGACAGATCGGATCGTTTATAAATGTGTTCTGTGTATAAATCCGTCAGCCAAGATCGATGTTTTTATCCAAAATTCACTAACCAAAATTAGTAAACTCCAACTTTGATAAACGAAGCTGGACCAAATCTACCCTCCCAATCAGACACTGAGGCCTCTAGATCCCAAAAATCTACGATGTGGCGGTCCAGGCTTTTTTTGTCTTCGGCCCACAGCACACGTGACCTCTATGGTAAAATCATTAAACCCATCACTCGGTGATGTAGAGGTCACGTGTCTAGCCGAGGCCAAGAATGCCTGGACGCAAGCCTGTTCGAGGCAAAATTATCCAATAAACCGAAACTCCTAGAGGTTGTCTGACGTGCCGCTGTGTATTAAAACGAGAGATAATCTAGAAAACACTTCCAGTTGTTCAGCAGAGCGCGCTTGTCTCCTAGCAGCCAGGGAGCAGAAGTCAGGACACTGGCTGCACGCTATTCCCTCGAGGCACATCGGCACCCTACTTGACCGAGTTACTCTGACACTTTTCGTCTGCCTGCGACTCGGCGTGCGTACGAATGAACCCCATCGTTGCCGTTGTGGTGCAAGGGTGGACCAATTAGGTCACCACGGCCTCTCCCGCCAGCGCTGCGCTGACGGGAGACAGCGCAGCGCTGGCCGATGGTCCCGTCACGCCTGCCTGAATGATGGCGTTTGCCGGGCCTTTGCCAGTTGTGGCGTGCCAGCCATCCTCGAACCCAATGACGTGACGATGGCAAGCGGCCGGATGGAATGACGCTCATTCCTTGGCAGAACAGGAGGTCGCTAATTTGGGACGCGATTACATAGCACGGCCGGTAGGTGGCACGTTGGCACCGTGCCACCTACCGCGACCTCAGCCGCGGCTAGCGCTGCGACGGCAGCTGCAGAGGGTCTCAAACACAGATATATGCCGCCATAGGCGACGATTTTCTATTCATGCCGTTTGGGCCCCTGCCGCCCGGCAGCGATCTTGGGGAAAATTTTAATGTAATATAGGTTTTAGGTTTTGTTACATTTTTAAGCTTATAATTTAAATTATTAGTTATACTTAAATAAATAAAGTTATCTGCTATGGAATTTTCAAAGCTAATATAGTTAATGTTGTATTACCTTAATAGTGATAGAGTTCAAAACTTAGGCATAATATTTAAGAAAATTGCTTGTCTATTGTTCACCACACCATAAACACAAATAGTGAGTTAGTTGGATGGGAAGTTTAGCTCATCGCAGTTATACTGTTTTGAGGCCTTTGCCTCTTCGTAAGGATAATGTGAAAAAAAAAACAAGAAAAGGGGGGAAACCTCTAATCGAGAAAGGCGCTAATTTTCTGTGGGAAAAGTTTTAAATAGATTTTTAGTGTTAAAAACCCTCGCATTCTGCGCTTCTAGCGCGAAAATGGGCCACCAAAAGCCCAAGAAACGAAAGTTGGTCGAGCTGGAGGCTCCCGACGATGGCGGCGGCGGGCTACCGACGACTGACTCTGACTCCGACCGCAACCCCATGGACCGCACGAAGGCGACAGACGGTCAGGTGAGTCTGGAGCCGATGCAGACGGTGGTGGTCACCTTCGCATCCAGTGAGCTGCCTGACTTCGTCTACCTGGACAGATGGCGCCACGAGGTAAAAACTTATATACCCCCTATCAAACAATGCTTGAAGTGACTAAGATTTGGACACATTTCCAAGTTCTACAAGAACTCCGTGAAATGCTCGATCTGTGGAGAGGCCCATTCATATAGAGACTGCACTGTGAACTCAGAAAATGCAAAATGCTGTGATTGCCAAGTAAACCATGTTGCAATATCTTTGCACTGCCCAATCAAAAAACAAAAAAATACTGAAGCACAAATTAAGGCCAAGACAGTACCGCACGCGGAATTATTAAACGACAAATCAGTCCCCAACCTGAATCCCCACTCATCATTCTCATCCCTACTTAACTCCGACCTGTTCATGAATCTCATATGGTACAGACTATCGTCAAAATAATGTCACTCAACAAAAACAACGAAACCATTACTTCAAACAGCATAAAATCTATTATAAAGGAAACATTTACTGATAATAAAAAACAACAATAATTAAAAATGGATAAATATAAGCAAAATAATACACATATCGCAATAGTTCCAGAAACTTGGCTACGGCCTGAACAACTGAACAAAAAAATAATTTTAAAGGATACTCAATAGAAAGAAACGACACAGGAAACTTACTTTCTTGGGAAACATGATGACCAAGCCCTCCTTCCATTGGGTTGGGAAGTGGCCCGTGCGCAAGATACCGTTAAACGGGCGCGTAACGGCCGCCACAGTACGTGGCGGCAAATGTAGCAGTGCCATGTTAGGTATGCGGTCTGCGCCCGGGGCTTTCCTGGGCTTGATACGTCTGATCTGAATGCACGCATGATCTGGCCGGGCGTGATGACGGTGGGGTCCTCTTCGGGAGCTATCGGCGAGGCGAAGTACTCTCGCAGGTGTCTTTCGACTGCTGCGACGTGCTCCACATCATCCGTAGGGTTCGGCTTGAACTGCTTCTCGAGGCATTCGGCTCGAATCGAAATCTTGGTAGGCCGTCGCACTCCAGGATTGGTCGGACGGGAGTTGGAGTAGTCGACAAATCCCGGCATAGGCGATGCACGGAGGGGACTTGGTCGCCCATGGACTCGACGTGGCGTTCCCAAAATTCTTCGGCGTGGAGATCAAGTCAGCGCTACAGCTCGGCCGTCATGGCATTGAGCCTGGTCTTCATTGTTGGGCAGCGGGTTTGCTGCCACTGCTTCCGGAGAGCGCGCTTATCGCAGATGAGTGCGCGTAGCTCAGCAGGAAGAGGAGAGGGCTTCCCCCCGCGAGCTACGGTGTGCGATGATAGGTCGAGCGCATCTCGGATTTGGCTGGTCAGCAGTGATGCCAGGCAGTCAACGTCTTCCGGCTGGTTGACTGGACATGTGCACATATCTAACAGATAGGGTTCAGATGGTCGATGTTAATGGGAAAAGATCACCTGGGTCTTCAATAAGTATGGGCGTACCGCAAGGTTCAATTCTTGGTCCTTTCTTGTTTTTAGTATATATTAATGATTTACCTTACCTTGTTAAAGCAAAACATGGGTTAGTATTGTTTGCCGATGATACTTCTTTGATATTTAAAGTTAAAAGACAGCAATCAAATTATGACGAGGTAAACAATGCTATCTCTAGTATAATGAACTGGTTTACTGTTAACAATTTATTACTTAATGAAAAGAAAACTAAATGTATTAAGTTCGTGTTACCCAATGTGAACCCGGTAACTACAGACATATTTATAAAAGGACAGAGATTGGACCTTGTGCAGTCGACTGTCTTTTTGGTCATTACTTTAGACGCCAAACTACAATGGGATCCTCATATAAATAAATTGTCGAACAGACTGAGTTCGGCAGCGTTCGCAGTTAAAAAAATTAGAGCTCTTACCGACGTAGACACCGCTAGACTAGTCTACTTTAGTTACTTTCATAGTCTAATGACCTATGGTATTTTATTGTGGGGTCACGCTGCGAATGCTAATAGTATATTTATTCTGCAGAAACGGGCTGTTCGTGCAATTTATAGATTAGGGCCTAGAGTGTCACTGAGGGAAAAGTTTAAAGAAATCAATATTCTGACATTTGTGTCTCAATATATCTATGACAATCTTGTGTATGTAAAAATAAATTGCCAAACTTGTGAGAGAGGTATTTGACCTAAAATGTGAAAATGAAACATACAAAAAAAATATCGAATTGTACAAGAAAGTCACAAGCACAGACATACTTAATGCCACTAAAACACCAAGAAGATCCTCAATGCCATTTCCCTTCAAACCGGTGTATAGAACAATGTCCCGACAGGTACCATTAAGTCTTACAAGAGGCTTACACAAGCAATACTCACATTCCGTATGTCGAGAGCTGGAAAAATCATTTATAGAACTCACAAACGAATCTGAAGTACTGCCGACATCTCAAATACAAAAGGCTAATGTAGAGTTGCGAACGCCACCACTGACGAAACCCAATGTAGAGACTAAGCCGAAAAAACGTAGAATAATGATTATAGCTGATCAACAAGGGAGAAATATTCGTAATATCATACAAGAATTAGTTGGAGAAAAATACATAGTAATATGCTATAGTAAACCAGGTGCATCAATGACAGAAGTCGTCAAATCGGGAAGACAGGAGATTTCAACAATGACAGAAAAAGATTATGTAGTAATGCTTGGAGGAACCAACGATACTAATCCGTACAGATTTCAGTTCGATTTCCAATGCTGGATTAACACGGTAACTAAAACAAATGTCATAGTCTGCAACATCCCCTACAACAAATACCTAAACAAAATGAAGCTTAACTACGAATTGAAGTTTATATGCAGCCAGCACATAAACCTATCATTCATCGAAATGGACAGCAACCAATTTAGACCGACTCCGAGAATGTATAACATGCAACTATGTACATTAATTTTAAGAGAAATATCACTTCTAGACCATAAAGTTAATTCCACAAGCACCATTATTAACATGACCCACAGCAAGCAAATCGACCAATATACCCAGACAGAACCGGACCACAATGTCAATAAGATTGAGGAGAACAAAGAGTGCCATCCTGAACTAGTGGAAGTTGAAGATATCAAATGTAGACAAGAAATAAACATTGACAGAAATACCAATAGTAGGCAGCTTTTTCGTGTATAAAAAGTAAAATCTAATACATCAAAATATAGATGGTCTAATTACGAAGTCAGTCGAGCTAATGATACATTTAAACGAACTTGAGGGCAGAAATACAGATATAGATGTAATATGTATTACAGAACATAATATGATAGATAGTGACCAGAATCAATTGACGTTTCCTAACCATACATTGGCTTCATGTTTTTGTAGAAAAAACCGACATGGTGGATCATGCATACTCATTAAAAATCCTCATAAATTTAAAGAAATTAAAAGCATTGATAAATTCAATATCAGTAATATATTCGAAGCCAGTGCTATTGAACTAACTGATCATAAAATTATTATAATATGTATCTACAGAGTCCCTTTATATGATAATAAGTCTTTTGAAACCTTCTTCTGTGCTTTAAACGATATTCTACATGATTTTGTGTACAAAAACGACAGAAAAATTATATTATGTGGTGATTTTAACATAGACTTACTGAAAATTAATAAAAATAGCACTCGGTTCAAACAGTTAACTATGAGTTACAACCTCAAAATCGAAATCAATCAGCCTACTAGATATGCCAGCAAGACATGTCTAGATAATATAATGCACAATATTCGTGGATGCAAGAGTGAGGTAATAGAATTCGCTCTTTCAGATCATTCCGCTCAACTGTTAAAATGCCCAGTAAAGAAAAGTTACTCTCTTATACAATGGCATGTACTGAAACGTGACTATAGTGAAGAGAATATGTTAAAATTTGCGAAACACCTCAATTCCTTATCTTTTCATAAAGTATTCGAATCCGACGATCCTATTTATGCATTTAGGGAATTTTATGACATGTTCGTCCTACTCTATACATTATGTTTTCCTATAATAAAGGTAAGAATTTCCTTAATGCGCAAACAGAAATGGATGTCCAAGGGAATTCGGCTATGCTGCAAGCGGAAAAGAGAACTGCTGTGGAAATATCGACGACACCGAAATTTGGCAAACAAAGAAGTTTTTCAAGTATATACAAAAAAGCTAAAAAATATTATTAAACTAACACAAAAAGCTCAAAACAACTATAGAATTCTAAACGCTGATAATAAATGTAAAGAAACCTGGAACGTAATAAAAAAATCTCAAACAAACTTGCCAAAGGAATATATTGAAAAAATCACTAAAGATGGTAAAAATATCACAAATCCAATGGCAATAGCAGAAGCATTTAATAACTTTTTTATTGACATATCGAATAATAATAAATCAATTGACAAGAGGACGAATAACTATAATGCAATTTTAACATGTAATAATAATAAAAGTGAACCTCACTTGACATCTAATAATAATAATGAATCTATCTTGACATCTCCTAATAACAATAATAATTTATACTCAATCAATTCCTGTAATTCAATATTTTTAAACCCAGTGACATCCTTTGACATTTTCCAAATCATTAAATCATTAAAGAACACGAACAGCGCTGGTTATGATGAAATAACAACTAAGGTTTTAAAATATGTTGTTCTCATAATCTCCCCAGTCCTGTGTCATATAATAAATAAATGTATGGAACACGGGAAGTTCCCAAATGAACTGAAAATTGCAGTTGTCAAGCCATTATTTAAAAAGGAAGACAAATACAATATGAATTTCTATCGGCCTATAGCATTAATCCCCATTCTTGCAAAAATATTTGAAAAGGTGATCTATAGAAATATATACGGTTACTTTGAAAAGCAGAATCTATTTGCGCCGGAACAAAAAGGGTTCAGAAAAAATAAGACCATAAACATGGCTATCTATGATTTTCTTATTAAGATTTTTACTAACATAGACAAAAGAAATCCAGTAGTGACTATATTCATGGACATGAGCAAGGCCTTTGATTTTGTAAGACATGACATCCTTATAAGTAAATTACAGAATTATGGAATAAGGGGGAACGCGATAGAACTTATAAAATCATACCTAAATAAAAGACAGCAAATGACACAGATAAATAAGATATGTACGATGTCAAAAATGGAACAAACCTACACATCAAAACCTAGAGACATAGAGCAAGGAGTACCACAAGGCAGTGTGATGGGCCCATTGCTCTTCTTAGCTTACATCAACGATCTACCCAATGTTGTAGAGCATCCTATGGTGCTATTTGCCGACGACAGCACGGTTATTATACCGTGCGACGATCCAAATAAATTTGAAGATGAAATTAATAATTCTCTACATAAAATTATTTACTGGCTTGAGCAAAATAATCTTGTAGTTAACATTGGTAAAACCAAAATAATAAATTTTCAAAATAATAATAATAATACATTAAGAATCTGGACATAACTTACTCAGGACAAAGTGTTGAACAAACGGAGGTAACAAAGTTTCTGGGAATTTACATTGACCGAAATCTCAAATGGAACACACAGATGGATAAAGTTTGTAAAAAATTGCATACATTTGCATATGCCCTATACAAACTATCAAAAACTGTATGTGAAGAAGCTGTACTGATGGCATATAATGGCTATGTGGACTCTACACTAAGATTTGGAATAATTTTTTGGGGTAACTCAGTAGGTAAAGAATCTGTATTAATTGCACAAAAAAAAATGTGTCAGGGCCGTATGTGGTCTTTGCCGTAGAGATAGCGCTAAACAACATTTTAAGAGGCTCAATATTCTGACAGTGCCATCCCTATATATCCTTGAGGTAGCTATGTTTGTCAAGACGAACATGCATCTATACACTAAAATTAATAGCAAAAGACACCTTAACAAAATTAGTATGCCCCAACGCCATATAGCATTATTTAAAAACAGTATTTTTGGTATGGCACCAAAAATATTTAATAGATTACCTGATAATATACGTAATGTCGACAATATATTGCAATTTAAAAAGGAATTACGTAAGCTTCTAATCAACAAAATATATTACTCCATATCAGATTACCTTTTTGATAATAACTTGTAAGTTTATGGTAATATTTGACAAATGTAATGTAATATGAATCCAATTGATTTTTCTGTTAAAACTATTAATATGTACTTACCTACATTTGCATGAAATATTTGTATGCCCGATGGCTAGACATAGAGATACATAATATTTTTATAACACCTGAATGTACATATCCTACTACCTACCTATGTTTCACAAATAAATGATTTGATTTGATTTGATTTGAAATATAACTAATTTTCAGAAGTACAGTGATATACACAATTTTAATACTAGAAATAAAGACAAGTTGGTTGCTTATGTAAGCCGACTACATAAAATTAGTAATTCTTTTAAAGGCAATTGTATACGCTATTACAATAAGGTCCCTACTGATATTAAAAACTTACCTTTAGACAAGTTAAAAATAATAATAAAACAGAAATTGTATAAAAAAGGTTACTATAGGATATCTGATTACTTAGAGGACAGATGTCCATGGGAATAGATTGTTTGAGTAACAGGCTGTTTCGATATATAATTAGCATTCATTTTGTAATTTGACAATATTTTATTTAAAAAAAGGAAACGCAAAAGATGCGACGACTGTGGAGTTTCTTCGGTGAGCTCAGAAGAGCTCACCGAAGAAACTCCAAACTGTGGAGAACCACAGATTCCGCCATTATGTTAGTGAACTCACCCAAAAAAATGTAATGACGGATCTAAGTGATGTAACAACATCCTATGGAAATAAATGATTTTTGATTTGATTTGATTTGATTTGTGGTCGAAGACTGGTCGAGGGCGGCGGTGAAGGGGCCCACTGGTAGCGTCGGCGTGATGCTGGCAGAGAGACCCGGGTGGGCAGGTCCGCCAGGACGAGCAGTACTGGCCTGTGGTCCGATGGGAGGTCAGGGAGAACCTCCTGGCTCGGCGGAGTCCGGAGACCTCTGACGACTACGACGTCGATAGTGTCCCAACTGGCCCGCGAATCGAAGTGGGTGGGCTTGTCGGGACCGATGACATCGTAGTTGTGGCTCACGGAGTCGGCAAGGATGGCGCGTCCAGCTGGGCACACCCTGGTGGAGTTCCAGACGGTGTGCTTGGCGTTGAGGTCGCCAGCGACGAGTGTCGGATGCGGCGACTGTAGCAACCCCCGTAGCTCGGAGGTGTGAATTGGGGTACTGGGGGGCTTGTACACGGCGTACAGTCGCAGCACCTAGCCGGCGACCTGGAGGTCGACGCCCAAAGCATACAGGGATATATACTCCTGGGCGTCAACGAGTTGGTGGACGATCTTTCTGCCGACGATGACTGCCAAGCCTCGAAAGGCCCGGCCGCTGGTGGACTTCTCGTCCTTGCGGTAGACGAAGTAGCCGGGCAGCGACAGCTTGTCGCTTCCGGCTAGGAATGTCTCGCTGATGAGCATCACGTCGACTCGGTAGTCCCTCAGGAACACGTGGAGCAGCCGCTTCTTCCCTGTCAGCGACTGCACGTTCCAGTGGACGACCCTGAGCGGCTCATGCATTGCGGAGCAGAGCGGTGAGTCTGCCCAGGGCAGTGGGGTTGCTGAGGAGGGCGAGCAGGGCTGTGAGGTGCCCCAAGTCTTGCTGCCCTATCGCCGCAGCCGGAGTGGTGGCGGCGCCAGCGGCGGCCGCAGTCCCGCTAAAGGCGAGAGTAGCCGCCGCGGCGCCGGCGGCAGTGGAGCCGTCGCCTTCTTCTTCTTCCACCCCCGCGCTTCGTCTTCTGCCTGCGAGGCGGGCGCCGTTTCTTCCTGCAGGTCAGGACGTGGCGGAGAGGGAGGCTGCGTCTTATTGGGCCCAGGCGCATTGGTGAGCGCCACAGTGCCGGCCTTCTTGTTCCGCGCCTCCTGGCGGAACACGGGACACGTCGCATTGTTGGCCGTGTGCGGGCCACCGCAGTTGGCGCACGTCGGCGGCTGGTCTTTCGGGCGGGGGCACTCCCGCACCGAGTGGGTAACGCCGCAACGCACGCACGCCAGGGGGCGGTGGCACATATGCGACGAGTGCCGGAACTGCTGGCACCTGTGGCACTGGGCCGGGCCCTGCTTGGAGCGCCAGGCCTCGATCTTCACCCCCGGCATTTACATGAGCTCCGTGATCTCATATACTGCACCGGGGGCACGGACGGGGTTCTTCCGCAGGGACGCGAAGAAGATGCAGCCGGGGCACCCCTTGCGCGCCCGGATCTGCTTGCAGTACTCGGCCTCCACACCGAGTTCCGCAAGCGCCTCCACAATCTCCTCCGGCGCGGTGATTGAAGGCAGCCCGCGGATCGCCACCTTCCGGGTCTTGTCGGCCGGCAGCGAGTAGGAGAACCACCGAACTCCGTAGTCCTTCTCCAGCCTGCACAGATAGCGCTGTACAAGCCGGTACTCGTCGTCGGCCGTAGGGGTGAAGCGCACACCCTTTTGGTAAGCGCGCGCACTGGGAGCCCAGCCGAGCTCGCTGGCTATCGCCCTGAAGTGGTCGGCCCAGTTGGGTAGGGCCTCCACAATAAGGGGCGGATAGCGCGGCTGGCGGGGCTGCTGTGGCGCAGCGCCTCCCGTCGGGGCGGCGGTGGCGATCGCGGCTGCGGTTGGAGCGGCGGCAGTGGCAGGCGGCATTGGGCGGGCGGGTGGCGTTGGGCGGGCGGGCCCTATCGCGGGTGCGGTGGCTTGCGGGTTCGCAGGCGCAGGGGCAGGTCGAGTAGGGCGGGCAGGCACAGTCGCGGCGGTGGGCGGGTTCGCGGGCGTGGCGGCGGGGCGCGTAGGGCGGGCGGGCTCTATCGCGGGCGAAGTGGCGGAGCGCGTGGGGCGGGCGTGCACTTGAGACGCGGTCGCCGACGGGGCGGGCGGACGCGTGGTTGGCGGCACCGGGTGCCTCACTGTACGAGGGGGGGACGCGGTGCTGGGACGCGGTGCCCCAGACACGGTGGATGCGGTCGCAGCCGCCGCAGCAAACGACACTGAAGAGCTCTTATTGAGAGGAACACTCATACTTGTCTTTCCCAGTGTTGAAGCACTCTTAATATCACTTGCGACGGCGGCAGACGGTCCAGGGGCGGGGGCGGGTGCCTGAAGCGCGCCCTGGCAGGGCGACAGCAACGGCATGTCGAGGCCCGTCTTCCTCAGCGGCGGCTGGTTCGTCGGTGGCGGGGTCGGCGAGTCCGCAAGCTGGACTCACTTTCCATCTCCTCGGAGACGCAGCTCGTCGCTCGGGCTTTCGCTGCGCGGGCGCCTCGTCCCGCGGGTTGGTGGCAACACCAAGGGCTGCGTTTTGGCCTGCTCCACTAATTTCGAGTCGAGAAGTTCGACACCGTTGCAAGCCGCGGGCTTGCCCGACAGGACAGCGCGGCTTGCGGCGACGTATGCCTCCATGGCACGAAGTAGGCCCTCCGAAAACAGGTTGGCTTGAGCGGCCCGGATTAAATATAATTCGTCCAGCTCAAGCTCTGCCCTCGGGGACACAGGACGCCGCACCACGGGCGACCCGTACTCCGTCGACGTGAAGATAGGGAGCAGGCCTTCCAGTGATGCCGATCGCTGCGCGCGTCGCCGACGCGGGGTTTCACCCAGCGGCGGGCTGTTCGCAATGCCGGCATCGTCACTGTCACTCACATTAACACTGGTAATGTCACTGGCACTGTAGCCCTGAAAAGGGCTTTTGGGCTCGTCCATAGCAGCGGGCTATGGACGAGCTGGCGTCATGGAAAGGGTTACACACCAGGCACGACCTTAGGCAAAGCCGGCGTCCGTCCCGATGTGATAATCCCCTCCGTGAACACTCGCGGCGCGGGTATCGCGATTGCGGTGCGCACGGGCGCGTGTTACACACGTCCGCTTTGCACGAAGCGGCGGGTGAACTGCAGCGGGACGGCGAAGCGGAGATCCGTAGGCGCGACGGTCGAAACTATGAATGAATGAATGAATACTTTATTGCACAAAACAAACATACAGAGATATACAAAGAAAGATATATGTACAAGAGGCGCGCTTATCTCTATAAAAGAGATTTCTACCAGCAAACCCAGATAGGAAAGGAAAGTGGATTGTGAGAGTAAAACCTATTTGCACAACCAAATAATTCATACACAATAATAATATATGTAGTAAAAATAATTATATATATAGTAATAATATAACTATCCTATACTATGCTGTTTACATTTTTTTTTTGTTGGAGGGGAAAAAAATGGAATTACCCATGCCCAGGAGTCAGACCTCCCTGCTATGTCCGGGTCCCCACATATTGAGCGGGCATCAGCTCGTGTGGTATACGGACTAAAAACAACCCCTTTGTGTTTACAGTTGTCTCACTAAGAATTAACTCTGAGCCATTGTAACGGCATAAATAGCTAAGGTCGAGCCACCGCTATCAGAAAGCTATGATCGTCTATTCTATCTACCCCCAAAAAAGTTTCTTGAGAATTCGTTAGGCGTAAAATAGTTGAACGGAAGATTGGTTCAGGAAGTTAAAGTTTCAAGTTAAACAGAGAAAGCATATATGCCCGCAAGCCGGTATTTCGAGTCAGTTAGCGGTGTTTTGCGCCATATCGATCTTTGTTATACTTTGTGTACTGGTACCATTTATTTTTTTGTATATATGGGCGCTTGGAGCTTCTTTTACGTGGTCGACCACAATTTATAATATTTGTTTGGGTGGTTATTCGTCGTAGTGTTACAACGTGAGTACTCAATGATATTTCATGTGCTCGCTAGTAGCGGCTTTAGTGGCTCCAATTATATAATTAGTTCACGGCAATAACAATCCAAATAGACCGGGTTTACACAACTGCGATTTGATTTTCCGAAATGGGTCTGAACTAGCGGTTTCCTCAAAAGGTCCGTAACGTTTTGAAACCTTCAACTCTGCGCAATTCGAGCTGCATGTTATCGAAACGTTTTATTTAGTGGCTTTAGAGATCTAACCCTCTCCACAACGAGTTACGTACTTCGGAAAATACCGATTGAGGCACCTCGTTTACCTCAGCTCGCCTCGACTGAGCCCAGCAAAATAAATGCGTGACACAATCTACACGTTAGATCTCCCAGCGAAATTGACATTTAATTTAAAGATGCAACTTGAATCAAAACGATCCAAGGCAAGGCAAAATATCTACCCGTCCCTAAACAATGAACTTTAGACTGTAATTTGATCTCTTCGCGCGTCCCCGACTACACTCAAATGTCAAAGTTATCAACAGGATAGGTTATCTGAGTTGACAACGTTTATACTTTGTTCTGAATTTGTTATTTTCATCCGCGGAACCCCTTCGATCAAACAGTCTCCCTATGCCTTGACAACCTAGGTTTAGCCTCAACTAAACTCCTGTCTAGCCTAGTCTAAAATCCTAGTGTTATACCACGTCCATCATCGACACCACTCGAAGAAGGTTGTGTGTGAATTGAATGTGCTTGTATGCTTAACGACTTGTGTGTGTAGGAATTTCAAAACTCGCTTCACGAAGGGAATGAGGAAAGGATTAACCCGCGAATATCCTAAGAGCTAATCCAGGAACCCTATGGTGAAGGAAAAAGGAAATTAGGGTCGCTCCAAGCCCAGACTCAGACTCAGATCTAATTACCTACAAGTTCTTATCTAACGACCCAAGGATAGTTTTGGAATTTGGGTAGGTTGATTTAAAGGATAGGAACCGAGGTAGATCTCGGCGCTTCAGACACACACGAAAATCCACTGTTGCAGTATTATATATGGGGCTTTCATATGCTGTTTACACTGGCTGGGCTACGGCTTATATAGCTACATCGCGGAGGGGTTTGGCGATCGAGGGGACGCTGCGGGCGCGCGGGGTGGAGTCGCTGCGACGGACGAAGCGGGGTGCGCGGCGTCCGGGTCTCAGCGGGGTCGGCCGCGGGGCGAGGTGGCCGCGGTGACGGTGCAGGCGGCGGGGGCCTGCTGTGAGGCGGTGGGCGGCGCGGCAGCTGTGTAGTCAGCGGGGCGAGGGTGGATGGCAGGGCTGCCGCGGGGTGTGGCACGGTGCGGGGTGTCGGTGCCGTGGCTTGTGACGATCACGCGTGGGCAGCGTGGTCGTTACAAAATAATTACAAAATTATTAACAGCAAGGTCTGTGTTGAGCCAGATTAACCCCCATTCAGTCCTGTCATTTAAGTAATCTTGAACATTGTAATATCCCTTTTTCGACAAAGTCGCTTTAACATGCTTTTTAAATTGCTCAAATGGCAATTTCAAAATCTCCAGAGGTATCTTATTGTAGTACAGAATGCACTGACCCTTGAAAGAATTGCTAACCTTCGCGAGTCTAAATCGGGGCGCACATAGTCTGTGATTATTTCTTAGGTTAACATTACAGCTATCGCGTAAGGTTCTTGCGTACATACATTATATTTTCGAAAATAAATTGACTAGCTACTGTTAGTATGTCAATTTCTTTAAAAAGCTCTCTTATGGAGTCTGTTCGTTTTAAATTATAAATTGCTCGAATAGCTCTTTTCTGTAAAATAAAAATAGTTTGAATATCCGCTGCTTTATGTATATTATAATAAGTATGTTGATTCCATAATTTGTAAAGCTAATAGAGCATTTAATATATCAAAGTCATTGTGCAGATCATATTGGGGGCAGACCTCAAAATTTTGAATATGGTTTTCTTTGTTTTTCCTCCAACAACCAGTTGCTAGATAAACTTGATAAAGTCCATTCAGAACAAGGTGCATTCATAACAAGTCCCATAAATTCAATGCAGATTGAATGTAACCTCCCTCCATTAGAAATTAGATTCAAGTTACTCAAATTAAAATTTCTGCTCAAGTTGATGTCTTTAAATAGACATCCTTTGATATCCAAAATATATCAGTTAAAATCTTCTCTGCCTGCTGGTTCCATATACTTGCTTCAGAACTTATCTGAAATAAGAGATTTTCTGGTTAGATACAATATTAACAAGACTGACAACTGGCCTATCGACACTATCAAGGATCTTATCTGGGTAAATACCCAAAGATTGAAGTCATCATAGAGAAGGCACTGAAAAACAAATGAGTTCTATGAGCTTCTAATAAACTATCTATGTGTCTACACTGATGCAGCTAAAAATGATCACAACGTCTCTGAAGCAATTTACGACTCCCATTTGAAGATTGGCCATGCAATGAACTTAGACAAGAATGCCAGTATTTTCACAGCAGAAGCTCTAGTGTTCCTCTCAGCACTGCACAGATTTTCCAACAACACCGTAATAACGGTAGACATACCGTAATTTTACTGGATTTACCACCTACCACGCAATGGTCATTACGGGGTCAAAATCTACCGTAATTCTGGTTTTTATTGAAATGCATTGTAGTTTAGTGCATTTTGAGGAAACAGTGCGGGCAACATTCGATTTTAGTACGATTTGTGGAGAAAATTCTGGCAACACATTTTTATATAGCAACATGCAGGGGGAATCCCGTGGATCTATTTTTGAGCCGGTCGATACTACTTCATACTACTCAACCAATTAGAGTTAGTTTCTATTGCCTAATCACCAAAAAGTAATGAGTGACTTTCCTATTCGTACGTATACCTCGTTTACTTGCGTGGACTTCTCACCGCCGTGTGGAATGATCAATATGATGACCGCATCGATGTACCAAAAAATAATATATGTTACTGAACATGCATTTGTCTTTAATTTAATTGAAACAAACAAAATAACAAAACAGTATTTACAGTATATTCTAGCATATTTTAACATACATGTATAATTTCCGTAGAACTACCGTATTTACCAACCGGCAACACCGTATTTTTGACCAAGTGAGTTGGAGACACTGGAACTGCAGCATATTCAGCAGCCTTAAGGCGTAACTCTCTGAAGTTCATAGTGTGTGTCTATGGTTCATCTCATGCTCATACAATTTTATCTATTGCGGGGTATCACCAAAGGCTTCTAGGCTTCATTGAATGAGCTTGGGTTTGGCCTCCCTTATGATGCTACTTGCGTGATACCAATTTGACAGATGAAGCTGGTGCAAGGTGTCAAACGTAAACGTCTATATGAAGTTCATAGCTCAGACGACTTACGCCATTAGGCTGCTGATCAAATACAGCGAGTCCGACAAGTGGATTAAAGCCTCAGATAGCATGAGTGTACTCATGGCCTTGGATTACAACACATTTGACACCAACACAAAATATATAGTTTTCATTTCGGTTCCAGCTCATAAAGGCATCACCGGTAACAAAAATGCGGATTTTCTAGCAAGAAGCGCAAACACAACGGACTCAACTGTCACTATCACAACGACAGATGGGCAATTCTCACCTACCCTCCTGCAAATACCTCTACCGTTTACGGGTGCACTTTTTTATTTGAAGAAACTGATAAATACAAACTGGCGTAAACACTGGGACATCTCTGTGGGCCAGAAAGGCCAGTGGTACGCCGCTATAAAAGATCCATCTAAATTACCTTGGTTCTGAAAAGGAAAAAACATTAAAAGCAGAAGATTTTATACCACTATTTGCCGACTTCGCATCGGGCATTGTCGAATTAATGCCCATCTTCATCGAATGAGAATGGTCTCATCTCCATTGCGCTCGCATTGTGAAAGTGATGCCGATAACGAAACAATCGACCATATTATTTTCTATTGTCGGTCCTTTGGCATTCAGCGCCTTGTGCTAATGGACAGACTGATTGAGATTTATAAACAAAATGACATCCCGTCCAACACTCAAGGACTTCTAGATAATACAGAAACTTATCAGCCGTTTTATCAATACATAATACACACGGTCCAAGAAATTTAGACTAATCTCGGATATGAAAAACCTCGATAAAGACACTACCGGCTATGAAGAACATAACAAAAACTTGTTATACCTATAACAAACAAATATGTATTACAAAGACTTGGCTTAGGCCTTATTGAAAACGTTTACCCTGAAGAAGACTTACAAAGAATTGGGTTCGGCCTGGCATACAATAACGGATTTGACTGAATAAATAAAAGACCTGGCTCTGGCCTAAACTTAAATAAACGAACTAAGAAAGAATCACCACCAGAATAGGCTGTACGGCTTAGATTGCCCTTGACTATCCAAAAGGATAAAGATAAAGAAAAAAAAAGAAAGCGCGGGAAACCATTGAAATAACCAGGCGGGATTTTCGAAGTTTTTATTAATTTCATCGATTACTCGTGTATCAATAGGAGTTTTTAGAAATAAAAGGCGTTTGGAGACAAATAAAAAGAAACCAATCATGGGGAAGGTGCGAACAAGAAAGAGAAAAAAAGATGAGGCTGAAAAGAAAAGTGAAGGAGACTCCACGTCGTCGTCCGAGTCAGAGGTCGAAAGCGCAGATAAGCACAAACCTTATCTGGTAACAGATTATAAGAGACGGTACCCTGAGGATTCCGGTGCTACAGAATTTGTAGTATTCATAGAGTCTTCCAATGCGGATATACATATAGGAACCCGAGACCTAATGTCCATATCTTGCTGTATCATAAGGTTTAATAAAGAAATCAAATATCTTAGGTCAATGAACAAGTTCAAAATTGCCATATACTTTGAAAAAGCCAGCCTTGCTAATGCCTTCTCGAACAATGCTACATTTTTAAAAGACTACGAATTTAAGGCCATTATACCAGCTTCAAGCACTGAAATTACTGGTATAATTAAAAATGTACTCACCAACTTGACAAAAAAAAGATATTCACAATGCTATCAAGTTACAAGAAAATAATATCTGTTCGAAGATTCACAAAAAGGACCAAAGTTGATGATAACTTCATTCAACAGCCGCTGCAGACAGTAGCCATCACTTTCGCGACGTCAGTTCTTCCAGACTACGTAGATTTGGACGGTTGGCGGCATGACATCTCAGCGTATGTTCCACCAGTCAAACAATGTTTCCGGTGTCTCAGGTATGGCCATTTAGCAAAGTTTTGCAAGAACTCAGAGCGCTGCTCCATCTGTAAAGAATACCACTCATATAAAGTTTGTAAAACTCCGATCGTACAGGCCAAATGCTTCCATTGCGATGGCAATCACGTTAGCATTTCAGCTCAGTGTCCAATTAAGCAAAAGAAAATACAAGAAAACAGACAAAAAGTTCAGACACCATCATTCGCTGACATATTCAAAAATGGAAATTTCCCACCTCTCGGCCCTAAGAAGCCTCTTGATCTCTTGACATTATTAAAATCAAATGACAAGGCACTGAATCTCTTAGTGCAAAGCATTATAAAAATTATAACATTAAATAAGACACAAAATCCTCTAAAAATGTGTTAGATTTTTTAAGCGATTTTTTCAACTCCAGTGATACCAAGAAAATAAGTACAAATTCACAGACAAATTAAAGATAGTACAGTGGAATTCTCAAAGCCTGTTATGTAATCGTCATATTTTTACTAAATTTTTGTATGAAAATAATATTGACATAGCTATAGTTTGCGAAATTTGGCTCAAGCCTACACAACGTTTAAATATTAAAGGATATTCAATAGAACGCAATGATTGTGGCAATAAACACAACGGTGTTGCCATAGTCATTCGTAACAACATACAATACAGTAGATTAAAAAAAATAATGATGATTCACTTCAGAATATTGCTATCAAAATAAACTTTAATAACAGTTCATTATCAATGGCCAGTCTTTATATCCCGACAAATTGTAGTCCTACATTTAGAAAAACAAAATTTGTTAATTTTATTAATACCTTACCACAACCATGCTTAGTAGCAGGTGATTTCAATGCACATCACACCATGTGTGGTTGCCAATCTGTCAGTCCTCGTGGAAGAGATGTCCTCGACGCTGTAAATGAATGCAATTTAGTGTTATTAAATGACACACAACCAACAACTGTAGGTACAAATAACTGGAGACCAAATGGTTTTGATTTAACAATAGTCAGTCCCTCTATAGCCCTTAATTGCAATTGGACAGTATATGATGATCCCCTGGGAAGTTATCATCTACCCACAATAACTGAGATTTTGTTCAACACTATCACTGATTCTTCTACAAACAACTTTATTTCTCAAAATAACACAGCTGCACTCAAAAGACCTAATCTACGGCTAGTAAATTGGAATAAGTTTTCAAAGCTCGCCGACACTATGCTTAAAGAATTTATTATTAACCATAACGATCCTCTACAGTCTTACTATGACTATTGTGATATCATTCATAAAGCTATTAATCAATCGATGTGTTAGAAGTCAGGCCCAAAATTCAAATATGAATAATAATAGCTCGAAACAGACAGGAAGCAATTTTAAATATCGGCATCCTCCTCTGCCATGGTGGAATGAAAAGTGTGCTAATGCATTTCAAAAAAGTAAGACAGCTTTTATTATATTTAAACAAGATCCTAGTATTTTAAACTATATTTTAAAAAATGCAGGCTGAGAAAAAACTTATTATTAAATTAGAAAGATTAAATAGTTGGAAGGAATACTGTACTGAAATAAATAGATCCACTCCAATTTCTAAAATTTGGCAAACTATGCGTAAATATAATAAATCCAACAGTAAAAGTACGAAACTAAATAATAATAATGAAATATTTTGGATAAATAACTTTTTAAGGAAATATACTTTGTTTCACAACCAATGCAAATAAATAATACTTCTTCCGTAAACCCCACCAATAGTTACAATCCATTCACCATAGATGAGTTAAAAGCAGCTATCAAGTCACGTAAAGACACAACCTTTGGTTTAGATTGCATTTCTTACAAAATGTTTCAAAAACTGGAAACAGATTGCCTTGTGAAATTTTTAAATATTTTACATTTACTCTGGGAACAATCAATAATTCCAAAAGAGTGGAGACAATTTTTTATTTATTTATTATTATTTTTTTATTTATTGATCTTAAAAAATCCACAGCTAATACAATTATGTAAGGCAAGAAAAATAATCTTAACATTAGCCAATAACGGATTTACATTTTTTTGTTTAAATATTATAAGACAAACGTACTTGGCGATTATACTTATATGTATATAGAAATTATAACCAAAACTAGTTATACATATATGTAACTAGTGTTGATTTACTTTAAAAAAAAATATTTATATTATTGCAAGTTGAGATGTGGTGTGCCGGTTGTGTAAGTAGTGTAGGTTGCATGTGTTGTGTAGTTGTGTGAGTGTAGTTGTACCTGTATCTGCTTAGCCCTACGACGACGATGGTCTTGGGATCGGGACTGTGTCTATTGAATTTCCACTAAGCAGGGTGAGTATAGGTGAGTAGGCTTTCGTATGACACGGCAGATACATCATCAATGTATCTGTTTGTTTTAATAATTCAAATAATATTGTTCTTAAAAACCTGTTTAGAGGTGTTAAAAATGTCTAGGTCCTTATCTTTGGAAAGCTTGTTGTAATTTAAATGACACCTATTCATGACTGAGATTTGTGCATAGTTAGACCGAGATAAGGGGACATGGAAGAGAGGAGTGTGCCTGGTTCTTTTATTCGGAACATTTAACCGAAGTGCTGAGGAGATTAATTCGGGACAGTTCAGTCTTCCATTACACAGGTCATGAAGAAATAGCATGTCCAAGAGACGCCTCCTGTCCTCGAGTGTTTGCAGTTTGTGCTTTTCCAACGAAGTATTGTAGTTCTTCAAATGAGAGTGGTAGCCAGTGCGGTAATTAAGATGTTTAATGAATTTGCGTTGTAATGATTCAATTGACTCAATGTGGCATATATATTGGGGTCGCCAGATAGGGCTACAGCATTCTAGAACACTGCGCACGTACGAGTAGTAGAGAACTTTTATACACAGTGGGTCAGTGAATGCCTGGCTCGTTCGAAGTACAAAACCCAGGTTCTTATAGGCCTTGTCTGTAGCTGCGTCTATATGTTGAGAGAATCCGAGCTATGAATCGAGTAAAACTCCTAGATCTCTTATTGATTTAACTTTCTCGATTGGCCTGTTATTAATTTGGTAATTGTAAAATATTGGCTTAGTATTTCTGGTAAAGCTCAGGTGATTGCATTTAGTGAGATTAACTTATCCTATTTACCGTATAATAGACACCTAGCCTACAAAGATCTTTCTGTAGAAGTGCACAATCGGAAGTTGAATTTATCTTTTTGTACACTTTTTTGTCATCGGCGTATAAAATAAACTTTGAGTGGATAAAATAACTGCTTATATCGTAGAGGAGCGGTCCCAGCAGTGATCCCTGTGGCACTCCTGATGGGATAGCGATGAACTCGGAACGGTGTCCTGCCACGACGACTGTTTGACTTCTGTTTTTTATGTATCACTCCAGCCATCTGAGCAGATACCCCCTTATCCCTAGCTCACGCAATTTACGCATTAATATGAAATGATCTACACGGTCGAATGCTTTCTCGAAATCCGTGTAGATCACATCTACCTGCCCTCCCTTGTCCATGCCAGTAAGCACATCACCAGTAAAAATAGCTAAGTTTGTCACAGTAGAGCGCCCTTTGAAGAAACCGTGTTGTCCGGTCGGTATGTTTATTTAAATAACAGGATAAAGATGTTCATGCGCGAACTTTTCCATAATTTTGCCAAAAACGTTTAATATAGAGATGGGTCTGTAATGTTCTATGTTAGCTTTAGTCCCTTTTTTATGTATAGGTATGATATGTGCTATCTTCCACGCCGTTGGACAAATACCATGGTTGAACGAGCGGTTAAAAATTATGGACAAAGGTAATGCTAGGGTTTTGGCACAGTTGCGAACAAAAACAGATGGAATCTTATCACTGCCGGGGCCCTTAGATATATCAATTGTTTGCAGTATATTAAATATTTGCTCCTCTGTAACCACTATGGAGTGCAGCAACTCAATACCGTTATCTGCCTTACTGATGACCTGATCGTATGACTCAGATGGTTTTATGAACATTCGTTCGAAGAAAGTGCTAAATGCAGAACAGATTTCGGCTTCTGATTTTAATACCTCATTGTTATATTTAATTATTTTAGGATTGTTAGAACTATTTTGCCGTTTTGATTTAATATAAGACCACAGCAGTTTAGGATTAGTTATAATATTTTGTTGTGAGCGTTGTATTTAAGTTGCATGACATTCATCCTGTGTAGTTTTCTGGCGTTTTCTGAGTAGGCTGAAGGAATCATAATCCAAGGGGTTCTTATACTTTTTCCAGAGGAAATGGTTTTTAGTTTTTTCCTTTATTACATTAATTAGTGCGCGGCTGTACCAGATGGGGTAGCGCCGTGATAATCCTATTACTGACTGCGGTACATATCTATTAACTAGATCATAGATTACGTCATAAAAACTTGAGACAGCGTCATTAACACTTAGAATATTTAAACAGGACCAGTCCTGTTTCTCGAGACACTTATTAATGCTCTCGTAATCTGCTTTCCTAAATAAGTATTTGAACTGTTTTGCTAACGGCATGGGGGGGACCATAATGTCAGTGGCGTCGATATCCAGAGTGGGGTGGAAAACGTCCAGTGGTACTAATTCTGTGCTAGTTCCGTGTAGCTCGATGTTAAAGTTTGTGAAAACGAGGTCAAGTGTATAATTGCATGAGTTTCTAAGGTAGTTATATTGCTGAAAGCCGTGTATATTCAATTGATTTATGAGATTAATTCCACTATTCCGTATCTCCACTTAGCCCTTTTTCAGGTATCTAGGTTCCCCAGATTCCCAACTGATGGTGGAATTATTAAAATCACCTGCCAACAGAAAGTGATCTTCCGCATTAGCGTTGACAATGTTGGCAAAGGAGTCGAGAAATAATTGTGTGGTAGCCGGTAGATCGTGTGTTTCGCTATGAGGCGGAATATAATGTGCAGATTGCTAGTGGATCCAAGCACTCGCGCATTAATAAGACATAAGACATAAGACATAAGTCATAAGACGTTTATTCGTAATAGGTTAGTATTACATGTCATTCGGTATTAATATCAATACAAAAATAGCAAAATAAGTCTTAAGTAATCTTGTACAATTTGTCATGGTCATCAAAAATATAAAAAACCGGTCAAGTGCGAGTCTAAATCGCGCACGAAGGGTTCCGTACCACCGTTCAATGGAAGCGATGGTGTGGAGTGAATTGTTTGGATTTTACACAGCAAAATATTTTTTACAAAGTTATTGGTGCGGTTACTTTCACACTCCATGTACGTAACCAGGTGCATCCATAAGTTTGTATGTGGTATTGAAAGAATTGTTGTATGGGAGCCCCCTTAAATATTTCTTTTATCCTGTTTTTTAGTATTTGTTGATATAGCGGCAACATAAATACATCATCTGTGAAAATTTCAACTGTCTATCACGGTTCGTGAGATACAGCCTGGTGATAGACGGACGGACGGACAGCGGAGTCTTAGTAATAGGGTCCCGTTTGGAACCCTTCGGGTACGGAACCCTAAAAATATGTAGTTCAAATGTCAAGTATGGCTACAACCTGTAGAGGGGGCTGTACCTAATTATAAATAAATTTTACCTAGATCGTGAGTGCGTTACGAATTCCTCGTGGCTGTAGGGCGTCAGCTCAATAAGCCACCGCTTTAGTCTGGCTTTAAATGCCCCGGTACTTGGAGCGGATGTGATGTGCCCCGGCAATTTGTTGTAAATCGACGAACCCATCGCATGTGTCGATTTACATGTTTTCGTCAGACGGCGGGAGATTGTGACCAAATTATTGGCGATGCGTGTTGCGTACCTATGGACATCTTTATGGGCGCGATAGGCGTCTATGTTTTGGTGAGCATACACAGCCACCTAGAATATTACCACAGCCGATAAAGTCAAGATATGGAGCGATTTGAACAGCGGCCTCGCGGGTGTGTCCAGGGGCACTCGCGCGATGGCTCTTACTGCTCTCTTCTGCATCCTGAATGCGCGCTCCCAATCAGTGGCGCGCCCCCAAAGCTCTGCGCCATATTGGAGCAGAGAGTGTACGGTCGCGAAGTAGCAAGACCGAACAACCTCCTTTGGGACAGTCCACGAAAGGCGATGAAGCGCGAAACACGCACTTGCCAACTTTCGACACAACCTGTCAATGTGCGCCTCCCAGGTCAATCCACTGTCCAATTGAAACCCGAGAAATCCCGCGACATCTATTTGTTCTATAGGAACCCCGTTAACCTGAACCGACATTCTTCGTGGGGGGTTGCCTCCCAGCTGAAAGTGCATGAATTGGGTTTTCTTAATGTTTAGGATAAGGCCATTTCGAGAGAACCATTCGGAGAGTTTAGCGACAGTGATATTAAGTTTCTGTTCCAGCATGACCAGGTCTGGTGCATATACTATTCCAGCTACATCATCAGCGTACATTAATACGTCGGCAGTATCTATGTTTTGTGGGAGATCGTTGAGAAGCAGAGAGAACATGATGTTGGACAGGGAAGAGCCCTGCGCGACACCTATCGACGTGGTAAGAGGATCGGATCTGACGGTGCCTCGGTCGCCCACCACAATCTGCGATCTGTCTCGCATGAAGCTGGTGAGAAGGGAATGCGGTGGGCCGACAATTCCATAGTGGACCAGCTTGGCCGCAATTACTGCGTGGTCTGCCACATTAAACGCCTTTGACAGATCGCAAAATAGGACTGCCACATGCGACCTGCGTTCACGCGCGTTCAATATGCGATGGATTACTTCACGCGCCAGTGCTGTCGTTGAGCGGCCAGGTCGGTAAGCATACTGCTGGTCGGACAATGCGTTGGTTTGGGTCAGATAATCCACCAAACGTGAACTTAGTCCATTTTCAAATATTTTGGCGGTAGCCGGTATCACAGATACTGGTCGGTAGCAGTCGATGTCCTCTCTCTTTCCCTTTCCTTTAAATATAGGAGATATTTTACTCTTTTTCAGAGTCATAGGATAGACTCCCTCTTTTATACAAATATTATAAAGATCCGATAAGAGAGGGGAGAGTGGTGTGGCTGCCAGATTTAAAAGTTCCATTGATTGCTCATATACATCTTTTGTACGCTTGTGTGGTATTTTCTTTGTAATTATTTCATGGACTTCAATTGGTGTAAAATACAGCAGTCTCAAAGTTCGGTCGGCTGGTCGGCGGGCCGCAGTGAGATCGGCCTGCATGCTAGATAAGTCTGCGCGCGGGGCTCCGCAGGCTGCAGCGGCGCTAACGAATCTTAAATTCATGGCATCGACCGCGTGCTTCTTTGAGGCAAAACCTCCACTCATATCTCTAATGATGTCTGTGAAATCTGCAGTCTGATTAATACCTTTCCCTCTCTCTTTATTGATAACCATCCACATAGCTTTACTTGCATTTTGGCTGCTGTTTATGATTTTACTGTAATAAGAAGATTGGTTCTCACGTAAAGCTTTATTGTATTTATTCGTCACGATATCGATAGTGGTCGCAAGCGAATGTTGGTCTGGTAGGTGTTTGTTAAGGTGTATTATATCTAATCTAAAGGGTCTTTAAATTTAGTATTTCATCGGTAATCCAAGTATGGGTTTTTCTCTCGTTTTTCTTTATAAATGGAAAGCATGAATTAAATTTGTTGGTTAATATGTTTGTGAACGAGTTAGCAAGGGACTCAGAAGAACATCTATTTTTATTCCAAACGTCTCGCCAGTCGATTGAGAATATGGAAGTTATAAAATTATTTAGATTTAGAGAATAGTCAACCATATGATTTCAAGGCCGCCCGGTGTCCACTCTGGCCGGAGACGGGCTTGAAGCCGCGGCGCGCAGAGCGCCATTACGCCGCCACCCGTCGTCAGAGTTATCCGATCGAGCCTGAATAACTGATCTAAGTCGGTCAGCTCTGAATCCAGAATGCCACTATGAAGCCATGTTTCAGTTACCAACACGATATCGTAGTCACAGGATGAGACAGTGTTCGAGAAGATCAGTGTTTTGGTTCTAAGACCGTTAACATTCTGGTAATAAATCCTGAGGTTATTTTTTGTGTTTAGGCCGGCAATAGATGGGATACAAACACTTTGTTGCTGATCATAATAGTGAAGCGTGATTGAATTCGACTGTGTATACGGCAGTAAATTAGACATAATGTTTGGACGTTTGCTGACTGTTGTAGGTACTGGTTATTTGCAGGTTTTTGAGGGAATATATCAAATAATAAATGTTTGTGATTGAGAAATGGTGGGTGTGTAGGTAGTTGCGGGTGTTTGTATTGTGTTAGTAAGAGTGTGTTAATGTGTGTATGGAGTGTAATATAACAGATAGGTTACATGGACTTATAACAAACAAAGGTCGACCAGTTATTATAAAATTTTCTTTAGATCCAATTCCGATGAAACCAGTATGAAGGGTGCTTTTTCTATTTTCCTGACATAGATATGGCAGTTTTTTGACCATAAGAATTTGTATCCGCAGTCTTTAGCCTTTGCTTTGCATTTTTTTAGCAATTCCTTGTTACGTGGAGTTAAATGTTCGTTGACATGAATAGACTTTGGCTCCCCATTCATACCGATATCAGCGGAAGTGAGTCCGCGACATTTACGGAAGGCAGAGTATAGCTGATCCTTTGTGCTACGGTTTTTTAAATGAGCAACGATTGCGAGCGGTAGGCCAGGGGCAGGGACTTTAGGCTGGATACGGTGCGCGAAGCCGACCTGGTCCTGCTGGAGATCAACGGTATCCCGAAAATTTCCAGATTCTGAAGGCGTTCCCATTGTTGCTGCTTGGCGAGGTCTTGCTCCAGGTTTGACATGCGGGTCTCTTGCTCGCTGTATTTTTTGGTCAAGTTATTGTTGGCGATCTGTACTCGGACTTAGTCGTCCTTCAACTGGACTATTTCGGCCTGCGAGAATTCAAGCGATTGTTTTAGCTCGGTGGTGTATTCGCGCAACTGTTTTAGCTCGGAAGACATGATGTTATGGATCATTGGTGTCAGATCCACTCTGATGATGTCGAGGATGTCAGCGCGCAGCGAGTTTATAAATTCATCGTCCCGGGTCGTTTGCCTTCGCTCGGTCACATTCACATGTTGTGATGAGGTTTTCAATGGAGTGTTGCTGTTGTCTCCCTTAGGAACCTTGTTTACACAAACGGGGCAGGACCAATCAACTTGTCTCGCTCGGAAATTTCTATTGTTTAGGCCAACACATTGGTAGTGGTACATGTTGTCGCAGTTAGGGAGTATGCATTTAATAATTTCATCTTGGTCGGCAGGCTGCTCACAAGCAAGGCAGGTAAACATATTGTAGTGTGTACTAGCGAGTGAAGGTGGCAAGCGAGGTGATGACGTAACGAAAGACCGTTGCGCGTTGCTATGCAATGCGGGCGACGACGGATCTTGAGCTACAAGTGTGTGGCAGAGAGCTGTGACAGGCAGGTATCTTCTTACTCACGAGCGGGTGACGAAACGGTACGAGTCCGGCCGACGATTGCTTGGTTCCAATTCTAAAAGCAGGAAAAGATCCAAATGATGCAGACTCTTACCGTCCCATTGCATTAACATCTTGTGCAGGTAAGCTTTTTGAGCAACTTATGAAACAACGTCTTGAGTTTTATAATGAATCCAATCATATTCTTCCAAGAAATCGGTTCGGGTTTCGTCGCGGTCGGTCAGCAAGAAAAAGTTTAGGGCATCTCTTCCATGATACTGACGCTGCGGTTAACAGTAATAAACATCTTGTCTGTATTTTTTTCGATATTGTAGGAGCATTCAATAACATTAATCATTCTGTTTTATGTACCATTCTTTCTTCTTTGGGAATACCTGAAAAATGTGTTAGGTGGATTTATGAGTTTATCAGTGGAAGAGAAGTTTATGTTAAGATGAGTTGCAATAATATTTTTGTGCCTAGATTGTCAACTAAAGGCGTCTGTCAAGGTGGCATTTTGAGCCCTTTATTGTATATTCTCTACATCCACAGGCTCAATGAAATGTTAGGAACAGAAGTCAGCAACTTACAGTTTGCCGATGATTTGGCTATTAATAGCAGTGGTAATAACATCACACACACAACTCAAAAATTAAATTTAGCACTGGAAAAATTACATAGTTACTTTCAATATTTAAATCTAGAAATTAGTCCAGTTAAAAGTAAAGTAGTCATATTCTCAAAGAAAAAAGTCATCCCAGTTAAGCTACAATATGACAATAACTTATTACCGATTCAATCTCAAATAAAATTTTTGGGTGTAGTTTTTACACAGAATCTCTCATCTACTAACACTTTAAGATCTTTGGTTTGCAGCCATTGGGGTGCCGATCCTAAGATTCTTTTAACTCTATACAAAGCCCTTGTAAGAAGTCACTTTGACTATGGTTTTTTCTGTTATTGTATAGATCCAAAATTAGTAGATAAACTTGAAAAGATCCAAAATATAAATTTAAGATTAATCTTAGGAGCCTTTAAGTCATCTCCAATTAATTCAATGCAGGTTGAGTGTAACTTGTGTACATTAATGATCAGATTCAATAATTTAAAACTTAATTTCATTATCAAGTTGTTGTCTGAAGATGGAAATCTCCTTCTTTCTAAACTACTAATGCTTAACTCTAATAACTTTTTAACTTGTAACATTCAAGAAACTTTAACTTATAAGAGTAAATATAATATCTACAATAGTAGTACTTTGCCTTGTTATGAAGGATCATATGAGAGCAAGTTCTGTGGGTTAAAGATTCACATAGATAGGACACTGAGTGATAAATATGCAGTTTACAATAAATTGGATGAACACAGAGAGTTTAGACAAATTTATACAGATGGCTCGAAATGTAACGAAAACGTCTCCATGGCTTACTATGATCCTGTCACTAAATTTGGACATGGGTTCAGATTGCCATCAAATGCAAGTATATACACAGCAGAAGCTCAAGCCATTTTATGCATCTTTAGAATATATAGAATCAACTAACCTCAGTTTCAAGAAATGGTTGATAATTTCGGACAGCATGAGCGTTTTAATAGCACTGTCAAATCCCACGTACAATGGTAGCACAAACTATATTATTTATAACATTAGGCAGAAAATTAGTAGGCTTTGGCTCAATCAAGATAGAGAAATAAGTTTGCTTTGGACACCATCTCACATTGGCGTCTCTGGCAACGAACTCGCTGATAAACTTGCCAGCTCTATAATAAAAAACCCCAATTGGGCCGGTCGACTATGTTAGCCATATTTTCACGTAATGTTAAGATAAGTTGACGACCGTCACAGATAAGGTATATTTATATTCATCACGCACTATGTCTTATGTACGTCATTAATAACATGTACCAACCTAGTATATAAGCTAGGATTTCCTATAATAAAATTAGTCTAGTATAGTCTGGTATTTGCGCGCATCTCAAGCCTTTTACTTTACTCCCGAAGATGTCGCTCTCCTTATAATTGCCTCTGGCAAACCAATATTCATCAAATACCTGTCAAGAACATTAAGTTGCCAGCTTCAGATTGCAAAACCGACATTAGAACGAATATTAAACATCAATGGATGGTTCATTGGAGAGAAACGACACAAATAAAAGGAAAATGGTACAGCTATATTAACTCGGACATTAAGAGACCATGGTTTATCGTCGGAAAATATCTACATAGAAACTTTTACACAACAATTTGTCGTTTGAGAATTGGACATCGCAGATTTAATGAACATTTACATAGATTGAAAATGATTCCTTCCCCAAATTGTACATTTTGTAATTCTGAAAACCAATCTCTAAATCATATATTTTTTGATTGCCCTCAATTCAATATACAAAGACTAGTATTCATTGACAGCTTATTGAACATATACAAAGAAGCCCTGGATGTCCCGCGCTCTATTCAGGATCTCCTTAAGAATATAGAAGCATTTTACCCTATTTATAATTTTATCAAGAGTACCATTGGAGTTATTTGAAAAATAATAATACACCGGAATAAACCTATACTACCTGATTTGACAACTCGGATGTGACCTATAAATACTGGAGGAAAATTGATACCTGATTTGACAACACGGATTGACCTAAACATACTGGATTATGAAGTTAAAGAATAAATACGTTAGACAAGGCTATGTGCCTCGAATATATAATTAAGACTGAAGAAAATACCTACGGAAAGACAAGGCTTTTAGCCTCAATCAATATGAAGAGAAGAAAATAAATTAAAATAAGACCAGGTGGGGCTTAAGCTCTTAGCCATTTCCATAAAGGAAAAAACATTACAAAAAAAAATAAAAAATGGTAAGTCAAATCAATCAAGTCAAATGTGGAAAAAAAAGCGCGGGAACTTTTGTCTTGATAGGCGGAAAATTTTAATTTTAATTTTGAAAATTTATTTAATTACAGTAGGCTATCTAAAAATACTGTAAATTGGATAAAAATGGGCAGGAAGAAGCCTAAGAAAAGAAAGAAGGATGAGGAGGAGGAGGATCTGTCTGATAGTGGGGAATCCTCAAGTCCGTGTGAGGAACCAAAAGATGACAAGGATAAGTATAAGCCTTTTCAGGTCCCCGATTATGTCCGTTATTACCCAGTGGATGGAGGTAAATTAGATTATATCGTTTATTTTGAAAGCAGCGACACTGGCAAGGCATTGGGCGACAGAGACATGATGGCTCTAGCGAACTGCCTCAAAAGATTCAATAAAGGCATAAAACAGTTAAGACGCATCAACAAATACAAGATTGGCGTTGTGTTTGAGCGGCCAGGGCACGCCAATGCAGCTTTAAGCAATAAAACATTTCTGGATTCATACAAACTAAAGGCGACTATTCCTGCTACGGCCACTGAAGTGACTGGAGTAATACAACATGTGCCACTTGATTTATCCAATGAGCAGATCTATTCAAATATTTCTTGCTCCAAAAACATAGTATCAGTAAGAAGATTTATGAAAAGAACAATTAACAATAACACTGTTGAGTTCCAGCCTTTGAAGACAGTCTCAATAACATTCTCCTGCCCATCCCTGCCCGACAGTGTGGATCTGAACAGCTGGCGCTTCGAGGTTCGCCCGTACATCGCTCCAGTGAAGCAGTGTCTGCGGTGCCTGAGGTATGGACACATAGCTAAATTTTGTAAAAACGCAGAGAAGTGCTCTATCTGCTCAGGCAGCCACAACTTCAAGTCTTGCACAGTTGATGCAGCGGATGCCTCTTGCTGTTATTGCAAAGGTAATCATATCGCCATCTCACCTGACTGCCCTGTAAAAAAGGAGAAAATTAATCAAAACAAAATGAAATTAGACAAGAAAGCATTTGCTGAAACCCTGGAAAAATCATTTCCTCCACTAATATCTAAAAGCCCTTCTGATCAGCTAGCACTGCTTCTCAATTCAGAACATATAATGAACATTATAGTAGGCTCAGTAACTAAGTTACTAACTCAGAACAAAACAAACGAACTTTCAATTAATTCACAAAACATTAAAACCATTCTTCTTGAAACACTAAGTAATAGTAATTAATTTGTTATTTTTTTTAATGGATCAATTAAACATAATGAAATGGAACTCACAAAGTTTAATTAGTAATAGACTTGTTTTAACACATTTCCTGAAGGAGAATAATATTCACGTAGCAGTTATTTGTGAAACTTGGCTAAAACCGAATCAACGTTTCAATATTCGAGGTTATAATATTTGTAGATTGGACTCCGGCAACGACCATAATGGTGTTGCCATAATTGTTCATATCAGCTTAACTTTTAGAAAACTTGATACATTTTATGATAATTCCATTCAGAACATAGCAATACGTTTAATGTACGGAGATAATAAGGAAGTATCAATTGTTAGTTTTTATAGCCCTAAAAACTGTCTACCGGTTTTTACCAAACATAAATTTGATCAACTTATACAAAGTGTTCCAGAACCTGTGCTTTTTGCGGGAGATTTCAACGCTCTCCATTCGGCATGGGGATGTCAATCAACAGACGCTCGTGGTCGTGATGTCCTTTCAAGTACTAATGACAATAACTTAGTTTTGCTAAATGATGGCCAAATGACCACTATTGGATCACACCAATGGAGGCGAAATGCTTTAGATCTTTCTTTTATTTCTCCATCACTGGCTCTGAACTGTTATTGGACAGTATATGATGACCCGCTAGGTAGTTACCATCTTCCAGTAATAATTAAAATACTTATTCACAACAATTCACCTTACACTTCATCTCCATTAGACTGTTCAGCTATGAAAACTCATTTAAACTTTCGTCGTGCTAATTGGAATAATTACAAAAAAAAATGTAGATACCCTTCTACAAGAATTCAATATGGATACCTCAATCTCTAAAGATTGCTATAAAAATCTTATTGATATTTTAATTTTAGCTGCTCGGAATTCATCACCAGTGTCCAGTTTTCGTAATAATAGTTCATCACCAGGCATATTTAGGAAAAAAAGAATTCCTCTCCCATGGTGGAATGAAAAATGCAGCCAGGTTGTAGAGAGCTCTAAAGAAGCGTATATTGAATTTAAAAATGATCCAACTGAATGTAATTACATCAATTTCAAAAAGAAGCAAGCTCTTAAAAATCTTACATTAAAGCAGCAAAAATAAATTATTTGGGTTGCATTATGTGAATCCTTCAACAGAACCACGCCGATTTCGCATATTTGGACTATCATGAAAAAATTTAATAAAACTTTCGTACATAGTTTCTCAAACAATAACATAAGTTGGGTCTTTGAATTCCTTAAAAAATATACGCCTGATACCGTTGAGTCTAACTTGAATTTACATAGTTATGTGCATGCTAAGAATAGCGAATTTCTGGTAAAACCATTTTCTTTTCAAGAATTACAGTCAGCTATTTCATCTAGGAGAGATACAGCTTTTGGCCTTGACGGGATTCCTTACAAAATGTTAAAAATGCTTTCTAATAAATCTAAATCAGTTCTTTTAAATGTGTTCAATTCTTTATGGTCTCAAAATATAATTCCTGATGATTGGAAATCAGATTGTCTTATTCCAATATTAAAACCAAATAAAGAGAAACATTGCCCCGACTCATATAGACCTATAGCACTTACATCTTGCGTTGGTAAAATTTTTGAACAAGTTCTAAAACAAAGGCTAGAGTTTTTTGTTGAATCCAATCATATACTACCCATGAACCAGTTTGGGTTTCGCAAAGGTCGATCGTCAAGAGAAAGTATAGCTCAATTACAATTAGACATCTTTCAATCTGTGAAGAAGAATAAGTCGTTTGCGGGAGTCTTTTTTGATGTTGTTGGTGCATTCAATAATGTCAATCATCATATTTTGTGTAGGGAATTAGCTTCCATTGGGATTCCTATTAAATTTATTGATTTTATTTTTTCCTTTCTTCACAACAGAAAAGTTTATGTTAAGATTAACAATCAATTGCTCGGTCCCCGCTCATCTTTTAAGGGAGTTTGTCAAGGTGGGATTTTAAGCCCACTCTTATTCACTTTGTATATTCATAAACTTAATCTTATTTTGGGCTCCAAAGTCCGAAACCTTCAGTTTGCGGACGATTTGGTGATATATAGCTCTGGAATGAATGCAAATGAGGTTATGCGAAATCTAAATGATTCGCTTTCTAGGTTCTCAAATTATTTCAAATATTTAAATTTAGACATCAGTCCTGAAAAATCTAAAGTGTTAATTTTCCACAAAATCAAACAAGCTCATTTTAAAGTTTATTTTAATAACACTCCTCTAATGTTTGCATCGGAGATCAAGTTTTTGGGAGTTATTTTTACGGGTAACTGCTCGTGGAAGAAATATGTTGATAAGATTATATTCTCTGCAAATAGGGGTTATAACATATTGAAGTCTCTTACTAAAACTTACTGGGGTTCAGATCCGAAAGTATTAATAACTTTGTATAAGGCCATAGTTCGGAGTCATTTTGAATATGGCTTTATTTGCTTTGCAGCTAATGATCAACTTGTAAGAAAATTGGAAGTAATTCAAAATAACAATTTAAGACTTATTACTGGTGCTATGAAAACCACGCCCATTAATTCCCTTCAAGTGGAATGTAATATTCCACCGTTGAATCTTCGCTTCAAGTACCTAAAATACAGGTTTATCTTAAAAATGTTAGCCATTGAGCCCCATCCCTCCTCCTCTTCCTCCAAAACTCCCTACATTCTTCATGATTTTTCCTATATGGTTGACTTTAATCAGCAGTCTAATATACATAGAAGCCAAGATCATTGGGCATGCTACTCAGACGATTTTGATAGTAAATTCACTTCAATGGTATTTCATATTGATCCCGAGAAAAAGAATAAACATGAAATCTGTGAACAACTGGCAAGATATATTGATTTTACTCAAATATACACTGATGGTTCAAAAACTGATAACGGCGTTGCCGCAGCTATATACCTACCGCACATTAAAAATGGATTCGGAGTGAAATTGCCACAAGAAATGAGTATCTTTTCAGCAGAAGCACTTGCTATATCGAAAGCATTAACTTATATTTCGGAACACCCAGCTGATTCCCCGGAAAATAAGTGGGTCATAATATCTGACAGTATGAGTACTCTAAAAGCTCTTCAATCAAACAAACTAGACTGCAACACCAATTATATTATTTACGATATCAAGAATCGCTACTCCCAACTTCATAAATTAAATGTACATATTATCTTTATGTGGACTCCATCTCAGGTCGGAGTGACAGGAAACGAAAATGCCGACTTCCTGGCCAATGCGATCGTTGAAAGTAATGCTCCTGAGTCTACTGTACCTGTGCCAAACTCTGATTTCATTACCAAACTCAAACAGAATTTGAAACAAGAATGGTTTAGTTATTGGCAACAAACTCTTGCAGTTAAAGGTTCCTGGTACGGATCCGTTAGTGGAAGGATTGGACGTGCCTGGTTCTCTAAGTCAAACATGTGGAAAAGCAGGAAATTCTATGTTATAATGACACGTCTCAGATTTGGTCACTGTCGCTTCGGATCACATCTTCACCGTATGCAAATTATTTCTTCGCCAATTTGTAATATCTGTAATGCCGCTAATCAAACACTGGATCATATATTTTTCGATTGCCCTGCCCATATTATACAACGCCTTGCCTTTATTGATAAACTGTTGCTCATCTACAAACCAGAAGATATCCCGCGTACCACTGATGACTTATTGAAGAATTTTGAAAATTATCAATATATTTACGATTATATCTGCTCTACTATTGAAGATATTTAGTGTGGTAAAAATATGTATCGGACTTGGAACAATACACGGACTAAGAGATATATTACACGGACATGACTCCTCAAATGTGACGTGGCTTCGGCCTTATAAAACAAACAAAAAGACTTGGCTTCGGCTGAAACAAAAACACGCAAGACTTGGCTTCGGCCTTAAAAAAACAAAACTACGGAAGACTTGGCTTCGGCCTTAAAAACATGAAAAACGGAAGACCTGGCTTCGGCCTTAAAAACAAAACTACGGAAGACCTGGCTTCGGCCTGAAAAATCAAAACTACGGAAGACTTGGCTTCGGCCTTAAAAACAAGATATACGGAAGACCTGGCTTCGGCCTTAAAAAACAAAACTACGGAAGACTCGGCTTTGGCCTTAAAAACAAGAAATACGGAAGACCTGGCTTCGGCCTTTCGAAACCTCGGAAACGGAATAAGAAGATGTAAACACTGAAGACATGGCTGTACAGCTTTGATTGCTATTGCCTTTGCTTAGGGATAAAGACGGAAAAAAAAAAACAAGTCAAATGTCATTGCGTCAAAAACTGTATAAGAAAAGGAAACACGGTGGACGGACTCTGGATTTCAAAAAATAATAAAATAACTTATATCACAGTAAAAACAATGAAACTCGTAACGCACAACATGCTGACATCAAAATGTCTAAAAGGCGTCCTCACAGGATATCCCTTAGCCATCAATGCCGTAGATGTGAAAGTAACAGAAGTAGATTTCAATCCCGAGTTCATAACAAGGGTTATACCAAAACTCGACTGGAACGTGTTGTGGGAAGCAGCCGACAATTTGGGCTACAGCGAAGGACTGCCCAGAAGTATAGAACCGAAGTATGAAGAAGATGAAGAATTTCTGAAGAAAGCTCATCGCGTATTGCTGGAAGTTGAAGTTGAAGAGGGGATTCTCACGTGCCCAGAGTCTGGTAGACAGTTTCCAATTTCCAAAGGAATACCAAATATGTTACTTACTGAAGCGGAGGTGCAATAAAATTGTACACATACCTACTTATATACCTTTATTGCCCTTGTTGCTACCAATAATCACAACACACACATCACAATTGTTGCTAACACAATCATAAAAAAAAACCTTAACCCCTACTTAGTGAAATTGGCCTAATCAACCAATGTGACTTTTTCCTTGTCAGGGAGTCTGGCCGAATCAACCAATTTCACTGAATTACAGTTTCGCGCTTCTATCTTCTACAAGGGGGTTAAAGTGCCTGCACCTGGCCCACTTGAGCGGGGCCCATGTGCATGTCCCCTTCGCCTGCAAATCTATTTCAGCCATCCCAACTCCTGCACCAACTGGAGAAGGAGGCCTGGGTGTTCTAGGAGATTGTGGGTGTTTGTTGTGTCTCCTAGGATAGCCATCCTGGTTTCTGCTGTGTATGGACATGCCAGTAGCATATGCTCTACTGTTTCATCCACTTCCATGCACCCCTTGCACAGGGGGCTGTCCGTTGCACCTGTAATTGTCAAGTGTTTGTTTAGTGTACAATGGCCTGTAATAAGGCTTGTTAGTATCTTAATTTTACTGTGTGGCAGTCTCATTAATTAATTCGTAAATTTATGGTGATACTTGTATATAAAAAGTTTTGTGTTTTTGCAGTCTTCTCTGCTAGACCATAATAGGTTTTGTTGCTGTACTGTGGCTTCTCTGAGCCTTTTCCGTAGAGCTTCCGCTGATAAGGGCGAAAATGGTGGAGGGCCGATTGCTGGCCTTACTGCCCCTAATTTTGCTAGCTTGTCTGCCTCCCAGTTGCCCTGGTCACCCTGGTGACCTTTTACCTTGTTTTTCTCACCTAGCCTGTTGAGTGCTTTGTGGCATTCTAGTATGAGTTTTGATTTTGTCAACAGTCTTTTTAGTGAACTTAGTAGGGCTGAACGGTCCGTTTTAAAGGTTATGTCATTCCCCTCTGCATCATTTATCAAGTGCATTGCCCCGTGTAGTAGACTCAGTGTTTCATGAAACACCGTTGTCTCCTTTCCGAAGCTTAGGGAAAGCTCCAGCGAGAAAAGACTTCCGCCTGTGTTCTTGCTTTTCTTTGAGCCATCACTGTATATTGTTATGCTTTTGTGATTTGGTATTGTTGGTGTTTCCAAGCCCTTCGCTATGATTTCATATTTACTACCGAATAGGAATTCTGTTTTTATGTGATCAATTCCAATAATAGCTTCCGGCACTTCCCCGAATGCTTTTTCTAGAATTGTGCAGTGTCCTTTATCTGCTATTTGTCCTTTCCATTGTCCAGTACTGCATAGCCTTATGGCCGCCGATTTGGCCTCCTGCTGTACAAATAGGTCCAATGGTGGTATGCCTAGCATGATTTCTAGTGCCGCTGATGGCGTTGACCTCATGCAGCCTGTCATGGCTACACATGCCATTCTCTGGAACTGCAGTAGTTGTGTTGCAGTTGTGCATAGTTTTGCGCTTATTGTAAGAGCCATTTTACTGGGAATTGGGTGAAATTGTCACAATAGAAGACCGATCACCCGCCTGTGGTACAGCGGGCGTCCCACCTCATAATCATAAAGAGCCATTTCACACATCTCTTTTTTTGCTTCGGTTGATGACCTTCAATCACAACTCAGTTGAAGATACACAAATTCTGGTGTGGGGTCTCATGAATTAGAGTGAGAATTCTTTTGTGCAAAAAACATGGGTGAAGACCATCCATGTTCGAGTTCATTATTATTTAAGACATATTAACAAGTAATAAAAATAAAAAATAGGACCCAATTAATGTTTTTTCAGAAAATAATACAGTGAATGAAGTAAATCAAGTAATCTCTAGGGTACATACTATTTATTGACTATCATATTTATCTGCAGTTCAATTGAATTAGAGGCACTATTGAAAGAGAAAGGTAAAGGATTTAGTTGAGAACATATGATTCTGAAATATCCGCAATTCTAAATAGAATCGGAGAAATTCTAGTTAGAATCAAACATGGGCCCCCCAAAACCCCCATTCAGTGAAATTGGTTGATTCTGCCACACAGATAGGGGAGTTTCTAAGAAGGGCAGCCACTGACCAGTGGGTATTACTATCAAGCGGTCCAGTCATGGTTGAGTAGTAAGGTGTTAGTACAAGGACAAGTGGAGGCTTATTTACCTTTTGGCCGCCCCAGTCAGCACTGGCCGACCTTACCTGGACAATTAATTCAATTCCTAATTTGTACAATCGATAAATAATCTTGTTTCATGCAATTTTTGTCACGAATTCATACAATTTCCTCTAATATCTAATATAAGGTCAATCAGAATAAAACAAACCTTGCTTACCAACTCGTAGAGTAAGGGGGATACTACGAAAACATACTGTTGCAACGGGTTTGTTACAGTACTAACAGTTTTAGTTTGTTCAATATATATTTTTTACAAAAACAGTTTCATCATATAAAAATAAAACACGTGAAAAAACAACTGACATGAACAATTACACAAACAAACCGCCCCAAGAATCTCCCGGCCCAAAGGTGCCCATTACACTGGCAGTGTTCCCGCGCTGCACAGCGAGTGAGATTCTCTGGACCAGGAAAGCCCCAGAGCGGTTGTCAAACCCTCGGTCCCTCAAGCGGCGCCCAATGTCCCTGACAAAGGCCCTACCCTGCGAACCCCATAATAGTTTTTACTATTTCATACTATTAGTCTATTACTAATTGGTGCAATTCCTAATTTTTACAACCATTACATATTAAAACCTCCTATGAACTTGCTCCTAGTACTTTTGATTTACATTGATTGTAAAAAGTGCCGAAATAAAAGATATAATTTTGCTAAGTGGCCAGTGTCACTCAACGTAGTACAAGTACATACCTACGCAAAAAGAGTTCGGAGTTTTCTGAGGTCAAGGCTTTCCATGTAACTTCTTACAAGTTTCTTCTCTCCTGGTATTTTATCTTATGAACTTAAGCTCGGCGCATACGGGCTACCCACCACAACCACTCGTGGCCAGCGACAACGACTTAACACATTTTTTCATGTATTTTGTATGGACGCGGTGAACACCAGTTATTCAATACTCCATTTCGCGTGACAGGGGGCTAGGCCATCGCCGCATCCTCATTAACCTTTTGACCGCCCGAGTCGGCACCGGCAGACAATTGATAGACATGCCACTGGCGCCACGTCGGCCGACACAATTTTATATTAAAAGGGACCTTATCTACCTTATGAATTAAATTGTACTTTGCAAAGCGTAGCAAACATGTCTGGCGAGTGAGTGACCCATTTCGTATATGATCTATGTATGGCGGCCAAAAGGTTAAAGTAATAGACAGCCATGATCCCTAAAGCCCCACTAATAACTATAAATTAAAACATTAATAAACCGGGGGTTTTTAAATGTTACGTTACTGGAACTTCACTTGTTACCTATTTATAACTTTTGAACCTCTGAACTGATTTTAATAAAATATATCGACGAGCGATGGTTCGTGAAGTCTACTACAAACTATTAAAATCCGATTTAAAATCAGTCTACGTTAGTTATTTCTCTCTCACACAGTAAATTTACATAACAAATGTTATCTTAACTAGTATACAGTTAACCTATATATCATTTAATAAAATATATATCAGATTTTTCACAGGGAAGTCTACTACATTCGCTTACTGAAAACCGCATCAAAATACTACCACTGACCACTAGGGTTCCACGGACAGATATACAGACACACCGACCCACAGAGGAACTTTAATAACACCTCACCTGGTTCGTGGGGTGTTAAAAATGTGGAAGTCAATCTGTGTCTCAGTAATACATTATTTCTGACTTGTGTGCAGCATCACCAAAATCCGTCCACCCGTTTGAGCGTCTATGCCACAGACCCCTCTTTTTCGTCGTCTCTGACTTGTAACGCGTCACCAATATCCCTCCACCCATTGCAGTGCTAGGGTGCCACAGACAGACATTCACACAGAGACACACCCACACATGCACACAGACGTAAACTTCAAACTTATAACAACCCTCTTTTTCGTCGACTCTGACTTGTACCATATCACCAATATCCGTCCACCCGTTTGAGCGCTAGGGTGCCACAGATAGAAACAGACACACCCTCACACAGAAAGATAGATGCCTCAAACCTATAAAAACACTCATATTTTTCGTCAGGGTTAGTCTAAAATTTGGTCGACTTGTCTTTGTTAAGCTAATAAATTTCGAACTACTGAACCGATTTTCACAAATCAAAGCTAAGAACTATCGCAGGGAAGTATACTATCATTTACAAAAAAAAACGCATTAAAATCCGTCCACCCGTTTGAGCTCTAGAGTGCCACAGACAGACATACACACAGACAATCAGACACACTTCAAACTTATAACACCTCTTTGTCGTGGGGGGTTGAAAATACACCATTCTTTCTTTCGTAAGATTATGGGTGTTTAAATTGTTAGGTTACGTGCAGTCTGTCATTTTCAATTCCGGGCACTGCCTTTTGCATGGTTTAAAAATAAATCAATATAATAACACAACATGATTTAAACCTTTATTTTATTAACACAATAAATTCCATGTATGTAATTATTATAACAAAAACATACATCTACAACATACACAAATGTGTTATTGATGGTAATTAACATTGACTGACATTTTCTAAAATCAATAGTGTTTACAGTTCATCAACATAGGGGACATTCACCAAGTTTCCAGCAGCACCCATTGATATCCCACTTTTTGAAGCGTTTGTGAGTGCCTGAAACAATAAAAACATAACTATCTATCGTCTGCCTAGCTTAGTTTTGCACATTGCATTCCGCATTCGTAAAAAAACGCACATTGCATTCCTAATATCACAGTAAAAAACCCACATACAAAATCAATATCATCAATAAATAAGGCTAGTAGCTAGTAGTAGTAGTAGTAGCTAATATTTAATCGCACATGAAAAATACTGATTTGCACAGCAAAAAAGGATCAGCAAAACACTTTTTATGTTTTAAATATTTCATTTGTACACAAGTTTATGTTTTAAGTATATTTTTTGTTCTTGCATGTTCAACCTAACACGAAGGATAAAGGGGACTTTACTTCGCTCACCCCCTTTACCCTTCACCTAAGCTACCGCAGCATTTTGCCCTGTTTTTTGCTGTGCAAATCAGTATTTTAGATGTGCAATTTAATATTTCCCAATAAATAATAAGATGACAGACTCAATTTATTTGTAGTACTTAGTTTCAGTATTAAATTACTAATCTGCAACTTTTCACGGCTGGTTAATTTTTAACTGCAATACACCCAGGAATACCATTGCTACATAATTTACATACCTGAGTAATATCACTCTCAGAAAGCTGATCAATTGCAGTGGCAAGCTGGCTGGGCGACATGGCACTGCCAGTGTAGAGGCCCTGTGCTGCCAGGGACTCAGACAGAGCATATCCATCCTCAGCCTCGGCCAGGACCTGCAGCTTCAGCTGGTTCTTGGCAGCCTTGAGGGCATTACCACTGAGGCTCGGCGACTTAAGGACCTTGGTCACTGCTTTGACGGCCTGCGAATGTCGAATAAAACAAGTTAAGTTATTGGGTTATGGTTTCTATCGTGTTCCCAATGCACCTTATAATTTACTTATTTTAAAAACTTATTTAAAAAAATATACATGAAAACCTGCAAAATGGTTAATTTCCATATAACCTTTAGCTCTGTGAAGTTAGCAGTACAAAGTCATAGAAAACGGGGCTCAAATTCAGTGGATTTTGAGAATTTGATCTCGAGCGGTTTTACGGAAAAAACGCAATAAAACAGCAGCAGTGCAAAGTCCGAGTAGAGAAATGAAACTCGCAGCGTATTTGAACATGATTTTGAGCTCCCAGAATATGCAATCAGAACTTCTCTAACTTAAGTAGGTTGCGAGAAAAAAAAAAACCATTTACACAACAATAAAATCTAGATAGATGAAATTGAAATGTTTTTACACTTTTTATCTAAACCACTAAAGCTAGAAATCTGAAGTTAGAGAAGCTCTGATTGCATATTCTGTGAGCTCAAAATCATGTCCAAATACGCTACGAGTTTCACTTTTCTACTCGGACTTTGCACTGCTGGTGTTTTATTGCGTTTTTTTTTCGAAAAGCGCTCGAGCTCAAATTCTGAAACTTCCTATTCTGGGAGCTCAAAATAAGCTCAAAATCCCCTGAATTTGAGCTCCGTTTTCTATGACTTTTTACTGCTAACTTCACAGAGCTATAGAAGGATGGAATCCTTCTTTTTCTTTGAGCGCCATCTCCTATCGAAAGTCGACTATCTTCATGACTATTTGTGGATTTGTTTCGTAGTCGACATACAATAGGAGATGGCGCCGAAAGACGAAGTTAACGCGATCATCACACGATGTTGTGCGTAAAGAGTGAATTGTACGGCGGAGGAGAACAAATAAACTAGTGGCTCTGTAAAAAATATATTTAATTATCGAACCTGCTCACAAAAATTAACGACAATCTGTTGAGAAATGCGGCCTGTAGAAGATAACATCAGGAAACACATCCGGACATACGAAAGCATTTTTGCCCAATCCTGAAACGGAGACGCTTCGTCGCTCGGTTAATAACTAATTGGTTCTGTGCGAACAGAAGACCTCGGTTGTTTCAATCTTTTTCCGATTCAAATTAGATTCAAAACAAGTACATCACCATGGCAACCATTTCTATTCCAATTCGCCTTATGGGGCTTTATTTACCTAATACCAAGAATTGTTTTAAGACGGTGACGGTAATTTTGCGGATCAAATTAGGTTCCTAATCTGAATCGACATAAGACGTTCTGGTAACCCCCCAGAAGATTTCAAGCTTGTGGGTCTGCTAGAAGTACATCAGAATATTGATTATCGCTGATGAGTCAGACAGTTACAAAATGACGAAACTTTGAAAGACTGTCATTTCCAATGTATTGGTTCAAATTGATTGAATTTTGGGAATTTGCCTATTGTTTATTTATTTACAAATTGTGGTCTCTTAGTCACAGATAATTCAGGTGTTATTTACAACAAGTTACAGGGGGATAAAAATACCCCGAAGTGCTTTCCCCTCCACTCCCCCTTTTTTTTTTGTGGACACTTTATGTAGAATGGAGTCCTTAGAGGCCTCTCAAATTTTATTGAAATCCTTCAATAAACTAGTGGTTCTGTGGGAATAGTAGACCTCCTCCGACCTCGCGAGCCCTTATATCCATTAGAATTTTGACGATCGATGATGAGTGAGTCAGTGACAAAATGACGGAACTTTGAAAGGCTGTCGTTTGCAAATCTATTGTTTCAGATTGACTGAATTTTGAGAATATGCCTATTTAAATTGTGGCCTATGAGCCACATACAATTCAGGTATCTAGCTTTATCTAAAAACAAGTTACATCGTGGTCGAAAAAACCCTGAAGTACTTCCACCTCCTCCTCCTTTTGTTTTTTTTCGCAACATCTTGTGTAGAATGAAGCCTTAGAGTAAGTATCAAATTTGATTGAAATCCGCTGATCAACAACGCTACAGCAAACATCCCTCTTTTCTCCTCCTATTTTTTCCCCAATGGAAAATCGCGATCGACTAAAAAATTAAAACAAATCAAGGAAGTTGTGTGCCAATTTTGGGCAAAATCGGTAGAAAAACGCGACCTGTAGGCGAGAAAAGGCAGGTTCAGAAAACACAGACGAACAAAGGCGAGCCAAAAATGGGTCAATCGCGAAACTGGACGCTTCGCTCGCTCGGTCAATAACGATACAGCAATCCTCCCCCCTTTCCCCCCCAATCAAAAATAGCAATCGACTAAAAATATAAATAAATCAAGGAACCTCTGTGGCAATTTTCGTCAAAATCGGTCGAAAACTGCGATCTGTAGGCGAGAACAGACAGACGGGCAAAGGAATTTCTGGCCGATCTTGAAACTGGAAGCTTCGCTCGTTCAGTCAATAAATGTAGCCCATTAATGTGCCCACCGAGGGGCACAGGCCTTTACCCTGATTCGGGTAAGATCAAGCGATACTCCACCACACTGGTTCAGTGTAGGTTGATGTAGTAATAGGAGGAGAACAAACAAACTGATATTCGCATAAAAACTAAAAACCTCATCGCTGGATGAAGGCCTCTACATGCCAATGCCATACAAGACAGAGCATCTGATAAAGGCCAATGAGCTGCTTGCAGATAAGTAACGACAAGAGAAAAAACAGCCAAGTGCGAGTCAGACTTGCTAACCGAGCGTACCGCACAAATCGCATTTTATTGTAGAAAGTATAGGGACATTATATATATACAAGTATATACATTTGCTGTGACCTTGCTTCTTGCCAAATTTCATAACTCTAGGTCAACGGGACTACTCGGGACGGGACCGTGCGAGCATCGAGCTAGTTCAGCAAATTTGCGGCATTAACTGCTGTATCTTTTGATTACGTTGACCTAGAAGTTTGTTTTTTTTTTTCACAGCTCTAAGGGACCACCGACCTGAGTAATCGATACCAATTTCAACTTGATACATACACGCGTTCCTGACAAAAAGGGTCTTAAATTAACTTAACTTAAGGGACGGACGGGCAACAAAGTGTTTTTCCTCCTTGGGTACGGAACCCAAACACTCACGGTGCAAGCCTCGTCCTTGGGCACGGTGAGCACGGCGCCCAGCAGCCCGCTGTCCGAGTAGGCGACGCTGAAGCCGGCCGCGGCGAATGGGCCGATGTTCCCGACGGCCTTCGCGAGCGGCGTGTTGTCCGAGCCCCACTTCACTGACGGCCCGTTGCCTAAAGCTGCGGAGGATGTAATCAAGTCAACATACGAAGCGTCGTCCGTGGCCTAGCGGTATTCGCACATCGGAAACCATCGTGCGGGTAGCAACATCTGGCCGAGACGGGCTCTGGATGGGTGTCCGTTTATATGTGGCATTTGTTTCGGGCGCTTCTGTGTTTCTATACTCCCGCTATAGATATAGTAGTAGTCGTAAAGCATTATCAGAGGCCCTAATGGGGCAGCTTGATAACTTCTGACAGTCAGGCTGGCCACTAGCCCAACACCCTCATCAACCCGCACTGAGCCGGCGTGGTGGAGTATGGCTCAATCTTGCTCGTATCCGGGCTAAGGCCAGTGTCCCCATATTATTTATACGAATGCGTATATCGAGTTAGTGGCGAATCGCCTCTGACACCGAGGATAGCTACATAGTCGAGATTGATTCCCGTCAAGGCCGGCATGGCAACAGTGTACATGTTCCCACGTCTCGACAAAAATCTATCTCCATGATAAATACAGAGCTAATCATTTTCCTTTCAACTTTAAAAGCTGCCATCGTCGTCGTAGTAGCGTTACCACACGCAACGAAGCAGAGTGCGTCGCAACCTCATCCGAATCTACAATATCAAACACGTGCCCATAACATGAATGAATACAGCAGACTCGTATTTGTAACGCCAACTTTGTTGGCCTCTGAATGGCGCCTGGAGAGATGCTTGCATGGGCGAGGGAGAGAGAAAGGTGACAGCTGGCTCAGGGGCCGAGAAACCTGACGCGGGCTGTACCTTTGGCAGCGACAGCCAAGGCGAGCGACTGCGGACTGCCGGCCGGTGCGCCCTGCACTGCCAGCGCGACGTGGGCGAGGTCGCCGCCCATCTCCTTCCTGAAAGAATGGAGAATAACTATAGATTAAATTTTGAAACACCCTCAACCCAATAAATGGAACTTTAAGTCTAAAATTTGCAGCCGGGGGCAAGAATGTTCAACTGAATGAAATCTAATTTAGCAAGAGGAAATACACCAAAGGTTAGCATCTCATGTCACAGAACCGAATTGGTTGCTATAGGTCACTTCCTGTTTGAAAACTAAAGATAGGTTTGTTAGGTTATACACATTATAGCAGAAACCGGAGCCGAGGCGAAGTGGAGCGGAGCGAGGCGAATTGGAGTGGAGCGAAGCAACCCCTTCTATTCTTCTTCAAGGGGGTGTAGCGCCTGCACTTGGCCTACTTGAGCGGGGCCTTTGTGCAAGTCCCCTTCGCCTGCACATCTAATGCAGGCTAGGCGACCCCTAGTCTGACACCAGTTAAAAATTACGTTTTTGCTAATGAATCATCTAGGTAATCAGAATTATTAAGATTATTGTAAGATTTAATTTAATGTATTGTTTGTTTCAAAAAGAAGAATGGAGTGACATGTTTTAGGGATGATTGAAGACGGGAGTGAAATAGGTTCAACAACCCATACAGATTTCTGGAGGGCGTATGATTGTCAGGGTGATTATGGATAAATCCATAAAAGGGTAAACTATAGTGACCCAGACAATTCATTCATTGCTCCCGGTGGGACACATACCAGAGGATTGAATCGCAATGGCGGGCTGTGAAGAGATTCTTTGCCAAGGACAATTAATTATAACAACCCGCAAAGTTTTGAAGAAATGTGATTGAGTATTTGTGGAGGAGGGAAGTGACAAATAAATAGTCTGACACATTCCTAGAATTCATGTTGACCATAAAACATGTTTATAAAGTGTAATAATGTTAAATAAATAATAAGTACCTACTATAAAAATAAGGTTTTTTTTCCTTCATATTACTATATTCCAAAATTTCAAATGTCTTTATTACTATATATATTTACATATACTTAGCAATCGTCATTTTTTGCCACTTCTCTACATTGGACCACTGTGGGAGAAGAAGGGCGTAGAAACTCCCACAGATTGATTTTTAGATCTCTTTTAAAAATTGCTTATGCTTATCTAATACAAAATATGTCATTATCATAATTAATAAGCAGGAATAAATAATTACAAAATTATTAACAGCAAGGTCTGTGTTGAGCCATATTAACCCCATACAGTCCCATAATTTTAGTAATCTTGAACATTGTAATATTCCTTTTTCGACAAAGTCGATTTGACATGGTTTTTATACCTCAATTTTTTTACAAATTAAATAATTTATTTCTCTAATATATATATATGGGGGAGTGGCTAACTCAGTTTGAGCGCGCGTTTGAGAAGCCGACACTAGCTGCTCACTTGGATCTGCAGCTGTTAATACCAGACACCGTCTTAGGCGCCTCCTTAATGGTGTATTTCGCCTTGCGCTTCGGGTTTTACCGATTTTGTTGTTGATATTTAATTTATAATAACACGACACGACTCGGTATTTATCAAACTGCCAACTCTAGCTCTGAACTGAACCCTATTCAAAGGCAACAAATATAATGATCACCAAAATATTTTTTTCCTACCCAAAATGGATTAATGAACACCAAAAGTTGCAAAAAATATCAGGGCAAAATACTGCGGTAGCTTAGGTGAAGGGTAAAGGGGGTGAGCGAAGCGAAGCCCCCTTTATCCTTCGTGTTAGGTTGAACATGTAAGAACAACAAAAAATACTTAAAACATAAACTTAAGTACACAAAACATAAAAAGAAGTTTGGTGATCATTTATCCAAACACAATTTGGTGGACATCCATCCATTTTGGCAGTCATTTTGAATTTATTGGTAGTAAATTTTCGAATTTTTTGGTAATCGTTTAAACACAAGCCCAAAATTAATATATAATATTTGCAGCTCTAATGTAAAATCAGATTTTATAAATGTTGTTCTCGATTATATAGTAGGTATAACAAACAGACACATCAAATCTAGTGTAGATAGGTTGATAGAATATGACATAACGGCGACGCGGCGTGCACTACAAGCCAATATCGCTGTTTCGACGACCTTCTCGTCTCCCTCTGGTGAAACTTATACTAACCATCTTGCGGAACTCGTAGTGCTTCAATGACGTGTTAATTTAATAATGAAACGGTCTCTCCCGAATCTGCGCCAAAGATTTCATCATCTTCCTCTCGAAGGATGCCTCTATCTACAGGGTCAGGGCATCTACCCCTTTAAAGAGCTTTGCAACCTTGCACATATCACAAAACAACACACAAATCACATAACTAACTTTTTTTTTCAAATAAAAGTACAGAATAAATCATAGCGTAAAACGTAAAATCAGGAATAACTTCACATCAGCAGATTATCAGTCCCGATGGGTCATTTTCTGAGAAAAAGTGGTCCATTGTACTACGGAGAACCCGGGACCTCCCTAGCCTTAAGTTCTACAAAATAAATAGAGATGCAGTAATTTATAAATAAAATTGCCTATTGAGAAGTCTTTGAAGATTTCTGGGGCAGTGGTCAATACAACGATTTTCCCATCTCCTTTAGCTATTTATTTTTATATAGCCATGTAGAAGATAGATGATGTACCTAATATTTGCAAATATTTGTTTGATGAGAACGGATGTTTGTAGCCCTAGTAATGGTTGTTTATCTATCTAAGTATAATATTTATCTATATAAGTATGTGTATCGTTGTCTAGTACCCAAGATACAGAGAATCCTAGTTTGGGGCTGGATCAATTTGTGTAAATAGTGCCCAAGGTATTATTATTATTATTATATAATAGTATGTACAATTAAGTTACCTTAGTTCGCCACTCTTGTATTGAGAGGCGACGGAAGCTGCCCCGTCGCCCTCGCCTAAGGTCAGTGCCTGGGCTATCATAGTGGCTTTTTGCTGAAAGATAAAAAATAACTACAGTAATTTTTAATTGGGCATGTAACATTCGCTTGGAAAATTTCCAGTTCCTTCACAAAAAATGCACTTTGGGCAGAACCCTCGGTACGCGACTCCGACTCACCCTTGGTCATTTTTTTGTATGAGCGAGTCGCGAAATTTGACATTTGACAATAAGCGCGAGTCGCAAGAGGCATGCTACGGGCTACGGGCTAGAGGCTAGGGGTGCAGGACTCACCAGATCGCCTCCAACGACGGCGACGGCGCACCGGCTCGCCGTGAAGGTGCTCGCCGCGAAGTGCTGCAGCGACTCCGAGGACACCTTGCCGATGCGCTTCGGCGATACGAACAGCGAGTTGCCGAGCCCGCGCCGGTACGCAGCCTTGTGGAGCAGGTCGACGGCGCGGACCTGACAGCCAGACAGAAAGATATAGATAAAGACTAGATGCCAACAACATTTACACAGAAAACATTACCCTCCTTCTGATGCAGTCGGATAAATCGTATCCTATATGTTAATATAGTTCATAAACTATATGTGAGTTAAATTTCATTCAAATCCATTCAGACATTTTAGCGTGATTGAGGCACAAACACACAAACATCTTAACAGCGCTACTTTCAGATCTATATTATTAGTTTCTCATTTATTACCAAACTACACATTGGAACTATCCGCGAAAGTTCTACGGGTCTAACTAGTCACCCGCGCGGAATGCGATATGCCCTCCCTCTCTAGCTCTCTCTCGCCCTCGACGCATCAATAGGACAGTGACCGGACGCTATGACGTCATCAGCCTACTCTTTGATGACTAGAACATACATAAGGATTATTGCGTCCTTAACTAGTAAAAAAAACTGAATCTAGGGAAACTGTGTTTGCGGCAACACAAATTGTTTAATAATTCAAAACATAGAAATATGCGTTTCCGATTTAGTACGCTCTGTAATTCTGCTGTAACGGGATGTGTTATTTGTGTGTACATTATTCATTATACAAGATGACATTTAATTAACTGACCATATTTTGGGGATTAATAGCACCGATCATTATGAAAAACTTTCCCAATGAAACATATGGTCGCAAACGAAAATTATTTTTTATCACACCTGCTCTGAAAATACATACTAATTATACCAATTAGAGGGAAGAAACGCCTTTATCCCGCCCTTCAAATCCTTTCATCCCAAGGTATGGAAGTTTGTATGAAAATCCTTCCGACCCAAGGGTGGGAAGTATGTATGAAATTCCATTACATACCCGGTTTTTTTTTTTTTTCTCAGCAGTCATACTGCAAAGAGACTTTAACTGTCTACTAATTAAATTTCAAGTAAATTGTTACTGGCCACATACAGTTTTTTTACCAGTTACCAACCTCCTTGGTGCATACAGAAAATTAAAAACGACATTATTTTTGTATATAAAACGCGCGGAATCACGGAAGAAGTGGCTGCATGACCTTATGATCTTAGCCTACTCCAGAAACGGGCGAATAAAAAAAGGAAAAGCCCGCGCATTTTCGCAAAAACTTCGATTGATTTAGCATTTATCTTTGTTTTTTGTAAAATATGGATGCATTTATGTCTATAATTTTCCTCGTAGGTGTAATAAAAAGCACTATACATACCTCAGGATAAAGTACAGTTCCATACCTCAAATGGTTTGCGCCCCTCGCAAGCTCGTGGCGCAAATGCCATAATCTCGGTATGGAACTGTCACTTTCTTCCCTCTGAAGTAATGTACTATTTCGTCCCTCAGTACATTGACCCGATCAGCTGTTTACAAGTTACTATGAGAGGCCCAAAAAATTATTTCATTTACGACCATATGTTTCTTGGGGAAAGTTGTTCATAATAATGGGTACTATCATTCCCCAAAATATGGTCAGCTAATTAAATGTCACCTTGTATAGGTACCTTTACAGACAGAGTTGTACTGGGTTTTCGTGATGACGTAATGGAATAAAGAAATATATTCTTTTACTCATCTCATTAGCCCTGGTTGGAAATAACGCAAAAATGGGTCTCTGTCATGTGGTCTGCCAGCTATAGTATATTTAGGATAGCGATCAGCAAAGCGCTTTCTCTGTCACACTATTGTTCTTAAATGACAAGGACAAAGCCAGTGTATTTGACACCAAATCACATGCAAGCGCATTTTGTTAGATCTAGCTCCCTATTGTAAATGAAGTATAACACAATGTTTGTTCGTTTATTCTTCTTTACAACTAACTAAAACAGTAGTTCTCCTTAGATTGGGTACTGCTTTTGCTCAATGTGGCAGTAGGACCCGTGTACAATGGTCCTGTATGTCTTTTACTCACTTGTGGCGACAAAGACACGATGTCATACTTCAGACGGGGTAGGTTGTCATCGAGCTCCCATGGCCTGAACTCTTGGCAGGAGACAGTGCTGTTCAAGAACTCGATCGCGGTCATCAGGTTGTCTTGAGTGGCCTGGGTGCAAATACCATAATGTTAAAGTGTTTACTATCTTGCAAATCCCCTCTACACTCATCAGGGAAACAGTAGCTTTATTATGTATTTCTGATATAAATCGCGATATTCAAGTAAAAAAAATCGACTAATTACATCGCCAGAAAAGACAGCTTGTGTAAAATAATCAATTTATCAATTATATAATTTGTGCGCCTTTGCTCCCGCGTGGTGGCGGTGGTGGCGGTGCGCCTGGCGTAGTAGCAAAGAATGTCATACAATAGGCTAGGCTCAAGAGCACGTCACATGATCTTTTATTTACACTCTAGACTGACAATATTAACATCAAATGAGGTTAGCAAGTAGTAGCAGAGTTGCAGAATGGCAGAGTTGCACAACAATTATTTATTTATTTATTTATTTTATTATCTTAAAAAAATCCACAGCTAAATATATGCATGATTAAACAGCGAATTAAACCTTAACTTAAGCCATTAATGGATTTAAATTCCTTAAGCTAAACATCATGACATTATACTAAGGTGGTTAAATAAGTATATACACAAAGAGAACAGTAAAATATGTTACTAAAAACAAATTCAATTATTAAATTATAAATTTTGAATGTTGAATGCACGGGTAAAATGTGTAGTGTGCAGTGTAGTATAGTGTGGTGGTGTACGCCCCTGCTTAGCCCTATGACCGTAGTCTTGGGATCGGATCTTTGGCAGCATTTACCACTAAGCAGGGTGCATGGGTTTCGGGTCAGAAAATAATTGTGTCCTAAAGGCCTGTTTGGAAGAATGAAAAATGTCTACTTCCCTTTCCTTCAAAACCCCATTATAATTAGAAAGAATTCTATTTATAATAGTTTTGTGCATAGTTAGATCGGGTTCGGGGGACGTGGAAAAGAGATGTGTGTCTGGTTCTCTTAGTTGGAACGTTCAGATGTAGCGCAGAGGCAGTTAGCTCCGGTGAGTCGAGACGTCCATTGCAGATGTCATGGAGCAGCAACATATCCAGGAGACTCCGTCTATCCTCAAGTGTCTGCAGCTTGTGATGATCCAATAAGGTAGTGTAATCACTATGACCATAACAGTTAGCGGTACGATAGTGAAAATGTTTGACGAACTTACGTTGAATACTTTCAATTGATTCAGAGTAGGTTTTATACTGTGGTCTCCAGATTGGGCTACAATACTCAAGAACACTACGTACGTAGGAGTAGTATAGTACTTTTAGACATAGTGGGTTAGTGAAAGCCTGGCTAGTTCGGAGGACGAAGCCTAAGTTCTTATAGGCCTTATTTATTATAGCATCTATGTGATACGAGAAGGTTAACTTTGAATCGAGCAGAATTCCAAGGTCTCTTATTGTGTCAGCCTTCTCGATAGGGGTGTTATTAAGTTGGTAGGTGCTAACTATTGGCTTAGTCTTTCTTGTGAAGCTGACGTGTTGACACTTTTTCAAATTAACACTTATCCTATTTTCACTGTAGTAAGTACCCAGCCTAGTCAGATCTTCCTGCAAAAGTACAGAGTCATAAACAGAGACTATTTTTTTATACACCTTTTTGTCATCTGCGTATAAAAGATATTTGGAGTGTCTGAAGCAGCTACCAATATCATAGAGGAAGGCAATGTAGAGTAGAGGTCCCAACAGAGATCCCTGCGGAACACCGGATGGAATGGCGACAAACTCAGAACGGTGTCCCGCAACTATGACAGCTTGGCTTCTCTTCTTTATATATGACTCTAGCCACCTAAGTAAGTCTCCTCTTATACCAAGCTCACATAGTTTACGCAGAAGTATGAAGTGGTCCACACGGTCGAAAGCTTTTTCAAAATCCGTGTAGATCACATCAACCTGTCCCCCGTTGTCCATACCAGTAAGCACATCACTTGTGAAAATTGCCAAGTTTGTTACCGTGGAGCGCCCCTTGAAAAATCCATGTTGCTCTGTCGGAATATTTTTGGCCAGGACGGGATAAAGATGCTCGTGAGAAATCTTTTCCAGTATTTTGCTGAATACATTTAGTATAGAAATTGGCCTGTAGTGTTCTATATTAGCTTTAGACCCCTTCTTATGTAACGGAATAATATGTGCAGCCTTCCATGCCGTAGGAAAAATACCAAGGCCAAAAGATCGGTTAAAAATTATGGATAAGTGTAGTGCTAGTGTTTTGGCACACCTTTGGACAAACAAGGATGGAATCTTATCACTTCCGTCCGGGTCCCTTGGTAACGTCAAGTGTTTTCAACAACTTATATGTCTGTGCTTCAGAAATTACCACGGAGTGGAGCAGCCCAATGCCATCATCCGGCTTACAACTGACGCTATCATATGATTTAGGTGGTTGGATAAACATGCGCTCGAAAAAAGTATTGAATGCAGTACAGATTTCAGCTTCTGAATTTAATTCAGTTTTTTCATATTTCATGATTTTAGGGTAATTTGAGCTGTTTTTGCGCTTTGATTTTAGATAGGACCATAGCAATTTAGGATTAGATTTAATACTATCTTGTGAGCGCTTGATAAAAAGTTTATAGCATTCATCCTGAATAGTTTTTTGGCGATGTCTTAGCAAGCTGAATGCATCATAATCGATAGGGTTTTTATACTTTTTACAAGTTCCTTGATGTGACGGGAGATAGGGATCGGCTTCAGCACTTGGTAGATGGCTTCGACCGGAGTGGCAGTGCGTTCGAAGATGCCCTGAGGCGTATTGCTGTCCTGGAGAAGGAGCTTCGCGACGCACGTAACGAAATTTCTGCACTACAAACTGCAAACGATAGCCTCAGGTCGGGGCAGACCCAGTCACTCTTTGAGGAGCTGATCACTCCACCTGTAGCTTCTGTCATCTCACCCATAGATCAAAATTCAACTGTGACAATTGATCTCACGTGTGATAGTCCTAATAGATCGCAATCAGTAACCACTATGAGCTGTAGTAAAAATAAATTAAAGAAATATGTTAAATTGAATAATTATATTAAAAAAAACACAAAAACTAGCTAATAGAAATAAAATATTTTGTAAAAATGTAAATTGTAGCAAGGAACGTGTCGAATTAATTAACGAAATCGATGATTGTAGATTATGTTTGGAAAAAACTACAGAAAAGTACGAATGTGACACACGGCGACTCCAGTCAGATATGCATATTTTAAACTCATCATTACAAAGTATTACACGTAAATATGAGTCAGCACAATACGAAATTAAGGAACATGTGTCGGCTATGAATAGTTTGTTGGAGACGTGTAAGTATAATTATGACACTTTCATATCTTTGACCGACAATCACATATGTGATTGTAAACAAGCTCCAGCGGACTGTTCCGTGCCGACCGTGTGTCCCGCCGAGCAGCCGGCCGAACAGCTGATACTGACCCAGGCGCCGCCGTCAGTCGACTTGAGTACTAATAGTGTTATCAATAACGCCTCCTTCTCTCGGACAAAGGATAGGTATATAATGTACAGCGATGAACTTGGAAAAAATATGGGTTTACAACTTAGTCAGCGCGTGGGCCAGGCAATATTAAATAACTGTATGCCTGGCGCCACATATTCACAAATATTAAACAAAGTGTTGTCATCGCAGTTTTTAGAACCAACCTGTTATTTTGGAGATACGGGAGCGAAATCAAAGGCACACAACCAATTGAAGCGCGAGTATATTGTCGACTGCCTACGACTACCCACATACATTACTAACATCCCTCCACCACTATTTTTAAATTATGTGGAAATATAACAAAAAAAAACTTTTGCTTATATACGGCTCTTAACCCATCTAAACCTTATAATTAACAGGTTTCCTACTCCTAAGGGAACGAGACTCTTGTGGGCTATCAGATAACGGTTCTGTTTGAGCGGCAGCGACAACCGTTTGATCTACTGTCTGTACGGAGTTTCCGGATGGTATCGCCTCGACAGGATCCTGGCAATCTGTCCACTCCTCGTCAACTGATGATAGTCCAGGCGGTCCAGTGTCCGACGTCGACGGGGCCGTTGTCTCGCTGACCAAAGTTAGACCAACGTCTGTATCCAGCCTGGGCATTGCAACCGGGTCGCCTCTAACCAAAGACAACCCTGGTGGTGGCATATTATCGTTCAATTCCTCTGACCACGAAGAGCGACGTGTGTTGTCTGTGTTTGAAGTGTTTTGTTCCGTCACGTCCGTTGTACTATACTCTCTACGTTCTCCTTCATTCTCCTCTTCTTTCAATTCATATATTTGATTTTTATGGCGCTTAATGATGCGCTCCAATTTGTCTAATTTCACCAAATAAGCTGATTTCCCAAGTCTCTTGTATATAACTCCTTTGTTCCAGAATTGTTTTTGATTTTGGTACGCTTTTACTATAACTAACTCACCAACTACAAAGTCAATGTTCCTCCTCCCCCGATAGTATTTAGCCTGTAAGGACTGATTTATTTGTACAGTTTCTGTCAGTGTTGGGTCTGAAGATGGCGGTGGCAACGGATTTAGTAAATCAAGCCTACAACGTAATTTTCTACCGAACAAGACCTCCGCAGGAGAACGATTAGTGGACGAATGTTTTGAGTTACGGTAATTAAATAAAAATTCATTTAACTTTACGGTTAAATCTGACCTACGTGACCCTGATAACAAAATCGACTTTATTGCTTTCTTTATGATTTTAACGTAGCTTTCCGCTTGCCCGTTACTGGCAGGATGGTACGGCGGCGAAGTTAAATGTGCAATACCATTTGACTTGCAGAAATTGTCAAACTGTTGTGACGCAAAAGATGGACCATTATCAGTACAAATTGTGGCGATTAAACCGAATCTTGACATTAATTCGCATAATTTTTCAATCACCACCGTTGTGCTATATCCTGTAGTAACGTCAAACACTTCTACCAATTTTGAATATGCGTCAACTGCTACTAAATACATTTTTGTATTGAACGGCCCTAAAAAATCTAAATGAACTCTGTGCCATGGTTCAGGGGGATACGGCCAAGGAGTAAGCGGCGCGCGGGGTGGGGAGGGTCTTAGTTGATTGCATACGTCACACGTAGCCACCGCCTGCTCTAACGCAGTCGCCATCCCGGGCCACTAAAACCTAGATACCGCTTCAGATTTCATTTTTATATATCCTAGGTGCCCTTTATGCAGCTCATTAATTATGGTCCGTCTCAGATTATCCGGTACTATCAGTTTGGTACCTTTCATCAAACAGTTTTTATCCACTGCTAATTCCGAACGACAATTAAAAAACGCTTTTAACGTTCTATCAGTAACCGACCTGGGCCAACCATTCAAGGTATAACTAACTACTTGTGATAGTAGTGAGTCTGATCGCGTCGCTTCACTAACATCGCATAGAGAAATAGGCAATGAGTCACCCTCCCAAATGAAATTAATGTAACACGCATCATCGTACATTTCTATTGTATCTAAAACCGGTTTGCTACTGTTTGTTCGCGGTTGTCTCTCGATCTCATGATCTAATGGCAAGGCCCTACTTAGAAAATCTGCACAATTATGAGCACTGCTCACGTATTCAATTTTGTAATTGTACGCTGATAAGAAAATTGCATATCTTTGCAATCTGTTAGCTGATACCTCAGGTACTGATTTGTCGGGTCGAAAAATGGACAATAACGGCTTATGATCTGTTTTCAAAACAAACGGCTCCACTCTGCCATACAAGTATTGATGAAATTTACGCACACCAAATATTATTGCAGTGGCTTCTTTTTGTATCTGAGTATACCTTTTTTCAGCGGGATTTAACGAGCGGGACACGAATGAAATAGGCCTTTCGACTCCGTTCTCGATTTGTGATAGAATTGCACCTAACCCGTGTGGTGATGCATCTACGGTCAAGACATGCTTTGCATTCGGATTAAAGTGTGCTAAACAATTATCCGACGCCAGCTCTTTTTTTATGCACAAAAATGCCTGTTCATGTTCTGCGTCCCATGACCATTTCACACTTTTTTGTAATAAGGAATGTAATGGCGCTAAAATACTAGAAGTATTCCTTATGAAACTCCTATAATAATTGACCAGGCCTAAAAAGGACTTTAGCTCTGAAACATTCCGTGGTTCCTTTGCCTCTATTATAGCTTTTACCTTGTCTTTTGATTTGTGCAACCCATTCTTATCTATAACAAATCCAAGGTAAGTCACAGAATCTTGGAAAAAATGGCACTTATCATGTCTTAGCACCAATCCTGCATTTTCTAATCTGTCAAAAACTTCCTGAAGTCTTTCTACATGTTCTTCCCTTGTTTTACCCGTCACTAATATGTCATCAAGATATCAAGATATTGGAGTACCCCTCCAATTCCCGAAAGTATATTTTCAAGTGTGCGTTGGAAAATGGCTGGCGCGCTGGACTATCCAAAAACCAACCGCTTAAATTTAAATAGACCTTTATGTGTATTAATGCATGTTAAGTCTTGGGAGTCCTCGCTTAGCATTAGTTGGTTATACGCATTTGATAAATCCAATTTAGTAAATTGTTGCCCCCCGTGTAGTTTAGAAAACAGTTCATCTATTCTAGGAAGCGGAAATTTTTCTATGACAAGTTGTTTGTTGAGGGTAGCCGAATAATCTGCACACAGACGAATTTTCCCATCTTTCCGTAACACAGGTACAATTGGGCTTGCGTATTCCGAGTGTCTGACTGGTACAATAATACCTAGATTGACCAGTCTATCAATTTCCTGCTCTAATTTTGGTCTTATTGCAAAAGGAACTGAGCGAGCTTTAATGAAAATCGGCGTTGAATTTGACTTCATGTTTAACGTGACTTTAACGTCCTTGCAACAACCAACACTACTTGAAAATAACCTTGGGTATTTGTTAATCAACTCCGTGGTACCATCAGCCATAGTGTTACAAGACTCGACCGGCCCTATCTGTAAATTAAATTTTGTGATAAAATCGCGACCAATTAATGGCGGCCCGCCATTTTTCACTACATAAACATCTATGTAAGATCTACGTTTACCATACGTAAATGCAAGAGAAATAGTGCCTAATATGTCTATTTCACTGCCATTATAACTCTGCAAAAACTTGGTACTCTCACGTAATGGGTGGCCTGAAAAATATCTATAGTAAATGCTCTCAGATATTGCCGTGACCGCAGAACCCGTATCAAATTCAAAAGTTAATTTGATGTTATCTACAGTAATCGACTCCTGCATTGGCTGCCCGTTTAAACTACGGATATTGAATATCATTCGCTTACCATCATCGCCATCATTCAAACAACACTGAAGAAAATGTTGTTTTAGGTTAGACTTTTTACACTGCCTATGTAAATGTCCCTTTTCGTTACATTTTTTACACGTATAATTTTTGTATCGACACACTTTATTATCATGGCCAGAATAACCACACACACTACACAGCTCTGTAGAACGCGGTCGCGGCCCTTGGCCACGCGAAGCATTCGATGAACCAGCACTGCTGCAATGCGCCGCCATCTTGTGCACATCCATGAACTGAGGCGGAGGCGCGATCACCGACGAAGCTGCCTGACGAGCACCTTCCCTGGCACAGCGCACGCCCTCCGCCAGCTGCAAAGCCTTGGCGAACGTGAGTTCGTCCAAAGACTTGGTGAACAGCTCGTCCCGTTCAGCCGCGCCCGCCATGCCGATCACGAACCGGTCGCGAAGCGTCTCCTCCAGCGAGCTCGCCGGGAAACCGCAGTCCATGGCTAAGCCACGAACGCGTGCCGCCCACTCCGCTAATGTCTCGTCCGTCTTCTGTATTGCACTATGAAATTTATAGCGTTCTGCTAAACCACACTTCTTTATTTTAAAATGGCCGTCCAACAGTGCTGTAGTCTCCGTGTAGGTTAATGATCCGACGTCCCGTGGGAGTGCTAGATCCCTGATGAGTCGATAAGTAGTTTCTGATAAACTACTTAATAAAATAGCTCGACGCTTAGCTCCCGACTTGCCCTCGTCTTCGGTAATTTCGTTGGCTAAAAACCATTGTTCCAACCGGCCTTTGTACAACTCCCACTCTTGTGTCTCGTGATTAAATATATTTAACGAGCCCACAGTCACATTCTTGGCCATTTTCAGTTGGTTGCACAAAGTACGCGAAAGTTCGAAAAACCGCCTCGTCGTCACTGTTATTTTGGAGATACGGGAGCGAAATCAAAGGCACACAACCAATTGAAGCGCGAGTATATTGTCGACTGCCTACGACTACCCACATACATTATGAACACAACCACCCTAATTATTTTAATTGGTAGAAGGGAAAATGTATCTAAAAAACTAATTACTAAATACTTTTCCAAATTAAATTCTTTACAAAATGTAGATAAAATAATCTTGTTTGCGTTTCCCTTCAGCCACTCTTTGTCACAACATGAAAATCATATAAGACATGATTATAATACATTTATACACACATTGACATGTCGTCATACTGACAAATTTCATTTCATAGACACCAATATTTGTATTGGAAAATATTTTTATTTGACTAAGGATAGGTATTACCTATCTAGGTTTTATACAAAACAGATAGCACAGTCACTATCTTATTTTATTTTGAACTCAGTCAAGTTTTTGACTAATGAAACGCCTGCTTCTATTGAGCAGTGTAATAATAATGACATGTACTCCTTGGAATCTGTTCCAAGCTCTTTAAATTAACCCATAGGACAACAGAGAGTAACTCTGGCAGTAATATTAATATTTGTATAAATATACCTTCATCTTGCCCATTAAATCAAGTTACTAGTAATGAAAAATGTAGAAGTAAGAATATTTTAAACGTGGTTCATCAAAATATACAGGGCATGTTAAGTAAAGAACTGGAAATTGAGTTATTCATGAACTGTAATAATATTGATATTTTATGTATAACAGAGCACTTTTTAAAGAGTTATCAGTTCATGTTCAACTTTAATAACCACCACGTTGCTAGTTCGTTCAACAGAAAAGCAGCTGATCGCGGTGGCTCCTTAATACTTGTAAATAATAGTTTTAAATATAAGGAACGAGTTGACATAGTGAGCCTGTCTGTTGAGCGTACCATGGAAATAGCATGTATTGAACTTGAACAACTTATTGTAATGAGCGTATACAGACCACCAGATTCATCCTTTGATTTATTCGAAAAGAAAATGGATGAAGTGTTGATTAAAATCAGCGATAAAAACATTTTTTTTATAATTTGTGGTGATTTTAATGTTAATCTGTTAGAGGATAATAATATTTGTACTAGATTAAAATCTTTATTTTTATGTCACAACATGAACTATCTGTTTTTGGAGCCTACTAGAATTACTGCAACATCTGCTACCTACATTGACAATATATTTACTAACATTACGCCCATTTTCAAATCGGTCATCAATAAATTAACCTCTGATCACTCTGGTCAGATAGGTATATTCAATATTAAAATAAAAAAGGACCAAAAAGAGGATATTACATGTGTGCCCGTTAGTGACACTCGGCTTGAACACTACAGGAATAATATTTTAGATAAACTATGGGAAATACCATACAGTGACGATCCAAATTTGTTGTACAACTCAGTATTTAACCTTGTCAAAAATGAATATGATACGGTATTTAAATCAAAAACTATAAAAGTTAATAACAAAGCTATGTTTAGTGATTGGGCGACAGTTGGAATTCATAGGAGCAGACGAAGATTATATGAACTCTATGAAGAGAAATCATATAACAAAAATACGGCCTTTCTAGATTATGTTCGTAGTTATTCAAAAATGTTTAAACGCGTTTGTGCCGTGGCTAAATCTAATTTCATTAAAAACAAAATTGAATCTAGTAGCAATGTAATGAAAACGACTTGGCAAATTATAAACAGAGAGACTGGAAAGGCCAAAGCTACACATAATAACTTCAAGCTTAAGATAGATAATCAATTGCTAAGTACAGACCTAGAAGTAGCAAAAGCTTTCGAAAATTTCTTTACGGACATTCCAGTTTCAACAACCAAGTCTTTAAATTCATCTCCCGCTGCTGCTGAATCTATACTTAAACAAAACTTTGAGGAATGTAAAACAGATTTTAAATTTAGGCACGTAAATAATGAAGACATTGTAAAAGCGTTTAAATCCCTGGAAATGAAAAAGACAGCTGACGCCCATGGTCTATCAGTAAAAATTATTAGTTCCATTATAGATTGTATTGCACCTCACCTTTGTTGTATATTTAATCAATGTATAGATAATGGTGTGTTTCCTGACTTGATGAAACTAAGTAAAGTTATACCTTTATTCTAAGCTGGTAGTACATCAGACCCCACCAATTTTAGACCCATATCGATACTACCAACGCTTAGCAAAATATTTGAAAAACTCATACTTAATCATTTGCAAAGTCATTTTTATCTCAATAATTTAATTCATATTGCTCAGTTTGGTTTCACAAAGGGTCGTTCAACAGCCGATGCTGGTGTTGAACTAATCGACAATATTTTTGATGCCTGGGAAGACGCAATGGAGGCAATAGGTGTCTTCTGCGATCTATCCAAGGCTTTTGATTGCGTCCATCATGACACTCTTGTCAGGAAGTTACGCCATTATGGTGTAAAAGATCAGGCCCTTGGCCTTCTGGAGTCATATCTAACAGATAGGGTTCAGATGGTCGATGTTAATGGGAAAAGATCACCTGGGTCTTCAATAAGTATGGGCGTACCGCAAGGTTCAATTCTTGGTCCTTTCTTGTTTTTAGTATATATTAATGATTTACCTTACCTTGTTAAATCAAAACATGGGTTAGTATTGTTTGCCGATGATACTTCTTTGATATTTAAAGTTATAAGACAGCAATCAAATTATGACGAGGTAAACAATGCTATCTCTAGTATAGTGAACTGGTTTACTGTTAACAATTTATTACTTAATGAAAAGAAAACTAAATGTATTAAATTCGTGTTACCCAACGTGAACCCGGTAACTACAGACATATTTATAAAAGGACAGAGATTGGACCTTGTGCAGTCGACTGTCTTTTTGGGCATTACTTTAGACGCCAAACTACAATGGGATCCTCATATAAATAAATTGTCGAACAGACTGAGTTCAGCAGCGTTCGCAGTTAAAAAAATTAGAGCTCTTACCGACGTAGACACCGCTAGACTAGTCTACTTTAGTTACTTTCATAATCTAATGACCTATGGTATTTTATTGTGGGGTCACGCTGCGAATGCTAATAGTATATTTATTCTGCAGAAACGGGCTGTTCGTGCAATTTATAGATTAGGGCCTAGAGTGTCACTGAGGGAAAAGTTTAAAGAAATAGATATTCTGACATTTGTGTCTCAATATATCTATGACAATCTTGTGTATGTAAAAAGAAATATAACTAATTTTCAGAAGTACAGTGATATACACAATTTTAATACTAGAAATAAAGACAAGTTGGTTGCTTATGTAAGCCGACTACATAAAATTAGTAATTCTTTTAAAGGCAATTGTATACGCTATTACAATAAGGTCCCTACTGATATTAAAAACTTACCTTTAGACAAGTTTAAAATAATAATAAAACAGAAATTGTATAAAAAAGGTTACTATAGGATATCTGATTACTTAGAGGACAGATGTCCATGGGAATAGATTGTTTGAGTAACAGGCTGTTTCGATATAAAATTAGCATTCATTTTGTAATTTGACAACATTTTATTTAAAAAAGGAAACGCAAAAGATGCGACGACTGGAGGACGACGATGTGGAGTTTCTTTGGTGAGCTCTTCTCCACAGATTCCGCCATTGTGTTAGTGAACTCACCCAAAAAAATGTAATGACGGATCTAAGTGATGTAACAACATCCTATGGAAATAAATGATTTTTGATTTGATTGATTTGATTAAGTGATGCAACGAATACAAATACGAAAATTCGTATTCGCCGAATAATAGACATTTACCGAATATTCGTATTCGGTAAATGTCTATTATTCGCGTCGGTCGTCGGCACGTAAAAATACGACGATCCAGTGGCCTTTTGGCGAGAAGATGTCCATTTTCCAAGTCTGAAAAAACCCGCCAAAAAAATATTTTTCACTGAAGACTTGTTCAGTCGCCTCGGAAAGACTTCTTTCGACAGCTGGAAACATCCAGACTGAAAAAAAAATGGCCTAAAACCAAAAAATCTACAAATTTTATGTTTTTAGGGTTCCTTACCCAACGGGTAAGAACGGAACCCTATTACTAAGACTTCGCTGTCCGTCCGTCCGTCCGTCCGTCTGTCACCAGGCTGTATCTCAAGAACCTAGCTAGCTAGAGAGTTGAAATTTTCACAGATTGTGTATTTCTGTTGCCGCTATAACAACAAATACTAAAAAACAGGATAAAAGAAATATTTAAGGGGGCTCCCATACAACAATTCTTTCAAAACCACATACAAACTTATGGATGCACCTGGTTACGTACATGGAGTGTGAAAGTAACCGCACCAATAACTTTGTAAACAATATTTTGCTGTGTAAAATCCAAACTATTCACTCCACACCATCGCTTCCATTGAACGGTGGTACGGAACCCTTCGTGCGCGATTTTTTTGAATAAAAATTTGCCTATTGTAAATTTTAATTATTAGGAGAATAGAAATTCATCAAATATATTAGTCTTTTATTACCATGGCGAGATATTCGTATTAGTATTCACCGAATAGTAGGTTTGATATTCGTATTCGTATTCGTAAAAGTAGTATTCGTTGCATCACTATTAGCAAGCCATACACTTTAAGAAGTAAATAGAATTTGACAACTATGACAGATAGAGTGACTCAACTACACCAGTGCCATCTGCAATGAGCTTTTAGGTGCCATTGATATCAGATTTAAATTATGTTCCTAGGGTAACAAGAATGAAAGGAATCTGCCCACTTCCACCTTTAGTATAAATCTCATGTCATGAACCAACAACAAGTATACTGAATTCACAAAAAATAAATGGTCATGTAGCATCATCATGTAATTTGAAATCTAGGAATTAACAATCGCTTTAGAAAAATTTACCAATCACACAATTTACATCTCACAAACAAGCAGTCGCAATAAAAGACAACTTCTATCAAATAATTGTGTTGTGATTGATGCTGATGATGATTATGATGATGATGAGGTGGGACGCCCGCTGCACCACAGGCGGGTGATCGGTCCTCTATCGTGACTATTTCACCCAATTCCCTGTGTTTGGGCACTGGTTACTGTTGGATCAACAGAAGTCCCTCCCCAAATCTTCTTGTTTGTTTAATGAATTATAGGATGTCGCAAAACTTTTAGTTTGACAAATCATCTGCTTTAATGTTATGCATCCCTAGTGTTCGCCATCTTATGTTTGAATACATTGAAGTGCTGGCTACTTTCTTCCAAGCCACAGTGAGGGCTTGATGGGTCCTGTACGAGCCTTAATAATGATAGGTGTCTATTTAGTTTGCAGTGACCTGTCACCACACCTACCCGTATTGCTAAGTTTTCACATCTTAGACTGCCTACAGTCTTTGGTGTTCTTCAATTCTTGGTTTGCATCTCGCGTAGCTATCATGTTGAAGATGTTCTTTGAAGTCGCTGATATAGGTAATCTTGGTTCTGGTCCAATAAAACGCGCATCAGCACCGTTTCTTGCCAGCTCATCTGCTTTTTCGTTACCGTGAATCCCTTCATGGCCGGGGACCCATGCGATAATTATTTCTGATGTTCTTCCCAAAGAGTTAAGACTGGCATTACACTCTTTGACTAGTGCAGATTTATTCATTGGTTGCCTAAGCGCCTTTGAAGCTGCCTGACAGTCAGAATAAATTACTACTATCTTCTTTTTGATTGCTTCTGTTTCCCTTAGTGCTTCAGCGCATTCCATTATGGCGTATATTTCCGCTTGAAACACGCTGGCGTATAGCCCCAAGGCAATTGATTTGTCTTGTTTATTGACGTCCATGATGCAAAAACCAGCTCCTGCTAGTTTCGTGCTCTCTCTTCTTGAGCCATCAGTGAATCATGTTACAACCGGTTGGTCTGTTTCTATTTCCCAAATTAGAAAAATTTACCAATCAGAACATCTCACAATCAAGCATTCGCAATAAAAGACAACTTCTGTCAAATAATTGTGTTGTGATTACTTAGTAAATTTTTCAAAAGCGATTATAATTACTAGATGTCGGAATTACAAGGATGAGGCTACTGGCTATGCTAGACTGGGTTGTTTCAGATTACCTCCGAGAAAACTTCGCGATGTCCTCCACACAAAAAAATATTAAATAAATTTCTTCCCATTCTCCTCCATGAGACGTCACAAGGTACAGTCGGATCATAAATGGATAAGAAGCTAGTGTACGTGTTTATTAATATTTCTTCAAGTGATTTGTTTGTTACAACAAATAATTAGTTTCTTACAAGTTTTGAAGGCAATAATAGTTAGTGGGATGAACGAAGTACAGAATGATCTATTATTTATTTATTTTTTGATTTCCTCTGAATTAATCAAAAGGAATTATTATTCCGTATCGATAAAACTATGTTATTCGAGGTTACATTATTTACCATGAGATTGACAATTTTAATTTATATGTTATTATTATGTAGCTTATGAAAGCTAGCGTTGAGCAATTTCATTTCATCAAAACTGATTTTGTACAGGTATTTGTTGAATTATTTATTAGTACTACCCGTTTGATTCGAGTTTGCTGCTACCTCTATTATTCTATATCTATTATAACTTCCCCAACTATACCTTGCTGCCGTGGAGGACAACAGGACATTTTTTTTTTTATTAAAAATAAATAATAAACTTCATGGAGGATTTCGGGAACTGATGTATGGCATTTTATCTTCTCGAAACAATGGATTTGAGGAACACGTGAACAACCCGCTTGACTCACTTCAAGAGTATAGTAGATGAACTCTCGGTCTCCCGACGCGGTGACGGCAGCTCCGATCTGGCTGAGTTTCCGCTGGATGAGGAAGCCGCTGGACCTGCCGGTGGAGAGGCCGGCAGCCGAGCGGAGGACATGGGCCAGCCCCAACTCACACTGAGGCTCATAGCGGGAGCCGGCTCTGGAAGATATTTAGTAGTTTAGTTAATTATTTACAGGAATTAAATGGCTAGTATTTAATCGCACATCAAAAATAATGATTTGCACAGAAAAAAGGATCAACAAAAACACAACTTATGTTACTTTATATTTTATGTGTACTTAAGTTTTTTGCTGTTCTTAGATGTTCAACCTAACATGAAGGATAAAGGGGGCTTCGCTTCGCTGCGATAGCTTAGGTGAAGGGTTAAGGGGGTGCCCTAAGCTATCGCAGCATTTTACCCTGATATTTGACGACCTTCAAGCTGTAATCCTCACCATTGAAACCTTCATGAAAATGAAATTTGAAAATGCTACATAATAGTCCAGAAATAGTCCTAAACAGTCCACCAAGAAATAAAATTAGTCCACTTATAGTTTTAAAGTTATAGCTATAGGTTGGTGAAGATTACAGCTTGACGTCAAGCTGTAATCCTGAACTGCATTAAAAATGCAATGTTTAATTTCCCATACATTTCAATAAATGTACAGTCGTGTACAAAATAATAATGGGGTAAACCCTAATAAACCGGTTTATACCAATTATCTCCATGGTCTAGTGATTTCATAGTCGCTTCTCACGCAGGAGATGCGTGGTAGAATCCGCTGCTGACCATATACCATTGAGATAAGTAATTCAACCAATGTACATTATGCAGACGTTCTTACGGTGATGGAAAACATCGTAAGGCAACCTTTTATCTCCATAGCTGCGGCGATTAGCTAGCCCCCTGCTGTAGGTACCTACCTTCCTGCAAAGGTACAAGTCATCTCACCATTCCCACTCAATATGAGGTTACAATTTTATTAATTCACTGCGCCAGACCGGCTACGCTATACGACAACCAGCGTTGGATTTTGGTGCGTTGAAAAGGATAGCACAAAAATACAAAAAGGATAGTATTTTGTAAACAAGTATAGTACGCTCTAAAACTAATTTTAAAATGATGAAAGTATTTAAAATCAACATCATTTATTCATAATTTTCATGACTTTACTGCTACTTTCCATAACAATTGAACTCTACTGACTACTCGTTGGGTTAGAGATCTCGCAATTATACTTACTTTATTTTGACTGTTTTTTTTAGATATGATAATAAATCATAATTTATAAGTCCATTACATGTGATTTAACTACAGGCTGTAAAATAAAAGTGTAGTCAAATTAGAGGTTGTTTCTCTTTCTGAACAACTTTTACTATGAAACCGTTTTTATCAGAGCAATTTTATTTTTCATCTCTCTATACAGGAAGTTGTTTTGTAAAGTTATGCCCGGGTAAGGGACTATAGTACCCATTATTATGAATAACTTTCCCCAAGAAATATATGGTCACAAACGAAAAAACATCATGGGTCTCCCATAGTAACATGTAATCCGCTGATCGGTCAATGTGATGAGGGACGTTTTTTTCCCATTTGCGACCATATGTTTCTGGGGAAAGTTGTTCATAATGATGGGTACTATAGGCGTTAATTTACAAAACAACAGCCTGTATAATCATTTTTGGAAGAGGTTAAAAATAAAGTTGCTCTGAAGATGTTTCATGGCGAAACTATGATGTCCCTACATATACATAAAAGAGTAGTGAAATTTGAAGGGGTTATCCCCTTTGAAATTTGACTACACCTTTACGTATACTTATAATCTGGAGGTGCCAATTATTTAGAGATAAGCACTAATTAAATACCTAAAATTGAAATGATTAAGACTGTAATTAATCGAACAATTTTTGATGTTATGTGATGATTGTACCAATAAACCGACTGTGATTACTGTGATTAAAACTAAGTTATATATATAAATGTGATAAAAACTTAAACATATATATATATAAATATTATTAATATAAATGGATCTGTTATTTTTTTTCAAATTATGTTTTGTGAGTACAGAAGCTAGCATGTTATCCTTTACATATTGATCGTCAGTTCTTAACACTTTCCTCCATTGCAATGATGTCGTTATTGCAATTGTCATGTACCGGTTGACGTGATTTTTAAACACTCTTGCTTTAATTTCCACCGAAAAATACTTTAAGATGTCGAAATTTTGCCAGCACGTTCGCGGTACTAATTCCGCCATTGTTGTTTACATCTTAGCTCAACTATATAAATATATAAAATATATATCATTAGCTACAACCGGGGCTCGAAGACCCGTTCGAAATACAAATCGCTGTCACGCACTTATGTACAACAAAAAACTAATTTAAGTTTCAGTCTTCTAAGGGCTTTTGACAGCCGTTAAATACAGTTTAAACACAACTTAAGCACAACAAGCAAAAGGCAAGAAACGTACTCAAGCAGGCCAAGCTTAATGCCTGTCAGCCAGGTTGCCCCTCACCATCCGTGTTTTATTAAGGTTGTATTTAAACTGTATTTAGCGGTTATCAAAACTCTGGTGTAAGTCCGGCTACATGGGAGAACATAAAAGTAAGTGTCGTGAACGTGAGGGACAGAGCTATGCGCTATATATAGCTCTGTCTCTCATTTTCCTACAATATTACACTACCGTTAGTTTTCAGAGATTAAAAACAGGCCCTTTGATTGAATTAACCGATATAAACCGGTTTATTAGAGTATATTATTATTTTGTACACGACTGTACATGTATTGAAATGTATGGGAAATTAAACATTGTATTTTTAATGCACTTCTTCAAAGTAAACCAGGTGGAAATCATTATTGTTTCGGTGGACTATTTCTGGACTATTTTTTGGCTCAAATTTCAAACTGAAAGTCGTAGGCGTTCCGAAGATATTTGATGATATCATATGTTCAAGCTGTAATTCTCACCAAGATGTCTTAATAACTCTGGAATCGTTGAAGGACTATTTTTGAAATTGGGCATGCCATGTGGTCTATTTCTGGACTAATTTTTGAAACCCAAACCAAGTAGATAGGCCCTTCCGTTTGCTTGCACGAGAGATGAGGATTACAGCTTGACGTCAAGCTGTAATCCTCACCAAACCTATAGCTATAACTTCGGAACTATAAGAGGACTATTTTTCTTTCTTTGTGGACTATTTAGGACTATTTCTGGACTATTTTTTGGCAGTGACAAATTTCATTTTCATGAAGGTTTCAACGGTGAGGATTACAGCTTAAAGGTCGTGATATTTGCTGTGTATTTTTGATGTGCAGTTTAATTTTTCTCGAATTAAATTTGGCATTCCACAAAAAGGTAAAGGTTTAATTTTTCCCGAATTAAATTTGGCATTCCACAAAAAGGTAAAGGTATCTTATGGTGGATGTGGAGTTGAGCATACCCTGATAAAGTGTAACTGATAAGCTGTCGATAGCATAAAAGACTAACCTCCTAAGTTGTGTAGATTCGGATATAAAACAGTTGGAAAGTTTTGACGTAAATCATTAAAAGTAAGAACCAGTTTATTAACTTTAAATTCCAAATTTTGGACCAAATACCAAAATTAAACAATTTATCATTATGACCATAATGCAACAAATTAAAGTTACAAATTGGAGTCTGAGCAATAGCGACTTTTTTCGTTTTTATCGTCATTTTACAAAACATTGTTTATCTCCGAAAATAGAAACAATCGCCAGGTACTGTAAGGTATATAGTTAGGTTCGATATTTGTCTATGCGATAATATTGTATACGGGCCTCTTTAGAGTGAGTGTTCACTTTGACACTGTTACGTAATTTGTAATTTTAAAAAGAAAGAGGCTTGGATGTGAAAAGTCAATATGACACACTTCACCTTAGGCTTCGGCCAGCGACTGATCTAAATTATTTAGTTAGGATTAGCTTAATGGCTATCGAGCCAGTTTGATCCCTTTTATACAAGTTGTAACCATATTCGATCAATAAAAACACAAGTCAAGTCAAGTCAAGTCTTTATAATTGCCTACCTAATCTGTAGGGCTACGAAGTTCAAGTATAGGTAGTGCTCAAAGAAGTGTCAAGACATTACATTGGCGGAGGCGCCGAACGAACCGGAGTAACAAGAAGACCGCTTCATAAGGAATAAGAGGTGACGTCATAAGAAGTGACGTAATAGAAGAGGATAGTGATCGTCGATCCAGACCTTGAAGAATCGAGGAAGGATCTAAACTACATTGAAAGGAAGTATATTTCTGTACTTAAGTTTTTAATTTAGGAATTACCTCGACCTGCCAAGCGAGTGAAGAATTGAATAGAAAAATATTGTGGGAAGATTTTTATCGCAGCGGACATTTTGTAAAATTTTTATGAAATTATTTCATGATGGAGGATTTGTCAACTTGTTTTTCGGGGAGTCCTCAAGAGTCCTTTGAAGACTTTTTAGAAGACTTCAGAGATGCTGCATCGAGGAAGAAATTTATATCGTCGGAGGAATTAAAATTATTATTTCCTTCGTATTTAAAAGGTGGAGCCTTATTATATTTTTAGGGAAATTAGGGCAGTGCCCAGACATTTGAAGAGGTGGTGGATAAATTTAATGAGGAACTTGGAAGCACAGACTTTGCAGAGAAGTTCTACAATGCCAAGCAAGAGAAAAGAAGTTTGTTGGACTACTTCCATTACTTAGGGGACCTAGCGAGGAAGGCTAGAGTTACCAAAGATGACATTTTTATAACGCAGTTTTTAAGTGGATTGCAAACCCATCTTAAAAATAAATTAATGTTGAGCCATTTTGTAGATAAGAAGGCGCTAAGGGCAGTACTGGTACAGATGGAGAAATTAAGTCCGGGAAGTGATCATAATGTAAATGTGTTAGCAATAGAGGGGGGGGGGGGGGGGAGAGTGGTCAGGAACAACACATTAGACCTAGCACTAATAATTATAATTTGCGTCCTAGGCAAGCGGATTTTACAACGCGTCGTCGCCAGAGGCCGATAGCGGTGACCAGGCTGACCTGTGGAATGAGGGCCTCAGACGAGCTCAGCAGCGTAGCACGGAGGCGAAACGACCAATGGGGAAGATCGTCGCAGTCGAGGCGGATCAGCAGGTCAGACCATTAGTTTTATTGAATTCTTCTAATGTAAACGTGGTAGCTCATTTAGATACAAGCGCTACGGCTTCATGCATCAGCCTAGCCGTTGCAGATCAAGTGGGTGCGAGATGTATGCAAGAAGAGAAGAGACGGGTTAAGGCGGTAAATGGAAGTTTATTGCAAATTGTAGGGAAATGTGTTATAGATTTTAGTTTGGACATTTTTAACTTTTCACAGGAATTTTTAGTAATAACTGATTTAAATTGTAGCATTATTTTAGGGGTGGATTTTTTAATAAAGAACGGTATGAATATTGATTTTGTTCATTCGTGTATGTGTTTTTTCCAGGGAAAAATACCGTTTTTCAATAATTTCCATACGAAACAAAACACGACACCGGTAAAACGAAATGTCATGCGCATAGGGATTCTTTCAAAACAAAAGATAGGGTCGGACTTTCTAGACGGTTCTAGAAGGAAACAAGTGAACTTCGGGGAAACCACGGTTATCGAGGACCGTGACGTGATACATTTTATCGACTTTCAGGAGTTAAGAAAGGGCGATTACGTTTATTTCTCGGGGTTATCGGATTCGTGCGAATTTGCGTTTGGGGTAGAAGATAAACGGTTTATCGTAAATGAGGATTTATGTAGGAATGATAAGCAGGTATTATTGGCGTTGTTGGATAGGAATGCGGATAGATTTTCGTTTGCAACTGACCAGTTAGGTAGGTCGGAGATAGTGTCGGTCGATATTAAGACTTATGATGAAGAGCCGGTTCATTGTCACCCGTATCGCGTTTCGCCGGTGCAACGAGAAATTATTGAGGAGCAGGTCGCGGAGATGTTGAAACTAGGTGTTATTAGGGAATCCACTAGTTCTTATGCTGCGCCCGTTGTGTTAATTAAAAAGCCCGATAATTCTTGGAGGTTTTGTGTAGATTATCGGAAATTAAATAAGAAAATTTGTAGGGATAGTTATCCTATTCCGCGGATAGAAGACAATGTCGATAGTTTGGCCGGGGCTCAGTATTTTGCGGAGTCAGATCTCAATTCAGGTTATTGGCAGACGGTTATTACGGAAGGTAGGCATAAAACGGCTTTCCTCACGACCACGGGTGTTTATGAATTTAATGTTGTTCCGTTCGGTTTGGCAACGAGCCAAGTGGTTTTCCAACGGATGATGGATAAAGTTTTAGCGGGTTTAAGATTTAAAGGGGTTATGGTTGACGTAGACAATGTAATTGTGTATGTTAGAACGTTCGAGGAGTTTACCGATACGTTGCAGAAAGTTTTTGGGCGGTTTAGAGAAGCGAACTTGACCTTCAAGCCATCCAAATGTAAATTCGGTTTTTGCGAGATTGAGATGCTAGGTTATCTAATCTCGAATGAAGGAGTGAAACCTAGTGAGAAAAAGCTGAAGGCTATGCAACAGGTTCCAACTCCCACATCTACGAAGGATGTGAAACAATTATTAGGTTTATTTTCTTATTAAAGAAAATTTGTATCGAATTTTGCGAGAATATCGTTACCTCTAACTTATTGAAATTATTGAAAAAGGGGGTAAAGTTTCAATGGAATGAAGAATTGCAGAATTCGTTCGATTATATTAAGAAGGTTATGTGTAGTGCGCCAATACTTTCCTATTATTCGGGGGATAAGTCGGTTACTACGAGGGTTTATGTGGATGCGTCTAACGAGGCGTTAGGTGCAGTGTTGATGCAGGGCGTTGAAAAAATGAGTCCGGTTGCCTATGCGTCTAGGAAGTTAACGGATGCGGAGAAAAAATATAGTACGACGGAGAAAGAGTGTCTGGGGTTAGTATGGGCGTTAAGGCACTATAGGCATTATCTTTGGGGATCGTATTTTCAGGTTGTTACAGAACATAGCGCGTTATGTTGATTACAGTCGAAAAAAGATATGTCTGGTAGGTTAGCGCGATGGGCGTTGGCGATACAAGAATGGGATTTCGAGATACAGCACGGCCTTGATAATCCGTACCCCAGCTCGTCCGAACGCCTCTATAATCCGAACGAACGGAAAAAATGCTGTTACGTAAATTAAGGGATAAAGCATTTTCTATGTCACTAAATACTACTCGTCAAAGTACTATATTGGAATTCTTTAAAAAAGTGTGATTAATAGCATTGTATCTAACATACATCTAACGTACATACTTCAATAAACATAAAATATTTTTGTTTTATTTCGAAAAATCCCTTTCAAAATTTTAACATACTATAATCCGAACGCTTCGTGCATCCGAACAGGGTATAAATTTTCGGTGTTCGGATCATCGAGGCCCTGCTGTAGTTCATTGCTCGGGGAAAAGCAATGTAGTGGCAGATTTTTTGAGTAGGAATCCGCTAATGGAAGAAGGGAAACGGGAAACAGAAGGACCTCAGTCTTCTTCTCGTTCTGAACCTGATGATGATGGTTTGGAAGTTTTTAGTATTAATGTAGAGTCGTTACAGGCGGATCAAGAGAACGATTCATTTTGTAGTAGATGGTTAACGCGGTTGAGCGAACGTCCGGAAGCGTGGCGTAGCGGTTTTTGTTTGAGAAATAATTTATTATATAAAAGCGGACGTAGAGATGGAGAAATTAGGGAGGTATTAGTATTGCCTAGGTCTTTGTTTCAAAATGTAATGAACGAATTACATGATGAGGCGTGGACAGGAGGTCATTTGGGTCTCGCAAAGACGTTGAAGAGGTTTCGGTCGAAATATTTCATGCCGAAAGCCGATAAGGAGATAGAGCGTTATATAGCTTCGTGCGTGCCGTGACAAGAAAGGAAATTAGTTAAAAGCGTAGCAGATCTGATGCCGATTAGGGTCTCGGATATTTTTGAGAAGGTAGGAATCGACGTGTTAGGAGCGTTTCCACGTTCGTCGAGAGATAACCGATTTATTATAGTCGCGGTAGAGTATGCGTCGCGGTTTGCGATATGTAAGGCGTTACCTAGGGTTACATCGGAAGATGGAGTGCGGTTTTTAATTGAGGAAGTTTTCTGTAGGTTCGGGCCGATTAGGGAAATTATTTCAGATAGAGGTACAGTTTTTACGGCGGGAATCGTAAAAGAAACGGTAGAGCAGTTTGGGGCTAAAATGATACATACAAGTTCATTTCACCCACAGAGTAACGGTTTGGTACAACGAATGAATAGAACGTTAACTTCGATGTTATCAAAATATTTAGGTAGTAATCAAAGGCAATGGTGCTCAGTTTTACCTTTAGTAGTACATGCGTATAACACAAGCGTGCAGGCGTCAACGAAAGTGTCGCCGTATAATATTTTATTTGGTAGGGAACCGTGCTCAGTGGTGGATCGATCATTAGGATTAAACGCAGTTGGTTTAGACGAAACGATAGATGAACGGGTAAATCGTATGGGTAGGCTGCTGACTAAGGCGTTAGGGAATTTTGCGAACGCACAGCGTGTACAAAAACGGTATTACGATATGAGATCAAAACCCAGATCGTTCCGGGTGAATGACTTAGTTTTGTTATACGTACCAAGGCGGATAAGGGGAAGATGTATGAAGTTGGCACGTCTGTATCAAGGACCATACAAGGTCATTGAGATCGTTGGGAGGTCTAATGTGCTGATTCGTCGTCTGAACTCACGGTCACGGGGCGTAATTGTTAACACAAATCGTTTTAAACGCTTTGTGCTGCGTTGAGGAGTTCGTCTGATATTAAATTATTATACATTAGGAGTATAATATAATTTTATCCCGGTTGTTGGTTTGTGGTTTATATATGCGGTATTGTTATGAATTGTTTATTAACCGGTGTTTCTTTTCATTTTGTTGCTGAACTATGATGTTTGATGATGACCGTTCACCAAAGACCCAAGAAATATCTGTAACATACTAGATTTCCGTGGTAGATTACATTTATATGAGAAACTTTTATAAACGACAGTTCGAATAATTGTTTGAACCGATCGCCTGGTTTTATCTTTGAGAGCAGTATGACGAGGCAATAGCTATTCGTCATAGGGTTCTGTTTTGGTTCCTGCGTTCTTAAAGTATAGAGTTGGGATGATTTGGTAAGGGGAGAGTAAGGGTTGTTCATAAAGTTGGTAACGAAGGTTTCTCAAGGAAAGTAATTTCTGATGTGGGATACACATTCGAGATTCTTTGTAGTGTTTTAATTTGGGTAATTGGTTGCAACTCACGGCGATTATCTTAAACTGTTAATAGTAAAAGATAGTTTACTGAATTCCAATGGATTAGTTGAGATGTTTGTAAGTTGTAGTATCGGTTTTAAAGCTAGTTGATTTCATCGTATTATTGGAACGAATTTTAATGAACTCATTCTTAAGCTGTGGCTTAGTAATACGGTTCTATAGATTAATCCTGTTAATATGGTTGACGTTTCCTATATTTGAAAATGATAATTTTTTTCTTTGATCTTTGCCTGCGTTAATTTTTGAAATATTTCCATTCGGTGGAAAGAGTAAATGATTTTTTTAAGCAAATATGGATTTGTGTTAATTTTAAGAACGGAGGTATTATAGTTGTCTGATAAGTTTTTCGCTAGTTTTTTTTGTCAGAAAGTTTGTCGAATGATAACCATTCGAGAAGAAATCTTAGCTAGATTCAGCTGTTTGCCTTCGTATTGTAATAGATAGTTTTCTAGCGTTAGGTAGGTTAGTGTTAAGCCGCGAATAATTGTATGATGGGATCATAGGGTGTTATAATTTAAGTTTTTTAAGGTTCATTGCCTACATCTTAAGTGCAGTTAGGTTTATATTAAGTAGGATCTACACCCTAAGTGTAGTTAAGTGTGTAACTTAACATATGACCTTCGGTCAGTTTATTCTATTTCTTGTCAATTTATTCTTATTCATGTCAATGTTTTCTTTTGGTACTGGTCTTATGCGTGATCAGAATTTAATGTTAGGGTATTTAATGTTTAATTAAGTAGGTTAAATGGGATGGTTGGACGGATAAGGATTAGGGTACTCGATGTTATTTAAGATTATGCTTGCGGCATATTTACTGTTTTTTAGATTTCAAGGATAGCAAGCTCACTTAATGTTAACATTTAATGTTTTTTAGATTTTAGACTTTGAGATAGGGTTGTCATTTTTGATTATAGACTTTGAGTTAGGGTTGCCACTTTGGAAAAAAAAAAACGTTGGAATTTTTTTTTTGAAAGGAGGGGGGAATGATTGTAAGGTATATAGTTAGGTTCGATATTTGTCTATGCTATAATATTGTATACGAGCCTCTTTAGTGTGAGTGTTCACTTTGACACTGTTACGTAATTTGTAATTTTAAAAAGAAAGAGGCTTGGATGTGAAAAGTCAATGTGACACACTTCACCTTAGGCTTCGGCCAGCGACTGATCTAAATTATTTAGTTAGGATTAGCTTAATGGCTATCGAGCCAGTTTGATCCCTTTTATACAAGTTGTAACCATATTCGATCAATAAAAACACAAGTCAAGTCAAGTCAAGTCTTTATAATTGCCTACCTAATCTGTAGGCTACGAAGTTCAAGTATAGGTAGTGCTCAAAGAAGTGTCAAGACATTACAGTACCTTTACCTGTGGAATGTCACATAAATATTTTCCTTCCCTGATTTGTATGTAAAAGCTGGTCTATCTAGAGTAGCAATAACAGTTACTTGAAAGAAGATTTAGCACTTTATGAGATATTAAATATCCTGAAAAGCCTTTGCTAGTCCCATCCTAGATTAACATGAGCTGGTGCTCATGTTAATCTAGGTGTTAATGTGAACCATGCTGTGGTCAGCATGGTTTTTAATGGCCACCGACTGCTCAAAGTAGAGGTCAATTGACAAGGCAATGTGTCAGAGAGGCAAAAATACATACATATGCTGGATAAGATAAATAGCTGTAAAATTCAATAGATTGTAATAACTTACTTGAAGGCAACAGTAACACGGGCAAGAGGTGAACAATTGTCCAAGGCAGCTACAAAGGTTTTGTTGGGAAGAAGCTTTGCTTGGAATTTGCCTTCTGGACTGGCCGCCGCCGGTGCTGCCTGGGCATACCCTCGGCTCTGTAAGCATAGTTTCCTCACATTAGTAGGTATAGTACATTTCGAAGATTCAGCTACATTGCCTGGGCATACCCTCGGCTCTGTAAGCATAGTTTCCTCACATCAGTAGGTATAGTACAAGGTATAGTACATTTTGAATATTCAGCTACATAGGAACCTAAGTAGTTTTTGCAACGCATTCAGATGTTCAGGCTTACTACGCTTTCTTCCACTCAAAACTTCTATACGCATTGTGTGGAGGTAGCTTTGATATCTAAAAAAAAGATTGTTAGCATTTCATCTGCTTTCTCTCTTTTCATAGGTTGATGGGGGAGTAGGTTATTGTGGCTAAATTTCAATAAAATAACGTGCTGAATTGTACCTTATATGCAATGCTATTGTAATGACTAATAAATGTGGCAGAATAGCTTTTTATATTAGTCTACCGCTATGGGAACTTTTCACATTGAATTTTTTAAGGGAAATATTAAACTGCACATCAATAATACTGATTTGCACAGCAAATATAAGGGCAAAATGCTGCAGTAGCTTAGGTGAAGGGTAAAGGGGGTGAGCGAAGAGAATGTAACCCCTACTAGTGTATGGGTAGGTATCTCATACAACCCCTCCCTATGTTGAAATGTATGTAACGCAAAGCACAGAACAAATATTCTTTTCCCAAACACTACACTTTTTTAAGTCAGTTAAACTTTAACTACAACCAGACTTGTACTCCTATGGGTATGGGAGATCCCGACTCAAATCAAGTGGATAAGATTTGTAGTGCTTGAAACACCATGCCACTCTATTATTTTACTATATGTTATCAGCTTGTTGTCTAACCACCCACTATTTTGGGAAGTTATAAAATTAGTTGAAGACGTTATGAATGCCATTTATCTACAAAACAAGAATATGACACAAAATCATAATGAATAAGTTACTCCTTGCAATAAGAACAGCCTTTGCCTTTTAATTTCTTGTAAAATGTTTTGTTATAATGTTCTGTGCAATAAAGAATTGTGAAAGAATACCAAAGACTAGGCAGTCTAAGATGTTGATCTTAAGGAAAGACCCCAAAAAGGCTAAGTATTTACTTAATCTTAGTAGGGAAAGCTTAGCAATACTGGTAGGTGTGGTGACAGGTCACTGCAAACTAAATAGACACCTATCATTATTAAGGCTCGTACAGGACCCAACACCCTCACTGTGGCTTGGAAGAAAGTAGCCAGGACTTCTTAGGAGAATGCGTAATGTATTCAAACATAAGATGGCGAACACTAGGGATGGATAACATTAAAGCAGATGATTTGTCAAACGTAAAGTTTAGCGACATCCTAGAATTCATTAAATGAACAAGAAGATTTAGGGAGGGACATTTGTTGATCAAACAGTAACCAGTGCCCAAACACTGGGAATTAGGTGAAATAGTCAAAATAGAGGATCTGTGGTTCAGCGGGAGTCCCACCTCATAATCATCATCATACTCCTTGCAATATTTAAGCTACAGGTTTATTAAAGGCGATAGTCAGCCTGATAAACACTGTAACATCCTGATAGTTGTATGGTAGGTTGTAACTAACAACACAATACCTACTATAAATTAAGTAAATAAAGAATTCTGAAAATAAATCCATGATAATGATGATAATTAAGGTCTTTCTTATGTTAATTTTATTATATTTAATTTCCTCTATTATAATGATTATAAAATTACCATGCCGCCATAGCTAAAATTACATGAGTTCATTTAACTATATTATATTATTATAGTGTAAAATTTATCACAATAAAATTAAATTAAATTAAACCCATGAAACCATTAAAGCAGTGAATAAAAAATAGTGGTAATGATTGCTGTGACTGAATTTGGTCAGACATTAGCATCAACATAGTAAATTTCTCCACTGCATGACTTGTGGTACCTACAAACAAAATTATCCCCTGAGTAGGTATATTTTGAACTCCTTTCAGTCTGTTCCTGCACTTGGTGCAAATTGGGAAAAACCTAAGGCCCACCATATAAGTTGCTCTGTGGGCCCACCCACACCCTAACACCCTCCTACCATGACTGATCACTTTGGGTCTAATTAAAAGAATATTAGTGTAAACAGCAAGGGCGTACCCAGGATTTCAGCTAGGGGGGGGCAGCTCATACCTGTTTCGAGAAGATTCGGTTTCGGTCAGGTATATTGAAACTAGAAAGTTGACGTTTATTTTATCTTCTAGGGGGGGGGTGCCCCTACCTGGGTACGCCCATGGTAAACAGCTCCCGCCCCCTTATCGACACTCTGACCCAGCCCAGGTGTGCAGCATCACTAATGGAATATCCAGGCTAGAGTAGAAACTGAGTACGTCTTTGGGGTCCCCAGATATCTTGAGGCCGACGCCAAAAAACAGAACCTCATCGCAGAGGCAATGTATTGTTTAAAAATTAAATTCCGGAAAACCTTTTACATAACAGGGTACAATCAGCCCAGAATCTGTCAATTGTATTAACAATCCGATCTGGGCATCAGAACATTATGAGAAGAATCCTATATTACAAGACCCTAATACTCACTGCGACATGGCGAACGAGAGGGCTTTTTAGTGCTTTTGAAGCCATTCTGTAGCAAAAATAGTAGATTTTTGCAAATTTCGATCTTTTTCAGCAAGGTCGTCGGGAAACCAACCAGTTGCCAGTAAAAATAAACTTATTTATTTCCCAATGTCGCGTTCCGTTCCGAGTCACGTCAACAAAGACATCATCGCTCACGTGACGTCACGCACGACCATCATGCCGCCGCCGCTCCGAGTGGGAAATGGCGACCAACATAGACATCCATTCGGAACGCTTAAACGCGACGGTAGACGTTGACTTGACACTGATAGATGACATAATAGTGTCATCTACCACCCAACTTTTGTTAGTTATCGACGTTATTATCATTTCGAGTCGTAGTTGTTATATTAGCTTTGTTTTGGGTGAATAAGTGAGGAAATAAATAATTAATGAGCGCCAGGTTTCGCTGCTGGTTATTTATTATTATTTCTTGACTAATGGCGGTCTAAAAAGTTCAGTTAGTTAGTTAATAATCTAGGTTCATTTCGCCAATATCATTTTTTTTCTAGATTTCACTGTATTTGGACGGGTTCTCTTTCGAGAACCTCAATATTTTAGTGTTGACTTGTTGCTCCTTGAGCGCCAGGAGTCGCTGCTCGTTGCTGTTCTAAGTTTGATTGTCAGTGTGACAGCTGTCACTTTTGGTGGCTCGCTCACAGTGGTGACGCTGAGAAACATGGGCGATGATAGCACAATAAAGCGGCGTTAATTATGTCATCATTAATGAAGTCATAGAAACGCCAGTGTTGCAACTTTAAAAATTGGTGGGTTCGCCATTCCCTAGCCAAACTCTATCAACCATTTTGAGCTATCGTTGTCACGCTAAAACTCATTCGGAACGACCTCGACGCTGTAATCGATTATGGTGCGATTTGAAACGCACCGTATGTAAAAATCTGGTCAAAAAAATACTAAGTATAGTATATCCATTCAAATTTACCGCTTCGCTTATTGCCGAACTTATTTTAAAATCGAACTTATTAGTAGTTACATTTTAAATATAACTATAAATTAACAATCATAGAGAGCCTAAGATATTTAGAGATAAAGCAGTGTATGTAATTGTACATTCAATTAAGGCATTAAAATACTCGTGTGTTGTTATTATGAAACACTCGTATATTGAAACCTCTAATTATGGAAGTCAGATTAACAACTATTATTTTTTATTATTACGAAATAATCTTCCACTAAAGTATGTACCTTTTTTTTTTTTTATTTATTTATTTATTTACACAAAATTTTACATAGTTACTCATTATGGGAACACCACTTAAACCACTGGGGTTTGTGTGTGGTATGATCTACTCATTAATTATCGTATTTAAGTTAGCAATAGCATTATTTTAAATATTCAATTACATCATTAATAAATCAATTACATAATGTTCAATGGTATTCATGACATTCAAAAACATAATTTTAAAATTCAATATAATTAGTAGGTACATTTCTCAAGAACTATTCCGACTTTCTAGTTTTTCTGTAAAGTGTGATTTGAGTTTAGCTTTGATATTAGTTTGACTGATCGAGTCTCTAATGTCGGGAGGTAAGGTGTTTATTAATCGCGTCATCATGTATGAGCTCGTCCGCCGGCCATAGCTATTGTTTGCGCGCTCGGTAACCAGTTTACCTTGCGCCATTCGCCTGGTCACTACAGGGTGATTGATTTTTTGACTGTCTTTGTAGTCAAAGAACTGCTCTTTGAGGAGGCAATAGTTGACTTTGTCAGTGACTGGTAGTACTCCGCAGTGCCTAAAAAGTCGGAGATCATCGTCGTCATGGTTGTTTTTGATCTGAGTTGGGGCAATTATTTTAAGTAATCTAGTCTGTAGTTTTAGGATTAAGCTAAGGTATGTGCTATAAGTACGTCCGTAGCTGGAGAGGCCGTAAGTTATTACTGAATCTCCTAGGGCATTGTAGAGCATTAGGCGAATTTTATATGGTATTCGATTCAAAATCAAAATCAAAATCAAAAATCATTTATTTCCATAGGATGTTGTTACATCACTTAGATCCGTCATTACATTTTTTTGGGTGAGTTCACTAACCCAATGGCGGAATCTGTGGAGAAGAGCTCACCGAAGAAACTCCACAGTCGTCGCATCTTTTGCGTTTCCTTTTTTAAATAAAATATTGTCAAATTACAAAATGAATGCTAATTATATATCGAAACAGCCTGTTACTCAAACAATCTATTCCCATGGACATCTGTCCTCTAAGTAATCAGATATCCTGTAGTAACCTTTTTTATACAATTTCTGTTTTATTATTATTTTAAACTTGTCTAAAGGTAAGTTTTTAATATCAGTAGGGACCTTATTGTAATAGCGTATACAATTGCCTTTAAAAGAATTACTAATTTTATGTAGTCGGCTTACATAAGCAACCAACTTGTCTTTATTTCTAGTATTAAAATTGTGTATATCACTGTACTTCTGAAAATTAGTTATATTTCTTTTTACATACACAAGATTGTCATAGATATATTGAGACACAAATGTCAGAATATTGATTTCTTTAAACTTTTCCCTCAGTGACACTCTAGGCCCTAATCTATAAATTGCACGAACAGCCCGTTTCTGCAGAATAAATATACTATTAGCATTCGCAGCGTGACCCCACAATAAAATACCATAGGTCATTAGACTATGAAAGTAACTAAAGTAGACTAGTCTAGCGGTGTCTACGTCGGTAAGAGCTCTAATTTTTTTAACTGCGAACGCTGCCGAACTCAGTCTGTTCGACAATTTATTTATATGAGGATCCCATTGTAGTTTGGCGTCTAAAGTAATGCCCAAAAAGACAGTCGACTGCACAAGGTCCAATCTCTGTCCTTTTATAAATATGTCTGTAGTTACCGGGTTCACATTGGGTAACACGAATTTAATACATTTAGTTTTCTTTTCATTAAGTAATAAATTGTTAACAGTAAACCAGTTCACTATACTAGATATAGCATTGTTTACCTCGTCATAATTTGATTGCTGTCTTTTAACTTTAAATATCAAAGAAGTATCATCGGCAAACAATACTAACCCATGTTTTGCTTTAACAAGGTAAGGTAAATCATTAATATATACTATATACTATATACTATGATTCCTTATGAACCTATATTTAAACCTGTAGTCGGGTTTAAATATAGAAAATAAACCATTATGATTATGTTTTTTGTTTCATTAGTCATCAAATTCAGAATCTAAATATTCAACAGATTCATATGACATTTCACGATCAGATTGTACTGGTTCAATTTTGGACATATCAGACTCATTGTCAGCTGAAAGACTGGATGTTTCACTATCATTGCCGCCAACATTTATAATATATAATATAATTTGTTCAACTTCCATATCAATTACCAGTCCCCTGCATCTTTATTCCTCTTCTAGTTTTTTTATACGCTCACAGCAATTATTCCATGTATCAGCTGTTATATCCTCAAAACAGTTTTGTACAAGCTGCAGGAACGTGATATTATCAAAACCAACATTATTTGTGGCAACCTTTCCTTTTACTTTGCCCCACATAATTTCTATCGGATCAGTCTTAGTATTTTGTGACCATACTCCTGTACTAAATGATCAATTTCGTATACTGGGTCAGGTCCATGTTGTTTTACCAAAAACAACAACATAATTTTAGTGTATTTGGTAAGGTAGGCAATATTATTTGATGTAAGCCATTCTGCAATTTAATTTTTTCTATTAACCGAGCTTGGAGGTTTGTAAATTTGGCTAGAATGATATCTAGAATTGTTCATGACTAATCAGGTGGGTTCATTTAGATTGGGTAATAATTTATTAAATATCCATTTTTTGAAATTAACTTTATTCGTGGCATCATGGAAATCAGCTTTTTTTTTCTTCGTCGTTATAAATTAAAAAAGCATTCGGGACGAACACAGTCTTGCCAACACAATGGACAATTAATGTATATTTTTCCTGAAGCTACAGATTAAGATACACCAGGCTTATTTTCGCTTTTCCAACATTTGAATATAACTTTCATCAAGGTATAGAACAGGCCTACCACTCTCCCTTACATCTTTGACTTCATGTAGGTACCGGTCCCTCCATGCCACTATATCATATCGCTCCATAAGTACTGTCCTTTGATTTCTACATTTTTTTATATTTATAACCTAATTTGTTTAAGAGTAATCGAAGAGATTCTCTGCCACCAACAACATTTATCGATTATTTAAGAGCTGCAAGCAGCCGTTTCAAACTCGGTACTTCTTTTCGGAAGGTATAAAATTCATGTATTTTATGCCTGATTGCACATAAATCAAAATCATCCAGATTGATTTTCTTTTTGATTTTAGGTTTATTTTTCTTAGGCGTATAAAATACAGCTGACGGCCCACTACGTTTCGTATTTTCATTACGTAAGATCAGGATATGCCTAAAATACAACAAAATATTTTACTCATAAATAGTTACAAATTAGCCAATTCACATTGCACATATACATATAATAATATACATACATACCTACCATTCATGTTGACAACAAGGCTGGTGATGTTATTTCATAATTTTCATAATTTCTTTATTGCACACAAATAATTATATTAAAATAGTGTACAAAGGCGAGCTTATCTCTAACAAGAGATCTCTTCCAGCAAACCATGTCAGGATGAGATAGGTTAATCACAGAGCACGGGTAGACCGATGTGTACAACATACCTTAAATTACAACTCAATAAACTACATACATAAAATATACATCCTAAATATAAATAAATATTAAATATATATACATATATAAATTATAAATACATAAATACTACCTATATTTCTAAAGAGATAGGAAGGGCTTCTTCCCACGACTTTTAAAGATATTGAGAGAAGGACTATCCCTGGGGCATGGACTGGACTATGACAGGGGAGTGCATTCCACAACCGAATGGCCCGGAGATTATTTAGTCAAAGTCAAAGTCAAAGTTCTTTATTACTGTAGATATTTATATATACTTGGCAAACGTCATTTTTTGCCTCTTCTCTACATTGGACCACTGTGGGAGAAGGAGGGCGTAGAAACTCCCACAGATTGATTTTTAGATCTCTTTTAAAAATTGCTTAACTTATACAAATATATAAAAAAAAAGCTTAATAAGTAATAATAAATTATTACAAATTTATTAACAGCAAGATCTGTGTTGAGCTAGATTAACCCCATACAGTCCTGTCATTTAAGTAATCTTGAACATTGTAATAAATATCCCTTTTTCGACAAAGTCGCTTTAACATGCTTATTACATTGCTCTAATGGCTATTTCAAAATCTCCAGGGGTATCTTATCGTAGTAGAAAATGCACTGACCCTTGAAAGAATAGCACCTTTGCGAGTGTAAACCGGGGCGCAACTAATCTATGATTATTTGTAGGTTAACATTACAGCTATCGCTAAGTTTGGCAAATGTTGTAAGGTTCTTGCGTACATACATTATATTTTCGAAAATAAATTGACTAGCTACAGTTAGTATGTCAATTTCTTTAAAAAGTTCCTTAACTTAAGGAGTCTGTTCGTTTTAAATTATAAATTGCTATTTCCTGTAAAATAAAAATAGTTTGAATATCCGCTGCTTTCCCCCACAAAAAGATACCATAGGACATGACACTATGAAAGTAACTAAAATATACTAGCCTAGATCTAGCCACATCCGTATTTTGTCTGATGTTCGTAAGCCGCAGAATTTAATTTACTAGCTAATTTATCTATGTGGGGTCCTCACTGCAATTTGCTATGAATAGTTATTCCAAGAAACTTTGTATCATTTACTACTTCTAACATGTTGCTCTCTAACACTAAACTGGTCACATTTTGCCTGACATTTGGAAGTGAGACTTTGATACACTTGGTTTTACCAGCGTTTAACAATAAATTATTAACTGTGAGCCAATTCAAGGTTAAAGACAATACACCATTAACATCATCAAAATCTCCTTTTTGTCTTTCAATTTTGAAGACCTTTGAAGTATCATCAGCAAACATCACTATGTCAGTCAATGTCTCCACCATGAAAGGAAGGTCGTTATTATATACCAGGAATAAGAAAGGGCCTAATATGGAACCTTGTGGAACGCCAATTTTTACACCCGATCCATCAGATTTAACGCCGTTCTACCTTTTGAATTATATTGCCTCAATATGAGATCCAACGCTTTATTTCTGACTCCGTAATGATTTAATTTAATTATTAGCGTATTATGATCAACACAATCAAATGCTTTCGACAGATCGGAAACTCCGATAGCATCCTGTGCGGCCTCCCATGCAGAATAAATATGAGATATGAGGGTAATACCTGCATCCGTAGTCGATTTACTTAAAATTAATAACATTGATTGATATACCCCACAGGACTTCAGTATTTTTTAAGTTAAGTAATCTAAACGTTTTGACAATGTCCTGGGGATATATATGATGAAATTTTAAATATACATTGCTGACGCTAGTGTTGGTTTTTAAAAGTCTCTGCCTCATATGGAGGTGAATTTAGATGCTCTGTTGTGTGTAAGTAAGGGTACATTGGTGAAAAATGTTTCGAAAGCTCGAGCAACCTCAGCGTTGGATGTAAGAACGTCATCATCTATCTTTAGGCAGAAATCATTGTCCCTTGGTATAACTTTGCCAGTTTCACGGTTTATTATTTGCCAAACTGTTTTCATTCTATTATTTGAATTTTGTATTTCTACAGTTTTTGCAGTTCTACAAACCAACTTGAAAGTTTTGGAATATTTTTTAACACAGTTATGAAATTTTCGATCAAAGTTAGAGGTTTTTTATTCATAAAAGTCATACAAGATAACTCTTCTTTTACGAATTCCAAAGGTTGCCCAGTCATTAAATTTAGATTTACCGTTGTAGTCACTGACTGTCTTTAATTTAAAATCTTTACTGAATTCTGTTTGAATAATGTTGAAGAAGTCTGAGTAGATTTTGTTTGGTTTCTGTTCATTAAAATCCGGTACTAGCAAATTTATATCTAACATTTTTGTATACGTCTCTAGTCTATGGGATGTATTAGGCCTATAAAATGATGGATCAGTCTTATTCTTACTAGCAATTGGGAATGAGACTGTTTGACAATTAATCACATTTTTACTTGTGAATGCACAGTCACAAAAAACGTTATCTAAGCAAGTTTGGCTGTAACCAGTAATTCTTGTCGGCTCTGAAATACATGACATAAAGTTAATGTTTTGAATAAAGTTATTAATTTCATAATTTCATAATTTCTTTATTGCACACAACTAATATATGGACAACAAGACTTACATAAAAATAGTGTACAAAGGCGAGCTTATCTCTAATAAGAGATCTCTTCCAGCAAACCAAAGGTTTTAATTGTTGTTCCTACATGCAAATCTACATTAAGATCGCCACAAATAATTAACTTTTTTCTGTTATTACATAGTTTAGTGAGGGCTTCCTCCATTATTTGCTCAAATATTTCGAAATTGCCATGGCCTTTTTCATGGCCTGTGTACACAAACAATAATATGGCTATCTAACTCAACACATGATACCTCTATTTGTCTTTCAACAGTAAGTGCATTTTTTACTAAGATTAACCACCACCACCACCTCTATCAGCAGTCTTTCTACTGTAACAACTGACAATTTTGTAATTATTTATGTTAAAAGACATCATATTTTCCTTTAACCAGTGTTCTGTAACACAAATAACATCGATGTCAGATTTTTTTAGTAATAATTCTAATACAAGTACTTAGCCAGGTAGCCCCTAGTTGTTTTGATGGGTAATATTTAAGTGGGGCTTACCCTTTGACATATTAAGTGGCTCTTGTATTCTACAGAATTCCTCTTTTGTCTTATGAACGAATTTAAATTACTTGGAACAGATTCCAATGTTGCAAGTAAAATTTAGAACTTTTACTAAATGAACAGCATTTTTTCATATTTTTCAGAAGGGTGCTCACTCAATCCACACGCACATAAGTATGTTTAACCGGTGAATTCCCAATAGGGGTGCATGTCATACTTTTAACATAATCAGGTTTCTGATTAGTCTGTTCAGCAAAAACAGCTGATTTCAAGTTGAACTTGGTTAAACCAACTAAAGCTGCGTCGCCTATATTTTAAGCTAACAATGTAGCCACTAATTTTCTATATTTATTGGACAGGCACAACGTATCCTGAATCAGAGTAAAGTTATGAATAAAATTATTCATGTCGAAATATAGGTAAAATAGCATCGCTGTGATGACACGTTAATTAAAATAAATGAATATTCATACTATGTACAGATTTGTTCTGTAGTTCTGTCAAATTACCTACAAGCGTATGGAAAATTGCATAGTATAAATTTGCATTTCATCTTACTATGTAAGTCTAGAAGTGTTTCAACACTTTTATTCAAATCATTCCGACTAATGTTTGAATGATTTCCCACCATAATTACAATAGTGCTGTACTCATCATAGATACCACGATTAATTATCTTCAAAAGATCTACAAATGAACTATTTGGACAACAAATGTTCCTTACTTTTTGGTTAAGCCGGTAATGTAGTAGAGGTCCTGCACCTAATTTGTCGGAGAACAATAAAGTTTTTCTCACACTTTGAGCACTTATTTCGGTAAACGAGTGGAGGTGAGTGGCGGGGCAGACGTGTTGTAGTGCGGTGCGATGCACGTGGCGGCGGGTGGCGCGATATTCGCGGCAGCGAGCGGCGCAACGCGTGTAACGGCGGCGCGGCCCTCACGGCAGCGTGCAGCATGGCACACGCCTCAGCAGGCAGCGCAACACGCGCGACAGCGAGCGGCATGGCGCTCGCGCTGTTGAGCTGCGAGGTGCCTCCTCGTACACAGCTCGCTGTACTTTCATGGGCCGGAGACTGACGCGCGTGATGTCGAGGTCGAGGGTGAAGCTACGGAGACTTGACGACGATGGCTGGGATGGTAGGTGCCTTCAGAGCAGTGAGGTGTGGCGACAGAATCCTATCCTGGATATCTCCATAGAATTTGCCCTTGATCTGACGGCTAGCCTGCCAAGCATCGTTCCATGATTTATATACACAGTCAGGTCGTAAGTTCTGTCACACAATAAAAACTTTTGAATTTAGAACGCTGGCCACAAAAAAGTTTATTGAATTCGAATTTCGATTTTTTCATGAAAATAAAAATGTGTACTTTTTAGAATTTTCCTTATTTTTAAATATGGAGTGGACACTTAAAGAAGACTGTGTCGCAGTTATTGCGTTGCATCGTTGCGGTTACGCGCCAATTCAGATTTTCGACTTACTGAAAAATTTGAATATAACCAAAAGATTCGTTTTAGTATCATAAAACGATACAATGAAGACTCTAGTGTAGATGACAGTTCAAGAAGTGGTCGCCCACGCTCTGTTAGGACTCCAGCAGTGATAAAAGCTGTGAAGGCGCGAATTCAAAGAAATCCCATACGTAAGCAGAAACTGTTGGCCCTTCAGATGGGGTTAAGCAAGACCACGGTGAAAAGGGTGTTAAATGAAGACTTAGGGCTTAGGGCATATCGAAGAAAAACAGGACATCGTTTGGACGCTCGTTTAATGGACCTGAGACTGAAGAGATGCCGCGCTTTGTTGAAGTGGTACGCGGGAAAAAAGCATCGGGAAATTATTTTTTCGGATGGAAAAATTTTCACCGTGGAAGCGAGCTACAACAAACAAAATGATAAGGTGTACGCACACAGCAGTGAAGAAGCGAGCAACCGTATTCCGCGTGTCCAACGAGGTCATTTTCCATCCTCGCTCATGGTTTGGTTGGGAGTCTCTTATTGGGGCTTAACTGAGGTACATTTTTGTGAGAAAGGCGTAAAAACGAATGCAGTTGTGTATCAAAATACAGTCCTCAAGAACCTTGTGGAACCTGTTTCTCATACCATGTTTAATAACAGGCACTGGGTATTCCAACAAGATTCTGCGCCAGCTCATAGAGCGAAAAGCACACAAGACTGACTGGCGGCGCGTGAAATCGACTTCATCCGGCACGAAGACTGGCCCTCCTCCAGTCCAGATTTGAGTCCGTTAGATTACAAGATATGGCAACACTTGGAGGAAAGGGCCTGCTCAAAGCCTCATCCTGATTTGGAGTCACTCAAGGCATCCTTGATTAAGGCAGCCGCCGATATTGACATGGACCTCGTTCGTGCTGCGATAGACGACTGGCCGCGCAGAATAAAGGCCTGTATTCAAAATCGCGGGGGTCATTTTGAATAAACTTTATTACCATAAGAATCTATGTTTTATTCAGTTCATTTTGCTATATAAATGTTTACATAAATAATAAACATGTCTAAATTATTTCATATTGCACATGTGACAGAACTTATGACCTGACTATGTAAATGTATTTTAGAGATGGAGCCACCCAAGGCTATAGCATTTTTCGCTCAGGAATCTGCCTCCTCGTTTCCCGTAACGCCCGCATGACCAGGGATCCAAGCCAACTCAATTTCTAATCCCTGACGTTGGCAGTCATATAACAATTCTTGAATTTTTAATATAACTGGAAAATTAATTTTGGATCTGAACTTGTTTGACAAGATGGCTAGAAAACAACTAAGAGAGTCTGAAAAAATATTGTATTTATTTAATTTGTGAAATATGACATATAGGATAGTGTGGTGGACAATCGCCACAGCTTGAAAGACGCGGACTGGGCTATGGGACCCGTGCCGTCTCGCTAGCCACGATGAGTGGGAGGCACTTAGCGAAGCCTCTCCTTCTTCCTTGCCGCAGTCGCCCGCAGCCTCCAGTACCGCAAGTTACCGCGCAACGTCTGACACGGCATTGTCTATACCCGACGTTGCGACTTTCGTCTCTCTCTCTCTCTCTCTCTGCGAGAGGGGTGCAAGAGGAGGGGAGTGGGGGGGCGTCTGGCGCCTGGTTGAAGAAAAACACTCCTTTTCTTTCTTGTAATGATGTCGGCTTGGAGTAGCTTCTTAGAGTTGCTCAATTCACGTAGTAAGTTCTTGTAAAGTGCTTGTATAGGATGCGTGAATTCGACGCGCTGTGGTCCGCGGAGTGCGTTCTCGCGCGGAGCGCGAGAACCAGTTCGGTTGCGGGGTCGAGGACTTATGGTTGCCTCATGCCCGCGGCGTCAACTCGGGGGGTAACGTCCCCCCCGGTCTTGGGTGGCCCCTATTTGTCAGAAGCCTCGCGTGGCCTTCGTTGTGCCGTGCTTTCGCCGTCTATTGGCATATACTGGCGACAACGGTGCGAGAGCTTCTTCTTCTTCACTGTGCCGTGCTTTCGCCCTCTTCTGCGGGCTTACACTGGCGACAGTGGGATGAGCAGCAACTCTCTTGGGAGTGGTCTTCCTTCGGGCGTCGTGCGTGATGCGGAGCAATGTCGTGGAGATGTGCGTGGCGGCTGTTGTCGGCGCGATCGTACATGCGCCGTGCCAGCCGCGCGACGAATTTCTCCACGGTGGGCATCCGGGTATCCCTCATAATGGTGGTGTTGCGCACGTACTGCCCGGCTCCCGCGATCACCCGCAGGGAGACGTTCTGGAACCGCTGCGTCCGTGCCTTCTGGGTCTTCGACAGCAGGGCGTACCATGATGGAGCCGCGTAGGTGCGCCACGAGCGCACATAGGACTTGTACACCCGCAGCTTGGCTCTCAAGAGGCAGGCTGGACGACAGGACAGGCCGGAGCATTGCCCGCGCGGCTTTGGCCCGGCTGATGCAAAGTTGCACCGTCGGGACCATGCGCAGCGAGCAGTCGATGTGGAGGTATTTCACCGTCGATTGCCACTCGATGTCCCGTGAATTTGACTGCTGTGGTCTTCGGAGTGTGTTCTCGCTCGGAGCGCGAGTACCACTTTGTTGCGGGTTCGAGGACTTATGGTTGCCTCATGCCCGCGGCGTCAACTCGGGGGGTAACGTCCGCCCCGGTCTTGGTTGGCCCCTACTTGTCAGGGGCCTCGCGTGGCCTTCGTTGTGCCGTGCTTTCGCCGTCTATTAGCTTACACTGGCGACAACGGTGCGGGAGCTTCCTCTTCTTCACTGTGCCGTGCTTTCGCCCTCTTCTGCGGGCTTACACTGGCGACAGTGGGATGAGCAGCAACTCTCTTGGGAGTGGTCTGCCTTCGGGCGGTCGTGCGTGGTGCGGAGCAATTTCGTGGAGATGTGCGTCGCGGCTGTTGTCGGCGCAATCGTACATGCGCCGTGCCAGCCGCGCGACGAATTTCTCCACGGTGGGCATCCGGGTATCTCTCATTATGGTGGTGTTGCGCACTTACCGCCCGGCTCCCGCGATGACCCGCAGGGAGACATTCTGGAACCCCTGCAGCCGTGCCTTCTGGGTCTTCGACAGCAGGGCGTACCATGCTGGAGCCGCGTAGGTGAGCCGTGAGCGTACATAGGCCTTGTACACCCGCAGCTTGGCTCTCAGAGGCAGGCTGGACGACAGGACAGGCCGGAGCATTGCCCGCGCGGCTTTGGCCCGGTTGATGCAGTGTTGCACCATCGGGACCATGCGCAGCGAGCAGTCGATGTTGCAACCGAGGTATTTCACCGTCGATTGCCACTCGATGTCCCGGCCCCTCAATTGTAGCGGGGTCGGACGGCGGGAGCGGGTAGTCAACAAGGATGTTGTCTTCCCGAAGTTCACCGCGGTCCGCCACTTGTCCAGCCAGGGCGGCAGTAGGTCCAGAAGTCGCTGCATCTTCCTGCAGGCGAGTTCAATCTTGCGCGACACGCGAAGTAGGCGCTGTCATCCGCGTAGAGGGCGAGCACAACGTCTTCCACTCCCTCCTCGAGATGGCCCTCGAGTGTGGGGATGTCATTGTTGTAGAGCGCGTAGAGCACCGGCGAAAGGCAGCTGCCTTGCGGGACTCCTGCGCTGATGGCCTTCGTCTGGGAGTGTGCATTCTCGACCGAGACGAAGAACCGCCGGTCTTCCAGGAAGGAGGCCATGATCTGCCCGATCATTGGGGGCAAACCTGCGTCCAGGAGCTTGAAGAGGAGCCCCTCGTGCCACACTCGGTCAAAGGCCTTCTCGGTGTCGAGAAAGACTCCGACGGTGTATCGGCCCCTGTTCAACTCCGACGCCAGGTAGTGCAGGACTCTCGCCAACTGGAGTGTCGTGCTGTGGCTGTCACGGAAGCCATGTTGCTCTGCCCTCAGCTGGATGTGGGGCAGGATTCTCCGTAACAGCAGACGCTCAAACAGCTTGGCGAGAGGAGGCAGCAGAGTGATCGGGCGGTAGCCTCCCGGGTGTCGTCTGTCCTTCCCCGGCTTGGGGATAACGATCACCTTGCCCTCCTTCCAGAGGGCGGGGAAGTGACCGGTGCGCAGGATGCCGTTGAACAGCCGCGTCAGCGAAACGACGGCTCTCCTTGGCAGCTGTACTAGGGCCCCCGCGACGACTCCGTCCGGGCCCGGGGCCTTCCGCTGGTTCAGCTTCAGGGCCACCTTCCGGACTTCGCGGGGCGACATGAAGTAGTCGCCGGCGAGGGGAGGCGCGGGGGCCGCCAGGAAGCGCTCTACGCGCTCTACAACAGCGGCGTTGTGCTCGTAGTCGGCGATGGGGTTGGGCTGGAACTGCCCAGCGAAGTGGTCCACCAGGTTGGCGGCGCGATCTCGTGCGGCGTAGCGGCGCCTGCCCGTGTGATCAATCATGGGGCAGACCGGTTCGGGAGTTGAGGTCAGGCTGCGGTTCAGACGGTGAAGGGCGGTGTCATCCTGGGAGGACTTGTCAATGGTGCGCTCCCAGGACTGTCCCCTCAGCTCGATGATGCCCGCGCGCAGTTCTTCTCCGAGCCGGTTGATCTCCGCCTTGATCACAGGGCAGCGCGTGTGGTGCCAGGTTCGACGAAGACGGCGCTTGAGGTCCAGCTTCTTGCGGAGGTGTGGAGGAAGCCTCTCCTTCCGCAAGACCGGCGGTGGCTTAGTGGTGGTGGCTGCGGCTTGTGCGGTGGTGATGGCTGTGGTGATAGCCTCAGCCGCGGACTCTACCTCTTCCTTGGTATAGACACCGCCGGGGAGCTGCGTTGTGTTCAAACTATCTACTGCTAGATCGAACTCGGATTCCGAAAATACTTCATCTTATCTATGAGAAGGAGTCTAGAGGGAGGATATGGGCGGCAGGCAATCGACATAAGGAGCAGAAGGGGGGGCTAATTTACTAGTGAATTTCTCCAACCAGACTTTGGGGTCGCTATAGGACGAGTTAGGGGCCGAAAAAGAACTCCTAAATATTTTTATATTTTTCCAGATAAGACAGGCTGGCGGACATAGGTTCTCGCAAAATTGCTTCTCTTTAGTTAGCAATTTTCTAACCATGGCAGAGATTCTTTTAAAGTTGAAGAAATTCTCTGTAGTCATGCTAGAAGCATATGTCATCTCGGCCTCTTTTCTTTTATTTACTGCTTCAGTGCACTCAGGATCCCACCACGGGGGTGAATGGATTTTTTCAGGGAGAGGTCTCTTTAATGGGATTGAGGAGTTGGCACTGGTAACAATTGCTCCGAGGAATTTTGCATAAACATTGAGGGAGTACGAACTTAAGCGAAAATAGCTTTGTTTACAAAATTAGCTTACTTGTTTACTCTTTATTTTACAATAAAACAGTGTCACTAGCGTACTCGTTAGAACCGGTCGTTTCATTCATACGCCGCTTCCTCTATCAATATAATTCGATAGTTATCAGTATTATATATCCTATCAATATCAGTAAAGTGCGAGCACCGCACATTTTGGTCCTTCGAACCGGATCTCGATGTACGGACCGAAATATGCGAATTAGAATTAGAATTATAAAAACGAGATGTTGCGAAAATTTGCTATTAAAAACCTGCGATCGAAGACAAAAGCGATTAAAAATTTTCGCTACTACATACAAGTCGGACCAAGAAATTTTACAAGTTAAAACAAAGAGATCGCGGAAAAATGCGAATGCTGAAAGTCACTGCACGGGTCTGTGGCACGGGAAAGTGATTGAGAGGAAGCTGTCTAACAAAGTACAAAAAGTAATAAACATGTAATAAATTAGTTGTAAAAAATGTAATATAAATGTAATAAACATGTAAAAAATTCGAAATATAGTTGTAGATATAAATATCTTCAACTATGTTTCGCAATCAGTAAATGCCATCGATAAGGTCTGACTTTCTGCATTGGTAGCAAAGAGTTTCGTTTATCTGAAATTTGTAGAATCCGCTCTTTTTACAGCTGACAGACAAAATCTTTTAGCCTACTAGACTTAAAATCATTCTTTTTACAAGTAGATCCGTCCGTCCGACCCGTCGTCCAGGTTTCAGGAGCTACAAATCGGTAGGATCTTACTGAAAGGACAATTTTTGTCAAAGGGAAGTTTTACGAATGGCAGTTTGGCCACCTAAATGTTACTTTGTATGTAGAGGTAGTTAGGTAGTAGGAGTAGGTTTAGTTTATTTGTTGTAAGGTTGTTCGAATTTCGAATCGACCATAAGCGTGCTAAAAGTGTTTCTGTTTGAAATGGACCGTAATATTTGACGTTTCATATAATTTCAAATGTCATTTCATTGAATCGAAAATGTTTAGCGCCAATTTGCCTCAGACATAAAATAAAAATGTGTTGTGTGTGTTTTGCGTTTGTTACGTTTGTCCATTATAACATTTAGATCGAATTTCCACTAGAAAAAAATCGAAGTCTAAGAACTGTATCGTTTAAACTCTTGTTTGTGTTTGTGGCACTGTGTTATCAATTTATCATTAACATCTGGACCATGCGTAGTTTGTATAGCATTCTGTTTCTAAACACCATTTAGACATCAGAGCGAGAACTTATACAGGGGTAATATGTACTCGTTGATTTGCTGATATTATCTATTCCTGATGCTATGTGCTGCTTGGAATTTTTATACATGTAAACAGGTAAATCTCTCCTACCATTATAATTATTCCTCTTACCAGTATTTAATGTTGTTGTTCTGTTGTTGAAGAGGCGGTCAGAGTGTCGATAAAATGCGCCTAGGCGCCCCCTTATCTACACCCTAACCGAAGAGGCTGCTCCTGGGAGGATATCCTGTATTATAACAAATAAAGATCAAAAATCTTATTTTAGACCCAAAATCAAACTTGAATCAGTTAAGCTTCATTACAGGTCACTGCTTAGAGCGGAGGGGCTTCCCAGTTATACTACTCGGTCAATTAAAGAAAGGGACTGGCAATGGCCCTACTCTTTGCATTTCACTCATATTGAATACCGTCTGCTGATATTTATGCCGTTTGGCTTAACCTGCTGGGATGCAGAGAACCTAAAAAGGAACTTTTATGACAGACGTCACCTAGAGTAATGTAGATTCTATTTTGGGCATTTATGGGCAAAAAACATAAAATTTGCCTTAATTGCTGTGTCATTATTTTTCTTTTCCGGCCAGCAGAGATAGCAAAAGGGTTAGATGTATGTAACTTTACATTTTGTACTTTGTATTTGTTACAAACTCTCAGTGCCTTCTCTGTGGAACTACTTAACCTGCTGAGACCTAAAAAGGAATTTTTGCTTTTCATAGTATCTGAACTCTAATAATAAGGTTCATAATTGCGATGCATTAAAAAAAAATGGCAGCGAAAGTAAACAATGAAGAGCCATCAGTGACAAATGAGTTCTAATCTGACTAGTTCACATGCTTGGGCAGCGCCACTTTGCATGTAGACTGCGCATGGTTACTGTATTAACTAATGTAATTTATTTATTTATTGAATAAACAAAGTTAAAAAAAAAAAAAAGACAAACTAATCATTGACCTATTGGCACTTTTAGATTAAAGCAGAAGATAAACTAGGGATGAATGTCCCCCAAACATTGTCACTGAAATGTGAGGGATGACAGTGTTGAAATGTCCCGAAACATGCCATGTGACATTTGACAAGACGCAGGACATGTCAGCACACATATCTTGTGTCATTATCGCTGTTTTTGTTGCTCAGGGTAGTCTACTTCTTAACATGCCTGTTATGTTGACAAACTAAACCATGCTTTTACTTATTGAACATACCAGAGTTATTATTTGTTGTGGAAACAAGAATTGATGTGAAATAATTAAAGAAAAGTTATGAGTTTGAGAATAATGCCAAGGAGCTTAATTTACTGAGATAAAAGAAGTAAGCAAAACTGTATGACAAAGAAGTATAAGAATCTCCAGTCAAAAAGTATCTTACTTAATGCAATGGCAAATCTGACAGGTGAGCTGACAGCGTCACATAGTTTTGTATCCTGTATGGCTATAGAAAGTCCCATCATATGTAATAAAGTTTCAAAATCTGATGATTTGAGTAAAAAGTAAAATTCACAAATTATCCATGGATATTTGGAGATCACCTCTTTGTGGTATGAAATTCCACATCCACCACCTTCTTTTTCTCTTCTTTCTCTACCAAAATAAGTTTGATAAATAAAATATTACGAGAAGGGAGATGTCCCCGAACATGTCACTGCAAAGCAAAGTGTCAGTTGATAGTTGTAAAGTGGTCCAAAACATGTCCCGCAACATTTTATACAACATTTTACTATGGTAAAATTTTGCTGGGCATGTTTTGGAATATGCGGGGCATGTATTGGAACAGTGTGCAATTCACAACGGTCACTTTGCAGTGACATGTTGCGGGAAATTTGCTCCTAGTTTATCTCCGGCTTTATTACCAGCACTAAAACTAACCAATCAAGACTGACAGGTCTCCACACATAGTAGCCCCACTAGTAGGAGAAATGGCAAACAAAGCCTTCATTGCTTGTTTATCGTGTGACAGCAAACAAAACCCCTGAATTCCTTTTGCAATACTTTACTTCTCACATTATATTCATCTCTTTCCAGGCAAGTAATGTCAGTGGTCGATGGAAGTCTAGGATGGTGGACTCTTTGTGCAAAATCTGCTACACCAGAAGAGACCAAATCAAAAGCTGGACTAGGTAATAGCGTCTTAAAATCAAAAGAGCATGTTATTAAAAACAAATGCAACAGAACTCTCAAGAAGAAACTGAAGAAATACAAGCTTCAGAGACATGGCCAAGAGGATCCTGATGTATTAAATGTATCAGAAATATTGCACCAGTCTCTGAAAATAACATCTCTACGCAAATCTGTTGAAGTTGGTGGTTTACAGGAGATTGATGAAGTAGCTAGACCTGAAAATTACCTTATTAAAATGGTTCGAAGGAAGCAACTCTTACTAGATGCATATGCTAAAAGGAATGCTGAGACTGATGGAAAATGTGAAGTTAAGTCTAGAAGTAAGTCCCAAGATGAACAGATTGAAAATAGTATTCTAGACAAGAATATAGCTGAGAAAAAAAAGCAAACTAATGCCTTTCAGCTCATGATGGATTCCAGGAATAAGAGTATTGGGGGAAACTCGCCAGGAAAGGAATTTATTGTTAATGAAGAAGAGACTGAAAATACATCTGAAAAGAAATTTATAAAAGTGAAAAGAAAGTTGGCTCTAGAAAAAATGGCGGAAGCTAAAGGATTTATCAAAATGAAAGAATTAGAGGACCTCAAAGAAGAATGCATAAAAGTAAAAATGGAAAAAAGAGCAGATAGATTGAAGAAGATGATAACAAATGGTACCAATAAGAAATTAAAGAAACAAGAAAAGCTGAAGAAACATAAAGAAGAAAAAAAAGGACTAAGATTTATCGAAGATGCTGGTATCGTTTTCATTCCTGAAACTGATCAAGAAAATAAAAATAAAAGTTCAAAAAGAGATAAAACTTCGCAATCTGTTAAAATAAATGGTGTGCCTGAGATGGATGGGCTCAGTGGTAAACTCAAATTTACAAGTCCGAAAACGAAAATAATCACGAAGGAAGATAAAGATTTTCTTAGTAAATTATCACCATCCATAAGAAAGGCAGAAAACATGATGTCTTACTTTAAGAAAATTGAGAAAGTTACCGAAAATGATGCCTTATCTGATGATGAAAATCTTAATAGAAAAAATGATACTACACATTCAATCAAAGTTAAATTTACGCCAAAGAACAAAAAAAAAACAAAGAGGAAGAAATTAAGTCTTAAATACGAAAATGCATTAGAAGTAGACTGCAATGAAAACACAAAGGAAGCAATTGAAACTCATGAACCTGATAATAGTAAAGTAGAAAATGGCGAAAAACATGAAAGATTATCAAGAAAGCGTAAGAGGAAAGACAAAATAGATTCAAAAATACTGTCTGATAATACAGACCTGGTCAACACCGATGTCATGCAGTCTTCTATTGCAGAAAGTAGACCTAAACGTATCGTGCGACAACCAATAAAGTATGTTGATGATGTGCAATTGACAAGTTCGGATGAGGAACTGCATGTGTTTACGCCGAAAAAGAAGAAATACCTAGAAACTAAAGATGAAGCGAAGCGCAGTACTAGAATGAGATCCAAAGACAATATAATAGATTCAAAAGACCAGGATGTGAAGAAAGAAAAGAAAACCCCAAAACTTAAAACTAGATCTAAATTGGATGAAGATGTAATAGTTATAGGAGAAAATGATGTAACGAACGATAACTCACGAAATCGTGATGAAAAGCTTAAAAATAAAGCGGGTGCTCAGTTAGCGCCAATATTCAAACCTAAAGTAGATCCATCCATATTAGAGGCTAAACAAAAGTTCCTTCAAAGTGGAATGCCTGATCAAATGAAAAAGGTTGCAGCACAACAAAAAGCACAGAGCATCTTGATGAACAATTTTACTTCTGTGGTTCACATCCATCAAAATGTAATAACTCCTACTGTCACATTACAAAACAAAGACTTTTTCTATGCAACTGAAGATGAGTCTGATGCTGATGAAGCCACAATATTTGATGAAAATGATATGAAAAGTATATTCGGCACCATTGACACTAAAGAAAAGATTTGTAATAATGAAAAGATTGAAGTCATTGACGTCAGGGCCACACTACAGACAATCAAACACAGCTATCCAGAGTTCCCTGTTTATCGTACTTATAAAACATTAAACAATAAGCGCAATGCTGATCAGAAGAACTTCAATTCAGTCAATCTAGATAATAGTGCAGATGTGTTAAATGATATAACAGATTCAAAGAATGAAGATCCCAACAGTTTGAACTGGACTGATAAATATAGAGCTACATCAACAAACCAGATAATAGGCAATTTCGATAGCGTCAAGGAGTTAAAGAAATGGTTGGATTCATGGAAGGAAAATGAAAACATTTGCCCTGCTTATGGCAATGATGACACAGACTCTGATTTTTACCATTCTGATACTGACAGTAGAGGCAGCATGAGAATATCAAATAATCTGTTTGTGCTTACCGGCCCACCCGGTACTGGAAAGACTTCCTGCGTATATGCCGTTGCAGCAGAATTGTCAATGAAAGTAATAGAAGTCAATGTCAGTAGCAAAAGAACTGGAAAAATATTGTTGCAAGATCTGCAAGAAGCTACACAATCTCACAAAGTGAACAGGAACAAGGGCAGTAGTGCAGAGAACTCACAGAATTCACAGGAGTTAGTCCTCAGCAAAAGACTGGAAGGTTTTAAAAAGCAGTACAAAAATAAGAAACTGTCCAAAAGTAAATCTGACTCTGGCACATTCTCACAAAGAAGTGATAGCTTTAGTCAATCACAGGTTACTCAAGAAGGTCGCACAGGAATGTCACTCATTCTGATTGACGATGCTGATATAGTATTTGATCAGGATGATGGCTTCATCTCTGGAATAGCTCAGTTAGTGCAGTGTTCCAAGAGGCCCGTCATACTAGTGACTGGTACTCTGAATTGCCCACATTTACAAAAGTTTCTGCTCTCTGGAAATATTGTTAAAATGAATCCACTTTCGACGCGAATGTTAGGAACCTGGCTCGATGTCATGTGTCTAGTAGATACAGCCGTGTGCTGGCCTGGCACTGGTGCTAAATTCCTAGATTATTTCAAAGGTGACATGAGGAAAACTATAAACTGTTTGCAGTTTTACGTGATTACCGAAGCACAAAAACGGAAGGATAAATCTTCCAAGGTTGACGAACGAAGTGGTATCATTGACATGGATGACGAGAATTCAAATCAGTCTTGGGTAGATTGTATTGAAGACAAAATCGACATGACAGCAAAAACATCATCAGTTCGGAATGGAGTTTGGAAATATTTCGTTGATGATCCCAACAATATGTTGAACGTTGACTATCCCTTAGATCTCCTTAGTATTTGGTGGAATGTACCGCACGTTCTGAACTTTCACGACAGTGTAGGGGAGTCTAAACAAGTTTTGGAGTGCAAAGGACTAGAAGATATTTCTGCCGTTTTCGACAGTATATCTTTAGCAGACTGTTTGCGTGACGACGATGTGTCTGATGCAAGAAGAGACATCTGCTCAGACCCTTGGCAGTATTTTGAGGCCGACAGTGTTTCGGAAAAAGACAAACTTGACGAAGTTAACAATCACTCTCAAATTTCTAAAGAAATCGCCTATGACTTAGTGAAGAGATCTCTGGATAATGCGCGTAGTTTATTCAAGACGCGGAATTCGGAATTACGATTTCCAGGTTCCAAAGACAGGAGGTGTGTATTATTATTATTACGATTACAATGTTTGCATGATTCCTCCAGTAAACGATTACGTCGTGAGGACATCTTTAATCTTGCGGTTCGAGGCCCTTCCTCCCAAAGCGAGATGTACCGCCCGGGTACGCAACCTGGCGCGGGAGAAACAAAATAAAATCTCTATGTCTTGGATGTTTAAATAAATATGTGTGTGACGTCGCTGTCTCTGGTTCCCCCGCCACAGGCTATCCTAGTATGGGGCCAGAAGCAATTTTTGTGCCTGTATATAAATGTGTGTATATTATGTATCATTATTCATGATTCCAGGAAACGTGATAAAACAATTCAGAAGCACGAAGCTTTGACAAACTCGTACGCAACCTGGCGCGGGAGAAACAAAATAAAATCTCTATGTCTTGGATGTTTAAATAAATATGTGTGTGACGTCGCTGTCTCTGGTTCCCCTGCCACAGGCTATCCTAGTGTGGGGCCAGAAGCAATTTTTGTGCCTGTATATAAATGTGTGTATATTATGTATCATTATTCATGATTCCAGGAAACGTGATAAAACAATTCAGAGGCACGAAGTTTTGACAAACTCGTTTAGCCCAAGCACAGTTTTGCATCGACGGGCGTTGTCCTTGGATTACTGGTCAACTTGCAGAACCATTTGTAGGTTCGAAAAGGAGAAAACCGACAACAATTCAAAGAGGAACAACAGGTTTTGTCACTACTTGAAGTCTACCAAGGTAATGTGTAGAAACGACGTGTTTGATAAACTGTGCAATAGTTTGCAACATAGTGTTTCAGAGACTGATAATTAAAAATGAATCGACTTCGTAATCAATGTCTTCAAAATAATTAATTAAAGTCAGGCCACAGAGAGAATGCGATCCTGAGAGCACAAAACCCATACATTTTTGACATCCGCAATGAAAAATATTGCTTATTATGTACGCATTAAGAAAATGTCATTATCGCATTCTACAAATGGCCGAAGTGTAGATAATATCAGGTAATTTTGATTTCCATGGCAAGTAACACGTTTTTAAGCAAAGATCATGATTAAAGTGTTCGGTTACGTAATAAGTTTGGCATGTAAAACACGCACATTGTGAACTTAAAAAGGAATATACTAATAATTTTAATCGTTTATAATTTTAGTAAAGTACCCTTTTAATAAGCTTTTAATATTTAATTTCGCAATTTCATGTTTTGCCGAAATGTTGAAACGAATTATAGTAAAAAACATTCACTTCTTAATTCTGAGACTACCTTACCTAGTTACAAGATATATAGTTATATTGTCAATGGTTCAATTGTTTATTTATCGATTGGAATTCTAAAGAAGGCTTTAAGTAGGTATTGTACTTCCAATCATCAAATCCAAACTTCTCTCAACTGGCTTCCTTTCTGTATTCATATCTATGTTCTTCTGTATTTTATTATTGATTGACCTAATATGTTTAGTACGTAAAATATGTTTGCAGGCATCTACGAAAACATGTATAGAACATACAAATGATTATTTATTAAATTAATATTGTCCAGACCCATAAATACAAGTTGTAACACAGAGGTGAAGTCATATTTTATGGAGTTGATGTGGACATAATTCTGGACAACTTACTATGAAATCGATTTGACCTGAGCAATTTTATTTTAGACTCCTCCATACATTTTGGGCCAGACGGTTGGCTCATTTGTATGGAGAAGTCAAAAATTAAGTTGTCTAAAAAATCTGTTACATAGATATATTTTTTTCAGATTGAAGTCCCTAACGATACCTTAAAATATAAATACACTATTATGTTACAACCTGTATAATTTTAGTAGTATTTTAGTAGATACAGGGAATCCTAGTTTGGGGCTAGATCAATGTGTGTAAATAGTGTCCAAGGTATTATTATTATTATTATTATATATCATGTATAGCAATAAAAAATATCTTCAAACATCAAATGATGCTTAGTGTCATCTAGTATGCATTAAATGAGTCTACAGGTCAATCTACTGCGCAATGCGATACAAGATAAGGCGTATTGCAATTATGTTAGTATATAGCTTAAGGTGGGTAGGTAACACATGTATTTATCAATTATTCCACCCAAGACCACAATAAAATTAACTCATGCATGTCTCATGTTCAATACTTGTTTGTGATAATAAAATATGGGATTTGACTTTTGTTTTGAGTTTAAACTACTTTTAATATTTTTTGTAGTAACACGGATATTGTATTTTGCGGCCATTATGTTTCAAAAACGTTTTGAAACATAATGGCCGCAATTCAGAATATCGTTTTTGAAACATAATGGCCGCAATTCAGAATATCGGTCGTGTCTTCTATTGTAAGTTTGCATTTTAATCTATGGATAATAATGAGTAAAGCTCGTCGTTAAGGATTCATTTATCCTATGAGATGAAGAAATGCTTAAGGTTTTTCTTGTATTAATTTATTTACTAGAATACTTGGTTTGGTTGTTGTGTTTGAAGATAAATCGAGCAATCGCAGTTATTGACAGTGACTTGTATTATTAGATCGGTTCGATTGTATAAATTGAAAGCAAATAAAGTATAAAACTATGTATTCGATATAATTGATTTTATTGTAATGCTTCTAGGCTTCTGTAATAGATTTTACCTAGAGGGCAAGAAATTATATAATGGAAATGACACCTTCGGTAAACCTGATCATGCTTGACATAAAGACTAAACTAACTAGGTACTATATTATTTTACAAACATCTAAATGTTGGTCTTCTTTCTTCGCCTCTTCGCATGGCGTCACTCGCGTTCATGGTGAAACATTCCTCCCATTTACGGCCGAGGCTTTGCGCTTGTGGCAACTCCGTTGCCCGGGGAGGGATGTGCCGGAGCAGCCTGGCGTGCAGCTTGCCTGAGATGAGGACAGTTGCAATTTGCATGCCTAGACGGGCTCCTGGGGCAGAGCACGTATCTTGCTCACCTGCATGCAGTCTCACAGCCAGAGTCTGGCGCTTTGTCTAACTCCGTGCGTGTGGCTTTGATGCTTCGGTTCGACATCTGCGAACCACATGGCAGTGTTTGTGGTGCGGCGGTTGACACGCTGGGGCGTCGCGGGCTATACTGTCTTCGGAGTGCGTGGAGTACTTGTTGCTGCTGCTTATATTCCGGCGGTTCTAGAACCTCCGGGTTTGAGACGCAACGACGGGAAACGTCCTGACGGTCTCACGTTATACCTTGGGAGAGGGGTTGTTGCCTTTTGTGGGATGCGACTTGTGTGTACACGTTCGCACCATCCCACATCAGCTCGACTGTGGTAACCCCGGGTGCTGCTGCTGAGTCAGCAGTGTGGCAGAAGAACATCTAATACGCGCAGATAATGGGAAGTTATCTATTTGTTCCTTTGGCCGTCGAGAGCGCGGGGGTGTGGGGTGCGCAGGGTAGGGCCTTCATCAATGATATTGGGCGTCGCTTGAGGGACCGAGGTTTTGACGACTGCGTTTTACCACAGATAGTTTTACCACAGATACTACAGATACTATAATACTTTTACAGAGGATCTCGCTAGCTGTGCAGCGCGATTATGGTGCTTGTGTAATGGGCACCTTTGGTGCGGTTTATTTTTATAGATATTTAGTTTTGTATTTTCTGTTATCTAAATTATCTTTTACTATAAAATATAATACAGGAAGTGCTTTAAATTTGCTTTATGAAAATCGCCGCTCCGGTTACATCAGAGTTCGATTCTATCAATAAATCGTATTTCGATCATTCTTAAATGAGCAAGACTTTAGCCTCGGCCTACTTTAATGTACATTATAAACCACAGGATCAAAATTAAAATTTAACGTTACCTTAGGATTCAAGTAAAAATAGCAGAAAGCGCCGAAAGGGTATGGGTATACCTCGCGCCACACGTTATGAGCGGTGGCCTTGAATGCGCAGTAGTCACTTTTCAATACCTGTACATATGCGCAGTAATTCCCGCCAACGTCGCCCAGCGCTCTTAAATCGTGGCGCGAGGTATACTATCGTGGTAACTAAACATGTCCCAAAATCATTACGTCAAAGCCCAAACCTATGAGTAGGTGTAAGTTTCTTCATAAAGTGTACACACCAGACGCTCTGTGCTGCATTATGGCTTAGTCATGGCCTCGGTACGCTCGTCTAATTACCAGTAGTAGTTGTAAGTAGTTTTTTTGTTGGTAAGGCAGCAAAAAGACGCTTATCTGCTCTGATAAGTAGGAGTTAAAAATAACCAATTATAAAACATAAATTTGCTTACAAAAACAATTCAATTATTACATTCTCTGAGATTATAGTTTGCGTGGCAACTGAGGTTACGAGTACAATTGTTCAGGTCGATTATTCCACTATGATTCATTTTTTACTACATTTACTATCTTTCTTTAACTAATTTCCTTTTTTTCGTGTCTCTTTACTAAGACTATGTGCGGTTTGGGCGATATCTCGAGTACACGAATACTAACTTTACTGTTACTTCGTAACAAACAGAACATTCTACATAAGTGCTAATTAGTAAATTGTTAACCAAGAGTGAAATGGTCACTTTCACCCGAGTTAAACACCCTACTAAAAGTGGTTACTTTTAATTTCGAATGTAAGGAAAACACATTTTCCGAAAGGGGCTTGACATTTTTAGCAGATCTCCAGTTCATGAAATGGTACCATTGCGAACGCTACCATAACGGACAGGCAAAGGCAAAATGCTACTTTTCTGTTTAAGCTACTTTTTTAATTTATTAATTGCCATGTAGCATTTACGCAGTGTGCCAATTCAACACAGATCTTAATAAAATAAACGATTGTAATTTCATCGTAATCGATTAAAAAAGTTTATGTTTCAATTTTTAACTTTAACAACGTTATATGAAAATTTATGAGTTTTTTGTTGTACAAAAAAAAACAATAAGTTATATTTTTTACTGAATTAAAAAACTATCGATGACTGTGTGTTATAATGAATATTGATTGTAATATTTGATTCGATTATTTTTACACATTGGTAAAAGTAGCACAGGAATATTTCATCTGTGGTGACATTTCCATAATCCTTCACAATTCGCCACTATAAAAAAAGTTTTGTTTTAGTTGTTCGATTACTTTAAAAGTGGTGAAAGTAAGTCATGGGCGTTAAGTCTTGAATCCTTCGTTACGCTCAGGATTCAAACTTAGAATCCCTCGCTACTCTCAGGATTCTATCGTAGAATCCTTTGCTTCACTCTGGATTCGATGAATAAAATGCACTTTTTCGAGAGGCAATGGTAAAATAACTATTTCCACCCGTTACATACCTACGAAAATTAAACTTTCCGAGCAGGAGAGATGAAAAATATACCTAGTATTGGCACTTATGTCCTGACCTATGAATCTGACACAGATGGACGCACAAAGAACCGGATTAGAACAAAAAATTAGGTGAGTAGTCAAAAAGAAAGTAGGATAGCACCTAAATGAAATGATTATTGAATTGTGCAAAATGGGTAATTTCCAAGCAAACGACCCCTTATCGTAAAGAATTGCTCTTTTCACACTATGTTATCAGTTGTGTATATTTAATTTGTTTTAAATACAAAAACAGTAACAGCATAGAGGAATAAATAGGAACAGAGAGAAATGTTCTAAGGAGCCTGCAAAATTCATACCTATATTAGTAGGGTTGGCAAAAGAGAAAAAATAAAAAAACACATACGAGCTTTTATTGACCGAGCGATTTTATTATCTTATTCTTAGGGCGCTATGCTATTGAAATACTTAGGTAGAGGTCACCCACTTATAAAGTCAACTACTCATCATGGAACATAAATATTTGTAGGGTAATAATACTAATAACAATTACCTAACTAAATAAGACGGTTTGTGCTATCTACTTTAACATTTTAAATACGTATACCTAGTCTGGTATTCCAAATTCCAAATGTCTTTATTACTGTAGATATTTACATATACATAGCACTCGTCATTTTTTGCCACTTCTCTACATTGGACCACTGAGGGAGAAGAAGGGCGTAGAAACTCCCACAGATTGATTTTTAGATCTCTTTTTAAAAATTGCTTATGCTTAACTAATACAAAATATAATATTTAGTCATTATCATAATTAATAAGCAGGAATAAATAATTACAAAATTATTAACAGCAAGGTCTGTGTTGAGCCAGATTAACCCCATACAGACCCATCATTTAAGTAATCTTGAACATTGTAATATCCCTTTTTGGACAAAGTCGCTTTAACATGGATTTTAAATTGCTCAAATGGCAATTTCAAGATATTCATTAACTAACCTAGTAACTCCTTAGGATAGTTGAAATATGAAATATCTTTTCTGTTTCTATTATTATTCATACAAACAGTACAGTACACCGTTTTGAAAGTCCAAAACGTACACTTAACTTAAAATAACTATATACAGTTTATTCTACATCAAACAATTAGATAAGGTAGGTGACAACAAATAAGACGTGGTTTGTGAAGGCCCTCCGTTTGGGCACTGGGCGAACGAGCGTAAACCGATTTTATCCAGTGGCGGTGCGTACGTGACACAGCGGCCAGTGCTCACTCACACATGTGCAGTATGCTTGTAGTAGGTTACCTACGACGACGGCGTGGTTCTATGAACCTTTGTCTCTGGTACTTTCTTCCTCTGTGGTAACAGTGCTAGCTGACTTTAGATGTACGTAGTATCTTATTATGTCTGTGTTTAGTACGTCATAGGCGCCCGTAGTCCTCTAAGGTAGGTTCAGTAAAGTCCTCATATCATACTAAGTACAATATCTGGGGATCGAGTCCTGCTCGAGCTCGACCTGCGAGGTTGGTCGCAAGAAATCATCAGTCTGCATATCACTCATCAATCAATCAAAGGCTGTAAGAAAAATTATCAGATAACCTTTCGTGGTATATTAGAAGGCGATAGTGATCGGCTGGAGGTCGCGGAATCACACAAGTTATAGGTGCCTACTTAACGGTAGAACATATTCAAGGGCACATCGAGGATATGGACGAGACTTGCATAGCCGTTGAATAATTAAACAGAGAAAGGTTCAACCTTCAACTCCTTCAAAATAAGTGTTCTGAGCAGGTTGGAAGATTTCTAAGTGGCAACTTCTGGAAAAAGGGTTTGTTTACCGCTGTTACCGTGAGAGCTCAAGCTCTGCCGCTGCATAACAATAAGTTGCTGATAGTATGATCAAAATATCTGTCCATCAGATAAGGGAGCTCTGGAGGGAGGTCCGAAATCATAGCGCTTAAGGAGAAATGGCTTCTACCGCATGACCTGAATTTTGTAAGCGAGGTTGACGATGATTTCTGGTGATGTGTTGCGAAGTCTTCGGCCGACACATCTGTTGGAGGACTGTGTGGCGGTAATCATTGTTTTCCAGTGTGACCGTGATTTACTGTGAAAGTGATAGACTGACTGACGACAGACCGAATTGAATTAGGCCAACATCAGTTTACTTAACGTGTACATGCCATGTGAGTGTTCGGATAACGGCGCAGCTGGACGCAATAATAGAGATGACAGTGGCGTAGAATCGACCTATGTGTTAGGCGACTTCAATGCGGATCCGGGCAGGAGTTCTGCTGCGGAGAAGTTGTCCTTTTGCTCGGAGCAACAAATCACTTGTGCGGACATAGAAATCCATGTGTGGACTGACACGTATACATGTTTGAGTGTCGCCCATGGTACGACCAGCTGGTTGGACCTTGCCTAGTCACACATGGCACGATACTATCTACTGAGATCGGCTGTGATGTCAAATGGTCAGATCATTTACCAATGCCTATTGTATGTGTGCTACAAGGACATATATTGCAAAGCGTTATTATTTAGACAGAAATGTAATAAAAATCTAAAGTAGGGCATTCGTAGCTTCGAACAGATTGAACAATACTGTAATGACTGTGATATCAACTTAGAGGATGCTACCTCTAAGGCTGACTGTAGGTACTGACTGTAATATTTTTATATGTATACAACATTTATATTTAATTGACGAATATGGCAGAAGAAGCATGAAAGCCGAATAAACGCTGTAGAAATGAGGTCTTTGAGGAGTAAGTATATGTGGAGTAACATTCAAATATAGATTGAAGAATAAAGTTTTAGGGGAACGCTGTGGATTGAGAGAAGATATAGTGACAAGGATAGAGAAAGGCCAGCTTAGATGGTTTGGTCATCTTGAAAGGATGAATGAAAGGAGATTGAAGAAACAGATTTATACAGCGAGTGTGAAAGGAGCCATCGGGCGGGGACGCCCAAGAAGGTCCTATTTTAAAGACCATATCGGCGATTTGTTAGTAAAGGGGCAAATACGAAGTACCCGTAGCTTGCATGAAGAGACTTATGAATGTTGAGGAAGCGAGAGATGTATGCCAGGATCGTAGCAGGTGGAGGTCTTTGGTCTCTGCCTATCCCTCTTCCGGGAAATAGGCGTGAGCATATGTATGAATTGTATTCGAAAATAACTACAATTTTACAAAACGCGTCACAATCCCTTCGTCTGTGTCCCAGGGTGTTCCTAGAAAAAGGCTAGGAGGGTGCTGGGATGGAACTATCGTGTGAAGAGCAGTCCTTAAAATGCAAGATTTTGGTACTGAATTTGGATAGATTGCGGCAGGCCTAGAACAGGGGATACCTATGAAAACGTGTGTTATACACGCAAGGTATTAAACATAAATTTAAGTGGTTAGCAGAAGGACTTAAAACTGTTCTAAATTTTGGAATGCCATAAAGAAACTAAACTACGTGCTACCACAAAAATTATTAAACAGCGTTTAACACGTTCATTGCCAAGTCAAAATGCAGAACTTATACAGATGGCCAAAATAAAATAAAACGTTTAATTTGACTTTTATTGTCTTATTTATACTTTTATATATATATATATAACCTTTAATTAAGTATATAATATATAAACGCATCGTAAAATGGGGCAAATTGGAATTGAGGGGCTAATTGGAACTAAGTAATAGAAAATGCAGCCAAATCTCTGCATTTTGTATTAGTTCCAATCAGCCCCTTGATTCCAATTAGCCCCCCTTTTTATTTTTTACTTCTCCCTACATTTTGGGCTAGGCGATAAGATGATTTGTATGGCGAAGTGAAAATTTAAGTAGCTCTGATGAAACCCCTAACAACTCCCTAAAATATGACTTCTCCCTTAGAATATGAGTTATTCGTCTAAGACTTGATGAATTTTGCTATACAGGGTATAATCATCGAACACTTTAGCTCCGTTTTTGAGAACTCAAAACATATGGGGCCTTACCACAAAAAAAAGAGTGTTCAACACTTGTTTAAAAACGAAAACGTATGGGATTTGACGTTTGTATTGAGGCTAAACGCTGTTTAATAAGTTTTGTGGTAAAACGGATGTTATTTCAAATATTCCTCGTCTATTAATATAGTGGACTTGCGGTAGTGTGATGGATCTCGGCAATTCTTCAGCTGCCTGTACTCCTCAGGTATCAAAGAACCCAAGGCAAGTACCATATTTACACTTCCTCAAATATATATATTAAAATATATTTTTCTATGGCTTATGTTTAAACGATTACCAAAAACGCACCTATTTTACTAACAATAAATTCGAAATGACTGCCAGAATGGATAAATGTCCACCAAATTGTGTTTGGATAAATGACCACCAAACTTCTTTTTATGTTTTGTGTGCTTAAGTTTATGTTTTAAGTATTTTTTGTTGTTCTTACATGTTCAACCTAACACAAAGGATAAAGGCGGCTTCGCATCACTCACCCCCTTTACCCTTCACCTAAGCTACCGCAGTATTTTGCCCTGATATTTTTTGCAACTTTTGGTGTTCATTAATCCATTTTGGGTAGGAAAAAAATATTTTGGTGATCATTATATTTGTTGCCATTTTCTATAGTATCCATTATACTTACACATAACGCCAATTCTGTTGGCTTCGGAATGCCGCCTGGACCGCGAATGGGTACATTTACAGGCTGTTACAGAAAGGTGTACTTATATTTTAAGAGGTTGTTAGGGACATCATTCTGAACAACATTTGCTGTGACACTGATTTGATCAGAGCAACTTTTTTTTTATTCCTCCATACGTTTTGGCCCGGGCGATTGGGCAATTTGTATGGAAAAGTAAAAAGTAAAGATGCTCTTCTTCTGATGAATGATATCCCTAACAACCCCTTAAAATGTAGTCATATATTAAGGGGTTGTTAGGGATACCTTTCTGTTACACCCTGTATACATGGGCGAGAGGGGAAGTGACAGCTGGCTCAGAGACCAAGAAACATGGCGCAGGCTGTAACTACTGGATGCCATCACGTCATAAATAATAGTTTGGCAGTGGCAGACAGTGACTAGGCGTACTTTAGTAATGGATACATATAAACGGAATAAATCAGTAGATAGAACTTAGAAATCATTGCAGTTGTAGCCATTTTCAGGGATCCGACCCAAAGAGTGTCAAAGGGGTCCCCTTAGGCCTATTAATAAGCCTCAGCTGTCAGTCTGCCTGTCTGTCCATCACCGGGCTCTATCTGATGAACCGTAATACGAAGAAACTTTTTTTTTCACATGTGTATTTCTGTTGCCGCTACAGAAAAAAAATAGGAGGTCTCCATAGAAAGAGATTTGTTTCAATATACCGACCCTGCGAAATAATCGTCATTCAAATATGTGCATTCATATTTTAAGCGGTTGTTAGGGACATCATTCTGAGCAACTTTCATTATGATACCGATTTGATAACAGCAGCTTTATAAATACGCTGACCGCCCGGGCCAAAATGTATGAAGGAAAGAAAAATAAAGTAGCTCTTATCAAATCGGTTGTAGTGTTATGTTACTTACATGCTATTTTTCAGTCTGTTCAGCTGGATACTTGCTGAGCTGTACAGCTTGATATTTGGTTTCACCTTTATTTTCATAGGACCCTGTAACGTTTTAAACCATAAGAACACATTAACAAATCATTTTCGCTTCGTATTTTCACACTATCAGCACTTCTAAATCGATAGCGAAGGGGTTTACCTTTGGTGACCTTGTATTTGGCTTTCTCCGAAACTCTGCAATCTCGGGCTTCGTGCGCGCTGGTGCGCTACCCTTTTATCTATCGCTGTTATGTAATTTTGGCTATGTGAACTTGTTGATTTTTCTATTACGAGCCTGAAACCAAAATCTGACATTTACTTTGTTGTTGTTTATCTGGTTGTCATGGCAATGTCCATTCAAACTCGTTAGCGGTCTGATATGTTTGCTTCAATACTTTTACAAAAATACTTTTTTCCTCTTGGCCATTCACAAAAATTGCTTTTAATTTAAATAATTTTTAGAACTCTCCAAAAAGGGTATAAGAGCGGAACATTTCTGAAGTTCTGGAGTCTCACTTCAGCTCTCAAGCAAGAAGCATCACCTAAAGGCCTTATCCCGGGGTCGCACTGCCCCGGGATCCTGCGAGCCTCTACTACTACACCTCCTGTCTTGGCGAGCCTCTACCCTGGCCGGCGCTTCGTTGGGTCTCCACTTCACCTGCCCGTTCTCTGCTTCACCTGCCCGTCGGTGACTTCGAGCCCCACGTTGGGCGCCAAAATGTCGTGTAACGATATGAACCTAAAGAGAACCTAACAAGTAACAACAACCAGGATAAAATTTAGAGATGATAGTTTATGATAGGAAAGAACTGAAATACCTTGGTTTTCTAGTGGACGAGTATGGTCTACGGGCTGATCCAGATAAAATAAAAGCTGTTCTAGAATATCCTGTACCTACTTGCAGAAAAGAAGTTCGAAGATTCATAGGCACCTGCAGCTGGTTTAGAAGATTCATTCCAAACTTCAGCACTATTGCCTCTCCACTCAACCAACTAACCTGTTCCGGGAAGAACGCTTCTAAATTTTTATGGAATTCCAAAGCTGCAGCTGCTTTCGAGAAACTTAAAGAAGCTTTGGTAACTGCTCCTGTCCTTACTTGCCCTAACTTCGAACTACCCTTCTCTGTACATTGTGATGCATCAAATTATGGCATAGGAGCAATGCTTACTCAACATCAAGATGACAAAGAAGTCGTAATTGCTTACATGAGTAAAGCACTAAACAAAAATCAACAAAACTACTCAACTACTGAAAGAGAAACATTGGCTGTAATAACTGCGCTAGAACATTGGCGATGTTACCTAGACAATGGTAAAGAATTTACAATATATACTGACCACGCTGCACTTAAATGGTTTCAGAACTTATCGAATCCATCTGGAAGACTTGCTCGCTGGACTCTACGCTTATCATGCTTTAATTTTGTCCTGAAACATAAAAAAGGAAAGGATAACGTTGTTCCTGATTTATTATCAAGACATAAGAATAAAGAACGTCCTGATACACGAGGAACTTCACCTCAAGGCGTACATCCTATTACGATTGAAGAACCACCTGATCGTGAACTTGAGCACTACAACAAGATTTTTCTCGGATGCTCCAACAACCCAGACGCATATCCCAACTACACTATCAGGGATAACAAACTTTACCGCTGCATCCATTCTCCCGATCGTCTAAACGATGACTTTATTTGGAAAGAAGTTCCAATGCCGCAAGATAGACATGCACTTATTGAAGTTAGCCATGGTTCCCCTTCAGAACTCCACCTTGGTATCTTCAAGACATTCAAGAAAATATCTTTAAAATACTATTGGCCTGGTATGTTTAAGGACATTGCCAATTTAATCTCGACTTGTGAAACCTGCTTAACCTAAAAACACCCTAATCGTTCTCCCTATGGTCTTATGGGTAAACCTAAACTTTGCTCCAGACCTTTTCAAACTATATCCTTAGATCTTATGGGTCCATTGCCTATAACCCGGAGAAGAAATCAGTATATTCTGGTAATTAACTGCAATTTTACTAAATATACTATGATTTTTCCCCTTAAACGTGCTACTTCAGCTAATATCATTAATGTCTTAGAAAATTCAGTGTTTCTAGTTCATGGCATTCCCCAAACTATTATAATGGACAACGCTGTTCAATTTCAGTCGCGAGAATTCCACTCATTCTTAAATTCTTATAACGTTCCTTGTATTTTTCACACAGATTTATATTGTCCTCAGGTTAATCCTACAGAGAAATTTAATAGTACGATTATTACAGCTCTAGCATCCCTAGTAGGAGACGATCATAGATCCTGGGACAACCATCTTACTAAGATTCAGTTCGCAATGAACAGCGCTACAAACGTCTACTGGCTTTACTCCAAACTTTTTAGTCTTTGGTAGGGAAACAATACCTTGTGGTTCCTTCTATACTCCAACTCAGAATCTCGAGGAATTGATATTTATGCCTCGTGATATTTACGCGTCTAATGCTGGTCTCCTCTCATCTATCTTTCACAGAGTTCAAACTAAACTTCACATAGCTCACGCTAATAATAGCGCTCGCTATGATCTTTGCCGGTCTTTTAAAGAATTTAATGTGGGAGATACTGTTTGGCGTAAAAACCATGTTTTAAGCAATGCTGGCGCATACTTTAATGCTAAACTTGCCCCTAAATTCATTAAGTGTAAAATAATAACCAAACTTTCACCATTAGTATACATTCTAGAAGACCCTAACGGAGTTAGAGGCAAGTGGCGCATTAAAGACATTAAATCTTAAATTTTCTTAACTTCTATTAACTGTTAATTTGTATATATGTATACATATATACAAATTAATTAAATATCACCATCATTTTCACCTTATTATTTTTATTTCTTTTTTCTAATCCAGTGTTCTTCAACACATTTTACTTTAGGACCTCGAATTTTCGTTGGTTAGTCTTCACCTATTTTTTTTATCTTTATTTCAGACACATCTCGTTTGTGATGTTGCTGATCTGTGGCTTCGAGCTCTACCGCTCTGGCCGTTCTTAATCTTAAGTCAAAGCGACTAAAGCTACCTAAGGATTAATTTGTTTCTCTTTACCTCTACTTATTTTTTTTTCCACGCAGGAGCGGATGACAGCTCCTTAAGTAAGCCTGAATGTCCTTTTGAAAACACACTTTTAGAGTGGTAGTCATTGAATGTGAACTCCACCCTTACCTGAATGAAGATGATGAATGTAAGAGATGGTATATTTGATTTTGCCTGGTGATGTCTGTTTCTGCAAAGCTGTGTTTTTCTGGTTTATTTTAAAATGTACATATCAAAATTTTTGCTGAGTGAAAAAATTTTCCAGGGTCGGGGGGAAAATGTAGTGTTATGTTACTTACATGCTATTTTTCAGTCTGTTCAGCTGGATACTTGCTGAGCTGTACAGCTTGATATTTGGTTTCACCTTTATTTTCATAGGACCCTGTAACGTTTTAAACCATAAGAACACATTAACAAATCATTTTCGCTTCGTATTTTCACACTATCAGCACTTCTAAATCGATAGCGAAGGGGTTTACCTTTGGTGACCTTGTATTTGGCTTTCTCCGAAACTCTGCAATCTCGGGCTTCGTGCGCGCTGGTGCGCTACCCTTTTATCTGTCGCTGTTATGTAATTTTGGCTATGTGAACTTGTTGATTTTTCTATTACGAGCCTGAAACCAAAATCTGACATTTACTTTGTTGTTGTTTATCTGGTTGTCATGGCAATGTCCATTCAAACTCGTTAGCGGTCTGATATGTTTGCTTCAATACTTTTACAAAAATACTTTTTTCCTCTTGGCCATTCACAAAAATTGCTTTTAATTTAAATAATTTTTAGAACTCTCCAAAAAGGGTATAAGAGCGGAACATTTCTGAAATTCTGGAGTCTCACTTCAGCTCTCAAGCAAGAAGCATCACCTAAAGGCCTTATCCCGGGGTCGCACTGCCCCGGGATCCTGCGAGCCTCTACTACTACGCCTCCTGTCTTGGCGAGCCTCTACCCTGGCCGGCGCTTCGTTGGGTCTCCACTTCACCTGCCCGTTCTCTGCTTCACCTGCCCGTCGGTGACTTCAGGCCGACACGTTGCGGGCCTCTACCCTGGCCGGCGCTTCACTACCAGGGTCCCTACTCCTGCTGCCCGTCGGTGTCTCCAGGGCACTGATGACCGATTGGCCGCCGGCCACGCTCTCCATCTGCAAGTGCTACGTCGCCCACCAGTGCTTCCACTGACCGGTTCGCCAGACCGGTTCCACTGCTCCTACTCTCCGTGTCCTCCGTTTCGTTTTTTTTTATCTAATATCTGTATTTTTTTAAAAAACTGTCTCACCTCATTCATCCTCATCTTCCTTTCATTTTTTTAATTAGTCACTGTAAATAAGCATAATAAACTACCATCTCTAAATTTTATCCTGGTTGTTGTTACTTGTTAGGTTCTCTTTAGGTTCATATCGTTACACGACCGTGTCGTGTAACGATATGAACCATCATAGTAAAGTTGTATGTATCATAGTAAAGTTGTATGTATCCCTTAAAATATGACCACACCTTTCTGTAGTCCGTATATCGTTTCGGTGGCGCAATTGGCTAGACGTTGGACCCGCTATCTCAGGGTAGGGGTGGTGCTAGGTTCGAAACCTAGGTCGTCCATTAACTTTTATTTTTATTTTGTTTATTATTATTGCGTCCTTAAGTTATGATACAGTTCCCATCGTGTGCGTGTCGGACACGCACTTGTCCTATGTTTGGTCCAACTCGCTGGGCGTGGTCAAGCACTCAATCAGCGATAGATATCCGAGTGCGAGTACACGCCACTAACAAAAGCTTCAGATTTCTCCGACACAAATGCCTCTCATATCGCCATTATTCTCAGACAATACGCCTCGCCCTGCAATTCAAAGACCTATTTATAACAGCAACGAATTTAAATTTAGCTTTGAGTTGTGATCTTGTTTGTGCCACGCGACAGTCCTGATAAGGATGACCCTTCTAGAGTACTCGAAGTATCATAAAACTACTCAATAAGTACTCGTAACTAAGTATCTACACGAGGTCTTTCTAGAAAGTGCCTAGTGTACAGGGTAGGTATAACAAAAAGGTGTACTTAATTAATTTAGGCAACAAATATAATGATCACCAAAATATTTTTTGCCTAACCAAAATGGATAAATGAACACCAATAGTTGCAAAAAACATCAGGGCAAAATACTGCGGTAGCTTATTTTAGCCATTATATTAGCCATTTGAGCAATTTAAAAACCATGTTAAAGCGACTTTGTCGAAAAAGGGATATTACAATGTTCAAGATTACTTAAATAATGGGACTGTATGGGGTTGTTAATAATTTTGCTTATTTATTTTAAATTCCTGCTTATTAATTACGATAATGACTAAATATTATATTTTGTATTAGCAATTTTTAAAAAAGAGATCTAAATATCAATCTGTGGGAGTTTCTACGCCCTTCTTCTCCCACAGTGGTCCAATGTAGAGAAGTGGCAAAAATGACGATTGCTAAGCATATGTAAATATCTACAGTAATAAAGACATTTGGAATTTTGGAATTTTGGAATTTGGCTTAGGTGAAGGGTAAAGGGGGTGAGCGAAGCGAAGCCCCCTTTATCCTTCGTGTTAGGTTGAACATGTAAGAACAACAAAAAATACTTGAAACATAAACTTAAGTACACAAAACATAAAAAGAAGTTTGGTGATCATTTATCCAAACACAATTTGGTGGACATTTATCCATTCTGGCAGTCATTTCGAATTTATTGGTAGTAAAATGTGTGCGTTTTTGGTAATCGTTTAAACATAAGCTATTAATTTACAGTGGGGACATGCTTTCTGTACTCTCCGGAACCACCGATCATCCGACCGCATGTTACATAGAGTACATAGGCATGGGCTTAATGATGCGGTTTAAATTCGAATTGGACGATTGTTCGTTCTGTACAAGCCCCTTTTCGTTTTATGAAAGCCGTTCGTGTGAGCTTGGACTACTCGTAAAGCTGTTCGCGCGCCGCGAATCGCGCCAAATGCTGCATATGCAGTTATCCTAACTCACGCGCACGAATCATTCATAGGCGCCATTTATAACTGTAATGTAACACAGCTGTACACACTACAGCTTATCGCAGTTAGTTAAATACGCCGTCACTAACGAGGTTAGCACTCCAGAAATATCCAGATTCTTGTCTACTTCATAATGTTTCTTTAAGACTATCTGTTGTACAGTACAGTTGCGTTCGTTATATGTATATAAATAATACTATACAATCGTAGTCCTTAAGATCCACGCAATAAGGACGGTACCAAGATCAGGATGTAACTAGATGAGATCGCAAATGTAGGTACTAACTTTCTTTATTGTCTCGACGACCATTGACTTTGTTATTTATGACTCGATTTCTTATTTTATTTCTCGGTTGTTATTTCTATTTGCTAGAGCTCGCAACTTGTCGATGTAAAGTGCAAAAAAAATGCAGCTACGTCTGGTCAAGTCACCTCAATGAAGTATGAGCTTAGTCCCTATCACGTTACCAAATTCAGAAGGGGTAAATGAATGCGATCGCGATTCGTACTGTCCCTGTACCTAAGTCAGATCCTGCACATAAGTGTACCCTACGCACCTACAGGGTCAAAGCAATAGTCTAATGACTTTCATCATTCTCCATAATCTTTTACTTTCATCGAAATGAATCGGACATGTGGATGAAGTAGCCACCTATAAATCATACTTAATCTATCATGCTTAGTCTATCACCATTAACCTTAGGTCTCAGAGGCTTACACACGGCGATAGGAGATGGAAGAAAAATAGATGATCGACCCTTTTAAATGATCCAAACGTTTAGAAAATTGCGTACCAGATTGATTTAAACTGAGTTCATGTAAGCCGTAGTCAGAAGTCAGTTACCGAACGTCATTTACATCTGAGATATCTAAATTCCTTAATCTAATTGTTTCCTCAGTTCTAATTTTGAATTTTCCTCAGTTCAATAATGGAGGTTGCAAGAGTTCGCCATTTACTCATTTTCCTTGTAAAGTCTGACTCTGATTAATCATCTAGCGGTAGCTCCTCCTGCTCTGCACTATACCCTTCTACAGCCATACTTATATACCGTTCTAGTGATAGAAATTTCTAGCAAGTACCTATACTGAAGTAATATTTGCTTCATAGTGAGGTGACTCGCGCACGCGCCCATTGTACGAGTATACCTATTCATCCCTGCATAGTACGACTCTGTGTCAATGTTGATTACTGACATGTGTAAAGTTCAATTAATATTTTTACGAAGACGCGTTCGTCGCTAACCAGCCATCAGTTCTGGCGCCGCCGTCCCGGGTTATCAGTTGAGTGGCGCGTGCGCGATACCATAAATACCGCCGCCCGGAGACATCTTACATCAGTCTCAATCTACCATTCAAGCAAGCAACTATTCTACATTCGCTCTACAATGGTGAATCTACAAGACGATACGTGCGGGTACTGCAATGCTTGCGTGCGCCTGCGTCTGTGTGCGGCGCGCGGTCGTGATCCGGAGCCGATGTTGGTGTGTGCGTACAAACATATCTTGGAGTCCTACAGTGGAGTTACGCCGCCGAAGCCACCTGAAACTGCAAAAGCGACCTGCGCTTCCTGCAGATGGACGTCCGACGCACAGTTCCCGGAGACCCCTCCGTCGTCATCGGATCTCAGTCTGGAATGGAGCTCCCGGTCTACAAACCGCTCGTCCCGCCGCCGCAAGAGATAACCTCCACGGAGCTCGCAGCCAGCGATCGAGGTTTTCTTCAGAGGTGGTCCTATCACCCAAAAATGGCAAGCGTCGAGATCGAGTCGATGTAGTGCCAGTTGTCAATCAATGCCACATGGATATTGTGAATAACAATAAAAGGTTCAAGAGATGATATCTTTGTTTCATTTGGCAAAGTTACGTAATCAACTAATCATACATGCCTCAAAGTAGTGACGATGATGTTAGTTAGGTAGAACTATTTTCATTCCATTTGTAGCCCGGTTGGCAGAAAAAAAAAAAAAAAAAACATATAACGCTACGCGTAGTAGCGGTAAGCGTAGAACTTTCTCTACAATTTTCATGCTACGAGCTGCTACGCTATTCTCGTAGCGCCGTTCCGTGTACACTTACCTCCGATTTCTGAATTAACAGCGTGTTACCACAAAAAATATTAAACAGCGTTTAACCACAAAACAAACGTCAAATCCCATACGTTTTTGTTTTTAAACAAGTGTTGAACAGTAGTTTATTTTTTTGTGGTAAGGCCCACAATGTCAATAATCAAATAGTTAAGCATCGTTCTGTCTCCGCAGTTGTCACAAAAAGGAACGGGACATAACGATACTTAAGTATTAACTTAGTGCATTGCCCGATTCAGAAATCGGCGCTTAAGCAAACAAAAAGTATTGGTAATATTTAACCAGTGTTACGTTAGCGAGATAGGTAATTGGAAGTAAAGATAAATATTATTCCAATTATCTCACAAGTGTGACCTTAGGGTACCATATATTTTTTGCTTGTTTATTTGTCCTCTAGCCATATTTACCACCTTCATTATGCGTCAATGGAAAAAATGGTAGGGCCCTCTCTATTGATTTTCATAACATAGCTTCCCGACTTTTCCCATACGAGGTGGCAAGGTACAATTGTGCCCACTTTTAGCCAATTATTCAATATTCAATAATCGCTTTTCCTAACCCACAATGTGCTGACAGTTCCCTTCAAAGTTGTTATTTGACTTCATCACATTCATGTTGGCCAAGTGTCATCGCGAGTGAAAGAGAGAGAGAGAGATAATAATAACCCACGTTTTTATACCTCTAGGTACTCTGTAAATAAATTTTAATGAGGCTGGTATTTAATCGCACATCAAAAATACTGATTTGCGAAGCAAAAAAGGATCAGCAAAAGACTTTTTTTGTTTTAAATATTTTATGAGTACTTAAGTTTATGTTTTATGTATTTGTTGTTGTTCTTACATGTTGAACCTAACACGAAGGATAAAGGGGGCTTCGATTCGCTCACCCCCTTTACCCTACACCTAAGCTACCGCAGCAAATATAGGGGATATTTGCTGCGCAAATCAGTACTTTTGGTGTGCAGTTTAATATTTCCCTTTTAATAAATCCCCTTCCACTCAGGTCCTGTGCCTTCCGCATCCACTGCTTACCAGCTATGGAGGTGTTGTCGTCCGTCCACCTGGCTGGTGGATGGCGCAGTAGAGAAGAGGCTAGCTGTGGGCTGATTGATTGATTTATTTAACTCCCCTCCCCTATTCAGGGCTGAGCATGACGTAGATGGATATTTATTATTTACTCCAATAGTCAATAGCTAAAGTTAATTATTTGCCTATGAATAGATCGTGTACTAACTAAAGCTCTACCACGACGCAATAACATGCTATCATAGACATAGTCAAATAGGGGCCGAGCTATGAGATTACATAAACTCAATGTCTGATTTCGAGTATATCCAGTCCGGACCGCGTCTTCGCAAAAGCCCGAGGGGTACAACGCTTGGCCGCGTTGTGTCCCACGGGCGTTTCAGAATTCCGAACCGCGTGAAAAGCCACAGTGTTACAGCGCGACGCTGCGTTGTACCACACGGGGTTTTCCTGCGTTAACATTGACAATATTCATCGTCTGAACAGCCCGTGGGGTACAGCGCTGCGACCCATGCATGCAATAGGCGTGAAAGCGACAGTGGATTAGCGCACCAAGCGCGTGCGGTGCAAGGTCACAACTTCTCACCGGTGATTTGTGGTCATTTTGTTTCAATGCAGTTATTGTTAGAATCGTAACAGAGATGTGCGAAACAATAAACTACCTGTCATTATTCTCGAATGACGATTTGGAGTTGATTAGATTTGAAGATGACAATAGTGGAGAACAAGTTTTCTCGCGCAGGTTGCGGCGGAAACTGAAAAGCGGAATGTTACGAAAACAGTATGATAATTAATTAATAAAAATATTGTCTGCCAATACCCACTCGTCTCTTCGTTATCCAGTTGGTGTGGGTCGAAGTATCGAAGAGACGATATTCTAACCCAATGCGATACGTTTTCAGAAAAGAATATGGATGTCAACATGCACATATCAACAACAACAACGTATAATTATACTATTATTTGTATGTTTCACTTATTTTTGTTTATACAGGGTGTCTCATTTAAATCGGTCAGTATGGGAAAGTCTGAAACTATAAGACATACGAAGAGAGCTGGTCAGAGCATGTCAGCTAGGTTAGTAGACATGTCTTTGCCACTTTCCACTTCCTCAGGCGTCTTCAAAACTTCCTGACTATTCAGACAAAAATCACGCTTGCCCAGTCTCTTCTTATTCCACTGATCGATGACGCTGATGTCTGCTGGGCAAGCGCAAACGAAGAGCAACTGAACAAACTCGAGCGACTTCAAAACTTCGGGATTCGGTTTATTTCGGTCTGCCCAAGTTCGGCCACGTCTCGGAGTATCGCAGGGAGTTGAAATGGCTCCCGATTGGCCTTCGACGGGATTCCCATATCCTCCTTTGACTCTTCAATATTTTATGTAATCCTCGCTATCCTGGCTTCTTACGGGATCGTTTCTTTTTTCTGTCTTCGGATAGGTCAGAGAGATCTCAGACTCGGTCACTAATTGCAAATCCGCAACATAGCACTGCCGCTTATGAGAATGGGGTCAGTCTCTGGAACAACTCTCCAGCGCCATCAGAGACAGTCCGTCAATTCGTCAATTCACACTTTTAAAAGTTGTTTTAAAGAACACTATCTTTCTCTTCCATGATAAGTATTAGTATTTATTTGTATCTCCTATTTATGTATATGTTACATATTTTATCTGCACACGTATCATAAACCCTCTTTACTGCGTCCAAAAACCACACGTTACGACCAGAATAATGATAAACTTCTTGATAAAAACTCATTTCTTATCTAAATATTGATACATTATGACCATAAGGTACGAGAATTTGTTAAATTATGACATTCAAATTTCGAACGCCGGCGCCCACCTGCGTGCCGCCCCTAGTTTGTCTGTGAAGTTGGTACTATTGAAGAAGCTAAACAACTGCAGAGCAATGATCATCAGTAAAGAGGGTTTATGATACGTGTGTAGATAAACTAGTGTATGTAACTGTACATATTTAGGCATTAAAACTCTCGAGTGATATTATTATGAAACTAGCCTTCGGCTCGTTTCATAGACCCACTCCCGAGTTTCAATGCCCTCCATTATGAAGCAGTCACATAATAGTAGTTTATGTGACTGCTGCCTAATGGAGGGCATTAAAACTCGATTTCATAATAATATCACACGAGAGTTTTAATGCCTAATTATGTACAGTTACATACACTAGTTTATCTACACACATATCATAAGCTCTCTTTGATGTGTTCAGGAACCGCATGTTTGACCGGCATTGTGGTTCTGCAATTGTTTAGCTTGTTCTTTAGTACCAACTTCACGCAGGCGGGCGTCGGCGTTCGAATTTTGTATGTCAGTACCAACTTCACAGACAAACTAGGGACGGCACGCGGGTGGGCGTCGGCGTTCGAAATTTGAATGTCATTGTATGTAGAAAAACTACACATAATGACCATTATGTGTAGTTTTCCAGATACGAAACGAGTTTTTACCAAGTAGTTTAAGACGCTGATTAAATAAATATGGGGTGCTGTTTTCATGTGTTTTTCAGGAAATACTGGGCAAATCGTAATTAATTTCTGGTTTATGTAATTTGACTACATAATCTAGAGATTCTTAATTGGAAAACATGTTTAGATAAAATTTTCTCGATAGAAAATAAATACAAAGTCAACCCTTTTTTATGGTTTTATCCTATTACACCGCAGTAGTAAGTGAATATGACTGTGTGATAATTGCAATGTATGAACAATTGTTATTTCTAATGATTTTCAATTTGAAAGTTAATTCCCTGAAATAGTTTATTTTTTATGATTTTTTTTTTACGTTTTGGCGCTTACGTTGTTTCAGATTAGTCGCGAGTGCATTATTGGCATCCCGCTTTTTCTTATTCGCGAGTAATTATTGCATCTCACTTCCACTCGACAGCGCATTTTTATTCCATCATCGCCTTAACATAATGCTGATCGTAACGTGCGGTTTTTGAACGCAGTAAAGAGGGTTTATGATACGTGTGTAGATAAACTACTATAAATATACCATTATTTTTAGTATTATATTGGTAAGTAGTTTCTAATTTTCTTTAAATTTAAATCTTTAATTTCTTTTTATCCTCTCCATTCTAGGTTTGCTGGAAGAAATCTTTTGTTAGAGATTATTCCACTGATCGATGACGCTGATGTCTGCTGGGCAAGCGCAAACGAAGAGCAACTGAACAAACTCGAGCGACTTCAAAACTTCGGGATTCGGTTTATTTCGGTCTGCCCAAGTTCGGCCACGTCTCGGAGTATCGCAGGGAGTTGAAATGGCTCCCGATTGGCCTTCGACGGGATTCCCATATCCTCCTTTGACTCTTCAATATTTTATGTAATCCTCGCTATCCTGGCTTCTTACGGGATCGTTTCTTTTTTCTGTCTTCGGATAGGTCAGAGAGATCTCAGACTCGGTCACTAATTGCAAATCCGCAACATAGCACTGCCGCTTATGAGAATGGGGTCAGTCTCTGGAACAACTCTCCAGCGCCATCAGAGACAGTCCGTCAATTCGTCAATTCACACTTTTAAAAGTTGTTTTAAAGAACACTATCTTTCTCTTCCATGATAAGTATTAGTATTTATTTGTATCTCCTATTTATGTATATGTTACATATTTTATCTGCACACGTATCATAAACCCTCTTTACTGCGTCCAAAAACCACACGTTACGACCAGAATAATGATAAACTTCTTGATAAAAACTCATTTCTTATCTAAATATTGATACATTATGACCATAAGGTACGAGAATTTGTTAAATTATGACATTCAAATTTCGAACGCCGGCGCCCACCTGCGTGCCGCCCCTAGTTTGTCTGTGAAGTTGGTACTATTGAAGAAGCTAAACAACTGCAGAGCAATGATCATCAGTAAAGAGGGTTTATGATACGTGTGTAGATAAACTAGTGTATGTAACTGTACATATTTAGGCATTAAAACTCTCGAGTGATATTATTATGAAACTAGCCTTCGGCTCGTTTCATAGACCCACTCCCGAGTTTCAATGCCCTCCATTATGAAGCAGTCACATAATAGTAGTTTATGTGACTGCTGCCTAATGGAGGGCATTAAAACTCGATTTCATAATAATATCACACGAGAGTTTTAATGCCTAATTATGTACAGTTACATACACTAGTTTATCTACACACATATCATAAGCTCTCTTTGATGTGTTCAGGAACCGCATGTTTGACCGGCATTGTGGTTCTGCAATTGTTTAGCTTGTTCTTTAGTACCAACTTCACGCAGGCGGGCGTCGGCGTTCGAATTTTGTATGTCAGTACCAACTTCACAGACAAACTAGGGACGGCACGCGGGTGGGCGTCGGCGTTCGAAATTTGAATGTCATTGTATGTAGAAAAACTACACATAATGACCATTATGTGTAGTTTTCCAGATACGAAACGAGTTTTTACCAAGTAGTTTAAGACGCTGATTAAATAAATATGGGGTGCTGTTTTCATGTGTTTTTCAGGAAATACTGGGCAAATCGTAATTAATTTCTGGTTTATGTAATTTGACTACATAATCTAGAGATTCTTAATTGGAAAACATGTTTAGATAAAATTTTCTCGATAGAAAATAAATACAAAGTCAACCCTTTTTTATGGTTTTATCCTATTACACCGCAGTAGTAAGTGAATATGACTGTGTGATAATTGCAATGTATGAACAATTGTTATTTCTAATGATTTTCAATTTGAAAGTTAATTCCCTGAAATAGTTTATTTTTTATGATTTTTTTTTTACGTTTTGGCGCTTACGTTGTTTCAGATTAGTCGCGAGTGCATTATTGGCATCCCGCTTTTTCTTATTCGCGAGTAATTATTGCATCTCACTTCCACTCGACAGCGCATTTTTATTCCATCATCGCCTTAACATAATGCTGATCGTAACGTGCGGTTTTTGAACGCAGTAAAGAGGGTTTATGATACGTGTGTAGATAAACTACTATAAATATACCATTATTTTTAGTATTATATTGGTAAGTAGTTTCTAATTTTCTTTAAATTTAAATCTTTAATTTCTTTTTATCCTCTCCATTCTAGGTTTGCTGGAAGAAATCTTTTGTTAGAGATTATTCCACTGATCGATGACGCTGATGTCTGCTGGGCAAGCGCAAACGAAGAGCAACTGAACAAACTCGAGCGACTTCAAAACTTCGGGATTCGGTTTATTTCGGTCTGCCCAAGTTCGGCCACGTCTCGGAGTATCGCAGGGAGTTGAAATGGCTCCCGATTGGCCTTCGACGGGATTCCCATATCCTCCTTTGACTCTTCAATATTTTATGTAATCCTCGCTATCCTGGCTTCTTACGGGATCGTTTCTTTTTTCTGTCTTCGGATAGGTCAGAGAGATCTCAGACTCGGTCACTAATTGCAAATCCGCAACATAGCACTGCCGCTTATGAGAATGGGGTCAGTCTCTGGAACAACTCTCCAGCGCCATCAGAGACAGTCCGTCAATTCGTCAATTCACACTTTTAAAAGTTGTTTTAAAGAACACTATCTTTCTCTTCCATGATAAGTATTAGTATTTATTTGTATCTCCTATTTATGTATATGTTACATATTTTATCTGCACACGTATCATAAACCCTCTTTACTGCGTCCAAAAACCACACGTTACGACCAGAATAATGATAAACTTCTTGATAAAAACTCATTTCTTATCTAAATATTGATACATTATGACCATAAGGTACGAGAATTTGTTAAATTATGACATTCAAATTTCGAACGCCGGCGCCCACCTGCGTGCCGCCCCTAGTTTGTCTGTGAAGTTGGTACTATTGAAGAAGCTAAACAACTGCAGAGCAATGATCATCAGTAAAGAGGGTTTATGATACGTGTGTAGATAAACTAGTGTATGTAACTGTACATATTTAGGCATTAAAACTCTCGAGTGATATTATTATGAAACTAGCCTTCGGCTCGTTTCATAGACCCACTCCCGAGTTTCAATGCCCTCCATTATGAAGCAGTCACATAATAGTAGTTTATGTGACTGCTGCCTAATGGAGGGCATTAAAACTCGATTTCATAATAATATCACACGAGAGTTTTAATGCCTAATTATGTACAGTTACATACACTAGTTTATCTACACACATATCATAAGCTCTCTTTGATGTGTTCAGGAACCGCATGTTTGACCGGCATTGTGGTTCTGCAATTGTTTAGCTTGTTCTTTAGTACCAACTTCACGCAGGCGGGCGTCGGCGTTCGAATTTTGTATGTCAGTACCAACTTCACAGACAAACTAGGGACGGCACGCGGGTGGGCGTCGGCGTTCGAAATTTGAATGTCATTGTATGTAGAAAAACTACACATAATGACCATTATGTGTAGTTTTCCAGATACGAAACGAGTTTTTACCAAGTAGTTTAAGACGCTGATTAAATAAATATGGGGTGCTGTTTTCATGTGTTTTTCAGGAAATACTGGGCAAATCGTAATTAATTTCTGGTTTATGTAATTTGACTACATAATCTAGAGATTCTTAATTGGAAAACATGTTTAGATAAAATTTTCTCGATAGAAAATAAATACAAAGTCAACCCTTTTTTATGGTTTTATCCTATTACACCGCAGTAGTAAGTGAATATGACTGTGTGATAATTGCAATGTATGAACAATTGTTATTTCTAATGATTTTCAATTTGAAAGTTAATTCCCTGAAATAGTTTATTTTTTATGATTTTTTTTTTACGTTTTGGCGCTTACGTTGTTTCAGATTAGTCGCGAGTGCATTATTGGCATCCCGCTTTTTCTTATTCGCGAGTAATTATTGCATCTCACTTCCACTCGACAGCGCATTTTTATTCCATCATCGCCTTAACATAATGCTGATCGTAACGTGCGGTTTTTGAACGCAGTAAAGAGGGTTTATGATACGTGTGTAGATAAACTACTATAAATATACCATTATTTTTAGTATTATATTGGTAAGTAGTTTCTAATTTTCTTTAAATTTAAATCTTTAATTTCTTTTTATCCTCTCCATTCTAGGTTTGCTGGAAGAAATCTTTTGTTAGAGATAAGCTCGCCTTTGTTCATGTTCTTTTACACGTGTGTACATGTTATATTTTTTGTTTTCACTGTTTTGTGCAATACAGTATTACAAGTAAGTATATCTAGTTTTTATTATGATCTCCGTGGTCTAATGGGTTTCACTTATGTTGCTTCTCACGCAGGAGATGCAGGTTCGATTCCTTAGCATGCACCAATGAGATAATTAATTTATCTTAAGTACATTATCGGACGTTGTAACGGTGATGGTAAACATCGTGAGGAAACCTTAATTACTCCATAGCTGCGGCGATGGGCTGCCCCCTGTCACGCAAAATGGAGTATTGAATAACTGGCTGGACGTGGGCACAATTGTGCCTATCCCACCCCGTATGGGAAAAGGCGTGACGCTATGTTATGTTATGTGTTTATTATGAACTAGCTGACCCGGTGAACTTCGTAATACCTAAAATTTGATTATAAAATTAGTGGGTTCCACGCTTGCTTCTCACGCGCAGGTCAAGGCTACTATCGCTACTGGCAGTATGTATCGTAATACCCATCCATCAACCCAAACTGAGCCAGCGTGATGGAGTATGGCTCAATCTTACTCGTATCCGGTTAAAGGCCTGTGCCGCTTAGTGGGGACATTGATGGGCTAGATTTATTTGTCACACCTCATTAATCCACTGGAAGTATCATTAATTAGGCTAGAATTCATCTTAGTTACGAAAAGTGAAAAGGGGGTATCACTAAAAAAAGGGGTATTATTAAAAAAAAATAAAAAAATACTTAGAAACATAATGTAGGTGCTATTTGTAAGCTAATGAGATGGAGAATAATATTTCGTCATATTATAGTTCTTTTTTGGGGAACAAATTCTGAATTAAACTGCAATTACTAAAAAAATAAGTCGAAAAATCACAATTTTCAAAAACAAAGCGTAATTTTAGTAAGCGGTTAACACTTTTTCAGCATTTTTTTGTATCTGGCAGTACTGCATGCTTTTCATCATTACAATCCAGTTAATTTAATCACTACAATCACTTTCAGTCCGAAGTTATATATTTTTTTACAATTGGTGCATGGTTCACGATAATTTATAATCAAATGCCTGTAAAATAAAAAAAGGGGGGTGGGATTTTTTTTAAATATTTTTCTGTCGATAAAATAGGGTCCTCTTTAACCCTATTTTATATGTCCAGTTTATGAAGAAACACACTGTATAAGAAAGAAAATATAAGTTGTTAGTAGTTTACACGTAACTAAAGTATATTTTTTTACATCAACGCCAAGCTAAAACTTTTTGGTGGTCAATCAACAAAGTGGTTAAATTATTTATTACCTAATAATTAAATCGATGACAAAGGAGTTTGCATGATCTGTGGCTACCAACGCCATCTAGCGATAGCAAGCTGAGACTTCTCCACTTACCTTGCAAAATATTTTTAGATTTTTCATCTGTTTCTCTGCGTTTTTCCTTATTTTATTTTTACTTAAACCCGCTCCGGACTGAGGAGAATAAATGTAAATAGAAATTATCCAAACTGTTTGAGTCATTTTAGAGATTTAGTACGACTAACGTACAGAGATGCATTTTTATAATATAGAAAATTGAAACATTTGATACAAGTTTACACAAGTTGTGTTATTGATTCTATAACACAACTTGTTAAATTGAATCAATCAAAACTAATTCTTCATATATGCATATGTTACGGCTAAAGCTAGGTGTGAAACTAAACTTAAGTTTAGCCGGCTAGTCTTAAGATTAATTTCGAGCCTCGGCTAATGTCCGAAGTCATGTTCGTTTGTGATAAGTGATAGATAATGACATCCGTTATCTATCACTTTAATCGGCTAGACTGCACATTATCCGATGCGTTTCGGTTAATGTTGGACATTAGTTAGCTAATGTTGAAAACGAAGTATTCGTGCGACTGCGGGGAGCGGGGCGGGGTAATTTTATTCAGATGAGAAAGCTATTTCTAATATCCGGGCAAAACACTGCGGTAGCTTAGGTGAAGGGTAAAGGGGGTGAGCGAAGCGAAGCCCCCTTTATCCTTCGTGTTAGGTTGAACATGCAAGAACAACAAAAACTATAAAAAGACGAGTATAAGTATTATTTGTCTTTCTTACATGTTCAACCTAACACAAAGGATAGAGGGGGCTTCGCTTCGCTCATCCCCTATATCCTTCACCTAAGCTACCGCAGTGTTTACGGCTACCGAATCATTATCATCACTTATTCCAGATTAAGACGGTAATTTTTCAACATTAGCCTAAAATATTGAAAAATAAACTTAAGTTTGTCGACTATTGTCAACCGTATTTTCTCACCCATCTTTAGCCTCAACAACGTCGAGGCTAAACTGCAGTTTAGCCGACTAATGTTGAAATAATTTATCGCAATAAACATTATTTCGGACATTAGCCGAGGCTCGAAATTAATCTTAACACTAGCCGGCTAAACTTAAGTTTAGTTTCACACCTAGCTTTAGCCGTAACATATACTGTTCTGAATTAATTTAATTCATTCAGCATTCAATTCTACGTGATGTGTTTATTGATCCGCTATTGTTGTTATTGAAATTGGCCAAGTAGAAAGTAGGTATGGAAAGCTATGGATTAGATTATTTCGGTGAAGACAAACAACTTATATTTTTATGCATTCATTTAATTCAATATCCATATTAGTTTATCATTATTTTACTGCTTCATTAAAACTGTAAGTACAAACCATGTTATACTTAGGAACATACTTACTTATTTGGTTAAACGTCATATAATATAGATAGTATCATCCATCACATCATATACCTACATCCGTTTCAAATAATACTTTAAATATTTCTGACATTATTATGTTAATGTAATGCTTAGGATATGTCGATTTTTTATACGGAATAAATATAAATCGGTAGAGAACAAACCATATTTACAGTTATTTATATACAATTTTATAATAGGGAACACCTTTTAGGTAGGTCGATTTTCAGAACTGCAGCTGGTCTGGTTGGATTGGATTAATGCTAAAATAAATTAACAATTTTCAGGCAGCATAAAATCAAATGTTTTAGCGCATTACATCTTTCCATAAGAGATCAGTCTTTATTTATTCATTGGCTATGCCACATGGAAGGAAAGTACTATTGTATAAATAATGTAGATAAAACATTTTACAGAAAACTTTATTTTGTTTTTTAAAATAATTGGAGCTGCATTCCAAAATTTAAAAAAAGTCACCTGGGTTAAGTGGGAATCGAAAAGTAAAAACAAATCCTTATTACTGCAGATATTTATATACAGGGTAAAATCACCAATTACCCTACCAGCACCTTTTTACGACTAGTGAACTTAGTTTTTGTTGTAAACTAGTGTTTTTAATTCTTATTAAAACTAGTGTAGTAAGTTCACTTTGTGTTTTCTTTCAATTCTAACCGCGTAGCTGTCATATGTAGATCGTTATACAATACGCTACTAATGAAATTAAATAATTACGGAGTAAGAAATAAAGAGTTGTATCTACAAACTGTACTTAAACAATATAATTCAAAAGGCGTTAAACCTGATGGATTGGATGTCAAAAAACGGCATTAAAGTAATTAGGTACTATTTTTTTGATTGAAGTACTAAATAGTACATTTTCTGTAGCACCTTGTATCTTAGTTTAAACCCTTTACGTGATGGTGGCCGCGCCCCAAAGAACAACATCATTCCACAAGGTTCCATATTAGGCCCTTTTTAGGGTTCCGTACCCAACGGGTAAGAACGGAACCCTATTACTAAGACTTCGCTGTCCGTCCGTCCGTCCGTCCGTCCGTCTGTCACCAGGCTGTATCTCAAGAACCTAGCTAGCTAGAGAGTTGAAATTTTCACAGATTATGTATTTCTGTTGCCGCTATAACAACAAATACTAAAAAACAGGATAAAATAAATATTTAAGGGGGCTCCCATACAACAATACCACATACAAACTTATGGATGCACCTGGTTACGTACATGGAGTGTGAAAGTAACCGCACCAATAACTTTGTAAACAATATTTTGCTGTGTAAAATCCAAACTATTCACTCCACACCATCGCTTCCATTGAACGGTGGTACGGAACCCTTCGTGCGCGATTTAGACTCGCACTTGACCGATTTTTATATACATTCACACACATTGCTTCTGGCCCCACACTATGAGACCCTGTGTCGTGGGACTCAACAACGAAATCACACACATATAAACATCTAACACCTGGGTTTTTTTTTCTTCATCCCCAGCCGGAGATCAAACCCGGCATCTTCTTCTGCCGGTCTTCAAAATTGAAAGAGAAAAAGAAGATTTTGATGATGTTTATGAATATTATTAAATTTATGAATATTATTTAACCTTGAATTTATTCACAGTAAATAATTATTGTTTAAACGCTGGTTTAAGCAGGTGTTTAAAATTCTCACTTCCAAATATCAAGCTATTCGAGACCAGTTTGTTAGAATTAGTTACGAACACGTTAGAATTAGTTAATGATACGTTGTTTTTTAGACCAACCGAATTGCAGTAAGGACACCAACATATATATATTAGCTGGTAGATTAAGTTCTTTGGCTTCCGCTGATAGGAACATCAGACAAAATACGAACGTGGCTACAGATCGTTGAAAGACTGTATACTATAGACTTACTCAAGAATGAATTATATACCTATCTTCTCTGCCTAGAGTCTGGCTAGCCTAAAAAATATCGCAAAGCGCGGCGAATTAAAAAAATCTTATGCTTGTATGTAATATTATGTATTATGCTAGTCTATGTTACCGGCAAAGTAAAAAAATTACACGCTTGGTTCCCATACATTTCACCGTGTAAGAGTCGTCTATCTTATGATCTGTGAACACAACCTTATCTACAAGTATGTACGGAACCCTTGGTGGGCGAGTCCAACTCGCACTTGACCGTTTATTTATTTATGAAACCTTTTATTTCGATACCCCATTCGACAGGTTTAAAAAAAAATAAGACAGTCATATAAAATGTTGCAATAAACCAGCCATTTTATAATTATATTTTCATATACCCAGTGAAAATTTCACAGTTGAGACGAATCTAATAATAATAATAATAACTTGGACACTATTTACACACATTGATCTAGCCCCAAACTAGGATTCCCTGTATCTTGGGTACTAGACAACGATACACGTACTTATATAGATAAATGTTATACTTAGATAGATAAGCAACCATGACTAATAATGACACCCCTCTAGCCAAAATCCATCAAGCCGTTTAGAAATATACATACATAAATACACTCGAATAACATAACCCTCCTTCTGGCGCAGTCGGGTAAAAAGGAAGCCTTATACAAGCACTTCGTTGTCTGTCTGTTAAGATTTTTTTCTCAGGAACGCTTGGAGGTCTCGAGTGGAAATTAATATCGATTAGTCAAGTCTGTGGTCTTAAAAGTTATGAAAAAATATATACTTTTTGTCAACGCAATCAAAAGATACCATTTGTGTCACAATTTTGCTTGATATTCGCAAGGTAATCAAAACCTGTAGGTTACTTCCCGTTGAAAAATTATTTGCTTTATTGGGGATTAGTTTAGACGCTCTGTTGTGAGTAAGGGTACATTGGTGAAGAATGTTTGGAAAGCTACCTCAGTATTGGATTTATAACATATCAACTATCTTTAAGCAGAAAACATTGTTCCTTAGGTGGAAACAGCCAAATGTGGAAAAAAAAATACCTGTAATTTTATACGATGCCGATCGAACGGATTAATAATGAAGATGTTTTTTGTCTAAGTAACATAAAAAGAAGACCATGGAATTTAACATTTTCTAGTAACAGTAATACTTTGAATCAGCGTTGTTAGAAACTTGGAAAAGGGAGTTAAAGGCTATCCATTATCGTCGTTGATTTCCACATTTGGCGGGTTTGATTCCCAGTTAAACTCAGGTATTTTTTTTAAATCTTCGAATGCAGTTCCAATTTTTATAAAAAACAAAATGAAGTCTTCTTCCGGTAAAATGTTTTATCTACAATATTTAAGGTACTTTCCCTCCATGCGTGTGGCATTGCTGTGGAACACCCTGACATAACATACGCCATGTACTCTATGTCCTTACTTACTTTGTTCTCATACATAGGTACAAATAGCTCGATAACAATGGCTTTCGTCATTTTCAACCACCGAAAGTAAATTGTGTTTCACAGTTAGTAGAGCATTTTATTATAATGGTTTGCTTACGATCACTAGTTTATTGGATTTTTTTTAAAAGTTCACCAAGTCAAAAATTTTTTTTTTTTAAATAATTCACCAAGTTAAAAGCATTAACAAAAAACCGACTTCAAGGCCCATTTCTTCCTCCCGTCGGGCATCTGTCTTCTGTCTGACAGTCAAGTCCATACATATTACATGACATTAACGAATATATAAAAATAAATAAATAAATATACTTATAGACGGAATTGAATTGCCATGACAATGACCGTTAACACCACTGATGTCACAGGAATACAAAAATACCAAAGTTTACATGGATTACATCGTATTTCCAGTTATTTTTTTTTATTTAGGCATCAAACTACTATACCGATTTCTCATTTTCAAAATACGGAACCGAACTGGAGGTCTCCTCTTTTAGATAAAAAATTATTCATTCTAATCGGTTCCTAAATAAAATCAATCTCGGGTAACTAACGTAAAAAATACAACCGAATTGAGAACCTCCACCTGTTTTGAAGTCGGTTAAAAATACAAGAAAGGCAGAGATAATCCATTTAAGGCACCAAATCTCAAAATCTCATTCATTGCAAATGGCGCTGTTATAGTTGGAGGCTGGCTATCTGTCAAAGTTGTCAAAGATCTGGTTATTTGAATGATCACGTGACGTGTTTTTGAACCTAACCTCAGATGAATGAACCTCTTTGCCTCCAACCACGCTAGCGCTACCAGGCGGGAGCAAAGGCGAACTCAGTTGCCATTGGTACGGTACGGTCAAACGAATGGACTTAGTTCCAGATTCGAAAAATCTCGCGCAGACCGTGCAAGTGCAGTGCAGATACCCCTCGCGTCGGTCAGAGTGTCGATAAGGGGGCGGAAGATTCTAAGTTTTTTTTTCCTTGGCGCCCCCTTATCTACACTCCAACCCAAATCTTCAAACAAAACGTCTGAACTACAGGAATCTGTGATAATAACTTTGTGCACTGGATAAAGCATAGTTCAATTACATTTATTATATTACTAACTAGGGTAACACTAGCATTGTATTCATTTAACAATATCAACAAAATCTCACCTCAACAAAGATATGTAAGGTCTGAATATCTGTATGTAAGGTCCAAAATCTAATGAATTGCTGCAATCTAGGCAATCACAAACCTTGATCTCCTTCGCCACAACGGTTGTAACAATAGCATAAAAAGACTCAACGCGTCATCGCAGTGGCCGCCGCTAATATGACCTGCGTCACATTGCTAGCCAGCGTCGTGGACGTTGTGGGTATGGTGGGTAGTACAGGTGTCGGGTACACCCTGCAATGAGTCTCTGACGGCGGACCGAGGATGCCCAGAAGCAGGTAGGAGACCAGCGATCCTGACAGCAACCCGCCGTTGTAAGAGAGAGTCATCATGTTGCCTGCGAAAACATTAAAGCAATCTGTAAACACCTAAAAACATTGCAGTTAGATTATTTCAGGCGCCACCATCATAACAGGCGCGACCTGTGGCCTGGCGGGGCAACCAGCCTCTTCAACGACCTTACTCGGTCAGTGCAAACAACCTTCTCTGACGCAGTCGCTTAGTCTCTCTATCTCAATCCATGCGTAGGCTTGCGGACAGATTGGAACTAATCGTCTATTGCAATTAAAATTCCATACTCGCGCTATAATTTAAAGCATAATTATGTGACAATCAACGGGAAAGGATCCGTCAGGAATGGCCGTCGGACAGGCCACTGGATTGGCAGGCAACTGTCGCCCATTCGTTGGCAAGAGAGAGATAGTTTATTAGAAGTGTCAAAAGGTAAGTGGGAGATCGCGATCAGGGAGATAGCAAGACAATTTTGAGAGACATAGCTGTGTCGGAGGTAGAAGGGAGACCGCGTTCTGGATCGGCCGCCGGACCGGCCGCCACCGTTGTGGCAAGAGTAATGTAAAGAGCCATCAGGCGGCCGTCCATGCGGCCGTTCCTAGGTAGAACCTCTATATGTATAAGCATGTACTTGAGTAGAAGTTTGTGTATTCGGTCATAAGCAGTGAAGCGGACTGGGTGGAGCTACATGCCCCGAAATTCTGACTACAAATCCAGAATAATAAACGGTCAAGTTCGAGAAGAACTCGCGCACTTATGGGTATCTTTAATTTTCCTGTGGGTAAGGTTTGGAAAACTTTTCTTTTTTTTTGCCCCCAATTGTGCTCATTTTTTTTTAAAGAATGTATTTCAAAGTTAGATTTTTATTTTGATATTCTTGCAAGATACCCTTTCATTTGATAGGTATATCATATCATAAGAAGTTTGAAAAACATTTTATTTACATTTCTGATTTAGCCTCCAAAATTCAAAATGTATTGTTTACGTAACACTTTCATGTTTGGGTCACATAACTACATAAGTGTGCCAAATTTCAACTTAATCGGTTCAAAATTGTGTGGTTTTTTAAAATTATCTACACACGTATCATAAACCCTCTTTACTACGTGTAAAAACGGCACGTTAAGACCAGCATAATGTAAAACTATTTGGTAAAAACTCATTTCTTATCTGATAATTTGTACATTATGACCTCAAATTATTTGATTATTTGAATATCTAATTATTTGTTCAAAAAAAATTCACATTATGACATTCAAATTTCGAACACCGACGCCCAGCTGCGTGCCGCCCCTAGTTTGTCTGTGAAGTTGGTACTACAGAACAAGCTAAACAACTCAATGCCACAATGCCGGTCAAACATGCGGTTCCTAAACACATCAAAGGTATCTTATGATATGTGTGTAGATAAACCAGTGTATGTAACTGTACATAATTAGGCATTAAAACTCTCGAGTGATATTATTATGAAACTCGCCTTTGGCTCGTTTCATAAACCCACTCTCGAGTAATAATGCCCTCTATTATGTAGCAGTCCCATAAACTACTATTTATTACACACCTAGTACAGACACGAGTGATCTTATAATGGTTCCGTTTTTCTTTTTATTTATTTTATTGATTCATTTTAAGAGTACGGAACCCTTAATCCACATTGAAATGGTTCACTGAATAAATCAATAAAGCAGCAGTGGACTAGTGGTATGTAGTCGTGCATCAGAAATAATCATGTGGATAAGCAACATGTCCATAACAATTTTTTGGTTGTATTTTAATCAGGCAGCCGCATGACTCTATGCATAATATTTGTATGCCGCTAGGTAGAACACTGAGCTCTTATGACCTACTTACCTAACATCTGTAAATGTATTATTACCTGTGTTCACAAATAAATTATCTTTATCTTTATCTTTACAAACTTCTAATGAACAGGTACACCTTTCTGTTACACTCTTTATATTTCAATCCTGTGATTCCGGGCATGTCCATATTATTACCACTACCACGTGTAAGTGTCAAAAATAGCTCTGCCCATTCCGATCTCTGGTCATAATCATAATCATAAGCCACCCTCTGTGGTGTGGACTCACCAGCTATCTCTCTGTGCTCGCGGCTGACGCGCGACGGCGCCATGATCATCGGCACGGACCCGAACAGGCCGTTACTGAACCCGAGGACCACGGAGAACATTATGGGGTACATCTGCGAATGGTTAAGACACTTTAGTAAGAAGAGTTACACCGTGGCAAGGAATGAGGGAAAGTATGTTTTAGTTGAGTAATTGCCAAAGACTCACACATACACACACACACACACACACCCTCACCCTTCCTGACACGCACACACACACACACACACATATACACACCCTCGAACCCTCAACATTCACAAACACACACACGCTATACCCACCTTCAGATTTTTCACTGTTTTGATTTACCTACCGTTATTTTTTAGAATGCGCTGTAACTTATTTTTATTTACTACATATATTGTGAAATCCTTAATTGGCTTAGTTGTGTAATCTTCATTTTAAGTGTAAACTTTTGTATGGCTGTAAATTTTTGATAAAAAATTTAATTAAATAAAAATAAAAAATCATTTAAAAAACACGCAATAGTCTGCAAATGTTGCCATTTGCTGCGTGTTTTTGAAATAAAATGTTTTGGTTTGTTTATTAGATGACAGTAGGCCGCTAATATGTCACTCACTTATGTTGCCATCATTTAATTTCTATCATTTCTTGCCAAGTTATTCAAACTAACAGGTTAACCCAAGGATTAAGGTTGTCGGTACCTTAATCCTTGGGTTTAGTCCATAAATTCAAATACATTCATCACATTGTACGTCTCTCAAAAGCCGCTGACGGCCACAAATCAGTTCAATTTGAATTGGAGCAGAATAAAGCCACATTTAATGAGCGTAACACATGTTCGTTCACATATGAGGCGAGTGTCTCGGCGTGGCACATAGCTATATACAAAAAATATCCATCAGCAGCTGGATGTGACTCCACTCTTAAGCTCAGGTGTTGGCAATTACTCATTCATTCATTCATTCATTGGAGCAGAGAATAATTATGTGTGAATGTGTGTTCACAAACGTCCCCGACGATATGAGGCAGTTTTCTATGCGCGGTACAGAGCAGAATTAGTGGCAGTAGCAGCAACCGCAAGCCGCTCGCCACCAGTAGCTAGCTGCGTCTTCACTCGTACGGCCAGCATTATTTCACAAATTCATTCATTGAGAAAATAATAACCACATTGAAGGAGCGAAAGAAGTGTTCACATACGTCTCCAACGATATGAGGCGAGTGTCTCGGCGCAGCACAGAGCAGCATTAGCGGTACTAGCAGCAGACGCACGCCGCTCGCCATAAGCAGCTGGCTGCGACTCCACTCGTAAGGCCAGGCCGCCGCTATCTGAAACATGACGTGGGTGACCGATCAAGGCTCCGCGGAGTGGGCTAAAACAGTTCCGCAAAATAGGATAATTAAAGCATTTGTTTCTTTATAATAACTTATTGATCATGATGAGTGTAATCTAGTATTTGCTAACGTGTAGACGTAGTTGGATTATTTTTGCTCGACAAAAAAGTCTCTAGAAGGTATCACAAAATCTGTTTTTTACAAAAAAAAAACGCATCTTTTTGTATCAATGAACTTTTTGTTAATTTAATCGTTATGAAAAATATGAAATTATGTTGCTGTGTTAGTCTATATAGGGTTATTTTGGACCCCTAGCCAAAAGTAAACATGATTTATAAAAATAGATAAAAAAGTATGTGGTAAAACATAACAACATTTCCTTCTTTAAATCTGACCGAGCCGACCGAGAATAATAATAACGTGCGCACGGTGAACAAAAGCGTACGTGAGCATAATGTTAATTTGTGTTAGGACAAATTATCGTTTTTTTTTTTTTTCATAAATCGATTGTACTCCTGCAATAATAAGACGTGAAAAAATAAGGTTAGTAGTCCAAAATTGACCATTTGTATCGGCTAAGAGTGTTTTTTAACTTTTGAATTGTTGATGATTTTCAATTACATTTGGTTGGCCAATAATGGCATAGGGCGACTGTCTCGCCTTTTGATGACGCGCTCTTTATTGTGCTTGCCGCAACTACTTGCCGCTTGCCTAGCGAGGCTGGTACGCCTTTATCCACAGGTAAATGCAACAGTATATTTGTAGAACAAACAGCGATCGATATCGTCATGCTATTTCTAGTTTTCTTCCTTTCTTTTACTTTTACTCACCTTTCCTATGAAATCGAAGAGGTTGAAGGAAGACATCAGTATAATGGGCATCCAGGAGGCGAGCCGACATGAAGGCACCTCGGATGCTATCCCCGGGTACAGGCTGAGTGTGGTGAAGTAGACGAGCCCTATACACACCATGTAGGGATAGATGGCCTGCGCGACCATCCAGCGAGCTGATACGCCGACTGGAAAACAAGCCCGGGTTATATATGCATCGCTGCTTCTGGTGCCCACTGAGAATCTTCGTAGGGGTCAGAAGTATACGGGATTTTTACGATACATATATTGTTAGGCGAAATAGACCCATTTCCAGTATGTTTAATATTTATGCTTCGGAACGCACCACGGTTTTTGTTGCGCGGATCGACCGCGAGTGATCGGGACATCACTAGCTAGCTGTCACTTGCATATAAAAAAAAATAGCTAATGTCACTTTTGCACGTGGAAAAATGGTCGGCGGCAGGCTTCGGAGTTTGGCCGAAGGTTATTTATAATAATATCGTTAATAATCGTCAAGAAATAAGTAGATTTCACGTCATCGTAGTGAGTGCTTCGTGCTGTGAAAGGTTGAAGTGGTTCGGTCACCAACTCGTCGCGTTCGGATAGCGACCCTTGTAGTCGGCAGCATCACGACAGCATCGGCAGCGGGCCGCGACACGAGTAAGATTCGACTCCCAACACCCCCCACCCTTGTGTTCCTCATCCCGTACTCCTGCCTCGAATTGAGCTTTCGAATGCCGGTCCACGGCGTCAAGGTCAGTACTACTTTGTGATATTCCACTGAAAAACAACCCTACCAAGATTCCACCCCTTTCGGTTGAGGCGTGGATTTAACACAGTAAATATAACAATCCAAAAATTAATGGCAGGTTGTTAATTTTTATTTTTTTTTCCAAAATGTGTCATAAAGTTATTAATTACGGAAAAACTAAATTACTATTTGGGTAACCCTTTGACTGTCGTTTGATAGCTAATATATCAATGCACTGCATCAAACTTAAGAGTTTTTATTTAAGTTTAAGCTAATCCACCGAGTTAAACTTAAATAAATCAAGTAATCATAAAACTTATCCTATTTTTAACGTTCCATAACATAAAAAGGAAATAAGGAACCATAGCATCACTCGTGAGTTTGTCGTAGGTGTGTATAAGTGATATAAAACGGCTGAATCCTCAACCGATAAAGTTGAAATTGGTGCAATTATGTAATATGTTTGGAATTTTGGGGCAATTTTGGGGCCACTCAGAAAAAATAATCGACTGTATCGTGTGACATATCGAATGTGAGAGCTTGTTGCGAGGATTTCAAATATTCAGTTCGAGGGTGTAATAGATACTAACACCCGAGATAAGCATTCTACTTTACATGATTCATACAGGGTAAATAAAACATTTATTAGGAATGACAAAATCACTTTACGTCACACTATGCTTGATTTATAAAGTTCATTTTACAGGTCAAGCTATGCAAAACTCCTTGGTGAAACAATCTCTTTTCTTATAAAATGATAAGAAAACTTTTAACTGAAAAGACAACAATGGTAATGGCGGCATTTTATTTAATTTACTTTATCTACACACGTATCATAAACCCTCTTTACTGCGTTCAAAAACCGCACGTTAGGATCAGCATTATGTTAAACTACTTGGTAAAAACTCGTTTAGTATCTGGAAAACTACACATTATGGTCATTATGTGTAGTTTTTCTACATATAATGACATTCAAATTTCGAACGCCGACGCCCACCCGCGTGCCGTCCCTAGTTCGTTTGTGAAGTTGGTACTGACATTCAAATTTCGAACGCCGACGCCCGCCTGCGAGAAGTTCTTACTACAGAACAAGTTAAACAATTGCAGAGCCACAATGCCGGTCAAACATGCGGTTCCTGAACACATCAAAGAGAGCTTATGATATGTGTGTAGATAAACTAGTGTATGTAACTGTACATAATTAGGCATTAAAACTCTCGAGTGATATTATTATGAAACGAGCCGACTCTCGAGTTTTAATGCGCTCCATTATGCAGCAGTCACATAAACTACTATTACAATTCAAGCATTGTGTGACGTAAAGTGATTTGAAAATGGAACGTTGTCTATAAACAATGCATTGTGTTGCAAATGCCATCTTACACAGCCTCTTTACACAGCAGAAAATCCTACTTACTGAGCATGTATGATGTAAAATTACCATGACCGATTTAGAACAAGTCTTGGTGTTAGGTAAAATAACCTTATAGGAAGTAAGTATTGGAAATGGTTGCTTGCTAACCACCCTGATTTCAGAGAGCTGTCTGCCAAACAAACACCAATAATGGAGGATAAGTACACGAGACACTGTGTTCGTTTCGTTGGCCTCTGAATGCCGCCTAGGCAAGAAAAAGAGAGGTCTGTTTGTTTTCCAGGGCTCACAGTGAAATCGATTTTATCGATAACAGTCACACAACACAACAAAAGGGTTGTGTTTAGTCCGTATACTACACGAGCTGATGCCCGCTCAATGTGTAGGGGCCCGGACATAACATATGACTCCCGGGCATGAGCAATTCCATTTTTTCCCCTCCAAAAAAATAAATAAGAAAAAGAGGTGACAGCTGGCTCAGAGGCCATGAAATCTGGCGCGGGGTGTACACGTAATACTGAATATCGCTGACTAAAAGTGGACTGCACAGAATACTGTTCAAAGAAAGTGACGATTAAGGATAATACTGACGATGTAAATTCCCGAGTAAGAGACAGTTACATCATAACTTTGCGCGACTTTAAGGCGACGAATTAGAGCAAAACTACCTTTTGTAAATCTCAAGTTACGGAAAACAGATGTATTAAAGCATTTGTTTCCTCATACAACCTTGTTGACAAGAGTGTGAGGTCGCTAAAGGAAAAGTCTCCCGAAGATAGCACAAAATCTGTTTTGTCACAACATACCTATTTTTTTACAATTTCGCACAGGATTTGAATTTATGTTTGTACTTGGTATCAATTTAATCATTATAAAAAATATTAAGTTAAGTTGCTCGGCTAAGAGCCTTTTTAACATTTGTATTCCTGTTCGATTCCAAATCGATATTCGATCGATGGTTTCTGGACGGCCATTTTGAATTTGACATTAGCTGCCAACCTAGCAGTTTTTTGACAACTGACGGACGAAAGCCCTCGCAATGTAAACGCGTTTTGGTTAGGGTATTGAAATTAAATCGCAGGCCATCTGGAATGTATTCGGGTTTCCCTCAGGATTGTTAATATAGCTGAGTGTGTTATTGTTTCTCGAACCAGATAAAGTTCGCATTTTCGTGCCCGATTGTTTTTACCACGTAACATAACCTGTGTTGGAACACTGTGCTCATTGAAACTGGCCCGCCAGTCATACCTGGTAGGCTGAAGAACCTGTCTACCAAGAAGAGCCTAGGGTGCACCCGGGCCTTGCAGAGAGACAGGAGGTTGACGGGACCGAAGCACAGACCAGGTTAGATCGACCCCAATTAACTTCAGCTCGGTGAATCGCCGACGTTCACACTTCTTGGCAACTGATCGTTACGCTACCTCGTAGCTGATGGGCCCCTACGAGGTCATTAGGTGCTGAGAAGCCTGAACAATTCCTATTTCTCCAAACTTAAGCTGAAGATAAAAATTCTAAGTTGCGCTGTCAGGATGCCTAGCCTTAACGAGAACACATGAAATTATTGGCCTTCCACCCACAGGCTGAGTTGAGAGGTACACACAATTTGTTCATGTTAGTATCCCGAAGGGGCAAAAAAGGGGGACGCGAATTGTGCGGGCTTAACACCTTCGCGTTGATCCATCATCAGATAAGATAAGATATGAATCCGTTTATTCACTGATAAGATACACACAGATACAGTTCACAGACAGTTAAATAAATGATTGAAATTATACTTAGTTAACTATACATGTGTATATTCCACAGTGAATAGGACCTGGCTCAGCATATGTTGCAAATAAATGATTTGCAACGCTCGTAATTCTGCCAGGACCCATTTCATGGTATCTTACAACAAATATGTGACATTTGTTGTAAGCTTCCACAGCAAAAATAAAGGGAAACACGTATGGTTTCCGTTTATTTTTATTATAAATACTTATAGGAGTTTGGCTGGCAGTATACGTATTATACATAGTGGGTATGTATGTGTTATGTATGCACTATAGATGGGTAAAGCAAGAAACTGATGGCATCCTATTCTTGCTCCTTCAATATTATTTATATATATATACATATATATACACAGTCAGGTCATAAGTTCTGTCACACAATAAACATTTTTGAATTTAGAACGCTGGCCACAAAAAAGTTTATTGAATTCGAATTTCGAATTTTTCATGAAAATAAAAATGTGTACTTTTTAGAATTTTCCTCATTTTTAAATATGGAGTGGACACTTAAAGAAGACCGTGTCGCAGTTATTGCGTTGCATCGTTGCGGTTACGCGCCAATTCAGATTTTCGACTTACTGAAAAATTTGAATATAACCAAAAGATTCGTTTATCGTACCATAAAACGATACTATGAAGACTCTAGTGTAGATGACAGGTCAAGAAGTGGTCGCCTTCGCTCTGTTAGGACTCCAGCAGTGATAAAAGCTGTGAAGGCGCGAATTCAAAGAAATCCCATACGTAAGCAGAAACTGTTGGCCCTTCAGATGGGGTTAAGCAGGACCACGGTGAAAAGGGTGTTAAATGAAGACTTAGGGCTTAGGGCATATCGAAGAAAAACAGGACATCGTTTGGACGCTCGTTTAATAGACCTGAGACTGAAGAGATGCCGCGCTTTGTTGAAGCGGTACGCGGGAAAAAAGCATCGGGAAATTATTTATTCGGATGAAAAAATTTTCACCGTGGAAGAGAGCTACAACAAACAAAATGATAAGGTGTACGCACACAGCAGTGAAGAAGCCAGCAACCGTATTCCGCATGTCCAACAAGGTCATTTTCCATCCTCGCTCATGGTTTGGTTGGGAGTCTCTTATTGGGGCTTAACTGAGGTACATTTTTGTGAGAAAGGCGTAAAAACGAATGCAGTTGTGTATCAAAATACAGTCCTCAAGAACCTTGTGGAACCTGTTTCTCATACCATGTTTAATAACAGGCACTGGGTATTCAACAAGATTCTGCGCCAGCTCATAGAGCGAAAAGCACAGAAGACTGGCTGGCGGCGCGTGAAATCGACTTCATCCGGCACGAAGACTGGCCCTCCTCCAGTCCAGATTTCAGTCCGTTAGATTACAAGATATGGCAACACTTGGAGGAAAAGGCCTGCTCAAAGCCTCATCCTGATTTGGAGTCACTCAAGGCATCCTTGATTAAGGCAGCCGCCGATATTGACATGGACCTCGTTCGTGCTGCGATAGACGACTGGCCGCGCAGAATAAAGGCCTGTATTCAAAATCGCGGGGGTCATTTTGAATAAACTTTATAACCATAAGAATCTATGTTTTATTAAGTTCATTTTGCTATATAAATGTTTACATAAATAATAAACGTGTCTAAATTATTTCATATTGCACATGTGACAGAACTTATGACCTGACTATGTATATATATATATATATATATATATATATATATATATATATATATATATATATATATACACACAACACATAATACTCTTTATAAATACTTACGTTTATAAATACCATCTGGGTCTAAAACTAGGTAGGTATTTAAACTACTCACGTCGGAAGGCCCTCCACGAAGTATGCCTCTGCGGCTCAAACACCACGTCGTCAACCTTGTAGGAGGGTCTCGGCGAGCGCGGCGCCGACGCGGGCGGCGTGCCGCTGACGGCGCCGAGCGACGACGCAGCGGGCGGCGCGGCGGTGGGTGAGTACACGGGGTTCGCGAAACTGAACGTTTTCGGTTCGTCTGGATTGGGGATAGATGAACGTGTTGAGACAACGCTGTAGGCCAAAACAGCATTTTGTAAATATCAAGTTAAGGAAAAAAGGTGTATTAAAGCAGTTGTTTCTTTTTACTGGCTTGTTGATCATGAGTGTCAGCGTATAAAAGAAAGTTGATTATTTTTGCTCGATAGAAAAGTCTCTCGAAGTTATCGCAACATCTATTTTTCACAATACTTTTTACAATTTGATCCCGATTTGAATTTATTAAAACTTGATTTCCTATTCCCAAAAGTAATCTGAAGGTAAAATTCTAAGTAAAGCGCCTGTGTTTATGCGCCTTCTTTTTGGAGCTGATAGAGAGTTTCTTCCTATTCTCATAATTCGTTCGTTTCGTCGTATTAAGTCGACCAGTTAAATCCTAATCAGTTAATTTGCTGAGATATTTTAAATGTAATCATTGTCATCATCCGTATGACCATAGCCATCTTCCTGAACCTCACTGAAACTCAGTTTAATTCATATGTAGTTCGACAAAACTTCAGTATGAAACTCCTTATTCTAATCTCCTTAATCCTTTTAACACAGGAGTATCATCAGCATAAATATAATTTTCATTTGTAAATCGTTACGACCTATTTAGCACAACAAATTAACATTACCTGGTCCGGCGGATGCACCTGGACTTTGTAACTTCAGGACTCCATAACTAGCGTCACCGCTTTCGCTTTCCATCTGCGACAGAATTAATTGATTTATGAATTGGTAATTCGCTTGTGAGAGCAACTAAAAATCACCAAAACAATGTATTTACCGGACCACACCCTAAATTGTAATTTCGTCATATAATAACCGGTCAAGTGCGGGCCGGACTCGCACACGAATGGTTCCGTAACATCGTACAACAAAACTTAACCACTAGAAATAATAATAAAAACAAAAAAGTAATAATATTATACTCGAACTTGGATTCGAACCCAGAACACTAAGGTTGTGAAACCAATATCAAACCATTTTTGCCACCACAACTAGATGATGATGAAAGTATTGGTCTGAGGCTAAAAGATAGAAACGGTTTCACACCCATACCACCATCAAGTACATTTCAGGTAACAAGGGGTTACGGAGATGTGGAGCGTCCTATGTTGGCTCTTATATAATATAGCTGGGCGGCCACAGTTCATAAACTACAGGATACAAACCTCGAAAGAGCAGCGATTGACCTTGGCAAAAAATAATAATTGCAAAAGGACAAATATATGTTGCGGTCAGCCGAGTCTGAAGTTTGGAAGGCAGTCTTGTCATATTTCGACGCCAACAAATTATTGAATCGACCACATGATGACAGATCGTTATAGTAAATTACGAGACTACAAAATCTGTCTTCCTATAAAATCAATAATATAATAAAGGTCACTTTTCACTATGGGATATAATGTAATACCTACATATTATATCCCACAGTGAAAAGTGAGCTTAATACAATACGAATATACGGCACATAAGTGAAAACAATTCAAACAAAGAACGTAAACACCACACATAATTCACCATAAGTTAAAAACATAAAAAAAAAAACCAAAGCCCTATTTTTTCCTCCCCTGTCGGGATGCGAATGTCGTCAAAATACACGAAAACAAGGCTACGAAATCTGTTTGTCGAATATAAGCGAATATGCGGTACTTATAGACAAAAATCATATATCAAATCATATGGCAAATCAAATCAAATCAAATCAAATAATTTTATTTGCATGATTTTTGGTAACAATATTGGATCTTAATTTTATACATCGTCATCGCAAAAGACCTAAACCATCACAGATAGATAAGTCACAGTGAAGCAATTATACGCAATTTCGTTTACCTGGATGACATCATAATTCCAGTATTTTTGCTTTACAAATCAAACTACTGGACCTATTTGTAATTTTCGAAAAATCGGACCAATCTGGATCTGGTCAAACTTTCAATTAAAAAAATATATTTTGAAATCGGTAATAAATACTTAGTACCAGTTTTGAGGTAAAACGAACATTAATAAAAAATACAAAGGAATTGAGAACCTCCTCCATTTTTTAAGTCGGTTAAAAATACATCAATCCGCCATGTTATGTTGAACACCATCAGCGAAAATTAAATCAGCTTGGCATTGAAAACTAAAATACAATGTAGTATTTTGCTAACCAACCTAAAAAAATTTTTGCTGAAAAATGATTGACATAGTAATAATATTCAGTCAAAAAAGTATCGGGAATGGATAATTTGTCTATGGTTCCCAATTATTTTATTTTTTTATTTTTTGCTGTTTCATTTGCACACCTGTTTTCCATTTTGGCGCGGATTTTGAGTTGCATCTGTTGTTTATATTTATTATAGTGCTGTTTTTAGTTAGACCATATCTAGTGTGTACTGCGAATTTCACTATGGACAAAAATATCGAACAAAGAGTTTGTCTTAAATTTTGCATCGCCAACGGAATTTCGTGTTCGGAGTCACTGAAAATGTTATAGAAGGCTTACGGTGAATCGACTTTATCAAAAACACGTGCTTATGAGTGGTACAAAACGTTTAAAAGCGGTCGAGATGTGATAGAAGATTTGCCTCGCTCTGGTAGGCCATCAACATCTTCAACTGAAGTTAACGTCGCAAAAGTGAAGGAATTAGTGACTGAACATCCTCATTCAAATTTGAGAGAGATAGCCGCTGAACTTTCTGTGTCTCACGAGTCGATCCGCACCATTTTAAATAATCACTTGGGTATGAAACATGTTGCTGCTCGGCTGGTCCCAAAAGACCTGAATTTTCTCCAAAAACTCAATCGAATAAGAGTCGCTGAGGACATGCTAGAACGAGTCAATTCCGACCCAACATTCTTGAAACGCATTGTTACTGGTGACGAGACGTGGGTTTACGAGTTTGACATGCAAACTAGTCAACAGGCTTCGGAGTGGCGCCTCCCAACTGCACCGAAACCGAAAAAACCACGCCAAAGCCGATCAAAAGTTAAAGTCATGTTGACTGTTTCCTTTGACTATCGAGGTGTTGTGCACTCGGAGTTCTTGCCGGAAGGTGGAACGGTAAATAAAGAATATTATTTGAGCGTAATGCGGCGTTTAAGAGAGGAAATTCGGCGAAACAGGACAGATTTGTGGAAAGAAAATTCTTGGATTTTGCATCACGATAATGCGCCTTCGCACAAGGCCATAATTGTAAACGAATTTTTGACCAAAAACTCAACAAATACTATCTAGCAACCACCTTATTCACCAGATATGGCTCCAGCCGACTTCTTCCTTTTTCCTAAACTCAAATTACCACTTCGTGGCACACGTTTTCATTCGGTAGAAGACATAAAGGAGAATTCGCGACGAGAACTGAACTCAATTCCGGAAAAAGCGTTTAAAAAATGTTTTGATGATTGGACTATTCGTTGGCGTAAGTGTATCGTTTCTGAAGGAGCATACTTTGAAGGCGAAAAAATAAATTTAGATGAATAACTAACATTTTGTGTATTATTGATCTTTTCCCGGTACTTTCTTGACAGAGAGTATATGATAATTTATACATGAATTCTGTCCGTCTGTCACCGGGCTCTACCGGATAAACCAAAATAGGTAGAGCTGAAATTTTCACAGAGGGTGTATTTCTATTACCGCTATATCAACCAATAATAAAACATACCAGTTTTCAAGAATACCTATACAACAAATTATTGGTATGTGGTTATCTTAGCCATTTTGTTTTATTTGTTTATCTACACACGTATCATAAACCCTCTTTACTGCGTACAAAAACCGCACGTTACGATCAGCATAACGTTAAACTACACGGTAAAAACTCATTTCTTATCTGAAAAATTACACATTATGACCATAATGTGTTTTTTTTTTACATATTATGACATTTAAATTTCGAACGCCGACGCCCGCCTGCGTGCCGCAACGCAACTACTTTGTTTGTGAAGTTGGTACTACTGAACAAGCTAAAAAAGTGCAAAGGAATTATCAATGCCACCACGCCGGTCGAACATGCGGTTCCTGAACACATTAAAGAGAGCTTATGATATGAGTGTAGATAAACTAGTGTATGTAACTGTACATAATTAGCATTAAAACTCTCGGGTGACATCATGTGAAACTCGCCTTCGGCTCGTTTCATGAACCCACTCTCGAGTATTAATGCCCTCCATTATGTAGCAGTCACATAAACTACTATTATCGGTGAATACTGGACTCTCGTGATCTTATCGGAAAAGGTAATTGCAGGAGTTTTGTTGCTCATTCGAGTTATATTCAATATTATTAAGACTTTTTATCATATTATATTTTATTACTGTAAATAAGTTACTCAATTTCTATCCACTTCTGGTTTCAGGGAGCAAAGAGTTTCGTTAACCTGAGTACACAGGTCAATATATACATACTACATACACAAAACTCTTTTTCGATGTTTTTCGGCGGAGCATCAACTTACCCCAAAAGCACCGGAATGCTTATCATTCGCTTACCAAAGTGGCATCCTCATTGGGGTTCAAGTGCAGCTGTATCCGTCTTCTATTCCGTGACTCGATCGTCAGCCGCAGGTAGTGCGTGACTAGGGGGTGTTTCATCATCAGGTTGTGCAGCATAGCATGCCCGAATAGCACCAGGATGGAGAACGCGAAGAACATGAAGGTGGAGCGGCGTGGGGTGCTAAACGTGTACTTTGTAACGATGCGGTCAATCGACACCCAGAAGCCAGCGAAACCTGGAAAACGGCCGATTAAAAGTGACCCAAAATTTACAAGATTAAGCGTTGACCCAGAAAGTGATGGGGGAATGAGATGGGTCTTTCGGGCTGCTCAAAATAGCAAATAGTGGAAAACGAGGAGAAAAGCCATGGGGTCAAAATAATAAGGCTTATTTTCAGCTGCTGTTCAATAATATTCACCCTATTTTATACTGAACTACATGGAGTCGCCTCGCTGCGCTCCGCTGCGCTTCAACTCCAGGTTGTATTATAAAGTTGTGACCAATATAGTTCTGTGAAACTACATGGGACCACTTAATTTAATGAACATTTGCAGCAATTATTAGCAATGATACTTACTCTCGCCCACCATCACAGCTTGCGTATACCGTGGCGGAAGACTCCCGGTGAAGCCGTAATATGAGGCTTGTTGAACGGTACACCCGACCGCGACCACTGCTGAAATATATTAAGTATGATAATATAATCAGCCCTACAGATTGATATTGCGCGTAACGTCAATTCGTGTGTCGATAGTGACGTCAGTTTCGGTGAGTGTAGGTAGCAGACAAATACAAAGTATATCCAAGTACGTGCAATATATCTTTGTAAGATGTATTTCTGCTGGCCGTGGGATTTTTTAACAACCCTTCCATTCCGAAGTTGTATATTTTTTTGCAATTTCCAGATAGCGCATTTCAATATTAAAATGGCTAAAAATATTTTTGGGAGGGATGTTTTTTTTTCCGATGAATTTCCATGTTCTTCAACCCAGATCGCTGTGTGCATTTTATGAATATCGAAACTGTATAGGTATGTAATTTATTATATTTCTCAAACCTGTTAGATTAAAGTTATCCAGTAATATGTTTTGTCCTCGCTGTTTCTTTGTCGGGGTTTTTATTTTACAACCAGTAGCCTCAGAATTTTCCTTTTCTCTTCTTATTTTTGAGATTGTATTTTTGATCACTCCTGTGGCGGTGATTACACACACATTCTGTATCTTTTGCTTTTAATTTCAGATATCTTAGCATCTCCAGTTCAGTTTAGTTCTTAACTTTATACTTTTATATGCAAACATTGGACTACGAAAAAAAATATATTAAAAAACATATACAAATGAGACCTTATCTATAACAAGCGGCTAAAAAAACAACAGTCTTTTACGCAGAAAGACGGGTGTTAATAAGTTAAAGTGTGTATCTGTATGTTTTTCTGTGGCATCGTAGCTCCTGGTTGGACCGATTTATTTATTTTTGAATAAAATAAGAGAGACATACCTATAGCGAATAGATTGATGTCGTAGGACACCCGAGGCCCGAATCCGTCCCAACCGATATTGCAAACTGCCACGAAGATCATAGTGGAGAGAGACATCACAATTCCTGGAAGTGGAAGTATGTACACAATTATCAGCATTGCCTCTGGCTCCAAGCTTAGCTCCCCTGTTTCGTAGTGGTAGTAGTAATTGCGTAGTTCTAGTGCGGAGAACAAACCTATGCGGGTTCTACACTGATCTATCCTACAAATATTGTTCTTATATTTGCACCGTACGCAACGCGTAACCCAAATAATAAAATACGGTTGCACGTCATCTAATGGGTTTCACTGCTTCTCAAACAAAAGATGTAGGTTTGTATCCGGTGCTAACCATGTACAAATGAGAGTAATTTAGATTAGGTACATTATCCGACGGACACCGGAGCAGAAGAGGGCCCAGAACGATATGACGGGACGTCCTAGACAAGTTCCAACCAGAGTGGGTCAATCTAGCTTTATCTTGAGATGTGTGGGCTCGAAAGGGGGTGGCCTTTCACTTGGCCCAGCACTGGAACACGGTATTGGCGTAAAAAAAACAGTAGATTATCGGACATTGCGTGATTCGGGTGACATATTAAGATTTAGGCCCCCGCTAGCCCATAGCTAACCGGTAGTTGTAGTCGTTAAAACTCCTACAGCAACCCGCACTGCACTGAGCCAGCGTGATGGGGTATGGGTCAATCTTACTTGTATCCGGGCAAAGGCCCGGGCCCCTGGGTGGGTACATTAATGGGCTACATTTACGTCATCAAACTAAATCGAAGCTTACCAAAAGTGATCCTTGTATTGTACGATACGAGGTCCAGCACGAGATTGTTGAACACGACAGCGACGCACGCCGACGCTATGTAGACTGTTGACATGTCGAACATGATGGTCGAGTCGGGATAGCGGTGCTGGAAGTAGTCTACTGCCATGATGAAACTGGAATTTGTTTACAAGACAAGAACTTTAACACTTTTAATTTCAAGATTGTGGTGACCTCCGTTACGTGCATCCCTAGACTATGTCGCACATCCGACGTTGTGGCACTTCAGGAAACGTGGCTTCTTCTTCATGATATTCCACTCAGCAGCATAAATAGCGAATTCGTATACTTCGGTAAATCAGCTGTTGATACATCGGCAGGCATTCTGCGAGGAACACCACATGGCGGCATCGCGGTTTTGTGGAGAAAGTCGGTGTTCACATCGGTGTCAGTGTTAACAATTGAAAGTCGGCGGCTTGCCGCTGTAAACGTTGTTATACAAGACAGGTCTTTCATTGTGTTTTCAGTATACATATATGCCTACGGATAAGGTCGACAACCGAGCATTATTCACTATATGAGCGATACTTGGATGCCGTGTTTATGCTAGGAGACTTTAACGAGCATGGTGAGTCATTTTATAATCTTTTAGAGTTTTGTGCTGAACAGTCGTGGTCATGTATTGATATGGAACTTTTGCCGAAGGATACATTCAAGTTGAGAGTGATGCTCATGGGTGTAGGCGATCATCGGGCCATCTTACTGACTAATACTTGGTTGCAGCGTCGTGTTATATGATACATCCTGCGCGGTCCATATACCTAATCAAATAGAGTGCAACTCTAACTTAGTTAAACCTAAACTTCCTGTATGTAACGAGTCCTGCATGCAATAAGGTAAAGTGGGGTGCACGAGACGCTAGTCAAATATTTAGATATAAGGAATATTGTAACTCGCAATTGAGAGATATTGATTTTCCCGTACAATTTAATACTACCATATACTACTAATATTAGACGAAATGTGTACGAGTATTGTGAGTATATTGGCTCACGGTGCTACGCTTGATGCTTCCGATTTGGGTAATTATAGGCCGAAATCACCTGCGATTATAATTGCAAAAGAACTGGACAGTCTGGTTGATAAACAACTTAGTAGGCACCTAAAACTACTTGACGTTCAGTTTGGGTCACAAGCGTCATAAGCCGATTCAGATTAGGAACCTAATCTGATTCGCAAAATTGCCAGCCTTCTTATAATATGTCGCATCGTTGTATTGAAACTAATCTGAATCGCTAAAAGGTTGTGGTCACCCCCAGGTTAGAATGTGGGGTGAGACAAGATAACGTCTCCCAAACTTTACTTGTGTATGAACCAGCTGATTGAATAACTCAGCCGTGCCAAGTTAGGCTGTTACATAGGCGGGAAGTGAATTAATAATAAAAGTTATGCTGATTACATGGTACTGCTGAATTCCTCTATATATTTGTAAACATATTTGTGAAACATATGCTGAGCCCATGGGCTCAGATATAAAATGTAAGAAAGTGAGTACATAGTATTCAAGTCGGGCACCAAAAAATATTTGAAAGTTCTATGGTACTCCTTTGAAATAGTTGATAAGTTTAAATATCAGGGCCACTGGGTCTCGGATAATCTTAAAAATATCTACGACATCGAGACGGAACACAGGGCGCTGGCTGTTCGCCGTAACATGTTGGTTTGTAGATACTAAATGGACGGTATTCGGAGTATTCTGCCAGTTCTTATATACCTGCAGCCTGTGGGTTAATTATACGTGGAGGACAAATGAGCACTGCGGGTTCAGATAATGACGCGTTCCGGTTGGTAATGGGGCTGCCGTGGACCTGCAGCGTCTCAGGCATGTTTGCGGAGGCAAAGATTGATGGATTCCACGTAATCTTAGGAAACGCTGCGCCTCGTTAAAGGCCCGCCTCTGCGGCAGTGCCAACTCTGTCCTGAGTACATCTGCCGACAGATAAGATACACGGCTGCTGTGGCACTGGGAGCGACAGCACACAAGTAAACTTCCCCGCTAGACCTTGTGCTAACAGAAGCGTGGAGTCCCTTTAAGACAGGACTTAAGATAGGGCTTAAGCTGGGCACTCATGGAGATTTGAACCGATGAAATGGACTGATTAAATTCACGTTTGTGAGTTGGGAATTGGTTGACGACAGAAGCTGACCGTGAGTATGATATATTGTAATGAAAATTTTAACTGATGACAACCCACGGATTTTCCGAGCGCACCGTAATTCGCTAGCTTCAGTCCGTTTTCATTACATCAAAACGAAACGTGAGTGCGCGTGCATTCGTCGGAGCTTCGGCGCGATATGGCGGCTGGTCGTACAGTATGCACTATGAAATATGTAGGTTCGTCCATTTATTTTTATTTTATTTATTCGTTTGGCAGTTTGTGTAGAAGGAACGTCACAGGCATATATCCAAATTACTTAACCAGTTGCGTCTTTTTTAAGTAGTACTTTCTCCAGGAGCTTGAATGAGTTGCTAAGTAATGCAATAGGCCGATAGCTTGAAGCCTCAGCGATCGGTTTTCCAGGTTTTAAGTAAGGCTATGATTTTTGATTCCTTGAACGCACGTGGGAGTTTGCTGGGCTGTAAGTATTTTGGTGCAGAATGATACAAGCCAACGTCGTACATTTGGGCCGCGGTCAGTCTGGAATTCGTTGTAAATATTATAAATATCCCGACACCTTCCCTGTGTTTAAATCTTATAGAGCCTTTACTATCTCATCTGATGTAAAAGGGTGCACCAAGTGGTCTAAGGGTACTACACATTTTTTGAGTTCTTTGAACAACCCTTTAATCTTTCTGGTAGGTTCGTCCATTGAGTTACAGTGGAATAAGGGTGCTTTCAGTTTTATTCTATTGATTCTCGAATAGTTACAGCGATGACTCATTTAACAAATTAATATGATATAAGTAATTGATACTTTTTCCCGACTCCACCAGAAGGAGTGAAATGGTTTTTTAGTGTTTTTACGTATGTAAGTATATATGTTTGTTAGGATTGTAATACCATATTGTTTGTAAGCGCGGGCTAGAGCCCAAACAGCATGACAATTTTTTGGGGTTCCGCACCCAACGGGTAAGAACGGAACCCTATTACTAAGACTTCGCTGTCCGTCCGTCTGTCACCAGGCTGTATCTCAAGAACCTAGCTAGCTAGAGAGTTGAAATTTTCACAGATTATGTATTTCTGTTGCCGCTATAACAACAAATACTAAAAAACAGGTTATAAGAAATATTTAAGGGGGCTCCCATACCACAATTCTTTCAATACCACATACAAACTTATGGATGCACCTGGTTACGTACATGGAATGTGAAAGTAACCGCACCAATAACTTTGTAAACAATATTTTGCTGTGTAAAATCCAAACTATTCACTCCACACCATCGCTTCAATTGAACGGTGGTACGGAACCCTTCGTGCGCGATTTAGACTCGCACTTGACCGGTTTTTTAACCATTCTTTCATCCATTTTTTTGGGTTTTCTAGTGATTAGGTGGCGACAATAGTAGAATAAGTAGAATCTCCTCATCAAAACCCGAATTCATTTTTTCAACTGACGCAGATGAGAAACGGTGTGCGAAACTGGCTAGCCCTTTATATAATAATAACGCACGTCTGCGTTGTGCCCCGTCCATCGGGAAATGAAAGCCAGTTTGACGCCAGTAAGTGGGGATATATTTTTGGAATTGCATCCATCCAATTATTGTCGTCAGTCCAATATCATCAGTCTATTTTTATTACTTCAAATCACCGTGGGTGCCCAACTTTATATTTATTAATTATTTTATCTACACACGTATCATAAACCCTCTTTACTGCATACAAAAACCGCACGTTACGACCAGTTAAACTACTTGGTAAAAACTCATTTCTCATCTGAAAAATTACACATTATGACCATAATGTGTAATTTTTCTACATATTATGACATTCAAATTTCGAACGCCGACGCCCGTCTGCGTGACGCCCCTACTTTGTTAGTGAAGTTGGTGCTACTGAACAAGCTAAACAAGTGCAAAGGAATTATCAATGCCACCATGCCGGTCGAGCATGCGGTTCCTGAACACAATAAAGAGAGCTTATGATATGTGTGTAGATAAACTAGTGTATGTAACTGTACATAATTAGGCATTAAAACTCTCGAGTGATATTATTAATATCACTCGAGAGTTTTAATTCCACTCTGGAGTATTAATGCCCTCCATTATGTAGCAGTCACATAAACTACTATTATAAATATATTTAAATAGTTTTATACAAATTTTAACTATCATGGATATTTTAATTTCCTCTAATTGTGTACTATGCTATTTATTTGTATCTAATATTAGGGGTATGTTAATTTACGTATGGGCGGCTGGGAAAAAAAAATACAGCCATGCACATAATATTGACGAACTTTTTGCTTCGTGTAGGAAGTATCACACCACAATCGTGTAACATTACCGCTTACTACCACATTTTTTTTATCTTTATTTAAAGAGCTTAGTTAGTACATTTTACAAATATGACTATGTCGTTCTATATGACAATACTTAACCCCACAAAATAGTAGAGAGCAATAACAACAAGTCCTACCTATTTTAATGTAAATTCTTGCTAATTTGTACAGCTTTCTGGCTTCTCCAGAGGACGGCAAAGCTAGAATGCAACTTGAAAGCGTATTACTCTACTTACTCATATTTCGACATTGAAAAAATCCCACTGCCGCTCAGTTTTCAATAAACAAATATACTATTTTTAGGGTTCCGTACCCGAAGGGTGCCAAACGGGACCCCATTGCTAAGACTCTGCTGTCCGTCTGTCTGTCCGTCCGTCCGTCCGTCTGTCCGTCACCGGGCTCTATCGGATCAACCGAAATAGCTAGAGAGCTGAAATTTTCACAGAATGTGCATTTCTGTTGCCGCAACAGCAACAAATAATGAAACATACCGATTTTCAAGAATTGAAAGAAGTACCCATAGAATAAATTATTGGTATGGCCATTTTGTTTGCCATTTTGTTTTATTTGTTTATCGGTGAAAAGTGGACTCTCCCGATCTTATCGGAAAAGATTTTTAATTGCAGGTATTGAGTTTTGTGGTTAGTTATTTGTCATTATATGATTAATATAATGACAAATTCGCAGAGGCGAAAGTCGCCGACTTTTTTGCGATTCTGCGAAAAAGAATCGCTTCAATAATGATTCGTACACGCGGCAGCCCGAATACAATTCTCGATACGTTGGCAAATAGGATCGACAGCCCTATTATGAGACATTGGGTAGGTGTACATCTAGCTCCTAATAAAAAATGATGTACCTAACTGTGTTTTTCCTGATTGCTTCATGTAAATAATGATGTGTAATACGTGTGTGTAAGTGGTTGTGTAGGGTAGAGATATGTGTGTGAGGGTATGTTTGTATGTGTGTATGCCTATTAATTTAATTATGCTAATATTAAAATTTTATTTTGTATATGTTGTGTAAAAATATGGATTATTTATATCTGAAATAAATTGATAAATAAAAAAATAAAAATAATAAATACTCATTTAAATTGTCATAAATATTAAGATTTTTATCATATTTGATTTTATTTCTGTAAATAAGTTACTCAATTTCTATCCACTTCCGGTTTCAATGAGCAAAGAGTTTCGTTAACCTGAGTACATAGTTGAATACTTACATAGTACATACACAAAACTATATTTCAATGTTTCGATGTAGGGCCTTGAATCTACCTAATATTTAATATTCTATTATTAAAAATTAAATAGGTATATGTATGTACAATGGCATGGAACCCTTCATGTGCGGGTCCGATGTCCTACTCGCACTTGACCGGTTTTTTATTTTCTTTCTTTTTTAATGCCAATCGATATTTTTACGAATGCTTACCTGAGGAAAATATATGTTGGTATCCCATAACCCCACAATACTCTAATAGTTAACTACCTATCTGACTTTTGTCTAAACGAATATGCTGTCGTAACTCACTGCGCGATATCTAGACTTCTATGGACAAGAGAAGTCGAGAAGGCTCAAGTCGGCCACAGGCTAAGTGTAAAAAGGTATCTCTAAAACCGGCCTTCTCAGACAGCACAGATCAGAGTACGTGTTGTGTGTTGTTTATTTGACGGTGTGGTAAAACTCACCTGTTAAATGGCAACAGGAAGGCGGCACCGGCCACAAACAACGCCAAATATACAGAGTTGTATCGGTCTGGAGGCGGAGCGCCCTCGTTCACCGGAGGCCCCAGCGGTTCGCCCCGGGCCGCCCTGATAGCCTCGATGCGGGCGTATCCGCGCCCGAGAGTCTCGTTCATACTTGGTCCTTTGAGCCGATCACTTCACCATATTGATTTTATTATTTCAAATATGTTTTTATGGATATATTTTTGTCATATTTAGGTTTGGTTTGGTCATTGTTTTAAGTAATGCTTATAATTATAACATTACCTATTTGTTGTATTTGTCGTGCAATTTATGAATACGCACATACGAGATACTGTTCCTATTATTGCACCTGTGTTACATTCCAACATCAAAGCAACATTTTAGCTAAATAACTATTAGGTCCAATGATAGGATAGAAAATATGTTCATTATATCAAATATGTTATATATACTTCATTTTATTATAACATTATTACTTTTAAACAAATAGGTACCAAGACTCGCTACCTACACCGGTTTGACAGATCACATCGCGAAGCGCATGCGTGTATGCGTAGTTCACATTGATTTTCAGGGTTGGGGGTGAATGTTGTATGTTCGTTTGGTAAATGCCTGTGCCACTCGATTAGCTGTAACACCTACTTAGAGGGGATGACGTCTATTTCTTTTTACCTAAACAATCAACCGTTACATTTAAAAGTCTTCTATAGGCTCTAGTCACATACTTGAATAGTAAGGACATGGCATAAGGCACTCGAAAGTGTCGCCACTAAATCAGTATCAAAAGTAGTAGTGTTAACTGTTTTCACCCAGTCGCGCACAGACTGTGTCTGGCCTAAAAGGACCAGATTCCAGGGTCGTAAATCATACTATAAAAAAAAATTGACAACTGATTGACGTATCGGTAGCCCAAACTAAACTGGTCCTGCGACGTAAAAAAATTGTAAGTCGCGATACAAAAAACAAGGAGTGTCGTATCACAAGTTACTATTGGCTGTAAATTAGTATAAATAATTATTAATATTTTTCTCGAAAAATTCCTCAACGGAAAATCTTATCCGACTGACGTAACTTTGTAGCGACGCACAGATACCTTAATGAGATTTCACAGATTTATAGAAATAAAGCATATGGGAGGACTATGTTTTCTTCCACTGCGCATTTAAAGTTTGTATGCAAACTGAAGTATCTAAGAAATTTCGCAAGACAAATGTTTTCTCAATATTCAGATGCACAACGCCTAATGGCGTTGACGTTAATATATTCGTTGGCAAAAATAGGTTTTCTGTCCTAAGTGAACATTCATTTGATCAGCCTCAGCTAGACCAGACAATCACAGGTTACATTTGATTAGAGCGATGATCGAGAAGTACAAAAATTGCAGAATGCATTATGAATGCACAGTAGAAAATTATAACAAAATTACCAAAAGACAAAAATTTACAAAATTAATTCAATTTGACGGGCAGTTAATACATTAAAACATAAAAAAACATAGCGTCACGCCTTTTCCCCGTACGGGGTGGCAGAGGCACAATTGTGCCCACGTTCAGCACTTTTTTTTAAAAGTCCATTTTGCATGGCAGGAGCTAGCCCCGCAGCTGCTGGAGTAATGAAGGTTTCCTCACGATGTTTTGCCATCACCATACAATACTTAAGACAAATTTATTATCTCATTGGTACTTGGTCAGGAATCGAACCTGTATCTCCTGTGTGGGAAACAAGCGTGAAACCCATTGACCACGGAAAATACATAATATTTTTTTAAATATTTTATTGACCGAGCGAGCCGATGGCGAGCGAGTATCTCCGCTTTAGTTTCGTCAAAAATGCTTTCGTGTTTCTGTCCGGATGTCCGGCTGCTCTCATCTACAGGTTGCATTGCTCAACCGAATCTAGTTGAAGATTGAGTGCAGGTTCGTGAATCATACAGCTTTATGTCGATTCCGTTTTTGGAGTTTTTTTAATTGACAGACATGTGGGCTTACAAAGTTTTTGGTGCGGTTACGTTCATACTCCATGTACACGGTATTGAAAGAAAATGCAGTCGGGTTTGTTTTTAGGGTTGCCAAACGGGCCAAACGTTGCCAAACGGGCCCCTTTTACTAAGCCTCTGAAAGCGTCGGTCCGTCCGTCCATCCGTCTGTCACCAGACTGTATCTCATGAACCGTGATAGTTAGACAGATAAAATTTTCACAGATGATGTATTTCTGTTGCCGCTATAACAACAAATACAAAAAACCGAATAAAATAAATATTTAAGGGGGCTACCATACAATAATTATTTTAATACCACATACAAACTTATGAATGCACCTGGTTACGTGCATGGAGTGTGAAAGTAGCCGCACCAATAACTTTGTAAACAACATTTTGCTATGTAAAATACAAACTATTCACTCCACACCATCCCTACTATTGCACGGTGATACGGAACCCTTCGTGCGCGAGTTAGACGCACACTTGAGCGGATTTTTTAAATAATTTAACTTTGTTCATCCAACGCTCGCAAGGTCTGCGAGTACGGCTCTCAGAGCCATTAGTTTATATTGGCAGTAAATATTCTTTATCATTATAATTGAATAATTAAACATTAAACATAAGTTATAAAATGTACGAATTATAACGATGGTTTCTTTTTCATTGTTCCTTAGAAAATAATAACAACATAACATAGCGTCGGATTTTCCCTTAGGGGGTGTAGAACTACAATTATATCCGTGGTTAGGTTAGTTGAGGGTACGGTTATACCTCCTTATTAATCGATATTACCCTTCTTTCTATTGTCCCCTTCCCGATTTAAATTTTCCACTTTCAAAATATTTGAGAATTAACTGTAGAACAACTTTCCTGATATTGTGTATATTCACCCCATGAAATTCTAATCACCCCTGATTTACAGAAAGTGACGCCATTACAAGTTTTCGTACCGATTTGGTACCACCAAATTCTGGCAGGTCAAAACAGTAAGAAGTTTAGATCGGGAAGGCGAATCCTTACATTTAAATCAATGGCTCTAGTACCTTTTGTAATTTTTAGCACGAATGATGCGTAGAAGAAAACATGTATTTTTTTTTGTTTAATCCATTTAATAAACTTAAGCTGTCCTGCAGCAGACTTTTGAGCGCCGCTAATTGGAGTAAAAACACAATTTTAAAGCAACACGACTATGTTAGGTGGAAACCTGGCTGACAGGCAATAACCTTGCCGTGCTTTAATACGGAACTTCGCCGTGTTGTATTTAAATGGCGTTTAAACTCTAAATGGCGGCTGTCAAATGACGGCTTTAAATATTGGTTAATATTATTTAAATTACATAATCGAAGATAAGATACAGATCTAATAAATCATTACAGAGCTAAATTAGTTTACATATAAACAAATATATAATAATTATAAAGGTACGAAAACATTATATTATACCACATATACTATAGTATATTATACAAATAATCTACTTAAATTATACCTATGTAAGAGTTAGATAAGGTAGGTAGCTGAAAATAAACATTCAAAATGGTTGAAAATGCAACAGATATGCAAAAAATACATCTTTTTTGGATTGAAAATAGCGAAAGGGTTGTAAGAACCACTCAAAAATATTTGATATAAATTTTTGCTTGATTTCAATATTTTTTAAGAGCAAAATAATGTCGCAGTTAGTTGGTTTAATCAGACACTTAACTAACTCTCTAGACCGTTAATTAAATGCCGACGTTTAAGCAACTCACTAAAATTCCGTCAGACAAGTGAGTGAACGAAACGTTTAACGAGTTGTCTAAACGTTCCTAGGCACAAGACATATACAATATAAAATTTTTTTATGTGTACTTTTATGTTTTAAGTATTTTTTGTTGTTCTTACATGTTCGGTTGAACATGTAAGAACAACAAATTTAGGTTTAACACGAACGATAAAGGGGGCTTCGCTTCGCTAACACCCTTTACCCTTCACCTAAGCTACCGCAATGTTTTGCCCTGATATAAGCTGTGCAAATCAGCTGTTGCCGTGACGCCATCTTGTTTTCCAACACGCTGGCTTTCCTTTATTAATCTGTGCTTTCGGTAAGACAGATTGTTAAACGTTTTCGACGATGGTTTATTTGAATCAAAATGTCTTGGTTAAACATCGGTATTTAATTAACGGTCTAGAGAGTTTGAACCAACCAACTGCGACATATAAACAATCGTGTCGTCGAATAAACGCATAATGAGAAAGTTGTTTGTTCAGAATAATGAGCAGAATCGATTTCCCTGACTTTAAATGTAAGTCATATTTTTTAATAAACAAAGTTTGCTATTTTTGCTCTGACTCTTTATAGCTAAGCTAATTTAGGCGCGACTGAGTGAGAGAGAGGTACCGCTCACTCAGAGCCAAAGAAACTTGGCGGGAACTGAAAGGTTAGTGGGGCGGGGGCGGAAAATTCGAAGTGCCTAGATTTTTGCGATGTTTTGTAATTAGTACGTACCTAACCTAAATTTTAGTTTTACTTCAGCTTTCCATTGATTTATTTCTAAATAGGTACGTTATATAAATACTTACTATGATGTTGCTATGGTAAACTAACTAACTTAAAAAAACTAACCTACCTTAAATGTGACCGATAATTTGATTGCAATCGCGGGCCGCGGCACGCACGTACCACAGAGTTGGGAATTTGTCGGAAATGACACAACAATTTAAATCTCAAATATCTCAATATTTTTTATTATAAAAAAAAAATAAGTTGGGGTGTATAAGATTATGCGTTTATTCAATGACACGTTGTACAGGAATCCCAAAGGATTGTAAGAAATCCGAAAAGTTTGTTTAAAATTATTGCTTGATTTCATTATTCGTTAACAGCAAAATATATTTCCCATAGCTGATAATTTATTTCTATGCAATAAATCTCGAGGTATGTATACGTATATGTATAACATACAGAAGATATTACGCAATGTCCGATAAAAGGGTTACGTTGTGTTAGGTTAGGTTAGGTCTGTTTAGATTTAGGTAAGGTTTCAGATGAATAATCGGACTATATTTAGAACAGCGGCAGGAAATAAGTGGAGGGGTCTTGAGGAACAAATGGCGTTCTTCCGGAGGGACCAAGTCTAGCAGTGGGCTTATAATAATGATTAGCGTCCGATAAGACACTGAATTTGTGGAGTCACACTGACATAGTATGAATAATAAAGTTTGTACTTAAACAAGGCCCCCGTTCGAATGATAACTACCCTCTCTTGTATTGACAGACGGCTAGGGTTGTTGCTTAGCGCCACGCTCGGGCCAGTCCGTGCATTGTCCATTGCGGCGCAGATTTGTTGCTGCACGATAAAGTAGGTGTCTAATAATATATACTTAAGGCCAATAACTAACGACGACGTCTATCGGGTCAGCTAGTTCTAGAAAAAATGTTTCGGTCAACGTCAGTTGGATGGGACCCTCGGTTGGAAGCAGATCCGGAAGGGCTGCGTGGACAGCGTGACTCCGTCGACGGGCCGGGTGGAGGGCGGCGCGTCGCCCGGCGGCCGGCGCAGGCGAAACCGCTGCATGATGTACGTGAGGAAGAAGAACATCTCCGACCGGGCCAGGCCCTCGCCGATGCAGCGGCGTTTGCCTACAAATGTTTACATTAAGCTTGATTTACATGCTTGCAACGATTACTTATCTACCGCCAGCCACAAACCTCGGCAAACGTTAATATGGTATTGGGCTGCTACTGCTAGTCAAAATCTATACTTTTTAGGAACTGTCAAAACGGTAAATATTTTGTTCATGAGTTCTATGAAATACAAACATGTGGCTGGGTTTATGAAATACAACTGATGTAAATAAACAATCCCACCAAAAACATTTTCATGTAAAATGTTGCCAAGACGAGACCATATGGCTGGCGCTGTCAAAAAGGTGTCAGATCTCATGTAGAGCCAAGCTACTATCTCTACACGCTCGAGCTCTACAAGCCCTAACTTCATTAAGTCTTTAGCTTAGTCAAAATATGTGGCTTGGCCGTTTCGCTGCCGTCGCGTGGCCGTGAGGTAACAAATTTATTCACTATTAATTACTTTTATTTTACAATATTAATTTACTATAACCTTTCTTTCATTTTCCAATCGAATTTAACGACCCGAATGGCCGAGTCGGCAGTGACGCTGCCTGCGAAACCAAGGGTCCCGGGTTCGAGTCCCGGTGGGGGCAAATATTTGTTTGATGAGAACGGATGTTTGTACCCTAGTCATGGTTGTTTATCTAAGTACTATATTTATCTATATAAGTATGTGAATCGTTGTCTAGTACCCAAGATACGGGGAATCCTAGTTTGGGGCTAGATCAATGTGTGTAAATGGTGTCCAAGGTATTATTATTATTATTATTATAATTCATTTTTCAATCATTCAAACCGTTCTTGCAGTAACGAGATTTATTCATAAAATCCGTTCTTGTAGTAACGAGTATAGTTCTTGAAGGTCTTGAACAAATCTATTTCATTGTTACAACATTCATTTTTACTACAAGAACTATTGTATACCATAACAGTGAATATATTTTTCACCTTAGGCCAATGTGACAGTAGCGAAACGGGCAAGCCACATATTTTGACTAAGGTGCAAGTTTGTGCAGTTAGAGCTTGCCGAGTTCGGGCGTGTTTGTGCAGTTAGAGCTTGCAGAGTTCGGGCGTGTTTGTGCAGTTAGAGCTTGCAGAGTTCGGGCGTGTTTGTGCAGTTAGAGCTTGCCGAGTTCGGGCGTGTTTGTGCAGTTAGAGCTTGCAGAGTTCGGGCGTGTTTGTGTAGTTAGAGCTTGCAGAGTTCGGGCGTGTTTGTGCAGTTAGAGGTTGCAGAGTTCGGGCGTGTTTGTGTAGTTAGAGCTTGCCGAGTTCGGGCGTGTTTGTGTAGTTAGAGCTTGCAGAGTTCGGGCGTGTTTGTGCAGTTAGAGCTTGCAGAGTCCGGGCGTGTTTGTGCAGTTAGAGCTTGCAGAGTTCGGGCGTGTTTGTGCAGTTAGAGCTTGCAGAGTTCGGGCGTGTTTGTGCAGTTAGAGCTTGCAGAGTTCGGGCGTGTTTGTGCAGTTAGAGCTTGCAGAGTTCGGGCGTGTTTGTGCAGTTAGAGCTTGCAGAGTTCGGGCGTGTTTGTGCAGTTAGAGCTTGCAGAGTTCGGGCGTGTTTGTGCAGTTAGAGCTTGCAGAGTTCGGGCGTGTTTGTGCAGTTAGAGCTTGCAGAGTTCGGGCGTGTTTGTGCAGTTAGAGCTTGCAGATTTCGGGCGTGTTTGTGCAGTTAGAGCTTGCCGAGTTCGGGTGTGTTTGTGCAGTTAGAGCTTGCAGAGTTCGGGCGTGTTTGTGCAGTTAGAGCTTGCAGAGTTCGGGCGTGTTTGTGCAGTTAGAGCTTGCAGAGTTCGGGCGTGTTTGTGCAGTTAGAGCTTGCAGAGTTCGGGCGTGTTTGTGCAGTTAGAGCTTGCAGAGTTCGGGCGTGTTTGTGTAGTTAGAGCTTGCCGAGTTCGGGCGTGTTTGTGTAGTTAGAGCTTGCAGAGTTCGGGCGTGTTTGTGCAGTTAGAGGTTGCAGAGTTCGGGCATGTTTGTGTAGTTAGAGCTTGCAGAGTTCGGGCGTGTTTGTGTAGTTAGAGCTTGCAGAGTTCGGGCGTGTTTGTGTAGTTAGAGCTTGCCGAGTTCGGGCGTGTTTGTGCAGTTAGAGCTTGCAGAGTTCGGGCGTATTTGTGTAGTTAGAGCTTGCCGAGTTCGGGCGTGTTTGTGCAGTTAGAGCTTGCAGAGTTCGGGCGTGTAGAGATAGAAGCTTCTTTTTGACAGTGCCAGCCATATGGTCTCGTCTTGGCAACATTTTATATGAAAAAATTCCTAGTCAAAATAAAATACTGACTTGCACTCAAAATTCTCCATCCATACAACGGAATTTCTAAAATTCGTCTTTTGCTGCAGCAAGCAGCACACTTATTGATGTTTACTTCACCAAATTATATTTAACATTGGGAAATATTGAACTGCACATCAATGATACTGATTTGTACAGGAAATATACTGATTTTTACAGCAAATATCAGGGCAAAATACTGCGGTAGCTTAGGTGAAGGATAAAGGGGGTGAGCGAAGCGAAGCCCGCGTTATCCTTCGTATTAGGTTGAATATGTAAGAACAGCAAAAATACTTAAAACATAAAAAGTATTTTTGCTGATCCTTTTTTGCTGTGAAAATCAGTATTTTTGCCTCGCGATTAAATACTAGCCTTTAACTATTTTAACATTCTATACAGATAAATTTATCATAACATCCCTATTGACATAAAGCGAAAACGCGGACGCCCAGCTAAAGCAAGACCTGCCTTAATCATACAATGAAAAGTTTGAGGGTTTAATAAGATTTAATTGGGAAATATTAAAATGCAGATAAAAATACTGATTTGCACAGCAAATATCAGTGCGAAGTGGTGCGGTGGTACAGGTGACTTTATCATTCGTGTTAGATTGAACATGTAAGAGCAAAATAATCATAAAAATTGCTTTCTAAAAATCTTTTTAAATTGCTCAAATGGCAATTTCAAAATCTCCAGAGGTATCTTATTGTAGTAGAGAATGCACTGACCCTTGAAAGAATTCTTCCCTTGAAAGACCTTCGCGAGTCTAAAACGGGGCGCACATAGTCTGTGATTATTTCTTAGGTTAACATTACAGCTATCGCTAAGTTTGGAAAATGTTGAAAGGTTCTTGCGTACATAACATTATATTTTCGAAAATAAATTGACAAGCTACTGTTAGTATGTCAATTTCTTTAAAAAGCTCTCTTAAGGAGTCTGTTCGTTTTAAATTATAAATTGCTCGAATAGCTCTTTTCTGTAAAATAAAATAGTTTGAATATCCGCTGCTTTCCCCCACAACAAGATACCATAGGACATCACACTATGAATGTAACTAAAATATACTAGCCTAGATGTAGCCATATCCGTGCTTTGTCTGATGTTCCTAACAGCGTAAGCCGCAGAACTTAATTTACCAGCCAATTTATCTATGTGGGGTCCCCACTGCAATTTGCTATCAATGGTTATTCCAAGAAACTTCGTATCATTTACTAATTCTGTCTAACACTAAACTGGTCTCAACTTGCCTGACATTTGGAAGTGAGAATTTGATACACTTGGTTTTACCAGCGTTTAACAATAAATTATTAACTGTGAACCAATTCAAGGTTAAAGACAATACACCATTAACATCATCAAATTCTCCTTTTTGTCTGTAAATTTTGAAGACCATTGAAGTATCATCAGCAAACAACACTATGTCAGTTAATATCTCCACCATGAAAGGCAGATCATTAATACATACCAGGAATAAGAAAGGGCCTAATATGGAACCTTGTGGAACGCCAATTTTAACACCCGATCCATCAGATTTTACGCCGTTAACTTCTGCCTTTTGAATTCTATTGCTTATGTATGATCTTAGTAGATCCAACGCTTTATTTCTAACTCCGTAATGATTTAATTTAATTAATAGCGTATTATGATCAACACAATCAAACGCCTTCGACAGGTCGCAAAAAACTCCGATAGCATCCCGTGCTGCCTCCCATGCAGAATAAATATGAGATATAAGGGTAATACCTGCATCCGTTGTCGATTTACCCCTAGTGAAACCATATTGTTTAGCGTGGAGTTGTTTTGTCCGGTCGAAGTGTGAGAGCATTTGATTGAGTATAATCTTTTCAAATATTTTACTTAGTGTTGGAAGAACAGATATTGGTCTGAAATTTGAAGGATCGCCCTTATCTCCCGACTTGAACAGAGGTATCAGTTTAATGTGTTTCATGAGGTCTGGAAAAGCCCCATCGTCAACACATTTATTGAATATATAAGCTAAGTGTGGGTAAGATACAGTAACCGTTCGTCGATGCGTTCCGAACAAAATCGTGTTAAGCGAAGATCGCGTGTAACGGGGTATAATGGAATGACAACCCAAAAAGTAATTAAAGAGCTTTTATTGCAGAAATGAAACACAATCGGCCTAATAATTATTACAGAAAAGTTTTGGCTTATTTAATTAATCACTCAGAAATAGTTAGCTAATGTTTTTGAGTAGCATTTTGTTTGCGTTCTTGCCAAAGTCTTTCGTAGCAAACAACACTGTTTTGTATTGATTACCAAATACTTATAGTGCGTTTAATATCACTGTTTGAATTATCTTAAATTTCAAAGCCTTGACCAATCAGTGTAAAGCGGGGTAAAATAGCGTGATTTTTTTAAATCGCGTTTAAACAAATTCGCACTGTGCTGCGGTGGCGTAAAGCGGAAAGTTACTAATCTAATCTAAACTGCTATAAGTAAGTAGTTAAACAGTTTGAAAACTGTATTTTATTTTGTGGGCAAATTCTATCTAAGGTGCAAGTCAGTATTTTTGTTGCAGTTTTGAGATATTTTTTTTAGCGTTTAAATACATTACTTTAATAAAAGACATACTTTTAATAAAAGAGAATATTTATGGCATACCTAACTTTCCGCCCTTATATGGAAAAATCTTTTTGCGGGCAGTGACGAAACTGGCGTCAAGTGACATTGCCTAAGTAATTTATTACGATCAAAGTATGTAGTCATGAATTAAGTAAATGATATACCTACTTTGCGAGTTTATTTAGTTAAAAAAAAAGTAAATATAAAAGTGTTTTTTTTTAAGTGTCCTTGACGGTCTTGACCACCAACAAGTTAGAGATGGGCTAGTATTTAATCGCACATCAAAAATACTGATTTGCACAGCAAAAACACTTTTTATGTTTTAAATATTTTATGTTGTTCTTGCAAGTTTAAACTAACACGAAGGATAAAGGGCTTCGCTTCGCTCACCCCCTTTACCCTTCACCTAAGCTACCGCAGCATTTTGCCCTGATATTTGCTTTGTAAATCAATATTTTTGATGTGCAGTTTAATATTTTCCTTAGTCATGTTGCCTTTTTTCGGACTTAAGGCGATGATGGAATAAAAATGCGCTGTCGAGTGGAAGTGAGATGCAATAATTACTCGCGAATAAGAAAAAGCGGGATGCCAATAATGCACTCGCGACTAATCTGAAACAACGTAAGCGCCAAAACGTAAAAAAAATCATAAAAAATAAACTATTTCAGGGAATTCACTTTCAAATTGAAAATCGTTAGAAATAACAATTGTTCATACATTGCAATTATCACGCAGTCATATTCATTTACTACTGCGGTGTAATAGGATAAAACCATAAAAAAAGGGTTGACTTTGTATTTATTTTCTATCGAGAAAATTTTATCCAAACATGTTTTCCAATTAAGAATCTCTAGATTATATAGTCAAATTACATATACCAGAAATTAATTACGATTTGCCCAGTATTTCCTGAAAAACACATGAAAACAGCACCCCATATTTATTTATTTAGCGTCTTAACACAGATTTCTCGCAAACTATATTGTTGACGGAATTCATAACTACCTATTCCTTATATATCTTAAGGCGACGTGAGTTCAGGAATACGCTTATTTGAAAATTTATATATAATTGAACGACTTCAGTTTGGTTTCCAGAAATTTTACATAGAAATCTTAAGACCTTTCTGCAGGGTCAACAGCTATTCAAAACACGATTAAGCACTCTTGGCTCGATAGAATAAAATAGCGAACACGGCTCTAAATTGCACTGTTTAAAAAATATAACTATTCAATTCAATCATCTTTTGAAACGAAAATTATGCCAAAATTTGCATAGTTTGAATTACGAGCGTAATCAGCTATTACTTTATAAAATAGAATAATTTTAATAAAATAATTAAAAAAACAGCGATTTGCGGCCGCGCACTCCCGCGGCCCTCGATCGCTCTCAGCCTTCAGTGCTCCGAATAAATGTACTCTGTGGTGCTCCGCGAGCTGCGTTCTAGGTTTGACCTGTGCCGCTGTGCTGTGCGGCCGCGCGTCGTTTCATAAAAATGGGTAACAAAAAAAAAAAGGAAACATTCAAGACTTCGTCACGGTAATTGTAATGCAATTCCGAATGGTAGGCAATGTTCATTTTTATTGATAAAGCTCTCGACACATCTAATCTCTAGCTACACAATTACGGATATAAACGTTCAATCATCAATCCTTCCATGGCACTCTTTTATTTAGACAGACATTAGTCCAGATCCCACCGCCGCTGCAATGGCGCCCAACGTGGGGCAGATCCCCCAGCCAGCGTCAATAGCGTGAGTTATGAGAGAAGTTCGACCAAGACCACATTTTCCTATCTGTTTTAAATGACGACCCTAATGAAGCCAAGGGTCCCGGTTTCGAGTCCCGGTGGAGGCAAATATTTGTTTGATGAGAACGGGTGTTTGTACCCTAGTCATGGTTGTTTATCTATGCAAGTATAATATTGGTCTATATATGTATGTTTATCGTTCCCTATATTAATAAATGTACTCTGTGGTGCTCCGCGAGCTGCGTTCTAGGTTTGACCTGTGCCGCTGTGCTGTGCGGCCGCGCGTCGTTTCATAAAAATGGGTAACAAAAAAAAAAGGAAACATTCAAGACTTCGTCACGGTAATTGTAATGCAATTCCGAATGGTAGGCAATGTACATTTTTATTGATAAAGCAATACGATAAACAATGTAATTATTTCTGTGTTGTCAATAAACAATAATATTACGTTTCGCTGGTTTAGTTGGTCGGGCCACAATAAAGAAAATGACAAGGAAATATCTACTTCGACACATCAAATCAGTAAGTGGCAATTATAATATTTTGATTTGATTGGAATAGAGAGGCTAATTGAAACTAATAGAAAACGCAGCCAAATCTCTGCAGTTCCAATTAGCCCCCTTTTACCGTTAATGAACGTATATTCCAGAACAATGTAAAATAATCATAGTTAGAAGCGAATATCTTGTGTGGATGTCCAAACCCAGAACTACTCCGATGTTCGAACTTCGATCGTTCTATAGTGACAGTGCCATCCCGCTCAACCAAATATAGTTTGACAGGAGGCCGAGAGGGACGGCACTATAACACGATACGGGAGTCGCCTGCACCGGGAAATAAACACAGTATAAGAAAATATCAGTAGAACAACTACGGTATTTTATTTTTCATAAGAGAAACATAAATGTTCCTTGGCTAATTATCTGTAAAGCCGTTCAATAGTATTTGAGTGTATCGTGCAGGGAATTTCTGTTATCAGTGTGGAAACTGTTCACGTCAATTTCATAGTCAATTTTAGAAATATGAATGTCTTCAATTTTATTTCAGATGCGAAAGTTCATCTATTATGGACTGTACGGACAAAAAAGGTCGCCTTTGGTGCCGCTGCGCACAGTGTCGCCGACACCGTAAGTATAGACATAACAAAATTAAATTAATGTGGATATACTGTGTGTTGTTTTGGTATTTCGTATATACATGGGTCGTTTACAATTGTATTACTTCTACAGATATATAGTATTGTTTTCAACTTTATTTCAGATGCGACAGTTCGTTGGATGAAAATATTCAGCCTTTGGTGCAGTTTGATACAATTTCACCGACACCGTAAGAATAAACTCAACAATATAATATATACAGGTTGATTGTTCAAAAGTGCACATAAGAATATACGTTAAATTTTAGCTTATTTTATCGACTAAAATGATATTAAAAATAAAAAAAAATAAAACTTTTTTTTATCGGACTTCAAAGTGTTTTGTTCGGGCACTGTGACCTCTATTTGAATGAATTTATGATATCTTTTGACATATAGGAGGTCGATCGTGTTGAAAAAACACAGTAAGATACTCAAAAAAATCCAAAGCTGATGAGTATTTAAGATATCACAATATAATCCGTTCAAGTAGTAATAAAATCATTTTTTTGGAGAAAAACTCGTAGATTTTCTTTGATTTTCAGCCATTGATTTCAGATCAGCCAGCGATACTGATTCTGATATCTGGAAGATGATTTTTGTATTGTTTAACTGTTAACTGTGAAAAATACTTACGCTTGATTAATATTTGTTTTAGGAGCCAGAAAGATGAATCATTGATAATAGAAGAAGAACATGGAAATTGTATGAGTGAAACCAGTATGGGCCGAAGATTAATAGACATAACATATTTTTTATTACATTAGGCATAACAACTACAGAAGTCAGACGACGTGCGCGAGCTAGTCTTCGAAATGCCGGAAGCCATTTTGAACACCAAATTTAATAACAAGATGTGACTGATATCTCTGCGGCATTTGTGAAATGTTAGTTGTACAGCTGAGTACCGTTGCAATAATAATACCTAGCAGGTATTACTAATGCAACTTTGTTACCTGAGGCGAGTCCGGTTTGAGGTATCCCTGCATGTAAAGTCTCATATCTCCGTAAATTTGAGACGTAGTTTGTTATTTGATACATCAATAAAAAGGGGAAAAGATAAGCATTTTTTTTAGAAATTTTAATAATTTTTCACCAACCCATTTTTTTAAAATACACATTGAAATGATAAAAGTCACTAAGATTTGTTTTTTGTTTTTTTTTTCTTTTGACCAAAATTTGATTGTTTTTGATATCGGGATAGTTTTAAGACTTTTAATTATTCGTGTGTTATGCGTTTAAATTGATGAATAAAATAAAACTGTATTTATTCTGAAACTGTGTTTATTTTTTAGCTTGCTTACCCAAAAAGTGTAAAGATTTGATAAAATCAGTCTTTATCCCATAACTTAAAAACTAAAGGATATCGGACCATGGTTTCCATACTATAAAATGATCGTATGGACCGATCCTGTCTATCTGCAAAATACCTACACTCTTCCCCAAAACAACCTGTATAATTTTCCATATACAATTATCTTTATTTCAAAGCACCGTCGTCGTTGTACTGACGGGTGTTGTTACTGCTAGTATCTATACTGTGGCATCTCAGCAGCGAGCGAGCGAGCGCGCAAAGATAAATATTTCGCGCGCTTGCAAGCGGGGCAACCCCGCACCTGCTCCCCTCAGGCCCCGCACCTCACCCCCTCGAAAGCAGTCAAGCGCTGAACTCACGTCGCCTAAACTTCGCGACGGACTTGTGGTCCCCCTGCGATGTTACCCTGGGGGAACCACGAGTATTTCGCATTCGCTTGTTGTCCCCCTGGTTCACTCTTGACCTTGGATGGTTATGGTATGTAATTGTCTAAACAGTTTACGTAAGCATATGGTTACTGGCCACTTGGAAAGATTAAAACCTCATTTTGTATTTCATGTTTGTAATTGTCATCTGTCAATATAACTGAAAAAAAAATGGTGATTGAGCAATTACGTAATAGTAGTACGAATAGATTTTGTTCCGCCTAAGTAGGTACCTAAAATCAAGCGGCGAAGGTGCTATTTTGAGTTTAGATGGCGGAAAATTTATTAAATTATGGAGAAAAAAGTCACGGTCCTTCTGAGAAAAAATGGTTTAGTGTTATTATTTGGAGGACTTCAGTATCACCGGCATTAAGTCTCCAAAAATAAATAATAGTTTAAAAAAACTAAAAAAACACGCTTTTATAGCTACCCGAACTAAAAATTAGAAAATAATTTTTAATTTCAGAGAGTTTATAATACAGTAGTAGAAGATCGAACAATCAATCAGAATTTATCACCTCAAAATAAAATTATAATAAAGTTTAAGTAATTAACAAAAGAATTCAATTCAGAGTAAACAGCGTGGGGGAATCTATGAGAGGAGAGTTATGAAAAGTTGTAAAATGCACCCCACGCTTTAAAAGCGTGTTTTTTTAGTTTTTTTAAACTATTATTTATTTTTAATTTTTTAGTTCGATTTATCAATTAGTTATTTGTTGACATGTGGTATTGAAATTTCTCACAAATTATTTCGCAATCTCATCATTTCATTCAAAGCTTCACTGTTGCATGGGGTTTTTCGTGTTAACTTAGAACAATCGAGTTCTTCAATCCGAATACCGTCTAAAGATCTTACACGACTAATGCTACATAAGCTTGTCCAGCAGCAAACAGTCGCGAGCCTAGATAAATGACTGCATGATCGACTGTACAACCTTGCATCTTGTGGACGGTCGAAGCCCAACTCAGGATTAATGGCAACATTCGTCTCTCAGCAGTTCCATAACTGTATTTCGCTGGGAACTGTATCGATATTGGTTTAATCATGTGCACACCATCTGATCCGAAATCGATACGGACTGACGGGATGTCTTCCGCGTATAGTTGGCCTCTGCGAAAATTTGGCCAGATAATTTCTGTGATAAAACCCATATTGCCATTCACTAAACCTTTCGACACGTCAATGTTTGTCCTCAACATCACTTTAACTCCTACGAATATTTTCTATACATTCGGAAGACCTCCGGTTTTATTAATATCGCTAGGTATCACAGAATCTAAGTCCTTGTTACCTAGATTTCGAGTAGCATCAATGAGTTGGTCTTGTGCTTTTATTGTATAACTAACTGTCACTTTATTCTTAAAACTCTGGAGAACTTTTTCGTTGTGTCTAGCAACCTGATCATTCGTTGGGTAAATTCTTAATGCACTCTCGATTGAGAATTCATTAGTCGCATCTGTTGAAACTTTTTCAAGTAGAATTTCAAGATGCCTAGACGTCATTTCTCCAACTCTAAGGGCGTTAAGCACATCTATAAATGTCGTGTCTCCTTGTTGACGCATATTTTGTTTAAGTTTTATCAGACCGAACTGTCGCCACAAATGTGTAGTTGGCTTCATGTGTTCTGGTTGTTGAAAAACTTGATGTCCTCGAACAGGTGGTAACTGCATTAGATCACCAAAGAGAATCACGTTTATGCCTCCAAAACAAGCGTCAGAGGTTTTCAGATGTCGCCTACGAGTTAAATCAATATGTAAGGGGGCGTCGATACAATAATTCTTTCAATACCACATACAAACTTATGAATGCACCTGGTTACATACATGAAGTATGAAAGTAGTCGCACCAATAACTTTGTAAACAACATTTTGCTATGTATTAATCCTGGCCGTCCTAATAAGGATAATGGGAAACTGTTATCAAATTATTGCATTGTCATCGGTCCTTGATACGTATGCAAAGTTTCAAATTAATCAGACTTCTGGAAACTGGTGAAAATTAAGTTCAAAGATTCCGTTACATACATAGATACATACATAGATACAACCCAAGCTAATAAAAAGCGTGTTAATAAAACGGTGGATTGGACGTGTTTTTGCAATAAGACAAAAAAAAAGTTTGGGGTCTTTAACCTCAAAGGTAAGCAACGTCTCTGAGCACGTTTAGTTTTTTTTCTTCATCTGTCAATTCCATCAGTCTGGACTGCCGCCAGAATAATGGATAACGACATCAACGAAATCACTATTTTTGCCCCCAACTTGACACACCAACCGACAGATGTCACTATTTTTGCAGATGTCATGATGTTGACAGCTGCCACTATTTTTGACAGCTGTCAAACTAAATACTTCATATGTCGGAAACTACTGGTATGTATGGAGATATTATAGCTCTCGACGAGATCTTCGTTCCGCGTGACAGATGTCAAACAAAATACTGCCATATCTCAGAAAATACTGATCCTAGATCACTGGTGTGTGTGGACATTTGACAGCTGTCGACGAGATCTTCATTTCAAATGACAGCTGTCAAACTAAAATGGCTATATCTCGGAAACTACTGAATCTAGACCACTGGTGTGTATGGACATACGACAGCACTCGACGAGATCTTCAATTCGGATGACAGCTGTCAAACTAAATACTGCCATATCTCGGAAACTACTGATCCTAGACCACTGGTGTGTATGGAGATATGACAGCTCTTGACGAGATCTTCATTTTCGATGATAGCTGTCAAATTAAAAACAATAGCTATGACAGACAGGGATATGACAGTGTTTACTTACAGACCTGTAAATACCAGTTTTGACAAAAGTTTTGACACCTGTCAAAATCATAAAGCTATTTGTAGTTATGCCCCTGCCACCCCATCTTGTAAAATTAAATACTTTTTTCTAAGTTTTTTAATCATATTTCGGTTACCTATGAAAATGGAAAATAATTCCGTAAGGAAAGTGGTAAAATTATTCCTTTTAAGTAACTGAGATACGCATGTAAAAAAAATATGCTCTGGTTACAAAAATGGGCGAAGGGAATGATCGAGCAGGTTATTTTTTTATGTATGAATACATACTAAGAATTTTCATACAACAAGACGAAATTATGCGGTTGTCGAACTCAAAACACTACCAGAAACAAAATGTGTTGCTAATAATGCAAAAATGAGCTCGCAATAAATATGGATAACATGAAAAAGAAGCAACGACGTCATTTGAACCGATGTCTAAAATCTATCACAAACATATTCATCCATTTAAGAAGAAAAAACTAGAAACTGACATACCCTCAGAGTAAGTAAGTAAATAGAGGGAGGACTATTTTCCATGAACAGAAGATAATATACCTACACTATTTACTCATCCGACCGTTTTACTTTGTATGACTGAAACCAACATAGTTTTGAGAGAACATGTATCGCGTATTATTTTAGTGACAACTAGCTATGGGGTAAGTATCGATGTAAGCACGGTTATCGACAAAAATGGTAGTTTACCTACTTTGTTTATCGTAATTTTAGAAGACTGCCCATATAATGCCCATGAATTTGCCCACAATAATGATCACTGTTTAAATAATATCGATAAACAAAGTCGAAGTGATAATTTATTTACATATCCTCGATAACCAATTGTAAATACCTTGGTCAAAAAGTGACTGAGGACCTGAGGGATGACCTAGTCATAGAGTGGGAGTGCAGCGCTTTGACAGTTCGGGCGAATATGTTGACTCGTAGGATTGCACATTGTAAAAATCCAGTAAAATCTCACTCTTCAAGGCACACTGTCAATCAATCTACACGTGCAGCCTATGGGTCAACTACCACCCCAAATACTCTCAACGACCTGCCACAGAATACTTAATAGTACTACGCACAGAAATATCACTCCGCAGACATTTAAATAAATCACACAAACGAACGCGTGGCAGCAGCAACAGTAAGGTTGGTTCGCCTAAGATCGGATGTGACATAAGATCGGATGCATGGAATAACTCACAAACTAGGCAATATTATCTAGTGCTGGCAACACTACTAGAACCGCCATTTTATTCTGCCCCTCTCCTCAAACTGTGGCCGGCCAGCGACCAGACGAGACGTGCACACAAGTGATTCGGCAGAAAAGTAGTATTTTGTGGAAAAAATCGTCGATCCGGTCTTACCTACAAAACTTTGATGGCTCATTGTGGTGAGTACTTTCATTGAATTAATGTAATTACTGATTTTATTGCAGAATTAGCGAATAATCTTTCGAACTGTATATTTTGATTACGCCTAGGACGTTCACAGCCCAAGATCCGGTCTTCCCTCGTCATGCCGAAGATCGGACTATATCCGAAATAATCAGTGGTTCTCAAGTGCTCAAGCTTGGGGCAAATTTCGTTTTAATGCAATTCATTTGTTTTAAAAATCAAGCCTATATATTTATTTCACGCTTTTTTCATCTTATGATATATTTGAATTAAACATTAAAAGTATTATTTACAGATAAAAGATGCCTACGAAATATGAGAGGACTTCGCTTCGGGCGACCTTATACACTGAAGAAGCCTTAAAAGAAGCAGTTGAGAGAGTAAGAAACAAAGATCTGACAAACTATGCAGCATCTAAAATGTATGGCATACCTTCCTCAACTCTTAATGATCGAGTTCTGAGCAAATCAGGATTAAAGAGTAAAACTCTAGGAAAATCACAAGCGATTCCCCCAGAAATGGAAGCTCGTTTGGCTGTAGGTCTACGCACGATGGAAAAATGGGGTTGGGGCTTGTCTAAAGAGGAAGTACTGGATACAGTGGCAGAATTTGTAAGGGTAAATAAATTAAAAACTCCTTTTAAGGATGGCAGACCAGGAGACAAGTGGTTCATATCTTTTAGAGAACGACACAAATTATCTGTGAAGAAGCCACAAGCTGTGGAAAGAGTTCGGAAAAGAATGACGGATCCATTCGTCGTTCACGAGTACTTTAATCTTTTGAAAAAAGTACTCACAGATTTAAATATCGATGATCCACGACGAATCTGGAACCTTGATGAAACATCTGTTGCACTGGACCCATCAAAAACCAAAGTGGTAGGTGCAATTGGCCAACCAAGTACAAGGACTACTGCAGGCTCATGTAAAGAAAATATCACAGTATTAGCGACTGTTAATGCGGCAGGAGAGAAATTAAATCCTTTGATTGATTTCAAAGGGAAAAACGTATATGAAGAATGGATGTTGAAAAAAAAAACTAATTTTGATTTCGAGATTGCATACGCTGCTAGTAATCGCGGATGGATGGAGGCGGATATTTTTTTGAACTACATGGCAAATCAAGTGTTACCGGGCATGGGTACGGAAAGGCCTCAACTTATGGTGTATGATGGCCATGTGACTCATGTCGATGAGAGAGTAATAGCGTTAGCAGCAGAAAACGGCCTGACTATATTAAAATTACCAGCACATACTTCTCATCTGCTACAACCACTAGATTTAGCGGTTTTTAAATCGTTCAAAAGTATATGGGACAAAATACTTGTGTTCTGACAGCGAGAGAATATTGGTAGGAAAGTACGCAAGCAAGCCTTTGCCCAACTATTTGCAGAAGCTTGGCAGCAAACAAGCCCAGAAGTAATAAGAAACGGCTTCAAAAAGGGAGGGATCCACCCATATAATCCCAACGTCATACCAATAGACAAATATGACCAAGCTGCTTACAAAAGGTGGCAAAAACATGTTGGCTCTGTGTCTAAAGAGATTTGCGTCAAATCGCTTGTGCAATTATGTTTGGATGTAATAAACAAATCGTCCAACTACAGCACCTCTCCTTGCACCGTGAATGAGAGACCTAATACTGCAGAAGTAACTGGATCAAACGAAGCAACGAGTTTTGAAGACTTACTACTTCAAAAAATAAAACAACAAACCACAAATGGCAAGACTGTTAATAAATTAACTCGCGTAGCCAAAGGGTCAGAGGTTATTACACGGACATATCTAGAAAAACAAAAAGAGGCAAACGAAGAAAGATTACGTAGTAGTCAATCTGCTGTTGACAATGAGGAACCTGGATCGTCTGGAATACAGAACATAACTAAAAATTCCAAGACAAAAAATAGCTCCACAAAAGGAAAAGGTGTTGGTAAAAAAACGAAGACTACAAAGCAATCAAATAACTCAAAGACAGAAAAGAATTCATACGATATAAAACAAAACACTGGATCATCTAAAATAGAGAACATAAATAAAAAGGCAAAAAACTCAGTTCAAAACCAGAACACCTCCACAGAAAAAGGAAAAGGTGTTGGTAAAAAAACAAAGCAAACAAGTAACTTAAACACAGATAAGTATTTAGATGATATAGAACAAAACAAACTGATAAAAACATCAAAAATAAAAAAGGGAACAAAAGAGAGTAAAAGAATAACAAAGGCCAATCCGTCCACGTCTTTGGTTCGAGACAGCGTCTCTATAGTAATGGTAGCTCAATGGTTTTAATAGGCCTGCCTATGGCACGGCTCTGTTTTCCACGCCCTGTCACAAACAGTCACACCACCACGCAGTGTTTGAGTATTGGGTCATCGAGCCGACCTGCAATGACCTCTATAAGGTTGGTTCGCCTAAGATCGGACGCATTAGCCGAAAATTTTAGAAGAACTGCATTTTTATTTTATTTCTCTTGATTAGATGTCGTTTTTCTATTGCAGTCTACTGAAGATTGATGACAATGAAATAATGTTTAACCCCTAATTTTTTATTTTCGCTAGATGCTATCTTTCTTAGCAAATGAGGCGTTTAAAAAGCAGACTTTTTTCAACTTACCATAGTGAAGCAAATAACCTTTCAGACGAAGATAGGACTATGTAGTATCTTTACTTCTATACGTTTAATAATAAAGCACACTTTAGGAAAACATCCGGACTTACGTCCATACATTTATCAATGATCCGGTCAGGAAATTCCTCAAAAGATTTGACACATACGATTCTTTTTATTTTTTTTTGCGTTTTTATAGTCCGGTCTTCCCTCCTCATCCTAATTAAGTTTCTCAAACTTTTATTCTTCGGGTCCTAGGAATAAATAATGAAAAGGTACATTCCTTAGATTGGATAGTCATAGCGTCATTGGATAGTATAAAAAATATATAAAAAAAATAAAAATTATTTACGCATATATCGTTAGTAATTTATTTATATTTAAATAGACTTAGTTGAAATATGGAGAGAACATTAGTTTTTTTTTGTTTCAATCTGAGATAAGTACCCGTCAGGAGTTCAGGATTGACTTAATAATTTACTTTAATTAGTTGTGGGCATAGGACCTACAATACAAATAAAAACTACCTGATCGGCTAATCAATTTAATTCGGAAAATTTTCACAAAAAGAAAACAAGTAATTATTACACTTACCTTTTAACTATCAGTCTTAACATATAATGGAATAAAATACTAGAGTCTCAACAGTGCACAGGTACCTATATTGACTACGTCTTTTTAGCGTACAGAACAAAACAATCAGTCAGGAAAAACAATCAGTCTCAACAAATTAACAGCATTTTTATTATACCCTCAGATAACTGACAAAATGTACCTAGCCTACAGATTCAGCCTACGTTATCAACTTTGGCACAAAATAAGTGTTAACAAAAATAAAATCTAAATAGAAAAATTCTTATCATAATATTTTACGTATTATTGAAATTTTTGGTACGTAGTTTACACACATAGTTTACTTAAATTAAAAATAAACGCTATCTTCATCATTCAGCAGTACATACTGAAGAGGATTTTCATTTATCTGCATTAACTCCATCGTTTTTACTATGTTTTCTTCAGGCACATAGTCTTCATCTATTCGCTTAGGGACAACAAACATCACATTTTCATTCTTTCCAACAGCTCTATGAAATGAGATAGTGTATTTTTTCTCATTTGCGTCCACTCTTTTAATTGTACCTACATAATACTTCCAGGAATTTTTGAAATATCTGGCAAGTACTGTGTCACCAACATCGTAGAGGGTTGGCTGTTGCAGATGTTCAGTTGTGTTTTCCGGTTCATCTTCTTTCACTTGGATGCCTACAAAGGGTTTGTTTGGATTTGGATCGTGTAGGTCACTATTGAGATCGATCATTTTTAGGTTTCGGATTGAATATTTAGCGATAACTGATTCATTGGGAGTCACTGAAACCGATGAAATTATATTAATTTTCTTTTTTGTGTTAAGACTGTTGTGAGTCTTTCTTGTTTGGATATTTTGTGTCATCCCTATCTTGAGGTTTTTCTTGTGTCATGATGTTTGTTTGTATCAGTATATTTTATTTTTCTTCATTTTCTTTCCTTTTCATAATTTCCTTATTCATTACTGTATAGTTTTTTGGGTTGTTCTTTTTACTCTCGATTTTCTTTTCTTCTGCACGAATATCTTTTACTATTCTTTCAATCTCTTTTTCTCGTAGTAACAATTCTTCTTCGTCTTTCGGGATAGTGGACATAATGAGTTCTTGGGAACTAAAAAAGTCACTTGGTAAATCTTGCATATCTGAATCACTGTGTAGACTCATTACATCGCTGTCAACAAATGTCGAAGCGATACTTGGTGATCTTTTCATTTTCTTGGACGGATTGGCCTTTGTTATTCTTTTACTCTCTTTTGTTCCCTTTTTTATTGTTGATGTTTTTATCAGTTTGTTTTGTTCTATATCATCTAAATCCTTATCTGTGTTTAAGTTACTTGTTTGCTTTGTTTTTTTACCAACACCTTTCCTTTTTCTGTGGAGGTGTTCTGGTTTTGAACTGAGTTTTTTGCCTTTTTATTTATGTTCTCTATTTCAGATGATCCAGTGTTTTGTTCTATATCGTATGAATTCTTTTCTGTCTTTGAGTTATTTGATTGCTTTGTAGTCTTCGTTTTTATACCAACACCTTTTCCTTTTGTGGAGCTATTTTTTGTCTTGGAATTTTTAGTTATGTTCTGTATTCCAGACGATCCAGGTTCCTCATTGTCAACAGCAGATTGACTACTACGTAATCTTTCTTCGTTTGCCTCTTTTTGTTTTTCTAGATATGTCCGTGTAATAACCTCTGACCCTTTGGCTACGCGAGTTAATTTATTAACAGTCTTGCCATTTGTGGTTTGTTGTTTTATTTTTTGAAGTAGTAAGTCTTCAAAACTCGTTAATTCGTTTGATCCAGTTACTTCTGCAGTACTAGGTCTCTCATTGACGGTGCAAGGAGAGGTGCTGTAGTTGGACGATTTGTTTATTACATCCAAACATGATTGCACAAGCGATTTGACGCAAATCTCTTTAGACACAGAGCCAACATGTTTTATACGAATCAATATTTTATACGAATCAAATTGCAATACAATACATTTTGTACGATTATCGCAATATGACAAAAAACCTTATAACTTGAGACAATCGCGAACACAAAACACGCCGCAACTGACAAAAATACCATAAAAATGATCTTGTGGGCAACAAGTACACTACGTAAAATGTGAATATAAAAATTAGTTTTACCCAGACTTAGTTATCTTATGCTTCAAAATGAAGGTAACGGGTTCAGGGAGGGTTCTGACTAAAATCTCACGTAAGTTTGAAAGGTTTTAAGAGTCATGGAAAAAAGATAAAGTGAATCACGTCCGTATTTTTGATTGGGTAAAAAAATGCAAAATCTCTGAAGAAACTAGCATTTGTGTAATATGGCTTTAAGCATTTAAATCCAATAATCGTTCTAATTTATCAGTATTTAATGAGCTATCAAACCATATATAGTATTAAATAAAATAAAACTTGGTATTATTTACTATGCGGCAAAATATTTGTGACAGAACTTATGGACCGACTAGGTAATGTCTATTGGGATATTTTGACGAATCGTGAATGACGGTTCCCGTGTAAATGAGCTCTTACTATAATAACAGATTTGAATGGGAGATAAGTGTTGATATAGTAGTTTATATTCGTTTGCGATTTTTTTATTGCTGGTAAAATCATTCTGCAGTAAAATCTTCTCGAGATTTCGCGCGTGTTTCGTCGTCCAGCCGGACCCGCGAGATACCGCCGCAATTCACACATTTAGCAATAGTGTTTCACGAGGAAATCTAAAATTAAAAGGGTAATAATCATACATCAAATTTCACACATCAATGTTACTTTGTGGAATATATTCATAAACACAGATCAAATAATTGCAATTAAGCAGTTTTATTTCTTACTATACAGTGTATCGATAATATTTGTACATCACTATCGATATTTTTTGGACAAATTTGTAAAAGATAAATCATTGTAAATATAGACTACTATAAACGAATTTCTGATATTACTGGCCCGAAATTATTTGGGAAATCATCCCATGTATCCAATGTGACCATTAAAAAAGCATAAAATACAAAAAAAAACGATATAACATCAAATATAACATCAATATTATATATAATATAATATAATTAATATTATATAATATTTACCCGTGGTAGCTGATGAATTCGCCTAAGTTTTATGATTTCTCATAAAAAATTACTCTGTATGACATGGCGAATGACTTTCTAATGCAATTTTATAATTTTTGTCACTGAAAGACCACTTCCCGAAAGTTTCGATTTGAAATATTCAGTCTTTGTTTATGTTATGATGATGATGATGACAGATGCTGTTCGATGCAATTGAAAAGTTCGTTGTTTTCTGACAAACTATACACATGGCCAGTATTACCCAATTCTGTGGAGTAAAAATAAACCAAAAGAAACCAAACCATCAACATAAGGGTACGCAATCCAAAATTATTGCTACATCTTTTTAATCAAAGCGTTTTGTTTATCTGAGGACATACCCAAACTTGAAAATGTCAAGTGTTGTTTGTACAAAAGGAGAAAGTACGCAATGGAGGCAAACAAGACTGTTTTTAAATGTTTATGCGAGGTTGAAGTACCAGTGCTATTTTGGACATTGATTGTTGCTGACTACATTTATGGAGAAACCAAGATCATAATATTTCGTAATGAAGAATCATTGTGTTTACTACCGAATATGAAGGAATATTTTGTAGACTCAACTTTCAAAAGTACGCCTCGTTCATTCTATCAGCTATTATCTATTCACGGAGATATCGAAAGCACATGCGAGACGTGTCATGTCGTTGCTATTTTCTATGCTTTTATGAGCGACATAAAAGAGAGTCCATATCAAGGTATCATGGATATTTAAAAAAATGGGGCTTGCAAGGAAAATATAAATAGAAAAATATGGACAATTGATCGATTTACAAATGCAACTCATATAGAATGCAATCACAGTGGGGCATTTTCTCGAAACGATACAATAATATTGTCATTTTTATACCAACATGAAATGGATAGTGACAGTTGCCATATCTCCATACATACCAGTGGTCTAGGATCGGTTGTTTCCATCTGAAAATATTTATTATATATAAAAAATGCTAGCTCACAGTATACACAAAAATACTGTCATTGGTTATCAAAAGGTACATTCACAACTGTTACATAAATATAGATAGAAAGACATTACAAACTTACTAATAAGGCAAGTAAAAATATCAGTATCATGGACATTGTGATGGAAGCCATTTAAAACTGCTAGAAAGCACGAGACGCGGGCGCGTTAGCTACATAACGATACCGATCTCGTACAGCAGCCACGAATAGCTCTCTAACCTGGTGGCTAGCTCGCGATCAGGCACATAGAGACAGATGTTGGATAGGACCCAAGGGCTATCCACTGTGTTTCGCAACAGCAGGCAGTAGTGAAGACCCAGCGCTGCCTTACACCTGAGTATCAACGTGTCCAGTCTAACCATCTCAGAGACAAATAGAGATGGGTATAGAAAGGGAAAATAGCCGAACTGCTTCTTGTAGAGATACCTAGCAAACTTACGCTGTACCCTTTCTTCCATATTTATTTTTTCGCACGACTCCCAGACTATGGCGCTGTATTCAAGCTTACTACGTACGAAGGCGTTGTAGAGCACAATTGCAGCAGATTACCACGAATTAGCTGCGGTACGCAATATAAGTCCCAAGACTTTGTTGACGCTCTTACAGGTGACTAGGATGTCTTCATGGAAGTCTAACTTAGCGTCGATTAATAGTCCTAGGTCACGGACTTTGATCATCCCTTGACAATAATACTCCCTGAACAGAGTATGGGAACGAAACTGGTGATATATAAATGAAGATATCGTCAAGAGCTGTCATATCTCCATATACACCAGTGGTCTAGCATCAGTAGTTTCCGAGATATGGCAGTATTAAGTTTGACAGCTGTCATCCGAAATGAACATCTCGTCAAGAGCTGTCATATGTCGATACACACCAGTGGTCTAGGATCAGCAGTTTCCGAGATATGACAGTAGTTAGTTTGATAGCTGTCAAAAATAGTGGCACCTGACAAAAACAGTGACACCTATCAAAATCATAAATATTATGTGAAGTGTGACTCTGCCTGGGCAAAATCAGATTTTTTCTAATTTTTTTTCTTCACACTGAGGTCACGAAAATAGAAAATAATTCAGTATATAATTCGTTAATGTACTTGGGTTGTACTGTACGTCTGCAACCTGCAACTTTTTGGGGGTACCTCGAGTCTGGTCTAAATAGTCTGATACCATAACGCCTTCCAAGGTCAAGAGAGTGAAGAGAGGGGGACAACAAGCGAATGCGAATTCCTCGTGATCTCCCCAGGGTAACATCGCAGTGGGACCATGAGTCCGTCGCGCTTAACATGACCAGAAAGTTAAATAAATGTCACATGATCACAAAAATGTATTTTCCAAAAGGATACCTCGATATAGGTTACTTTAAACACAAATGCTCTATATCTCACAAAAAAACTGGTCTAAACTCTGCTTAGAAATAACAATATCTAAATCTGAACCCAGAATAGCAAAATTAGACATAAATCTAATTATAAAAGCGAATGAAAGAACGAACGAAGGGTTGGTAAGTAAATATCAAAATATTTTTTCAGCAGATAAGTGAATTTTCTATTTTGTTTCCTAACGACCGACCCACACAGTGGACAATTTTTATTTCTAAGAAACAACCAACACCATTTTTCCAGGTGGGTTACTACCAACTCTTATAGCAGGACCTAAACTGAACTACCCTGCTTTACCGAACTAATACCTCTGTGGTGCAGCGGTTGTGGCTCTCCCTACCATGCGAGAGGTCCCGGGTTCGATCCCCGGCTGAGATTAAAAAACGGCCCCAGGTCTTGGATGTTTAAATCTGTGTTGTGTGACGTCGCTGTTTCTGGTTCCCAAGATACAGAGTATCCTAGTGTGGGGCCAAAAGCAATGTATGTGCCTGTATGTAAATATTTATTTATGTTAATTAATGTTTAATAGTACAGTAAAGCAGGGCAGTTCAGGTCGGAATATCGATGAGATTTGTCTAAACAACATTTGTTATGTGGAAAAAAATGAGGGGTGTATACTTATCGAGAAATAGTTTCAATCCCTCGAGTTTGCAGAGGCTTATATTTACGAACCGATCAGTTTACGGCACACACGAGCCGAAGGCGAGGGTCGTAGCGAGGTTCGTAAAAAGCCTTTTCAATTGAGTTAGGAATGAAATTTTCCGCCTGAAAACCCAAAATCAAGCGGCGAATGTGCTATTTTTAGCTCAGAAGTCGGAAAAATATATTTAAATATTTATCTGTCAGGTAGTGATATTTTGAAGCAGGTGTTTAATAAATCTAAATGTCATTCATCATAATAAATAATACTGAATTCATTTCATTAATTAAACATCGATTCCGCCAGATCATTCGACGACCGGTTTAGCCTAGCGGGTAGTGACCCATACTACGAAGCCGACGATCCTGGGTTCGAATCCCGGTAAGGGCAAAAATTTGTGCGCTGAGGATGAATATTTGTTTCTTAGTCCTGGATATTTTCTATGTATTTATATATCGTCACCCATTACACAAGCCTTGTTGAGCTCGGTATGGGCCGAGTTCGATTTGTGTAAGATTGTCCTTTAATATTTATTCAGTAATTCCCACAACAATATGAAATGTCACATTCTATTGGTAGGCGACGTTTCTTATGGATTTTGTTCATGCTAAGATTGATAGAATATACATACTTTGTTTTTAATACTTTACTCTATGGATTGACTCCGGTTTGTCCGGTAGTGGTACTGGACAGTGGTAAAGAGCCACTCAAGACGCCAAGAAAAATTCCCACCACTAAATGGAAAGAATTCAAGATTGACTGCGTAATAAAGAGCTATGGTGAAAAATAAGTAAAGGCTGAACTTCTGCCACCTTCTCATTGCGAGCTTCAATCCCATTGAATTCATGTGGGCTGATATGAAGGGACCCGTAGCTTGCAATAATACTTCATTTAAATTTGAAGATGTGAAAAAATTGCTGCAATGCCGTTTGTCCTGACAAATGGTGGTAAATCACATCATAAAAGTAGAGAGCATCTTTTACAGCAAAATTGACAAAATTATTGACCAAATATCAATCGAGTTTTATCGTAAACACGGTATAGATTCGGAATCTTCTGACGAATCATCTACGTCTAAGACATAAGCCGATGATAAGAATACGAAGTACAAAATTTGAACATCATTTCTTCAAATACAAATGTTTTATAACCCTTAAAGTTTGTTTCCATTCTTTATCTCGTAAAATTTGCCTCTATAGCTTGTCAAATTCGTACGTAGCACTTCCATGGTCTGCGGGCGACGGAGGACGAAAGATGCGGGGGCTGCGAGGGCGGGACAGAAGAGCGCGGGCGGCGGGGCGCGTAGTAGGAACCGCACGCGCTCTTCTTTCCCGCCCCCGCCTCTTTCGTCCCGTCGCCCGCAGACCATGGGAGCGCTACATACGAATTTGACAAGCTACAGTTTATTAAAGTTGGTTAATTAAAGGCGACTGCTTTTGAGGTCGTTTTTGCCACTGTCAAGTGTATTTGAAAAATCACAATTTGGGAAGAATTTGTTGCTCGTTGGCACTGCCCAGGGAACATGTGAAGGGCTGCGAATGTTTCTTTCGGACGTGCATTGCCTCCTCTGTTGTGTTGGCAACTTACCAAAGCCGAACGACAAGAGTTTGTCGTCCTGCAGCAACTGTCCGTCGTGAGTGAGGAACCGCTCCGGACGGAACAGCTGCGGGTCCTGCCACTCGTCACCATTGTGCAACTCATGCAGTGCTAGCAGTACGAAAGTACCCTGTTGGCAACAAAATATAATATCAAAAATATTTAAAAAACGGTTAGGTGAGAGTCTTACTCGCGCATGAATGGTTCCGTACCTCCGTGCAATGGCAGGGATGGTGTGGAGTGAATAGTTTGGATTTTACATAGCAAAATGTTGTTTACAAAGTTATTGGTGCGGCTGCTTTCACACTCCATGTACGTAACCAGGTGCATTCATAAGTTTGTATATGCTATTGAAAGAATTGTTGTACGGGAGCCCCCTTAAATATTTACTTTATTCTGTTTTTTTTGTATTTGTTGTTATAGCGGCAACAGAAATACATCATCTGAGAAATTTCATCTGTCTATATAACTATCAGATTTCAGGTTCAGAGATACAGCCTGGTGAACAGCCGGACAGACAGACAGACAGACAGACCCGTTTTTACCTTTTGGGTACGGAACCCTCAAAATGACATTTGAAATTGAAATATGACATATGAAATTTAAGTGATTGGGTGAATTTGCATTTTGACTGTTTTTTATCAACCGTAGCTTGTATTACAATGTAACAGTTTCTTGAAAATTATATTTAAGACGATTCAAACTTATTGCTGACCTATTAATTTAGTAAATAATTAATAAATTTTGCAAACTGGTATTTTTTAAAAAGCTGCATTAAGTAACACCCATTTTGCAGCGGGCTGAATGCCTACCTTAGGAATGACATAGTCGCCAAGTTGAGCGTCCTTCAAAGCCACGTGTGGGATCCCTACCGCAGCCACTGTGGATATGCGTAGTCCTTCCATTAGCACCGCTTCTGTGTAAGGCATGCTGGAACAAAGATTAACAACGTTGGTTCACTAAACAAAATTTGTTACCAAAACAGAGTCATTTTATTACTTTGTGAAGATAATTTTTACGTGGTATTCCTGGAGACAGAATGAAGAGAACTACACCAATGAATCGACCTCCCTCTGGTGTATGATATTTTCTCTAAGTTTTGCTAGTAGAGTCATTTGGTAGATTTTCCTGGAAAGTTATCTGGGGATTTTTGAAAATTGTCGCACCAAATGACGCACCAATGATGGTCTGCCAGCCTTTCTAGTATAATTATCTGCATTTTGTCTAATTCCGGGAACGTTTCATCGGTAGTTTCTCAATACTTTCTAAGGACATAGATATATGTGCTGGATAAACACACGACAAATACATGTACTCTTATCACCGCATTGTTACCTGCGTCTATCACTCAAAGACGGTATCCCCTGACTCCCAACAACTTGGTCGATCTCAAATTGCAGCTTGCTTTGGACATCCTCGTTCAACAGCACATGCAGTAGAAGGAACTCCATCGAGTTGCCCACGGTCTCCATACCGGCTTCTAGCATGTCCAGACAGACCACCTGTAGGCCCTTGTCTGTCACTGAAACAAAATTAGACCTGATGTCATTTATGGACGGAGTGAATAAGAATGTTTAATGCCTCTTGATAGGATTAATGCTAACTACAATATATAGGCAATGTGATTAATAATAATTAATAATCGCGAAATTCTTTCAAGGGTCAGTGCATTCTCTACTACAATAAGATACCTCTGGAGATTTTGAAATTGCCATTTGAGCAATTTAAAAAGCATGTTAAAGCGACTTTGTCGAAAAAGGGATATAACAATGTTCAAGATTACTTAAATGACAGGACTGTATGGGGTTAATCTGGCTCAACACAGACCTTGCTGTTAATAGTTTTGTAATTATTTATTCCTGCTTATTAATCATAACAATAAACAAATTCATATTTGTATTAGTTAAGCACAACCTATTTTTAAAAGAGATCTAAAAATCAATCTGTGGGAGTTTCTACGCCCTTCTTCTCCCACAGTGGTCCAATGTAAAATAAAAAGTATATGTAAATATCTACAGAAATAAAGTACTTTGACTTTGATCGCTTTTTAGAAGATCGTCACCGGCCACTCCAAGGCCGACCTTCGCATATGAGCACTCCTTCAGGTTGCACGCGGTCTGACTGTGGGACGCACTTCCTTGTACTATAAGAGACAGTCCCACTCTTTTCGCTTTCAAAACCGGGTTAAAGAGCACTGCTTCTCTCTTTCGTGACAGTTTGAGTATGTATATTATTATTATATGTAAACTATATGTACAGGTTTATGTATGTATATACTTTTCATCATAGGTCTTTACTTTAATATTAACATACTAAGAAATGTATGGTTTACATAGGGATGCACACTTTCTTTCAATCCCACATACAAACTTATAAATGCGTCTGGTTACATACATGGAGCATGAGATTAGCACCAATTACTTTGCAAACCACATTTTGCGTTGTGCGGTGGTACGGAACCCTTCGTGCGGGAGTCGACCGTTTTTCGGATTCGGATAAAAAAAACGATTTAAGATCCTCTAGAACAAGTTTTTGACAGCGGACGATATAAATATTAATATAATTTGCATTTTCTTTTGTTAAATGGTAATTCGTCCAAATAATTTGCCCTGACCTGTACAACCTAGTCACAATAAGACTGAGCATGCACCTACAGGAGGCCTGGATCAACAGTTCCCTGGCTAGCTGATGATGGTGATGAATATGAGACTTACGTGCATCTTCGCTTGCTTCTCGCATCTCAATGAGCAACGCATCAATGACGCTTCGCGGATTGTTGATATCCAAGGAGTCTTCGTGCTGCCTGATCGTTTCCTTTAAAATACAGGCAGCCATATATACTCCCCAAATATGTAGGGCCAAAATAAATACGGGGGATGTCTCATTGTGGATGATAATTTTCAAGCAACTATTATATAGTAACACAAGCCCTAGTTAATAAAACTCAGCATCGTGATCATTCTATAGCAACTAAATTGGTAATATATTGTATGCATTTACATCTTCTAATATTAATTACATCTATAAAATAATTTCAACAAATTCTAATTTCATATAGTCATCTCAATGTTCAACCGACTTAAAAAAGGAGCAAGTTCTAATTCGATTGCTTTTTGTATGTTTGTTACGTGACTATTCCGTCAATTATGAAGCGATTTTGATGATTCTTGTTTTGATTGGTAGGTCATACTTCAGAGGTGGGTATGGGACCAAATCTGACGTATGACCATGACCATATAAATTTTATCAAAAATTGTTTTAATTTATCGCTTTTTGAAACAATAAACATGAACATAAACATTTACATACAGGCATTTACATTGCTTCTGGCCCCACACTAAGATACCCTGGGTCGTGGGAACCAGAAACAGCGATGACCTTATATCCCACCCAACTATGCTTCACATATTTGAAGGCAGTCAAAGTACAGCGGTGAGAAAAAATCGACATTTCATGGTATGTGTTCCTAACACAGATAGAATAGAAAATAGAATAGAAATGTATTTCAACCACGTACAAACAAACATAGCTAGCATAAAATAACTTAATTTACATTATACTAAGGGATTAGGTAAAAGGCACAAGTGAGTCTATAATATTGCTTACTGTTGCACCCCACACTAGGCACATCCTGTCACGGGGCAGGGTCTATAAAGTTACCAGTTTTGTGATACCGACTCTGCATTCGACACTCTACTCAATTTAGCCAAATAAAATATAAATGAGGAGTAACCAATATAAGTTCTATATATTAATTAATCTTAATCAATAATAATTATAATTTCATGCTAAAACTTAAAAGTATCATGTAAGCACTTACAAAATAAAATAGCTAAAATATATCAATAGTAAAAATATCATTCAGTTTTGGATGTAAATATAAAATAAATATTATTCGGCCGTTTTCCGCAGCGTTCACCGCATCTACCCAGTCTAATCCGTGGAATATCACCGCGGTGTCATCAGCGTAGTTCAGCATTTCAACTTGGTGTATATGAAGCGAGGACAGATCGCTTAGATACACTAGAAAAAATGTGGGTCCAAGAATACTGCCCTGTGGTACCGCGAATAAGATGTTTTTGGGATCACTACGATGGGAATTTACCGTTACACATTGACTTCGACCTGCCAAATAGCTTTGGAACCAATCCAGGCACTGACCTCTATGTTACTCATTACCAAACCTAAAATTGTTGTGTATACGGAAAATCAGTTCAGCTTACCCTCAAGAACTTGAATAGGCCTTCATGTATGTCCACTATCTCGGTGTACCCGATGAGGCCCGGCATCACGTGGCGGAGATACGGCATAAAATTCAACAGGCCTCCGCTCATGTCTATTCTCCTAAATGTCCTAGTTATCAGCTTGCAGAGGTTCTTCAGCTGGTCATCATGGAGATCGAACCTAAAAATTAGGAGGAACATGGAACTCTGTGTTCAGCACGTTAGACGACATTGCCCTTGTCGGTTTGAGAGGCCGCAAGCGTTGGAGGCGGAATACGAAGAAGAAAGTACGTGCGGCTTCAAGAGTACCAGGCTAGCAGAAGCAGAGAGCGTGTTACAGTGCTGGTATGGATCAGCTTAAACTGGTCGCCAGATCGTAGGCGCCGCCGCCGCCGAACAGCAGTGAGATGTTAGATGTTTGCGTGTAACCGAGCGTAACGTACGGGTTGAATATCATTTAGGTTTTCGAACGTTCTTCTCTTATACACGTATACATCACCGTAAGATTGTCAAAACCGTTAGTTCATAATTCAACGTTTTTTTCTCGTTAGTTTACAAACTGTCGATAAATTGTAAACTGTACCGTACTTCTTATGATATGACGCGTTAGTTTATAATAAAGCCGTTAAATTTTGAATTGTTTCAAACTTGAATTGCAAACAAAATACCAGGGCAAACACTGCGGTAGCTTATGTGAAGACAAGAGGGGGCGAGCGCAGCAAAACTCCCGATTAGTCCCCGTGTTAGGTTGACAAAAGAAACGTAAATTCTAAACCCTGTCGGTCTGGTTTACAATTTGTCGATAGTTTACAAACTAACGCGTTAGTATATAGCCTAACGGTTTTGACAATCTTACGGTGACATATATATATATAATTAAATTGTTGCAAATACAAATTTATACGGAGTTGTCAAAGTTTTTCAGAGAATAGTGTTGACTCGCCTTCGGACTATGATCAATTTGGTCAGGTTATTATACAGGATGTAACAAATAGGTAGACATAATTAAGTAAGGTGATATAAGTTTTTTTCGAAAAAAAAATAAGTTTTTTTCGAATCCATTTACTGCACTATAAAGTCATCTACATATTTGATTTTGGGTTAACGTTCATTGAGTATTTGATTAAGATTCTTACTGAAGGAAAACGCGATTGGATGTAATTTTTAATTGCCAAAAGACCTCTAAATTGTTTTATTTTTTCCTATAAATCTGAAATCCTTACTAATTTCATTGCAGGATTGCATTCAAAATGTGGACATTATGTATTTGTAAACGCTCTTTGAAAATATTTTGTCAAAATGGCGTAGTTTATTTTAAAAACAATTTTATGTGATTTGACGCTAAGTAAGAAAGAAAGAAAGAAGAAAGAAAAAATATCAATTTATTCGGACTACGCCATAACACACACAACATAAAATACACGATAATTATGAGAGAACAAGAAAAAAAGTGAAACATACAATTGAAGGAGAAAGTAATAACAACTAATATCGCAGACAATAATATACACACGCGTCACAAAAGTAAAAGTACATACCACACAGTAACTTATATGTATAGTACATACAAAAGACAACAAGAAATAAATAAAAGCAAAATACAATTTTGTTGCGACGAGTAGACAGTAAAGTCGTGAAGTGTGTGCCTAGGCGGCGAATAGGTTCCGACTCAGCATTTGCCACAGAACCTGCAAGAGGTCATGCAACGCTGGTATTCTGTCGGCTCCTTATCAAGGAGGAGAGGATAAAGGGTGGGTGTTAATAAACTACTTTTTATTAAAACTGCATATATAATTGATATGAAAATAAATAAACTATAGGAAAAAATTAGGAAAATTTAGTGGATGGATAAGCTAAGTAGGAGACGAATTGACATCAGAAATATAATTATAATTAATAAATAATACATTAAAAAACACTAATTGCATAAATAGTTGAGAGTATAAGGGATATTAAATATTGTATACTATAGATTGTTCAGTGACTTAACCGATTCACATACGTACATTAAAAAGACTTAGCTTTAAGATAATATAACTAGCAAACGCGGGGATTCACTGGGGCAGAATCAGGCATCTGACTTCTGCAGGTGCAGAAGGTGTTTTCTACATGCAAGTTTGAAACTGGCAATAGAATTGTGAACTCGGATTGGTGGTGGCAGGTTGTTCCAACACTTCGTCGCCAGATACCTGAAACTGCCCCGAAAAGCAGCTGATCGATGTCGAGGGATTGTTAAAATGCTGGTTGTAGTCCTGTTGATGTAGTGACGAGATACCCGCCATTTAAGCTTTTCAAATAAATACTCTGGTGTTTGTTGTCTTATCACACCAAATAAGAGGGAGGCAAGATGTAGTTGCAGCCTACCATTGATATTGAGCATATTGGCCTTGTTCAGGTAAGGAGTAATGTGACTACGAGAAGGGATGGTAAAGCAGAACCTGGCGCATGCGTTCTGAACTCTTTGAGGTGAGTGCGTTTGAGCAAACAGGGCCCGTATACTGTAATGCCATAATTTAATTTTGAGAGAACCAATGACTCACACAGTAGTATGCGCATTTGTTCGCTCAGATAATTTCGGATACAATATGTTTAGTCTATAGAAACAGTTTTTGACTACGTCAAGAACATGCTTCTCGAAACGTAATTGGTTATCCATGATAATACCAAGATTACGGGCCTCACATACACGTTCAATAGGGACACCTGCAATAGTTACTTGTGGATTTAGGTTAGTAAATGTCTCTATCTGATTTTTTGACCCTAATATCATGTATTTGGACTTAATAGAATTTAAGACCAAGGCGTTCCTCGTAGACCAGTTGTTCACTCTATCCAAGTCATCGTTAATACGTCTAACGCAGTCGAGAAAGTTTTTTTTATTTAGACTAGTATAAATCTGCAGGTCATCTGCATAAATGTGGTAATGACAATGATTAATGCACTTTGTGACATCGGCGCTGTAGATGATAAATAATAGTGGCCCTAAGATTGAACCTTGGGGGACACCCCTGTCGGTACTGACAGTTTGTGATTGATCGCAGCTACCATCGGCCTTCCTTAGTACCACCTGCTGACTACGAGCCCTAAGATAGGTTTGAAACCATCGCACCGCGGCAACATCAAAGCCGTAGTAGCTCAGCTTGGACAGCAACAGACTAACATTGATCGAGTCGAAGGCTCTGGAATAATCCAGGAGTGTAAGGATTGTTCCATTTCCGGAGTCCTGCGCCGCGAGTATGTTGTCAACAACATCAAGAAGGGCTGATGTTGTGCTCCTTTTCTTTCTAAATCCTGATTGAAATTTGGGCAGAATAGATATTTTTTCAGCAAACAAGACGACCTGCTTGTAAACGACTTTCTCCAAAATCTTAGACAAAAAGGGAAGTATGCTAATTGGACGTAAATCCGATACGGTTTGAGGATCACTAGTTTTTGGAAAAGGTCGTATAATGGCATTTTTCCAAGGGGTCGGAAAGGTGCTGGTAGAAATCGATCTGTTAATTATTTCAGTGATTATTTTAAGAGTGTGTGGTAGCGTCAGAGTTATCATGCTCATGGTAATGTTATCCGATCCACAGGAGTCAGATCCCATTCCACAAATGATCTTTCCGATGTCGTACTCGCTAATAGGACGAAACTGGAAAACAGCCGGACTATGTCTATGAAATTCGAAGAAAGAAAGATCCGATATTGTTACAGAGTTGTCCCCAGGAACATTAATAAAGTGTACATTCATTACATCGGATTTAGCGAGGTTATCAGGGATATCTATGGATTTCTTAACGTTATGTATTGCAGTTTCTCTTAGATTTTTCCACAACAGTTTAGGTTTATTTATGTTTTTGTTTATGTGGTGTTCAAAATAAGCTTTTTTTTCTGCGTACAAACTGGCATTCGCAAAATGCTTCAAAGATTTGTACTCTTGGCGATGAGCAGGCAATTTTGACACTTTGTAGGTCTTGTGAGCATTATCCCGGAGGTGCATTATGTGCCGTAAATTACTTGTCAGCCAAGGCATAGTTTTCTCTTTAATGGTGGTAATTTTTATGGGTGCATGTTTATCAAATAATTCCAGGACTGTTACTTCGAACGCTCTAAGTATGTCATCAACGTTTTCGTGCTCCAGAGCAGAATCCCAGTTAATTTTATGTAGGTCAATGTCAAACGACTGCAGGTTTATATTTTTGATCGGCCTGTACAGAACTTTACGTGGTATATATTTCTCCCTTTTAACCTTTATTGTAACAGTTACAAACGCGTGTGCACCGAGGTCAGGAATATGATCCACACAGACTTGAGTTACACCGGCATTAGTGCAGAAAAGGTCTATAAGCGTTGCGCTGGTATCGGTGAAATGTGTTGGCTCGGCTACATAATTTGTTAACTTAGTATAGTCAAGGAATTGCTGTAACTTATGTGTCATAGCATTCCCCGGACCATGCAAATCAATATTAAAGTCACCAGTTAATACAATGCGGTCGAACTTTGAAAACGTAGATATTGAGTCAGTCAGTGCGTCCAAAAAGTCATCCACAGCCATCCACTGAGGACGATAGGCAGTTCCGACTATGATTTTTATTGATTTAATATTCAAAGAAAGCCACATTTGCTCGACTTTGAACTCAGATAGCGGATGAGGGTAGATTTTTGCTTTCATACCTAACTTAATGTAAAAAGCAATACCTCCACTTCGCGCGCGTCTAACCTCCATTGAGCGAGCTACATGGCGCAGTCTGTATCCGGGCACTGTCGGCGCGTGCCTCACCTCCCCGTCCCTGAGCCAAGTTTCGTTAATAGCTACAATATCGGGCGATCTTTGCAACATAGCTACCGTGAACTCATCATGCCCGGTATTCAGCGAGCCCGCGTTCCAGAGTGAAATTTTAATTAGGTTATTGCTAAGCTCTGTTGTAAATAGCAGTATGGATATAATGTGAGTCGGTATAAGTCGTCGGAAGAAAGGATATAATACGTACAATAGTAAAACGGTAGTGCGTAAGCAAAGGAATGCGGCGAGAATAGTGAATGAAGTGTATCGGTTCGCTCCCAGAAACCAGTTTCATGCGAGTAATCACCTCATTCGCCGCCGCGTACACACACAGCAGTACGTCTACATAAGTAAAATACGGTGATGGCAAACCAAATAGACACACATATTCGTGTAAAAAAATATATAACTTGAGGGTGAATCGAATCCGTGAGTGTTTACAAAATGACATACTATAAAAACACATAAGAAGACAGTGGATACAATGATATGAGTGCAAATTAAAATAAAACAAAGTGAGCAGGGATGTAAGTATCGCAATATTACTTGCTCATTAGGCGTTGATAGGACTTGAGTAATTGCCAAAAACACGGTCAAGATCAGCTTCGCATCAGATATAGCAGATCTTAGAGGTTTTAGTTAGCCTGGCTTGGACAAGACCATCCCTGGGCCAGATAAACTGCCACTGCTTTCCTACTTCGCGAGCTTTGGCAAATAGCACTCGGTTTTCTTTAGTCAGTCGTTCATTGACATGCAACTTCTGGGGTGTATGGGGTGGGAGGCCGAGTCCCTCGGTGGTGGTTCCGCGACGCACAAAGGCGCGGAACCACCACCGAGGGACCCTTTGCGCCCTTCAGCAGCTCTTCGCGGACGGATCGCCGAGCCAGCCGCACGACGATGGGCCGCGGCCGGTGCTTGCGGGGTAAGCCGCTTGCCTCCGCCACTGCTACAAGTGGGGCACCCTCGCCCCGTGGTGCGCCGACACGCGTCGCGCTGACCACCTCTCGCTCGTCCAGCGTCACGCCGAGTTTCTGTGCCGCGGCGGTCACGATGTGCAGAACTGATTCTCCCTCGTACTCCGGAATGCAGGTGAGCTCGACGTCGTTCAGTAGCGATGCTTGGTCACGTTGTCTCGCCGCTGCCCTCAGCTTATTGACCGACTCTTGCAGCTCGGCCACTTGCGAGGATTTCAACCGATCTTTTAATTCTGCCAGTTCATCTCTCAGGACTGCATTCTCGCTCTCAACTACAGTTACTCGGTCCTTAAGAACTGACATATTAGTGAGCAGCAGTTGGATGTCGGCTGATAATGAGCTCGTTGACGTGGAAATCTCCGTTTTGAGGGTATCGGTAAGGGAAGATCTCATCTGGTTTAATTTACGATCTATTAATACTTCAAATTTCTCCAATGAGATCATATCCGGCGAGTTATGAATAGGAGAACGCAGCACAACATCGGCGATGTTCTCACAGGATTCGACAACATCTACAGCCTGTTCTTTACTCTGACCAACCTTGATCGATGAACCCAACTTGGAATCGGCCACATTCTTATCAGGCTTAATCACACCAGGCCTCTGCTTGCTGCCCACTGGAGTATTGTCGGAGTAGAGCGCTCTCTTTTCTTTGTTATGGTGAAGTAATTAATATATATATATATATTTCACACCTTTGCAAAATGCTACTTTTCTGTTCAAGCTACTTTTTTAATTTATTCATTGGCATGTAGCATTTACGCTATGTGCCAATTGAACACAGATCTTTTTAAAATAATCGATAGTAATTTCATTGTAGTCGATTAAAAACGAACATGTTTCAAGTTTTAACTTTAACAACGTTAAATGAAAATTTATGAATCATTCATAATATTTAAAAAAAATGTCACAATAAATTATATGTTTTACTGAAATCAGAACTATCGATGACTGTTATTGTGATATAGTGAATATTGATATCGGAAACCATTGCAATATTTGATTCGATTCGATTGTTTTTACATATTGGTAAAAGTACACAGGAATATTTTTTCTGTGGTGACCTTTTCCTAATCCTTCATAATCCGCCATTATAAAAAAAGAGTTTTGTTTACGTTGTTCGATAACTGTAAAAGAGGTGAAAGTATCATTCAAAGTATAGTTTTTTTTTTAGAGAATTTGATTTAAATTTTCCTCATAGTCGGTGTGAAAAGTTGTATGTGTCACTCAGGAGCAAAATTATTTTCGCCATGGGCGTTAACGCTTGAATCCTTCGTTACGCTCAGGATTCTAACTTAGACTCAATGTACCGCCCTCGGCGTAAATACACCATTTTGCTCCCTTGTAAACCTTAATACCTATTTGAGAAGCTGACCTGGAGAACTTCGCGCCAACGTGGCGCCAACACACAAACAGAACCACCACCACCAGTGTTCTGTCCGACCCCAGGCATGGTACTGCGCGCGCGCTCTAATAATGTACTCTGTGACTGCGCGGCGTTTAAGTCAAAAGTCAAATTCGAACACGGTATCAGATCAACAAAAGCAGGATACCTAACACTGCGACGACAACGCTGCGATACGCAGTTGTTTACTTTTTGACATTATTTTATTTCGTTTGACATTTTATTATTTAATTTTTCTAACACTGCATTGTGTAGCATATTATTATTATTTGTGTATGACTCGATATTTTATAAAAGCTGTAAGAACATAACTTATGAGAAGCCAGACTGGACCAGTCCCCCTAAGCAGCACCCGTTCACGAGTATGACTCGTGCACCAGCAATCACCCCCCTCGCCATATTTGAGGGAGGGGAGCAACCAGTTACGAAGACCCGCCGCAAGCAAATAAACACATTTTAGTGAGCATAACCATAAACTCTGGTTTCTTAGTAACAGTCATGGATGTCGATATTATGTTTTAACGAGAAAAAAACCTGCAAATTTCTTTTCACAATTTATTTCGCGTAGATTTAGTTTAGGTTATTTTACACTGGCCACCTGGTGATGTCGACCTCTTAAACTGACGTGGAATTTCTGGGCCTGGCCATCCTGTGACACTATGCTGAGTGGCCTTCTTCTGTCGCAGCATGAGCTCACACACGGCAGCAAAACCATTCACAACTTGTCGGTACTTTTATATACTTTAAGTAAGTTTTTTATGTGTTACTTTCAAATTTTTGTGTGTTTGTGCTGATACAGCAAATAAATGTCATCCTATTCTGTTCATAATTTTCACGAAACCTACTTGGTCAGAGCAACTTTATTTTACACTTCTCCATACATTTTGGCCCGGGTATCAGTTTATTTATAAAGTTGTTCTGATTCAGTTGATGTAATATTGAACATTCTTCAGAATGACTTCCTCAGCAACCGCTTGAAATTTGACCAGACAGACCTTTCTGTATAACCCTAAAAAGTCGCTAAGGAAATGTAAGGTTACTTGATGAGGTACGAACCTCCGTCCAGCCACAACCTTCCACAGACTATTAAAAACGGGAATATTGAACAGGCCGTGGACCGCAATCGGCTGCCCTTCAGCTTTTTGTAACATGGTCACAAACTCCAGGCATTCCTCGGCTATCAGAGACTCCATGGTGCGGGTACCCATGCCGAAGTTCTTTAGGCTTTTGATTACCGCGCGCCGAGTGGCGAACCATGTTGGACCGTCAGAGAATACGATGCCTGTTGTAAGGAAAATAAACAGTATTAATTTTCTACTCTAAAGCCAAGTCAAGGCCAAAGTTCTGAGTGAAAGGTAATGGTCATGCGGCGGCTTGATCTAATGCTGGAAATTTGGAGGAAAGTTTCATTATTCTTCAGCTAAACATGCTGAGCTAGATAATAATAATAACCGAATAAACATAAACATTTATATACAGGTACATACATTGCTCCTAGCCCCACACTAGGATGCCCTATGCCGTGGAAACCAGAAACACCGACGTCTCGCACATTTAAACAACATAAGTTGTAAAAAGAAGAACCAAAATACCAAAATTAGTAAGTAGCTAGAATCTAATAACTATCGCCACGAGAGGTGATGCATAATGTACCTTTTGGTACGGTCTGAGAGCATAAGTCGAAATAACAATTCTTACCAATTTTCTGATTAAAAGACCTAATCGTGTAGAACAATCCGCCCGGTCGCCCGTCGAACACTTCCCGGGATGCCACCTCCTTGATCATGTCCTTGCCGGAGACAACAACCACGTTGACATTGGCCAGCCTCAGACCCAAAATATCGCCGTACTGACGTGACCATTCCTTCCACACAAGGTGATGGAGCTTGTGCTGCCTCAATTTCCACCAGACTGCTAATAGGTGTCCGACAAATGGGAGACTTGGTGGACCTAGAATATGTACCTATCTATTAATGATCGGCAACAATATTTTGTTCAAAACATCTTATAGTTTCTATGCGATGCGATTTTAATACAGCCCTGAGTGAACTGGTCTTTTGGAAACTGAATAATATCCCATTATTTCAACTTTCCTATGGATACTTAGGTAGTTAATTATTATTGCGAAACACTTATGGTTGAATGTATTATACTATGCAGTCCAAGGCGTTTGCATTGGCCCTTTAATATTGGTGTCGTTTGTAGTAAAAATGGCATTAGTTATAAATAAAACTATGAATTAACCTGGGGGATAGTTTGATCTTTTAAATCTGACTAAAAGAAAAATGACAAGTGCGACCACCACAAGCCACATCTTGGTGTATGAAAAGTCAAACCACGACTGGTTTTGAAAAGCGCTTTTGAAATTGTCTTGAAAAGATCTTAAATTATGCATGGCCCCGTGCATTGTTGGGAAGAAGACAGTGTCGTTAGCAGATAGCTTTATCAGTGAGCATAATGATTAAATCCGTGGGTGGTTTTACTATCAGTGCCGGTGACGGGATGTGTAGATGAATATCTAATCGTAATACGAGTAAAAATAGTGAGCAGGGTGTTTTGTTATCTTGAACATGTAAATTAACAACTGAGATACATACTAAGACAAGCGACAACTGAGTATTTTGATATTTACAGGCATTTTGGATTAAGAATTTGATGCAGGCGTTGATCTTTCTCCATGCATGATGTTCAAAAACAGAGCAATCTTCACCAAACCTCGATAATCACAAGGCCCATGCGCCAGGCAATCCTGGAAGTCCTGAATTTAGGGTTTGCAATTCGAATGTTTATTTTATTCGAATATTAATTTTATTCGAATATTCACTTTATTCGAATATTCGCTCCAATTTCAAAATCGAATAATTTATTTAAATCATCCGAATTTTCGAATAGTTAATAAAGCTTACAACATTATTTATAGGGTAACAGTATATCTATGAAAGATCAGCTGCGCCGAAAGCTACAAAATGAAGCAGCCGAACCTCTACAGCTGCGAATCTGTAGAAGAGGTCTAGGATCTTGGCACCAAAATCTAAGTGGCGATGGCTCTCTTTGACAGCTGTATACAACGTGGTTCACATTAACCCAAGCTTATAATTTACTGAACTCCATCCCACCCTCCAGTGTCAAAGCTGCATAAGAGGGTGTTTTCTTCCACGAGTTACTTGTGCCGCTTTACGAAAAAAGATGAATGCCAAATACTTTGAACGCCCTAAGTTTTTTTCGCTCTTATTATCATAGTTTAAAATAGACAGTTGATGGTTAATTTTAATGTAATGATTATGACACTTAACTTAAATGAATTCTAGGTAAAATGTAACCAAAGTTCCTGTTCTAGTTCTAGTGAGATAAATGCTGTATACAGTGCTATTAAGTATACATTCATAATATTGACTTATACTTAAGCAAGCCTGAACTGAACCCTGAGTAAAATATAACTTTCCCTAGTTACTTATTCTAGTAACTAATGTTGATTGTGATAATTGATAATGATATGCAAACCTGAACTGAACCCTCATTGAAATATTACTTGTTGACTTAAGTTTTGTAAGCCGGAATTGAACCCCAATTAAAACATAGTTACTTATTCTAGTTATTAATGTTGATTGTGATTGATAATCATATTTTATTCTCCTGGTATCTTTAAATTAAACCCCTATAACAAAGTCAATAAGAAATATTAAAACTAAGCGAATTCAATGATTGACGCATAATGTCCCTAGCATCACACACACTCGCGTACGCACCCTCACTCACTCACACACACACACACACATAGATACACTTAATAAATATTTCTTAAGTATTTGTATTATTATCTTTGAAATCCTCAATTGTCACGTTAGAAACTCTGACCAGGTACGGGCCTGCGAGCCATAAATACAGGATATTATATTACAGGTTAGGTACCCTAGCAATGGCAGCAGACACCACCATTTTTAACCTTGCTGTAAACATTTTTTCAATGAGTAAATATCATAATTATTATTATAAAATAATTATGGTCATAATGTATCAATATTCAGATAAGAAATGAGTTTTTACCAAGTAGTATATCATTATGCAGGTCGTAACGTGCGGTTTTTGGACGCAGTAAAGAGGGTTTATAATACGAGTGTAGATAACAGTAGTTTATGTGACTTATACATAATGGAGGGCATTAAAACTCGAGTTTCATAATAATATCACTCAAGAGTCTTAATGCCTAATTATGTACAGTTACATACACTAGTTTATCTACACACATATCATAAGCTCTCTTTGATGTGTCCAGGCACCGCATGTTCGACCGGCATTGTGACATTGCTCTGGACTTGTTTAGCTTGTTCAGTAGTACCACAGAATACTTAATAAGTAGTACCAACTTCACAGACAAACTAGGGGCGGCACGCAAGCGACCGTCGGCGTCCGAAATTTTAATGTCATAAGATGTTGAAATATTGATACATTATGGTCATAATGTATAAATTTTCAGATAAGAAATGAGTTTTACCAAGTAGTATATCATTATGCTGGAGGGTTAGTTATAAAGAGGGTTTATGATACGTGTCTAGATAAACGTGTTTTATTATTATTAATAAACAATACAATGAATTAGAATACATATTTTTATTTGAATATAATTATGCTGCAATCAAACCAAACCCCAGTCTAGCTGCTCTTGTTTGAGTTGCATTGATATTATATTATTTCTAATCAATGTTAAAAATCTCTAGAAGTATTAATTTCATCCGAATAGTAAAATTAAACGAATAGTGCTAACCCTAGTCCTGATGCTCGAATAAATGCCCTCTCGCCCTTTTCCTAGAAGAAGATAACGCTTACTTACTATGGTTTTGGGATATGTATCTCTTCTCCAATCTTCCAGGTAGGTAACCAAATCAAGTTTTGTACAAAATATAAGTAGTCGAATATTTATTACTATACCTACTACCCCGGTATATAATGTATTTTTTGTAAGATAGGATAGATTATGTATTATTTATAAAGAGCTTATCCGTAATCTAACGATGGCTTATACAATATCTGAAGCCCGAATCTTTTATGAAACACATATAGCAATAGTGTATCGATTGCTCCCAAGGGCGTAAAATGCCGTATTTTGCTTGTCGGCTTATTCGTGTAGAGACTTGTATTTGTGAGCAATCGATATACTTTTGCAGCGATATCAAGATAAACTTTATAAAAAGTTTATCTTGGTATCGCTGAAAATAAATATTTTTTTTAGCGATAAGCGCCGTTCAAAATATCAATGCAACAACAAGACGTCATTGGTCAGGGTATGAAGATTTATCTCAAGCCACTTTATAACTAACGTAACAGGCCGGGCCATCGCATTGCATGTTCGGACGCTGAACTAGCTGGACATTTGTTCGACTCTATCTACGTCTACTATCGTGATAACAGTTAATTACCAAGTGCTGTGATGGCGCCGATTAACGTAACAGATAGCAACCGAGGCAAGACCTTCGTAGCAAAACAGACGTTGCCTGAAATCGAAACTGAAAATGGAAATGGGAAGGAAACTGAAGCCAATGGGTAAGTATTAGAAAGGCATTTACCTGTATTCCATCAATAAGTACCCGGATGACGATAACAACATAATTTCTGCATTGGTAGTTGTGGATGATTGCTCTGTTAATTAAATTAACGATTCACTATTTCACGTCATGACGATTTTTTTTAAAAACCTCACGTAGGAACAAATTATCAAGAGATCATTAACCTAATTAAAACACGATATACATGTAGTATCACTATTATTATTGGAAAAACAGACCAAAATATATCTAGGAATTAATTTATCCGTAGGTTCTAGTTAGATGCAAATAATAATAATAATATAATAATAATACCTTGGACACCATTTACACACATTGATCTAGCCCCAAACTAGGATTCCCTGTATCTTGGGTACTAGACAACGATACACATACTTATATAGATAAATATTAATACTTAGATAGATAAACAACCATGACTAGGGTACAAACATCAGTTCTCATCAAACAAATATTTGCCCCCACCGGGACTCGAACCCGGGACCCTTGGTTTCGTAGGCAGCGTCACTGCCGACTCGGCCATTCGGGTCATCATCGATCGATTGATCATTCTTTGAAGTCAATTTAAGAGCCATGCATTTTTATGCTCTACCAAAGTGTCAATAAAGGTCAATAAGAACAATCAACACCAATAATTCTATATAGTTTTATTGTGATGAAACGTTCTTGAAGTCACCTGGGTTATTTACCCAACAGCTTATTCAAGTCCAAAATACGCAGCATGCGTTCGCCGGGTTATTACCGTAGAACAAAAGAACAAAAATATTTTAGTATGTCAATAGAGAAAAGGACTTGGTTAAGGAAATGTATAAAAATAAATTGCCTTTCCTCGTGGCAGATTAACCTAGTCTGGAATGCTATTTATTCTTGAAAGACCATTTCCATTTCATGGGTATTCATGGTGTTAACATGTCAACATTCCGTCTTCGATCTCGTCAATCAAGCTAAGGGCTATCGACCTTATTTTGCGTCGAAGTAAGGAGCTTGATGACTATAATCTCATGCATCTCAATCTGTCATTACTTTACTTGAACGCGGTAAGAATTACGGCAAACAGTACGCAAGCAGCATTCTGCTATAATGACATCAGTTTTTACGTAGAAGCTTGAAGTGCAAACCATTTAAAAGTAAAAACAGTCATCCATTTCTTCCATGTAAATTTAATCTGTAGCTCGTAAAAACATCAACTGTTCAATAAAAGCATTTTGTTGGTAAGTATATTAAATTCATGTATGCAATGAAGATAATTATGATGATAATAAAGAAACACCACGAACGTAAGTCGTGTTAGTGAGGACTGCTGACACTGGTAGGGTTATCATATTTCATAGACGTATACAAACGATTGTCAGCACAAAATAATTAAATTTTACTCGACAGTAGTGAGCTCATTAATTTGGTATTGCCGTGGACAAGTCTTTCAACGATGGCGCTCTATGAGTATTGCTTAACGCCATGGGAAGATAGTGTTTTTGGTGACGCTCAGAAATCATTGTTAGTTTTACGTGTAATCTAAGTGCATTTGTGCCTTTTCCATTGACCTTATCGATAAGATATCTATACAATACATATATAAATGTCAAGGTTTGTCATAGGAATCCTATAATTTCTTATGATTTAGATTTTTCGCTTTTATGCTATGACGATCTGTATGATCCACATAATTTTCGCGCCATTGGTGAGAAAAGTTTTGTGAAACTATATATGTGTATATATACTGTCTTAAAAAGACCCTTTATTTTTTATTGGAAAATACCCTAAACATACCTAATATTTTCCATAAAAATCTAATCAATGTTTTATTTTTCAGATACTCATACGATACGCTCATGGACATGGCCAACTTCCTGCTCTCGCGAACCTCAGTGCGCCCACACATTGGCATTATCTGCGGCTCGGGGATGGGTTCGTATTGGAAAGACGGTATTTATTGCTTTTCGTGACACCTTATACACACTGCCTGCACCCGCTTTTATTACGACAAATTACTATATATATTTTATTACTTCCTAAAGATATTTTGGGACCAATATGAATCGAAAGAGTCAAGAAACATATTATCATCTTTAAGATACTAGCACTATATCAATTTCATAGTACTTAACGTTTTTATTATTTCATTGAACTGTGTAATCACTCGATATTTTTGTGTAACCGCCATGTAATCTCTATCCGATACCGATTTCGAGTAATACCGCCCTGGGTAGGTACATAAACAAACTCCAAGCCAACTAGGCACTCGGGTGGATTGCGGCTTCCCCGCCCGCACACCGCCTCAGGTACCGCGTTCACGCGTGACGTCGCATTGACAGGTGCCTAGTTGGTTTGGTGGAAGGGTACTGGTACCTACATAAACACCGAGTCATTTTAAATGTATGTATGTTTGTATGTATATACACCCGCACACAATCAGTCCGTTTTCAGGATTATATTAAATTATTCGGAATATAAAATATGAATTAGGTATTTTCTAGTACATTCTCCGTGGCGTGTCATTGCAGCCCGTTCTGCAGCACTGCGACAATTAGGTCCTGACCCGTAAATCGTGTGGTTCAAATTGAACAGTTTTCAACGATTACAATTAGCGTAAGCTTGAGTTAGCTACCGATGTGATTCGCTAATAATGATTAGTTAGGGCTTAATAGGATCGCCATTTGGCTGACATCCGTTCTCTGTTCTGCCGCAGGCTCTTTGGCTGACATCATCACAGATCCTCAGAGCTTCCCTTACGAGGACATTCCCAACTTCCCTGTGAGCACGGTTGATGGCCATCATGGGAGGTTGGTCTTCGGTAAGCTGGGAGGAGTACCGGTCATGGCTATGCAGGGTCGGTTTCACTACTACGAAGGATACCCGCTTTGGAAGGTAAGGGTGCCAACTCAAACTGTATCGAGATAATTAATACGGCCTCAAGAACGATGTTGAATGTCAAAGATTTTAGTTTTAATCGGCAAACACACTTGGCCTGGCAAAACATACTTTTATTTCGCTGAACAATCCAATAAGATATATATCCACATATTATACTTACATGTTGTTGTTTTTATGAAACAATGTGTATTTTCATCACCATCTTGAGGATAATGTAGAATACTGAATAGATAATCAATTAGGAAACTACGAAGTGATGAGAAAAAAGGATGCTAGTATTTCCGTGTTAGTGAAATGGTCTCGTAATGGTTGATAAGACATATTTTGGAATACACAGATACGCTATCACTAGTCGATAGAGTTGGTATATGTAAACACTAGTTATCTATATACATAGGTATGTCATCTGATTACTTCCCCACCCCCCACGAAATAAACTCTATTGACGTATGGCCTCTAATTACTTAGAATAAACTAAATTTTTGTAGTCTCTAACAGTAGTGGTTAATTATTAGAAAGAGTAATTATCTATAACAAAGCGTCACGTCTTTTCCCATTCGGGGTGGCAGAGGCACAATTGTGCCCACGTTGAACCAGTTATTCAATACTTCCCTAGCCCATCGCCGCAGCTATGTAATGAAGGTTTCCTCACGCTGTTTTCCATCACCGTTAGAATATCCGTATAATGTACTTAAGATAAATAAATTTATCTTTACTATATAGATATAGCAAGTAAAAGTGAAAAAACCGGTGAAGTGCGAGTAGGACGTCGGGCCCACACACGAAGGGCTCCATGCCATTGTATACGGGAAAACGTAAAACGACAGTCTTTTGCACGACTATACCTTATAATCTTTAATAATAAAATATGAAATATTATGTAGGACTACATTACAAGGCCGTATATCGGAACTTGGAAAAAAGATGAAGGATGAAAGAAGAAGGATGTAGTATGTAAGTATTGAACTATGTGCATGATGTACACACACAGGTTAACGAAATTCTTAAAAAAAATGAAATCAAATATGATAAGAAACTTAATATGATTATTTATAATTCGAATGAGCAATTATGAATAGTATCATGTCAAATAACTACGCTCAAAACTCAATACCTGCAATTAAAGATCTTTTCTGATAAAATCGGGAGAGTCCAGTATTATAGATGTATAACTAAGATAAATATTACTCTTTAACATATAACATTGAATAAGTAGGAGTTGCCAACATTCATGACAAGTGGAATCAATAAAAAACAAACAACTCAACTGCATTTTCTTTCAATACCCATACGAATTTATTAATGCACCTGGTTACGTACATGGAGTAAGAAAGTAGCCGCACTAACCTACATACCTACATACGCTCAAAAAACAAAACCCGCAGTTGTGCAGTAGGTTAAAAGTAAACGTAAAGTAAAATAAATTATCCCGTCTCCAATAACAACAGCTGATGTAACATTTCCCGATCCAGTATCATAATAGCGCCTGGTGCGCAAACAAAACAAATGGAAAAATAGTATCGTTATCGCGACAGCTATTCTCGAGAGATCTCTCAACGTATGACGCTGGGGCACGGTCGCGAACCGATGCCCAAGACTGGGGGTTATCTTATCGTAACACAGATTGACAACTATTTACATTCAGCTAAACAGCTCGACTGGAAAACTTATTTTTAACCGACTTAAAAAAGGAGGGGGTTCTCCATTGAGAATATTCCCATTGGAAATAAAACTTTCAAATTGATTCCACGTAGTGGGCGCTGAGTCTGAGACTAACACAGAGTAAGTAAGCAAAGAGTTTCGTTCATCCGAAGTTAATATACCGACACTCTTTACTCCTACGACCGTTTCACTTGTATAACTGAAACCAATATAGTTTTGACAGGACAGGTAGGATTCTTTTCGCGTACAATTTATGTGACAACCAGCGATGGGGTAAGTATCGATTAAGTACGGCTATGGATAAAATTGATAGATAGTTTACCTACGTTGTTTATCGATATTTTAGAAGACTTTTATTTATCTATGAGCTATATTTACCTATGATAATTATCACTGTTTAAATAATATCGATACACAAAGTCGAAGTGATAATTTATTTACATACTACGGATGTTTTTGTTCTTGCCGTCCAGCCGGTTCCGCGAGATACCGCCGCAATCCACACAATGGATAAGGCTATGGTGTCGGATTTTTTTAAAAAGCAGCACTAAGTATTAAAGCCAGCGTTGTGGAAGTTATACCAGTTTTTGTTTCGTTGTAATAGTCAGAGTATTACCGAAGTTATGACCAAAAACTTATAGGGCATTTCCGAAACGCTTCGTGAATTTCTCTTACGGCATCTGCGCTTATGATGACGTCACTCTGCTCGTCTCGCAGTCAGTCTGAGTTCGGGCGGCCACTATACCTCGTAGTCGAAAAAGTGATTTCTTATCGTTATTATCTTCTTACATCAATTTATGCTGTTGAACTATTATAAAATAAAATATACTACCTGTGTTTAGTGTATAGTATAGCATTTAATCATATAATTTTATAATGGATGAGGGTTTTGTCAAAGACCAATCTGAAAACACCTAAAGTGGACGTTATTATGGTTGCACAGTATTTTTCGAAAAATAGTGACTACGTGGGTGCTGAATTACGTGGGGTAAAATTACAAAAGTAAGTAAATGCTTTGAGTGAACTTCACCCACTGGTATGTCCGTCTCGTCTATCCATTCGTCCATCCTAGGTCAACAGTAATGTTTTTATCTAAGGCTATTCTATTTATTTCGTCGAAAATAGGTACCTTAGTCTATGAGGTATAATCGTACAGCAGTCGTGTTTCAACTAAAGCCCTACCGCAATCTCATGGCAAATGGGGAAATAAAAATTTGCGTGCAATACTGGGGAAATTGGATTAAACGATCTTGATACTGTAATTGTTTTATTTATGCCAAAGATTAATGAACATGAAGTATATAAGGTATGTGTATGAAGAATATTGTTATACATCGGGTTCTTCAAAGGAAAATAAGTCATGAAAAGTAAATCAATCGTACATTACTTTATGTACTAATTATTATTATTATTTACTAATTTATTATATATCATTTAAATCATACTAAAACTTAACACCTCATTCAGAACTAGAAAACGATTCCAAGAACTCCACTTGCATTTCTTGTTCTTCATCAGATGATGAAGATAAAGAGGTATTTATTATAAATCGCTCTTCCAGCCTCTCAATTATTCTATCTTGCTTGATAAAATCGTTTTCAATTTTCTTTACATGTTCACAATATTTTCGCCATTCCACTCCACCAATTTGTGAGAACGCTTCTTCTGTTAATAATTTTATGTCACTTGCAGGCCTATTTACATTTTTATCAGCAACTTTTTGCTTCATTATACCCCAAATCATTTCTATGGGATTTAAGGTGCAATGATAAGGTGGGAGCCTTAAAACTTCGTGACCGTGCGATTTTAATACTTCATCTATCTCATACAAGGGCGCAGACATGTTTTGTTTCACTACTTCAAGTAATTGACATTTACGCCAAAGATCATCATAATGTAAGTCATTTGCACGAAGCCATTCCTTTATATCAGCGATACGATTGGCTTGTGTGGGTGGTTTGTTCACCCGTACGGAATGATAACTAGCATTATCCATAACAATTAGTGAAGGTCTTGTCAGATTTGGAATTAGCTTCTCTGTCACCCATTTTGTAAAATTGTCCTTATTCATGTCGTGGTGGTAATCAGCAGAGACACTTGTTGACCTGTACACCAGACAACAATTTGGTACAAAGCCATTTTCGCCACCAGCGTTTACAATGATCCACCCTGCTCCAAGTGAAATACTTTTAGATGGACCTGCCATATCTTTGCTTTGCCAGCACTTTTTTACAGAACATGAACCGTGAATGTAAGTCTCATCTAAATAAATCACATCCAATTTGTTATGCTCTTCAGCTTCTCGGTTTTCCTTCATACGCATCAAAAACTTGTATCTTTGTAGTTTTATGTCATCTCTCTCCATCAAAATGGTCCTTTTTGATTGGCATTTAACATATTCAAAACCAATCTCCTTAAGTATTAGTCTGTAAAAAATAATAACATTTATCATGTTACTCAATTGATAGCTTATCATTCATCATTATCATCATCAGTCTATCGCACTGCAGGGCACAGGCCTACTCTTAAGAGTGAGAGTGAGAGGGATTATTACTTTATATTTTTCTTACCTCAAACTTTCTCTGCCTCCGTTGAAATCAATATCTAGTCGAAGAATTTGTAACAGTTTCATAACTGTTGGAATTTCCTTCCGAACTGTATAGAATTCTTTTACTCTTATAGATTTAGAGTTGATTAGGAATACCTAATCAACTCTAAATCGAAGCTGTCCAAGCTGATTTTCTTCTTCCCCCCTCTCCGCTTTTTACCAGGCGTGGAATATACACCATTATTCGATGTGCCCTCACCTACAATTCGTCGTATAGTAGTACTGGAAACACCTATAAAGAAGCTACAATTAAGTAAGAAAAATATAAAATAAACTAAAGTATCAAACCAACTCAGTCCAACTTACCGGTCAACTCTACGACACGCTTTAAAATCAAATATTGAGGTTGATTTTCGCCTTCTTCTTCGCTTATTTTACGATACACATTGAAAAGAATATTTCTCGCTTGAGATCGAAGTGGCTTTTTCGACATTCTCACAAAAACAACAAAGTAACAAGAAGAAATCATAAAATCTCAGCAGCGGTTCACAGATCTCAGTTCACAGGTATAAACAACAACAATTGACATTGCCATATGAAAATCACATTTTTTCCTTTTTTTTATGCCAAGAGATTGCGGTAGGGCTATACTATTGCAAAGATGTATAAGCTGGTTTACAAACTTGGTGTCATGGGCTGGTAATGCAATGAAGACTTGGATGAGTAATGGAACTCAGGAACCAGGATGAGCTGGTTTCACGAACATAGTTTCATGAACTGGTGATGGAATGAAGTCTTGGAAACAGTACTGAAACTCAGGAACCAGGAATAGTCAAGCAGTCGTGTTTGGTCTATATTTGTTAAGGATGATAAGTTCGTTGTGCAAAATTGGTGTCATGAGAAAAAACAGCTCATCATCCTTAATCAATTGAGTCCAAACACGACTGCCTAACTATTTCTGATTCTTGAGTTCCAGTACTCATTTAAGTCCTTATTCTATCACCGGCTCATGACACCAAGTTTGCGAAACCAGCTCATCATCCTTAAGAAATTGAGTCTTAACACGACTTCCTTACTATACCTGGTTCCTGAGTTCTAGTACTCATCCAAGTCTTCATTACATCACCAGCTCATTACGCCAAGTTTGCGAAACCAGCTCATTGTTTTTAATAAATTGATTCCAAACACGGCTGCCTTACTATTTCTGGTTCCTGAGCTTCAGTAATGTCTCCAAGTCCTCATTCCATCACGAGAATGAGGACTCGGAGATAGTATCACGTTTAAATATGTTTGAATGAATGTAATATGTCTATATAAGGTGACATTTATTTAAAGAGCCAAGTTCATACTGAAGACATCATAGGTAAGTCTTCGGTCATTTGATTCTTTAGGACACTTGACAGTGGGCGAATGACCTTTATGGGTAACAATTTCCCCGACTTCTTGATACAAATGCATCTTGTAACAACGAATTAAAATACCTAGGTATATAGGAATTACAAGTAAAACATCTAAAAATGGGGTTAAAACTTAGATACGTCAAAACGATTTTCACAACAGTAAGGAGTGCTTTTATTTCCAATAGGATATGCTCTCCTCACGGCGTTCATCCACTTTTTTCTAATTTGTGGGCTTAATGGTACACAAAGAAATAACTTATTTGGTATTTTCACACTCGAGTACTGCACATGGGCACAATGCAGTATTTCTTGGTCATTTTAGTCTTTATTCGTGAGTATTGTGGGGAGTTATTTACTGTATGGCGCGCTTGAGCCGAATAAGTCCGACCGTACTATTTAATCTTTAATCACACATCAATGTTACTCTATGGAAATGGATCATAAATATCTGATTCATCAGATCATTGCAATTAAGAACTATTATTTCTTACTATACAGTTTATCGACAATAAATATTTCCCATCACTATCGTTATTTCTTGGAAACAGTAAAAGATAAATTATTATAAATACGCTACTATAAACGTATTTCTGATATTTCTGGGTTAAAATAATTTGGGAAATCTTCCGCTATCCTGCTGTATCCAATAAAATACAAGAAAACCTACGAATAATATCAATTAATATTTACCTGTGGAAGCTGATGAATTTGCCTGAGTTTTTTGATTTCTCATGTAAATCTTACTCTTCATATTAGCACACTACTACGCAGTGTGTGTACAGTACAGTATTACATATTACTAAATCGAAATTCGATGTACATAATCGATATTATGACGATATTATTGACGACCCGAATGGCCGAGTCGGCAGCGACCCTTGGCTTCGTAGGCAGGGTCGTAGGCCGGGCCTACGAAGCCAAGGGTCCCGGTGCGGGCAAATATTTGTTTGATGAGAACGAATGTTTATACCCTAGTCATGGTTGCATATCTAAGCATAATATGTATCCATATACGTTTATGTATTACCCAAGATACAGGGAATCCTAGGTTGGGGCTAGATCAATGTGTGTAAATAGTGTCCAAGGTATTATTACATATTTTAATATATTAGGTTTTGGTTGTGCATTGTCCGTCACTCACTGTCAGTCAGTTTAGCGTGTTAGACCAATGGGTGCATTCAGCAGAACACATCGATGAGGGAACGTTCTAACGGCGATAGAAAACATCGTGAAGAAACCTTAAATCTCCGTAGCTGCAGCGTTGGGCTAGCCCCCTGTCACGCAAAAATGGAGTATTTTATAAATGGCTAAACGTGTACAAAAAGTAGGTCGTAATAAATTGACACGCTTGGTTCTCATACATTGATCCGTGCTTGCGTTGTCTGTCTGCGAGTATATATGTCTGTGGTAAACCTAATATCACTTATCGAATTTCGATTTAGCAATATGTAAAACCGCACTGTACTTTGCACAAACGTCATTCGAGCCAGGTGTCAACTTAGCCCGCCCGAGTAGAACATGGCGAATGACTTTCTAATGCAATTTTATAATTATACTCATTGGTACATCCTTCTGACCATTCCCGATCATAAAATGACCATTCCCGAAAGTTTCGATTTAAAATATTCAGTCAGTTTATGTTCTGAGTATGACAGATCTGCTGACAAACTATACATATGGCGACCGTTACCTAATTATGTAAAGAAACAATAAACCAAAAGAAACCAAACCATCAAAGAAAGTGTAAGCAATCAAAAATTGATGGTAAATCTATTTAAGCAAAGAGTTTTGTTTATCTGAGAAATGAATCGTTATTGTATATAGAACGTCTACCAATTTGCTGATTTGTGTTCTATGGCTGTTATTTAGTGAAACCCCTTTAATTTTTATTACTTGTCTTCATTGCCAAATCTTCCTCGTTGGGATGTATTTTTATTTTTTTATAAATTTGTTAAGTTGATCCTCAGATAAACTAAACGCTTTAGTTGATTCATTTTTTAATTTTTCTCCATGTATGACTTGTAAAAGAGCATTTTTTGCCTACTTACAATAAAAATATTCGAGTTTAAGTTTGATTTTATTGGTGGGGCTATTTTCATACTACTATTTGTTTTTATAATAATTCCACCTGGCAGCGTGAGAGGCTGGAAAATAATGAAAAATATAGGTACTTACAATCAACACACATACAGTCAAAAGTTTTCTGGTATGGACATATTCCATGATTCTCCAGACCTCTTTCAAAAGAATATGAATTCGATTCTAGTACCACCACTAAGAATCAATGAAACCCTTTTTTCAAAAATAAATTATTATCTCTCTATTACTACCACACACACACACACACACATACCCTCACACACACACACACACACACACACACACACACACACTTCACAACCCCTCCTCCCCCTCCCCCTGTAACTCCTAGATTGTTAACATTAAATATATGTATCTGCAAAATTTTAAATTAAATAATAAGAGCCCCTAATTTGCCTAGGCTTAAGATATCTACTTAGACTGTACCTATTTTGTATTGTTCTGTGGGCTCAGTTTGACGTTCGACGACCCGAATGGCCGAGTCGGCAGTGACCCTGCCTCCGAAGCCAAGGGTCCCGGGTTCGAGTCCCGGTGGGGGCAAATATTTGTTTGATGAGAACGGATGTTTGTACGCTAGACATGGTTGTTTATCTATCTAAGTATGATATGTAAGTATGTGTATTGTTGTCTAGTACCCAAGATACAGGGAATCCTAGTTTGGGGCTAGATCAATGTGTGTCAATAGTGTCCAAGGTATTATTATTATTATTATTATTATTATTATAGTTTCCTAATAAATAAATAAACAAAAGAACGCGCTGTGTCGCTCGCGAGTTCTTCAGCTCACAGAGCCACTAGTATTTATGTTTTCCATAAAAGCGTACTTTCCCATCACCAGTGCTGCCTACCGGTCCGCGTCATGAAGCTTCTAGGCATCGAGGTGCTAATCGCGACCAACGCGGCCGGCGGCCTCAACCCAGCATACAGAGTGGGAGACATTATGATCGTGAAGGACCACATCAACATGATGGGCTTCGCTGGAAACAACCCACTCCACGGGCCGAACGACGAACGATTCGGACCGCGCTTCCCGCCGATGAACAAGGCTTATAAGCACGAGTACAGAAAGATTGCTAAGGAAGTAAGTACCGTCCATTGTCCGTTTTTAGATTGACAAGGGCAGGCGACGGTAATGGGATTGATTACCACAACATTAAGATCAGTTTTGTTAAGATTTCAGGTTGATGCACCAAGTAATTATCCCGGAGTTAAGCTTATGTGCTATTATTTGTCCTAAGGGCCTGTTTCAAGAAGGCCGATAAGTCTTTTTGAACAGATTAATCATAAATTTTGTAGATAAAATAACATACCTACGCATCAGTCACATATACCAGGGGAGTTAACGCAACCTTTTAGCGTTTCAGCTTAGGTTCAAAGCAAGAAAATCATTATGGCAACCATTTCTATTTGGATACGTCAAGGGCTTTATAGTAAAACTTAATTTAGTGTGTTTATGATTCCATTACATGATTTATTGATCAAACAAAGAATAGAAATCTAATTCTAATTGTTTGAAGATGGCTGGGACAGAGCAGAGTTAATTAATTTAATAAATTCAAAGCAGATCAGCTTAGGTTCGTAAACGGAATCGGCACATGACGTTGTGGTAACAACCCTGGACATCTTGAAACAGGCCATAAGAAAAGTTTTTGTATCTTCAGCTTTGTGATAACAAAATGTCGCAGTGGGCCCTTATTAAATAATGATCATCTAAAAAAGGCTCTAACATTATTTCTGTCGATGGTTAGGTCCAAAGGTTTTGCATCATATCTAATGACTCAACGCAACAGAGATCTGCGACCGAAGAATTAGCGACGGTCTCTAGTTCTCCTGTACCTAATTAAAGATAGTACGGTATCATCGTGAACGCAGTAAATCACATCAGTAATCATACGTTTTTTATGAACACAATATCGATCCGAGTTTATCTAAGGTCACATACCACGCAAACAACAACGCAGAACGAGAAATATACAGATGTGATGGTATAACAAGACTCGGCATGATATTTAGAACCGAATGCTCTAAAGATTGCGTATATATGAAAATACTATAAAGTTAACAGAGGGGATAAGTCCAGTCATTTTTTGGATGGAATAATCACAAAGATAGAACACAGAGCGCCTCCTTGCGTTTAGTGAGTGTTTTCATCACATCCGAAGAGTAAATAATTTACTACGTATCACATAATTTAAAGTCAAATTTCATTTTTACTGTAGATATTTACATATACTTAGCAAACGTCATTTTTCGCCTCCTATCTACATTGGACCACTGATTCAATAACTATGTACCAGTATTCATGCCCCCATTTTGCCGACAGATAGCCGAAGAGCTGAAGATTACAGACCTGGTAAGAGAGGGTGTCTACACCTGCCTCGGAGGGCCAAACTTCGAAACTGTTGCTGAGCTAAAAATGCTTCAGATGGTCGGCGTTGATGCCGTCGGGATGTCGACAGTCCATGAGGTATGCATCGAGGGTGGTCCTAGAAGTAACCGCCCTACAAAGGTGAAACGAAATAATTGAAAAAAAAACTCATCATAGTCTTGTTTTCGACCCGAATGGCCGAGTCGGCAGTGACCCAGTACGAAGCCAACGGTCCCGGGTTCGAGTCCCGGTGGGGGCAAATATTTGTTTGACGAGAACGGAAGTTTGTACCCTAGTCATGGTTGTTTATCTATATAAGTATGATATTTACTTATATAAGTATGTGTTTCGTTGTCTAGTACCCAAGATACAGGGAATCCTAGTTTGGGGCTAGATCAATGTGTGTCAATAGTGTCCAAGGTGACCAAGGAGTCTTAAGGTGTCTTTTAACGCAATACACTTTTCCCAGCGATGTTCAATAGCTTCGATACCCTGTTTGCAGTGCTCAGTATCAATCTCCTCAAAATAGCCTTCAACAGCAGACCTACCTCTACCTCTTCATTAATGGCAAATCCGAGCCACCTTTTCAAGCTTGGAAACAAAAAATAATCCCAGGGAGCTAGATCTGGCGAATAAGTTGCATGAGGAAGCAATTCGAACTTCAACTCGACTGCAACTAATTCATTTTAGGTACTGCAATAGTGGACATGTGAGCTGGTGCATTGTCTTGATGAAACAACACTTTCTTCTTATTTCGCTTAATGCAGCCGATATTTTAAAATTTCATCACTCAAACACTGCATTAGTTTTGCATAGTACTCGCCGTTGATAGTTTTAAATGGTGGTGAAGTTGGTGGTAAAAAAATATCCCACGCGCATCCCAAAATACTGACACCAGCCAGCAGATAGATCTGACTTCGCGTTCTTTAGGGCCGATTCTCTCTTTTCAGTCCATTGTTACACATACTTATATAGATAAATATTATACTTGGATAGATAAACAACCATGACTAGGGTACTAACATCCGTTGTCATCAAACAAATATTTTTCCCCGCCGGGAGTCGAACCCAGGAGCCCTGGCTTCGTAGGCAGGGTCATTGCCGACTCGGCGATTCGGGTCGTCATTTAACATTTTCAGTCAACATGTCTGCTGACTCACGCACTTTTAGTCTAGGTCTTCCAGTACATTTTTTTGGCGTTTTTCACCACTTCTGGAGTAGTTACTTCATTTGGTCGTCCGCTGCGATGTCCATCTTGGCAGCTCGTGCGATCTCCTTTGAACTCAATTACCCAATATTTTACTGTTGTTAATAAAGGAGCACTCTCCCAGAGTAGAATCCAGCTGAACTTTAATATCGGTTGGACTTAAACCTTTTAAATGAAAGTCAATTTTAAAATTTTTAGGTTTATGCTTAAATCAGAGAAGAATTCCCGATGAGGACGCTCTCATGCTTTAAACAACTTGTCATCTTCCCAGGTAATCATAGCCCAGCACTGCGGGATGAACGTCTTCGCTCTGTCCCTCGTCACCAACGAGTGTATCACAAGCAACGAACACGACAGCGGCGAAGCGAACCACGAAGAGGTATTGGACGTTGGACGCTTACGCCAGGAACTCCTCGCCGAGTATGTGTCGGAGCTCGTGCAGCGCTTTGCAAAGTTTGAGAACTTTCCGTGAATGGACAGGATTGCAATCCAAACATTTTGAATTTGTGGAGGTTCAAGAATCCTAAGTTGAATATGAATCTTACATTTAAATATTAATATACCTCTACATACACGTACAATGACTCTGGCCTCATGCTAGGATGATGAGCTCTATGTGAATATTTCATGTGAATCGGTCCTGCTTCTTAGAATAAGTGTATGTTTAATTTTATTTATGTAATTATTATGTTTAAAGGTTACAGGGATAGATAGCATAATTATTTATAAAGTTAAGACGATGTTCGGTAGGATTAGACTAGACTAACATAGTTTCTAACAATAGAAAATTTAATATAATAATAATAACTCAATAAAATTATGGATTTTTATTTGACATTGTCGATTTGACCCCAGTATTACTACATTATTTTAAAATACAAGAATTCACATTGTACAATTAAATTAGAAAGTATATTGAAAGTCAATTAAATAAGTAGATCGTTGAATAGCCATGCAAATTATATAAATCAGATTTCCGATAGTTGTGAAACAACTATTCCTAGAGATGTACTAGTAAACATACTAAAAATAGTGTGTGAGCTGGCGGTGGGAGAGAAGGGGGAAGGTCCCATTTTTTAGTATTTTGCTCGTATCTCGAAAACCATTAAAATATCAAGACAGTTACTTTTGTATTAAGTAACCCCTCGCTTTGTTTCAAGCATGTATTTAATCCCACATCAAAAATACTGATTTGCGCAGCAAAAAAGGATCAACAAAAATACTTTTTATCTTTGAAATATTTAATGAGTACTTAAGTTTATGTTTTAAGTATTTTTTGTTGTTCTTACATGTTTAACCTAACACGATCGATAAAAGGGGACTTCGCTTCGCTCACCCGCTTTACGCTTAGCCTAAGTTACCGCAGTATTTCAGTATCAGTATTATTGATGTGCAGTTTAATATTTCCCTTTGTTTCATAGGTTTTGTTCGCTGTTAACATGGCATGAGGTTGACATTCAGGCTTCATTTATCAGGGTTTGCGAGCGGAAGGGTTACATTTTGGACCAATTATGACATATACATTGTAACTACACGAGCAATTATTTAAGAGAACAATGGGTCCAACACATTCAAGTCGAATTTTCAGTAGCAAAATCGGCAAGTGATCCATCCATTCTGCTTACCGCGTCACATCCGCATAGTAACTAGCGCGGCACGATACTAGATCCCTCCCTACTGCATATTCCAGCACATCCTCCTGGTCTAAAAGTTATAAATAAACTTTTACACACCGGTACATACATTGCTTCTGGCCCAACACTAGGATACCCTGTGTCGTGGGGACATGGGAGTTGATTTTCTACTTAGGTCTATAAAGATCTAATACTAGCTTTATCCAGGTCCGGCAAGGCCACTCCTGCTGCATCATCTGGTAGAGTAATTTCCATCGCATGTTCCGTCCAGGTTCATAAGTTATTTGGGCAATATCCGTTCAAGGCTTTGAATTGGTGGAGTTGATTTTCTACTTAGGACTATAAATAATCTAATGCTAATGTGGGGGTGATTGCATGTACAATGATACTTTCCTAATATGGGAGGCAGACGAGAGATGCCAATGGAGAACAGAATATATCTTCCACATAAACTGAATAAGTAAACTTAACAAGTAAATTATTTAGGTTTAAACTGCACAGCCTGACTCTATTAATTTTGCTTACATGGTCTGTATAGGTAGGTACCTACAATGCTTCCTCCTTTTTTAAAAAAAAACTAAATACAATAACAACTAACCTATACACAAAAGCACGGCGAATTACAACAACAAGTGTTAGCGATTTGCATAGTTACCACATTTAAATTCTTGTTTTAAAATGGAACAAACTTAACATTAAAACTATATGACCATTTTAGTACTTTAGCTAGCAATATTATTGTATATTAATAGTATTAGTTGATCAGTTAGATCTCGAACGAGAGCATGTCCAAATACAGTGAAATCTATAAGAACACGTACCATTGGCGAAATCAACCTTGTTGTTAGACCGCCATTAATTAAGAAATTGATTGATTGAGATTGGTATCCGGAATGAAGGATTAGCGCGGTAACGGTGGAGTGACTGAAGAGTTTCGACATAGGAGGAACTCAGACTGGATTGAGACGGGGCCGAGAGTAGAAGTGTAGTGAATCATATTTCAAGTATAAGTGCGGGGTACAATAACTGGAATAGTATCGTAAAGGTCAATGCAAAGTGAAGCATAGTGTCAGTGAATAAGAAAGAGCAGGAATAAAGGAATCAAGGAATAGTGGACGGACTTTTATTACAAAAAATAAAATATATGGATATAAAAATAGTATACGTACCAAGGTATAAATAAAGTACATCTGTAAAAAATATACCTATATGTAAGCAATTAAATATCACACAAATATAAAAACTGTCGCACGATACTGCCTGACCGAGTTTTCTTCATTACTGGTGACTTGCTTTGCTGGTGACTTGGTCTTGTTTCGACGTGGACTCATTTGAAATTATGTCGTCTTCCTCGTGTCGACGTAAAATTAATGACGCTGCTCGTAAATTTTGTCGGATTTTGTATTTAGCTTTTGCGGCTCGTTAAACACTCCTGGAGACGTTTGTTCCGTGTACCATCTGTGCGGGCCCAACCGTTCTGTCGTGGGTTGCGGCTTCGTGGTGCAGATCTTCCTTCCCGATGCCCAACCGTTCTGTCGTGGACTGCGGCATTGTGGTGCAGATCTTCCTTATCGATGCCCAACCGTTCTGTCATGGATTGCGGCTTCGTGGTGCAGATCTTCCTTCCCGATGCCCAACCGTTCTGTCGTGGACTGCGGCATTGTGGTGCAGAACTTCCTTATCGATGCCCAACCGTTCTGTCGTGGATTGCGGCTTCGTGGTGCAGATCTTCCTTCCCGATGCCCAACCGTTCTGTCGTGGACTGCGGCATTGTGGTGCAGATCTTCCTTACCGATGCCCAACCGTTCTGTCGTTGATTGCGGCTTCGTGTTGCAGATCTTCCTTCCCGATGCCCAACCGTTCTGTCGTGGACTGCGGCATTGTGGTGCAGATCTTCCTTCACGATGCCCAACCGTTCTGTCGTGGACTGCGGCATTGTGGTGCAGATCTTCCTTCCCGATGCCCAACCGTTCTGTCGTGGATTGCGGCTTCGTGGTGCAGATCTTCCTTCCCGATGCCCAACCGTTCTGTCGTGGATTGCGGCTTCGTGGTGCAGATCTTCCTTCCCGATGCCCAACCGTTCTGTCGTGGATTGCGGCTTCGTGGTGCAGATCTTCCTTCCCGATGCCCAACCGTTCTGTCGTGGATTGCGGCTTCGTGGTGCAGATCTTCCTTCCCGATGCCCAACCGTTCTGTCGTGGATTGCGGCTTCGTGGTGCAGATCTTCCTTCCCGATGCCCAACCGTTCTGTCGTGGATTGCGGCTTCGTGGTGCAGATCTTCCTTCCCGATGCCCAACCGTTCTGTCGTGGATTGCGGCTTCGTGGTGCAGATCTTCCTTCCCGATGCCCAACCGTTCTGTCGTGGATTGCGGCTTCGTGGTGCAGATCTTCCTTCCCGATGCCCAACCGTTCTGTCGTGGATTGCGGCTTCGTGGTGCAGATCTTCCTTCCCGATGCCCAACCGTTCTGTCGTGGATTGCGGCTTCGTGGTGCAGATCTTCCTTCCCGATGCCCAACCGTTCTGTCGTGGATTGCGGCTTCGTGGTGCAGATCTTCCTTCCCGATGCCCAACCGTTCTGTCGTGGATTGCGGCTTCGTGGTGCCGAACTTCCTTCTTGATGCCCAACCGTTCTGTCGTGGATTAAGGTTTAATGAAATTTATTATCACTAAAGACATAGGTCACTTACGTGATAACATAGATTTTTTTAAATGTCCGTCGTCGACATAGTTCTAATAAGTACAATACGAGGTGACAGCCAGTACAGTTCGGTCAAAAAATTTATGAAGTAACTATGTGTGATTGCGGCTTCGTGGTGCCGAACTTCCTTCTTGATGCCCAACCGTTCTGTCGTGGATTGCGGCATTGTGGTCCAGATCTTCTTTCTTGATGCCCAACCGTTCTGTCGTGGATTAAGGTTTAATGAAATTTATTATCACTAAAGACATAGGTCACTTACGTGATAACATAGATTTTTTTAAATGTCCGTCGTCGACATAGTTCTAATAAGTACAATACGAGGTGACAGCCAGTACAGTTCGGTCAAAAAATTTATGAAGTAACTATGTGTGATTGCGGCTTCGTGGTGCAGATCTTCTTTCTTGATGCCCAACCGTTCTGTCGTGGATTAAGGTTTAATGAAATTTATTATCACTAAAGACATAGGTCACTTACGTGATAACATAGATTTTTTTAAATGTCCGTCGTCGACATAGTTCTAATAAGTACAATACGAGGTGACAGCCAGTACAGTTCGGTCAAAAAATTTATGAAGTAACTATGTGTGATTGCGGCTTCGTGGTGCAGATCTTCCTTCCCGATGCCCAACCGTTCTGTCGTAGATTGCGGCATTGTGGTCCAGATCTTCCTTACCGATGCCCAAACATTCTGTCGTGGTGTTTGGTTGCCAGCTGGATGTTCTGTAGTTCTCCTTGTCTGTGTCGACAATGTGATGATATGTTGGTCCGCTTCCGGTGATGTGGTACACCTGTAACCACAGATACCATAAGGTTGAAACGCGAAAATCTGCGTTGAGACCTCTTGCGTCGTGATTTTTCAGCGCCGGGATTCTCGAGCTTCTTTTATAGGGATGCACGCACTCTAGCTTGTATGAGAGGAGCCGAGAGATACTCTTGGCGGCTAATCAAGAACTGAATATATTTTCGAAATCAACTAAATAAGTAAACTTAACAAATAAATACTTAAGTAACTAACAACTAACACTTAAAAGTGGACAGCCTGACTCTATTAATTTACACTAGCATATCCAGGTCGGGCAGGCCACTCCTGCTGGGTTATCTGGTAGAGTAGTCTGTACTGCAAGTTCTAGAATACCTACCAGATTTGAAATCTTCCATCAAGCTCAAACCTGAACTTTCTTCCTTCCCTACTACAGAGTCCAAAGAGTCAGCGAAATACCACACGTACCAGGTAGCTCCTCAAGTATTGATTGATCCTGTAGTAAAAATGTATTTGAAATAATTTGCCATAATTGTATGTATACCTAGTCGGTCCATAAGTTCTGTCACAAATATTTTGCCGCATAGTAAATAATACCAAGTTTTATTTTATTTGATACTATATATGGTTTGATAGCTCATTAAATACTGATAAATTAGAACGATTATTGGATTTAAATGCTTAAAGCCATATTACACAAATTTCTCTTCTCTTCAGAGATTTTGCACTTTTTTACCCAATCAAAAATACGGACGTGATTCAATTTATCTTTTTTCCATGACTCTTAAAACCTTTCAAACTTACGTGAGATTTTAGTCAGAACCCTCCCTGAACCCGTTACCTTCATTTTGAAGCATAAGATAACTAAGTCTGGGTAAAACTAATTTTCATATTCACATTTTACGTAGTTTACTTGTTGCCCACAAGATCATTTTTATACGTTTTTCTGAAAACGTAAAAAGCACGTAAAGTTCTCTTTGGGAGCAGTTGGAACTGAAAGCTAACAGAAAATTAAATGCTAGTTGTTAAGCATGGTCTAAAATCGAGGTTTCAGAATAAATAAAAATAACCTTGTTGGTTATCTGGAACACTGTTTTTTTATTAAATTTGTGGTAAGTGGTATTTTTGTCAGTTGCGGCGTGTTTTGGGTTCGCGATTGTCTCAAGTTATAAGGTTTTTTGTCATATTGCGATAATCGTACAAAATGTATTGTATTGCAATTTGATTCGTATTTTTATACGAATAATAATAATAATAATGAATAAGCTTTTTAATCATGTATAATACGAATAAGAAAAAGTTTATTGCTGAGTTTTATCTATCAAAAACCTTGTGACAGAACTTAAGGACCGACTAGGTATTTGATATTTTTCTAGACACGAGAGTAATAGGGACCTTCCCCCCCCCCCCCCCCCTATTAAAAATGAATTGTTTACAAAATTCTAAAAATATACAATAATATATATTCTACTTACAAATTACATGTCTTGTCATCATTCCACGACCCGAAATGATGCACGTAATAGTTATTTCCTCGGGAACAAGTGAGCGAATTCTTTACAGGCATCATCGATGTTGTCGTACTGGTATTTGAACCCGTATTCTAATACCCTTCTCGGGGTGACATGTTGTCCCTTCGTCAGGATCATGGCTCGCTCGCAGTGGAGTAGGGTATTAAGTAGAAACTCTGGGACTGGTATGACCGCTGGACGGTTGAGGGCTTTTGCGAACGACTGGGAGGAAAAACAACAACTACATTACTTAACTACTCAAAAACCGAAGGTAGTTGGGTCGGATCGCGAATTTGAACCCTATGCCATGGTAATAATATTTAAAACATATAAAGGAAAAGTGGCGTTAGCGGCGTGGCGCCGGTGGTAACTGAGGGGTTAAAAGGGGTAGTCAAAGATATAAGCATAAAAGTAATGATTTGGAAAAATTTCGGAGGTAAATGAAAAATTAAGAAAGAACTACCAGTGACAATTCCCAAAATAATTCACGAAGTTAAAAACAAAAAGAAATCGACTTCAAGCCTATTTCTCCCTCCCAGGTCAGGATGCGAATGTCGGGTACATTTTTTTTGGGGAGTAGAGTGAGTTGTTGTGAACACATTTCTGCTTAAAATTCGGTTCTCAAATGCAGTCGATGAGATGTGATTTTATAAAGATTACAGAGAAAAATACCCAAAAGGTTTATATCCAGAATATTTTATTATTTCTCGAAACAATTGTACTTACAATTAGATTGTATAACAAAGAAGCAAAATAACATTTTTAAGGAGAGGGCGCTATTTTGAATTCTTAGCGAAACAAGCGATTATACAGGGTGACTGTAAAACCTCTAGCTATATCAAAAGAGCGTACTCCTTGATAAAAGTACAAAATGCATGTTTTGTTACTTTCGTCTGCTTTCATAGTAAAATATTAAGTAATCAACCGTCAAACTATTCCTACTAGTCCCGAATAGTGTTGTTGCCATATTTACCGCCCGCCCAGTGTTGATAACATCGCACCGCGGTTTCGCTTTGTGTAGCGCCGCGCTTTCACTTTGTGTAGCGCCGCCGCCGCCGCCGCTGCGATCGTCTCGGCATTACGTAGGTAATGGCGAGACGATCGCAGCGGCGGACCGGCAATTTTTAGTTAAAATGATTCCTGCCTAGCTACTAAAGAATAGGTTGATTTACTTGTAACAAACCTTCAAACTACTAGCTACCTTACAACCTATCTACCTAACTACCTACCTACCTAACTACCTACCTACCTAACTACCTACCTACCTACCTACCTAGTCAACATTTCAAACAAAACAAATGGATTTTCGACCCGCAAACGACCGCTCTTGAGGTGAACGTACACTTATCGGCATTGGCACGCATCATCCGCACGGAGCGGATAGGCCTTGTCTAAGGAATCTTCCCTGCGACTCGTGTGTTGCTCTGTCGCACGCAACAGAAGGCAGAATGCTTCGTCCGCATACTCCGCGCCAAATCTGATGACGTCATCAGGATTTCTCCGGATTCCGACGCGGATAGGTGAGCGAGGTTTCGTATGCGGTGCGGTATTTCGGTGCGGACTATGCCGTTAAGTGTGCGTTCACCATTAGATAGGTCAGTTTAACTAGTTTTTTGAGTGGGGGTCAGTAAGTTAGGGTGGATCAGTCAAGAAGCTACTAACCACCGGTGTGCCGCGATTATTATTTAGTTAGGTACCTACCTACCTACCCTAGCTACTGAGTTCTGGTGTAGGTATACTTATTTTCATGAGATGAGCACGAGTTTAGGTAAATACTGTACGTAGTTTGTAGTTTAGGATCAACTTGATGTGCTGCGAACTGAAGAAATTATTAAAAACAGTGATATTGAATACGTACCTCAAACTTAGCTGTACTTCAACAACTGTTCAAAATGCAATCCGTTCCTTTCTAAACACAGTCTTGCACGTTTCACTGCATTATGACGCACTTTTCTTAAGACTACCACATCACTTTTTACAGCGTCAAATGCACTTGTGATGCGGTCTTTAAGTTCTTGCCGGTTCTGAACCTCGTCCCAGTAGACACGCCGTTTTATTTCGCCCCACAAAAAGAAATCACAGGGTGTGAGGTCCGGTGATCTGGCAGGCCAAGGCACAGGCCCTCCGAGTCCTATCCACCGACCACTGTACTCATCGTCCAGGTAGTTTTGAACAGGTCGCGCGAAATGAGGTGGTGCTCCGTCTTGTTGGAAGAAAAAATCTTGTAGATATGCGAGCGGCACGTCCTCTAAGAAGTTTGCTATTACGCCTCGCAGCATATCTAGATACGTGCCCCCGGTCAGGCGGCCTTCGATGAAGTACGGCCCAATGACTTTATCTTCCACGATGCCGGCCCACACATTCACACTGAAGCGCACTTGGTGATGATGTTCTCGTATACATTTTTGGGTTACTGTATGACCACCAATGTTGATTGTGCTGGTTGTAGAGCCCTACACGAGTGAACATCGCCTCGTCTGTCCATAGGATGTGCTTGTTCTGATTTTGTACCAGCCATTCGCAAAAATTTCGACGACGTGGCGCATCATCTTCATTTAATTGCTGCACTTTTTGAAAGTGGTATGGATGCTGTCCAGTAGAGTTCAGCAACTTCCACACAGAATACTGGCTGATTCCGAAACGATGAGCTGCGTCTCGCGTACTGTTTCGAGGGAAGTACTCCAAGATAGCGTCTTCTACCTCCACAGCCAAACGCGGCGCGCCTCCACCATAAGCATGGCTTGGCACTGTGAACTGGCCATAATCCAGAAGCTGTTGGTTTGCCGCTAAGATGGTTTGACGGTGGGGGACAGTGGCGTTAGGTAGTCCTTGTACTTGGAGCCGAGGGCTGCTCTGCGTCTCGTACAATCTTCTGGCTTCGTACAGGTTTTCTCCACTTTGGATGTACACACGCACCATCTCGTAATATTCACGATTAGAGTACATCTTGTATGAGCGCATCAGACGGACACGGACTCAAAGATAAAAGTACCCGCGCGGCGAGGGGAATTTGTAGCGTGCGCACGTCAAACCGCGATAAGGTTGCGCAGGCGACTAGACCTGGCTGGCAGCGGCGGCGCACGTAAAGGCATTGCGGGGGTGAGCCGGGCGGGTGCGGGGTGCGGTGGGCGGATTAGACACCGCGAGTCACACAACGCCGCCCTGAGCGCGTAGGTTGTCTTTAAATTCGAATATGGGAGCTATTTCCTATTAATCAAATATGAAAAAAAAAAAACGATAAAAATGCTTTTTTGTTTTCTACTAGTGATTCTGATTCCAAAATTTTATTATAGCTAGGGGTTTTAAAGTCACCAGGTATAGTAGGACCCCGAGCGAGCAGCGAGTTAACTCAACTTTTCAACATTTTGACACACTAACAACATTTCGTAAATTTATAGTCACCGTTTTATTTGGGGCCGGTATTGTTGTCATATAAATCTTTTTTCATCATTTAGGCTTAGCCATTTATTTATGGAGCCAACAAGAGTGACTGCTACTAGTGCTACATGCATTGACAACATTTTTACTGATGTTATTCCAATCAGTAAAAGTGTAATCAGTGAATTGGATTCAGATCATTTAGGTCAATTATTTCAATTTGATTCTATTAGAGAACCTGTCATTAAAAAGAAAATTTCGTTTGTGCCAGTAACTGCTGACCGGTTAGAAAGAATGAGATACTCTTTAGCCCAGGAACTACCGTTTTTGGCTGCTGAACATTCTCCTAATATAATGTATAACTTATTCTTTGAAACCTTTATGAAACAGTACAGCGCGATATTCACTTCAAAATCGGTTGTGGTTAGTGGTTCAAACGACTTTAGTACGTGGGCTACTGCAGAGTTGCATAAACGCAGGCAAGCATTGTATGCATTGTATGAGGAACGACGGTTCAACATGAGTGACGAATTTAAAGAACAAGTCAAACAGTTCTCCAAACAATTTAAATTAGACTGTCATACAGCTAAACGTAATTTTCTGAGTAGTAAAATTAAGAATAGTTCCGATGTTATAAAAACGACTTGGAAAATAATTAATGAGGAGGCCGGTCGTAGTAAAAAAGCGAGTCACGATTACGAACTAAAAATCAATGGACAGCTTACGAGTTCTAGCTTAGAAGTTGCAACTGAATTTGAATCGTTTTTTACTAATGCACCGGCTTCCACGACTAAGTATTTAAATTCGTCACCTTTGTCTGCTGTTGCAATATTAAAAGATAATGTCTCAGAGTGTGCTTCATACTTGAATTTTAAGCACGTCACAAGTTCAGATGTCGTAAAGGCATTTAAATTGATAAATGTTAAGAAAACGAATGATCTTTGGGGACTCTCTGTTCACGTCGTTAAATCCCTGATCGAATTAATTGCACCTGACCTAGCGGTCATTTTCAACAATTGTATAGACTGCGGTGAATTTCCTGATTTAATGAAACAAAGTAAGATAATTCCCCTCTTCAAAGCAGGTAGTACTCAAGACCCCACCAATTTCAGACCTATATCAATACTACCAACTTTTAGTAAAATTTTTGAGAAATTAATCTTATCACAGCTATTATATCATTTTGAATCAAATAAGCTAATGCATAACAAACAGTTTGGATTCACTCGCGGTCGTTCAACAACAGATGCCGGAATTCAGTTCATTGAAAGTATTTTTGAGAGTCACAAGATGCCCTAGGCATTTTTTGTGACTTATCTAAGGCTTTTGATTGCGTTTGTCATGAAACATTGATCAGGAAATTACATCATTATGGAGTTAGAGACACGTCATTGAATTTGTTAAAATCTTATCTGAACGGAAGAATACAAAGGGTAGACGTAAACGGAGAACGATCACCAGGATCATTGGTTTCTTTGGGCGTGCCACAGGGCTCAATATTGGGACCCTTCCTATTCCTCATCTATATAAACGACTTACCCTATCTAGGAAGGGACTGTCATGATATGGTACTGTTTGCTGATGACACCTCACTTATTTTTAAAACAAAGCGAAACCAACACGATAATGATGATCACGTGAACAATACCATATCAAGAGTGGTAAATTGGTTTAATGTTAATAATTTGCTATTAAATGAGAAAAAGACTAAATGTGTTAAGTTTCTTACTACTAACGTTAAAAATAATCAGACATGTATAACAATTAAAAATGAGGAATTGGAATTGGTAACCAGCACAGTGTTTCTAGGTATAACGTTGGATTCCAAACTCCAATGGGGTCCACATATTGACAAGCTATCGAACAGACTGAGCTCTGCAGCTTTTGCATGCAGGAAAATCCGTCACTTGACAGATTTAAAAACAGCCAGATTAGTTTATTTTAGTTATTTTCATAGTATTATGTCCTACGGTATTCTGCTCTGGGGCAGTGCTGCTGACATAAATACTATTTTTGTGCTGCAGAAGCGGGCTGTTCGTGCGATTTATAAAATGAATAATAGAGATTCTCTTAGAAATAAGTTTAAAGAAGTAAATATATTGACAGTCCATAGTCAATATATTTACGAGAATATTATGTATGTCCATAAGAACATTGTTAACTTTCGAAGAAACTGTGATATACATAACTTTAATACTAGAAACAAGGACAAACTTGCAGTGCCCACTACTCGGCTCCATAAAATAAAAAACTCGTTCAAGGGTAATTGTGTAAGATTTTACAATAAACTCCCAAGCACTTTGACAGATCTATCAATTAATAAGTTCAAGAAATACATCAAGCAAAGGCTTATTTCTAAAGCTTACTACAGTATTAAAGAGTACATAGACGATAAAAATGCTTGGGACTGAATTGTTCTAATTAATTGTGAGCATCCTCACTGCCAGAGTTTCTTTTACTGGACACTTGGAGGCCTTTTACACCTCCAAAGATTAATTTAATTATACAACTCTTGAGTGTGGGGACCATTTACATCTCCTATCATCATTGTATTATTCACTAAAGAGACTATACATCTCTGTTATTTATATTTTAATTATTTTATTATGACATTTGAGACTCTACATCTCTCAGAAACAATAATTAAGTACTTTTTTTTTCTGATAATATACCAAATGTTCTGTAAAAAATTAAATGAAATGACATGTGAAAGTGCCCTTGTGGCCTATTTACAGAATAAACGTTTTGAGTTTGAGTTTTGAGTTTGAGTCGATTTATTTATATTTTCCGGGCTTTTGTGAGTACACAGGTATCACAATATTTACTTCTTTTTCAATAGTTTCTGGACTAAACTAGTGGCCCTGTGGGCAGTAGACCTAGCTAACAGGTGGGACCGGAACAGGTGAACCAATTTATAGGTAAGTATTTTAGATTCAATCAAAATCAAGTAATGAAGTAGCCGCACCAATAACGTTGTAAACTACATTTTGCGATTTAAAAAACAATCTATTGACTTTTCACGAAAATAGTTATAGTCTATTTCACTCACTCTCATGGTCTGTATAGATCCTCTTTACTAATCCGTCTCCTACTTCGAGGAGTCCAAACTTGGTATGTTTTGAAAATATTTCTTGAATTTTTAGAAAACAGGCGGCCGAAAGTTGATGTGTACTATATTTTTAGAACTGGCTCATGAAGCCCTTTAATTTGATAACCTACACGATAGGTTTCAGAAAAAAAACATACAAAAAAATAGTGTGCTTTAGATCACTAAAACTTCTTTATCTCTAATGCTTCAAAAATACATCTCCTGCACTGTGTTTGGCTATGAGAGGAAAAGAGAAAGAAAATGTGAGCGCGAACTTCTCGTTCGCCTCGCCCCATCACACTTTTCGTAACGCTCTCGTCACGCATTCGCCAGCTTACTCCCCAAGTCAAGCGTGCGTAAAGAAGTTTTACTTCAAAAATTTAAAATCGAGAAAAGCTCGATTCCGGGACTGGGTATTCAACGTGACAAAATGTCCATACGGACCGGCTGTCTACTATGTGGCAAAAAGTATGAACGTCAAAATGCCCCAGTGTCAAAATGTACATATCATCATGGTCACGTTGTTTTAGTGACAAATGGTACACATCTCAAAATCCAAGTATAACAAAAGATGTGATAGACAAAATGCTCGATTGATATAACGTAATCGTGTCTAAATGAATATCTGACAAAATAGTTCAATGTCCTTGTGTAATTGTGGTAAATTATTACGCCTCTTTGTTACAAAATACTTTAATTTAACTTATAACTGAACAGAATGGTTATTTCAATAAGTACCTATTTACTTAAACTAAAAAAAATACACTTGTTAAACTAATAAGTCTTCATTTCTTCTTTATTTTCTTATCTAATTATTAAAATTATTGTGGCTTCGCTTCATCTTTATAATACACTTCAAAAAAATATAATATGAATCTCTCTATTCTTCACTTCTTGTAACTTTTTTTTTTAGTTTTTGTCGAATGTAATGTCACATTTCCATCTACATTTTTAAAAAGCAAATCTTTCGATTTTGATTCTTGGTAAATGGCTTCCTTTCTCAATAGATGAATAAATTCAAATAACTTTGGCTGGGCCCGCATTCTTTTATTCAACCGACTATGCCATCCCTCCAACGCGTTGTTAGTGCGGTGTCTCTCATCTGCACAGCCAATTTCTGCCGAAAGTGATGTCGACAACCATTACTTAGTAAAATACTCTTCGAATTTATCATTTGCAGTGGATCTGGTGGGCACACTAGTCATAATTTCAATCCACCCTTGTACATCCATAAATAGTACATCAGCCGGTAACAATGGCAAATATGACGCTAATTCTGTTAATTTGCGGCCATCTTTAGTCTCTTTTAATCGAAGTGCCTTGGCTTTTCTCCATATCCCTTTAAGGACGGTCCTACACGATCGTGACTTTTTGTTTTGAAAAATCCCGCGCTTTTGCGAATCAACTTTTCGGAGCCAGGACGGCACCGATCGATCGTGCATAGATCACGCTTTACTCTAAATAATAATTTACGGTCGGTTGAAGTTGGCCAAAGTCAGGCGACAAAGATGGCGGCGTTTTATGTCTGCGACACCGCTTCACGTAAGTATTGTTTATTCATGTACTTTTCATTGTATACATTAAGTAATTGTTATTAATTACTAGCTGTGATCATGACACATTCGTTTGTATTGGTTAAAATTACTAAACTTACAACTTCAAAGCAAAATATTTCCTTTGAAAATGAAATGCACGATCGTGATGTTTCGGTTCTAATCCACTTTACCCAGTTTTAGGTATTGACTACATGTAATGGAATTAAGTGCTATTTTTCTTGTTTTTTGTAGGAAAGCCACTTTCTGGTGATGTAATTCTAGAACTACTCGGTGATGGCAATGACTCCGAGGTAGAAGGCGTGTGTGAAGACGAAGAATTACCTATCCAGAGGCCATCTTTTTTTTTTTTTTTTTTTAATAATAATACCTTGGACACAATTTACACACATTGATCTAGCCCCAAACTAGGATTCCCTGTATCTTGGGTACTAGACAACGATACACATAATTATATAGATATATATTATACTTAGTTAGATAAACAACCATGACTAGGTTACAAACATCCGTTTTCATCAAACAAATATTTGCCCCCACCGGGACTCGAACCCGGGACCCTTGGCTTCGTAGGCAGGGTCACTGCCGACTCGGCCATTCGACCATTCGATCTAACCTGGCAGCAGTCAATGACGACGGATCTTCGTCGTCAGTCTCACCACCACCTCAACCAAGACGCAGAATTACAGCACGTCATCGTCGGCGTATAACCCTGCTAGAAGAAGACTTTGGAGACAGGTACCATTTAACCAAAAAGATCACGATTACCCGCAACGTGTACACCTAGGAGCAATCAGGGACCTCTCATCGTATTTCAAAGACTACTTTGATGATGAGTTTTTCGAGAAAATTGCGACGTGTACTAATAACTACTACATGCGCAAAACTGGCCGTATTTTAAATACAAATGCTGCCGAAATGAAGAAGCTGGTAGGCATTCATTTCATCATGGGATGCATCCCATACCCGAGGATGCACATGTACTGGCGAGATGGATTGCGTTTGGACATTGTAGCAAACGTAATGACTAAGACAGGTTCAAAGCTCTTCGTTCTGCATTGCACGTGGTTGACAGCGACACTGCTCAACCAGGGAACACTAACACATAGATTTCAAGCATAGCAAGCTCACTTAATGTTAACATTTAATGTTTTTTTAGATTTTAGACTTTAAGATAGGGTTGTAATTTTTGATTTTAGACTGAGTTAGGGTTTGGGTTTGTTCACTTTGGAAAAAAAAAAACCGTTGGATTTTTTTTTTGAAAGGAGGGGGGAATGATTGTAAGGTATATAGTTAGGTTCGATATTTGTCTATGCGATAATATTGTATACGGGCCTCTTTAGAGTGGGTGTTCACTTTGACACTGTTACGTAATTTGTAATTTTAAAAAGAAAGAGGCTTGGATGTGAAAAGTCAATGTGACACACTTCACCTTAGGCTTCGGCCAGCGACTGATCTAATTTATATAGTTAGGATTAGCTTAATGGCTATCGAGCCAGTTTGATCCCTTTTATACAATTTGTAACCATATTCAAAAATAAAAGTTCAAATTCAAATTCATATATAAAAGTCTTTATAATTTGCGTCCTAGGGCTAGCAAATTCAAGTATAGGTAGTGCTGCGAGAAGTGCTGAGACATTACAGTACTGACATTCAAATTTCGAACGCCGACGCCCGCCCGCCTGCGTGAAGTTGGTACTACAGAACAAGCTAAACAACTGCAGAGCCACAATGCCGGTAAAACATGCGGTTCCTGAACACATCAAAGAGAGCTTATGATATGTGTGTAGATAAACTAGTGTATGTAACTGTACATAATTAGGCTTTAAAACTCTCGAGTGATATTATTATGAAACTCGGCCACATAGACATCAGGTCCATAAAGACATTTTGACACCTGCACATTCAAACCGTCGAACATTTTTTCACGTTGTCTACCCAGTCCCGGAATCGTGCTCTTTAATACGTTTCTTAAAAGAGAAAAGAGTGGGACTGTCTCTTATAGTGCAAGGAAGTGCGTTCCAGAGTCTGACCGCCCGCAGCCTGAAAGAGTGTTTATACGCAGCGTTGTTATGCCGCGGAATGACTAAAAGTGAGACAGTAAGCAAGATATTCAAAACGGTCTCCAAGGGTCTTGAACAGATAATAAAGAATGTGAGTGTCTCGGCGACGATGAATCGGAAGCCACTCCAACTCTCTGCGATATTGAGAAACATGGTCGAATTTGCGAAATCCGAAGATGAACCGAATCCCGAGGTTCTCGAGTTCAGTTTCTCTTCATTTGCACTCGCCCAGGCAACATCGGCATAGTCGATTAGCGGCTTGCCGCTTCTCTTGAGAAGAGATAGAATAGAAAAAAGTTTATTCAAAAGTCAAATTAAACAACATAAACAGAAAAAAATTAAATTAAAATCAACCAGCAATACGAAAATCAGATAAATTACAAAAATAAAGAAAACTATGTAGGAGTCATGACAAATTCTATGCGGCGGCGTGTAACGTGACAGTGATGCGGCGCGGCTCAGCATACGCTACAGGGAACCTGTAACACTGATATTCTGCCGAACCTGTGTGATGCATAAATATAACTTGTGTCATACATACGGTGCAATATTATACGAAGGATAAATACAAATATGGTGGGTAAATCCATAATGAATAGTGAATGTTCTATCGCAGAGAACCAAAGATATACAAAGCGGTACCAGAAAATACAAGGAATAAGCGAGAAGAAAACGTGACAGAGGAAGACCTGACCATCCAGAAGCAAGCAAATAAACAAGGACGCAAACAGCATGAGCTAGCAAATAGCCAAAAAACAAGAACGAGCCACGCCACACCTCATTCTAAGGATCGGCCACCATGGGCTGACAGAACGGTTATTATTGTTGTTGATCCAAAAGAAGTTTCTTCAAACGAAGTTTGAAACAGGTTTTGGACTTTAATTGCCGTATTGTTGGAGGGATGTTGTTCCAACATTTGGTGGCCAAATATCTGAAACTGCCACGAAACGCTGCAGTCACATGCCGCGGCACAGACAAGATAGTTGTCGTGGCCCTGTTAGGGTGAAGTGACATTCGCCACTCTAATTTATCATACAAATACTCTGGCTTGCCGGTCTTAATCACACCAAACAGGAGCGATGCAAGGAACAAGTCCTGTCTACCTTTCATCTTCAGCAGGTTTGCAGCGTTGATGAAAGGTGTGACATGTCCACGTGCAGGTATGTCGAAACAATAACGAGCACAGGCGTTCTGTACACTTTGAATAAGTCTATGGGTTTTGCCATATAGGCATGGACCATACACAGGAATGCAGTAATTAAGTTTTGAAAAGTCAAAGTACTTTATTACTGTAGATATTTACATATACTTAGCAAACGTCATTTTTTGCCTCTTCTCTACATTGGACTACTGTGGGAGAAGAAGGGCGTAGAAACTCCCACAGATTGATTTTTAGATCTCTTTTAAAAAAGGTTGTGCCTAACTAATACAATTATGTTTTTTTTTATTTAATAAGCAGGCAATAATAAAACATTACAAAATTATTAACAGCGAGGTCTGTGTTGAACTAGATTAGCGCCCCATACAGTCCTGTCATTTAAGTAATCTCGAACATTGTGAAGTTGTCATTCTTCTCGACATAGTAGGTAACTGTGTTCTGTTAAAGTGACGGAAAAGCAAGCTTGAATTCTTGCCTTGCGTATCAAGGGTAGGGGTACTGGGCTTTCGGAGCTGGTAGGAAAGATGACAGTGGAATGTAATCAAGTTTCAACCGACCTTAGTAAACTGTTCATTTGTAATAACTTGAGGTGCAACTCCGTTGAGTATTCCCGTCACCGCTTCATTCTCAATGGCGAACTGTATTAGTCTTGTTAGATCATGCACGTGGATCCAGGGTAGGTATTGTTTACCGGAGCCGATGTGCCCGCCCAGGCCCAGGAAGTAAGGTACAAGCAGATTCTGAACCATGCCTCCTGAACGCCCGAGCACGACTCCGGAACGGATGATGACCTGAAATATGAATTAGATCACAGTACGGAACTGGATATGTTTCAGAACAGCTACGTCTCAGCCACGGCGTAACGTGGAGGTACAGATGTAGTGAATAATCCTTTCCATTTGTATTTTCTCGGAAATGTTCGTTTTTGTCTTACTACTTCACTCGCACTCAGTACCCATCGAGACAACGTAGGGAACGGTCGCATTGCAAGAGGAAGTATCTATATAGAGTAGTTAATACCACAGAAATATTTTGTTGATATTTGTGTTAGATTTTGTAATAAACTTCATGGACTCGTGTATTAATTATTTTTTTTGACTTTTGTCTGTCATTTTTGTAAATAATAAACATTGATTTTATTCGATCCACATTAACAATTTTTATCAGACATGCCGAAAGCACTAAGAAAAGGGAAACGTTTAGATCGGCAAGCCTGCGAAGTTATTTTCAATATTTATTTATATTTCTTAACTGAAAATGATAAATTTAAACATACCAACTATACTGCTTACTTTTGTAAAGTCCAAAAACGAGTTTCGGAGGCCAGTGGAATTTCTCAACGAACAGTAAATAAAATATTGCAAAAAGAATACATAAATCAATCCACCTCCAATAGTCCGATGTCGGCAAAGTTGGGTAGACCAAATAAATTATTTTGTCTAGGTCTTGACGATTTTGACTACAACGTTATACGCCGATTAGTGTATAATTTCCATTTGATATACAAACAAGTACCTACAATTAAAGCCCTGAAGTCCAGTGTTTATGTTTATGGCGACAATATGGTTAGCGTATACAATGACAAGGGTGACTATTCGACTATTATTATATCAAAACTTAAAATACGAGTATGTAATAAGCCCCAGGATCAAAAACTACCACTTAATTTCTCCAATACAGGCAATAATAATAGTACCTATTTATAACAATATTTATAACAATAACAAAGGCAACCAACAAACAAACATCTATCAATCATTCAAACATCAACATAGTGTTTTTACAGATATAAAAAGGCAAAAACAAACATGTTCTATTAAAGTTTGGACTTATAAACTTGAGATCACTTAACACAGGGCAAGATGAGCTAAGGATCCTATTTGAGAATCATAAACCCGACTTGCTAGCACTTAATGAAACGTGGATTAAGGATGGCCAGGAAATCTATGCGCCTAGAATACAGGGTTACGTTTTGTACCTCGCACCGCGTCCAAATGGTGTCACTAGTGGTGGAGTAGGGTTCTATGTGCGTAAGGGCCTAAGAATTCGTAAAAAGCCACACCCACCCTCCAAATTGGAGCAGATGTGGCTTGAACTAACTCTACCTGGAGTAGGACGCATGGCAGTTGGCACTGCGTATAGACCGGAAGGTGTATCTTGCGGTGACGCAATAGACGCCCTAAGTGAGTCCCTGACCATGTTTGGCAGTTGTGATTACCTGTGTATTATGACCGATTTTAATATTGATTTGAGAGACCCTACCAAAAGCCCAGCTCCAGAATTCATCTCCTTCCTAAACCAGCATGATCTGTCGCAGATGGTCACGGAGCCCACTAGGGTCACTGACGATACAGCCACACTCTTGGACTTGATTGTTACAGACTCTCCCTCCCTATTTAAAGACATATCTGTTCATCACAATGCTGCCTTAAGTGACCATTCTTTGGTCATTGCGAAACTTGATATTCAGAAACCCAAGGAACAACCCACATATATTTTTACCAGATCTTTGAATAAAATAGACGAAAATCATTTCAACATTGATTTACATGCTCTACCATGGTCTGACGTTATGGTGATAAAGGACGTTAGCGATATGGTCGACTACTTCAATGAACTACTTATTAATTTATTTGACAAACACGCGCCAATGAGAAGAATCCTCATAAAACACAAACCGCGACCATGGCTAACTGACGTAATTAGGCTGATGATGTCATTAAGGGACAATGCGTGGAGAAAGGCTCTATCGACAAAACTAGAACGTGATAAACAACAATTTAGAGATTTACGTAACTTAGTTAATAGCTCCATAAAAAAAGAAAAGGTAGCCTATTTTTCATACTTTGTAAATAATAATGTTAACAATCCAAATAAGATGTGGAAAAATTTAAAGCAAGTTTCTGATATAGGTAAGCCCTCTCAACAATGCATACCACAACACTTAAACGATGCCAATAAAATTAATGTTTTTTTTCTTGATACACCCGGGAATCCAACAGTAGATAAGGATACTCTTAACTTCTTTAAATCTAACAGATATGGTACCAAAAATGAATTCAGTTTAAAGGGATGCACAGAAAGTTATACTTACAAAATCATTACTGCAATGAATTCAAATGCGTCAGGTCATGATGGTATAAATGTGAAAATGATTCAAATGACTTTATCGGCTACTTTGCCAGTAATTACTCACATTATAAATAATTCTATAAGCTCCAATGTGTTCCCGTCTTCTTGGAAAATAGCTAGAATTAAACCTATCCCTAAAAGCAGTACAATAGAACAATTTAAAGATTTGCGGCCGATAAGTATTTTACCGATGCTATCTAAAATCCTTGAAAGATTAGTATGCCGACAATTGACGGATTACATTGAGTCAGAAAAGATCCTTCCTGTAGTCCAATCTGGTTTCCGTGGTGGTCATGGCACAGAAACAGCTCTCGCCACCATTACGGATGACATAATATCAGCTTCTGACTCTGGAGATGGTAGCATTCTTGTCTTGCTTGATTTCTCTTAGCCAAAATCATGTATTACGGAGTGTCATCGGCTTCCTGTGATTGGTTCAGGTCTTATTTGACTGGTCGTAAGCAATATGTAGAAACCAGTGTTGAGAATGGGAGTCTGGCACAATCAGATTTAATTTCAGTTTCACGTGGCTGCCCTCAAGGCTCAATACTCAGTCCCTTACTATTTATCTTATACACTGCTGACCTCATCAAAAGGATTACTAATTGCAAGGTTCATTTATATGCAGACGATACCCAATTGTACCATTCTTTTAAACCACAAAATACTGAACAAGCTGTTAAGATGATAAACGAGGACCTGAAAAGCATCTTGGTATGGTCACACGAAAACGCACTAGTCCTCAATCCACAAAAATCTAAATTTCTAGTTTTAGGAACAAAACACCAACGAAATTCGGTAGTAGAGCAAAGCCCGAGGATACAAATAAATGGTGAAGACATTGAAAGAGTACTGTCAGCTAGGAATCTTGGTCTCGTGATAGACGGTGATTTACGATTCGAACAACACGTGCAGCTTAAAATCAGAAACGCCTTCTATAGATTGAAAGTTTTATACACAATTAGAAACTTTCTGACAGAAAAAGTCCGGTCACTTCTGACTGAAAGTCTTGTACTATCTCTACTTAACTATGGTGACGTGGTATATGGTCCAAGACTGTTTGCTAAAACGGAACGCGCTATACAACGGGTACAAAATGCTTGTGTGCGATTTTGTTTCGGGATTCCAAGACGGAACTTTATAACACCATTTCTCAATGACAAGTGCTCTCTTAAAATGTCTGCACGCCGGAAACTACACTTGGCTTATCTAGTGTTTAAAGTGCTAGACAGCAAAACCCCAGCGTATCTATGGGCGAAGCTTACATCAGTAAAAGATTGCCATCACATGTTTACTCGGGGTTTAGCGCAGAACAAGTTGGTAATACCGAAGCACAGGACGGCTGGCTTTAAGGGCGGTTTCAAATATGCTGCATCAAAAATGTGGAACGACCTGCCCCCTCCCCTGCGTAGCAAAATATCGAGACAAACTTTCAAAATAAAACTGCGTAAGGTCCTTCTGGAGAGACAGATAAAAGATTCTGCTCAATATTATGCACGATAAGACTCGCCTGTGTTTCACGTTCACGTTGTGTTGAGTGATATCTCTCTTCTCTTTTCTCTCTTTTATCTTTTATCTCCTTTAAATGTCTATGTAGTTATATCAATCACTTCACTTCACTTTATTTTATATCAGAAACTGCTGTTTTTTGTTTGCTGGTTCCTTGAATTTAATTTACTTACGTCTCTGCTTTATTTTATTTTTTATTTATTTAATTTAATGTTTATTATTGTTTAGTTTATTCCTTCATATTGTCGTAGTTTTAGTTTCAGTCCCAGTTATTGTTTTAGTTTTAGTCTTAGTGGTAGTATCTACCAGGTTAGTTTTAGTTTTCTTAATTTTAGTCAGGGACTGTCTGAAAACCACCGCTGCAAGATAGCACTGTGCTAGCTTGTAGCAAACGCTGAGACTGTTCCCTTTTTTGCCTTATATACCTACTTACGCATTCGCTTTCCTCAGTATTGTTTTTTTTTTCAGGCAAAATAAACAATTTCTATTTCTATTTCTATTTCTATTGATAGAAAAACACGAATCCACTAAATAAAACACTCACTTTATTACCCAAATTACGCACTTACAATTCACACGAACTGTACTTAAAATCCACTAATTAAAACACACTCACTATTCACACGAAGAGTCTTTCTCTCCGATCATCCTTGTACTAGCACTCGATCGCAGTTAAAATGTAACTAAACTCGCGCCGGCCGTCGGCGCCTTTTATATCCCGCGGAGCCGCTCTGGACACATTGTCCACACATATCGCGAATATTCTAGTAAGGATCAGCGTGCGGGCCGAGAACATTCGAGACCATATATGTCTCTCTCTAATGGTGCACTCTCTCTGTCACTCCCTTCTCGAATGTTCCGAGTATAGCTATCTCTTTCTAGTAGTGCTATCTCTGTCACACACTTCTCGAATGTTCCGAGTATAGCTATCTCTTTCTAGTAGTGCTATCTCTGTCACTCCTACCGGATATTTCGCCATATAACGATTTGTGCTTCAGAGGCCCATATGGGGTCCTGAAAACACCTGAAAACGGGTTTTCAGGTTATGGCGTCATCAGATAGAGGGTGCCCTGAAACGGACTGAAAACATGTTTCAGGCGCCTGAAAACGACGGCAACTTGGGTGACATTTTGATCTTTAGATATGTAATAGAGTAACTTCTGAAACGGCCTGAAATGACTTTTCAGCCTGCTGAAAACGCCTCTACAGCACTGAAATTGACGTTCAAAGTTTTTTGACCTAACCTACCGGCGTAACACTACCCCCTCCTAAGACATGCTCGTCCCGAGCATCATTATTTCCGTGGTATCTGGCCAGCCGGTCAACATGAACAATCTTGCTCGGACTACGAGGATTCCGCTGGATTTGATACGTGACGTCGTTTATTTTGGTGACTACCTTGTAAGGCCCTTCCCAATTCGGAGATAGTTTCGGGGACTTTCCTACTCGTCGCATAGGGTTATGTAGCCACACCAACGAACCTTCCTCAAAACCCACTTGATAAGACATCCGGTCATATCGGGTTTTCATCTTTATGCTAGCGTGGAGCCCGTGTTCACGTACCAGGCTGTGAACATCATCAATCCGATCCCGCAAATCACTTGCATATTCCGTGATGGTCCTTGGTGTATCGGGCGGACGTCCAGTCAGGAGATCTGCAGGCAGACGGAGTTCTCTTCCAAAATTCGCATACGATGGAGTAACCGCCGTACTTTCGTGAGTTGCCGACCTATAAGACAACAGGAAGAGGGGGATATGCCGATCCCAATCTTTTTGATGGCTCTCAACGACCTTGGCTAGATGTCTCTCCTGTGTCTGGTTAAATCTCTCAACCATTCCATCTGACTGTGGATGATACGCCGTAGTCCTCGTCTTATGAATTCCCATTATGCGACAAGTCTCCTGAAAGACCGCAGACTCGAAGTTTCTTCCTTGATCACTGTGGATTTCGAGTGGTACCCCAAACCGGCAGAATACTTCGTTCACTAACTTTTCAGCTATGGTTACCGCTTCTTGATTAGGAATGGCAAATACTTCAGGCCACTTCGTGAAGTAATCCATCACGACAAGAATGTACTTGTTTCCGGAGTCCGATGCTGGGAATGGTCCTGCGACATCTAATGCAACCCTTTCCCATGGGACTCCCACGTTGTACAACTTGAGTGTTCCTCGGCTACGGGTATGCGGTCCCTTGACTGATGCACAGTTAGTGCATCGTTTACACCAATTTTCAACATCTTCTCGGCAGTGAATCCAATAAAAGCGTCTCAAAACATCTTTCACCCTTTTCTTTGGGACAACGACTTGCAGGTGAGCATCCTTCCCATTTGTTGATTCCCATTTTCTATATAGAACGCCATTATGCATAACCAAGCTATCCCATTGTGCCCAGTAGCTTTTTGTTACCGCACTCATAGGAGCTACATCACACCATCTTGGTTTAGGTGCGCCAGCATTAATCCAATCAAAAATGGGTCTCACGTTAGGGTCCTCTTGTTGCGCTTGCTGCATGATTTCATCACTCCACTCGTCACTAACCGTATCAGTTCTCATCATTCGAACACATTCCTTGCCTTCTTGTCTTGAGCAATGTTTACAGTTGTCCGCACAAGGTCTACGTGATAGGGCGTCAGCATTTCCATGTGATTTCCCGCTACGGTGTTCGATGATGAAATCATACTCCTGCAGTTGTTCAATCCATCTCGCCACTTGTCCCTCGGGGTTTTTAAATTCTAGCAACCACTTTAAAGCAGCATGGTCAGTTCTGATATGAAACTTTCTTCCCAGCAGGTATTTGCTGAAATGTTGTAACGTCTTGACAACTGCTAGCAATTCCCTCCGAGTTACACAGTAATTCCTCTCTGGTTTTGACAATGACTTACTGAAATATGCAATTACAACTTCGTTATCTCCTTTCTTTTGCGACAAGACACCTCCAATTCCAGTATTACTAGCATCTGTATCCACAATGAAATCCTCGTCCGGGTCTGGATACCCCAATATTGGCGTTCCACAAAGTCTTCCTTTAAGCTCGTTGAAACTTGACTCACATTGTTCGTTCCAGTCAAATGATCGCTTTTCTTCCGTTAGTTGATGCAAAGGCTTTGCTATATCCCAGAAGTTCTTCACAAAACGTCTGTAGTATGAAAAAAAGCCCCAAAAAGGCACGTACTGCAGTCTTGTCTTTTAGCGTCGGCCAATCCTTCACGGCGCTAATCTTCTCAGAATCTGTCTGGATGCCGTCCTTCGAAATCACGTGTCCCAAGTAATTCACTTTACGTTTGAAAAACGAGCACTTCTTCGGACTGAGTTTCAGATTTGCCCCTCGTAGTTTGCCTAGCACCTGCTCCAATTTATTCACTTGAAGTCTCTACCAACGATAATGATGGCATCCAAATAGACCAAGCAAGTATCTCCTAGAAGTCCAGCTAATATTTGTTCCATTAATCTCTCAAATGTGGCTGGTGCATTACACAGTCCAAATGGCATAACATTGAACTGCCAGAGTCCCTTGCCAGTAGAGAAGGCCGTTTTCTCCTTATCCTTGACCTTGATTTCGACTTGCCAATAGCCACTTTTCAGATCCAACGTTGAAAACCATTTCATTTCGTTCAATGTGTCTAAAGTGTCGTCGATTCGTGGAAGTGGATAACTGTCCTTCTTGGTTACATCATTAAGTCGACGGTAGTCAATAGAGAATCTCATGGTGCCGTCCTTCTTCTTAACCAAAACTACGGGAGAACACCACGGGCTTGTTGAAGGTTCAATAACGCCGCTTCTTTGCATTTCCTCGATCATGCCCTCAACCTCCTTCTCCCGAGCTACTGGAACTCTCCGAGGGCGCTGTCGGATAGGCATAGATTCCCCAGTGTCGATCTCATGCTGAACCATTCCAGTTCTTCCAATGTCATCATCATGCGAAGAAAAGACGTTGCGATATCGTAGCAGTAAGCTACGCGCCTTAAGGTTCTCACCCTCGGTAAGGTGCTCCCTGGAGTCATTTAGTAATTTTTCAACATCCATTGAAGGCTTAACATGCCCAGGTTTCACGTTTACCTCGGATTCCCGGCAGCCTCTTACCCAAGAAATTTCTTGGCATGATCCGACCAGCGTTCCTTTATTGAGGACGCATTCCGTGTTGCTTGGATTGAGGATCCTTACAAATTCTGTAGATGCCGTGGTTACCAATGTACGGGCTGTTATCCACGGTTTATCAGCATCCAACCTCTCTACCACCACAAAGCGGTGAGATTGCGGCCTTGTGGAGTTCGGCAATTTCACTGTAACTAAAACCTGTGACCTTGGTTGAAGAATGGTTCTCCTGGTACAGTAAACATTTCCATTTACTCCACCTTGTATAGGAATCTCATCAACTCCAAACTTTAGAACTCCAACCCTCAAGTCGATTTTAAAATCATGTCTCCTCATAAAATCCAATCCAATAAAGCAGTCGTCGACGATGTTAGCAACGATCACTTTATGCCAGTATTCTTTTTCACCTATTTTCACAGCTAACTCTCGTTCTCCTTGGACGGAAATGTACTGGCCGGTAGCAGTTTGCAGCTGGAGATGCCTAGGTCGGACTAGATGATCTCTGGTCAGGTGTCTCAGTAGCCGAGAGCTGATCACAGTCCGAGAAGCTCCGGTGTCTATGGTAAGGAGACATGGTATTCCACAGATTTCTCCATTGACAACCAGACTATTCCCGTCGTTTGCCAGTGAGATCATAATTGGGACAATTCGACCGCCAGCCAGCACTCGTCCCATAGTCCTGGCTTTTATTCGTTTCCCTGTTGGGGCTCTGACTCCACAGAGCCTATTTTCCTCGCCATTGGAGCGGGGTCTCTGTCCCTCCTAGTCCTTTTTGGACAGCCTGACTGCAGGTGACCACGTTCTCCACAATGGTAGCAACGTGGCCCAAATTCGCGGCGGGAATCTACTGGCTTCGTAGTCGACACTTCTCGCACCCTGAAAGGCCTGGATGAATCCTGTCGTACAGCTTCCACCTCGAGAGCGTGGGCTACTGCATCCTTTAGGCTGCCATGATGTCCCAATCGCACGGCTGCCCTCACTTCCAGATCCCGGATCCCATCGATGAAGGCCTGCACCAGCATACTGTCCACAAAGGATGCTGACGTACGTTGATAGGCCTTGCTAACCAACTTCTCGATTTCTAGGGCCCACTGTTGTAAGGACTCGTTACGTCCTTGTGTCCTGTCCTTTAACTGAGCTCGGTACACGTGCTCCAGGTGACTGTCACCGTATCGTGCCTCCAAGGCTTCTAGAAGGCGGTCGTACGTCCGGTCGTTTCCCAGAGCCTCTAGTATGGTAAGAGCCTCGTCGCGCAGCGCCAACGCATTAAATTCCTCCAATACCAACTCAATGAGGCAAACTTGAAGTTGACTGATATGTGCATAGAAAAAGACTACAGTGAATCTCGCCACATTACCTCTATCCAAGAACTAGAAGTAGCCAACCTAAGCACTATTGTTCAAGCCATGCAGACAAGCAGCAGAAAAATTAAAAAATATTTTAAATTAAATAAATTCATGAAGAAAACTAGAGGTAATATAAAACTACTGAAATTAGCCTTGAAACGGCAATCAAACAGAATATTAAGAATCTCCTTAATGCAAGAGCTCCGGGGAAAAAATGTAGGTTTACAGTCGGACCTTCAACATGCCCGAGTAGAAATCCAGCATCTACATGACCTGCTAGCAAATACACTACAATGTTATGCCAAAGAGCAAAGTGAGTTAGCAGAACTCAGAGCCGCGACGTCTGAGTTAGTTCAGCTACAACGCCAGAATGCGGAATTGGTGGGCATTCTAATTGAGAATGAGGAGAATGAGACCAGCAAGGAGGACGAGCCCACATCACTAACTTTGGTCTCGACCCCCCTCAACGAGAGTGTTGCAGCGTCCACCGCTGCCCCAACCAAAAAACAGCGTCGCCGTCGTCGACGAGGAGGCACCTCGCAGCTCAACAGCGCGAGCACCGCGCTGCTCGCTGTCCCTGCTGAGGCGTGTGTCATGCCGCAAGCTGCCCCGAGGGCCGCGCCGTTCGCCGTTGCGCACGTTGCGACGCTCGCTGCCGCGAATGCCGCGCCAACCGCCGCCACGTGCATCAAACCGCACTCCAACACGTGTGTTGGAGTGCGGTTTGATGCACGCCACTCACCTCCACTCGTTTACCGCCAGCTACCAAAATATGGGCTCAGAGAAAAACTCTGTCGTTCTCCGACAAAGTAGGTGCAGGATTTGGGCCTCTATTACATTACCGGCTTAACCAAAAAGTAACGAACATTTGCTGTCCAAATAGTTCATTTGTAGATCTAGTGAAGATGATTAGTCGCGGTATCTATGATGAGTACAGCACTATTGTAATTATGGTAGGAAATCATTCAAACATTAGTCGGAATGATTTGAATAAAAGTGTTGAAATACTTCTAGACTTACATAGTAGGATGAAATGCAAATTTATACTATGCAGTTTTCCATATGCCTGTAATTTGACACAACTACAGAACAAATCTGTGCATAGAATGAATATTCATTTATTTAATTTAACATGTCATCACAGCGATGCTATTTTATATTTCGACATGAATAATTTTATTCATAACTTTACTCTGACACAGGATACATTGTGCCTGTCTAATAAATATAGAAAATTAGTAGCTACATTGTTAGCTTATAATATATGCGACGCAGCTATAGTTGGTTTAACCAAGTTCAACTTATGTTAAGAGTAATATGACATTCACCCCTATTGGGAATTCACCTGTTAATTATACTTTGCATGCAACATTGGAATCTGTTCCAAGTAATTTAAATTAGTTCATAAGACAATAGAGGAAATCTCTAGCATACAAGAGCCACTAAATATGTCAAAATGTAAGCCCCAGTTAAATATTGCCCATCAAAACATCCAGGGGCTACCTGGCAAAGAACTTGTATTAGAATTATTTCCAAAAAAATTCTGACATTGATATTATTTGTGTTACAGAACACTGGTTGAAGGAAAATATGATGTCTTTTAACATAAATAATTACAAAATTGTCAGTTGTTACAATAGAAAGACTGCTGATAGAGGTGGTTCTTTAATCTTAGTGAAAAATAATATTAAGGTGAAACAAAGGAAAGATATTCTTGCACTTACTGTTGAAAGACAAATAGAGGTATCCTGTGTTGAGTTAGATAGTCATATTATTGTTTGTGTCTACAGGCCACCCAGGGATGAAAAAGGCCATGGCAATTTCGAAATATTTGAGAAAATTATGGAGGAAGCCCTTATTAAACTTTGTAATAACAGAAAAAAGTTAATTATTTGTGGCGATCTTAATGTAGATCTGCTTGTAGATACAACACTGAAGCGACGATTAATAACTCTGTTCAAATCATTTAATTTATGTCATGTATTTCTAGAGCCGACTAGAATTACACTTACCAGCCAAACTTGCTTAGATAACGTTTTTTGTGACTGTGCATTCACAAGTAAAAGTGTAATTAACTGCTTACCCTCCGATCACAGTGGTCAAACAGTTTCATTCCCAATTGCTATTAAGGATAAGACTGGTCCATCATTTTATAGGCCTATTACATCCCATAGACTAGAGACATATACGAAAAACTTAGATATAAATTTGCCAGTACCGGATTTTAATGAACAGAACCCAAACAAAATCTACTCAGACTTCTTCAACATTATTCAGACAGAATTCAATAAAGTTTTCAAATTAAAGAAAGTCAGTGACTACAACGGTAAATCTGATTAAATGACTGGGCAACGTTTGGAATTCGTAAAAGTAGAGTTATATTGTATGACCTTTATGATCAAAAAACCTATAACTTTGATCGAAAATTTCATGACTATGTTAAAAAATATTCCAAAACTTTCAAGTTGGTTTGTAGAAAGTTGGTTTGCAAAAACTTTACACAAGAACAATTGAAACAATGAAAACTATGCAAAATGGCTTCGTAATCAACTCATTCCAAACTTAGCTCCACATTCGGTACTAGTAGTAGATAATGCTGCATATCATAATAAGTACGTAGAAAAACCTCCTAATTCAAATACCAGGAAGCAAGACATGATTGATTGGCTATCCAAACATAACGTTCCGTTTGATCCGTCATTAACAAAACTTGAAAATTATTTGCAAGTACAAACAAGACTTTGTAGAATACTCTATAGATAAACTTATGAACGAATATGGACACGGCGTACTAAGATTGCCACCATATCATCCTGATTTCAATCCGATTGAAAACATATGGTCTCAAATAAAGGGATACGTATCCAAAAGAAACATCAGTATGAATATGACTACTGTGAAACAATTGGTACAGGAAAAGGTTAATATGATTGGTTCCGATGTTTGGGCCAAAGTACCACGCCATCAAATGCGAAAACGAGTACCGAAAACACGAACCTGAGTTGGAAAATTATATGGCTAGTTTTGTAATCACCGTTCATGAAAACTCTGACGATGATACACCAGAAAATAGTTCTGATTCTGACTGTGATATGGAAGTTGGAAGTATTGTTTCGCATCACACTGTCCACCCCGCTCCTCCTCCTCTTATCCCGCTGTCATAATCGAAGTCGTTCATCCAATCAGAAAATCATATTTATTTATATTAATTTCTCTGCAGGTTTGTTTTGTTTTATGTTGAGGTGTCTTTTTTGTTATGTCATAGTATTTTTAATTAATTACAAAAATTTATTGTTATAAAAAAGGTCTGCAAAATCCTACTGTAGTTTTGACTTATAGTTAGACTTTTGGGGTTCCAATCCTTATAGAATCATTAGATCATCCCAACCGGAATTTGGTTTTTATCAGTGCGTTTTATTGAAATAAAACGTCCTCAGTAACTAGTTATATTTTTGTTTACCTAACGAATTCTTTATATGATAGAATCGTGGTGGTCTTAACATCTCAGTGTAATATACGTCAAACGGGCAATTTGACATTTGACATTGATAAATAAAGTATGCTATTTATTTGATACCTACACGTAATTTAATAATACAGTAATTCATAGACACATCGGCACCATTCGGGTGTTATCGTTGTTCCGAGTTTTGCCGATAGGAAAGGATTATTCACTACATCTGTATTGCTTTTGTGGTGGTGACGCAAATGTCTCGTTGCTAAATATAATTAGACAATCTCAAGTTGGTGGCGCACATGGCGCGAAAAATATATTTTGGGAAATATGGACAATTGCGAGTCTATCTCGCGCACGAAGGGTTCAGTACCACCGTACAATGGTAAGGATGGTGTGGAGTGAATAGTTTGGATTTTACACAGAAAAATGTTGTTTACAAAGTTATTGGTGCATTCATAAGTTTGTATGTGGTATTGAAAGAATTGTTGTATGGGAGCCCCCTTAAATATTTATTTTATTCTGTTTTTTTAGGTTTCTGTTGTTATAACGGCAATAGAAATACATCGTCTGTGAAAATTTCATCTGTCAACTATCACGGTTCATGAGATATACAGCCTGGTGACAGACGGACGGACGCAGAGCGGAGGCTTAGTAATAGGGTCCCGTTTAGCACCCTTCGGGTGCGGAACCCTAAAAGAGATAGGTATAAGTTTGGAATGCACTCCCCTTCACCGGGACACCTTCAAAGGGGCAGTCCTACTCTGAATATATTTAAAAGTCGTGTCAAGAAACATTTTAGATCTCTCTTTACAATTATAGGTAGTAGACATATATGTATTTATTCGATTATAATATAGTAGTAGTATGTTAAAAGTATTTAGTTTTATAGTTTAGTATGTATATAATTTATTTTATCTACACACGTATCATAAACCCTCTTTACTGCGTACAAGAACCGCACGTTACGATCAGTATAATGTTAAACTACTTGGTAAAAACTCATTTCTTATCTGAAAAATTACACATTATGACCATAATGTGTAATTTTTCTACACATTATGACATTCAAATTTCGAACGCCGACGCCCGCCTGCATGCCGCCCCTAGTTTGTCTGTGAAGTTGGTACTACAGAACAAGCTAAACAACTGCAGAGCCACAATGCCGGTCAAACATGCGGTTCCTGAACACATCAAAGAGAGAACTCGCCTTCGGCTCGTTTCATAAACCCACTCTCGAGTATTAATGCCCTCCATTATGTAGCAGTCACATAAACTACTATTATCTACACACGTATCATATACCCTCTTTACTGCGTCCCAAAACCTCACGTTACGATCAGCAAAATGTAAACTACTTTGTAAAAACTAATTTCTTATCTGAATATTGAACATTATGACCATAATGTGTAAATTTTCAACATATTCGACATTCAAATTTCGAACGCCGACGCCCGCCTGCGTGCCGCCCCTAGTTTATCTGTGAAGTTGGTACTACAGAACAAGCTAAACAACTGTAGAACGATGATCAATGTCACAATGCCGGTCGAACATGCGGTTCCTGAACACATCAAAGGGAGCTTATGATATGTGTGGAGACAAACTAGTGTATGTAACTGTGCCCTCCATTATGTAGCAGTCACATAAACTACAATTATCTACACATGTATCATAAACCCTCTTTACTGCGTCTAAAAACCGCACGTTAAGACCAGCATAATGTAAAACTATTTGGTAAAACTCATTTCTTATCTGAAAATTTGTACATTATGGTCATAATGTACAAATTTTCAGATAAGTTAAATTTAATAATTTAATAATAAGGTAAATTTTCAACATATTCGACATTCAAATTTCGAACGCCGACGCCCGCCTGCGTGCCGCCCCTAGTTTGTCTGTGAAGTTGGTACTACAGAACAAGCTAAACAACTGCAGAGCAATGATCAATGCCACAATGCCGGTCGAACATGCGGTTCCTGAACACATCAAAGAGAGCTTATGATATGTGTGTAGATAAACTAGTGTATGTAACTGTACATAACTAGGCATTATAACTCTCGAGTGATATTATTATGAAACTCGCCCCACTCTCGAGTATTTATCGAGTATTAATGCCTTCCATTATGTAGCAGTCACATAAACTACTATTATTTATTAATATGTATATATTTACTCGTTTATTTCGGTTTATTGTTGTACACATAGGTCTACCCCTGCTCAGCAAATTACCTTTCCCATTTTATCCTGGTTTTCTGGAAGAGATCTCTTATTAGAGACAAGCTCATCGTTGTACACAATTTTATGTAACTCTTGTTTTTCGTATGATTTTTGTGCAATAAAGATATTATGAATTATGAAGTTTTTATCATAGAAGTCAGAGAAACCAGTGACGAAAGAAGATTTCTTAATTGCGATGATAGTACAGGATATAGATATAGATACCGAGGTCAGTACCGGGATTCGAACCTCCTCCTTCCTGCATGAGAAGCAAGCAATATTTAACCAAATGTGTAGATTTGATTTTGATTGTGATATATAAAATATTAGTTGAAATACTATACAGAGCTCCGTGGCCTAGTGGGTTCACGGTTGTTTCTCACGCAAGAGGTGCAGGTTCGAATCCCGGTGCTGACCACCAATGATCTATTTTAACTTAAGCACATTATACGCACGTTCTAACGGTGGTGGAAAACAACGTGAGGAAACCTTCAGTACTCTATAGCTGAGGCGATGGGCTAGCCTCCTGTCTATATGTGGGCACAATTATGCCTCTGCCATTCCGTATGGGGTAAGGCTGTAGTCTATAAAGTATGTGTTGGTTGAAATGAAAAGGAATATTCAACTTTCATTTTGTCGTGTAGTTTTTTGGTAAGTTTGTATTGACATCGACGACCTCAATAAAAAATAAAATGACCATTGAACTTAACATGGACACTCACACAATCAGAACATGAATTGACTAGACCACGAGTTCCCAACCGGGGGGCGGCGAGTGGCTCCAGAATTGGATTTATTAAATTTATTAATTTCACGCCGCTAAAAATTCGAGGGCGGCTTGGCCCGCCCCTCATAGCAGATCTTTTGCTGAAATGCTAGTGCATATTCAGGGACGGCTGGCGCCACACCTCACAACAAGTCTTGTGGGATGTTACTTGTTTCTGTTGGCTGACGCCGCGGCTTTCTTACGTTGACTGTTGGCATACTCGAATTACTAGCTTAGCCTTTCCTATCTCTCATAAGTCCCCATTTTTTCCTTCTTACTTACAAAATATGGACTTGACCATTGTCTGCCAACTTGAGGGGAAAGAAATCTTCTCTTCAAAAAACATCTTCGACCCCCTTTCGTGGCCAAGTCCGAAGAAATAAATAGTTTACTTGACTTACTAATCTACACGGAGGATGCACCAGTGCCGATTTTTCCATGGCAACACTGAGTTTGGAGAAGAAGTCTGTCTCGGTCGTAGGACTACACTCGTCGTACTTATTTACACTCGAAGGCTCATAGGCTGCCACTCCGGCGACCAAGACAAACACGTTTGGCTTATACATAGTTAGATTGATCGACTTTGCCAAAGCCCTTGTGGTGAAAACTCGCGAATTCCGGACTTTAAGTTTGAAACTGAAATGGAAAAATAATTAGTACTTATCAATTGTTCGCTAGTCATGATGAGACAGGTCTCTCAAGCTGTTTCCTGGAGGCAAAAGGCCAATACAGTTAGCACAGGAATTGGCTGGACCTGCCTACATGCAAATGAGTACGAAGCCGGCCACGCACGGCTTTCATTTGAACACATCATCATCAGTATTTCACATAGGTACCTACTCAGTTGTCCAACATTTAGTGAATTCCATAAACTGGCATCCGGCCAGATTGACCACAGCCCGACAATTTTCGGGGATCCCCGCTATAGCGACGTCGTGCCACGTCATGTGGCCCGGACGAGATTTCCTGGACACATTGTTCACTTGGTATCCGTTACATCTCAGAAGATCCCCTAAATGGCGGCCAATGAAGCCGGTACCTCCGCCTGAGAAAAAACATGTATACAACCAACAGAATACCTACACCGTTCGTTTACTTTAGCCGTGTGCATCAAATGTGCATCGTATAAGCCGCAGTATGATAATGCGCTTGACAGTTCCCTTCAAAGTTGTGATTTGACGTCATCGCCCAGAGACATGTAGACCGTTTGAAGAAAACGTAGTACGGTTAGCAACGATGTTGGTCGAGTGTGATCGCGAGTGAAAGCGAGAGAGAGAAAGAGAGAGAATGTTTTACGATTTCATTAAGTATTAAATATAAGTATTCAATATTGCATAACCATGTTACATTTGTAAGGGCTCGTAATATTTTTACTTATCCTTTAATGTATCCAACTTTCTTTGGGGTTGCCACTTTATCCTACTGCAGACAGAGCTATACCTAGACAAGATGTCCTAAAATGATCACCAAGTTAAAAACTTGAAATAACCGACTTCAACCATAGTTCTTTCTCCCCTGTCGGGATCCGAATGTCGTCTTTTTACAATACATTGATTCAATAGTGATGAACTATTGGTCTGAGGCTGAAAAATAGAAACGGTTGCACACCCATACCACCATCAAGTACTACGTTTTAGGCAACAAGGGGTTACGGAGATGTGGAGTGTCGTATATTGCCACTTATATTAAGCTGGGCGGTCACAGTTCATAAACTACAAGGTACCACCATTGAAAAAGCAGTGATTGACCTTAGCAAAAAAAAAAACAATTAATCACCAGCCTGTCAGGGGACCCACTTTGGGTACAGGCCGCCTCATAAACACGCAACACAGCACGGTCCTGCGCAATCCGCGAGCATTGCTTACCCGCCAACCACGCCATATCGTCGGACCATCTAGCAGATGGTCTGCCGACCGATCTTTGCCCTCCTCTTGGCCACCATTCTGTCGCCGATCTGGTCCATCTTCCGTCTTCTCGCCTTGCCAAGTGCCCTGCCCACTTCCACTTAAGCCGTGCTATCCGCTTATCCACATCAGCCACCTTGGTTCGGCTTCTGATTTCGGTATTACGGATACGGTCGGACAGCCTGATGCCTAGCATGGCAGGCTCCATTGCTCTTTGTGCTACGGTGACTTTGTGCACAATCTCCTTCGTAAGCGTCCGTGTTTCGGCACCGTATGTGAGAGTGGGCATTACACATTGGTTAAATACCTTGGTGTTCAGACATTGAGGGATGTTAGAGGTCAGAACATCCCTGTTTTTCTAAAGCAGCCCATCCTAGCTGGACACGTCTAGCGATCTCCTTTACCTGGCTCTATCGGCCAAAAGACAAACAATGTCCAAGATATACTCCTCAACCACTTCTAAGGGGACGGTTATCCACAGTAATGTCGATACCGTTGCTTGTGGGAGTGTCTGTCATAATCTTTGTCTTAGACATGTTCAACTTGAGGCCGACCCTCAGGGATGCTTCATGAAATTATGTAAACATAACATTCACATTCACAAACATGTAACATTCTCAGCCACCAGGATCAGATCGCCAGAGAATCTCAGGTGCGAAAGATACACGCCATTGATATTGAGACCTCTTTCGCTCCAGTCTACAGCCTTCAAAGCGTCCTCTTGGACCTAGAACATTGATGAAGAGCTCGGGCGAAAGAGAATCTCCTTGACAGACTCCCCGTTCTATCGCAACGGGGTTGGTTTGTTTGTGCATTCGTACCTGGAGAGTGGCGGACCTGTACACATATCTCTGTTCAATTCCGCAAGAGAAGACGGCCCAGTGCTAAACGAACACCACGAAAAAAACAATTGCAAAGGGACAATTATATTTTGGAGAATTCAGAAGTTTGGAAGGCATTGTCTTGTAAGATTTCGACGCCAACAAATTATTAAATCGACTACATGATGATAGGTCGTTATCGGACATTACGAGACTACAAAATCTGTCTTCCGACAATCAATACTATACTAAAACTCACTTATCACTATGGGATATAATGTAATAATACCTACATATTATATCCCACGGTGAGCTTAATACAATACGAATATATGGCACATAAGTGAAAAAAATGCAAACAAAGAACGTAAATACCACACATAATTCACCAAGTTAAGAACTTTAAAAAAACAGGCCCTAATTCTTCCTCTCCGGTCGGGATGCGAATGTCATCAAAATACACGAAATCAAGGCGACATAATCTGTTTGTCTGACAGACAAGTCCACGCGTATTACACGACATTATAATTATCTACACACGTATCATAAACCCTCTTTACTGCGTTCAAAAACCGCACGTTACGATCAGCATTATGTTAAACTACTTGGTAAAATCTCGTTTCGTATCTGGAAAACTACACATAATGGTCATTATGTGTAGTTTTTCTACATATAATGACATTCAAATTTCGAACGCCGACGCCCACCCGCGTGCCGTCCCTAGTTTGTCTGTGAAGTTGGTACTGAAATTCAAATTTCGAACGCCGACGCCCGCCTGCGTGAAGTTGGTACTAAAGAACAAGCTAAACAATTGCAGAACCACAATGCCGGTCAAACATGCGGTTCCTGAACACATCAAAGAGAGCTTATGATATGTGTGTAGATAAACTAGTGTATGTGACTGTACATAATTAGGCATTAAAACTCTCGAGTGATATTATTATGAAACTCGCCTTCGGCTCGTTTCATAAACCCACTCTCGAGTTTTAATGCCCTTCATTATGCAGCAGTCACATAAACTACTATTATGTGATGTGATGTGTGTACAACGATGAGCTTGTCTCTAATAAGAGATCTCTTCCAGAAAACCAGGATAAGATGGGAAAGGTTATTTGCTGAGCAGAGGTAGAACTATGTATGTATGTACAACAATAAACCGAAATAAACGAGTAAATATATACATATTAATAAATAATAGTAGTTTATGTGACTGCTACATAATGGAAGGCATTAATACTCGAGAGTGGGGCGAGTTTCATAATAATATCACTCGAGAGTTTTAATGCCTAATTATGTACAGTTACATACACTAGTTTATCTACACACATATCATAAGCTCTCTTTGATGTGTTCAGGAAACGCATGTTTTGAAATAAAAAAGGGATATGTTCGAGATTACTTAAATGACAGGACTGTCTGTATGGGGTTAATCTAGCTCAACACAGACCTCGCTGTTAATAATTTTGTAATTATTTATTATTGCCTGCTTATTAAATTCAAAAAATCATAATTGTACATATTAGTTAAGCACAACCTATTTTAAAAGAGATCTAAAAATCAATCTGTGGGAGTTTCTACGCCCTTCTTCTCCCACAGTGGTCCAATGTAGAGCAGAGGCAAAAAATGACGTTTGCTAAGTATATGTTAATATCTACAGTAATAAAGTACTTTGACTTTGACCGGCATCGTGGCTCTGCAGTTGTTTAGCTTGTTCTGTAGCACCAACTTCGAGCGTTCGAAATTTGAATGTCAGTACCAACTTCACAGACAAACAGGGGCGGCACGAGGCGGGCGTCGGCGTTCGAAATTTGAATGTCAGAATGTGTAGAAAAATTACACATTATGGTCATAATGTGTAATTTTTCAGATAAGAAATGAGTTTTTACCAAGCAGTTCAACATTATGCTTATCGTAACGTGCTGTTTTTGTACGCAGTAAAGAGGGTTTATGATACGTGTAGATAAAAGAATATATGGTACTTCTAGACAGAATTCACCTTATGAAAATGACCTAGACCACCACTGATGAGTCACAGTAACGCAATTATACGCAATTTCGTTTACCTGGATGAGATCATAATCAACTAGACCGATTTCTAGGGTTAGAAGAAATATGGGACCAATCTGTTTCTCTCCTTTAATAAAAAAAAAATATGAAATCTCATATAGTAGAAGTTTTGGGGAAACAAACATTAAAAAATATATCAATAATTCAATATAATAAGCAGTGCGGATAGAAATTCTTCCTATGAAAAAATTATGGCTGCTGCTAAGCGAGATTAAATTTGGAAGGAAAGGAGACCATATTAAGACAAATTATAAAGAACAAATCGGGATTCAAAAAATGTTAATCACTAGTGGTTGTGTGAGAACAGTAGACCTCGCGAGCCCTTCGAATACATACGTACTTAAACATATTGTCACGACTTACGGACCAAAGGCATTATTATAATGCGATACAAGTCTATTTTGCAGAACAAAAGTCCAATTTTAAATTGAATTTCACGTGCTTGAATTATCCTATTACTATGCAGACTTGAGTAAAATGGGGTATAATTTTTGGCGATTACTCGCTTTTTCTTGGTCCTAGGAGGTCAAATCTCGTGAAGGCGGAGAGAACTGCCTAGTCTGAGTAGGTATACATTTTCCGAAACAAAATCAGAAACTGAAAACCTGAACTGAAAAAGTTTGCTACATCAAACTCCCCTCCCCCGTCGAGAAGAACGAAGTTTAAGTAGTATACTTGAATGTATCCTATCTCTGTATCTGATTAGTCGTAATTCGGAAACACCACATACTTACCGATGAGAACTCGATTTGATGACATCCCATACGACGGATATTACACTGAAATGCTGCTATAATGGATAGCTAATCAGGAAAAGAGATATCAAAACACTAAGTTAAATTAAGTTTTTGGCTTTGTTTTGACTGTTTTGAAAGCTGACAAAATTTTTTTAATTCCTAGTATGCGCGCTGAACAAATAGGTAGCCAGCCAAAGTAAAACGGTATGTTAGACTGTATAGTACCTCCTTGGATGTTTCTCACAATTATCCTGTCTCCTTTCACTCAGTTCCTCTGAGGTTCTACGGTGGCCGCAGATTCCGCACTGCAATCCCTACAGTATCCGAATTTGAATGAAGTTTTATGCGGATGCATCAGTCGTCACATCAGTCATCCAGCACCTCACCAGCACCGTAGCCTCTGCAGCGTAAGGGGATGAAGTCGCCAGGCCAAACAGGGATGCAGCGGAAACATTCCTACCTACTTTTATTGCTAACAAACCAACATGTTAAAATTGTAACACCATTATCAATTGGTTCAATAAATTAGTATATTAGTTGAATAACATTTCTACTTACAAGTTTATGCCTTTAAAATCTCTTAACATAGTCGTACAATAATTACTTCTATTTCTTCGGGAACAGGTGGGCAAATTCTTTGCAGGCTTCATCGATATTTTCGTACTGGTACTTGAATCCATATTCTAATACCCTCTTTGGAGTGACGTGTTGCCCCTTCGTCATGATCATGGCTCGCTCGCTGTCCAGCAGGCTGTTCAGAAGAAACTCTGGGACTGGTATAAATGCTGGTCTGGAGAGAGCTTTGGCAAATGACTGGAAGGAAGTGTAAATCACAATTATCTCATGGGTTACCTGGAAGTTCTTCATTTGAGATGATTAAGAAAGAAAAAAAAATAGAAATAAACAATTGTTGTAGGTTTATTTAGATATCGAAGATATTAATACAGATGTCAATGGCAAAGTATAATAGTAGTTTATGTGACTGTTACATAATGCCAAATTATGTACAGTTACATACACTAGTTAATCTACACACACATCATAAGCTCTCTTTGATGTGTTCAGGAACCGCATATTCGACCGGCATTGTGGCACTGCTCGAAGCTCGAACTCTCGATAAATTTCAAATATTAGTGAAATATTTTATTTATTTTATAAATATTTTATTTATTGTGTGTCAGTCCGCCATGACACGTTTAGTTGCTTAGTGAGAATTGAGGAATGTAAACTTGGTATCACTTATAAAATATCTTCACAACCCAGAGACTCATGATGGGGACGACAACTGGACGAACTGCAGTAATATGCAATTGATTAAGTTTACAGAAAAACTCTACAATAGGTTGTTCGGATTGATCTCTTTACCTAATGCCAGCACCTCAGAAAATAACGACAACGACACTGACATCCAAATTGCCGATACGCAACATGACAATCAGCAGGACCCTACAGTTTCATTTGAACTACAACTCAAGATGGCTAGACACAGCAGCATCTAGTTCTGGAAGAAATGTAACTCATGCAAAAAAAAAAGTCTAGAAATTTAATAAAAAAAGAGTTTCAACTTTTTGAAACTACTGGAAAACGGACCCCTCATCTTGAAACCTTGTACAAGGCTTTATTGACAGTAAAGCCCTCATCTACGGAAAATGAACGAGATTTTCCGTAAACGGAGTTTTAGTGTCAAAGATTAGAAACCGGCTTTCTAATGAATCAATAAACGCTCTAGAATTCCTAAAAATACTATTTCATCAACCAAAAGAGCAAGAATTAAGTATGAAGAATAGCAAAAAAATAAAAGAAATAACATTATTATTATATGTTTTAATTACTTTTAATTTTAACTTTTTGATCTCTGTGTAGTTGTTATTCCACTTTAGGAAGAAGTGACTTATTTAGTAAGTAAACAATACGATTTTGGATATGTTTTTTTTTATACCTGTTAAAAGGTTGATCTCAGTGCAATTGTAATTAAGCTTCAAAAAGAAGTATTAGTTTAATGAGTAAACTAAACTAATTGACATAATACTAGTTGACGTTTTATTGATGATTTATATGTTTTAATTACTTTTAACCGATTGGTCTCTGTTTTGTTGTGAAGAAGAACCTTCAGGAAGAAGTGACTTAGTAAGTAAACTTAACAAAAGTGTTGACATTTGATATATTTTAATAGGTTGATCTCTGTGCTATTGTAATCCCATTTCAAGAAGAAGTATTTTAATGTAAACTTACTGCTAGTTGACATTTTGTTGATTTTTTATATGTTTTAACTGATTGATATCCGTGTAGTTAAAATTTCTCTTCAGAAAGAAGTGTTGTTGTGATGATAGTGTCTAATTTCCTGCTAATTAATAGTACATGCCAGTTAATACATACCTATATATAATGATAACACGGCTTTTTTTAATTTTTCTATAGGTTTCTTAAACTTTTACAGAATTCCCGGGAACAGACGGTCACGAGCTCTCGATTCCCGGGAACTGAAAAAGCTCGAGAAATCAGAAACCCTAATCCCAATAGACATTATACTCGTAGAAGCCTGCTGATGTTTTTCAATATATTGTACTGATATTTTACTTCGTCACGGTATGTCAAGGGTATCGTTTAATTGAATCGTGATTAGTGATCTATTATAACTAATGGTGTCTAAATGAAAATGAGAGTTTAATTTGTTTATTGCTATATAATTGTTGACTTTATTATGTTTTTTTTTTATTGATTATATTTTTTATAAATTATAATAATTTATTTCGGAGCACAAAAGGATCCATATTTTGTTTGTAACAGAGTAAATATTTAATCACACTCCATTCAATCTATTTAATATAAATAGGCCCCTGTGGCACGGCTGTTTTCCACGCACTGTCACAAACAGTCCCACCACTCACCCAGTGTTTGAGTGTTGGGCCGTCGAGCCGACCTGCAATGACCTCTAGGATACTATTGCTGCTGCCACGCATTCTGCTTCAGCAGGAGGCCGTTCTTATACTTATGATGGTTGATATAACGAGCAGTTGATTGATTGACAGTGTTTAATATTTATGCTTCGGAACGCACCTTTTTTGTTGCGCGATCGGACCGCGAGTGATCGGAACGGAATCAGCTAGCTGTCACTTTTATAGAAATAAAATGATGAGTTAGAGGTTACTTTTTGCACATGGCAAAAAAGTCGGCGCCAGTATCGGGAAGCTTGGTTGAATGTCAATTATAATAAGCACGGAACAATCGTCGGGAAATAAGTAGATTTCACGTCATCGGAGTGAGTGCTTCGTGTTGTGAAAGGTTGAAGTGATTCGGGGATCAATTCGTCGCGTTCGGACAGCGACCCTTTGTGTCGGCAAGCATCACGACGGCGACAGCAGCGGGCTGCGACGAGAGTAAGATTCGACTCCCCTCACCCCCCCCCCCCCCTGGTGTTCCTCATCCCGTATTCCTGCCTCGAATTGAGCTTTCTAATTCCGGTCCACGGCGTCAAGGTCAGTACTGCTTTGTGACATTCCACTGAAAAACAACCCTACCAAGATTCCACGCCCTGTCGGTTAAGGCGTGGAATTTAACATTTTGGTAGCAGAGGCGCGGTTTCCTAGTAGGAAATCGATTCACGGACGGTTGTAGGGTTGTTTTTTTGCCACATTGTAGTTGGGAGAAAAGGGTATCTCAGATTGGTCGGCAATCTTTATTGTGAGTGAGTCTTGTGGTCGGTATACCACAATTTAGGTTCATTTTCGGTTAGTGAACGTACAATTGACGATTTAGTGAACAATTATTATAAATTTGTAGTCGGAAACTACTCGGTGTGCATAAGGAACAGTCATTCGGTCGGACTATAGTATTGCAGTCGGGTTCCATAGTATTGCAGTGTTATTTCGGAATTCAGAGCAGGGTCAGGCTATTTAAGGGGTATTAAGCTGATTGTGCTGACCTCAGTAGAAGTGTGGGTCATATCGGAGGGGCCACTTCTAGAAGGTTCACGGCTACCTACATTATATTAAAAATAGCCTTTTTTCTTATAATAAATTTTTGTGTGTTATTTTTTATTGTGCTTTATGGTGGCATTCTCTAATTGATTTAGAGTGTATAGTTATAAGGTGTATGTCCACAGGGCGACCATATTAAATATTTTTTAGGATTTAATTGTTTTAGTGGTTGCCTTAGTTTTGACAACTTAGTTTTAATTTCTGTGCCCAGCGCTGACGGGCAAGTGCTGGTCTCTGGCTATACTTAGTTCGGTAGTGAAGTATAAGACCAGAATCTATTAAATCGGTCAACATGGCACCTTCGCCCTTGACGGAACTGCGGCATGGTGTCCGGGAGGAAATGAGATGGCTCGCCCATACTCATAAGTATGTGGAGCGACCGGACATGAACGATGTCCTGCTCAAGCGTGTGGAGGACGCAATGACAAACGGCGGTTGGTTGATGCGCAGCTGGGGAAGCTGTTTAGTATCCCTAGAGTAACCCGGGATGTTGACATCCGAGTACAGGAGCTCAACCCTGAGCTGGTGGCCACTAAGGCCCTTCAGAACCTTGGTCTTCCGGTAGACCAATGGTCATACATTGTTTTGTATATGGTTTTGTCACGGTTGCCTGCAGCTGTTCAAAGTCGGTTTGAACAGCTGCATGGGGGCAGTAGCACGGAACTGCCCACGCTTGTCCAATTGACAGATTTCTTGGAGGGTGAATGCAGGCGATGTGACACACTGGACACGGAGGCCAGTGTGCAGCGCCAACCCGCGCGGATGCGGGAGGGGCCGCGCCCCCCGCCCCCACGGGGGGGTGGTCGGTCAAAACAATTTGGCGTTCTGAATGCCGCGCCGTCGGGTGACGGCTGTGTGCACTGCGACAGTGCCGGTCATGAAGTGACCAGTTGCGCCAACTTTAAGGCGCTCGGGGTAGCTGCCCGCAGGAAGATAGTCTTCCGCCACCGATTGTGTTTCGGTTGTTTGGGGCCGCACACGCTGAGCGAGTGCTCGCGCGCGTTCCCCTGTGAGTGCTGTGGTGGCAAGCACCACATAGTGTTGTGCCTAAATCGGTCAGGCCCTTCGGACGGTCACCAGGGCCGGACTCAGGTTGGTCGGCCACAGGGCCCAACCAGGGCCGGACCCAGTCCCCCAGAGGGGAAAGGGGCAGTGCGGGGGGTAACATGCGGGATAGCCGGGGTTCGATCGCCGCTGTCCACGGTCAGCGAGGACTTCGGGCCGCTGGCTCACCGCGTGTTACGGGCGGGTGTCAGATGGCACCTATGAGTGGCGCGAAGGCTGGGAGTCCACCACCTTCTGCGCCACCCTGCCCGTCGCTCTGGGAGGCGAACAGGGAGGTGAACAGTCGGATGTCGCCCCCATTCCTAGAGCGCCCCAGGTTGGATCCGCTCTCCCCCATTCATCCACGGTGCGCACCGGGCACACCGTACACCGTCCGGTATGGTCGGATACCGGGACAGCGAGGGGCCTATTATACGGGTTGGGACCCCTTGATGTACATACGGTCTGATATGCCGGTTGCATATCAGCAGCCGAGTTACTCCAAGGCCGACGGAGGTCTGAGCGGGTTCGGATCCCGCGGAGGTTCCCGCTAGGGACACGCCGCCCACTTACAGGGTGCCGCCACTACACAGACGGTCATGCTCCCCACCGCCTCTGTGATAGCGTGGAGTTCGGACGGCAAATCATGTGTGGCACGAGCACTATTGGACTCGGGGGCCCAGGGGTGCTTAGTCTCGTGCAACCTTGTAAGACGGTTGGGCATTTCGGTAGGGGAGTATGCACATTCCATTCGGGGAATTGGGAACACGGAAGTCGGTTCCGTTAAGGGAGTATGTCGGATTACTCTCTCGTCACGGGTGGATTCATCGGTGAATCTGACGGTCACGGCATTAGTCATGCCTAATGTGATGGGCTCACACCCTCACGTACGGTTGTCGCCCTCGGTGCGACAGTTGGTCGCTGGGTTGTCACTGGCTGACCCGGAGTTTGATATTCCGGGCCCAGTAGACATTTTATTGGGTGTTGATGCCTTGGGATACCTGTTAGTGCCAGGTGTCCACGTGTTGCAGGCGACTGGTCTGGTTTCGGTCAACACCAGACTGGGCCATGCGGTAATGGGTCCGGTCATGCCGGCTGCCCCACGCCTAGCGACTAGTAGTCCCCTATTCGGTTCTGTACTCTCGGAGGTGATACAGAAGTTTTGGGAGGTGGAGGAACCACCTACGGTCCGCCGGTTGGACCCGGTTGAAGAAGAGTGTGAACAGTTTTATCGGAACAATACTGGTCGCCTTCGGTCAGGTCGATTTCTCACACGTCTTCCATTCCGGAGTGATCGCCCACCGCTGGGCAGTTCACACCATGCAGCCGAGACGCGGCTTCTGTCGATGGAACGACGCATAAAGCGTGACGGGATTTTCCGGCAGAAGTACGTCGACTTCATGAGGGAATACGAGTCGCTCGGCCACATGTCGGTTTCGGGTATCGACTGGAAGCGTGAAGACCACTGCTTCCTGCCTCATCACGCGGTCTTGAGGACCCCGGAGGGCAAAATACGGGTAGTGTTCGATGGATCGGCATCAACATCTAACGGCATGAACCTGAACCAATGTTTGCATTCAGGGCCGAAGTTGAACCATGACATCGCGGATGTTATCACACGGTTCCGTCGACACAATGTTGTGTTGTAGCTGACATCCGGATGATGTTTAGGCAGACGGTCATTCACCCTGACGATAGACGGTATCAGCTGATACTGTAGCGAGAGAGCCCAGATCAGCCCATCAAGGTGTACGAGCTGAACACCAACACGTACGGGCTACGGTCTAGTCCTTATTTGGCGATTCGCACTCTGCGGGAGTTAGCGGATCGAGAACGGTTAAATTTCCCTAGAGGAGCAGCGATCCTGGAGCAGGATCTCTACGTGGACGATATCTGTACCGGTGCAGATTCCGTAGAGGAGGCGCTCGCTCGACGGGACGAGCTAGTTGAGCTCTTACGGGGTGGAGGTTACGAGCTCCGGAAATGGATGTCAAACTCTCCAGAGTTACTGTCTGGTCTTCCGGATGACTACCAGCAGGATCCCCACATTTTCGAAAATCTGGAAAATCCGAATATGTTGTCGGTATTAGGCGTCCAGTACCAGCCGGTGTCAGACATGTTTTCGTATCGGGACGAGTTGGGTCGAACGGGTGGATCACCCCGGTAACATTTCAGCTCAAGTGTTTTATGCAGCAATTGTGGTCTGCTGAGCTGAAATGGGACGACCCGATCGGCGGGTCATTAAGCTCAGAGTGGGAATCGTTCTTTTCGACCCTCCCTGGCATCAATCGGATTTCACTGCCACGGAGGTTGGTCCCCACCAAACGATACACCGCCACCCTACATGGGTTTTGCGATGCCTCGGAGAAGGGCTACGGAGCTGCGGTATATCTGCGTACGGTCGACTCCTCGGGGGAGGTTGATGTGCGGTTGGTCATGGCCAAGGGCAAGGTTGCGCCGTTGCGCACTCGCCTGACCATTCCCAAATTAGAGCTTTCAGGAGCGGCTCTCCTGACTCGTCTGCTCAACCACACGATGACGGTTCTTCGTGGGTCACTAGCGTTAGAAGATACGGTCTACGCTTGGACGGACAGCCAGATCGTGTTATGCTGGGTGAAGGCTTCAGTTCACAAGCTGGAGATTTTTGTGGCGAATCGGTTTTCGCAGATTTTGAATTCGGAGATTCCCTTAATCTGGAGACATGTTCCAGGGGAAATGAACCCAGCAGACTGTGCTTCTCGTGGGTGTCACGCTCCGGAGTTAGTTAGACATCCCTTGTGGTGGGGTCCAAAATGGGTGACTCAAGCCGAATCGGATTGGCCAATGAGTCCACGCGTTACCTCGGCGAACGGCGCCTTGACAGTCGGTGTCTGTACGACGCAACCAGAGCCGGAAGAGGAGTTCAGCCTGCTGGAACGGTACAGCTCGCTCGACAAGCTGGTCAATGTGACCGCCTGGATCTTCCGATTTGCGCGGAATTGTCGCAATTCTGAGGCGCAACGGGTGCGGACACAGGTCCTGACACCACGGGAACGGAACCATGCGTTGTTCGCATTGGTACGGAACGTGCAGACGGTGCACTTTAAGTCGAACTGGACATTCTGAGACGCGGACGCTTCCAACTGAAGGGAGCCGTGGCTCGGCTCAACCCGTTTATTGACCCTCAAGGATTGCTGAGGGTAGGAGGTCGGCTGCGGAATGCCAACCTGCCTTATGCGGCTCGCCACCCGTTGTTACTCCCTAGGAAAGGGAAGTTGATCGAACTGTTGATACAGGATCGACACATTCGGAATGGGCATGTCGGATGCCACGCCTTGATGGCGTTTCTCCAGCGCGAGTTCTGGATTCTATCCGGAAGACGCTTAGTGCGTAGCGTCGTATTTCGGTGCCTGCCTTGTTATCGGGCCAAGGCGGCTACGATGCAGCCCCAGATGGGCGATTTGCCCTCGGATAGGGTTAACGAAATCCGGCCCTTTGCGGGTGTCGGAACGGATTTCGCGGGACCATTCATGGTCAAGTCTTCACGGCTACGGAACGCCAGACTAGTGAAGGCATACCTGTGCGTCTTCGTGTGCTTGGCCACGAAGGCAGTCCACTTGGAGGTGGTCAGTGACCTCACTACGGAGGCATTTATCGCATGTCTGGATCGGTTCGTCTCACGAAGGGGCCTCCCGTCATTAATCCGTTCGGACAACGGCACAAATTTTGTCGGAGCCAGGCGATATCTGCAGGAGGTCACTCAATTCCTGAACGGTAACCAGGACGCCATCGGTACGGCTTGCTCCCGACGAGGGATTGAATGGGTTTTCAGTCCGCCGGGATGTCCTCATTGGGGAGGAATTTTTGAGGCTGCGGTTAAATCGGCTAAGTCGCACCTGACGAGGAACATCGGTGAGACCTCTCTACGCTTTGAAGAGCTTGCGACGCTGTTCTGTAAAATTGAAATGACACTGAACTCGCGTCCGTTCTGCCCGCTCAGTTCGGATCCAAATGATTTGGAAGCGTTGACGCCGGGTCACTTCCTGATAGGTCAGCCCCTTAACGCCCTGCCAGAATACCCATTCGGTGATATTGAGTTAAGTCGATTAACTAGGTGGCAGATGTTGCAGCAGATGGCTCAAGATTTTTGGAAACGGTGGTCCCTTGAGTACTTGCACATCTTGCAGCAGCGCCTTAAGTGGACTGACCGGACGAGCCCCCCTCAAGTCGGTGATTTGGTGCTGATTAAGGATGCGAACCTGCCATCATTGAGAAGGAGACGAGGACGGATCGTCAAATTGTACACGTGTCGGGATGGCACGCCTCGATCAGCAGAAGTCAAGGTGGGGGACTGGGTCCTCAAGAGAGCGGTCGCAACACTTTCTCGCCTTCCTATTGATTAGGGACAGGTTCGGACCTGTCCTGGCGGGTGACTGTTTAATATTTATGCTTCGGAACGCACTTTTTTTGTTGCGCGATCGGACCGCGAGTGATCGTAACGGAATCAGCTAGCTGTCACTTGCATAGAAATAAAATGACGAGTTAGAGGTTACTTTTTGCACATGGCAAAAAAGTCGGCGACAGCATCGGGAAGCTTGGTTGAATGTCAATTATAATAAGCACGGAACAATCGTCGGGAAATAAGTAGATTTCACGTCATCGGAGTGAGTGCTTCGTGTTGTGAAAGGTTGAAGTGATTCGGGGATCAATTCGTCGCGTCCGGACAGCGACCCTTTGTGTCGGCAAGCATCACGACGGCGACAGCAGCGGGCTGCGACGAGAGTAAGATTCGACTCCCCTCACCCCCCCCCCCCCCTGGTGTTCCTCATCCCGTATTCCTGCCTCGAATTGAGCTTTCTAATTCCGGTCCACGGCGTCAAGGTCAGTACTGCTTTGTGACATTCCACTGAAAAACAACCCTACCAAGATTCCACGCCCTGTCGGTTAAGGCGTGGAATTTATCAGACAGCGTGCGTAAATGAAAAATACGGAGTGAGAAAATAAAAGCATAGGAAAATATCTGGCAAAAAGAAACAGTAGAAATAAAAGCGTGAAAATTATTACTAGTAAAAAAACGTAGAGAAAAAATAAGTCGTGGGAAAAAACGCGAATGGAAAAAAATATATAAGGAAAATATTATTTCGGAAAAACATCTATACACTCCTTGTTACTCTACAGCTCCATTCCAGCTTTATTCACTATTTTCAGTGAATAAAATAAGCTATTTAAAGGGGGAATGGTATAATAGTAGATTGTACAACAACTGCATAAAACATAATTTAATTTCACGGACTTTTCGAGCGTGAGATGTGAAGAATATTTTTTCCTTTTTATAAATATATCGTCGTCTAGTACCCATAACACAAGTCTTGTTGAGCTTAATATGGGCCAGTTCGATCTGTGTAGGATTGTCCTCTAATATTTATTATTTATTTATTATTATTATTATTTTATACAATGCCTAAACCGGTATGAAATTCAGTTTTATCGATACTAAGGACCACAGACCTTTACTCAAAATTTACTAAAGGGGAGTAGCGAAGCCCCCTTTAGTCTTCTTGTCAGGTTGACATATAAGAGTAAAAAAATACAAATTTAAGAGTATTTTTAGTTGAAAAAATAGGTAATCTTCAATGTTCTTACGACCCTTTACATAATGTGTTCTATTTGAAATTCATAGAAATGCGACGGAATAGTATTTCATACACAAACTGGCCTCGGTTCCTTGTATTCCTAGGCAAAGAATGTAATAAAGATAATTTGTGATATTATTTCACACATTGACTTGACAGACCCGCTTCTATACAATGCCTAAGCATTCTATTTTACTAAATTCTATACAATTATAGAATGCTAGATTTTATCCTTTGTTGTTATCATACATATATACAAGTATTTCAACAAACCTTAGTGAACTGTTCATTTGTAATAATATTTGGTGCCACACCATTCAGTATTCCGTCCACATTTTCATTCTCTATGGCGAACTGAATAAGCCTTGATAGGTCATCTACGTGGATCCAGGGTAGGTATTGTTTGCCATCGCCGATGGGTCCTCCAAGACCCAAGAAGAATGGGATGAACATATTCTCTATCATGCCACCACTACGGCCTAGTACAGCTCCCGAACGAATTATGACCTGTAACGATAAGTATAGGTTCCCTCATGAATAAACCTCTTGAAAACCACCGGCGTTAGATAACGCCAATTTTCCGTTATAGGTTTTAAATTTTATTACCATGGCATAAGGTTCAAAATCGTGACCCGTCCCAACTACCCTCGCTTTTCCAGAGGTTAAGATCCTGAGAGAAACTGGCGGCGATTACTGCGCATGTCTACATGAATTAAAAAGCAATGTGTACCATAGTTTTAGCTTTTTTGAATGGTTACAAATATTACAAAATTCAATTCATTACAAATTCACTACAAAAAAAGGAATTCCTGTTCAAGACTTGTTTATAGACAATAATTTGCCAAGTTAAAACATAATAATCAGACTCCAAGTTCAAGTGTTTTACTTGGGATGAGAAAGAAGTCTATGTATATGAAGAGTCCTTATCAAAACTTTTGCTGCATGGAACCACAAACCAAAACTTCATCTGTGTATATATTTTGTTTTTGTTGATTTTACCAAAAAGCACTGAATCAATTTTGATAAAAATTTATATAGTACCACTTCTTAAGTATGTCCTACCAATCACAACAAGAATCATCAAAATCGATTCATAATTGATGGAATAATGAATTGAGAACCTCCTCCTTCTTTTAGAAGTTGGTTGAAAATGTATGGGATTTGAAATTTGTTTTGAGATTATACATTTAATATTTTTACGCGGTAAAGCTTTTAGCTCCACTCTACCATAAGTTTATGGTAGTCATGGGTGTTTATGAAGCTATGTTGGCTTCCAATCAAAGAGATCTATCAATTACTTATATGTGTCTTAATACAACAATTACAACTGGCAGCAATATTCATATATTATTCTCATACTTGAATTAGTAACCATCTTCTTTTGTCTTTCATTTTATTATGATGTGAACAGACATTGTGTAAGAGAATAATAAAGGAGCTTATCAGACTTTATGGAAAACATTACACTTACCAATCTACACGGCGGATCCACCCTTGCCGCTTTCTCCCACTCAACAAGAAGTTTAGAGAAGAAATCTGTGCCAGTGGTGGGACTACCCTCATCATACTTGTTGCTATCTGAAGGCTCATAGGCTCCCACTCCAGTGACTAGCACAAATACCTGTGGCTTTTCCTTTGCTCCATTGATCGACTTGGCAAGAGCTCTTGTGGTGAAAATCCGGGAATTTTGTACATTCAATTTGAAACTGTAATTGAAGAGAGTACACAGTGATTATACACAATTATTTTCATTGATTTACTTATTCACTAAAAGGCAGAAAGAAGCCATTCACTAATAGCCAGTAATGTTAACTAAATTGATTAGGCAGATAAAATAATCAATTTTGTTGTGTAAAAAAGGAGTTGGCAACTTTGGACACTAAATTAAGAGCTACCAGGTGTAAACTAAAAGTTTGTATTGCTTATATTTGTGGAGAATAGTGACATTGCACGATTGACTGAACAACATTGTCATGACGACTGAAACTTACCCCGGGGTCCACCTTTTGGTAAAGTCCATGAACTGTTGGCCGGCCAGGTTGACAACAGCGCTCGTGCCTACTGGAAGGCCGTTACTTTCCAAGTCAGACCAAGACACATTGCTAGTACCCGGCATTCGGGACACATTCGTGACTTGACATCCATTTGACTTCAGCAAATTTCCCAGGTGACGGCCAACAAAACCGGTGCCTCCACCTGAGATAACAAGGCACCAAGGATTAAATGCATTGTCTGTTGACGATGCCTATGCAGATACATGTCTAATAATAGCCAGCATACCGATAAGAACTCGTTTTGATGCCATGCCGAAGGTTATATAATACAAGATTGTAGAATGTGGTTGTCCTGAGATGTTTAATGTTTAACAGTGGAATGTGCTATACGGCACACAATAAGAATTACTAGTCGTTAGAAGAACTCAGAAATTAATTAGCAATAGCAATTATAAATAGTTTCCCCGGCTTTTTGTTTTGAAAACTTGACAAATTAATACTATACTAATGTTATGACATTAGTTTTTTTAATTCATCATTTACATGTAATCAGCCAATCGTGACCGTCAATAGATTCAGTCATATTTTTATTGTGTGAAAACCTTGACAAGTATCTCAAATAAAAGTTAGATAGAACAGAAATAGTCTATGGAATGTGCGGTATGGAACTTGCACCGTGGCCTTTCCCTGAAGGGACAATAAATGAAACCGAGAAAAAAATGTCTATGTTGCCAAATTGTATCCTAATGGGGCCACAAGCAATGAATGTGCCTGTATGTAAATGTTTAGGTTTATGTTCTGTTTAAAAAATCGATTTGCATGGTGCACGGTTATAGTAGTTTATGTGACTGCTACATAATGGAGGGCATTAATACTCGAGAGTGGGTGTATGAAACGAGCCGAAGGCGAGTTTCATAAAAAATTCAAAATTCAAAAAGAGTTTCTTTCCATAAGAAACACATAGGTAACATTTGGAGAATGTCAAATCTTAAACTAACACATGTATAAGGTACAGGGAAATATAGAACTCAATTTGAATTTCGTCACCTCAATGTTTTAGATGCTGAAGGCAAAGAGGCGACTAGAAACCTCCAGCTTTATACGTTATTTTTTACAGAATTGGAGCAAATCCCTTCCCTTTCTTGTCTTCTAAATAATCTGATATTTTGTACTTACCTTTTTTACATACGTGATTTTTAACAACATTTAAAAAAATTATTTACAGACAATTCTTGTACCTCAGTCGGTATTTTGTTGAAAAAGCGAATACATTGCCCTTTAAAAGATACATTATACTCGGCGCCACGACTAAAGAGCTTTGTCCTTGAATGCGCAGTAGTCACTTTTCACAAGTGTTTGGCGCGGGGAAGTGAGGAGCGACGGGGGCGGTAGTCAGCGCCGGCACCTGATTCGTTGATCAGTCGCTTCCCGATGCCCGCACCGAAAGCACGTCTCGAAGCTTCTTGAGTACAGTCGCATACAATATTACCCAACGTTATCTTTCGCCCCGGTCGAAAATGCCGAAAAATAAAGTACTGACTAGGCAAGCTAGAAAAATGGTTTACGATGTGAACTGTTATATCAAAAAAGAGTCTGATGAAATACTGATGAAGAAGTCTGATGAAAAACTTAATTGTGGTTTGATTGTTACAAATTATTAGTCAGCGGGAAGAAAAGAGCGTGCAGGACTATTACTACAAGTATCTATATTCACTAGGCCCTAGTGACTAGGGGCATTCTATGCTAGGGGGTTATTTATATATAGGTTTCAACCTTGACGTTAACAAATGTTGTCAATAGAGAGTACCTATAGTTTATTTGACACAAAGTCCATTATTTACATCGGCTAATATCCCAATCAACAAAATATCAAACAGAGAAAAAATAGAAGTGAAGAAAGTCCTGAACACTCATTCCTTCACACTAACCCTAAAAACGCACTTCGGAATTATGCCGCGACTGTACACATGCGCAGTAATCCCCGCCAGTTTCTCCGAGAGCTCTTTATTCGTGGCGCCGAGTGTAACCTTATGGAGCCTAGTAGTAGGTATAGCTAGTTTATTCCTATTTCTAGTGGTGTTGACATTGTGCCTGTCGCTATTCTTAGGAAATGTATCAATATTTTTGTGGACGTACATTAGGTTTTCATAAATATACTGACACGGCACTGTCATAATGTTAATTTCCTTAAATTTACAACGCAGTGACTCTCTGGGACCCACATTGTAGATTGCACGAACAGCCCTCTTTTGCAGCACAAATATTATGTTAATGTCTGCAGCGTTCCCCCACAGCAGTATGCCGTAAGACATAATGCTATGGAAGTAGCTGAAGTAAACTAGTCTAGCTGTTTCCACGTCCGTAAAAAGACGGATTTATAACTGCATAAACTGCGGAACTGAGTTTTTTTTGATAGCTTATCTATGTGTGGGCCCCACTGAACCTTATTATCTAAGGTGATTCCTAGGAATACCGTGCTATCTACAATTTCTAAATTTCCACCTTTAACATTAACATTAGCCGAGACTTGTTTAACATTGGGGAGTATAAACCGCATACATATAGTTTTGTTATTGTTCAGTAAAAGATTATTAGCACTAAACCAATTGACTACTTTTGACATTGCATTATTCACATCGTCAAAGTTCAAACTGCGTCGTTTCATTTTAAACAAAAGTGAAGTGTCATCTGCAAACAGTACAATCTCATGATTATCTCTGACAAGATGTGGCAGGTCATTAATATAAACCAAAAACAGGAATGGCCCGAGTATGGAACCCTGCGGTACACCCATAGTAACAACAGACCCTGGAGATCGTTTTCCATTCATGTCAACTCTCTGTATCCTGTTATTTAGATAAGAAGAGAGAAGATCTAAAGAGTTATCCCTAATTCCATAGTGATGTAATTTCCTGATCAATGTCCCATGGTCAACGCAATCAAAAGCCTTAGACAAATCGCAAAATACTCCTAGAGCATCATGCGACTCCTCCCAGGCATCATATATATGTGATATTAACTCAATACCGGCATCAGTAGTTGATTAGCCTTGTGTAAAACCAAATTGTTTACAGTGGAGCATGTTGTTGGTGTTGAAATGTGTAAGAAGTTGATTTAAAATTACTTTTTCAAATACTTTACTAAATGTGGGCAATACCGATATCGGTCTGAAGTTAGAAGGGTCAGATGTACTACCCGATTTAAACAAAGGTACTATTTTACTGTGTTTCATTCAATCAGGAAACACGCCAGATTCAATAGATGCATTAAATATGAAAGCTAAATCAAGTGCAATAACATTTATAAGGGGCTTCACAACATGAACAGAAATATCCCAGAGGTCTGCAGTTTTCTTAACATTTATTGATTTAAAGGCTTTAATAATATCTTTATCATCTACATAATTAAACGAGCATTGATTTTCACATGTACCTAGCATAGTCTTTTAGCAAAGATTCAGCGACTACTTTGGAAGAGACTTGGAAGACTTTGTAGTAGAGATTGGGATGTCAGTAAAAAAAAAACGCTTTAGCTACATCAATATCATTTTTGAAAGTAATATCATTAATTTTTAATTCAAATTCATTGTTTTTACTACTGACCTTTCCTGTCTCAATTTTAATTATATCCCAAGTTGATTTAATTTTGTTATCACTTTTTCTTATGTTAGATCTGATATAATTTGATTATGCAATTTGACAAACTTTTCTAAAGATTTTTGAGTACTTTTTTACTTTATCCATGAACTCTTCACTATGATTCCATTGTTTTTCACTATATAATTCATATAAATTTTGTCTACTTTTAAGTACTGTGGCCCACTTACTAAAGTTAAGTTTGTCTGAGACCACAATCGATCTGGTAGTAAATACTGCATTGAACGCATTGCTGAATTTGTAAAAAAAAATACAATATGACTCATTAGGGTTATTATTAGAGTAATTGATAGGTAGTTTGCTATCCCAATTCAATTTAAACCTTTCAAACCGATGTGCAGTCACAGGTATGTATTGTATCTTTCTTGTAGAACTTTTTTTAAGTTGAATTTCTAGTCTGATGTATTGACCTAAATGGTCTGACTTTAAATTACTTGTAATTTTTTTAAGTACAATTTTTTCATTAGGATAAGCAAATATATTGTCTATGCAATTTGCTGAGGTTTCAGTTATTCGAGTAGGTTCCATGAAAAGTGGCTTTAAGTTGTGAGAATTAAATAAGTTAGTTAGTCTCGTACTAAGGGAGTAAGTTTCTAATAAATTTACATTGAAGTCTCCACATATCATAAGAGTTTTATTAGATTTTGATACTTTAAATAATATGTCATCCATGACTTTTTCAAAAACATCAAATGAACCTGATGGTGGGCTGTAAACGCTTATTACAATTATGCGCTCCAATTCAACACATGCTACTTCAATGTGGCTTTCAACTGATAAACATACTATGTCATTACGATTTATGAACTTTATGTGTTTATTTAGAAATATTAGAGAGCCTCCACGAACAGCATGTGATCTGCAAAAAGAACTACCAACCTGGTGGTTACTGAAATTGAACATGAGCTCATGGCTTTTTAGCCAATGTTCTGTTAGACATAAAATATCAATATTTAAAGAGTTCATGTATAATTCCAACTCTAATAATTTACTGCTAATACCTTGAATATTTTGGTGGACCAGATCAGTAAACTTTGCATTTATTTTACAATATTGAATTTTTCTGTTTTTATTATGTACTTTATTAATATTATTTGACGGGCTAGAGACTTCCTCTATTGTCGTTATATCTAATTTAAATGACTTGGAAAAGCTTCCAAGGTTTTGTTTGAAACATCAGTATAATGCTCAATAGAGGCATTATGTGTAGCCAAATTTTTGGATGTTATATTAAAATAATAGGACAGCGAATTTGCTAGTTGTCTTTTGTAATAACTAGGAAGGTAATATTTACCTTTAGTCAAATAATATAATAATTTCACTAGTTTATCTACACACATATCATAATCTCTCTTTGATGTGTTCAGGAACCGCAGGGGAGGGAGTATTTGCGAGGCCTTCAATAGCTTCTTCCAGAGTGTTTTTATCCCGCCGGCCGATGAATATCCTAACATAGAGTTACCACCATCACAGTCTGGCGTCACTTTCGATGTTCACTCAGTCACGCTCACTGACAATCAAGTCCTAGAAGCTCTTAAACAACTTGATTGCAACAAAGGTTCAGGGAGTGACAACCTACCTCCGTCGTTTATCTCTCGTAGCCGCCAAGCGCTACACCGGCCTCTGACTATTCTATATAATCGATCATTAAAGGAAGGATTTTTCCCAAGCGCCTGGAAAACCGCACTTATCGTGCCTATACACAAAAAGAACTCTAAATTAAAGGTCGAAAACTACCGGCCCATATCTATCCTGAATATATTTGCCAAAATATTAGAAAAATTAGTATACGACACTTTCTATCTTTGTTTATCAAAAGGAATACCCGCCGAACAGCACGGCTTCCTCCGAGGCCGAGAGGAGCCTGAACGTTTAGATTTTATGTATGACCAGAAATGTTTTGGCGATTCTTTAATTTTTAATTCCATTTGTCGTATGTAGTCAACGAAACATTCCGAGTGTATCTTATGCTGCCTCTTTCTAAGTAGGGAAAACTCAGCGTAGTCAAGAGGGTTCCGGAACCGCTTCCAGCGAGCGTGTACTTTAAGCTTTTCGTGGGAGATCTTGATCAGAGGTCGACTGTACCATATTGGATAGGTATTGCGTTTGTGTTTTAGAACTTTAGGGACGTATTGGTTTATGCTACTCCGCAGGTGTTCGTAGAAAACTTTGACGGCTTCGTCTACCGTGTTCCCGCTTAGTGCTGACTCCCAGTCTACCAGATTAAGAGCTTCAAGTATGCCGTCGTAATCAGCTCTGTTGAATTGAAGTTTAAGGAATGGTCTAGCTTTCAGTGGTTTAACGGTAATATCGGAAGCGTCTATGCTAAATACAGGGTGGAAAGTATCCGGTTTAGATAGTGGATATTCTACTTCCGCCAAATCCACCGGAAAGCTTGAAAAGGCTAGATCCAACACGTTATTGCTAGTGTTTTTAAGATAATTGAATTGTGTAAGACCCAACAGACCAAACTCATCCAGTAGATCTGTAGCTAAGTTCTGTATTTCCACCGGTCCTTTTTTTTGTACTAGAGGGCCGTTGCTACTCCATTGTAAACACGGAAGATTGAAATCACCTAACAAAAGGAAAGAGCTGTCCGTATTATTAGTGACTGCCAACGTTGCTTTGGATAAAAATGAGTTTATGTCTTGGGCTTGAATCTGTAGGTTCGTACGGTCACTTCGTATGTATGCTACCGCTATATGAAGATCAGAAGTAGAGTTAAGGTTCTTACCCGGTATTGTGATCCAGATAGTGTCAGTGGGAGAGCATCCCCATTCCTCCCTAACGTAAGCGCATAGATCGCGTTTTATACAAATCATAACTCCACCGCCAGTTTGTTTGTTTGTCATAGTAGTGTTCCGATCACAACGGAAAACCTCGTATCTTTGGTCACACAGTTCAGAGTCTAGTATACCTGCATGTAGCCACGTTTCTGTGATCGCAATAACATCGAAGTTTTTCTGTAGTATGTTATTGAACAGAGTGTGACATTTTGTACGCAGCCCGCGTACATTTTGGTAATATATGGATAGTTTGCTTAGCATTATGACGGTGTGTTGTCATAAATCGCTGACTGGGCCAAGGCCTATACCACGGAATGTAGGGAGTGGCGTCGTTCGTATTATAGGGTATGTATGGGACTCGGAGTATACCAAATATAATAATCACAAAAAGTTCGATTGTGCTTACATGCTCTATGCGGGAGCGAGATGTCATGATTGTTTCACTCAATGCAATGTGTGTGTATGGAAGGATAGTGTGAAGGTGTGTTTGTGTGTGTGTAGTGTAATAGTAATAATAGTATGTGAGTATTAGTATATTTATGAAATATGAAAATACCAACTTATCTGGATTTATGCGATATATTAGAGTTAATTCATATTTTAATTTTAATGCGTTAGATTGAGGGCGACAAATCATTAAACTATCTTTTTTAGATCGTCTTCGCTGGCCACATGAATAATTTGAGTTTTGTCGCCCTTCCTTACAAAAATTCGACAATTTTTTATCCATATACATATATGTGTACATTTTTGCTGTGGCGAGTTGACGTACTTTTTTATACATATTTATATTTTCAATCGTCAGATGTTTATTTACGAATATGTCTTTTCTCTCGCCTGGTAAACCTATGTCTTGCGTAGTGAGTCCCTTGTTTTTGCGAACACCGTGAATTATTGAATCTTTCAGTACGCGGTTCCTGACTTTGTTGATGATGGCTCGGGGGACTCCGGGGGTTTTCTTCATCGGCTGGATCCGGGTCGCGAACTCGAGGTCTGTTGCTGCCAGGAAAACACCAACATGCTTGGCAATGTTCGTAACGATGTCGGAGAGCACCTCATTCTTTGACTCCGGAACATTAGTTATTTCAATGTTTTATAGTCTGTCCCATTGAAGTTTCATATTTGGGTTGGATTGGACTTTGCTTAGGTCGCTCTTCAGTTCCGATATTTCAATTTCTTGGCTCTTGCATGTTTTGACCAGCTTTTCCACACTGCTGAGACGCGTCTCGAAAGTATCTTGACGGTCGCTAGAGAAGCTGGTTGAGGCTTCCACTTCGGTGAGGCGTTTGTCCATGCCAGATAAGGACGAAATGATACCGGCGTTGCTCACAGTTAGCTTTTGGACATTGGATTGGAGTTGATTTAAAGTTGAGTTGAAGTGGTCGAGTTTTTCTGTGAGAATCGTGGTTACAGACGAAAAAATTGTAGCAGCAATATTTTGGTTCAGCTCAGCCCTCCATGCTGCGAATTGCCTATCAAGATGAGTAGTGTCATAATGGTCATAATGTGCAATTTTTCAGATAAGAAATGAGTTTTTATCAAGTAGTTAACATTATGCTAACCGTAACGGCGCTTTTTGTACGCAGTAAAGAGGGTTTATAATACGTGTGTAGATAAAAGTTATTTAGCGCCCCCAGACCGGGTGTTTTATGTCTCTGGTTGGGCCCTACAAGTAGGGGCACGTAAGTTGAACGCTGACCGTTATTGCGCAGAATTAAAAAAATAGGTGTCTCAGGGGGGCTAGAGGGACGAAGGGTGCGCGTGCATAGCGCCGATTGGCTCTCTTCTCTAGTCGTACTCTCTTCTGGCTTACAGTCGCTTTCTAAAGGCCCTGTCGAGACAGCTGCATTGTAACACACGCTGATTTAATGGAAGGCGTGACACCATTATCTGATTCAGACTAAGGATGGGCAGCATCGAAAAATGCGTATAAATGTTGTTATCTTGTTCAGAAAACTTGTGTTTTATATCTAAAATAAAAATTGTCGAATTCGTTTATAATAAAGGTTAATTTTTGCTACTCCCCATAAACTAATCACTGTCACTTGACATGATCAACCTTGAATGGAAGTCGATTTTTTTCATTTATTGATTTAAAAAAGGCTAATCTTGAAAAGTAAAACACCCGGTTACAAGCTATGGAACACTCCGAACACTAAACTTAACTATTTATAAAGTACTCATGTACGACTGTACTCATGCGCAGCTATCCCCTCTACATTTCGCTCAGCGTTCAACTTACGTGCCCCTACTTGTAGCAGGTACGGAAATTTTGTGGCAAATCCGGCAATCCGGCTGTTTTCGCAACGAAAGTCACGGGTCAGGATTTTTACCAACGGCAACACTGCTGGTGATGTTTTGTTGATTTTGAAGTTTAATTTTAACCTAAAAACAATTACAGTTTTTGGTTAATAATTGCCATTGCCAATAAAGATGGAAATTTGCTGACGCTATGATTTCGCTTCATCTTAACGATGGGACTGCGTATGTCTGGAATGCTGAAGGTTTGTTTCTTACAGATTTTACTTAGCAGTATTGAACTCATTCAACTCATTTTGGTGAATTAATTGCAGACTGGTACGAATTACGGACTAAACATCGCATTTGTGGCTCTCTCATAGGATCTGCACCATCTTTTCCAAGACAAAACGACTACCCAGGTCAGTTAATTCGCCTTGATTGAATCGTCAATTTGAATTAGGTAACTTTAAAGAATCTTCCGCCCCCTTATCGACACTAAGGAAGCACTCACCTATATGCAATTCTAGGGCTCACCTTCCCGCCTATGTATCGTCCCGTCGTGTCCAAAAGAGGGGCGGAGGCGTAGATTTTCACTCAGCTTCATCCAGTCCCTCAAGCAGCTCTGGAGACTTCAATTATGAGATTTCAGACCCAATGAGGCATGGGATTGGGGGATGAAACTACTCAAGTAGCAACCTATTTTTTTCTTATAACAAATTGCCCTTAGTAAGGTATGGAGGAACAGTATACAGTGATATACATTACATGCTGGACAGTCCTGCTTTCAGACTGTCTCTGCTGCTGTTCCCTTAAAGAGCAAAAATATCCTGCTTTAGCAATAATAATAATAATAATAATAATACCTTGGACACCTTTTACACACATTGATCTAGCCCCAAACTAGGATTCCCTGTATCTTGGGTACTAGACAACGATATATATACTTATATAGAGAAATATTATACTTAGATAGATAAACAACCATGACTAGGGTACAAACATCCGTTCTCATCAAACAAACATTTGCCCCCACCGGGACTCGAACCCGGGACCCTTGGTTTCGTAGGCAGCGTCACTACCGACTCGGCCATTCGGGTCGTCGAATATATCAAAGGTTAGCAAATAGATCAAAGGTTATTTTAAATGTACCTACATTTAATATTTTACCAAGATAAAAAAAAGACTTAGAATCAAAACAATAGTGTCGTTTCTAAGCTGTTTAACAAAACTAATATATATTTTTCAAAAAATATATATTAGTTCACGAAAATCAATCTTTTTGATCAATCAAAATGGTTTTTTTTTTTCACGTTTTATATACATATGTATATGGTATAAAACATAAGAGTACAATTATAACAATCCTTACTATTACTATTCCAGGTTTACCTCTCGCTCTGATGTCTGAGGAGACAGCATTGTTGTTAGATCGAGGCATTTGTGAACTCTACTCTTTGCCAGACCTAACAACCTCACCATCCGAAGACTGCAAGAATACTGTCAAGAAGCTTGAAGAAAGGTATACCTACCATCAACAGATAAATTTACATTTATTTCATCATCATGTGATTATTAACAACCTGCACACATGGCTGCAAAAAGGGAAAACTAAAGCAGTGACACAAATTCCAAATTCAAATTTTTCCAAATTCCAAATGTCTTTATTACTGTAGATATTTACATATACTTAGCAATCATCATTTTTGCCACTTCTCTACATCGGACCACTGTGGGAGAAGAAGGGCGTAGAAACTCCCACAGACTGATTTTTAGATCTCTTTTTTTTAAATTGCTTATGCTTAACTAATACAAAATATAATATTGAGTCATTATCATAATTAATAAGCAGGAATAAATAATTACAAAATTATTAACCGCAAGGTCTGTGTTGAGCCAGATAAACCCCATACAGTCACATCATTTAAGTAATCTTGAACATTGTAATATCCCTTTTTCGACAAAGTCGCTTTAACATGGTTTTTAAATTGCTCAAATGGCAATTTCAAGATCTCCAGAGGTATCTTGTTGTAGTAGAGAATGCATTGACCCTTGAAAGAATTGCTAACCTTTGCGAGTCTAAACCGGGGCGCAAGTAGTCTGTGATTATTTCTTAGGTTAACATTACAGCTATCGCTAAGTTTGGAAAATTTTGTAAGGTTCTTGCGTACATACATTATATTTTCGAAAATAAATTGACTAGCTACAGTTAGTATGTCAATTTCTTTAAAAAGCTCTCTTAAGGAGTCTGTGATTTTTAAATTATAAATTGCTCGAATAGCTCTTTTCTGTAAAATAAAAATAGTTTGAATATCCGCTGCTTTCCCCCACAACAAGATACCATAGGACATGACACTATGAAAGTAACTTGGTATGATATTGTCACACGATTGTGACATTGCTGTTACTGGTTCCTGCAACACAGGGTATCCCTGTGAGGAGCCAGAATAAATTTATGTGCATGTATTTAAATATTATGTTTTATCACAAATCAAAGTGTTTATTATTTCGAAGACTTATTACACAATACAAAAATACTTAATACACATTATTTTATATAAGTGTATAACTTTTCAGATTATTGAAAGAACAGACAGAAGCATTGAAGAAGAGAAAAATTGAACAACTGTCACAAAAGATTGATATTATTATTGCAGGCAAGAAGAAAAAGATGGTTGCAAAAGGATTGATTGGTAAATACAATTTATTAAAATAACTGGATGGAAATATGTAGGTATAGTTTAATCTATATCAAACAAAGCAATAATTATATATATAACATAATTTTTATTAATAAATTATATTTATAATAATTATAACATTTCTTTTGACTTAATTTCATGCCAAGCATTTGGATTTAGCAATACAATAATTCAGAGGAATAGTGTGGTGTTGGTTAGGTTGACTATAATACATATTTTTTATTATTTCAGATGGAACAATAGACAAGCAAGCTCTAATACAAGAAGAAATAAACAAGCTACCGCCACTTGCCCCAGCCCATGTGCTCGTACATTTACCTACAGAACACTCCTTAGAAACAGGTATACCTATAAATTATGATAGGCCATGCAGTATTTTAGACTATTTAGTTGCATTATGGTGCAATTCCGTAGCTGACAAATGCACGTGACCGTGAGAGCGAGACATCGAGCGTAGTTACCTAGCGAGTGAGCGATATAGTAGTAGGTACGTACTACGCTCGCTATAAAACTTGCACCTTTTGAGGATTCTCACTAGATTAGCCAAAGGCCGTGGCCACGGTGAAAGCGCTGTAACTAAAGGCAGTGGCGAGCGGGCGCGCTAGACTGAGTAGGGGCGGCTATGCGGGCGCGACGATGGGCTAACTAGGGGGCCAGTAGGCCACACTCGTGGAGCTTTCGGGTGAGCGTGAGGATGTCGCAAACGATACGATGGATATGATGTTTTAATACTAGACAGTGCAATGAGATGGGAGATGTTGAAAACAAGACATCGTGTGCACGATTTAAATTGAAAAACATTGAGGGAAATGGTATTTTTTCGCTTTGTTCGAAGAAAAGTGGAGTCAATTTAGCCACTACCTAGAGCCTGAGCCACTTCAGTATGGCCATTTCACTGTAATATTGTAAAAATTGTTAGTTTATAAACTAATGTTGTATAGGGGACCGATAGGTTTTCACATTTATGGTTATTTTGTTCTTACATGTCAACCTAACATCAAGGATCAAAGAGGATACGCTTCGCCTCCTTTAGCCTTCACCTACCCTGAGCCACCCGCCATGGTTTTTCGTTTGCAATTCAAGTTTAAACCAGTTCACCATTTAACGGTTTTATTATAAACTAATGCGTTGTATTGTAAGCAGTATGATACAGTTTAAAATTTGTCGACAGTATAACCCCAAGAGAATAAAATCTGTTGCTTATAAACTAACGGTTTTCACAATCTCACGGACACAGCCACAAGCGGCGGATGCATACGCTTGATATTTCGCGCCAGCGCAAGTCACCGCGCCAGGCCTGCAGTGTGGCCTTGCAGAAAGAGTTCTTGTTGCTTACAACAAATCTTCAATATTTGACACAAAAATTTTGCCTGCGATACATTATGATCCCGGATCCCTTAAATTTCGAAAATATATAATTTTTTATATTAACACGGAAGTTCGATGTTTGCCATACTATATTATATTAATGCATACTTTATATATTTCAGAACGACAAAAATGCTCTGTAAAGGATTTGAAACCAAGTATATTAGAAGGAGATGGTGCTAAAAAGTATGCCATCTTCAAAGACCTATGGGAACAAGACCATTACATCACTGATGGCTTGAAATTCGGATGTGACTATTTAGTTTACCCAGGTAGAACCCCACAGTAGTTACTGCATGTACAAAGGAAATCATATTACATCACTGATGGCTTGAAGTTCGGATGTGACTATTTAGTTTACCCAGGTAGAACCACAGGGTAGTTACTGCATCTACAAAGGAAATCATATTACATCACTGATGGCTTGAAGTTCGGACGTGACTATTTAGTTTACCCAGGTAGAACCACAGAGTAGTTACTGCATGTAAAAAGGAAATCATATTACATCACTGATGGCTTGAAGTTCGGATGTGACTATTTAGTTTACCCAGGTAGAACCACACAGTAGTTACTGCATGTACAAAGGAAATCATATTACATCACTGATGGCTTGAAGTTCGGACGTGACTATTTAGTTTACCCAGGTAGAACCACACAGTAGTTACTGCATGTACAAAGGAAATCATATAACATCACTGATGGCTTGAAGTTCGGATGTGACTATTTAGTTTACCCAGGTAGAACCACACAGTAGTTACTGCATGTACAAAGGAAATCATATTACATCACTGATGGCTTGAAGTTCGGATGTGACTATTTAGTTTACCCAGGTAGAACCACACAGTAGTTACTGCATGTACAAAGGAAATCATATTACATCACTGATGGCTTGAAGTTCGGATGTGACTATTTAGTTTACCCAGGTAGAACCACAGAGTAGTTACTGCATCTACAAAGGAAATCATATTACATCACTGATGGCTTGAAGTTCGGACGTGACTATTTAGTTTACCAAGTTGGACCACACAGTAGTTACTGCATGTACAAAGGAAATCATATAACATCACTGATGGCTTGAAGTTCGGATGTGACTATTTAGTTTACCCAGGTAGAACCACACAGTAGTTACTGCATGTACAAAGGAAATCATATAACATCACTGATGGCTTGAAGTTCGGATGTGACTATTTAGTTTACCCAGGTAGAACCACATAGTAGTTACTGCATGTACAAAGGAAATCATTCTACATTGAAAATGTAGCAGCAACACATCTTCACTGTTGGTTGCACCAGCCCTAATATAGCCAATTCATTTAGTTCAATACCAAAACAATGTTTTTTTCGAATCCATTTACTCAACTATAAAGTTATCTTACAGATTTGATTTTTTATTGAGTATTTGATTGAGATTCTCACGGATTAATAACATTTTCTCGATAGAATTTAATCACGAAAATAACTCTATTGTTTTATTTTTTCTGTGATTCAGAAATCCTAACTAATTTCATTGCGGAATTGCATTCAAAATGTGGATGTAGAATGTATTCGTATACTCTCCTTGAAAATATTTTTGACAAAATAGCGTAGTTTATTTTTAAACATTTTTCGTGTAGTTTGGAGCTATGTTATTTTAGTTTGAGTCGAGAACATTGTTTGCGCTCTCTTTTCTTTCTTATGTGGAACTAATTATCGCTGTTACTTACGTTACATTCGTTTTCCTTTTATATAGATTTTTTGGTATCACCTTATAAGGGCTCTCACTACTCCGCCAATACTTATAACAAGTAATAGATCGAAACAAAACAAAGAAAACTAATTGAACATCGACCTTGTCTGCGCAAACGAGATAAAGGCGTCTCTTTGGTGGTGAGTGAGAGAGCGAGAGAGATCCCCCTCTAAGTCCGATCATGCTGATGAAGTTTTCCGGGATATGTATTTAATACAATAATATTTTTCGTAATACTTCTGTTACAGGGGATCCAGTAAGGTTCCACGCCATGTTCATGGTCCGTTTCATCAGCGAATCCACAGCTTCCTTCCAAGCAGGCAGCCTCGTGGCATACGGACGCCTCGCAGTGTCGGTGAACAAGCTAGCTGTACTAGCGACAGTCGATGCAGGCAACGAAGTGAACTATCAGACATTACAGTGGCACGAAAGTGTTAATGGATGAAGCTTCTCTACTAGGTGTCACATGGCCCTACCACACTCTGCTCCTCGTCCTGCCCCTAGCTCTGCCGCGATGTTGCCCGCCACACGCTGCTCTACTCTCGCAATTAATCCCGACGCCCGATGCGGCTATTGATCGATAGTGCCGTCCATATTGCCGGTCCTCTGACTCGCGCCAAAAAACCGACGAAACGGAGCGGTGGGCATGACGAGGAGCATGATGAGTACGTGGCCACACCACGTCTCTGCCTCCTTTCCTCGTTACTTCCCACGACGAGTGTGTGGCAGGGGTAATAAATAAGCGTATCTTGTAAGATGAGGGGTTAATGTGGATTTGTGGATGTGGTTTGCTTTGCCTATGGGTCCAACCCCTGCAATTATTCTTGGCAAACAAACAGACTATGTATTAACCGCCTATCTCATCCTAACTTGGCGCGCTGGAAGAGATCTCTTGTTAGGGATAAGCTCGCCGCTGTACACCATTTTTATTTGTGTGCAATAAAGAAATTATGAAAGGCTTCTGAACAAACTCGAACGACTTCAGAATCTCGGGATTCGGTTTATCTTCGGGCTGCGCAAATTCGACCACGTCTCTCAATTTCGCAAAGAGTTTTGTCTTTTCAATATATTGAAAAATCCGCGCTACCCCAGCTACCTTCGAGACCGCTTTGAGTATCTCTTTTCAGGAGATCGGCATCGGAGATCTCACACGGTCTCACTCTTAGCCACTCCAAGGCATACCACTTCCGCATATGAGCACTCCTTCAGGTTGCAGGCGTTCCGACTGTGGAACGCACTTCCTTGTGCGATAAGAGACAGCCCGACTCTTTTCGCTTTCAAAAACCGGGTAAAAGAGCACTTCCTCTCTCTTTTGTGATAGTTGTAGTATGTATATTATTATTATATGTAAACTTTATGTACAGGTTTATGTATGTATTGATACGTATTTAGTAGTTTGTTAGATACGAGTATGTATTTTATTTACCGTATTTTATAGATGTGTAATTTACTTATATGTATTTTATTATTGTTTAGATATTGTGCACTGCCTACCCTTTATTGATAAAATTTCCTGTCATGCCTTGGTTTGCTGGAAGAAATCTCTTTTTAGAGATAAGCTCGCCTTTGTACATATGTTTTCTCTTAATGTATCTTTTTTAAATAACTGTGTTCAATAAAGAATTATGAATTATGAACGACCCTTTACAATTTGATATATTATATCAAATAAATAAAATAAATCTACATTCATTCTAGATGATTTTAGTTTACAATTTGATTGCAGCTTCCTTTTAAGTAAGAAATACCTATGCCAGGAAGCCCCGCTCTTCTATATCTGGATATCATTATATTAAGTATGTAGGTATGGAACAATACATCTAAGCTTGATTCTAAGTATAATTAAATTAATTTATAATCAAATTAAAAATAAAAATAGGCAAAACTAAGATTTTTTTTTCTTACAATACATTTCGAATGAACTTATAAAAGTAATAACTTTTAAAAATTGCATTTCGAGTATTAATTCAGTTTAAAATGAAAAATTATACCTATATTAGTAGATAAATATCCTAGAAGATTTAACTCACTTCGTGTTAGTGTCTATCCGCGGCTTTAACATTGTGCGGTCTTTAAGCTCAACTATCCTCATTGTGCGGTCGGACCTGATTGTGGGGACATAATGTATTATGTGGTGGGGACGTCCGAACAATATTTTGACGATGCTTCAAATATAGTTATCGAATTCTCGCGTTCTGATTGGTCGGCTGGTGCAGTATGACCAAATTTTCGGGGGGGACCGCACAATCGGTATTTAGATTAAGTTTAATTAACACACGCTGGAAATTAGTTCAGGTGTTCCACCACCACGTGGCGCCACCAGTTATGTATGTTAGGTACGAAAATGTGATAAAACGCGGACCTATACAAAAGACCGCACTTCATGCGTGAAAATTATAATCATACTGCGGTGTGTTTAACGGTCGAAAGAATCACAGAGATTGAATATCAGTCCGACTGGAGCCTACTACAACCTAATGGTCGTAAATAGGCACCTCACTGGAAAGTGACCACGCGCTCCGAGGTGCCTACTTACCTCGACGGGTTATTGCAAGCTCGCCTTGCACACCTCTTCTCTATTTGTTATCTTTGTGTCTGTTTTACAATGAAAAATACAAATTACGAATCTGACTTTAATTCGAATTAGCTTAATTTTATGTGGTAGCAGGACGTACATACAATGATGATTATTGTAATAACAGTTAAAAAAGTAAATGAAATATAGGATTAGATTAAATATAAAAATAGGAGGTAAATCATCAATTACACCCGAGGCATTTAGGCGCACGAGCAAGCGAAGCGAGCGAGGGTGCTTATGGTTCGAGGAAGGAAAGGAGCTGCGTTAGATTTTAATATTTACTTACCTCCCTAGCTAGGGTAGGAAGTCGCATTTACAACTGGTTTTCACCCAGAGCCAGATGTACCCAGATGCTTGTGTGGGCCAATACTTGCCTGGGTAGGTTTAGCCTTTTTCGATTGTTGGTACTTACCTACGTAAGCCATTTTTATTTTAAGTAAATTATAAAATAAAACTCATGCTGCTTCTATGTTTTTATTATTATTTTTAAAATAATTCTTAAATCTAAAAATGAGATAAAATCGAGTGTAGTGTAGTAGAGTACTGTGTAGTAGAGATAAACTACGATAACAAGGCGCGCCCTTCCAGTATTCGCCGGCGAGACAGCGAGCGTTATAACGACACGCGTGTGAGCATTACAGCGTACCTATGGAGTAGTGAAGGGGCGAGCCAAGTTACTGTAGTTTATGTCTACACGTAACATTAACTACAACCCGTTTAGCGCCCTTTCGCATTTTTTTATATTATACGGGTTACAGGAAAAGTCGTGCTAGATCCGTTAAGGGCATGGAGTACCCATAATTTCTGACTTATTTAACTATGAAACACCCTACCCTAAACTTAACCCTTTTCGAGATATTCGACTTATTTTTTTTATTTAAAATTGCCGATTTTTAGGCTACTAAATTTAATTTTGTTTATTTTGTGTGTCTTATTATTATTATTATTGCATTTTCATATGTGTAATAAGATGCTTTAGAACGTCAATCATTAAAATAGTGCATAAGTTAATTGAATAGGCCGAGTAGACAAGTGAAAGTTAAGAAATTAAAAAAATATATTAGAAAGTTTATTTTTCTCTAAGGGATATCTAAAAAATATATTATGGCAGTTGTTCGGCAGATGTGTTTTAAAATATCTACGTTTCATCAGCTATCTAACGAGGTATAACAATCTAGGGTTTTATTTAAATTAATTGAAAAAAACTTAGTTTCATTGGCGACAGTGGAGAAGAAAATTAATACTTAACCCTAAAAAGTAAAATAAAACAATAGGTAAGCATGTTGTCATTTATTAAATCAGGTTTTCACACAACTTTTTCTTACTCTACAGTTCATGTTCAACATCGCCGCCTCTGTTTCTAATACATTGTCGCATCCTTCTACGGAGACCAGTCTTCACTACTCCAGTGGTCAACGTTGTCCTCATTTGATTTGCTGCATCCACAATCCTTTCTCTTAATTCTTCCACAGACGAAACTGGATTTGGCTCGCTGTAGGCAAGACTTTTCATGCGCCCCCACACATGAAAATCCATGGGGGTTAGGTCCGGACATCTTGCTGGCCATGGCAACGGCCCACCTCGTCCTATCCATTTGTTTGGATAATTTGTGTCCAGCCAGTCCCTGACACTTCTCCTGAAATGGGCAGGGCAGCCATCATGTTGGAACCACACGTCCCTGATCAAGTTGAGTGGCAGATCATCCAGCAAATCACTCAAGTCTCCTCTCAAGAAGTTTTCGTAGCTTTCCCCATTTAGATTGTCCGGGAGAAACTAAGGTCCAATCAAATGATTGGAGATAATGCCCATCCACACATTCACGATGAATCTTCGTTGGGACCCCTTCACTCTTTTCTTATTGGGATTCCTTAGTTGTTTTGGGGCCCAGTAATGGGCATTGTGATAGTTAGTTATGCCATCTTTATCAAATTTGGATTCATCTGTCCACAAGATATTTCTTAGAAAATCTGGGTCTACTACGTCAGCATGTACCATAAATCTGCAGAAGTCCAACCTTCTTGCGGGGTCTCCTTCTTCAATAACGTGTACCGGCGTGTAATGGTACGGGTATAGGCCAGCAGTATGCACTGTAAATCACACTCTCCATTGCGAAAGTCCCAGATCACGGGCAACAATATTAGTGGAAGTAGTCGGATCCGCTCGAAAGCGTTGCAGTATCTCATTGTCCTGTTCTTCGTCGTCAACAATTCGTGGTCTTCCCATGTCTGTATTTCGTCTCAAAACAGAGCCAGTTTCTCGAAGTCTTCGATAAACTCTGGGCTCACCTTTAGCGGATGACCTACTCGCTGGGGCGTCCAAACTTTTTTAGCATCATGTTGGGGTCATTTGATCATCTTCCTGAAAGTTTCAGGGTGCGGAATTGAATAGTTTTTAAGATATGATTTTTTGAAAATCTGAAAATACTTTGTAAAATGATGTAACGCAACGCAAATAATATGTTTAAATCTTGTCTGTGGTCAAAATACATTACCTACATTTCGTTGTACGCATATTTGAAAAGATAAGAATTCTATAAAAAAAGGAGGAAATGTGGGATCTTTTTATAATAATACCTATTTTAATAAAATCATTTAACTTGCAATTTTTGTTTGTTTATTTATTTTACGTCAATCAAAGTTAATTTAGTATTTCTTTCGTAAAATATCACTTTTGATAATAACAAAAGTTGTCATTTTTGTGGAACGCATTTTGTTGGGGTGTTTTGCCGCGTTTTTGGTTGGGCGGCAAAGTAGTAGTCCCTTTTCTAGTAGTTTCGCGAATGTTCTATTTTCTTGTTCTCTCGATATTTACAAGCAAAAACAACTGGCTAGAGTAGGTTATTGTGGCTACTTTTCAATTGGGTTATAGGTTATGTTAGAACGTTGAAGAAGCTAAACCGGAGCGGAGCGTATGCAAACAAAAACTATTGGCTAGAGTAGGTTATTGTGGCTACTTTTCAATCGGGTTATAGGTTATGTTAAGAAGCTAAACCGGAGCGGAGCGTATGCAAACAAAAACGATTGGCTAGAGTAGGTTATTGTGGCTACTTTTCAATCGGGTTATAGGTTATGTTAGAACGTTGAAGAAGCTAAACCGGAGCGGAGCGGAGCGCAGTGTATGCAAACAAAAACGATTGGCTAGAGTAGGTTATTGTGGCTACTTTTCATGTAAATTAATTAAGCAACTAGGCATTTCCGCGCGGGGGGGAGTAGTAGGGAGGGGGGGGGGGCATCTACCCCCTTCCCCCTCCCCCCACTTAAAGATCAAGGTCAGTCTAAATTTTGGGTTGGAGTGTAGATAAGGGGGTCCGCCCCCTTATCGACACTCTGACCAAATTTTGTTTTAATTTAACAACATAACCTCAAAACTTTAAATAATCATATCTCAGAAACTAGGCATTTCCGCTGGGGGGGGGGAGTAGTAGGGGGGGGCATCTACCCCCCTCCCCCAACCCTCCCTCCCCCCTCAGGGTCAACAAAAGTAGGTCTTCCGCTAAAGTCCTTCCAAACTCTGTCCCACAATCGCAGTATCCGTAACAAATGAGCATATCAGCATATTCCTCAGGTGTGTAGGACGTCATCTTCAACACTTCCGTATCACAAGTACTAATCAGAGTCCGATTAACAAGCACGTAGTCACAAATCAGAAGAAATAGTCCAGAATCACAGTCAAGTCGAGAAAAAGAGCAAAAAGATATCACATCTACTGTACGAAGCACAAAAGCAGACTGACAACCAAAACAATATCCCGTGCAGGGTTGGATTCAGACCATCGGAAAATTATTGTCTATGGAAATTAAAAATATACTACTTGGCTAAAATTATACTACGTTTTGTTTTTCGTCAACTTTGTTTTAAATTGAAATAAAATAGCATTAGTTAGTGAAATTTTGTTTTAATATTTACTAAAAATATTCAGATGTTATTAAAATTGAGGCAACTGGATGTCTATCTCAGCCAATTGACTCGACGTAACATGTCATCAGACGGCATGAATTCTATACAATTATTAGATATACTTTCTTTTACAGCATGGCATGAAAGTAGCAGGGAGTCAATGGAGCGAGTTGCTAATTTATTCCGTATTTTTGTTTTCGCCAAGTTAACTTTGCTGAATACTCTTTCACAATCGGCATTTGCGTGAGGCAGAACCAAGCAATCAAGTGCAAATTTGGCGATTTCTTTAAATGGATGGTTTTCGGACATGTCACACCAAACACTCAGTTTCGCCCAAAACACGTCTGCTCTTTTTTCTGTCTTTATATTTTCATCAAACTCAATTAGTGGCAGTGCATGCCATTGATCGTCAAGAATTTGTAGTTTGTTAATATCTTGTATATCAATCACTCTAGGAAAGTTTGAGGCGATAGTCAGAATGCTTGGATTTTGTTCTCGCACAGATTGACTCAAAGCATTTTTAGGGCTTAGTAATGCAATCTTGATAAGCGCCTCATTGTTGAAATCCCATCTCTTTTTAATTTGTAAGGCAGACTCAACAAGAAAATCTTTGCACCTATTCAACAATTCTTTCCGTCTATTCGTGTCCGCCTTAATTTCAGGAGTGTTGATTTTAGACGCCACGCCGATTCCTAGGTAGAGAAGCTCGATTTGTAAGTGTTTTGTTCTGTCGTCTGGATTTATATCAGCTATATTGGTTTGGTTAACGTGCCTCCGCTCCATGAAACACAGCAGAAATTCCTTGTACATATCCTTTACTTTTGCATCCAACTCAGTTACCACAACTGCCGAGGACTGAAAATACTTGTTGAAAGTTGTAAACTTTGGTAGTACCCATGCTAGGAAATAATTTCAAAGCATCCCAATTGCTTAAAACGCGTGCCACTACTTCCTCCAATGACAGCCATCTTGTTTGTGACGGGTGCAACAATTTTTGTGGCTTGAGGTCTAAGAATTCTTGAAATTGCCTTGGTGATGCTGAACGTTTTGAGCTGTTGTGTACAAAACTATATATATTTCGTGCCAATTGTTCGCACCTATTTGGTAGCTTTTGGCAGGCTGCACTGGCGCATAGATGTGCGGAATGACATGTGCACTTTAATATGATAATACCAGGACAATCATCTCTGAACCTGCTTGCAACCGAATTTTCGCGTCCCATCATCACATTGCAGCCGTCAGATCCGAAACCAACAATGTTTTCGAAAGGAATGCCGTATTCCGTAAAGCTTTTTTTCAATTTATCATATATGTTTTCTGCTGTGGCTCTTCGTTTACTGCACTTGGATGATCAGCGCTGAAAATTTCATGAAGATTCCAAAACTTGCTCTCTATACGCCCAGAAGTTTCGTTGAAGAATCGTATCACTACACAAGACGCTTTTGTTGTAGAAATGTCGGTCGATTCGTCTGTCATAATGCTGAATTTACTCGTAGATATTTTTAATTTGTTTGCTAATTCTGCTTTGTACACTGGACCAATGCCTTTGTATATGATTTTTGCAGTCTTTTTTCGTGTTATATTAGTCTGTTTCAGAATTTTGGAATCTGGGAAACATTCTTTCAATACTTTGCCGAGGTGGTCAGCAGCATTGAAAGCTAAATTATGCTCTGCAAAATAAGCAGCCAGCTTGACTTCGGCGATTCGCGCCAACTTAACGGTGTTATTTTCCTGAGTCTCCGTAAGTGTTGAAAAAAAAGATGTGACTGGGTGTAGCGCACGGATTGAAGATACATTTTTCATATGTTTTTTACCTTCAGAATAACTCGATAAAACATGTTTTGCGGCCATCATAGAGACATTACATACTTTACACTGTGCTTTGTAATTATCTTGATTATCAAAGTAAGCCACTTACAAAATTTTGGTTCACTCTCCCATTCGGCCCTGTATTTTTGTTGCCTGTGTTTATCTTTAACTTTTAAGTCTCCTCTTTCTACGCGTTTCTTCTTTGGTGTTGAAACACTAGACCTTTCTGCGACCTCGCTTGCACTCATCATTACAAATTGCAATCACAAAAACAGGTATGGCGAAAATAATGCTTTGAAATACACTCATTCATAAAACACATCTATCATATTCCGTCAAGTCAGAACGACGGGGATCGGGATAGTAAAACATTATTACCCAGGTGAGTTAAGTTGGCACCTGGATCGTGACGTCATTATGGCGCTCATAAAGCAATTGTATCCCGGCAAGGTGCCAAGTTAACTCGTCCGCGTAATACGTCGTATTACGTACGCTCTGGTCGGGGAATCCCCACCCAGAGCTTGTCGTTGCCTGATTCGATGTTTCCATACGTGCAGAAATTCCCTATATTGAAGGGTAAATGTTAAAAAGAAAACATCTCAACCAACAAAAAAAATCGGTCGGCTTTTAGATAAAATTATGGTATTTTCACGTAGTATACTTAAATTACGATACTACATACTACATATCATGAAAATATGGTACAAATAGTATAATTATACTACTAAATCCAACACTGATCCCGTGTTGTATTCCAGCCCTAACCGGTCTCTACACATTTTTTCTTTCATTCACACCTACATAAATCGTCACTTGTCTCGCTCGCACGGTGCGTCTTAACTTGAAGGACAATAAGCGCGGGGCCGTTAGAGCTGCTACCTGGAGCGTCCCAACTACTTTTATATCCACGAAATGTAATACAAATCCTAGATTGTTATACCTCGTTAGATAGCTGAGACATGAACTGTAGAGTAAGAAAAAGTTGTGTGAAAATCTGATTTAAACCCCACCCTCTCATAAGGACACCGGTTGAACAAACTAACAATGGAGAACAAAAGACGGCGAGGCAATGAAAATGACATTTCATGCTTACTTACCTATTGTTTTATTTTACTTTTTAGGGCTAAGTATTAATTTTCTTCTCCACTGTCGCCTATGAAACTAAGTTTTTTTCAATGAATTTGAATAAAACCCTAGATTGTTATACCTCGTTAGATAGCTGATGAATCGTAGATATTTTAAAACACATCTGCCGAACAACTGCCATAATATTTTTTTTAGATATCCCTTAGAGAAAAATAAACTTTCTAATATTTTTTTTAATTTCTTAACTTTCACTTGACTACTACGGCCTATTCAATTAACTTATGCACTATTTTAATGATTGACGTCCTAAATCATCTTATTTCACATATGAAAATGCAATAATAATAATGATAAGACACACAAAATAAACAAAATTAAATTTAGTAGCCTAAAAATCGGCAATTTTAAATAAAAAAATTAAAAGTCGAATATCTCGAAAAGGGTTAAGTTTAGGCTAGGGTGTTTCAGAGTGAAATAAGTCAGAAATGATGGGTACTCCACGCCCTTAACGGATCTAGCACGAATTTTCCTGTAACCCTGTAAACATAATTTTTTAGATCCGTCCAATTTATTCTGCCCAGTTCCGGTTCCCGGCTAAGGCACTCTTCACATTCTTGCTTGTTGGGTACTTTCATCCTTATCCAGTAAATTGCCATTTGTCTATTCATTGCGTATTTTTCTTGATTAGTCCAGGCCAATCTTCTGAACGGCCTTTAGGAGGTGCAATTTTGTAAAGAACACAGTTTAATAGTAACAAACACCATATTCAAACAACCAAAGAGAAGGCTATATACCTGGAAAATGCCTGGAAAATGCATCGCAAAGATATTCAAAAGTGCAAAATACTACCAGGAGCCGATTTGAATACAGTCCATAATTTATTGATTAGTTTTCATAATTTCGATGTCAAGAAAAATAGGAGAAGAAATAGGCGAAAGAATATAGCAGTAAACTTAAAGAATTAGACAGCAAGTTAGAAAAGTATCAAGAAAGTTTAAAAGAGAATATTAATTTTATAGGTATCGAAGAGAGATGGTGTAATACGAAAGATATACTAAGGAAAAGTGCAGAAGAATGCCTAGAGAAAGAGAAAATTGTACCAAGGAAGAAATGGTTGACAAAAGAAATAACAGGAGAATTTTAAGAAGCAAAAGATATGACAATAGTATTACACAACACTGAAGCGACGATTAATAACTATGTTCCAATCATTTAATTTATGTCATTTATTTCTAGAGCCGACTAGAATTACACTTACCAGCCAAACTTGCTTAGATAACGTTTATTGTGACTGTGCATTCACAAGTAAAAGTGTAATTAACTGCTTACCTTCCGATCACAGTGGTCAAACAGTTTCATTCCCAATTGCTATTAAGGATAAGACTGATCCATCATTTTATAGGCCTATTACATCCCATAGACTAGAGACATATACGAAAAACTTAGATATAAATTTGCCAGTACCGGATTTTAATGAACAGAACCCAAACAAAATCTACTCAGACTTCTTCAACATTATTCAGACAGAATTCAATAAAGTTTTCAAATTAAACAAAGTCAGTGACTACAACGGTAAATCTAAATTTAATGACTGGGCAACGTTTGGAATTCGTAAAAGTAGAGTTATCTTGTATGACCTTTATGATCAAAAAACCTATAACTTTGATCGAAAATTTCATGACTATGTTAAAAAATATTCCAAAACTTTCAAGTTGGTTTGTAGAACTGCAAAAACTTTACACATTAATAGAAACATTCAAAATTCAAATAATAGAATGAAAACAGTTTGACAAATAATAAACCGCGAAACTGGCAAAGTTATACCAAGGGACAATGATTTCTGCTTAAAGATAGGTGATGATGTTGTTAAATCCAACGCTGATGTTGCTCGAGCTTTTGAAACATTCTTCTCCAATGTACCCGTACTCACAACAGACCGTCTAAATTCATCTCCATATGAAGCAGAGACTTTATTAAAAAATAACACTAGCGTCAGTAATGTATATTTAAAATTTCATCATGTATATCCCCAGGACATTGTCAAAACGTTTAAATTACTTAACATAAAAAATACGGAAGACCTGTGGGGTATATCAGTCAAAGTCATTGGTTCAGTAATTCTAGTTATAGCCCCACACTTAGCTTATATATTCAATAAATGTGTTGACGATGGGGCTTTTCCAGACCTCATGAAACACAGTAAACTGATACCTCTGTTCAAGTCGGGAGATAAGGGCGATCCTTCAAATTTCAGACCAATATCTGTTCTTCCAACACTAAGTAAAATATTTGAAAAGATTATACTCAATCAAATGCTCTCACACTTCAACCGTACAAAACAACTCCACGCTAAACAATATGGTTTCACTAGGGGTAAATCGACTACGGATGCAGGTATTACCCTTATATCTCATATTTATTCTTCATGGGAGGCCGCACAGGATGCTATCGGCGTTTTTTGCGACCTGTCGAAGGCGTTTGATTGTGTTGATCATAATACGCTATTGATTAAATCAAATCATTACGGAGTTAGAAATAAAGCGTTGGATCTACTAAGATCATACCTAAGCAATAGAATTCAAAAGGCAGAAGTTAACGGCGTAAAATCTGATGGATCGGTTGTTAAAATTGGCGTTCTACAAGGTTCCATATTAGGCCCTTTCTTATTCCTGGTATATATTAATGATCTGCCTTTCATGGTGGAGAAACTAACTGGCATAGTGTTGTTTGCTGATGATACTTCAATGGTCTTCAAAATTGAAAGACAAAAAGGAGATTTTGATGATGTTAATGGTGTATTGTCTTTAACCTTGAATTGGTTCACAGTTAATAATTTATTGTTAAACGCTGGTAAAACCAAGTGTATCAAATTCTCACTTCCAAATGTCAGGCAAGTTGAGACCAGTTTAGTGTTAGACAACAGCACGTTAGAATTAGTAAATGATACGAAGTTTCTTGGCCATTGATAGCAAATTGCAGTGGGGACCCCACATAGATAAATTGGCTGGTAAATTAAGTTCTGCGGCTTACGCTGTTAGGAACATCAGACAAAGCACGGATGTGGCTACATCTAGGCTAGTATATTTTAGTTACTTTCATAGTGTGATGTCCTATGGTATCTTGTTGTGGGGGAAAGCAGCGGATATTCAAACTATTTTTATTTTACAGTAAAGAGCTATTGAAATTGACATACTAACAGTAGCTAGTCAATTCATTTTCGAAAATATAATGTATGTACGCAAGAACCTTACAACATTTTCCAAACTTAGCGATAGCTGTAATGTTATCCTAAGAAATAATCACAGACTATGTGCGCCCCGTTTTAGACTCGCGAAGGTTAGCAATTCTTTCAAGGGTCAGTGCATTCTCTACTACAATAGGATACCTCTGGAGATTTTGAAATTGCCATTTGAGCAATTTAAAAAGCATGTTAAAGCGACTTTGTCGAAAAAGGGATATTACAATATTCAAGATTACTTAAATGACAGGACTGTATGGGGTTAATCTGGCTCAACACAGACCTTGCTGTTAATCGTTTTGTAATTATTTAATCCTGCTTATTAATCATAACAATAAAATTTTTCATATTTGTATTAGTTAAGCACAACCTATTTTTAAAAGTGTGTGTGTAAATTTTAATGTGTGTAAATAGTGTCCAAGGTATTATTATTATTATTATTATTAAAAGAGATCTAAAAATTAATCTGTGGGAGTTTCTACGCCCTTCTCCTCCCACAGTGGTCCAATGTAGAGAAGAGGCAAAAAATGACGTTTGCTAAGTATATGTAAATATCTACAGTAATAAAGTACTTTGACTTTGACTTTTGACTTTATTGCAGAGTACAAAATTCTAACAAATAAGATAACTACTAAATGTAGAGAGGCAAGACAAGGTCATATGACAAACATGTGTGACTAAATAGAATATTACATCAGTGGAGGAAAAATGAACCAAGCATATAGTTTAATTAGACAGTTAGAGAAGAAACATAAAACAAAAAGTACAACAATATTAGATAAACAGGGATATCTTTTGACTGACTGTAAATAAATTATAGAAAGGTGGGTTGAATACATATAAGCGAAGGACTAGAAGAAGAGGGTATTGAACAGGAAAATGTACAAAATAAAGATGATCTAGTTCCAGATATACTTAGTGAGGAATTTGATTTAGCAGTAAATAACATTCAAAATGGCAAGGCAGCAAAAATAAACGGAATATACATAGTCAGGTCATAAGTTCTGTCACATGTGCAATATGAAATAATTTAGACATGTTTATTATTTATGTAAACATTTATATAGCAAAATGAACTTAATAAAACATAGATTCTTATGGTAATAAAGTTTATTCAATATGACCCCCACGATTTTTAATACAGGCCTTTATTCTGCGCGGCCAGTCGTCTATCGCAGCACGAACGAGGTCCATGTCAATATCGGCGGCTGCCTTAATCAAGGATGCCTTGAGTGACTCCAAATCAGGATGAGGCTTTGAGCAGGCCTTTCCTCCAAGTGTTGCCATATCTTGTAATCTAACGGACTCAAATCTGGACTGGAGGAGGGCCAGTCTTCGTGCCGGATAAAGTCGATTTCACGCGCCGCCAGCCAGTCTTGTGTGCTTTTCGCTCTATGAGCTGGCGCAGAATCTTGTTGGAATACCCAGTGCCTGTTATTAAACATGGTATGAGAAACAGGTTCCACAAGGTTCTTGAGGACTGTATTTTGATACACAACTGCATTAGTTTTTACGCCTTTCTCACAAAAATGTACCTCAGTTAAGCCCCAATAAGAGACTCCCAACCAAACCATGAGCGAGGATGGAAAATGACCTCGTTGGACACGCGGAATACGGTTGCTCGCTTCTTCACTGCTGTGTGCGTACACCTTATCATTTTGTTTGTTGTAGCTCTCTTCCACGGTGAAAATTTTTTCATCCGAAAAAAGAATTTCCCGATGCTTTTTTCCCGCGTAACGCTTCAACAAAGCGCGGCATCTCTTCAGTCTCAGGTCCATTAAACGAGCGTCCAAACGATGTCCTGTTTTTCTTCGATATGCCCTAAGCCCTAAGTCTTCATTTAACACCCTTTTCACCGTGGTCCTGCTTAACCCCATCTGAAGGGCCAACAGTTTCTGCTTACGTATGGGATTTCTTTGAATTCGCGCCTTCACAGCTTTTATCACTGCTGGAGTCCTAACAGAGCGAGGGCGACCACTTCTTGACCTGTCATCTATACTAGAGTCTTCATTGTATCGTTTTATGGTACGATAAACGAATCTTTTGGTTATATTCAAATTTTTCAGTAAGTCGAAAATCTGAATTGGCGCGTAACCGCAACGACGCAACGCAATAACTGCGACACGGTCTTCTTTAAGTGTCCACTCCATATTTAAAAATGAGGGAAATTCTAAAAAGTACATATTTTAATTTTCATGAAAAATTAAAAATTCGAATTCAATAAACTTTTTTGTGGCCATCGTTCTAAATTCAAAAGTTTTTATTGTGTGACAGAACTTATGACCTGACTGTGTATATAGAAATGATCAAATATGCTAATTTCAATCCGATGAAAAATTGAAATGAAATGTTTGAACTAGTTCAAGAAATGTACAAAACTGGTACTGTTCACACATATTTTCAAATTAGCAAAACGGTCACTGTTGGTAGTGGTATAAGTGAAACGAAAGTTTACACTCCTTGATAGGTCTTTATTGGACAGTGGTCGCAATAATACTACAATTCGACTTATATTAATACAAGCTAGCTTATATTTATACTCGGGGCTAGCGGTCGGTCCATAGTTCTCTCCGTGTTGGTCGCAGGGATCGTGACTCCTAGTTCAAAGTCGACGCATGCGGTCCCTGTCGGCGCGCTGCTCCATCTCGCTCGCACTTCCAGTCGGCCGGTTGCGCTGGCCGGGGCTCGCTGTCCGTAACATCCTCCCCCCGGCGCAGACTCGTCGTAGCCTCCTCTTCCACGCGTAGGACGGCGAGTTTCCTGGTAGGTCGCGTGAAGACTCCGCCTTTTGTTCGTATGTCGGCGCTGCGCACGTCGTTGTCCGTGCCGACGTGTATGCGCTCGACGATGCCGCGCGGCCATGTGTTGGGCGGCAACCCGGAGTCCACCACGACGACGAGGTCGCCCACTCGCAGTGGTCGTTGGAGATCCGCTGCGCTTCTGCGTGGCACCAGGGTGGGAAGATATTCCCTGGTCCATCTTCTCCAGAATTGGTCAGCCAGTCCTTGGGCTGCTCTCCACTTGCGCCGATCAGCTGGTTCGCAGGGGCTGGTCTGGGGCAGGCCGCTCGATGTCCCGATCAGGAAATGATTAGGCGTCAGCGCCTCTGGATCCGCCGGGTCCACCGACACGTGGGTCAATGGGCGCGCGTTCACGGCGTACTCAGCCTCCAGCAGCAAAGTCAGCAGCACCTCCTCCTTAGGCACCTGCTCGTTCAGGGTGGCTTTGAGGGCGGTTTTGATGGACCGCACCAGTCGCTCCCAGGCGCCTCCCATGTTCGGCGCCCCGGGTGGGATCAAGCGCCAGTCCACGCGCTGCAGGTGCGCGTAGTCTCGCAGTGCTGGCGCCCACTCCTTGTAGGCGGCTCGTAGCTCGTTGTCAGAACCTCGGAAGTTGGTCCCGTTGTCGCTCCAGATCTGGCGAGGCCATCCGCGGCGCGCAGCCATCCTCCTCAGGGCCATGATTGCTGCGTCAACGTCGAGGCTGCCCACCAGCTCGATGTGGACAGCTCGCGTCGTCAGGCACGTGAAGAGCGCGCCCCATCTCTTCTCTCGCCGGCGCCCGACTGCTACCAGCATCGGGCCGAAGTAGTCGACCCCGCAGTTGGTGAAAGGCCGGCGGTTGGAGTCCAGGCGGGCCGGTGGCAGGTTCCCCAGCGGCGGGACTCAGGGCGTCGATCGGCGCACTCGGCAGAGTGCGCAGGATCGGGACACCGCACGCACAGTGGGACGTGCGCGCAGTATCCAGTAGCGTTGCTGCAGGTCGTTCAGCACGCGTTCGTTGCCGGCGTATCCGGCGGCGGCGTGCTCCCTCAGCACGATCAGCCGAGTCAGCGGGTGGTGTCCATCCATGATGAGTGGCTGCTTGGCTTCTGTCGGTACGCGTGCGGCATTGATTCGCCCGCACACGCGTAGCAGGTCATCCTGCATCATCGGGTCCAGCTTGTGAAGACGGCTGGAGGCTGGCAGTGGTCGGCCCGCTTGTAGCCGTGCGATCTCCTCCCCGAAGCTGTCCCGCTGCGCCTTGGCCACCCATAGCTGCTCTGCTCGTTCGAGGTGGCGCAGCTCCAGGCGCTCAGTCTTCTTCTTGCATCTGTCGATGAAAGCCAATATAGTAGCAGTGGCCCGAATCAACCGCTCATATGATGAGAAGCGGCTGATATCCGGCAGGCCATCCGCTCCCCCCGTGTTGGATGCGTGGTGCGTTGCCTCGACATCCTCTGGCTCGTGGTTCGATGCTCGGGGCCAGGCGTCCTCAGGCTCGTAGAGGAAGGCCGGGCCGATGAACCACCGGTCGTGTGGTCCTTGTGGCATGTTCTCCGGGCGCGTCGCGTCGTCTGCCACGTTGTGCTCGGTTGGCACCCATCTCCATTGGCTGGGCTCGGTCGCCTCAGCTATCTCGCCGAGCCGGTGCGCTACGTATGGGGTGTAGCGCCGCGCGTCGGTGCGAATCCACTGGATCACGGTGCTGGAGTCGCTCCAATAGACGACTTGTTGTGGCTGCCAGTGGTGTTCTCGCTTGATCATGTCTGCGAGTCGTACGCCAATCACTGCAGCCTGGAGTTCAAGGCGCGGGATCGTCTGGGGCCGCAGTGGGGCCACCTTTGCTTTGGCGGCGGCCAAAGCGATCGTGATGCGGCCGTCGGCGTGCTCAAGGCGCCAGTACGCCGCTGCGGCGTATGCTTGCTCGCTGGCGTCCACGAAGACATGAAGCTGTCGCTCTGGCTCTGCAGTGTCCTCTTCGTTGTAGCGGCGTGGGAGTCGCAGCTGGGCCATGTCGTTCAGTACCCCCAGCCAGCGGTCGAAGCGTTCGGCGTATGCCGATGGCAGGGTCTCGTCCCAGCCCATGCTGATGCGCCACAGGTCTTACAGCAGGATCTTCGCCGTGATGGTGTAGCTGCTGAGTAGGCCCAGCGGGTCAAAGATTGACATGACCGTTGCCAGTGCCTCTCGCTTGGTCGGTGCCCGCTGCTGCATCCGGACTGGGTCAGGGACGCGGGCCAGGGTGGTGTTGAACCCCAGCGCGTCGCTCGTTGCGTCCCACAGCATCCCCAGGGTCTTCTCGTTCTTGACCTCGTTGGAGCCCAGGGTTGTAGGGCGCCGGGCTCGTAGCTTCTCAGGGATGGTGTCCAGCAGGCGCGGGCAGTTGGAGTTCCAGCTTCTGAGGGTGAAGCTGGCCCCGGCGTGTACCGCGATGACTTCGTCGACTGCTCTCTGGGCCTCCTCCGCTGTGTCAAAGCTGTGGACCAAATCATCCATGTAATGACTGCGGGTGATCAGTGGAAGTGCCCTGGGGTGCGTGCTGGCGTGGTCGATCGCGTTCTGATCGCGCACACTGTGTGCCAGGAATGGTGAGCTGCTCGCGCCGAAGATCATCGACGTCATCTTGTAGTGGTCAGGCGGACGGGTTCTGTCGCCGCCTCTCCAGAGGAACTGCTGCGCGGGTTGGTCCTGGCTCCGGACCTTGATGCGCAGGAACATCTCCGCGATGTCGGCAGTCACGGCGATCGGCCTCTCTCTGAAGCGGAAGAGGATGCCCGGCAGCGATTGCAGCAAGTCTGGGCCCATCAGCAGCTTATCGTTCAAGCTGGTGTTGTGTGAGCGGTGCGCAGCGTCGAAGACCAGGCGTACCTTGCCCGGCTTGTTGGGGTTCTTCACCGCGAAGTGTGGCAGGAACCATTGTATGGGGCTTCGCTGCTCGCTCCCGTCGCATCTCTTCGCGTACCCCTTGTCCAAAAGGTTCTGGATCTGCTGCGTGTACTCGACCTTAAATTGGGGGTCGCGGTCGATCTTCCTCTCGATCCCATGTAGACGCCTCAAAGCGTCGGCGTAGTGCGACGGCAGCACGATGTCGTCCGTGCGCCATGGCAGCCCAACCTCGAAGTGGCCGTCGACTCGACGGGCCGTCTTTTTGAAGATATCAATGGCGCGCTGATGTTCCGGCGATGTCTTCACACGGAGAGACACACCCAGCGCGTCCACCTCGAAGTGTTGCTTCACCAGCTCGTGAAGGCTCTCGTCGTCCTCGTAGCGGCGTTCTGCCGCGTGGACGTGCAGCACGGCGTCCTCGTCAGTGCGGCGCAGCAGTCGTGGCACTGTCCCGTAGACGACCCACCCTAGGTCGGTCTTGGAGGCGGCGGGCTCGTTCCGTTTGCCGGTCCGCATCTGGTGTGATACGATCAGGTGCCAGTGGTCGGCACCAATATCTGGGGCTTCGCGTTCTCGAAGCCGTGGTCTGCCAGATGTCGCAGGTGGCGGTAGCGCAGCACATCCCGTGACACGCTCTGTTGCCGCAGGTCGAGGTTGCGGACGGTTCGGGCCGCTATCTCGTGGTGTGCGCGCTCCTGATGCCCTCTGATTTGGACAGTGACTCGTCGACTGTCCGTGTGTGGCTGCACTGCGTTCACCCCGCGCAGGTTCAGTGGCGCGAGGTCTCCCGTGGCACCGACAGCGTCAGCGAGGTCCTTGCTGATCAGGGTGATGCTCGATCCCTCGTCCAGCAACGCGTAGGTTAACGTCTTCCCCGCAGGCCCAGTGACTTCAACTCTGCAAACCTTTAAGAGCACAGCATGGTCGTTAGTGTTCGCAATTGACATTACCGCTTCAGCTCCCTGATCGTTGGCGGGCTCGGTGCTCACGGTCGGCATCTCCTGGGCCTGGCGGCTGCTCCCCTCGTGCAGCAGCGGGTGGTGTGGACGGCGGCAGCCGTTCGTGTTACATCCCTTGGCTCTGCATACGTTGCGGCGGTGCCTGGACTCCATGCACTTGAAGCACAGGCGTTCTGACCTGGCCCACTCCCAGCGGGCATCGGTGGTCATGTTCAACAGCTTGCGGCATCTGTTGATTGGGCGCTCGTTGCCACCGCAGCAAAGACAGGTCCTGCGATCTGCAGGTCTTCGCTCCTCTTCCGCGGTAAGCACCTGGGCGGTGCGCGCTGTGGCGCGTGGCAGACGGGGGATGACTGGCTTAGCGCCGCCGTATGTCTTCACTGGAGCGGGGGCCACGGGCGTGATTGACGGGCCTGGTGGGTGAACAAATGTTATCATATCCCTCGCTGCTTCCTTCAGAAAGCGTGTCAGACGTACGAGCTCTAGTTCTCCCTGGTTCGCTGTCTGCCTCGCGGACGTAGCCCAGTTGCACTTCATGTAGTCGGGCAGCTTGCTCACCACCTCTCGTACCAGGAGAGGGTTCTCCAGCCATTTCTCGGCGTGCAGGTCTTCCAGCCCGAAGACCACGTTCTCCACCTGTGAGGCAAAGACACTTAGAGAGTTAGTGTCATCTCGTCTGGGCGCCGGGATCTGATGCAGCATCGTCAGGGAGTTGTCGATGAGCAGCTCTGGTCGGCCGTAGAGCTCCTCCAATGTCTGCATGATCCGATCTGGACGCCTTGCTGTCCCCAACTGGTTGATCACGCTGGCTCTCGCTTTCCCTTGCAGCGCGATTCGGAGTCGGTTCACGTTCTCCTCGGGGTCGATGTGGTATTTTCTCGTGGTGCTCTCCATCGAGGATTTGAACGATACCCAATCGCCCGGATCGCCTGAGAAAATAGGTAAGTTCAAGTTAGGTTTATAACGGTGAGGTCGATCCAACTTCTGCTCAATCCTCTCGAATCGCTCTGCGAGTAGTCGTCCCGTCGGCGTGGGTGAGCGAGAGCGGCGCCGCGCTCCATACTCTCGCTGTGGCGCGTCCAGCTGCAGCTGCTCATGTCTGAAGGTGACAGGTCTCTCCCCCCGTCGTTCAGGCGGGGTATGGCGTCGCTCGGCTTCGGTCCCCGTAGCTGTTGTTGTTGCGGCGGTCGGGTAGCTCGTCGACCGAGCGTCGGCGATGGGGTAGCTCGTTGTCCCGGCGGCGGCAGCTACTGGGCCCAGCCAGGCACTCATCCGCTCATGATGAGAGCCAGACACGTTGCTTGCTTGTTCGTCGACAGCTACACTCTGCATCTGTAACTCAAGCAACCTTTGCGCGTTTTCGAGGTCGAGATCGACCTGCCTCTTCTCGAGCTCTAAGGCCCGAAGTCGCATCTCGTTCATACGTGTTTGGGCTTCGATCTGAAGCTGTATGCGCTGCTGAGTCACGGCGCTGGATGTAGACCGCACGGAGTTCGCTCGTCGCACGTTCTCCTCGGTCAGCGGAGCCAATCTCGGGCAGTGTGCTGGCAGCACGGATCCTGCCTGACCCATTGACGGTTGCTCCGACGGGGACCGGGGCGGCACGACGTGGTGTATGGTCTGTAAAATGCTGCTTGGAAGGATGGATCCTCGGCGCCGGCCCGGGCTCCGGCGCGGGCATTGGCGGCGGCAAGGGCTTCTGCAGCTTCGGCGGCCTCCATGCGTGCACGCATCTCCGCTTGGGTGGACTCGACGGCGGCGGCGGCGGCTTCAGCAGCCTCGACGCGGGCCAGCATCTCGGCTCGGGCGGCCTGGTCAGCGCTCGTGGCGGCGGCCGCAGCGGCGGCGTCTGCGTCTGCCTTTGATACCATCTCGTACCGATCTGATACGGTTCTGTACTTTGAACGGAGTGACACTCAACGCTCTAGGTACTTGTACTTTCGAACGGAGTTGTCACTCAACGTTCTAGGTACAAATAATCGGAGTCAGGCTCAACGATCCTTTCCACCCATCGGCACTGATCGGAGTTAGACTCAACGATCCGGCTCGAAGGACCAAATGTTGGTAGTGGTATAAGTGAAACGAAAGTTTACACTCCTTGATAGGTCTTTATTGGACAGTGGTCGCAATAATACTACAATTCGACTTCTTCTTCATAATCTTCTCACGCACCCTTTCTGGGGCGTGGGGAGTCGGGGTCAGGTCGATGGACCTCTTCCCGAAGAATCGCCTCTGTCCACTCCTGTGGACAGGTCATCGGATGGCCCCTGCGGGCGGTGGTCTTGATGTGGCGCTGGTATGCAGTGGATGATCGCCGGCTAGGCAATCAGGTCGCGTGGCAGGCGGCGGCGGTCGGGCGGGCGCGCGTGGTGCGGCGCCAGTTCGGCGATATGCCGAAGATGTGAAGCATCCGCACTGGCGAACATGCCCTTCGCCAGCCTCTGGACAAACTGGTCCACGGTTTCCCATCTTAGGTCCCTCTGGATTGTCGCGTTCCTCACGTAGCGGGGGGCGCCGACGCAGAGAGAGGTTCTCTTGGGCTCGGAGTCTCCGTTTGTTCGTCTCCGAGCACAGGGCGTACCATGCCGGAGCCGCGTAGGTGAGGCGGGATCTCACGTAGGTCTTGTAGATCCCGAGCTTCGCCCTCAGAGGGAGGCTGGAGTCGAAAAGTGGACGCAGCTTGGCGCGTGCCACCTTGACCTGGCTGACGACGTTGTCAACGTGCTGCTTCATGGTGAGCCGGCGATCAATAGTCACTCCCAGGTACTTCAACTGCGAAGACCACTCGATATGCTGTCCCTGGAGCTGGAGCGATGGTGGAAGGAGACTCTGGCCTGTGATGAGCGCCTGCGTTTTCCCAACATTGACGGACAGACGCCACTTGGCGAGCCAGTCGGGCAAGATGTCCAGGGTGCGCTGCAGTTTGATGGCAGCGTGCGGAGCCTGGAACGACGACGCGTAGTAGGCTGCGTCGTCTGCGAAGAGTGCCAGCTGGGCACCCGGCCCGACGGGGATGTCGTCCGTGTATCGGGCGTAGCAGGCGGGAGACAGGCAGGAGCCCTGGGGGACGCCGGCTGCGACGGGATGTTCCTCGGAGACGGCGTCTTCCACCATCACTCGGAAGCGGCGATTCTTCAGGAAAGAGGCGATTGTCTTGACCGTTCTTCTTGGGGCAGGGGACGTCGACAACTTGTACAGCAACCCCTCATGCCATACTCTGTCGAACGCCTTCTCCATATCCAGAAGTACTGCGACAGTGTATTCTTTTTTGTTCATACAAACCGTCATGTCATTCAGTACTCTGGTGAGCTGAAGCGTCGTAGAATGCTCGGGCCTGAAGCCGAACTGTTCCGGGCGCGGCTGGATGTGGGGCAGTAACTTCGCTAACAGGAGCTTCTCAAACACCTTTGAGATGGTGCTCAGTAGGGTGATCGGCCGATAGCTCTCAGGCAGCTTGGTGTCCTTGCCCGGCTTGGGCAACATGATAACCAAGCCCTCCTTCCATTGGGTTGGAAAGTGACCCGTGCGCAAGATACCGTTAAACAGGCGCGCAACGGCCGCCACAGTGCGTGGCGGCAAATGTAACAGCGCCGTGTTGGGTATTCGGTCTGCGCCCGGGGCTTTCCTGGGCTTGGTACGTCGGAATGCACGCACAATCTGGCCGGGCGTGACGACGATGGGGTCCTCTTCGGGAGCTATCGGCGTGGCGAAGTACTCTCGCAGGTGTCTCTCGACTGTTGCGACGTGCTCCACATCATCCGTTGGGTTCGGCTTGAATTGCTTCTCCAAGCATTCGGCGAAGATCTCCGCACGGTCTTGGGCTCGGAATCTTGGTAGGCCGTCGCTGCCCAGGATTGGTCGAACAGGAGCAGGAGTGGTCGACAAAGCCCGGCACAGGCGATGCACGGAGGGGACGTGGTCGCCTATGGACTCGACGTGGCGTTCCCAAGATTCTTCAGCGTGGAGATCAAGTTGGCGCTTCAGCTCTGCCGTCATGGCGTTGAGCCTGGTCTTCATCGTGGGGCAGCGGGTTTGCTGCCACTGCTTCCGGAGAGCGCGCTTATCGCAGATGAGTGCGCGTAGCTCAGCAGGAAGAGGATTGGGCTTCCCCCCGCGAGCTACGGTGTGCGATGATAGGTCGAGCGCGTCTCGGATCTGGGTAGTTAGCAGCGATGCCAGGCGGTCAACGTCTTCCGGCTGGTTGACGGGGCAACTGGTGGAGGGTTGGTCTAGGGCGGCGGTGAAGGCGCCCCACTGGTAGCGGCGACGTGATGCTGGCGGAGATACCCGGGTGGGCAGGTCCGCCAGGACGAGAAGAACAGGCCTGTGGTCCGAAGGGAGGTCAGGGAGAACCTCCTGGCTCGGCGGTGTCCGGAGACCTCTGACGACCACGACGTCGATGATGTCCCATCCGGCCCGCGTGTCGAAGTGGGTGGGCTCGTCGGGACCGATGACGTCGTAGTTGTGGCTCACGGAGTCGGCATGGATGGCGCGTCCATCTGGGCACACCCTGGTGGAGTTCCAGGCGGTGTGCTTGGCGTTGAGGTCGCCGGCGACAAGTGTCGGGTGCGGCGACTGTAGCAGCCCCCGTAGCTCGGCGGTGTGGATTGGTGTACTGGGGGGCTTGTAGGCGGCGTAGAGTCGCAGCACCTCGCCGGCGACCTGGAGGTCGACGCCCAAAGCATACAGGGATGAATACTCCTGGGCGTCGACGAGCTGGTGGACGATGTTCCTGCCGACGATGACTGCCAAGCCTCGAAAGGTTCGGCCGCTGGAGGTCTTCTCGTCCTTGCGGTAGACGAAGTAGCCGGGTAGCGACAGCTTGTCGCTTCCGGCTAGGTGTGTCTCGCTGATGAGCATCACGTCGACGCGGTAGTCCCTCAGGAACACGTGGAGCAGCCGCTTCTTCCCTGTCAGCGACTGCGCGTTCCAGTGGACGACCCTGAGCGGCTCATGCATTGCGGAGCAGAGCGGTGAGTCTGCCCAGGGCAGTGGGGTCGCTGAGGAGGGCGAGCAGGGCTGTGAGGTGCCCCAAGTCCTGCTGCCCTATCGCCGCAGCCGGAGTGGCGGCGCCAGCGGCGGCCGCAGTCTCGCTGGCGGCGAGAGTAGCCGCCGCGGCGCCGGCGGCAGGTGGAGCCGTCGCCTTCTTCTTCTTCCCCCCCCGCTTCGTCTTCTGCCTGGGGGCTCCGTCGTTCGCCTGCGCCATAAGCGAGGCGGGCGCCGTTGGTTCCTGCAGATCGGGACGAGGCAGAGGGGGAGGCTGCACCTTCTTGGGCCCGGGCGCGTTGGTGAGCGCCACAGTGCCGGCCTTCTTGTTTCGCGCCTCCTGGCGGAACACGGGGCACGTCGCATTATTTGCCGTGTGCAGGCCACCGCAGTTGGCGCACGTCGGTGGCTGGTCTTTCGGGCGGGGGCATTCCCGCGCCGAGTGGGGACCGCCGCAACGTACGCACGCTAGGGGGCGGTGGCACATATGCGACGAGTGCCAGAATTGCTGGCACCTGTGGCACTGGGCCGGGCCCTGTTTCGAGCGCCAGGCCTCAATCTTCACCCCCGGCATGTACAAGAGCTCCGTGATCTCGTACACAGTGCCGGGGGCACGGTCTGGGTTCTTCTTCAGGTTGGCGAAGAAGATGCAGCCGGGTCGTCCTTTGCGCGCCCGGATCTGCTTACAGTACTCGGCCTCCACACCGAGTTCTGCAAGCGCCGCGACTATCTCCTCCGGCGCGGTGTTAGAAGGCAGCCCGCGGATCGCCACCTTCTGGGTTTTGTCGGCCGGCAACGAGTATGAGAACCATCTCACACCCTGGTCCTTCTCCAGCCTGCACAGGTAACGCTGCACAAGCCGGTACTCGTCTTCGGCCGTTGGGGTGAAGCGCACACCCTTTTGGTAGGCGCGCGCGCTGGGAGCCCGGCCGAGCTCGCTGGCTATCGCCCTGAAGTGGTCGGCCCAGTTGGGTAGGACCTCCACAATAAGGGGCGGATAGCGCGGGGGTGGGTTCGCGGGCGCGGCGGCGGGGCGCGTAGGGCGGGTGGGCACTATCGCGGGCGCAGCGGCGGAGCGCGTGGGGCGGGCGGGCACTCGCGACGTGGTCGCCGACGGGGCGGGCGGACGCGCGGTTGGCGGCACCGGGTGCCTCACGGGTCGGGGGGGGGGTCGCGGTGCTGGGGCGCGGTGCCCCAGACACGGGAATTGCGGTCGCGGCCGCCGCGGCAAACGACACTGTGGGAGAGCACTTAGTATGTAAAACACTCGTACCTTTCCTTTCCAGTGTTGAAGCGCTCTCACTGTCTCTTTCACTCGCGGCGGTCGGTTCGTGGGCGGGGGCGGACCCGGATGCCAGGGGCTCGCCCGGCAGGGGCGAAAGCCTTGGCATGTCCAGGCCAGTCTTCCTAGGTGTAGGCGGACGGGGCGGGGGGGATGGCGAGTCTGCGAGCAAGGCCCGCTTTCCGCTACCCCGTAGTACCTCGTCGGATGGGCTTTCGCTGCGCGCCCTCCTCGTCCCGCGGGGCGGTGGCGGCAGTATGAGGGGCTGTTCACGCGCCTGCTCCAGCAGTCTCGCGTCCAGAATTTCCTCGCCGATGTCAGCCGCAGGCGTACCCTCCAGGGCAGCGCGGCTATCGGCGATGTAAGCCTCCATGGCGCGTAGTAGTCCCGGCGAAAACAGTTTGGCTTGAGCGGCCCGGATTAGATATAATCCTTCCAATTCAAGCTCCGCTCTCGGCGAAACCGGACGACGCACCAAAGGGGACCCATATTCCGTCGACGTTGAGACGGGGAGCAGGCGGTCGAGGGATATTGCTGATGTGAGGCGACTACGGCGCGGGGTGGCCCTCAGCGGCGGGCTGCACGTATCATCAACATGGCGTTCACTGACGCTAGCACTAGCACTGTCCGCACTAACACTAGCACTGTCACTATAGCCCTTAGAAGGGCTTTTGAACTTGTCCATAGCAGCGGGCTATGGACAAGTTGGCTGCCCGAAGGGGGGTACCGACCAGGTACGACCTTAGGCGAAGCCGACGTCCGTTCCTAGAAGGTATTCCCCTCCGTGCAAACACTCGCGACGGTGATTTCGCGACGCGCACGGGCGCGTGTTGCGCACAAGCGGCGGGCGAACTGCGGAGGAACGGCGAGAGGTGTAGGTCCGTGTACGCGACGGTCGACGACACTCCTACAATTCGACTTAAAAGCTAGCTTATATTTATACTCGGGGCTAGCGGTCGGTCCATTGTTCTCTCCGTGTTGGTCGCAGGGATCGTGACTCCTAGTTCAAAGTCGACGCATGCGGTCCCTGTCGGCGCGCTGCTCCATCTCGCTCGCACTTCCAGTCGGTCAGTCGGCCGGTTGCGCTGGCCGGGGCTCGCTGTCCGTAACAGTCACCTTGCCTAAGAAAACGTACACTCTTATATGTGAGGAACATAGACCACTTAGTTTGATAACAAGCGAGTAAAATTTTACTTAAAATTATCCAAAACAGGATACGACCTTATTTGGAAAGTTATTTGGGACCCGATCAGTATGGATTCAGATAGAATAGGGGGACAAGGGAAGCAATATTAGCATTGAGATTAACATTAAACAGAAGATTAGATTTAGACTTGGATACTCATGTAGCATTTATTGATTTAGAAAAAGCATTTGATAAATTTAACAATATGATGAATTAAAATAAGCAGGGTTAGATTACAGAGACATAAGAATAATATCTGAACTCGACCACGAAAAAACAACAGACGGCAACATAAATTGGAGAAGAGAAGGGAAAATCTAAGATCAGACAAGGAGTAAGACAGAGGTGTCCACTTTCGCCACCAATATTTAATATTTTTATAGAATGTGCCATAAGAAAACTAATAGAGTCAGGAAAAGGGTGGATTTGCATTCATGGGAAAAAAAATACAATTCATCCGTTTGAACGACGACGACAAAGACGACATTGCAGCATTGGCTGAAAGCTCTAAACAATTAGAAGAGCTACTACGGAAAATGGATTTAACTTTTTCACAATTTGAACTAAAAATTAACTTAAAACAGACTAAGACTTTGATTACATCCAAAAAATCACCAAAACAACCCAATCAAACTCAACTCACCTCCCATAGAACTAGTAATAAAATTTAAATACGTAGGCAGTTTAATAACAAATGACTCAAGATGCACCTCAGTTATTATAGCCAGAATAGCTATGGCCAAAGGCGCATTCAACAATAAAACACACCTATTTAAAGCAAGAATATCAAGGAATATTCGTAAGCGGCATCGATATAAATAAGTCTGTGGTAAGCGGTTAATTAAGGTTTACATCTGGAGCATTGCGTTATATGGCAGCGAAACCTGGACCATGAAACATCGTGACCGAGAAAGATTGGAAGCGTTCGAGATGTGGTGTTGGAGAAGGAAAAGATCAGTTTGATGGAAAGGAAAAGCAACGAGGAGGTGTCGCAGTTGGTTGGGGAAAAAAGATATTTGTTGAAAACTATTGAGAAGAGAAGAGGGAAGATGCTGGGACACCAGATACGGCACGACAACTTCCTCCAAACTATACTGGAAGGTCAAATAGAGGGAAGAAGGAAGAGAGGTAGACCACGGAGAACCTACATGGACCAAGTGAAGGAGAAGATAACTGTAGTGTCGTATCAGGACGTCAAGGAGAAGGCAATGTGTAGAAGTGCATGGAAGGAACTCCACCGACAAGAGCGTAGCTCTTAAATAATGAATTAATTAATTAAGAAATATTTGTGTCACTTAAACTCAACCAATATTTTCCAGTTTAGATGTTAGCAATTCTTTCAAGAGGCAGTGCTTCCTCTACTACAACAAGATACCTCTGGAGATTTTGAAATTGCCATTGGAGCCAATGAGATGTCATTAATTTTTATGATTAAAGGCATTACACAACTACTTAAAATAGTTTTTAGGGTATTGCTAGTACTTATCTTCAGAAAATATGTCCTATGATGTTTAAAATGTATTTGACTAATTAATATTTACCAGTTACAACTAATTTTAAGCCTAATTATCCAAAGATATTCAAAAACTCAGTTTATATGTTGTTAAATATTAATATTTTACTTCATTGGAGATTACGAGAGTCGTTAGATAATTACTTTGTTATCTGATAATTTGTACTACTTAGCTGTTCATTAAATTTAAGTCGTTCTGTGTAAATGTTTCTATGATACAAATATAAGTATAAAGAATAAAGATTTTAGGCCATTATGCAAATTTCACTTTCTAATATAGCACAAAATTTATTTGAGTCAATGTCCAGTCTTTATACACCCATGTAAAGCTTGATATTTTTAAAACCAAAAAAAAAACTTTAAAAAAAATACGCAGGTTTTCATGAAGTATGTCAAAAAACCCATAATTTATATATTATAATAACCTAAGAGGATATCAGGCGCCATTGTGCAATTATGGAGATATCATAATTTATTACAATTTTTTCCGAAACAAAGTCTGTGTGCTGTTACAACCCTTATTAAAACGTAGATAAAGCTTAATAGAGCATAATCTCCACATGGCTGTATTTTTCCGTGTGATTTACTGTTGATCATCATTTTTAGACTTCGTCGTTTCTAACTCTTTTGTATTTTAGTCAGTTAGATTCAGTCACTCGCGGGAAGCGATAAAGCATTCTGCTACCTCAAAATTGGGAAGTTATAGAGTTGTGTAATTCTCTCTGAGATCAATAAATATTAGTGTTAGTGACTTTGTGGTTTTTTTTTAAAAAGACAAACGACCCAGGCCGCCTAACAACTGGTGTCAGAAGTGGGATGACAGGAAGGTCTTATTTACTGAGACTCTGTCATCCGAATCCGTGGCCACGTTTCGTCAAATTGATCGACAGTAAGACTCGACCCCAGGTCGAGCCTGCATCAGCCGCATCCTAGCACCTAGTGATCCGACGGTTAGTCTCCGCTCCGTAGCGTGAGCCCGCGATCTTCACACACGAACTGCTTCACCAACCTGGTCGACGGTCAGCCTCAGCATCAGCTCGAGCCCGCACCATTACTCATCTGTAGATGATGACACAGATCTAACTCAACCACCATCATCCAAGGAAACATTTTCCCACGGCAGTCTTCATACAAACTCTGTTTTGTGGAAAATTCCACACCGTCAACTGCAACTGCACGTTATCTGCTGGCGATAGTAACAGGAGCGTTGCAAAGCCTGCAATTCATTGGATACCCTTGGGCGCCTTGCATTAGCGCCTACTTTCCTGCGCGCCACCTGCCTGCACACATACTACCTGCGCGTGACACTACCGTGAGAATGAAACTCGAGATCTTCATCACCGTGTTCTTGTGAGTTAAAATTCAAAGATAAAATTAAGTGTTTCAGTGATATTTCTACAAGGTTTTACTATATTTTTATGCTATTTTACATTTTATAATTTTTACTTGTGTGTGATTTTTAATTATATACTACACTTGTCTAACATATCACAGTTCGATTAATGTCGAAATTTAAATCTGAAACCGAAGACGTCAGTCTAATATCAGAAGATAGCGAATCTTCAGCAGCCGAAACCGCTGAATCTTCTAACTCAACACCTGAAAAACCCTCTAAAACCAAAATGTCTGTCACTCTTGGTGTTCTCACTAAATTCATCAAAAGCTATAATGGTGACAAGGAGTCACTCCCTGCTTTCTTAACAAACTGTGACAATGCCATGTCCCTAGCTACCCCCGAGCAACAAAACGTGCTCTGCAAATATATACTCTCTCAACTAGAGGGTAAGGCACAAGTAGCCTGTAGCTTAAAAAGCTTCACAAAATGGGAGGATATAAAAGCCTTTCTCAAATCAACTTTTGGGGAAAAAAAACACGCAACACATCTTTTGGTTGACTTGCAAAATTGCAGACAACTCTTTTCAGAAGATGTCACCAAATATTCATTGCGTATTGAGTGTATACTAACTAGAATACAATCCGACATTCACTACAATTGCAAAGATTCCAAAGAACTTCTTGGCCGTATAGCAGCCATGGAAGATCTCGCGCTCAATACCTTCATGTTAGGCCTAAGTGGCTCAATTTCTAATATTGTGCGATGCAGAAATCCCTCAAGTTTAAATGAAGCGGTACAGCACGCTATTGAAGAGGAAAAACTGTACAACTTAAAACAACAGTCAACATCCACACATCGCTCTCAAAAACAGTGCTCTACATGCAATAAATAAGGGCACACATCCTCTGAGTGTTATAAAAATAAAAAGCCTCCCTCACATAACACACAAAGGTCCTTTAACGTAAATTTTGCCCAAACCCAAGGTACATCTCAAGGTTCAACTAATGCAAATGTCAAGCAGTGTAAATACTGTAAGAACCTTGGTCATACCCTTCAGGAGTGCCGTAAACTCAAATACAAAAATCGGCAAAATAATAGCCAAGGTCAAATACCAAACTCTAACTCAACTCATGCAAACGTGCATGTAACGCGTGAGGACCAAGACCTTGATTTAAACAGCGAATGATTTCGGATCAGTGCCTGCCGAAATCGTGTTTTAAAAACGGTACAAATAAGCCCTCTGATTTTGACTCAATCCTTACTAAGTCCCAAAACTTAAATTCACCTCGGGCAACGTTCCCGAGTCACACACCTCGTAAAAATTCGAGTTCATCTCAGCATCCACTGAGTTCACTGAGTTCATCTCTGCCTAAAGGCAAAAGTTTTGCTAAGTCCACACCTCACGTGCCACAATGCGAGAGCACGTCGAGTCACACATCTCGGAAAAATCCGAGTTCATCTCAGCCTACACTGGGTCCCCTAAATTCTCTGAGTTCTAAAGAAAAATCACTGAGTCCACCTCTGTCTAAAGACAAGAGTTTTCCTAAATCTACACCTCACGTGCCACGATGCGAAAACACGTCGAGTCATGTTATTTTAAATCAAAACTCACCTCGAGAAAATTCGAGTACTACTAATTTTACTAAGTCAAAAAATACATCTCGTAACAAGTCGTATTCTACCACTTCTATATCCCGGCAAAATAAACAAAGGTCACTGAACCCTTCTACTAACTGCACTGAATTAAATCATACTACCGACTCTATTTCAATCTTTGAGACCTATACCAAAAAGGTGTCTCTACCACACATTTATTTACAAACTAGCCATTCTACGGAACCACTGTGTTTCCTCGTAGATACAGGCGCGAGCATCAGTATTGTCAAAAACTCAAGTCTCAGAGAAACTCCACACCTTTCACACGAAATTGTAAGACTCAAAGGCATAAGTAACACTGAATCTTTAATAAAAACATTAGGAACCTTTCAGATGGTAATTAACATACCCCAAGAATCATTGAATTACAAATTTCATGTTACAAGCGATGACGTCAGTTTGGAATACTATGACGGAATCATCGGCAGTGATTTCTTTAGTCATTTTAAAGTAAAAATTGACTACCACTTAAAAACTTTGCTAATTAAAGGTCAATCCCTACCTATTATTTATAATCAGCCAACCTACATTATCCGTTATCGAGGCCGTTATCGAATGCGCAGTATCAAATTACTCGCCCGAGCTTTATCAAAATAATGAAGCCCTTATTCTAGATCATGTCTTATGCAATGGTGTTTATGTTGCTAATTGCATCGTCTCAATTAAATCTAATGCAAAAGTTAATGTCTCTGTTTTAAACACCACTGACTCAAGTATAGAAGTCAAAGACTATTATGTAAAACTAACACCATTCGAACAGAAGTTCCTTACTGAGTCTTGTCACAAAATAAATTCGATAAATACTTCTGAATCGGATCGATTAAATAGAGTGCTAAGTCAAATCCGCTGTTCTCATCTCAATGACGAAGAGAAAAGGTCACTATTCGAATGCTGTTCCCAGTACCCTGACATTTTCCATCTCGAAGGTGACCCTCTGTCTTTCACTCATGCTATCGAGCATTCTATTAATTCCGGTAATGCACCGCCTATTCACGTCAAATCATATCGCTTCCCTGAGTGTCATAAAGAGGAAGTCGACACTCAAGTCCAGAAAATGCTCGACCAAAATATAATCCGTCCCTCTGTTTCACCATGGAGTGCCCCTGTGTGGGTTGTCCCAAAGAAAATGGACGCTTCAGGCAAAAAGAAGTGGAGAATCGTCATCGATTACCGTCGCTTAAACGACGTCACTGTTTCAGAAAGCTATCCACTGCCTCTAATCACCGACATTCTTGACCAATTAGGACATTCCAAGTACTTCAGTACTTTGGATCTCGCGAGCGGATTTCACCAAATTAAAATGGGCTCAGTTGACGCCCCAAAAACTGGATTTACCGTGTCTACCAACTCTAGTAGCTCTGGCCACTACGAGTTTGTCAGAATGCCTTTCGGGTTGAAAAATGCCCCCGCTATTTTCCAACGCCTTATGAATACGGCGCTTTCAGGGCTTCAAGGTCTCCACTGCTATGTTTATTTAGACGACTGTATCATATACTCTCATGACCTTGACTCCCACATGACCAAGCTAAAGCTAGTCTTCGACCGACTGCGTGAATTCAACTTGAAACTGCAGCCGGACAAGTGTGAATTCTTACGCCGCGAAGTCGCATATTTAGGACACATCATAACGGACAAAGGCGTGTCTCCGAATCCTGAAAAAGTTAAATCCGTGACCAATTTTCCCACTCCGACTAACGTAAAACAAATCAAGTCCTTCCTAGGCCTAGTCGGATATTACAGACGATTTATTGAGAATTTTTCTAAGTTAACAAAACCACTGACTTCACTGCTTAAAAAGGATGTCCCATTTGATTGGACTCCAGAACAACAAAATGCTTTCCAAATTCTCAAGGAGAAACTCACCACAGCCCCACTGCTTCAATACCCTGATTTTTCAGCTCCGTTTGTGATAACTTCGGATGCTAGTAACTATGCTGTCGGTGCAGTTCTCTCCCAAGGCGACATAGGTAAAGACCAGCCTATTGCCTACGCCTCGCGTACATTAAATAAGCCAGAAGGCAATTATTCAACTACCGAGAAGGAACTTCTCGCGATCATATTCGCAGTCAAAACTTTCCGTCCCTATATATTTGGTCGGAAATTCAAAATTGTCACAGACCATCGTCCCTTGGTATGGCTGTTCAACGTAAAGGATCCCGGTAGTAGACTCATTCGTTGGCGCCTTAAGCTTGAAGAGTACGACTACGAAATAGTGTACAAACAAGATCGTCTCAACTCTAATGCTGACGCGTTATCACGCTGTCCCGTCAACGCAATTCATGCTGATTCCCTGTTAAATTCAACTTACGAAAAGTATTTCAAGGAACAGTTTACAATCAAACTTCCAGATTCCAACACTGTTATTGAGGAGCACACGGAGGCTCTACAGCTGACTAAATTAAAATCAATAACATGTCCCGTCTCATTAGATCTCGACTACTCTTTGCCTCACTGCGAAGAGATATTGTCGCAACTCGACAATTCCGCTGACTTGTTCAATTCTGAGCGAGAACCTTTTACTGTTCAGAGCTTAAATAGTAACAATAAAATATATTACTTTCCATACACTAAGGTTCATCACTATGAAGAGACGAAGTACAAGGACATTTACAACTTGTTGATAAAACTTAGAGATCTTATTCTGAAAGATCACCCTGAAACCACTGATCTCGCAACATCCGACTTTACAGACCCATTTTCCAAAATTTCATATACGAAAATCTATAATATGATTTCCCAAGTCTTTAATAACACTAACATCAAAATTCATATCTACAAAAATCAACTGATCTACCCGACTCCTGTCGAGGTCCCGAAAATATTGAAGGAAAACCACGACTCTACTATCGCTGGTCACCCAGGATCAAAGCGGATGTACAATAGAATAAAAGCTGCCTATTACTGGAAAGGCATGCGTTCTGATATTGAGGATTATGTTAAGAAGTGTAAACTTTGTCAGGTCAATAAACCTTTACGAAAATCAAATAAAGCCCCAATGGAGATTACGTCAGCCTCTACGAGACCATTTGAACGATTGGCTCTCGATATAGTTGGTCCCCTACCCGAAGCGGGTTTCCAAAACTTTAGATTCATCTTAACATTACAGGATGATTTAACTAAATTTTCAAGCGCATACCCCATGGTCACTGCGACAAGTGACGAGATAGCTAGAAATCTCGTACATTTTATGTCTCTTTTTGGATTTCCCAAAACAATACTCACTGATTTAGGTACTTGTTTTACCTCAGAATTGTTCAAACAGCTTACCGAAATCCTGAAAATCAAGTCTCTATTTACTACTCCTTACCACCCACAGACCAACGGAGCACTAGAACGTTCACATGCTACACTGAAGGAATACCTGAAATCCTTCGTTAACGAAAACCAAAACGACTGGCACTGTTATCTGTTTACTGCCATATTGGCATACAATACTACCCCTCATTGTACCACTGAGTTTACCCCATACGAACTTCTTTATGGTTACAAGCCTATTATTCCAAATTCCTTATATGAGACCTCCAGTAATACTACCTATAACGAGTACATTCGCGCATTGCAATACAGAATGCGTTTTAGCCGCGAAAAGGCTATCGAAAAGATTAGAGCCAGTAAAGAAAGGTCAAAGCAATATTATGACTCAAACTCTCGTGACGTCACATATAAAACAGGTGATATGGTTTATTTAAAGCAACACCATAGGCTTAGGAAAGCGCTTTCACCAATATGGAAAGGCCCTTTTAAAATTATAAAAGTGCATAACAAGCACAATGTAACTCTTCAAGTCGGCCGTAAACATATAAAACACCACACAAACGAAATTAAGCCTGCTAAATCTTAACCTATTCCACTCTATTTATTTCCAGAGCCCTGCTCTATGGATGCTACGCTGAGTCTAAAGTTACTCTGATAGTACATAGTCCCGGAATTTATTTTGAACCTATTACAACGGTTCACTTTCATAACGATTACTGGAAGGTAATCACGCACATTGATCTTATAACCCTAGAGCCCTATCTTCAAAATGTAGAACACTTATTACAAAAGACTCAAGATCTTTGTAATAAAATACAATCATCCGACCTCATCCAATGTAAGGATGTCTCCAGCCCAATTGAAGTCTTAGTTGAGTCTAATTTTATCAAATTGCAATCACTATCTCATATTATCTCTACTCAAACCCCAACGAAGGTCAAACGATCTTTAGAATTCGGCGGAGAGATTCTTAAGTTTTTCTTCGGCACATTAGACGCGGACGACGCCCGGAAATATGATGCCGCTATCGAATCTTGCAAAAAAAGCGAGAACGAACTGTTTTATTTGATGAAAGACAACATTCATATTGTTAAATCGACAATTAATAATTTTAACTCTACGATTTATAAACTCAATCAGAATGAAATTAAACTGAATGCCCAAATTAATAATATGAATGAAATCTTATCTCAAATCACGAAAACAGATAATGTGTTATATTCTATGTCTAGGATAAATAGCTTACTTAATATAATCGAAAGTTCCCTACTTTCTCTTTCTAATTTGATTGATACCACGTTAAATGCTATCCTATTTTCTAAGGTTAATATACTACACCCTAGTGTGATAAGTCCCTCAAAACTGTTTGCTGAGCTATCAAAACACAGCAACCACATAAACAAAAGACTAGACTTTCCTGTTGAACTAAATATAAACAACATTCATTCACTAATTGACGTGTCGGAACTTAACTGTTACTATTATAACAAAAGGATAGTTTTTGTTTTGCAGATTCCACTAATAACTTCCGATAGGTTCACAGTTTACAAAAATATACCTCTGCCTACCCCGCATGATGACTCACATGTCAGAACTTTCGCGCTCATTCAGCCTTCCGATAATTACATTGCTCTAAGTGATGACAGATTGCACTATGCTATGTTGGACAGTATAGATAAGTGTAAGAAAATTAATTATAACCACTCCATTTGTAAACTTGTCTCAATATTTTCAAGTAATGTTAATCCGAATTGTGAATCAAAACTCCTCACGGAGGTGACAATGTCCTTGCCTCCTCAATGTAATGCTAAACTGTTATTTGGACAAATAAGCATATGGCAAAAGCTTCAAAATAACAAATGGATATATGTACTGTCAAACCCTACTAAACTTACTATGAAATGTGATGATAATATTGTTGATTATTCCATAGTTGGTACCGGTATTGTAAAACTAACCGAAAATTGTATCGGTTTTTCAAAAACTATTCAGCTGATTCCAACTAGTTTTTACTCTTTCGTAATGAAGTCTCCATTGGATATTACTTTTGATATCACATTAGACGACTGTTGTAAGAAAGAAGTTTTTAACCAGACTCTACCTCATTTATCGCCAATTAATTTGAGCAAAATAAGTTTAGAGTCCTTGAAATATGCTACACATAAACTGGATAATTTAGAAGATGAATTAAGTAAGTTACAATCAGAATCCCACTTTGTTAAATACAGTAGATACTATTCAGGTTTCACTTATGTTTTAACTATTATAATATCTCTGTTTGTTTTGTATAAACTCTATAAATGTTACAGAAATCGAATTGGCAATCGTAACTCTAGATGTTGTATACAAATATTCAATCAATGCAACAATAAGAAGCTGGTCAAACATCAAGCTAAAATGTCTAACTCTATTGAAATGTCAGATGTTTCTACTTCAGATGAAGAAAAAAAATCTGTAAAATCTCTGCCAGCCCCACATACTAGTTATAAGTCTTATGATAAACTTCATGGAATCGAGGTTCCTCATCCTTCTAGACGTAATCTTAACTTTTAAGTGAATTCTGATAATACGTTTTGTACTTTTGTGTTAGGTAACTGTAAGTTTTGTAAGACTTCCTAAATTTGAGTTTTCTATTTTCAACAAACTTTAGTTTAGAACTTCGCTTCATTTTTAAAGGGATGAAGCTCCGTCAAAATGGGGGAGCTGTTACAACCCTTATTAAAATGTAGATAAAGCTTAATAGAGCATAATCTCCACATGGCTGTATTTTTCCGTGTGAATTACTGTTGATCATCATTTTTAGACTTCGTCGTTTCTAACTCTTTTGTATTTTAGTCAGTTAGATTCAGTCACTCGCGGGAAGCGGTAAAGCATTCTGCTACCTCAAAATTGGGAAGTTATAGAGTTGTGTAATTCTCTCTGAGATCAATAAATATTAGTGTTAGTGACTTTGTGGTTTTTTTTTAAAAAGACAAACGACCCAGGCCGCCTAACAGTGCGCTGTTTACGATTATAAAATCCGTTCATTAATCATTACATAAGGCATAAAGTAGGTATTCTCAATCGCATCCAAGCAAAAAAAAGTCACTATTAAAATAAATTTGAATGTCTCAGATGAAACGCGAATTTTAGCCCACTGTGCGCCACCACAGACTAATATTTGTTTGACATTGACAGATTAGTCATACATAGTCAGTCATAGGTGTCTCATTCACCGATCCAAAAAAAGAGAAAATTGTGTTAGATATTTCGGGCTTGTTTCGGGAGAATTTGCTATAAAACAACATCATGCAAGATGCAGAACTAGAAAGAATTAGACAGCAGCGTCTGGCTCAGCTTCAAGCACAACATGGTGGCGGGGTGAGTTATTTAGAAAGCAAACTTCTGAGTGCCGATTGGTTTGTAGGTTAGGTTTTATTGTTTTATCTAGAGTTAAAGCACTGAACACTTATATAATTTCAGGCAGGGGGAGACCCCAACAACGCCAAGGCGCAAGAGGAACGCATGCAGCAGATGGAAGAGGCCAAACATTCAATTTTATCTCAGGCACTTAGTCAGGACGCCAGGGCCAGATGTAAGCAGTCTTCACTTTTACATTTCATTCCAAGTTGATAGAGCTGTCTGCTTCTTGAAATTAGAAACTATTTAACGAAATAATATACCTTAATAATTTTGTGTTGGGCTAGTTGTTGTTTTGATAAAACCCATGAGTAATAATAGGTAATTAATAGTACAGCCAAGTAGGTACAACCCTTACAAATTAACTTGAGACCTGTATTTGTAAAGTCAGTACCGCGCTCTAAGGCTATTCATATTCTATATTCCAGCATGGTGTCAAGTTAATTCGTCCGGGTAGTACCTATTTATAATAATATAAACAAAAATGATGATCTGCCAATTCTGCAGTCAAAACTACTAATTAATTAGGTACCTACTTGGCTCTACTATAGTTACCACATTTTTTATAACTTCCAGTTAACTTCTTACACAGCAATATGCTCAAAGCTGTGTAAGCAGGTATCTATGTCCTGAAAAATTCAGTGATGGTTTAAATTTCTATATTGATAAAAAAAATGTTCTTTTTTATAGTGAACATAATCAAACTGAGCAAACCAGAAAAAGGTGCAATGGTCGAGAACATGATTTGCAGAATGGCACAATCGGGTCAAGTCCGAAACCGGATCTCAGAGCAGGAACTCATCCAACTTCTGGAGTCACTCAACCAACAGATGCCCAAGTCTACAAGCACTGTCAAATTTGACCGAAGGAGGGCGGCTCTGGACTCTGATGATGATGATCTATAACACAAGACTGAATGATTTTGTTGTCTTTTGAAAAAGACAAGGTTTCTCTTTTAACACCAACTTTTTATGGTCATAGAGCGCTTTTACTCCACTAGCACATGGTTCCATCACTAAAATATTTCTTATGTTGAACTTTGTGTCCTGCTGCTAACACAATTACCTTGAATATGTTTACAATCTTAACTGCCGCAGAAGGATGATAAATTGGTGTGCATAGAAGAACAAGTTGTGGTTAAAGTATTGAATTGTATGAAATAATTTTTACATACAACCATCCACAACAATTGTGATGGATAAAACTTGTTCTTTGGCAACTAAAGGTACCAAATTTTTGGCTATGGGTGAGTTTTTTTGCATCACTGTTTGTTCAAAGCAAAGTAATTTTCACAATTTATTTCAAGTAATTGTCAAAGCTTTTACGTTTAGCTCTCCCTCAAGGACTGAGTAGTGCTTTTAAAAGTATTCATAAGTAAGCTTCACTGAAATATTTTTTTTTTGTATATCGTGTTAATGGCAATCTGTATAGTGCAGATATTCTATATAATACCTAGGCTATGTATATAATACCTGGGGCATTCAGGCAATGTATAGAATATTAATAATAATGACCATTACATACTTTACCTAGGTAAAATATACAATGCCTAGCCAGCAAATAACAGGACAAACCACTGCAGTAGCCTAAGTGAACAAAAATACTTAGTTGTAAGCATTTTTTGTTGTTCTTACATGTTCAACCTAACACAAAGCATGAAGGGGCTTCGCTTCGCACACCCTCTTTACCCTTCACCTAAGCTACAGCAGTGTTTTAAGCTTTTACATACATTACAGGCTGCATATACACATATAATACGGGTAATATTTTATATAAGAACGCACAAGTTTAGGGGGAGGAAGGGGTTAGGAGGAGGGAGGGGAGGCACCCCCACAAACTCCCCCTTTGAGGAAAGACATAGTTTTCATGATAGGGGGGTCCCAAGATTGAAGAAAATGTCTACATTTTTGCATTTATAATGATGTATAGGGGGAAAAGGATATAAAAAGGTATCAGGGGGATCCCCGGTCGGAGTGTCGATAAGGGGGCGGAAATCTACACTCCAACCCATTCACGCAACATGGATGGAGGGAGACGGAATGAGTCATGCATGTTGGCGTTGGCGATTGGCATCCAAAATGGCCGATGCCGTTTTCCACCGTCGCAATGTCTGTTGTCATTTGTGCTAAAATCATGTATGAATATCCAACGTTGGAGCTTTTGTTTTTTACATTTGACGTCCGAATTTTACAAAGATGTAAACATCACGTCAAATATATAAAAAAATCGAAGTAAGTATTTAAATTGGTGCATAATTGGTGTTCCTTAATTAGAAAATGGAATTAGAAGATAGCTAAGGAACTCCCATAGCCACCTAAGTACTCCAAACTTCAAACTTCGTACGTACTTATATAAAACCCAACCGTATAATACCTAGTCAAAGTATAAAATAAATACCTAATATTTCATAAATTACTTGCACGTTTTAGGCATTTTATATATTGCCTAGGGATTATATATAATACCGGATTATACAGACTGCCGGTTACATATCGATAAATTATCTGTACTGAGTAAAATAATAAAAAATGCTGATACTATTGTGTTTGTTCTCAATTGCCTCGGCTTTCTACCAGTTTGTTTCGTTATAACCACACTCTTGACTTCATTCAATTCAAATTCAACTTAAATTCAATCTCTGCACTAAACAGAGAGGTATAAATACCTATCTCGCCTAACTAACTGGTTTTATAGTAGTATCGTGGATGGTAACACACATCGTAGGAAAGTGAGGGATAGAGCTCTCTCTCCACCTGTGCCTCACTTTCCTACGATATTATCGTTACCGACACTAAGGTACTACAAACCAGCGGTACATTCAGCCCAGTATAGCAGTAGTGGAAAACGACCCTAAAAAGGCCAAAGTATGAGACTGCCCTGATATGAGAGGAGGCCGTTAAGCCAAAAAACTGCAAACGAAGAAAAACGCAAAATACCCGCGATACTCTATCGATTACATGTCATTTAGAAAAAAATCACTGAACTCATGTATATATTTTTTGAATAAAAAATCCATGATTACGCTACCACGTAAAATGTACTTAACGTACTTAAGTATGTTGTAATAATTTTTACACCTGCCTTGCTCGTAAAGACCTACTTACTTACGTTCAAAGAGTGAATGTAAGTTAGTCTTTACGTCATTCATTCATTGTCTGCATTGAAAACTACGTTCCATTTTCAAATTACTTTGCAGAACAAGCAATGCTTGATATGTAATGGATTTTCATACAACTTTACAGTTCAAGCTATGCAAACCTCCTTGGTCAAAAACTCAACCAACACAAAAAAAAAAATATTGGCGGTAATTCAATCGATATTATTTGAAGTTTGATAAAGTTTATCTCAAATTAATTACCTAATTAAAAATGTCAAGTGATGAAGTGGATATGGAAGCTGAGAATGTAATCGACAACCTTTTGCCAAATAAATCAAAAGAAAAGAAATTACACACACAACTTTTTATTAAAATCACATTAAAATTAATATGTAGGTACCTCATTAGTTTTTTGATATGAATTTAAATTACATTGTTTTATTTTATTTGTTGTGTTTTATTTTCCTCGCAAGAAAGGTGTAAAATAGTATACTTCTCTCGGGTTGTAAGTAGCTATTGCACCCTCGAACTATATCCGCCCTTGCTCGCTTCGCTCGCTCGGGCGTCTAAATATCTCGGGTGCACTCGATCCTTAGAGCCCTTTGCGAGCGAAGCTCGCACGGGCACCAAATTGCATCTCGTTCCGTAATAGCTCACTTACTTCCCTTGTAGCGTAATGTACTATCGAACCATCTGAATCATGACCCACCATAAGCTTATTTTGCTAAACCCCTTAAATGCAAGTAGGTCGAAATTCGCTTGAAGGTTTATTTTCTTGGTAACGAACTTGTTATCATTTGATTAGACACTGACATTTTGATAGATCTTACAAGTTTGAAAGTTTCAAACGAATTATCAAGCAAAAGGGTCATGATTCAGTTGGTACGATAGTACTATTACACCTCATCATAGGGTTAAAGGCCGTTGGCTATAGCCAATCGGCCTTTTTGTTTAGTGTCATCAATAATCATACGCTAAATAGCGGCTATGTAACATAACGGCCTTTTGGTTTAGTTTACCCTAAGAAAACATGAAAAATTCTGAGTAAAACTAACGCAGAAGGCAGTTATAATACATCTATCTTATTTAGCCGCCATTGTCGCTATCACATATAAGATGAAAAAGTTACTGGTCAGTCGTAATTAGACCTTAAGCGTCAATTTCATGTATGTCAAGGGTCAAGTTTAAACAAAGAGTAATGGAAAAAAAACTGTCTGAATTTTGACTTTTTGTCTAAAATAACTTATATCAGAATGAAATGAAAACAAATCTTATAAGAAAAATATATATATACTACTCAAAAGAAAATAAGGGCCACTTACATATTTCTGTTTTTGAGTAAATTTTTCGATGTAAACTAATTAATAAGTGACTAATTAATGATGTCCGGCCTCCTTCAGTATCCAACCTCTTTAATACTGGTGTTTAAGTCTTACAGCTGGCCAGAAATTGAAGCAAATAAAAAAAACGTGTTTCAGGTCAAATTCCTTTCAGATGGAATGACAATTTTATTCTGTTAAAAAACCATTTCTGTCCATCTTTTGCTTCTTTTAACATCTTTTGTTAATAATGCCTCGTCAACGAAGGCATATGGATACCATTACTGCCACCAGAGCCGTTACATTGATTGCTGAAGGTCATTCACAGCGGTCTGTAGCTTTTTCGTTGGGTTTCTCTCGCCGAGCCATCCACAATGTGTGGGATCGGTTCCCAGAGACTGGCAGTGTTGCAAGAAGGCCTGGATAGGGCAGGGTGCGAGCGACTACGGCACAAGAGGATCGCTACATCCGATTGAGTGCCCGTCGAGAGCGCTCTGTGACGGCACGTAAGTTACAAAATCGCCTACGGTTGACAACGGGGACTTGTGTTAGTGACCAAACGATACGTAATCGACTGCATGAAGACCAGCAGACGCCGAGTAGTACGAATTCCTTTATCTAGGGTTCAACGAAGTTTTTGCCGCGAACATTCAGATTGGAGCATGAATCAATGGGGTATGGTGCTCTTCACAGATGAGTGTAAAGTGAAGCTTTGTAGTGATGATCGGCGGATTAGAGTATGGAGACGACAGGGTGAGAGATTTTCCGATGTCTGCATCAAGGAAATTGACCGCTTTGGAGGTCCTAGTGTGATGGTTTGGGCTGGGATTAGCTTACAAGGCAAAACTGAGCTGGTTTTCTTAAATCAAGGCACAGTAACTGCACAACGGTACATCGATGAAGTCATCAGGCCTCATGTGATTCCATTCTCACAGAGAGTGGGGCCAGGGTTCTGGTTAATGCATGACAATGCCCGCCCACACACAGCTCGGGCCACTCAGACTGTACTGGATGACTCCCATATTCGTGTCCTACCATGGCCAGCGTATAGTCCGGATTTAAATCCAATAGAGCATATGTGGGACCAATTAAAACGAAGGGTTAGGGAGCATGAGCAAGAGGTTCACAACCAGCAACAGCTTATGGATGCTCTGAAACGTGCGTGGGAAGAGATACCTGATGAAAACATCAGAAACTTAATCGAGAGTATGCATTCAAGGCTCCAGGAGTGTGAAAACAGGAGAGGAGGACACACCCGTTACTAAACCATTAAAAAAAACAGCTTGTGTCAGTTTTTGTTTTGTTTTGCAAAGAGTTTCTGTTTAGTTTTTGCTGTTGACAATGGACTAATTTCATGTTAATTGAAATAAGTGAAACAATTGACTACACAATTAAATGGTTATTAGCATAAGTTAAAACAAAAGCCTTGTTACATGTTATTTTAATAAATATACATTACTGTTTACTATATTTTTCACGTAGCAATCAAAATACTTAGTGGCCCCTATTTTCTTTTGAGTAGTATATATCAAAAAACACGACAAACTTTTACATAATCAGACCAATGCTCTCTTTTTTGAAGAATTATTCTTTATCAATCTGGACAAATAATTCACATACTTCCGGATGAAATCTTGTGATGACACACGAATCATGGCCATACTTACAATGTAATTAAATCTACTTTGACATCAGACAAGTTATTAAACCCAATATACAATGTTATACAATTCTAGAAAACCAAGAAATTTATACAAAGGTCAACCTGAAAAATTATTTTTGTTAATTTTCGGTGTGCCCCTCGTAGAAGTACACATAAGTATATGAAACAACTCAAGCTCAGTAAACAGTCGTTGCTTTTTTCGTATCAATCCTTCTCTTCTAACCATGGACGTAATTACGTCCGTGCTTTTAACATAGTCAGGTTTGTCACAGTTTCAGGGTATTCCCCCGGTAGTGGTTTAATCTCCCTGATGATGGCCGCATTTTTGTGTGTGTGTGTGATAAATGTGTTTGCTAGTTCGGTTCGGAGCGGGCAATTATTTCTAAAGATGAAGCGCAGATACGAACAGAAATACAGGGCAGACTGGGAACAAAACCCAGAATTCTCTGCTTGGTTGAGTAAAGATAAAAATAGAGAAAACGCTTTATGTAAACCTTATCGAGGTCTTTATCTGCTTGATAAAAACCATATTTTTTCCATATTACACGTTAAACAAGGCTTGACTGATGGCTGTTCTTCATTTGAACCCTCGACCGAGATGCTTAAGAGTAATAATAATAATACATTGGACACTATTTACACACAAGTAATAGATTACGTATTAACGATTAAACTATTTATTTATGTGTGTTTTAATTAGAATATTTCTTAAAATATTTATTGAAAATCTTAGGAGAATTTTGGTGAAATTGACTTTTCTTTTTAGTATTTTATTGTACTGGCAGGACATTTTGTGGGTATGTTTCTAAATTTCAAAACGGTCACACTGCCGCTCAGTGTCGCGATGTCTGCTGAATCGTGTGTCATGCAGCACGCTGCCGCGAGGGCCGAGCTGCTCGCCGTTACGCGCGTTACGCTGCTGGCACGTGCATCGTACCGCACTACAACACGAGTGTCCTGCCACTCACCTCCACTCAATACGAAGAAGAACAATAGCAAACAAAAGAACTGTAGTTTATTCTAATATGTTAGGTGTAGATTTTGGTACGTTTTTGCATTATGGCCTTAGGCAACATTAGACAAATATTTGTTGTCCTAATAGTTCCTTTGAGGAAATTATAAAAAAGATAGCTATAGGGAATTTTGATGAACATACCACCATTGTTATTATGGTAGGAAACCACTCAAACATTAGTCGGAGTGCATTAGATACCGCTGTAGACGTACTGCTCAATTTATATAATAAGACGAAGTTCCAGCTGTTCAGTAACATCAGTCTAAAAGCCACCAAACACACCATTTGATGGTTCCAGCCTCGCCAGAATACCGAAGAGCAGCGTAAAATTCATCCTCGGCGACTTTAACAGCCGCAGCGAGACCTGGGGCTACTCGGACACAAACGAAGATGAAATCAGGGTCATAGAATGGGCGGACGGATCCAAACTGGACTTAATACACGACCCAAAGCTCCCCTCAAGTTTTAACAGCAGTCGCTGGCGCAGAGGACACAACCCAGACCTCATCTTCGCTAGCACTAGTGTACCAAGAGCATGGGTGATCCCATCCCACGCACCCAACACCGACCTCTGCTGTGCCTGGTTACCTCAGCCATTCGTCCCCGCACCGTTCCGTTCAGAAGAAGATTTAACTTCCAGAAGGCGAATTGGGAGGAGTTCACCTTGAGCCTCGATAAAACACTGAGTGTGTTTGAACCCTCGTTAGATAACTACGACCTTTTCATCCGCGCAGTGAAGACAGCTTTCCGCCAACACATCCCTAGAGGATGTAGAACCAGCCACGTCCCAGGACTAACCCCTGACCTAAAAACGCTCATGGAGTCCTACAAACTGTTATTCGACCAGGACCCGTTCGCGGAGGAGACGATAGCAGAAGAAGTGTGTCTCATGGAAGCACTGGCTGAGAGCAGACGAGACAGATGGTGCAACTTGGTCCAAGAAATGGATATGAAAGCACAACAGCGAAAAAGCCTGGTCTTTCATCAGAAAGCTAAACTGCGACCCCAAGAGCAGCAACGCCCACTCAAAAGTGTCAGCAGACCAAATAGCAGCCCAGCTCCTCAAGAATGGACAAACGGCGGGACGGGTCCCACTACCCAAACTGTCAAGCCAACGTTCAGTTGAGGATGGTCTTCCCTTCACCCCTTTCAACCTGTCAAAACTGAACCTGGCCATAAACAAAAAAAAAAACAGAAGGGAAAGCCCCAGGATTGACGACATCAGAGGGGAGCAGATCAAACGCTTTGGCCCAGTTGCAAGGAGTTGATTACTACAGCTCTTTAATCAGTGTTCACTCAAGCATGGTATGCCGACCGAGTGGAGAGAGACACAGGTTGTTGCTCTCCTTAAACCCGGCAAGCATCCCGACGAAGCCAAAAGTTACCGCCCGATAGCGCAGCTGTGCATACTATACAAGCTGTTCGAAAGACTGATCCTCCAGCGCATAGCACCGTCAGTCGACCAAAAGCTGATCCCTGAACAGGCTGGTTTTAGAGCTGGCAAGTCGTGTACAAGCCAGTTCCTGAACCTCACGCAACACATTGAGAACGGCTTCGAAGCTTGTTTGGCTACGGGCGTGGTTCTTGTAGACCTGTCAGCTGCATACGACACAGTCAACCACTGTATGCTCATCTAAAAACTATTTGACCTGTCCGGGGACTACCATCTTACTTAAATGGTGGCTTCGATGCTGCGGATCAGAAGGTTTATTGTCTCCTTCCAAGGAAAACAAAGCAGATGGCGTGACCAAAAAAATGGGCTGCCGCAGGGAAGTGTGCTGTCTCCGTTGTTATTCAACATCTACACCAACGATCAGCCAATCTTCGAAAACTTGCGAAATTTCCTCTTCGCGGATGATCTGCAGCCCAAGCTAAGAAATTTAAAACCATGGAAGCCGTCTAACACGTGCCCTCGAAAGTCTCTCGTTGTACTATAGGAAAAACCACCTGCAACCAAACCCAGCAAAGACCCAGGTCTGTGCATTCCACCTCAACAACCGCAAGGCAACAGAGAAGCTGAGCATCACTTGGCAGGGCAACAAGCTGGAACATACATTCACCCCGTTTTATCTGGGAGTAACGCTTGATCGCACTCTATCGCTCAAATGTCACTGCCAAAAGAGCAAGCGCAAAGTCTTCGCGAGGAACAACCTGTTGCGACGCATTAAGGGGATAATGTGGGGCGCCCACCCGCACACACTGAGAACCACTGCCTTGGCTCTCTGCTACTCAAAGTACAAAGACAACATGCGACGCTGGGGCATCCTGCCTGAGGATGCAAGCACAAGCTGCCGTTGCGGTGCCCCTCAAACTTCCGGCCACCTTCTATCGTGCCCGTTTTGTCCGACTTCCTGCATACAAGCCGACCTTATGCAGACTAATGACAATGCCATCGCGGTGGCTGAATACTGGAAGGATCTACTTTAATCCTCCCTATAAGTTTCCACACGAAGAAGAAGAAGATAAGACGAAGTGCAAGTTTATTCTATGTAACTTTCCTTATTGTTCTAAATTATCGGAGAGACAAAATAAAAGTGTACATAGAATGAACATGCACCTATACAATATAACTTGTCATCATTATATATAATTAGTAAAATATTTGAAAAGATTATACTCAATCAAATGCTCTCACACTTCAACCGTACAAAACAACTCCACGCTAAACAATATGGTTTCACTAGGGGTAAATCGACTACGGATGCAGGTATTACCCTAATATACAAGCAGCACCCCGGTCAAGGATGTAATTGGGGCTAGTACTCCCCCGGTCGCCGCCCCCGCCCCCGCCGCCGCCGCCGCCCTTACAATCACAAGCGCTGACGCCTCCGCCACCACCACCACCACCTCTCCACTTCCTGGTGTGGCACGACAGACTCACCTCACTCCGCACGCGGCATCTGCTGCGCCGGGTACTGACACGATTGTGGGCGACATGCGCCGCGAGCTCGCAGAATACATGGCTGAGCTGCGTGCCTATCGCACGGAGATGTTCGAGTTTCGTACTACGGTGGCGATGATCAACGAGCGTATGGATGCCTTTGAACGACGTCTAGATGTAATAGAGCAAAGAGAGGTAGCAATCGGTGGGAACCAGGTGGCTGAATTGGAGAAGACGGTGGTTCAACTAAGGAGTGAATTAAATGAAAGGGACCAAGAGGCACTATCATCCGACCTCGACATCGGTCAAATTCCGGAAGCAAAGGGGGAAAACGTTGTTCATTCTGTTATCGTTCTGGCGGCGAAACTCGGAACTACTCTTGAGGAGCGTAATATCGTATTCGCTGAGAGAGTGGGTACCATCAATAGGACGGGGGCAGGCGTGGTTGAGGGGCGCGGACGCCGCGTCATCGTGCGGTTGGCGCGACGCAGCCTGCGTGACGAGCTACTTGCCGCGGCGCGCGTGCGTCGCACGCTCACTACCGCCGAGCTTGGCTGGCCTGCACCGCAGCAGCGCATCTACATCAACGAGCGGCTGACTCACTGCAACCGGCAGCTCTTCTACCGGGTCCGGGAAGAGTGCCGCAAGCAGAACTGGCGGTACTCCTGGACGAAGAGAGGCCGTATCCACGCCCGCCAGGGCGACGGGAAGTAGGCGTACCCTTTCCGAACGGAGGCGGATGTCGCTCGCATTTTTCAGGCTGGCTTCGTTTGAGCGGTTTATTTACTCCGGTACTCGTTTATTTGTACCCCTTTCATTATACTATTTATCTGTGTAGTACCTCACTATGTTATAGCCTAATGTTTTTGCGTCTTTTGTTGAGTATATTATGTTCTGTTTTTTACAATATTTTTCAAGGGAAAGAAAAAATTTCAATGACACCTCAATTAAACAGCAGATTTGATTCTTTTTATTTACACAATTTTAATATTAGATATACCATAAATTCACCTTGTTTATTTAAAAACTTACTTTATTGTATCACTATGTACTACACCTTTTTATTCAATAATCAAACCATATCATGCAATCAACCTGTTACATACATCGTACCTTCTTACCTACTTGCCTTGTATCGTTTTTATGACTTTCGCAATTTGTAGTTTTTGGTCAGTTAAAAATTGGTTTGATCAACGCAGGTTCCCTCGGTACAAATCATGACAACCTAACGGCTTCGATTTTAAAGCACGACTTAGATATCTTAGCAGTAAACGAGACGTGGCTCAGTGCGGGTGAAGATGGACGCGCACCCGTCGTAGCGGGCTACCGCCTGAGGCACATCCCGCGGCCGCGTGAGGTACGCTCGCGCGGTGGCGGGGTCGGCTTCTACGTCAGGCATGGCACTACCGCGCGCACCTGGCCTCACCCGGTGGATGCTCTTCACAAAGCCGTTGAGTAAATGTGGCTCACTATGACTCAATGGGAAGAAGCTCGCAATTGGCACGGCGTACAGACCACCTTGGATGGACGCAGATCTATTCTTTGACGCTTTAACGGACTCAATTAATTCGGTGCCTAGCTGTGATAATTTAATATTACTGGGTGATTTTAACATTGACCTGTTGCATACTAATGAAATCAAAACTGCAAAATTTCTTACTTTTATCTCATGCCTAAATCTCTGTCAACTAGTTAATAATATAATAATAATAATAATACCTTGGACACCATTTACACACATTGATCTAGCCCCAAACTAGGATTCCCTGTATCTTGGGTACTAGACAATGATACACATACTTATATAGATAAATATTATACTTAGATAGATAAACAACCATGACTAGGGTACAAACATCCGTTCTCATCAAACAAGTATTTGCCCCCACCGGGACTCGAACCCGTGACCCTAGGTTTCGTAGGCAGCGTCACTGCCGACGCGGCCATTCGGGTCGTCGTACATCGCCAACACACTTTACCAAGACCTCTCAGACCTTAATTGACGTAGTTTGCTCGGATTTACAGACTAACAAGATATCTGTTCAGCCAGTGGGTTCCCTTTATGGACATTTTCTTGTCAGCTGTCAATTTAACATTAAACGAACAAACCCTAAGCCATATACCGTTATTTATAGACCTATTAAAAATATTTGCATTGATAATTTCAACTCTGACCTACAATCTATTAGATGGGAGCTACTATCGACACTTAATAACGTTAACGATATGGTTAGCGGTTTTAACCATATCGTGTTGGCTCTAATCGACCTACATGCGCCTGAAACTTCGGTTGTTATCAAAACCCACTCATACCCATGGATCACTGACACAATTAAATTAATGATGAGGTTACGCGATGAGACGGCGCCTGAGTTTCATAAAACTAAACTTGAAGGAAAGAAAGTATACTATAAGAGTCTTAAGACCACGGTAAATCAGGCTCTTTTTAATGAAAAAACCGCATATTTCAATCAAAACATCGATAATAAAATTCATAATCCTAAATTGCTTTGGAAGAATCTAAAAAATACAGTTATACCTAAAAAAAATACTGAACTGCCTGCTCATTATCAAGACCCCAACTATATAAACAATCACTTCCTGGACATTCCAGGTTTGTCGGATATATGTATCTCACATCTTACTTACTTCGAATTTCACAAATTTAGCGAAGCAATCTTTCATTTGGAACCAGTTAGCATGGATAAAGTCGCTAACAAATTCCGTGGTCTGAAATCTAAGGCAGTGGGATGTGATCTCATCAGCCTGGATATGCTTATAATGACGTTGCCGGACATACTGGAAACAATAGCTTCTTTAATAAACAAGTCTATAAGCACATCTACGTATCCTGATGTTTGGAAACTAGTAATCGTGCTTCCTCAACCTAAGATCTCTAATCCAGTTGTACTGAAAGACCTTAGGCCAATAAGCATATTGCTATGCCTATCGAAGGTGCTGGAAGAAGTTGTTGGCTACCAAGTGACTGATTTTCTAGAGAGAAACAACATTTTACCGAGTACAGTCGGGCTTCAGGAAGGGGCGAAGTACTGTAACTGCCTTGCTAGGTGTTACAGATAACATCCTCTGTGCACAAGATCAAGGGATGTGTAGTATAGTTGTACTGCTGGATTTTTCCAGGGCTTTCGACTCCATAAATCATAATCTTCTCTTGTCTAAATTAAGTTATTATGGTTTTGACTATAATGCCCTTCTATGGTTTAGCAGTTATCTCAGTGGCCGTCACCAGCGTACCAAGCTATCTCGCAGTGACGGATCGGTTTTTCTTTCAGATATAGCACCCGTAATTCAAGGCGTACCTCAGGGATCTATCTTGGGGCCTCTTCTCTTTATACTTTACTCGGCTGATGTGGAAAAGTGTATCACGCATTGTCAGTCCCATATATACGCAGATAATACACAGATATACATTTCTCGTAAACCCTCTGAAATTGATAATGCTATAACAAAGCTGAATGAAGACCTCTCTAGAATAGCAACGTGGTCGCAAAATAACAGTCTGCTGCTTAATCCGAGTAAAACCAAATATTTGATTGTTGGAAACAAATATCAGTTAGCTAGACTTAGTTCTTCACTAAATGTCATGCTCATGGGTAATCCGGTGGAACGTGTATATGAGGCGCGAAATCTAGGCCTGCACATGGACTGCGACCTTCGGTTTGAAAAGCATGTTGCTGACTCCGTTAGGAACTGCTTCTATAGACTGAAGGTACCTACTGTACAGATTGAGGCCTCACATAAGAGAAGAACTGCGTATCCGGCTCGTAGAGTCGCTTGTACTATCGAAGCTGAACTACTGTGATGTGGTCTTCGGTCCTCGACTACTAGCCAGAACACAAAAACTAGTTCAGCGAGTCCAGAACGCCTGTTTCTGCTTCGATATACCATTCAGAGGTCATGTCACGCCGTTTTTAAATAAATATATATTTTTGAAAATGAAGCACCGACGTACTGTACTGGACTTTTTTTCTCGTACCAGGGATGCCAAATATCTAGTACTTTCATTGCATAATCTCGTACTTTGTAAAAAAAAAACATTTAATATCCCCATTTTAGACTACTTATCTATTATATAGGAGTTTCGCTTGGGGATGTCAAATGAAAATATGATTCATATATCTAAAAATGTTTCTTACTTAAATCTCTATAATTTAATCTATTAATGATCTTTTGACATTTCGTTATTGCGTACATAATAAGCAATATTTTTGTAAAGTATAAAGCAAATAAAGCAATAGAAAAGTATAAAGTATTTAATGAATTTATGTACGAACTACTTTTATTGTAGTTAATATTGTCATCTATTTTTAATTACCTATATTTAATGTCAGGGATATTGGTAAAATCTTTTTTGTTTTTATTATAATTGTTTGTCAGATGTCAATCTGGTATAAATTTATTTAGTTTAGAGGTTTCGAAATTTACGTAATTTCCTTGGTGATTTGGTTCTTTAGCGCTATCGGCAACTAAAAATGTGTCACACACACTGTGTCTGTAAACAGACGATTTCTAAGGTCTGTTTTCACTCAATTCGTTTTAGGTTCTGAAAAAACCGTTCACAGTCATTTGCAAAAACAAAACTACAGGGACAAACTGGCCAATTCAAAGAAATCTACAAAATTGTACGAGATTTTCATTATTTTTGTGCGGGACGTCTATTAACAGGTTAAGAAATATGTATATAGTATAGTTATAGATATCGTTTATGTTATAAGTTTAGAATGAGCGTAGCATAAGTAAAAAATAATATTCCCATCATAGTATAAGATGAATAGAGTTAGTTTTAATAGAATTTCATTGTTGTTTTTATAAGTAATTGTTAATTTCGTGTAAAATAGCGTAAACAGTTAAGTAAGAGATATGTAAGAAAGAGATAGCATAATAAATAAAGATAAGCGGTCCGTTCGAGAGTGACTTGCCACACCCCCACTCACCTCGAGCGCCCGCCAACATATAAATATAGCGACAGGCGGGGCTCAAAGCACGGCTCTCAACACCCGCTCGTGCGAGACCTGGCGCCATACCACGCGCGCCCGCCTGACCGTCGCCGCCTACCCCGAGACCTGGTTGCCGAGCCGGCAGCACCCCTGGATTGAGGCCACACAACCCGAAGAACACCTCAGCCACCCAATGACCTGGCCGTCGTCACGGCCAGCGGAAGACTCCGCGGAAGGGGGCCATTGCCCCGGGACCGCAACCCCGCACCCTGGAAGGGGTGTGATAAGATCACCAAGAAGCTCAAAGCACACATATCTCACAACATCCGCATATCCGCGACATGGCGCCGTACCACGCGCGCCCGCCCGACCGCCACCGCCTGCCACGCGACCTGGTTGCCTAGCCGGCGATCATCCAGCGGAACACCCCAAGTGAGAAGATCTCCACCGCCCGCGAGGGCCCCCCGATGACCTGTCCATAGGAGTGGACAGAGGCGCTTCCTCAGGAAGAGATCCGTTGATCTGACCCTGACTCCCCACGCCCCAGAATGGGTGCGTGAGAAGATTGCATGATTGGTTGCTCAAGGCATTCCGATTACAACCTCCGAAGAGGAAGAAACTCTCAGCGGCAAGACACTCTCGACGGCCACGATTCAACAGTACAGCAGCCTTTTCATTCTTCCAACCCCAGCAACAGCAGTACGCACAGTCCCGTACATTTGGTCCTTCGAGCCGGATTAAAGAAGAAAGAACAAAAACGAACCATGGTCGTCACAAGGTCAACAGCGCCGTCGACAACGGGAAACCCGTCGTCTCAAGACATTTCGACGCCAGCCACTACGAGTACAGAAGCAACCGAAACCTCTTCGGGAACAGAAAATACTGCCGAAACCTCGTCGGGAACAGAAAAAAGAATGAAACCCTTACGCCGCAACAGAAAGTCACAGTCAAATAAGAGCCACAGAACAACAAAATCGTTGAAGAAACGTCGCATCGCCCTCGCAAAAGAAGAATTAGCAAAAAAGGAAGTTGAGCTCGCCGCCGCCCGTCTCGCCGCAATAGAAGCCGCCGAAACTTCTGAAGAAGAAGACGATGACAACGACAGCTGCATCACTGAAAATGGAGCTTCAGCACGCCGAGTCGACGCGTGGTTTTGAGAACAACCGCGCCTATTGGCAATAAACAACGAGCCACACCGCAACGAAGAGCCGCCCAATCCGTCTGTCGCGCCGCCAAGCAACGCACAGCCGCCCGCTCCGCAAGAAGCACCGCTGACAACCCCACACCACTACCAGCCACCGCCACCGATCGTGCCACCGCAGCCTGCACCACCGCACACACAGCAAGTCCCACTGCAGCCCGCCGTCCTACAGTCAATACCGGCGGGAGCAGTGGTGCCCTCTACATCGCTGTTTGACTTATCAAACCTGTCAACTGCAGTAACATGCGCGACCAAAGCTGCACAACATGGGTCGGCCACACGTTTCACCAGCGAGCTGCCAGCGTTCAACGGCGCGTACCAAGACTGGCTGCAATACAAGGCGGCCTTTGAAGAATCCTTCTGCAGTTACACTGAATTCGAGAACGTGTCCAGAATCAGAAGAAGCCTCAAAGGAGCCGCGAAAGAAGCAGTTATCAGTCTTCTCATCGGCAACGCAAAAAGTCAAGAAATAATGAAGAAATTAGAATCACGCTTCGGAAGAGCTGACTCCATTGGCATCGCCGAACTCGAACGTCTGAGAGCCCTCCCTCGCCTCACAGACACACCGAAAGACATCTGCATCTTCGCCAGTCGCGTCTCCAACAGCGTCGCTACACTGCAAGCACTCGACAGGGTTCACTGAATACAACCCTGAAATAACGAAGCTAACCATCGAGAAACTGACATCTACTCTACGAAGACAATGGTTTTACTTCTCATCGACACAGCCACGAGAAGTTCCCGACCTCATCAAGCTGGCGCACTTCCTCGACTGCGATGCAGAACTGTGCGGCCTATACGCACAACCCGAGGCGATCGGACAAGAGGCTACAGCTACAGCGAACAGAAGAATACAGAAGGCCTTCACTACGACAGAAAGCGAGCATAAGGGCCCAAACAAATGCCCTCTATGCTCGTACGCCGGCCATACGATAAAAGACTGCAAGCTCTTCAGGGAGAAGGGCTCCGACGGACGTTGGGACATCGCTTAAGCCCAACGTCTATGTTTCCGATGCCTGCACTACAGAACAAAGAATCACCACTGCAAACCGAGAAGATGTGAAACCGACGGCTGCAAACAGTCTCACCATGCCCTTCTTCACTTCACGAGGCAACAGAAAAAAGAAGAAATACAGACTGAAGCCATGACATCGACGTGGACAACGCGATCACAAACATTTCTCAAGATCATCCCAATTCGAGTCATCGGTGCGGCGGGTGAAGAAAACACACACGCTCTTCTCGACGACGGCTCCACCGTCACACTCATCGACGCCGGCTTAGCTGAAAAAGTCGGCGCCACAGGGCCACTCCGTCCGATCAACATAGAAGCCATCGCCGATACGAAGATCGCCGCATCGACGTCGCGACGCGTCGCTCTAACACTACAGGGAGCGAACGGCCAACACGAAGTCGACGCTCACACGATCCGAGGGCTACAGCTGTCGCCGCAGTCCATCACCAACCGAGACATCGAACAATGTCAACACCTGCGCGACCTAAGTTCAAGCCTCCAGTACGAAGAAGCGACTCCGAAAGTACTCATCGGCCAGGATAACTGGCACTTGTTGTTGGCAACAGAAGTCACACAAGGACAGCGAGACCAACCGATCTTCTCTCTCACTCCGCTCGGTTGGGTACTTCACGATGCACACTCACGCACATTGGGACAACGCGTACACTACGTTCATCACTTAACGAAGACAGAAGACAGCATGGATGAACAACTACGCCACTACTTCTCGATCGAATCACTTACGATCGTACCAAAGCGACCACAGTCCGATCCCGAACATCGCGCCATGAAGATGGGCGTTTTCAAGCACCGTTGTTATGGAAACACGACAACATTGTAATGCCGAACAACTATGAAACAGCGCTGAAACGTCTAGTAACTACAGAAAAGAAGATCGGAAAAGATGAAAACTTGAAGAAAAAGTACTTCGAACAGATGGACGCCCTTGTCGCTAAGGGCTACGCCGAGCCCGCGCCTCCACAGAGGACAGAAAAAACTTGGTACTTACCACACTTCCCGGTCATCAACCCAACGAAGCCGGAAAAAGTACGCATCGTTCACGACGCCGCAGCCAAGACGAAGGGGGTCTCTCTCAACCACCACCTTCTCACAGGACCCGACCTCCTACAGTCACTGCCCGGCGTCCTCATGCGCTTCCGACAGTACCCAGTCGCCGTCTCCGCCGATATCGCAGAAATGTTCATGCAAGTGAAAATAAAGGAACAAGACCGGGACGCACTACGATATCTATGGCGCGGAGGAGAAGAAGGCAAAGAATAACTACGGGAGTACCGAATGACATCGCTCATCTTCGGCGCGACATGCTCACCGTCGACAGCAATACACGTAAAGAACATCAACGCACAGAAGTACCAAGAAACTCATCCGCAAGCAGTATCCGCCATCGTCAACAACCACTACGTTGACGACTACCTCGACAGCTTCAAGACAGAAAACGAAGCGATCGCCACCGCCGGAGTCGTGAAGAAAATACACAAAGCCGGCCACTTCGAACTGAGGCAATGGTCATCAAACTCCGTGAAAGTTCTACGTGCGCTGAGCGGCGAGAACATGCAAACAAGCACCGTCAATCTCAGCGAAGAAGGCAAAAAGGAACGTGTCCTTGGGCTAGTGTGGAAGCCGTCAGCCGACGAACTCGCTCTCAACCTCGACTTAGCACGAGTAGCTCCCTCCGTGCTACAAATTGAAAAGCCAACGAAGAGAGAAGCCCTCAAGATAGTAATGTCGCTGTTCGACCCGCTCGGCCTCGCCTCACCTGTGACAGTTCGAGCCAAACAGATATTACAAGAAGCCTGGCGCCACGGCACCGAGTGGGATCAAGAGCTCGACCCTGACCTAGCCCAACAATGGTCAGAATGGATGGGACATCTCGATCGTCTGCGCTCCGTCTCCGTTCCTCGCTGCTATGACGGCTACGACAACGCCGCGACGCTGCAACTTCACGTCTTTGTGGATGCGAGCGCGTCAGCCTACGCCGCCGCTCTCTACTGGCGAGTAGACTGGCCGAACGGAAGCGTCACCACCACGCTCGTCCTCGCTAAAGCCCGCGTCGCACCACTGAAGCTGACATCGATCCCAAGACTCGAACTACAAGCAGCAGTAATGGGAAGCCGCATGGCCACAACAGTCGTCGAGGAACATCAACGCAAGCCGGACTCCACCACTTTCTGGACAGACAGCCAAGCAGTACTGACTTGGCTACGTACGGGGTCACGCTCATACAAACCGTTCCTCACGCACCGCATCGCCGCCATCGAAGAAAACAGCACAGTCAGTCAATGGAGATGGACACCTACAAAACTCAACGTAGCCGACGATGCAACGCGCGACGTGCCGCAAGACTTCGGCTCCCAACACCGATGGTTCCGTGGGCCCGAGTTCCTTCGCTGCGAACCCTCTTCGTGGCCAGAGACCAAATCGAACACAAACACAGAAACTGGCGAAGAAAAAACGCTTCACATTACCGAAGATAGATGAAAAGAACAGTTGAACGACAGCCTTCCCGACGCTACGCGATTTCCCAAATGGGAAAAACTACTACGTGCGACAGCGAGAGTACTTCAGTTCATCTCTCTCTGTCGCCCTAACAGACAGAGAACCCACTACAAAAGAAACAAGAAGAACAAGGAACGAGACCCGGCGTGGCGAAAAAACAACAAACAGAAACCGAAGAGACAGGAAAAGAAAACAGAAGTCAACCGAAGAGAAACAAAGTTTCTATCGATAGACGCCGATCTCCTCCGGGCAGCCGAGACGCTAATTGTAGGAGCGTCTCAACAGGAAGCCTTCCCGCAAGAGATGCGGGATTTGAACAACGGGCGCGCCGTCGCGACGTCAAGCCGCCTACGTCCGTTATCACTCACCCCGCCACCAGACTGTGGATAGCCCACACACACCGACAGCTCGCACACGCCGGCGTCGAGACGACGATCAACGAGTGCCGACAACATTACTGGATACTGAGATTACGCCCAGTAACTCGTCTGGGCCTACTCGTACTGCCGCCTAAGAAAAGAGAAGCCGTCTCAACCAGCCACGGGAGATCACCCACCGAGCCGCCTCGCCCATCACCAGCGGCCGTTCACTTACACCGGAGTGGACTACTTCGGGCCGCTACCAGTCACCGTCGGCCGCTCCACACAGAAGCGATACGTGGCGCTGTTCACGTGTCTCACAACACGCGCCGCTCACCTTGAACTGGCGTACTCGCTGAGCACGGACGTGGCCGTGATGGCACTCCGAAGATTCATGGCACGGCGAGGGTGCCCATCTGAAATCTGGTCGGACAACGGCACGAATCTACGCGGCGCGGACAAGGAGCTTCGACAGGAAATCGAACGAGCAACAACAGAAGAAGCGACACAACGGGCAACCAGATGGCGCTTCATACCTCCGAGCGCTCCTTTCATGGGCGGAGCGTGGGAGAGGCTGGTACGAGCAGTGAAGACAGCACTCGGCGCTACACTTCAAGAAAGAAATCCGTCAGAAGAGGTCCTCATCACTCTTCTCGCCGAGGCAGAGTACACCGTGAACAGCAGGCCTCTCACACACGTCTCCGTCGACCCCGAGGATCCAGAGGCCATCACACCGAATCACTTCCTCCTGGGCAGCTCAGCACGGGTGTCTCAACCGGGCACCTTCACCGAAGACGACGTCGCGGGGCGCAACCACTGGCGCACTTCCCAACACCTCGTTGACCTCTACTGGGCGAGGTGGCTGAAGGAGTACCTGCCTGAACTCCAGAACCGGCGGGAGCCTCATGGACGCGGAGCATCGCCACAGACAGGAGACGTGGTCCTCATCGCCGACAGCAACCTTCCTCGCAACACATGGCCGCGAGGAATCATCACTGCAACATAACCAGGTGACGACGGAATCGTGCGAGCAGTCAAAGTGAAGACCAAAGGCGGGGTGCTGCGGAGGCCTACGAAGAAGCTCATCATCCTGCCTACGACGCCCCACAACAGGGGACAGAGTGGAACATCGTCTCTGAGTCATCGCGAACTTCCACGGCGGGAGTAATGTGCGGGACGTCTATTAATAGGTTAAGAAATATGTATATAGTATAGTTGTAGATATCGTTTATGTTATAAGTTTAGAATGAGCGTAGCATAAGTAATAAATAATATTCCCATCATAGTATAAGATGAATAGAGTTAGTTTTAATAGAATTTCATTGTTGTTTTTATAAGTAATTGTTAATTTCGTGTAAAATAGCGTAAACAGTTAAGTAAGAGATATGTAAGAAAGAGATAGCATAATAAATAAAGTAAGCGGTCCGTTCGAGAGTGACTTGCCACACCCCTACTCACCGCGAGCGCCCGCTAACATATAAATATAGCGACAGGCGGGGCTCAAGGCACACATATCTCACAACATCCGCATATCCGCGACATGGCGCCGTACCACGCGCGCCCGCCCGACCGCCGCCGCCTGCCACGCGACCTGGTTGCCTGGTTGCCTGTTGGATAGTTTCGACCGTCGCAAATACGGATCTCCGCTTCGCCGTCCCGCTGCAGTTCACCCGCCGCTTCGTGCGAAGCGGACGTGTGTAACACGCGCCCGTGCGCGCCGCGATCGCGATACCCGCGCCGTGAGTGTTCACGGAGAGGATTATCACATCGGGACGGACGCCGGCTCTGCCTAAGGTCGTGCCTGGTGTGTAACCCTTTCCGTGACGCCAGCTCGTCCATAGCCCGCCGCTATGGACGAGCCCAAAAGCCCTTTTAAGGGCTATAGTGCCAGTGACATTGTGAGTGTTAGTGTTGCTGTGAGTGACAGTGATGATGCCGGTAATGTGAGCAGCCCGCCGCTGGGTGAAACCCCGCGTCGGCGCCGCGCGCAGCGATCGGCATCACTGGAGGGCCTGCTCCCTATCTCCACGTCGACGGAGTACGGGTCGCCCGTGGTGCGGCGTCCTGTGTCCCCGAGGGCAGAGCTTGAGCTGGACGAATTATATTTAATTCGGGCCGCTCAAGCCAACCTGTTTTCGGCGGGCCTACTTCGTGCCATGGAGGCATACGTCGCCGCAAGCCGCGCTGCCCTGTCGGGCAAGCCCGCGGCTTGTATCGACGCCTAGCCCCTCGACGCGCAATTAGTGGACCAGGCAAAAACACGGCCTTTGGTGCTGCCACCAACCCGCGGGACGAGGCGCCCGCTTAGCGAAAGCCCGAGCGACGAGCTGCGTCTCCGAGGAGACGGAAAGCGAGTCCAGCTTGCGGACTCGCCGACCCCGCCACCGACGAACCAGCCGCCGCCGAGGAAGACGGGCCTCGACATGCCGTCGCTGTCGCCCTGGACGGGCGCGCTTCAGGCACCCGCCCCCGCCCCTGGACCGACCGCCGCGTGTGAAAGAGACAGTGAGAGTGCTACAACACAAATGACAGGTACGAGTGTTTCACCTAATAAGTGCTCTCCCGCAGTGTCGTTTGCCGCGGCGGCCGTGACCGCAATTCCCGTGTCTGGGGCACCGCGCCCCAGCACCGCGCGCCCCCCCCCAAGGACGCAAGGACGAGAGGTCCACCAGCGGCCGGGCCTTTCGAGGCTTGGCAGTCATCGTCGGCAGGAAGATCGTCCACCAGCTCGTTGACGCCCAGGAGTATACATCCCTGTATGCGTTGGGCGTCGACCTCCAGGTCGCCGGCCAGGTGCTGCGACTGTTCGCCGTGTACAAGCCCCCCAGTACCCCAATCCGCACCTCTGAACTACGGGGGTTGCTACAGTCGCCGCATCCGACACTCGTCGCTGGCGACCTCAACGCCAAGCACACCGTCTGGAACTCCACCGGGGTGTGCCCAGCTGGACGCGCCATCCTTGCCGACTCCGTGAGCCACAACTACGATGTCATCGGTCCCGACGAGCCCACCCACTTCGATTCGCGGGCCGGTTGGGACACCATCGACGTCGTAGTCGTCAGAGGTCTCCGGACTCCGCCGAGCCAGGAGGTTCTCCCTGACCTCCCATCGGACCACAGGCCAGTACTTCTCGTCCTGGCGGACCTGCCCACCCGGGTCTCTCCGCCAGCATCACGCCGACGCTACCAGTGGGGCGCCTTCACCGCCGCCCTCGACCAGTCTTCGACCACATGTCCAGTCAACCAGCCGGAAGACGTTGACCGCCTGGCATCGCTGCTAACCACCCAGATCCGAGACGCGCTCGACTTATCATCGCACACCGTAGCTCGCGGGGGGAAGCCCAATCCTCTTCCTGCTGAGCTACGCGCACTCATCCGCGATAAGCGCGCTCTCCGGAAGCAGTGGCAGCAAACCCGCTGCCCAACGATGAAGACCAGGCTCAACGCCATGACGGCAGAGCTGAAGCGCCGACTTGATCTCCACGCCGAAGAATCTTGGGAACGCCACATCGAGTCCATGGGCGACCACGTCCCCTCCGTGCATCGCCTATGCCGGGATTTGTCGACTACTCCAACTCCCGTCCGACCAATCCTGGGCAGCGACGGCCTACCAAGATTTCGAGCCCAAGACCGTGCGGAGATCTTCGCCGAATGCCTCGAGAAGCAATTCAAGCCGAACCCTACGGATGATGTGGAGCACGTCGCAGCAGTCGAGAGACACCTGCGAGAGTACTTCGCCTCGCCGATAGCTCCCGAAGAGGACCCCACCGTCGTCACGCCCGGCCAGATCATGCGTGCATTCAGACGTACCAAGCCCAGGAAAGCCCCGGGCGCAGACCGCATACCTAACATGGCGCTGCTACATTTGCCGCCACGTACTGTGGCGGCCGTTACGTGCCTGTTTAACGGTATCTTGCGCACGGGCCACTTCCCAACCCAATGGAAGGAGGGCTTGGTCATCATGTTGCCCAAGCCGGGCAAGGACTCCAAGCTGCCTGAGAGCTATCGGCCGATAACTCTACTGAGTACCATCTCAAAGGTGTTTGAGAAACTCCTGCCGGCGAAGCTACTGCCCCACATCCAGCCGCGCCCGGAACAGTTTGGCTTCAGGCCCGAGCATTCTACGATGCTTCAGCTCACCAGAGTACTGAATGACATGACGGTTTGTTTAAACAAGAAGGAATACACTGTCGCAGTACTCCTGGACATGGAGAAGGCGTTTGACGGAGTATGGCACGAGGGGTTGCTGTACAAATTGTCGACGTCTCCAGCCCCAAGAAGACTGGTCCAGATCATCGCCTCCTTCCTGAAGAATCGCCGCTTCCGAGTGATGGTGGAAGACGCCGTCTCCGAGGAACACCCCGTTGCAGCCGGCGTCCCTCAGGGGTCCTGCCTGTCTCCAGCCTGTTACTCCCAATATACGGACGACATCCAAATCGGGCCGGGTGCCCAGCTGGCACTCTTCGCCGACGACGCTGCCTACTACGCGTCGTCGATCCAGGCACGGCACGCTGCCGTCAAATTGCAGCGCACCCTGGACATCTTGCCCGACTGGCTCGCCAAGTGGCGGTTGTCCGTCAACGTTGGGAAGACGCAGGCGCTCATCACAGGCCAGTCCCCCCTTCCACCACCACTCCAGCTCCAAGGACAGGACATCGCGTGGTCTCCGCAGGTGAAGTACCTGGGAGTGACCATCGATCGCCGGCTCACCATGAAGCAACATGTCGACAACGTCGTCAACCAGGTCAAGGTGGCACGCGCCAAGCTGCGTCCACTTCTCGACTCCAGCCTCCCTCTGAGGGCGAAGCTCGGGATCTACAAGTGCTACGTGAGATCCCGCCTCACCTACGCGGCCCCGGCATGGTACGCCCTGTGCTCGGAGACGAACAAACGGAGACTCCGAGCCCAAGAGAACCTCTCTTTGCGTACCATCGTCGACGCCCCCCGCTACGTGAGGAATGCGACGATCCAGAGGGACCTCAGATGGGAACCAGTGGACCAGTTTGTCCAGAGGCTGGCGAAGGGCATGTTCGCGCGTGCGGATAGCTCACAACATCCGCATATCCGCGACATGGCGCCGTACCACGCGCGCCCGCCCGACCGCCGCCGCCTGCCACGCGACCTGGTTGCCTAGCCGGCGATCATCCAACGGAACACCCCAAGTAAGAAGATTTCCACCGCCCGAGGCCGAGGGCCCCCCGATGACCTGTCCATAGGAGTGGACAGAGGCGCTTCTTCAGGAAGAGATCCGATGATCTGACCCTGACTCCCCACGCCCCAGTATGGGTGCGTGAGATGAAAACTTGATTTGCTCAAGGCATTCCGATTACAACCTCCGAAGAGGAAGAAACTCTCAGCGGCAAGACACTCTCGACGGCCACGATTCAACAGTACAGCAGCCTTTTTATTCTTCCAACCCCAGCAACAGCAGTACGCACAGTCCCGTACAATTCTCGATCTCGTACATAGGCTGTAAATCTCGTAACGGTACGAGATTTCTTGTATGTCTGCCAACCCTGGCGCCCGCGCATAGCAACTCTGGAAATTTCCATGAAGTAACTAAACTCATCGCCGGACCGAGTACGGTCGCGCAGAATAGTGCGAACGCGTAAAAATTGTATTGTTTTATTACATAATTTGTTTATTTTGATAATGTGTCCATGTTTTAATCTTCTTTTACTAAATAAAAGAGTTTAATTTAGAATTAAATAAATTGATTCATTAGGTGTTTAATTGAAATATGATGTTTTTATATAAATTTATTTGTAAAATATAATAATAATTAAAATGTAAATACGATATGTACGTGCAACGTTACATTAACCCACGTGCCACGAAAGGATTTTGTTCCTAAGAATAAAATCCGCGCAATATACGCTTACGTATTTGCATTTACCCATTCATACTTTCTTTCATACTTCTCGCATTCATAAAAACAGTAGCATCTGGATTATACCTAGATCTGGATTATATATAGATGCCAATGCATCCTAACTAATGAAGGTCTTTTGTTAAACCGGAACCAATACAAATACTAAGTATTTTGCAGAAAGTTTTAGTAAGAGCACGGGAAGTAACGATTGCGCATTTACTTATTTAAACCCATTATAACTAAGTCTTTGATGTGCCAAGTTCCCAAATTCTTGCCAGACATGTCCTCCAAAATGTAAACAAGTGGTGATTTTTTTTCAATTATTCGACACTTGATAAATTTCGTAGCCAGTTTTTTGCTGAAATATTTGTCCTTGTCGCTTAATACGTAAGCACGCTTCATGACAACATCTGCTACATTAAACTCCACATTCTTACGACGTAGATTATAATGCGCCGTATTTTTCTCGTGAGCTTGCCATAGTTTTGCTTGTACACGATCAAAGATTTGAGACATACAGCCTAGGTTTCCGGCATAAATATCACGAGGTAAAATTAGCAAATCACTACCAAGGTCGAAATCAGTATAATGTGTGCCGCAGGTTACACTCCCCTGTCCCTGCCGTACACGAGGAACGATGGGGTAAAACCAGTTGCCTCATTTACGGAGTTATTTATCGCAAATTAAACTTCAGTCTCCGTTCCAACGCCGACAAGTACAGAAGTGTCGTTAAATAAATACCAGTTTCGTTTATCTACCCTCTAATTCGCTATGGTGTTACAGAAATGCAATACGTGCAAGAAAAATATAGTAAAAAAGTCCCCTGGACTTGAGTGTGGTCGATGTTCGGTAGTGGTTCATGCTTCCCCAGATTGTGCCAAAATATCTAACAAGCAAATCTCATCGTTTCGCGCCGCGCCAAACCTAGAGTGGTGTTGTGAGGTGTGCTTGAGCTCCTCGCGACGATCCTCCTTCTTTGTCCCGGGCGAGGACTCCGACAACGAGGATGAGCCTACTCGTGATGCCGACCCGAAAGCAGTGACTATCGATGTCAAGAAACTTCTACAGGACATTAGCATTAAAATGAAGAAGACTATAAAGGAACAACTTGATGCCTTCCAGCACTCGCTGACCTACAACGGCGATCTCATTGTAGAAATTGAAGGGAAGGTCGACCAGCAGGAAGCTAATTTTAAGATCATGGAAAATAAAAACCAAGCACTGATCAACCAGATCAAGAGTCTTGAACTCAGAATTGCAGTTCTGGAACAGCGCCTTCAAGAATCTGATCAAAGATTGCTGGCTAATGGCCTTGAAATCTGGGGTATACCAAAGGAACCTGAGGAAGATGTAGCAGATGTAGTCAAGACAGTGGCCACCAAGCTGAATGTCAACGCGACGGATGCGAAGACCATAAAACGCCTACCAGGGCGTAAGGAAAAACCAGGTCAGATCTATATAGAGATGAAGTCACCGGAAGCTCGAGAACAGTGGATATCAGCTGCAAAAAGAGACAAATTGACCGTGAGAGACCTGAAAGACATCCAGAGCTCATCGGCGTCGCCGCGTGATAACCCTGCTTCTGCGAATCCAGTGTACATTCGAGAAGCTCTCACCACACACACGAAGACACTGCTGTATAATACAAGGCAACCTTTCGGTTCATTTGGTGCAAAGACGGCATAATACTCTGCCGGAAGACCGACAAAAGTAAAATCTACGCAATTCGATCGCCAACCGACATTGAAAAGCTAGTTGTGTAATTCTATTGACATCTATAACTAAGTATACTTACTCACATAAACATAAAACCTATCATTCCATACTTATGGCTTCTAATTCTAATATTAACGAAATCTTTGATTGTATAAATATAAAGTCGTACCTGGAAAAAATACCAACCTCTTCATTATCAAACATTCATTTATTTTGTCTGCATGTTAACATTCGCTCAATGATATAAAATTTTCCTAAATTAATACAAATCATCGACTCGTGTAAGCCCTTGATCACAAAAAGCTAATTGGTAAGTTGGACGCAAATGGCATCAGGGGACCCTTACTACGCTGGTGTGAAAGCTATCTCCGTAACAGATCCTCTTGTGTCAAGATAGATAATAGCCTCACTGACCAAAGGCCAGCCGCAGTAGGAACCGCCCAGGGTTCGGTGCTCGGGCCCTTGCATTTTCTCACCTATGTGAATAATATGTGCACATGCCTTGACTCCTGCACAGCTTATCAGTTTGCTGATGACACATGCTTTATTATTGCCAGTGACGATGTTAACTCCGCGATGTGTATGCTTCAAGCTGACTTCGACAAGCTCAAGCAATGGTGTCATGACTCGGGCTTAGTTTTAAAAAGCAATAAAACAAAACTCATACTCATTAAATCAGCATACATGAAAAGCAATCTCGAAACACCCCTCATATCAAACAGTGATACTTGTGTATGCATGACCAAAATATTACAAAATCTTGCCACTGCCCCAATATAGAACTCGTCAACTCGCACGTCTACCTGGGTCTGGTAATAGATCACAAGTTTAACTGGAATAGTCATATAGAACGGGTGTGTACAAAGCTTCGAGCTTTTCTGGCTAACATGTACATAATAAAAAATCGCCTGCCCTTTAACATCAGGTTAATGCTGTACAATGCTTTGGCAGGCTCCGTAATCTCCTAAGGGCTCAGTAGCTACGGACTCACGCATAAAACTTCCCTAGACTGCATACTACGTCTACAAATTAAAATTCTAAAAAATATAGTACCTCCAAAAATCAGACTCCAGTACTCCAATGATAAGCTCAAACTGTTCAAATACTGTAAAACACTACCAGTACACATTAAAGTAGAATACACACTACTAAAAGAACAATTCTTCAATTTATCCGTCCAAAAACCGTTATCACATAAAATCGGCACCAGAAGCTGCACGAAAAAAAGCTGATGACTTTAGGAGCAAATAACTTTTACGGGAAACGTCGAATTAGCTATCTAATTCCTCGTCTTCTTAACGGTCTCTGTCCGGAACTCAAATCATCAATCCATCCCAAAAATATCAATCACAAATTAAAATCACACTTTATATCATTATTTCCATAGTCGTACACAAACTGTATTTTGCCTTTTAGCCAGCAACTGACTTCATGCTTATACATATTGTTTTTATCGACCTACCTACATAATACACTAGACTAATTTTGTGCTACATACAAACCTTAGTGGCTTAAGTAGTGCATTAAGTTAGATAAGTATTTAAAACTCTGTAATTTGATAAATTAATAAAAAAAAAAAGGTATAAACACATCCCCGGTTCTATGGTCGTCATTAACGAAAGTGGATATGCTCGTGATAATGGTGCGGTTGTACCGTTCAACGCTGTTAGTCTGCAACCTGTATCTAGGCGTGTAAAATATATTAGGAACGTTGTATTTCTTTAAAAAAATCCACAGTGATACTACTAAAAAGCTGGCTACCGTTATCAAGATAGATGGTCTGAGGGACGCCATGAACTAAAAGAGTTGGTCCTCGAGGATCTTTGTTATAATGGTTGACGTGGCATTACGAATGGAAAAATCAGGCAAAATTTGGAAAAACAACATGTGATTACGAAAATGTTTTGGTTTTGTTTTCTAGTGACAGGCAGAGGGCCCATGAGGTCAATCGAAACCATCTGAAAAGGTCGGCAACACTGCTTGGGACGACCCATTTCTCCAAGAATTTGATGGTTCTGATGTTTATATTCCAGACACTTGGTAAATAAACCTACAAATTTTACAACGTCCTGGTGCATGCCAGGCCTGTAGTATTTTAACGCTAGTCTACGGTACGTTTTAAAAATACCTAGATGACCGGCCATGGGTTCTGAATGGTTTTCTTCCAAAACATCATGACGAAATTCGTTTGGGACGACTTCCTTCCACGAGAACTCGGAAGTTAACTCGTGTTTATTTTTGCACAATCTGTACAAAGAACCGTTGTTGATAAAGAAATTTGAAAAATTTTGCGGCCTTGTTAAGCAAGAATTATAAATGTTTTTGTACCAGGCGTCTGTCGTATTAAGGTACGAATTTGATAGATTAACGGCGCTGACAGGAATAGCTCTCGACAGGGCGTCGGGAATCACATTGTCCACGCCTCGACGATGTTTAAGCTCGAAGTAGAACGCTGACAAACGCACTTCCCAGCGAGCCAGACGACAAGTGGGGTTATTTAGAGAAAGGTACCACTTTAAAGCAATGTGATCAGTGTAAACAGTGAATGTTTTCCCATTTTCTAAATAACACCGCCAGTGTTCAAGAGCTAAAACCACTGCCAATGTTTCGCGTTCGGTAATGCTGTAGTTTCGTTCCGCCGCTGACAACGATTTACTCATGTAGGCTATCGGGTGCTCCTTACCGTCTATGGTCTGAGTCAGCTCCCACACCGTAGTTACTGGCATCAGTATGCACCTCGAAAGCCTTGTCGTAGTCAGGGCAAGCTAACACAGGTGCTGAAACTAAGCATTCCTTCAGCTTTTGAAATGCAGCATCAGCCTCTGGAGTCCACTTAAAAGGTGGGGCACCCTTCTTGTTTGAGGTTAACTTATTTAGAGGGCCTGCTATTGTGCTGAACTGAGGCATAAAGCGACGGTACCATGTGGTAGTACCAAGAAATCGCTTTACATCCTTCCAACAAGTAGGTGTCGGGTAATTTAATATGGCCTCAAGTTTCTCGGGGTCCGTCCGTAGTCCGTGGCTGTCGACAAGGTACCCTAAATATTTAAGTTGACTCCGAAAGAATTGGCACTTTTCCAGATTCACCGTGAGATTCGCTTGGCGAAGCTTGTCTAATACCCGCAAGAGAAGTGCCACAAGAGATTTTAAGTCCTCAGATATGATGATGATGTCATCCAAGTAGCCAAAGACTTCCAGGTCCAACTCTCTGAAGAGACGATCAACTAAACGTTGCTGCGTTGCTGGAACATTAGTCAATCCGAATGCCGTACGCTTAAAACGGAACGTGCCACGACCTGGAATGTAGAAAGCCGTCTTGTCCCTGTTCTTCACAGCAATAGGTATTTGCCAGAAAGCCTTCTAAAGATCGATACTCGAAAGGTAGCGAGCGTCGCGGAGGTTATCTAAAATTTCGGACACGTAAGGTAAGTTATACGCATCATTTGGAGTAACCGAGTTCAGTTTGCGGCTGTCTAGGCAGAAACGAGGTTGTCCGTTCTTCTTGGTCACTATTAGAACAGGTGAGGACCACGCACTTTCGCAAGGCTCGATAACGTCACGGCCCAGCATCTCATCAACCTGCTCGACGAGAATTCGCTGTTTTTCCGGAGACATTCGGTAATAACGTTGCCGGATAAGCTGTGCATCTCCGGTATCCAGACGGTGTAAAATGAGACTGGTCTCACCCAATCCCTTACGTTCGGCAGAGATGTTCTCGTATTGCGCGATAATATTGTCTGCAATAGACTTATCGGATGCACTTAAGCGATCGTAACCCTGAATGAAAATTGGTACTATCTAATTTAGACTGTTCCTCAACTATTGCAGCATTAGAGAAGCTTATTAGCTTCTCTACTCCCCAACTACTTAAACTGTATTCAGTTTAAGTAGTTGGGGAGAATATTGAATTTACGCCAGAAATCACCACCTAATATAAGACTAGTGTTAATGTCCGGAATAACATTAGCCCTGATTAAATGGAATTGATTTTGAGAGTGTACAGGCAAATCAATGTAACCCTGTCTCTGCATAGACTGGCCACCTGCCGCAGTCACTGAGATGCAGTGATCTTTCTGAGCAATGAGGCCCTGAAGCGCTTGATGAGCACCATTACCAATTATTGTTACGGCAGAACCAGAATCAAGGAGACCCGACACATCAAAACCGTTAATTTGCACTGTAGCATAAGGTCGATTGTCGTTAATTGGCTTGGCATGCAGAATTGTGTCGATCATAAGATCGACACAATTCTGCATACAATTATACAATTATACAATTAATGTATATTTCAGCTCGTATAAACGAGCTGAAATATACATTAATTGTCTTCAGCCATTTGTTCCACTCCTCTATGTCAAAATTACTTTCAAGGAGATGGCTGGCACAATTCTGCTGTTCTAGTTTTTTTGGTGTGGAGGCTTTGTCTTTCCTGCAAGTAGGGCAGTCAGGAGACTTAACACTCTTATGTCCACAAACAAAGCAGTAGACCTCATCCTTGTTGGCATTGCATTGACGCAAGTTGTGGGTGTTATTACGACACCTTGGGCAAAATAACGTTTTAGAGGCAGGCGCAACGATTGCATGTACCTGTCTTATATTTGATTCTGATTTATTGTAGTTATTAAAATTATTATTTGCGTGTGATTTATTATTAAAACTTGAGTTATATTTAGTAAAAGACTAATTATGGCTGTTTAATATTTATGCTTCGGAACGCACCTTTTTTTTGTTGCGCGATCGGACCGCGAGTGATCGGAACGGAACTAGCTAGCTGTCACTTGCATAGAAACGAAATGACGAGTTAGAGGTTACTTTTTGCACAGGGAAAAAATGTCGGCGTCAGGTATTCGGGCCTTGGCGGAATGTTAATTATAATAATATCGTAACAATCGTCGGGAAATAAGTAGATTTCACGCCATCGGAGTGAGTGCTTCGTGCTGTGAAAGGTTGAAGTGGTTCGGTCCCCAATTCGTCGCGGTCGGATAGCGACCCATGTGGTAGGATACGTGGCATCACGACGGCACCGGCGGCGGACTACGACAGCAGTAAGATTCGACTCCCATCACACCCCAACCTCGTGTTCCTCATCCCGTACTCCTGACTCGAATTGAGCTTTCGAATTCCGGTCCACGGCGTCAAAGGTCAGTACTACTTGTGACATTCCTGGTGAAAAACCACCCTACCAAGATTCCACGCCCTTTCGGTTAAGGCGTGGAATTTAATCATTTTGGTAGCAGAGGCGCGGTTTCCTAGTGGGAAATCGATTCACGGACGGTTGTAGGGTTGTTTTTTTGCCACATTGTAGCTGGGAGAGGGTGGATACCTCGGATTGGTCGGCAATCATTTTGTGAGTGAGTCTTGTGGTCGGTATACCACAATTTAGGTTCATTTTCGGTTAGTGAACGTATAATTGACGATTTAGTTAACAATTATTATAAAATTGTAGTTGGAAACTACTCGGTGTGCATAAGGAACAGTCATTCGGTCGGACTATAGTATTGTAGTCGGATCCTATAGTATTGCAGTGTTATTTCGGTTTGCAGAGCAGGGTCAGGCTATTTAAGGGGTATTAAGCTAATTTTGCTGACCTCAGTAGAAGTGCAGGTCATATCGGAAAGGCCACTTCTAGAAGGTTCACGGCTACCTACATTATATTAAAAATAGCTTGGATTTCGGAATCCAGTGTGGTTTAGGGTGCTATATTGTTTAGGTTTATAGTCTCGGAGCCCACCACTTATTATTTTTTAATAAATTTTATTTTTTATTGTTTTTATAATAAATTTTTGTGGGTTATTTTTTATTGTGCTTTATGGTGGCATTCTCTAATTGATTTAGAGTGTATAGTTATAAGGTGTATATCCACAGGGCGACCATATTAAATATTTTTAGGATTTAATTGTTTTAGTGGTTGCCTTAGTTTTGACAACTTAGTTTTAATTTCTGTGCCCAGCGCTGACGGGCAAGTGCTGGTCTCTGGCTATACTTAGTTCGGTAGTGAAGTATAAGACCAGAATCTATTAAATCGGTCAACATGGCACCTTTGCCCTTGACGGTACTGCGGCATGGTGTCCGGGAGGAAATGAGATGGCTCGCCCATACTCATAAGTATGTGGAGCGACCAGATATGGATGATGTCCTGCTCAAGCGTGTGGAGGACGCAATGACACGCGTCGGGAAGGTGTGTCGGCTGGCTGCGGAGGCTGAAGCTCTCGGGCTTACTGATGAAGCCTCGGTGGCTGCAGTGAAACAGCTCTGCGCGGATGCTGACCAAGCGATGGAATGCTTGGGTGACATCGAGCGTCGCGCGGAGAAAATTAAGCGGTCGCGAAGGAATGACCGTGTGGAGGGTAACGGAGACCCACCCCCGAAGGGTGTTGTTGGACGGCTGCCACACCTGGAGATTCCGGCCTTCAGTGGGGCAATTGATGAGTGGCCGGCCTTCATTAATTTATTTGATAGTTTGGTCCACGGTCGGGACGACCTGGACAACGCCTACAAGTTGGCCCTACTATTGATAACTCTGCGGGGTGAACCGAAGGAGTTGGTCGGTCACCTAACGGTCACGGCGGGCAATTATGAGATAGCCAGGTCCATATTGTTTGACCGCTACCAACACAAACGGCGGTTGGTTGATGCGCAGCTGGGGAAGTTGTTTAGCATCCCTAAAGTAACCCGGGATGTTGACATCCGAGTACAGGTGCTCAACCCTGTGCTGGTGGCCACTAAGGCCCTTCAGAACCTTGGTCTTCCGGTAGACCAATGGTCATACATTGTTTTGTATATGGTTTTGTCACGGTTGCCTGCAGCTGTTCAAAGTCGGTTTGAACAGCTGCATGGGGGCAGTAGCACGGAACTGCCCACGCTCGTCCAATTGACGGATTTTTTGGAGGGTGAATGTAGGCGATGTGACACACTGGACAATGAGGCCAGTGTGCAGCGTCAACCCGCGCGGATGCGGGAGGGGCCGCGCCCCCCGCCCCCACGGGGGGGAGGGAGGTCGAAACAATTTGGCGTTTTGAATGCCGCGCCGTCGGGTGACGGCTGTGTGCACTGCGACAGTGCCGGTCATGACGTGACCAGTTGCGCCAAATTTAAGGCGCTCGGGGTAGCTGCCCGCACGAAGATTGTCTTCCGCCACCGATTGTGTTTCGGTTGTTTGGGGCCGCACACGCTGAGCGAGTGCTCGCGCGCGTTCCCCTGTGAGTGCTGTGGTGGCAAGCACCACATAGTGTTGTGCCTGAATCGGTCAGGCCCTTCGGACGGTCACCAGGGCCGGACTCAGGTTGGTCGGCCACAGGGCCCAACCAGGGCCGGACCCAGCCCCCCTCCGGGCAACGGGAGTCACCAACGGGGTGACTGGGGTACCCGCGGACGGGACCCCCCCCGAGGGGAAAGGGGCAGCGCGGGGGTTAACATGCGGGATAGCCGGGGTTCGGTCGCCGCTGTCCACGGTCAGCGAGGACTTCGGGCCGCTGGCTCACCGCGTGTTACGGGCGGGTGTCAGATGGCACCTATGAGTAGCGCGAAGGCTGGGAGCCCACCACCTTCTGCGCCACCCTGCCCGTCGCTCTGGGAGGCGAACAGTCGGATGTCGCCCCCATTCCTAGAGCGCCCCAGGTTGGATCCGCTCTCCCCCATTCATTCACGGTGCGCACCGGGCACACCGTACACCGTCCGGTATGATCAGATACCGGGACAGCGAGGGGCCTATTATACGGCGGACCCCTTGATGCACATACGGTCTAATATGCCGGTTGCATATCAGCAGCCGAGTTACTCCAAGGCCGACGGAGGTCTCAGCGGGTTCGGATCCCGCGGAGGTTCCCGCTAGGGACACGCCGCCCACTTACAGGGTGCCGCCACTCCACAGACGGTCATGCTCCCCACCGCCTCTGTGATAGCGTGGAGTTCGGACGGCAAATCATGTGTGGCACGAGCACTATTGGACTCGGGGGCCCAGGGGTGCTTAGTCTCGTGCAACCTTGTAAGACGGTTGGGCATTTCGGTAAGGGAGTATCCACATTCCATTCGGGGTATTGGGAACACGGAAGTCGGTTCCGTTAAGGGAGTATGTCGGATTACTCTCTCGTCACGGGTTGATTCATCGGTGAATCTGACGGTCACGGCATTAGTCATGCCTAATGTGATGGGCTCACACCCTCACGTACGGTTGTCGCCCTCGGTGCGACAGTTGGTCGCTGGGTTGTCACTGGCGGACCCGGAGTTCGATATTCCGGGCCCAGTAGACATTTTATTGGGTGTAGATGCCTTGGGATACCTGTTAGTGCCAGGTGTCCACGTGTTGCAGGCGACTGGTCTGGTTTCGGTCAACACCAGACTGGGCCATGCGGTAATGGGTCCGGTCATGCCGGCTGCCCCACGCCTAGCGACTAGTAGTCCCTTATTCGGTTCTGTACTCTCGGAGGTGATACAGAATTTTTGGGAGGTGGAGGAACCACCTACGGTCCGCCGGTTGGACCCGGTTGAAGAAGAGTGTGAACAGTTTTATCGGAACAATACTGGTCGCCTTCGGTCATGTCGATTTCTCACACGTCTTCCATTCCGGAGTGATCGCCCACCGCTGGGCAGTTCACACCATGCAGCCGAGACGCGGCTTCTGTCGATGGAACGACGCATGAAGCGTGATGGGATTTTCCGGCAGAAGTACGTCGACTTCATGAGGGAATACGAGTCGCTCGGCCACATGTCAGTTTCGGGTATCGACTGGAAGCGTGAAGACCACTGCTTCCTGCCTCATCACGCGGTCTTGAGGACCCCGGAGGGCAAAATACGGGTAGTGTTCGATGGGTCGGCATCAACATCTAACGGCATGAACCTGAACCAGTGTTTGCATTCAGGGCCGAAGTTGAACCATGACATCGCGGATGTTGTCACACGGTTCCGTCGACACAATGTTGTGTTTGTAGCTGACATCCGGATGATGTTTAGACAGACGGTCATTCACCCTGACGATAGACGGTATCAGCTGATACTGTGGCGAGAGAGCCCAGATCAGCCCATCAAGGTGTACGAGCTGAACACCAACACGTACGGGTCACGGTCTAGTCCTTATTTGGTGATTCGCACTCTGCGGGAGTTAGCGGATCGAGAACGGTTAAATTTCCCTAGAGGAGCAGCAATCCTGGAGCAGGATCTCTACGTGGACGATATCTGTACCGGTGCAGATTCCGTAGAGAAGGCGCTCGCTCGTCGGGACGAGCTAGTTGAGCTCTTACGGGGTGGAGGTTACGAGCTCCGGAAATGGATGTCGAACTCTCCAGAGTTACTGTCTGGTCTTCCGGATGACTACCAGCAGGATCCCCACATTTTTGAAAATCTGGTAAATCCGAATATGTTGTCGGTATTGGGCGTCCAGTACCAGCCGGTGTCAGACATGTTTTCGTATCGGGTCGAGTTGGACCCCCCGAAGGTCTGGACGAAACGGAACGTCCTTTCAACGGTGGCTAGGACATTTGATCCAAACGGGTGGATCACCCCGGTAACATTTCAGCTTAAGTGTTTAATGCAGCAATTGTGGTCTGCTGAGCTGAAATGGGACGACCCGATCGGCCGGTCATTGAGCTCAGAGTGGGACTCGTTCTTTTCGACCCTCCCTGGCATCAATCGGATTTCACTGCCACGGAGGTTGGTCCCCATCAAACGATACACCGCCATCCTGCATGGGTTTTGCGATGCCTCGGAGAAGGGCTACGGACCTGCGATGTATCTGCGTACGGTTGACTCCTCGGGGGAGGTTGATGTGCGGTTGGTCATGGCCATGAGCAAGGTTGCGCCGTTGCGCACTCGCCTGACCATTCCCAAATTAGAGCTTTCAGGAGCGGCTCTCCTGACTCGTCTGGTCAACCACACGATGACGGTTCTTCGTGGGTCAATAGCGTTAGAAGATACGGTCTACGCTTGGACGGACAGCCAGAACGTGTTATGCTGGCTGAAGGCTTCAGTTCACAAGCTGGAGATTTTTGTGGCGAATCGGGTTTCACAGATTTTGAATTCGGAGGTTCCCTTAATCTGGAGACATGTTCCAGGGGAAATGTACCCAGCAGACTGTGCGTCTCGTGGGTGTCACGCTCCGGAGTTAGTTGGACATCCCTTGTGGTGGGGTCCAAAATGGTTGACTCAAGCCGAATCGGATTGGCCAATGAGTCCACGCGTTACCTCGGCGAACAGCGCCTTGACAGTCGGTGTCTGTACGACGCAACCAGAGCCGGAAGAGGAGTTCAGCCTGCTGGAACATTACAGCTTGCTCGACAAGCTGGTCAATGTGACCGCCTGGATCTTCCGATTTGCGCGGAATTGTCGCAATTCTGAGGCGCAATGGGTGCGGACACAGGTCCTGACACCACGGGAACGGAACCATGCGTTGTTTGCATTGGTACGGAACGTGCAGACGGTGCACTTTAAGTCCGAACTGGACATTCTGAGACGCGGACGCGTCCAACTGAAGGGAGCTGTGGCTCGGCTCAACCCGTTTATTGACCCTCACGGATTGCTGAGGGTAGGAGGTCGGCTGCGGAATGCCAACCTGCCTTATGCGGCTCGCCACCCGTTGTTACGCCCTAGGAAGGGGAAGTTGGTCGAACTGTTGATACAGGATCGACACATTCGGAATGGGCATGTCGGATGCCACGCCTTGATGGCGTTTCTCCAGCGCGAGTTCTGGATTCTATCGGGAAGACGCTTAGTGCGTAGCGTCGTATTTCGGTGCCTGCCTTGTTATCGGGCCAAGGCGGCTACGATGCAGCCCCAGATGGGCGATTTGCCCTCGGATAGGGTTAACGAAATCCGGCCCTTTGCGGGTGTCGGAACGGATTTCGCGGGACCATTCATGGTCAATTCTTCACAGCTACGGAACGCCAGATTAGTGAAGGCATACCTGTGCGTCTTCGTGTGCTTGGCCACGAAGGCAGTCCACTTGGAGGTGGTCAGTGACCTCACTACAGAGGCATTTATCGCATGTCTAGATCGGTTCGTCTCACGAAGGGGCCTCCCGACATTAATCCGTTCGGACAACGGGACAAATTTTGTCGGAGCCAGGCGATATCTGCAGGAGGTCACTCAATTCCTGAACGGTAACCAGGACGCCATCGGTACGGCTTGCTCCCGACGAGGGATTGAATGGGTTTTCAGTCCGCCGGGATGTCCTCATTGGGGAGGAATTTTTGAGGCTGCGGTTAAATCGGCTAAGTCGCACCTGACGAGGATCATCGGTGAGACCTCTCTACGCTTTGAAGAGCTTGCGACGCTGTTCTGTAAAATTGAAATGACACTGAATTCGCGTCCGTTGTGCCCGCTCAGTTCGGATCCAAATGATTTGGAAGCGTTGACGCCGGGTCACTTCCTGATAGGTCAGCCCCTTAACGCCCTGCCAGAATACCCATTCGGTGATGTTAAGTTAAGTCGGTTAACTAGGTGGCAGATGTTGCAGCAGATGGCTCAAGATTTTTGGAAACGGTGGTCCCTTGAGTACTTGCACATCTTGCAGCAGCGCCTTAAGTGGACTGACCGGACGAGCCCCCCTCAAGTCGGTGATTTGGTGCTGATTAAGGATGCGAACCTGCCATCATTGAGATGGAGACGAGGACGGATCGTCAATTTGTACACGGGTCGGGATGGCACGCCTCGATCAGCAGAAGTCAAGGTGGGGGACTCGGTCCTCAAGAGAGCGGTCGCAACACTTTCTCGCCTTCCTATTGATTAGGGACAGGTTCGGGCCTGCCCGGGCGGGTGACTGTTTAATATTTATGCTTCGGAACGCACATTTTTTTTGTTGCGCGATCGGACCGCGAGTAATCGGAACGGAACTAGCTAGCTGTCACTTGCATAGAAACGAAATGACGAGTTAGAGGTTACTTTTTGCACAGGGAAAAAATGTCGGCGTCAGGTATTCGGGCCTTGGCGGAATGTTAATTATAATAATATCGTAACAATCGTCGGGAAATAAGTAGATTCACGCCATCGGAGTGAGTGCTTCGTGCTGTGAAAGGTTGAAGTGGTTCGGTCCCCAATTCGTCGCATTCGGATAGCGACCCATGTGGTCGGATACGTGGCATCACGACGGCACCGGCGGCGGACTACGACAGCAGTAAGATTCGACTCCCATCACACCCACCCTCGTGTTCCTCATCCCATTCTCCTGCCTCGAATTGAGCTTTCGAATTCCGGTCCACGGCGTCAAAGGTCAGTACTACTTGTGACATTCCTGCTGAAAAACCACCCTACCAAGATTCCACGCCCTTTCGGTTAAGGCGCGGAATTTAACAATGGCCATTCCTGTAAGTGTCGGACTTGTTGAAACTGTGTTTTCTACTTGCACTAGTACCAGCATACGCAAACTCTGGTGCTAAAGCGTCAGCTGTCCGTCTGGGTGGTTCGCGAAAGTCGACTAGACGTGCCTGAATATTTTTCGTAATTACGACAGTGGTTACGTAAAGTTTCTATGTCAGCGATTGCGGAAGCCGACGCTAGTGTACTGGCATAGCAAGGCCGGGTATTGTGTAGGATGATCTCCAGATTTTCATCCTCTGGTAAACTCTTGGAAAGACGCGAGAACAAGCCAGACATGGTTGACAGGTAGATGGTTATGTTCTCAGATTCCCCTTGTGAACTTGAACGAATCTCAGACAGTAGCCTATAATCATAGTCGCTTTGACCGAAATGTTGGTTAAGTAAGGTGACAAGTTCAACCCAGCCGGACACTTGACTCTTCACACTTCTATACCAGTGTAACGCGTCTCCTAAAAGGTCTCTGTAGCATAGGACAGAATCTTAGCATCGGAAATACCCCTAGCCTCAGAAAACTCGGTGACACGCTGTACGAAAGCGCGAACGCAGGTCTTGCCATCGAACTTGATCTTGCACAATTCATTAGAGCTACCGCGGTCACAAGTGACATTAACCTTCACCGGTGAGGTATTAGCTACAAGCTCTGCCTTGGAAGTTGGCAAAACTGTTTCCACAGCTGTATCCTTAACGGAGTTGAATCGAGCTACGAGACCTTGAAACTCTTTGACGTATACTTCGTACATAGTTCTAGTCGAATCGTCACAAGCAACGCGATTAAGTCGGTGATACAGATGATTTAATAAATTTTGTGTGCGCAACAGAACGTTCCAGTCGAGGCGCGAGTCCAAATTGGCCCCTCAACCTTAGAGAGGGATTCACTAATTCTCTTCAAGTCGACCGATACCGAGAAAGGGCTCTCTAAAATTTCCTCGGATGGAAATAAGGGTCCCAATTTCGAGATTTGTTTCCGTAAGTCCTGGACTGGTTGCACCCGGAGTTTCACCACGAATACTGACTTCGTATTCTAATTCCGTCTTTTGAAGCGACAATTTTTTTACAGCGAACGCCATTCCGAAAAACTTACTTATTTAAAAAGATTTATTCACAGTTACTGTGTCACACTTACAGTCTTTCTACCAAAAGGTGTGACCGTCACGAACAAACAAAACATAAGTACACAGATAAAATTTAAAAAAAAGTACACTTTCTGTGTAGTTTAACAGAAGTTTTAGTTTTACTTTTACTGTGTAATAAAACAGAAGTACACAACAAAACAAAACAAAAGTATACAGACAAACAGAGGATCGGTATTTACTTATAATATATATAATAGTCTTTATTTTATAAGTATTTAATTTATTCCTTGCCTTTTTATTTCTGTTAGTTATTGTGCACTGCCTACCTACCTTTTATAATAATATTTTCCTTTAATGTCTTGGTTTGCTGGAAAAAATCTCTTTTTAGCGATAAGCTCGCCTTTGTACATACATTTTATTTTGATGTAACGTGTAAAATATTTGTGCGCAATAAAGAATTATGAATTATGATGATTTTATAGGTACAATAGTCTGTCGTCGCTACCTAAGTTATTATAACTCAGTTGGTCCGAGACCGTCGTAGCTGACGGACGTGTTGTCAAACGGATAATACGGAAATATTAAATTACCTACGATAACAACAGTGGTCGTTAGCCAAGTGTGATGGGGACAAAGTGTAGTGGGTGTACGGGTGATATTTACGATGTTTCATTCATGGAGTGTTGTAAAGAATCGTGCAAGAAGCTGTATCACTACAAGTCCATGTCGAAGGAGCGGTTCGAGAATCTTACACAGGCAGAAAAAGACGGTTGGATATGTCCAGACTGCGTGCGCCTTGCTCCCAGGGCGGGTAATAATTCGAATACACCAATCCGAAACTTGGGGATGAACGAAACCTACACACCGAGCCGCTTAGACTACGTGAACAAGGAACGTGGAGGCGGCGGCGGTGGCTGCGGTGACGAAGAGCGTACCTACACGAATGAGTCAATGGTAGATACCGATAAAAAGTGTTGGAGGAGATGAGGGAGTTCCGCCGGGAAATAGAATCACGATTTGATAATCAGAAGAACTATTATACACAGTTGGAGAAGAGATTCTGCGATACAGAGTTGCGTGAATTAAAAAATACTTTGAGGGTATTTCAAGAAAAAGCAGACCAAGTTGAGATGTTACGGGCACAAAATGCAGATTTAATTAAGAGGAATGCACAGCTGGAAGCTTCATCAAAAATCCCACCAGAACCACCGAGAGCATCGTTTGCGATGTAGCCAATATAAACATCCGATGAGGGCTAAGAAAAAGGATGTGGCCACGAAACAAGCAAGCGTTCCACAGGTGACATCGGATTCGTTGGAGTTAAACGAAAATGAGTTAAGTACAGATTCCAAATTCCAAATGTCTTTATTACTGTAGATATTTACATATACTTAGCAATCGCCATTTTTTGCCACTTCTCTACATTGGACCAATGTGGGAGAAGAAGGGCGTAGAAACTCCCACAGATTGATTTTTAGATCTCTTTTTAAAAATTGCTTATGCTTAACTAATACAAAATATAATATTTAGTCATTATCATAATTAATAAGCAGGAATAAATAATTACAAAATTATTAACAGCAAGGTCTGTGTTGAGCCAGATTAACCCCATACAGACCCATCATTTAAGTAATCTTGAACATTGTAATATCCCTTTTTCGACAAGGTCGCTTTAACATGGATTTTAAATTGCTCAAATGGCAATTTCAAGATCTCCATAGGTCTTGTTGTAGTAGAGAATGCATTAACCCTTGAAAGAATTGCAAAACTTCGCGAGTCTAAACCGGGGCGCAAGTAGTCTGTGATTATTTCTTAGGTTAACATTACAGCTATCGCTAAGTTTGGGAAATTTTGTAAGGTTCTTGCGTACATACATTATATTTTCGAAAATAAATAATTATAATATAATTATAAATTATATTTTCGAAAGCTACAGCTAGAATGTCAATTTCTTTAAAAAGCTGTCTTAAGGAGTCTGTGCGTTTTAAATTATAAATTGCTCGAATAGCTCTTTTCTGTAAAATAAAAATAGTTTGAATATCCGCTGCTTTCCCCCACAACAAGATACCATAGGACATGACACTATAAAAGTAACTAAAATATACTAGCCTAGATGTAGCCACATCCGTGTTTTGTGTGATGTTCCTAACAGCGTAAGCCGCAGAACTTAATTTACCAGCCAATTTTTCTATGTGGGATCCCCACTGCAATTTGTTATCAATGGTTATCCCAAGAAACTTCGTGTCATTTACTAATTCTAACGTATTGCTGTCCAACACTAAACTGGTCCCAACTTGCCTGACATTTGGAAGTGAGAATTTGATACATTTGGTTTTACCAGCATTTAACAATAAATTGTTAACTGTGAACCAATTCAAGATTAAAGATAATACTCTATTGACATCATCAAAATCTTCTTTTTGTCTTTCAATTTTGAAGACCAGTGAAGTATGTTCAGCAAACAACACTATGTTAGTCAATTTCTCCACCATAAAAGGCAGATCGTTAATATATACCAGGAATAAGAAAGGGCCTAATATGGAACCTTGTGGAACGCCAATTTTTACCCCCGATCCATCAGATTTATTTTTTCTGCCTTTTGAATTCTATTGATTAGATACAACACTGAAGCGACGATTAATAACTCTGTTCAAATCATTTAATTTATGTCATGTATTTCTAGAGCCGACTAGAATTACACTTACCAGCCAAACTTGCTTAGATAACGTTTTTTGTGACTGTGCATTCACAAGTAAAAGTGTAATTAACTGTTTACCCTCCGATCACAGTGGTCAAACAGTTTCATTCCCAATTACTATTAAGGATAAGACTGGTCCATCATTTTATAGGCCTATTACATCCCATAGACTAGAGACATATACGTAAAACTTAGATATAAATTTGCCAGTACCGGATTTTAATGAACAGAACCCAAACAAAATCTACTCAGACTTCTTCAACATTATTCTGACAGAATTCAATAAAGTTTTCAAATTAAAGAAAGTGAGTGACTACAACGGTAAATTCGATAGCCGTTGCTGCGACGAACGTTGCTGCGAATTATTTTTCCACTGCCTCATAGGTTCGAAAGCTTATTGACTCTAATAATGTAGTCGCGAAAGACGCTGTTTCGACTAACGTTGTTGCGAATTTGTTTTCCACTGCCTCATAGATTCGAAAGCTTATTGACTCGAATAATGTAGTCACGAAAGACGCTGTTTCGAAAAACATTTTCACTGCCTCATACGCTCAAATGCTTGTCATTTCGATTAATTCAGTATTCAGTCCTAATGTGTGTAAAAGAAATTCAAGTAATAATTATTATTACTTCCAGCAATTCATAAAATGCCTATAAAAACTCCGCACTACAAAATTAAAACATTGTTTGTTATATTTTCATCGTTCATCACATCACACATACTTAACTATTCGTGAGTCTCGCCACATAGATTTATAGGTATTATAAATGCGCAGTTTTGCTTCCCGTTCCTGCCTAGATATTATAAAGCGTATAATAAACGCAAATAATCATGTTAGGTTTACTCGTATATTCAGTATCATCGAATTCGATCCAAAACCGAAGCCAATAAATCAAAATGTGAGGGTAGGTGGCCACAAAACATCTTGTTCTCTCTCTCAATATGATTTTAGACGTACCCCACGATTATAGTAGTTCTTTACATCTCATTCCAAAGTAATGTGCGATGGTGAAAACATTGAAAAAATGAGCGTTAATAAGTTTTTTCGTCCTGTAACTACTCGATATGGGAATTGTAATCTAATTATAGATGGATATATTATGTCCCACAATAAAACTTGCAAAGACGTGCATTATTGGTGTTGCGTGAATAAAAATGACGTAAAGTGAAGGAGTACTGTTAGTAGCCGCCAAATAGGTGAAGAACATTTTATAATCAAGGAAATGTCCAGTCACAGTCATGCTCCTGAACCAGGTACGTAGATTTATTTGTTTCGTATACAGGGTCTAACAGAGAGGTCTAGTCATATTTTAGGGGGTTGTTAGGGACATCGTTCTGAGGAACTTTTACTATGAAACCGATTTGATCAGAGCAACTTTAATTTACATTTAACATAACATAGCGTGACGCCTTTGCCCATACGGGGTGGCAGAGGCACAATTGTGCCCACTTTCAGCCAGTGTTTCCATCTTTCAATACTCCATTTTGCGTGATAGGGGGCTAGCCCATCGCCATCTATGGAGTAATGAAGGTTTCCTCACGATGTTTTCCATCACCGAGAGTGTCCGTATAACGTACATACGAGTAAGATAAAATGACTTATCTCATTAGTACATGGTCAGCACCGGGATTCGAACCACGAATTCACTTTTTTCACTTCTCTATACAAATCTACACAAGATAGATCTTCTCTCTACACAAGATAAGCTCGCCTTTGTCATGTGTTGTCCACTTTCAATTGTAAAATGTGTTATTTTGTGAAATAAAGTATAAATAAAATAAATAAATAAATCAGCTGACCGCCCCCGGACCAAAACGTATGGAGCAATGAAAAACAAAGTTGCTCTGATCAAATCAGTTTCATAGTAAAAGTTGCTCAGAATCGTCTGTATAACAACCCCCTAAAATATGACTACACCCTTCTGTTACACCATGTATATCTACTTATACAGGGTGTAATAGAAAGGGGGGTACAAGCCGAAAGGGGGTTGGGACATCATTCTGAACAACATTCATTATGGGGCCGACTTATATTTCACTCCCGAGCCGAGCAAGTTTATTTTTCTCCCCTATACAAATTAGCTGTGCGCGCGGCCCGAAATATGTATTGTACTGAGATGAGAAAAATAAAGTTGCTCTGATCAAGTCGGTCCCATAGTGAAAGTTGTTCAGAATGATGTCCCTAACAACCCTATTTCGGCTTGTACCCCCCTTTCTGTTACACCCTGTATATAACCTCCACTGGGATATAGGTATATATAGATCCACTGTGTAACTTTATATTTTTGTGGTAATTTGCAGATCGCATTGATGAATTGAATTTAAGGAACAATATAAAACAATCAGCCGTTCAGAGCAATGACACACCAGGAAAAATAATCCGTGAAAACTTATCTTCATTGCCTTCAAGTAGCGCAACATCGACACCTAACAAGAATGCTCTGCGGCAAGTCATACAAAGAGCAAGGAAGAAGAATATGCCTAAAGAACCCACATGTGTTAGCGAAATAAACGTACCTGATGATCTGAAAGAAATAAATGGAGTAAAAGTTTTGGCTCGTAACCATGAGTATGGGAATAACCAACGCCTGTTGTTATTTGCCACCGAATCGAATCTTAGGAGGTTAAGAGATTCAGAAATGTGGTTTGTCGATGGTACCTTTCAAACTTGCCCTACAATATTCACTCAGCTTTTTTCCATTCACTGTATAGTAGGTACTGGTGACTGCAGACGCATAGTGCCATTGGTGTACGGGTTTCTAGACAGAAAGACGGAAGAATCATATGTTGAGTTTTTTTCTCAACTGAAAGAATATTCTGCTGAATTTAATATTCAGTTGAATCCAGGGCAGATCATGTCCGACTATGAACAAGCGATAATAAACGCATTTTGAATCGAATTTCCAAACACAATACTAAGTGGTTGTTTGTTTCACTTAGGTCAAAATATATGGAGAAAAATTCAAGCTTGTGGTCTAAGTGCGCGATATGGTACAGATAGTAATTTTGCGGTACAATTGCGCTGCTACGTAGCGTTTGCCTATCTACCTGCTGAAGATATACCGAATATCTTCAGACAAAAAGATACTCTCTTCCCAGAAGAAGCCGAAGAAGTGACTAGATATTTTGCAGAGAACTATGTTTTAGGACGACTGATAAGCCGCAACATAGGTGAAAAAATTAGCGTTTCACGCTTACAACCACTTTTTCCACCAAGCCTATGGTCAATAGAAAGAAATAACAACTTATTCCTTCCACGTACACAAAACAGTGTAGAAGCCTGGCATCGCCGCTGGAATTCTTTGCTAGATAATAAGAGACTTGGACTGTATGGATGTATACGGAAATTTATTGAGGAACAAAAAATTATGGATCATAAAATCGAGAAAATTTTGGGTAATCTGCCTCAAACACCACCTAGAAAAAGGCAAAGAGTTGCAGATAATGCTATTTCTGCGACTTTGAACAAGAAAAATACAATGGGCACTCTTGAATTTATAAGAGCTTTAGCTTTAAGTACTCGTTTGTACTAATACTTATATCACATTGTTAATTGTTATAGATCAATACTTAAAAGTTTAAAGATTAAGTTAGTTAATTAAGTATAATTTGTTGTGTTTGTTATTTGTTTGTATATGTAAATACACAGTAAAAGTACTGGACCACATATCCATGTTTTTTTTTTAATCAAAAAAATATAATATATTTTTTACTGAGTTTTTATATAAGTATTATATATATATATATATATATATATATATATATATATATATATAAATTTAAGCTTCAGTGTCGTGTATATAACCACCTCTGAGCTCGGCGTAACTTTACAAATTAACACCCTGTATGTATTTCATATGTTTGGTAGGTATGTTAATAATTAATTAATTAATAACATATTATGATATTTGAAATTATAATTTGATAGTACCTATGATTTTTAAATATGGACATGGTCTGAAATAAAGAAAAATAATTAAACAAAAAAAAAGACTGTTGAATCGATATGTCAAGTATTCGAGCGTATGAGGCAGTGAAAATGTTTTTCGAAACAGCGTCTTTCGTGACTACATTATTCGAGTCAATAAGCTTTCGAATCTATGAGGCAGTGGAAAACAAATTCTCAACAACGTTAGTCGAAACAGCGTCATTCGCGACTACATTATTCGAGTCAATAAGCTTTCGAACCTATGAGGCAGTGGAAAAATAATTCGCAGCAACGTTCGTCGCAGCAACGGCTATCGAAACTACGTACTGGACCCGTTCCTGATTACTATGAGACAGTTTAAGCAGCTCATCCATGGCCAGGGAGTACTCCTCAATGGCCTCTTGAGATTTTTCATAGCGGGCAGTAATAGATCTCAAGCAGCCATTGACAGTGGCAAGTTCAGACTCAAGATTTTGCAGGTCTTTCTCATATTATGTTTTATTAATTTCTAACTCTGCCATACACATTTTAAACTTTTCCAAAATTTCTATTTTACTGTTATTTTATTTCGTCGCTTAATTCTCAATATAATTATAACACCAGGTAGTCCCTTTAGTCTACTAGCAACTATTCGCATATTAAGAGTAATTTAAATCGATTTTTAAATCAATAAAGTATTTTTGTACTGCCGGTTTCGCCCAGCCTACAGTGGCGCCATGTTTTCACTTCATTCCTTTATTTTGCGAAGCAACTAACGCACGTGTCGCATGCGCAAAAATAAATAAAAATGCCGAAACGCACAACTCAAGAGAAAATCGATAGGTACCATCGAAAGCTTCGGAAACTAGAAGAAAGTGATCGTGGACGTAAAAAACGAGTGATATATTCGGATGATGAAAATGATGAAGGTTCACGAGATTGCACATTATATTGGGTTTGACTGCGAGTCAAACGCAATAACATGGTTAACTGCGAGTTAACCATGGATTATGTTTTACATAAACAAAGTGCTACTTAACCACAAAAAATATGGTCGACCGCGAGTTTACCATAATTCCTTTGTTGATACAATGAAGGTTTATCAATCAACCTTTTTTCGCAATTACTGTTTTGTCTGCGAGACAAAGTGGATTGCGCGCAATTTATTCTCTGTATACCCTCGTAAATATGATTATTATTTGACGGGTGATACAACAAGTTTGTATTGTGTTTTAGATACCAATGGGAATTTTGGCGAGGTCATACCGATTCAAGACCCTACAAATGACCTACGTAATATGGATGAAAATAGTCTACTTGAAACAAACTCGGAAGCCATCGTCGCAAATGAAGATAAGGCCGAGTTAGATTTGGACCCGGACCTATTGTCAGCATAAGCAACATCTGATTCGCCAGAATTTGGTGCTGGTATACATGACAGCCTAGCCAAATTATGGCTGCCCCTGTTAAAAAAGGCATGGTGTCAGAGAAGAAAACAAAAATCATACATGAATACCTGATTCCTGATAATGTCAGACTTCTAAAAGCACCAAACCTTAATGCTGAGATATCCGCAGCTGTCTCGGAAATGGTCCGTAACCGTGACAAGAAGCTAGTCCATGTGCAACAACAACTCGGCATAGGTATCACTGTCATTAACAGAGCTATGGACGAGTTACTCAAAAACGCTAACAAAGCAGTCGCTTTAAAATACCTAAGCGATAGCTGTCGTATTTTGTCGGATCTACACTTCATTCATACAAAAGATAGGATGAAACTCATAGCACCGAGCTTAGAAAAAACCATAACTACTGTAATTCAGGAAGCTGAGCGAGATGACTTGTTATTTGGTAACAGCCTAGCGGAGAAAATAAAGGCTAGCAAAGCCATTGAGAAACAGGGTCAGTCAATCAAGAAGGTGACCTCAACTCAAGTTCCGAAACCTGCAGCTCCTACGGTACCTGCAAATCTACGGTAGTTCGCCCTGCTCCTCAGGGAAACTGGACAGGACCTCCTCGGTACCCGTCGAACAGAGGGGGCGGGGAGGTCACAGGAAGCCACCTCAGCCGGCCCGTCGGCCGCCAACACATCAGACGAAACCATTCAACAAGCCCCATGCAACCCAGCACTAGCACAGGTACATGCAGGAAGAATAAGCTTTTACTATAATTGTTGGTTAAACATCACAAACAACAAGGTAGTTCTTGGCTGGATTAAAGACGGATATCCTACCCCTTTTTCTCGTGGGGTACATCAAACAGTAATTCCAAACAGTAAATTATCACTCGATGAAAATCGAGACATGGTAGTAGCTATTGATAAACTAAAACATTTAGGAGCCATATCTATCTGCTGCCCATCTGCAGATCAGTTTTTATCGAGAGTTTTCCTTGCACCCAAGAAAAATGGCGGTAAAAGATTTATTCTTAACCTAAAGAGCCTGAATAAATTTATCTCACTGTCACATTTAAAAATGGAAGATCATCGTACAGCGGTAAAACTAATACCGCAAGACGGTTTTTTAGCGACTATCGACTTAAAAGAGGCCTATTTTATTGTCCCTATTACACAAAAAATACTTACGATTTCAATTTAAAGCAGAGTCTGGGAAAATAATACATACGAATTCAACGCCCTACCTTATGGCTGGTCAGTCGCACCCTGGGTATTTACAAAATTAATGAAGGAGGTAATGACCTACTTACGAAGTCGTGGTAACAAATCTGTGATATATTTAGACGACATACTTTGTATTGGCGATAGCTACGAAGATTGCTTAAATAATGTAAATGAGACTTTGAGATTATTGAGATGTCTAGGTTTTGTAATTAACCACGAAAAAAGTTCATTAGTGCCTCAAAAGTCCTGCAAATTTTTAGGCTTTGTTATGGATGCAAGTTGTGTGTCCATCTCTTTACCTATTGATAAGCGTCACAATATTGCTCAATTGGTGGGAAAATTTTCATCTCTTCGAAGATGTACAATACGAGATTTTGCCCAGTTGATCGGTGTTCTTATCGCAGCCTGTCCCGGAGTTCAATATGGTTGGTTATACATAAGTCTTAGAGCGACAAAAGTACCTTGCTCTGCAAAAACATAATGGTAATTATGAATCAAAAATAAATCTGCCAAACGATATTTTAGAGGACTTGAACTGGTGGAAGTCTAATATTTACAAAACATAGAGTCCTATGAGATCTTTAGAACACAAGCTTGAAATTTACACTGACGCTTCCGGAACAGGTTAGGGTGCAGTGTGTGGTGATAAGTAAATAAATGGTATGTGGAAAACCACTGAGAAAAAACATCACCACATCAACTATTTGGAACTGCTGGCCGTATTCTTGGGCTTAAAGAGTTTAGCAAGTGACGAGTCTGATTGCGCAATATTGTTACGCATCGATAACACAACAGCCATATGCTACGTTAACAGAATGGGTGGGATACAATTACCCCATTTAAATAATTTAGCTAGATCCATCGCAATGGTGCGAAAAACGCAATATTTGGTTAAACGCATCATATGTAAATACGAGAGAGAATTTTGCGGATTCAGTGTCGAGAAAGATCAATTCTGACACTTAGTGGGAGTTGTCGGATCTGGCATTTCAATCAATTACTCGACGATTCGGACATCCTGAAATTGATCTTTTCGCATCTCGCATAAATGCTAAATGCGAAAGATTTATTTCATGGAAACCAGATCCAGACGCTGCAGTTGTGGATGCATTTACAATTAAATGGAATTCGATATTCTTTTATGCACTTCCACCGTTCACTCTCATTTTAAAATGCCTAAGAAAAATTATTGATGATGAAGCAACTGGAATTCTAGTAGTATTTCCAAATTGGCCATCTCAACCTTGGTTCCCACTGATGAAAGAGTTGCTTGTATCAGACATCCTATATCTGAACCCCAATGAGCATTTATTGCAATCCCATTTCTGGGAGCACCACCGCCTACATGCGAACCTTACCCTGGGTGCCGCACTGATTTCCGGGCGGCGCTCATCAGACGCGGGTCTCCGCCAGAGGCTCTGACGCTGCAACTAGCCTCACTAGCTGAAGCCACTATCAAGCAATATAATGTCACACTCAAGCTTTGGTGGGAGTTTTGTAGTACAAATCATTTTGGTACTTATCTTTGGTCAAAAACAGCAGTATTATTGTTCCTTTCAGAAATTTACGAAAAGGGTTGTTCGTATGGTTCATTAAACAGCCATCGCTCCGCTTTATCGTTTTTATTGGGAAACGAAGTTGGATCAAACGATTGTATAAAACGTTTAATAAAAGGTGCTTATAAACTTAAACCTAATAAACCTAAGTATAGCTTTACATGGGATCCACAACTAGTGTTGAATCACGTAGCAGACTGGTATCCTAATACAGATCTTTCAAATAACAAAAAAAAAATGTGATTTTACTGGCGATTTGCACTGCTCATAGGGTACAAACCTTTTCCCTGATTAAGCTGCCTTGTGTGGTCGTTTGTACGTTAGTAAAAGGGTGCCTGAACTAACAGCTCTGATATTTTCTGCCAAAAATATATAATCTTTTGGAGCTGTAGCAGGACATATATAAATGTCCTGCTACAGCTCTAGTGTGTTAGTTCAGGCACCCTTTTACTAACGTACCAACGACCAAACAAGGCAGCTTCGAGTCAAACCATCAGTAGATGGATCAAACAAGTCTTGTCCGCAAGTGGTGTGGATGTGTCCGTGTTCAGCGCGGCCAGCACGCGACACGCAATTAAGCGACTCATATAATAATGATCGAACTTCACTTGGTAAGTTCGTTTGATCACTTATTATATAAACTTTTATTGAGATTTTAATTTTTTTTGATGTTTGAGTGATGTGTTTTTTAATTTTAACATATATTTTTGATGCGTTTTTGCTGCATGTTGAACCAGTGCCCACCACTGAGTTTTCATGAGTCAAATCAAGACAGAAGTCAATATAGAGAAGAAAAAGGAGGATAATTGGACATTGGTTCAAAAGAAACAAAGGAAATTTCCTAATTCAGAAGTAAAAAGAGGAGGAAACAGTAGTGCAGGAGAAATACAAGGAATGGAAAAACAGAAATGTTTGCATATCTGGCGGGTAAAAAAAGAGGTTACCGTTGAAAAGTTACAAAAATACGTTCAATCCATACTAGGAGATAGTGTTCCTATCAAAATCGAGGCAATCAAACATAAAATAGCGCGGGACTATTTGTCATTTATCATCGGAGTACTCGAGAGTCAATACGACAAACTATGCCATAAAAATACTTGGGATGTAAACATTGAATATTGTGAGTGGATTTGGTTTCGCAACTCAAACAACAAACCACAAAAAGTTGAATACCCCCCTAGAAATCTACTACCAAAATGTCAGAGGTTTACGAACCAAACTGGACTCCTTTTATACAAGTGTGGCAACATCATCTGCCGATCTGTTCACTATAACAGAGACAGGATGTAATGATTCCATTCACGACGCGGAATTAGTCCCACCTGGTTACAGCATCGTGCGCTGTGATCGAGCGGACGGCCGTAAACAGGGCGGAGCGCTTTTAGTGGCGTCGAGTGCCTGTCCCGAGTGACGTCATAATAGACGATCGTGTGTTCGAAGTCGTATGCGCAGCGGCGTACCTACGTAATAGATTTTTGGTGTTGATTTGTGTAGTACACATACCGCCTAATAGTAAAGACTGTGAGTACATGATATTGTTTGAATTAATTGAACAACTTTGGTAGGTATAGCGAAATTTTAATAACAGGTGATTTTAATTTATGTTCTTGTTGTTCTAATACAATTAATTACTATGAATATTTGCTAACATACTGTGGATTCAGTCAGAGTAACGGAGTTAAAAATTGCAATGATAGGACGTTAGATTTGGTGCTGAGTACACCGGGTAACTCGGAGGTGTGCGTGTGTGCGGCGGATTAGCCGTTACTGCCGGTTGACGCGTTCCATCCGCCGCTCGAGATCACGCTGCGCCTGCGCTCGCGCCGCGACGTCGAGTGCGTGCCCGCGACAACGCACCAACACGACGACGGCCCGGCGCCGGCGACCGCGGCAGGCGGAACTCGCTCGACGGATTGGAACTTTAATAAAGCGGATTTTCCCAGGCTATATTCATCGATTGAAACTATAGACTGGAATCAAATATACAGCCTAGACTTAGAATCGAGTTTTTTTTTTTTTATGAAAAGCTTTATAAAAGCAGGTTTGCACGGTCCACTCGAGAAGTGAAACTCACATTGTTCAGAGCGTACTGTCAAACCTTCTACACCTGCAGCCTGTGGGTTAGTTACAAGCAGAGGACCTACAGCGCTCTGCGTGTTCAATACAATAACGCGTTGAGGATTGTGTTGGGGCTGCCGCGATTCTGTAGCGCCTCAATCATGTTCGCAGAGGCGAAAGTCGCCGACTTTTTTGCGATTCTGCGAAAAAGAATCGCTTCAATAATGATTCGTACACGCGGCAGCCCGAATACAATTCTCGATACGTTGGCAAATAGGATCGACAGCCCTATTATGAGACACTGGGTAGGTGTACATCTAGCTCCTAATAAAAAATGATGTACCTAACTGTGTTTTTCCTGATTGCTTCATGTAAATAATGATGTGTAATACGTGTGTGTAAGTGGTTGTGTATGAGGGTAGAGATATGTGTGTGAGGGTATGTTTGTGTGTGTATGCCTATTAATTTAATTATGCTAAAATTAAAATTTTATTTTGTATATGTTGTGTAAAAATATGGATTATTTATATCTGAAATAAATTGATAAATAAAAATAAATAAATTTATACAATATTTGATGATTGCATTCCCCAAAAAAAGCGAGATAGAGCAAGCCCAAGGTACAGTTATCCCGAGTGGTATACTATCGAATTAATTCGGGATATAAGGCTAAAGGCACGGTTACATAAAAAGTTTAAATCTAGTCAGTCAAGAGAGGACTATGATCGCTTTTCTCAATGTAGGGCAAGAGTTAAAAGTATGATTAAGATTAACCTAAACCAGTATCAAAGAAAAGTAGAACTGAACGTACTAAAGGATCCAAAATCTTTCTGGAACTTTGTTAAATCTAAACAAGGCACACGTAATGCGCAAACTATTTTGCAACAGGGAGAAGTTCTAACCGGGGAACAGTGCGCAAAAGAGTATGCCAAATATTTTTACTCTGTATACAGCACAAATTCAGCGGTTTTGGATGTGGACGCAGCAGTAGCAGAAGCTGGCGACAAAAATGTGGCAGCGAGGGTACATCTGGATAGACTGACTTTGGGTGAAACTAAGCGCGCATTGCGAGAACTGAAACCTAATAAATCAGCAGGACCAGACGGCATCCCGCCTTACGTCGTGAGAGATTGTCGATTAGTATTAGCTAAGCCTCTACTTCACATATACAATCTGAGTTTAAGCGAAGCCGTATTCCCAGCCAGATGAATAAGAAAGAATAAGAATAAGAATAAGAAATTTTTATTTGCAAAGATAAGGGTAAAAGAGCTCTTAAATAACATGAAAGTTGAACGCCTTAATCAGCTATTAAATTGTAGCATGCAAATGTTTGAGATCTAGTTTTAGTCTATTCACATTAAATCACATAAATTGTATAAATTAAAAACACAAACAAAACAACAAAAGCCAAGACCAGTTTCACCTACGTTTGAAGTTCAGAAATTCGTCCACAGAGTAAAAACAGTTTTGCAGAAGCCAATAGAATAATCTGCGTTTAAAAGTGTTGAGTGGCAACGTTTTTATGTCATCTGGTATTTTGTTATACACAATCACACACATTGCTGAGCAATTTTTTAAATACAGTGTTGTTCTTGGTGTGTGATTAAATACAAGCCTGTTCGGGTTTCTAGAGTTCCTCGAGAAATAATCATGAGCTTTTACGAAAAGTTCAGGATTTGACTTAACGAATTTACCGATTTCAAGTATATAAAGACAGGGTACCGGTAAGATGTTTAATTTTTTAAATGTTTGTTTGCAGGACTCATATGGTGCCATACCACAAATAGCACGCAAACATTTTTTTTGGGCAATAAATACTCTGTTAATTTCAGTTCCGTTACCCCAAATTATCAGACCATATCTTATGACGGATTCGGATGGAAGACAACACGAGTGGTACCTGTCCCTAAGGGACGAGCGGGACCGAATGTGGAGGAGTACAGACCTGTAGCTGTACTATCAACTCCAGCAAAAGTATTAGAAGCAGCTATCCACCAATCACTATTTGCACAGGTCAGCCAGCAGTTGTCTGAGGCTCAACATGGGTTCCGCCCGGAGAGAAGTACCACCAGCGACCTCCTTAGCTACATGACGGAAATAGTTCCAGCAGAAGATAGCGGATTGCAAGTTGATGCGGCGTACTTTGATTTCAAAAAGGCTTTCGATTTGGTCGACAACGACGTTTTATTGAGGAAACTTGCTGGCTTTGGTTTCACTCCTCACCTACTTAGATTCTTTGTTAGTTTTATGAGTGAGAGGCAGCAGTATGTAGAATACAATAGATATAAGTCTGTACCATACTTTACGAGATCAGGAGTAAGCCAAGGGAGTAATCTGGGACCGTTACAATTCATTTTAATGATTAATGATCTACCTAAAGTGGTACAGAACTCTAAATGTTTGTTGTTCGCAGACGACCTCAAACTGTCACTTACAATAAATAATTTAGAGGATGCTGGAAAACTGCAAGAAGACATTAATAGAGTAGTGGCCTGGAGTACAGAAAATCGGCTGCAATTCAACAACTCAAAGTGTGTCACAATAACTTTTACTAGGTCGCGCACTCCCATGGTGAACAACTACCAGGTCAACCAGACCCCAATGGAAAGAGTCAGCGAAGTTAAAGATTTAGGAGTCACACTTAGGACTGATTTGACATTTAAATATCATATAATTAAAAGCTGTAAAAAAGCGTACAGGAACCTAGGTTTTATACTAAGACGGGTACAACATTTTGAAAACATCAAAGCGATTAAAGTTTTATATAACGCCTTGGTGAGAAGCCATTTCGAATGTAACGCGGTAATTTAGGCTCCATACGAAAATAAATATATTGATATGTTGGAGAGAATCCAGAATAAATTTATTAGATATTTATATTTAAAACAGTATGGGGTCTATCCGTTGTACCCATTAATGTACCCAACCTTGTTTACCTTAGGCATGATTGGATACAACGAACTAAGAGTTAGGAGGGATTTGGCGTTAGCGTTAGCCTATTCAAACTACTACGTGGAAAAATCTACGCAGCGGACATCCTGCGTAGAATCTGTTTATGTGTGCCGGACGGCTACGTGCATCGGCGCCGACGCCCGGGGTTGCTGCATGTGCCGCGCGCGCGCACACACTTGCTAGGCAAAGCGCCGTTCACGCGCACACTCCGAAGTCCGAACTCTTAATATGATAGCGGAGGAGATAGACATGTTCTCCTGCGCTCTGACTGAATTTACAAGGGTGGCATTATAAGTTATGGATTGTGATGTTCACATTAAGTATTTAATCAATGTAATTGAATTATTATGTTACCTACTTATAATTATAATGTTATGTACTTTGGATAACTACACTATCGAATTAGGCTTCTCACCTGTAATGATATGTGTGTGTGTGTAGATAAATAAATAAATAAATAAATAAATAAAATTCGTTGGTTTTTTTTTGTTGGAGGGGAAAAAAATGGAATTACCCATGCCCAGGAGTCAGACCTCCCTGCTATGTCCGGGTCCCCACATATTGAGCGGGCATCAGCTCGTGTGGTATACGGACTAAAAACAACCCCTTTGTTTTTACAGTTGTCTTAGTAAGAATTAACTGTGAGCCATGGCCTCGGTATATGCTGAAGGCTTTCTACCTGCAATTTGCCCTTATGGGCGATATATATGTGTATATGATATATATGGGAGGAGTTTGCCTGCTTACCCGATTTTATGAGCGGGCATCAGCTCATAGTCAACGGGCATGATAGCGGCATGTTAGGGGGGTAGATAGCCCCTGCTACTAAGAGGTGGTTATATATAATTTTTGAGACCTATCCTAATCCTAAACTACTTTATATTTGGGTTATTTAGGGGGGCTTTGACCTCAGTCCGGGAGGTTTAAAGGGGCAGGGGGAGGTAAAATTAGTTGGTCATGGTTATGTTATAATTATATAGGTAGAAGTAGATCGCTGCTGGAAGTAGAGTTGGGACAATCGCGCGTGAATTCGCCCCGTGAATGTCTCGTCCCGTCAGTTTTAAATTAAGGAAGTGACACAGCTCCTAAGATAAGTACCTACTAATGTTGGCAGGTAGGCAGCTTTTAGAATTATCCCCTATCCCGAACTATAGCCCCCTAGTATAGCCCCCTAATGAAGCAGCTTAGCTATTAATGCGCAAAAATTCCCATATCGTTTAACGTATCTACGTAAGATTGCGTAGAGGTTTAGATATAGAACAACACAGATTCTTAGTCATTGTGTTGAAAACAGCTAATTAATCAAAGATAACAACAACAAGATAAGCAAGTTGCTGTGATTAGCTTTGATACAGGTAAATATTTTGTATTATGTACTTATCTATATACTTATTGTAGGGAAGACGTTCAGAATGGCGACGTTATATAAACGTTTACCGTTTCGAAACACAAAGAAGGTCTGGCCTTATTAATCTGTACACGAAGTGAGATAACTTAAAGCCTTAACCACCTGCAGCCATGTTTCAACTGAAATGGTTGAAGCTATCCTGTAGTTACCTACCAGCCTAACAAATAAAATAAAGGATTTAATTGACAATATACATATAAACATAAACATTTACATGCAGGCACACACAGGGACCCAGAAAAGGTAATGCTTCTTCACGTGACATTTAAATATATTAAGCATAAACATTAACATACAGGCACATACATGGCTTCTTTCCCCACACTAGGATACCCTGTGTCGTGGGAACCAGAAACAGCGAAGTCACACACGCATAAACATCCAAGACCTGGGTTTTTCGTTTCTTTAGCCCCAGCCGGGAATCAAATCCGGGACCTCTCGCATGTTAGGCAGAGCCACAACAGCTGCGCCACAGAGGTCGTAGAGAGAAGGACTGTCCCTGATGGTGCCAGGGAGTGCATTTCGCAACTGAATGGCCCGAAGTCTAAACCCTTACTCATAAGACGCGGTGTTATGCTGTGGAGTTGTCAGCATAGAAAATGCGTGAGTTTTCAGAGGCCTGCTGGAAGAAAGAAATTGAAAGCTGCCTCGTAGGAAGGATGGATAGCGTGGATTCCGTAATATGTTGTAATGGAAATTGAGGACGTGAGAATCCCGGCGAAGACGGATCGGAAGCCACTTTAACTCCTTGCGATGTTGTGATACATGTTCGTATTTGCGAAACCCAAAGATAAGCCGGATCCCGAGATTTTGAAGTCGTTCGAGTTTGTTCATTAGTTCTTCGTGAGCACTGACCCAGCATACATCAGCAAAGTCGATGAGGGGTAGAAGGAGAGAATGAGCGATTTTATAATGATTTTGGTCTGTCGAGGCAAAAAGTACTGAAGTCTCCTGAGACAGTGAAAAGTCGCAAATACTCGACCAAGACTTGATGACCAAGACAGCTGGTTGTGAAAGGTAATAAGCTATATACGATTGTGGTACCATTAAAAGTCGTCGTCAGTGTATTAATAGCTAAGTAGATTCGGGGCATGTCCATATCATAAACACGTAATGCAAGTGTCAAAAACAGCTCCAACTATTCCGATCACTGGCGATGATCATCATTATTTTGAGTATTTATCACAGCGCATTTCGTTCCCCAAGATAAGGTCCCTTTTAAGTGTTTGCTTGCTATGCTTAACTATGTAGGTGCATAAATAGGTAACATTGAAATAATAAATCTCAAGACAAAATCTAAATACCCAGCTTACCTATCAATCGATTGAACATTCATAACTTTTGTTAAAATGTTATCAACACTGAGATTGATATCTTTAATTCCACATAATCCCCCTGCTATCCTAGCCCACCCATTCATTTTGAGCTGTCATGATAAAGAGCTGAGAAGTTATAAAAAGTTGGTTGATCCTCTGTTTCATATAGTATCTCAGGGTAATGGTGACTATGTGGTCCCGCTTTGTTCTGTTGGTGTGTTTCCTTGGGCTGGCGTTGGCCCGCCAGTCTCCAGATGCACATGTGGTTGAGGAGTTGCTGGCCGCCTTTGCAGCTGAGGGCCGGGTTTCGAATAACGTCCTTGAGGATGCTATTTTGGATGTGGTATGTTTGCTATATAAGCAAAGTTAATCGTTATTATTTTAAAGTTATTGTTCGTGGTACTCGAAACAATGCCTATTTGTTGGTACTCAGTTATCCAAAAACTTTCATTATTCTTCTAGGAAAATAAAGCATGTATGCATTTTATGAGCGCGGCATCTAAGATTTATTCAAATGGAAATTTGGTCAACGTCAATAAGCCTAAAACAGGCTTACGATTCGTAAAAACGCTACACTAAACAACCAATTAATTCCCTTCCAGCCCGCTCTAGTCGAAAAATATAATTACCCGATCGAAGTACACACCGTTCAAACCTCCGATGGCTACATTCTGGAGATGCACCGTATCTCACATGGCCGGGATCGGAACAACGTGGTCGGCAGACGACCTGTCATCTTCCTGATGCACGGACTAATGTCCTCCTCGGCCGATTGGGTCCTCATGGGTCCTGAGTGTGCTCTTGGTAAGTTACTCTTACCTTTGGCTCAACGTACGCAAAGCGATATCAGATTTTGGTAAAATACAGGCACGAGTCTCATAAATTTCGTTTTGCGGTAGTCACCTATAGGTACCTTGTTGCTGGGTGTCGGAGAGGTTCCTAATTTATTGTACGGAGGGCCTTCTTATCACCACTCATCTCATCACAGACCGGTATAGAGTTTTGCCTTTGAACATATCCATCTCGGTCCCTTCCCATGTGACACAACCATATAGAAGACTTGTTGACTTTTAATTTGCAATAAAAAGCAATTTTTGGGCCATTTCATTTCATATGGCTAGCGCCCATAATAAAGTAACTATACTTCGTACTTACGTATCTATTCATATTAGAGATAGATAAGTATATTGCGACATAAAAGAGTAGAAAATAATTGTGGGCACTATCTTTGTTTGTTGTTGTTTTAGCCGAAATGAGACAGACTACAGGCTCACCTCTGGACGCGGTAACACTTTAGTTCCGAAAGATCCGTTTTCTATGTCGCACTGTACCATCAATCGCTCATGCGTCATTAATTCTTTTTCATTAGGGGTAGAGCAAAAACATGACCTTACACAAGACACCATCTATATACAAAAATAAAATGTGAATTTAAACACCTACTTCATTCACAAATGTATCACGAAATAAATGTGAAATCTTCCCCAGGTTACATTCTCGCTGAAGAAGGCTATGATGTCTGGATGGGAAACGGCCGAGGAAATTACTACTCGCGTAATCACGTCAGTCTGAACCCGAACGCAATCTTCAACACACAGTTCTGGGAGTTCAGCTGGGATGAGATAGGGAATATTGATGTGCCAGCGATGATTGATTATGTGCTCGCAAACACTGGAGCTAGCAGGCTGCACTACGTCGGGCATTCGCAAGGAACCACCGCGTTCTTCGTGATGAACAGTCTGAATCCTTCTTACAATGACAAGATAATCTCGATGCACGCTCTGGCGCCGGTGGCATACATGGCGAACAATAAGAACCTTCTGTTGAACATCATGGCTCCTTTCTCAGGCAGTATTGAGGTACCTAATACATTATTCGTTTTTCTTTATTTTATTTATTGTAAACAAAATTATTGTAGGTATATTATATATAATTCACCAAGCTAAAAACTTTAAAAAAACGACTTCAAGTTCAAGTTCAAGCCCTTTTTCTTCGTCACCGGTCGGGATGCGAATTTCGTCTATAGGTAGACGAGTTTATACGAAAACGAGGCTACGAAATCTGTCTTGTGACAGTCGAGTCCACATATATTTTTCGGCAATTTTAGCCAGAATTCATCTCATGAATATCCGTAAACACCACTAAAAGACAGAGGAATACAATAAGGCAACAAATATAATGATCACCAAAATATTTTTTTCTTACCCAAAATGGATAAATGAACACCAAAAGTTGCAAAAAATATCAGGGCAAAATACTGCGGTAGCTTAGGTGAAGGGTAAAGGGGCGAAGCGAAGCCCCCTTTATCCTTCGTGTTAGGTTGAACATGTAAGAACAACAAAAAATACTTAAAACATAAACTTAAGTACAAAAAACATAAAAAGAAGTTTGGTGATCATTTATCCAAACACAATTTGGTGGACATCCATCCATTCTGGCAGTCATTTCGAATTTATTGGTAATAAAATAGGTGCGTTTTTGGTAATCGTTTAAACATAAGCCATACAATAATACGCAATTTCGTTTACTTGGATGCCGTATACCGTCATAATTCCAGTTTGTATTTATTTAGAAACTAAATTCTGATTTCTAATTTTCAAAAAAAGGGAATGATCTGGAAGTTAATTTTTCAAATAAAACAAGAAAATTTGAAATCAGTTTATAAATAAGTAATAAAAGTTTTGGTGTCAGACTTAAAAAATACAACCGAATTAAGAACTCCTTCTTTTGAATTCGGTTAATTAAACCGGGAGCCTTGGAACAGATAGACCCGGCGAACGGACATAAATGAATTGGCAAAACATAGACGGTAAGGTCAGACTTGACGAAAGGCCATTGACACGGGAATAGATTTCTAAGCGTAAATTTAAGGCACTTCAACTAAGATCGACCCATTTATACCCTTTCTTTAATTTAATTTCTTTACAAATGATGTAAAAAACAAGAGTTACATTATAATAGTGTACAAAGGCGAGCTTATATTATAATACAAGTATTCGCCTCGCTTCTAGAGAGAATCTCTCCTTATCCATGACTCAGGGCGAGAATCGGTTTTTTTGTAAGTCACAAGTAGGTAGCTAAGTAAGCTGTATATTTGCAGAGTATAGCCTCCTTCATCGGCCTGGGCGAGTTCATGCCCAACAACCAGATCCTGACATGGGCGGGACAGGCTCTGTGCATGGACGAGGTGGCCTTCCAACCCCTTTGCAGCAACATCCTCTTCTTGGTCGGCGGGTGGAACGAGAACCAGCATAATGCGGTGAGAAATCAGCGGTGCAACAGTAAAAAGTTTTAGATTTGGCATCACATACGATACGTTTCGTTCAGCAGGCGGCAGTGGCATGGCAATGGCGACTACAGTTACCCAGTATTTGTTTTCCTCCATGATGACGTTGATACGCAGCGTAATATTTCCATCTCATTGTCCTGTTGCAGTCAAAATGTTATTGGCTTAATACCTGACTACCTCCAACCAAAAGCCAGATTTCTAGGCTATTAAACTTATTACACTAAATACAAGTTTTTCCAATAATTTTGTCATCCACAGACAATGTTGCCTCTGAAGTTGGGCCACACCCCCGCCGGCTCATCAGTGAGACAGCTCGCCCACTACGGCCAGGGAATCTCAGGCAAACGCTTCCGGCGCTACGACCACGGCTGGCTGACCAATCGCCGCAGATACGGCAGCATCACAGCTCCCAACTACGACCTCTCAAAGATCACCACCCCAGTCTTCCTCCACTACTCCGATTCTGACCCGCTAGCGCATGTCACCGATGTGGACAGACTGTTCGCAGAACTCGGCAGGCCTGTTGGGAAATTCCGTGTCCAGATGCCATCATTCAGCCATCTTGATTTCGTGTGGGGAATCGACGCGAAGACTCTGTTATATGACCGAGTTATTACCCTAATCAAGGCTATGGACGTCAACGCTTTTGATGAGTAGCTGAAGATTTGAATATACGGCACACGGTGGAAACTGATTAATCTGAATAAACTTGAATAACGCTTTCACTAGTCTTTTAATTTTCCGCTGTTCCTATCTTTCCAGTCTGCCCAGAAACCAGATTATTTTAATATTTATGCTACATACTTCTTTTTTGTAATGTAAACCACTGACAGTCAACCAACACATCCCCCAAGGGTAACACAACAAGTGATCTAAGAACCAGGAATACAACCAGTCATAAGTTCAGTTAACACACAACTCAAGGAGTAACAAAGACAAAGCAACTTAGCGCGAACTGTACCATCATGTATCATCAGCAAGTTGCAGTCGTATCCACACCTTATCTTAAAAATTAGCAGCGAAACTACAGTAACTTCAAGATAAGTGTTTTGGTTCTTACGTTTATTTTGACCGCATAGGTTATATCTAAGTAAAGTAAATCGAGGCCTTAATAAAACGGGCAAAGAATCAGAAAAACAAACAAATGCATTAAATTGGATTATCATTGGATTCTTACTTTCATTACTTTATACTTAATTCCTCATTTCAGAAGCATCGGCAAGAAAATACGCGATACGCAATTCACCAGTAAACTTACGGCACTTTTACCTCTACTTTTAAAGGTGGTAAACGTTGATATACCTGTACGCTAGGTTAAAATATCCATGTTTACTGATTTCATACAAATGTTGACAGGCTATAACTTCGGTACCCCATGGGTTTTCGGATTATAACTTTGGTTCGGTTACTTCCTTCACTGTAAGGAATTTTTTGGTACGTATTTTGTTACAAGCGTGCTGTAAACCATGTGTTTCACTATTTGTCGTTATAGCGGCAATAGATACACACAATGTGAAAATTTCAACTCCACCTATTTCGGTTCATCTGATAGAGCCATTGAACTAGGATAGAGCCTATAGTCCTATCTAGGATAGAGCCCCTGACGGACATACGGACAGGCAGACGGACGGACGGTCAGACGGACAGCGGAGGCTTATTAGTAATAGGGTCCCGTTTGGCCTTTGGGTACGGTAACCTTATATGAATCGCTAAATGTGTCGGTAACGGCGAAACTCACAAAGGGAAGTGGATAAACTTTTTACACCATTCGTTAAAGGAAAGATTTCTTTAAACGCAAAGAGTACACACTAAAAATCTTAAAACTATTCTATGGGTAGTACACAATAACACACATAATATTATTGATAATAGTAAGTAATATATTACTGATCCATCTCTAGCTAAAGTCTAGTACCGTAGTGGTACTAACCACAGAATACTTAATCGGTAGTATCTTAGTTTTATGAGTAGGTCGGTCATTATTTCCCTCAATTTTCAGGGAGTAAGTTAAAATTGTAACATTGTGAATAATCATAAGACATTATAATACTCTTGCGTAGGTATTTACTAATATTGAAGGCCAAATGCATCCCAGTCTAAGAAAATTACATTAATTAGTCTTATTTCAAAATGTCTTAAAGACTTCATCAAAGTCAAACAGTAGAGTAGGTACATATATACCCCAATGACAACTCTTACAAACTCTGGGAAATTCCAATTTGTCATTGTCTCGCACTAGATGGACTCTCATTAATACGACTATGTATAGTTCCTCAGGTTTATTTATTTATTATTTATTACATCTTAGTGTACAACTTTACAGATAACAATCCAAGGCGTTATACACAGCACTTATAAAATCTAAAAAAAAAAACATGATAAAAATACAATTTGCACAATGTCTATAAAATAAAATTAGAATAATGTCAATAAAATCAAATAGAATTTCGATACAATCAAAAATACAATTTGCATATCACCCAACAAAATGTCAATAAAATAAAATTAGATTAACGTCAATAAAATAAAATTAGATCAATGTCAGATAAAATTTCAATACAATGAGTTTAAATCACAACATCACACAATCCTTTCACACATTCTTCTAATTAACTATTCAGTGATTGGTTGATGGTATTTCTGTTACGGATACAGGCTGTGATAAATTTATGAAATAACCTAAATGGCCTTACACATTCGCTTTTGCGAAATGTGAATACAGTCATTAGACCTCAGCGTGGTTGATCTAAATCCAAGCACATTGATTTGTGATGTCCTTTATACCACAAATAAAGAGGTCGACACGCTTTTAGTACCATCCAAGGGAGCCTAACCCTGAGACTACGCAGTGCGGGTCGCTGTAATCACTTGAATAAAAAATTGGCACAGTTTTTTGGAGTTAAAAAAACCGTTTTGGGAAGATCCTGCTTGATCTCTGGCTAGCCTTTAGAAAGACCGCGGCCCGAATTTTCTGCAAAAACTTCACTAGGTAAATTTGAAGGTCAATGAACATTATGTTTACTGCAAAATTTACAATTTTCGGCAAACAAATTTATAAAAATCAAGGTCAATGACCTTATGTTTCAATGAAACTGATTTCAATAAACATTATTTTTTTTTATTTTGATTGATTTTTCTGGGGAAAATGAGCGAAAATTCAAGGTCAAGGTCGATGACCTCGAGGTCAATAAAATTTGACGTCAAAAAAACGGACAAATCTGTTGTTTCCCCACACCCACATCCCCACGTGTCCCGAATGCTTGAAATGGCGATTTAAAAAAAAAAACTCGAAAACTAATAATTTCCGACGGTTAGCGTATTTTACAATCGTCTTAGAATACACTAATTATGCATAGAAAAAATCAGCATAAACATCTGAAACCGCGGTCTTTCTAAAGTCCTTCCGTAAATAATCCATAGTAAAATAGCCCTTATCAAAATAGAATAAAATAAACAATAAGGTCAACTTGGGTAAGACCGGCATACTTTATTAAAAGTTGATTTTGATTTGCCACCATTTCTGTTCTAATTGTTCTAGAAATACGGTTTTCAGAGTAGGTGACAAGTAGTCTTTCGTGAATATGATAAAGAAGTCAAATGTCTGCTCGTATTGATTTTGGTGACAAATAGGGTTGGTATTTTGAAATAACGTCTTGTAGACGGACTTCCCCAGTCATTGAGGAAAGTCCGTCTGGTGGCCATATTTCTTTTTTATTTGTACACTAAACGGGTTGAAATCCAGTTAGTAACATGCATACGTGGGTAGTAATGAAAATAAAACTTAACAGCTATCAAAATTAAGCCTAAATTCGTTTTTATTGAAGAAATACTCAAATTGAGGTAAGTACGGCATAGCTTTGGATTCAGGAGTGCCGCACATTTTTTCACATGGATAGAATACTACCCAGACGAGCTAAGTTGTTACTGGCTGGGATGCAAATGCAATTGCCTTATCTATGAGCGCCGCCGTTGTGAAGTCACCTACAGTGAAAGAGCCTACTTAACTCGCCCGAGTAGTATATAAGAAAAAAAAGGCGTTATTTTTTATAAAAATATAGTTTACTTTATTAAGAAATCGAACAAAAAATTTAAAATATTTTGCGTCAAAATAAAGAGCTTATAAAAGTAAAGAGCTAATAAATTTGTTGTATGAAACTTAAGTATCAATTAAATAACACTACAAAATCTTTAGTATTTAGTTGAGATCAAGGTAATTATTTAATTACGGTCTAATTCCGCAACTCTTAACATAAATATCAATATCACTTATTATTTCGTGTTTGGTTAAGTATTTGGCTGAGATCAACGTAAGTATTGTATTAGTACTGAATCCGTAAAATATAAAATGTTTTGTTTACCATTATTATATATAATGGTAAACAAAACAATTTATATTTTATCAAAATTTTAAATCATTTAAAGAACATTTAAAAGTCTGACATTTAAAGTCTGAATTAATCAACGAATATGCTTATCTATATATCTTAATTCTTTATTTAATATTATATATAATCACTGAAAAAATCTTTCTCAAAACGAATAAGCCCACGACGCTCTTTGATGGGCTCAGGAAAAAAAAGCGCAATGTCTTCAAGGTGTCGGAGTTCTGATATATCTACTATATGTGGATATGCAAATACTGTTCTTCTATAGCGACTGTTTGCCTTGCGCAGATATTGCACCACAGGGTTTTTGTCACTATTTATTTCAATGACAACACCTACGTAGTAGTACTTTAAGGTTTTCTTGGTTGCAAATTTCAACAGCAGCCAGTTAGTAACTTCGGGCACTTTTTTCCTGTATTTAACGTGGATTCTGTAAAAATGTTACTTAAAACATTTTCTTTTCCAAGTACGTCAATTTCACCATTCACCATTCACCATCTTCATAAAACTGGCGAATGTCTTCATAGTCACTTTCATCATCAAGTTCGGGTAAAGAATCGTTCGTCACGTCACTGCTGCTTGTTGAATCTTTTCTGTTTGCTTTCCCTCGTTTCTCCTGGCTTATACAATTTCTTGTATTCTTCTTCAGAAACTTCTGTTTTTGCTTCCCTGGATTTTGGTTTTTTGTCTGTTCTAATGGTTCTTCCATTTTGCGGTGGTTCGGCGACGACGACGATGGTTCTAAAGTAACGTTGTTTGAAACATTCTCTTTTTCAAGTTCGAAAATTTCGTTGTCTGAAGCCATAACATCTTCATACCAGTTTTGAATTTTCCCATAGTCAATATCATCAATAAGCTCTGGTAGGGACTCGTGACTATTGCTTGTCGGTACTTTTCGTTTTGATTTCTCTCGTATAACTGGTTTTTTATTCACAACCTTCTGTTTTTGCTTCACAGGCTTTTCCTGTTTTATGCGTTTCACTGTTTCGTTAATTTTTCTATGTAGAACATCGTCGTGAGTAATCACTTCCGCTCCTTCTGCCATTTTTTTTTGCTGTTACTGTTTACTACTATACTTCCAGCCTTCACTTTTTCTAGCAGTAAATCTTCAAATGTGAAGTTTACATGTACCTTTACATTCTCCAAAATCTGAATAGACGATCCAGAAGATTGAGAAGCTACAATTTCTTCACCATGATTTTTTCTCAGTATCACAGGTTTTTATCAATTTTAAATCTGCTCTTAAGATGTATTCAATATACATATTTTGTGAAGATAATATTATTAACTTTTTACAAAAAATAGGCACTTAATATTAACAAAGCGCGCATCAAAAATATTTGATGATGTAATTATCTAAGAAAAATCTTATTATTCCATTATGTCATGGTTCAACTTTGAAGTATAATAAAAATAAAAATAAAACTTTTATCTGGGTTTCATGTATTCTAAACCCAAATAATTACAGTTATAAGCTTTAACAATTGTAAAACAAGAAAAGATAAAATAGCTCCCAGAATATTAAAATTAAATGATATACATTAGGTACACACATTTATATGCCTTCAGTATCTTAATTCGAGATACAAAAAATTTAAACCTTAAAATTTTAATATTTAGTTTTTCCACAGCACTACTGAGATCACTCAATAATTTTATGTAAAAACTATAACTATCATCATCCTGTTCAACTTTTCTTTTATCTTCTCTTTCATTACCAAGATTTTCATCATTTTATCGTCGCACATTTCATAGGCTAAATGATAAGCCGTTTGTTTTCCATAGCTTAAGGATCTTAGATCCACGTCTAATTCCTTGCACATACACTCGGCGAGGTGGTAATTATTTTCCAAAACACACAAGTGAAGTGGAGTAAAACTATCAAAATGACGCCAAATCGTAAAGCAAATGACAAATTAATAAAATACAACTCAATAATATTGGCAAAAAAATCAATTTTTTTTTTTTAACTTATTTTTTTATTATATTGTTATATTATATTGTTTACGAGTGGCCAATTCCAAACAATTTCAGTGTCACCCTCGTAAGAATAAATTAACCGTAATGTGATTGTGATTGGATCTTTGTGGGTAAAAAGTTTCTTCGTATTTTATATACATGTTTTTTCCAAGTTTATTTAATTTAATTACAGTATGTATGTACTATTTTGTTCAATGACTTTCTACCATCTTTTAGGTAGTGACATGATCCCGTTGCTGTGGAAATTTTGGCACTTCTCTTAAAAAAACTGCGACAAGTAGTTTTGGCAGTCTTCTGTTGATGTTAACCTGACTTTGCCTAAAGAATTCTGAAAAGAGCGACAGGTAGAAATCTGAAGGTGCAAGGTCAGGGCTATAAGGCGGATGCATTAACACCTCCCAGCCAAACTTGGTTAATTTTTGCTGAGTGGTTAAAGCTGTGTGTGGCCTAGCGTTATCGTGATGAAAGACGACCCCCTTTCTCCGATCCGAATCGATGGTTCTACCCGGCGGTAAAAGCTCATAATGAACAATGCCCTTCCAATCCCACCATACACACAGCATAACCTTATTGCGAGTTAACCCGGGTTTTGCCACAGTCTGTGAAGCCTGACCGACCTTTGACCACGATCTTTTTCGCAGGTTCTTGTCGTACGTGATCCACTTTTCATCACCGGTTATCAATCTCCTCAAAAACGGTTCAGTTTCGTTACGTCTCAACAAAGAATCGCAAATTTTTATACGGTTCATTAAATTTCTTTCAGTGAGCTCGTGTGGCACCCATATATCGAGCTTTTTTGTGTACCCACCTTTGTTTAAATGGTTCAAAACAGTTTTGTGAGTAATCCTCAGTTCTTCAGCTATGTCATGACTACTGATATGCCGATCTTGCTCCACTTTTTCGAAAATGGCGTCCATTTTTCCCGCGCGGTGCATCTTTGACTTCAAAATTCCCGCATTCAAAACGCTGATACCAACTTTGTGCTACTCTCACCGACACTGCATTTGGTACATAAACGTCACAATTTTTTTTCGTGGCTTGCGTTGCATTTTTCCCTTTTTTGTAATAAAACTTTAAAATGTATCGAATTTCTTCATTTGATTCACTCATTTTGTCAGAAAGAAAAACAAATGAAAAATAGCTTGAAACAACATTCTTCTATGTCTAGACGACCCGAATGGCCGAGTCGGTAGTGACGCTGCCTACGAAACCAAGGGTCCCGGGTTCGAGTCCCGGTGGGGGCAAATGTTTGTTTGATGAGAACGAATGTTTGTACCCTAGTCATGGTTGTTTATCTATCTAAGCATAATATTTCTCTATATAAGTATATATATCGTTGTCTAGTACCCAAGATACAGGGAATCCTAGTTTGGGGCTAGATCAATGTGTGTAAAAGGTGTCCAAGGTATTATTATTATTATGTTCGTTCTTTTTTTGAAACTTAAACTTTTTAACGACATCGAAACCAGCCAGGTACAAATAATACAGCCAAAGATATTTAATTCCAAATATACCCACACGAAATACGAAGACTTTTTACCCGACCTATTGTAATACATGTACTCGATAATACTCTACTGATACTCAATAATACTCCCTACTGATACACAATAATACTCTCTAGGTTCTCCACTGACTCGATAAAAAATATTAAAAGTAGGTACAAAAGCCAATGCATTCAAGCCTCAAGCCCAAGTCTAGAACCCTTAGGGAGCCTAGTCACGCCGACCATTGACGTCGTCATTCTTTTGCCTCGTCCCCATTTCCCCGTTCCCAATTCTTAATCTTACTTCGTTTCTGGCGGAAAGAATCAGCCACCTTGTTGTCGTTTTTATTTTCAGTCAATTAGATTTGGAACACAAATACGTAATTCATAAATAGGTAACAATGTAGATACTACCGTATTTGTTACTGACAAAGTTGTTTTTGATAGAGAAATGAAATAATATATGAATAAATGAATAATGAAACCGCAGTCGGGACAAAAAATAAGCAAAAGGCTGATTTTGATCACTCAAATATCTTTATGATATGTTTGGTTCCAATAAGGCTTCTTTCGGATGATGTTGTGGGAAAACGATTACATTCTACTGTAGTCTATTATGTTCAAATTCTAGTTCAAAAAAGAGTCAGCAGAAAGAGAGAAAAGTAGTTGAAGACCAAATTCAAGTCCTGCAGCCCACAAAAGTAGGAGACACCAGTTGCTCTTGACAATGATACTTTAGGTAGATGCCCATCGGAAAACTTTCTGAAGTAGCTTCAGAAGCGAAAAACAAAAAAGTTCAGGAAATCTTGAGGAATGTCCATTCCAGAAAAGTAAGTAAGTAAGCGTCAAATGAGGACATATTGCATAATCTCCTTTTGTCGTGCGATCCTAAGCTATTGCGACCAAGAATTACGAAATTCAACTTCATGACTCTCCTGAAGTTTAGAATCTTTTAATGCCTACTACTCAACATATTTTGGAACCTGAATTTATAGACACAAGCAATATTTCGCTTCATATGGTTTCAATGATGATGGCAACTTGATAACAATTATTATGTATGAAATTATCAACAATTCATTCACTGCATTCGAAATTATTTTTTACCATTTTAGTCGTTTTTTACGCAAAGCACTGAGAGCGTGCAGAGCTCCTCATATGAACAGTATAAGACATACAACGCGAAAGCCGGTAGAGTTATAATAGTGGAGCTTTGTATGGAGGTCTCTTATACACGATATAGAATAACTAAATTATATCTACTCTAACTGAAACAAACCGAAATATGTAAATTAAAAACTCTTGACTCAATTGTGAATTACTGTATTCAATCTTTGCTTAATATAATTGTTTTATGTCCACCTTATGTAATAGTCTTGTTGATAATAAGTAAATATAGAATTTATAATAAACATATTTTTAAGTATTTTTATAACTGGTGAAGGTGAACTAGAGAAACTTGGACCGAATTAATATACCTATATCCTTCTCATTAAGTGGGGATGAATTTTATTTCCTACATTGGACGTAGAACCAAACCCCAGCCAGCGTGGTGGAATTAATAATAATTATTTATTAACAAATAACTCAACTGCATTTTCATTCAATACCACATACTAACTTATGAATGCACCTGGTTACGTACATGGAGTAGCCGCACCAATAATTTTGTAACCTCATATCTCCCACATAAAAAAACGATCTTTCCTTTGGGTAATAATGTATAAATACTAAAGTAGGCGCGCAAACTGAATTTCTTGCAGCTATAAGTAGAGTGAATTCACTCAACACCAATTCAGTCTGTACCAAGCGCTTGCCGAGTCGTGACGCGTTTGATTGCGAGAGTAAGAAATTAAATAATGCCATCGTGTGCTCTGCGGTACTGTAAAAACAGTAAAGACACAAAAAAGCCAAGAAATAACTTTTCATAGTAAAATACACATATTCAATCATATTTTGTGAATTACAAAAATCAACAAAGCGACAGCCATGTTTTCTCTTTGAAAATCAAAGAGTAACAAGATTTTTACATTCAGATTTAACATTTCCGAATACCAACGTGTTATGCATATCGTATATTTTTATTGCACATGAAAATTCACATTACAAACTTATGGAAAGTCCAATGAAAGAAAAAAATACTCTCCATTAAAGTATTGGATTTGTGCAAATTCTTTTATTTTATTCCCAACTACACATAATAGGTCGCCTGCGCTTAAAAGTATGCAATCAGCATAGGCAGGATTCAGTCAATAAGTTGGTTCAATTTTGGGCAAAGGCGACTGTACGTGCAGAATTACGGCATGTCGCATCTGCGCGCAAAATTTTTTATCTATGACAACTGACACCCCTGCTCCCGCCCCGCGTGTGTGTACCCCTCTCGTCAAGAGGCCGGGCACATATTTTGTTCGAGCTAGCGTCTCTAGTATTTATACATTATTACTCTAAGTATCTTTCTCATAAAGTAGGGATGAATTTTCTTTCCTACATTGGACGTAGACACAAACCCCAGCCTTGGCTCAATCTTACTCGCATTCTGTTAAAGGCACATTAATGGGACATTTATGGGATATGGATGTCATGGTTCAGGATTAGTTTGTAAATAACTTTTAAAGACATATTTCATTATTCAAAATATCTTTATTTTCGAAATTGCGTACCGAGTTCATAACAACTTTAATAATAATAATATCATAGTGAGAACACAATCAGCAAACAATTCCATTGCAACAAAAACAAACAAACAAAAAAATCACAGGCAAACTAAAAATGACTTCAAATTTTAAGAAAGAAAGCTGCATTTTAAAATTATAATGCCTTATAGGGTTAGCATCTTGGGACTATCACACGATTATGTTAATTATAATCATAAATTTATCTTAAAATATCACAATATCAACAACTATACTACACAGTAGAGTGAACCATAAAACGCAGTGCCATTGTCAGACTTAAAATTTAGTTTTTTCTTTTAAAATATCTCCTCCGCATAATGATGTACTTAATATTGAATTAGTTTACAATTGCTACCAATATAAACACACAATATAATCTACTGTAGTTGAAATAAATACACAACAACAAAGTATAGTTTATGTGACGGATAGCGGTTTCTAACAATGACGGATATTGTTTTTTTTTACAATTGATCCGAAGATAGTTTAGGCCAAAACAAAACTTTAAACAAAAATATTAGTTTATATTTTTCTAACGAAAGCTACAATTAATAGCAACATTTGACATTAGATGCAACTTCAAGTTTCAGTATTAAAATATTGTTTTGACTTAATTATTTCTTATGTAAATTATATCTCTAGAAATCTCCGCAGATTGAAGCAATGATCATGATATTTCCAATTTTATTTCAATATTAGACCAATTTATAACTATCGTAAATTACTACTGACTGAACTACCTCCCTACCTTTGTCCAAAATGACCTAAATGCAAACATATACATTCAAAATATTTAAAATTTCATAAATACGCATACAGGACTGAAGATTGGCATATAGTTAGTTGTACCTAGGTTTATGTATTAAAATATGCTTTTATGACATTTGGCAGTTAATGTTGAAATAGTATAATACGATTTGTATATTTCTCGTCACTGGTTTTCTTTAGCGAGTCAATTTTGTTCACTCGAGAACACCATTGCAAAACCTTATTTTTTGGAAATATCACAAAGTTCTTTAAAGCATCAGTTTTTATGTACCTACATTATTGTGGAGTGGAGATAGATTATTTTTGGACATGCGTTAAGAAATAATCACAATCAATCTCAATAAATGTTACAATTACAATCAGTGAACGCCACCGGTTGCTTGCCATTGTATGTCTCTCCGAGCGGTTTGTTTTAAAGAGATTATTCAATGTAGCACGTCAAGGTTGGCAACCTCATTTCATCATTAAAAAGGATATGATCAGTAGAGGTTACATAGTTTTATAAACATCGTACAGGCATGTAACATGAATCTCCTTTCTCGCAAAAAAAAAAACAGCTAGTCTCCAAACACAAAAAAGGAGGTTGATATTACTTGGCCTAAACATCGTTATTATAACAGACGCGTGATTATTAATTATTGATATTGACTCACTCAGATTCATTCTATAATATGAACAATGTTTTATTGCTCATTTAAGTTATTATATTGTTACGGCCTTACTTATAAAAAAGTAAATTCACTGTTTAGTTAATTCAGCGTTTTGCTTTGACATTTGACATTTAGTCGACTTGTGAAAAGGACAAAACACTGCTTAAGCTAAACAGTGAATTTACTTTTTAATAAGTAAGGCCGTTAGTATCAACCGGCAGAACTGACTTTTTATTTCTTGATTTGGTCATTTTCCGGAAATCCGATAAATGGGGCCCTTTTATAATCTGACCTTAGCTGCTACAGCAAAACTTCCCAATTTTAAATTTTACGGACGCTTTTAGAGCTTTAGTCCGTCTAGATATGACATACATAAGCCCTAAAATTACATTCCTTCCATCATCATCATCAATTCATCAGTCGATTCAACTCTGGTTGATATTCTATATATATATATATATATATATATCCTTCGTCTTAGGCAGTCATAACACTTTAAATTGGCCCTATCTTTAGCATCCAGAATCACATGCCAATTCGGGGATCTAATTCTGATTCGAACGGGCCCTTAGCATGGTAAAGATGCAACAGAACCATGCGGACCACGGCCCACATTGAGCATGCTTGATATTTATGCTTGTCAAGGTTCGCCAAACTAGCGCACAAGCACAAACTAGCGCACAAGCACAAACTAGCGCACAAGCACAAACTAGCGCACAAGCACAAACTAGCGCACAAGCACAAACTAGCGCACAAGCACAAATTAGCGCACAAGCACAAACTTGCAAACGCTGCGTTTGTGTTGGCTTGCGTGGCCTTGTTTGTGCCTCTCACTGAGGTGGCTTGTGGGAGTTAGGCAAACCTTGGGTGGCATGTAGATCAAACATACCGCTGTTGTTTTCTTCATTCTGATCCTCAGACCACACATAGAAGTGGACGCCGCAAGTACCCCAATGTGTATGCGAACCAATCGTGTATTTTTACCATATCAACAAACGTATGGCATTTAGAACCGTCATAGAGTGACTGAGCGATTAATTGACACTGTGGCCGCCTTGCAGCAGACTTAAGTGCAATATACATACAACGCGGCCATTTTGAGTGGGAACCTGGCTGACAGGAATATCCTTGCCGTGCTTGCCATGTTACTTGGCCGGGTTGTATTTATATTGCGTTTAAACTCCATACAGCTGCTGCCGAAAGTCTGCTGCAAGCCGGCCTTAGGGTATAACACGCGAAGCATTTGCGGCGGCTACCTAGACTAGAGTAGTGGTCCATGTTCTGATCCTATACAAGCCCTAGATTCAATTAGAAAAGCGACGCGACGACGACGGTCAATTTTAGGCAAGTAGGCATATTCATTATTTGCCATTTGTACCTTTTTAGGGAATTATTGTTAGAAATTAAGCTGCTAATTGCTAATCTTATCTCTTGATATTATAAGACAACCGCAATGGATACATAAATTTGAACGTTGTCGCCTCGTGATCATTGTCCGCCATTTTACTAGCAGATAGGGTCACTGCCCCCTGCAGTCTAGACTCTCTAGAGCCTAGACAAGACAAACGAAAAGTCACGTGACTTATTATCGCATACGTTTTCTTAGCGTCGCAGCGAGTGCTAAGATAGCGAATGCTAGTCTAGGGGGGCCGATCCCTTAACCTTTTGACCGCTATACATCAAATACAAAATGTGTCACTCACACGCCAACCATTTTTGCTATGCTACACAAAATACAACTTAATTCACGAGATAAGGTCTCTTCTAATTAAAAAATTGTGTCGGCTATAGCCGACGTGGCGCCAGTGGCACGACTTTCAGGTGTCGGCCAGTGCCGATAAGGGTGGTCAAAAGGCTAATGATCGTGATTACGATTGCACATAGTTGTTCATATTCATATATTCATTGCTATTGGAATTGCAATGGAATCTCCGTGCGCGGCGTAGGTATCTCTAGTTCAGAGTGCACCTAGCAGCCAGAGTCCCTTATTAATCGGAGTTCGAATGCACGTGCCACCTCCGCACAGTGGCGATGTTGCCCTCAGTCGAATATCTTGTCCAGTGTTCGCGCTAGAAGAGTCTAGAGCGAGAAGAACTTGAGGAAGGCCGCGGGCGGCACGGGGTGCGGGGGCAGCGGCCCGCCCGCCTCCTTGAGTCGCGACGCGTACTCCGGGCACTGCAGGGGCGGGGGAGCACGTTAGCATTGAGCCCAAGTTCCAAGGCAATGAAAACCTCGCATATCCAATGCCTTAGATAATCATTGGTGTAGGGTATTGTAGCTTTTCGTTGCCTTGTGTTCTAAGGGCCTTAGTGCTGCCGCACACGAGGCACAAAACGCCGCCACAACCAAGCCACAACGACAACGTCCGTGTCTATATAAAATGTCCATAAATAGAGGTCGTTGTGGCGGCGTGTTGTGAGTCGTGTGCGGCAGCACTAAAGGAACAATTGTTTTCAGAAGCGACAGTTGGTAGAAATCTGAAATCCTCACATCTAACTAACTAACGAACTAAACTGCTAGCTTGAAAACCAATAGTCTATTTAAAACTCGGTTTTTAATTAGTTTAGTTGTGTGTATAAAACGACCGAATAAAAAACTTTTATTGAGTGAATAACCATGAACAGCGAAATTTCCTGAAATGATCGAAAAAAATGTACTGAGCGACAAAATTACCGATTTGTCCAACTAAATTACTGAATGGTTTAGCCAAATAAGGACTGTTTGGGCGAAGTGGTGCGTCAGGGTAGGTGAAGGATAACGGGGATTCGCTTCGCTCACCCCCTTTATCCTTATTGAACGTGTATGGACAACAAAATCCAGAGCTCGTTTTGTATTATATGTTTCTCAAATTCATGTTTTCAAGTTGCTATTTTTAGATTTCTAGTCGCGCAATTCAGTGTTTTTTTTTTCAGATCAAGCCAGTAGGTATTTCTAGTCGCGCGCATTTTTGTCACTATAGTGATTGCCATATGAGCTGAAATAAATATACATTGCACCCACTTGAACCAAGCTTTTCTATCACGTAAATCTGTCGCAAATTTCTCACACAAAACTATCGCTGATGTGACGCCGGTTTCATAATAACGTGCTTCAAAACAAAACAAAGAAACTTAAAAATATTTAAATTGGGTATGAATATTGACTGTTTTTAAAATGTATTTTTTTATTAAAAATTATATTGTTATCGATATATCCTTGAAATATATTTTCGTCAAACATTTATATTTTTATTTTTGTTCTATTATTTTTTATTTATTGTTACATAAAACAACATGCGAGGCCATTAAATTAACGGATTTAATCGTTCAAGTAAAAACTCGTATGGTGTTACTCGTAACTCAATGGTGTAATAATAAATTATAAATAATGTCGTACTCAAAAAATATATATTGTAAGTTACGTCCAGTTAAAAATTAAATCATTTGACGTCAGAGCGAGCCAGTTGTGCGTAACCCGTGGTCGCCATTTTGTAGATGCGGGCGGACGCGACGCGAGGTTAATTGTAGGACGTAACACTTTTTAAAAATGCATTGAATCAAATACTCGAATACACTCGAGAAATGGAGAAATTATGTCCAGCACGTTAAAAAACAGGAGTTAAAGATAAGAGGACTTGACCCCCAAATCGACAGAACTGCTGATAGCTTTATTACAAATGTGACAGAGAGTTCTAGCCAAGCTTCTGACAGTGAAATAACAGATATAGACTCAGCAACATGAAATGCAGGAAGAACTGAACTTTTAACCTGCTTCTCATATTTATTAATTTTTGTACTTAAAAAACAGAAATAATGATCAACAAAAACAAAAAAAATAACATTTGTGTCCAGGTCTAAAAACCTACATGAATGAAGAAGGTACATGTTAACAAGAGTTGTGGTATTTTCACATGGTAGAAATACTAATGAATACCATCTCGGATCGCCAAGGCCTAGGGTCAGTCATTGATATAAACAAATTAAACAGATGCAATGAAAAAAAGTTTTGTAGTATATGCCAAATTCCGACATCTAGGATGCCTTGTACCACGATACGCCAATTAGGGCTGTTTAGCGATAGTAACAATACATTTTGTTCATGTCGTTACATAATAATGGGGTGCATTGGTACAAGGGAGTATATGTACGCTATTTTCAGTTTATATGGCACTCGATATATTCAGTACCAGGCAACCCCCAGATTTTTGCCAAACAAAAACTGGATTTACAGTCGTACCCAATCGATATCAGTGTCAACTGCGAAGAAATGTCTTTAGGAAAAAGTTTGGGGCGCGTCACCGTCACTATCATGATTGTATGTATTAGTCACCTGGTCAGCAATACAAGGGTGTCCCAGGGAGCGCCAGAACAGACACTTGCAGTGTCGGCACAGAGACAATGTCTCGGCGAACTGCGCGTCCTCTCTCAGCCCGTACAACCTGAACACATAATAGACATTTCTCAAAAATGGTACTTTTGCAACTGGAATCGCGACAGCCATTCTCGCTCCAACCCACTTAAAATGCAATAAGCTGGCGCCCAATTATGTACTGGGGATTGCATGTATCTGCACTATCTATGTATCCAGCGCCACATAAAGCCCTAATATATTTTTTTGTGTTATAAAAGCCCGCTCAGAATCCACTGAGCTGCCCCACAATATTAGACCATAACGAAGTACCGATGCCACGTACCCATAGTACGCTGAAAGAGTCGCCTCTCGTGTGGCAACGTCTCCCACTAGCCTTACAGCGTACACGAATCTGTTTAGTTTAAGACACACTTTGTCAAAGTGAACTTTCCATTTGCATCAGAGTCAGAGTCAGAGTATTTTTTTTTATTGAATATAAATAAATAAATTATCTTATTCAACGTCAAAATAATACTTATTTAAAACTGCAAGTCAATTTTTTTTATATAAAAAAGACTACACCGTTTCGGAAGGTGGGCCTCGGGGTTAAGAAGAAATGGCAAGAAACTCCCCCATACCTTCTTTTTAAAAAAGTGACTTTACAACAGGTATTGGTTTCGGTCTAAGGAAATTCGCCGGCGAGTGATAGACTTGATCCATCGCCCCTCGTCGAATTTCTGTGCGCTGAGATGGTATGGACCATGCAGTTACCATGCAGTTTTGTCATCTAAGTATTCCTTAATAATATAATAGGACTTTCTTATCAGCTCATTTGTAACATAGTTTTTGAACCTCTTTTCAGTAAGGATTCCTGTGGTATTTTATTGTAGAAGCGGATACAGTGCCCCATGAATGATGTGCCTACTTTACTTAGTCTAAATAATGGTAGTGCTAACCTATTTCTATTTCTAGTGTTAATTGTATGGCTATCACCTACAATTTTAAATAAAGCTATGTTTTTTTACATGCATGATATTCTCTTATATATAATAAAAGGTAACCGTGAGTATATTAATTTCTTTGAATTTTTCTCTTAATGATTCTCTAGCATCTAATTGATATATCGCCCTGATCGCCCCTTTTTTGTAAGACAAATATCGTATTTATATCTGCTGCTCTCCCCCAGAGCAATATTCCATAAGACATTATACTGTGAAAATAACTAAAGTAAACCAATCTGGCAGTTTCAACATCTGTAAGATATTTGATTTCTCTGATCGCAAAAGCGGACCCCAGGGCGTTTGTGTTGCCGGACCGAACGGACGTGTCCCCCCGAGATCTCCCAAACGCATTTAAACAAACTATAGTTTTCATCCCCGGCGCGCGCCTTTTGTTCTGCCTCCGGAGGCCCGAAAACGAGCCTGGCTTATAGGCTGGCTTATACCGCGTGTTACTGTAAGGGTTACCTGGGGAATGTGCGCGATCCATCTAGGCACGCCATCTGTGCAATACCACGCATTTCAGTGATTGTGATGATACTAGTGCGGTCAAGTGTAATGAATGCCCAGAGAACTGCGCGATACTCTTAGGCATCCCATCTGTGCAAGCCCTAGAATTTATTCTAGGCCAGGTGCACGTCTGAGCCACGCAGCGACAGGCCGGCAGCGAGCGACGCCTATGCAACACACCCTCAACGCTACTGCCTCCACCACCACCGCCGCTAAACACACCAACCTGGTGAGATCATTCCGATTAGGACATCATTGATAGTGATTACCTACCTCTAACTTTATTTCTCTCAGGACCACTCGCCGCCTGACAATAATAAACCACCACTTACCGCGGCCGCGGTCGCCCCTATTGACTAAGGCATAATCACATTTATAGGTGCGTCATAGGCAGGATATAACAATTCCCTACCTACGCAATATCAAAATCAATTAATAAAACATTATTATAGCTACATATACTTATATTGCTTTGCCTGAAAATAAATTCGAGATAATTCTCCTCGAGATTTATTTTCCCCTCATCTTCGAAAGACCATTCAAAACAGTCATTAACAATAACCATCCACTAAACCTTGAAACTCAGTGAATAAGCCAACCCAAAACTTAACAATCCTAGAATTATTTTTATGTAGCTAAACTGCAAATATACTAAACCCGACAATAAACAAAAACTGTTTAGTTTTTGTTTGCATGCCATAAAAAGGCCATCTCACCAAACTCCCAGAAACTAGACAAAACAATTGACTGCTATTTAGGAACAATTGAAAAAGCTTCGAAGCACAAAAGGCTCACAACGTTCCCTCACACATCTGGCACCCATTCTATGGTGTCAGCCCATCTTGGAAATACCGGGAAACATTAGAATAAAAATAGATCGTAAAAAGCCAAACAGCGTCTCTCATCATACCGGCCGTACACCTCTTAGAAACAACCCACACACACACATTCATATTAGCTAAAATACCACGAGGCTTTCTCCTGTAGTAATATCTCACAATGGAAACTCTACCAATGCCCAGAGATGGAAACTGCCTGTTCCATGCAATTGCAGACCAAATCAACCATCTGTTTGGAGCGACATTCAACCATACCCACATCAGAAGCGACTTAGCTAGATACGTGGAAGCTAACAGCAATTATCCACGCATCAAACATGCGATCGACGCACCAAACGCAGAAGCTTTCACTGAGTACATAAAAAATCTCCACATACAGGGCACGTGGGGCGGTGAAGAAATTATCATAGCAGCCGCGGAGTTCTACGTAATAAGTGTAGCGATCCATCAACAAAATGGCCCATCAATCGTATATAGCCCCCAACAAGAATATAACTCAGTCGGAACTATCAACTTGACCTTTTCCGACAGCCACTACGACAGCGCATACATAATAGAGCCCCAAAACGTAATCAACAACCTATCAACAACCAGTCAAATCTACATCGCAGCATCTCACTTTTCCCATACCAAAATACAGCGCGACTACCAAAGTACCCTTAAGTTCCACCCGCCCCAAAAACAGATAATATCATAGCGGTAAATCTAAACACCTTCCCCCGGCCTACCCAAAATGCACGACTCAAGATAAGATGACCAATGACTTTGATACTTACCGTACCGACACATACACTCACACGCCACAAACACATGCATCCCCCTCCGCCGGGTCAGATACAACCGGGTACTTCATCTTTAGGGCCTTGTTCACGGACTGAACCTAGACCCGAGTCACGGACCTAACTAATATGCACTAATGAAGTGAATTGAAGTAGGTGATATCAGTGCAATGAGTCTCACTAGCTGAGCAACAACCTGGTGAGATCGCTGCGATTATGATAGCCCTAACTCAGATCAAAAGGCAAAACGAACTCTATATCTGGCATGTAACCCCCTTCGTAATGCTAAATACCATTTCATAAACAGATACCACGCTCGCTTCAAATTACTACGCCAACTCCAAACTATTCCACAGGCACAGTGCCGTACTAGTAGGTAGGAGATAGGTATACCTAAATACAAAACTAAGCAGGAACCTACCCAATAACAGTAAAACAAAACATAACCATTTCTAACTTTATCCGGTCCGACAAGCCCACAAAAATAAAACAATAATGCAAGCCCGTCTACTACGTAACTGCATATTCTGAGAAATAGCGAGAAACAGCAAACAATTGCACATCATAAAAGGATCATTTCACCATCTTCGAGAAAACAGGCAATTAACAAAAGACTTCCACTGATGAACAATAACAACAATAAAATCGGAGACTTTTGTCCTAAGCGGCTCTCTACCGAGAATAAGGGCGCACGAAGATACGCACAAACTTTGACAATCGCAACCCGTACGATCTGTTAATCGTAGACAAAGGTAGTTCAAATAAATCACGCTATCTCTAAGTTCTTTCTTTCAACAACATCCCAAGAAGATAACCTAATGGAAGCCTTACCAAAGCTGAGATGGTAACTGCCTATTCACCGCAATTGCTGACCAAATTAATCACCTATGTCAATTAACATGCAACCACACTCACATTAGTAAGGACCTAGTTAAATATGTAGAAGAAAACGGCGATGAACAGAACAAAGCTCGCAATCACTGAGCCTGAAATCCTTAACAACTCAACACTGAAAATCTACGCAATTACGGTACTTGGGCTGGAGAGGAGATTATAATACCAGCTGCCGAATACTTTCTACTTAACGCAACAATCCACCAGCAAAATACACCATCGCTCACATTCACGCCCAAGAATCCAGCGGATGCAGTGAAATCTATCAACCTCAACGTCACAGGACACCACTACAACAGCGGTTACTTGCTTGAATCGCCAAATTTACCCACGGATCAATCAACCGATAACCAAACTGATAACACCATACTTTCGCCGATACTTAATGCAACACCCATGACCTCCTCAGGGTCAACCATAACATCAACAGAAGACATCCCAGACAACACCGGATATACGATGATACGAAACAGCCCCATATTTAAACCACAAGTCACATGCGAGCGTATGCGCATTGCTACTTGGAAGGTTAGAGGATGCGCCGAAATAACTAAAAGACTCATTGACGCGGAATTGACTAACAAAAACATACACATAGCCTATATACAGGAAACAAACATGATACATATGTCAAAACACTATCTCTGGTATCTGTATGCTCGCATCGGACAAGACGCTATAAAGAAATACAGGAAAAAGGGAATTATAGGAACATATACAGGGTTACAGGAAAAGTCGACCTAGATCCGTTAAGGGCGTGTAGTACACATCATTTCTAAATGATTTCACTATGGAACCCCTCATCCTAAACTTAACCGTTTTCGAGATATTCGAGTTTTTTTTTTTTATGAAAATGCCCAATTTTTCGGCTATTGAATTGAATATTTTGATTTTTTTTACTCTAATGATTATTTTTTTGGTTTTTACATGAAGAATGAGATGCTTAATGACCTCAATGACTAAAATTGCAAGTAAGTTAACTAAATAGGTCATTGTAGACGATCGAAACTTAAGAAAATAAGTACAAATAAAAAAAAAAAAAAACTTTTCTGGATATCTCAAAAAAATATTATGGCACTTGCTCTGCAGATGTGCTTAGTATTGTATAGCTTGTCCATGGTAGATGCGAATTATTGTGCTTTCGGATTCCCACCCGACTTGGCTTTGTTTCTGGACTGATTTTTCTAACTGTGACTACTGTTCTTGTTTACTGGACTCTGATTTGTGCTTGTGATACTGGACTGTTGAAAATGGCAACATACTCGAACGAAGAATATGCGGATATGCTTATCTGCTACGGATACTGCAATTGCGTGTCCGCACGAGCTCGGACTGAGTACATACGACGCTATCCCGACCGTCGAGTACCTGATGTGAGCGTTTTCGACGGAGTTTACCGACGACTTCGTGAAACTGGCTCTGTTTCGCGACGACGTACGGACTTAGGAAGACCACGTGTCATTGATGACGACGAGGAACAAGACAACGAAATCGTAGAACGGTTCAGAAGAGACCCAACCACTTCGACCAATATTGTTGCCCGTGAACTGGGCCTAACTCAGTGGAAAGTGTGGTTTACGGTTCATACGGCAGGCCTGTATCCATACCACTACACGCCGGTACATGAAATTGAAGAAGGAGATCCCGCGAGACGTATGGACTTCTGCAGATTTATGCTCAATGCAGATATCGAGGACCCGAATTTCCTAAAATTAATATTGTGGACAGATGAATCCAAATTCGATAAGGACGGTATTACTAATTATCATAACGCACACTTTTGGGCTCCTAAAGAACTAGGCAATCCAAATAAGAAAAGAGTAAAGGGGTCACAACGACGATTTAGTGTAAATGTGTGGATGGGCATCATTTCCAACCATTTGATTGGGCCTTACTTTCTTCCAGACAATCTCAATGGTGAAACTAATGAAAATTTCTTAAGAGGTGACTAAGGTGACCTACTAGATGATCTCCCATTACAATTACTGCGGGAGATGTGGTTTCAACATGATGGCTGCCCTGCTCATTTCAGAAGAAGCGTTAGGGAATGGTTGGACACTAACTATCCTAACAAATGGATTGGACGAGGTGGGCCTTTACCCTGGCCAGCAAGAAGTCCCGACCTGACTCCCATGGATGTTTATGTATGGGGGCACATGAAGAGCCTCGTTTACAGTGAGCCCAACCCCATATCGTCAGTGGAAGTTCTCAAAGAAAGGATAATTAATGCTGCTAACGACATAAGAAGAACATTAACCACTGGTGTAGTGAAAAGTGGACTAGTGGAGCGATCGACGATCTGAACAAAAAAAAAATGCTATAAAAACTGAATGATCTCTAGGTCAGGATAGCGGGACATCGATGGATGGTGAAGGTTGTACCTAGCCGAGGGAGGCCTATGTTCAGTAATGGAAGCCAGTAGGCTGAAATGATGATGCTAAACTTAAGTCAAATGAATTAGATTAAATAAGCGCTATTTATTCTGACTGCCATGTAGCATTAGAAACTAAGTTTCACCTTTGAGGTTAATAAATACCCTAGAGTGCTATACCTCGTTGGATAGCTGATAAAATGGAGATGTTTTTAAGCACATCTGCAGAGCAAGTGCCATAATATTTTTTGAGATATCCAGAAAAGTTTTTTTTTTTATAATTTGTACTTATTTTCTTAAGTTTTGATCGTCTACAATGACCTATTTAGTTAACTTACTTGCAATTTTAGTCATTGAGGTCATTAAGCATCTCATTCTTCATGTAAAAAACCAAAAAAAAAAAAACATTAGAGTCAAAAAAATCAAAATATTCAATTCAATAGCCGAAAAATTGGGCATTTTCATAAAAAAAAATTAAATCTCGAATATCTCGAAAACGGTTAAGTTTAGGATGGGGGGTTCCATAGTGAAATCATTTAGAAATGATGTGTACTACACGCCCTTAACGGATCTAGGTCGACTTTTCCTGTAACCCTGTATATAGGAACAAACCTCTTTCACAATACTGCACACAAATATTTTAAAAGTTACATCAAAAGAAAATGCATGTACAAGGGCGAGCTTGTCTCTAAAAAGAGATTTCTTCCAGAAAAACAAGGCATTACAGGAATTGCTATCATAAAAGGGTAGGCAGTGCACAATAATTACTATAACTAAAATGCCTAGGAATAAATTAAAATATCTGTAAAATACAGATAGCAAATACGAAATAATTACCGACATATACATAAACCTTACATATAATAAAATAAATACAATAACTTTTACGAAAGAGACATGTAGAGCTCTTTGATAAGTTTCTTAAAAGAGAAAAGAGTCGGACTGTCTCTTATAGTGCAAAGAGGTGCGTTCCAGAGCCGGACCGCCCGCAACCTGAAAGAGCGTTTATACGCAGCGCTGCTATGCCGCGGAGTAGCTAAAAGTGAATAATTAAATATCATCGGAGAACTGCTCATGGCAAACTTAAAAGTAGAAAGACGAAAATTCTTATAAGAGACCCCATAAACAACCAGTGAATTGGACGTAGTTCCAATACGAACCGTAAACGAAATCAAATATCTCGGCACATATATTACGGCAGGACATAGGACACAATAAAAAAGAGGTGCCGGCAAGCCATATGCAATTCCAAGGCCCTAATGCATTTTATAAAGAAATCCAACATAGACTGAAATATAGTGCGCCTGATTTACAAAATGGTCATTGCACTGTTTATAAAATACGGACAAAAAGCGGCAACCCTCACTAAAGCAAACAGTTGACAGTCAGTATATGAACGCCTGATCCTCAGAGACATGTTTGAGAACGCCAGAAGCTATCCAAGATACCACAAAATTCATGACTGACTACAGGGCAAAACGATAACCAAACGAATAAAAAACCACCGGATATTCGATTTCGATTCAAAATCGATACTCGATCGATGGTTTCGGAACGGCCATTTTGAATTTGACGGAGCTGCCAACCTGGCAGTTTTTTGACAACTGACAGACGAAAAGCCCCCGCAATGTGACGCGTATTGATTTGGGCATTGAAATTAAATCGTAAGCCATCTGGAATTGTATTCGGGCTCCCCTCAGGATTGTCTATTTAGCTGAGTGTATTGTGGTTCACCGAACCAGATAAAGTTCGCATTTACGTAACATAACCTGTGTTGGAACACTGTGCGCGTCGAAGCTGGCCTGCCAGCCACACCTGGTTGGCTGAAGAACCTGTCTACCAAGAAGAGCCTAGGGTGCACCCAGGCCTTGCAGAGAGACAGGACTTTGACGGGAACGAAGCACAGACCAGGTCAGATAGAATCTATTTACTTTAGCTCGGTGAATCGCCGACGTTCTTACCTCTTGGCATCTGATCGCTACGCTACCTCGTAGCTATGGGCCCCTGCGAGGTCATTGGGTGCCGAGAGGCCTGAACAATTTGGTAGCAAGAGCGTGGTTTCCTGAGATTTGCAGCCGTCAAGGGCTCCGGGAACCCACGATTTGGGACTATCAATCTGTAGGTATAGGCGGTTATTAGCTAACTTGGTGTTGTTCCTGTATCCACATAGATTGGTAGTATTGTAAGTTATAAGTCTATTGCTGGTAGTAGACAGACATATATAACAGTTTTCCCTAAATGACCAGTTGTACTGAGATGTGACTCAGAATAGTAATTACATTACAGGTACATTGTAGGTGAATTGAAATTTGCATTGAAGTACCAGTTACCAGTTAGTCAATCTATTAGTGGTCTAGTAATGCTAATGAATGTTTGGTTAACATAGGTAGTTACATTTATTGATAGCAGGCTATGACATTGTTTTCAGTTTATAGCAATTTATAACTTGAACTAATATTGACTATCTGTGTGTGTTATATGATATAGGGAAACTAAATTGTTGTTTACAGAATTTGTGTAGATATAAAACTCGGTTTCTATTGTTTGGGGAAATCAGCATTGTTTAAGTTATAGTTTAGGGTTCCCTCGTTTGGGTTGTAGACTGGAGGGTCCAATATAATTGAGTTATTGCAAATTGTGAGTAAGTATCGTTCCGATCATGTCGTTATCTGAAATACAGAAGGGTGTTTCTAAGGAACTCAGATGGTTTTCCTCCGCACACGGTCTGATAGACCGTTTAGATAGGCATGATGTGGTATTGGAGCGGTCTATGGACGTTAAGGAACGTTACAACAGGGTGCTCGAATTGTCCGCGCAGGCGGAATCAGTTGATGGTTGCGCACCTGACAGGCTGTCACGGTTGCTAGGGGATGTCGACCAGTGTATGGAGATGGCAGCTGCTATCACGCAGAAGGCTGCGGACATACGTAGACAGCGCGAGTCCAGCCGTGGTGGTGACATTGAAGCACCTCTGCCGCATCAGGGATCGGGGACCAGGTTACCCGTTATAACTATGCCTACTTTTGACGGAGTGTCCGGTCAATGGATGAGCTTCATCAATCTGTTCGACAGTTTGGTGCACATGCGATCGGACATTACCAAGTCTGTCAAAATGGCTCAGCTGGTGGCAGCATTGAGGGGTGAGCCCAGGGAGCTGGTCGCTCATTTGACAGTTACGGAGGGTAACTATGAAACGGCCAGGCAATTGTTGGTCAGACGTTACCACAACAAACGGAGGTTGGCCGATGCCCAACTGAACCGTTTGTTTAGCATCCCGGTTGTGAACAAGGTCGGGGCCATACAGACGGAGGTTTTGAACCCGTTGTTGTCCGTCACCAAGGCCCTAGAGAATCTTGGACTTCCGGTTGGTGAATGGTCGTACCTACTGCTGTACATTGTACTTTCCCGCCTACCCGCTGACGTGCAGACTCGTTTCGAACAGTCTCACGGGCGGTCGGCCGAGGACCTGCCCGCCTTCTCCGACTTGGTCGGATTTTTGGAAGAGGAGGCTCGACGGGCAGAGAATTTGGGGTTGACGGTCACCCATCCTTCGGAGCCACAGAGAGCTGCCGGGAGCGCTGTGAGTAGGGGCTCTCCGACGAGGAAGGACCGCACCAACTGGCAGTCATATGGGACTGTGAGTGCATTGACACCACATAGTGAGACCTGCCCATGTTGTAGGCAGATTGGCCATGCTGTGGCCGATTGCAATAAGTTCGGGGAACTTAGGGTTGAGGGACGGCGCCGGATGGCCAAGCAGCGGAGCTGGTGTTTCCTGTGCCTCGGGCCACACATGGCTAGGGACTGCACGCGCACTAAATTGTGCGGATATTGTGGTGGGGCCCACAACAATCTGTTGTGCATGAACCGGTCCGGCCAACAGCCACCACAGGGCCGTACCCAGGGTGACACGGCATGGGGCCCTGAGAATTCGTTTGCGACTCGGAGCGCAACTCAGGAGCCAACGTCCCCACGTCCACGGGGCCGCACTCAGGGTCATCACATGGGGGGCCCTGAGTTTTCGGTTGCGACTCAGCATCCGACTCAACGGGCAATGGGGCCACAAGCACGCGGCCACCCAGGGGTGCAGGGCCGCACTCAGGGTCATCACATGGGGGGCCCTGAGTTTTCGGTTGCGACTCAGCATCCGACTCAGCGGGACATTGGGTATGTTGAGCAGGCCGTAACGGGCGGGTGGCATGGGACAACTTCGAGCTATGCGGGTGCGGTTCGGACGCCGCCTCAGTTGTCGCCCCGCTCGTCGCCTCGTCCTCGTCGGTCGCATGTGATGTCCCCCCCGCTCATGGAGCGGCCACGGTTGAATTCACGCCCACAACCCTTCGGGGGGCGTCGTAGGGTGGCAATGGAACCGGCGCGTGGGCCATTTGTACAATGGGACCCTCTGGCGTATAGCTGCCTACCTGATCGGTTACAGGCACAGTGGGGCCCCGGGGGCCCTCGCTAGGAATTTGCGGCCCAACAATTTGTTGCCCCCCAACCGGAGACGGTGGTGTTACCGATCGCCTCTGTGCTTGTTTGGGATTTGGCGGGCAACCCAACATACGTTCGCGCCCTATTAGATTCTGGAGCTCAGGGCTGCATTGTATCGAACGATTTAGCGAAATGGTTGGGCCTCAAGATAAATAATGTATCGCTGCCGAGGAAATTGGTCCCTGCTGGGGATTACAGGGCAACCCTTCACGGGTTTTGTGATGCCTTTGAACGAGGGTTTGCGGCAGCGGTTTATTTGCGAACCGTCACCTCCACCGGGGAGGTCGACGTGCGTTTGGTTTTGGCAAAAAGCAAGGTAGCGCCTATTCGGACAAGGATGACGATTCCAAAACTGGAACTGTCCGGGGCTGCTCTTTTGACCAAACTTTTGAATCACACTCTAACAGTGTTGCGTGGGTCAGTGGTTTTGGAGGATACGGTGTACGCGTGGACGGACAGCCAGATTGTTTTGTGCTGGCTGAAGGCATCGGTCCATAACTTAGAGGTTTTTGTTGCGAACCGTGTCTCCCAGATTGTGTCGTCTGAGGTCCCACTGACCTGGAGACATGTACCAGGAGAATTGAACCCGTCTGATTGTGCATCCAGGGGATGTCGGGCTCCTGAACTCGTTAGACACCATTTGTGGTGGGGACCACCCTGGCTTGCCAGGAGAGAATCGGACTGGCCCCACAGCCATGTAGTAGTATCTTCGGATCATGGCCCCAGAGCGGCCGTGCATGTTACCCAGAAGGCTGAGGACCCTGACGCCGGGTTTCTGCTGGACCGGTATAGCTCACTTGACAAGTTGATAAACGTGTCCACTTGGATTAGGAGATTCGCTCGAAATTGTCGTACTCCTCGCGATCAGCGAACGTTGAACCCTATTCTGACTCCGGCAGAGCGAAACGAGTCGCTACTGAATTTGGTCCGGTTGGTACAGTCCTCGAAGTTTGGGGCAGAATTGGAGACTATACGAAGTGGACGTTCGAAATTGAAGGGAGCCGTCGCGCGTCTCAACCCCTTTGTTGATTCGACCGGGTTACTTCGGGTAGGAGGAAGATTGCGCAATGCGAATCTGTCGTATTCGGCTCGTCACCCACTTCTGCACCCCAAGGGGGGACAGTTAGTTGAATTGCTGGTGACTGATCGTCATATTAAAAACGCGCATGCCGGCTGTAACGCGTTGTTGGCCACGCTCCAGCGGGAGTTTTGGATCTTATCTGCCCGCCGTGTCATACGGAACATCGTGTTTCGGTGCATGCCTTGTTATCGACTTAAGGCTGCCACGATGCAACCTCTCATGGGGGACTTGCCCCCTGATCGTGTGAATGAGGTCAGACCGTTTTCAGGTGTTGGTACGGATTTTGCAGGACCGTTTATGGTGAAGAGTTCACGATTGCGTAACGCTAAGCAATACAAGGCGTACCTGTGTGTGTTTGTTTGTTTATCCACCAAGGCGGTACATCTCGAGCTCGTTGCTGATCTCTCGACAGAGGCTTTCATTGCTTGTTTGGATAGGTTTGTTTCTCGAAGGGGACTTCCAACTTTGATCCGCTCTGATAACGGCACTAACTACGTCGGTGCGGAACGATACTTACGAGAGATAGTCAACTTTTTGAATGTAAATAAAGTGGATATTGGAACGGCCCTCTCCCGTCGGGGTATACAGTGGACCTTCAGCCCACCGAGTTGCCCCCACTGGGGTGGGATTTTTGAGGCCGTAGTTAAGTCAGCGAAGACGCACTTAGGGCGTATAGTAGGTCAGACCGCGCTGACTTTTGAGGAGCTCGCGACATTGTTTTGTAAGATCGAGGCCGTTCTCAATTCGCGACCGTTGTGTCCGCTCAGCTCGGATCCAAATGACCTGGAGGCTCTGACCCCAGGCCATTTCTTGATAGGACAGCCACTTAACGCGTTGCCCGAGCACCCCTTCGAGGGAGTGAAATTGTATCGGTTGTCAAGGTATCAGATGTTGCAGCAGTTTACTCAGAATTTCTGGAAGCGTTGGTCGCTCGAGTATCTGCATATCTTACAACAGCGCCTTAAGTGGACTGACAAAACCAGCCCCCCTAGTGTTGGTGACCTCGTGCTGGTTAAGGATGCTAACCTACCGCCACTACGTTGGCGCAGGGGGCGCATTGTTAACTTGTTCCCTGGCAAGGACGGGACCCCCCGGTCTGCAGAGGTTCTAGTAGGAGGCTCGGTTCTAAAACGAGCGGTAGCAACGTTGTCTCGGCTGCCCGTAGATTAAGGGACAGGTGGGTGCCTGTCCGGGCGGGTGATTGTTCGATTCAAAATCGATACTCGATCGATGGTTTCGGAACGGCCATTTTGAATTTGACTGAGCTGCCAACCTGGCAGTTTTTTGACAACTGACAGACGAAAAGCCCCCGCAATGTGACGCGTATTGATTTGGGCATTGAAATTAAATCGTAAGCCATCTGGAATTGTATTCGGGCTCCCCTCAGGATTGTCTATTTAGCTGAGTGTATTGTGGTTCACCGAACCAGATTCGCATTCGCATTTACGTAACATAACCTGTGTTGGAACACTGTGCGCGTCGAAGCTGGCCTGCCAGCCACACCTGGTTGGCTGAAGAACCTGTCTACCAAGAAGAGCCTAGGGTGCACCCAGGCCTTGCAGAGAGACAGGAGTTTGACGGGAACGAAGCACAGACCAGGTCAGATAGAATCTATTTACTTTAGCTCGGTGAATCGCCGACGTTCTTACCTCTTGGCATCTGATCGCTACGCTACCTCGTAGCTATGGGCCCCTGCGAGGTCATTGGGTGCCGAGAGGCCTGAACAGTTACTATACATATTCTGCGACGCCCACAACAGCACTTACTACACGCTCCATTCAAATACGAAGCAAGGAAGAAGAAATTCGGCCGACTTATTTACACCTGGAAAGATTTCCTTAAGCATGACATCAAATACTACGGTGAAGAACACAGTTACTGGACAGAATCATCACACAACAGGGACGAAGTCAGGATGGCCTAGAGGCAAATATACCGTATCCCAGAAACAGACAGCAAAAGCGAAACTGGGAACTTACCGGATAACCCAAACGAACACGACTCAGGAAACTCAACTATTAACAATAACTGAAAATAGAAGGAAAACAAGAACTTGAAGAAAACAACAGCTGCTCTCCAAATCCCACATCCTCCCCATTCCACATATCCTACATTGGCTTCAGGCTGAAGAGTCGGTCGATTGAATTCACTATCCTTCCCTTCCTACAGAGCAGGTCATTCCGCCCCCCCTCAAAACTTGTGCCCTCTGGTATGCCGGCCGATAGACCGGAACAGGTTTAGAACCCTGGCTGGAGAAGCACCATTCATTCATTCATTCATTCTGATCGCAAAAGCGGACCCCATTGAAGTTTCGAATCTATAGTGATTCCGAGAAAGATTGTGTCCTCAACGAGGTCCAATCTTTCAGATCCTATTCTTACACTGCTTTCAACCTGTCGTACATTAGGCAAACAAAATTTGATACATTTGGTCTTCTTTGAGTTTAATAACAGGTTGTTTACATTGAACAACTTAACACGTGAGAGAGTGTACTATTTGCGTCGTCTAGAATTTCTTCTTGTCTTTTCACTTTGAAAATAATTGATGTGTCATCAGCAAATAGAACAATCTGAGTCATTTTTTCCACCATATCAGGCAGGTTATTCATGTACATTAAAAAAAGGAACGGACCTAAAATAGAACGCTGGGGTACACCAATATTCAAATTGGTTCCAGTGGACTTACATCTGTTTATATCTACTTTTAGTAATCTTTCCATTAAATAAGATTCCATTAATTTTAACGCATTATCTTTGATACCATAGTGTTGGAGTTTGAGCAAAAGAGTTTGATGGTCCACACAGTCAAAGGCCTTGGAAAGATCACAGAAGATACTTGTTTAACTATCATTCGCGTTCGCCACAACACCTCCGAGTCGCCACCGTATCATCGTCGTGTTAATTTTTGACCATTATATTCGTCTTTACCAGAGCGTCGCCGACTGAGAGAGACTTACATCGATATGTTTAGTCGTTCCCTCGACTCGACTTTACCTCGAATCGACCTCAACTCAACCTCACTCAAGAGATTAGTATCAATAGTCAAAAATCACCTCGACTTGAGGATATATCTCAGTCGAGTGGATTGGGAGTAGAAGAACGAACTGTCTAATTTATGGAACGTTTTTAAATACCTTGGGGCTTCTTTCGACATGTCAACATTGCATATTTATGATGGTGAAATAAATGTGAAATAACTAAGTGTGATAATTTTTCAAAAGCGATTGTGATTCCTAGGTGGCAGATAAGGCTTCCGGTTTCTACGATTTTGTTTATGTAGAACAATACCCAAAATAAACGTGTTGGTCCACAGAATCATATTGCAGAAGCAGATTCTCCGATGAATGAAACTCTTTGCTTAAAACTCTGTGTGCGGATTGCAGTTTTTATCTAATGAGAGTGACGTAAAAAATACATGCTGCGATCCGTTATAACGAATTAGTAACGAGCACAGTTGACTTCACCAAATATCTCTACATAGGTATACATATATACATAATAGGTCTACCCAAACTCTCACTCTCTCGCAGTCTCACATATTTCCACTACTTAAGCTACACTACTCACTTACCCCAACATTTAACATATGACTGTATGATTGGATTGTTTGTATGTCTGTTTTTTAACATATGATTGGCTTTATTTATATTATTTTATTTTAATTTCCGATCGTTTCTTGTTGTTGCATTTTGCCACTGGTGCATAATTATGCTTGAGCTCTTTCTGCGTATTTACTTTTACTCAGATTATAAGTTTAGTTTTAAGTTTCTAGTTTTAGGAAATGGTGTGAGCTGAAAACCAGCGTTACGAGCAGCTCACTGCTACACGTAACACATGCTGAGCTCAAACCATTTTGGCATCTAAAAACCTCAACCCCGAACTGTACTATGGTTTATTTTTCTTTCTGTATATCCTTGTGTTTATTTGTCAAATAAATTTATTTCTATTTCTATTCTATTTCTATTTCTATAACAATAAAAATTCTGTGTGGGTTTGCTTGCGAACGGAACGTTAGTGCTACCAAAGAAAATATTTGATGAAGTATATCCTAGACTCCGCCTTCTTCGAGGTATCAAACAACTGAGCATACAAATGTCAAGGAAACCTCGAGGCATTCCTAGAGGACGCCGCGAGATAAGGCCGAGTCGAGGAGTTGTCAAGGAAACGACTAAGCATACCGGCGTTATACCCAGCGATGTACCGATGTGGGCAGGGCATGATGACAATGGTGAGGGCATAGAAATTATATATTGGTGAGACAACGACAAACAAACTAGTAACAGAGCTCTTCAATCAATCCTACTGTCCCCCTAACTCCCTTTCCTTTTCATCTTCCCTCTGTTTCGCAAACACATCTATTTTTGCAAGAAAAGGACAAACTCTCTTCCTCAGCTTATGAAACAGCGCTCTTTAATCCATCTACTGTCCCAGTTCGACCCTTCTTATGTAGTTTCCCTCTCTTCGCTCACACACCTACCACTATTTGCAAGAAAAGGACCAACTCACTTCTTCAGCTTATGGAACAGTGCCCTATAGTCTATCGTCTTTCCCCCATTCCCCTTTTCTTTTTTATCTTCCCTCTCTTTCACACACCCGTCTACCTCTATGGTCGAGAAAACGACAAACAAACTCACTTCCTCAGCTTATGAAACAGCGCTTTATAGTCCATTTTCTCTCCCGCTCTGTCTCGTGTCTCTTCCTCATCTTCCTTCTCTTTCGCGACGGCGTCTATCTGCTGTTGAGTGAAGTGGTAGAGAACCAGTTCGCGCCAGATTCTCTGCTCGGAGCAGAGGGAAGCCATTAGCTTCCATGCTGACGACGCGGCCTGGGAATAACAAGACAATTGACATTAACTAACTTGTTGCTCACGAATGTAATCTGCAGGATATAGATAAAGGTTCCCATCATTCATATTATGAGACAATTGAAGGCAGGGTGGTAATGGATGGAATGTATTGACTACAAATGTGATTCACTATTCCCCAAGAAAAAAAAACCCCAGGTCATGGATATATGTCTGTGATATCGCTGTTTCTAGTTCCCACGCCACAGGATATCCTAGTGTGGGGACAGAAGCAATGTATGTGCCTGTATTTATAAATTAAATAATTAAAAAACGGAGTCTGATATAATAGTAGTTTAAGTGACTGATACATAATGAAGGGCATTAAAACTCGAGTGTGGGTTTATGAAATGAGCCGAAGGCGAGTTTCATAATAATATCATGCGAGAGTTTTAATGCCTAATTATATACAGTTACATACACTAGTTTATCTATACACATATCATAAGGCTCTCTTTGATGTGTTGAGGAACGGCATGTTCCACCGGCATTGTGGCATTGATCATTGCTCTGCATTTGTTTAGCTTGTTCAGTAGTACCAACTTCACAGACAAACTAGGGGCGGCACGCTGGTGGGCGTCGGCGTTCGAGATTTGAATGTCATAATATGTCGAAATATTGATACATTATAGTCATAATGTATCAATATTCAGATAAGAAATAAGTTTTTACCATGTAGTGTATCATTATGCTGATGGTAACGTGCGGTTTTTGGACGCAGTAAAGAGGGTTTATGATACGTGTGTAGATAAAAGAAGTTACGAACTGTCTGGCAAAAGTCTAACTCCTGATTCCGACAGCCGACTCTCACAAGCACAGCTGGGCTAGAGAAATATTATCGGTAAATGACCAGGCAAAAGATTGTATGGCCACTGTCCCAAACACCCACCAACAAAAATGACATCTGCTTAGATATTCTTGTACTAACTTATAAAAAGCGTAACAAACATTTTAATTGTATTTAAACGTATGACTGTAAATCCAGTTTTTGCTTGGTTAAAATACTGGTTTTGCCTGACTGAATAGCGACAAAAAATTAGCGTAACCGCCTTCGTCTGACAAAATTACTGAATTGCGCGACTAGAAATCTAAAAACAGCAACTCGAAAACCTTTATTCGAGTAACATACATATAATACAAAATGCGCGCGAATGAGCGTTCGATTTAGTCGTTCTTACCTGTCAACCTAAATTATAACCGGTGACTAAACCCTTCAATAATTTAGTAGCGCAAATCAGTAATTTTATCGCGCAATTCAGTATTTTTTTCGCTCATTTGAGGAAATTCCGCTGCTCAATGTGTTTCGTCGCGGTTGGTGGCTGTGGGGACGATCTTTTGCATAGTCCCTTAGGTTGTCCCCAGGGTCCGTGACCAAGACATACGCACAACTTACATCCAAGTCTCTGTGGTCGGATATCCGCAGGAGGATCTCTCTGATACACTCCTCTGGCAGGTCGTGAAGCTTGGGGTCCACTTCTGGACCGGGCTGAAATCGTGGAAGAGATATAATTAATAGTAGTTTATGTGACTGATACATAATGGAGGGTATTAAAATTCGAGAATGGGTTTATGAAACGAGCCGAAAGCGAGTGTCATAATAATATCACTCGAGAGTTGCAATGCCTAATTATGTACAGTTACATACACTAGTTTATCTACACACATATCATAAGCTCTCTTGGATGTGTTCAGGAACCGCATATTTCACCGGCATTGTGGCATTGAGTTGTTTAGCTTGTTCTGAAGTACCAACTTCACAGATAAAATAGGGGCGGCACGCAGGCGGGCGTCGGCGTTCGAAATTTGAATGTCATAAAATGCCATGTAGAAAAATTACACATTATGGTCATAATGTTCAATATTCAGATAAGAAATGAGTTTTTACAAAGTAGTTTAACGTTATGCTTTATCGTAACGTGCGGTTATTTGACGCAGTAAAGAGAGTTTATGATACGTGTGTAATAAACATTTATATGAGATAATTACTGAAAAAAAACTCCATAGCATCTATAACAGAGCATCTCGGTTATTCCCGTATGGTGTGGGAAAGGCACCTTTGGGCCCACATTTAGTCAGTAATTGAATACTCTATTTGCGTTAAAGGGGCTAACCCATCGCGCCGTAGCTCTATGGTGATATGAAGGTTTCCTCGTATTGTTTAGTCACAAAAATTATCATTTTCAGGTTTCAAGTTAATGCACTCTTGTAACCAACAGCAGAACAGATTTTTGTGGGTTCACAAAATAATTTTATTGATTTATTCGGTATCGCTGTATCGAATCTGTAGGTATATTGGATTAAAATATCATCTTGTCTTAAACTTATGTTAGTAGGGAATAGACCTTATTACTGAATACCCTTGACCTGAATAGGTCCGAGTAAATAAGGAATAAGAATTTATTCCTTATTTACTCGGACGGAGCCAACCTACATCAGACTAAAACGTGCTTGGCTTACAGAGAGGAAAGTGTCTGCAAAAATCCCTAAATTTTCTTCGAGTAAATAAAAATAAACATTTATGTACATTGCTTCCGACCCCACACTAGGATACCCCTGTGTCGTGGGAACCAGAAATGCGACATCACACACATATAACAATCCAAGACCTGTTTTTTTTTCTTTTATCCCCAGCTGGGCTCTCTTTTATCTCGCCGGCACCTCTCACATGGTAGGGAAAGCCACAACCACAACCACAGCGCCAGGTCGTCAAATCTCACGCACTACCTCTAATTACACTATAAATTATAGTAAATTAAATTCTGTCGTGTGTCTGCAGTCCTAGTACTATTGGTTATTCTGTATACGCCTGGCCCTACAACATATTTCATAAAACCTACCTCCTGTATACAAATGCTCTCAGCGATATTATTAATCCTCGCTATAGCATGGTCGTGGTGGCCCCACAGCGCCTTGGATCCTAGCGGGCGGCCCCAGCAGGCCCGTCGCTCGGATTCGCGTAGGGCCGTCAGCGCCACTAGTAGGGCTCGGAGGGCGTTGAGGTTCTGCTTAGATGATGCCACTGGGGTTGGAAATGGAGACAGGTCACTATTGGGAAAAGTTGTAATCCCTAATATTTGGAATTTTAGATCAGCCTTTCTAATCGCTTGAACAAGCATCATGTTATGAACAACAACATATTTGGCAGGATAAAGGTTCAACCATAAATTTAGATAGACTTTTAATATAATAAACCTACTATTGCAGTATAGGGTAACTAACAGACATGTACCTACTGCGCGGATACAGACACATACAACAAATTCTGTCCTCACTAAAACACCAATAGTGTCTCATCATCACCATCATCAACCTGTCAGGGAACCTCCCGCTGAGTATATGCCTCAATCAATCAGTCAATCAATCAAATCTCATTATTACTGTAGATAATTACATATACTTAGCAATCGTCATTTTTTGCCAATTCTCTACATTGGACCACTGTGGGAGAAGAAGGGCGTAGACTCCCACAGATAGATTTTTAGATTTTTAGACTTTCTTACCCTGATTAGCAACCTCTTCCAGCATAGACAGCAGCAACTTCTGCGCAGCTCCCGGCAGATGCGTCAGTCTTTGTCCCCCGACTAGAAGATTCAGCAATGCGCAGATATAGTTGAACCGTCGAACATCCCGGACTGCTGAGGAAAAGTCGAGGCGACGCACCGCTTCTGATAGGCCGTTGAACCCTGCGATCTGTTGTTGAATGGACATCTTATAGAATAGAGAATCACTGACATCAGTCTGAATCTAGTAGGACAGGGGCTACTACGAACGCCAAGATGTGGAGTTTACTCCACATATTGATTCCTTTGATCCATATATGTGAATGCCCATCCATGGCGTAAGCCCATGTAACCAACGTATTCGTAGCGTGGCAACGCCATCCATTGAAGTAATATTTTTGACAGTTCCGAAAACGCTTTTCGGTTTTTCGGTAATTTTGATTGCTAAGACTTTCCTCTTTAATTTGGTCCCAAACGTTTATTTTTAAGTGGTATAGTATTTTCTGTATATTGTTTTAAGGTCACTATTCCCTGGTCAGTATAACCTCAACACTTCAGTTTCAAATACATGACTCCAAACTAGATTTTTTCGAAATCCATTATTTTCCCTCCAGATCGCTTTTCGCCTTACCCTCATATTTGGTTTAAGAAGTGTATAAAGAAGCAGTATCCTGTGATATTTACAAGTTTACAAAACCGTTACATTAACATCGATAGTCTTCGCAATAGTTATCTACCGAGGAAGGAAGGAGTGCAGCCAATCAATTCAACCCAGCGTAACCGAGAGGCCAGCTTCAATAGTCACTTAACCAGTAATTGGGTTAAGCACATAATTGCGATAAGTGTGATTTCACCGGGCACAATCCCACTAAGCATGACGGGTAATTTTTATGGCCAGTGACCATATGGACCTTTCACCATGAAACTATCTGTTTTGCTTTACTCAACATAAGCTTTTTCAGATGAGGTGGCACCCCTAATTGCTATACGTACCTTATACTTATTGGAAAAAACAACTATGACATTGAACATCCACAGACACACCACAAAGGCATATTTTACTTCAATACACCCTACTACTGCCTACTTACATACTAAAGTAAAAGTGCATAGCCTGGTATTACCACATCCATTAACTTGATACCTGACACGGTCAGTTCACACATACAGACCGCCTCGGTGCCATTATCGTTAGCGATGTCGACTTCAATGTAATGGAAAAATTACGCGAGGAATCCTTGAAAAGAAACCAAGGAATTGACTATTAAGGCGATACGCATTTGTCAAATGCCCATCTTTAAAGCACTGTTCCTTTCCTTCAATCAGCATGTTTAAAAACATTATAGTCAATGCGAACTATGGAAAAATAAACATGAAATAGATGTTTTACTCTTTGTATTTCTTAGGACCTAAACATATTTTTTATGGTTCTTGCGTCAAAAACTAGGTATCCAAAAAATAAAACCAAAAACTGTTGCTATGCTAAGTCAATTAAACCCATATGGCGTAAAAGGTAACGATTTACCAAAAATATTTCTAGCCCTATGATTTTAAAGGGTAGTAATTAAACGAGTGACTGTAAATTAAAGTTTTAAGTGATAAAAATTATATTTTTAGTTTTTGTATTACTAAGTGAGCGACTGACTGCGAGTGAGGAGAAATCAACAGAACAGAAAATTACAAACATTAATTTGAGTTACTTAAAATAAAAAATGAGAAGCTTTTCTTTGCATACGCTCCGCTCTTGTCCGGGGTTGCTTCTTCTAAGTCGCAACCTAACCTATAACCCAATTGAAGCTACTCTAGCCAATTTTATTATTTCTTTGAATACGCTCCGCTCCGCTACGCTCCGGTGTTGCTTTTTCTAAGTTCTAACCTAACCTATAATCCTATTTAAATTTAGCCACAATTACCTACTCTGGCCAATATTAGCTTTCTGTGTTGCATTATTGAAGTTGCCCTCTCTGTATTTCTAGTCGCTCACTTAGTAATTTGGTCGCACGGTTAGAATTTTAATATCTGAAATGCCCATTTTTGAAAGCTCGTTCTGAATTGTATTATTATCAGAAAAAAATGCTCAATTTAGTGTTTTTTTTCGCTCATTTCAAGTATTTCGGCTGTTCATGGCCTTCGCTCAGTGATCATTCGCTTAATTCGTTTTGTATTTGATCGTTTTATAATTCCCCGATTTTAAAATTGTATGTTAACAATTAAGAAATAATCTGGGATTTTTCTATCACGGTTCACGAGATTCAGCCTGGTGACAGACGGACATAGACAGCGGAGTCTTAGTAATTGCCCTGCTGACGGCTGCGTACTGAAGACTCGGTCATATAATCCTTCATAAGACATCTTGACATGTCAAATCGCATACATTTTCTTCGCGCGAGTGGTATTTGCCTTTTGAGTCTCGTCTACGGGCCCTGGCGTGTTTCGCATTCTACTACAAGTGAACAGACATTGTGATGTGTTGCAATGTGCTGACCTCTTTGGTGCATTTGATGGTGATGTGGCAGTGAGGAGGCACCCTGGCTACGGAGTCGCTGTTGCTCTTCTCATCATCGCTTTCTCCGTCTTTGGACCTGATGGGAAACAATTTTCATAAGTTCGCCATTTTGTTGGTAGGGATACGCAAAAAGTATCGATACCTGAGTAGTATCGATACATTGACTTCGATACCTAGTACTTTTTGTACTCGATACTTAGGTTCCGATGCTTCACTGAGTATCGATACTTTTTCACCTACTCGATACTTTTATCTCTCACTAGTGTCATTTGACGCAAAGTAGCCTCTTTTCAGGAAAACAATAATATTTTGGCTATATCCACCATCTTGGATCCCCGCTTTAAAAACATACATTTCACCGATGCAAATGCATGTGCTCGAGCAATATCCTTTATAAGAAGATCGGTGAACGCCGATGATCCGCCTTCATCGCCACCAAGCAACGGTTCAATCAGGTTCTGAATCATAAAATGAATGGCTTTTGGAGACCACACAAAAAGCTGGCAAAAAGAAGATAAAGCAGGCGCAATGAAAAAGGAGACGCAGGTACAGATGAAACGTCATCATTATACCTCGCAAGCCCAGTGTCTGCATTAAAATCTGACCCGAGTAAACATTGGGGTGAAATGAAAGCAGTCTTTCCAAAATTATATTCTTTGGCAATTCAGTATTTGTTAACACCGGCGACTTCAATGCCCTCTGAAAGGCTTTTTTCTAAGGCTGGAGCGACGGTGACTACGGCGCGGAACCAGCTTACTGGATCACGTGTAGACAAATTACTTTTTATGTCTGACTGCAGCGAAGAAGATTGGGGAATTTAAAATAATGAATAAAATCATAAATTCAAATATTTTTAACATCTTCAGGGTGAAATTACAATGTGTATCTTTTTATAATAATAAATGAGTAAGTTTCAGTCATCTTTCAGTGTTTTCTTTTGCGATTTAAAATGTAATGAAAAAGTACTCGATACTGATTAGTATCGATTGTTTTGGTGCGATACATTTAGCGGTATCGATGCTTTCTGACGCGATGCCACTATCGAGTAGGTATCGATACATTGAATTTTTTGCGTATCCCTATTTGTTGGATTCGGTGGAACAACGAGTATTCAGTGGGTTTATTTTTGGATGAAAAAAAGAAAACGAAAAAGGTTTATTAAAACAGCACACGGCTTCAGAAGATATACTAATATAAGTTACATGGTAGACTTGTCCACTTGTTACAGGTTGATAGCAGTGGGGAAAAAGATCATAAATGAGAGGTTGCGGCAGCAAATATTTGCACTCACGAATTTGATCTTTACCGTAATTGCTCAAATAACGAAGCTTCAAACGTCACTTCTTGAAATAATGTTGCCATCTACAGTTTGATAGTGTTCTTCTCATTGATTTTAAATAGAATGAAAAACTAGATCACATACATTGAATATTGCTTTACAATAAGTGTGTGATAAAATATTTTACAAATCTATGTTTTAATTACCTTCTGCTTTGTAAGTTTTATTGTCAATTTGTCACATATGGTTTGTTAATGAACAATGGTATAAAATCACGCCCATCAACAAAATAAATTTTAATGCTGCTAAGTGAAGGTAAGCCTCGTATTTTCAATAGGTACATATTTTTCTCAATAGAAGGGTAGGTAGGTATTAGTAGCTATCGTGACATTTTTATAATATCATTCTATTTTAATAAAATAGAAAGAACTAAATTATACTTTACCCCATCACTTTTTTTTAAATCAAAAAGTGGCAACATAGGACATTTTCATTCGATATTTGAGCAATTAGATGACAAGGTGATGTTTATTACCGGTTTCACTAGCAACCTTAAAAACTGGCTTGATCTAGCAACAAAATAAGATTACCATGACTACAGTGATTGTAACTTTCCACTCCAATCAGAATTTCTGATCATTATACAATTACAACTTTCATTCCTTATTTATCTAATCTTATCACACTTCAGATTACCGTATTTCCTATTCCAGAATAATTCGTCCCAAATGCAATAAACAGTTATCCACTCCACGTAACGTAACAAATGGCCCGGAGTTTACTTGTAACCATAGTATTGGATTGGATCCAAAAAAGATGTTGAACATCTGCCGCTTTATAAGACATACAGATATTACGTCGTCGTCACAGTTCAACGCCAAGATTGGGGAAACTTCTGCGCCGAAATAATACAACTGTAGTTTTCCACTCGATTCAATTCAATGCATTTTTGTTTCGAGTAAAAATAGACAAAATTAGAGAAATTATGAAAACTTGTATCAGAAGTCCAAACTCAAGGTTTGCCAGCGAGCGATGGAGTGTATATGCGGTAAACGTAGCGTTAGGAACACTACATATACTGCGCTCCAAAACTGGCATAGTTGACGTAGGAGTACAAACCGCCAGACTCAAATGGAACTGGGCTGCACATGACTGTCGAGTACATCCAGACAAATGGGCGAAATCAGTCACTGAATGGATGCGTACAGACGGACACCGGAGTAGGGGAAGACCCAGAAGGAGATGGAGGGATGACATGGGAAATTCCTGCCAGGGTAGATCGATCAAGCTTTAGCTAGAGAGGTGTGGTCTCGAAACGGTGAGGCCTTTGCCTAGCAGTGGGACACCATGAATGCTAACAAAAAATATATGAAAACACAATCATCCGAATGTGGACCTTTGAATTTGGGTGGTTCTTCCTGATCGGTTCCGTAAAGGTAGACAAGACGATACTCTTCTACCGTTTAGATTGCTCAGACATCTGTAGAACAGTTTATATAAACACCCAAATAAGGCAACCGTCGCAATCGCGCATGTAATTACGATTTTTTAATATGTTGTGAATACCCCTGAAAATCCTGTGCTACTCCTGTGGTGCTCGAAAAACTGCGAAATTCTGGTACAACATATAAAATTCGTAGACATATGCGCGTTTGCTAAACTTAAATAAAGGAACTGTTGGCTACTACAACGTTGTTATGACTCGAGTTAAAATGGAATTGGATTCTACCTACACTTGTGTCTCGAAAGGTAAACTATTAACATGTCCAACTAGTATTATTACACGGGGCCTAAGGGCTAGAGCTTTCTCAATTTCACTTCAGGTAATGATCAGGTGCTGGAAGATTGATGGAAGGCTCAGACACATATGGAACAGGGCATTATGGCGATCATTATAATTGCACACCGATGCTGTTATTGTAGAAAGTCTGTACAGATGTATATAACCACATACAAGTTAGTAAGAACATTGGAAGGAATAGAAATTAACCTAATATAGGCGATGCGATAGAAAGAATAAGATGATATATAAACCGGCTCTAGAGCTCAAAATATCTATTTTCAATGCACTTTGTTCTAATGAAGTCGATGATATATATACAGAAAATTGTCTCAAGCTCGAGAACTTTCGAAACTACTAACGATGTTAACCGTCCACCTTCAGAAATAGCTCCGGAAGCCTTTCAAAAGTCTTGGTAAGAGAACCCGAGGAAATGGGTCGGTAGGCAAACCGTCTCCTAACATCCCGACCTACTTACATAACCACCATTGTAGACACCAGTTGTAGTAGATGAAACGTTTCAGTGAGGTCATAAATCACTGGTCTGTATTTGTATCAACCAGCTTTAAAGATCCCTGTTGTAGAAGGGATAAAGCAAGTTCTGCGGTCTGAGTAAAATTGAATGTAGTTCTGATTTTATAAAGGTTTGATGGTATTTGATTAGGATTTCTGTTGATTTTCTCGGTTCCAAGGTTGAAGAAGTTTAACAAACTTCGAGTTACAGTGAACTTCGTCTTAAGAATTATGTATAAGATTAGTTTGGCCTCGAAATTGTCCTTGACTGGATAGAGTTAGAGACGCGTCGTTAGATTATGGAATTAATTTGGACCAACCGTTGGCTTGGACGTATGTTGAAATGGAACTTCTCATAATCTTAATCACTCTCTGGTCTTTATATATTTATAGCATATCAAACCTACATCAAATCATTTTAGAGAGCCCACTGTGTGGGTTGTGGTTTATATAATGTTCGTGATAATTAATAATGTATTTTTCATAAAATTTATTTCCGCATTTAGGTCAATTGCTATTTCCGCAATTTAGATCGATCATTGTCTAGTGATGTTTGGGGTCGATGAACCTCTTATCTGTTTTGAAATGATTTCGGTAGAGTCACTACGAAATTGGGTCAATTCTTACAACTATCTAGGTTGGACAAAGGACCACAATTCCTGATTATTACTGGGAAGGGTGACTTGGTCGTCGTTGTCAACGTGTTGAGATTTTGAAAAACAACGCGTAATCAAAAGTCGTTAATACAAAGGAAGTGTTCAGCACAATATTTATGGTAATCACCTACATCCTAAATCCAACCTAGATATTGGCTGATATTGATAAAGATATTACTAATATATATAAGTGGCCAAGTGCGAGTCGGACTCGCCCATGAAGGGTTCCGTTGTAGCAAGTAATTATGTGACTGGATGTTTGTGTTGTAACTTTGTTTTTCATAGTGTTTGTATGAATGACAAAGTTATCTTTGCGGTTTTCAATAAATGTTTTATATCTTCAAAACTGCTTATTTTAGTTTGTTCAAACCATTTTCGTTGAAAGTTCAAATTGTGATAAACAGCATATATTTCTTGTAGATTTTTCATTCTCTTACATTAAAAGTGGGGGACACACATTTTTCCACGTTGGAAGGGTCTATCTTTTTAACGATTTACTTTGAGGAAAAATGGTTTCAGGAACCTCAACGTCATTTTTAAAGATCTATCTATAGACACCCTACATATATAGGTTTGACGAAAAAAAAAAATTTTGGTTTAAGTTCCAATCATGTATGGGGGAGCCCCCTTTAATTATTTTATTTTTTCAATTTGTATGTAAAAATCGTAAAGCGGTTCACAGAATACATCTACATACCAAGTTTCAACTGTCTAGCCCTAATAGTTTCTGCATAAAGTTGCTGTGACATACGGACGGTCGGTCGGTCGGACGGACAGACAGACTTGACGAAACTATAAGAATACCTTGTTTCTCTACGGAATCCTAACAAGTGGTAAATGTTAATGGGTAATATTTATGACTATTTATTTGTTCACATTACTATTTTGATATTCTACAGACAAGAACATTCAAGCTGTGCTTGATACAATGAGTTTTCACTTTCAAACGACGATCAAAGGCATTCCCAACTAAGTGCGGCTAAAGAGAATTTGATAAAGCATTGCATTGCCTGTATTACTTTTCAAGCTATTTATATGCTCGGTAATATAGATGAGAATCTCATTGTGCGATACTACTTTGTGGGTGGCCCTGAGAAAATTAGTAAAGGAGGAGGCAGAAGGTCGAAGCTGCAACTACCAAGGTATGAAGTGATCGACGCATTATCTATTTTTATATGAAGCCATTTTCTAAGCCCTTCTCTGAGTCAGCGGCTTTTAACATGTCTCATTTATCTACTTACTGAGTTTGCATTTCATACTCTATATATATAACTAGTCGGTCCTTAAGTTCTGTCACAAGGTTTTTGATAGATAAAACTCAGCAATAAACTTTTTCTTATTCGTATTATACATGATTAAAAAGCTTATTTTATACGAATCAATACAATACATTTTGTACGATTATCGCAATATGACAAAAAACCTTATAACTTGAGACAATCGCGAACCCAAAACACGCCGCAACTGACAAAAATACCACTTACCACAAATTTAATAAAAAAACAGTGTTCCAGATAACCAACAAACTTTTTTTTATTTATTCTGAAACCTCGATTTAAGACCATGCTTAACAACTAGCATTTGATTTTCTGTTAGCTTTCAGTTCCAACTGCTCCCAAAGAGAACTTTACGTACTTTTTACGTTTTCAGAAAAACGTATAAAAATTATCTTGTGGGCAACAAGTACACTACGTAAAATGTGAATATGAAAATTAGTTTTACCCAGACTTAGTTATCTTATGCTTCAAAATGAAGGTAACGGGTTCAGAGAGGGTTCTGAATAAAATCTCACGTAAGTTTGAAAGGTTTTAAGAGTTATGGAAAAAAGATAAAGTGAATCACGTCCGTATTTTTGATTGGTTAAAAAAGTGCAAAATCTCTGAAGAAACTAGCATTTGTGTAATATGGCTTTAAGCATTTAAATCCAATAATCGTTCTAATTTATCAGTATTTAATGAGCTATCAAACCATGTATAGTATTAAATATAAATAAACTTGGTATTATTAACTTATGGACCGACTAAGTATATGTATCATATTATAGCTGTGGTTATATTGGGTAACTACTAACAACACTGCAGAGCCGGGCAATGACCTCTGGGGACAAGGCTAGTATTCTAGCTACAGCTAGAACGCTTCTAAATTACTATTTGCTCCTTAATGGTCATATTTTACAAATGTAAAATTTGGTTTTGGATTTAGATATTACCTATATACTTGTCTCTCTATATGCGGGGGCGGCAAAATAAAAATATCCATGTAATAAAGAACGGCGATAGCATGGAATTTGAGACTCTCTTATCTTTGAGAAATCGGTAGTAAACGCGGATATATATACATATATAAAAAACGAGTGAAATATCAAGTCAGCAACACGGGTAATTGGAATTAAAGCACTTCGTAATGTTTAGTGAAAGTGCTAAGCAACTAAAATGAAGATAATTGGCACTTTGTATTCTGAACGACATTTCGTATACTACAAGTATAGACTTCGTTTTAGTAAAACTGACTGGGGTTGACGGATGGAGAATGAGCAAATTTGAAATCGAGCTACCTTATTCAATACTCCAATCCACAGTAAAATTGGCGAAAATTGACACTTTTATAACTAGTAGTTCTGTGACAAAATGACGGAACTTTGAACGGCTGTCGTTTCTTAACTATTGGTTCAAATTGACTGAATTTTGGGAATTTGCCTATTTAAATTGTGGCCTATTAGTCACAGAAAATTCATGTCTAGCTTTATCTACGACATAGTTACAGGGGGGTAAAAAAATACCCCGAAGGGCTTCCCTCTCCACTCCCCCTTTTGGATTTTGATTCGCCAAATCTTTTATAGAATGATAATAGTGTGCCTCTCAAATTTGCTTGAAATTCTATTCAAACTTCCAACCTTTTCCAGCCAAACAAAAATGGCGATCGACTTAAAAATATAAAACAAGGTACTTGTGTGCCAATTTTCGTCAAAATCGGTTGAAAAATGTGACCTGTAGACGAGAACAGACAGACGCACCAAGGCATTTTTGGTCAATCTCAAACTGGTCAATTCGCTTGCTTCGCTCGCTCGGTAAAAAAAAAAGGTCGATATTAATTAGTTAGAGGAAAGGCCTGTGCACAGCAGTGGGTCGATGTGGGTTAAGCATGATGACGAGTTAGGAACGTAGGACGAGGAAACGTTTCTCAGAAGATTTTATAGAGGAATTCATTTCTGGATTTGAAGAAAATACCGACATCAGCTCTATATTCTAAATTTACAATACTGATTGAATGTCTTAAATCTTGCTAAGTAATATGTTCAGTCAGATCAGGGTATATTCATAGGTCCGCATATGTTTGATTATGATTATCAGACTACGTTGATTACACTTTCACTTCTAATCTTCAGACTAGCTGCATTGCTAAAAGCAATTTGTTTCCATTCCTTTTCCTTTCTATGAGAGTTGCATTATTTTTTTATTCGTATGGCAGACGTTGTCAAGTCTTTAATGATCTACCTACCTACATCATATGTGTCCTTGTATATTCCAGAAAGATCAAAATAACAAGAACAAATGATAATACCGAGTCATGGTTGTTTATCTATCAAAGTATAATATTTATCTACATAAGTATGTGTATCGTTGTCTAGTACCCAAGATACAGGGAATCCTAGTTTGGGACTAGATCAATGTGTGTAAATAGTGTCCAAGGTAATACCTTATTATAATAACCAGAAATTGTTAAAACAAAATGTCATCGATCAGTAAATAGCTAAGAAATGTTTTATGTACATACCTAGTCATAAACTGCAATATAAATAATGGATAAACCAGGAATAGAAACTATTCGTGACACCGCAAAAGATAGAAATTGCATGCAGTTTTCTACTAGCTAGTCGAATGCAGGCGCAATATCAAGGCCGTATCAATGATAATAAAAGTTTAAATAGCAACACAATCAATTTGCTGGCTGACAGCTGTGACATATAACTGGCCATGGTCGTACTATTGCCGGTTAAAAGGATTTGATTTCTCTTTGTTGAAAAATAACATAATTTAATTAACAAGCCACAGCACGTAAAATCGGAGGATAATCCTCGATTTTACAAAGTATTCGTCCAGGACCTAACGTAAATCTCTCGGAGGACCCTTACTTGAACGTTTGAATTTGTACATACATCTTTGGTTTCGGGTGGGTGGTGAAAGGAATTAAATCTCGCGAAATACTTCAAAGGATCGCCCACGCAGAGAGTAACGTAAAATCTGATCACGGATGAGTCAGAGCAACCTTTTTCAAACTTGCCACGACAGGAGCGCCTGATATTTATAGCAAGTTATTCCGAAAAACGAATTTAGATATCCTTCTCCTTTTTTAGTTGAACCGTGATTAAAATACGAATAACAAATTCACCACACTTTATCAGAGCAAAGAAAGATTGATACAAAAATAAAAGATAAATCAACACACCAAATTTAAATAACAAAACAGTTGAGTATCATACACATATACCTAAATATTTTGACAAAGAGTCGAGAATAACATAATGTTGTTTTAATTTACAGTATCTTGGGGTGTTGTCGCGTCGACCAGTCTTTTACAATAACATTTACAACAGAACGGAGTCCAGCCGGATGCATATCAAATCTTTTAGACATGACGACCAAAATACGACTCAGACCTAATTGAAAGTAACGATGTACTCCCCACTACAGCTATGATGCCGAAAATAGATGCAATAATGAAATGAACTATAAATCAAATTGTCTGGAAAGGAAAGGCAGGCGCTGACCTTTGCCTGGCTATCAGACACTCACTAACCCTTCTTGGCATTATATGAACAATCCATTTGTAAATTAAGTAGAGGGAAAGCCAAAGTGTTATAAAGACAAGACAAGAACCTACTACCACGACCGTATTTTTAGGCAAAATTTAATATTTTTCATAATAACCTAGTTATGACCTAAATGAGGCATAGTATATGCCTATATCTGTCAGTAATAAATATTACATCGCGAATTCTGTTATAGGCTAACTAAAAAAAACTGTTATCAATGATTCGTAACGGACTAACCGGGTCAATGCCAACATTTAGCAGGAAGCAGCCGGATTCTGAAGAAATATTTACAGAAACCTGCGGGTCAATATGCAATGCACTGCTGTATTCCCAATGAGAGGCAGCCACTAGCCAGGAGCTAGGAAGGACAATTTAGTATCGGTTTACTGCTTGATGGTGGTATTAGGAGAAGACGACAATAATACGACACAAGAAATATATATACTCGTAAATCTGAAGAACTCTGCGTGCCTAATCTTACGGAAATAACTTTGAATTAAATTCTAAAAATACGCCCGACTCTTTAATAAAATCTTAAAATTTTAAAAGTTGGTTCACTTATTTCCTTGTTAGGGTGATAAATTTCGCACAACTTAACTGATTTTTAATAAAACTAAGCTAAGGACCATCGCAGCGAAGCATATTACCAATGATAAACACATCGAATGCGTTGGACCGCTAGTAGTAGCTGGCTGCTGGAGTAGTTTAGCAGGAAAATGGTAAGAGACATGCACACACACGAACAACCTCAAACCCCAAACGCATGCAACGCCTCCGTTCCGTTTCATCTGTCGTGGGTAAAACGGAACGAGAATAATTTCAAACTGAGCGTGATATCACGTCCTATTAACTAAAACAGTTTGAAATGAAAGGCCAGCTTGAACTATTACAGTTTTTATCTACACACTTATCAAGAACCCTCTTTACTGCGTCCAAAAACCGCACGTTACGACCAGCATAATGTTATACTATTTGGTAAAAACTCATTTCTTATCTGAATATTGATACATTATGACCATAATGTATCAATTTTCGACAAATTATGACATCCAAATTTCGAACGCCGACGCCCGCCTGCGTGCCGCCCCTAGTTTATCTGTGAAGTTGCTACTAAACAACTAACACTACTACTAACAAGCTAAACAAGTGCAGAGAAATTATCAATGCCACCATGCCACCATGTGTGTAGATAAACTAGTGTATGTAACTGTACATAATTAGGCATTATGTAACAGTCACATAAACTACTATCAGCTAGTTAACATTATAAGTAATTAAACCTTTAGACTACTGTAGAGAGAGATCACCAAACAAGTGTCACTAGATCTAGATCACTAGATGCCAAACTAGATCACTTGGCAAGTGATCTAGTTTGATTTACGAGTTCGAGTACAACTTTAGTACAAAAAGGAATAACAACTTAAAAGTCTATGCTTATTCAGTGAAGTCAAAGAGCCTGATGCTGAGCTCAAAGTGAATGGGCTTGCTCAAACAATAGTATTTGACAGGGTTATAACAGTCATTAGCAAACGAGGAGTGAAAGTATGATCTTGCTTATACATTTTTAGTCTCGGTAACTCTTTGTACGGAAGAAGTGAAACATAATTAGATTGCCGATTGCCCAATCAGCTTATGTAGCATTTTTGATGCAAAGAAGTGAAGCCTGATGAAGCATTAGATAATTTATTAGAACTATGAATAACTAACGAACATACATTCAGAATAATTCGAACAGAATGCTAAGTTCTAAAAGACATGGAGCGCTCAATTGAAAACTGCTAGAAAGCTACATCTTTATTTCGAAAACAAAAGAGTTGGAAAACTAGAAAGCGTTAAACGTCATGGATGTTGACATATAAAAACAATGGCAAAACGAATTGCACGACGCATATTTTATTGTAGAGTAAATTGAAAAACGAAGTATAGAAAAAATATAAAAAATCCGGCCTTATAATTTTGTTGTCAAAATCTCGGCTAATCGAAACAGGAGGAAGTGAAATGGAAAATATGCAATTAAAACGCAACATAGGCAACAACAGGAAACAGCATTGCATTATTCGCATTATGTAACTCAAGCCTACAATTTATACGTTTCTTACGCGTATTTTAATGACATGTGGTTGCGGTGAGCACTGAGAATTGATGGAGGTTGAGTGTAGCATTTATCTTAGAGGATTTCCGACGTCACACTGGGTACTTACGTACTACTACTTATTCTGTGGTCACACCTGAAAGAATATCTAGTTTGCGCCTTTTTTAACCTAGAGTTAATAATGTCATGCAAAATGGAGGATCGAAGGAACTGTGCCTTTACCAACCCGTATGGGAAAAGGCGTGAGGCTACATGTTTGTTTGTTATATATTGAACCTTAGTTCTAGCTAGTTTTATCTGGGAAAAGTCCTTCAATATGTCGCAATCGCAATTCACTTTGTTATCAGCTAGATCGAAGCGCGCTGCTTCACCCCAGCCATTGTTTTGAAATGGCTCTTCAACGGATTCGCAACCGGGGCGCAAGCGCAACCAACATTGTTACGTAGTGAGTGTGACTAATTTAATGGAGGTAACCAAGGTAATTGCTATGGACACCACATTGTTGGACGAAAATATTGTAGAGCATAGACAAAGCAGCTTATTTAAGTGAAGATAGGCGCTTTAGAGAAGAGGCCTATGATCTCATGGAAATGAATGTTGCGATACAAAAATACCACAATACCTGTCAATAAAATTGGAAAGTTATATTGCGTTGATGATCAAGATGAAATCGATACAGAGATTGTTAGTTGACCGACTGACATGATCAGTTATTCATACAATGGAGAGCATGCTGCGTTCGATCTGCACTCAAATTATAAAGTTAAGCATAGTGTAGTTAACTCGAATGTAAATTTCAATATAAAATTCGATAACTTAAATCAAATCTCAAAACTGACAGCAACAAGCTATTGTCTTGCTTGATTCTAACTTGTGACGTGATATAGCACAAGTTTGAACTCTTTGAATAGACAATTGATACCAGCCATCTCTAAAATCCTTATACCGTAGCAAATTAAACTAAATAGGATCAAGAGATGTCGCCGGCCTGTGCCAATTGACATTTAGATGCAGAATTAAACCGCTGCTCAGTCTAAAACGGGAGTGTGTTTCATATGGGTTTAGTTCGAGGGTGATTAGAGGTTGGTCGTCGGCCGAGCATCCTTGGCTTGAAGCCAGATTCGGCTTTTCAGGACAGGCATCTTGAATAATACTGGCCGGTTGGAAAGCTGCGTTTGGTTGCTCATTTAATTCCAAATACCTTTTTTTGTACGCCATTTTGTAATGATGTTTCTTTGATGCTTGGGTCTTCTACACTGACTGGTTCCTTCAATCTAATCGCCTAGTTTCCCAAGTATTTGAAACAATGTTAGATGACATCCCAACAGGTGATAAAATGACATGGATAAAATAAAACATAAGTATCTAAGATCACTGTTGTCCACTGTAGTCTAAAGCCTACGGCATTTTGCTGGATTAATAATTTGAATAAGGCACCGCTTAAGGCCCAAATAGCCTTTATAATTACTCAAAATGATGAGTACGACGCTGAGATCTATATGGCGTTGCGGTTTGAGGCTCTAGCTCTCAAGCAAGAGATCCCAGGTTCAAATGACGGCAGGGGAGGAAGAAAAAAAACCGTTCTTGGATGTTTAAATATGTGTTCGACGTCGCTGTTTCTGGTTCTCACGACATAGGGTATCTTAGTGTGGGGCCAGAGGCGATTTATGGGCCTGTATATAAATTTTTATGTTTAGTATTAAAGCGGCGCGAGGCCAAAACAGCCTTTGGTAAATTACGAGATCAACAAGCTAGTATATAGTACACTCATATGTCAGCATCTATTATTCACTGACGCATAAACGTAATTTTATAATTTTTGCTCTTTCTTTAAATTTCGCACCGCATTTGAATTTATGTAGTTGTTATTTATTTAAAAGTTATAAGTTAAATACCCTTGAGAGCAATAAAATCGACGAAACCGTCCATCATGACCTTAGAGCGTATTTATGGAATGGACTGTCCTTTTTCATATTATTGTTTGGTACCACTGAAAAGCTTGCTCTCTTACCTATCTAATGGTACCAAACAAGCGTATATGGTGTGTATGTACACAGTTTTAGGAGGGGTCGTACAATCTGGGTAATTAATTGATAAAATAAAAGACATGGTAAAGGTAAAACAAAATTGACATTTATTAAAATAAAAAGACTGAATCAGTTTTTTAATAAGAAGTATTGCCTCCTCTTGCTCTAATAACGTTTCTCATTCGGTTTCTCATCGATCTGATCAACCTCACGACGAAAGTTTGAGGTATCGCCTCCCATTGTTCTTGCACAGCGATTTGCAGGTCGCGGAGATTTGTGGGAGGGGCATCTCTGGCCATAATTCTCCGTTTCAACTCTGCCCACATGGGTTCATGTCAGGACTCCGCGCTGGCCACTCCATCACTGGAATGTTGACCTCCTGAAGATATTGACGCGTAGCCGCTGCACTGTGGGGTCGGGCATTGTCTTGCATAAAGAGAAAATTATCTCCAATAAGACCTCCAAACGGCATCACATGGTCTTCCAGAACTTCTTCAAGGTAGCGCTGAGCAGTAAGACCCCTTCTGTTATTGTTGTCCGGGCCAACGATGACCACAATCTCCGTCTTACTCCCAGACCATACAAGATCCACCGCCATATGCAACGCGTTCACGGATGCAGCATTGTGCAAATCGCTCTGTAGATCTTCGGTATACTCTTCCCCTTCCGTCATTGCCATGCAGGCAAATTCTGCAGTCATCCGAGAACAATACAGTCCTCCATTGATCCATAGTCCAATTCAAATGTTGTCTTGCAAATCGGAGTCTGGCTTGCCGAAGTGCTGGGGTCAATTTCGGACCTGTAGCTGGCCTGTGTGCAGTCAAGCCGCCTTCTGCAAGTCTTCTTCTCACTGTCCAACGACTAACAGTAACATGGCGTGCTTCTTGTAGCCTCTGCCGCAGCCGAACCGTGTCAAGGTGACGATTTCGTAACGCAGTCGTTACGAGAAATCGATCATCTCGCTCACTGGTGACGCGATGTCGGCCAGATCCTCTTCTCCGAACATAGCCACCAGTTTCTTGAAACCGTCTGTAGACACGTCGAGCAGCAGAATGACTGAGGTTCAGCTGCCGAGCCACTTGAGCATGATTAAACCCTGCTTGAATAAGGGCCACAGCTTGGGCAGCTTGTTCTGGTGTTGTATCCATTCTTCGGCTTTTTCAAGACCCGTATTGTTCGTGAGCACTTCGTGAGCGAGTGTGCAGGTAGAGAGCTAATTGATGAATAATGGCTAATACTTACATACTTGATAATCTTCTCACGCACCCTTTCTGGGGCGTGGGGAGTCGGGGTCAGGTCGACGGACCTCTTCCCGAAGAATCGCCTCTGTCCACTCCTGTGGACAGGTCATCGGATGGCCCCTGCGGGCGGTGGTCTTGATGTGGCGCTGGTGTGCAGTGGGTGATCGCCGGCTAGGCAACCAGGTCGCGTGGCAGGCGGCGGCGGTCGGGCGGGCGCGCGTGGTGCGGCGCCAGTTCGGCGATGTGCGGAAGATGTGAAGCATCCGCACGCGCGAACATGCCCTTCGCCAGCCTCTGGACAAACTGGTCCACGGTTTCCCATCTTAGGTCCCTCTGGATTGTCGCGTTCCTCACGTAGCGGGGGGCGCCGACGATGGTACGCAGAGAGAGGTTCTCTTGGGCTCGGAGTCTCCGTTTGTTCGTCTCCGAGCACAGGGCGTACCATGCCGGAGCCGCGTAGGTGAGGCGGGATCTCACGTAGGTCTTGTAGATCCCGAGCTTCGCCCTCAGAGGGAGGCTGGAGTCGAAAAGTGGACGCAGCTTGGCGCGTGCCACCTTGACCTGGCTGACGACGTTGTCAACGTGTTGCTTCATGGTGAGCCGGCGATCAATGGTCACTCCCAGGTACTTCACCTGCGAAGACCATTCGATTTGCTGTCCTTGGAGCTGGAGCGATGGTGGAAGGAGACTCTGGCCTGTGATGAGCGCCTGCGTTTTCCCAACATTGACGGACAGTCGCCACTTGGCGAGCCAGTCGGGCAAGATGTCCAGGGTGCGCTGCAGTTTGATGGCAGCGTGCGGAGCCTGGAACGACGACGCGTAGTAGGCTGCGTCGTCTGCGAAGAGTGCCAGCTGGGCACCCGGCCCGACGGGGATGTCTAATTTGGCTAATAATGGCTAATTTGGGAAAATTGTCCCTTTTACCTGCTGTGAACCCCTTACCCGGTGCCTCGCAAGCAATGCAAAATATGGTAGGGAGAGAGAGAGGTAAGATACTGTGTACATGCACACCATATACGCTTGTTTGGTACCATTAGATAGGTAAGAGAGCACGCTTTCCAGTGGTACCAAACAATAATATGAAAAAGGACAGTCCATTCCATAAATACGCTCTAAGGTCATGATGGACGGGGTCGTCGATTTTATTGCTCTCAAGTGTATTAAGTTACGTTGCTCTGTTAGTCCTCTATAGGCACATCGACTTTTCAACATTTTAATACCTACATATTCCTCTAAAAGTGAAATTTTAAGTACGCTGTCGGGGTGCTCAGCATTAAAACAGTCGTTTGTTGATCATGAGCGTCAGCAACTATTTACTAATACATAAACGTAATTTTATTATAATTTATCACAAAATCTGATTAATTACTGACGCGTAATTTCCGACGTAAAATAAAACCAAACTAAACTAATATCGTCGTAAATAAAATATTCCTATTCTGAAAACAAGAAATTTTGTAAATTGTACACTATTTTCATGTAACTCTTGTTTTTTATATCACTTGTGTGCAATAAAGAAATTATGAAATTGTGGTACCAGTGCTCAAATGATGATAAGTCCCAAACTTCATTTTCTGCTACATTTTTTCACTACGGCAAAGTTATTATTTCCCTCAGACGAAAGTTAGATTTTCAAAGCTTTTGCAGATGAATATATATCGAAACTGGGTCAGCACAATGAGTCAGGTCAGGGCTTGGGGCACACGAAGTGCTATGACTAGACTAATTTTATGCCTTTCAGTTACAAAATGTGGAAGTTTTTATTTTATGAAATAAGACTAGCGAGTTTTTTTGGCACAGTTTTGTGTTCACATTACATGGTGTTTGGAATAGACCATTTAGAACCATTTGAGCCAAATATGCCTATGGCAAAGTCTTACCGTTTATATTTATTGATTATTTATTGTTTTTAGCGAAAATTCCCAGATTTTCAGAGTTAATGGATAAAAGCTGCATGAACATTTTAAACGGATAAGAACTTTTTTTGAAATTGCTGAATCGGCAGAGACGGACCCATTCCTTGGTCCGCTCGTTCACCAGACCTGACCACAATGGACTTTTTTGTGTGGGGCAGGCCCAAGGAACTGGTCTATTCAAAGCAAGCGATTTACACGAAAGAGGAGTTGGTTTCAAAAATAAGACTGGCTTTTGATATAATGAGAGAGCAAACAATGTTGAAAATTACGGCCACAGAAGTCATAAGGCGGGCTCGTGCCTGTGTGAGGAACCTAGGTTCTCATTTTGAGCTAAAATAAAATTTGTAATGCCCATTAATGTCCCCACCGAGGGGCACAGGCCACAGGCACCCGGATACGAGTAAGATCAAGCCATACTCTACCACGCTGGCTCAGGGTGGGTTGGTGGAGGGTTTTTACGATCACTACCACGTAGCGATAAAAATCGGGACCTACAGCTTAACTTGTCATCCGAAACACTGAATATCCGATCATGTACTCAAGATAAATTAATCATCTCATTGGTCAGGATTCGAACCTGCATCTTCTATGTGAGAAGCAAGCGTGAAACCTACAAGATCACGGAGCTCTTAAATAACTCAAATTAATTAAAAACGTTTATATCATCATCATCATCATTTCAGCCTGTTTACGTCCACTGCTGAACATAGGCCTCTCCAATCGCACTCCAGCGTGACCGGTCCGTAGCCACCTGCATCCAACGAGATCCAGCGATCCTCACCAGGTCGTCGGTCCATCTCGTAGGTGGGCGACCCACACTGCGCTTGCCAGTACGTGGTCTCCATTCAAGGACCTTTTTGCCCCATCGGCCATCCGATCTTCGCGCTATGTGGCCTGCCCATTGCCACTTCAGCTTGCTTATCCTACGGGCTATGTCAGCAACTTTGGTTCTTCTACGGATCTCCTCATTTCTGACTCGATCTCGTAGAGAAATACCAAGCATAGCCCTTTCCATAGCTCGCTGGCATAGTTTATATCAGTCTGCCTAAAAAACCATTATTCTCCCTCAATCTGGTTTTTAGGTCTTAATTTCAACAGTGTGTATCTGCATAACTGATACCTCAAATGATAGAGCAATAGCCACTCATATTTTTAAAATGATTTGCACATAAAAGCTTTCACCGGTTTTTTTTCAATCGTGTCCGAAAAACTTGTTTTTTTAGGGTTCCGTACCCGAAGGGTTCCAAACGGGACCCTATTACTAAGACTTCGCTGTCCGTCCGTCCGTCCGTCCGTCCGTCTGTCACCAGGCTGTATCTCAAGAACCTAGCTAGCTAGAGAGTTGAAATTTTCACAGATTATGTATTTCTGTTGCCGCTATAACAACAAATACTAAAAAAACAGGATAAAAGAAATATTTAAGGGGGCTCCCATACAACAATTCTTTCAATACCACATACAAACTTATGGATGCACCTGGTTACGTACATGGAGTGTTAAAGTAACCGCACCAATAACTTTGTAAACAATATTTTGCTGTGTAAAATCCAAACTATTCACTCCACACCATCGCTTCCATTGAACGGTGAAACGGAACCCTTCGTGCGCGATTTAGACTCGCACTTGATCGGTTTTTAATGATTAAAATTCGTCGTCGTCTTTCAAAACTAAGTCGTAAGTAGCAGATGTACAAATAAGGAATTATTAGAATACTTATTAAATGTTTCATTAGAATTAATTTTGAAATAATCCAATTATTGTTTAATTTTTCAGTTATTTTCGATTAACAGTGAAAATCTGTGAGTTTTCGCCAAAAACAATAAATTATCAATAAAAAATAAACGCCATAGCATATTTGACTCAAATGTTTCTGAATGGTTTATACTAGCTTCGCTTTAAGTCTTTGCATCAATGTACCAAACCCTACCATATAGACCTGGAATGGATTGTTGATATGATAGTAACAAAATTTAAATAAATTAAGTTCTAGATCTAGACCAAAACACAGTCTAGAATAAAGCGTATCTTTGCAAAATAATCATTTGAATATAATTTAACCCTTCGATGCATGATTTTCTCTAACTCGATGAAAATATTATGTTATGGTAAAATAAATTAGTATTTTTTTTATAAAAACAGACAAGACTTACATAAAAAGCGAGCTTAACTTTAATAAGAGATATTTTCTAGCAAATGTCTCTTTTTAAAATCGCTCGTTAAAAAAAAATAAAAACAATCATATCATTTACTAATTTTTTTTTGAGTCAATTTTACAACCACCTAGAACATTTTCTTACTTTCTGAAGTCGTTATTGATATATTTCGCTATGTTTTTAGGGTTCCGTACCCGAAGGGTGCCAAACGGGACCCTATTACTAAGCCTCCGCTGTCCGTCCGTCTGTCACCAGGCTGTATCTCATGCACCGTGATAGTAAGACAGTTGAAATTTTCACAGATGATATTTCTGTTGCCGCTGTAACAAAAAATACTAAAAACAGAATAAAATAAAGATTTAAGGTGGCTCCCATACAACAATTCTTTCAATACCACATACAAACTTATGAATGCACCTGGTTACGTATATGGAGTGTGAAAGTAGCCGCACCAATAACTTTGTAAACAACATTTTTCTATTAAAATCCAAACTATTCACTCCACACCATCCTTACCACTGTACGGTGGTAAAGAACCTTTCGTGCGCGAGTTCGACTCGCACTTGGCCGTTTTTTTTTTCATGCTAATATACCTACATTGTAAAAAAAAAGTTTAAAGACACAAATAAGGTATTTATTTTTCTGACAATTTCTAAACATTGGTTATCAAAAATGACATCTTACATATATGTTGTTATGAACTTTACCGATTTTTACTATATGCTAACTTTGTCTATATTAAATATATTTTAAAAGACAAAATGTGGTCTGTAGTTATAACAAGTATTTTTCTATACAGCTCCGAGGGACTGTTTGATACTAATTTTGATCAATTTTCTTAAAAGAAAAAAGATGCAGCAAGTACATTGGTAATGATAAAAAAATAGTTAGGTAGGTACCTATATTTTTATTTTATTTCAATAAAAAATTAAAGTTATTATTATTATTATTTATTTATTATACACTAGCAGCTTGAAGCTGATGTGTGTATATCACTGCACTTGTTTGTTTGTTGTGCTATTTCTAAAGATAAAAGTAATATCTGCTCTACTACTCTTCATAGGTAGATAAGATAGGTTTATTAGGCAGTTTATTAATGACTCAATGGTTTGAAACCCGGTATGATAAAGGGTTTCCTAGGATATCAAAAAGTGTGGCTACGCTTCATAATAGGTCCCACATTCTGTAGTAATATACTCCAGATAAATTCCTGGTCCTGAATCCAGACAACCTTCCTGTTTGTAATTGTAATATGTACTAACCAGTCAAGTGAAGGTCTAAACAACACAAACAAAGAAAATCAATAACTCAAGGATGAAAACAGAAACAGCTGATTGATGCCCAAACAACAAGGACAAAGGAATAATGAATAAAAAACACTCACCAAGACTTGGGTTGGTCTTCATCAGAACTATTATAGCTAGCTATAGCAGGATATCTGTAATACAATAACAGAATATCAACAATCACAATAACGTAGTGGATTTTATTAGCGCAATTTTGTTTGTAGCGTTCTAAAAGTGTAAGTAATAAAAGAGTAACTAAAATAGAAGAAGATAGTAAGTTAGTTTGTAACAAGCAGTGCAATAAACGTGAACAAAGAATTGGTGAATGGTTGCGAAGTTACTTCCTTTCCTACCTTCGAGAGGTGCACTCCAAAACCTTCTTTTTTTCCCAGCCCTCTTGCGTTTTGACCCATTCTTCGCCTGGAGAACGCCAGTCTTTGGAAATGAAGGGCATTTTAGGAACACAAACTACACAATAAAATCACTGGCAGACAACACTGTTCGATGTTTTTATGAGGAACACTTCACACTACGCTCTCCGTCGTCCCTCAGTTGACTGAAGAAAATATTGCGTTGCTTGTGGGTTCGTTGCTGCGTGCGTCAAGGCAATACGAAAATTAAACAAGAGTGAAAGAGAGAGAGACTGATTTGAAAAGGATGGATGCGCATGGCGTTTGTTGTGTTTGTCATAAACAGCTGTTTTATGTTTATTTTTGCAACTGTGAAATATTATTGATAGGGGGAATTATATGAATTGTATTTCGGCGCCTCGGCATTTTTTTGAGTAGGCGGATTCAGGCGATGGCCCGCATTGGAAATATTTTGATGAAATTTAGTTATTTTCACATGGATTTTTTTGTTTGTTTGGTTTTGTTGGATTGGAATGGAATGTTTTTTTACTTGGTATATATATCTAGAAAAAAGTTTACACGTTGCAATTTTTGCAAATCCCTAAGAAGACAAAATAGGAAAATAAACCTCTTTTATCTACACACGTATCATAAACCCTCTTTATTGCGTCTACTTGGTAAAAGGTAAAAGCTCATTTCTTATCTGAATATTGTTTCATTATGAGTTATGACCACAATTTATCAATATTTCGACATATTATGAGATTCAAATTTCGAACACCGCCCGCGTGCCGCCCCTAGTTTGTCTGTGAAGTTGGTACTACTGAACAAGCTAAACAAGTGCAAAGCAATGATCAATGCCACAATGCTGGTCGAAGATGCGGTTCCTGAACACATCAAAGAGAGCTTATGATATGTGTGTAGATAAACTAGTGTATGTAACTGGACATAATTAGGCATTAAAACTCTCGAGCTTTAATGCCCTCCATTATGTATCAGTTACAAAAACTGCTATTATATATTTATTCTAAACTAAAACTAACGATTGCGCATAGAAAACACCCTTAAGAAAAAGAAGCTGTTGTTTATGGATGTTGTAAGTAAATGTTGCCCAAATGCAAAATGCTCTTGAAGTGTGGTAGAATATACATATTTTTTTACTTTAATCAGTATAAATTTAGAAAGTAGAAGAAGAAACTACCTATTTTCCGTCTCCCATTTGAAAAATATCTGATATATGTAGTGACAGACAGCAGGATTTTTGTTTTCTTGTTGTGGTGCAAGAATGTCTTAGTTGGCGATTTGCTGTGAAGTGATAATAGTAATTATTATTATTAGTGTGTCATCCATGTGTAAACCAAAAGACTTGGCTTAAGGTCTCGTTACCAAGCCATAAACTCATAAAAAAAAAACATCCATGTGTCATACACATCATCCTATCATCTGTCAGTAAGATTTTTGTGGTTAGGTGGAGAAAATAATACTACCAAAAGCTCAAAGAGTCATGGCAGACTCAACCTACAAGCCAAAAGTCACCAGCGCACCAAGTGCAGACCCGGCGCTGAGCAAAACAACGCGAGACTATATGAAACTCATCGAGCAGATGAATCAAGCGCGTGTGGAGAAACTGCAACTGATTGCTAAACGAAATAGGATTACTGCTTCGGCTATCGGCGCTGGCGTATTCGGCATCTACCTGTATTCCATCTTCGCAGTGAAACAGGAGACGTTCCTCGACGACTTCAACGAACCCGCTAAGACGCTCAAGGAGTGACCATGGCGCTAACTAAGAAAGCTATAAATATAAGATTGCCTCCTCTGCCATCCATAAAAGACGTCATAAGATTGTATAAGCTGAGAGCGTTGAAAGAGCTGTCGCAGAATTTTCTGATGGAGCCACGTCTTATTGATAAAATAGTACGAGCTGCTGGCCATATTGAGAATAATGTGATTTGTGAAGTTGGACCAGGCCCTGGGGGTATAACAAGATCAATTATTCATCGCGCTCCAAGAAAATTGATACTGGTGGAAAAAGACCAACGGTTTTTGCCTACATTAGAACTGCTTGCCGATGCATGCAAGAATCAAGTTGATGTGGACATTATCACTGGGGATATCCTACAAACTGATGTCTCTCAATACTTTCCTCCTGATGTTAAAAGAGATTGGACTGATCTGCCACCACCCATCAATCTTATTGGAAACTTACCGTTTAGTATTTCTACAATACTAATAATTCGTTGGCTTGAGTCTATATCTAAGCAAGAAGGTCCATGGGCATTTGGACGCACAAGAATGACACTGACTTTTCAGAAGGAAGTAGCTGAACGTATGGCGGCCCATATGTTGGATAAGCAAAGATGCAGATTATCAGTTATGTGCCAGAATTGGTGCAAAGTCAACTACCAATTTGATATACCAGGCAAAGCCTTTCTACCAAAGCCTAATGTAGATGTTGGAGTTGTTACGTTGACTCCGCTGAAGGAACCAATTATAAAACTACCTTTTAAGTTGGTAGAGAAAGTTCTGCGTCAAATCTTCAACATGCGGCAGAAGTATTCAATCAGAGGTGCCCAAACTTTGTTCCCTGAAGAGGTTCGTGAGGAGATGGCACGGAAGATGTACAAAATAGCAGATTTGGATCCTGTTACAAGGCCATTCCAGATTGCCAACACCGAGTTCTCAAGGCTTTGCCATGCTTACAACGAAATCATCCAGGAATACCCTGAAATTGAACACTATGACTATAGAGCACCAAAAATTAAACCTGTTAGCACTGTGGAGGAGACAAAGAATTAACTGTTTGATTTAGTTTGTATATATTAGATATTCTGTGTAGAAGTAAATAAATATGTTAGTTTAATTAAAAACTTTTATTATTGCAGTAACAAATAATTTATAATGAATTCCAGGTATAGCAATCACTATACATGCTCTGTTATATGTTTATTTCATAGGTACATCATAGACATTTCACTATAATGGGTAACTCAACCTTGCCTTACTATTCAATGGGCCTTTTTAATCCAACAATTCCATCGGTAAACATCAGGGACAGAGCTATATACAGCGTATAGTTCTGTCTCTAACTTTAATTAACAGAGTGTAAACCACAAGTTCAATTAATTATTGAACTTGTGGTATACACTCTGCTGATGCGGCTGCCTTATTTTTTTTCTTGAGGACTTTTTTGTGCTTGATGGATTTCAGGTGTAACTTGAACGTATTATCGCCTAAGATGAGTCTCTCGCAGATTTCACAATAGTTGGAAGAATTTCCATCTATTTTCTTTTGCTCTGGGTCCATAATTGATACTAGCGGCTGGTAATTGCAAGGTTTTTCTTGTAAATAGTTTTCGATGATGTTTATAGACTTGTCGTGGACTTCTTCGTTCCATTTCGCTAAATCAGTTGTATCCAATTCGAATATTAGCGGCACCTGCAAGAAAAAATTTAACTATATTGCAGAAGCCTAATGCTCATTTGATTGATTGAATAGATTTTGAGACAATAGGTACATTAGCGCCATCTATAGTTCTAACGTTAGTGAAATCTTTTCTGCTATTCCTTACGAGATGGCGTTGCAAAGTAAAAATATCAAGCTTTTGTCTATAAGTTCTGCTACTTGATCATAGATGGCGATTGCCACTAAGAAATCATAGGATTAGTATTGCACAACGTTGCACAATCTAAATTAATGAATGGATTCTCTGCCAGTGATGCAGTTACTGAAACAATGTATGAAATACTATACATACCTCCCTATTAGGATGGTTCAGAAACCTGCCCCTGACCATTTTGTTCTGTCGTCTTGCGTATCTTCGAGTTGCCATTTTCATGTTCTCAATGCTGATCTCCAGAACTTTCTGACCACCTTCCGAGTTCCTGGCCTCTTCGGGCAGCATGAGGTATTCGTGGAACTCCTTGAAGCCGAGAGTTTGGAAGACACCCTTCGTGTAGTCGGGAGGCCTGGAAAATAATAATGAACGCTGTTATGGTGATTGATACAATGCAGGGTAACTTTTAATTACCTAGCGGACCAAATATTACCTAAGAAAGGGATGGGCCATCAAAGACAAGTTTTTAGCCCAATGCCGGACTGAACGATAAGACCCAAAGTTTTTTTTTTTTTTTATTTCAGGTGAAGAAGAAAGTAATCCATATCGATAAATACATTAAAACTAGAGATACCTTTATAAATTTTATATTATTACAGTAAACACTTAAGCCTAGCTGGTAGTCATTAGGTACATGGGTAGGATATATGTATAAGTAGATACCTATTAGTATGTTATACACACTTCATTTGGTATAATGTGTTGACTGCTAAGTGGTAATTTCGCCATTATACACTGCTCTCTCACGACACCAACATATTATTTTATTATACCGTCGATAAATCATTCAAAATGATCGGTAAGTAAGCGGTTCGTAAAAAAGTCAATAAATAAGGTCCACTCCCATGGACCGCATTTTTTGCTCTACACTGTAATTCGAAACTTACGTAATGCAGTGCATTGACCTTTTAAAATGTAACTAAACAAAAATACACGAGCAAAAACTACAGACAAACATAAAGAAGTGGGTAAGATTGGCAAAAAATAGACAATACATATTTTGCACTGTATTTAATGGGCTATAAGATTGAAAAGTAGTAAGTCGTAGCTGTTGCTGGATGTTCAGTCGAACAAAGGCGCGGTGTTCCATATTTAAGGCGGTGTTCCATTGCCTAGTTTGGGTCCCTTATGCCCTAACTAAGAGACGAGTAGTAAGAGAAAGGCAGTAAGTATCCCTAACTAGGGCGAAAGAAGGGATCCGACTTGCGATTACCACCGGGCAATGTAATAAAACTTAGGCAGCTATGGCACTCACATGCATGCTCTAGGCTGGCGAAGGGCATGTTCGCGCGTGCGGATGCGTCACACCACCCGCATTTTTTTTTGTTGGAGGGGAAAAAAATGGAATTACCCATGCCCAGGAGTCAGACCTCCCTGCTATGTCCGGATCCCCACATATTGAGCGGGCATCAGCTCGTGTGGTATACGGACTAAAAACAACCCGTTTATGTTTGCAGTTATCTGTCTAAGACTCCTGTGAGCCATGGCCTCGGTATATGCTGAAGGCTTTCTACCTGCAATTTGCCCTTTTGGGCGATATATATGTGTATATGATATATATGGGTCACACCACCCGCACATCCGCGAACTGGCACCGTACCACGCGCGCCCGCCCGACCGCCTGCCACCTGCCAGGCGACCTGGTTGAACAGCCGGTGATCACCTACTGCAGACCAGCGCCACACGACGACCATGTAAGGGACACCCGATGAATTGTCCATAGGAGTGGACAGGGGCGAAGTTTCGGCCTTCGGATTGACCTGACTCCGACTCCCCACGTGACAGAAGGGGTGCGTGAGAAGACCCAGCTGATGACTCACACTCATTCTATGCACGACCAGCACGGAGAGCGGTCGTGTCTCATGTTTTGTTTTGTAATTTTCACTAGGTTTTGAACATTCTTTTACCCATATCTGTCTTCTTCTCCTCTTTTATTTTTGGTGCCCGCAACTTCCTCTGCTTGTACCTAGGAATTATAATTTACCAAGAAAACACCCTCCTTCTGGTGCAGTAGTTCATAGACTATACGGGTGCTAAATTTCATTCAAAACGTGATTTATTAGCGTGATTGAGGCACAAACATCCAAACATTGTATAAATTAGTGGGATTGCTGTCGCTTTTTTGTTTGAGACTTAGCGTGTCGGAGTGTGGTTCAATCTTACTCGTTTCTGGTCAAAGGTCTGTGCCCCTTGGTGGGGACATTGCAACTGCCTCAGTTGCAGTACAGACAGAGCCCAATCGATATGCGGATAAAAAGCCGAGCTGTCATGGCTTATGCTATGTGCAAGAGTGCAAGCCTATGAAAAATGCATTATACTGAGGGTGTATTTGTATCTCGACCAATCAAGTGTGATACACCCTAGAGAAGGTAGATTATTCCTCAGTCAGTAATACCAGCAACAAAAATAGTATGTGATTCGCATAGGATCAATATTTCCAGATAACGGCTTCCGGCAAGCGGTCGTTTGGGAGGTATGCTTGTGCGAGTCAGTGGAGTTTTATATAATCTGTCATCGTTCATATGGAGGGAGTGCTTTCGCGAGCGGGAAGTCATTTTTTTGTTATTAGATGGCATGACGTTCAGCTGCTCCAAGGTTCGCTCTATGACTGAGTTAGGTGTAGTGTAAGAATGAGCATCTCTAATTAAGGGTATAGGGCACCCTTCCACCGAGGGCCCTTATTCAGGGCAACGTATTACCACTTTGAGACCTTTATTATAACTTTTCGAGTACCTGCCTAATGTAAAGTCCATTCGCTTAGTAACAGTCGCACCGCCTTGGCATGTGCTGACTCTATTCAAAGGATTATAGCCTTGTCCTTAAAAGGATAATAACCACATTTGTGTGCAGGTGTACGACACTATCTAAGCGAATAGACTGTATACATATACTCTAATTACTAATGTTGCAGCAAAATGATAAATAATATTGGTATTGCCAGTACAAAAAAATATAAGATTAGTAGCGTTTCCTAGGATTTTTTCATATCAAAATATGTATACTAAATAATCCCCTCCTTTGCCGAGCGCCCTACATAGTCCACTTTTCAATAACGCCATATTTGCGGGCCGCCCTATATAGACCCAGCAGCAGCGCGCGCTACCGCGTCGAGCAATATGAGTAATTTCAACCAATGGGGATCGGTGTGACAAGGACAGTAACAAAATTTCGTTATGTAAAGGAATGAGATAGGTATTAAAACCGTCGGACCTTAACCAATCGTAGTAAAAGTCCATCAACGGAATGCATCATGCGGCACAACTTCAGTCCGGTTCAGTCGTGGGTTTGAGGCAGCAGTGTTCAAGTTTTTTTGGTGAAAAGTGTTTTGTTTTCATCGCAAAAGGAAAGAAACGTAAGTAACTAGCATGTCTGTTTAATCCTGTAGGTTGTTTGCGTTGGATTTTGTACTAATATCGATGACCTAAACTTGCACGGCGAAAAATTTCCGCCTTGCTGGTTTCGACAAGACAACAATTGATGGCTTTTTGTTTCTATTTACGGATAAAACTATGTTATATTCATATCTAAGATTCATAAACTCGAAGTGAAAACAATAATTTTGTGCGTAGATCGTTTTTGAGAGCTGAAATCGTCAATCGAAAATCTTGAGTCATCATCTGGACTATAGTGTCCGCAACGCCAATGTATGTTTTGAAACAAAATGGCGGTCGGTGGCCATGAGATAACTTAGTATGGATACGCCTGTACAGCTATTGATTGTTGAGATTTGGTTTTGATTAACTCTTGGTCTGCATTTTGTAAATGTTGCATGTTACTGTTTTTAATGGGTTAGTGTTAACGAAAGGGTATGCGCAAAAGACTTAGATATTTTTTTTTATCTTTTTTTTTTATTTTTTTGTTTTATCGAATCTTTAAGGGGGGGGTTGTTCAATGCGTTAATACAAACATATTTTGTCATATAAACTTTTTTCTTAGATGCGTATTTTCGACTTTATTGACACTTTACGGGGTTTCACAGGATTTAGATTATTTTTAATGATTTTCATTTTTTTTTATTTCATATATTTGCTTTTTTGTTGATGCATAGATCTTAATAAAGGTCGTAAATACTTAAGTTTTTGTTTCGTACACTTTTCTCTGTAGTCAGTAATTTAGCCGTAATTTTTTTCGAAATCTCCTAACACTTATTTTTTTTTTTCAGAAAGGTACAAAATTTTAGTTCAGTAAACCACATATTATTTTGCACTCAGCTGATAGGTGGCGTCATTATAAGCCACAATTGTCAAAATAACTTTTCTCTATTGTCAATTTTTGGCTAGAGTAGGTTATTGCGGCTAAATTTAAATTGGGTTTAGGTTAGGTTGGGTTGGAACTTCTAAAAAGCAAAACTGGAGCGAGCGCAGCGCAGTGGAGCGAGCATATGCAAATAAAAACAAAATGTATCTAAAAAATACCCCTTCTACCTTTTGATTCTAATGTTGGCCTCGTTAATAAAGTCGAAAATAAGCACTTTAGAGAAAAGTTTATTTAACAAAATAGGTTTGTTTCAATAATATGAATAATCTCCTATCAAAATAAGAAAAAATACTCAACAAACAAAAAAACATCAAAAAAGTCTAAGTATATCTTTCCGCATACTCTTTCCTTCACACTGACCTTCTACATCTCAGGACTTTGATATTGTGTGTCTGTATGCTTACTTATATTTTCAATACACAAATATTAACCATTTAAGTTATTTGTTTGTCTTTTTGCGCCTGTTTGTGTGTCTGACTGTGCCTGTTTTTAACGCTTTTTTAACACTTTTCCGCATTCTCTAGTGTATAAGATATGGTGAGGATAAGAGGAGGAGGAATAAGGAGGGGGAAAGGTGGAGGACGAGGAGGAGTAAGCTCCTCTAGGGAAATTGAGGTGGACGTCATTGTGGAGCCATGTCCCTTGGAGCCTCCGACGCCGGCTCGACGAGCCAGGACCCACGGCGGGAATACCGACAGCCGAGGGAGGGTCGCAGCGAAAGGCAGGGGCAGGGGCAGGGGCAGCGGCAGGGGCAGGGGCAGGGGTAGTATGCCAGAGGAGCAGCAGCGGTAATATGTTTTGTTTGTTTATTGCTTTAAATTGTATGTTTTACTTGTTTTGTTCTTTTAATTATTTTTGTATGTAAGTTTTGTTGTTTGTGTTATTGGAGACGAATAAATTTACTTATATTCTATTCTTTTTTGTATACTTTTTATTTTTATAATTTTGTTCTTTCCTTCAGATTTTACTGCGGTAATATTGTCGGAGGCGGACTCCCAGAGGGAGAACCGTTGGAGTCCCTATTGCACATTAAGCGCCAGCGGATCTGGGATCCCCTCCAATCCCTGATCACAATACACGAGATGCCGCCTGCTTCCTCCGCTTTGTTGGCGCCATCACCAGTGATGTAAGAAACATTTTTTTAGCGTAGTCTATACTGTGTTTTTTTTTAATTATTTTTTTAAGATATTCCAACAATATGTTCGTAAAAAGCTCTGTGTTTAAAAAAAAATCACATATATTTGAACATGTTATTTGTTATCTTACCATTGCTAATTTATTTTATTGATATTTTAATAAGTAATATTTTTTTACAAGTAAACATTTTTGTATAAAGCCAGACTACTTGAAACTTCAAATAGGTACCTACCCTAAAATTTTGGTTTTTCGTGTACTGTAATGTAATGTTTCGTGTAATGAGAATTTAATTACAAACAACAAATGTTCTTTTGACACAATATAGTAAATAGCGTAGTAGCGTTTCTGAGATAATTCAGTTTAAATATGTAATTTAGTCATTTATCTAGTAGTTTTTTATTTGTATTCTAATACGGTTCGATACTTGTCAAATTTATATATTTATGTAATTTCTCATTACAATATACATTAAATTGTATTTTGTATATGACTATTGAACATAAAATAAAAAACACAAAAAATACAGAGAATTAATTTGCAAAGGCAAGCTTATCTCTAAAAAGACATCTCTTCCATCAAACCCATGGTGTAACCCCATAATTGTAAACTATTTTTTAAACATCTGTCATATCTACCAAAGATCATAATTTCAAAGTCGCATCCATACTTTTTTCGCCAGTGGTATTTCTGTTTGTATGAAGAAATTGATCATTTTCAACTCTTCAAAACTTTTTGTTTCTAGTATGCTAATTAGATAGTGTTCATTGAATTAGTTAGGTAATTTAATGTAGTTTTTGAATTAGTTAGTTAATTTAATGTAGTTTTTGAATTTATTGACTATTTTCAGCAAATATGTCAAGCCCATAATTTCACTATGTGACTGGAGAGGTGTTTAATATCGGGTCATACACACCAACGACAAATCATATCTGTATAGGGTTCTTGATTTAACTAGTTAAAGACCTAAACTCTCTAAATTAGCTTAGACAAGCCACTGTAGTCACAAAGAGGGTCTAGAAATAAGCTGACAACATAACCTATTTTAGAACACTTTTTTGATAATGTTATTTTAAGGTCATGGTTTTAAATCAATTTTTGTCTTAATTTTTCCACAGGACCATGTCATGTTTATATGTAACTGTGTAAATAAGATAATGTTGTAAATAAAACCAAAAATTCAAGCTCTTCCTGTGTTTAATTTTGAAAATTCAATAGTTTTTGACAAAAATGAGAAGAAAAAATCCCTATTTTCAGAATACTTTCTTTGCTCACACCTAGACTGCTTGACCAAACCCAGCTTATGTTACATTATTAGAAAGTTTGTTTAATGCAGTTTTCAAATATATACAGGTTGTTTCTATTAAATAAGTAGTTTACGCCTCTTGGAGGATAGAAGCAAGCGCGGGGCGCGCGGCCCGCCACCTGTGGTGCGCACGATTTGCGCCGCGGCAAGTGACCCTAGATGCGGTTGCGAGGCGTGTGGCAAGGGAAGGGTTAAGCGGGGATAGGGATAGTAATATTTTTAATTATAATATGTAATGATTATAGTGTTGTAGTTAATTTGATTTTAAGAATATTTGCTGTGATCACCACCGGTGTTAACAACATTTGGTTTTAAATGCTAACTCTCAATAAGATTTCGATTCTGAATCAGATGTTCCCCTGCCTGCACTTGAAGTAAATGTAAGCCAATAAAAAAAGAATGGTCTCAATCCGCTTCATAGTCCTATACAAACAAGCATACATACATCAGTGTTTATCTTAACTTGTCAGTTCTGTACAGTAAGTTATGCTGCTCAAAATAGAGCTAGATTCTTGGAAAGTATTTCTAACAAATCTGCTTTGAATTAATTAGAATATATTTATGACATCGTGTCTCTAATTTTTCCTTTGACTAATTAACATGTTTATTTACTATTTTAGTTTGGCTAGTATTTCATCGCACATCAAAAATACTGATTTGCACAGCAAAAAAGGATCAACAAAAACGCTTTTTATGTTTTAAATATTTTATGTGTACTACACTACATGTTCAACCTAACACGAAGGATAAAGGGGGTTCGCTTCGTTCACCCCCTTTACCCTTCACCTAAGCTACCGCAGCATTTTGTCCTGATATTTACTGTACAAATCAGTACTTTTGATGTGCAGTTATTTCCCTTTTAGTTTCAAAATAAGCTGCTCTGTCAAAAAGCATTTTAAAATCAATACGATTTTTAACTGCCTATAGGTAGAATTGACAACAAATTTTTCTTCTTCTTTTAATTGGTGTGCACTTTTGAGGCTAACTTTGCCAGCGTCAAGTGTATTTAAAATATCACAGTTTGTTCAGGTTCTATATCAAGAACCTGGAAATTAACGCCTTGAGAATCATTTGTTGCCCCTTAGCACCACCCGGGAGGACTTGAAAGGCTGTAGGAACCAAGTATTGCTTTCGGACGTGAGTGAAAATGTGACGATTCTACACAAATTCTATAAATTCAACCCCTCATTCTAAAAGTCCCAAAAGAAGTTCTAATTGAATAAGGTACGAAGACAAGCTTATCCAACAATAAATCTCTTCCAGCTAACCAAGGATGTGATAGGGTGATTGCTGAGCTGAGGGATTTTTCACGTTTCTTTATCACCCTGTACAAGTGCAATAATAGTAATAGTGAAACTGTGTACGCAGCTAATAAACTAGAGAGGAGAGCCTCCCTCCTCCCGGCCCGCACCCACGCCGGCAAACAAACTTCACCCCCTGCATCCACGTGCATTCAGTAGGGCTGTGCCTGAAATACAATTAGTGAGGAATTAGTTTTAACCAAAGCCTAACTAAATTGGTCTCCCGCTGAGCTGCGGTGGGAAATCGGCAATAATTTTTATTGATCAGAAAAAAATGTTGGATGGAAATGACGTAGCGTGGATTTGCCGACAAAGCTCTTAGCTTCGCGATGCCGTCTTTATATAGTACCTGGGTTTTAAAATAACTTACACGTTTTATGCTCACGCCTTTACTCCACTTGCTACATATTTGGAAAACACCTCTCATATTCTTTAGTTTCTTTATATATATGTCACCGTAAGATAGTCAAAATCGTCAGTTGATCATCTAACGTAATATTGCGGTAAAGTAACAGTCCCGTTACTTTACCACAATATTCGTTCGATTTGATTGAAATAAATGGGGCGAATGAATAAAGTAAAGTATCACCTGTCATTGGAAGGAATTGCTTCATTTTTGACGTTCGCAATGATCATTTTTAGGGTTCCGTACCCGAAGGGTGCCAAACGGGAACTTATTACGAAGCCTCTCTGCTGTCCGTCTGTCCGTCCATCAGTCACCGGGCTCTACCGGATCAACCGAAAATATCACAGAGGGTGTATTTCTATTACCGCTATAACGACAAATAATAAAGCATGCGGATTATTAGTATCGCCAGTTTCTTAGCCATTTTGTTTTATTTGTTTATCGGTGAACTGAACTGGACTCTCCCGATCTTATCGGAAAAGATCTTTAATTGTGGGTTTTGAGTTTTGTGCTTAGTTATTTGTCATTATACGATATATTATTGCTCATTAAAACTTTGATAATTAATATTAAGTTTTTTTAACATATTTGTTTTTAATTATGTAAATTAGTTACTCAATTTCTATCCTTCCAATTTCAACAAGTAGAGAGTTTCGTTAATCTGAGTACATCGTTCAATACCACATACACCAAACTCTTTTTAAATTTTTCGATGTACGGTCTTGAATGTAGTCCTACCTAGTATTTGATAAAAAAAAATTAAATAAAAAGGTATACTCGTACAAAATACTGTCGTTTTACTTTTTCCCGTGTAAAGGGCATGGAACCCTACATGTGCGGGTCCGACGTCCTACTCGCACTTGACCGGTTGTATTTACCCCCGACGACCAAAAAACCACCGGTGTGTCGGTGTGTCTGTATGCCCGTCCGTGGCACCCTAGCTGTCAAACAGGTTGATGGCTTTTGATGCTTTTTTTGTAGTTTGTAGTAGACTTCACTGCGATGATCCTTAGATATATTTTATTGGTGGTTCGAAAGTTATCGGCCTATCACGGAAATAATTGAAGCATTTTTGACTGATAAGGTTTCATCAATGTGTCTGGCGTGTTTTAAATCTTTCATACATTAGAAGTAAAATTTGATTATATTAGATAAATTAATAAATATATTACTAGCTGATCCCCGCAACTTCATCTGTGTGTTCGTAGGAATTATCATTAACCGAGATAACGTTACCCTCCTTCTGGTGCAGTCGAATAAAAAGTAATCTATATGTTAATCTAGATCATAATCTACCTCTGTGATAAATTTCATTCAAATCCGTTCAGCCGATTTAGCGTGATTGAGGCGCAAACACACAAACATCTAAACATCCAAACATCCTAACATCGCTACTTTCACATTTATAATATTAGTTAGATATTACAAGGAAATAAAGGAAGGAATTCAGCCTGATTGCCTTGCCACCCCTAGCTTCCATCAGCGGCGGTGGATGTAGGCTGCGGTCGCTACCGGACTACGCATGAAGAGTGCCCTGCACCGCGACCGCGATGTTTTGATACTTTCGGCGCGTCAAGCAGAGCGATCGGTCGCTGGTTTTTGCAGTTTTCATCATATCATCGATCATGATTCCTTCAGTCATTTGTTATTTGTTTATATTTTTATTTTTATTTTATTTGTTTCAGGTTTGCCAACAGATAATACATGTTTTCTTAATATAATTCTTAAAAGTTTACATTTTAGATGTTTGTCTACTTAAAGGCGAACACAGCCCGGTTATAGAAAAAAAACTTATATAACATTAAGTAATTACATAATAACAGATAATTAGTGATAAACAATTGCAAGACAATTACCGCATGGCAAATTAAGTAGGCATACATTTATTTGAATTAGATAAAGTATAATTATAATTAAAATTAAAATTGAAAAGGGGTTATTTTTTAGGAATTTATTTGAATTGGTTTAAATTGGTTTGATTCGATAAATTAATTGATTAGTTGGTTAGTTAGTCCGGTGTAGTTCGAGCTTTGGACAGAATGAAGAAAGTTTATCATGAAACACGTCGAAGGATGTTGTTTGACATTTGTGCAGAGTGTTATACATTCGTATCATTCTCGTAGTGGGGGAGTTAATGCCGAGGTTTGTCTTCCAAAGTTTCTCTCTGAACAGTTTATGAGTGCCTGGTCATGGGAGTCTGCTTGGAACCGAGATGGTGAATGAATCCAAGAGCCGCGGACAGTCCACCTGACCGCTTAGCACTTTATGCATAAATTTCAAGTCGTGAACCTTTCTTCTGATTGTAAGAGGCATCATGTGGAAGTTACCGAGCCGTTCGCCGTTTATACTACACGTTACCGGCATTTCAGTAGTGATATAATACGGCAGGAGATCTTTTATACGCCCAACATATTGGCAGGCCTGTCCCCTTATTCATATCTGCAATCCACGGCAAAATCGATGCAATCGATCAATTTTACGGAGAGTTAATGTCAAATTGACGGATGTTTAATCTTAAATTGACGGATATTTAATGTCAAATTGACGGACAACTAATGTCAAATTGACGGATAATTAATGTCAAATTGACGTATAGTTAATGCCAAATTGACGGAAAATTAATGACAATTTGACGCATAGTTAAAGTCAAATTGACGGATAGTTAATGTCAAATTGACGGATAGTTAATGTCAAATTGACGGAGTGTTAATGTCAAATTGACGGATAGTTAATGTCAAATTGACGGATAGTTAATGTCAAACTGACGTATAATTAATGTCAAATTGTCGTATAGTAAATGTCAAATTGACGGATAATTCATGTCAAGTTGTCGGATAGTTAATGTCAAATTGACGGATAGTTAATGTCAAATTGACGGATAGTTAATGTCAAATTGACGGATAGTTAATGTCAAATTGACGGATAGTTAATTTCAAATTGACGTTCAGTGTCACGACAAAACTGTCACTTTTCCACATTTATTTCGGAAGATCACGATCGGAGACAGTGTTGGACGTTTTAGCGGCGATGGAGCACATTGTGAGGTGATTCACACCTCGGCAATAGACTCCCTCTCCCCCTGATCTGTCGCCCACGCAAAATAGGGTATTGAATAACGTAACCTAACCACCACAACTGTGCCTCCGCCACCTCGTATGGGGTAAGGCGTGACGCTATGCAATACTTAAAGCTAAAGGTCAGAAGGTAGGTGTAGTTCAGTGGGGCTCTGAGAGGAGTGGGCGGTGAAAGCGTCGCAGTATAGGGGAGTTGCCACCCACCATTCTCATTGGAAATGCAGTAACTTGCAATTATAGAGAATGGCCTATCAAATTCCAAGATGCACCTAGGTGTCTAACGCTTTACAAGGGCGGCGGGTACATAAAATTGGCACGTGAATAGCGAATAGCTGACTATGTTTATTTGAGCAATTAGCCTTACGAATTTAGAAGGCTTGAGAAAACTAATCGTATTGTGGGATGTACAAGCCTGAACGTGGACAGATCCCTTGACTCCTCCGGCCGTTTTCGCAACTGCGATTCGCAACCAGTTGCGAACTAAGATTTTTTATTCCTTGTTCGCAACCATTTACGAATCAAGAGACCTTTTTCCTTAACTGCAACTAAAAGCATCCTGATGATTAAGTTTCGCAACCAGTTGCGGCAGAAGATGTAGTTTCCCTTATTAGCAATCTTCGATAATAGTTTTATGACACCATATTTTTTGATTTGCCTACAAACTTTTCAAGAGTTTACGGCCACTACAAAAATTCAAGCAGACAATTATTAGGTATCTAATCTTGACAATGCACTCATTGCGACGTGCTCACGTCATAAGTAATTTCACAACAGTAACTTTATCTGTAATAATAGCATTTCAAAGTCTTTTTTAATAATAAAAATGTGTCAAATCTTCCAACGTGTTCCTTCGAGTTCAAAAAATTTAATATATTTAGTTCATATAATTTATTCAGGTAACAAAGAAGAATAACTCGTGTCATTTTGTTGAGTTTTATGTTTTTATCAGGTGAAAATAGTAGTCAACCTATTGCGATTTTTCGTTTTAATTGCATATTTTTTATTTAGTATCTTATCCACTGGTTACGCATCCCATCGCAACGTAAGTTTGGGAAGTTCTTATTATTTGTTCACAACCAAGTTGCGGTTAAGGAACAAGTTCTCTTGATTTGCAACTGGTTGCGAACAAGGAATAAAAATTCTTAACTCGCAATTGGTTGCGAATCGTAGATGTGAAAACGGCCGGAGGGCCCTTGACATATGCCGATTCCTTTCAAATTCAGATCACAATCTCTTTCAAGGACAGCTCGTGTGAAATAATTGTGTTCTGATTGTTCAGTTTTATACGGTTCCGTACCCGAAGGGTGCCAAACGGGACCCTACAACTAAGCCTCCGCTGTCCGTCTGTCCGTTCTTCGTCACCGGGCTCTACCGGATCAACCGAAATAGGTAGAGAGCTAAAATATGCACAGAGGTTGTGTTTATATTGCCGCAATAACAAAAATTAATGAAACATATCGGTTTTTAAGAATTAAAAGTAGTACAAGAGATTATTTGTGTGGCCATTTTCTTAGCCATTTTGTTTGGCTTATGTTTAAACGATTACCAAAAACGCACCTATTTTACTACCAATAAATTCGAAATGACTGCCAGAATGGATAAATGTCCACCAAATTGTGTTTGGATAAATGATCACCAAACTTCTTTTTATGTTTTGTTTACTTAAGTTTATGTTTTAAGTATTTTTTGTTGTTCTTGTAAGTTCACCCTAACACGAAGGATAAAGGGGGCTTCGCTTCGCTCAACCCTTTACCCTTCACCTAAGCTACCGCAGTATTTTGCCCTGATATTTTTTGCAACTTTTTGTGTTCATTTATCCATTTTGGGTAGGAAAAAAATATTTTGGTGATCATTATATTTGTTACCATTTTGTTTATAGGTGAGCTGAACTGGACTCTCCCGATTTTATCGGAAAAGATCTTTAATTATGGGTATTGAGCTTTGTGCTTAGTCATTTGTCATTACACGAGAATTGCCTATTCGAATTATAATAAATAATATTAACTTTACTGTCATATTTCTATCTGCTTCCGGTTTCCATGAGCAAAGAGTTTCGTTAACCTGATTACATACACAAAACTCTTTTTCAATATTTCGATGTATGGCATTGAATGTAGCCCTACCTAGTATTTAATATTATTAATAAAAAAATAAAAGGTATACTCGTACAAAAGACTGTCCTTTTACGTTTTTCCGTGTACAATGGTATGGAACCCTTCGTGTGCGGCTCCGACGTCCCACTCGCACTTGACCGGTTTTATTCAATTTGACTGGTGTTGCGATTGATGTGAGGCTACTGATTGGTCAATTTGACGACCTCTGTGGCACAGCGGTTGTGGCTCTGCCCACCACGCGAGAGGTCCCGGGTTCGACCCCGGCTGGCGATAAAGAAAAAAAAACGGTTCTTGGACGTTTATATGTCGCTGTCTGGTTCCCACGATACAGGGTATTTTAATGTGGGGTCAGAAGCAATGTACGTGTCTTTATATACATGTGAGTGCGAGTGAGAAACACATACGGCTACAGATTGGTGCAACGCCAACGTGAAGTTGACGAACAGCCTTCAAAACATCAATTGAAAGAGTTAGAGGTAGATGTCAGAAAAAATGGTTAGAGAATCTGCCACCCCGTATGGGAAAAAGTGTGACGCAATACTTTTGCCCTCAAAAGCCTCATCAGAGGTCCCTCAGACGTTCTACTCCGACTATACAATAGAAGACACGCTTGTAACCCTACGCCAGACCACAAGTTTACACGGCGGATGGTACACGTGAGCTATCTCTTGATATTTATACGTCATTATTACTTGCGTAATAAGGAACAAAGTTGTATTGGAAAGGCAGTGTAGCGCGGTCATTAGCCTCTTTGTTCTACTGTTGCTTGCTAGGCTTAATTTTTTTAGGGGTCAATGTTATGATCCCGCATTTCCATTCCCTGACACGTGCTACGGAAAGATGTTTGCGTGACGCTCGGGAAAGGGGTCAAACATTGAATTAGGAAGAAACCACATCTGGTTACTACGAAAGCCCCTGGCATCTGAATGCCAGAGGTCCTCTCTCTTCTAAGTTAGAGACGTTCTCGCATTTTCAGTGCTTCAGAAAATCGGGAAAGTCTAATCAAGAACACCGTTCCCTTGGGCACTGCAGGACACCCGTACCTATATATATATATAGTTATTATTTCCGTGTACGGACCCACCTATACCCGCCTCGCCACGCCCTTGACCCTTTTCTCGGTAGCCAACCAGCCGCACTATGATTGGCAGGGTGTAAGTAAATCTGTTAACACATGGTTTGGTCGGTTTACAATTTACATGCATGCAGAATGGCATGTCGTTCGAGATCGCATGGACCTATTCGTGAATATTCGTGATGCAGTTTAAAACAAACAAATATACGCCACGCCTTTTTCACAATAGGTGGCAGAGACACAATTGTGCCCGGGTTCCCGATGTGACTGCAAAAGTCAGTTCATCGATTTTCCTTTCGCCGAACACCATTTATCGATTGCTCAGTTGGACGATGGCTTATTTCTACGAAGCCTTAATCAATCGGTGTAACGGTTCGTAGAAAAATGACTAACCGATGTTGAGATTAGAAGTACTATAACGTCATCAGCTACTCTGCGTCCTACTGGTGGGCATTGGGAATGCATCAGGGCCATGCTGTTCAAAATAATGGGGAAGATCTTTATTTCGCATTTCGTTCGTTCATTTGGTTTGTTCGTAAAAATAACAGCGCACAGATTTATTACTCTATCCAAAACATCATAAATAACGCAAAACAATTACCGCATAAAACTAATTACTCTACCACCCCCCACAAGAACGATTCACCAAAAAAATTCTCACGAGTGTCTGAAAAATAAATAAAATACAAACGTGTAGAGCACCCCTCGTTTTTTGAAGCCGGTTAAAAAAGTGCGGCCACCGACCTTTGACCTATGACCTTAGAAGTAGGTCAAGTGCCATTCATCCTTGAATATTCCGCTTGCAGGGGCCCAGAGGGGGCAGTGAGGGTGATGTGAGGGAGTGGGGGGGGGGGGGTGCGGAATTGGTTGTGAAGAACTCTCGAAACAGTTACTGGCGTTACTGGCACTTCAGACCTTCAGTGGCCGTTTTTCAGTGACACTTTTCACTTTTTTTTGTGGAATAATATTGTAAGTAACATAGTGGTGATTATGGCATTTTGCATGCATTATCGGTCAAAACCTAAAATTGTTTTAGTTTTCCCTACCAAATTAAGTTCAGCCGAACCGATACAATATTTTTCATGGTGTAGGTTGGTCATTGTAGATTTTATTATTATCATCCCGATTAAAAACATTCTTAAGAGTAGAAATAAAGCAAAACTAATTGAGCAATTTCCAAAGAACGCCACCAAAGATTTCCGTATTGAGCTACAAAACATATATTGTTTCTGGCCCTTCAAAATTATACCCTGCGTCGTGCGTGGTACTCGTAGAAACAGCGACATCACATAAATAAACATCCAAGATGAGGTTTGCACCTCTACGCCATAAAGGTCGAGGGGAAGAAGGAATGCCTAAGTCGTGTACTTACCCGCGTACGTGATGAGGCCTTACTCAACAGTGTGTTCCCTAAAAGGCCGATGGTGACGATAAATGCCAAATTTACTATCCATCCCTGATCCCCTGCCGGTTGTGCTCTCGTGGAAGACCAGCAACTCCTGAATGAGTCCTTCTTCCAACATGGTGTCGCTTGTAACTAAAGAAGATGATGACGTCACTCACTGACCGTCCATGATCCCACGCCGGTTGTGTCTCTCGAGGAAGTCCAGAAGCTCCTGGATGAGCTCCTCTTCCAACATGGCGTGACTAGTAACTATTGAAGATGATGATGTTACTTACCGTCCGTCCCTGATCCGCTGCCGGTTGTATGTCTCGTGGAAGTCCAGATGCTCCTGAATGAGCTCCTCTTCCAACATGGCTCCACTAGTAATTAAAGAAGAAGATCAAGATGTAACTCACTGTCCAACTCTGATCCCCTGCCGGTCGTGTCTCTCGTGGAAGTCCAGCAACTCCTGAATGAGCTCCTTTTCCAATATGGCGTCACTAATAACTAAAGAAGAAGATCAAGACGTAACTCACTGTCCGTCTCTGATCCGCTGCTGGTCGTAACTCTTGTGGAGGTCTAGAAACTCCTGAATGAGTCCTTCTTCCAACATGGCGTCGCTTGTAACCAAACTTGTCTTCTTTAGTAAGAAGATGATGATGTCACTCACTGTCCGTCCCTATCCCATGCCAGTTATGTCTCTCGAGGAAGTCCAGAAGCTCCTGGATGAGCTCCTCCTCCAACATGCCGTTACTAGTAACTAAAGAAGAATAAGATGACGACACTCACTGTCCGTTCCTGATCCGATGCCGGTTGTGTCTCTCGAGGAAGTCCAGAAGCTCCTGGATGAGCTCCTGTTCCAACATGCCGTCACTAGTAACTTAAGAAGAAGATGATGAAGTCACTTACTGTTCGTCCCTGATCCGCTGCCGGTTGTGTCTCTCGTGGAAGTCCAGCAACTCCTGAATGAGCCCCTCTTCCAACATGGCGTCGACGCGCGCGTCCAGACGCTTGTCGTGGATACTCTGTCAAAAATGAAATTCACCATTAGTATTGATTGAATTACAAGAAAGGCTTGAAATAGAGGCACATCTAGTATTTTTACAAATAAAAATCTTTTGTGTGCCAGTCCGACACGCACTTGACCGGTTTTATATTAAATTACATTACTTCTAGATTATCATTTATCATTAATACTTAACGTATTCCATTGATTTCATTAACATATCGATTTCTCAAAGCAGATAGCCTATTAAATTATTAACTGCAGCACACCGACTAGGTTCACATTTGATTAGGGGCAGCTCTACGCTGCGCAGTTATTGTCATGTATTACTTTGCGCATGAGACACGACTGGGACATTGAGGTAAGACGTGATCAAGGATTAAAAACATACACACAGGTACAGTACGATTATTTTAAGTTTACCACTTGCCACTTCTCGGCTTTTTCCCGTAATCTTCATGAAACACTTTTGTGCGAAATTGTAATATTCCATGACTAAAACCGAGATGCGTCGGGCAGCGATATCACACATTTAACATCCAAGACTTGGGGCTTTTTTTTTCCCCAGCTGGGGTTCGAACCCGGGACCTCTCGCATGGTAGGCAGAGCCACAACCGCAGCGCCACAGAGGTCGTCGAATGTCCGTCATATTTCAAAAGTCACGGTTTCGAAACTCGACACGCTGGACAAAAAATGCATTTATATAGGAAATAAGTCTCTGGGTCTTGAATACGTCGGAAACTTCACTTTCTGGTCCCCACGAAGATATAGCCTGAACTGAATCCACTGTGCATGTTCAGGTTTACAACTGTTTAAATGTTTCATATAAAAAAAATGACCAAGTGCGAGTTGGACTCGGGCTCCGACTTTCCGCACAAATTGCTTATTTTTGTGAAAGAAATACGAATTTACTGTTTTAAGATTTTTTTTTCTTTACTTGTGCTAATGCTTATTTCGTGCCCAATTTCATGATTCTAGGTCAACGGGAAGTCCCTTTAGGTTCGGTTTTGATTACCTTGCGAATCAAAAAATATCAAGCAATTTCAGCAAAATTGTGACATACATCTTTTGATTGCGTCGACCTATACGTTGGTTTTTTACATCTTAAATAGACCACAGAGTTGATTATTCGATATTAATTTCAGCTTGAGACCTCCACCCGCTTCTGAGATAAAAGGCCTTGAAATACCGACAGACAGGCGAACAGACGGACAGCGAAGTGATTCTAAAATTGTTCCAAAAAAGTTCGCGTTTTAATCCCCAAATATTGGATACCATTACGTGTATCCTAGTGTGGGGCCAGAAACAGTGAATTTGCCTGTCTATGTATACTTTTATATTTTTCAAAATGTTTATAAAATCGTACATCAAAACAGTACAACAGGCTCATAAACTAGTCTCTCAGAGTATTTCAGTAGACCGATTAGTAGATATTCTAATTGCTCGGTTCATAATTTTCCTTATTCAACTGGACTGCATTCCTCACAGGCCCTGCACCTGGACCTGCCGCACCGCAATTCTGAACCTCATGCTATTTTAATAAAATTCAAGACCTGCAACGGGAAAATGTCACCATCTGGCGTCACCAGGACTCCAGCGGTTAAATCACAAACTAATAGAATATAGAGTTATTTGTATCTGTGGGTAAACCCTACACCAACACAGCACCTTCGTGCCTCCATAAAAGTTGTGTCATCTAGGTCATGCGTGGATTGTGTCACAGGCAGGTCTAACTCCTCACTCCGTTGTTAGGACTAGGTCTTTATGCTCTAATCTAGATCTAACTGTCAATAGGCTGGGATTTGTTGTGCACTTGAATACTGTTCGAGCTACATCATTTCTTCTTTAGGCGGACTTGAGGCGAAACCAAAAAAAAAATGAGTTTTTTACTCCAACATAAAGTCATCTAAAGATTTGATATTTGGGTTAACGATGATTGACTATTTGATTAAGATTCTCGTTGAAGGAAAACGCGATTGGATGAAATATTCTCGATATAATTTAATTACGAAAATACCTCTTTATTGTTTTATTTTTTCCTGCAATTTTGAAATCCTAACTAATTTCATTGCGAAATTGCATTCAAAATGGATATTGTGTATTCGAAAACTCTCATTGAAAATCTTTTTGACAAAAAAGCGTAGTTTATTATTTTAGTTTGAGTCAAGCGCATTGTTTGTTCTCTCTTTTCATACTTATGTGGAAGTAATTAACGCTGACAATTTCGTTTACATTCGTGTCCCTTTTATATATATTGGTAGCACCTTAACGATCGATATTCGTGTACCGGTACAATTTGCAAATCGATTCGTAGTGGTTGCAACTTTGAACACAACAATATTATATTTGACTTTTATCCTTATTTAAAAAACCACTGATTATTTCTATCATTTCAAACACTATCGGCCTTAATAATAAAAGAAGTTATTCACGGTTTTACTTATACAGTGTTTTGTCTTGCTTTGACATTTGACATTTACTCGACGTATGAAAAGGACAAAACACAGAATAAGTTAAACCGTGAATAACTTTTTTTATTAGTAATGCCGATACGTTTAAGATATTTTGAATACCTATTTTTTGACGCAAGAACCATATCAATAGGTCCCAAGAGATAACAAGTTTTAAGTGAAAAACATCCATTCAGGTTTTTTCTTCTTCATTCAGTTCCCATTGAAATTATGATCAAACACTCGACTGAAGGAAAGCGATGTCTGCATAACATATATTTTTTCTGGATTTGGAATGTGACTCCTTAGGAGGAATAACGCTTCAAAGATGGGCATTTTACAACCTCTTTAGTTAAGTTTTTTCGAAACTGAATGAAGAAAGAAGACTGACAGAATGTCAACTCGGGTCGGTGACACCTATTTGGTTAACTCGGCTCCAGTCGGTCAGTTGTATTTTATAGTATGGTCAACATAAGCCAAATATTCAACTGTTTTCACTGAAATTTTTAGTTAAGGCAAAATAGAACTTAGCGTAGAAATACAAACAAATGTTATACTTTTAATCCCGAAAACAGAAGCTGCTGTGGGATACCCCTGTATGACATCAAGTAGGTACACAAGCGTTTTCTCACACTAACAACAAGAAACTCCGTGTTTGCTAGAAATAACTATAGCTATTTGTAGAAACCAATCAGCGGTAGCCGAGTGATTTTAATCATAGTCATGCGCCGGTCATTATATCAGGGTTTGTGCAATGAGTGTAACTAGGCGCCATACACATATATATTTATGGTCCTAGATTTTCTTACACGTGATTTAGAGATAAAGTGCAGAACCGGACCTAAGAACAGCATACCACGAAGATAAATGTAATTGGTTGAGAAAGGAGATGATATAATAAGCTATGTTAAATCACGTCCTGTTATCATTTGTTGTGCTGGAAGTGTTACCCAGATTAATAAATGGCGTGCTTTTCCACCGACTTAAAAAAAGAAGGAGGTTCTCAATTCGAATGTTTTTTTTGTATGTTTGTTACGCGATTGTTCCGTCAATTATGAATTGATTTTGATGATTGTTGTTTTGATTGGTAAGTCCTACATCAGAGGTGGTCCTATATAAATTTTATCAAAATTCATTTAGCGCTTTTTCAAAAACCAACAATAACAAAAAAATAATGACGTTTTGGTTTGTGGTTCCGTGCAGCAAAAGTTTTGATGAGGACTTTTCATGCACACAGACTTCATTCGCATTCCGACTGGGGAGGCAGAAATTGATAGAAATAGAAATAAGAAACTTGAAACCGGTTTTGTTAAGTTTTTAACTTGGTGAATTTTTGTGGATACGAATAAAAGATAAATACCCGAAACATATTGTGCACGTAGACTTAACACTAACCTAGTAAAGCCTCTGAATTTTTTCTCTGAATTTTTGTCAGTGTTATTTTTACATATAAAATTAATATTTATATTTATATTTTTTCTATTTCTATTATCACGCCTCGAGAGATATGAATGATGAACCCATCAAACGCATAGAGTCACCGACCGTCACACTACATATCAGCTTTCTCTGACATTCTTCCTCACCGAGTTTTCCTACATTCCTTTCCAACATTTCTGCTAGGCGTTTACAATCCGCCCCTGCCTGACCCCTTGACAACTAGACATACAACAGGTGACTTGTAACTTGTGGTTATTCAGTTTGTGTCAAGGATGCACATTTATTTTTAGGTGTTGTAAAACATTCACTATCCAAGCCCCACAGGACTGCAGTTAGGCATAATTTAGCTATGATATTGCTGTTGATATCGCACGCATACCTTATCGAGAAGGCAAAGACAGGGCGCGGTGCGAGGTAATCTGTATTCCCAACAATAGGTAGTCAAAAAAGACAATATTTATTCTGATCCTATAGGACAGAACCCGAAAAATCAACGTTTAATGGACCCTCAAATGCTGTCACTATATCTCATCGGGAAATGACAGCGTCAGTATGTGGTTTGAGAGGCACTTAAATTGAGAAGCTGTCTGTGCATTCACCCATTAGTCGATATATTTAAAGTAAACAATACATTTAGGATCAGATGGTGCTCGACGCAAAATGTTTTCCGAATCAGTTAGTCGACCAGTCATTATGTCCTTTGGAACGATATGACCACAACGGGAAAATCGCCAAGGAGCAAGTCATTTGTCATGACCCTATTAATCACCACTTACGATAAGGACCTAGGTCATATTCTGTATGTTAAATACTTTAAATCTAGATGTAATACTAGCCATATTTATGTAGAATAAATTTTATGTGCTAGTCTCTGAACTTTGGTTGAATGCAGTATGCGTTGTGGATTCGTCACAGAATGCAAAGCAGTGGGCGTTCTCACTGTGTGTGACTAATTGGCACAGAATGTCAGGATGACTAAATGCAGTCTGTCGTAACAGGAAAGTCCGTTGCACATTAAATCCAATGTGCAAACTTTCGATAGTCTAATGTAGATATTATTAATTATTATAGTTTTATTGTACGCGAAGGTCTTCCCCCTCTATCGACCTTCCTATCCATCCGTGGTTAGCTGGAAGAAATCTCTAGTTAGAGATGGAAAGTTTTCTATTATAATTTGAAGTTAGAGATGTAGGTAAGTTTTCTATTATATGTTGTCTATGTTATCTGTATGTAGTACAGTAAGTAAATAAATTAGGGTTATAAACAAACATAAAACTAATATCTATAGTAATAAGTAAGTTTCATTAGCCCTTAGCCGTTAGCATTAGCTCCGGACACGAATCTACCGAAAAATACAAATTTAAAATTTAAAACACCGCCGACACATATACCAAACGAAACCTTCTAAATTTGGTTTACTTGTTTCCTTGTCAAGTTGATAACTTTCAAAACACTTAATCGATTAAAAAAACATAACTAAGAATCCTCGCAATGAAGGCTTCTACCAACTACAGGAAACCGTATTAAAATCCGTCTACCTATTTGACCGTTATTCCTTGTTAAGCGAATAACTTTGAACTACAGATCGAATTTGATAAAACATATCTAAGAATCATTGCAGTGAACGATACTGCCAACTGTAGGAAACCGTATGAAAATCCGTACACCCGTTTGATCGATATTCTTTGTCAGACGGAACTTTTGAACTACTGAACCTATTTTAACAAAACATATCTAAGACCATCGCAGGGAAGTCTACTACTATTTACAGAATACCACATTTAAATCCGTTTGACCGCTAGGGTGCAACGGACAGACATACAGACACACTGACATACCGACTGATGCTTCAAACTTATAACACCTCTTTCGGTCGTCGGGGGATAAATATTATCAATGACGCGGGTCACTAACTATTGATTGTTCTTTGAGTCATTTCCTGGGTAATCAAAAGGGACGCACACACGTCGCTACAGGTTGAGGACTCGTCTCTGACTCACTCCCTAGATTCCCAGTTACCAAAAGGTTTCGCTTCTTTTCATTAGCTTCGGTAGTCGCGTACACAAATATTATTGTCAACATCCTAGCCATGTCCACTTCCCCACCTCATCAATTTCCTACCCCTACCTTCAAATCACCCATAGACCAATCACTTTACTACAAAACCCAATATCAAAGAAATACTCGTTCCATCAGTTAGGTCGACGTACAGGATATTGACAAACGATCAACAGATCCTTTAGATCACGTGAGGTTTGAAGGTCAGCAGGTAGGCATTCATACAGTTGACCATGGGCTATCGTGCGACCCCCAGTTAGGCAGTCCATTCATAATTCCCACTTACCTAGTGCCGTAGTGTAATACCAGTAAAATCCGGTTAAGGCGTTCTCGCAATAGTGGAGTTCACCTGATCACACCGGTCTAGTCAAAGTTATTCAGATCGGGATGAATGATGTTGATATATTGGTTTGCTGCCCTCCCTCAAATATAGCGAAGGGGTGATAGCTGGTGCACAAGGTAGAGATGTGCATACGTTTTTCTATTATATTATAACTTATATATGTTATCTATGCGGCCGTTTTGTGTAGTACAGTAAAAAAATACGATTATGCTTATAGGTAAGTTTCATATTAGCCCTTCCGCTCACGAATCTACTGAAAAGATAACTACAAATTAAAAATTTAAAACACCGCCGACACATACCTATCTACTAAATTATAACTTAACCGTGTTACTACAAAAATATTACACATAATTGAACCTCAATACAAACGTCAAATCCTATACATTTTTGTATTTGATCAAGTGTTGAACAGTCGTTTACTTTTTTGTGGTAAGGCCATTAAAGTCTAAAATTTGGTTCACTCGTCTCCTTAAAGCTGATAACTTTCGAACCACTGAACCGATTTCATTAAAACATATCTAAAAACCCTCGCAGTGAAGACTACTGCCAAATACAAAAAAACTGCATTAAAATCCTTCTAGAGAGCTGAAGGGCAATTGAAGCGCAAAGTCGTTGAGATGTGCCCTGCCCATCCTAACCTACGGCGCACAAACTTGGTCATTGACCGAACATCACAAGTCCAGACTCAAGGTTTGCCAGAGGGCGATGGAGCGCAGTATTCTGGGAGTTAAACGCACAGACTGCATTAGGAACACCATACTGCGCACCACCACTGGCGTCGCTGACGTAGGCGTACTGACCGCAAAACTCAAGTGGAACTGGGCCAGACACGTAAGTCGAATGCCCCCAGACAGATGGGCAAAGATAGCCACTACTGGTTGCCTACAGACGGAAACCGGCGTAGGGGAAGACCCAGAGGAGATGGAGGGATGACCTGGACAAGTTCCAGCCAGAGTAGGCCACTGTAGCGGCGACAAGAGATGTGTGGGCTCGAAGCGGTGAGGCCTTTGCCCAGCAGTGGAACACCTATATAAAAATATAAGAAAACAGTGTACCAGTTTGACCGCTATTCGATACTTTTGAACTACAGATCCCATTTTAACAAAACATATCTAAGAGTCATTGCAGTGAACTATACTCCAACTACAGAAAACCGCATTAAAATCCATGACCGCTAGGGTGCCACGGACTTACATATAGACACACCGGCACACCGGCACACCGAAACATCGAAACATCGAAACACCAACACACTGACACACCGACACACCGACCACACCGACACACCGATACACCGACCCACAGACGCTTCTAACTTATAACTATACATTTTTAAATTAAGCTGATAACTTTTACTAAAACGTTTTTAGCATAAAACCCCTCTTTAAAACCGCATTAAAATCCGTCCACCCGTTTGACCGCTAGGGTGCCACGGACAGACACACAGACACGCTGACACACCGTCAGACACTTCAATCTTATAACACCTCTTTTGGTCAACGCGGGTCAATAATTATTTATCAATAACGCGGGTCACTTACTATTGTGCTTTGAGTCATTCCCTGTGTAATCAAAAGGGAAGCACACCCGGCGCTACAGGATGAGGACTCGTCGGTGACTCGCTCCCTAGATTACCAGTTACCAAGAGGTTTCGCTTCTTTGCATTAGCTTCGTGTGCTTAGTCTTACTATTAATAAGAAAGTTTCTCCAGAGACACAATTTTTATTTTCCACATCCTACCCCTGTTCACTTCCCCACCTCGTTAATTTCCGACCCCTGTCCACATCTTCAAATCACTCATAAACCCACCACTTTGCTATAAAAACCCGATATCAATACTCGTCCCATCAGGGATAATGTACAGGGGGGTATAGCTACTATTTGACAAGCATGTCGCAGGCTGTCGCAGTAGTATAATATTGGGCAGTCCAGGACACTTTTCACAAGGGTGAGAATATTTCCCTAAATAGTATTGGGCAAGTTAGGACACCTTTCCGGTGTGAGAGGCTCGCTGGCATTTCCTTCAACTTTATTGGACAAGCTAGGACACTTTGGAGGAGGAGGGCGAACGCAAGTGAGCTGTAGTGAGATTTAGGGAAATCTCTTTCACCTGAAAATGTGTCCTAAACTTCCCAATACTATACCACTGAAGTCTGCGATATGCATGTGAGAGGCTTGTCAATAAGCAGCATATGGGCCCAGTAAGTTGACCAACGATCAACAGATAATGTCCTTTAGCTCGCGTACGCGATAACACGTGAAGTTTGAAGGTCAGCAGGTAGGCATTCATACAGTTGACCATGGGCTATCGTGCGACCCCCAGTTAGGCAGTCCATTCATAATTCCCACTTACCTAGTGCCGTAGTGTAATACCAGTAAAAGCCGGTTAACGCATTCTCACCGGTCTAGTCAAAGTTATTCAGATCGGGATAAATAATGCCCACTTTTAGCCGGTTATTCGATACTCCGTTTTTCGTGACAGGGGGCTAGCCCATCGCCGCTGCAATGAAGTAATGAGGTTTCCTCACAATGTTTTCCATCTCCTTTAGAAAGTCCCTATAATATATGATAAATTACTTATCTCATTGGTACGTGGTCAGCACCGGGATTCGAACTCGCACCTCCTGTATGAGAAGCAAACGTGAAACCCACTAGATCACGGAGCTCTCCTATATAGCAACCTATGTTTGTCTATCAATCTAATGATAATGTGCTGACATTTCTATCTCCATATAACTAAGGACAAATCCAAATAAATAAAGAAATCACGTTCAATTAAGGCGATCTCAGTAATACTTGGTCCTGCAAACGTCAATCAATCAAAATGCATTGAAATGTTGAAGTAATTTATCATACTATTTATCTAGCCGTATGACGAATCAATCAAGTCACTGGGCTTGTAATTACTTGTATATCAATTTGCTGTCTGTCAAACGTTCATGTAATTATACAGGGTGTGACTGAAAGGTGTGGTTAATTTCAAGGGATTGTTAGGGATATCATTCTGAGCAACTTTCACCATGACACCGATTTGATCAGGGCAACTTTATTTTTCAATTCTCCCTACAAATCTGCTGACCCCTCGGCCCAAAGGGTATGGTGAATAGAAAAATAAAGTTATTCTGATCAAATTGGTGGAACAACCTTAAAATATGACGACACCCTTTCTGTTACACCTGTATAATATAGGTATTGTTATGTAGAAAGGTGCATGTACATACAAATAACAAACCTACATCGAAACAAATCATCTGGTGTTCAGGATATCCAATCAAAATTCTCTTTTTTACTGTAGATATTTACAAATATGCTTAGCACACGTAATTTCTAGGGTTCCGTACCCGAATGGTGCCAAACGGGACCCTGTTACTAAGCCTCCGCTGTCCGTCTGTCTGTCCGTCCGTCAGCGGGCTCTGGATGAATTACACAGTTTCTACAGAGTATTTGTGTGGCCAGTTTGTTTTTTTCGTTATCGGTAAACTCTGGTAAACAGAAAAAAACTGATGTTATAGAAAAAATACTTTAATTGCGGGGTTTGATTATTGAGCTTTGTTTTATGTAGGTAAAGAAATAATAAATATAAATTCGAATTTTACTAGATATGAAGTGTGTTTTTGTAACCGATTTAATTGTATTCTTGTAAATAAATTACTTAACTTCTCAAAAACCGAGGGCAGTTGGGACGGGTGCGATTTTGAACCTTATGCCATGGCAATAAAATGTAAAACCTGTAACGGAAAAGTGGCGTTATATAACGCCGGTGGTATTCAAGGTGTTAATTTCTGCCCAGTTCTGGTTCATGTAAAAGAGTTTTAGTTAAAACAGAGGTTCATAGACAATTTATTTTTATTTTTTGTATTACGGCCATGGAAGCTAGTCCTCCTAGTATTGATGATTTAAGTTTGCTGTTAAAAATTAAAGGGGTTTACAAGAGTTGTGTATTTTTGTGTGAGTCCTTATACGATGAAATGGAACCCTTCGTGTGCGTGCCCGACCGGTTTTAGTTTTGCCCCTTCTCTACGTTGGACCACTGTGGGAGAAGCAGCGCAAAGAATTGCATGCAGATGCAATTTTAGCTCTGTTTTAAAAATAGGTTTTATTTAACTTTTATCAAATTCAGATACCATTAATTACTATGTTCGATTCCAAATCGATATTCGATCGATGGTTTCTGAACGGTCATTTTAATTTGACGTTAGCTGTCAATCTGGCAGTTTTGACAACTGACAGACGAAAAAACAACCTCGCAATGAAAACGCGTTTTGATTAGGTTGTTGAAATTAAATCGCAGGGCATCTGGAATGTATTCGGGATTCCCTCAGGATTGTTAATATAGCTGAGTGTGCCGTTGTCTCTCGAACCAGATAAAGTTCGGATTTTCGTGCCCGATTCGTATTTACCACGTAGAACATAACCTGTGTGGGACCACTGTGCTCATTGAAGCTGGCCCCCCAGTCATACCTGGTTGGCTGAAGAACCTGTCTACCAAGAAGAGCCTAGGGCGCGCCCGGGCCTTGCAGAGAGACAGGAGGTTGACGGGACCGAAGCACAGACCAGGTTAGATCTACCCCACATAACTTTAGCTCGGTGAATCGCCGACGTTCATCACTTCTTGGCACCTGATCGTCACGCTACCTCGTAGCTCATGGGCCCCTACGAGGTCATTAGGTGCTGAGAAGCCTGAACAACTATCAATAATATGCAGGAATAAATTTAATCGTAGCAGCGAGTTTTGTGTTGAGTGAGATTAACTCCATGCACTCTAGTCATAAATGTAATCTTGGATATCATAGTATCCCTTATTACAACATTATTTTCAATTGCTCAAATCGTAGTTTCACTTTAAAAAATATATATATTGCTCGGATAGCTCTTTTATGTGATATAAAAATAGTTTTAATAAACGCTACTTTCCCCCACAACAATATAGAATATTATTTGACACTTCAAAAGTAACTAAAATAGACAAGCCCAGCTGTAATCCATATTTTGTCTGATGTCCCTACCAGCATAAGCCGCAGAACTTAATCTACCATCTAATTTATCTATGTGGGGTCCCCACAGCAATTTGCTATCAAAGGTTATTCTGAGGAAATTTGTGTCATATACTAATTGTAACATGTTGCATTCTAACAATAAACATGTCTCAACTTAGTTGCCATTTGAAGAAATAGTTTGATTCACTTGGATATATCAGCGTTAAACAACTCTTTGAAGACCAGCAGTGAAGTTTTATCTGCAAACAACACTAAGTCAGTTTCTCCACCTTAAAAAGCAGATCGTTCGTATTATATACTTTGAAATATTTTGAATATGTTTTGACGCAAGCACAATTTCAATAATTTTAAGATCTCAAGAAATAGCACGTTTTATAAACATAAAGGTGATAAATTTAGATTTAGTTTTTTTTCATAAAGTTCCCCATTGACATACCAATTATAAGCTTTCAAACTAAAAGGTTGAAGAGAAAGGATGATATATATATTTTTTCGGGATTTGCGAAGTGTATCCTTTAAGATACACTTCGCAAATCCCGATACACTCTCAGATACACTTGGGGACCAATTTCCTTCAAGGTGTCGATGCAACAGACGCCGCTGCAAAGTTGCCCAGTGTCCCGAAACATGCCCCGTATGTCCCGAAACCTGCTCCGAGTGTATTTTACCATAATAAAATGTGGTCTTTGGTCTCTGCCTACCCCTCTTCCGGGAAATAGGCGTGAGCATATGTATGTATGTATGTATGTAAAATGTGGCGGGGTATGTGTATAATGTCCAGGGTATGTGTAAAACATCGCGGGGCATGTTTCGGGACACTGTGCAACGTTGCAGCGTCATGTGGCTGCGACATAAACATTTACATACAGGCAATATATAGCTTCTGGCCCCACACTAGGATACCCTGTGTCGTGGGAACCAGAAAGAGCGACGTCACCCATATGTTGGGAGACATTTTGTCCCTAGCGTACCTATTAGTGCCTTTATCGTCCATATGTTCCCCAGGGAAACGTGTTACAAATAATGGGATACACGTGTTGCATAATATAACTATAGGTTACTATGTGTGTGCGTATATAAACATGTGTAAACAAACGTGGAAACATCTAGACTAGTTTACTTCAGCTACTTCCATAGCATTATGTCTTACGGCATACTGCTCTGGGGGAACACTGCAGACATTAACATAATATTTGTGCTGCAGAAGAGGGCTGTTCGTGCAATCTACAATGTGGGTCCCAGAGAGTCACTGCGTTGTAAATTTGCAGAAATTAACATTATGACTGCACTGTCATAATGTTAATGTCAGTATATTTATGAAAACCTAATGGACGTCCACAAAAATATTGATAAATTTCTTAAGAATAGCGACAGGCACAATGTTAACACTAGAAATGGGAATAAACTAGCTATACATACTACTAGGCTCCATAAGGTTAATGTATCTTTTAAAGGGCAATGTATTCGCTTTTACAACAAAATCCCAACTGAGTTACAAGAATTGGCTCTAAATAAATTTAAAATTTTGTTCAAAATCACTTATGTAAAAAGGCTTACTTCAAAGTATCAGATTATGTAGAAGACAAGAAAGCTTGGGAATGTGTTTGCTCCAATTCTGTAAAAAATTACATATAAAGCTGGAGGTTTCTAGTCGCCTCTTTGCCTCCAGCATCTAAAACATTGAGGTGACGGAATTGAAATGGAGTTCTATGTTTCCCTAAACCTTTTAAAGGGAAATATTTAGTTTAAGATTTAGTAATTAGTTTAAGATTTGACATTCTCCAAATACTTATATGTGTTTCTTATGAAAATAAACTCTTTTGTGTATGTGTATTTTTTTAAAATTAGGTATGTATGTCTAGTTTAAACCAACACGTCATATATTTGTTGACACAAAACTTAGGCGACAACAGATTAAACCACATTTTATAGTCGAATAAATTTGTGTAACATCCAAGGTGTGATTTGTTTTGTAAACATAATTGTTATTTTGAGACCTTTGCGTGGGTGACGATAACATATGATACAATTAGATTCGATAAGGAAGTCATATTTATACGAAAACTGAGTAACGTGCAAACTATTAATAATACGAGACAAAATACAAACGTAAACATTTATTTACAGGTACGTTGACCTGGGCCCCACACTAGGATAGGGCTTATGTTGAACTGTTTACCAAATTGAGTAAAAAGTTAAATCTAATAACCGGTCAAGTGCGAGTCTAACTCGCGCACGAAGGGCCCCATACCACCGTACAATGGTGGTGTAAGTAAATACACTGACGAGCAATGAAAAAGTTCCAGTGAGATAGCACCAAATTACTCCTAAATGGGAAAGGTTAGCTTGACGCCGTCTGCAATATTGAAGTACATTTAACAGCGCATCAGATTCATCATTACCAAGTAAAAACGTCAATATTGTGTTCAAATTTTAAATTAAATGTTTTAAAAAATTGGATGGGTGTTTGTCGCCATTTTGTGGGTGGAACTTTTTCATTGCTCGTCAGTGTAGTTGGAATTTATATAGCAAAATGTATGTGGTATTGAAATAATTTTTGTATGGGAGCCCCCTTAAATATTTCTTTTATTCTGTTTTTTAGTATTTGTTGTTTCAGCGGCAACAGACGTACATCATCTGTGAAAATTGAATGTGTCTAATTATCACGGTTCATGAGATACAGCCTGGTGACCGACGGACAGCGGAGGCTTAGTAATAGGGTCCCGTTTGGCACCCAAAATAAAACACTTATTTACCCCATATTTACTAAATATTCCCCAAAATTGTACACGTACTCTATATTGTACTAAACTACATGGGCTTGCCTCGCTTCGCCTCAGCTCCAGGTAGCATCATAAAGTTGTGACCTAACACAACCTAACTACGGACAGAAACCTAGAATTCGGACAGAAAGTGGACGACGACGTTACAAACCCGTATCGGAAAAGGCATCACACGACGAACTCCACTCACAAGACAATTCTCGTGCTCACGTTCTATTTATTTTTTAATATCTGGTGGACCTTGAAGTGGTAAACAATGTGACCACGTGTAAAGGTTCATTCAACGTTCCAATCTTTATCAAGGACATAAACAAAATATTCAGGAAATGTGTTACTTTAGTAGGGTAAATATATTCATGGACGGAGGTACATCCTGTCTAGTAAAGGAAATAAGCAGCTTAGATTTCTGTCGGGACGAGGTCGTAAATGGGCAGAGGCTGAAAGCCTTTATGAGAACTGGGCGTTACCGATTCAGCTTAGGAACCAAAAGTGATCCGCAAAATTATCATGACTTAAATCCCCTTTATTGCTGTAGTACCAAAGGACAGTACCATCAATGGAACTAGTGACACACTTGTGTATCGCTAGTTCCATTGACGGTACTATAGACACATGTAGTTTTTAGTACCACTGGCCGATAATATGAGTGGTACTAGTGACACAGTGTTCCGTGGAACAGACAAGCGGTCCAGTTCCACACGTAACAAAAAACTACCCATGGTACACCCTCTCGTCGTCCCTTCAGCTTTCCATAAAGTACCAGGGCAAGAGACTGTTGCAGGAGGTTTATTCTTTATGTTCAAAAGAGGTCACATTAGCACAGTCAGCACAGCAATGGATCACAATACCATGTCTTGAATTTGTTTACGTACTGTTTGAGTGTCTTGAAATAAATAAATGGTACTAGTAATAAGGTGAGCTTGGGTTTTTTATGTATCAGTAGTACGAATGTCATTTGTTTAGCAAGCAAACCCTGGACATTTTAATGAGTTTAGTTTTTAAAGGTACGCAAGTGCGTCACTAGTTTCATTGATGGTACAACTGCAATAAAGTCTTAACCTTGAGAGTTAAGTGCTTAACCTCTCAAAAACCGAGGGTAGTTGGGGCGGGTCGCAATTTTGAACCCTGTAACGGAAAAGTGGCGTTAGCTAACGCCGTTGGTATTCTAGAGGTTAAAACATTAGGTAATCTAGTGGTTCTGTGAGAACAGTAGACCTCGCGAGCCGACGGTAGTTGGGATGGGTCGCGATTTTGAACTTTATGTCATGGTAATACAAGTTTAAACCTATACCGGAGAGGTGGCGTTAGTGCCGGTAGTATTTAAGAGGCAAAACATATTGTCACGACTGACGGAAAAAACGTTTTATTAAAAATGCGATACAAGTTTATTTTGCGCAATCTAACGAAGAAAGTCCAATTTGAAATAGAATTTCAGGAGCTTGAATTTTCCAATTACTATGCAGACTTTTGAGCAAAATAGGGATATAATATTATATCCCTATTATATTGATATTTTGGCGATTAGTCGCGTTTCCTTGGTCCTAGGAGGTCAAATCTGGTGTCGACAGGTTCGTCTCGTGAAGGCGGAGAGAACTGCGTATTCTGATTAGGTATAAATTTTCCGAAATAAAATAAAAACTGAAATCCGCTATAACGAATACATTTGCTGCAGAAAACTTCCCCCCCCCCCCCCACTTTTCCCTCCACTCCCCCCATCACACCCCCGACCCCTTGAAGTTTATCGGATGAACAACTGGAATTATTATAAATAAAATAATCCAACTGCATTTTCTTTAAATACCACATACAAGCTTATGAATGCACCTGGTTACTTTAATGAAGGGTCCCGGGTTCGAGTCCCGGTGGGGGCAAATGTTTGTTTGATGAGAACGGATGTTTGCACCCTAGTCATGGTTGTTTATCTATCTAAGTATAATATTTCTCTATATAAATATGTCTATCATTGTCTAGTACCCAAGATACAGGGAATCCTAGTTTAGGGCTAGATCAATGGGTGTAAATCAATGTGTGTAAATGGTGTCCAAGGTATTATTATTATTACATATATATTAATGAAGTATGAAACTAGCCGCACCAAAGACTCGACAAAAAAAACTATATAATTATCGAACCTGCTCACAAAATTTCACGCGAATCGGCCGAGAAATGCGACCTGTAGGCGAAAACAGACAGACAGAAGGACAAATGCATTTTTGGCACATCTCGAAACTGGGCGCATCGCTCGCTTCGCTCGCTCGGTTAACAAAGCCCATTATGGCATATTGGATTGGAAATGGTTGCCATGGTGATGTTGTTGTTTTGAACCCAAACGAATCGCTATATAAATTGTGATAACCGTTAGTTTACAAACTATCGACAAATTGTAAAGGAGACCGACAGGGTTTAAAATTTATGTTTCTTTCGTTCTCACATGTCAACCTAACACGAAGGTTTTCGCAGAAGGGATTCGCTTCGCTTACCCCCTTTAGCCTTCACCTACCCTGGCCCATTATTCGCCCTAGTATTTCGTTTGCAATTCAAGTTTAAACCAGTTCATAATTTAATGGTTTCATTATAAACTAACGCGATTTAATCTAAGCAGCACGGTACACTTTACAATTTATCGACAGTTTACAAACTAACGAGAAAAAATCCATAGATTATTATAAACGAAGGTTTTCGCAATCTTACCGTGGCAGCTACAAAGGTTGTGGTAATAACCCCTCCAGCCTAAGAAAGTCATGGAGAAGTCACGAGCTCCAAACTAAACACAGGGGAGTAAAACAGGTAAGGGGAAATGGACTTACAAAAAAACATAAGTAGGAAATACCTTCGGGTGGCCACAGATACAGAAGATCTGAATATTCCTTAAAATATATTTTTTATTTAAATAATATACATATATTTTGGGGAATGAAAGTACCCATAATTACGAACAACTTTCCCCAAGAAACATATGGTCGCAAATAATATTTTTATTTTATTTTTTATTATTATAGTAGTTTATGTGAGTCACATCAACTGTGTGAGTGAGAGATGTGTGATATCACTCGAGAGTTTTAATGCCTAATTATGTACAGTTACATACACTAGTTTATCTACACACATATCATAAGCTCTCTTTGACGTGTTCAGGAACCGCATGTTTGACAGGCATTGTGGTTCTGCAATTGTTTAGCTTGTTCTTTAGTACCAACTTCACGCAGACGGGCGTCGGCGTTCGAAATTTGAATGTCAGTACCAACTTCACAGACAAACTAGGGACGGCACGCGGGTGGGCGTCGGCGTTCGCAATTTGAATGTCATTATATGTGGAAAAACTACACATAATGACCATTATGTGTAGTTTTCCAGATACGAAACGAGTTTTTACCAAGTAGTTTAACATAATGCTGATCGTAACGTGCGGTTTTTGAACGCAGTAAAGAGGGTTTATGATACGTGTGTAGATAAAATTATATATAAGCCCTGGGCAAAGGCCTGTCTCTCCCATCCTCCGCTCTTCTCGATTCTGAGCGGTCATCCAGCAGTTCTTCTGTAGTTTATCAGCCCATCTTCCTGGGTGGGCCACGCTTCCTCGTGGCTTTTGTGGTGCCTGAACCCATTTTGTGGCTCTGTAAGCCCAGAGGCAGCGGTCCGGTTGCATTAAAGCAACATGGCCGGCCCAGTCCCCCTTCTGAGCTACGTCGACGATGTAAGTCAACGATTTTTTGGTTTTTATACTACTTAAAATGATCGGGAAATATTAAACTACACATCAAAAATACTGATTTGCACAGAAAATATCAGGGCAAAATGCGCGAAGCGAGGCCCCTTTTATCCTTTGTGTAGGTTTAACGAGCAAGGACAACAAAAATACTTAAAACATAAACTTGCGTACACATAATATATTTAAAACGTAAAAATTGTTTTTGCTGTTCCTTTTTTGCTGTGCAAATCAGTATTTTTGATGTGTGATTAAGCTAGCCAAATAGAACTAACTATGACAACAGTAATTCTTGACTGCAACTATTCAATACTCTATTTCTCAAGACCTCTGTCAGGTCGGGCCAGCTGGGGCATCAGAAAAGCAGCATCACAATGAATCTGAAACCAAGAGCCCATCAACGGGTCTGATATGTTCACAGTTCAGTGGTTCACACCCAGACACTTACGTACCTGTACGTACAATAAATTCTGTTTACCGAGTGATAACGCGCACATAACACTTTATTCGATATTCAAGTCGGCTCCTACTCGAATCGATCGAATAAATATTGGACTTGTCTGCGTTTGCGCACGAAATTCGGGGCCTCCAATCGGTCGTGAACCTCTCTGAGCCGGGCTCACATGACGACCGTACAAAACTTTTTCTAGAAACAAGCTCGCCTTTGTTCATGTATTTTTAATCGTACAACCACCAGAAGTCATGGTCATCATGTAGGGACTGCCCTCCAGTGGTCCACAGAATTATATCTTACATACCACATATGTATGTATGTATGTATGTATGTATGTATGTATGTAGAATTCTGTGGATCACAGGAGATGGACTTTATTTAATCTTTTGCAGTAACAACGGTGAAATCTGGCACGTAATTGATCGAAAATACGTATTAAAAGCGGCTAGTGGTAGGAGTAACAGCTTGATTGTCCAAAGCTGTTCCACAACTCCAAAAACTGCTATTGCTGGTCCATGTAACTCCGCCGGCGCGCCACTGGCCTTCACCTTGCCAAACCTGCGCCGACGCACTTTACATACGTATTGCCGTATTACGTGCTGCCATCTCGCGATTTTTTGGAGTTGTCTGCTTATCAATTAGGGCCTTAAAATTAATGGAATTGGGAAACAATAAATTGGCGGTTAGTCTGATTTCGCTCCGGACAGCGAAAAAAATTTTTGCAGCTTCTCGACTGCTTTCCATCTGATTTAAAGATATTCATCTGAAGAACTCTATAATTAAACGTGTGCGAGCAAAATATCACTCCCACATACCTACTGGACTAAGCAATGCCACTGTTTATTTAAATATTGATTTTACCTTCTATTCAAATCCAGGCAATGTAGTGAAAAAGACTTATAAAGGATGGTATAAAGCGCTGCGCTTTAGCCACTATCCTCAGAGAAAGTAAAAAAAAACGGTCAAGTGCGAGTCTAAATCGCGCACGAAGGGTTCCGTACCACCGTTCAATGGAAGCGATGGTGTGGAGTGAATAGTTTGGATTTTACACAGCAAAATATTGTTTACAAAGTTATTGGTGCGGTTTCTTTGACACTCCATGTACGTAACCAGGTGCATCCATAAGTTTGTATGTGGTATTGAAAGAATTGTTGTATGGGAGCCCCCTTAAATATTTCTTTTATCCTGTTTTTTAGTAATTGTTGTTATAGCGGCAACAGAAATACATAATCTGTGAAAATTTCAACTCTCTAGCTAGCTAGGTTCTTGAGATACAGTCTGGTGACAGACGGACGGACGGACGGACGGACGGACAGCGAAGTCTTAGTAATAGGGTCCCGTTTGGAACCCTTCGGGTACGGAACTCTAAAAACACTTGGGTGAGCTTGCTTCCATCCCGTAATTTAAATATAAGGTTTGGCCCTTTGCTTCCGGCCTAATTCAGCTGACGTCATCACTATCAGAAGAAATCCCTAAATTGTAAAGATGATTCGGTGGGATGACTATTTTGACTATTTCACCCAATTCCCAGTGTTTAAGCACCATTAACCCACGCACCCAAAAACCCTACATTAGAGTGGATCTATTCTTAGTGTCTAAACACACTATGCCGAAGATACGCAACCGAAGTCCGGCATGATTGCGCCTGCAATGTTATTTGCATTACTGCAATTGCATTGCATTACAGCAAACTTCGGTCGGGCGTAAAATCAGCGGTAAGTTATTCTGTAGAGCACACATTATTCGCGACCAAAGTCCGCTTCGATTGCCGAGACCTCTACTGAACGAACTGAGAGACGCACACAAAGTTGCGCAACTGAATTTCTGCCGCGAAAGTTCGGTATTTAGGGTGTGTCATGTCAGCCGAATACGCGCGGCAGGCGCGGAGTCATGCCGATCTTCGGTCGCGTACCTTCGGCATAGTGTGTTTAGACCTTAGAGTAGCATTTGGCATCTGTCAACAATAGGGACAGAGCTATGCGTGGGTCTCCTTTCCTTTTCTAAGCGAGACAAGGATGAGAAGACTGACGTGACCGATAGCTCGACAGTATTGACATACTGTTGACATATGTCAAATGCGCCTTCTAATAATGGGTCCACTTTAGTCGTCAGATGACGTCAGCTGAGTTGGGCGGGAAACAGAGGTCCTACCTTGATTTTCTTCTAACATACCCGATCCCGTAGGAAATCTCATAACCTAACAATAAAATTATGCTCTTGCACTGGCCTGTGGCGGGAAATCGGTTGACGTCATTTTCATCGATCAGAAAAAATAAGATAAATAAAAACCGTTTGCCGCCGAAACGCTATATACGCTATACCTGCTCAAGAGTGCATTTCTGATTTATATTCCCTTCGCTGTTAAGTCGGCTGTAGTGCCCAACTGTCAACTGTCACGAAAAAAATGGGCTAATGCAATATCCGGTTGCCAGATTCACGTACGATTAACTCGCTTTCATAAATAAGGTAGCAGGTATGTAGGTTACCTACCGCCTCGTCACAACCCGAAATATAAAGTCAAGTCAAGTCAAATTTATTTATTATTGTAGATATTTACATATACCTAGCAAACGTAATTTTTTGCCTCTTCTCTACATTGGACCACTGTGGGAGAAGCAGGGCGAAGAAACTCCCACAGATTGATTTTTATATCCCTTCAAAAAATTTATAAATTATTACAAAATTATTAACAGCGAGTTCCGTGTTGAGTTAGATACCCCATACAGTCCCGTCATTTAATTAATCTGGAACTTTGTAATGTCCCTTTTTGGACAGTCGTTTTTACTTGGTTTTTAAGTTGCTCTGATGGTCATTTCAAAATCTCCAGAGCTATCTTGTTGTTGTAGAGAATGCACTGACCCTTGAAAGAATTGCTAACTTTCGCGAGTCTAAGCCGAGGCGCAAGTAGTCTGTGATTATTTCTTAGATATATAAATGACTAGCCGATGCCCGCAACTTCATCTGCGTGTTCCTAGGACAGTTACCCTCCTTCTGGTGCAGTCGGATAAAAAGTATCCTATATGTTAATCTAGCTCATAAACTATCTATGTGCAAAATTTCATTCAAATCCGTTGAGCCGTTTTTGCGTGATTGAGGCACAAACTCACAAACATCCAAAAATCGCTGTTAACCACCAGTATTGGCAACGTATGTGAACATTTATAGTATGAGTTAGTTATGAAACTTTCTCCCCAAAAACACATTTTTCATAAGCTAGCAAAACTTATAGGCGAAGGGAATTTAAAGCTGAAATGCAGATGAAAATCTCGAGGGCGTATTCGAGTCAGCAGCGAACCTAATTTAGAACAATCCCGCCGTCGCAATACTGGCGCGGCGTGTTCGGTTCACGGCAAACAAGGGAAAGTCATAATCTGCGGTAGACAAAAGGCAGACGGATTCCGACTTACCTTATTATTATTTAAGCCATTATTGCTTAAAAACAAACATGGCCAGTAAACCATTTCTTCAATTCCATGACTCTTTATGTAGATCTTTCACATTCATTTGTGCTCTGATCTCTTACTCATTATTGTTAGGTAATCATTATCCCTTGCTTTTTGAAGTCCCTCATACGTGTCGAAATATGCCAAAGTGACCAAAAAACATAATATCTCTTGCAAAAGAGCTAACTTAATCTTCAAGCTCTTAAAAAAGTACTACTTCCAAAAGCTAACTTTGGTGTCAAATTGACCACGAAATATTTTCATTCCGCAATTTAATGATCTTAATTAGCACTCGAAACAGTCCTCCAAGTATGATATGATTTAATTGTCCTTGGCAACAGCCCGCAATGAACATATAGGATATAAATTTCAATAAAACGCCTCTTAAATTATCATAATTACGTCTAACTCCACGCTGGAATTAGCAAATTTATGTTATTTATGTAATCTTCGCTTTATTCATAGGTCTCGCCTTTATTTTAATGAATGAAAAATTCTAGCGAACAGTTTTGGTTAGTATTGCACCATAAAAGATATTAATTAACCTTCTTGCTTCAAGTCTAAATTAAAAACCAAGTCAGATAAATGAAATAGGCAAAACGAAGAAAAAAGACATTCGAAATCCAATTTGAACTGTCAAATTCGAAAATAGAAGCGGAGAAGAAGTCAACTGACGCTTCGTTTGAGCTTAATGACACGGGACATTCTATTTTAAAAAGCCTGTCAAAACATTCTCCTGTTACTAAACGAGTTAAGTGATATACTCGCCGCTTCCGCCTCTGAAAACTTTTAAACTATCCGCTTTATTAACAATAGACTCGTCCAGCGGCGATTTGTTACGTCTGCGCAGGTGACCTCGAATGCGAATTAGAATTTACAAAGTCGTAGTTTTTCGCGTGATAGTCGTCATAATGTTGAGTAGGAAGCCAGCTGTGGGCTGACCGCCCTTGACCGACGCGGAGGCCCGACGGAGCGGATCGCGCGACCGCGGCGACGCTCAATCTAGAAATTTTGACGGTTTCCGAGAAAAAGTAAAAGCGCTTTTTGTAGACGCGCTTGTGTTATTGTTTTTGTTTTCGTTTTATCTCTCTCTCTCTCTGTCGAGGGATCATTATGTAATTAAATGGGTTGTGCGTGGCTGGTTTTTGTCACCGCGCGGCTAATTTTTGGTACGGTTCACGCATCGTGACAATTTCGATATTTTCGATATGACGGAAGCTCGAACTCTTCCTTTGTTTGCCGATTTTCCAGGTACAAAGAATCCGACTTTCAAAAGGAGAAACAAAAACCGGGATCCACTCCACACGTATGCTTATTTCAGAACGATCTAAATTTTACTTTTTTGCCCGTGGGAGAAGCTTTTATCGCGGGGCCGTCATCCTGGTAAGTCGAGCTTTTTCGCGAGCTGGTGAAAAAATAAGAATAACACACAGACATAGATGTTCGCGCCAAAACAGCGGCGTTGGCATCGTGCGCGTGCACAAAAAGTATGAACGCCCGCTCTTTAAAAAAATCTGATATATAACGAAGCACGGGTCATCGTTCTACCGTCGACACCTTGCTGATGTGATGATGCTATTCTGAATTCTGATGTAGAGATAGAAACTCCTTAGATATGCCCCGCAATAATTAAAAACATGTATGTTAAACAAGTTAATTAAAAAAACTGCACCTGCTGATCTCGCTCTCACTAACTTAAGAAAATGGCGACCACTCGGTTAGTCAACAGACCATGTTCTACAGAAAAGACTTTACAATTAGATACTAGAGGTCCGCGACTTAATAGAAAATATAGTAAAATAGGGAACCCACCCTCAGAGACCGTAGGGAGCCCTAATCCACAAATCCACGATTCCAAATCCAACTCAAGCGCAACTAAACTTCTAATCTACAAAAGGCTGACAAAGAAATTCAATATCCAGTTTCATTCATCGCCACTTCCTCAGTAAGTTTGTTAGAGCAATCTAGTTTGTTAGAGCAATCTAGTTTTTTTGCGGGCGCCTTTTTACTGGCAGTGTAATGACAGCAACATTATCAGTTTTTGTGTACAGAGGTCTTCGATCGTGGTGCCTCAACTAGTCGAGACTCGTGTCGTGGGAGGCTGTTGGAAGGTGCTTCAAAGCGATGCAAATTCGTACAGTATAGAGAATGTGTGGTCGCTAGTGAAATGGCGCACATAGGCCGGGTTTTAAGACATCGCTAATATGAAATTTAAGCGTCACTTTGTTTGAGAACGGTCGGTGCATTCGGCCACTAGATGTCAATGTCGTAAAATAGAAAAACTACAAGCTTTAAAGACACACAGAGCGAAAAGGCAGTAGTGGTGGACGTTTTGGTTACTTGAAAGTCAAAGTCAAAGTCAAAGTACTTTATTACTGTAGATATTTACATATACTTAGCCAACGTCATTTTTTGCCCCTTCTCTACATTGGACCACTGTGGGAGAAGAAGGGCGTAGAAACTCCCACAGATTGATTTTTAGATCTCTTTTAAAAATTGCTTATGCTTAACTAATACAATTATGTTTTATTTTTTTTAATAAGCAGGCAATAATAAATAATTACAAAATTATTAACAGCGAGGTCTGTGTTGAACTAGATTAACCCCATACAGTCCTGTCATTTAAGTACTTGGTCTCGGCAGGGTTTGGCATTGGCAGTGAGGTGCACATTATCACAATCGAAGCTTGAAACAGCTGATTAGATTATCTCACGAAACGTTTCATACTTGTTTTAAGCTAATTACTAGCTAATATGTGCCTCTGCCACCCCAATTAGGAAAAGGCGAGGGTAAAGAAAAGCAGAGTACCCGCAGACCACATACTTTCCATCGGCTGATAGTTTAGTCGGGCTTCTAATCAGTATGAAGAGATAGTTATAAATATAAAGTAAACAAGTTAAAGTTAAGTTTTAAACTTATATATGTCACCGTAAGTTTGCCAAAACCGTTAGTATACATAAACTAACGTTTTTTTTCTCGTTAGTTGGTCAACTGTCGATAGATAGTAAACTGTAGCGTACTGCTTATTATATGACGTGTTAGTTGATAAACTAACGGTTAAAACTGTTAAATAGTAAACTGGTTTAAACTTAGATTAGGTGAAGACTGAGGGGGTGAGCGCAGCGAAGCCCACGAATTGTCTTCGTGTTAGGTTGATATGTAAGAACAAAAGAAACGTAAATTCTAAACCCTGTCAGTCTGGTTTACTATCTGTAGGTAGTTGATTGACTAACGGTTTTGATTATCTTACAGTGAGATATACAGTATAAACTAACAGTTTACAGTAACAAATTAAATAGGTAAGTTTCAGTTAAGTACGTTTTAGTTGAGTACGTTTACTTTGGTCCGGTACTGACGTAAGAATATCAACGCCTGAGGAGTTCTTCTTCTTCTCCTCTTCTCCTTCTTCTTTTGCAGGTGCCACAGCACCCTCAGTTCTAGATAGAGATATAGGTACCTCGGTATCTATGTCGTACTTGTCAAAATTTGTGTGAAATTTAATGTAACTGTTTATGAGTGTTTTTGCTTTGTCTCTGAATGTTTATAATATATTTTTTTATTTAATGCCAATCATTGTCTATGTTTTGTGCGTGTGTACAGATGTAAATAAATAAATATCAATATCGATATATCGGATCGGTGTCGGCCGAATGACTACGGCAATCCAACCAGATCAAACTATCGGTCGATTCTGTCTGTCTCATAGTCTGCGGAGACTCTTACCCCCAGATTCTTGTAGATTCAGATCATCACATTTCTCGTGCGGCCGATGACGCAACCCAATGTCTTCGGCGTCCAAGTGATTCACAGTTGTAATCCATTTTGCCCCCTATCAGTTACCGGACAGATGGGATTTTGGCACCATTAGTCTAGTCGCTAAAAGACGCCAATTAACGCGTCTTTTCATCGGCGGCCGCGGTCGACAACCGCAGTTTTTTGTGACATGACTTTTTATAATTTTCTGTCATTTTCCGCAATAATTTGCCGGTTTTTTTTTCCGACGAATAGTTTTCTTGGCTTCAGTGTGTTCAAGGATGCAATTTGGAATTTCAATTCCATAAAATACATTTGTGGCAGTAAAGTGATATCATTTTAAACTTTGCATAACGTTAGATAGAGCAGTGTGTTCGTACACATTCGAAGTACTGGTACTATTTGCTGGTGGAGTGATTCTGGTAATAAAGGTACGGATATTGCCAGTGGCAAGCCATTGACCGCCAAGTTTAAACATTCTCATGATCTTTTATCATCTAGGCAATAAACTAAAGTAATTAAGCCTATCTCTTATTTCACAAATCACTCGAAGCGCAGAGCAAATCCAACACCAAAAGATCCGTGGGGGGAAAATGGCTCACTACTGACTCGGTTCGTGATCTGTTTAGGGGAATCATCGCCCTCGTTATCTTAAGGTAAATAGCCTTGCCTGTCGCCTGCACTAAGGCGAAGGTGTAGGACAAGGGCCAGGGTACAGGGTACATACTGCTTGACACTCGCATGGCGTACTGTCAAATGCCGACGGGTCCAATCGGACAAGGATATCGTGGCAAAGCCAAAACTAGTGAGGATTGTATTCATTTACGGGGGCGTCCATTCAAAGTCAAAGTCAAAGTCAAAGTCAACGTACTTTATTACTGTAGATATATACATATACATAGCAAACGTCATTTTTTGCCTCTTCTCTACATTGGACCACTGTGGGAGAAGAAGGGCGTAGAAACTCCCACAGATTGATTTTAGATGTCTTTAAAAAATAGGTTGTGCTTAACTAATACAAATATGACAAATTTAATTGTTATGATTAATAAGCAGGTATAAATAATTACAAAACTATTAAACGCAAGGTCTGTGTTGAGCCAGATTAACCCCATACAGTCCTGTCATTTAAGTAATCTTGAACATTGTAATATCCCTTTTTCGACAAAGTCGCTTTAACATGCTTTTTAAATTGCTCAAATGGCAATTTCAAAATCTCCAGAGGCATCCTATTGTAGTAGAGAATGCACTGACCCTTGAAAGAATTGCTAACCTTCGCGAGTCTAAAACGGGGCGCACACAGTCTGTGATTATTTCTTAGGTTAACAAAACATTAATATGGGGGTGTCGAGAAGTCCTAGTATGGTGTTCCTCCGGTGGGCAAAGGCTAGCCTAGAAGATGGGGAAAAACAATTATTTCACACCTCGGCTGGGATTTGAACCCGGGATATATTCTGGCTTGCGAAGCAGAATGTCCAACAGACGGCTATAGAAGACGTCAATGGAAATCGTTGATCGTTTATCATCGAATAGAGCGAAAGCTCATGTTACACTTAAATACCTATTAGATTCCCTTTGTACTCAAGATAACCTCATTTTTTTAAACACACAGTACGGTCTGTGTTTGTATACTTTTAAGCTAAGTGGTAAACAACAATGGCGGAATTAGTATGGCGGATGCTCTGACAATCTATGTGCCGGAATTTCGTCAAAATACGAGTTTGCCTATTTTTTTATTTAAAAGGACAGCGTTTTTTAGTGGTTATAAATGCGTGAGTGTTTAAACTGGTATTTAGGTATAACTTGTTGCGGTAATCTAAGATGCGCGAATCTTTCGGAATGTCGTGAAATGTGTTTGTTTACTACTTAGCTCAAGCATGAAAACACTAACTTTAGGTGCCACTACTAAAAGTTCTACTAATTCGGAAAGATGGCGCCACGGAGTGCTGCCCAAACTTCGACTTTGGATTAGAATGGTCGTGTGTATGTTTTATGTTAATTCTAGCACAATTACCAACTTGATTCATAGCTCGTGTTTACAATGAATCCCTTATTATATTTAAATAGTAGGAGAGATGTCAGTTGCAGCAGATGGCACTTTATTAAAGTGTCTAAAAAAGACTTAGATATATACAATGATAGTTTATTTATATTCATTTAAAAGGAAATCTCTTATAGCACTGCAGTCATGTTGATCTCTTTTCTAGTCATGTTAAGCTATGTTTATAGTAATTTATATTTCAAAGTAGAATTTTGGTTAAATTGTGTTTAGTTTTTAGCTGTTTATATGAATCTTCTCAAGTGTGTGTTTACTTTGGATGACAGTCTAGTACTGAATGTTGAATTTTATTTTTTTTGTATATTATTAAGTGATTGTCATCTGTTTTACATACCTAATAAATAAATAAATAAACAAAAAGTAAATGTAAGTGTAATGATGAAATTCACGGATGCACGCATATTTGATTAAATCTCTCGTCTTCGCCTGTTTGAAGAAATAGAAGCGATATCTGAACAAGTTATTGTTAAAACTTTCTTTTACCTAAGAAGCTAGTAAACAAGAGGCTCATAAGTGAAATCTGATTCACCTTTTGAGTGTAGCAGTAAGCAACAACTTCAATTTCATGACATCTCCTGCCATATTTAATGGTTATTTAACTTTGGTTCACCTTTTGAGTGTAGCAGTAAGCAACAACTTCAATTTCGTGACATCTCCTGCCATATTTAATGGTTATTTAACTTTGATTCACCTTTTGAGTGTAGCAGTAAGCAACAACTTCAATTTCGTGACATCTCCTGCCATATTTAATGGTTATTTAACTTTGATTCACCTTTTGAGTGTAGCAGTAAGCAACAACTTCAATTTCGTGACATCTCCTGCCATATTTAATGGTTATTTAACTTTGATTCACCTTTTGAGTGTAGCAGTAAGCAACAAATTCAATTTCGTGACATCTCCTGCCATATTTAATGGTTATTTAACTTTCTAAGTGATTTGTGTTCGTGTACAGATGCTATCAATTCAGTTATACCTTATTAAGGGCTCAGTAAAAGGCCCAGAGGGTGAAGGGCCTATTAGTTATGTCTTCGTATTTTGTGGGATACCGAAAAGTTAATCGGTACATCTGAAGTAGGTTGGTTTAATATTCTTTCTTCTACTTTTAATTTCTCTTAAATCTCTTTTGAGGTTAAGTTTGCTAGAGTCAAGTGTATTTGAAAGATCCCCATGGACCATGCAAAAAAAAATACGTGCCTACGACTTTTTATTTTACTTTGTGAAATTTTAGCCTATTTTAGGAAACTTATTTGAATATTGCCTTAATTTTGTCTTTTTTTTGTAATTTTTTAAATAATACCCCTCGTGACGTCACTTTCTCACAATTTTGGAACGGTTGTACTTGAGGCTGGTTGTTTCCGATTATAAAACCAAAAAACTGTGATAACAATATTTGTTTACGTTCCGACTGACATCTGCGTTGTCGACTGACAGGAAAACTGTTGATTCTTGACAGTTTTACAGAACAGCCAACTTAACGGCGAGGAATTTCAACAAACTACGCCGTAGAGGACAAATGAAGTACATTATGTTTTTACGGATATTTCAGTAGTCCTGTAATATTTTTTTAAAGGGAACAACGGAATTTATTTAGGAACACAATTAACTGGAATTAGTATTCTCAGTTTTTTTTTTACATGGCCCATCTAGTAAGGGTCACTGAGAGTAATTTGTTGCTCCTCAGCACCACCCGGGAGGAAGTGAAGGGCCGTAGGAACCAAGCATTTCCTTCGGACGTGAGCAACCGCCTCCCAGGTTTAATAATTACTACATAATATTTCCAGATGGCGTAACAGAAATAAAGTCGTAATTAATTCATTTATTTATTTTATTTAGGTACTAACAGATCTATGCACCAATTACAATAAGTGTATTTAATAACACATCAAAAATACTGATGGTCACAGCAAAAAGGACCAACAAAAACACTTTTTATATTTTAAATATTTTATGTGTATTGTGTGTGTGTTAAGTTAATGTTTTAAGTACTTACATGTTCAACCTAACACGAAGGGTAAAGGAGGCTTCGCTTCGCTCACTCCTTTACCCTTCACCTAAGCTGCCGCAGCATTTTGCCCCGATATTTGCTGTGCAAATCAGTATTATTGATGTGCAGTTTAATATATCCCATTTATTTATTCATTTTATTTAGGTACCAACAAATCTATGCCCCAATTACATATTTGCTTATTCTAGGATACAGGTTGCTGAGTACCATAAATTAATTACAAGTAAAAAACACAAGTTAATTGGCATGATTAGTTCTTCCGATTAGTTTATTAGTTTAGTATATGTATGCTGATTCGTGACTCAATAGAGAATGTTCTGAACTACAACGTGGTTTTATTGATATGGCATATAATTGCTTGTTTTTTGTAGTTATTAAGGGGAAAGCCATTCAAATGTAACATTCTGCTTCGAAAGAGAACCGTTCCAAATACAGTGCAATCTATAAAAAACACGACCGCCATTAATTAGGAGATTTAATTGAATTATCTAGCGAGATAAATTTTAAACATAAACATTTAGATACACATTGCTTATGTCCCCACACTAGGATACCTGTGTCGTGGTAACCAGAAACAGCGACGTCACACACATATAAACATCCAAGACCTGGCGTTTTTTTTTCTATCCCCAGCCGGGGATCGAACCCGGGTTCTCTCGCATGGCAGAGCCACAACCGCTGCGCCATAGAGGTCGTCAAATCTCCCTCATAGTTCAAAAGTCGCGGTTTCGAATCTCGAATACGTGTATGTACTACACATATTTTTCTATCTGTATGTTTTCTGAATTTGTACCTCAGTTGAATGTTGAATATTTCAATGAGTAAACTAAATTCCTATTTTGACCAATGACTATAAAAAGTCTTCGAATTACTTCAAAGATTCATGACATCAAGGTAAAGAATGAAATAAATGATTTCACTCACAAATGACAATTTAAGCAAGATTAACATAAGAAAAGTTCAAGTTAAGCATCTCATGAGCTTTTAGATACTGGATGTAACCATGTTACTCCCAAAAAAAAATTGCCTAACCTCAAAACAAACGCCATATTCAATACATCGTTCGGTTAAGCCTAGCGTAGTGATCCTGCCTACGAAGCTGACGGTCCTGGGGTCAAATCCCGGTAAGGGCAAATATTTGTGTGATGAGCATGAATATTTGTTTCTTAGTCATGTTTTTTTTTTAGATATCTACATAAGTATTTATCTCAATTACATATATCGTCGTCTAGTTCCCATAACACATGCCTTGTAGAGCTTACTATGGGCCTAGTTCGATTTGTGGAAGATTGTCCTCTAATATTTATTATAATTGTCTTAGACACAAGTCAAAAAATAATAATGTTGTATGCAAAAACACATAATCATTCACAGTCTTTCAAAGGCCTGAAACCACTGGATGTGAATTTTGGTTAGCAAATTATTATGCCCTGTTGGGCAGAACTCGTTAAATTTCCTTATTTTCGTTATCATTCGTTGCTTGGCTACCATTCGACACCAAGACCTCTGGCATGACACTTGATTCTTAAGATAAAAAATGAAGCAATCACACTGGTTATGCATTCTACACTGACTGATCACAAGGCTGTCCTTTTCTATCTAAATCTAAAACAGAATAACATGTAGATACAACTCTTACTACTCTAGATCGAGAGGGTATAACACGAGATATGAATGAAATTGATTTTGTTGACATTTATGATCTACATGATCTAAATGTAGCTATGATTATCTTTGTTGAGTTAATTCAAACTGTTATTAATAACAATACTAAAACCCGTAGGATCCCATGCAATAAACGCCATATAAAACGTGGATGTCGCCTGGCTTGCTTTGGTGTATGAGAAATAGATATAATCGCCATCGTAAATCGGCAAAAAAACCCGGACAATGAAATCTACAAGCTGACGTACAAAATTTATAGGAAATTTTAGTAATAATTTGATTTTAAAAAACTAAAAAGAAACTATGACACATCGTAATTAAATCAGGCAGGAATGTTGTTAGCAAGCAACTCTGCAAAGCTATTAAAATCACCTCGACTACTAAGATGAAAGACAAACCTCGTGAACTTCTTGCTAATCAAGGCTCACCACAAAAATCGATTGAAAATGTCAACCATTATTTTGTGAATGTGGAAAAAACACTGGCAGACGCTATTAAAAATAAAAATATTATCTCTAATAATTCTAATAACCACGCACAAACAAATTCTAATAGATTGGAAACATTATCTTTGCTATTCACGGATTCTGACGAAATTAATAGTCTCATCTTGAAGCTAAAAAACTAATGCTCAATTGGCTGGGATAACATTTCCAACAGATTTATTTAAGAATTTAAAATTAAATTTGCGCCAGTCCTTACATTTATCTTTAACATGTGCCTTGAAAAGGGAATTTTCCCGGACGCTCTCAAAAAATCAGTTGTTATTCCTATACACAAAGGGGGCGATAGGGACCGTGTCGAATGCTATAGGCCTATATCAATTGTCCCATCTCTTTCTATTTCTAAGATCCTAGAACGTATCATTAACTCTCGACTAACTCAGTACTCAGGAAAATACTCGATCGTATTGGACAATCAATTCGGTTTTCGCTCTGGCAAATCTACATCTGATACAGTTCACGAGCTCACTAGCCATGTTTCTGAAAACCTTGATGATAAAAAGAGGTGTATGGGTATATTTCTTGATCTGGCCAAGGAATTCGACACTGTTTCGGTAGAGCTTCTTGTAACAAAGCTAGAAAAAATAGGTATCAGAGGTATACAGCTGGAGCTTTTTAGTTATTTACATTATACATTAATGATCTCTGTTGCCTTGAGTTACCCCAATGCAAAATTATAGCATATGCCGATAATACCGCATTAATTTCTCGGGGTCATGTTGGGAAGAGGTAAATTCGTATGCCCAAGCTGGTTTCAATATTGTTGTAGACTAAATATGTTAACCCTGAATACTGCAAAAACCAAATATATCACTTTCTCGATTAACAACTCGACTCAACCACCAAGTGATTTCAGCTTAGTGGCTCATACGTGTGCTGACTTGATACTGGTCCCAGCAATTGTGGGCTACTTAACCGAACTCCCTCAGACAGAAATCTCGGTATCACTAGACAGTAATCTTAATTTTCAAAACCACACATAGACGCTAAGCTCCAGGGTTAGAAAACTGATTTATATATTTAAAGGACTCAATGAAAAGGATATATGTGGCTTTATGCGAATCACTCTTGCGATACTGCATCTGCAGTTGGGGAGGTACACATAAGACTACACTACTACAACTTGAGCGGGCTCAAAGAGCAGTCTTGAAAGTGTGTACATTCAAACCATTTTATTTCCCTACAACTGAGATGTATAACTTCTGTGATGTTCTTTTACTGAGACAACTGTTTATACAAAGCATCATTCTGAAACAACACAAAACTAATCTAAAATCTAAATCTAAAATATCAAAATAACACAGTATCTAAAAGAAGAAGAGAAGGTTTTTCGGACTGCATTAGTTCGCACAAAATGTATGCAGCGATTTTTAAATTTTCTAGGACCATATCTTTATAATGATCTAAGCAAACATTTTGAAATTTACTCTAATAACACATATGATAATAATAAAAACATCCGTCTTTGGTTGCGTACACAAACAAATGATTACTGCGAAAATCTTATGAATTTCCAAAATAAGGTATCTACATTTAAAAATACCACTTTTTTCTAATCACACACCAAAACCAGACCGACAGGGTTTAGAATTTACGTTTCTTTTGTTCTTAAATGTCGACCTAACACGAAGACTATTCGAGGGCTTTGCTGCGCTCGCTCCCTCTAGTCTTCACCTAAGCTATTGCAGTGTTTGCCCTGGTATTTCGTTTGCAATTCAAGTTTGAACCAGTTTACTATTTAACGGTTTTAACTGTTAGTTTATCAACTAACGCATCATATAGTAAGCAATACGCTACAGTTTACTATGTGTCGATAGTTGACGAAATAACGAGAAAAGAAACCTTAGTATATCAACTAACGGTTTTGACAATCTTAGGTGACAAATATGTCACCATCAGTGTTAATGTTATGTTAAATTGTTTAAAAAGTGTTTTACTGAGATATTAATTCTAGCGGGAAGTAGCAGCAACTTATCCTAAAACACAGGGTTCGCCCTTTTTAGGGGGTAGCGATACATTCCTTGTTTACCTTGTACTTAAGTTTATAATGTACTTTATTTTTAGAAATAAACAATAATAATAATACACAGTCAGGTCATAAGTTCTGTCACACAATAAAAACTTTTGAATTTAGAAAGCTGGCCACAAAAAAGTTTATTGAATTCGAATGTCGAATTTTTCATGAAAATAAAAATGTGTACTTTTTAGAATTTTCCTCATTTTTAAATATGGAGTGGACACTTAAAGAAGACCGTGTCGCAGTTATTGCGTTGCATCGTTGCGGTTACGCGCCAATTCAGATTTTCGACTTACTGAAAAATTTTAATACAACCAAAAGATTCATTTATCGTACCATAAAACGATACAATGAAGACTCTAGTGTACATGACAGGTCAAGAAGTGGTCGCCCTCGCTCTGTTAGGACTCCAGCAGTGATAAAAGCTGTGAAGGCGCGAATTCAAAGAAATCCCATACGTAAGCAGAAACTGTTGGCCCTTCAGATGGGGTTAAGCAGGACCACGGTGAAAAGGGTGTTAAATGAAGACTTAGGGCTTAGGGCATATCGAAGAAAAACAGGACATAGTTTGGACGCTCGTTTAATGGACCTGAGACTGAAGAGATGCCGCGCTTTGTTGAAGCGGTACGCGGGAAAAAAGCATCGGGAAATTCTTTTTTCGGATGAAAAAATTTTCACCGTGGAAGAGCGCTACAACAAACAAAATGATAAGGTGTACGCACACAGCAGTGAAGAAGCGAGCAACCGTATTCCGCGTGTCCAACGAGGTCATTTTCCATCCTCGCTCATGGTTTGTTTGGGAGTCTCTTATTGGGGCTTAACTGAGGTACATTTTTGTGAGAAAGGCGTAAAAACGAATGCAGTTGTGTATCAAAATACAGTCCTCAAGAACCTTGTGGAACCTGTTTCTCATACCATGTTTAATAACAGGCACTGGGTATTCCAACAAGATTGTGCGCCAGCTCATAGAGCGAAAAGCACACAAGACTGGCTGGCGGCGCGTGAAATCGACTTCATCCAGCACGAAGACTGGCCCTCCTCCAGTCCAGATTTGAGTCCGTTAGATTACAAGATATGGCAACACTTGGAGGAAAAGGCCTGCTCAAAGCCTCATCCTGATTTGGAGTCACTCAAGGCATCCTAGATTAAGGCAGCCGCCGATATTGACATGGATCTCGTTCGTGCTGCGATAGACGACTGGCCGCGCAGAATAAAGGGCTGTATTCAAAATCGCGGGGGTCATTTTGAATAAACTTTATTACCATAAGAATCTATGTTTTATTAAGTTCATTTTGCTATATAAATGTTTACATAAATAATAAATATGTCTAAATTATTTCATATTGCACATGTGACAGAACTTATGACCTGACTATGTAATAATAATAATACCTTGGACACCATTTACACACATTGATCTAGCCCCAAACTAGGATTCCCTGTATCTTGGGTACTAGACAACGATACACATACTTATATAGATAAATATTATACTTAAATAGATAAACAACCATGACTAGGGTACAAATATTTGCCCCCACCGGGACTCGAACCCGGGACCCTTGGCTTCGTAGGCAGCGTCACTGCCAACAATGATTATTATTTTAAATAAATAAATAAATAATACAAGCCAGACACTCAATCACTCGGCCTTAGAGGTCACACGGTTGAGAAGTTTTATTAGCAAGGGGAGCATCCGACTATCCCGTAAGATTTGCATGCATGCTTTCCTGCATGACTTATCCGTTTAATTGGGCGAATAATCTTGTTTTACTGGCTGATTGCAATCAAGTGAGCAGCGCTTTGCACTTCTCTGTGTAGTGGAGAGAACTCATAAATATCGCTTCTACATTAACCCGCTGAGTTAACAAGCCAAGTTCCTGTATGTAAATGTCTTAGAATCTCTTCTTAGAGAAAAGCTCGCCTTTGTGAATGTGTTATCAGGTTTTATTTTTCTGTTTTTCATTTTCTTGTGTGATTTTATGTTTTCGTATTTGGTGAGTATTATGAAAATTCGTGGTCATCTGGTGTGATGTGTTGCTCGTTAGCGCCACCCAGGGGACCAAGCAGGGCGGTGTGAAAAATATTTCCTGCGGACGTGAGCAAATAATTGTTTCTGGTTCCCACGACACGGTATCCTAGTGTGAGCAATGTATACATTATTAACACTCCAACACATTTTGGGATTAATTTTATAAACATTAATCCCAAAATGTGGTTGGTAACGGCGAATCTCGCAGACTGCTGAATCGGTTCTGAATGAACTTTTTGATAGAACTTTTGCTGCACGGACCCACAAACCAAAAAAAGGTATACATTTTTTTTTGATTTTTCAAAAGCGCTAAATCAATTTTGATATAAGTTATATGGTCCCGTATGACCTCCTCTGAAGTACGACCTACCAATCAAAACAAGAACCGTCATAATCGACGGAATAATCAGGTAACAAACATACAAAAAAAAAGGCGGATTGAGAAAGTCCTCCTTTTTGAAGTCGGTTAAAAATATGACACTGGGGCACGGAGGCAGAACAAACACTGGGGCACGGAGGCAAAACAAACAAATCAAAAGTAATGCTGCAATCACTGTCTTTTGCTCGGCAACTGAAAGCCCAGAATAGTAGTTTATGTGACTGATACATAATGGAGGGCATTAAAACTCGAGAGTGGGTTTATGAAACGAGCCGAAGTCGAGTTTCATAATAATATCACTCGAGAGCTTGACTCATGGTGGCATTGTTAATTGCTCTGCACTTGTTTAGCTTGTTCAGTAGTACCAACTTCACAGACAAACTAGGGGCGGCACGCAGGCGGGCGTCGGCGTTCGAAATTGGAATGTCATAATTTGTCGAAAATTGATACATTATGGTCATACATAATGTATCAATATTCAGATAAGAAATAAGTTTTTACCAAGTAGAATAACATTATGCTGGTCGTAATGTGCGGTTTTTGTACGCAGTAAAGAGGGTTTATGATACGTATGTAGATAAAGACATTTAAGTGGCACTATAATTCAGCAGCAGTCTATGATAATGTGCTAAAGTTCATAATATGTTTATATATCTACCTCATATGTCTACGTCATAAAAAGCGGAAGACGGCATGTCTCAGCCGCCTTCGGCTCTACGTCAGCCTCCACCAAAGTTACGTTATTGCGACGTTCAAGAATTAAAGAAATGACTAGATATGTTCAAAGAAACTAATTAGCGGACCCACCTGTTGGGTTTATGGGTAGGTTTTTGTTGTCGAATAGTTTTATTTTGTGGTAGATCTGTGGTTTATATTTTATATAGGTCGGTGATGTTGTTTAATTAGATATTGGTCGAATTTTTTGTGACCGAGCGAGCACGTGGCGCGCGGGAAGAGTCTCGGTTTCAACTAGGGCAAAAATGCTTTCGTATGTGCGGATTTCCAGCGGTTCTCCTCTACAGGTCCCCTTTCTCCAATTTTCGTGAGCAGATTTAATCATATGCTTTTTATGGCAATTCAGTTTCTGGATTTTTTTCAAAATAGCTGCGTTAAGGGTTTCAAAACGTAAAAATACCGCTACTGCCCAAATGGCCTGACAGAATTTAACATAAGTAGTGACAAAGACTACAACATTTTATTAAAAATGTAATAGGTTTGATTTTAAATCGCAAAAGTGGTTTACAAATTTACTGGTGCGGCTACTTTCATGCTACATTAACGTAACCAGGTGCATTAATAATGTTGTATGTGGTATTGAGAGAAAATGCAGCCTTTATAATAATTCCACTTGTTCATACGATAATCTTATATGAGCGATATGAGGGGTTGGAATATAATGAAGAAAAAATTAAACAAATTTCCTGTGTCGCTCGCGAGGTCCACAGAGCGCATAGAGCCACTATACTAATTTATTTAAAAAATAACTGGATCGTCAGTTCCTGAACTCTATACAGGGTGTAACAAAAAGGTGATTCTGAAAGTGAAACGTTATTCTGAACATCTTTTAATATAATAGCGATTTGGTCCTTGACTGATTAATATTGATGTTCCTTGAAACCCCTTGAAATATGACTACATCTTTCTGTGACATTCTGTATAAGTCCTGCACGATATTCACAAGAGGCGATTCAGCTGATCACTCGAATAAGAATTATAGTAGTTTATGTGACTGATACATAATGCCTAATTATGTACAGTTACATAAACTAGTATATCTACACACATATCTTAAGCTCTCTTTGATGTGTTCAGGTACCGCATGTTCGACCGGCATTTTGGCATTGATCATTGCTCTGCACTTGTTTAGCTTGTTCAGTAGTTCCAACTTCAGTGACAAACTAGGGTCGGCACGCAGGCGGGCGTCGGCGTTCGAAATTTGAATGTCATAATATGTCGAAATATTGATAAATTTTGGTCATAATGTATCAATATTCAGATAAGAAATGAGTTTTTACCAAGAAGTATATCATTATGTTGGTCGTAACGTGAGGTTTTGGGACGCAGTAAAGAGGGTTTATGATACGTGTGTAGATAAAATAGTTTATGGCCTTTGGCATCTATTGACATTCCTACTAACGTTTTTCAGCAGCCTGATGAGGAAATATCGGCGGTCTCGAAACGAAATGACTAAGTATTTTTTGTGAATAGCGCGGTCAAAGAACTTATGATGGTCTTTCAAGTGTTACATTACTTAAGGCAACTGCACAAAAACTGTCGGGTTTTTAAGCATCGGCATTATTTTTAAGCCCATATAAAATGGTTCTCCTCACTCCAAGCTTAACAAGGCAAAGGCTACGATTCATATCATGCCCCAAGGAATGCAAAATATTCCAGAATTTATAACGCAAAAAAAAGCGTCGCACATATACGACCTACCTTAACGCCAACTACCTACCAAGGAGGTTAAGGACACTGGCAGGAAATAAAGGGAAGAAGAGAAAAAAGTTTAAAACAGCAGGTGTGGGCGAGGTGAACTTGCTTTAGTACAGGGTGCGCAGACGAAGACTTTTTTTTTTTCGTACACCCAGTTGCAAGTTAAAACTGGAGACGAGGCTGTCGTTTTTAATTAGTTATTTCCCTGAGTTGATCAGAGTTAATAAACCAATTGAAGTAAAATGCACAGTTATTCAAAATTTTGCTGAAGGAACAGATACAAATATTATCAAGAGAGATTTATTTATTTCTCAATTAATCTCGATTAATCTATTTTATTACATTACAAATGATCGAACCGTACAAGGCAATTTCGTTTAATATTTCAGGCCTTCTAAATAGTTTGATTATGAAATAATTGAGTTTCTGTAAAATACCCAAAATAGAAGGCTATTTTTATTTAGTTCCGTGTTATTATCATCAACCCCAAAATCCAAAACTAAATTAATTCGCCTTAGCTACATTATCTGATATCGGACGCAGGGGGTGCATGGAAGTGGAAGAAACCTACAAAGAAAGGCATCGTAAAATGCATGTGTTTCATCGGCGATACCAAAAGTAAATTGACAACAAATTAACATAAAACTAACATCCCCATTCCAAAGATCTCCTAATCGAATTACTTCCATTGAATCCTATTTATTATACGCTGCCCGCGGCGGTGCTTAGCGTCTTGACAAATTCGCCACAGCCTGTAGGCTGTTAGGGCAGGTGCACACGGAGGCCTTTCGCCCGGTAGGTCGCGTGCCTTAGCCGGACTCATTTGCGAGGATGCGTAAACGCTTTATGCGTCCGCTTGCTTAGCTAATTTAAAATTTGCTTTTTTGTTGGAGGCTGCATGGTAGGCCGCAGTATTTTGTTTTGATGTTTTTTTTAAAGGCTCGTTAAATTACTTGTTAATTACATATAGATGATCGACCAAAACACGATTTGTACTTACTACAGACTTGAGTACTTTTATTATAAATGACGTCTCTTCAGAAGGTGTATTTCAAAAATAATACTTATTGTCCTTTCTCTCTCATATTGTACGCGCCTCTTGTACATATATCTTTCTTTGTATGTCTCTGTATGTTTGTTTTGTGCAATAAAGTATTCATTCATTCATTCATTCATATTGTTCAAAGTCCTTAAGAAAGTATCAATGGTTGCCTACAATAAATGCTTATAATAAATATTCAAAATATAAATACAAAGCGGAATTTTTAGACGCTGTTGTATGTTAAGCATATTAAGATAAAATAATTTGTAACACTAGGTAGGTTCTCCAAAGGTTCGTGGAAAAGCAGCTCCGAGGGTTGAGTGAAGTTCACCCTTACGCTCTACCAAAAATTAGCGGACATATCCTAAAAAATATATTAAAGTTCGAAAACTTGTTGTATTATTGGAAAATCTATTAAAATACAGCGACTCGTCACTAATAAAGGTATTAAAATGGACGGAGGATTTTTTCACATTACGTAGTTTAGCAAAAATAAAAAAAAAATAAGTTTAAAAAGAAAATATCGATATGTTACATTTTTAAGCATATAAAAACATAAAAATCAAATCTAGCAAAGCGTTTAAGTGTTAACATTTTGCGTTCTGACTTCTATTTTTTAGTAGAAGTCAGAACGCAAAATGTTAATACTTAAATTTCGCCTATCTCTGAAATCGAAAAAATGTTGTATTGGTTGGATGGTACATACATATTATAACTAGTGCGTAGGTATGTATACAGAAAATATTTCGTTGAGTAAATATTCATAAGCGATTTTCATCTTCAGGTAAAAATACCATACTTCTCGTATGTTACGTATTTATTGGGGTATTTTACATCTGCAATCTAAATACCCTGCCTTCATCATATGCCAAATTTCACTGAAGGAGAAAATTTTCGGAAGTCTACATAAAACAAAACCCTAGACATTTAACATGTTTGTCTCCTAACTAGTCGAAACAAAGTCCGAAGTCAAACTTTCTGCTTCCGGCTTTTCCATTTGTAGTAGCTGCCAAGCCCCTAGCCAAAATCCAGCAGACCCCCAAAATTACCCCACCGATGGGAGGTTATTCACCAACTTGAATGGACCGAAAAATGAGAAAAATTTACAATTTTCTCACACACTACCCGTCAATTTGACTGTTATTAAAAATGAGCGGGTGAGAGTGAATTTTTTGACAGAGCTATGGGTCAATCTCCTCTTATAAAAGGAAAGGAACACTGACGCATAGCGTGTTATTGTCACGGGGCGATATAAAAGCCTAGCGCGACATAAAATACAAGTGCGCGCCCGCCCTAACGGGACTCAGATAAAATGAGACCTTTTAATTAGAACGTTTCAGCTAATAGTCTCTGGGGTTTAGCAATTCTTGAGTGTGACGGGAAAACCCAATTGCTGAACTAAAAAAAAAAGAACAGGTGTTATTTATTTATCAACATTGACATTTAAGAATAATATTACAAAATTTGAAACCTTTTACGAATTATAATATATTGTGGTTATTACACACCATATTATAATTCATAAAAGGATTACAGAGTCACATGGCATCATATCTTACTTGTTAACCAGCAGGGTGTGGTTCTCGAGGCGACAATTAAAACCCTAAAATAATTAACAGCGTGTTTCAAAATATAATCTATGGCCACATGAAAATAGCTGCCGGTCTTTGAGTTGTCTGTTAATCTTACTGGTTTGGACGTCTTGGGAATCGCACACGGTGTAAGTCTACAAGTTTTTTGTGCATTTAAGTTTGATGTATGTTAGCTAAAAACGCTGGAAGTGATGTGCCGTCTGCGCCCATCTTTATGTTTTTTATTAATAAATTAGACAGAACTAACTAGGGTCATCAGCCTTAGAATGATTTCCATGAATATTTCTAATACTTTCTGATATTTAACCCTGAATCAGTACTTTTATTGAAAATAAATGTTTTTGTATTTTGTACGAATTATGTGAAAAATACTACTACCCAGAAACATACAGATTACAGAAACATATTAATATTTAAATATGTTTCTGTAGCAAAAATAATGATTTTGCCTGTCAACATTACCGAATTGCGCGATAAACTGAGCGCGACTAGAAATACTGGATTTGTCTTACAAAATTACTGAATTCCGCGACTAGGGAACTGAAGAACAGCAACTTGAAACTTTATTCGGGTAACACAAAATATGAAAAGGCCTTTGGATTTTGATGTTCTTACGTGTTCAGCCTAACTCGAAGGTTAAAGGGCGCTTCACTTCGATCACCCCGTTTATCTTTCACCTACCCTGATTCACCAATAAGCCCAGACAGTCGGTCTTTATTTAGCCAGTAAGCGTTGGCTAAACCATTCAGTAATGTTGTCCCGCAATTCAGTAACTTTGTCGCGCCATTCAGTATTTTTTTCGTTCATTTCAGGTATTTCCGCTGTCATTCGCTCAGTTAGTTTTTCATTCGCTCGTTTTATTATCACCCACAAAAAAAAACCTATTACATACTATCTATGATAGACTAGAAAGTAAATCCAAATTAAAATTATCCAAATCTAAACTCTTCTTAACTCCTCTACAAGTCACTTCAAAAAACCCAACATTAAACCCAAGTAAAACCGATAGACAACCCTGGCAGGTGCTACAGCAACAGGTGCGGCGCGTGCGCAGGGTTGAGCCCACATTTATACATCACTTTATTGTTATTACGAGTTCGAATTTCAAATCATCCTGTTTTTTTTTCGAACCCGAAAAGGCCTCATTGGTCATTTTAACTGCACTTGTTTTGTCAGGGACGCGCTACAGCGTGTTGTCACATACTGACTAACTGGACTAAGTATATTATTATTATGGCGCGGGAGTGTAAGGGACGGAGCTATGCGCTACAGAAACCTCTGTCCTCACCTTCCGCGGCGACACCCCGCTTCCGGCATGCTGGTGCTTCGTGTGGACTCAAGGCGGGCTGGTCTTTGCCCAGCAGTGGGACACCAATTGTATTATTGGTGTCGTTTATTATATTTTATCTACACACTCATCATAAACCCTCTTTAATGCGTCCAAAAACCGCACGTTACGACCAGCGTAATGTTCTACTTGGTAAAAAGAGACTTCTTATCTTAATATTGATACATTATGACAATAATGTATCTATCAATTTTCGACAAATTATGACAATCAAATTTGCGCCTGCGTGCCGCCCCTACTTTGTCTGTGAAGTTACGACAGAACAAGCTAAACAATCAATGCCACAATGCCGGTCAAACATGCGGTTCCTGAACACATTAAAGAGAGCTTATGATATGTGTGTAGATAAACTAGTGTATGTAACTGTACATAATTAGGCATTAAAACTATCGAGTGATATTATTATGAAACTCGCTTACGGCTCATTTCATAAACCCACTCTCGACTTTTAATGACTGCCATTATGTATCAGTCACATAAACTACTATTATGTTGGGTTTATTATTTCCCTTAAACAATGACTGTTGAAGTCAAACTGACCCAGCACATATTGCTCATAGCCTAATCCTTTTTGTGCCAATTACCGGTCCCGTGTTATGATAAAACCCTCACGCCCACTATTCGGTGATTCAAATCCACGGAAAAATTAAAAAAGTCGATTCTTGGATATTATAATATTTGTATTAGTTAAGCACAAGCAATTTTTAAAAGAGATCTAAAATCAATCTGTGGGAGTTTCTATTCTACGCCCTTCTCTCCCACAGTGGTCCAATGTAGAGAAGTGGCAAAAAATTACGATTGCTAAGTATATGTAAATATCTAAAGTTATAAAGAACTTTGACTTTGACTTTGTCCATACAATGTCAGTTTGTCAGAAACCGCCGTCGGATTTAAATAATAAAGAGGTCAGCCAACCAATTCCGATCAATAAAGACGTTACGGTCACAAAAATTCAGGCTTCTAGATTTATCCACTAAGTAGTTACAGGGGTCGACAGTTACTCAGCTCGACTTGGATGCCAGACAAAACAACAGCCTATATACAAAGATTCCCGTTTGACAGCTAAGCCAGATTCACCTGACTTGTCGTCATTTCTTGTTAATATCCTTTTAATGACCATAAACCCTCAGATACTGAATTAGATCAGCTTCCGATGTTTTTTGTTCGTTAGGAGCCGTTTTTGTGGTGGCATTTGCACACAATCGACGTCTGGGTGTTTGGGCTCAACGATCGGTGACTCCAACAGCCGATCTGGACATCCATCGGATTTTTTTCTGGCTTTCAATAGAACTACGTGACGAGCGCGTGACACCTCTCCTCGATGACGCGATCTCTTCTCTACAAGCCTACGATATTCGAAAAGTTACTGGACTTAATATTTTCTGTTATTTTTTCAAAACTTCCACGTAGCAAAAAAACGCCTGCAGCACTATTAATATACTATTTATTGTGCGTTTCTTCTGTATGTTCCATTCGCCGTTAATTTGGAAGCAAGAAAACCAGTGTTGCTAACTTTTGAAAAATGTATTACCCAACAATTGGAGTGCAAATGTCATAACTAACTCATACTATAAATGTTCATATACGTTGTCGATACTCGTGGGTATCAATTGTATATATAAATAGACGAGGTTGTAGGTACCTACATACCTCTGCTATTTTATTTTATCTATTTTTTTAAATTGCGGCGAATTGCAATCTGAACCTGGCAACCGGATATTGCCTTTGACTTTTTTTGTGGTTAACAGATTGACAGTACAGCCAACTTAACGGCGGAGGGAACAGATAGATTAAATGAAAAATAAAAATTCCCTGCTGCAGGCATGGTTTTGCAAAAAGTTAGTATCGTACCCTAAATAACTTTCACAGTCATCTATCACGAAATATGTTTTATTGAGCTTTAATTACCAATTTACATAATATCTCAACCGCACACATCCATATGTCGCGTTATTTGTAAATAAAATACCATAAAATGTACCAATCTATTTACAGAATATTTCGCATGCTAGCACCAACATGCTAAAGAAAATATACATATTTCCGAATTACAAATGGAGAAAATTAATTTAAAACTTGTTACTAGGCAGGTGAGCGGGCGTGTTCCCGGCCTCTTCATTTATTTTGACCATTAGACGGCCCTCTGGTATAAAAACATAATTTCCTAATTCTCAACAGTCACGAACTGAACGCTATGGTGTTTCGATTACAGTCTTTTCGCTCAATGGCAGCCATTTTGCTATTAATTAACGAGTTTAGTAGTATGTATTTTATGTTTTAACGGCCGTTTTTGTAAAGACCAAATTTGTATGTAGGCTACAGTTATTGATGAACTCTTGAACATCATCTTCTTTCGCCTTCTCTTGCCAATACTAGACACACGCCACGCCATCTCTTATTTAAATTAGAGTAAATTTGTAAAAGTATTGTTTTATTTTTATTTTATTTTATTTATCATTTCATTCCTTATACAGACACGCGGATTTAAATCTAATAAATTATGCTAAAGGGTGTTTTGACAGCATGCTTTGTAGTAGTTATATATGGTATATTAAATAAATTAATGTTACTTTCAGGTGTACACAACACTCACAAGATTTTTGTTATTACGTAGCTGGTTTTTTTAGTTTATTGTTTAAAAGAACGTTTTATAAAAAATCTTACAATAGTCATGTCCCATCGTTGGCAAAACCCAGAAAGGTTTCTGTGCCGATGGGGAGTTCTAACACTGAAGCGCGTACTAACGTTGCTGGTTACCACGACACAGGGTATCCTAGTGTGGGGCCAGAAGCAATGTATGGAAATGTTTATGTTTATGTTTACATAATCAGGCGGCAGGTACAACATTAGGTCATACTAAGCACATTCCAGACATACTTTAGTTCCAAACGCAAAAAAGACGCGAATAGGGACATCTGCGAAAGGGTGAATATCATAAAAATGCCTGCAGAACATCGATTGAGTGAAAGACAATAGATGCGATCAAACAGGAAAAATCCCCGGCCCGTCCACGAATGTCTAAATATGTATATTATTGGCAAGTATTTAATCATACATCAAAAATACTGATTTTCACAGCAAAAAAGGATCAGCAAAAACTTTTTATGTTTTTTTTTTTTGTTGTTCTTACATGTTCAACCTAATACAAAGGATAAAGGGGGCTTCGCTTCGCTCACCCCCTTTTACTCTTCACCTAAGCTACCGCAGTATTTTGCCCTGATATTTGCTGTGCAAATCAGTATTTTTGATGTGCAGTTTAATATTTCCCTATATTATTTAGTGTCGTGTAAATAACCACCCAGATTCGGGCGTTAAAAAACAACACCCAATATAAACCAAAGGAGAATGGACTTAGCTTGAGCTGAATGAATAAAGAAAAGTAGTAATTTCTCTTCTCCACAAATCAGCTGATCGCTGGGACAAAAAAGGTATAAATAAAGTTGCTCTGATTGAAACGGTTTCATAGTGAACGTTGTTCTGAATGACGTCCCTGGCAACCCCCTAAAAACATAATAATAATAATAATAATAATACCTTGGACACTATTTACACACATTGATCTAGCCCCAAACTAGGATTCCCTGTATCTTGGGTACTAGACAACGATACACATACTTATATAGATAAATAATATACTTAGATAGATAAACAACCATGACTAGGGTACAAACATCCGTTCTCATCAAACAAATATTTGCCCCCACCGTGACTCGAACCCGGGACCCTTGGCTTCGTAGGCAGGGATACTGCCGAGTCCGCCATCCGGGTCGTCTGTATAGGAAATATGTCACTTTTCCACAATTATCGGTCGATTCGAGTCACTCCATTTTACTAATTAACATAAAAACTGACAATTATTATTTATAGTTTATTTTACATACAGGCACATAAATTACGTCTGGCCCCACACTAGGATACTCCTGCGACGACACACACATATGAACATCCAATACCTGGGTTTTTTATCCCCAGGGATCGAACCCGGGACCTCCCGCATCTCCGGGACGAGCTACAACCGCAGCGCCACAGAGGACGTTGAATTGAATCTCAATGAAGTATCCCATTTTTGAAAACAAAGTAGGTAGTCACATCTTCCTCCACCAACATCTCTGCCTCCAGTCTATGCCCACATTTGAATAAACAGCGCTCAAGGGCTCAAGAGCCCGGCGAAGGCGGCAGATGGCCTTTCGGCCACCTGCTAATCTCAGGCGGCAGGTGCCTTGGGGTGTTTATGTTTTTTTGTTACCCGCCACCCTTCCGTGGCATTCCGTCGTGGCTCAAAATAAACTACGTATGAGTGCCGATTCTAACTGACACACTTGCTTGTTGACGTAACGCTGCCCAAAATGGCTGCTTGCTAATAAAAAAAATATCTAGATCATACGAATTCGAAATTCGAAAGTGTAACGGAAAGCCTTAAAATAACATGACCTGCCCACTTTTTGAATTTCGAATTCGCCCAAGTTTCACGTTGACTAACAGAGATAAGACTGTGATCCATCACTTTTCGCATTAGATAATAATATGCTAATTAGAACAAAATCACTGGCTTGACGTCCTTGTAATTTTTACGGGCTGCCGCGTGAAATGATCGCGTTCTGATGGTCATACGACAATTTGGGGTAGGGGAACATTCAAATCGGGGATCAAAGTCAAAGTCAGAGTTCTTTATAACTGTTACTTTATTATTACTGATGACCCGAATGGCCGAGTCGACAGTGACCCTTCCTGCAAAGCCAAGGGTCCCGGGTTCGAGTCCCGATGGGGACAAATATTTGTTTGACAAGAACGAATGTTTGTACTCTAGTCATGGTTGTTTATCTACCTAAGTATAATATTTATCTATATACGTATGTGTATCGTTCTCTAGTACCGAAGATACAGGGAATCCTAGTTTGGGGCGTAATATCAATGTGTGTAAATAGCGTCTAAGGTAATATTATTATTATTACTTAGATTACTTATTACTTACATATTTACATATACTTAGCAAACGTCTTTTTTTTCTCTTCTCCACATTGGACCCACTGTGGGAGAAGTAGGGCATATAAACTCCCATAGATTGATTTTTAGATTCTTTTAAAAATTGGTAGTGCTTAACTAATAAAAATATTATAGTGTTAGTTATTATGATTAATAAGTTGAGCTAAATTAACCCCATACAGTCCCGTCATTTAATCGATAGGGTCGGCATAAATTCAGAATAGAGCCATACAGATGACTACAAGAGATATTTTAGGCAGACAGATAGGCACTGAGAGCACAGCGACAGTTGATCGACAGAGTAGGGTGATTAGAATCGAGGGTTACTTTGCCCTTGTTGAGGGTATATCAATGCAATTATTTGTAATGATAACGGTTTCGTATATATTTCGTATATATTTATTGCACATAAAACTACTTAAGATATAATAAAACAGAAATGACATTTACAAAGGCATGCTTATCTCTAAATAGAGATCTCTTCCAGAATAATTAATCCAGAATAATCCATGAATAATTCAATATACAGGATAGACCTATGTGCTCTGATAAGATACATTCATACTTATATTACTGAACTAATGAACTAAACTGCTAGATACACTACATACACAAGTACGGTTTGTATCGAGTCATTAGTCGGGGTGAGTATGGCAAGGAATGTATGATAAATGTCACTCTGGTACCGTAAACTACGGAGAGATGATAAGCTGAACCTACGAGTATGTTGATATGTTGCAGCCAACTAACTTAGTCAGCCGTTTAATTAACAGCCTAGCCATTAAATTGAACGGCACCGTTCAGTCATTTATTTAATGGTTTAGCCATCGCTTATTCGCTAAATAAAGACTATTTGGGCGAAGTGGTGGGTCAGGTTAGGTGAAAGAATAAAGGAGTGAGCAAAGCGGAGCAACCTTTATCCTTCGTGTTAGGTTGAACATGTAAGAAAAAAAACAATGTCTACTTAAGCTAGTTGACTACGTCAGATGCATTGTGTCGATTTGGTGCACCATAAGGGCACAAGAACTTAATCGAATCCTTAAACTAGGATACAAAATAGGAAATTTACATATATGCTACACTTATTCAGAAGTAGTTCGTAGTAAAAATACCTAATCGTTTAACTCAGTAAAGATAATAATTACGTTTACTGAAATTATTACTTAAATACATAATTATTTCGATACAGGAACTCCGGAGGGCTGCTGTTCCTTAGAAACTGTGAACCCCAAGGATCATGATTGTAACTTTGGAGCGGACCCCTAATTCTCAAGAAAGTCTTTCGTTTTGTTACTTTGGCGGTTCTGTACATAGAGTTACTATTACTGGCAAAGTAATAATTACTCAAAGCTTCTGTATTACGTTTGAGGCTTTGTTCTTACTGCGGCTGGCAGTAATGGTGAAACGGCTTAGAACTGCATTTTAAGATTACCGTTACCGGACGGATAAATGCCCCCAAGGTATTTTTATACTTATTAGCCTAAGATCCCCCTGAAGTTTTCTTAAGTGTTCATTCACGGCACGTGAAATTCATGTGACATCCAAAATGCCAGACATGACTAAATATCACAAGTACACATTTATTTTGGCGATCACCAAAAACGCACCTATTTTACTATTACCTATAAATTCTAAACGACCGCCAGAATTATTAAACGACCACCAAATTGTGTTTGGATAAATGATCACCAAACTTCTTTTTATGTTTTCTGTACTTAAGTTTTTGTTTCAAGTTTTTATGTTGTTCTTACCTGTTCAGCCTAACTCGAAGGGTAAAGGGGGCTTCGCTTCGCGCACCCCCTTTACCCTTCACCTTAGCTACCGCAGTATTTTGCCCTGATATTTTCTGCAACTTTTGGTGATCATTTAACCATTTTGGGTAGGAAAAAAATATTTTGGTGATCATTATATTTGTTTCCATTATTTTCGTACCACCGCTGCATGCCAGCTTGATGTGTAGGTGTCAAATTATTGTATCTATATTGTGATATAAACTACATATACATACCAAGTTTCGTGATGATAGAACAACTAGAACTAGAAGTGGGCGAATTTCAGTTTCTTAGGTCCACTCGCACGACATTCATGAACACGCATCTGTCAAAATTTATGAAATATGATTTAGCGGATGTCGTGCAAGCGGACATTAGATCAGCAAAATTATGCTATTTACTCACAAACATGTTACAACACGACCCAATTTAAGGGTGTTAAAAATTACATGAAATGTCAAAATTGTGCCGAGATTATTGCTCGCGCTAAAGTGAACGGGGAGAACTACCCACCACATAGCCTGCTTTGCATCCGCCATCTTGATATCACATAGCCTGCTTTGCATCCGCCATCTTGATATCACATAGCCTGTTTTGCATCCGCCATCTTGATATCACATAGCCTGCTTTGCATCCGCCATCTTGATATCACATAGCCTGCTTTGCATCCGCCATCTTGATATCACATAGCCTGCTTTGCATCCGCCATCTTGATATCACATAGCCTGCTTTGCATCCGCCATCTTGATATCACATAGCCTGCTTTGCATCCGCCATCTTGATATCACATAGCCTGCTTTGCATCCGCCATCTTGATATCACATAGCCTGCTTTGCATCCGCCATCTTGATATCACATAGCCTGCTTTGCATCCGCCATCTTGATATCACATAGCCTGCTTTGCATCCGCCATCTTGATATCACATAGCCTGTTTTGCATCCGCCATCTTGATATCACATAGCCTGCTTTGCATCCGCCATCTTGATATCACATAGCCTGCTTTGCATCCGCCATCTTGATATCACATAGCCTGCTTTGCATCCGCCATCTTGATATCACATAGCCTGCTTTGCATCCGCCATCTTGATATCACATAGCCTGCTTTGCATCCGCCATCTTGATATCACATAGCCTGCTTTGCATCCGCCATCTTGATATCACATAGCCTGTTTTGCATCCGCCATCTTGATATCACATAGCCTGCTTTGCATCCGCCATCTTGATATCACATAGCCTGCTTTGCATCCGCCATCTTGATATCACATAGCCTGCTTTGCATCCGCCATCTTGATATCACATAGCCTGCTTTGCATCCGCCATCTTGATATCACATAGCCTGCTTTGCATCCGCCATCTTGATATCACATAGCCTGCTTTGCATCCGCTTTCTTGATATCACATAGCCTGCTTTGCATCCGCCATCTTGATATCACATAGCCTGCTTTGCATCCGCCATCTTGATATCACATAGCCTGCTTTGCATCCCCCATCTTGATATCACATAGCCTGCTTTGCATCCGCCATCTTGATATCACATAGCCTGCTTTGCATCCGCCATCTTGATATCACATAGCCTGCTTTGCATCCGCCATCTTGATATCACATAGCCTGCTTTGCATCCGCCATCTTGATATCACATAGCCTGCTTTGCATCCGCCATCTTGATATCACATAGCCTGCTTTGCATCCGCCATCTTGATATCACATAGCCTGCTTTGCATCCGCCATCTTGATATCACATAGCCTGCTTTGCATCCGCCATCTTGATATCACATAGCCTGCTTTGCATCCGCCATCTTGATATCACATAGCCTGCTTTGCATCCGCCATCTTGATATCACATAGCCTGCTTTGCATCCGCCATCTTGATATCACATAGCCTGCTTTGCATCCGCCATCTTGATATCACATAGCCTGCTTTGCATCCGCCATCTTGATATCACATAGCCTGCTTTGCATCCGCCATCTTGATATAACATAGCCTGCTTTGCATCCGCCATCTTGATATAAGGTGGGTAGTGCCCCCGCTCTCCTCTTGGGCTATGTAATGCTTTTTGAGCAAGTATTTTTCACAATCCCATAGATGGCGTCCTTTTTTTTCTGCGGCGCATTATGAATGTGGTAAATATGGGTAAAAGACACTTAAACAAACAAAAAATGTTTGCCAATATGGTAACCTAAAGTGTCACGTTAGTGTAATTAATTAAGTCAATATTCAGAAAGCATAATTAGGAAGGGAAATATGAAACTGCATATCAAAAATACTGATTTGCACATAAAATATCCCTTATATTTGCTGCGGTAGCTTAGGTGAAGGGTAAAGGGGGTGAGCAAAGCGTAGCCCCCTTTATCATTTGTGTTAGGTTCTACATGTAAGAACAACAAAAAGACTTAAAACATACACTTAAATAATCATTAAATATTTAAAACATAAAAAGTGTTTTTGCTGATCCTTTTTTGCTGCGCAAATCAGTATTTTTGATGTGCGATTAAATACCAGGCAATTAGAAATAAAGATAAATATTTTAAAACATTGATGGTTTTATTAACATTTTATCATATATTTATGTGTATGTCGTAAACGTGACACTATACGGTACCATAATGTTTGTTTGTTCTGGTGTCTATATCCATATCCATTCATCATGCGCCGAAGAAAAAAATGGGCCGTCTACACCGCCATCTAGTATTAGATTTTTTTTAAAAACCTTTTCAGTATTAATCAGATGTATCTCACTGGGATTGTCCCGTGTTAAGACTGTCATATTCTACTGAGGGCCAAGAGGGAATGAGTCAGACTGTGACGGAATTTCCCCCAGGACCTGAGGATGGCAACGAGATTCACAAATAATGTTTTTAGTTACCACCAAGATAACTACAGGACGCAGTTTTGTAACGTTACGCCCGACTCAGGGAGCTTAGATTACGTATCGCTTGCAACAAAAAAATGTTCTATTTTTCCCTCGCATTATTTTGCAGCAAATAACCGCAGCGTGCCTTAATTATATGTCGAATTCTTGTCTTTTCCAGCCAACAGAGCGAGAAAAAGGGTTGAAAAATATATCTGGCAGATGGCGTTTCTGAGAGAACCCTGGGGGTTACTTACTATAACGTCTTATGCCGATTCGGTTTAGGCACCTGAACTGCCGCAAAGTTACCATGTCAGTCTTAAGACCAACCTTTGTATTAAGTGAATAAAGCCCATTATGGCGGGCGTATTGGAATATAAATGGTTGCCATGATGGATGATGTTCTTATTTTTAACATTTATAGCCAAGTGCATATATACAAGGTGACATTTAATTAGCCGACCATATTTTGAGGAATGACAGTACCCATAATTATGAACAACTTTCCCCAAGAAACATATGACCGAAATAAAATTTTGGGTCCCCATAGTAACTTGTAGACAGCTGATCGGGTCAATGAACTGAGGGACAAATATATTTTTTCCTTTGCGACCATATATTTCTTGCAGAAAGTTGTTCATATTGATGGATACTATCATTCCTTTAAATATGGTCAGCTAATTAAACTTCACCTTGCATATGTCACCGTAAGATAGTCAAACCGTTAGTTGATAAACTAACGCGTTGGTTGAACCAGACCGACAGGGTTTAGAATTTACGTTTCTTTTGTTCTTACATGTCAACCTAGCACGAAGACTATTCGCTGCGCTCGCCCGTAGTCTTCACCTAAGCTACCGCAGTGTTTGCCCTGGTATTTTGTTTGCAATTCAAGTTTAAACCAGTTTACCATTGAACGGTTTTGACCGTTAGTTTATTAAGCAGTACGCTACAGTTAACTATCTGCCGATAGTTGACCAAATAAGGAGAAGAAAAAGTCAATCTTACGGTGACTTATATATAAAGCGAACCATAGTAATTGTAGTAAACCATAGTAAAGTAAGTATGATTTTTTAGGTAGATCAGAATCACTGTAAAGGCACAGAATACTTAATAGTACTACGTACAGAAAGTTTACTCCTCAAATACACGTAAATAAATAGCTACTCTCGCTGCGCGGCAATAAAGCACATTCTAGCTCGCACCTGCGCTACCTACAACGGTCGCTAAGCACCTACAGAATCGGTTGTCCCGCCCGTGCAGGGTAGATTGCGCCGCATTACTACGCCTGAGAGCTTCTTTTACTCTGACATCACAAGGTCGTCCTGTAAACTCCTGTCTCGCTTGATCACGCTAGGGTTACCTACGTGCGATTATTTGTGTTTGTGAATTTTAGTCCACTTATCTAATAGAGGTGTTTATAGTACTTATTCAAGCTATTGGTAAATTCTAAGGCTAGGTAGGTACCTACCTCCTTACTTATGTAATTGTCATTTGTTTTATACTGTTTTGTTTTCTACTTTTAATTTTAGTTAAACAAAAAGGTATTCAATTAAAAAGGAATCGAATTTTATTTGAGAACAATTCCTTTATACACCTAAAATGTTAGGTACTTAAGTCATTGTTGTTGCAAAAATCACAGAAAAGTTGCTTATGTGAAACGGCTAGCGCGCGACGCGACTGCCAGCCAAGCTAGCGGCAAGCCGGCAACATAACTGAATTCCCGCCTGTCGGGTTGGCCGTTCGAACGTACCTAAACTGTGCAGTGTGACCCCTTGGTAAAGGTTGAGGAAGCCCCCCACTTTTCTAGGGATAAGAATAAGGGATAAGTTTATGAAAGGTGTTAGCATGAAATGGATTTTGTTAGAACAGTCAGATATCTTCCTAGGGTAACCGCAGTGTAGGCTATGGTTGTCATCAAAATCCCGAGTTGATATCCCGGCAGGTATAAAAGTTTAGATCAGAAGGTACGATATGATTCTGAGAGCGAAAACCAGCATTAAATCGAGGCTAATATTGTAAAGGTTTAATTCCGTAGGTAGGTACCCAGTAAGCTCGCTGACTCGCTCACTCGCTAGGTAATTACGCTCGCTGTCCCGCTCACCCACTTTCGCGATACGTCGTTTGCAGTTGCGGCTTGCGGTCGGCTCCGGAATCAAACGTTGCGGCGGCGATGGGCTAGCCACAATGGAGTATTGAAAGACCGGCTAAACCGGGAAAAGCCGTGACGCTGTGAGTGTGTGTGTGTGATAAAATCAGCAAAAAAGTTGCAAATGAAAAGCAACATAGTTCTAAATCCGGGCGGCAGAAGCTATCTCGGACATTAATCGATATAAGAGTCTTCAATTAAAAATTCTAGATAGGACGGCATGCGTGAGTCCCAAAGAGGTATGCTATCTACTGCTCAACCTATTTATATACCCTTTTGAACAGTCCCTATCCTGTTTACGTAGAGCTCATTTTCATCCACAATATCCAACTAATCCAACCTGGTTCTGTGAGTACAGTAGACCTCGCGAGTCCTACGACATACATACAATACTTAAACATATTGTCACGACTGACGGACAAAAGGCTTTATTATAACGCGATACAAGTTTATTTTACGCAACAATTTAACGAAGAAAGTCCAATTTTAAATGGCAACAAATATAATGACCACCAAAATATTAATTTCCTACCCAAAATGGCTAAATGACCACCAAAAGTTGCAGAAAATATCAGGGCAAAATACTGCGGTAGCTTAGGTGAAGGGTAAAGGGGGTGACCGGGGTGAGCGAAGCGAAGCCCCCTTTATCCTTCGTGTTAGGTTGAACATGTAAGAACAACAAAAAATACTTAAAACATAAACGTACACAAAACACAAAAAGAATATTGGTGATCATTTATCCAAACACAATTTGGTGGACATCCATCCATTTTGGCAGTCATTTCGAATTTATTAGTAGTACATTTTTGAATTTTTTGGTAATCGTTTAAACATAAGCCATTTTAAATTGAACTTCAGGCGCACGACCTGTGGTGCGGGGTAGAGAAAAAAAAACTATGTCATGGATGTTTATATGTAAGTGACGTCGCTGTTTCTGGTTCCCACGATGCAGGCTATCCTGGTGTGGGGCCAGAACCGATGTATGTGCCTGTATGTAAATGTTTACGTGTATGCTTGAATTTTCCAATTTCTATGCAGACTATTGTGCAAAATTGTGGTAGTATTTCCTTCAGGAGGTCAAATCTGATGTCTACGGGTTCGTCTCGTGAAGGCGGAGAGAACTGATTAGGTATAAATTTTCCGAAAGAAAATCAAAAACTGAAATCCGCTATAACGAATACCTTTGGTAAAGCAAACGTATAGTGGCAGTTTCTACGCCCTTCTTCTCCCACAGTGGTCCAATGTGGAAAAGGTCCGACGGCACCAGAAGGAGGGCAAAGTCATCTCGGTAAATGATAATTCCTAGGAACACGCTGATGAAGTTGCGAGCATCAGCTAGTTCTTTTGTAAATAGAATGAGTCTTACACTTTTTGCGGTGAACATTCTTATAAAGCCCTTGCATCTGGCATGTGGGGAAGGTGCAAACTCGACCCAATAAATAGTAATAAGTATATCTCACTGTATTTATAGTGCAAATACGCTATTCCTGCTGTAGTTAGAGCGCATCATATCAGAGCCCATGTTGTATTGAAATAAAACCTTAGCTACGCCGTTCTTAGTTATATTTGGGTGGCCGATGGTAATAAGTAAGCATGCAGCTGCAAATTTTTATAGAACGTATCCAATCCTATTGCTAATTTTAATTGGCAAAGGCATAAAGCCATTTGGAATGGAATCCTCTATAAATCTATAATTGGCTCTAATAAAGCTTTTATAAAATTGCTAAATACAGCTGTTACTTGTCACGCGATAGAAATTGAGATTTTAAAGTTACTTAGCATTTTGTTGATTCATTAAGCTATAAAGTTAACTGATTGGTTATCTGGGGATGGAACAATAGGCAAAAGGGATATTACAATGTTCAGAATTACTTAAATGACGGGACTGTATGGGGTTAATCTGGCTCAACACATACCTTGCTGTTAATCATTTTGTAATTATTTATTCCTACTTATTAATTATGATATAATGATATTAAAAAAATTGTATTAGTTAAGCACAAGCAATTTTTAAAAGAGATCTAAAAATCAATCTGTGGGAGTTTCTACGGCCTTTCTCTACCACAGTGGTCCAATGTAGAGAAGTGGAAAAAAATGACGATGGCTAAGTATATGATAATATGTACAGTAATAAAGACATTTGGAATTTTGGCAAAATTGATTTAATTTTTGCTTTAATTTTCACGTATATCATCATGTCGAATAGACCACGAGCATATTATTACATTAGAATACTTTATTTATTGCGAAAAATCGCGGGTTCGAACTGACACTTAGGCGCAGTTTGGCGCGAAAACGTAACCTATAGAGGAAGTGACGTAAAAGTTGTTGTCAGCTAGGGACAGAGCTATGCGTCAATCTCCTTTTCCTTCTTTTGCATAGAAAAGGAAAGAATAGCTCTATCCCTTACTGACAATAATGATTACGTTACTTCCTCTGGTTGGGTGTTTTGAAACCAAACGTGCTGTTTGTTTGTTTTTAGTCTTGGATGTTTTCTATGTATTTACATAAGTATTTATCGCTATTAAATAGATCGTCGTCTAGTACCCTAACACAGGCCTTTTTTTGTGTAAGATTGTTCTCTAATTATTTATTTTTATTCTCATAACATCGAAAAATCTAATAACATTTAATGTAATTTTTCATGATATGCTTTGATTTTGGAATAACCTGTAATAATGGCAAGGAGATAAAATAAAATTAGCTCGATTATTTAGAATTTAATAGCGCAGATACTGCAATCGAGTTCAAAATCGATAGCAGTATCTGTGACGCTGGCGAAATCGCAAACAGCCAAAGAACATCGAATTATAACTCGATGCCCGTTGGCTGTTTGCGATGTCGCCCATGTCCGCGGCATTCAAAATTAAAAACCTACTTTGTCTCACTCAGAGAGCAAAATGCAACTTTGCACACTGTTCACTCGCAGCAAAAGCCAGAACAAGAGTTCGAGCTGCTGCTTGCTGAGGTGAAATTACTACATTTACCACGAGTTCGCAGCGGCTTATATTTACGAACCGAGAAGTTTACGGCACGAGCTGACGGCGTGGGTCGTAGCGAGGTTCGTAAAAAGCTTTTTCGAACGAGTCAGGAATAGAATTTTTCCGCCTGAGAACCCAAAATCAAGCGGCGAAGGTGCTATTTTGAGGTTAGAAGGCGGGAAAATATCTTAACCGCTTCTCTATTGTCCCTTATTCAAATAGTAGATACTTCTAACGTGATAGTCAAACTCAAAGGAAAAAATTAATTTCCAGATTCTCGAAAGTCAACCAAATCATTAACAAACCTCCTTTGAGTGTATGTATTATGTTAAAGCAGAATTTTAATGCTAGCAGGCAATGAACTAAGTGGATTCAGTAGAAACGACTGGAGTAGATAAACATGAACATTTATTTATATTGCTTCTAGCCCCACACTAGGATAACCTGTGTCGTGGGAACCAGAAACAGCGACGTCATACACATATAAACATCCAAGACCTAGATTTTTTCTTCCTCCCCAACTAGGATTCGAAGTGGGAACCACTCGCTTGGGAGGCGGAGCCACGAACTGCAGCTAAAGATGGCGATGGAGAAGAGACGAACGAGCCTGATTGATGATGATGAAGAATTGCAATTGAAATCATCTTTATCAAGAGCTTACCTGTTCACATTTCAGCCACAGTATGATGGTGGCGCCAGGCCTCCTCAGCTGACCTTCACTGAGTTTCTGTTCAGCCAGGATCTCACTGTGCCGTCTGCCACTCTTCAGCCACACCTCTATAGACCTGAAATAACAGTTATCTTAATTACTTTCCACAGTGAGATCCTTACAGTCCATTAGTATTGGCGCTAATGTATATGTCACCGGAAGATAGTCAAAACTGTTAGTTTAATTTTTATTTATTTATTTAAAGGAAAACCAACAGCACATTAATATTAGATAAGCACAATAATGTAACACAGAAGGCTAATTAAAGGTTTTCACGTATAGATACAGAGTATAGATACAGAGTATAGATACAGAGTATAGATACACAAAGAGTTTGAACTGGACTAGATACAATACAACACAACAGATACAAAGACTAGGCAGCAATACAAATAGATAAGGAAAGGAAAAAATATAAAAATTTAATAAGTCAATTCTAAATTATTTACTAGCTACTTAGAATGTTGCCACGCAGAGAAGAAATTTCCGCTATTCCGCCGCCTCACGGTTTCTACACTAGAGCAGAACAAATCAGTATCGTTATGTTTGTTTAATATCATATTGAAGTTATTGCCTACTCGCCAAAGAAAGGAATTCTGCCTGTAGTTTGTTCCGAGTAGAGAAGTATTTATGAGAGGGTTCAATCTTAATCGTTTTTTGGGAGCGTTTAAACAAATTTTGCTAAGCAGTTCGGGACAATTAATGTGGTTGTTAGTTATTTTTAACAGAAATGATATGCCACCAATTTCGCGTTTCGTGCTGAGTAGATGGAATTTGCTGCATAACGCCAGGTAGTTAATAGATTCATATGTGATTTTCAAACGAAAGCAAATAAATTTAACTTGGATACGCTCAATCCTTTCTATGTAGGTATCGTAACGCGGATTCCAAATTCCAAATAAATTTAAATAAACTAACGCGTTAGTTAGTCAACTATCGACAGATAGTAAACCAGACCGACAGGGTTTAAAATTCACGTTTCTTTTGTTCTTACATGTCAACCTAACACGAAGACTATTCGGGGGCTTCGCTGCGCTCGCCCCCTCTAGTCTTCACCTAAGCTACCGCAGTGGTTGCCTTGGTATTTCGTTTGCAATTCAAGTTTAAATATAATATAATTTACTATTTAACAGTTTTAACCGTTAGTTGATTAACTAACGCGTCATATAGTAAGCAGTACGCTACAGTTTACTGTCTTATCTGTCGATAGTTGACCAACTTACGAGTAAAAAAACGTTAGTTTATCAACTAACGGGTTTGATTATCTTACGGTGACATATATAAAGGCTGTCCGGTAAACAATGGATAACCCCAGAACTATTGATAATCATTCTGAACAACTTTCACTATAGTGACAACTATCACTTTCACAAAAAAAAACGGTCTTATAAGACCGTTTTTTTTTAACAGCACCGAACAACTTTATTTTTCACTCCACCGTACAGATCAGCTGACCGCCCGGCCCCAAATGTATGGAATTTTTTTAAATAAAGTTGCTCTGATCAAATAGGTTTCACAGCGATAGTTGTTCAGAATGATGAGGACTATCAAGAGATCCGGGGTAATCCATTGTTTTATATATGCCCTGTATATATGCCCTGTACATATGCCCTGTATATATGCCCTGTATATATGCCCTGTATATATGCCCTGTATATATGCCCTGTATATATGCCCAGCAGTGGGTCGATGTGGGCTAAGCATGTTTTTTGTTTGTTTATTTGGGAACTGAGTCCACAGCCCGACACAGTGATGACGATGTGGTCCGACCGATGTCGGTCACTTTAGACATCGCTTGTGGACCGCATGTGGCTTAGCTAGCTAATCTTCCTGCAATAATTGATATGTGGTGTTATAAATATAGGTTTTATTTAACTAGTGCAAATATTACATAAAATAAATAATATGCAGGAATAAACAATTACTAGTGTTGGCTTGCTGACGTTTGGGACACAAAATTACTGGGACACTGCCCGGGTTGACATTTTTTTTTTTTGTGATTATTTGGATACCATCATAACATTGATGCTGTTTTGTACTGTCATATACGCTTGTCAATGTTGTAATCTTGGATCTTGAAAAACCCTTTTTTGAAATTTTTAAATCTCCAGAGGTATCATTGAAATAACTAAAAGGTTCTCGTGTTACACACATTATATTTTCGAAGATAAATTGACAAGATAATGATGATGACATGAGGTCCAAGGATTTCGCCACGAGGGACTCCATACCGCCACTGGTAGGACATACGATATTTATGGCGCATTTCAGGGTAATTCAATCTAAGTAATGCCTTTGCTTGAAAAAGAAATAAGTACAGCATTTTATTAAATTTAAACTATTATATTTATCCCTGCAGCCGTGAGTATGGAAATTCTGACAAATTGGGTAACAAATATTATGGGAATGCTGTCTCCCATAAAATTTTAGTAAGCTTATCCTATTGTAAGTACGTCTCAACGTAATGAACACCGTGTAAGTTTACTTTGGTATAAAAAACCGGTCAAGTGCGAGTCTAAATCGCGCACGAAGGGTTCCGTACCACCGTTCAATGGAAGCGATGGTGTGGAGTGAATAGTTTGGATTTTACACAGCAAAATATTGTTTACAAAGTTATTGGTGCGGTTACTTTCACACTCCATGTACGTAACCAGGTGCATCCATAAGTTTGTATGTGGTATTGAAAGAATTGTTGTATGGGAGCCCCCTTAAATATTTCTTTTATCCTGTTTTTTAGTATTTGTTGTTATAGCGGCAACAGAAATACATAATCTGTGAAAATTTCAACTCTCTAGCTAGCTAGGTTCTTGAGATACAGCCTGGTGACAGACGGACGGACGGACGGACGGACGGACAGCGAAGTCTTAGTAATAGGGTTCCGTTCTTACCCGTTGGGTACGGAACCCTAAAAACAACCATCACATTAATAGTTCACGAAGCGTAGGCCTATAAAGAGGTTAACCGTTCTGTTGCATACGTCTCCTGTGCCGTGAAGTCGTGCCTTTCTCTTCAGTTTTCAACCAAAATTCATTAGAGAGGGGCGGGCCTTCTTGGTCGACCGGCAGCAATATTTCATATCACCACGATCGGAGATGCTCTAGCTGGTCTAGAGCCATCGTAATACTTTTACGAGTTTTTAAGTGGCCATTACGTGGCGGGAGGATCTCCCTTAATGTCTTTATAGGTATGCTGTGGAAGATGTCTTGAAACCGTCTAGTTTGTCTGCTGCGTTTAGTTTGGGAGAGTTTACTTTTGATGACAAGTTAAGTTACAAGCATGCTACAAAAATACTGATTTTGCCTGACAAAATTACTGAATTTGGCAGCTTTGTTCGCCACTACCCCCGGTTTGTGGCGCTGGCGTGGCTGGAGGCAAGGAGTTTCATTAATCTAAGGTTAGGTTCAAAAACGCATCACGTGATCTTTCAACTACACTTGACACTGGCAAAATTAGCGTCAAATGAGGTTAGCACGCCATATATTATAAGAAGTAAATAGAATTTGACAGATAGAGAGCCTCCAGCTACACCAGCGCCATATGCAACGAGCTTTTGTCTGTCAATCTGCAGTAATAAAGCGACTTTTAAAAAGAAGGATGTTCTCAATTCGTCTGTTTTTTGTGTTTGTTACGCGATTACTCCGTCAATTATGAATCGATTTTAATATTTCTTTTTTTGATCAGTAGGTCTTACTTCAGCGGTGGTTCCACATAAATTTTAGTAAAATTTAATTATGGCTTTTTGAAAAAATCAACAAATTAAAAAGATATAAACACAGATGACGTTCACAGACGACAGCAAAAGTTTTGACCAGGACTAGTCCTGTACATTTACTTCATTCGCATATCAACCGGGGCGGAAGAAATAGGGTTTGATCTTGGAGTCGGTTTTTTTAAGTATTTAACTAGATGATTATTTTATTTTTATTATTCCCCCATATGAATCAACGGCCTTTGATACTATTTTGATGCTATGCTGTCATCAGAAGCAATTTCTTTTTCTTTCTCTTTCTATTTCTTACAAGTGATCCTGTTGCCGATTTCACACTATTATTTCTATATGCTGCCTCAAACAGTAGCGGCACTAAAAAGCTGAAAAAGAGCAATAATTATGATTTCACTCAATCAAAATGATAATCAAATGATGATAATTAAAATGAGTGCTGCATAAGCATAATTATAATAGTAATGCAGCAGCTTTTTCACAGCCATCAAAAAAGTTTTTTATGACTTGTGAATTTCACTATCTTTGCATCTTATTACAGCTGTTTTACCACTTCAACATACCAACAACCTCAGCATTTATAGTTAATACGATTTATAGCTATAATAACTTCGCCCAAACGCCATTGTAAAAGCGCTTGCAGACCATTCTTAGCACTTCTTTTGTTGCTTTTATGCTATTTAACCCAGGTAACTTGTGCTGTTGAAAACATTTATACGCCATGACTTTGCCAGTTGGGTAGCGTGTGGTACTAGCCTACCTAACCAAACCGACAAGTTGAAAAGTAACTAGTTTCCCGCAAACGAAGCACCACTCGTAAAGTATACCTCTAGTTAAAGTTTGAAATCTTTACTCGAGGCAGGATGTTATGACACCTTGTTTTTTTCAACGCGTCGATTTCACGAAAGTCGTAACTTGGAAGTAACCCGGAAGGTCGTTAAGTTAGGCTTTGAGACCGTTTTAGTATTGTCGTCGGCTAGAGACCGTGGGAAGCAAATACGCGACAGGACGCGACTGGGACACAGTTGCGTTTGTGAGTCGCATGCAATTTTCATGAAACCTGTTTTATATGGGCATTTGAGTTGCGTCACAGTCGCGTCCCCATCTGTGCGGAAGGCATAATAGGTAAGTACTCAAAGTTGCCTTTCTCACGCCTTATCGGAAAGACGTGGTGGTTTGGTTATGGTTTCTTATTTTGAGTTAGTGAATAATGGGCTGGTTCCCATACCACTGACAAATGACTAGACTCGCATTCATCGTCACTCTGATCACTTGGTAATTATAAATCAATAACCACCAGTCGGCCGATGGTCAATAAAAACTGAGTGCCTAATAGACAGACAGTCGTGGTCTTGAGATTTGAGAGAGAAAAAAATAAGCAACAGGTGTGAGGTCTATGAACCCGCTTACATCATGGAGGGAAAAACTGGCGGCAAAAAGTTTTAAGATTAAAAGATCTGTGAAGAGTGCTTATTTAGGAGCACATATATGTACATGGATTGATATTTATGATCGGATGACATCTCCATAAGTGCTGGGCGGCTGGGCGAACGAAGAGGAGGCATTTACTTCACCAACAGAAGTACCAGGAGGCTGGACAGATAGCTTTATCATAGGTATCAGTAGGTGTGTAGACTTCTGGTTTCCACTCAGTCATACAAACTTAGTGAAATTTGCATACAAAGCAAAGTTTAGTAAATTTTGAGATATATGTTGAGACAAACGCCCAGGTTCTTGGATGTTTCTGTTTCCAGCGTGATAGGATAATCTGGTGTGTGGCCAGAAGCTGTGTAGGTGCCCTATAATATATACTATTATTTAGGTATAATGCACAAAATACGTACTCGTAATATCAACAAGTCCTGGAGGGCTACCACAACGTCTTATGCCGTTTCAGTTTAGACACCTAATTTGATCTTCAAAATTACCGTGACGTCTTAAAACAAGTCTTGGTATTGGGTAAATGAAGCCCATTATAGCGAATTGGAATGGAAATGGTTGCCATGGTGATGTTCTTGTTTTGGACCTAATTTGAATCGGAAAAAGATTGTGGTAACCCCCCTGGTTCGTAGTTCGTAGGTCTTGGCGCCTGAGTGTGGCCACCAACCCCGCCCCCATACGCCGCTGCTCCCTCCAGGCGGCACGCAGGCGCGAAGAAATTTGGCGTCAGGTTAGTTAAAACGACGTAAAGTTCCTACTGTGTAAGTAATTATAATAATTATTTTACAATATGCATAAATGGATGCGATAATAGAGGAGAATTAATATAAAAATATGCCAATACTATGGAATGCAGCAATTTAGATAATTCTATTAATTACAAAAAGTGATAAAGAAGATAAAATTTATGTGGAGTTTCAGATTATATGCGATACATGCATTCACGCACTACAAGCATCTGATTTATTATAGTGATCCTAAATACACTTAACCCCCAACAAATTGCGACGCTTTTTCCTGCTCAGAAAATAGGCTGAAATCAACGATGTTAAGTCTGATGGATCGGGAATAAAAATTGGCGTTCCACAAGGTTCCATATAGGGCCCTTCATTATTTCTTTATGGTGGAGTAATTGACTGCCATAGTGTTGTTCGTAGATGATGTTAAGCAAGTTTATTTTCGTAAATTTTATGTATGTAGGTACTCGAGAACCTTTCAACATTTCTGCTATAATCACAGACTAGTTGCAACCCGATTTAGACTGGCGAAAATTAGCAATTCTTTTCAAGGTCAATGCATTTTCTACTACAAAAAGATGGCTCTATTATGCAAAAAGGGATACTGTGATATCCTAGATATATTTATTAATGACAAGAGCGCATATAGAGTTAGTATAGCATAACATATCACAGAAAGAGTGTGAACAACAAACTCCTATTCAATTGTGAGAAGTGTTGAATAATGTCCTTCACGCGCTCTCTTCGGTCTATTAGCGCGACGTATACACTCGCTGATAAGATTATATTTATTCCTGCATATTATTGATAATATGAGAGAATAGTGTGTATATGTCAGCGAAAGATTGTCAAAACCGTTAGTTGATAAACTAACGGCTTTTTACTCGCTAGTTGGTCAAATATCGACAGATAGTAAACTGTAGCGTACTGCTTACTGTATGACGCTAACTAACGGTTAAAACAGTTAAATAGTAAACTGGTTTAAACTTGAATTGCAAACGAAATACCAGGGCAACCACTGCGGTAGCTTAGGTGAAGACTACAGTTATAGTCTTCGTGTTAGGTTGACATGTCAGAACAAAATAAACGTAAATTCTAAACCCTGTCGGTCTGGTTTACAATCTGTCGATAGTTGATCAACTAACGCGTTAGTTTATCAACTACCGGTTTTGACTATCTTAACCTATATTGCCTATGACATATATAAGTTTTGTACTATTTAAGCCTTTTCTTTTAAAGAGATCTAAAAATCAAACTGCGGGAGTTGCTTCGCCCTCCTTTTCCCCCAATGTAGAGAAGAGGCAAAAATTACGTGTTCTAAGCAAATTGGTTAATATCGATAATTTGAAATTGTTATTTTTAATTTAATTGAAATAGCATTATAAGGAAAATGTGATATTTAAATCAGAATTATCGACAGAGCAAATATAAATGAGTTTCTTAAATTAGAAACCTAATTTCAGCGTGCGGTCATGTTCATTACTCTCGATATACTTACATTAACTTTGAAAAATGTAATTTAAAATATGTGCGGTAGGCATTTAATATTTCAAAAACCATCGAATTGCAATCAGTACAATATTTCTATACATCGAGATAGCAGACGCTAATAAATTGAAGAACAAAACTCAGTATCATCATGTCATATATTAGGTATTGTAATTCGGAATTAATTCGGGACTGTGTCACATTCGCAACGAGGTTATCGTGTTTTATTAAGGTCATTTAGAGGTGACATTGGTGCAACATTCATTTACGTAAATTAGTTATTTACGTAATTATTTAAACAATAATAAATAAATGTAGTCCGTTAATGTCCCCATCGAGGGGCACATGATTTTACTCGGATACGAGTAACATTGAGCCATACTCCATCACGCTGGCTCAGTCCCGTTTGATGGAGGAGTTTTACGACTATTACTTACTACCAAGTAGGGTTGGTAGCCGGAACCGGGAGTCTGTTACTGCCATTTCTTTTCAATATTGAGCAGCACAAGAGCTGCCGGATTCAAGGTCTTCAGTTGGTAGTCAGAGTGGAATGTGAGGAAACCGAAGAAGTGGCAATCTGCACGTTAAGGATGCGTCCTGGCTCCGCTTCTTTTTAACTTGTACTCGAAGGCCATTATCACTGAAGCATTTGAGGAGAGTGAGTGGCCGACGACACTGCGCTGGTAGCCTCCACGCCGGAAGACATACAGCTGATAGTGAACAACGTCCACGAAGGCTGTCAGAAAGCGGGTCCAAGACAAAGTTTATGGTGGTATCCAGAGACGCAACACTGAACCCGACAGACACGGTAGCCGGGACCGATCTAGTAAAGTAAATGAAAAATAGAAATCTGAGCAAGAGATAAAGATCCGTATTGAAATTGCCCGTGCGCCATTCAACAAAATGCGAAAGGTACTGCGTACCAGGTAGCTGGACCTTAGACTTCGGATGCGGCTTCGCCAATGCTACATCTGGCCGATAGTCTTCTACGGATGCGAAGCTTGGACCATTTTGGAGAATACGCGCAAAAGATTAGAAGCCTTCGAGATGTGGAGTTACCGCAGGATGTTAAAGATTAGCTGAATCCATAGGGTCACGTATGAAGAAGTTCTGAGACGAGCTGACAAATCCCGAGAACTCATGACCTCCATCAAGAGAAGAAAAGTTGCATATCTGGCACATGTTCTCCATCACGATCGATATCAACTTCTTCAAGTGGTCATGATGGGAAAGGTTGAAGGGAAACGGAGCGTCGGAAGAAGAAGGACATCGTGGTTCTCGAGTATACGTAAATGGACAGGTATAGTGAAGGACAGAGAGGGATATTCAGAGCTGACTGCCAACCTCCAGTGGTGGAGAGGCACTAAACGAAGAAGAAAGAAGTTTTAGGTGAAAAAGATTTATTTAATTTGTGTTTTTTTATGTAGTGCCCATTGACATATGATATTTTCATTAATTTCATTGATTTTGGAAGTGTCTCCTTTAGGAAGAAAGCTCTTCAAAGATGGGCATTAACCGAATTTGACGTTACCTAGCGTCTTAATTCGCACGTGATTGGCTGAAAGTAAGTTTCATTGCTGATTCCTTAGGGCCTAAGGCTTAGGGCCACCTGTAAGAAGGTGAGTCAACACTATTATCTGAGGAGAACGAAGAAACTACCACAGGGTGGTATTTAGATCTCTTTTAAAATAGGTTGTGTTTAACTAGTATAGATGCTGCGTAATAATCATTATAAATAATATGCAGGAATAAATAATTACAAAATTACTGAGCGAATTCGGTGCGAGTTGTACGTTGTCATGTTACTCCTGATAAATTGCTATAAATAAAAAATAAAACACCAAAACATCAAATTACTGAAAACTTACGGCTAGAATTTGGTTCACTTATTTCCCATTTGGGTTGATAACTATCGAACTCGTTGCAGTGAAGTCTACTACCAATTAAATATCCGCATTAAAATCCGTCCATCCGTTTGGGCGCTAGAGTGCGACGTACAGATAGACAGACGCTTCAAAGTTTTAACACCCCATTATTGCGTCAAGGTTTAATAAAAATACCGTAGCATAAACATAAACATAAATTTTCTGGGGCTTTAAAAGGTTAATAAACATACCGTCACTTTTCCTGTACGAGGTCTTAGAGGCACTATTGATTCATACGAAGCCCTAAGTCGACCTTCTCGCCTGATCACGATATCCGGAACCTATGAGCCCTTATGCCGCGAAATTGATTAGCGTTGTTTCAGTGCTAAGCCATAAAACATGACAAAAAACGAAGATATCTCCTGATATGAAATTACATTTGAGTCCGGGCAGCATTAATTATTGTTTTATTAGTCGGACCTTTAGAACGTTTTATGGTTACGGAACTGCATTTCACACATGGTCCAACGATGTATTTTTATATTGCGGTTGGTTCCAGGGTTTTCCACTTAAGTGAGTATTATCCCCTTTACTATTGTCAGGTGATAATGAAAGTCAGTAGAAAAAAAATATTATCTATAAACCACTATTTTACTGCCTATTCAAAAGGCCAATCATATCTAATATGATAAACGCAAAAGTAGCGTTTAATTAAGATTAGTTAATCTCGCCTTTAATCATAAGATTTCAAGTTAAACAATCTTTTATTATATTCGTGTATAGCTCGGCGATGGGTTAACTCCCTATCACGCAAAACAGACTATAGATAGGCCTTTGCCACTCCGTTTGGGAAATATGCGTGACGCTGTTTATTTTGTACAGCTATAAAAATTACGAAGAGAAAGGCTTCTGTGAGGATATTTATCACATTAAGTAATATTTTGATACCTAAAAACATAAATGGGCCTTCTTTTGCTCGTTTTTATTAGGGTTCTCTTATAGGATCACTCCTCTGTCTATATTACAAATGTGAAACGAACGAATTCTGAACCGATGAAGTTGTTTGTTTTTACAATTTTATGTGACCCAAACCCGAAAATTACATAAGCAAATTCATTCTGAATACATACAAATTTTTATCGTGTGACATGTCAAATGAAACGGCTTATTGCGAGGATTTCAATATATTTTTTTACTTTGTTAAAAAATAAATTCTTAGGTATTAATCTAGATTCAAAATTACAGTGGGGTCCTCACACATCGTCTATAGCTGGAAGATTGAGCTCTGCAGCTTTTGCTGCACGAAAAATTAGATAGTTAACTGACGAAGCCACTGCAAGATTAGTATTTTTATTAGTACATTTATATATGTATAATAGTAGTACATCATAATTATTTAGTATATTATCATAATAATTATATTATTTATTTTATTTATTGTAAGTACTTGTTTATTTCCTTATATTGTTGTACTCATAGGTCTGCCCCTGCTTAGCAAACAACCATTACCATCTTAACCTAGTTTTCTTGAAGAGATCTCTTTTTAGAGATAAGTTCGCCTTTGTACACTATTTTCATGTAACTATTGTTTTTTTATAAGTTTTGTGTGCAATAAAGAAAATATTAAATAGGAAACATTTCAGTTCTATTTAATGCATTATGTCATATGGCATTCTGTTGTGGGGTAAAGCCGCAGATATACGTACGAGCGGTATTTGTGCTACAGAAGAGAGCAATTCGTTCCATAAAAATATGAAATCCCACGATCCTCTCCGGGAACGATTTAAGGAGATCAAAATCCTTCAAGGGCTTGTCAATACATATATGAAAACTTTTTGTACATTCGGAAAAATATTAACACCTTTTATTAGAAATAAAAATAAACTGAATGTACCTATATTTCGGTTGCAGAAGATTAATGGTTCATTTATGGGGTGCTGTATACGCTTTTATAATAAGTTACCAGAGGGAATTGTCAATTACCCATTCAAAGGTTTAAAATATTTATTAAGGTTAATCTCATAAAGAAACCCTTTTACCCTATTAATGACTAAGTCAAAGTCAACACGGAATTGCCTCAATGCCCCAAGCTCCATGATAATGATTAATAACTAACGTAGCTTTTACAAATGCAATAATGTAATTTAATAGTCTGGTAATAAAATTTAGTGTACAAAAGTGCTGTGAGGTGACTCACAACAATTTATTAGTTTTGAAGTAAATACTACACTGTTACCAAGAAACTGTAACTTCCTTTTTAAAACTCCCCATAATCAGTCAGGTACTCATTAGTTTAGTTGATCGTATTTGATTCATCTTATACTTTTATCCATGTATAAGAGACTTAAGTAAGTGTTTGACTTGTAAACGTACAGTATTTTTGCTTATTTGCAATAATTGATCCCACCAAAAACATGTAAAATGTTGCCAAGACGAGACCATATGGCTCGCACTATCAAAAATGTATCAGACCTCATGTAGAGCCAAGCTTCTAAGTGTACACGCCCTAACTCTACAAGCCCTTACTTTACAAACTCTAAACCTTAGTCAAAATATGTGGCTTGGCCGCTTCGCTACCGTCGCATGGGATGGGCGTATGGAGAAAAACTAATTCTCTATTCGTTACTTTTATTTCATACTACTACTAGTTACCAGGTGCAATCATAAGTTGGTATATGGTATTGAAAGAAAATTAAGTCGAAAAAAAAGCAAATTTCCTATGTCACAGAGCGACTAGCCGTCTTAACTTAATTATTAACTTGAGATTGACGCTTAGCTCGGCCCCTTACTGACAACGCTAATTACGTCACTTCCGATTTCCGATGTAGGTCCGTTTTGTCCCGCGATTTTTGGCAATAAATTATAGTATTTTTTTTATATGTGCATGGTCTGCTCGCTGATATACGTGAAAGCTAAAGCAAAAATTAAATTAATTCAATTTTCTTATTACCCAGTACCAACCCAGATTAATTTTCGCTCCCTGGGGCAACCATACTGCGACCTACATAGTAATTTACAGTCTTGGCCAGGCCAATAATTCATATCAAAACTTTCCGCGCACAATATCTCCCAGGTCGTAATAATATAATGCCCAGTCTAGAATAGAATAAGCAAGATCAAGATGAAATAGCAAACATTCCATTGTGGGACCCATAAAGGCTACGCGGGAGATAACTTTACGAATCTAGTAAATAAAACCTCTTTCGAATTAACTAGAATATCTCCTTTTGTTTTTTTCGGACCGACTTTGATAATTTATGGGTTTTTATTTGTTACACAAGAACTGATCTGATCATTAAAGAAAAAAATAATCGCTCCAGTTACATGAATTTCGTACGTTTATTAGGTTTTCCTGACTGCGACTTCTTTTTCACATTATAACAAAAATACTAGACTAGAGCTACCCATGTAATCCTTGCTATGTCTATTTTCTGCTACAGTTAAGGTGCTACGAAAAAAATTGGGGATTTTTCGAATCCATTTATTCCACCATGAAGTCATCTACAGTTTTGATTTTTGGGTTAATGTTTATTGAGTATATGATTAAGATTCTCACCAAAGGAAAACGCGGTTGGATGAAATTCTCTCGATAGAATTTAATTACGAAAACACCTCTAAATTGTTTGATTTTTTCCTGTAATTCTGAAATCCTAACTAATTTCATTGTGGAACTGCATTCAAAATGTAGATATTATGTATTCGCAAAATCTCCTTAAAAACTTTTAAACTAAATAGCGTAGTTTATTTTGAAACAATTATTCTGTGGTTTAGCGCTACGTTTTTTCATTTTTTCCCGATTCCGTCCTACTCACACTGCGGGTCTTTCCACCTGGAGTAACGGGGACCTTTGCACGAACGAGGTATCGCCTTAACCATAGGAACCAACTAAATTCATCAGAATTCCTCGTGTCGGTCACGGCCAAGTGCATGTTACTACATGTCTACTACATGTTTTAAAGCATTTATCTATCTATCTGATAACCACAGCATCTACATATACGTCGGCATACGTCGAAAGAAACATGTATGTTGACAACCTCTGTGGTGTAGTGGTCGACCAGTACATAAGGCTAAGGCTGTGGAGGCTGTGCTTCCTAACTGAGAGGACTCGGGTTGGAACCCGGCTGGGCGGATGAAAAATAGGTCTTGGATGTTTGAGACTTCGCTGTTTCTGGTCCTACGTTGTAGCCAGAATCAATGTATGTGCCTGTTTGTAAATGTTGTGTCCAGAAGGTCTTCCTTTACTTTTAGCTGTGTGTTTGTGCCCCCCCCCCCCCCCGGTCCCTAGAGTTTGTGTTGATTATACAATCTCACCCCCATTCACAATCACAAACATAATACGTAAGTAGTCATCGTCAATTAGCTCCCATCCAGCCAATTGACTAATAACCCTTAAAGCTGGTACAAAAAGACCTACAACGACGGCATGTGGCGAAGTTTCGCGGTCACTCTTGATGAGCCGCTTCCTGTTTCATATCTGGCTTGAAGATGTTACTAAATGTATGTTATTTGGGGGCAAGTCGCCAAGGACGAGATCGTAATCTGTCGTGTGTTAAAGGACAAATGGGCAACAACTGAAGGATTTTCGACTCATGTATTACATAAATTTCGTCATTGTCGCTGTTATCTCATGCTTCATCAAACATTTCAGAGGTCACGGCTCGGGAGAAAAAAAATCTCCATGTCTTGGATGTTTGCGGCGTCGCTGTTTTTTGTCAGTGTGCCTTATGACACAGTGTATCCTAGTGTAGGGCCAGAAATGTTATCCCGAGTGTTATATGAGTATCCCGCGATACAGGCTATTCTAGTGCGGGAAAATAAGCTAAACATAATTTAAATCCCCTGTCTAAAGAGACAGTCCTTTTGTACCTATGAACATGTTTTATGTATTGCGTTTTTGGTTGAAATAGGTAATTGTTTATGTATTTTTGTATTTTGTACTTAGAGAACATTGGGGTCGGATTCTAAATCGGGTACCATACCTTAAATCAAAAAGCCTTTAGAACACTTTGAATTAATTAACTAAAGGTAAATAAGGTGATACATAAAAATAGTTTTTTTCGATTCCATTTACTCCACTATTAAGATTAGATTTTTGGGTTTTATTGAGTATTTGATTAAGATTCTCTTTGAAAATATTTTTGACAAAATCACGTAGTTTATTTTTAAGCATTTTTATGTGGTTTTCTATCTTATTTTAGTTTGAGTCGAGCGCATTGTTTCCGTTCTCTTTTCCTGTCACTTTCGTTTTCATTCATATTCCTTTTATATATATTTTTACATATCGCCTTAATAAGGTAATGTACAAAGAATCCCTTTAAATTCTGTATTTTTCATTAAAGACATGACATATTCCAAGTAGGTAAGGCAGGGTACAAGCTCATCTTCTGAATCAGTTGAACATACCAATCATAACTTGTTTATGATAGTTAGTTGTGAGTTTGTCGAATACTTTTCTTCAACTGCAAAATTGTTCTGAATGAAAACGGTAACCAACTCTTAATTCTAACTTCTGCTCCCAAAATGGCACACATCATCGCATATTAAACATATTTTTTATGCAATACTAAGTTAACGAGAGTACTCATATAATGCAATTACGGTGTAATAGATGAAAGCGGAAATAGTAAATCATTTCTGCTCATTTAATTTGGTCTCTGGGCTGTGAGACTGGCGTCTTCTCATTATCCAGAATAGGGTCAGGCTTGGCGCTTTTTGTGGCCTACTTGATCAACTACACGAGGAAAGACAGATAGAGAGAGAGAGATATATAGATAATCAGCCACGCATGACAGAAATATCTTTAGATATAAGCGCGCCTTTGTACTTGTTTTTTTCAATATTATTTGTTGGCCTTTCTATATTTTGTCCATTAAAGTATGAATATAAAGTAATAATTATAGTATTTATATTAATAAATCATAAATACTTTATCAAATGAGCCCGAACTAAGAATACGAGCTTTCCGTTTACCAACTTCCAGCTCAATCATCAGGTGATGATGATGAGAATATCGCCAGGAAATATAAATAGGAATAGTAACGACGAATCTAATAAGCCCAAAATCTATGGGTTTACAAGTAAAAATTGCAGGGTTCCCTCTACCCTGATTGCGTTTAACTGATACAAATATTACTATACTAATTATAAATTATAGCGAGCGAACAGTCCTACCATTTAATTAATCATGACATTGTAATATCCTTTTTTAGAGAAAGTGGCTATTACATGGTTTAATGGTATTATCCCATTGGAAATTTTTAAATATCCAGAGGTATTTTATTGTAATAGATAATGCCACATCCGTATTTTGTCTGGTGTTGCTAGCAGCGTAAGCCACATAATTTAATCTACCAACGAATTTATCTATGTAGGGTCCCCACTGCAATTTGCTATCACTCGTTATTCCAAGAAACATCGTATCATTCACTTTTTCTAACATGTTACTGTCTAACACTAAACTAGTGTCCACTCGCCTGACATTTGGAAGCGATATTTTGATACACTTAGTTTAACCAGCATTTAACAATAAATTATTAACTGTGAACCATTTCAAGGTTAGAGACAATGCCTCATTAACATCATCAAAATCTTTTTTTTGTCTTTCAATTTTGAAGACTCGTTAATATATACCAGAAATAAGAAAGGGTTTAATACAGAACCTTGTGGAACGCCAAATTTTACACCCGATCCATCAGATTTAACGCCGTTGACTTCTGCCTTTTGAATTATATTGCTTAAGTATAATCTGAGTATATCCAACGCTTTCTTTCTAACTCCGTGATGATTTAATTTCTGATTTAAAGTGTGTATAATAAGTGAACCGCAGAAAGCACTCGTCTACTAGCAACCGGGGAGAGGGAGTCAGGGCACTGGCTGCACGCAAACCGTCAAAACACATTGGCACCCTCCTTCACCGTATCACTCTGACCCTCGCCGGCTGTCTGCGACTCCCATCACATAGCGGTGCTAGGGTGGACCAACTAGGACACCACGGCCTCTCCTGCCAACGCAGCGCCGGCCAGTGGCCTCGCTATGCCTGTCTTAATCACGTCGTCGTGGCGTGGCAGCAATCCTTGAGAGCTGGCATAGCGGGAGGTCGCTGGTGTGGCACGCGTCCTGTGTCGATACGCTAGCACCTTGTCACCTACCAGCTATCTCAGCCACAGCCGGTGCTGCGGCGGCAGCGGCAGAGGGCATAATTAAACAAGTGGTTCTGTGATAAACTCGCAATTTCAAAAATTTATATCCGTTCATATATAAGGCAACAGGCAAACTCCCCCCCCCCCACCTTGAAATCCGTTTCAAACTTCCTCCATTTCCCACCTATTTTCCTCCCAATCAAAAATTGCTATCGACTAAAACTTTTAATTAAATCAAGGAATTAGTGTGTTGGAAAGTACGACCTGTAGGCGTGAAAGACAGACGGACAAAAGCATTTTTAGCCAATCTCGAAACTGGACGCTTCGCTGTTTCGTCAATTATCTAGAATATTAAATAAATTACATCTTGTACAGTCTTCTTTTCTTTTCTGGGTTTTCGATTCGAGTAGCATCGTTTCGCTTCCGCCCTTTACCCCTCAGTTGAGACAGAGCAAAAATAAGCATAATTATATCTGTAACAGTGATCGATTTCGCCAGGCTCGAATTGTCGCCTTTCTCTTGATTTTCGTCATTCCTCGTTTACCATATTATAATGTAACGAGCATAAATCGCGTGATTACAAAAGTGTGTTTAGTTCAGAAGTTCGCTTTGCACGCGTGTTTTGTACAGAAAAAGCAAAATTTGACGAGAGTAGGTTATTGTGGCTAAATTTCAACTGGGTTTCGAAGGTATGAGTCCGTACTCGACAGCACCGCTGCGCAATACGTAGTCCCCGTACAATAATGAACCTTAGACAGAGGTTGCGATAGCACTACTGCGGCAGCACCGCTGCGTGCTATCAAAGTTATGATTTGAACTTTGGTAGCACGCAGCCTGTGTCCGTCAAACATTGAGTTGTCGGCTGTACATCCGGCCCAAAGCTTAGTAGAAATGAACGACAAGGTCTTGTAGTTTTATTGCATTCTCTCTTTCCTTCTTCGTGGTAATCTTGTTATTATTGTAACCATTCTAGCCACTAAACTTCTATATAGAGTTTAACAGAAAGATATTTTCCTATTTTAAAGCCTTGTTAGGACATCATTCTGAACAACTTGTACAAAGAAACCCATTCGATCAGAACTTTATTTTCACTTCCTGCATATAAAAGCGAGAGTGCCCCAGCCCCAGCGATCTGTAACAAACAGGCTTTTGTCAGCGCGGTACAAACCGCAGTCCACTTTCGAATTCAGTAAATTTGCGTGCGCGGGCGCATTCCTCCGCGTACTTATTGATCGCTCTTTGATAAGGTCGAGTTGAAATGCTTCCAGAAACTGTTTTTTTTTATGTTGAACTGGCAACAATTCGGCGGCCTTATTCAATCCATAGCAAATTTGACGCTGTTTATGTATGGTTAACGGTCACTTTCCGTACACTTATTTTCGCGAACAGCGACCTCACAAGCAGCCAAGACCTTTTCTCCTCCTCTGCCGGGATTCGAACCAGGGACCTACAGGGACCAGGTTGTGACGCAAAACCTCGATCGCTACGCCACAGACGTTCCCATTTGAACGGTATGTTTTATAATTTTAATAGACATATTGGGCCTTACCACAAAAAAATAAACTACTGTTCAACACTTGTTTAAAAAAAACGTAGGGGATTTGACGTTTTATTTGAGGTTAAACGCTGTTTAATATTTTTTGTGGTAACACGGATAAACCCTCGCTATGGCAAATGATTGGTTCATTCATTTACATCACAATTAACAAACATAATTTACGTAACAACAAGACAAGGCTGCGTATTTAAATGTCGATTTACACCACCAAATAAAACCGTCAATCAGGAGCATGTGCGGGGAGAAAAAATGGTAATCAGACAATTCAAGGTGCTTCTTGTGACGAGCACATGTTGACTCTAGTATAGCATAATCGATTAGCCTGTAGGATTGATGTCTTGTTCGAAAGTTTTCATTTCTTGTTACACTGAATCGGTTGGGAAGATATGCGCATACAAAAATGAATAAAAACATAACAGAGCGTGATGTTTACCCCGTAATTAAGTTCTCCATTTTGTGAATGAAGTCTTCGCGTAGGTAAAATAGTTTAGGAAACGAATGATTGTAGACTGAAAAGTCAAAAGCTTGACTTCCTAACTTTGTTTGGACTAGTTAGGAGAGTAGTACATTACTGCCGTGGCGGGGAAAGTGAGCTATTGCAGGACGAGTATGTGTCAGGCAAATGCTTTTCTCAAAACCATGCAAGGAAATAAATGAAAATTGTATAAAAAAAGCCTTTTTAAATCCTCCTGGACATGAAATGCTCGTAAGCTTTTGTATACCTATCCCTGGACTTCTATGGTAACAAATTTTACAGGGCCTATTTGGCTTCCGCCCTTCAGTTTGGCGGAGTACATTCAATCTCCATTTCACTCACTATAACTCATTATAATGTATTCAATAGAATAATTATTCTCAACACTTTCTTTATTATTATTATTATTATTATTATTAAACCTTTATTGCACTCAATATTTGTATTACAGTGTAAATGTTAAAAACGAATGTACAAAAGCAGGCTTGTTTCTAAAATAAATCTCTTCCAGCGAACCCAGAGACGATTTGAACATAAATAAAGCGGGTTTTGCAATCTTAACACTTTGCCAGCCGAGCTTTTTGTGACCCGCATTCCCCCGTACGACGGCCATTAAAAAAATACAATACACATGAATAGTTACAAAAATACATTATATATCATACACCATAATCAAAACAATAAACTACATAAACAATTCCTACTTAAATAAAAATACATACATACTTGAGAAAGGTAGTGTTCCTGCAATCCTTTCTTTTAATCTTTTTAGTTTATTTTCGCGCTAATTGTAGGTATTTTTTTCGAATGCTTCTTTTTTAGGCAAAGGTCTCGATGATACCGCCTTGTGTATGTATGCCTGATATTTGATGACAGTGCATAATCAATTCATTTTCGAAATTCAAATGTCTGCCCTTTATACTTACATTTCGGGCGCGTTTCTTTTTTTTTATTATATTATTTTGCGTATTGTATTTCCGCGCATGTTTGAGAAAACATAAATAAAGAAGCAGTTGCTAAAGGACAGGCTCATATAATAAATAGTCATCATCATTGTTTTATTTAACATTAAATAAAATAATAAAATAAAATAACAAACCTATAGTCTAAGTAGTTATAGTTTCTTTAAGAAAGCTGTGTTTACTTTTAAGTAATATATGTGTCTAACATTATCCCTACATTAAGAACTGTCGAGTTTGTATACACTTGATGCATATATTGTTAGTAGACCTAATAAAATAAAATAAAAATAAAATAAAACATACATAAAGTCCTGACCCTCCTGAGCTGAGCCCTTGGGGGCCACAAAGAAGGCCCCGTTTTTTGTTTGTTTGCTTATTCCTAAAACGGCTCGTCATAGGAAATGTTGTTGTATTACATATCGATTTGATTTTATAGACTTTTTACCTATTCCTAGCTATTGTCGAGGATATAAGCTCATAGTTATAAAACCAATGAATTTAAAGATACCAAAACAAAAACAGCATCAGCTGACTCTACCATGTGACTTTTTTGACACGAATCCAATTTTATTAGAGTGTATTGACCCATAGTAAAAACTGGACAAGTGCGGTTCTGAATAGCGTACCAAAGGTTCCTTCTTAACTTTAACTATGTATCGATATTTAAAAATAAATAAAATGTACTTTTTTGCCATATTTTCTCATTAAAGATAACATCGATTTACCAAAAGGGTTTTATTTATTTGCGATAGTAAGAATAAGCAGGACAGTAAGTTGTCTTGTTGGAAGTCGTATGAACAGACAGTAGACATCTTAGACTTAGTTTAGTCTAATGACTAGTACATTCGGTTCTTCTTTTAACTTTGTTTCATTAAAAAGAAAAATACACTTTTATTTGGTCTAACTAACAAACAAGTAATAAAAAAGAATCTACATTTCCCTTTCACCTGATATTATCATCACGAAACTCAGTTTATATAGTATATTTATTATATTATTGATAGGGAACCCTTAAAACCTTCATATTAGTTTCCAGCCAGTCGCTGTAAAGTAAACGTTTTCAATATCATCACACACGTGGCCTGTCAACCCAGCTCAGCGGGTGAGGGGGTAATTGATGATACAATGTCATTGTGATACGAAGAATAGCATGATAGAATATCATTTCATAATTTGCTATTTACGAGTTGGATGCTTATGGTTCCTTGGTATGGCAAATATGGAGTGTTTGTTTGGTTTGGGGGTTGCATATAAACTGAATTTGTCACGCTGAATAAATAAATCAATAAATGTTGCCCATAAATGTGCCAGTGCGGGTCGTCATACTACTACCGGCAAAACATGTGAGTAAACAAACATTTACATACAAACACTGTGAACTAGATACGAAAAACGGAACTTAGTGTCTCGGAATGGATCACCAAAAGCTATTTTGGAAATTATCGTACAGGTGAGGTACTATTTTTTTTTAAACCAGGTCAGTCAGTCGAACACTCGTCTTGTTCGCAAGGGGCCCTCTAACTGAGACTTGGCTTCGCACTTGACTGTTTGCTAACCGGTCATTGACACTGACATGCTACAATTATGACATGATGAGAAAACCCCCAACAACGATATAAACTTGACAAAAAGTGACTCGTGAACACGGCATTAGTTTCAAGAGATAACTAAGTGTTGAAATTAATTAATGGTTGAAGAGGTTTTGCACCAATAAAAAGTGGTAATCGTTTATTTTCAGATTACAATATCCATAAATTGTTAGTTCATGAGATGTTTAGAAACTAAAGTAATATTAGTCCTTAGTTTTTTTTTTTTTTTTACTTCAATTCAAAAGTTTCTCGAGGCAAGTTTGATCACCCAAGTTGATCACCCATTCGACAATCAAACCTACCCGAGATCACCCTGAGAATGGCGTTGGTACTGCTCCAGGTTCTGTCAACAATGGATGCCGTGCGTTTCCGCATGTTTGCATAGAAGTGCGCAAACATTGTTGATGCGCTTTAGAACCGTGGTAGCCTCAAGAGCATCTAGATATTATTATATTGGACACGCAGGTCATTGTATAGCTAACCCATAGGCTGCATGTGTATAATTTTCGATAGTAGGACTAGAACAAAGCAATCTTGACTTCTTTTGAACATTTTGCAAACCTGCGAGCCAGCATATTACCTCTGAATGCCAACGCCCTGCGCTCCCTCTCAAAATATAATCTTTGAGATCCTCCGATACAATTTTACTAAGATATCTAATGGTAATAGGGGCTACATATTCGGGAGTCTTGCTGGCAGTTCGAAATACCATTTAGACACTCTTTTTCGCATTGAGTCGAAAACCGTGACTCTAAGCATATTCTTTGCACACATGTCTAATAAATTTAAACGCTTTTATTTAAATACTCTAAAAAGAAGAAAATAAACTTTCAAAGCCATTAATTAATTACATCACACATTTTATTTTGATATAAAAGCTTGCTACGAAATTTACATCTTCTGTCAATTAAATATCACGAGATTTTATAATACATTACGTGATGTAATTAATTGAAGGGTTTCATTAAACTTAAAGTTTATTTTCTTCTTTTTAGATAATTAAAATAAAATCTTTTTAAAAAATATTTTTTACTTTTAATTTATTTTCGTTTTTTTAGTTGTTGCTGTGTATCTAAATGTTTTTGAGCCTGAACATTTGATTTAAAGCGTCATTTTTGACTGGTCGCTTTCACGTTAATTTATAACAGTCTAGTTCTCCAATAAGTTTATAAAGTTTATTCAATAAAAAACGGTAATTACAAGAAATAAATAATACGTGACTTAATTATAACAGAGGTAAAAGTAAGATTAGCCTAAACTAGGAATAAACCTGTATTTTAGGCACTAACTGAGCTACAATTGTGAAAAAATATCTTCATTATTACAATACGAAAAAAATTGTCAGTAGATAGCAATTTTAAAATATTAAACTTATGATAAAACTAATAATTATACTTAATTTACTACTAAGGAGACCTTCTAGTGATTTGACTTTAAAACTTTAGAATGGGGCCTATGAAGATACATTTCTAGAGAGATCGCAAAATGAAATCGGGTGATAATTAAGAAAATTGCCACCACAACGCTGTGAGGATAAGGGAAACTCTGAAGACGACACTTTAAAAATCATCTAATTTAGGACCAGAGTACCTACTCGTCAAGACGAATCAAATGAGCTCAAACAATAGGATAGGGTTGCGTCATTTTGTTCCAGAGTTCCCATGGCCATCTTCTGGTTCCATCATCAGATCAGCTGATTTTCATGACATGGAGCTTCATGTCATGAAAATATTGTATAGGACCAAAGTACATGTCGAGACGAATCATACGCAGCCATCGACAAGCTTGCTTCGTTTCGTTTCAGATTTCCCATGGCCACCTTCCGGCTCCATCATCAGATCAGCTCCATATTGTCATAATATTGTATTGTCAACGAAATTTACATATTTAATTTAAATATTTTTTTAAATTTATTTCCGATAACAATGATCCATTATTTGTTAGTAACACACAAAAATTATGGTGAGTAAACAACATAAAATAGTAGTTTATGTGACTGATACATAATGGAGGGCATCAAAACTCGAGAGTGGATTTATGAAACGATTATCGAGAATTTTAATGCCTAATTATGTACAGTTACATACACTAGTTTATCTACACACATATCATAACCTCTCTTTGATGTGTTCAGGAACCGCATGTTTGACCGGCATTGTGGCATTGAGTTGTTTAGCTTGTTCCGTAGTCCAACTTCACAGGCAAACTAGGGACGGCACGCAGGCGCGCGTCGGCGTTCGAAATTTTAATGTCATAATGTGTAGAAAATTTACACATAATGGTCATAATGATAAGAAATGAAATTTTACAAAGTAGTTCAACTTTACGCTGATCGTAACGTGCGGTTTTTGGACGCAGTAAAGGGGGTTTATGATACTTGTGTAGATAAATAAAATAAAAAACTATTTGTTGCTCGAGATAAGCTTGACTAGCCAAAGTTGGTACATTGGGCATTCAAAGCTTCTCGAGATCACTCTCAGGATTTCATTGGTGCAGTCCTAGGCTCTGCATAAAAACATTGCATGCAGAACCTGGGACATATGCTTGCAAAATTCCAGCTCAATCGGAAATCTGGAAGTGGGTTAAATTTGACCCGAAAGATTACCTACCCACCGAAATAAAAACAAAATTAACAAAAAAAACATCAAATACATTTTGAAATCATATGTCTTATCTATAAGTATGTAACTGAGGAGCTAAGGCAATGCCAGTAATTTTTAGCAATAATGATACTAGTACCTAATTTATACACAAATTAGTATCTAATAGTGTTACGTTTGCACATCCACTAATTGTAATAAGGTGGCGTTGGGACAAATCACCTGTGGTATTTTAAACGCCATTGGATCGTCTTTTTAATTTTTTTTAGTAATGTTTTCTTAAATAAATAAGTAATATTAGTAAAGTTTTCTTAAAAAAAAATGTCATGGAACACACAACATGCATACATGCATACATGCATAAGTACACACAACATTCATTGCAAGTTAAATAAAATATTTTAAAAAGCCAAAATCCTTAAAAATAATAGATTATTCATTCAAATTGAGATTATGTGTAAAGAAATGATGCGGCTTTTTGTCGGAGATAAAAGGATAACCTGAAGATAAAAATGTGTCCTCTGTTAATGTTACTAATGTTACTCTGGAAGGATTTGATTCGATTTGGCTGACTCAATGGGGAACGACAATGTTTTAACGATTCTGCAAAACGCAGGTGAAAAGTTTATTAAGGTAGATGGCAAAAATAATGACGTATAAAGAATTTGACGATCTCTGTGGCGCAACAGTTGTGGCTCTGGCTACCATGCGAGAGGTCCCGGGTTCGGTTTAAAGAAAAAAAACAGGTCTTGGATGTTTCTATGTGTGTGACGTCGCAGTTTCTGGTTCCCACGGTTCATGTGGGGCCAGAAGCAAAGTATGTGCCTGTATGTAAATGTTTATGTTTACAATTGTGCCCAAGTATACGCCCAAGGCAAACCTACCCTATCCTAGTTCATTAACAAAATATTGTACGGGGACGTTTCACACAGGCTCTTATGAACGTAACGCGGGAAACTTTCGTTGATGTTGTAGTTAGTATGAGGAATTTGTGCCTTTCCGCCTTTTGTGGGAAACTAGGAAGTGAAAATGAAATTTCGACCTCTGTGGCGTTGCGGATCGAGGCTCTGCCACCCACGCGAGTGGTCCAGGGTTCGAATCCCGGCTGGGCAGGAAGAAAAGATAATCCCCAGATCTTGGATGTTTATATGTGTGTGATGTCGCTGTTTCTTGTTCCCACGGCAAGGTATCCTAGTGTGGGGCCAGAAGCAATGTATGTACCAACCGACGCCGATCAACATAGCAACCGACGCCGATCAACTGCCTCCCAGTACCCAACAGTGGGACGCCGAGCAGCTGATGATGTTCGGCTTCCAATCTTATCATTTTGTTAAATGATACATTGTTAAAAGAACCATCGGCAAGTGGCTTTTTCGAAGAAACGTTACATCGGTTAATAAAGGCTCCGTTAAATAAGCCCTCGTCCAACTGAGCAATCGATCAAAAGTGTGCGGTGAAATGAAAATCGATCAAATGACTTCCAAAGTCTTAGAGGAAACCCGCCTATTAGTGGGTCGGTGTGGCTTAAGCATGATGTTGATATTGATGTGATATACTGTCTATACTAACCAGTAACACTCATAAGTTGAAAATCAGGTCCGTTCAACTCGACTTACCACCTACCTACATCTCCGATACGTCAAAATGATTTGCTTATTCCACTCAAGAAGAGAAAAACTTCGCCAAGCAACAAACAAACGCAATGAAATTATCCGCCTGAAACTTTGAAAGAAGAATTTTGCAAGGAAATCCGCTTTCCGAGACTGAAGAACATGTTTCATATTTTTTTTTGGACAAAATAAGCTAAGAAAAATATGTGAACCAATATTTGTTTTCCAAACAAGTCTTTTCCAAAGAATATGAGCGCTCTGCTCATAAAGGCACAAACGTTGCCCGTACAAGATCCTACCCAGAATAGACTTGTCCAGTTCGCAACTAGTAAAGGCAATAAAGTAAAACACAACGACCAATTCGAAGCTAATATAAATAATAAGTTAATGTAATTAATTACACATTAGCACTAGGGCAGCGCCCGTGGGGTAGAACGTCGTAGGCGTAGGTATTTTAAAAGATTTGTTGTCACCCAAAAACTTGGGTGAAGACGCGGTTCCATTGTATAAAAAGAATTTGTTTGGTTGTCGGTTTTTTTGCAGCGTAGCGTAGAGTGGGTTTGATTTTATAGTAACGGAAGAAACAGCTTTATGATTTGCTGATTCAGGCATTTGGGGGAGTTCATAACTCCTCTTATAATGAAAGTTTCGTAGACTGACTTGATACTTGTCGGTTTGGTTCGTAATCCACTAAACTCTTAGAACAATGCCTGCCTGAAGTACAGACCGATTGCCATTTAGGCTGAATTTCCTGGGAGAATGCATTATAATCTCAAGTCAGATTTCTCACTACATCTCAAAATCTCTTCATTTGACGTCTCGTCCTATTCTTCCCTGCTTGTCGTTCCTTGCCACCATGGAGCCAGTCCTCAACGGAAGCCTGCCAGATGCCTCGCATGTGTCTCTGCGCATGCGGGTGGCTCACAGTTCCATAATTATCACCCGTAATTATATTAGCTGCTACTTTCGTTATTAACATAATACTACGCACGCGAAGTATTACGCACACTACTAGCTATCAGCGCGCTTATTCGCCGACTGAAAAATCTACAGAAAAATGTGAGGAAAATAAAAATGGGTCTGAGTCTAGAGGCTTCTAATTAAAACAACGAGTTTGTAAATATAATCAATGGCAACCTTAGGAAAGCTGCCGGTTTTTTTTTGTCAAATTGATGTTTTAGTCTTATATCCAATAAACTACTAAACGAGGATTTTTTGTAAATATATCTGCTGTGAGTTTTCGAAACTGCTCTTAAGTGTCTGATGAAATTTGCCTAATGGGGGTTTTTGGGAGCGAAAAATCGAATTAACAGGTCTCAAAACTGGGAAAACGCGTTTTTTCGAGTTTTCTTGCTCTTATCTTTTCCGCATTATTTAATCGGTAATTTCACTTTATAACTATTCAAATAAGGCATAATTTCATATGACAAAAATAAATCTTCAGTACGCTGTCACCTTATTTCAATAAAAATTTGGCAGAAATTCCATGATAATAAAAATAAAATCTTCATTCCCGTGGGACTCCCACCCACCAAAAAGTTTGCGTCAAATGAGGTCGAATCCAAATACATCCGCATCTTCATAATCCTTCATCCTCCTTGCTTGAACAAGCAAGCTAGCAATTTTTTTGGTCACAAGGCACAGGTATTCAATCATTCAGCCTACACGGTGTACGGCATAACAGCATAGGATGACTGATGTGCAGTTTGATGATTTGCTATCGGCGCGACCAACTGGCAGGCTCGGTCCCCAGACATTAATTAAGGTGGGTCCAGACATGTTCTTTTGTCCGTAAGTACCTCCGTAACGTATCAGCGTCGCGGACCAAGAACGCTAGGACGCCCGTTCGGTACGGCACGGTGGTACGGCGCGATCCGGGCGTCCAAACTAGCGTTCTTGGATCGCGACCCTGATACGATACGGAGGTACATTAGGGACAAAAGAATATGTCTGGACCAACCTTAAGCTGATCGCACGAACTTCGTACCGCCTAACAGTCAATAATGAGTCAATAATTGCGGCAGATGGCGGAGTTCCAAACCTAATTGATTGATAGTGGTTCTGTGAGAACAGTAGATCTCGCGAGCCCTTCGACATACATACATACTTAAACATATTGTCTCGACTGACGGACAAAAGGCTTTATTACAATGCGATACAAGCTTATTTTGCGCAACAATTTAACAAAGAAAGTCCAATTTTAAATTGTATTTCAGGTGCTTAAATTTTCCAATTACTATGCAGACTTTTGAGCAAAATAGGGGTATAAATTTTGGCGATTACTCGCGTTTCCTTGGAATCTGGTGGTTACGGGTTCTTTTCGTGAAGGCGGAGAGAACTGCGTAGTCTGATTAGGTATAATTTTCCGAAGTAAATAAAAAACTGCAATCCGCTATAACGAATACGTTTGCTACAGCAACCGACCCCTTGAAGTTTATCGGATGAACAACTGGAATTATTATAAATAAAATAACCCGACTGCTTTTTCTTTCAATACCACATACAAACGTATGAATGCACCTGGTTACGTACATGGAGTAAGAAATTTGCCGCACCAATAACTTTGTAAAGCCATTTTACGCCATAATTCCGCCATTAAAAAAACTCTAAAAACTGACTCCACAAAAAAAACCTATATAATTATCGACCCTGCTCACGAAATTTCACGAGAATCGGTTGAGAAATGCGACCTGTAGGCGAGAACAGAGAGACAGACAGACAGACACAAGGACAAATGCAATTTTAGACAATCTCGAAACTGGACGCTTCCTCGCTCGGTCAAAAAATTAATTATCTGTACATATATTTTTTCCGATATTTTAATAGTTATTCCTCTATTCATGGCGGAAACAAATCCAACAAACTGGAGGTCATTCAAATAGCTCATTCCATTCTTTAAAAGTGGTGTAACTAACCCGACTTTGTTTTATATATTTAGATTAAGATTATAGCCATAAAAAAAACCAGTTTGGTTCTTTGAAATGTCGTATTTGGCAGCAGTGTCGAAACAAAATGGGCGCCGTGTCGTGTTTCACAAGAGTCTCGGGCCCCTTGCCTCTGCCTACCCACCCAGGAGCAGACGTGGCTATGTAAATGCAAATCAAGATTATACAAAACTTTAATACGGACATTGACGCAAATGCAGTGCTTAATTTTTTTGAGCACCGACCTACATCAAAGGAGATTATGTTTTGAGTCATGCCCCTTTTATGATTGTTTTTGCATACGAAGATAAGATAAGGTATCCGACACATACCGGGGAGGTCCGAACATAAAACTCGATGAGTAGCTTTTTTGACGTGACCACGAAATGATTAGAAAAAAAATATTTAAAAGAATCAAGGAACTCGACTGCAAAACAAGAACTGGCTTAAAAGAAAAGAAAATAAAGTTGCATTTAAATAACGCATGTGAATTCTTGTAATCAACGGCAGACAAAATCTCGTGATTATTTTATAAATTACAAATATTTTTAAATCAATTATAATTCAGCAATGCCCTCCGCATTCTGAGTCACGACCTTGATCTATCTGGATTCTAGAACATTCATAATGATATATTGCCTAAATAAATATTTTGTCTAGGCATATCAGTTTTTTATTGGAGAGTTCTACGAGGTTTGCCAAACGTTCCATTTCATTTTTCGGAACAGCAATTTGATATCATTGTGAAGGATACCGAAGACAATTTCATCTCGACTTAAACATTGAATGGGCCTTTAAAGCAACAACATCAACATGCGTTTTTTCATACGGGGTGGTGGAAGCACAGTTGTTGTAGTCGTATTGTTGTTAGGACATAAATAAAACCGGTCAAGTGCGAGTAAGACCCGCACACGAAGGGTTCCATACCATTCTACACGGAAAAACCTAAAACGACAGTCTTTTTTACGAGTATACCTTTTAAATTTTTAATATTAAATACTAGGTTGGATTACATTCAATTCCTTACATCGAAACATTGAAAAAGAGTTTTGCGTATGTTAGTATGTAAGCATTGAACTATATACTCAGGTTAACGAAACTCTTTGCTCATTGAAAGCGGGAATGGACAGGAATTGAGTAACTTATTTACAGAAATTAAATCAAATATGATAAAAACTTTAAGTATATTATTTATATTCGAATGAGCAATTATTAATCGTATAATGACAAATAACTAAGCACAAAACTCAATACCCTCAATAACTGATCTTTTCCGATAAGAACGGGAGAGTCCAGTTCAGTTCACCGATAAACAAATAAAAAAAAATAAAAAAATTGTATGGGTACTGCTTTTAATTCCTAAAACCCATATGTTTCATTATTTGTTGTTAAAGGGGGAATATAAATACACCCACTGTGAAAATTTCAGCTGATTTCGGTTGATCCGGTAGAGCCCTTTGACAGACGGGCGGACAGCGGAGGCTTAGTAACAGGGTCCCGTTTGGCACCCTTCGGGTACGGAACCATAAGAAATAAAATACTCAAGTGCACTTAAACTGTTATCTACTTTCAACCTGTGAAATATGCTAAGAAAATGTTGGGTACTTTAAGTTCACAGGACATTATCACTTCATTGCAAATGCATTTAATTTTTGCTTAAAATTTGATTTACCCGTTTTATGATTTCGCATTAAACCAAGAATGGTCGAGTTATTTAATCATTGTTTTTGCATGAATTAAAATTCATGCTTTATACCTATTTTAGTTAGATCTGTGAATTAATGGACTTCCTGAATTGCATATACTTATACTATACTATACTAATAAAGTGCAAGGCTAACCTCAACATTTGATATGTGACGATAACTTACTTAAATTATATTATTAATTAATATATTACTATTAGAGGACAATCTTACACAAACCGACTAGGACTAGTAAGCTCAATAAGGCTTTTGTTACGGGTACTAGACGACGATTTCATAGAAATAAAGACCCGAATGGCCGAGTCGGCGTGACCCTGCCTATATACGAAGCCAAGGGTCCCGGGTTCGAGTCCCGGTGGGGGCAAATATTTATTTATTGAGAGCGGATGTTGGTACCCTAGTCATGGTTGTTTATCTATCTAAGTATAATATTTATCTATAGAAGTATGTGTATCGTTGTCTAGTACCCAAGATACTGGGAATCCTAGTTTGGGGCTGTATCAATGTGTGGAATTAGTGTCCAAGTATTATTATTATTATTATTATTATACTTATGTAAATACATAGAAAACATCGACTAAGAAGCAAATATTCATGATCATCACACAAATATTTGCCAACTTAATTTAACTTTGACAACTTCAGTTTGTATCGAATGTGGCGGACTACCGGCCCGGCGCGATGGATGGATGACGTCATCGCCGTAGCTGGTAGGCTGTGGATGAGGGGGGCTCCGGGCTGGTGTGGATGACGTGGTGAAGAAGAGGCCCTTACTCTGCAGTGGGTGAATGTGGGCTGATTGATGTTGTCTACATAGTGTAGTTTATTATTTTTATTAATTAACTTTGTGCACATAGGTCTTCCAGTTCTTTAATGTATCCAGTCCATCCTAGGTTTGCTGGAAGAAATCTCTTTTTAGAGATAAGCTCGGCTTTGTCTATCTGTATCTTCTGTTTTAGCGCAATAAAGTATAAAGTAAGTAAGTCAAAGTTATTCAGAGAATAGTGTTGGATCACGTAAGAAATAGTTCGAAAACAGTATAGAGTCCTATTTAAGGGAATGTCAAAGTTAACTCTATATTAATTATAGCTAGCGTTAATGTTCATTGGCCGGCTACGAAAATATATGATATTTGACATATGCCGTCGTGACGTTTGGCGGCAAACGTCAAATCGCATACATTTTCTTAGCGGGGTCAATGCATGCTTATCTGACAGGGCTATAGTGCTTGCATGCTTTCTATCTTTGGGGTATGAGACAAAGAGTTACATATTTATAAAAATTGAATAAAACAAGCCGAAGGACATAAATAACATTGTTACAGTTAGTAACAGAATTTGAATTGAATTGAAAGTTTCAAACTTTCAGGATTGCGAGTCATTACGACTAAGTGAGTGGTTGGTTTCCTTAATTAGGGGAATAACCACACGCCACATGTTGCATCACGGAGTGGAACTATGGTATAGAGGCTTAGCTAACTTAGGAGACATACCATTTATTAAAGTCTGAGAACCACTCATTGAAATGTTTCGCGAAAGTGACCTTCTTGCATAAGTACCCTTTGCTCTTGATATTTACCTAAGAGACAGCGGTTTTAAAATGTCACTACTTTTCCAATATATGGTGACAGAATCACAATTTTAATATAATAATATAACCATAATAATAATAATAATAATACCTTGGATACTATTTACACACATTGATCTAGCCCCAAACTAGGATTCCCTATATCTTGGGTACTAGATAACGATACACATACTTAAATAGATAAATATTATACTTAGATAGATAAACAACCATGACTTGGGTACAAACATCTCATCAAACAAATATTAGCCCCGACTGGGACTCGAACCCGGGACCCTTGGCTTTGTAGGCAAGGTCACTGCCGACTCATTCGGTTTGTCAATTGTGCTCACGTGGGAAAAATTGCGTGTGACTAATTACATAAACGTTTATACAATTACGCAATACTCCATATTGGTCCCAGCGGTTTTCTCCGTAAATTCTGATTGAAATAAGTAATAAAGTTTCTGCATGTGCAGTGATTACGATGTCTTTCATAGAAACATTGTGTGCAGGACAGTCTCCTGTCCAACCTATTCAACTTGTTGCAACAAGAAAAAATAGCGTCACGCCACACCGCAACAATTGCAATTTCACTGTTTCTCGGGAAAAGAACACAACCCGCATCGTGTGTACAAATTCAATTACTTTCCAGCTAAAGGAAAAACAAGAAGGAAAGAGGACAGATTAGGTACGCCTTAGGGGTTAGAGAGGGAGGGCGATATAAACAAATCATGAGTGAGAAAAAAAGAAGGCGCATCTGTCATGTGACAGCTGGCGTTCAACCACAAAATAAGTCAACAGGTTGAGTACATGCGCGCACGCAAGCCTTTATTAAAAGAGGATATGTGTCTTCTCACACATGGATGTTTGTTGTTTATGCGGATATGGGATAGTTTAAATAACAATATTATGAGGAACATAAAACTGGTGCAGTCAACTAAATTCTTGGGTATTAATTGCAGTGGGGTCCTCAAATATCGTCTATAGCTGAAATATTGAGCGCTGCAGCTTTTGCGGTACGAAAGCTTAGACAGTTTACTGATGGAACCACAGCAAGATTAGTATATTTTAGTTACTCTCACATCATCATATCATATAATATTCTGTTGTGGGGTAAAGTCGCAGATATCCAACCGGTATTTGTGCTACAGAAGAGAGCAATTTGTTTCATATATAATACGAAACCAAGTGATTCTCTCCGGGATCGATTTAAGATCAATATTCTTACAGTGGCTTGTCAATACATATATGAAAACTTATTGTACATTCGGAAAAATATTAACACCTTTGTCACAAAATTGCGACGTTGAAATTTCTAGCGTTGAAATTATGTCAACGCTAGAAATTATAATAAACTGAATTTACCTAGATTACGGTTGCAGAAGGTGAATGGTTCATTTATGAGTAACTGTAAACGCATTTATAATAAGTTACCAGAGGGAATCGATCAATTACCCACGCAAAGGTTTAAAACATTTATTAAGGTTGATCTCATAAAGAAAGCATAGGCAAAGGTTTAAAGGATTTATTAAGGTTGATCTCATAAAGACAGGCTGAAATTAATTAAACGACTCTATTAATGACTATGTTAAAGTCAAAAACGCATAGCCTCAATGCCCCAAGCTCTATGGTAATGATAATAATAATTAAAGTCACTTTTACAAATACAATAATGTAATTTCATAGTCTGGTATAAAATTAAGTGTAAAAAAGCGCTATGTGAGGTGACTAACAACAATTTATTCGTTTTAACGTAGAATACAAGTCTGTTACCAAGAAACCAGAGTATATGGTCATGCTCAATGAAATGTCTTTGCTTGCGGCGGCTCCCTCAAATATGGCGAGGGGGGTGATGGCTGGTGCACAAGTCATATTCGTTAACGGGTGCTGCTTGGGGGCACTGGTCCAGCCTGGTTTCCCATAAGTTTTGTTCATTACAGCCTTTGTTTGTTCTTATTAATTTCTTTTGTATAATTAATATTTTGAGACATCTTATTGGCACTCACAGATACGATGTTATAATATTGTCATTAGATTATTATATTAAAAAATACGAAAACTGAAAAAATTACATCCCCGTAGAGTTTCTTGGTGTTGTCTCCGTTGACGGGCGTATTTCTGAAGCACTGGTAGAGTTAATGGAGTTTACTTTTCCTGTGCGAGATTCAGCCATAAATCACCACTTGAAAGGGAAATTTCCTTTTTCAAACTCAAACCACAATCAATTAGTCATTTGTTAAGTTGGTCATATTTTTTTTATTTTTTATGTTTCTCCATGTATAAGTGTCTGTCTTGTAAAAGTGCATTATTTTTGCCTACTTACAGCAAAAAATGGGTTTGAGTTTGATAAATTAAGAAGAGAACACATCGAAATTGTTGTACGTTCGGGATTCTACCTCGTCACTAGTAAACATCCTTTTCTTCTTCTGGTGCCTCTCCTCTAATGGAGGGTTGGCGTAAGAAGAACATCGTGGTGAAGAATATTCGGGTTACCAATATAGCCGGCGTCGAAGACCTATTCCGCCTGGCGAAAGACCGAAAGTAATATTCGGTGCTGATTAATAAACAGATAAACAATATCAATGAAAAATGGAATAACACAAGCTAAATTGGAAAAACAGTAAAGTTTATCGCATCACCAGCTAATTTTATAATTACCCGCATAGGGGATCGCCGGGATCATGCCGTGGATTGTCAATAAAGATAAAAACATAACTGTTACAAAAACAAGCATTTTTTGTTAGAATGATATCAATATTTTAGCGCTACTCTCCATATAAAGTTATGAGGCAACTTTATACAATGAAAATTCAGAGATATTTTGATAAAATGATTATGAGATTCTTCTTCGAGAATTCACAGACAGGACTCAACAAAACATGAAACTTTGACCTTATTATAATTGAAAAATAAACACACCAGCAAAGGAACTGGGACCCATAATCGTATTAATAAGCGCCCTGCACCGTTTAAATAAGGTATCGAGGAAGAATTTTTAAAATAGCGGCACGATCGAATATAATATAATGCGGTGTGGAGCCAGAGAGGAATGCGGAGAATTTTCCGCAGCAGTGCAGGGCCTGGGGTACACTGGGAGCAGCCGGTACCACTGCAATGGCTCTTCATTTAAATTTTAGTTTTAATGCCTGGATAGATTCCTTCCAGGGCGGATCGATAAGGCTTCGGCTAGAGATGTGTGGGCTCCGGTAAGGCCTTTGCCGAGCAGTGGGACACCGTGAAGGCTGAGGAAAATAATATAAAAATGCATTTTTCACACCTTTCATTCGGAAAAGTAAGTTTTGCTCCACTACGAGTGGGAGCAAAATGCTACTTTTCTGTTCAAGCTACTTTTTTAATTTATTCATTGGCATGCAGCATTTACGCAATGTGCCAATTGAACACAGATTAAAACAATAGAATGTAATTATGAAATTACATTACAATCGACAACGATGACGTAGTCGATTAAAAACGAACATGGTTCAAGTTTTAACTTTAACAACGTTATATTAAAAATTTATGAATTTTTCGTAATATTTAAAAAAATGTCATAATAAATTATATGTTCTACTGAAATCAAAACTATCGATGACTGTTATTGTGATATAATGAATATTGATATCCGAAACCATTGTAATATTCGATTCGATTATTTTTTTACCTTTCCCTAATCCTTCACAATCCGTCATTATATGAAAAAAATGTTTACGTTGTTCGATTACTGTAAAAGTGGTAAAAGTATAATTCAAATTTATTTTTTTAGAGCAATTGAAATTTTCCTCATAGTCGGTGTGAAAAGTTGTATGTGTCACTCAGGAGCAAAATTATTTTCGTCATGGGCGTTAACGCTTGAATCCTTCCCTTCACTCTGGATTCAATGTACCGCCCTCGCCGTAAATACATTATTTTGCTCCCTTGTGACACAAATATTACACAGTTAAAGTACAGGTGGAGGTGAACAGAATTGATTCTATCTTCTTGGGGTGATTGAGTCGTTTGGAGAATTCAATTGAATTTGTGGTGCTTATTTATTGCGTAAGTCTGCAATGAATGAAAATTTAGGTTTAACCTAAAAGCTCACGTACTAACAAGAAGTCACGGCTATTCCGTACGACTTCCCTTCGTTTGAGTTGCGGGTGCTGGCGGAACCCAAGAAGATGTCCCTGGCCAAGGAGAACTGGCCGGTGGGCATCATCTACCAACGCTCTAGGAAAGCTAAACCTACCAGTAGCCTAGGTGTTTCTGATATCAATCAGATTACCTGTAAAATCGAAAAATGAAAAACACGGAACGCAATCGCATAATCAAGCAAAGTCGCAATAAAAGCGCTTGTGTCAAATAATCGTGTTCTGGTTGATCGATTTTTCAATACGATTGATATTAGAATTACATAATAAGGCTACAATTGCTCGTTTATCTATCACTGAATGCGTCTACCATAGTATTCAAAATTGTAATTTTGAAGGATGGTAGGCGCATTCAGAGCACATTTTGATTGCGATCGCGACTGCTACATCACTGCATTGCGGCGTACACAACATCGCAGAAGAATACTCATAAGTTATGTCGCACGTTGTTGCAAAGCGACGCCGCAACGCCGCAGTGATGTGGCCTGGGCCTTAAGGTTCGTATAGGTGAAGTTAGCAACTCGATTCGTGGCGGTGGAAAATTTAGACACAAATCACAATCATATTAAAATAAAGTAAATAACAGCTGCAACATGGCTGTTACGTCAGGCGCTGCCGTGTTGTTTAGTTATTTTTTAAAAGACTGATTTTTTCTGAATTTCAAATATGCAGTTTTAAGATATTTTAAATACCTATATTTTATAATATTTTTAATTTTTCTCATATTTATTGTTTCATACACAGATTGAAGAAAAGCAATGTCTTCCTATTTTATTTTATTTTGGGATTTGGGAAGTCTCCTTTTGGTGGAATAGCGCTTCAAAGATTGGAATTTGACTGAATTTAATGTCACCCAGCATCCTAATCTCAAGTTTCACAGTTGACCATTAAAACATTGCAATCAAATTGCATCAACCGCTATACCTGTCACAGATACAAAATCGAGCTACAGGAAGAAAATCCCTAGCGATAGAAACGATTTTATTTTGTGTTTTTAATTTTACGTTTGTCAAATATGCGGTGATAAATTACTTTAAACAATATTGAATAAGTATAATCAAAGTAATAAGATAAGTCTAAAGTTCTCATTTAAATGGCGCACCCAATACACCAGGGCCTTTTCCCGTTTTCCAATTTCTCCGTACGCCAGCCCCCATGCGCCGACGCAAGTACACCGACTAATTACACACACACATTACATACACATGCATATTGCATGAGCATAATTATGTTCAATCCATCGTTCCACTAGATATGGAGACGATAACGAAGCTTTTAGGGCGAATTTGAATTTGGAATTTCCTGAAACAGACATAAACGCGTGCTTGTTGCGAAATTATGTTCCGTTTGTTGTGTGGCGAGGGGATATTGTTTTTTCTTAATTACTCAATAAGATCACAATGTATTTCTCTGTTTTTTCCATCAGCTGCTTGACCGCATGGATGTGACGCATTGTCAAGTAACCCCTCCGGAAGCCAGCTTGTTCAACAGGCTGGTATTTACCCAGGGTGGTAGTGAAGCGATGGTACAGGACTTTGGCGAATAGTTTGGAGACCTGAGAGAGCAGGTTGGATTTGTCCCCCTTTTTGTGATGGATCGTGACGATTGCGTTCTTCCACGAACCCGGCGTAGCACCTTCAGTAAGAACTTTGTTGAAGAGTTTTACGAAAACCTCTAGGACAGGCTTTTCAGCTGCCTGCAGCATTTCGACATACACTCCATCCTCCTCGGAAGCTTTACCTCTCTTTAGTTTGTCTAGAGAGAACTCTACTTCATCCGAAGTGATGGAAGGTAGGTCGCTGTCTTCGCAACCCTCCGCTGGTGCTGTTCTAGGGTCTACTGGGTCTAAAACTCCTCAACTATCTTTGTAATTTCGTCACGATCCGTCACAATGTTTCCGGCTGTATCCGTAAGCTTACTTATTTCCATCTTGTTTCTGTTCAGCTTCATTTGAAATACTTTTGGGCCCCTATTTTCCTCGATGGCCTTAGCAATAATACGGGTTTTGTAAGCCCTGACGTCTTTGCGGATCGCCTTTCTAACAGCCTTATCGGTGTTGTTAAGCTCTCTTAGGTCTGATGTGGTACTGTTTTTAATTTTCCCTCTCTTAGATAATAGAGACAGCGTGTCGGGAATCAATTTTGCCTCTTTGGGTGGTCTTTTCCCCTCTATGTGCTTCTCGGTGGTAGATTTTAATATCGAGCAGAGCGCGTGGTGTAGTGAGTCCACACCCTGGTTCTCCTCCATTAGCCCCTCGAAAGAGTTTTTCAGTTCCAGCGGAAACTCCTTTTGTAGGAATTTGTAGCTGTTTGGATCGTATTTCAAAGTAGGTTGAGGTGAGGTGATCAGTTTCCCAAAAGAGTGAACTCTTTCTTTGGGCGGGATATACCTGAATGTGGCTCTCACCAGCCGATGGTCGCTACTGGTTTTGAAGTGTGCTAGAACGGAAACATCGGTTATGTTCGACTTGTGTGAGTTAAGTATGTAGTCAATTTCATTTTTCGTCCTACCATCTGGGCTCTCCCAGGTCCATTTTCTTGAGGGAGCTTTTTGAAAAATGTGTTCATGGCGTAAAGATGATGGTGCTCAAGAAAATTAACCAGGGTTTGCCCCTGGGGATTTCGACAACCTAGCCCATACTGTCCGACCGTCGTTTCCTGTTCTGCTTGGGATCCTACTTTGGCATTGAAATCGCCCATCACTACCGTATAGTAGCAAGGGTTCTCTCGAAACGCCCTCTCTATATCCTCATAGAAGCGCTCTACGTTTTCATTTTCTTTACGGTCCGAAGTATACTTGTACGATGTAAGGCCGGTATTTTACCGATTGGTTAAATACCAACTGTGCACCTGTAACCGCACATGTGCAGGTACACCCGTTTTGGTCGGGGGTTTGGGTTAAAAGCATCTTTTATCGTAACTACTTGAGTGTTACTAGACAGTTACTACGGGAATCAGAAAAATATCGATTTTAATTACCAAAAAGGATCTGTTCCTCGTTTTTGAAATAATTTCTAAGTACCGGGACAAATGTATGAATAACATATTTTAAATGGAAATTTAAGAGCAATTTATTTTTATTTTTTATTTAACTGCACAATAGGCACACAAACCGTGTAACGGTCAATTTACTCTAGGTGGAGACGGCGCTCCTAAAAAACGTGATATGCACAGGCCCTAAGGATTGACTGGTGTGATCTCTTAGAAAATATACGATCCCATATGTAGAACGTCCTTACCCTAACCACGGCGATATTTTTAAAAGACTTTAGCAATTTAGCTTGCGGATTTCGCGCCCTACTCTTTGCTTCATATTTTCACAGCTGCGGCGATGGACTAACCCCCTGCAAACTACTCTTGTGTTTCCCACGACACGGTATCCAGTGACTGGATACCGTGTCGCGGGAAACACAAGCTGCGACGACGACGTTAAAAAGTTGCTAAAACATCACGAGATTAATTAACGGACCCCAAGGTGTGCCTCTGCCACTGCAAGGTGGAAATCGATGAACACTAAGGTCCTTTAGGCCTACTGGCACCAGTTCGTCTATCTATAGGTTTGGCTCGATTATTGTGGCATTTGTCGTATTGTATTTAGCGATAGGCAAGATTATCACAGAAAATGGAGTATTATAACTGGCTAAGCGTGAGCGTGTCTGTGCCTCCGCCATTCAGTATGGGAAAAGACGTTAAATTATAAGTGTGGCCCATTAATGTCACCACCGAGGGGCACCAGCCTTTACCCGGATACGAGTAATATTGAGCCACACTCCACCACGCTGGCTCAGTGCGAGTTGATGGAGGGGTGTCGGGCTTGGGGCCGAGCCGACTGTCAGATGATATCAAGCCGCCCCATTAGGACCTCTGCCACAGCTTTACGGCAACTACCACCGAATAGCGAACATGGAAGCGTCCGAAACAAATGCCATATAGAACGGACACCCATCCAGTGCCCGTCTCGGCCAGATGTTGCTACCCACATCAAGATTCGAGTACCTTCTAATTTACTGGGGAATAATAAAACGAGCGTCATTGAGCAAATGACGATAGACAAATCGCATGAAATGAGCAAACAAAATACGAAATTGCACGAAAAAAATACTAATGTGTTTAGCCAACAATTGATGGCTAATTTTCGAACGCTCGTTTTGCATTTTATGTTACTCGGTTTAAGGTTTTCAAGATGCTGTTTTTTAGATTTCTAGTGACTCTCAGTTTTTCGGTCAAGACCAGTATTTCTAGTCAGCGATTCAGTTATTTTGTCATACTAAACAAGTGTCAATCAAAAACTGGATGTACAAGTTTACGCTTAAATACTACTCTATAATTGAATCTATACAAAAATTCAATTTCATCATACCTGTCTCAATTAAATATATCCAGATAACTCAGTAAAATGCTTTCGACAAAACAGAATGATATATACCAAATGAATCAACTAACAGACAAATTGTTTCGAAAATATCTATTGTTTTAATGAGGGCTACTCATTTACCGAGGAAGCTACCCGCGACCTCCTGAAATATGAAATAGCTGTCAAAATTTAACGAACCACAAATAGGATGAGGTTGTCACTTAGATTTGTATCGGGAGACCTCACGCTTCAAGGCCTTAGCGGCAAATTAACACGCTATAGCCCATTGCTATCAGCGTTTTGGTGGGCCAAGGAAAACGGGGCCGTTGAAAATGACCCAAATAGTTAATCTAGTCTAGAAAATCGCGGCGTCCCACCGGCGCTAATATCAGACGCGGACAAATGTAGCGGAAAACCTTACTGCTGCATACTCCGCGTGCATCAACGGTAAACGTTGCAGGGTATGATAATTATGTTACAGCTAAAGTTGGAGAGCGGAGAAACCTAATTTGAGCCAGCTAATGTTAACATTTACCAACGCTGACTGGCTAATGTTAATTACTATTGATAAGTATTGAAATTAGACGACCTTTGGGGAAAGCAGCGGATATTCAAACTTTTTTTTTTTTTTTTACAGAAAAGAGCTATTCGAGCGATAGCTGCAATGTTAACCTAAGAAATAAACACAGACTACTTGCGCCCCGGTTTAGACTCGCGAAGGTTAGCAATTCTTTCAAGGGTCAGTGAATTATCTACTACAATAAGATACCTCTGGAGATTTTGAAATTGCCATTTGAGCAATTTAAAAAGCATGTTAAAGCGACTTTGTCGAAAAAGGGATATTACAATGTTCGAGATTACTTAAATGACAGGACTGTATGGGGTTAATCTAGTTCAACACAGACCTCGCTGTTAATAATTTTGTAATTATTCATTATTGCCTGCTTATTAAATAAAAAAAAAACATAATTGTATTAGTTAAGCACAACCTATTTTTAAAAGAGATCTAAAAATCAATCTGTGGGAGTTTCTACGCCCTTCTCCTCCCACAGTGGTCCAATGTAGAGAAGAGGCAAAAAATGACGTTTGCTAAGTTTATGTAAATATCTACAGTAATAAAGTACTTTGAATTTGACTTTTGTGGCGCTGCGGTTGTGGCTCTGCCTACCAGGCGGCAGGTCCCAGGTTCGATCCCCGGCTGGAGATAAAGAATAAAAAGAACAGGTCTTAGATGTTTAGGAACATGGGCCTTAGACCTTTAGTCAAGTTGTATGGATTAAACCATTTTTAACTTTCTAAAACTAATTTGGGTTAAGTTAAGTTGAGTAAGAGTTAAGACTTAACCCCGTGTTTACAGGTACAGAAATATAACGTATTTGTGTATTTAAGCTAATTCATAGCATTTTATTTTTACAAATTTTGTCAAAGATGTTTTGAAAAAATTCACATGGATAATTCGATGAGAAAATATTGACGAAATTTTATGTACATTTTTTCTATATTTCAACTTTAGGATTCAACGTGATGAAAATTCGCAAAATGCATGTTCATCGGTGAATTGAGCACCAGATTGGATTGTACTGTACATCAATGAACGCCATACTGATGGTTATTTCATCAAACAGTTCAAAGGTTCGATGATTTACCGCTAGATCAGCTCTGAAGACCCAAAAAACCATATAGAAAATGATAAATACGTATAATTGTCGTTTTGTTTTATTTCACCGATGACCATTAGAACACGGTGGGTTTTGTTGTTCCATTCAACAGTACTAAGGAGCAACAAAACGGCGCATTCTTAAAGACAATGTTGCCTTCTCCCGAAATTTCGTGTCGCTAGACTCAACGTGAAAAGTCGACAGAAAGTCGCTAAAATGATTCAGATAGGGGAATGCCCATTTACTAAAATATGCTATCGTTGAGTGTACCTACACGCAAGTTTAAATATTTACTTCAAAATTTGTAGTTAATGAATAAATATTATATAATTTATTTATTGCACAAATAATTGCTAGGGTTAAGGCAACAGTCGTCGACAAAGTCGCTAATTTGGCAACTTTTCAAACATCTCCCCAAGAAAACCCCCTAAAGCACTCCACAAATTAGAGTTTTCTGCTAGTTTCATTTAATTTATATACGTAATTAAGAGTATTTGTAAATGTAGCCCATTATTGTTCCCACCGAGGGGCGTGGGCCTTAACTAGACACAAGTTATTTAATTAAATAATTTAATTATTATCTATTCAACAAATAATGGGAGGCCCAACAATCCAGGCATCACCTTTTATTGACAAAAATATCGATATTTACCCCATCGCTATTAAAATGTTATCTACACACGTGCCATAAACACTCTTTACTGCGTCCAAAAACCGCACGATATGACCAGCATAATGACATACTACTTGGTAAAAACTCATTTATTATCTTAGCCTCGCCTCTAGCTCGTTTCATAAACCTTCATTATGTATCAAACTATTTATATAAAAAATATTTTTTTTTAATTATATTTATGTTTTGACACCAGGCCAGACCTTCTATTATATTGTACCACGGCCTTATTACAACCGGTAATACTATTAGTTATTCTGTGGTACAACTATAGGAAGTTACTTTATATTCTGGAAGAGTCCAACGAGCTCACATTTATGAAAATAGGCTCCAGCGACACTTTTCTATTTTCGGCACGTATTACACATATATACACGATTTGTGTAAAAGGGAAAGTTTTTTAATGATATTTATCCGGGATCGATTTTAGAGTCAAACCAAACCTTAGACGAACCCGACGATAAATGTTTTATATAATCCTAACCTAACCTCACCTTTATAGGTAAATAAATACCAGATCCAAATCGTATGGAACTAACTAGCTAACTGAAAGTTGACTGACGCTCAAAGTGATGCTGGCATCTCTTGTTAGAGAAAGTATAGCAACAGTAATTAATTTACACTTTAATTAAGCAGCATTTTGCGCGACCCACAAGTCGCAAATCGAAGACACTGCGATACCATGATTCACAACCTGGCATGCCCAAACTCGCTCGGAACTCGATAGTCCCGGTGCGGAAGGTGGGACTGAATGTTAGGGCCGGCCTGTGACGAGGACGTTCTCAGTACACGCGCACTTGGCATTGGGAGAGGGAAAACGGGACGAGGGTTGTTGCTGGCACAGAAGTGACAGTCGAATTAGTTGTAACGTAGACCTACTCTTTGGTTGGTGGATTGCGAGGTCACATTGGGATTTACGGTACAGCATTGCCAAGGTGTCCTGCGAACTAAGGAAACAAATTTAATGAATTGCGAATGAATGAGACAGGTGCCTATACAAATACCATGAAGGTTCACACAGAACGACCTCTGTGGCGCAGCGGCTGTCGCTCTGCCTAACATGCGAGAGGTCCCGGGTTCGATCCCCGGCTGGGGGTAAAGAAAAAAAATAAACCCAGGTCTTGGATGTTTATATGTGTGTGACGTCACTGTTTCTGGTTCCCACGACACATGGTATCCTAGTTTGGGGCCAGAAGGAATGTATGTGCCTGTATGTAAATGTTTATGTTTATGTTTATGTTTCGGTGTTTTTCGTGTTTCAAGGCATTTGCAAACATTACAAAAAATCTGCTTTCACAATAATTCCCACAAAATACAATCCTCCATCCGACCCAAATGTGTCTCTCAGAGGCTCGTCTCTATTAGGCATCAACAGTGTCCTTGAAACTCCTACCTCCTCATTGAGGAAGGGCGCGGGATGTAGTCGATAAAGGGCCGCAGACGGGAGAAGCGGGGGGGCGGGGGTGAAGGGCAAGGGGGTGGTGGGGAGCAAGGTGAAGGCCACGACGGGAAACGTCTCGTTGATAACAAATTTTCAGCCTCTATGATTTGTTGAGAGCCGTCTGAGTGTCGATTCATCTTTTGACGGTCTTATCGAATGTAAAGTAGATTTTGTGTGTAATTTCGCCATTTTATTCTTATTACCTGTGGGTACTATTATTGGCATTTGGCACAGACAAATTGTTATCCAATTTTAAATGACAATGCCGATTTTTGTTAGGAAGGTGGTGCCTTGTTTTTCTTGCGGCCATTTTTGGCTCTCAGTGGCGAAATGACATTTCAAAAGAGACGTCATTTCGTGCTCAATACCCTCTTTATTTCTAAAACAGGTGATACAGGTTCGAATCCCAGCTGGAGAGAAAGAAAAATAAATCCCCAGTTCTTGGATGTTTACATGTCGCTGTTTCTGGCATCCATGACACAGGGTATCATAGAGTGGGGCCTATTAAAAAACAATAATAATGAACAAAAAGTCATTTGATATCGTCTAAGTATACCCTACAAACTAACATCGATATCTCCCTTCGGACCGAGTTTCGGTGTAAATACGTTATACGTTATAGTATGAAAAATTTGTTACGCTGTCTAGAAATGATAAAGGTACTAAGGGTTGATTAATGGCCGCTAGAGAATACAAGAGGGAACGCTTATTTTACCTGCAAAACCGCTGGTCGAAATAAGTATTTTCTACACATTGAGCTAGCTTTACAGGCATCTTATTGTTAGGCAAGGAGGGAGTCTCAGAGAATGTCTGGTTTAAAATATTTAGATTTCCCAAAACCAAATCTAGTTCAGATGTATCATCTACGACTTTACGCGACACTCGAGACAAGTGAATGAGTTTTTCCTTGTAATTCGGTGTTTTCGTTCATATTACTGAAAGTAATTGAGTTACGTAAACAGAATATGTAACACTTACGTAGTGTAATTGTGTGTCAATCTGTGTTAGGGATTTGTTATTGGGTCGGTATATTGATATACTTCAATGCCCATTTCCACTCAGCCATCCAGACTTAACGATGAGAAAGTCACGCTGGTATTTATTTTGTTTTCTAATTCTTTATAATAATAATAATATCTTGAACACTATTTACACACATTGATCTAGCCCCAAACTAGGATTCCCTGTATCTTGGGTACTAGACAACGATACACATAATTATATAGATAAATACTATACTTAGATAGATAAACAACCATGACTAGGGTACAAACATCCGCTCTCATCAAACAAATATTTGCCCCCACCGGGACTCGAACTCGGGACCCTTGGCTTCGAAGGCAGGGTTACTGCCGACTCGGCCATTCGGGTCGTCAAAATTCATAAAGAAAAATAAAAAATGACACATTATATAATTAAATTAAATTAAATACTACTAAATACAATGTCATAAATCCGAACAACGCTTCGTCATAGCTTAACTTATGAAAATACATAATAAACATCCATAAAAATAATCCGCCCCAAGGAACGCCCGCCCCAAACGTGTCTACTAGTACACGGGCAGCATTACCGCGCTGCACAGCTAGCGAGATCCTCTGTGACAGGAATGATCAGCGGTGGTCAAAGCCTCGGTCCCTCAAAGGATGCCCAATATCCTTGATGAAGGGCCTACCCTGCGAACCCCATACTCCTGTGGTCTCGACGGCCAAAGGAACAAACAGATAACTTCCCAAATAATGAGGTATCTTTAAAATTCTAACATAATGCACCTTATGTACATACGAGTAAGGTGAACGAGTATAATTCATTTAACTTAGCCCTAATGTTATAAGTTTGGTATTCCTTAACTGTTTAATATTTATGCTTCGGAACGCACCTTTTTTTGTTGCGCGACTCGGACCGCGAGTGATCGGAACGGAACTAGGAGCTGTCACTTGTATAGAAACGTGATGACGAGTTAGAGGTTACCTTTTTGCACATGGCATTCGGGCCTTGGCTGTATTTTTATTAGTAATAATTGTCTAACACAGGTGTCGGGCCTGGTCGGAGTGTTAATTTGTAATAATCATCACGGAACAATCGTCCAATCGTCAGGAAATAAGTAGATTTACGTCATCGGAGTGAGTGCTTCGTGTTGTGAAGGGACGAAGTGATTCGGGGATCAATTCGTCGCATTCGGACAGCGACCCTTCGTGTCGGCAAGCAACACGACGGCGACAGCATCGGGCTACGACGAGAGTAAGATTCGACTCCTCTCCCCCCACCCTTGTGCTCCTCATCCCGATTCCTGCCTCGAATTGAGCTTTCGAATGCCGGTCCACGGCGTCAAAGGTCAGTACTCCTGGTGAAAACCAACCCTACCAAGATTCCACGCCCTGTCGGTTAAGGCGTGGAATTTAATCATTAACCTTATTTAAATTCGATTCTTCATAAACATACTAGTCTCCCAAAATAGCAACCCAGGGGATAAAAATGTCACGAAAACTCATGAATAAACTTATGGCACTCAAAAATTGACAAAATATTTCTAAAACAAGATCTCTCCCCAACATAGACATTAATTGCTTCTGGTGCCACACTAGGACGCCCTGTGTCGTGGCAACCAGAAACAGCGACGTCACACACATATAAACATCCAAGACCTGGGGAATTTTTATCTCCCTTCCCAGCCGGGATTCGAAGCCGCGACCTTAAGCTTGGGAGGCGGGGCCTCGAACCGCAAAGCCGAGCCGCAGAGGTCTTTGCTCTCTACGTACAAATGTTGGTTACGTTTTGTTGCATCCTAGAAGCAAATTGCGATGCCGATCCAATCTCGCCCATTGAGACCACAATGGTAAGAAAAACAATAATTTTAATTAAGCAAGCTTTATGCCCCATTGTCTTCAGGATACAGATCTGTGGCAGCCCTAATAGCCCCACAGAGCATTATTGGGACTATCAGAAATATGACAAAATCTACAAATGCAAAACTATAGCTTTGGTAAATAGCTTTTCTTTGACTTGATCGGATTTTATTATAATGTTGCCTGCATATCACAAAAAACTTGATAGACATGGTACGGGTACTTTCATGAATGAAAATAGATTATTTTATGTCAATTCATTTCATGTTATCGTAAAAGTGTGTAGACCCGCTGACGACTCTTACTCATACCATGCAAAACTTATAAGCCATTACTGATTCAAAGAAACAAAACGTTACTATATTGTCTACTCTAATCTTAATTTTAAAAAAGAAACCCGCCACAAAAGTGAGTTTGAAAGTGTCTTTTTATTTAAATTTCTATCATGAATTGAATATCATAGCCATCAAAAATCAGGCGTACACCATCACAAAGCATGCGAAAAAATTGCCTACCATTAGCGGGTAAACAAACTAAAGAACTAAAAAGAAAATGTTGAGAACAACAATTTTATTGAATAAATTTTAATGATTTCTAATGAGTGTGAAATGGATATCGAATGTAATCCGCCAAATCTAAGGGCGGAAGGTAAATTGGCCATGGAAAATTAGTTACCAAAGAAGTCCAGGGAAAGATATACAAAAGCTTACGAGAATTGCAGAATTGAATTTATTTCCTTGCATTTTTTTGAGAAAAGCACCATACAATATAACAAGCCTCGGCGGAAATGGCTCGTATTATTGAAGTCTTCGCCTGCCTGCAATTGCCGACTTTCCCCGCCACGGCTGTAATGGCATACATTGATTTTGGCCCCACACTAGGATACCCTGCGTCGTGGGAACTAAAAACATCGATGTCACACACATAGACATCCAAGACCTGGCGAGCTCGACCGCTACAGAGATCGTCCTTAAAAAACCTTTGTTCTACAAGTAGGATGTATAATCTCAATTATGTCCATTAAGTGAAATGAAATAAAATGAAAAATGAAATATGTTTATTGTTTATTTTTCTTACTTCCTAATTATAGTAATGGACCTAATCCCCAAACCTTGTTTGGGGGTTAGGTCCTGACCTGTGTTTTCAGGAGCTAGAAGCCAAATCGGAACATAGTTTTCTGTTTATAGCTACGTAGGAACATTTATAGTTACTTCCTTACCTAAGTGTACCAACAGTTTACAGTAAAAGGCGAATAATTTGTACGTTTTGAAGGAAACATTATAAAGTAGATGACTTATCAAACATAAAGTTTAGAGACATTTTAGAATTTATTAGAAGAACAAGATTTGGGGAGGGACATCTGTTGAACCAACTGTAACCAGCGCCCCAACACTGAGAATTGGGTGGAATCTTAGAATAATTATTCTAAGGGTGGAATAGTCGCAATAGCCTGTGTTTCAGCGGGCATCCCCCCTCATCATCTATCTGTCGCAGTTGGTTGGTTAAATCAAACACCTAACTAACTCTCTAACCGTAAATTAAATACCGACGTTTAACCAAGTCACTAGCATTTTGATTTAAATAAAGTATCGTCGAAAACTTTTAACAATCTGTCTTACCGAAAGCCGGCGTGTTGGAAAACAAGATGGCGTCACGACAACAGCTGATTTACACAGTAAGTTGAACATGTAAGGACAACGAAAATACTTAAAACATAACATATACTTAAGTACACATAATAGTAGTTTATGTGACTGCTGCATAATGGAGGGCATTAAAACTCGAGAGTGGGTTTATAAAACGAGCCGAAGGCAAGTTTCATAATAATATCACTCGAGAGTTTTAATGCCTAATTATGTACAGTTACATACACTAGTTTATCTACACACATATCATAAGCTCTCTTTGATGTGTTCAGGAACCGCATGTTTGACCGGCATTGTGGTTCTGCAATTGTTTAGCTTGTTCTTTAGTACCAACTTCACGTAGACGGGCGTCGGCGTTCGAAATTTGAATGTCAGTACCAACTTCACAGACAAACTAGGGACGGCACGCGGGTGGGTGTCGGCGTTCGAAATTTGAATGTCATTATATGTAGAAAAACTACACATAATGACCATAATGTGTAGTTTTCCAGATACGAAACGAGTTTTTACCAAGTAGTTTAACATAATGCTGATCGTAACGTGCGGTTTTTGAACGCAGTAAAGAGGGTTTATGATACGTGTGTAGATAAAAAATATTTATATTGTATTGCCTTGTTGCCTAGGAACGTTTAGACAACTCGTTAAACATTTCGTTCACTCACTTGCCTGACGGAATTTTAGTGACTTGGTTACACGTCGGTATTTAAGTAACGGTCTAGAGAGTTAGTTAAGTGTCTGATTTAACCAACTAACTGCGACATATCTATAATTTACTATATAATTTTCAATAACATTGAAGTATTGTTGTATTGAAATCTGTGTTTACGGCCCCAACTTTAGTTACCTGTTGCAAATAAATTAAATAATTTGAATAGACCGGCGGAAACAATGTAATATAGGGCGTAATATAATAGTACAACCTTGGTTACGACGGTGACTAGGGACTTGATTCTCAAAATCATGGAAATATCAGACAGTATGCAATGGTGAATTTGTTCACAGTTATATCACTTGGTGAAATGACAAAAACAAAGTTTGTATGTAATTGCTGGCCGAAAATAAATGCCGAATAAGCAACCTACATGGAACCTAAATGACTCAACATGGGGTCGCCTTGCTCCGCTCCGCTTCGCTCGGCTCCAGGTAGTACGTAAAGTTGTGACTTAACACAACCTAGCTTTAATATTTGGAGAGAAGAGAATCAATTTTGCTTTAATTTCTAGTATAAACTAGGCGCGGTGAAGAATGGGGCAGGACAAAAAAGAAGAACTGACATGTATTTATGACATTTCACTGAAATCGTATAGGGATTCGACCAATTAACTAGATTTAGTTAAATTGATTTTGTCAAATCCCGATAAATCATTAGGAATTTGGCCAAGTACCTGTTTTCATAATATCCCTGCGACCGATATACTGCCACTATAAAAATGCTTCTATGACACTGTCAGTTTATCTACACTTAGAAAAACTACCGTCAAGGATTCATAATAGAAGTTTATGTGACGGTTACATAATGTCAGGCATGTTCCATAATAACATCACACGTATGTTTTAATGATAAATAATGCATAGTTACATACACTGCTTTATCTAAAAACATAATATTATAAGCTCTCTATGATGTGTTCAGGAACCGCATGTTAAGACCGGCATTAATCGACATTTCATTTCGAATAGAATGTCATCTCGACTGATATTAGAAATGATGTTCGAAATTTGAATATGATAAGAACTTCGAATTCGATGTTATTATGAAGAAATAATAACATTTTCACATATAAGAAATGTGTTGTAACAAAACAGTTAATTTTGAAGCTGATCGTAATTTGCATTTAAAAATAAGATGATATATTTATACATCAGGTTAAAGCTGTATTATTTTTAAGAATTTCCAAATGCGTGTTTTGAGACACCATCATTTATCTATACTCACTTCCTTGTTATTCTATTATGATGCACACCGCACGGTGTCGTTCTGCCTATTTCCATTTAGTTAATGTGTGTGTATCTTTTATTTCCCACTTGTTTTTATTTATTTATATCTTTTTCCTGTGTCCTCTGTACTGTGATATTTGAATGAAAGTGCTTTCTATGCAATTCTATTATATTTTACTATCGTTGACAGATTGTAAGACAACACGTTACAACTCAATCTAAAGTGACACTTAATTATTACCTACTTTGATTTTGGTTCAAACTCGCATTGTGGTTGTCAGTTTTGTTCACAAAATCAAAATATATCAGGTAATTATAATTCACAATTAATTAATAATTTCTTTATTGCACACAAATAATTAGAAAAAACAAGATATACATTAAAATAGTGTGCAAAGGCGAGCTTCTCTCTAGTAAGAGATCTCTTCCAGCAAACCAAGTCAGGATGAGAAAAGTTGATCGCTGAGCAGTAGGTAGACCCATGGGAACAACAAAACCTAAATATAATTTCCTGGTACTTACATACATAGATTCCTTAAGAGAGCTTTTTAATGAAATTGACATACTGTAGCTAGTCAATTTATTTTCGAAAATATAATGTATCTACGCAAGAACCTTTTTCCAAACTTAGCGATAGCTGTAATGTTAACCTAAGAAATAATCACAGACTAGTTGCGCCCCGGTTTAGACTCGCGAAGGTTAGCAATTCTTTCAAGGGTCAGTGCATTCTCTACTACAACAAGATACCTCTGGAGATCTTGAAATTGCCTTTTGAGCAATTTAAAATCAATTTTAAAGTGACTTAATCGAAAAATGGATATTACAATGTTCAACATTACTTAAATGACGGGACTGTGTGGGGTTTATCTAGCTCAACACAGACCTTGCTGTCAGTAATTTTGTAATTATTTATTCCTGCTTATTAATTATAATAATTAATATTGTTATATTTGTATTAGGTAAGCACAAGCAGTTTACAACAATACACAAGTCAAGTTGTCAACCTAACAAGAAGTATCGAATCTAGAAAAATGCGTGTCCCAGTTTCTTTCAAGTAACCCGGTAAACTACACCCTTAGATATTTTTAGAATGTGTATCCCCATTTACTTTCAAGTGACCCGGTAAACTGCTCCAATAGATAATTAAAGAGGTACTTATAATGTAGTCTATGGTAAGTTCCATATATTATATCACCATTATTTATTTATTTTGCGCACCGCCGTCACACATCCGCATAGTTTTCAAACAGTGTAAAAATAAAATCGATTTTCTGGAAGGTCTTTCAACAATTTATCACCCTTTCATTTTCTGGCGCAGACCACCGAAATACGAGCCTTGCGTCAGACTTATTGTAAAATACGCATTGTAACAATTTTATTTCCACCTCTTCCGTATTGCGATGTGACTAATTTCAATAAATTCAAACGGTGGATATAAAATTGAATGACTCAAGAATTTTCCACAGGTATTCGCCACATAAAATTGTAAGAGTTTTCCAGGCGTGAAGGTTTGAGCCTGCCTAGCAACAACACTGTTACACGTGGTCTTTGCATACAGATTATGGCGTTTATAATTCATTGCCATAGCATGTAGTAGTACTATACGCCTCGCTACGCATTTGTGCCAACCGCCACATTTTGTTGTGAATACAATTCATATCACAATAGTATAAACTTAATGAGTTACTTAATGAGGTCACCGTATTTACATCTTAAACGTTTAATGTTGTATAAAATGGGGTACTGTATTATTGGCGAAACGTAAGCATAAATGTGCGTCTGCCAAACCGCAAGGAAAATAGCGAAGCGTGAATGTGTATAGTGTAAAATAAAGAATTTTCATCACTTATGCCTGAAAAACTAGTGTGTTTAACTCGATATTCGGGAGTATAATGCGATTTACAACCCTGGTAGGTAAGGAAATTTGAAAATAGAACGAAAACTAATCCTTTCTTTGTTTTTTGGGACAATACCTCATATTTGAGGCAAGGCCCCGGCAAGGCCCCGGCAAGGCCCCGGCAAGGCCCCGGCAAGACGCTTGAAAGTGATTCAATAAATCGGTTTTTTTTTTAAAACGATCGCAAAGGCAATCGAGAAAATTGTAGGAAAAAAAAAATGGGCACCACGCAAATATTTTTAAAATCGTTGTTGGAAATATATTTTTTGCGAAAAAAATACTTTTTAAATAAACAGTTGTTTTATATTTTCGCAGTAGTGGTGAAAAGCAGAGTTTTTTTATTCGGGTGTTGATGATGACTTGCCCCCAATGTATAACAATCTACTATTAAAGGCTTGGGGTGGTGGCTGGTGGCGTTAAAATATCATGTCTTACAGCACCCATCCCTTGGCACCTAAAAGTGGGTGCAAAACTGCAAATTTGATGAATAAGCGCAAGCGGGACCCACTGAATTAGATTTAATTGGTCCCGCCTACATTTTAATTTAATTTAATTTAACACTGTACTGTAATGATTTCATCGAATCTCAATAATTACGTTAAGTATTATCTGCTTGTTATGTGCTTTTTAGTGGACCGCGGTCGGATTTTTAGGTTTTTATAATTAATAATTTCGTCATTTATTTCCTTCTTTATCGTTGAAATATTGTAAAAAGCTGTAAATACTTAATTTAAAACTATGGCGTATTATTCATAGTTTGGGCAAGAATAGTATACTCGTATAGTTCCACACTCGCAGTTGGCAGTCTTGAAAAAAGTTTGTTTAGCTTCCGCAATTTTTTATTTATGTACCCAGTGACACTCGGACTATTAAGACGCATCTAATGACTTAACATTTATCAAATTGGTAAACCGTTGAGTAGTTACGAGGGAACACAGGAACAAATAAATATACATACGTTCATAGATAACATATATACAGGTCAAACAAATAGCCCTCCTCCTTTTCGCTTCGCTGCAGTCGGGTAATAACGATAACGTGGTGGGATATGACTCAATCTCCACCAAACCGCACTGAGCCAGCGTGGTTGAATATGGCTCAATCTTACTTTGTATATGACATAATCGTCATAAGTTTAACATTTATAAATGTAGCCCATTAATGTCCCGACCGAAGGGAGTACGATTAAGCCATGCTCCAACACGCTGGCTCAGTGCGGGTTGATGGAGGGAATTTACGACCACTACCACGAAGCGATAGTAGCTGGGGCCTACAGCTTCACATGTCATCCAAAACACTGAACGTCCGATACTGTACTTAAGATAAATTAATTATCTCATTGGTACAGAGTCAGGATTCAAACCTGTATCTCCTGTGTGAGAAGCAAGCGTGAAACCCGTTAGACCACGGAGTTTAATTTTAAATTTAATACATAATTTAAAGCACATTTAATGTACATACATATTTTACGACCCGTCCTCACTTCCTGGTCTAACTAGACACATCGCCAGACAAATCTATTTTTACCAATCAATAAAAATGTAAAAATCATCGCACCGTTGCCAAATTTAAAAAAAAAGATACTAAAACGAGTTTGCACGATGTATTTATCGTTCAGACGACCCTGTTAAATTCTGCGTAGATTCAACGAGATCATGCAACATATTTAAATAGTTGTTGTCAAGCTATAAAAGCTTTTTTTGATTGAGTCACTTTAGGGCGGGTTGTTCCTAACTCAACCTATTATTATTATTATTGAAGATTGAGAAGATCAGCCATAATCATCAGCCTGTCATGGGAACCCACCGTACACGCCACTCAAGTCGGTCATGAGCGACCTTTGTACCATTGCGAATTCGTTGTCTCGAGTGAATGGCGTGGAGTGAATGGTGGTTTACAGACTTATCTCAATCATTCCTAGTACAAGATTTTGGGACAATACAATACATACATACTTTTATCTACACACGTATCGTAAACCCTCTTTACTGCGTCTAAAAACCGCACGTTAAGACCAGCATAATGTAAAACTATTTCGTAAAAAGTAATTTCTTATCTGAAAATTTATACATTATGACCATAATGTACAAAAATTTGTCAAATTATGACATTCAAATTTCGAACGCCGACGCCCGCCTGTGTGCCGCACCGATATCTCAACGACAGATATCTCAATATTCAATGCTCTGTGGTGCCGCCCCTAGTTTGTCTGTGAAGTTGGTACTACAGAACAAGCTCAACAACTGCAGAGCAATGATCAATGCCACAATGCCGGTCAAACATGCGGTTAGGGAGCTTATGATATGTGTGTAGATAAACTAGTGTATATAACTGTACATAATTAGGCATTAAAACTCTCGAGTGATTTTATATTAATGTCCTCCATTTTGTAGCAGTCACATAAACTACTATTTCTAAGGGTCGAATAAGGAATGCAATGCAATTTAAAAACCGGTTGGGTTAGGAAAGAGTTGAGTGAAGAGTATCCCACATCGTGTCCCTTCTTAAAACCCAGCGAATTAGGCGACAAAAGGGCTATTAATCATGTTAAATAGATTAGTTTTTTTTGTAAATTTTCCACAAAATTCCGCCATGATTTGCGTAGTTCGGGTTATATTAAAGTATATTTGTCGTAGTGCGTAGTTGAGTTAGCTTGGCATCCACGTGTAAGCGTTGCCAGTGTGTGCCAGGCTTGGTTATGTGCTCCCACACACTGGGTCTAACTGTGTGGTAAAGTAGGACGTTCCTCTGTGAAGCCGACCCGAATGGCCGAGTCGGCAGTGACCCTGCCTACGAAGCCAAACGTCCCACCAAGGGTTCGAGTCCCGGTGGGGGCAAATATTTGTTTGATGAGAACGGATGTTTGTACCCTAGTCATGGTTTTTTATCTATCTCAGTATAATATTTATCTATATACGTATGTGTATCGTTGTCTAGTACCCGAGATACAGGGAATCCTAGTTTGGGGCTAGATCAATGTGTGTAAATAGTGTCTTTCAAAGGGGAGAATGAAGAACCATAGGTTTTCTGAAAGGGTTCTGGAAGAAAAAAGCTCAAGTCCAGACTCTACATTTTAATTTTAGGGCCATGTGACTAAAGAAGCCTAATTGCATATATTGTACAGTGTAAAGTCATAGAATGGTTTTCTGAATAGCGTCACAAAATCATCCTGCAGCCAAGTACAGATGTAGTGAATAATCCTTACCTATCGGCAAAACTCGGAACAACGATAACACCCGAATGGTGCCGATGTGTCTATGAATTACTGTATTATTAAATTACGTGTAGGTATCAAATAAATCGCATACTTTATTTATCAATGTCAAATGTCAAATTGCCCGTTTGAGTAGTAAGATAAAAACGAACATTTCCGAGAAAATACGAAAGGAAAGGATTATTCCCGGAGTACGAAGCATACTTATTTACCCGCCGTAGATGTTACCCCTTTTTGATCTTCTGCAGAACCCTGGGTGCAGCTCACAACCGAAACGGCGCAAACTTACCCAAGAGAGAGACGATCTGGTCACAGAGGCCCAAATGCAATTGATATCACGCCAAATATCCGTGGGCCACTTTTTGGATAATCTTCGTTGATTTTTATCACGCTTTTATTAGCTTCACCTGTATGTTTGTTTGTATGTAACCGACTCCTTTGGACTCGATTTTGACCCACTTTAAACGGACAGATACAATTCAAACTTTGTACACTTATCAAGAATCAGCGACAATGTAATAATTTCGTAAGTTTATCTCATTATCCTGATTGGGATCGCCAGGATTAATTAATTTCTCGTATTTGGGGGATTGACAAAACAGTCTACTTACTTTCCGGCTCGCGCACTGGAACTAAAAAATGAAAAATAAATGTAGTTAAAAAAACTAAAAAACACGTTTTTAAAGCACTTCGAACTAAAAAGTTGAGAATTTTTAATATAACCTTAAAACAATAATGAATAAAAAATGCTAATAATAATAGTATTTTTTATTCATTATTGTTTTAAGGTTATATTAAAAATTATTTTTAACTTTTTAGTTCGAAAAGCGTGTTTTTTAGTTTTTTTAAACTATATTTATTTGGAGTACTGTGTACATACATGTAAATATGTTTTTTATTCTTAAAATCTTAAGTTTTCTTTAAGTTGGTGCATCACTGTTCAGTTTACCTATTCGCTAATTTCATATGAAGGAAGTAAAATCTCTACAAATACCACCACTTTCTAGCATGTGTCTAGGTGTAAAAGTACCAGGACAACATACATTTGTAAGAGGTAAATATTTGTTAAAAATGTATAAGTATCGAACACCTAAAGTGGAACTAGTGATAACGAAATTATCATTACTTCCATTATTTCAAGTTCTATTCATAGTGGAACTAGTGGTGATAAAAATATCATTAGTTCCATCATGGTACAAATCATGGTACTAGTGTCAACGAAGGAAGCTCGACACATAACATCATAGTTAAATTTCCTAACCTTGTGAAACTTCCTGTCGATTCTATGCAAATACGAGTGCCACTTCAACTACATAATCGTAGAAGTCCAATCACGTATACAACACTATAACAATAATATATACACTTTGCATACAACGCCGGTCATTCGGCAAGGCACGAGTAGCGCCCGCCCGTGAGTTTACTGGCTTTTGCAATGACATAGAACCTGAACAGACTGTGGCCCCCAATAGGGTCGAAATCTAAATATTCATAGTTATTGTCACACGTGCCATGTTCAGATTTAGGCCTATAGTAACACTTGAAAGTTTATTGATCGTTTCTTGCGAAATTTCTGTTTTGGGCTAAATGAATACTAATATGATACTACCTTGGACACTATTTACACACATTGATCTAGCCACAAACTAGGATTCCCTGTATCTTGGGTAGGTACTAGACAACAGTACACATACTTATATTGATACATGTTATACTTAGATAGATAAACAACCATGACTAGGGTACAAACATGCGTTCTCATCAAACAAGTATTTGCCCCCACCGGGACTCGAACCCGGGACCCTTGGCTTAGTAGGCAGGGTCACTGCCGACTCGGCCATTCGGGTCGTCATGATGTGGGAACATAATAGACTCTATTGACAGTAGGCATAGACAAGGGCTTTGCGATATAGAGTTGTCAATTTTGACAGTGTAAAAAAGTATGTCGTAGAAATTAGCTTATTTAACTTGGTAGCAATTTTGGTGTAGAATGAAGGATCTATGGTAACCAGTGATCGGACAACTGACCCCGGAATTCTGAACACAATCCCAAGACCATTGGCAACTTCACACGGCATTGTGTCAATCAAGTGCGAATGAAGCTCTCATAATGATAATTATGAAGCACTCATAATGATCATTTCAATCCATCAATCAATCATCAGCCCATATATTACTCACTGCTGGGTGTAGAGGGAGGCGTGGCAAAGAGAAGGCTCCTCCGGACCCGAGAATGATTTACCCTTGGTAAACCCTTGGACTTCGAGGGTACCCAGAGCAGGGTACCCAGAGCAGCATTTCTTGATGAAAAAGTTATGACGTGGACCTTAGACTACATACGAGTAGATATAGATGTCGCAGTTGGTTGGTTAACTCAGACACATAACTAGCTCTCTAGACCGTTAATTAAATACCGACGTTTAACCAAGTCACTAAAATTCCGTCAGACAAGTGAGTGAACGAAACGTTTAACGAGTTGTTTAAACGTTCCTAGGCAACAAGACATATACAATATAAATATTTTTTAATGTGTACTGTAAGGTTCGATATTTGTTTATGCGATTATATTGTATACGGGCCTCTTTAGAGTGGGTGTCACTTTGACACTGTTACTTATTTTGTAGTTTTAAAAAAAGAAAGAGGCTTGGATGTGGGGGAAGTCAATGTGAGACACTTCACCATAGGCTTCGGCCAGCGACTGAGCTAAATTGTATAGTGAGGATTAAAGTAATGGCTATCGAGCCAGTTGTGGATCCCTTTTATACAAAGTGTAACTAGAAATCAAATAAAAAGAAAAGTTAATACCAGTAAAGTCTTATAAATTATAATTATCAATTAGGCCGTGATCGTCTAGTGGTTAGGAGTTAAGTTTATGTTTTAAGTATTTTACGAAGGATAAAGGGGGGATATTAGATAAGTGTCTGATTTAACCAACTAACTGCGATATAGACATCATCATCATGAAGAGGTATTGTCGTCCCCTGTCGTTGCAGCAACTGCCAGTACTGTCTGTCTTGGGCATTGGCCTTCATTTCCTGGTATGATCCACTATTGCTCCAAGTCTTTGGCTGGTATCTAAATTTCCCCTAGGACGCCCTCATCGTTAATGGTAAGGAAGACCTTTGGGTCTTAAGATGTGTCCTAGGCAATTGGCTCTTCTGCTTGCGATGATTCTTGTGATATCTCGGGTCTCTTTAGCCATTCATAGGACCTCCTTATTCCTCTTCAATGATCTCGTACGTCATATGTACGTGCGTGCTCTTCACTCTTGAGTGAATATTAAGTTGTCGATTGATGAAATTTATGTGCCTAAAAACCTTGGGATTTGGCAACATAGGGCACATCTTGTACACCAATCGTATATGATGATGATATCCTAGGTATATATGATCCTTCTTCTCTCTATCCAGCTTATCTTCAGCATCCTACACCAGCACCACATTTCGATTGATTTCAATCGCTCTATGTCTTCAGTTGTCATTTTGACATCTGTGATAGAGATACTATATTAATAAAGACATCGACACACGTTTGTGCATGGCCCATGATATAGACCGCATACAATTAATTTCCTAGAATACTTTATTTTTAAATGATCATCAAATGTTTTATTTAACACTTTATTCACGTATTTACCTTGAAAACGTTGAATGAAACAAAGAAAAGTTCGTTAAACTATCAAAGGCCAAATGGGCAAAAACCTAGCAAACCAAGGTTCGCGAAAAAAATGCACACAAACAAATTTGAACTCTAAAGCTTGCACAATGTATCAATCATTGACTTAGATCACTTATCCTGTGAGTTTGGACAAAAAGCGTGAATAATTTGGACTATTGATCTACTAATAGGCGGGTTTATAAAAGAGACAGGTATTAAGGTCCAGGTGGTTACTTAAATGACTTCCTAAAGCTAATCTTAATCTTCTCTAGATCTCTATATAATTTCCTTGATATAACTAGCTACTTCATTAACGGACTAGTTTCCGGTACTGCTGAGTTACAAATTAAAGAATTTGTCAACTTAAAACGCTGGGTAGAGCATAATGCCCATCTTTAAAGCGCTATTCCGCCTAAATGAGACTCTTCCTAATTCCCGAAAAAAAAGAAGTTATGAATTTTTCTTTCATACGTATCTTTGAAAATATGTCAATAATGAATTAATTAATGGGAACCATACTTAAAAACGCCATTTCTTGGGATCTATAAAGAAAATATCAAAATATCTTAAAACTATATTTGAAATTCAGAAACAATCAGTGGTTTTTGAAAAATAAAATAAAAAACACACAATCTTCGCACTGTCCTGCCGCGGCGACAGACGTCGCGCCAGCGTCGCGCTGTGAGCTGTTATAAACTCTATTTTATTGTGATTGTGTCCAAAATGTCTGCCACCACGAATCGAGTTGCTAAATTTACCGATACACGCGCCTTAACTACGCATTTTACGTTGTAGTATAAATAGCATTAGTGCGTCGTGCCGGGGTCAAGAAACGAGCCCTTAGCACGTACTGAACTACTAACAAGTGTAGTGTGACGTTGATTTCGCGTGCCCTTTTGGCAAAGGGCTACGTAGCATGGCGGTACCTACCCATTTCCTTATCGTAGCTACGCAATTAACAGCTGAAACAAACGATTTCACGAACTACGTAAAGCTAGAACTTAATCTACACGATTGACGTAAACTGATTAGAGATAAGCCCGCCTTTGTACGTCATTTATAATAATAAAAATAATAACACAAAGTCACGCCTTTTGCCATGCGGGGTGGCAGAGGCACAATTGTGCCCACTTTTAACCAGTTCATAAATCCATTTTGCGTGAAAGGATGCTAGCCGATCGCCGCAGCTATTGAGTAATGAAGGTTTCCTCACGATGTTCTCCATCACCGTTAGAATGTCATTATAATGTGCTTATGATAAATAAATTGTCTCGTTGGTACATGGGCAGCAACGGGATTCCAATCCGCACCTCCTGGTTGAGAAGCAAGCGCAAAACCAACTAAACCACGGAGCAATCTTACTTGTACGTCATTTATTAGGGTTCCGTACCTCAAAAGGTAAAAAAGGAACCGTTATAGGATCACTCGCGTGTCCGTCCGTCCGTACGTCTGTCACAGGCACTTTTCTCAGGAACTATAAGAGATAGGAGTCTTGAAATATTATGCAAAAATACTTATCCTGATAACCGCAACATAGTTCAAGTCTAATATGAAAAAATATTACCTCATAAAAGTGGAGAGGGTAAAATGACAAAACGAAAAAAAATATGGTAATACGTCATAAGGAATCGTGAAATATGCTCTTATTAAACTTTTCGTTATTTTTTATTATTTTAGTAATGATAACTTCAGAGGTAATGATCAAAAAAGTGCAAAAAATTACCATTACCCCCCTATCTTCGAAACTACAGAGAGAAAAAATACAGTATATAGAACTTAAGCCGGAAAATTACGGGAAAACCTACCCGGAATTGCCAAAGCTTATTTATTTATTATGTAAACTACGTAAAAACGTATATATGCACCTGGCTACGTACATGGAATACTTTATAAACAACATTTTGCTATGTAAAATCCAATCTATTCACTCCACACCATCCCTACCATTGTACGGTGGCACGGAACCCTTCGCGCACGAGTACGACTCGCACTTGACCGTTTTTATTAATTACATGTTCTCTGTATAGGGATGTCTGATATGTGTGGTACAGTAAATAATTACGAGATTACTGGTTAAACTACACTACAGTAATGGGATACGTCCTATTGGTAGAACTAGCACCGCAGGACTTAGTAGTTTCATGAATGGGCAGTCCATAGCCAATTAGAAGTACATGGCCTTGGATGGTCATACCAGCGTAATGCTGTAGTTTTATACATGCACTATAAACAGGGCTGGCATTTAATAGCACATCAAAAATACTGATTTGCGCCGCAAAAAAGGATCAGCAAAAACACTTTATATGTTTTAAATATTTAATGAGTACTTAAGTTTATTTATAACTATTTTTTGTTTTCTTACATGTCGAACCTAACAAGAAGGATAAAGGGGGCTTCGCTTCGCTCACCCCCTTTACCCTTCACCTAAGCTACCGCAGCAAATATAAGGGATATTTGCTGTCCAAATCAGTATTTTTGATGTGCAGTTTAATATTTCCCTATACAGAAATAGCTTCTCCTTCATACAATTATAAACATATAGGTACAATTCCAAACAATCGTTAATCACGCGTTCTTGATTCCAAAATATTCGATATATTCGTTAAATTGAGCAAGCAAAAGCCTTGAAATAGGCCTTCATCATCGAGTCTTACGACTGTTTCACAATAGGCCTTCATCATCGAGTCTTACGACTGTTTCACAATAGGCCTTCATCATCGAGTCTTACGACTGTTTCACAATAGGCCTTCATCATCGAGTCTTACGACTGTTTCACAATAGGCCTTCATCATCGAGTCTTACGACTGTTTCACAATAGGCCTTCATCATCGAGTCTTACGACTGTTTCACAAATCGAGTCTTACGACTGTTTCACAAAGCTGAGAATTTGAGTGATTATTAAAATTGGCTGTAAAATGTTGGTCGCGCACATGGCTTGTTTTATACGAAACGACAGGACCGAGACAACGCCCTAGGAAGTAGGGCGACCACGGGTCCACTTACCTGACGGGACTTAAAGTGAATAAACAGTCAAGTGCGAGTCGGACTCGCACACAAAGGGTTCCGTACCGTCATTCAAGAAAACTTGACCACAACCAAAAAGAGAATAATAATAAATATAATGTAGTATATTTCTGTAATTATTGAGTAGTTACTTCACTTTATTTTATAAGTATTTAATTTCTCCTTAGCATTTTATTAATACTAGTTAGTGTGCACTGCCTACCTACCTTTTATAATAATATTTCCTTTAATGTCTTGGTTTGCTGGAAAAAATCTCTTTTTAGAGAGAAGCTCGCCTTTGTACATACATTTTATTTTAATGTAAATTGTAAAATATTTGCGTGCAATAAAGAATTATGTATAAAGAATTAAGAATATGTTCGAACATGGATTCGAACCCAGAACAGATAATTGCGGAACCGATATCAAACCAATTGCGCCACTACAAAAATGTGATAATCCGCGAAATCTACGATCATATTTAAATCACGTTATGGTTTGTTTTATCGTAAAACAAGTCTCGTGTATGGGGACTTCCTTTAATTTATAAAATCGGTGGAGCGGCTACAGAAATGTATGTATAATTATAGCCTTTTTGGTGAAAATGCCAATATATTTTGTTCATTTATGATTACACTTTCTGTGAAGATTTAAATTCTCTACCTATTTTGGTTCATCAGATAGAGACAGACGGACAGTTGAGGGGTAATTATAATAGGGTCCCTTTTCGCACCCTTCATGTACGAAACCCTAAAAGTTAAGTTCTCAGTTTTGTAACCAACAAACCCAATGTACTGAGAAATCGTGAAGACTTGAAAGAGTTGCGATTGTGAAATACGTCGATAGTTATATGAGGAACGGGATCGTTTCGTTTTTCTGTCTTCGGATAGGCCACGGAGATCTCACACTCGGTCACTACTTGCAACTCCGCAACATAACACTGCGGCTTATGAGAATGGGTTCAGACTACGAGCTATCAGTCTCTGGAACAAACTCCCCAGCGCCATCAGAGACAGTCCGTCAATTCACACTTTTAAAAGTCGTTTGAAAGAACACTATCTTTCTCTTCGATGATAATTATTAGTATTTATTTGTATCTACTATTTATGTTTATATAACATATTTATATAGAGCATTATTTTTAGTATTATGTAGATATTGGTAAGTAGTTTATTATTTTTATTGTTGTGCATATAGTTCTACCTTTAGTTTCTTTTTTCCTCTCCACTCTAGGTTTGCTGGAAGAAATCTCTTGTTAGAGTTATCTCTAACAAGAGATTGTACATGTTCTTTTTCCTTTATATTTGTTTGTTGTCACTGTTTTATGCAATAAAGTATTACAAGAATAAAGTATTACAAGAACCGTGTAGAAAAATTCAAGCTTCTAGGTCCACTAGTACAGGCTGGGTGTTCTATTTGTATGCCAGCCAGACAGCGTTAGCGTTTAATTAAGTCGACATAAAATGGTAAACCATTGTATTTCAGTTTTATTTAGCCCATTCATCACATAAAAGTTGTTTGATGTGTTTATTTTCCTCGAGTGTTCTCACCCTACGCTCAGAGTGAGCGCCTTTCAAGCTTAAAAATAACAATGTTATTCATCAAACTTTTAATGCCTTGCCTACGCAACGCGAGCCCGCCTGACTTGCTCCGAAGTCAGGTATAGTGATGGAAGAGTGTGTGAACGGCTTTCATAATTTCATAACTCCCTAATTGTCTACAATTAAAACATACAGAAAACTTATAAGATAAACGTGTAGCTTGTTTTGTAGTGTGTATTTCGTTAAACTTACGACTATTTTTACGACCAAATTCTTTGATAGGAGGAAGTAAATTCGTCGTTTCGTATAGTTTACGTTTGAGAAAAGGCTAAATGATATGACTATAAAAATAATACATACAGCTTTTATTATGCGCTTTTATTGCATTTCTACTGAACAGACTAATAGACAGATAAGAGAGCGATATAAAAGTCGTAAAGAGCGCGTGGTGTTAATCACAGAACTCACCAAATAACTTTGTAATTATTCCTGCATATTATTCACAATACGTAATATTGGTATTAGTTAAACACAACCTTATTTAAAAATAGATCCAAAAATCAATCTGTGGGATTTTCTACGCCGTTCTTCTCCCACAGTGGTATATTGACAAGAGGCACAAACTAACGTTTTTAAACAAATGTAAATATTTACAAGTAATAACGAAAAGTTGAAATTCCACTTGAACTAAAAACAATATGTAAGTTAGGTGAGCTAGCCCTTGTCACGCAAACTGGGCACAATTGTGCCTCTGCCACCCAGTATAGTAAAAGGAGTGATGCTAGTTTATTTTCGTGTCTTCGTGCAACGTCATCAGACTATCTTTTTTCATTCAAGCAAAGGAGGTTCATTCATGCAAGGAAGCACGAAGACATAAAAATAAACTAGCGTCACTCCTTTTACCATACTGGGTGGCAGAGGCACAAGTGTGCCCAGTTTGCGTGACGAGGGCTAGCTCACCTCTATGGAGATTGAATTTTCCTCACCATGTTTTCCATCGCTGTGCACCGGGAGAATGTCCGTATGATGTACTTAAGACAAATTCCTTCTCTCACTACTGGTGCTCGGTCAGCACCGGATTCGATCACGCATCTCCTGCGTGCATCCCGAGGATCAAAACCCCAAACTCCACACCACGAAGCTCTGAAAATTATTTTCTCTTCTTCTAAATATGGCTAATTGACAAAGCGAGCGTAGCGTCCAGTTTCGAGATTGGTCAAAAATGCATTTGTACTTCTGTCTGTCTGTCTGTTCTCACCTGCAGGTCGCATTTCTCAACCGATTCTCGTGAAATTTTATGAGCAAGGTCGATAATTATGCACGCACCGGCACCGGAGATCTCACACTGTCTCACTTTTAGCTACGCCGCGGCATAACCACGCTGCGTTTAAACACTCTTTCAGGTTGCGGGCGGTCCGACTCTGGAACGCACTTCCTTGCACTATAAGAGACAGTCCCACTCTTTTCTCTATTAAGAAACTTATTAAAGAGCACTATCTCTCTCTGTCATAAAAGTTATTACGTACGTACGTATATAGTTTATATCGGTAACTATTTTGTATTTACTATCTGTAATTTGTAATTTCTTTATTGTACTACACAAAACAGTCATACAGATAATTTATAATAGAAAAAAACATGTACAAAGGCGAGCTTATCTCTCAAAAGAGATTTCTTCCAGCAAACCAAGATGGTAGGAGAGGTGATGGTTGAGCGGGGGAAGACCTGCGCGTACAATAAAACTCTATAAATACTACGACTAATATATACTACAAACAGTATGTATTATACTGATAACCCTAATTGCTAAAAATAGACTGCATACACAATTACTTAAATACAACGTAAAAATATGAATAAACCGTATAATAAACTAATACATACAAATATATATATATATATTATCTAACTGGAAAGGGAGAGATAGTGCTTCTTTTGCCGGTTTTTGAATATATTTAGAGATGGACTGTCCCTGATAGTGCAGGGAAGCTCATTCCACAGTCGTACGGCTCGGATTCTGAACCCGTGCTCGTAGGCTGCAGTGGAGCGATCTGGAGCTTTGAGCGTAGACGCCATATGAGTTCTCCGAGGCCTGCTTGAAGAAAGAAATTCGAAGCGATCACGTATGAAGTTAGGGTAACGAGGGTTCCACAAAATATTATAAAGGAAACACAGGATATGAGAGTCCCGTCGAAGCCGAATCGGTAGCCAATTCAGCTCCCTGCGATGCTGAGATACGTGGTCATACTTGCGCAGTCCGAAGATGAACCGAATCCCGAGATTTTGAAGTCGTTCGAGTTTGTTCAGTTGTTCTTCATTTGCGCTCACCCAGCAAACATCAGCATAATCAATGAGGGGGAGAAGAAGGGACTGAGCGAGAGTTATTTTGGTCCGGCGAGGAAGAAAGTTCTGAAGTCTCCTGAGGGAATGAAAGGTTGCGTAAACTCGCCTGCTGACCTCATTAACATGCATTGACCAGGACAATTGATTATCAAAGATGACACCCAGGTTTTTAGCTTTATCGCTATACATGATTACAGTACCGTTATAAGTTACAGAAGGGACAGACAATTGCTGCAACGTGTTTAAAGAGTGTCTGGTACCTATAATCATGGCCTGGGACTTATTCGGATTAACCAGCAACCCAAATGACGATGCCCATCCACTAATACCAGCCAAGTCAGCGTTTAACGCTTCCACAGCGGAATTTACATCATCAGGATAGAAGTGACGATAGATCTGAAGGTCATCCGCGTAGAGATGATAGGAAGAAGAGAGGACATCGGATATCGAATTGATAAATATTGAGAATAGAAGAGGAGAGAGAATGCCACCTTGGGGGACACCGGAAGAGAGGTCACACCACTCCGTACAATGTATATGTACTTTATAGGTATTTAATTTATTCCTAGGCATATAGACTTATATAATAAAGATATATAGACAACGTCACGCATTTTAGATCGAAATTAAAAAGATGCTAGTCGCAAAGGCATATCATACTGTGCAAGAGTACATTACAGTCCAAAACCAGAAATATTAATGGCACATCCGAAAGAACAACAAAATTATGTTTAAATCAGAGTCAAAATGACATAATTGTATTCGCTGTAAGTTCTAGCAGTTGGTTATTTTTATTTTTTTCTACGTATCTACTTATTCATATTTTGACACTTACTTATCCTTTGACATAATATCTTGATTTTTATTTGTAATATAATAATTGTTTTTTGACTTATATATTTTTTTTTTTTGCATGAATTTAAATTTGACATTATTATTGATTTGAAATACTTAAACCATTATGATTGGATTGATTGTATTAATAATTATATAATACCTATATAATTGATTTGTACACATTTAACGTAGACCACAGCAATTCATAATTATTTGACTCAAACTTATGTGACACAAATAAACGATTTTGATTGTAGGGATAGGTAAGGGTAAAGTAGGGGTAGAGCTACCCGCAGCGAAGCGAGAGCGGGTCAGCTAGTTACCTATAATTCTTTGTGTAACTATTTCCTATAACGCCTTGGTTTTCTGGAAGAAATCTCTTTTTAGAGATATGCACACCTTTGTAAATGCATTTTATTTTAATTTAATTTCTCAAATTTGTGTGCAGTAAAGAATTATGAATTACGAATTTAAATTATCGCGCAAAATAAACTTGTATCACATGATAATAAAGCCTTTTATCCGTCAGTCGTGACAATATGTTTAAGTATGCAGGTATTTGTCGCAGTTGGTTGGTTAAATCAGACACTTAACTAACTCTCTAGACCGTTAATTAAATACCGACGTTTAACGAAGTTTTTCTTAACCAAGCATTTTGATTTAAATAAAGCATCGTCGTAAACTTTTAACAATCTGTCTTACCGAAAGCCGGCGTGTTGGAAAACAAGATGGCGTCACGACAACAGCTGATTTGCACAGCTTATCAGGGCAAAACATTGCGGTAGCTTAGGTGAAGGGTAAAGGGGGTGAGCGAAGCTAAGCCCTCTTTATCCTTCGTGTTAGGTTGAACATGTATGGACATGTAAGAACAACAAAAAATACTTAAAACATAAACTTAAGTAGGCCGACATATGTATGTCGAAGGACTCGCGAGGTCTACCGTTCTCACAGAAACTAGTTATATGGATTTCGTAATAAGGGTCTATCTATTAACAACAAGGAAAATGAGATATGAATGAATCATAATAGAAACATTTCCAGGTTACCATGCGATGTCTCATAATTAAAATCTATATGCTTCATGCTGCATGCATATCTGTACAAAGGGTGCTACAGAAAGATGTAGTCATATTTTAAGGGGCTATTGTTGTTTTTGTTAGGGCCATCATTCAGAGCAACTTTCACTATGTAACCGATTTTATAAGAGCAGCTGTATATTTCACTCTTCAGTACAAATCAGCTGACCGCTGACCGCTGAAAATAAAGTTGGTCTGATTAAATCGGTTTCATAGTGAAAATTGTTCACAATAATCTCCTTACCAACAACCTATCACAGCAACTGTATTTTTCACACCTCCATACGAATCAGCTGACCGCTTGGCCCAAATTGTATGGAGATGACAAAAATAAAGTTGCTCTGATCAAATGGGTTTCGCAGTGAGAACAATCAGAACAATGACCATAGTAACCCATTAAGGTGATACGAAAAAAACGGGGTTTTTTTCGAATCCATTTACTCCACCATGAAGTCATCCACAGATTTGATTTTTGTGTTAACATTTATTGAGTATTTGATTAAGATTGTCACTAAAGGTAAACGCGATTGGATGAAATTTTCTAGTTGGAATTTAATTACGAAAATACCTCTAAATTGTTTTATTTTTTCCTGTCATTCCGAAATCCTAACTAACTTCATTATGGAACTACGTTCAAAATGTAGATATTATGCATTCGTAAAATCTCCTTTTACGAAAACGTTTTTAAATAAAGTGGGTCAAAATCGAGTCCAAAGGAGTCGGTTACATACAAACAAACAAATAAACATACAGGTGAAGCAAATAAAAGCGTGATAAAAACGCAATTTTAAGTTTTTAAAAAAACTTTTTACCGAAAGTTAAGTTTATTTTTAAACAATTTTTCTGAGGTTACGCTACGTTATGTCATTTTTCCCCGATTCCGTCCCTCTCACACTGCAGGTCTTTCCGCCTGGAGTAACCTCGAGGACCATTGCTCCAACGAGGTATCGCCACAAAACAAACTACAGTATTCTGCTAAACCCTGTATATAAAAATGCGGGCAGCTCATTAAAAATATCTAATCGGAATTAATTGTAACAGTTTACAAGTTCACGCGGATGGATTTCCCTTCGAGTACGGTGGAGGGGTAGGCAGGCAGGCAAGAGGGCCCAATTAGCTGTTGTACCCCACTCACCATGACTTTAGGCTTAGATCCGGAACACGTTAAAGGCGAGGCGTCATTTTTGTTATGACATTTGAGCGGTAATATTTCTATGATCGTATGTATTCATAAAGATACATACATACATACATAGTACTTAAATACGGGAAATATTAAAACTGCACATCAATAATACTGATTTGCACAGCAAATATACTAATTTTCACAGCAAATATCAGGGAAAAATATTGCGGTAGCTTAGGTGAAGGGGGTGAGGGAAGCGAAGCCCCCTTTATCCTTTCGTATTAGGTTGAACATGTAAGAACAACAAAAATACTTAAAACATAAAAAGTGTTTTTGCTGATCCTTTTTTGCTGTGAAAAGCACTATTTTTGATGTGCGATTAAATACTAGCCCTTAAATACGGGTTAAATACTAATTAAAATTGGTACTGTTTGTGTGTGGTATTTTTATTGAGGTTAGAAATCAGCATATGCTGTTTGGTATTATTTTATTTGTACGTAGATTTTAGCTGAATGAACAAACTCCTCCTTAAATAGTACAAGCTAATTGGAACAAACTTGTAGTTATTTTAGCGTTAATAATATAAACATGGCACGTAAATTGTGATTATGACATAAGTTAAGACTATACTCAGTCATTATGACGTGCCCTTATGAGTAATTATTAAATAAATTATAATTAAGCAGTACAATTTTAAATGAGGATTCATTTATTGAGAACCTAAAACGTCAAAACAACAAGCTAAAGTTATCGTTACACCACGTTAATATTCTACATTGGTGGTATAATACATTTCACCGCATTTTTAATTTTTTACTAAATCAAAATAATTATGATGGTCAATCAATCACTCAATAAAATCTGTTCTAGCTGTCATGGATATATTTTTGGACTCCAATCTTCTGAGACTTTTCCGACTTCAAAAAAGGTTCTCAAATCATTATTTTTTTCATTTTGTTATATCGAAAATTGGTATTATTTAAGAACCATCTTGAATTTTTTATTTATTTAAAAGAGCAAACCTCCAGTTTAGTCCATTTTTTTTAATATGAGCAATTAGTCTAGAGGTTTGGTTTCTAAATAAAAAAAAACTTAAATTATGATGTTATCCATGTAAACAAAATTGCGTACTTTCCTGTGATTTTTAATGGTGTTCACGGTCATTTTCAGGAGATGAATAAGTACCGCACCTATATTTTCGTTTATGTCGTGTAATATATGTGTGGACTTAGCTGTCAGAAGACAGATTTCGTAGCCTCGTTTTGGTGTTTATAGAAGACATTCGCATACCAGGGAGGAACAAATTAGCTTTGAATTCGGTTATTTTTTTAAGTTTTTACTTAGTTAATTATTTAAAATATTTTTTATATTTAACCATGAAAACAAAAACATTCAATTACTAACAATCGAGGCCCCGACGAGATTCGAACTCGTGATCTCCTGTTTACTAGACAGGCGCTTTAACCAACTAAGCCACGGCGCCGCATGACTCAACGCGTGAAATTAGCTATCATATGCTGTTGACACATTAACTCAAGTGGAATCACCCTTGACCTTATGATTTACGGTTTTGTTCATTGTTCTGTCGACAATCCATTTGAAACTGATTCTATTCTGAATAAAATATTAGTGTCTTAGTAACCCAGAAAATAATGGGATTAGGGTAGCTATAAATAATTAAATTCTTTAGACAGTTATGTATTCAGTGTAGATATGAAAGCAGCAAAACTAACCAACTAACCTTAATTGACAGCTGTTGTGCGATGACCATAGCACGACAATAGAATGGCAAGGCAATAGTTTCTAGGTCTTTTTAAATGGCTAGAATTTAATCGCACATCAAAAATACTGATTTGCACAGCAAAAAAAGGATCAACAAAAACACTTTTAATGTTTTAAATATTTTGTGTTTACTTAAGTTTATGTTTTAAGTATTTTTTGTTGGTCTTACATGTTTAACCTAACACGAAGGATAAAGGGGTCTTCGCTTCGCTCACCTCCTTTACCCTTCACCTAAGTAAGCTACCGCAGCATTTTGCCCTGATATTTGCTGTGCAAATCACTATTTTTGATGTGCAGTTTAATATTTCCCTGTTTAAATTTTATTTTTTTAAATAACGAAACTAGTACAGTGTTACGCCTCTGAAATGAGGTAGGAACATAGCGCAAATAATAGGGGTTGTCAGGCCATTTTTGAAAATATACGGGGGGGGGGGGAAGACATTGTAATATTCCTCTATTCCGTAACATCCAACAATCCGTAACGTCAAACAGATTATTTTTTATCACGACTGAAAAGATAACAGCTGCCGTAATACCGACGTAAATTACATAAGTTTTTACAGTAGTACAAAGCATACGCATTTAATAAATGTAATGATAAATTCTCAGCCACCTGTTTTCAAGGTCTCGACTATTGTCACAAAGATACCGATTACAGACACGGGACGTTCACGTGCACACTTTTTGATAATTTATTGCCTTTTATCAAGTCACCATCGATAGGCCGTGGATCTTATGATATTAAAGAAGAATGTTCGTTTCGTTACGATGTCATAAAAAAATGGTCAAGTCAAAGTCTAACTCGTGTTGGAAGGGTTCCGTAACCAAAGGGTAAAAACGGGACCCTATTGCTAAGACTCCGCTGCCCGTCTGTCTGTCTGCCCGTCTGTCACCAGGCTGTATCTCATGAACCGTGCTAGTTGGACACTTGAAATTTTCACAGATGATGTATTTCTGTTGTCGCTATAACAACAAATACTAAAACACAGAATAAAATAAATATTTTTAAGGGGGCTCCCATACAACAAACGCTTTTTTCCTCGTTTTTGCTCGATATTGATAACGGCAGACGCTTGAAATAATCAAAGAATATTAAGTTATATATTCACTTTAAAAATAAATTACAATAAAACAAATAGTCCCGTTTTACCCTTTGGGTACGGAACCCTAGAAAGGATCCTATGAGACTCAGAATTAGTATCGCCCTGTGGCCTAAGGGCTTCTATAAAAAGGCTTGACCTCTTTAATTAATGCGATTGTAATTGTTAATTACGCATGCAAATTTGCTATGATTGGCGTATTCAGTCATAGTTTAAACCCGGCAAGGCCTTGCCTGTGTCTAAAGAACTTCAATGTTGTTACTATGCAAGATCCAATCCAAGGTTTTATGTATTTTAGATTTATTTATTATTTAAGTAGGTTATTATTATTTGGAAGCATATAATTTTTAAGTTGTTTCCCTGTCATATCTTGTAGTTTAGCAAGTGTCTAAGTTTAGTTTTAAGTTATTGACGAAGTTTCCTGTAGATTAATCGAATTGTAAACTATATTTTAAACACTGAATAAAATATTTTTGCAGATCCAATTGAGTTGTATCACTAAACTCTTCAAGGCGCCAGAATAAATTTATCCAAGGGCTTACCAATATATGTTAAACGCAAATCATTGTGACAGAATGGTCAAACAGAATAATAGTACTGTAGGATTGGGGCCTTGGTTGAGTCCAAACCAAGCGCCAGTAGAAGTAGATGGCAGGTTGATGTCAGCGGTTTATCCAAGCCTACGCAGTGGAACTGAAAGAGTGGTTTACAGGGGCTACTCCATCGCCGCCGCTGTGACAATATGAAGCAAAGAGTAAGGCGCGAAATTTGCAAGCAAAATTGCCAACGTCGTTTGAAAATATTGCCGTGGTTAAGGTAAGGATGTTCTACATAGGGTCCTTTATGTTCTCAGAGGTCACACCAGTGACCAGCCTTAGGGCCTGTGCACATCACGTTTTTTACGTGCGCCGTCTCCACGCTCGTGTGTATCTGTTACCGGCAATCTGTATAATCCGGTATTATCTATAATCCTTAGGCAATATATATGATGCCTATAACGTACAGGTAATCTATGAAATATTATTTATTTTATACTTTGCCTAGGTATTATTTACAACACCCAATGCGCAGCCGGTAATGTATGTAAAAGCGTAAAACACTGCGGTAGCTTAGGTGAAGGGTAAAGGGGGTGTGCGAAGCGAAGCCCCCTTTATCATTTGTGTTAAGTTGAATATGTAAGAACAACAAAAAATACTTAAAACTAAGAACAACAATAAAAGCTTAGAACTAAGTATTTTTTGTTGTTCTTACATGTTCAACCTAACACGAAGGATAAAGGGGGATTCGCTTATCTCACCCCCTTTACCCTTCACCTAAGCTAACGCAGTGTTTTGACCTGATATTTTACCAAAATCTATTTATTTTACACATTGCCGGTGGCCAAGTAGGTATTCTAATAATCCCTGGGCATTGTATATATTACCTAGTTAGAGTATGACATTTCATACATTGCCTGAACGCCCCAGGTATTATATATATTGCCTAGGTATTACATAGAATACCGGCATTATACAGATTGCCAGTAACATATCGATACAAACGCAAACAATCTGCTCTGCAGTTAAAAGCCGCCATGTGCAAAGTGCCTCACGGTTGGTTCCCACGAGCCAGCCATACCCTAGTGTGGGACCACGCAGTATGTGTGTATAGTGATTGTTTGCAAACGTCCATGTTTTGTGTAAGCCTGACCACTGAAGGCTGCACGTGTTTCATTGGGCTATTCCCAACATTACCCATTTTCTAACCCCATTTGAATAAGGCTTATACTTAAACGATTCGAAAATTTACTACCAATAAATTCGAAATGACTGCCAGAATTAGTAAATGATCACCAAATTGTGTTTGGATAAATGATCACCAAAACTTATTTTTATGTTTTGTGTACTTAAGTTTGTTTTAAGTATTTTTTTGTTGTTCTTACTTGTTCAACCTAACACGAAGGATAAAGGGGGTTCGCTTCGCTCACCCCCTTTACCCTTCACCTAAGCTACCGCAGTATTTTGCCCTGATATTTTCTGCAACTTTTGGTGATCATTTATCCATTTTGGTAAGAAAAAATACTATGGTGGTCATTTAAATTGTTCTCGTAACAAAACTTAATGTGAAATATGAAATTATTAATATACTTTATTAAATAATATAGAGAAGAGCTCCTTGGTCTAGTGGGTTTCACGCTTGCTTCTCCTGCAGGAGATGCAGGTGAGATAATTAATTTATCTTAAGTACGGCTTAATCTTAAGACGTTCAGTATTTCGCATGACACGTAAGCTGTAGGCCCCGGCTACTATCGCTACCCGCACTGAGCCAGCGTGATGGAGTATGGCTTAATGTTACTCGTATCCGTGTAAAGGCCTGTGCCCCTCGGTGGGGACATTAATGGGCTACATTTATTTATTTATTATTTAATAATATTATCGCATGCATTTTTTAGTTATCTATATTTTTTTAATTATTTTAATGTATTGAAAATTTATTAACCATATAGTTGGCAGTACAATTTTTTTTCGATTTCCGTGTGTTCTCGATTAAGGGAGAAAAAATAAATATAAATATAAATATTTTGATTTGGGTTTTGATTTATGACATGTTCCTTTAAATGCACACTGCCAGTTGCGTAAAAATCATCTAGCAAATAACTGTGTACCTCAGGAGTTACAATGCCAGTTTAGGGGAGTAGTCCAACCTATAATATTTACGGTGATACAGGAACACAAAAGTACCCACTTATTGCTACAGTGATTCATAATTACTGTTTGACCGTTATATATTTCGTCAATACATATTTACGAATCCACGAGCATCAAATCAGTCACTTTAGGAAGGCCTTACTAATCCAGCACTTACACCCTGAATAAGTTCACCTAGCCCACAACAGTAGGATGATAGAACTATTTCTAGAAAGGTCATGAACAGAACAATGCTGAAGAAACATCATGGAAATATGGGAGGCGTATCGCGGATGGCGTAACACCAGTCGATAATTTCGACTTAAGATATGACTAATGTCTTATCAGTAACATCTATTAGATATACTAGATAACGTTATATTTCCCTGGGTAAATATAACCTTATGAGAGACCCACCTCTTCGTGAGCGGAAAAAGATTAATAAATAAGGGCGGCTACCGATAACTCAACGTGACATCTGCAATAAGACTATCGCTTAGAACTGACCACTTATACACGCTAATTTGGCATCGTATTCATCTCATATGATGGTTTGACAAGCTAGGATGAAACTAGATCAATGTATACAGCAAAGTTTGCAGTTCTAAGCCCTCTGAAAGTACGCCTCAATTCTCTGGTAACTAAGAATATTATTTTACTAAATCAACTTGCCATAAGTTATATTACAGAGAATACTTCTTTTCTAATTATTCATATAAATATGTACACTGTAAATAGTTATTTGTGTCACAAGGGAGCAAAATGATGTATTTACGGTGAGGGCGGTACATTGAATCCAGAGTGAAGGGAAGGATTCTACGATAGAATCCTGAGCGTACCGAAGGATTCAAGCGTTAACGCCCATGACGAAAATAATTTTGCTCCTGAGTGACACATACAACTTTTCACACCGACTATGAGGAAAATTTAAATTGCTCTAAAAAAAATAAAAATCTATACTTTGAATTATAATTTTACCACTTGTACAGTAATCGAACAACGTAAACATTTTTCTTATATAATGACGGATTGTGAAGGATTAGGGAAAGGTCATCACAGATAAAATATTCCTGTGTACTTTTACTATTGTGTAAAAATAATCGAATCGAATATTACAATGGTTTCGGATATCAATTTCATTATATCACAATAACAGTCATCGATAGTTTTGATTTCAGTAAAACATATAATTTATTGTGACATTTTTTTTAAATATTACGAAAAATTCATAAATTTTGATATAACGTTGTTAAAGTTAAAACTGAACCATGTTCATTTTTAATCGACTACGTCGTCGTTGTCGATTGTAATGTAATTTCATAATTACATTCTATTATTTTAATCTGTGTTCAATTGGCACATTGCGTAAATGCTGCATGCCAATGAATAAATTAAAAAAGTAGCTTGAACAGAAAAGTAGCATTTTGCTCCCCTCTCGTCGTGGAGCATAACTTACTTTTCCGAATATGAAAGGTGTGAAAATGTTATTTAATACCTTGGGCACTATTTACACACATTGATCTAGCCTCAAACTAGGATTCCCTGTATCTTGGGTACTAGACAACGATACACATAGTAATATAGATAAATATTATACTTAGATAGATAAACTACCATGACTAGGGTACAATCATCCGTTCTCATCGAACAAATATTTGCCCCTACCGGGACTCGAACCCGGGACCCTTAGCTTCTTAGGCAGGGTCACTGCCGACTCGGCCATTCGTCTGTCAAGTAGACATAACTGATTGGTCTCCCTCAGCAGTTATTAGACCTCTGATGAATCCATGTACCTAATCTATTCGTGTGGCGCCATCCGCGATATGACTTAATTATTCGTAATTTATTTATTGTAATATACAAAACAGTCACAGAGATAGTTTATCATAGAACAAAACATGTACAAAGGCGGAGTGGCGTTATCTCTAACAAGAGATTTCTTCCAGCAAAACATGGTGGGAAGGAAAGGTGATGGTTGAGCGGGGGAAGTCCTGCGCGTACAATAAAACTCTATAAATAATACGAGTATATCTGTCACCGGAAGATAGTCAAAACCGTTAGTTCTAATCTTCAGGTGACACCCAAGTAACACAGAAAGCATTTTAAGGAACGAATAGTAAACCTATGTAGAACTTAGGGTCCGTATAGACTCTTATAAACATTCACCGAGCATCTTGAAGCTTTATATTGGCATTTCAAAACCATTACGATGCTTTACACCGTATAACGGTTGGACAGAGGCATATCAAAATGCATTTGTAAAGCCTTTAGTTTTACTGCAGCAAATTACAAAGCAACTGTAGAGCTTACAGCTGATTTTAGTGCATTTGGAACTATAATAGCAATTTTAAATGATACATAAATGTTTAAGGCTGTATAATAGCTTAAACAAGAAACATTTAATGCCACGTTAATCCGCTATACGACTTTCAGCTGTTTGAAGTGCTTTAGGGTCTACAATAGCATTTTTAAGCAATAATGTAATGCCTAACGCTGCCTGATAGCATAATCCTGAACCATCATAATTCTGTTATGTATCTTTGAGCTGGTTTTAGTGCTCTTTTTTGTATAATAGCTTTTTGAAGTAGAAAGTAAATGCCTAATGCTGCTAAACAGCATAAAAGTGAATCAATTTAATGCTTGCATTTTTAAAGATCACATGACTTTTGTTGCACAGCTAATAGCTGTTTAACTAAATACATGTGAGTTATTGTAATGCGTTCAGCTGTATAAACATGCACTTACTGTATTTGTAAAACAATAATTATGCATGGCCTACCGGTGAACCCATATATATCTACTTTAAAGGCACTACAGTGGTTCACCAAAAGCCTTCACTATGGCCTTTGGCTTTAAAAAAATTCACGTGTGAGTGTATATACTGCTGATGGCATTAATTACCCCTTTTAAAGGTTTGGAAATATTTAATAACCTAAAAATATTAATATTCGGACCTATTTATAACAGTAACAGACCTATATAATAATGATGACATTTAATTTCATACTGCACAACCAATACTTATAGGTAAATTATGCAAAAATTGTTCTATACTAGGAACGCATCAATGATTTGGATATTTCACACATATCTATAAATGACATTATATATCAAAACCACAAAATATCGAAGGCGCGTGAAAATTTTCAATAACACTTATATAGACATTAACAGTAAACTACACTGCGCAGTAATATTTGAAGGCATTAACTAATAAAAGAGCCATAAAATTACCCAGTATTACAAAAATGTTAAGTTATGTCTCACTCATAGTCAGTCATATGCAAACAAATCCGTGTCCATTGATATTCCGAGGCAGTAGTTACATTGCAACGCAAATTAATAACGTTTTATACATAGTATTAGAAATGCTTTTGCAATGATGTAAAGTTAATTTCATTTCTAACCGTGAACGCTTAAGTAGCTCTAGTCGTGCTTTTACCAGATTCTCATACCAGTCTAATGCTTTTGTAATGCTAAAAGCTCTTTCAATATTAATACTAATGCTAGTATAGTGCTTCTCTAATGCCTTTGGCAACTTCATTGACCATAATAATGCTTCTTTAATGCGATTGGCAACGTCATTGACCATTATAATGCTTCTATAATGCGATTGGTACCTTCCTTGACCACAATAATGCTAATATAATGCGCCTGTAATGCTACTAAACAACTATATGTGAACCTATTTAGGATCTAAAGCTGTATAATTTGTGCCCAAATAAACACTTTAGTAGCCGTATAAATGTTTATAATGTTGCTATACAACCAACTCAAAATGATAAAACGATACAAAAATGTTGTTAGTCGGCTGATATAATGCTTTGATGTGTTACTTGGGATATTATACATACTGATAACCCTAATCGCTAATTAAAAATAGACTACAACATATTTAACTTTTGACTGTTGTCACTGTACTGTCAGTTTCTTTTTATGATAATTGTAAGTGATGATATTATTTTCAATCAAATATTAACACAGTTAGTGAGTAGAGCGCTAGAGTTGATTTTTCTGCTGAGTCTTGAAGATCTTGTTAGTCGACTTTACAAATAAAAATAAGTAGGTACTTCATTCACTTTAGACCTCATAATTTTAGGTTTCTAATTTAGTGTCCTGACAGACAGCTGTTCCACAAAATCATTACTTTCAGTAGTGAATCGATATCCCACATCGAGTAGGGTTCACAGACACAAAATAAATCCCTATCTTAATTTTTAGGACTAGGCTATTATTTCAATGGTATATTATTTGAACCGCTCAAGCCGGGGGCGGCAATAAACATCATAAATGAAATAAAAATAAAACTAAGTGGATTTCATCAGCAACCTCCGAGGCATTAGCATCTCAATGAGTTGGCGTTATGTGATCGGCCTCAGAGAACAGCAGCCGAAGGAAGATTAGTCAAATAAATTGCTGAGCCGAGGCCTTAAACCACCACTTCCCAATTACATCACTTCCCAATTCCACCACTTCTCAATTCCATCATTTCCCAGTTCGACCACTTCCCAATTCCACCACTTTCCAATTCCACCACTTCCCAGTTCGACCACTTCCCAATTTGACGACTTCCCGACTTCGCAACTCTTGAGCTAATAGCTCAAGAGTTGCGAAGTTAAACGTAAGTTTTATTATTAAGTTTATTATATGTATTAAGTTATAAAGTTATTACTTAAATAGGTAAATTATACAAGATATTTAATAATAAAATATTATTAAATATCTTGTATAATGTATTTCCTTCCATATGTACTATACTTTTGTAAACCCAGGGTTTGGCTGGGTTCGGGCCTTTCTGTTTTTTTGGATTTGACTTTTTTATTTTTTTTGTGTTTTTAGTAGGTTTTATTGTATTTATTTTATTATATATCTATTTATTATATTATAATTACTCATATGGATACCTTCTTATTTAGTGATAGTTACTTCTCCTACTCCGAAAGTGAAGCTTCCGATAGCGTAGGAAGTGGATTGTCGTCCACGGATGACGTTTTGCCTATTGCCCTTAAACGTGTGTTTTCCAACCTCAGTAGGAACTTCAACGTCGTTCACATAAATGCTCAGAGCATTAATTCCAGTCATGTCGACCTTCTCGACTCCTTCAGCGATCAGAGCATTCATGGTATTCTGATCTCCGAATCATTTCTCAAACCCTCTCTTCCTTCTACCTTGTATGCTCTGCCGGGGTACAGGCTCTATCGGAATGATAGGACGGGCAAGGCTGGTGGCGGTGTTGCTATTTATCTTCGTTCCGACATTTCTTGCAAAGTCATCAGCCACTCACCTAGTCTGTACTCTGGATCCGCTGAACACCTCTTTCTTGAGCTATGCCTCCATCACACTAAGGTCCTTCTGGGTGTCTTCTATAGCCCCTCTCTCCTCATCGACTACTTTGACTCTTTTGAAAGCATTCTTAATGATCTATCTCCCCTATACAGTGACACACTTATCCTAGGTGATTTCAATACCTGTTTACTTAAAAATGATGTTCGCTCTGCCAAACTCCAGTCTATAGTAAGCTCCCTAAATTTAAATATTCTTCCCCTGAGTGCAACTCACTTCCAGCCCCACTGCACCCCCTCTCTTTTGGATCTTATGATTGTTTCTAACATATCCAAGGTTGCAACGCATGGCCAACTTAACGCCCCCTTCTCCTTTCATGATCTGATTTATCTCTCGTTCAAGTTAAGGCCTCCCAAGCGCGCAGGGAAATTCCTGGATATTCGCAGTTTCAAGGGTATGGATCTCAGCTCCCTTGAGTCTGATGCCGCCTCTATAGACTGGTCCCCTGTCGTCTGTAGTGAGCCCGTTGATGAAAAAGTCCAGCATTTCCAATCGATTGTCCTGAGTTTGTTCGACAAACATGCTCCTGTAAAAAAGGTTAGGGTCAAACATCTCCCTGCGCCCTGGCTTACTGACACCATCAAGGGTCTGATGGCCCAGAGAAACCGTGCCAAATGTAGATATAAGAAGGATCCGACGGACGATAATCTCCTTACATACAAACGTCTCCGTAATCGTTGCACCCGTCTTTGTCGAGATGCCAAACGCCGCCATATCTACGAGAGTATTGAGAGTTACACTCCTGCACAGGTTTGGAAGTTCCTGAAGACCCTCGGTGTTGGTAAGTCCCAGGACGCAGTAACCGGTAGTGTCGACCTCAACGGTCTCAACAAATTCTTTGCTGTCTCCCCTGTCGTGATGGACTCCCCTGTCAAGGATGCTACCATTCGTTACTTGCGCACCAGAAAGACATCCAGTAGCTTACCTTTCAACCTCAGGTCTGTCGGAGTTGGCGCAGTAAAGAAGGCTTTTCTAGCAATATCGTCAAAGGCTATAGGTGATGACAAGATCTGCTTTCAGATGCTTTTCAGTGTACTTGATCATTTGTTACAACCCATAACGCATATAATCAATGCGTCGCTGAGCGAGTACTGCTTCCCAAGCCAGTGGAAAAGAGCATTAGTGTTACCCCTACCTAAAACGTCTAACCCGTCCTCCTTCAAAGAGTTCCGTCCCATTTCCATCCTACCAATCCTTTCCAAAATCCTTGAATCAATTGTCCACACCCAGCTGTCCTCGTACCTTTCCTCCATGAATTTACTGAACCCTTTTCAGTCTGGTTTTAGACCGGGGCATAGCACCACCACAGCACTACTCAAGGTAACTGACGATATCCAACTGGCAATGGATAAGAAGCAGCTGACAGTCCTGACTCTCCTAGACTTTAGCAGCGCCTTCAACTGCGTCGACTTCGATATACTTGTTGAAATCTTAAAATCGCTTAACGTCTCTTCACACTCGGCTCGCTGGTTTGACTCTTACTTGAGAGACCGCCAGCAGCGCATCAAGTCTGAAGAGGTCACTACAGAATGGTGCAAGCTCTCTACAGGTGTTCCGCAGGGTGGCATCCTTTCCCCTCTTCTCTTCTCAGTTTTCATTCCATCTCGGATGTATTGTCTTCCTCGTATCATCTTTATGCAGATGACCTTCAAATTTATCGGCATTTTCCCCTGTGTGATCTGACTTCGACTGTTGAGGCTTTGAATGCTGACCTCGACAACATCAGGAAATGGTCTCTTTCGTATGGGCTATTAGTCAACCCGGACAAGTCTCAGGTGATGATACTAGGTACACGGCACTTACTTGATTTGTTGCAGAATAAGTCCGTTGATCCCGTTCTATTTGACGGTACCATTGTCAAGTATAGCGAGAAAGCCAAAAATCTTGGCGTTGTTTTTGACAATCTATTATCCTGGTCGCCCCATGTTTGTGAGGTCAGCAGACGAGTCTTTGCATCCTTTCATTCTCTTCGGCGTTTGCAGTTCTTCCTGCCTAGGCAGACTAAAATCATGCTAGCTCAGACCCTTCTTCTGCCTTTAATAGACTACGCCGATGTTTGCTGGGCCAGTGCGAACGAAGATCTACTGAACAAACTCGAGCGACTCCAAAATCTCGGGATTCGGTTTATTTTCGGACTTCGTAAGTACGACCACGTGTCCCAATATCGTAGGGAATTAGGCTGGCTCCCGATCCGACTTCGTCGTGATATGCACATTCTCTCCTTCCTCTTCAATATTTTGAGAAATCCGTGCTACCCTGCATATCTTCGTGAACGTTTTGAGTATCTTTTCTCGGGGGATAGACTTCGGAGATCTCACACGGTATCACTTTTGTCAATTCCTCAGCACAACACTGTTGCTTACGAGCACTCGTTTAGGTTAAGGGCAATACGTTTGTGGAATGCACTTCCTTGCGCTATAAGGGATTGCAAATCCTTGGTCACTTTCAAGAAAAAATTGAAACAGCATCTCCTCTCTTCCGAATAGTGGGTATCTCATAGTATTTATGTATATCTATTTATTTATTGTATTCTATTTACTTATTTTGTAGTAATTACGTAGGGTGTATTGTGATTTATTTGATAGTATATTTATTTTATTTATTTCTTTTAACTCTTAATTGTACACTAGGACTACCTCTCTATATTTTATTTTTCTCTTTTCTTCACAGGTTAGCTGTAAGAAATTTCTTTTTAGAAATAAGCTCACCTTTGCATACTGTTTCTGTTATAATTTCCACTGTGTTTTCTGTGCAATAAAGGATTATTATTATTATAGGATGTGGTCAAATTGGAAAGTGGTCGAATTGAGAACTGGTTATAAAGGGAACTTGTCATTATGAACCTTGTCATATCTGGAACTTATCGAAATGTCACAAAATTAAAAGCTGACTCAATGGGAAGTGGTAATCATAATGTCTCACCCACCTAAAGGAGCCTAGGCCTAGGTATTGAGTTATGTTCTGTATCATTATAAACTGTTATTTAAGTGGCAAATCAATACTCATTTGCACAGCAAAAAAAGGTTCAACCAAAACACGTTTTATGTTTTACATATTTTATCTACACACGTATCATAATAGTAGTTTATGTGACTGCTACATAATGGAGGGCATTAATACTCGAGAGTGGGTTTATGAAACGAGCCGAAGGCGAGTTTCATAATAATATCACTCGGGAGTTTTAATGCCTAATTATGTACAGTTACATACACTAGTTTATTTACACACATATCATAAGCTCTCTTTGATGTGTTCAGGAACCGCATGTTTGACCGGCATTGTGGCTCTGCAGTTGTTTAGCTTGTTTAGCACCAACTTCGGGCGTCGGCGTTCGAAATTTGAATGTCAGTACCAACTTCACAGACAAACTAGGGGCGGCAGGCAGGCGGGCGTCGGCGTTCGAAATTTGAATGTCATAATGTGTAGAAAAATTACACATTATTTCAGATAAGAAATGAGTTTTTACCAAGTAGTTTTTAACATTATGCTGATCGTTACGTGGAGTTTTTGTATGCAGTAAAGAGGGTTTATGATACGTGTGTAGATAAACTACTATTATGTGTACTTAAGTTTATGTTTTAAGTATTTTTCGTTGTACTTACATGTTCAACCTAACACGAAAGATAAAGGCTTCACCTAAGCTACCGCAGCATTTTTCCCTGATATTTGCTGTGCAAATCAGTATTTTTGATGTGCAGTTTAATATTTCCCATTTGAAACTAATCAATATAACGTTATGTCGGTATTTAAACTATTACCGCGCATACCCAGATTATGATTTTCATAACCAACTGAACTGTGAAATACCGTCAGATTTCCCGTACAAACAACAAATAACAATTTCACAGAAACTGCGTAGGTTTTGCTGATTAAGCGATAAAGAAGCGAGATATCAATATCAGGCGCACGCGCATCTCTTATCCAACCGAGATATTCGGAGCCGACTGCCAACCTCCAGAAGTGGAGACGCACTAGCAGAAGCAGACACTTTTTTTTAACAATCATCCAATTACCACCGATCTATTAAGGTGGGACCTAGGAGATGAATATTGTCTAATGCACCTTAAAGCGCTATTCCACTTGGCAGACATTACCCAAATCCCGAAGATATATATGAAGAGGAGATCCTTTTTCTTCAATCCGTATGTTTAAAAAATAAAGAAAAAAAAATAAGCAAGTTTTAGCAATTTTTAGGTGAATGCATTTATTTAGTATTTTTTTTGGTATAGCTCAAAATAACTATACGAAAAAAAATATACTAGATAGATGCTTTTCACCTAAAAATTGCTAAAACTTGCTTATTGTTTTTTTCTTATTTTTTTTTATTACTGTAGATAATTACATTAACTTATCAAACGCCATTTTTTGCTTCTACTCTACATTGGACCACTGTGGGAGAAGAAGGGCTCAGGAACTCCCACAGATTTATTTTAAGATCTTTTTTAAACATTGGTTGTAATTAACTAATAAAAATATTACAATATTAGTTATTATGATTAATAAGCAGGAATAAATAATAACAAAACTAAAAATAGCAAGGTCTGTGTTGAGCTAGATTAACCCCATATTCTTGGGATCCGAAAACAATATTGATAATGTTCTTGCGTCAAAAAATAGGTATTCAAAATATCTTAAAATGGTATGTTTAAAATTTAGAAATAATCAGTGGTTTTTGAAAAATAATAAAAAAAACAACATTCGCCCTGTTCCACCGTAGCGACTGATGTACTCGTTGCAGCCATGTTGCAGTGTGAGCTGTTATTAATGTTATTTAAAATTTCAACCACCACGGACCGAATTGCAAATAATATTGGAAAATAAAAATAATATTGCAAAATAAAAATAATATTGGAAAGTACCTGTACAATAATTGATATGTATTTTGATTCTTAACACGTTCAGCGCCAGTGTATCTTTAATGATACACCATAGGGTGCTTTGTCACAGGCCAGTGTATCCTTAATGATACACCACACTGCCCGACTTCGGAGGCCGGTGTATCCCACAATAAGCACCGTTTCATACATTTTAGTAGCGCATTCAAAAACGTTGACCCTGGAGAATGTGCCTGTGTTTTTGTGGTGTAAATATCTTAAAAAATAAAGAAAATATGGGGTTTTTCTTAAAAAAAATACTACAAAATTATAGGTATACACTGGCCTGTGAGAAAGCACCCTATGGTGTATCATTAAAGATACACTGGCGCAGAACGTGTTAAGTTTAGTTATGACGAAGCGTTTGGCGGATTTATGTCATTGTATTTTATTGTATTTAATTTAATTGTATAATGTGTTATTATTAAAAATGGTTAATCTAGTTATTGGCAGTAAACCAGACTAGCACTCGCATAATTATGCTGTTAGTCTTAAAAAAAAATAATGTCGCCACAATTTAAAAATAATTGACAGTCCAATCTGTGTGCCATACAGCAAAGACCCTTTACCTGAGTAGGAAAATTAAGCTAGCTGAAGACATAATAATTGACAACATTAAGTCACTACAACAGTCTATATTTTTTTTACAGGCACACACATTGCTTCTGGCCCCACACTAGGATACCCTGTGTCGTAGGAATCAGAAACAGCGACGACAAAAATATAAACATGCAAGACCTGGGGACTTTTTTTCTTCACCCCCAGCCGGTGATCGAACCCGGTACCTCTCGCATACCGCTGCTCCACAGAGGTCGTCCGATGTTTCCGCCACAAGGGCCACGCGTCTCGCCCTTCGCCTACCACCCTGCCGCCGCAAGAGAAAAGGACGTAACTTCCATTTTTGCGAAAATGAGATATATATACCATTGGAATCGGAAAACGAAGGCGCGTCTGATGAACTAAGTCTTATTTTACTAAAAAAATCGCATTACAGAGATATGGTAAGGAAAAAGGGCTTATTTTTGCATAACACAGTCAATATACTAACACAAAAAGACACAAGGTTTTGCTAAGATGAAAGGACATTATAACAACAAACATCATAGTCAAATCGGCATAATTGTATAAGACATCCATAACATGCTGAGAAATAAAGACGCTAAAAGTTAATGCTAAAATGAAAGGACTTATTTGGTTAAATACGTCCGCATTTGATGATATAAAAAAACTATTACAAAGAAAGAAAGACGCATCTCTGTGGCGAAATCTCTAAAGAATAAAGCAAAATCATATTTTTCTAAGATGAATGAACGTATTTGGCTATTTGAGCCCTTGCTACTTAGTAACATGTATAATTTTAGTATAGTATGAGCTAATAAAAAAGGGAAAAAATGGAATATTGCAAAAAATAATAGTTAAAAACATTTTTGTTAAATTCATAGTGAAAGATAATGTATACTTTCAATAAGTTACATTTAAAAAATATACCTTTAACTAACTGTTTAAGCACAGCCAAGCGTTAAACAAATAAACTCTTTAAGTCGTGTTTTCTCGAAATCAACTTTTGGAAGTTACGTCTTTTCCTCTTAAGACGGCAGCACCAACGTATTAATATTAGATACGTGATTCGTGCGTGCGAGCCAAGGTTAGGAGCGGGCACGTGTATGTTAGCGGAAATTTTGCGTCTCCCATAGTTTCGTAACCTACTTTTTGGTTAACCCGTTGTTGGCCAGGCAGGTAGGCTTGTCTATCATCTAGTAGGCATACTTTTCCTATGACGACCTCTGGGGCGCAGCGGCCGTGGGTCTGTCTACGACCGCCGACGACCATGCGAGAGGTCCCAGGTTCGATCTCCGGCTGGGGGTAGAGAAAAAAAAAACCAGGTCTTGGATGTTAACATGTTTGTGACGTCGCTGTTTCTGGTTCTCACGACACAGGTTATCCTAGTGTGGGGCCAGAATCAATGTTTGTGCTTGTATGTAAATGTTTGCGTCCGGCTGTTCTTGTTCTATTTCTTCTCCGATATGCATCATAGACTAAACTTGAGACTGAAGAGTTTGTTCTTGCTGGTTTAGGGTATTGTTATTTTCATGTTTTTTTCTTTTTTTTATTGCACGCAAACCTTATACAAAAACAATAGTTACATGAAAATAGTGCGCAAAGGCGAGCTTATCTATAATAAGTGATCTCTTCCATCAAACCAGGATGAGATGGCAAAGGTTGATTGCTGAGCAGGGGCAGACCTATGGTTACAACATATAAGGAAATAAACAACTTACAATACATAAAATAAATTATATTCGCTGTGATGTGAATGTGATGATCACATTTTTTCAATAACATATGTTACGCTTACTTGCTTATATGTACACCATTGCGTATTTTCCCATACATATTGGGACCAACTGGCACCCAACGCTTGGCTGGTGATTAAATACTCCTTGCAACCTGCTGGTTCGCTTAGTTAAATAAATAAATAAATAAATAATCTAACCCTCTGTAGAGAAAAGCTCGCCTTTGCTCGTAACCTTTATATTTTCTGTGCAAAAAGAATATAAATCTGAATATGAATCCTTAAATTAACTAATTATTTATTTTTGTAAATTGTTTTATGGCCTTTACCCGGATACGAGTAAGATTGAGACATACTCCACCACGCTGGCACAGTTCAGGTTGGTGGAGGGCTTTAACGACCACTACCAAGTAGCCATAGCAGCCGGGGCCTACAGCTTAACGTGTCATCCGAATCACTGAACGTCCGATACTGTACTTAAGATAAATTTATTATCTCATCGGTTCATGGTCAGGATTCGAACCTGCATCTCCTGTTTGAGAAGCAAGCGTGAAACCCATTAAACCAGGGAGCTCTTCTAGTAACACAGTACACCTAGCAGCAAGAAAGGACAATGACAATCTATTTTTTTTAAAGGCTTATATTTAATCGCACATCAAAATCCTGATTTTCACAGCAAAAAAGGATCAGCAAAAACAGTTTTTATGTTTTAAGTATTTTTTTGTTTATACATGTTCAACCTGATACAAAGGATAAAGGGGGCTTCGCTTCGCCCCCCCCCCCCCCCCCCCTTACCCTTTATATAAGCTACCGCAGAATTTTGCCCTGATATTTGCAGTGAAAACCAGTATATTTGCTGTGCAATTCGGTATTATTGATGTGCAGTTTAACATTTCCCTTTTTTAAATTTATCAATTTTTATTCACGTACCGAATATAACCCTTTGCCATCTCACCTCCCAATCTCGACATAGATATCTCGACATAGATATCTCGACATAGATATCTCGACATAGATATCTCAACATAGATATCTCGACATAGATAAATCGGCACAGTTTCCCTCCACCAATACAATAAAACAATAAAACAAAACCCGTTTTGTATCAACATTTAACTAATAATAATAATATCTTTAGTACATAAGCACTTGGCGTAAGCCCGTGTATCAGAACCTCTTTATTACAAGAGTGAAATGAAAAATTCATAAAAATATAATAATAATAATAATAATAATACCTTGGACACCATTTGCACACATTGATCTAGCCCCAAACTAGGAACTGGACATTACTGAAGTTTAAATCATCCTATACGTATTACATCATTGAAACTGAACCTATATTTAACTATGTTTCTGTATTTTACTGGCTGATGCCCGTAACCTCATCTGCGTACTCCCAGGAAGTATCAACCGAGATAACGTTTCCCTCCGTCTGGTGCAGTCGGATGAAAAGTGTCCTATATGTAAATCTAGCTCAAACTATCTCTGTGCTAAATTTCATTAAAATCCGATTGTATATTTTATAATTTATAATAGGCTAGTATTTAATCGCACATCAAAAATACTGATTTTCGCAGCAAAAACAATTTTTATGATTTAAATATTTTTGTTGTTCTTACATGTTCAACCTAATACGAAGGATAAAGGGGGCTTCGCTTCGCTCACCCCCTTTTCCCTTCACCTAGGCTACCGCAGTATTTTGCCCTGATATTTGCTGTGCAAATCAGTATTATTGATGTGCAGTTTAATATTTGCCTTTATAATATTAGTTGGATTGATTATTCTAAGTTTGAAATAGTTACAGCGTAACTGTCAGTTTACCAAAAATGTCGGTCTATTTGAGTTTGTGAATAAAAGGGGCAAGATTGATAAAATCAACCGTTCTAATTATAACCAGCGTTCAACTCGAAATTATAACCACAACTGTTAAGCTTGATATGCAGCTCACTGTACCGAATCGCGCATAAAATATCTAATCACGAACACACGCCTTGATATCAAACTCCAAATAGCGCTGTACGTAAATAACCCTTAAGTCCTTGAATATAGGGTCCAGGGTGATTCGCGGAACGGAAAAGAAACGGATACATAACGATGCGCACGCAGTACATAACTCAGGATCACAATTCCAAGCTATGTTAAAACACCCGTTTAGGACAATCTTCAGTTTAAGCTACGGATTCATCCAATAAGCGAGTTTTAATCTACGATTGGGGGTAGTAAATTTAATCGGGCTGTTGAATGGCAATTCGGAATTTGACAGTTAGCTATCATGGACACATTGTACGCAAATGTCAAAACGCACGTCAAGGCTATGAGAGCCCTGCCAAATTCGGTGGTGCAACATGTAGGTACGAGTTGGGGTGGTTATCAGTGTTTTTCTCGTGATCAGGTTATAGTATTTAAAAAGAAAGGGACAGTGGCCTGGCACGTGGAAATGTATTATTGAGGTCGAATTGATATCAATAAACTATTGCTTTGTCATCGCTGAATCGTCAATGGTGCGCCAGATTATGCAAACGACAAACTGACAGAGAATTGATTTAATAATAATAATAACACCTTGGACACTATTGACAGACATTGATCTAGCCCCAAACTAGGATTCCCTGTATCTTGGGTACTAGACAACGATAGACATACTTATATAGATAAATATTATACTTAGATAGATAAGCAACCATGACTAGGGTACCAACATCCGTTCTCGTCAAACAAATATTTGCCCCCACCGGGACTCGAACCCGGGACCCTTTGCTTCGTAGGCAGGGTCACTGCCGACTTGGCCATTCGGGCCGTCAAATAATCCCGTAAGGTACATTTTTACTATCAAAAACTCGTTTTGTTATAGTTAGTACGAAGTAATTAGAAATAAATTCGCACCTAAAAGTATACCAACGCCGTTCTGTTGTGTTCTGTAGTAGGTACCTACCCAGTATTTTATCGCATCATTTTATTGCGTGTGTCAAAAAAAAACGAACAATTATTTTGCCCAATAAAGACGTCACGTTTTCGGCGGCCACTCTCACGCATACCACGGCGTATTAAAACAATTACCAAAGCGTTCTTAGCATGCAAAATAAAATTTATTTATTTTGCGAACAAGAGAGGCATCTTTAGCTTCAACTGCGCAAAAATGAACCTAAAAGTCTAACTAATGCGGTGGAGTTTCACTTGTCCGCGTGAAGGGCAAAGATTGCAAGTTGTTTATGAATGGGCGACGTCGGCCGCCGTCTGCGCCTGCGCCGCCGCCGCCGCCGGTATGAATGGCGACCGGATATGACGTCATCATTCGACGTCGTATACGTTGCGTACGCGCAACCGTGCAACCCTTTAATGCTCTTATCGAGTTTAAAGTGGTATATAAATTAATATGAATGTGCCATTTTGTGTGTAGTTTTGTTAGTTGGCTTAAGGCAGCTTAGGGGTAAAAGAAAGTGATTAAGGTACCTTGTTGTTAGTGCATTATATTCTTAAGTCATTATAAGGAGAAATAAAACTGAATAAGTATGTATATGTCACTGTAAGGCAGTCAAAACCGTTAGTTGATAAACTGACGCATTAGTTGGTCGACTATCGACAGATAGTAAACAAGACCGACAGGGTTTAGGATTTAAGTTTCTTTTGTTCTTACATGTCAACCTAACACGAAGACTATTCAGGGGCTTCGCTGCGCTCGCCCCCTCTAGTCTTCACCTAAGCTACCGCAGTGTTTGCTCTGGTATTGCGTTTGCAATTCAAGTTTAAACCAATTTACTATTTAACAGTTTTAACCGCTAGTTTATCAACTAACGCGTCATACAGTAAGCAGTACGCTACAGTTTACTATCTGTCGATAGTTGAGCAACTAAAGAGAAAAAAACGTTAGTTTATCGACTAACGGTTTTGACAATCTTACGGTGACATATATATTATAAAGGCTCGCCCATCGCCGCAGCATGAAGAAGAAAGTAGAAGATTCTGTAATGTTTTAAGCAATCGAAAGTTACGTAACTCCCAATAAGCAGAGTCCCCTACCAACACCTACTCAAGTCATGTTGGTACCCCGGTAGTCCCGAATCCCGCGTGACACCACACACAACTACAACACACACACACACACATTCGTACACAATCGTGTATATTACAATAGTCACAGGACCATACAATAAATCAGTCAATACAGAGAGGCAGAGGCCGCTGATACCCAGCACATTCCTGGAGGAGATATTCTGCTGCTCTTGAAGATACACGAACAAGGAACATTATAAGACACTACTTTGCTGATACCCGTAACTTCATCTGCATGTTCCTAGGAAGTATCAGTTACCGAGATAACGTTATCCTCCTTCTTGTGCAGTCGGATAAATAGTATCCTATATCTCAATGTAGCTCATAAACTATCTCCGTTCTAAATTACATTCAAATCCATTCAGCCGTTTTAGCGTGATTGAGGCACAAACACACAAACATTCAAACATCGCTACTTTCATATTTATAATATTAGTTAATTAGAGTTCAATTAATAATAACAATCAGCTCACTTCGACCTAATGCAAGGCAAGCCGACGGTCGCGATTCTTTTTTTTAACGAATTTCGCAATATGGATGTTTAGAAGAGAATCTAACTGACATTTATTTCTAGAATAGGCTTACAGTCTTACCTATAAAAATAACTAATTAATGTTTGTAGACCTGTTTTAGCAAAATCCTCTTTAAACCTTAAAGGGCTTTTTATGTTTTTATGATTTATAAAAGTACCTACAGCGAGTCAGTTTTAACTAAAATACTGTTAATTATTTTAGGGTCTGTGGATGTCGGCTGAATCCAAAGCCGTAAGCTTAATAAAAAAAAAGTCTGTGTATGTAAGCAAAGAGTTTCGTTTATGTGAGGTGTATGAATCAAAATATACTCCGTGTTCCAGCCATGGAAGTAGTTTGTAGTACCGTAGTACATACTACCTCCATGGTTCCAACAAAAAAAGAAAAAACAACCAACATAAAATCATACAAACTGATGCTGAAGGGAACCACAAACCAAAACGTGATATGCGTATATTTTTTGATTTTGTTGATTTTTTCAAAAAGAGCTGGGTAAATTTTAATAAAATGTATATGGGACCACCTCTAAAGTATGACCTGCCGATCAAAAAAAGAATCATCAAAATCGGTTCATAATTGACGGAATAATCGCGTAACAAACATACAAAAAAACGGTCGAATCGAGAACCTCCCCCCCTTTTTGAAGTAGAATTAGGAAAAGCTAGTATTTAATCGCACATAAAAATACTGATTTTCACAGCAAAAAAGGATCAGCAAAATCACTTATTGTTTGTTTTAAATATTTTATGTGTACTGTAAGTTTATGTTTTAAGTATTTTTTGTTGTTCTTGCATGTTCAACCTAACACGAGGGATAAAGAGGGCTTCGCTTCTCTCTCCCCCTTTACCCTTCACCGAAGCTATCGCAGCATTTTGCTGTGTTCTGTGCAAATCAGTATTTTTGATGTGCAGTTCAATATTTCCCATTAGGAAATAGTCGAAACCGACATCAAAAAGAGTTCAGTCTACGAAGCGTGACAGAAATGGCAGAATAGCCTTGCGCCAAAGTACGCACAATTGAAGACACTTCCTTATTGTCAAGCTTGCGTCATGCCGCACAGATAAGCGCCTTTAATAGCGAATTCGGTCACTTTAGCACATTTACAACATATTATGTAAAAAAAAAAATTACGACCTCTGTGGCGCAGCGGATGTGGCTACCATGCTAGAGTCCCGGGTTCGATCCCCGGCTGGGTGTAAAGAAAAAAGTCCCCAGGTCTTGGATGTTTATATGTGTGTGACGTCGCTGTTTCAGGTTCCCACGACACAGGGTATCCTAGTGTGGGGCCAGAAGCAATGTATGTGCCTGTACGTAAATGTTATGTTGCCTTTATGGTATGTTTATTTATACCATCATCACCATCATCACTGGCAGCTTCTTTCCTCCCACTGCTGGCTGGGTGCAAGCCTCCTCCATGTTGTGCCGACCTCTCCGGTCCTGTGCCAGTCGAATCCAGGTCTTCCCCGCGACGTTGGTAATATCGTCGACCCATCTGGAGACCCAGACGACCCGAATGGCCGAGTCGGCAGTGACCCTGCCTACGAAACCAAGGGTCCCGGGTTCGAGGCCCGCTGGGGGCAAATATTTGTTTGACGAGAACGGATGTTTGTACCCTAGTCATGGTTGTTTATCTATCTAAGTATAATATTTATCTATATAAGTATGTGTATCGTTGTCTAGTACCCAAGATACAGGGAATCCTAGGTTGGAGCTAGATCAATGTGTGTTAATAGTGTCCAAGGTATTATTACTATTATTACATCTGGCTGCTGGTCGACCCACCTTCCGTTCCTTAATCCTTCTTTCCGCCACCATTTGTGCCACACAGTTGCCTATATTGCCTCCATTCCCTGCATTAGGGTACTATATTTGTTCTGTGTATCCGACATCCATCGCAATAGCTATCAAAGGGACAACTCGAGGAACCACATCGCCAGCAAAGACAGCCCGTGTAAAATAATCGGATTAGTCAATTTTTCAACTTGAAAGGTATTGATTGATATTGATATGCAGAGTAATGGTATAGAATCTTAAGGGAAATATTAAACTGCACAGCAAATATTCTGATTTTCACAGCAAATATCAGGGCAAAATACTGCGGTAGATTAGGTGAAGGGTAAAGCTTCAAATTAGGCTGAACATGTAAGAACAACAAAAATACTTAAAACAAAAAGTGTTTTTGCTGATTCTTTTTTGCTGTGAAAATCAGTATTTTTGCTGTGCGATTAAATATAGCCGAAATTTAACAATCTACTCAATAAAACGCTATTTGCATGACTGAGAGACACGCACAGCCTAAGCGGTCAGTCATGATTTGTTTTACAGGGTTCCCCTAAGTAAATTAAAAGTAAAGTAGGAAGAAAAGTTTTTCTTTCGTCGTTGTTTTCATCAGAACAATAGAAACAGGTTACAAAATTTCGGAACGCAGCCCTTTGTGTTCGACTTGCACTTGGATATTTTTACACGACTCCGCACAGCTGAAGCCGAGGGCGACGGCTAGTAAGCTATAACTAGAAGCTCTGTGAGCTGTATAGACCTTAGGAGTGACGCTTTCTTTTAGTAACAATTACAAACTTATGAATGCACCTGGTTACGTACATGGAGTATGAAAGTAGCCGCACCAATAACTTTGTAAACATTTTGCGGTCTTAAGCCCAACTGTAGACTTTTCATTCTACAAATCCAACGACACCTCATTTGTTAAGGGAAATATTAAACTGCACATCTAAAATACTGATTTGCACAGCAAATATCAGGGCAAAATACTGCGGTAGCTTTAGTGAAGGGTTAAGGGGGTGAGCGAAGTGAAGCCCCCTTTTTCCTTCGTGTTAGGTTTGAACATGCAAGAACAAACAACAAAAAATACTTAAAACATAAACTTGAGTATATTATAAAATATTTAAAACATAAAAAGTGTTTTTCTTGATCCTTTTTTGCTGTGCAAATCAGTATTTTGATGTGCGATTAAATAATGCTGTCAAGCTAAGCAGCTTGACGGAGAATGACAATGGAAAATGGACAGTAGCGGTTTTTTAATGAATTTAATTTTAAAACCCCCACGTCTCCGATATACGGAAAATTACCAAGAACTGAATCGACCAAAAAAGCTATTTAATAATCGAACCTGCTCACGAAAAATCACGAGAATCAGGTGAGAAATGCGACCTGTAGAGGATAACATCAGGACACACATAGGAAAGTCGCTCCTTCAATAATAATGTGCACCTACTTATATGTTGGATACGATATATGTCAGGTTTTAACACAGAGTAAGTAAGTAAAGCAAAGAATGGATGAATAGTGACAGGTTTATAATCAATGCGTCTGATTCAGACAGTGAAAGTGATTGTGCGAGTGACATATGTAATTTATAGGTCTACTCTACAAAATGTGACTTCGGAACATTACTTTTTTCTACTGGTTGGTAAGTAGTATTGTGATGAATATGCATCTATGTCCCAGAGAGGTCGCAGAGAGGCCCCGGGTTCGAGCCCCGGCTGGGGGTAAAGAAAAAAACCCCAGGTCTTTTCCCACGTTCCCACAACACAGGGTATCCTAGTGTGGGGCCAGAAGCCATGTATGTGCCTGTAAGTAAATGTTATTGTTATATTATGTATATCTTCTTCCGATCTGTGCCGATAAAATCAGAGACGTGACGGACGGTAAAGATATAATAATTGTATTGTACAAGATAGTAACAAACAACAACAATAACAACAACAACATAAACAGGTTAATCATAGCTACTAATCCCAAATTAACACATTTACTGATGATTTTGAAGATTATGGTTATTATTACAATGTCTTGCTTAAGTGTTTTAAACACCTTCTTTAGCTCATTGAGCTCAATTGATTGGCTGGACTGATAAACAGCTAGATAACGAGATGATCACGTTTATCTGCAAGGACATCGATCCCTTTGATCCCTTCCCCTTTGATGGATAATTAATTCATAGGGCACTTAAAAATGGGTAGTATTTGAACGTAGGATCGTAATGGTAATGGATGATTTTGCTTGACCAAATTACTGAACTGCGCGACAAACTGAGCGCGACTAGGAATACTGGTTTTGTCTGACAACAAAACGAAATGGATTTTAGAGTTGGATTTTGTTGTTCTTACATGTTCAACTTAACACGAAGGTTATAGGGGGACACTTAGCCCAAACATTAATTAGCTAATAAGCGTTGGGTAAACCAATCAGTAATTTGTCGCGCAATTCAGTAATTTTGTCACGCAATTCAGTATTTTAATTCCGCTGTTAATGGTCATTCGCTCAATTCGTTTTTTATTCGCTCGTTTTATTTTTCGTCATTAAAAAAATTTTTAATTTCTACTTTACGTTGGTACCAAGTTATGTTATACTTATGTTACCTACATTACATTAGTTTAACAATACATCTACCGTTAATTGCCAATAAACAAATTCTCCAAACACCGCCACAATACAGAGAGAATCATGGCCCCAGTTTGATAACTCGCCTATCTCACCTAGCAACGCACTTTGGCGCCAACGCGCACTTACTGCGCAGTACTCGCGCCTACCCTCCCAATTTACGCATCCCACAATCTGTCCCTTTCCGCCTTGAGCCTCCGCGTCTGTGGCATTTGTTTGGGTTACTCGTAGATAGTAATCACATGTTAATACGATTCGGGGTTATCGCGGACACGAGGGTTGCCATGTCTTTGCGGTGAGCATGATGCTGGCCCAATAAAGGGGACAAGGTCATACGACAGATAACTCAGATTGAATTCACGCTAAATTAAACCGGAATGTCAGATACAATATGGGTGATTCTAGAAAATCACGTGCGACTCTCGCAACTGAAATTTATGATATAATTGATTGATATGATATCTCGGCGATTTATACGAAAATGAATGAAGTTGTTGTGCTCTTGATAAAAAGAATCACAAGAGAGTTTGTGGCTCAATCGCGGTTGAAAATTATATGAAATCAATAATAATAATACCTTGGACACTATTTACACACATTGATCTAGCCCCAAACTAGGATTGCCCTGTATCTTGGGTACTAGAGAATGATACACATACTTATATAGATAAATATTATACTTAGATAGTTAAACAACCATTACTAGGGTACAAACATCCGTTCTCATCAAACAAATATTTACCCCCACCGGGACTCGAACCCAGGACCCTTGGCTTCATAGGCAAGGTCACTGCCGACTCGGCCATTCGGCGGAAAGGCGTGATAACAGGCAGTTTAGTTCCGGAATGTCCCACGTGTTTGGACAACCCGCCGTCACCCTACCACCGGGCGGCAAAGCGAAGGTCACACACATACACGCAATCTATGAAATCCTTGAGCACGGTCAACGCACCACGGAAGTGGCTAGCCGCCGCGCCCAGCGTAGCTAGACCTCTAAACGCCCACCTAATGCCCCGCGGACACGCAATCAGGTACAGCAGCGGGGCGCGAGGTAGGTCAAAGTAAACTGGCACCCAAATTAATCAGATAAACGCTTGCGAATTTCTAACCTAGGCTGTACCGAATCTCGCTGTTAGGTGTCAGATAACCAACCATTTAAATGAAGGCCTATTGATATTAGCATTAGCGCAATTGGCGGTGGTAGTGTGTGTGACAAAACTAACGAAAGCGTCATTTCGGACCGCGGCCCTACATTCGGTAAAGGTTACGCAGGGGGGGGCTACGATTTCCTTTTTAGGGTACCGTATCCAATGGAGATCACTTTGTTATCTCAGTCTGTATGCCTGTCAATGTCAAGGCAAGACCATTTTTCTCAGGCAGATTCGTGTGGAGGTCTCAAGTTGAAATTAATACATTTGTTCTTCAGTAGAGGCTTCTTTCCGTTAAAATAAAATAGTCTAACCAACCTACCTATACGTATTTGGCAAGAAACAAGGCAAGACAACCACAAGAAGATTCCTAAAATTTACAATTTAAAACACTTAAAAGGTATAAAAATAAAGGAGCACAGTGTAAGAGAGAACACACACTGTTGTCTTTCTCACATACAAGGTTGTGCGGAACCCTCGGAGCGTGATTGAGAGCATTGAGACTCGTACTTGGCCGGTTTTTTTATTGCTAGCAACCTTTTTTGGTAGTTGTAGAATTCAGCTGGTTTCAAATACTAGTTCTATGAAACAAGATCCGTCGGCATTGTTTTTGTGGTTTGACCTATATAGAGGTTTTGAATACGGATGGATAGGTTATTATGAACCAGTCTTCTTTGGGAAACGGTATAGGACGAATAAGTAGGAATATTCCGTTCCCGTCACGTAAAAAGAACGCTGGATTCCATACAAAATGTTTTGAAGCCAGCGTTTTTTTTCCTTGACGGGAACTGTCTGTACATTTAATTAAATGTCATTCACTGAAAAGCACAAATAAGCAGATGATATAAATTTAAGCGGAAATTGAAATGCAAGCGGAACCCACCCTATTAGATTTAATTGGTCCCACCTGGATTTAAATTTAATTTAATTTAACACTGTACTACCTACTATAATAGTTCTATCGAATCTCAATAGTTATGTAAAGTCTTATCTGCTTTTTAGTGTACCGCAGTAGGGTTTTTTATTTTTTATCTTTTAATTACGACATTTATTTGCTGCTTTTTATTACAAAATTACGAAAAATCTGAAATGCTTAGTTTGAAACTAAGTTGTGTTCATAGCATGGTAAAGAATCGTAAATATTTATTTAATTATTTATTTATAAACTTTATTTTTGTGATCTCCGTATTGAGGCGCTACCTCGTCCGTGCAAAGGTCCCCGTTACTCCAGGCGGAAAGACCCGCAGTGTGAGAGGGACGGAATCGGGGAAAAATTAAAAAACGAAGCGCTAACCAGAATAATTGTTTAAAAATAAACTACGCTATTCTGTTAAAAAGTTTTAAGGTGATTTTGCGAATACATAATATCTACATTTTAAACGCAGTTCCACAATGAAATTAGTTAGGATTTCAGAACTACAGGAAATAATAAAACAATTTACCGGTGTTTTCGTAATTAAGTTATATCGAGAAAATTTCATCCGATCGGTTTTCCTTTAGTGAAAATCTTAATCAAATACTCAATAAACGTTAACCCAAAAATCAAATCTGTAGATGACTTCATGGTGGGGTAAATGGATTCGAAAAAACACCCATTTTTTTTCGTAGCGTCGACGGCTCGAAACTAACGTATGAAGTTGTCAACAATAAAGTTAGTCTGATTAAATGGGCATTACTGTGTGTAGCATATTAGATTTAATAAAGTCATGAAGGAGCGGATCCAATATTGGGTTATCAAAATGTTATCAATATTCTAACCACAACAAGATATGCATATGAGAGGCAATCCCCGCTTTTGCCATTCTACAGAAAGCATGTTATAACGGACTGCACCAAATATCTTGCCTTTACTTTAAAATATCCATAAGTTTTTATACTTTCTAATGGAACACAGTGGCAATCACGTCATGCCTGTCGTGTGATTGTTGGCCCTGATATAAGATTCTTTAATTCCTAGTTTCCTACCCTCTTAGGGTTACAAGTAAATGTATTAAAAAGTCAGGGCGGCCATACTGCCCACCCGCCAGTAAAAAGCAGTAATGACTAAAAGCACTACTGAGAAAAACGCGTTTAAAGTTTGAAAAAAATAAAATATATACTTTTAATTGGAATATTTTAAATTTTGTCGTTGCATTTTTTTGACAGCGTGAATGCGAATTTTCTTGGATACTTTCTTAGTATATGTAATAATGAATTGCCTAATAAATCAATTTCCCAAACCCTTTACTGGCTGGAACTGGAACTGCGTTTTAACTAGTTTTTTTTTTAATTATAATTGTTGTTAGAATGTTGAGGCAGACTAAAATGCAGCATCAGAGCTTGAGCTGCATGTTTGTCTGTTTTCTAATCAACACCTAAGCAATTACTGCACATCGCGCTGCATTTTAACTGGTTAAAACTGGTTACACCAGATGTTCCGGCCCTTACGGCGTTTGGGTCGTTTTTGGGCACCATTTCTAAACGTCCTAGGAAGAAACGGGTAGGACAGAAAAATAGCACGAAAATCGCTGGTCAAGAATCTGTATTTAACTCCATTTGGCCCAACATGGTCATTACTGCGTTTTACTGGCGGGTGCGCAGCATAATGGTGGACATAGATCATAGCGTCCTGAGTCTTCTCATGCATGCAACGCGCATGACTTTAAAGGGTCGCTAGGATATAATTAATTCTTTACATAAGTACACTTTTGGCTGAAAGTCTTGTTGGCTGAAAGTTTATATGGAGCATATTTTTTGAGTTTTTTTAAACCCCGGTTTCGAACCTGGCTCGGGATAAAAAAAACCCCAGATTTAGATGACAAAGAAAATTTTTTTTTTGTTCATCATTGTTTGTAACTAGGTTTTATATTATTTATGTAGTAGTAGTAGTACTGGGTGTACAAATATTAACTTTCTTATCTCACATCTTAAATTTATATTTAATCTAAACATATTAAGAGTAGTGGTCATATTTACAACTTAAATCAGTATCAGTATAAGTATTTCACTATAGTTTTATTTTATGACTCTAGGTATACAAATATTTCGATGCTACACCGCTCCACAAAACCAAAGTTTTTATAGCATTTGGTAATAGGTTAAATATTTTTATCTACACACGTATCATAAACCCTCTTTACTGCGTACAAAAACCGCACGTTACGATCAGCATAATGTTAAACTAGTTGGTAAAAACTCATTTCTTATCTGATAAATTACACATTATGACTATAATGTGTAATTTTTCTACATATTATGACTGCTACATAATGGAGGGCATTAATACTCGAGAGTGGGTTTATGAAACGAGCCGAAAGCGAGTTTTATAATAATATCACTCAGAGACTTTTAATGCCTAATTATGTACAGTTACATACACTAGTTTATCTACACACATATCGTAAGCTCTCTTTGATGTGTTCAGGAACCGCATGTTTGACCGGCATTGTGGCTCTGCAGTTGTTTAGCTTGTTCTGTAGTACCAACTTTACGCAGGCGGGCGTCGGCGTTCGAAATTTGAATGTCAGTACCAACTTCACCGACAAACTAGGAGCGGCACGCAGGCGGGCGTCGGCGTTCGAAATTTGAATGTCATAATATGTAGAAAAATTACACATTATGGTCATAATGTGTAATTTTCCAGATAAGAAATGAGTTTTTACCAAGTAGTTTAACATTATGCTGATGGTAACATGCGGTTTTTGTACGCAGTAAAGAGGGTTTATGATACGTGTGTAGATAAACTACTATTATGGCGACATAGAAAACGCTATTTCTATATAGCACGCATTTAGGAGAAGGAATCACTATATGGTTATAATTACGTAGATTTCTTGTGTGCATTGTGTTTCGTTCTGTAAAACGTGTAAGATAGTTTTTTTCTCAACGAACATTAAGTACTCTAGGATAAATATCGATGGAAAAGTTGGAATGTCTAATTTTTTGAAGAAGGGTTTGCAGCTTTCCGTCTTTTTTATGCCAGCGATGTTCATATATAAGTGTGTGATGTCGCTGTTTCTGGTTCCCACGATACAGGGTATCCCTAGTGTGGGGCCAGAAGCATTGTATGTGCCTTTTGCATAAATTAGGCACTTTGTCAAAAGCCCGGGTCGTCAACTAAGGCCCTGCATTCAATCGGCCGTCGGGAAAATAAATTAACGCAACGTTTAACGAGTTGCCTAAATGTGCCTAGGCAAATTATTATTGGATTGACGCTCCGCTGCGCTGGGCTCCAGGTTGTACATAAATCTGTGACCTAACACAACCTAATTGTTTTAGTATTTGGACGAAAAGTGACATGTAGCAACCTATTCGTGCTTCGACTAAGTTGACTCTAAAATAAATCAGTTGTTGCAATAACGCCATCTTGCAAAAACGAATTGGGCCGGTTGTCCATTCCTTTAAATCAAAAGGCTGCTTTTCGATAAGGCTGGTTGTTAAACGATTCAGACGGTGCATTATTTTAATCAAAAGGCTAGCCTTTTGCTTAAACGCTGATCCATAATTAACTGCACGGGCTATAATTTAAGGTGCCTCTTTTTCATTTAACCGTAAAAGTAGTCGTAAAGCTGTGGCAGAGGCCCTAATAGGGCAGCTTGATATCTTCTGACAGCCCGGCAGCACTCCATCAAGCCGCACTGAACCAACGTGGTGGAGTAAGGCTCGATCTTACTCGAAGCCGGGTAAAGACCCGTGCCCCTCGGCGTGGGGGGACATAAATGAGCTACATTTATAATTGCTACATCTACTGTATGAACCGATTAGCCTATAACTTGTGTTAAAACAACAACAAAACAACCTTTCCCATCTTAACCTGGTTAGCTGGAAAATATCTCTTATTAGAGGTAAGCTCGCCTTTGCACACTATTTTTATGTAACCCTTGATTTTTGTATGATTTGTGTGCAATAAAGGAATTATGAATAATTAACTACACATCGAAAAAGTATTCGAATTGAGCTGACTCTTATGCACAATATCGTTAGGCTCATTACATCTGAAATCGAACCCTTTCTCGATCCGTCAAATATTCGAGCTCCCTTATCTCTCGTATCATATATTTTTTGTGGAAACTTTGCTGGCACAGGATACGCGTGTGAGCCGTTGATAGCGTCTCCGGCAGATGATACAGGAAGCCACGAAGGTTGGGTTGGTTCGGGTCTGGTCGGGTCACACGAGTTATCGCATTGTTACGAGACCCATCATCTTCCGCGGCCACGTAATCAGAGTACAAATAAAGATATGAATTGAACTGGGATCGCTTGAGTCAACCTACAGAATCAATATCAAAAACTAAAATCCGACTATTAAAACATCGCGCTCTAAAGAGTATGAAACCGATTACCACCGGGCGGTCAAAATGCTTCTAAAGATTACTCTAAATGCAGGCAAAGCGGCTAGGAGCAGCTTATAATATATATTTGGAATGTGCTTATTAAAGCATTTAAATTGATACCCAACACGGCCCTGTACATTTTTTTATTCATGTTTTTTTGTCCTTTCCTCCTCATTACGTAGCCTACAAGTAGTGGACGATCAAGCCGCTTCAATAGATTTATAACTCAATTGTCAAATTCTGATAAGTAGTTATCACTTCTTACCCGTGGTACTACTGGTAGTCCCAAGGGGATTATTTTTTGCCCGTAGCACTACTATCCTGTCTGGTAGTACCACGGGAGATTTCGCATTACCCCTTGGTGTTACTTATCAATATATCATAAAAAATAATCTGAAGTTGTGTCTCTGCCACCCCACCTAACATAACCACCACATAACCCTCCTTTTGGCTTCGCTATAGTCAGGTAAAAGATACCATACATATTACAACACTTATATTAGTTTTTTTGCTTAAGAAACAAGTACCTAATTGATAAATAATGGATTATATTTAAAAAATCTTACCTCAATATCTTTCTTCTGTTATTCGGATGCAACCGCTTCGCCATCGCTGGATCTATAGCTTTCAGTTTTGCGTGAATCTCTTCACTAGTGAAATTCTTCTCATTATCGACATCTTCTTTGAGAGACTCCCTAGTTACTGCTTCTACTTCATCATCTTTTACTTCTTCTTTGATTTCTGTTTCTGCTTCAACTCGGCTAGTGGAAGCAGCCTCGTTCGCATCACTACCACCCTCTTTTGTTTTGTCATCTGTCACTATTTTCTTTGGTGCTGTATTTTGACCATCAGAAGTTTCTGCAAAATCTCTTTTTCGTCTGCTCAAGTCCCATAACAGAGAGTCAGTATCATCCATATCTTCTACTAATATTTTGTATACTATCGACTCTATGTAGTAACTCGTTCCGCCAACTATGATCGGTAGCTTCTCTTGCTGGATCATGTTGTCTATCTGTAAGATTTTTTTAGGAAATAACATTGAATTTAGTGTGACCATCGATATCACTTTTCTAGTCCCCAACCTACCTATCATAAAAAAAATTAGATTCATAATATCACATACGTTTACAAGTTCAAATTACATGTATGATATTGAACGTTGAACTACACAACCGATTCGAAAGCATTTTACATGAGAAAATACTCAAATCATCAAATTTAAAGGACTAAGACGTTACAATTAATGTATTACATTCAAAGGAGCTTAATTTTTAAAGGTTAGTATTTAATCGCACATCAAAAATACCGATTTGCACAGCAAAAAAGGATCAACAAAAACACTTTTTATGTTTTAAATATTTTATGTGTACTTAAGTTTATGTTTTAAGTATTTTTTGTTGTTCTTACATGTTCAACCTAACACGAAGAATAAAGGGGGCTTCGCTTCGCTCTCCCCCTTTACCCTTCACCTAAGCTACCGCAGCATTTTGCCCTGACATTTGCTGTGCAAATCGGTATTTTTTATGTGCGATTAAATACGAGCCATTTTTAAAGGTCTCCTTTATTATTTATAATATTATTACAAGGAATAATATTATTACAAGATTATTACTCTTAAACCCAGTATTAGTAAAGGCCGTCACTTACCGATGGTATAATCCTATTATTAAGGCAATGACCAGCAATCTAGTACAATAGGAAGTGGTACGAGAACCCGTGACCAAGATTTGGGAAGTAAATGTAATTAGTTTAAGCTTATTGAAAACTGATTAGTATCATTTAATTGATGGGTATGATAAAATCACAGTTCTAGGAATACCGCAAATACCTACGCATAGACGGTAATGTGTAGTGAGCTGAAAATAAAAGGAAATAAAACCAAGATTAAGGTTTACCTCGCGCCACGAATTAAGAGCGTTGGGCGACGTTGGCGGGAATTACTGCGCATATCTACAGGTATTGAAAAGTGACTACTGCGCATTCAAGGCCACCGCTCATAACTCGTGGCGCGACGTATACCACTGAAAGCTTGAGGTTGTCACAAAAATTTATATTTTAGTGACAAAATTGCGATTAAGTTATGTATGACGTACCCGGAAGACAGCAATCTACATTAACAGGTGTGGTGATGACATTGAATTAAAATGTCGTAAAATTATTTAATTGAATTAGGACTAAAGCGGTCGATAGCGAGCGCGCGATGATTTGATAACTCTTATCTAATTACAATAAAATAAAAAAATTCAAACAACCCCGACTTAATTAAACACTAGTCTAAAATTTGGTGCATTTGTTTCCTTTTTGTGTCGGTAACTTTCGAACCACTGAAGATTTAGATCAAAATATAGGTAATAACCATCTCAGTGGTCTACAACCAATTAATTCCCCGTTTTAGCGGACAGATGCTTCAACATTATAATACCCCTCTGTTTCGTCGGGGTTAAATAAAGTAAACACAGTTTCGGGTTGTCGAACGACCCGAATGGCCGAGTCGGCAGTGACCCTGCCTACGAAGCCAAGGATCCCGGGTTCGAGTCCCGGTGGGGGCAAATATCTGTTTGATGAGAACGGATGTTTGTACCCTAGTCATGGTTTATCTATCGAAGTATAATATTTATCTATAGAAGTATGTGTATCGTTGTCTAGTACCCAAGATACGGGGAATCCTAGTTTGGGGCTAGATTAAATTGTCTAAATAGTGACCAAGGTATTATTATTTGATTTTATAAAGTCTTTATTAAGTCTCAACGGAAAATTTATCGAAGCAATGGGGAAGCAAACTGTCAAATAAATTACACGTAGAGTAAAGTAAGGAAGCCAAAGAGTTTCGTTCATCTGAGGTTACTTACAAATGAATCAAAGAATAAAAGTAAAGCAAATTCATGCAAAGAATTTCGTTATTCAGAGAAATTAATTATAAATATCCAGATATGCATAGAGCCTCAGATAAATGAAACTCTTTGATGCTTCTGACAATGTTTATCAAGTAATAAACCTCACATGAATGTAACTCTGTCTGGTACAAACATGGGCACTGCCCTCTGCCAAATAAGGACGGTTAATAAGGATGTTGTGCTAACGGCATATCATATCATGGGTTTGTCGAGTCAGCACTGCGTCATGTTTTGGGGATATGCCACAAAAATAGATAAGCAATGTATAATAGCTACATATAACCTTATTAGTGCAGAATATTGCAAGGGCTATGTCACTAATCTTAAGATATTAGCAGTTCCTGCATTATACGTATTTAAAACTGCAGTGTTTGTCAACTTAGTACATCATCTTTTTACTTGCATAAAGAGCCTACGCAATCAGGATAAGCTGGAATTTATACTAATCGTAAATTATACGACTGATGTTAGTGCTGCTTAATAAATATAATATTTGTATGCCATTGCGCCGAACGTATTCATAGAATCTTTGTTTGTACCTACCTATGTTTTACAAATAACGCTTTGAATTTGTTTTTGAATTTGAATTTGATTATAGCCGAAGACACAGACTGCTGGTCAAATTAAAATGTCATATCCTGAGCGAAGCGACAAGGCCAGTGGGCAGACCGCCAGCCCGATGGTACGACGATATCATCAAGTCGTCGGGATCCCACTGGGTGCGATTGGCACAAGACCGGGAAGGTTGGCGCTTTAGAGAAAGGTCCAGAACCCAGCAGTGGGTCGATGTGGGCTGGGTATGATGATGATGATGATGATCGTGAGCCTTATCATGAGTTATGGAGAGAGGTTAATCTCGAGGATCAAGTTAACCATCCTCCACTTTCAGCATAACTTCAATAAAGTCGTTATCAGTCAGCGCAATGAAAATAACTTTTTCACCCCATGACTCTTTGATAAGCGAATGGCTGATGATATACCGATGTTTAAAGGATACAAGGCTCAGCGCTCGGTTCCGGAAGTCGACCACTGTGAAGCACTGATGAGGCTCCAAGATGTCCAGCAGATGATGCGGCACCAGCGAGCGCTCCTGGCGAGTTGCCTTTGCAGTCACCACGTCCAGGCCTTTGTAGATCTGGAACAATTGAAGAATTGGTATTGGTCATCGATAGATTACTGATAGGTTTATTTACAGAGCGTTTGGTCGCTAACGTCTTAGTCTTGGATAAAAATACATTTGTTTTCCACATGGAAGATAGTTAAACATACAGAATATGCCTAAATATTTAAGAGATTATAAAAGAAATTAGAAAAAATCAAAAGGCGGGACCTCCTAAATCTAATACTGTGGATTCCGCTTGAATTTACATTTAATTTAATTTGACACTATAATTTAATAATGTTATCGAATCTAAATAATTACACTGTATTAAGTTTAGTCGGTTTTTTTTATATTTTTTTTATTTTGTCATTATCAATTGTCAAATAACATTCTCTGACGGGCGTACTCGAAGCACTCGTAGATTTAATGGAGTTTCCTTTTCCTGTGCGAGATTCAGCCATGAATCACCACTTGAAAGGGAAATTTTCTTTTTCAAACTCAAACCATAATCAGTTACTCATTAGTTAAGTTTTATTTTTTCTCCAGTATAACCATCCATCTCCAGTGTTTGACTTGTAAAAGTGCACTATTTTGCCAACTTAAGACAAAGACAAGACAAGACAAAAATGTTTATTTGTTCATCATTGTTTGTAACTAGGTTTTATTTTATTTACAGTGTTTTAAATGATGGTACCCAGTAGTCCTGGACGTACAAATATTAATTTTCTTATATAACATCTTAAATCTAAATTTAATCTAAACATATTTAGAGTAGTGGACATATTTACAACTTAAATCATTATAAGTATTTTTGTATAAGTTTGGATTTACAAAAGGGCGGTCGACAACAGATGCTGGAGTCATGTTAGTTAAACATATTTTTAATGCGTGGGAAGATCGTAGGGACGCTATAGGTGTTTTTTGTGACCTGTCCAAGGCATTTGACTGCGTAGACCAAGAAACATTGCTCTTAAAGCTAAAACACTACGGCATTAAAGGCAATAGCTCTAAGCTTATGAGATCGTATTTAGAAGGGAGGGTTCAAAAAGCTGACATTAATAGGACAAAATCATCGGGTTCTCAGGTGAAGAAGGGAGTCCTACAGGGATCTATTCTGGGTCCGTTCCTTTTCTTCGTGTGTGTAAATGATTTGCCATTCAATGTACAAAACATGTCAGAGATAGTATTATTTGCAGATGACACGTCACTATTTTTTTAAATTAGGAGACAGGAAAATGACTTACAAGAAACAAATAATGCTCTCTTGCGAGTACTAGACTGGTTTACTGCCAATAACTTGCTTCTGAATTAAAAAAAGACACAGTGCATAAAAATCACTTTACCTAATGTAGGCAAGTTGAGAGTAACATTGTATTGAGGAAAGATAAACTAAAACTATTAGATGATATTGTATTTCTCGGCATCACTATTGATGCCAAACTACAGTGGGTTCCCCATATTGTAAAATTAGCACATAGACTTAGCTCCGCAGCAAATGGGGTTACAATAATCAGGGAATTGACTGACGTTGCAACTGCTAGGCTTGCATATTTTAGTTATTTCCATAGCATTATGTCCTACGGCATACTACTATGGGGACGGGCTGCTGACATTGAGACTATCTTCATTTTGCAGAAGAGAGCGATCCGATTTATTTATAAGCTATGTAATAGAGAATCTCTGAGAGATTTCTTCAAAGAAACCAACATCCTAACAGTAGCAAGTCAATATATCTATGAAAACATAATGTATGTGAGGAAAAATATCAGTAGCTTTAAAATCTTTGATAGCCGCCACAATGTGCAGACTAGAAATAAACATAAACTTTCTTTTCCAATGTTCAGACTCACAAAAGTTAGCAGTTCTTTTATGGGGCACTGTAAACGCTTCCACAATAAAATTCCGCAAGAAATATAAAATTTGACTGAAGCTGGATTCAAAAAATGTATAAAGCATACTTTGTGCACTAAGGCCTACTACAAAATTAATGACTTCTTACAAGACACTGACATCTGGCATTAAACCAGTTCATTGCACCCTATATATTATGTTCTATGTAATAATTAGGCACCTACTTAATGTTATATTATGCTTTCTTGATTATGTTATGACGTTCATTAAGTCTCAATTTTTGTGCTATTATGAATAAAAATCTTTGAACTTGAACTTTTATTATAGTTATATTTTATGACTCTAGGTATAGTAATATTGCAATGCTACACCGCTTCACAAACCGTGGGCTAAGACGAGAAAGAAACGGCAAGAAAACTCAATCCAGCCCACTTCGAGGTTGATTTGTTGAGTAATCAGTTCTTTATCATTAAAGTATCCATTGATATCATAGTACATTTTATGTTTTTAGATTTTTAGTAATCGTTTTTTTGAAAAAATACTGAATTCTTGAAATCCTTTCTGAGAAATAAATGAAACTCAAACTCAAATAAAATATTTGAGTTTGAGTTTCATTTATTTCTGAGAAAGGAAGTACATGAAGGTGGGAACAACAGTATTACAGTGCAGAATTAGAAATGCGTGTACATTTAGGTAGGGAGATGAGCTGACATCCTAGCTAAATTAGTAGTTAATCTGTGTTAAGGAATGTTATATGTCATTAGTTATATGTTTCATTGGTTTTGGACAGGATCTCTTTCGAGAACCAGTAATATTTAGTGCTGATTTGTTGCTCGCTGGCACGACCCAGAAAGGGATTCTGGCTGATGGATTCAGGTATTTCCTTCGGACGTGAGCAACTGCCATACAGTTGGGCTTTTCAGCCAGGTTCCATCTCATTTGAATGGAAACGAGGGGTAACAGGAGACACATTATCTTCATATTTCTTCCCAATTGTGACAGTAATACAGGCTGTGAAAGAATGGTGTTGCCAGAAGTTTGACGACCCGAATGGCTGAGTCGGAAGTGACCCTGCCTACTAAGCCGGGTTCGAGTTCCGGTGGGGGCAAGTATTTGTTTTATGAGAACCGATTTTTGTACCATAGTCATGGTTGTTTGTCTATCTAAGTATAATATTTATCTATATAAGCATGTGTATCGTTGTCTAGTACCCAAGATACAGGGAATCCTAGTTCAGGGCTAGATCATTGTGTGTAAGTAGTGTCCAAGGTATTATTAAGGTATTATTTTTGGGGACTTAATGAAACTTCACTATGAAACCGATATGATCAGAGCCATTTGATTGCTCACATCTCTACCAATAGACTTATAGCACGCCAGGCCTGGACCCACGGAAAAGTGAAACATTAAGTTGTGTTGTATTCCAATCATTTTCGTCAGACACTTTTCAGAATGGTGTCCAACATAACCCCATTAGACTAAACTTTCTGTTACACCTTTTACTGACGTTCGATTGAGGGAGCGCGAAAATTATGATAATGGGAGAAAGTATGGAAATGGATGGGAGTGGAGACGTTGGGCGGATGACGTAAGACATCGTCGCGGGCATTCATACATATTCATAGCAAATGAGAGAGGAGACATGGAAGGAGCGGGCTGCCTGGGCGTTCTGGTCGCCCTAAAATTGAAAAAAATACATCGATAGCCCAAGACCGATAGATATATAGGAGTGTACCTTATGATGTTATGATATACCTATGTGTATATGGTCGGTTGTGGAATGCACACCCCTGCACCATCAGGGACAGTCCAACTCTGAATATATTTACAATGTCGCGTGAAGAAGCATTACCTCTCCCTTTAGAGTTATAGGTATTATGCATGTCAGTATTTATTAGTTCATATATATATGTATACAAATATATATATATATTAGTTTTATATAAGTATATAGTATATTATACAGTAATTATATAATTTATTTATTTATTGTAAGTACTTGTTTATTTCCTTATATTGTTGTACGTAGCTCTGCCCCTGCTCACCAATAAACCTTTGCCATCTTAACCTGGTTTTCTGGAAGAGATCTCTTATTAGATATAAGCTCGCCTTTGTGCATTATTTTCATGTAACTATTGTTTTTTTACAGGTTTTGTGAGATAAGATGATAAATTAGGTTTCCACTGTGGCCGAATTGAGCGATCAATATATTTTTTTGTCATTTCTAATTTGTAACCAGTAACGCCATTTCCCGTTCGACGACCTCTGTGGCGCTGCTGTAGTGGCTCTGCCTACAATGCGGGAGCCCGGGTTCGATCCCCGACTGGGATAAGGAAAAAAATCCCGAGGTCTTGGATGTCGCTGTTTCTGGTTCCCACGACACAGGGTATCCCAGTGTGGGGCCGGAAGCAATGTAAGTGCCTGTATATAAATGTTTACAAATGTTTTTCATACTGTGTGGAAGAGGCACATTGTGCCCACGTTTAGCCAGTTACTCAATACTCCATCTTGCGTGACGGGGCTAGCCCATCGCCGGAGCTATGGAGATTGATAGATTCGTCGTGACGTTTTCCATCGCCTTTAGAACGTCCGTATATTTTACTTAAGATAAATTACTTATCTCATTGGTACATGGTCAGCACCGGATTCGAACTCGCCTCTCCTGCATGAGAAGCGAACGTGTAACCACTAGACCACAGAGCTCTAATTAGTAGTAATATAAAAAGGTCAATTTTGGCCCAGTGACAGGCACTTGACTGGGAAGTGTATTTAGTTCCAATAGCAAATCCATCCACCTTGGTTGTCAACTTTCATTAAGGGCATTTTACCTCCGTTACGCTCTTTCAACTATTCGAGTTATATATCTAGAATATCCGTCTTCGCCAATTTCAAGATAACATATATTAAAATTAAACATTTCAACCGATCATTTGACCCCTGCCCGTCCTCCCGAAAGAGTTACACGCGAGCTACAATTACGTCAGTAACCTCAAGCTGCTCTCAGGTTGATAGTGAATTTGGGTGCTGATAGGATATCAGAGTGACTTTGATCTCAGGGCCGTAGCCGGGTCAGTACATTGTCGGATCGTAGTGAACCGCGAGTGATAACGCGGCAGTTACGAGGCTGGCTCGGTTTGGACACTTGACTAAGCGTTCCATTGAACTTGGAGTTCTGGAAAGAACAACAGTATCCGTAATTAGCATTTTCTTTATAAATAATACCTTGATAATACCTTGGACACTATTAACACACACTTGAGTCCCGGGTTCGAGTCCCGGTGGGGGCAAATATTTGTTTGATGAGAACGGATGTTTGTACCCTAGTCATGGTTGTTTATCTATCTAAGTATAAAATTTATCTATATAAATATGTGTATCATTCTCTAGTACCCAAGATACAGAGAATCCTAGTTTGGGGCTAGATCAATGTGTGTTAATAGTGTCCAAGGTATTATTATTATTATTATTATTGATCTAGCCCCAAACTAGGATTCCCTGCATCTTGGGTACTAGACAACGATACACATAATTATATAGATAAATATTATACTTAGATAGATAAACAACCATGACTATGGTACAAACATCCGTTCTCATCTAACAAATATTTGCCCCCACCGGGACTCGAACCCGGGACCCTTGGCTTCGTAGGCAGGGTCAAATGCCGATTCGGCCATTCGGGTCGTTTGGATTTTTATGGAGTTTTATTTGTTAGGTCCACTAACAATCTATGAACCAAATACATATTTTGACGTATGATATTGACGACGTTTCTGGTGTTGTTGCGATCGCGAGGTCCCGGGTTCGATTCCCGGCTGGGAAGGCAGAAAAAACAGAAGATTTGCCTTGGATGTTTACATGTTTGCGACGTCATGTTTGGAGTACGCTAGTGTGGGGCCAGACACAATGTAGGTGCCTGTATGTAAATGCTATGGTTATATTTGTTTACTCTAGCATACACGCTTGCTGCGTGTACATCTTTTTACAGATTTTTGTTCATTAATAAAATAAAATAAAATTAAAATAAAACATCCATCAATTGCAAGTAATCATTACTTGCTCTATTAAATGATCTTCATCCGACCCCGAGTAATAAAAAAAATACTAAGAAGAAACTCGGAATTCACTCTCAAAGGTTTAACAAAGTTGGGGAAATGATAAAGTTGGGAGAATGACAAAGTTGGAAGAATGATAATTTAATGTCATGCATGATAATTCTAAGCGTTTTAGTTGGCCTATTGAGTCACTGAAAACATCAAGGGAGTCGCTGTATCAGGGTTCCGTACCCGATGGGTGCCAAACGGGACCCTATTACTAAGCCTCCGCTGTCCGTCCGTCCGTCCGTCCGTCTGTCACCAGGCTATATTTCATGAACCGTGATAGTGAGACAGACGAAATTTTCATAGAGATATATTTCTGTTGCCGCTATAACAACAAATACTAAACAACAGAATTTAAAAAAGTAAGGAGGCTCCCATACAACAAACGTGATTTTTTTTTGCTCGTTTTTGCTCGATATTGATAAGGGCAACAGATAGACGCTTGAAATATTCATAGAATATTTAGTAATATATTCACTTAAAAATAAATAAATAAATGAAAATAAATCAAATATTTAAGGGGGGCTCCCATACAACAAACGTGTTTTTTTGCCGCTTTAATAGATAATGGTACGGAACCCTTGTGCGTGACTCCGACTCGCACTTGGCTGTTTATTTGTTTACAGTACAGAGCGAAATAAAGTTGTAAGAGGTGTGTTTAAGACGCTGATTAAATAAATATGGGGTGCTGTTTTCATGTGTTTTTCAGGAAATACTGGGCAAATCGTAATTAATTTCTGGTATATGTAATTTGACTATATAATCTAGAGATTCTTAATTGGAAAACATGTTTGGATAAAATTTTCTCGATAGAAAATAAATACAAAGTCAACCCTTTTTTTATGGTTTTATCCTATTACACCGCAGTAGTAAGTGAATATGACTGTGTGATAATTGCAATGTATGAACAATTGTTATTTCTAACGATTTTCAATTTGAAAGGTAATTCCCTGAAATAGTTTATTTTTTATGATTTTTTTTACGTTTTGGCGCTTAAATTGTTTCAGATTAGTCGCGAGTGCATTATTGGCATCCCGCTTTTTCTTATTCGCGAGTAATTATTGCATCTCACTTCCACTCGACAGCGCATTTTTATTCCATCATCGCCTTAATAGGTAACTATGAAGTCATTATTTATCAGCCTATTACGTTGATATAAACCTCACAGGCAATGGACGAAGACTTTAGAATAGACACAGTGACTTCTTGCGGGTCTGATGGGTTCAGATTATAGCATCCCCAAACCGACTATTGGGCTAACCCTTTGTTTCTTAAACCCTATATGGGAAAAAGCGCGAGATGTGTGCATGCATGCATGAAAGATGAAATATATTTTTTTATCTAACCCCTGGCAAAAAAGCTACGATATTGATAAATAATATCACAATGTAATGCGCAAAACCAATTGATAAAGTATCATTTTAAGCGCATAAAACAAGCTTGAACTCGGTCAGTCAGGGCTCTGATAACTCACAGTAGATAACTCGCTGATAACTCACTTTTCACACGAGACAATTATCATGAATGGAACTACATTTGTTATCGCATCAAGCAAGGTACTTGTGTATGTTGTTATATCATTAATTGAATTGATATATATATACCTATCTCAATTGTACATAAACAAGTAAATTTAACGGAATTCACAGTGTCCCAGCTCCATTGCTATTCGATGATAATTATTAAATCATTAAATTCGCGTCAATCTGATGCAACATTTGCAATTTTCCGCGCGCTTTTGTCAATGGTCAAGTGAGATAACATAACCGAGACCAGTAATACGCATAATTTAAAGTTAAGAATGCCTAAAACTTCAGTTTTTACATAATTACATAACTTGCTTATCAGCAGGTCGAGGCCTCGTGAAGTAGATACTTAATTCAATACGATTGATATTCAAATTAAATCGAATCTAAACATATAGGTAGACTCAGACAATCGGGCAGGGAGTTAGAATCCCGTCCGACTACAAGTTAGTAACGTATCATATCGTAGTTGCGCAGGAGCGTACTGAACGGCGTGTTTATGAGGAGGCCTGTACCCAACAGTGGGTCCCCAGACAGGCTGATGATGAAGGCATCTTTAAGGTACGTTTACATGGCGGTGAAGTAAGCAACGCTATTAAAAAATTTAAATTCAAAGAGAGTTTATTTCCATAAGAAACAGATAGGTTACCTTTGGAGAATGTCAAATCTTAAACTAACACATATCTAAGATATAGGGAAACATAGAACTCAATTTGAATTCCGTCACCTCAATGTTTTAGATGCTGGAGGCAAAGAGGCGACTAGAAACCTCCAGCTTTATACGTTATTTTTTTCAGAATTGGAGCAAACACCTTCCCAAGCTTTCTTGTCTTCTACATAATCTGATATTATGTAGTTAAGCCTTTTTACATTAGTGATTTTTAACAACATTTTTAAATTTATTTACAGACAATTCTTGTAAGGGTCTCAGTTGGGATTTTGCTGTAAAAGCAAATACATTGCTCTTTAAAAGATACATTAACCTCATGGAGCCTAGTAGTAGGTATAGCTAGTTTATTCCTATTTCTAGTGTTGACATTGTGCCTGTCGATTCTTAGGAAATTTATTAATATTTTTTGTGGACGTACATTAGGTTTTCATAAATATACTGACACGGCACTGTCATAATGTTAATTTCCTTAAATTTGCGCAACGCAGTGACTCTCTGGTACCCACATTGTAGATTGCACGAACAGCCCTCTTCTGCAGCACAAATATTATGTTAATGTCTGCAGCGTTCCCCCACAGCTGTATGTGATGATGATGACAATGAATATCATGGTCAAGATAACGATGACGATGATTATTGTAATGGTGAAGTTACTGCTCAGTACCCACGATGATGATGAATATTATTATTATTATTATAAAAATGATGCTACAAAAACTCAGACACTCAAAACTCTCGGGTATTGTACTCGCAGAACGATTCACCCCGAAAGTATTGCCAATTAAGTATAACATGCCGCTTTGAGCAAAAAGTCGGAATGCTTCCCTGCGCAGCTCCGAATGATATCATCGGGAAAGAGTTGCCAGTTGAGTATTTTTTGGACCAAACAGATTTTGCGATGAGATCTTCAACCCCATTGTTATAAATCCCTTGTCTGTGGACATGGCGGGTTCCGGATTTAACAATGGAAAAACAATTGATATAAATGACAGGTTTACTATAAGCGAAATATATTTTGTTCGATTAAATCACAGAAACTTTGTAGGTACCTTCCACTTTTACAGTATAAGGATGAATTATTTAAAAAGAGTGTGCTTTAGACCACACAACTGAAGTAAAACCTCTTTAGCTCAAATGCTTCAAAAATACATCTCCTGCACTGTGTCTGGCTTTGAGAGGAAGAGAGAAAGAAAAAGTGCGCGCGCACCTCTCGTTCGCCTCGCCCGATCACACTTTTCGTAACGCTCTCGTCACGCATTCGCCAGCTTACTCCCCAAGTCAAGCGTGCGTATAGAAGTTTTACTTCAAAAAGAGATATTATCTGGCTAAACGTAAAGGAGGGAGAGAGAAGCACCCTGAAACAAATCAACCAAAGGCAGACCAGGCGTCACGTTACCCATGCATTGGCAGGTGCACAGGCAAACTAACCCTAAATGTAAGGAAATAGGCATTTGGGCTGCAACTAGCAACATCGCATCGAGCGACCATTTCCGAGAATAAATTCGTAAGAAAAGCCGCCAGTCGCGGACTGATTCGGTTACATTTAACGAGACAACTTTGCCCATGAAACGGCACAGTCACCGAAAACGCCACGCAAAGTTGCCAGTGTGCAGCGCTGTTCTTTTTTAAAATTTCGCATTGTCTTAAGATTATTCTTGTTTTTTGGATAGAATATAATTTATTTATGCTGTTCCCGTCACGTAAAAATAACGCTGGATTCCATACAAAATGTATTGAAGCCAGCGTTTTTTTATACTCTGTCCAATCCTTTATTGAACTTTTGACATTTCCTTATATAGTTTAAGCAGTATTTTTCGCTGCAGATGTCAAAAGTGTAGGGAATATTATCTGTCAAAAAATATTAAAAGAATGGACAAAGTATAATTGACGGGAACTGTACGTTTTGGTCAAAGTATAGGCACTCTATGAACTATGATAATCCTATATGTACTCGTAGATAGAGTAGAATGGGAGCCCTAGAAGTTCGGTGACCGACAACAAATTATAATAAATTCAAGGACTGCTGAAATGGGAAATATTCACTAATTATCGAAAATAAAAAACACCGAATAATTAACCAATATCATATGGTATTTGTTCCACAATTCGCTGTCTTCCATTTGGTGATTTATGATGTCCTCCGTAAAAGACTGCTACTAAGAACCGAAAAAACAAAACAGTGTTACCCGAGAACCGGCGGCGGGCGCCGACACAAAACCAAATTAAATTTATGTGGTTATCGGCGCTGGGGCTACAGATGGTTCGCGCCGAAATACTCATAAATCCGGGGAGGTAGGTCAGGGTCACCAAGCATGAGAGGGAAAGTTTGCTGGTGAAGCACCAGCCTTTGTGCGTATGAGGGTTCTGTGGAAACCTTTGTTTGACATAAATATATGTTAAATTATTAGATTATTACGCACGCAGCCTCAGATTAAATAATGAGGTGTGTTAAAATAGAGTAAACATTTACATACAGGCACTTACATTGCTTCTGGCCCCACACTAGGATACCCTGGGTCGTGGTAACCAGAAACAGCGAGTGATTTTTTCTTTATCCTCAGCCGGGGATCAAACCCGGGACTTCTCGCATGGTAGGCACACCCGCAGCGCCACAGGAGTCGTCAAACGTACAACTGTGCCCCTGTTACCTCGTATGGGAAAACTAAGTCTGTTGTTATTTAACAACATACTCTAGTATTAATTGTATTTACAATTAATACTAGAGTAAGGGCGACTCACACCAGACTTTTTACAGCCGCTCAACACGAGAGATATGAGCCTGAGGTACCGGCTTCGGAAGAAAGAAAAAAATACCTCTTGGATATTTACATGTTTGTGAAGTCGCTGTTTCTGGTGCATAGGGTATCCTAGTGTGGGGCCAGAAGCATTGTACGTGCCTGTATGAAAATTGTATGTTGTACAGTTGAAACACAACGTACATCGCGGTCAAGTTACGTAGTCAAGCACAGCAGGTTATTGCCTGTCCGCCAGGTCCCCAGGTTACATAGCCGTGTTATGTTTAAGTCCTATTTAAACTGTATATAGCGGCTGTAAGTAGCCTGGTGCGAGTCGGCATGAATGTACAACGCCGCAGGATTTCTCGGCTTCGAGCTGGAGCTGGAGGCCTCACCCGGGAGTCCCACATAGACAAGCTGTGCAAGAAGCTGGGAAGTGCGTGCTTGGCTCTTCGACGTCTGGCCTGGAGCGTCCCAACCGAAGTGGTTCGTACATGCTGCTTCGCCACTATACACTCGCTGCTCCAATACGGTGCCGAGCTATGCGCGGTCATCATGCAAAAAAGGGCCGTACGAGCCATCGCACGGGTTCCATCAGATACGTCTGCGAGGCCGTACTTCAAATCACTTCGCATCTTAACAGTGCCCGCAATAGTGTTCTTCCAGGTTGCTTTGTATGTTCGGCAAAACCTAGACGAGTTCAAGACTCTAAATGACCTCAGCAAGTATGCCACGCGAAACGGACATAAACTGGCTGGCATACCGCGTAAATTGGAAAAGTCCAACAAACTGACCCATGTCATGGGTCCAACTTTTTATAACAAACTCCCCGACAACATAAAAATTGTCCCAAGTACAGACACCTTCAAATATAAACTTAAAAACCATCTTATTGACTTGGCACCCTTTAGTTACGACGAGTTCGCTATTACCTCCAAGGGATAATTTGTGACGTACCTTAGTACCTAATAATATTGTTAATTGTTATGATCGCATTTATTTCTATAATTTTCATTATGACCACCATTTTATGAAAATTTTACTATAATTTATTTTACAATAACTTTACTAAAAACTTTAGCTAATTTACGTATGTAGGTAGTAGACCTATTTATATTATGTAAATATGACAAGTAATTGAAAAAAATATGAATAAATATCTTATGTCTCATGTCTTATGTAGCTGTTAGACTACGGAGACCAATTTGGCGTCATTAGTGAAGCAGCAAATCCGTCTAGCTGCAACCGAAGAGCGGTGTCCTCTTGTATGAAGATGAAGCGATTTACTTAACACGCTCAGCGCCAGTATATCTTTAATGATACACCATAGGGTGCTTTCTCACAGGCCAGTGTATACCTATAATTTTTTAGTATTTTTTTTAAGAAAAACCCCATATTTTCTTTATTTTATAAGATATTTACACCCCAAAAACACAGGCACATTCTCCAGGGCCAATGCTTTTGAACGCGCTACTATAATGTATGAATCGGTGTATATTGTGGGATACACCGGCCTCCGAAGTCGGGCAGTGTGGTGTATCAATAAGGATACACTGGCCTGTGACAAAGCACCCTATGGTGTATCATTAAAGATACACTGGCGCTGAGCGTGTTAAGAACGTTATGTAAGCGAGAGATTCCAAAGACCTATGGGGACCTTTGGATCTGATATGACTCGGGGCGGCCTATTCTCTTAGTTAGTTTTGACATTTTAATAAGATTTATTCATTATTTTTATTTTAGTTCTTGGCGAAGCTCTAGGGTATTTGACATTTTTATTTTTATTAAAAAGAGACTTCTTTAACTGTTTTTTTTTGTTAGTCGATGCGGTGTCCCACTGATGGGCAAAATGCTCACCGGTTCGAGCCCACATATCTCTAGCTGAAGATCCATCGGTCCACCCTGGCAGGAACTTAATTTAATTAACTTATAATAATAATCACAGACGTCTTTCAAGGGGCATTCTCTACTACAATAAGATACCTGTGGAGATTTTGGAATTGCCATTTGAGCAATTTAAAATGCATGTTAAAGCTTGTTTGTTCTAGGCACTTTTAAATAGTTCTAGGTGCTTACTCGGGGCTAGTCGTTGACGATACATATACTATTTCAGGTGCTGGTGTTGGTACTGACTGTCGAAAAAGGGATATCACAATGTTCAAGATTAATTAAATGACGAGACATATGGGGTTAATCTGGCTCAACAAAGACCTTGCTGTTACTAATTTTGTAATTATTTATTCCTCCTTATTAATCATAATAATAAACAATTTTTAAAAGTGATCTAAAAGCAATCTGAGGGATTTTCTACGCCCTTCTTCTCCCACAGTCGTCGAATAGAGAAGAGGCAAAAAATGTCGTTTGCTTACTTCTCCTCGAATCTCCTTGTGGGCCTTCTCCTACGCCGGTGGCGATCTGTAGATCTGTAGACATCCAGACAAACATGTCTAGCCCAGTGCCATTTGAGTATATGATTTTAACTGTGATTAGATTATGTATGACTGAATAAATCCCAAGATTCCCAGGATCGTAGCATGCGGAGCGTGGTGGATAGCAGTCTTGGCCTTCTTCGTGAGCTGAGGATATGTTGATATGCATGTACAGTGAGGAACTGAATTAGCCAATCTACAACGCACAGCTTGGCAATATATTGTGGAAATGTGGAAAATTACGGACTGCAGCTTGATTTACGCAGATGATATACCCTAAAAATGTTCAGGGCTCTGTACCCAAAGGGTGCTAAACGGGACCCGCTGTCCATACGTCCTTCTGTCCGTCTGACCCGTTATAGGTAGAGAGTTGAAATGTTCACAGAATATGTATCGGTTGCCGCCATAGCAACAAATAATGAACTACACGATATTTTATAAAATAAAGGGAATCCCCATACAAGAGACGTGATGATAAAAACGCAAATTTCGCGGCAGTTTTTACTATCGTCGGTGGCGCAATGGTTTCCGCAATTGGAAGCCGGATCCGCAATTAGTTGAAACTCAGTCCGTACATATTATTTTTGTTTCTTTTTTTGACCTTAAGTTGTCTTGTACGTTGGTACGGAACCCTTGCTACTGTAGCCCGGCTGCTAATCTTCTTTCATACTGTGATGTGATGTGATGACCTCTGTGGAGTTGGGTTCGAGATACCCCTGGTCGACCACCGACTGGGGAGAAAGAAAAAATAGTCCCTGGGTCTTGGGTGAATACCCAAGACCCAGGGACTATTTTTTCTCACATTTCTATTTTTTTTTTTTTCGACGTCACACACATGTACATTCGTACATGTGTGTGACGTCGATGTTTCTGGTACCCACGACACAGGGTATCCTAGTGTGGGGCCAGAAGCAATGTATGTGCCTGAACCTATATCTAAATATAAATGTTTATGTTTATGAACAACAAAATAATATGTAAAATGGATCCACTTGATTTCATACAAACCTTCACCTAAAAATGAAACCAAAGTAATCTAAAATCCTGAAAAGTTGACTGGGATCCAGCAACTTTAGTCGTCACGCAATTTAATTTAGTACTCCAATCGTGATTAATTAACCACACTCAAGCGTTAATGGTTTCCCTCGACTGGAGGCGGAACCCTGATTAAATCCGCCAGTCCCAGTGACCTCTAGACTTGAAGCAGGATGTCCTGGCGACCTTACCTTTACAAGAAGGTGGAGGAACATTGAGGTTTACTTCACCTATATTTGGATAGAAATCCGTTCGTTTTGATGATTTGCTTTATTTACCTTTACTACCTGCTTGTTCTTGTTAGGTACTACCTCTGGGCTTAATTAGTTTTATTGAGTAATTTATTTTGTTCTGAGGATAAACAAATTAATAAAAATAAACATAGTCAATCAATAGTCAAAAGTTTTATTTTGGCTACACATTAAAAAAATATTAAGTATATGTATAATACTAGTCATTAAGCTTAGTGCACATAATTTTTTGCCTCTTCTCCACGTTGGACCACTGTTACACTGAAAAAGGGCACAGAAGCTCACACAGATTAATTTTTAGGGTTCCGTGCCCGAAGAGTCAAAAGGGACCCTACTACTAAGCCTCCGCTGTCCGATCATCTGTCTGTCGGTCATTGGGCTATATCTCATGAGCCGTAGTAGTTAGAAGGTTGATCATTTCACAGAATGTGTATTTCTGTTGCCGCTACAGAAACCAATAACTACACGAGTTTTTGTAAATAAAAGAGGGTCCCCATGCAAGAGTCGAATGACGTGGCCCCTGCGAATCACAGAATCATCTTCATTCAAATATCATCGAACTATCATAACGTTCTTCGTTGGCGCAATGGACGATGCTAATAATTATACGCAGTACTATTTATTCAATTTAAAATAAATTGAATATTTCAAGTATTAGATGTCTAAATACTTTTTATTCCAAAGGAAATTCTCAGTCAATGTGTGGGCCGAAGAGATAGGCAGGACGTTGATTGGGCCACACTTCTTACCAGATACCTTAAACGGCCAAAACTACTTGGATTTTGTCCAGGACGACCTACCGGTTTTGGTGGAAGAGTCTGGAGCACCGATGGATCGGGAATTCATATTCCAACAAGACGGATGTCCAGCACATTGGACTATTGAAGTCAGAAGCTATCTTGACGACTGTTTTCCCAATTGCTGGATCGGCAGAGACGGGCCTATTCCTTGTCCTGATCGTTCACCAGACCTGACCCCAACGGACTATTTTGTGTGGGGCAGAGCCAAAGAACTGGTCTATTCTAACGTAGCCATCAAAACAAAAGAAGAGTTGATTTCAAAAATAATAATGGCTTTCCACACCATGAAAGATGAAATGATGCTCAAAATCACGACCACAGAAGTCCGAAGACGGGCTCGTGTCAGTGTGAGGAACCAAGGATCTCATTTTCCTATTCATCTCTATTTTCCTCCCTCAAACTGGTAAGTAGGTCATAACTTCAAAAATGTGTGAGGTATCTACGTCAATAATACCTTAAATGAGAGTACATTAACTAAGAATATTTTATAAAGATTTGCACATAAAAAGCTTCCACTTGTTTTTGTTAAATTAGGTCCAAAAAACTTATTTTATTGATGATTGAAATTTGCCGTGCTCTTCAATAGTCTGTAAAAACCAAGTCTGACAAGTAGGAAATGCGCAAATCAAGATTTATTAGAATGCTTATTAAGTGATTTATAATAATCAATTGTAAAATAATCCAATTATTGTTTAGTTTCGCAATGATAATCACTTAACTGTGAAAATCTGGATTTTTTCTTCAAAAACACTAAATCATCAATAAAAATTTAACGGTAAGACTTCGCCACATGTATGTTTGGCACAAATGGTTCTAAATGGTCTGTACTAACTTCGGTTTAAGTATTTGCATCGATCTACCGGACAACCTGCATAAATTTTTGTTTCATATTCTTGGTCCATATTTTGCTCATTACGAACGGACGGAACCCTTCGTGAGCGAGTCCGACCCGCACTTGACTGGTTTTATAAATAGGTGTTTATATATTACAAAATTATCATATCAACAACAACAATGTGCAGTCCGGTAGGTTCATTTGGGATGGTTGCGTTTTGGGGATTTATGGTCTGTATCTATTCTATTCTGTATTTCTGACATAGGTACCCGTACTTTTCAAATTTATGTTCTGAAGGATGGTCGCCATCTTTTAATTGACTTTTAACCAATCAACACACGTTTTTTTTTTATTGTACTACCGATAACTATTTCACACAAACTATCACCTAAAACAATTGTGTTTTGAATTTGAAATAAGTCTGGATATGTCAAAAGATACAGATTCGAGCTATGGTATTTACCTGTGCCTCTGTCACGTCGTTTAAGAAAAGTCGTGACTATATGTTTTGTTCGTTTTATGGGATTGATAGATGTAAAACGCTCAGGAAACTTACATTGTCATGGTAGGTACACACAGGCCATAGATAGAAGTAGACGCCGTAAGTACCCCAATATGTATGCGAACTAAACGTGTCAATTCTTTCATATAAAAGACGCCTGTCAGTTAGAACAGTCACAGCAAATACACTCTTATCTATGAATCATAAGACCGACTGAGAGTAGGACTAATCGTAATATAACGTGTTACATGCGAAGTACATTTGCGGCATCGAACTAGAGTCTGTGGTATAGGTATCATTCATATCATAATGCATATGATAATGGGAAATATTAAACTGACTTTCACAGCAAATATCAGGGAAAAATACTGCGGTAGCTTAGGTGAAGGGTAAAGGGGGTGAGCGAAGCGAAGCCCCCTTTATCCTTGGTATTAGTTTGAACATGTAAGAACTACAAAAATACTTAAAACATAAAAGTGTTTTTGATGACTTGACTGATCCGTTTTTGCTGTGAAAATCAGTATTTATGATAATAAGGCATGACGTTTACTTCGCATATTTATTTATGACCAGATATCTATAATGCTAAATGAGCTCCGTGGTCTAATGGGTTTCACGCTTGCTTCTCACACAGGTGATGCAGGTTCGAATCCTGACCATCATGTGCCAATGAGATAATAAATTTATCGTAAGTACATTATCGGACGTTCAGTGTTTCGGATGACACGTTAGGCTGTAGGTCCCGGCTACTATCCCTATATGGCAGTGGTCGTAAAACCCTTCCACCAACCCGCACTGAGCCAGCGTGGTGGAGTATGGCTTAATCTTACTCATATCCGGGTAAAGGCCCGTGCCCCTCGGTGGGGACATTAATGGGCTACATTTATCTACAATGCTTAATACAAAACTACACAGTTTGAGATTCACAAAACAAATCTAATCTAGCAGAATTGCGTATTAACTTGAAACATGAGTTGCTGAGTTCACAATACTAAAGAATGCTCAATTGTCGGTGTAAGCTGTTTGAAATGCGATAGTATTTGAAACGTTATTTGCACCAACACTGCGACTGCAATGTTTCTGCACAATATTGTGACGCGCCCAAACATTGAATAACTTAGACGTATTACCAGAAAAAACAGCGTAGCAACCCTACAATCGCACTATGTAGCTTGAGCGACAGGAAACCAAATATATGAACTCATAACGATTTGTGCAAAAAAGAAGGTAAGGGTAAATATTCCGACAGAGTAATGGGTTCTGTAGGAGAGGATTGCTCACATTATGTTTGCAGAGTCAGTACTTCAGAGTTATTATACATTTATGTCTAGGTTTAGACTTTTAGAGCTGGGAGATGTTTTGATGGAAACGTCAGATCAAATTTTTTGTTCACTTATCACCACCCGCGGTACATGTGCAATGGCGGGGGTGTTGTGTCGACAAGGCGTATGTTGCTCGCATTCTGACCTAATTTATGTTTTGGATTAAGAACCACCAACCAATTCCTTCTTTCATCAGCTTTTTACGTATCTCGTAAAAGCATTGACATAAAAATCATTAAAGTCCAGATTGTATCCAAGCAATTTATCAATCTTCAAGGGCTTTCTTCAATATTGATGAACCGTTCTTATTTCATGTGTCATAGGTAGGAACAACTAGTACTATAATCAGGGGCGGATCCAGAAGGTCTAGTCAGGATCGGTCCAATTCGTCTCAAGCTGCAACAGCATACACTCCTTTACCTTTACCTAAACTTTAAACTTTAAATTACCTTCTTTATGTTTTAGATAGCTACATTACATTGAAATTATAAAAGTACTTGATTTGGTCTGCTAATATCTCATCATTCATATCTTTAGGGGAGGAGCCTCGCTACTTATCCCAAAACACAGGGGAAACCCTTCCTTGGAGAGTATTGACTATGACGTTATTTTTGCTAACTACCAACACCTAATCTCATAAACAGAAGATATATCTATCTTTAGTAAAGTTTATGTAACAAGAAACTCTACCTTTCTTATTCTGTATTAATTTGTCATTTTGTCATTTTTGTGAAATGTTTATTGAATAAATCATTATTATTTTTATTATTGACATAAAAATAATTTAAAGTCCAGATTTTGGCCAAGCAATGTATCAATCTTCAAGGGCTTTCTTCAAGATTGATGAACCGCTCTTATATGTTGTGTCCTAGGTAGGAACAACTAGTACTATAATCAGGGGCGGATCCAGAAGGTCTAGTCAGGATCGGTCCTATTCGTCTCAAGCTGCAAGAGCACGCACTCATTTTACATGTGGCCAGCACGTGGCGCAAGTCGCCTAGGAAATTCATCACGGCTACCAAGTCGAGTAGGGAGAAGCCGGTAAGAACCGCTATAGGGGCGTCGGATGCCGACTCCGAAATTACGCATGGTTATCATATCGGGTAATGAATATCTAATTTTTGCAGTTATGATTTTGACATAGCTAACAGGATATATCCCAACTCCACCCAACCACAATCAAAATCAAAACCAAAAATTCTTTATTACTATAGATATTTACAGAAAAATATATACAGACACTTGCTATATGATATATACTTATTTTTTCCTCCTCTCTACATTGGACCACTGTGACAAAGGAAGGGCGTAGCAACTACCACAGATTGATTCTTAGAAATCTTTTAAAATTGGCTGTAACATAACATTGCGTCCGCCTTTTCCCATACGGGGTAGCAGAGGCCCAATTGTGCCCACCTTGAGCCAGTTATTCAATACTCTATTTTGCGTGACAGGGGGCTAGCCCATCGCCGTAGCTATGGAGTAATTAAGGTTTCCATTTGAATTGAACATCTGAAGACCAAGGGAGTGCTCGTGTAACGAAAATGGGACAAATCAATACCAATGAGTTGTGTAAACCGACGACCCGTCTATCCCACTCTATTTCATTAAATCTCTATTTGTAACTATCTATTCTCACTCCCTTATATGTATCTATAGCTAAGCCCCTGAGGTTACACCCCATACAGTCCTGTCATTTAAGTAATCTTGAACATTGTAACGTTTCTTTTTAGCCGAAATCGCTTTTACATATTTTTTAAATTGCTCAAACGGCAATTTCATGTCTGTCTCAGACAGAGAGTATTGGCCATTATGGAATGCACTTTTGTATCGAAAAAATCCCGCGAGTTCAGGCTCGACAAATATATCGGATGTATATTTACCTACGTTCAGGTTTTGGCTAATATGGAATGCACTTGTGTATCGACCGTATAAATCCTGCGAAAAAAACAGGGTTTTTTCTGGCTATAAAATTGGACGCTTATTTACTTATCTTAAATTCTAAAGTAGGATGGAATTACCTATTGTAAGTACCTATTGAAATAAATTATTAAATATTATTGTGATGAGTCAAATTTGGTTAATTTTCTTTCTTGTATCCGATGCATCCGTTAGTTATGGCATTAGTAGGATGCCACTCGGGAATAGTTGAATTGGAGTATCGAGTAAATGAGTAGATTACTCAATACTATCAATCACCACACTTTGTACAAAGAAGCAATAAACCGATTTAGGACTATGTGGGAAAACTGTCATTTTTCCAAAATTCTCCGCCCACTTGAATAGTGAATAAGGTGACTGACCAGCGAAGGAACCCCGAAACTAGATAGAACCGGATTGAAGTATCATATCGCGAAGTTGGCAGACAATTTAATGAACGGACCCGCAGCGGGTAGTATTACCGGCTAGAAGGGTTTGCTTTAACGTATTCAGTTTCATAAACGGGTTGCAATACAACACTTGATAATTTAAGGAATTTAACATTATGACAGCGCCGTGTCAGTATATTTATGAAAACCTAATGTACGTCCACAAAAATATTGATAAATTTCCTAAGAATATACCTACTACTAGGCTCCATAAGGTTAATGTATCTTTTAAAGGGCAATGTATTCGCTTTTACAACAAAATCCGACTGAATTACAAGAATTATCTGTAAATAAATTTAAAAATGTTGTTAAAAATCACTTATTTAAAAAGGTTACTACAAAATATCAGATTATGTAGAAGACAAGAAAGCTTGGGAAGGTGTTTGCTCCAATTCTGTAAAAAATAACGTATAAAGCTGGAGGTTTCTAGTCGCCTCTTTGCCTCCAGCATCTAAAACATTGAGGTGACGGAATTCAAATTGAGTTCTATATTTCCCTGTACCTTATACATGTGTTAGTTTAAGATTTGACATTCTCCAAATGTTATCTATGTGTTTCTTATGGAAATAAACTCTTTTTGAATTTTGAATTTTTTGATAATACATATACATATACATTGCCTTCCGGGAGACGGAAAATAAGGCTTGTCACCAGCATGCTCAGTTAATCTTCAACTCGGACAATAAGGTTATGTATGCAGTGCGTGAGTGGTATAGTCCTATCCATCGTAAATGGATGGAATATCACCGACCTTGCTAATCATGTGTTCTTTAAGTTTAATTTAATATTAAGATGATTATTATAAGCTGACATCAATTATTACTGTATTGTTCAAATTGTATATTTATGAAAATTAGTTATTGAATTTTGAAAAGGAAAATATATATATATGTATAAAATGTATCGCGTTTTAGATTGCATGCGATTGTAGACGCACTGTACTTAATAACTAACTTTAATGATCATGTTTTATTGGTAATTAATCGTATTTAGGTTATGCAGATATTTTCAATTTAAATAATACATTTAGAATTATTGTAAATGATTCTGGGAAATAAACTTATTATTATTAATACCTGTCTATTTGATTGGAAACCTAGCTTATTTTATTATATTCACAGTTGGTACATGATGAGATAATTCCGGATACCTGTGACGGCCGAACTGTTATTGTTACGGACAAAGATAAAGACTCAAAGTCTAAAAATCTTTATTACTGTAGATATTTACATACTGAGTAAACGTATCTTGTATCTTTTCTTGGGCCAACAAGAAATTGTACATTTCTTAAAATTCTACATCGTATTGACATCATCAACATACTACAAGTATGAAATAATAGTTGGATTTTATACGGCAAATGTAGTTTACAAAGTTATTGGTGCGGCTTCTTTCATACTCCATGTGTATGTCACCGGAAGATAGTCAAAACCGTTAGTTGTTAAACTAACGCGGTAGTTGACCATCAATTGACAGATAGTAAACCAGACCGACAGGATTTAGAACTTACGTTTTTTTTGTTCGTACATGTCAACCTAACACGAAGATTATTCAGGGCCTTCGCTGCGCTCGCCTCCTCTAGTCTTCTCCTAAGCTACCGCAGTATTTGTGCTGGTATTTCGTTTGCAATTCAAGTTTGAGCCAGTTTACTATTTAACGGTTTTAACCGTTAGTTTATCAACTAATGCGTCATATAGTACGCGGTAAATGACAGGACTGCATGGGGTTAATATAGCTCAACACAGACCTTGCTGTTAATAAATTTGTTATTATTTATTCCTGCTTATTAATCATAATAATTAAATTTTTCATATTTGTAATAGTTAAGCACAACCTATTTTTAAACTAGATTTAATAATCAATCCGTAGAAGTTTCTACGCCCTCCTTCTCCCAGAGTGGTTCAATGTAGAGAAGCGGCAAAAAATGACGTTTGCTAAGTATATGTAAATATCTACAGTAATAAAGACATTTGATTTGTACATAACCAGGAGCATTCGTATATATTTCGTATATATTTATTGCACATAAAACGACAAAAGATATAATAAGACAGAAAGGACATCTACAAAGGCATGCTTATCTCTAAATAGAGATCTCTTCCAGCAAAACCAAGGTTGATATGAATAATTTAATATACTGGATAGAGGATGGATGGCCGAGTCGGCAGTAACCCTGCCTTCGAACCCAAGGGTCCCGGGTTCGAGTCCCGGTGGGGCAAATATTTGTTTGATGAGAACGGATGTATTTATAGTATAGTATTTATCTATATACGTATGTGTATCGTTGTCTAGTACCCAAGATACAGGGAATGCTAGTTTGGGGCTAGATCAATGTGTGTAAATGGTGTCCAAGGTATTATTATATTATTATTATTATATTCATACTTATATTACTGAACTATAGAACTAACTGCTAGATACACTACATACACAAGTACATAAATATTATATAAAAATATAAATACAAATAAATAAACTAATATATACAAAGCTCAAATCTAGGATAGAGAAAGATAATGCTCCTTCAAACGATTCTTGAAGACGAGGAGAGACGGACTATCTCTGATAGTGCAGGGAAGTAAGTTCCAAAGAGCGATCGCCCGCAATCGAAGCATTCATAAGTTGGTATGTCGTGTTGAAAGAAAATGCAGTCGGAATATTTGTATTTATGATAATTTCACTTGTTCATCCGATAAAGTTCTAGGGGCAACACATTTCCTGTATCGCTCGCGAGGTCCACAGCTCACAGAGCCTCTAGTCGTAGATATTTACATATTGTGCATAAGCTAAATTTGCGTAAATCCGAGTAAGTCCAAGTTGCATACAATCGTATCACAATCACCAAGAAACCAGAATGGCAGTTTAAGAGGCGCAAAATCCTTAAGTTATGGCGTTAAGACGTGCTACGGTCAAAGATAGTGGAGTGGTCAGTTGAAATCTAATAGTAGTTTATGTGACTGATACATAATGAAGGGCATTGAAATTTGAGAGTGGGTTTATGAAACGAGATCACTCGAAAATTTTAATGCCTAATATGTACAGTTACTAACACTAGTTTATCTAAACAAATATCATAAGCTCTCTTTGATGTGTTCAGGAACCGCATGTTCGACCGATATTGTGGCATTGATCAATGCTCTGCACTTATTAAGCTAGTTCAGTAGTACCAACTTCACAGACAAACTAGGGGCGGCGCGGGCAGGCGGCGGCGTTAGAAATTTGAATGTCATAATATGTCGAAATATTGATAAGAAATTAGTTTTTACCAAGTACTACATCATTATGCTGGTGGTGCGGTGCTTGGACGCAGTAAAGAGGGTTTATGATACGTGTGTAGATAAAAGGGTTTAATACTGATTTACAAGCATTATAGCGTCTGTCCAGGCCTTTTGCGATACTGAGTGGCAGATGCAGTTGGGATGATTTATACAGTTTTGTTAACTAGACAATTTATGTGTGTCCAAAAATTTTTTAAATGCAATACGGTATTTGACAAGGCTGTCCAATTAATCTAGAAACATATCTCAAGCTGAACCTCTTTCAACAAAAACGTTTGACAATATAAGCATTGTATATTTCCAGCAGTTGTATTTATAAACTCAATGTTGTGTTAAAAGTTAGTCAAATGCTGCCAGTATTTCGTAGAACTCGTGAACAAATCACTGTTTTGACAGTTCCTAAAAAGTATATGTTTTGACGAGCAAGCAAATACCGTATTTGTGTCATTTCGTTAACCCAGAGCTATGTGTTGAGCTACATAAAAGATCTGTTGAAAACATACAATTCCAATATTGTCGAGTCTTCTTGTACTCGTACATGACCCTTCAACTTCGGACATATTTTTATGTTTATTTGAACACCTAGAGTAAAGCCAAGTAGATATTTAAAAGAATGTCAATAAACGAAAGTAATACGACAAATTTTGTGAATAATAACCACTGCCCTTACGGTTACCTCAAAAATAGTAATTTTTAATTTTATCTGGTTGATGTTAGAATTTGTAAAGTCAAGGCAGGGTTTCTTTACGTTTTTAGGGTTCCGTATTTTAAGTAACTACTCGGTTTTACTCTAATGAAATACTGACCTAAAAGCGCACAGGAGCGAACGTAATTAACATTCATCCTGAAATATAACCGATAACAATCCGCAGAGCATCCTGTCCCATTCTACGGGGTGATATTTGAACCATTATATTGTCGATGTCGAAGCCAGGGGGTGATTCTCACACAATATCACCACTCGATAAATTGGCGGATATCGAATGACAAAATCACTTTTTATTGAATATTCTCCTACAATATTTTTCGTAAAGTTCATTGGCCTTACCTTAACCTTTCATCAGTGGGTGGAACGCTTCTTAACCTAACCACAACCTGATAGTCAGTCAACTGTTTTAGATACTTGCTTTGCTTGCTTTCAAAATTGCTTTAGCAACTCCGGCTACTTAATAGGGCTGCGGCGATGCCCCCGCACTGCAGCACACCCACGTTCGCCCCCGCAGCCTCGGCCGCTCCATCTCACTCAGCGTGCCTCCGGCTCATAAAAAAGCATGTCCTGCTTAAGATTTTCAACCGGTTATGTGAAACTACTAAATGGCCCACCTCGCAGTTCTCTAAGTCGTAAAATTTCAGCACCTTCTCAGAAAGGAGATGCCTACTCTTCTGCTCAAGTTCGTCACCAGTACCAACAGCTACAGCTGCCCTCACTATGGTGCTTGGTACTGCAAGAGCCTCCGGTGGCTCAAAAGAGTCCAACACCGACGTCACCACATCACTAACCGGCCGCTCCCAACAGTCCAATATTGGTATCACTTGATCGCACACAACACTATGCCCCGAAGGAACCGGCCGCTCCGAACAGTCCAATACTGGTATCACTTCATCGCACACAACACTATGCCCCGAAGGAACCAGCCGCTCCGAACAGTCCAATACTGGTATCACTTGATCGCACACAACACTATGCCCCGAAGGAACCGGCCGCTCCGAACAGTCCAATACTGGTATCACTTGATCGCACACAACACTATGCCCCGAAGGAACCGGCCGCTCCGAACAGTCCAATACTGGTATCACTTCATCGCACACAACACTATGCCCCGAAGGAACCGGCCGCTCCGAACAGTCCAATACTGGTATCACTTCATCGCACACAACACTATGCCCCGAAGGAACCGGCCGCTCCGAACAGTCCAATACTGGTATCACTTGATCGCACACAACACTATGCCCCGAAGGAACCGGCCGCTCCGAACAGTCCAATACTGGTATCACTTGATCGCACACAACACTATGCCCCGAAGGAACCGGCCGCTCCGAACAGTCCAACACTGGTATCACTTGATCGCACACAACACTATGCCCCGAAGGAACTGGCCGCTCCGAACAGTCCAATACTGGTATCACTTGATCGCACACAACACTATGCCCCGAAGGAACCGGCCGCTCCGAACAGTCCAATAATGGTATCACTTGATCGCACACAACACTATGCCCCGAAGGAACCGGCCGCTCCGAACAGTCCAATACTGGTATCACTTGATCGCACACAACACTATGCCCCGAAGGAACCGGCCGCTCCGAACAGTCCAATACTGGTATCACTTGATCGCACACAACACTATGCCCCGAAGGAACCGGCCGCTCCGAACAGTCCAATACTGGTATCACTTCATCGCACACAACACTATGCCCCGAAGGAACCGGCCGCTCCGAACAGTCCAATACTGGTATCACTTGATCGCACACAACACTATGCCCCGAAGGAACCGGCCGCTCCGAAACAGTCCAATACTGGTATCACTTGATCGCCCACAACACTATTATTATTATTTATTTATTGTCAGATAGGTACACATCCATAGTAAATTATAAAAAGACAAAATATTTTGTACATTAACACACAGGTAACCTAAACTATTTTTTATTTTTGTATAGGTGCACATCTATCCAGTGTTTCAGCAAGGGACTATCGACCCTATCCCCTAACGCACTGATGATCCCGTTCGAGCTGCCGCGAACACGACTCATCATAGAGGCTGCTCTCTTACGCAAGATGGCAAAAAAGTCATCCACTCTTGCCTCCATGAACATCGATGAGGCGCTGCAGTATCGCGGCAGCCCCAACACAATCCTCAGCGCGTTATTGTATTGGACACGCAGAGCGCTGTAGGCCCTCTGCGTATAGCGAACCCACAGACTGCAGGTGTAGAAGGTTTGACAGTAAGCTCTGAAAAGTGTAAGTTTCACTTCTTTAGTGCACCGTGCAAACCTGCGGGCCAGCATGTTACAGCGAACCGACAACGCCCTGCGCTCTCTCTCCATGTCCAGATCATCTGTGAGTGTCTCCGTGACCACATGCCCTAGGTACTTAAATTTTGCGACTCTATTCAGGGCGATGCCACATAATTTGCGCGATTTGCCACAACATTGTGCGAGAATGTGGAAGGTTCTGTGAGAAGATTGCATGATAGTGTAGTCTTGTAATTATTTTCTCGAATGTTTATGGATATAATGATAATATGGTAACTGCATTTATACGATTGAATTTAACTTATTATATTTGACATAATTATGGTAAATTAATTTGTAATAATTGAATTGTATTGTATTTTCTAATTTTGTATATTTGTGTCGACTTGGCTTTGCTGTAATGGCACAAATAGATTATGTAAATAAATAAATAAAAAAAATAAATAAAATAAATAATTTGACAGGAGGCACAAAAGATGGTTTTTTAGTGCCGGCCTTGAATACAAGCATTTCGCTTTTTTTGGCATTGTACCTTAGGCCATGCGAACTATGCCCCGAAGGAACCGGCCGCTCCGAACAGTCCAATACTGGTATCACTTGATCGCACACAACACTATGCCCCGAAGGAACCGGCCGCTCCGAACAGTCCAATACTGGTATCACTTGATCGCACACAACACTATGCCCCGAAGGAACCGGCCGCTCCGTACAGTCCAATACTGGTATCACTTGATCGCACACAACACTATGCCCCGAAGGAACCGGCCGCTCCCAAGAGTCCAGGACTGGCATCACTTCGTCGCTGGAATCACTATTGTTGTTGTTATCGGAATGATAAATATCTAAACGAGACGAAAAGCTTAACTATTTAGTAAGCGCCTAACTTCCAAACTTTTTGAGAAAAAAGTTTAGCTCCTTCAAATGATTTTCAAAAAAATCAGTACTCTATATCTCACTGGCAAGACGACGATGGCGCCGCGGCTACCGGAGTTGCTTTTAATTACTACTTATTATAAATATTATGAATCGGATTAAAAAAATACATATCTGGAAATCTTGAGTTCCTACCACTGAAACTTTTAGGATCGTGTTAAGAATGACCTCTATACAACAAAAAAAAAGCCTTAGTAAACTGCCCTCTTTCTAAATTCTACCTACTATTCCATCTACAACCCCCTTGTGAGCACTAATTTACTAAGCTCTCCGCCCTCTTCAGCAGTTAACCCACTGTCTTCCCTAAAACATTTATTTGACAATTTTCCAATATAACAATGGTTGGCCATACCACGAAGTGATCAATTTTTAGCCCCGAAATCGATACTTACTAGAATAAGGCAATAATGTAATGTTGTAAGGCGGTAATGTCTGTTCAAAATTTAAGCATTTTAGCGCCGGTAGGACGTCGATTCGATCTCCGTACTGGCCGAATATTTTTTTTCTTTTCTTCACCTTGTATTTTACCGAATTTTATAATATTTTTAAGAAAAAAATAATTGTACGCTTCTCCAAATATTTTGGTTGTAAATCGAACGGGCTGGGCTGCTAATAATAAAAATATCAATACTGAATACTCGTACGAACATGAAATAATATATTTTTTTAAGGGAAATAATAAAAATTTAAATAGTTCTTGGCAATTAGATAAGCTACAATGTTTGCTCGTCTAATAGTGTAGCATAACATAATATAACATAGCGTCACGCCTTTTCCCATACGGGGTGGCAGAGGCACAATGGTGCCCACTTTGAGCCAGTTATTCAATACTTCATTTTGCGTGACAGGGGGCTAGCCCATCGCCGCAGCTGTGGAGTAATGAAGGTTACACTCACGATGTTTTCCATCACCGTAAGAACGTCCGTATAATGTACCAATATATAATAATACTTTAGATAAATTAACTATCTCATTGGTACATGGTTAGGAATCGAACCTGCATCTCCTCTGTAAGAAGCAAGCGTGAAACCCATTAGACCATGGAGCTAATTTTTAATTAGTGTATTATAATCAAAATATTACGTAAGCAAAATGAAATAGGCAGGTGATATTTTATGTTTTTAATTTAGTGTGACGACGACACCACAGCCTTTAACCAGCGAAATATCAAGACGCTTTATAACGTTACCTCATTTGTCAAATTCTGATGAGTAGAGAGTTGGCCGAGCGAGCGAAGCTAGCGTCTCCGTTTCAGCTTGGGCAAAAATGCTTTTGTATATCCAGATTTCCGGCTGGTCTCCGCTACAGGTTGCATTTCTCAAACGATCCTCATGAATTTTGTGAGCAGGTTCGATAGTGATATGTTTTTTTTTGTCAAATCAGTTTTTGGAATTTTCTTAAAAATGGAAATGAAATAATAAAATAATTGTTTTAAGCTTTTTTTATTATTTTGCCTTATTAGACATACAAACAAAACATACACAAAACAGGCAAAAAAGGAACGGTCTCAGCATGTGCTGTGAATAGCACATGTGCGATCTCTCAGCGCTGGTTTTCTGACCGGCGGAAAATGGCGGAGATATGGGGGTTTGAAAATGTAAAACCATGCATATTACCAAATGGTTTGACGAATTTCTACAAAGACCGCGAGAGTGACGAACGCTATATAATTGTGGTGAAAAGTCAATAGCTTGGATTTTCAACCGACTTAAAAAAGGAGAATGTATTTCTGGGCAAGGGTCTACCTGTCACCCTGCTATGTAATTTATCCTTATCATCTTGGGTTTGCTGGAAGAAATCTCTTGTTAGAGATAAGCTTGCCTATGGAAATGTCTTGTCTATAAGTTTGTAATGTGAATTTTCAAGTGCAATAAAATATACGAAATTCGAGGTGGTAATCAATTCAACTGTTTTTTTTGGTATGTTTGCTACGCGATTATTTCGTCAATTCTGAATCGATTTTGATGATTCTTATTTTGATTGCTAGGTCATACTTCAGAGGTGGTCCCATATAAATTTTATCAAAATTGATTTAGCGCTGCTTAAAAGAATCAACAAAAACAAAAAATATACACAGATGACGTTTTGCGGTTCGGTTTCATTCGGTACATAGACTTTATTCGCAACCCGACCGGGGAGGGTGAAATAGGGCTTACACTTGAAGTCAGATTTAAAAAAAAAATACCTTGAAAGATCGCAAAATGTAATTTACAAAGTTATTGATGCGCTTTCACACTCCATGTAGGTGCATTCATAAGTTTGTTTATCAGAAGTTCAGCTTTCCACCAACAGACTTACGAGGTCTCGCAAGGAAACAGATGAACATTTATACATATATACATACCGGCCAAAATGGCATCGCCGTAGTCGGTTGGTTAACTTCGCACCGACCCATGTCTTGCTGGCAAGACATTTTCCCGATATAGGTTTTGAATTTTATTGCCAAGGCAAGAGGTTAAAAATCGCGATGACTCAAAAATGATAGTCGTTGAGAGGTTATAAAACTCTAGGTATAGGATGTACCGTATGCAGGGGCCCTATTCCGGTAGAAAGTTGACAATAACGCGACGACGACGGTCAACTTAAGGTAGGTTAACACTAGTTGGCGTTTGGATAATTATTATTAATTGACCGAGCGAACGAATCATCTCCGTTTCAGATTGGGCAAAAATGCTTTCGTGTGTCCGGCTGTTCTCCTTATCAGGTAATTTTTTTATTTTATTTTATTTAACGAAAACAAACGGTCATACAAAAAAAAAACAAACAGAGTTTTCTTAACACTAAATAGACCGAACTAACAATTTTGAATTTATATTTTGAGTCCTATCTAATCAAAAATGATTATTTAAACCTTAACTTTTATAAAACAAAACATATTCTAATCATAAGTATAAGTACACTTTATAAGATATATACATTACAATAAGCCAGAGGATCACCTCAACCTAGTGACCGAAGAATATTCTTTTTAAATGAGTTTAACCAATTACAGAAAATATCTATATCACTTAACTTATCATTATAAAGTTTACAGCGCCTTATAAAACGATTCTGTCCATACAAGGTGTTGTTATATGGTAAAAAGAAAAGCTTTCTCTTGCGTGATGGAAGAGAAAGCTCCCTTAAGAGGAATGTTAAAGCTTATTTTACCCAAAAAGGCTGTTGATCCGGTTCCTCAGCCAAGCCATGGACAAGAAGAACCTTGCGCCGCATAACCTGTTCATGCCTGTCAAGCCCCAGATTCAGAAACTCAATTTGCGACTTCAGCACTCTGAGAGCTTTCCAGATTAAGGGTTTGAAGACCAAGAACTGCTGCGCCAGGCTGCCAATATTCTGAGGGCTGGGAGAGGCTGCAGATCGGTGAAAGTAGGCTTAATGTCCTCCATACCCTTTGACAGCTCCGAGTACTGATCCATTTAAGAGGTTATGTTGAGTAGACTGATCAGATTGTGGTGATCTTGAATCAGATGTGTGCAGTAAAGGGTCTAGGACAACACTTTTAAGAATGATTGTACATTAGATTGATTTGACTAATTAAATAAATTAAAATAATATTGAGCAGATTATTTATTGTTGCTTTGTAGGACTACCCACATTAAAAAAAACCCCGGGCCGGGCTGTCCCAGACCTGTCGTCGCGTCGCCATTGTCAGTGAACCGTCAATGCCTACCGGAATAGGGCCCCAATTTACTTTCAACCAGTTTTTGTAAAGAATATTACATAGTAGCGAGTTTTACCGCCATTGTAACGTTTCACTTCAAAAGCTATTTGCTAAAATACATATTGTTTCAAATAAGTCTCTCTTTTCACTATTTGACAGTCCTACTGTTTCTTTTATTTAGCAGGCATCTTATTTTATAATTAACTAAGTAAAGGCGACCGGTTCCACCATACCCGAGATACGGTCGGTTAAAAAAGGATTGTATTTAAACAAAAAACTCTATGGCCTGAAAAAAAGAGATATCTATGGCAGCATATTTTTTTTCCAAAATACAGTTTTGACTGCCAAATTTACTCCATGTTCACAGAACCGTATGGGTAGCTAAAGGCCACTTTCTGTACGAATACTAAAGTTAGGTTTGTTAGGTCACATCTTTATAATACAAGCTGGAGCCGAAGCAAAGCGGAGCGGAGCGAGGCCACCCCATGTAATTTAGTATAAAACAATTTACAATACAACAATGAGCACATACAATTTACAATTTTGATAAACATTTAGCAAATTTGGGATGAAAAGAATTTTTTGGATGTAACTTTATGAAAAATTTAATGTCTCTAATAGTTATCGATCTATTAGAGGCATTTAAATTTTCAGAGGACCCGAGAATAGTGCGAACTCACTTACAAGGGTTCCGTACCCGAAGTATGCCAAACGGGACCCTCCGCTGCCCGTCTGACTGTCACCGGGCCGATGTGTATTTCTGTTGCCGCTACAGTAACAAATTAACTAATAATAATAATAATAATACCTTGGACACTATTTACACACAATGATCTAGCCCCCAACTAGGATACTCCATACAGGGATCTTGGGTACTAGCCAACGATACACGTACTTATATAGATAAATATTATACTTAGGACTAGGGTACACACATCCGTTCTCATCAAACAAATAGTTTCCCCCACCGGGACTCGAACCCGGGACCCTTGGCTTCGTAGGCAGGGTCACTGCCGACTCGGCCATTCGGGTCGTCAACTAAACGATATTTATAAATTAAAGAGGGGCCCCCATACAAGAGGCGTGTTTTAATATCGCTGCCCCTGTGAAATACCAAATCATCGTCATTCAAATATAGCCGAAAATTTTGCGTCGGCTATTAATCGTTTTGGTGACGCAATTACTTTGTTTACATATTATTATTTTTGTTTTATTTTTTTCTGTCCTAAAGTTGTCTTGTACGATGGTACGGAACCCTTCGTGTGCGAGTCCGACCCGAACTTAACAGTTTTTTTTATCATCCTTAGGCCCAAGATCACACAAAAGAGAGCTTTGGCAAAAAAAAAACTCATAGTTATGTTCAAAAATTATATGTTATTCTCAAAGATATAATCTAGTTTAAATACCATGTCGTTACGCGATTGGATTAATTTGGCTCGATTGTAAAAAATCCTGAACATGTCTATATTTAAAAGGAGATTCAATAATTTTAATATAAAATTACTGATTTTTCTCATAATTTTTATACCCAAATTTTCCTCTTTTAGAGTAGTTAGTAGTTTAGAGTATTAATCCTTAAATTTTACCAATTAGCTTATTTCCGTTTTTCAGTAAATTCGAAAAAATACCTAATTTTTAACGTCTCCGGGCGCCCCGATGCTGTTCCGCGCCGCCCGCTACCCCGCCAGTCCCGCTACCCCCGCCAGAAGACGACGGGCGAATGCGGCGCCCCTCACCTCAACAGCCAGAACTGGGCAACATATTTAAAAAATAGAACAAAAGCCCTGGCTGATATATATAAATTAGACAAATAAATTATTTCATTTCATTTCATTTATAGTACAATCACTCTTGTTATATGACTTATTTTAGTATGTTTCGGTGTTATTTTAAGTTATTTTGCGATGCTGGCTGGCCTACAGTGACATAGCCGGTAGATCTACCCGGCAGTTTTAGATTTGGTGAGACTGGCCTTCCGCCGGGCAGTGAACAGTCTCTCAGCGACAAATAGACGATAATTAACCAAAATCTTTTGTTCAGCTTTGGCGGGAAAGCTCAAGACGAAGTATCTACTTAGATATTGTATTTCAAATGGACGAAATGATAAAATATGTGGGAACCGTAAAACTAGGTCACGCTGGCAGGTAAACTTTTTGGTATAAGCGTACTGGATATCTAGATTGCGTATGGTTCCTACAAATAGGATGCTCATTCAAGATACGTGAAATAAATGTACTTGAATTTAACTCATTTAGAGCGCTCCGTGGTCCAGTCTAGAGGGTTTCACGCTTGCTTCTCACGCGGGAGATACAGGTTCGAATCCCGGCGCTGTCGGTGTACCAATGAGCAAGAGCAATTTATCTTAAGCATATTATACGGAAGGTCTAACGGTGATGGAAAACATCGCGAGGAAACCTTCAATTACCATAGCTGCGTCGATAGGCTAGCCGCCTGTCATGCAAAATTTAATAACTGGTTTAAAGTGGGCACAATTAAGCCTCTGCCAACCCGTATGGAAAAAGGCGTGACGCTATGCTATTCAGAGAATAGTCGACGGGCATTAGACTAAGCCAGAATTGAACCTCCCTCTTCGAATCTACAAAATTCAACAACCTATTTTGTAAGTAAATTTAGGTGCATATTATGTGTATTCGATCGATAAGCACATCCAGTTCAACTTATTTTTTGCCTTCTAAACTCAAAATAGCACCTTCCCGCTTGATTTTGGGTTCTCAGGCGGAAAAATTCTTCTTTACGAACCTCGCTAAGACCCTCGCCTTCGGCTCGTGACGTAAACTTCTCGGTTCGTAAATATAAGCCTTCGCGAACTCGTACGAAGTGTACTGTAACTTACTATTATCTACACACGTATCATAAACCCTCTTTACTGCGTTCAAAAACCGCACGTTACGATCAGCATTATGTTAAACTACTTGGTAAAAACTCGTTTCGTATCTGGAAAACTACAAATAATGGTCTTTATGTGTAGTTTTTCTACATATAATGACATTCAAATTTCGAACGCCGACGCCCACCCGCGTGCCGTCGTTTGTCTGTGAAGTTGGTACTGACATTCAAATTTCGAACGCCGACGCCCGCCTGCGTGAAGTTGGTGCTAAAGAACAAGCTAAACAACTGCAGAACCACAATGCCGGTCAAACATGCGGTTCCTGAACACATCAAAGAGAGCTTATGATATGTGTGTAGATAAACTAGTGTATGTAACTGTACATAATTAGGCATTATGCAGCAGTCACATAAACTACTATTATATTGCAATATTTATGAACGGCCTCATGAAGTGCAAAAAATATTGAACTTGATCTTAAACGTACCGGAGCATTGAACTAACAAGACAGTTCCCAGTAGCCCCAAATGTAAAGTAGTCTGTGCAACGCGCTGTCAATTGGTAAATTGAAAAATACAAGGTCATTCGAAGGTCGAATTTGGCTACGATATGACGGCAATGGCCAAATTAGAGTAGATTTTTTAAGTTTTTTTTTTAAACAGATGAAGGAGATCGAAAGACTCCTCGGATTTGGGTGGGCTGCTTTCGGGAAACTAAGTGATGTCTTCAAATCCTCCCACAATGCCTGAAGACCAAGGTGTCTTGCCCGTCCTCACCTATGGAGCCAAAACATGGACGCTCTCTAAGCATAATGTGAGTACTATAAAAGTATCCAAAGAGCGATGGAGCGTTCCGTGTTGGGTATCTCTCTCGTTGACTGTGTGCCAGACGTCGAAATTCGACGGAAAACGAAGGTCGCAGATGTAGGCAAACGGATAACGTGATTGAAGTGGAGATGGGCGGGACACTTGGTTAGACGGGAAGACGGACGGTGGACCAGAGCTGTAACAGACTGGTGGCCACGGGGAGCGACAAAGCCAGTGGGCAGACCACCAGCCCGATGGTCCGACGATATCATCAAGTCGTCGGGATCCCACTGGGTGCGATTGGCACAGGACCGGGAAGGTTGGCGCTTTAGAGAAGAGGCCTGTGCCCAGCAGTGGGTCCATGTGGGCTGAGGGTGATGATGATGATGATGATTGTATACACAACTAAATGTAGCCCATTGATTTCCCCTTTGAGAAGCTTGGATTCGGTGCTTTTCTTGACTTCGGGGAAAAACGAGCCCGTAATATACCTAATTGTGGTGTGTACAGAAAAATCATGGAGGCAGGTCTCAGTCGAAATATTTGTTCCATTTTGTTTATTTTTATTTAGGAATGTTTTATGCTCGGCCGTTTTTCCCTTCTTTCCTTTTGTGTCGACACCTTTACCGGTAACTCAAATTTTAATTGGCAACCCAACCTTCAGACTACGGATGATAAAAAGGCAAACGATTCCAGGAAAATGATCTTTGAAGTTCAGAGGAAAATGGACTAAAAGGAGACCTATACTTGGAACATAAACATTGATACATACTGTCAGGCACAATGTATATTGCCACTGGCCCGATGCTAGGATACCTAGTATTATGGGAACCTGAAATATAGGTTTATCGTGGTATTCAGAAACAGCTACTTCATAATAACTTTTTTTCAACCGACTTCAAAAAGGTTCTCAATTCGTCTGTTTTTGTTGGTGTGTTTGTTACGCGATTACTCCGTCAATTATGAACCGATTTTGATGATTCTTGTTTTGATTGGTAGGTCATTCGACGTCCCGAATGGCCGAGTCGGCAGTGACCCTGCTTACGAATCCAAGGGTCCCGGGTTGGAGTCCCGGTGGAGGCAAATATTTGTTTGATGAGAACGAATGTTTGTACCCTAGTCATGGTTGTTTATCTATCTAAGTATATTATTTATCTATATAAGTATGTGTATCGTTGTCTAGTACCCAAGATACAGGGAATCCTAGTTTGGGGCTAGATCAATGTGTGTAAAGAGTGTCCAAGGTATTATTATTATTATTATTATTATACTTCAGAGGTGGCCCCATATAAATTTTATCAAAATTTATTTAGCGCTTTTTGAAAAAATCAATACAAAAAATATATAGACAGTTGGTGTTTTGGTTTGTTGGACATCACGACCGGGGAGGAAGAAATAGGGCTTGAACTTGAAGTCGTTTTTTTTTTTTTATTTGGTGAATTATTTTATTTCTACATTTTGATTTCATTTCCATAATTCAAACCAAACAAGCTAACTTCTATGAAAGCATGTTGTAAGCCCCTCAGATATCTATGAAACCTAACCAAGCAACCAATCAAGTATCAATTTCATTCAACATTCCAATCAAAGGCCCGCTTATACTAAAACTGTCATATTTACAATTCGCAACCAACAATCTTACTCCACTTCTCGCAACCTTCAATAGGACACAAATTATGCACTGTTTACAGTGAGAAGTACCGTTATCCAGACCTATACTAGTCTGGCATTCAGAAAACCAGTAGGTATTACACAACCGATTGAGGAATCCACAGCGACCGTTACAATTCAAACTGCACGCGTCCATCGAACTTGGCGGGTTAATCTCGTGGTATGTTTATTCGACAAATGACGAAGGTTTTATATCCATTCAGTCTGTTGCGAAGAATGTATTATTGAAACTGGTTGAGTAGTCCTGGCTTTATTCGCGTTTTGTGGAATTCGCCGTGTTTTTCGAGATATCATAACAACTTCGGTATGTTTTTTTTTTTGCCCCAGAGCAATCCTCTAATCTGCCTGAAGGCAGCCACGAGCCTGCGGCTGGGTCTAGTGAGGGCGCCACTGAGCTTCCTTTGTACGTTTCCTTCCTTTCCTAAATCTTTTTGGAGAAAAAATAATTTGAATTTGAATAATACCAGGCTGTTGTATTCCAAATTATTCCCAAGCGCGAACAGTCACCATTGAGCAGCATATATTTATTACCTACTTTCTATCAGCAGACCATCAAAAGACCCTCACATTCATTTGGCACTTTGATTTCACGAATGTAATTTCACAACTCATGAAACCATCGGCGCGCGCCATAGCGGTTGCCAGATTTTGGAAACATATAATACCTGGGTCACGTGGTCAACGAGGGTCTGCAGGATGATGCAGATCTTGATAGGGAAAGGAGGTCGTCGGCGATCCGCTGTAATATCCCGTAGATTTGCTCGGAGTACCTACCAGTAATGATCACACTCTTCAAGGCTTTGGACACACCTGTGGCTTTTGGATTTGTTTCAAAGTAAATATTTTTTCACATTCAAAAGATGAAATTTCTTTATTTTCTGTAAATATTAACATATTTTTAGAAAACGTTTTTATTGCCGCTTCTCTACATTGGACCACTGTGGGAGAAGTTACATGGTAGGATGGACAGCCCGCTTTTGAGGCATCATTCTATGTTGCACGTTAAATAATTAATTAATTAATATCTTACCATACCATCTTACTAATATAGTCTAAGCCCTAACTAACAATTTATGGATTTGTTTATCTGAAAAAAAAAAATATCATTAATAATAATAATAATAATACATATCATACGCAATAATTTTGACACTTCTATCGTAAGAACGGGAAGAACACTGATGAAGAAACTTTAAGAAGAATGCAGTGAAAATACTGCGATAGACCAGTAAGTTACCAAAACGAAAACCGACACCTCAACACAAATGTGATTCGGCTTTGCAAATCGAACCCAAATACGCCCAGGCGCCGCTCGTTAGAAAGTGACGTCAGAGCCGCATTCCAGCTCGAAGGAGGAAAACCGAGTACGAGGAACTTCGCGGAACGCTCACTGCACTATTTATAATGCAGGGCGGCTGGCGCGGGGAAACGAGACGGAGAGCTTTCGAGGACATCCACTGACTCATTGGACTGGTTAATTTTTAAACGGAATATTATAAACATTTACCGTGTTACCACAAAAAATATTAAACAGCGTTTAACCTCAAAACAAACGTCAAATCCCATACGTTTTTGTTTTTAAACAAGTGTTGAACGGTAGTTTATTTTTTTGTGGTAAGGCCCATCCAATTCTAAGCTAATTTAACAACATACCCTTTCTCATCCTAATTTGGTTTGCTGGAGGAGATCTCTTATTAGAGATAAGCTTGCCTTTGTACACTTTTTTTATTAAAACTTGTTGTCAGGTGTATCATTTGTGTGTGCAATAAATAAATTTTGAAATTATGAACATACAGGCCTATCTGTAAAGTTTTCATGCTTAAACTGCTGAACCAATTATGATCGATTTGGGAATATACGTGCTGCAGGAATTCTTCGAAGATAAAAATGATTAGGAAAATAAATTTAGTCTCTTTAACCTGTGAACAGCTGATCGGGTCAATGTAAAAGTTATGTGTATGTGTAGACAAATTTGTTATACCCTGTCAGGGTGCATGTACCCTACATACATTTTCCACCTGTAGTGTGTATTGTACATGTTATATGCAAATAAATGAATATGAATATGAATATGAATCGGAGAACAATATAGGTTACCTTTTGTCGCGAAAATAAAACTATAAGACTAGGGCGAAGTGGCGGACACAGCAAGCAAATTATATAAATCTTTCGCAGAGTTAGTAAATCAGTGGCAGCTGTGGAGACCCATTTAAAAAAAAACTTGCAGCTAGCACGTGGGGGTAAACCCTAGCTTTTGTTAAACTTGTCGAATGTCCAAAACCATTCAAAAACCACTTGTTTTATGACTTTTATCTACACACGTATCATAAACCCTCCTTACTACGTCTAAAAACCGCACGTTAAGACCAGCATAATGACAAACTATTTGGTAGAAACTCATTTCTTATCTGAAAATTTGTACATTATGACCATAATGTACAAAAAAAATTCAAATTATGACATTCAAATTTCGAACGCCGACGCCCGCCTGCGTGCCGCCCCTAGTTTGTCTGTGAAGTTGGTACTACAGAACAAGCTAAACAACTGCAGAGCAATGATCAATGGCACAATGCCGGTCAAACATGCGGTTCCTGAACACATCAAAGAGATCTTATGATATGTGTGTAGATAAACTAGTGTATGTAACTGTACATAATTAGGCATTTAAACTCTCGAGTATTAATGCCCTCCATTATGTAGCAGTCACATAAACTACTATTAAGTGTTAGGCTGCATGGAAAAATAACCCTCACAGTGGATCTCCACATTTGCTGTTGATGGTACTATCTGGAGTTCGGCAATAAGCCAAATCTTGCTGATGTTTTGGAACTGGTGGTACTAGTCTTCGGCACAGCATCTCTACAGTTCCTGAGATTAGGCAGAAGTTCTTCTTACCGCAGAACAGACAGATAGACGCGAGAAGACTATTGTGCTGACCACAGAAGCCTTTAACATCATTATATTATTTTAAAATATTAGAGGACAATCTTACTCAAATCGAACTAGGCCCATAGTAAGCTCAACAAGGCTTGTGTTATGGGTACTAGATGGCGATATATGTAATAGAGATAAAAACTTATGTAAATACATAGAAAACATCCAAGACTAAGCAACAAATATTCATCTTCATTCATCACAAAAATGTTTGTCCTTACCTGTATTCGAATCCAGGACCGTCAGCTTCGTCTGAACCAGTCAAATAGACAAATCGACCAATCAGTACGCGATTATTTGACACGAGCTCTGTCTCTTGGTTCCCACGGCTTCTGACTCCACACGGTATCCTAGCGTGGGGCCAGATGTTATGTTGCGTTATGTTAATTTTGCCTTTGCCACCGCGTTAGGAAAAGAAGTAAATGTTTTTTTGAGAATGTGCCCAGCAGCAAAATTGTTAACTTGTCATCACATAGGTACTTGTTCATTACGTTGATTGAGATTCTATATTGAGCTGTTTCTTAGAATAATCCATAGCGAATGCAATAAAGCTAATTTAAGTCGATCTAGACTGGTGCAATCTACATAAACGTGTCATCCAGTGTGGGTAAATTCCCGTAGCTATTAATTATGGTTACTTAAGGAAACAAAGTGATCAGTGAGTGATCGTTCAAAATTTACAACCAAGAAATATCCATTACAATAAAAAATTGGTTGTTTGTAAAGTAGGTTTACGATCGAGATGTTTACGTGATAAGCCTCCGCTCGTGAGGATTCCGCGTGACAAGTTTCACGGAATGACTGGCAGCGCTCGAGATGAGACGGGAGATCGGTCCGTCTCTCTCTCGTTATACCTGCGATCGCGCTCGTGAGGTTTTGGTGTGACACAAGTTTCTGAACATGTCACCCGACTAAAACGATTTTAAAGACGTTATCACGTCAAAATAAAAACAAAAAATTACATACAGGCACATACATTGCTTCTGGCCCCACACTAGGATACTCTGTGCCGTGGGAACCAGAAACAGCGACGCAATACAAAACATACACGCCGAAGGTAACGCCTGTTATCATATAGACAGAGGCACTATAGCAACCAGGTTGCGCTAGTAATTCAACTACTTTTCACGTGATAGGAGGCCAGCCCATCGCTTGCCACCGACCATTTATTCTGATTCGGACCCAAAACTACCTGACGACTGTGGTAACTTTCACATGTATCACATACATATTTAAGGACGCGGACCTTTGGTCTCTCACTTGGCATCAAGCCAACGCTATAATAGGCTCTCAGTCTGAGCCACTGGAGCCGAATTCTCGTGACGGTATCTAGATGTCGTAACACCGGCCTTCGATTGCACCATTCCGTTGACCCAGAGCTAACAAGAACACTCGATAATTGATAGTAGAGTGGAGTCGTCTAACGGAAGCAGGATGATATGGGAAAAGCTGTAAAGATATGTCTAAGAGGCCATAGTGTGATAGTGATTGACAAGCTCCCACGTCCGTCCCACCAAGTTCCATAGTCGGAGGGTAAACACAAACATTTGAGCCATCGAAAACGTAAGCAAGTCCATATAACTAACCTTTATTTCATTTTACATAAGGTCCATGGCAGCTATCTACGCTAGCTTACTCGATGCGTAAATGTCCTTGTTCACCCCACAGGCGAGTTCTAGTTACAGAGGGCAAAGGATGTTATCGTTATGTAATGTGTGACCATAACAGGCCTTCCTTCCTTGGCATACCGCGTCGTGCATATCGGAACTTATCGGCCACCCAGGGCGATCCCGAGGGAGAAGACCTGCTTCTGGAATAAACACGCCGATTGCCACTTTTAATAATAATATCTATATATATAAAAATGAATCGCTGTTCGTTAGTCTCGCTAAAACTCGAGAACGGCTGGGCCGATTTAGCTGATTTTGGTTTTGAAATGTTTGTTGTAGACCAGGGAAGGTTTAAAAGTAGGGTAGGATAGGGTATGGGTAGGGTAGGGTAGGGGTAGGGTAGGGGTAGGGTAAGGGTAGGGTAGGGGTAGGGTAGGGGTAGGGTAGGGGTAGGGCAGGGGTAGGGTAGGGTAGGGTAGGGGTAAGGATAGGGGTAGGGTAGGGGTAGGGTAGGGCAGGGGTAGGGTAGGGTAGGGGAAGGGTAGGGGTAGGGTAGTGGTTGGGTAGGGTAGGGGTTGGGTAGGGGTTGGTTAGGGGTAGGGGTAGGTTAGGGTAGGGATAGGTAAGGGTAAAGTAGGGGTAGAGCTACCCGCAGCGAAGCGAGAGCGGGTCAGCTAGTTTAATAATAAATAATAATAACAATTTATGAGCCTATATCTTCACACTGCTGGACAATGGCCCCTCTTCCCCCCTGCCATTCTTCATGCTCCTGGGCTGTTTCCCAACATATCGTGTGGTCTTTCAGCTCGTCACTACAACGCTTTGTGGGGCGACCACGTACTCGTTTTACATTCGGAAGAATTACTAGAGAACTCTTGGAAGAATTAACGAAGGTAAAATCAATCTTGGTCGCGGGTTTCGGGATAGGCCACGGCCAAGTATGTCATATGAAAAGCTTCGGAACCTAAACCTTTCATGGATGTCGGTCGCCTGGCTATCATATGTTACCTGGATAAAATCAAGATGATAAAGTCCTTTTTTGCTTAACTTTTACTTATTTTTCACTTATATACGTAATTTTGTTAGCCTCTCGCTCCAAAATGGGGCGGGCCCAATTTTAGGGTTCCGTACCGGAAAGATGCCAAACGGGACATTATTACTAAGCCTCCACCCGTCCGTCAGCGTCCGTCTGGCCGTCAGCGGTCTGGGCCGTATCTCAAGAACCGTAATAGATAGATAGTTGTTTTTTTCACAGAATGGGGATTTCTGTTGCCGCTACAATTACCTACAACAATAAATAATAAACTGCCAAGCGTTTGCTTTTAGACCTATTAGACTTAAGTGAAAGTTACTACAGAATAACACTATTTTTTAATTACGACTAATATGGCAAAATAATTAAGTAATATTGTGATATGAGTGAGTATGAGAGATATGACTAATGTGTGAATATGTAAAAGGGTGATATTCCTCGAGTGCACTATAGTATAGAACCTATTTCTAGATTGTGATGAGAAGTAACGAAACATACCTTAGAGGATCTGCTATGAATATGTCTAGTTAGTTGAACTTTGAACTAGACAGTCGTGTTAGGCAAGTCATCGATTTAGTTTTTGCTGTTAATAACTTGTTAAAAGTTCCATGACCCGCTGGTTATGGGAATAAATTCGAAGGTCAAGATGAATGTTTTAAAAGGAGCACTTCTTAAGTATTCACACTGAATTATAAGCATGGGATAATTGCACTATCTTATCCTCGGATTAACTTTGGCAACTCCATAAAAAGTTGTTTGTAATTGTCACAGTTATTCCGAGAATAATGCTAACTCTCATCTGTTGGGTCTCAGTGCCACTAGCTATAAAGCAGATTAGCACAATTCTCCGATTAACTTTGACAACTCCATACAAATTTGTATGGAGTTGTCAAAGTTAATGGGAGAATTGTGCTGATCCGCTTTATAGCTAGTGGGCCTAAAGAAATAGTCAACTCTTACCACATGAGGATGAGGGTGATGGAAGTAATGTAAGTATTTTAGAAAAAACCGGTCAAGTGCGAGTCTAAATCGCGCACGAAGGGTTCCGTACCACCGTTCAATGGAAGCGATGATGTGGAGTGAATAGTTTGGATTTTACACAGCAAAATATTGTTTACAAAGTTATTGGTGCGGTTACTTTCACACTCCATGTACGTAACCAGGTGCATCCATAAGTTTGTATGTGGTATTGAAAGAATTGTTGTATGGGAGCCCCCTCAAATATTTCTTTTATCCTGTTTTTTAGTATTTGTTGTTATAGCGGCAACAGAAATACATAATCTGTGAAAATTTCAACTCTCTAGCTAGCTAGGTTCTTGAGATACAGCCTGGTGACAGACGGACGGACGGACGGACGGACGGACGGACAGCGAAGTCTTAGTAATAGGGTCCCGTTTGGAACCCTTCGGGTACGGAACCCTAAAAAGGTGTAGTGTCTAATATTGCTATAAATACGTTGCATTTAGATTAGACAGAAGAGAGGTAAACAGAGCGTAAAGACTTTCCACGATATTCGCATACATCTCTCGCTTCCTCAACTTTCATAATCGAATTTAATCAAATAATTTTTATTCCAGGCAAGGCAAGACCTAAGAATTGCGATTGTATGCTTGCACGCACAGGGCCGGCCAGCGGAATGGACTTGACAACAGTACACTTCACTGACGGAACCTACTTCCTCTGTGCTCGTAACATAGACACGTCTCACACTTCTTCCAAGTCTTACACCATAGATTCCCAACCTTTTTCACTGTGCGCCCCCCTAAACGCTCTGCTATAATACTGCGCCCACCTTGTTTTTGAAGTTAAAAAACAATTATTCCTTTGTTGTTAAGAACGGCTAAAATGGGGTGTTATGAGAGAGACGAGGGCTGAGCTAGCAAATCCAGTATGTCTTAACTAATGTTGGCCATATGACCTATGGTCAAAATTAGTTAAGAAATTGACATTGAAATTTTGCATGGTTATTGAGTCGCATCGTTAACAGGACCTGTTGTGAGGCCGGCGCAAGCCCCCCCTGAAAGGAAATTATCAAATTCCTTACTAAAAAAACCCAAGCCCGGCGCGAAAGAAATTTATCCAAAATAAAGAGTTAGGAGAGCCATTATAGCGAACCCATATTTCCTGCACTAAAACTGGAAGATGTAAAACACCTAACATATATCTTCTTACACCTAACATATAACATAAGTTCTTCATTATCTTCAAAAGAGACGCCATTTTGTAGCCGGGGGAAGAGGCTGGGGACGGGGGAGGGGGCATTATTTGCTTTTGTTGCGCACTCGGCCTCCACTTCCCACATTGTTCGCATGTGTTTCGTGGTTTTCTACGTGGTTTTTTCAATGTGTGGGTTAAATCTGCTACATTTTTGTTCTTTTTGATTAATTTGTGGCTCATTTATTTTTTGTTGTGTTATCTCTTTGTTACTGTTGACTTTATTGTTGAGTTTGTCGTTTGTTAGTATTACGTACAGTACTTAAAAGGTACACGAAATGGAAACTCAATTTTTCGGTCTCCAAAGAGACGTGACGCCAGTGCCATCTACGAACCACCGCCTCCGCCATCAACATCAGGAAGTGTTTCTCCTCCGAAAAAGAGGAAACGGCGAGCATGAATGGATAGCTAAGAAGTTATGGTACTCAACGTGTACAAAAATGTCTATAACGCAAACCATAATAGTCGAGTCGATAATTATTATCGATATCGGCCACATCACTATTTAAATCTAACCATGGCAACCATTTATCTGTTATTTAATTGTCAAAGTTGTCTCACTTTTTTGGCATAGACTTTAGGTATAGGTCTGTATAGGTGTGTATAGATCTGACAATTTCAAGTTTGTATTAACTTTTATAATTTAAAAATGTTTAAGTTAGGTTCTTTTTTTTTCTACGTTACTTGCTAGCATTGTTCAATTCCGGGGGCCGGTTTGAGCTGCCCCTCATAACAGACTTGGCCTCGGCCTGCTAGCTAAGTAGAATTCAGAGATAGACTTACAACAAGACTAATTGTGTACTCTTTACTGGGCTTGCGACCCATGTAAAATTTTAGGGGCATCTTGCGCCGCCCTTCATACCAGACATTATACCTCGACCTTCTAGATAGGTGAAATTTCAGAGACGGATTACACCGTTCCTTACAACACCACTTATTGGGTACTCTTTACTGGACTTGCCAGCAATGTAAAATCACGGGGGCGTCTTGCGCCGCTCCTTATAAGAGGTCTTATTCCTAGCTGTGTAAAATTTCAGGGATGGATTCCACCGCCCCTCATAACAGGACTTGTTGATCACATGACTTGGTGATGTTCTCGTTTTTAATATAATAAAAGGGCGCCAACTACATGACTCGCCGTGGCGCCCATAAGGCAAAAGCCGGCCCTGAAAAGTCATAGTATATACACTGTTCTTAACCGTCTGTTTGACACTTTTTTAACGTTTGCTTAAAGTATAAATGAAATCATCGATTTATTGGCAATTCACATCACATCAGGTTTCCTACGTATGCTATCAGTATTATTGCATCGGGTTTCCCCAAACGAAATAGCACGAATATGCTAATCTACAGGTAAGTGTGCGACGTACATTATATTGTACTAATGCCGGTCAGACCCGATTTTAAGAACAACTGGTTGGTCTAAAAATATAGTTTCTAATGTACGTGAGATTAGAACTAAGATGACTATAATTATAATATAAGCCTTTAATTATGAACATTTTTCCCTAAGGAACATATGGTTGCAAACTGAAAAAAAATTGGGTCTACCATAGTAACTTGAAATCAGCAGATCGGGTCAATGCAACGAGGGACAAAATCCAGGGAAGGGAAATCCAGGTTTTGATTGACAAAATAATGATTTTTCCTGACAAAATTACTGAATTGCGCGACTAGAAATCTGCAAAACAGAAACATGTAAACCTAAACGGGCGTTGCATTTTGTTGTTCTTATATGTTCAACCTAATACGAAGGATAGAGAGGGCTTCGCTCGGTCATCCCATTTGTCCGTCACCTACGCTGATCCACCACTTCAGACAGTCTTTATTTAGCCAATAAGCGTTGGCGAAACCATTCAGTATTTTTTCTCGCAATTTAGTAATTTTGTCACGAAATACAGTTTTTTTTCTCTTTTTAGGTAATACCGCTGTTCATGGTCATTCACTCAAATAGTTTTTATTCGCGCGTTTTATTATTCCCCTAAAGTTATTAGCGTCAGTAGCTATTTCGGAGTCTCATACGCCTTGCATTTGACCGGTTTATATTCTGTCAATACTTTTACTAATTATAATAATGCGGCGATACGGTGTGAGAGAGTGGGAAGCTAATGTGCTTAGTACTCTTTAAGCGAGCAGATAATAATGATATTATATTTTTTATCTACACACGTATCATAAACCCTCTTTACTGCGTACAAAAACCGTACGTTACGATCAGCATAAAGTTAACCTACTTGGTAAAAACTCATTTCTTGTCTGAAAAATTACACATTATGACCATAATGTGTAATTTTTCTACATATTATGACATTCAAATTTCGAATGCCGACGCCCGCCTGCCTGCCGCCCCTAGTTTGTCTGTGAAGTTGGTACTGACATTCAAATTTCGAACGCCGACGCCCGCCTGCGTGAATTTGGTACTACAGAACAAGCTAAACAACTGCAGAGCCACAATGCCGGTCAAACATGCGGTTCCTGAACACATCAAAGAGAGCCTATGATATGTGTGTAGATAAACTAGTGTATGTAACTGTACATAATTAGGCATTAAAACTCTCGAGTGATATTATTATGAAACTCGCCGAACTCTCGAGTATTAATGCCCTCCATTATGTAGCAGTCACATAAACTACTATTATCTATACACGTATCATAAACCCTCTTTACTGCGTCTAAAAACCGCACGTTAAAACCAGCATAATCTAAAACTATTAGGTAAAAACTCATTTCTTATCTGAAAAATTGTACATTATGACCATAATATACCAAAATTTGCCAAATTATGACATTCAAATTTCGAACGCCGACGCCCGCCTGCGTGCCGCCCCTAGTTTGTCTATGAAGTTGGTACTACAGAACAAGCTAAATAACTGCAGAGCAATGATCAATGCCACAATGCCGGTCAAACATGCGGTTCCTGAACACATCAAAGAGAGCTTATGATATGTGTGTAGATAAACTAGTGTATGTAACTGTACATAATTAGGCATTAAAACTCCCGAGTGATATTATTATGAAACTCGCCTTCGGCTCGTTTCATAAACCCATTCTCGAGTATTTATGCCCTCCATTATGTAGCAGTCACATAAACTACTATTTCCGCACCTCATTATTTCATTTTGTTAATAAAACTTATGCACATACCGACACCGTTATTTACCTATCTGCTACACGTTTATGTAGATAGACATATAACGTCGGATTGTTTAGAACTCTGTGATCCATCAAAATCCTTTCAATAAGATAAGACATTACGCAGTCTCAGTGTATCCCCGGCCCAAATATAGCAAAATCATGGGCGCGGAAAAGTTTGACGACATTTTTTTTGTGATATGAAGCTATCCTCAGTACTCGCTCTTGTAAGGAGTAATTTCTTTACCGCACACATGCATTAATGTATAAAAATTATACGAAGGCGAGCTTTTTATTTCTATCAAGAAATCTCATCCGAAACACTCCCACTGGAGCACCAGCCCACAGCTGCGCCTGCGCCGGTCTTGCGACACATCATGCGCCGTACAAGACGTTTCCGGCGCGCCGCCTACCAGCCTACTGTTAGTACCGATAGTGTATAAATGAGTCTGTCTATGGGTGTACCTTTCTTGTTGGAAACTTGTTTCGGTGTGACATTCGATCAGAAGTCATCGATGCTCTGGGTTTTTGGAATCGATGGTTGGAGTTCGATCACTGACATTGTAGTTGATCACTATCTCAATCCCGGACATCAACCTGTTTTATAACATCATCCGAGGTACAATACCCACCGAAAATATGGTAGGTACATATTTTACTGTACTTTTACTTTACTTTACTGTATCAATAGATGTATCACGTATGGACATCATATGTAGCTTTGTCAAGAAACTTAAGCGCCTATTTATTTTCCTAAGTACGATTTTGATAGGTGAAAACTTGTTCAAAATGATATTCAGTCCCTTAAAAGTATACATATTTAATCCTTTGGCTAGCCGCCCAAAACTTATTTAAAAGTCTGTGTTCCAATCAAAGCTTTCACAACAAACCTAAGCTTCTGCTATCCTAGTTGGGAAGAGACGTGCGTAGGTACAATAGGCTGAGGCCTGAGAGATGGAAAGCAAATTGTAACTATTATCGGATTAACTTAGCACCCCTATATACATTTCTAAGGATTGACAAATTTAATCCGATAATAGAGCTAACTCGTGTTCTATCCCACAGGCCTGAGACAGAACCAGTAAACCCACACCCTCCTTCACATTCATGGATGACTGTATTTAGGCACTTAACTGTCCACAATCACATAGACGCTTTCACCAACCAGTCAGTGTGCTCACCCATCTCATCCGGCCGATAGAATGACGTAGAATCCTTGATATACGACTCCTTGCGGCAATACGACTAATTGATATAAACGTATTGTTTTATGAGATATGCGTAGGATGGAGATATCGCGAAATGATACGTTGGATATTCAGTCAAAAAAATATGTGGAAACCCCGTTGAGTTCTAATGGAAACTGCGTTGACGTTTGATGTTATAAGAGATATGTATGGTTTTGTCAAAGAAGCAAAATACCGAATAAAAGCGACTTGCAAAGTCGCTTTTATTCGGTAAGTAAGTTTATGTGAAATGGAATCTACATAAGAAAACTAGCGATAAATAATTTTTACTTGGAGTAATTTTATTTCTAGAATTGCCTATCCGAGCTATTAAAGCGACATAGCGCGTGTGGGTGGGTAGTCCCAGCAACAGAATAAAACGGTGTCCGACACTAATAGATCGGGTCGTATTTAAACGTATGACTGTAAAACAGTTTTTGCTTGGCAAAAATACTGAATAGCGACAAAAATGGGCGCGACTAGAAATACTGGCTTCGTCTGACAAAATTACTGAATTGAAAATCTGTTACTCGAATTAAAAACCTTTCAATACGAGTAACAGAAAATACAAAATGAGCATAGGGTTTTCTCGTTTTTTTTTTTTATTTCATATTCTTTATTGCACAGAAATCTTAGTAGTAAGGTAACGAAACATTTTATGAGCAAAGGCGAGCTTATCTCTAAAGAGAGATTTCTACCAGCAAACCTAGGCAGGACAGGAAAAATTGTGCAACAGGAGAATCCTAGTGCGCAATAAAACTGTACACATCTAATTGTTTACAATTAAAACATAATAATGTAATAAATGATATACACTAAATACAAAAGCAAAAAATAAAATATATATCAAACATATACTACTTATATATACATATATAAAAATACCTATCACGAAAGAGAAAGGAAATGCTCTTTCAATCTTGTCTTAAAAGTGAAAATTGAGGGACTATCTCTTGTTCTTACATGTTAAATCTAACACGAAAGATAAAGGAAGCTTCGCTACACTCACCACCTTTATTCTTCACCTACCCTGACCCACCTCTTCGCCCAGAGTCTTTATTAAGCCAAAAAACTTTGGCTAAACCATTCATTAAGTAAGTCGCGCAAATCAGCAATTTTGTCGCGCAATTCAGTATTATTTTCGGACGCTGTTCATGGTCATTCGCTCAATAGCTTTTTTATTCGTTCGTTTTATTATTCTCCAAATAGATCCAAAGATACCGACCCGACCGTTTGGGTAACTTCTGGTGTTACAGTACATCATTTTGGTGTCGTGCGGCCTGTAAATCTAAGGGATTATTCTTGCTGATTTAGAAAGGGAAACCTGTAAGATCTATAGTCAAGATGTTTGCCCACGCGTTCGCTGATGTGGGTTGGCGACTCGTATTGTGATAGCATTGCAACTATCAGTATTTCATTTACCCGTTTTACAACTCTTATTATCTTATAGGTGTGTTAGACATTCCCCTAGGACGGCGCTCCTCGCTACGGTTCCATTAGTCAGCTGGATATCTGGCTCGCCGCCGTAGGGGAGTCTAAACTGACGGCGACACACCGTTCTGTCTTACCTGACGGGGTCTTCCGTGGACCTATGACCTGGTTTCCAACGAACGATCTCAGGCGCGCCTGAAATCACTTCCAGCTTCACTGCTCCAAGCCAATCTCGGGATCACCGGGAATTTTGTATATATAGTCAGTCAATTTATATGCGTCCCTTATTCTAATTATGCGTGTATATTTCCCAGTGAAACACAAATTTCACACTGCTATCCACGGCTAATCGTCTCGGTGGGAACATTGACCCTTCATTAACGCGAGGTGTGGAAATATTGTTCAATACACTTCGACCGGCCGAATATATACTCGCGCAACAAATACTCGCGTTTGGAAGATGGATTTCTCCCCAATTCCCGAAGCAATTCGAAGTAAACTCAAAAACCCTCGCACATACCGCGCGGCAAAATCCAACAGGTTACATAATTTTTCTCGATCTGTCAAAAGTGATAGTTCCAAACCGTTAATAGACAAAATATGAAGGGTGCGTTCAAAAACTAATCTACGACGCGAGCTAAATCGATCACGGAATCGATCACTACGTTTGGTTCCGAACAAGGTGGTTGGTTAAATAAGCGTTTGCCAATTATAGATCAATTAAATAATGCGTTGTTCCATCTGGATCTTGACATAGTACGAATGCCTAGTATTTAGTCGCACAGCAAAAATGCAGATTTTTACAGCAAAAAAGGATCAGCAAAAATACTTTTTATGATTTAAGTATTTTTGTTGTTCTTACATGTTCAACTTAATATAATAAAGCTACCGCAGTATTTTGCTATGAAAATCAGTATATTTGTTGAGCAAATCAGTATTTTTGATGTGCAGTTTAATATTTCCCAGTACGAATTACGAATTGTGCCTATATTTAACCCTTATACGGCAAATGCTTGCAGAATGTTTTATTACTTTTGGACTTCATTGCCAAGCTAAAAGATTGATTTGGTGGGCATATAAAGAACAGAGCCAATTCACTAATCGCCGAATGAAATATAACCAGCAGAGGGTTCGGTTAAAATCCGTCCAGTATCCGCATCTAAAGCTATCTTAATACAATCATCCCTGCTTCATAATCATGTAGCATTTGTCCCCAGACTTCTGCTCGGACAGTTGCGTCCGACGACGGCGCAAGTCTAAATGTGGACCAGACGGCGACGGGGAAAAATGTGCGTCGTTTTCCGGATTCCCCGACAAATGATGTGTAAATTATGTAATATGCAAGCTGGGGCTACTCTGATTAATGTTATTATTTTTGGATACAAGAGAGCAAGCACAGCGTTATGAAATTGTCAATGCTATTCTGGTTAACAAAATGCACGTAATACGAGTAGAAAGATGCTACGGTTCCGAGCGTAGATTTCTCAAAGAAATACAACCATCGATGTCTAGCCAATATATCGGACCATATAAACATAAACTACATGCACATACATTGCCTTTGGCCCCACACTAGTATACCCTGTTTCGTCTGAACCCAGAACCGTCACACACTCTAAATACAACCATAGGTTTCTTTTTCTCCCTCCCCAGCCACGATTCGAACCCGGGACCTCGCTGAGGAGGCAGAGTCTGGAATCATAATGCTACAGAGGTCGTCTTATTTATGGGTAGGTACTTGCGTACGTACATAGTGAAGTTTTTTTGATTCCGGACTAGCTTTAACAGGCTCAGTGTCAGGTAGATTTTGACTCTTGACTTCATGTCAGGCCCTAGGATTAGATCTTCGCAAAAACAATGATATGTATGCATCACCGGCCTCTGACTGTCAGCATTAGCATTAAAAATAGTTCAGCAAGATCCAAAAAACTAACATTAGAAAAAGCAACACTGCTCAAGGTACGCATACAATCTGTCATTGTGAGATGAATGAAGGAGTCCAACAAAAAAAAAACAACTAGAATGCCTATCGGATGACGAGGTCGATGAACTGCGCCTGATGTTAATCTAGATTTCGTGTGGAAGACCCGTGTACAGTCCAGTTTGGACGCGAAACTGGGACCGATTTCAGAGGCGTCACTACTATAATAAATGAAATAATCGGTCAAGTGCAAGTCGGACTCGCCGGCAGCCCGACATAGATATCTTACGGAAGATCAAACCAGAAAAACGCCAAAATACGTAGATATATATGTCTTGTTATGGGGAACCCATTCAATAAAAAAACGCATATACCTATATATTTCTTTATTTGTTGCTGTAGCGGCAACAGAAATACACATTCTATGAAAGTTTTCCACTTTCTACCTATCATAATAGGGAAAATATTAAACTGAACATCAATAATACTGATTTGCACAGCAAATATCAGGGCAAAATACTGCGGTAGCTTAGATGAAGGGTAAAGGGGGTGAGCGAAGCGAAGCCCCCTTTACCCTTCGTGTTGTGTTCGAACATATAAGAACAACAAAAAAACTTAAAACATAAAAAGTGTTTTTGCGTATCCTTTTTTGCTGTGAATATCAGTATTTTTGATGTGCGAATAAATACTAGCCTTATAATAGGTAGGGAGTTCATGAGGTACAGTCCGCTGACGGACAGCGGGGCTTAGTTATATGTTTGTATAATAGGTAGGGAGTTCATGAGGTACAGTCCGCTGACGGACAGCGGGGCTTAGTTATATGTTTGTATAATAGGTAGGGAGTTCATGAGGTACAGTCCGCTGACGGACACGGGCTTAGTTATATTTTTGGCACCCTTCGGTGCGGAACCCTATAGACGAGTGTCAAAATAGACTCTATGGCTACTGGATAAGATTTGAGAAGCCGGATTTCAAGCTCTGAGTTTCTTTAGTTAGGATAAGTATTGATGCCTTCAGAATTGTACAGACCATTGTAGTGTAAATAGGTACTTATAAACTATAATATAGGTACATAATACAGAATGAGTAGGTAGGTATCTGCAAATATTATCGGGTTCACAGTCTTCTTGTAAGTATTCTGTTACATGAATCTTTAGAGGTGATTAATCGTAGCCTGATAGGAAATGAACCCTGCTATGAAGCCTTATAGGAGATTATGAGAGATCCTGAAAAAGTATATAAGAAATACACTGGCCTGCAAAACTAAGTATGACACTTTCAAAATTGCAATAACTTTTTAAGTACACAAGATATGCTCTAAAAATAAAAAGGACTCGAAAAATAATTTAATTTTGTACTAACGGTTTTTATTTTAAATCCCTAACAGAAAAAAAGTATAGTACTTTGTTTTGCAGGCCAGTATATATGGATAAAGGAAATGTTTACATAGCCCGAGTACACATATTATTAATAATTAGGAAGTGAACCAATTCAGACTTTGAAGCATTCTTATACAAAAAGGCTCGTCGATATCAGAATTGTATTTTTCCAGCAGTTTATTTTATAAGCATCATTTTGAGTTAATTAGACTACTGTTTGACTTCACTGTGATATGATGTCACATAACAATAATTACATGCAACTGAAGAACAGAACGAGCGTTCCGACAATTTAATTTCCAGTAGCGAATTTGGGATCATCAGCCCTTTGATAGGCAGTTCGCACGAGCGTTTTGAGGGACTTTTGCGCCGACGACGACCCGCGCGCGCGCGAACATTATAATAGTAGTTTATGTGACTGCTACATAATGCCTGATTATGTACAGTTACATACACTAGTTTGTCTACACACATATCATAAGCTCTCTTTGATGTGTTCAGGAACCGCATGTTCGACCGGCATTGTGGCATTGATCATTGCTCTGCAGTTGCTTAGCTTGTTCTGTTGTACCAACTTCACAGACAAACTAGGCGCGGCACGCAGGCGGGCGTCGGCGTTCGAAATTTGAATGTCATAATATGACAAATTTTGGTACATTATGGTCATAATTTATCAATATTCAGATAATAAATGAGTTTTACCAAGAAGTTTATCATTATGCTGGTCGTAACGTGCGGTTTTTGGATACAGTAAAGAGGGTTTATGATACGTGTGTAGATAAATAATATTTTATTAAGCGTAGTTAGCTCAAGAGAACCCAATCATTTAATCAATTCGAATTTCTAAATAGAACGTTAACTTTTTCTCCATAGTTGTCATCATTCGTAGCTTTTTCTAGCCGGATGTTGCGAAGGCGTTGCCCAAGATATACCTATTTATAATTTGGGTACGATCTAATCCGCTCTAATTGAAATGAGTTAGGAGCTACTTTGCATTGTCGTTCTGCTTGCTCTGGTATGTGTATAACGGTTGCCAGTGATATTGATACGTATCAGCCGATGGTAGAACAAAGAGCAATGATATGTCAAGTTCGGGGTCTGTTCGTAGAGCAATCACAATCGGATCAGACGTAAAAATGGTCAAGTTCGAATCATACTCTTGCAAATACACGTGAAATTCAGTTTTCCATATCGCCGTAGCTGCGGCGATGGGCTAGCCCCCAGTCAAGCTAATAGTATTGCCTTACTGGCTAAACGTGGGCTCAGCTGTGCCTCTGGCTCCCCGTATGGGAAAAGGAGTGACGGTATGTTGTTTGCACGATCCTTGACATAATAAACCTATACTTCATACTTTATTGCACAAAAACAGAGGATACAGATACATCAAAATCGGTACTACGTATACAAGGCCGAGCTGATCTCTAAAAAGAGATTTCTTCTACCTTTCTACCTTGGATGGACAGGACAAATTAAAGAACAGATTGAACTATGTGCACAACGTTAAGTATTTTATAGTATTTATGTGACTGATAATGGAGGGCATTAAACCGCTCGTTTATAATAATATCACTCGAGAGTTTTAATGCCTAATTATTTACAGTTACATACGCTAGTTTATCTACACACACATATCATAAGCTCTCTTTGATGTGTTCAGGAACCGCATGTTCGACCGGCATTGTGGCATTGAGCATTGCTCTGCACTTGTTAGCTTGTTCAGTAATACACACTTCACAGACAAACTAACGGCACGCAGGCGAGCGTTGGCGTTTGAAATTGGAATGTCATAATTTGTCGAAAATTGATACATTATCGTCATAATGTATCAATTTTCGACATATAATATTCGATTATCAATATTAAGATGAGAAATTAGTTTTTACAAAGTAGTGTAACTTTGTGCTGGTCGTAATGTGTGGTTTTTTGACGCAGTAAAGAGGGTTTATGATACGTGTATAGATAAAATAATAAACTACTTACTTATCAATACAAATATATAAAATTATACCACAAAATATACATCAATACAATATACTTACTTAAGTCTATTATGTGACGGCCTGTCTCTGATAGCGTTAGGGAGTTTGTTCCGGAGCCTGATAGCTCGTAGTTTGACCTAAACCATAAACCTACTAACTTCAACTACAGTATTAGATTTATTATCCGAGAGCGTCAATACTAATAATAATAATACCTTGGACACTATTTACACACATTGTCTAGCCCCAAACTAGGATTCTCTTTATCTTGGGTACTAGACAACGATACACATACTTATATAGATAAATATTATACTTAGATAAACAACCATGACTAGGATCGAAACATACGTTCTCATCAAACAAATATTTTCCCGCACCGGGACTCGAACCCGAGACTCTTGGCTACGCAGGCAGGGTCACTGCCGACTCGGCCATGCGGGTCATCAATGTTTTTTCATCAAAAATTCTGCGGTTGCTATTACCAAGTAATGCAGTCTATCGGTCTTTTTAGGAAATAATAAAACTATTGCTAAATACAAATTCCTCAACCATCGAATGCTGAGTCGGTAAGTAGCAACAATGTGCAAATCGCGCTGGCTTAGCGTAAAATTGATTTTCCACATAGAAGTAATATTACACATTTCCTTGCATACCGCGGGTGTAAAATGAAACCGAGGTGGCCTCTTTCTCAGTCGACCATATAGCAAAGACCTTCTCTAAATAACAATGGTTTATAACACCCCGGGTCTAGAGATAATCGTCACTCGAATGTACAAGAATGTCCGAATAACCCGTGATGTTAGAGAATAGATTTGGAATTGGAAGTAAAACTCTCGAACTCAAAATTTCTATATTACTGTAGATATTTACATATACTTAGGATACGTCATTTTTTGCCTCTTCTGTATATTCGACCACTTTGGTTAGTAGCCACTTTCATACATACGGATTCGCAGAAGCACAACAGTGAGCATGTTTTTGGTGAGTAATTAAAAAAAAAAACAGTACCGGTGGCTAGCCCATTGCCACAGCGAGAGATAAAACATATTGAACTCAATCACAATTGTATAATTATTTTCAACACCTAGCTTCACTTCGCATACGAGTTTTTCGATTTCTCGTCAATAGGTCTGGCCGCTTCGAATTTTAGACGAAAAAACGAAATTCAAATTTCGAATTGGATGAGCGCCCCTCGACGACGTCCGACGCCCTGTTTTGAACTCCCATAGAACCTCTCCATACTAAATGATTTTCCGATTTTTCGACTGTTCTCTTTGCGTGTTCCAAATTTCTCTCCCCGTAAGAACTAAGAACCTTCCCAAGATTCAAGCAATAGTTTAAAAAAAAACATAACATTAACCATTAACCATTTTGAGCCAGTTATTCAATACTCCATTTTGTGTGACAGAGGGTTAGCCCATCGCCGCAGCTATGGAGTAATGAAGTTTTCCTCACGATGTTTTCCATCACCGTTAGAACGTCCGTATAATGTGCTTAAGGCAAATTTATTATCTCATTGGTACATGGTCAGGAATCGAACCTGCATCTCCTATGTGAGAAGCAAGCGTGATTAGACCACGGAGCTCAAAAAGTTAAAAAGTTCATCCAAATCGTTCCAGCCGTTTGCGAGCAACACATTAAGCGATTAATTTACATACAATAGAAGAATTTTTGATCTAAATGAAGATTAAACTAGTTAAATGTGGGCACAACTGTCCTCTGCTACCCCTCCGCGTGGGAAATAGCGTGATGTTTTGAATGTGGGTGCGGAATGGTCAGTGTTCGCTTGCTTTGAAATCCGAACCCTATTTCATTAGGGTAGGTACTAATGTTGGTGTTCCATTACAAAGAGCAGCTTAGCCGATATTCCAAGTAGTAAGTAAAGGAATCTTCATCAGGTAGATCCGGCATTGAACTGAATTCTTGGCATAATTTCACAACACAAATTAGGTAACACGATTATGACCTTACGATACCATGTTAATTTACCATTTAAAAGTTACCATAACGTGGGCAATTAATGTCCCCGCCGTGGGGGACAGGCCTTTAACCGGATACGAGTAACTTTGCCTCCGCAAAGAGTTTTATTCTTCGTAAGTTAGGTTCAAAAATATGTCACGAATCTTTCACATATCCTTGACACTGGCAAAATTCACCTCAAATGAGGTTAGGGTGCCATATTTATAAGAAGAAGTAAATAGAATATGACGACTTTTACAGATAGACAGCGTCCAACTACACCGGCGCCATCTGCAATAAGCTTTTCAGATTAGGTGCCATTGGGAAAAGTTGTTAATAATCATGAATCCCAAATTTAGTTACCGGAAGTCATTAAATCTTTTATCTACACACGCATCATAAACTCTCTTTACTGCGTCCAAAAACCGCACGTTACGACCAGCATAATGTTATACTCTTGATAAAAACTCATTTCTTATCTTAATATTGATACATTATGACCATAATGTATTCAAATTTCGAACGCCGACGCCCGCCTTCGTGCCGCCCCTAGTTTGTATGTGAAGTTGGTACTACTGAACAAGCTAACTAAGTGCAGACCAATTACCAATGCCACCATGTAAGTTGAACATGCGATTCCTGAGCACATCAAAGAGAGCTTATGATATGTGTGTAGATAAACTAGTGTAGGTAACTGTACATAATTAGGCATCATGTATCAGTCACATAAACTGCTATTGTGATGTTACAGATTTCCTTCTCACCACATATAGAATGCTAATAATATGGTCAAAGGTTTATGTTAAAAAATCACCAATTAAACTAGCGCTACCTGCTACGGAGTGTAAACCTATCAGAAGAGCAGAATAAAGTCATATCAGCACCATAACGATCTTAAGAAAACTGGCGGATCGTGTCGAATTGGCTAGATAAAATATCAATTAAATAAATACTATCCCACGCCCACGCGTGTATTTACCATACGTATTACGTATACTGTTATCGCAATGAATAGGGTGTCTGTGTGATGGGTGACCGCTTCTGGTAGGTAGTGGAGTTTACTTTACCAGCAATAAGATAAGTTACGTTAATGTGTTTCGCGAACTTTTGAAGGCTAACATTAGAAAATGTAAGTAGTCTGGTATTTCAGTCACACATTAACCTTGGACACTATTTACACATATTGATCTAGCCCCAAACTAGGATTCCTTGTATCTTGGGTACTAGACAACGATACACATACTTATATAGATAAATATTATACTTAGATAGATAAACAACCATGACTAGGGTACAAACTTCCGTTCTCATCAAACAAATATTTGCCCCACCGGGACTCGAACCCGGGACCCTTGGCTTCGTCGGCAGGGTCACTGCCTACTCGGCCATTCGAGTCGTCATCATTAACGCCGCACAGAATACCTAAAGTCATCGCATTTTGAATTCGTTGTATGAACTTCTATGCAATCACGCAGACCACCCACCACAGTCAGCATCATCCACCCCATAGGTCCAAACGCAGACCCTCATACGCAAACAGGTTTCGAAAGCCCGCAGGTCTTGTTATACAGGTGAGATTTAATTAATTGACCATATTTTGGGGAGTGATAGTGCCCCCATCATTATGAGAAACATTCACCTAGAAACATATGGTCGCAAACAATTTATTTTTTGGTCTCTTATAGAATCAGCTGATCAGGTCGATCAGTACATTGACCCGATCAGCTGATACTATAGGAGACCCAATTGTTTTTTTCACATGCAACCAGATGTTTCTTGGGGAAAGTTGCTTATATTGATGGCTCCTATCATTCCTCAAAATATGGTCAGCTAAGTAAATGTCACCTGTATATGTGCTTGCATGCCCCTATGGCCGGCGTCGATGGCTTGTTCCGCCTGGCGACAAACCGAACTATATACGGAGCTGCAGGCCAACCTGCAGTGGTGGAGAGGCACGAGAATAAACTAATAATAAATCAAATACAATCTTAGTTCTGGAATCTACCAGGCGTGACGTCATCATTCATCGCCATTGCCGTGTCATTTATTTACCGACTTCAGAATAAGGTTCTGAATTCTAAATATCCCTCATATTATCGGAACTGCAAAATATTCAGGGCTTCAAAACAAAATTACATCACCTATGACATTTTGTCCGGATGCATTCGAAAGACATGTCCAGATTGTCCAGCCCAGTTCTATTTGAGTCTGTCCGTGGAGAAATGGGTGAAATCAGCCACTGAATGGATGCCTACAGAAGGACACCGGCGCAGGGGAAGGCCCAGAAGGAGATGGATGGACGACCTGGATAAATTCCTGCCAGGGTGGATCGATGAAGCTTTAGCTAGAGATTTGTGGGCTCGAACCGGTGAGGCTTTGCCCAACAGTGGGACGCCGTGTAGGCTAACTAACTATGACATGTTGTATGTATGTGTGTATGTTTGTCCTCTCATTTGTCTGAAACCAATACTCGAATTGTCTTCCATTTTTACCATTCCCTATGTTCTCCTACCACGAAATGAATCTGGTAGGGCGTCCACATAGTGCACCCGGCTATAATCAATTGAGACAAGTCGGTGACGCAAGCGGCGCGACTCCTGCGCAGCCGCGCCAAGGTCTCGGTCGTTCACTCGAGATCTTTGTTAATCCGTCTTAATCAGCCACCATCCGTTTACCTTACAATTTACGTGACCATTCATTTATTATGTAATTATCGGCTGGAGGAGGTAGTGTGATTTAAAACATGCTATGTTATCTTCTGCTTTGTGACTTTTTGGTTTTATTTTAAGGAGTATTGTGGGTAGAAATCTGTTCTAATACGAAATAACATGCGAAGAGTCATATCAATTGGGGAATTATCAAGGCGTCAAAACCCATCACTCAATAAACTACTTCGTTGTTTACGGCCTCTTTGGTCAAAACTGACTACCCACAAGAGTGTCTTTCATCTGAGAGCGAAATAAAATGACAGCTGGAAATACGGCAGCTCTCATCCGGTTAGCAAAGGTTTTAGATCAAACGGTTTTTTTATTACTTTAGTAATTTTAGTTGTAACACTGGTACGCATCAAATGCCACCGGAAATATCCATAGTCACTGAACCCCTTCAATAAATCAAAAGTGGTCGAGCATTAAGTCTCGGGATCACACTACCTACTCCGATTGCTGGCAAACTGATAATTACATATGCGAGGCAGTCACAGCCGTCGACTTACCTGAGCGTACGCTTAGCTATTTAAAGAATGCCGGTGTTTGAACTCTTGCAATTAAGGAGGCTTTCAGTCTGAGTGATGGCTGTTTGTTCGTTTGTAACAGGTTGAGACAAAGTTGACAACACAATAAAACATTAAACATTCTACATTTCCTCTTCCATATTACTTCTGTGGTCACGTTTGACACTTTAGGCACAACCGACAAATCAAAATTTGATGGATGATTAAATTCATTGGGTCTCTCGCTCGGTATATGACAGCGTCAGTACGACATGCAAGCGCCACTTTAATTGAGAAGAGTCTGTGCATTCGGTCCCTTACAATCGCAAGAGCTAGAAAAGCGCTGTTACCAACATTGATGAAAGACCAATATGTTGTTATTTTTACTATAATTCGAACAACAGGTCTCTGCACTCCCGGCGAGAAGCAAAGACTCAACCGTGAAATCAATCTTCAAAAGTTAATTAATAATAAAACTAATGCTGAAGTATATGCAATTCGCTCAGGAAAGGACAAACTAATCACAATATCGACATTACACAATCTTTTGGTGAACTGTTGTTGAACACTTAATAACAGTTCACCCAAAGATTGTGTAATGTCTAAATTGTGATTCGTTTGTCCTTTCGTTGTAATGTCTAAACAGTTTTTATTTCAAGTCAATACGACCCGCTTTCCGGTGTTATTACAAAATGAAATTAATGAAAACATCGCGCCACACTCGAAATATCAGACCTATCGAATTACGCGTGCCAAGATCCTGGCTCCGACCTTCTATGTCAAATAACTTGAGAAGTTAAATTTAACTCACTTCCCGTTTCTCATTGTGCTGAGTTTTTCCATTTTTTTGCTTTATTTATTTTTTACTTTTTTGACGCTATGTCTACATGCAGCTCTAACTCCATTCTTCGCACGTTGGCTGGACGGTGGGACTCGCCGCTGCTGGCGCACTGGGTGTGGCTACATGCGAGTGGGTAACCTATGTGATCCAGCGGCGATGAGTCCTTCTTCTCCTGCTGTGCTGTTGCATGTGAGGGTGTTTGGTTGTGTTTGTGAATAATAGTGAATACGTGTGTGCGAGACAGTATTATATAAAATAATTTTAAATTTTTGACATTCTAAATTTGTAACTATTTATTTGAATTTTTATATTGTAATGTATTCTATGGGCTTACGCCTGCAATAAACGATTATTATTATTATTATTAAAACACCAATCTAGGACCAGCAAGAGTACTTGATAAGTCGAATTAAACGAGCTTAAGCTCGATGGGTTGCGACTTTTCATTACAGAGTTCCCATGGCCACCATCCGGCTCCATATTCAGATCAGCTTCAATGACAATCCGAGATGTGGTTCAAATTTAACTTGCTTTTAAAGTTATTTCACATTGAAGACCGGAGCCAGTGGCGCGTAAGAGGTCGAGGCGAGAAGGGGGTGTAGCCTATTTTCAGATCTTCAGAAATTCATAGTTAATTCTTTTGAAATGCTAGGAAAATGTTTTAATGCCATCATTGAAGTTCAAATTTTATAAAATTGCTAAATAAATATACCCCCACCGTGGTAGGGAGGCACGACGGACGGCGAAGGAGACTAAAGTTAAAGCGACGAATTAGCCAGAACCCTTTAGGTACAAGACGGTACCCTAAAAACCACATTTAATAATAACGTAAAGGCCTTGTTTTGTTATCAGCGCGAGCTATTAAAACGGTTCGCTAATGCGTCTATAATTTTCACTCGGATAAGAACCTAAAGTCACCAGTAACAAGAAACAGTAACCACACACAGTTATAAACAGGTAGGTATTTACTGCTTTTCGCATCGAAACACCTAGTTTAAAAAAAAGTTAAGTGAGGCTCGCCACAAAGCGTTCCGTCCATCATAAATGAAATTCGCCAAAAAACACGTCTCTTGAATGAAAATCACCCCTTTAACTATTTTTATCTACAAACGTATCATAAACCTTCTTTACTGTTATCATCACTGTTACTGTTATCATGTATCAGCATAATGTTAAACTACTTGGTAAAAACTCATTTCTTATCTGAAAAATTACACATTATGACCATAATGTGAAATTTTTCTACATATTATGACATTCAAATTTCGAACGCCGACGCCCGCCTGCGTGCCGCCCCTAGTTTGTCTGTGAAGTTGGTACTACAGAACAAGCTAAACAACTGCAGAGCCACAATGCCGACAAACATGCGGTTCCTGAACACATCAAAGAGAGCTTATGATATGTGTATAGATAAACTAGTGTATGTAACTGTACATAATTAGGCATTCAAACTCTCGAGTGTTAATGCCCTCCATTATGTAGCAGTCACATAAACTACTATTAAAAGGCTCGTGTTTAAACGATCACCAAAAACGCGCTTATTTTACTACCAATAAATTCGAAACGACCGCCAGAATTAATAAACGATCACCGAATTGTGTTTGGATAAATGATCACCAAACTTCTTTTTATATTTTGTGTACTTAAGTTTATGTCTTAAGTATTTTTTGATGTTCTTACATGTTCAACCTAACACGAAGGATAAACCCACGCTTCGCTCACCCTCTTATCCTTCACCTAAGTAAGCTACCGCAGTATTTTGCCCTGATATTTTCTGCAACTTTTGGTGATCATTTGCCCATTTTGGGTAGGAAACAATTATTTTGGTGGTCATTTAAATTTTTCTCTTTTTTTTAAATGTGTGGTATACACCAATGCTTTATAGCGGCAATAGAAAAACAATTATGTGTTTTCATACTACCTATTAAGGTCCATGAGATGCAAACAACCCGCTGACAGACGGACGACAGCCCTACCAGTTTCCGAGAGAATGGTCAAATGTAACAAGCGGTTAATCGATCATTAATACAAAATAGCGGCATGTGATTGGCTGAAATGCGCTTAACAAGAGTTTAACAAGTTGTCACAGCTAATTTTCCTTTCAGAAACGCTGTCCCTATCAAACGCTGGTAAGAATCCCTAATAAACGAACACCAAAAATGTCAACAAAGGATGTAGCAAGTGTGTTCCCAGTCCAAATACGAGAACGTCTCGCCTATTCCGGACAATCAATCAATTTGCCCCTTTAACTATTCAGCAGACGTAGGTACTAGGTGCCCTTCACCTGGCGACACGTGTAAAGTTAGCTCATAATAAGGGTACTGACCCAATAGAGAATCCTATTCTCTCGGCAGTGCACTTTAAAGGCTTCCTTGAAAATATGGCGAAAACTATGTACATTGTCTCGGTCTATTAAAAATTTCTTCGGTACAAAATTTTACAAAAAGAGCTGATTTTGGTGGCTTCTCATTGCTTTGTTTTCGAATAATTTAAATAAAATATACAGTATTTATGTATTCAACGGGCAACCCAAATTGATGGATGAGGTGAATTCGCGCCCCCCTTTAGCTGTATGGGAGCCCCCTTAAAAACATTAAAAATAAAAATTACAATTTGTATGGCTTTGGGTCAATAAAATGTTTATTCTGTGAAAAATTGACGACTGTAGCTTCAAGCGTTTGGCTGTAAAACCTGTACGACAGACGATGGACGGACGGACTGACTCCGTTTAGAACCATCGGGTACGGAACCCCAAAAAAATGTATGAAGCCGGGCTTTGCCTACCCAGGACTGAACATTTTCATACAAACTTTTTATTTTTGACATTCTGATTGGATTGAAAGGCAGAAAGGCCTTACGTCTTTTTGGAGTCTGTTTTCAAGTCAGATCTAGACTTCATTTTCCGACCACCATTTGATATTCCAACGTACCACAGCACTTTTACAAAGCCCGAACCACGCAGCGCTAGTTCAAGATCAATTTGTCCATGTTTATTGCCGCCGAAGTTTGGCTCGCAGGCAGCGCCAATCTTCTGCCGACTATGTGAAGTTTTAGAAGAGAAAGCGAGTCGTTTAAGCGTGACTTAGTGGTATGGCAGCAACGGCTTCTATACCTCTGAAAACAGTGAGTGTTACGACAGAGATACGGCGCCACCGGATGAATAAGTCTTTACAAGCTGAAGAGGAGCATTTCGAATTAGGAAATATTAAAAAAATACTGATTTGCACAGCAAATATCAGGGCAAAATGCTGCGGTAGCTTAGGTGAAGGGTAAAGGTGAGCGAAGCGAAGCCCCCTTTATCCTTCGTGTTAGGTTGAACATGTAAGAACAACAATAAATACTTAAAACATAAACTTAAGTACTTACACATAAAATATTTAAAACATAAAGAGTGTTTTTGTTGATCCTTTTTTGCTGTGCAAATTAGCATTTTTGATGTGCGATTAAATACTAGGCTTCCGAATTTTGTTGATGTAATATATTTCGGCGATTTTTCTCTGATTTAGGCACTATTTTCCTAGGGACAGGATTTGTGGCTAGACTACTTATATCCTCCGTAACGTAATCCCAAATCAACGTCGCCTCTAAGTGCGACTATTTCAAAAGCGAGTTAACAGTATTATCTATATAACTTTGACAATTCCATATACATAGTACGGAGTTGTCAATCATATTCAGTTAACTCGCGATCCCTCTGTCGAGCCTTAGTTTACAATCTACATTTACACTCTAGTCTAGGTCTTTCCTCTGAATTATTTGAGGCATACGAAAAGATTGGAGGTCTGCTGCCATGTCTTCGTGTTAGGTAAAGAGTGTTCGGTTTCGAAAACGACTATTCTAGCAACTTCAATGGCGAAACCACTGACATTGACCTTGCTCGTTGAACTTGAGATAAGACCGCACTTGTTGTTAAGGCTTTCAAGGTGTGCGTCTATCGTTTTCATAATCGAGTGATTGCATCATTGCACCGCTCACACTGTGTATATTGCCGACTTCTGCCGCTGTGGCTCCGGTTCGAGGCTCTATCTTCCAAGTGAGAGGTCCCGGTTTCGAATCCCGGCGGGGGAGGATGAAAAAAAACCCAGGTCTTGGATGTTTATATGAGTGAGACACAGGACATCCAGTGCGGGGCCAGAAGCAATGTCTGTATATAAATGTTTATGTTGATAAGTTTTCTAGTTACCATCCGATTCGAATGCAGGAGCTCTAGCTTGGGAAATAGAGGTACGCCGACATTTTGTGCACTGACTGACTCGCACTTCACCAATTGTTTCCAATCGGAAGTACAATCGTACATTTATCGCACTGCGAACTACGATGATCGTTATTGTATTTACATACTACTTTGTTGCACATAAAGACGTTTTTAAAAAAAAACAGCCAAGTGCGTGTTGGACTTCGCACATTTAGGGTTCCGTCATAAATATAGAATATAAGCCAGCAAATTAATTTGATTAATTTAAAAAATTATTTAATAATATTAATTTGTTCACATTTGTTTATGGCAACATAAAATATAATCTACATTTGAATATTCGCCACTGGCAACGTTGATTGTACTGTCACTGTCCAATATAGGCTCTTGATGTTAACATGTGCTTGGTGCTTCTTTATACGAATAAAAGTGAAATTAGAAAGTTAATAGTTTGATTCCAGTCCAAATACAGTCCACAAGAAGAAGGCTAAGGGATCACGCTTTCATTTGGTCCTTCGAACCGGATTCGAGCCAACGAAACGAGCGACAAGCGCAAGCACACCAGCGGCATATGTTCTGCAATAGTCTGCTACATTCTCAGACACCAGGCATCGACTGCTGCTGAATACATCAAGCTGCTGACAGAAACAAAACCAGAATTCATTGAAGAAATTCAGACATTTTCAGAAGAAAGTCATAAGGCGGAAGGAGAAAAAATCGAGAGGGCCATAGAATAGAGAGGAATATTTCGGAACTTCACACTGTCAAGTTGGTAGTCTGCGGTTAGCGTGGAGCGTAAGTGGCGCCAGCGAGAACGTGGGGAACCAGGTGGGAACCAACCCCGACTCGGCGCGAGTGACAGCACGACACCGGACAGGCCCGTTTATAACTTGCCGCCGAAACCTGCTTCCGTCAAGTTGGCACCCTGTAAGCGCAAGCGGCGCCACCAGCGGCGTGTAGCAACGGCAGCGTCAGGGAACTAAGTTTGGTTTGCACTTTTGCGTCCGCCATCTTCCTTCTTGTTTTACTGATTGGTTTTTGTTTTGCCTGTGACATTTTTTTGCAAATTAAAAAAAGGCTGTGTACTTTGTAATAGCTTGTAGAATTATAGTTAGTACATAACAATGGAGGAAACATTACTCAAGAAACTCAACGCCTCAAGGGCCTATGTAAAAGGTACGATAACTAGAAACGTCACCTATGTTGAGAGTCTTGTGTCGGATGAATCTAATTTGCACAGCATTGAAACGTTAATAACTAAACGCGACCGATTATTACAAGTATTCAAAGAGTACGAAGATTATAATAAACAAATCTTGGCAATGGATTCATCTGACACTGAAAATGTAGAAGACTATGAGCAAAAATATCTCCATTGCATAACTGTGTATAACGAAAATATCAAAACACAGAGTTGTTCTAACGTTGAGCAACAGAAAGACTTGTCCAAGGGGTCAGGTAGTGGCATTGTCTCTGGGGCCAAGCTACCTAATATTGACATACCAAGCTTCTCAGGTCAATACACAGAATATGTAGCGTTCATGTCGATATTTAGGTCTGTCATTCATAATAACAAGGCTTTAGACAATGTACAAAGACTATACTATCTGCGTTCATTCCTAAAAGGGCAGCCGTATGAGTTAGTAAAGAACCTTCCCTTATGTGAGGAAAGTTATGAGGAAGCATTGCAACTGTTGGAAAAGAGGTACTACAATAGGAGTAGGATTATATCAGAGCATGTCAGTACTCTCCTTGACATGACAAAGTTGCCAAAGTTCGCAAACGCTAAGGATATAAGGAACTTTATCACAGTAATACGTCAAACGCTTGCGGCTTTAAAAAACTTAGCTATTACAGTACAGGCATGGGACCCGATCCTCCTAGAAATACTGGGACGAAAGTTGGACAACTACAGTGCACGAGCCTACCACCTCGAACGAAAGCAGGAAGACGAGCCCACCATGGAAGAGTTTTTGATATACATGGAGAAGCGAGCCCTAGCTCTGGAAAACACCTGTTCAGAGCAGCAGGAAGCTGGGGGCCGCTCACAGATCCCGAGCAAGAGTAAGGTAGTGTTGGCTGCAGCGTCAGACAAGCCATTGATGGACTGCATATATTGTAAGATGTCTCACAAATTATTTGCTTGTCCTAAGTTTAAGCTAGCTTCACAAAATGAGAGGTTGTCATTCAGCAAAAAGGAACAGCTTTGTCAATGTATCCCGAACGAGATATTTCTGATCGTGTGAGTAACAGGCTTGATTTCTGGCAAAAATGTACCCAACTACAGCAAAGGTTTTGGAAGGCGTGACATAAGTATTATTTAAACACATTGCAAAATAGAAACAAGTGGAGTAAGTCTATGCCTAACCTTATTGAAGGCCAGCTTGTACTTATGAAGGAACCTAACTCTCCACCTTTAGTTTGGCCAATGGCAAGAGTTGTAAAAGTCTGTCCAGGGAAAGAAGGCAAGGTAAGAGCCGTTACGTTAAAAACAGCAGATCATAAAATGTATAATAGGTCATTACAGACTATTTGTGTCCTGCCTATTGAACAATAGTAGGAGGTATATTTAGAATTAAGGTATTATGTTACAAGTCACTATTGATTGGCTATGTGTGTACTATCCGTTAAGAAATAAAAAGTCTAGGTTATGCTTTGCTATATTAAATAGATTTGTTTGTATAACTTCCTGATACACCTAGCCAAAATATCACTATCATTCTGCTCCAGCAAATAATCAGTTTATTTTTCGTAGTGTTTTTAAGAATGACAAAGTTATATTTGCGGCTTTTAATAAATGTTTTATATCTTAAAAACTGCCTATATTATTTTGCTTAAAGCAATATTCGTTGAAAGTGTTTGTTGAGATACACAACATATATTTTTTTAGATTTTTCACTCCCTTACTTTAAAAGTTAGGGGGACACCATTTTTTCCTCTTTGGAAGTGTCTGTTTCTTTAATGATTTACTTTGAGGAAAAATGGTCTTAGGAGACTCAACGTCATTTTTAAAGACCTATCTCCCGACACCCCACACATATAGATTTGGTGAAATAAAATTGGTTTCAGTTCCGGTTTCAGTTCAGTATGGGAGCCCCCGTTATTTATTTTTTATAAAAATCGTAAAGCGGTTCACAAAATACATCTACATACCAAGTTTCAACTGTGCGGTCCTGATAGTTTCGGAATAACGTTGCTGTGACACACAGACAGACAGACAGACATGACGAAACTAAAATATTGCTTGTTTCTCTACGGAACCCTAAGAAAACGGAGCCAATGAATTGGCTAGCTCTTTAGGTAGGCTTATTTTTTTAAGTCTGTAACTAATTGGATTTTTTAATTGTGAAGTCGCTGTTACGTCTTCCATGCCACTGGATGTTTGTCTAGGGTAATAGTTGTGTATGTGTTACCGGCCAAACCCGATTTCAGGACAAACTAGTTTTCCCTAGGATAAACACTAGTTTGCACAGCTTATATCAGGGCAAAACATTGCGGTAGCTTAGGTGAAGGGTAAAGGGGGTGAGCGAAGCGAAGCCCCCTTTATCCTTCGTGTTAGGTTGAACATGAACAACAAAAAATACTTAAAACATAAACTTAAGTACCCATTAACTAGTTTATCCTAGGCAAAACTAGTTTGTCCTGAAATCGGGTTTGACCGGTAACATATGCATTTTTTGTAGGTTTATATAAATGTTTATGTTAACATACATACAAACACACAAACTTTGTACACCTACCCTTAGTTGCGGCGTCGTTTGGCTTGCACCATGTCATACCAAAAGGGAGAAGGTATTAAACGTGGGCGCAAATGCAAATTGTGCCACTGCCATCCCGTACGAGATAATGCGTGACGATATGGTATTTAGCACTAACATATCCCGGAATAGATATTTTAAAACTAAATTAAGTAAACAAGAAGTGGCGATTGGGAAATATATCGTTAACAAATCCCAGGCGACATAGAGACAGGGAAAGTGCATTAAGTGCTACGAAAAAAAATGGTTTTTTTTTTCGAATCTATTTACTTCACCATGAAGTCATCTACAGATTTGATTTTTGGGTTAACGTTTATTGAGTATTTGATTAAGATTTTCACTAAAGGAAAACGCGATTGGATGAAATTTTGTCGATAGAGTTTAATTACGAAAACACCTCTAAATTGTTTTATTTTTTCCTGTAATTTTGAAATCCTAACTAATTTTATTTTGGAACTGCGTTTAAAATGTAGATATTATGTATTCGCCAAATCTCCTTAAAAATCTTTTAACAAAAAGCGTAGTTTATTTTTAAACAATTATTCTGTGGTTTAGCGCTGCGTTTTTAAATTTTTCCCCGATTCCGTCACTCTCACACTGCGGGTCTTTCCGCTTGGAGTAACGGGAACCTTTGCACGGACGACGTATCGCCTTAACGGCCGATCGCAATAACCTATCTCTATCCGTGATCTGCAGATTACGCGTTAGTCGTTACATTTGACAGTTGCGCTATGGGATTTATGTCAAATCTGATACTAGCAGTCTTAAATCTGCAGATTATGGATAGAAGATAGGTTATTGGGATTGGCCGTAAATGATGCCGACTTTGCTGCTGTTTCATTTTCCGGAATTGGTATCTCACTCAATTACTTACCGACGGCTGTTTATATCTAAATATTATATATCGTGGCGTGTTAAAATATATTTGCTGACACCAAATCCGAGCGCTCCACAAAAATCCCGACCGACTCGTGAATTACAGGATTGTTAAAATAGCAAATCGCTTAGTTGTAAGAAAGTTATGCGGTATTTTTTTATTTTTTTTGATAAATTGGTTTGGCATTCCGAAAACGCCACATCAAAACACCACTAACTTAGTTATCACAAAAACAACGTAACACCAAAATAACTGTTGAAGAAAGCATGCCACAAAAAAAAACTTTTCTTTTCAGTGGCCCGTTTCCACGTATCGTACATAATCATAACACAATATATTGCCTGTATTTGGGCTTACATCATCGTAAGAATTGGAGTTGACGCCAAGTTATACCTCGCGGCGATTAAAACAATATTGGGCTAAGGCGCCGGCCACACAGAAAAAAGATGCGGGGCGCGGACGCGTCGCAGACGAGGCGCGGACGCGATTTTTTTAAAACACATGGAAATGACCGAGCACGATCGTGCGTGGGCAACACCCCCCTCCCCGCTCCCCACGCCCACACTTCAAAATATTTATTTCCAAATAGATTCTTACGAACACTTTTTGAACGTCATTTGAATCTATATAATGCAAGACAAACTACTACATCTTCGGAATGTTATGGCAGCGGAGAAGAAGCGGCGTAAGATACTCGTGCACTGCAACAAGACCTACTTTTCTTTTCTGTTTTTTTTTTATATGTCTTATGTTACAAACGAGAGCGTGGTTCTTGTGCTGCGCTGGAATATCAGAGCTCCATACCTCTTTGTCATTGATGTAATCATCTAACCTATAATATGCTTTATATATATATATATTTTTTATCAATGCCTTTAAATTTGGCGTACTTGGTAACACCCCCCATATGCGTCGTCGTGTCTGAGCCCTGTCCTTTCTGTTTATTTTGCAATAGAGCACGGACGAGGCGAGAAGAAGTCAGCCTCGTGTCTGCGCCCCGTCTACTCTATATGTTTTGCAATATAGCGCAGACGAGGCGAGAAGAAGTCAGCCTCGTGTCTGCGCCCCGTCTGCTCTATACGTTTTGCAATTGAGCGCAGACGAGGCGAGAAGAAGTCAGCCTCGTGTCTGCGCCCCGTCTGCTCTATACGTTTTGCAATAGAGCGCAGACGAGGCGAGGAGCAATCGGCCTCGTGTCTGCGCTCTATTGTCTGCGTATAGTATGCTCTGTACGTTTTTCAATAGAGAGCAGACGAGGCGAGGAGAAGTCAGCCAGCGACTGTTCTATACGTTTTATATGAAAGTAAATAAAAGGGGCGCCGCGTCTGCGACACGTCCGCGTCTTGCGTCTTGCGTCTTTTGTGTGGCCTGGGCCTAAGGATATCACGACATGTTTAATTTGCATAAACATATAATATTAACATACGACACACCCGTCTTGTTAGCTTGCGATGTGCGAACACGGGTTTTGAAGATGTTATAAATTGCTTCAGATGGATTTTGGATTCCGAACGTTATGGTCTCTGGAATGTTCCTTCAAGAGTTTAACTGACTCCGACTTCTGAGCTAAAAATAGCACCTTCGCCGCTTGATTTTGGGTTCTCAGGCGGAAAAGTTATATTCCTAACTCGTTCGGAAAGGCATTTTACGAACCTTGCTACGACGCCCGCCTTCGGCTCGTGCCGTAAACTTCAAGTAGTCTTTGCGAACTCTTGCGAAATGTAGAAATTTCACCTCAGCAGCTCGAACAAGAGGATTTTGCTGCGAGTAAACAGTGTGCAAAGTTGCATTTTGCTCAATGAGTGACACAAAGTAGCTTTTTAATTTTGACATAGGCGAAATCGCAAACAGCCAACCGGCATCGAGTTGTAATTCGATGTTCTTTGGCTGTTTGCGATTTCGCCAGCGTCACAGATACTTACATCGATTTTTACTCGATTGCAGTATCTGTGCTATTAAATTCCAAATAATCGAGCTTATTTTATTCTATATCCTAGCCATTCTAATTAAATAAATAATACAACTAGTGGCTCTATGAAAACAGTAGACTTCGCGGGCCCTTCAACATGCATAGCTTAGCTACATATTATCTCGACTGACGGACAAAAGGCTTTATTATAATGCGATACAAGTTTATTTTGCGCAACAATTTAATGAAGAAAGTCCAATTTTAAATTTAATTTCTGGTGCTTGAATTTTCCAATTACTATGCAGAGTTTTGAGCAATATAGGGGTATACGTTCTGGCGATTACCCGCGTTTCCTTGGTCCCAGGAGGTCAATTCTGGTGTCTATACGGGTTCGTCTCGGTAAGGCGGAGAGAACCGCATAGTCTGATTAGGTATACATTTTCCGAAATAAAATCAAAAACTGAAATCCGCTATAACGAATACGTTTACCACGGCCAACCTCCCCCCCCCCCCCCCCTGAGTTTCCTCCTCCACTCCCCCCATCACACCCCCGACCCCTTGAAGTTTATCGGATGAGCAACTGGAATTATTATAAATAAAATAACCGGACTGCATTTTCTTTCAATACCACATACAAACTTATGAATGCAAACTGGTTACGTAAATGGAGTATAAAAGTAGCCGCAACAATAACTTCACGTAATTTGTAAAACCCATCTAACTGACTGCGATAAACAAGTTGTACTTACGTGTGTAATGTACCTACTTACTTATTACAGTATTATTTTTTCTAAAATATTAACTTATATGTAACTTAACAAGTAATTTTTAATAGTTCATACGTACTTAACCTATGTTAAATTTTATTTTATTGCCAACCAAGTATATGAAAGATGCCTGGCTACCCATAGCACAGGGTATCCTAGTTTGGGAGCCAGGAACCCAAAATGCAAACTAAGTAGGCAAATAAAACGTTTTCATTTTCATTTTTTTTATTTTCATTTTCAACTTTGTAACACCATAAGTCTGCCGTTTAAAAAAAAAACTGACTCGACAAAAAAAAACTAAATAATTATCGAACCTGCTCACAAAATTTGACGATGATCTGTTGAGAACTGCGACCTGCAGGCGAGAACAGACAGACAGACAGACAGAAAGACAAATGCATTTCTGGCCAATCTCGAAACTGGGCGCTACGTTGCTTCGCCGCTCGGTCAATTAGAAAAATATTCCATAGTATAAATTAGTCGAAGTCTATCATGAAAAATTACAATTATACTCATGCTCCGTCTTCGAAATGAGTAACCTAAAATAGTCCTTATTACTGTGTAGTAGCGCATCCAGCTGTCACACTCAACACTGTATTTGAGGGTATTAGTATATTTTTTTTTCTTTTTCCCTCCGGATTCTCCACCCGTCGTTCGTCATTCACGTTTTCAGTGTCAATCACTCAGCAAGCTTCCTTTAATTTAAAAAAAAAGTTCTTTGAAATTTCGTCATGCCGAAACGGAAAAATAGTGAGAACATAAATGAAATCGCTAGGAAGCTCAGAAAATTGGAAAAGAAGATGAAGAAAAGTCAATCTAGACGTAAAAGGATCATTTCATCGTCATCGGAAGAAGGTTCGCGATCTCCAGAAAAACAACAAGGTAACTTTAACCTATACATATGTACATTACGCACCAGGACGCCTGCGGGGCGATCCGAGCGTACTTATTTACAACCAGGTTGGCTTTCGGAGCCCTCCACTGTAAACACATTGCGAGCAACCAGATTGGCCTACGGGGCCCTTCGCTGCAGCGCACTAGTATAGCTATAATACAGCTACATTTACCGTTTTTAGTTGGAGAAGACGACAGACCGACGAGGGAACTAATCTCCGACCTTGACTCTATCGTCCTTGACCGAACTACGACGGAAGATCATGAGCCTGGCCCTGGCCCTTCGACCAGCAATCCAGGCCAGCCCAACGGGCATCAAACGCCGGACTCTCGGGCCAATGAAACGAGCGCCTACGCAAACGGCGACGCCGCCGCCGACACACAATACCTCGACAGTGACGCGACTGACAATATCGCGCTGCTGGATGGTGAAGCGCTCGATATCTTGGGTGAAGATCCAACAAACATCATTATATATGGCAAAGACATTCGATCAGAGGTAGCCACCAGGTACGAACATATAGTGACTAATGGCTTGAATAAATATATAAGAAGTGACCTCTGCAGTAAGTACCCTATCCCTGCAAATGCTATGCTCATCGGGGCCCCAACCCTCAACCCCGAGGTCAAGGCCGCTCTGACCGAGCCGGTCATCAAGCGTGACAGACTTATCGAGGCGCGCCAAAAAGGTCTTGCCTCCGCTATCACTTGCCTGGGAGAAGCTGCAACCCGCTTACTAGATAGCAAAGAAAGAGACAACACGCTTTTAAAACTCATAATGGACGCGGGCCGCCTCGTATGTGATGCTCAGAACAACGAGTCCTTATCAAGACGAAACCTAGCGGTTTATTCACTCAAGAAGGAGATGCAAGGCCCACTGCTTAACACTAAAATAGACAAATCTCTGTTTGGCGAGCAGTTGTCAGAATCCTTGAAGACTGCAAAGGCTGTTTACAAGTCCGGCACGGATCTTAAAATACAGACCAACAACAAAACCACAACACCAGCAAAAAACTGGAAAGGCCAAGCTGCCAATCGCCGGCCCCCGCCGCCCCCGATGACACCGAGGAATCAGGGATACGCTGCGCCGATGGCGCCAGCGCACTCGGGAACTGCCGCCGCCGCCGCCGCCGCTGCCACCGACGCAGCGCGGCGCGGGTACTCGTCGAGGCCGCCTCCGCCGCCGCCTTACAAGCAAGCGCGCAGGCGATACTAGACCCGGTAATATACGGGGGTAGGCTGGCCCTTTTCTACAATGCATGGGTTACAATTACGAACGATCCTCAGATATTATCATGGATAGAAGGCTATAAAATAGTATTTTCTAAACCAGCCATTCAACTGCATAATTCCCCTGTTCGAACATATTCAGAAAGCGAAAGAAATATATTTTTCTAATCTATAAATAACTTAGAGACAATAGGGGCGATATCGCCATGCATACCATGCAAAGACCAATTTATATCAAACATTTTCATGCGACCCAAATCAAACGGCAAGTGGCGGTTTATTTTAAATTTAAAAGAACTGAATAAATCCATTGAAACCAATCATTTTAAAATTGAAGACCTTAGAACTGCTCTAAAACTAACATCAAAAAATTGCTACATGTCAACGATCGACCTAAAAGATGCCTATTTTTACATAAAGATTTATCCGGAGAGCAAAAAATACTTACGATTTTTATGGGAACGAAAATTATATGAATTTAATGTCCTGCCGTTTGGTCTGTGCACCGCACCGTACGTTTTCACTAAAATAATGAAGCCCGTAATAAAACTGTTACGGACGGGGGGCTTCATGTCTACCATATATTTAGATGACATACACTTGATTGGTAAGTCCTATCAAGAATGCCAAGACAACGTCTTAACACGTTCCGGGGCGGTACCTCACTAGCTCGACTTCGAAGATAAGCAGTAAAAATCTTCATACAAACCAAAACCCCTGTCAAAGCCGTACTGCCACCTTATAACACAAAAATACATTTGCAAATGACAGTTCGGTTATAGCAGTAATACGGTTATTACAGGACTGTCACTTCACTCATCAAATTAATACTTAGAGAAAATCAGTACGGTTATGACAGTAGTACAGTTATAGCCGTACTGTCATGCCAATACGTTGTTGCCGTGGTAGGAGATGTCAGTACGGATATAACAGTTAGTATAAGGGGATGTAAAACAAATGAAATTACTTGTTTATTATTTTCATTTTAATCATAATAGGAAACATTTTCGTTCATTACAGAAAGACAAACTTAAACACTAATCTTATTTATTTGGCTCTAGTTATAATTTTCAAAACATAATTAGGTTTTAAACAAAAAAGTTCAATATCACACTGCTCCAGTGAGATCAATTGTCATAATCAAGTTGTTGAACATATAAGCCATCCATTTCTAAATAACGAAACAAGAGACATCAGTCTTGTATTATTAGAAATAACAATGAACAGTGTAGAGCTTGTCTAAGCTCAAATGACGCAATGAGGTGGTGGGGCGCGTCATTTGAGCTTAGACAAGCTCTACAGTTATAATGAGATATATTTGTTTATAGTATATAAATGTAAATAACGACACAAGAGACATCAGTCTTAGATTATTATGAATAACAATGAACAGTGTACAGTTCTAATGAGATAAAGTTTTATATCAAAATGTAAATATCTAAATAAGTGACATCAGTCTTATATTATTAGGAATAACAATGAACGGTGCACAGTTCTAATGAGATTAATTTTTATATCAAAATGTAAATAACTAAACAAGTGACAACAGTCTTATATTATTAGGAATTATAATGAACAGTGTACAGTTCTAATGAGATCAATTTTATATCTGTAAAAATCAACAACTTATAAGCTAACCATTAATTTGTTGAATACAATAGATGCCATTCTTCAAAACACGTAGCACAAAGAGGAGTCTTAGCCGTGCATCCTTTGCATCTATACCTGGTCTCTTTACGTTTCTTCTTCTTGTAACAAAGACTGCAGTTGAGGTATTTTAGCTTTCTCTTTGAATTTTCAGATGGGGGAATGTCTTCTGGCCAATGATTTTCAGCAACTTGTTTTGAGGGTCCCGGGTTCTCAGTTCTCTGTGTCTGTGGTTTATTTGTATATTCTGTGCGTCTACTGGAAAAAATGCTTCCTTTTTTCAACAATTCTGTGCCTTTCGTGTTGTTGTCCAGCTTTATCATTTGCTTTATAAGTTCCTCTCGAAATGCCAGAAAGCTGTACTTGACGTCATCCTTGAAGTACTTTTTGAACACATAAAAAGCATTCCAAACACATATGTCTAGCAAATGGAAGAATACTTTTTTGTACCAACGAATGGTTTTTTGCGGTGACGAGTAGTATGCAACCATTTGATCTTTACGATCGATTCCCCCCATATATTTGTTGTACTCTCCAACTTCCACTGGCTTTGTCGATAATTTCCCAAATCTGTTCGCAACTTCAGTCATTGTGGGATGATTCCTGGTTGTTATGACATGGACAGGCCGTTTGTCTTGCCAGACAGAAACATACACTTGTTTTTTACGAAGCCAGTAATGTTCCCCCTTCTTCAACTTCTTAGTAACCAGTGATCTGGGATTGGTTTTCCTATTTTTTCGTAACGTGCCATTGGTATGCGTACGCAGATCTAATAATTTTTGACTTAGTTCTACATCATTGTAGAAGTTGTCCATGAAGACATGGTGGCCTTTCATCAGGTAAGGCCTTAAAAGTTTCATGACAATCATTTCTGTTTTCTTTGTAGATTCATCAGATTTCTTTGTTGATTCATCTCCTTTGCCGCAGTACATAAAGATGTTCAAAACATAACCGTCTGCAGTTGTTAGCACATAAAACTTTATGCCATATCGCGCTTTCTTAGATTTTATGTACTGGCGGAAGTGTAATCTGCCTCTGAATAAAATCAGTGATTCGTCCAATGATAGTTCTTTTCCTGGCCCATAAACACGACGAAAATTTTCAGTTATTGCCATCAGAAAGTCTGTGACTTTTTTCTCGCTTTTTGCATTGACGTTCGCCACACATAAGCACCTTAGTATTTGCTGAAATCTTCGAGACGACATGGCATGAGGAAATATCGGGTGATAATTTAGAGGGTCAGAATAGGAGAACAGTTGCCGGAAGTTTGGTGCCTGTATTTGCCCATGTAGTAAGCATAGTCCCAAAAATGCTAACATTTCGTCCTTGGTTACATTGCGGAAGACTTGGTTTCGGCTGTGCCTCGTATGAGGTCTATTTGTGTCAGTCAATCGATGACCGTAATCATTCGTTCTGGCCACGAGATAGTCTATTAGTTCTTCGTTTTAACATATCAACATCAGTTTAAACATATCAAGCGGATTAGTATTATCAGCAAGTTCAACCCGAAGTCCCTGTGAGGCAAAATCAAAATCGAATTCAGGGATCGGTTCTGTGGTACATGACCATTCATTATTATCATCTTGTGCATTTATATTGGGAGTATCCGAAGCAGCATCAACGGGTTGATCACCGACATCAACCAGTATTTCTGGTATTTCGGCTCCAGCAGGAACGACAAAAGTTTTAACATTAGCGGCTTGATCAGAAAGCCCACAAACATCAAGCGCTGATTCCGGTGCTTTGGTCTGAGAATAGAATACAGCAGGCTCTTCAAAAGTTTCGTTGACTAATATTGATGGACTTTCTGCTCTAGGCAAGTCAGATGATTCTTGAGGGGCAGCTAAATTTAGTGACCTGTTATGCTCGTCACCATGCGTTTTGATGACACCTTGACTTACGAGGCGAACTGCTGCTTTTGTCTGAGAATCACCATCTGACTCTGCCGAGGTGTCGCTTGAGTCACTAAATTCAGGTTTTTGTCTCCTAATCGTTTTACGTTTTAGTTCCTCGTCTTCGCTACTTGAAACATCACTAAAGTTCGGTTCAAAATTATGGTCTGTTCCATAGGCTCCATCACTATCACTGAATGGGTCATGATCACTATCAGAGCTTTTTTCCGTTTCCGACGAAGACATCTCTCCTAGAAGCCGCTGGATGCGCTCCTCTTCTTTTTCACCCTTCCTTGGTCGATTCATCTAAAAACAAAATAAACGATGAATCCTGTAAAGTCTGTGCGAAAAGATAACCATCGTAAGTTTGTACCTATTGTACATCACGCCACGCCATTGTGCGGCGGTTCCCTTTTCGCACACACTAATGACGTGTTGGTGATTTATTCTACTAATCACGCTTCAAACACATGCTATAAAACAATATGAAGTATTCTAAACAGGTAGTAACAAGTAAAACAACTTACTTTTCATCTCCGAACAACTTGTTTACCCGCGTAACGTGATCAAAAACACCGTCCACCACTGGCGACGTCCTGAGTGACACTGACGCACACGCCGATTGAAAACCCACATAAACGTATCGGGTATTACCGTACTGTCAATGTGTGAGTACTAGTATGCGTGTGTGCACTGGTCACTACAAAGAGCGACTCAACTGGCTGTAGATTGACAGTACAACTTTGATGTGTTTCTGTAGAATGGCGGTGGATTTTTTTTATATGGAGATCTCACAGAAATACTACGGAGGTAACCGTACCGACATTTAGAGAGGATTGAAAAATTACGGGGATCGCCGTACTGTCATATCAGAAGAAGTAAGAATAACGGCCATCGCCGTTACCGCCCCGGATCGTGTTAATCTAATATCTTCACTCGGATTTAAAATCAACGATGAGAAAAGCAAACTAACACCTTCAACCAAGTGTACTTTTCTGGGTTTTACCATCGATTCAGTAAAATTTCAACTAGCATTGCCAAACGAAAAAAGACAACGCATCAAAAAAGATCTTCTAAAATTCATTAACATTAAACAATGTAACATAAGAGAATTCGCCCAACTCGTTGAAACCCTGGTCTCCGTGTGCCCAGCAGTCGAATACGGGTGGCTTTATACGAAAGAGTCTGAAAGATGTAAATACCTGAATCTAGCAAACAACGGTCATAATTATGACGTCATCATGAACATACTGGATTCATGCCGTAACGATTTTCTTTGGTGGCTAAACGCCGTAGACCACTCAGTTCACAGAATTACTGAAGATAATTACTGCTTAGAAATATTTTCTGATAGCTCAACGACTGGGTGGGGCGCGGCCTGTGGGGGTGAAACGGCCAGCGGCCAGTGGTCCAACGAGGAGCGCAAAAATCACATTAACTATTTAGAGTTGCTTGCAGCATTTATAGCACTAAAGATTTTTGCAACTAGCTACAACACTTGCCAGATTTTACTCAGAGTAGACAATTTAACAGCAGTCTCCTACATAAACCGTATGGGAGGCGTTCAGTTTCCACACCTAACTAAAATTACTAACCGGCAGTGGTGCGAAGCACGTAAAATTCTTATCTACGCGTCTTTTATTCGATCTGAAGACAACAAAACTGCAGATACAGCATCAAGAAGTATACATCCAGATATAGAGTGGGAACTGAACGACTCTGCATTCCAATTAATATGCCAGCAATTTGGAACCCCTGATATAGATTTGTTTGCTAGTCGAATAAATAAAAAATGTGACAAATATGTAGCATGGCACAGAGACCCAGATGCAATTGCAATAAACGCATTTACTCTTTGTTGGTCAGAATTCTTCTTTTACTCGTTTCCGCCATTCTCGGTTTTACTAAAAACCATGCGTAAAATAATATCAGATAAAGCAACAGGTGTAATAGTCGTCCCCAAGTGGGAAACTCAGCCGTGGTATCCGCTATTTAGACGCTTACTCATTAGCGATACAATTTCATTCAGTCCTTCTGACAATATCATTATTTCACATTCCAGTCAGAGCGATATTCAATCGAACCTTACACTGATGGCCGGAGTGCTCTGCGGTCGGCGCTACTGCGACGCGGCGCACTGGCAGACGCCTTAGATATCATGATCGCTTCACTCGCCGATAACACTATGAAGCAGTATGAAGTCTGCCTGAAACGCTGGTTTGCTTACGCTATAGATAAATCCATCGACCCGTTCGAAGCCTCCATCCCCGCGGTATTATCGTTCCTCACACACTTATACAATTCAGGAAGCCAGTACGGCTCGTTAAATAGCTACAGGGCTGCATTATCAATGCTGATTGGATCGCATATCTCTAACGACGATTCAATCAAAAGATTTTTTAAGGGGGCCTTCCGCCTCAGACCTCCCTTACCTAAGTACGATGTCATCTGGGACACGTCCACCGTACTTGATATTCTTGCAACATGGTACCCAAACGAGGAAGCTTCGCTCGAGCATCTTTCAAAGAAATGCGCAATGCTTCTAGCACTTACGACTGCACACCGAGTACAAACATTGTCTAAAATTAATATACAAAATATTACAGTCTCTGATTCACAAATAGAAATCAAAATAACCGATCTTATCAAGACATCCCGGCTGAGGCAAAAACAACCAATATTATATTTACCATTCTTTACACAAAAACCAGAAATATGCCCAGCACTTACGCTCACTTGCTATCTAGATAGAACCAAAAATATTCGGGGTGACAATCAGATTCTTTTCATAAGTCACAGAAAACCTCATGCCAGTGTCGGTAGCCAAACCATAGGCAGGTGGATCAGGTGCACCCTTGATGAGTGCAGTATCGACGTGTCTAGATTCAGCGCGCACAGCACGCGGCACGCTAGCACGTCGCGCGCGCGCCACCTCGGCCTGAACGTAGACACGATCCGTAAGACCGCGGGCTGGAGCGGCACGTCTACGACTTTTGCTAGGTTCTACGATAGAACCATTGTCGATAACAATAACCAATCCTTAGCCAGACTGATTATAGAGTAAATTACGTAAATTGTAAATTTGTTTATAATATTTTATAAGTACATTATGTTATATTATCTATTGCAGTAAGTAATAATTAATTTGTTATTACATCATGTTGAATTAAAAACCAAATGATTGATTATCACCTATGCCTTTGATATTTCCTGTTCACATAGTAAGTACGCATACTCTCAAAGTATACACAGTAATAAGGACTATTTTAGGTTACTCATTTCGAAGACGGAGCATGAGTATAATTAATGATTAAACGAACTTACCTGTACGTGAAGTTCTATCATAATTATACGAAGGCTCCGTCTGAAGAAATGAGTAACCACATCCCGCCCTTCCCGGCCCCAAGCTTCATCGGAAATATCATAGCATAGAGAGGAGCTGAAGCCAAGCAGGGGCTAAGTGAAGACTCCAAACTAAATGACGAACGACGGGTGGAGAATCCGGAGGGAAAAAGAAAAAAATATATACTAATACCCTCAAATACAGTGTTGAGTGTGACAGCTGGATGCGCTACTACACAGTAATAAGGACTATTTTAGGTTACTCATTTCTTCAGACGGAGCCTTCGTATAATTATGATAGAACTTCACGTACAGGTAAGTACGTTTAATCATTAATAAATGTTGTTTGATTTTTCAATGTTGTATTTTTTAATGGGAAATATTAAACTGCACATCAAAAATACTGATTGGCACTGCAAATATCAAGGTAAAATGCTGCGGTAGCTTAGGTGAAGGGTAAAACTTTATCCTTCGTGTTAGGTTGAACATGCAAGAACAACAAAAAATACTTAAAACATAAACTTGAGTACACATAAAAAAATAATACCTAAAAAGTGTTTTGCTGTACAAATCAGTATTTTTGATGTGCGATTAAATGCTAGCCTTTTTTAATTATCTTATTTGGTATGTTCTCGTTGCTGAGATGAAAAGATTTATACAAGTGCAACACGAGACCAAAGTTATTTGCACCTCCTGCCTTTGAGTCACTCACTCACTCAGGATTCTAGCGTAGAATCACTCGATTCCTTCGCTTACTCGGGACCCAAACAAGAACAAATAACTATTATCACATACTTATTTTAGAGCAATATCTATTTATGTTATCTAGTTTTTTGAGCAATTATGGTATTTATTTATTTATTATCTTTGGTACGCAAAACAGCATTGAAGATAATACACTAAAATATAACATGACAACTAGTGAAAGGCTGTCTTCAGCGCCAAAAATATGTGTACACAGCATGTTATAAAAAAGAGTAAGTGCCTAATTAAAATTATACATACAATAAATCAAAGAACACTAAAGAAGAAATCAACAATTTAAACAAATTAAATTACACATAAAACAGTTTCAACAAATTTACAATTTCAAAGTCATTTAGAAAAATCTGCAGAATTTTAACAATTTACAGAATATAGAAAATAATTTACAGAAAATATTATTTGAGGACATTACGCATTTTAAACTTAAAACAAGGCAACGAATCACGGTAGATATCAGGTAGACATCATGGTATAGTCAGGTTGAACACCAATTTTACCTGTGTTATTGTTTATTGTAATGGAGTGGCTCAATTTTACTCTTAACAAACTTTTACTCAAACAGGTAAAGGCCTGTGCCCCTCCGTGGCGACATTAATGGCATTTCACAACTTCCTATATTACAGGTCATAGGGCAGGATCTACATATATGTGTACCATTAATCGTTCCGGTCAAACCAACATTCTAAACCAACTAATTCCTCAAACGAGTCTAACGTCCACACTCCATCCGAGAGCGCCAAGGCCAAGTTCCACCAAACCTGATCTCATGACGCTAACGAAGAGCCACTCCTCGAAAGGAGATCACCATATCCCTCCAATCCCGCAGAGTAATTGGCCCGGAGCCCACTCCTGCGCAATTAGTTTTGATTCAGTGATGGCTAATCGTGATCGGTGCTCACTTGTCCTGCCTTAGTCACAGCTTTACGGAGTAACTCGAAGGTACAGCTTTTCGGCTTCGTCCGACAAATAAATTATCGGAAATAGGTATCCCGAAGAATAAAACATGTCTTTTTATAGGCGGGTTGGCAGAGGCCCACTTTACGCCAGTTATGCAATGCTCCATTTTGCGTGATAGAGGGCTAGCCCATCGCATAAGGACATATTATAAGGTTTCCTCACGACCTTCAGTTGTGAAGTGCACAGGGTCTAAATGACTTAGATCCATTGTAATGTTTAATTTTACTGTGAATCAGTTTTGTTTATTAGCAGCACTGAGAGGGAATGAATTGGAAACTAAAGTTACACTTAAGGCCCAGTTCTGGCTGTTGACCTTATTCGCGCCACCGCATTCGCCCGTCGTCTTCTGGCGGAGAAGCGGAACTGGCGGGGTAGCGGGCGGCGCGGAATAGCGCGGTGTCGTTAAAAATTAAGTGTATTATCGAATTTACTGAAAATGGAAATAAGCTAATTGATAAAATTTAAGGATTTATCAGAAGCTCTAAAAAAGGAAAATTTTGGTATAAAAATTATGATAAAAATCATTAATTTTATAATAAAATTATTTTATTCCGTTTTTGATATAGACTATGTTCAGGAATTGTATTTATCGAGGCAAATCAATGCAATCGTGTAAAAACACAGCATTTAAACTAGTTTATCTCATTGTGTATAACATATGTTTTTTGAGAGCGATGAATTTGGTGGTATTTATTTTTTTGCCAAAGTGCTCTTCAGTGGTTTTGTGAGATCTTGGGCCTTAATGGCATACCTCGTCCGTGCAAACGTCTCCGTTACTGAAAGCGGAAAGACCCGCAGTGTTAGAGGGACGGAATCGGGGAAAATTACATAACGTAGCGCCAAACCACATAAAAATTGTTTAAAAATAAACTACGTCTTTTTGTCAAAAATCTTTTTAAGGAGAGTTTACTAATACATAATATCCACATTTTTAATGCAATTCCGCAATGAAATAAATTAGGATTTCAGAATTACAGGAAAAAATAAAACCATTAAGAGGTCTTTTCGCAATTAAATTCTATCGAGAAAAATTCACCCAATCGCGCTTTCCTTCTGTGAGAATCTTAATCAAATACTCAATGAACGTTAAACCAAAAATCAAATCTGTAGATGACTTTATAGCGGAGTAAATGGATTCGAAAAAAAACCCATATTTTTTTCGTATCACCGTTAACAGTTTTTTTAGTCCGGCACAAGAGCTCCGACAATACTGCAATAGTGTAAATTGAGCTGAATTTGAAGCTTGCGTCCATTGAGTCTGCTGTAGATTTATGGTGTTGTTGCTCTGTACCTCGGCTATCCGTGTCTTCACTATGGCCGCGGCCAAGTTTTTTTTGGCAACAGCGGGTCGTCAGCCTATGTTTTCATACATACATACATACATACATATCAGAAGTACAAGCGCACATAAAATTTAGAGAGCTAACCAAACCAATGCTGGCCTTCACCTCGAACAGGTACGTTCACCTTAGATCTATCCGACGATCTAGCCCCTTATAATGCTAATACACACATTGAATAATAATTAAACAATAAAACGAATGCGACCAAGAGTATTCTGTATGTAGCTCATTTTTCGTGGCATTTAAATTAAAAACTAGATTTTCCCGTTCAGTGTAAAAATTTCCGCGACGGAAAAACCACTTTTGACATAAACCTAGACAGCCTTTATCTGCTATACTCGTCATTGATGTCAATGGGCTAATATATTACTAACATAATCATAACTAATGTTAATTTTGAATGTATGCCTAGTGGTATTTTTATGGTCATTCTGGGAATGTGGGCAAACCTTGCCTAGTGAGTAACTTGTTACTCATTGCCTAGTATTAGTACTAGGTATGGACTCACGAGTTTACTTAAATTCGACTAATGGCCTGCTTCACAATGTCCGCAAAACCCTGTGACAGAAGAATCATCCTTATTCGTAAAAAAAACTATTTTTCTGTCAGATAAGGTTTATCCGAACATTTTGAAACTGGCCCTAAATCGACATACCCCTTTAAATTTGATGAATTAGGCGATCCATAAAATGATGTGTAAAATATTTTGAAACAATATAGCTTATCTAATGAAGTTTGTAAACCCTAGAATTCACGGGCCTTGCCTATGAATACTTATTCTGAATCCAATGATAGATCGAATCTCAATTAGAACTAATAATAGTAGTTTATGTAAATGCTACATAATGCCTAATTATGTATAGTTACGTACACTAGTTTATCCATACACATATAATAAGCACTCTTTGATGTGTTCAGGAACCGCATGTTCGACCGGCATTGTGGCATTGATCATTGCTCTGCAGTTCTTTAGCTTGTTCAGTAGTACCAACTTCACAGACAAACTAAGGGCGGCACGCAGGTGGGCGTCGGCGTTCGAAATTTGAATGTCATAATTTGTCAAATTTTGGTACATTATGGTCATAATGTATCAATATTCTGATAAGAAATTAGTTTTTACCAAGAAAATTATCATTATGGTGGTCGTAACGTGTGGTTTTTGGACGCAGTAAAGAGGGTTTATGATACGTGTTTAGATAAAATAACTAATAAGTTACGTATTCATTTAATTGCATGAAATGAGGTAACACAAAGATGGCAGGAATAAGGCCCTCTGCACAAGCAACTACTGAAAAGCAGTTGGTAACTGGTAATAGAAACGGGTCACAAATATTTCTGGACCTAGAGTGAGGCGAAAGCGAGTCGTTTGTGACTCGTTTCGTCGGTTACAAATTACCAACGGGTTGCTTCGGTCTAACTTTGATACTTCTAACTTCGAGCATTGAATTGGAAATTGCAATCTACCTTCATGCATTAAAAAATCGCGATTAGTGCAAAAGAAGAAACAATGTGACACGACACGTGACTCTCTCCGGTCACGACGGAACGTAAACTTTATGGCGAGAGACATAACAATAGATTTTCATTACAATCTGTGCTGGAGTTACGCATTTGTTGGCGGTCACGGGAAAACAGTCCGTACCGCGCAAGACATTCTGTCAATAGTCGATTAGGCGTTGCAAGCATAGCGAAATTGTATGAACGAACATTCCTGCCCGGATTAGTGGTCGTTACGATATTGAACTGGAAAAATGCGCGAGTGTTAGTGAGCGCTAGTAGCCGAAAAGACGAAAGTATGCAAATGTATGCGAGCGTGCAAATGCCGCGGCCGCAACTAAACTATTCGGCGAGTCTGATCACAGACAGGCTAAGATTTGAGGCCTTGAGTTTGCACCAACGGCGTAGGCCGTGTTTGACATAAACATAAACAAACGTTTACATACAGGCACATTGCTTCTGGCCCCACGCTAGGATACCCTGTGTTGTAGGAACCAGAAACAGCGACGTCACACTCAAATATACATCGAAGACCAGCAGCCTTATGGCGTAACTCTCTGAAGTTCATAGAGTGTGTCTATGGTTCATCTCATGCTCATACAATTTCATCGATTGCGGGTTATCACCGAAGGCTTCTAGGCTTCATTCAATGAGCTTGGGTTTGGCCTCCAATGAGATGCTACTTGCGTGATACCAATTTGACAGATGAAGCTGGTGCAAGGTGTCAAATGTAAAAGTCTATATGAAGTTCATGCTCAGACGACTTACGCCATAAGGCTGCTGGGTTTTTTATCTTTATCCCCAGCCGCGGATCGAACCCGGGACCTCTCGCATGGTAGGCAGAGTCACAACCACAGCGCCACAGACACACTGCGCTACTTTTGTACATTAGCAAAATGTTCTGCTTCATCCGTAGTTGCGGCTTCTTCAGAACACAGAGAAATTTGGCGCAGAGGAATTTTATTAATTTGACGTGTTCTACGCTTATTTGTACACAGAAGAACACAAACGGAACTCGCTGTTTAATAATGCTGTTATTATTTATTCCTTCTTATTATTTAAAGAAATTAATATTGTAATATTTGTATTAGTTAAACACAATTTTTAAGAGAGATCTATTAATCAATCTGTGGGAGTTTCTTCACCCTTCTCCTCCCACAGTGGTCCAATGCAGAGAAAAGACAATAATGACGTTTGCTAAGTATATATAAATCTACTAATAAAGAAATGTTGAGTTCAGTTTGTAAAAGATTCATTAATTTTATTTTTTTATTAATGTAAATAATTAATTTTAAAAAAGAAAAAAACTATAGTCGGATAGCTGCTTGTATTTGAGCAAAACTAAAAGCATAAAATATCCAAGAAAGATGTATCTGAATGAAGGTCTTCATAGGATTATTCTCGATTTTTAGGGTTCCGTACCCGAAGGGTGCCACACGGGACCATATTACTAAGCCTCCGCTGTCCGTCCGTCCCTCTGTCACCAGGCAGTATCTCATCAACCGTGATAGTTACACAGATGAAATTTTCACAGATGATGTATTTCTGTCGCCGCTATAACACAGAAAAACAGAATAAAATTACTATTTAAGGGGGCTCCCATACAATAATTCATTCAATACCACATACAAACGTATGAATGCCCCTGGTTACGCATGAAGTATGAAAGTAGCCGCACCAATAACTTTGTAAACAACATTTTGCAATGTAAACCAAAATATTCACTCCACACCATCCCTACCATTGTACGGTGGTACGGAACCCTTCGTGCGCGAGATGGACTCGCTCTTGACCGGTTTTGTTTACACAAAATTTCCGCTACCCTACTTTCCGTCTTTTGTAAAGGAACAGACAATGAAGTAACTCTTTGGACAAGTGCTGTCTATTTGATCAATTCCAATGCTAACACAAACGAAGACCCGAAGCGATGTGGTAATCATACAATTCATCATATTGAGAGGCTGGTACTGTTCATTACGTGGCTGGTACGTTCAGACGACCCGAATGGCCGAGTCGGCAGTGTCCCTGCCTGCTAAGCCAAGGGTCCCGGGTTCGAGTCCCGATGGGGGCAAATATTTGTTGATGAGAACGGATGTTTGTACCCTAGTCATGGTTGTTTATCTATCTAAGTATAATATTTATCTATATAAGTATGTGTATCGTTGTCTAGTACCCAAGATACAGGGAATCCTAGTTTGGGGCTAGATCAATGTGTGTAAATAGTGTCCAAGGTATTATTATTACTTAAAGCCTTGGCGATTCTAAAACATCTTTTTGCTTTGGGATCAGGTCCAATACTGGTTTGCACTATTACTTTGACTGGAATTTTAATTTAGATTCTCTAGCATAAAAGTGGAGGCTAAAATTGGCTACCTTAAGCAGTGTATTAACATAGCGACACGCCTTTTCCTATACAGGGTGGCAGAGGCACAATGGTTCCGACTTTGAGCCAGTTATTCAATACTCCATTTTGCGTGACAGGGGGCTAGCTCGTCGCCGTAGCTATGGAGTAATGCAGGTTTCCTAATGTTTCCCATCACCGTTAGAACTTCCGTATAATGTACTTAAGATAAATTAATTATCTCATTGATACATGGTCAGAAATCGAACCTACATCTCCTGTGTGAGAAGCAAGCGTGGAACTCATTAGACCACGGAGCTCTTAGTAGTGTATTAGATTGATAATAGGCCCGAATATTCGCTGACAATGCGAGGTGGGAATTCAGGGCGCACCGCTAAGTTATGTCTCTTCATAGGCTGAAAATGGACCAGCGCTTGCGCAACCGCTGCTAGCCGCTCTACATTATTTCTAAAGTCATAAAAGCACACCTACATAAAATTTTGACGGAACGGACGTAACCGGAGCGGTCGTTTACGGAAATAGGTCGGGGTATCAAAAGACCGGGTTCAGTGGCGTGGCATGGCAACTAACGTGGCGTCCACAGCGACAGTCATGTTGGCTTCATCTTCCCACTCTATCAACTGTGTCCGTCAAGATTCCATTGTATGAGGCAAAGACTAGGATAACTACACGGCACACTTAAAATATGGGACAGAGCTAAAGGTCAATGGCCCGATTTGCTCCCGCTTGGTGGCGCTGGCGTATTCGGAGGCAAAGAGTTTTATTCATCTGAGGTTAGGTTCGAAAACACGTCATGTGATCTTTTAAAGGGTTGATACCGCTAGGGGCCGGCCTATTGTTCTCGTAACCGCGAATCTCCATACATTGATTACCAAATGGGGCCGAAAGAGATATTACTATTATTAAAATTCTTTTTCTTTTTAAAATCTTTTTCATTTTAAAATTCTTCTCTGGGTGGCAACATTCTAAGTAGCTAGTTAATTATTTAGAATTGACTTATTTAATTTTTATATTTTTTCCTTTCCTTATCTATTTTTATTACTGCCTAGTCTTTTGAACTAATATGTTGTATTGTATCCTGTCCAGTTCAAACTCTTTTTGTATCTATACTCTGTATCTATACGTGAAAACCTTTAATTGGCCTTCTGTGTTACATTATTGTGCCTATCTAATAATAATGTGCTGTTGGTTTTCCTTTAAATAAATAAATAAAAATTGAATCGCATTATTTCCATACTTCTATTCCCGCTTGGGGCCATAGCCTGGTGGCTAAGTACAGTCGGCTACCGACATGATGATTTGGAGGTTTTGTGAAGGAATCGTTTTGACTAGATAGTTATAAAATGAAAGACCAAATTAGCAATGAGACAAAGTTTTTATATTTGGATCAAATATAAATATAGGTAACATTTTAGGTATAATTGCACACAAGCCCTTCAGACACTGCTCACTTATATGTCTAAACATGAAGTGACACCTGCACCTTTGGTTCATTTTCAAAACTTTGCTATGCTTTGCTTTTCCTATGTCCAAAGCCTAGTATGAGATAAATACACCTGGTACTGTCAAAATTAACCTCAGATGAGGCTAGGATGCCATATATATATTGACGAGCAATGAAAATTTTCCAGTGACATAGCACCAATTACTCCTAAACGGGAAAGGCTAGCTTAATGTCGCCGTCTGCAATATTAAAGTACATTTAACAGCGCATCAGAATATTACCAATTAAAAACGTAAATATTGTATTCAAATTTTAAATTAAATGTTTTAAACAATTGTATGGGTGTTTGTCGGCATTTCGTGGGTGGAACTTTTTCATTGCTCGTCAGTGTAATAATTAATAAGAGGTAAATATAATTTGACGACTTTGACAGCCCCCAACACACCAGCACCATCCGCTATGAGCTCTTCAGATTAGGTACCTTGGATGCTCTTCTGCTTCTGACCCTTCTATCTTGTAAAAGGGGGTGTAGCGCCCGGCCCACTTGAGCGGGGCCTTCATTCGCCTGCACATCTACTTCAGCCGTCCCAACTCCTGAACCAGCTGGAGTAGGAGGCCTGGGTGTTCTAGGAGCTCGTGGGTGTTTGTTGTATCACCCAGGATAGCCATCCTGGTTTCTGTTGAGGATGGACATGCCAGTAGCATGCCTAGCAGTCTACTGTTTCATCCACTTCCATGCACCCCCTGCACAGGGGGCTGTTCTTCTGACTCTTATTTTCTCCTAATCCATAGAATAAGTCGCACAGATGATTGCTGCAATATATATGTTCTTAGATAGAAAGCTAGATTATCACTAAAGTGTCATGTCTAATAAATGAATAACCTCTTACGCCACGACGACGTATGTACATACGGGAGCAATTTTACTGAACTGGTGAAGGAATGTTCGCGCCAAACGAAATTAAGCTGAAATGGAGCTTCACTAAAGCAATTACACACGTCAAATAAGAGCCATTTATTTTGATATGAACACGTTGTAAAAGGTTTCGTGAGAGCACAATGTGTACAGGGTGTCCCGTAATTCAACGTCAAGTACCTGAACCCGTAGCAGGCCCCGAGCGCATTTTATCACGACCAAATGTCAAAATTTGCGACTCACTCATAGAAAAATGTAACATGGACGTGATAAACTCTCGTTTAGATTAAGGGCAATCAGACTGTGGAATGCACTTCCCTGCGCTATTAGGGATAGTCCCTCAATATTCACTTTTGAGAAAAGACTGAAAGTGCATTTCCTTTCTCTTCCGTAATAGGTACCATATCTGCGCAGGTGTATCTATGATATATTATAGTTTATATATGTATGTTAATTCTATCTACTGTATTTAATATAGTTGAGGAATATATTTTATTCATTAGGTTTATTTAATTTTTATCCTGAAAGCAATTTTCGTATGCACATATGTATACAGTTTTATTGCGCACTAGGACTGTCCTGTTTTATAAACTCTCCTGTCTTGCATAGGTTTGCTGGAAGAAATCTCTCTTAAGAGATAAGCTCGCCTTTGCTTATAACAAATGTCTTGTATACGTCGCGCCACACGTTATTGTAAAAAAAATGGCACCATGTCCATACATTTCTAGTAACTGTGGCAACAAATTATCGATGAACCAAGTGAAAAAGCAATATTTTGGGATGAGAAAACTGAGTCTTTACACCTGGGTCGCAGATCAAACTACTACAGGCCCCGAGCCAAGTTGCATTCGCTAACTTATCGCTTTCAACTTGACTACGGGGCCAGGCCTGGCCTACTTTTAGTGCCTTCGCAGTTCAATATACTTTTGATATACTTTATTGCACAAAAAAACATGAACAAAGAACGAACATGTACAACGGCGAGGTTATCTCTAACAAGAGATTACTTTCAGCAAACCTAGAATGGAGAGGAATACAATAAACCAGAGGTAGAACTATGTGCACAACAATAAATATGTTAATAAAAATAATAAATTACTTACTAATATCTAAACAATATAAATAAATACAAGCAAACAAACATTTACATATAGGCACATACATTGCTTCTGGCCCCACACTAGGATACCTTGTGTCGCGGGAACCAGAAACAGCGACGTCACACACATATAAACATCCAAGACCTGGGGTTTTTGTTTTCTTCACCCCAGCCGGGGATCGAACCCGGGACCTCTCGCTTGGTAGGCAGAGCCACAACCGCTGCGCTACAGAGGCCGTCCGTAACATCAAATATGTAACATATACATAAACAAATACTAATACTTATCATGGAAGAGGTAGATAGTGTTGTGAAAGAATGGTCGTATTATTGTTGTATTATTTGAAATTGTTTTAATTGGACCTGGGAACTCTACTTTGGTGCCGTGGTCCAACTGCAAAGATAGTTGGACCACGACCCATAGTAAAGGCCCGGAGTCCAACTAATTGGACACAGCAGTTGGACCACTGCCCCGAAACGGATCAAAAAAGCTCTTGCCAATGACATGCGAGCATGGTCTTATTAGCTAAGCTGTGGTCGTCTTCTATCGTAAATTCGTAACAAATCGGACATACTTTCGAAAATAAGCGTTCGGAAAAAAATATACCTTGGACACTATTTACACACATTGATATAGCCCCAACTAGGTAGGATTCCCTGTATCTTGGGTACTAGACAACGATACACATACGTATATAGATAAATATTATACTTAGATAGATAAACAACCATGACTAGGGTATAAATATTTCCACCACCGGGACTCGAACCCGGGACCCTTGGTTTCGTAGGCAGGGTCTCAGCCGACTCGGCCATCCGGGTCGTCAGAAACCATATGATAAAATCCCCAAAGCAAAGTAAGTCAAAGTCACGTAACTCACAGGCTTCTAAACGTTCATAATATACAGTGATGATGGAGCCCTGCCAGAAGGCAGCCTTTGCGATGTCTGAAATTAAGAACTCCCAAACCAATAGCGAGAGAATAAGAGATTGGTGGCCAAGAATTGGACCTAACTGTCAAATGCAACATAAGCGCAAGACTAAAAAGCCGGTCAAGTGCGAGTCGGACTTGCGCACGAAGGGTTCCGTTTTTTGCAATCTTTTGATCATAACTTTTGAAGTTTTTAAAACATAAAGTGAAAAAAAAAAAAAAAGTAGCCATTTTCAACGATGCCCTACATGACTTATTACGGTGTTTTTTTGTTTTGTCATTTTACCCCCCCTTTGTAGGCAATATGTTTTTCATTTTAAACTTGATTTATATTGCGGTTATCAGGATAAGTATTTTTGCGGCAAATTTTAAGACTTATAGTTCCTCATAAAAGTGCCCGTGACAGACGGACGGACGGACGGACGGACACGCGAGTGATCCTATAAGGGTTCATTTTTTGCCTTTTGAGGTACGGAACGGAATTCTTTTTTAGGTTCCAAGTTCCAAGAAATAGCAAGTGAAAAACATCTATTTAGTATTTTATCTACACACGTATCATAAACCCTCTTTACTGCGTACAAAAACCGCACGTTACGATCAGCATAATGTTAAACTACTTGGTAAAAACTCATTTCTTATCTGAAAAATTACACATTATGACCATAATGTGTAATTTTTCTACACATTATGACATTCAAATTTTTAACGCCGACGCCCGCCTGCATGCCGCCCCCAGGTTTGTCTGTGAAGTTGGTACTGACATTCAAATTTCGAACGCCGACGCCCGCCTGCGTGAAGTTGGTACTACAGAACAAGCTAAACAACTGCAGAGCCACAATGCGGTTCCTGTACACACAAACATGCGGTTCCTGAACACATCAAAGAGAGCTTATGATACGTGTGTAGATAAACTAGTGTATGTAACTGTACATAATTAGGCATTAAAACTCTCGAGTGATATTATTATGAAACACTCTCGAGTATTAATGCCCTCCATTATGTAGCAGTCACATTAACTACTATTTTTCGTATAGATACATACCTATAATGTATTCAAACTAACAGATTGATGGAAAATAATGTTTTCATACCATAGATTTGTTTTGGGTTTTGGGAAGTGTCTCCTATAAGAGGAATAGCTCTTCAAAGGTTAAAAAGCTAAACAAATAATCCCCGATTTTTTTATCAAATATCTCTTAACTGCAACAAAAATATTGGACTGCACCTCATAATTTACCCACAAAACAAAATAATTTTTGTTAATTGTTTAACTACTTATATATACTAAGTGGTTATCTATGATATCTGAATGTAAACCTAACAAATATTTTATCAACGATAAAAACTTAAACCCAACTTTACTTGAACCAAGCACCGATTTCTTTGGGGCCCATAAGTTTTAATAATGAAAACACCAATTAATCCATCATTATTACCAAATCAATCAATCATAAAATCACTTAAAAACAAACATAATAACAACAAGGAATTGCAATTGCAAAAAATTAAGTTTCAAAATCAGATTTATCGATTTTGAAACATAATTTTTTGCAATTGCAATATAAAAAAACAAAATTAAATAGGCTAGTATTTAATAGCACATCAAAAATTTCCTATTTGCTCAGCAAAAATGTTCAACAAAAACACTTACGTTTCTTGTGCTCTTACATGTTAAAACATTTAATGTTTCTTTTTCTCTTACATGTTCAACCTAACACGAAGGATAGAGGGGGCTTCGCTTCACTCACCCCCTTTACTCTTCACCTAAGCTACCGCACCACTTCGCGCTGAAATTTGCTGTTGAAATCAGTATTTTTGAAGTGCGGTTAAATATTTCCCAATTAAACCTAATCAAAGCCTCAAAGGGCGTCTGCATTTTCGCTTTATGTCAATAGGGATGTTTTATATATAATTTTCATTAAAACAGCTAAGAAAAAAGAAATTTAGCTATACTTAGTAGTAAGTTTTTTAGGTACAAGAATGATAAAATTGTTAAATAGAATTGGTAAACTAAACATTAATTAGTGTGGTGCAGCAATAGACACGAATTTAAGAAATTCCTTTATATGGATGGAGATTTTTGAGTGCAAGACAGTATTTTAGTTTGACTAAGAATATTTTGTATTGAAAACGGAATTTGTGTTCGAAAAGCCAGATATTTGTTGTGAATTTTGTAAGAAAGATTAGCTTGTTTTGACAGGATATTTGATTTTGTCGGTGCCTCGGTGGTGCTTGTTTTGCAATTGGTTTATTTGTAGAGTAGTCAGTTTTTTGGTATACGGTAGGTTAATCAGTGAAGATAATTCGTTTGCGAAATTTTATTTTGTGCTAAAGTTATAGATTCCTTCTTCAAAGATGGACTTTTGACAGTATCCATCCCCTTAAGTTCGGATTAGTCCGATTTTATAAAAATGCAAAGTAACTAACCCTTCCAACCTCATTCTAAAAATAAATCAATTCCGCCATAAAATGAACACATCACATGTTTGAGGTACCAGGCATGGTCTGGGTTAATAAAATTTGTAATAGCGTCATAAAGAGTCCGCGTTGGCCTTGGGCGGGTCGTTGGCCTAGCCTAGGCCTTTACGTCACAAATCGAAACTCTATTTGTAAGCCAAATGACGCACCCGAATTGTGGACCGCTGGAATGTTTAACCTACTTGGTTGGTAGGTACCTATACAGATTCAAAACAAACAGACGGCGACGACAGTTAAAAAAAAATCCATTTCATAGGGGATGGTGAAGATAAACATTTGAGCCCGTGGCCCCCTTTAGGCAGTAATGATATAACGATTACTATGATATTATTGATCTGATAGATCACAAGGGATATCTATGGTAAATTATTCAAAACGATTATACACATGTATACAGATTGCCAGTTCTACAGAATCCCAATTCTACAGAATCCCAATTCTACAAAATCCCAATTAAACAGTGTCACAATTCTAATTCTACAGCTTCCCATGTTTACAGATTTCCATTTCTAAAGGTTCCCAGTTATACAGATTTCCATAACTACATATTACCACATCAACAGATTTTCGATTTAATAGAATCCCATGTTTGCTATTGAACCCGCGTGGTATTTCACAGGTGTTACAACTTCATATAATGTAATATTTTTAAAATCACTGTTCAAAAATTACACCTACTCTTACTAATTTAAAATTTGGAAAAATGATGTTGCGGTTTATCATCGCATCGGCCAACCTCCAGTGAGAAGTCGATTCAGAATCGATACTCGATCGATGGTTTCGGAACGGCCATTTTGAATTTGATGGAGCTGCCACAGAGCAGTTTTTTGACAACTGACTGACGAAAAGCCCCCGTAATGTGACGTGTATTGATTTTGGGCATTAAAATTAAATCGTAAGCCATCTGGAATTGTATTCGGGCTCCCCTCAGGATTGTCTTATAGCTGAGTGTATTGTGGTTCTCCGAACCAGATACTGTTCGTATTTACGTAAATTGTGCGGTCGAAGCTGGCCTGCCAGCCATACCTGGTTGGCTGAAGAACCTGTCTACCAAGAAGAGCCTAGGGTGCACCCAGGCCTTGTAGAGAGACAGGAGTTTGACGGGAACGAAGCACAGACCAGGTCAGATAGAATCTATTTATTTAGCTCGGTGAATCGCCGACGTTCTTGCTTCTTGGCATCCCATCGCTACGCTACCTCGTAGCTATGGGCCCCTGCGAGGTCATGGGTGCCGAGAAGCCTGAACATTTTGGTAGCAAGAGCGTGGTTTCCTGAGATTTGCAGCCGTCAAGGGCTCCAGGAACCCACGATTTGGGACTATCAATCTGTAGGTATAGGCGGTTATTAGATAACTTGGTTGTGTTCCTGTATCCACATAGATTGGTAGTATTGTAAGTTATAAGTCTATTGCTGGTAGTAGACAGACAGATATAACAGTTTTCCCTAAATGACCAGTTGTACTGAGATGTGACTCAGAATAGTAATTACATTACAGGTACATTGTAGGTGAGTTGAAATTTGCATTGAAGTATTGTACCAGTTAGTCAATCTATTAGTGGTCTAGTAATGCTAATGAATGTTTGGACATTGTTTTCAGTTTATAGCAATTTATAACTTGAACTAATATTGACTATCTGTGTGTGTTATATGATATAGGGAAACTAAATTGTTGTTTACAGAATTTGTGTAGATATAAAACTCGGTTTCTATTGTTTGGGGAAATCAGCATTGTTTAAGTTATAGATTAGGGTTCCCTCGTTTGTGTTGTAGACTGGAGGGTCCAATATAATTGAGTTACTGCAAATTGTGAGTAAGTATCGTTCCGATCATGTCGTTATCTGAAATACAGAAGGGTGTTTCTAAGGAACTCAGATGGTTTTCCTCCGCACACGGTCTGATAGACCGTTTAGATAGGCATGATGTGGTATTGGAGCGGTCTATGGACGTTAAGGAACGCTACAACAGGGTGCTCGAATTGTCCGCGCAGGCGGAAGCAGTTGATGGTTGCGCACCTGACAGGCTGTCACGGTTGCTAGGGGATGTCGACCAGTGTATGGAGATGGCAGCTGCTATCACGCAGAAGGCTGCGGACATACGTAGGCAGCGCGAGTCCAGCCATGGTGGTGACATTGAAGCACCTCTGCCGCATCAGGGATCGGGGACCAGGTTACCCGTTATAACTATGCCTACTTTTGACGGAGTGTCCGGTGAATGGATGAGCTTCATCAATCTGTTCGACAGTTTGGTGCACATGCGATCGGACATTACCAAGTCTGTCAAAATGGCTCAGCTGGTGGCAGCATTGAGGGGTGAGCCCAGGGAGCTGGTCGCTCATTTGACAGTTACGGAGGGTAACTATGAAACGGCCAGGCAATTGCTGGTCAGACGATACCACAACAAACGGAGGTTGGCCGATGCCCAACTGAACCGTTTGTTTAGTATCCCGGTTGTGAACAAGGTCGGGGCCATACAGACGGAGGTTTTGAACCCGTTGTTGTCCGTCACCAAGGCCCTAGAGAATCTTGGACTTCCGGTTGGTGAATGGTCGTACCTATTGCTGTACATTGTACTTTCCCGACTACCCGCTGACGTGCAGACTCGTTTCGAACAGTCTCACGGGAGGTCGGCCGAGGACCTGCCCGCCTTCTCCGACTTGGTCGGATTTTTGGAAGAGGAGGCTCGACGGGCAGAGAATTTGGGGTTGACGGCCACCCATCCTTCGGAGCCACAGAGAGCTGCCGGGAGCGCTGTGAGTAGGGGCCCTCCGACGAGGAAGGACCGCACCAACCGGCAGTCGTATGGGACTGTGAGTGCATTGACCCCACATAGTGAGACCTGCCCATGTTGTAGGCAGATTGGCCATGCTGTGGCCGATTGCAATAAGTTCGGGGAACTTAGGGTTGAGGGACGGCGCCGGATGGCCAAGCAGCGGAGCTGGTGTTTCCTGTGCCTCGGGCCACACATGGCTAGGGACTGCACGCGCACAAAATTGTGCGGATATTGTGGTGGGGCCCACAACAATCTGTTGTGCATGAACCGGTCCGGCCAACAGCCACCACAGGGCCGTACCCAGGGTGACACGGCATGGGGCCCTGAGAATTCGTTTGCGACTCGGAGCGCAACTCAGGAGCCAACGTCCCCACGTCCACAGGGCCGTACCCAGGGTGATACGGAATGGGGCCCTGAGAATTCGTTTGCGACTTGGAGCGCAACTCAGGGGCCAGCGTCCCCACGTGCACAGGGTAGTACTAGGGTGCGGGGCCGCACTCAGGGTCATCACATGGGGGGCCCTGAGTTTTCGGTTGCGACTCAGCATCCGACTCAGCGGGCAATGGGGCCACAAGCACGCAGCCACCCAGGGGTGCAGGGCCGCACTCAGGGTCATCACATGGGGGGGCCTGAGTTTTCGGTTGCGACTCAGCATCCGACTCATCGGGCAATGGGGCCACAAGCACGCGGCCACCCAGGGGTGCAGGGCCGCACTCAGGGTCATCACATGGGGGGCCCTGAGTTTTCGGTTGCGACTCAGCATCCGACTCAGCGGCACATTGGGTGTGTTGAGCAGGCCGTAACGGGCGGGTGGCATGGGACAACTTCGAGCTATGCGGGTGCGGTTCGGACGCCGCCTCAGTTGTCGCCCCGCTCGTCGCCTCGTCCGCGTCGGTCGCATGTGATGTCCCCCCCGCTCATGGAGCGGCCACGGTTGAATTCACGCCCACAACCCTTCGGGGGGCGTCGTAGGGTGGCAATGGAACCGGCGCGTGGGCCATTTGTACAATGGGACCCTCTGGCGTACAGCTGCCTACCTGATCGGTTACAGGCACAGTGGGGCCCCGGGGGCCCTCGATAGGAATTTGCGGCCCAACAATTTGTTGCCCCCCAACCGGAGACGGTGGTGTTACCGATCGCCTCTGTGCTTGTTTGGGATTTGGCGGGCAACCCAACATACGTTCGCGCCCTATTAGATTCTGGAGCTCAGGGCTGCATTGTATCAAACGATTTAGCGAAATGGTTGGGCCTCAATATAAATAATGTATCGCTGCCGAGGAAATTGGTCCCTGCTGGGGATTACAGGGCAACCCTTCACGGGTTTTGTGATGCCTCTGAACGAGGGTTTGCGGCAGCGGTTTATTTGCGAACCGTCACCTCCACCGGGGAGGTCGACGTGCAGAGCGTGGTTTCCTGAGATTTGCAGCCGTCAAGGGCTCCAGGAACCCACGATTTGGGACTATCAATCTGTAGGTATAGGCGGTTATTAGCTAACTTGGTTTTGTTCCTGTATCCACATAGATTGGTAGTGTTGTAAGCTATAAGTCTATTGCTGGTAGTAGACAGACAGATATAACAGTTTCCCTAAATGACCAGTTGTACTGAGATGTGACTCAGAATAGTAATTACATTACAGGTACATTGTAGGTGAATTGAAATTTGCATTGAAGTTACCAGTTAGTCAATCTATTAGTGGTCTAGTAATGCTAATGAATGTTTGGACATTGTTTTCAGTTTATAGCAATTTATAACTTGAACTAATATTGACTATCTGTGTGTGTTATATGATATAGGGAAACTAAATTGTTGTTTACAGAATTTGTGTAGATATAAAACTCGGTTTCTATTGTTTGGGGAAATCAGCATTGTTTAAGTTATAGATTAGGGTTCCCTCGTTTGTGTTGTAGACTGGAGGGTCCAATATAATTGAGTTACTGCAAATTGTGAGTAAGTATCGTTCCGATCATGTCGTTGTCTGAAATACAGAAGGGTGTTTCTAAGGAGCTCAGATGGTTTTCCTCCGCACACGGTCTGATAGACCGTTTAGATAGGCATGATGTGGTGTTGGAGCGGTCTATGGACGTTAAGGAACGCTACAACAGGGTGCTCGAATTGTCCGCGCAGGCGGAAGCAGTTGATGGTTGCGCACCTGACAGGCTGTCACGGTTGCTAGGGGATGTCGACCAGTGTATGGAGATGGCGGCTGCTATCACGCAGAAGGCTGCGGACATACGTAGGCAGCGCGAGTCCAGCCATGGTGGTGACATTGGGGCGCCTCTGCCGCATCAGGGAACGGGGACCAGGTTACCCGTTATAACTATGCCTACCTTTGACGGAGTGTCCGGTGAATGGATGAGCTTCATCAATCTGTTCGACAGTTTGGTGCACATGCGATCGGACATTACCAAGTCTGTCAAAATGGCTCAGCTGGTGGCAGCATTGAGGGGTGAGCCCAGGGAGCTGGTCGCTCATTTGACAGTTACGGAGGGTAACTATGAAACGGCCAGGCAATTGCTGGTCAGACGTTACCACAACAAACGGAGGTTGGCCGATGCCCAACTGAACCGTTTGTTTAGTATCCCGGTTGTGAACAAGGTCGGGGCCATACAGACGGAGGTTTTGAACCCGTTGTTGTCCGTCACCAAGGCCCTAGAGAATCTTGGACTTCCGGTTGGTGAATGGTCGTACCTATTGCTGTACATTGTACTTTCCCGCCTACCCGCTGACGTGCAGACTCGTTTCGAACAGTCTCACGGGAGGTCGGCCGAGGACCTGCCCGCCTTCTCCGACTTGGTCGGATTTTTGGAAGAGGAGGCTCGACGGGCAGAGAATTTGGGGTTGACGGCCACCCATCCTTCGGAGCCACAGAGAGCTGCCGGGAGCGCTGTGAGTAGGGGCCCTCCGACGAGGAAGGACCGCACCAACCGGCAGTCGTATGGGACTGTGAGTGCATTGACCCCACATAGTGAGACCTGCCCATGTTGTAGGCAGATTGGCCATGCTGTGGCCGATTGCAATAAGTTCGGGGAACTTAGGGTTGAGGGACGGCGCCGGATGGCCAAGCAGCGGAGCTGGTGTTTCCTGTGCCTCGGGCCACACATGGCTAGGGACTGCACGCGCACAAGAATGTGCGGATATTGTGGTGGGGCCCACAACAATCTGTTGTGCATGAACCGGTCCGGCCAACGGCCACCACAGGGCCGTACCCAGGGTGACACGGCATGGGGCCCTGAGAATTCGTTTGCGACTCGGAGCGCAACTCAGGAGCCAACGTCCCCACGTCCACAGGGCCGTACCCAGGGTGATACGGAATGGGGCCCTGAGAATTTGTTTGCGACTTGGAGCGCAACTCAGGGGCCAGCGTCCCCACGTGCACAGGGCGGTACTAGGGTGCAGGGCCGCACTCAGGGTCATCACATGGGGGGCCCTGAGTTCTCGGTTGCGACTCAGCATCCGACTCAGCGGCACATTGGGTGTGTTGAGCAGGCCGTAACGGGCGGGTGGAATGAGACAACTTCGAGCTATGCGGGTGCGGTTCGGACGCCGCCTCAGTTGTCGCCCCGCTCGTCGCCTCGTCCTCGTCGGTCGCATGTGATGTCCCCCCCGCTCATGGAGCGGCCGCGGTTGAATTCACGCCTACAACCCTTCGGGGGGCGTCGTAGGGTGGCAATGGAACCGGCGCGTGGGACATTTGTACAATGGGACCCTCTGGCGTATAGCTGCCTACCTGATCGGTTACAGGCAGAGTGGGGCCCCGGGGGCCCTCGCTAGGAATTTGCGGCCCAACAATTTGTTGCCCCCCAACCGGAGACGGTGGTGTTACCGATCGCCTCTGTGCTTGTTTGGGATTTGGCGGGCAACCCAACATATGTTCGCGCCCTATTAGATTCTGGTGCTCAGGGCTGCGTTGTATCGAACGATTTAGCGAAATGGTTGGGCCTCAATATAAATAATGTATCGCTGCCGAGGAAATTGGTCCCTGCTGGGGATTACAGGGCAACCCTTCACGGGTTTTGTGATGCCTCTGAACGAGGGTTTGCGGCAGCGGTTTATTTGCGAACCGTCACCTCCACCGGGGAGGTCGACGTGCGATTGGCTTTGGCAAAAAGCAAGGTAGCGCCTATTCGGACAAGGATGACGATTCCAAAACTGGAACTGTCCGGGGCTGCTCTTTTGACCAAGGTTTTGAATAACACTCTAACAGTGTTGCGTGGGTCAGTGGTTTTGGAGGATACGGTGTACGCGTGGACGGACAGCCAGATCGTTTTGTGCTGGCTGAAGGCTTCGGTCCATACCTTAGAGGTTTTTGTTGCGAACCGTGTCTCCCAGATTGTGTCGTCTGAGGTCCCACTGACCTGGAGACATGTACCAGGAGAATTGAACCCGTCTGATTGTGCATCCAGGGGATGTCGGGCTCCTGAACTCGAGCTCGTTGCTGATCTCTCGACAGAGGCTTTCATTGCTTGTTTGGATAGGTTTGTTTCTCGAAGGGGACTTCCAACTTTGATCCGCTCTGATTACGGCACTAACTACATCGGTGCGGAACGATGCTTACGAGAGATAGTCAACTTTTTGAATGTAAATAAAGTGGATATTGGAACGGCCCTCTCCCGTCGGGGTATACAGTGGACCTTCAGCCCACCGAGTTGCCCCCACTGGGGTGGGATTTTTGAGGCCGTAGTTAAGTCAGCTAAGACGCACTTGGGGCGTATAGTAGGTCAGACCGCGCTGACTTTTGAGGAGCTCGCGACATTGTTTTGTAAGATCGAGGCCGATCTCAATTCGCGACCGTTGTGTCCGCTCAGCTCGGATCCAAATGACCTGGAGGCTCTGACCCCAGGCCATTTCTTGATAGGTCAGCCACTTAACGCGTTGCCCGAGCACCCCTTCGAGGGAGTGAAATTGTATCGGTTGACAAGGTATCAGAGGTTGCAGCAGTTTACTCAGAATTTCTGGAAGCGTTGGTCGCTCGAGTATCTGCATATCTTACAACAGCGCCTTAAACTGACAAAACCAGCCCCTCTAGTGTTGGTGACCTCGTTCTGGTTAAGGATGCTAACCTACCGCCACTGCGTTGGCGCAGGGGGCGCATTGTTAACTTGTTCCCTGGCAGGGACGGGACCCCCCGGTCTGCAGAGGTTCTAGTAGGAGGCTCGGTTCTAAAACGAGCGGTAGCAACGTTGTCTCGGCTGCCCATAGATTAAGGGACAGGTGGGTGCCTGTCCGGGCGGGTGATTGTTCGATTCAGAATCGATACTCGATCTATGGTTCCGGAACGGCCATTTTGAATTTGACGGAGCTGCCACAGAGCAGTGTTTTTGAGAACTGACTGACGAAAAGCCCCCGTAATGTGACGTGTATTGATATTGGGCATTAAAATTAAATCGTAAGCCATCTGGAATTGTATTCGGGCTCCCCTCAGGATTGTCTTATAGCTGAGTGTATTGTGGTTCTCCGAACCAGATACTGTTCGTATTTACGTAAATTGTGCGGTCGAAGCTGGCCTGCCAGCCATACCTGGTTGGCTGAAGAACCTGTCTACCAAGAAGAGCCTAGGGTGCACCCAGGCCTTGCAGAGAGACAGGAGTTTGACGGGAACGAAGCACAGACCAGGTCAGATAGAATCTATTTATTTAGCTCGGTGAATCGCCGACGTTCTTGCTTCTTGGCATCCCATCGCTACGCTACCTCGTAGCTATGGGCCCCTGCGAGGTCATGGGTGCCGAGAGGCTTGAACAGTCATTCTGTGGACTCGGTTTTTAATTTAGAGTTAAGGTGTAAGTTCTAAAAGCAGATACTTCTCAGAGAAAAACGCACGAGAAACTCTGAGGTAGCTCTTTTTCTCTTGTGAAAAAGAGCTACCTCAGAGTTTCTCGTTCTAAATATGCGATTTATATCCGAGGCATAACCCCACAGCTGGATGCTATAAGCCATCAAGTTGTGGAAGTTGCCGAAGTAAACTACTCTCGCGGTGTCTACATCCGAGATACGTCGGTTTCCTTTTATGACGCATGCTGCAGAACTCAGTCTACCCGATAGTGCATCCAGATGAGGTGCCCATTAAAGCTTTGATTTGAATCGAGGGTGATGCCAATAAACAGTTTTACCCACAAGACTCAGTTTTTCATGTTTGACAATTATATTAGTGTCTATTTTATATTGGGTAGAGAAAACTTAAAACATTTGGTTTTCTCTTCATTAAGTTGAAGATTGTTTGCGGTAAACCAGTCAACTACTTTGGAGATAGCATTGTTAATATCGTCATAACATTGTTGTTATCTTTTAACTTTAAAGGGTTAGGAAGTATCATCCACGAACAATACTGCCATGCTTAATATTAAGATAATCCGGCAGGTCGTTTATATAAATAAGAAAAAGGAACGGACCTAATATTGAGCCCTGAGGAACGCCCATGCGTACTGAAGATCCCGACGACCTCTTGCCATTAACTACAATATTTTGTGTTCTGTTACTGAGGTATGAAGTCAGAAGGCTAAGTGCATTATCTTTTCCACCATAATGAGCTGGTTTCCTGACTAGAATATCGTGATTTACACAATCGAAAGCTTTGGAAAGATCACAAAAACGCCGATTGCGTCATGTGAGTCTTCCCAAGCACTGAATATTTGTTTAATAAGTTCAACTCCAGAGTCGGAGCGAACCCGAGTGAATCCGTATTGTTTGGAATTCATAAAATTATGGCTTATTATTATTGCTTAGTTGATCCCTTATGTTTTTTTCGAAGATTTGCTAAGGGTGGGTAAAATTGCAATAGGTCTGATATTATTGGGTTCAGATGTACTACCGCTCGATCTATTTATCCTGGCCAATCATGCTATGCTGAAAAAAATCTCTTGTTACAAATAAGCTCGCCTTTGCTACCTCCAAAGGCCAGCGTACAACAGCTCATGCGCTTGCCAAAGAGCTGAGAGGAGTATGGAGAGCTGACCGCCAACCTCCAGTTGTGGAGAGGCACTACAAGAAGATTCATTTTTTACAAGATTCATTTACAAGAATTGTCTGTAAATAAATTTAAAAATGTTGTTAAAAATCACTTATGTAAAAAAGGTTACTACAAAATATCAGATTATGTAGAAGACAAGAAAGCTTGGGAAAGTGTTTGCTCCAATTCTGTAAAAATAACGTATAAAGCTGGAGGTTTCTAGTCGCCTCTTTGCCTCCAGCATCTAAAACATTGAGGTGACGGAATTCAAATTGAGTTCTATATTTCCCTGTACCTAATACATGTGTTAGTTTAAAATTTGACATTCTCCAAATATTACCTATGTGTTTCTTATGGAAATAAACTCTTTTTGAATTTTTGTTTTTCGAAACAATTTTATATCGTAAGTTTTGTGTATGTTTTAATTGCAGCACAATAAAAAAAAATATGAAAAACATAATTCACCAAGTAACAAAACTTTAAAAAAAACGACTTCAACTTTTTCCTCCCCGTTCGAGATTCGAATGAAATCTAGGTACACGAAAAGTCGTAATCAAAACGTTTGCTACACAGTACTACAAACCAAAACGTCATCTGTTCAGTATATTTTTTTTTTTTGTAATTTTTTCCAAAAAACGAAAACAAACAATTTTGCTAACATTTATATGGGACCACCTCTGAAGTAAAACTAACCAATGAAAACAAGCATCATCAAAATCGATTCATAATTGACGGAATAATCGCGTAACAAACATAATTGAGAACACCTCCTTTTTGAACAATTGACGCCCCCATCCCCTCTTAACATTTTTCAGACGTCGCGTCGCACTTTTAACCTGGCAAGGTCGCTCCACTTCCGTAATTCGATAAAACATTTCGACAATAGTATTAGTTAAGGTAATAAGGCGGTGTGGTGTTACTTTGATATTCATTTAAATGTATGTTAAACTATGTGCCAATACGTAACTGCTTGGCAAACAATAAATATACAGACATACAGGTATATAGATAAATAAACAAGTAGGTAAAAGCTAACCTACTGAGTTAATTCTCCAAATTCCGAAGCCGTCAAAACTATTATGTTTTAACTAATCCCCGTTTGTCATAGGTTATATTTTCAAACACGTTGACGCCTCTGGAATTGGCTCATTATGAATTATTTATTTGGAGTTCGACATAAAATTTAAGTCCATTTAGTGGCGAGTGGATCTATTTTCCGTACCTACAACTCTTTAGGTATAATTCATTTCGCAGGAAAAATTGCAATAAACTTCAAATCTCTATAATAATATTCAAATCAAATAATCTTCAAAATCTCTCGAAGACCTCTGTGGTGTAGTGGTCAAGGCTGTGCTTCCCAAGCGAGAGGTCCCGGGTTCGAATCCCGGCTGGGGGAAAGAAAAAATCCCCAGGTCTTGGATGTTTATATGTGTGTGATGTCGCTGTTTCTGGTTCCCACGACACTGGGTACCCAGGTAGTGTGGGGCCAGAAGCAATGTCTGTATGTAAACGTTTATGTTTATTTATGTTTAACCCTATTTTTGGTTGTGTTATAAACTCAAGTTTTTGGAAAAAAGTTGTTAGTGAATATGAAGCCTTTGCCCAGGCGAGAGAAGATAAAACCTAATAATAATAATAATAAACCGGCCAAGTGTGTGTAGGACCTAGCATATTTTGGGTTCCGTAACAAATATAAGCTAAAACTGTGTGAATTTAAAGAAAAAATCAGATTTATTGATATGGTATTTGTTCACTAAATTTACGTAATAATTAACATTATAATCAAATTTAAAGGTCAAAAATAATTTAAAAAAATCTTTGTTTTTTTTTTGTAAAAAGCTGACTGCTGGTCTCGATCCTTTGTTTTCCAATATTTTTGACAAAAAACACAGTTTTTATCGTCTTAACAAGCTCTAAACAACGATATCTTACTCGATGGGATAGGTCACTTTTTATTCTCCGCGCCTCTCTTTAGGTGTATTTGAGCACCCTTTAAAAAAATATAAAAAAATATTTTCTTTGGCAATTTGTATGGCTTTGGGTCAACAAAATGTGTATACATAAAATTTTAAAGACTATTGGCCTTACCACAAAAAAATAAACTACCGTTCAACACGTGTTTAAAAACAAAAATGTATAGGAATTGACGTTTGTTTTGAGATTAAACGTTGTTTAATATTTTTTGTGGTAACACGGTATAACTTTATCCGCTTGGCTGTAAAACCTGTGTGGCAGACGAAGGACGGGCGGACGGACACGTAAGTGACAACAATATGGCTCCGTTTGGACCCTTCGGGTACGGAACCCTGAATAAGAATTTTCGATGACGTTTTAATCGTCGTTTTCGGCACAACAGAATTTTCTCAAAACATTCTCGGATTCTTTCAAACAAGAGATATGTTGGAATGTTAAAGTGCTTTCATCAAATTTCAACCCCTATTTTACTTTATAAAAGTTTTATTTTTACGACAAAAGCCTATGTCTTCAACCAGGGCCAAACAAATCTCTATTACAAAATGGCTAGTATTTAATCGCACATCAAAAATACTGATTTGCTCAGCAAAAAAGAATCAGCAAAAACACTTTTTATCTTTTGTGTACTTAAGTTTATGTTTTAAGTATTTTTTGTTGTTCTTGCATGTTCAACTTAACACGAAGGATAAAGGGGGCTTCGCTTAGCTCACCCCCTTTACCCTTCACCTAAGCTTCAGAATTTTGTCCTGATATTTGCTATGAAAATCAGTATTTTTGATGTGCAGTTTAATATTTCCCTTACAAAATTCATGAAACTTGGGCCAGCGATTTAGGAGCGAAATGCGTAACAAATCAAATCAAATATATGTATTGCATTTCACGATGTTTAGCTATGTGAGTATTAAACAGATCGTACGCTTAAATACTAGACACAACACTTTATACACTTGTGAACCTTGTTGAGGCACAGCAATGTTAGAGAGGACGTTGATATTATTAAATTAAATTTTAAGAAGGAAAATATACATATATATTAAATTTTCTAAATTATTATATAATTTTTAAGTTTTGTTTGTAGTTATTTAATATTTTTTACATTTTATATTATAGTAAGTAATTTATTATATCTTATTTTATTGGTTATAATTTATCATGTAGGAAATCGTTAATATTGTAATAGCCCTTTGAAATTAGCAATTGCTTAAGTAATTTTGTGAATTTGTTCTCTTTAGTTTCATTTAATATATATTCAGGTAAATTATTGTAGATTTTTATCGACATGCTTAGTGGGCCAGATGAGTGATGTGTTAAATTGGAAGAGAGGTGTGCCAGTCCCTTCCTGGATCTTAAATTTCGGTTTGTCGGCATACTACGGCGTTCAACAAACAGGGATACTGCATTCATAACATTCGTATGGGTGTACATGAAGGTATTGTGGTATATCTATGTGCCTCTAATCTAGTCACAATGACCCAACAAGGCCGCAGTGTCATGGAACACCACAACGGTCGGGTCAGGTGGTTTCACTTTCAGCCTCGACTGCCTACCATGTAGCGAAAACAATGCCTTTATGTGTTTAGGACGGCGGATTCTATTGGGTGATCTAAAAATGTCTATTGCTACGGGTTTTAATGTATCTAATAAATACCCATTAAGGTCCAGGAGGATCGCTGTTCCTTCATCGAAATTATAACTTATTATTTACTTAATCATTTGTATTAGTGTAAAGAAGTGTAAGAAATCAAATCATGTAATCAAAGGGGTCATAGATGCATAGAACCTAGAAAGATAATAAATGATAAGAGATATAATAACTCACCCACCAGAGCCAACGTCAAAATGGGGCTGGGGGGGGGGGGGGGCTAGATTTTTAAAAGAGATCTAAAAATCAATCTGTGGTAGTTTCTACGCCCTTCTCCTCCTACAGTGGTCCAATGTAGTGAAGTGGCAAAAAATGATGATTGCTAAATATATGTAAATATCTACAACAGTAATACAGACATTTGAAATTTTGAATTTGGAAATTTGGTTACATTTCTGGTCAAGTTATATGCGTAAAAGCGCTTTTAACACGCTCAGCGCCGGTGTATCTTTAATGATACACCATAGGGTGCTTTGTCACAGGCCAGTGTATCCTTAATGATACACCACACTGCCCGACTTCGGAGGCCGGTGTATCCCTCAATACAGACCGTTTCATACATTTTAGTATCGCGTTCAAAAGCGTTGACCCTGGAGAATGTGCCTGTGTTTTTGGGGTGTAAATATCTTAAAAAACAAAAGAAATATGGGGTTTTTCTTAAAAAAATACTATAAAATTATAGGTATACACTGGCCTGTGACAAAGCACCCTATGGTGTATCATTAAAGATACACCGGCGCTGAGCGTGTTAAGAGTGAGTAGGTTGCTGAGGTACGCGAGGGGTACGAGAGGTAAGCGAGGCTTCAATGGGGGGGGGGGGAGGGCGGCACGGCATGTAATGTTAGTCAGAGTCCCTTCCCACAGCGGAATAGTATGAATGAATAGGTATAGCAAAAGTCGCTGGAAGCTCGCGAAATAAACGTGTTCTCAAAAGGCTCGGCAGGAACTATCTCAGGGTCGATGTTATAATAAATCGTTCTGTAAACGTGCACAATATTTTGAGACACCCATGTGACGTCAAGACTCCGATGTCGGCGACCTATCAAGGCCATGAAAACCGCTAACAGGATCACTAGTTAGGCATTTGTAGTTGAGACTTGTAATTAAACTGGCCCGAAAAACAATATCTTATAACATTATATATAACTAAAACTTAAACATTTATATACAGTCACATACATTGCCAAGGGTCCCGGGTTCGAGTCCCGGTGGAGGCAAATATTTTTTCGATGAGAACGGATGTTTGTACCCTAGTCATGGTTGTTTATCTATCTAAGTATAATATTTATCTATATAAGTATGTGTACCGTAGTCTAGTACCCAAGATACAGGGAATCCTAGTTTGGGGCTAGATCAATTTGTGTAAATAGTGTCCAACGCATTATTATTATTATTATTATTATTGCTTCTCTCCCCACACTAGGATACCCTGTGTCGTGGGAACGAGAAACAGCGACATCACAAACATATAAACATCCAAGACCGTGGTTTTTTTTTTATCCCCGGCCGGGCTAGGAACCCGGGACCCTCGCATCGTCGTCTTACTCCTTCTTATCTCCAAAGCTGCGGCGATGGTCTAGCCCCCCGTCACTCGAAATGGAGTATTGAAGAACTGACTAAACGTAGGCGAAACTGAGATTCCATAACCCTCCGACTGGTAAGAGCCAACACAGACTCATCATCCAGTCCGTTTTAGTTCGTAATTCGTTTACGATTTAGGTTTAAATAATGGCAGGCAACCAATCAAGTAGTTAAATTGTTTATTTGCTATTAAATATGTGTACATATATGATCTTAAATAAGCCAGTTGGCAGGCGCATGCATCAACATAATCACCATTTAGGAGTTGGTGTGCAAATATTTTACATAGTCAATTCATAATTTCATGTTGAATAATTAAATTGTTGAAATAAATTGATTAGTTGTTGGTTTATATCATTTACTCTGAAATACAAACTGTCAATCAATAGTAGTTTATGTGACTGCTACATAATGGAGGGCATTAATACTCGAGAGTGGGTTTATGAAACGAGCCGAAAGCGAGTTTCATAATAATATCACTCGAGAGTTTTAATGCCTAATTATGTACAGTTACATACACTAGTTTATCTACACACATATCATAAGATCTCTTTGGTGTGTTCAGGAACCGCATGTTTGACCGGCATTGTGGCTCTGCAGTTATTTAGCTTGTTCTGTAGTAATAACTTCACGCAGGGGGGTCGGCGTTCGAAATTTGAATGTCAGTACCAACTTCACAGACAAACTAGGGGAGGCAAGCAGGCGGGCGTTCGAAATTTGAATGTCATAATATGTAGAAAAATTACACATTATTGAGTTATTACCAAGTATTATAACATTATGCTGATCGTAACATGCGGTTTTTGTACGCAGTAAAGAGGGTTTATGATACGTGTGTAGATAAATAAATAAATAATTTAGTTTTAAACAGACTAAAAACCTGTTCCATTTATGAGGACTTCATGGAATCTTCTCCATCAATTACCACGCGAAGTGGCAATAAAATTTGCATATCTTAACATTCCACTGCATTCGGTTTCAAACGCTAATTTCAAGAAAAGTAATCATCGAGGCTACTATCAAGTATTATTTGTATCCCGCCACGCCTTAAGTGAAATTCGGATTCTGCCGAACCGCATCGTAAATAGCGCTATGAATTCATTTAGAATCCCCACACCAGCATTTTACCCCCACTTTAAAATTTAGATGTAATAAAACGTGTTTTCTATTCTATTAAATTAGGGTGGGAACGTAATTCTGAAAAACACTATGAATGATCGGAGAAACTTAATTTTTGGTAAGGTGGTTCGATTATGTAAGGATTCTTACCTAAGAAGGACTACGTCTGCAGCATCTCCTTGGACACTGGACAAATATTGACACGACAAGTTCGTTAAATTATTTTAAAACATACAAAATCGGTCCAATATTTACCGAGAATTCGGCGATTTGAGCAAAATTAATACATGCAAAAACAGAACTAAGGCACACGAATTTCACACCATTTTCTTGATAAATAATGTGACTGATTCCCAAGGGAAGGTTTACCTAGAGTCATGAAAGTTTGCACGAAGCAGGGTCTTGTAGAAAACAACTAAGGGAAAAACCGAAAACTTTAAATATCTGTCAGTCTGCCTGTCTGTCTGTCTGTCTGTCTGTCCGTCAGTCAAGATCCCTTGTCTCTGGCACGCGTATCACGGTATCACGTTGAAATTAATATCGAGTACTAAAGTCTGTGGTCTCTTGAAGTAGTGAAAAAAACAAACGAATAGGTCAAAGCAATCAAAAGATGCCGCCGTTTATGCCACAATTCAGCTGAATTTGCTTGATTCAGCTGAACTCGCAAGGGAATCAAAACTGAAAACCGTAAAGGAGGATGGGCGGAACTGGCCCCCCCCCATCAACAGAAATGAAATGGTGTTTGAGTGGTTCATCTTAGGGAGTACTTAATTTTTTAGTATGGCGACATCGACCAAATCAATGGGGTTCTCATGGTATTTTATGATTTATGCAATTTTCGTTTATAGACGTATTTAGGAATATACGTCGTTATTATAACAGTTTTATGTATAATGTGGTGCACAGCGATGGCGCAAATAAAAGCCCCGTGCCGCCCGCACCCTGCGCCCTCCGCACCCCGCGCCCCTTGCACCCCGCGCCCTTGCGCTTGCGACGCACTTATGTCAGTCACAGTCAGTCCTCTGTCGTGTGGGTCACGTGTTTGATTTATCTGTGTTTGACCGGCTTTACAACTACAACCTCCGCTTGTTACCTGGACCGATTGATAGCTTTTCGTTTGACCCTGGCGCTATAAAGGACTTTGTGATAACTCTACTGGATTGGATATCATGGAAACTGGTCGCCGCTGTGTTATGTGTCCGCGTTCTGTCTTGCGACAAAGGCGGCACATTTTACAAGATACATTAATTCAAACCGATCCTGAATTAGTGAACTATATTTCAGAAAATGCAGTGATACAGATAAATATAAAATATTTTATAAGTATTATTAATATAAAGCTTTAAAGCATTCAAAGTAATTAAAACAAAAACCTGAGTGCTTAAAATGATTTAAAGTCCATTCGCACCGCGACATCCTTTGTTTATACGGCGGCATCCTTTGATATCCTTTGGCAACGCGATAAAAAGGCGACACTATCTAAGCGAATGGTATGCGCAATATGCATCAGCATTTTTCTGAATAGTGAGGGAGCGAGACAGCAAGAAGTTGTCTATCTTTCTTTTCGTCGCTTTGTCAAACGAAGAGTAATAAATAATTACCTCTTAGCGTGTTCCTTATCTTTGGTACCTATAATTATGTACTTTGGTATTTGTTATTTCTTGACTGCCCCCACCACGTAGGTGTCACAAGTAGGAACGCCAAAACACGAGATTCTCAGAATTGCATAATGATTATATTTTTAAAGACTGTCTATTAAAATGCATGTTTTCTGTTTTCATTTCAACTTATTGTTTTATTTTATTTTTCTAGGTTGCATTCCATAATATTATGGCAGTTTGCCATAGATGCTGGCAAAGAGCTATCAATGCCACGCGGCAAGTTCACATTGAAAATGTTGACGCCGCCGTCGCCCCAGTACCAGAACTTCAAATAAATGAAGAAGATATTGATGTACACAATGTTGTTCCGGAAGTTCCTCATGTTGAAGAAGATCAAGTGTCGAACGACGATGATGAAAGGCGGGAGTTTTACGTTCGAGATTATGTACGAGCACCAAATTTTTCCCGCAGGTGCTGTTACAGACAGTGCAGAAATCAAGTTCTCAGGCGATTCCCTACTTCAGTGAAAACATACTTAGTTTGTAACTATCGCCTGTATATTCCACCAAATGCACGAATGTGCGATGAACATTCAAACAATATGAATATCCAAGAATTATTAGATAGTATCAACGTCACGAATTATTTCAATTCTTCTTTTTTTTCGGACTTGACGAATATGTTGGTGAACACCATTATCAATGCCCCTAGTTCTGATTTTGAATCAGCTACACTTAATGAACGCGAACTATATTTTTGGACAACTCTGACGTTAGAGCAGTTCAAAGCTATCTTGGCAGAAACACCGAGTCTAGCAGAAAGGTCTCGTACTCCACGTACAGTTCTTGGTGTGTACTTGACAAAACTTAGAACAGGTGAACCAAATGAGAGACTGGCCACACTCTTCAAAAGCTCACGCCGAGAGTTCGAAAGTAAAATAAAAATAGCAAGAAAATGCCTGACACAGGATTTTGTTCCGAGACATCTTGGAATAGGCCATGTCTCTAGAAGAGAACTGCTTGAAAGAAACCTTACAATACCGAAAGGTTTTCGGGAACGATGAAAATACTGCTTTGATATTAATCGCAGATGGAACATATATTTATATAGAAAAAAGTTCAAACTTTTTATTTCAAAGAAAAAGTTACAGTCTCCACAAATTCAGGAATTTATTAAAGCCATTTTTAATTGTGAGCAGCGATGGTTACATCATTGATGTTTTAGGGCCATACAGTGCTGTAACTTTAGATTCGACAATTATGCAGGACATAATGAATCAAGAAGAACATTTAATTCATTGTCTTTTACATAGAGGAGACGTGTTTATATTAGACAGAGGATTCAGGGACAGCGTTTAAGACATTGAATCGCTTGACTATGAGGCTCATATTCCTCCCAAAAAAGATAGAAATGCTTCCCAACTGACCACTGAGCAGGCAAATAAGTCGCGTTTAGTTACTATACGCAGATGGGTGGTTGAAGCAGTTAATGGAAAATTCAAGAATAGATTTAAACTATTGAAGCAAACATATTTTAACAGAGCATTACCGAACATGATCGTCAATTTTCGAATCGCCGCAGGCATTATAAATGCACATTTTCGCGTTGCCGCTGATAACAGGCTTGCATTAGAAATTCTAAATAACATACATGCTGAAATCAACAGGCCTAATCTGTTACGTGATTACGTCGAAATGAAAAACTTAAACCGACAAAGAGTGCGGTTTGAGGCCATGGAAACAGACATGCCGAATTTTGAAGAATTTCCACAGTTGAATGAAGACGACCTCATTTTATTAGCGTTGGGAACTTACCATTTAAAACTGGCTAAGTCTTATTGTGCGGAACATTTGCGCGACGGATTGTACGTTATCGAATTGTATCGCGAAAATGAACTGGCTGATTTGGCCAGATGTAATATTATTTTACCGAACGCATGGCTAATTAGATCGCGTATACAATCAAGGCACGTAAGAGCGCGCACCTATTACTGTTATATATTAATAGATCGAAATGCTATTGACAGACGCGCTATTTCACATTATTACTGTCCCTGCCTCACAGGGAGTCGCGCCATAGGAAGTTGTGCGCATGTAGTTTCAATTATTTGGTACATGGCGATAGGTCACCATACAGACTTTAATCTGCCAGCAGAGCTGTTAAATAATGTTATAATAGACGAATAATAGTATATTACATAGTTTGTTGTATTTTTTATATAATATAGTTTGTTGTTTACTATATTATGATATTATATAATATAATTGGTTGTATTTTTGTTTTTCGTAATATTATATAGTTTGTTATTACTAGTAGTGACTTAATACCACTCCAAATACATAGAAAATGTTTTATTTTCCTAATATATCATATTTTTGTATTTTTATTGACGTGTTACACTTTGTAATAGAACAAACTTCAATGTAAAAATAAAAAATAAAAACATTAAAAAAAAAAGTTTTATTTTTTTTAGCCTTTTCCCATCGAATTTCCAAAAAAAAAATTTTAAAGTCTTATAAGGGGCTGTGTACGATACATTTTTGCCCATCACCCTTTGTAGTTTCTTCACAAAAACATGCGATTTGGGCGGAACCCTCGGTGCGCGAGTTCAACTCGCACTTGGCCGTTTTTGTTCTATGGGATCTGAGATGTCTCCTTTGTTTGAAAATTGCTTTTATTTTCATTTTCGTTTAGTTAATAAAAATAAATCAAGTGTCGTTATAATATTAATATTTTTTTATACAAAAAATAAAACATTATAGATTTACGTTTAAATTTAACTAAAGGCACTAACATTGCTTCTGACCCCACACTAGGATACCCCGTGTCGTGGGAACCAGAAACAGCGACGACACACACAAATAAACATCCAAGACCTGGGGATTTTTTTTTGTTTTATCCCCAGCCGGGGATCGAACCCGGGACATCTCGCTTGGTAGGCACGCCACAACCGCAGCGCCACAGAGGCACATATCATTGGTCAGCAGTATCCTTCTGCATGAGGTCCAGAGACCAGCGATATTTTCATCTGGCTGTGGGATACCTTTATGATCCCATATCCCCTTGCTACATTGAAGAATGGGTGTATGTGAAACGAAATACCATATTTGCGGAACCCACGTTAAGATTTCTCGGAAACCAAAAACAGTATCGACGGGTATGCTCGTAAATCCCTTTTAAGGCGATGATGGAATAAAAATGCGCTGTCGAGTGGAAGTGAGATGCAATAATTACTCGCGAATAAGAAAAAGCGGGATGCCAATAATGCACTCGCGACTAATCTGAAACAACGTAAGCGCCAAAACGTAAAAAAAAATTCATAAAAAATAAACTATTTCAGGGAATTAACTTTCAAATTGAAAATCGTTAGAAATAACAATTGTTCATACATTGCAATTATCACACAGTCATATTCACTTACTACTGCGGTGTAATAGGATAAAACCATAAAAAAAGGGTTGACTTTGTATTTATTTTCTATCGAGAAAATTTTATCCAAACATGTTTTCCAATTAAGAATCTCTAGATTATATAGTCACATTACATATACCAGAAATTAATTACGATTTGCCCAGTATTTCCTGAAAAACACATGAAAACAGCACCCCATATTTATTTAATCAGCGTCTTAAGACAAACGACTAAAGTCATCATTGTATCGCGTCAAAATTATTCACCTTCAATCATCGTCTTCCGAATATAGCTTCAGAAGTGGTCTGTGACAAAATTCAAACAACCGTCATTGGTATTTTTGGAACACATAAAACTAATTGTTAACGACCGCCATACACACTTTTTATGGTAGGTATGTAGGAGATAAATATAGGTAATAAAACACCGATTTGATAGTAAACAAACACCTATCTGCATATTAATAAAACCACACCGTTGATACTCCTTTAGTTGACCCAAGCTCCTAATCCGCTCATCATCCTGATTATAAAGGTCGTGTTCGTGTATCTGATATTCAAAGAGTAGTTGAAAGCCAAACAGTTTTCAAAACATAACCTCCTTCGTTTCTATCTATAGGGTTGTATTTGTCACCGTAAGATAGTCAAAACCGTTAGTTCATAAACTAACGCGGTAGTTAATCAACTAACGGCAGATAGTAAACCTGATCGAAAGAGTTTTAGAATTTACTTGTCTTTTGTTATTACATGTCAACCTAACACGAAGACTATTCGCGGGCTTCGCTTCGCTCGCCCCCTCTAGTCTTCACCTAAGATACCGTAGTGTTTGCACTGGTGTTTCGTTTACAGTTCAAGTTTAAACCAGTTTACTATTTAACGGTTTTAACCGTCAGTTTATCAACATAAGCGTCATATAGTAAGCAGTACGTTACAGTTTACTATTTTTCGAAAGTTAACCAACTAACGAGAAAATAAACGTTAGTTTATCAACTAACGGTTTTGACTATCTTACGGTGACATATATAACTCTAGTTGTTCCTTCCACAAGTCATTGAGCCCAATGTATAAAGAAAACTGTGAGTGTGTGTGTGTGCTGATACAGCGAATTAACGTGTTCTATTTTATGATAAAAGTATACCTTTATAATATCTATATGATTCATCGATCATTATAGACATGAGCAAACTTCAAAACTTAAGAATTTTTTTCAAATTAAAGTATTAAAAAATCACTTATTGCACCCAGATATTTAGAAAGTTACATTTATGGATAACAAATTTACAAAGGAGGCTTATCTCTAAAAAGAGATTTCTTCCAGCAAACCAAGGCATGACAGGAAAATTTACCATGAAAGGGTAGGCAGTGCACAATATCTAATCTGTAATGCAATACATTTAAGTAAATTAAATACCTATAAAATATGGACAATACAATGCCTATACAAAAAACTACTAAAGAAGTACCAATATACACATAAACCTGTACATATAGTTTCATCATTTCAGCCTGTTAACGTCCACTGCTGAACATAGGCATATAGTTTACATACAGTAATAATATACAAACTGTAACTATCATTAAAGAGAGATTAAGTGTTTCTTTAACCGGATTTTGAAAGAGAAAAGAGTAGGACCGTCGCTTTATTGCAAGGAAGTGCGTTCCACAGTCGGACCGCCTGCAGCCTGAAGATATACTTTTTTTAGGGTTCCGTACCCAACGGGTAAGAACGGAACCCTATTACTAAGACTTCGCTGTCCGTCCGTCCGTCACCAGGCTGTATCTCAAGAACCTAGCTAGCTAGAGAGTTGAAATTTTCACAGATTATGTATTTCTGTTGCTGCTATAACAACAAATACTAAAAAACAGGATAAAATAAATATTTAAGGGGGCTCCCATACAACAATTCTTTCAATACCACATACAAACTTATGGATGCACCTGGTTACGTACATGGAGTGTGAAAGTAACCGCACCAATAACTTTGTAAACAATATTTTGCTGTGTAAAATCCAAACTATTCACTCCACACCATCGCTTCCATTGAACGGTGGTACGGAACCCTTCGTGCGCGATTTAGACTCGCACTTGACCGGTTTTTATTTTTATTCATTCGGCGTATTGAGTATTACTGGTCTGATATTTAATTCGACGGAGTGGTTTTAAAAATAGAGTGATACCCTTTCCAACAACATTGTAATAGTGATGGGGGTAAATATAGATATTTTTATCGATAAAAGGCAGCACACCCATATTTAGTTGAATAAATAATAACTAATGGCTTTGTGAACTGTAGACCTCGCGATGACTTTGCATAGTCTAAAACTGAATAAATGTTCTCGCGAACCAAAGACACATCCAAAACCCAACAAAACTCTTATATTTAATTATCGTTAAAATGCAAGTAAAGTAGCCAACAAAAGCCAAATGTAACCAAAAACCAAAAATCATAGTTATATTTCGACAGCTGACGAAATTATAAATTATCATGGGATGTGACTTAGCAAATTTCCATTTTTTTTTTCATTTAATCGGATGAAAAAGTTGTTTGGACAAAAAAGTTGCGTATTCATATGCGTAACAAAAAAAAAAGTGTCATTTTTTAACCCTTTTCGAAATGGCTGAAACATGTTATTATATTGTCAATCCTCATATTGAAAGAAGTTTGCAGTTTTTTGAGCGCCACGGGAGTAGCATAAGGTTTTCGGGTTGCAAACTTGGGGGTCGTTCATCATTTTAACCTACAAAAAATACCTGTATCAATTACTCTCAGGGGTACTAACAACATATAAAAAAAATCGAAGATACATGGTCGTTTGTGACGTTTGCCTTTTTGATCTATATACATAGTCAGGTCATAAGTTCTGTCACATGTTCAATATGAAATAATTTAGACATGTTTATTATTTATGTAAACATTTATATAGCAAAATGAACTTAATAAAACATAGATTCTTATGGTAATAAAGTTTATTCAAAATGACCCCCGCGATTTTGAATGCAGGCCTTTATTCTGCGCGGCCAGTCGTCTATCGCAGCACGAACGAGGTCCATGTCAATATCGACGGCTGCCTTAATCAAGGATGCCTTGAGAGACTCCAAATCAGGATGAGGCTTTGAGCAGGCCTTTTCCTCCAAGTGTTGCCATATCTTGTAATCTAACGGATTCAAATCTGGACTGGAGGAGGGCCAGTCTTCGTGCCGGATGAAGTCGATTTCACGCGCCGCCAGCCAGTCCTGTGTGCTTTTCGCTCTATGAGCTGGCGCAGAATCTTGTTGGAATACCCAGTGCCTGTTATTAAACATGGTAAGAGAAACAGGTTCCACAAGGTTCTTGAGGACTGTATTTTGATACACAACTGCATTCGTTTTTTCGCCTTTCTCACAAAAATGTACCTCAGTTAAGCCCGAATAAGAGACTCCCAACCAAACCATGAGCGAGGATGGAAAATGACCTCGTTGGACACAAGGGATACGGTTGCTTGCTTCTTCACTGCTGTGTGCGTACACCTTATCATTTTGTTTGTTGTAGCTCTCTTCCACGTTGAAATTTTTTTCATCCGAAAAAGAATTTCCCGATGCTTTTTTCCCGCGTACCGCTTCAACAAAGCGCGGCATCTCTTCAGTCTGAGGCCAATAAACGAGCGTCCAAACGATGTCCTGTTTTTCTTCGATATGCCCTAAGCCCTAAGTCTTCATTTAACACCCTTTTCACCGTGGTCCTGCTTAACCCCATCTGAAGGGCCAACAGTTTCTGCTTACGTATGGGATTTCTTTGAATTCGCGCCTTCACAGCTTTTATCACTGCTGGAGTCCTAACAGAGCGAGGGCGACTACTTCTTGACCTGTCATCTACACTAGAGTCTTCATTGTATCGTTTTATGGTACGATAAACGAATCTTTTGGTTATATTCAAATTTTTCAGTAAGTCGAAAATTTGAATTGGCGCGTAACCGCAGCGATGCAACGCAATAACTGCGACACGGTCTTCTTTAAGTGTCCACTCCATATTTAAAAATGAGGAAAACTCTAAAAAGTACACATTATTATTTTCATGAAAAATTCGAAATTCGAATTCAATAAACTTTTTTGTGGCCAGCGTTCTAAATTCAAAAGTTTTTATTGTGTGACAGAACTTATGACCTGACTATGTATATGTCACCGTAAGATAGTCAAAACCGTAGGTTCATAAACTAACGTTTTATTTCTCTTCAGTTGGTCAACTATCGACAGATAGTAAACTGTAGCGTACTGCTTACTATACGACGCGTTAGTTGACAAAGTAACGGTTAAAACCGTTAAATAGTAAACTGGTTTAAACTTGGATTGCAAACGAAATACCAGGGCAAACACTGCGGTAGCTTAGGTGAAGACTAGAGGGGGCGAGCACAGCGAAGCCCTCGAATATTCTTCGTGTTAGGTTGACATGTACTTATGTTTACTATCTGTCGATAGTTCTAACGCGTTAGTTTATCAACTAAAGGTTTTGTCTATCTTACGGTGACATACACTGACGAGCAATGAAAAAGTTCCACCCACAAAATGCCGACAAACACCTTAATATCTCCTAACACATAGAACCAATATTACGTTTACAATATTTACGTTTTTAATTGGTATTATTCTGATGCGCTATTAAATGTACTTCAATATTGCAGTTAATAGTCAATAGTCAAATAGTCAATAGTCAAAGTACTTTATTACTGTAGATATTTACATATACTTAGCAAACGTCATTTTTTGCCTCTTCTCTACATTGGACCACTGTGGGAGAAGAAGGGCGTAGAAACTCCCACAGATTTATTTTTAGATCTCTTTTAAAAATAGGTTGTGCTTAACTAATACAAATATGAAAAATTTAATTGTTATGATTAATAAGCAGGAATAAATAATTACAAAATTATTAACAGCAAGGTCTGTGTTGAGCCAGATTAACCCCATACAGTCCTGTCATTTAAGTAATCTTGAACATTGTAATATCCCTTTTTTTTTTGTTGTTCGTTGGGACCGGCCATTTTTATACGCTTTAGCGCGAGCGAAGCGGGCACCTGTCAATTCCGATATTTTATGTTCTAAACAGCACCCGCACCACAAACCCCCACCATTTTCAAAAACTGAACCGACAAAAAAACATGCTGCCTGCTCATAAATTTCACGAGAATCGGTTCAGAAATACGACCTGTAGAGGACAGCCAGAAATCCGGACAGACGGACATATGCAAGCTTTTTTGCCCAAGCTGACATATGCAAGCGTTTTCGCCCAAGCTGACATACGCAAGCATTTTTGCCGTTGGGCACCCTTTAAGTAAGGGAAGGAACATGCATTGCTTCTGGCCCCACACAAGGATACCATGTGTCGTGGGAACCAGACACTGCGACTTCACACACATATAAACATCCAAGACCTGGGGTTTTTTTCTGAATCCCCAGCCGGGGATCGAACCCGGGACCTCTCGCATGTACACAACCACAACCGCAGACACACTGCACTACTTTTGTACATTAGCAAAATGTTCTGCTTCATCCGTAGTTGGCCTTCTCTAGAACACAGAAGGTAAGGTAGCTAGTGGTCTCAATGCCACCATCTTCATAGTAACCGGCGTAAATCAGCTTCAAATTCCTTTTGCCGTTAAGTTGGCTGTAGCGCACAACTGACAACTGTGACGAAAAAAATGGCAAATAAAATATCTGGTTGCCAGATTCATATTGTAATTCCCCGCTATCATATAAAGGATGGCAGTCAGGTATGTAGATTACCTCAACCTCATCACAACTCGAAATTCGTAAATTATTTACGAAACCTACGAGCATCGCGGAGCTTCGTGGTCTAGTGGGTTTCACCCTTGCTTCTCACGCATCTCACGCAGGTTCGATCCCCGGTGCTGACCATTCACCACTGAGATAAATAATTTATCTTAAGTATATTATCGGCAGCTCCGTGTTTCGGATTACACGTTAAGCTGTAGGCCCCGGTTACTATCACCACTCGGTAGTAGTAGTTGTAAAACCCCTTCACCTACCCGCACTGAGCCAGCGTAGTGGAGCATGGCTCAATCTTGGTATCTGTAAAGGCCTGTGCCCCTCGCTGAGGACATAATGGGCTACATTTAACTACGAGTATCGGTATCGTATATGAACATTTATAGTATGAGTATGAGTAGTTTTTGGGTAACTCATTTTCCAAATCTAGCAACACCGGTTTCATTGCTACCAACTTAACCGTTGGACGTTTTTTATTTTGGACATTAGTCGTGCAAAGGGTCACGACGAAGGGAATTTAAAGTTGAAACCATCTTTACAAGATTTGGCGCGTGACATCACGCGAGCCACTGACCTACCGAGGCCACGATTCATATGATTAGATAGCTTAGACGCGTTATTGCGAGACGGTTCCGGGCTTAGAGTTCCGCGAGTAGAATCAGCACTCAAACACGTTAATTCGGTTATTGCTAATGGATTTCTGGTTTTCGATTCGAACGAGCGATCTATTTAATATCCCTTTTTGGCAAGATGTAGATAGATTATAGTCCGGCTGCGCGCGCATAATTTGTTGGGGCCATTTCCGATTGAACTATTGCGCGTCTTTCGATAATAAAATAATAATATTAATAATAATAATAATAATACCTTGGACACTATTTACACACATTGATCTAGCCCCAAACTAGTATTCCCTGTATCTTGGATACTAGATAACGATACACATACTTATATATATATAATAAAATAATAAATAAATAAAATATAATAATAACAATAATACCTTGGACACTATTTACACACATTGATCTAGCCCCAAACTAGGATTGCCTGTATTTTGGGTACTAGACAACGATACACACTTATATAGATAAATATTATACCTAGATAAACAACCATGAATAGAGTACAAACATCCGTTCTCATCAAACAAATATTTGCCCACACCGGGGCTCGACCCCGGGACCCTTGGCTTCGTAGGCAGGGTCACTGCCGACTCGGCCATTCGGGTCGCTCTATATCTATATAAAATATATCTCACAAATGGCAAGCCGACATATATTGTGGGTTTTTTATATTGTCCTTCCTTGAGTTAAACTGATTCCGCTCAGAAGCCGAGCGCCCCTGGGCTGGGCTTAATATTCATGAATTCTTAATCATGGATATTTGAATATTTCATATTTGCTCACCATTTTGGGGCCTAGAGAGTAAGGAGCATTTTCCTGTAATCGTCGATCATTCGTTTTTTACCCGACTGCACAAGAAGCAGGGTAATGTATGTTTGTATATAGGAACATGTGTATGACCATTTCGTTAACACACGCCTCAGCCCAAACGGCTAGACGGATTTTAATAAATGAAGTGTCATTGGATTCGTCTCAGTTATGGGACTGACTTAGAGGAATTACCACAAAAACTACACTGCTGTTAAAAATTTGTTTAACCTCTGGAATGTCCCTGTACAGCGAATCTCGTGGACCCTAACGCGTCCAAGGTTCTGGCGAAAATAAACTTTCAATCGACTTGCGTTAGGAATTTGATAAGTTTGTTAGGTTATTTTATTAGTTTCCTAACATGTTATATACCATAATAAAGTTTATAAAATTACCTATCTTGTGATGTATATTACTCACATGTGATAATAAAGTTGATAAGGCTTTTCATCGATTGTTTGCAGAATCCATTATTTGACACTGACACCTCTATTTATATTTCGTTCTTACGGGCCAAACACAAAACTTACACTATTTTCCATTTTTCAGATCACCACTATTAATTTCTCCAGCGATAAGATGTATTATTTTATTACAAAACACAGTTATTACTTCACAATAAATAAATATTGACAAACATAAAATGTAAGTCTGCGGCCGGTCGCCTGCCCAAAATGGCGACATGGCTTGATATTTTATTTATTTTGATAAATAGGCTGTCTCAATGTCAGTTCCAATCATATCACACGGTTGCCAACTAAACTACTCATAATCTTAGACTACTTCCGGGAACGTTCTGAAACTTGGTGAATAATTATAAAACGTCGAAGTTTGCAATACTTTCTATGCGCTTATGCAGCGCACAGGACGCTAGCCGCCCAAAAAAGTTATGCGCTTATGTAGCGCATAGGACGTTTGACGGGTTAAAGACAAAACTTTAGAGGATTTTAGGTTTGTTTTGAGGTCAAACTGTGTGTAACATCGTTTATAGTAACACGGTAGATCGCAAAATAGTATTGGTGCGTACGTGGTTCATATGTCGGTATGTGGTGTTAAAAGAAAATTTATCGAGTTATTTGTTTTTATAATAATTCCACTTGTTGTTCTGACTTCCGATATTCTCGTAGGTACATACAACCCACTAGCCGATGCCCGCAAACTCATCTGCGTGTTCCTAGGAATGACAACGTTACCCTCCTTCTAGTGCAGTCGGATAAAAAGTTTCCTATATGTTATCTAGCTCATAAACTATCTCTGTGCTAAATTCCATTTAAATCCGATCAGCCGTTTCAGCGTGATTGAGGCACAAACACACAAACATCCAAAAATCTCAACATAGCTACATTCACATTTAAAATATTATAGTTGGATGTGATTCATAGGTTTGATTGAGCTCAATTAACAGAGCGGTCGATAGCTTAATTATTATTTCCTGCCTTATCAATAGCTCAAATCTGAAGCTCGATTCCGTAGATTCTATATTTGTGGTATCTATTCCGATAGCTTTGAAATGATGTTTTGAAAGATGGCCGCAAACTGTAAATTGACGTTTGACCAATCGAACGCGATTATTTCTTGCGAGCTGTCATAGTGATCGGGATCGTGCGTCAACTTGAAAGGGATAGCTATATGTCATGAGATGCAAAAACAAGCTACCAGTGATGTCCTCCTCTGTGGCGATGCGGTACCGGCTCTGGCTACCACGCGAGAGGTCCCTAGTTCGAAGAAAAAGCTTAGGTCTTGGATGTTGATATGTGTGTGAAGTCGCTGTTTCTGGTTCCCACGGCAAAGGGAATCCTAGTGTGGGGCCAGAAGCAATGTATAAATGGCCTGTTAACTAAACTTAAACTAGAGTTTGGTGTTTGATAATAAAACACGAAAGTAGATTGAATTAATGTTGCGATTCGAGGCTCTGCCTCCCAAAGTCTGGGAAGGAAGGAAAAAGATCTAAAGATCTTGGTTGTTTAAGAGGGTCTCCGCAATGTATATCGCTGAATACTAGAATAAATGCTAAATAATAAATGTGTAGCTAATAATAGTATTATAGACTTATAGTACATCACTGCGGCAACCGGCAACAAGGTCACTGCAGGACGAAAGCCTCGGCCCACATACGTAAGTCCTGCACTGACTAGTTGTGGCCAAGGCTTGTATAGTGCTTTTCTCAAATAATGCGAGGAAATTCAAACAAAGTAGTAAGTACTTAATCCAAAATAAATGTCGCACGTCATATTCCCGGGTCAATAAGTTCATATGTTTTTTTTCCTCATTGTAAACCCTTGTTTGGAAGTCTATTCGAAATTCAAACCGCCTTATTCATAAACGTCTAATAAACTTATTTTAACTATAATGCCGTTATAATTCGTTTGTCTATGTCTGCCACTTTGAAATTTGTGTTTTTGAGAGAAAAGGATAAAGCACGTTTTAGTTATCATAGGTTTGATTTTGAAGTTTTATGAATAAGGAGGAAAACCTTTAAGTTACCTTCTTGGTTGCCATAGTGCTGAGGAAAAAGTTCGTTCCATTTTTAAAAACACTGCAGTTAAGTGTTGACATATATAACAGGCATCTAAACGCTACAGTTAAGGATTTTCATACATGTTTAACCAGCAGCTACGCGTAGTACTGACCGAAATCAATGCAGTAGAGAAAGTTCGATTTAAATCTCAAAGAAGGTTGTCACAAAGAGGTTCACATTTCCAAGCATGTTTGAGAAAACATAATTAACGGCTCCTCAGCCTCACCTATCGTCAACAGTTTAAATGAATCCCAAAATATGTTGGTAAGGGAGAACCACGCAAACCGCTGGACCGATTTGGATGAACTTTTTTTAAACAATTCGTTGAGGTTCTTTGCAAGGTTCTTAGGAAGATAAAATTAAAAAAGGCAAAGGTAACAGCCGAAAAATTTAAAAATAATTTAAACTGGTTTTGTATGAGAATTCAAGACGGGCGTCGGGTGGTCACGCATACAATTCGAAATTAGAATTATGTTTTTTCTTCTATAATTAAAAATGGCCAGTTGTCTTGAGTTATTACATACTAGAAGTCCATAAAACTAGAACGGCAAATGACACCGGATGTCAGCAGATCAGCAGTAACGCAACAACAAAGGTGATATCGAATATCGTACGAACTCATGCGTTTCGACAAATAAGTAAATATTGTTTCGCAAAATGCGGTCACCATGCATTGTTAGTTTTGCATATGCATAAATATTAGTGCGGTATCAAATTGATGTGCTGATTGCAGGAAGATTTTGTGCGTATGTAATGCACTCCGGACGATGGATGCAGTTGGAAAAAAAGGCCAAATACGAGAGGGACTCGCACACTGTGGGTTCCGCACTAAACGCAATTTTGTGAAGGAACTGCGAATTGACAGTATTTTTTTTTGGGAAATGTTAAACTACACATCAAAAATACTGATTAGCGCAGCAAATATCCCTTATATTTGCTGCGGTAGCTTAGGTGAAGGGTAAATTGGTGGGCGAAGCGAAGCCCCCTTTATCCTTCGTCTTAGGTTGAACATGTAAGAACAACAAAAAATACTTAAAACATAAAATTGAATACAAATAAAATATTTAAAAAATAAAAAGTGTTTTTGCTGTTCCTTTTTTGCTGTGCAAATCAGTATTTTTGATGTGCGATTAAATACTAGCCTTTTTTTTTTCTTTACTTGTGCTATAACACTTCGCTCGCGGGACGGGAAGCACTCTATAGGTTTTGATTTCCTTGCGAACATGAAGCAAACTCAGCAAATTTGCAGCTAAAACAGCCGTGTCTTTTGCTTGTGTTGCTTATAGGACGTTGGATGTCTCACAGCTCCAAGGGACCACAAGCTTGAGCTATTGATATTCATTTCACCTTGATACCTCCAGGCGTTCCTGAGAAAAAGGATATTGACGGACGGACAAGGAAATTATCCAACTAAGGGTTGTTTTTTTTCCTTTTAGGGTACGGGACCCTAAAAAAATATGGTACATTTTTACTCAGGTACCTACATCATTTTCCTTTATCCTACTACCACTAACATTAATGACGATCTCTGTGGCTTAGCGATCGCAGTTCGAATCCTGGAGAAAAATAATTAAAAAGGTAAACAGGTCCCAAGTCCACTTGATCGACATTCGCTAAATAATAATTATTATAATATTTTATTTATCATAAGAGGAACAAAACACAGGTTTGAGCTTAATTAGTAAAAAGCATTAATTAAATTTCCGTAAAACAGAAAACATCTGAACGTGAGCAATGTGGTTAACCTCTATTGCAGGCAGGATTCAGCGCTCTTCCTAATTACAATATGCGTGCTAGACATTGCAGTAGATGAGAGCCTGTTAATCATTGAATGCGCTTGAGCTTGAGGTTATGATAAAGACACCAAGTTTAACTAATGAAAACCAAAAGAAGTACGAATTTAAGGCCTTGGTGAGGGCAAGAGAAGCTCTCTTTGGATATCGTGAATACAAAAATTTGTGTGTGTGTTCGTGGAGTATTATAAACATAAAATGCGATTATTAGTACCAAACTCATTAAATTATTTTTCAATTTTACAAACCAGTTTGGTGTGCTAAATTTATTTAACGTTGACATATTTCATACATTTTGGCAGACGCTATAGTACTTACATTCCCCATGAGTTCGGAAAGGCTTATATTTACGAACCGAGAAGTTCACGGCACGAGCTGAAGGCGAGGGTCATAGCAAGGTTCTTAAAAAGCCTTTACGAACGAGTCAGGAATAGAATTTTCCGCCTGCGAACCCAAAATCAAGCGGCATAGGTGCTATTTTTAGCTCAGAAGTCGGAAAAATACATTTACGACGCTAAACGAGTTTATTGAATGTCGTGCAAGTGACCCAAGATGTTTTATGCCTTTATGACGTCACGGTTTCTGGTTCCCACGACATAGGTAATACTGAGCAGGTTAGGTAAAGTACTATATTTGCCTGTATATAGGATGCTATTCATCCATGAAAGAGCTCATGAAGGGACAACTTCCGCTGTCCCTGAAATGCTCATGGACATGTGCATTCTTCCCATCCTTGCCTATACGTGGCTCAGACTTGGTCTTTGACTGACATACAAGAGTCTAGGCTTGAGGTTTGCCAACGAAATATGAAGCGTAGAATCCTGGGGGTCCGATTGGTGGAGCGAATCAGGAACACTAACATACGCTCCAGAACAAAAATAAAGGACGTAGCGCAAGAAACGCGCGTAGAAAAGGCAGCTGAATTGAAGCGGGATTGTGATATTAAATTCTTGCTAGCCCCTAGCTTACATTCAGCAGAAATTGGAAATAATTTTCTTACTTTGACGATTTACAATTTGATAATTTTTGAAATCCATTACTTTATTTTTTGTTTACTGGTTGCTGGAACTTATGGTTTATTTAGAAATGCTTATTATCTAAGAACACAGAAAACATGTCGTGTACAGTTATATGAAATAAAATAAAAAATGGGTAATTTAATCCATAATCGTTAATCCATTGGATGTGAGCAGTAGACCTCGCGTGTGAGACTCCCTTTTAATAAGACATACAAACTTATGAATGCACCTGGTTACGTACACGGAGTATGAAAGTACGCACCAATAACTTTGTAAACTACATTTTGCGATCTTAAATTCAACCTATTGACTTTTCGCTAAAATTACATAGCCTGTTACTTATACGATCTCCAGAAATCCAACGACACCTAATTTGTTAAAATCTGCCAAGCTGTTTGGACTGAAGCCGTTTTTGAAATTTTAGAACCCCCCCACATCTCCGCCATGTTGAAAAAATACAAAAACTGAATCGACAAAAAAACTGTTTAATTATTGAACCTGCAAAAAAAATTCACGACAATCAGTTGAGAAATCTGGCCTGTAGAGGATAACATCCGGGCACACATCCGGACTTACGAAAGCATTTTTGCCAAATCTTGAAACGCAGACGCTTCGGTCGCTCGGTAAAAAAACATGTCTCAACGACTATACAACTAGCCCAATTCACCAGCAGAAGTGTTATCTACAACCCTCTCTACACCCCAAAAAAAATGTCGCACAGTACTCCAAACACCCTGTTTAAATGTATATGTTCCAAATGTTAAATCAGAAATCAGAGCATTTATTGGAGATAGTTGTTTAACATCGACATAACATAACATTTATATACAGGCACATACATTGTTTTTGACCCCACTCTAGGATACACTGTCGTGGGAACAAGAAACAGCGACATCACACACATATAAACATCCAAGACCTGGTTTTTCTCTCGGCGGTCACCATACGCCATAATATTAATACAGGTAATATATATAATATATTAATATGAATATTGTGTGTGCTGTATTGTTACAATGTATGGTACTTCCGACTTGCCCAGCCTTCGCCCAGCGCAGTGCGACACTGCTATAGACTATACAAAAAAAACTACCGACTAGTTAGCATAAATTAGCAGCTATTACCTACCGTAAGTTTAATTTTGTGCTCGTAGTAACTAATCGTATTTGTCATCCATTTTAGTATCAGTAATTCTTTAGCTGTATTTGGCGATGTCCTCCCAATTATAATCAACCGTGCATTGTTACTATAAGATGGCACCATGTGTTTGTAAATGTATGGCAACAATAATGGCTACATAATTGCATTATTAAAATTATTACAACTTTGTACCAATAAGTGTTACCACAACTAGCACAGCTTTTACTAGAACTTTTGTCGCTTTTATTCCAATGGAATAGAGAAGTTTCAGTTGCGCAGCCTTAATGCTAGTAGTACCTTATGTAAGTAGGTATGTTAGTTGAGAGAATGGAAATTTTTGAAACAGATGTTCTGTCAACGATGTTTATATACCTAAATGTTCATGCTTCTCAGCACCTAATGACCTCGTAGGGGCCCATCAGCTACGAGGTAGCGTGACGATCAGGTGCCAAGAAGTGGTGAACGTCGGCGTTTCACCGAGCTAAAGTTATGTGGGGTAGATCTAACCTGGTCTGTGCTTCGGTCCCGTCAACCTCCTGTCTCTCTGCAAGGCCCGGGCGCGCCCTAGGCTCTTCTTGGTAGACAGGTTCTTCAGCCAACCAGGCATGACTGGCGGGCCAGCGTCAATGAGCACAGTGGTCCAACACAGGTTATGTTTCTACGTGGTAAATACGAATCGGGCACGAAAATCCGAACTTTATCTGGTTCGAGAGACAACGGCACACTCAGCTATATTAATAATCCTGAGGGAATCCCGAATACATTCCAGATGCCCTTTGATTTAATTTCAACCCTAATCAACACGCGTTTTCATCGCGAGGTTTTTTCCGTCAGTTGTCAAAACTGCCAGATTGACAGCTAACGTCAAATTAAAATGACCGTTCAGAAACCATCGATCGAATATCGATTTAGAATCGAACATAAATTTATCACACGCCTCAGAAAAGTTGCGAAATGTTCGCTAAATGTACTATAATACCTTGGACACTATACACACATTGATCTAGCCCCAAACTAGGATTCCCTGTATCTTGGGTACTAGACAACGATACACATACTTATATAGATAAATATTATACTAAGATAGATAAACAACCATGACTAGGGTACAAACATCCGTTCTCGTCAAACAAATATTTGCATCCACCGGGACTCGAACCCGGGACCCTTGGCTTCGTAGGCGGAGTCACTGCCGACTCGGCCATTCGGGTCCATATAATAACATAAATGTGCTGACGCCTTTTTCCCGGAAGAGGGGTTCGCAGAGAATAAAGACCTCTTGCTGCGATTCTGGCATACTAGAATAAGTACGTACCAAAAGTGGAGGCATCTGTTAACAGTAGGGACAGAGCTATGAGTGAATCTACCTCCCTTTTCTAAGCAAGACAAGGAGAAGGAGACTGTCGCATGCATAGCTCTGTCGCTACCGTTGACAGTTGGCAAAGGCGACGTCTAAGAATGGCGCAACAATACGATATGTATGTATATGTCACCGTAAGATTGTGAAAACCGTTAGTTTATGATCTAACGTTTTTTTCTCTCGTTAGTTTACATACTATCGATGAATTGTAAACTGTACCGTACTGCTTACGATATGACGCGTTACATTATAATATAACCGTTAATTTGTGAACTGGTTTAAACTGGAATTGCAAACGAAATACCAGGGCTAGGCTACCAAGACTAGAAGCCCCCTCTAGGCTTCCTGTTAGGTCGACAGGTAAGAACAAAAGAAACGTCAATTCTAAACCCTATCGGTTTGGTTTATAAACTAACGCGTTAGTTTATAAACTAACGGTTTTGACAATCTTACGGTGAGGGAGCATAGATGAAGCCCAGATCTAGCTTATACCTAAAGACAGAGGACGTAAATATCAGAGTACATATTTGCATGTATCAAATCTGAAAATATGCAAACCTTGAACCTGCCTCAGAACCAACGACCTCCACCACCTGTCTTCATTACATGACAACTTCTGCGTTGTTTCCAAGTTTTTCATTTTGTAATTTGTCTACCCTAGACAAAAATACGTCACAGCTGTCTCTGGCTAGACTAGTCTCGGATTTCAAGGCGCGCTTGGTTTTAATAGCAATCCGTCATTAGTATTTTAGTCTTTAGCTAAAATAGAATGTTCTAACGGGGTTGTCTCGTCTCCCACTAAATCAGTTCGCTACGCTTCCCGCTATTGCAGATCCGATCAAAAGATATATCTTAATTGAAAAGGAAAATATTTTATCAAAGACAATACACCTAAATATTATGTTTAATCATGCAGTACGCTTAGTACGCCACGCTCGAGAAAGGCCCTTGTCTATGAACAAATGTCATTTTCTCTATCGAGCCCGAGATTTCTCGGCGTGTCTCACTCTCGCCGCGACGTGGGTGAGGGAGACGGACGACCAAATTATAGACATGGCAAGCTCTCTTTCGACGTCGAGAGAAAGTGAAGAGTACAATGCTAAGCGTACAGGTCTTACTATTATTCTGTCTACTAAATGCTTCGTAGATTTTTTTCGTTTAGCGGCTACATACTCGGATTTTGTGCATGGATTCCTTTGTGAGCGGCCATGTCTCGGATCCATATGTGAGTGTTAGATCCACTCAAGGCGGGTCCCTGGGCTACGGCCCATAAGACAGCTGGGAGCCTTGCTCACCGCTGTGAATGTTTCTAACGACGGCGTTACACCGTGCAAAAACATTACACATGGTACCTTGCTAGCACTCTTACTGCTGGCGGCTTCAGCGAAGGCTCCCGCGTCGAATTCTGGGTGCACCCAGACTGATGAGGATGACGACGTCTTCCACAGCACTTTTGCCAGCAAGGTCACTCAATACTACGACAAATACGTGGTTCCCCAGCGGAACGTCTTTCACACGCGAATGAAAGCTATCTGCCTGGAGCGCTACGAGCACCGCTCCTCGAACAGGCCTTCTTTCTCCAATTTTGGGAATCTCCGTTGAGACCAGTCGCGGGACCAAAATATGGCTAACAAAAACTCGCGGCAATCCAATCCAATGTGTCGGATCGCTTTAATATCTGCTGTTACGAAACCCAGAACGAAAGATTCCCTTTTTGCTCAAAAGTTGGCTGACAACCGGTAACGAACGCTTTTTTTTCTTGATCTGTCACAAGATGTTTTTAAAGGTGCGTTCCGAATCCACCTTAGCCAATACATCGATCACAGAGTCGAACTGAAATTTGGTTCCGAACAGTCACCCCCGGACAGGTCCCCAACCTGTCCCCTAATCTACGGGCAGGCGAGACAACGTTGCTTCCGCTCGCTTGAAAACTGAGTCCCCGACTAGAGCCTCTGCAGACCGGGGGGTCCGATCCCTTCCAGGGAACAAGTCAAAGTAGTCAAGTCAAATTACTTTATTACTGTAGATATTTACATATACTTAGCAAACGTCAATTTTGCCTCTTCTCTACATTTGACCACTGTGGGAGAAGAAGGGGGTAGAAACTCCCACAGATCTCTTTTAAAAATAGGTTGTGCTTAACTATTACAAATATGCAAAATTTTATTATAAATAAGCAGGAATAAATAATTACAAAATTATTAACAGCAAGGTCTTTGTTGAGCTAGATTAACCCCATACAGTCCTGTCATTTAAGTAATCTTGAACATTGTAATATCCCTTTTTCGACAAAGTCGCTTTAACATGCTTTTTAAATTGCTCAAATGGCAATTTCAAAATCTCCAGAGGTATCTTATTATAGTAGAGAATACACAGACCCTTGAAAGAATTGCTAACCTTCGCGAGTCTAAATCGGGGCGCACACAGTCTGTGATTATTTCTTAGGTTAACATTATAGCTATCGCTAAGTTTGGAAAAGGTTCTTGCGTACATACATTTTATTTTCGAAAATAACTTGACTAGCTACTGTTAGTATGTCAATTTCTTTAAAAAGCTCTCTTAAGGAGTCTGTTCATTTTAAATTATAAATTGCTCGAATAGCTCTTTTCTGTAAAATAAAAATAGTTTGAATATCCACTGCTTTCCCCACAACAAGATACCATAGGACATCACACTATGAAAGTAACTAAAATATACTAGCCTGGATGTAGCCACATCCGTGCTTTGTCTGATGTTCCTAACAGCGTAAGCCGCAGAACTTCATTTACCAGCCAATTTATCTATGTGGGGCCCCCACTGAAATTTGCTATCAATGGTTATTCCAAGAAACTTCGTATCATTTACTAATTCTAACGTGCTGTTGTCTAACACTAAACTGGTCTCAACTTGCATGACATTTGGAAGTGAGAATTTGATACACTTGGTTTTACCAGCGTTTAAAAATAAATTATTAACTGTGAACCAATTCAAGGTTAAAGACAATACACCATTAACATCATCAAAAACTGCTTTTTGTCTTTAAATTTTGAAGACCATTGAAGTATCATCTGCAAATAACACTATGTCAGTTAATTTCTCCACGGCAGATCATTAATATATACCAGGAATAAGAAAGGACCTAATATGGAACCTTGTGGAACGCCAATTTTTACACCCGTCAGATTTAACGCCGTTAACTTCTGCCTTTTGAATTCTATTGCTTAGGTATGATCTTAGTAGATCCAACGCTTTATTTCGAACTCCGTAATGATTTAATTTAATTAATAGCGTATTATGATCAACACAATCAAACGCCTTCGACAGGTCGCAAAAAACTCCGATAGAATCCTGTGCGGCCTTCCATGCAGAATAAATATGAGATATAAGGGTAATACCTGCATCCGTAGTCGATTTACCCCTAGTGAAACCATATTGTTTGGCGTGGAGTTGTTTTGTACGGTTGAAGTGTGAGAGCATTTGATTGAGTATAATCTTTTCAAATATTTTACTTAGTGTTGGAAGAACAGATATTGGTCTGAAATTTGAAGGATCACCCTTATCTCCCGACTTGAACAGAGGTATCAGTTTACTGTGTTTCATGAAGTCTGGGAAAGCCCCATCGTCAACACATTTATTGAATATATAAGCTAAGTATGGGGCTATAACTACAATTACTGAACCAATGACTTTGACTGATATACCCCACAGGTCTTCCGTATTTTTTAAGTTAAGTAATTTAAACGTTTTAACAATGTCCTGGGGATATACATGATGAAATTTTTAATATACCTTACTGACGCTAGTGTTATTTTTTAATAAAGTCTCTGCTTCATATGGAGATGAATTTAGACGATCTGTTGTGAGTAGGGGTACATTGGTGAAGAATGTTTCAAAAGCTCGAGCAACATCAGCGCTGGATTTAACAACATCATCACCTATCTTTAGGCAGAAATCATTGTCCCTTGGTATAACTTTGCCAGTTTCACGGTTTATTATCCAAACTGTTTTCATTCTATTATTTGAATTTTGATTTTTTCTATTAATGTGTGAAGTTTTTGCAGTTTTATAAACCAGCTTGAAAGTTTTGGAATATTTTTCAACATAGTCATAAAATTTTCGATCAAAGTTATAGGTTTTTGATCATAAAGGTCATACTAGATAACTCTACTTTTACGAATTCCAAACGTTGCCCAGTCATTAAATTTAGATTTACCGTTGTAGTCACTGACTTTCTTTAATTTAAAAACTTTATTGAATTCTGTCTGAATAATGTTGAAGAATTCTGAGTAGATTTTGTTTGGGTTCTGTTCATTAAAATCCGGTACTGGCAAATTTATATCTCTAAGTTTTTTGTATATGTCTCTCTCTCTCGAACAAGTTTACAACGCGCCCCCGGCGTTAACGCAATGGCGGTAGGTTAGCATCCTTAACCAGCACGAGGACACCAACACTAGTGGGGCTAGTTTTGTCAGTCCACTTAAGGCGCTGTTGTAAGATGTGCAAGTACTGGATCGACCAACGCTTCCGGAAATTCTGGGTAAACTGCTGCAACACCTGATACCTTGACAACCGATACAATTTCACTCCCTCAAAGGGGTGCTCGGGCAGCGCGTTAAGTGGCTGTGCTATCAAGAAATGCACTGAAGTCAAAGCCTCCAGGTCATTTGGGTCCGAGCTGAGTGGACACAATTGAGTTGAGAACGGCTTCGATCTTACAAAATAACGTCGCGAGTTCCTCAAAAAGTCAGCGCGGTCTGACCTACTACACGCCCTAAATGACTTAACTACGGCTTTAAAAATCCCACCCCTGTGGGGGGAACCAGGAGGACTGAAGGTCCACTGTATACCCCGATGGGGGAGGGCCGTTCAAATATCCACTGTATTTACATTCAAAAAGTTAGCTACCTCTCGTGAGTATCGTTCTGTACCTACATAGTTGGTACCGTTATCAGAACGGGTCAATGCTGAAATCCCCTTCGGGAAACAAATCTGTCCAAGCAAGCAAGAAAGGCCTCAGTCGAGAGGTCAGAACGAGCTCGAGGTGATCCTTGGTGGATAAACAAACAAAAACGCAAAGGTACGCCTTGTACTGCTTAGTGTTACTCAGCCTTGAGCTCTTAAATATAAACGGCCAACACCTCACGGCTTACCCTCATTCACCCGATCAGGAGGCAAGTCCCCCATGTGAGGTTGCATCGTGGCAGCCTTCAGCCGATAACAAGGCATGTACCGAAACACGATGTTCCGTTTGGTCGGCCAGACAAAATCCAAAACTCCAAAGCGTTGCAGCCTGCGTGAGCATTCTTGATATGCCGATCAGTCACCAGCAACTAACGGACCCTTTAGGAAGCAATAGCGGGTGCCGGGCCGAGTTTCACATTGCGCAATCGTCCTCCTACCAGCAACCCGGCCGAATCAATAAACGGGTTGAGACGCGCAACAGCTGCCTTCAATTTCAAACGTCCATTCTTGTCAAGAGAGCTATACCGGTCCAGAAGAAAACCAGCATCAGTTTATTCATTCTTCTGAGTCACATACACGGCTGCTCGGGTGCCATGGTCAGAAGATACTACTACATAGCTATGGGGCCAGTCCGATTTCCACTTGGTAAGCCAAGGTGGACCCCACCACAAATGATGTTCGACCAGTTCAGGAGCCCGACATCCCCTGGATGCACAATCAGACGGGTTCAATTCTCCTGGAACAGATCTCCAGGTCAGTGGCACCTCAGAAGACCGAATCTGAGAGACACGGTTCCCAACAAAAACCTCTAAGGTATGGGCCGAAGCCTTCAGCCAGCACAACACAATCTGGATGTCAGTCCATGCGTACACTGTATCCTCCAAGCTCTCTGACCCTCGTAACACTGTCACGGTGTGATTCAACAGTTTGGTCAAAAGTGTAGCCCCGGACAGTTCCAGTTTCGGAATCATTATCCTCTTCCGCATAGGCGCTACCTTGCTTTTAGCTAAGACCAAACGCAGAACATTGGCGTCCAATCCGTCAACAAATCTCCTGAGACAGGGGGTCCCAGTGCTCGACACTGTCGAATGCCTATTCATAGTCGACAAAGCCAATGCATATGTGCTGCTTATACTCCCGGCATCTCTACATCAGTTGTTTAACTCCGTCAATGTGGTCCATGGTGGCATATTATCTTCGCAAACAGTTTATAGACTTAGGAGAGGAGGCTGATAGCACGATAGTTAGCTCAATTACACTTATCGCCCTTTTTATGGAGGATCGTGACTATGGCATTTTCCTACGATTTCGGAGCGTTGCCTTCAAATAGAACTTTTTTGTAGAGTATAGAAAAAGGCTTCAATATTTCCGGGAACCCTGCTTGCAGCATCATATTCACATTCATATTCATATTCATAATTTATTGATAATAAGATATCACATGTCAACAGTATACAATAAACAACAATAAATAAAATTTGCAGGCATAATGATTATGAATAACATGTCAAGATGGTACAATGATACAATAGTAATATAGTCACTAATAAAAGTAAATTAATTTCAAAAAGAATAATTATGTTAAATGGCATAATAATAAGAATAAGAGGTAAAATAAAATAAAATTACATGTCAGATAAAAATTAAAGGTCACAATTTTATTACAATCATAAGTTAACTAAGTCAGTGGTTAACTTATTCATCAATAAATTCTGACACTGAGTAGTATGCTTTGCTTAGGAGGTACTTTTTTACCTTCGCTACAAAGATGTTTAGCATGTTGATGGATTTTATCTCCACTGGTAGTTTATTAAATAAGGTAGGGCCTATGCCCTTCAATGATTTGCTGGTTTTAGCGAGACGACTGGTCGCACAGTACAAGTCGTAGGGCCGTCGAGAGGAATACCTACGGTCTCGGTTCTGGAAGCTTGGATACTCCGATGGGTTCGCCCTTACATACTTCATCTCGACATATATTCCATCATCATCAGAGGCCTTACCACGTTTCATTTGGTTAAGAGCATATTGCACTTCACTCTCCGTTACCTGAGGCAACATTTCCTCTTCAAGGCGCTCGATTGGCTCTGCTCTTGGATCGTGGATATCTGATGAATCTGGTTCCTGAATTTCTGACGCATACAGTTCCGCATAAAACTCTTCAACAATTTCTATAATTTTGTCTCAATCTGTGATTTGGTTGCCTGAATTATCTTTAAGTCTATTAATTTCTGATTTGCCTTTATTTAACTTGCGCTTGAAAACTTTATTGAATTAAGTTGGAATAAATATTTTTCAATTTCGATTCCCCCCACAAGTAATCAATCATTCACGTCATGTCTCTGTCATTAGCGCCATTTCAATACATGTACGCGTAGACACACATGTTTGGTTTGGACGTAAATTGTTACTATGAATTATCGTTTTGTAACATTTGTCTTCAACTAATTACATTTTACATATGTTGACTTTTGTTTTTGCTATTTTTTAAATTTATTACCTACATCAAACCGCTTGTATGATGGAAAATATGTACCGATTGGGGACTGATTACTTGTTACTTGGTAGATCCACAATCCACATACTGGTACAGTCTTTGTAATGAATTCCCTAACCAAATCATTGAAATTTGGACACTCAAAGGTTGAAAATTCCAGTAATTATGTGTCAATGTGAATAAATGTCGATAATAAATTGTCAAACGCGGAATAACGCAACTCTATGTCGACTAAATAAATCTATGATCATAACAAGCAATACCTTTCATAGTGATATAACCTCTTTGGGAAAAGTTCGGTTCGGTAAAAAACCGGCCAAGTCGAGTTGCACTCCCGCACCGACGAGGGTACCTACGGTTTTCCCGAAGGAACTACAGTTTTCAGATTTTTCTCCTTTGCTTGTGGTAAGAGGATAAGACCCTGCTTCGTACCAAATTTCAATATTCTAGGTCAACGGGAAGTACCCTACTTCAAGAGACTACATATCTTAAAAACTGATATAAATTTGAAATTAATACCTCCACGCGTTCCTGAGAAAAAGGGTATTACAGACAGACAGACACCTAGGTAGACAGACAGAAATTCACAGTTTTCGGATGTTTCCTTTACTTGTGCTATAAGACCTTGCTTCGTGGCAAATTTTTGTTTCAACGGGAAGTACTCCTATAGGTTTGATTCCCTTGCGAAGATCAGCATTTTCAGCAAAATTGTGTCATGTATGGTTAAAATCAATGCGCTTCTAAGAAAGCCTTCAACTGTTCGTCCGTCAAGTATTCTTAACTCGTCGTCTGTGGGAATAGCGGGATCCGCCAATATGAAATGTATTGTTATAAAAATCTTTTGTTTGCGTTGACCTATAAGTTTGATTTTTACAACTTCAAGAGAACATAGACTTGATTTATCGATATTAATTTCAACTTGATACCTCGACGCGGTCCTGAGAGAAAGGGGTTTTACAGACGGACAGACAGTCGCATAGACCGACTACGAAGTGATCCTATACAGACGGACAGACAGGCGCATAGACCGACTACGAAGTGATCCTATACAGACGGACAGACAGGCGCATAGACCGACTACGAAGTGATCCTATACAGACGCACAGACAGGCGCATAGACCGACTACGAAGTGATCCTATACAGACGGACAGACAGGCGCATAGACCGACTACGAAGTGATCCTATAAGGGTTCCTTTTTAGGATTCCATATAGAAACAAGAAACCCTTATAGTATCGTCAAGTCTGTAGGTCCGTTTGTAAAAGATGTATGTTGTGTATCTCAATAAACACTTTCAACGAAAATTGGTTTAAACAAAATAAAATAAGCAGTTTTTATGATATTAAACATTTATTAAATCCTCAAATATAACTTTGTCATTTATACAAACACTATGGAAAACAAAGTAATTATTTGCTGGCGAAGAATGATAATGATATTTTGGCTATATAGGTGTATTAGCTGTATGTGAAGTAAGTGCCTTCCAAATTTTTTTTTGGCTTATACTCTCTACTTTTATTACGGGACCATAAATGTGCGAAGTCCGACACGCACTTGGTTTTACTTTAAGGTCGAAATGGCAATGGCACCTAATCTTAAAAGCACATTGCAGATGGCGCTGATTGCTATTAGTAAACGTTGTTAACTTTTATTTACTTCTTATACGGCGGCTAACCTCCTTTGAGGTTAATTCTGCCAGTGTCAAGCGTATTTGAAAGATCACGTGCCGTGTTTTTGAACCTAACCTCAGACAGAGATTAATAAATGCCTCAGATGAATGAAACTCTTTGCCTCCAACTACACTAGCGTCACCAAGCGGATGCAGAGGCAGACATAACTGCCATTGTTATCAAATATTCCGGTTACGTACCGCATCGTCGCTACAGTCGCTACTACCACTGCCTATTTCGTAGATATATTAGGGCTTGTGTCTAAACGATTACCAAAAAATTTGAAAATTTACTACCAATAATTTCGAAATGACTGCCAAAATGGATGGATGTCCACCAAATTGTGTTTGGATAAATGATCACCAAACTTCTGTTTATGTTTTGTGTACTTTAGTTTATGTTTTAAGTATTTTTTGTTGTTCTTACATGTTCAACCTAACACGAAGGATAAAGGGGGCTTCGCTACGCTCACCCCCTTTACCCTACACCTAAGCTACCGCAGTATTTTGCCCTGCAACTTTTGGTGGTCATTTAGCCATTTTGGGTAGGAAAAAATATTTTGGTGGTCATTATATTTGTTACCATATATTAGTCGCATAACCTTTTCTATTAAATTCACATGCTTAAAAGATATAACTATGACAGTAGCATTTCTATGAAACGGGCCCCAGGAGTCCGCGTCCAAAACGCTCCACCCAGGAGACGGGCCCTCCCTGGCACCTGCACCGTCGGCCGTGTCACTGACCCGTCTCCGCCACTACCACTCTACTTATGTCTGTACAAATGTCTAGTTGAGTCGTGACATTATAATTAGCACTAGACATCGACAATGAGCGGATGCAGGGTACGGCACGACTGCCGGCTACCCGATAACTCGGGTAACCGGGTAACACTCGATCCTCGAATGCTGTAGGCCAAAGCACAAGAAACTTTTTCGTCCTGCCTGCGCTACGACGCTAACAGTGCTTTTGTCGATCCTACGTTCTGGTGTATGTATCAAATTATTTTAACAGGAGTAAAATTAAGGCAATTCAGGTATAAGGAGCAACAGGTCTAGTCTAGATATTCGTTTTTCTGCCAGCTTCCTGCTTACTGAATTGCTATTATCTTTACACGTACTAATGCATGTGTAATAATTGCATTACTTCGAGTGTATTTATTTTATTCCGTAAGGTACATTCAGTTTGGACGGTAACTGAATATGCCTTACGGAAACAGACAATGCAGATCCATAATCCAATTGTACCACAGATCACGATCATTTATAATTTACGATACAATACCGACAACATAAAACGTATAGGAAGGCAAGCAAGATTATCTCATCAGTCGAACAAGGGTTACGTACAAGGTAAGCTTCACCTTTGATGTTCCATATAGGCCTCTTATTCGAGTGGAATAAGGTGTACGGTGGCAAGGAGCAGCTTAGGTGGGACTAGTCACCTGGTGGCCTTGTCAGAATAACTTGGGGTTATTGTCACCGAGATCGTTTGGGCAGTGTTTGGAGGTAGGAGTGATTGGCGACACTGTGCAAATGGGCGGGTTTGGTTGCCAGGCTTGAGTGGCGTATAAATAAATAGATACAGTTCGCGCCAAGTTTATTTGGCTCTGAAAGTCCTGTCACCTCTTTCTTTCGCACCACACCTTACCCTATGCGAGAAAGAGAGGTCACAGACAACGAAACTTGACGCGGGCTATACCTACGACATGTAAGCGTCCGTGGTCTGGTCTGGTGTACACGCAGAAGGTGCAGTTTCGAACCCCGAATACGATAAGTCATATCATATTATACGGGCATAGTCATATCGATAGCGGTGATGGAAAATATAGTTAGGTTATCTCCATTTTTCCATTGCTCCGAGCGGCGATGGGCTAGCCTCTTGTCACGTAAAATGGACTATTGAACTACTGGTCAAACGTGGTCACAATTGTACCTCTACCACCCCCGATTGGGAAAAGTCAGCTCTATCTATTGGATCCTCCAGATTGACTGCCAATAGTAACCATTCGTTTTTCTAGTGCGAAATTGAATTACGCACTATAATACCTACCTAATCGCAGAATGCAAATGATTGCAAATTGTCGAATCAACGCATGATGTCAGCCTAAAACGTTGTAATGTAATATTAATTTCGTAACACTTCAGCTAAATGTAGCCTAGCCAGCATTCAGTGCCATTGCCCATTACTTAGTGTATGTATGTTAATGACAGGTCGCACAAGTATTTACGTATTTACTACATTATCCTTATTTAGCAATATTGCTAGTTTAACACAACATACGCTTATGAGTACATTTTGAGACATAGACCTTCCATTTAGTGGCGTTTCCATTCAAGTTCAAGGTTTTAGAGAAGAGTTGAAAGTCCTTTTCGGTATCAGCGGATAATAGAGAAGAGAACGAAACCATCATAACACAAATAAGACGCTGGGTAACGTAAACTTCGGTCAAATGGCAATATTTAAAGCGTTATTCCTTCTAAAGGAGACACTTTCCAAATCGCAAATAAAATATGTTATGAAGACATCCCTTTTCTTCAATATGTGTTTTTGAAAACATCATACGTCAATGGAAACTATATGAAAAAATAAAAATAAATAAAAGTTTTTTACCCAAAACTTGCTATTTCTTGGGATCTAAAAATAATATTGATATCGTTCTTGGGTTAAAAACTATGTAAGTATTAAAAATATCTTAAAACTGTGTGATTGAAATTCTGAAATAATTAGTGTTTTTGAATAACTAAAAAACACACAAGTTTCAATGTTCTGCGGCGGCAACTGTCGCAACAGCCATGTTGCAGGGTGAGCTGTTATGAACTTTATTTTCATAAAGTTTTGTCCAAATTTTGAATAACCACGAATCGAGTTTCTAATTTTACCAATAGACGATCCTTGAACGCCAGCCGTATCCCCCAAGGAGCTGGAATGGGAAACTTTAATTTCAATTCAAACTTTCCATTGTCCAGACTCCTAACAAATCTTAATGTAAAATAACACCCATGTAATTCAAGTCTATCTAACCTAATAAAATAACATAAATATACTTAATTTTAGTAATTATACATAAACTGTTGGTCTTTTTTCTCACTTTCACCCTTATGTTTGGCTTAGTTAAAAGATAGTAAGTAAGTTAGTTAAAAGTTAGTGGTTTTTCTTTGTCCTTTCTGTCACCAAAACTAATAATAACATTTTTTGCTAAAGCAACTCACGGCTATCAACCAAGTCTATTTTGTAAAACTAATATTGGCCAGGACTCCTCGAGTCAGGTTAAACCCAGTGTGGAGTATGCAAGCAAAGCAACTAGGTATGTGTAAAGTTCAACATAATTTGTTAAATAAAGATTTGTACTTCTGTGTCAAATTTCAAACGATTTGTCATTTAAAGCGATTGTGATTGTGCAAACGTCAATTTGAAAGCGATTGATAGATGTCAAGATGTACAGATTCGAAACATTTTAACTAATACAATCTTTTTCTTTGGCACAATCCTCTTTCGATTCTCTGAAAAGCCCGTCACGATCACGTACGGGCGCCAACAAAGGCAAAGTGCGGAAAAGTACAAGTCAAGGTGCAGCCTCCAGTAGATGATAGAGTTAGAAGAACTGCCAAATGGATCAGTTTAAAACAGTAAGCGATAAATCTTAATAACTTAGGTCCATTTCACGGAGTGGCCATACGACATTGCTATCATTTCAATTGGTGTGATGTCATATCCAGCTCGCTGTGATGATTCAGATGAATGTGATTCAGCTGTGAATGCCAGTCCGACGAAATTATGATTAATTTTACTAGTTGGCATTTTTATGTCTGGTTTCTTACTCAAGTGACATTTCTATAAAGTCGTTGCCCTAGTCTCCTCTCGTGCAAAAGAAAAGTTACTAAGCCACTGCCACCTCATACGGGCAAAGGCGATAAAAGTATTCATATTGAATCAGATGGACTCTTATTGAAGGAATGCAGCCACAAAATCCGCCATCCGAAAAAGTAAACATTCTAAATTCAAAACAAAACAACAACAGAACACTGCCTTAGCAGCCTAGCAACCGTCATTTCTTGTCCTACCCAAGTACCACCACCCGAAACCATCTTTTGACCGTATCGTGTGTTCAACATTTTCGCCAATGGACCTTGTGCCTCGGAAGATTCGTAGAGGCACCAGTGGGCGGCGGCGCCGCGGGAAATACCTCGCGGCTGGCCTTGAGCGGGGCGACGACCCGCGGTCCGGAATGCAAACACGGACTGACCTCCTGCCAAAATTCTAACCCATTGCCATTAAAAGTAAACATTTACAAACAGACACATATAATGATTCTGGCCCCACACTAGGATACCATGTGTTGTCGTGGGAACCAGAAGCAGACTTCAGTACTACGTGTAGAGAAGCTTCGCATCTAGAATTTGCAACACTTCGTAAAAGTTATTGGGCCTCGGGATACGTCAAGGTTCGGGCTTCGAAACTGATAACTTTTAGGTAGTTAGAGGTGTTAAAGGGTTGGAAGCCAGTTTGATTTAGGTCCACTTGCACCAAATACACTAAATACGCTAAGCAACTTGTATTGATTTAGCAACCGACAAAATAGATGTATGAAAAATGTCTTTAAATCAATTTAGCACGCTAAACTTATTTAGTCTTTTTCGTACAAGTGGATCTAAATTCTTGATAAATCTACAGATATTAATGGATTAGGTGAATTTAACTTTTCACATTATCTTACGTCATCCAACCTCTATTGCCATATTAGTAGGGTTGGCAATCATACCCTAGTGGCCAACAGTTACTGTACCCTGTATTGAAAAAGATCGCCACGAAAAATACAAAACGAAGTTAGATAAATTAAGACACAAGTATAATGACAATTATTGTGTAAGTATAAATTACGTATTTCTTACGAATATTCATTAAGAAATGACGTTATTAATAGTAGTTTATGTGACTGCTACATAATGGAGGGTATTAATACTCGAGAGTGGGTTTATGAAACAAGCCGAAGGCGAGTTTCATAATAATATCACTCGAGAGTTTTAATGCCTAATTATGTACAGTTACATACACTAGTTTATCTACACACATATCATAAACTCTCTTTAATGTGTTCAGAAACCGCATGTTCGACCGGCATGGTGGCAATGACAATTCCTTTGCACTTGTTTAGCTTGTTAAGTAGTACCACAAACAAAGAATGGGCGGCACGATGTATATGTAGAAAAATTACACATCATGGTCATAATGTGTAATTTTTCAAATAAGAAATGAGTTTTTACCAATTAGTTTAACATTATGCTGATTGTAACGTGCGGTTTTTGTACGCAGTAAAGAGGGTTTATGATATGTGTGTAGATAAAAAAACTAAAATACCCGACTGCGGTACACTAAAAAGCATAATACAAGCAGATAAGAGATTATTGAGATAATTGAGATTCGATAAAATTATTATACGAGCACAGAGTACATCGTCTAGTCGATTGAGACAAGATTTTTCGAACCCAAAAAAAATTCGGCGTATGATAAATACATGACATGTTATATCACAGTATCCATCTTTATTATACTTTATTTTAACGCTGTCATGCTATATTAATATATTTTGGAACTTCTACAATCCTCGATTTAACTTAGTCTCGGTGAAAACAAAATATTGTTCATCTAGTTCCTAATCATTGTTACCCACGTTGAGTTAAAGCTCAGTTAAAGTAGTTTATGACTTTATTAAGGACATAATTAAGGATTTGTGTTCAATATTTCAATTTAAATAGAACACGTCGTCAGTTTAGCTGCCAGCTGGTATAAATAGGAAAAACAAAACTGATTTCTGTTCAAAAAATAATACACTGTCGCAGTACTTCTGGATATGGAGAAGGCGTTCGACAGAGTATGGCACGAGGGGTTGCTGTACAAGCTGTCGACGTCCCCTGCCCCAAGAAGAACGGTCAAGACAATCGCCTCTTTCCTGAGGAATCGCCGCTTCCGAGTGATGGTGGAAGACGCCGTCTCCGAGGAAAATCCCATTGCAGCCGGCGTCCCCCAGGGCTCTTGCCTGTCTCCCGCCTGCTACGCCCGATACACGGACGACATCCCCGTCGGGCCGGGTGCCCAGCTGGCACTCTTCGCATACGACGCAGCCTACTATGCGTCGTCGTTCCAGGCTCCGCACGCTGCTACCAAACTGCAGCGCACCCTGTACATCTTGCCCGACTGGCTCGCCAAGTGGCGACTGTCCGTCAATGTTGGGAAACACAGGCGCTCATCACAGGCCAGAGTCTCCTTCCACCATCGCTCCAGCTCCAGGGACAGGACATCGAGTGGTCTTCGCAGGTGAAGTACCTGGGAGTGACCATTGATCGCCGGCTCACCATGAAGCAACACATCGACAACGTCGTCAGCCAGGTCAAGGTGGCACGCGCCAAGCTGCGTCCACTTTTCGACTCCAGCCTCCCTCTGAGGACGAAGCTCGGGTCTACAAGACCTACGTGAGATCCCGCCTCACCTACGCGGCTCCGGCATGGTGCGCCCTGTGCTCGGAGACGAACAAACGGAGACTCCGAGCCCAAGAACCTCCGAACCTCTCTCTGCGTACCATCGTCGGCGCCCCCCGCTACGTGAGAAACGCGACAATCCAGAGGGACCTAAGATGGGAAACCTCGCCGATGTGGACCAGTTTATCCAGAGGCTGGCGGAGGGCATGTTCGCGGGTGCGGATGCGTCACAACTCCCGCACATCGCCGAACTGGCGCCGCACCACGCGCGCCCGCCCGACCGCCGCCGCCTGCCACGCGACCTGGTTGCCTAGCCGGCGATCACCCACTGCACACCAGCGCCACACGATGACCACCGCCCGCAAGGGCCATCCGATGACCTGTCCACAGGAGTGGACAGAGGCGATTCTTCGGGAAGAGGTCCGTCGACCTGAACCCGACTCCCCACGTCCCAGAACGGGTGCGTGAGATGACCATGATGATGATTTCTGTTCACTATTCTTCAACCATTCTCCAAACCAAGAGAGAAGAAAGAGTTGGAAAGGAAGAGGTCCGAAAAATCATAATTTCTAATAGTAAGTCAACATACCAAATATGCAAAGAACTGTTACTACCACAGAAACAACACAAAACAGGAATGTTCGAAGAAGACCGGCCGTACCAGCATCACAAGTGACGCAGAGAACAGGGTTCTGAAGAAAATAATACACAGAAATCGCCGTACCCTGTGCAATGGCGGGACATGATCCAGAAAGATGTTTCAGTAAACACTTGCATGGACTCTCATGCATGTTTTGATTAAGAGAATGTGGTATAGTCTTCACACTGCCTTTACTGCCCTGAAAAAGACAAAATATTAAAATTCGCTCGTGAACATCAATCAGAACTGGACTTCAGATCAGTGGCGTCAAATAATATGGAGCAATCAATCGAAATTTGAGGTGACTGTTGGCGATGAACGAAAAAAGATCATCAGAAATAAAAGTGGGACCCTATCATAAGGACTGCATCAAGCGAAAAGTGAAGTTTCCACCATCAGTAATGATATGGGGTTACATGAAACTGTCATCACTGTCATGATGACAGCACAAGATCTGGGTCGGCTGGAATTTGTCAAGAGAAATGTTAATGCTTTAAAATACCAGGAAATTTTGGAAACAAGTCTATTACCGGCCATTCAGAGATTGCGACATACCTTCCTTTTGCTGTAAATTCTTAGTTTAAAACTAAAGGTGGTAAATTCATAGATTGTGCAAGATTAGTAATATCACCGTACTCAACTAACTCTTGTAAAATGTTTTTTGCCCGCACATTACAGCTCATGAAATCCGCCATTTAGTTTTTATTTCATGTACCCAGTGACACCAGTGCCATCAAGACCAATCAAATGACGTATCATTTATCAAAATCGGTTGATCCATTGAGTAGTTGCGAGGGAACACAGGAACAGAAATACATACATACATATATAAAAACCTACAGGTAAAATACATAACCCTCCTCTTTTCCACTTCGCTGAAGTCGCGTGAACAGCCCTAACATAGTCCATTGAAAGTGGATTATGTATGACGTAGAGGGGATATGATAGGACTGGCTGGACCGCTATACAATCCTATACTAAAGGTATACCTGTATGGTTTTATACATACTACATACATACACGAACGGACCACAGAGTAGGTAGACACACTCGGGCGCAAAATGGCCGCCCCGCCTCAGACAGGCAGACAGACCATAACAATAGACAAAAATTTCACACCTATCAGGTTACTATAGAAAGAATTATGCGTTTTTTTGGCGGTACAAAAGCATGCTAAATGGCATTAGTGTTCCGATTTGAAAAGGATCTAGATTTAAGTATTGAGTTACATTTTAGTGGCTATTACAGTGTTAAAGTTGCAGGTGGATAAACAGTTGTAAGAGTTCACACTATGTGGTTACAGGCTCTTAGCATAGTGTTTAGACTATTTAGTGTAGTACCATGGACATAGAAAAAAAATACGTCTTTGTATAGTACCAATAGTATACTATAACAAAAATTGCGTTCACTAGTTTATGTTTGGATCTAGTGTAGGGAAAACTATTGGTCCACAGTGTGGACATAGAGAGAGAGTTTGTGGTGGATCACATTTATCATAGAGAGGGGATCTGGACTTCAAGAAAATATCTTTATTATTCAATTTTAATTAACTTTACATCAAGTTTCTTCCAAGCTACAGAGCTTGGAAACTTAGAGATGTTTGCATATCATAATATTTAATGAATGTGTTGTTTTTTTCAGGCTTAGACAAAAAAAACATAGTATTATTACAATACAATACAATAAAACAAAATTAATAGTTTCAGCATCTGTATGAAAAATTGGATAGTCAATTACTTGGTCTACATACATCTTCCAAACTATATTCTCCATCTAACAGCTAAATTCACTCCCGTCCTGCTGCTAAATTATATTTCTACCATCTAAGCGGACCTTTGGTAACTATTTAGTATTCTTCCATTTTATTGACACACATAAACATAGTGTCACACCTTCTCCCATATGGGTTGGCAGAGGCACAATTGTGTCCATGTTTAGCTTGTTATTCAATACTCTGGGCTAGCACATCGCCGCCGTTATGGAGAATGAATGAATTTTATTGTCAAATGTCTACAACAAACACTTACTTACTTACTTACTGTAGATATTGATATTGCCCAAAGAATGCTTAAGCTGCAGCTCCTAAGATGAGAGTGGCCAAATATCAATAGCAACTAAATTCAATTCAATTTGGCGAGTAGTCCTTAACAAAATGAGTCTGTTAGTTGGTTATTTCTGTCTGATGTGTCTGCTGATTGATACCAAGGCAAAAGGTTTGATACTATCAAAGGGTACATATCTGAGGCTAACTTGATGAATTTATTGCACGGGCAATTTGAAACTCTAGTTGTTATGGGTCTTTATTCTACATGAGATCTAGTAAGATTTCTTCTATTAAGAATTTTTATATTGTATGAATTGAAAGGACATTTATAAAAGGATTTTTTATCTATCTGGTCAATCAATTTAGAATCACCACCAGTTAGAATCTTACTTTCCAACTATATTTTGAGGTTAGAATAATGGATTCCGATTATTCAACTTTTCACTAAAATTAATTATAATTTGTTATTATAGGCATCACAAACCATAAATAACAAGTTGATCTGCAGGCTCGAGCTATTACATAAAGGTTTCTAATGTTATTGGACCTTGGAAATGGTCTAAAATATTTGTAAATAACTTTGAGGTTAGAATAAGTTCTTATTCGCACTCACCTGCATAGAATCGGCGCTGATGAGTTCTGTGTTGAACTTCTGAGCTAGTTCCAGGCTAAGCTTAGTCTTTCCTGTCCCTGTAGCACCTAAAATAATCACAATAGGCATTTTTGAAGACATCACACTCCGTAAAGCCATTGCAAAAGCTCAAACGCGCGAACTTCACTATTGTTATTTGTTTTTATGTTTGACAGTTGACTCCGTGACTGACATTTACATTTCGTTACTTGCATAGCAAAGGAAACTTATCATTCAGCCTGCGATGATTTTGCACCGTGAAGGAAGTCCGTATCTTGCCTACCTTCTACACGTTTTAGATGGATTAGTACCTACAAAACTGGGTCAGTGTAGGTATGCGATTATAATACCCTGGTCGGAAGTGGATCGCGTGGTTCACCATGGAGATATTTTTGGTTCATCATACTCAGCCTACATCGACCCACTGCTGGGCATAGGCCTCTTACCTTTCACCATTCAATCAGCTTATAAAATTGTTATTTCTGTGTCGACAATGTTTATATGACTTAAAAAGAAGCTAAGTTTGGGAGACTCACTACTCTCACCACAAATGATGCATGACTTCTGGAGACAGTGCTTCTACTACTGTATGTACGTAATCGATCTCCAATTTTGATATTATCAATTTCAATAATTACCCTAGTTTGTTTGAACACCTATACTAGTTTGAACACCGTGACTTTATTTATTTCCTATTAATAGCGGTCTAACGTGCTTTTATAAATCTCACTGTATTTGGACAGGATTTCTCGAGAACCTGGAAAATTACCGTGCTCATTAGTACTAACCAGGAATGAGGGCTTTGGGATCCAAGTATTTCCTTCGGACATGAGCAACTGCCTCCCCTAGATATAATTTATTTATGTACTTTAGGTTTGGAATTTGAAGCTAGCGCTCTTTTTAGGGGCGATAACTCGCAACAAGTAGTACTACCCGGTCACAATATCGGTGCACCTCGCTGGAATGCGGCGCCTCTCCCGCTTCCCCTGTCACCTCTCCGCGCACTCCCCGGTGCGACAGTATGGTTAGCATCTTCGTTGCCCATACACGTCCCGATAATTTTGATATTTTCGCTTTGTTGGTGTTTTGTTTTTTATTTATTATTTATTGTTAAGTTTAGACTGTTTACTGTTAAGTTTGGACTGGTTCGGTGAGAGAAAGAAAGTGAGAGTGAGGAAGATACAATGTCAGGCATTGAGTCAATAATTTATAGTGACTGAGTTTAATAATAAATGTTTTTGTAATCAAAATTATTGTTTTTTAATAACAAACCCTTCATCAATGATAAATTGATTTGAATAGGTTAGTAGTTTTTTTTTACCTCCACATTTCTCGAAATAACTTTTTTTCACACCGTACCCAGACCGCCGATATGACGTCACGAGGTCAGGTGCACAGATATTGTGACCGGGTTATACAACGCTCCTTGGAGGTGACATGCCTACCCCTACCTGCTTGGTGGGACTACTTACCTTGCTTGTGCTTTAGCTAATAGTAGCAATGTGCTTTCATTGATTCAATATTTATTTGTGACAATATGAAAAGAAATAGCATCCGTCAATACCCAGAATATTGCTGAAGAGCCTGAGCTTCAGCATTTTTTTCTTAATAGGTATGATATATTTCTAGCTAAGTCAGACCGGGATTAGTATTGCGGGGTGAATGACTAATCTAAATAAAATATTATGACATCGTCATAGAGATGAGATGAGAATGACAAATATTAATCCATCTTCATTATTTAATCGGTATGCAATCGGCAAAATTTACGCCAGGTATTATCATGTTTAACTGTGGGAAATAAAGTGATAGGTACCAACTAGTTATCTTATCTTGAGCGATAAATTTGACGGTTGCACTAAGCTGGCATACGTACCTAACTGTGAGGGGTGAATGGGAGGCCGGAGGATGATTTAAAACGCACAAGATTTTTTTTAAGCCAGGTAAGACAGAGTCCAGAAAACATTCCCATTAGTACCTCCGTGGTACGCAATCACAGTAACAAAACTTTATTTACACACCCGAAATACCATCATTTAACTATACGTAGGTATTAAAATCACAATAATAACATGCCCCAAAAGCACCCAACAAAATCCCGGTCCCCTGTCTTACGCTGACTTGGTTATTTATTTTCTTCATAATCATTAATCTTAAAGTTTTAAGGAACAAAAAAACCAAAAACGTTCTTAATTTTCTTATAGTATCCAAATATAGACATAGTCGTAAGTTACACAAATTCTATAGTACACTCGCGGCTTCACAGAATGCAGAGCGCCCTGTCAAAAGTAGGCGGAACGCGAGAGGCGCCATACATTATGTGTAGCCGCGCAGACAACTACGGTCGCGCGGCTGCGGAGGCGCAGGCTAGGCCTACGGACTGCGGCGCGGACTAGGCCGCACGCAACCACTACAGGCCAGGCCTAGCTGAACACCAACCAAGACCGCAGTTAGATGTTACTTCTTACACAAACGGATACTATACTATGATAAAGGTAATAAAAATTATTCTATAACATGACTTATTCTTAATCATATACAAACCAAGTTTCTATGTATGTAAATCTTTTGACAATTAGTATTTTATAATTTGGCAGTGTTGGAAATGTGCCTTGTCACAAAAATGTGCCGATAATGTTTTTATTTTTCCTTTTTTATTTTATTATTTTCACTCTTTTGTCTATCGATTATAAAGCTGTCGTTTCCTATACTTTAACCATTACAATCTACTGACTAAATCTTATGTGAATATATTCAATTTTAACATGGTTACCATAATCGTTACTACATCATCAAACGAAACCTTCCTTCCGACAACAACTAAATCAAACCTTTCACTTCTGACAACTAAATCAACAGTATTATTTATTTATGTCAAGTTAAGATTAACAAAAAATTAATGCAGGTACAAAATTCGAGAAATTATTCTCCAGTTTACATTAAAAAAAACTAAACAATTACTAGAAAACTTTCTTTTATCAAATGATGACATACAACTCTAAGCTAAATCAATTTTCTATATGTACATTATAATTCTAATGGAAGATAAATATCTGCGAATCTTTAATAACAGGATACTACTACCCTCGCTTCCGTCCCGCTACGATAAGACAATGCTATCCGTACTACGACAATATATCTCACAAAAAAAATATTCTTGCAACTAATTCGAGTATAAACCTATTTAACTAGTATATGTACATAGCAAGGCACATTCCGACAACAACAAGCTTCCAACTGTGATTGTCTTACACAGTTCCGACTACAACTGTATGGTATGACACAGTAGCAAACAGTTGCAACCACAACTGTCTGTCAGCGTTTCCACTGCAACTGCATGACACAGTTGCAACCGCAACCATCTGACACAATTGCAACCACAACTCTCCGACACTATTTGGACTGCAACTGCGGTTACAACTGCAACCGTCTGAAACAGTTGTAACCGATATCATCTGATACATTTGCAACCACAAAACTGTCTGACACTGTTTCAACTGCGACTGTCTGACGAGAGTTTCAACTGCGCTTCATGATAACACATCAACCTCTATGTTCGATGTCTCCGGATTCAACATTAAAACTAACTTACTGTAAAAAAAATAAGAAAATGCAAATTTTCTATTAGTACTATGAGGAACTATTAACGTGGTTATTTTTAGTAGTAGTTGTATTTATAAAAAGCTCGGAAGATAGATTTTGATGTTATTATCAAAATACACAGTCTATTTATAAATCAGATTAATTGGATTTAACTGAGATTATTTCCTTTCAATGTCTACGTAAATGGGACCCAACCGAAAATATAAAATGTATTTTTCAATCAAAGCAAAGTCAGCAAATCCTATATAATGCGTTATTAAAGTCCGACATGAAGTTAAATAGGAATATAGTAAATTAAAATCGGATAAATGCCATTGATATTCAGATAAATAAACATTTGCAAAAGGCAATAATGATGAAACTTTGCACTATCCCTGACTGACTGATCAATACGAATAATTTTATTAATATTTTATCGCATTAATCATAGTAACAATGATAGTTAATTCACATACTGAATCTTTTGAATCACTTAAAACTGGTCCATACGTCAAAAACGTTGAAACTTAGTAAAAAACGCAGTTTGGAGTTAATTGCTCGAATTATATATAAAAAGAAACATTAGTGATAAAATTTACAATAACAAACCATAAGCGAAGTAACCTAACCTAACCTTAAACTTAATATCAAAAAACAGTTATGATATCACTAAATATCTCAGCGACTCGGAGAAGATAATGTTGGATAAAACATTTACCAGGCCGAAACATATAAGTGGCCAGCGTGTCCGTCTACCGCGACGCAGCCCACAACATATATACTAACTGGACCTACTTACTGCCAGCAAGTCCAAGCAAGCAAAGTTGTCGCCATTACTAACTCAAAACTATGCTCACTATATCATATTACAATATGCATAATGTACAGTTATGTAGTAAACCTTCATGTACTAGTGGCGAATTTATAACTTTTGTATCCATAATGCAATGGAATAAAATCAGATTTTTTTTTATTCTTTAACCTTATCACTGGGTTATGTTACATAATTATTATAAAGGCTCAGTAAAAAATCTTGTTTTCTTTTCGAAACACAACAAATGTCAAATTTCCGACAAGTCAACACTGGGTAAATGTAAATCTGTATGGTGTATGTCAACTATTTTTATGTATATCTTTTATTGATAATTTAAAAAACTTTAAAGAGGTATAACCAGTCTACTAGTTCACGATGCAGTCTGCGACAATAAGATATTTTACTGAAGACCTAGGGATACATTGTAATAACAGTTTTCATGGCTCACTTTGGCACTGCACTAAAAAGTTTTTTGAGCAAAACAATCCCAACCGTTATTGCTTATCCACGATCTGCTAGTTCCCATACTATCTCACAGAAGCAGAGTAAGCCGTAAAAGCTGACTTTAATTAACAGACTCCAACAATTTATAATGGTCTTCACTCGAGCGGAGACATCGCTCGCTGCATTCACGACGCGTCACTCCGCCGGGCTCGTGCTGACAGACGTAACGTCCAACGGAGTTGTTCACTAGTACACCTAAGCGCGACTTACATGTACCGATGCCTAATACGCACCGGGACCGCATCCCGGCGTCGTACCGTCGCCGGCTCAGTACGGTCGATAGCGCGAGGCCAGTTGCGACCGCAGCTTCTTCAGTTTCGTGAGGAGTTTGTTCTGTTGCCGCTTGAGGTAGTCCCTCTCCAGGTCCTCCTCCTGAAGGCGACGGCATAGGGTAGCAGCCTCGCGGAGGATGACGACCTTGGGCGCGCGCTCCTTGTCTCTGGTAACGGGTATTTGGTTCTTGAGCTCGTCGAAGAGGTTCTTGAGGCCGATGCGGCGCATGCGCTCCATGTCGTTGTGCACGGCGCGCCGCTCGATCTCCGGCGCGTCGGCGTCAGAGTCGGTGTCGGTGGGCGAGCGGCGGCCCCGGCGCCCGGAGCCGCGCGAGCGCTTGCGCGGCGGCGTCGCTCCCGCCGGCGCCGTCAGCTTCTTCCTGGCCACCGGCCGCGGCGACATTGCGGACTCCTGGATGGTCTTCTGGATGTGGTGGCGGTCGAGAGCAGACGGCACGCGCGGCAAGGACTCCGCGCGACCGGACGACAGCGCGGGCTGGGCGCACTTTTCGCCGACGGACACCACGTCGATCTCCTCCTCTGTAACAATAGAGACTACGTTCAGCATCTAGATAGCTCGTCGCAAAAACATCTCCTAATCTTCTTTCTTATTTATACTATGTCCTAATCGTCCCGAGATGAGGGAGTAAAAAGTGCATCAACCGGCAAACGCGACACCGTCAGGCGGTTGGCCCGGCCTTCCCTTCGATAAACATTGAGCATGATTGTTCCTGCCGCATTCTTACATAGGTATAGAGGAGCATTAGATCTAGACTTGGGAAGATGCGACGCGATTGCAGCAGTCAGGTGCGCGGGGGGAGGGGCGGCGGACGTCGACCCCAGCGTACTACCGCAGCGTCTGCCGCCATCGATCCAGACGTGTGACGTCACACGCCTTTCGCGCCAAAACGGGAGCGCATGCGCGACTTATGCCGCAGCGCTGCGCTCAATGGACGGCGAGCGGATAATCAGCGCACTCTGATACGCTTTCCCACCGAGGCCGCTGAACGGACTTTTATCAGTTCCCGAACAACCGCACCGGCGGAATTCCGGATCCGGTTAGCACAATAACAGACCACCAGACAACGTTCACACAGTACCCCTGTCCCGAGAATTGGCATCGAAAGTTTTGACCGATCTCGAATTAATCCGAGATTGAATACTTGCAGTTCGTTCACAATGGAATAAGCAACTCGGTTACCTAACCACCGATACCAGCACTTACATAAACGACTCAGGTCGGTCAAGGCTTCGCTGAAGCGTCGTAAATGTGGAATTATTGTGAGAGACGTACGGAGTTGTGAGCGTCAACCGTGACTGCCCCAATACGGAGCGGCTCTCAGCTATACTGTACCTGCATTCTCTAGAACCAAGGCCATGGGGCGCAAGGATCCCAAATGAGCAGGATGATATATATATACATAAGAAAAGAGAAGAAAACATCTTGTCAGAACCCATCATGAAAGTTGACAGGAAAGTAGGCCAATTCCTTTAGAATACTGCGGCATGGGCCCATAAGCGGTCATTGGGATTTCTACGAATGAGTTGGTTAGGAGTCGTGTTCGTGGTCACATTGCAAGTTATTTGCATTGCATTGCGGGTATGTCGTGCCAGCAGCGCAACGCTTCGCGGAATCATCAGCGGCAGTTGACAACATCATCCGGCTGCGACGACGCAACAATAATGATGTCAGTGTGTTCTTGGATACTATAGCGGATTCACTGAATACGTCGGAGGGCGGGCCCTCCCGTCCGTACCTACCCGAGTACTTAAAGCACTAGGAATAGAAACCGGTTACGTAGGCAGCTGTTCGTTGCGAAACTGTTGCTCACCGCGATAAAGGGGGTAACTACGCACAAAGCGGAGTAGAGCAGTATCACATTCTGCCCAAGATATATTTAAACGCCAACGCACGCTTTTTATTCCACTTCCGCATAGCACGGCGCTTAGCGTTTACGCGCTCGATCTAATTCCGTGAGCGAATTAGCGGGGTATAAAAATGGCGTCGCATCGGCCTTTTGTCGTCGCCAGGTCGGGTTTGCAAAAATGATTGCGAGTTTTCTCCCTGGCGCCTACGTACCATGCACTGTTGATGAAAGTATTTGTTTCATGTCCCCCGACGTGTAAGCGATACCGCGAGTATTGTCGCGTCCGTCGCCCCTGTCTCCGGTCTGGTGCGTTATGATATGGCTAGGCATTTCTCAGATACCGGCCGTTGCTGTTTTAAAACTGTTTCATCCGCTTTTTGTGTTAGTCAGTGTCGAGAAAGACTCCAGCTGCGCTTTTAAAAGTTTTTTTGTAGGGTATGCTGCAGCGTTGAATGAAGAAACCCGTTATCAATAAATTCCCAAAGAATTGTTGAGTAGCGGTAACTGTGAATGAGCATGCATTTGAGATGTGCACCGAGACGGAGCTTAGTCACCGTTTCTCGGTAGATAGCGCCTACGTAGTGCTACTAGTGCTCGTACTAGCATTGCTCGAGGCGTGGGAATCACAATGACTCTTCGAATGACTCATGGCGACACAAACTTTATTGGTCAACTGAACTCCGACATAATATCGTATAACTTAACGACTGTTTCGGCCACTTTGCGCAGCCATTCAAAAATGACATCCTGAGATTCTTTCAAGTATTCTTTTGGTAGCTCCCAATCCCAACTGATTTTAAAATCGCGGGGAAATTGTCTCTAGCCAGCCCTTCGTCTAATGAGCTTGTGGCGGTGTCGGTAGAATTGTCTCTAGCCAGCCCTTCGTCTAATGAGCTTGTGGCGGTGTCGGTAGAATTGTCTCTAGCCAGCCCTTCGTCTAATGAGCTTGTGGCGGTGTCGGTAGATTTGGTGATTGTTATTATTGTGTAAGGAGTGTTATTCCCAGCATCGTGTCGTCAGGTGTGACCTGTTAAGGCGTTCGCTGCCGGCCACGCTTCGCCGGGCGCGCCTCAGCGAGGCCAAGTTCACTGGCATTTGAGTGCGATAATTAAAAACTATCGTGACGCGCTCAGCACCGGCGCACGCCATCTTCTATACTAAAGGCTGCTCCGTAAAAACTCATTTTATTTTCCTTTTTTCTAGAGCCCGGCACAAAAAGTTCTCTTAGCACGTATTGCCGCCAGCCGGCGAGTTCGCTTAAACAAACCGCGGAACATTTCGTGTTAGGGTGCGGTGCCGCCGCGCTGTTTAAGATTCTTAACAAACTTTGAAAGTATTAGATTTATCAACGCATTATCAATTTCGTAATGATTAGGAGCTTTATCACATTCACAGTAAATAATTATCACACCAATGTTGCGTTGATGCGGTGCAATCAAAAAAAAGTATTAGATATTAACAGCACTCGAAAACTATTTCAGATCAATTCCGACACATCCTATATAAACAAAGTACCTACATGGAGTTCTGGGCAGTGCTAATTAATTCGGATGAAAGCATCTAACCAGTTCTTGAGGTGTTCTCGCTCATTGATTGCCTAACATGTTGGATGTTGGCATTTATTTTCATTGAGGGTTTTCGTATCAAAATGACAGACGTAATCAATCACAAGCACAAAGTGATATTACACCATCAGCACGCTCGGTAATGATGACATCCGCTAAAGACAAGTTGTATTGTAGCAGTCCTCATCTGATAACTAATAAAACGGTTGGGAGGGAGCGTGATGGCCGATCGATGGGGCGTTCGCGCCATTTCGGTCGCACATGACCTTGTGGAGTTCACTCGGGAGGTTCGAGGCCACCTCGGAGGCACGTGTAAAGGAAAACGTGACGTAATACGCAACGCACAATTCGGTCAGCGCTCGGAAAAGGCCCGGAAAATGTCGAGCATTGCCGCATGCGGAATCCTAATAAAATAATGGAGCAGCGTGTGTTAGTTGTGTTTACGACTCTATACTGTATCACCGGTACTTGAACGCAATAATAATGATAACCATTTTAGGTAGCTACCTATAATGGCTTTAACTCGAGAAACTCATATTATCACTTATTCTGTTTCTCCGCAGTAAGGCGGGTCTATTTCTATTTCTAATTAAATTAGTATTCGTTGCGTCACCTGATCATTGATACATTAGGTAGGTCTCACTTCAGTAGTAACACAAATATTATACCGAAAACCTGTTAATATGATTTTATTAATATGTCGAGGTTAATCCATGTTTAAAATTTAAATGACGCTGTATTGCGTCAAGTCCGCTTGACGACAGTGCAATCTCGACGTACCTACCTATATTCCACGCAGCATTGAATTAAAGCGTGTAAAATTAAAATGTCCGTTGCTACGCGGCCGTTATCGGCTGGTATTTTTACGATAAGACAACGCGAATTTATGTGTGTCACACTCTCACGACTGTATTACTATCGTAAATAAATAGTGGCGGCCTCTGGGGCCTGTAAGGCGCTGTGCCCACTGGGTCGACGTGACTTGACAAACGACCTGAAATGTATCGTAGTGGCGCGCGTGGAATGACTACCACGCCCATAGATTTCACGTTGATTGTCACGTCAAGTCACCTCAGGTGGGCACAGCGCCTAACTAAACGGTTTAATGAGTTGGTAGGATTGGATAGACGGTGGCGCCACAAGCTGCCGGCGGAAATAAATAGCACAAGTCAATTGCTCGACGATAACGCGAAGGCCATCCGACTATTTATACAATTTTTTTGTGATTTTGCGACGCCACGGAACAGGCTTAACTGCGCTCTAAATAAATAAACAAATTACTTGATAAGAGAGGCCCGGCTTTAGGAAAGGAAATAGTTGATTGGCGGACGGCCTTAGGAAAAATTATAGGTATCTAAAGTCAGGTGGTTGAATGTGTGCCAGACTCGGCTAGGTTGGGCAGCAACGAGATAGTATTTAGGTCAGGCCGGTGCAGTATGTCAAGCATTGATCGACCGAGCAAATTACCTTATTGCTAGTACCTACCTGCGTACTTCTAGACGAGTTTTAGTTACGAAACTGGTCGATCGCACAAAATATTCTACAGGAGGAAACGAGGATCTAGTCGATTTAATTGAAATGTATTTATTCGGCTTATTGACGACATTATCATCCAGATTGCGGTTAACTATCAATCACTTATCAATTTTTTGCATCAGTAATACCAAGTAAGGGATTCGAATGTAAGTGGTCCATAGCCTTGGTTCAATATAATGATAAGCCAAGTGTTTGGGGCGGTGGTTGCCGTTGCTTAAGAGAACCGGATCGTATCGAATTCGCCCCAAATTGCCATATTACTAGGAACTAAAACCCGGCCAGGGTGGCCTACTTTGCTATTGGAACCGAGATTAAAACCGCCTCGTAACCTACCATATTTACTACCATGTCAAGACAACTTTGTTTAATAAGGTTTAGGACGCGCGAGATCAAAGGCGCACGCGCAGTGGGGCATTGTGGGGCCATGCAAAAGTCCGACCTTCGCAACTCTAATAAAATAAAATGGCAACATAAAAACGAGGAACTCAAGTGAGTATGGTCGGATGCGCCTCGGCAGGCTAGCAGTTGATAATAAATATGATTTATTATACAGAGCACGGCAACTAACACAAATGTTGCCAGTCAAATAAAACGTACGCGGTTGTTACGATAGCCGATAACGCGAAATCATTGCACTAGGTACACAACACAATACAAAGTGAAGCCAGAACTAAATTGGCGCGCAAATGTGACAACTCCAATCTGCGCCTGCGTAACGCCCGCGTGGCACTTGAAACATTTACGTGTACGTACGCCGCGATAACAGCTCAAGCACGAATCATGGCGCTCAAAGTTTTCCCGCGAAAATATAGTGATGTGCCGCCGCGTAACCGGGTAAAAAAAAATATGAGTGCATACGTAATCATAAAAGTAATTTTCACCCGGTTGCGTTTAGCTGTAATAAAAAATGCCGCGCTTCCACCAATTATTATCTCGACACGTCTCGTAAGATAGACGTCGGTTGTGTTGCAACTACTTTACTATCACGATTATTGAGAAGCTGTCTATCAAATTGTCATCCGGATGGACGAGCTAGACACCGTGGGTACTGACTAGATACGGGGCTCGGAACCGGTCGGGCCGGCTGGTTGCCACTCCAATGAGATTCCATTTCATCCGCTGCATTCTTATAAGAGTAACGGGCTAGACACGCCGCCACTAAGACAACCGTAAGGCCTCATCGCTTCATTTTATTGAAGGAATGTTTTGATGCTGCTAATTAATGTAATCGATGAGTTTTTACAACAAACCTTCCCGCCGATGCCGGTTGGTTGGGCTTTGCAGCAGGTATGAGAATGTTTATACAACAAATAGCACATGCCCCTCACGACCTAGTCCACTAGAATCAACTATGAATTTGTGCATGATAAATAAATAATGACAATGTTATTGTTGCATGTGTTAAACTGTGACATCAATTTAAGGTCACGTGCGATTGTGTTACGACAATTATCTTTGTACCTATATTATGACTTGTGAGCACGAGTAGTTGTAGCGCCATTCGAGTCATGTACTTGGACAGTACCTTTTTGGTAGTGTATAAACGACGTTAACTAAATCAACAGAAGTTTTTTTAACTACAGTTGAATGAAAGTAGACTTGGATACAATTTTGTGACTAAGTCCGTGACTAAAGCACGATTAATGTGTAGAAAGTCTTATAAGATGGTTTACTAGTGCATCTAAAAACTGAAATGGCAATTAACGGTCCAGCGCTTTTCTCTACTCCCGTTTATCAAATCGGCAGACATATTCATCATACCAAATGGCCTAACAAGTTTATTAACCCGGGAGTATGCAGTCTGGTAGCCTGTCGCAACGGCGCATCCAACTAAGCTCTGGAGGATGCTCCAAGGTCGGCTTGGGGCTCCGGTCGACGCACGACCGACCTTAACGCGTCCAGTCCTGCACGACCCTCGGAAGCATTCATGAAATTCACCGAAGAGACCCTGGAGTTGAAAGAAGGACCGGTAATCGGCGAGCCTTGTATGAGGAGACTTATGAATGTTGAGGAAGCGAGAGATGTATTTAGGTATGCCAGGATCGTAGCAACATCTTTAATCTATGCGTACGCCTTTTCCGGGAAATCGGGGTCTAAGCCCTAGAGTTGTTTTGTATTGTACTCCCTATTTTAATTAGGTACCAAAGATAGGGGTTGGGTTGCGCAATTCGGCATTAAGGAAGGTTGCTGTTCAAGGTCGCAAATGGGCGAAGGTCCCGGAAGAGGGCCGTGGGGTGCTGCGGGTGCGTCTAGACGCAGTGGGGGGCGCGGGGAGGCGGTCGATACGCGCTGTTTCCCGCGCTTCGAAGATAGGGGCGCCTGCGCGGTGCAGCACGGCACTCCCAGGAACCCGGAAACTCAAAACTTAACCTCACTCCCGAATAAATTGTAAGTCCCGATTCCGCCCTCCGGTGACAGTTGATGGTGGAAAGTTGTCAACGGGTGGAGGTTTTAATGAGAATGTTTGGTAGACGGCGTCGCGCCTTTTAGGGATTAAAGATCTTTTAGATTCTTAACTTCGAATTCAATCTCAGAATAGCAAACGTTTCGACAAATATTTATGTCTACACTAGAATCAAATAGGAGGACAAAACAACAAAATAATAATGTCATCACGCACACCTCTTCTCGATATTGGTTCCGTTGATGTCAATTCAGTTTGATTATAAACATAGTATCCCGAGGAATCCCAATAAACCGAGACGGCCCTGACATAGGCCATTTGAATTTCAAATCAGCGCGACATCGACATCGCTTTGCGATTTGGTTAAAATATTTAAGAGACCACTTTTATAAAACGTTGATATGGGTTTGAGAGCATTAAAGCTCCAAGATTTGTTTTAATACACCCAATTAAGTAAAAAGAGAGGTTAATATTTAATTGAACATACGAATAGTCTAAACTATTTATAAATACTGACCGCCCTTAAAAGTCATAGTCTTTCAGTCACCCGCCAAGCTCTTTTGTTATCAGGAGTATTAACATACCTGAGTCGGACGGTGTTTGCACGCCGAGGTTGTCAAATCTGTGCTTGGTCGCGGGCTTCGCGAGGGTATACGAGTGGTCGGCAGCCACCGCCGCGGAGTCCCGCAGCAGTCGCAGCGCAGTCCCGGCCACGTCCACGGCGTGAAGGAACTGGGGCGGTTCATCCTCATCCAAAGATGGCGGAGTGTCTGGTCTGGGCGGTGAAGGGGCGCGTTCCCTCTTAAGAAGACTACGCCCGGTTGAAGCGACCACTGGTTCAGCTGGTACGAAGGTGTTGCTCGGATGGCCTGAGTCCTCGCACGATCCTGCCCACATGCAGTCGTGGTGGACTAGCTTCTCCTTGCGCTCTTCCGGTGCCATGGCGACAGCCCAGTCCATGTCGTCGTCCATATGAACGCCAGCGGGCGGGACGATGTCCAGCCTCTGGGCGTCTGAATCTATGTTGGCCCAGAGCTCCGCGTCCATCAGAGTGGCCGCCTCCCGGTGGAACGAAGTCATGTCCCATCCCTCCTCGAAGAACTCGTGAGTGTCGAACAGCGGCGACAGCATTTTGTATGACTAAAGACTAACTAGTTTTAAAGCTAAGACGAACTCGTCGATATCACAGGAGCCTCGTATCACGAGAACGATGCGCGTGGTTTACGCACACCGATCTGAAACAATCGGAAAGGCGGTGTTATGATATGCTCTGCTTTGTAGCTGGGATTGAGTTGAGTACCTACCCAAGTATATGTTTGAAATATTTAGAATAAATAGAAAATAGGCACCTTTTTTTAACTCGATTCCAAAATTCAGGGCTAATCAAGGTAGTGATCCCAACCATTTTTTGACTCAGTAAATGATTGAGAAAAAAATATAAGTAAAAATTTTTTTTTTTTTATGCATTGTTTATATAAAAAATGTTTACTTCAATGTTTTTATTTATTCATCAAAATCAGTTACTGAGGCATAAAAAATGGTTAGGATCACGAAACCTATTAAACCTTGTATAACTAATATTGCAGAAAACCATTCAATAAAAGTATTTTTAGGACCAAACCAGCAGAAACCGAAAGTAAATCTAAATGTTTACCTAATTAACTATAATATTGTGTTATAAAGAATATTTTTTATCAATTATATTTGGCAAAATATCGGGTACCTAAACCTGTTTTTTTTTTTAATAATTAAAATTTTAAAAAACTTTTAAAAGTTTGAAGTGAAAACTACCTTAAATTTACAACAAATGTCCACTCAAATAAACATCGATGCACTCACTGGCTTCACGTCAATAATGAACTTGGCACAAATAAATAAAAATAAAACAAATGAAATTAAAAAGTGATTTCAAACACTAGGCCGATGACCCCTGATCACGAAACCGAATCGCGAAATCAAGTGCCTCGATAGACAGGCACTGTTCGAGACGAAGACCAAAACCCGACTGAAGTCTGGATGCCAAATCGAAACAGTTTTAAAGAGTACATTAGCCTTGGCTCAATCCTGATACATTTTGTATAACAACAATGAAATAAGCCTGGCATTGTCTGGACCGCGCCCCCTCATTTTTTTGATTTTTACCCGGTTACAATTACCTGGCGGAGCGGGGCCCATCACTAATTCTGAGAATTTAGCCGCCGTATTAGGTTAGGTAGGTAGGTAGTAAGGTAGGTTCAAGTAATTCTGCATAAAGCGGGGTCTTCACTATAAGTACGAGCTCATAGGAGCTTATTCATATAAGAGCCCACTCGAAATTTAGTTTTCACACGGTTTTGGTTTTAGATCAAAGTAGCATTTGTCTCCTTGCACAGTCAAGATGTCGACGACTGATCTGTTAACGGCTAAAGTAGAAAACCATGAAAGGGAAAGAAACAAAACAAAACAAAAGAAGGATTTTGGATTTTAAAACGTGACCAACGGGTGCCTTTGTCCTAACGTTCCACAACACTTTTTCGACAACAAAGTTCCACAAAGCTCACAGTTTCATGATCTGTCCACTTTTTATTTACTTCCGTTTTATTTTTCTTAGTTGGCGCCATTTTGTTTTCACAAAATCATCCGAGTCAGCTCTTAAAAATAGAGCCTAGCGAGTTCACTCTGATCGGATGTCGATGTCCGTCCGAGTGTGCTCGGATCACTTGTTTGTTTACTAGCCACAACTGGTGCCACAAACTGGCGCGAAATGCGTGTTTACTAATGCTGTGGGTGGCACGAGCAAGTTTTTACATAGAATACGGGGCAAGATATAGATATTTTTTTCGAAGATATTTTTTTAACATTTCCTATCTAGACGTAGGTATTTTAGAACTATTTTTTGGGAGTTTCTGACGTCCGTGAGTCTGTAGGAAATACTTGAATCCCACCGCTCTACACGGTAGTAATCAGCACTAAAAATTCCAGGTTCTCGAAACAGAATACCAATCCAAATACAGTGCAATCTACATGTGACATTGGCGAAATTATCCAGTTGTTAGTTAATTAATTACGTGTCCGCAATTTTTTTGTCAATCAATAAATATTTTAATGACAAATTTAATTATTTTCATAACATACAACAATTGAAATATATCAAGCAAATATTACATAACTATAGATAGCCGTATTTTATGAATAAACAGAGTAAAATGGCTCGTAGGTATGTATTACCTAGTGTAAACAAACATTCTCGACGACCGGCATCACAATAGGTATAAACAACTAGAGTGCAACGTCCTACCTATATAGCCAGACGAGACGGGCAGGTAGCAGCTATATTGAAGTTATTACAGTTTTTGACTGTCATTGTTTGATTTTATTTTGTCACTTTATACACTCTCCATTTTAGATTCCCGATTGCAAGGAAAAAATGCTGTAATGTGTAGGTATGTTTGGCGACTCATTTATTATAACATAAATATTAGTACCCTAGAACTTAGGGTATTTTATTTAGTGAGACTTAAGGCAAAGAGGTAATTAAAGCGTTAAAATCTTTTTTCTACCTCTTGCGCAATATTATTGTTTTCAAGTAAAGTGAACACAACACGGTGCAGTGCATGTTGGTTGTGCAAAGATCACTTTTCATAATACAAACTATCTATTGTGCAATAGTCACATACCATCACTATCAGTGACCTAGAATTCGGTGTCTATGATATTGATAACACAGCTACGACCTAATTATAGAATTAAGTTCAATCGAATTTCTGTTCTGATAATTATATTTTAAACACTGAAAGTTTTAGGTTTTATTGTGATACACATACTGACTAGGTAGCCTCTGTGAGTTGTGTCTATCGTGGGGATTTATTTGGCCGGCAAAACTCGCTGTGAGCCAGTTCGCCAAAGTCGCCAAGAATTTGGGCGCCAGCGACTCGCTGAACGTATAGGTATAGCTGAGTAACTACATACTACATACCTCTGGCGCGGCAACGCCCCGGGCTGCCGGCCGGCAAACGCATATACCCACAACATTCTTACAATTAGTTGTGAAACTACCTACTACAAACCGAGCTAGAAGGAAACATATCACAACACTATGGAAAAACTCACCAAAAAGTTTGTGCAAATCGCAATCCGACCGCGGCCGGCGAATTACACAGTTTTCCACAAGATTCTTCAGAATCTCCGACTAAGTTTTTTTCGCACGCAATGTGTGACACTCACTGAGAATATGCGATTGTTTATATAGTGTAAACTATTTAGTACGATACTTCTTCCTATACCTCCGGTTGAGTTTGTTAAACACTGAAACATTATTCGGGAGCCGGCCGGTTTGAGGAGAACCGCGCGTGCGTTCCGTAATGCGCTGTGGACACGACTGTGACGCGACGAGCGCGGCGCGTTCGAGTTGCGGCCGGCGGCGGAGGGCGCGGGGCGCGCGGGCGATGGTGCCCCCCGCACCCGGTGGCAATGCCGGCAATCGAACCTAGTCATTTAATTCACCGAATAGAACACGCTGACATTACACTCCCACAAACCCCAATTTCTGCACAAAACTGTCCAACATCTCCAACTTGAAAGCAAGATTCCATCTTCTCTGTACTCCAGCAGGTAAATTAATGGAATTCGCGAGTTTTGCCTCCAGCAAGAGGGGCGCGGGGGTCGATGTGTCGACGGGCGAAGGCGGCGGTGTGTGCGTGAGTGTGGCTAGTGTTGGTGAGACGCGGATCGAGGATTCGAGGTAGGTAGGTATATTATTTTATACCTATGTAGAATTCTAGATGTTATGTAAGTAGTGTTCTCAGTAGGCGAAGCAGAAGACATGAAGCTGGTGGGATGGCAGTAGCGACCGCTCATCAGTCGGTGTACTCCGGTGTAGGGCTCCGGCCGGCTCATTCTCAACAACTCAATTTCAATATTTCAATTTCTCATTTCCACAGAACACAATGACTCCAAGCTCCAACCAAGGAAGGAGCTCATTCGGGCGCCGGCCTTCACGCTGGTAGGTCGTGTTGCGGCCGCTCTCCACCGCGCCGCAGCTGTAAAACACGAAGCCGTCGGTCGACATTCCTCCGGTGGCAGTTTATGGCGCGAACCAGGAATACCTGAGTTGGTCTGATGAATTGCTCGCGCATTATTTAATGTGCGCCCCGGCCTCTAACAATTAGCATTTGTGAGGGTTCGCCATATAAGAAAGTACCTATAATACCTACCTGCCGACTATGAGCTGCATTTTTCGAATAACTACCGAGACTTTCTACCTACCTACGCGCTGCGCTACCTACCTGCAAAGATAAATTGATTGACTTTACTTTCTGTAATTAAAATCAAACCTAGCCTAGGTGTTTAACCAAATCAATTTTAATTGGCTTGTTCAATTGTAATTTGTCTAGCTATCGATAGCAAGTTGAATGTTGTAGCATTCCAAAGATTTAGCCAATATACTATGTAGGTTCCAGGTACAGTTCCCGTCACGGAAAAAGAACGATGGATAAAAAACTCGCAATCCCTAGTGTCGCTATATTGAGGTTGTTGTTTTTGAAGTTATTTTGGGGTGGTTATTTAAACACGATAGTGAAGCAAATAATATATATATTTTTTGTCAAATAATACCTAAAAAAAATAAAATTGTGGCCTTACTTCTCACGCTTGCTACTGGCTGCGCTCGCAATATGGGGACTAGACGCGCGGCGCGCGCGCAGGCTACGTGGACCGGCCGGCCGCGCGTACATCCGCACGGTGGCGGTTATTTCAGGACAAATGGAACACGGCAATTTTTGAATTCAAAAGGAAAAATAAAACAATTTTTTATTTACAAGCGATGCATAACCTATCGTCCCTGAGTTAGGCGTAATTTTACAAAATAACAGCCTATACATCTCTGCCTACCATCCGAGAGGTCCCGGGTTCGATCCCCGGCTGGGGTTCAAGAAAAAAAACCAAGTCTTTAATGTTTATATGTGTGTGACGTCGCTGCTTCCGGGTCTCACGGCACAGGGTATCCTAGGGTGGGGCCAGAAGCAATGTATGTGCCTGTATGTATTTGTTTATGTTTACCTTATACTGAATATATTTACCAAACATTATATTATTATGAAAATTGATAATAATTTTCTCTTGCTCTACACTACAACACAAGATATAATACATTATAATTTGAATACAGATCCGTATAGTCTGCCCTAAAATTTTGTTTCTAATGTAGGTACCTACCTTTTTAACCGAAAGTGTGGCAAAAGGATACCGGCAAAATTAAATTAAATTAATTAATTAGATACCGCGGCAAAAGTGGAATTTTTGTAAGTAGAAAATTTTGTGTGCCAAATGTTGAATATCCTCCGGTAGGTAGGTACCTTTTTACCTTGAAATACCTAGGTAGATAGAACCTATGATAGGGTAATCTCCATGAAAAGAATACCCTTTTTGGTTTATTTTGGAACAATAGACCTTTTAGTAGGGTTATTCTACGTTTGCCACAGTCTCCTTTTGCCACACTTTTTCGGCGTATCCTTTTATATTGCAGTAGGTAAGTACTAAATAATATAACTCAAACAAAAACTATGGTAAAAGTGGAATAATCCTGTTAGTGAGTAGAGGTTATATTTTATGGGCCTGCCTGCCCTTTGTGCTAGGTAATGTAGGATAGGAACTAGTGATTTAAGGAATGTCTGTTTATTTTATATGCGAATGTCTGCCACTGTCTGTTCGAGAATGCGAAGCCGTCCTTAGGGTTCCGTACCCGAAGGGTGCCAAACGGGACCCTATTACTAAGCCTCCGCTGTCTGTCCGCCCGACAGTCACCGGATTCTACCGGATCAACCTAAATAGGGACAGCTGAAATTTTCACAGAAGTTGTATTTCTATTACCGCTGTAACAACAAATTACGAAACAAACGGGTTTTTAAGAACTAAAAGTAGTACCCATACAACACATTATTTGTATGACCATTTTCTTAGCCATTTTGTTTTATTTGTTTATAAAAAGGGATATTACAATGTTCAAGATTACTTAAACGACAGGACTGTATGGGGTTAATCTGGCTCAACACAGACCTTGCTGTTAATAATTTTGTAATTATTTATTCCTGCTTATTAATCATAACAATTAAATTTTTCATATTTGTATTAGTTAAGCACAACCTATTTTTAAAAGAGATCTAAAAATAAATCTGTGGGAGTTTCTACGCCCTTCTTCTCCCACAGTGGTCCAATGTAGAGAAGAGGCAAAAAATGACGTTTGCTAAGTATAAGTAAATATCTACTGTAATAAAGAAATTCGACTTTGACTTTTGACTTTGTAATCCATCCCTGAAATATCACATGAGCAAGTCGGGTAACAAAATCTGTTATAGAGGGCGGCACCTGCCGCCCCCGAAATTTTACGAGGCAGGCAAGTGCACTAAAGAGTTACAACTACTTGAACTGACTTCTAAAATGCTTTCGCAACTTACAACAATTTTAGGTCGGTTTATATCTACAGACAATGGGCGTGTCAGACACGTGGCGTGGCAGACAAAAAAATATTCTCCCATACAGTGTGTATGAACGTATTTATATGTATCATAACGTGGCCGCGCAGACGCCGACCGCCACGTGCCGTGCCCGGCCAGCATTCGCGGAAAGAATGTATCTGGCACTCTAGATGTAAATAAACGGTGTCTGTCGGTGTCTGCCACGCCACATGTCTGACAGGCCCAATGTCTGTAGATATATAAACCGACCTTTAATCTGGCGCGCGCGGCGCTCCATAGACCCTGAGGCGGCGGCGCCCGGGTGGACACCCCTAAAGCCACTACTATTAGCCGTCCTTGTATTTTACAGTTCTACCAAATTTCGGCTGTGCCTTTGCATTTAACAATAACGCGAAACGGACTTGGTTTTATGGGAGAATTTTTTTAAATCATGAAATAAGATAATTTTTAAAACATCTGTTCTTGAAATAAATGGCCTATTGTATCTTTTTTTCTTCTGGTTTTTAATTCATAGATATTCGCATTTCCCGCGATATTTTTGCGAATGCAAATGTTCAAAAATACACACTAGCAAGTACCGGGTTGTCCTTCAAAAGCTCGTTGAATGGCAAAATACAGAAAGCGGCAGTCTCTAAAATATATTAATATTACCCTAATTAGCAGAATTATAAAATGATTTGAATAGTTGCAAATCTATCTATGACTCAGATTTGTGATATTGCTGCTGAAATACCTACCCAGATCTACCTACCAATATGTACCGTATCATATGGTATCTACTTGTAATAAAATCTATAGGCAGTTTATTGATACTGATAATGCATGATTGCTTGATTGATTATATTACTAAAGGTATGTATTATGCAGTTAGGTACACAATAAAATATAAAATGCATCGCGACTTTCAACCTTATATTAAGATTATAAAGTGCAACTCTATCTAAAATCCATTGTACTGAGGGTTTCCCTGCGCGAGCGGGAGCTTCTAATTTGAAATTTGCCTCTCGAATAATCAAGTGTGGTACACCATAGAGAAGGTAAATTATTCTTCTATATTCGGTTAGTATTACCAGCAACAAAAAATCGCACAGGATCAATATTTCCAGACGGCGGCGGCGGCTTCCGGCAAGCGCGGTCATATGGGAGGTGTGCTTGTGCGAGCTTATATAATATGTCATCGTTCGTATGGAGGGAGTGCTTACGCGAGCGGGTCGGCTAGACAGTTACTAAAGGCACCTATGAAGAAGTCAACTAGATACCAACCGTAGATTAAACCATACAAAATTCCCGTGCATCACCGTCCACGTGTAAGGAAGTTATTAAAGGAACCACACACACACACACACACACACACACACACACACACACACACACACACACACACACACACACACACACACACACACACACACACCTCTAATCGAAGAAATAAATAAGAATTGTTCGAAAGACTTTGGCCTGTTCACCTCTGGCGCCGACCTCTGTGGCGCAGCGATTGTGGCTCTGCCTACCATGCGAGCGGTCCCGGGTTCGATCCCCGGCTGGGGGTAAAAAAAAAACTCCAGGTCTTGGATATTTTTATGTGTGTGTCGTCGCAGTTTCTGGTTCCCACGACACAGGGCATCCTAGTGTGGGGCCAGAAGCAATGTATGTGTCTGTATGTAAATGTTATGTTTATGTTCAGATGGACGGATGATATTTAATAAAAACAAAAAGGCGCTTGTTTCGTTCGGTGTATTAGGAACAAAAAAATGCTTGAATTAGTTGTAATATAATTGTTTTATTAATTAGGTTACTTTTCTCTGACTAATTGACGTGCTTTATTAGGACTTTATTTTTAATTTATTATGCCCTGTTAAAAAGAGTTTTAAAATCGATGCGCTCTTGAAAAACTTTCAACTGTTCGTCTGTAACAAAATCCATTTTTACCCCATCACAAATTCACAACGTCGCCGATAAAGATAAAAATCAACTTACAATCACGCAAATGAAGTCACATCACCAGATAAACTTAATTGATTTTATCTACACACGTACCATAATAGTAGTTTATGTGACTGCTGCATAATGCCTAATTATGTACAGTTACATACACTAGTTTATCTACACACATATCATAAGCTCTCTTTGATGTGTTCAGGAACCGCATGTTTGACCGGCATTGTGGTTCTGCAATTGTTTAGCTTGTTCTTTAGTACCAACTTCACGCAGACGGGCGCCGGCGTTCGAAATTTGAATGTCAGTACCAACTTCACAGAAAAACTAGGGACGGAACGCGGGTGGGCGTCGGCGTTCGAAATTTGAATGTCATTATATGTAGAAAAACTACACATAATGACCATTATGTGTAGTTTTCCAGATACGAAACGAGTTTTTACCAAGTAGTTTAACATAATGCTGATCGTAACGTGCGGTTTTTGAACGCAGTAAAGAGGGTTTATGATACGTGTGTAGATAAACTACTATTAATCCAATTTTTCCCGATGGTAAACTCCTATTAAACATTACTCAGGTCCGGGTACTAATCTTTCGGCCACCATCTCGATTGTCAAAGAGGCCGCGAACTATATGTCTGGCCAGCCAGGCTCAGTGGGCTAAGAACTCGTTGGTGGATAAAAATAAAAGAAAAATAAAAAGACCTCATCACTGAAATGACCTACAAAAGTGATATAAGGCATCTGTGAAATGTGAGGCAAACAGTGGTTTGATTTAATGGAAAAGATACCCTTACTAAATTTATTTAAGCGAGATTAGGTGCATACAGCAGCAAGGAGGTAGTTTGTTATACATATGTCATCCATAAATTGCTTCATTTGTATTAATTAATACTATTAAACAAAATTTGCTATTTTTTTGTAGATAGCAAATAATATTCGAATACGTAATTTTTTGCCTCTTCTCTCGGACTTGTATGGAAGACAAGGAACATACGCACACATCAACGTGACGTCACGCCGGTTCCCATATTGGCGGGTAGAGACCAGTAATTCAATGGGGAAGAAAACTGTCAAATTTGTTCGTAATTGCTTTATTGTACGACAGAAAAGAGACAAACAGATAATCCTTGATGCGTAGGAAAGGTGATGGTTGAGCGGGGGAGGACCTTTATTTATTTATTATATTAGGTACACAAAACAGCACCTGCGCGAACAATAAAATATAAGTACTAAATAAAGTCTATAAGTACTACGAGTAATATATACTACTAACAACACATACTGATAAATAACCCTAATTGCCAAAAATAGACTGCATACACAATTACTTAAATACAACGTCTCAATATAGATACACCATATAATACACTAATACATACCGATATATATATATATATATATATATATATACGACGATATATATTGACGACCCGAATGGCCGAGTCGGCAGTGACGCTGCCTACGAAACCAAGGGTCCCGGGTTCGAGTCCCGGTGGGGACAAATGTTTGTTTGATGAGAACGGATGTTTGTACCCTAGTCATGGTTGTTTATCTATCTAAGTATAATATTTCTCTATATAAGTATATATATCGTTGTCTAGTACCCAAGATACAGGGAATCCTAGTTTGGGGCTAGATCAATGTGTGTAAAAGGTGTCCAAGGTATTATTATTTATTATTTTATTTTATATATATATTCCATTTCCATTCCATATATATATATTATATATCTAACTGGAAAGGGAGAGATCACGAGATAGTGCTTCTTTTAGCCGGTACCACGAAGAAGGCGCTAAAAGTTTGTAGATAATAAACAAGGAGTAAGTAAGTAAGCAAAGTGCATCGTTCATCTCAGGTTACTTACAAATGAATCACAGACTAAATGTGAGAAAAGCAAATTCTTGCAAAGAGGTTCGTTATTCAGAGAAATAAATTGGCAATATCCAGATATTCATAGAACCTCCGATGAATAAAGCTCTTTGATGCTGCTGACTGACTGCTGAATGTTTATCAAGTTACAAACCTCGTATCAATGACACTATTTGTGTAACAAACATACTATACCCTACAGCAAAAAGTTTTGCGTAATCCTCCAAAATAATGCACATAATTACTTAACTTATTGGTGGTGATGGTGAGCTGACCATGTGGTCAACACGAGGATTCGGAACGGCGGCACTCCTGCGTGAAGGCAACCGATGAACCCATAAGCATTTTGAAAAAAACATGCAACGATATGTTTTAAGCAAAATAAATACAATCTTAAAGTTATTTTAATAAAATTAACTACTCGATAGCTAGCCTCGTTAATCAAACGACTTCTGCCATTGTATAATTTACGTATGTGATTTATGTGTCCAATATATTAATTATAATTATAGATAAATAGGCGGAGCATGTCCAAATGGTTTTTTATTGGTAGAAAATGCATCAAAGAGCAAATTATTCATAAATTGATAATAAAACTTGTTTAATCTTTCACGGTGTTGTAGGCACACACCAAACAAACAATAATTGCTAAAAATAGCTGTGTATTTACGAAACGAATTAAGGTGTTATTTGAAACAACCTGCTATTACGTTGCTTCTAATAGAAATGTAAACATGACATTATAGTCCGACAATCATAACCAAAGAGTATGGTTAAGGAAAAAATTGGTAATTTTTATTGTGATAATCTGGAGCTGGATCTGTTTAACTTTTTAGTTTAAAATGGGATCATTAACTCTGTAATTGTATTCTTAACGTGTAATTATTGTACTAAAGTTCTGTTGGCCGATAGTTATCTCATTAAACTCCAATGGGTTTGCATAATTATAATAATTGATAACGATTTTTTATTACCTTTAACCACGATGTTGTTTTTTATTATCAAAAAACCCAGGTCTTGGATGTTTCTGTGTGTGACGTCGCTGTTTCTGGTTCTGTTTCACTGGGGCCAGAAGCAATGTTTGCCGGCATATAAATGCTTAAAAATATTTATATTTATCTATTATGTCATTTTATTTGAAGTCGTATTTAATAGCTGATTGAGTATTTAATAGAGTATTCAGTAGATAATTGAATGTCGGTTAATGTCGAAGATAAGACTTTTAACAACATCTAATCTAACAGAAGGGCTACAAGGATTTTGCGACTGATTAAATAATGTTTGAAAATAAGCCCTTTTTATATTTATCGGATTAAATGTAATTCTTTCACATTGCAGTTTTTAGAATCAGATGCGTTACATACTTACTTGAATTATCGTATACAAAGACAACCAGTTTAAATGTACATCGAGCAATTTTAACCGCTCATCACTTCCTGTAACTCTTCGCTTACGCAACCCTTTTTGAAGTTCCTTCCTCGTTCGGATTTTGGGAAAAAAATCATTATAAAATGCTGTGAAAAAACATATCGGACTCGCCCCAAAAACTGCTCCAACAGTTACATGGTGAGCACCCTTCAATTAATTTCACATTCATGACAACCCTATTTCTGACAATTAAAAAAATAGTCAAACAGGAAGTAAATGGAATAGGGTTGTTACACAAAAGATAGGGTAAGGACACAAAAACTCGTCATAATCTTCTCGTACGTCAAACTTATTTTCATAAAGTCGTACCGTACACAATCGGGGTTGTTACGTGTCACTTTGTGTTTTGATGAATAATGTTTAAAACTTTGACAGATAAAGTACCGTTAGCAGATTCAAGTGACAGATAGTGGCATAACTATTTATATCTATTAAATGTGCATTAGAGATATCATGATGTGATGCTCAGCTAACCTGTTATAAGCACATATCAATTCAGTTTATAATTTAATGCGTCTTCAAAAGCTAGTAATTTAATTGATTATTGTTAGTAATATTAACCGATAACATCCATTCATATTTATTTAATAACATTCTAAATACGTGTAGGTAAAATATACAAATACCCTAATTATTTTAGAAACGAATCAAAATCGTCAACATCTGTTTTCGAGTTTGCAGAACACACCAATAACTTTAAAATTAGGTTCAATTTTTGTATCATTACCTACATATATAATCCAATAGAATTTAATCTTCCTGAAAATGTAAATCTTATTTTTTTTAACATCCCAATTTTTTCATGACTATAGGACATTATAAGAGCTCCGTGGTCTATTAGGTTCCACGCATGCTTCTCACACTGGAGATGCAGGTTCGAATCCCGACCGTGTACCAGTGAGATAATTACTTTATTTTAAGTACATTATCGGATGTTCAATGTTTCGGATGACACGTTAAGCTGTAGTGGTCGTAAAACCCCTTCACCAACCCGCACTGATTACGGCTCAATCTTACTCGTATCCGGGTAAAGGCCTGTGCCCGTCGGTGGGGACATTAAATGGCTACATTTATTATAAAGGACAGTGTTAATTGTTAAGGGTCCAATTTGTTTATTTATCTAATTCTACCACTAAAACCTCAAGCAGCAGGCGGCCGATTACCGACGGCGACAGTTGCGCAACAGAAGTGCAGTTAATCCCCCCTGATTAGCCTTGCAAAAAATATTTAAGGGTTTTAGTTGCGAAGGATAGTCGCAAAATGTCGTTGCAGGGTCTTGAACTTACATGTAAATTAATCAACGGTCAAGTGCGAGTCGAACTCGCGCACGAAGGGTTCCGTACCACCGTACAATGGTAGGGATGGTGTGGAGTGAATATTTTGGATTTTACATAGAAAAATGTTGTTTACAAAGTGATTGGTGCGGCTACTTTCGCACTCCATGTACGTATCCAGGTGCATTCATAAGTTTGTATGTGGTTTACAGTTTTTTTTTAATTATTTGTTGTTACAGCGGCAACAGAAATACATCATCTGTGAAAAATTCAACTGTCTAACTATCATGGTTCATTAGGATACAGCGTGGTGGCAGACGGACGGATGGAAGGACGGACAGCGGAGTCTTGGTAATAGGGTCCCGTTTTACCCTTTGGGTACGGAACCCTCAAAATATAGTTTTTTTCTTAGGCACATTTATGTGATGAAAATTTTTAGTCTGCGGAAAAGCTGGGTCGCGTACGGGAAACATCGTAGCAGTGTAGATCAGCCCTACCTTACCTTACCTTTTTGTAGGGGCCACAAAGCCGTTTCAGTATTGGTGTCACGGAAGGGCCACAACATAAATTTATTCAGGCTTTTAGAAAAAAAAAGCCCAAATGCGGTTCCGAAACGCACACGAATTGGTATGTAACATCGTCCAAGAAAACTTAATAATACAATTAGAAAAACAATAAAAAATATGTCCGAATCAGGTTTCGACACCAGCACCTAAAGATTACTGATTAGACCTCAAAACCAATGGGTTAGAAAACTGTCAAATTAGTTCCACGCAGAGGGCGCTAAGTGTCGAAAAACAACACAAAGTAAGTAAGCAAAGAGTTTCGTACATCCGAGGTGACAAATGAAAAATTAAAGCAAATAGTTTCGTAAAGAGGTTGCAAATGAAACACGGAAGTAAGTAAAGCAAGTTTAAGTAAATATTTTTGTCAATCAGAGAGCTGTCAAATGATAATAAATCCGAGCTCAGTCAAGATGTCGATATGAGACACCTTGCGAGAGTTCCCACGGTCCGTGCTTTACAAATCTTTTTGTGTGTTAAGTTGGTATCTTGCTACAAACTCGGGGTACCAACAGTATTCATCTCAACATGTGTCGGATTTCAATATTTACACCTGCGATGCGTATTACGCGTCTTGGTACAGTCGTGTAGAAAACTGTGTGATGCGTTTGATTCGTGTATAAAGCACACCTTGGATATTTACGAATCGATTCATTAATTTTCCCGTGAAAGAGTCATACTTATTGAAAGTTTTTATATTTCCAGTCCCAGTCCCAGGCTCAGTCCGACTGTCTGTAATCAAAACTTGCAAGTTAGATTTGACCCCGGTTTACAATGAACTCGCCTTCGGCTCGTTTCATAAACCCACTCTCGAGTATTAATGCCCTCCATTATGTAGCAGTCACATAAACTACTAGTATTTATTTATTATTTGCGTTATTTGTTTGTGCACCATTACAGCAAATTTATGCCAAATCCACACAAACATATATTTAATACATACAATATATATGAACTTTATACACCTAGGGTAGGTATGTAAAGTTCAAAGTTCTTTTACGTAAGTAGATAAGCACCTCTGTGATGTCCCGGGTTCGAATCAGGGCTGGAGACGAAGAAAACCCCAGGGCTTGGATGTTTATATGTTTGTGACATCGCTGTTTCTGGTTCCCACGACACAGGTATCCTAGTGTGGGGCCAGAAGCAATGCATGTGCCTTTATGTAAATGTTATGTTATTTTTATGTTTAGTTACATAAAGAACATATTATATCATCTTCTCTTTTAGCATCTATCAACAGCAAACTCAAGAGCAAAGCAAAGTAAATCTGAGTTTTTTAGAACAGAATACATTTCCAACGACGTAAAATCTAAGCCAGGCTTACAGCAATGCGAAATTCCTCTAAAATATCTATCACTTTTATTCGCGGCTGTACACGTAAATACGAAGTACCTATGAGTACAATGATTTCTGTTCACAGTTACTTTTTTTGCAATCCTGACCTGAGTCATTGAAGGCTTGAGGCAGGTTTAACGAAGCCTTCCAAATGTGTCTGTGTGTCTTCAAACCACGAACAATGCAGGTACTTTCCTTTGTAACAAAGTTGCCTTATTATTTACCTGAGGCCCCACCAGGTAATATTCGTCTTCAACCCACTGGAATTTGAAAACCGATTTCGCTTAACGGTCCCATAATCCAAAAGTACGTCATGAATATAAAACAAAACAACACTGGCAAGAAAAAATCTAATAAAGGAAAAAAAGCGTGATGACATTTGAATTTGGAAAGTGCGTTCTGAAATTCAGCAGCAAGCAGGCCCAGTGAGTCAACCGGGAGCCTCGGGAGAGCATTTCACGCGGCCTTGATGTCAACGCCCCCCAGCCCTTACACGAGTATTCAGCCCTACCCGTAACCTTGGAGAGTTGCGATGCCACCAATATCGACCCTGTTTCCGGGTGTAGCGCATTTTGCACCATCCTCTTCGCGCGTAAACTTTTTTGCGTGCGTTCAGGACAAACCACCTCTTTTCTGATGGTGGAATGGGAAATGTTTCAGAATTAATAGAACTTAGGGTCTTTTGAGAACCAATAAAAAAAAACGGTCAAGTGCGAGTCTAAATCGCGCACGAAGGGTTCCGTACCACCGTTCAATGGAAGCGATGGTGTGGAGTGAATAGTTTGGATTTTACACAGCAAAATATGGTTTACAAAATTATTGGTGCGGTTACTTTCACACTCCATGTACGTAACCAGGTGCATCCATAAGTTTGTATGTGGTATTGAAAGAATTGTTGTATGGGAGCCCCCTTAAATATTTCTTTTATCCTGTTTTTTAGTATTTGTTGTTATAGCGGCAACAGAAATACATGATCTGTGAAAATTTCAACTCTCTAGCTAGCTAGGTTCTTGAGATACAGCCTGGTGACAGACGGACGGACAGCGAAGTCTTAGTAATAGGGTTCCGTTCTTACCCGTTGGGTACGGAACCCTAAAAACTTAAATTAAACCACATTTTTCTAATAGCTTAGCAGAAATCAAATCACCCAAGGAATTATTATTGGCCCCCTTGAGCACAGTGATTAAAATCGATTTTAAACAGAGCGTGGGCGGGCCATTCATTGTACATCGTCCATGGCGAAACGTCGAAACGATAGTGAAGTGAAAAAACCGGCCAAGTGCGAGTCGGACTCGCGCACGAAGGGTTCCGTACCTATTAACCTCTCGGGTCGCGATTTCGAACCTTATGCCATGGTAATACAATTTCAAACCTATAAAGTAAAAGTGGCGTTAGCTATCGCCGGTGGTATTCAAGAGGTTAAAACGGTAAAAAGTCACGTTTGTTGTATGTGAGCCCCCCTAAATATTATAGTTATTTTAATTTAATTATTTATTTTTAAAGTGAATAATATAACTCAATATTCTGAGAATATTTCAAGCGGCTTCCTGTTGCCGTTATCAATATTGAGCAAAAACGAGCAAAAAATCACGTTTGTTGAAAGGGAGCCCTCTTAAATATAAACTCATTAACCTGTAAACCCTAAAACGGAACTTTTATGACAAACGTCATCTAGAGTACTGAAGATTCTATTGTGGGTATTTGTGGGGAAACCACATCAAATTTGCCTTAATTGTTATGTAATTTTTGTTTTTTTTCCGGCCAGCAGAGTAGCAAAAGGGCTAAGTGTCCCTTACTGAGCAAAGGCCTCCCGATATTGCAAAGGGCTAAGTGTCCCTTACTGAGCAAAGGCCTCCCGATATTGCAAACACAGTTCCCTATCTTGTGCTATGTCCGTCCACCTTGCCAGAAACTTGTCCACGTCGTCCCGCCATTTGACGACATCTGTAGCGCTGCGGTAGTGGCTGTGGTAGTGGCTGTGGTAGTGGCTGCGGTAGTGGCTGCGGTAGTGGCTGCGGTAGTGGCTGCGGTAGTGGCTGCGGTAGTGGCTGCGGTAGTGGCTGCGGTAGTGGCTGCGGTAGTGGCTGCGGTAGTGGCTGCGGTAGTGGCTGCGGTAGTGGCTGCGGTAGTGGCTGCGGTAGTGGCTACTGATGTTTTTTTTAAATATATTTTTGCCAGACCTGTATAAGTCCATTTTAGATTTTACGTAGTTTGTGGGTGTAGATTGGCGTTCGACTTCATCATCATTAAGATTAAAATAAGATCGTTATTTATCCTATGAGTAAATAGCAACTATTAAATATTTATTTCTGTTAATGACTCCCAGAACATAAACACGCTACCATAACCAAAATGTTTAAGTTGTCACCGCGGTTCAAAGTTAATGTTCAGTCGACTTTTCATTAATAAATCGATTCTGGATTAGACAAAATGGAGTAAAAAAAATAACTTAGCATTTCCAGGTTATTTATTTTTATAGAAAAAAAGGATGTTTCAGCCGACAAAAAAATAGTAGCACTTTTACACAGAATCCATACCATATCTGAAGTTATCAGTTATTTACTTATCATATCATGTTAAATAAATCGTTTGAAAAATTCCACTTACACGGAAATTGTGGGAGTGTCCCCAGTGGCGTAGCCAGGGAACTAAGGGCCCTGGGGCAAAAAGAAACCATTTGGGGCCCCATTCTAAGTCGGTCGTAATATTTATTAAATAATGTGCTAATAAAAAATGTCCGTTAGTATTTACTATAATCGCTCGCATAACACGACACAATTAACACAATTTAGGAGAATCTCCTACAACTTTCGAGTTTTATCCAATTGAGTTGCCATCCGCTACATTTATATACTAAAAGATGTAAAAAATACTAGGTATCTCAGGTCAATGTTTGAAGGCCAGTTTTTGGCTGAGGGCCCTCTGGGCTAGGGGCCCCGGCCCCTGGCAACGCCTATAGCCCTCCGATACGATCTGCTACGCCCCTGAGTGGCCCTTATCGTACACAGTTAGATAAATGTGGTTTTTACGTGGATCTTATTTCATATGTGGTAAGGATATTTTGATGGTGATTCGCACGTAGGGATGGGGATCGGCTATTATGGAGTAAGTACTTCGTGCGTATCTATAACGAACACGCTTGATTTTGATGTATTTGTCACCGTAAGATAGTCAAAACCGTTAGTTGATAAACTAACGCGTTAGTTGATCAACTACCGACAGATAGTAATCCAGACTGAGAGGGTTTAGAATTTACGCTTCTTTTGTTCTTACATGTCAACCTAACACGAAGACTATTCGGGGGCTTCGCTGCGCTAGCCGCCTCTAGTCTTCACCTAAGCTACCGTAGTGTTTGCCCTGGTATTTCGTTTGCAATTCAAGTTTAAATCAGTTTACTATTTAACGGTTTTAACCGTTAGTTTATCAACTAATGCTTCATATAGTAAGCAGTACGCTAGAGTTTACTAGCTGTCGATAGTTGACCAACTAACGAGAAAAAAAACGTTAGTTTATCAACTAACGGTTTTGACAATCTTACGGTAACATATTCAAGACCTAACAATCAAATAAAGTGGCAAGCTGCGGCTTTTCTCATATGGGATGGCAGAAGCACGGTTTTGGCGACGTTACTCAGTTATTTAATACAAAATTTTATGTGACCGGTGGCTAGCCGGCCAGATACTGAAATGACTGAAAAAAATAAAAAATAAAATGTCTATAGTATGTTAGCATAGCGAAGAGATAGCCTGCTACCGCGAACCGGATCCTACATGGTTACCATGGTAACAGTCGGAAACCCTGCTAACGAACGGTGCACGTAATAACTTCAACTTCAACTTCATTTTTTTTCATAATAGATTCTTGCGAACACTTTTTGAACGTCATTTGAATCTATATAATGCAAGAAAAACTACTACCGCTTCGGGAAGCGTTATGGCAGCGGAGAAGAAGCGGCGCAAGAAACTCGTACACTGCAACACGGCCTACATTTATTTTCTGTTTTTTTTTTTAAATATGTCTTGTGTTACAATCGTGTGCGTGGTTCTTGCGCTGCGCTGGAAAATCAGAGCTCCATACATCTTAGTCATTAATGTAATCATCTAACACCTATAATATGCTTTATCTATACACGTATCATAAACCTTTACTGCGTTCAAAAACCGCACGTTACGATCAGCATTATGTTAAACTACTTGGTAAAAACTCGTTTCGTATCTGGAAAACTACACATAATGGTCATTATGTGTAGTTTGTCCCTAGTTTGTCTGTGAAGTTGGTACTGACATTCAAATTTCGAACGCCGACGCCCGCCTGCGTGAAGTTGGTACTAAAGAACAAGCTAAACAATTGCAGAACCACAATGCCGGTCAAACATGCGGTTCCTGAACACATCAAAGAGAGCTTATGATATGTGTGTAGATAAACTAGTGTATGTAACTGTACATAATTAGGCATTAAAACTCTCGAGTGATATTATTATGAAACTCGCCTTCGGCTCGTTTCATAGACCCACTCTCGAGTTTTAATGCCCTCCATTATGCAGCAGTCACATAAACTACTATTAGAACATAATATTTTTTTAACAATGCCTTTACATTTCTTCTCTGACAAATTTAAGATCTCTTCCCGTATTTTGTAATAAGTAAGTAAGTAAAAAAATAAGTGAGTATCGCTCACCCAATCACGAGCATACAGTGCAGAGCAAGAGTCGATGCCCGCTATTGACATGCTAAACCGAAAAGACTATAGAAAGTGCCCTTAAATAAGTCGAATTTTAGTATACATATATACTGTTGCCTGGTCTAGGGGCATCAATGCTCGTTTCGAACATATACCAATGAGATATTTATATCGGACGCTTCGCGCGTTTCGGACACGTTAAGTTCCCGGCAACTATCACTACTTGGTGGCAGCAGTCGTAAAACTTCTGGCAGTCGGGTTGGCCTAGCCCGACAACCCTCCGCCAACCCGCACTGAGCCAGCGTGGTGGAGTATGGCTCAATCTTACCCGCATTCGGGCTAAGGCCTGTGCCCCTCAGTGGGGACATTAATGGGCTACATTTATTATTATCAATATACAGGGTGTAAGTAAATGACTAACTTATATGATATCTTATCTATATGACTAACAGTCAGTTACAGAAACGATCTTTAAATTTTAAAACCCGATTAAACACTAATGGCCCATGGTTCCATAAAATATTGTTTTTTTTTTGATAAAACATGGCTCTTATCTCTGAGTACATAAATGTCCAAGACAGCTCGCACGCCTTGACGTTACGTCCGAAGATTGTTTTTCTAACTGGCTGTAAACCCCCTTCAGACTTAAGAGCAACTTAAAATAGTTTGCTTATAATTATAAAGCTGGTACATTTTTTATTTATTCCGATAACAGTTTTCTCCGAGAGAATGATCACTTCGTAAATATACAATTAAGGAGACTCTTGGAATTTAAATACTATCTCAACAATTTATGTAGGTCGCGCTTTATCTTTAGATAATGGTTTGAGTACCACATTCGTTGGACCACACGTACGGAACCGAGGGTTCTGTACTCAATAGTGATACAGTAGTTCCTAAATATTCATAGCAACTGATACTCAATGGAATTCTTGAGCGAGATAGAGGGGAAAAGACGCGCTGGCAGCAGCAGAAAGTCGTGGCTCCGTAATACCAGAGAAAGACGGGAGTGGTCAATGTAGAATAGTCAAAATGTCTTTATTACTTTATATATTTACATATTTTGGCTAATCTTTGCATTAATCGGTCGATTCTATTCACACTCCTCCCCTATCACGTGAGCAGGTTACCTCCATTTGACCGGACCAGGTATAATACTGGCTGGAGCGGTACTACATCGTTCGTTCGTTCGTACTTTATATATTTACATATTCATACTTCATAATTCATAATTTCTTTATTGCACACAAATCATACAAAAAACAAAAGTTACATAAAAAGGTGTACAAAGGCGAGCTTATCTCTAATAAGGGATCTCTTCCAGCAAACCAGGTAAACAAGGGAAAAGTTGATGGTTGAGTATATATTGTTTGTAAATTCATATTCTTAGTAAATGTAAAATTTTGCCTCTTCTCTACATTCGACCACTGTGAAGATCAGGGCGTTACTTCAACGTCTTATGCCAATTCAGTTTAGAAACCCAATATGATCCGCAAAATTACAAGTCTTGGGTGTTAGGTAAATAAAGCCTATTATGGCGTATTAGAATGGATGTGGTTGCCATGATGATGTTCTTGTTTGTCTCACATTCGAGACTTCCAGAATTTTTGATAAGCTTTATGTGCCAGATTCATTTGTCACTTTACATATAAAATGATTTAATTGTTCAATAGGGACTTCTTGAAACAGGCCCTGAGTATAATATGCACATTTTGTTGTATATTTGATCAAGTCAAACTAACTGACAGCTAGAATTCCAAAGCTTTGACGGTTGTCCTAGGTTCTATTTTGAAATTCGATAAATATAATAATAATTTAATTGTGACGCCTTTGGAATCGGTTGAGTATAACACTTGTTGAGGGTCACATTTCAGGAGGTATTCGAGGCATTACTCTGAAATTATATGATCAGTTCCGTACAACTTCGTTCTTCATTAATAATTCAAATAAGAACATATTTTATTAAGATACACCTAGAAATGGGATTTACAGTGCATCCCATATGACCTTTCACATTCCATACTTTATGCTCGTACTTTTGGGTAACGCAATTTTTTAAACCTAGCAACACTGGTTTCATTACCTACCAACCTACCACCTACCTGGCTACCAGCTTAATAGCGAAAAGAAAAGTTGAATGGAATGCACTTTATATCTTAGTGAACGATTCGGTTCTTTGTATTTAAAAAGCCTTCTTTCTCATACAATATTCTCGCGTCGCAGGACTACAGTAATGGCACTATCCTTATCCTCTTAGACTATTCTAGGGCCTTCGACTCCATAAATGTACCAATGATGCTTTCTAAATTGAGTTATTATCGATTTGATATGTCTGCGGTGAGATGGTTTGAAAGTTATCTTGGGAACCGTAGTCAGCAGGTTGTATTGAGGAAGACAGATGGCACCAGCGATCAATCACTAACCGTTTTAACTCAGATAGGTGTCTCTCAAGGTTCGATCCTGGGGCCATTGTTTTTCATTATTTACAGTGCCGATGTTGTAAAGTGCATTTCTAATAGTAGATACCATACTTACGCAGATTATCTACAGATTTATATAGATTTAAATAAGCAAAACTTTGCCGATGCTGTTCGACGAATAAACGATGATGTAGATAGGATAAGCGCCTGGTCTACGAGATACGCCTTAGTATTGATACCCTGTCAAGTCTAAATTCATGATTCTAGGGTCCAAGAATCAAATCTAGACCCTTTCTAATCTAGATCTACAAGTCTCCATCGTGCTGCTCGGGCGTGCTGATTGAACGTGAGGCAAGAACTCTCGGCCTGATTATGGATCAAGAATTACGCTTTGAGAAGCATGTTTTGAATATGCTTAAAAGCTGCTTCTATCGGCTTAATATTTTATATAGAATAAGACGAATTCTTAGCGAAGCTTCGCACAGCGATATGCGCACCTGCGCATATCGCTGTGCGAATCTTTAGTGCTATCTAAATTGAACTATGGCATTACGGTGTAATGGGCCTTGTCTGCTTAAACGCACTTTCCGACTGATTCAGAGAGTCCAGAATGCGTGTGCCAGGTTTTGTTTTAACATTGCTCCTCGTGGCCATGTCACACCCTACATGAGCCAGGCCAATATCCTCAAGATGGACGGTAGACAGGAATTACATCTGGCCTCGCTCTTGTTTGGTGTTATAAAACGTCAAATACCTAAGTATTTATACGAAAAACTAACCTGGCGAGTTTCACATCACCACACAAACAGGAACACAACGAGCGTCCTGTCAAATCCTCGTCATGGATCAGCCGCTTTTCGGGGCAGTTTCAGGTATCTGGCAACAAAATGTTGGAACAACTTGCCGCCGCCAATTAGAAGATCAAAAATTGCATGCTCTTTAATATTATGTTTAAACAACATTTACTACATCTGCAGAAGCCAGATGCCTGATTCTGTCCTGATCAGCGAGCACCCGCGTTCGCGCACCTTAACTTTTTCAAACTCACGTAGGTAAATTGGCTAAGTCCTAAGTCTAAAGATAGGATAATGTTAATTATTATTTGTAGTGTTACTTATCGTAATGTATATTTTAATGTTTTTTTTTCTTGGTAGTTTTTATATTCATGTTATTATTTTATTGAGTAGATTAACCTGATTACACTTTGAGTTATGTAGTCATTCTTTACATTCTTTATTTTTTATTTACATTATATAAGTAGTTTTATTAACACCCACCCTTACTTATTTGCTCACTCAATCATCAGGTACCGACAGAATATCAGCGTTGCAGGATCTCATGTAAGTCCTGTAACGCATGCTTAGTCGGAGCCGTTTCGCTGTTGCCATGCACACTACATGGCATTGGTTCGTTCTGCCCATTCCTATATTGTTACTGCTATTTTTGTCTTCATGTGTATATTTTATGTCCTGCTTGTTTCTTATTACTTATTATGTTTTTGCTGTGTTTTGTGTATTGTGACAGATGAATAAATGTGCATTCTATTCTATTCTTTTATTACGTTAAATAATACTATCTTCATTATTACGTTATGTTTTTTGTGACTGACATATAGAACACGTAAACGCATCTCTGTCATCTAGTAATATATATGACGATCCATTTCAAAGGGATATTGCAGGATAGTTCGCAAACTTAAAATTGACGTGTGGCCAGGCAGAACGCGATTATTACACGAGCTGTCGCTTAAAGCGATTGTCACTTGTTTTGTGTGTGTTTTGATTGTTTGTTTAATCGAGCTGAGGTTTTCTTTATTTACTGCGGAATGCTAAAAAGACAAAAGAAATGATAAGACGATTTTGATAGCATGAACTCATTCCCAACTAGAATACTTGGAGATAACTTATATTTTTTGATTGCTAGGAAATACCTTGATTAGATATATAAATACACTTATTATTAAATTACTAATTATTTCAATTTTATCAATCAATCAAATCAGGTTTCTTCGTATGTTCTTTAAAAATGAAATTTTAAATCATCTAAGTAACATGACATGACAAAATAGTCAGCTAAACTTCTTCATATCGTTGTGCCTCTCCACTATCCGAGGTTGTTGGTCAGAGTAGGAAACACAAAGATTACTCATCAAAAAAGTATCCGAATTCAACTATCAATGACTCTTCGTATGAAAAAAAAGTTTTTTTATTTTTTACACATCGAAAAAGTATTCTTATTTAACTATCAGTGACTCTTATTTACTGTCATAAGGTTAATTTAATCTGAATTCAAACACTTTTTCGATCTGTTATATACTCTATACCTATAGTACTCCATATTCTTCGCCAAACGTTCCTACGCCAGTCCCGTCTATTATACCTCGTGCCTCGAATTAGGAGAGCTGGGCGACGTTGGGGGGAATTACTGCGTGAAAAGTGACGACTGCACATTCAATGCCACCGCTCATAACTCGTGGCGCGAGGTATTTAAAAAAAAAGGATATACTAATAATAGCTCGGACACTATTTACACACATTGATCTAGCCCCAAACTAGGATTCCCTGTATCTTGGGAACTAGACAATGATACACGTACTTATAAAGATAAATATTATGCTTAGATAGATAAACAACCATGACTAGGGTACAAACAACCGTTCTCATGAAACAAATATTTGCCCCCACCGGGACTCGAACCCGAGACCCTTGGCTTCGTAGGCAGGTTCACTGCCGACTCGGCCATTCGGGTCGTCAATCTATCTGGTATATCTGGATGGTGCTGAGCCACGACTTCCTCCTTCCCCAATACATTCCCCATTGACTTAAAAATGTCTGTACAGTTCGTGTCTAAGCATATCCCAACCAAAGTAACTTCTCTTCTTCTCAGCTAACCGTATTCTTTAAATCAGGGGAAATTTAAAAAATTACATATCAATCTCGCCGTCGCGTGTTCCAGAAGCGACACATAATCCGATCTAATTAAGAGGCGATTAGGCCTGCGCCTGCGCCTGCGCTTACGTCTCCACTGATGCGCTCCGCCAGTTGCACGACGTTGCACAACGCTCCAGACAAAACAATGGAAACGACGGTTTCGGACGCGACGGTGACTCCGTTTTGCGACAGACGACGCGACGACGGTTATAAGTTGGACGCGTTCATTGCTTGCTGGTAGACATTCAAGATTTTTCAGGTTTATATGCTGTGATATGACGAAGTTTGACCACAACGTCTCCGAAACCAAGTAAAGCTCAAAAACTCAAATCATTTATTGCAAGTAGGCAAAATAATGCACTTTTACACGGCAAACACTTATTTAAGTCTCATATACAAGGAAAAAAATAAATCAAATATGATCAACTAAACTAATGAGTACATAACTGATTATGGTTTGAGTTTGAAAAAGGAAATTTCCCCTTCAAGTGGTTATTCATGGCAGAATCTCGCACAGGATCTCGCTCGATTCTCTATCTCTGAAGGCGTCTACCATCCTTTAAAATATTCAAAGACGCCTTCAGATGATTTCGAGTGGTTTTTGAAGGATTTGAATGAACATAATTAAAAGTTTGATAGTTGACATTTCGAAATTGCAATCTTTCTAGACGCATTACCCGTCAGAGGGGGAAGGGTATTGTCGAAAGCTCATCTTTGAAGCGCCATACTCTTAAAGGAGACAGTTCCCAAATGCCGAAAATCTAAAAATAATGTTGATATATTGATCTGGCGTCTAAAAGATTTTCAAAAAATCTTAAAACTGTTAGTTTGTAATTAAGAAAAAATCAGTGTTTTTTTAAAAATAAATGAAAAACACTCAATGTTCGCAATGAGCTGCTATAAACTTTATTTTAATATGGTTGTGTCTAAAATGTGAACCACCACGTATCGTATTGCTAATTTCAAGAATAAATTAAGCTTTATTTAGGTGTGCCTGCTGTAGCTACTGGTTAAGACAGAATTGAACATACTTATTGAACATTTTTGCTTTTTGAATTGCGTATCTTTTATTATGTGTTGGCGTGATAACATTACAATAGTGGTCCTTCGAGCTGGATATTCAACATCCAGTTGTCTTTCAGAGAACCATGGCTGGATAGGAACATTGGATTGTCTACTAACTAGACTGGGTATAGTCCAACAAATATAAATATCATGTCAGACGGTGAAGCCTTATAAACAAAAGGGCTCATCGATATCATAATTGTAAAGAGGAGACATGACAAATGCCATATAAAAGACCAAGCCTGACGCGAACCAAATATATCTTTAAATAAAGAGTGCAATTAATAATTCTAAAATGAACTACTCTAAAATTTGATGGCTTAAATGTTTTTTTGCCTTGTAGGCTTTTACAAACTATGAATTTTAGTCAATAAAACCTTAATTATTGTCACTATTTGATATTATTATTTACGAAGCTGATGCCCGCAGTTTCATCTGCGTGCTCCTAGGTATTATGATTTACCAAGATAACGTTATCCTCCTTCTGGTGCAGTCGGATAAAAAGTATCCTATATGTTAGTCTAGTCCATAAGTTATCTTTGTGCTAAATTTAATTCAAATCCGTTCAGCCGTTTTAGCGTGATTGAGGCACAAACACACAAACACCCAAACATCTAAACAACGCTACTTTCACATTTATAATATTAGTTGGATTATTGTTATTTCTCTGCTATAGTGCCAAATCCTATGTTATTACGCCCAATTTTATTGTATTGCATTGTAAAAAAATATTTTTTCATTAAAACGCGCCTGCATCTTTGATACTTAACTAATTTACTTCAATATTATATTAAAATATTATATTAAATATGATATTAACCCCATAACTGCGGCGACGGGCTAGCCCCCTGTAACGCAAAATGTATCTAAATTGACTATCCTTGTCAAGAAGCCAATTATTGAGTGGAACAAAACCACCAATGCAACGTTCAGCCTCCAAATCGTCGCGGTATTATAAATATCGGCGGCTAGCCCGTCGCATTGTCCCACTTGGCACAGCCCCGGCGCGCCCACGGCCGTCATGTCGGAAACGGGGGAAATTGAGAAAGCGCTATAGACGGGAGCCACCAGGGGCCTATAACACAAAACTTACAGCATCGCAAGAGTATAAGATTCTACTAATGGGGAAAGGGAAGATTACACAAAACTTCTTGTTAGGGGGAACTGTATGTTTGTGACACAAAGAGTTTCATTCGTCTGAGGTTTGATACTTGATATCCACTTGCTCGTCCAGCGTCATTCGAAAGACGTAAAACTCGTGTTAAACTTGTTTACCGGAGGAACGTTGTCAACAGCAACAAAGAGTTTCATTCATCTGAGATTCTGGATATTGACAAAGTAGTTCTCTGAATAACGAAACTCTTTGCACAATTTTGCTTTACTTATTTTTACTCAATGATACATTTGTTAGTAACCTGAGATGAACGAAACTCTTTGCTTGCTTTCTTTGTGTTTGTTATCTACCAACTTTTAGCGCCCTCTACGTGGAACTTATTTGACAGTTTGCTTCCCCATAGGCAGATTCATAATAAAACCAATTATGTGTACGGTACGATTACCGATTACTTCAGGGTATTATTATATTTGGCACAGAGATGAAAACTATATTAACCCCTCGATATATTAACCCCTCGATATATTTTTTGAGGGGTTGCGATTTTGAACCTTTTGTCATGGTAATAAAATTTAAAACCTATAACGGGTTTTTGGGTACTACAGTACCCAAGTGTGCTCGAGGGGTTAAGGGAAAAATCTGAAAACAGTTAATTGTTAACGATTTTAAAAAAGCCGCGAAGTTTCGAGCGTTTAAATTAATCGTACTGACCACAAAAGCTCTGCATGAATTGTTTTTATATTTTTTTTTTTTTTTTTAATATGTCCCTAAACTCGTATTACCAACCTTGTAATTTTTTGTAAACAATAAAAATGACATTACTTTCATCGATACACTATTGCTATTCGTGTTTCATCAGGGCTTTGGACCCCAGATGTCCCACCAGGGGCTTGATTCTGCTAGCAAAATGACGCGAAACGGAAACATCAGATATACCTAATAGATACCTCCAGTGGATTGTCACTGTCACGCCAATTTTTAGCGGAACCTAGGCGCTGAAAGCCTAATGGGTTACCAGACAAAACTGGTACATTATTGAACAGCTCTGTCTATTTCTGATCCAAGCTAATTCGACGTACGGCGGCTGGATCAATATTTCGGATATAGAGTACCATTTTAGTACTAGCACAGTCTGGTCTGTAGTATTTGATGGAATACCTATAGTATTACTAATAACTACTACTATTACTTGGTTGGTACTAGTACTAGTAGTTCCTTAATATGTCGTAGCCATATCATGGAATTGATCATTTCATAAAATGGCCAGCCATTTCATGATATGAATATTGTGATATGTATTTTTATTCAGTACTACCTAATGTTTTTTGTGATATACATGTCGAACTAACACGAAAACTATTCGGGGGCTACGCTGCCTCCTTTTAGGCCCGTTTTGGAGCGATGCGGACCATCCTCGTCGATCTAAAACCGGCCTAGTCTCACCTAAGCATGTCGCAGTGTTTCCTCCTTAAAGATTTATTCGTTCAGTGAAAGTTCTATTTCAACTATGGTTGGCTGTTTCATGATATGGTCAATTCTACGAAATGGTTACGACATATATATTTAGAGTGAAGTCCTTGATAGGCCTTACTTCAAAACTTTACACAAAGTTAAAGGTTTATCTTTTTTACACGGCTATTGGTGTGGCTATTTTCATATTCCATGTATTTCCAGATGTATGTGGTAATTAAAATAAAATGTGCCCCCCTATTTAAACCATATATTTCTTATTATATTTTCTGTAATATTTAATAAAATATAAGAAAAGGCCTATGAAACTTATTTATTTTATTTTTTTAGGATCCGTGGTTTCGGAGTAAAAAGTATTCCGTGATCTAGAGGGTTTCACGCTTGCGTCTCTCGGAGGAGGTGCAGTTTTGAATCCCGTTACTAGCCAACTATTAATGAGATAATTAATTAATCTTAAGTGATATATTATCAAAATCGACCCTTTTTGAAACTATTTCTCTGCTGTTAAAAATAAGTCCCAAGTTAAATAAATTAGTACAACAATTTTGGGAACTTTGTCTAGATTTTGTGTTATTAGAAACGCGATTGGAGGAATTTCGCTCTTTAGAAATAATTATTGAAAATATTTACTGACAAATTTGAAAAATACAGACTTCAAAACATTTATTTAGATGTGATTTGACAATAAATAAATATCATTTTTTAAATAAAATTTTCATTTTTTTAATTAATTTAAAACCGTATTTTTGTCATTTTCCCCCGATTCCGTTCCTCTGAAACTGCGGACCTTTGCGCCTTGAGTAACGGGGACCTATGCACGGACGAGTTTTATGCGGACTTTCTAACGGTAATGGAAAACATCGTGAGGAAACTTTCATTAGTCCATAGCTGCAGCAGGGGCTAGCTCCCTGTCACGCAAAATTTAGAATTGAATAACTTGTTAAAAGTTGGCACAATTGTGCCTCTGCCACCACGTATGGGGAAAGGCGTGACGGTATGTATAACTTTTGAACTAAGTAAGTATTTCATATCACTTTAAAACTCATTTTAAAACTTTTTTCTTTTTTATGTGATCCACAATTTTGCACCCCCCCCCCCCCCCTTTTCCTGTAATTTGTAAGAAACTACCTATTTTACGTTATTATTTCAAAATCGGAGATAATGGTCTTTCTCACTCTTGTTTCTTGAATATTTTTTACTTACTATTTCAGAATTATAAAACAAAATATATTTGAAACCCTCACAATAAGCTTAATCATCTGATTGTCACACGATACTTGTGAAACTTTTTTTTTTATTTTCTGCGTTGACCCCCAAAACTGCCCACGAAAACTCAAAATTATTTTGTTTACGTAATACGTTGGCGTTTTTGTGTCAAAGAAATACAGACGTGTACCAAATTTCAACTTAATCGGTTCAAAATTAATTCGGTCGTTTAATATAACTTTTACACACCTAGGACAGACACACGAGTGATCCTATAATGGTTGCGTCTTTTGTTATAAAAATACGGAACCTTAAAAAAACACCAAAAAACGGTCGCTTGTAGGGATTTTAATGGCGGATATTTAATCGCACATCAAAAACACTTTTACATACATACATACATATGCTCACGCCTATTTCCCGGAAGAGACCAAAGACCACCACCTGCTACGATCAAACACTTTTTATGTTTTAAGTATTTTTTGTTGTTCTTACATGTTCAACCTAACACGAAGGATAAAGGATGTGAAGGTGCAAATCAGTATTTTTGATGTGCAGTTTAATATTTCTCGATTTTAATTATTTTTATCGCGTTTAGTTCATTAGTTCATTTTCTGTCACTAAATCTTTAAACTCGTCTCCCACTGTCGCCGAATCCTTACTTAAAGATAGTATAACAGAATGCAATGTTGATTTCCAATTCGTTCATGTTAGTTCTTCTGTATTCACAAATCTTTTAAATCTCTGAATTTGAAAACAAACCGATCTTGACGGCCTCTCTGTAAAAACTGTTAATTCCATAATAGATTGCATCGTCCCTCATTTAGCTTGTATTTTAAACCAATGTGTTGATAGAGCACATTTCATGACTTGATGAAACTAAGTAAAGTCATTCCTCTTTGTAAAAGAAAGTAGTATATCCGATCCCAATAATTTCAGACCTATCGCAATTTTGCCCACCCTTAGCCAAATCTTCGAAAAAATCATACTGGATCAATTAAGCAATTATTTTTATTGCCATAATTTAATGAATTCCAAACAATACGGATCCACCCGGGGTCGCTCAATGACCGACTCTGGAGCTGAACTTATTAAACATATATTCAGTGCTTGGGAAGACTCACATGACGCATAATGCACAAAGGATAATGCACTTGGCCTTCTGAGGTCATACCTCAGTAACAGAACACAAAAGGTTGTAGTCAATGGCAAGAGGTCTTCTGGATCATCGGTACGCATGGGCTTTCCACAGGGCTCAATATTAGGTCCGTTCCTCTTCCTTATTTATATAAACGGCCTACCCGATTATGTTTATATTAAAAATGAAATAATATTGTCCGCCGATACTTTCTTACACTTTAAAGTTAAAAGACAACAAAAATTGTATGACGATGTGAACAATGCTATCTCCAAAGTAATTGATTGGATTACAGCAAACAATGATGGATTAATGAAAAGATAACCAAATGTGTAAAGTTTTCTCTACCCAATGTAATACAGGCACCCATTAATATAATTGTAAAAAATGAAAACTGAGCCTTGTGGGTAAAACTGTGTTTCTTGGCATCACCCTCGATTCAAAGCTTCAATGAACCCTCATCTGGATGCACTAGCGAGTAGACTGAGTTCTGCTGCATATGCCATAATAAGAATGTAAATACCCCGAGATTAGTTTACTTCGGCTGCTTCCACAGCTTGATGAGTTATGACATCCAGCTGTGGGGTATTGCCTCGGATATAAATCGCATATTTATTCTGCAGAAATGGCCTATACGTGCCATTTACGAACTCGGTTCGAAGGAGTCGCGTCACTGTCCGGCAGCCTGAAACGCGTGTTCATGCAGTCAGAGTTCAACTTCAATGTCGTGCATATCAACGCCCAAAGCATTCCTGCTAGCTATGCTAATCTCCTTGAAGCTTTCAGCGATCAGAGAATACATGGAGTTCTTGTCTCAGAATCCTTTCTCAAACCTTCTCTTCCTTCCTCCATGTATTCTCTGCCAGGGTTCGGGCTCTATCGCAACGATAGGACAGGTAAAGCTGATGGCGGCGTGGCTATCTACTTACGTTCTGAAATTCCTTGCAAAGTCATCAGCCACTCGCCAAGCCTGTACTCTGGTTCGGCTGAGCATCTCTTCCTTGAGATCAGCTTGCATCACCACAATATTCTTCTGGGTGTATATTATAGCCCCTCACTTCGCATCGATTACTTTGAATCTTTTGAAAAGCTACTAAATGACTCTCTCATACTCGGTGATTTTAACACCTGTCTTCTAAAAAATAATGTCCGCTCCGCCAAACTTGAATCTATTCTACATTCCTTTGACTTGCATATTCTACCCCTTGGCGCTATTCACTTTCAACCACACTGTACTCCCTCTCTTTTCAATCTCATGATCGTCTCCAACACAGCCAAGGTGGCTTCCCATGGCCAGGTTACTGCCCCCTTCTCCTATCACGACCTGGTTTATCTTTCATACAAAGTCAGGCCCCTAAGCGCAAAGCCAAATTTCTTGATATGCGGAGCTTCAAAGGCGTGAACCTCGATTCCCTTATTCGATGCCTCATCTATTGATTGGACCCCTGTCATCACTAGCGAGACCGTTGATGACAAAATCCTGAAGTTTAACTCGATTGTCCTGGGGCTGTTCGACAAGCACCCACCAATGAAAAAGGTCCTGACCTTCAAACCTGACGTCAAACATCTCCCTGCCCCATGGTTGACTCCATCAAGCGTTTAATGCTAAAAAGAAACCGTGCGAAAGGGCGATATAAGAGAAATTCAACAAACAAAAATCTTCTAACTTTCAAACACCTCCGTAACCTGTGCAACCGCATGTGCCACGATGCCAAGCGACGACACATCCATGAGCGTATAGAGATGTAGACCCCAGATCAGGTCTGGAAGTTCCGTAAAACCCTTGGTGTTGGCAAGTCCCAGGAATCCTCTTCAGGTAATGTCGATCTCAACGGTCTCAACCAGTTCTTCTCTGCTCCCCCGGTCGTGATGGACCCTGCCACTAAGGAGGCAACCCTTCGTCGTCTACGGCTGAGGGCTGCAGTCTGCACCTCACCGTTGAACTTCAGCTTCGTTGGAATTGGCGCAGTTAGAAAGACAGTGCTAGCTATCACATCCAAAGCTGCTGGTGGCGACAACGTCAGCCATCAAATGATCCACAGCGTTCTTGAAGAGATGCTTCCTCCAATTACCTACATTATCAACTTCTCTCTATCTGATAGCTCCTTTCCTAGTCTGTGGAAGAAAGCATCTCGTCATCCCACTGCGCAAAAATTCCAATCCTTCCTCCTTCAAAGATTATAGGCCCATATCTATCTTACCCATTCTCTCTAAGGTCCTTGAATCCATAGTTCACTCCCAACTCTCCTCCTACCTTTCATCAAACAAACTTCTCAATCCGTACCAATATGGGTTCAGACCGGGGCATAGTACTACCACAGCACTTTTAAAAGTCAGTGATGACATACAGCTAGACATGGATCAGAAGTTGGCCACGGTGCGAGCCCTGCTTGACTTCAGCAATGCCTTCAACTGCGTCGATTTTGACATCCTTGTCGCAATATTGAGCTCAATGAATGTGTCCTTCCATGCTGCTAACTGGTTCGACTCATACCTGAGAGGTCGTCAGCAACGAATTAAGTCTGAAGAGTCTGAAACTCAATGGTGTGATCTTTCCTCAGGAGTGCCTCAAGGTGGTATTCTCTCTCCTCTTCTATTTTCAGTCTTCATAAACTCTATCTCCGACGTCCTCTCTTCTTCGTATCATTTGTATGTGGTCTGTTTGGGAATAAATAGAGGACTAGCACTCGATTGAAACGCCCTTGTAAACGAGACTGGATTTATTAACATACGACGGTAGTATACAGATGCAAGTACCCGCACATACTTATTATAGATATACACTATTATCTCCCCCCATGTTTACAAGATAAATAATAAAGTATAACACAGTAATAATATCTACCTATTTATGTAATTTTATGTTTAAATGCTATGTGTAATGCCAACATTAAATCTAGACAAATATTATAATTTTATTTCTATAAATGACAACTATCTTCCTTAACAACTATACACCTTATAATCAAAGTAATGCAAAGTAAACTAATACCTATATTTATAATTAGGTGAAACCGAACCTTTTCATTTATTTATTGTCTAATTGGAAAACCATAACGTTCTACTGGTTTCCGTATCCGTTTAGAACGATCCGCCGTTACTTGATCATCGTTATATCTATCTACAATCATCGGACTTCCTACCTGGTGTCGAATGGTGTCCGGTGTCCCGCCGCCGGCAGGGCTGAGCCTCGCGCCCCTCGCCGGCGACGTGGTCGCCGCGCTCGCTCCCGGCGGCGCCGCGGTGCTGGTGCCAGCGCCGCTGTCACGCTCCACATCGTCGGACCTACCTGCAGATGGTTCACTGTGTGACTCCACAGTGGCACGCGTACCTGGGCTCATGAAGCTATCTGTTATTTCGCCATCATCATTCGAACATTCCGTTACATCCTTGAACAATTGATCTGCATGTTTCTTATATTCTAAATTTTTATACTTTACAATATATGTTACTGGCCCCTTTCTTGCATTAATTATACCCTTTTCCCAAGAAAATTTATTTTTCCTAAACAATTTAAAGAAAACCGTTTCTCCTTCTTCAAAGTTCCGCTCCTTACCCCCTTTACCCCTGATTTGAGCAGCTTGTCTCTCCATGACTGTGTCACTCGCACTTGGTCGCAGTAGATCAAACTGCGTGCGCAAGTCACGACCCAGGAGTAAGCTAGCGGGCGTGCGTCCCGTTATACTGTGCGGGGTGGACCGATATATCATTAGAAAGTTGTGCAAGGATATCTCAATATCCTGACTTTCCCGCATTGCCTTTTTGATGTAATTTTTTACTATTTTAACGGCATTTTCTGCCGCACCATTACTACTTGGTTTGTATGGTGTCACTAATATATGTTTGATTCCTTTGCTGACCATGTACTCTTTAAACTCGTAACCGCTAAAAGGCGGGCCATTGTCGGAGACCAACTCCCGTGGATACCCGAATTGACCAAATAAACATTGCAGTTTACTAATTGTACATTTTGCTGAAGTGCCGCCTACTCGGTATGCCTCAATCCACTTGGAGTGGGCATCGACTACCACTAAATAATATACTGTATTACCCGATATTGTGAAAAAGTCAATGTGTAGTCTGTACCATGGCTCCTGTGGCCACACCCACGGGTGTAGTGTGGCCGCGGCCGGCGCCGCTCGCTCCCGCGCGCACGTCTCACATGCGCGGCACGTGATCTCAATGTCGCCGTCAATACCTGGCCAATACACATAGTTACGAGCAAAATTTTTGCTCTTTACTATGCCCTGATGAGTCATGTGTATCATGTTCAAAATTGCCCCGCGTAATGTCAATGGTATTACAATGCGATGGCCATATAATATGCACCCTTGCTCAATACTTAAACAAGATTTTATCTCGAAATATTGTTTCAAATCTGCGTCTTTACAATATTGCCAGTTTAATTTAATTGCCTGTACCAGTTTACGTAATACTGGGTCTGTCCCAGATTCTTTTGCAACTAGCTTCCAATCGACCGGTAATGATTTTTCAACGAAATTTATGTAGGAATAAGTTCGGCTGTGATCTTCATGGTCAATGACCGGTATGCGCGATAAACTATCAGCCAAACAATTGTGTTTTGTTCCGATGCATTTAATTTCGTAATCGTATGCCCCCAAAATAATCGCCCACCTCTGAAGACGACCGGCTACCATGAGTGGTATGCCTTTCTTTTCATGAAATATTGACGCCAACGGTTTACAATCCGTTATTAAAGTAAAATGACGGCCGTACAAATAATCATGAAATTTAGTGACTCCAAATATTATCGCGAGCCCCTCGCGACAAATCTGTGCGTAATTCCTCTCAGCCGGTGAGAGAGTGCGCGAGGCATGCAGCACGGGCCGCTCGCGCCCGTCCGCCGCGCGCTGGCTCAGCACGGCCGACACTCCGCACGGCGACGCGTCACACGTCACCAGTGTCGGCAACGAACTATCAAAATGAGCCAGTACCGGCGCCCTAACTAATGCACTTTTTACTTCATTAAATGCTTTTTCGCATTTTTCTGTCCAGTTAAATTTTGTATTTTTAACTTTCAATAAATCATATAATGGACTGAGACAATCGCTTAAATTTTGTATAAATTTGCCGTAATAATTAACTAGCCCCAAGAAAGCTCTCAATTCTTTCACGTTTGTCGGTACCGGTGTATTATTTATTGCATCAATTTTTGGTATCTCTGTTCTCAAACCTTCTGCGTCTATTATATACCCTAAATAAGAAATGGACTTTTGAAAGAATTTACATTTCTTCGGTGCCACCCGCAAACCAGAATCCGACAATATCTTAAATACTTCAAGCAACCGCTGCCAATGATCATTATTATCGACCCCACTTACCAACAGATCATCCAAATAAACAGTAACAAACTTCCTTCTAAATAATTTTTCCATTATTCGTTGAAATTTACTCGGGGCTGACTTAACGCCGAATGGTAATCTGTTATAGCAAAACATTCCCTGTAATGTAACTATTGTACACAACTTTTTAGAGCCATCCTCTAATAGCACCTGCTGATAAGCTTGTGATAAATCGACTTTCCAGTATTACGTAAACTGGTACAGGCAATTAAATTAAACTGGCAATATTGTAAAGACGCAGATTTGAAACAATATTTCGAGATAAAATCTTGTTTAAGTATTGAGCAAGGGTGCATATTATATGGCCATCGCATTGTAATACCATTGACATTACGCGGGGCAATTTTGAACATGATACACATGACTCATCAGGGCATAGTAAAGAGCAAAAATTTTGCTCGTAACTATGTGTATTGGCCAGGTATTGACGGCGACATTGAGATCACGTGCCGCGCATGTGAGACGTGCGCGCGGGAGCGAGCGGCGCCGGCCGCGGCCACACTACACCCGTGGGTGTGGCCACAGGAGCCATGGTACAGACTACACATTGACTTTTTCACAATATCGGGTAATACAGTATATTATTTAGTGGTAGTCGATGCCCACTCCAAGTGGATTGAGGCATACCGAGTAGGCGGCACTTCAGCAAAATGTACAATTAGTAAACTGCAATGTTTATTTGGTCAATTCGGGTATCCACGGGAGTTGGTCTCCGACAATGGCCCGCCTTTTAGCGGTTACGAGTTTAAAGAGTACATGGTCAGCAAAGGAATCAAACATATATTAGTGACACCATACAAACCAAGTAGTAATGGTGCGGCAGAAAATGCCGTTAAAATAGTAAAAAATTACATCAAAAAGGCAATGCGGGAAAGTCAGGATATTGAGATATCCTTGCACAACTTTCTAATGATATATCGGTCCACCCCGCACAGTATAACGGGACGCACGCCCGCTAGCTTACTCCTGGGTCGTGACTTGCGCACGCAGTTTGATCTACTGCGACCAAGTGCGAGTGACACAGTCATGGAGAGACAAGCTGCTCAAATCAGGGGTAAAGGGGGTAAGGAGCGGAACTTTGAAGAAGGAGAAACGGTTTTCTTTAAATTGTTTAGGAAAAATAAATTTTCTTGGGAAAAGGGTATAATTAATGCAAGAAAGGGGCCAGTAACATATATTGTAAAGTATAAAAATTTAGAATATAAGAAACATGCAGATCAATTGTTCAAGGATGTAACGGAATGTTCGAATGATGATGGCGAAATAACAGATAGCTTCATGAGCCCAGGTACGCGTGCCACTGTGGAGTCACACAGTGAACCATCTGCAGGTAGGTCCGACGATGTGGAGCGTGACAGCGGCGCTGGCACCAGCACCGCGGCGCCGCCGGGAGCGAGCGCGGCGACCACGTCGCCGGCGAGGGGCGCGAGGCTCAGCCCTGCCGGCGGCGGGACACCGGACACCATTCGACACCAGGTAGGAAGTCCGATGATTGTAGATAGATATAACGATGATCAAGTAACGGTAGGTGATTTACAGTTTTACCATTTAACTGTACAGAACACATAAACTCACCTTTCGGTTTCACCCTTTGACCTCCATACATTTTTAAATGTGAACCACACGGCCTCAACTTACAGTTATTTTTGTCAAAATACTTTTTATACGTCCCGTATGAGATAACACTCACAGCGGAACCTGTATCACCCTCCATATCAATACGAGTACCATTTATCGATAACTTAATGATCCATCGATCGTCACTATCTCTATCACCTAATTGGTAAACACATGGCTCTTTGCCGTCAGACCCAGAAGATGACGATTCCGCGTCTTCATATTCGTCATTCACTTGATGCACAGACTTATGCTTACGCAACCGACACATTTTCGCCAGATGACCGGCTACACCACACACATAACACTCGCTATCGATGAAAGGGCAACGTTCCGCTGGATGCTGGCCGTCACATCTAAAACAGCGTTGGGCGGCGCTGCTCGATGCTCCTCCACGAGCTGACCGACGAGCCCAGTAGCCGCGCCCGCCCCGGCCACTGCCACCGCCGCCGCGGCCGCCGCGCCCTGCGCCGCCACCGCCGCCGCCGCCTGAGATCGTGGGTCGGGGGCGCTGCCCGGCCCCCGCGCCGCTCACGGCGAACACCGCCTCACCGCGGGTTTCTTCGGTCGTGGCCTCGCCGCCACCTCCTGACCTTGAGTCTCGTACTGCCGCCTCCAACGACAGCGCTAATTCAGAAGCGCGCTGGAACGTCAAGTCCTCCTCGACTAACAACCGTTGTTTTATTCGTTCGCTTGCCAAACCGTACACAAATTGGTCACGCAAGTTTTCTTTGAGAGATTCAACCGTCCCAAACTTGCATGGTTTACTAAGCTTCTTCAACTTCACCAAATACTCCGTAATAGACATTCCTTCCGTTTGTTTACATGCACGATAAATCATGCGTTCCGCGATAAGCGACCGCTTCGGAGACAGGTGATCTTCGACTAACTTCACGATTGTGTCAAAGTGAGTTACCTCGGGCTTCTCTGGGTAACAAAGGTCGATTATAAGATCCAATGCTTCTGTTCCCACAACAGCAACCAAATATTTAGAATACATCGACGTGCCAACCTCTTGAAGCTCGAACCACGCCTTCAACCTGCTTACGTAAGTCGACCAGCGGTCAGCGTTCACCTTGAATTCTCGTATACCACTCAAATCCGGAATATTTTTCGTGACCAACACTTTCTTATCGTCGTTCGGCATTTTGTTCACGTTTTAGCACTGTTTAGATAGCTTAATCGTCGCCAAATGGTCTGTTTGGGAATAAATAGAGGACTAGCACTCGATTGAAACGCCCTTGTAAACGAGACTGGATTTATTAACATACGACGGTAGTATACAGATGCAAGTACCCGCACATACTTATTATAGATATACACTAGTATGCAGATGATCTCCAAATTTATCGCCACTTTTCGCCCTGCGATGTAGCTTCATCTGTAAAGACATTGAATGCTGACCTCGAGAATGTGAAAGACTGGGCTTCATCATACGGGCTGTTGGTGAACCCGACCAAATCACAAGCGATGATTTTAGGAACCAGCACACTCTTTCCTTATTACAAAAGCCCATTGTTCCTGTATCGTACAATGGCATCGCAATCGAGTTTACTGACAAAGCGAAAAACCTCGGGGTTATTTTTGACAGCCAGCTGTCTTGGTCTCCACATGTCAGCGAGGTCAGCAGACGGGTCTTTGCGTCCTTCCACTCCCTCAGGCGGCTGCAGTACTTCCTGTCGCGGCAGACCAACATCACTCTTGCACAGTCCCTTCTTCTGCCGCTAATCGACTACGCCGATGTCAGTTGGGCAAGCGTGAACGAAGATCTACTGAACAAACTCGAACGACTTCAGAATCTCGGGATTCGGTTTATCTTCGGGTTGCGCAAATTCGACCACGTTTCTCAATATCGCAAAGAGTCGGGGTGGCTTCCGATTCGTCGTTGCCGAGACTTTCATATTCTTTCATATCTTTTTAATATATTGAAAAATCCGCGCTACCCCAGCTACCTTCGACAGCGCTTTGAGTATCTCTTTTCAGGATATCGGAACCGGAGATCGATTCGGTCTCACTCTTAGCCACAACAAGGCACAACACCTCGGCGTATGAGCATACCTTCAGGTTGCAGGCAGTCCGACTGTGGAACGCACTTCCTTGCAAGATAAGAGACAATCCCACTCTTTTCTCTTTCAAAAACCGGGTTAAAGAGCACTTCCTCTCTCTTTCATGATAGTGGTTATAGTATGTATATTATTACTATATGTACAGGTTTATGTATCTATTGGTACTTATTTAGTAGTTTGGTATATAGATATTTTAGTTTACATATTTTATAGATATTTAATTTATTTATTTATTATAGATAAGTTATTTGATATTGTGCACTGCCAGCCTTTCTTGGTAATTTTTCCTATCATGCCTTGGTTTGCTGGAAGAAATCTCTTTTAAGAGATAAGCTCGCCTTTGTACATATGTTTTCAACAAATGTAACTTTTTATTTATCTTTGTGCAATAAAGAATTATGAATTATGAGTCGCTATGACATTCTTGTGAATATATTGTAACTAAAAAAAATATCCATCTGTTTAAAAAAAATGCGATAACCATTATTATATTTATAATACTAGAAATGAGAATAAACTATCCAGCTACACAAGTAGACTCCACAAATTTTCCAATTCCTTTATAGGCCAATGTATATACGCTTTTACAATAAAGTCCCCGATACTATTCAAAGTTTACCGACACATAAATTCAAAACGTTTATTAAAAGTAAAAATTGTTTGAAAGGATACATATTACTCAGTGTAAAATTATGGAGAAAACCTATATCCTTGAGGATAATCTGCTTGTTCTTCCATTGGCTATCTTAAAAATAAACATAAGTGAAATCAATGTACATATTATTAGCATAAGTATTTCCTTTGAAAAAGAGCTACCTCAGAGTTTCTTGTGCGTTTTTCTCCGAGAAGTATCTGTTTTGTATCTGTAACGTGCACCTAGTATTCATTTAGAAGACGCACTCTAAGAGATATGCAATTATCCAACAGAATAAAGAATATTTTGATTGATTGATTGATCGATTTATTGTTGCTGTAGCGGCAACAGAAATTAACATTCTGTGAAGATATCAACGGCCCACCTATTACTGTTTGTTACTGTTATATACAGCCCGGTGACGATGACGGACAGACGGACGGACGCACAGTGGTGGCTTAGTTATAGGGTCCTGTTTGGCACCCTTCGGGTACGGAACCCTAAAAACCCTGAAACAAAAAATCGCTTTCATAAATTTTTTGGGTATTTTAATATGTATTAGGTTTATATTAGGTATATAGGTATTATATAAATATTATAATATACTCTATATTGAAAAACTTTATGTAGTGCATGCAGTAGTAATATCATTGATTTAATTCATTTAGTGTTCAGAAACCGCATGTTCGACCGGCATTATGTCATTGATCATTGTTCTGCACTTGATTAGCTTGTTCGGTAGTACCAACTTAACAGACAAACTAGGGGCGGCACGCAGGCGGGCGTCGGCTTTCGAAATTTGAATATCATAATATGACGAAATATTGATACATTATGGTCATCATGTATCAATATTCAGATAAGAAATGAGTTTTTACCAAGTAGTATATCATTATGCTGGTCGTAACGTGCGGTTTTTGGACGCAGTAAAGAGGGTTTATGATACGTGCGTAGATAAACTTATAAAAAACTTACTTAACCCCTTTCCGGACTAATAATAGGCTACAGAAATTTTATTCGTTTTGGACTTGAACACCAAGACACAAAGTTGAATATTCGATATGAATATATTTACCTCTAACCAGATAAGTAAAGTGTGCAGTATATGGCGACACGGTGAAACGGCTCCGACTCAGCATTGTGCTACAGGAAGACATGTAACGCTGGTATTCTGTCGGAATGTATTTGAGTGTAAAGTTTGAATGGTGTTGATCAGTCTATGTTAAATGCATAAATAAGATAAATAAATGTATAAGATAAGGAGTCAGACTTATGGAAGGTACAAATTAAATATTATTTGTCCATAGGTGTGGAGTGTCGATTGCGGTAAGAAATAAATATGCAGAATATGATAATAAGTACAGAATACATACATACACAGATGAGTGGTACAATATATCAAGGGAATCTGCAGCTAGAAACAGCGTCAGATATATGCCTTTTGAAGGGCTTTAGGTAAACTTTGTACGATTTTTTTAAGATGGCTATAGTTATTTTTTCACAACTTGTTGGGATATTGTTCAAGCATTTCGTAGCCAGATATCTGGTGCTGCCTCTGAAGGCGGCGGTCCTATAGCGTGGAATGGAGAGGATGCTTGTTGTGCTGCGATTCGTGTGGTGACATGAGACGTGCCAGGAGAGCTTTTCTTGCAGGTATTCAGGTATCCCTCTATTAATGACACCAAACAAAAGCGCTGGCAACTGCAGCTCTTGTCTGCCTTTTATTTTCAAAATATTGGCTCTCTTTAGAAGAGGTGTAATAAGGGTACGGGGAGGGACGATGAAAAAATAGCGAGCACAAGCGTTCCGCACATGCTGTACTAAATGTTCGGTGCGCTTGTACAAACGTGGTCCGTATACTGTGATGCAGTAATTAGGGTTCCGTACCCGAAGGGTTCCAAACGGGACCCTATTTCTAAGACTCCGCTGTCCGTCCGTCCGTCCGTCCGTCCGTCTGTCACCAGGCTGTATCTCAAGAACCTAGCTAGCTAGAGAGTTAAAATTTTCACAGATTATGTATTTATGTTGCCGCTATAACAACAAATACTAAAAAACAGGATAAAAGAAATATTTAAGGGGGCTCCCATACAACAATTCTTACAATACCACATACAAACTTATGGATGCACCTGGTTACGTACATGGAGTGTGAAAGTAACCGCACCAATAACTTTGTAAACAATATTTTGCTGTGTAAAATCCAAACTATTCACTCCACACCATCGCTTCCATTGAACGGTGGTACGGAACCCTTCGTGCGCGATTTAGACTCGCACTTGACCGGTTTTTTAGCTTAGACAAGACCAACGACTCGAAGAGCCGTATTCGTACAGCTATTCCTTTATAAATCTTGCAATTCTGTATAGGATGTTTAACATGTAAAAACAGTTTCCTACCAGCTCAAGGACATGTTTTTCAAAACGTTTCGAGGTTTCGAGCTTCGTATTCTCGGTCGAATGGGGCCCCTGATATGCTGATTTGTGGATGCAAGCAATTGAGGACTAACGCATTGTCGGAGGACCAGGTTGATATTCGTTCCAGATCCTCATTTATGTGCCGTACAGCATCGAGAAGTGATCCTTTGTTTGCAGCAATGTATAGCTGCATATCATTGGCATATATAATATAGTGAGTGATATCTGCGCAAAACAGGATGAATAACAATGGACCCAATATGGATCCTTGAGGAACTCCTCGATTGGTGGCGGCCTTTTGTGATTGAGGTCGTGCCGTCGCTAGTTGTCAATATAACTAGTTGGTTGCATTCTCCAAGGTAAGATTCAAACCATTGTATAGCATCTGTATCAAATCCATAGTAGTTTACTTGGAGAGCATCATGTTTATAATGATGGAATCAAATACTCTAGAGTAGGCAAGCAGGACAAGAACAGTGTCCACATCCGAGGAATCAAATACTCTAGAGTAGGCAAGCAGGACAAGAACAGTGTCCACATCCGAGGAATCAAATACTCTAGAGTAGGCAAGCAGGACAAGAACAGTGTCCACATCCGAGGAATCAAATACTCTAGAGTAGGCAAGCAGGACAAGAACAGTGTCCACATCCGAGGTCCTGGAACACAAGTTAGTTATCAATAACATCAAGGAGAGCCGTCTTTGTACTACGATTCTTTAAAACCTGATTGATATTTTGGAAGAAGGCTGTTTATTTCTGCAAATAAAGTTACTTGATTGTTAACTTTTTTTTTCTTTTTTTTTTGGATATATGGTAGCAAGCTTGGTATTGGTCAAATCAATGGTCTTGGGGTTATTTATTTTGGGGGCTGGATAGAAAATTGAGGCCTTCCAAGATATATCGTTATCATTATTTTAGCATACATTTTCTGTGCATATTTCACTATAAGAATTAAGTAGTCTTTGTATTATTTGTCATGGATTGAATATTTGTGTTTGATTTTTTCTGCATAGCAAAAGCTTTTGCCAGGTTTCGCTAGGCTGTCCGGTCCTTAGCTATTCTCCACCAGTTTGGGTTGAATGATTTAAGTTCGTCTTTCCATCTCTGTATCGGCCTTCCAACCTTTCGTTTGCCGTCTCTTGTCCACACTGTCATTAGAAGAGTTCATCTTTTGTTCGTTAGTCTGCTTATACTCATATGTCCAGCCCACTGCAATTTCATAGCTTTTATTGTGGATATCGTTTAATTGGTGATACCTCTTATTTTGTCATTTCGCCACTTGTCTTTCCTCCGGATGCCTATTACCTATGCACCTTTCCATGGCATGTTGTTTAGTTTAGAGCCTGCATTTACTCTTCTTTCTAATTCTTTTTCCAATCTGTTTTCGAATGAAACAAGTTGGCCGAAGTAGATGAGGTCTTTCACATATTCTAAATCTCTGTTGTCTAAATTTTCGTTCCATTCTCGTTTAGCTGCAGTTCCGTTTCTCTTAAGGCGATTTGGAATTTATTTAGAATATTTTGTAGTGTAGGCCGAGAAAAAACCAAAAGCATCAGCCAAAAGCAATGATTTTACTCGGGAACCGTTGATAGAGATCCCCTCTGTAGAATCCTAGTCCACGAAATTAAACACCTCTTCCAGAATGCTGTTAAATATTAAAGGTGAAAGGGGTCTCCTTGTTTATTCTAAATGGAGTTCCTTCTTTGTCAAGTTTTAATGTTGGCAGTACTTTTGTGTAAATTGACTTGCGCAATATACTAAAAAATATACGAAAAGCGTATTAAATTACTACAAATTCTGTTACACGTTTCATAATAAATGCTTGTATGTATGTAACGATGAACAGCAGGAAATAGGTACTTAAGACCCCTTGCTCTATTTCTCGTACAACTGTACAAATATGCTATGTACACAAAGTACGATTTGTTACTTCACTATGCATAGTGTTGAGTAGGTACGTGTGATAGAGATGTGGTATGACGATACAGGCTGTGTGCACGCGCAACAATAGATCACTATTTGATGTGTTGCTAACGACTACGTTTCGTGGAATTCTGAAGACTTCAAAACCTACTAACGATTGTTATTACTCAGAAAACTTGAAAACCTGCAGTTCTTGTGAGCTAGCAATAGATTCCTTTTTAAACTCGCTTTTTTTTTGTTGTTACGTCTCTGGAATCGGCTGCGTGTATTTTGTTTTACAATCAGCAAAGTAGAAGATTAACCCTTTTCGGCTGTATATACAGAAGATAAGGGCTAAAAGTAAAGCATTGTTTTAAGTTTAGAGTTTTGGACATTCACGTGCTGTAAAGCGCCGAAAAGTCGGTGTGAAATATTCTATAGAACAATGTATCGACTGATATTGATAAAGAGGATTGGTGAAAGTTGCCCTGATATCAGGAAGCTTGGGGCTCGTCATTCTCACGATGATTTTCCATCGCCGTTGGAATTTCCGTATAAGTTACTGAAACTCTAATCTCTGGCACATGACCAGCTACTTCAATTGGCTTGTGGATTCGAAACCTCATCTCGCTCCAGCGTGACAGGCGAGCTGTCAACCACAACTCCACGGATGCTTCGTCAAACACATTTAGATTATAAGCAAGGAGGCTGTCCAGGGGTAACAAAAGACTCTTGATTTACAGGTTTCCAGTCCACTATTGTATTGCATTGCTTGTACAGGTGTACAATAACTATACCACACTAACATTATATCCAAATATTTATTTTTCGTGGAACTATTATGCGAAAATGTGTTTTTATATGACGACACGAATTGTTAAAATGTTACTTCACTCTTGTATCAGAGTGCAGAGAGTGAGTATATTCGAGAGAAAGCGGCACGGAAAACACCGTGACGTGAGACAACCTTCACATCTTTGCAGCTGCGGCGATGGGCAAACCCCTTTCATGCGAAATTGTATATTGAACGACTGACTAACCGTGGGTGTCAGGATCTGCCCTTTGTCGTGGGATCCAGTAGCAGTGACTTCACAATCATACAGCTGGCCCAACTACGGTGGTCCAATTTTTTTTACTTAGGATACTTCAGTCCAGACAATTTAAGGTCATCTGTGTCTAAGAAATATTTTTTAGTTTAAAAGTTGTACTTGAGTTGTACTGAGTTTTCCTTTTTTTTACTAAACAGGTCATCCTGTATAAAGTACAATCCAATCCAAGTCCCGGGGATAATTTTTTTTTTCCTCCGAAGAAAGGAGTATGAAGAGCTGAACCCAATCTCCAGTAATGATAGATATAGGGGCAAAAAGAGGAAGGGTCAGCGCGTCCATTATTATTATTAAGGCTGGTCACTGAATCAGTCAGATTCGGAAATGTTTTATGACTTTCTGTCTTATGTTACATAACTTTCTGTTTTAACACTGAAAGCGTTGGAATTTCAAATTCATAATTGTTTATTTAGACTACCCGAATGGCCGAGTTGGCAGTGACCCTGCCTACGAAGCCAAGGGTCCCGGGTTCGAGTCCCGGTGGGGGCAAATATTTGTTTGATGAGAACGGATGTTTGTACCCTAGTCACGGTTGTTTATCAATCTAAGTATGATATTTCGCTATATAAGTATGTGTATCGTTGTCTAGTACCCAAGATACAGGGAATCCTAGTTTGGGGTTAGATCAATGTGTGTAAATAGTGTACAAGGTATTATTATTATTATTATTTGCTGTAAATATTAACATATGTTTAGAAAACGTAATTTTTAGGGTTTCGTACCCGAATAGGGGACTATTACTAAGCCTCAGCTGTCTGTCCGTCCGTCTGTCACCAGGCTCTATCGGATCTACTGAAATAGGTCTCTACCTAGAGAGGTTAAATTTTCACAGAGGGTGTATCTCTATTGCAGCTATGACAACAAATAATGAAACATTAGGGTTTATTAAGAATTAAAAGTAGTTTTCATACGAGCGATTAATTTTCTTAGCCATTTTGTATGATTTTTTATCGGTACACTGGACTAGACTCTCCCCATCTTATCGGAAAAGATCTTTTATTAAGTTTTGTACTTAGTTATTTGTCATTATACGATTAATAATTGCTCATTCCAATTATAATAAATAGTATGAATTTTTTATAACATTAGATTTTATTTCTGTGAATAAGTAACTCCATTTTATATCCACTTCCAGTTTCAATGAGCAAAGAGTTTCGTTAACCTGAGTACATAGTTCAATACTGCCAGAAATAAAACTCTTTTTCAATGTTTCGAAGCGTATGGCCTTGAATTTTGTGCTAAAATTCCTGTACCTACAATTTAATATTTTATTCATAATTCATAATTCTTTATTGCACACAAACATTTTACAAGTTACATTAAAAGTAAAAGTATGTTCAAAGGCGAGCTTATCTCTAAAACGAGATTTCTTCCAGCAAACTCAGAGTATTCCTTTTATTTATAAAAAATAAAAAGTATACTCGTAGAAAAGACAGTCTTTTTACTTTTTTCCGTGTACAACGTTTCGATGCACGGGCTTGAACGTTGTGCTATTCCTAAGCCTAGTAATTAATATTCTATTATACAAATTAAAATGTATACTCGTACAAAAGACTGTCTTTTTATTTTTTTCCGTGTACAATGATATGGAACGCTTCGTGTGCGGTTCGACGTCTTTCTCGCACTTGACCGATTTTTTTTGCCCTTCTCTACATTGGACCACTGTGGGCGAAGCAGGCTTCGATACCATTAAATAATGTTGATAAGTGTGATGATGATATCAATCAGATATATTGTTGTAGACACGATTGTTAAGGCATTTAAATAGCTTAATATAAAAAACACTGAGGATCTTTGAGATATATATATATATATATATATATATATATATATATATATATATATATATAAATATATAAAACAATAGAGGAAATATCTAGCATACATGAGCTACTCAATATGTCAAAAGGTAAACCCACAGATATCTCAATTCATATTCAACGCTCTGTGGGTAAACCCTACTTAACCCGATTATCCATCAAAACATCTAGGGGCTAAGTGGCAAAGAACTTGTATAAGAATTATTTCTTGAAAATGCTGACACTGATGTTATTTGAATTACAGAACACAGGCTATAGGAAAATAAAATGTCTTTTAACATAAATAATTACAAAATTGTTAGTTGTTACTATATAAAGACGGCTGATAGAGGTGGTTCTTTAATCATAATAAAAAATAATATTAAGGTGAAAAAACGGAAAGATATTCCTTGCAGTTACTGTAGAAAGACAAATAGAGGTATCCTGTGTTGAGTAAGATAGCAATATTATTGTTTGTGTCTACAGACCTCCGAGAGATGAAAAAGGCCGTGGAAATTTCAAACTATTTGAGAAATTTTTGGAGCAAGCCCTAAACCCCTAAACTAAACTATGTAATAACAGAAAATAATAATTTTTGTGGCGATCTTAATGGAGATTTCCTTGCAGATACAACAATGAAACAACGATTAATAACTTTATTCCAATCATTTCATTTATGTCATGTATTTCTAGAGTCGACTAGGATTACACTTACCAGCCAAACTTGCATCGATAACGTTTTTTGTAACTAATTGTAATTGTGCATTCACAAGTAAACATGTCATTACCTGCTGACAATCCCATCACAACGGTCAAACGGTTTCATTGCCAATTGCTAGAAAGGATGAGACTGGTTCATCAACATAATTTTATAGGCCTATTACACTAGACTAGGATGTATACGAAAAAATTAGATATGAATTTGTCAGTACCGTATTTTAATGCATTATTCAAACAGAATGCAATAAAGTTTTTAAATTAAAGAAAGTCAGTGACAACAACGGTAAATAAATTTAAATTAAAAGACTAGGCTACTTTTGGAATCCGTAAAAGTAAAGTTATCTTATATGATCTTTATGAACAAAACACCTATAACTTTGTTAGAAAATTTCATGAATTTGTTAAAAAATATTCCAAAACTTTCAAGTTGGTTTGTAGAACTGCAAAAACTTTACACATTAATAGAAAAATAAAAAATTCAAATAATAGAATTAAAACGGTTTAGCGAATAATAAACCGTGATCTGACAAAATTATACCAAGTAACAATGATTTCTGTTTAAGATAGGCGATGATGTTGTTAAATCCAACGCTGAGTTAGCTCGAGCTTTCGAAACATTCTTCACCAATGTATCACCCTTACTCACAACAGAGTGTCTAAATTCTTCCCCATATGAAGCAGAGACTTTGTTAAAAAACAGCACATGTATATCCCGAGGACATTGTCAAAACGTTTAGATTACTTAACTTAAAAAAGACTAGTGGGGTATTTAAAAGAAAGAAAGAAAATAATTTATTGCCAAACATTCAATTAAATAATAAACAATAATAATAATTAATAAGATTTGGCAAAAGGGCCGAGTTCAGCAATGCTGTGAGCATGAGCAGCACAGCGCTGGATTCCAGCAGGGCCCCTTTCTCAAAACGTGGGATTAAATATGGCCAGCGCCAGGGGGCGCGAACAAAGAAATGCATCTTTAGCTTCAATTCTAGGCTAAACTAGACAACATAAAAGTGTAGGATAAATATATGTTATAAAAGGTATATTGGAGATAAGAATATACTTTTACAATTACCGGATATATGTTATATTTAATACTTAAAAATATTTTTCGAAATGCATTATTATTCAACTAAATGCACAAGCGCTCGGAGACTAAATCAGTTTCCTATATGAAACTTAGACGCAAAAATAGGAAAAAAAAGAGAAATTTTTTAGTTGTTTTATTTTATTTTTAATGTAATTATTACAGGAGTTTAGTAATATTTTCTATGATTTTCTTGGTCTCGGAGCTCGGGCTGCCCCGCGGGGCTCTGCGCGGGAGCATGCGTCAGTCTGCTTTGACGCGATGCGACGGGTATTTGTTTTCTTTGTCTAATTCTCAATGCCATTGGCCCTTGTTCAGCCCTTAATAAAAGGCGCGAGTCGCATTTACTTCAAGATGGAAAAAAAAGGCGTTTTATAAAAAGCTTATTTCGTTTCGGTGTTAATACTCTGATAATTTCAGTCAGCAATTGGTTCAGTACCTAATTCTAGTTACAGCCCCCACTTAGCTTATACTCAATAAATGTAACTTAGTTCTTCTAACTAATCCTAACTTAGTTATTATATTGATTTTCTCATGACATTATCTTAGAATTACACCATTCCATCAGCAGTTCACCATATCGTCATACCAGTTTGAACTAAGTTTATTACTTTACTCACTTTATTATTCCTATAGATAGGTTCTTATATTTCTATTTTATTTTTGTATTGTTTCGTTATTGGCATTTCAAATTTTCTTTACCTTATTGATTAATATTGTATTTTAATTGCTGTGAAACATGAATAAATAAATAAATAAATAAATAAATGTGTTGACGGTGGAGCTTTCCAGGTCCTCATGAAACACAGTAAACTGATACCTCTGTTCAAGTCGAGAGATAAGGGTGATCCGGGTGATCCGATTCATAATTTTAGAGAAATTCGTGGACAAACATACGTACGAGCGTACTATGTACAATGGTACAATGAAATTTTACACACTTGTTTGGAAGTCCCAATTGGTGAAATTTTTGCAATTCCCATAGTATTTTTTACTTATTATATTTAATTGAAGACCTCTGTGGCGCAGGGTTGTGGCTATGCCTACCATGTGAGAAATCCCGGGTTCGAACCCGGCTGGGGATAAAGAAAAAATATCACAAGGTCTTGGATGTTTATGTGTGTGTGACGTCGCTGTTTCTGGTTCCCACGACTCAGGGAATCCTAGTGTGGGGCCAAAACCAATGTATGTGCCTATATGTAAATGTTTACGTTTAAAATGTTTTACTTACACACTTACTCAGTGCATTTCTTAGATCTATCGTCGGTCTTTAGAGCAGGCCTCGATTATTACGAATTATTTATTATAACTACTGTCCATCCCTGCAGAAACTTTTAGTACTTGGTTTAAAAATCAAAGATAAAAATTATTCCAAGTTAAGCATCACTCAAGAAACTGCTTCGTCGTTGCACTAAAGGTATATTTCGTTTTCCGATTGATGACGTGGTTTTCTTATGTGGCTACAGAATGGCGAGTCTATTTTAGTTACTTTCATAGTGGCATTTCCTATGGCATCTTGTTGTGGGGGAAAGCAGCGGATGTTCAAACTACTTTTATATTACAGAAAAGAGCTATTCGAGCAACTTGTAATTTAACCTCTTGAATACCACCGGCGTTAGATAACGCCACTTTTCCGTTATATGGCATAAGGTTCAAATTCGCGACCCGTCTAAACTACCCTCGGTTTTTGAGTCGTTTAAACGCACAACTCCCTAAAATAACGCTTTAAAGAAAATGACACACGTTCGTATGCCACAGCTAAAGTTATGTAGCTAGTCAATTTATTTTCGAAAATATAATGCATATAATGCAAGAAACTCACAACATTTTCCAAATTTAGCGATAGCTGTGATAATCACAGACTAGTTGCAACGCGATTTAGACTTGCGATTAGCATTTTTTCAAGGGTCAGTGCATTCTCTACTACAACAACAACTGTTTTACATACCTAATAAATAAATAAATAAATAAATCCCATACAGTCCTATCATTTAAGTAATCTTATACATTGTAACATCCCTTTTTCGACAAAGTCGCTTCAAAATGCTTTTTAAATTGCTCAAATGGCAATTTCAAAATCTCTAGAGGTATCTTATTGTAGTAGAGATTGTACTGACCCTTGAAAGATTTACCAACCTTCGCGAGGCTAAACCAGGGTGCAACTAGTCTGTGATTATTTCTTAGGTAAACATCACGGCTATCGCTAAGTTTGGCAAATGTTGCAAGGTTCTTGCGTACATACATTCTATTTTCGAAAATAAATTGTCTACTAACTAACTAACTACAGTTAGTAGGCCAATTTCTTTAAAAAGCTATCTTAAGAAGTTGTTCATTTTAAATTGCTCGAATAGCTCTTTTCTGTAAAATAAAAATAGTTTGAATATCCGCTGCTTTTTGAATTTGCTATCAATGGTTATTCCAAGAAACTTCGTATCATTTACTAATTCTAACGTGTTGCTGCCTAACTGGCCTCAACTTGCCTGACATTTGGAAGTAGGAATTCGATTCACTTGGTTTACCACGTTTAGCTATAATACACCATTAACATCATCAAAATCTTCTTTTTGTTTTTCAATTTCGAAGACCAGTGACACTATGTCAGTCAATTTCTCCACCATGAAAAACAGATCTTTAATATATACCAGGAATAAGAAAGGGCCTAATATGGAACCTTGTGGAACGCCAATTTTTACACCCGATCCATCAGATTTAACGCCGTTGACTTCCTTTTGAATTATATTGCTTAATTATGATCTTACGAGATCCAACGCTGTATTCACACTCCGTAATGATTTAATTTCATTAGTAGCTATCATGATCAACACAATCAAATGCCTTCGACAGATCGCAAAAAACTCTGATAGCATCCTGTCCGGCCTCCCGTGCTGAATAAATATGAGATATGAGGGTAATACCTGCAACCGTAGCCGATTTACTCCTGGTGAAACCACGGATATTCGTGAAATTATATAAATAAATATAAATATAAAATAAGATAGAATTATCAGGGCAAATTAAAGGCATGAATTTTCAGTACTTGATAATGACAAAAGATGACATAAATGCCTGAGAACGTCAACAATCAGAAAATTATTATAATACAATGCGGCAAAGCTTATTTTGGATTGATTTTTAACTTTGGCTTAACTTTTTAGGGTTCCGTACCCGAAGACTGCCAATTAGGGTCCCTATTACTAAGCGTCCGCTGTCCGTCAGTCAACGGGCTGGATCTGTCGTATTAGGTACTTACAGTTTAAATATTCACAGAATGAGTATTTCTTTTTGATTACACGAGATTTTATAAATTTAACGTGGTGGGGGACCCCACAAATTTATTTACAGGAGACATGTTATAACAACCCCCAGGATACAACAAACCATATCATTATTCAAATATCATCGTAGATTTCGCGGCTTATCACACGGTTGTGGTGGCGCAATCGGTTTGATAACAGTTACGCATTCTTTAAGTTCTGGGTACGAATCCACGTTCGGACGTAATATTATTTTATTTTTGTTTTTTTTTAATTATTTTTAGAGCTTAAGTTTTCTTGAACGATGGTACGGAACCCTTCCTGGGCGAGTACTTGACCGATTTTATTGTTTAAGCTATTTGGTTGAGTTGAGAGAAGGACAGTAGTAATAGGTCGTAGATTTTCGGCAATAATCGAAGACTGCTCTAAAGACCGACCATTGAATGAGGAAGAAATGGACAACTTACGTATAGAATTCAGAACCTCCTTTTTTAAGTCGGTTAAAAATTATCGATGAGTGACATACCATACGTTGAGCTCCTCAACCGTATACGACGGTATACTTAAGTTACTTGCTATACATTCGGTAGAACCATACATGGCGACATAGTGTTTATGTATGAGACTGACACTTTTGCCCTTACCCTTGCCCGTTTAGTGGTCAAATCTGGGAGTTTGTTGACACGGCGCGCGCGCAGGCGGACGGAAAGGATGGTTCTACTTGCCACTCGCTCAATCGTCTTTGAAAGAATTTAAAAATAGAAGAGGTGTTAGCATGGTCACCGATTTTCCCTTCAATAATCGTTGATAGTTGTTGATCGAGTATACCCAGACGACAACAATAAAACTAAAACCAGACTCGTTACGTTTTGAATGATAGTTATTAAAATTTTCTTGATGGTACGAGTGTCATTGGGTCACATAAAATTGAAAATAAAAACAATATTGCGCATTTTATGTGCTTTATGGCCCGGTAAAAACTATTTTTCCAAGATCCTCGATATTTTGGTAATTCTGTTCAAAAAAGCAAGAAATAATTGACGTTATAAAAAAAATACTGTGGTTCTCTAAAAAGCTCAAAACAAACGAGCAGATAAGACCTAACGTAATTAATGAGATTCGATAAAATTATTTTAGAACAGTGTTAAATTAAATTATATTAAAATTAGGGTTCCCCTTGCATTTTTTTTAAATTTAGCACTGTACTGTAATAATTTTATCTAATCTCAATAAATACGTTGAATCTTATTTGCTTCTTTTGTGCTTTTCAAAGAACCGCGTCGGGTTTTTTTTGTTACGAGCTTTATTGATCATAGTATAGACCCAAAAATCCATACACTACATGTAGGATAGAAGACAATGGCGGCGTCTGAGCGTCAGCGAATACGACACAATTAACAGACATACCTACTAATTATACATAATTAATGTACAAAGGCTAGCTTATCTGTAACAAGAGATTTCTGCCAGCAACCCATGGTATGTCTGTGTTGTTTGTATGTTTTCCCAACAATTTATCGTCGGGAAATAGTGAGAGTATGGCGCAATCTTACTAGAATTGAATAAAGGACTGTGCCACTCGGTGAGGACATTAACGTTCTACATTTATTATTTATATTATAGTTGGGTCAAACCCAACCGGCGCCTACAGAGCACACCAAACGCCGTTCCGTCGCAACGGAAGAGTAATATGTGCATGGAATACGTGCGCAGACGCACACCAGACGCGAACGACATTTTTAAATGTCGCTGCTTCCTGCCCCAGCGCTGTGCACATGGAATTTTGTATATTTGCATATAAATAAAACGTGGGACATTGAGTCTTTGTATCAGATACAGATGTCACGGCCGTGCGTGTGAAATTCTTACATTTGTGACTGCATTTGGCGCATGGCGTCATCTTGATGGTTCCCTGTAAATGATGTCCTTAGGTTTGCATGATGAATGTTTGTAAGGTATTTTATCTTATTTTTATACATTACGCCACCGTGAGTTTCGCATTGGGGGGGGGGGGGGGGGGGGTGCACCACGGCAGCGGAACTTTGATTGTTTTATATTTTATCTACACACGTATCATAAACCCTCTTTACTGCGTTCAAAAACCGCACGTTACGATCAGCATTATGTTAAACTACTTGGTAAAAACTCATTTCCTATCTGGAAAACTACACATAATGGTCATTATGTGTAGTTTTTCTACATATAATGACATTCAAATTTCGAACGCCGACGCCCACCCGCGTGCCGTCCCTAGTTTGTCTGTGAAGTTGGTACTGACATTCAAATTTCGAACGCCGACGCCCGCCTGCGTGAAGTTGGTACTAAAGAACAAGCTAAACAATTGCAGAACCACAATGCCGGTCAAACATGCGGTTCCTGAACACATCAAAGAGAGCTTATGATATGTGTGTAGATAAACTAGTGTATGTAACTGTACATAATTAGGCATTATGCAGCAGTCACATAAACTACTATAAAACGAATAAGAGTTTTGCAAAACACGATTTTATAGCTCATTATACATAGGTTCTACTGCGGATATTTTATCTTTCAGGATTCATTGGAAACCTATACCTGGTGAAGATTGTCTACAGTCCCTTAACCTGTACACTCGCGTATGAACACCTAGTATGGACTTGCATTAAATTTTTATTTACCTATCGTCCACTCGCGCATGAACACCTAGTATGGACTTGGAATAATATTTATATTTATTTACGTACCTTCTCTCTGGTATCTCACACTTGATTGGACGAGTGTAAATGAAAAAAAAAATCGGCAATATGGCTGGCCGCCACGACTTTGGCTTTTTATAGTCATATATTTTTTATGGCTATTGAGAGGGTTAAACTAGCTTCTATAGAACATTAGGTTAACTATATATTAATTATCTATTTTAACCCTCCACTGTATGTTGTGATGATTTATGGAGGAGAGCGAGCAGTAATCGGGAATTAAAAACCTTAATTGTTGGAGGTAATCGGGAATAACCCCTAAAAGGCTGAAGTCTAGCCTTCTGGAAAGGCTAGTTAATAATAACTTCTGTGCTATTGATTTATGATTGATTGACTTGTGATACTGAAATATGCTAGGTAGTAATATTTTTAGTTCTGTTATTATTTGATTGGATTATTCTGAGATGTTACAAATTGGATTGTAATTTTGTATTGTTACAAAACTTATCAAACTTAAATATTGGGTCGTCTTCGCCCCTGGCCCCACACTAAGGCTTTGTTTGGCTGACACGCCAACTATCATATAGCCTTACCATGTAATTCTAAAAACTAGGAATTTCAATCGTTACTGAAAATTTTTGCCAATTTACAAAATAACACTTTATTGCGACTTTACTTAACACATTAACAGAGCGTCACGCCTTTTCCCATACGGGATAGCAAAGGCATAATTGTGCCCACTTTGAGCCAGTTATTCAATACTCCATTTTGCGTGATAAGGGGCTAGCCCATCGCCGCAGCTATGGAGTAATGAAGGTTTCCTCACGATGTTTTCGATCACCGTTAGAACTTTCGTATAATGTACTTAAAATAAATTAATGATCTCATTGGTACATGCTCAGGAATCGAACCTGCATCTCCTGTGTGAGAAGCAAGCGTGAAACCTACGACGGAGCTGTTTACCTTTTTATGCGAAGTTCTGATTGATAAAATTATCAATTATTTATATTTAAAATATTATCAAAAGTCATTGAAATTCCTATCCGCCAGATTTACATGTTGAGGCTACTGTTTCCATACTGTTTGAGGCGCCCGCAAACTAGCGGGGTATCAAATAGCGCAGTGGAACACAGCCTAGAATACCCTGAGTCACGGAACAATACGACATTATTATCTACTAGACACAAGCCCTAAGACACCACGAGTCACGGAGCAATACGCCATCAATATCTACTAGACACTTACCTAAGACACCGTGAGTCACGGAACAATACGCCATCAATATCTACTAGACACTTACCCTAAGACACAATGAGTCACGGAACAATACGACTTCGATATCTACTAGATACTTGGATAAGACACCGTGAGTCACGGAACAATACGACATCAATATCTACTAGACACTTACCCTAAGACATCGTGAGTTACGGAACAATACGCCATCAATATCTACGAGACCCTTACCCTAAGACACCATGAGTCACGGAACAACACGACATCAATATCTACTAGACAGTTACCCTAAGACACCATGAGTCACGGAACAATACGACATCAATATCTACTAGACACTTACCCTAAGACACCATGAGTCACGGAACAATATGACATCTATATCTACTAGACACTTACCCTAATCCAATATCAAAGTAAACACCTATCGTCAAACACACATTTCTTCCAATGAAATAACATCTTTTAATGTATTTTGAATCCCCGACGAAAAGAGAGGTATTATAATTTGGGTAGTGTTTTAACGTTAGAATGTAAATCCAGTTTTTCTTGGCAAACATACTGGTTTTGCCTGACTGAATTACTGATTAGCGACAAAAAATGAGCGCGACTAGAAGTACTGGGGCTTCGTCGGACAAAATTACTGAATTGCGCGACTAGAAATCTAAAAAAAACATTTAGATTTTTCATTACAAGTAGTTATAACACGGGGTATTATGCAGGACGGGATGTCATTTTATTAGAAATCTGCATGCTCATTGCCTGGTTAGGGGGTATACGACTAGTGATAAGTAAATTTGTCTATGGGGGCTGGTCAGCTGCTGACCAGCCCCCATAGACAAATTTACTTATCACTAGTCGTATACCCCCTAACCAGGCAATGAGCATGCAGATTTTTCATTGGTTTTCGCATTTATTACCAATCCATAAGGTCGAAAGTTTGGTGGTCCTCTTTAGTACATTGCCTGGTTAAAGGATACCCTCGGCGACAACACAAAATGTATGTTTTTTTTTAAATTTGCCAACGAAATTGATCACATGACTTTTCATGGCAAATGTCAATAATCTTCGGTACACTTTGTCAAAATATAGTCAAATTCAAAGTTCTTTATTACTGTAGATATTTACATATATGTACTTAGCAAACTTCATTTTTTGCCTCTTCTCTACATTGGACCACGGTGGGAGGAGAAAGGCGAAGAAAGTCCTACAGATTGATTTTTAGATCTCTTTTAAAAACTTTTTATAGTACAGGTCCTTAGATACACGTGCCTTTACCACTAACTACTACTTGTTGGAAAGGTACGTATTTCTTTATTCAAACAAATACGTAATTACATAATTTTACATTGTAATTTAGTATACTTTACACAGATGACTATGTACTAACGTTACACAATATGCCTATACAATAATTTAATTGGAACTTTAGGTATGACATTCTCACATATATGTCGAATACACGTGGAGCGAAAATACTTACTGTTGTAATGCCTAACACAAAGAAACATTGAATATGAAATTTGTTCGTACTTTTTGCTATAAAAGTAAGTGACACCTGTTCAAATTAAGGCATTAAATTCTTAATTTTCTTCTCTATTGTCAAGAACATGACGATGCTGGTACATTTAGATAAATTAGCTACCAAATGGATTAATACTAAACTGATGGATTAATTTTCCCGAAAGGGGTAGCAGAGGCATGTCTAACGAACTAATCTGTCTGTAAAACTGTCTAATTCTTACGGAGTTTCCAGTGAAAACTAATCTCGAGACATATATAATATAATATAATGTAGCCCATTAATGTACACACCGAGGGGCATAGGCTATTGACTTTTGCATCAAAAACGGTTGCGTCTTGAGAAACTTATTCAAGCAAGTCCTATACGGTAGAAGATCAAGCCTATCGAGAATAGGTATTTGCAACCACATGACGTTTTAGTGATAGTTTATAATTAGCCCATTAATGTCCCCACCGAGGGGCACAGGCCTTTACCCGGTTACGAGTAAGATCAAGCCATACTCCACCACGCTGGCTCAGTGCGGGTTGATGGAGGGGTTTAACGACCACTACCACGTAGCGATAGCAGCCGGGACCTACAGCTTAACGTGCCATCTGAAACACTGAACGTCCGATGATGTACTTAAGATAAACTAATTATCTCATTGGTACATGGTCAGGAATCGAACCTGCATCTCCTGCGTGAGAAGCAAGTATGAAACCCGTTAGACCACTTACCGCTCGACACTTTGATTATTTTTTAAATCGTAAATCAATTAAATTTTTCTCTTCATATACTGAGCTCCGTGGACTAATGGGTTTCACGTTTGCTTCTCACACAGGAGATGCAAGTTCGAATCCTGAACATGTACCAATGATATAATTTATATATCTTAAGTACATTATCGGACTTTCAGTGTTTGGGATGACACTTAAGCTGTAGGTCCCGGCTGCTATCGCTAGTGGTCGTAAAACCCCTCCACCAACCCGCACTGACCCGCCATCGTGGTGGAGTATGGCTTAACCTTACTCGTGAGGCCTGAGCCCCTCGGTGGGGACATTAATTGCCTATGTTTATTTATTATTTTAAACTCTTAATGATACAAAGCTTTCCTAAATTCCAAGTTTCCAGCACATCTTGATCATTTTCCGCGACTCAAACCGAGAAGTTTCGAGCGGCACATTTAACATAAGTTTACCTCAAATTTACTCACGTTTAACGTGACGTTGGTTGTGTACAATAATATTGCAGCAAAGAAAGTTAACACACAGCAAGTCGATAAAGCAACATCGAAACGTTTAACATAGTTCGATTTTTCCCTAGAACCCGTATACGAGAGTCGTTTTCTTTTGAAACACCGAATAAATATGGGCTAGAGCACCCAGGGTCGCCTGTTGAAAGCCGGAGCAAGTTCATCTATCGATATTTAGCACCTCTAGTGTGAGTTAGCACTTAGCGCATAGCGGTCTTTGTACGCATCTAGGGTTGTCGCGGTGCGCGATGTGTCACTCAACTTTCGGGCAAATAATACTCGGCGGGAAGAACGGCGGCGCAGCGACGATGACGGGAGTGCAGCTGGCCGATCTCGGACCAGTAGCCGCAGTCCGTACTTGGATAGTTAATGACGTGATTATAAAAACTTAAAAACAAGACGGCGTAAGATGCATAAAACGAGCAGATAAGACTAACGTGATGACGAGCTCTGTGGCGCTGCGAGAGGTGCCGGGTTCGATCCCCGGCTAGGGATAAATAAAATAAAAAAACGCGGGATGTCTATATGTGTGTGATGTTCCCACGACACAGGGTATCCTATACGTCGTAAAAAATAATTGAGGTTCCGTAAAATTATTACAAAACAGTGTTAAATTAAATTAAATTAAAATGCAAGCGGAACCCACTCCATTAGATTTAATTGGTCCCGCCGGCATTTAAATTTCGTTTAAACTAACACTGTACTGTAATACCGAATTTCATCAAATCTCAATAATTACGTTACGTATTATCTGCTTATTTTGTGCTGTTTAGGTTACCGCAGTCGAGTTTTTAGTTTTTATTTTCCGCGTTTTCGTTGAAAATTCCGCAAATTTTGTAAACGCTTAGTCTAAAACTATGGTGTCTTTATAGCTTGTGCTAGATTAGTATATATTTCCACGCTCGCCTTTTTAAAGACCTTTATTTTGATACCCCACTCGAGAGTCTTGAAAAAGTGTGTGTTTTGTTTAATGTATTTATATTTTATATACCCATTAACACTCGGGCCATCAAGACGAATCTAATGACGTATCATTTATCAAAATCTGATGAGCCGTTGAGTAGTTACAACGGCATATAGGAACAGGCATACATAAATATCTCATTTTCGAATCGCTGCATCCGGGTAAAAATAGCCACTCAATTGGAAGTAAAAAAATACTTATATAGATAGGCAAACAAATAGCAGAAAAGTCGCAAGTATATGAAAATCGAAGACCCGGGGATTTTTTTTATCGGACGTGGGCCACCGTGGAACAGCTGATGCTCTTGGCCAAGAGTAGGAAGGTATATGGAGGATTGACCGCCAACCTCCATTAGTGGAGATATTGTGTGATATATTTTATACCTCTGGCATTTAATTAGCTGACTATATTTTAGGCAATAATAGTACCCATTATTAAAAACAGCTGCAAATGAAAAATAGTTTCGTCCCTCAGTACATTGACCCGATCATCTGAATACAAGTTACTATGGAGACGCATTTTTTTTGTTTGCCATCATATTTAATGTTTCTTGGGGAAAGTTGATCAGAATTATGGGTACTATCTTTCGCCAAAATATGGTCAGCCAATTAAATGTCACACTGTATGAGAGTTTCGTTTATCTTTTCTATATAACAATATACATAACAATATTCTCCTAGACCTCGACCAAAGGAAATAGTGAAAGAATAAAGCATAGGTCATTATTTCCACTAGTTCCTATTATTGCACTGACAATTTACAAAGGATTTCAGGGATTTTGAAGATAATAATAATAAGGAGTCATCCCATACACATTACGCACTAGTCTCAAAACACTAAATATACCCAGATCCACACACATACTTCTTCAAAAAGCAACAATACTAAATACATGTAGAATTGTACGAAAATTCATGGGCAAGGACCGTGATCTTTAGTGGATAAGCACTTGGCGTAAGCCCGTGTATCAGAACCTCTTTATTACAAGAGTGAAATGAAAAATTCATAAAAATATAATAATAATAATAATAATCTTTATTCAAGATAAAAAAAGATGTATCCACAACAACCATTACAAGCCCTGTCTTGCCACAAAGTTCTCGTTCTTGCTTTTTGGGAGCTCCATCCACAGACAAATACTTGTTTTGGTTTTTGATAAGTTCATGGATCAACAGAAATAAGGGTGCTCGCAGACGCCACATCACGCTCAGAGCCATCCCAATCTACGGATCAACTTTCGTCAACGAATTCACATCCTATGCAGTTCCAAGGTATTGATCCACAAGCTGCGACATATAAATTTATAATAAATAAATGATTAATATATTGGAGGACAATTTTTCACAAATCGAACTAGGCCCATAGTAAGCTCAACAAGGCTTGTGCTATGGGAACTAGACGACGATATACTTAATAGACATAAATACTTATGTAAATACATAGAAAACATTCAAGACTTCGAAACAAATATTTGCCCTTAGCGAGATTCGAGCCCAAGACCGTCAGCTTCGTAGGCAGGGTCACTACCCGCTAGGCAAAACCGGCTAAACAATCTATGAAGAAAAACATAAACATGATGATGAAGAAAAACAAAGATCTGTCTTTACGTAGCATCTCATAGGTAGATCGTCTTAGATCAGTATCTTGACTCTAGCATCTGCCGGTTTCAAAGCAAAAAGCCTTCAGAAACAAAAATGTGAAATTCTCAAATTTACATCTTAAAATTGTATGCACGATGACGTTTGACGACTTGTCAACCCTATTCATTAAACAGCTGTCTTACGTCACAAGTCATCACGCAAGCTCGGGCAAAGGGCTAGTGACTTTTCCACTTACCACGACATGAACATCAACACTTTGTTAACAGTGCGGCAGACGGCTGGGAATACTTGCGCTCGCTTGCTGATGCGTTTGAAGTTACAGAAACAGAGCAGCTCAGCTGCTTCAGTAAATGGCTAACGAATGTACATTAAAACCGCTTTATGTGGTTCTAGACGATAAAGCGAATTGGCCTGTGTTCATGATACGCTACTAATGAAATTAAATCATTAGGGGTAAGAAATAAAGCGTTGGATCTACTAAGACCATACTTAAGCAATATAATTCAAAAGGCAGAAGTCAACGGCGTTTAATCTGATGGATCGGATGTGAAAATTGCCATTCCACAGGTTCCATATTAGGACCTTTCTTATTCCTGGTATATATTAAAGATCTGCATTTTATGGTGGAGAAATTGACTGACATAGTGTTATTTGCTGGTGATGCTTCGCTTCAAAATTGAAAGGCAATTGAATTTTTTTATGATGTATTGTCTCTAACCTTGAATTTATTTTAAGTTAATAGCAAGTTGAGACCAGTTTAGAGTTAGACAGCAACACGTTAGAATTAGTAAATTATAGAAAGTTTATTGGAATAACCATTGGATGGATAGCAAATTGCAGAGCAGACCCCACATAGCTCTAAATGTGCAGGTAGATTAATGTCTGCGGCTTACGCAGTTAGGAACATCAGAAAAAATACGGATGTAGCTGCATCTAGGCTAGTATATTTTATTTATTTTCTCAGTGTCATCTCCTGTGCTATCTTACTGTGGGGGAAAGCAGCGAATACGCAAATTATTTTATTTTAGAGAAAAGACCTATTCGAGCAATTTAAAATTTAAAACGCACATTATTTTATTTTAGAGAAAAGAACTATTCGAGCAATTTAAAATTTAAAACGCACAGATTTTTATAGAGAACTTTTCAAAGATATTGACATACTAACTGTAGCTAGTCAATTTATTTTAGAAAATATTACAACATTTTTAAAATTTTGCGTTAGCTCTAATGTCAACCTTAGAAATAATCACAGACTAGTTGCGCCCCGGTTTAGACTCGTGAAAGTTACAATTATTTCAAAGATCAGTGCATTCATTCATTTCATGCAACAAGATACCTCTGGAGCCATTTGAGCAATTTAAAACCATGTAAAAGCGACTTTGTCTGAAAAGAAGATTACTGAAATGATGGGACTGTATGGGGTAAATCAAAAAAACAAAGGACTCGCTGTTAATCATTTTGTAATTATTTATAACAATTAATATAGTAATATTTGTTCTAGTTAAACACAACCATTTTTTTAAAGAGATATAAAAATCAATCTGTGCGAGTTTCTTCATCCTTGAAGAATTTTGATTTTGATATTATTGTTAAAGTTATGTAAAATTGACCATATCTGGTCTGTTGTTTAGAATGTCTAGTTTCAATTTATGTAGTTAGAAAAAAGTAACAGACTTTACACTAACATCATTAATTTCGGTCCACCGGACCTGAACATATGTCGGTATGGCATTCCATGCGTAAAGCATATATCCTCTAATTCCGTATATATGTCACTGACATCTCTCCTCCTACAATTCAATATGTAGTAAAACTTACATGCAAATTATCGAAAAGAAATTTCCAAATTCCTAGAGAATTTGTGGTAATTATGTGAAGGTTGAACCCAAAACGAAGGCGGGCTTCTTACTTATTTACTTAATAGTAAGCGGGTCGTAGTAGCACGTACTTCGTACAGGCCCCGCAATGTTTCTTGGCCTCTTTATGCCGTTTGGAGGGGGTAGCGGCGCATCAGTATACCTCGCGCCACGAAATAAGAGCGCTGGGCGACGTTGGCGGGAATTACTGCGCATATGTACAGGTATTGAGAAGTGACTAGTGCGCGTTCAAGGCCACCGCTTATAACTCGTGGCGCGAGGTATACAAGAGCGATGCACGGGCGAGAGAGAGAGATTAGAGCTCGCTCACGGGCCAAGGTAAACCTGGCAGGGCCTGTACCAACCAATCATCATCATAAATGCTATACAAGTACATATATGAATATTATTTTTGGGGAATATTTAACCCCACATCAAAAATACTGAACGAAACATCAGGGCACAGTGATGGGTCGAGGCAGTTTCTTCAAGGGTTGTCTTCGTGTTAGGTTGACATGAGAACATTTAAAACTATAAGTCACCGAGCAATTCAGGAAACTAAATAAAAGCTGCCAAGTGCGAGTTGGACTCGCGTTGAGAGGGTTTCGTACAACAATAATAGGACTAATACCAACAAAATATCCTAAAGACTTCAGGAAGTACCCTAAAATTCAGTTTTTCATACAAACTTTGCACCCCAGATTAAGGGGGTTAGGGGGTTAAGTTGTGGATTTCGGGGTTTTAATGGGATATGAGTGCAAACATTTGCTTGGAACAAAATTTCAGATTATTATGACTTCGGGAAGTACCCTAGAGGTTTCGATGACATGCAAATCGGTCATATTTTAGAAAATTAGTCTTAACATATTATAAAAAGACATAAAATATTATAAAACTACATTTGGAATCCTCACACCATCCCTTTCATTTGATATGTCACACGGCATATTTCGGATATTTTAAATTTTATTTTTATCATTTTCCCAAAATTAGGTACCTACCTAATTTTGATATTATAAATAGTTGATAGGGTGAATCGGGAAATAAGGTAAAAATTTATACATCGATATTATTGATATATCGTTGTCGATATTGTCTTGTATAATTTTGGGCTATCTTCCGTCAGACGCCGCTATCGTTCATCGAACTGACTCATGTGCAGGCGCAGGTCACCAAAGTGCGTTGCCCGATTGGACACGATTTTCCGACTTGCCTTGTAAGTGTATATGTTCAGTAATCATGATCGAGCTGAAGATATCCTGAGAGTTGACGTGTTGACTTTTGTATCAAAAACGGTTGCGTCTTGAGAAACTTAGTCAAGCAAGTCCTATACGGTAGAAGATCAAGCCTATCGAGAATAGGTATTTGCAACCACATGACGTTTTAGTGATAGTATATAATGTAGCCCATTAATGTCCCTACCGAGGGGCACAGGCCTATACCCGGTTACGAGTGAGATTAAGCCATACTCCACCACGCTGTCTCAGCGCGGGTTGATGGAGAGGTTTCACGACCACTACCACGTAGCGTTAGTAGCCGGGATCTGCAACGTGTTTTTATCTCAATAATTTTATTCATATAGCTCAGTTTGGTTTCACAAAGGGTCGTTCAACAGCCGATGCTGGTGTTGAACTAATCGACAATATTTTTGATGCCTGGGAAGACGCAATGGATGCAATAGGTGTCTTCTGCGATCTATCCAAGGCTTTTGATTGCGTCCATCATGACACTCTTGTCAGGAAGTTACGCCATTATGGTGTAAAAGATCAGGCACTTGGCCTTCTGGAGTCATATCTAACAGATAGGGTTCAGATGGTCGATGTTAATGGGAAAAGATCACCTGGGTCTTCAATAAGTATGGGCGTACCGCAAGGTTAAATTCTTGGTCCTTTCTTGTTTTTAGTATATATTAATGATTTACCTTACCTTGTTAAAGCAAAACATGGGTTAGTATTGTTTGCCGATGATACTTCTTTGATATTTAAAGTTAAAAGACAGCAATCAAATTATGACGAGGTAAACAATGCTATGTCTAGTATAGTGAACTGGTTTACTGTTAACAATTTATTACTTAATGAAAAGAAAACTAAATGTATTAAATTCGTGTTACCCAATGTGAACCCGGTAACTACAGACATATTTATAAAAGGACAGAGATTGGACCTTGTGCAGTCGACTGTCTTTTTGGGCATTACTTTAGACGCCAAACTACAATGGGATCCTCATATAAATAAATTGTCGAACAGACTGAGTTCGGCAGCGTTCGCAGTTAAAAAAATTAGAGCTCTTACCGACGTAGACACCGCTAGACTAGTCTACTTTAGTTACTTTCATAGTCTAATGACCTATGGTATTTTATTGTGGGGTCACGCTGCGAATGCTAATAGTATATTTATTCTGCAGAAACGGGCTGTTCGTGCAATTTATAGATTAGGGCCTAGAGTGTCACTGAGGGAAAAGTTTAAAGAAATCAATATTCTGACATTTGTGTCTCAATATATCTATGACAATCTTGTGTATGTAAAAAGAAATATAACTAATTTTCAGAAGTACAGTGATATACACAATTTTAATACTAGAAATAAAGACAAGTTGGTTGCTTATGTAAGCCGACTACATAAAATTAGTAATTCTTTTAAAGGCAATTGTGTACGCTATTACAATAAGGTCCCTACTGATATTAAAAACTTACCTTTAGACAAGTTTAAAATAATAATAAAACAGAAATTGTATAAAAAAGGTTACTACAGGATATCTGATTACTTAGAGGACAGATGTCCATGGGAATAGATTGTTTGAGTAACAGGCTGTTTCGATATATAATTAGCATTCATTTTGTAATTTGACAATATTTTATTTAAAAAAGGAATCGCAAAAGATGCGACGACTGTGGAGTTTCTTCGGTGAGCTCTTCTCCACAGATTCCGCCATTGGGTTAGTGAACTCACCCAAAAAAATGTAATGACGGATCTAAGTGATGTAACAACATCCTATGGAAATAAATTATTTTTGATTTTGATTTTGATTTTGTTATCCGAAACACTGAACGTCCGATATTATACTTAAAATAAATAAATTATCTCATTGGTACATGTTCAGGATTCGAACCTGTATCTCCTGTGTGAGAAGCAGGTTTAGTTTGGCCCACCGGGCCTTTTATTTTGTAAAGACTGTAGGTAACTGAATGTTGCTGTGAGGATCTTAGTCCGTTGCCTATTTACGTGGAAAGTTACGCTTGCAAACTGTTTACATTTAACTAAGCATCTGATATGAAAGTTTATTTATATCATTTATTGATATTTTATACTATCGTTGAACTAGTATTGTTTTGCTTAAGGCGAGTCTATCGGTAAAATTAGGAACTCGATTCGTGGTGGTTGAAAATTTGGACACAGCCATATTAAAAGACAAGTACTATTTAATCGCACATCAAAAATACTGATTTGCACAGCAAAAAAGGATCAGCAAAAACACTTTTTATGTTTTAAATATTTATGTGTACTCAAGTTTATGTTCTAAGTATTTTTTGTTGTTCTGGCATGTTCAACCTAACACGAAGGATAAAGGGGGCTTCGCTTCGCTCACCCCCTTTACTCTTCACCTAAGCTACCGTAGCTTTTTTCCTGATATTTGCTGTGCAAATCAGTATTTTTGATGTGCAGTTTAATATTTCCCTTTACAAAATAAAGTTCATAACACCTCACACCGCAACATAGCTGGTAAGTCAGTCGCTGCCGTCGTAGAACGTTGCGAAAGTGGGTTTTTTAGTTATATTTCTTCAAATACACAGATTATATCTTAATTTAAAACACACAGTTTTAAGATATTTTGAATACCTATTTTTTGCCGCAAGAACCATTCTGATTAGATCCAAAAAAGCTAGTTTTAGCATGTTTTAGGTAAAAAATATCTATTTTATTTTCATTTTTTTTTCAAGTAGTTGCTATTAACATGTGATGTTTTCAAACACACATATTGAAGAAAAGCGATGTCATCATAACATTATTTTTTCTTTTTGAAAGTGTCTCCTTAAGCAGGAATAGCTCTTCCAAGTTTTGCATTGGACCGAACTTGACCTTGCCCCGTGTTTAACGACATTTCAAATTTTCAACGAAATGGGTCGGGGATTAGAAAAAATCGCGTCTCCTAGGTAACAGGCGAGCAGTATATGTTAGTATACTGCTCGCCATGAACGTTCTGTGCCTAAACACACGCAAATTTGGAGCTTAATTACTTCGAAATAGAAACATACCACAATTGTGTGTCAAAATCGTATCACTCAGCTCCATCTATGACTATTCAGCTTAACCGGACAATAAAGGTCTAGGGTACAGGTCATTGCCTGCGACCCCGTGACCCACTGATCTGTTTTGTTAAACTCAATAGACCGGCCCATTGTATTTGTGACGCGACCGGGACGCAGGCAGATACACCGGCAGTGTTGTTACCTCATAATTACGCGATGTGGTAGAGATCCGAAATGTAAAGTGATACTGAACATGTCAAGAAAGATAATTAAACTAAACAAACACAACCAAAGCGTCATTGGCTTAGTAAATTGCTCACTAGGGGGTCTAGGTGGAAAATTCGAAAGATCCTACCCTGGACAACGACGGGAAATAGTGTAGTGTGTGAACACACCTTTACCCTATCCCTATATAAACTGTATGTATGTGTCAAACATGAATTATTAAACGCCTGTCTATTGAACGTAAGACTTGTCTCAATTCACCATCTATATGCCGATCCTTAAATGGCAACCGTGCCAGGATGAGGATGTAAAAAGTGAGGGGAATCAAAGTAGTAGAGAACCAGCGTATGGTCCCGAACCTATCATCCCTCTTCCCTTCAAGATGGTACGCTCATTTCTGAGAGAGTCGACCAGGAATGATCATGCCACTCTTTGGACAAACCATGAGGAGTGCAGGCAGGCTAAGCTGGCCTTGCCGTCCCCTAGCGCTAGGCTGGCTAAGACCTTGCTTCGACTTAGTAGGCCGCGCATGCGACTGGTAACTGCAGCACTTACTGGCCATGGTTTCTTTAATAAACATCTATATGTCCTAGGTGTTACCGACAGCCCCCTTTGCAGAGCCTGCTTGGAGGCAGAAGAAACGGCTGCTCACGTCCTCATGGAGTGCACAGGAGTAGCGGACTACAGGGCTAAACACCTCGGTCAATCGAGGGACCTTCCAGGGATAGTCGGTAACGTAAAGGGCCTACTGGCGTTCCTGGAGGAGTTGGGTTGGCTCGAATGATGTCGCATTCCCACCCACACGCAAAATGGGCGCTTTCGTCGTCGAGTTGCGGAAACCAGCCCGTCTTACAATTGACAATTGACAAGTAGTAGAGAATTTTCTCAGCTTTCATTGTGTAGTACACCGATATTTCATGATGTCAGCAAATGACCTAAAAACGGAACCTTCTTTGTGCCCCCAATGGGGCAAAAGGCAATGTTATTAGATATATAGACAATACAAGCATTAACGATTGTTTCTGTTAGTTAAACCGTTGTTAAATCTGACCCTAACCTATTGGCAAACGAGTGTGTCGCGTCACAGCTCGCCCTTCAGCCAGGGCCGTGGGAGACTGCCGCATGGGAAACCCGAGAAAAACAATACATTTTCATTTTACATCAATAAAAATCTCGTGAGTTATGTCAGTGGGATTTTCATTAATAAATACAACACCTAGATTGGCATATACATATGCTCTTCTTACGCCTTTTTTTCAGAAAAAAGGGTAGGCAGAGTCTAGTAAAGACTATCCTTGCTACGATCCTGGCATACATCCATTATCATCATCTATTATCCAACAATCATAAGTCTCTTCTGGTTGGGTAGAGAATGTCATGCTTTACAATTGTTATTATCATTGAAACCATAGGAAGCGCGATATTTGTGAAAAACCGTTTTTTTACACTTTTGACCTTAATAACTTAAGACGCGGAAACGTGATTTATTGTGACTTTTAGGACAACATTAAAGATGTCGAAGTAAAGGACTTATGCGAGATTCCAGCTTATTATCTCAAACATGAAACTCTATTTTTTTTGGGCTACAGGGTCATTGACGATGAGCTCCGTGGTCTAACGGGTTTCACGCTTGCTTCTCATACAGGAGATGCAGGTTCGTATCCTGACCATGTACCAATGAGATAATTAATGTATCTTGAGTACATTATCGGACGTCCAGTATTTAGGATGACACGTTAAGCTGAAGCTCCCGGCTACTATCGCTACCTGGTAGTGGTAATAAAACCCCTCCAACAACCCGCACTGAGCCAGCGTGGTGGAGTATGGCTTAATCTTATTCGTAACCGGGTAAAGGCCTAAGACATTAATGGGCTACATTTATATTTGTTTATTACAGGGTCATTCAATTCGATCCGTGTATTTTTCAAAAGCTTTCCGGATTGACCCCTTCTATAATTCAAATATATTCCCTATTTGACCTTCTGGTATTGTAAATGTATTTACATATTCGGGTGAATCGAGAATAAAAGTTTGCTATTGACTTCTTCGATTGGTTGAGTAAATACGGATTTTTTATATAAGATGCTTAGGGAAATGAGTTTACATGGGAGTAACCTGCCACACAACAATAAAATTGAAATATAAAAGTTGTCAACAGTAAACCTGATAGTTCTGGATATAATGGAAACCACGAATGTAAGCCGTTGTGAGGAATACAACACAAATAGTTTTTTGACAAGCACAATACAATTCTTCCAATATATGTTTTGTCTTAATAGTCAAAAGGTTATCAATTACTCGATATTGGTCTAATGTAAATCAATTCACCTGCAAGCACGAATTCCTCAAAATTAAGGGATAAATAGAAAATAATAACAAAATCGTGGTTATTGAATGAGCACCTATTTAACTTCATCGGTGCTTCCCGTTTTTTATAAAACCATCCAAATAATAAGTGGACAAAAGCAGTGACGGAGTGGTGGCCAAGGGACGCAACTCGACCAAGAGGCAGACCACCCGCGCGGTGGCCGGACGATCTTACCCACTTTGCTGGGCGCCAGTGGATGAGGCTGCCGCAGGACCGAGTCAAGTGGCGTGCTGAAGAAGAGGCCTATACTCAGCAGTGGGTGCGGGAGGCTGAATAGATAGATAGATAGATATAAGAAGGTCTCTCTCCATGCAACAATAAAATGAACCGAGAAAAGAAATCGATGAACTGTACTATATAGACTAAGAAAGGCTTTATAGCCTTCAACCTGTGAAGACAACAAAATGATATGATTTTTTTAAGAGGGCCTACACATAGTGATTTACATCCCACCAGGGTGGACTTAGACTAGGGGCCCATAATCTAGAATGAAACAAGGCCATATTCGAGAGAAAACTACCTATCTCAAGGTTAAAACTATCTATATGACAGATCTAAAGGTGTATTCCGATTTCACAATAATTACTTACGACTACTAGCGCCAATCAATGACGAAATTGCGACTATGTACCATTCGGTTCTGAACACATAGCGATTAGCTAAATACCTAAAAAGCCTTTATTATTACATATTTCTTGAGGAAAATTTGTGCTTAGACAAATTAGGCAGAAGGTCTCGATTGACGCAATTTTACTGTTTACATGGCACTCAAATATTTTACCCGAAACAATATAATACAGGTTATTATTGTATTCTAATCTGGCGTCTGGTAGATAAACAAGTTTTATTTAGACACGCACGCACGGTACAGAAAACACTGATATCATGCAAAATCTTTGGGATTAGGGACCTTACATTGAAACATTGAAACATATTTATTGGTAAGTGTCAATTACATGTCAGATTATAAATAAAAAATTGATTGATATACATCTGTATAAAAAATGTCAGACACATAAAAATGCATTCCATAAATTAAGATACCATTATTTAAAATTAAAATTGCCATAAAGTATTACATTAAATTTGAATTGTATTAAATTAAATTAGTTTTTCATTTCATTAAATTGGAATCACATTTTATATTGGTCGCTTCGAACTCAGCGAATGAGTAGAAGGTTTGCTCGACAAGCCAGTGTTTCAGTCGCTTTTTGAAGCATGCGGAATTAGGCGCAGATTTAATATGTTCTGGTAGGCGGTTGTATACTGTCGGACCCATGACGTGAGTCAACTTCGATGACTTGGCCAGGGTGTGTGATACCGTCCTGAGCCTGTGACCGTTGCGGGTCGCGTGTCCGTGGATGTCGTGTTGCCTGCGGAAAGAGTGGATGTTCTCGTGCATGTACACGGCCACCTGGAGTAAGACGATGGACGGGAGCGTCAAGATGTGCAGCGCTTTAAAGTGAGGTTTTATGGTTTAGGCTTTGTTCAAGGCCTCCAATTGTCCTGTCAGTGATGATTCCTGCCACGTCATCTGCGTACATGACTAATTCGCTGGAGGTCATCGCTTGTGGCAGGTCATTCAGACCTTAGGACTTATTGTTGGATGATGGCTGGAACGAGGGTTTTGTCAATGATTGTAATTCTCGATTCAACAAACCCAATTTTCAACAATATTCCCAATTCACCCCATCTAATTACTATAATAAAGGATTCAAAATTCGATCCCATGAAAAATACGTACGTATAAATAAAAGTAAACCACTGAGTAAATATACTAAACAACGCGAAATAAGTACAATACTTAAATACAATAGTCATAAAATATGAATGAAAAGTTGTTCAATCAATTTCCTTCCAGTTTATACGCATGCGCGTACTGCGTAATAGTTTTGCGTTACACCCTTATTTTTTTTCAATACATTTGCTCGAAAAGTGACTATAAATGGCAACGAATTTAAGTTCATAATCATCTTAATTACGCACTAGTGCTTTTTACTTTTTTTTCAATCTTCGTAGGAGATTTTGTTGTTCGTAGGCACACACGAAAAATATTTTTGCCAAAACGTAAAATTTACATTACGTACAGTACATATAAATAAATTTTGTTTTTTTTTGTAACATTATTTCATCAGATTATATATTTTTCACTCCATACAAATCTTAATATGCGAATTCAAAACATATTTTTTATAGGCTGTTTAGAGGTTTTGCCCAGTGCCTTTTTAAAAAAATCTAAAACACAAAACCAACGCGCCTTTTCCATGAATATTTGTTGAGGTTTTCGTTGTGTGGTTAATTATTAATAAAAGTCTGTTTTTTTTCCGCCAGTGTATTGAAAAACGTCGCATGAAACACGTATGCATGCATTATTAGACACTCGGCAAACTTTAAAAGGGCCTTACCGCAAAAAAACAAACTACTGGTCATCACTTGTTTAAAAACAAAAATGTATTGGATTCGACGTTTGTTTTGAGGTTAAACGCTGTTTAATAATTTTTTCCGCATTCTAACCTCAATTTGATGAATGATATTTTGGGATCTCAGGCGGTAAAATTCTATTCCTAACTCATTCGATATGAACCTCTCGCCACGACCCACGCCTTCGGCTCGAGCCGTTAACTTCTCGGTTCATAAATATTCATAATTCATAATTCTTTATTGAACACAGTTATTTAAAAAAGATACATTAAGAGAAAACATATGTACAAAGGCGAGCTTATCTCTAAAAAGAGATTTCTTCCAGCAAACCAAGGCATGACAGGAAATTTTATCAATAAAGGGTAGGCAGTGCACAATATCTAAACAATAATAAAATACATATAAGTAAATTACATATCTATAAAATACGGTAAATAAAATACATACTCGTATCTAACAAACTACTAAATACGTATCAATACATACATAAACCTGTACATAAAGTTTACATATAATAATAATATACATACTACAACTATCACAAAAGGGAGAGGAAGTGCTCTTTTACCCGGTTTTTGAAAGCGAAAAGAGTCGGGCTGTCTCTTATCGCACAAGGAAGTGCGTTCCACAGTCGGACCGCCTGCAACCTGAAGGAGTGCTCATATGCGGAAGTGGTATGCCTTGGAGTGGCTAAGAGTGAGACCGTGTGAGATCTCCGTTGCCGATCTCCTGAAAAGAGATACTCAAAGCGGTCTCGAAGGTAGCTGGGGTAGCGCGGATTTTTCAATATATTGAAAAGACAAAAAAAAATATGGGAGTCTCGGCGACGACGAATCGGAAGCCACCCCAACTCTTTGCGAAATTGAGAGACGTGGTCGAGTTTGCGCAGCCCGAAGATAAACCGAATCCCGAGATTCTGAAGTCGTTCGAGTTTGTTCAGAAGATCTTCGTTCGCGCTCGCCCAACAGACATCGGCGTAGTCGATTAGCGGCAGGAGAAGGGACTGAGCAAGGGTGATTTTGGTCTGCCGCGGCAAGAAGTACTGCAGACGCCTGAGGGAGTGAAAAGACGCAAAGACCCGTCTGCTGACCTCGCTGACATGTGGAGACCAAGACAGCTGGTTGTCAAAAATAACCCCAAGGTTTTTCGCCTTATCTGTGTACTCTATTGTGATGCCATTATATGATACGGGAACAATGGGTTTTTGTAACAAGGAAAGAGTGTGCCTGGTTCCTAAAATCATGGCTTGTGATTTATTCGGGTTTATTAACAGCCCGTATGATGAGGCCCAGTCTTTCACATTCTCGAGGTCAGCATTCAGTGCCTCCACGGATGAAACTACATCGCAGGGGGAAAAGTGGCGATAAATTTGTAGATCATCTGCGTACAGATGATACGAAGAAGAGAGGACGTCGGAGATGGAGTTTATAAAGACTGAAAAAAGAAGAGGAGAGAGAATACCACCTTGAGGCACTCCTGAGGAAAGATCACACCATTGAGTTTCGGTCTCTTCAGACTTAATGCGCTGCTGACGACCTCTCAGGTATGAGTCGAACCAGCCAACAGCGTGGGAGGAGACATTCAGCGATGTTAATATAGCGACAAGAATGTCAAAATCGACGCAGTTAAAGGCATTGCTGAAGTCAAGCAGGGCCAGCACCGTAACCAACCTCTGATCCATGGCTAGCTGTATATCATCGCTGACTTTTAAGAGTGCTGTGGTAGTACTATGCCCTGGTCTGAAGCCAGATTGGAAAGGATTGAGAAGTTTGTTTGATGAAAGGTAGGAGGTGAGTTGGGAGTGGACAATGGATTCAAGGACTTTGGAGAGAATAGGTAAAATAGATATGGGCCTGTAATCTTTGAAGGAGGAGGGATTGGAGTTTTTGGGCAGTGGGATGACAAGAGCTTTCTTCCACAGACTAGGAAAAGATCTAGCTGATAGAGAGAAGTTTATGATGTGGGTAATTGGAGGGAGCAACTCTTCAAGGACGCTGTGGATCATCTGATGGCTGACGTTGTCGCCACCAGCAGCTTTGGATGTGACCGCTAGCACTGCCTTTCTAACTGCGCCGATTCCAACGAGACTAAAGTTGAACGGTGAGGTACAGACTGCAGCCTTCAACCGTAGATGACGAAGGGTTGCCTGCTTTGTGGCGGGGTCTATCACGAGGGGGGGAGAAGAAAAGAACTGGTTAAGACCGTTGAGATCGACATCACCTGAAGAAAATTCCTGGGACTTGCCAACACCAAGGGTTTTAAGAAATTTCCAGACCTGAGCTGGGGTGTACATTTCTATACGCTCATAGATGTGGCGTCGCTTGGCGTCACGGCACATGCGGTTGCATAGGTTTCGAAGGCGTTTAAATGTTAGGAGATTGTTATCGGTTGGGTCTCTCTTATATCGCCCCTTCGCACGGTTTCTTTTTGCCATTAAACGCTTGATAGCGTCTGTCAACCACGGAGCAGGAAAATGTTTTACCCTGACCTTTTTCATTGGTGCGTGCTTGTCGAACAGCCCCAGGACAATTGAGTTGAACTTCAGGATTTTGTCATCAACGGTCTCACCAGTTACAACGGGGGTCCAATCGACAGATGAGGCATCTGATTTCAGGGAATCGAGGTTCACACCTTTGAAGCTTCGAATATCAAGGAATTTGACTTTGCGCTTAGGGAGCCTAATTTTGTATGAAACATACACCAGATCGTGATAGGAGAATGGGGCATTAAGCTGGCCATGAGCAGCCACCTTGGCTATGTTGGAGATAATCATGAGATCGAGACGGGAGGGAATACAGTGCGGTTGAAAGTGAGTAGCGTCAAGGGGAAGAATATGTAAGTTAGAGGAATTTACAATAGATTTAAGTTTGGCAGAGCGGGCGTTATTTTTCAGGAGACAGGTGTTAAAATCACCGAGAATGAGAGTGTCACTATAGAGAGGAGTCAAGTCACTGAGTAGAGATTCAAAAGAATCAAAGTAATCGATACGAAGTGAGGGGCTGTAATATACACCCAGAAGAATTTTGTTGTGGTGCAAACTGATCTCAAGGAAGAGATACTCAGCTGAACCAGAGTACAGGCTTGGCGAGTGGCAGATGACTTTGCACGGAATGTCAGAACGTAAGTAGATAGCAACCCCGCCATCTGCTTTGCCTGTCCTATCGTTGCGATAGAGCCTGAACCCTGGCAGAGAATACATGGAGGAAGGAAGAGATGGTTTCAGAAATGATTCGGATACAAAAATACCATGTATAATCTGATCACTGAAAGCTTCCAGGAGATCAGCGTAACTAGCAGGAATGCTTTGGGCATTAATATGAACGACATTGAAATTGAACTCCGACTTTGCGTCCGCAAGGGAGTCGACACCTCCTGAACCAAGAGAGTCGCCGTTAGAAGAGCTAGAGAAAAAACTGTCTGTGAAATTGTTAATGATATCCATTTAAAATAAATAAATAAATATACTACAATAGCTATAAAATAAATATAAAACTAAACTATAATATCCTCCCTTACGAGGTTTAACACTAAATTAATAATTAAATACAAAAAGCCTGAACCCAAACACACTGGGCTTGTTGGGAAATAATCTATTACCTTAAAGGTTTGAAACAACACAGACAAAACAAACAAGCAAAACGCAATGAACAAAACGCTGACAATCATTACTTTGTTTGAGTGTGACGTGACCTACATTTCGTTTCGCTCACTTATGGGTAATATGCAGGCAGGCAGAGTATGGAACAACTTAACATAAAGTTGTTATTATAAACATAAAGAGAAAAAAGAATAAGTGTCGAGAATCAAGCGAACAGGAACGAGACGGACTGTGAACATACAGGTCAACTTCATATCATGAGTGGAACACGCCCCGCACGTTCCGTGATGACAATTGATGACATTAGACCACAGACAATCACTTGACATAACATTGACTGACATTAGTTGTTTTGATATTAATAATTATTAACATAAATTATAAACATCAAACCGATGGAAGCCACCTTATAAGAAATTGAATTGAATAAATTATAAAACTTACCTACCTGCTAAAAACAAGAAAACACGTATAATCCGAACAATTTTGGAGAACACTTCAGGCAGCAGAACTGATCGACGACATATAAAGCCGCGGCCTACTTTTTCGCTCCCGGCGGCGGCGGCACTCCTTTGCGCCTGATGCTGGGGGTGCGTTTGCTCAGGCCCGACGCTGCAGCAGCCGTGGGCGCAGCGACCGAGGGAGCAGCCACAGCAGCGGTCGGCTTCTTTGCAGGAGACTCCTTTCCCTCAGATTGAGTGGTGGAAGGAGGGAACTGGCTGGTGTACACCAGTAGGTCCGCCATACACTCCACCTTCCGCCTAGTCTTATCTGGGAGTAATAAGACGATCCTGCCCTCCGTCGTCCAACAGTTCCGTACACCAAAGTGCTTCCTGGCGGCTAAGAATACACTGTGTCTTGATTTTGTGAGGAACTCTATAAGGAAATATAAGCATTTGCGAACTCGTAGGAAATGTAATATTGAAGTAACACGATAATAGTACCGCATCCTGCCTGTTGACTAACTTTGCACACTGTATCATAATGTACTATTACATGTGTAGGATAGACATTTATGCTATATAGTGAAAGCAAAAATTTACTTAATAAACTAGTGGCTCTGTGAGCTATAGAAATCGCGAGCGACATAGATAGGAAATTTACGTTTTTAGGGTTCCGTACCTCAAAAGGTAAAAAGGAACCTTACAGGATCACTGGCGGGTCCGTCCGTCCGTCCGTCCGTCTGTCACAGGCACTTTTCTCAGGTACTTTAAGAGATAGAGTCTTGAAATCTACTGCAAAAATAATTATCGTGGTGACCGCAACATAATTCAAGCCTAATATGAAATAAATATTGCCTACAAAAAAACACCGTTAAAAGGCAAGTAGGGTAGCACTGAAAAGGGCTATTTTATAAACTTTTCAAAAATATATTTTTTTAGATTAATATTATCAAAGTTTTGATAAGTTCAGAATTTATTATCAAAAAACTGCAAAAAATACCATTTCTCCCCCATATCTCCGAAAATAGAAGATACAGAATTTGCCAAGTTTTTTTATTTGTGTAGACCACATAAAAACTTATAAATGCACGTGGTTACGTACATGAATTATAAAAGTAGCCGCACCAAACTTTGTAAACAACATTTTGCAATGTAAAATCCAAACTAGTGAATAGTTTGGATTCCACAGCATCCCTACCATTGTGCGGTGGTACGGAACCTTCGTGCGAGAGTCCGAATCGCACTTGACACACCCCGGCCGACCCTTCAAGTTTATCGGAAGAACATATGGAACTATTATAAAAACAATTATCCCGACTGCATTTTCTTTCAATACCACATAAAAACTTATGAATGCACCTGGCTACGTACATGGAGTATGAAAGTACCAATAACTTTGACTACATTTTCCAATCTAAAATCCTGCTCATTGAATTTTCACTAAAATTATATAGCCAATGGTCTCCACGAATCCAACGGCCTCATTTGTTAAAATCTATCAAGCCGTTTGGGCTGTAGCGGTTTTTTTTTTCATTTTCAATCCTATAACTCCGGCAATTTGAAAAAAAATCGACAAAAAAAACATATAATTATGTAACCTGCCCACCAAATTTCACGGGAATTGTCTGAGAAACGCGACCTGTAGAGGAGAACATCCGGACAAACAGAGATACGAAAGCATTTTTTCCCAAGCTGAAAGGGTGTCGCTTCGTCGCGCTTCGCGCTCACTCGGTCAATAAATATTTAATTATGTACTAAATAATATGGCGTCACGCCTTTTGCCATACGGGGTGGCAGAGGCACAGTTGTGCCCACGTTTAGTCAGCTATTCACTACTCCAATATAAGTTTCAGGGGGCTAGCCCATCGCCGCTGCTATGGAGATTGATGATTTCCTCACGATGTCTTTCTTCACCATTAGAACGTCCATAATTATGTAAGATAAATTACTTATCTCATCGGTACGGTCAGCACCGGTTCGAACCGGCATCTCCTGTGTGAGAAGCGGACGATAAACCAAGTAGACCAAGGAGTGATCATTTATGACAGTTGCCTGAAAAAAAATCTCAGAATTTTATAACTAGTAGACTGGAGACTGCGTTCTGTCAAAAGCTATACATACATGAGCATGAGGTCCGCTAACAACGCCATCTTTTGAAAGAATATAAGACCTGAAAAAATATTTTTAGATTTTTCGTTTTTTTTTTGTCTCTCCGTAGGATTTTACTAAGTCTTCAAAAAATCATTTTAAATATGTTCATCCAAATAGATCCAACCGTTTGCGAGATTCGCGCTTACCAACACAGCGATTCATGTTTACATACGTATGTATAGAAGATAGAAGAAGATAGAAGATATAGGAGTGAAGAGGTACAAAAAGAAGCAGAGGAATAAAGCCATACAAACAATTAACTGTGGGTGAGTATACATTACGTGAGCCATCTGACAATGTTTGCCCAATAAAACCTTGAGATTTAGCGAAATTAATCCCCATTCTGGCATCTATTGTCATCGGATAATACCTATAGCAGTTTATGCGAGTGTTGCTAACAATGCTGCCAAGTGACGAGCGATGCGCAGGTCGTCTTTGGGGCAAACGAATGGGTTATTACAAGGCCAAGACTGGTTATGTTTTTGCTGCGCAGTATTTAGATGCGGGAAGTATTAAACTGCACATCAAAAATACTGATTGGCACAGCAAATATCAGGGCAAAATGCTGCGATAGCTTAGGTAGGTTGAACATGCAAGAACAACAAAAAATGCTTAAAACATAAATAAATGAAATATTTATAACAAAAAAAGTGTGTTTGCTGATCCTTTTTTGCTGTGCAAATCAGTATTTTTGATGTGCGATTAAATACTGGCCTTTAGATACAGACGGGGTCTAAGCGTATGATTGAAATGCACAGGCAACAACGAGTCTGACAGACCTCCATGTCATGCCTCTCACTCTAGTCACATCTCAGTCGGCGCTAAGTTTGTGTCTGAGTGAGCGGTGTGTGACCTCTCTTTCTCGCATAGGGTTAGGTGAGGTGAGAGAGAGGTGACAGCTCACACAGAGGCATGAACTTATGAACTTTTCGAACACGGAATAGGGTAGTTATCCTGAGCCCGAACCATTCCCGGAGGTTTTTGGTTATAACCTAAAATGTAATTTGTTTATAGTGCAAGGAAACCAACAATGTAATGAATCATTATAGTTGTTACATTTTTATTTACGTCACCTATTTTCCCGTAGCGAAGCACTTCAACTTTATCAAAGTGCCGGCTACCCACTGCATGGTAAACATTGAATTAGGCCTCAGTTGTCAAAGCAGCTCGACAGATGGCGTCGTTGAATTTGCGGGTCTAACAAAGTAATAATAAGTAAGAGAGAGACAGGGTAATTTTATTATTTTATTTTCATCCAAGTTCTTTATTTGACACGAATTAAATATACATATCACACTTAGGACACTTAGGGATACACATTATAATATACATTTGTTACGTAGGCTCTAAGCATCTTTTAAAACTTGCAAAATAAACATTTTAATGATCCAACCGACTGTGTAGTTACTTTAAACAAAAACAGACACTAAATAATGTATTTTAATTTGGTACGTAAAATAATAATACCTTGGACACTATTTACACACATTGATCTAGCCCCAAACTAGGATTCCCTATATCTTGGGTACTAGGCAACGATACACATACTGTACTTAGATAGATAAACAACCATAACTAGGGTACAAACATCCATTCTCATCAAACAAATATTTGCCCCCACCGGGACTCGAACCCGGGACCCTTGGCTTCGTAGGCAGGGGTCACTGCGGACTCGGCCATTAGGGTCGTCGTAAATACTTATCGCAGGTTTATAACTTAATAAAAACATCATATTCAATTGTGGTGTGTGACCTGAGTATGACATTTCATATATGCGCTGTGGTCCAAATTGTTGAAAGTCACAATCTCGTCATTTTCGGACCTCAGTGTTAAGCCTCAAATTCTGTCACGCCCTCTAGCGACCTATTTGGCTGCTTTGATTTTTAAATCAAGTTAGAAAACTCTTTATTACGCTGAATTGACAGCTACACTGCCATCGTATGCACACATACATAACTTGTTTACCGTTCACATGATAACATCTATGACGTGTGCACTGCAACTATCAAAGGCATCGGAATGCATAGATTTCTTCGATAAACCGTACCTTGACAATTCTATGAAACCTCGGACTCATATATTTACATATTTTTGACGCAGTTCCTAGAATAGAATAGGATGCGCATTTATTTGCTGTAGCAGCACACACACACATATTCCACATATACACATAAAAAACTAGCAAGACTACTGAATCTCATTTTACCTGATTAGCCGACATTGGTACAATGTTGTTCAGCACATGGCAATAATATAAAAAGATAACGAGAGCTGCAGGATAGCATGGATCAAAAGGTGGTTAAAACTGGTTATATGTATGTATGTATTAACAATCGGTGGTTTTGGCAGAAAGACAATTTCATCACAGCGGCTAATAATTGGCTTTTGTTTAAACAATCACCAAAAACGCACCTATTTTACTACCAATAAATTCGAAACGACCTCCAGAATTAGTAAACGACCACCAAATTGTGTCTGGATAAATGATCACCAAATTTCTTTTTATGTTTTGTGTACTTATAAGTTGATAATTTAAGTATTTTTTGTTGTTCTTACATGTTCACCCTAACACGAAGGATAAAGGGGGCTTCGCTCCGCTCACCCCCTTTACCCTTCACCTAAGCTACCGCAGTATTTTGCCCTGATATTTTCTGCAACTTTTTGTGATCATTTACCCATTTTAGGTAGGAAAAATATATTTTGGTGATCATTATATTTTTTGCCGTAATAATTTGACATTCGCCAATTCCCCATTAGCCTATTAGCATGACTTATCTATAATCTCGTTTCTTTTGTCTTTTCAAATACAGAAGAAACAAGGAGGAAACTGAACCATTTCGTAAGGATTACGAAAGCAAACAGTGTCACCACGAAATTCACACACTCTCGCTGCGGACTGTTTTCCCGCAGTGCGATAGAAGGCTCAAACACCCGATGCCTCATATTGTCGCCGGCGCGACATATGGTCAATCGTGCTACGATATAAGTTGTTTAAAATGGTTGTGAGTATGTGAAATCTACGAAATTTTATCCATTGTAGGCACTTCGACCTGTCACCGCACTGAATATATAGTGAAAATCTGTGTTTCTAGTGATTGGAAATTAACTATCGAATATAATTTACAAAACTACTTACTTAACAGAGCGTAAATAAAAGGTGTAGTCATGTTTGAAAGAGTTATTATAAACGGTGTAAAGTCAATTATTAGATGTAAGTACAAAACTGTAGGTGTAACTAAGATTTATTTTTCTTCACATCGGTATGAGGTTTTAGTGGCAGTAGATTATAAAGCGTAAGATAAAAAAAACAGTGCGGGGGGAGGTCGAAATACCCAGCAAACATTAACTGGTATTTAGACAACAATTTGCATCAATCAGTGTGATGATGGGTCATATCATAAAACACGTTACGAGTTTTGTGATCGGACTGATAAGGAAATCAACAGAAATCTTTATTTGCCTTTTTCACACACGAAAAATGACAATGCTGCTCTTCGCACCATGGAGAATTCGCCACATTTCGCTCCCGCACGGAAAGCAAGCTCTCGCATTGGGTCTTTCGACACGCTATCGCAGTGAGCGTGTTAAGTGTGTTATCGCTTCTGATAAGAGCCAGGAAAGTGTACTACCTTCATTATAGTGGATAATGTGTGTATATGCGACACATCTAGGAAATCACGATAAGATTCCACGCCCTGGCGCCGTCTGCTTGGCTTAGATAAGCATCACTAAATTAAGTCGATAAAAGCATTATAGTAGATTATTGGCTCCAAATTCTAATGAGGTAAGTCCTAGATTAATTTCATGACAAAAGTGCATGCCACATTCTCTACAAATGGCTGCGTGATTCGCTAACTCAAATCCAGAACAAACCCAACGCAGTGGAAGTGGGTTTCTGACAAATTGTCGTTAATTGTGTGAGACTCATGTCGAGGGAACAGTTACTCACATACGCTGAAATACTTACGCTGAAATACTTGGTTCCCTTCGCCCTGCACGTTTCCTGGATATTGCTCACGAGTAACAAGACCACACTAAAATTCAACGCACTCGAAAGGAGAATATAAATCACATAAATTATATTCGCCTTTGAGAACCTGGATATTTTAGTGTTGACTTGTTACTCTATATATGTTTATGCACTATTCAGGAAACGTGCAGGGCGGAGGGAACCAAGTATTTCCTGGAACATTGGCGAAATTACCCGAGAAATTGAATTGAGATTGAAAATTCCGTGTTTCGATTGACGAGGGAAAAAAACTCCAAGTCTTGGATGTTCTTTTGTGTGTGACCTCACTGTTTATCGTTCCCACGACAAAGGGTATCCTAGTGTGGGGTCAGAAGCAATGTATAGGCCTGCATATAAAAGTTTAAGTTTTCTAGTTTAAGATAGATTTGATATACTAAAATCTGTCAGGTTATGAATCGTAACAGGCAATCAGAAGTTTTATACCCAACCTGAAGCTTCCTGCTACTACTTATCATAGACGAGTCAAATCTAATTTGAACATGTTTAAGTATATTTATTTATTGGAGCAATATTCAGAAAGCCATGTCAAGTAATTATGGATTTAAGACAGAAAATTTGAGTTATCGTTAACTTGTCACTGGCGATGTGATAACCCCCAGCTACCAAGGCCATGCTGATAACTTTTCACAGAAGTCGAATTAAATGGTTACAGTTTTATTCGGTTGATAAGATAGAAGTAAGTTAGTTTCTTTTTTTCCTATCCATTCTAGGTTTGCTTGAAGAAATCTTGTTAGAGATCGCCTTTGTACATGTTCTTTAATTTATATCTGTTTTGTTTTCAGTTTTGTGCAACAAAAGTATTACAAGTAAATATAATGAATAGTTAAGGTCGAAAAATCACGATTTCAATAAAAAAAAATGCGTGCATATGTTATAGTTTCATAATACTGATAGAGTCCATTAATTTGTTATGAAATATAATGCTTGCGGAAAAAGATGATTCAATATTTCATGATAAATCTTATGTTTAATAACTAATACTACAATGACAGTAGGAATCTGGATCAAACATGCATTTATACCGAATTCAGAACAAACATTCACGAAACATTCCCCGGCAGGCAGTTTTTAAGCTATTTTTCCATTCCTCGCCTCGAGTTATCATGTCACATAACACGATATTGTTATCTGTGGCATGATTACCACGACGCAAGTGTGCTCTATAAAAAATAAAGTACTAGATTACAGACTCAATAATTTAGTGACCCAGTAGATAAACTGCCGAAAATATGCACAACCGATTACGGATCGTATAGTAATGGAAATGTGGAATATTATTTGCAATAAATGGAAGCAATTTAAAGTATCTCTCAAGGTGGTTTTGTTTTATTTCTTCAACTCTGTGCACTTTGCACGCCTGTCAGAAAAAGCCAAGCTGTTCTTATTTTTCTTGACCTACTGCCCATTTTATCAATTGAGTTTGCATTGGTTTTGACTTTGTTTCGCTTCTCCGAACTCGGATCCTTTATGAAGATTTCGTCAAAAATCCATTTACCAAAGCAATATTGCCGTCTATGATATTGATGAGACTTTTTGATACATTATTGCCATGTTTCAAGAAGTCCCGATAAGCTCTATGTGACAGTATCATCTGTCAATTTACAAACAACATTTATTATTTATCCATTTACGGAATATTAGTGCTATCTATGTATTGTGGGTGTAAACTGTGCCTCGGATTAATAGGAATAACCCTCTCTTACGAAAGCCTAAAGAAATTTAGAAGAATATAGAAATTTAGTCCTAAAAGTCAAGAAATTAAAGAGAGAGAGTAACTTCTTTTATTTTACATAACTTTTCCTACGACTACATACAATCTAACACTACATACAAGACCTAACAATATATACACGACCTAACGATTTATACACGACCTAACAATATATATACACGACATAAATGTTCAGGCTCTGGGAGAGTAGCAGGCTGGAGGAGTACCAGGTGGTAGTAGTTGAAGGCGAAAGGCAGTAGATGCAGAGCTTCAGCAGGTTAGAGTGCAGCAATTGGGAGAGGCCCACGGGCGTCGCAGAGTTAACGGAGAAGGGCAGTAGACACTGAGCTTCAGCATGGAAATGCAGCAGTTGGGAGAGCCCCACGGCCGTCGTAGAGTTGAAGGAGAAGGGCAGTATACGCAGAGCTTTAGCTGGTTGGAGATGCAGCAGATGGGAGAGCTTCAAGGGCGTCGAAGAGTTGCAGGAGAAGGGCAGTAGACGAAGAGCTTCATTAGTTTGGAGAAGCAGCAATTGTCTCCGAAGCAGATTGGCCCGGGAACTTCTTAACATAACATAATATAATACAAAAACATTCATAACATAATATAAACACATAACATAGACAGAATAATGAAACTCCATTCACAAAAAAAATTACAGTTTAGTCGTACAAACCAAATTGAAGTAAAGAAAATAAATACAAGTTCCAACGACGTAAACCTTTTTGTAACCTTGCTAGCCTATAGATCAAAAGAACCTTTAATCCTTGAGCAGAATAAGAATATAGCGAAACTTGATTTTGCAGTGTTTGTCGAAATCCTGCAGGTGAGTTTTAGCGGATCGAGTGGGGAAAACCCTACAGTATGGGAAAAGGGGTGACGCTGTATATAGGTATACATTTTTTGTATGAGTGTTAGTAAATACGAAAAACCGGTCAAGTGCGAGTCTAAATCGCGCACGAAGGGTTCAATACCACCGTTCAATGGAAGCGATGGTGTGGAGTGAATAGTTTGGATTTTACACAGCAAAATATTGTTTACAAAGTTATTGGTGCGGTTACTTTCACACTCCATGTACGTAACCAGGTGCATCCATAAGTTTGTATGTGGTATTGTTGTATGGGAGCCCCCTTAAATATTTATTTTATCCTGTTTTTTAGTATTTGTTGTTATAGCGGCAACAGAAATACATGATCTGTGAAAATTTCAACTCTCTAGCTAGCTAGGTTCTTGAGATACAGCCTGGTGACAGACGGACGGACGGACAGCGAAGTCTTAGTAATAGGGTCCCGTTTGGAACCCTTCGGGTACGGAACCCTAAAAAGAAACGCCCTTGTGTCCGATGTTACAATTTACGCATTCATATATCAGCCAGTACACATTGATAAGAGCATGATATCTCTTCCTTATTTGTGCTGCGTGCATTTTCCGAGTTAGTAGATTTGTACTTGTGGCCAGTGAAATACAGATTGTAAACCTGTGTAGATATAATGATGTACCTATGTATGTACATGTCACCGTAAGATTGTGAACACCGTTAGTTTATGCACCCCAGAAATGTATCTCCCGAGATTATTAAGGTGATATGTAAAAGCGGGAATACGAATCTAAACGAAAGTGACAGCGTTAATTACTACCACATAAGAAAAAAGAGAGTAATAATAATAATAATAATAATAATTTTATTTCATCATCAAAATAGTTAGAAGAGTAACCAACTAAGTCTTTATAATAATGTCACAATAATAAATTGGGAACATCTGAAGCCTGAACTAGGTATAAATAACCTGTATTTCTGGCCCCAGCGCAACTTCCGGATTAAGGTGGGATGCAAAATTTATATATAGTTGTGTCTATCCGATTGAAAAATGATTATCGAGATGAATATAGAACTAAAAGAATTTAGTTACAAAAATTAAAATTTAAACTTAACTTTAGAGTGCAAACAATGCGCTCGACTCAAACCACATAAAATTGTTTAAAAATAAACTACGCTATTTTGTCAAAATTATTTTCAAGGAGAGTTTACGAATGCATAATAACCACATTTTAAATGCAATTTTGCAATTAAATTAGTTCAGATTTCATAATTACAGGAAAAAATAAACAATTTAGAGGTATTTTCATATTTAAATTATATCGAGAAAATTTCATCCAAATGCGTTTTCCTTAAGTGAGAATCAGAATAAAATACTCAATAAACATATTCTCACAAAATTAAACACGTAGATGTCTTTATACTGGAATGAATAAATTCGAACAAAACCCCATTTCTTTTTGGTATCGTCTTAACTATCGATAAATTGTTAACTATACCTTACTGCTTACAATATAACATATACATTTTCATTTATTTATAATCAAACGATTAAATTGTAACTGGTTGAAACTTCCAGGGCGTAGTGGTGAGACAGAGTAGGTGAAGGATACACGGGGTGAGCGAAGCGAATCCCCCTTTATCCTTCGTGTTGGTTGACATGTAAGAACAAAATAAATTTGAAACCCTTTCGGTCTGGTTCACAATTTATCGATAGTTTATAATCTAACGGTTTTACAATGTTAAATAAAATTAAAAAAAATGTAGCCCATTAATGTCCCCACAGGGCCACAGGCCTTTACCCGGATATGACTAAGATTAAGCCATACTCCACCACGCTGGCTCAGAGCGGGTTGATGGAGGGGTTTTAACCGCAAACTTTTTAACAGAGTAACTATTTTGAAAGGAGTTGCTTATTACTGAAGAATGGAGTATTGAATAAGCGCTCTTTCACACTATGCAGCGCAATGGTCGCGCGACTGCCGCGGTGCGGTCGCGCGACCAACGCTCAGAAGCGGCTGATTTCCATATTAAGGCTCGTGTATCGGTAAAATTTGCATCTCGATTCGTGGTGGTAAAATTTTTTGACAAAGCCATATCAAAATAAAGTTCATACCAGTTTTAACATATTTTGAGAACCCATTTTTTTAGCAGGAACCAAATTTCAAAGTTTATTTACATTGTTTTAAATCGAACTAACCGATTGAAGGAAAAGTTTGCGTCTTCATAAAACATATTTTTCGGGATTTCGTAAGTGCCTCCTTTAAATAGAATGGCGTTTCAAAGATGGGCAATTGATAAACCCCCCATAATGAAAGCAGCATGACTGCATCTCGGCAGTCGCGCGACTGACTAAAAGTTTTGCAGACGCCATCTATGCATCCATTTCAAATTCCAGTCCAGTTATTAAAAGCAAGAAAAACAATGATGTTTCTCCGTTGGAATCCATTTTCAAAATGAAGCGTGCCACCCCGTGTCGCGCGGCTGAAGTGTAGTGCGAAGAGATGTGCGGCTGTCGCGCGGCATCCGCGCGACAGCCGCCCTAATGTTAATGCTCACTAACTAGATTAACATGGGCAATGACTGTGCTTCTGCCGAAGTGTCGGTTTTAGGAATTAAACTATGAACTTAAAGTGGACATTTCAGAACTAATTCACTTCAAGGACATTTGATCATACATATACAGGATATGATGTATCCAGAAGCTCAGTCTGCAATGCGAAGTTGGCTGAACATGTCAGACAAGCCAGCAAAAGACAATTGCATTCAACTTCACATGTGATATCGTTTTCGGGACATGGTCGCTTAGTTATTGAAACTCGGCAACTGGGGATCGTTTCATAAAGTGACAAGTATACAAGTTTTAGGAATAGATCTTGTTATGCTCAGCCTACCTCTCACATCCAGACTTGGTTTGATGTATGTCTTTACAGTCTGTTAGTCTTTCAACCACTCACACGTCCGGGTTTCTAAGCATCGTCTTACATTGTATCTTTCTCTATAAGATTTTGTAAATCAGCTATCTTTATGTTCAGGCTTCTCAGCACCTAATGACCTCGTAGGGGCCCATGAGCTACGAGGTAGCATGACGATCAGGTGCCAAGAAGTGATGAACGTCGGCGATTCACCGAGCTGAAGTTATGTGGGGTAGATCTAACCTGGTCTGTGCTTCGGTCCCGTCAACCTCCTGTCTCTCTGCAAGGCCCGGGTGCACCCTAGGCTCTTCTTGGTAGACAGGTTCTTCAGCCAACCAGGTATGACTGGCGGGCCAGCTTCAATGAGCACAGTGTTCCAACACAGGTTATGTTCTACGTGGTAAATACAAATCGGGCACGAAAATCCGAACTTTATCTGGTTCGAGAGACAACGGCACACTCAGCTATATTAACAATCCTGAGGGAATCCCGAATACATTCCAGATGCCCTGCGATTTAATTTCAACCCCTAACCAAAACGCGTTTACATTGCGAGGGCTTTCGTCTGTCAGTTGTCAAAACTGCCTGATTGACAGCTAACGTCAAAATTAAAATGACCGTTCAGAAACCATCGATCGAATATCGATTTGTAATCGAACACTTTATATAGGATGTGTAAGTCATATGAGGGCACATGATCGACGCTACGCAAAAAAACCAGGGACCTCATGAAGCAGTCTCCGTGGCCGGATACGGCTTGGAACCCATCGTAATCATCATCATCATCATTGTAATAAGATTTACTGTAGGTTTTCATAGAGTAATTTATGTTGCGTGTATTTTACACGTTACGAAGTTACTGTAAAGTGGTAATTTGTAGTTTTGTGAAAAGGGTCTGGTGTTAAACTGCATTCAGTGTCGTATCATTCGAGTCGCAATCCGATTATGTCCCATGGTTCAACTTCACATGATTATATTTCAACTGCACATTCGCAAAGGTAAAATAGTCTGAATATCTTTGACAACTCTTTTTAGAGATAAGCTTTGCCTTTGTTGCCCATATAAAGTAGCGCCAGCGAAAATCTCCAAAAACGCCTCAAGTAATGGACGCCCCCTTCCCTAGCGGGGTAATAAAGTGCGCTTACAGTGTCGTGCATATTTGCGAATATTGGCGAGCGCCATACTAACCTCACTCGCACGCGGGGTCTACTCCATAGTGAATCCCGCGTGCGAGATGAAACCCGCATTACACAATTGTGCCTACGCAACCTCGTATGGTAAAAGACATGACGGTATCATCATCATCATCACACTCAGCCCACATCAACCCTCTGCTGGGCACAGGCCTCTTCTCTAAAGCGCCAATCTCCCCGGTCCTGTGCCATTCGCACCCAGAGGGATATCGATGACTTGATGATATCGTCGTATATCGGGCTGGTGGTCTGCCCACTGGCCTTGTCGCTCCCCGTGGCCACCACTCTGTGACTGCTCTGGTCCACCGTCCGTCTTCCCGTCTAGCCAAGTGTCCCGCCCATCTCCACTTCAATCTCGTTATCTGTTTGCCTACATCTGCAACCTTCGTTTTCCGTCGAATTTCGACGTCTGGCACACAGTCAACGAGAGAGACACCCAACATGGAACGCTCGATCGCTCTTTGTGCTACTTTTATAGCATGCACATTATGTTTTGTGAGCGTCCATGTTTCGGCTCCATAGGTGAGGATGGGCAAGACATGGGATGCTTTAAATATCTAAATTAGCAGTAACAGTATTAGCGATAATCTTGTATTGAGTTGTCGCGGTCACACGCACATGCGCGTCGGCGCCAATTTAGCGACGCAAGCGCATAACCGAGTTCCCACAGACAAAAGACGCTGTAGCGACAGCAGAAAAAGTGGATAGTCCTTATATTGAATTTATATAACATTTCTTTATTGCACGCCAATAATATTACAACAAGATTTACATAACTACTTACTGTTATAAACTTATTTAAATCAATTTTTAATCAAAAAATCGTAAGGGAACCGTAGCTCCATCCACCATTCACTTTACCATGTCAAGGAAATTTGTCAATAACGTGGCAACTGTGCCTCTGCCAATTCATAAGGGAAAAGGCATGACGCCATATTTTATTAAAAAAATATTACAAATAATATAAAGAATCAAGTGTTACATGCAAATATTGTGCAAGCTTATCTCTAATAAGAAATCTCTTCCAGCAAACCAGGTTAAGATGGGACAGGATGATGTTGTTGTCAATGCTCAATTATTTCACATTTAAGAAAAAACGTTTCAAGAATTTTGCTTTGTCCCTCAGTAATTCAGTAAGACGATTACACGATTAGTTCTCTTCAGAACTAATTTAATTTTTAACCGAGTGACTGTTTTACCAACTAAGCGACTGGCCTTTGAGCGATATTTTGCTCAGTCATTAGTTGCTAGATTTCTAACTTTCCGATTAAAATTATTACAACATTATTAAAATATAAACATTTATATATAGGCTCATAGATTGCGTTGGCCATACAGTAGGATACCCTGTGTCGTGGGAACCAGAAACAGCTACGTCACACACATATAAACATCCAAGAGCTGAGGTTTTTTGTCAAGTAGGTATTACTTCCGTTGCCGTCGCTACTCTCACAGGATACGGCTGCTGCGTTCGCGCATCGAAATAAAACAAAACGTTCACTTTTATGCTTAGCACTTCACAACACAATACGTACTACTTACCTATAACTATACAACACTTAGCTTGTATAGGAAGCTTTTCTAGGTATAATACCCTCTTGAGTGCAAGCCGAGACTGGTCGTTATTTCTAAAAACTCCGCAACAGTTTTGCTCTTGAGCTGCTGACGGTACGTTATGGATAAATCACAATCAAATACCGAGAAGATAGCTTATCTCTAAAAAGAGTTGCCTTCACGTTTACGCATTTGTTGGTAACTTTGTATGGAAAGGTATTTTTTTTTCATGGAACCCTATGTTCCGCGAGAAACAGAATAAGCTTGCTAGTTCTACATACACTAAACTAGTATGCGGACCCAGTTGGTTCCGGTTCGTACTGTATGTACAGTTTGAAAATTAATATATACAGGCGCATACGTTGCTTCTGGCCCCACACTAGGATACCCTGTGTCGTGGGACCTGGGGATATTTTACCATGTACTGAATACTGAATACCATGGGCTGAATTGAATAAGAATTTACAGCTAGTCTTATAACTACCAATATCTATACTCCAAACTAGTTATCAACATCATAAACGCTTACGAATAGCATAAGCCGTAAACCATAGAGATATCAAAGTAAAGAGTTTCGTTAACCTGAGATATAAATAACAGTTTAGTATGAATCAGTCAAAGATAAGTCCACCAAATCGTCTGAAGAGTTCATTGACTGAGGAATAGAAAAAAATTGGCATTCGTTTGATGTCAGTTGACATGGCTTTAATGTTTTACGTTACGTTTCGTTACAAGAAAACTAGATATAGAACACGACAAGCCATTTAGTTTGATTGCGCGTCGCTCTAAAAATAATGTTGTACGTCATTTCATTGAATACAGGATGTAGAGTTGTTAGGGTCTTCTATGGGAGCTTGCTCACGTCCGAAGGTATTGCTTGGATTCTACAGCCCTTCATGTCTAGTGCACCAAATCAAAACACAAAAAAAAACCATGTACTCGAAATAAAACCTGTCCTGTAAATATATAAAAAATCTTGTACATTGGCGATACTAATCGAAGTTAGGTCGCCATTAATTAAGAAAATAAGGTTGTCTAGCTGTTATGTGGGCTCACTTATTCGTTTGGTTTTAATTCCCAAAAAAATCTACCTAAAACAACGTAGTCTATGTCTTTCGCGTTTTGATTTCGCTCTGGTATTGGATTTTTATTAAATCATATATTCCCATGTTTATTTCAAAGGCAATATAAATGAATTTACTTTAGGGAGGATTAAGGGGCATAGATCTGTACGGAGCGAGGCGACCCTATGACGCCTCGCTCCGTTCACACAGAACTGAAAGTTAGGTAGTGGTTGGTCGGAACTTCATGAACAACCTGTAGCCGAGCGGAGCGGAGCGAGGTGACCTCATATAGTTTCACAGAACCGAATTGGTTGGGTTCTAGGTCACTGTCTGGTATCAATATTTTCTGCTTTATATACTTTCTGCTAACTGCATGCATTTTGGACCGCGGCGCGCAAGTGACCGCAATTTTGTGGGCGATACAGGAGGCTGGCCCAGCGCCGCTGCTGTGGAGATTGAAGGATTCCTCACGGGTCCTTCTGTATAATGTTTATTAAGATTGAATTACTTATCGTACACGGTCAGCACCGAATTAGAACCAGTATCTCCTGCGAAAGTGGCGGGCGTGAAACCATTACAGACCACGGAGCTCTTTCATTAGACGACCCTGGGTAGTGCCCTGCCTACGAAGCTGACGGTCCTGGGTTCGACCCCGGTAAGGGCAAATATTTGTGTGATGAGCATGAATATTTGTTTCTTAGTCTTGGATGTTTTCTATGAAAACATAATGTACGTCCACAAAAATATTGATAAATTTCCAAAGAATAGCGACAGGCACAATGTCAACACTAGAAATAGGAATAAATTAGCTATACCTACTACTAGGCTCCATAAGGTTAATGTATCTTTTAAAGGGCAATGTATTCGCTTTTACAACAAAATACCGACTGAGCTACAAGAATTGGCTCTAAATAAATTTAAAAATGTTGTTAAAAATCACTTATGTAAAAAAGGTTACTACAAAATATCAGATTATGTAGAAGACAAGAAAGCTTGGGAAGGTGTTTGCTCCAATTCTGTAAAAAATAACGTATAAAGCTGGAGGTTTCTAGTCGCCTCTTTGCCTCCAGCATCTAAAACATTGAGGTGACGGAATTCAAATTGAGTTCTATATTTCCCTGTACCTTATACAGGTGTTAGTTTAAGATTTGACATTCTCCAAATGTTACCTATGTGTTTCTTATAGAAATAAACTCTTTTTGAATTTGAATTTGAATATGTATTTACATAAGTATTTATCTCTATCAAATATATCGTCGTCTAGTACCCATAGCACAAGCCTTGTTAAGCTTTGTGTGGGCCTAGTTCGATTTGTGTAAGATTGTCCTCTGATATTTATTTGTTTTATTTATTCGATTTTTCAACCTTTCCTAAATATTGCGTAAAGTGCGCGAGGAAAATGAAAGCGGCTCGGTACTCGTGGAAAGCCTTTTAGCACCTAAACGCACGCTACTATTAACATTCACACACAAATTCAATCCACCCTTATTATCGTAATTAGATAGACTGGCCAGTCAACCATTTGTCTACCGCACGCGCGCATTTCCTGTCACCATTCAAAGTAAGGCCCTCTCTATTATTAAATCACTCTCAGCTATGAGATCTATCCCAAGCGCGGGAAAATGACAGATTTGATATGGCGAAACCGTCATCGTGACGTAGCTGAGACAACTCTCAGAGCTGAGATCTATTTATTAATACAAGCCTTTGAAACGAAATTGGCTGGGCCAGGATTAGAGATGGGTCGAGGCAAAAACAAAAACCGGTCAAGTGCGAGTCTAACTCGCGCACAAAGGGTCCCGTACCACCGTACAATGGTAGGGATGGTGTGGAGTAAATAGTTTGGATTTAACATAGTAAAATATTGTTTTAGAAAGTTATTGGTGCGGCTACTTTCACACTCCGTGTACGTAAGCAGGTGCATTCATAAGTTTGTATGTGGTATTGAAAGAATTGTTGTATGGGAGCCCCCTTAAATATTTATTTGAGTATGTTGTTTAGTATTTTTTGTTATAGCGGCATAAATACATTATTATTATACATTATAAATACATCATCTGTGAACATTTCATCTGTCTACCTATCACGGTTCATTATGATGAGATACAGCCTGGTAACAGACGGACGGACGGACAGCGGAGGCTTCATCATAGAGTCCCGTTTGATACCCTTCGGGTACGGAACCCTCACAAGGGCAGAATGAGCTTATGCCCAAACATCTAGGCCGGTCCACCTATTCAGTATATTGCTGTACCATTAGTAGGGGCACACATTGATGGGGTCCCTTATCTTACACTTACTGGAAACTGTGAACAATTTACGGTAGTCCTATACAATTTAACAAAAACTAATTTCTTAACTGATGATAAATGTAATCTATTAGGACACAGACCCGGATAAGTGAGATTAAGCCATACTCCATCACGCTGGCTCAGTGCTGGTTGGTGGAGGCGTTTTATGACTACCTACTACCAAGTAGCGATAGTAGCCAGGACCTACAGCTTAACGTGTCGTCCGAAATGCTGAGCAACGATAATGTACTTTCGATAAAATACTTATCTCATTGGTACATGGTCAGCATCGGATTCGAAGCCGCATCTCCAGCGTGAGAAGCGAGCGTGAAACCCACTAGACCACGGCGCTCATGCGAATTTCTGAACAGCACCACACCACAATGATTTCCACCACGTCTTATGCCGATTCAGTGAACCCAAACTGATTAAAATAACCTTGACAGTCTTAAAACAAGTCATGCTAGCATGAAAATAAAGCCCATTATGGCGTATTGGAATGGAAATGGTTGCCATGGTGATGATGGATCGGGAGTAACAATTGGCGTTCCACAAGGTTCCATATTAGGCCCTTTCTTATTAATGGTATATATTAACGATCTGCCTTTCATGGTGGAGAAATTTACTGACATAGTGGTGTTTGCTGATGATACTTCACTGGTCTTCAAAATTGAAAGACAAAAAGAAGATTTTGATGATGTTGTCTTTAACCTTGAATTGGTTCACAGTTAATAATTTATTGTTAAACGCTGGTAAAACCAAGGGCGTCAAAATCTCACTTCCAAATGTCTGGCAGGCTGAGACCAGTTTAGTGTTAGACAGCAGCACGTTAGAATTAGTAAATGACACGAAGTTTCTTGGAATAACCATTGATAGCAAATTGCAGTGGGGACCCCACATAGATAAACTAGCTGGTAAATTAAGTTCAACGGCTAACGCTGTTAGGAACATGAGACAAAACACGTATGTGGCTACATCTAGGCTAGTATATTTTAGTTACTTTCATAGTGTCATGTCCTATGGTATCTTGTTGTGGGGGGAAAGCAGCGGATTTCAAAATATTTATATTTTACAGAAAAGAGCTATTCGAGTAATTTATAATTTAAAACGCACAGACTCCTTAAGAGAGCTTTTTAAAGAAATTGACATACTAACTGTAGCTAGTCAATTCATTTTCGAAAATATAATGTATGTACGCAAGAACCTTACAACATTTTCCAAACTTAGCGATAGCTGTGATGTTAACCTAAGAAATAATCACAGTCTAGTTGCTCCCCGGTTTAGACTCGCGAAGGTTAGCAATTCTTTCAAGGGTCGGTATATTCTCAACTACAATAAGATACCTCTGGAGATTTGGAAATTGCCTTTGAGCAATTTAAAAAGTAAAGTAAATATCTACAGTATTATAGACATTTGATTTGCTATGATTTTGTTTTCAACCTAATCTGAATCACAAAAGGTTGTGGTTCAGATTAGGTTGAAAACAAAAGCTAGCCACACTGGTGTCATTGCTACCAACTAAACGGCGAAGGGAATTTAAAGCTGAAATGCATTATAGTGTGAAGTTTCATGGAGCGTAGGTGCCTACAAAAAATACTATTTACGCACAATGGTAAGGGTATCGAGTTCTCAGTGACTCCTACGTACAAAGAAATAATGATGCAGTTAGTTGGGTTCACTATGTATCTATGATCTCGCCAGAATTTTGTGGAGAATATGAAAATCGTACATTTTTTGGAAAGCAATAAGAAAAAAAATATGTTTCCATTTGCCCCGAACATGGTGCTTTTATATAATTTGGTTCCGAGCAGCCGAACGACGTGTATGGAGAAGTGAAAAATAAAGTTGGTCAAATCAAATCAAATCAAATCAAAACCTCTTTATTGCTGTATATATTTACATATATTTATAAATGTAGCCCATGAATGTCCCTACCGAGGGGCAGAGGCCTTTACCCGGAAACGAGTAAGATTAAGCCATACTCCACCACGCTGGCTCAGTGCGGGTTGATGCAGGGGTTTTACGACCACTACCACGTAGCGAAACACTGAACGTCCGAGAATGTGCTTAAGGTAAACTAATTATCTTATTGGTACATGATCAGGAATCGAACCTGCGTCTCCTGTGTGAGAAGCCATTGTGAAATCCATCAGACCACAGAGCCCTTATATTACAAATGCTTAGTAAAGTTGGACTCTCTCTCATTGGACCACTGTGGAAGAAGGAGGGCTAAGAAACTCTCACAGATTGATTTTTAGATGTCTTTTAAAAATTGGTTGTGCTTAACTAATACAAATTTCACAATATCAATTATTATAATCAATAAGCCGGATTTAATATTTACAAAATTATTAACAGCAAGGTTGTTGAGATTAACCACATACAGTCCCGTCATTTAAGTAATCTTGAAAATAGTAATATTCCTTTTGAACCGGATAAAAAAAGCTAAAGCTAAAGCTCCATACGATGCCTTCTCTACATGTACCTTGATAAAGACTACAAATCCTTTAAATCTTCCCCTCTATTAGCTATTCTGTGGTTCAGTTAAATTCGCTTCTTCTTGTGAACACATGTCAATAGAAAATAATCGGTTAAATGCTGATTAGCTAACGTAGAGAGATGCTAACCGTATTACCACAAAAAAATATTAAACAGCGTTTAACCTCAAAACAAACGTCAAATCCCATACGTTTTTGTTTTTAAACAAGTGTTGAACAGTAGTTTATTTTTTTGTGGTAAGGCCTTAAGTGTTTTACAAAAATGCACGGGATTTAACATTTGTTTGAGGTTAAATGGTGTTTAAAATTTATTGTAGTGACACGGTAAGAGGCTCTCTACATCTACTTCCCGATTATTATTATTCTAAACCCAGACAAACAAACTATGGTGGAACTAACAAAACAATGCTTCCTTTTGAAGAATAACGATTATGAAAATATACTCAACTTTAAGGCAGAGTAGTAGCTGAGTTTTGACAGCCGCCTTGTCATGCTTGGCTATGTAACTTGACCGAGTTGTACTTAAGTTGTGTTTAAACTGCATTTAGCGGGGAATTTTTTAAACTTTTTTTTATTCACAGTCGGATTTTTGTTCATTCCGTTAACTCCCTCCGTACAGACCCCAATAAATATGCCGATAAATGGCCGAGCTGTCATGGCGACGAAAATGCAAAAAATGCATCGCTAATTTCAACCTTATGCCATGGTAATAGAGCGCAACCCTATCTATTGTACTGCTCGAGGGAGAGCGTTTTCTTTGAATTTAATCTCTCGACCAATCAAGTCTGATTCAGCATATTTAGTTTATTCCTCTATTTCCGGTTAGTATTACCAGCAACAAAAAATAGTATGGGATTCACACAGGATCAATATTTCCAGACGGAGGCTTCCGACAAGTTTGGTCGTATGGGAGGTGTGCTTGTGTGAGGAAGCGATTTTTTATTTTATTTTAATATGCAACGGTGTTTTATATAACTTGTCGTCGTTCGTACGGAAGGAGTGCTTACGCGAGAGGGAAGGTAAGCCAGAACTGGCTTAAACGCAGAGTCTGACACCGTAACGTCATCAACAGACCAGATAAAATACAATTAAACAAGCACTGTAAATATATCTACTTAGAACTGAATAAACCATGATTTTATTTTATTGTTGTATTTATGAAGCCCAGAGAAGATCCTATCTTATTATTATCTCGCACATAAAACTGCCCACAACAATTATGATAATAAAATATTAAAATAGCAACGAAAAATTATACGGAAGTTGTAACTCATTCAGGAAGGCAATGCCCTAGAGTTTTTCGCAGACTTGACTTTAATTATGTGGGTGGTGGAAGGTACTCCGCTGTTAAGGATCCGTAACGATGGCTAAATATAACAATATCCTGGTTACATCCCGGATATTGATATTCTTAGCCATAAGATAACTAAATCAGCAATGTTATCTAATTACTGTTTATAAAAACATTTCATATTTTTTCTGTTAATCGCAGGGAGTCCATGAGAAAATTTTAACTCCAGATTGCCATCTGCCGATTGGGGCAATTCCATGTTTGTTTGTTTTGGGTGCATTTTTCTCTGGAAACTCTCTCCGCTTGTTCAAAAACTTGATTCGAATCGTAACTATAGATACAGTCAGCATCCGATATGTATGACGGCGCGCAAGTCACTCAAATATATCTAGCACAACATAACATAGCGTCAGGCCTTTTCCCATACGGGGTGGCAGAGGCACAATTGTGCCCCCTTTGACCCAGTTATTAAATACTCCATTTTGCGTGACAGGGGGCTACCCCATCGCCGCAGCTATGGAGTAATGAAGGTTTTCTCACGATGTTTTCCATCACCGTTAGAACGTCCGTATAATTTACTTATGATAAATTAATTATCACATTGATACATGGTCAGGGATCGAACCTGCATCAAATATATCTACACATCATAAGCAACCAGAAATATCTTCACAGCCAGTGTCAAAAAGACGCTAACATTCTCTGCGTCAATTTAATACGTTAGCGGTGTAAATGACGTAGGATTATTTGATAATCCGAGTTTTCGCGAAAATTCCAGGCATTTTGCCAAAAAGTACTTAGTATTAAGTGTTATTATTTGTTCTTACATGTTCAACCTAACACGAAGGATAAAGGGGGCTTCACTTCGCTCACCCCCTTTAACCTTCACCTAAGCTACCGCAATGTTTTCGCTAGAATACGGATTATCAAATAATCCTACGACATAGATACTTCTGGTTCATATAAGGATGTGACGATCGTGTTGAGTACCTTGCGCGCTCATATGTATCTGATGCTGGCTGTACCTAGCCCCATAAAATACCATTTAAGTACCAATTATTTTGCCTAAATAATAAAACCCTTGCAAAGACAAAATTTAGGCGATATTCTGTGTATTGTACCACGACAGTTCAACGTTTGGCCGTGAACGCGCGAGTCTTGGCTACGGGAATGTTAATATGAATGAAGGAAATGACTCGGCCCGCGCATGCGCAGACTTTAAATGTCACGTGACACATGGCGGGTTGAAAGAAACGACATTAATTACTTTAGTTCTGCCATAAAACATACAATCGGGCGGCAGACCACGCGTCCATGGCCGGACGATATCTCCAAAACTGCTGGGCATCAATAATCAGGTTGGCCCAGGGGATCACCACAACCTTTATAACGATTCAATTTAGGATCCTGATCCGTAAAATTACAATGAATCTTAAAACAAGTCTTAGTATTGGCGAAAATAAAACCCATAAGCCTTGGCGTAAGCTGACACGCAGGCGACGCAGGTGAATGACGCAGGCTACGCAGATTTTGCAAAGGACGTCAAACTCGCGCGTCAAACAAAAGACATCGCCTGTCCTGCCTTGAATAGTACATTGTTGTAGAGGCTGGAAAGTGAGATCGATCATCCTGCTTTTCACGACAACTGCGAGAAAATAACATTATACAGAAAAATATTTTTTTAAGTAAATTAGGTTTGAAACATTTTGCCACATTTTCGAGCAGTGGTGTGAAAAATATTTTCTGCGTGGCCTGCGTTCTCGAGACGAAGACGAGGCCCGTCTTCGTCTCGAGTGTATAGATAAATTTTCCGAAATAATATTTTCCTTGTAGTTTTTTTTCCATTCGCGTTTTTTCTATTGCTATAATTTTCTATACGCTTTAATTTATACTGTTTCTTTTTGCCAGACATATTATTTGTTGTTATAGCGGCAATAGAAATACACCCTCTGTGAATATTTCAGCTCTTCCTATTTCGGTTGATCCGGTAGAGCCCTGTGACTGTCGGACAGACGGGCGGACAGACGGACAGCGCAGGCTTAGTAATAGGGCTCGTTTAGCACCCTTCGGGTACGGAACCCTAAAATTGATTGAATTCATATATTCTAAGCATAAACCCCGCCGGATTGAAGCAAAATGTCCAGAAGGAATGGAAAATTAATGTAATACATGCCTATACTGTACAGTGTATGGTCAGCATATAGTACAATACGAAGCGGAATGAGCTGGGCCGGCTTACATTCTAAGGGCAACTTACACCAGAATTTTGACAGCTGCTAAATACGGTTTTATCACAATTTAAGGGCTGAAGAAGCGCAAATGGCCGTGAGCATTAGACAAAGAAAACAAATATCCGTCGCAACGCGACAAAGGAGACTAACCGCCCGAATATTAATTAAGTCGTTTAATAATAACTTTAAAAATAAAAGAAAACGCACTCATTTTTTACATATTTTTATAAGAGATTTGAGGTTTTTAAAGAATATGATTTTCTGTTGCTGCTACAACAACAAATAATAAATACACGCAATAAAAATAAATAAAGGGGTCACCATACACATGACGTGCTTTTGCGTGTTTTCTTGAAACGGACGGAACCCTCCGAGTCAAAGTCAAAGTCATGTTAGAGATTGAATTGAATTGAATTGAATTGAATGAGTTATTTATTTATAGAGGATCCTTTTACAAGATTTACGCAATATAGGCACTTAATGGCTACTTAGTTATAATAATAGAATTACGGTTTCTTTATTAAAAAAGATCGTCACAGCATGCAATGCGACTATATAAGATCAATAACAATTTGATAAAACAAATGAAAGTTTTTTCACTCCTCCATACATTTTTTAGTCTTTTGACTGCCATATAGTAATTCGTTCTCATTATGCGAAATGTGATACCGAAAGAAAAAGCATATTTTATATTTAAAAAAACATCGACTAAGCTTATTTGTGTTGGCGTTTATGTTCGTCACGATGTAACAATGTGTTCCTCTATCATGTTACAGGGTAAATGCTGAATATGTTGTTTTGCGTAATATCCTATAACATGATTATCATCATCATTGTTATTCCAATGACGCGTTGAATTTACAGTACTGCGACCTAGAAAAAACGCCGCTCCAAGAACATTTGTAATAATATTGTTGTTGATTCACAAAAATCAACAGCAAAAGAAAGTATTTAACAAACAAACTTAGGGTCACGCTTTTTCCATGCGCGCTGACAGAGGCACAGCTATGGCAACTTTTGGACAGTAATTCAATACCCCATTTCGCGTGACAGGGAGCTATCTATAACCATCGCCGCAAAAAAGTACGAGGAGAATATTTTTAAAAAAAAATGATTGTATCATCAAAAAACATACTGGATTCGCTAAAAGCTCGCAACCTACCCACTTTGTAAGCTCACAGAGCTTCGGGTGTATAATTTTTGAAGCAATTACGGAGATAGCAATCCATAAGGCCAGTGCTTTCGTTTAAATAGCTAAGCTTCATATTTACTGTGCACGATACTTTTGACGAAATTGGTGTCGGAGTTGGAAACACTGGAATTTGTGAGTGTATTTTTTATTGGTGCCATCAACGATACGCGAACTGCTTATTATTTCACAAACGGCGATGTAAATACAATTTGTGTTCTCTGTCTGGATAAATTGTATTTGCAATTGCATTAAAAAATGCTTATGTAGCTACTAATAAATAGGTGCCAACTTATTACATTATTTAACTACACACGTATCATAAACCCTCTTTACTGTGTCCAAAAACCGCACGTTACGACCAGAATAATGATAAACTTCGTGGTAAAAACTCATTTCTTATCTGAATATTGATAAATTACCACCATAATGTACCAAAATTTGTCATATTATGACATTAAAATTGCAAACGCCGAGACCCGCCTGCGTGCCGCCCCTAGTTTGTCTGTGAAGTTGGTACTACTGCACAAGCTAAACAACTGCAGAGCAATGACCAATGCCACAATGCCGATCGAACATACGGTTCCTGAACACATCAAAGAGAGCTTATGATATTTGTGTAGATAAAATAGTGTATGTATTAAGTGTATTAAGTACAACTTAATTAGGCACTAAAACTCACGAGTGATATTATTATGGAATTTGCCTTCGGCTCGTTTCATGAACCCACTCTCGAGTATTGATGCCCTCCATTATGTAGTAGTCACATAAACTACTATTTTGCAAAGTGGACTTTAGTGCGCGTTTGTTTTAAATGACGATTTAATTAAGAGTTTGGAGCATTTCCCAGTAAAGTATATGCTCTAAAAGACCAATCAAACCTCAAAGAGTCTTTGAAATTTTGTAAATTGTAAATAATCTTGCGAGCGTCACTCAACAGGTCGTGACGGTGTTCGGCAACCTTTAGAAGCAATCAAAATAACAGTGTTTAAAATACCGACATCGCATTAAAATCATACCAGGCGCTCCAAAAAAACTGACATCCCGCGAGAAAGTAAGCCTCCTCCATCATGCGAGAAAATTAAGGCATAAGTGAACTTCGCTTTAGTCTAATTAAGTACCGTATTTCATGAATACTCTGAAAACATTAAAGTTCAAAATGCCTTGCAATTACAGCAGTGCAAAATTGCGAACCTTGCATCGAAAAGTTGCCAAAAGTAACGAACTTACTTTTTGAATTTGGTCGCCGAAAAGTGTTCTTTATTTCGAGCTAGTTGGGGTTTAGGGGCTTTTAATTTGAGTAAGTATGGAGCCGAGGAAGTTTTGTACAAAAAGAGTTGAGGGCCGAGATCTCGATGCTCCAAATCGAATGAGACTGGCGTGTCCCGAGGCGGTGCGCGGGCGCAGAGCAGAGCATATACTTTCTACAAGTAAAAGCTTACTTACAATAGGATAAAAGTTATTATTAGGCAGTCCTGCCCGAAAGATAAATACGTATGAAACATAAACATTCATTGCTTCTGGCCCCACACTATGATACCCTTTGTCGTGGGAAACAGAAACAGCGAAGTCGCACACATATAAACATCCAAGACCTGGTTTTTTTTTTCCAAGCCGGGTTCGAACCCGGGTCTCTCGTATGGTAGGCAGAGCCACAACCGCTGCGCCACAGCGGTCGGCAAGTTGAGTACAGATAGAGATGAATGATTCTATTCTAAACTTTACAACTATACCTTCCGGCAGTTATTTTCTCTCCCTTTGGAAATGAGTGAAATTAGTGCTGTGCTGAAATTCATGCATTTAATACACCTAAAGATTTAAATATTTGCTTGTGAAATATTGACCGGGTGAAGCCAGACGCAGAAGTGTCGTGACTTGGATGTGGATGGATGTTAAAGCTCATCTCATAAAGCTTTCCCTACTCTGTGCCAGGCGGCCTCTTTGCCGTGAATATTAATACGCACTGCGTTTTGATGCAGGGCAAATTTCTGATGCTGGAGGTGCTCTGATTCTGGGAAACGAGATGGGAGCCGCCGGTCATTATCGTTTGTGTATCGAACCAATCAGCGGCCGGTGCCGACGAGCAAATATTTGATGAAAATTTACGACGCATTATTTATCCCACAATGCGTCATATCAGCCTCGGTCTCGCAACTTTTCGGGCGGATATCTGAAACAGTGTTTTGCGGGCTGGTATGTGATCTTTTTAGGGTTCCGTACCCGAAGGGTTCCAAACGGGACCCTATTACTAAGACTCCGCTGTCCGTCCGTCCGTCCGTCCGTCCGTCTGTCACCAGGCTGTATCTCAAGAACCTAGCTAGCTAGAGAGTTGAAATTTTCACAGATTATGTATTTATGTTGCCGCTATAACAACGAATACTAAAAAACTGGTTACGTACATGGAGTGTGAAAGTAACCGCACCAATAACTTTGTAAACAATATTTTGCTGTGTAAAATCCAAACTATTCACTCCACACCATCGCTTCCATTGAACGGTGGTACGGAACCCTTCGTGCGCGATTTAGACTCGCACTTGACCGGTTTTTTATAACTACTTTGACTACGCGGTGCAAAAACTTGTTAATGTGTTAATGCGCATAGGACAACTTAGCTATACCTTACGGTATAAGTATACCGCACGAGGTATAGCTAAGATATGGTTTGGCGAAGAACAGGGAAGAATTTGTAGGATAGGATATTTTAAAAGTAGTTTCAAAGTGTTCTTGGAAAAATTAACTGTTCTTAATAGTCGCAAACTGATGATTCGGCGTCCTTACATGAAACATAAATACATTTTTTCAGATCTCGCTACTCTAACATAATTTCACGCGGCTATTTATAATAGAAGTTTATGTGACTGATACATAATAGAGGGCACTAAAACGAACCGAAAGCGAGTTTTATAATAATATATCATTCGAGAGTTTTATAGCCTAATTATGTACAATTACATGCACTAGTTTATCTAAACTCCATTTCAATAGCATTTCATAATAATGTAAACAAGCCAATTTACACACGATTACGCCGTAACTACTTACATTTGAATATCAATCCTAAACACATTCACATACCAAGGAATCATTTATGGTTCTTACATCATTTCGAGACCAAGTAACTCCCCTAAGATAGTTATTTTCTTGCAAAATTATCGGACGACGAATATTTCAATAGTTTGTAAAAAGTCATATTATTTTTTTACTCATCAAAGCGCATCAAAGTCTTATTGTCTTTGGAAAGTAAGTGTGGTTCATTCTTTTGAATCGATCCGATTCGATCGATCAATCGGTTTGATTGATTGATTTGTTGAATGTTGTTGTTGAATTGTTGATGAAAAGAATAATGAAGAACTTAAAGGAGATCTAGCTACCGAAGGAGGAGGTGAACCTAAAAAAGTGAAAAGAGGAAATATATATTGAAAAAAAATGTTACTTCATTCACTGTCCCTGTCCTGTGTCAGTGGGTATTGTTCCGAGTTCTCTGCGTTTTTCCATTTCCAGTAATTATCGACGACTTTGCTTCTTGTATTTTGGATTAAGGACTTTTTCTTTGCAATTTGGTTGGATTTATTATTGAAACGACGACATCTGCTTATAATCACGCATAAAAGCACAGTTACTCACAAAATTCGTAAAGGAAAAGAATAGAACAAAATATGTCGATGATCTCGCCGCATCTAAAGGAGTCGGAGCAGACCAATGGGCAAAATGCGTCGGTCACGTTCAAAACGAAGAGGATAGGATGAAAAAATTAGACGGCCTTATGGATGTGGCTAGCGACGCTGTAACTCAGCCTTTTATTATAAATGTGACCGATGATGACACATCAAGTGATGATGAATCTGTCACAAGCGAATGACGCGCGTCAGGTTGGGATATTTCTCTATCTTCGGTTATTTTCTATTCTACTAAATTTTCTAAAACAATTTAATTAAGTTTTTTAGTATGATGCTAGAGCTCGTCTAAGCTGAAATTACGCGCCCCACTCCTTGGTTTTGTACTAGTAATAGAAAAAAATCGATCGAAAATCGACAGCGAACTATATCTCTTTGATCAATGCCTTTGACATCAGTGTAGGTACAACACTCAAATCTCGCTCAATCATAGACAACTGTCAACTGACATTCTGTTTACATTATTATGAAATGCTATTGAAATGGAGTATACAAACATATCATAAGCTCTCTTTGATGTGTTCAGGAACCGCATGTTCGACCGGCATGGTGGCATTGAACAATTGCTCTGCACTTTTTTAGCTTGTTCAGTAGTACCAACTTCACAGACAAGCTAGGGGCGGCACGCCGGCGGGCGTCGGCGTTCGAAATATGAATGTCATAATATGTCGAAATATTGATACATAATGGTCATAATGTATCAATATTCAGACAAGACATGAGTTTTTACCAAGTAGTATATCATTGTGATGGTCGTAACGTGCGATTTTTGGACGCAGTAATGAGGGTTTATGATACGTGTGTAGATAATGCAAATTACGACATCTGAATCTCGTTCAGCCAAAAAGGATGATAAAAGTCGACCATGAAATTACCAAACAGTGCATAAGATAACCCCTCAGCGATCCATGGGCATGGTGGTCCAAATTCACTCTCCAAATATCCTTTTTTTCATCGCCACGTACGAAATTCTGAGGCCATTAGCGAGTCCAGTGCAGACTATTTTTTCGATAATTATCTGGGAGTGAATGCCCGGAGATTCGTGTGGAACATGGCATGCGTTAATCTACTACTTATTATGGAAATGGAGGCAACTCGACAGTTTTAAGCCGATCTTGAAGAGAAGCAGTCGAGGCACTTATGGAAGGATTTTGGGGATCTTGAGCGATATAATTGGTACATGGGCATACAACGCTGGATCCGATCACACGCCGTCTGATGGAGGATTCGTACAAGCGCTCTACGGACACTAGACTAGAGCACAGACGGTCTTCGTTCAAGATCTACAAGATTGTTTACATACCAAAATTACAATACTGCTATATTAAGAGGTGTGCCAAAAAAGAGGCATCGTTCAAAATCGCCTCATTTTCCTCGTATTCTTCAGTACAGTCTACAGATATATGTTTGTATTCGCAGCGCCGCGGTTGGCATGACAACGCGATCTCATTATCTCACCATGCACTGTCCCACGGCGTTTCAAGGGCCATTTTTTCGGGCAAATAATTTGGACCAGTTCCCTGAGTTCAAAGACCTGGTCTGGGGCCTGGGGCGACGGTATCTGGACCAATTTCGGCTTGGAAATCGCACGTGTAGCGTTGTTTTTGCCAAGTGTACCTGCCCGCTTTATTATTATTAATTGGATCATTTTTGGGAACCAGGCTTGGAATGCAAGCCGTCCAGTGAGGTCACTCCGCGTCTGGCTCAAGCATTCGTCACTCAGTTCAAGTAAAACGCCCATTTGGTCGAATTGTCGATTGGCCTGGCGTTTCAGGAATTTATATCAAAACTGTTAAAGGTTAACTGTATTTATAACTGCATAATAAAATGGACACTTATCATCAAGTTGCAGAGAAGTCAATAAATACAGTTATTAACTGCACTAATATGGGAATAACTAGTGGCTCTGTGAGCTGTAGACCCCGGGAGTCTGTTGGTGGAAAGCTGAACCTCTAACATACAAACTTATTAATGCACCTGTTTAGGTACGAAACCAGTACATGGAGTATGAAAGAAGTCGCACTAATAACTTTGTAAATTACATTTTGCGATCTAAAATACAACGCTTTGACTATTCACTAAAATTATATAGGACATAGGCTATATAATAATCTCACCGTCCCTGCAAATGGAACGGCACCTAATTTGTTATAATCTGTCATGCTGTTTGGGTGTAGCAGTTTTTTTCACATTTTCAACCTGATATCTCCGACATTTTGAAAATATCGAAAAACTGCATCGACAAAAAACATAATTATCTAAGAAAAAAATAGATACGTTTTTTTAAAGTGCTTACGAATTCCACGAGAATGGGTTAAGAAATGCGACCAGTAGAGGAGAACAGCAGGACAGAAATCCAGACATATGAAAGCATTTTCACACAAAGGCAGACGCTTCTCTCGCTTCGTTCGGTGGGTCAAAAACGGAATTTTGACAACGATGGTAATGAGAATGTTTACGAAAAAATTGCGCGAAAAGCGTCTGTTCAATAATTTCTGGATATTTAAAGCTATAATGGTATCGAATGCGGTAACATTTGTCGCACTGGGCCCCCTTTTGGCCAATATCAGCTTAATGACGCCACCACTCCAAAATGTCATGCAACTTTTTACGCGCCCAATACAATCAAAGGGTTAACTTGAAAACCTCATTCCACCGAAAAGTTCAGCCGAATATAAACCTTTTGCGCTGTTAAATAAGAATCAACCGACTGTTGATTGTGTTCGTCGCAGATTCCATACAGTTGTATGCAGCTCTTCATTAATTACCCAGGTTTGTCGAATGATAAATGAGGTCCTTCGGTCCTAATCAGTGGAACACTTTTGTGATACCGCAGAAAAAGTAAAAAGTGGTTATATATATGTACAGAGTATACAGGCATGACAGGCAGGCATTCCGTGAATGTAAAACGATGTATATCCATTCCAATCCTAGTTAACGATAGGAAACAGGTTAAGAGTATATAAGATCAAAGTTGTAAATAATTTTATCTACGCACGTATCATAAACCCTCTTTACAGCGTCCAAAAACCGCACGTTATGACCAGCATAATGATATACTACTTAGTAGAAAAAATCGACATATTATGACATTCAAATATCGAACGCCGATGCCCGCCTGCGTGCCGCGCCAAGTTTGTCTGTGAAGTTGTTACTGAACAAGCTAAACAACTGCAGAGCAATGATCAATGCCACAATGCCGGTCGAACATGCGGTTCCTGAACACATCAAAGAGAGCTTATGATATGTGTGTAGATAAACTAGGTATGTAACTGTACATAATTAGGCATTAAAACTCTCGAGTGATATTATTATGAAACTCGCCTTCTTCGGCTCGTTTCATAAACCCACTCTCGGGTTTTAATGCCGTGCATTATGTATCAGTCACATAAACTAATTATCAGCTTTCATTATGTCGTACAAGAAAATTTCCTATGACGCGCCGTTTTCGACATGAAAGCAATAAAACAAAAAACGAGACCTTCTTTGACCTAGGAGTCACCTCAGAGGGGTCATGGCTTTTAGTATGTTTCTCTCCAAACTAGTTCAAACAAAGTTCCGAAGTTAAACTTTTTGCTTTCGCCTTTTCCGTCTGCACCCGCTGAGAGCACTCATTTACTAAGCTATTATTTTGCCATCAGTTATTTTCTAGCATTTCCCGCCAACTTGTAGCTGAATCAGAATCTCTCACATTCTGCTACCGAGGCCAACATTATGTGAGACTAGTTGCTCTTTAGCAGACAAAACAAACCACTCACCTCCTAAGCACCTACTTATAACCGGGCATTGAGATAGCTCAAAATCCTTTCGAAAGTTTTGAGACCATTACTCGAAGCCATACACGTCACAACACAACCTACGGCCAAGAACACAACCTGGTTGGCGGATTAGGTATTCATTGTACCAAAACAAATTCAAAAGTTTAGTCGGCTAATGTCAACCATATTTTCTCAGCCATCTTTAGCCTCAACAGCTTCGAGGCTAAACTGCAGTTTAGCCGACTAATGTTGAAATCATTTATCGTCGCGGCTATTCCAATGTATACACGATAATTTACATTGCGTTATAGCGCGGTATAGAACGGAACCATAAAACTGGCTTAGACCATTCCAAAGTATACACGATTGCGGCGTAATGCTGATGTATAGAACGGAAGACGTTAGTGAAAACATTGGGTTCCAATGTATACGCGATAATTTACAGACCCCTGCCTTGTATATAACGGAAATACGGCTCTATGCCCTATATATAAATGTTTAGTTGATAGCGGCGGTTACACAGGGATGAATGTATTGCTTTTCTATCAGATATTTGCAGACACCATGTAGTTTATTTATAAAAATTAAATAACTGTGTCATTTAGGAAATATAGCACGCAATAGGAAAAGTAGTTGGTAGTATATGGACGTCCTCTGTGGTGCAGCGGTTGTGGCTCTGTCTACCATGCGAGAGCTCCCGGGTTCGATCCCCGGCTGGGGGTAAAAAAAACATGTCTTGAATGTTTACATGTGTGTGACGTCGCTGTTTCTGGTTCCCACGACAGAGGGTGTCCTAGTGTCGGACCAGAAGCAATTTATGTGCCTGTATGTAAATGTTTGTGTATGTTTTTGCATCAACACGCAGTAATATTTATAACAAAATTTAAGTAACTATCCACACAGGCTCTGTGGCACGCACTAATCTAGCCGAATTGTTGGTTATTGTATAGCAGACACAGTATTCCGTTCACGACAGTTTTTGCACGCGAACTAATGGCGAGAGCTAATTCCGTCTGTCAGACACTTGTCAAATGCAAATTGCCTGTCAAACATCGATTGTTCGCGAAGACGGCACTCGTGCGGTTCAGCATAAACGTGTATAAATGTACCTTTTAGTATTTATACCTCTACCCTATGTAGTGCGTGGTAGGATCTAATATTGCAATGATGTGGTGTTTTGTTAAAAAAGTTACTGAAAAACAATGATGCAGAGATAGGTAATCAGGTATATCGACTGTATAGTAAAGTTTAGTAGTAGTGGTAAAACTGGTAAAGTAAAGACTCCTGTGGGCCATTGGTTGAAAATATTACGCCGATGCATTGTCAGAGGAGTGTCGGATTACTAGTCGTGCTTTTAATCTCTAAGCCTTTGCCACCTCGTATTAGAAACGAAGCGATAAGTGTTTAGCAAATATAGTTCATAATTCATAATTTATTTACTGCACACAAATAATTGAAAATAAAACAAGAATTACATGAAATACAGACAACAGACGAAAGATGTATGTTGCAGTTTTGTGAAAGTTCTTAATCGTAATTGCACAATAATACAGAAATTAATATCATAAAAAATAGCGTACACAGGCGAGCTTATCTCCACCAAGAGATATATTTCAGCAAACTAGGGTTAAGATAGATGGTGGTGGTTTCGTGTTGTGGTGGAGTCGTTGGTGGTGTTAGTTCGATATTATAATGGCTAGAATTAAAGTAATTTTGTAAAAGTTTACGGAAAAATCCGTTCGAAGTGTGTGGTCAGCCAGAAATATTGCAAATATCCAGTCCGAGCCAAAGTAAGCCGATACTTTAGAGCGAATGTAGTACAAGCGCATACAGGTAAACTATGCAAATAAGTTACATGGATGTTTTATTACAGTTCATCGGCCAAATACAAAAGATTTTATCAAGCACTGCAAGTTATATCGAATTCATGTTTTACAACGTTGGCTAGTTCAATTCATGTTTGCCAACGTTCCATTCACATTTGATAGCACGTATCTCTCATCATCATCATCATGCCAGCCGACATGGACCCAGTGCTGGGTAAAAACCCATGATAAGAATCCAGAAGTCGGTCGTCGACTCGTAGTAAACAGCCGAATACCGCCATCATGGCCACATAATCGGACCAGCGCTATCTAGCACCTCCGTTGGCTCAACTTTTAACCGCGGTCTAACTATACCTTCGTAATTTATTCATTACAGGTGGTTTTTGTGGTTATTTTGATAATAATCTGCTTGGCAACTCGCGTGCGCTCGAGCCGACTCCAGTCGGAACCGGTTTGTGAACACTATCGAGTATCGGCTATGTGCTGGGGGATTACAGATGCCTACTGCTTGCTTCTATCAACGTAGGTGTTCTACTTTTTTGGGAGAGGGCATAAAATAATTACTTACTTTAAACTATGTAAACAAACGAATGAAAAACTTTCGACCAATTTCGGAAATTTGTGCTGCGCTTGCGACTGTTATAGTTGGTGGATTTTACCAGGTTAAAGTATGACTGTCTGTCAAATCCAGGATTTTTTGTAACTTGAGACATTTCCCTGTAGCTTATTCAAATCAAAGCACTTATGAAAGCATTTTCTGTCGTAAACTCGTAATGTCTGAGCACAGGGGGTAAGAATGAACATTTCATGTATTTTTTTTTAATTTGATGTATCGAAGAAGTATCTGAGTCTAGTTGAACTGACATTTAGATGTGTACATATAGGGTCTCTTCTCGAAGCTTTATACACTAACATAAATGGGTGCGTACTTACATGTTCGTGCCTTCTACACTGTACCTCCTCTAGATCGATAAATGAAGTGTCGAATTGAATGAAACTTGTTTCGAAAACTAATATTTCAGTTTCGTGACCGTCCTAACCTTTCTCGGAGATGAATGAACTTTGAGGCTCATTGAGGCGGAAAGGAAAGCTTGCATGCTATCGCTCGGCGTAGTACTAATGATATCTTTTAATTATATATCGACTATACTGCTCGGAGATAAGAAGAAAATATATATATATAAAAGGTAAATAAAATAACAAAATAGTGACGTAATTATAAAAACTTAAAAACCCCATACCCCAACCCCATGCGGTACACTAAAAAGCACGAAATAAATTTTAATTCGATAAAGTTTACAGTATAGTGTTAAATTAACTTTAAATGCAAGATTGAATTGGGATTGCATACATTTGTATTTGTATTTAATTTGATTTAACACTCTACAGTAATATTTTATTTCGAATTTACGATAAGCCTTACCTGCCTGTTTTGTGTTTTTTTTTGTGTACTGAAGTCGGGTTTTAAGTATTTATAGTTACGTCATTTATTTCCTGCCTTTTCGGTGAAAATTACGAAAAACCTGTGAATGCTTAATTTAAAACTATGGTGTATTCATAGCTTGTGCAAGATAAGTAAATATTTCCGCACTCGCCTTTAGAGCCCTTTGTTTAGATACCACACTCGAGTCTTAAAAACAATTGTTTACTGCTTAAGAGCATAAAACCGCTATTTTATTTTAAAATTTTATGAACCAATGACACTCGGGCCTTTAAGACGAATCTAATGACGTATCTTTATGAAAATCGTTTGAGCCGTAGAGTAGTTACGAGGGAACACAGGAACAGACATAGATACATAATATATACAACAGGTCAAACACATAACCCTCCGCTTTTTTCGCTTCAGTCGGGTAACAAAACAAACTTACAACAAATGCCTACACAACTATTACCCCACACAAAGAGCCAATGGGCATGGGGAATCGTAACAGTGCTCACAATTAAAAAAAATCCAATTAGTAATAAACTTACAGACTACAAAAAACTATCCTACCTAAAGAGCTAGCCAATTCATTAGCTCCATTTTATTTTAAAAGCAGTACCTATTTACATACAACAAAGTAGTATGTAAATTAAGGTAATAACGAGATACAATAACGATCATCGTAGTTCGCAGTGCGATAAATATACGATTGTACTTCCGATTGGAAACAATTGGCGAAGTGCGAGTCAGTCGCATACTACAAAGGTTCCGCACAAACTGTCGGCGTACACCGCGAGGCATTCGAGGTACAAGATATTATTTTTTTGATCTTTCTAGATACGCGATGTTTTCGTGATGTTACTACAAATTTATGTTATGTTTTAGTGGCCCAAGACATTTTGCTGCCTCACTAGCGAGAGCTCCTGCGTTCGAATCGGATGGGAACTAGAAATCTTCTAATGAATGAATGAATGAATGAATGAATGAATGGTGCTTCTCCAGCCAGGGTTCTAAACCTGTTCCGGTCTTTCGGCCGGCATACCAGAGGGCACAAGTTTTGAGGGGGGGCGGAATGACCTGCTCTGTAGGAAGGGAAGGATAGTGAATTCAATCGACCGACTCTTCAGCCTGAAGCCAATATAGGATATGTGGAATGGGGAGGATGTGGGATTTGGAGAGCAGCTGTTGTTTTCTTCAAGTTCTTGTTTTCCTTCTATTTTCAGTTATTGTTAATAGTTGAGTTTCCTGAGTCGTGTTCGTTTGGGTTATCCGGTAAGTTCCCAGTTTCGCTTTTGCTGTCTGTTTCTGGGATACGGTATATTTGCCTCTAGGCCATCCTGACATCGTCCCTGTTGTGTGATGATTCTGTCCAGTAACTGTGTTTGATGTTTGATGTCATGCTTAAGGAAATCTTTCCAGGTGTATATAAGTCGGCCGGCTTTCTTCTTCCTTGCTTCGTATTTGAATGGAGCGTGTAGTAAGTGCTGTTGTGGGCGTCGCAGAATATGTATAGTAACATATCCGGTGGTTTTTGATTCGTTTGGATATCGTTTTGTCCTGTAGTCAGTCATGAATTTTGTGGTATCTTGGATAGCTTCTGGCCTTCTCAAACATGTCTCTGAGGATCAGGCGTTCTGACTGTCACCTGTTTGCTTTAGTGAGGGTTGCCGCTTTTTGTCCGTATTTTATAAACAGTGCAGTGACCATTTTGTAAATCAAGCGCACTATATTTCAGTCTATGTTGGATTTCTTTATAAAATGCATTAGGGCCTTGGAATTGCATATGGCTTGCCGGCACCTCTTTTTTGGGTCCTATGTCCTGCCGTAATATATGTGCCGAGATATTTGATTTCGTTTACGGTTCGTATTGGAACTACGTCCAATTCACTGGTTGTTTATGGGGTCTCTTATAAGAATTTTCGTCTTTCTACTTTTAAGTTTGCCATGAGCAGTTCTCCGATGATATTTAATTATTCACTTTTAGCTACTCCGCGGCATAGCAGCTCTGCGTATAAACGCTCCTTCAGGCTGCGGGCGGTCCGACTCTGGAACGCACCTCTTTGCACTATAAGAGACAGTCCGACTCTTTTTTCTTTTAAGAAACATATTAAAGAGCTCTACATGTCTCTTTCGTAAAAGTTATTGTATTTATTTTATTATATGTAAGGTTTATGTATATATCGGTAATTATTTCGTATTTGCTATCTGTATTTTACAGATATTTTAATTTATTCCTAGGCATTTTAGTTATAGTAATTATCGTGCACTGCCTACCCTTTTATGATAGCAATTCCTGTAATGCCTTGTTTTGCTGGAAGAAATCTCTTTTCAGAGACAAGCTCGCCCTTGTACATGCATTTTCTTTTGATGTAACTTTTAAAATATTTGTGTGCAATATTGTGAAGGAGGTTTGTTCCTATAATTCCCTTTTTCCTGTATTTCTTTATAGCGTCTTGTCCGATGCGAGCATACAGATACCAGAGATAGTGTTTTGACATATGTTTCATGTTTGTTTCCTGTATATAGGCTATGTGTATGTTTTTGTTAGTCAATTCCGCGTCAATGTTGAGTCTTTTAGTTATTTCGGCGCATCCTCTAACCTTCCAAGTAGCAAGTTGTCTGGGATGTCTTCTGTTGATGTTATGGTTGACCCTGAGGAGGTCATGGGTGTTGCATTAAGTATCGGCGAAAGTATGGTGTTATCAGTTTGGTTATCGGTTGCTTGATCCGTGGGTAAATTTGGCGATTCAAGCAAGTAAACGCTGTCGTAGTGGTGTCCTGTGACGTTGAGGTTGATAGATTTCACTGCATCCGCTGGATTCTTGGGCGTGAATGTGAGCGATGGTGTATTTTGCTGGTGGATTGTTGCGTTAAGTAGAAAGTATTCGGCAGCTGGTATTATAATCTCCTCTCCAGCCCAATTACCGTAATTGCGTAGATTTTCAGTGGTGAGTTGTTAAGGATTTCAGGCTCAGTGATTGCGAGCTTTGTTCTGTTCATCGCCGTTTTCTTCTACATATTTAACTAGGTCCTTACGAATGTGAGTGTGGTTGCATGTTAATTGACATAGGTGATTAATTTAGTCAGCAATTGCGGTGAATAGGCAGTTACCATCTCAGCGTTGGTAAGGCTTCCATTAGGTTATGTTCTTGGGATGTTGTTGAAAGAAAGAACTTAGATATAGCGTGATTTATTTGAACTACCTTTATCTACGATTAACAGATCGTACGGGTTGCGATTGTCAAAGTTTGTGCGTATCTTCGTGCGCCCTTATTCTCGGTAGAGAGCCGCTTAGGACAAAAAGTCTCCGATTTTATTGTTGTTATTGTTCATCAGTGGAAGTCTTTTGTTAATTGCCTGTTTTCTGGAAGATGGTGAAATGATCCTTTTATGATGTGCAATTGTTTGCTGTTTCTCGCTATTTCTCAGAATATGCAGTTATGTAGTAGACGGGCTTGCATTATTGTTTTATTTTTGTGGGCTTGTCGGACCGGATAAAGTTAGAAATGGTTATGTTTTGTTTTACTATTATTGGGTAGGTTCCTGCTTAGTTTTGTATTTAGGTATGATGGATCGCTACCCTTATTACGTAGAACTCCGCGGCTGCTATGATAATTTCTTCACCGCCCCACGTGCCCTGTATGTGGAGATTTTTTATGTACTCAGTGAAAGCTTCTGCGTTTGGTGCGTCGATCGCATGTTTGATGCGTGGATAATTGCTGTTAGCTTCCACGTATCTAGCTAAGTCGCTTCTGATGTGGGTATGGTTGAATGTCGCTCCAAACAGATGGTTGATTTTGTCTGCAATTGCATGGAACAGGCAGTTTCCATCTCTGGGCATTGGTAGAGTTTAGATTGTGAGATATTACTACAGGAGAAAGCCTCGTGGTATTTTAGCTAATATGAATGTGTGTGTGTGGGTTGTTTCTAAGAGGTGTACGGCCGGTATGATGAGAGACGCTGTTTGGCTTTTTACGATCTATTTTTATTCTTATGTTTCCCGGTATTTCCAAGATGGGCTGACACCATAGAATGGGTGCCAGATGTGTGAGGGAACGTTGTGAGCCTTTTGTGCTTCGAAGCTTTTCCAATTGTTCCTAAATAGCAGTCAATTGTTTTGTCTAGTTTCTGGGAGTTTGGTGAGATGGCATTTTTATGGCCTGCACTTGTTTAGTTTTTGTTTATTGTCGGGTTTAGTATATTTGCAGTTTAGCTACATAAAAATAATTCTAGGATTGTTAAGTTTTGGGTTGGCTTATTCACTGAGTTTCAGGGTTTAGTGGATGGTTATTGTTAATGACTGTTTTGAATGGTCTTTCGAAGATGAGGAGAAAATAAATCTCGAGGAGAATTATCTCGAATTTATTTTCAGGCAAAGCAATATAAGTATGTATGTAGCTATAATAATGTTTTATTAGTTGATTTTGATATTGCGTAGGTAGGGAATTGTTATATCCTGCCTATGACGCACCTATAAATGTGATTATGCCTTAGTCAATAGGGGCGACCGCGGCCGCGGTAAGTGGTGGTTTATTACTGTCAGGCGGCGAGTGGTGCTGAGAGAAATAAAGTTAGAGGTAGGTAATCACTATCAATGATGTCCTAATCGGAATGATCTCACCAGGTTGGTGTGTTTAGCGGCGGTGGTGGTGGAGGCAGTAGCGTTGAGGGTGTGTTGCGTAGGCGTCGCTCGCTGCCGGCCTGTCGCTGCGTGGCTCAGACGTGCACCTGGCCTAGAATAAATTCTAGGGCTTGCACAGATGGGATGCCTAAGAGTATCGCGCAGTTCTCTGGGCATTCATTACACTTGACCGCACTAGTATCATCACAATCACTGAAATGCGTGGTATTGCACAGATGGGGTGCCTAGATGGATCACGCACATTCCCCAGGTAACCCTTATAGTAACACGCGATATAAGCCAGGCTCGTTTTCGGGCCTCCGGAGGCAGAACAAAAGGCGCGCGCCGGGGATGAAAACTATTGTTTGTTTAAATGCGTTTGGGAGATCTCGGGGGGACACGTCCCTTCGGTCCGGCAACACAAACGCCACTCTCGATGGGAACTAGAAATCTTCTAAAAATAAATATTTATATACAGACATTGCTTCTGGCCCCACACTAGGATACCCATGTGTCATGGGAACCAGAAACAGCGACGTCACACATCATAAACACATAACCCGAGAATTATCTTTTGTTCCTTCCCGGCTTGGAAACCATGTCCTCCTCTCATGTAAGTACTCGCACAAGATTGATCAACTAGTCGATCTGTAAGTATCAACGAAAATGAAAACAGTTTGGCAAATAATAAACCGCGAAACTGGCAAAGTTATACCAAGGGACAATGATTTCTGCCTAAAGATAGGTGATGATGTTGTTAAATCCAACGCTGATGTTGCTCGAGCTTTTGAAACATTCTTCACCAATGTACCCGTAATCACAACGGACCGTCTAAATTCATCTCCATTTGAAGCAGAGACTTTATTAAAAAATAACACTAGCGTCAGTAATGTATATTTAAAATTTCATCATGTATATCCCCAGGACATTGTGGAATTGTCGTTTAAATTACTTAACTTAAAAAATACGCAAGACCTGTGGGGTATATCAGTCAAAGTCATTGGTTCAGTAATTCTAGTTATAGCCCCACACTTAGCTTATATATTCAATAAATGTGTTGACGATGGGGCTTTTCCAGACCTCATGAAACACAGTAAACTGATACCGCTGTTAAAATCGGGAGATAAGGGCGATCCTTCAAATTTCAGACCAATACGTTACGTTCTTCCAACACTAAGTAAAATATTTGAAAAGATTATACTCAATCAAATGCTCTCACACTTCAACCGTACAAAACAACTCCACGCTAAACAATATGGTTTCCCTGCATGCATGTATTACCCTTGTATCTCATATTTATTCTGCATGGGAGGCCGCACAGGATGCTATCGGAGTTTTTTGCGACCTGTCGAAGGCGTTTGATTGTGTTGATCATAATACGCTATTAATTAAATTAAATCATTACGGAGTTAGAAATAAAGCGTTGGATCTACTAAGATCATACCTAAGCAATAGAATTCAAAAGGCAGAAGTTAACGGCGTAAAATCTGATGGATCGGGTGTTATAATGGGCGTTCCACAAGGTTCCATATTAGGCCCTTTCTTATTCCTGGTATATATTAATGATCTGCCTTTCATGGTGGAGAAATTAACTGACATAGTGTTGTTTGCTGATGATACTTCAATGGTCTTCAAAATTGAAAGACAAAAAGGAGATTTAGATGATGTTAATGGTGTATTGTCTTTAACCTTGAATTGGTACACAGTTAATAATTTATTGTTAAACGCTGGTAAAACCAAGCGTATCAAATTCTCACTTCCAAATGTCAGGCAAGTTGAGACCAGTTGAGACCAGTTTGGTGTTAGACAACAGCACGTTAGAATTCGTAAATGATACGAAGTTTCTTAGAATAACCATTGATAGCAAATTGCAGTGGGGACCCCACATAGATAAATTGGCTGGTAAATTAAGTTCTGCGGCTTACGCTGTTAGGAACATCAGACAAAGCACAGATGTGGCTACATCTAGGCTAGTATATTTTATTTACTTTCATAGTGTGATGTCCTATGGTATCTTGTTGTGGGGGAAAGCAGCGGATATTCAAACTATTTTTATTTTACAGAAAAGAGCTATTCGAGCAATTTATAATTTAAAACGAACAGACCTTTTTTTTTTTTTCCTTAAGAGAGCTTTTTAAAGAAATTGACATACTAACAGTAGCTAGTCAATTTATTTTCGAAAATATAATGTATGTACGCAAGAACCTTACAACTTTTCCAAACTTAGCGATAGCTGTAATGTTAACCTAAGAAATAATCATAGACTATGTGCGCCCCGATTTAGACTCGCGAAGGTTAGCAATTCTTTCAAGGGTCAGTGCATTCTCTACTACAATAAGATACCTCTGATTTTGAAATTGCCATTTGAGCAATTTAAAAAGCATGTTAAAGCGACTTTGTCGAAAAAGGGATATTACAATGTTCAAGATTACTTAAATGACAGGACTGTATGGGGTTAATCTGGCTCAACACAGACCTTGCTGTTAATAATTTTGTAATTATTTATTCCTGCTTATTAATCATAACAATTAAATTTTTCATATTTGTATTAGTTAAGCACAACCTATTTTTAAAAGAGATCTAAAAATAAATCTGTGGGAGTTTCTACGCCCTTCTTCTCCCACAGTGGTCCAATGTAGAGAAGAGGCAAAAAATGACGTTTGCTAAGTATATGTAAATATCTACAGTAATAAAGTACTTTGACTATTTGACTATTTGACTGTTATCACCAGTACGAAAGCGAGTCAATATTACAGCCTACATATATATGTCGCAGTTAGTTGGTTAAATCAGACACTTAACAAATTCTCTAGACCGTTAATTAAATACCGACGTTTAATCAAGTCACTAAAATTCCGTCAGACAAGTGAGTGAACGTTCCTAGGCAACAAGTCATACAATATAAATATTTTTTATGTGTACCTAAGTTAATGTTTAAAGTATTATTTATTGTTCTTACATGTTCAACCTAACACGAAGGATAAATTCACCTTAGCTACCGCAATGTTTTGCCCTGATATAAGCTGTGCAAATCAGCTGTTGTCGTGTCACCATCTTGTTTTACAACACGCCGGCTTTCGGTAAGACAGATTGTTAAACGTTTTCGATGATGCTTTATTTAAATCAATATGCTAGTGACTTGGTTAAACGTCGGTATTTAATCAACGGTCTAGAGAGTTAGCTAAGGTCTGATTTAACCAACCAACTACGACATATATGCAAATTTATATGAAGTTTTCAAAGTTATTCAGAGAATTGTGTTGTCTCGCCTTCGTACTGTACGCTTAGCATTGTACTCTTCACTTTCTCTCGACGTCGAAAGAGAGCTTGCCATGTCTATAATTTGGTCGTCCGTCTCCGTCACCCACGTCGCGGCGAGAGCGAGACACGCCGAGAGATATCGGGCTCGATAGAGAAAATGACATTTGTTCATAGACAAGGGCCTTTCTCGAGCGTGGCGTACTAAGCGTACTGGTGGCAATAAGTCTTCTACGGCCGCGGCACAAAAGGCCGAGGTTTGGCTCTCTATAAAAAGGATCACCGAACCCTAAAAAGGTGTAAAAACCTAATCTATATCTCCGATTAACATGCTGAGCATTGCATCTGATTAGCATATTCATTAACATCTGGGTGGCTACGGCTAGACTAGTACACTCGGCGCCACGAATAAAGAGCTCTCGGAGAAACTGGCGGGGATTACTGCGCATGTGTACAGTCGCGGCATAATTCCGAAGTGCGTTTTTAGGGTTAGTGTGAAGGAATGAGTGTTCAGGACTTTCTTCACTTCTATTTTTTCTCTGTTTGATATTTTGTTGATTGGGATATTAGCCGATGTAAATAATGGACTTTGTGTCAAATAAACTATAGGTACTCTCTATTGACAACATTTGTTAACGTCAAGGTTGAAACCTATATATAAATAACCCCCTAGCATAGAATGCCCCTAGTCACTAGGGCCTAGTGAATATAGATACTTGTAGTAATAGTCCTGCACACTCTTTTCTTCCCGCTGACTAATAATTTGTAACAATTAAACCACAATTAAGTTTTTCATCAGACTTCTTCATCAGTATTTCATCAGACTCTTTTTTGATATTACAGTTCACATCGTAAACCATTTTTCTAGCTTGCCTAGTCAGTACTTTATTTTTCGGCATTTTCGACCGGGGCGAAAGATAACGTTGGGTAATATTGTATGCGACTGTACTCAAGAAGCTTCGAGACGTGCTTTCGGTGCGGGCATCGGGAAGCGACTGATCAACGAATCAGGTGCCGGCGCTGACTACCGCCCCCGTCGCTCCTCACTTCCCCGCGCCAAACACTTGTGAAAAGTGACTAATGCGCATTCAAGGACAAAGCTCTTTAGTCGTGGCGCCGAGTATAACCGCGTTTTTCATATAATTCACGCGCGAGTTAACTTGGCACCTGGCTCGCCCCGCCCGCTTCCCCGCCCGCTACCCGCGATCGCCTTGGCAAGGACGACCGCGGGTAGCGGGGCGGGGAAGCGGGCGGGGCGAGCCAGGTGCCAAGTTAACTCGCGCGTGTTATAACTCTATTCATACCCGATGCGAATCAATAGCTCGGGTGGGAATTCTTGTGGTAGTTGTTACATGTCTCCATATACTGGATTATCAAGGGTTAATCACATATTTCGCTCGAAAGGATAGATTCTGATAGAAATAGAATAGTAGACCATGATTTTTCCGATAATCTCAACGTATTCGTACAAGAAAAAATGAGTTAATTGTTTTAAAACGCTGATCAGATATTTTAATCGCGTGGACTGTCTCCATTCGCAGTCATCACATCATCACATTGGCTTTGATCATCAAATCCAATAGCTCCCCATACACCTAAAAAGGCGATTCGTATAATTCGTATTCCTACAGTACTTACATCGCGTGCTTGCCGGCAACAACGGCGCGCGCGCATCTGAGACAGCGTGGCACTGACATAACATGATAAATAGACCTTTTGCTACAGGGTGTAATATATAAAATTACTTACAGGCACTTTATCTTTTTTGTCTCTGGCTCCACATTAGTATCGTGTTATGTATATTTGAAACGGAGTTTAGGGAGCAAATTTCATCAAAATCGTGTCCCAAAGATCCTGGGGCCTGAATCTTAAGGGATTAAATATGGCCAGAAATGCATCTTTAGCTTCAATTCTAGGTTAAACTTGACAACATATCCTACATTTGATAAATATATGTTATAAAAAGTCTATTAGAGATAAGAATGGACTTTTAAAATTACCGGATATCTGTTATATATACTTAAAAATATTTTTCGCAATGCATTATTATTCAACTAAATGAACAAGCGCTCGGAGACGAAATCAGTTTCCTATATGAAACTTACACGCAAAAATAGGTGAAATAAAGGGAAAATTTTTGGTTGTTTTATTTTATTTTTAATGTTATTATTACAGGAGTTTAGTAATATTTTCTATAATTTTCTCGGTCTCGGAGCTCGGGCTGCCCCGCGGGGCTCTGCGCGGGAGCATGCGTCAGTCTGCTTCAACGCGATGCGACGGGTATTTGTTTTCTTTGTCTAATTCTCAATGCCATTGGCCTATGTTCAGCCCTTAAGGGCTGAGCATGTTGATGATGATGATACCGATGAGATGATCTCAATATCTTTAAAAGACGCGTGAAGAAGCATTGCCTATCAATTTAGACATATAGGTAGTATTTATAATTTATTTATATATCTTTAATATTTATTTATATTTAAGATGTATATTTTATGTTGAGTTGTAATTTAAGTTTGTTGTACACATAGGCCTACCAGTGCTCTGCGATTAACCTATCTCATCCTGACATGGTTTGCTGGAAGAGATCTCTTGATAGAGATAAGCTCACCTTTGTACACCATTTTAATGTATATCTTGTTAATTGAATCATTGTGTGCAATAAAGAAATTATGAATTATTAATACCGCATCAATCCACTGCTGGGCATAGGCATCTTCTCTTTAGCGGCAATCCTCGCTGTCCAGTGCCAACCACATCCATGGAAAGACTGAAAGATGATATCATCGGAGCATCGAACAGGTGGTTGCTGTCAATAATTTTGTAATTATTTATTCCTGCTTATAAATTATGATAATGACATATATATATATATATTTTGTGTTAGTTAAGCATAAGCAATTTTTAAAAGAGATCTAAAAATCAATCTGTGGGAGTTTCTACGCCCTTCTTATCCCACAGTCGTCCAATGTAGAGAAGTGGCAAAAAATGACGATTGCTCAGTATATGTAAATATCTACAGTAATAAAGACATTCGCAATTTTGGAATTTTGGTCTGCCCACTGGCCTTGTCACTCCCCTTGGCCACCACTCTGTGACTGCTTTGGTCCACTGTTAACATACACACATATAAACCTATTACACCCTGTAATAATTCTCTTTACCCAAACACCGAGGCCAGTGATAATTCGCCGATCGACCGTGAAAACAGATACTTGCCAACTCTGTATTCGTTATGAATAGTTAATGTTCCTTGAATCTATGTTTCATACACGTCGGCAGACGGCAGACTCGGTTATGCTATTCTTCTTTAATTTATCAGATAGGTACATATAGGAGGTGAGAATGTAGCCAGGCGGAACTCTTTCTTATTTCATAGGATATTCGTAAGCCCGTAAAGTGTTCAAATTTAAGTTTAGCTCGAGGCCTCGACGCCGAATGTAACCATGGAATCTAGAAACAGCGATGTCATAAACATATAAACATCTAATAAGCTAAGATAAGCTCGCCTTTGTGCATGGTGTATCTATTTATCTGAGTCTGTTTTGTGTAGTACTATAACAAAAATACGAATTACCAACTAACTCCCAAGGCTTACATCTATTCTAACAAGCAATAAACTTTTTATTCATATTCTTTATTGCACAGAAATGATACTGGAAGAGAACACACACATAATATAATGCAATAGACAGAAAGGTAAATAATAAAAATCTCTATATTTCGTTATGATTATGTACATATGATTCATTTATACGTATTTTATCAACCAATAACATCTAGAAAGCATTTTTTCTATACCTATCTATTTATTTATTTATTTATTTATTTATCGTATCTATTTCAGATGTACTGTATATAACTATGTATACTATTATTGATAGTTACTACAGGTAGTTACTTTTTAGATACATTGTTGTATATTGATATGATCTGATGATCAAGTAGGTATATAACTTTACTGCTCAAAACAAGGCCCAAGATTAGATAATAGTTGGAAGACCTATTTAATAAAAGGTTAAATAAATAGAATAGACATGACGTATGTTTAAGTAAACAAATTAAACTAGATTTATTTATTTGCAAATAACTATATTAATTAGGAAACGTAAGGAAATTCACATTTTCTCGTAATTTCGTTAACGGTTTGAACTTCTTCCTTGAAAGTCATATATTTATATATATATATTTTTTAGAGTACGAGTCTAAAGAAGGACATATATTTATTCATTTATCCACGGCAGCTGAGATGGACTGGAGTAAAATGGCGAAACGATTTTGAAAAAACAACAGTTGTGAACATTTCACCATACAAATGTTATTATTATAATTATTAATATTAATTACTAATCACACACAATAGTACAACAATACACCATGGTCCATAACATCAGAATTTCATGGTTTTAACAACGCTTACTTTCAGGAAGTGCGTTTTTATGCAAATAAATTATTTCGTCTAGACAAGAGTCAGTAGACCGGATAGAATAAAATAAGCTTGGTACATTGGTAGTTTACCTTCTAATTATCATACACTAATCACTTTTTTCTTTACTAAATTTTCAACAACAACTGAGCCTCTGCCACCTAGTAAGAGACCTTTCTCGTTGGTACCAGGCCAGATTTTTCAGAAATAAACCTGAGTGCAATATATTGTCTCGGAATAGTCCACAAATCCTTCTGTACGATAGTTGTTGAGCCGCCCACGCACGCACGCAAATATCACTATAGGGTGAAATACTAAATCGAGCTTATTTCTGAAATGCGGCTTAAATATTGATAGTTCTTTTTCTTATTGTGCCTCTAGTCCACTAGTATAGGTAGGTTAGCGATCAGCTCTCCATTTCTGATCCTCTATCTTCTTTGCCAAGCTCATCAGCGTTCTACGCCGTCTATTGATAGAGAGGGTAATTCATTATAGACATTTTTAATCACAACCGTTTAATTTTTCATGTCGCGAAAGCAAGTACATTATATAGTATGTGCACACGTGTCATGTTGTTGAGACTGTCTGAGATATGTTCCCGTGTATAAATAGATACGAGTTTACGACAATGGACACATCGTAGTCAACGTTCAAAAAATAACTTCGGTAGTTTTCCTTCAACTCGGGTATATTTCTACGGGTGTGTGTGATCGTGTGTAGCTGTTTGACAGCTGTCAAAAATATGTATATATTTGTTTTTTATATATTATGAAGTGATACCTCTGCCACCCCATCTGGAAAAAGGGCTGTTATTCTGTTTTCTATTGAAATTTAATAGGCAATATCGATGTGTTTTAAACTTGGCTGAAATTATATTTAACTGAATATTTATCGTCCTCACAAAATATCTATGACAAACTTTATTATTTAGTCTCCATTTAATTGAAAAAAATATTGAATTAAAATTGAAAAATAAGGACAGGAAATTAAAATATGCGAAACACATCACAATCGGTCGAAACGGGATGTGTGTGACGTCAGTTGCCATGGCCGCGGCCGGGACGCGGCCTAGATGAAACAAACTCATTGCAGGTACTACTACTTATTATTTTTCTTTACCTCACTCCCTTCGCCGAAGTGTCACTTTTTCCCCAGTGTTATTTCATAAGGTTGTATTAAAAATAAGTTTCTGTGTCCCCCTTGACCTGAAATAAATTTAATAATTATTTTGTAAACACACCTTCTATGATAAAACAGGTACAGTTTTCCAGTTTTATAAATTGTAACTTTTATATTTTATACATCTACAGATATTTTTTATCGTATAAAATCGAAAGTTTTGTTGTGAAAACTAAGTTGTAAAACGGTAACAAAGTAAAACCTACGTAAAACTTACTTTGGAACATACGACTAATTCGCACATGCTAACTATAGAAATGTAACATAAAGATGCTTACGTTAAAGTGATACAAACATGATGTTGGCGATACTTCATCTCTTGTCACAATTTTACACTATGTTTACATTTTCTGAACTCATGGAACATGAATAAACACTGTATCTGGTGCACTTGATTGTGTTATTGAACTTTGGCACGATGCAATACCTTTAAAAAGGTTTTTTAGCTTCTTCCATTGTCTCACCAAAACAGAACTGATTTGGATGACTAATAATCGGCACCGGTAATAAACAAAACAAACATGGCGTGGCATGTGACGTCATCCGCCGCCGCCGCGACAAATGGCGGCGTTGAAGCCGCAAAAATTTACTCCGTGATTTTTAATATGATTTTAACAGTATTTTTAATTATTTGCTATGATATTAAGATAAAAACAGTGCATAGAAAAGGAAAAAAATACATCGATATTCTCTATTGGGTAATGTACCAAGTACTTAGACTGCTGTTTTCCACAGGGTCAGCCTACCCTGCTGCTGTCTCAGCCACACCACGGCTACCCCGCTGCCGTCTCAGCCACACTACGCCTACCCCGCTGCCGTCTCAGCCACACCACGCCTACCCCCCTGCCGTCTCAGCCACATCACGCCTACCCCGCTGCCGTCTCAGCCACACCACGCCTACCCCGCTGCCGTCTCAGCCACACCACGCCTACCACGCTGCCGTCTCAGCTACACTACGCCTACCCCGCTGCCGCCTCAGCCACACTACGCCTACCCCGCTGCCGTCTCAGCCACACCACGCCTACCCCGCTGCCGTCTCAGCCACACCACGCCTACCCCGCTGCCGTCTCAGCCACACCACGCCTACCCCGCTGCCGGACGCTGCTGTACTTGACTAGACCTTGGCCAGACCTCCACCTCCACATTTCTGACCCGACCTTTTCTTCGCCACGTTGACCCTTGCGGACGTGCGCTGCGCCACACGTTTCTGGATATCCTCCTCCCGTCCAGTGGCGAAGACCTGCAAGGAGAGTCGTACTCCGGACCCATAGTAACCCGTGGTTACACCAAGTGTAACAAACTTGGGTCATTAGTAGTAAAATATCTGTAGAATTAATATTACATACTTGAGCTGAGAATGTTCGGTGCAAACTCAGTGATCGGACAATCTCGTTTTAGATGTTCCTAGACTGTAGCCCGAATATCCTGTAGAATGCCCAGTCCAAACTGCTACAAGTTAAGTGCAACTAAAGTCATTTTCATTGCTGTCATTTTCATAGCGGGAGACATCCAGCGCGGACATAACTGTTAGCGTCACTCAACTTTGAGATTTATCTTTTCTTGTGGCAATCACATCACACATGGTCGAATGCTAAAACTACTGCTAATATAAAGTGCCGCTTTAAATGTCATACTGACGCTGTCATTTTTCGAACAAAACTCTTTGCTTACTTACTGCGGAGCACTCCCTCCGCTGTTGGCCACGTCAGTGCTAACGAAGAACAAATTAAACTCTAGATGTTAATTTCCAGGTTCTTGATAGAGAACCTGACCAAATTGTGATCTTTCAGATACACTTGAGACTGGCAATAATAACCTCAAAAGAGGTTTGCACGCACAAAAAGAGGAAGAAAAAGAAAATAAGAAAGTACACATTCGACTATGACCTGCGATTCAACTTGTATTGAACGTGCCCATAAATCGCGGTGACAGACTCTAAATGTTTTATTACACGTCATGTTAGCGGTAATTCTTGTAAAAGACTGTACATATAATGACGCCATCATCAATTAGTACTTACACCTTAATTAGTAGATTGTCGGAAGCTGTGAATATTTCTGCCAAGAAAAGTATAGTAAGTGCCATAAATAATACGATCAAAATTTACAGTTATTTCATTATTGTATTTACGAGACGCCAAACTTGGATTTTTACATGTGAGTGACGTCGCTGTTTCTCGATCCCACGACACACGGTATCCTAGTGTGGGCCTAAAAGATATTTCTTTGCTTGTATATAAATGTGTTTGTCTATATTTTTGTTTGTCTTTATGTACGCTTATTAATATGAGTTCAGTCCAAAGCCACAACAATGAGTTAGTTATATGATTGTTATATTTTAGTCACAGGGTTCCTTGACCCTATGTGGGTGGCTTCTAGAGCTGTTCATCAACCCGTTTGATGTAGAGCTGCGACTACGAACAGTCTAGACTTGTGAAACGCATGAAATTGCGCTTGTAGGCAGAATAGCTGCAACCCAGCAGTATACAATAAAAACTATCCTTTTATTCAGTAACGCAAATACACCGAAAATTTACTGATTTCCCATACACTATAACGTCGATTAGACACTAACTGCGTGGATTTGACGAGGATTTCAGTTACAGAAAGGGGCATTTTCCCATACGGGGTGCTCAGAACCACACTAGCGCCCACGTTTAGCCAGTTATTCAATACTCCATTTTACGAGACAGGGGGCTAGCCCATCACTGACATTTACATTTAGTTATCAGGTTACCCTAAAGAAAACGTCTAGAACCTTCGCCCAGTGATAATGTAAGATCTGGAATGTAAAGAGAGACAATCAATTTGTAATTTGTAATATATTTATTGTACTACACAAAAGAGTGATACAGATAACTTATAATAGAAAAAAAACATGTACAAAGGCGAGCTTATCTCTCAAAAGAGATTTCTTCCAGCAAACCAAGATGGTAGGAAAGCTAATGGTTGAGCGGGGGAAGACCTGCGCGTACAATAAATTGACAGAACCAATACCATTTTCTAAAGCTGCCTGCAACCGTTCTCAGGTTGACAGACTGCGGTATGCCCCCACGCGCGTTTGGCCAGCACCGCCGTTTCCTAATCTCACTCAGTTTTCAGCTAATGACGTGTCGAATGAGGCCGGAAGGAGTTTCACTCGTATTAGGGATCCGCAGCACAACGGTGGCGGCAAAATGAATAACTGGAGTTGGTCGATGGCCGACGATATTACAAGTCACTAGATCCAGTTAGCACAGGACCGTGAGAATTGGGGCTTCACAAAGGCATCCTGTGCCCAGCGGTGGGTTGATGTGGGCTGAGTATGATGATGATAAAGGTACCTTTAAACTATATAAGGGTTAATACTTTTTCATCTCAATTGCATCTCAAGATGTCTTTTGTTTTGTATGTATTTTTGTTTATGGTGTAATATATTTGTGTGTGAACGGGCTCAATGACCCCTAATCTCAAAACCTCATTGCAGATGACGCTGGTGTGGTTGGAGGCTGACTATCTGTCAAAGTTGTCAAATTCTATTTATGTACTTCCTCTAATAATATATGATGTGCTAACCTCACTTGACGCTAATTTTGCCAGTGTCAAGTGTATTTGAAAGATCACGTGACGTGTGTTTAAACATAACCTCGGATGAATGAAACTCTTTGCCTCCAACTACGCCAGCGCCACCAAGCGGGGGCAAAGGCGGAACATAGCTGCCATAGACAAAGTATGGCGAACGACAAAGTTCTACGTCTTGATATTGACTTTGTAGTATATATACATATATATCCCTTAGTCTGAATGCACTTTGAGGTAGAGTTGATAGATTTTGATTTTCATAGTTCTTTATTGGCCGAGCGAGCGAAACGAGCAGGACTGGGCAAAAATTATTTCGTATGTCCGGGTTCGTATTCTCTAAAGGCCGCATTTCTCAACTGATTCTCGAGAATTTTTGTGAGCAGGTTTGATAGTTAAACATATTTTTTGTCGATTCACTTTTTGGAAAATTTTCAAAATGGCGTTGATGTGAGGGTTAAGAAATTAAAAAAAAAACGCTGTAGTCCAAACAGCTTGACGGATTTTAACAAAAATGTTTGGATAGGTAGAGATCGTGAGAGTTATAGGCTATACAAGGTGACCTTTAATCAGCTGACCATATTTTGGGGAATGATAGCACCGATCATTATGATCAACTTTCCCAAAGAAACATATGGTCGCAAATGAAAGATATTTTTTGTCTCTCAATACATTGACCCGATCAGCTGATCAGAAGTTACTATGGGAGACCCATAAATTTATTTCGTTTACCACCATATGCTTTATTATTGAAAATTTTATTTTATTGAAAAGTTAATAGGTTGGGTTTAATGTAGTTTACTAAGTTTTTTTTTAATTTTTTTTATTTGCATCTGAATCTAATTATGTTATATTTATAAATATTCATGAAAATAAGTACAGAGAATATAAATAAGATATTTCATTCTAGTTTACTAAGTTATTGGCTACTTTCATACTCCATGTAATTAACCAGGTGCATTCTTAAGTTTGTATGTGGTCTTAAAAGAAAGTGTCACCCGCGAGGGCAACAGATCACAGAGCCACTAGTTAATATACAATGTACACATCCTAAACACAATCGAGGGTATACTAAGTGACCAACGCAATTAGGCGCATAACAGGGCTGCGGTAAACTGCGCTTTCGGCGCCTGTACCCGCCGCTATCATGCCCTCTGACTATAAGCTGATGTCCGCACGTAAAATCGGGTAAGCAGGCAAACTCCTCCCATATATATCATATACACATATATATCGCCCAAATGGGCAACATGCAGGTAGAAAGCCTTCAGCATATACCGAGGCCATGGCTCACAGTAAAATCATATGAAGATAACTGTAAAAAAGGGGTTGTTTTGAGTCCGTATACCACACGAGCTGAAGCACGCTCAATATGTGGGGACCCGGACAAAGCAGGGAGGTCTGACTCCTGGGCATGGGTAAATCCATGCTTTTCCCCTCCAACAAAAAAAAAACGACGCCTGTACAATACTTAAGTATACGTACGTACCACCTGTAACTAGTCACGATTATAAACTAACTATTTTACTCTATGGTATGAATCACCGTTCCAGTGTTCTCTCCGTTATTCCAATGAATGCTGAGCTGTCATGCACCTAGTTGTGTTGGTCGCGTCGTACAAACAAAATTAAGCTGTTTCGCAGGTTTTGCAAGACCTTTGGGAAAATTTATATGAGATAGGGTTAAAAGTTATCGCAGAGTATTGAGACGAACACCATAAATAATCAAGCATAGTACGACTCGTAAGCTCCACTTTAAATGACGGGACTGTATTTAATGTAATTCAACACAGAACTTGTTGGTAAAAAAAAAACTGTTTACTACCAATTTTTAAAAGAATAAATGAATTAATGAATTAATGGTGCTTCTCCAGCCAGGGTTCTAAACCTGTTCCGGTCTTTCGGCCGGCATACCAGAGGGCACGAGTTTTGAGGAGGGAGGAAAGACCTGCTATAGAGGAGAGGAAGGGAGAGTGATTTCAATCGACCGACTCTTCAGCCTGAAGCCAATATAGGATATGTGGAATGGGGAGGATATGGGATTTGGAGAGCAGCTGTTGTTTTCTTGAAGTTCTTGTTTTCTTCTATTTTCAAGTATTGTTGTTGGTTAAGTTTCATGGGTCGTGTTTGTTTGGGTTATCCGGGAAGCTCTCAGTTTCGCTTTCGCTGTCTATTTCTGGAATACGGTTTATTTGACTCGGGGCCTTCCTAACTTCGTCCCTGTTGTGTGTTGACTCTGTCCAGTACGTTCTGAAGAACGGTAAACCGTAGTTTTCGATGTCGAGTTTAAGGTCGTCTTTCCAGGTATATGGCTGGCCAGCTTTCTTCCTTACTTCGTATTTGAATGCGGCGTGTAGTAGGTGTTGCTGTGGGCGTTGCAGAATATGTGTGTAGTAGCAGAATCGGCGTTTTTTTTTTTTCGTTTTGTTACTACCAATTTTTAAAAGAGATCTAGAAAACAATTTGTGGGTGTTTCTTCGCCCTTCTGCTCCCACAGTGGTCAAATGTAGAGAAAAGGCAAAAAATGACGTTTACTAAGTTTATATAAATATCTACAGTAATATACGCAGTATCCCTATATAGTCTGTGACAGTAATAAAGACATTTGAACTTTGAACATACTACCAAAGAATAGACTGCTGTTTATGACATGTTTTTACACAGCCTCATATTAATAAACATTCCAGTGTTTTTTTCCGATATCTTTAATTTAATAACTTCCTGTATGCACCCCAGCATCCCAGTAGGCTGCTAAGTCGTAGGTGCTCTTCGTGGACAAAAATGTAAAATAAATTTTAGGTTAGGTGCTATTCGCTTAGGTGCTATTCAGACAGGTGCTGTTCGTGGACTACCTCGAGGTTTTTTGTGGTTAAACTATGTTTAAGTTATTTTTTTGGTGGTAAGACGGGTAACGGCCCTGCCGAGCGATACGGGGTAGTATAGGCACAAATATTGAGTCGAAGTTGAGGTCATCGTAATAGATTTAGGTCGATCGCTTTTTCGTATTTTAGGAACCAAACAATAACTTCACGCACGAGTGCACCATAATAACACGATACGAAATATTCGGCGTACGAATTTATTGCTAAAACCATTAAAATATGTACATACAAATCCGATCATCGGCTATTATAAGAAAATATTCAGCGCTTTTCCGCACAAAAAGCAATGATTCATGTCTAATCGATCTTCTATATATCTTCTATATACATAAAAATGTATCCCAAAATGTGTAGGGCATCGGCGAATCTCGCAAAGAGCTAGACCGATTGGGATGAACTTTTTCAATCTATTTTGCGGTCCTATGATTCCGTCAGCTGTTTGGACTGTAGCGCTTTTTATAAATTTTAAAACCCCCACATCTCCGCCATTTTGAAATTTTTCCACTCATAAGTTTGAACCTGTTGTTAAAAGAAAGTGTCACAGAGCCACTAGTTATTGCAATTGCCCACATGTTTATACACCTCGCAATCACGGCTCTTGTAGGCATGCATTAAGTAGCAGAAATGTTAAGGTTACTTGTGATTGACTGTAAGGCCCGACAGTTTAAACGAGACTATATGGAACGTCAAAGTTTACCCGAGTTGGGTGCTAACTCGCGTTCCATCCGTCAGGCCGAAAGTTAGAGGTCTTTGTTAGAAAGAGGCTATTGGCCTGCTGTTGGCTAGTTCAACAATAGAAAAAAATGTAACTGACATCAGACTATACATTTCAGTGTGGGAGCCTAGTTTCTTGAACCTCGGTTCTCTGCCAAATTCAACAAGCCCAAGGAAACATTTCACTTGCAGCCAAATAAATAAGATTCAATTTCGAAGAAAGCACAGTGGGGAACGCATAACAATTGGAATGAGTTGGGCTTACTCACAACGCATTATAAGATGAGTAAAGATTTGAGAATAGACTGAAACTTCCGCTAACACTTGAAATGGCGAAATTAATTTTTCGTAAAACACCTCACATATTCTCTATATTATAGGGCAAATACAGGGTGAACTTTTAATATGAAACAGATTTGATCAGAGCAACTTTATTTTCACTTCTCCATACACATCAGCTGGCGGCCTTGCCCAAAATGATGTCAAGATGTCAAAAATAAACTTGCTCTAATCGAGGCGGTGTCATAGTAAAGGTTGCTCAGAATTATGTCTACACCTGAGTACTTAGTGCTATCCCATCCCATACATAATTATCATCATCATAATCATAATCCTCATCATCTACAGCGGCTTGTTAGCCCTCTGATGGTGATGAAATGATCCCTCCTTCAATTTGTGCCTGCCCCGATAAAAGCAGGGTGGGGGGGTGCATGTATCTGCCTGACCGCTATCCTATCTACTTCTTCTTTTTCAACACACTTGTTTGTAAAGTGACTTTTCATGGCAACGCAGTTAGGTTTATAATGCAGTTATTACACACTTTTACATTACCACACCCGTTTTTGTCCCTAGAAATAATGAATATTTTTGTGAATTTGTGAATGTTCTTAACATAAAAACTATTTTATGTCAAGTACATATTATACGCTCAGGCCATCAACAGATGATTGATTATTTTTCATAGGTTTTAAACATTACCAAGCAATAAGTTTTTTGATCGACCCACAGTCTACGACATAAATGAAACATCAAAATTTTATTATTATTTCGTCAACTTATATTTTTTTCACTATATTTTAATCCTAATTTGCATATTCAAAACATTATTTTATAAGCTTTTTGTAGGCGGTTTTAAGAGTGCCTTTATTTAGTGCGGCGCTCGTTAAAAACAAAACCATCGCGCCATTTTCCATAAATATTTGTTTACGTTTTCGTTGTGTTGTTATTATTAATACAAGTCTTTTTTCCTCGCAAGTGTGTTGAAAAGCTTCGTATGAAACTCATAAGCATTGATCATACACACTCGGCTAACTTACTGCGCTCGCCTACCGCCTCGTGGGTAACAACCAACTTAGCACATATATCATAATGAACTATTTCTTACCATAACACAGCGTCACGAGCTTTCCCGTACCGGGTGGAAGGGGCAAAGGTATTTTTCATCTTGAGGTATTATGTCTCCTTCAGAACTCCACACGTTGGTTGTGTCTCCATATCCATCGTGTGGAATTCTTAAGGAGTCAAAATAAACAACAAACTGGGACCGATGTTGGAGACGACAGAACTAAACTATCTAAACTAATTAAAAAGTGTGCTTGAAAATGGCGTCTATGGCTCCGCACAAGAGCAGCCGGCATGAAGGTTGTCAATTGAGTGCCTATAGTTGGTTGGTTGGTTTTGACAGCTGAAGAAACGGACTAAACTGACAGTTCGAATCTGTCAGTTCTAAATGTATCAACGATAATGACTCTTCGGTGTCTATTTTCCTCTAACAATCGCCACAGCCCTTGTCACCAAACCGTTTCGTTGCCGCTCTGTCTCGAGCGTACCCAAGCGACAGCCAAAAAGACCAGCACATTGAGTGACACCCACCATTTCACTCAACTCAACTATTTTTTCCTGACACCAACCGCGCTTCCGTTCCTAAGATACTTTACCATAAAAATAGATGTTTCAGTAATTTTCCGGCGGCTCTTTGAGCCGGGTTCTTGACCCCGCCCACTGATTAAAATTACATTAATGTTTTCAGCGACGCGCGCGCAGACATTTACAACGGTATTGGGTGCGCCGGCGCTCCTACGTCGGGTTCTGGCCGCGGCGCACGCACAGCGCTCGATGAATCGGAATCGCAAGACCGAAGCGGAACTATTGACGACCTCTGTGGCGCAGCGGTTGTGGCTCTGCCTACCATGCGAGAGGTCCCGGGTTCGATCCCCGGCTGGGGATGAAAAAAAATAAAAAGGTCTTGGATGTTTATATGTGTGTGACGTCGCTGTTTCTGATTCCCACGATACAGGGTATCCTAGTGTGGGGTCAGAAGCAATGTAAGTGCCTGTATGTAAATGTTTATGTTTATGTATGTTTTTGCATCAATACGCAGTAATATTTATAACAAAATTTAAGTAACTTTCCACAAAGGCTCTGTGGTACCCACTAATCTAGCCGAATTGTTGGTTGAAATGTTTATGTTTATTATCGGATAGCGCAAAACAGGGCTTAGGATATCTTTTTTTTTCTTTTATTTAGTTTCACCTGTCCCGAGCTCTGTACGTCTGTATGTCTGTAATCAAATCTTGCAAGTTAAATTTGACTACTTCACCCATCCCATGCAATATTTTTATGACAAGGAGCTGATCTGACGATGGAACAGGAAGGTGGCCATAGGAACTCAACTATAAAACGACGCAATCCCATCTAATATGGGATTGTTTGCTTCGGCTTGACAAGTACTTTGTTCCAAGGTGATATCCAGTGTTGGAGCCGGTAGGTGCCTATGGGAACTCTGATTCGACACAACTCCATCAGGTTTGGGCTCGTATGATTTGTCATGCCAAGTATTCGAGTTCTTTTACAACCAATAAAGCTTTTAAAATAATAATTATAATTATTATCAACTACTTTGAATCGAATGATCTAGTTTATGTGATTTAAATCTAATGGTCCTTTGAGCATTTTTCGATATTTTATATAGTTCCGGATTTGCCCCGGAGGCTCACTTGAAAAACCCCGTATTTTGTGACGTCGCTATTTCTGGTTCCCATTACACATGGTATCCTAGTGTGGGGCCAGAAGCAATGAATATGCCTATATATAAATGTTACGGTTTATTCTATGTAATGTAATGTAAATGTAATGTAATAAGAATAATTCTTGAAATGTTTTGTCATACATCAGCAATATCCTGATTGTCACCACGACTCAAGTTCACAAAGACAATGGCCTATTGAGTAATAGCACATGTTGTTGTTCCTTCATGACCTAGTTGGCAACAAGTGGACTTTTTAGTTGTTTCCTCATTTGACACAAGTCATTACCATTAGCCAAGATGCCAGGGCGCCATGCTGTGACAATCCATAATAAACCCATTTATGTCCATCTCTACAAAAGTTCCGGTAAGTAACTTATATTGTGGTTTTGTTCAAGTATTCCGTCCCGCTTCAGGGATTCTTCTATTGCTTGGAAGTTTGACCTGTCGAAAGCTCACTCTACATCAAAGAAACATCCCAGGGCAAACTCATTGTTTTCTAGAGCTCTCTTCACCTTTATCGTTAGGTTGTGTAGAGCTGTTTCTGTTGATTTTCCTTCCATATATGCATGCTGATTGCTAGGTGAGAGGCACTTTAATTGAGTTTTATTCTAGTCCACTATTTTCTCTAGTGTTTCAATACGAAGGAGGAAATACTTATACACCGGAAAGACTTTGCTTCCTGGTAACACTTCTTTCCTGGTTTTGGTATGAAAGCTGCTTTTAATCTCCTCCAATTAGGAGGGATATATTCAAGTGCTATGCTGCTCTTAAATAGTTCTACAAGATGGTTGCTAATAAATCTGGTGGCCTTTTGTAGAAGCACAGGCGATATGCCATCAGGCCCCGCAGATTTGAATGGTGCAAATGAATTTATGGCCCATTCTAAGTTTTCTTCTTTTATAATATCTGGTGGATCCTCCCATGTTTTCTGGTGATCAAAGTCAAAGTCAAAGTATATTATTACTTTGTAGATATTTACATATACTTAGCAATCGTCATTTTTTTGCCACTTCTCTACATTGGAACACTTTGGGAGAAGAAGGGCGTAGAACTCCCACAGATTGATTTTTAGCTCTCTTTTGAAAATTGGTTGTGCTTTACTAATACAAATATGTTTTTTTTTTTAATTATTATGATTAAAAAGCAGGAATAAATTATTAACAGCAAAGTCTGTGTTGAGCTAGATTAACCCCTTACAGTCCCGTCATTCAAGTAATCTTGAACATTGTAATATCCCTTTTCCGAAAAAGTCGCTTTAACATGCTTTTTAAAACGCTCAAGATCCGATATGTTATTCTCTTTATATTCTTCGTAGCCCGGAAAGTCTGTCTCCAGCATGGTTTTCAACACTGTCTGGGGTCAGATATGAATTTTCCATCTAATATCAAACTTCCTAGTTGACATGTTTTGTCACTTCCTAGTAGTTTCACCAGCCGACCCGCATCTGAGTATGTGCTCATCTCTTTGCAGTACAGGCGCCAGCTTTTCCTACTTTCTGTGTCTTATTTTGCTATATTCATTTCTGACCCTTCTTTACTCATCCCAGCTATCTTCATCGACCCTTGAAAGGGCTTGCCTCATAGCTCAAAGATAGTCTCATTCGAAAACAGGCAGATCAAAGAAATAAAGAGCTACTGGTCCATGAAAGAGCTGATGAAAGACAGCCTTGCGCTGACTCTGAAGCGGAAGCTCGTCGACATGTGTATCCTGCCTATCCTCACCTAAGGCGCCCCGACGTGGTCACGTACTGATCATATAAACTCAAGGTTGGATCTGGGCCGGACATGTCTGTCGTATGTGCCCCGATAGGTGGGCAAAGATCGCTACCTTTTGGGTCCTAAAGACGGATGCCGCCGAAGAGGTAGGCCCGGGAGGAGATGGCGCAAGGATCTGGAGAGCTATCCCTGATTGGAAAGAGAAGTCTAAATATAGGGAGGTGTGGACTAAAAGTGGGGAGGCCATTGCCCCAGCAGCGGAAAAGAACACAGGCCACAAAAAAGAAAATGACCATCGCTTTTCCTATGCTGGTTGTCAGAGGCACGTTTACCCATTAAAATAATATCCTTTTTGGGTGACAGCTCAGCCCACGGAGTGAAAAATAAAATATTTGTGACCCAGTACACGCTCCCCCTAACACCCACTCGCAACCGACCGGTTATGATAGAAAGTGATTTATTCCGGGCAGATCGTCGACAATACCTCGTAGGCGTGCGCATGCGACTCTGTACTATCTTCTGATAACTGTACCGCGGCGTACGAATAAAAATCATAATATTCGATGTTCCGACGACATCTTCAAGTCGACGGGATCGCTCTGGATGTTGCTGGCACAGGAATGTGTGGATTTTCGGTTTAGAGAAGAGGCCTGTGCCCCGCAGTGGGTCGATGTGGGCTGAGAATGATGCTAATAATCTGACGTAAAAACGTCCATGCATCCATGGGCGCTCGATTTTACGTTTAATATCTGTTGGGCCACAGACCGACAGTTTTTAAACGTATCTCAGTTGACTTGATCTTGACTATCTGATAATCTTCTATTATGACGCCATCCGCCGCAGTATGGAATTTTCAAGCGAAAGAGCTTTTCGTAAAAAAACCTATTTAATGTCAAATCGTTGATGTCTTGTATTAGCCGTTCGTTCCGGTGTTTCTTCTAAACCCCATCGATTTTTGGATTAAAATTTCTTTCTTTGTCTGGGACGTCATTATAATATTGAAACTAGTACCACGTCTGTTGGTGGGTGGGGACAGTGCTAGTACAATCTTTTGCTAAAGGACCATTAGTATTTAATTAATGTGTCTACCTGGGCTCATTTGTGCATCTGAGCATATGAGAAAAGGCGTGACGCTATGTGTTGTTGTAATGTGTCACTCTTTACACTTCGTTCATGTTGATGTCTGTACCTTCAGGTCTGTAGGTTGATAGTCAGATCCGAGATAGAGGGAATGTAAACGAGTAGTCAGTGGCTCGTGATATACTTTGATAGGTGGACGAGAAACAATTGAGTCACAAGAAGATTATCTTTTTCTGAGATTTGTATCACTTCAGCCTCGATTCGATCTCGGGACCTCTGGCTTACGAGGTAACCAATAGACTCAAGATAGAATTAACGCAAGACCTTTGTTGCAGGCACTTGTAAATGGTCCATTCATAATAATTGCCGTAAAGTTAGCATTGTATTGTAAATGGCACCATTGTCGATCATTACTTTGCGCCTCAATACATTCAAGGCTGCACAAGTTAGGTAGATACCTATATATCTAAGTGATTATACCCGTCTTACTCACCCCATGTGTTGTTTAAAAAAAACTCGGCTCAAGAACTCGACGAAGTGACCAACATATTTGATCATGATGCTGCTCCTGATGCTCCTATTCACCCTCCAATATGCTTAATGTATGTATACGTCATTATGCCACTTTTAATAGTAGTTTATATGACTGCTACATAATGAGGGCATTAATACCCGAGAGTGGGTTTATGAAACGAGCCGAAGGAGAGTTTCATAATAATATCACTCGAGAGTTTTAATGCCTAATTATGTACAGTTACATACACTAGTTTATCTACACACATATCATAAGCTCTCTTTGATGTGTACACGAACCGCATGTTTGACCGGCATTGTGGCATTGAGTTGTTTAGCTTGTTCTGCAGTACCAAATTCACAGACAAACTAGGGGCGACACGCAGGCGGGCGTTGGCGTTCGAAATATGAATATCATAATTTCACAAATTTTTGAACATTATGGTCATAATGTACAAATTTTCAGATAAGAAATGAGTTTTTACCAAATAGTTTTTCATTATGCTGGTCTTAACGTGCGGTTTTTAGAAGCAGTAAAGAGGTTTTATGATACGTGTGTAGATAAAGTCATTTATGCACTCTAGGAGAATGAAAATGAAAACCTACACAAAATTCCGAATTTAGGCGATAAAGAATGGTTATCCCTATCACATTCATTCTGAAAGGGCGATTATTATCCTTTAATACACTCTTAACAAAAGACTTTACTATTCTTCTCTATTACCAGAGTTCCCTTCGAAAGCAAGACAAAAAGTCCTCCTCAACTCCTTAAAGAAAAGCGTCCGGCATAGCAACAGGTCTATTTCGATCCCGGAATGTGACAAAAACTCGATGACGAACGCATGCGCCGCTTTACTACTACTTTTAATACCTTCATACCTCCACAGATGCGGCAATGGGCTAGCCCTGCCACCCCATATGACCTATGTATTTTTTTTGTTCGTATCTCATTAGAAGGCTACAAGGATGTCCCAAAAGCAACACCGGACAACAGACGAAAATCACTCTTAAACAATGACCCAATAAGGTTCGAGAGTAAAACACATTTTACTTTATAGACTCAAATTACTTGAATACACGATAAATGTCTACGCAAAATAAATAACGGCGCAGCTGAATACATCGTCCCGTCTGGACGCTGTGCACACGAATACTGCAGACCTTGATACTATGTCGAGGTAAATGTATGGTGAAATAAGCGGATAAGTGCGATCCGGAGTCGAGCAAAAGGTTCCGTACAACAGCAGAGGTATGTGTATAAGTAAGTACGAAGATTGGATATAGCCATAAAACCATGGCTCACAGTTAATTCTTACTAAGACAACTGTTAAAACAAAGGGGTTGTTTTTAGTCCGTATACCACACGAGCTGATGCCCGCTCAATATGTGGGGACCCGGACATAGCAGGGAGGTCTGACTCCTGGGCATGGGTAATTCCATTTTTTTCCCCTCCAACAAAAAAAAAATATAGCCATAAAACATACGACGCCGTTTGTTGTAGGACCCAGAGTGATTTCCCTGGCTGATGGTAACGATTGAAAAGTAAGCTAATCGGGTTAAATTTACCTATTCACATGTAGCCCGATAAATAGAGGATCCAAAAGTGATTCAGCTTACATTAATTTTTACAAAAGATTTTAGTATCGTGTGGGTATGTTTGTAAAAGTTTGCGTCCTCCAAATTGGGGGGACAACTTTTGGTGGCCCAAAAACCTTGCAGTTTTCGGACTTGTTCCAGTTTTTCGCTCATAAGTCGAAAGCTATTAAAAACAACAAGACAATTACTTCTAAATTAACATTTTTACCGTTGGATTAATACATTAAGAAAAGATTTTCAGTAGAGAAATCGGTACGTGTATCCATTGTGTTTACAGCGCCACAGCTGCATAGTGACTGGTACGACGCGTCATTCCCTACTACATGTTCCAGAATGCCGTCCAGGTCCAAAAAATTATCGGGCAATATCCCTTCAAGGCGTTGAGTACAACCTATCTCTCGATATGGCTATTGTAAAAATGATACCTATGCCCACTGGGTCCAAAGATGAGTTTAAAAAAATACGATATAATATGACTCAAGTTTTTGACTTCATGATTTTCACAAAAGCATATTTTACGTCCTACAGCATTTTTCACGCTAGCTCGTAAAAAAGTGCTTACTATATCCTTATCTTTATGTCGGCTTTATAGCTGCTGCGGCGATGGGCTAACCTATTATCACGCAAAATGAACCTGATGGCTTGCAGATAAACCTAAAAAGGAACTTTTCTTTTAATAGGATGTGAAGTCTAATACCATGCCATAAGGTTCAAAATCGCCATGCATTAAAACAAATATGGCAGCGAATATGTCGTAGGTATTGAATAAGTGACCAAACATGTCCGCAACTGTGCCTCTGCCAGCCCGTATGGAAATAAGCGTGACGCTAGGTTTGTTTTGTAAGTCGACTTTTTGACTCGTTATCCATTATACTCGCATTTCTAATCTTGTAGTTTTTATGTTAAATTTTAAAGAAAAAAAAAAACACATTCCTGTAGAGTTTCTTGGTGCTATCTTCTCTGACGGGCGTCTTTCCGAAACACTGGTAGAGTTCATGGAGTTTCCTCTTCCTGTGCGAGATTCAGCCACGAATCACCACTTGGAAGGGAAATTTCCTTTTTCAAACTCAAAACTCAAAACGTTTATTCTGTAAATAGGCCACAAGGGCACTTTCACATGTCATTTCATTTCATTTTTTACAGAACATTTGGTATTATTATTTGTATCATATTATCAGAAAAAAAAAAGTACTTAATTATTGTTTCTGAGAGATGTAAAGAGTCTCAAATGTCATAATAAAATAATTAAAATATAAATAACAGAGATGTATAGTCTCTTTAGTCAATAATACAATGATAATAGGAGATGTAAATGGTCCCCACAGTCAAGAGTTGTATAATTAAATTAATCTTTGGAGGTGTAAAAGGCCTCCAAGTGTCCAGTAAAAGAAACTCTGGCAGTGAGGATGCTCACAATTAATTAGAACAATTCAGTCCCAAGCATTTTTATCGTCTATGTACTCTTTAATACTGTAGTAAGCTTTAGAAATAAGCCTTTGCTTGATGTATTTCTTGAACTTATTAATTGATAGATCTGTCAAAGTGCTTGGGAGTTTATTGTAAAATCTTACACAATTACCCTTGAACGAGTTTTTTATTTTATGGATCCGAGTAGTGGGCACTGCAAGTTTGTCCTTGTTTCTAGTATTAAAGTTATGTATATCACAGTTTCTTCGAAAGTTAACAATGTTCTTATGGACATACATAATATTCTCGTAAATATATTGACTATGGACTGTCAATATATTTACTTCTTTAAACTTATTTCTAAGAGAATCTCTATTATTCATTTTATAAATCGCACGAATAGCCCGCTTCTGCAGCACAAAAATAGTATTTATGTCAGCAGCACTGCCCCAGAGCAGAATGCCGTAGGACATAATACTATGAAAATAACTAAAATAAACTAATCTGGCTGTTTTTAAATCTGTCAAGTGACGGATTTTCCTGCATGCAAAAGCTGCAGAGCTCAGTCTGTTCGATAGCTTATCAATATGTGGACCCCATTGGAGTTTGGAATCCAACGTTATACCTAGAAACACTGTGCTGGTTACCAATTCCAATTCCTCATTTTTAATTGTTATACATGTCTGATTATTTTTAACGTTAGTAGTAAGAAACTTAACACATTTAGTCTTTTTCTCATTTAATAGCAAATTATTAACATTAAACCAATTTACCACTCTTGATATGGTATTGTTCACGTGATCATCATTAGCGTGTTGGTTTCGCTTTGTTTTAAAAATAAGTGAGGTGTCATCAGCAAACAGTACCATATCATGACAGTCCCTTCCTAGATAGGGTAAGTCGTTTATATAGATGAGGAATAGGAAGGGTCCCAATATTGAGCCCTGTGGCACGCCCAAAGAAACCAATGATCCTGGTGATCGTTCTCCGTTTACGTCTACCCTTTGTATTCTTCCGTTCAGATAAGATTTTAACAAATTCAATGACGTGTCTCTAACTCCATAATGATGTAATTTCCTGATCAATGTTTCATGACAAACGCAATCAAAAGCCTTAGATAAGTCACAAAAAATGCCTAGGGCATCTTGTGACTCTTCCCAGGCATCAAAAATACTTTCAATGAACTGAATTCCGGCATCTGTTGTTGAACGACCGCGAGTGAATCCAAACTGTTTGTTATGCATTAGCTTATTTGATTCAAAATGATGAAATAGCTGTGATAAGATTAATTTCTCAAAAATTTTACTAAAAGTTGGTAGTATTGATATAGGTCTGAAATTGGTGGGGTCTTGAGTACTACCTGCTTTGAAGAGGGGAATTATCTTACTTTGTTTCATTAAATCAGGAAATTCACCGCAGTCTATACAATTGTTGAAAATGACCGCTAGGTCAGGTGCAATTAATTCGATCAGGGATTTAACGACGTGAACAGAGAGTCCCCAAAGATCATTCGTTTTCTTAACATTTATCAATTTAAATGCCTTTACGACATCTGAACTTGTGACGTGCTTAAAATTCAAGTATGAAGCACACTCTGAGACATTATCTTTTAATATTGCAACAGCAGACAAAGGTGACGAATTGAAATACTTAGTCGTGGAAGCCGGTGCATTAGTAAAAAACGATTCAAATTCAGTTGCAACTTCTAAGCTAGAACTCGTAAGCTGTCCATTGATGTTAAGTTCGTAATCGTGACTCGCTTTTTTACTACGACCGGCCTCCTCATTAATTATTTTCCAAGTCGTTTTTATAACATCGGAACTATTCTTAATTTTACTACTCAGAAAATTACGTTTAGCTGTATGACAGTCTAATTTAAATTGTTTGGAGAACTGTTTGACTTGTTCTTTAAACTCGTCACTCATGTTGAACCGTCGTTCCTCATACAATGCATACAATGCTTGCCTGCGTTTATGCAACTCTGCAGTAGCCCACGTACTAAAGTCGTTTGAACCACCAACCACAACCGATTTTGAAGTGAATATCGCGCTGTACTGTTTCATAAAGGTTTCAAAGAATAAGTTATACATTATATTAGGAGACTGTTCAGCAGCCAAAAACGGTAGTTCCTGGGCTAAAGAGTATCTCATTCTTTCTAACCGGTCAGCAGTTATTGGCACAAACGAAATTTTCTTTTTAATGACAGGTTCTCTAATAGAATCAAATTGAAATAATTGACCTAAATGATCTGAATCCAATTCACTGATAACACTTTTACTGATTGGAATAACATCAGTAAAAATGTTGTCAATGCATACTCTTGTTGGCTCCATAAATAAATGGCTAAGCCTAAATGATGAGAAAAGATTTATCAACCTAACGCTGAGAGTAGTTCTTTCTAACAGATTAACATTAAAGTCACCACATATAATTAATCGTTTCGTACTGTGTGATGAAATAGTTAGGACGGATTCCATTATTTTCTCGAACATTTCAAAGTCGCTCAAGGGTGGCCTATAGACACATATAACGATGAACTGTTCTAATTCCACAGCTGCAAGTTCTATAGTTCGTTCAACAGATAAGGAAACAATGTCCTTACGTTCCTTGAATTTCATATGATTGTTTAGTATGATTAATGCCCCACCATGTATTGAATTAAGTCTGGTGAACGAACTACCAACCTGGTGATCTTTAAAGCTAAACATAATTTCATTAATAGTTAACCAGTGCTCTGTTATGCACAAAATGACAATTTTATTACAATTTAAAAATAACTCTATTTGTAGATCTTTGCCTCTAATACATTGAATATTCTGATGAACCAGGCTTATATACTTAGCATGTGAGCTTCCCTTATTCTTAGGGTTTTCTAATATACTAGAACATATGTTGCCAGAGCCTGGGTCCTCTGTTGTCTTATGAACTAATTTAAATGCATCCTGTTATTCTGGTCTGATACCAGATTCATATTAGGCTGCTCAGTAAAAGCAGAGTTAGAAGCCAAATTTTTGGCTGTAATGTCATATAAATATAATAGTGACATAGCTATTTGTCGTTTACAATAATTTGAAAGGTAAAATGTACCTTTAGTCATAGTAAAATAATTACTAACATAATTGTTAGTGTCAATAATATCAAACTTATTATTATATGTACATAAATTGTACATAGTTATATTCATATTATGTCTATATACATTTTCATTTTGAGTCAATTGGTTGCAGTAGGGAAATGTGAACAATATAATTTTTTTCACACTAAGACCATTCAATGTTTCATAAAATTTTATTAAATTATTTTTGTTCACATCTCCCCTATTGCCCATGAAAATTATCAGTGTGGCACTGGCTGTGATAGTGCTGTCATTCAAAATTTGATTTATAATATTATCTACAGTGCTAAAAGGTAAGCAATTACTAATAACACTATGTCCCTTAGAGTATGAGTGGAGTGCTGAGCCCATGCCACTTCCTCATCACAGTACATTATAATATCAGGTGTTGTGGTCATATCAGACTTGGCAGAACTATTATCAGTAACACCTTGTGTTGGTAAACTGTCACACAAGCCCGGAGAGTTGCCCGCTGTCAAACAATTACCTTTCTGCTCACAGTGACAAGTATGGTTGTTGGTCAGTGACTCAAACCGCTCACAATTATGGTTCATTTCTTGAATTAAATCATCCATAGCCAATTATTCAAGTATTCATTTATAACTTTCTCAGAGTTCAAATATGCACTGTTTAGTGATCTCAATGAATCCTCCAAGCTTTGGATTTTCAAATGTAAGTTTTGTGTGTCAGTTTCATACACAAACTTAGTTCTTTCTAATTCTAATACACACATATTCAAATCATGTAATAAGTTTACATTTTTCTTGCTTACTTTTAAGTTTTTAGTACACAATTTATTATGTTTTATTAATTTCTGAGTTTTCCGTATATACCTATTTATTTTAATGTATTTTTTCAGTTTGTTATTGCTGCAACTTAATAACCTTGATGTAGGCAATGTGTCATTAGTTAAATCAATGACATCATCAAGGCTTCCAGTTGCAACAGTAACCAGCTGCGGGCTGATCCCTACAACTTCACTGTAGAGGCTCTGGGTCTGCAACGCTGCGGTGTTTTCCTTCTCCTCCTGGAGTGCATGTATTTGTTCATGGGCATCGAACAATGCTTTCTCCAGGGAATCAATCGATTTCAGGCCTTGCTCGTACTCTGCACTACATACAGTGAAGCTATCTACGGTGACCTGCAGCTTGTCCCGCTCAACAATTAATTATTATTTTCAAACTCAAACCCTATTTTAGTTGATCATATTTGTTTTTTTTTTAGTTTTCTCCATGTATAGAGATTTAGGTGTTTGACTTGTAAAATTGCATTATATTCGCCTACTTGCAATAAATTATTCGAGTTTTTTAGGGTTCCGTACCCAAAGGGTAAATAGACTCCGCTGTCTGTCTGTCTGTTTGACTGTCTTTCTGTCACCAGGCTGTATCTCATGAACCGTGATAGTAAGACATTTAACATTTTGCTATGTAAAATCCAAACTATTCACTCCACACCATCCCTACTACCATTTAACGGTGGTACGGAACCCTTCATGCGCGAGACCAACTCGCACTTAGCCGGTTTTTTTGAGTTAACAAAGTAATGTCATTGGTGATCATAATGACGTACAATACCGTTCATACCGTTTTTGTACGGCTCAACTTTGTGGGAAATATTAAACTGAACATCAATAATATTGATTTGCACATCAAATATACTGATTTTCACAGCAAATAGCAAAGTACTGCGGTAGCTTAGCTAAAGGGTAAAGGAAGTGAGCGAAGCGAAACCCCCTTTATCCTTCGTATGAGGTTGAACATATGTACTGTTATGGACACCGGGCACGCAAGAAACAAGACTGCAAGCCGCGACACTGTCCTGCTCCAATCCGCTAGCGCTGTCTCGCTCGCGCTATGGTCGCGCCGCCACGACTAGTTAAGCTAGCATAAGCCTGTATATAAGTAGGAACATTGGTAATTTTGATTCATTCGAATACGAGCATTGGAAGAATAAACATCTCAAGAGCGAACTGAGTTTTCCTGAATAGAACCCGAACCACATACAGTCCACAACATGTACGTAAGAACAACAAAAATACTTAAAACATAAAAAGTGTTTTTACTGATACTTTTTTGCTGTGAAAATCAGTATTTTTGATGTGCGATTAAATACTAGCCTTACTTTGTTAACATAAAATCTACAAGATTAGTAATGATAGTTGACCTCAACTGATATTGGAATAATATTTTTGAATATTATAATTTACGGTTAGGAATTATCAATGGCAAATGTAATTATAGGTCTACACCAAAAGTATATCACAACTGTGACCTTTGTTTTATAACTTTTGGTTATAAACATAATTACAATGCCATCAATTCTGTCTACAGTTTAAATTCAGATATTTCTGTTAATCTCAAAAGAAAACATGTAAATTATATTACTTTTAAATACTTAGGACTGATAAGTCCTAAAACCGCAAGTCAAGTTTAATGATACTTATAAATTTTATTTGGGGTTCTCCACAACCCTAAAATTTGACTAACTACACGTCAAGAAAAGTCAAATTTTTATAGCTTAATAGGGTATACGATAAAACCATAAATCACCAAAATCACTGAAGTATCAAAAAAAAAACTGTTTATCCTACCATTCAGGTAGAAAGCAAAAATAGTTCTAAAAAAACGGTCAAGTGCGAGTTGGACGTCGGACCCGCACACGAATGGTTCCATACCATTGTATACGGGAAAACGTAAAACGACAGTCTTTTGTACGACTATACCTTTATAATCTTTAATAATAAAATACTAGGTAGGACTACATTCAAGGCCTTATATCGAAACATGGAAAAAAGAGTTTTATGTATGTAGTATGTAAGTATAGAACTGTGTATTCAGGCTAGCAAAACTCTTTGCTCATTGAAACCGGAAGTGGATAGAAATTAAAGTGGTTAGAACTAATTTACAGAAATAAAATCAAATACAATAAAACACTAATTATTTATAATTCGAATGGGCAATTATTAATCGTATAATAACAAATAACTAAGCACAAAAATCAATACCTGCAATTAAAGATCTTTTCTGATAAGTCGGGAGAGTCCAGTTTAGTTCACCGGTAAACAAATATAATAAAATGGATAAGAAAATGGCCATATCAATAATTTATTGTCTAAGCACTTCTTTTAAATCTTAAAAATAGGCATGTTTCATTATTTGTTGTTATAGCGGCAACAGAAATATACCCTCCGTGAAAATTTCAGCTCTCTACCTATTTCGGTTTATCCGGTAGAACCAGGCGACAGACGGACAGACGGACGGACGGACGAACAGCGGAGGCTTAGTAATAGGGTCCCGTGGCACCCTTCGGGTACGGAACCCTGAGAAAGTAAACTAGTAAATGTAAATAGAATTTGACAAACTTTAACTCAATTTAAGTGGTTAGTTAGATTTGAAGCCTAAATATTAGAATAGCTTACAAGGGTATTATTATGTACTAACTTCTCTATAATTTATAGTAGTTCCTAGACGTCTAGACAAGTACCAAGGTATTCTAGGTATGGAACCTTGAGGTGGGTCGGTTGGGTTCCTTGTTGACCTGAATCAAATCGGACGTCAAGGTGATACGATAATTCTTTGGTTTATTAATGTGGAATGGATGGGTGAAGCAAAATACCTTGCGTGAGATAAAATATTTTACATGGCGAATAATACTGAAAAATGGAAATTTAATTTAAAATGTATATTTAGTAACAACTCTGATGAATAACGTCGTTCCTCAAAACATATGGAGAGGCCCAGCAGCTACGGAGCTCCTCTTCTACGACGACCCGTATGGCCGAGTCGGCAGTAACCCTGCCTTGGAAGCCAAGGGTCCCGGGTTCGAGTCCCGGTGGGGGCAAATATTTGTTTGATGAGAACGGATGTTTGTACCCCAGTCATGGTTGTTTATCTATCTAAGTATAGTATTTATCTATATAAGTATGTGTATCGTTGTCTAGTACCCAAGATACAGGGAATCCTAGTGTTCAAGATATTATTATATTATTATCTAGTTCGGAAACTTGTGGTCTCCACCGTTCAATTTGTTGCACGTTAGCACCACCCGGGGGTTACGTGCTGGGCTGTGTGAGAAAACGGTTTCCTGCAATCCTCAACATCTCATAATCGGTGAATCTTCTAGTCTTTAATTAAGTACTGCTTTCGTCTTCCTTTTACATTTATCTTCTTTAATTCTTTAGTTAGCTTGCATGATAATACCCAAGTTCAACAAAACACATGTCTGTCTGTTTAAGCTGTTTAAGCTTGAGGTTATAGGTCGGCCGTCCAGAACTAAACTTATCAAATTTGGCGCTTCAACGGCCACTATAATCTAGCTGTTAGGTTTAATTAGGTTCTGAATGATGTCTCATGTCTGATTTAGTTGCCATGTCTAATCATGAATCACAAATTTAGGTCGTTAGGCTGACAGACGGTGCAGCGCCGGCAGACAAGATGCGAAACAAAAAAGGTGCGCAGATTCACGTTACGATAGACCAAAGGTTTACCGAATCAAATATGTTTTTAAAATGTTGTCTTGTAGAACCTTATTATTATCTGATATGATACCTCACCTGCTGCCATATGTTATTAAAATAAGAATTAGTTTATAAAACAGACCATCCGTTCACACTTATTCAAGAATCTCTCTTTAACGGTCTTAATTAAGTATTTGTATGCGAATTTTAACACTGCAATTATAATTCCTATAAGGTTGTGTCATTGTTTAAATTCCAATTGGATTTTAATATAGACAACAGGGGTATTATACTGCTAACTAAATAACAACTGAATAACAGTGACGTGCAAAGCACCGAACTACTTTAATGTTAAGTAACATCAGGCCATTATCTGAAGATTACATTTAATTTATCAGGAAAAGGGTTAACTTATGGGTTAATGGTGAATTAATTTCAAAAAATTGCCTAAGGGTTTTCCAAAACGCCAGATAAATGTCGCTGAACAGTTTCTTCAGTGGAATTGCCACCCCGGTATGTCATCGTAACGGTCTTGGTAATACTTCCTTGTTTTGTCATATTACTTCTTATAGCGCGTCTAACTAATGTCGATACTTAAGACTTCAGAATTTTATAAACAAATTACCATTTTGTCCCATTCATCTTTTTAACAAGATAGTTTTTTTTCTCGGTTTTCTAAAAAGGCTGATGTAGAGTACTTACTTCTTAGCAGCATGGACACGTAACGACGCTACTGAAGCCGACGTTGCGATGCTTATTGCCGTGTAGACATGTTCTAATGGGTATAGTGAGTAAATCAAACTTTTTTGCGTGACAGGGGTGCACCCATCGCCGCCTCTTCGGAGATATTATGTCACCGTCAGTTACCATGAAATTAACACCATGTTTATGTCCAAAAGAGATGAGGCCAGGACTGTAGAAAAAAACGCAGAACACCTTCACTTCACATTGTTCAGGCACCTCGCTGGAATTGACATATGTCTGTCACGAATGTGAACCCATCACATATATTGTCACCGTGTTATACGCTATCTATACCTCTAAAATAGGAATAATATTGTAAGCTGTATAACTGTATACAAAGGATCATTTTACTGCAGTCGACCTATACGGGACCAATCAATTTACACTCTCGACTTTCTCTCTATCGAATTTGGTACCGCCCTTCGTTCAAGTCCAGTATTGATCGCTAAATAAGTGAATTTCCGATAACCATTTAAATGGTTAAATGAGCTGCATTGTTGTTTTAATTGCAACTTTCTTAATTGTCGACTTGCAAGCATGTCTTAACTAATTATAACTAAAAAAAAACAAGTTAGCACATCTTTTTTGACATCTCCCAATAAATATCCCGTAAAATAGAGAAAATTCATTAATTAAACAAGTGATTGTTCGCATCAAGTACACGAGAGGTTACTGCAGCTCCACGAATATGGATGGCTTTTAAGAAGCCCCCGATCAACTTTTGTTAGCACTTAAAATATAAATATATACTTAATTAATAAATAAACCAATGTAAAGATTGTAACTACTACTTGTCTGTCTGTTGTTCGGAAGCAGCTGGAAAGTGAAGACTCGGGATACGTTTGGAAATTAGGAATGAACACCCTACGTTTGGGGAGGGACCCCAAACAAGAGATGTTTATTTATATTTCTCTGGTACGATGTTACGGAACCGTTCGTGTGCGATCTTTAGTGGTTTTACTCCCGCTTCTCGCACAGGAGATGTTCAGGTTCGAATCCTGAGTGCTGACCATGTGCCAATGAGATAAGCAACTTATCTTAAGTACATTATACGTACGTTCTAATGCGTGAAAACATCGCGAGCCGACCTCCAATCTCCATAGTTGCGCCGATAGGCTAGTACCCTATCATGCTTAAATGTAGTATTAAATATCGTGGGCACAACTGTGCCACTGCCGACCCGTATGGGAAAAGGCGTGACGCTTTGTTTTGTCAACGAATGAATTAACTCCACCTAGAGATGGGTTTCTACTAGAGTACTAACCCGTCGAAGGATAAATACTCATAAACACTAGTTTCTTCTAGATAAATATCCAAAAGTGAGATTTATATTTAGTTCTATTTATTTTATTTATCCTTATTTATAAAAAAATAACAGGAACAACGGAATTACCTGAAATAATCGAAAACTACTAAATTGCGCGACAAAATTACTGAACGGTGTAATAAACGCTTATTAGCTAATAAAGACAGTCTGGGCGAAGTGGTGGGTCAGGGTAAGTGAAGGATAAAGGGGGTGAGCGAAGCGAAGCATCCTTTATCCTTCGTATTAGGTTGAACATGTAAGAACAACAAAACTGTGTGTGTGTGTATTTTATGTTACTCTAATTATTTTGGAGCTACTGTTTTTCAGATTTCTAAATTCAGCAATTTTGTCAAAAATTATTTCTAGTCTCGCTCAGTTTGTTGCGCAATTCAGTAATTTTGTCAGGCTAAATCAATATTTATGACAATCAAAAACTAGATTTACGCTGATACCATGGAATACTTCCGCTTGACTAAAATACAATTTTTAATTTGAGGCCAGAAATGTAAACAAACAGCTGTCATTTTCTAGAACAAAACTGTTGACTTTGACATGCATATTATGTTTTGTACTGGAAAATGACAGTTCATTGTTTAAATTTCTGGCCTCAAATTAAAAATTCTACTTTAATCGTCAAGCACACAGACCACCGCGCCGTGGCACCGTTGCGCACAACTAATACTATCAATGTGAAAGCATAATGTTTATTTAATACTCAATCACGCAAAACTAGCTGTGATACCGTGAGCCAGCCATTTTAATACTCAATCACGCAAAACTAGCTGTGATACCGTGAGCCAGCCATTTTAATACTCAATCACGCAAAACTAGCTGTGATACCGTGAGCCAGCCATTTTAATACTCAATCACGCAAAACTAGCTGTGATACCGTGAGCCAGCCATTTTAATACTCAATCACGCAAAACTAGCTGTGATACCGTGAGCCAGCCATTTTAATACTCAATCACGCAAAACTAGCTGTGATACCGTGAGCCAGCCATTTTAATACTCAATCACGCAAAACTAGCTGTGATACCGTGAGCCAGCCATTTTTGTACATTTTGATTCTATGGGTACATTTACCAGCACCAGCGAGTATGAAAATAATACCAATAGTATGACCTACTTGGGTCAACTAATAACTCAATGGCTTAGATCTACTTATAAATAGATACAACCCAATTATTTTGATATGTAAGACGACATTACACATTTTCGCCAAGGAAATTGCGGTAGATACTCTGATCAATTAGGTGATACAACTCGCTTAGTCATCGAGATAGGTTTGTTAAATGAGGTTAAGAAAGACACGTATTTAGATAACAATCGAGGACGCATGATTGTAGAGCTGAGGGTACTCATAGTTAATAATTATTCAACTACCTACTCCAAATTCGCGTGTTGGCATCCCACTGTAGAGCTACTTTGTCTTCTCTTCCTAAGTGTTTCCGTGTAATTCTGAAAACGTCAAAACTAAACTAACTGACTAAAACTAAACTGATACAATGAAGCTCTTGCGTGGGAGCCATTGATCACTTTCCCAAACTCGGATTTTATTGCTAGTTGTAGTAGTTAGTTTAGTTTGGACGTCTGAAGAATCGATTCGACTAAATACTTATCCCAGCAAATCCTGCGCGACTCAATTCAAGCTCATTAGTTGTGGGGAGTCGGTTTGAGCATAAATTGCAAAATTGATTTATAAACTCAGTCGCTTCGACGCTCCATAGTTCATAACGACTGTAATCTGGATTCATTATTTTTTTCTGTTTATTAATCCGACAAACTTAATTCAACTTTGTGAACCAAACAGGAGAGTAAAAATTTAATGAGGAGAATTGGGATTCAAACGTTATAGGCCAATATGTCGAGATCTAAGAATGATGACATTCATCCAATTGAAAGATGACTCTCCGAACTCTAAACTGCTATATATATTAAGTAAATTCTTATTAGAATACCAACAGGGGCAAACGATAATAAAACCATACATATCATGCCAAAATATTATATTGATGTGTTTTCCTTTAACCCCTTAAAACGATAAAACTATTTCAATTGTAACATATTAAAATCAACAGATTGCATAATCAGTTTTCAACTTAAAAAAACCAAATGCACCCGGGTATTGACATGCACAAATAACCTGATTCGAGTATTCTAGAAGCATTTATCCTAAAATCAAATTTTCTGGAGCAAAGCGACGATAATATCTCATTATTTACATTGATTGGCGATCATTTCATTAATAAATAACGAATTGTTGAAGTAAACTTTTCACCATTTAGAAAATATACACCCAAACAATCCATTAAAATCATAATAGTAATAATCAAACTTATTCCATAACATGTCATAGTAAATTGTCTTAATATATCATAAAGATGTAAAAGAAATAACAAATGGTATTAAAACTATTAAAATAACTATAGTCATGCACACTCGCGAGTTTCAATAGTAAAATATTAAGTCATGCGTTAGAATTTTTAGTAAAATGTTAGTCAGCGTAATTCAAAACATTTTTACAATAAATAACAACAATAATTCGTTTTGTGTAAAATAATAGATATAACTAAAATCAGTCAGTGTTAGGACCCAGAAGGAAAACAGAAAAACGTAACAGGGATAATGTAGTCACAGAGCTTAAGTCTAGGGATCATTTTTACGTTTTCCTTGAGGCTCTCCAATTTGTATCGTTCTAAGCACTAAATATAAATACTAAACTAAGTAAAGCCACGCGGACGCCTCCGATTACAAACGAAACCGAGGAACAAGGTCGTGAACAAAATTGCAGACAACAGTATCACGTGGAGGTAAGTTGTTACAAAAGCAGGAAATACGAAACCTGATGATACGCATCGACAGCACAATTTTATTTTGTTCCTATAAAACATTCGTATAAAAATGTATAGTAATTTTCGTTTGCAACACGATAGGCAATACGAGTTAAAACGTTTGATAATGACAATGATCAGGTTGTAACGATAAAAACAGCGTCAGACGGGCCGTGTGGTACCTGCAACAATCACAAATATTGAATTTAGATTTTGAGAAAGTAAAAAGTGTAAGAGATATAATTGTTTAAGTTAATGAACAATACAAATATCAAACTCAAATTGAATAAGGCCGAAATGTGTGGCATTTGAAAATACGATAAAGGAGGAAATAATTAAGTCTTCGGATGAGATATAAGAAAAACATCACAAGAAGCGCAACACACTTCACAGCATCTGCTACCGTTGAAAGAAAATCAAGGAGGCCCCTACAATCATAACCTCCAGAGAGCACTATTCAATTGTATAAAGAAATCAGTCAAATAAAACAGCCAGTCATCGTATGAACTCAAAAATCATTATGTCAACGCACTCGCAAAACGATGACGCGGCGAAATACTATCAAAAGTACCCTTCGGTGCAGCAACAAAGCCAAAATTATTGTTTAAACAAACGGATGAGTTCACGGTTATGAAAATTAAAAGCTTTTAATGTGAGCATTGAGATGAAACACATTAGGACATATTGATTGCATTAGGCGGTGACGAAACTCCTGGAGACAATGAATTTCGAGGGGTACAGCAAGATTGATGATCAGCAAGTGACGGGGCGCTATCAAAATTTCTCACTTTAGAATGCTTTCGGTGTATTGTTGAGTGTTATATTAAGCTTGTTACAAGTAAAATTCCGAAGATGTGTCATAGAAGTACCGTATCTGAAGAGATTGTATAAGACTATTGAAATATAAGAAAGCGCTGTCTACCCTTTTTCGGAGAAAAGCGTGAGTATGTATGTATGTGACTAAATACGAAACATTTCGGTAAACATTTAAGATCAAAGTAAAATTCCAAGATCAAAATCCTAACTTTAACATACATGGTGTTGTTTTGTAAAGTTTCGCCCAACTCGCGGGGTAGTGTCGTTTAAAAAACGGGGTAGTTATTTAAACGACACTGAAGTAAAAAATATATACTTTATTTTTTTATTTCAGTGGAAAATATCTAAAAAGAATTAAATTGTGGCCTTACTTCTATCGCTTACTACCGCTTGGTAGATTTTTTTAAGAATTACTGATTGCTTCAGCCCTATGACGTAGGCAGTGTGAAGTAATTTAAAAAACGGGTCTTGAATCTTGATATTCAGGGGATTTTGAACTTATTTCGAGCGCCCGGAATACGAATACATATATGAAATTTATATGTTTTCCTTCTTTATGGAAACTACATGAATTTAAATCTAAAACTTCGTATTACAGAATCCCGAAATAAGATCAAAATCCTATACAATTGAGCCCCATATTCGATGACTTTGTAGATATTGTTAAAAAAAACTATTTACATGAATTTCATAGTGGTCTTAGTGTTGATACTAATCTCTTAATCCTGACTTTTCAAAATCATTTGATAAAATTAGCCACTTTAAGTTGCTTTCTAAACTCTGGAACTTCGGTATACACGCTGATCTCTTTCGTTGGATTATCTCCTACCTGGAGAATAGAATTAAAGCAGTTGCACTAAAGGGGTTCGTCTCCGATTATAAGACTATTAGCTCGGGGGTCCCACAAGGGTCTCCTTTGGGACCTCGTCTTTTTCTTTCATATGTCAGCGACATTGCATCTTCCATTAAAAACTCCTTTATGCTGGCGACGCTAAGATTTTCAAAAACATATCAAACATCGATGACTGTCTTCCACTCCAAAGTTATTAAATAGTATGTTATATTATTGTACAGAAAACAATCTGTTCCTGAATCCTAAAAAATGTTATACTATATCTTTTACTAGGAAACCTCGTAAAGCAGACTTCAATTATAGTATCAGCGACAAACTTTTTAAGGTTGATGAAATCATTATTAATAGTATTACTGTGGATACTCGGCTAAGTTTTGTTCCTCATATAAACAAAATAGTTAATAATGCCTATAAAAACTTGGTTTTATCCAGTGGATGGGTAAGCCTTTTAAACAAGCAAGCACATACAAGGTTCTTTATTTTTGCTATGTTAGAAGTGTAAAAGAATTTACCAGTTTCGTCTGGAAACCTTTCTTTCAAATTCATCTCGATAGAATTGAAAAAAATCAGAACGATCGTGAGCGGCATGCCCTCGATAATTATAAAATGAGCTCCTCACGTTAGAATATACCTTCACTCGAGATAGGTCGCAATGGCTCAACTTTATATAAAAATATAAATAATGTTACCGACTGTCCAGCCTTATTACAAAGTGTCGGTTTTCGTGTGAAATAGGAAACACCTCTTAGTTGTTCCTTCAAGTAGTACTAATTATACTGGTAATTCGTTTGTCCTCAGAGCTTCTTAAGTTTATAATGAATGCCTTTCTGATTCAGATCGTTTTAATATGTCTCTGTTTTAAGCGAAGGGCCACTAATAGTAGTTTACGCAACTGTCGTATAATAAGGGGCCTTAAATCACGGGTGTGCTTTTATGGGACGGGCGAAGCGTGTTCCATAATAGCATCACACGAGTGTTTCAAGGCCTAATTATATTCAGTTGCATACACTACTTTATCTACACACATATAATAGTGCTCTAAAATCGGTTTAGAAGCCATAGGGAAATGACGTGCATTGCTTTGTACGCATTTTCGTATTTGTCTTCTGGCAACAAGTTGTTCGTTGCAATTGCGGCTGCATTAACAATATCTGGCGGTGTGTTTATATAGATGTCGGAGTCACTTTCACTCATATTTATGATGTAAATTATAACTTTTCACAAAAGCTACTCCTCTACTTCGTAAAACCAAACTTAAAACAAATAAACAAATGACAACTGTCATGGCGGTCCCACTAAAGTCGGTAAAGCATTTTGAATGTTTCGTGTCGGTAAAGCAGTGTCACCAACAAAACTGTTCAGTTGAAAACGACGCTAGCGTCTATGTCACACCTATGTCATTTCATACTGGGAGGGCATTAGTTTCGTGTTTTAGCCACCTGAACAGTTAAGTTGGTGGCGCTATACAGACGTCAAGACAAATGTCAATTTTGACGATTCGACGATCACAGACAATACATTTTCCTTTAACACATCGATAAATCCATGCGTTAAAGTGAAATTTGTTTGTCTGTAAATTGCCATATCCGCATCGATGTGTCATATCATAATGCAGGTCATTGCCCTATGGTTTCTGAGTCGATTTTAGAGCATTTATGATACGTGCGTAGATAAAATGTGTAATATTGATCGTAAAATAATATAAGTAGGTAGGTTAATTGTTTGTGTATTTTTATGTAAAATTTACTACTGTAACTTCACTTTCTCTTTAATACTTTTACTAACCGTTTGTTTTGTTAATATACAAATAAATAAATAAATACCTACACCTACACCTTAGTTAAAAAAGTCTACAGTGAAGAGAGTAGAGAGTTGAATTAAATTCTACAGAATATGTAGAAAAGCGGATTTAGAGCTCCCAGAATACGAAATTTCAGATTTTGAACTCATTTGATTTCCAATACAAAAGGAAAAACATATTAATTTCTTCTACGATGACGACATCATAATGTAAATGGTTGTTATGTTTTTTCTCGTAAAACACGTTGGTTAGAGAAGTTCTTATTTTTTTGGGGGGGCTCAAAATCCCGAATACGCGCTTAATTTGCACATAAAAAGCTTTTACTTGTTTTTGTTAAATTAGGTCCGAAAAACTTATTTTATTGATGATTGAAATTTTCCGTGCTCTTCAATGGTCTGTAAAAACCAAGTCTGACGTAGCAGATGCACATATCAAGATTTATTAGAATGCTTATTAAGTGATTTATAAGAATTAATTGTAAAATAATCCAATTATTGTTTAGTTTCGCAATGATAATCACTTACCTGTGAAAATCGGAAAATGTTCTTCAAAAACACTAAATCATCAATAAAAATTTAATGGTAAGACTTCGCTGTATATATGTTTGACTCAAATGGTTCTAAATGGTCTGTACTAGTTTCGGTTTCAGTCTTTGCATCGATCTAGCGGACACCTTGTATCATGTGTATATATAAATATATATATATATATAAAGGTAGATATTTTGTCTCATTAAACTTGACTTAGTTCTATATTTTGTATCAGGTACACTGCACTTCGATTTCATTCAGCCAGTTTCTCTTGGTTACCGACGAATTAACATCCACTGCCAAATTACCCTCAAATAAGTAAATGATGCCGCACGCATGCGCACTTCACTTTCGTCATATATTCTACACGCACATTATTAGTGCCTAAACACAAAATCGTGAATATGCAATAATACTAAATAATGAAAAGGTTTTGCCTTGACACTCTGTTGAGAGATAAGCTCGCCTTTGCCTTTTAATTTCGTGTATAATTGTATTGTTGTAATGTTCTGTGCAATAAAGAATTGTGAATTGTGAAACACTTTGATATATTTTAGTGTGATATAAGCTCGGGCGAGCCCATCTTTAGTGGGTCAGGTCCATTTGCGCCAAGAAGTTACCCGGAGCTACTGAGTTGACATGAGATTTATGACAGCATAATTCAGTTACCTGATTAGCTTAGGGTTAAAGGATAGGCGCAATTAGAGTTATGGCGATACCAAAAAATAATGTTATTAGTAAAAGTAAAACGCGATTGGATGAAATTTTCTCGATAGAATTTAATTACGAAAAGACCTCGAAATTTTATTATTTATCCTGTAATTCTGAAACACTTTGCGGGATTGCATTCAAAATCTGGATATTATCTATTCGTAAACTCTCCTTGAAAATATTTTTGACAAAATAGCGTAGTTTATTTTTACACAATTTGTATATGGTTTGGCGCTACGATGTTTTAGTTTGAGTCGAGCGCATTGTTTGCGCTCTCTATTCTTTCTTATGTGGAAGTCATTTACGCCGCGCTGTCACTTTCGTTTACACTCGTATTCCTTTTATATATATTTTTGGTATCACTATAAGACACACAATGCTGAAGACCTCTGCGGCGTTGCCTCACAAACCAACGCGAATTCTTCAGGCTCTCGAACAAACTCCCCAGCGCCTTCAGAGACAGTCCGTCACTCAACATTTTTAAAAGTCGCTTAAATACTCAATCTTTCTTTTCCATATTTAGATAACTATGTATTTGTTTTAATGTTGTATTTACGAAGGGCTATGGTCTAGTGGGTTTCACGTTCGCTTCTCACGCAGGAGGTGCGAGTTCGAATCCCGGTGCTGACCATGTACCAATGAGATAAGTAATTTATCTTAAGTAACATTATACGGACGTTCTAACGGTGATGGATGGGCTAGTCCCTTGTCACGCAAAATGGAATACTCAATAACTGGCTAAAAGTGGGCACTATTGTCCCTCTGCCGCCCCCTACGGGAAAATTCGCGACGCTATGTTATGTTGTATAAATACAAGTAAGTAAGTACCTATAAATTATCTTTTATCTACACACGTATCATAAACCTTCTTTACTGCGTACAAAAAGCGCACGTTACGATCAGCATAATGTTAATCTACTTGGTAAAAACTCATTTCTTATCTGAAAAATTACACATTATGACCATAATGAGTAACTTTTCTGCATATTATGACATTCAAATTTCGAACGCCGACGCCCGCCTGCTTACCGCCCCTAGTTTGTCTGTGAAGTTGGTACTGACATTCAAATTTCGAACGCCGACGCCCGCCTGCATGCCGCCCCTAGTTTGTCTGTGAAGTTGGTACTAAAGAACAAGCTAAACAACTGCAGAGCCACCATGCCGGTCAAACATGCGGTTCCTGAACACATCAAAGAGAGCTTATGATATGTGTGTAGATAAACTAGTGTATGTAACTGTACATAATTAGGCATTAAAACTCTCGAGTGATATTATTATGAAACGAGCCGAACCACTCTCGAGTTTTAATGCCCTCCTTTATGTAGCAGTCACATAAACTACTATTATGTCCTCATCTGTTGTTTAATTATATCATGTCCATCCTAAGTTTGCTAGAAGAAATCTCCTGTCAGAGATAAGCTTGCTCGTAGATGCATTTTCCGCTTTTATTTGTAACCTACTGTATATTGATTGTATTGATATTGACTCCTGGCCGGGAGCAAGAAACTCAAAACTTAGGGTCGTATGTTTATCTGTGTGACGTCGTTGTTTCTGCTCCTCACGATGGAGTATGGCTCAATCGTACTCGTATCCGGGTAAAGGCCTGTGCCCCTCGGTGGGGATATTAAGGGGCTACGCTTATTATATATATTATATTATTATATAGTTATTTTGTTGTTTTTGTTATTTCGGGGAGAAATTCGTCTAATAAAATTATAATTCGTCTAATAATACATGTTTCCATATTAATAAATGATGACCATATTTGATTGTCATAATATTAGTTTTATTTCAAAATGCCTTAAATAGAATCTGATAGGGTTTTTAAAACAAAAAAGTGAGGCAGCTTTTTCATGAAATCGCCTCGTTCATTAAATAAATGAGCGAGGCGATTATTAACCTGACTGTACCCTTTTTTTGCAAAAAACTGAATGTGTCTAGTTGGCGAAAACATAAAAGTGATTTAATTTAAGTTTCACTATGTGGACACGCGTAAAAATCTTGGCGTGTCTAGATGACGACATAATAAGTGATACTAATTTTGAGTTTCACCAACTGGACACATGTGTGACCAGTCTCTTGTGTTGAGTTGGCGAAGAACCCAAAAATTGATTCGATGAAAAATGCGACTTAAAAAACTATAAAAACCGGCCAAGGGTATGTAAAATTAAAAGTGGGGAAATTGAAATAAAAATCTGATGTATCAATATATTGGTATTAGTTACTAAAATATACGTAATAATAAACATTATCACCAAATTTTAAGGTCAATGGGAAGGTAAAAAAAATCTCTTCGGTACAAATTTATATAAAGCTGACTTTGGTGACTTGTTTTCCAATATTTTTAAAACAAAAAATACAGTATATTTATCTATTCAACGGGCTCCAAAACGCGATATTCCACTTGATGGCGTAGGTCATTTTTTTATCGCGCCCCTCCTTAGATGTATGGGAGCCCCCCTTAAAACATTAAAAAATATTTTTTGACAATTTTTATGGCTTTGGTTCAATAAGATGGTTATACTGTGAACATTTGAACACTGTAAGCTTTAATTAAATTTGGTTGTAACGACGACGTCAGCTGACGGACGGACACGTGAGTGACAGCAATAGGGCTCCGTTTGAACCCTTCGGGTACGGTACACTAAAACGACGTCCGAAAAAGTCACTAACCAAATCGTTTTTGTTATGTTATCCATGTATGTGTAGTCAGTCATATACCTGGGAGGTTACCACAACGTCTTATGCCGATTCAAATTAGGAACCTAATTTCAATTCAGATTAGGAACCTAATTTGATCCGCAAAATACCGTGACCGTCTTAAAACAAGTCTTGGTATTAGGTAAATGGCGAATTGGATTGGAAATGGTTGCCATGGCGATGTTCTTGTTTTGAACCTAATTTGAATCGGAAAAAGATTGTGGTAATCCCCACATTCTGTGATTAATTATGTCAGTGTCAAGTTTATTTGTAAGATCTACATAGCATTTGGGACTTGGAGCAATAAATGTCAAGAGAGATAAGAATTTGCAATGTACCGAACCCATATCGATAAAATCAGCTCCCGCGCGCGTGTTTTCGATGAGTGCCCATCGTTTCTGCTAGTTCCTGCTTACGTTACTTTGTAAAGTTGCTGTTTTGGTATAAATGTAGGTAGGGGTCTAATTATAATTAAATAAATGTGTAGGGCATCACTATTTTAGAGACCCCAAAACATCCGGTCGCCATGCCTTGCCTTCAAAACGTGGGAGGCCAGGAGTTCCCACCGGGCGAAACGTTGGCTAGGAGTTCCCACCGGGCGAAACGTTGGCTAGGAGTTCCCACCGGGCGAAACGTTGGCTAGGAGTTCCCACCGGGCGAAACGTTGGCTAGGAGTTCCCACCGGGCGAAACGTTGGCTAGGAGTTCCCACCGGGCGAAACGTTGGCTAGGAGTTCCCACCGGGCGAAACGTTGGCTAGGAGTTCCCACCGGGCGAAACGTTGGCTAGGAGTTCCCACCGGGCGAAACGTTGGCTTAGTATTTTATAGGTTTGGTTAATAATAGGCAATAAGGTTTTATAGGTGTTAAGGCATTGTTTCCGTGTTGCCGAAAAGTATATTTTGTGCTTTCTGTCGGCTTCTTTGAGGGCGCAGCTGCGTTGCGGTTTCATGAGAGAAATAACTATTCATTTTCTAGCAATGAAATTATGAAGGATTGGTGCGAAAAGTGAAAACTAGTGACTCTCGGAAGATGTTGGACTTGAACAATGTTGCAAACGAACGGGGTCACGAAGTGATAAGACTGCCTCATCACTGCCAACACAATCCGATAGAACTTATCTGGGCTCAGTTTAAGCGGGAAGTAACTAAAAGCAGTGATACATTAAAGACTGCAGTTTTTGAAAAACTTCTCCACTGAGCTATCGGCAAGAATACTGAGCCAAATGTACGAAGCATGCCGAGCAACTTCAGAACAGTGACTTACAGAAAGCCATTTTGAGGGATCAAGCACCACTGATAATAAATTTACAAAACGATATAGACGACGAAGACTCCGCTGAGGATTGTCGAATGTTATATTTATAACAAGCAATTTAAAACGGGAAATATTAAACTGCACATCAATACTGATTTGCACAGCAAATATACTGATTTTCACAGCAAATATCAGACCAAAATACTGCGGTAGCTTAGGTGAAGGGTAAAGGGGGTTAGCGAAGCGAAGCCCCCTTCATCCTTCGTATTAGGTAGAATATGTAAGAACAACCAAAATACTTAAAACATAAAAACTGTTTTTGCTGATCCTTTTTTGCTGTGAAAATCTGTATTTTTGATGTGCGATTATATACTAACCATTTAAAAGGGCTCTTGTAAAGGCCATGCGATCGTTTTACTGGTATACTGTTTCTTTACGATCTAGTTACGTCTTAACAAACAATCATGACCTCAATTACATGTAAAATCAAATTTATGGTTTATAAATTGTAAATTATCATCAATACTCGTATCAAATACATAATTGCCTTATCGATAAGCATTTATAATATTCTCACCCCTTCACTTTGCAGCTCCATAAGGCCCGTAAGTGCGAGCGAGATGGACAAGGAGGAATGATTAATGGCCCCAAGCTCCAATATATCTTGCACAGGTATCCATGAATGGTCTGTCACGTGACTAAGACGATTAGATCAGGCACTAAGTTCTTGGTGCGCCCTTTCTCGTATATACCAAGCAGGTGTACTGTCAATAGGCACAACTTTCCCCAGTGAGCATACGAAACCTCTCAATAGAACCGGTTACCAGATCAAAGAAAATATGGAGTTGTCTTTTCGTTTGTGTAATGAGAAGACCCACACTTGTAGTCTTACACAGCAGTTTGAGCACTAATTAAATAGAACATACATACATGTACAATCGAACCATCTGAATCATGACCCACCATAAGCTTATTTTGCTAAACCCCTTAAATGCAAGTAGGTCGAAATTCGCTTGAAGGTTTATTTCCTTGGTAACGAACTTGTTATCATTTGATTAGACACTGACAGATAGATAGATCTTACAAGTTTGAAAGTTTCAAACGAATTATCAGGCAAGTGGGTAATGATTCAGTTGGTTCGATAGTACTATCAGTGGCAGCTGTGGATACCCATTAAAAAAATCCCTTGCATGTCGCGGTAGACCCTTGCTTTTGTTAAACATTTTGTCGAATTTCAAAAACCATTTGTTTTTTGACTTTTAAGTGTTGGGCTGCATGGGAAAAGAACCCTTACAGTGGGTCTCCACATTAGCTGTTGATGGTACGTACTTACATATCTCAATCCTTCATGTCTCCATAACTTTTTCTGGGAGATCTATCTAGATAGCACCGGTCGGCAACGCTCAGGTTACACAGAATGTTAACGAATTAAACATCGTGAGGAAACCTTCAATCTTCATACCTGCGGCGATGGGCTGTCGCGCAAAATGGAGTATTTAATAACTCTGCCCATATGGGAGAAACCCTGTTTTATGTTGTAACAAGGTGTGAGCTCATCACCTCACAGAATTGTTTGATCGCCGTCTTAGTCGACTTTTTTTGCTTATTAGAAAATGTTGGAAAGGAAACGGTTTCAAAAACACGCTCGTCCGTTTTTGGAATGCAGGTACGTGAAATGTGAAGGGTTCTGATAAACATTATATTTATCTATTATTTACTTAAGGGCAGCATACCACTGTCCCTGAAGCGCACAACTCGTCGATATGTGCATCCTGCCCATGTCCTGCCAAGTCCTGGACCGAGCACTAGAAGTCCAAAGCCAAGGTTTGCCAGCGAGCGATTGAGCGCAGTATTCTAGGTATTAAAGACAGGAACACTATACTGCGCTCCAAAACTGGCATTGTCGACGTAGAAGCCGCCTGACTCAAAAGGAACTGGGCAGGACATGTCTGTCCTGTCCTGAATGGATGCCTACAGACTGACGGACACCGGCGTAGGGGAAGCCCCAGAAGGAGATGGAGGGACGACCTGGATAAATTCCTGCCAGGGTGGATCGATCAAGGTTTAGCTAGAGATGTTTGGGCTCGAACCGGTGAGGCGAAGTGGGTCGCCGTGTACGCTAACTAAAAAAAACTGGCTGACGTGACAGACGTCGCTCTGTCAAAAGCTTCAGGACTACCAATATTCTGGTTCTGTGAGAACAGTAGACCTCGCTCGTTAAAAAATTTAAGCTTGTAGGTCTGCTAGAAGTACTTTGGAATTTTGATGATCGATGATGAGTCAGTCTCTGACAAAATGACGGAACTTTGAATGGCTGTCATTTCCAATCTATGGGTTTAAATTTAAGGAATTTTGAGAATTTTTCTATTTAAATTGTGACCTCAAACACAGTCGCAGAAAATTCATGTGTCTAGCTTTATTTACAACATAGTTACAGGGGGGGTCGAAAATACCCCGAACTGCTTCCCCCACCACTTTCCCGTTTTTTTTTTTTCGCAACATCTTGTTTAGAATGAAGCCCTTAGTGTACCTCTCAAATTTGAATTAAATCCTTCAATAAACAACGCTACAGCAAAAATCGCGATCGACGAAAAAATAAAGGAATTTGTGTGCCAATTTTCGTCAAAATCGGTTGAAAAATGCGACCTGTAGAAGAGAACATGCAGCCGTACAAAGGCATTTTTGGCTTATCTCCAAACTGGACGCCCGCTCGGTCCGAAAGAAGGATAAGGTTTTTCGATTTTTCGGCTGTTTCACAATTTGTCCCTCCGTAAGAACCTTCCTAAGACTTCATCGAATCATTAAAAAAACAAGCTCAAGTGTGGGCCGGGCTTGCACGCGAAGGGTTCCGTGCCATCGTACAAGAAAACTTAACTACTAAAAATAATAAATTAAAAAATATATATAATAATATTATGTCCGAACGTGGATTCAAACCCAGAACCCTTAGTTTGCGAAACTGGTATCAAACCGATTGCGTCACCACAACCATGGGATAAGCCGCGAAATCTACGATCATAATTGAATTTCGGGTGGTGTTAAAACATGTCGCTTTTTTCATTCATAAAATCACGTGTAGTTAATTATTTGTTGCTTCAGCGGCAACAGTAATACACATTCTGTGGAAATTCATCTCTCTATCTATTACGGTTCATGAGATACAGCCCGCTGACGGACAGACGGAACCTTTGGCACCCTTCGGGTAAGGAACCCTAAAACCGTCTAAATCTATCCAGCCGTTAGCGAGTTTCGCGCTTACCAACAAATTTAGGGATTCATTTGTATATACGCATATAGCTAGCTAGATCATATATAGCTAACTTGGTCGGCCGACTTCTGGTAAGGCCAATGTTAGAATAGAACTATGTATTACTTCGGACAGATCCGGATCAAGAATGTTCTTTAATGCGAACAATGGAACGTCTCATTTCGCACGGCCGGCCGCGCGTAACAACAGCAATAGAGTTAGCTATGTTATCAAAATAGACGCGGCCACGACCAATGATGGGACGGCTCCGGGGGGGCGGTAGGGGGGGAGGGGAACGGACTTAGCGACACACATTTTCCCATACGGTCGGCAGAGGCACTGGTCCGCCCACGTTAAGCCTGTTATTCATACTTGACCCTATTCTGAATGAAAAACTAACTCCATTCACATGCCTCATCATTAGTCATCGTCATTATCATCACTGCAGTCTGGAAACACACTGTTGAGTATTCAACACACATTCACGTAACACTATCCAACTCGGTTCTGTGCAACCCGCCATCATCGCTATGTCGTCATGCATATGTCGCACTTGGTTGGTTAAATCAGACACTTAACTAACTCTCTAGACCGTTAATTAAATGCCGACGTTTAACCAAGTCACTAGTGTTTTAATTTAAATAAAGCATCGTCAAAAACGTTTAACAATCTGTCTTACCGAAAGCCAGCGTGTTGGTAAACAAGATGGCGTCACGACAACAGCTGATTTGCACAGTTTATATCAAATCATTGCGGTAGCTTAGGTGTGAAGGGTAAAGGTGGAGAGCGAAGCGAAGCCCCCTTTATCCTTTGTGTTAGGTTGAACATGTAAGAACAACAAAAATACTTAAAACATAAACTTAAGTACACATAAAAAAATATTTATATTGTATATTTCTTGTTGCCTAGGAACGTTCAGACAACTAGTTAAACGTTGCTTTCACTCACTTGTCTGACGGAATTTTAGTGACTAACGGTCTAGAGAGCTAGTTATGTGTCTGATTTAACCAACTAACTGCGACACATATACATCCTTATCAATGTATTTAATTTTACGGCCATTTATTATCTAGTTGCCATAGGAGTACAGTTTTTTTTTATCTTTAGAGTGATAAACGTTTGTCAACATCAGAAACGTTTAATTCATAATTATTTATTGCACACAAATATTTTACCAGATACATTAAAATAAAATGTAAGTACAAAGACAAGCTTAACCCTAAAAGAGATTTTTTCCAGCAAAGCAAGCCATTAAAGGAAATATTATCATAAAATGGTGGCAGTGCACAATAACTAGTATAAACAAAATGCCTAGGAATAAATTAAATAAAGACAGAAAATACTAAATAAGTACCGATATATACTACATACATTTTACATACAAATACATACACACAAACTTTTACGACAGAAAGAGGTAGTGGTCTTTAGATCGTTTCTTAAGAGAGAAAAGAGTGGGACTGTCTCTCATAGTGCGCTCCAAAGTCGGACCGCCCGAAACCTGGAAATGTTTAACCAAAAATTCACTTTTTTTTCTCGTCATACTCGCCCACCGCCCCCTGACTCCGGAGCTGGCCCGCCGCGTTATCAGAATAGCCGTGGTGTTATCAATCAGTTCGGCTCGGCCCCGATACGGCCCACTCCCGGCAATTATCTCGTACGTTTCTATAATCCGGAGTGGTTTATTGGGCCATTTTGCGCGGAGACAAAAAATGTCCCAGGTCGATCCACGCGTAACGAGTTATTGTGGCATCTGTTTAACTAGATAAATCCTGGTAGTTTCGTCGTGAATTGAAATTATGCGAAGCGAGCGGAACTCTTGTAGCCGATGGTGCGGGTTTAGCAACGTCTATACACGTTGAGCCTTGGATATGTCACCGTAACATTGTCAAAACCGTCAGTTGATAAACTAACGTTTTTTTCTCGTTAGTTGGTCAACTATCAACATATAGTAAACTGTAACGTACTGCTTACTATATGATGCGTTAGTGGATAAACTAAGGGTTAAAACCGTTGAATAGTAAACTGTTTTAAACTTGAACTGCAAACGAAATACCAGGGCAAACATTGCGGTAGCTTAGTCTTCGTGTTAGGTTGTCATGTAAGAAAAAAATAAACGTAAATTCTAAACCCTGACGGTCTGGTTTACTATCTGTCGATAGTTGATCGACTAACGCGTTAGCTTATCAACTAACGGTTTTGACTATCTTACGGGGGCAGATACACCAGGGGACAAAATCTCCCACAACATGCCGCGCACAGCTCAATCTACGCGACACTGCAACGTAGCAGTGTACTTACTGAAACTTGCCTCTCATTTTATTCGCTCCGAGAGCGAGCGCACGTGTCTAGCATGCACGTGTCTTGTGTCTCGGGACATTCCACGTAGTTCCGCAACATGTTGCGTGTTTGTCACCAGTGTAGCCAAGGCTTTAAGCTGTAGGTCCCGGCTACTTGGTGAAAGCCACGCCGAGGGGCGGAATAATTGGCGTGGTGAAGAAGAGGCATACCCACCAGGGCATGATGATGATGAAGATGTCCTAATACAGCAGCCAGGTAACTTTTGAGACAGTCTGGTTAGCGAATAGCATCCTCACCTGCCAGCATTAACCCAGCAGGGTGGGGTAAGGCTTTAGCCTAACCATTTCCGAGTATAGATGTCCCCCCTTTGGTGGGGAAATTAAGACTGCCCCCCCCCACCACAGCGGAACCTAGCATTTCACCTTCAGCTTACTTTTAGGGGAATAGGAATTCAAAAGTTAAATAACCGGTCAAGTGCGAGTCTAAATCGCGCACGAAGGGTTCCGTACCACCGTTCAATGGAAGCGATGGTGTGGAGTGAATAGTTTGGATTTTACACAGCAAAATATTGTTTACAAAGTTATTGGTGCGGTTACTTTCACACTCCATGTACGTAACCAGGTGCATCCATAAGTTTGTATGTGGTATTGAAAGAATTGTTGTATGGGAGCCCCCTTAAATATTTCTTTTATCCTGTTTTTTAGTATTTGTTGTTAATATGAATAATCTGTGAAAATTTCAACTCTCTAGCTAGCTAGGTTCTTGAGATACAGCCTGGTGACAGACGGACGGACAGCGAAGTCTTAGTAATAGGGTTCCGTTCTTACCCGTTCGGTACGGAACCCTAAAAACGCTCTTCACCGATCCATAGAGGTCTAACAGAGCAACATAACAAGATTTTTTTGTAACCATTAACGGCCTTACTAATAACAATTTGACGACCCGAATGGTCGAGTTGGCAGTGACGCTGCCTACGAAACAAAGGGTCCCGGGTTCGAGTCCCGATGGGGGCAAATATTTGTTTGATGAGAAGGGATGTTTGTACCCAAGTCATGGTTCTTTATCTATCTAAGTATAATATTTATCTATATAAGTATGTGTATCGTTGTCTAGTACCCAAGATACAGGGAATCCTAGTTTGGGGCTAGATCAATGTGTGTAAATATTTTCCAAGGTATTATTATTATATTATTATTAAAAAAGTTATTCCCTGTTTCACTCATAAAGTGTTTTGTCCTTTTCATACGTCGCGTAAATGTCAAATGTCAAAACATTTACTCGACGTAAGAAAAGGACAAAACACTGTATAAGTGAAACAGTGAATAGCTTCTTTAATTAGTAAGGCCGTAAATATATAGCAAGTACAAAAATTCGAATCCGGTGTGAAATTGTAAAAAATAATGGGAAACAGATTTTGTGATAGCTTCGGGAGACTTCTGTATCCAACATAAATATTCATATACTTTCATGAATACCTGCTGAAACTCATGACCAAACAAGGTAGTATAAAATAAACAACTCCTTAAGGGAATACCTCGTCCGTGCAGGTCCCCGTTACTCCAGGCGGAATGGCCCGCAGTGTGAGAGGGACGGAATCGGGGAAGTGATAAAAAGTTGGTTTTAAATTGATACAAAATTAACTAAAATAGCTATGAAAATTTCTATAATAGGTAATTTAGGTATTGTCAAAACCTATCTAAATCAATATGTTTGAATTTTGTGTGCCACTGCAATTCGTCAGAAAATAAAAATAAATGTAAATTTTGACCTCATTTCAATAATTATTTCGATCGATCGAAATTCCTCCAATCGCGTTTCTGTTATTACAAAATCTAGAAAAAGGTCCCAAAATTGGTATACTAATTTATTTAATTTGGGACTTCTTTTGAACAGCAGATAAATAACTTCAAAAAGTGTCGATTTAGTCGAAATATCACCTTAAATACTCCCATTTTGCGTAACTTGGAATTGCAAAAGGCTGTTCTGGTCTACTGCCGCGTCTAAAAGTGACCATGTCCTTTGACCTAGTTTTTTGTTACAACCATTCGAACATAGCTCGTTTTGAATTTATTAATAATAATAATAATATAATAATAATAATAATAATAATAATAATAATAATTTTTATTTCATCATTAAAATAGATACAAGAGTTACCAACTAAGTCCTTATAATAATGTCACAATAATAAATTGGGGACATCTGAAGCCTGAACAAGGTATAAATAACCTGTATTTCTGGCCCCAGCGCAACTTCCGGATTAAGGTTGGATGCTAAATTTATATAGAGTTGCGACGATCCGATGGAAAAATGATATCGATATTAATATAGAACTAAAAGTATTTAACAAAAAAAATAAATCTTAAACTTAACTTTAATGAAGATGTGGTGATTTGACCTCTGTTTGTATCACGTGTGTGTGTGTGGTGTATGTGTGTTTGTGTGTTTATGCGTGTGTGAGGGTGTGTGAGGGTGTGTGTGTGTGTGTGTGTGTGTGGGTATGTGTGTATGTGAGGGAGGATGTGTGTGAGTGTGTGTGAGAGGGTGAGTATTTTGTGAATCCACTGAGTTGAAACAGATATCGTACACATATTAAAACAAATGACACAAGCTATATTATTTTTATATATAGTTTTACTACTCGACCTAAATAAGGGACTCGATTCAGCCAAAGGGGCCGCAATAGTTAAACATCCGAAGGGAATGAAGCCAAATGGTGGACATAATTCTGAATTGCCACTATTTATTCTAATTTCAGAGAGTTTTCCGTGCTAGCGACGATGGTACGTAAAATATGGGCTGCTGTAAATCACTGGGATACAGAATGTCCAAGGTTCAACAGGAACTATCTGAGCCACAGAGCTTTAAATCTGAGCCGAACGTGGGAAGCGTTGTCCGCGATACGAGGCGAGTTTAAATATAGATTGGTTCCACGATTTAGACATTATGGGTAAAATAGAACATGTGTCAGAAATTTAGGTAAATTTTAAAGGGAAATATTAAACTGCACATTAATAATTCTGATTTGCTCAGCAAATATCAGGGCAAAAAAATACTTAAAACATAAACTTGAGTACACATAAAATATTTATAACATAAAAAGTGTTTTTGCTGGTCCTTTTTTGCTGTGCAAATCAGTATTTTTGATGTGCGTTTAAAAACTAGCCAATTTTAAATACCCAACCTAACTATAACCTACTATGTAGGCACCTAGCAATAGGCAATGACTTAAAAAAAGAGAATTTGTTAGTCTTGATAGCAACATTTTACGTTATTTTTGTATCGCAGGCAAAGCAAAAAACTAGGCTACCTACATATATGGAGATAACACTAATTGGTAATCTTTGTCTCCGCCTAGAGCTAACCTTTGCCACTAAGAATCTGATAGCGGTCTCACATTGGCCCAAATCGCCCGATATGTAGGTCAGTATTGGATCTGGAGCGGGCGAACGTAAACTGAGTACAGAAATGGTTAGGGTCTCCGCACACGGGCCACAAAACGCCGCCACAAACGCCAGCACGACCATTATATGGACATTTTATATGGTCAAGGTACTAAACAAACTTTACGCCTTTTCACAAATGTAAGAGGCATTCCATTTTGCATTAAAGAGGGTGACCCCATCGCCGCAGCTCTGGATAATTATATTACTGCTACTATTTTATAAATAGTTCGTTGTTTGTTAACGACATTTTGAAGGATCCGGTTAAGACATCGCGCATCTACGCGAGTCAGAAATCATTCGAAACTGCTGTAAAATTTAGTATTAAGTATGTATGACAACATTATAGACCGGGAGATAGTGACACAAAATATTGGGTCATATGTACCAGTGTGGCGCTTCTTCAGGGGTTTAACTACGCAATGACAAAAAGAAAAATAATGGTCATAGCGCTGGTACCGGCGGCCCAATTGCGTGGGCGTTAGTCGAACTAGTCGGATAAATTACGAGTGTCAAACGATTTGTTCCACAAAAATTCTATCGTCACTATCTCCCGGTTTATTAATCGTAATATATTATCTACATCTACAAGGTAACAAACTCAGCCGATCACAGCGACGTCAAAACAACAAAAAAACGAATTTGATAAAACTATTGCAACCAGACAAAAGTTGCCGCGTTCGCAAGCTTCAGTTTTGTTCGTTGGTTAGTATTGACGACTATGGAATCCGTCGCGGCATTGTAATAATAAATCCTTTGATAGATAACGCCTAGTAGATTTCTAATGGTGAAGTCTACCCTTTCTATTACTATCGAGATCTACAATGATGTAATTTAGTATAAAGGGAGATTTTTAAATTGCACACCTAATTTTTAAAGTATGGTCGAGAAAAAAATGGCTTCCTTATAACATTGTAATCAGATGCCGATCACCAATGCGCAAAGTCCCTGCATGTCATCCAACTTTATCGTATTTGGTAAACGCCTTGAGAATTACACATATTTAGATACAGTATACTTAACAAGATTCGTTAGGGAAGTGGTTTTCATACACCTTGTCGCTTCGCCGCCGTTAAGTTGGTAGCAATGAAACCAGTATAACCAAAAGTTAAGGAGAAAATATCAGAACTAACTCATACTTTAAAATTGTTTAGATACCTATAGGTTTTCGATTCTCATGGGTATCTTTTGTATTTCGTATTGCGACGAGGTTGTACCTACCTACATATGTTGTACTGCTATCATATTTTTTTTAAATCCCCCGCTTTCAATATTGTGATCCGAGTCTGGCAACTGGATTTTGTAAATTTTTATTGCACATGAAAAACCCCAGTACAAGCATAAAGAAAAGACATTTACAAAGGCAAGCTTATCCCTTACAAGAGATTTGTTCCAGCAAACCCAAGATGAAAAGGATTAATTCGATAGCAGTTACAGGTAGGCCTTTATGCAGAAATGCAAGTAAATAATATAAATAAGTGTTTTGACTAAATTGCTTTTCCCCATTTTTTGACAGTTGTGCACAACAGCCAACTTAACGGGGAAGGGACAAGTAATCTGAAATGGACTCTAGGACTGGGGTACCTCGGCATAGGTAAGGACTTCTCAGTGATGGAAGATGATCGGTGATGGTCAGCAATGACGTGACGATGACGAAACTTGGGTTTACTTACCAATGCCGCGAGCGAGTTGTTTAGTTGTTTAGTCGCAATTACACCACCGCAGTAGAAATTCTGTAACAATCGTACAAAACAACATTAATAAACTACGCACTACTGAAATCGAGTAAAAACACTGTCAAAGTACTGAATAGAATGTGGAACAAAATAACTAAGAGACAGTTGTACAGCTGCACCTACATAGTTGTACAGCTGCACCTACATAGTTGTACAGCTGCACCTACATAACTCCATTCATAAAGTCACGCACACAAAGATGCAGACTGCACACAGCGACAACTCGAAGCGTTCTACGATTCCCGTACTATGCCTTGCAGTTCACAAATGCACTGCTGAGCGCTTTGACTTATCTCACCCGTCCTTCCGAAACCCACCTTAGCGGCACAATATTAAATACCAGATTTACGTCATCGAACATTTCTAGTCACATCTCGAGCTGGAAGATACTTTACGGGTGACGCTTTAAAGTTGGTTTTTGCCTGATGGCGTGTAAGTGGGGCGCTCGGAAATGCCCGTCGGATTTCCGAGTGGGCCGTCTGGCCGACTGGAGTCAGACTGCAGACTGTAGGCTATTTATAGACCTAACTGCATCTAGATAGGAGATCTAGCGGTCGAATGCTGAGTGCTACACCGTGAGAGCTTCCCATCTCTCGTGGATTATGCTTTGCGTGTTTTAAAAATGTTTTTCTTTGTAGTGTCGTTTTCTGTTTTGACGACCCGAATGGCCGAGTCGGCAGTGACCCTGCCTACGAAGCCAAGGGGCCCGGGTTCGAGTCCCGGTGAGGGCAAATATTTGTTTGATGAGAACGGATGTTTGTACCCTGGTCATGGTTGTTTATCTATATAAGTATGTGTATCGTTCTCTAGTACCCAAGATACAGGGAATCCTAGTTTGGGGCTAGATCAATGTGTGTAAATAGTGTCCAAGCTATTATTATTATTATTATTATGAAAGAACGGATGGGTTTAGTTCATATGGTATAGTGGCTGCCGCGATGGGGTAGCCCCCTGTCACACATTACTGGCTCAACGTGGGCGCAACTGCGTCAGCCCGTATGGGAAAAGTTGTGACGTTATGTATATACATATGTATGTATTAAATGTACCGTACTTACTGTCCAAGTCAATTTTGGGATGGCAATTGTTAAGTGAGGTAGTCGATGTCGATAGGCTACCAAAAAGGTAGACGACAAAATGGAGGTGGAAATGATCTACCTTTTTACGCGACTGCAGCGAAAAAGAGGAGGGTTACGTGTTTAACCAGTATGTATATATTTATGTAGCTGTCTGTCTGTTCCTATGTTCCCTGGACGGCTCAACCGATTTCAATAAATGGCAGAGTGTATGTACCCAGTGACACTCTGCACACATAACTTCAAAATAATGATAACCAGTCAAATGCTAGTAGGACGTCGGACCCGCACACGAAGGGTTTCATACCACTGTACACACAGATATCGAGAGATAGGACCTTGGCGCTAAGCTTATATCGAAACCAGTGTCGCCGAAAACTAAGAACACGCATACATTTACACCACTCGTACATCAATCCCTCCGCTTTTATTGGTCAGTGCAATGTCATGCACCTATCGTTCGAACACACCCACACTACCGCAGGTACACTAGCTAGTCGAGCTAGTGTTGGGACAATGCAAGGACAGCGTGTATCATCGATCGATTATAATTTATAGACACTGGTATAGACAGTCGTATACAATGCCGGGTTCTATAAATAAAATAGTAAATTGTTTGTAAATACGAAATATTTATACGACATACGACATATGAGACCCCTTTGTCTCTCTTCTTTTTTTCAACAGAATCCTTACAGCTAGAAAGAGAGACAAAGAGGTTTCTGAAGGTAGAATACGATGGCGCAGCGGTTGTGGCCCTGCCTACCATGCGAGAGGTCCCGGGTTCGAACCCCGGCTGGGGGTAAAAAAAACCCCCAGGTCTTGGATATTTATACGTGTGGGACGTCGCTGTTTCTGGTTTCCACGACACAGGGTATCCTAGTGTGGGGCCAGAAGCAATGTATGTGCCTGTATATAAATGTTTATATGTTTATTTATTCGTTCCAGGCAGGCCCGTGGATGCCTCTTCAAGGAAATAAAGAAAGGAGTGGTGATAAAGAAATAGAGATTTTTAAAGAAGAGAAATAAAAAATAGGGTCAAGTAGTATAATGTGCCTGTGAAAGGATAATTTGAGATAAGTGTAGGTATATGGGAATTTACATAATTTGGATTCAGTATGAGGATGTGAGAAGATTTTCGGTGTCATCCTAAGAGAGAGATTTTAGATAAGCAGTTAATTTTATATTGCATTCATAGGATGTGAGTTGGTGAACGGGTAGTGTTTTATTTAGTTTGTTGTGAAAATAAAACCGAAATAAGGTCACACTCTCCAAAGAGTCACGCCCTTACCCACGCGGAGTGGCGTAGGCCCCAGTTTCCGAAAGAGTGGTCAAATGTAACAAGCGGTTAATCGATCATTTATTCAAAATAGCGGCATGTGATTGGCTGAAATGCGATTAACAAGAGTTTAACAAGTTGTCACAGCTAATTTTCCTTTCAGAAACCGCGCGTAAGTAATACAATAATACTCCATTTTGCGTGACAGGAGACTAGTATACCAGACAAAATTAAATCATCACTTGCACGGATAGCATCACTTATTCATACAATGCATGATGTGTGTGGTATGTTTTTGTTGGGGTTTCCTTGTAGTTCGATATTCAAGCTAGCTGTTGTAGGAATAGAGTTAAAATTAAATGGTCACCATGGCGTATGTTATCTAGAGTATGTGTCACACCGAGGCAGTTACGTAAGCCAGCGCATCATTCAAGTGCTAGGTGCATCCTCTTATCATTCTCATTGTAATTATAAAGGCGCGGACACAGCAACGTTAGGTATATTCACCGCAATATTCAAATTAATAAAATGTCAACTTCAAATGTTAAATCTGCCTCTCATCCACCCACGACACAGGCTGGGCCTAGTGTGGGGGCCACTGAACAATCTTTTGTAAGACTTTGTAAGACTGGTCATTTTGAAAAAAAAAAAAAACTTTTACGTAAGTACATATATACGGACGTATTAACGGTGATGGAAAACATCGTGAGGTAACCTTCAATCCCCATTTGTGCGGCGATGGGCTTGCCCCCTGTTACGCAAAATGGAGTATTAAATAACTGGCTAAACGTGGGCACGCGATTTTTCGTGACATGCTTGTGGAGTTGCTCTTAAACTGGGAGGAGCTGGTCCTTGAAGGAGCTGATGAAGGGCAGCGTTCCATTGCCACTGAATCGCAGACTCGTCGACATGTGCATCCGGCCTGTCTAGTACTTACGTCTGTCTATACGTACAGATAGGTACTGTCTAGTACGTCTGTCTATACGTACAGATAGGTACTGTCTAGTACGTCTGTCTATACGTACAGATAGGTACTGTCTAGTACCTACCTGTACGAGCTAACACGTACATGAACAGAATTAGCATATATATAAATTCACTCAATTTTGCACTTCTTGTAATTTCCTACATTTTAGGTCAGTTCGTGTAAAGCCATCAAGCGAGCGTCGCGTTCTCACTCTCATTTACTCACTACATTATCCATCCTATTTTTACCAGTCTTTCAATACAGTTTTACCATCAGTTTAATCAGTATTTTAGTCATATCAGTCTCATAGCTCCGGACACCCCGGAACATTGGTCCTTCGAACCGGAGCAAAATTGACTGAATATAGAAATGATACGTTCGACTAACAAGTCGCATGACGTTGATTTTCTGCATTTTTTAATCGTTCGGCGTCGGTGTTGCCAATAAAGTTGAAAATGTTGATTTTTATCCGTTGCACGCAGAAAAAGTAAAAACCGGTAAATATCGCATAGGAAACGGAACGTTAAATGCTCTCATAAGCTGTATGACACTTACCTGTTCTGTTAAGCTGCCTGCTAAACCCTAGCAATAATATGGAACAAATCGGGCTGTTCAATCTGTCGCAAATGTCACATATGTGACGTTTTGGAATCCAAATTCCAATTTGAAAAAACGCGCGAAAACAGCAAACTCTGACACTTCAAATTGTTGACATTAGCTTTGAAGTATTTGACGTTTATTCTACTATTCGACTTGCGCAACGAGTGGTGCTGACCACTCGTAGCAGGCGAATGACTGAAAAATACGAAATTTCGGATGTCGAAGGAAAGTCAAAAGAAAAGAGCGCTCGCGTGACATAAAGGTCATGCGAGCGATTCAAAAAAAGAGCTCCTGGACAAGTTCCTATACCGGACTGGGCGGGGGCTGCACAAGTCAGGAATACTTAGAAAGGGGAGGCCTTTACCTAGCAGTGGGACACAAACCAGGGGGTTACCACAATCTTTTTCCGATTCAAATTGGGTTCAAAACAAGAACATCACCATGGCAACCATTTCCATTCCAATTCGCCATAACAGGCTTTATTTACCTAATACCAAGACTTGTTTTAAGACGGTCACGGTAATTTTGCGGATCAAATTAGGTTCCTCATCTAAATCGGCATAAGACGTTGTGGTAACACCCCATGATACAATAAAATAAAACTTCTGGGGGTTAAACCGGGCCAGAACCGGGAAGTAGCCAACAAATTATGGTATCGTCATTAACATTTAATTTAAGGCATCCTCCCGGTAGCGCCGGTACCGATGACGATCCACTAGGGTGAAATGATCCAATTACCCTCTTAAGGAAAAAGGCGCGGGTAGATGATCAAAAATATGCAAATTGAACACACACTGCACAGTATAGACGCGCGCTTACTATGGCAATCGCGGTGTAATCATTATTTACAAGCGCAGGCGCAGGCGCCTCAGATTGCGACAGGATAAGCGAAGCATGTGTGACGCGAAGATAGGTAAAATAACTGAGTGTGAATGAAAGTTGAAAAATGTGTTCTTTCATTCTTTTGAGGCTTTGAGGAGTATATTATGTTTAAGGTCCTCTACAGACTAGTGGTTCTGTGAGAACAGTAGACCTCGCGAGTCCTTCGACATAAGTACATACATACATGAATACTTAAACATATTGTCACGACTGACGGACAAAAGGCTTTATTATAATGAGATACAAGAAGATTTTGCGCAACAATTTAACGAAGGAAGTCCAATTTTAAATTGAATTTCAGGTGCTTGAATTTTCCAATTACTATATGCGTTTTAGCGATTACTCACGTTTCCTTGGTCCTAGGAGGAAATATGGTGTATACGGGTTCGTCTCGTGAATGTGGAGAGAACGGCGTAGTCTGATTAGGTAAATATTTTCCGAAATAAAATCAAAAACTGAAATCCGCTAAATCGATTACGTTTGCTACAGCAACCTTCCTCCCCCAAATTCCCCACTTCGCTCCAAAAAAAATAATGACTCGACAAAAAATAACTATATAATTATCGAACCTGCTCACAAAATTTCATGAGAATCGGTTGAGAAATGCGGCCTGTAGGCGAGAACAGACAGAAAGACACATGGATTTTTGACCAATCTCGAAACTGAACGCTGCGTCGCTCGGTAAATTAGATTTATGGTTTAACGTTTATAGAGTATTAAGATTCTCGCTAAAGTAAAATGGGAATAGATGATTTTTTCTTGATAGAATTTAATCACGAAAAATCCTCTAAATTGTTTTATTTTTTCCTGTAATTCTGAAATCCTTCACAGGCATTTGGCCGGTTTTATATGTTTTTATCTACACACTTATCATAAACCCTCTTTACTGCGTCCAAAAACCGCACGTTACGTCGAGCATAATACTTGGTAAAAACTAATTTCTTATCTGAATATTGATACGTTATGACCATAATAATGTATCAATATTTCGACATATTATTCGAACATTCAGTTCCTGAACACATCAAAGAGAGCTTATTATATGTGTGTAGATAAACTAGTGTATGTAACTGTACATAATTAGGCATTAAAACTCTCGAGTGATATCATTATGAAACTCGCCCTCGGCTCGCTTTATAAACCCACTCTCGAGTTTTAATTCCCCCATTATGTATCAGTCTCATAAAATACTATTTCGTATCACCTTAACGGAGTAGTTTCTTGAAGTAGGGAAGCGCTCCGAGGCGGGAGATGCTACATTGCATAATAAGCCGCTCACGTAAGTATGGCGCCAAGACATTCGTTACGAAAATACACCCCTCCCTCGACGCCCCACTACCGCAGGTCAGTCGGAAAGCATATCCAACATTGAAGAACATCGAATATTCGAAAACGGACATGGGGTAATATTCACACAATCGCTAGAAATGACAGCACCAATTTGAAAGGCATCGAAATTTATGATTTAGATTTTGCGACAGGTTTAGCCTAGAGGATAGTGACCCTGCCTACGAAGCTGACGGTCCTGGGTTCGAATCCCGGAAAGGGCAAATACTTGTGTAATAAGCGTGAATATTTGTTTCTTAGTCTTGGATGTTTTATATGTATTTACATAAGTATGTATCTCTGTTAAATTTATCGTCGTATTAGGTTACTATGGGCCTAGTTCTATTTGTGAAGATTGTCCTATAATATTTAGGTTAGTATTTAATCGCACATCAAAAATACTGATTTGCACAGCAAAAAAGGATCAGCAAAATCACTTTTTATGTTTTAAATATTTTATGTGTACTTACTCAAGCAAGTTCTTGCATAGTCGGTGGACCGCTTCGCTCGCCCCCTTTACCCTTCGCCTAAGCTACCGCAGCATTTTGCCCTGATATTTGCTGGGCAAATCAGTATTTTTGATGTGCAGTTTAATATTTCCCTAATATTTATTTATTTATTTTATAAATAGAGAATTTAGATAGAGAAGAAAGGAGCTTTTGCGCACGGTCCAAACAACATCCATACCATCGAATGCCAACCTCCAGTCGCACTTATATAAAAAGGACTTAAAGATAATCCTCACATTTTATAGTCAGACCAGTTAGAAACTTGCTATCCAGCTCATATTTCACGCACAGTTCGTTTCGTATCTAAGGCAGTAAATGATTAAATTGCATTCAGTGTGGTACACCCAGCGCGATAGATCAGCTGCTAATAGAAATCTTACTATTCTTAACCAGCCTAGATTTACTGGAAGAGAGCTTTGATAAAGTAAGTTCGCCCTTTCGACGACCCGAATGGCCGAGTCGGCAGTGACCCTGCCTACGAGGCCAAGGGTCCCGGAATCGAGTCCCGGTGGGGGCAAATATTTGTTTGATGGGAACGGATGTTTGTACCCTAATCATGGTTGTTTATCTATTTAAGTATAACATTTATCTATATAAGTATGTGTACCGTTGTCTAGTACCCAAGATACAGGGAATCCTAGTTTGGGGCTAGATCAATGTCTGTAAAGAGTGTCCAAGGTATTATTATTATTTTCGTCGCGCTTGAAAATGCTTTAGGGTATACCCTACGAGATGGCAAAGGCATAGTGCTTATAGGTTTAGCTAGATTCTCGATAGTCTGTTTTGGAAAATAGATAGATCTTTGTTCGTTCGCTCGCTCCCTGTGGAAATACTGCCTCAATAGTTTGTAGGATGGTTGCTTTACTGGTCCATTCAGGCGACTATCCGTAGCATTTGATATGTTTATGAGAGTACGATAAATGAGACGATGCACTTTATGGGACCAATTACAGTTTCTATTTTACGACTTGCGCAGGGTAGTGAGTATATATCGGCAATGTTAAACTTCTATAAGATAGATCATTCGATAAAATGTGAGGTTATCTTCATCATCTTCATCACTATGAGGGTTATACTATAGCGCAACCATCTTTAGACGACGATGGTCTTTTTGCGCCCAGATTTGCAGTATGTATCTGTCTAAATGTAGCTACACCGTTTTTATACCATCGTTTTAGATGTTCTACTCTTATTTGAACTATTAACAAATGAACACCTTTATTTCTCACAAAGAGACTGGCCCAGAGTTAACACAAGATTGTTCCTAATCCGCCCAAAATTAGAAAGAAACTTCATTTACAAGGCAATCTCGCTAACGTTAATAACACCTCTTAATTTGGGTCGACCTCTTTTACCGCGAAACAGATTAAAATTATAATTAAGGGTGTTTAGTATAGAAGGAAGGGTTAAATCAAACGTTACGGAAATTACTCTGAAGGGTTTAATTATGTCAAAAACAATAAAAACATTGCCTTTGCCATTATGGGTGACGAAGGCACATTATTGCCAAATGATTTAACATACTTACATATTACATTCGAATTAAATAAGATTGTCTTTTAATTAACCCTTCCAGAGCATATTAAAGAATTGAGGAATCGAGATTTTAATCTTACGCCATGGTACTCAAATTCAAATCCTATAACGGGTTTTCATCCGCAGGTCACCTTCTTTGCGGTTCAACCCAGCGAGAACATATACCAACTTTTGCCTTAAAAAACGCTACCTACAGCACAAATTATAACAACTTCGCTAAGTGATGATGATAAATCTATGAATGTCGGTAAAATAAAAACATCGTCGTTGAAACTAAATAACAGAGTATCGGCCATTGGTTAAATAACGGGTACGAGCGAAAAAAACCGAAACTCACGACTTAAATGCGATGGATGGGGTCAAAAACTGGTCAAGAATGATGCGGAACGCGCGAGAAAGGGTTCCCGCTTTTGGTATTTTTAAATACCATAATTTGATGTAAGACGTCATTGAACAAACTTCCACAGTTTACGAAAAGAACTGAAACAGAGAAGTCTTCGATTTTCTGCCAAAAAATCCATCACAGAATTCAGAGAAGAGTATTCTTGAATGCTCTTCTCATATATCTGTTGTAGTGCTTCTCTAAACAATCAGAATCTCTATTATGTATATTATTTTTCTTATTCTTAGCGGAGGGGAAGAGAGATTGCCCATGAGTGGGAAGAAATAGGCTAGTAGTAATAATTATTATTATTCGTAGCATGTTTTAGTCTAATGTTGGACCTGGATGTTATAATATTGTCATTAGATTAGATAATTTTTATATCGTACAATGTGTAAAGAAAATGACGAAAATTGAAAAAATTACTTCCCCGTAGAGTTTCTTGGTGCTATCTTCTCTGACGAGCGTATTTCCGAAGCACTGGTAGAGTTCATGGAGCTTCTTTTTCTTGTGCGAGATTCAGCCATGAATCACCACTTGAAGGAGAAAATTCCTTTTTCAAACTCAAATCAGTTATGTATTCGTTAGTTTAGTTGATCATATTTGATTCATTTTTTATTTTTTCCATTTATATGAGACTTAAGTAAGTGTTTGACTTGTAAAAGTGCATTATTTTGGCTACTTGCAATAAATGATTTGATATGGGTCTAGGCACGCCAATCCCAATAGACCCAATTGCTGCTGCGGCAGTAAAGCGGTCTATTTAGCGCTTCAAGGAACCCTAAAAAGTTTGTGTGGCAAAACCCCTGTCAGATGCAGCGTCTTCTAGGAACCGGCCGGCGGCGGCGGCGGCGGCGGTGGCCGTGATTGAATCTCGCTTCTTTGGCAAGAAAAAAGTAACACCGCCTTTGTCTAGACTAGAACGGACCGCATCTCCCTTTATACCGTTTTTGGGCAAAAGCACAGATGTCCTAATACCGTTTTTCAGTGACTGATGGAGATGAAACCTGCAAACTGTATTTTATATCCTCGTAGATCATAATATGAAAAAATTAGGAGTTTACATTACGGTGCATTTAAAAAATCCCCAACACCACTAAATATATAACATTTGTTTTGATTTTATTTAAATCATAGACTTCCGAACCCTTCAAAAGCTAAAAGATACTCCAATTTGCTGATATAAGCCGTTGAAACCGTTTTTTACAACAATTCGTAACATTTACATATACCCGCCCACTAGAGGATATCCGCTTTTTAATACGATCCCACCATTAAATCGAAACTCTATCCCAATTTTTTTAAACATAGATGAATTGACATTAGAGAACACTTGCATCGGCTTTTTAACGCTGCAGGACTAAATCACGGTCGTATTAAAACGATGGTTCAGCCAATCATGCGTTTATGCTCCAATTTTGGCCTAACGGCAACCTGAATCGATAAGTTTAAGTATTTTTTTAGTTTAAAGGCTTTATGTTACTTTATTAACACATTTAAAGAAAGAAAGAAAACGTTTATCCGAAGCTGACTATAATACACTTAGAGAAGAAGGTAACTTGTAATGTTGCAACTATAGTGGAACACTGCTTGAATATATGGAAAATACTGAGATTCTTCTGATAATGATTTTATTTCGTATCACAAAAGATACATCGACCGTTCATATCAAACGACAAGAAACTACGGCCCGCACAACTCACAAAAACTCAGTTCACCATCGACTACCTCGATGCAGTTCACAGATAACAAACTCTCGAGCCGAATGGCTACATTCCAACTTAGCCATTCGGCTCGGTGCGAGTTCCACACAAAATCCAACTGTCAAAAATGCTGACGTTTTCGATGAAAGCCAAAACAAATGGATGGAACTTATAATTTACTACAACCAAATGACAATGTATTTACAATTAATGTTACAATAGTAACTTATTATTACTTGGTTAACTATAATTGCACTAGACTACCCTTTTCAGTTTTACGTATCCTATCCTGATAGGTTTGCCGGAAGAAATCTCTGTTGAGAGATAAGCTCGCCTTTGCCTTTTAATTTCGTGTATAATGTATTGTTGTAATGTTCTGTGCAATAAATAATTGTGAATTGTATTATTATAAAACTCTGACATAAATGGCAAAGTTTACGAGTGGCCGACTGTACAAATTATATCCTACCAGCTGAGGGACATCCACCATTTGCAATTGAAATTCGAACAAAGCAACCGGTAAAGAATTTGTACCTGCGCCTGCGCTTGCGCAATCCGATCTAAACAATTTCTCTATTTGAACGAGAGAGCCTGCCTGAACGAGAACCGGATATGCGAGTCCGGAAACCAACTGTCGCGTTGTCATACACAATTACTCGATATCTATCTGTTTTGACACACAACGGCATACAAATCAAACTTTGCGCCCGGCGCGCTGACCGCCAGAGCCGACCGACAAAGGAACTTCCGGGCCCCACGTCAAAAGCGATAATCGCATGACAAGACCCCAAAACTTGACCATATGGTATACCAACCTTTGTTAACCCCACTTTTTGTGAAGACGAATTAGGCGTGAAACATTCCGGTAAGCCGTTTCGGATTACCGGATATAAAACCGAGGATTATTGTAAACAAACTCTCGATAGACTCGAAATATATGGGCGCAATAAAACTTAACTATCAGCCGTAGGGAATTCTCGATAAGCGACATATCGTAATGACGTATCACAGATAATATATCAACCAAAAACCGGTTTCAATAAATTCTGTCCTCATGTTACAACTTTCACACGGCGAGTCCTAGTCCCGCATCTAAAGCTTGGCTAAAATTGAAACCCGCCCCAAAACCAGGAAAAGCCAGACTTGAAGACATAAAGTCTAAAGCACACTTTCGTTGGGATGATTACAAGGATCGGCTGAACTATAATTTGGATGAGCTGTGTATGAATGGAGGAGTTGTACGAGTTGTACGAAACGGATGTCGTAGCAATTACGCTGGCTCGCGATTATTATGGCGGGGCCGGTATTGTGCGGTCAAATTATAGCATCTTGTACGCCATCCGGTCTTGAGAGTATACTATTACGTTACGAGATAAAATCGTCTTTAAAAATCACTTTACAATTCCAAGTCTACCCCGAGACAGACAGATCTAAGACAATGATTATTCGGCGCATTTACTGACAAGAAATGCCGAAGTGTAAATATAACGAATTGGGTTTTTGTGATTGCACAAAAGGGGCATCTGCGTAGTCACCCCGATCTTGCCGCTTTCCAAAACGGACCATTCTTCATAATTGATGAGGCAGGTTATGCACAGCATAGCACCAACCACAGCGAGCAGCTCAGGTGAATGAAAGGGACCGGACAATACTGTCTGCGGCAAAATGAGAAGGACACCGGCACAGCAGCGGTGAAAAGGTGGATCTTTGATTTACAGCGCGGGGAAAATGCGAAAGTGTCACGTGGTGTCCGGACAAAGGAATGAGTCCGAACTCGTTTCAAGAATGAATGAATGGCCGAGCGCAAGGAAAGATGCGTTATGATATGAACAAGACCAGTGCAGGAAGCAGGAATAATTACGCGTCAATAAGTATGCAAATCGAACTGGCAATCTTATAAACAATAAATTAAGGTTCATTTTATTTGAACTGGAACACTTTTTCACTCAGGTAATGATTCCTGCTTGAGCCACAGTTCAGTGCACGAAGGCGCGCTGAGTCCCCTCCAAATATTAACTACTAATTTTTGATGAGCCGGGGCGGGCCTTAGTAAATGCACGTACCTTTACCAGAGTTTGTTGTTGAATTCAGAATTGGGTGATGCGTATTGTTATGTGGAATGGTTTTGTTATTATGAGTTATTGACTGTGCAGATTGCTGAGCGATTTCTTGTACTTTCTTGGAACAACTGCGAAGGCCGGCGAACAAAATTTGCGAAAACTTACAATTCGCAGAATGCGCGATGCGCAAGTTACCTGGCGGTTATCTTTGTGTTTTGTGCTGTATTTTCTGACACAGACATAGGTACATTTTAGTGTATAATTTCGCTTTCCCTTTACCATTACGTAAAATAATAATACTCTCCATTTTTTTAATGAGGTACCTCCGATAAACAAGTAAAAACGGTCTCGCAAATAAAACGCAAAAACCAATTCTGGCAAACCAATTAACCCTGTAAATGCCGAAGCCAGTACATTCGAACAATACGAGTACAATGCACAGCGCGTCAGACATCCCCCCCCCCCCCCCGCGCCCCGCTCCGCTTACCATAGGGACTAGGGTTACCAACCATACCAACAAATTGGAATGAAATTGGAATAACACCGCATATTTTTTTAATTTCGAAAGTTAGCCGTGCCTGCTTTATCCAAATATTGCAAATGAAGAGTTTAATTTAGTAGGTGATCGAAAATTCAGTTTGATGGACTCTCAATTTGTCACCATCTCTAGTTAGGGAATTCCGGATGTCAAGCCGACCAGTCAAAGTGTGACGATTCCACCTTTCGATCATATAGGTCTAAGAGATTGTTTACAATACACAGGTACACAGTCTATTTGTACCAAAGACATGATGATTGTTGTGAATTTCCTCTTCGCCTTATTGATTTCTTAGAAAAAGTTTTGTTTCTCGTTCTAACGTGAAAGAAACATATTATAATTACTCACGTACGTAATCCTTCACGAAATTTCAGTAAATCGGACAGAATTGGGTTTTTCATGGAACAGGTGATTCCAGCTTAGCTAGTTTCTGTTAACCCTACATGTAGTCAAGCCACGGCGGTTAAATCGGGATTATATGAGGCGGAATTCCGCAGGACAAATTAATAGCACGGCCACGGAAGGGTTAACTGCAATTATGATAATCTTGGTTATTGAAATGAGTTAAAGAAAGTAGATTCTTGCAAATTACACTTCTTGTTGTCTTGGAAAAAAGTTCATATGCTTTCCAGGAATGCGCTGGCCTAATGAACGCTTAATAAACTATGTCTGCATATCTTTAGGATTAATCTAAATGGAATAGCTTTACGCTTATTATGTCGAAAGTGTTGGTTAAATGGCAATGTAAAAATGAAAGACTAAATATGTAATCTTTTTTTATCTAGCCTCCATGGTGTCCCAAGGCCTTCCTGGTTCGACCCTCTTCAATGTAATCATAGCAAACACAAAAAAAATGAATCAAATTGACAAATTGAACGGTAGTTTGATTACCAATCACTGTATCTCTAAAGAATCATGAAAACCAAACATTCACCTAATGCTATCGCGCGGAGATACGTCACGGCGTGCTGGCTAAGCGAATCAATAATGAACTTTCAGGAATATCCTCTATCACCCGGTAATAACGACTGGATTGTGGATTCAGGATGGACGAAATATAATTAGGTCTGTCGCGTCGTCGAGTGGTCTATAAAACGGACCCTACGTGCCAGGTGTACCAGTGAGGGTTAAGGGCTCATCTCTCCAACCAATAGCGCTTGTTGGGTTTGGAGGAATAATTAGGTGGCATATGCGCTGCACAGCTAGAAGGGAAGACGGAAGGTGGACCAAGTGTAGGGCTCTCAATAGGGCAAAGAACACCGGGACGACCACCAGGTAGATGTGATTACCCCGCTACCCCTCATATCTTCGAGAACGTTTCGAGTTTATTTCCTCCAGGCATAGCATTCTTTCTACTCCTCGGCATAACACTGCCGCTTACAAACACTGGTCTAAACGAGTTAACGTTAACCGTTAACCTAAGTTAACGGCGATCCGACTGCGGAACGCACTACCCTGCGCTATTAGAGATAGTCCCTCAATTTTCACTTTTAAGACAAGATTGAAAGAGCATTTCCTTTCTCTTTCGTGATAGGTACTTTTATATATGTATATATAAGTAGTATATGTTTGATATATATTTTATTTTTTGCTTTTGTATTTTATTTAGTGTATATCATTTATTACATTATTATGTTTTAGTTGTAAACAATTATATGTGTACAGTTTTATTGCGCACTAGGACTCTCCTGTTCCAGAATTTTTCCTGTCCTGCCTAGGTTTGATGGTAGAAATCTCTCTTTAGAGATAAGCTCGCCTTTGCTCATAAAATGTTTTGTTACCTTACTATTAAGATTTCTGTGCAATAAAGAATATGAATATGAATGAATGTGATTATCATCATCATCAGACTCAGCCACTAGGACCCACTGCCTCTTCTCCTCGCACCCTCCTCCTGTGCGCCAACGTATCCATTGAGATCCCGTCGACAAGATTCTCTGGCCTGCAAAACTGAGTACACACTTTTAAAATTTCATTTTTTCTAAACTATAGAAGTTAGAGTTTTGAAATAAAAAACGTTGTATAGAAAATTTTATCAGCTTTCTTTGAAACTATACTTCAAATTTAAACTCTTTTTTGAGTACTTTTTATTTCGAAAATATATCTTGTTTACTTAAAAAGTTATTGTGATTTTAAAAGTGTGATACTTAGATTTACAGGCCAGTGTGGATCAAAAAGTACAGACGATATTATTGGCTTATGGTTAACTTTTTACCAAATTGAGTAAAAAGTTGCACCCAAAAAATACATTTTCATTCCAAATTGAGTAAATGTTCACCAAAAATGTTCACCCTATTTTATACTAAACCACATGGAGTCGCCTCGCTTATCAGCAGTGGGCTGGGTTGGGTTGATATGATGATCATAAAAAGTATATCATCATTATCAAGTAGAGATGTTGCTGGATTTATGAGGACAATCCTAGAGTCAGTGAACTTGGAGAACTGGTGGGAACCAGGAGCGTAAATGAAAGAGAGTCATTACCCGGCAGTGGGAAAACTAATAAGATATATAAATAATCCTATACCTACCTATATGGTGTACTTATACAACTCCCTTTACTCACTTTTATTAAAATAAGTCGTAGAGAGATCCCTATGTTGTGGGAGTAGACTATAGCCGGCCATAAATGACATGAACACAGACTTTTATCTCCAAAAAAGACCGATTGGGATGACTTGTAGCCTTTCACTGATTTCGACTTTTATCGTCTGGAGTTATAGTCAACTAACCGCATGTTGTATGCCGTACGTGCACCGACGTTTATGGCATCATGTTACTGGATAGTTTTGTGATTACAGTGGGCTGTACAGAGAGTATGGTATTGTCAATCTGACCTAGAGATGGCTGGTACTCTGATCAAACTAAAACTACGAAGAATAGTATTGTCAATTTAATGTATGGAATGTCATCGTTGAACTGAGATAATCGGACGAATTTTTATGGTGAGTGTACCATATGATGTGATGTGAATGATCTCAATGCATTTGAATAAGAAAAATAACTTAAATAAATATATTCAATAATATTAATTATTTCCAATTTTGCTTGTACACACACTTAAATCGCTCGGGCCACACCACTGTTTTTAGAGGTATAGAAGCTGCTGCTGCCACCAAGTTTGGCTTTAAGAAGTTGATCTTTTGATGAGCTTCGAGCTTGCCTTTTCCTCTAAAATTTTCAATATTAGCAGTACGATGGGCTACGATTGGAGCTGAATATCAAATACTGGTTGGAAAATAAAGTTTGGATCAGTGGCTTAACAGGAGGCTCCAAAATGACGGACTGACTTTCTACCTTAGATTTTAGCCCCCTCGTACAAGACCCCCACTAAACCATCACTGAGGCCGGGTAGTGGCCATGTTGGTAACCTTCTCAAAGGTTTCCTTAGAGATGTGCGCGTATACTCGATCACTGTGCAAGTTAAACTTTTCTTTAAGAGCGATAATTTATTCATCCAAAAAATTATTCGCCTATATCCAAAGTTTGCATGCTGCTGCCACCACTACTTTGCTCTGGTCGCTCCAATGCTAGCGCAGGGCTACTTTCCAGTGATGTGCGGTATATCCAAAATAAGCGCTGAACTTCAGGTGTTGATTGATGACACAGGACATAGTCCTAGATGGTGTTTTCATCCTTCTAGACGTGATTTTCTGTTTGAGGAGAGGATTGCCACGAATTCGCTCGGCATCGGATTTGATCGCTGCTGGCGTCCTGGAAACTCGTGGACAGCCTTTTTTGGGTCTGTCGACGATATAGGACATTCCAGTGAAACTTTTGATAGTATAGTACTTTTATATTATACAGAAATACATTGAAAATTTCGACTGGTAATTTTAAAATTTGTGAAGCGCGATAATTGCGACAAGATTCATTTTAACTCCCACTCCATCTCGCTGGGATTGATGCGATCAAGTAGGGGGTTCCAGACCATCGAACCTCATTGGCCACAGTGAAACAAATGAGAAAAAAATGTCTAGATCTCAATCATCCCAAGTCTAAAACTTCTAGATCTTATAGCCAGACTAGGTATCAACTTTAAAAGAAGGAAGTTGTCGCTCCCACAACATCAGAGAACTGATTTTGTTGGAGGATTTGGCGAAGAATAGAAATGACTACGGAGAAATCAATGTAAACTTTCAGAAGTCGCGAAGCATTTAGATCAACCATTCTGCAGTATCAGGACGTTGACCATAACATAAGTCTTTAAGGTGATACGAAAAAAAATGGGGTTTTTTCGAATCCATTTACTCCACCATAAAGTCATCTACAGATTGAATTTTTGGGTTAACGTTTATTGAGTATTTGATTAAGATTTTCACTAAAGGAAAACGCGATTGGATGAATTTTTCTCGATAGAATTTAATTACGAAAACACCTCCAAATTGTTTTATTTTTTCCTGTAATTCTGTAATCCTAACTCATTTCATTGCGGAACTGAATATTATGTATTCGCAAAATCTCCTTAAAACCTTTTTAACAAAATAGTTTATTTTTAAACAATTTTTCTGTGGTTTGGCGCTACGTTTTTTCATTTTTTCCCGATTCTGTCCCTCTCACACTGCGGTTCTTTACGCCTGGAGTAACGGGGACCTTTGCACGGACGAGGTAGCACCTTAAAGTAGAAGAGTTAACATGTACCCCAATTCACAAAACAAGTTTACCGCTCCCCCACTGTACGCGAAGAATATTTCCTAAGATCGCTATTAAATTATGGACGAGTATTATTATAATTAAATGTCAAACCGCAAGGTATACTTTGTGGCAATAAAATGTTATTGGTATAATTAATAATAATCAGTTTTTCTTAAGTCAACGGGATGACTGTGCAGTGTGAAGTCGATGATCTCGCTGTGATGATGACACTAAACCCCAAGATACAATTAATATTAGTTTGGGGTTTAGAATTTACAAAAGTTTTTGTAATTATGTTTCTTTTGGCTCAATAAATACATTTTGATTTTGATTTTTTGATTTGATAAGATATGAACAAGCATGAAAGATGATGACGATGACCGGAGGCAACATATTCATCGCACATAGTCATCGCAAAAATCAACCAATCAGAGCACGATTATTTTACACGAGCTTACTTTTGTTGCAATGTGACCATTCACATGGCAGGATATTTAGAATTTGAATGGCATTGCTACTGGCTGCTGCCCAAATAGTGATCTTTTAAATACACTAGATTGACAACATTAAACTCAAAGGAGGTTAGACACGCCATTAATTAAGAAAAGATAATTAAACAAAAAGTAAAACTTAAAATAAACGACTTCAATCAAACCCTTTTTGATAAGCAACCATCTAAGAAATTGCAGAGCAGAACAAACTGCAGAGCCACAATGCCGGTCAAACATGCGGTTCCTGAACACATCAAAGAGAGCTTATGATATGTGTGTAGATAAACTAGTGTATGTAACTGTACATAATTAGGCATTAAAACTCTCGAGTGATATTATTATGAAACTCGCCTTCGGCTCGTTTCATAAACCCACTCTCGAGTTTTAATGCCCTCCATTATGCAGCAGTCACATAAACTACTATTAAAGTGAATAATATAACTCAATATTCTATTCTATTTCAAGCGTCTACCTGTTGCCGTTATCAATATCGAACAAAAACGAGCAAAAAAAATCACGTTTATTGTATGGGAGCCCCCTTAAATTTAGATTTTATTCTGTTTTTTAGTATTTGTTGATATAGCCTATATATATGTCTAACTTTCACGGTTCATGAGATACAGCCTGGTGACAGACCGACAGACAGACGGATGGACAGCGGAGTCTTAGTAATCGGGTCCCGTTGTTATCCTTTGGGTACAGAGCCCTAAAAAAGCATGGTTAAAATCCGACCCATAGTTTCGGACAAACACGAAGACAAACATACATTCACCTATGATTTTTTGTATTATACTATAATAGAATAACATATGAGAATATTGTGCGTTTCCGATAATATTACTTAGAAACGTATAGAATTCAGAACCTCTCCATTTTTAAAGTCGTTTAAAAATAAGCTCGAGTACCTTCTGTCTTTTCGAGACGAATCAAACGAGCTCGGTTGCCTCGAATCATCATTACAGAGCTCCCAGGGGCACCTTCCGGCTCCATCATCAGACCATAGATATCACCTAGGACCAAAGTACTTGTCACGACGAACCAAACGCGCCCAAGCTTGGTGGGGTTGCGTCGTTTTATTACAGAGTTCCCAAAGCCATCTCCTAAATATTGCATTGTCATCGGATTTACATATGCATGCATAATTTCAGCTCAATCGGAAGACGGGTAGTGTTGATTACTGACGGTCAGAGCCCGGCATAGGTGAAACTAAATAAAAGCTTTTAAAATTCCCAAATATCTATAGATGTCTCTCTATTATTTGAAGAGTTTCCTCGATTTCCCTATGATCCCCTCCTATCAGATCCTGACTTTTAAAGTCGGTTTAAAATCCTATCCTATCAGATCCTGACTTTTAAAGTCGGTTAAAAAATAAGCATGACCAGAGGAATCGGATTTAAATCTAGAATCTGGGATGCTGCCCTGTGCCCAGCTGGAAATAAACATTAGTTAAATAACATAGCGACACACCTTTCCCCATAGGAGGTGGCAGAGGCACAATTGTGCCCACTTTCAGCCAGTTATTCAATACTCCATTTTGCATGGCAGGGGGCTAGCCCACCGCCGCAGCTATGGAGTGATGGAGGTTTCCTCGCGATGTTTTCCATTGCCGTACAATTAATTATATTCCGTATAAGATAAATAACTTATCTCATTGTCACAGTCAGCACCGGGAATCAAACCTGCACCTACTGCGTGGGAAGCAGGCGTGAAACCCTCGAGACCACGGACCTCGAAAGAAAATATACCTTTTAGTGAAAACCGAACAAATCACGTCTTTTCCAATAAGCTGTGGCAGAAGCACAGTTGTACCAATGTTGAAAAAACAAACAGATCTTGGAAGTTTATATGTGTGTGATTTATTTATTTATTTATTTACTGATTACAGAGTTTACAGCACATACGATACAAATAAGACAAAAAGGTAAACTTATCTTTGGCCAATTACAAACTCTCATTATTAAAGACTAAGCAGGTATGATAGAAAGCATACAGTTTACATTAAAAAGAAAAATTAAATTAAATCAAAAATTAAATTAAATTACATCAAAATTACATTATTGTGGTTATGTGAGTGAGTGTGTGTATATGGGACTATGTGTATGTGAGTGTGTGTATGGTAGAGAGAGAGAGAGAGAATTTAAATGATTATGCAGGAACAGAAGGCAGGCTTACCTTTCATCCTTAAGCAACGACATAATCCGTTTTTTGAAGAGCGGCTTTGATAGATGAAACATGTCCGGGTCGGCAAAGTAGTTGTTGTGAGTGCGGGGGCGGGGCAGCCTGCAGCTTGAGTTAGCTGCGTAGTTTGTGCGTGCGAAGGGAATATGGAAGAGTTTGTTTGCAGAGTGGCGAGTGCGAATAGACGGTACATCCTGTTTGAGTAATGAGTAAACGAGGTCAGGGCAATCGACACCTCCGCAGCAGACGTTGTAGAGGAGCATCATATCAAGCATCTTCCGACGGTTCTCGAGGCTCTCGAAACCGTGGTGTTGGCAAGAGTTCTCGTATCCTTCGCTTGAAAATCTGTCACGGAAGTTAAGTTGTTTTAAAAACTTCTTTTGAATGCGTTCTACTTTGTCCACGTAGACGCCATACTGTGGATTCCAAGAAGTACTGCAATATTCGAGGATATATATATATCGTTGTTTCTGGATCCCACGACACAAAGTATCCTAGTGTGGGGTCAGAAGCAATGTATGTGCCTATATATACATGTTATGTTATGTTACGCATGATCTGTCATTTATTCATCGTCGAAAGCCTTACCAATGAATCATCCCCTAAGGTATTTCAGACGCACCGTTCGAAAATAGGTTCTACTGAAACAGAAATAGAGTTTTCCATTTCCATATTGAAGGAAAGCTTTCCTCGGTTTTCCCCACGGGTTCAGTTACTCAGATGATGACGTCGCCAATTTTATGTTTAATCACGGAAGCTATATAAATAAAACCGGTCAAGTATCCATAAAGAATGACTCACACTTGCGACTAGTTGCCCACAAAAACATGAGGTCCATCCAGGACACAATGTATCGAGTTGAACGACTTATTGTAAAAAAAACTATACTTTGCAAGCCATTTGTTCTTTTATCTACCTCTTTACTGCGTCTAAAAACCACACGTTAAGACCAGCATAATGTAAAACTATTTGGTAAAAACTCATTTCTTATCTGAAAATTTGTACATTATGACCATAACAAAAATTTGTCAAATTATGACATTAAAATTTCGAACGCCGACGCCCGCCTACGTGCCGCCCCTAGTTTGTCTGTAAAGTTGGTACTACAGAACAAGCTAAACATCTGCAGAGCAATGATCAATGCCACAATGCCGGTCTAACATGCGGTTCCTGAACACATCAAAGAGAGCTTATGATATGTGTGTAGATAAACTAGTGTATGTAACTCGAGTGATTTTATTATGAAACTCGCCTTCGGCTCGTTTCATAAACCCACTCTCGAGTATTAATGCCCTCCATTATGTAGCAGTCACATAAACTACTATAAATTATGCATCACTATCAACCGACAATTATTACAACTAGGATTGAATAGATTCTAAAATCATACGATAACAATAATTCGAACAAATGCCCATTTTGTAACGCGATATAAATCTGTTCGGTTTTTTTACCGCAGCAGGTTACTGGCTAATGCCTTTTTAATTTACTTAGGAAGTTGGGACAGCGCGTCCTGTGGTTAGAAAAAAAAGTCCAAATAACGGTTGTCATGGGAGACAAAAAGAGACGGGAGTACAAAAACAGTTAAAATGGTGTAGACTAGAACCTGTTTAGGATGGGCAGAGGTTAAACATCGAGCGGTGCTCAGGGAATGTACGATTACAAGACCCCCGGGACCACGCGGTTCCAGTTAGTTATAGGACTTTTTTTCTGGCGATTCGGCTGATGCTCGCTGAATCCTTTATTAATGTTATATCTAGTAGTCCGAAAGAGATTTAGCTGTTTTTTTGCTGAGGAATCGAGACGCCTTAGAAAATAGTCTAGAAAAAATTGTAAGTGACCAAAACACCGATACTTTCCTGGTATGAAAAACGTGGATTTTCCTCAAAACAGAAATATATACACTAGGCATCGGTGTCAATGAAGGCCCTACTACGTTTTTTTTATTAGGTGTGTAAAACAGATGACAATCACTTACATTAAACATAAAATAGTAAATTCGACATTCAGTACTAATCTTTCATCCAAAGTAAACACACGCTTGAGATCAACATAAACAGACTAAAAACTAAACACAATTAAAAAAATCTTGTCAAGGTTTTTTTTATGTAGCCGTAATGTAATATTGTCGTATGTTTCTTGGGGAAAGTAGTCCATGATAATGGGTACTATCAATCCCCAAAATATGTCACCCTATATAACTAATAACATACATAATAAAAAACTATAATTGGCTATACGTGGGCACTGTTAGGGCCTCTGCCACCGCTTCGTTGCACAAAACTTAATAATCTTGGAGACCAAAGTCCTTATTTAAACGAATGTAAATACTGAATCAGTCTCTTTACAATGTACGCATTAGTTCAAGAAACTGATGCTGACGAATCGTCAGAAAACCCTACTTCCAAATTTAGGTATGAAAATTCGCGTGTTGGGATTACTCATTTGGATTCGAGTTAGTTAAAAAGATGCATTTAGTCATGATTTCTTCAAAATTATAACTACATCTGGTACATAAATTATCCAAGCTTTTGTCAGAACTTAGTGAGATATAAAGATGTGTCAGCTCAACGGGATGTTATTTGACATATATTTTATGTATGGCCTTGGACGAATAACTCATAGCTGTCCAAAGTGCGTTAGAAATAGTTCGAATAGAGATTGACTGAGATTTCCATAGTCTACCCTCCCGTCAAAAAGATTAACATTTCTGAAGCGTCTTTTGGGGGGGGGATACGAAAAAATTATGGGGTTTTTTCGAATCCATTTACTCCACTATAAAGTCATCTAAAGATTTGATTTTTGGGTTAACGTTTATTGAGTATTTTATTAAGATTCTCACAGAAGGAAAACGCGATCGGGTGAAATTTTCTCGATATAATTTAATTGCGAAAATACCTCTAAATTGTTTTATATTTTCCTGTAATTCTGAAATCCTAAGTTATTTCATTGCGGAATTGTGGATATTCAAAATGTGGATATTATGTATTAGTAAACTCTCCTTGAAAATCTTTTTGACAAAATAGCGTAGTTTATTTTTAAACAATTTTTATGTGGTTTGGGGCAAAGTTATGTCATTTTTCCCCGATTACGGGGTAAAATGACATAACGGGAGTAACATGGACCTTTGCATGGACGAGGTAACCCCTTAAGATTCTAAGTTGTTTATTGTAATCATGCGAATATAGTAACTAATGTAACCATCGCTCGAGGGGATAGGATTGTTACACAAAGTAAGCCAGGTACCTATTCGATAGTATAGGTACACATGCATAGATATTTTTTGAGGCGAAAGCTATAAGCTAAGAAACACTTCTGCAGTCCAAATCAAAAACAGTATTCAACATTCTCACATAATAAGTCCGCCAAACAAAACAGTTAGTCTAATCTTTGCAAACGTACGAGAACGGCGGCGACGGGGGGAGGGTGAGTCACGCCTGACGCCACCAGACTTCTGAGAAGCGGGCCACGACTGCCTCTCTCTGATTAGACTTGAACTGAGTAGACTGATTCAGGGTCCGAAGGTTGCCCGCCCACTACAACGATAGCACGGGCCCTCGACTTTACCCAGGTTCATACAAAGGTATCGCGCAGGACCTTGGCGGCAAATCCACGGTGAGTCGTTTTCATTCATTGGTTTTTTTCTGATCAATTTTCCCGCGACAGCTCAACCTTAGACCATATTTAGTTTGGCTTGGGAATGGCTTGTACTATGTACTTGTATGTATGTTTAGTCACTGCACTGCCCTATCGCAGATACATATAAGCTTCTAGTTTCAGTGTTACTATTCGCACAGAGGAATAATGGAGGGAGAGTTTTTTGCACCACTTCTTCTCCGCTGCCATAACACTTTCCGAAACGGTAGTAGTTTTTCTTGCATTATATGGATTCAAATGACGTTCAAAAAGTGTTCGTAAGAATCTATTTTGAATGAAAAAAAAATAAGTTTAAGAAATCACCTTCCGCGTCTTAATGGTCTGAATGAATAAAGACATGTAATGTATGTTATGAGAAGTTCTGTGACAGTTAATGAAAAAAAACGCTGGCTAGGAGGCGTGAGAGAATTGCCGCCGTATCCAGCGGTCCGAAATGATGAAAATGTGTTTGCGGCTGGGTACAATCGAGCTTGGGACTTTGCACAATTCAGACCACAGTACAAATTTGAAATGTCACAGACTGAGCTGCCTGCATCCTGCGGTCCGAAAAGATAGAAATGTGTTAGCGGTTGGGTACAATCAAGCTTGGGACTTTGCACAATTCAGACCACAAGTTTGAAATGTCACGGACTAAGGTCAGAGATCACAATAACTTCTACTCCGTGTAAGACCAGCGAGAATTCAACGACGCCATCTGGTGAGCTGATTTAATAACTGAGCTGTAAGAAAAGTCCTCATTGGAAGGAAATGCCTAATTGTTGACGTTCGCTTTTATTAATTATGATGCTTTTCCTTAAAACATTAGAAGTAAATACTTTATTCATTAATTTGGCCCAATGTCTTATTATTAACACTATCATAACAAATGATACATATGGGGCAGTGAGATCACAATGAAAGGCGATCGATGAGATATCGATCTCATTGTTATATGGAAGAAATATCGTCAAATCAAAAACATATCCTGAACTGATATGTTTCAATGTTCAATTTAGTTCAAAGATGTTTATTCATAAAAGCACAAAATTGAGATTTAATGCGTCATAACATAATCAAGCAAGCATAATATAACATTAGGTAGGTGCCTAATTATTACATAGAACATAATATATAGGGTGCAATGAACTGGTTTAATGCCAGATGTCGGTGTCTTGTAAAAAGTCATGAATGTTGTAGTAGGCCCTTGTGCACAAAGTGTGCCTTATAATTTTTTTGAATCGAGCTTCAGTTAAGTTTTGTATTTGTTGCGGAATTTTATTGTAGAAGCGTATACAGTGTCCCATAAAAGAACTGCTAACTTTTGTGAGTCTGAACATTGGAAAAGAAAGTTTATGTTTATTTCTAGTTTGCACATTGTGGCGGCTATCAATGAATTTAAAGCTACTGATATTTTTCCTCACATACATTATGTTTCCATAGATATATTGACGATTTGATGATTTGACGAAATTGATGTTGGTAACCAACATGGTTATCATGTAATAATCTCGCAGCTCCTCTGCCGTAAAAGTTATGAGATCTTATCTAAAACCTAGTCGGTAAACCTACCCATTTATAGGAATATCTATCCAACAACTTTGTAAACTTTTCTTACCCAATCAGATAACGGGAATAATATTTTCGGTCACCTAAATTTAGATTTGCCACTAAACTGCGACACCCTAATTATTCTATCTGTCTTTAAAGTAATCAAAACGTAAACTAAATATGGATCACCAATTAATTGTAAAGATATCTCCTACACTAATATGTGGATCACTTTTTTGTTGCACGAATAATAGGTTTCTGGTTAAAATTGACTGAAATTCGTGAATATGTCGAGTTACATTTTCCCTCTTGGTCACAAAAAATGCAGGCTTCTAGCTTTGCCCACAACGAAGTTACAGGGAGGTCGAAGATGCGTTGAATGGCTTCGAGAAACGGATGGTACCCCCAGAAATGTTCCCCCAAGATATTTGAATTTGAAGTTGTTAAGGCAGACCGTAAGTTACAAACAGTATAATTGCCATCACTGAATCGCCTTTCTCCACTGAATAACAGAAAGTTCTATCTATTGTCGCGTTTCCAATTAGTAGATTCATATTTAGCTTTGAAAGCAACAAGTTTTAAGTCTTACGATCAACATTCAAGCAGGAACTGCAAACATCCATTAGTCCAAAAGAGTCAATCATCCGCTAATACTAAATTAAATATTATTGAAAATTAAAAAATATCAAACACGATCCAAACGCGAGATTGTTGAACAATTTAAACTAAACGATGACATAATATCCCAAACTTTGGTGTTCTTCATTCATACACCGAAGAGTAATGATAAATCCACATATTTGGAGACAAGAGTGGGTCTGTCTGTGCGTCGTAATGTATTAAATACTGTCCCGTACAGACACCTACACAAGGTCGCCGCTAAAGCCGGCGCCTACGCATCCTTTATTTTACGACTTTCCCTAATTTAGGCATTTGGCATTAGGCCGCGCTGCGTAATAGGGAGGACACGTGACAATTTTTGCGTTTGTTAATTAATTGGTACATAAGACCGTGACAGAATGCGTGGCCAGCACGAGTGGTCGTGGTTTTTTCGTCGGCTGTCCAGCGCATTGGACAATTGATGTGAAGGGGAAGAAGCTATCTTGACGATTGGATCGGCAGTGATGAAGTCATTCCTTGCCCGGCTCGCACAAGACCTGACCCCAATGGTTTTTTTTGTGTGGGGTAGGGCCAGAGAACTGGGCTATTGAAACCAAGCGATTAACACGAAAGATGAGTTGGTTTCAAAAATAAGACTGGCTTTCGATATCATGAGATTGGAGATGATGTTGAAAATTACGACAGGAGTCAGAAGGCGGGCTCTGCCTGTGTGAGGAACCTAGGTTCTCATTTTGAGCAAGAATAAAATAAGTAAAATTAATTTAAAATGCTCTTATCATTCGTGACGAAAAATACTAATCTTCTCCCTCAATCTGGTTTGTACGTATTAATTTCAACAATGTATAAGGTAACTGCGTAACTGATACCTCGAATGATAGATCAATAACCAGGCATTTTTTTTAAATAATTTGGACATAAAAGCTTTCACCGGTTTTTTTTAAATGGGTACGAAAATCTTGTTTTTTTATTATAAAAAAAATGTCGTGCTCTTCAAAGGTCTGTAAAAACTAAGTCTGAAGTAGCAGATGCCCAAATAAACATTTAATACAATGCTTGCAAAGTGTTTTATTATAATTAATTTTAAAATAATCTAATTATTGTTTAATTTCGCAGTTATTGTCGATTAACTGTGAAAATCTGGTAATTTTCGCCAAAAACAATAAATCATCAATAAAAAATAAAAGACCAGACTTTGCCATAAGCATATTTGGCTCAAATGGTTCTAAATGGTCTGTACTTACTTCGCTATCAGCAATTTTTACTTATAAAATTGCATTATTTTTGCCTACTTGCAATAATGAGTTTTGGCATTAGTGTCACTGAAACTAAATAGGCTTAAGGGTTTTAAGGGTTAAGCTTTACACGTTCAGTTCTACCGTATCCGTTCACAAGCCAACGCATGTAAGCAGTCAACGTTTACCTAGCGCAGTGGCCGGATATGCGTTTTGAGGGCGGCCGGATGCTTATGGGTGCTTAGGGTAAATGCGCCTAATATCATAATATCATAGTTTTTGGTTTCATCGTTTTTTTATCTACACACGTATCATAAACCCTCTTTACTGCGTACAAAAACCGCACGTTACGATCAGCATTATGTTAAACTACTTGGTAAAAACTCGTTTCGTATCTGGACGCCCACCCGCGTGCCGTCCCTAGTTTGTTTGTGAAGTTGGTACTGACATTCAAATTTCGAACGCCGACGCCCGCCTGCGAGAAGTTGGTACTACAGAACAAGTTGAACAATTGCAGAGCCACAATGCCGGTCAAACAAGCGGTTCCTGAACACATCAAAGAGAGCGTATGATATGTGTGTAGATAAACTAGTGTATGTAACTGTACATAATTCCATTATGCAGCAGTCACATAAACTACTATTAACAGTACAGAAGATAAATATTTATGAAATTAAAATGTGGTTCCATTGTACTGTCTGTCTTTCTCTTTTTATACCGCTTAATAATAGTGTAGTAAATAATAATAAAAAAAAGGTTTATTGTGAAACAACTTTAATTTTAATGTTATCTTTAGACCTCATACTAGGATTTCCTGTGCCTTGGTGACTTATCTCCCTCGTTATGTAGGTAGAAGAAGGAATTTCGTACAGCAGAAGGACTAGGACTCTGTAAGCCGCAGCCAACGCAACGGCCGCCGGATCAGCCGCCGCAGAACGCAGCGGGCGGCCGTCGCATCGGCCGCCGCTGTGATGGCAGGAGTAGCGTAAAAACCCATGCGGCGGCCGATGCCGCGGCCGTTACTAGGTAGAACCTATGTGTGAATGAGCCTTTCACCCGACGATAAGATGATGTCGATTCCAAGGCGTCATTGAGAAAAAGCCCGCCTATACTCCAAAAATCTAAACAATGCAGTAATTGAGACGAATCAGCAACAGTAACATCACAAGCGATTTTACCTTGTACCGATAGAACCAACGAAGTAAGTAAGTAACTAGTCTTTCGATAGTTCGATCCACGCCCTTGAGGCCTTAGAAATAGACGTTCCGAACTGGCATTATGAGTACTATGGCAGAGTAGTAAACTGGAAGCGTCTCGCACGAATAACAGAAACAAACATCCATATTGTTTGTTTATTTCCATGGTAACCGGCGCGTGACGGTGTACCCGACCACCCACCTCTCAATCATCACACAATCCTAACACATGGGGCGTAGAGGCGAAAATACCATGCTCTTCACATCTGCGCATACGCAGCTAAGGTCAATAGTAACCGACGAGGCACTCAGATGATTTTGCTCCGCGAAACACTGTATTTTTGTGCGTTTTCCGCGCGCATTTTATTTCCGTAGTCATGTCGGGAAAGTGTAGGATTTTAAGTTTTTAGTTTTGCTTGCGTTTTTTGCGCGTTGTGGAGTATGGCTCAATCTAACTCGTATCCGAGTGAAGGCCGTGCCCCTCGGTGGGTACATTAAATAGGCTACATTTATTATTACTATTAAGCGCAAATGTTATGTATGTCGTAACCTTCGAACTCGATGGCTGACATGTGAATTTCACATTTGCTCCTAAATCGCTACCTAATAGAAAACATGAATTGTTTTTATTTTATATTTATTACTAAAACAAACAGATACCTTCATATTACATCTTAGTTAATACAAGTAATTTTTACATGGAGCCAGTGAAGTTTCCACCAAAAACTTAAACCTATCTTTTATACACAAAGGTGACACAACATAAATGTCAAAAGAGAGCATAAAATTATTTAAAAAAAAGAGTCTGAACATTATTACTAAACTAGCATCTAACTACTAATCTACTATCGACCTAATCGACTCACGAAAAACCTGCTATAAAATTCAGTTGGAAAAGTATACAATAATAATAATCAATAGCTTGTTAATATGTTCTTAATAAAGGAGCTAATAATAATTAGGTTTGGAACAATCTGATTGACAGGATTCGGTTTGGCCGATATATTTTTTAAATCAAAAGAAGAAAAAACAACCGAAAAAGTTATTTTAAAGTCGTAAGAAAAATATTTTTCGTTGAAAATATCTATACTACTGTAATAATCATTGTACTGTCGAGTGGCTTTGACAAGGTAACGATTTTTTGAGTATTTTTTCTTAGATACTGGTATTGAGAAAGCAGCGCTTGAAGGAGTGCGAGTAGGACATCTTAATGCAATTTTACTTGATAGATAAGATGATTCGATCTTATCGTTAATTAAATTAAATAAGAAAATCTGGTCTCTAATCTGTCTTCGCTTAGCCAAGGATACAAAAGTATTTACATCAAAACTTTTGAATTTATATTGAAATCTTTTTAAAAAAATATTTTGGATTCTCTCAATCATGTCTATGTACTTGGAATATTGTGGGCTCCATACCGTGGATGCATATTCCAGGTTAGATCTAACGAATTAATTATACAACATTATATAAGTACAGGGGTTCTTTAAATCTCTACCCTGCCGGAATATAAAACCTAACATTCTATAAGCTTTGGCAGATTACTGCCAAAGGTATAAGATAATATTACTTATTGATATGCGAGGCAAATAATAGTTCATGACCAATGTGTACCCCAAGATCTCTCACATCGGTCACCCGCTTCAGAGGTTGATTAAAAAGTGTGTAATTAAACGGAGTAACTTTCTTCTTTCTAGAAAATGAAATTGTAAAACATTTATCTACATTAAGGTGCAATTTATTGTCTAAACAATACTTACATTGGTTATTCAGATCTTTTTGCATTTTTAAACTATCATCAGTTGATTTGATAACATTGTTCAACTTAGTATCATCAGCGTATGACAGAATTTTGGAGTGAGTTATATAATTAGAAATGTCGTTAATGAAGATGTTAAAAAGCAGAGGAGGAGGTAATTGGAACATAACTGGATGTGAAGGCTTTGATAGCCACAGCTTGAGCAGATCTGTCGCGTAGGTAAGATTCCAGCCATCTAAGGAGGTTACCGTGTACACCGAAGCGAGCTAACTTTTTAACAAGTAATAAGTGAGAAATTTTATCAAATTCCTTAGAATAATCGGTATTCACAGCATCCACACTATACCCCTCATCCATAGCACACAGCACATTATCCAGAAACTCACATAAGTTCGACTCAGATGACCTGAGTCACCCTTTTAGCTTTCCTTTTCACGTATATAAAGTCAAATAGACCACGAGCACATTAAAACGTTACAATACTATAATTTAATGCCAAAAATCGCGGGTTTCAACTGACAGATAACAGTTAGGCGCGAAAACGAAACTTCAGCGGAAGTGACGTTACCTAATAGTTGTAGTAAGTAAATGCTATGCAATGCGTCAATCTCCAACACATTTTTTTCAAAAATAAGAGGAATATAAGTCTGACGCATAGCTCTGTTCCTTACTGGCAACAACTATTACGTTGCTTCCTCTGATGGGGTGTTTTAAAACAAGTTTGACATTACTTAAAATTCGTAATATCAGTTGAAAATTAATAGCAAATAAAATAACAACGAGCAAAAGAGGAACCTTTTATGTTTTTAGGTCTCAAAATATTATTTAATTTGGTAAATATATCTTAACCGAAGCTTCTCTACAGAGCTCAGTCAGATCTTAACTTCTTATACTCGTAATTCCAGAGCTTTTGCGAGACAACAGTGTCTCTTCCTTCTAGCTAAAAGTCTCACTTTACTACCATTTTACCCCCAGTTTCTGAAAGAGTTGTCAATGTAACCACGTCGCAAAATTCGTCCACAATAGTGCTGTCACAGTATACATATATTCTATATATGTATACTGTGGTACTGTGCACTGCCATGACCCTGGCTTTAATCTAGACACGTGGAAACAGCCAAGTACATTTACCCTACTGTATCATCGCCGGAAAAAAATCCGGACAAATACCAACTCTTTCGCTTTGAGATAACGCGATCCATCGTTTTTACGTAACAACTTAGGTGAATAGTAGTTATAGCTCTTATTACGTTACATCAAAGGTGGTGATTGGTGAGAAATGAGGTTAAATGAGACGTGAGACTAGACAGAGAAGTAATTAATTATTAGGTAGGCCGGGCTGTTTAGTCAACTGATATTGGCATTTATAACATTGATTGGTGATAGGAATATTAATAAGGCAAAGTTAGGTTAGTTCATCGTCAAATCAAGGTTATTTACAGGTAAACATAAACATATAGGCATGGTAGTGGTTGTCTATTGGTTAGTTTACAGTTTCTGTGTATGCTTTTCTTCTGAGAACAAAGATTGAAGCGGTGACGATGGCCAATGGATGCTTAGACCGAGACAGACCGCTAGCGCATAGTCGGATGAGAATGACAGTGGATAACAGCAGAAGACCAGGAAAAATGGAGCACAGAAGATGATGCCTTTACTTGGCAGTGGATGGAGCGGCTGGCTGGATGGAACCGTTAAATTGTGAACTGGCACTCGAAATATCAGTATACGTTTATGCTAATTGATTTGTATTTTTTTCAAGAATGTTGTGCACGTCTATAATAGACATAGACACAAGTATGTGTTTGTTTGTAATGTTTTTCTTAATGTTATGTGTTTATGTTGTTGGTGTGCCTGTATAAATAAATAAATAAAATAATATCCGGGCGAAGTGGTGGGTCAGGGTAGGGTCCAATCGGAGTAGCGTTTTACATTCCAGACCAATAATACAGACAAACGATATTTAAAAGTCGCGTGAAGAAGCATCTCTAGAATTATAGGTAGTATGCTAGTAAGTACTTTTTGTATGCAGGCGTAATAGCATCCCAGTGCTGGACAAAGCCCCCCTCTTAAAACCACACGTCCCAGGAGCTCTATTTTTTAAAACACTCTCCACGAAAGCGTGCGCTCGCCAAGCGACACGATTGGTAGATACTAGTTAAGTCGAGTGATATGAACCAATCTTTGCGCTTGGCGAGAACTCGCCACGACGCGAGTGATTAAAAATAGGGCTTTTATATAGTAGTAGTAGTAGTATATTATAAATCTGGCCTAACTGAAACCCCCTGAAAAGCGCTGAGGACCCCCACCCTCACCATAATGCTGAGTTAGTGCCTTTTGCACACCAAAGACACACCGTGACCCTACCGCCTACTGTGTTCATATTTGACAAGGTAGTCCAGTAAATCTAGAAACGTGTCTCAAGCTGAACCTATTTCAACAAACACGTTTGACAGTATCAAAATTGTATATTTCCACCTGATGCATTTTTAAAAGTTATTTTTTTTTGTTAAAAAGACAGAGCATTTGGCTATGACGTCACATGTTAGTATTTCATAGAACTGAGTAACAAATTACCGTTTTGACAGTTCCTAAAAGTATCTATTTTGACTAGCAGTCAAATAACGTATTATGTTTTATTTTTGTGTTTTTTATTTATGTAAGGAGTGTTTATTTGTTTGTGTGCAATAAAAGTCTTTCTTTCTTTCTTTCAAATATTTAGTATATTATTAGAGTAATTATGTAGTAGTCGTTTATTTGGTCATATTGTTATACACATAGGTCTACCCCTGCTCAGCAATCTACCTTTCCCATCTAAACCTGGTTTGCTGGAAGAGATCTGTTATTGGAGATTTGTACAATAAACAATTTTCATGTAACTCTCGTTTTTCTATATCATCTGTGTGCAATAAAGGAATTATGAATTATGAGTTGGCAGAGACTACGTTGTATCCAAATGACGTCATTTAATTCTTATTTCTACACCTTCGCTCACGTGGAAACATAAATTATAGTGACTCGTATTATCTTTGGCAAACCTCGACAGTGTACATAGCAGTATACTAAACATGAGTCAGACACACAGCTATTTTCATAATATAGCGAAACAGTTCCTAGATTCCTGTGATTATTTACAATTCATGTAACAATAAACACACAAATAAAATATAAACGATTAATCTAAACGACGCCAACAAACTTTACAAACGCACACAAACATTATAATCGTGTTCAACCTCCCTTGAACTGCAAGCGGTCGATATCACAACCAACTTCACAAACGTACTGAATGGAACTTTTTAGCCTTTCATGACCAAGGTTCAATCGATACTTATACAGGTATTTAGAAATCCTTTTACGATCCTTCACGAGATTTTGAAGGCCTGCCTGTGGGTGAATAGTAATAAACTAATCACGATCATGGCTAAGGAAATATGCCAAAGCTAAGTTCACTCCTCGATTTCCTATAAAAAGCTATGGAACGCGTAGAAGCTTATGAAATCTTTTGAATCAATTACATATATTTCACGACCTCTGTGGCGAAACAAAAACAAAATCCCCAGATCTTGGACGTGTATATGTGTATGACGTCGCTGTTTCTGGTTCCCACGACACAGGGTATCCTAGTGTGGGGCCAGAAGCAATGAATGTGCCGGTATGTAAATGTTTATGTTGTTTATCATGAACACACACTATTCGGGTCATCACATCAGTGAGTCATGTTCACAAATATTTCGCGGCTTTGAACTCGGATGCCGTAAATGGCTGGTTTGTATTGCGCGTGGGCAAGGTCAAGAGCCATTGAAGCTCAGTGACTATTGCGATGTCAGTGTCAAGGTCTTTTGGGTTTCGGAACAGTCTACTTATTATGCGTTTGGTTCGCACGAGTTCTGCCCCTTATTAATTGACTCAATTCGATGGAAATTAGGGGAAAATTTACTTGGATAAACATCCGCCCCCTGCGTTTTTTTTCCTGTATCCGGGGATGGAAACCGCAGCCACAACCGCGGCGCCACAGAGGACGTCAACATGATGACATGAGCATACTTCATGATAGAAAATGGTGAACTTCAGTTGCATTTCCTTCAGAGAGGTGATGATAGTAAATTGACACTCGTGTTTCTTCGGTTTCATATAGAAATGGACAGGGGGCTTATGGAGTGATAAGTACGGTCTACGACGACAGCGATGCAGCAGAGATCCAGTCGCGGTACAGTCGCTATAGTTGCAATGCTGGTACAGCCCCCTCCTCCCGCCCACCTAATACGATACCGTATGGCGACTACCACTGCATAAAGATATTCTGCAGCCGCGATACTTCAATCTCAGACTCAAATAATTTATTGTAAGCAGGCAAAAATAATGTACTTTTACAAGTCAAACAGTTTACATGGAGAAAAATTTAAAATAAGTAAAATATGATCAACTAACCTAATGAGTAACTGATTATGGTTTGAGTTTGAAAAAGGAAATACAGGAAAAGGAAACTCTATTAACTCTACCAGTGCTTCGTAAATACTCCCGTCAGAGAAGACAGCACCGAGAAACTCAACGAGGATGTAATTTTTTCAATTTAGACATTTTTTATGCCACGATGTACAGTATAAAAATAATCTAATCTACTGACAATATTATAACATCGTGTCTATAAGTGCCAATAAGATGACTCAAAATAACAATTTTACAAAAGAAATAAATAAGAACAAACAAAAGCCGTAATGAACATACCTTATGAGGAACCACTCTGGACCAGTCCTCCCGCGAGTATGACTTGTGCACCAGCCATCACCCCCCTCGCCGTAATTGAGGGAGGAGAGCAAACAGCTACACAGAGTCGAATAACTGAATCGGAATTAATACAGGTGGTAAACTAGTTCAGGAGTCAAGGATCCTTTTACTGTGAAAGCCACAAATGTTTATGAGAAATAAAGTCAGATATAAGTTAAATTTAAAAGCTTATTTTTTTAATTAGAGTCGCGCAATTGTAAATTTATTCAACAGCCAAAAAAAGCGTCCGCCCCAAGGCAACGGTTTATTGATTAAAATACCATTTATCTACACACGTATCATAAACCCTCTTTACTGCGTACAAAAACCGCACGTTACGATCAGCATAATGTTACTAACTGTAACTACTTGGTAAAAACTCATTTCTTATCTGAAAAATTACACATGACCATTATGTGTAATTTTTCTACACATTATGACATTCAAATTTCGAACGCCGACGCCCGCCTCGTGCCGCCCCTAGTTTGTCTGTGAAGTTGGTACTCACATTCAAATTTCGAACGCCGACGCCCGCCTGCGTGCTGTTGGTACTACAGAACAAGCTAAACAACTGCAGAGCCACAATGCCGGTCAAATATGCGGTTCCTGAACACATCAAAGAGAGCTTATGATATGTGTGTAGATAAACTAGTGTATGTAACTGTACATAATTAGGCATTAAAACTCTCGAGTGATATTATAATGAAACTCGCCTTCGCCTCGTTTCATAAACCCACTCTCGAGTATTAATGCCCTCCATTATGTAGCAGTCACATAAACTACTATTATGTGTTGTGCCAGTTAGAAGGTGCTAATAGACAATCAGGTCTGTCTTGAACCTTGTCACATTTATGGTTCGAGTACACCCCTAGTTACTGCAAAACCGAGCTTCGGAGTGTGCAGCTCAGTTATTGCTAATCCACGTTAGATCTAGCATTTTCTCCATCCAAGTTAGATAGATCTCGCATTTTAGTGCATCTAGTGCATTTCAGCAGAGCTATGTGTATCCATGCAGTAAGTCACGGTCTATTTGGTATTCTTCTATTTATAAAACGTTATCCCAACATGTTACGTGCCTATCCATTTTCCAACAATTTCTGTCCTATTTAGCATGCATTGTGTGCGTTCTTTCAAGCTGTAAGTTGCATACATCTGGGAACAAATGCGGAAAGCAGCTAGTGATATGTGTACTGGCAATTCTTTCTGCTTATGCATATGCATTACTGTATGTACGAATCTACGGATTACCGTCAGTGCTACTTTATGCTGAAACAGAAATGGAGCGCAACTGCAATCCGCCGACAGCAAAGATAAGCTCTTAATCATAAAACTTTGCAAATGATTTTTCTGGAAATTCTACTAGTGTTTTTATCAGGTCGACTCAAGCGTATTATGTCAGAAACAGACATAGACTATTTCTTCATCTGACGCCGCATGCGCAGAAAAAGGTCAGGCGTCGATGTGACGTCCATACGTTACACCAATGTTACAGCCGTTCTTTTAGCGATAAAAAGTTTACCGCTCACTCCAACACTTCATGAAATTCAAATTCGATGACAACTAGTTATTTCCACTTCACCACGCTCGCTTTTAATAAGACATGCTGGCAACCGATATCATTAACACTTTGCAACGTTTTACTTTATCCCAGCTTTTTTCGTTTGACGTGAGAAATGTGCGCATAAAAACACGAAGCGGCCATGTTTGAAAGCGCACGCGCATGGGAGCGCGCTAATTAATTAATACATGCCCTTCTAAGTTTTAATTTACACGAGCTTTAGCGTTTTTGCACGTATATAGCGCGCACAGCAGTTTGCCATAGCTCGCATGCCTTTGGTCGTACTATCGCGTTCCATTCCAGGTAAGTTATACCTTTTTGTGTCTGTATGGTCTCAAAGGGTCCCTTGGTCTTAGGGTATAATGTGCCCTGCCCTCTAACCATTCCTAACAAAAATAACCCTATGCCTTTTCCCACATAGGGTGGCAGAGGCGCTTTTGTGCTGTTCGACCGAAAACTTAACATAAAACCGAATAAAGAATCCGCCTTTTTTCTTAATCCAGGGACTAGACCATCAAAAGGGAAACGGAGTTCAAAGCAAATAATGATATCGTTACCTAAGCCAAATTCCGAAAAACTGACATTAATCTATCCATTCGGAATGCTTTCGTAAATATCGCCCACTCATGGGTATAATGAGCGCTCATGTAAGTCCCAGCGCGCCCAATATAGAGTTGTTTCATTTATGGTTCCGACAGATACATATCTGATCTAAATCAGGAGTTGCTCACGATAATGCCGCGATGTAGTAACGGAGTGAATGTTACTTTCTTCCCTTTCATAATAATGGCTTTTCACCTGGCGTAATTACTTTACCACCAAACGAAATTATTACCACTTTGGATTGCACTTCAATACAAATTAGTGATTGATAGTTCAAGAGTATTATACCCTGATTGGTGAATCATTAAAACAAAATACTGGGCCTCGATCGTGAATATTTGTAGGATCGAAAAAGTAAGCAAGTTCCTTTATGTTAGTGTCACCGACAGTTCAACTCGGTTACGTATTCGATGCGTACTTATTCGTGATCGGGGCGCGGTAAGGTAAGTCATCGAGTATGCGAGGCAGGCAACAAGAACATCCTGATAAATACAATAGAAATAGCATCTTTCGAGACAAACAGCAGACAGAAGCGTCGACACACCACACCAGGCGTCCTTATAAAGTCTTCCTTACGCAATGGGATGCTCTACCAACAAAACAATTGGCAACCCGGATACAACGGAGTTAGCGCGGACGCATTTAGAAGTGTCTCCAGAACAAAAAGTGCAATCCATGAGAGACATGGCTGTGGCTGCCAGGATAGATGACGGGTGGCGTCGGCGAGACGAGAATATAGATATGTTTTAGTTCTTAACAGGTGAATATACGTTCTAAGAGGATCTACAGCTGGAATAAACTAAGAGAAAATCCTCTGACACCCCGGAAGGGACATGCGTGACACTTTTTTTTGTTTAAATAATCGGTAACAGTATTTCTAGCAAATTAAGCAAGCAGGTAATACATAAAGAATCTCGCTATAGTCATTAATAGGCAGTAAAAACATACAGGTAAAATATAAAGCCGAATCGGCCAGTCGGAGTGACCCTGCCTACGAAGCCAAGGGCCCCGGGTTCGAGTCCCGGTGGGGGCAAATATTTGTTTGATGAGAACGGATGTTTGTACCCTAGTCATGGTTGTTTATCTATTTAAGTATAATATTTATCTATATAAGTATGTGTTTCGTGGTCTAGTACCCAAGATACAGGGAATCCTAGTTTAGGGCTAGATCAATGTGTGTAAATAGTGTCCAAGATATTATTATAAAGGCTGTTTGGTTGGTCGATGAGTCACTTGACAATCTTACGGTGACATATTCAAAGCCTTAAAACGAAGATCGTCCTAAAGTATCACATTGCGAGGAGTTTGATGGATGAGACAGGCAGTGGCAAAAGTTTATTAAACCTAATTTCTCGCAAAGGCAACATTTTAGGACCCTATGTTACATGACATTGTTTGTTTGTTTGATGGTATTCTATCGTTTTTGTAATTTTCGATATGCGCCACCAACCTAAAAAATAATATAAAGGTGGATCTTTTCTCCTTCAATTTAGTTCGGAGGTCCTAATTTCAATAATTTATGATATACAATTGTAAATGACATCTCAATAACAAAGCATGTTTTTAAAAACGATCGCCCCTCTTTTTTTTATTAGGTCAAAAAACCTTGCTAAGCAGAGGAAATTTTCAAGCACTTCAAAAGCCTGAAAAAGCCATGTCCCAAGTCACAGATGTCTAGAACAAGTTTTGTTAGATTACTTAATCAGTACTGAATTTTCTAACAGTCGATTTACTTTTCAGTCAGAACAAAATTACTGAAAAATAATTCGGCAATTGTTCAAAATCACATTTATTAGCAATTATCTGCATAATTCTGGACTTTGTCGTCAAAAACAATAAAACGTCGATAACAACGAAACGGTAAGACCTCGGCTGACTCAAGTTTTGCCTAAATGTTTCTACATGTCCTTAACTATCTTCGTTTTAAGGCTTTGCATCGATCTACTACATACACACACACCAAGATAAAACTCTCAAACAATTATTTTATTAAGTTTCCAAATCACTAATGGTATTATTGTTAAACAAATATCCAAATCGCTTCTAATAGACGCGACGACAAGAAAAGCAAGAGCAGACATACAAACAACATCACGCCCATACAGCTCGCCAGGCACGTTGCGCTAATTTTAGGCGGTAATTCCATACTCCATTTGCGAGACAGGGAGCAAGCCCATCGCACACAAACATCTATTGAAATCCGCTAGTAGAGGAATTTCCTATGCGACTCATGGCATACGGTTAACGACTGAGCAAGTATTTTGAGACGCATCACGCATCGCCCCAAGAGAAATAGATATGCTGGGAGAAAGAAGAGTCAAGGGGGGCAACGAAACGACACCAGGCCAATTCCGTCGCACGAGAAGTGAACCGACAACCGTGTGTAGACAGGGAAATATTGTTCCGTTTTGGAAAAGTGTTGTATTGAACATTTATTTAATTTCATTATAGATTTTTGTTATATCGAAGTATGGTGGGCATGAAAGATGCAGTGCATACTATCTTTGCTGAGAATTCAAAGCTGTCGCGGTAGCCGTAGGTGTTTGAATTCACGATAAACTGTTAATTCGGCCAAATGGGTTAATTGTCGGTATCATGACCGCACAATAAAGACACCAGACAGTCAACAACCGTTAAAAAATAATGTTCCCGTAAAAAAACACCGAGGGAATTAATCAAAGTTCTTTAATCTTACCACTGACCTCACCATTCTGAGAGAGTGAAAAAATGATCCAAACAAACAAAAAAGAGGTAGAAAATAAAGTTGAGCTATCAAAACACAGCGAAAAAAGATTTAATTCTGGGAATAAATCTTACCGTAGTATGGAGAAGCGAGGGTCGAGATATGCGCCTCGTGTGAGTCTAATCACCCCATTGTTTGAATCGAAACAGATATAATTTTGAGAAAAAAACTTACTTAAAACGGCACGCGTCAAGTTAAACGAGGGGAGGCATTTAAATCAACCTTTGAGACTTTCTAACTCTATTGAATTCTTAGAACTAATTAAATTGATGTATTAGGCGATATCAGGTTAGTTCTGTATTTTTATTTTTTTATTTTGGTGTGATCTGTACAGTCGGAAGGAAAAACTACTTCCGAAAAGGAAAAGAAGAACTACTTCCGATTCATTGAAATCATATTTCTTAGAGAACGACCTCTTTGGTCCCATAACTACCGTCAACTCAGCTCATCATGAACAGCAACAACATAATTAATTAATCGATTACATACGCAGAATGTAAGCGGTTTGATTACATACGCAGAATGTAAGCGGTTTGATTACATACGCAGAATGTAAGCGGTTTGATTACATACGCAGAATGTAAGCGGTTTGATTACATACGCAGAATGTAAGCGGTTTGATTACATACGCAGAATGTAAGCGGTTTGATTACGCAGAATGCGCCCTGCAATTATTTACGCTAACAGTTTTGTAATAACCTCATCACTTTTTAGCAAATAAATGGCAAGTTATAATGTAAGCAAATATTTTTCGATTTATCAAAGACGACGAAACGGTAACCTTACATTTCTCGATAAATTTAACAGATTCTGAGTAGTTTTCTTATTCATATATGTATGAGATTTTTCCCCATGTCTGTGTAAAAATGCATTATTTTTGCCGAATTACTATAAATGATTTGAGTTTTTTCATCAGACATCGTACTTAGGGCAGGTATTTATCTGCGCATAACATAATAAGTAAATCATATTAATAATTACCCTGCAAAAATAGGAAGCGTTTCGTTCATATACGACCGGATATAAAGGAATACTTACACGCAAGATAATCAAAACCCCTTGAACTGCATGCATACAAATAATTCGTACGTATATTTAAGATACGGCATTTTTGTACATGTTATATTTGCACAAGAACTTCATTTGTTCAATTTAACGGACATGATCACACGAATTTCATAAAAAAACCTTATCAAGGCTCAAGCAGACGAAGCGCCCCAAAAAGGACCTAAAAAGCCCGCGAAAAAATATGGGTTTGTTGTGGCGCCAAAGGAAGCCGCCGATTAAGGTAAGAAAGAAGGTGGGATTCAAAGGGAACAAGAATGAAGGTAACATTATTTTACGTATTTTGTGTGAGTTGGAATTTGTTATGAATTGCTTTTAATCATAATTAGAGATCGGACATTCGGATGCATATTTTCTAAAAGCAAATTTTTGGGTATAAAATTATGGAAGCGCTTCTTATTTTTTTATTTTTTTTTAAATAAATCCGGGGATGCCACGCAAGCCGGGAATCCATAACTAGTTGGATGCATAGATGCAAGAAAGAAAAGAAAATAGAAAAACACTAATCACTTCAATCAATTATTCTAAATATAGTCTGTTAACTTATCTTGAAGTTGTTTGTAAAAACACTAAATTTGTCGATTCCGGAATCGCAGGATTTTTGCGATCGATAAACAAGTACAGTCCATATTAGCAAACAGCTGAACGTAGGTAAAGTACATCTCATCATCGAGATTCTATAATCAGTGTAGCAAGCACTGTCTCCTTAGATACAGTCTGCTAGATACAGTAGTTTACTAGTTAGGGAGACAGGGAAACAATGTGTTTTGCTTACTAACCTTTTTGTGAATATAGAAATTATTATTAAGCAGGAATAATTTGGTGTCGAAGAACTGTGCGAACTGTAGAACTGTCAGTGACTATATAAGGTTAATTTTATCTGAACTGGAATACTTTCACTGGTAATAATTATTCCTGCTTGAGCCACTGAGCACAAAATTTATCGACCCCGGCATCGAGGGATTTTTTCGATACAAAAGTGTATCCCATAATAGCCAACACATAATAATAATATAATAATACCTTGGACACTATTTACACACATTGATCTGGCCCCAAACTAGGATTCCCTGTATCTTGGGTACTAGACAACGATACACATACTTATATAGATAAATATTATACTTAGATAGATAAACAACCATGACTAGGTTACAAACATCCGTTCTCATCATCGAGGTAAGCAACTCATCAAACAAATATTTGCCCCCACCGGGACTCGAACCCGGGACCCTTGGCTTCGTAGGCAGGGTCACTGCCGACTCGGCCATTCGGGTCGTCAACATTAGGTAAATATGCATGCGATAATCCGAACTCTAATCATAATATTCGCCTTTTTTAAATTAAAATTACCTTTATTGATATGATTTTGGGAACTGATAAAATTTATACGGAACGCTAATGTAAGTTGCTTTCTCGCAATACACGGACTCCCAGCAAGTGTTTGCTGCACGGCGCAACATTTTGTAGATAAAGTTGTAAAACAGCCAATGAAACTGTTTATTGGCTGGTTAAAAACAGAAGATTGACAAAACCCATAATGCCGAAGATAGAAAAATGTAATAAAATCGGTAGATAGAAACAACTGTACCAAAAGTCGCTTGGAAACAAGGAAATGAAAACAGATCCGATCATCATCCTTTGTCGGTCCCAAAACATTGTCCGCTCAAGGTGAACAATAAAAATTTATTCATCAGCAAACAACAGAGCACTTTACAACGAAAAAGTTCATTTCTACCTCAAAACTCGGGGATGAAATGGAACAATACGAGAGAAGACGCATTGTAAAAAGCCCTATTGTCCAGCGAGTTAGCTTTGAATGAACCTGGCTTGAAGGGAGGTTTGTGCCTTGCCCAATTTCCTAGAAAGGCAAGTAACACTGTTCTTTGTTTCAAGTTTAAAGTACCGGCATCTGTTACTTTACTACAATAATATTAAAGTGAGCCGATTTGGGAAGAAAAGGCCGTAAGTATCTAGGCGTCATTTATGGCACCTCCAGTCTGGGTTAATGATTGTGAGCAGATGCGTCTGCAAGACAAAGGCCAAGGTGTCCGACCCTCGCGAGGAATAAAGGAAAGGTGATAAAGCTGTGGACGTTTTTTTTGTTCGGCATCTGCTGCTCTGTTTCCTAGGGATAATTACTGACACCTGCGTTTCGAGTATCAAGCTCAGACGCTCAGCGCACGGTCTGCGTGCTTCCGATATTAATTATGTCTATAATATCGGCGAATGGTAATTGATAATCGTAATTTGGATTGATGGGTGACGGCAGTGCAATCTTGGCTACGTTTTGCTGTATTTATTATTCTGGGGGATTGGTCCGATTGAAATGTGATTATATGTATTTATGTCTTTTATCCTCGTTTTCTGACCTTCTAATGATAGCTTTTCCCTCGGTCGAACGCATTTTAATACACACCACATCACAATAAAACTCTCACAGCATCTGTCAAGTCAACATGTCATATCTGTGCAACTTTTCTTAGTCAACTACGAATACGATGAAGTTCACAAACACATGTTAAACTTGTTTTTTTTTCCTTTAAGTTATGTAGCCAATTTGGTGTCCCACTGGACAAAGGCCTCCCCACTTTGGGACCACTTGTTATTAATTTATTACCTACATCATGTCTAGTTCAGTCTTAAAATCTGTAGTAACGACATTAGCCGGGCCTACTTATTAAACTAGTATATAGCTAGGCCCAGCGATTCCGTTTCTCTCTGTACCGAATACCTCAACCTGTTAAGCCAGCCGGGTCTTCCATCCCTCAACCCTGCAACTGCAAGGCGACAGTTGGTTTCGTCTCGTAAACTTCATCCCGCTCAACCCTCCCCTCCACCGCCACGAGGAACCTAATGTGGCCGCTCAACATTTCTTAAGGGCTGAACAAGGGCCAATGGCATTGAGAATTAGACAAAGAAAACAAATACCCGTCGCATCGCGTCGAAGCAGACTGACGCATGCTCCCGCGCAGAGCCCCGCGGGGCAGCCCGAGCTCCGGAAACCAAGAAAATTATAGAAAATATTACTTAAGTCCTGTAATAATAACATTAAAAATATAATAAAACAACCAAAATCTTTCCCTTTTTGCCATCCTGGTTTGTATCGTGGATGGGCACGGGTGCAGCATGTGCTCCACGGTCTCATCCACTTCCATGCATCCTCTGCATAAGGAGGTATCCGTTGCATTTATAATTTTCAAGTGTTATCAGGCCAGTTAGTATTTTTAATTTACTGCGCGCTTGTCTCATCAGCTAATTCGGTCTTTATTAGAATTTTTTTTTGTTCTAATCGTCTACCCTACCATCCCATATTTTATTATGTTGCTCGGCTTTAGCTGCTTTGAGTGTTTTCCGTGTTGTTTTAGTTTATAGGAGCGAGAAAAGGCGGAGGTCCAATCGCCGCCCTTCTAGCCCCAGTTTTGGCTCGTTCGTCCGCCTCGCAGTTTCCTTAGTCTTGATGGCGACCTTTTACCCACTGCAATTTGACTGTATGATTCTCTCCCAGTCTGTTGAGCATCTCGTGACATTCCGGTATAGTTTGGATTTTGTTAGTGGGTTCCTTAATGCGCGGAGTAGAGATTGTGCTGTCTGTTTAAAAACAATTTGGCTCTCCTCTACGCCCCCTACTCCGTGCTTTGCTTCATGCAGGAAAGTGTATCTGCCTAAAACCATGGTGTGTGAAGCTTAGGGAATGTTTGATGTTCGGACAATGTTCAAACGTTAACTTTAGACTTTATGATATATGACTTTAAGACGCTCTTAACTTTGAGTTCCGCATTTTAGGCCAAACGGAGGTCAGCAGAACTAATTATAGAATTGCCTCTCGTTCCAAGCACGTGTAAAATCGCGTACTAAACTACAACATCGTGGAACAGATAATTTTACAAGTTTACAACTGAACTTAACAACAATGCGCGGCGAACATGAAAACGGATAGTTTACTGTGAAGACCGCGATAAAAGCGGTCAACAGCGAAATGCTTGACAGGAGAATAGATTCCGCAGCAGCTTATATTTCAAATCGATACATAATATAATAATAATGATAATAATAATACCTTGGACACTATATACGCACATTGATCTAGCCCCAAACTAGTATTCCCTGTATCTTGGGTACTAGACAACGATACACATACTTATATAGATAAATATTATACTTAGATAGATAAACAACCATGACTAGGGTACAAACATCCGTTCTCATCAAACAATTATTTTAACCCACCGGGACTCGAACCCGGGACCCTTGGCTTCGTAGGCAGGGTCCATGCAGACTCGGCCATTCGGGTCGTATACGTATACAAGATATTATGCACATATGAGTGGCACTTTAAGACTATTACAGAGAAATCGTAACATCGTACTCGACATGTACGCGACACGCAGCAAAATAGAGATCCCTGGACAAGGCCCGTACCAACAACACTTGAGAGTCACAAGCCCATGAGGGTCTAGAGAAGATAAATTTTTCTATGGGTTGAACATCAAGCAAGTGGATTTCCTACCCCTCTTCTGGGATAGGGAAAAAGACGTGCATATTATAGGTATGTTCAAGGGTTCTCACGTATTCGCAGACGAAACCCTGCCGCGCTGACGCCATTACCGGCCACAACAAAGACGCAAGTTCAGCAGTTACGACTGTTTCACTACAAGAACAATATATATTGGAATTTGTACTAGATCGTAAAGCTTACTAACGAACGGTGCGGCTGTAAAATTAAATAATAGTAAGGATTCCGCGATGGTGGAAAACATCTCTTTGATTTCTCAGTGTCGCATTGGATTCGTCAGCTTATAAAACAAAGAAGATTTAGTTTTGTATTAGATTCAGGTTGCTAACAAAAGATACTTTATTTCACATCACGCACGGCACCTTGAATTGATTTTACCAAACGAAGTGGCAGAGGTACTGTTGTTCACACGCGTGGCCACATTTAGCCAGTTATAGCCCATTTTGCTTGGCAGGGGGCAAGCCGGTTGCTGTAGGTATGAAAATAAGAAAAAAAAACATAATTGCATCAAATAAATGGCAGAATAAATCGGCAAGATGTCGCAGTTAGTTGGTTAAATCAGACACTCAGCTAACTTTCTAGACCGTTAATTAAATGCCGACGTTTAACCAAGTCGCTAAAATTCCGTCAGACAAGTGAGTGAACAAAACGTTTAACAAGTTTTCTAAACGTTCCTAGACAAAAAGACATACACAATATAAATATGTTTTATGTGTACTTAAGTTTATGTTTTAAGTATATTTTGTTGTTCTTACATGTTCAACATAACACGAAGGATAAAGGGGGCTTCGCTTTGCTCACCCCCTTTACCCTTCACTTAAGTACCGCAATATTTTGCCCTGATATAAGCTGTGCAAATCAGGTGTTGTCGTCACGCCATCTTGTTTTCCAACACGCCGGCTTTCGGTAAGACAGATTTTTAAACGTTTTAATCAGGTGTTGTCGTCACGCCATCTTGTTTTCCAACACGCCGGCTTTCGGTAAGACAGATTGTTAAACGTTTTCGACGATGCATTATTTAAATCAAAATGCTAGTGACTTGGTTAAGCGTCGGCATTTAATTAACGGTCTAGAGAGTTAGTTAAGTGTCTGATTTAACCAACCAACTGCGACATAGACGCTGCCATGTAAACGAACGCATTTAAAACACCATAAGGCTATTTCACACCAAATTAAACGATGACTCGACATGTCGATCGGCGCAGCGATCTGGAAACTTCGACACTTGGTCCCTTCGCTCCACCCCACAGATAAGATAAGCCGGTGGGGTATTTCTGGAACAATCTTGGCGTGCCGCGGCGGGACATGGTGGCTGCCCCTCGGATGCGGCTTTGCCACGTTTACCAGGATTTAATGTAGGGTTTGGTGCGAGTTGCGAACTCAAGGGGATACCTCGGACGCAGAATAATAAAGAGTTAGGAACTCGTCCGTTTAAGGTCCCCGTTACTCGGATTATGAGAGGGACGGAATCGGGGAAAAATGACAAAAGGTCCGTTTTAAATGTATAGAAAATTAACTAAAATAACTATGAAAATTTCCATAACAGGTTATTTCGGTATTGTTAAAACCCATCTAAATAAATATTTTTGAAGTCTTTTATTATAAATTCATAAATATCATAAATATTAAGTTTTAGCACACTGTACCAAATAAAAAAAGTGTAAAAGACCTCATATTAATAATGATTTATATCGAGAGAAATTCCTCAAATCGCGTTTCTGATAACACAAAATCTTGAAAAAAGGACCCAATATTGTTATAATAATTTATTTAACTTGGGACTTTAGAACAGCAGCGAAATAACTCCAGAAAGTGCCGATTTTACAATTCCGTAGCCAACCGCAACTGCAGACGACACGTGTCGGGCGAGCGTGTGAGCGAGACAGCGACCGTAGTAGGTAGGTGCTAATGTCTTGCTCACTCGCTAGGTAACTACGCTCGCTGTGAGGGAGACACGCACGACACGTCGTCTGCAGTAGCGGTCGGTTACGAATTGGAACTTATACTTATAAGTGATATTTACACGATTATTGCTACCCAATTGTTTCTTTGTTGTTTGTTGAAACCGTCCGCAAGCCGAAGACGACGGATGGAGTAAACAGAAACACAAACGAAAAAAAGAGTGTGCTCCACACAACTGAAGTAAAACGTCTTTAGCTCTAATGCTTCAAAAATACATCTCCTGCACTGTGTCTGGCTTTGAGAGGAAGAGAGAAAGAAAATGTGCGCGCGCACCTCTCGTTCGCCTCGCCTGATCACACTTTTCGTAACGCTCTCGTCACGCATTCGCCAGCTTACTCCCCAAGTAAAGCGTGCGTAAAGAAGTTTTAGTTCAAAAATATATGCGCCGGACTGGCAAACCGTTAGCGCGGCAATTCAGAGAGAGATAGTTTACTAGAAGTCTCGGAGGTATGAGGGAGACCGCTTGTAGGACCGACCTGTCGTCGGAACAGAGACAGAAAACCTTCGGCAAGCAAGAGTAAAATGTAACAGCAAGAAACGTCAACCAACAAACATCCGAAAACTGATCGTGTAAAAAACTTCAGGGTTTCTTGGGGTGGATGAGGTTGTAATGGTGATAAGATGGAGCCGAGAATATTGATATAGTAAATATATTAAATCATATTCAAGTCATGCTTATAAATATATATGTGTGTGGCGATTTGCCTACGAGGAATGACCTCTTGTACTGAAACCACAACGAAGCAATCATGTTTATAAATATATTGGGGTTTTAACGATTTTCCTACAGAATAGTTACTGTTGATTAATCACTGGGCTTATCTATAGCAGAATGTTTTGTTGTCTCTCCGATTTAAAATGCGAAAAGCAAGAGATAATCCGTTTTGTGCAAGGAAGGAGGTAAGGAAGCTCTCCATGTCTTCAAGAGGTTACGGCAATCGGCCCCAAAGATTAACAAGTTAGGCAGGCCCAGGCTGAATGTCCTAAATGTCCTACAGCCTCTCCCTTGCACCATCACCGACACCATACTTTTCCCCAAGTGCCATCCATCATCCACAAACAAAGAAGTCCGCAGACGGTCACAATTTGCAGCCACCCCTGACGTATTGCGATCTGATAAGCCAACATGTTGCACCGAATTTCGACCTCGTAGCCTTCCAGACTTTTTAATTTCAACGTCTGTGTCAGCCTTTTGATAGAAATCGCTCGGCTACGTGCCCGGTCGAAGGACCAAAATTGGTCGAGTCACGCGCACGCGAAATATTGGGAGATAGGGGCGGCACAAGCTGTTATTTCAAAATTATTAAAAATGGCTCTGAGAATGTTTTTAAACTGGTTTTGGGAGTAGTATACTATGGTGTTTTGTCTTTACACACCATTACATATAGTAATTCAGGACTAGCGATGACATTGAGTGGTCATTTAGAGAAAAACCGGCGAAGTGCGTGTCGGGCTTCGCACATTTAGGGTTCCGTAATAAATTAAGAATAGAAGCCAAAACATTTTAATTAGGAAGGTACTCACTTAAAAAGTTAGAGGGGGGGACACAATTTTTTCCACTTTGGAAGGGTCTGTCTCTTTAACAATTTACTTTGAGGAAAAATGGTTTCAGGGATCTCGACGTCATTTTTAAAGACCTATCTATATACACCTAACACATATAGGTTTGATAAAAAAATAATTTTGGTTTCAGTTCCATGTAGCGCCCCTTAATTTTGCATTTTTTATTTTTTTATAAAAATCGTAAAGCGGGTCACAGAATACATCTACATACCAAGTTTCAATTGTGTAGTCCTGATAGTTTCGGAATAAAGCTGCTGTGACAAACAGACGGACAGACAGACATGACGAAACTGTCCCTTGATTATCTACGGAACCCTAAAAATCCCAACCAAAATTAGAGCTATGAATATAAATATAGCCATTAATTATTTTAAATTTTTAAATTAAATATGTCACTTTAGTTTTTGCGCGGCAGACTTAACTGATTATTAAGTTTTTTTCTTCTGAATATGGCATGTGAGTCCAGCTCTTATGCCAATGTCACGTGTCAGGTTATTAAGTTGTTTATCGAGTGCACTAAACGAATTCGACTGTCGACAACCCATAAATCGCATCACAACAGGTGAGCAAACTCGCATCACAACAGGTGAGCAAACTCAACTGCTTTGTATTGCGTAAGAAATAAGTGACAGAGTAGGATATCAGAGTAATTTTGGACTTTATCGAATAACCGGAAAGAAATTAAGAAGGCCTTCCCGGATATCTAGCCAATGTTTTTTGATGGTGTAAAATGAAAATACATAGGGAACGAAGAACACAAATACAGCCCATTAAAGAACCGATCGCGAGACGCAGGTCTTTCCTCGATAAGATCGAGCCATACTCAGCCTCAGTGCAAGTTGAGAGCATTATTCTCGTCTCGTACCTCGCTCTCTCGCGACTTGTTCTTCATCTATCATTACTTTATCATCATAAATCATTAGTTTATATATGTAATCGACTCCACTCTTACACATTTTTGAGAAAATAATATTTTTTTTAGTTACGTCATCGCATTTTCGTGCTTACCACTCGCAGGTGTTAAAATTTTATGTGAAAAGTCCATCCTGATATTGAATGGGCTTTCAATATTCTTACCCTCGCTTTCAGACAACCAGAGGTGGATCTATTCGCGAGCCGCATTAGTTGAAAATGTCAATGATACCTTTCCAGGCACAGGGACCCTGATGCCTATGCTGTGAATTCATTCACCATAAGGTCAAAGTTTTTCTTCTATGCTTTTCTATCTTCTGTAATCATTCTAAAAACACTCATGGAAAGATTGCGTCAGACAAATGCAGAGGAATCACGATTGTTACCTGCTGAACTATTAAGCCGTGGTTTCCCTTATTCAGTTCTCTCCTTATCTCGGAAACGATAAGATTCCCGCCTCACATGAACGTTTTGATATCTCATTCCAGCTCATTCACTCGTCTGTGACGCGGTGGGCGGGGTGTTATGCAGGAAGCGTTTTCGCATCAAAACCTCCCGTCAGCCTCGTGAGACATCATGCGAGCCTCTCCCTCAGACAACTCCATGGAGCAGTATGATAGTTGCCTGAAGAAGTGGTGAACCAACTGTAATGAAAATTCAGTCGACGTTTACGATGCATCAATACCCAATAGTATCGACTATAGTATAGTATAGTATAGTACTTCTTAACGAAATCTTCTGAAACCAGATGTCAGGATGGAACTTTAAGCTCATATAGATCAGCTCTATCTATAATACTGGTACAAAATATTCCGTGATGTGGGACACCAATGTTGTCTTTGATTATTTATGCGCCTTAGATATTAACGAAGAATTGTCTTTAGAAAATCTCTCTAAGAAGTGTGTGACTCTGTTAGCCCTTACCACTGCCCATAGAGTACAAACTTTCTCTAAAATCCAGCTAAAGAACATACAGGTATTAGTTTCAAAAATTGTAATTAAAATTCCAGATATTTTAAAGACTTCTAGGCTCTAAACAAACAATTCTGTGCCTATCTTTCCTCGTACAAAAAGTGAAAATTTGTCCTGCTAAAACAATGTTAGCCTGTATTGAAAAGACGAAACCGCTGCGTAACTCAGAAAACCTTTTTATAAGCCATAAAAACCCCTATAAATATGTCTCCTCACAGACTCTTATCAGGTCGATTTACATAAAACGATAATAGAATAGACGTGTCAGGCGTGACGCGATCTACACCATCGCCAGCTCATCACATGCGCACGCGCTCGCTGTCAACATTGACACGATACGAAATACTGCAGGGTGCAGCGGTGGCTCCAATACCTTCGCTAGGTTTCACAACAGATGTATAATAAGTATGAAGAATAACAATTAGCTATAGCAGTCATAAATGATGATAATAATTAATTATATTTTGCTGTGTGTAATATTTAAGTGACTATTACAATTTCTTACTGAATCCTTTGTATTTAAGATACTTGCTGTTCTAGAAATTTGCTAAAGTTCAATAGGTATTCCTTGTGATTAAATTGTGATTTAGATACATAATGCATACATACTTTATATCTTGCAATCATACGTAATTTCATTGATATTTCCTTATTAGACTCGGAAAGACTACATATACAAATTAATGATTTATTATAGATGGAGTAATAATCTCAAGGGGGCGTCAACTGGGTATTAGGGCGGGAGGGTTTTTAATACTAATCTCTTCGAGAGCTTCACTTGGGTATGATCGTTTAATCATCAATTCTAATGTCCATCTGTCATATAAAATAAGGCTTGCGAAAAATACGAAAAAAGCCGGTGCATTCATTTACCACGTGTACTGTGCGTCTGCTTGACGACCGCGCAACCAAATCGCGACCACATTTTTTATCATCCAAGCCTTTAGAAAGCCAGGTTATCATCGAAATAAAAAACCTACAATCAGTCACCAAGTGTAGGCACTCACCGTCTTATCGGGCCAGTTATCGGGCGGCGAACTCTGCATCTGTGGAAGAGCACGAAGTAGCTAGGTTATCGATCATGCTGACGTTTTCCTAGTCTTTTTGGGGTTCCGTATTCAAAACGGAGAAACCCCGCAAGGGAAATTGCGGGACGCTATGTTTTTTTTCTCCTGTTAACCTTGCGAGCCCTGGATTTGGTTACGAGGTATTGCGAATTTGAACCTCACGCCATTTTAATAAAATTCAGGACCTATAACGGGCACAGTGGCACAAAAGTGGCACCAAGTTAAGGCCCAGCTCTAGCTGTCGAGGTGAGGGGCGCCGCATTCGCCCGTCGTCTTCTGGCGGGGTAGTGGAACTGGCGGGATAGCGGGCGGCGCGGAATAGCATCGGGCCGCCCGGATACTTAAAAAATTAGGTGTTTTTTCAAATTTACTGAAAAACGGAAATAAGCTAATTGATAAAATTTAAGGATTAATACGGAGCTCTAAAAGAGTAAAATTTAGGTATAAAAATTATGAAAAAAATTGTATTTTTATATTAAAATTATTCCCTTTCAGTTTTTTTTACGATCCAGCCAAATTAATCGAATCGCGTAACGACATAGTATTTAAACAAGATTATATCTTTGTGAATAACATATAATTTTTGGAGACCTATGAATTGATTGGCAATTTTTTTATTTTTTTTGCCAAAGCTCTCTTCAGTGGTTTTGTGTGATCTTGGGCCTTAAAGGGTTGAGCGGATGGGTAATGTCAAATGTCCATCTTTGAATCACTATTCCTCATAAAGGACACATTTCTCAATTCCCGAAAAAGATATCTCATGAAAGTTTCATTTTCTTTCAATCTGTTAGTTTGAAAACATCCACACCCTCCACTTTTCCGCTTCGCTGCAGTCGGGTAATAAGGGCATTTTTGCAAGTCGCAATTAAATCATAACCCACAGCAACAGGCAGACTTGAGCCTAGTAACACTTGTCTTTCTATGCCCATCCAAGTTTGAACAGAACCCTCGGGGCGCGAGTTTAAATCGGACTTTACATCGGCTTTTTTTACGGCTATCAAGTCAATGGCCGGAGAAATTGCCGAAATTAAGTGATAATATTGTGTGCCTAGATTGATAAAAGGTCGTTTGCATATTGCAACACTGTTCGCAATAGGTTATTTATCATATAGTACCGGGTTAATGGCATAGTTTCATTGAACTATGGTGGGGTAGGATAGGAGGGATGATGGCGTGCCATGCTAGGCATCAGGATTCAGGAGTCGCAGTAAAATCGGCGATGAACTTAGAATTTCACCTTCATGTGATAAATAGAGGAATAGGACTTCGAATGTTAATAAAATAATTCACCAAGTTAAAAACTTAAAAAAAACAACTTCAAGTTGTTTTTTTGCAGGTTGCAAGCCCTACTTCCCTACTACCCCCTAGCTTCCTACCCGGTCTTCTATGTACTTACGCGAAAAGTCCTCATCAAAACTTTTGCTGGACGGAACCACAAACCAAAGCTCTGTACACATTTTTTGTTTTTGTTGATTTTTTCAAAAGGCGCTAAATCAATTTAGATACATTTTATATGGGACATTTTATATATACCTCAGTAGGTCATAGACCTACCAATCAAAACAAGAATTATCAAAATCGATTCATAATTGAGGAGATAATCGCGTAAAAAAAATCAGTCGAAGAGAGTGAGAAGCTCCTCCATCTTGAAGTCGGTAAAAAAGGCTTATAGTCGATGTAAGAAGATTAAAAGAGCAACTTGAGTTAATATTTTTAGGCTAATATTTAATCGCACATCAAAAATACTGATTAGCACAACAAAAAAGGGTCAGCAAAAACACTTTTTATGTTTTAAATATTTTATGTGTACTCAAGTTTATGTTTTAAGTATTTTTTGTTGTTCTTGCATGTTCAACCTAACACGAAGTAACGAAGTATTAAGCGGGCTTCGCTTTGCTGACCCCCTTTACCCTTCACCAATGTTACCGCAGCATTTTGCCCTGATATTTGCTGTGCAAATCAGTATTTTTTATGTTTAGTTTAATATTTCCCATATTTTTATAACTATTATATAAATAGGAGCATACATTTAACTTCACAACGACCCATGACTTGCCGGCAAGTCATTTTCCCGTTACAAGTTTTGAATATTATTACCATGGCATGAGGGTCAAAATCGCAATGCCACAAAAAGGATTGGGTCGTTAATAGGTTAAATGCGGTGATAAATAGTTTTCGTTGACTACGGTAAACAGATTTCGTGATAATTGTGGTGAGTGTGTGTCTTTACTTTACTATCGATCAATGATGATCGCTCATGATCAACAAGCAAGTATAAAGAAACAACTGCATTAATCATACGCATTATTTTGCGTAATTTAAGAGTTACAAAAGGCTGTCTTTTTCCTAATACGTCGCCTCAGGACACTTGGCAAGGTGAGATGATGGAAGGTGGATGTCCACCTTCCATCATCTCACATTCTATTCCCGCTTATGTAAGCGGGAATAGAATGGCTTCCCAGAATAGCAAGACGTGCAGTGGTTGGTTAAATCAGATACTTAACTAACTCTCTAGACCATTAATTAAAACCGACGTTTAACCACGTCACTAGCATTTTGATTTAAATAAAGCATCGTCGAAAACGTTTAACAATCTGTCTTACCGAAAGCCGGCGTATTGGAAAATAAGATGGCGTTACGACAACAGCCGATTTGCACAGCTTATTTATATCAGGGCAACACATTGCGGTAGCTCAGGTGAAGGGTAAAGGGGTTGAGTTATCTTTCGTGTTAGGTTGAACATGTAAGAACAACAAAAAATACTTAAAACACAAACTTAAGTACACATTAAAAAAATATACATGTATATGTCTTGTTGCCTAGGAACGTTTAGACAACTCGTTAAACGTTCCTTACACTAACTTATCTGAGGGAATTTTAGTGACTTGGTTAAACGTCGGTTTATAATTAACGGTTAGAGAATTAGTTAAGTGTCTGATTTAACCAACTAACTGCGACAGAGAGACCACATGGCCATATCATGTAGGTAGAGGATGCTGGCTCAGAACTGAGTACACCGTGGTATAAAGAGGAGGCCTATATGCAGTACGGAAGTCAATGTGATATGCAAACTAGTTACTAGAGCAAATGTTCTCACTGCCTAAAAATATTTAAAAAACCCTAAACAAACAAGTGATCGATCAAAATTAATTATTCAATCTAATAGTAGCAGAGCTAGTTTATTGACCCCATTATATTAAACAATGGGCCACGGAAACGTTCAGAATTTTACTCCCTGCAGGGCAGTTTAAGTAATAATTCCGTAATGCCACGGTGGCAGGCAGGCGGGATCGTTGCAAACAACAATTTTCTACTGCGGAATGCACCGCCTAAGTTGCTGCATTGCGGACGGCTCGGGCAGGATTTGGGATTTACGAATATCGAACCTGCTTGGTCCGGCAGAACGTCTGTAGTCTGACGGTTGCTCGCTCGTCTCTCAGGCAGGTGGTGCGGGTTGAAATCCCGGTGCTGACCGGTACCAATGAGGCAGGTAATTTATCGTAAGTACCCTACATTATACCTATACGTACGATCTAACGGTGATGGTAAACTGCGTGAGAAAACCTTCATATATAAACCTCTGTGTTGATGTTTTTTAAGACCGGTCGGTAGCTAAAGGTTTTGTAGAGATGCTTGTAGCTATATAATAACTTTATAAGAGTGAAAGCGTTAGTTAGTTAGTTAGACTTGCCCCAACTATACATGAAATGTTTTGGGGGAGATACAGCTCATAAGACGTTGTTTATTTAGTCAAAAACGCGCCATGAATAAAAATAATCTTAGCGTCACAAAACGCTAACAATTATACCAAATAGCAGCCGCAATATATTTCACAGCTCAAATTACAAACAACGCAGGACCAAAAACCCGTCAATCATCCTCCCCTGCCGTGGAGGGTCATGACTCCAGACATTTTTTTTATGTTTAAGGTCAAAATCTAGCCTGAGCGCGGCCGTTGAACTCAGTTCTGGGAAAATAAATACCGAAAATTAGATAAACTGCGCGTTTCGGCAAACACGCATGCGCGTTTGAGCACTAGAAAATTGCACGTTGAAGCAGAGTTGGGGTGAAATTTACACAGGATAATTTTGACGTCTAGTTAGTTTTAATAGCGGCACATTTTTGCGAGTTTATTCCTTTTTAACTAACAAAACAACAAAAGGTGGAGAGAGAGTTGGTGTTTACGCAAAAGGTGGAGAGAGAGTTGGTGTTTACGCAAAAGCTGTAATGGTAAAGCAAAGTCTTGAAACGAAACTTACTTCTCGTTCACTTTTCGAATGGCCTACTAGTGGTTTTGAAGTGGTATTTCAAAATATTTCATTTTACGGCAAACTTACAAAAATACAGGTGACACTAAACGTCATCGTGGGATTGTCCAATCTGATAAAGTTACAAAGACAAACTGATTAAGTTATAAAGACAAACTGATAAAGTTATAAAGACAAACTGATAAAGAAAGTTGTAATAATAAAGTGTAAATACACATATTGATCTAGCCCCAAACTAGGATTCCCTGTATCTTGGGTACAAGACAACGATACACTTACTTATATAGATAAATATCAAACTTAGATAGATAAACAACCATGACTAGGGTACAAACATCCGTTCTCATCAAACAAATATTTGCCCCCACCGGGACTCGAGCCCGGGACCCTTGGCTTCGTAGGCAGGGTCACTCCCGACTCGGCCATTCGGGTCGTCAGTTACAAAGACAAACTGATAAAGACAGCAAATCCTTAACAACCCACTTACTAGGGCCCACTATTTCAAATATACTCTGAATAGGTATCTTTGACAACTCCATATAAATCTGTTTGGAGCTGTCAAAGTTATTCAGAGAAAAGCGTTGAGTCGCCTTCGTAGTAGTGGGTCTAAATGATACACTGTGTTGTGTAAGTATCTGTCGCAGGTAATTAGTATAATTCGGCATTTTACAAAAGGCGTCGTCCGATTACAAACGCGCGCTACTGTTATATGCCGAAGGCAAATATGCGACAATTAGCAAATATCAGGGCAAAACACTGCGGTAGCTTAGGTGTTAGGTTGAACATGTAAGAACAACAAAAAATTAAATAAAAACATAAAATTTACATACTTCGCTTCGCTCAACCCCATTATCCTTCATCTAAGCTACCGCAGTGTTTTGCCCTGATATTGGCTGCATCAATAGAATGAGCGTCAATTTTTCTTCGGCATTTTACACAGCAGCGCGCGTTTGTAAACGGACGACGCCGTTTGTAAAATGCCGAGTTAAACAAATTGCCTGCGACATATCCGTTACATTTTACATATTATTTTTGACGTCCTATCATGATATCTGCAACGCAGCATGAGAACCCAGAGGGAATGATGGAGTGCGTTGATATACATTTCGTAGTTTAGAATTATTTATTACATGTATACAATATAAAGTAATATAATTATGTAGGTACTACATCGTTTAAGTTCGTATCTACAAAAGGAAACTGTTATCATTTTGCATTTGATACATACGTAATTCGTAATTTCTTTATTGTACTACAAAAAACAGACATAAAGATAACTTATAATAGAAAAAGCATGTACAAAGGCGAGCTTATATCTAAAAAGAGATTTCTTCCAGCAAACCATGATGGGTAGGAGAGGTGATGGTTGAGCGGGGGAAGACCTGCGCGTACAATAAAACTCTATAAGTACTACGAGTAATATGTACTACAAACAATATTATACTGATAACCCTTATTGCTAAAAATAGACTGCATTCATAATTACTTAAATGCAACGTAACAATATATATAAACCGTATAATACACTGATACATACATACCAATATATATTTATATACATCTAACTGGAAAGGGAGAGATAGTGCTTCTTTAGCCGGTTTTAAATATATTTAGAGATGGACTGGAAGCTCATTCCACGGTCGTATGGCTCGTATTCTGAACCCGTGCTATTCATATGTACACGAATGTCTATCGGTACTGAAAAGGTTTTAATTATCCTCAATTAACCCTTCAGCGTTTCACGATCGAAGAATACTAAATTAGTGCGCACAAAACAACCGACGCGGGGCCGTACGGTATCAACTAAATGAAACCGTCTGTTTTCCAAACAGTGCTTGCACTCCAAGTTTGTTGACCACCTCCAATGTCGTGTGGATGTGACCTTCACCTCACATTGGGCACCGACCGGACTGACAAATCTGAGCTAATCCTGGGGCAAAAAGGTCCTTGAATGGAGACCACGTACTGGCAAGCGCAGTGTGGGTCGGCCACCTACTAGATGGACCGACGACCTGGTGAGGATCGCTGGATCTCGTTGGATGCAGGTGGCTACGGACCGGTCACGCTGGAGTGCGATTGGAGAGGCCTATGTTCAGCAGTGGACGTTAACAGGCTGAAATGATGATGATGATGATGATCCTGGGTTAACACTTAGAAATTAACTGATGTCTGGAAGCGGTAGGAGAAGTCCTGAGGGGTGAGCTAGCTTTTTATTCGCCGAAAATATATCACTTTGGTTGGAGTCATTTAATTATTTTTTCCGCATTCTAACCTCAAAATAGCAACTTCGCTGCCTGATTTGGGGATCTCAGGCGGAAAAAATCTATTCCTATATTCTCGCCTTCGGCTCGCGCCGTAAACTTCTCACAGTTCATAAATATAAGCCTTTGCGAACTCGTAGGAAAACTACTATTCCGATCAGACAATAATTTTATTTAGCAAATAATATATCTCTCTCTCCAGAACGCTTTGCGTTTATTACCACCGTATACCAATATCAGCCGGAACCAATATTTAAACGTGTGGTCCTATCGCGGATCGCCATACACAAATAAATATTATTTAGACTCTGTATCATACCATATACAACTATGTGTCACGCAAAATGATTTGAAGATACCAACCATCATTCAATTATTCAGGTATAGCCAAGACGCTCAACAAATTTACGATACCCCTGTGGAGTAGCAGTTGTGGCTCTACTCACCATGCGAGGAGTCCGCGAAAGTATTCCGACGTCATCACTGGAGGGTTATTGCCCATCTAGGTAGGTACTGAGAGACTGAGGTCTTGTTTAATAAATCCTTAAACTGTCGCCCTCCAACGTCTGTGTACAAAGTCCGAAGGGCATTTCTGTTTACATCGATGAGATGAAATTACGGAAAATGGCGGAGCGCGCTCGTGAAATGAATATTCTTCAAGATTAGGGCGAAGAGGTTAACAGTATTTTCACAGAAACTAAAAGCATTTACCTTTATATAGTCACGTGGCTGGAACTAGAAAACAGAGGTACTTACATATATCTAAAGACTAACCGTGTTACTATAAGAAAGGTTACAGATAGTCTAATCACAAAACAAAGATCAAATCCTATAGATTTTTGGCTAGTATTTAATCGCACATCAAAAATACTGATTTTCACAGCAAAAAAGGATCAGCAAAAACACTTTTTATGTTTTAAGTATTTTTGTTGTTCATACATGTTCAACCTAAGCTTCGCTCACCCCTATACCCTTCACCTAAGCTACCGCAGTATTTTGCCCTGATATTTGCTGTGCAAATCAGTATCATTGATGTGCAGTTTAATATTTCCCCAAATTTTTGTCTTTAAACAAGTGTTTAAACAAGTTTTGGTAAGGTATGGTATGGTAAGACTCTAATAATCTATTCGTATTTTCTTAATTCAAACACGGAAAAATTGAGAGATTTAATGTGTTCATATGCAAGTTTATCAAACATGTATAGAACGGTAAAGAGATGTCTTCTTCTTCTTTTTCAGCATTTTCGTGCCCACTGCTGGTCATTAGCCTCAATTGGCCGTCTATGCGAACTGCGGCCATTCTCGTCCACGTGGGGCCGGCTGAACCATCGCCATCTGGCCATATCGGTTCGCAGGTCTTCCGATCTCCAGACCAGGACTTTAGAGCCCCATCTCCCGTTGTGTCTGCGACAGATGTGTCTTGCCCTTTTTCATTTTTGTCGCGCAACTATGAAAAAGGTTTGTCTGTTTAAATAAATAACGTAATTAAAAATACTGAAATTCCCGACTTTCAATAAAAAGCACAAAACAAGCAAATAAGATTATTCATTATTCGAACGTCATTGAGATTCGATAAAATTATTACAGTAAATTATCAGTGTTAAATGCGGTACCCACTCTATTAAATTTAACTGGTCCCGCCTGCATGTTGATTTAATTTAACATAGTCGTATCTGCTTGTTTTGCACTTTTTTGTGTACCGCGGTCCGAATCTTTATTATTTTGAATTATATTGTTTATTTCCTGCTTTTTAGCACAAAATTACAAAAAATCTTTAGAAGCTTAGTTAACGACGGATGTGTATTTGTTCATAGCTTGCGCAAGATTAGTATATAATTCCGTACTCAACTTTTAAAGCCCTTTATTTTGACAATCGAGGATCCCACTCAAGGATCATGAAAAATGTTTTCAGCCCGCACATTTAAGCGCACAAACTCCGCCATTTTGACTTATCTAATTTATCAAGTAGTCAGTGACACTCGCGCTTTCAAGACGAATCAAATGACATATCATTTATTCAAATCTGTTTAGCCGTTGACTAGTTACAAGGGAATCCAGAAACATACATACAATATAAATACGGTCAAACACATATCCCTCCTTTTTTCCCTGCGCTGCAGTTGGGTAAAAAGTACAAAACGCAGTGGCACAGCTGCACCCAAGTTTAACCGCTGGAGTCCTGGTCCTGGTTACGAGGCACCGCGACGGCACAGCTGCACCCAAGTTTAACCGCTGGAGTCCTGGTCCTGGTTACGAGGCACCGCGACGGCACAGCTGCACCCAAGTTTAACCGCTGGAGTCCTGGTCCTGGTTACGAGGCACCGCGACGGCACAGCTGCACCCAAGTTTAACCGCTGGAGTCCTGGTCCTGGTTACGAGGCACCGCGACGGCACAGCTGCACCCAAGTTTAACCGCTGGAGTCCTGGTCCTGGTTACGAGGCACCGCGACGGCACAGCTGCACCCAAGTTTAACCGCTGGAGTCCTGGTCCTGGTTACGAGGCACCGCGACGGCACAGCTGCACCCAAGTTTAACCGCTGGAGTCCTGGTCCTGGTTACGAGGCACCGCGATGGCACAGCTGCACCCAAGTTTAACCGCTGGAGTCCTGGTCCTGGTTACGAGGCACCGCGACGGCACAGCTGCACCCAAGTTTAACCGCTGGAGTCCTGGTCCTGGTTACGAGGCACCGCGACGGCACAGCTGCACCCAAGTTTAACCGCTGGAGTCCTGGTCCTGGTTACGAGGCACCGCGACGGCACAGCTGCACCCAAGTTTAACCGCTGGAGTCCTGGTCCTGGTTACGAGGCACCGCGACGGCACAGCTGCACCCAAGTTTAACCGCTGGAGTCCTGGTCCTGGTTACGCTGCACCCAAGTTTAACCGCTGGAGTCCTGGTCCTGGTTACGCTGCACCCAAGTTTAACCGCTGGAGTCCTGGTCCTGGTTACGAGGCACCGCGATTTCGAACCTCATGCCATGGTAATTTCAAAACCTAAAACGGCAAAATTGCGTCCCTGGGCGCCGCTAGGCACCCAGGGGTTAAGCCAGTTATTTAATACTCCAATCCGAAGAGCAATCATTTATCCATTTTTACTTTAACGCTGTAAATCTGACTAATTTTATGTTAATACGTGATGCAATCATATTAAATTATGATCTCTCTCATGTTTTACTTTTCTGTATTACAATGTATATTGTTAATGTTTCATTTGTTACCTAGTTACTTCTCTGTGAACGTCCGCCTATCATCATGTTTTTATTTTGACTCGGTTCAAAAAGGTTTTAACGGAAGACCAGCGCAGCTTGTCTGAGCCTGCATATGCTGAGTTAAAACCTTTTTGGAGCTCGACAACGTTTTGCTATAATTTATATTGTATTTGTTTTTTCATCTTGTTTGTTTGATTTTTTAGAATGTCTTTATGTATTTAATTGTGTTGTCAGAGTTACAAATAAATGCTTTTGATTTTGATTATATTAACATAATCACAAAGGTATCATCGAGGCCTCTTCGGGAAACAAAATGAGTACACAAAATCTAATACAAACCTCGTGAAGACCTAAACAGATTTGTTCAGAAAGTCCGTGCAGAATAATTTATTTCTAGGTCGAGTTGTCTGAATACCCGAAAATGTGCGGTGAAGTAAATCCAATCAGATCCAATTACGACACTTCCAATTTGTTGGGAGCAGGCTGTATTTGCAAGATTTCTTTGTACTCTAAAATATAACTGACTTTTTGCTTTATCAGCGGAGTTTTGTGAATTCGCCCACAGGGGGCGCTGGATGATGGATGGCAAATGTCTGAATTTTATTACTCGAGTAATATCTATGCAAAACATTTAGGAAATTTGGGCACTCCGGTGTTCGTACGTAATTTTATCTTACAACTAAAAGAAATGAGATAGGTATGCACAGGTCGCGCCAAGTGTCTTTGGGTCTGAGCGAGCCGTACCTCTTTCTCGCATCGGGTAAGGTGGGGTGAGTGAGAAAGAGATGATAGGTCGCATAAACCTAAAGAAACATGGCGAAAACTATAACTGCAGGGCACAAATGGCGAAATGAAAAAGACTTAGATTTTTGTCCTGTATTATGTACTTTTTGTCAGATTTTATTGACTTAGATCTGAGTTGACTGATTAGAGCAAGTTGGCCTTATAAAACCTATATTTGCGAATATTTGTTACCGCGAATTTTGTGTATTTCAACGCTCAAGTACTAAGTAAGCATTAAGTTACTCATACTGATAGCAACATATTTATCTTGTATGTCACAGAAGTATTTAGATCACAAAATGACATAACGAATGTAAGGTTGAGAATCAAAGCTTTTTTTCCACCTTAAAAGTGCTAGTTGTAGCTTTATACTAAATTGTCACCCTTACCAACTACCACAACTTCTTCTGAACTCTATTCATAAGTATAGACTCCCAATATGTAATAGTTAACATTACATAGCTTTTTTCAAAATCTTCATAAAGGAGTTGAACTTGTGTGTGCCTTTGCTACTCAGATGGGTTGAAAGTAGACGAGAAATTGGGAAGTAGACTGATGGGGGAAGTAGACGGAAAAAAAGTGGAACGATAGGGAAAGTGGTCAGATGGGGAAAGTTGACCGATAGAACCGGAGATTATTCCCACACGAGGTGGCAGAGCCAGAGTTGGCCCCAAATTAGTCAATGCCAACTCCAAATTACCTAACAGGGGCCGCCACGGTATGGAATAAACAGAAATGCGAAAGTCCGGATATAAGAAAGCATTTTTGCCCAAGCAGGAACAGACTCTTCGCTTGCTCGGTCAATAATTAGGGGGACAGGAATGCACGGCCCAGTAATGCCCGGCCCCGGAATGCCCGACCCCGGAATCGTGGGATTCGCGACGCCAATTCCGGGGCCGGACATTCCAAGCCGCACATTACTGCCGTGCACTGCCTGTTCGACCCCGGAATGCCCGGCCCCGGAATTGTGGGACGTCTCTCATTGGGTGGAAATACTGGCTTCTGATTGGTCGAACATTTTCGATTTAACTTAGACGAATCTAAGGCCACGGTCATAGTAGTGAGGTTTTTTTGTAAGCAAGTTTAACATTCTCTTGACACATATCATAACCTAAAAATTATTCATATTTGGTTAGTTTAAAATAAAAACAAACTCAATTCTGCTATTTGTTAAATAAAAATAACACTGTGAAGACTGTGTTCAAGTGCATTATATTTATTGAGTCAAATTTGGCTAGAGTAGGTTATTGTGGCTAAATTTCAATTGTGTTATAGGTTAGGTTAGAACTTAGAAGAAGCAAAACCGAAGCGTATGCAAATGAAAAAACATTTAATGACATTAATCGATTTTTTGAGATAGAGACTCTATGAACACACCTTAATCTCTGATGTAGCAGTCGTCTATGGTACTCGGGACGCCAATTCCAGGGCCGGGCATTCCGGGGTCGAGTAATTTTTGGTACGGCCACGGAATGCTCGGCCCAGGAATGACCGACCCCGGAATCGTGGGCTTTCGGGACGCCAATTCCGGGGCCGGACATTCCTGGGCCGGACAATACTGGGCCGGGCATTACAGGGACTCAATAATTACATACACTGACGAGCAATGAAAAAGTTCCAGTGGCATAGTACCAAATTACTCCTAAACGGGAAAGGCTAGCTTAATGACGCCGTCTGCAATATTGAAGTACATTTAACAGCGCATCAGAATATTACCAATTTAAAAAAATCCTTTTTAATTTATGAAGCTAGGTACTATGTCTTAGGAGATATTAAAGTGTCGGCATTTTGCGGATGGAACTTTTTCATTGCTCGTCAGTGTATTAACAATCTACATAGAATTGTAACGCAAGATCGCACGATACATCAAGTGATGTTGACGAAGAACTGTTTTGATTGTGTCGTGTTTACAATAAATTAAAGTATTCGGTGTATAGTAAATTAAGGACTCTAGAACAGTATTGTAGAAGAAGAATGGCATTTATTATACTTCAAGCTAACTAAAGGCTATTTTGGGCCAGTTCGCTAAGATTGTGATACTACGATTCTACATTCCAAGTTCGAAAGAGCACGATAAAACGATTAAGCCATAAGTTTAACATAAATTAAATCTACGTATTGCCGTACCCTGGAAAGGAAATAAATGATGTGAACCGGACAGCGAGGAGTGAAATCCACAATAATCGGACGCACTAAAATCGACCCCCATTATCCGAGTGAAAACTTATAATTTGACCAAAACACGCTCATTAAGCAATAATTGGTCACCGGGTCAAAATTCGAAAGCGACCACGTTATCCCACGTTGACACGGGCGGTTGGATTTATATTACGAGAACCTGGCTAAACTGGGTCTCGTGCCCTATCATTTGCCATTGCGGGGGTAATGTAAGTACTGTAGCGTCACCATAATGCAGGTAAACTTTTATTAACAGGCAACATTGAAAATTGCGGTGGCGTCCTATTCCGCACATAACCCCCGTTACATACCTTACTCATCGCATTTGGACAACCGCTCAAAACTACATAACCTAATTAACCAAAACCTGCTAATTTAGCTTGGATAAGCAAGATATTTTCCGGAAGATTTCGCTTCGATTTAAGAAATAAGAATCTAAGGACTGAGTTCGCCCTTGGCCTATATTTCATATATTTGTCAATGATCTATTTTGGCATCCACGGCGCGAATCTCTTCAACTGATGCAATAGCTTCGTTAATGTCACACGAGCCGTTGAAAAGATGTTGGACATTATTCGAGAAAGATCCTCGATAAACAGGCGAGGTTGGACATAAATCGGCGAGACGTTGAAAGTTCTCGAATTCATGCGCGCATACAAAAAATTGATAAACTAAATTATTATTATTATTCTTACACGACTGTTATCTTGACGTGAGCATATTCGCCACGTTCTGTTCATCGGATCTGGGCCCAATTCTGGTACACAATGACAGCTCCATGACAATTACATGACGATTACGGTTAACTTTAGATATCCAATATCTGGCGTTTCGAGAATATTTTTTTAGGCAATTATGTTAAAAATTAAGTAAATTGGTAAGCATTTATTTAGTTAATCAACAAAGGGAATAGGATTACAAAGTCGTCAGATATTGCATATCTAAAGTTTACCGTAATCGTCATGTAATTATCATTGAGATGTCATTGTGTACGAGAATTGGGCCCCTGTTGTATAATTATTTCTTATTGAGAAGTAAAATCGTTATACGAAGTTGTCTGAAACCTGACATGATTATACCTTTACTTATATACAAAACATACTTCGTAAAAGATATGTAAAACAACTACATCTGAGATATGAACCGCAGAAGAGAAAGGCACGGAAAGTAATGAAAGAAGCGAGAAGCAAGAAGATTATTAATATTATATTATAATACTATTAGAACCTTTTATACTGTTAGTTGGCTAATTAGACTTCTTCCCATGACCATCAGCCTGTCAGGGAACCCACTGCTGAGTATAGCTTTATATAGGAGCAATTTATAATTTAAAACACACAGACTCCTTAAGAGAGCTTTTTAAAGAAATTGACATACTACTGTAGCTAGTCAATTTATTTTCAAAATTATTATGTATGTACGCAAGAACCTTACAAAATTTCCCAAACTTAGCGATAGCTGTAATGTTAACCTAAGAAATAATCGCAGACTACTTGCGCCCCGGTTTAGACTCGCGAAGGTTAGCAATTCTTTCAAGGGCAGTGCATTCTCTACTACAATAAGATACCTCTGGAAATCCTCAAATTGCCATTTGAGCAATTTAAAAACCATGTTAAAGCGACTTTGTCGAAAGAGGGATATTACAATGTTCAAGATTACTTAAATGATGAGACTGTATGGGGTTAATCTGGCTCAACACAGACCTTGCTGTTAATAAATTTGTAATTATTTATTCCTGCTTGTTAATATGATAATGACATATATCAATATTTTTTATTAGTTAAGCATAAGCAATTTTTAAAATGGGGCAGTTTCTACGCCCTGCTTCTCCCACAGTGGTCCAATGTAGAGAAGTGGCAAAAAATGACGATCGCTAAGTATATGTAAATATCTACAGTAATAAAGACATTTGGAATTTGGAATTTAGGTCTCCTCACCACACAACCCGGTCCACTGCAACCCGGGTCCAAAGATCAAACGGCAGACCTCCTGCCAGATGGTCCAATGATATAGTGAGAATAGCAAGAAAGCATTGGGATTCTTCTCCGTTCGCTTAAAATAAAATAAAATCATCGCGATTATAAACTCGTACAGTTAATCCATCCTCTTCCTACCATTACAAATCTACCAGTATACGTCGCGCCACATGCTATGAGCGGTAGCCTTTAATGCGCAGTAGTCACTTTTCAATAGCTGATGCGCAGTAATTCCCGCCAACATCACCCAGCGCTCTTCGTGGCGCGAAGTGTACCCCTAAAGATGGAACAAATTCACAGAGGGATTTCCATTCCCGACAATTCGGCGAATCGCATGTCGTCTTTGTTTACTTTGGCTCGGTTTCCGGTTTTTTGCCCTGATCCCCGGTTCTATTTGGACAACAATTTGAACATGAGGCCTTCTTTGGGAAGAAGGTTTTGGCACGCAGTGGGTCTCCCCTGGGAATTTTTCGGAAAGGATTAATTTTTAAGCGGTTCCTATCTTACTCGTAGCACATGAGTAAAGAAACGGAACAGCCGTCGTGGGTAACCTAATATAAGCTTACGGCGTATGTTGTGTGCGTGTCATCAGCCCCTGTGTCGCGTACGCGCCACCACGCGGATGATGACAAACGGAGGGCCTGCACTGCATAAATCGCGTATTTTTTGTTTCATCACCTACCTTATCGAATTGTTTTAAGTGCAATAAACAGCAAATAGTTATTAAAGTGTTAGGAAGTGTACGTTTTGGAATAGTACAATGGTTGTTTACTGTATTGTTTGTATGAACAATACGAGGAATGGAAAAGATAATTCATACTTCATTTATCCAAAGGAGTCTACTAGAAAAAGTAAATTAATACCAGATAATACCTATCGCACAAACTGTGTTGGGTTAATCTACAAATATGTTGCTGTTTGGTTTCTGAATAGTCGTATTCCCATAAAGGGGTAGCCACAGCTGCAGGATCGCATAAGCAATCCTGCAGCCACATTCAATAATTTATTTTATTCTCTTTTGCCATCCCTACCCTACTAAAATAGGTAATAATTTGGCACGCTCCTTCAATGGTTTGTCTCTGTTCCTATTGCCTACTCATGTGCTCGTCGCATCTTGTAGCAGTGTCAAAACGCTTATTTTATTACTGGGAAATACAACGCTTATTGTGGAAAAAATCTGGAATACATACTCTTTGGGGTTCCGCTAATAGATATACTACAAAAATGATAATATAATGTCATTATATATTTTTTGTTTATTATAAAAACACTTTTCTAAGTTTCTCACATTAAATTATTCATCTACTAAACATAACTAATCATCTTATAAAACCGCTGTAAACCTCTCGAATTAACACCATTACAAAGCCACGCAACAAAATATGGGGACCATATCTAATATCATACAATAAATACATAATGATGACTGGCCAATTATGATAGCTTTTATTATCAGAACAATACGGAACGGACGACCCGCATAAGTGCGCACACGCCTTTGAGTGCAATTTAGGACCGGACCCTTTATTGTTTTTTTGTTTATAATTTTTCACCCCACGTTTATTTTTTATGCTCACCATGCGCCAAATATTCAATTCTGACTTACGGCCAATTTTTCAATCCTAACGTTTTTATCTGTCAATTTATCTGAGGAAGTTTTACTTGTGAAATGTCAAATAAAGCTATCAGTCTGTTTATCTGGGGATTGAAAAATCGTCCCTTAGTATATTACTGATATCTCTTATCTGTAAGTTTAGGTATGACACTCAAATTATCTGGCCTTGAACTCGTGAACCGATGAAGATAAAAAGTCAAACGAATAGTTCGGGCATTAATTTTGGTAAGGAAATATAAATTTAAGTGGAACCTCTCAGAAAGCCCATCCATAAGCAGTTACTCAATACAGTGAGAGAATATCAATTCTTAGAACTAGACAATTAATTACCTTTCTCAGTTACAAACGGCGGCGGCGAGGCGAACATGTATCATCCTTTCATTCAAGTATTTTGTACAAAAGCATTATTCATTCAAATTTATACGAAACTAAACTGTTACCAAAAGCTTTTCTAAAAACAGAAAAGTAACCTTTCTTTACAGTCATAGGACTGTATGATGGCTAGCGAGTTTAGTAGGTACCTTTAGTAAAAACGCAGTTTATAATGGATATTTACAGTGTTATTTATAAAGATTCTATTTCTCTAAAACACTCATAATATGGAGTTGAAACAGTCTTACAACCCGTTCATAGAAAGTTATGATTTATAAACTTAAATTGGCATTTTAGGCTCGTCCTTAAAATGGCTCAGACACTTCTAATAACTGTCCGATTAGCCCATTTTAGGCATCATGACAGATTATATTCTCTCTGGAGTACACCAAATTCTAAAGGCAAACATCAGTCAGTTGTCAATGTATGAATTTAAGCAAAGAGTTTCGTTAATCTGAGAATCTATGTTGGTTGTTTTTTGTTTGTTTGTTGGACACACAGTAAATTTTGACACATACACAAACCTTTTTAGGGTTCCGTACCCGAAGGGTTCCATACGGGACCCTATTACTAAGACTTCGCTGTCCGTCCGTCCGTCCGTCCGTCCGTCTGTCACCAGGTTGTATCTCAAGAACCTAGCTAGCTAGAGAGTTGCAATTTTCACAGATTATGTATTTATGTTGCCGCTATAACAACAAATACTAAAAAACAGGATAAAAGAAATATTTAAGGGGGCTCCCATACAATAATTCTTTCAATACCACATACAAACTTATGGATGCACCTGGTTACGTACATGGAGTGTGAAAATAACCGCACCAATAACTTTGTAAACAATATTTTGCTGTGTAAAATCCAAACTATTCACTCCACACCATCGCTTCCATTGAACGGTGGTACCGAACCCTTCGTGCGCGATTTAGACTCGCACTTGACCGGTTTTTTTTTATTAAGTTAACGGCTTTGGATTCTCTTCCTTCAGCTGACATCCAGACCCTAAAAGAATAAAAAAACCTACAACAGTGTTTTAGTTAAAACTGACTCGCTGTACTTTTATAAATAACAAAAACATAAAACGCTAATAACAAAAACATAAAAGGTTTAAAGAGGATTTTGCTTAAACAGCTCTACTACTACTAAAAAGGTCTACAAACATAAATTTATTATTTTTATAGGTAAGACTGTTAGTAAGTATTTGAAGCTCAGCCCCTCTTTGTTGTGCACGGTTGAGAGTATTAACTATACATAAGCCCCTGTTAGATTCGTTAGATAGATAGAGAAGTTAGATATAACAGACTACTGTTAGATACAACCCCAAGCTTAAAGATTAATATGCAATGTTGAAGAAAAAAAAATAGCTCTTTTCCGAATTCGAACAATAAATAATAGGTAAAATGGCCGTTAAATCGCGAAAACAAACGCCGACATTTCGGTTACAGTCGGCGGACAATACGGCAATTTTTTATCGCTATTGCACATCATTTGTCAGTACAGCCCAAGGGAGGGTTGCACCGAGCTGTTTTAATAAAGCCCTTGGTATCGGTCATAAGCGAAGGCGGCGAAGAGCGGGAGCGGAAAGTGATAATACGAGAGTAGTTAAAAACAATGTCAAAAACCAGTAGTTAAAAACCATGTTAAAGCGACTTTGTCGAAAAAGGGATATTACAATGTTCAAGATTACTTAAATGATGAGACTGTATGGGGTTAATCTGGCTCAACACAGACCTTGCTGTTAATAATTTTGTAATTATTTATTCTTGCTTATTAATTATGATAATGACTAAATATTATATTTTGTATTAGTTAAGCATAAGCAATTTTTAAAAGAGATCTAAAAATCAATCTGTGGGAGTTTCTACGCCCTGCTTCTCCCACAGTGGTCCAATGTAGAGAAGTGGCAAAAAATGACGATTGCTAAGTATATGTAAATATCTACCTACAGTAATAAAGACATTTGGAATTTTGTTTTTTTTTTAGTAAAGCTCGCCGGAATCCTAAAAAGGGAACTCGTAAGCGATCAGGAAGCTTGGATATTCACAGCAAACCAAAGTAATTTATGTCAAAATTTAGTTTAATGTCGACTGATTTACAATCAATCACATTTCCTGAATTTTGTGTAGGATGCAGGAACTTACGGTCACTACACTTATATGAGATACCTAGCCTAAGAGAGGTCGCTAATAAGCATTTTACCGGTCAATTTCAACGCAGGAGTAGTTATAGTTTGTCGCGGGCCACTTTTCCGCAACTCGACGTTTTTAATATTGCGCCTATTTTGCGTGACGTGGATTGGGGGCACTACTCCTGCCAACCCAGCTCCTGTAGGAAGCCTAGCAGACCCTTAATGTTGCCGACGACTTCCTGGAGCGACCTCGGCGTCCCAAGGTGTGTTGCCCGAACCACAGCCCGAACGCAGGAGTAGCATAAATTCAAGATATTTGCCTTACAGGCAACTACTACTTATAATGCACCAAGTAAAACAATAAAAACAACCGACTTCAAGTTCAAGCGCTATTTCCTCCTTCCAGGTGGGTTACCACAATCTTTTTCCGATTCAAATTAGGTTCAAAACAAGAACATCACCATGGCAACTATTTCCATTCCAATTCGCCATAATGGGCTTTATTTACCTAATACCAAGACATGTTTTAAGACGGTCACGGTAATTTTGCGGATCAAATTAGGTTCCTAATCTGGCATAAGACGTTGTGGTAACCCCCCAGGTCGGGATGCGCATGAAGTCTAGATGAAAGTCCTCATCAAAACTTTTGCACGGAACCTAAAACGAAAACGTCATCTGGGTATATATTTTTTGTTTTGATGATTTTTTCAAAAAAAGGTTCATCAAATTTGATAAAATTTATAACGGGCCACCTCTCAATTATGAACTACCAATCAAAATAAAAATCATCAAGAATATTCGCGTAACAAATATACAAAAAAAACCGGTCAAGTGCGAGTCTAAATCGCGCACGAAGGGTTCCGTACCACCGTTCAATGGAAGCGATGGTGTGGAGTGAATAGTTTGGATTTTACACAGCAAAATATTGTTTACAAAGTTATTGGTGCGGTTACTTTCACACTCCATGTACGTAACCAGGTGCATCCATAAGTTTGTATGTGGTATTGTTGTATGGGAGCCCCCTTAAATATATATTTTATCCTGTTTTTTAGTATTTATTGTTATAGCGGCAACAGAAATACATAATCTGTGAAAATTTCAACTCTCTAGCTAGCTAGGTTCTTGAGATACAGCCTGGTGACAGACGGACGGACGGACGGCCAGCGAAGTCTTAGTAATAGGGTCCCGTTTGGAACCCTTCGGGTACGGAACCCTAAAAACAGTCGAATTGAGAACCTCCTTTTGAAGTCGCTTGAAAAAACAGTCCAAATGGCAAATTCCAAATGTCTTTATTACTGTAGATATTTACATATACATAGCAATCGTAATTTTTTGCCACTTCTCTACACTGGACCACTGTGGGAGAAGAAGGGCGTAGAAACTGCCACAGATGGATTTTTAGATCTCTTTTAAAAATTGCTTGTGCTTGTGCTTAACTTATACAAATATCATAGTATCATTATGATAATTAATAAGCAGGAATAAATAATTATAAAATTCTAATTAAGAACCTCCTTTTTTGAAGTCGCTTGAAAAACAGTCGAATTGATGAGAACTTCATTTTTGAAGTCTTGAAAAAACAGTCGAATTGATGAGAATTTCATTTTTGGACTTGAAAAAAACAGTCGAATTGAGGACCTCAAGTCGGTTGAAAAGTTGTTGTTGGGATGCGTTTAGCTGAGGTTATACTATATCGACAGCATCGCTACAAGCCGAACCTTTACACCAAACGACAAACAGAAGAACAGAGCGGCTACGTCAGCGGCCTGCTAAACACCGATAAGTAGACTGGATTTAAACACCATTACGGTCTTTTACCAACAACCCACGACGGCATAGCCATAACAATGACTGATGGACACCCAACGTTGCCGCCGCGCCGCAATTTGTAACGACATTCACCAAAGGAAATGTCATTTGAGTTGCAGCGGTAACATTACTCACGGTCTATGTATGGCATCCGATTATTGATTGGTGCGTATGAGAGTTGTGTGTTTCTTTAGGGTATTATTTGCTGAGCGGGATAATAAAGTGCCGAAATTTTAAGCTTTTGATTGAATTTGGAAGTCGGAAGATATCATCGCCATGGCTGGTAGGTAGTGGATGGCGCATAATGAAGAGGCCAATACCCAGCAGCGGGTAAATGTGGACTGGTTGGTTGATCGATATTGTAAGTACAGATCTGCGATACTTATAACAATAGTAATGCCACAACTTGACCGGAATTAACCTTGAATTACACTTGCCACCCAGACTGAAAAGAAGCAATCAAAACCGCGAACAATAGGAGTCAATAGTACTGGAGTCATAAACTGTTGAGTACTGGAGTTATTGCCATGAGATAGGTCGAGCGCAGGAATTTACGAGTTTGCCATCCGAACGATTTGTTTTGCTTTACATTACAGTTATGGTAAATCCTCTGCTGTTGCCTGGGTGTTTCGGTTCTAAATGCCGACGGATTGTTCTTTGGAGAAGTCAACACTTGGATTCTTGTATGAGCGTCTATGGATTATTGTTAGATGTAATTTCGTCATTTCTTTATGGTTAAACACAAAATAGACATGCAGTTAACTTATGATAGAACAAAACAGGTACAAAGGCGAGCTTGTCTCTAACAAGAGATTTCTTCCAGCAAACCTTGGTGTGTAGGAAAGGTGATGGTTGAGCGGGGGAAGAACCGCGCGTGCAATAAATAAGATGTATGTGTGTGCGTTGCTAGCATACATTTAACTACCAATTATTAGTATTATTTTTTATTTTGCCTACACGGTGGCCCACTGCTTGGCAAAGGTCTCGCCGCCTCGAGCCCACACATCTCAGACCGCCTTTCCTGTTTCTTACAATAAATAATCCGCAGCATTTCGGACATATTAGGCGTAACGACAAATATAACCTGCTCCAACTGATCATGCTAGGCAAGATCCAGGGACGCAGAAGACCTGCTCGCCTACGTACCTCCTGGCTCCAAAACCTCCCGAGAATGGTTCGGGATGAGCACAGCGTCCCTATTCCGGCTCGAGCATCCCGTGTGCAGATTGCCTTCATCATAGCCACCCTCAAAGAAGATTGTACCAGAAGAAGTTTATTCGTTCCTATTTTCAGGCATCTTCAAAAAACACCTCACGGACAAACCATATCCATATAGGCTCACATTGCAGACTGCTTAAAGCAGCATAGCTCCACTGTAAGCAGCTTACCAAGGGACCCTTCCACCACCCAGACTGGACCTAAATTGTCTACACCAACCCGCAATCTCTTCTGCCTGTTTCGTGAAGCTACAAGTTACAAAATAAGAAGACAAACTAACCAAATTTTTACAACTTGTTTTATACTGAACTACTCGTATAGGCCCCTGAGCGTGGCCACCATCTCTCTCTTGCCCAAGCATAGTCTCTCTTGTTCCCATGCGCGGCCACCCCCTCCAGGCGGCAGTCAGGGGACAAGAAACTTGGCATCAGGTATACTTGGGGTCGTGTCGTCCGGCTTCGCTTCTCCGGTTTGTATTATAAAGTTTAGTATTCGGACAGAAAGTCACCTAAGCAACCAATACGATTCTGTGAAAATGCATGGGAGACTAGGCAAACCCATGGCTCACAGTTAAATCGAATATCGATAACTGTAAGACACAGGGGGTTATTTTTAGTCCATATACCACACGAGCTGATGCTCGCTCAATATGTGGGGACCCGGACATAGCAGGGAGGTCTGACTCCTGGGCATGTGTTATTCCATTTTTTTTCCCCCTCCAACAAAAAAAAACAGGACCAGTCAAACATATAATGGTAAACGACATTTTTGTTGCCATACTCCAGCCTCCCTCTGAGGGCGAAGCTCGGGATCTACAAGACCTATGTGAGATCCCGCCTCACCTACGCGGCTCCGGCATGGTACGCCCTGTGCTCGGAGACGAACAAACGGAGACTCCGAGCCCAAGAGAACCTCTCTCTGCGTACCATCGTCGGCGTCCCCCGCTACGTGAGGAACGCGACAATCCAGAGGGACCTAAGATGGGAAACCGTGGACCAGTTTGTCCAGAGGCTGGCGAAGGGCATGTTCGCGCGTGCGGATGCTTCACATCTTCCGCACATTGCCGAACTGGCGCCGCACCACGCGCGCCCGCCCGACCGCCGCCGCCTGCCACGAACACCCACTGCATACCAGCGCCACATGATGACCACCGCCCGCAGGGGCCATCCGATGACCTGTCCACAGGAGTGGACAGAGGCGATTCTTCGGGAAGAGGTCCGTCGACCTGACCCCGACTCCCCACGCCCCAGAAGGGGTGCGTGAGACGACTAAGAAGCGAAGTTGTTGCCATTGTAAAATTGTCGCCTCATGAAACAGTCCACTGGATGGTGTAATGCGGCGCTAGGAGATAAATCGCGAGCTTTGCGCAGACTATCTCTGGTTTTTGGTGCTGCAAAATTATGCTGTCGCCGCGAGACTACGTTAATGTTGTGCTGGCACCAGCCTCTGGGAGGTTCCGGGGTGCTACTCCCGTCTGACGATATACAACATACGCCTATAGTAGCCTATAGACGACCCGAATGGCCGAGTCGGCAGTGACCCGCCTACGAAGCCAAGGGTCCCGGGTTCAAGTCCCGGTGGGGGCAAATATTTGTTTGATGAGAACGCATGTTTGTACCCTAGTCATGGTTGTTTATCTATCTAAGTATAATATTAATCTATATTAGTATGTGTATTGTTGTCTAGTACCCAAGATACAGGGAATCCTAGTTGGGGGCTAGATCAATGTGTGTAAATAGTGTCCAAGGTATTATTATTATAGTATTTTCGGGTTAGCGTAGCAATGGCGGTCATCGACTCCTCTCTACCACCGTACGCTCATAACTGGGTTAGCAATATTTACTTAATGCGTGCAACGATCGAATGTACTGTCGTTTAGAGTATCGTTGTAGCGGTCGCCCGTTACCCTTGTTACCATGTACTTATGTATATGCTCTTGTAATGACCAGTGTTCTTGTAAAAAAAAACGGAATATGACGCCCCAAAATCTGCATAGGATTCTTTGCACATGAATGCTCAGCAGTATCATGTTAAATGGCTTCTAGGATAAGTTTTTTTTCAACAATGTACTAGAAATATTACGAGGTTTCTATATTGAAAGATTTTATGGGTACACACCTGTGCCTCTAACACACCGTATGGGATAAAGGCGTTACGCTATATATGTAAATTATGTTTCATTTGTAGGTAGTTCATGTGGATAACATTGTTTTTTTTGGGCAAAGAGGAAAATTATTTGCCAAATAACCTTTTCGAATATTTTTAACAGTAGAGCACAAGCATTACATACAGGATTACCTAGTTCAGGGTCAAAAAACCACTGTGCCTATTAGCGAAACAAATTGATCTGTAATTGTAATATTAATTAAGCATAATTTTGTAAAAACAAATAAAGTTCAAAAGTTCAAAGTAATAATAATAATACCCTGGACACAATTTACACACATTGATCTAGCCCCAAACTAGGATTCCCTGTATCTTGGGTACACATACTCATATAGATAAATATTATATACTTAGATAGATAAACAACCATGACTAGGGTACAAACATGCGTTCTCATCAAACAAATATTTGCCCCCACCGGGACTTGAACCCGGGACCCTTGGCTTCGTAGGCAGGGTCACTGCCGAGTCGGCCAATCGGGTCGTCGTAAAAGTATTTTGTTGATAATTGTAATTGTTGTAAACAACGTAAATATTAAATATAGTCAATAGACATGAATAAATAACAAGTCGCTATAAGGAAAATCTTACATTATCCAGTGTGGTCTCCGATAGAGTGATGTATTGCTGTTGTAAATAAGATGTCATTAGATAAGGTGATACTGCACATAAACTGATTTCCTCACATGTTTATTAGCCACTCGTACCCGTTTTACTACATCGTGTGAAACCGCATTTTTTGTTTCAACCTCGAATAGCGACTAATTGGTTACGATTCAAGTTCAATGGCACCTATTCTGAAGCAAAGTCAAAGTCAAAGTACTTTATTACTGTAGATATTTACATATACTTAGCAAACGTCATTTTTTGCCTCTTCTCTACATTGATTTTTTTTGATTGATTTTTCAGAGTTCTTTATTAATAGTCAAATTACAATAGTTGCGTTGCCAGAACCAACTGGCACACAATAACCTTAACTAAAATATTGTTTCTCAGGCTGAGGGTACCTTTATAAAACTTCAACATCCATAACTAAAACTATTTGCGACGTAAGCTTAATGAAATAAGTATGTTGTGTTATTATGCCCGTTTTGTGAACTTGCATTTGTAGCATTATTAAGACTAAACAATAAAAGAAATAAAATAATAACAAACAAGTTAACCTACCAGGTAAAACAAGGTGGATTCACTAAAACATCAGTATTACTAAAAATTTAAGTACAAAGAGTACGATACGCGATGACCCGTGAGGGGTGCATCCCATGAAATATAAGTATTTATAATAATTAGGTATACGCTTTTACGCGCAAGAACATCAATCTAACATACATTCGCCGCCGTGACGGCCGCAAGCAGTACTGACTGACTGGCTGGCTGGACGGACATGGACAGGTGAGTCACCGCCGCTCGCATCGTCTAGGATTAAGTGATGGGGCAAGCGATACTTTTTGTACTTGTCGATAAATGGTAAGTTTGCCTTGCGAGTCATGCCAATTGACGAGACCAGACTGTTAGGGGTTAGTTTTACACTGTGTAGGTAGAACTTACGTGTAAGTTTATGTATAAAGTCTGTGATAGTGGGATATATAATTTGTTCGTGTAAACTTTGCAGGTTAGTGTAAAAAGGCGTGTTGTAAGAAGTCCTGAGGGCCCTGTTTTGGACCACCTGTAGTTTGTAAAAGTTGGTTTTACATGTGCTACTCCACACCGGTGCCGCATATGTTATACATGGTCTAACCAACGTCGAGTATATCTGCAGTTTTGTGGTCGACCTAAGGTTGCTGCGTTTGTTTAGGATCGGACCCAACGCGCCGAGGGCTTTAATGCCTTTGAGACGTAGTTGTGTAGTGTGATGCGACCAGTTCATCCTGCGATCAAGGTTTACACCGAGATACCGTACTGAATTTGCCCATGGTATTTTATGGTCGTTAATTTGAAGAGACCTCGATGGCACTTTGCGTTTTTTGCTAAACATTATTGCTTCAGTTTTGGTGTCGTTTAGTTTTAATTTCCATTTAGTGAAGTATGATTGTAGTAATTCAATTGACAACTGGAGACGACCTATAATTAGGTCAGTATCATTGGCTGAAGTGAACGATGCCGTATCGTCAGCGAAACAAGCAAGACTTGTTCGCGTCTGAATTGGGACATCGTTCAGATACAGTAAGAATAGGTATGGACCCAGAATGGAGCCCTGTGGTACTCCTGCTGGGATAAGGCGACTTAAGGATCTGTATTCTTCGCTGATTGAGACAAAAAAGCGTCGCTCATTTAGGTAGTCTCTGATGAGTTTCACCAGGCCAAGAGGAACTTTAAGGCTCACCAGCTTATGTAGTAAGCCATCATGCCAGACCGTGTCGAAGGCCTTTTCGAGGTCAAGCAGGAACATACCAGTGGATTCTCCTAGGTTAAGACGGTAAGTAACGTGCTCCGCGACTCGAGCTAACTGTTGAGTGGTGGAATGACGCCTACGGAAACCAAACTGCTCGTTTTTCAGTGCGTGACTTGTGGCCGCAAGGAGGCGTGCATAAATAAGGGATTCAAGAATCTTGCTTAGTGAAGAAAGAAGACTGATAGGGCGGTAACTAGTGCCTAGAGTGTCATCTTTGCCTGTTTTTAGCAAAGCAACTACTTTGGCCGTTTTCCACAAGCTTGGGAAGTAATGAAATGAAATGAAATGAAATGTTTTATTTGCCTGAAATGTGGTACAGTAAGGTGGTAATCGTAATGTATAGCTCATACACATTTCACCTGTCCAGGTATGCAAAATTTGTTTACTTAAATCTAAAAGATGTCATAATTCCATTACACATTATTATTATTATACATTATTATTATTATTTCCGCAATGCTATATGTCTTGTACTATATTAATTGTTTTAAGATTACAGTACTCCTCTACACTATAAAAACATTCTTTTATCAGCCACCTTTGTAGTGTAGCCTTAAATTGAGTCAATGACAAAATCTTAATTGATTGTGGGATGTTATTGTATATTTTTATTAGCATTCTGTAACAGCTTCTCTTACAAAATTCTGTTCTGCATGACGGGTTCACAATTTTATCCGGGTATCTTGTGTTGAAAGAGACTAAATCCCTGTTTTTTATAAAAATATTTGGCTGACTATAAGCAAAACACGCCATTTCGAATATGTAGAGACTTGGTAACGATAAGATGTTTAATTTTTTAAATAGAGGCTTGCATGAATCTAGCGGATGTGCATGGCAGATTGCTCTGATGCATCTCTTTTGCAAAATAAAAACTTTGTTAATCTCTCTAGCGTTCCCCCATAGAATAAGGCCATACCTTAACACAGACGCAACATATCCGTGGTATGCCATCAAAGCTGTGTGCATGTCAGAGGTTCGCTGTAATCTGTGCAGAGCGTATACCTGTTTGTTCAGCGTATTACACACTTTCTCAATGTGTTGCAGCCATGAGCAATGCTCATCTATGACTATACCTAGGAAAGTGGTGGATGGGGTACGATCTATTGATATGTTATTACATTTTACATTGATATTTTGTAGAGCCATTTTATTATTTCTAAATTGAATATATTTGGTTTTTTTTTCATTGACCAATAGATTATTGGCCTCGAGCCACCCAGCGATTTTGCATATACTAGCATTTACCTCTGATTCAAATTTGCTGTCGTCGGTGCATTTAATAATCATTGAAATATCGTCTGCAAATAATACACATTTGTTATTAGTAACATCTGGCAGGTCATTTATGTATAATATGAAGAGTAGCGGCGATAGGACGCTACCTTGGGGAACGCCGTAGGTATTTATCTCAGGAGGAGACCTATGTATTTGTAGTTCTTTATCGCGTGATAGTGTGGATAATTCTACCATTTGTTGGCGGTCAGAGAGATAGCTACTCAGCCATTCCCATGCTAGGCCTCTGATACCCAGCCGTTCACATTTGTCTAATAACAAAGTATGTGGGACATAGTCGAACGCTTTAGTCATATCAAAGAATATAACGGCCACCGGCTTGCCTTTGTCCACGTACTCTATAATTTCTGTTATTAATTGATAACCTGCTAGGCTCGTGGTTTTATTTTTTTGGAAACCATTTTGCTCATGCTTTATTATTTTATGTTTGTCTAAAAACTTAATTATTCTCCTTTGCATAGCTTTTTCATAAATTTTTGAAAAAATACTTACAAGGGAAATGGGCCGATAGTTGTTTATGTCAGTCACATCACCTTTTTTATGCAGAGGTTTTACGATCGATGGTTTTAGGGCTTTAGGGAAACAGCCCGTTGCAAAAGATGTGTTGATTAAATAGCTTAAGATATTAGCTATGTCCTGACAGCAATGTTTTAGGATTTTAGTATGAATCCCGTCATAACCGACCGAGTTTGTCGACTTTAAAGATTTAATTATTGTTATTATTTCTTTCGGGTCACAGGGCTGAATAAACATTGATACTGGATTTCTGGATTTTTTATAGTTATTATTGTTATATTGTTGTTTACTTTTTGATTCTTTATCTAAAAAAAAATTGTTGAATGCGGTAGCTATTTTTGCTGGGCTAGTGATGATTTGGTCATTAAATATTATTTCTTCTATCTTATTTGGTATGCTGGTGTTACTATTGTCCTTGATTATGTTCCAAATGGCTTTACATTTATTTTTTGATTGCGATATGTAGAGTCTGTTTGTTTTAGATTGCGCCAAACTTATACATTTTCTTAGCGCTTTTGAATAGTTTAAGTATATGTTTTTGTCGTTTATGTTTTTTGTACAGTAGTATTTATATCTTAGTTGTTTATTTTTTTTACACGATAATTTTATACCCGGTGTTACCCATTTTAAGCCATTGATGTTCGCCTTAATTTTTACCCGTATAGTTGGGAAGCAAAGCGAGTAAAATAAATCGAAGTATTCTTTAAATTTATCAAATGCTCGGTCCGCCTCTTCTATTTCAAGTATTTCTGACCAAGATAATGATCTCAAGCACATCTGGAATTTCTCAAGATTTTCATTACTGTAATCCTTCTTTTTTACAAAATAGAAATTACTTAATTTAATATTTTTTCCAGTAGGGAACGTCACAATTTGGCAGGTATTGTGGTCCGATAGCCCACTTTGTATAGTTTTAGATAGCTCTATGCCCCGTATGTTGCTCGCAATATGGTCAATACATGTTCTTTGTCTAGTTGGCCCTGTTATATGTAATTGCATGTTATAGTTTTCAAGTACGGATATTAGTTCTTTTGTTTCTATAGTATTTTTTAGTGTGTTTATATTGAGGTCACCACATAAGATTATGTTTTTTTTGTTTAAACTGCTTAATTTTTGAACAAGACATTTTAGCTGGGTAAAGAACAACTTTATGTTCGATTTAGGTGTACGGTATAAACATACTATTACGCACTGTATTTGAGATATTTCTATAGCCGTGCATTCGAAAAATCTTTCCATGGCAAACTCTTTAATAAAAGTAACTTCTTTTACCGGTATATCAGCTTTTGTGAAAATACAAACTCCTCCTCTCTTTTGTGATTTGCGTGAAAAGAAAGAGCTCAGTTTATATCCCGCCAAATGGGCATTTTTTTCCGTGCCTTGTTTAAGAAACGTCTCGCTTAGGCAGACGATGTCGTTTGATAGGTTTTGTGCCTTAAGTTCATGGAGAAAGATTTCTAGGAGTTCTCGTTTGCGTAATACTCCCGCAATGTTTTGGTGAAAGCACGTTATACTACTTTTTGGTTTACATTGTGGAGGAGAGACGAAAAAAAATGTTTTTATTTAGAATGTTTTGGAAGGGAGTGGTCATTGTTGCTTTGTCAATATTATTTATGGTTAAATTATTTCTAATTGTGTCATATTTCATTGTTGGTGTCCTTCTTTTTTGTATTTCTATTTTAATATTTTTAATGAATCTCTCATCATAGTCTCTACAGTCTATATCAAAATTAATGGCTTTTGCAGTCTGAATGAGGTACGATTTTCTATCGTGGTTGTTTGATAGAGTCTCAATAAATTTACTTTTTTTTGAGCTGTTGCAGAATGCTTTCAAAGTGTTATTTAATACAGATTTGTTTAGGTGAGTACTGTTATTCACGCTCAGCACTAATAAATGACAATTTTTGCAGAGTTTTTGAGCGTAGTTGAGTGCGCTCTTTACCTTTGTTGGGTTTGAGTCGTTTTCACCCAAACATAGAATCACGGTGTCCTGCTCTTCGAAGTTATGGCTTCTCATGGTGCTGACGACATCCTCCGACTGCGCGTTCGGCTTGAGAAAGGACGAGACTCTATACTTCTCATATAGTAGATTATGTGCTCTATTTACTCGTATACTCGTCGCTTTGGCCAACCCTCTGCACTGTTGTGAACCAAAAAATATAATTTTTCGGGGTTTTTCTTTAGGAGAGGTTTCTTGGCAGAGTGGTTTTCTAGAGAAGTTCCCCAACAAACTATTGGTTTCCGGATTCGTTTGGTCCACGATAGTTTCCGAGTGGTTGTCGTCAATCTCAGATGGTATTTGGCTCATATGAAATTCTTCAGTGTCCAGTGTGAAGTCGATTTTCTTTTGTTTAATTTTTTGTCTCCTTGCCGATTTTCCTTGTTTTTTTGCTGTTTTTATATTTTCGTTGCAGATTTTTTTAAGTGTGTTTATCCTGAATTCATTTCCCCTTGTTTTTGACATCAACTGATCATTTTCTAAGGTAAGTCTCTCTACTTCGTCATTTGCACTCTGTAGCTGTATTTTTAGTTCGAGTACTTGTTGTCTAAGGTCTTCGATTTCGGTTGCACAATGGTAAGTTGACAAGTCAGGCAAACTCGTAGTATCGTAGTCGGAAAAAGACTGGCAGCTTGAGGTGGATTCTGTAGGCGACATCACTGGGTTTTTCCTCCTGATTGTAACATATTCTTCTCTTAGTGGTGATGGAGTGCTGCTCGTTGTGGCTCCTTGGGAGAGACATTTAATGCATTTCCATTTTTCTTTGCTTTCCTTGGTCTTGAGACAATACAACTTATCGCTTATGTTGCTGCAAATGAGGCAGATTAGATTTTTACACATTGAGCATGTCAGCGCTTCATTTCGTTTGAGGTCTCTTTTCCCACATTTTTTGCAGGGGTCTTTATATATAGGGATTGTGTTTTTTGGATTCATCTTTAATTCAATGCCTATTACTCCCTCTATTGTCAATTCCGTGAACTTTTAGATGTAGTCCTTTAGCTATTTGCAAGAGCCCTCTGGCGGCTTTGCTGTGTAGTGTTATTGATTTACAGTAGCGCAAGCGCTATTCACCAAGACTGTGGTTGCGTTAGTTTAACTGTTACTCATGGGTGTCGCTTTGTGCGAATTTTTATGAGTAAGAAAAAAAAATGAAAAATATTTTGGTGATTTCTCGGACTCGAACCACGGATATCTGAGTAAGAGATGCATAGGCATCCATTAAAAACTTTAGTTAGGAACACCACAGCCTTTTGAGATAAATTTTTGAGCATGGCGTTATGCAGACTGTCTTCGCCAGTTGCCTTGCGCCGTTTTAAATTGCGCAGGCACCTCCAAATTTCTTTGGGTCTTATTGGGCGGAACGACGGATTTTCATTGAAGTGGTCTATTGTTTTTAGGGATGAATCAACTTCTTTTTGGAGATCGTCACTGCACTGCCAATCAAGTGTGAGCCTCATATTCTCTTGAAACGCATCTGCGAGTACCTCACATTGCTGTCCAACAGAAGTGGTAAGCGTTGCATCATTAGCACTGAGCTTAAGAGGAGGAATAATTGTAGAAACTCCCACAGATTGATATTTAAGATCTCTTTTAAAAATCTCTTTTTTTTATTTAATAAGCAGGCAATAATAAATAATTACAAAATCATTAACAGCGAGGTCTGTGTTGAACTAGATTAACCCCATACAGTCCTGTCATTTAAGTAATCTCGAACATTGTAATATCCCTTTTTCGACAAAGTCGCTTTAACATGCTTTTTAAATTGCTCAAATGGCAATTTAAAAATCTCCAGAGGTATCTTACTATAGTAGAGAATGCACTGACCCTTGAAAGAATTGCTAACCTTCGCAAGTCTAAATCGGGGCGCACACAGTCTGTGATTATTTCTTAGGTTAACATTGAAATATGTCATATATCCGATATCATTATACAGAAACAAAACTCAGCGTCACGCCTTTTCCCATAAGGGTTGGCAATGTCACAGTTCTGTCCACGTTTAGACAGTTATTTAATATTCAATAACTCATTTTGCATGACAGGTGGCTAGCCCATCGTCGCAGCTATGGAGATATGAAGGTTTTGCGAGCAAATCTATACAAAAACAAGGATAATAATAATTATTACAATAATTCACCAAGTTAAAAACATAGAAAAACTACTTCAAATACCAGCCCTATTACTTCCTGCCCTGTCGGGTTGCGAATGAAGTCTATGTACATCAAAACTTTTGCTGCACAGACAAACCAAAACGTCATCTGTGTACATATTTTTTGTTGTTAGATTTTTTTTAAAAGTGCTGAATCAATTTCAATAAATTTTATATGGGACCACCTCTGAAGTATGACTTACCAATCAAAGTAAGAATCATCAAAATCGATTCGTAATTGACGGGTTAATCTCGTAACAAACTTACAAAAAAACGATCAAGTACCAAACGTACCACCGTACAATGGTAGGGATGGTGTGGAGTGAATAGTTTGGATTTTACATAGTTTCACACTCCATGCACGTAACCAGGTGCATTCATAAGTTTGTATGTGGTATTGAAAGAATGTTTGTATGGGAGACCCCTTAAATATTTATTTTATTCTGTTATTTAGTATTTGTTGTTACAGCGGCAACAGCAATACATCATCTGTGAAATTTTCAACCGTCTTACTATCACGGTTCATGAGATACAGCCTGGTGACAGACAGACAGACAGACGGACGGACAGCGGAGGCTTAGCAATAGGGTGCCATTTGACACCCTTCGGGAACGGAACCCTAAAAAGCAGTCGAAATGAACACGGCCTACTTTTTGAAGTCGTTTGTAAAGGCAAATACTGCATTGCATTGCATAGGCCAGTCGCACACATAACATTGCGCATGCCGCGGCGTTGCCAAAAACGTGCGGTTTCAGAATATTTTATATGCCGATGGTGATTTAAAGTCGTTTGTTTATTTATTCAAGCGGCGGCCGCCGGCGGGTGCATATGCAGTCGCCGTTACCAGAAATAACCTCTTTAGCTTGCGGTTTTGTTATTTTGGTCATAACAAAACACTGAGTTGTTTTCTGTGGGTGTTGATGAAGCTTCATAAATAATGTATTTTGGTGTAGAACCTAATAGTGTCACGCGCCCTTTTACGGAGGGGTGGGAGGACAATACTTTGTCGTTATCTAAACATTCCAAATTCCTCCCCTATACGTATGTATGACGACCCAAATGGCCGAGTCGGCAGTAGCCCTGCCACGAAGCCAAGGGTCGCGGGTTCGAGTCCCGGTGGGGGGAAATATTTGTTTGGTGAGAACGGATGTTTGTATCCTAGTCATGGTTGTTTATCTATCTAAGTATGATATTTATCTATATAAGTGTGTGTATCGTTGTCTAGTACCCAAGATACAGGGAATCCTAGTTTGGGGCTAGATCAATTTGTGTAACTAGTGTCCAAGGTATTTAAAAAAAAATGTTTAGCTTCAGTTTTACTTTCAGTTCGGGTAACTTTGGCGAAACATTAGATTTTCTTTTTTAGACGACCTATGTGGCGCCGCGGTTGTGACTCTGCCTACCACGCGAGAGGTCCCGGATTCGAACCCCGGCTGGGGGTAAAAAAACCCCCAGGCCCTGGATCTTTATATGTGTGTGACGTCGCTTTTTCTGGTTCCCACGACATACTGTATCCTAGTGTGGGGCCAGAAGCAATGTATGGCCTGAGTATGTTTATGTTTAATTAAAGGGCTTGAAATCCACCATTTTTTTATTTTATTTTTTGTACCCAGTGACACTCGGGCCGGGCCATCAAACATAATCTTATGAAGTACCATGTATTAAAATCGGTTAAGCCGTTGAGTAGTTATTATGAGAGACCACAGGAACTGAAATATACACATACAAATATACATGTAGGTCAAACACGTAACCTTCTAGTATACCCTGTATGTATGTGCCTGTATGTAAATGTTTATGTTTAGGCTACAAACAATTACTTATGTTATGAATATCCATATTTAGATTTTTTTTTATACAGAATACTTATTATAGGCGCCGGTTTCTGAATTGAAAAATTCACTAAGTTAGTACATAAGTATCGTTCTGTCACGTTCTATTTTGTGACAACAGCAGAGACAGAACTGTACTTAAGTGTTTGATCAGCGAAATTCTCAATTCAGAAATAGGAGGATATCGCGCAAAGCTAACTGCAGTAAGATAAAGTGGCAACCCGAAAAAAAAGTTGGATACAGCATAGCAGGTGTCTATGGCCCAGCGATATTCGCACATCGGAAACGATCGTATACATAGCATCATCTAGAAGAGACGGGCACTGGCAGGGTGGCCGTTCTATGTGATATCTGTTTCCGAAGCTTCCGTGTTTCGGATGACACGTCAAGCTGTAGGTCCCGGCTACTATCACTACTCAGTGGTTAGTAGTCGTTAAGCTGGTCAGAGGCCCTAATAGTAGTGATGCAACGAATACTACTTTTACGAATACGAATATGAATACGGATATCAAACCTACTATTCGGTGAATACGAATACGAATACGAATATCTCGCAATGGTAATAAAAGACTAATTTATTTGATGAATTTCTATTCTACCAGTAATAAAATTTCATATCAATCAAATCAACTTCTTTCACTTCGCAGGAACCTCAGAAAACAATACTCTCTTGCTTGACTTTTGCTTTCGACTGAAATGAAATGAATGAAAGGAATGAATGAATCAATCCACGGCTCGTTATGTTAGGGAAACTCCCGGAGCCGGGGCACTGTATAAACTATGGCCGGGGAGTCCCCCGTCGTCGCGTCGTGTTGCGGTTTAGTAAGGCCCTATGCACACGTCGTATTTTTACGTGCCGACGACCGACGCGCGTATTCGCCGAATACGAATATTCGGTAAATGTCTATTATTCGGCGAATACGAATATTCGTATTCGTATTCGTTGCATCACTACCTAATAGGGCAGCTTAAAAACATCTGACAGTCCGGTTGGCCACTAGCCCGACACTCCTCCACCAACCCGCACTGAGCCAGCCTGGTGGAGTATGGCTCAATCTTACTCGTATCCGGGTAAAGCCCAGTGCCCCTCGGTGGGGACCTATATGGGCTACATTTATTAGTATATATTTTACAGCATACATAGCAAAAATAGCGGGACGTAAGTAATGTCTGCGTTCAAACATGTGAGAGATAAAATGTTAACTTCTGGCGACGACGTTTTATTGAGTTGAGTCGAGCGACATGGGTATTTTCCGAGTTGGCAAGTTGGTTTCAACTGACAGCTGGTTGCTGGATCCAACTTTTTTGGGGTTGCAACTTCATCCTGCTGACTACGTATGGGTGAACTATTTTTTATTTTGTGACAAAGGAAAGTATCTTAGCAATCCTCGCAAACGAATTAAAAATAAACTCCCAAACATCATGACCTGTTAGTATATATTTTACAGCATTCATAGCAAAAATAGCGGGACGTAAGTAATGTCTGCGTTCAAACATGTTAGAGATAAAATGTTAACTTCTGGCGACGACGTTTTATTGAGTTGAGTCGAGCGACATGGGTATTTTCCGAGTTGGCAAGTTGGTTTCAAGTGACAGATGGTTGCTGGATCCAACTTTTTTGGGGTTGCAACTTCATCCTGCTGACTGCGTCACTTGAAGCCAACTTGCCAACTCGGAAAATACCCATGTCGCTCGACTCAACTCAATAAAACGTCGTCGCCAGAAGTTAACATTTTATCTCTAACATGTTTGAATGCAGACTATTCTTTATTTTGTGACAAAGCAAAGTATCTTAGCAATCCTCGCAAACGAATTAAAAAGAAACTGCCAAACATCATGACCTGAGTGCTGTCCACCGATCAGCACTTACCGTTGTACCTAGTTGTAGTTAACATTGTTAACAATTACTGCTGCAGCTGTTCAATTAAAGACAGTTAAAATTTATTATCATCCCAAAAATGTTGTATTGTATTTGAGAAGGTATTTAAAATTGATTGGGCATTGTATTTATTTCTTTAAATTGAATTAGAAGTGGGTCAGAATGTAATTTTCTTTATCTTGCATAAGCCTTGCTTTTACTCTCTCGATAACTTACTCGAATGAATTTGCTTTTTTAGAGATATACCCGAAGGAAAGGTCACATAAAGCCCATAATTTCTAGTAAAATATTTTCATTGTGGGTAAAATTAAGATACGATTAGAAGAAACTCTCAAGTAAGATCTTCGTAGAACATTTTTTTTTCCATTTCTCTTTGTCTGTATTCCGTTGTTTTGTACAATAAAGTAAGTAAGTATTACCTAGGTTTTCTCATACAAGCATAATTCCACAGTTCTTTATTGCACACATATATTATGACACGTCACATTATAACAATACTATTCACAAAAACGAGCTTATCTCTAAAAACACCAATCCTATAGTTTCACAAAATTCGGCAACAAGCTCTCAAGTCACGCGCAGACGCTCCCGGGAATGCAAAAGCGACCAAAACGGTCCCAGGGCGGCGCCCGCGCAGAATCAAAGGGAATTTTTAATTTAATAAACATACTGGTTCCAAGTAGCAGGGCTAACACTCGACCAGGGCCTGATTCCGCCAATAGAATGGTGGTTCAGTGACAGGGCTTTGCGCTTTATAAAGCTCTTTCCCTCATTTTCAGTGCCGTACCATCATATCGTACTGTTGTATCTTTTAAAACCGGCCAAGAGCGAGTCGGACTCGCGCACGAAGGGTTCCGTACCACCGTACAATGGTAGGGATAGAGTGGAGTGAATAGTTTGGATTTTACATAGCAAAATGTTTTTACCCTTTGGTACGGAACCCTAAAAATGCCCAAAAGCGTGACAAAGACAGACCTGCTTAGGACAAAAAATCTAAAATAAGTATTTAGATTTAATTTTAAGACAAAAAATCTAAAATAAGTAATTCATCAAGGAATTGAGAAACATCAGTCCAGTGGAGCACCATCGTCAAGTCACGGTCATTGATTTGCCATTTTGTCAGCTGAATGCATGCCCAGGTTGCGAAAAACAGTGCCAATCTACAGCCTCCTGACGCTTTCAAAAGAGCGACCGTTTTGGAATATCAATCAAATTTAGAATTTCATAGAGAAAAAAAAAATATTTTGCTCATTATTCGGCGCCGAAAGGTGTTATGAAGAAACACGAGTCATCCAGATCTCTAACGCGATTTCAGAGGCGGAGTCAGAAGCACAGTTAAAAAAACCCCTATACAATACATACAATACAATACATATACAATACATATACATACAATAATACAATACATATACACAACACCAATTAATTAACTTTTTTGACACACGTCACCTAGAAGTACTGAAGATTCTACTTTGGGCATTTTGGCAAAAAATAAAATTTGCCTTAATTGTTATGAAAGAAAGAGGAAAGAAAGAATATCAATTTATTCGGACTACGCCATAACACACACAACATAAAATACACGATAATTATGAGAGGACAAGAAAAAAAGTGAAACATACAATTGAAGGAGAAAGTAATAACAATTAATATCGCAGACAATAATATACACACGCGTCACAAAAGTAAAAGTACATACCACACAGTAACTTATATGTATAGTACATACACAAGACAACAAGAAATAAATAAAAGCAAAATACAATTTTGTAGCGACGAGTAGACAGTAACGTCGTGAAGTGTGTGCCTAGGCGGCGAATAGGTTCCGACTCAGCATGTGCCACAGAACCTGCAAGAGGTCCTGCAACGCTGGTATTCTGTCGGCACCTTATCAAGGAGGAGAAGATAAAGGGTGGGTGTTAATAAACTACTTTTTATTAAAACTGCATATATAATTGATATGAAAATAAATAAACTATAGGAAAAAATTAGGAAAATTTAGTGGATGGATAAGCTAAGTAGGAGACGAATTGACATCAGAAATATAATTATAATTAATAAATAATACATTAAAAAACACTAATTGCATAAATAGTTGAGAGTATAAGGGATATTAAATATTGTATACTATAGATTGTTCAGTGACTTAACCGATTCACATACGTACATTAAAAAGACTTAGCTTTAAGATAATATAAGCAAACGCGGGGATTCACTGGGGCAGAACCAGGCATCTGACTTCTGCAGGTGCAGAAGGTGTTTTCTACATGCTAGTTTGAAACTGGCAATAGAATTGTGAACTCGGATTGGTGGTGGCAGGTTGTTCCAACACTTCGTCGCCAGATACCTGAAACTGCCCCGAAAAGCAGCTGATCGATGTCGAGGGATTGTTAAAATGCTGGTTGTAGTCCTGTTGATGTAGTGACGAGATACCCGCCATTTAAGCTTTTCAAATAAATACTCTGGTGTTTGTTGCCTTATCACACCAAATAAGAGGGAGGCAAGATGTAGTTGCAGCGTACCATTGATATTGAGCATATTGGCCTTGTTCAGGTAAGGAGTAATGTGACTACGAGAAGGGATGGTAAAGCAGAACCTGGCGCATGCGTTCTGAACTCTTTGCAGCAACCGGTGAGTGCGTTTGTACAAACAGGGCCCGTATACTGTAATGCCATAATTTAATTTTGAGAGAACCAATGACTCACTCAGTAGTATGCGCATTTGTTCGCTCAGATAATTTCGGATCCTATACAATATATTTAGTCTATAGAAACAGTTTTTGACTACGTCAAGAACATGCTTCTCGAAACGTAATTGGTTATCCATGATAATACCAAGATTTCGTCATTATTGTTTATTTTCCGGCCAGGTAAACGAGAGAGTTAAAGTGCTGAGTACATTTTATAAGTAAGCGTTCAACCCCTCGAGCACACTTGGGTACTGTAGTAACCAAAAAACCGTTATAGGTTTTACATTTTACTACCATAGCATAAGGTTATAAAAGCTGGGGGACCCGTCTAAGAGTAGCCAAGTAGCCAAATTGCATTCGTCCAACATATCTCTCGCTACGACACGCTAACAAAATGTATTTTAACGTTTGGCGCGCAAAGTCACGTGATACTTTGCACGGCAAACGTCAAATCGCATACATTTTCTTAGCGGTCGCAGCGAGTGGTAAGATAGCGAATGCAACAAGGCTAGGGGGCTAGAGATATTTATGGTCCCATCAGACCCACTGAGTATGACTGAGTGGCTGACTAATGTATTACATAGCCAGTTGCGGAAGCGCTCTTTAAATTTTAAAGCCGCGCTAAACGGAGCCCTATTGCTGTCATTCACGGGTCGTCTCCCTCCGTCGGCTGTCACACAGGTTTTACAGCTATAAGGAAAAAGCTAGCCTTTAAATGTTCACACATCTTGTTGAGACAAAGCCATACGAATTGTCAAAAATATTTTTAAATATTTTTTAAGGGGGGCTCCCATGCAGATATATGGGGACACAAAAAAAAATCACATCGAGTGGGGTGGGGTATTGATGTTAAGGACAGTGTAGACAACTACTGTACTTATGTTTAGAGCAGAGTAGATAAATACTTTATTGTTTGTTTTAAAAATATTGGAAAAGAACGGAATGGGAAGCCACCAGTCAGGTTTTTTATAAAATTTAGTACCGAAGATTTTTTAACTTCCCATTGACCTATGCCCTTTAATTTTGTAAAAATTAGATTATTATTACGTATATTTCACTAACAAATACCAATTTCCCTCATTTTAAACTTATATTCTACATTTGATACGGAACCATAGATGTGCGAATTCCGACACGCACTTAGCCAGATTAATTGAGAAAACATGGCTCTTATTTCTGAGTACATAATGTTCATGACAGTTAATACGCCTTTACGAAACGCCCATTAGCGTTTAATGTGGCTTTAAAATTTAAAGATTGCCTCCGCAACTGGCGATCTAAGTAAATTAGTCAGTCAGTGTCCGATGGCAACAGACACTGACTGACCGCTCTGACTCCGACTGACTCTCCAGCCGCCTAACCAAATTGCATTCGCTAAATTATCACTGCGACCTCTAAGAAAATGTATGCTATTAGACTTTTGCTTCGACGACCCGAATGACCGAGTCGGCAGTGACGCTGCCTACGAAGCCAAGGGTCCCGGGTTCGAGTCCCGGTGGGGGCAAATATTTGTTTGATGAGAACGGATGTTTGTACCCTAGTCGTGGTTGTTTATCTATCTAAGTATGATATTTATCTATATAAGTATGTGTATCGCTGTCTAGTACCCAAGATACAGGGAATCCTAGTTTGGGGCTAGATCAATGTGTGTAAATGGTGTCCAAGGTATTATTATTATTATTATTACATTATGCTTGAAGGTACTTTATCTCAACTAGTACTCATGTAGGGTGTATTTGCAGGAACTTACCTGTAACAGAAAAAAGTTTTTATTGAAAAAGGTGGAACGCTTATTTTACTTAAAATAAACAAATGCGAGTCTCGAGAATATGTCCCAAGGAAAGGAGGAATTATACTACAACAGAACAGACGTCCAATAGCAAATAGAACTGTTTGTTGTGTACAAACATTTTGACAATCAAACAGAGATGACGTGTTTGGTTTAATTCAAGCTTAGAATAATTAGACCTAGAGGCGCCTTCTGCATGAAAATCCTTGAAAAAAAAAGGTGTAAAATATCACAACAACAAAAAAACTTTAGTATTAACCTACGTATGCACCTAGAAAGAAATAACTAGAGGTGCAAACTTATTATCATCGTATTAATCGCACACAATGATACTGAGGCCGGATGTGTAGATATAACACGTCTCGGATTAACTTTGGCAACTCCTCTTAAAGAATTATCTTGTTAGAGATAAGCTCGGCTGCTTTTTCCTTTTTTTTGTGGCTTTTATGCAATAAAATATAATGAACTGAACTCCATACAAATTAGTCAAAGAAGAAAAGTGCCAGCCCGCGTTTTATGTGTTCGGCCTCATACGCATACACGCAAGATAATGGTGGCTCTGCTTCGGTAAAGGGGAAAGCATGACAGGCGTCTCCAAGCTATGACCTCCTTGGTTTAAGGACACGTGCAGACGAGAGACGCTATATTAGTCAAAAGAGTTAAACTACAATAGAATATGACAAAGGAATCCTCCAGAATCACGAAGACTACTTTTTTTTGTATGTATTTATTGAAACAGTTGCTTATCAAGGACTGCTCTGTAACGCATTTCAATCGCAAATCAGTCTTACAAGATGTTCAGTTTTTAAAATTCGGTTCAAAGATTTTGGAATATGCGAAACGCAGTACATAGAATATCAAAAAGCATAAAACGATGTTGCAAAAGGAAAAGAAAACTACTGTGGGACTATAGATTAAATCCAAGCTCTACCAGCAAACAACTTTTTAAGCAGTACTCCAAACGCCTGAAGAGAGTGATAGTTTCGACACAAAAGGCGCAAAATGACTACTACATCAAAACATCGTCAAACAAAAGCCAAGCGGTTTGGAAAATTATAAACAACACAAAGAATCACATACCCAAAGAGAGTATTAATTGCATAAAAGTCAATGGAAATTTGTTAACAAACCCCACAGAAATAGCCCAAGCTTTTAATAATAATTTTATTGACCAAGTTAAACCTCTTTGTGACATTACTGCTAATAATACTAATAATAATAATCCAGCTTTGACATATAATCAATCAATTCAATTAAATAATTCTTATAAATCTATGTCTATGTCACCGTCAACTCCAGCTGACGTTTATCGACTAACACTATCGTTGAAGAACACTAACAGTACAGGAAACGATGAAGTTTTGACAAAAGTTATAAAATATGTTGCTGATATTATCTGCCCGATGTTATGCTACATAATAAATATCTGCATCGAACATGGTATTTTTCCGGATCGTTTGAAAACTTCTATCGTCAGACCACTCTTCAAAAAAGATAACAAGGAACATATTAATTGTTACAGACCAGTGGCTCTTATCCCAATATTTTCCAAAATAATTGAAAAAGCAATATATGAAAAATTATACAGATATTTAGAACTTAATAATATACTTGCGGATGAACAGAAGGGATTTAGAAGAAATAAGAACATTAATATGGCTGTCTTTTTTAACCACGATAATGAAAAACCTAGATAACGGCAAAAGAGTGTCATCGATATTTATAGACCTCACAAAAGCATTTGACTATGTCGATCACAAAATCTTAGCTCAAAAATTAAATAGTTACGGAATAAGAGGGAATGTTCTTAGTCTACTAGAATCATACTTGAATAACCGGTCACAATTGACACAAATAAACAAAATCTGCCCTAAGACAAAAACAGATCAAGTGTATTCTTCTGACGTAAAGGAAATTAAGTATGGTGTTCCACAGGGATCCGTATTAGGACCTTTACTGTTTATTTTATATATAAATGACATCCCAAAAGCTATAAATCATCCAATAGTTTTATTTGCTGACGACAGCACAGTGACATTTATCGGTAATAATTTAATTAACTTAGACATATATGAAAATGACATTAATAATAATTTAACACATATAATTGAATGGCTAACAAAAAACAATCTTTTAATTAATCTGGGAAAAACTAAACTAATGAAATATAGGCTAGGGCACGGACAGCAAAACGCATTGAATATTAAATACTTGAATGAGCAAATTGAATGTAAAGAGACAACAAAATTCTTAGGTCTCCATATTGATTCCAACATGTCGTGGAAGACATACATCGAACACTTGCAAAAGAAGCTAAATCAATATGCGTATGCGTTACACATGCTTACAAAAATTGTGAACACTGATGCTGTACTTGTCTCGTATCATGGTTTTGTAGAGTCTTCCGTGCGCTACGGTATAATCTTCTGGGGAAATGCGACGGGTAGAGAGACTATTTTTAAAGCGCAGAAGAAATGTTTGAGGGCTATGTGCAAGCTGGTCCAAACTGACAGTTGTAAACCCTACTTCAAGAGTCTCAACATTCTTACGATGCCGTCTATTTACATATACGAAACCTTGGTTTTTGTCAAAAGTAATATGCATCTTTTTCAAAATGTCAAAAGCAGGCGTCACCATATGATGCTCAAAATGGAGTGCCACAAGTCAGCCTATTTTAATAAAAGTATATTTGTCATGGCTATTAGAATATATAACAAACTCCCACAGTCTGTAAAAGAAATACAAAATATATACACATTTAAAAAGAAAATAAAGGGTCTTCTAACAAACAAGGTTTATTACAGTGTCGATGAATACCTCAGTGATGTTTTATAAAGATGGCGACAATGTATTATATGCCAGATGCCTAATATAGTCATATATGTAGGTAATTAGTAATTCTACGCTAATTTTTAATGTTTATAATGTAATTAATACTTATAATGTAAATAATATTCATATGCCCTCCCATGGCAGAGCATAGAGACCCATCACTCAATGTCATTGATTAGATCTACATATTACCTATGTTCCTGAATAAATGATTCTTTATCTTTATCTTTATCTTTATCTTTAGAAAGCTTAGAAACAAATAAAGTAAGCAGCACCTAATTTTAGTAATATAACTTAAAATAACACCTATTTTTCAAGTAATGAGTATACTCGTTACGTGAAAAACTTCAAGTTGAAAAGTTATTATTACCTCCTATTCTTGGAAGTGGAAGTTTTACTTGATATTTTTATTATGACTTAATCTGACGGTAAAATTTAGATTTCGGATATTTTTCCTACAAACTTCTAAAATAGTCTATTCTTAAAGATAATGAGTAAAACAAATTAAAGTTAATGAAGAGAAGGACTCAAAGTAACAATAATTTCTCCGCTAAAGAAAATCACGACCCAACAATATACAAGTTACAAGAGCACTTAACTAAATGAAGTAACACACGCAATTAAGTTACGCCCTTAACTGCATCTTAGATTTTGTTAAGTTCACTTGACATTCGAGTGTCTAGACTTCAGGAAAGTACTTGGGAATTAATGTCTGGTCTAGTCTAGGAGCTAGACATTTATTAGGTAAAGCTGAATCTGTATATCTTTCCTTGCATTTTAGTCAGTTAATATGAAAACAAAAAAAAACCGTCAAGAGCTCGTACAAAACTTAACCGCTTAAAAATAATAAAATAAAACAAAAAGGGAATAATAAAAATAAATCCGAACGTGGATTCGAACCCACAACCCTAACATTGCGAAACCAATATCAAACTAATTGCGCCACCTCAACCATGTGATAAGCCGCGAAATCTACGCTCATACGACGACTCGAATGGCAGAGTCGGCAGTGACACTGCTTACGAAGCCTAGGGTCCCGGGTTCGAGTCCCGGTGGGGGCAAAAATTTGTTTGATGAGAATGGATGTTTGTACCCTAGTCATGGTTGTTTATCTTTCTACGTATAATATTTATCTACATAAGTATGTGTATCGTTGTCTAGTACCCAAGATACAGGGAATCCTAGTTTGGGGCTAGATCAATGTGTGTAAATAGTGTCCAAGGTATTATTATTATTATATTTGAATCATGATATGGTTTGTTATAACGCGGGGGGTGTTAAAACACGCCCTTGTATGGGGAGGCCCTTTTATTTTATAAAACTCGTAAAGTTCATTATTTGTAGCTGTAGCGGCAACAGAAATACACATTCTGTGAAATATTCAACTCTACCTATTACGGTTCACGAGATAGCCTGATGACGGACGGACGGACAGACGGACAGCGTTAGCTCAGCAATAAGGGTCCCTTTTGGCACCTTTAGGGTACGGAACCCAAAAAAAGATAAACGTTGCAAACGAGCATATATCTACATTATTTCTATATATTGTTAGTACCCCTGAGAGTCTGAGAGTAATTTATACCCACGTTGGCAACCCTGCAAACCCCCTAACTGGCATAACCCCCCCTTTTCCCCTTGTGGGGGAAAATTTCGATAAAAACTTTACTGAACTGACGTTTCAGATTTATGAACTACCTACCTGCCAAATTTCAGCTTCATAGTCTTTATTTTAAGTCATTGAAAGTCCCCCCCCCCCATGAGCAGGGGAAAATTTTAAAAATCACTTCCTTAGTTGACTTCTCATATCTATAAACTTCCTACCTACCTGCAAATTTTCAGCTTCTTAAGTCTAGTATTTTTATTCATAAAGTCCCACTGCGGGAGGAAATTTGAAAAATCACTTTCTAGATTGCCAGCAGTGGTCTGCGGAGTGCGTTCTCGCGCGAACCACTTCGGTTGCGGGGTCGAGGACTAATGGTTGCCTCATGCCCGCGGCGTCAACTCGGGGGGTAACGTCCCCCCTTGTCAGGGGCCTCACGTGGCCTTCGTTGTGCCGTGCTTTCGCCGTCTATTGGCATACACTGGCGACAACGTTGCCTTTCTAGATTGAGGACAGGTGACCAAGAGGACGACCTCAGCAGCGCTGACTGGACGACATCGGGAACTTAGGCGGGGAAGTGACCTGGACTAGATTGGCGAAGGATAGAGCCCTATGGAGACAGATGGAGACCTCCACAACCTGTTTCAAACTTAGTCTGAAGAAACTTCTTTTGGATCAACAACAATAATAACCGTTCTGTCAGCCCATGGTGGCCGATGCTTAGAATGAGGTGTGGCGTGGCACGTTCTTGTTTTTTGGCTATTTGCTAGCTCATGTTGTTTGCGTCCTTGTTTATTTGCTTGCTTCTGGATGGTCAGGTCTTCCTCTGTCACGTTTTCTTCCCGCTTATTCTTTGTATTTTCTGTTTTGTATATCTTTAGTTCTCTGCGATAGAAAATTCACCTTTCATTATGTATTTACCCACCATATTTGTATTTATCCTTCGTATAATATTGCACAGAATGTATGACACACGTTATATTTATGCATCACACACACAGTATTGACTCACACTGCCTACTATATGGTTCGGCAGAATATCAGTGTTACAGGTTCCCTGTAGCGTATGCTGAGCCGCACCGCATCACTGTCACGTTACACGCAGCATAGAATTTGTCATGACTCCTACATACTTTTCTTTATTTTTATATTTTTTCTGATTTTCTTATTGCTGGTTGATTTTTATTCTATTTTTTTCTGTTTATCTATACGTTGTGTAATTTGACTTTTGAATAAACTTTTTCTATTTCAAAATAGTTGTCCCAGTCAACCAATTAAAATAATATTGATATCATACAATTAAAATATATATACATATATATATTTTATTTATTTTATTTTATTTTATTAACATTGGAAAACCAACAGCTATCTTTAAATTAACAATAGGAATCTTATATAAAAACAAAAAAGCCAATTATAGGTTTTCGCCGACAAAAAGACACAATAAACAAATAGAACAGTTAAAGCACTCTTAAATAACAGAATTAGTTCGCATTATGCATAGCCCTATACGTTGTAACATGACATGCAGTAACAAGTCACGTTAGAAAAGAAAAAATAATAATAATAAATAACGGAAAGTCGAAATACTTAGCTAATCTAGTCATAGAAAAAGTATCGGTACAGTGATCTCTTCGCTGGATTAACACCAGTGCTAAACAGGTCAAGATCAATATCTCCACGCAGATTGTTGAATCTCTGACAAGCACGCCAGAGGAACGTATTTTGTCTGTAGTTAGTGTTTGACTTAGGGAGCGAGAATAGCGCATTATGACGCAATAGCCTACGGGGCGCAGTAAATGATAATTGAGCAAGTAAATCAGAGCAATCAATGACATTAGAGGTAATTTTGAGAAGGAATACCAAATCTGCAACCTCGCGTCTTAGTTGAAGAGGAGCCAGATGATGTTTTCTACAAATGTCGAGGTAAGAATCTGAATTGTATTTAAATTTAGTCCGATAACAGAGATAACGCATAAATTTACGCTGAATATTTTCAATCCGGTTAATATGAATATTGTAGCGAGGACTCCAAACCTGTGAAGCGTACTCAAGATTACTTCTAACGTACGTACAATAAAGAATTTTCAAAGTTTTAGCTTTTTTGAAGTCTCTTGAGGAACGCATCACAAAACCCAGAGCCCTCGAGGCTCTAGTTATAATACTATCAACATGGGCATTAAATGTCAGTTTAGCATCATGGATGACTCCCAAATCCTTAACGACTGCATCCCTTTTTAATATCTCACCCTTCACAATATAATTAAAGAAAAGTGGATTCTTTTTACGAGAGAAGGAGACAATACTACATTTGAAAGGATTTAGGTCAAGCCGATTGACATCGCAGTAGTGTTCTAAACGGAATAGATCTGCTTGCATAGCTTCAGCATCGGCATTTGAGCTTATGTTGGCAGAAATCTTCATGTCGTCAGCGAAGGACAACAACCTAGCAAAGTTAAAGCACAAGTCAATGTCGTTAACAAATAACACAAAAAGTAACGGACCCAGCAAGGACCCCTGTGGCACACCGCTAGGAACATTAACCCAACTAGACATATAATTATTAATAACAACAGCCTGTGAGCGATTGTCAATATAGGAAGCAAACCACCGCAGTAGGTCACCCCTAATACCAATTTTAGATAATTTACTTAACAGGAGGTCGTGCTGAATCCTATCGAATGCCTTACTGTAATCGGTGTAAACGACATCAACCTGCAATCCACCGTCCATAGCAACCGTCAAGGCATTGTTAAATAATACGAGGTTGGAAACTGTGGAGCGACCCTTGAGAAAACCGTGCTGCGTATCACTGAAAGACTGTTTCAATGCTCCATATAATTGATTATAAATGATCCTTTCAAACACTTTGGAAACGATGCAGAGTTTAGATATAGGGCGATAATTAGTGACATAAGTCTTCGGACCTTTCTTATGCACAGGGGTGATAAAAGCTTGTTTCCAGATATTAGGGACAGTACCAGAGGCAATAGATTTTCTAAATAATATTGATATTGGCACCGAAAGAGTATCTGCACAGTTTATCAAAAAGATGGCTGGCAAATGATCTGGTCCAGCAGATTTAGAGGGATCGAGTTTCTTCGACAAATTGATAACCTCTTTAATATCTATAAAGATAGAAGAAATGTTAGACACCGGATCAGAGCAATCGTCACCGGACACGTCGTGCCTACTAGAAGATTGAGATTTATTTAAAAAGTTGGACTGGAAGTACGATGAAAAAGCATTACAGATAGAATCGCCTGAATTGAGTGTTTCATTACCATATTTGAGGCTGCTAGGCATCACGTTACTTTTAAATTTTGAGTTAACATAAGACCAGAAAAATTTAGGACATTTTAAGATTGAATTCTCAACCGAGTTTATATATTTATTATAACATGATTCTTCTAACGACCTCACCCTGTCCCTTAGCAAATTAAATGTATGTACATATGTCTGATAAATTTTCATATAATTTGGATTTAATAAAATATTTATGTTTTTCTTTAATAACCCTTATTAAGGCTTTGGAGTACCACTGAGGGTAGGTTTTAGTAGTAACAATTTTGTGTGGAATGTATTTATTCCTTAAATAATTGAAAAAATTATAAAAATAATTGGATGCCTCTTCTAGGTTAAGATTACTTAACTCCGTATCCCAGTCAATTTTAGCCACTTCACTATTAATAGAATCATAGTCACCCTTGAAAAACAAAAACTTATTAAGAGGTGGCCGATCTAGCACATCATGGTCACTCAAAGGCAGTATACAAAAAAGCGCCCCATGGTGGGGATCGACTGGAACAAGGGAATCATTACTACAATCGGATACCGAGACATAATCCGTCGAGAGAACTAGATCGAGAATTTTATCATACGCGTTTTTAACTCCGTTATACTGATTTAGATTCAGAAGGTTAACGGAATCCACTAAATGGGTTTCATCATGTGAGACATAGTTACTAGGGTCAAAAGCGCCATCAGTATTAATACTAGGAGTCCAACGTATATTGCTCAAGTTAAAATCACCTACAATCAAATATTTATGGTCTGGATATTCAATTAACATCGATTCCAAACTATTAAAAAAGTGCTGAGCTTGCTGAGAAAAATTGAATCCCAGTTTTTGGCCGCATAAATAAACAACACATATATGAATGCTAGTCGATGAATTGGGTTTATTACTAAGGGTCAAAGTTAGCCAAAGATCTTCGGCGCTAGAATGAAAGGTGGGCTGCGGCGTGATCGTAAGATCCCTCCATGTGGCAATCAAAACACCACCTCCATACTTCTGATTAGTTACACTGTAGTCCCGGTCCCTGCGCCAAACCACATACCTCCCATCAAACAACTCCGAATCCTTGATTCCCTCGACTAACCAAGTCTCGGTAATCATTATAATATTATAATGACTCATACAAATATTGCGGTAAAAAGTTGAAGATTTGGTACGTAAGCCCCTTGCGTTCTGATAATATATTTTTAAATTATGGTTATCATAAGTCATTTTCAGGCCGTTAGTTGTTAGATACAGATTTTCACCAATGTAATAAATACAATAACCACAGACAAAAATAATGCGATTGAAACCCTAATGGGAGATATAAAATTGAGAATTCTTAAGTAAACATAAATGAGCGCACTGTGAGTGCGAGCGAGACAACAAAACTGCGCAGAGATAGTGAGCATGAAAGAGATGAAGAGCAAGTGTAACCTAGTAGTGAATGGGGAACAAAAGCGCGTAGGTAGGTGCAAATGACTCCGGCGGCGCACCAGCACAGTCAATCGGTTACGAATGTCAGGGGAGTTGAACATTTTTTCACTGACAATTATTAGCGGGTTATGTTCAATGACAAGCCAACTTAGAAAAATAAATAGTAAATAAGTAGCAAATAGTGGTATGGTAACTAATATGAAACACTCTAAATAAGCTTGTTTAAACTAGCTTCGTTATTCACAATGAAGACGTTGGTTGAGTCATTTTTTCGCACATGGATTTTGCAATGCTTCACCCATACGTATTGGTAAGCCTTCTCTCTTGCAGCAGCTTTAGTTTTAGAAAGGAGCTGTTTGTTAAGCGGTGTTAGGTGATCGTTGAAATAGATGCGTTGATCACTATCGTCGAGTCCGGGAATATCAGCCGCAGTCAGATGTTTTTTGGTACGAGCGGCAAACAAAAAATCTTCTTTTATATATCTATTATTGAAGGTAATGATAATAGATTTCTCCTTGGGATTTTGAGTTGGGACTCTGGCGATGTAATTAATCTGCCATTTGGGCACCTGATAATCGACTGCTTTGCACAATTCTTCAGCAATCTGGTAGAGGTTTTCTGACTTTTTCAGAGGAATACCTTTAACTTCGATATTATTCATCCTTGCTCTTTGATCCCTTTCCGCCATATACCATTGAAATATGAAATTTGAACTACATTAATGTTATTGTGTTATTGTATACGTGTAATTATATAGTTTAATATGTACTAATATAAAATCATTTCATGATATTTTACAAACATGTATTTACTTGGGAAATAAATGACTTAATTATTATTATTAGTTAGTTAGAGACTGTGCACACTCACGGTAGCACAAAGAGCCATGGAGCTGCGCTGTCCGACCGTATCTGTAATACCGAAATCAGACGCCGGACCAAGGTGGTTGATGTGGGTAAGCGGATAGCACGGCTTAAGTGGAAGTGGGCAGGACACTTGTCAAGGCGAGAAGACGGAAGATGGGCCAGACCGGCGACAGAGTGGTGGCCAAGAGGAGGGCAAAGATCGGTCGGCAGACCATCTGCCAGATGGTCCGACGATGTGGCGAGGGTGGCAGGAAATCAATGGACACGACAGGACGATACTGAATGGCGTGTTTATGAGGAGGCTTATACCCAACAGTGGGTCCCGTGACAGGCTGATGATGGTGACTACTTAGTTGAGGTCAGATACCTGTAGTTGAAAAGGGATTCAAAGTACATCTCTCAAGTTTAAAATATCTTTAACCGACTTCAAATAAGGAAGGAGGTTCTCAATTTGTCTGTTTTTTTTTTGTGTGTTTGTTACACGATTAATCCGTCAATTATGAACCGATTTTGATGATTCTTGTTTTGATTGGTGGGTTATCTAACTTCAGAGGTGATCCCATACAAATTTTATCAAAATTGATTTGGCATTAAAAAAAAAACAACAATTACACAGATGACGTTTTGGTTTGTGGTTCCGTGCAGCAAAAGTTTGATGAGGACTTTTCATGTACACAGACTTCATTCGCATACCGACCGGGGAGTAAGAAATAGGGCTTGAACTTGAAGTCGGTTTTTTTAAGTTTTTAACTTGGTGAATTACTTACTCCTGAGATGGACACTCTACTCTTTAGCATTCTGTATGAAAAAGTAGTAGGTAAGTTAACATATGACAAGGATAATACTAGACATGTTATTAATAACAATTGTTCAATACAATCCGTTACTATAACATTTATAATCAGCGGTTAATAGATCAAATACACATTGCCCGAAAATACTTTTCCAAAGTTTGAAATTGTGTGTTTTCACATATATTTCACGGGATTTTGTAGACAGTAGATATCGAATCTATTACAAGATTATCTTGAATGAAAATCTCATTCTCACTGGAGTGCACTTTTTTATAATATCAGCAAATGAAATTATAAACAAACAAAGGCACGCTTATATGCATTTAGCGCATTCTTTACTTTTTCAAATTTACATTTTTATTTTATTTGGTCGGCATTTCGAAATTGATCTGTTTTCTGGTTTTAACTGCTAAATAGAATGTATTGATAATTTACTCTGTGCTGAAAATGCTAATTAAAAAAGAAACTTTAGCACAAACTTATTTTTTAATTAAGTCCGCGTTTCAAGAACAATCTCTTTGAAGGTGCGTTCAATTAGAATGTAGTGGAAGTGCATATTTCCGCTGTTCTGTCAACACAAATTAAAACATTTTTGCCTCGCAAGGGAGCAAAGTGCTACTTATACTACGGAATAAACGAGCTCTTTCCGAAAAGATGTGATGAAAATGTACACGTTAGCGAATGCAATCTGACATGATCAACAAGTTAATATAAAGAAATAAGTGTTTGAATACTCCTATTTAGCTTGCTCAGTATGTGTCTTCCACTTCGGGCTGTTCAGGGACATGTAGCTCACTCCATATTTTAGCAGCTAGGTTAATAACTATTCCGAAATTTTATGTTTTAAGTCATACATAATAAACACTTCGTCCCTTTGATAAGTTATGGATTGTTGCCTGATACACTGCCATGGGCTGGCACTATATCACCTAAAGTAAACATTGTGGTCGTAGAAAATCAATATCCTTTTTCAAACTTGACAACGGTGGTGAGTTTAAAATGGCCCCCTACCAAGAAAACCGTTCGTATATTTTTGATTCGATAAACGAGCAATGTGATCGGAATCTGTCGGTCGGACTGTCATTAGCAGTCGATGTGATTCGTCGATAACATATTTCGACGAAATTGGTTTCGCGTTATCGATACCGACGTTGTTGTGAGGAATATATGCGAGTGTGTATTGAGGGAACGGTTGCTCCCTTCACTATAAATATTAACGGTTTATACTTGTAATGAAGGAAGAAATTTAGCAAACAATAAGCGAAAAATAATTTATTTTATATAAATAAGCTTTTATTAGTTATAAAATAAACCTAAGTAATAAATACGGAACCCTAAAAATTAAAAAGCTAACCTAGATCCAGAGTACTTGTCAAGACAAATCCGACGAGCCCAAACTCGATGGGGTTTTGTCGTTTCACTGCAGAGTTTCCATAGCCACCTTCCGGCTCCATCATCAGGTCAGCTCCATGTCATCAAAATATTACTTACCGTCGGATGAAAGGCTATTTGGTTTAAGGGAACACCAAGGCTGATATTGAGTTATATACAAAGGGTTGTTTACCTTTTTAATTAGTGTGGAAATATATATCAGTTCGCTATTGGCTGCTTTGAGTATCTCTCGTCTATTCTCATATTAGTCACACCATCATACACAACGCCCTACACACATTCGGATTCAGCGGATTTTTCTGCGTCGTTCTAGCCGGGTTTCATGCCGAAGAGCACTTTTATGTCGTTTGTAACATTGCAAATTTAAAAAATCAATGTATGAAGAGCAAACATTTTTTTTAATTTTGCTGAACATGTACTGGCTTTCACAAGTTTATACAGCTTGGGCATTTAAAACATTTTTCCTGAGCAGTCTTACCTATAAAAAATAACTAATTTATGCTTGTAAACCTGTTTAAGCAAAATCCTCTTTAAACCTTAATGAGCGTTTTATGTTTTCGTGATTTATAAAAGTACAGCGAGTCAGTTTTAACTAAAACACTGTTGTGAGTTCGTTTATTCTTTTATGGTCTGTGGATACAGCTGAAGGAAGAGAATCCAAAGCCGTACTACACTTAATAAAAAATAAAAAGGTCTGTGTATGAGTCAAAATTTACTATCTGTTCCAATCCAACCTCAGATAAACTAAACTCCTTACTCTGTGGTTCCACAAACAAACAAAAAACAACCAACATAAATTCATACATAGACAACTGACTGACGTTTGCTTTTGGCATTTGGTGTACACCAAAGAGAATATAATGTGTGGTAATGCCTAAAGTGGGCTTATCGGACAGATAAAGAAGAGTCTGCTACTAATTTTATAACCAAGCTAAAATACAGATTTTATTTTATAAATCACAATTTTGCGAGAAAGAGTTGTAAGACTGTTTCAACTCGATATTATGGGTGTTTTAGAGAAATTAAATCTTTATACAAAGGGCGTTTGAAGCATTTCGCATGAAGCAAGAATGTCGCTCCATTTAGCCTCCTTCTAAAACAAAGATGACATATAGTGTAAAATAATTTTTGTTTCACCTAAATCGTAAGTAAGGAGTCCCTTGAATCACTTACGTCTGTAGTTGAAATATAATTTAAACTTAAACGAAATTTGCGCCATGTGCTCTTGTTGAAGTTGTCTGTTCAGACATAGAAAAAAAATAACTTATGTTGCTTAAATCATATTCATATTCATATTCAAATCAATTCGTTTTATTGTAAAAAAAATGCGCCCGAGCTACACGGGGCCAGTTTTTACTTTATATATACAGAACTAGCTTAATTTCTAGGCTATTAAGCTAGTTAGAAAGATTGTAAGCTACCTAGGATAGTTTAATAGGATGGGTTCTATTTTTTGAGCTAGTGGCTCCCCGCACCAACGATTTTACAATCTGTGCTTGCCGGCCACATGAAGCTAGTACACACACTTGCCGGCCACATGAAGCTAGTACACACACTTGCCGGCCACATGAAGCTAGTACACACACTTGCCGGCCACATGAAGCTAGTACACACACTTGCCGGCCACATGAAGCTAGTACACACACTTGCCGGCCACATGAAGCTAGTACACACACTTGCCGGCCACATGAAGCTAGTACACACACTTGCCGGCCACATGAAGCTAGTACACACACTTGCCGGCCACATGAAGCTAGTACACACACTTGCCGGCCACATGAAGCTAGTACACACACTTGCCGGCCACATGAAGCTAGTACACACACTTGCCGGCCACATGAAGCTAGTACACACACTTGCCGGCCACATGAAGCTAGAACACACACTTGCCGGCCACATGAAGCTAGTACACACACTTGCCGGCCACATGAAGCTAGTACACACACTTGCCGGCCACATGAAGCTAGTACACACACTTGCCGGCCACATGAAGCTAGTACACACACTTGCCGGCCACATGAAGCTAGTACTAGTACACACTAGCTTCATGTCGCCGGCGAAGCTAGTTTTCGATTGGCTATTAAGCAGTGACTATGCGTTTTATTTTTATGACGAGCTACGTGTTTTCGGAGTCAATTAGAGATAAAATATGCGTAAACTAAGAAACAAGATCAATTTAATTTTCGTACAATTGTACCGTGAAGGGGAATGTTTATGGAACGCCACCATTTACATCTAATAAAGTCAAGCCGCATCGTGATTCAGCACCATAAAAAATATGTCTAGAACTATAGAAAATAGGCATAAAAATTACTATCAAAGATGTAAAAGGTAAAATTAAAAAATAAGAGCAACATAGTGTCAGGAACTGTAAAAAATTTAAACTCATTTATTCATCAATGCTTACTACCTAGAGTAACAAGTATTAAACTATTTACATTAACTCCGAGATTTTTACAAGCCTTCAAATCATTCTTAATTGCCAAGGCACAGCACCTACATTGTTAAATTATTCGTTTTCAAATGTGTTTATTTTCTTATTGCTGAAATCAAATCATGGTTACTTCCTTGGTTAGGTTTTTCTAACACGTCTGCAACTAATTAGACTAATTAGTCTAGTGCGAATTGGCATAGATTCCAAAGTAATGTTTCAGTCGAGTAGTGTTTGTTTTTACGATTGCAGTTCATTTTACTTAACGGACGTGTTGTCACCTTAGTCACTGCAATAGCGCTGGCTTAAAATGATCTAGGTTCGTGTTATAAGCACTAGCATGTTCGTAGCGAAGACAATAAGCCAGGATAGCAATCCATTGTTCTAGCTTGCTACCCTAGTTAGCCTCGTGTAGCTCGGGCATTATTATTATTAGGCATCTGAACTATTAAACGTTATGCAGCGTCAGTTCAAACAATACTTTTCGGCGCCATTCACAACTCACTCATGAAGTCGAAAAATATTGAGGCAATCCAGATGAACTACCTGTTACCTGGTCAGATATGACAGTGGACAGTTTTTATTTTACAAAATCAAAATCAAAATCAAAAATCATTTATTTCCATAGGATGTTGTTACATCACTTAGATCCGTCATTACATTTTTTTGGGTGAGTTCACTAACCCAATGGCGGAATCTGTGGAGAAGAGCTCACCGAAGAAACTCCACAGTCGTCGCATCTTTTGCGTTTCCTTTTTTAAATAAAATATTGTCAAATTACAAAATGAATGCTAATTATATATCGAAACAGCCTGTTACTCAAACAATCTATTCCCATGGACATCTGTCCTCTAAGTAATCAGATATCCTGTAGTAACCTTTTTTATACAATTTCTGTTTTATTATTATTTTAAACTTGTCTAAAGGTAAGTTTTTAATATCAGTAGGGACCTTATTGTAATAGCGTATACAATTGCCTTTAAAAGAATTACTAATTTTATGTAGTCGGCTTACATAAGCAACCAACTTGTCTTTATTTCTAGTATTAAAATTGTGTATATCACTGTACTTCTGAAAATTAGTTATATTTCTTTTTACATACACAAGATTGTCATAGATATATTGAGACACAAATGTCAGAATATTGATTTCTTTAAACTTTTCCCTCAGTGACACTCTAGGCCCTAATCTATAAATTGCACGAACAGCCCGTTTCTGCAGAATAAATATACTATTAGCATTCGCAGCGTGACCCCACAATAAAATACCATAGGTCATTAGACTATGAAAGTAACTAAAGTAGACTAGTCTAGCGGTGTCTACGTCGGTAAGAGCTCTAATTTTTTTAACTGCGAACGCTGCCGAACTCAGTCTGTTCGACAATTTATTTATATGAGGATCCCATTGTAGTTTGGCGTCTAAAGTAATGCCCAAAAAGACAGTCGACTGCACAAGGTCCAATCTCTGTCCTTTTATCAATATGTCTGTAGTTACCGGGTTCACATTGGGTAACACGAATTTAATACATTTAGTTTTCTTTTCATTAAGTAATAAATTGTTAACAGTAAACCAGTTCACTATACTAGAGATAGCATTGTTTACCTCGTCATAATTTGATTGCTGTCTTTTAACTTTAAATATCAAAGAAGTATCATCGGCAAACAATACTAACCCATGTTTTGCTTTAACAAGGTAAGGTAAATCATTAATATATACTAAAAACAAGAAAGGACCAAGAATTGAACCTTGCGGTACGCCCATACTTATTGAAGACCCAGGTGATCTTTTCCCATTAACATCGACCATCTGAACCCTATCTGTTAGATATGACTCCAGAAGGCCAAGTGCCTGATCTTTTACACCATAATGGCGTAACTTCCTGACAAGAGTGTCATGATGGACTCAATCAAAAGCCTTGGATAGATCGCAGAAGACACCTATTGCATCCATTGCGTCTTCCCAGGCATCAAAAATATTGTCGATTAGTTCAACACCAGCATCGGCTGTTGAACGACCCTTTGTGAAACCAAACTGAGCAATATGAATTAAATTATTGAGATAAAAATGACTTTGCAATTGATTAAGTATGAGTTTTTCAAATATTTTGCTAAGCGTTGGTAGTATCGATATGGGTCTAAAATTGGTGGGGTCTGATGTACTACCAGCTTTGAATAAAGGTATAACTTTACTTAGTTTCATCAAGTCAGGAAACACACCACTATCTATACATTGATTAAATATACAACAAAGGTGAGGTTCAATACAATCTACAATGGAACTAATAATTTTTACTGATAGACCATGGGCGTCAGCTGTCTTTTTCATTTCCAGGGATTTAAACGCTTTTACAATGTCTTCATTATTTACGTGCCTAAATTTAAAATCTGTTTTACATTCCTCAAAGTTTTGTTTAAGTATAGATTCAGCAGCAGCGGGAGATGAATTTAAAGACTTGGTTGTTGAAACTGGAATGTCCGTAAAGAAATTTTCGAAAGCTTTTGCTACTTCTAGGTCTGTACTTAGCAATTGATTATCTATCTTAAGCTTGAAGTTATTATGTGTAGCTTTACACATGTAATATCCTCTTTTTGGTCCTTTTTTATTTTAATATTGAATATACCTATCTGACCAGAGTGATCAGAGGTTAATTTATTGATGACCGATTTGAAAATGGGCGTAATGTTAGTAAATATATTGTCAATGCAGGTAGCAGATGTTGCAGTAATTCTAGTAGGCTCCAAAAACAGAGAGTTCATGTTGTGACATAAAAATAAAGATTTTAATCTAGTACAAATATTATTATCCTCTAACAGATTAACATTAAAATCACCACAAATTATAAAAAATTTGTTTTTATCGCTGATTTTAATCAACACTTCATCCATTTTCTTTTCGAATAAATCAAAGGATGAATCTGGTGGTCTGTATACGCTCATTACAATAAGTTGTTCAAGTTCAATACAGGCTATTTCCATGGTACGCTCAACAGAAAGGCTCACTATGTCAACTCGTTCCTTATATTTAAAACTATTATTTACAAGTATTAAGGAGCCACCGCGATCAGCTGTTTTTCTGTTGAACGAACTAGCAACGTGGTGGTTATTAAAGTTGAACATGAACTGATAACTCTTTAAAAAGTGCTCTGTTATACATAAAATATCAATATTATTACAGTTCATGAATAACTCAATTTCCAGTTCTTTACTTAACATGCCCTGTATATTTTGATGAACCACGTTTAAAATATTCTTACTTTTACATTTTTCATTACTAGTAACTTGATTTAATGGGCAAGATGAAGGTATATTTATACAAATATTAATATTACTGCCAGAGTTACTCTCTGTTGTCCTATGGGTTAATTTAAAGAGCTTGGAACAGATTCCAAGGAGTACATGTCATTATTATTACACTGCTCAATAGAAGCAGGCGTTTCATTAGTCAAAAACTTGACTGAGTTCAAAATAAAATAAGATAGTGACTGTGCTATCTGTTTTGTATAAAACCTAGATAGGTAATACCTATCCTTAGTCAAATAAAAATATTTTCCAATACAAATATTGGTGTCTATGAAATGAAATTTTTCAGTATGACGACATGTCAATGTGTGTATAAATGTATTATAATCATGTCTTATATGATTTTCATGTTGTGACAAAGATTGGCTGAAGGGAAACGCAAACAAGATTATTCTATCTACATTTTGTAAAGAATTTAATTTGGAAAAGTATTTAGTAATTAGTTTTTTAGATACATTTTCCCTTCTACCAATTAAAATAATTAGGGTGGTTGGTTCTAAAAACTGCGATGACAACACTTTGTTTAATATTTGTGAATATGTGGCGCCAGGCATACAGTTATTTAATATTGCCTGGCCCACGCGCTGACTAAGTTGTAAACCCATATTTTTTCCAAGTTCATCGCTGTACATTATATACCTATCCTTTGTCCGAGAGAAGGAGGCGTTATTGATAACACTATTAGTACTCAAGTCGACTGACGGCGGCGCCTGGGTCAGTATCAGCTGTTCGGCCGGCTGCTCGGCGGGACACACGGTCGGCACGGAACAGTCCGCTGGAGCTTGTTTACAATCACAGATGTGATTGTCGGTCAAAGATATGAAAGTGTCATAATTATACTTACACGTCTCCAACAAACTATTCATAGCCGACACATGTTCCTTAATTTCGTATTGTGCTGACTCATATTTACGTGTAATACTTTGTAATGATGAGTTTAAAATATGCATATCTGACTGGAGTCGCCGTGTGTCACATTCGTACTTTTCTGTAGTTTTTTCCAAACATAATCTACAATCATCGATTTCCTTAATTAATTCGACACGTTCCTTGCTACAATTTACATTTTTACAAAATATTTTATTTCTATTAGCTAGTTTTTGTGTTTTTTTTGTATAATTATTCAATTTAACATATTTCTTTAATTTATTTTTACTACAGCTCATAGTGGTTACTGATTGCGATCTATTAGGACTATCACACGTGAGATCACAAGCTGTTAGGTCAATAGTTGGTATGCCAGTTTGGCTCATGACCTCATTATAGAAGGCCCTGGTTGTAGCACTGTCTCGCTGTTCCTCCCGCTCGCTGAAAACTTGAAGCTCGTGGTGTGCCTCTGCAAGCTTTTGTTCAAGTGATTTTATGTGTTGCAATGCTACGTGGTGGACATCATGACACTTGTAAAATGAGTCGACTTGGTGTTGTAGTTCATCTCTCTGGGCACTGAGATCTTGGCATTGGATGTCCAACTCACTGAGCTCTTCTTTTAGCGCCGAATTTTTCTTAATTTGCTTTTCTATCTCCTCTTCACACTCATCTCGCTCTCGTAGAAGTATTTCACAAAGCTCTTGGCTCTTCTTGAGCTCCAGCAAGGTCGCTTTCAGCTTCAACTCCACATCGCGTGTGCTCATCTTGCTTCGGGTCAGCATTGCACCCTTTTTCGCCTGAAAAAAAAACCGCGAATAGGTGTCAGTGTATGACCGGGTGGAATACTAGCGAACACTAGGGAGTTTATTGCACAATGAAGGTGTTAAGTGTGTGTTTTTGTTGAATGTGGCAGAATGTTGCGTCTTCAACTTTGCTTCCGCTTTTGCCAAGTAAAGAGAGACAAAACGGTACCTGAGTGAGTGTACGGCAAGTGTTTCACTTATATGAAGGTTTGTTTAGTTTGTTACGGGTGTGAAAGGTGAGATTATTGATATAAATACAGAAATAAAACGATACTTCCCCCGTTTACGTCGTTGTTATTTGAACTGATTTTGACAGTTCAATCGGCCGGTACAATCGGTCTTGTTTTTTCCAAAGCTTGTATGTTTGCACAGCTGTTTCTTATCTACACATTATTTAATCACTAATTACTACTTAAATTAAGTTTACTCGTGCAGAAAAGCAATTTTGACTAATTTAATTGAAATAAAAACTACAGAGCTGTTTACATCGTCAGCTATTCGGTCTGGGGTTGACAGCCGAAAAAAAAAAAGAATATAATATACAATAGAAATTTCTACCCGACACACGACGGTGTGGACCGCATCTCAATGGCACACAATTTTTCAACTAACGAGAAAATAGCCAGGACCATACCAAGTGGAAAGCATGACCTTTTGATGATTTTTCTGAGAAATACTTCTTGGGAATCTGAAGGGAAAGATAAGGAAGATCTGAATTGCAACGTTCAAGAAATCTGCACCGAATATGATGAGCGTGAAATAGGTACTAGCATGAAGGGTGATGCTGAAGAAGAAAATATACCAATTATTGCTAAGCCGAAAGTATTGGCAGCAAAATATAAATGTGTTTTGCCAATAACAAAAACGAAATATGTATAATAACTTGAAAATATTGTGTGTCACCGCTGTAGTATCAAGAGTATTTTATGCAGTATACTTGAATTACCCAACTAGTAATGGAAAAGAGGTAGTGATTGAGACTGACATAGAACACGAAGTTGACGAGACAGAATAGAGAAGAAATTGAGGAAAACTTATCTCTTACCATAATCGCATAGTCTTGATCTCCAAAATGTTGTTTTTTGGTTTTCACGTTAAGATTATAATTACATAGTCAGGTCATAAGTTCTGTCACATGTGCAATATGAAATAATTTAGACATGTTTATTATTTATGTAAACATTTATATAGCAAAATGAACTTAATAAAACATAGATTCTTATGGTAATAAAGTTTATTCAAAATGACCCCCGCGATTTTGAATACAGGTCTTTATTCTGCGCGGCCAGTCGTCTATCGCAGCACGAACGAGGTCCATGTCAATATCGGCGGCTGCCTTAATCAAGGATGCCTTGAGTGACTACAAATCAGGATGAGGCTTTGAGCAGGCCTTTTCCTCCAAGTGTTGCCATATCTTGTAATCTAACGGACTCAAATCTGAATTGGCGCGTAACCGCAACGACGATGCAACGCAATAACTGCGACACGGTCTTCTTTAAGTGTCCACTCCATATTTAAAAATGAGGAAAATTCTAAAAAGTGCACATTTTTATTTTATGAAAAATTCGAAATTCGAATTTAATAAACTTTTTTGTGGCCAGCGTTCTAAATTCAAAAGTTTTTATTGTGTGACAGAACTTATGACCTGACTGTGTATAATAATTAAGTTCTGTTCTATCTTTTAACACTCTGTTTTTGTTTGTGATGTTTCGTAAGCTTCTAGTTCGATATCATTAATTGGTTAGTTAATTAGTCTAACGGCCTGTTTCACAAAGTCTGCTTACCCTATTTATGTATATATTATTCATTAAATAGGGTTAGGGGTACATTTTGAAACAGAAAAAAAAAATGTAAGGAAATTAATTCTTCTAATTCGTTATTATGTTTAATGACTGAATTATATGTCTAGAAACCATCTTAATGCTATAAAAGGCACAGTCTGTGTTTAAGTAAGGTATTTTTTTTTGTTATTTATTTTACACAAAAAAATAACAAAAAAAAATGTGCCCTCGTCATTTCAAGCAAGAGTAAATATTTAAGAATATTTACGTTTTCATTTACGTAGACACTTCTATTGTTTATTAATAATGACTGCAAATACAAAACGCATGATTAAATTTCACGTCAATTTACTTTTAAATTGACAGACTAGGTAAAGATGCATGTAATTATCACCGACACAACAAGCACCTTTTTCACTCTTACAACAACAAGAAATTATTTATAAGAGAGGTAGAAAGCAGATTTCAAGTAGTTTTGTAAATAAAATTGAAGTATAAAAGTTGTCTGCTGTTGTGAAAACCCATCGAGATATCCTGGATGATAAAGAAAACTGTACAATAGGTAAGTTCGCATTTTTACATTCATACTATCACTACCGCTATCTACCTCTACATTTTTATCATAACTAACCATATATTGAGATGTCTAAAGACGTTGGTGATCGTTGGAGAAACGAATTAAAAGAACAAAAATAGGCTTAATTATGTGATCCAATTCAATTATTTATTCCGGTTTTTGGATTAGACACTTATAACATTATATTAGAATCGCGGCAACCGTAAAAATACATGTGTTAATAATAATAAAGTAGACGAGGAGGTACCTATATCGCATTGTACGCAAAGTAAATAAAGACATGCAAAAAGAGGTTTTAAAGGAAATTAATTAATATTTACACAACGAAACGCATATGTGCACACAGTGTTAAATTTTTGATAGTCCAGGAGCAAACAGAGACAAGGTGACTCATGAAAGGTCACCTTAAGAAACAGATGACTGTTGCACATTATTGACCCAGACGGGGTCAGAGAACAAAAGTAACAATGCAATTAACATAAGAATCCAACATGACAATAAAATTGTATTACAGATGGCATTAATCCGCTTGGAAACTAATGACCATATTGAAACGGCCAAATAAAGTCATTTGACATTCTGGCGATATCATTTCGCTGACAATGCTTGCTGGAAACCACTTAGAAGAGACGCATTACTCTTAAGAATTAAAGAGGTAGTGCAAGTAATATGTATTTATTAACACATAATAGTATACAGGTGACATTTAATTAGCTAACCATATTATGGGGCCTGACAAGTATCCATCAATATGAACAACTTTCCCCAAGAAACAAATGGTCGCAAATAAAAAAAAATCGCCCCTCAGTACGTTGACCCGATCAGCTGAATACAAGTTACTATGGGAGACCCATTTTTTCTGGGTTTGCGACCATATGTTTCTTGGGGAAAGTTGTTCATAATTATAGGTAATATCATTCCCCAAAGTATGGGCAGCTAATTAAATGTCACCCTGTAGTCTTAGTAGTAGTATATTATTTATTATAGTAATTAATTTTATAATTTATTTCATTTATTTATATATATTTTTATTGTTATGCACGTAGTTGTACCCCTGCTCAGCAATCAACCTTTCCTCTACTTAATCTGGTTTGCATATAGATATTCTCGCTTTTGTACACTATTTTCATGTAATTCTTGTTTTTTGTATGATTTGTGTGCAAAAAAAATATATAATTATGATAGCAAGCATTGACCATAGAGTTATTAAGGAGCTTCGTTAATCTGAGGCATTCAAGTGTGAAAGATAGAAGATTGTCTATCTCTGACGGGATTTGCGACCAATTTGATTTGATTTAGTTAATTCAAATACTTCAAAACACAGTCGTAATCGGAATCAAATACCTTGGACACTATTTAAACACATTGATCTAGCCCCAAACTAGGATTCCCTGTATCTTGGGTACTAGACAACGGTACACATACTATAAATAAATGTTATACTTAGACAGATAAACAACCATGACTAGGGTACAAACATCCGTTCCCATCAAACAAATATTTGCCCCCAACGGGACTTGAACCCGGGACCCTTGGCTTCGTAGGCGGGGTCACTGCCGACTCGGCCATTCGGGTCGTCAAGTGCTCTGAAGGCTTCAACCATCCTTCATAATGTCTATTTAATTGCGATCCGGATTGATGGCAGAGACTGGGAATCGATCCACCCGTCATTTTGTATTTTCAAATGCTCATCTTAACCGAATCATATTTTGAACCTTATGCCATGGTTATAACTAGGGACCAGCAGCCTTATGGCATAAGTCGTCTGAGCTAAAAACTTCATATAGACTTTTACGTTTGACACCTTGCACCAGCTTCATCTGTCAAATTGGTATCACGCAAAGGAGGACAAACCCAAGCTCATTGAATGAAGCCTAGAAGCCTTCGGTGATAACCCGCAATCGATGAAATTGTATGAGCATGAGATGAAGCATAGACAGACACACGCTATGAACTTCAGAGAGTTACGCCATAAGGATTATAAGCATTTGCATATTCAAGCCATCCTCAGCGGTGATACCATAGTTTACTTAAGATCTAGTTATGATGCATATTATTGATATATTTACAATATTTTACAAAACAGCTCCGTGGTCTAATGGGTTTCACGCTTGCTTCTCACACAGGAGATGTAGGTTCGATTCCTGACCATGTACCAAAGAGATATTTAATTTATCTTCAGTACATTATACGGACGTTCTAACAGTGATGGAACACATCATTTGGAAACCTTCATTACTCCATAGCTGCGGCGATGGGCTAGCCCCCCTGTCACGCAAAATGGAGTATTAAATAACTGGCTCAAAGTGGGCACAATTGTGCCTCTGCCACCCCGTGGAAAATGCGTAAAAACGCTACTTTATGTTATGTTATTTTGTGTTATTTCGTGCTCAGCGCACTTAGCAGACACGCATCTTTTGTTTTGGCACCTACGATAATAAACTGAAAGAGACAAAAGAGCCTACTCCTCCCACCTATTACGCATGTTATTGTTTTCTCTGTTGACGTGATTGCTTATTGGTTTGCAGTTTAGTTATATATTTATTTGTGTGAAATTTAATCTACGAAAAAAAGTGTGTCTTCGTGGATAACTGAATTTCGTGGAACATTTACATACGAACTCATTTCATATCTGAAAGTTTGTACATTATGACCATAATGTACAAAAATTTGTCTCTGTGGCCTTCGGCTCGTTACTTAAACCCACTCTCGAGTATTAATGCCCTCCATTATGTAGCAGTCACATAAACTACTATTTTATTTGGATTTCAGCTGACGAAACTACCGACAGTTGTGGCCGTTATATAAAGAATTTAACTGTCGGTACGTTAAAACTAGAGCCTTCTTCCTATATGGTGGCCTGCAAAGAATTAGATAAGACAAATCATTCCACGATCGCCAGGTCTGTGAATGAGAGTATTAAAAAAAATCCTGACTCATCTGCAGAAGAAAGAGTATTTATATTTCTTTCAGATGCTGTTCCCTATATGACCAAAGCAGCCAAGGCCCTCCAAGTAGTTTATCCCAATTGGATTCATGTGACGTGCTTTGCTCATGGAGTACATCGACTTGCTGAAGAAGCACGATCCTTGTTTGGGAACGTGAATAAAATGAATTCATCAACAAAAAAAGTTTCCACCACCGCCGCTTTCCCGTTATAGGTTTTAAAGGACATTGTCCACTTTGTATGGGCGTTTCGGCTAAACGTGAACAGACATTTGAATCGAAACTAACTATTAGGTTTTGAAGTACAGGTTGGTAAGAAACTAATAACAGTAATTATTTTGTGTCAATATGCCTGTGTCGTGAGTTTTTCCTGTATGTCTACTGAGAGGTTATGTTCAAATAAAATAACATTTCAATAGCAATAACACATCAACAAACGCGGAGTCGGGGTCCATTATAACAAGCCAAAGTAGAAAACTAACATATTCACGAATTATCGAAACGGCAAACACAGAACGAAAGGTTTTTATTGTGTTCTGTGGCGTGAGTGACCTGACCGCCGCGCCGCCGCCGGTGACAATTGTTTATTTTTATTTTTGTCTAGTATTGTATTATTGAATGTAGTATTGAATAAGTAGTTTACCCACAAATCGAGCTTTGTTTTTGTCAATTTGAACAACGATTAAATGCGAAGAATCGCGCATGTATTGTATTAATGCATTTGAATTGATGTACTTTATTTATGTGAAAGAAAAATTGGTACTAAAAGTGCTACTTTAGAGACCACAAAGTGATTTATGTGTAATTGGTGATTTATTAAGTTTTTTACATGGCAATAACGAAAATAAAATGTCGTCCGGTCGACTGATTAAAGACTGTGTTTCAAATAAATTCCCTTTAAGTTTTAACTGTCGATTTACACAACTAGATAATCGAAAATATTCGTAATGGAATTATTTATAATCAGTGGTTATCTCGTATTACCTCGTACATTCTGTCCACGCTTAGCCGAAAATGGACAATGTCCTTTAATTACCATGGCATAAGGTTCTTAATCGCGACCCGTCCCAACTGCCCTCGGTTTTAGAGAGGTTAAGGCACCTGCTCGTAATAAAGCCTATTTATTAACAAATTAGCCTCTCCCTAGACGACACAATCTTACTAATGAACATTTGGAACAATACTTGATTGTATACGTTACAAAAATATGAGAAAATTGTAATGTTACTTAATGCTATGTTACCTCACCTATCATTGTCTATCAATAGATAATTTACTAATTGGCCGCTTGGGTGAGAATTGGCTCCCTGGTACAGCGTGTGTACGATTATTTCTCTGCCACCCTGTACGGGAAAATGCGTGAAGCTGTATTTTTTTTAATGTTATAAATAAACGAATACCTAAGCCTTGACATAAACTTGTAATTTTATAGAAACTACTGTCACAACATAAAGTAAGCCATAGGACTAAATAAATAAAGTAAACGAATGTAAAAAAGAGCTCCGTGGTCTAATGGATTTCACGCTTGCTTCTCACACTGGAGATGCAGGATCCAATCCTGACCGTGTACCAAGGAGATAATTAATTTATCTTAAGTACATTATCGGATGTTGAGCGTTTCGGATGACAAGTTAAGCTGTAGGTCCCGGCTGCTATCGCTACGTGATAGTGGTCGTAAAACCCCTCCAACAACCCGCACTGAGCCAGCGGGGTGGAGTATGGCTTAATTTTACGCGTGTCCGGGTAAAGGCCTGTGCACCTCGGTGGGGAGATTAATGGGCTACATTTATTTATTTATAAACCAATGAAATCAACTATCCGATCCATTTCAACAGCTTCTGCCTCTGCTGTGACCTACTATTGAAACAGATTGGTCCGAAGGCGAAATACACTATTAGCATTAGCTACGAATTCCGTGTTTTATAGTTTCATCTCTTTTAGTAAATAAACGATGCGCTAATCACCCAATTTGCAACCCACGTGGATTCAAGGCGATGCCCTCACTCATGAATCTTATGATGAATGTATATTTTGTTAAATTATGAGTTTAAAATTTGTGTCATGCCAACCATTCAAGACCCGAGTATTTTTTATTGATTGCTATCAGACCGGGTTTTGAACGCGGGACCAAATTCCAAATGCCTTTATTACTGTAGATATTTACATATACTATCGTTATTTTTGCCACTTCTCTACATTGGACCACTGTAGGAGAAGAAGGGCGTAGAAACTCCCACAGATTGATTTTTAGATCTCTTTTAAAAATTGTTTGTGCTTAACTAATACAAATTTTATAATATCATTATATCATAATTAATAAGCAGGAATAAATAATTACAAAATGATTAACAGCAAGGTCTGTGTTGAGCCAGATTAAACCGATACTGCCCCGACCTCTGAGGTAGGACCTGGATCAGTCGGTCACAGAAGTCGTCATTCATAGGTATTGTGACCCACAAAAAAAAAAGATATAAGCCAAAGAAAGCGTCGTTTCTTACAATTTATTTCACTTCGCGCCTGCGCGGCATTCGGCTGACAAACGAGTTTCGCACACGAAGCAATTAAAGTATTTTTTCAGCTGTACCGCATTCTTTGCTCGAGAAGTAATGAATTGATTCACAAACTACCGTCTCAATGTCACCAGTCTGTAAATGTAGGAAATTGTGTCAAATCGTCTTGTATTAAATAATAAAAAATCGGCCACGTGCAAGTTGGGACTCGCGCATCGAGGGTTCCGCATAAATCTCTTTTTTTTTGTTAATGAACTCCAAATTTACGGTTTTCAGATTGTATCCTTTACTTGTGCTATAAGAACTTGCTTTGGGCCAAATTTCACAATTCTCGGTCAACGGGAAGTACCCTACAGGGTTTTGTTTTGATTCCCTTGGGAATATTAAGCAATTTCAACTGTGATATATATGGCGGCGGTATCTTTTGGCTCACTGGCGACCCGAATGGCCGAGTCGGCAGTGACCCTGCCTATGAAGCCAAGGGTCCCGGGTTCGAGTCCCAGTGGGGAAAAATATTTGTTTTATGAGAACGGATGTTTGTGCCGTTGTCATGATTATTTATCTAAGTATAATATTTATCTATATAAGTATGTGTATCGTTGTCTAGTACCCAAGGTACAGGGAATCCTAGTTTGGTGCTAGATCAATGTGTGTAAATAGTGTCCAAGGTATTATTATTATTATTATCTCTTGATTGCGTTGACCTATAACTTAGATTTTCTCATAACTTCAACAGACCTGAATAATCGATATTAATTTCAACTTGAGAAAAAGGGCCTTGTCAGAGGGACAAACGGACAACGAAGTGATCCCACAAGGGTTCCTACTTTTCCTTTCAAGGTACGGAACCCTAAAAAATAGGAAGATATAAAAAAAAATCTCTTCTTATATCAAGGTCTCACAACCACGTGGTGTTTAGTGCGTGGGAAAAGTACGCGTTAACGTAACGTAATGAACGTTATTAATCGGTGACGTTACAGTGACAAATATATATACGAGAAACGGGTTTCAGTGATATAAATATGTGAAATGTGTAATTTGCTCCTTCGGACGCGCATTTAGAGAATCAAAGAAAGTATTTATGATTTCTTGAAGAGGTTTAATCCGCATTGGTTTTACAATGAAAGGTAGATCACCTCGTGCCATACAAGTTAACGCGTAACCATAGTAACCTGTGCACATTTTGGTTGAATTAATAAAAAACGGACACGTGCGTGTCGGACTGCCGCACGAAGGGTTCCGTACCACCGTACAATGGCAGGGATGGTGTGGAGTGAATAGTTTTGATTTTACATAGCAAAATGTTGTTTACCAAGTTATTGGTGCGGCTACTTTCACACTCCATCTACGTAACGAGGCGCATTCGTAAGTTTGTATGTGGTATTGAAAGAATTGTTGTATGGGAGCCCCCTTAAATATTAATTTTAGTCTGTTTATTAGTATTTTTTGTTATAGCGGCAACAGAAATACATCATCTGTGAAAATTTCAACTGTCTAACTATCACGTTCATGGGATACGGTCTGGTGACAGACGGACAGACAAACAGACAGCGGAGTCTTATTAATAGGGTCCCGTTTTTACGGAACCATAACAAACGGACACGTGCAAGTTAGACTCCCGCACCGAGGGTTCCGCAGAAATAGCATTTTTTGTGAATTTACACATAATACACACAAACACACTCAATATAAATTTATGGTTTTCAGATTTTGTGCTAGACCTTGCTTCGGGCCAAATTTCATGATTCTAGGTCAACGGGAAGTACCCTATAGGTTTTGATTCCCCTACGAATATTAAGCAATTTCATCAAAATTGTGACATATATGGGACATACAATCACAATCACGTCAAATTACACTATCGCAGTGCGATCCTAGACCCTATGTCGCACGAAATAAACACGAACGTTCCAGAAGGTGGGCGAAACGCGGCGGTACCGAGATTCTTATGACCATATCCGTACATCGGTATCTTTGATTGCGTTTACCTATAAGTTTTTTTTTTACAACTTCAAGATATTAGAGACCTGATTTATCATCTGATAATTGACCTCCTCGCGTTACTGAGAAAAAGGTTTTTGACAGACGGACAGCGAAGAAGGAACCCTAAAAATACCTGTAATCGTTTTGAAAAGCATTGCTCATCAGTAACAATTTTTTCTAAATGTTGTAACGTAAAATTTTTGCATCCGCCTTTGCCATGAGTATCGTTAAGCAAATCCATGTACTGACAAATCTACAATTTTCATAATAGAGACCCTGCAATCATTTTATTTTAATCTTCATTTTCACATCTTCAAGGGTTTATAAATAATTAAAAGATTTATTGCCAAAAGTTGCGTGCCTGACAGTCTTAAAATTCGTATTTTTATTTGAAAATCGTTAAGTCCACATCTAAAGAAAATAAAGACGTGCAATCGAGGGGCCTTTCATGTTTTAGGTCTAAAAAGATTGTTAAATGTAATAAATATCTTAACTGCAGCTTCTCAATTGAAATGTCTGCGAGTTTATGGTATTCGAGGTATGGAATACGAGTTTGCATGTAGGACAACTTTGTTGCAAGATTGAAACGATCTTGGTTCTTTGGATCGTGTAATATGATAGGATTGCAAGGTCGCACACTTTGTAAATATTGTGATATTGCCCATACAATGTATACAAATAAATAAGGAGTTTATGCCGATATGCCGTCTCAATGTAGTTTTAGTTCATTAGCGTCCCCACCGAGGTTTCCAGGCCTTTACTAAGCGATGTTACCCAACCACATACGCACGGACGTTGCTGACGGTGATGGCAAAACTTCACGAGGAAACCATCATATCTACAAAGCTGCGGCGATGGGCTAGCCCCATGTCACGCAAGATGTAGCATTGCATTACTGGCTACACGTGGGCACAACTGTGCCTTTGGCTCTCCGTATGATAAGTATCGCCCAATGTATATGTCATCGTAAGATAGTCAAAACCGTTAGTTGATAAACTAACGTTTTTTTTTCTCGTTAGTTGGTCAACTTTCGACAGATAATAAACTGTAGCGTACTGCTTACTATATGACGCGTAAGTTGATAAATAGTAAACTGGTTTAAACTTGAATTGTAAACATAATACCACGGCAAACACTGCGGTAGCTTAGGTGAAGACTAGAAGGGGCGAGCGGCGCGAAGCCCCCTAATAGTCTTCGTGTTAGGTTGACATGTAAGAACAAAAGAACCGTACATTCTAAACCCTGTCTGTCTGGTTTACTATCTGCCGATAGTTGATCAACTAACGGGTTTGACTATCTTACGGTGACATATATACCCGGCCCAACAGCTAGTGGTGTTTTCAGAACCATACTTACGAAGCAGCGTACAAAATAAAATACATAGTAGGCCTTTACCCACTAATAAAGCTAATACGAAAATCGCAAGCACGTGAAGATCATTGAGAAATTCACCGGGCAGATGCGATACATAGAAAGTTGGATGTATTTATAATTCTAACGTTTCTACAGTAACGTCGGCAATTAGTCAATCTACTCAATCGGTTTATCTAAAGATCTTGATAATCTTGCGACAATGTATTTCACGGAAAACACTAACGAGTATCAGAAACGTGCGAAGTTACATCGGCGATGAGCATTTAAGATTACCTTTTTTTTCGTAGTTTCAAAACATATAGGGTGGCATTTAATTAGCTCTGCTTTTGCGCAATGATAGTACGCATTCATTATGAACGACCATTAGATTCTTGGGGAAATATGTTGGTTCCATAAACAACAGCTAATTAAAGCCTGGACTGGATGCTGTTGGCACAGAACCGTGAGGATTGGCCCAAGGGACAATTCATATGAATTATGGTATTGACTCAGCAGAGGGTTGATGTAGGCTGAGAATAATGACGCATACATTATGTACCAGATGATATGAATGCAAAAAATTCTCCTATTTGATTTTATTAATCTACTTTCTGCTGACTGTACCGGTAGACTAATAAATGTGTTAGATTGGTTACACATGGCCATAGTGACGTTTACAATCATACAGACGAGTGTCCGAATGCCACGTTCTAGTTGGAATTGAGATAGTAAATATTTCATGCGATTCAGAATATCAGACAGCCGTTAAAAGCAGACGCATTGATTTGATTTTATTTACACTTTCCGGTAGTGTTTCTCAAATATATATCAAACTAAGTATGTTTTGAAACATCTTTGACGTTTATTAGAAGGCGATATATTTCAGTTTGCATCTGTTTCATCATCATTTCGGCATGAGCAGTCCCCTGCTGATATAAGTATAATAGGCATTGCTTTATTGTTGATATTTTTATGCCTACCGAGGGACACAGGTCTTAACTCTAAATCAAGTAAGATAGAGCCTGGAGTATGGCTGGCTTAGTGCGCAATCTTACATCTTCAGTGTTGTTACATTGTTTATCTACACACGTATCATAAACCCTCTTTACTGCGTCTAAAAACCGCACGTTAAGACCAGCATAATGTAAAACTATTTGGTAAAAACTCATTTCTCATCTGAAAATTTGTACATTATGACCATAGTACAACAATTTGTCAAATTATGACATTCAAATTTCGAACGCCGACGCCCGCCTGCGTGCCGCCCCTAGTTTGTTTGTGAAGTTGGTAATACAGAACAAGCTAAATAACTGCAGCGCAATGATCAATGCCACAATGCCGGTCAAACATGCGGTTCCTGAACACATCAAAGAGAGCATATGATATGTGAGTAGATAAACTAGTGTATGTAACTGTACGTAATTAGGCATTAAAACTCTCGAGTGATATTATATAAACCCACTCTCGAGTATTAATGCCCTCCATTATATAGCAGTCACATAAACTACTCATACATTCACGCATCGTATTTTGCACATTACGCACCCACGTTAGCCAGCCAAATCTTCTAGATAAGACGCAAACAGTTCCAATTGGAATAATCTCGACACCTCCTTGATCGATGGACCAGGAAGCGCGATACTGGCCGGCGAGATATAGACGTGCGTTCACGACTTGACTCCACTAACTAAAGGGCGGCTCAGTGGCATGGCAATGTTCAACTGGCATTTGCCTAGAGTGGCCTCTAGGTTCGACTGATCAAACCACTAGGACATTTATTCCTGGTTGTCCGATTGAGCCACCAGAATTCCAGATTCCAGGTGATTCAATGCTCAGAGGGCAAGTTGTTATTATTGGGTCGTGCAAATGCCCAGTCGGGGTTTTAAAGCCACTCTTGCGCAAGCAATAATAAGAAAACCGCAATTTTGTTACCGGTTTCCCAGAGGCGATGAGACGCTGACGACGCGCCTCCGTGTTTCAGCATAGATAAGATTAGCACACGAGCGGCAGGCACGTGACGCCTGCGCATGAAACTCGGTCACTGGGCCAGACTAAGCGATACAAATATGACACGAGCATTTCAACTAGCCTTGGCACTGGTGTTTCAGATTCCTGGTGGTTCGAACACACATTTATGCGTTTTTCCAGGTGCAGGGCAGGCAGGGCACATGACATTTGTTCTGTACACACTATTTTATTCAAATTGAACGATGACGTCATTGTGGCTGGACGATTTATCTGACATTAAAGTGTTTATCTACACACGTATCAAAAACCCTCTTTACTGCGTAGAAAAACCGCACGTTACGATCAGCGTAATGTTAAACTACTTCGTAAAAACTCATTTCTTATCTGAAAAATTACACATTATGATCATAATGTGTAGTTTTTCTACATATTATGACATTCAAATTTCGAACACCGACGCCCGACCTCGCGCCGCCCCTAGTTTGTCTGTGAAGTTGGTACTGACATTCAAATTTCGAACGCCGACCCTCGAAGTTGGTGCTACAGAACAAGCTAAACAACTGCAGAGCCACAATGCCGGTCAAACATGCGGTTCCTGAACACATCAAAGAGAGCTTATGATATGTGTGTAGATAAACTAGTGTATGTAACTGTACATAATTAGGCATTAAAACTCTCGAGTGAACCCACTTTCGAGTTTTAATGCCCTCCATTTTGTAGCAGTTACATAAACTACTATTAAATAAATCGTCCAACCGTCTAGTAGAAGCTCTAGAGACAAATTATAGCGACTTATTATGTTTCGAATATTATGTACCAATGGGATAATTAATTTATCTTATGTACATTATCGGACGTTCAGTGTTTCTGATGACACGTTAAGCTATAGGTCCCGGCTACTATCGCTTCGTGGTAGTGGTCGTCAAACCCCTCCACCAACCCGCACTGAGCCAGCTTGGTGGAGTATGGCTTAATCTTACTCGTATCCGGGAGCGGCCTGGGCCCCTCGGGGGGACATTCATGGGCTACATTTATATTATTTTTATTATGGAATGTACTAAATATTTCGAGTATTCTTGAGCGCACATTGTTTGTCCAACGTATTCAAGAACGGAACGCATCGTAGAAACAATTGGCAGTCGGGCGTGCACTGTAAAAGTTTACAGTCAGTTAACTTAATAAAGTAGAATATCAGTATCACTGGCACTAGCTTTCGATTTAATCACAGCGCGGGTGGGGTGTTGTTTTACTGCAGCGAATGGCTCGTAAAGATTGCGCCATTACAGTGCAACACGTACCGTCGTAAAATCCCACCCCTCGCTTCCCTGACACAAACATCATCGGCGGACATTCTTTCGCTTTTGGGCGCTTTCACCAAAAAATATACATCAGATGGATTCAGACGTGCAGGTTGTTGCTACTCGGGAGATATCAACTGCGTTTATTTATGGAAATAATGAGAGGGTCTTAAATTCTGAGTAATAAACAAAGAATACAAGCACGTAGTAATATGTATAGTTCTTACCGAGAGTTTAGAGAGAGCGGTAAATAAATGAAAAAAAAAATTTCGTATTTCTATAATGCGGAGATTGGCTAGCCCCCTGTGACGCAAAATGGAGTGTTGAATTGAATTATCGTGGGCGCATCTGAGCCTCTGCCACCTTCGTTTGTTTTGTTTCGTAAATTATGATGAGCTCCTAGAATATCAGCCCTACATAAATGTCATTCACATAATTTTAGTAGATAATTTGCGACACAAAAGATTCACGCCATCCCTACTACCCCAAAGATCCATGCAATTGCGCATTATTCAAGTCGACGGTTGCCAAGGCATCCCTACTTGAGAGAGACGCATAAACTACAAAGTATAGCAGTTAAAACGATTACCACTTCAGCGAACGCCGTATTGCAATCAGAGTGCCATTTGAGAAATTTTTATACCAAACCAACCCTCCATTGCACAATGGAGTCACCGTCGTCGTAAATTTCTACCGCACTCTTGTATATTAACAATAAGTAGTGTAACTACAAAAATAGACAGGAATTCAAAGGGACTGATCGCGCGAGAAATATTCCTTGGCCTTCCGTTTCTCTACAACGGGAGAGTCCAAAATTATGCTCTTCCAAACGGCTGCTACAATTCCGTGGACGTTGTTCCGGATTTGAACGCGAATTTCGAACGTAACAGGGTCCGTTACAAAACCCTGCGGTACACCCTTTCCTGAGTTTGAATCTTAAGCAATTTCTATTATAATTTTGATACTCTAGCTGCAATTTTAAGATTTTATTTAATTTAAATGTTGTCATTACGTTTTCCATAGACACATAGTTTAAAGTAAATGATAATGATAATGATGGTAGTTTCAGTCAAACGCCTTCTGAGTGAATTGATGCTCAAATAAAAAAGTGTTTCGAGTCAAAGATATTGTAAAATCCTCATAGTAATAAGTAATAGTATAGATAGTTTTGATTGAATAAAAGGTTATTTAAAGACGGTGACGAGGAAGGATTAGGAAGACCATAGTTTAATCCTACATCTAATATGTTTTTGTTGTAATACGTTTCTGCCTCCTTGTCTCTTCTTTGATAACGCTAGCCTATTATTATTTATAAATAAATAGAAATATTTATATACAGGCACATACATTGCTTACCTTTGATACCCTGTGTCGTGGGAACCAGAAACAGCGACATCACAAACAAATAAACATCCAAGACGTTTTTTTTTTTTACCCCTAGCCGGGGATCGAATCCGGGACCTCTCGCATGGCAGGCGGAGCCACGGCCGCTGCGCCACAGAGGTCGTCGCGCCATTACGAGCACGACTATATACAATTTCCATAAATACTGTTTACAAAACAGATAAAATCTTCAAACTTAAACCCTGGAATATTCAAAGATACGCATAAACAAATTGTATGTCTATTCGCATTACAAGGGTTTATAGCCCATGGAGAGTATTAAATAATCACTTACGCGTGCAATTATTGCACGCAGTGTAAAATATTATTGCCGAATACAGTATGGGATAGGATCTTTACGAGACGGCCATAACTTTTTTGGAGATTATCCTAATGTGCGAGGGGTATAGAAGGGAGTGTTTAGACATTTAATTTATTGTATGCAGTGAAACGCGTCAATTCCGGCTCTCAACGGCTCGTCGAAGACTTTGACTGACGTACGAGAATATACGTTTAGTGTGGGCGCGATTACTGATCTACTGAGTTTCGGGAACGGTTGTGGGCAGCATCGTGAGGAGCTTCATATCTGAATAAATGCTGAGTTGAGCTTACCCCATGTCACGTGAAATGGATTATTCAATAACTGGCTAAAAGATGGCGCCAATGTTTGTCTACAAGCCCGTGACGCTAATAAGTTTCAACCTCTTAGCATCGTGTAACGCAATAACGAACTCACAACTTAACTTTAACCTAACTTAACTTGCCTTAACTTTTTAGCTGAAGTAGAGAAGGTACTATGACCGATATTAGGCGTAGGTAAATCCTACCAATATACACCAACACACCAATCCCACCGAATCGATACACACCGCCGAAAACGTGAATCTGAGACGACCCCACGACTACTTTACACAGATACCTCAAGAATACAACATACTATGGCACGAGGTATCTCAGTTAAAGTGGTCGCGCTTTGGATCCTGTAACCTCAAACCTCAAAGGGGAATGCGATAGTCCAATATTTGCGTTAACCGTCAGATAATATAGGCGTTCGGTTTGAATCTGGAAACGAACACGACCTTCCGTCACTTTCTAACCCACTAATAATTCGACATCCTGATCTGCTCAGGTGAAATAAATAAGATCATTTGACGTGGTAAGTCCATCTCGAACGCTACTTCGACACTTGTATTGGTGATTACAGGAAGGGCTGGCCAGACTTATCTTTGGTTGTTTTTTCTCAAAAAATAAGAAAATTAGACTCCTTGACTACTCTCTCAAAGTCCTGAACATCTTTTTCTGGTCATGTTAGAGCCTGCCTATCTAATGGCAGCTAATTTGCCTTAGCTCTCGCTTGGTGGCGCTGATGTGGTTGGATGCAACATTCAGCTGAGGTTATTTTCAAAAACATGTCACGTGATCTTTCAAATACACTTGACACTGGCGAAATTAACCTCAAATGAGGTTAGCATGCATGTATTATAAGAAGAAAATATAATTTGGCAGATAGACATCCAATCACACCAGCGCATCTGCAATGAGCTTTTAAAATTAGGTGCGATTGGAGTGCCTTGAAATATAAATTTGAAAACGTACGCTAATGGCGTATACGCGCTAGGAGGGCTAACCCAATAATGGGTTTAATGACAAACATTTACATACCGGCACATACATTGGTTCTGGCCCTAAACTAGGATACCCTGTGTTGTGGCAACCATAAACATCGACATCACATACTTACAGGCAGATGATGATGATTCTATTGAAGACAATAGAAACAAATCACCTAAATTCAGTAATTGATCTTATGTTGAGGATGTGGATCACTACTATTGACTAAGACACAACAGAGATTGAAATGACAACGCTATTTATCCTCAATGAAAACTGGCTAGAACTAGATCATAAAACGCGAATCAGCAATTTTAATAATACCACAACGTGCCAGGGCTGCTCCATTACGATCCATACTATGTAGTCTTATTGTATGAGTTAATTTAAGTCATGCTTCGTGACAGTTTCATATCCCACCTCCACCCAACCTCATTCCGACTTCATGACATAATGAAGCAAACGCGCATTATGACAGTTTCAATAAGAAAGATAGCAAACAACATTGCGACATTTACATTCAGGAAACACGAAAATTACTTACTAAACATTGCTTCTGGCCCCACACCTGACCCTGCGACGTGGAATCAGAAACAGCGACGTCACACGGATATAAACATCCAAGACCTGGGGTTTTTCTTTTTATTTATCCCCAGCCGGAGATTGAACTCGGCACCTCTCGCATGGTAGGCAGAGATCACATCAACATATCGACACACGTATATTCCCAGATGGCGTGGGAGAGGCACAGTTGTGCCCACGTACAACCAGTTATTCAACACTCAATTTAGCATGAACCGGGGCCTAGCCCATCGCCGCAGCTGTGGAGAAAGTTCGTACTCGTATCACCTGCCTCGGCCGCACAGGTAAAAAAATACCAGGAGAAGTGATACCAAGAGGAAAAGACCGCCCGACCAGAATATTCAAATAGTCGCAGACTTGTTTATTGCACCATAAACCGTGCTGCCGTCGTTATGAACCCTCAACATTCCTGCGAGATTAAAACAGCCCTAGTCTGGAGGGGGACATAGACCCCTATGACCCCCATTATGTGGTGGTACGTGACGAGAGAGGTCTGAGCGCAGGCTGCTAATTTTGCAGAGCCTTTGCAAAATGGTTTATAGGAAGTTCATGTACTGGTTGCAAAATCTGATTAGGTTTCGTTAGTTAACAAACAAACATGGGGTCACTTTTCTCATACGCAGTGGCAGAGGCGCATGTCAAATTGAAAAAAATCTATCAATTGTACCATTGTACAATAAAACTTACTAACCACCAAAATAATAAAACAAAAAGAGAATAATATGTCCGAACGTGGATTCGAATCCAGGACCCTAAGATTGCGAAACGGATATCGAACCAATTGCGCCACCATGTGATAAGCCGCGAAATCTACACTCATTTTTGAATGATGTTTTAATTGCTTTTGAAAAATGGTTCAAACAGTACCTCGCATAAACAAGCAATCGGAATAAAAGTAAAATAATCTTGTTGTGATTTCATAATTCATAATTTCTTTATTGCACACAAATCATACAAAAAAACAAGAGTTACATAAAAAAGTGTGCAAAGGCGAGCTTATCTCTAATAAGAGATCACTTCCAGCAAACCAGGTTAAGATGGGAAAGGTTGTTTGTTGAGCAGGGGTAGACCTATGTTTGTTTGTTTTGATTTGTTAATTTTTCCGAAAGGGATTGAAATGCCTCCATGTCTCAAATTACATGATAAGATCGATTTTCAATGCGATTGATATCAGAATATTTGGGAGCTCTGTGGTGCTGTTGAAGCCGCGAATCTTAAATATCATAGTCACAGTTCATAAACTACAGGTAATTCAGTCAAGTTGTGTTTTTACCAGGAAAGTTTTGGGGTTGTTCTGATTTTTTTATGTTTTATGTTTTTTCGGCTGCTGAATTCGAATTTGAGGTTTGCATCCGAGCAAACATCCGAGACCTGAGCCTAGATAACGAATAATGACTTCGAGAATAAGCAAGCGAATTGAGCTGTCAGTGACTTTTAAGAAAAATTTTATAATGATCATTTGATTTTCGCGTATTTTTATATACATATGTCCATTATTTTGCTCTGATGGGTTTATTTCCCTTATAATCATTAGGCTGTTAAGATTCAGCTAGAGAGGTGATATCACCTCATCTCTACAAGTCCGCAAGCACAGCCAGTGGTATATGTGAGGTCAGCTCTGAAACAGTAGCAGATGTTCCCGCGTTGACGAACGATATCGTCTGAACGTGACCAGAGCGCTAGATTCCACCGGTTACACCACTAATACGGCAATTGACTCCGGAAACCCTTATTCATAGCCGGAATGTGATAGCAAACGAGCTGGAATGGGAAACTTATTTGGCGTACAATTCCGATGGAAAATGTATTGTTTTGGGGTAAAAATAAAATGGGGTCTGAATCCAGCCATTATGTGATCAGACCTTATTGTCGGGCCCGACGTAATAATACAGCCATAATCCGTCCAAAAAGAAAAGAAAGCGGCCATTCCCACCGGCTAATCCGCGCACCTTTCCCAGAACGGGAGATGCAATCAAAAGTGCAATTTGCCTAAGAAGGGAAAAAGTAAGAATCGCACAATTTCTGCAAAAACCAAACAATGGCTCAGGCAACAATGGGTTTTCGACAATGGCCGCGATCACAATCAGGACGGGCGAAGAAGTCCTCCAATTTGGAGACGAAACAGCCAATAGAAAAGGGAGCATCCCGAATGTACCATCTGCCGCAGCCGGCAGACCTCAAACGTCTAGAAAAAACCGGACAAGCGCAACACGGACCGCGCAAGTAGCGTTCCGTACGATATGCAAAGTAACACAGAAACCCTTCTGATGTCGGCGTATAAAATCAAATAGTAATAAGATTAGTGATGGTAGAACAGTGCTCATGGTATTTTCACTCAATCCAAACAAAGATGCACGCTATGCTGTTGAAATTATAATCGCAAAAGTTTTGTGAGAACGACTCAAAAAAGTGAGTTACTATCCCTGTTGCTCGGAGGCTATAACCCCCATTTGCACTACATTTAGTGCAAGTTAGGCTTGTCCTAGTTAGGATTCACCTAAGCCTAAGAACAACCTAGCTAAAAATTATTATTGCACTGACAGATTGGACTTAGGAATAGCTTAGAGTAAGTGCAATATTTTTTTTTGCTAGGAGCAGCCTCAACAACAACTTTAGTGCAAACGGGTGTTAGTCTCTCTTTTGTGCCTCACTGAGGATCCCTAAAAAGTGTTTCCGAACCGCACGAGCTTGCGAACCCCGCGCTTATGCAAACTTGTTTCTTCTAAGATGTTCTGTCATAAATAAAATTGGTATAAAAGACGTCACGTCCCGTAATTTCTTGAGCAGCACGTGTTACTATTGAATAGCGCAGTTTGGGCGCCAAAAAAACAAGGACCGAGTCCTGTCACGACAGGCATCGGTATAAAAAAAAATGGAGGATTATCTAACGTTGTTTGTGTTATCTGGATGCTTTGTCCGATAGCCAGGTTTGAATTCGTTCAGCCACCTGAACTCTAATGTTCTTTTATCTGTCAATGATGTAGATTCACGAAAATATCAATATTATTCAGACTGATATACACAGTCAGGTCATAAGTTCTGTCACACAATAAAAACTTTTGAATTTAGAACGCTGGCCACAAAAAAGTTTTTTGAATTCGAATTTCGAATTTTTCATGAAAATAAAAATGTGTACTTTTTAGAATTTTCCTCATTTTTAAATATGGAGTGCACACTTAAAGAAGACCGTGTCGCCAATTCAGATTTTCGACTTACTGAAAAATTTGAATATAACCAAAAGATTATTTTATCGTACCATAAAACGATACAATGAAGACTCTAGTGTAGATGACAGGTCAAGAAGTGGTCGCCCTCGCTCTGTTAGGACTCCAGCAGTGATAAAAGCTGTGAAGGCGCGAATTCAAAGAAATCCCATACGTAAGCAGAAACTGTTGGCCCTTCAGATGGGGTTAAGCAGGACCACGGTGAAAAGGGTGTTAAATGAAGACTTAGGGCATAGGGCATATCGAAGAAAAACAGGACCTCGTTTGGACGCTCTTTTAATGGACCTGAGACTGAAGAGATGCCGCGCTTTGTTGAAGCGGTACGCGGGAAAAAAGCATCGGGAAATTCTTTTTTCGGATGAAATAAATTTCACCGTGGAAGAGAGCTACAACAAACAAAATGATAAGGTGTACGCACACAGCAGTGCAGAAGCGAGCAACTGTATTCCGCGTGTCCAACGAGGTCATTTTCCATCCTCGCTCATGGTTTGGTTGGGAGTCTCTTATTGGGGCTTAACTGAGGTAAATTTTTGTGAGAAAGGCGTAAAAACGAATGCAGTTGTGTATCAAAATACAGTCCTCAAGAACCTTGTGGAACCTGTTTCTCATACCATATTTAATAACAGGCACTGGGTATTCCAATAAGATTCTGCGCCAGCTCATAGAGCGAAAAGCACACAAGACTGGCTGGCGGCGCGTGAAATCGACTTCATCCGGCACGAAGACTGGCCCGGCCCTCCTCCAGTCCAGATTTGAGTCCGTTAGATTACAAGATATGGCAACACTTGGAGGAAAAGGTCTGCTCAAAGCCTCATCCTGATTTGGAGTCACTCAAGGCATCCTTGATTAAGGCAGCCGCCGATATTGACATGGACCTCGTTCGTGCTGCGATAGACGACTGGCCGCGCAGAATAAAGGCCTGTATTAAAAATCGCGGGGGTCATTTTGAATAAACTTTATTACCATAAGAATCTATGTTTTATTAAGTTCATTTTGCTATATAAATGTTTACATAAATAATAAACATGTCTAAATTATTTCATATTGCACATGTGACAGAACTTATGACCTGACTATGTACATTGGGTGCGGCACACATTTAATTTAGGTTCAGATATCAGTGAATCAAATTCTATAGTCCAAACTCGATCCATAATTTCCTGCATAAAACACTCGACGTAAACACAACAAGCCAACCCGAAAGACGCAGTCATTTAAATTTCAAAGAAAAGTTCACGAAACAAAGAGAAGTCAGTTCAGGCGGGAATCCTTGCAAATGCCAACTTTATAGAAAACAGGCCCTATTTATTATTAAAAGCTTCCATTTGACTTGCAATGTACTTATTTTGTGTACTTACAAGACACCGTAAGATTGTCAAAACAGTTAGTTGATAAACTGACGTTTTTTGTCGTTTGTTGGTCAACTATCGACAGATAGTAAACTGTAGCGTACTGCTTACTATATGACGCGTTAGTTGATAAACTTAGGTTATAACCGTTAAATAGTAAACTGGTTTAAACTTGAATTTCAAACGAAATACCAGGGCAAACACTGCGGTAGCTTAGGTGGAGACAAGACAAGGGGACGAGCGCAGCGAAGCCCTCGAATAGTCTTCGTGTTAGGTTGACATGTAAGGACAAAATAAACGTAAATTCTAAACCCTGTCGGTCTGGTTTACTATCTGTCGATAGTTGATCAAATAACGGTTTTGACTATCTTACGGTGACATATATGTACAAGCATGTTGTAAGTTCGGGTCAAATTCGACGACCCGAATGGCCGAGACGGCAGTGACCCTGCCTACGAAGCCAATATATTTATATTCTAATATTTGTTTGATGAGAACGGATGTTTGTACCCTAGTCATGGTTGCTTATCTATCTAAGTATAATATTTATCTATGTAAGTATGTGTACCGTTGTCTAGTACCCAAGATACAGGGAATCCTAGTTTGGGGCTAGATCAATGTGTGTCAATAGTGTAGAAGGTATAAATCTTTCGGGTTAAATATGACCCACTTACCGATTTCCGATTGAGCTGAAATTTTGCATGTATATGTAAATTGGATGACAATAGAATATTTTGACATTACAATATGATGACCATATAACATGGAACTGATCTGATGATGGAGCCGGGAGCTGGCCATGGAAAATCTATAGTAAACGACGCAACCCTATCGAGTTTGGGCACATTTAAGGATAGTCGGGACGGGTCGCGATTTGAACCTTATGCCTTGGTAATAAAATTTAAAACCTATAAAAAAGTGGCGTTAGCTAACGCCGGTGGTATTCAAGAGGTTAATTCGTCTTGACATTGACATGTCCTTTGTCCTATAGAATATTTTTACGACATGGAGCTGATCTGATGATGGAGCCGGAAGGTGGCCATGGGAACTCTGTAACAAAACGACGCAACCCTATCGAGTTTGAACTCATACATAAAATTTTAATTGAAATTTGATTCAATCCTATCAATTAACTAAATCACTCAATTTATTAAAAAGCTTGCTGCGAGATTTACTTATGTAGACGTAGTTACCTATCTATTTTACAGAATATGTTATTGAATTGACAGAAGATTCTCGTGACATTGAATTGACAGAATATGTAAATCTCGCAGCAAGCTTTTATATCATATTAACTGTGCGATGTAATTAATTGATAGGTTTGATTCAATTTAAAGTTAATTTTCTTCTTTTTAGAGCGTTTAATAAAAGAGTTTCTTTCCAAATGTTTTTTACTTTTCATTTATTACCAACCCAGTTTAAAGTAAAAAACAGTATTACATATACATTGCTTCTGGCCCCACTCCGGAATACCCTGCGTCGTGGGAACCAGAAACAGCGACTTCACACACATGCAAACAAGACCTGGAGTTTTTTTTCTTCCTCCCAAGCCGGGATTCGAACCCGGGATCTCTCGGTTGTGAGGCGAACTCGAACCGAAACGCCACGGAGGTTAGAGCAATTGGCACATTGAAATATAAGGGCACTTCAGTGGAGTATTTTTATAAGAGTTCATATCTTATCAAACAAACACTCTATTAAATTTAATTGCAACAAACCTCATCTGACCGTTTAGTCTACGCCAAGATAGGTCCACGGTCGATTAGGATTATATTTTTTTAGTTTATTGTGATAGGCAGGTTCAACGTTGCATCGTGATTTGCCAAAAAACACAGCCCTCAGCGAAACAGGTTTTTTATCGCAGGAAACATCGGGTTGCAGGATTTTGTTCCAACCGGACCCCGCCTTCGGCAACGTACATCATGATGTGTGCGAAAAAATCCCTAATAAGGAAGTTATTCCCACGAACCAAACCAAGTGGCTAATCAGACATAACTAACACCTCATTATCCTAAAAAGGAAATCAAAGTCAGAGTTCTTTATTAGGTACTGTAGATATTTACATATACTTAGCAAAGGTAATTTTTTGCCTCTTCTCTACATTGGACCACTGTGGGAGAAGAACGAGCCGCGAAGCCGCGTGCGAGCTATCAAACCTATTATAAAACTAAGCAGTCGAATTAAGGCTTAGGTACACAGGGGAGAAAATGTTCCCCAACACGTAGCTGCTGCATTTACTTCGCTGCCGCGGGACTGTGCAACGTTGCAGCGTCATGTATAATTCACTTAGTTAACAACTTAAAAAAACCGACTTCAAGCCCAAGCCATATGTTACGGCTAAAGCTAGGTGTGAAACTAAACTTAAGATTTTTTTTTTTTTTTTTATGCCCGAAATATTGTTCATTGCGATAAATTATTTCAACATTATTCGGCTAAACTGCAGTTTAGCCTCGACGCTGTTGAGGCTTAAGATGGGAGAGAAAATATGGTTGACATAAGCCGCCTAAACTTAACTTTATTTTTCAGTATACCTAGGCTAATGTTGAAAAATTACCGTCTTAATCTGGAATAAGTGATGATAATGATTCGGTAGCCGTAAACACTGCGTTAGCTTAGGTGAAGGATAAAGGGGGCTTCGCGAATAGCTTTCTCATCTGAACAAAATTACCCCGCCCCGCTCCCCGCAGTCGCACGAATACTTCGTTTTCAACATTAGCTAACTAATGTCCAACATTAACCGAAACGCATCGGCTAATGTGCAGTGTAGCCCATTAAAAATGACATCCGTTATCACAAACGAACATCACTTTGGACATTAGCCGAGGCTCGAAATTAATCTTAACCTTTAACGTGACAAGGGGTCTTACAGGCCCAGCGGCGTCAGTAAAACAACATTTTGGCACCTTCTCCGGGTTTCCTTGGGCACATCACCTGAGTAGCTTCGAGTTTACTTGCGTCCATGCCGTAGAAGGGGATAGCTGTGTCGGACAGGCTCAAATCGGTAAGTTACATTGGCGTAAAGTTCGGCAGGGGTCTCTCAGACCCCATGTCACCACTTACGTAATTTTTTACGTAATTTTGTTGTATTGTTTTTTCACATTTTTAACCGAGAACAATCAAAACTCCAGGAAAGCAGGAGCCAGTTGTCTGTTGTCTGTCTGTCAGTTGTCTTCCTCGATAAAAGCGCCAATCAAATTACCAGTTTGAATCGTGTCCGAAACGTGTGTGCTTGCAGTGTGCAAAAAAAATATGCCCAGACTGCATATAAAAATTGGCAAAGTTCGACCATTGTCAATTTCGTGAAAATACACTTTTGATTTTAGTTGTTTTTTTTTCTTAATTCATTATTACTTCAATATTTTGAAAAAAAGGATTTTTTTGTCAAAATATGTTGATTAATTTTTGCTTATGTAATTTGTGATCTCATCTCTAGTTTTTTGATTGTTAAGACGACATACATTAAAATTGCAAGATCGTAACAAAAAAATATATTCAGAGTATAGTTATTTGTTTTATTTTATCCATTTATATATGATAACACAGTTTTTACATACTCTGGCTAGCTACCACACTTAATTTCTATGATTTATACTAGATACCGCAGTGGGCCTCTCAGTCCCCTCGTCACCAGTTACGTTACACAAAAACCATGTCACCAGTCAAAGGTAGACTAGCCGGCTAATCTTAAGTTTAGTTTCACACCTAGCTTTAGCCGTAACATATACATATTTTATTTTTGTTGATTGTTTCAAAAATGAATTTACCCATCAAAACAATGATCATCAAAATCGATTCATAATTGACAGAATATTCGCGAAACAAACATTAAAAAAAACAATTGAGAACCTCCTCCTTTTTGAAGTGGGTAGAAAACGAGCGTTGCGCGACATGTTAGGGGACATATTGTCCGCGACCGTATGAGCCTCAACACGGAGCGCGGCCACCTAGCTACAACAGAACAACAAAAGGAAACCACTCCACATAACCAATAGATGTCAAAACTCAAAGGGAACCAGGCAATTAGCAGCCTTAAACTTGACAGTTCAGAGTCGTAAATAGTGCTTAAAAGGTGGTACGTAACAAGCGAGCCAGTTTGGACGAGGGCACGGGATGCCGAGATTGGAAATCGAACAATAATTCCCGAACCGGTTATTTTGCGAACCGAAACTTGAACTGCATCAGTAGGAGTGCCATGGAGCTTGATTTGATGGCTTTTTGAGAAATAAACGAATATTTTCTATAAAGTGGACCTGGACTTGGAAGGCCCGATTCACCAAATGTATTTCTGATATAAAATAATCGTGTTCTGATTGATCGATTTTAGGGTTTACTCATTACTCGACTTGCTCATCATCATCATGCTTAGCCCACATGAACCCACCGCTGGGCACAGGCCTCTTCTCTATAGCGCAAGCCCTACGGTCCTGTGCCATCCGCATCCATTGAGATCCTGGCGACTTTAGTATATCGTCGGACCATCGGGCAGCTGGTCTGCCCACTGACCTTGTTGCTCCCCTTGGCCACCAGGCGACAGGTCTATGACGCCGATTAATCTTTAATGTCAACGAACCTTCGTAGTTTAGCAGATAATCAGTTTTTTTTAATCTGGTCTTCCAGGTCCAATGCAGAATATATGTACGCTTGTACATATGAATACTCTTAAGATGTTCTGCCTAGGACTGTTAACCTCCAATAGTTTGGATGCACAATGAGATGAGATGTTGAGAGTTGATACTGATTCAGGTGCTCTCGCTTTCTGCCGAACTTCAGAGAGACTAGCACATATCTTCTTACCAGTAACAAAAGCAATAAAAGATGTTTTCAATACGCATATCACGTGGACCTCCTACACTTAACCCTGCGTAATTGGTGAGACATCTTATTCTTGGTGGTTATGGTAACCGGCATCTCAATGAATTTACACTCCTAATGCGATGAGAAAAAAAAATCCAAAACGAAACGGACGAACGAAAGGAATGCTCCATTATTAGATAGAAAGCCAAAACACAGATGTGTTTGCTTACTTCATAAAACAAAATATTAATTTGGAGGAAAATGTCTACCTGTGGCCTATAGCACTAATTACATATTAATTTAAATTAATAATAAAAAATAATAAATAAATAAAAAATAACTAATACAAATTAATTTATACAATTATTGTAATTTGTCCCCTTACAAATTGTACGCCTGTTATGTTATGTTATAGGCCACCCATCCAGCTACCACCAAAGCTAACTGTTGCTTAACCCGAGTGATCGTTTTCTACCATCACAATAACAATATGAAGCCTCATCAATAAATTGATTCATTATAAATATGGATTCAATAAACAAAGTCCTAAGGGCCACTTATGCAGCAGTTAACCACTTAAAAGCAATTATTACTTAGTGACTACATACAGGGACAAATGATCTTGTATTAAATTACTGCTATTAAGACACAATACGAGTAAATTAATTTCAATAACATCTCTTGTTCAATGATAACTGCAGGAAACTACGAAGAGGACTATCAAAATTATCTATTAACTCAATTAACTCATTCTTATATGTAATTGTTTATCATATATTGGTTTATAAATGGATCATCCGTCAAAAGCCCATGACAGCGTTTCTTTTATTGCTTACTTATATTGTTTCTACCCTCACATATTATGAAATACCTAACCTAACTACAAGTTATTGTACTCCCAGTTTTCCAAGAAAAAACCACTGTAAAGTAACGCGTTCATCGAATCGACGACGTTAGCACTGCAGACAGACACACATGAAGACGTGTGATCGAACAACAAATACGCAAACAAAAAAGCACGATTCATTCGCCGAAACAACGAACGCGCTAAAAACACCGGCCGTATTTTTTTAAAGAAAAACAATAAAACAGCCATTCACGTCGGCGGCGCGGCGTACGCTGTAATTCGAGCTCGCCGCCTCCAACGTTCGTTTCTCACGCATTCCGAATTCAAATTTAGGCGCGAATCTGATCTGTCAAGCAAACTGGTCAGCATTGCCCGACCAGACCACGCAAAACGCTCCGTGCCCACCGACCGGCGGCGGAATGCACGCTTCAGATGCGCACAGACAAGCCGCCGGCAAAAACATACAATCAACCGAGATATTAATGGACCAGAAATAATTAGGTATCTTTATTGGACGCTAGGTGGTGCCACAATGGCAATACAATAGCTTCTGATGATATTACTTCACGCTCGGCCGAGTGGGGAGGAGACCTGCTATTGCAGATTTGGATTAGAGGACAGGCGGGGTCCCTCACAAGACCAGATTTGATCCATAAAAAAGTGTTATAACTTCCCGTCTAGACACGGTCGCGTGCGAGCTAACGATCGTTGTTTAATATTTATACCGGCTTTTGTACATAAATATTTAGTTTTACAGTGAAAAGAGCTTCTGTCGGCTTCTGCTCCGGATATTACACTTATTAATTGAGGCGTAAGTAAGAGAGGCAAAACAATCGTTATTGTAAATTAAAGCAAGAATTATCAAACTGTTTTGACCGCAGCCTTTTGTCTAGCGAGCGTGTGGAAACAAACGTAATGTTTTGCTATTTGTAGATTGAAAAACAGTATGATTTGTGCTAATTTCCTCTATTATTGTCTAATCAATCGCCGACCCGCGAACATATTGGAAAACTCATCACAACTTTGCATGAATCAACATTGAGTTTGAAGTCTAAAAGAACTTCAAATGTTGGGAAGTGGGGGCAAAGGCACCATAGCAATGGGCGTATAACAACAATTACCACAAATTTAATGAGAAAACAACAAAAAAGCGTAATATACATTTAAAACCATATCACACCTTACGGTAGGAAATGAGTGAGCGTTTCGTTATTCCACATGACGTAAGTTTATGAGACCAATAACCTCAAAGCATAAGCGCACCGACTTAATAAGCTCACTTCATCGGAGCAAAAACAAAATGCGAAATTGCGGAAATTGCTCTATGTAATTGCCTTTTTTCTGGCATATAAGTTACGTTGAAAAAAATACCTGTCAAGTTTGCGCTGATTTCGCGTGATGATCTTGGTTTCGAATAATTTTACTTGAATATTGAGTAAATCCATCGCTATTCTTCGCTTCCCGATGGAGTCAGCCGAGCGAGTGATAAGTAAGCAAATGCAACTTAGGGGGGCTGGGAGAATATATTTTTAAACTGGCTTCTGATATTTTGCTAGCGGGATTATGTTGTATTCCTACATCTCTAGCTACTTCTACGATATTACTTTCTATTATGTAGTTTATAAAAAATATATATTATACAAAAGTCAATTTGTTCCCAGAATCTTATCAATTGGACTATAGTTGAAATCAATTAAACTCTATCAGTCTATATTGCTTTTTATATCTATAGACCAACAATCGTTGATGTCGAATAAAAACCTTTTTTACAAACGGATTAAAATTGCACGGTTAAATGCGTTCTTTAAACATTTTAAGCTTAGACTTAATCCTACCAAGCAGTGTGGTCTGCAAATATAAGTCTTTGAGTTTGAATAAAAACGCATTCACGGACCGAAAGGCGCAATAAAAAATAAATCCTGCCAACAATGGATGAAAGATCACAATATTATTGGCTGTCTTTAAACTATTGTTTAGAAAGTTCAGAACGAAGTATTAACAGAGAAATGTGTACCAAAATAGTTGCAGATACATAACCACATACCCAGCCACATCTTATCAGGAATCAATAATTTACATTTACATTTATGATGATTATGAGTCCTCTCCGTCGTATCCGATGACAGCGGCCTCCGCTTTCTTCTTTCGTTTGCTGTGATGCGGCTGGCGAATCCGAACTTGCTTTTAAATATCCCGTTGCATCGGACACAGTAAAGTTGCCACGAATCATTGTAGGTGTAAGTGTAGGAGGGCTTAGCGCGAGTTTTCTTTGTATGGACGTTTCGCTGCTAGGTCTGCCAGTCGTGTTGACTCGAATCCGTCAAGACCTTCAGCTGAACGCAATTCTGGCCTCGCTTGGGCAAGATGCTGCCTCGCTCGGGTGGCATATCTTCTGTAGGACCACCGAAAAAATATAAAGTTTCCGATCTCGTCATCAAAAGACCTTTATCATTTATGCAACGAAATCAAATATTAGTTTAGGTCCGTTCTTTCATTCATATATCAATCAACAATGGAGTACCACTTTGACACCCACTGTGTCTTCCGGAGCTGTCAAACAAGTTTGGCCTTTAGCACTATCGGCTCAAGATGGATGGGACTGGCTGTGGACACATGATTCATTGAATGGTATGATGCGCGCGGGACATCTCTTTTGTAACTTTGATATTTTTGACATTTCATCGGCCGTTAGACGTTGTTGTCTATTGAAATTTAAATTCTACACCTACGCGCTTTTTTGCTCACCTTATGGCGGTGATGTCTTCAATAAAATCGAGTTTAATAAGTTGTCTTTGAGTTTTTGGTGTGTCAGTGAACTGTAAGGAGGTGGGTTCTTTGGTGATGGGTTGAGATGAGATGTTCCATGATGACTTAATTTGAGTACTAGTATTTATTGTCGGCTATATACGTAAGATTACTGTCTATCCGCGTTACTACAAAAAAATATTAAACGTAGTTTAACCTCAAAACAAACGACAAATCCCATATTTTTTTGTCTTTAATTGAGTGTTGATCGGGAGTTAATGTTTTTGTGGTAAGGCCCTCTAAGTCTATGCTAGACCTTTATAGATAGAACCATATGCGTCTATAAAGGTAAGATTTATTGGACGACCGGTTAACCCTAGCGGTTAGTGACCCTGCCTACGAAGCTGACGGTCTTGGGTTCGAATCCAGGCAAAGGCAAATATTTAATAATTTCTTTATTGCACACAAAATTTTAATCAAAATTTCATTTAAGACAAAACAGTGCACAACGGCGTACTTATCTCTAAATAAGAGATCTCTTCCAGCAAACCGACTTAGAGAGTAAGAGGTGATTGTTGAGCGGGGGTTGACTAATTGTGTAAATATTTGTGTGATGAGCATTAATATTTGTTTCTTAGCCTTGGATGTTCTCTATGTATTGACATAAGCAATTAACTCTATTACATTAACGTCGTCTAGTACCCATAACACAAGTCTTGTTGAGCTTACTATGTGTCTAGTTCGAGTTTTGTAAGATTGTCCTCAAATATTTATTTATTTTTATCCAATTATCCTCTTAACCATAGATATGTATTATGAAAGCAACATGGAAATTGCAATCTTGTAAATGGATCGGGGTTAGAACGACAGCTTACAACTGTGCCTATAACAGTCCTTAAGGGAAACGTTAGCCCTAATTTGATAATAAGGGTACAGGTTACATTTTAAAAATGGCGTCTCTAATAAAATAGGATGTTCCACAGTTCTCTCCGACCAACATTCGCCCGAAGCTTGGTGCTATTGCCTCGCACACCAATGTTCAGTCAAATTGCCATTAAAAGAGGCCGCTGAATAAAATCAGCAAAGCTTGAGGCGACATTTATATGGACGAATTAATTTAGTTGGTAATACGGGGAATAGGTAATTCTAAGAGCCTGGACCTTGAATATTAGGAAAGTGTTTAAGTAAAATAACAATTACTAATTACAAGTAAAATGCACTTAATGTAAAAATAAATAGGCGTGACTTTAGGGCCTGTTTCAAGATGGCCGGATAAGCCCCACACAGATAAATCATAAATTTTGTTTGTGAAATGACAGATGAATCTGTCCTAAAGAGCTTATCCGGGCATTTTAAAACAGGCCATTAGTAATGTTATGTTTAAAAAGTAAGAGATATCTGTTCTTAGAAGTCCGGTACTACATTATACAATTTCATGCTAACGACACAAATGACATGTCGGTAAGAACAATAAAAAAAAAAGATGACCACCTCCTATTTCGTAAATTTTAAATGTTCGTCGTAACGATGGTCTGTAATGTTCATCTGTCGGTTTTAAACGATGGTTTTTCAGAAATACTTATTCTGAAAAATCATTCAAACCGACACAGGAAGTATACATAAAGGGCGGTTACTACAGACCGTTCGTAACATTACTTTTATTATCACCAACACGTCTAAAAAATAACCAATTAAGTAGAAAATCTACTGGCACGCGACCAAACCCTATCCACGTCCAGGCAGCCGCTTGCAAGCGTCCTTCAATGCAGTTCCTTGCACCATTTTTTACGACAACAAAAAAAAACCCTCCCTTCAAAGACGTTTTTGTAAAAATATTGCATCCATTGAATCGAAACGAAACCAAGGCGAGACGCACAAACGGTTCCAAATTCAAAAACGTCTCGCACCTGGAGAAGACGGTGATACGCTCCAATTTCAAAAGGCGGTAACCGACACAACAAACGCCATCAATAAATCAAATCTATACTCTATAAATAAGAGTATAATTACTTAATACGGAACTGGGCCGTCGCGAAAATCGTTCACAATAGACTCTCGCGCATAATAGGAGCACAAGACATTGAGTAACGAGATGCCAAATATTGCAGGGGATTCGCTCCAGTTTTTTTTCGGCGCAGGTGACGTTCCTGTTATAGAAATTCGGCAAAATTCAATTATTCGCCGAATTGACAATGCGTCGAGTATATCCTGTTGCTAGGCGGCGGTGGCAGCGTATTATCATACAGTTAGCTCCTCTCCTTCTGGGGTCGTAGAAACGGCACTTTTACAAATTGATCGTAAATTATTAGGAAACTGAACTACGGGCGGTTGCCCAAAACACAAACCTTGCTTTGATCGTGGGTAATGCATTACAATCAGGCAAATGTAAGTGCCGGGTAGAGCCTTTAAACAAGTTTATGTACGATTGTAACTCTGAATAATGTAAGGATCGTTCAAGTTTATCAAATTTCAATAAACATGATGATAAAACTTGATGTATTTCGGGTATTATGTGTACTTAAGAGAATAAAGCGGTAAAGAGGACGCATATAACCGCATATAGCCGGCACGGGGTAAATGTGGACTGATTGATAGTATGGGCTAGCCCCGGTAAACGTAGGTGTAAACTGCGCTGCAGGCAAGAAGGCGGAATTGGGAATTGCTACTGTGTGCGTGCACAGCCGGCCAATGGGCTACTTGACAAGAGTACACTACACTGAAGAAACTTAGATAGACAAATCTCACACTTCGTCGAAGTCTTTTTCGGATGGAAACATGCGCCTCGCGTTCTGGACTGTGCCACCCTTACCCTGTATTTTCTAAAATAAAATAAACTGTCATTTATCTATATTTTAGAAAGAAAGAAAAAAAGAAAGAAAGAAAGAAAGAAAATAATTTATTGCCAAACATTCGGTTGAAGAATAAACAAAAATAATAAATAATAATATTTGGCAAAAGGGCCAAACTCAGCAATACTGTGAGCATGAGCTGCACAGCGCTGGCCTGCAGCAGGGCCCCTTTCTCAAAACATTTAGCATTAAGAAAAGGCGCGAGTCGCATTTACTTGAACATGGAAAAAAAGGCTTTTTTGCAAGAAAAGCGGCTCGCCTGTCAGTCAGTCAATGCGGGTTTGAATCCCGATGCTGACCAATGAAACAAGTAAATTATACGGACGTACTAAAGTTGATGGAAAACATCGCGAGGAAACCTAAATGTCTCCACAGTGTCTGGAGCAAACCCAACCTATTGACTTTTCACTAAAATTATAGCCTGACCTCTCACTCAGGATCTCTACGAATCCAACGACACGTCATTTGTTAAAATCCGTCAAGCTGTTAGTACTCCAGCGCCTTTTTCCATTTTCGAAAATTTAAAAAACTGAATCGACAAAAAGAAAACTATTTAATAAACGAAACTGCTCACAAAAATTCACGAGAATCAGTTGCCCAATCCTGAACGGGGTCGCTTCGCTCGCTTGGTCAATTAAATATAGGACCAGTGCGAACATGCTTATAGAGAAAGCATGGCGAGCGACAAAATTTAACATCTTGAGATAATCAGTAAACACCTAAAAAATAATCACAGACTAGTTGTAGAATCGCGCTTTAGAATCGCGAAAGTTAGGAAAATTATTCAAGGGTCAGGGCATTCTCTAATAACAACAAACCTGACGGGAGATTTTGAAATTGCCCTTTGAGCGATTTAAAAAGCATGTAAAAACGACTTTTTCCAAAAACGGGGTATTACAATGTTCAAGATTACATAAATAACAATGCATGAGGTCTCGTTGTTTTTTTGAATTTTGAAATCTTTGCATATTATTTATAATAATCAATCCTATTGTAATAATTGTATTAGTTAGACATAACCAACTTTTAAAACATTAAATTCATTCATGTCGCCACCGAGGGGCACAGGCCTTTACCCTGATACGAGTAAGAATGAGCCATGCTCATCACGCTGGCTGGCTCAGTGCGGGTTGATGGATGGGTTTTACGAGACGTACTGCCAAGTCTTGAAATTACCATTTGAGCAATTTAAAAACCATGTTAAAGCGACTTTGTCGAAAAAGGGATATTACAATGTTCAAGATTACTTAAATGACGGGTCTGTATGGGGTTAATCTGGCTCAACACAGACCTTGCTGTTAATAAATTTGTAATTATTTATTCCTGCTTATTAGTTATGATAATGATATATAATATTTTTGTATTAGTTAAGCACCAGCAATTTTTAAGAGATCTAAAAATCAATCTGTGGGAGTTTCTACGCCCTTCTTCTCCCACAGTGGTCCAATGTAGAGAAGTGGCAAAAAATGACGATTGCTAAGTATATGTAAATATCTACAGTAATAAAGACATTTGGAATTTGGAAGCAGCGACGAAAATACTACCAAGTGATACATTTTACAACGGAATCACTGTTTTTTTTTGCAGTGAATTATGAGACAGACTTTATAAACCTAAGTCGATCTGACTTAAACTAGCCGAATGCAAAATTAGAAACACCAAAACGTAATACAGCTGGCGCCACCTACAGTACTTTCGCTGCACTATTTAGTTACAACTACTCGACAACAGATGTCGTTAGGATACTAAAATTAAAATTTTAATTACTTACCAGCGCCCTCTAGTGGTAGATAGCGAAATCTTGCCGCAAACTCGTTAGCAGTGATCCCAACACCGCCATCTAGCGAAGAACACTGCAATCCAATGAGCACAAACACCTTCCAAACTTTTTTCTCAACACATTCACATTATAATTTTTCACGTGTTACCTAGTTTATTTCTACACTTGGTTTTCCGTACACTGATCGCACCATTTCTGGCGATTGAACTGCTATTTCTGATGCACATGTTGATCTCAATTTTTTGGTTATTTATCTGAAACAAGACAAGGAAATGCATGAGGATGGCACCTACATTCTGCAAAATCTGTGTTGCGAGGTGTAATAATGAACAACTATAAGTGACAAGTTACGAGACAATGTTAAAAGAACTCTAAGACCCTGCCTGATTATTTTGCGGTTCTTATAATGAGTACAATCAATAAAAGACTGTTCCATCCGTACGGTTATTATGGCTATCATGTGGTAATAAAATAAGTGCATACAACATATATATAATATTTTGTCAAATTAGGAACACACTCTTTATAACAACACTAGCAGGTGCCAGCGGTTTCGCTCGCGCAAACTCGGCCGTGTGTTGACATATCAGTCAGTCAATAAGTCAAGACTTTGAGCACAAATTTAGAAACTATATTTTTTTATTAATTTCTCTAATTATATCTTTATTGCACTACACAAAACAAACATATCATATATATAGGACCTGTCCCTGACCTACACCTGTGTCCTCTATACAAAGTTATCATCTTAAATATTTTTATAATAAACCTATATGGACTTGTTATAATGAAGTATCTACCAAGTAGTTACTAATTTGGTAGAGCCCCTTACCTAAATAAACCTTTCATCATTTGTGTTTAATAGCTATATGATGTGAAGAGAGGCCACACCCAAAGATTTTCAAGCAATCAAGTTGAGCTATTACTAGGACATTTAACCGAAAGTGTTTCTAGAATTAGTTAAGCCAATAATTGGGGAACATGAGAAAATAATTGTTAGATTAATTAGTTAGAAAAAACATGTTTTTATGCTAAGAAGATATATAAAGTGCTCATTCTTTAATATGTTTGTGAATAACCATTTACAAATAGAATAAATTTACCACAGAAAAGTATAAGGTATGGATTATAGATAGAAGCATGAGGTATTTTTACTAAACCAGAATTGGATGAATGGTCACAATAGCGGCGTTGTTATAGGACACATATAAGAAACATGTGTTTTTATTAATTATACATACCACTGACACTTCATCCACTGAACAGACAATCCCAGAATCACAATCCATGGCACTGACTCTCAACAAAACCTAACCAAAGTCCCTCGACAGCTTCTGCTAACACCTTTTGGATAACCACGTTTTAGGAAAAACTATCCTATATTCAAACAAAAAACCCGGTTCAAAGTCTTACTAAAGGATCTAGCTTATCTCAAAATGTATTTTAACCCGATCTGAGTAAGAAAAACTGAAATATCGAATAATCAAAGTGCAACCACGTGCAACTCGTATGCAGTTTATTGCATGGTCATAAAATCGTATCGGGAAACCATTTAAACACAACTTGCGGGACACAAACTGAAAGTGATTTTATCTACAGCTAATTAGCTATATATCAAATGAAAAATACAGCTTATTCGAATGGCTGGGGTTGAAATTTTTATACAAAGAAAACATATGATCGATCGAACGAAAATTGCACATTGCCTGACATTGCACATGGAATGGAAAACTGTCTAGCTAGTCTATGGTTCGCTGTCAAACAAACGTCAACAATTATATTTCTTCCGAGCTGTCAAAGACATGTAGAGCTTTCTAGTCTGTGGTCCGTTCTGTTATTGGGTGGATGATATAATTGAAGAAAGAACCAAAAAAATTTAATTAATCATTTACAAATTTTGGGTTTATATCTATCTAGAATATAGATGGAATAGATGGATGATGGATGTACCAATAAAATGTGACATTTCATAGTAGTGTGAGAATTACTGAATGAACCGCCGAGATCTGATAGAATCGATTGGTGAATGAACGAAATAAGTTCAGTAATATAGAAGTGTTTTTCCTGAAATAACGCCCGAACAAAGGACGATAGCTTATGCATCGCTTGAAAAAAAAAAAAAAATTTTTTTTCTTGTTTGTTAATTTTAATTGAAGATTGCCGTATTCAATTGGTCCTGAAAAAACCGTGACGTGCGGATACACTCGGCCGTAATAAACAAAATTCAAATTATCCGAAGAAACACTATCTGACAGATAATTGGGTAGAACCGCGAAATATTTTTATTTTTGCTGACCCCATTTTCCTTTTTTTATACCATGAATGTTATTTGATTAATTGGTGTTTGTTAAATTTGAGTGAATGGTACATGATTGTATCATGTAGATGATTACACAAATTCTACGCTATCTCTTGAATTTATATTTAATTTATTATTTTTTCCATTACGGGAGTCAAAGTAAGGACTTTGACTCCCGTACAAAATTAATTTGTCCCTTTACCTCTTGAGTAAAGAACTTCCAAGACCTACGAAATCGGACGTCTACCCCGTATTTTTTTAATTAAGATGTCATTTTGCGCTATGTATCTCTAAAAATTTTACGCTAATTAATAACATAGATATTGTTTTATATATTTTTAAACTTTCCACTTCACTTCACTCCATGTCCAATTTTTTAATGTGTGTGTTACGTCATGAGTGAAACGGTATTTTCTTCCACTTAGAGGAATAATCTGGACAGTTTCATTACTTTTTTGAGTGTCGAAGCTATTGATCACGACAATGGCAACATTAAAAAAACATAACAGCCATTTTTTTTTCGAAGAAAAAGTTAAAGGGTCATTTTCAAATAGAATATAATCATTATGGAGAGCATATCGGTTCTTTTTCAAACTTTATCTGTTTGTATCTAATACAATTGTTATATTTCCGGTTGTTCAATAGAAACAATACCAATAAAAAAGTTACTTTAGACATTAAAAACATAATCCTAACTTTGTCCGAGATATTTAGCATGTGAGTCACACAGGGGATGTCACGGACAACTTCCGAGTTTTTTGTAGCAATCCTGCCATTTCTATGCATTTATTTCGTAACTGGCAACACTATGCGTCAGCCATCATTACTAAACCTCCGCCATTTTGATCGAGTGCCATTTTGTGGTGAAACACTGAACGACCGGCAGAATTTACCAAAAATAATCAGTTGAGTCACAGCACATTTCCAAGCAAGGTAACGTGTCTTTTATTCTTATGTTTTTACATATAATAGACCTAGCACATACAAGTTTTATTGTTTGTTCGATTTATATGTCCTGCATTTGTTTTTTGCCATTGTAGCTTTTTGAGGTTAGAATTTTCACAAAACGTGCTAACCATGTGAGACATGAGAGTCACAATTTTGTGACTCATCTGACGTGACTCACATAATACAAGAAAAGTAAAGATGTGTTTAGACACACTTGCAGAAAGTCATAACCAAAAAATTAACTTAACTCAAAATAACTGACATTTTCGAATAAATACTAGTTTTTGTTTAGATAGCCTTGTAGTAGCACAGATAATTAGTAGTAGTTAGTAACTAAAGTACTTATAAAAAACTAGTTTTAATTAGTGAAAACCCGCTGCAACTGCAACATATTAGTACATATTAGTAACTGGGTAGTAGCTATAATCTAACGTGTGTAAACAGCTCCACGAACATTAAATCAAAAAGCTTGTCTAAATTTTGATTTTTGTATTAGCAGTAGACTCAGAATATAGTACATAAAATTTCCTACCATACAAATATAACTTTTATCCAGAACTCTCAGTGGGAACAGTGAAAAAGTGCAAAAACAACAAACAGTGAAGTGTATCAACAATTCATTTTTTCCAAATTACCTGCAAAATAAATCCGGTTATACAACAACTAAACTGCCTACACCATATTGTAGCCATTATTTGATGCTGTCTCCAGAGTCATTGATGGTTCGGAAGGTTATAGTTTTGGGCCAGCACCGAGTACACGCAAGTGATCCGGGTTCGAATCCTCACCGACAACTTTGCTTTTTCTTTCTTTATTCGTCATTGTCTGAATACTGCCGTCTGTCAGCGGAGAAAAGAAGTAAGTAAAAGGTCGTAAGTGGCACCCCCAGCGGACATCCTAGGCAACTCGACCCGTGTGACTACTAGCGCCACAAATTGTGTCCCTAGTGGGCGTCATAGGCAACTCGTCTCGCTGACGACTAGCGCCACCAGATATAGCCACCATATAATATCAAAAGCCACAAGTAAAATAGCGTGACATCCAATAACATGAACAACACGTGCTATGCCTGCCAAGCAGATTTTGAAGCAGACGAGGGCCATCTGCGCTGCAAGATGGCAAGCTGTCCCAACTTATTTCACCTTGCTTGCACCACCACAACTACACGCAGCATGACTAGGGAAGAAACTGATGAGTGGGTCTGTCCAGAGTGTCGTATTTCTATGAAAAGGGGGGGGCGACAACACTCTAACACCCGTAGGCACTTCTAAAACGCGATCAGCTGCCGTAGCTACAAGGAGTAAAGTCATAAAACCCCTGGCAGACGAGGATTATCGCTCGGTTGAGTATTTAGAAATTAATGCGGAAATCAGGAAATTGCATAAAGAGGTTGCTGACATAACGGCAATGTTAAAAAACGTACTGGAATCCGTGGCAGGTTTCGGTTCTAAAATGAACACCTTGATTTCCCGGACGGAACTGGTAGAATCAAAGTTAGAGACTCTTGGAGGTAGAGCTCTAAATGCGGTACAGGAGACTCCAGATTACATGGTAACGCAACCATCTGCTACGAACCAGCAATTGACACCGACGGGGATGAAGGCCAAAACTAGCACCGGAAGTACTTTAGCGTCCAAAGCTGTAGAAAAAGCCAAGATTGTGGAGAAAAAAACGGCTTCGATCCGACCGGAGGTAGAAGGAAAGAGAGAACGGGCAACACCATTTGCCCAAGGAAAGCCCTCACAGGAGATACGCAAGGGAAACTCGTCTGAGGTGCCAAAAAATGCGAAAACGTTAAATGAACCAGAAGACGGAGAAGGATGGACAGAGGTCCGGAAAAAAACACGTCGTCCGCAATCCTTGTGCTGTCTAGCGGGATCGAGCGTCACCACATTGCAAGCCGTCGAGCGCCGCAGATACTTCCACTTATGGAATATGCGGTCCGTACGTGAGAGCGACGTCAAGGTAGAGTTGGAGAGCGACTCCCTTGTCCCAAAGGTAGACCCACAGCATCCGCCCTTGGCCGTCAGTGTCTGGAGTAATGTAGTGCTAAACTCTACTGTTGACGGATCTGGGAAGCAGGTGTCACCACCGGATCTAGGTAATTCTGAGCACAGGCCGCGGTGGAACTATCGCAAGGCCGACTTTCCTCTCCTATATAGCTCTCTGATGACCGCAGACTGGGCACCTCTATATGCTTCAAAGGATGTAGAGGGGGCGGTGCAGTGCTTGTATACAACCATGATAAATTTATTAGATAATTGCACTCCAAGAAAAAAGCGTAGAACCGGGTACTCTAACAGATACTGTTATCCGGAATGGTACACGGCGGACTTAATACGCGACATTAAACTTAAAGCTAGTCTTCACAAAAAGTATAAAGCTAGTAAGTCTCAGTGTGATTATGAAACGTTCTCTAAAAGTAGAGCCCTCGTCAAGAGCAAAATTGTTGTGAGGCATGACCAGTTCCTAACAAGAGTTCAAGCTCAACTTACAAAGGATCCGAAATCGTTCTGGAGCTACGTCAAAAACAAACGTTCTAAACGTAGTAGTCCAACCCGTGTCACCAAGAATGGCGTTGCTATAGCCGACGAGGTATGTGCACAAGAGTTCGCGAGATATTTCGAGTCTGTCTACGCTGAGGTGCCACCGCGGTTGGACGCGGAGGCGGCTTTGAAAGGGAGTGGGAGCGCCCGGGTGCACGTCGCACAGCTCACACTCAGAGATGTGCGCGCTGCCCTGACTCAGCTAAAGCCAAAGCACTCCGTTGGCCCTGATGGCATACCACCTTATTTAGTTAGGGACTGTAGGAGGGTGCTGGACAGACCGTTGCTCTACCTCTTCAACCTGTGTCTGGAAAGCTCTGAATATCCCGATGTCTGGAAGATTACGAGAGTTATTCCAGTGCCAAAAGGTGAAACAGGGTCGGATGTCAGTGGCTACAGACCAGTAGCGGTTCTGTCCACGTTTGCAAAGGTCTTTGAGTCGGTGTTACAACGTAGTATATACCTCCAGATGAGGGAGCAGGTTTCGGACGCACAGCACGGTTCCGACCAGGCCGTAACACCGCCTCTAACCTTCTGTGTTTTGTGTCTTACGTAACGCCTCCACTTGATGCGCGTGGGCAAGTAGATGTCGCTTACTTCGACTTTAGAAAGGCCTTTGATACAGTGGACAACGACGTCCTTCTGGAGAAGTTAAGTGGGGTCGGCTTTACTCCCCAACTTATGCGGCTTTTTGTGAGCTATCTTAAGCACAGAAGATAGTATGTGGAATACGCGGGTTCTACATCAGAGCCGTATTTCACATTTTCTGGCGTTAGTCAGGGCAGTAACTTGGGGCCTTTAGAATTTATTATTATGATTAATGACCTTCCGAAGGTCATTAAGGACGCTGTCTGTCTCTTGTTTGCGGATGACCTCAAGTTATTCCTGGAAGTAAGGGACATCTCGGATTGCGAAAAGCTGCAGAGGGATATAGATCGTGTGGTTGAGTGGAGCAAACACAACAAACTGTTCTTCAATGTTGGGAAGTGCGCGCTGATGTCTTACTCCCGCGTACGCGAGCCTTTCCACCATAAGTACTCGGTAGATGGGGCAGAAATGACGCGGGTAAGAGAGGTCAAAGATCTTGGAGTGCGTATGGCCACTGATTTATCGTTTTGTAATCACATTGTAGATGTCACTAAGCAAGCATTTAAAAAGCTCGGATTTGTAATGAGACAATCAAGAGAGTTTAGGAGCATTGAAACTATAAGTGCCCTATACAATGCTTTGGTTAGAAGCAAACTAGAAAGTAGTGCGATTATCTGGCACCCACATGAAGCGAAATATAGTGTCATGGTGGAGAAAGTGCAAAACCGATTTGTTAGGTACTTTTATCTGAAGCTGTACGGAGACTATCCTTTCTTCCCGCTTATGTATCCAACCCTGTTCGTGTTGGGCATGGTTGGTTACAATGAGCTGGGGGTGAGGAGGGGCCTCGCACTTTCTTCTTATGTATTTAAGGTTTTCCGAGGAATGCTCGAAAACCCTCTGGTGTTGGCGAGGTTGGGACTGTATGTGCCGAACAACTACCTCCAACCAAGGAACCATAAGTTGTTCTACATCCCGCTGGCGAGGACGGAGATGCTGCGGGAGGCACCTGTGATGAGGGCTCTCGCTCTCTTTAATGATATAACAGAGAGAACCGAGGTGGACCTGTTCCAATGTTCTTTGACGGGATTCGCAAGGGTCGCCACTTATTGTCTGTGTTATAGATAAGATTTATTTATAGCTTTTTTGTCCTTATATTTACTGTCTGTTTGTGTCGATTTGGTTTTTACTGTGATGTCACAAGCATGTATGTTTATAAATAAATAAATAAAAAAAAAAAAAAAAATATTATCCGTGAAAATACATTTCGACATTTTATCATTAAATCATCATTTTAACGTCAATCAAACATCAAACAATTTTAATATTACTGATACGTATAAATAAATAAGATTTTAACAGGATCCCTTTGACTTTGCCTGTACAATTGCTATATAGGTAATATTTTTATTCCACCTGATATTTTACATTCTAGCATTATAAATTATGTCAAGAGGACCCATTATTTTAAGGCTCAGCCGTGTGATATTTTATGTACAATATTTTACAATTTGTACATAAATACATTAAAATGAACAACAAAGTCTGATACGCACTTTAATAACAACTGTTTTCAGCAATTGGAATTGTAGAAATATCGGCTTAAAATTTATAAATTCTTAATTCATAATAATATATAATATATAATAATTCATAAATAAAAAAAACATATTATACAAGGCGTAAATGAATTAACCCAAAATGAGAAACTACTTTGTTAGGGACATCATTCTGAGCAACTTTCATTATGAAACCGATTTGATCAGAGCAACTTTATTTTTCACTTCCTAGTACATTTTGGCCTGAGTGGATCAGCTGATTTGTATGGAGAAGTGAAAAAGCAAGTTAAAACCGCGTAAGCTAATATTTTTAAGTAATTTTAGTGAGTGTGCCCTAGAGAATAGTACGGACTTATTAACTAAATAGATAATAAATTAAAATACAAGTAAAATTATTATATAAGTATGTGTATGTAAATTGATTCATGTACACAGTTCCTTATAATTATGTGACTCACATAAGTATAAAAATACAGGAATGTCACGAAACAGTTTACTCACAAATTTTATCAGGTTAGTCACAATGTACATTTTTTTGAAAATGACCCTAAAACATGTGGACGAGCGATTTTTCGCCAAAAAATTGTCGATTTTTACTGCTCGATTCCAAGGTGAGTATCCATATTCTGTCTCACTGTTATATTTCAATAAGCAGGTTTATTTTCACACATTGAAAAAAAACTACTGATCAGACCGAGGCTGTCCACTATAAAGAGATAATTTATATTTTGGGTAAGGTGCCACGGTTTTTTGTCATGAATGTTACAATTTGTTACGAAATGCGTTACGTCACAGACATGACCAATTTTAAGTATACTCTATTTCATACCACTGTGCACTAACGTCAAATTCAAGGTCAATATTGAATACAGAGTACATTGATCTATTTACAATGAAGATATGAAGTTTTTACATTTTCTTTTTGGGGGGTGTGAAGAGGGAAAGATCGAAATAAAATCTATGTTGCAACCAAGGCAAGAAAACAAACAAAAAAGGTGGGTTCGTCAAAGATAAACCTACGAAGAAGCAATACAAAAATGGCACTGGAAATAAAAACTTGGAAAAAGACGTTTAGGCGGTACATACAAAAGAACAAAAATACTTCGAATAACATATAAATGTTTTTAGTTTATTTTTTGTAAGTCAGAGTATTTTAGTTGTTTAGTTTATTATGTATTTTTTGTTTTAAAGAAATTACAACGTTTGTGATGTTGTATAATAAACTACAGTCTTCACAGAATAAAAAGCTCAGAGAACTGGTTATTATTGGAACTAGATTTACGCATATATGAGCAGAATCTTGTAACTACATTTGATTAATTGACGTTTCGTTGGGTAATAAATCCATGTAATATATTGTGTTTTAATCATTGTAATGTTCGTAAAAACTTCAAACAGTAACAATTGGCTGAAATTAACCTCACCGTTATTTTATACATTGCACTCCTAATTACAAATCTAATGAATGTGATGTTCATCGATTCGTCGCTATAGAACGAATGGTAGACAGTATACTTAATTATATATGGCTCCATCGAAATGACATATATCGAAAGGACATATATAATTCACGTGTGATATCAATTCCCGGCTCATCTGCTCTTTGTGCATCTACACCTTTACTCAGTCGGATTTCAATATGCATCGTACGAGATACGAACTTTTACTGAATAAAATCTTAATTATTGTCACAATTTGGTACTGTTAATTATGCTTGTTATTATTATTTACCGCGAAATCCATGCGGAAAAATACCAGGAACAGTAGATGGATGAATTCCTTGAAAAAGGAAATAAGCTACACGAAGTACTAATCTTACGCGGACTAAGTCGGCGGGTACCATCTAGTTATTCATATACTTAAAAAATGCAATACCAACTCGCGTTAATAATATTAGTAGGATATAGAAATTGGGACTCATATTGCGAAATGTTTGAGTTTTCCCTTGCTTTGTAGGCTAAACAATAATCATGTTAGAATTTTGATGATCGGTGAGTGAATCAGTCAGTGGGTCAGTGACAGAATTAAGGAACTTTGACTTGCCTTAGTTTTAAATCTACTGGTTCAAATTTAATATAATTTTGGCTTATACGTAGGTATAATAAGTTATATAAGTATGTTAAGTTATCTTTGCCAAAAAATATTCAGGCTTCTAGCTTTATCCACAACTAAGTTAACCGGGGGTCAAAAATGCCCTGAATGACTTCCAGTAAATGATGGTAACGACTGTGCCCGACGCTTTAAAACAAAATCACATAGTCCCCCAAAAACAAAATGACATAGTCGTAACTGTTCAAATATTTTTCCAAATGTTGTAGTGTGAAAGACAAAGTGTATATACTTTAAATACCAGAAGCGATAAAAGTATTTATTTTGATAAGGATCAATTTGTTACGTCTTATACTATTTGGTAAAAACTAATTTCAGATATTTCGACATATTCATTACATTCAAATTTCGAACTCCGACGCCCGCCTGTGTGCCGCCCCTAGTCTGTGAAGTTGGTACTACTGAACAAGCTAAACAAGTGCAAAGCAATGGCAGCTTATGTGCAGCAAGCTTATGACATGAGTGTCGATAAACTAGTGTATGTAACTGTACATAATTAGGCATTAAAACTCGAGTTTTATTGCCCCTCATTATGTATCAGTCACATAAACGACTATTATGGCAGATTTTTTTCCTACTTACCTGACACTTATCAGTATATTTTGGACAATTCACAAAATATTTTTATAAATTATAGCATATGTGTTATTCTGATGTGTAAACTACATTATTGTGAAATTTCATTAAAATCTATTTAGTAGTTTTTGCGTTAAAGAATAACAAACATGCCTAGATACATACTCACAATCTTTCACGTTTATAATATTAATAGCTCGACGCTTCAAAACAAAATCACATCGTCCGTCCCGCAAAAACAAAATCACATCGTCGTAACTATTAAAATATTTGTGCAAGCGTGTGAAAGAACAAGTTTATGTTCTTTAAATACCAGAGGCGATAAAAGTATTTACTTTGATAAGGATCATTTTGTTATGACCAAGTGTGCTTTAGAAATAAGGTATCAATTGTTATTGTATTTATGGCAGAATTTTTTCTGCTTAATAAAATGCAGTGGATTTGAGTTTGAAGTAGTGTCTACAAACTGATCCTTTTGGAATATCGAGTTTTGTGATCACGTGACATTTGTTTACCTTTCTGGACAATGTAAGATGTATATATTAAAGCAGAGTATAAGCATGCACGACCCTTTTAGGGGCACTTTATACAGCTTTATGTCTATCTCACAAACAAGACCCATTTCACAAGTCTTCGCCAGAAGGAGGTTAATATGTGTTTGTATTGAGGTCCAGCGTAAACATGTGCGAACGTCACAAATAGATAAGTAGTACCATTTCGGAAGTACCCGCTATAGTCCAAACAGTTTAACGGATTTAAAAAAAAAGTGAAGTAAAGCGAAGCCGAAGAGAAGTAGAAAAGATAAATAAAACTTTATCAAAATGTATAAGAAGGATTTAAGTTTATAACTCAAACATTATTATAGAAACCATTGAACAAAATAAAGGACAAAAAGTATTTAGGCGTAAATTAAACAAACGTAGAACAGAAATCAACAATGTTAAAGATAACTCCGGTAACCTAATCACAGATCGTGATAAAATAATACACGTAGTTGAGGAGTTCTACGCGAAGCTGTATGGGTCACAAATCGAGGAACTGTTAGAGAGACTAGAAGATGAACTGTTACCTGCGGTAATAGAGAGTGAAGTCCGAGATGCTCTAAGCCAAATGAAACGGGGTAAGGCATCTGGTGATGATGGTGTTTATGTGGAGATGTTGCAAACAGGATCTCCAGAAATACTTAAACTTCTTTCCATGCTTTACAACAAAGTCATGTATGAATGCAATACTCCGAAGGCTTGTGATAATGCAATAATCACGATCCTCCACAATAAAGGCGATAGGCAAACTTGGCAACTATCGTCCTAACAGCCTCCTTTCCCAAGTATATAAATAATTTGTAACATTTTAACACGAACTCTGGATGAATATCAACCAATAGAGCAGGCGGGCTTCCGGAGTGGCTACTCAACCATGGACCAAATTCACGCAGTCAAACAATTGATGGAGAAATGCCAAGAATATAACCGGCCCATGTGCCTGGCTATTGTCGATTACGAAAAGGCATTCGACAGCATCGAGCACTGGGCCGTGTTTCATTCTCTCCATCGGTGTAATATTGACAAGCGATATGTGGATATCCTCCGGGAGCTCTACCAGAATTTAACTCTTTAAGTACGAATGCATTTAGTTTCTGACTTCGTGCCAATCTTTAAAAACCTTTAAACAGCTTTACTTCGACTACGTCCGCAGTGTGTTAGAATACGCCTCACCTGTCTGGTCTCCAGTATACCCGACACACATTGATCGACTGGAGTCCGTGCAGAATAGATTTATCAGGCAGCTTGGTTACCGTAACCCCAGTGGCAGGGACAGTTAACACGACCATAGCTTGGTGTCATTTGCGGTCAGAAGATTATTCGCAGATCTGAAGTTACTCCACGGCGTGATTCACGCAGGCATAGACAGCAGCAAACTGCTGAGCAGAGTGCTGCTGCGCGTCGCCCCTGTGCCCGCACGCCGGCACGGACGTGTGCTTGCAGTGCTGCACCATGCGCGCACACGTACCAATATATGCGTCTTACTTATCCTTGAATAGGAGCATCAATATTTATGAGGAGCAAATTTCCCAGAGCTTGATATATTTCTATTCATTCGCTGCCCTTACTTTTTGTCGGAAGTTAGGAAATATTTGACTTCGTCACCCTTTATAACTTATTCACTATATTGATTTTCCCCTAACATTATCTTAGAATTACATTTTACTATTTCCCATCGGAACTCGATCCCACACACACACATACACTCACACACCCTCATACACCATTCAATCAGCAGTTCACCATATTGTCAGACCAGTTTGAACTAAGTTTAACTTATTATTACTTTACTTTCGACAATACCACACACTCATAAATTTTCTCCTCATTTCATAATCAAAATATTGACCCAGCATACATAAACATCATACGAGCCACTTATAGCAATAGCAGAGTAAACAATAAATTGCAATCCGTCCATAATTTTTAATAGATAGGCGTTAAACAGTGAGACCCCTTGTCTCTTAATATAAAATACATTTTAATTCAAGTAAATCCATACACAAAGAGATAAAAACATGGGTATTATTATATGGAGATTTTGTGTGTGAGTTCAATTATTAATTGGCCGCCGGTTTTACCAGTATAAGTAAGAGTTTTAAAAAAAAGTGTTTTATTTAGTTTTGATTAACATGACGGACTCGCACATCAATCGTGCGGGTAAAATATCATCTGACAGAGATTGTTACTGGTTTTGGATCATATGGTAGGGGTACAGAAAATAATACAATTTGCCTTTTATGCTGGAGAAATTGACTGACATAGTGTTGTTTGCTGCTGATCTTCAAGATTGAACGATAATTCACAGTTCATAATTTATTGTTAAACGCTGGTAAAACCAAGGGTATTAAATTCTCACTTCAAAATGTAAGCAAGTTGTGACCAGTTTAGTGATAGACAGTTTAGAAATTCATGCTACTACCGCCCACTCAACACAACTTTACAAAACAATTAAAAGATTACGACTGAAAAATCTGATGTCATTTAAATGCTAAATAAAATTAATAGTTTAGAATCAAATGTAAAATCTTCTCGTAGCTACACCTAAGTATTGCACTTCTGTAACCGGTTTAACAATCCCCTTTACCAATTAATCTAATCTGTTGCTCATACAAAAATCACCTATCTACTGCCTTGTTATAGTTATTACCATCAACATTTGTCAGAACTATGGATACGAAAGAAACAGAAGCCGCCAAAGATGATTTCGAAACTGCAGAATTGTATTAATCACAGCAAAATACTATAATCAGCAGTACTTGTTCAGTCTTCTCTGTCGAGAGTTTACAGAAGTTTTCTTGGGGTATCTGGCTTCATTAAAAGGCCAGAAACATTTAGGCATTGGTGCACATCTGGGAGGAACGATATTTTATTCATCATGAGGTCAATGCGAAATGGCCATCCACCCCGAGTCTTAGTGCACAGGAGCCAAGAAGAATCCGAGAGGAAGCTACCAGTCAGTGCACTGATTGTGCACAATGTAACGTTGTAAGTTACCGTTGTCTTCACTCTATCATTAACTGGTCTTATTTTAAATTTAAGTAGTAATTCTCTTAATAAAACTACCAAATGAGGCTAGTAATCACAGTATTAATTTTCACGCGCTGTACTAGCAACATTCCACTGTTGACAACTCACTCGCTCTGCTATGATTGGCCCGTTTTAAACTAACTAGCCGTGACCGCAACTTGACTTTGCGGCGCCGGCGTGATTCCGAGAACTCACTCAGCACTATACGCACGTCCGTCCTACTGGCGCTCTGTAACGGTCCCTTTTTACCGTACGCCGACGAACGACTCTAAACAGTAATTACTTACGTTTAATCATAACGTACTACTAGTAGTTACGTTTTAGTTTTGTCTGTGCTTCATATTAACCCCGATTGAGGTGAGTGGTGAAAGATACTGTTTTAAAATCATCTTACCGTTAGGTACTTTCGGGCTTACTCATTTGTGTCCAGAATCATCTCATTTCATTTATTGCTTGTTGCGTTTTATTCCTTTTAGACTCGCTAATTATTATTTCGCGATATTCACATCGCATTGTAACGCAAATTGCTACCCGCTTTTAGACACGCGTTAGTGTGTCTTGGCTTCTTATAGAATGTCTGGAAAATATGTTCAGCTTACTAAATTATACTAGCTACCTTTTTGTGTGGAAATTGTTGATTGTTACCGGCAGATTTCATATTTGGGCATTTCATAAAATGTCCGGATTGTTTGCATAATGTCCCAAGTGAGGTCTGCCGATAAACAAATAAATATCCTTTTTTCATATATAGAAATAATTAATGTTACCGGCAGATTGCACATTTGGACATTTTGTAGAATGTCCGATTATTTGTAAAATGTCCCAAGTGGGGTCTGCCGATAACAAATATGAATGCTTGCTTGTTTTTATTCCTAGCACTGTATTTTCCTTTGTATATGTAACTCCGTTCTGATTGTTACCACCACGACAACACTATTCTTTTCTTGGCGGGTGGAGCATTCGGACGGAGTGCAGTAACAGATGTTAAAGGAGGAACGGTTTCGAATTCCAGTTCGGGGTTCCTGGCACCTCTTCGGGATCACCGCTTTTCCTCGCTACCCTACGGTTTCCCGGTTCCTGACACCGCTTCGGGCTAACCTGCTTCCCTGCTCCGGCTGCATTCGGACCGTTACTTCTCCGACGTCAGCGGCACTCCGACTACGGCAAAACCCGCAGGGAAGATTCGTTGCTGCGTAACCAGGGTCAGACTACATTTGGAGAACCCACGTTAAATAAAATTTCTTGTTGGCTACCTATTTGGAATCTTTTTATTCCTCTCCAAGTAGGGACGTCACAGTGGCGCCCATAACGTGGTTAGTCTGGCCTTGCTTACGCTGTAAGTAGTTAGTTGTTTGTGTGTGCGTGTTTTTGTAAACGTTTACCTGTGTTGTAATTTTGGTTTTGCTTAGCAACTTCTGTGTACGTGGTTATTATTCAAACTTTTAAATTGTAGTGTTTTTTTCAAATTCCTACGTTGGTTTTAATTTCTCGTTCTCTTATAAAAAAATTAACCACCTACCCACTAGTTGCAATATTTTTATTTGCAGTTTTAACATATATATTTTTTTCTACATCGTCATTCACTTCATTCATACCGTCAAAACCTAACGTACATAAATCATTTTGTAACAGAACGGAGACTAATTAGTAGCGTCATTTTCAATTCCTTGATTTCTCTTCCTGTGCTGTCCCGGGAAATCAAAAAAGAATACGGCAGTTGCATTTCCTCCTGTGCATGTCGTAAGAGGCGACTAAAGGAATCAGTACACTTTCACTACTCATCTCTTTGGTATTTATTATTTGAGCTGCATCATGTCTTTTCAAATTAAGTTTCTCTCTCTAAACAAAGCAGAACTGGAGTACGAAGTTGCCATCAGAGGTGAAAACCCAGGCACTACCGTAGAAATTTTACGTAAACAAATAACTAAACTTGTGACAGAATACCCGTCAGAGGACGTTCTGTTATCTCACCTTGAACCTAAGGACGACTTACTTGCAGTCGTCAAAATCTTGGACAAAGTGCAATCTACTCTTGACGGACCTGCACCAGATAGATCCTCTCTTCTTAGGACACAAAATCTGATGCACCATGTCTATCACAGATTAAGTCGGGTACCTACGGATGAAAAGTTCGAAACGGGCCATGATCAACTGTCGGAGATTTACCGAAAATATTATTCGAAGATCCTAGCTCTCTTATCACAAGCAAAGGATCCCCTTTCAATATCTTCCTCGTCTAATACTGCGTGTAGGGAATCAACGCCATCTGTTAGTGGCGCGAGCGTGATTTCTGTAACTTGCGAGCGTAGCAATACTTCCGAACTTAGTAAATTGAAGTACGACGGGAAATCATGTGTTCGGGCTTTTATCGAAAGGGTTTCGGAACTGTGTCAGGCCAGAAATATTTCGGACTCCAAACTTCTGTCCTATGCAACGGAAATTTTCACCGATCAAGCATTGCACTGGTTCCGAAGTATAAGAGATAGCGTTAACAACTGGTCGGATCTCAAATCTCTGTTGTTAGAGGATTTCAGCCAAACTGACTATGATTATCGTCTACTTTCTGAAATTAGGGCTCGCACTCAGGGCGAATCAGAAACGATAACCATTTATCTTTCCATAATGGCAGGAATGTTTTCGCGCTTATCGAAACAATTATCCGAAGAGGACAAATTAGAGATACTATTGCACAATATCCGGCCATGTTATGCGAGTACGTTGGCCTCGGCAACTCAGATTGTGGATATTGGGGTATTGAGAACGTTGTGCAAAAATTACGAAAATATACAAACCCGTATGTCACACTTTCGCGAGCCACCAACGATTACCACACACACACTAGCACCCGAATTTGCTTACAAGCCATGTAAGACGAAATCTGACAACCATGTCTCTGCGATCGCTCCTACAACAACTGTAAAGTCAAATAACTTTTGTCTAAGATGCCGCTCTAACACTCACGATCTTCGTCAGTGTAAGGTTAGTCGTGACGTCATCGTCTGTTTTGGGTGCGGTAATAAAGGTGTAAAGAAACCTGAATGCCCTAAATGTACTCCTACCGTTCAAAAAAACTAATTAGCCAGAATTGGGACGGTTCTAAGGGTCATTTCGATAGAGTAGATTTTGAAAAATGGCTACAAACCCTTAGAAACTTCTTCTCTAGTTTCAGAGTCGCCTCAATTCTGGATAGTAAACCAACAAAGGACAGTAGACCCTATATTTCCGTTAGAATCGGGGACATCCCTGCTTCTGGTCTACTCGATTCTGGATCTGCTGTCACTATTCTCGGCAATGATTCTCATAAATTATTGTCGGACCATGGTCTAAAAGTATTTACCGATGATTGTATCTCCGTGACTGCTGCTGGAGGCCAGTCCCTTCAAAGTATTGGCTACATCAATCTTCCCATTCACTTTGAAGAACAATTCCACATTATTAAGGGTTACGTGTTACCAAATGTGGACAGCCCACTTATCCTAGGCATTGACTTTTGGCGGATTTTCAATATTTGTCCCAAATACTTAGGTAGCATCACCTTGTCCAACTCTTCTTTGGCAGAAATAAGTATCGACAAAAATGAGACTTTTATACAGTCTTACGATAATCTCTCTGATTCACAAAAGTCCACAGCCGATTCAATTGTCAGTCAATTCCAGGAAATCTCCACTGACAGTATGGGCCTTGGTAGAACTAGTCTTATAACTCACCATATCGATACTGGTGACTCTCAACCTATAAGACAACGTTACTATCGAATGTCACCTGAGAAGCAGCGAATTTTGGTAGAGCAAGTCGACGAAATGCTAGCGTTAGATGTAGTTGAACCTTGCGAGAGCGCTTGGTCGTCCCCTGTCCTCATTGTCTATAAAAAGAATGGACAACCTCGCTTTTGCCTCGACAGCCGTAAACTGAATTCGGTCACAAAAAAGGACGCATATAACCTACCCTATATAACTGAAATATTAGACAACCTACGCGATGCAAAATTCTTATCTAGCGTAGATTTGTCGAAAGCGTTCTGGCAAATTCCAATAGCTCCAGAAGATCAAGACAAAACTGCATTCTATGTTCCAGGCAGAGGAACTCTCCGTTTTAAGACCACTGCTTTCGGTCTCACCAATGCCCCTGCCACTCAACAAAGGCTTGTCGATCTTCTGTTCGGGAATTTTGATCTAAAGGCGTTCGCATATTTAGATGATATTATTATCATCAGCAGCAGCTTTGAGGAACACGTGTCCTTACTACTAGGCGTGCTGCATAAATTAAAACAAGCGAACTTATCCATCAACCTTGAAAAATGCAAGTTCTTCAGAAATGAGTTGAAGTACTTGGGTTATGTTGTGGATGCGCATGGCCTTCGCACTGATCCTGAAAAAGTCGAGGCTATCCTTAATTTCCCAACACCCACAAAAAAAAAAGATCTTAAACGCTTCCTTGGAACAGCCACGTGGTACCGCCGTTTCGTCCCCAACTTTAGCACTATTGCCGGACCACTCAACCAGCTGACTTCAAGTAAGAAGAACGCACCCAAGTTTCAGTGGACAACTGAAGCTGATGATGCTTTTAATAAGCTAAAAGAGTGTCTTGTATCAGCCCCGGTTCTCTCTTGTCCCAATTACGATTTACCGTTCGAAGTACACACTGATGCGAGCAATTTTGGGATTGGTGCCATGCTCACACAAACGATTGATGGTAAAGAACATCCGATTGCATACATGAGTAGGGCGTTGTCGGGATCTGAGAAGAACTACAGTATAACCGAGAGGGAGACGCTAGCAGTTTTAACCGCTCTAGAACACTGGCGGTGTTACTTGGAAAACGGAAAAACCTTTACCGTTTACACCGACCACTCCGCGCTCAAATGGTTCTTGTCACTGGACAACCCTACCGGAAGACTAGCACGCTGGTGTGTGAGGTTGTCTGCCTTTAATTTCGAACTTAAACATCGTCGTGGGGTCGATAATGTCATTCCAGATGCACTATCTCGTGCTTTCCCATGTGCTTCTATCAGTACGGTCAACTCTAATTTGACTACTACTGACACATGGTACAAAAACATTTATAACGGTTGTTTAGAAAAGCCGAACCTCTTTCCTAACTACTTGATCGAAGGTGGTGCTCTCTATCGCCACTCCAAAAATAAGTGCGAAATGATTTCGGAGTTTTCCTGGAAGGAAGTGGTGCCGAAAGAATTGCGTGACAGCGTCATAGAGGAGAATCATGCTGACCCTACTGCTGCTCACTTGGGTATTTTCAAGACCTATCGACGCTTACTTCTTCGATACTACTGGCCGGGCATGCACCAAGACGTCGTACGTTTTGTTGGTTCTTGTTCAAAATGTCTCACTTACAAACCACAAAACCATCCGACGCTGGGTACGATGGGTCGACCTAAACAATGCTCACGGCCGTTTCAAATGATATCCATTGATTTCATAGGTCCACTTCCGGTCAGTCGAAAGCAGAATAGTTATATTTTGGTCGTAACATGTTGCTTCTCAAAATATTGCCTTATTTTTCCCATGCGACGCGCTACTTCGGAAGCTGTCGTCAAGGCTCTGGAGGACTCTGTGTTTCTGGTCCACGGAATCCCACAGACAATATTCCTTGACAATGGTACCCAGTTTATTAGCTCGGTAACAAATACCCTCTTTAAGAAATACAAGATACCTAACGTATTCTTCTCTCCGAGATATACTCCGCAAGTAAACACTGTCGAGCGCTATAACAAAACAATAGTTACATGTATTTCCACCTACGTGGACAATGACCACAGAACCTGGGACACTAATATTCCCAAAATACAGTATGCCATTAACAACTCCGTCAATGAAGCAACTGGCTACACTCCATCGTTCCTCGTGTACGGACGAGAAACGGTTACTTGTGGTTCTCATTATACAGATAACGATCTGGGTGAGGAACTACTATTTCTGCCACGCGACATTTACGCTGAAAATCTGGGTCACCTGTCAAAATATTTTGATAAGGTACAGGCATCTCTTTGGCACGCACATAAAAAAAATACGGCGCACTATAATCTTAGGCGGAAAGAGGCAGAATTCAGCGTAGGCGACATTGTCCTAAAACGTGCTTATGTCTTGAGTGATAAAGACAAGTACTTTAGTAAAAAGTTAGCGCCCAAATATACCAAATGTCGCGTCTCCGCTAAGAAATCACCCTTGGTATACATTTTAGAGGATATGACGGGAAAGGACTTAGGCACCTGGCATGTTAAGGATCTAAAACTAGTTAAGAATATTTAGAATTAGGTTTTGGATTTTCATTACGTATGAAAACCCTTTACTGGGCGAGGGGGTATTGTAACGTTGTAAGTTACCGTTGTCTTCACTCTATCATTAACTGGTCTTATTTTAAATTTAAGTAGTAATTCTCTTAATAAAACTACCAAATGAGGCTAGTAATCACAGTATTAATTTTCACGCGCTGTACTAGCAACATTCCACTGTTGACAACTCACTCGCTCTGCTATGATTGGCCCGTTTTAAACTAACTAGCCGTGACCGCAACTTGACTTTGCGGCGCCGGCGTGATTCCGAAAACTCACTCAGCACTATACGCACGTCCGTCCTACTGGCGCTCTGTAACGGTCCCTTTTTACCGTACGCCGACGAACGACTCTAAACAGTAATTACTTACGTTTAATCATAACGTACTACTAGTAGTTACGTTTTAGTTTTGTCTGTGCTTCATATTAACCCCGATTGAGGTGAGTGGTGAAAGATACTGTTTTAAAATCATCTTACCGTTAGGTACTTTCGGGCTTACTCATTTGTGTCCAGAATCATCTCATTTCATTTATTGCTTGTTGCGTTTTATTCCTTTTAGACTCGCTAATTATTATTTCGCGATATTCACATCGCATTGTAACGCAAATTGCTACCCGCTTTTAGACACGCGTTAGTGTGTCTTGGCTTCTTATAGAATGTCTGGAAAATATGTTCAGCTTACTAAATTATACTAGCTACCTTTTTGTGTGGAAATTGTTGATTGTTACCGGCAGATTTCATATTTGGGCATTTCATAAAATGTCCGGATTGTTTGCATAATGTCCCAAGTGAGGTCTGCCGATAAACAAATAAATATCCTTTTTTCATATATAGAAATAATTAATGTTACCGGCAGATTGCACATTTGGACATTTTGTAGAATGTCCGATTATTTGTAAAATGTCCCAAGTGGGGTCTGCCGATAACAAATATGAATGCTTGCTTGTTTTTATTCCTAGCACTGTATTTTCCTTTGTATATGTAACTCCGTTCTGATTGTTACCACCACGACAACACTATTCTTTTCTTGGCGGGTGGAGCATTCGGACGGAGTGCAGTAACAGATGTTAAAGGAGGAACGGTTTCGAATTCCAGTTCGGGGTTCCTGGCACCTCTTCGGGATCACCGCTTTTCCTCGCTACCCTACGGTTTCCCGGTTCCTGACACCGCTTCGGGCTAACCTGCTTCCCTGCTCCGGCTGCATTCGGACCGTTACTTCTCCGACGTCAGCGGCACTCCGACTACGGCAAAACCCGCAGGGAAGATTCGTTGCTGCGTAACCAGGGTCAGACTACATTTGGAGAACCCACGTTAAATAAAATTTCTTGTTGGCTACCTATTTGGAATCTTTTTATTCCTCTCCAAGTAGGGACGTCACAACAATTAGAAGATTTATGAAGGATGGCAACCTCATTCTAAGATGGCCTGCTTTTGGCCCAAAAATCGTACAGAGATACCACCAAGATGAATCCATAGAACGAGCATGAAGTAAACATGCTCATTTCAGGTTGCCTTTCCAACCCTGACAGATTTATACTTAATGAAATTGGTTACTGGGGGGTTGATGGGGTTTAGCTTTAACCGTTTATCCTGTTTTTAAGACTAGTCAAGTATTTAATTAATTAAGCTTACAAATATCTTTGGAAACGGAACGTTTTTAGAAAAATTAGTTTGGGATGAATGTCAATTAGACTTAGAATGCATGAAAAGGAAAGTAACGTCACTGTGACAAACCGACATCTAGGCAGTCCATCCTGGGCAGTGTTGTGGCTACTCCCTAGCTAGAGTGTTTTTTTTATGAGCCGGAGCAGAAACATAAGCAAACTTGGATTTCAGTAGGGAACATGTTTTAGGTTAGTTTAGGTCAGTTTATACTTTGCAACATGGATCAGACAAACTACACATTCTATAGGCTAGTTATGGTTCAGAGGGGCTCCCCTAAACCCTCCCTCTCTCCCCCAACCCTTTATGTAACTGGAATCCGTGGAAAAATTGCCCGATTTTAGTAGGAAAGCAGTTTTAGGTTAGGTTAATTTAGGTAGAATATCTTGAGAACCATACATTTCCTAGTCTTGATATTTCCCTCCATCCTCCTTCCTCCCTTCTCCCTCCCCCCATCCTCCTCTGAATCTGTCAGGGTTGGAAAAATTACCCTGGATGTCTCTTGAAAACTTTTCAAGTGCTAAAAAATAATTTGAAATTTGACAACGTAAGTATCTAATAAATAGGTACTATTTCACTGGCATCAACTGTGTAGCAAGTGAAAATTAAAAAGGTAAATATTGAGAAAAACAGTTCATTATTTTAACTGGTAGTACCTTATTTATTTACTATTTGAATAATTTGTGTGTGTGTTTTTTACATTTATTACATCTTTACAGGTCAGTTAACTAAAGCTGGCACGTTCACAGTACTCACACTAATGTAATATGTTTAAAAATTAATGATTTTATTCTGACCTCGAAATAGGTAAACAATCACTATAACGCGCGTCGATTGGCACGTGACATGAAAGCAAAAAAGATCACTCTATATCTATGATCAGTAGCAAAAACAAAACAATGACTGAATTTATATTCATAAGTTTGACCGCGCGCGAGAGAGACAGACAGACTATTCTCGATGCCTTTACAGTGCAACGTTACACAGCGCGCTTATTTACAGACACTACACAAGCGCAACGTGTAAATTTGTTGAACGTTGGTAATACCTGTAAGAACCCTAGGCAGATGTGCACCAGCATATTTCAAGTGCTCAACGCTCAACCCGTCGTGTCCCGGCGACTTCCCTCGTTTCATTCCACGTATCGCCCTATCTACTTCTTTAATAGTGAAGCGAGTGTATTGGCTTGAAACTGCCCGCCGGGTATGAGCATCTGACACTACAGTGCCTGCGGTTGGCATAACTGCAGGCACTACATTAAAATATTCTTTAAACATATTGGCAATGTCGATATTTTCAGACAGACCCGCCACGCCCTGAGGCAGACTCGACCGGGGGCTCAGCTTGTTTGTCTGTTTCCAAAAATTTTTGAAGTCCTTAGCTTCGTGACTAGTAGCAAGTATGTCCATTTTGATACGCTCATTGTTATCCTGGCACCATTTCAATTTATTTTTAAATAATCTTTTGGTCTCTTTCATATTGTCATAAACTGAACCATTGGCGGGTTTTCCCGAGAGTACCCATGATTGAAACCCAAGTCGAGCCTCCCTATGGAGCCCCGCTACATGTTTGTTCCATCCCACAATGTATTTCTTCTTATTATTAACATTTTTGACTATGTAACTGCCGATAGCAGCCTCGCTCAATGCGTTAACTATGCGTTTATACAAATTATCTATAATTATTTTGTGATCAGTATTTGTACATATTCCATCATCGCAGTGTCTCAGCTCTGGAGGAAAGTCTATATCTCTTAAACGGCTATGACATACGTTATAGTACATATCTATTTGTGCAGCGTCTCTATTTCCCCAAATGACATGAGATGGAGTGTGATTCGCTACTTTTATTTTAGGTGAAAGAACCGTGAAATCACACTCAATCTGCAAGGGAAAGTGATCCGACCATGACACATCATAACGCACTTAAATTTTACTAACAGATTTATATGCTACACTACTAGTTACACAGTGATCAAGCCATCGACAGCAGCCATGTACGTCACTAATATACGTATAAGTGTCTGAGTCAATACCTAGTGATTCAATGTCCGCACAGATCCACTTCCGGTCAGCACAGAATTGCAGTAGTTCATAGCAAAACAACTCACCAGGGTGAGCGTTGAAGTCCCCGAGTACGTACACATTGTCCACAGTGTTATCCTCAACAATGGCACTCACCTCCGATAGGCATTCAGTGAAGATTGGAAGGTTTTCTTTCGAGTCCGTAGGCATATATACGGAGAAAAACATAGCAGACCGACTAGCCACTTCGCACTTTATAGCCACCAATCGCACACTTTTACAATTGATAACAGTTACTTTATCAAACGCGGTTTTACGGCACAGAATAGCTACCCCACCGTAGGGCCTTCCTCGCAACACTCCCGCCGTCGTATCCACGGCCGATACTCCAGTCGCAGCGAAGTCAGGATGGATGCCGCTCAGGTAAGGTACGTCGTGGGGCAACAGCCAAGTCTCCTGCAGTGCAATTACATCCATCGATAGGCATAGCTCTCTGACATGGTCCGAAACACGCGTCACGGACTTACAGTTGAAGCTTGCGAGCTTACAGGTTCTGCGGCTCAGTTTCTCCTTGAAGCTAAAAGTTTATCAGTGTCTTTGATAGCCATCCGGCTAAATATAAAATACCTACGGAAAAAAATCCCGTCTGGCCATAGGTCGTCGTTGAAGAACACCGGTAGTTTGTCCTTAGGTATGTAGATTTTATATGAGTTCTACTCTTTTTCCTCTTTCATACCTACTCGCACTGGAGACACAACAATCTCAGTTATCAGGTCAGGTCAGGTTATGCCTCGGAGCATCAAGGTAAAAGCATACCCTGCAGCAACAGGTTTCTGTTGCCCATCTACTTCATGTAAACCTAATATTTTATCTTCATTAGTGTTATAAAATAAATTCAACTTCAGGCTCATTTCATCCATACAAAGTACACATTCTTTTTCAAAACAAGACATGTGCTTCGTAGTAGCTATTAGAACATCCCACATCTGTTGATTCACTTTAGTTTCCATTGGAAGGTACATGGAAGCTAAAGTTGATTTGGACGGCAAACAAATTGTCTTCGATAAGAATCGATAAGCAAGCGGGCTTGTGTAGTAAATATTTAAGCAAAATAATTTAAATTCTCTGCTGTATCCATTGTTTTTACAGTGTGGTTTTAAAGTTTTTTAAAGTTTTAGGTGATAAAAATGTATCACAACCTTTCAAAAATTTACTCTCAGTAACCTCTTCACATTTTTCTTCGGTTAGTTTTAGCTTTTTGCTGCAGCACTAATAAGTATGTGCTTCCTCTATTCCATGGTTTTCATACTATAATTAATTGCTTATGATTTTCGATTCAAACACCCTCACAATTTTGTTCAAAAATTTATTTCCTCAATATTGGATTTCAAAATGGATCTCATTTTCGTTATCAGCACTCCGAGGAACCTCGAATATGACACCCATATCATTATATTTTAAAAAAAATACGTCCGCCATCTTGGATTTCAAAATTAATGTCATTTTCGTAATCGGCACCACGAGGAACCTCGAAGACATATAATTATATTTAAAAAATACCTCCGCCATCTTGGATTTCAAAATTAATATCATTTTCGTAATCGGCACCCCGAGGAACCTCAAAGATGACACCCATATCATTATATTTAAAAAAATACCTCCGCCATCTTGGATTTCAAAATTAATATCATTTTCGTTATCGGCACCCCGATGAATCTCAAAAATGACACCCATATCATTATATTAAAAAAAATACCTGCACCATCTTGCATTTCAAAATTAATGTCATTTTCGTAATCGGCACCCCGAGGAACCTCGAAAATGACACCTACATTATTATATATAAAAATACCTCCGCCATCTTGGATTTCAAAATTATGTCACTTTCGCAATCGGCACCCCGAGGAACCTCGAAAATGACACCCATATCATTATATTTAAAAAAATACCTCCGCCATCTTGGATTTCAAAATTAATGTCATTTTCGTAATCGGCACCCCGAGGAACCTCGAAGACGGTAACGGTTTACCTTTATTTCTACTAAATTAAAGATCTATACTATATTTAAAAGCCTAACTATATATTTACAACTCAAAAATCATCCAATCCACATATTACAACTATAATAAATATAATGTATTTACATACAGACAGAATCGTTTGCGCACATTTACTATTAGGCAAACTAGTTACGAATACAATGAGTGACGTCACCGACTCGCGATAAGAACGCGGCCGCGACCAGCGAAGGTGACACGCACGCCACTGCTCATTTGCATTACGGCGAGGACCGCGACAGGTCAACCACTTTAATAACCATGGGATTTATTCCCAAAGATTTTCTAACTATGATGGTGTGACAGATGCTAAGTTTCGGAGTGAACCATCAATACCTATAACCTGTGTTAAAATTAAGTGCCAGTATTTCCCCGAATTGGGTGAGTGTTGTGAATATTTTACTACTTAGATTAAGTTATCATAGATAGTTATAAATCACTTTACATGTAGAAAATATTAAAAATATAACTAGTTCTCACTGTACATTAGTCTAAATCATGTTATAACATTATCTGCCCATTTGAATCATGCTGGGACTATCACGCTTCTAAAGGCTTCTAGAAATATCATCTACCCACTTCATAAAAAAACTCATGTAATATTAGCTAAATTACATTATTTCTAGCTAATTAAATTGTAATTTCATATACAATCGCAGTATAATGCAACAATAATGCTTTTGGTCATATTGTAATTAGTTTGGTACATTTCTTCATAAGGTTTTGATAATTTCATTTCATATTTTGCTTTATCATGAAACTGTTGATTTTGTTTGTGACTGCCACATCTTTTGATCACCATTAAATGCTTTGGGGTTCACTAATATAGCCAACTAAAACGCGAGCATATTTATTCAACAATAAATCCCGATGTCGCAGTCACTTACACGAATTTGGACTTTTTGTGAAACGACTATTTTCCGGGAATTCCAGGGACCAAGTTTGGGGTTTGATTTGGAGCTCACCAACCTTCACGCGCATGCTCCTGCGCGTATCCGGTAGACCTGCGTTGCAGACCCGAATCCCGGAACCTCGAACTCCCGCTTCAACATCTACGTGGACTACGTGCCGTTGGACAGTGCAGGGAAGTGACCCCAATTACAAGGACGTTGTTTCACACTAAATGCCAGCCAGATATAAACCCGCGACCTAGTCGAGTCTACTTTTCATTTTTAATAAATAATTGTAAATTTCCTTTCGGGTTGTTTAATTTCGACCGGCTTCAATCTACCTACATTTATGCGACGCTAAAACGTCACAATGGCCCCACGTTGGGCCATTGTGACGTTGACGAGCAAATGAGCAGTGGCGTGCGTGTCACCTTCGCTGGTCGCGGCCGCGTTCTTATCGCGAGTCGGTGACGTCACTCATTGTATTCGTAACTAGTTTGCCTAATAGTAAATGTGCGCAAACGATTCTGTCTGTATGTAAATACATTATATTTATTATAGTTGTAATATGTGGATTGGATGATTTTTGAGTTGTAAATATATAGTTAGGCTTTTAAATATAGTATAGATCTTTAATTTAGTAGAAATAAAGGTAAACCGTTACAACACCAATATCGATTTTCAAGAAAAATGAACTTCCGCCATCTTGGATTCCAAGCTGGCAACCCTGCCCCGTCAAGGTTGCACTCTGTTTGAATTTCTCCTATACTTATTTTTACTAAAAGTTATTTTCCCGGAACTTTCGGAACAATTTATCGTGTTGAGGTGAAGGAACTAATACCGGCAGTGAAAATCCACCAGATATCCTGGCGAAAATCAAGCATTCCTGGACAGCAGAGGCGATCAAGGTAGTGCACAACACTTCCGTTGGTTCAAAACACACTCACACAAAGACACAGACTTAAAAACAATAGACATACAACCAGTGTTTCACGTGTTTTACGAGCACTCCCACGAAATCATTGGACCGACATTACACTGTCAAACTGACAACTAGCCATTGTGTGACCAGCACAAAAATATAAGGCCGCGTTCAAAAATCACTCAAGGCAAGACAAGACACACTGCTCAGTAACGCCATCTATGAACGAGTAGCAGAGTTACACATTTCGAATCGAACACACAGAGGCCGCTACAATACTCATACTGAAAAATACACTGATTGATCAAGAATAACCACAATGGGTCTTGGCCACTCTCCAAAGAAAACACCAGACAATCAGAAAAATAAACATCTCTCAGCCTCTAGCCCGGATCTTACTGTTGGGGGCACGCCCTCCGCCGCAAGCCGGGCAGATGAGTGTGCGACGACAAGTTTTAAAAAGAGGAAAGTGCCGGACTGCGACACTACTCATCTTGATAGGCAATTCGCAGCATGGAGGGCTGAGCTGAACCAAAATATTGCTGCTACAATTTCTTCGTCTGTAACCACGATTCTCACAGAAAAACTCGACCACTTCAACTCAACTTTAAATCAACTCCAATCCAATGTCCAAAAGCTAACTGTGAGCAACGCCGGTATCATTTCGTCCTTATCTGGCATGGACAAACGCCTCACCGAAGTGGAAGCCTCAACCAGCTTCTCTAGCGACCGCCAAGATACTTTCGAGACGCGTCTCAGCAGTGTGGAAAAGCTGGTCAAAACATGCAAGAGCCAAGAAATTGAAATATCGGAACTGAAGAGCGACCTAAGCAAAGTCCAATCCAACCTAAATATGAAACTTCAATGGGACAGACTACAAAACATTGAAATAACTAATGTTCCGGAATCAAAGAATGAGGTGCTCTCCGACATCGTTACGAACATTGCCAAGCATGTTGGTGTTTCCCTGGCAGCAACAGACCTCGAGTTCGCGACCCGGATCCAGCCGATGAAGAAAACCCCCGGAGTCCCCCGAGCCATCATCACCAAAGTCAGGAACCGCGTACTGAAATATTCAATAATTCACGGTGTTCGCAAAAACAAGGGACTCACTACGCAAGACATAGGTTTACCAGGCGAGAGAAAAGACATATTCGTAAATGAACATCTGACGATTGAAAATAGAAATTTGTATAAAAAGTACGTCAACTCGCCACAGCAAAAATGTACACATTTATATGGATAAAAAATTGTCGAATTTTTGTGAGGAAGGGCGACAAAACTCAAATTATTCATGTGGCCAGCGAAGACGATCTAAAAAAGATAGTTTAATGATTTGTCGCCCTCAATCTAGCGCATTAAAATATGAATTAACTCTAGAATATCGCATAAATCCAGATAAGTTGGTATTTTCATATTTCATAAATATACTAATACTCACATACTATTATTACTATTACACTACACACACACAAACACACCTTCACACTATCCTTCCATACACACACATTGCATTGAGTGATACAATCATGACATCTCGCTCCCGCATAGAGCATGTAAGCACAATCGAACTTTTTGTGATTATTATATTTGGTATACTCCGAGTCCCATACATACCCTATAATACGAACGACGCCACTCCCTACATTCCGTGGTATAGGCCTTGGCCCAGTCAGCGATTTATGACAACACACCGTCATAATGCTTAGCAAACTATCCATATATTACCAAAATGTACGCGGGCTGCGTACAAAATGTCACACTCTGTTCAATAACATACTACAGAACAACTTCGATGTTATTGCGATCACAGAAACGTGGCTACATGCAGGTATACTAGACTCTGAACTGTGGGACCAAAGATACGAGGTTTTCCGTTGTGATCGGAACACTACTATGACAAACAAACAAACTGGCGGTGGAGTTATGATTTGTATAAAACGCGATCTATGCGCTTACGTTAGGGAGGAATGGGGATGCTCTCCCACTGACACTATCTGGATCACAATACCGGGTAAGAACCTTAACTCCACTTCTGATCTTCATATAGCGGTAGCATACATACGAAGTGACTGTACGAACCTACAGATTCAAGCCCAAGACATAAACTCATTTTTATCCAAAGCAACGTTGGCAGTCACTAATAATACGGACAGCTTTTTCCTTTTGTTAGGTGATTTCAATCTTCCGTGTATACAATGGAGTAGCAACGGCCCCCTAGTACAAAAAAAAGGACCGGTGGAAATACAGAACTTAGCTACAGATCTACTGGATGAGTTTGGTCTGTTAGGTCTTACACAATTCAATTATCTTAAAAACACTAGCAATAACGTGTTGGATCTAGCCTTTTCAAGCTTTCCGGTGGATTTGGCGGAAGTAGAATATCCACTATCTAAACCGGATACTTTCCACCCTGTATTTAGCATAGACGCTTCCGATATTACCGTTAAACCACTGAAAGCTAGACCATTCCTTAAACTTCAATTCAACAGAGCTGATTACGACGGCATACTTGAAGCTCTTAATCTGGTAGACTGGGAGTCAGCACTAAGCGGGAACACGGTAGACGAAGCCGTCAAAGTTTTCTACGAACACCTGCGGAGTAGCATAAACCAATACGTCCCTAAAGTTCTAAAACACAAACGCAATACCTATCCAATATGGTACAGTCGACCTCTGATCAAGATCTCCCGCGAAAAGCTTAAAGTACACGCTCGCTGGAAGCGGTTCCGGAACCCTCTTGACTACGCTGAGTTTTCCCTACTTAGAAAGAGGCAGCATAAGATACACTCGGAATGTTTCGTTGACTACATACGACAAATGGAATTAAAAATTAAAGAATCGCCAAAACATTTCTGGTCATACATAAAATCTAAACGTTCAGGCTCCTCTTACCCTAAGTTTATCACTCACGGAGAAAAAAAGTACACCGAGGGAGGGAGTATTTGCGAGGCCTTCAATAGCTTCTTCCAGAGTGTTTTTATCCCGCCGGCCGATGAATATCCTAACATAGAGTTACCACCATCACAGTCTGGTGTCACTTTCGATGTTCACTCAATCACGCTCACTGACAATCAAGTCCTAGAAGCTCTTAAACAACTTGATTGCAACAAAGGTTCAGGGAGTGACAACCTACCTCCGTCGTTTATCTCTCGTAGCCGCCAAGCGCTACACCGGCCTCTGACTATTCTATATAATCGATCATTAAAGGAAGGATTTTTCCCGAGCGCTTGGAAAACCGCACTTATCGTGCCTATACACAAAAAGAACTCTAAATTAAAGGTCGAAAACTACCGGCCCATATCTATCCTGAATATATTTTCCAAAATATTAGAAAAATTAGTATACGACACTTTCTATCTTTGTTTATCAAAAGGAATACCCGCCGAACAGCACGGCTTCCTCCGAGGCCGGTCTACTACCACGAATCTCGCTCTGTTCACGAACTTCTGCCTTAATTCAATGGAAAAACGTCGGCAGGTTGATGTGATCTACACTGACTTCGAAAAGGCCTTTGATCGTGTGGATCACACCATCCTGCTGCGCAAATTGGAACACCTAGGAATTCACGGGGACCTACTGCGTTGGATACAATCATACCTCACCAAAAGGTCACAGGCGGTTGTGGTTGGTGGGTTCAGATCAAACTTCGTGGATATATCATCTGGTGTCCCACAAGGATCCCACTTGGGGCCCCTCTTGTACAACTCTTATCTATACGACATTTACACCTGCTTTAGTAGTGCGTCCTTTCTTATGTACGCAGACGATACAAAAATATTTATGGATATCAAGGGACCGACGGACTGTGCTTACCTTCAAAATGACCTAAACACATTATCAAAATACTACATCACTAATAGAATTAAAGTTAATACCATGAAATGCCAATTAATATCCTTTTCACGGAAAACCAGTCCCTTGCACTTCTCATACACAATCCAGGATCAGCGTATTGAACGTGTTCAACTAGTGCGTGATCTTGGCGTACACCTGGATCACCAATTAAATATGAACGAGCATGTAGATATCATCACCAGGAAAGCCTACAAAAACTTAGGGTTTGTACTGCGCACCTGCCAACCTTTTAGGGATATATCTTGCATAAAAAAGGTGTTCTTCGCATATGTACGTAGTATACTGGAATATGCTTCAAGTATTTGGAATCCCCACTACATCACACACCAGCAAAATCTTGAAAAAATTCAATCCAAATTCCTCAAACACCTTACCTATAAGAGTAACGCATATATCGATGGCTATGAGGAGAGCTGCTCGCGACACAGGATACCGAGTCTTACGGCGCGCCGCACACTCGCCGACATGTCTCTGCTGTACGACTTGGCGCACGCACACATGGACTGCCCCGCGCTAGTGAGCCAGCTGCCGCTGTGCACGCCGCGCCGCCGCACCAGACATACAGCTAACTCACTATTCCACCATCCGGCACATCGTACCAATTACGCCAACAATTCTGTCCTCACTCGAATAGCTAGAACCTACAATAAAACTTTCTCCGACATTGACGTATACCATCATTCCAAAAGTATTTTTAAACATAAAATTCTTGACACTCTCTGCGGATAACAAAATATAACAATACAGTTTCAATCATAGCTATACACCACCCTTCACATACACACACACTCACATTGCATTCACACCAACCCCCTCTCAATAATACACAAAACATAGTTCCGAATAAATAACCTATCTATTTTACTAACCCCATAATTTAAGGAGTCTTGAATTAAGTAATTTATGGAAACCTATAATTGGCTGTAGTAAATAAGTAATTTAATTAAGATAATTAAACTGTAACGCTGTTGGTTTTCTGAATAAATAAAATAAAATAAATAAATGAATAAATAAATGTTGGAATCCAAGATGGCGGACGTTCATTTTTCTTGAAAATCGATATTGGTGTCATCTTCGAGGTTCCTCGGGGTGCCGATTACGAAAATGACATTAATTTTGAAATCCAAGATGGCGGAGGTATTTTTTTAAATATAATGATATGGGTGTCATTTTCGAGGTTCCTCGGGGTGCCGATTACGAAAGTGACATAATTTTGAAATCCAAGATGGCGGAGGTATTTTTATATATAATAATGTAGGTGTCATTTTCGAGGTTCCTCGGGGTGCCGATTACGAAAATGACATTAATTTTGAAATGCAAGATGGTGCAGGTATTTTTTTTAATATAATGATATGGGTGTCATTTTTGAGATTCATCGGGGTGCCGATAACGAAAATGATATTAATTTTGAAATCCAAGATGGCGGAGGTATTTTTTTAAATATAATGATATGGGTGTCATATTTGAGGTTCCTCGGGGTGCCGATTACGAAAATGATATTAATTTTGAAATCCAAGATGGCGGAGGTATTTTTTAAATATAATTATATGTCTTTGAGGTTCCTCGTGGTGCCGATTACGAAAATGACATTAATTTTGAAATCCAAGATGGCGGACGTATTTTTTTTTAAATATAATGATATGGGTGTCATATTCGAGGTTCCTCGGAGTGCTGATAACGAAAATGAGATCCATTTTGAAATCCAATATTGAGGAAATAAATTTTTGAACAAAATTGTGAGGGTGTTTGAATCGAAAATCATAAGCAATTAATTATAGTATGAAAACCATGGAATAGAGGAAGCACATACTTATTAGTGCTGCAGCAAAAAGCTAAAACTAACCGAAGAAAAATGTGAAGAGGTTACTGAGAGTAAATTTTTGAAAGGTTGTGATACATTTTTATCACCTAAAACTTTAAAAAACTTTAAAACCACACTGTAAAAACAATGGATACAGCAGAGAATTTAAATTATTTTGCTTAAATATTTACTACACAAGCCCGCTTGCTTATCGATTCTTATCGAAGACAATTTGTTTGCCGTCCAAATCAACTTTAGCTTCCATGTACCTTCCAATGGAAACTAAAGTGAATCAACAGATGTGGGATGTTCTAATAGCTACTACGAAGCACATGTCTTGTTTTGAAAAAGAATGTGTACTTTGTATGGATGAAATGAGCCTGAAGTTGAATTTATTTTATAACACTAATGAAGATAAAATATTAGGTTTACATGAAGTAGATGGGCAACAGAAACCTGTTGCTGCAGGGTATGCTTTTACCTTGATGCTCCGAGGCATAACCTGACCTGACCTGATAACTGAGATTGTTGTGTCTCCAGTGCGAGTAGGTATGAAAGAGGAAAAAGAGTACAACTCATATAAAATCTACATACCTAAGGACAAACTACCGGTGTTCTACAACGACGACCTATGGCCAGACGGGATTTTTTTCCGTAGGTATTTTATATTTAGCCGGATGGCTATCAAAGACACTGATAAACTTTTAGCTTCAAGGAGAAACTGAGCCGCAGAACCTGTAAGCTCGCAAGCTTCAACTGTAAGTCCGTGTCGCGTGTTTCGGACCATGTCAGAGAGCTATGCCTATCGATGGATGTAATTGCACTGCAGGAGACTTGGCTGTTGCCCCACGACGTACCTTACCTGAGCGGCATCCATCCTGACTTCGCTGCGACTGGAGTATCGGCCGTGGATACGACGGCGGGAGTGTTGCGAGGAAGGCCCTACGGTGGGGTAGCTATTCTGTGCCGTAAAACCGCGTTTGATAAAGTAACTGTTATCAATTGTAAAAGTGTGCGATTGGTGGCTATAAAGTGCGAAGTGGCTAGTCGGTCTGCTATGTTTTTCTCCGTATATATGCCTACGGACTCGAAAGAAAACCTTCCAATCTTCACTGAATGCCTATCGGAGGTGAGTGCCATTGTTGAGGATAACACTGTGGACAATGTGTAGGTACTCGGGGACTTCAACGCTCACCCTGGTGAGTTGTTTTGCTATGAACTACTGCAATTCTGTGCTGACCGGAAGTGGATCTGTGCGGACATTGAATCACTAGGTATTGACTCAGACACTTATACGTATATTAGTGACGTACATGGCTGCTGTCGATGGCTTGATCACTGTGTAACTAGTAGTGTAGCATATAAATCTGTTAGTAAAATTTAAGTGCGTTATGATGTGTCATGGTCGGATCACTTTCCCTTGCAGATTGAGTGTGATTTCACGGTTCTTTCACCTAAAATAAAAGTAGCGAATCACACTCCATCTCATGTCATTTGGGGAAATAGAGACGCTGCACAAATAGATATGTACTATAACGTATGTCATAGCCGTTTAAGAGATATATACTTTCCTCCAGAGCTGAGACACTGCGATGATGGAATATGTACAAATACTGATCACAAAATAATTATAGATAATTTGTATAAACGCATAGTTAACGCATTGAGCGAGGCTGCTATCGGCAGTTACATAGTCAAAAATGTTAATAATAAGAAGAAATACATTGTGGGATGGAACAAACATGTAGCGGGGCTCCATAGGGAGGCTCGACTTGGGTGTCAATCATGGGTACTCTCGGGAAAACCCGCCAATGGTTCAGTTTATGACAATATGAAAGAGACCAAAAGATTATTTAAAAATAAATTGAAATGGTGCCAGGATAACAATGAGCGTATCAAAATGGATATACTTGCTACTAGTCACGAAGCTAAGGACTTCAAAAATTTTTGGAAACAGACAAACAAGCTGAGCCCCCGGTCGAGTCTGCCTCAGGGCGTGGCGGGTCTGTCTGAAAATATCGACATTGCCAATATGTTTAAAGAATATTTTAATGTAGTGCCTGCAGTTATGCCAACCGCAGGCACTGTAGTGTCAGATGCTCATACCCGGCGGGCAGTTTCAAGCCAATACACTCGCTTCACTATTAAAGAAGTAGATAGGGCGATACGTGGAATGAAACGAGGGAAGTCGCCGGGACACGACGGGTTGAGCGTTGAGCACTTGAAATATGCTGGTGCACATCTGCCTAGGGTTCTTAAGATTTTTATCAACGCCAGTATTGGACACTCCTATCTGCCTGAGGAGCTAATGAGAACTATTGTTGTACCTATCATTAAAAATAAAACAGGTGATGCTAGTGACAAAGGTAACTATAGACCTGTATCACTGGCCACTATAACGGCAAAGGTGCTGGACAGTTTGCTTGACAAGCAACTTGATAAACATCTAATCTTGCACGATGCCCAGTTTGGTTTTAGGAGTGGGCTGTCTACTGAAAGTGCCATCATGTGCCTTAAGCAAACTGTCCGGTACTACACAGACAGAAAAACGCCAGTGTATGCCTGCTTTTTAGACTTGTCCAAGGCGTTTGATTTAGTTAACTATAACATGTTATGGTAAAAGTTGGCGACTGAAACTGGCCTACCTGATGAGTACATTGATTTGTTCAAATATTGGTATGGCAATCAACGCAACGCTGTCAGGTGGGCCGGTTCATTAAGTCAAGAATACAGGTTGAGCTGTGGAGTGAGACAGGGGGGGCTGACGTCTCCTAAGCTGTTCAACCTGTTCATGAACAAATTGATCGGGGAGCTCAGCGACACCAAGGTCGGATGTTCAGTCGGCGGCGTCATGGTGAACAACATAAGCTATGCTGACGACATGGTGCTGCTGAGCCCCTCGATTCGAGCCCTCAGGCGGCTACTGGACGTCTGTGGGTCATACGCCGAGTCGCATGGCCTAAGGTACAATGCCAAAAAAAGCGAAATGCTTGTATTCAAGGCCGGCACTAAAAAACCATCTTTTGTGCCTCCTGTCAAATTATGTGGCATCGCCCTGAATAGAGTCGCAAAATTTAAGTACCTGGGGCATGTGGTCACGGAGACACTCACAGGACATGGAGAGAGAGCGCAGGGCGTTGTCGGTTCGCTGTAACATGCTGGCCCGCAGGTTTGCACGGTGCACTAAAGAAGTGAAACTTACACTTTTCAGAGCTTACTGTCAAACCTTCTACACCTGCAGTCTGTGGGTTCGCTATACGCAGAGGGCCTACAGCGCTCTGCGTGTCCAATACAATAACGCGCTGAGGATTGTGTTGGGGCTGCCGCGATACTGCAGCGCCTCATCGATGTTCATGGAGGCAAGAGTGGATGACTTTTTTGCCATCTTGCGTAAGAGAGCAGCCTCTATGATGAGTCGTGTTCGCGGCAGCTCGAATGGGATCATCAGTGCGTTAGGGGATAGGGTCGATAGTCCCTTGCTGAAACACTGGATAGATGTGCACCTATACAAAAATAAAAAATAGTTTAGGTTATCTGTGTGTTAATGTACAAAATATTTTGTCTTTTTATAATTTACTATGGATGTGTACCTATCTGACAATAAATAAATAATAATAATAATAACCTCCAATTGGAAACAACCTAATGGCTTTTCCTTTATATCCAGTAGTAAAATTGATGATCAATTGAAAACATGGATAACCGCTACAGTGGAACATCTTCTACAACTTGGATTTAAAATACGAGCTTTCATATCAGATTTAGGATCGGATTTTTAGCACATTCAAAAACATTAGGAATCTCTAAAACAAACTCATGTTTTAAGATTGATGGGCGCAAAATATACTACGTATTTGATGTTCCTCATTTAATGAAGTGCGTTAGAAATAATTTGATAAATTATAACTTTGAGTTTGACGGCAAAACTGCTCGATGAGAGGACATAGTAAACATATATGAACAAGATAAAACTATGCGATAAAGATATGCGATCAGCTCCTCGTCTAACAGATTCGCACATACAGCCGAATAATTTTCAAAAACAAAAAGTTCGACTTTGCGTTCAAGTGTTCAGCAATTCTGTGGTAGCTGCTTTACAAAATTACGAATTGGCAGATTGCTGATGGTATGACATATTTTATTGAAACCATGAACAACCATTTTGATTTGCTGAACTCAAGCAACATTGACTCACCGAAACCCTATAATAAACCATATAGGGGTACTACTAACCAAGAAAAATTGCTAGACAAAGCTCAGGATCTATTAAATGGTATGAGAGTTAAAAATAAAAATAACGGTCGTGATGTTACCAATACCATAAAGTTCATATTATATGCTTTCAACGTAACAATAAATTCACTGCGGCAGTTACATGATGATATGAAGTCGGAGGGATACGATTACTTACTCATCCGAAGAGTCAACAATGATTGCTTGGAAAATTTGTTTGGTCTCGTGAGGCAGGCTGGCGGAAATTGTCGGGAGCCCACTTGCTTACAATGCACCAGGGCATTCCGAAAAACATTTCTATGTCAGATTCTTAACTTGTCTGACGCTACAAACTGTACCGAAGATTTCGACAATATACTAACACAATTCATAGAATTAACTACAAATACACCTTAAGCTCAAGTTTCTAACCAGGACCAAGCACAAACACAGCCTGAAAAAAGGAATACGATATACCAGAAGAAAATGCATTCTTATTTATCTGCGGCTATTTGTTGCGAAAGTGTGTTTAAATTCACATACGTGATTGCTTATCAATAGTAAATTACGCCTCATCATATTCAGACGAAGAAAATAAAAAAAACCTTTACATCTTTACATTATAGTGCGGTAGTGTCCTGGCGCCAAGTCTGTTCAACATATATACAAATGACCAGCCTAGGACACAGGATACCAGAAGCTTCATATACGCTGACGACCTAGCACTCACGGCTCAATCGGACACCTTCGAGAGCGTGGAGGGAATAATTACCTCTTCCCTGAACAAGCTTGGCGAATACTATGCTGCTAACGGTCTGAAGCCAAACCCAGCCAAAACCGAGGTCTGTGCATACCATCTCCGCAATAGGGATGCTAAAAGGGAACTTAACATCATATGGATAGACGTAAAACTGTCCCACAACAGTTTCCCTAAGTACCTCGGCGTAACCCTAGACAGAAGCCTGACAATGAAGCAGCATTGCGCGAAGATCCAACAAAAAGTTTGCACACGCAACAATCTGCTCAAGAGGCTGACCACGACATCCTGGGGAGCAAAGCCAACTGTCCTGCACACCACAGCTCTGGCGCTGTGCTACTCTGCGGCTGAGTGCGCCTGCCCTGTGTGGGAACGTTCAACGCACGCAAAGCTGGTCGACGTGACATTGAACAACATGTCATGTCGAGTAATAACGGGCTGTCTGAAACCCACACTAACCGACAAGCTGTACCCCTAATAGAATAGAATAGAATAGCCCCCCCGGAGGTTCGGAGATCTGTCTCTAGCTCGGTTGAAAGGTCAAAGCAGACACATGACAGACGGTATCCCCTGTTCAACCATGTACCAGCCAGGCCCAGGCTGCGTTCCAGAAAAAGCTTCCTGCACTCAGTGCAGCCGCTAAGTCAACCAGCTCAAACTACACGCCTCACCAAGTGGCTGTCGCGACTGAACCCTACAGACCCAAGAAACTGCGTGAAAGAGAAACTAGCTGAAGGATACAAGCTCAGCTGGCCGATCTGGAAATCTCTCAACCGTGTCAGAGCTGGAGTGGGGAGGTTCAGAGCTAACCTGGCGAGGTGGGGCATCATCTCGGAACTAGACACGGTGTGCGTCTGTGGATACCCGAGACAGACGATTGCGCACATGACTGGGTGCCCTGCGTGCCCGACAACCTGCACGGATGAGAAGCTGTATAAGGCTACCGAGCGAGCTATTGCGGTTGCGGCCTTTTGGGCCGCCCGTATCTGAGATGACTGTCGACTCGAAAAGAAGAAGAGCTTATGATAATAGCCGTGATCCCTTCGGAGGATTACAAGCTCCTCCGGATGATTTTGTGGATTATATCCATAGCTTGGAAACAGAACTGATGTCGAAATTTACTTCGTTTACTGGAAATAATATTGGAAACAAATTATTTCAACATTTGAGCACAATCGAATTCAAGACCAAACCATGTGCATGCTTTCCAGTAGATTTTTTGCTAAAATTATTTATTAAGATGAGAATTTTTTATATAGTTAAGTTCAACAACAAAAGTTTCAAATCTAGTAAATCTAAAAACCGAAAATATTTGCCAGTTGCCCATTTATAATATGTTTATATTAGTAATAGTAGGTGATCTCTAGATTAATATGAATGAAAGAATAATTAATGAGAAAACGGAAACTGATTCAATAGATAAAGTATTAAATACTGAATAAAAAAACGTATTTTATTTGCATTGTTCTTATTCCTTGTGCTTGTGACAAGCTCTTATTCCCAAATAAAATACAAGACTGCCATTAAAAAAAACCAGCGTCACTCGGGACGATGTAAAAATTGTAACGATACCCCATATGTCCAAAATGTATTGAGGCATTTAGATGTTATGGCGGAACAAAGAAAAGTACATGCAAACATACATACATGCTTACATGCATGAAACCTAAAAACATTACCCTCATTTTTTGGGCAGTTAAAGTAATGTCTGTGACAACCCTAGGTAAGTACTGTGGCCTTGTGCGGTGTCGGCATTTACGCAAACATCAAAAGCGTCGGCCCACTGTTACTTCTTTACACTGTGCTAACACGAAGGATAACGGAGGCTTCGCTTCGCTCACCCCCTTTACCCTTCACCTAAGCTGCCCCAGTATTTTGATATTTGGAACCAAACCAACCTCATGACGTTTAACATTTTGATATTGACGGACACTTGATGCAGTGCTGCCAACATACCCACCCATGTGCCGGTTCCCAATCACATAAATTTTGAAACCCGGCGCCGGCTATGGAGGCACTTCCTTAACTTTAAGCTAAATTCTTTGGAAATAGGCTAGATGTAACTGATCCAACTAAAACGTTATGTATTTATGGTGGTTAATCATTAAATGGATTGCCCTACCTACATACTAGGTACTACATATTACTTATTCAATCCATATTTTTGGGTTGCTAGGGTAAATAATCATGAAAAATCCTGATGCAATGCCTAAACAGTTGGTACGTTTCAGTTATTGTCATACAATTCATGCTATTGTCATACAATGCAGCTTTTGTCATACAATTTCAGCTATTGTCATACAATGCCAGTTATAGGTAATGATACAGCTATTGTTCGGACTTTTCCTCAGAGTCCGTGCGCCCCTTTTAGGAAACCTTTACACATACAGCATTATGTCTGTCTAGTATATCCGACAAGCAAGACCCATTGAACACGATGCGCCAGAAGGAGGGCGATGTATATTGAGAAATGTACGTTGCACTTACGCATTAATGTTTAGTTAGGAATGCTTCTCAGTCTTTTCAATATTTTGTGGGTCTATAAACAATTAAATCCTCGCAACAAGCCATTTCATTTGACATGTCAATGTCACATTGTACAGTTTGAAAAACTTTAAAAAAAAATTGCTTCCCATTTCTGCCCCCCATATTTAATGCATACATATTTTATAATTCTCAAAATTTTATGATCAGTTGTTTTGGAGATAAGGTTTATAAAAATAAAAATGAAATCTATGAAATGAATTGTCCCGCAAATTCTAAATTTATTCACTTACGTAAGACGTTGTGTTTGGGTCACATATTTGATAATTTGTGAATTTCCGGATGAGCACATTTTACAGAGCTCAATATCTCTAAGACTACACACAACTGAGACATGAGAGTCTTAATCTTGCTTTTGAATCGGTCTTCGAGACTATCGGATTTTGGAATAAAATGATGATGTTACTTTTTGAGGCGCAAATATGCGGAAAAGGCTAAACAGTGACATCACCGTTTTATCCGAAAATCTGATATTCTAGCTAGACCAATACAAAAGCAAGAATAAGATTCTCAGGTCTCAGTGTAAGTAGTATTTGAGAAATCTCTAGCTTTGAAAATCCTGATCATTGGGAAACAAAATTTCGCTCAAAAGAATCTTTTTGATATATTATGTACTGACCTTACGCTATATTTTGAGAAACAAATGATTTTCGTTGGGTCTAGGTTTTTTTTAGCATTGACATTTATAGTGAACACATGAAGAAAATACAACCGAAATACGGCAATCTATGACAAATTTGACTAGTAAAGCATCGGCAAGTAATCCCGAAGAAAATAATGTGCCTACTCTACCGTATCATCCAAAACGGTCACCCAACCAGTTACAACCTCAGAAAGATGTTGCTTAACCCGCTCGATTGATTTGCGAGTATAGCCAGTCCATGAGCGCTATTATTAAAACAATAAAAGTTTTGAAAAACTCTTACATATATAAATACCGGGGTAATGGACCCTAAAAATATCAATAAAATGCTACTAAATGTATATGTGTATCTATACACATATACATTTAGTAGCATTTTTAAATACATAATATATATAACGTAGTCAAACCCGACGTAGTTAATTCGACGACCCGAATGGCCGAGTAGGCATTGACCCTGCCTACGAATCCGAGGGTCCCGGGTTCGAGTCCCGGTGGGGGCAAATGTTTGTTCGATGAGAACGGATGTTTGTACCCTAGTCATGGTTGTTTGTCTATCTAAGTATAATATTTATCTATTTAAATATGTGTATCGTTATCTAGTACCCAAGATACAGGGATCAATGTGTGTAAATAGTGTCCAAGGTATTATTATTAATAACGGTCTTTTTATAAGACAATCGCTATCTTGCCCGGACAATAGCTGTATTTTGGGAGGAAAAATTGTTCCAATGTTCATTAATTTGTTAATAAAGATATGGATCAAAATTGTAGTGATCTGTTATAAAATATATTCAAGTAACCACTGAAAAATATTCGAGGTCAAAGTCGAGGTTAAATAAAATTCGAGGTTAAAATAATGAGAGCAATTAAGTAAAAAGAGTAAGTAAAAATCACTATGCAATCCCTAAAATGGTTAATATCCTGATAGGATTCTCTTACGCACCTAACTAAAAACTTAACTTCTCAACAAATCTTGTCACTATATTAACTTCATAAGTGTTCTCTTAAAATTACATATAGATATTATAAAGAGGACGTCAAACATGACAAAACTCACCTTGATATATCAAGATAGAAACGATGCAAGTCACAACCAAGTGATGTTGATATTAAATTATTTTGTATTAATCAGGAAAGTTACTGTCTGAATGCCTGTAACAGAAAGGCAAAAAATATTACGACAAAATTATAACACTATTCAACTACAAGCGAGGGCAATTATTAGGCCTTTGAGAATAGAACAAGTCTTGTTAAATAAAAGTTTAAAACTTACCGGTTCGTTTTCAACCCACAGGCTGTCAAATTCATTCTCGAATTTATTCACAATATTCGCATTTGAGGTTACAATTACACTTTCATAATTTGTTACCATTGCCTGAGTTGACCAGTTAAGCGAGCCAGACATGACAAATCCCTTGCAAGGTCTGGTTTTTGGTTGTAGTTTTGAGGAAGATGGTGCATATATGTTCAGCTTTTCAGCGAACGCTTTTAGTAAGTTCTTTCGTTTTATGGCTTGTGGCCCGTCAATGACACAAAACTTGTGATGCATTAAAATAGATTTATTGTTTGTCTGCACCTGTATAAAACCTAAGAAAGAAATATAAATATAATTTCCTATTGAATCTATATAAAAAGTAAAGACAGACAAAAGCCTTATATTTGTACTTACTGTATTCTTGTAATTTCTTGATTTGAGATGGTAAGGTGTACGCCATGTCGCTGTCAACTACTATTCTTACTAAAACGTGTTTATGTCCCAGCCTGATGATTTGTTCCGCTATCTCACTGCTTGTTATTAGATACATGCAGACATCCATTGTCTCACGAGCTGATTTGATATACCGTATCAATTTAAAGCAGTTGAGCTCTCTGCTTTCACAAATGGTTATATTTTTGTTCGGTGGAACCCTGATGGTATGTCGAACCACTTCATCAGAAAATACTATGACATCATTTATTTCTCGGTTCTTAATATTTATAACTTCAGTGCATGTATCGTCTGCTGGGACCTCATAATTTGAAGATTTCTTTGATTTGTAATAACTGTATAATTTCTTTACTACCTGAGAAGCAACGGCGATTGTAGCTGTGGACGCCAAGAGGATCTTTGCACTTTTCCAATCCATGTTTCGGTCAATTTATCATTTGATATTTGTAAAACTCATCAACTTATTAAAACTGTCTTTTAAAATTTTGTCAGTCGTCCACCATATTATCCACGCGTGTAATTTGGTAAAGGCTTTTTTGGTCTTACCCATATTTTAAAAACAAAATGTTTTTAATCTACCCTCCGAATATCCAATGTTAGTTTTGTTGCACGACATAGAAGATTAAAAAAAAATATTACCTGAATTGAATTTTTCACTGCTTTATTATATAAATTAAAATAATAATTATCCATACTTAGTTTAGTAAAATGTTGAGTTTTGCATAATGCTATTCTAATTGCTGGGTTCAAGTATATTTTTTTCCGGAGTAAAACTTGATTTCAAAACTGGAGTAAAATTGTCTACTTGAACCTTGTTTTAAAAATCGAAGTGCGAAATCAGCAGAATCACAAACGCACACACAGCAGCTAAAAATAAACAAATTCTTAGAAAACAGCATGTAATAACAACGAATGCAAAAACGAACACACACTTATTGTGTTCCAATTTGCCACTTTTTTACGCAAATCAACCTCGTAACCTGAGCAGCTGGACTTGGATTGGACAATCTAGGACGCCGCTGAGTGTATCAAAACAAAATGCTAAAGCTTCCCTACAAACCAGAGAATATCCGTGAAAATGAAGAGGATTACGAGATTGTCTCTTTCGAGGACTTCTGTGATAAGTCTCCCAGCTGCAAGACCGATTCACTTACCCTAAACGACAATATCAACTATCGACTTTGCTTTGAGAGCGACAAAGGTGGAAGATTAGGAAATGAGGGTGAGACAAGCAAAGAGCCCGAGGAGCTCAAGGAGACCTCCTTGAGCGGTGGCAAGAGGAAGGGTTCTTCGTCTTTTGCGCCGTTCGGAAGGTACAACCCTAATACTCCAAAGGGATCTCTGTTTAGCGGAGTAATACCGAAACCAAAATCAGATGAAGATTCTGGCAGGGAGCTTAGGTAAGTTTGGGCAGATTGAATCCCTTTACTTCCCACTGTAGGCCCCTGTCACTCTTAATTGACTATGTACTAACTGGCTATACCTGCAAGCAACTGCCTTTGCCACCACATGTTATGGAAAAAGTAGTGGTAGGTGTATTGGTTTTATTTTTGATCATATCAAATTTGTGAGTCCCTCTTATTATTGCATCCTGAAAAGTAAGAGTTATGTAATAAGCAACTAATAAGATGGTACTGTAGAACAATGTCACACTCTGTCAGGGTAATAAATTGATGCCTTTCTTCCTTTATCAGTGGCTCAGAGATAACATTAGTAATGTATGTTTAGTACTTTGATGCTGGACTATGACTACTTAGATAAGCAGGGACTGTAGTGATATTTATAAACTGTGTGCAGTAGTCCTTGATGTCATTACATCATGTGTACCACTCAGAAGAAGTAAGTTTTAATTAGTATATAGTTTGAATTTAAAACTAGCTAGAATCACATATTCCCTACCTGGGGGCCTGGAGTGATCTGAGGGGAGGCACGGCGATGGCTCCAGAAATTAATTAATAATTCTGGCCGCTGAAAATCCATCCCCGACCTAATAGCAGAACCATTTAATTACTCTTTGTTGGTATATATGCTTACAATGTAAAATTTATGTTTTTTTTATGATTTATACTTTATTGCACAAAAAAAGAAGATACAGATACATCAAAATAGAAACTAGGTGTTCAAAGGCGAGCTTATCTCTACAAAGAGATTCCTTCCAGAAAACCTAATATGGATAGAATACATGAAAGAACAGGTAGACCTATGTATATATGTATAAACTACTTACTAATATGTACATAAATACATCATATCATAATTCGTAATTTCATAATTTCTTTATAATATCACTGTTTTGTGTAGTACAATAGTACTACACAAAACAGTGATACAGATAACTTATAATAGAAAAGATATGTACAAAGGCGAGCTTAGCTCTCAAAAGAGATTTCTTCCAGCAAATCAAGATGGTAGGAAAGGTGATGGTTGAGCGGGGGAAGACCTGCACATACAATAAAACTCTATAAATACTACGAGTAATATGTACCACAATATATAATATCAATAAAAATAGACAAAATTGTACTACAAAATATATATCATATCAAAGCACTACACCTACGTAAGTCTAGTATGGAAGAGAAAGATAGTGTTCTTTCAACACTTTTAAAAATAGAATGGGCTGTCTCTTATGGCGCTAGGAAGATTGTTCCAGAGCCTGATAGCTCTTAGTCTGAACCCAAGTTCATATACGGCTGTGTTGTGTTGCGGCGTTATAAGCAGTGACCGAGCATGAGATCTCCGAGGCATATCCGAAGGCAGAAATTCAAAACGATCTTGAAAGAAGACAGGATAGCGAGGATTAAATAAGATGTTATAGAGGCAGATGAGGATATGAGAATCCCGACGAAGACGGATAGGGAGCCACTTCAACTCCCTGCGATACTCCAAGACGTGGTCATATTTGCGCAGGCCGCAGTCAATCCGAATTCCTAGGTTTTGAAGTCCTCGAGTTTGTTCAATTGCTCTTCATTTGCGCTCACCCAACATACGTCAGAAGTATTGTAGTCATATTAAATTAGTAATACATAAATTATTAATAAGTAGTAGTAAATTTCAGAGGCAGCTTGCGCCGTATTTCTTCATATATCTTATCTATCTTATTATATTATGATTATCTTATTAGTCGCTTGTTACTGGACTTTGTGAGCCATGTAATAATAATAATAATAATAATAATAATACTTTGGACACTATTTACACACATTGATCTAGCCCCAAACTAGGATTCCCTGTATCTTGGGTACTAGACAACGATACACATACTTATATAGATAAATATTATACTTAGATAGATAAACAACCATGACTAGGGTACAAGCATCCGTAACCCACAGGTTTTGTTGTTTGTTAGTTTCTTCTAGTTGATAATGTCTCCATATATGTCCGTATGATTCCTCTGTAGGCCATATAAAATAAAATGTTTTTAACCTCACATACTAATAAAAAAGGTTGGGAACCTATGTTCATAGATCATTGGGATATATCTTTCAAATCTACCTATCGAAATCCAATCCAGCAGCCATAGCCAAGTTACAGTAACCTCTATATATATAAATCTTCTGGTAAGCTATCTTGTAAAAGTTGTGTGTAAGTTATTATTAGAACCACAATTATCAACTATTTTCATGTTTTTCAGATACCAGCGTTTCTCTGCACAAGCCTCATGCTACGAGCGACTGGTCACCGTACTACAGCGCTCCGGTTCTACCCTCTTCCTTATAATGCTCATCGGAGCCCTGTCTATTGGAGTGTGGTACGTTTCAGACTAAAGGCAACATGATTTTTATCGAAAATTGTTTTGTTCGAAGGAATGTTTAACTTTGAGATCATGAATAAACCTTCATATCTCGATAGCTGTGGCGATGGGCTAGCCCCCTGTGAAAATAGAGTATTGTCTGACAGGTTCAATATAAGCTGTGCCTGTGCCCCCCATGGGTAAATATGTGATCTTATGATGTTGTACAAATACAGATACAATTTTTTTTTTATTCAATAAAGAGTTACTTAAGCAAATTATATTCTTAAACTTACAGGTAGATAGACAAAGTAACATAAAAGTGGCAAAACTGCTTGTTCCCACACTAGGCAAGCCTGTATTGTTGTTGAACACTTGACACCTTGAGCTGCCCTAAAGGGGGGTGAGATTTCAGTATTGCGGGTTTTTTTTGCAGCTACATAAGGTCGGTTGGTGGACCTGTTCATCATTAGTTAACATGTTTTTATAAAAGTGGCCATTACCCGGCTGGAAGAAACAAAAATAAAATCCCTAAGGCTTGGATGTTTACATGTGTGTGACGTCGCTGTTTCTGGTTTCCTCGACACAAGGTAACATAGTGTGGGGCTAGAAGCAATGTATGTGCCTGTATATAAATGTTTATATTTATTGATTAAAATCATTGTCCCGCCTTCCCCCATTATATCCCCCTCGCAGATAGAGTACACAAAACATACAGCCAAATCTCTGCTCTGCCACCCCATATGGGATTCTTAAGGTTGGGCACCACCCTCAAGTGTCCCAATAATATTTTTACATCGATTACATAAATAACAAGTACTAAATTCAAATCCGGTGAGTAATTGTAAAAACATATATGTATTGAGAAAAACAGATTTTGTGATAACCGTGGGAGAATTTTCTATCGAGCAAAAAGAATCAAATTACGTTTATACGTTCACGAAACAAGCTAGTATAAAGACATACTCCTATTCTGCGTAACTTGAAATTAACAAAAGGCTGTTTTGCGGTGTCTTAGTGCGCGCGCACATACGGACCACACAACGCTCTAACCGTCATACAATTTTCGCCGCAAACTGTAAACGCCTGTGGTCCGTTTAATGGGACGTGTGCACTGGGCGTAAGTATATTTATATAGAGAAATGATAAAACAACCGAAAAAAAAACTAATTGAACGAATGACCATGAACAGCGGAATTTCCTGAAATGAGCGAAAAAGTACTGAATTCCGCGACAAAAGTCAGGCAAACCCAGTATTATAATACTGGGTTTGCCTGACTTGCCTTTGCCTTACTATTAAGTATTCTGTGGTGTACCACAGAATACTTAATAATTCTACGATTATACTCTACGTTATACCTCGCGCTACGAGTTATGAGGGGTGGCCTTGAATGAACCAGTCACTTTTCAATACCTGTACATATGCGCAGTAATTCCCGCCAACGACTCCCAGCGCTCTTAATTCGTGGCGCGAGGTATACCTCGCCTTGAGCCTACAATACTGCCCCCATAAGCCAAAAAGCGGTATCTCAAAAAAATCACATATTCTGTTTTTTAGCGCGTTGGATAGCTTGAGAAATTCCGCACCCGATGAATGTGAAATAGCCGTAGCTCATATAGAACATGTCTAAAAACATCTAAGGAAAATTTACGTATCTCAACTTGTCTTACATTTACTAAGAGACTTAGGGGTATGTCTTTATTACTAAGCTAAATGGCGGCATATCCTTGTACGCCAAAACAGCCTCAGAAATCATGTTCAAATACAATAAACAATGTGAAGCAATCTAGCGGTATCTCAACTTTTCTCTCCGGCGACTATAACTCAATAGATACCGCCCAGGCGCTTAGTAAATCTAATGATAAATAGTTCGCGACAAGTATTTCCAGCTGAAGTTACCCCCGACATTTCCAAAAAAAAATCGATGTTGTGCCATTAGCAATAAGTACTAAATTCAAACAATACATAAGTGTATTTACCTATTCCTGTTTATTCCCTGCATCTTTCTTTCTCGTCACAACTTGTTTGTTTTTGTGAGGAGAATGACGGACAAAAACTTTGAAATTATAAAAAAATTGTTCTTCAAGTTTCATAGAGATGCCAAGAATATAATCCTGTGGGTTGATAACTGCTCCGCCCAAAACAAGAACTGTGGCTCAAGCAGGAATGAATACCAGAGTGAAAAAGTGATCGATTTCAGATAACCTCAACCTTATGTCATTGTGCATAAGGTTCACTGACAGTTCGATTCGCATACTTTTTCGATGCGTAATTATTCCTGCTTCCTGCTCTGGACGTTTTTCTCGGCTCTTATTTAAATTGTCAACTCCAACGAAATCAGTGCAGATAAAATAACAATAAAGTATTTCGAAGCAGGTCATACTTTCATGTCAGCTGACTCCTTCCACCACAGGGTTGAATTATCAATGAAGAGAATGAAAAATAGGATTTACAACTTCGATGACTTTGGCAAAGCCGGCAGTACGGCAGGAAAGAATGTAAAACCAAAGAAAATGACAATAGAAGATTTTTATGAATGGCAGGACTACACAACACAATATAAATTGTCAAGAATAACAACACGTCCATACATAAGTGACATGATGCAGGTGGTTGTCAATAGGGAGGGGCAGCCATGATCTCACCTACAAAACTGGATTAGAAAATGACCCCATAACTGTTAGAATTGTAAGCAACAAGATACTAAAAACTAAGGTGCTACCACCAAAAAAAAAAACAAAACCAACGGGCATTTCATCTGAAAAAAAGGAGAACATCTTGAAATCACTCCAAAACCTGATACCCAGTAATAGACTCTCATTTTGGCAAGAACTGCCCACTTTGAAGTGAGAATATTTCTTAGAAACGGATAGAAATAAAAAAAATCCTTGTTATTATATAATTGTGTACACAATAAAGTTTATAAAACATAAAATTAAATGTGTTTTTTATGTATATTTATATTGATTTTAAATAAAATTAATTCGTCTTTCTTTTGTATGGAAACATGTATGTGTACATTAGAACAAATAGCAGCAACTCAATTTTCCCAGCTAACAATCGTAAGCAGAATGGCGGTATCTCAATTATTAGCCAAAATAAAAAACATTTTGGAATTTTTAACATGCCAACAATAAATTTAGATAAAACTATGTTTAAATAACTAAAAATAATTTTAAATATTGATCATTTATTGGACGCGAAATCAATTTTTTAAAAATGTCGATTTTCTCGAAACTCAAGTGAAGTAGAGTTGCCGCTTTTTGGCTTATGAGGGCAGAATATTGAGTAGCACTGGACTTTCTTTCCGGTGCGACGAATATAGCCCAAAGCAGCTCACTTCCTGTTTAAAACTCCTAAAATACATATCATACCCGTTTTGAACCTCGGCAACAGTGCGCACGAAAAGTTTCTGAAATGGCGCGAAGGCAAAGCTAGTCCGATGCGGCGCGCTCGAGTTTTGGATTTATTTCCGTGCGAACATATTCCAAATTTGAATATATTTTTCAAGTTACTTCCTTTAATGTCTACCACTATCACTACGTCCCAGTACCTATAAATATATAGTGTTCTCCTGTAGTAGTAAAATAAACTCCGTTTAGATGCAATAAGTCAGATTTATATTTTATAAGCACGATGTCAAGCTCTCTGTGGGGCCTGAAGCTCCTTACAAACTGCTGACAGCGTCCCTTTTAAAAAAAATAAAAAAAATATGTTTACAATTGCAAATAAATGTTATCAAAATATTTAGTTTCTATTCATACTCTACTCTGTGCTTACCCTGCTCTGTCTGTACTAACTTCTTAGAAGCAAAAACTCAACTTCGCACATGCTACATAGACACTTTTACAATCGCAATTATTTATGACAGCTTGACTTTAAATAATAGGATGTAACATAACACGTAATGTAACCTGAGTCTTAATTCTTTGTTCTAATAGGTATTCTGATTACAAAATTAACTTTGTTATTTTTACACGTGCGTTAATGTTTCGTAATATGAAATAAAGAATGTATAAAATAATTTCCTTTTACTCTGTAATTACCTAAGTGACTACTCCGAACTGCTAAATAGGTATAGAAAGTAACAACATGATGCTTAACTTTACTTGACACCCTTGAATTTACTAAATAGGTATAGAAGGTAACACTTAATGCTATCCTTAAAAATATTATAATTAACTACACACACTGCACTACGTTGAGGCGCCGTGGTACGGTATGCACATTTACCACAGGTTGTTCCCATCCCGCACCGACTGCTTCCTGCTGTTTGTGTACTGTGTTTTTAATACACTTGTCTGTGGATTATTTTGACATTGACATTCTATACATTGTTGTTTAAATTGTATTGTGCTTTATTTAAAATGGAACCAGATTTGTAATTTATATGTAAATATGCATTACCCATTACCTCTATTTGTTTTTGTATAGCGCATTGGTCATACGCCTGTAATGCTATACATTATAAATAAATAAAAATACGTTTTGATTTAGTGCTTTAATTAATTAACTAAGTAAGTTTATCTAATAAAATCTTGGACCCAAGCCATACTTCGTAGAGAGCATTGCTACCAAAGAACACCGCAAGTATATATGGATAAAATATGGATCATTTTGTACTCCGAAATAATATTATTATTAATATTATTTTAAAATACATAATCAATAAAATTATACACATAGTTAAATCGACAATTATATAGCAATAAACAATTGTCTTTAAAAATTAAACACTCATTTACATTTACACACTATTTTTTAATATAAATCGCTAATCACGATTCAATAATACAATACCCTTGACGTACCGTGACGAAGTAAAATATCAGTAAAATATATTGAAAAATATCAACCGCATCCTACAAGTATCTATTGGGATATTTTGAGGAATCCTGAATGTCGGATAACGTGTGAATGAGGTCTTACTTTAATAACAGATGTGAACGGGAGATTAGTGTTGGTATAGTAGTGTGTATTAGTCTGCGATTTTTTTTTATTGCTGGTAAAATGATTCTGCATTAAAATCTTCTTGAGAATTCGCGCGTGATTTTGCCGTCCAACCGGATCCACGAGATAACGCCATAAGCTACACATTTAGCGATAGTTTTTCACCAGGAAATCTACAATTAAAAGAGTAGTATTTAATTTTACACATGAATTGGGTTGGGTTTTTTTATAAGACACCGAAGTTTGAAGTTTGGAGGACTCGGGTGGTTAGAGGGGGTCCTTAGCTATCCTCTTATATAATTTTTTTGATTTAGGAAACATCATTTTAGCACTTTATTTATAAAAAATATGTTAACGCGATTTTTATATATTGGCCATTCTCGGAATAAAAAAGCTCCAAAGTTGGTTATTGGCACACGATTTTATTACAAAGGACAACAAACGTTGTAATGGTGGAAAATGGCGTTGGCCATTTCGTATTCCGTTTCCTTTCCATCGTGTTGAATGTGCTCTCTTTCGTTTTATCAGAAGTTCCCACGACGACTTTGGCTTTGCTTCTGGACTCTGTGCGGATACTTTGGCGATTCCCCGAGCATGTCACAGAACCAAATTGGTTGCTATAGGTCACTTCCTGTTTAAAACCTAAAGATAGGTTTGTTAGGTTCACACGTTACAGCAGACGCGGGAGCCGGAGCGAGGCGACCCCCTACTCCTGGCATCCCCCCCTTCAACTCATTCACTCTGTTGCCGTCGTTCAAAACGTATATGACATGTATTTTTGGAGTTTTAAACAGGAAGTGAGCTGCTTTGGGGCCATATTCGTCGCACCGGAAAGGAAGTCAAGACCCCCAGTTTCCGAAAGAGTGGTCAAATGTAACAAGCGGTTAATCGATCATTTATTCAAAATAGCGGCATGTGATTGGCTGAAATGCGTCTAACAAGAGTTTAACAAGTTGTCACAGCTAATTTTCCTTTCAGAAACCGGGCGTAGGTATGCTCAAAGCGAGGTAAATATGTATAATAACAATTTAATTTCCAGGTAAAATTGACATATTTTTGCCAAGCAAAAACTGGATTTACAGTCTTACAATTCTTAGTCTTTAAATACTACCCTTTCCTATAGGTGGGCAGTGTGCGGCGCCGTGGGCACGGGCGGCGAGCGTCACTACAGGAAGTTGTGGGAGCGCGCGCACCAGTACCCAGCTGCGGAGAACAGCTTACCTACTGAAAAGGTAAAATGATGTATACAAAGTTATTGGTGCAGCTACTTTCATAATCCATGTATGTAACAGGTGCATTTATAAGTTTGAATATAAAACTATTTGTAAAACAAAAGGACAAACCAAACCATTTCGAGATTATTTTGCTCCAAACTAAATTCCGTTATTCCCATAAAAATATGACAGGATTACTGAAATATCCGTAAAAAACATAATTTTTCCACTACGGCGTAGTTTTTAGGGTTCCGTACCCAACGGGTAAGAACGGAACCCTATTACTAAGACTTCGCTGTCCGTCCGTCTGTCACCAGGCTGTATCTCAAGAACCTAGCTAGCTAGAGAGTTGAAATTTTCACAGATTATGTATTTCTGTTGCCGCTATAACAACAAATACTAAAAAACAGGATAAAAGAAATATTTAAGGGGGCTCCCATACAACAACTCTTTCAATACCACATACAAACTTATGGATGCACCTGGTTACGTACATGGAGTGTGAAAGTAACCGCACCAACAACTTTGTAAACAATATTTTGCTGTGTAAAATCCAAACTATTCACTCCACACCATCGCTTCCATTGAACGGTGGTACGGAACCCTTCGTGCGTGATTTAGACTCGCACTTGACCGTTTTTTTTTCAAATTCCCTTCGCCGTTAATTTGGCTATTCTGTAATTATCGACTAATTTGATGAACCGACTTTCCGTAGGTAGTTTAATTTGCAATTTTTTATTTAATAAATCATAATCAGTCAATTGTCTCAAATTTTCTATGTACATTGTTATTTTTATTTTATACTAGCTGCCTGTTCCTAGGCAGTATCATTTACCGAGATAACGTCACCCTCCTTCTAGTGCAGTCGGATGAAATGTGTCCTATAATCTCTGTACTAAATTTCATTCAAATCCTTTCAGCCGTTTTAGCTTGATTGAGGCACAAACACACAAGCATTCAAACATCTAAACATCGCTACTTTCATATTTATTATATTAGTTGGATTATTTCATATGTTGATTGGTGCATCAAGTATACAAAAAAGTGTACTTTAAACACCTGTACCGTATTTAGGTATAATAAAAAGTAAACTTTATACACCTAACAAACATAAAACGAAATATGCTCCACGCCTAAGAGAACTCCTACGCTAATAGAATTCCCCTTTAATTTATCAGAAATATTCTCAGCGAGCATTATCTGCATTTCCAATTCAACTTCATTATTTGCTTTCTCCAGGCGCTGCCGGAATACCACTACCACGACCACAACAACCTCAGCACAAAGAACAAGCTTAACGCCACCGCTAGCTCTCGTAAGAAGGACATTAACAAGAAGACTCCCTATGTCGAGCCCACGCCAGTGGAACTTAAGGCTGTCTGCTCGAAGGTATGTTATTCTTTTATATCGATTGATATTTAATTAGCTGACCATATTTTCGGAATATGAACAACTTTCCCCAAGATACCTATGGTAGCGTATGAAAAAAAATGTTCACCCTCAGTACATTGATCCGATCAGGTTAATTACAAGATGAGAGACCCAAAAAAAAATTCGGTTGCGACAATATGTTTCTTAGGGAAAGTTCTTCATGAGTATGAGTTCTCATGTATATTCACCAGAATAATTATTGTGTGGCAGAGGTAGTAGGTACATTAGCAGTTGTTAGTTAATATTTACTTAGCATTGATGCTGATATGTATTTGTAACGTTGTTGTTGGCATAGGCCCACTCAAACGTAGATGTTTTCATTATCTGACTTCTATGCCGTTTCCTTTGAAATTTAAATTGAACATCAAATCGACGTTTGACCCATCATAACGAGATTATTACACACGGGCTGTTATTGGCTTTATATATCGACAAAATCGACACTTTTTGAAGTTATTTCTCTGCTGTTCAAAAGAAGTCCCAAGTTTAATAAATTAAATATAACAATTTTGGGACTTTTTTCTAGATTCTGTAATAACAGACACGCGATTGGAGGAATTTCGCTCGATAGAAATAATTATTGACATGAGGTCTAAATTTACACTTTTTTATTTTCTGACAAATTGGAATAGCGCAAAGAATTCAAAAATATTTATTTAGATGGGTTTTGACATTACCTAAATTACCTAATAAAGAAATTTTCATAGCTTATTTGGTTGATTTTGTATCAATTTAAAACCAACTTTTTGTCATTTTTCCCCGATTCCGTCCCTCTCACACTGCGGGTCGTTCAGCCTGGAGTAACGGGGACCTTTGCATGGACGAGATATCCCCTTAAGTAACTTGATTGTTAACCCTATAAAAATGAATAATAATAATAATAATAATAACGCGATTGTGATTGGTGAAACGTCAATTTAAAGGAAATCTAGTTATGTTTAAAAGATCCCGTGTGAATGCGAGTGCCGTCTGCTGTAGATACACATGTCGCAGCCAACTAGCTTAGTCAGCCGTTCATTTAACAGTGGTGGCACTGCTTATCTTTTCTCTATCCGTTTCGCTGTATTTTGTAACCTCATTTTCGACCTAGACAATGTTAGGGAGCTCAAGTTCTCGGGATAAGATGTGGTTTTCATGTTTCAGACAGTGCAGAACATGCGTTTCGATTGTTACCCGCAAGATGGCGCCACAGAGGATAACTGTCTCAAAAGAGGTGATCATAAATAGTATAATTACGTTTTAGATGTGATCGTTATAGTGCATTGTTGTAGAGGAAAGTGAGCAATAGATGGAAGTGTTCTCTAAGAGACGAGTCCAAATATTGCACTTTTTGCTGAGACATTATATAGTGCCTTTTCACGACTACTGCGAGGACTACTTATATAGAATAGTAGATTGTACAACAAGGGCATAAAACACGCCATTTCACCCGAGACGTTGATATCCACCCGAGCCGCAGGCAAGTGTGGATAGTTAACTCGAGGGTAAAATGGGGTTTATGACCGAGTTAGAAACCCTGCTTTTCACTTCACCGAGCTTTTCACTGAGCCGAAGGCGAGGGTCGTTACGAAGTTCGTAAAGAAGCCTTTCGAACGATTTACTTATAATTTTCCGCCTGGGAACCCATAATCAAGCGGCAAAGGTGCTATTTTGAGGCTATAAGACGGAAAATTTTTTTTTTTAGATCCATTAGAATAAGTGAAGACAAGACGCAATAAGAAGGTGAACCAGGATGCGCCGAGGAACCAGCCTCTCTTATCGGAGGCAAACCATGATAAATGCGACTCGCAGCCTTCTAACTCCCAACGCAAGTCACAGTCAGCCTCGTGACTTAGACGCTCAAGATGACTGGAAGCTAGTGACACGAAACCGTCAGCGTCGTCAGCGTCAGGTGGTGAGAGGAAGTGGACCCGCGAGCGATATTCTAAGTGCAGCAGACCGCATAAAATATTTACACGTATGGGGTGGCTCGTTTGGATACAACCGACAAAAACATCGTCGACTACCTTAATGCAAAGGAAGCCAACAACCTATACTCTGCTTCTAAATTGTCACCGAAACGACAAGTAGACTATTTATCATTCAAAGTCGGTGTACCCGAACACATGCTGAATGAATGTCTACGTACAAAATTTTGGCCCAAGGGCATTTTCAGCTGAGCGCTGGTTATTTCGTCTCGAAAGAACACAACCGAACAACAACATGTTGAACAAGGTACAAGCTAAACAGTTCTTACTTTATGCATACTATCAAAATGTAAGAGGTCTTAGAACTAAATTATGTACATGGCGAAATAACTTATTACTAATACCAGATAACATACACTAATTGGTATAACGAAACCAACTTAATTGAATCGATAACTGACGCTGAAGTATGTACTGGAGACTGGTCAATCATGAGAAGAGATCGCGAAGGTGGTCAGGCAAGGACACCGGGTGGTGGAGTGATGCTGCTGTCGCGGGCGTCCGTGCAGCTCGAGCGCAGCCTCATCTGGAGACCAGCGACGGCGAGGACCTGTAGGCTCGGTTTGCAGTAACCAACACTACGTATACGTATGTGTTGTGTATATCACGCCGGACTCAAGTGACGCAATGTATACTAAGTGGTTCGACAGTGTAGAAAATGTGTGTGCAATAATACCAAGTCAAAGAATCTTAATTCTCGGTGACTTGAACCTGTATAGTGCAAGTCTTAATACAATTAATTATTTTAATTGTTTTTCAATCTATATGTAACTTACTTCAGTATAATAGCGTGCCTAATATGAATGGGAGAATGTTAGATGTGGTGATGACGAGCCCGGAGTTGGACGGTGCGGTGTCGGTGCGGCGGTTCGGAGCCAGGTGAGGAGCTCAGTAGGATCGATGCTCAGCATCACCCGCCACTTGACGTGTGTGTCGAGTACGACTTTACCTATACACCTACACATACCATCGACACTTCCAATGTAGACATTTCTAGGGATTGGAACTTCAGCAAGGCTGACTATTAAAGCTATACATTATTTTAAAGGATACAAACTGGAATGAACTATATCAGTGCACATCGACTGAAAGTGCAATAAATTACTTCTACAAAGCTATATATACTGTATTCGACCTCTGCATACCAAAGAAATTACGGAAGCGATCGTGTAGTAGAATTTATCCTGTCTATTACACGAGAGCAATTATCCGTGACATTGAGATTAAGGCTCGTTTTTATCGGGAGTGGAAACGGACCGGGATTGAGGATGCTCGCGGTGAATTTAAGCGTTTTGCGAACCAAAATAAAAATGACACACAATTAGCATATCGTTCATATGTAAGAGATATATCTGTAAAGTTGCACAAAGAACCCGCAAAATTCTGGGAATTCGTTAACACGCTACGCAGCCGAGGAGGCGTCAAGGCGAGGGTTACAAGGGTGATCAGGAATATCAAGGGGCCGCGGCGGCTACCGCCTTCGCGAATCACTTCCACTCAGTATTCCTACCACAACAACCGTCACTCGATCCGGCTCCTGCTAGTGCAACCGACTCGGGGTCTCGTAGGATTGATATTGGTTACATAAGTTCGGATGTTATTTGTTGTGCAATAAAGAATCTAAAACCGAAAACGTCACCAGGCCCGGACGCTCTTCCGGCTTATGTAATCAAAGGTTGTATGGATGAATTACTCGGCCCAATAAAGTTTATTTTTAACCTCATCTTGGAAAGTGGGGATTACCCTCAGGATTGGAAAATATCCCGGGTGTCTCCTATTCCCAAGAAAGGATCTAAAACAATGATCGAAAACTACCGCCCAGTGGCAATACTCTGTGCAATGGCGAAAGTGTTCGAGATGGTTCTTCAGGCGGCTTTACTACCTCAATGCCTGCCCTAAATTTACTAGTGCACAGCATGCATTTTTGCCGAAACGATCAGTGACCACGAACCTCGTAACATTAGTCGACATCCTTACTCGGGAACTAGATGCGGGGAAACCAAGTCGACGTCATTTATCTGACTTCCAGAAAGCATTCGACAGGGTTGATAATGATATCCTGCTACTAAATTGGGTAAGATAGGACTTGGTACCAAAGCTTCTCAAGCTGTTTTCTAACTATCTAATGGATAGAAGACAGTTTGTGAGGTACGGCCAATTCTATCCAACCCATACGGCACCCAGTCGGGTATAAGTCAAGGATCAAACCTTGGCCCCCTTCTTTTTGTGCTATTGATAAACGATCTCCCGGATGTGGTCAGCGACTGCGACATGCTGCTGTTCGCTGATGATGTAAAACTGGTGAGGGTCGTCAGAAACATGGGGGACGGTGCAATTTTACAGAAAAAATCTAGATTTAGTATATAACTGGAGTCTCGACAGTCGGCTTTAGTTTAATCCAAGCAAATGTGAGATGCTCAGCTTCACTCGATCGAAAGATCCGGTGCTGTGCGACTACTCGCTGGGCGGGTGCAGCGTGGCGCGCGTGCACGAGGTGCGCGACCTCGGCGTGCTGTTCGACGCGCAGCTCACGTTCCGGCCGCACGTGCAGCAGCTCACCGCTAAGGCGTTCCAGAGGCTAGGGTTCGTACTGCGTAACGCGGCGCCACTCACACTCGCGGCTACACGCGCTCTGTACGAGGCCTTGGTGAGGAGCATAGTGGAAACGAATGCAGCGGTCTGGTCTCCGCATGAGCGTAATATATTCTCATGCTGGAGCAAGTACAGAAACGATTTCTACGCAGTCTCTATAAAAAGGGTCATGGATATTACCCATATATGTACCCAACACGATTTCTACAAGGTCATCTGGGGTATGAGTCATTAGAACTGAGAAGGTCAATATCTCTTTTTAATTTTGTAATGAACATCCTTAGAAATAAACTCGACTGTACAGAGCTTCTCCAAAGGTGTTTGCGAATGTTCGTGCCCGACGCATACATGAGGCTGCGGGGTAGTCGCGCTCGCGCACTGCTGGCAACTCGCGCGTCGCGCACTAACCTTTACCTGTACTCGCCCGTCGCGCAGGCGCAGGCGCTGATCAACTCCGTGCTCGCCGCCTCACCACAGTGTGATATATTCACGAGTGGGATGGCGTGCTTGGTGAGGGAATGTAAGAGAATGACAGAAAGACGAATGCAAGATCTAGATAAGTAAAATATTTTTACCGCCTTTGTAACGTATTGGTTAATTTAGCTGTAAGGTTACAATTGAAAATAAATAAATGAATTGAATTGAAAAAATGAATTAGTTTTGGAACTCCGCCTCTTTGCTCCGTCTGGCGGAGTCCTCCCTCAGATGAATGAACTCTTTGTTCCTCAGGTACGCTTATATCAACGCGACGCGTAAAAACCGACACGGCATGACGAAGCTCCATCTGTTGACATGTGGCAGAAATATAACAAAAAAGCCAACAATGTTTTTTTGTCACCTTTTTACTAGAATATAGCTAATGGAGACAACAGGACACTTTTTAATTATTTTATTTAATACTGTTGTCCCCATTGAATGTGGACAAAGCCAATGGGGACAACGGGACTAGAAGTTAATTATTGTATTAAAGTTTCGTTGTCCCCATTGAATGGGGACAACGGGACTACATTAAATGCGTGACGCGTGCGTTTGTCTGTTCAACAGGCTGTTGTTGGAACAGCACGGTCGAGCCGTACAACAAGGACGCGTACTCCATCATGGTACCCTACTGCTACTACCCGGCCGGGTACAGCTCGCTCCGGTTCGCGAACATGACGGAGACGCGGCACGGCATCTCCGCCTACTACGAGCGACTGAGGCCGACCGGGTACCCGCGAGAGTTTGCCACCGTGGGGGTGGAGTTCACGTATATGAACAACGACGTCCTGAGGATACGGGTGAGTATTTTTACATGCTTCTGGCGCCACACAGGATGCCATTTGTCGTAGGAACCAGAACACAAACGTCTATACCCGGGTATTTTTCATTCAAACCCGGTTCCTCTTGGTTGTGAGGCAGAAACTACTTCTTTTGACATGGAATGGTACTCCATCGGGATGCTCTGCTGCAACTACGCGGCCGGTCTACTGTTTGTTAAGTTGGTACTGAGTCCACAGCACGATACAGTTTAAATTATTGTTGGCTTAGGATAATTTAAGATTAAAGAATATTTGGCTTATATAATTAAATCCTTAATTAGCCTAAGGACTCTTTCAAGGACACTATCATTAAATTGGGTAAACAAATGTAATTTGAATTGGCAGCTGATAATTTAAAATTACGATAAGCATAAAACAAAACAAACAGGGAAGTTATCCTTTGAATAAAAAAAAACCGCTAAGTATTCCCCAGGAGCGTCGTTGTCTCGATGGGCTATGTGCTAAAAAAAATATGGTCAAGTGCGAGTCGGACGTCGCACCCGCACAGGAAGGGTTACATACCATTGTACACGGAAAAACATATAACGAGGGTCTTATACCTTTTTAATTTCTTAATAATAAACTATTTAATACTAGGTAGGACTACATTCAAGGCCATATATAGAAACTTTGAAGAAGTGTTTTGTTTATGTAGTCTGTAAGTACATATTAAACTATGTACCCAGATTAACGAAAATCTTTGCTCATTGAAACTGGAAGTGGACAGAAATTGAGTAACTTATTTACAGTATTTGGGAGAGTCAAGTTAAGTTCATCGATAAACAAATAAAACAAAATGGCTAAAAAATAATGTCTTGTATGTTTCATTATTATTTGTTATAGCGGCAATAGAAATACATTCTCTGTCAAAATTTCAGATCTCTACCTATGTCGGCTGATCTGGTAGAGTCCGGCGACGGACGGACGGGCTGTCGGACAGCGGAGGCTTAGTAACGATAATTGCCTTTTCAAAGCCACTAACAATGCAACTATTCAACTCGCTCAATTAAAGACGGGGACTGGCAATGACAGCGCTATTACTATACTATTTGTATCTCGCTTGGATTTCATAGCGTTTACCGCCGCGACTCTATGCTGTCTCGCCTCAAATGTATGCCTTGCACCGCCATGGCTCAAATGTATGCCTTGCACCGCTGCGGCACAAATGTATGCCTTGCACCGCCATGGCTCAAATGTATGCCTTGCGCCGCCATGGCTGAAATGTATGCCTTGCACCGCTACGGCACAAATGTATGCCTTGCACCGCCATGGCTCAAATGTATGCCTTGCGCCGCCATGGCTGAAATGTATGCCTTGTACCGCTACGGCACAAATGTATGCCTTGCACCGCCATGGTTCAAATGTATGCCTTGCGCCGCCATGGCTGAAATGTATGCCTTGCACCGCCATGGTTAAAATGTATGCCTTGCACCGCTACGGCACAAATGTATGCCTTGCACCGCCATGTCTCAAATGTATGCCTTGTGCCGCCATGGCTGAAATGTATGCCTTGCACCGCCATGGTTGAAATGTATGCCTTGCACCGCTACGGCACAAATGTATGCCTTGCACCGCCATGGCTCAAATGTATGCCTTGTGCCGCCATGGCTGAAATGTATGCCTTGTGCCGCCATGGCTGAAATGTATGCCTTGCACCGCCATGGCTCAAATGTATGCCTTGCGCCGCCATGGATCAAATGTATGCCTTGCACCGCTATTGCAAAAATGCATGCCTTTCACCGTCATGGCAGAAATGTATGCCTTACACCGCCATGGCACAAATGTATGCCTTGCACCGCCATGGCGCAAATGCATGCCTTGCACCGCCGTGACACAAATGTATGCCTTGCACCGTCATGGCACAAATGTATGCCTTGCACCGCCATGGCACAAATGTATGCCTTGCACCGCCATGGCACAAATGTATGCCTTGCACCGCCATGGCACAAATGTATGCCTTGCACCGCCATGGTTCAAATGTATGCCTTGCAGTGCCATGGCCAGTCCCTTTCTTTAATTGAACGAGTTTGAAGAGGCCTGTTAATTTAACAATTTAGTGTAATTAGTTATAAGATATTCTTGGCTTAATAATACGCAATTTTGTTTACCTTGATGATATCATAATTACAGTCTTTTTGTTTTAGAAAAATTCAAGTTATAATTTTATGCGTCAAATCCTTCTATCGGCAGATCTATGACGCAGATGACAACAAGCGCTTCGAGCCGCCCCACCCCGAGATCCCGCGGACGCTGGGGCCCGTCGACCACCTCAACTATAAAGTGCTGGTGGAGAGCTCGGGCTCGGGGTTTAAGGTCGTCAGAATTGACGATGATGTTGTCATGTGATTACCATTTTTACTCTACGTCATATATCCGAATGGCCGAGTTGGCAGTGACGCTGCCTACGAAGCCAAGGGTCCCGGGTTCGAGTCCCGGTGGGGGCAAATATTTGTTTGATGAGAACGGATGTTTGTACCCTAGTCATGGTTGTTTATCTATCTAAGTATTATATTTATCTCTATAAGTATGTGAATCGTTGTCTAGTACCCAAGATATAGGGAATCCTAGTTTGGGGCTAGATCAATGTGTGTAAATGGTGTCCAAGGTATTATTATTATTATATTTATATATTGAAATGTTTGTTGCCCAGAAACTGCTGTAATCCAGGTTGTTGTTCTATAAAGTTACGCCCGACTCAGTGACGATTGTTTACGTGTCGCTTGTAACAAAAAATATATATATTTTTCCCTCGCATAATTTAGATTCACAAATAGCCGTGTTCAAGCGCCGAGTGGCCGATATTGCGATATTGCGAGCGCGGTTGCAAGAGACAGAAGAAAGATATTGCGAGCGCGGTTGCAAGAGACAGAAGAAAGATACTGCGAGCGCGGTTGCAAGAGACAGAAGAAAGATACTGCGAGCGCGGTTGCAAGAGACAGAAGAAAGGCCACAATTTTATATTTTTTATGTATTTTTCGATAAAATTTTTGTTGTTCTTTTGGATTCAGTGTCTTGCAAATAGCTACCCCTGAGCCGGGCGTAACTTTAAACATCCTGTGTATGAACCGATTTGAAAAAATATTTTTTAATTGAAACGGTGACCCCATGAGTGAGTTCCCATTTATTAAACGATATGTTCAGAGATTACCGTCTCCCGCAGCCAGCAGCTAGCCCCATCGACGACGCAAGAAGAACTTCGGTTCTAAATACTACTTATTATAAGGAAATTCTAGTTTTAACAAAGCAATAACTGGTGAAATCGCGCTCTAACTAATAAATAGTTTTCACTGTAGCATGGTTTGCGTTAAAACTAGTTTTACCTCCATGTATATCTGTAAATACTAGTTATTAGGTCATTCTAGTTCAAACAAAGGTACTAAAAACCAGTTTTAACTAGTGAAAACGAGTTGTAACTGAAAATCGTTTCTTTCTTTCCAGGCTCGACACAGTAAACGTGGGCAGCATGATTCTCTCGGACATGTTCCTACAATTCTCGACCCTACTGCCCACTGATAAGATCTACGGACTGGGCGAGCGGCGGGGCCCTTTACGAGTGAATATGAACTGGGAGGCCTACACGATGTTTAATGCGGACGTGCCGCCGATAGGGCAGAATGTGAGTCTTATGTGCTTTGTAGTAGGGTTGAAAATCTCTTAGTAGTAGTATGGAATTAACTGAGCCGCCCCACGTGCTAAATTAGCGCGACCCAGCTAATTGATATCTTCACTGAAATTTGGGATCTGCTTATCACAAAATCTGTTTATCGCAACATTTTATTTTTGCAATTTCGCACCGGATTTGAATTTATGTACTCGTTATTTATTTAATCGTTACCAAAAAATATTAAATTATGTTACTCTGTTACTCCTCTGTACGTCGGCTGAGAGCCAATTTAAACTTTCAGCTCCTATTCCTTTAAAGATCACATGAAAGTACATATTTTATAGCAAATAAACAATTTGATTTGATTTTGTAAAAGTGCGCGGACGGTGAAATTGTAAGTTCCGCTGTCGGGATACCCGTGCCTGTGCCTTGGTGTAAATCCATAGCCGAGAGCGACGCTACACTGTCTCGTTCACTCGTTAGGTAACTACGCTCGCTGACTCGCTCACACGCCCACGCGACGCATCGACTGCATGTGCGCTCGCTACGGAATCACAATTTTTTATTGTGCTTTTGTTTCCAGAACAACTTGTACGGCACCCAGCCGTTTCACTTGGGTCTGGAAGACAACGGAAGAAGCCACGGCCTTTTACTGCTAAATTCTAATGCTATGGGTACGTACGTGTACAATTTTAAGTTGTTAGGGAAAAAGAAGAGCTCCGTTGTCTGATGGGTTTCACGCTTGCTTCTCAGACAGGAGATGCAGGTTCGAATCCTGACCATGTACCAATGAGATAATTAATTTATCTTAAGTATATTATCGGACGATCACTGTTTCAAATGACATGTTAAGCTGTAGTCGTTAAACCCCTCCACCAATCCGAACTGTGCCAGCGTGGTGGAGTTTGGCTTAATCTTACTCGTATCCGGGTAAAGGCCTGTACCCCTCCGAGGGGACGTTTATTAGGGACATCATTCTGAATAATCACTATACAAATACCAATATGTTTTTTTTGCGTAGATATGGTTACATAACATTTATCAGCACTGCACATCGAGCCATCTAAAGTAGTGCAATACAATTCTTAAATATTATCTAAAACAGGTCGGTGTCTATTTTCAACTAAAGATATCGGTAGGTAGCCAAAGAAATTAATTAATTGATTAATTAAATTTAGACAATATAGAACAATTTTATAAATACGAGAGTCAAAAAATTCTTTAACGTTATAATAGCATTTAGTGATCAACCATTTACGTAATTTATACTTAATAGTAGTTTATGTGACTGGGCGAGTTTCATAATAATATCACTCGAGAGTTTTAATGCCTAATTATGTACAGTTACATACACTAGTTTATCTATACACATATCATAAGCTCTATTTGATGTGTTCAGGAACCGCATGTTCGACAGGCATGGTGGCATTGATAATTGCTCTGCAGTTGTTTAGCTTGTTCAGTAGTACCAACTTCACAGACTAACTAGGGGCGGCACGCAGGTGGGCGTCGGCGTTCGAAATCTGAATGTCATAATTTGCCAAATTTGGTACATTATGGTCATAATAATGTATCAATATTCAGATAAGAAAAGAGTTTTTCCCAAGAAGTTTATCATTATGCTGTTCGTAACGTGTGGTTTTTGACGCAGTAAAGAGGGTTTATGATACGTGTGTAGATAAAAGATTTAATTTAGTACAAAGGGGTCTGCATGATTCGATAGCGCTCCTTCCACAAATAGCTCGGATACATTACAACGCCATCTGTTGGGAGAAGGATAAACTGTACAAAAGATTTTTCGATTTTTTGGGTGTTCGCTTTGCCAAAATACTAACCACCAAAAACGCGTTGCGGAACCGCTAGTGTATACAAATGAAATACGTAAAGTAATTTTCTCAAACATGCAATGAAATGTCGTCATTTCGTGCGTTATATTATAACAGGCTTGGCAGTATCACGTTTCGGGCCGCACAACTCGAGAGAACTGTGAAGAAATTACATACAAAATTGCAGGCCTAGGCCGGGAAGTTTTTATTTTATTTTGGCTTGTATTAATCGCACATCAAAAATACTGATTTGCACAGCAAAACAGGATCAGCAAAACCACGTTTTATATTTTAAATATTTTATGTGTACTCAAGTTTATGTTTTAAGTATTTTTTGTTGTTCTTGCATGTTCAACCTAACACGAAGGATAAAGGGGGCTTCGCTTCGCTCACCCCCTTTACCTTTCACCTAAGCTACCGCAGCATTTAACCCTGATAATTGCTGTACAAATCAGTATTTTTGATGTGCAGTTTAATATTTCCCTTTTATTTTATGCTCAAAGCAAAAGACATCAACAGGCGCACGAAAATTACGATTAGTAGTATTTACAAGCTTTTATTTAGTTTTTTTTAAACTTGAATTTGTTTTTTGAGTGGTGTATTTTTTTATTTCGTTATCATGTTAGAACAAAAGAAACATATATTTTAAGTCCTGTCGGTCTTGTACACAATTTTACAGTTTGATATGGATAAATTATTATTTTTTTACGTTAAATCAATAGTTTACTCTCTCACGCGATAGATTATAAACTAACGGTGTACACAATCTTACGGTGACACATATAGGTAAGATAGATTATATTATTATGTTTCACTACAGATGTAATAACCCAACCTGCACCGGCGCTGACATACCGAACAGTCGGCGGGGTGCTCAACTTATTCCTGATGATGGGCCCTTCGCCAGCTGATGTGGTCTCACAGTACACAGCGCTAGTCGGTCGGCCCTTCATGCCGCCTTACTGGTCGCTAGGATTCCATCTGTGCAAGTGAGTACATCTGATAATAATAATGTAACGAATAAATCCGATAGCAAATTACAGTGGGGACCCCACGTAAAAAACTCGTCGTACATCGTGCAGCGTACATCATATCGACGCGAGTATCACAGATACCAGTTTATAATAACAGTCACAATGGAAGCTTATGGGCCCCCTTTGAAAGTTCTTAAGTTTGCCTACGTTGCGTATGCCATATATATTCACGCTGTTATAAACTCGAGTAGGGAAATTGTGAATGGTGCGCGCAACTAAAGAGTTTGGGTAACCGATCTTGACGTTCGACGACCTCTGTGGCAGCGCCACGGTTGTGGGTCTGCCTTCCAGAGGTCCCGGGTTCAAAGGAAAAAAAACTTAGGTCTTGGATGTTTATATGTGTGTGATGTCGCTGTTTCTGGTTCCCACGACACAGGGGATCCTAGTGTGGGATCAGAAGCATTGCATGGGCCTGTAGTTTATGTTTATATTTATAACAGCAGTCCCAGTTTTTAACCCTCGAGGGCGAGAATGAGTGGTGTTGTACATTTGAAGCGTCGGTCTGTGTGTGGCACTCTAGCGGTAAAACGGGTGGACGGATTTTAATGCGGTTTTCTGTGAATGGTAGTAGACTTCCCTGCGATGGTTATTAGCCATTTATACTTATAAAAATGAATCGCTGTACGTTTGTCTTACTAAATCTCTAAAATGGCGAACAGTTTAGATAATTTCTATTTAAATTTATTATCCTCAGATTTGATATTTGATTATTATTTTCATAGATTTGGCTACGGCGATCTGAACGAGACGCGAAAAGTATGGAGCACTAATCGGGAGGCTGGCATACCATTTGTAAGTATTCACAATGGTCCATTGTCATTGTCTGATGGATATGAAAACTATTGTAATAAGAAAAGCTATGGATCCAATAGCTTTTCTTATTACAATAGTTTTCATGTTGGTTCCATAGTTACTGCGTAGACCATCTTTTAGTTAGCATGATGTTTTTAGCGGCTGGCACGCACTGTTAGTCAGCGGAGCGACTGTTTCTGAGAAAAAATCTTAAAATGCCTTTTAAAAAAACGAAATATGTCACTTGGCTCGTGCGGATAAATATCTCTAAAAAGATGTTCTTTACCTTGTCATGAAATCTTCTTATTACGAGCTGACCTGACAGACTTGTTCTGTCAAAAGCTGTTGCACTGCGGCAGTCCGCTATTAATTTTTGCGACAAACATAAACTAAAAGATTTTTGATTTTCCGGCTGTTCCCTTTGTGCTTTTCATATTTTGATCTCGGTAAGGTCCTTCCCAAAGTTTTCTCCAAAAAAATAAGTCCAAATCGGTCCAGCCGTTAACGAGATTCGCGCTTACCAACACATTTAGCGACGCATTGTTAACCCCCGAGACTGAAAGGGGGGTGTTATAAGTTTGAAGTGTCTGACGGTCGGTGTGACTGTATGTCTGTCCGTGGCACGCTAGCGGTCATACGGGTGAAGGGATTTGAATGCGTTTTTCTGTAAATCGTATTAGACTTCCTTACGAAGGTTTATGATTTGTTTTAATAAAATTGGTTCAGTAGTTCGAAAGTTAGCAAGGAATATAGGTCAAACGGGTATATTTTAATGCGGGTTTTTGTAAGTACTGTTGGTATTAGACTTCACTGCGATAATTCTTAGATTTGTTTCGTTAAAATCTGATCAGTAGTTCGGAGGATATCAGCTTCACAAGGAATAGCAATCAAATAGGTGGACGAATTTTAATGTGGTTTCTTGTAGTTGGTAGTAAACTTCACTGCGATGGCTCTTAGAAATATTTGATTAAAATCATTTAACCTTTAGCATTAACATACAGTCGCATACTTTGCTTTTGACCCCACACTAGGATGACACACCCGTGTCGTGGGAACCAGAAACTGCGCCTTCACAAACATGTAAACATCCAAGACCTGGGGATTTGTTTTCTTCCTCCTCAGCCGGGTCTCGAAGCCGGGACCTTTCGCTCGGGAAGCACAGCCTCGACCGCAACTCCACAGAGGTCTTTAATTAATATCTGTTCAGCGGTTCAAAAGTAATCAGCTTAACAAGGAAACAAGTGTATCAAATTTAAGCTGTAAGGTTTCATTAATGTGTTGCGGGTGTTTTCAATTTATAGTTATTAGCTGTAGTAGTAGTAGTCGTTAAACCCCTCCATCAACCCGCACTGAGCCAGCGCGGTGGAGTATGGCTTAATCTTACTCGCATCCGGGTAAAGGCCTGTGCTCCTCGTTGGGGGGAGGCTACTTTGAAAAAGTGATTATATGTATTGTTTATGCTATTTCCAGGACGTGCAATGGAACGATCTAGACTACATGTCAAAAGGCAACGATTTTACCTATGACGCGGTCAAGTTTGCCGGTCTGCCGCAGTTTGTGAAGGAAGTCCATGATGCTGGGATGCACTATGTTGTACTTATCGGTAAGGTTACCTCAACTTAGCATGGCGAATTCACAAATGGGGAAGATTAGGCAAAACTTTTTGGCAGAAGGCACTGTGTGTATGAGACTTACCAAAGAAGTTCTGTGGATATGGATGGATGGACAATTCCTTTCTCTGATTAACGAAACTCAGTGCTTAATCTTGCTTTACTTACTTACTCTGCGATTAATTTGTAACCTCATAACGAAGATCTAAGATTAAACTTGTATTCATTTGTAACCTCGGACGAACGAAACTCTTTGCTTACCTATTCTGTGTTGGTCTCTATAGCAAATAATGCTCGAAAGACTCGGCCCGGAACGGTTGAAGGTGGTTCTAGGTGTCACCACAATCGCACGTATCGGTCGATTGTGGTGACACCTAGAACAGTCACACAATTATTTCCTATATGCGTTAAACATAATTATTATCTACAAATAAATCACTCATTAAAATGGCAAAAAACTAAACTAAGCAAACAAACCGCCCCTGGACATCTCCCTGCCAAAGGTTCCTGATTTATTTGTTGCTGAGAAATTAATTTGATCAACATAAAACCTATGTTATTGAACCACTGATTGGTATTCCGTGAATAAGGCCCGGTAGCTTTAACGACAACTCGTTGGTTGACAGTACTGAAAGTAATGCTGTCACAGTCTCTCGCTCGGAGCAAGCAAGTAGCGCCAGCGTGGCATTCAACCAGTAGTCTGTTCATTCAGCCATAAGTCTTGAGGAACCTTGGCCCGATTGTGCTAATATTAACCTCTTGAATACCAACGGCGTTAGTTAACGCCACTTTTCCCTTATAGGTTTTAAATTTTATTACCATGGCATAAGATTCAAAATCGCTACCTACTGTATACTACCAACTACCCTCGGTTTTTGAGAGGTTAATAAGTTTCCTTATTGTCATTATTAATGGGGTTGGCGACATCACAGAAAATATCCCAGAAGTTAGTCGATCGAACTCGCAACCGGATGGAGGAACCAACATGCACTGGCAGGTTCATCGGGAGGATCATGGAGCCGAAACATGGACGCTCACAAAGCATAATGTGCATATTATTAAATTAGCACAAAGAGCGATGGAGCGTTCCATGTTGGATATCTCTTGTCGACCGTGTGCCAAACGTCGAAATTCGACGGAAAACGAAGGTCGTAGGTGTAGGCAAACGGATGAAGAGTTTGAAGTGGAGATGGATGTGACACTTGGCTGGACGGGAAGACGGACGGTGGACCAAAACAGTCACAGAGTGAGCGACAAGGCCTGTGGGCAGACCACCAGAGCCCGATGGTCCGACGATATCATCAAGTCGTCGGGATCCCACTGGGTGCGATAGACACAGGATCGGGAAGATTTGCGCTTTAGAGAAGAGGCCTGTGCCCAGCAGTGGGTCGATGTGGGCTGAGTATGATGATGATGATAACCTATGATCATCTTTCACATGGCGAAAAAAAAATATCGAATTTACTCGCATTTACTCAAAAGTTTTCTTCTCGTAATCAGTGTTTAGCTTGTTTTGTTTTCATTTGTTTAGGTGTGCGTTGTGAGTGTAAGAAGTGAGTGGAAGTACTAGTTTATGATGGGCGTGTGTACATGTGAGATGTGGAAAGAGCATGTGTGTTTGTTTAAGGTGGTAAGAATGGTTGAATTGGGACCAGATTGAGCTACACTTTCTAACCCAGTTTAAAATCAAGAACTGATTAATCTCAACATTTTATTATAAGGCAGCAAGAATCTAAGTACACAAAATAAAAATTTACAGATGTTTAGAAAATCCAGTATCTTAATGATATATATCTGTCAATTTACATGCAAGTTAAAAAGGTGTACAGTCAAAGGAAAAATAAACAAAGCTTCTGTTGTTTTATAACCTGTCAAGGCCTTTCATATAACATGTCCTTTTCCAGATGGGGTGGCGGGGGCACAGTATAGCTCCGCAAGTCACAATAACCTGAGTTTTCTCAGAGGGGGCGGCAGAGGCATACCTTCACATAATATAACCTTCATGAAACTTGATAGCTATCACTGATTTGGTAGCTGTGACGATGAAAGCTGTCATTTATTTTTGAAAGCAGTCACTTTTTTGATGTTTTGACTTCTTGAGTAAAAGTTCAACATTTTTGTAAGGCAGCAAGAATAATAGATTAAAGAAAAAAGTTAAAGCCGTTGGGAATTAGATAGATTTATAGCTGTCAAAAATGGTGATAACTGTTAAAAATAGTGACACCTGTCAAAAAATTGCGACAGCTGTCAAAATAACTGACAGCAGTCATAAGTCAGACAGCTTAATTTATTTTCCTTTGACTGTAGCTGTACTGTACCTCTTTATCTTACATATAAGTCGACAATCATATCATCAGGGTACTGGACTTTCGAAACGGCTGTAATTTTTTTATCTGAATAATTAGATAACACAAGGGGGACATCATGTTCCAGACCCTGGTATAAGTAACGCGGAGCCTCGCGGCCAATACCCACCGTACGACCGCGGCATGGACATGAACATCTTCGTCAAGGATTATAATCATTTACTATTTGTTGGGAAGGTGAGCGCTGAAACTGACATTTACCGAAAATTGTGTTTGTTTTTACTAGAGGAAGATCATGATGGCCTCTGTAGCGTAGAGCATGATGGTCCTTAAAAGCGGTTCCGAATCCCGGCCAGGGAAAAAAAAACATCTGCTGTTCTTGGATGTTTCTATTTTTGTCACGACTCTATTTCTGATTCGCATGATAATGATCAAACAGCCAGTTGCAGAAATAAAAACATAATTTTAATGGTGTCAGTTCCATATAAAAAGGCTTTTTTGATAAAACATGGTTATTGCAGAGTATATAATTTTTATGAAATTAGAAGCCTTGGCATTACTCCGATTAGCGTTTTGCGGGGCTAGATCAGCCAGTTGCAGAAAGCTCTTTAAATGTAGCCTCATGAACTTCTCAAAGCTCGAGTTCAAAATGGCGATGCCTCAAAGTTTTTTGAGGCATCGCCATTTTGAACCTTATGCCATTATAACCCTATAACAGGGAATTGGCATCATATGATGCCTAGGTCTTGCTTGAGGGGCTTCACGCTAATGAGCGTAACATCATATGATGCCTAGGTCTTGCTTGAGGGGCTTCACGCTAATGAGCGTAACATCATATGATGCCTAGGTCTGGCTTGAGGGGCTTCACGCTAATGAGCGTAACATCATATGATGCCTAGGTCTTGCTTGAGGGGCTTCACGCTAATGAGCGTAACATCATATGATGCCTAGGTCTTGAGGGGCTTCACGCTAATGAGCGTAACATCATATGATGCCTAGGTCTTGCTTGAGGGGCTTCACGCTAATGAGCGTAACATCATATGATGCCTAGGTCTTGCTTGAGGGGCTTCACGCTAATGAGCGTAACATCATATGATGCCTAGGTCTGGCTTGAGGGGCTTCACGCTAATGAGCGTAACATCATATGATGCCTAGGTCTTGCTTGAGGGGCTTCACGCTAATGAGCGTAACATCATATGATGCCTAGGTCTTGAGGGGCTTCACGCTAATGAGCGTAACATCATATGATGCCTAGGTCTTGCTTGAGGGGCTTCACGCTAATGAGCGTAACATCATATGATGCCTAGGTCTTGATTGAGGGGCTTCACGCTAATGAGCGTAACATCAAGGCGTGTGAACAGTCATGGACATTATGTGTTCAGAAATAAGAGCAATGTTTTATCAAAAAAATATAATTTTATGGAATTGACACGCCATTAGCGTTTGATAGGGCTTAAAAATTAAAAGCCCGTTTCTACAACTCAGTGAAAGTCAGTTAAAACTTCTTTATTACAGTAGATATTCACATTAACGTAATAAAATTCATATTTTTGCCTCTTCTGTACATTAGACCAATGTGGGAGACGATGGGCGCAGAAACTCCCACAGATTGATTTTTAGCTGTCTTTTAAAATAAGTTGTGTTTAATCAAAGTATTATAGTATATGTATGTGGTTTTAGTTAAACTACAGATATTATAATATTATACTAATACAGATAGACCACGTAGAGATTATAATATTATACTAATACAGATAGACCACGTAGAGCAAAATGAGAACAATTTAAATGACCACCAAAATATATTTTTTCTACACAAAATGGGTAAATGATCACCAAAAGTTGCTGAAAATATCAGGGCAAAATACTGCGGTAGCTTAGGTGAAGGGTAAAGGGGGTGAGCAAAGCGAAGCCTCCTTTATCCTTTCTGTTACGTTGAACATGTAAGAACAACAAATAATACTTAAAACATAAACTTAAGTACATAAAAATAAGTTTGGTGATCATTTACCCAAACGCAATTTGGTGACTGTTTACTAATTCTGGCGGTCGTTTCGAATTTATTGGTAGTAAAATAGGTGCATTTTTGGTGATCGTTTAAACATAAGCCGAGCAAAATGTCACTGGTGTAATCAGAGATGTTTGAGGAAAATATCGCTTGGTGCAGCACTATTGCAATATTGTAAATACTATACTACTACCACCTAGTTAGCGCTAGGAGATTTTATGAGAAAAAACCTGACGTTTCTTTGACACTTTGATTTAGATTTAATAAATTTTAAAGAATAATCAATTAATTAATGAATTTCCACGTTGCTTGGATGCACTCAAATCGATGGGCTAAGTATCCACGCAATGGGCTCCCAGTGCAAAGAGAAAGCGTGGCCAACCCAGAAAAGCATAGAGCGATGAGTTGGGTCTCTGTGATACGAACTGGTGGGTAACCGCTCAGGACCGCAAAGTGTGGAAAAAGGGGAGAGAGGCCTTTGACCAGCAGTGGGCTTTTAATAACAATAATAATAATAATAAAGATTAAAAAGATTTACTAAAAACCACCCTATTTGCAATTTTATAACATTTCAATTTTACATCCGTAAGATAAGCGTCCAGCACCATCTAGAAGTATGTTGACTGATGCATAATTTAATAACTTCTTTATGGCACTCAAATAATTAAAATAACAAGATATACATTAAATTAGTGTATAAAGGCGAGATTATCTCTAGCAAGAGATCTGTTCCAGCAAAACGAGAAAAATGAGAAAAGTTGATCGCTGAGCACGGGTAAACCTATGTGTACAACAAAACCTGATTATAATTTTCCTGGTACGTACATAAATAAATATTACAAAATTTATCAACTAACGGTTTTGACTCTCTTACTAGGTAACATATATACTAATAAATACTACATGTATTTCCAAAGAGATGGAAATGCTTCTTCATGCTACTTTTAAATAAATAAATGAATAAAAATATATCGAGAATAGGACTGTCCCTGAAGTCATGGCGTTTAAATTAGAATCGTTGCTCTCAGCGCCTGAGTTCTCTGTGCTAATACAAATATTGCATATTAATTATTATGAATACAATTGTATAATATTTTTTATGTAATATTTGTATTGGTTAAACACAACCTATTGTGTTATATTGACAGGTACCTGTAAATAAATGTTCAGGCATGTTTGAGCCACATTTTAATTACGTGAATGGAACGCGCCGTGGTCTAGTGGTTACAAGCTCGCTTCCAGCGTTGCCAACTTAACGGATTTCCCGTCATATCTAGCGGATTATGTTATAAAGAAACGGAAGAAATACTATCTTGACGGCTAACGGGTTTGTTTGCGGAATTTATTATTTTTAAAATCCACACGTAATTTTTGTTTGTAATATGGCAACTCTTTCTTCAAAATGGCAACTTTTAAACCGTGAAAGTGAGAAAGAACTATACAATAACCTAAGAGGGAACGAGACCGCCATAGTACTGGGTTTGGTTGGTACTGGGGATTTCCCTTGTCATAGACAAGGTAGCAGCAATGATGCGATCTCTTTTACACATTAGACATATTTGTATTGTTCTTTCTTTGTTTCACATCCATCACACATGATTGATTGTCATTGTGTGTGTTTTTTTAAATTGATTGATTCTTGCACTTGCATTTTTTGTGAAAAGTAATATTAATTGGTGAAAATGCTGAAACCGAGTTATAAACAAAAATTTTGGAGCGAGTGGCTCATGTATAAACTTTTTAAAGACTGATTTAACGGATTTTTAACGGAATTTCTTAATAAAGTCGGCGGAATCTCAAAATTATTGTTGGCAACACTGCTCGCTTCTCACACTGGAGATGCAGGTTCGAATCCGGTGCTGACCGTGTACCAATGAGATGAGTAATTAATTTGAACTACATCATATGGTCGTTCTAACGGTGATGGAAAACATCTTATGGAAAGTTTCAATTTCCAGCCAGCCTCCTGTATCTAAAAACTGGTTAAACGTGGACAAAATCGCGCCTCTTCCACCCCGTACGGGAAAAGGCGTGACGCTCTGTTATGTGATGAATGTTTCAGGTGTGGAACAGTGTATCAACTGTGTACCCCGACTTCACTCACCCGAACTCGACGGCGTGGTGGCACGAAATGATGAGCAGCTTCCACCAGCAGATACCTTTCGACGGCGCTTGGATTGTAAGTAATCGTAACTTCTCTATTGCATCGTCGTAGATGCGTTCTTGGATAACTATCAATTAAACATTTTATCTACACACGTATCATAAACCCTTTTTACTGCGTCCAAAAACCGCACGTTACGATCAGCATAATGTTAAACTACTTTCTAAAAACTCATTTCTTATCTTAATATTGAACATTATGACCATAATGTGTAAATTTTCTACATTCAAATTTCGAGCGCCGACGCCCGCCTGCGTGCCGCCCCTACTTTGTCTGTGATGTTGGTACTACAGAACAAGCTAAACAACTGCAGAGCCACAATGCCGGTCAAACATGCGGTTCCTGAACACATCAAAGAGAGCTTATGATATGTGTGTAGATAAACTAGTGTATGTAACTATACTCGCCTTCGGCTCGTTTCATAAACCCACTCTCGAGTTTTAATGCCCTCCCTTATGTATCAGTCACATAAACTACTATAAAACAGTAATTAAACCTCAAAAGTGTAAAATTTGGTTCTCTTGTTAGGCTGATAACATTCGAACCACTGAACCGATTTTAATAATTTATAGCAAAAACCGTCCGCCTGTTCGACGCTAGAGTGCCACAGGCAGACGTTTCAAACTTATAACCTCTACTTTCGTCGGGGGTTGAAACCGTCTTTATCATCAACATCGTTATGCTCAGCCCTCACGCTGCTGGACGTTGGTCTCTTGTCTCTATGTGCAGTGCTCCACAATCTTAATCGGGCAAACGGTCTGCTCACTGGCCTTGTTGCTTTCCTTGGCCACCACTCTGTTAATGCGCAGGTACGTCCGTCATCCCGTCTAGCCAAGTGTCCCTACCATAACATAATACATGGTCACAAAAAAACCCTTACAGGACATGAACGAGCCATCCAACTTCGTATCCGGGCCATTGACAGGCAAGTGTCAGCCAGAGGATCTTACCTACGTGCCGCGCTACATTGGCGCTGACGGGCTCAAGACCAAAACGCTCTGTATGGACGCGCGACATTACGCCGGCTTCCACTATGACTGGCACAGCCTGTATGCCATAACGGAGGGGATCGCTACGCACTTGTAAGTCCACTATTCGAAGGTAGATGGCGTTGTCTGGCTTTCTTGAGTGTTCCATACAGTTCTCTATCGCGGTGTTGATATTTTTTTCGTCATTTGCGTAATCAAGATTAAGGCCTCAAGACTAAAACGCAGTGTACGGATTCGCGACGTTACGTTAGCTTCCATAATGACTAGCACAGCCTGAATTACATGACGGAGGGGATCGCTACGCACTTGTAAGTGTTACTGATCGCCGCTGGATGGCATTGATTGGCTTTCTTGGGTTTTCCATACAGTTTTGCATCGCGGTGTTGAAATTTACTTCGTTATTTACTGCGAAGATTTCACTACGCACTGGTGGGTGTTGTTAATATCCACTAGTAGGCGTTTTCTAAATTGTTAGCTTAGGCGATGGGCTTAGCGCCCTGTGCGATGCAGACACTGTGCCATGGCAAAAGACGTGACGAAGCTCTGTATTTTTTTTGTAAATCCACCTCTTTATTCCCAGCGCGCTATCAGAGATCCGAGGCAAGCGTCCCTTCATACTGTCCCGGGCCAACTTCGTGGGCAACGGCCGCTACACAGCGCACTGGAGCGGTGACATCGACAGCAGCTGGGACGATATGCGGATGAGTATACCGGGTATGTATCTGTCGCAGTTAGTTGGTTAAATCAGACACTTAACTAACTCTCTAGACCGTTAATTGAATGCAGACGTTTAACCAAGTAAGTGAACGCAACGTTTAACGAGTTGTCTCAATGTTCCTAGGCAACAAGGAATATACAATAAGTTTATTTTTATGTGTACTTACGTTTATGTTTTAAGTATGTTTGTTGTTCTTACATGTTCAACCTAACACGAAGAATAAACGGGGCTTCGCTTCGCTCACCCCCTTTACCCTTCACCTAAGCTACCGCAATGTTTTGCCCTGATATAAACTGTGCAAATTAGCTGTTGTCGTTACGCCATCTTGTTTTCCAACACGCTGGCTTTCGGTAAGACAGGTTTTTAAACGTTTTCGACGATGTTTTATTTAAATAAAAATGCTAGTGACTTGGTTAAACTTCGGCATTTAATTATCGGTCTAGAGAGTTAGTTAAGTATCTGATTTAACCAACCAACTGCGACATATCTACTGCCGCAGCAGTTTCGGTTAGTCAGGTACTTAATCAACAGCGTAGGCCGTTGACCGAAATTTAAATATAGCATCGTGGAAAACGTTGAACTACCTGCCTTACCAAAAGTCAGGCTTTTAACCAAATGATGAATTGGTTGCTGAGTCAATTTCAGTCTTAAGAATGAAGTTGGGTTGTGTTAGGTCGCAATATATTTTTATTGCACAAAAACATTAAATACATAATGATGATGATGATGATGATTCCGACCGATTTCGGTCATGGCGACCACTTCTACTCCTAGTCGGTTTCGCGCGCGTGCGCCCGAACATGGCTTATGTAGCCGATCTTCGCAGCGAAACTCCTTGCGCACTGGGGGCACGTCAGTACGCCCGTCACCCGCGTAGTTGTAGGTAATGGCAGCAGGTGGACGGGCTTTTAACAGGTCGCGTTTCATATCAAGGTCAGCTTTACGCTGATCCTCGAACTCGCGTACTTGCCTCTTCACAATCCTGCGCCATTCTGGCCGTTGTGCTGCCAAACCTTCCCATTGAGATGGTTCTATGTTGCATCTTCTCATGTGTCGCTTCTGAACATCTTTGTATCGGAGAAGCTGCCCGCCATGTTTTCGCTTGCCCTCCTCCAGTTCAGAATAAAAGATGCGCTTCGCCACTCTCTCCTTTTTCATACGTGATACGTGACCGCACCATCGAAGCTGCCGACGCATTAAGTAGGCTTCAATGCCACCAACATTGGCTCGTCGCAGAACTTCGGTATTACGCACACGGTCCGACCATTTGATTTTCATAATGGATCGAAGGCATTTAAGTTGGAAACGATCCAGAGTGCGTATGTGGCGGCGATACACACACCACGATTCAGAGGAGTATAGGAGATTTGGCAGCACAATTGCCATGTATACTGATATTTTGGTAGCCAGCTTAAGGTCATCTAAGCAGAAGACCTTGGAACACAGCTTTCCAAATACCGCAGCTGCAGCACCTATCCTGCTGTTTATCTCGGCATCAAGGTCACACTTGGATGTAATAGTGTTCCCCAGATAACGAAATTTGTCCACCTGTTTGAGCATATCCTCACCAATCTTTATCGACAGTGTCTCTTGACAATGGGTGTCCAGGGACATGACTTCTGTCTTTTTGACACTAATCTTTAGGCCGAATTTACAGCAAGATTGGTGAAATGCGGACATAAGCTCTTGCAGGCCATCTGGGGTTTCTGCTAGAAAGCATAGGTCTTCAGCATACATGATCTCAGTTATCAGCGCATACGAGACTTTGGTACATGCCTTAAGTCTAGCTCCTAATCCTACACCTGATCGCCGAGGTTCGGACGCAGCGGTACCTTTCCAGAAGAAAGTATAACCACCACCATCTTCCACCAGCTCTCCTTCATCCGCCAGATCTGTCTCACTGAGAGCAGCCACATCCACGTTATAGCGATGAAGTTCTCTAGCTACAATGGCGGTTTTGCGTTCAGGACAGGCGTTGCCAGCTCGATCAAGAAGCGTTCTCACGTTCCACGCACCGAATGTCATGATAGGTGTTTTCATGGTAACATTTTTTTTGCATTTTCGACCACGCTTAAAGTGATGCGGTGGCAGACGCGGTTACTACCACCCTCCGAGTAGGAGCAAGCAATTTTTAGGACACCTTTTCTAGTCCCCTCCCCGGCTGAGCGAGGAAAGCAGTGCCTCTCTAAATAGAGCTGCTTTTTCATCCCGGGTGCTGTCTCAACCGCACTGTTGCCCCAAAGTTGTAGTGCGAAAGCGACCACGGCGTGTACTCACACCCCCAGGACCGCCTATGTGCAGGATTCAGACAAAGCCTGGCTTGCATCAAACCAGACCTCTCTACCTTATCCCATCGCCACAGGACCTAAGTGAAATCGGAGTCCAATTAACGGAAGCGGTCAAATACGCAGGAAATTTTAGGGTGCGCGAACGTCCGCGTAAACGCAAGCGCACACACGCGTCTTCCCTCTTCTTTGTTCAGTGGAACGGGAAACCGCTACGACTGAAGAAGAGGTCAGATGTTGTGTCTGGCCGCCGGTATCTGTAAGCCCTCTATCGGCGCCCTAGGCCATCCACCTTGCCTTACTGAATCGCCGAGTCCGCCAAATTACTTTGCATATCTGGTTTGTGTTGCCTTCCTCGCCGAGTCAGATTTTGTGCGCTATGCGGGAGGGTTCCGCGTATAACTTGTCCACCGAAATGGCAAGCCCCTCATCCAGGTTTAGCCCGCGAGCCGACACGGTTGCCCGGGGTGTGGCCACTGCGCGCATTACAGCTACTAGGAGCCACCGGTGAGAGTTTATGAGCTACCAGCGAACTTTAGAACTATCTATGCTACTTACAGAGAAGTCGGCTGGCAGAGATAGACGCTAATAACCCACTACACCCCAAAAATACATAAAAAATATATAAAAAATATAAAAATTTCTAAATACATAAAAAATATATAATAAAGCATGTACAAAGGCAAGCTTATCTCTAACAAGAGAATTCTTCCAGCAAACCTAGAATGGAGAGGATAAAAATAAACTAAAGGTGGCTTTCCCTTACGCTTACGCTGTTAGGAACATCAAACAAAACACGGATGTGGCTACATCTAGGCTAGTATATTTTAGTTACTTTCATAGTGTTAACCTAAGAAATAATTACAGACTACTTGCGCCCCGGTTCAGACTCGCGAAGGTTAGCAATTCTTTAAAGGGTCAATGCATTCTCTACTACAACAAGATACCTCTGGAGATCTTGAAATTGCCATTTGAGCAATTTAAAATCCATGTTAAAGCGACTTTGTCGAAAAAGGGATATTACAATGTTCAAGATTACTTAAATGATGGGTCTGTATGGGGTTAATCTGGCTCAACACAGACCTTGCTGTTATTAATTTTGTAATTATTTATTCCTCCTTATTAATTATGATAATGACTAAATATTATATTTTGTATTAGTTAAGAATAAGCAATTTTTAAAAAGAGATCTAAAAATCAATCTGTGGGTGTTTCTACGCCCTTCTACTCCCACAGTGGTCCAATGTAAAAAATGACGATTGCTAAGTATATGTAAATATCTACAGTAATAAAGACATTTGGAATTTGGACCTATATGTCCAACATCAAATAATAAAATACTATCCAATATCTACAAAGTAGTAACAGGCTAGTGACCCTGAGAAATAAGAAATTTATTTGCAAAGACAAGGGTAAAAAGGTTCTATGAATGAATGAATGAATGAATGGTGCTTCTCCAGCCAAGGTTCTAAACCTGTTCCGGTCTTTCGGCCGGCATACCAGAGGGCACAAGTTTTGAGGGGGGGGCGGAATGACCTGCTCTATAGGAGGGGAAGGATAGTGAATTCAATCGACCGACTCTTCAGCCTGAAGCCAATATAGGATATGTGGAATGGGGAGGATGTGGGATTTGGAGAGCAGCTGTTGTTTTCTTCAAGTTCTTGTTTTCCTTCTATTTTCAGTTATTGTTATTAGTTGAGTTTCCTGTGTCGTGTTCGTTTGGGTTATCCGGTAAGTTCCCAGTTTCGCTTTCGCTGTCTGTTTCTGGAATACGCTATATTTGCCTCTAGGCCATCCTGACTTCGTCCCTGTTGTGTGATGATTCTGTCCAGTAACTGTGTTCTTCAACGTAGTATTTGATGTCATGCTTAAGGAAATCTTTCCAGGTGTATATAAGTCGGCCGACTTTCTTCTTCCTTGCTTCGTATTTGAATGGAGCGTGTAGTAAGTGCTGTTGTGGGCGTCGTAGAATATGTATAGTAACACATTCGGTGGTTTTTGATTCGTTTGGTTATCGTTTTGCCCTGTAGTCAGTCATGAATTTTGTGGTATGTTGGATAGCTTCTGGCGTTCTCAAACATGTCTCTGAGGATCAGGCGTTCATATTTTCTTAGTCAAGAACTGACTGTCAACTGTTTGCTTTAGTGAGAGTTGCCGCTTTTTGTCCGTATTTCATAAACAGTGCAATGACCATTTTGTAAATCAGGCGCACTATATTCCAGTCCATGTTGGATTTCTTTATAAAATGCATTAGGGCCTTGGAATGGCATATGGCTTGCCGGCACCTCTTTTTTATTGTGTCCTATGTCCTGCCGTAATATATGTGCCGAGATATTTGATTTCGTTTACGGTTCGTATTGGAACTCCGTCCAATACACTGGTTGTTTATGGGGTCTCTTATAAGAATTTTCGTCTTTCTACTTTTAAGTTTGCCATGAGCATTTCTCCGATGATATTTAATTATTCACTTTTAGCTACTCCACGGCATAGCAGCGCTGCGTATAAACGCTCTTTCAGGTTGCGGGCGGTCCGACTCTGGAACGCACCTCTTTGTACTATAAGAGACAGTCCGACTCTTTTTTCTTTTAAGAAACATATCACTACCTGTCTCTTTCGTAAAAGTTATTGTATTTATATTATTATATGTAAAGTTTATGTATATATCGGTAATTATTTCGTATTTGCTATCTGTATTTTACAGATATTTTAATTTATTCCTAGGCATTTTAATTATAGTATTTATTGTTGTCATTTTTATGATAGTAATTCCCGTAATGCCTTGTTTTGCTGGAAGAAATATATTTTTAGAGACAAGCTCGCCCTTGTACATGCATTTACCCTCGATGTAACTTTTAAAATATTTGTGTGCAATATTGTGGAGGAGGTTTGTTCCTATAATTCTCTTTTTCCTGTATTTCTTTATAGCGCCTTGTCCGATGAGAGCATACAGATACCAGAGATAGTGTTTTGACATATGTATCATGTTTGTTTCCTGTATATAGGCTATGTGTATGTTTCTGTTAGTCAATTCCGCATTAATGTTGAGTCTTTTAGTTATTTCGGCGCATCATCTAACGTTCCAAGTAGCAATGCGCATACGCTCGCATGTGACTTGTGGTTTAAATATGGGGCTGTTTCGTATCATCGTATATCCGGTGTTGTCTGAGATGTCTTCTGTTGATGTTATGGTTGACCCTGAGGAGGTCATGGGTGTTGCATTAAGTATCGGGGAAAGTATGGTGTTATCAGTTTGGTTATCGGTTGCTTGATCCGTGGGTAAATTTGGCGATTCGAGCAAGTATACGCTGTCGTAATGGTGTCCTGTGACGTTGAGGTTGATAGATTTCACTGCATCCGCTGGATTCTTGGGCGTGAATGTGAGCGATGGTGTATTTTGCTGGTGGATTGTTACGTTAACTAGAAAGTATTCGGCAGCTGGTATTATAATCTCCTCTCCAGCCCAAGTACCGTAGCGTAGATTTTCAATGTTGAGTTGTTGAGGATTTCAGGCTCAGTGATTGCGAGCTTTGTTCTGTTCATCGCCGTTTTCTTCTACATATTTAACTAGGTCCTTACGAATGTGAGTGTGATTGCATGTTAATTGACATAGGTGATTAATTTGGTCAGCAATTGCGGTGATATATATAATATAATAGGCAGTTACCATCTCAGCATTGGTAAGGCTTCCATTAGGTTATCTTCTTGGGATGTTGTTGAAAGAAAGAGCTTAGAGATAGCGTGATTTATTTGAACTACCTTTGTCTACGATTAACAGATCGTACGGGTTGCGATTGTCAAAGTTTGTGCGTATCTTCGTGCGCCCTTATTCTCGGTAGAGAGCCGCTTAGGACAAAAAGTCTCCGATTTTATTGTTGTTATTGTTCATCAGTGGAAGTCTTTTGTTAATTGCCTGTTTTCTGGAAGATGGTGAAATGATCCTTTTATGATGTGCAATTGTTGGCTGTTTCTCGCTATTTCTCAGAATATGCAGTTATGTAGTAGACGGGCTTGCATTATTGTTTTATTTTTGTGGGCTTGTCGGACCGGATAAAGTTAGAAATAGTTAAGTTTTGTTTTACTGTTATTGGGTAGGTTCCTGCCTAGTTTTGTATTTAGGTATACCTATCTCCTACCTACTAGTAAGGCACTGTGCCTGTGGGATAGTTTGGAGTTGGCGTAGTAATTTGAAGCGATCGTGGTATCTGTTTATGAAATGGTATTTAGCATTACGAAAGGGGTTACCTGCCAGATATAGAGTTCGTTTTGCCTTTTGATCTGAGTTTGGGCTATCATAATCGCAGCGATCTCACCAGGTTGTTGCTCAGCTAGTGAGACTCATTGCACTGATATCACCTACTTCAATTCACTTCATTAGTGCATATTAGTTAGGTCCGTGACTCGGGTCGAGGTTCAGTCCGTGAACTAGGCCATAAAGATGAAGTACCCGGTTGTATCTGACCCGGCGGAGTGTATGTGTCGGTACGGTAAGTATCAAAGTCATTGGTCATCTTATCTTGAGTTGTGCATTTTGGGTAGGCCGGGGGAAGGTGTTTAGATTTACCGCTATCATATTATTTGTTTTTGGGGCGGGTGGAACTTGAGTGTACTTTGGTTGTCGCGCTGTATTGGTATGGGAAAAGTGAGATGCTGTAGATTTGACTGGTTGTTGATTACGTTTTGGGGCTCTATTATGTATGCGCTGTCGGAAAAGGTCAAGTTGATAGTTCCGACTGCGTTATATTCTTGTTGGGGGCTATATACGATGATGGGCCATTTTGTTGATGGATCGCTACACTTATTACGTAGAACTCCGCGGCTGCTATGATAATTTCTTCACCTCCCCACGTGCCCTGTATGTGGAGATTTTTATGTACTCAGTGAAAGCTTCTGCGTTTGGTGCGTCGATCGCAAGTTTGATGCGTGGATAATTGCTGTTAGCTTCCACGTATCTAGCTAAGTCGCTTCTGATGTGGGTATGGTTGAACGTCGCTCCAGATGGTTGATTTGGTCTGCAATTGCATGGAACAGGCAGTTTCCCTCTCTGGGCCTTGGTAGAGTTTCCATTGTAAGATATTACTACAGGAGAAAGCCTCATGCTGTTTTAGCTAATATGAATGTGTATGTGGGTTTTTTCTAAGAGGTGTACGGCCGGTATGATGAGAGACGCTGTTTGGCCTTTTACGATCTATTTTTATTCTAATGTTTCCCAGTATTTCCAAGATGGGCTGACACCATAGAATGGGTGCCAGATGTGTGAGGGAACGTTGTGGGCCTTTTGTGCTTCGAAGCTATTTCATTGTTTTGTCTAGTTTCTGGGAGTTTGGTGAGATGGCCTTTTTATGGCATGCACGTGTTTAGTTTTTGTTTATTGTCGGGTTTATTATATTTGCAGTTTAGCTACGTATAAATAATTCTAGGATTGTTATGTTTTGGGTTGGCTTATTCACAGAGTTTCAGGGTTTAGTGGAAGGTTATTGTTAATGACTGTTTTGAATGGTCTTTCGAAGATGAGGAGAAAAGAAATCTCGAGGAGAATTTTATTCTCTCGAATTTATTTTCAGGCAAAGCAATATAAGTATATGTAGCTATAATAATGTTTTATTAGTTGATTTTGATATTGCGTAGGTAGGGAATTGTTATATCCTGCCTATGACGCACCTATAAATGTGATTATGCCTTAGTCAATAGGGGCGACCGCGGCCGCGGTAAGTGGTGGTTTATTATTGTCAGACGGCGAGTGGTGCTGAGAGAAATAAAGTTAGAGATAGGTAATCACTATCAATGATGTCCTAATCGGAATGATCTCATCAGGTTGGTGTGTTTAGTGGCGATGGTGGTGGAGGCAGTAGCGTTGAGGGTGTGTTGCGTAGGCGTCGCTCGCTGCCGGCCTGTAGCTGCGTGGCTCAGACGTGCACCTGGCCTAGAATTCTAGGGCTTGCACAGATGGGATTCCTAAGAGTATCGCGCAGTTCTCTGGGCATTCATTACACTTGACCGCACTAGTATCATCACAATCACTGAAATGCGCGGTATTGCACAGATGGGGTGCCTAGATGGATCGCGCACATTCCCCAGGTAACCCTTACATTAACACGCGGTATAAGCCAGGCTCGTTTTCGGGCCTCCGGAGGCAGAACAAAAGGCGCGCGCCGGGGATGAAAACTATTGTTTGTTTAAATGCGTTTGCGAGATCTCGGGGGGACACCCGTTCGGTCCGGCAACACAAACGCCACTCTCCAAAGACAAGGGTAAAAAGGTTCTAATATCATTATACAAATAGAACGCCTTAGTCAGCTATTAAATTGTAGCACGCAAATTTTTGAGGTTTGTAGTCATTAAAACATTAGGTCAGTCTGTGGGGAACTGTAAAAGCCTTTGCTCTACAAAAGGTGGCGTAGAAAATGTTTTGACACAATATTAATAAAAATCCAAGTTCTCGACCTTGAAGGACCCAGGCGGTAGCCGCCATCTTGAATTAAAGGTGCCAAAATTAGGTATATTTTAATTAACTTCTCAATTGTTTACTAAATCACAAAAGTGTCTATGAAGGGTTCAAAGAAGACAAAATTGCCTACATTTTTTGCATACATGATTATTCTGTAAGTCTTATAGGTAAAAAGTTACAAGCGACACATGCAATAATATTTACAAAAAATAATTAAATTACACTAAAGTTTTTGTATCAATTATACGGCGCGTTAAATTCTACGGTCAAACCGCCATCTCAAGGACGTGTCGGCCGATGATAAAAACGCATGATCAATCAATCAAGTTTTCATCTCACGCACCCATTCTGGGGCGTGGGGAGTCAGGGTCAGATCATCGGATCTCTTCCTGAAGAAGCGCCTCTGTCCACTCCTATGGACAGGTCATCGGGGGGCCCTCGCGGGCGGTGGAAATCTTCTTACTTGGGGTGTTCCGTTGGATGATCGCCGGCTAGGCAACCAGGTCGCGTGGCAGGCGGCGGCGGTCGGGCGGGCGCGCGTGGTACGGCGCCATGTCGCGGATATGCGGATGTTGTGAGCTATCAGCACGCGCGAACTTGCCCTTCGCCAGCCTCTGGACAAACTGGTCCACTGGTTCCCATCTGAGGTCCCTCTGGATCGTCGCATTCCTCACGTAGCGGGGGGCGTCGACGATGGTACGCAAAGAGAGGTTCTCTTGGGCTCGGAGTCTCCGTTTGTTCGTCTCCGAGCACAGGGCGTACCATGCCGGGGCCGCGTAGGTGAGGCGGGATCTCACGTAGCACTTGTAGATCCCGAGCTTCGCCCTCAGAGGGAGGCTGGAGTCGAGAAGTGGACGCAGCTTGGCGCGTGCCACCTTGACCTGGTTGACGACGTTGTCGACATGTTGCTTCATGGTGAGCCGGCGATCGATGGTCACTCCCAGGTACTTCACCTGCGGAGACCACGCGATGTCCTGTCCTTGGAGCTGGAGTGGTGGTGGAAGGGGGGACTGGCCTGTGATGAGCGCCTGCGTCTTCCCAACGTTGACGGAAAACCGCCACTTGGCGAGCCAGTCGGGCAAGATGTTCAGGGTGCGCTGCAGTTTGACGGCAGCGTGCCGTGCCTGGATCGACGACGCGTAGTAGGCAGCGTCGTCGGCGAAGAGTGCCAGCTGGGCACCCGACGGGATGTCGTCCGTATATTGGGAGTAACAGGCTGGAGACAGGCAGGACCCCTGAGGGACGCCGGCTGCAACGGGGTGTTCCTCGGAGACGGCGTCTTCCACCATCACTCGGAAGCGGCGATTCTTCAGGAAGGAGGCGATGATCTGGACCAGTCTTCTTGGGGCTGGAGACGTCGACAATTTGTACAGCAACCCCTCGTGCCATACTCTGTCAAACGCCTTCTCCATGTCCAGGAGTACTGCGACAGTGTATTCCTTCTTGTTTAAACAAACCGTCATGTCATTCAGTACTCTGGTGAGCTGAAGCGTCGTAGAATGCTCGGGCCTGAAGCCGAACTGTTCCGGGCGCGGCTGGATGTGGGGCAGTAGCTTCGCCAGCAGGAGTTTCTCAAACACCTTTGAGATGGTACTCAGTAGAGTTATCGGCCGATAGCTCTCAGGCAGCTTGGAGTCCTTGCCCGGCTTGGGCAACATGATGACCAAGCCCTCCTTCCATTGGGTTGGGAAGTGGCCCGTGCGCAAGATACCGTTAAACAGGCGCGTAACGGCCGCCACAGTACGTGGCGGCAAATGTAGCAGCGCCATGTTAGGTATGCGGTCTGCGCCCGGGGCTTTCCTGGGCTTGGTACGTCTGAATGCACGCATGATCTGGCCGGGCGTGACGACGGTGGGGTCCTCTTCGGGAGCTATCGGCGAGGCGAAGTACTCTCGCAGGTGTCTCTCGACTGCTGCGACGTGCTCCACATCATCCGTAGGGTTCGGCTTGAACTGCTTCTCGAGGCATTCGGCGAAGATCTCCGCACGGTCTTGGGCTCGAAATCTTGGTAGGCCGTCGCTGCCCTGGATTGGTCGGACGGGAGTTGGAGTAGTCGACAAATCCCGGCATAGGCGATGCACGGAGGGGACGTGGTCGCCCATGGACTCGACGTGGCGTTCCCAAGATTCTTCGGCGTGGAGATCAAGTCGGCGCTTCAGCTCTGCCGTCATGGCGTTGAGCCTGGTCTTCATCGTTGGGCAGCGGGTTTGCTGCCACTGCTTCCGGAGAGCGCGCTTATCGCGGATGAGTGCGCGTAGCTCAGCAGGAAGAGGATTGGGCTTCCCCCCGCGAGCTACGGTGTGCGATGATAGGTCGAGCGCGTCTCGGATCTGGGTGGTTAGCAGCGATGCCAGGCGGTCAACGTCTTCCGGCTGGTAGACTGGACATGTGGTCGAAGACTGGTCGAGGGCGGCGGTGAAGGCGCCCCACTGGTAGCGTCGGCGTGATGCTGGCGGAGAGACCCGGGTGGGCAGGTCCGCCAGGACGAGAAGTACTGGCCTGTGGTCCGATGGGAGGTCAGGGAGAACCTCCTGGCTCGGCGGAGTCCGGAGACCTCTGACGACTACGACGTCGATGGTGTCCCAACCGGCCCGCGAATCGAAGTGGGTGGGCTCGTCGGGACCGATGACATCGTAGTTGTGGCTCACGGAGTCGGCAAGGATGGCGCGTCCAGCTGGGCACACCCTGGTGGAGTTCCAGAGGGTATGCTTGGCGTTGAGGTCGCCAGTGACGAGTGTCGGATGCGGCGACTGTTGCAACCCCCGTAGTTCAGAGGTGCGGATTGGGGTACTGGGGGGCTTGTACACGGCGAACAGTCGCAGCACCTGGCCGGCGACCTGGAGGTCGACGCCCAACGCATACAGGGATGTATACTCCTGGGCGTCAACGAGCTGGTGGACGATCTTCCTGCCGACGATGACTGCCAAGCCTCGAAAGGCCCGGCCGCTGGTGGACTTCTCGTCCTTGCGGTAGACGAAGTAGCCGGGCAGCGACAGCTTGTCGCTTCCGACTAGGAATGTCTCGCTGATGAGCATCACGTCGACGCGGTAGTCCCTCAGGAACACGTGGAGCAGCCGCTTCTTCCCTGTCAGCGACTGCGCGTTCCAGTGGACGACCCTGAGCGGCTCATGCATTGCGGAGCAGAGCGGAGTGGCGGCGCCAGCGGCGGCCGCAGTCTCGCTAGCGGCGAGAGTAGCCGCCGCGGCGCCGGCGGCAGGTGGAGCCGTCGCCTTCTTCTTCTTCCCCCCCCCGCTTCGTCTTCTGCCTGGGGACTCCGTCGTTCGCCTGCGCCATAAGCGAGGCGGGCGCCGTTTCTTCCTGCAGATCAGGACGAGGCGGAGGAGGAGGCTGCATCTTCTTGGGCCCAGGCGCATTAGTGAGCGCCACAGTGCCGGCCTTCTTGTTCCGCGCCTCCTGGCGGAACACGGGGCACGTCGCATTATTGGCCGTGTGCGGGCCACCGCAGTGGGCTCACGTCGGCGGCTGGTCTTTCGGGCGGGGGCACTCCCGCGCCGAGTGGGGACCGCCGCAACGCACGCACGCCAGGGGGCGGTGGCACATATGCGACGAGTGCCGGAACTGTTGGCACCTGTGGCACTGGGCCGGGCCCTGCTTGGAGCGCCAAGCCTCGATCTTGAAAACTTGAAAACGCATGAGACGTTGCCGTTCCGTTTTCTATGACTGCGCGTGAGAGCGGGACGACATTATGGCGCGTGAGAGCGGGACGACATTATGACGCGAACTCGAGGTCCTTTTTTAACCTAGAAAGTGAAGGACAAGCTTCAGTGTGTACGCATAACTTGCTATCGGCCGGCCGCACGCAAATTACGCCACGCTGCGCTGTGTTATGACGGAGTATGGCGGATACCGAAGTGAATTTATGTTTTATTTGTGATAAAATTCTAAATGAAAGTGACTCAGTTATTGTAAAAGAGAGAGGTGTGCAGACTCTTATTAAATCGAGTGAAAAACGTGGACAACACGAACATGTGCGCTTTTTGAAAACATTGTCGTCAGTGACTGTGCACAACGCATGTCAAAGGCATTATAATAACGAAAAACTGATCGCCGCGTACCTTAATAGGAAAAAAAACCCGCCCCCAGCGGAGACGTCGACGTCACGTCGATCTGTTATTCCAAGTTACAATTTTAAAACACAATGCTTTTTGTGTACTGAAGAAATACCGGAAGACTTTTTGAAAATACAGACAAAAAAAGAATTATCGGATCGAGATAAAATTCACCTGGTGGAGCAATTAGGAGTCAAAGACACAATCTTAAAAAAAGCTGCAGAGCGAGGAGATGAATGGGGACGGCAGATAATAGACCGCATTCAACATGGGACAGACTTGTTTGCCGTGGTTGGAAGGTACCATCAGTGATGTTTAAAACGACTCTATACTCGAGTATTATCGGGGCAGAAAAGAGGGTATAGGCCCGCGAATAATGTCGACGAAGCAATGGAGCATATTTTTTCGTACCTTGCCCTAAATTCCGAAGAATGCCAATTCACTCTCGCCGACCTCATAAACCAAATAAAGGGTGAGTACCATCCAGATCCAAGAACCGTAAAATCTCGACTTATGAAGAAGTATGGTGATGATATTCTTATCATTGAGAAAAACAATGAGTCGCCTGTCGTCTGCTTCCGGGACACGGGATATAAACTTCTCTCGGACCACTGGTACAATGATAAAAAATCTAGTCCAGAAGAAGAGCGGCTCAGAGTTGTCAAAGAAGCTGCTGCTATTATTTTAGCGGATATCCGGTCACAGGACTACGATATGTCAAAATATCCAACTGACCGTTTTTTGAATGAGGTTAATACTGTCATTCCGCAATCTCTACAAGTATTTTATCAAGAGCTAATTGTGAAAAAAAAACGTGGATCTTTTCACAAATGGCAAAAAGTATGCGAAGCGCTATCGCATGCTGTAATTTCTGCAGTAAGACCTAGGTCTTTTTGTCGCCACTTTTGATCGGAGTCAGTACATACTTGTACAAGAAGTTTGGGTCAAGGAAACTTATTGACTTATTGTCGTCGTTGGGCTTTGCGGCGTCGTACTTTGAAACTACACTCTTCGAAAAATCTGCCGTTATGCGTCCTGATGCGGCTGGTACGTCGGTTGACCCAAATTCATTCTCTCAAGTTATTTGTCATGCAGACCACAATGTCAATACAATAGATGGTTTACATACTGTTCACATTATGGGAGCTATTCAGTGTGTAACCCCTTATGATGCTGTAACACCTGATCAAAACATCCCCCGATTGTCTAAAATACCATCGGCGCAGGAATTAGGAGAATTTGGATGCGTTGAACTCTCAACTTATAATAAATACCAGAATACGGGTTTGAAAATGGTGAAAATTGCAGATTTCGAGGAAATAAATCCACTTACGAAAGACATCTTGCCTTCTGCTTCTGATTTTTTGTGGCTGTATGGCAAATGGTCGAAATTTTAACTACCAGGGTGGAACGGCTTCATGGAAACGGCTACGGCTGAAGAAAATTTCATGAAATCAAAGATAATATGTCTTCCATTCATAAACTTTCCACCTAGCCAATATGACACAATTTACACATCTCTTCGCTTAGCTGTCGAAAAATGTAAGAATACCAACCAAAAAACTATATTCGTCACCTTCGACCAGCCACTCTATGCAAAAGCTCAAGAAATTGTAGCAAATAATTCAGAATTTAGCAATGTTGTCGTAAGACTTGGAGGATTCCACCTACTCATGTCTTTCTTGGGTGCCATTGTTCAATACTATTTACGCTGAAAATAGTGTGGAAAAAATGCTAGCTGGTCATGCTTACGCTCGTGCGATTCGTGCACATGTTTTGTGTCATCTTGCTTTGGCACATGTAATTCTGGAATCCATTGAATTCACAGACAATGATCGCGACGTGATGAAAAAATTACTTAATCATGTAGATACATCGATAATTCTGAGAGCAGATGAAATCGAAGCATTCAGAGTTGTGACGACCAAATTCAAAGAAGCTGTTACAAAATTGGAAAGCAATGGTCGTACAGCCAAACTATGGATACAGTACTTCCAAATGATAACTTTAGTCAAGCATTTCATTGAAGCGGAACGATCAGGAAACTGGCAACTGCATCTTGACACTATTCAAAGAATGCTTCCCTATTTTAAAGCATGTTAAACTTGGAAAAAGAAATGCATCCGGTTGAATACCATAAATTTAGGTCACTGTGCTATTTTACAATCAGGCGTTCAGATAAATTTTGGTCAGGGATCTGGAGTGATATGACCATTGAGCAAACCTTAATGCGGATGATGCACAGCTGTGGGGGCCTGACTCGTGGCCGTGGTATCAGTAACAGTACACTACACAACGTTTGCGATTCTATTGAAGAGTATTTTAATGTTCATTTAGAGTTATCAGAACAACATGTCGATACAAGGACTTCACGCATCTCTCGTGACAATCAAGATTTAAAGAAACTGTTAGATTGGTTAGCACAACATCCTCCTTTTACCGAAATCGATTCCCTCATTTCTATTAGTACCGGAGTTGTTGGAAATGAAAAAATAAACTGTCATTTGTCCAGAGAAAAAGGTATTGACGGGATGTCGACCATGGTACATGGATATGACAATTTTGAGGCCATTAAACTCAAACGCAAAGACAAGGTTCTCCCATTGGCAGCAGTTAACCAAAGTATAAAGGTCGGCGAAGACACAGTTACTGTCGAGCCATTAACTTTGTTTCACAGAATGTGTATAGCAAAGAAATCCGACGATGAAGTGAAAGATTACCTGAAATTCGAGCTTGCGCCATTTCCTTTGTCTTTATTCTCAGAAGAAGGAATGCGCAAAGGCACTAAATCATCTTTGTATGCAGCTTTCACGCCCTCCCAGGAAAAATTGAACTTGGTGAAGACACAAAAACCGTAGTAGATGGAGGATATCTTTTGCATAAAGTAGTGTGGCATGTTAATGATAAGTTTGAGGCAATTTGCGAAAGATATGTTCAGTATGTACGAAATCATTATGGTTCAAATGCAGTCGTTGTTTTTGATGGATATCCATCTGATGGCGGAAAGGAAAATACAAAGTCTGCAGAACGACTTCGCCGAGCAAATAAACAGATGTCAGCGGATGTACATTTTGATGAAACAATGGTAGCTCAAGTTTCACAAGAAATGTTTTTGGCTAATAATAACATCAAAAACCGTCTTATATCAATGCTGAAACAAAAAATGGAACAAGCTGCTATTGAAGTAAATCAAGCAGAAGAAGATGCGGATGTGTTAATCGTCAATACAGCAATTTCTTTGGCTGCAACATTTAAAAATGTTTTTGTCGTTGGTGAAGACATACATCTTCTGGTTTTGCTGACAGCACTGTCTCCACCCCAAAGCAAAATATACCTGCTAAAACCCGTAGAGGCAAAACTGCTGAAAGACAATACTCCACTAATAGTTTTAAATACAAGAAAGCTAGTAACAACATTCTTTTTCTCCATGCGTTTAGTGGCTGCGATACCACATCGTCTCTCTTCAATCAAGGGAAAATGAAACTTTGTTCCCTTGTTGAAAAAAACGCGCAACTGGATGCCATCATTGGCGTCTACAAAGATAAAGAAGCAAGACCAGAAGAAATCGAAGACGCTGGAGCACGCTTTCTAGTACCTTTGTACGGAGGGGACATGGATAAGGAATCAATAAAAAGTAAATTTAATCTTGCTTCTTTGCCGCCGACAAAGGACGCTGCACGGTATCATGCGTTTAGGACATACCACCAAGTCCAAAAATGGTACGGAATGAAAAAAAAACCAGAAGACTGGGGCTGGAGATATGACACCAATAGGCTCACTCCAATAACAACGACAGAGAAAGCAGCACCCCAGACGATTTTAAGTGTAATTTCTTGCCACTGTAAAAAAGGATGTAACAAAACATGTAGTTGCAGAAAAGCTGGATTAATATGCTCTATTGTTTGTGGATTCTGTAGTGGTCAGCTGTGTGAAAATGCAGTAGAGATTCAGATAGATAAGGAAGACTGTGATGACGACGAAATTTCATGGTTGGAAACTAAAAATACAGACAATGAAACAGAAAATTTCAGCGACGATAATGAAGAAGGCACCATTAACCAGCCCGGGCCATCAAAAAGAATTAAAAAATGATAGCTATACAATTTTTAAATAAAATTAAAATTATATTAATGATTTTTGTTAATATTATTATTTCCGTCGCTTGTAACTTCTTACCTTTAAGACTTACAGAATAAACATGTATGCAAAAAATGTAAACAATTTTGTCTTCTTTATACCTCTCATAGACACTTTTGTGATTTAGTAAACAATTGAGAAGTTATTTAAAATATACCTAATTTTGGCACCTTTAATTCAAGATGGCGGCTAACGCCTGGGTCCTTCAAGGTCGAGAACTTGGATTTTTATTAACCTGTCATACCTAAACAATATTGTTTCAAAACATTTTCTACGCCACCTTTTGTAGAGCATAAATATCTACTGACTGGACTACATAAAGAACATCAAAAGCCAAGGCCGGTTCCACTTACTTTTAAAGTTAAGAAATTTGTCAACAGAGTTATAACAGTTTTGCAGAAGCCAATGGAATTTAATTTACGTTTAAAAGTATACCTGCCTAACGAAGCTGACGGTCCTGGGTGCGAATCCCGGTAAGGGCAAATATTTGTGTGAAGAGCATGAATATTTGTTTCTTGGTTTTGGATGTTTTCTATGTATTTACAAAAGTATTTATCTCTGCCTATAAATAAATATATAACACAAGCCTTATTGAGCTTACTTTGGACCTAGTTCGATTTGTGTAAGATTGTCCTCTAATATTTATTTGTTTATATACATAAATTGATACAAATACATATTAATACTTAGCATGAAAGAGAAAGATACTATTATTTCAAACGACTTTAAAAAATGTTAAGTGACGGCCTGTCTCTGATGCTCTGGGGAGTTTGTTCCAGAGACTACATAAGCGGCAGTGTTAACTTGCGGAGTTATAGTGACCGAGTGTAAGATCTCCGTGACTTATCCGAAGACAGAAATACGAATTGATCTCGTTAGAAGCCAGGATAGCGAGGATTATATAAAATGTTGAAGAGGCAAATGAGGATATGGGAAGCCCTTTTAAGGCGAATCGGGAGTTATTTCTACTCCATACGATACTCCGAGCCGTGGCAGAACTTGCGCAGACTGAAAACAAACCTAATCCCGAGGTTGTTTGTTGAATGGGGAATGTTTATGTACAAACCGCCGAGCCGAGAGCGAGCCGAGCGAAGCGGAGCGGAGCGAGGCTATCCTATTGTGAAAGTTGAAGTCCGCCTTGTGTTAATTAAATGCCTAGGCATGTTTAGCCATCTCTTTAAAGTTAAGTTCTTTCGTAATAACGTGCCTGACGCACCTTTAGCCATATCATTTAACGCTGGCACTTAGTCAACAGATCGATTGCACAATGTTTACTTTTATTTAATATTCCAACAGCAGCTAGTGTCGGCTTCTCAAACGCGTGCTCAGGCGGAGTTAGCCCCCCCCCCCCGCCCACTCGTCTAAAACTCTCGAAAATAAACGAGTATTCCACAAAATCAATTATAAATTACAAAACAATGTTGTTTAGGCTAATATCTAGCCTTTTCGAGATCGTCTAATTTGACATAACAGACGCGCAAAAAACGATTTGCTGTTGTCAAATATAGTTTCATAGTACGAAAAGTCTATACAAAAAATAGGTGAAAGGTTTTTGAGCGAAAACTTAAACAGCCCTTTTGCAGGCCTGCTAATTGTTGCTCATTGTACGAAAAAGCAAGGTAGTTGAGTTTAGGTCCTACTAAAACTGTTGGTATAAGGCCTTCTGCCATATTAAGTAAAAACATTCAGTAGTTTGTTAAGTTGGTAATACCTAATGTATTTTGTTTTGATCACGTAATACTACCTAGGTTTAGCAGCGTATGGCTGCTAAGCGTATCGTTTTGGCGACAAACTATGTAAATGACAGATAAAAGTACAGGAGTAGAAAAAAATATAAACTGCTCGAATAGCTCTTTTCTGTAAAATAAAAATAGTTTCAATAGAACATGACACTATGAAAGTTACTAAAATGTACTAGCCTAGACGTAGCCGCATCCGTGTTTTGTCTGATGTTCCTAACAGCGTAAGCAGCAGAATTTAATCTACCAGCTAATTTATCTATGTGGGGTCCCCACTACAATTAGCTATCAATGGCTATATAATGGTTATATTATATGTCACCATAAGATTTTCAAAACCGTAGGTTGATAAACTAACGTTTTTTTCTCTCGTTAGTTGGTCAACTATCGACAGATAGTAAACTGTAGCATACTGCTTACAATATGACGCGTTAGTTGATAAACTAATGTTTAAAACCGTTAAATAGTAAACTGGTGTAAACTTGAATCGCAAACGAAATACCAGGGCAAACACTGCGGTAGCATAAGTGAAGACTAGAGGGGGCGAGCGCAGCGAAACCCCCGAATAGTCTTCGTGTTAGGTTGAGATGTAAGAACAAAAGAAACGTAAATTCTAAACCTTGTCGATCTGGTTTACTATCTGTCGACAGTTGATCAATTAACGCGTTAGTTTATCAACTAACGGTTTTGACTATCTTACGGTGACATATATAATTCCAAGAAACTTCGTATCACTTAATAATTCTAACGTGTTGCTGTCTAAAACTAAACTGGTCTCAACTTGCCTGACATTTGGAAGAATTTGGTACACTTGGTTTTACCTGCGAAAAACTATAAATTATTAACCGTGAACCAATTCAAGGCTTAAGACAATACTCCATTAAAATCATGAAAATGTTCTTTGTTTTTCAATTTTGAAGACCAGTGAAGTATCATCAGCGTTTGCTGATGATACTATGTCAATCAATTTCTCCACCGTGAAAGCCGCTGCGCCGAACTAATGTACAAGCGGGGGCGGGGGAAGACAAAGGCAAAGGCAATCCTTACTGCCCCTGCGGCCTTGGCGTGGTGAGCCGTTCAGTACCTGGGGCCCAATTCCAGGGACACAATGACAGCTCCATGACCATTACATGACGATTAGGGTCAACTTTAGATTCCAATATTTGGCGTTTCGAGAATATTTTTAGGCAATTATGGTAAAAATTAAGTTAATTGGTAAGCATAATGATTTACTTAATCAACAAAGGGAATGGGATTACAAAATCGTCAGATATTGTATATCTAAAGTTGACCGTAATCGTCATGTAATGGTCATGGAGCTGTCATTGTGTACCGGAATTGGGCCCCTGGCCTACCTTACGGACGACTGCCCTCTGTTGTCGGACTGCAAAAGGTCCACCCCACCGGCGAAGTGGTCGCGTAACGGCTGGTCAGGTGTCGCATTCGTGACGTAGACGCTAGCGTTCAAACGCTTGATAAATATTGTTTTTCAGCGATCCTCAGCTACAGCCTTTTCGGGATACCCATGACTGGAGCCGACATCTGTGGCTTCCGCAGCAACACTACCACGGATCTGTGCAAGCGCTGGATGCAGCTGGGCGCCTTCTATCCGTTCGCGAGGAACCACAACTCTGATACGTCTATTGTGAGTCTCATCTCTATTACTCGTCCACCATCTCATTATCTCTACCCATTTTAAACAAAATTTACAAACATTTACATATTATCTACAGGCGCCTGTACCCTGTGTCTAGGGAACCAGAAACAGTGAAGTCACAGACATAGACATCCATGACCTGGGGATTTTTTTCATCCTCCCCTGCCGGGATTCGAACCTAGGACCTCGCAACGTCACAGGTCGCCGTGCATCCATCAACTTATCAAATAATTTCAACTCATTGCAGAGCCTAGCCTGTCTATAAGCGTATTCTTGTTCCGATCCACAGCTACCTTAATAATATCTCATCTGTCTGACTATTTTCGTGATGGTCTGCACGGTGTGTTGGTTGTGGTTTATTTTTTCGGTGACGAGACGAGACCATTTTTCCCGAAATAGTCTTGAAAACGGTATCATCCGTAACTGGATTTCTTTGATGCAACGTTCAACGTTCCCTTGATATCATGTGTATACGAGACGCTCAGTTTGGACGAGACGGCTGATGACGTTTTTGTTCAGCGGCTGCATCAAATGCTTTGCTGTGTCTATGACTATCTTACAGCGTTATTATGTAATTCTGATATCAATCCGATAAAGGTTATGAAACGGGACTTCTCTTGCTAAAGTCTGGAAACATTCTCAAGACGAAGAAACGACGGAACAGTGCGTCTTTAGAACTCACTCGTACTGCCCGGTGTTGAATGTTTGTGCTGTAACTGGCAATGTCAAGTCGTGCCACTCCCCCCAGCCCCAAGACCCAGTGAGCCTGGGCCCCGCCGTGGTGTCCGCCAGCCGCGCAGCGCTGCGCCTGCGCTACACTCTGCTGCCGTACTACTACACGCTGTACTGGCGCGCGCACCACTACGGCGAGACCGTCGCCAGACCGATGTTCTTCGAGTGAGTGAGAGATATGCCTTAAGAGATCTCTTGTTGGAGATAAGCTCGCCTTTGTTGATTCAACGCATCAGCCATAATTTGAAATGTGACATAGCTAGCAATTCGGGTAAAGAGGTAGCGACAAGACATGAGTGAACCGAAACTAACAAGTTCTGCTACGACGTTTGAAATTTCAGATAGCTATGTATTTACGGATTCAGGAAGGATTTGTACGTAGACAACAAGTCGAACAATGAGCAACCAGCAAGATATGTTATAATTATAAGCCGCAAATGAAAGAAGGATGGGCAAAAATTTATGGAGCTTTGTATCTGCTCCAATAGTCTCAATAGAATGGTATTTTAATGTAGAAACATGTTTGCAATGACACTTATCCCAATTCGCTGTTTACAGGGTGTAACAGTAAGGTATAGTCATATTTAAGTATATTTGGGCATCATTCTGAACAACTTTCACTGTGAATCCGATTTGATCTGAGCAACTTTAATTTTCACTTGTCCATAAAAAACAGCTGATCGCCCGGCCCAAGCTGTATGGAGAAGTGAAAATTAAAACTCCTCATATCAAATCGGTTCCATAGTGAAAGTTTGTCAGGTCGATGTCCCTAACAACCCCCTAAAATATGACTACACCCTGTAAAATGATTGGTCTCCCTCTCATAACTAACATAACAGACCCCAATAATGAAAAAGACACAACAGATATGATTAGTAGATGAATTAACACACTTGTCTGTGTTTACCGCTCACATCCCATCTATAATTTCTATAGTAAGTAACATCTTTTTAGCGATACTACAATGATAGATGCTGGAGCGGAAAATGTGCATTCTCCTTTTATGAGAAACCGACACCTTCTACTATGAGGGCTGAAATGATTATAATAAATCTACCCATTGTCCGCCCAGGTTTTCAACCGACAAGGCGACTTACGACATCGACGACCAGTTCATGATTGGCCCTAGTGTGACCATCGCGCCGATACTGAACGAAAACCAGACGGAGCCGCACCCTTACCTGCCGGCGGGGGAGAAGTGGAAGAAGATGAATGAAGAGGGGACGGTGATTATGAGGGTGAGTTGCATACGCACACAGAAACATTTATTACATTTACCCCCTAAAATATTATGAAATTACTAGGAATCTTAAACTACAGGCTGTACAGGTAACTTTTGATAAACTGATCAAATCGAATGTTGTTCCCATCATTATGAACAACTTTCCCAGCGGAACATGTGGTCGAAAATATAAAACTTTTTGTCCTTCAGTACATTGGTCTGATCAGCTGATTATAAGTTACTAAGGAATATTCAAAAATAGTGTTTTCGGCCACTTTTTTCTTGAGGAAAGTTGTTCATAATGGTGATTACTATCTTACACCATTTGTTAGCACTAATCTCGGGTCAACTTCATTCTATAGATGTTTAAAATGGAATAAGCTGTCCGTGGCGCGACATCGCAATGCGTTTCTTGAATTCTAATAGCTGTTCTCGGTAAGAAAACTGTTCGTCCATTATTTTAGAGGCACCTTTGTAAAGGTTTATACATTATCGTCATACTCGGGGCTTATCGACACATGTTGATAGTTGATGTAGATACTCGCGCAAAACTCTTTGCTTACTAACTCTTTGCATCTCACAGCTGTCAAACATAAGGTCCGCGCCCAACGCAGTGGTTGAATGCATTAATTAACCAATCTACGACGAAGGAGTTCCTTCAGTGACGGTAGTTATCTCTGATAAACGAAACTCTTTGCTTAAACTTACTCTGAGCTACTTATATGGATACTAAGGGCATCTCTTGATAGAAAGGTAAACCATTTTTCAATTTCATTTTTTTTGGCTGTTTAGCGTTTTTCCTAAATTACTCTTAACCTACTCCGGAATAAGGAGAATAAAACAAAACAGGAATAATATAAACCGATCCGGCTATTTTCTCGTTTCATTTTTATTAATTTTCAAAGCTTTTATTCTACTTGCAATGTAAGTAGTTTTTTATGTATGTTCGTTTCAAATCTGGCGTTTTTAACCCACTTCCTGATTTCCGATTGAACTGAAAATTTTGAATGCATATGTAAATATACATTGTGGTCATAGTAGTCATATTTGATCACAGATACTATCTTACTATACAGATTTTACTTTAAAAAAATTGTCAAAACTTTCAAAATGTGTTGCCTCCGTAATCACTCATCATAGGAGGTTAATCCTTTTTGATATCGATAGCTTATCGGTTACTGATTACAGGGATATTCATAACTTCATACAGTCTATAAGGTACCTTCCCATTTGGAACGTCACATTTAGGTTCAAAGTTCTTCGCTGCTCCTCAAGCTTAGATAAAAAACTACTTTAAAATAACACACTTTTTATATGATATAAAAGCTTGTTGCGAGATGTACTTGTGTATATATATTTTTATCTACACACATATCATAAACCCTCTTTAATGCGTACAAAAACCGCACGTTACGATCAGCATAATGTTAAACTACTTGGTAAAAACTCATTTTTCTACATATTGTATAAATGACATTCAAATTTCGAACGCCGACGCCCGCCTGCATGCCGCCCCTAGTTTGTCTGTGAAGTTGGCACTGACATTCAAATTTCGAACGCCGACGCTCGCCTGCGTGAAGTTGGTACTACAGAACAAGCTAAACAATTGCAGAGCCACAATGCCGGTCAAACATGCGGTTCCTGAACACATCAAAGAGAGCTTATGATATGTGTGTAGATAAACTAGTGTATGTAACTGTACATATTTAGGCATTAAAACTCTCTAGTGATATTATTATGAAACTCGCCTTCGGCTCGTTTTATAAACCCACTCTCGAGTATTCATGCCCTCCATTATGTAGCAGTCACATAAACTACTATAAAATAAACGCTGACGAAGTTCTACCTGCAAGTTACGCATTTGGGCGATACATTTTTGTGTTTGATATATATGGGATCAGAGCAAATGAAAAAAAAATGAAAATGAAAAAAATATTTATTAAAATAGCACACAATTATAGTATGTAGGTACAGTTTTACAATTCAAATAGGCACGTTCTTTCGTAAATGTTATACCATTTTGTTGGCTATTTTGGCGAAAATTTACAATTTGTATTACTTTTGGTCCTCACACTAGGCAAGCCTGTATCGTGAGTGACCATTTAACGATTTCTAGCATATTTTGCCATCACTTGGAGAAACTTATTGATAGGTATAGCTTTAACAATTTTGGTTTTTATCATTAATGTTATGTAATTTAAAGGAATTAAATTTATTTTATTATAATAAAAGTTAATTTATATTAAATTAGGACATAATACTTATATTTAAGAAAAGGGTTTAAGGAGTTGTTCCGTGTCCTCATACGAAAGGGTTTTTAGAAGTTTCGTGATTTCAATTTTACTTTCGTGGATTGACAAAGACCTAGAATTTCCTGAATTTCTTAGCTTTCTGTGTATACCGTTGTAGACCAACAGCGCGGCCGCATCCCCAAAGCGGCGAGCAAAATTAGTGCAGGTACGTGGTGCCGGGGCCCTGTAAGTTCGACGCGAGCACATGTGGCCATAACTCTCAGAGAGTATGATATTTTTGTGGGCTGATAGACTGACTTTCAACAGATAGAGCTGGCGCACGGTAAGGACTTGAGCTTCATTGTAGAGGTCAGTTGTGGCATATCTGAAAGGTCTCCGTAACATTGATTTCAGAACTGAGCGTTGCGCCCTCTCTACACTTAGCATTACTGTTTTACCGGCACTACCCCAGACAGAAATACAATAAACTAGAATCGATTGACACAGGGCATAATACACTGTTTTAAGTGTATCTACAGAGGCTGCATTTCTGAGGTTTCTCATAATGTAGGCGATCCTACGGATACGTCCTGAAAGAATTTTCAGGTGTTCGTGGAAATTTAGTTTTTCATCTACCATCACACCCAGGTATCTGATTACCTGAGCTCTGGATATGCTTTTACAGTCGCAGTTTTCTTTTACTGTACATAGATGAATCTTCAAATCAGTGGAGTCTGGAGGGGGCGATGCAGATGTCTTGTGAAAGCAAAGGTATTTTGTTTTAGATGCGTTTAGTGTTAGTAAATTATGTTGTAGCCATCTAGATATAGTCATCATTCCTGTTTCGGCAGCTAAAAATGCCTCTTGCCATTTTTTTCCATGAAATAATACAACTGTGTCATCGGCGTAGCAAATCAATTCAGAGTTTTTATTTTTAAGTTGCAGTATGTCGTTCATGTACAAAATAAACAACGTCGGGCCCAGTATACTTCCTTGAGGAACTCCAAAGTTGATTGGTTTGGGGTCACTCCTGTGCCGGCCAACTCCCAGACACTGCCTCCGCCCTGTCAAGTAGCTCTTAAACCATTCAAGGGCCAGACCTCGAATTCCCGAAATTTCTAGCTTTTTTAGCAAGATAGGGACGGAAACAGTATCAAAGGCTTTGGCTAGGTCCAGGAATACGCCAACACATCTTTGTCCTACATCAAGTCTGTTCGATATTAATGACGTAAGAAGGGAAACCGCATCCTCGGTAGACTTTCCCTGTCTGAAACCGAACTGCCGTGCAGAGAGGATCTTGTTTTGTTCAAGGTACTGTACAAGTCGCCCATTCATCACCTTTTCCAATATTTTTGAAAAAGTACCAAGCAAGGAGATTGGTCTGTAGTTGCCGGGAGAGTCTTTCGCACCACCTTTATGTATTGGACAAATAGATGCAATCTTCCACTGATCTGGGAAATGTCCCGTGGAAAGGCTGAGATTGCAAATAAATGTAAAAGGTTCAGCTATGACATGAAAAATCCTTTTCAGAAGCAAATTTCTCAATCCATCTATACCAGGTGCTTTGTTATTTTGGAGTTTTTTTATCATTGAATGTATTTCATTTGCATCTGTCGGTTTAAGAAAAAAGGAGTCCTTGGAGTTGGATTCTGGTTTAATGGAAGTTGCTAGTGATTCCTCAGTTTCAGACAGGTTTTCCAGTATCTCATTTGCCAGTGTCTGCCCCACCGTTGAGAAGAACTCATTGCACCTGTCTAGGGATTGCTTTGGATTAGAAGTACCTGGGATCTGCGTCAATTCTGTTGGTTCTTTTTTGTTTGAATTTAGGTGGCATATGTTTTTAATTGTAGTCCAGAGTTTCTTAGGATTTCCTTGATTCTTTTTTAGTTCTCCGTCTTCATGCACTGTTTTTAATTTTCGCAGGAGATCGTTGCAGAAGTTTCGGTAACGTTTATAAATTAGTTGAAGTGTTGCGTTGTTTTGGTTCTGCTCAAGACGTGCTTCGCTGTGTAACCGATCGCGATGTTTAATGCAACGGACAAGCCCAGGCGTAATCCAAGGTTTTATTATATATTTCGATCTAGTGATTCGTTTTTCGGAGGTGTGACTTCCCACAATTTTTGTCAGTATTTCAGTGAAGATAGTAACCGACTCATCGACACTTTCTTTCGATGTGACACTGGACCAGTCCACTGTTTCTAATTCCTCCCTTATAGCGTCGTAATCTACTTTCAGAAATGTATGCGTTTGTCTAGTTATTTTGTTTTTATTTATAGCCAAGCCGATCATTGTCATACTGTGATCAGTCACACCTGTCTCACATACCACTCCGACAACTGGGGCTCGTGATTTCACAAATATATGATCAATACACGAGTTTCCACGTGTGGGTTTTGTGATAGCGGGTAGTAAACCATTTTCGGCATTTAGGCAAAGATATTCGGAACTATCACCATCATTGCTACCTGTCAAGATATTTATATTTATGTCACCACCCAAGACTAAATTTGTCCTATCCCCGAGTTTATGCAGGGTCGATTGCAAGTCTGAGAGAAATTTGTCAGTATTTCCAAACGACGGCGACCTGTATATGCCTATGATTGTAATTATGTTGGGAATCTCGACAAGCAGGCAGTCTGCCTCTTTAAAGTGTGGTTCCGAAACCAAGGCATTCCAGATGTCTCTTATATATATAACTACACCACTATTCTTATTTATAAATTTATTTGTTTGATGTTCAGTATATCCTGGTATTTGGGGTATGATTGACGACGAATTTATTTGACACTCTGTCAGAATGATCACATCAAGGCAAATTTTGAGTCTTTTAAGATTAACTAGGAAGGTATCAAAATTCTTGTTTATACTTCTTATGTTAAAACTCAATATACTGAAACTGTAATCCCGCGTCAAAAACTTCTCACACATTTCCGACATACTCAACTGATGACAAACAATATTTAGCGAATCTAAATCATCACTTAGATCGAGTGGTATCATTTTTTATGCGAAAATAAACTAACACAGGTCGAGTAATTACTCGCCCTGCATACAGCTTGACGATGGATTTGATGTGATTTGTTTTGTTTGTCATGGCTAACATTATTTGTAAGTATGAGCGATGTACTGGATTTATTATGTTTACTTGGTTTGGTTTGATTTGGGAAGACAGTTTTATCGCATTGACTGAGGTATGGTGGAGGTGGGGTTGGGGAGATACAATATAAATAAATATATATAATAAGACACGATAGTAGCACAGTATTAAGTTTCATGTTAAAAGAAGACCAGAGTAATCTAATTATTTTTATGATGTGAAGTCGAGGAATTAGTGTATGGGCCAATTTTTTGGTCGATATCTTGTTCAGTGCGGATGGGGATTGCAGGGCTTTTTTCTGCTTTACGGACGAATATGCAGCCGTCGCGAACCCAGGAGAATCGAAACTTGTATTGCAGTGCCCGCAATCTTGTGCTCCGAAATAACAGCCGGTTAGCTTTGGTCAGCCGTTCATTCATGAAGATGTCAGAGTTTGTCCCGGCTACAATGTCTTGGGAAGTAACATTCTTCCTTTCCTTTGCGGCCTTTATCATCTCATCTCGTTTGGCTCGGCGGGCTAGTTTTACTACGATAGGCCGAGGAAGGTTTTTCGGGTTTGAGGGTGACGGAACTAGGGCCGATCTTCGGGGTCCGGCACGATGAACTCCGTCGATATCAGCCGCGGCAAGCTCGACTCCTATCTTGGTGGCAGCTACAAGGACCAGTTGGCAGATGTTTTCGTTCTGGGTCTCCGGGATACCTGCAATCTCCAGCTCATTTCTGAGACCTTGCTGTTGCAGTTCGGCTATGGTGGTACGGAGGTCGGTAATTTCCGAGTCTTTGAACTCCATGGTTTTATCGTTTTCTGAGGTAGGCTGGGATGTTGATGATAGCAGAGAAATTTGGTGTTTAAGCTCGGCTACCTCTCTTCTAAGTAGAGCGATTTCATCATTTTGAAGCGCTAGATCACCGACCGCCGCTTTAAGCTGTCGAATTTCTGTGAGTATAATGGAGAGATAAAACGCGGCGCCATACTCCATAAACCTGTCCAGCTCAGGCGCTCTGTCTCTCCTATAAGTCACATTTAAGTTTGCATTTGTACGGACGGGGGTGTCGCTATTGTCTCCTCTAGGCTGCTTTTGCTTGCATTCAGGGCATATACATGTTAGGATGTTGTCTGTGGAACTAAGTTGTTCGGAATCATATACACATAGTTTGTGTAATCTGTTTGCGCAGCGGATGCAATCATAAAATTCCACCTCTTCTATGGCTCCACGGCAGACATCACATTGAAGGAACGGTCCCAGCATTTTCCCAACATTTGACATTGCGTACTTATGTCCAGTTAGCGAATTAAATAAACAAAGTGCATGCAGAGTTTGTCTCCGAGAGACAGCTCGAACTCTCGGTCCGCCGTCGCTTCTATAAAGTAGTGTACAGTAGTGTAGTGTAGTGTAAAGTAGTGTGTAAATGGATTGTAAAATTTATAACTTGATTATGTTTCGGCCACCCCAGGGCGGCTCAATCCTCCCTCTGCAAACGCCGCCGCTCGTCGGACCCGTCACCACACAGAACTGCCGCAGCAGTCCGATGCAGCTGGTGGCGCTACCTGACAGCGCGGGCGGGGCCGAGGGACAACTGTACTGGGACGACGGCGACAGCCTGAGTACGTAGACCATAGGGGCGTGGACCATTAGACACTTTACAGTACTGCCGCAGCAGTCCGATGCAGCTGGTGGTGCTAGCTGACACTGGGGTCAAATAGGGATACACTGGGGTCAATACTATACAGGGACGACGGCGACAGCTTGAGTACCTACCTCACAAATTAACGTCCAAAATCAAAAAATCTAAACCAAAAATTATTTATTACCATAGATATTTACATATACATAGTAAACGTTTAATTGTTTGCCTCTTTTCTACATTGGACCACTGTGGCAGAAACAGGGCGAAGAAACACCCGCAAATTGATTTTTAGGTATCTTTTAAAAATAATTAATATTGTATTAATATGTTACGAATGGCGTGCTATGGGAGAGGCCTATGACAATCAGTGGGATGACAAGGGCTGATGATGATGATTGTAATATTAGTATTAATTAAACACAGCCAATTTAAAAGAGACATAAGCAACTGTCAAAATGTATGAATTTCAAACTTAAATCAGTTTAGCGCGCAAGACGTATTTACTGTATTTTGTACAAGTGGACGTAAATACAATATGTGGGAGTTTCTTTCATTGTATGGCACACATGTCACAATAAACATAAACATTAATATACAGGCACATCCATTGCTTCTGACCCCACACTAGGATACCCTATGTCGTAGGAACCAGAATCAGCGACATCGCACACATAAACATCTAAGACCTGGGGGTTTTTTTTTAATTCCCAGCCGGAGATCGAACCCGGGACCTCTCGCATGGTAGGCAGAGTAACAACTGTAGCGCCACAGAGGTCGTCAAGGCGCCACAATATTCTTTCCATTTGAACTTTTTTTAAGGAGGCAGATTAAGGACCAAAGATCATGCATGAAGCATCAATGAGGATCCTGTAGGCCCAGATGTGCCATGGAGTTGATCTCTAGACATAAAGATATCAAGTTATGGATTTAGCCCTGGGTTAGGTAGGTGGCGATGCTTAGGCCCGCTACTTCGAACGCGATTCAGCACTATTCTCTGAATAACGCTGACAACTCCATACAATTTTATATGGTTTAAGTAGGCTCCCAAAATTATACCTTGGACACTTGGACACTATTTACAAACATTGATCTAGCCCCAAACTAGGATTCCCTGTATCTTGGGTACTAGACAACGATACATATACTTGTATAGATAAATATTATACTTAGATAGATAAACAACCATGACTAGGGTACAAACATCCGTTCCCATCAAATAAATACGTGCCCCCACCGGGACTCGAACCCGGGACCCTTGGCTTCGTAGGCAGGGTCACTGCCGACTCGGCCATTCGAGTCGTCTTAAAAATTGTATGAATACATCGTTTTTTTTTTGCGACATTTCCTGTAGACGCAGTAGCCAAATCTCTTGGTAACTATCCCTGTAACATAGATTCCATTTCGACAGGGTGACATTTAATTATAATAGCTGACCATATTTTGGGGAATAATAGTACCCATTAATTTGAACAACTTTTCTCAAGAAATATATGGTCGCAAATGAAAAAATGTTTTGAGTCTCCCATGCTAATTTGTAATCAGCTGATCGGGTCAATGTACCAATGCGACCATATGTTCCTTTGGGAAAAATCTTCATAATGATGATGATATATATATAAATATAATAAATATGATATATATATAATGATACTATCATTCCCCAAGATATGACCAACTAATTAAACGTCACCATTTATTCTAAACCATACCCTCACATTACAGATAGCTTCGAAGAGAAAAAGTACAGCCACATCGAATTCAAACTGAATCAGACAACCATGACCAGCGTAGTCAATTGGTGGGGCCAAGGAGTTCCCTCCGTCAACAACGTCACAGTCCACTCCGTCGACCAGGCCGTCAAATCCGTGAGCCTTAACAACCGACTGTGCAAGAAGAAACACTGCGACTACGGATACGACCCGTACGAGCGCGTATTAACAGTGTTTGATATGAATCTGTCGTTGGACGTACCGTTTACGTTGACTTGGACTTATAAGAAAAATAATAGGGTGCGACCAGCGGTGAATGAGATAACCGGGGAACGATGAGGGGTTAAGGTAGGCGTGGGTTCAATGTTTGAGGGCGGGAAAACAAACGATACAGCCCCACGCCTTTTAGCGTAAGGGTCGGCAGAAGAATTAGTTACTCCAATTTGCCCGTGCAAGGAGATTAGCCCATTGCTGAAGCTATGGAGAGATGACGGATAGGTTTAGGGGCGAAATTCAATGGAAAACCATTTTTAGAGTATCCCCGCAGATACCTCCGAATTCTCCCTTGAGCTGACCGTGTAGCAACGAGATAAGTCATTTTCTTATGATGGAAACGTTCTGATGATGGAAAACCAGTTGCGGCGACCGGCTAGCCCCCTATCACGCGAAATGGAGTATTGAATGGCTAGCTAAAAGTGGGCATAATTGTGCCTCTGCCATCCTGTATGAGAGAAGGCGTGACGCTCTGTTATGTTATATTATCCCGCAGACACCAAAATGTCGAGAGTTTCTTCTGACAGAGATTATTAGACTTGGATCCACAGCAGCTTAATATGAGCAGCTCTCTGTGCGGTCGGCCACGAGAGACTAGACACACGTACAAGTGTGTAGCAGAGCACACATGCAGGCGACATGTCGCTACCGCCGCCGCCGCCGCCGGCGAGACAGCGATTGAAACTACGACGCGAGTGAACGAGACAACGCTTGCTGTGTCTCACTCGCGTCGTAACTAGGCTCGCATGTCGTCTGCAATTGTGGTCGACTAAGAACCTTTAGAAAGTTATTAATGAGGAAAATCATAGAATCTTAATTTTGTACTAAAATAAGTTCGTAGTTTTGTGATAACATTTTTCCGTAGAACCGTACGGACGCCATTTTATTACCGCTTTTTTAGTGTTTTAAGAAAAGTTTTTTATTAATCATATTTAAAGGGTTTTATTGTATTCTCTATCAAATCTTGTTGTTTTATCTACTGCTGTTTAATGTCATACCCCTTTTCCTAGTACAGGAATCGCATCTACGTTCTGTCACCAAACCATATTATTGCGAATTTCTTTTCTCAGAATCATTTAAGGTTTTGTATAATTCATATAATTATGTTCTTACTTTCTTAGTTCCTATGAAATCACGTCTTGTCATATCGATATAAGGTATTTATTTTCTAATAATCAAAATTAACTGTCGATCTAACGCACAACCCAACATCTAATTATATTTTACCTAACGATTTTAATACAAAGTGTAAGGCCCTCTTCTTCGAACGCCAAAATGATATGGAGTTGTCAGTTATTCAGAGAATAGTGTTTTGTTGACTCACCGTCGTAGTAGTGGGCCTTAAAGTTTAGGTGTGTACAGTTTTATTTTTGTATATTTTAACGTAGCAATATGAACATATCCTTGATTTATAAAATATGAGATAATCAATCTTATTTGTGTGATATCCAAGTGTATTTCATTGTAAAATCGTACCTATATGAAACGATAATCTTTAAGATTGCTGAATGATTCGAAAATGTGATTTTATATCACTTGATGATATGTATTTAAGATATTGACGTTATGTATTATTATTCTTACAGAATCGTTTCGAGTCAATTAGATAAGTAAGATTCATAGGTTAAAAATTAATAATGTTGCGTAAGCATCATGGACTAAGAAATATCAGTACCATGCAAGCAAAGGGAGTATGTAAGTACATACATTGTTTAGTTTGTGATAGTGAACTAGTGATAATATTATTCTCATAGTAATGCCAAAGTAAAATAATAAGCCGGCATATTTTTTATTTCTTCAAAAGATGTGTATTTAAAAATTGCACTTGATCTTGAATAAATATGATAAGCACGATCTGTTTTTAGATTTTATGACAAACAAACAACACCATCAACATAACATAATTGTTTATTTAAAATCTAATGAGCCTATTTAAATAGTGACCAGGAATTTTACATTATTTACACAGAACTACGTCAATGATCCTTCACAGCATCTGTTTTCAGGAACTTCTCATATTCTTCCTCCGACATCAACTGCTTCAGCTCCTCAGCATCAGATAGTTTTAACTTGAACAGCCACCCATCTTTGTAACATGATGTGTTTATTAACCCGGGTTTCTCCTCAACTGCTTTATTTTTCTCCGTAATGGTCCCACTCAGTGGTGAGTAAATTTCACTGGCCGCTTTGACACTTTCTAAGGCTCCACATTCGTCTCCAGACTTGAAGGTTGTTCCTGGGTCTGGCAACTGTGCGAAGACTACATCTCCCAGTGATTCTTGGGCATAGTTGCTGATCCCGACCGTCCCGGTGCTGTTATCGACTATGACCCATTCGTGTCTGTCTGTGTAGCGGCGAGGGCCGTCGGTGCTGTATTTGTGTCGGAGTTCGCAGTAGCTCTGCTTATTCGGCAGGATACGACATCTCGAGATGTAATGTTTGGTTGCTTGGAAGAAACACCTTTGAAGTGCCATCTTTGGTTCTGTAACAGAGAAAGTTCTTAGGTTAGGAGTTGATATTAACATAGTATACCAAGAACCTAGAGTGTTTACTTATCATTACTATCCATGGGATCTTTGACGTAATAATGATGTTCAATGTTGTTTAGCAGATGGTGGTTAGGGAAGGGAGCCTATTAAAGACCACTGGTTGGCCTTATTTTCTATCTTCAAGAAGAATCCCAAAACCATTGAAATAGATGTTTAAAGGATTTTCAGCAACTTCAGAGCAATTATTCAATTGCAATAATTATCACAATCATGATACCTTTAAATGGGATTGGGATTGAAAAATGAGATATGAATAAGGGCCCTGTCTCAATTAGATCTTTACAAAGCAACAATATTATATTATCAAGGATCTAGTTGGTCATGGTCAATGAGTAGGCTGATATCCATAATGTAGAGCAGTATGCATATCAACAGGTGAATATGTTATCTCAATAATATAAATCCACATTGACCGGTGCTAACTAAAAAAATGTCAGAATCTGTTCAGCCTATCTTAACTATCAAAACCCTCACATTTACCTAGAAAAACCCCATAAAACCCTAATTAATGATTAAGAATAACTCAAAATCCATTGCACTATACCACTCAATACTAAAATATCACTCAAACCAGTCTGAACTTTGAAAATTTACAAATTCCTACCTCTTATGTTCCTTTGAACACTAAGCTACACTCACAGCCAAGCATGAATATGAACTGCCTATTGTATTTGTATGACAGTCATCAGTAACGTAATTACTGAATGCTTAATAAATAACAAATATGATAGGAGAACTGCTGCTCATTAAGATAAGCGTGAACTTTTGAACTGAGACAAGTTTATTCGTGGATTCTGAATGCTTCTGTTACACACTAATCAACCATTTAAATCAGAGCCACAACAGCAAAATAATAAGGATCTAATTCTATTGAATATCATGGCGCTTAAACGGAATAACAGTACAATTTAAAACTCATTTTGATGATCCTTATCTTATAAGTATTATGGTATGAAAAGGGGTCTTTTTTAATACACAATAAATATCTAATGAAGAGAAAGCAAGCTAACACATATATCTAAAAGCCGTTTGGGTTGGAGTGTAGATAAGGGGGCGCCCCCTTATCGACACTCTGACCGCCGTTTGGTATCTGACATGCCATCGGTTGGAGTGGGGCTTCCGCCCCCTTATCGACACTCTGACCGTACTTTTAGCTGTTGAATTTTATTCACAAATCAAAGCCTTCATGATCATGATGGTCTGCACGAGTATTGCACTTAGTGTCGAAATGTTGTCATGAGTGGAAGCATCTATGCTTCTGCCAAAGCAACTGACTAGAAAAAGGCATATATGTCGAATGTAAGAGCACCAATACGAAGGCTCTGAGGGTTAGGAACTAAAATAAAATTAAATGTTGTATACTCGACATCATACTTACAAATCACAGTAAAATTAGCTCTCCCGGTGGTCAAACTAGGTAGTAGTAAAGAATGTATTAGATTTATCTCTTATCAGTACAAACAACTCTTGAGTTAATTTTTTACTATTTTTTAGGTTATTTTATGGTGTTCAGAAACTTTACACGTAAAAATTATTATTTTACCTTCACATTACGCGAAAATAAAATGAGACCACGATGATGATAATCACATGATATTTAACATCGCAAATAGGTACCTTATAGGTAAAGGATATAGAAAAATCTGTAAAATAATTAAATGGAAAATGGCAAAGTCCATAATCTGTAGGTATTATCGAAACAATTCTCACACAATGGATATGTTTGGATATCTATATGTTTCAGAACGACAGTACCAAGAGGTGCTACCAACTACAAAATATTCAAAACTCAAATCATTTATTGCAGATAGGCAAAAATAATGAACTTTTACAATGCAAAGAATCTTACTTTAGTCTCATATACAAGGATAAAAGTAAAAAATAATTAAATATCATCAACTTTTAATGAGTACATGACTGATTTTGGTTTGATTTTGAAAAAGGAAATCAAGTGGTGATTCCTGGCTGAATCTCGCACAGGAAAAGGAAACTCCATTAACTCTACGTGCTTCGGAAATACGACCGTCAGAGAAGATAGCACCAAGAAACGGGATGTATTTTTTTAATTTTTGTCTTTTTTTATTATTATTATACAAAGTACAATATACAAATAATCTAATCTAATAACAATCTAACAAAATAAATTAATAAGAACAAAGACAAGCTGTAATGAGCATTACTTATGGGAAACCCCGTTCACGAATTTAACTTGTGCACCAGCCATCACCCCCCTCCCCATATTTGAGGGAGTTGAGCAATCCGCTCATTTTAGTGAGCATGATCAATCATGCTTGACCCCAAAGAAGGTAAAATGTGTACCATTGTCAAAGAAGAAGCAGAAAAATGGGATTACAACTGAGAAGCGTCGGAACAAAATCCGATAAATCACAATTTCACTTTTTCTTTTATGATCTCAATTGGTCGTTTTCCTACATATCTTTCTCTATCGTCAATGTAACTTGGTTCCGCGAAATACCCGGATCTGAACATAAACCGGTAAATACGCAAATCGTACCAAACGAAGATGACGATCACAACGAAGAATGATAAATCCTTAGCATTTTTCCTACAGTTAGGCGGGGGACACTCCGCAAATTACCAACTAACCGACAAGTTCACAGGCCTCGCCGAGTGCACGCCGTTCGGCGAGGAATAGATTCACTGCTGTACCTCAGTGGGTTGCCGTTGCCGCGCGCCGACCGGGTTGAGCGTGTCGTGTGTGTTCGCGCCCCGCCGCCACCGCGTGTTCTTTAAAATGTCGCGGAAATAATTTAAAGCATTTGGATATCTAAATACCTAATGTCTGGGTACCTAATAAACCCTAAAACAATAAGGAGACATTGTAGAATAGGTTTTCTGGCCATTAGGTAAGTAGGTAGGTAGGAATATTATAAATGTTGTTGTTTACAAATGGAGAATAATTAGTAATTGTTTCGTAGTTGATAGTAAATCAGTCTATTTCAATCAGTGTAAATCAGTCACTGAAAGAGAGGCAACTTGTGGGTGAATTTGCGATGTCCGTAAGCCGCGCCGCGTAGTTTTATTGAGTGTCCCATCTGTTCCTAACTCTTTATTAATCTGTGCTACAGTATTTTATCAAAACCCGATGTATATGCATGAAAAATTGTTGCGTTGTTCAAAACCCGATGTGACCATTCTGTATATTTTTATCTCAACAAGTACCGTGTTCACGATTGCAGAATTTTGTTTGCCAAACAGTGATTCCAACATAAATAAATTGATACATTTCGTTCGATTCCAAATTATAAAACCACGAACTTGGCCATATTTATTTTACAATTTCCCACAAAAACACCAAAGTGATTTGTCGTTTATTTTTTCTACGCTCCTCACTTACAAGTTACAACAGATATACTTTTGCGTGCTTGAGAGAGAGAGAGGTGAGAGCTCGCTCAAGGGCCGAGAAATCTGGCAAGGCTTTTACTGATGATTAGGTTTGTTTTCAAAATTACTGAAGACCCTTTTATTTCGCCCATGATAATTGTGATTTAAGGCTAAGGTGGCGGCATTTTGCAAAAAAAAATAGCACTTAGTATTAAAGCCAGGGTTGTGGACATTACACCAGTTTTTGTTTCGTTGAAATAGTCGCAGTAGTACGTTAGTTATGACCAAAAACATATCGGGCATTTCCGAAACGTTTTGTGAATTTGTCTTACGGCATCTGCGCTTATGATGTCATCACGCTACGACTCGCAGTCAGTCTGTTTTCGGGCGGCCGCTTGACCTCGCCGAGAAAAGTGATTTCTTATTCATATTATCTTCTTATAAAAGTTTATGCTGTTGAATTATTATAAAATAAAAAATACGGTTGTTTAGCGTATATTAAACTATATAATCATATAGTTTTATAATGAATGAATGAGGGATTTGTCAAAGGCCAATCTGACAACTTACCTAAAGTGGACGTTATTATGGTTGCACAGTATTTTTCGAAAAATTGTGACGGCGTGGGTGCTGAATTGCGTGAGTTAAAATTACAGAAGTAAGTAAAAGCTCCTATTGAACTTCACCCATTGGTATGTGCGTCTCGTCTATCCATTTGCCCGTGTCGTAGGTAAACAGTAATGTTTTTTTTATCTAATACTATCCTGTTTATTTCGTCGAATGTAGCTTTGTCCAAACACGACTGACTCACTACTGGTTCCTGAGTTCCAGTACTCATCCAAGTCCTCATTCCATCACACCATCTCATTACACTAAGTTTGCGAACCCAGCTCATCGTCTTTAACTAATTGAATCTAAGCACGACTGCCTTACTGTTTCTGGTTCCTGAGCTTGAGTACTGACTCCAAGTTCTTATTTCATCACGAGAATAAAGACTCGGAGACAGTATCATTTTTAAATATGTTTGAATGAAAGTAATATATATATATAAGGTGACATTTATTAAAAGAGCCAAGTTCGTACTGAAGACTAGGTAAATATTCGGTCATTTGATTTTCCTGGTATATATTAACGATCTGCCTTTCATGGTGGAAATGGAAATTAACTGACATAGTGTTATTTGATGATGATACTTCAATGGTCTTCAAAATTGAAAGACAAAAAGAGATTTTGATGATGTTTATGGTGTATTGTCTTTAACCTTGAATTGGTTCACAGTTAATAATTTATTGTTAAACGCTGGTAAAACCAAGTGTATCAAATTCTCACTTCCAAATGTCAGGCAAATTGAGACCAGTTTAGTGTTAGACAACAGCACGTTAGAATTAGTAAATGATACGAAGTTTCTTGGAATAACCATTGATAGCAAATTGCAGTGGGGACCCCACATAGATAAATTGGCTGGTAAATTAAGTTCTGCGGCTTACGCTGTTAGGAACATCAGACAAAGCACGGATGTGGCTACATCTAGACTAGTATATTTTAGTTACTTTCATAGTGTGATGTCCTATGGTATCTTGTTGTGGGGGAAAGCAGCGGATATTCAAACTATTTTTATTTTACAGAAAAGAGCTATTCGAGCAATTTATAATTTAAAACGAAGATACTCCTTAAGAGAGCTTTTTAAAGAAATTGACATACTAACAGTAGCTAGTCAATTTATTTTCGAAAATATAATGTATGTACGCAAGAACCTTACAATATTTTCCAAACTTAGCGATAGCTGTAATGTTAACCTAAGAAATAATCACAGACTGTGTGCGCCCCGATTTAGACTCGCGAAGGTTAGCAATTCTTTCAAGTATCAGTGTATTCTCTACTATAATAAGATACCTCTGGAGATTTTGAAAGTGCCATTTGAGCAATTTAAAAAGCATGTTAAAGCGACTTTGACAAAAAAGGGATATTACAATGTTCAAGATTACTTAAATGACAGGACTGTATGGGGTTAATCTAGCTCAACACAGGCCTTGCTGTTAATAATTTTGTAATTATTTATTCCTGCTTATTAATCATAATAATAAAAAAATTCATATTTGTAATAGTTAAGCACAACCTATTTTTAAAAGAGATCTAAAAATCAATCTGTGGGAGTTTCTACGCCCTTCTTCTCCCACAGTGGTCCAATGTAGAGAAGAGGCAAAATTGACGTTTGCTAAGTATATGTAAATATCTACAGTAATAAAGTACTTTGACTTTGACTTTGATTCTTTAGGTCATTTGATTCTTTGACAGTAGGTGAATGACCTTTACAGCTTACGATATCCGTGACTTATTGATACAGATTCATCGTCTTACAACGAATTAAAAGGCGTAGGTACATAGGTTTTACAAGTAAAACGTCTAAAAATGGGGGTAGAACTCAGATACGTCAATACTTACATTTGTCAAACTTAAAGTTTAACGACATCCTAGAATTCATTAAACGAACAAGATTTGGGGAGGGTCATATGTTGAACCAACAGTAACCAATGCCCAAACACTTCTTTGACAATTCAGATTATTTTTAAATGTGATTATTTTAATATATTAGAAACGAATTTACCTATCTTATGCACTTACCACCTAAGTGAAACTAATAATGTTACAATGCCCTTGCAGGGCACATGTTTTGGAACTTATCCTAAATTTTAAAATCTTTGTACATACCACATGCAAGCAATTAATAAATGTATATGAATATGAATACTCGGAATTGGGTAAAATAGTCACGGTAGAGGACCGATCATGTGCCTGTGGTTCAACGGGCGTCCCACCTCATAATTATCATCATCGTCATCAAAGATACGACAAAATGATCTTCACGACAGTAAGCAGTACATTTATTTCCAATAGTATCTGCTCTCCTTCGGCGTTTATCCACTTTTTTAATTTTTGGGCTTAATGGCACACAAAAAAATAACTTATTTTGTTTTTTTACACTCGAGCTACTGCACATGGGCACATTGCAGTATTTCTTGATCATTTTAGTTTTTATTCGTGAGTATTGTGGGGAGTTATTTACAGTACGGCGCGTTTGAGCCGAATGAGCCCAACCGATACGATGACCTGACGGGCAAAGTGACGTCATCGCTGATCCTATATCATGCTACGTTTACTTGTCCTGAGCGGATGTGATAAATTGGAAGACGTTGACCGCCTGGCATCACTGCTGACCAGCCAAATCCGAGACGCGCTCGACCTATCATCGCACACCGTAGCTCGCGGGGGGAAGCCCTCTCCTCTTCCTGCTGAGCTACGCGCACTCATCTGCGATAAGCGCGCTATCCGGAAGCAGTGGCAGCAAACCCGCTGCCCAACGATGAAGACCAGGCTCAACGCCATGACGGCAGAGCTGAAGCGCCGACTTGATCTCCACGCCGAAGAATCTTGGGAACGCCACGTCGAGTCTATGGGCGACCACGTCCCCTCCATGCATCGCCTATGCCGGGATTTGTCGACTACTCCAACTCCCGTCCGACCAATGCTGGGCAGCGACGGCCTACCAAGATTTCGAGCCCAAGACCGTGCGGAGATCTTCGCCGAATGCCTCGAGAAGCAGTTCAAGCCGAACCCTACGGATGATGTGGAGCACGTCGCAGCAGTCGAGAGACACCTGCGAGAGTACTTCGCCTCGCCGATAGCTCCCGAAGAGGACCCCACCGTCGTCACGCCCGGCCAGATCATGCGTGCATTCAGACGTACCAAGACATAGACATAGACATTTATTTATTCACTGGACAAAATATGGTACATCAACAGGATAACTTTACAGACAGGAAAACGACATTAGATTATAGAAGAAAACACATAGTTTCTAAATACCAGTGAAATGGCTCTAACTCAGCATAATGCTACAAGTGGCTACAACAGGGCTGCAGCGCTGATTTTCAGTCAAAACCATATGATATCCGTGCAGGCACCTCTCAACGATGCGATGTATAGGTAGATATATAGATATACAACAGAAATATGAAATAGGTACATAATAATAATACTAATAATTAAGTGAGTACATTAAGTGACTTAGGGTGGATTTTACAGCAAAAAGTCATGCGAGAATAACTAAGTTAAAGTTAAGTTTTTGATCCGTGGCTTTTATCGAGATAATTTATATGATAATGACAGTTCAAAATGGGGTCATTCTTAGAAAAAGTAGAAAATACTATTGAGTAAAAAGTTACTCTTCGATGGTAAAACTCGCTCTCAGAGAGTTAACTTGTATGTTCGTAGGTGCGGCAGGGGTTTTGGATTAAACTTTGAGAGACAAAGGGAGACTGGCTGTTCGATTCTCGTAAGATGAACCGTAATGTCACAAAAGCGGAACGAGACAGAGCGATACGTGGGTATAGCACTGTTCCCCTCCGCCATCATGTACATAACCATCCACAACTCCAAAATATAAAAGGCACATGGGCTTACAATTACATTGCAAATGAAAAGTACCTGTTAAATTGTATTTGGATATATTTTAAGTAGATTTGTAATTTAAGTACAGTAGCTCGATTGTTATTTGTAGATTGATTATAATTTTTAATTCGAATATCATTCATTACTTGATTGTAACATGTAATATTTAAAAAATGAAATATGCCTATTATATAGGTAAGTTAGCCTTTTGTAAGGCTAAAAGATATATTTTATAATGTTTTTTGAATGTTGCCACTGATTGAAGTTCACGTAGAGGAGGTGGTATATTGTTCCAACATTTAGAAGAAAGGTACCTAAAGCTACCCCTGAAGGCAGCTGTTTTATGAGAGGGTACTTTAAGTACGCTCGCACATGACCTGGTCCGGTTGGTGTCACGCCATGCAAGCTTCTTAAAGAGATACTCAGGCTTAGATCTCTTAATTGTGTTGAACATTAAGACCAGGAAAGCCCCGGGCGCAGACCGCATACCTAACATGGCGCTGCTACATTTGCCGCCACGTACTGTGGCGGCCGTTACGCGCCTGTTTAACGGTATCTTGCGCACGGGCCACTTCCCAACCCAATGAAAGGAGGGCTTGGTCATCATGTTGCCCAAGCCGGGCAAGGACTCCAAGCTGCCTGGGAGCTATCGGCCGATAACTCTACTGAGTACCATCTCAAAGGTGTTTGAGAAACTCCTGCTGGCGAAGCTACTGCCCCACATCCAGCCGCGCCCGGAACAGTTCGGCTTCAGGCCCGATCATTCTACGACGCTTCAGCTCACCAGAGTACTGAATGACATGACGGTTTGTTTAAACAAGAAGGAATACACTGTCGCAGTACTCCTGGACATGGAGAAGGCGTTTGACAGAGTATGGCACGAGGGGTTGCTGTACAAATTGTCGACGTCTCCAGCCCCAAGAAGACTGGTCCAGATCATCGCCTCCTTCCTGAAGAATCGCCATTCCGAGTGATGGTGGAAGACGCCGTCTCCGAGGAACACCCCGTTGCAGCCGGCGTCCCTCAAGGGTCCTGCCTGTCTCCAGCCTGTTACTCCCAATATACGGACGACATCCCCGTCGGGCCGGGTGCCCAGCTGGCACTCTTCGCCGACGACGCTGCCTACTACGCGTCGTCGATCCAGGCTCGGCACGCTGCCGTCAAACTGCCCCCCGCTACGTGAGGAATGCGACGATCCAGAGGGACCTCAGATGGGAAACAGTGGACCAGTTTGTCCAGAGGCTGGCGAAGGGCATGTTCGCGCGTGCGGATACCTCACAACATCCGCATATCCATGACATGGCGCCGTACCACGCGCGCCCGCCCGACCGCCGCCGCCTGCCACGTGACCTGGTTGCCTAGCCGGCAATCATCCAATGGAACACCCCAAGTGAGAAGATCTCCACCGCCCGCGAGAGCCCCCCGATGACCTGTCCATAGGAGTGGACAGAGGCGCTTCCTCAGGAAGAGATCCGATGATCTGACCCTGACTCCCCACGCCCCAGTATGGGTGCGTGAGAAGATTGCTTGATTGATTGTCCTGAGCATGCTACGCTCAGTTGACAAAATCGTTTCGCGGAGAGTCAATCTTTGAGATTTAATAACTCCGTCAATTTTTAAGATATCGAAAAACTAAAAACAGTAATTTGTTATATTTTTTTTTAAATTTTACTGCATTCACAGAAATATTCGTTCAAAGTCAAAGTCAAAGTACTTTATTACTGTAGATATTTACATATACTTAGCAAACGTCATATTTTGCGTCTTCTCTACATTGTACCACTTTGGGAAAGAAGGGCATAGAAACTCCCACAGATTGATTTTTAGATCTCTTTTAAAAATAGGTTGTGCTTAACTAATACAAATATGTTTTTTTTATTATTATGATTAATCAGCAGGAATAAATAATTACAAAATTATTAACATCAAGGTCTGTGTTGAGCTAGATTAACCCCATACCGTCCCGTCATTTAAGTAATCTTGAACATTGTAATATCCCTTTTTCGACAAAGTCGCTTTAACATGCTTTTTATATTGCTCAAATGGCAAGCTCCTGTTAAATAAAAATAGTTTAAATATCCGCTGCTTTCCCCCACAACAAGATACCATCGGACATGACACTATGAAAGTAACTAAAATATACTAGCCTAGATGTAGCCACATCCGTACTTTGTCTGATGTTCCTAACAGCTTGAGCCGCAGAAATTAATTTAACAGCTAATTTATCTATGTGGGGTCCCCACTGCAATTTGCTATCAATGGTTATTCCAAGAAACTTCGTATCATTTACTGATTCTAACGTGCTGTTGTCTAACACTAAACTGGTCTCAACTTGCCTGACATTTGGAAGTGAGAATTTACACTTGGTTTTACCAACGTTTAACAATAAATTATTAACTGTGAACCAACTCCAGGTTAAAGACCATTAACATCATCAAAATCTCCTTTTTGACTTTCAATTTTGAAGACCATTGAAGTATCATCAACAAACAACACTATGTCAGTCAATTTCTCCACCATGAAAGGCAGATCGTTAATATATACCAGAACGCCAATTTTTGCAAACGATCCATCAGATTTAAAGCCGTTACCGTTTGTCTTTTGAATTCTATGGCTTAGGTATGATCTTAGTAGATCCAATGCTTTATTTCTAACTCCGTAATGATTTAATTTAATTAATAGTGTATTATGACCAACATAATTAAACGCCTTCGACAGGTCGCAAAAAACTCCTATAGAATAAATATGAGATATAAGGGTAATACCTGCATCCGTAGTCGATTTACCCCTAGTGAAACCGTATTGTTTGGCGTGGAGTTGTTTGGTACGGTTGAAGTGAGAGAGCATTTGATTGAGTATAATCTTTTCAAATATTACACGTTGGCCACATTCATTGTGGTTTGGAGAGCGGATAATTTTAAAAAACCTACCTATTGCCTTGTATATTACCTATTTTCTTAATTTACATCAATATATTAATAAATTAAGCGTAGGTTGTAAGAACCTGCGCTTAATTTACAGCAAGCTGGTTTGACTCATTTTAACATGATTATGACCTTTGCGGAACAATACATACTCACATCTCTAGTTGGGAGTACTCAGTAGTCTGGTCCTAACTTACCCCACTAGCCCCTTAACGGCCTCACTAATAAAAACAGTAACTCACGGTTTAACTTATTCAGTGTTTTGTCCTTTTCATACGCCGAGTAAATGTCAAATGTCAAAGCAAGGCAAAACACTGTATAAGTGAAACCGTGAATATAACTTCTTTTATTAGTAAGGCCGTAAGTGTCCACGTCTCAAATATGAGACGTGTCAAATGTCGTTTAAGTGTCCACGTCTCAAATATGAGACGAAATATAAAGTTGACATTTTAGACTATTCATTGAATGTAACCTATGTCCTGTCATGTTCAAAATTGCACCTTAAGTAGCTGAAAGTACAAGGATCATTAAGGCATCCATTGTTTAACTCTAAACCCTGCCATCGGTGGTATGCAAGCCGACAAAGTGACGCCACCTCAGTCTCGTACTATCTACTACCTGGGGTCGCCTAAATTAGGCATGATTTTGTAAAGTTTGTGGGGTTAAAAATATGTATGGGGAGGCGTGGTTTTTTATAACGGCCTTTCTACAATAAATTGGGAAAATTCACTGACCCCTGATTTCAAATTAGAATTTAGAACTTAATGCTAGGCAAAACTGGACTTAACTATTTATATTGTGTTAGCTTATTTAATACCAATTCCAACGACATAATATTAACTTTCATAGAAAAAAACAGAGATATCGACATTTTAGTAGAACGGGCAGGTCGCGCGCGTGAGCCGCGCGCGACCCCGTGGCATACGCACCATTTTGTGGATTTCGGCCCAGACACTTGAATGGTGAAAACCGTACGCGAGCGCAAGATAGATATATTTAGATATTTTGTCTGACTTCTGGCTGGCAACATTATTAATAAATGTCACTGTGAGGTATGATACAAAAGTATCGATACTATATTCATAAGTAGTATCGCTACAAAAGTAATCGATTCTGATATCGTAGTCGCATCAAAAGTATCGAGTTACTCAGGTATCAAGTACTTTTTTTGTTTGTCGTTCAGTTCAATGTAATTTAAATAAAAACACGTAAAATATTATTAAAAGGTGGTTGATATAAAATTATATTTTGTTAAGTTACATTCCAAAGTCGTCTCCCGTGCAATCAGATAAAAATAGCAATTTATTGACTCCTGAGCCCAACAGATGGTTTCGAGTCCCCATGATCAGCTTTGGAAAATAGGCACTCCTAATAAATAGGAACAAACGAATCGGAATGAATCAAATGTTTGAATGAAAGCGTACAACATTACAGGCGTACATGCATAAGCATTATTATTTAGGACTTCTTATGGATTCACCTCCCATGGTATTTTTAGAAACGCCACTTCCCGGTTTAGATTTTCAATTTTATTACCATGACATAAGGTCAAATTCGGGATGCCTCACGCGTAGGTGCGGTAATGGACCGGTTCACTTCACGCATCAGTCGCGCATGCATAACAGATTGACAGCTTTACCCATTCATGACGGGACTTCCCCTAGTGCAATGCGTCTCTCGTCAAGATAGAAATGTAATAGTGATGAATGGATATGACGAAAAATTTATCGAGTACGGTGAAAAGTATCGGTTCTTACTGAGTATCCAGTATTAAATTTTTCGGTATCGTTACCAAAGTATCGAGTATACTCAGGTATCGATACTTTTTGCGTATCGTATCCCTAATGTCACTACTCACTCACTTCACTGTTACTGTTTGTTCGCCAACCATGACTGAAGGGTGTCAGACGAAGTTTACAGAAAGAATAAATAATCAAAATTACATTGTTTACGGTGCAATTATCATTGCATCGCTTGCAGTTCTATATTTCTACAGGTGCATATTTTTCACATTTTTCCCCAAGAGATTTCCTCACCCCGGATGTCCATAACCCAGATTTCTATTTGCAGGTTTCATTTCGTGACTATTGCCATTAGCTATGTTGTAGGATGTGTGTTTTGCCATTTTGGGCTGAATTCAAGTATTTTGAACAATTATCTGGAAGTATTGGAGTCACATTATCAGAGCAATGAGCGTCAAAAGGACTCTAAAGATGTATTTACAAAGGTGGGTAGCTATTGTTTACATTGGTAATAAAGGGGTTCATTAACTATGTTAGTCGTTTTTGATGATTTTCTGAACGCTCAGCTGGTTGGAGAAGACATAAAAAATAAGGCTATTTGGTCAGAGTGTCGATAAGGGGGCGGAATGTTGTTCCCCCACAATAGAATCTTCAGTATTCTAGATGACGTCTGTCAATTACAGGACTGGATAGTTCTTACGCGAGTCTTCAAGTTAACCCAATTTTCTCACAATTTAGCACTGTTTTTTTTATTTGTTGGAAAAATGATGTGATATTTTCCGAGACGAAATTTGGTGAGATTTGGCATGACCTCCCCTCTCCCCTGAAAACCTCACGTAATTAATGGACGCCTCCTAATCAGTATTATGTATGGTAATTAGATATTGCTCAATAAATCATTGGTTGGTTATAAACTTTGTAAGATCTAATGTCTCCTTATAAATGAGCTACTTTGCAGTTCAGAAATATTGTTGCACATGTCAGCATAGAGATAAAAGTATCACATGATTTGTTATCAACTTGGTCTGTATGGTTTCAAAAAGATCTATCTTTCAAATCATAACTGTCTTTAACCTCTGGAATGTCCCTGTACAGTAAATCTCGTGGACCCTGACGCGTCCAAGGTTCTGGCGAAAATAAACTTTCAATCGACTTGCGTTAGGAATTTGATAAGTTTGTTAGGTTATTTTATTAGTTTCCTAACATGTTATGTACCATAATAAAGTTTATGAAATTACCTATCTTGTGATGTATAGTACTCACATGTGATAATAAAGTTGATAAGGCTTTTCATCGATTGTTTGCAGAATCCATTATTTGACACACACCTCTAATTATATTTCGTTCTTACGGGCCAAACACAAAACTTATACTATTTTCCATTTTTCACATCACCACTATTAATTTCTCCAGCGATAAGATGTATTATTTTATTACAAAACACAGTAATTACTTCACAATAAATAAATATTGACAAACATAAAATGTAAGTCTGCGGCCGGTCGCCTGCCCAAAATGGCGACATGTCTTGGTATTTTATTTATTTTGATCTGATTTGGCTGTCTCAATGTCAGTTCCAATCATATCACACGCTTTCCAACTAAACTACTCATAATCTAAGACTACTTCCGGGAACGTTCTGAAACTTGGTGAATATTCATAAAACATCGAAGTTTCCAATACTTTCTATGCGCTTATGCAGCGCAAAGGACGCTAGCCTCCCAAAAAAGTTATGCGCTTAGCGCATAGGACGTCTGACGGGTTAATAGATCTGTATTTTTGGTAATTTGCTTTTTTAACATCATGAGGAAACTCCAAATCTCCACAGCTAAGGTGATGGGCTAGCCCCCTGTAATTTAAAATGGAATATAGAATTACAACACACATCTGTGCTTCTACCCTCCATATGGGAAAAGATGTGATACTATGTTGCTGAAGACTAAGGGAATTGTAGGAGAGAAATGTTGACGAAGCCAAGTCAATCAGAATCAGCTGGCAAGAAATAGTTGATATTATGGCCCTGCCACTGAGAATTATGCTAAACAACACAAAATGAAAGCCCTGCCACCTGCGCAAATTTGATTACAATAGATTGGCTACATAAGCCACATGGCACATCTACAGACAACAGGTCGAAGAAGTCTCTCATGCAGTGGTGATCGCAGGGTGGGGCCTTCATCAAGGATATTGGGCGGCATTTGAGGGACCGGGGATTCCGCTCTGGGGCATTCCTGGTCCAGAGGATCTTGTTCGCTGTGCAGTGTGAAAATGCTGCCAGTGTAATGGGCACCTTTGGGCCAGGTATGTCTTGGGGCAGTTTATTTTCTTGATTGTATTAATTTACTGTGTGTTTATATATTTTTCTTATTAATTGTGATTTAAAATTGTATTACTGAACGAAATTATGTATTTTAGGATCTAAACAAATATGTCCATGAATATGTTGCCTTTTTTTTTTTGCACTTTTAACTCAGATTTCTCACAAAGTATATTGTCTCTCATTCTGCTGAACTTTGTTCCGGTTGTTAGTAGAGGAGGAAGAAAGAAAGAAAGAAAGACTTTTATTGCACACAATCAAATGAACACACCTTACATAAATAAAAAAGGCAAAAAAACACAATATGTTATTTGACTGCTAGTCACAATAGATGATGAGTATGAGGTGGGACGCCCGCTGGGCAGTGATGGCATGATGGGTCCTGTACGAGCCTTAATAATGATAGGTATCTATATAGTTTGCAGTGACCTGTCACCACACCTACCAGTATTGCTAAGTTTTCCCTACTAAGTGAAGAGTTTCGTTGTTATTCAAAGGCCGGTAAATTCAAGACTGATTTTATTAGAAAAATGTGCAACTACCTTACAATACACTACAATTTTCCCTCCTTAAAAATATATATATTTTACATATATTTACCAATATAAAATATAATTACTTAAGTATAATTTTTCTAACTTCACTTCTCCCTCTCACATTTCTGTTTTCTTATTAACCTAATTACACAAAATATTTATATGTTTATTTTCTGTTTTCTTATTGACTTATTTACTAGATTCATGCATAACTAATACATATCTAACATGACATAAATATTGTTCTACTTTTATGCATATGGATTAGCAAGATATCTCGTTATTCATCTGTGTACTTATTTAGCAGTTGTCGTCGTGGACCAGTATTGACATATTGACCTGAACTAGACGGGCTGTGGGTGATGTCGGCGACGTCACTTACTGGCTCGGCTGCGGCTGGTGCCGGGCTCGCCGCCGGGGTTGGCGGAGAGTTGGGCGCCGACTCCCAGGCTTCCTGTGTCGGGGTCGCCGCTTGTTCAGACAAAATTATGCCCTGTCTAGGTGTTGAAATACTTACGTGCTCATTTGGGTCTAGTACTGGTGTAGAATATCTGCTATTTTTCTTCAAGGATATCAGCTGATCCATATGTTTCTGTTGTTCCCCTTTATTAGTTTGTATTTTATATGTAACCGAACCGGTACGTCCATCACACGGCCTTCCTCCCATTTAGCCCCTTCTTTGGAATAATTTCTGTATAAAATATTATCACCTGGCTGTACTTGCCTGTCGGAGCCCCCCGCGTTCTCGGTCTGCCTGAGCTGAGCCGCCTCCACGGTGTCGCGCACGCTGGCTCGCAGCATGTCCAGCCGCGTGCGCAGCCTGCGCCCGAGCATAGCCACCGCCGGCTCCCGCTGTGTCGTTGAGTGTGCGCTATTTCGATACACCAATATTGAAGTTAGAAAAATTATACTTAAGTAATTATATTTTATATTGGTAAATATATGTAAAATATATATATTTTTAAGGAGGGAAAATTGTAGTGTATTGTAAGGTAGTTGCACATTTTGTACCGAGATACCTTTAATATTGTAAAGTCCCTCATACCGGTTATCATCAGAATCCGAAGAGTCATCCTCCATGTAGTTTTGATATCTTGACCCGCCCGCACTTTTACCACTTTTACATGCTACCGATAAATGACCTTTCACTTGACACTTGTCACAAATATATGACTTGTACCGGCACTTGTTCGACGTGTGGTTCTCCTTGCCGCATCGCCAACATGGCTGCCGGGGTTGCTGGCGCGCCGTGTCGCTGCCGCCGCGGTGATGGTGCGCGGCGCCGGCGCGCCCGCGCTGCTCACCCGGTGCACGCCCTCGCCCGCGCCCGCTCCGAGTCCTGACGAGCCGGCCGCCGGCGCCCAGGGCGTGGCCCCGCCGGCCCCCGCAGCCTCCGCCGCGTGCCGCTCGGCCGCCTCCAGCGCCAACGCTAGCTGCACCGCCTTCTTGTAGTCGAGTGTCGGCTCCGCGAATAGCCGCGACCGCATCTCCTCACTACGTAGTCCCGATACAAATTGATCTCGAATGTTTTCCTCCAACATGTTACCGAAACTGCAATGGGTGGCCAAATGCTTGAGGTTTTGCAGAAAAATTCCGATAGATTCGCCGCTCGCCTGACGTCTTTGTCTAAACACGTGTCTTTCGGCAATCTCGGAACGCTTGGGTTCGAGGTGGTTTTTCACGAGATTCACAAGTTCGGTAAATGTTTTATTCTCAGGATGACTGGGGGCACACAAATCACACATGAGAGCGTAAGTCGACGCCCCGACATGCGTTACCAACATGGCCACGCGCAACTCACTTTTCACTTCATTCAACAAAATGAATTGTTCCACGAGTCGCACGTACTCCGACCAGTTCCTGGACCCATCGAGGTCAAACTCGTGCAATTTTCCGTATGGCATTTTCACGTTTTTCGCCTAAATATCCCATCCTCGTCGCCACTGAAGAGTTTCGTTGTTATTCAAAGGCCGGTAAATTCAAGACTGATTTTATTAGCAAAATGTGCAACTACCTTACAATACACTACACTAAGATTAAGTAAATACTTAGTCTTGGGGCTTTCCTTTCGATAAACATCATCATCATCATAAGACTGCCTACAGTCTCACAATAAATACTTTTAGGAACTACTATGAAAATTCTAGCATGTGACGTATTAGTCAAATGCTGTCTTTTTAACAAAAAAACAAACTTATAAAAATAGAACTGGTGGAAAAATACAATTCTGATACTGTCAAACGTGTTTGTTGAAAAGGGTTGTTGTTGTTGTTTCTAGATTTAATGGACTACCTTGTCAAATATCAACACATCAGGCGGTAGGGTCACGGTGTATCTTTGGTGTGAAAAACGCACTGACTCAGCATTATGCTGAGGGTGGGGGCCCTCAGCGCTGATTTTCAGTTAGAGCCACGTTAGGACAGCACTAATACATATTATTTCATATTTTCCAGATTTGTGTCACATGCGGGTCCAAGGAATGCGTCCGGCACGATGCTGGGGCGACATCGGAGCCCTGGGCCGGTCTTTATGTGCACAAACAGCTAGATCAAGCTATAGAAGAAGTAAGTTGTTTAAGCCAGGAGTGAATCTTGTTTCATAATTTATTTATTGCACACAAAATTTTAAGAAAAGTTATCATACTTGCGCAACCCGATGATAAACCGAGTCCCGAGGTTTTGAAGTCGCTCGAGTTTGTTCAATTGTTCTTCGTTTGCGCTGAACCAACAGACATCTGCATAATCAATGAGAGGTAGGAGAGACTGGGCAAGGGTGATTTTGGTCTGTCGAGGTAGGAAGTTCTGAAAACTCTTTAGAGAGTTTAACGTAGCAAAGACTCGACGACTGACCTCATGCTGCCCTGCATGCTGCTGCCTCATGCTGACATGCAGTGACCAGGACTGTTGGTTATTGAAGATGATGCCCAGGTTTTAGCTTTCTTGCTGTACATGATTATGGTACCATTGATAGGAGGAATGGGCTGATTCTGCATGAGATAAAAACATATCTGGTACTAATAATCATGGCCTGGGACTTGGTCGGGTTAACCAAAAGAGGCTACACCATGCGGAGGATGCCTCCTCCGACCGATACGCTGCTGCCGATCTCTCAGACAGGAGTCGAACCAGCTGGCAGATAAGGAGGAGATATTCAAATACTTAAGCAGTTCATCGAAGATGTCGAAATCAACGAAGTTAAACGCACTACTAAGCTATTTAAATAAATTATTAAAAAAAAAAATATTCAAAAAATAAATCTAAATAAATAAATTTTAAAATTATTTATCTGAAAAAAATTATGAAAAATAGAATATTTTTTAATAATATTAAAGTCCATAGCTAGCTGAATGTCATCCGTGACTTTCAATAAAGCAGTGACGGTGCTATGGCCCAGAAGATTGTTTGTAGTGAGGTAAGATGACAATTGGGAGTGAACAAAGGAGTCGAGGACTTTGGAGAGGATGGGCAGGATGAAGTTAGGCTGATTATCTTCAAAGGAAGTAGGATTCGTAATTTTAGATAAAGGGATCACTAATGCTTTTTTCCAAACGCTAGGGAAGGAGCCATTGAGCAGGGTAAAAATATTTATATGTCATATTGCAGGGAGAAGTTCTTCCAGGATTGTGCATAACATCTTAAGGCAAATTTTGCCATCACCTACTTACTGCTTTCGAGTTGACTGCTAGTACCGCCTTCTTAACCGCGTCAAGTTGAATGGTATAGTGTTGGGCCGGGGTTTAGAGCGCGAGCTCTGAAGAGTGATTTGTTTGACGGTCGGGTCCATCACCACAGGTGAGGCAGAAAGAAACTGGTTGAGGCCATTGAGATCAACGTTACCGGGGGAGATGTCCTGGGTCTTACTTATACCAAGCGTTCTCAGAAACTTCCATACCTGGGCTGGACTGAACTTTTCAATGCAATCGTATATGTGCTTGCGTTTGACATCACGACAGAGACAGTTACAGCGATTACGGAAGTATTTGTAAGAAGAGAAATTGTCATATGTAGGATATTTACGGTAAATGCATTTAGCTCTATTCTTCTTGGCCATTAGACTCTTGATAGCTGTTAGCCAAGGGGCAGGAAGGTGTTCCACACGGACTTGTTTATTGGAGCATGTTTGTCGTAGAGTGATCAATCCACTGATTCGCTGGCAATAACTGGTGACCAATCAATCGACAGGGCATCCAACTTAAGAGAATCTAGGACGATGTCCTTAAAGTTAAGAAGACTAAGAAATTTTGCTCTGCTCTTCAAAGGGCCTAATGTTGTACGACAGATAGATAAGATCGTGAACGAGAAAGGTGAATTAATTTGACCATGAAGGGCGACCGTGTCCATATTGGAAGTGATCATGATATCAAGAAGAGAGGGACTACAGTGAGGTTGAAAGTTGTTCTTCTGGGATACTCTCCCCCTATTTGCTATTGTTGCAACAGTTTTTTTTGTTCTAAACCTTATGTACAACAATTTACCATAGTGGATAGCTGATAAAACAAGGATTTTTAACCAGTTTGTATGCTCAGTTTCATACATTTCTTTTGACAAAATTGCTGTTATAGAATTGACAAAAAAAAACAGTAACAAAGTCGTCAAGTCACGTGGGGCATCGAAGGGGTTTCTTGAGTGAAATCTATGTGTGGCATTGTTGCCGTGCTGCTAGAGAAAAAGGGGTCAGCCTAAGCGTAATACCACAGGAAACCCTGTGACGATGATATTCCGCCTAAACCTAAATAAAGATTATTATCACGTCCTGATAAATAAAACCGAGGTATCCATTGGCAGACTTACAGTTAACAGTCAATGACAAAGAGTCAACAAGCACGTGTTTTCTCTTCATGTGATTTGATGGGCTCACTGCAACAAAATTAAGAGTGGTTTTTTACCTTTGAGATTTTAATGTATTAGCTAACAAACGACAGTCAAAAAATTACCTAAAGTATTTGGTTTAGTTAATCCTATAGATAATACATAACTTTATGACAAATTTTTAAAATAAAACCAAAAAAACTTAATTACTCGAAACCCATTAATTTTCGCTAAAGGTGTTATACTGTTAAATTTGCTAGAAATGCTCACAATATATGTATCAAATAACAAATCTCCCTGTATGTTAATAAAATAGCGCCATGGATTAGGCGAGCCATAACGGTGTGAAAATAAAATTAAGAAACATCTTTACATGTAACTGCTCAATAAGCAAGACCCCACTCATTCCTTAAGAATAATGGACAGTAAAATGAATCATACATTTGCAATAAAGAGGCATTGAACATGTTTTTATTTAAGAGTAGACAGAAGATACTGAGTGTCAGCTGCTGCTGACTTTCCTATTTATAAACATGACCCAGAATGCACATGCATTGATAAACAGACTTTATTGTAAAGTCCTTGCGATGATACTGCAAATACGAACACATTCTTAGTTTACTACATTGGTTAGTCGCAACTTCGCAATCCCATGCACTTACTGCTGCCGGACTTGCCATGCTTTTTTAATTATAGACTAAAAATACATACATTGCTTCCGGTCCTACACCAGGATACCCTGTGGTCCCTGTGTCGTGGGAACCAGAAACAGCGACCGACGTCATAAAAATACAAACATCCAAGGCCCGGGTTATTTGTCCTCCCCACCCGGGATTCGAGCCCGCGACCTCTCGCTTGGAGGCTGAGCCGCATCGCCGCAGAGGTCGTCAGGTGAATATAGTTGTTGTGCGATGTGAAGTACTTAACTCAAACTGACCGCGACTGTACCTGTTTTACCTACCATCCATATTTGCCTAAGTGATTTAAAAGGTGTGATAATTAAAAATAATAAACAGTGAAGTGCGAGTCAGACTCGCGCACGAAGCGTTCCGTACCACCGCACAATGGTAATAATAATAATAATTCCCCGGGACACTATTTACACACATTGATCTAGCCCTAAACTAGGATTCCCTGTATCCTGGGTACTAGAGAACGATACACATACTTATATAGATAAATATTATACTTAGATAGATAAACAACCATGACTAGGGTACAAACATCCGTTCTCATCAAACAAATATTTGCCCCCACCGGGACTCGAACCCGGGACCTTTAGCTTCGTAGGCAGGGTCACTGCCGACTCGGCAATTCGGGTCGTCAATGGTATTCAAGTTTCTAGTATATGGATTAGGTATCTTTAATTTTCCTGTGTGTAAGAAAGCAGAAAGTTTACAAAATTATTGTTGCGGCTACCTTCATGCTCCATTTACAGTGGTGGTCATATAATTACAGACACTGAATGCATATTAAAATAACTAAGCTATTCCACTCTATATTTTTATCAGACTATTATTGGAACTTGCTACACAATTTAAAAATATTTGTGTAAGTGTTGTGATAAAACGAAATATTATTAATAAAAATTGTCTGTTACTAATATTTTATTCGGTTTTTCCTAATTGCAAGCAGTATAAGCTTAACGAAGATAAGGCCGTATAATTAAAGACACTGCATTTGTTTAAAAAAAAAATTGTTATTATTGATTTTATCATTATTTCAGAAAATTCCTAAAACCGGAATGGTCGCATATCCTTTGGCCGGAATTTGCTCCCATGCTTCTGTAAAAGCTGTGTAAAGTTGAGCGAACGCTTGATGTCCACTTTGTCGCCATTGTCGTCTTTACCTGTTATCACAATCCAATCCAAAACTATCACAGACTGGTTCCTAGAAGTTTTTTACTACTTTTATCTACACACGTATCATAAAATCTCTTTACTGCGTTCAAAAACCGCACGTTACGATCAGCATTATGTTAAACTACTTGGTAAAAACTCGTTTCGTATCTGGAAAACTACACATAATGGTCATTATGTGTAGTTTTTCTACATATAATGACATTCAAATTTCGAACGCCGACGCCCACCCGCGTGCCGTCCCTAGTTTGTCTGTGAAGTTGGTACTGACATTCAAATTCCGAACGCCGACGCCCGTCTGCGTGAAGTTGGTACTAAAGAACAAGCTAAACAATTGCAGAACCACAATGCCGGTCAAACATGCGGTTCCTGAACACATCAAAGAGAGCTTATGATATGTGTGTAGATAAACTAGTGTATGTAACTGTACACAATTAGGCATTAAAACTCTCGAGTGATATTATTATGAAACTCGCCTTCGGCTCGGTTCATTAACCCACTCTCGCGTTTTAATGCCCTCCATTATGCAGCAGTCACATAAACTACTATTACAGTGTGTGTCGGATCATTATCCTGTTGGGAAGTCCAAATAACCGGTAAATTTTGCTCGGCATAGGGCAGCATGGCTTGTTTTAATATATTCTTGTACTGGAATTTATCCATGTTGCCTTATATTTTCCTGACAGGTCCAACACCAAGTCCTGAAAAACACCCCCACACTTTGATATTTCAACCCCCATGTTTGACTACTTACTTGGTAAACTTTGGATCCATTTCTTTGTTCGGGGGGCGTCTTATATTATTTTCCGTCAGCACACAAGCACATGTTACCTCTCTCGTTCAGTCTAGTGTTCATATTTAGCAAACGCTAATCTTGCCTTAATATTTTGCTTTTTCAAAAGCGGCACCTTCCGAGACATTCTTCCGTATAAGTTTGCCTTACATAGTCTCCGTCTAATTGTTCTTGCACACACCCTTCGGCCCTCCTGCACCAAACAATTGCGAACGTATCAGCTCTGATCCCTTGAACGGATCTTTTTGCCAACCATCTTAGTCTTCCCGCAGAGTAGTTTTCCTTGGTCTCGGTTTTCTAGCTAAGTTTTCGGCCGTGTTGAACTTATTGAAATGTTTTATATCATTCATAACCATATCCTTAGAAGAGTTTAAGTGGTTTGATGTTTTTCTATTTCTATTATTTTGAACTTTCCTTTTGAAAGTTCAAAATAATCTTCGTAGTGAACGAATCGCAACTTTTGTTTTTTCGCAATGAATGGTTTGTTTAAAACGTATTAATTTTAATGAAAAAAGTTAGGTTTTATAGATTATATCGACGCCGAATTTTGCCTGTAAAATTCCGAATTTGTAAATGCAATAAATGATTTGAGTTTTGACGTTTCATGAAAATCCGCGGCAAAACAAAGAAAAACCACCATCAGAACAGGCTGTACGGCTTAGATAGCTCTTGCCTATCCGAAAGGATAAAAATGGAAAAAAAAAAAAAACATTATGTAGTTTTCTTTCTTTTTTAAATTAACAATACAGCTTTTATTGGCTTTAATAAGCTGGCCAGCTACAAGCAAAAATTGGTGTTACGTTCCCACAGTGAGCAGTGTCTAAACTACTAACGAACACAATTATTTTTTGTCCCACATTTTAAGAATACAACGTCGAGTATGGTTTTATAACAATTACACTAGATTAAATACCTATTTTAGCTAATCGTACTACCATATTTAAGGTTGAAGGTGGTCAATAAGGGGGTGTCTTTAATTATCTGACCACCACTGTATGTAACCAGGTGTTGTAAGTGTGTTATTGAAATATATTTTTCCCCTACCATTTAAACCATATATTTCTCTGTACTTATCCTGTTATGTTTGAGTAAAGACCTACATTAATTAAGAAAAAAATCAAAAGAGGGTTACGGCCTTTTTAGCTCATTTTCTTATTTTTTTTTAACTAAGCTCATTTCAGGTTTAAAAAGAAAATACATTTGAGATCCTCGCAACAAGCCATTTCTGTAGACATATCACAAGATACAGTTAGGAAAACTTAAAAAAAAACTCCTTGATTTGTCTCCCAATTGTAAATTGTGTCTATAGGTCTTTAAAAATGACGCTGAGGTTTATAATAGTTATTTGTGTCACAAGGGAGCAAAATGATGTATTTACGGCGAGGGCGGTACATTGAATCCAGAGTGAAGCGAAGGATACTACAATAGAATCCTGAGCGTAACTTAATCCTGAGTGTAACGAGGGATTTAAGCGTTAACGCCCATGACGAAAATAATTTTGCTCCTGAGTAACACATACAACTTTTCACGCCGACTATGAGGAAAAGGCTAGCATTTAATCGCAAATCAAAAATTCTGATGTTCACAGCAAAAAAGGAACAGCAAAAACACTTTTTATGTTTTAAGTATTTTTGTTGTTCTTACATGTTCAACCTAATACGAAGGATAAACCTGATATTTTCTGAGAAAATCAGTATATTTGCTGTGAAAATCAGTATATTTGCTGTGCAAATCAGTATTATTGAGTGCAGTTTAATCTTTCCATGAGGAAAATTAAAAAAAAATGCTCTAAAAATAATGAAATAACAATACTTTACTTTCACCAATTGTACAACAATCGAACAACAAAAACAAAACTTTTTTTTATAATGGCGGATTGTGAATGATTAGGGAAAGGTCACCACAGATAAAATATTCCTGTGCTACTTTTACCAAAGTGTAGGAATAATTGAATCGAATATTACAATGGTATCGAATATCAATATTTATTACATCACAATAAAAGTCATCGATAGTTTTGATTTCAGTAAAACATATAGTTTATTGTGACATTTTCTTTTAAAAATGACGAAAAAATATATATTTTCATTTGACGTTGTTAAAGTTAAAACTTGAAACAAGTTCGTTTTTAATCGATTGCGATGAAATTACAATCGATTATTTTATTAAGATCTGTGTTCAATTGGCACATTGCGTAAATGCTACATGGCAATGAATAAATTAAAAAAGTAGCTTGAACAGAAAAGTAGCATTTTGCTCCCTCTCATCGTGGAGCAAAACTTACTTTTCCGAATGAAAGGTGTGAAAAACCATTTTTCCACCCTTCCAAAGTGGAAAAAATTGTGTCCTCCGCTTTAACTTTTAAAGTAAATGAGTGAGAAATCTAATATATATATACATAGTCAGGTCATAAGTTCTGTCACATGTGCAATATGAAATAATTTAGACATGCTTATTATTTATGTAAACATTTATATAGCAAAATGAACTTAATAAAATATAGATTCTTATGGTAATAAAGTTTATTCAAAATGACCCCCGCGATTTTGAATACAGGCCTTTATTCTGCGCGGCCAGTCGTCTATCGTAGCACGAACGAGGTCCATGTCAATATCGGCGGCTGCCTTAATCAAGGATGCCTTGAGTGACTCCAAATCAGGATGAGGCTTTGAGCAGGCCTTTTCCTCCAAGTGTTGCCATATCTTGTAATCTAACGGACTCAAATCTGGACTGGAGGAGGGCCAGTCTTCGTGCCGGGTGAAGTCGATTTCACGCGCCGCCAGCCAATCTTGTGTGCTTTTCGCTCTATGAGCTGGCGCAGAATCTTGTTGGAATACCCAGTGCCTGTTATTAAACATGGTATGAGAAACAGGTTCCACAAGGTTCTTGAGGACTGTATTTTGATACACAACTGCATTCGTTTTTACGCCTTTCTCACAAAAATGTACCTCAGTTAAGCCCCAATAAGAGACTCCCAACCAAACCATGAGCGAGGATGGAAAATGACCTCGTTGGACACGCGGAATACGGTTGCTCGCTTCTTCACTGCTGTGTGCGTACACCTTATCATTTTGTTTGTTGTAGCTCTCTTCCACGGTGAAAATTTTTTCATCCGAAAAAAGAATTTCCCGATGCTTTTTTCCCGCGTACCGCTTCAACAAAGCGCGGCATCTCTTCAGTCTCAGGTCCATTAAACGAGCGTCCAAACAATGTCCTGTTTTTCTTCGATATGCCCTAAGCCCTAAGTCTTCATTTAACACCCTTTTCACCGTGGTCCTGCTTAACCCCATCTGAAGGGCCAACAGTTTCTGCTTACGTATGGGATTTCTTTGAATTCGCGCCTTCACAGCTTTTATCACTGCTGGAGTCCTAACAGAGTGAGGGCGACCACTTCTTGACCTGTCATCTACACTAGAGTTTTCATTGTATCGTTTTATGGTACGATAAACGAATCTTTTGGTTAAATTCAAATTTTTCAGTAAGTCGAAAATCTGAATTGGCGCGTAACCGCAACGATGCAACGCAATAACTGCGACACGGTCTTCTTTAAGTGTCCACTCCTTATTTAAAAATGAGGAAAATTCTAAAAAGTACACATTTTTATTTTCATGAAAAATTCGAAATTCGAATTCAATAAACTTTTTTGTGGCCAGCGTTATAAATTCAAAAGTTTTTATTGTGTGACAGAACTTATGACCTGACTGTGTATATGTTGTGTATCTCAATAACCACTTTCATCGCAAATTGGTTTGTACAAAATAAAATGATCAGTTTTTAAGATATAAAACATTTATTAAAAACCGCAAATAGTAATTTGGAGCGAGCGTGGTATCTGTTTATGAAATGGTATGCCAGATATATGTAGTTCGTTTTGCCGTTTGATCTGAGTTAGGGCTATATTTATCGGAGCGATTTCACCAGGTTTTTGCACTTCAATTCACTATATTAGTGCGTAATAGTTAGGTCTTTGACTCGGGTCGAGGTTCAGTCCGTGAACAAGGCCCTATTGTTTATTGCTCGTTTCCTTAGCTCGTTGTCCTGAGAAGGGGCTTCTTGGACAACAAATTTACGTATTTGAGTCGCCGTTTTGCAACTGTGTTAGATTGAGGAATGGTTTTTGAGGAAGAGGCCTGCCTATTGGCGTGGGATGACGCTACGACTTGTTGCGTAACTTTAGTTTCTATTGACTTAGTGTTTATGACGATGTACTACGTGAGTGTGTGATGAAATGAGATAAGTCTATTTCCCAGGTTGTTGCCATTGAGAGAGCTTATTTTTATGGATTGGAGTCACTTAATAAATAGCTTCATTAATGAAGATTCTACGTCCTATCATGTAATCGTTTGTGTGTCCGGAGAAAGCATATTATTGATTAAGTTATCGCTGGGGAGTGATCCCAATGTTACGACACAATTAATTTGCTGGATAGGGTCGTAACATAGTCCAGGATAATGGCGCGTAGTTAGGCAGTACTGTTATGTATTTCGTGAGACGTAAACCCCGCGCCTCTTCTAGTAGACTAGCCTGTGGAGATAAATATTGGTCGCATGCGTTAGGACACTGAATCGGAACGGACTCCCCAGGCAACACTCGTTGAATTGGCTCTGCAATGTGCGCCTATTGTCGTATACGATGGTTGTGACAGCAGCGTGGCGTAGCCTACTATCTGGTAGGGCGCAGCTCAGAGCCTATCTAATTCACACTTTACGCATTGTTCATTCACACTTTTAGCTATATTAGACACTCTCATATCATATCGCTGATATCACCATCATCACCGAAACGCGCGGTAAAGCATGCCCGTTTTCGGGCGTCCAGAGTCAGAACAAAAGGCGCGCGGCGGGGCTGTAAAGTATTGTTTGTTTAAATGCGTTTGCAGGGTCTCGGGGATGGATGGGCACTATAGACACGTCCGTTCGGTCCGGAAACACAAACGCGACCGCTCTTGGCCGGTTTTTAAGATATAAAACATTTATTACCAACCGCAAATATAACTTTGTCATTCATACAAACACTATGATAAACAAGGTTATTATTTGCCGATGAAGAATGATAGTGATATTTGGGTAGGCGTATCAGGTGTATGTGAAGGGAGTAACTTCCTAATTTATTTTTTTGGCGTAAATTCTACATTTTATACGGAACCCTAAATGTGCGAAGGCCGACACGCACTTTGCCGATTTTAAAGCATTCTGTCAGTCGTTTTACACTTGGAGCCTTTGGGTCGACTTAACGCAGCGGGCATATAGCGAACTGCGAATTCAATATAATATCGCATTCAGGGTTCTACTGCGGCTGCCGCGGTTTTGCAGTACCTCTGGGATGTTTGCGGAGGCGCGTACGGATGACTTCTACGCTATTATGAGAAAACGGAGCGCCTCCATGCTGGCGCGCCTCCGCGGCAGCACCAACCGAATCCTGAGTGTGTTTATAGACCGGTGGGACTCCCCAATGTTGAGACGCTGGGTGCAGATCCACACCAGTATTTAATAAGTAATGTACTGTGTAAGTCTGTGGGTGTGTGTATGATTGTGTGTGTGTGTGTATTTTTGTGTATGTGTGTGTGTGTGTGTGTGTGCGCGTGCGTGTGTGAGTGTGTGTGTGTGTGTGTGTGTGTGTGTGTGTGTGTGTGTGTGTGTGTGTGTGTGTGTGTGTGTGTATGAGGGTGTATGTGTGTGCGTGTTTGTGTTCTATGTAAGAGTACTTACTTTATACTTTTATTATTTTTGTCAATATCAAACAGCTAACACTAGACTTTAAGATATTGTTCCTAACCCGGGACATAACAGTCTGAAATAAACGATTATTATTATGATTATACTACGTAATTTTTTCAAACATTTAGGTACAGTAGTTTTGGAAATAAAGGGGGGATGATCTTTTTTACAACTAAGCATTACCGGTTTCTAAAAATATTTATTCGAAATTGTTCGAGATCCTCGCAACAAGCCCTTTCATTAGACACATGACACGATACAGTTTTTTTTTTCTTATTTACCCCCCAAATTGAAAATGTATTGCTTACGTTATTATAAGTTCGTGTTAATTTCGTTCGCGTGTCATGAAAATGCCTAAGTGTATCAAATTCCAACTTAGTCGGTTCATAATTCGGTGTTACTTTTACTCGCCTTGGACAGCCACACGAGTGATCCTATAAGGGTTCTGTTTTTTAAGGTACGGAGACTAAAAAAATAATCCCTAAAAGTTATATTATATAGCCTCTATGACAGACTGGCTAAACGTTGCCGCAACAGTGCCTCTCCCACCCCGTCAGGAAAGTGCGTGACGCTATATGTTTCTCTATAACCAAAACAAAACTTATTAACACACTTTATTTCCTTCTTTCAGTTTTACAACACAATATTAGACCAATTCATCAATTCGTGGTACAACAAGATCACTCTCCAGCCATTCTTTGTGGATGAGTTACGACATCAACTGAGGTACGCCTCGGCCTGCCTCCTGCAAAGAGCCGTGAAGGTAATGTATGAAGTTGCTGGCTCATCACTTATTGTTGCAATACCTTGATTTTTTATCCTTAGTTGAGTCTTGCGACACGGAGGAACTGCATCTGATCACAAACAACCTCTGATCTCTGTCCTGGGTTCGATTCCCACCCGAGGAGCAATAAAACCCTTGGGTTGTCGGTGCATCCCTCGCTTCGCACGAACATGATCGGTTATGATCACTGGTTTCTCATATTCACACCTTTAGCATCTAAAAACTCAAATTATTAAAAACAAATATATAATACCTTGAAAGACGAGAAATCTGTTTTAAAAAGAAAGTTCTGCTTCTTACAACGGGGCATGCAACGAAATTCCGCCTGTTTTTACTGATCGCAGTCGAGTAGGGAATGAGAGAGTGTTGTTTCAATACCGTATGAAATATGCACAGTTGAGTGAAGGATAGAGTGCCTGAAATTTAATTTAGTGTCCTGGTTGGGAACCTATAGGGTTTACATACAGACTGATTTTTAGTATAAGTGTTTGTGCTTGATCCACTGCTAGAATCTGAATCTTTGAGGATCCGCCCCAACATGTCATTCCGTACGTCACTACTGATTGGATTAGAGCCTGTTATATTTGTTTAGTTAATATATAACTTGGAACAGGTCTTAGTTGCTTAAAGACACAGTTTTATCTGAATTTAATGTGAGATACTTAGCTGCAAGCTTTTGGGCTAGGGAGAAGGTATCCGCGGAGGTGTCCGTGTCTTTTTTGCCCGATTTGTGGCGGAATTTTTCGTATATTTCGTATATATTTATTGCACATAAAACAACATAAGATATAATATACAGAAAGGACATCTACAAAGGCATGCTTATCTCTAAATAGAGATCTCTTCCAGCAAACCCAATTTTATTGAGCTTAAAAACTATTTAAGGTATAGACTGGGCATTTTTAGGCAAAATTTTGTCCGTATATAAAGTTAAAGACCTCGCTCTCAGTTAGAGAAGTAGCGACCCCAAACACTGTAATTCTTCGTCTGCTCTTAGAGGGCTCATCCACAGTTAAGAAAGAAAGACATTTATTGTGTGTCTTTGGTGTGCAAAAGGCACTAACTTAGCATTAACTTAATTCGGCCGTGCAGGGCTAGAAGGCTAGAACTAAATGGCCAATACATATTTTATGACTATCTCACAGGCTAAATCTTATAATCAAGAATATAAATATATAAATTAAAGCTTGTCGCATCGAATTCTACAGATAAACTACTCGCGCTTTATAACCGAGCGCCTTCTACCATGCGCTCTCCGCCATTACACGCTGTGCGCGGATTCTACGCATGCGCGGCCTGCCGCCGGCAAAATGGCGGTACATCCGGCAGCAGCCAATAGGACCGCTGAGCTCAAGTATCTGCGATGTGTGACAAACGCGGTTATGCCGTATCTGCTGAGAGGGCGAGATTTGCACAACTCGTAAGTACCCACAATCGTGATATAATTTCTCAGAAGAACCATAACTGTCAATCTATCACTATTATAAAGTTGGCAAGAATGCCGTGCATCCGGCAGCAGCTACCAGGACCGCTGAGCTCAAGTATCTGCGATGTGAGACTAATGCCATCATACCGTATCTGCTGAGAGGGCGCGATTTGCGAAACTCGTAAGTACCATAACTTAGAAGTATTGTCAAAGCATTAACAGACGATTGCATATGGTGCGCTCCGTACCATATTCGATCGTGTGGCGAACGGTCCGCCGCACATCATTATTATTAATATCGGTGCGGTTGGTCCGGTTGTTTGCACAACGAACATGGTGCGCTCCGCACCAACTTCGGTCGTTTGTACGACGCACCGTACCGTTCGGCGGCATAGTATCAGTTCTAGTGTTATATGGTTTCGTGAGATCCAATAGTTCGGTAAATAATTCAGGACTCGAATTGATATAAGAATGTCTTCATCATCGAGTGAGGAGCACAGACCTTTAAAAATATAATATACATCTCTCTTAAACATGACCCGGGTTGGACTTAGAATCCAGGGTCCTGCTTTGCGATGTAAGGGTGTTTTTAGTTGATAGAGGATTTTCCCCACGATTACAGTGATACCTTTCTTATTACAAGGTAACTCTAACTTATTCTCAATATATTATCGAAAACTTGTCTTGAACCCTGTAATTAAATAATATGAAACGACTGCCATAAACTAAGCCATATGATAACAAAAATTGAAAACTAAAACATAACCTAATCCCAAAACAGGTAAAACACAAACAAATTCGGGCGGGCGGTCTGCAATGACGGGGGCTGGGGGAGTATGGAGGGTTTGAAAAGACTGGAACGGAACAAAAAAAAATATATGGGAAAATATGAAAATAGTGCGAAACCTGTAGGTTAGGTTAGGTCAGAACTTATATGTGTCACCAGCGGAGCGAGCGTGCAATCGGGGGCTATTATCTGAAATACGATTTTAGTGTGAAATCGGAATTGTGATGTCACCCGTTTTGAGGATAGAATATTTTTTCTTGTAATTTTGTTAAAAACCTATGAGTTACCTTGTAATGAGTGAGATTGGTATCAATGTTATTGTGGAGATATCCTATAACAAATACAAACACCCTTACCTCGCAACTGGCTTCAACCATAGTAGAACCATGCTAAGTTTGAATCCCCCTCCCTTCCACAGGGTGTTTCGAATCCTGCTCCGCGAGATATTCGCCGGCTGGGTGCTGCTCTCACTAACAGACTTGCTGGCGGACCCTTACATCCTGAACACTCTGATTGTGCTCGCGACGGATGAGGAGCACATGTCGCCGCTGCCTACTTCGCCGGATTATACCGTGAGTTACCATAGCCTAAAGTTTATCCTTTTTGTTTGCGTCACCTACGATCGCACCGCCTTGCCACGTGCCTGCTCTTTTCAAAGGACGCCGAGACTCACTCTAGGCCGCCGCCAGAGTAATAAAACGAATTCAAAAGAGCAGGCATGGCAAGGTGGCGCGATCAAAGGTGACGCTAACAAAATGAATAAACTATAACTAATATGTATGGTCTGAACTGTGGCGGGAAATCACTGCGTCATTTTCATTGATGGAAAATGGGGTAGAATTTAAACATATGACTGTAAATTGAGTTTATGCTTGCCAAAAATACTGTTTTTGCCTGACTGAATTACTGAATAGGGACAAAAAATGAGCGTGACTAGAAATACTGGCTTCCTCTGTCAAAATTACTGAATTGCGCGACTACAAATCTAAAAACAGCAACTTGAAAACTTTTATTCGAGTAACATAAAATACAAAACGTGCGTTGAATTGTGCTGTCCTTACATGATCAATCTAATTCGAAGAATAAAGATGGCTTCGCTTCACCTACCCTGATCCAGTCTTTGCTTGGCCAATAAGCGGTGGCAAAACCATTCACAAACACATTTATGCTGCTTGATGTCTTTCAAGCCGTATTCGGCCACGGCTACTTCTTATAGGTTCCCTGGTTGGTTTGTGGGGCGTCGATCGTGTGCCCTTATATTACTATTATAGCCATTCTTGGCAGAAAAAGTGCGCCCACACAGAGTGCACGTTAGTACGCCATCCACGTAGTTGTATACTATGGCATGCTGGTGGTCTAGCCCTCAGTTTGTCGCGCTTCGCGTCCAAATCAGCCGGTCTTTGGGCGCCGCCATTTTGGACGATTCTCTGCCTGACTCTCCCACAAAGAGGGCTCAATGTGTTGCAACTCTTCATGTGTCTCTTCTGAACATCGCGAACATGGCGAGGTATTGCGATCGCCATGTAAACAGATATTTTGGTCGCCAGCTTGATGTCGGAAGACCTTGTCCCGAAGTTTGCCCAAAGCTGCTGCCGCAGCTCCAATCCTGGCGTTTATTTCAGGCTCAAGGTCATAGTTGGATGTTATAGTGCTACCCAGTTATTGTAACTTGTTTACCTGCTTCAGTTCATCTTCGCCAAGTCGCCAATGGTGGGTGTAGCCATAACTTCAGTCTTCTTCACATTAATCTTCAGACCAAAATTACGATTGATCGAGTTTCTGGATCAACCGTTGTAGACTTTCAGATGTTTCCGTTAAAAAGCACTAATCATCTGCATACATAATCTCTGATATTGTATGACACATTGGTATGGGCGATGTGCCTGGCAAAGTTGAAAATCTTCCCATTAGTGCGGAAACGGATTCGCACCCATCGGAGAGATCCTGTAGAACGTTAAAACTGGGAAATATAGGGCGAATAGAGTGGGCGCAAGCACGCATCCTTGCTTTAAGCCGCAGCTGACACGGAAGAAGTCCGATTGTTCGCTGTGACATAACATTCAAGCTGTCATGCAGAAGCCAAAGCAACCTTCCAAATTTCACTGTCCATCCGAGTTTTTCCAGCATCTTTACGAGGCACGCTATCAGATGCCTTCTCTAGGTCAACGAAGCAAAGATGGAGCCTCTGGTCTTGCTCTCTTGTCTTTTTTTGTAACTTACGAACTGAGAATAAAGCTTCACACGTGCCACTTTCTAGGCGGAAGCAAAATTGGGTTTCTGGTAAGATTTTCTCTGCTATTCCTATCAAGCGGTTTAGTAGAGTCCTGGCGAAGACCTTCCCAGTAGATGACAGCAGTGAGATCCTTATATATGAGTTGCAGTCCGACCTGCTGCCTTTTGTTTTTGTATAGAATACATATGCGAGAGACTTATAAATCTTTAGGGACCTCTTATTCTTCCCACATGCGTGCGAAAATCTTCCAGATAGTCAGATGCAACGAGTCTCCACCGTATTTAAGTCGCTTTCCTGGTACACTGTCAACGCCTGCCGCTGCCTGCTGCTGTTCTGTTGTGCTCTGATGGCAGAAACAACCTCGCTCAATGTCAGTGGCCCATCTAACTCATGTGCTGTTGGTAGTGTTGGTATAGTTTCGATTTGTTCTAAGTCACCCGACCTGTCGACGTTGAGTAACGCATCGAAAAGCTCAGCCCATCGTTTGAGGACATCCTCTTTGCTTGTGAGTAGGTGTTCCCCGTCAGGTGACTTCAGGGGTACACTGACTCGATGAGTTGTACCGATAAGTTTGCGAACCTCTCCATAGAACTCTCCCAGCCGGTTCGTGTCGGATAGCCACTGTATTTTACGGGCCTTCTCTTGCCACCACTTGTCCTTCAACTCTCTCGTGAGTCTGCGTAGCTCAGACCCACTTTGCTTCACCTCATCTGCTACATCTCCCTGCCCACGGTCTTGCTTATTTTGGAGGGCTTGGTGTTGCCTTAGTCCTTCTGTGAGACATGTATCATTATCGTCGAACCAATTTTCACGTATCTGGATTTTTAACCCCAGAGTCTGTGTTGCGGTTTCAAGAAAGCGCGTAGATAAAGTCTTCCAGTCAGCTTGAAGGTCACCATCCTCAATATTTAGCTCCCGTATCGCGGTTTCCAGAGTTTCAACGTACTCCCTCCTGTTCTCTAGGCTTTCGAGCCTTTCGACGTCTAAACACGCAGGCTTCACTCTCTAAGATCTTTGAGGAGGGTGGAGGCGGAACCTCATCTTCGTAACAACCAGCCTATGATCGGTCCAGCAGTCAGCAACGCGCATGACTCGTGTTATCTGGACCTGGGAGATATCCCTCTGTCTCACAATTGCGTAGTCTATTAGGTGCCATTGTTTCGACCTTGGGTGCATCCATGTCAAGACCACATGGATCCTTCGACCGGAGTCTGAACATGGTGTTGGTAATTGAAAGCTCAAACTGAGCAAATAAGCTTAGTAGTTGTTGGCCATTAGATTTCATATTACCAATCCCATGCCTGTCCAAGATCTTAGGCCAGACTTCGTAGTCTCGCCCAACTCGTGCATTAAAGTAGCCCAGCAGAAGTCTAGCTCCACAGGATTAGATGGTGCGTATACTCTTATCACATTCAGGTAGTTTGTATCGTCCCGGTGGAAGCGCAGTGTGATGAAGCGATCCGAGATGTGGACAGGCACTCGCGTCTAATTTCTCGAAATGCTGGTCTTGATCGCAAATCCCACTCCAGTGCGTCTGGGTTCCGATGCGGCCGTCCCTTTCCAGAAAAAGGTGTATCCGCCGCCTTCTTCAACCAATTCGCCCTTGTCTGTCTCACTTAAGGCCGTAGCGGCGAAGAGATGCGGAGGCAGCCGTGGTTACTACCATCCTCGTGGGTTGGGGTAGGTTGGCAATTTTTTGGGACCATTCATAGCCCCTTTCCCGGCTGAGCAGGGGGGGGGGGAACTGCCTCCCTAAGTCCTCCCTAAGGCTGCTCCGTCGCTCAAGGTGCTGCCGAATCCGCACTGGTATCCCGTTGCGGTGAAGAAGCGACCACTCTCCCTAAGCCTTCCATGTGCAAACATCAGACAAAGCCCCGCTAGCATCACCGCGAGACCTCTCTACCTCTGTTCATCGCCACCGGACTTGTAGTCGAATCGGGTCTTTTTGTCGAAAGTGGTCATATACGCAGGACATATTATAGTGCATAGGAGTTTGCGCTTGTACAGATGCACTCTCTCATCCCTACTGCTCTTGGTCTAAAGGGACGGGGACCGCCACGATCAGAGAGGAGTTCTTATGCAGTGTCTGACCGATGATTGCTTAGGTCCTCTACCATCGCCATAAACCTTCCACGTTGCCTTGCTGCCTCGCCATACCACTGTTGCTTATCCAGCAGTCGGGATTGTCCCTTTCTCGGGATCTCTTCTTGCACTACGCGGGATGAATCCGCCCCCTTATGCCTCTTCCGCCTGCTCCCCCATACCGATGCATGGCTCCATCTACGCATTCACAGCCGTTGAGGTCTTCTCCCGTAAGCCTGGGCACGGGATCCGCGATATCCCCCGCAAAAGTGGGTCCCCGCCGAACTTGGCCACCGTCCCACTGCGGCCTAATGGAGTGGTGGGATCCCACCCCCGCGACTTGGACGCGCCGGACAGGAATTACCCCAGAGGGTGATAGAGAAGGTGACTCTATCACCCTCTGGGACCGGGTTGGTAGATAATCTTGTGTGTTTCCAAAACCAAAGGCAATTTTGCTTAGTAATAACATGCTTCTATTTCATAATTGTTGGCCACAGGTGGAATTCCTCGAAACGTTCGCCCGGCAATCGGACTCTGTGTACAGTGCGCGCTGCAAGCTCCTCAAGGTGGAGCTGGAGTGGGTGCTGGGAGAGCAGCAGTACCTGTACGCGTTCATGCAGTTCCTGAAGCACACCAGCGACATACACCTGCTGCAGTTCTATAAGGATATCAGTAAGACATGCCACACATTTTGATGAGTACACACTTACCAATAAGATCCGTTACGAGGGGCAGCGTAAGCAGATAGCTGACAATTCGGGAAATAAGCAACCTAGCCGACCGCCCGGTAAAGAAAATATCAAATAAATAGCTAGGGTGGCGCGCCCAACTGTTTGGGTAACCATGTCTCTTGAGACGCGCTTGCCTGCCTTGCTTGCTTGAGACCTGCTTGACGGCTTGCCATCTTGTTGTCTCTTATCTTATCTCTGTACATATATACATATAAATAAACGCCGACTATTTCTGCCCCACAGAATCATTCCAAACCAAGATACTGAACCCAGAGCTCTCGCCGCAAGAGACGGCTTCTTTCCTGACAGAGGCGTGGGACATTTACAACACTTACTTTGATCCGGATAGTGCGAGTTGCGTGCCTCTGGACCCTAGCTTGGGCGCTGAGATGAAGGGACTACTTAATGGTAGATACACAACTAAAACGTTACTTTTTACATTACGTATGTGTACATTTACTTACATTGCCTGTAGTCCTTTATTACTGCAATCATCCTGCATCATGGGGACTTCTTCTCCTTGGGGATTTCTTTTCCTTTCTTCATGTAAAACACAACCTCGACCGCTAAATATTGACGCTCAGTAATTCTCAAATTGTTTAAGCCCTATCTTTAACTTAAAGGGTTGATGTTAGAGAAAAATTTGACTTTACAAGGGATATATTTTCTTAGCGGTCTGTCTGATGATGAATGATCTAACAAGTGGTGTTTCCAGGTCCAGACAGTATAAAGAGGCTACAGACGAGCCGAGCGCTTTACCAAGCGGCGAGGCAATCGCACGCTGCGCTCGCCAAGTCCATGCTACCTAGGTTTCTACATAGCGAAGAAGTGAGCATGTTTCTATCTTGTAGTGGGAGATAGTGGCTGTAAGATTAGACAACATCCCAGAGCCACGTTCAGCAGATATGAAGAATCTAGTTTATAATTTTTGTAACATTTTCTCAATCTTTTTCAGTTCTATAAAGTGGTAGTTGGATCAAGAATACCAATCGGATACCAGAAAGAAATGACGAAAAAGTAAGTTCGCATTCAAAGCATATCTATCTGTGAGTAATATAAACATGTTTATGATAATAGTACATTATTGTATAGGCTGTAAATTGAGCAATAGATGGACGAGAGTCTTTAACGCACGCTGTGTCGGTAAAAACCGACACGGCATGAAGCGCGATGGCGCTGATGAGATGTGACAGAACCATAACAAACAAGCCAACAATGTTTTGTTCAAACAGGCCAGAAATGATTTTGTTGTCCTGGTTAACTATTCACTGATTTGCGGCGCTATTACTGACCATCTTTCGACGTATTTCCGAGCAGTGGGGTGAAAATACATGTGATACTTTGTATGTAGATGGTGTGGTTTATAGGAGGACAATATGTTTTACAATTTAAATTGATTTTATTGATTTATTGATACCACCATCTTTTCCAGACAACAAGAAGGCCTAGTAAATACAGCCTCAAAACTAGGCAGCAAATTAAAAGGCGCACTAAAGACTCAAGTCCTTGATGGCCAAATATTGGACAACGTGTCCAATTCTAGTGCGGACACTGACTGTGACAGTATGGACAATATTGACGTGGTCAAATATTTGGGCAACTTGGCTTCAGAAGAGAGCTTGAGGGGACAAGACTTGAGTACTTTTAAGGTTGTGCTGACGAATATTGAGACGCAATTGGTAAGTGGTTTTGGAAGAAAGAAAGTATTTTTTTTATTAGAATATTATTTTGACTATTTTATCGACACAGTTATTCAATTGATATCTTTGTCACTATTATTACACAGTGAGTCTAAACTGGAATGTCATTGGATTCATATTCTTTAATCCACGGAAACTATAATGGCACAGTTACAGACACTATATGGTACAGTTACAAGACAATTTATGCGCAATCTCTAAAGAGAGCTTTCAGACCTTCAGGGGGCTTGTTGCTAGTTCTTAGACTGGCTATCAAAGAGGCTATGTTATAGCATTAGCATAATGGCTATGTATACGATATCAATTCATCCAGTGACGATGGAAGCAGAAAGCTTAGGTCGAGCCATCCGCCGCTGTGGTAGATATTGTATACTAGTGTTGTGTTGATAAAGTTTGACCAACTAGAGGGCTCATTTATCACGAGCTTTTCTGCCCAAAATCATAAAGCTGCGTCAGAGGCCCTTATAGGACAGCTAATAGGCCCGCACGGTAGAATATGGCTCAATTTACTCGTATCCGGGTAAAGGCCTATGCCCCGCGGTGGGGTGAGGACATTATGGGCACAGGCCTTTACCCGTATATTTAGCCATACTACACTATGCTGGCTCAGTGGTATCGACACGGGACCGACGCTATATCATGCACTAGCTGGTGCCTGCAACTTCGTCTGCGTGTACGAGCCCAAATGCAGAATACTTCTTCTATGGGGTAAAATATGTTTTAAATGTTCACAGTCTGAAATTAAGATAACCCATTTAAATAACAAAAATCTGAATTATATATAATTACGTTCCAGGCTAACATATACTTTATTCTATTAAGTAATATAATTCAAAAGGCAGAAGTCAACGGCGTTAAATTTGATGAATCGGGTGTAAAAATTGACGTTCCACAAGGTTCCATATTAGGTCCTTTCTTATTCCTGGTATATATTATCGATCTGCCTTTCATGGCGGAGAAATTGACTGACAAAGTGTTGTTTGCTTCACTGGTCTTCAAAATTGAAAGACAAAAACAAGATATTGATGATGTTAATGGTGTATTGTCTTCAACCTTGAATTGGTTCACAGTTAATAATTTATTGTTAAACCCTGGTAAAACCAACTGCATCAAATTCTCACTTCCAAATGTCAGGCAAGTTGAGATCAGTTTAGTGTTAGAAAGCAAAACGTTAGAATTAGAAAATGATATGAAGTTTCTTGGAATAACCATCGATAGCATAATTGATAGCAAATTGCAGTGGGACCCCCACATAGATAAATTAGTTGGTAAATTAAGTTTTGCGGCTTACGCTGTTAGGAAAATCAGACAAAACATGGATGTGGCTATATCTAGGCTAGTATATTTTAGTTACTTTCATAGTGTCATGTCCTATGATATTTAAACTATTTAGAAATAAGCCATGCTTTCGTTGACCCTGCAGTGTGGCATGAAGCCCCATCTTGTTGAAAAATGAGGGTATCTTGATGTTTTTAGTATATATTAATGATTTACCTTACCTTGTTAAAGCAGAACATGGGTTAGTATTGTTTGCCGATGATACTTCTTTGATATTTAAAGTTAAAAGACAGCAATCAAATTATGACGAGGTAAACAATGCTATCTCTAGTATAGTGAACTGGTTTACTGTTAACAATTTATTACTTAATGAAAAGAAAACTAAATGTATTAAATTCGTGTTACCCAATGTGAACCCGGTAACTACAGACATATTTATAAAAGGACAGAGATTGGACCTTGTGCAGTCGACTGTCTTTTTGGGCATTACTTTAGACGCCAAACTACAATGGGATCCTCATATAAATAAATTGTCGAACAGACTGAGTTCAGCAGCGTTCGCAGTTAAAAAAATTAGAGCTCTTACCGACGTAGACACCGCTAGACTAGTCTACTTTAGTTACTTTCATAGTCTAATGACCTATGGTATTTTATTGTGGGGTCACGCTGCGAATGCTAATAGTATATTTATTCTGCATAAACGGGCTGTTCGTGCAATTTAGAGATTAGGGCCTAGAGTGTCACTGAGGGAAAAGTTTAAAGAAATGAATATTCTGACATTTGTGTCTCAATATATCTATGACAATCTTGTGTATGTAAAAAGAAATATAACTAATTTTCAGAAGTATAGTGATATACACAATTTTAATACTAGAAATAAAGACAAGTTGGTTGCTTATGTAAGCCGACTACATAAAATTAGTAATTCTTTTAAAGGCAATTGTATACGCTATTACAATAAGGTCCCTACTGATATTAAAAACTTACCTTTAGACAAGTTTAAAATAATAATAAAACAGAAATTGTATAATAAAGGTTACTATAGGATATCTGATTACTTAGAGGACAGATGTCCATGGGAATAGATTGTTTGAGTAACAGGCTGTTTCGATATATAATTAGCATTCATTTTGTAATTTGACAATACATATTTTATTTAAAAAAGGAAACGCAAAAGATGCGACGACTGTGGAGTTTCTTCGGTGAGCTCTTCTCCACAGATTCCGCCATTGTGTTAGTGAACTCACCCAAAAAAATGTAATGACGGATCTAAGTGATGTAACAACATCCTATGGAGATAAATGATTTTTGATTTTGATTTTGATTTTTGACAAACTCTGAATAGCCGATAATAGACACGTTTCCAAAATTTCCTCCTCCAAGCTTCCCTTTATTAGTTATAGAACTTACGATTTTTCGGACCTCTTCAGAAATTTGTTTACCCCTACCCAAGTTTGAAGAAAAGTGACTAGAAATATGTTTATTATACCTGACGTTACCTGGCTTTAAGCCTAATATTGAGAGTAGCATACTTGACTTCCTTTCCGGTGCGACGAATTAAGCCCTAAACAGCTCACTTCCTGTTTAAAACTCCTAAAATACATGTCATATCCGTTTGGAACCTCAGCAACATTGCGCGCGTAAAGTTTCAGAAATGGCGGCAATTGTAGCCAGCGTTATTGCGCGCGCTCAATTTTCAGGTCATTGGCGTTGTGGATTTCTTTCCGTGCGCACGCGTTTAACAAATTTGAAGTGTTAATTGTTCAGTGTAACAGCAAAAAATAATCCGTTTAATAAAAACCGCGGTAAATAGCCCCGCGTAGTGAATCGTCGAGGAGTGATCGCTACAGCAGTTCCACTTCCACGTCTCCGGAGAGGAGGAGCAGCCGGAGGAGAAGACGGGGAGTAAGAAAGAATTCAAAGACAAGTAATCTGGAAAAATCGTTCCAAGATTCAGCTAGTAATATCTCGGCAATGCATGATCGTATGCTAAACCGATCGAGTGATGCAATGTTTAGTAACTCACACAATCTCGCAATAAGATATGTTTAATTCTGACATTGAATTTGATAGGAATATCACTCCCTTTGATATAGGAGTGATATTTATAAGTAGCTATTTGTAACTACCCTCGAAAGTACAAACATTGCATTTATCCGAATCTCACGCCGAGAAAATCATAAGTAAATCCAATCCAATCAGGTTAGTTATTTGCCGTACGCATGAGTTACAAACTTTTATTTTTCTGTGCTGGGGTTCATTGAACTCGAGTGCGCCGAGTCCTTCGATGGCAATCATACTTGGCGGGAACGTAGTGACCGCCCATGGTTATACCACATGGTTTGATCAAGCAGAAGGAGGCGCAAAAAGGGATATTTTCGACGGTCATGTCTTGGCTTGTTTAGCACCAAGCAGATTCCGGCTACAGGGATAAGGTATATAATACAATCAACGAGAGGTCTTCCGAGGGGGAAAATAATAAAATCGATTCTTATCAATTGCGAACTATTGACGTTGGACGAGTGGATCTCTACTCAATCTATACTCAATGCATTCACGACCATCGCGTAATTGTAACCTCGTGCAAGATTTTGCCCTCGGTGGATAGTCCATAACTTATCCCAGTTTTACAGATTTTATGTCCGAGGAAGGAGAAACCTGGAGATTTTTTGTGAGTTTGCCATCCAGAGCAAGGCAAACAGAGAAGGCAAGCCCGCGCCCGCGCGCAGCGGTGTCGCGCCCCCGCCGCCCGGAGCCCGGCTAGCGCTCCGGGCCGCCAGCCTGCGCAAGGCTGGCGCGCGCGCGGAATGGAATCAGGAGACAAACGACGACACGGCGACTGCGTGCATTTTCGTGAGTTCGACCTCCTGCTACACTTAGCCCGCGCCCGCGCGCAGCGGTGACGCGCCCCCGCCGCCCGGAGCCGGCATACGGCGAGCGCTCCGGGCCGCCAGCCTGCGCAAGGCTGGTGCGTGCGCGGAGGGGAGGCAGGAGGCGAACGACGACGCGGCGAAAACGAGCGGCAGCCACGTGTTGGTACCGCAGCCCAGTCTGAGCGCCATGAGTACACCAATCAGCGCGGCTTGGCTACAGAGAAATTGAAAATCCCGCGTGAAGTGACCTGTTGATCAATCTTCGATGGTAAGATACCGCTGATACAGTTTCTGCAACTTAGTCCACCTGCAAGGTTTAAAGCGACATTGACATGCAGTTATGTCAGCCGTTCGCGGTTATGCCGGTAGTGCCTGCGCGTAAGGGCACATCGCTACTAAACGCTCGTGTGAGTACGAAATGAATCAGTCTATGCGAGACGGTTCAATTAAACATCTTGCGCAAAGATGTAGATATCTGATGGCTGGTTGTCGTGTATTTCTAGTATCCCGGCGAAACTTGAGATCTAGCTCAGTCTCTGCAACGTTTCCATCTGTACAAGGTTCAAAGCGACATTTTCATACAGAAACATCGCATGACGTGGGTAGGACGAGGCGGACAGAGTGGAGGAAAACAATTTTCCTACAGTTTTATTGTTACGTTTTACTCATTTACGTGATATCTTAACCCTTTTTAAGCCAGTTACTTTGAAATCAATAATTTCCATTTTAGCGCTGCTGCTTTAAAAGGATTAAAAGGGAGTTCTAAACATTAGGTATGTGGCTGGAGGACCGGCTATCTATATAATACAATACTCAAAGGGTAAAAGGGTAATCATAAATTACTCTTATTGTGGTGTTGGTCTTACATTTAATAAGTTAAACCACATTGTTAAAGAACTTTGAGTACCTACCTAGCTGATTTCCTCCAACCCCTAATATAACAATGCGTTACAATCTAACAGAGCCGTTGTTTTTCAACCCGACTACTTTCATCAATCCGGCAGTATATGGTCGGCAATATGCCTACTTCACTGCTTCAGAAAATTATCATTGTAGCAGTCCTATCACCTTTCAGATTCATTATCCAAAGATAGTCTGCTAATATTATTCAGACAGTTATCCACCAGGATATTGTCGGAGCCATATAGAGAAGTTATCTACATTACTTCTCACAAATGACCTACGTGTCACTGGACCGCGCAGGTCTTTATAATTCACTAGGTAAGTGGCTGTAAGAATGCACTTTTCAGTATATTATCCAAAAGGAGCTGATGACAGTCCTCGAGTCTCTCAGGACATTAATATAAATTTGAGATTATATATACATCGTGATTTTTATCACATCTCCACTATTTATTTAGTTGTTTCTCAATAGTCGCTTTACTTCGACGTATCCCAAGCGAACAGCAAAGGCAGCTTTGACCAAGTCGACGAAATCGAGGTAATCTAACCATAATGTGTCTTGGATGTGGCCGGTGCGGCATACAGCCCACAAGCAGAGTTCCTTAATATTTCTACAGCTGTTCCGTAGAGTACCTACATACGTAAAGGAATAATAATTATAAAGTAGCAATGGAGTATTGAATATCGGACTGAGCATGATATACATTAGCATATTGAGCGTGGGCGCCATTGTGCCTCTGCCGCCCCGTATGGGAAAAGGCGTGATGCTATGTTATGTTAGGACACCAACCTGGTATTTCTCCAGTGAACTAGCATAATGACAGTTTTTCAAAACTTATAACCATTACACATTATTATTTTAATGAATGTTATGGCCATGCTGGATTATCCCAATTAAATATGTATACATATTTGACTTTTATGGTCCAGTCCTAGGTAACATGGTTTCAGTTAATGTTGTCTACACATCTGCGGGTAATAATGAAAACGCGTTCAGATACTTGTATTAGGTATAATTTAATACGATGGATACTAAACTTCTTTATCACTGTAGGCATTTACAAATATGCTTATTACGCGTAAACTTGTCTTTTTCACTATGCTTGCTCACTGTAGAAGCATCTTCAGTTGAGTCAGATAGCCACACTAGCTCCTGTAATAGAATCAGCCACATCTAGCTATTCTTCTCAGAAGTGATACGAAAAGGTATTTAGATTAATTGAGTAACTTTATCATTAAAGTCAGATTACAGAGTTGTTCGCCAGTCTTTTGCAAAGACCAATCATATGTGGAAGTACATATTCAGTGGTAATACATCCAGGAGGCGCACTCCCAATTCAAAATACAGCAATTGTAATTTGATTATACCTACTGCTAATCACTAATTTCATCAATGTTTTGTGTTTAAATCAGATTGGCCCTGTCTGTGCAAGGTACAGATTATAATAACTCATTTTCACACGTATTCGATTCGGCACGCCTACGTCTCTAGCTCCGAGTTTCGTAGGTCAGGCGACCGACCTGATATCCTGACCTCACAACTGCAGTCTTGGTAGTCGTCGAACAGAATGGCGAAATAGCAGCCAACCACCGAGCACCAATCTCGGTGAACTTGTACGTAAGTGATGACTAAAGGGAAAACCTACTGGAGGTAAAGCTTTGCATATTCTTAGATTCATATAGATCAGATGAGTCTTGATAGCCAGAAACTAACTAACCAAGTCTAACCTAGCCAGCCCGAAACTCGGCTGGCTTCAAAAGATGACTTCATCAGACCTTCCTTAAGTCTGTGTTTGTTTATATCTATTTGCCTTATTTTTGAGCTGCATTTGCGCAGCCTGTCTTTTCATCACGTACACGATGATGCATACACATTCAGTTAAACCTTATATAAATTATGAATTTATATAAGGTTTCCATAAATGAACTCCTAGTCATATCACATTGGCGTTTTTAACTCAGCAGTCGATACCAAACACTACTCAATATTAGGCTTAAAGCCAGGTAACGTCAGGTATAATATAGCAATTTTACCTGAAAATAAAATTGTTATTATACATACTTACCTGGCTTTAAGCCTAGGTAAATCGCTGCCTGCTGTGCACATTACTGTGCATTGCATGATCGTGACACATTCTTAGACACGATCAGCTCTTTATTGAGTTGCCAATGACCTGAAAATTGAGCGCGCGCAATAACGCTGGCTACAATTGCCGCCATTTCTGAAACTTTACGCGCGCAATGTTGCTGAGGTTTCAAACGGATATGACATGTATTTTAGGAGTTTTAAACAGGAAGTGAGCTGTTTAGGGCTAAATTCGTCGCACCGGAAAGGAAGTCAAGTATGCTACTCTCAATATTAGGCTTAAAGCCAGGTAAGTATGTATAATAACAATTTTATTTTCAGGTAAAATTGCTATATTCTTCCTATTTATACCACCTGTCAGCGAAATTGATGACAGGTTTTATTTAAATTCAAATATTTAATTCAAATCCTTATTTACGTCAAGTTTGGCTGAGGCTTAACACAACCAGACCCAACACAGAAGCCTAACACCGAGACAAGTATAAATCGAGGTTTGTAGAAGTCCATAAAGATATTGATATAGCATGACAACGTTGAAATAAAGTAAAATAAAGATGGCTACTGTGATATGACTTCTTCAAAATATTTGGGTTCGATACATATGGGTATAGAAGTATTCTGCATTTGGGCTCGTACCTAGGAATTAACATAAACCGATAAAACATTACCTGTTTCTGGAATAGTAAGTTTCATTCAAATCCATTCAGCCGTTTTTGCGTGCATCCATACCTAAATCTATACCTACATGAAAATTTCACATTTTATTATTAGTGGGATTTATCCCCCCCGCAGCAGCCGCCCCCCCGCCGCGGGCCTGTCCGCGTGCTCACGCTCGCCGTGCACCGCGCCGCCCCCGCACCCGCCTTCTGGTCCGTCAGGCGCAGCGAGCACGACTTCCACCTGCTGAGGAGCAAGATGCACGAGTTCCACGGAGACCTGCTGCAGGACCTGCCGCTGCCGTCCAGGAGGTGAGCCATCCTCATCAGCCTGTCTCTCGCATCACTGTTGAGTGCTGGTCCTTTAGACGCAGAGAGCATGGCTTCAGCAAGATGCAGGAGTTCCATGGAGACCTGCTGCTAGACCTGCCTGCCGTCTAGGAGATGTACCACCTCATTACTGTTCTCATTAATAGTTCATTCTTGGACTTGATAGCCTTGTGAAATTTCAGAGGCGGCTGATGCTGCCCCTTATTGCTGTTTTTGCTAACTGCTCATTACTCGACTTGATAGTCATGTGATATTTAAGATGCGACTAACACTCCCCCTTTTTACGGTCCTTGTTCTCAATAGTTGACTTGTTAGCTATGTGAAATTCATTACAATTCTCGTTAGTTGCCCAATACTCGTTTTGCTAGCCTTATGATATTTCAGGGGTGGCTTACGCTGCCCCTCATTACGGTTATTCTTAATAGCTCAGTACTCGACTTACAAGCCATGTGAAATTCATTAAAATTCTCGTCAGTTGCTCAATACTCGAGTTGCTAGCCATGTGATAATTTGGGGGTGGCTTACGCTGCCCCTTATTACGGTTATTCTTAATTGCTCAGTACTGGACTTTCTAGCCATGTGAAATTTCACGGGTGGTGCAAGCCATTACGGTCCTTATTGATGGTTCCATTACTTGACTCGCAGGCGATGTGAAATTTAATGTTGTTAAGAATTCTTTATTTCCCAATATCATTCAAATGACACTAGCTAAAATTATTAATAAAAGAAAAAAAAAGTATTTTGTGAATTTGAAGATTTATTATTGGCATTTATAATACTATTACTTCTATAATTCTGCAATTAATGTAATGATTATGCTGTTTGTCTTCTTAATAAATAAATGGTCGACTTATACTGCCCTTCATTACGGTTGTCGTTAGTTGCTCATTACTCGATTTGCCAGCCATGTGAAATTACCGGGGCCTATATTTTGTTCTTCATTACTGTTCTTATTGGTTGCTCATAACATAACCCTCATAAACTAATCACTTACTATTATTGCACTTACCAAACCTATCTCATTGCAGAGACAACAGCCCCCTAGAGACTCTCCGCTACAAATACGAAGACTTCATACAACGGTTACTCCAAAAGAGTCTTCTGCAGACCAGCGAGTTACTCCATCTATTCCTTACAGTCGACACTGACTTCGCGCTGGTAGTACAAGCCTCAAGCCTCTCGGCCAATAGTACTGACCTGACGAATATCTACCAGTCGATGGCGCATAAACTAAGGAAGGAAAAGGGACAACATTTGGAGGGGTTTTTGAGTAATTATCTGATTACTGCGGATATGGAGCGGTTTCAATTGTTGTGAGTATTTTACTATTGTTAAGCCTTTACGCATAAGCATGCGAAATGTTTCATTTGCACATATGTCGGCGGCCGATCGTCAAATTCAGCACATCATGATGTGCCTCGGCATATCATGATATAGCGACATTTATTGATCTGCCATGTTAAACCCGCCATATCGTTTCAAGACCAATGTTCGACGATCTGGCAGCCTGTTATTCGGCATATCGAAAAATAGGGTGACAATAGATCTGGCTCGGTAGGTTGGGTTAGGTTAGAACGTGTATGTGCAACCAGCGGAGCGGGCTTGCGACTGAAAGTAATCAAAAGCCAAACTTGGTTAGAGCAGGTTATAGTGGCTAAATTTCAGTTGTGTTATAGGTTAGCTTGGTACTTAAAAGAAGCAAAACCGGAGCGCAGCGAAGCGGAACGGAGCGACGCGTATTCAAATAAAAATAATGAGGATAATAAAAGTCTCTAAAATATCATACTCGGATACCCAATAGTACTCCACCGATTCCCGTGTGATGGCCATCCTACTTTTCTTGATTTGGTTCATAACCTAAAAAAATAGTTATGGATAATTTAAAAGTATACAGAAATAGTTATCTAGCATGCGTGTAACAATAAAAAATCATTGCACAAAATGAAATAGATTTGTTTATTCGATAAATTTGAACTATTTTACGACGTGACGTTTTATCTTTGGCCATGTCATGACGTGGTGAAGCGTTTACTGGGAACATAACAAACGTTTGTTTCTCATCGAGCTGCCCGAGTTTTGGCACATAATGATGTCCCCATAGACAACGGCGTATTTCAAGAAAGGCCGCCATATCTTAATATGGCGCCGCACATCATGATGTCACCAATTCTACGATCGGCTGCCGACACATTGATGTGTATTATGTATTATTATAATATAATAATGTATATATAATATAATGTCATTCTACCTCAAAAGCTAAAGGTCTAGGATTCGAATCCGGGTTTATATGCTTGCAGTCAGAACTAACGAATATGTAGAGTAGAATACATTATTTATTGTACTACACTAGTCCCCACAGAAAACTAAATAAATTGTTGTGGTAATCCCCACAGAAAACCCCAAATCGAGGAGGCGCTAGAAGTCGACGAGGATATAGAGCTGTTCAGACCACTTAACGATCAGTCCCGTAAGCCACGTGACATCAGCTCTAGTACATTCGAGAACAATTTCGATACAGAACCAGTTGTCTTTATCCAGAGAGAGAATTTGCACCAGGAAGCTGTGAAGGGATTCACGCAGTGTTTTATGTATTTATGTAAGTTTAAGATTTTTTAAGCTAGCATAGACAATGTAGAACCTTATATAATCTAAAGGCGGGCACTAACTTATCAAGATATACTCTGGTATTTAAATAACCTTCTTTAGGCTTCTGTTCCCGAAGTGTGCCAAACGGGACCCCATTAATAAGCCTCCGCTGTCCGTCCGTCTGTCTAGCTGTTCATACGGATATCTGTCAGCGGGCTGTCTGATGAACCGTAATAGGTAGAGTTGAAAAGTTCACAGAATATGTATTTCTGTTGCCGTTACAGCAACTAATGATAAACTAGACGAGTTTTTTATAAATTAAAGCGGGTCCTCACAAAAAAAACCTTATTTAATATTCCTGCCCCTGTGAGTTACCAAATCACCGTATTCAAATATCACGATCACCCATCATCGTCGCAATTGGCTTGATGTTGGATCCAACATATGTAGAGACTGGTATCGAAACCGAGTTCAACCTTTGTTTTGTTATTTTTCAGTCCTTAAGCGATGTCACGAAACGCATCGTGTGCGAGTCCAACCCGCACTTTACCTATTTTTATACTTATTCCAGTGCTAAAAATCGTCAAACCCGGCGCTCTAGTGATTGGCGTCATCGGCGCCATTTTGTCCATATCGCGCCATCTAGCGGACTTGCTGTTCGACACGTTGCTGCGTCGTGCGTTGTACTGGCTGTCGCATCGCAGGCTGGCCGCCCTTGTGAGACTCACTCATTGTAAGTTACTGTATTTAATTAATGAAAATAATTAATGACGTGACACCCATGGGTGATCATTGGCGCATAACTACGCAAAACTACCTTCTTAGTTGTGCGTGCGTTCCAACTGTGCCCCTCCGCATGGGCAATTTATTAACATTAAGAATACATATCAAAACCCAAATTAGTCTAACAAATCTGGACATAATATATTACCAGGGGGGCAATCACGCTAAAAAAAGGTTGACTATGTTGTTGTTGTAAGAAGGCTACTGTAATGATTAAAGCTTAACCCGTAATATTATTTCCCCAGCGCTGCTATTCACCCCGCGCAGCACCGGCCGCCGTCCAGCCGCGCAGCTTCGCGAGCGCGCACTGGCGCGCCTGCTGGGCGCCCGCGCGGCGGCACTGCCGGCGACGGCGCGGGCGCTGCGCACTGCGCACGAGTTGCTGCAGCGGCCGGCGGTCAATAAACAGGTAGAGTATCGTTGCTCGTACCTTAAAACGGAATTAGTGTTTTTAAACACTAATTCCGTTTTTGGTTTAATTGGTTTTAACCAAAGCCATCGTCCGCCCGTAGTAAAAATCATAACTCCTAAGCAAAATACGTAATAATTATAATTATCTTTGGCCTAATTTTAACAAGTATTCCAAAATAAATGGAACGGATGCCGGCTCAAGAAGAGTCCGCAAGTGACTAAACTCAACTTGGGGAGAGTGTCTACGAGCGTACGCCGCGTTCGATAATGTAGAGGTTGCGTTCTGAGTGTCATGGCGTACTGGCTTGAATAGTAAATAACATACAAACCTACATTGCGATTTTGAACTGATTTTAATAACTTTTCCAGTTGGTGTACAACTTGTTGGATCTATGCCTGATGGAGCTTTTCCCTGAATTGGGTTCTATGGACGGCGCCAGTAAGGAACCAAAGAGTTGAGACGAAAACACATGTTTCGAAATAAGTTATATTATATGCCATGTTTAAGTGTTACCTAGTTGACACAACAAAGAATGTATTCAGACAAATTGCAAGTGATACACCCGCTGAAATTTTTACAATGTACCTACCTACTACTTTCGTCGTTTAATACTACAATAATTGTAAATAGTAAATATATTTTTGTAATTTATTGTAAAGTAACGTTTTAATGGTGACCTTTCTTTAAAGTCGTGATTAGATTTTACATAATGGTATATAAAATATGATATTTATTAAATCAAATACATTGATGATGATGATAATAAATTAATTTAATTTTTTGGGTATTAAGTTTTTGTTCCCTATATTCAATTTACTATTGTCGTATATTTCTAACTAAATTAGAAATAAAATATTGATTATATACTAGGTAGCTAGGTAGGTCTAAGATACATGAAAACAAGTAGCACTATTGACAAAACCAAAACAAAAATCGCATTTTTTTAAATCTTTTATTTAGTTTCAATCGTCTCGGTATCTGTTTGTCACAATCAAGGGCAGATCCAGCTTTAAGTTCAGGGGACGGTCATACAGTCAAGATCTGCTAACGCACTCACTCCTCGAGTCTCCAAGTCTACCAAGTCGAGTAGTGAGTATCTGACAAGAACCGATATAGGGGTGGTGTAATCCGCCCCGAAAATTACATAAGCCTTGCAAATCGAGTAGTGAGCACCTGATCTGTCAAGAAGGATGGCGCAATCCGCTACAAAAATTACAAATGGCTAGCAACTCGAGTAGTGAGCACCTGATCTGTCAAGAAGGATGGCGCAATCCGCTACAAAAATTACAAATGGCTAGCAACTCGAGTAGTGAGCACCTGATCTGTCAAGAAGGATGGCGCAATCCGCTACAAAAATTACAAATGGCTAGCAACTCGAGTAGTTAATAATGAATAAATACCTTACATACTTTGAAAAAGGTGTGGCGAGCAAATTTAACATGGCTAGAAACCCGAGAAGAGTGAGTAACGAGAAGTGTTATGCCTAGACTAGGGCGGCGTAAATATTTCACATGACTAGCCAATCGAGCAATGAGCCAACTGATCCTGATAGAGAGGCGGTGTAAGCCGACACGTTAATTTCAGATGGCTAGCAAGTCGATTAGGCAGCACCTGATATGATGTTTTATTGGCGTCGAGTAAATGTGTGGACTGCACAACACCATCACCACACTGGAATCATAATATCGCATCATTATGCTGTTTACACCGGCCCAACGACGTCGAACGAATGGGCTTCGCTGGCCTTCTTTCCACCTATCTGGGCAAATATACACTCGACGGCTTAGCGAACGCTAACGATCGTTCGTTGGCGTGTGCCGGTGATCCGAAGCGTGGCGGTAACATAACCTCAAAATAATCGCACCATTCAATTAAACGCTCAGTTTTTAGATATTTTAATTTCACTGTACACATTTATATTCTTAAGATAAAGATACATTTATTGGTGTTTCCTTAATACTAAATACAATTTTTATGTAGTCCTGGGCTATGCGCTAGTATAAACTGTGTAGCCCAGTGTCTTCCTCTGGAGTCTTTTAATATTTTACATAATATCTTTGCTTAAAAGGTTAAGAAACAGAAGTAAATAAACTAAATTTTATCTGGAGTTAAGCAAAGTAAACATTTTGGAAATAACCTTTAAAAAAAAAACCAGATGGAACTTAGAAAAATAATTTTGATGTTGAATAAAGGAATTAAATTTAATTAATAAAGTAAACAGAACACTAACTCCACCTAGAACACACACGATTTTGTTGTAGTGGGATTAAAAAATCTTCCAACTCGTCGTATATGTGAAGGAAATGAACCAGTCTGTGATTTTGTGTTTGAGAATTAAGATTGTATATACCGAGAATTTTATTGACTTTATTGTTTTGGTTTTCTCCGTAACAATGGCGATTGGAGTACATATTAGTTATTCATTCTCTAAGTAAGTGAATTTTTTTTTTATTATATTATACACATAATTACTAGATAGACAATATAAATTATAATGAAAATAAATCAATGTTCAGCATCCGTCAACTGCTTTGTCCAACACTTAAATATGCAAAAACACACACAAACACACTAAGAAAATAAAGCGCACCGGACCATATCAGATGCAAAGGTCCCCATCACGCTGGCGGCGTTTCCGCGCTGCACTGCGAGGGAGATCCTCTGCATAAGATAGAATCCGGAGCGGCGGTCATAGCCACGGTCCCTCAGGCGGCGCCCTATTTCCCTAATTAATGCCTTGCCCTGCACTCCCCAGACCCCGGTGGTTTCTATGGCAAGCGGGACGAATATATACTGGCCCAAAAGCATAGAGTACTTTTGGGTCTTCATCCTCGCTGCCTCTTCCGCTGGGGCCCCCGGGGTGGACACGGTCGATGCCAGGTGGGAGGGAGCGAATGTGCAGACACACGTCGCATCCCAAAGCAATGACCCTCCCCTCTCCCACGGGATCCTCCACCACCCAATGGTCTTTCCTGCCCTCGCGGCTTACAGACCGAATCTTGGGCACTGTCATGCGCTACTTGCCTTCGGCTCTTTCGCGCATGCAGTTTCTTGATGCCCTACAAGTTCTTAAATGCGTCCCGGCCTTTCTCCCTTTCTGGGCAGGCCATACAGCACTATTTTTTTTTCGTCCTCCCCAAATGGGGCTTGACAACAACACAACACGTTACTCAGCGTCGAACTGTACCACGTAGTACACTGCTGTCCTCAATCTTCAAATAATCTTCTCTTGGTGTGCCATGAGTGCGCAAAATTGCGCAACGCCTTAAAGTTCTGCTCGCAAGAAACTAGCTCCTCGTGGAATATTGGGCCAACCGTTGTCCTCTTCAGTGCATCCAGCATCTCCGATCTCTCGTCCGCGTATAGCCTACATTCCCAGAGGGCGTGATCCCGGCTCTCGTTGTCCTCGCCGCATGGGCACTCTGCAGACTCGCACAGCCCTAGCCTGTGTAGGCGCTGTTTGAAGCATCCGTGCCCGGTAAGTACTTGGGAGACCATGAAGTCCGGTTCTACCCATTCTGAACTGAGCCTCACGTTCACGTCTGGGAAGAATCCATACAGCTCGCGGCCGTCCTTACTGCCCTGCCATCGTTCCTCCCACTGAGCTACGATGTCTGCCCTAACCGTCGTCTTGAGTTTCCGATACTCCCTGGGGGCCAGTTGGTGTCGCTCCTGAGCAATCCATCCTGCACGACAGACCTCCAAATCGGCTGGTAAAACTCCCGCAAGCACAGGTAACGCTGCGGAGCTGCACGATCGGTAAGCCTTCGTTAGTAAAACTAGCGCCGGTCTCTGCGTTCGTATCAACGCCCTTCTGACAACAAACTTGGACGAGCATCGGTACCATACTGCGGCAGCGTACGTAAGCGTAGCTATGTATGTCCCCGAGTACAAAACTCGGAGGGCCCGGTACTTCACACCCTATCTGGTTGCGGAAACCCGCGACATCTTGCCGAAACAAGCGGAGGCCTTTTGCCCTATAGTATTTTGCAAAAAGGAGATTTTGATGATGTTAATGGTGTATTGTCTTTAACCTTGAATTGGTTCACAGTTAATAATTTATTGTTAAACGCTGGTAAAACCAAGTGTATCAAATTCTCACTTCCAAATGTCAGGCAAGTTGAGACCAGTTTGGTGTTAGACAACAGCACGTTAGAATTGGTAAATGATACGAAGTTTCTTGGAATAACCATTCATAGCAAATTGCAGTGGGGACCCCACATAGATAAATTGGCTGGTAAATTAAGTTCTGCGGCTTACGCTGTTAGGAACATCAGACAAAGCACGGATGTGGCTACATCTAGGCTAGTATATTTTAGTTACTTTCATAGTGTGATGTCCTATGGTATCTTGTTGTGGGGGAAAGCAGCGGATATTCAAACTATTTTTATTTTACAGAAAAGAGCTATTCGAGCAATTTATAATTTAAAACGAACAGACTCCTTAAGAGAGCTTTTTAAAGAAATTGACATACTAACAGTAGCTAGTCAATTTATTTTCGAAAATATAATGTATGTACGCAAGAACCTTACAACATTTTCCAAACTTGGCGACAGCTGTAATGTTAATCTAAGAAATAATCACAGACTATGTGCGCCCCGTTTTAGACACGCGAAGGTTAGCAATTCTTTCAAGGGTCAGTGCATTCTCTACTACAATAAGATACCTCTGGAGATTTTGAAATTGCCATTTGAGCAATTTAAAAAGCATGTTAAAGCGACTTTGTCGAAAAAGGGATATTACAATGTTGAAGATTACTTAAATGACAGGACTGTATGGGGTTAATCTGGCTCAACACAGACCTTGCTGTTAATAATTTTGTAATTATTTATTCCTGCTTATTAATCATAACAATTAAATTTTTCATATTTGTATTAGTTAAGCACAACCTATTTTTAAAAGAGATCTAAAAATAAATCTGTGGGAGTTTCTACGCCCTTCTTCTCCCACAGTGGTCCAATGTAGAGAAGAGGCAAAAAATGACGTTTGCTAAGTATATGTAAATATCTACAGTAATAAAGTACTTTGACTATTTGACTATTCGCATGCGGCAAGTAGGACCTAGACTCGTCCAGAGTGACACCGAGTAACGTAGCTTGCGACACACTCCTGATCGACGCGCCTTCGAATCTGATCGTTGGCGCTCGCTTGAACCCCCCTTTGGACGTCATGGTCAAGGACTTCGCTGAAGAGATATTTCCCCGAGCACGACGCTGGCTTTCCGTTCGATGTCCGCGCGCGAAGACGCCTCGATCACCACCGTCACGTCGTCGGCATACGCAATCAAATCCACTCCTTCGGGTCGCGGCAGCAGCAGGAAATCGTTCAGGAGGATGTTCCATAACGTTGGGCCCAACACTGACCCTTGTGGACATCCCATGGTGCTTGTCTTGGAGCAGGTCTGACTTCCCACATAGAAAATGACTCTACGGTTGCTAAAGTAGCTGACCAAGATACGGTAAAGGTTCGGCGGGGCTCCACCTTGCTTCACCTTGAGGAGTATCATTGGCCACCACGCGTTGTCGAATGCACCAGAGCTGTCCAGAAAGATAAGCTGTACGTACGGAGCTGGACTGGTATCTGTAATTTCGTTAATTCGGCACAGCGCCGTCACTGTCGAACGACCCCGAGTGAACCCATTGAGCTTCCGATATATTACGATACAAGCAGGGAGCACAGGAAATTATTACGCGTTCCAATAGTTTACCCAAATTGGGAAGTAGTGTGATTGGTCGGTACGCCTTCGAGTCGCTAAGGGGCTTACCGTTGCTCTTTGGCAGGACGACGAGTCGGCCTAATTTCCAGAGATCGGGAAACACTCCCTCGGCGATGCACTTCCTCAGCATGAGCCACATCTCGTCTGACGTGGCCGTCCACGCCCACTTAACTATCGCTGCCGTGATACCATCAATACCTGGAGCCGTGTTATGCAGGGAGCGCACGATGCGCTCGACCGTGACCTTTTCGGGAGCTGTCATGTCACGGCCGGATGGCGCGAAGGCAGCTGCTACACGGACAGACTGGTGGTAGATGGAATCCCTCTGCGGCTCGTCGTCTGGATACAGCGTCTGAAGGAGGTCTGACATGGTGGCCCCGGTAGATTCCGTGTAGCCGTCGATAAGCTTGGTGCCGTGATGATGTTCGGCGGGGGGCGTAAACGCCCGCAAGCCTCTCTGTAGGCTAAACCCCAAGGATCGTCGTTACCTGACTCGGCAATCTTGCGAAAGAATTCCAACTCTGCTTGCTTCATGGCTTTCTTGTATCTACCCCGAAGGGCACGGTGATCGTCATTAAGCCGCTGCTCAATCATCCCTCCTGCGCGTCGTGACTGTTGCCATTCGCGCCGAGCTCGGTTGACCATAGTTCGAATAGTGTCCAACTCCGGGGTCCACCATTCATACCTGCCATCGTTCCCTTTGTCGCAATGCCCCAAAGTTTCCCGAGCAGTGCGCAGCAAGATCTCCGAATATCGTTCGCAGTACCTGGTGGCGGAAAGGCCTGGGTGAATCCTGTCCATTCGAGAATGAATTGTTGAACAAAAGTTGGCCCAATTGACTCCACGCGTCCGGAACGGAGGTAGCAGAGGTCCTGAAGACTCACTGGCTCTCGAGTCTAACCTCCCGAAGACTGTTTTGAAGGTGATTAGCTGGTGATCGCTGAGGCTGGCGCCTTCACGTACTGTCCAGTCGCACACGTTTATTCCTCTGGTAGTAATGGTCAAATCAACGTTTGACTTACCGTTGGGACCGCTAAAGGTCGGCGGCTGTCCCGAGACATTGTGCAGAAGAAGATCTTTGCCGAGGATGAGCCCCTCCATCTGGTTTCTTCTATACTCCGTATCCCGCCCACGTCCAGTATACTGTCTCCTATCGCAGTGCCACATAGGCGAGTGAGCGTTGCTGTCAACTCCTACGAGAGTAGGTTTGCCTGAAAGCCGTTGAAGAACCGATTCTAGGTGTGCTATGTGGCGACCGATATCTTGACTATACTGGAAGTATGCTGATACTACGTGCAGGATCTCCGTATGCGACGTGAACTACCGTGCAGTGCTCGTTGCTCATGTGATGTAGGAGCGTGGCTGCTATCGCGCGATTCAGTACTAAGACGCCAGCTCTGGGGTTGGTGCCACACTGCAGAATTCCGGGCCGACCATTGTACTGTTCCTGGACCAGTACCAAGTCGAGTCGGTGCGAACTCGCTACCACTGGAAGTTCTGCGGTGGCTGCTTCCGAATTTTGTAGGTTGAGCTGCCCGAACAAAATAGTATTGACGCCCTCAACTGCTATCGGTACATCGTCTTGGCCGCTTCCTGGTCCTCGGCATGAAGCCGGGCGGGGCAGTTAGTGGCTGCGGTGGTGTGGGTCGCCGCCTCCGATCGCTTGAATCGTTTGCAGGTCGCGCAACATGTGGTCACCGACTTGCAGTCCGTGTGCCGGTGCCCTACCTCACCGCACTTCCTGCAGGTAACCTCTTTGGAACGGCAGTACTTCTCCGGGTGCCCGTACTGCTGGCACTTGGAGCAGCAAGTCGACCGAATGTGGTCGCACACTTCCGCTTCATCCCAGCCGATATACTTGACCTACTCGTACCAGCTTATCCCTAAGGGCCGGAGAGCACACCAAGATGGTCAGATACCTCGGACCCAGTTGCTGGGAGACCGCAAATTTGCACTCCCACGGGATCATGGTCAGGCCATCCGGGCGTTTCCCATCGGTACGACACAGCCCCGCGGGCTCCAATACACAAGGCATATTGGCTGTTACAAGAGCCCGCTTGACGATGTCATTGATAGATGATTGCCGGGAAAGCCTGCCCGCGCTTCGAACGCAGTGTAGACCGTGCCGACCCCGAGCGTCCACACCCGCACCACACACACAGGAATGAGACTGGTAGATGTCACAGCCAAGGCACAAGGCGACAGCCACGCGCAACATGTCATTGTCCAAAAATGTTCCTAGTTGAGGAGAAGGCAAGGCGTGGAGCCGGAGCCCTGACTCTGGCTGCCAAACTGCGCGCAATCGTGCCAGCTCGACCTCCATTAGTTATTGGGAAATAGTAAACTGCACATCAATAATACTGATTTGCACAGGAAAAATACTGATTTTCACAGCAAATATCAGCGCAAAATACTGCGGTAGATTAGATGAAGGGTAAAGGGGGTGAGCGAAGCGAAGCCCCCTTTATCCCTCGTATTACGTTGAACCTGTAAGAACAACCAAAAATACTTAAAACATAAAAGTGACTCAGCTGCCCCGTGTGTGAAATGAAAAGGTAGGAGTTTAGGTTTGGTAAGTGTAAAAACTAAAAACATAACGCACGTCTCGTCCGGAAATCAGGTTTTCTTTTCTTCTTAATATTATAACCCGAACAATATCAGTAGTTTACAGTGTTGATTAAGATAGTTTCTGCGACATAACATCTCCTATTCGGCCGTTTTATAATCTTGACAGTCATTCCACCAACAACAAGTCTAACGTAAGACCAATCTATTCATGAACGAAAAATTCAAATGTCAATTTATTTACAAGTAGAAAGTGGACGGTGGTGGGTGTGCTCTTTGTGTTTTAGTTAGAACGATTTAGTTGTTAGATAATTGGATGAATCTTAATATAATTAGTGAGAACTGTAAATATACATAGGTATTTAGGAAATGCTTTGTTAATGTAACAGTGAAAACGATCTCGCAGTTTCAAGGAGAAATCTGCTTGTGCTTTGAGAGAAATAAATTAAAACGTATTTTAGACCTTTCGCATTGTTTACGAGAAATATCCATGGACAAATCTAATAAATTCGGAAGCTAAATCCCCCAGCTCATTAGTGTAACGATCAACGATAATGAAATCCAAAGAAAATGTTATTTTGGTACGCGTGAAGACATGCATCCCTGAACTCGAGTCATAGACATGTCGGGTTTACCACCATGCCCTAAGGGCGGAATGCGTCTCAGTGAAGCTCTGGACAACATGCAGCTATCTTACAACCCAATAACAAAGCAGCTGCATTTCGTTAGTCCTAAACTCGACAAATCTGAGAAAGCAGACGAAGATGTTGACAGATTATCCAAAAAAAGCAGCTTTAGCGATGAAGGAAACTTCTCAATATCGACGTGTGAGAAAAGTGATACCAGCGATTCGCCGAAGAGTACTCTACAATGGGGCGGAAGTGTGACGAGTGGTCACAAAAGAGGGAAAGATGGTGGTTCATTCTCAAGCACAGTTTCGAGTCTCTCTGAGTGTTCATTGGGCTCAAGTGCATCTAAAGAAGATGATGGGATTGATTTTTGTACAGAGGATGATCCAGTGAAGCTGAAGAAGAAAGGACTGTCGGGGTTTTTTAGTCGGTAAGTAGTAGCAATATGTTTGGATTCTTTGGCATATAAATTTGTATCTTGTTAATCCTAATTAATCTTTTTTCTGGGCTGACTATTCTTTTTTAAACTATCAATATAATTAGCTAAAGCTATTTTATTTTTCTAATTCAATCTGTATCTTTTGAATAAAATATATTAAATAATTCCATTGACAAACTTTTAGGTGCATATCTTTATATGTACCAGATGATGTATGAATTTGTAGCTTTTCCTATTAATATCATTCAATACTGAGTCTGCATACCAGGGGTTCTAATAACACCCAGGCCTCCTACTCCAGCTGGTGCAGGAGTTGGGATGGCTGAAGTAGATGTGCAGGCGAAGGTGACATGCAAAAAGTGTAGGCGCTACACCTCATTTTAGAAGATAGAAGATAGATAGGGCTCAAAATGCCGTATTTGGCTTGTTCTCAGCTCCTATTTTGTTTGGAGGCTGTCTTGCCTGGATAAGATAATTGGACCCAGGCCAACAATAAGGTTAACAGAAATGTTGGCACACAAGGTGTCCTGTAAATGGTAAATCAGACTACTTTTATTGTGTAAAAAAAGGGTTTAAAGCTACCACAAGTATTGAAATATTAAATATTTTAATCAATAGAAATCTTAAGTAGTACAATTTAATAAATGCATCATAGAATACTTTGAAATTTTATAAATTACAAATATATGTAGTAAATAAGTCTAATAAGCATGGTAACGCCGAAACAAAAAAAGACTAGTCCCACACATCACAAGGATTTACCATAACCATCAACATTGATTCCTACTAAACCACAAGAGATTTCATGTAACCTCTTCTGATTGTCTATATTTTTCGAGAAACCATTACTGATCCCTTCTCTGCAGTTGCTGATGTAAAGCCCTCCTCGCTTCTCTATACCTTTATCAAAGCAAGCATGGAGAATCGAGATGGCTCCTTGTTCTGGTGTTTTAAAGAACAGCTTCATAGCCCATGGGAAGAATTTTCGGAACATGGTGTCTTCAAAAAGATCTGTATTGACGATTCCAGGGTGGACTGGATAGCATCTGACTGGATCATTTTGTTCCTCCATTAGTTTGTTGATGTATCTGGCGCTCATTAGCTGCAAAAAAGGAAAATATGAGTTTTTGTTTAAGGATACAACCTTAAAATAGAAGAGACAATCAACGAAATTAACTCTGACCTACCTCAGCTAGCTTAGACTGAGAATATGCAGCTGTCGTATCATAATGCCCCTTCATGTTGATGTCATTAAAATATACTTTGCCTGGATGGTGAGCGCAAGAAGTGACATTCACAACTCTCGCAAATTCTCCCAAACTACCGCCTTTTTTCAACGCTGGCAACAAAAGATGCGTCAAATAAAAGTGTCCAACATGGTTGACAGCTAACTGCGACTCAATACCGTCCTCCGTGAGTTTGTAATCACCAAACATTATTCCAGCGTTGTTCACCAACAAATGTATCGTCGGATACAACTCTTGGACATTTTCAGCGAATCGCTTCACGGATTTCAGCGATTGCAAGTCCAATACGCAAGCCTTCAAATTATCCCCGTTCTCCATTTCTTTGGCGAGCTTCTCCGCGATTTCCGGCTTTCTGATTCCCATAACAACAACCATATTCGCCTTGAGGAGTCCTCGTACAACTTCTGTGCCGATGCCTCGGGCGCCACCTGTCACTATCGCTATCCTTTTCTTCGCGTCCGGGAGGTCAATTTTGTTTCTCCCTTTGTTGTACCAGTCGTCGATGAGTCCCCCGGCTCCGGCGCCTTGCATTTCTATGCTTGTCCATAGTTCGCTCAGTATGTGCTTGACAGGTTTGTGTCTGTTGATGTACCAGTGGACTGCGGCAGCTGCGACGGCGATAGACGCGAATATGAGGGACATTTTGAGGTTATGTCGTAGCGTCCTCGCAACGAAGCGACGGTCTACACTGAACTGACGCCGCCGTCGGAGTGCTTTCACCGCGATGGAAATCCTCTACGCTTTCTCCGAGTTTGTTTGTATTCTGTTTACCGTTAGTTAAAACAGGCAGCGTATTCCGTGAAACCAATTTAATATTGCAAAGCGAACTCACGTACCTACTGGCAATGGCTACGTAATACGAAGTGTAAACAAGATGGAATGACTCAATCATGTTCGGCAAAACACAGTGCTGCCGGCAGTATTATTTATCGCTATTACTTTTGATTACCTACTTTATCTTTGTCCATTTATTAACACGGCTTACGTATACTAACTACTACAAAACATTGATTTCAGACGTCGGCATTGCCTTGGGATTTTCCAGGAAATGTAGACTAGGTATGTCCACGATTAAGTTCTCAAATATTCGCGCATGCGTAATGCAATGTTGAATTGGTCCTGTTTCTAAATGGCAATAACAGGTCAAATGGAAATGGTAGAACTGGTTTTCGCTTTGGCCCATTAGCTTCCATAGTTATTTTAATTTAACAGTTCGGCTACATTCCAAAGGTTCTCATGTTCCATCCATGCTCAAAAGTCAAACCACGAACTCGGTTGATGAAAGAGAAGCGATGCATCTGATTTAGGATTTTATTTATATACAACATATTGAATAGTGTGCGCAAATTTTAAGAATTGTGACGAGATATGGTTGTAAAATCTCAGACACGAGAATGGCACTTTATTGCAGACAAAACCAGTTTTATACAAGAAAAGGTTATGGCGTTTTACATTTTCCCTCAAATAATCAAATTTACATTTTCCCTCAAGTAATCAAATATAACTGAATGCAATTAAAGTTCCAGCTAAGGTTTTCATTAAAGTTCTTTGCTCTTAGCGGAACTTTGTCTAACTAAGCGTACACAATGGAGTTAAACTTAGCTGAAGTTATCTGCACCGGGGAACAAAAGACACGGGGATGAATGTCTGATTTAACTCAGAATTTGCATTTCAATTGACGAATTATACGAATATGAAAATCCCATAGAGCAAGAAAATAACATTTGCATGGAGGAAAAGACAGCAAAGAGTCACTTTTAGTGGACCGGACTCAAGATTCTCGTAGTTTGCGTAGACATTTTGACAAAACAATTTCCTCCAAATGTTTATGCTTTACTATATCTAATACCATATGCCGCACTTATCTCTATCATTGTGTTATTATCTAACAGTAAATAGTATGTAGTACTCGTAAGTAACTTTTGTCAACAATTGTCTTATCTTTTAACCTTGATCGTGACTACTTGACGAAGATATAAGATAAGTTCAATTCAAATCCTTAACTCAAAATTTCGTATACAAGATATTCGGACTCATAGTACAGCAGGACAGCACCCAGAAGTAAACAAAACACAGCATCGTAATCCTACACTAACACTATTAAAATGTAGCGCATTCCCTCCGGCATGGACCGGTAAAACTAGTTCCAGAATGCAGCGACCTGACCAACACCCCTACCAGCCTTGGACCTCTCGCCGCCAAATCATTTCAATATACACTACGACGTTCGTCGGGTACTCTGAACAGCAATTTGAATCAAAGCCGGCAGTGGAAGCTACTTTAGCCAAAGTGGCGTTAGTTTGAACTAGATTAAAAGGGTTTTAGTAGAGGCAATATACTGTAGAGAGAGTAGTTGTGGACCAATGGATTTGAAGTAAGATCTCGTTTTAGAGTCGCCTATTGTAAGAAACTCTTCGGACATAAACTTTATAGACGCCTTAAGGGATTCAATATTTTGGGATTATTTCATGTTATTTTATTTCACTGGTGGGTATTTTCATAAAATAAAACATGCAAGATTTTGTCAATAGCTCACCTGATACCTCGCATCTGCACGGTGCAAAAAAGAGCAGGTGACCTTTTCAAAAAGGCCTTGTAATATTTTTTGCTGATGATGGGAAGCTTTTTAGTCTCAGAGAGTGGGTGTGCTAATGTTTCGTATCGTAAATATTTCGTGCAGCTTGCAATGCACCTGTTGAAGTATTTATTAGTGCCATATCTTTTACAGTTTGGGTAGTGCAAATAACAAATAACTGTATATATTGAGTATAATAGCATTTGAGTGCAAAAATGCGAATGTTGCAATGCTTATGGCATTTCTTTGTTACTCAGGACTACATTTAATTAGCATCCTCTTTTTGTTATTTTTTTATCGTATCCACTTTTATGAATCTTTCTTAGAACTCGGATCCAAATGGTCCTTTATCTATGACTAATTATGTAGAAATGGGACCGCTTTTACAGTCTTTGATTTTTATTTGCCACTTCACAATCCTTAAGATGATCTAGTTAGTGCGTAGTATATTTATCGGTTGTACGGGTTATTCCCATTCATTAAGTACCTCGTCGAATACGTCATGTTATTCCTCATTTACGGATCTTTGGCATTATTGTTTATTTTTGCAACTTCTAGGTTAGAAATTATGACGACAAATACAATATCAGGTAGAAACATGGTTTCGTTTCTGTGATAATGTGTTATCGGTTTTATAATAAGGTTGATTTCAATCGTATATTTGCGAAAGTTTTGCTATTCACTTTAGCCTGAATATTATAATAAAAATGTGATTGACTTATGATTACATTTGTAGTTATCATATTTTTAAACAAACTGACTTCCAACTTGGAAGTTTCAAGCATAGAAACAATTGAATAACATTCCTCTACCAAAAACAATGCACTGTCAAAACATTTCTACAAATTCATTCAGTCTACGCATACTAATGTGGTTCCAGTTTATAAAATATGGTTTAGTTAGACTCTAACAATTAATTGTGATGGATTACAAGTATTGTTATGACTGGGTTTAGGGTATCCGTTATGATATGATGACGACCCGAATGGCCGAGTCGGCAGTGACACTGCCTACAAAGCCTAGGGTCCCGGGTTCGAGTCCTGGTGGGGGCAAAAATTTGTTTGATGAGAATGGATGTTTGTACCCTAGTCATGGTTGTTTATCTATCTAAGTATAATATTTATCTACATAAGTATGTGTATCGTTGTCTAGTACCCAAGATACAGGGAATCCTAGTTTGGGGCTAGATCAATGTGTGTAAATAGTGTCCAAGGTATTATTATTATTATAATCTATCCTTCAAAACCTGAATAATCAATCATGTTTAGTTCTAAGAATCTTGGTCAGGAGCAGGACTACCGGCCCAACCACCTAGCGTGGAATGGCACTTAGTGGCAACCAGATCTTTTCGGTCTGTTCAGTCACAACAATGTATGTGACTCAGAATACACAGCAGATGTAATAAACATCTTAAAAGAAGATAAGGTCAATGTTGATGATGATGAAGATCCTGAGTCATTTCACGGATAAAATCTTAATTTATCCTAGGCTGTTCACCAGATACCCTGTGTTACCGGATAATTATGTCGTTTCTTAGGGTTCCGTACCCAAAGGGTAAAAACGGACCCTATTACTAAGACTCTGCTGTCTGTCTGTCTGTCTGTCTCTCCGGCTGTATCTTATGAACCGTGATAGTTAGACAGTTGAAATTTTCACAGATGATGTATTTCTGTTGCCGTTCTATCAACAAAAACTAAAAAACAGAATAAATAAATATTTAAGGGGGCTCCGATACAACAAACGTGATTTTTTTGCTCATTTTTGCTCGATATTAATAATGGCAACAGGTAGACTAATTAAATATTCACAGAATATTTAGTTATATATTCACTTAAAAATAAATGATTAAATTAAAATAAAACAAATATTTGGGGACCATACGACAAACGGGTTTTTTTTGCTCGTTTTTGCTCGATATTGATAACGGCAACAGGTAGACGCTTGAAATATTCACATAATATTGAATTATATTATTCACTTCAAAAATATAAAGGTAAATTAGAATAAAATAAATATTTAAGGGGGGCTCCCATACAACAAACTTTTTTATTTTTTAACACATCATACATTACTATTTATTTAGTGGCTTACTTAGTATATAAATACTTTATTACATTATGGTTACTTATTATATAAATTCTATTAATTAGTAGTTTTATTTAATTGATATTATTATTTTTATAGATAATGGTACGGAACCCTTCGTGCGCGAGTCCGACTCGCACTTGGCCGGTTTTATCATAATACCGTCACTATAGTTAAATTGGAAGCGTACCTTGCTAGTTTTACCATTTTAAGAATACCTGACTAGCATAAACTAGCTCTATGTGGATTTATCTGATTGTCCCGCCATAATCCTAGAGTCGGCCTTTGAAGAAAATACTCTTGAACTTCGACAGAAGAAGAAGCGAATATTGTATGTTAACAAAAGGAAACGAAAAACGTCTTCCAATATCTGTAAGGTAGCACTATGCTCTTGACATATGCTACAGCCTATGCCAATATCTGTAAGGTAGCACTATGCTCTTGACATATGCTACAGCCTATGCCAATATCTGTAAGGTAGCACTATGCTCTTGACATATGCTACAGCCTATGCCAATATCTGTAAGGTAGCACTATGCTCTTGACATATGCTACAGCCTATGCCAATATCTGTAAGGTAGCACTATGCTCTTGACATATGCTACAGCCTATGCCAATATCTGTAAGGTAGCACTATGCTCTTGACATATGCTACAGCCTATGCCAACCGAAAGAAACGACACTGCCAGACAATCAGTATTTGTTTGACAAAGAAAACAAACCAGCAGCCTTATGGCGTAAGTCGTCTGAGCTATGAACTTCATATAGACTTTTGCGTTTGACACCTTGCACCAGCTTCATCTGTCAAATTGGTATCACGCAAGTAGCATCTCATTGGAGGCCAAACCCAAGCTCATTGAATGAAGCCTAGTAGTGTTCGGTGATAACCCGCAATCGATGAAATTGTATGAGCATGAGATGAACCATAGACACACGCTATGGACTTTAGAGAGTTACGCCATAAGGCTGCAGATCCTAAGTTCAAAGAGATCAAAAAGGTATTCAATATGTATAACTTGATATAGCGACATGCACAACACAGTTGTATTGAAAGCCCGAGGTCAAGCCCGAAGGAAATGGGCTGAATCGTTGAATCAGTTCAATCCACCAACAATGGGTAAAGAGCAGCATTGATTTTTACAATTTACCTATTTACAATTTTAGTCGACACCGAACGGCCAAAGGTCGCACGAATGTCGAATGAATGGAGATGTCTATTCTTGTCAAGTGGAGGCAATTGACGTGATTGTGAACGCTTGATCGCTGTCTTGGAGTGATTGAAATACGTGTGTGATGTACTGAAAATAAGCGCACAAAGTATGCTGAGGTTCAACGCTGACAGATTTGAGTTGGAGGTGTTTTTGCCAGACTCCAGAGGGGAGCGAACAATAATAAGAGGTCAATGCTTTCACATATTGATCTTTCTCTCAAATTTAGTCATGCGGGTTTTGATTTACTAGAATTCTTTTACTATAGCTGCATCTTCTTTAGTGGTCTAAGGGAATCAAGAGCTTTTTTGAGATGTTTCATAAGATGGCCAATTGGCACTTCAAAACATCTTAACTTCAGTTTTGATATTTTTGTTATTATGGATTGTTCCACAACCTACAAATGACATCTCATTTGTTCAGTGCTAGTAAATTAAGCTCAACTAATCAATAACTCTTGTTACTACGATAGTAGTAAGTAGTATACCTTCGTAGTACTGTCGGAGAGGTATCTAAAAGGTGGAAAAGGTGAATATCTAGTGCTTGGGCGGTAGCCTAGACAAGTGATGCGTCTTCCGCCCGATATGATGTTCAATCTACCGAGTGGGAGTATCAACAGTCGGGCTTCTCAATGGCCTGTAATTAACGAGTCAACACAGCAAGGAAGTCCCTGTAATGTGATGGTGATTGCAATCTATTGAACGACGTATGCAAGCGTTTGATAGTCTCAAAGTATAATATAATGTTTTATATATAATACTCGCACTCATATGTTTTATAGTAGGATAGGACGAAATTCAATGTATACATAGGTATACTATACAGTATGTTACAATTGCAAATAAACAAATTAAATTGAATTGATTTGCCACGCTCTGATTCAATCTGTTTCGTAGATGTTTGGATTGAAAAGTATGACCATCACAATGTCCGGATAAGCCCTATGTGACAGATGTATGATTTATCTCTAACACAGGGCTTATTCCGGACATCTGTGGCCCTTAATACCACTGTCTGTCTTCATCTCATGCGACGATAAGTCAGCAAGATGAAGCATTAAAGGAAACACAATATACAAAATGCGTCATATACCTAACCTAACTAACTCACAAGCCGCCATTAATTTCCATAAGTCACTAATTTACTTCTGACTCATACCTATATTCCTCTGTTCAGGTTTATCGATTATTACAGCGATCGTCACCTCATATTTCAGCTCTATTTGTTTCTAACTGGGCTTTCACAAAACATGGCGGTCGGTTCTGACGAGTATCGTGTTTCGTGTAATGGAATATTGAATGTTCCCAAGTCACGTCAACTCACTGTGGTGACCTATCGATGAGTCTCTGTTTAACCCTACTACGAATATATAGGTATGTGTATCATGATTATGATTTATGTATCATCAATCGCAGAATCCCCACAATTATTTGATTTTGCCAAATACTAAAGTGTAGATACCATTCTTACCTATGATACTTTAAAATCATGATAAAATATAGATTTTGATTAAGTATTGGCAGATTTTCTTTTCTAAAATATTTTGGTTCTTCGAAGTTGGATTTATTTGTTATTGGGCGGCTCTATCAGTTTTTAGTTGTTATTGTAACGTTATTTTTTAATTTAATGGTAATCTACAATTACATTTTTTTCGGTGTGAATCCTTAATTAAATATTCATTATTGGGTTACTATAAGTATTAATCAGTCTCGTCAATAATGATAATGGCTCTTGGATTTTTAATCACCTTTAGCTCAACCTCGGCCGGAATTGTGAATCATTATGAACCTACAGCGATAATTCTGTTCAATAGTTGTTTACCTACCTTTATAAAGAGGTGGTAGAGACAGAGTCGCGCCAAAGTTTAGTTATATGGCTAGATTACTAAATTTTGCGCCTCAGTGGGCGAGCTTATTGACGCAGCTAAGATACGAAGTCATACTTAGCGAATTGTCGACAGTTACGCACAGACCACATAGTGCGTGTAAATTGGCAAGTGTCGTAACTGACGAAAGTAGAAAAGTGGAAGGAAAGGATTGCATAACAGTACAAAGTACCTAACACCCAATCTATTATAATTTGAATTACTTACATTCAACAAACCATGGAGAACAATCGCCTTCTATGAAAAGCTTGTGCCTATTACAGGAGGTGGAAAAGATGGAACACAATAGTAGTTTATGTGACTGCTACATAATGGAGGGCATTAAAACTCGAGATAATAATATCACTCGAGAATTTTAATGCCTAATTATGTACAGTTACATATACTAGTTTATCTACACACATATCATAAGCTCTCTTTGATGTGTTCAGGAACCGCATGTTTGACCGGCATTGTGGCTCTGCAGTTGTTTAGCTTGTTCTGTAGCACCAACTTCGGGCGTCGGCGTTCGAAATTTGAATGTCAGTACCAACTTCACAGACAAAATAGGGACGGCACGCAGGCGGGCATCGGCGTTCGAAATTTGAATGTCATTATATGCAGAAAAACTACACATAATGACCATAATGTGTAGTTTTCCAGATACGAAACGAGTTTTTACCAAGTAGTTTAACATAATGCTGATCGTAACGTGCGGTTTTTGAACGCAGTAAAGAGGGTTTATGATACGTGTGTTAGATAAAAGAATTTTAAGGCATTTATAATTTTCCACTTCTGTGTTTCTTGCGTTCTGCATCACAGCAACATTCTACGAACTGACTTACAGCTATAAATAAAGCTGTTTAATGAAGGAAAACATCATTTTGTTGTTCTTTATGTACTTGACTGTTGACTCCAGATCCAAAAGCATGACTTTCCTTTTTGGCGACCTCTTCTCTGTCTGTGGCCTTGCGTGCGGTTCAAGGCTCTGTCGCCCAAGCGGGAGTTCCCGGGTTCGAATCCCGGCTGGGGAGAAATAATGAAAAATCCCTAAGGAATATTAAATAAGCTTTTAACAAACTGAAAACAGGCCCCAGGTGGTCTTGAAGAGGTGGCTGTTGCCGTAAACATATTGGAGGAAGTAAGGTCCACGATATTTCCGAACAGAAATGTTGATTTTATTGACAAACAGAGATAATAAAAAGTTTCCATGGCCCTTCTGAAATAAGAAACACCTAACCCTCGACGCAAGAATCCAAGATCGTAAGAGCAGAACAAAAACCGAATAACTTCTCAGTCGGACTGCAGGATATAAATCAAGCCAAAGAATGGACAATAAAACAGAAAAGAAAGTTGCCCTCCGCTAAAGCACAGACGATTCTACAGGCAGCCTGCATTAAAAAACCCGTGGAATGACGTAAACTAATTTACGGTCAACACGCACGTGACGTCACACTACGATAGGCGTAATAAAACTCGTTAATTGCGTTCGTTTTGAATCTAACACCGACTACGACTGCGTCCGTCCCTTTCTGACCAAATAATCATCAAGTATGGTGTCCTGCTATTGGGTCAAATCAATCTGAATAATCTGTAGGCGATTGGTCTCGAACTTGACTGTGGAAATGTTTTGTGCGGTAGTACTATTGTGTTAACAGCTTTTATACACTGCTTTGTCTTATTGGACTAGTGAAAGACATTCCAGAGAATACTTACCAGTGAATGCTTTACTAGTTATAATACCGCTCAAAGTATTTTGTAGTACATGTCACAAGATATTACACAAACCAATAAACGTGTATAAAGTTATTTTTTGTTTAAGACGCTTGGTAACGTCAAATTAATTCAAATGCCAATCTTCGAAGCGCTATTCATCCTAAAGAAGACACTTCCTTGATCACAAAAAATAAATGTTATGAAGACATCGCTTTTATTTAATTTGTGTGTGTGTGAAAACATCATAATGTCGATAGGAACTAAATGAAAAATAAAAATGAAATGGATGTTTTTTTTACCTGAAACTTCCTTTTTTTTGGGATCTAAAAATAATATTGATATATGTATAGTTCTTGCGTCAAAAATTGTTATTTAAAATATGTTAAAACTATGTGTTTGAAATTCAGAAAAAAATATTGGTTTTGAAGAAATAACGAGAAAAGACAATTTTCGCTATGTTCTGCTGTTCTGAACTTTATTTTAATATGGCTATGTCCAAATTTTCAACCACCAAGGAATCGAGTTGCTAAAGTATTAGTAGTATTATTATTATTATCAGCCTTAATCGATCCGATTAGTTGCGTCAATTGACAGTAGTCGTAGTAGTCAATTGTTAAGTCATAATAACTATGAAATACGAAGCTGTAAAAAGAAAATGAACTCCTATATTACTTTCGACGCATTGAAATGTAGTAGTAGATTGTAATTCTGGTTCCAAAACCTACAAAATCAAAATTTAACTAGTTTTATGTTGTGGGTTCAATGTTCGTAACACCGAGAAGCAACGCCATATTTATCAGAGCATATCTGCATATCTTACATTTCCATAGCAGAAGCATTGTAGAAACCAATTTATGTCCGCAATATTCAAAAGTAGCTCTTCTTGTATATATTTTTTTAAGATGAAAAGTTGCATGTCGACAGACTACCTGATGCACAATTGTATTACGTCAGAAAACCTTTAGGATAAAAACATCTTCAACGATCAATGGCAGTAGAGACTAATTCTAAGAATGACTTCTTTAATGAAACAAGACAATGGTTTTGTTGGTATATTTCTATTATAACAATCCTATAGTTATTAAATAGATAAACTAGTGGCCCTGTGGGCAGTAGACCTCGCTAAGAGGGGGGATGGTGAACCAATTTATAGGTAAGTATTTTAGATTCAATCAAAATCAAGTAGTAAAGTAGCCGCACCAATAACTTTGTAAACTACATTTTGCGATTTAAAAAACAATCTATTGACTTTTCACGAAAATAGTTGTAGTCTATTTCACTCACTCTCGTGGTCTGTATGGATCCTCTTTACTATCTACTATTTCGAGGAGTCCAAACTTGGTATGTTTTGAAAAAAAACTTGGATTTTTAAAAAACAGGCGGCCGAAAGATAATTGTGTAGTATATTTTTAGAACCGGCTCATGAAGTCCTTTAATTTTATACGCCACACGATAGGTTTCAGAAAAAAAAAAACCCATACAAAAAATAATGACCTCATAACTCCCCGCCCCCTAGAGGAAAATAGAGAAAAGCTCTCGATAAAAAATAAGTTTTGTGAGGATCGCTTGGAAACTGTGGCCCCTAGACCGGAACTGACAGACACGAGAGATAGAGACAGACGAAAGCAAAGTCGGCCTCCCATCTTGTCGAAATGGAGCCCTTCGCTCGATTCGCTCGCTCGGTCAAAAATATATTACAAAGGCTCATAGCAACAAGTAACACAGCACATAATCAGGACTACAAATGAAAAGACGAACAATGAATGGCCAATCATTTGTATTTGCACTTCTTATCACTACGTGCCCATACGCACTTGCATGGGCAATCTAACATACCTGCAGACACATCACAATAACAGCCATGTTTTGTTCAACAGGTGTTTTCAGTTTCTCGACCCAGTTTCCAGTTTTTACGACATCGTAAATCCAGAGTGTTTCATGATTTTTCTATTTTAGATTTCTTTTAGATGTAGCCGTTGTAGGCCCCATTCGAGGCAAAGGCATTCCGGCCGAACCAATTTCTCGTACAAATATTTGTTAAGTAAGTATGTCTTGGAACTGTCGCTTCGTCATAAAATGACAGCAAAGAGCTTGCTGCGTAAAAAGGTTTTGATGAACCTTGACCTTTTCCTATCGCTCTCGAATCTGGGTGTTCCACTTTCTACTATCCTGATTGTAAGGGTTCCGTACCGGAAGGGTGCCAAACGGGACCCTATTATTAAGCTCTGACGTCTGTCCGTCCGCCTGCCACCGGGCTCTACCGGATCAACCGAAATAGATTAGAGAGCTGAAATTTTCACAGAGGGTGTGTATGCCGATATAACCACAAATAATGAAACATACGGATTTTTGTGCTTAGATATTTATATAATTGGTGATCCGAATCATAATAAATAATATCAAGTTTTTTATCATATTTCATTTGATTTCTGTGAATAACTTACTCACTCGTCTTTGGGTCGTTTTATAAACCCACTGTCGAGTTTTAATGCCCTCCATTATGTATCAGTCACAAAAACTACTATTGTAGAATCATTGGTCTTACAAATATTTAATATTTGTTACCATTCAATGCAATATTTGCTTCCCACGGCCTCGGATTCGGACTTAGTGACCTTACACTGAGTATAAATGCGAAATTTATGGGTAGGTACGCAGCATTATGGCACTCTACAAAAAATCTTTTCGGAACTTTTTATACAGTTTCGTGCAAAACGGATTCTATTAGTGATTAGAACGAAACGTAGTTCAAGACTTGCATCATCATTCTAACGATATTATAAAATATCTGGGTATCAGACACTTCCGTAGCTTAAGTTTTGTGACTTGGTTTGAAATCTAAAATAATGATATCTTTTAAGCAATGATGAGCACTTTGAACATCATATTCTTGTGATTTCATTTTAAAAACAAGCTTAATTTAATTTAAAGTTTCTTATAACATCTATCTGCAACATCTTATTAAAATGAATGGAAATCTACTGAAATAATAACCTGAGGTAATTTACAATCGTCCAGATTGCATATGATTGTCTTAGATAAGAAGGCACGTATTGCGTGTAATTGATCAACATACATATACCTCGATTCACTGTAATCTTATTACATTTAATTGGTCTATTAAATCAACAAATTGTTGTATTCCGTGTGGAGATTTTAACTTTACGATTCTTCAGAATAGCTTTTAGAGTGCATGAAAAGATAGAAGCTTTGAAATGATTGATACCTATCATACCATAACATTTACATACAGGCAAATACATTGGTTCTGGCCCCACACTAGGACGCCCTGTGTCGCGGGAACCAGAAACAGCGTCGTCATAAACATGTTAACATCCGAGACCTACCGTTTTGTTTTTGGCCAGTCGGGATTCGAGCCCGGAACCTCTCGCAAGCACACCTCGACCTCGACACCACACAGGTCGCAAATATAACCTGCAGTTACATTGAGACTCCTTCCTACATGCCTTGTCGTCTTTGTCAACCAACCCTAAGGCCGTTACCTCATTCATATGGCAAAGAAAAAGGCCGCGCGTATCGCGATGGCCATGAGCGGGGCTAAAGACACCGATTTTCGATATCAAACTATAGCTTGTCAAATTCGTGGGCAGCTCTCCCATGGTCTGCGGGCGACGGGGGACGAAAGATGGAACAGCGCGGGCGGTTCCTACTAAGCGCCCCGCCGCCGCCCGCGCTCTCCTTTCCCGCCTTCACAGCTCCTGCATCTTTCGTCCTCCGTGACCATGGGAGTGCTACCCACGAATTTGACCAGCTATAACAATAAACTACACCCACAGCGCTTGACTGAATTACCACCGAAATTGAGAATTTCACTGATCACATACTTCAGTATCGTTCAGTCTCTGCAGATATCGCAAAAAAGAACGTGACAGAACCATACTTCAAACTACTTACTTAGGAATCAACTTAACGAATTTCTCAATTCAGAAATCGGCGCCTGACATGCCGAAGCCTAGCGCCATATAGACGCGACTAAAACAAACCCCTCCCGCCCCGCTCCAATACCGCAGGAACCTAATCAGCTGAGCGGTACGGCGGTATTCCAACAATTTGGCACTCATTGTTCACCTCACCACCAAGTTTCCTAAGCCACTTTCGCATGCCCCCCCCCCCCCCCCCCAACCTCGTGTCACGGTTGGAATCACCAAGCTCCAAGTTCTCACGACCGCTCAACCGTCATCGCTTGTTGGCTAATGCATAAAGTGCTGTGATGACATCGTGATGTAGTCTGACAACCTCAAATCGCAAGGGAAAATCTTTGTCAAGAATTCGGGGCGTCACCTAAGGGATAGAGAACCTACCGCTCTGGGGCGTTTCTGATGCAATGGATCTGCCTGGCTGTGCAGTGGGGTTATGCTGCCAGCGTCATGGGAACCATTGCCTCGGCATTGTCCCGGGATGGTTTATTCGGGTAATTTTCCTTTTTGTGTTTTATTTTATTTTTTATTGAATCTTTGTATTGTATTTAAATTTAAACATGAGTGAATGAATTTTTGTGTGTAAAAATAATAATTAATAAATAACAACCTCGCATACCATGGCCCAAGACGTGTGCAATCCATTACTTGAAATTGGCAGAATTGTCATCAACGGCACAGTTGCCAAATAAAATAAAATAAATAATTTACTTCCCTCCCCTTACCTATTCGCTCTTTCACTGTTAGGTTATCTAGGTATCATATTCTTCTTCTACCTCTCCCTTCTCTACTTATCCCTCCCACAGTATTATTTATTTACCTTTTTTACGATAATTATTCTTCTGCATAAAGCGTCCATTGCCCTAGCGGTATTCGCGCATCGGAAACGATCGTGCGGGTAGCAACATCTGGTCGAGACGGGCACTGGATGGGTGTCCGTTCTATGTGGCATTTGTTTCTGACGCTTCCGTGTTTCGGATGACACGTTAAGCTGTAGGTCCCGGCTGCTATCGCTACTCGGTGGTACTCGGTGGCCACAAACGCGACACCCCTCCATCAAACCGCACTCAGCCAGCGTGGTGGAGTATGGCTCAATCTTACTCGTATACCGGGTAAAGGCCCATGCCCTTCGGTGGGGACATTAATGAGCTACATTTATTTTATGATAATTATGTAATAATCTATATCTCATTCTAAGTCCTAATGAAATAAGGTACCTCCCTGAGTAAGAAACTAGTAAATTACTTTAATTTCTGGATCTGGGCTCAGAAATGACACTATCCTAAGCAGGCCAGATGAGGAACGTGCGTTGGAGTCGGTGAAGACTGTGCCAGAGACTCACCCCCGCTACGCCGTATATGTGCGTGCTGCCTTTTGCGAGATTGTCAGCCTCCCTAGTGTCCCGTCTTCTGATTGTGCAAAATCAAAGTTAGGAACGTAAATTATGTGCCAGTTGAGTGGCGGATTTTGAACGCAATGTCTTGGGTTACAAGGCTATTCACTTATAAGATAATACAAGTACAAGACTACTTTATAAAATAAGACCATGAACTTTCATGCTTATACAGTTCTGCCAATCTTTGTTTAAACTGTTTAAAATAGTAAACGTTTAAAGCAAATTATTTTACGATTGTATTTACATAAACTTTGTTAATTATTCCTTTTATTTGTGTGCCTTCATAATCGTCACTCAGTCCAACACTTGAGGAAACTTATTTATAGGCATAGCTAAGGATAATAAATATAGGTAATCTACATAGTCATGTTAACGACTCTTCGACGTCAATTTTAAGTCTGGTCTAGAAGGAAGGTCTGGCTAGCCTGAACTTGATCTCAGAGTCAACGAGTCAATCGACAAGGTTCTTATAAACTGGTCTGTGATAGATAACTATGATTATATCCGTGGCCCCTGTAATTATGAGGTCGCTTTCATTAAATCTGACCGCTACCTTTAAATTACTATCAGGCCATTCAATGCCCGGTACGATACTCTTAATGTTCTTAAAGATCGTAATTTTGTGGTTTACCACGGTTGATGCCTAGTCCTGGCTAATGCGTTAAATACCGCATGCAATTTACCCAAAATCTTGTGATGAATGCTTGAAAAGTGCTACTCCTGTAGCAATACAATCTTGTATAGGTAGGTCAACTCGCAAGAAACTACTTTCTTGTGACTGACTATATATATGGCAACAAATATATTGTTTGTCAATATTAGTTTTCAATCCCAAATATGGTAAATGTTCACCAAATTTAGTGGCCCCAAGTATTATTGGTTGCTATAGGTAATTTTCTGTCTGAATACTGAAGTTAGGTCACAACTTTATAATACACATGGAGCCGAAGCGAAGCGGAGTAGAGCGAGGCGACCCTATGTAGTTTGTGAACATAGTAGTGTACATTTAGTTAACTTTTAATCAATTTGGTGTTGAAAACTCAACAGTTAAGCATAAGCCGATGTATATTGACCATAAAATTATTTTATCATAATTCGTACATTTATCTAGTATAACTACGGATGTTTTAACGGTGGCGAAAAATATCGCGAGGAATTCAAATCTCGAGAGCTGCGGTGATTTACGTGTTAGCATTACTGTGTCTTTGCCATCCCGTGTGGAAAAAGGCGTGACACTCCCAAAAGTTACAAAGTTATCTTGGTGCCCCTCCCTCGCTCGCTCTCGCCCTCGACGCATCAGTAGGACAATGACGATGATGAGTATGACGACGATCAGGGGCCTAATCCTGTACTGGAGAATGCATCGCGACCGCTCCGAAGGGCGCAAAATGCCGTAGTTGACTTCTCGGCAGCGCCTATTTGGTTTGGCGACTGACCGTCAAATACGGCATTTTGCGGATAGTACCTATGTATGATTCTCAAATATGCCTTTTCAGGGTTCCGTAAACTTGAGTACTACAGTTCAATTCATACATCCTGCTGGTATAGCCAGTGTCTGTTAATGAACATTGTCTGTGAAAGAGGTTCCACGAGGTTTGTTAGGACTGTATTTTGGTACACGGGTGCACTTGTTTAAACTCCTTTTTCACAAAAATGCACCTCAGTTTGGCCCAAATAGGAAACCCCAAGCCAAACCCTGATTGACGAAAGGATGGTGACCACACTGAACACGCGGGATACAAAACTCTTTTTCAATGTTTGGATGTACGGCCTTGTTGTCCTACCTAGTATTTAATACTGCTTAATTAAGAATTAAAAATGTATACTCGAACAAAATACTGTCGTTTTACGTTTATCCGTGTACAATCTTATGGAACCCTTCGTGTGCGGGTCCGACGTCCTATTTTTTTTATCTACACACGTATCATAAACCCTCTTTACTGCGTTCAAAAACCGCACGTTACGATCAGCATTATGTTAAACTACTTGGTAAAAACTCGTTTCGTATCTGGAAAACTACACATTATGGTCATTATGTGTAGTTTTTCTACATATAATGACATTCAAATTTCGAACGCCGACGCCCACCCGCGTGCCGTCCCTAGTTTGTCTGTGAAGTTGGTACTGACATTCACGAACGCCGACGCCCGTCTGCGTGAAGTTGGTACTAAAGAACAAGCTAAACAATTGCAGAACCACAATGCCGGTCAAACATGCGGTTCCTGAACACATCAAAGAGAGCTTATGATATGTGTGTAGATATACTAGTGTATGTAACTGTACATAATTAGGCATTAAAACTCGAGTTTTAATGCCCTCCATTATGCAGCAGTCACATAAACTACTATTATACACCGGTTTTATTTAAAACCATACTTGTTTAGTGCATATTTCATTGTATCTTCGTGACTTTTCCTTCACGCTTGGGCAAATGCGTCAAGTTCCTGATCAGTCGTCACGAATTTGACCTTTTCAGCTGGCATTAGGTTTCTAATGCTTTTCGACACTGCTGCACTCTGAGTGTTTTGTTTCGGCAACAAAAGATTGTTTACCAATATAAGTTTTGGCTCCCAAATCTGCTAATGTTCACCAAATTAGGTCACTTTCTGTCCGAATACTAAAGTTAGGTTTGTTAGGTCAGAACCTGGAGCCGAAGTGAAGCGAAGCGACCGCGAGTAGTTCAGTATAAAATAGGGTGTACAATTTTGATGAATATTAAGTAAATTTGGGATGAAAATGTATTTTTTTGGATGTCAAATTTTAGTAAATTTTATGAACAACGAAAATTAAGCCTTCTAACTAAAACTCAGCAATTGCAACTCCGTATCATTGTTTGAATAAATCTTCCTATTTTTAACCCCCGGCGAGAAATTTTAAAGCGTGTGTCTGTCTATTTGTGTGTCTACCTAGCGGTCAAACGGGTAGGCGGATTTCAATGTGGTTTTCTGTAAATGCTGGAGACTTCCCTGCGTTCTTTAACCATGTCTTATTAAAATCGGTTCAGTGGTTCGAAAATTATTTATCAGCTTAACTAGGAAACAAGTCTGCCAAATTCTAGACGCTTTCATTTATGGTGTCGGGGTGTTTATTTTTAATGTATTTGTATATATTCCTGTCATAACATAGCCCATAGCCTAAACTAAGTGCCACTGAAATATCACACTGGCGCTGTCAGTTCTCGAGGGAGAGACAGATCTGAGGGTCCGTCAAACTGAGTTGTCGGTTGTGCATTCAAGCCTTCGTACAAGGAAAGCTGATGTTTTATTTAGACCAACGCAACGATGCGCAGTTCGGTGTACTTCGTAAGCAATTTGTTTCAATGTTTATTGTGACGGCTGTTTTTTTTATCTTGACTTACGACCGGTCGTTGACTCGAGAGCTTCAACAGTGTACTGCTTTGCTGACTTCACTTTCTTCACATTTACTTCTTTATTTATGGGTGTTACATAGCTGACAATACGGATTACATTACTACTCATCATCATTTTTTTCTGCATCATGTGCTATTTTGAATAAAATAGATTTCTCGTAACATTTAACATCTACCTCATGAAACATTACTTGAAGCTCTATTTATGTTTTTTGACCTAATAGATCTTTTGCTGTCGATGTAATAGCTTTGTATAGCACCGGATGCGAAATGGAGTCGTATAATTTCCCTCAATATCATAGTGACACTGCCATTTACTATTCTATGTGGGATTCTCAAGGCGCCAAAACCAACTAACTACTGCACTAAACGGAAGTTTGAAATACAAGTTTTCCGATACTGTTTACTTTAAATTTGATTAGTTGTCTCTCTGGACTGAGGAAAATAAAACAAAACGGATTTATTGACTGACCGAGCGAAGAGTCTCCATTTCAGGATTGGGAAAAAATGCTTATGTGCCGATGTGTGTCCGGTTGTTCTCCTCTACAGGCCGCATTTCTCAACTGATTGTCGTAAGATTTTGTGAGCATGTTTGATAATTGAATAGTTTTTTTGTCGACTCAGTTTTTGGAAATTTCACAAAATGTAGAAATGGCAGGCTATTTAATTTTGGGAAATATTAAACTGCACATCAAAACTACTGATTTGCGCAGCAAATATCTGCTGCGGTAGCTAAGGTGAAGGGTAAAAGGGATGAGCGAAGCGAAGCCCCCTTTATCCTTCTTGTTAGGTTCAACATGTAAGAACAACAACAAATACTTATTAATACTAGGGATGCAACGATACGCCTTTTTGCCGATACGATACCGATACCGATACGCTTATAAAAATATCGCCGATACGGATACCGATACCGATACGCCTATTTAATAAAAAAAATGAAGGTAAAATAGATAAAACACAAGTCAAGTCATTATTTTTATTAGGTAATACAAAAATATACACAGGTTGATGCAGTTTTAGTAATTAAAATTAACATTAATCAGATTTTTGTTTAAAAAACAAAGTATTCTTAAGTTTGACGTAGAAAGGCGATTTCGCAAGTCTGTTTGAATGAGACCTGAGGTGGAAAATAGTCTCTCAGATGCGACAGAACTCATTTGGAAACTAAAATACTTCTGCGCCATTTTTTTCAAGTTTGGGTATAAGACGTCATTGCGCCAGAAAGCGAAAGGATCTGCATCTCTCGCTATATTAGGAGACCTTAGGTATCTCTCGACTTCTTCTTTGAGAGAATTACAGCTCAGAGTAGACAGGGGCTCATCTTCCTCGGACTCTCTGATAATATTCTCACAAACGCTCCAAAGCCCGCCACGCGTAGGCATCTCAGAACTTACAGTACTACATGTAGGTGTGACCGTGTCTGATGCTAGATTAAGCTCAAGTAAGTGAACAAGGCGCGTTTTTGCCGTATTAATAGTAGACTGTAATTGAAATATTCGTGCTTTGTAACGAGGATCAAGCATTGTGGCTAAGCAATACGTTTCTTCTTTTTCCAAATCATAAAACTTTTCATTAAGAGCCAATAACAAGTCAGCTGCTAATTTTTGCGATGAATTTTCCCTTTCTGTCGACGGACTTCTTAAGTTTTGTAATAATTTTCGAAGACTGTTAATTAACGGAATGGCGTCAGATAACGTAGCAGTGGCTTTGCTTATTGACTTTGTAGCCTCTTCGAAGTATCGCAAAATGTTCACCACTTCCTCCATCATTACCCATTCTTCAGTCGTAAGTTCTACTTTGCATTTTACACGAGGCAGACAAGCTTGTACTGCAACTCGTTGTTCCAGTAAACGCCTTAATGCCACTAGTGTCGAGTCCCAGCGTGTAGATATGTCCTGGATAAGGACATGATTGGGAATATTATGTGCATTCTGCATTTCTTTTAAAACCTTACTGCTGCTTGTGGAATGACTGAAATGTCCAATGATAGACCTTGCTTTGGTAATCATTTCATTCACTTTGTCATCATTAAAGAGGCCGGCTTTGATAACCAGTTGCAATGAGTGAGCCAAACATTTGACAGGTACAACATCGTAGGTTTTTTGAACTTCTCTAATAGCGACAACCATATTTGCGGCGTTGTCGGTAACTACTGCTCGAACTCGGTCTTGTATACTCCAATCTTGAAAAGCCTTGTTAAGATTACTTGCTATGTTTATACCTGAATGCTGAGCTCCATCGAATGGCATAACCTCAAGGCAGTAATTTTTGTATTAAAAATTTGCATTGATTCCATGAGCTGTCACGCTAATAAAATCATTAGATTGCGAAGAAGAGTCACTTGTCCATATGTCAGATGTTATCACAATATGCGGCAGCTCTTTTAACAGCTCTAGTACTTTAGCTTTAACTCGCTGATAAATTTCTGGTATGACTTTTTCAGTAACATGGGGCCGCGAAACCATTTTATAATTTGGCCTTAGCTTTTTTATTAATCTTTGGAATCCTATTTTGTTCACCAGATCAAACGGCTCCATGTCTACACATATTTCCTCTGCAATAGTGCGAGTAATATCTTTTGCCCGAATATCGTCGTCGCTATAAAGTAATTTCTTATCGATAATCTCCTCCAGAGTGGCTTGTTTCTTAGGTTGTGGGCCATTGTCATCGTCAGACTTTGTTTTCTGGGTAGTCGTTTTCGACGTTGAAGCGGTGTGCAATTCACTTTGATGGTGCCTCTTCATGTGGATCCACAAGTTTGATGTGTTATAACTTTTAGAAATGATGCCACGGGACACTTTTTCTTTACAATACAAACATATTGCTTTGGATTTATCAATTGTGGAAATTTCAAAATGATTCCATATAGTAGAACTTTTGAGCTTTGAAGTTGACATGCCTACTAATTTACTTTATCTGACTCAAACGACTAGTTATAGTTAATAATATACCACGCGCGACAACAGTTAACCTAGCGAAATATGACAATAATATAATATTATGTGCGAGGCGGGCGATACAAAACACTGAATAGAGCGCGGGGTTTCCCCGGGCATAGTTCGTTCGTGCCTCGTTTGCAACGAAAAAGACGAAACAACGCGCGCGTTTACATTGTATTGCATGTTTAACGTGCCTCGTTTGCAACGAATTATACGAGAAAAAACGCGCGTTTACATTACATTTTTAAAGCGCGAAATTTTAAATGTATCGTTGTATCGGCCATAAAAATATCGCCGATGCCGATATATCGGCAAACCCGAAATATCGCCGATGTATCGGTATCGGTATCGTATCGGTTGCATCCCTAATTAATACATAAACATAAGTACTGATAAAATATTTAAAACATAAAAAGTGTTTTTGCTGATCCATTTTTTGCTGCGCAAATCAATATTTTTGATGTCGGATTAAATACCAGCCTTTAATTTTAGTGAAAAGTCAGTAGGTTGTATTTTAGATGGCAAAATGTAGTTTACAAAGTTATTAGTGCGGCTTCTTTCATACTCCATGTACGTAACTAGGTGGATTCATAAGTTTGTATGTGGTGTTGAAAGAAAATGCAGTCGGAATATTTGTATTTATAATAATTTCACTTATTCATCCGATAAACTTCAAGGGGTCGGGGGTGTGAAGGGGCGGAAAATAATTAAAAAAAATGCAAATTTCCTGTATCTCTCGCGAGGTCACAGAGCCACAGATTAATAAAGCAGAGCCACTAGTTCAGTTGGGATTAGACTCCTCTGGTATCGGTCTGAGTGATTATACCTAATAACATTATACCTTCAGCTTCTGACATAGATGTTGATTTCGATTGAACATCAGTCTGATGAACATTTTAGATAGCCACTTAACGATGAGAAAGATAAACTTGACATTGCTGAAGGCCGATTCTACCTACGTATAGATAGTTTGTATTGGGTACATACAACAACACATAGTTACCTATAATTATATGGAATTGCAGTGGAACTGTTCATACACGATGGTTATGATAACCCTACTATCATAGAGTAGATAATTGATCATGATAACTCGTCATAGAAACCTTCGTAGCTGCGGCGATGGGCTAGCACTCTGTCAGAATAGAGTATTGATAAACTAACATCGGCAAAACTGCGCCTCTGCCACCCCATGTGGGATAAGGCGAGCAGCTATGTTTGCGTTGTTAATAAACCATGAAATTCATGAAAGCTTGTAATAAACGTTTAGCGAGTTACTAACACCAACAATGGATTTACCAGTAAATATGTAGCAGCAAAATGGCGCAATATCATATTCAACAGAATCCCACACATTCACTTGTTTCCAGAGACAGGTAGAATCCTTCAACAACCCACGTGCCACTTTAGACATAATACGTGTAAAGATTAGTGAAGGTAAGAGCTTGATTAATGCTAACAAAATCAGTGTGGTATATACTTCCATATTGATTAACATATACTTTATAAAAGAGAGATAAATATGGAAGAAACGGTACACTTTTTCATGATATTCCAGATTAGTTATAAAAAACAGCTCATTTAGCTGATCTTATTGGATGCAGTTGGCCCACGACAGTGAATGGAATGGTTATAATGATAAACTACAGTAATAATTAAATGAGGCACAATAGAATTAACCATACCAGAAGTGCTGTAACTATAAATCGAATGTAATCCAAAACAACAGGATTTTCATTCCTACTCACCGAATACGATAATATACGATACGAATCATATCATACAATGAATTTGATGGTTAAGCAATCATTCACATCGCTAACGAAAGGAACCGAATGGAATGTAGTGGATCACAATGGAAGGGGCATCGAATGCCAACCATGGCATGAATAAATATGTTTTAGAAATTCCGAAACGTGATTTGCTGCACAAAACTTGGTTGCATAATTGAAGAGTCTTGTTTTTTTGGCAATGTTTGTATGCGATTTCTTTCAATCGTGGTTCTTTTTGTATTCCAATGTTAACTATTTTCAATACCGGGCAAGGAGCGAGGGAAATACTTACTACGAATGTTAGTAATAACTACAAAGCATTTGATATTTTTGGTATTTTTGTTTTCGAATTGACGCACGATGCACGATTTCAGTGCTTTTAAATCCCCCATTGTACCTAACGTAATACGTTTTCGTATTAAGTTTGAACTTCGGTTCATTTCTCAATACACGCTTATTTGCTGTTGAGTTCGACACTGATGAGCCCTCACTCAATTGGCCCCAGTGCGTTCATTGCAAGGAATGTTCGAAGTTAATTGGTACAGGCTGGTAAGGTCAAGAATGCGGGATAATCTGCGAACTGTGGCCTCACTTTGAAGACGGCTGGCTGGTATGATACCGAGCTGTACCGCTCGTGAACTGTTAGGGTGGAAAGTTTCAATATGTTATTTATAATTATGGTAAATTAATTTGTAATAATTGAATTGTATTGTATTTTCTAATTTTGTATATTTGTGTCGACTTGGCTTTGCTGTAATGGCACAAATAGATTATGTAAAAAAATAAATAAATAAATAAATAAATTATTTCCTAGCTAGCTAGAAGTCATAACCTTCGGTTTCTTCTTACCTTGTCCATTCTCGATGAAGAAGGCACTTACCTTCGTTATTGTGTGCACTATCAGGTATTATATTTTGGGAACTTTTTTGCAAATCACATCTTAATGGCCATTTTTGTTATCATCAAAATAACTGAGAGTTCGACTTAAATAAACCTATTTCGTGGAATGTGAAGAAAGATTGCTCAAGTTTTATTTCACTCCTATTACATTTAAATAGGCTTGGTTTTCGCAACGACTTTGGCAAGCGGGCGAAAACCGACTTCATGCTGATGGTTGGAGGTTATTGCCACACGTAGTTTGTACAATATTTAGCTTAACAGTCCTCGGGTTACTTGCTAAAAGTTGTAATACCTTGAGCTATGTTTGGTATCATATGTTCTACTACTGTTCTACTGTCTGAAACTACTTATGGGTTACGAACCCATAAGTAGTTTCAGACAGATTTCAACCCGTCATACTACCTACCTACCTGCATACTACTGACAATTTGATCACAGCAGATCTATAACCACCCACAAATATTTTGTGTTCACAAATCTTGTAGGTACCGTTAATTACATTGATAATTACAGGGATTGATCCGAAGACCATCAGCAGGTAGACTCGGGTTCGCTACTCCATTTCGAAGAACGTCTCGTCGAATTACAATTCATCGATGACACCTCATCGAAAGTATAATAAGTCGAACATTAAATTAATCGAATGCTCATCATACTTAAGGTAGATGCAAGCATAGGAATTAGCTTAGAATCGTGCTTCGTTCGCATCGTGGCGCATCAAAGGTTTTCAATTTAACTCCGCATAAACATGAATCTAGATCTTATCAAGCTAATGTTCGTCGGATCATAACTTTATCGTGAGAACGTGTAACAATAGACGCCCTTGGTATGTTATTTGTAGGAATGCGTTTATGTATGTTCACTTGTTGTTTTCCCACCCTTGTTCATTAGGATTTTGTACCTACTTTCCTGTTTCCTATAGCTTTTACAATATTATGATATGTTTTTTCTCACATTTGTTATTGGAAGAACTAATATTAAACACTTTCGTAGCCTGCCTGTCTTAACTTCATACAGATCTGAAATGAGCAAACAGCACGTTCAATAAACCAAGCATACATTTCATATTCAGCCGTGTTTGCGTGATTGAGTAGCGAACGTCCACACATTTAGATGAATTCGTTGTACACTTTAACTACAGTACATTTTGACGTGACGTAAATTATGTAACTTTCTGTCCACAGCGTGACAGCAATGAGAAACCTCTAGCGAAATTACCATGATGACTAGCGTACTACAAATATAGCTAGGGAAAAGTGGCCGGGGCGCCATGCAACTGCGAACGAAAGTTGTATGACTTCAGTGAACACCGATTCCAGAGGCATCACATCCCAAGTATCACTAGAACTAAAGTAACTGAGCTGTTGGAAAACGATTTTGAAAATAGCATCAACGCGGTGGCAATGGCTGTCGGATTTTATGCTGGCGGTTCAGTTCGTTAGTTAGTTTTAGTTATTTTCACGCCTTCAGAATTTCAAATAACAAAATTATTTATTTATTATCTTATTAACTCTTGGGAAAACTTTCTGTCTTCCCTTCCCTCGTCATACCTAGTAATTGTCCTTAAAGATACCTTTTTACGTTTCCGTTGAGCTGTGATTGTGTTTGTAGACAATTTTTGTCCACTAACGGATGTGGTCTGCGCCTACCACGGTCATTAGTTCTCCTATGCAATATTTATTTTAAAGCCGTAACTTTTCGTGTCATTTAGAAATACGTACATTTGTATTTACGAAATCTGTATTTGTTTCACACATGGATGCACGTTTAAACGCTTTGTAATATTCTGAGATTTAGTTTCAAATAATAATCCGATTGTTGACTGGATAAGTAGTTTTTATAAACTGTTAGATCGCTGTTGTTACTAAGTTGTGTGTAATAAATAAATGTAGCCCATTACTTTTCCCACCGAGGGGCACAGGCCTTTAACCGCATTACCGATTAAGCCACACTCCACCACGCTGCCTCAGTGCGTGTTGGTGGAGGGGTTTGACGACCTCTACCACGTTGTATGATATGTCACCGTAAGATAGTCAAAACCCTTAGTTGATAACTGATCAACTCTCGACTGACAGGGTTTAGAATTTACGTTTCTTTTGTTCTTACATGACAACCTAACACGAAGACTATTCGGGGGCTTCGCTGCGCTCGCCCCCTCTAGTCGTCACCTAAGCTACCACAGTGTTTGCTCTGGTATTTCGTTTGAAACTCAAGTTTATCAACTAACGCGTCATATAGTAAGCAGTACGCTACAGTTTACTATATGTCGATAGTTGACCAACTAACGAGAAAAAAAAACGTTAGTTTATCAAATAACGGTTTCGAAAATCTTACGGTGACATATATGTTAAGGCTAAACCTAGGTGTGAAACTAAACTTAAGTTTAGCCGGCTAGTGTTAAGATTATTTTCGAGCCTCGGCTAAAGTCCGAAATAATGTTCATTGCGATAAATTATTTCAACATTAGTCGGCCAAACTGCAGTTTAGCCTCGACGCTGTTGAGGCCAAAGATGGGTGAGAAAATATGGTTGACATTAGCCGACTAAACTTAAGTTTATTTTCCAGTATACCTAGGCTAATTTTGAAAAATTGCCGTCTTAATCTAGAATAAGTGATGATAATGATTCGGTAGCCGTAAACACTGCGGTAGCTTAGGTGAAGGCGAAGCCCCCTTTATCCTTCGTGTTAGGTTGAACGTGTAAGAACAACAAAAAATACTTATACTCGTCTTTTTATAGTTTTTATTGTTCTTACATGTTCAACCTAACACGAAGGATAAAGAGGGCTTCGCTTCACTCACCCCCTTTACCCTTCACCTAAGCTACTGCAGTGTTTTGCCCTGATATTAGAAATAGCTTTCTCATCTGAATAAAATTACCCCGCCCCGCTCCCCGCAGTCGCACGAATACTTCGTTTTCAACATTAGCTAACTAATGTCCAACATTAACCGAAACGCATCAGCTAATGTGCAGTCTAGCCGATTAAAGATGACATCCGTTATCATATCACAAGCGAACATGACTTCGGACATTAGCCGAGGCTCGAAATTAATCTTAAGACTAGCCGGCTAAACTTCAGTTTAGTTTCACACCTAGCTTTAACCGTAACATATATATTATCATTTTATTAACAATAGCATAAAAATGTAGAATTCAGAATAACTTCCTAAGATAAAACTTCTTAACCTCAGAATCCAACCAACATCCACACAATGAGCTGGTGGTTACTGTCAAAGTCTTGCATTTCGGATAGCTGATTCTACGACCATTTCGAAACTGCTCCCAAAGACGACAGCATGCATAACTAACTAGTATTTAATGACACAACCTACAGGCCACGCCAATGATAAGCTGTGCTCTTGCGCACTACCAACTTATACCACCAGACAAACCAATCAAAAACACCTCTACGCCCCATGTGTTAACGGCCAAAACAGTGGCAGGTTTGACTTGGTGTGGCCGTACCATGCACTGCCAGGCACCGGTCTGTTAAGAGTTTCCCGTACAGTACAGTTTTTGTGATTAGTGTCGAGACAATTGAAGGAAATTGTTTATGTGTTACACAATTGTATTGTTTGCTGGGATTGGGTACGGGTGCCTTTACAGCTTTATTTTTATCGTATTTGACCTCTGGGTTGTAGGACAACCAACTTTTGTCCCGCCGGACCTGTTACTGAAGCAGTGTTACGAACATTACAAGGTAATTTGTTCGGTACCCGAATGGCCGAGTCGGCAGTGACCCGCCTACGAATCTAAGGGTCCCGGGTTCGAGTCCCGGTGGGGGCAAATATTTGTTTGATCAGAACTGATGTTTGTACCCTAGTCTAGTGTATGGTTGTATCTATGGTTGTTTATCTATCTAAGTATAATATTTATCTATATAAGTATATGTATCGTTGTCTAGTACCCAAGATACAGGGAATCCTAGTTTGGGGCTAGATCAATGTGTGTAAATAGTGTCCAAGGTGTCCAAGGTACTTTGTAGTCACCAGTGAGTATCTCACAAACATAGCGTCACGCCTTTTCCCATACGGGGTGACAGAGGCACATACACACGTCAGTATCCCACATCTCACCACAATAGTAGCCACGGCAATAGTAGATTTATAGAGTAGCAGTCTGTCTACAGTCTAACTTTTTATCAGCTGCAGTAAAATGACATTTTGTGGGTTGCCGTTTTTTTAAGAATAATAAATAGGGATGTATCTAAATGAGTTAGTGAATTATTCAATAAATGAATGATCAGTTTGGTTTTGTTTTTGAGATTTAATATTAAGTTGTAATGTATTTTTTTATTCTATTATTATTACTATAGTAGAGGATTGATCTTTTTTAGTGGAAGTAGAGGGAGTGTGATGTTCAATATTGTTAAAAGGCGGCCAAGCGTCATCGCAGAACCGTAACTAAAAACCAGTACTACCAACTTGAGAGAGCGTTTTCTTGAGCGATAACTTGTATATGTGTAAAAGGATCAACGTTTATACAACCTTTTGTTTACATGAATAATAGATAGAATTAAGTATGATCATTATGAGTCAGTTATGGAACGATTAGATCTTCTGTGAACTGAATCACATCCCTATTGAGATTAGGCTGTCAACATTGACAATGACATTTAGAAACTTCAGTTTACTGCAGCTGATAAAAAGTTAGACTTTAGAGTGCACCGCTGCCCAATTAAAGCCAATGTTTTTGAAAGATAGGTACTGAGAATTGAAGATACTTGACGACCCGAAGGGCAAAGTCGGCGGTGACCCTGCCTACGAAGCCAAGGGTCCCGGGTTCGAGTCCCGGTGGGGGCAAATATTTGTTTGATGAATACTGATGTTTGTATCCTAGTCATGGTTGTTTATCTAAGTATAATATTTATCTATATAGGTATGTGTATCGTTGTCTAGTACCCAAGATACAGGGAATACTAGTTTGGGGCTAGATCAATGTGCGTAATTTAAATGGTGTCCAAGGTATTATTATATTATTATTAGAATGAACAATGATATTTTCATTCATAGTCTTACATTCGGCATAGTTTTCTTTGTTTAGTCTGCCTTGTGTCTTTGTCCTAATAACATATTTACCGATTCACCAGCCATGACGCTCCATTATAAACCCAGTGCTGTCTAGAACAGAGACAAAAATCGAATCTCTGTATGAACCAAACATTTGTTTAAGATATTTGCATGCGTAGATTTCATTGAAGGTCATGTTAAAGATGTCTGGGTCACCTCATGCTTATCGAAATAACTATTCAATAATATTGACCTGTGGGAAATCATGATGATCATTTATGGAGTACTTGTGAATTTCAGAGCTCCGTGGTCTAATGGGTTTCACGCTCGCTTCTCACACAGGAGATGCAAGTTCGATTCCTGACCATGTACCAATGCGATCATTAATTTATCTTAAGTCATTATAACATCGTGCGGAAACCTTTATTACTGTCACGCGTGGCTGGCTGGCTCAAAGTGGGCAGAATTGTGCCTCTGCCTTATGTTGTGAATTGAACAGACCTTGTACCAATCCAGGTTCTTAATAGTAGTAGTACATAATGGATGGCATTAAAACTCGAGTTTCATAATAATATCACTCGAGGTTTTAATGACTAATTATGTACAGTTATATAGACTAGTTTATCTTCACACATATCATAAGCTCTCTTTGATGTGTTCAGGAACCGCATGTTCGACCGGCATTGTGGCATTGATCATTGCTCTGCACTTGTTTAGCTTGTTCAGTAGTATCAACTGCACAGAAAAACTAGGGGCGGGCGTCGACGCTCGAAATTTGAATGTCATAATATGTCGAAATATTTTACATCATATTATTCAGTTAAGAAATGAGTTTTTACCAAGTAGTATATCATTATTCTGGTCGTAATGTGCGGTTTTTGGACGCAATAAACAGGGTTTATGATACGTGTGTAGATTAACATAAATAAAACATATTTTTTTCCGCTTATGCGTAATTAAACTAATTCTGTTAGATGAGGTAGCAACTGGCCATATCAACATGGAGACACGAGGCAGAATCAAAGTGAGCGGACAAAAGATGTCTTTCCACAGTAGTGGCAAACATTCAAGGCTATTTTGAAAACTCTCCTGAGGCTATCCAGTAGACTGTGCCAATTGTAGAACAATCTTTCGCTCCTACTCTACACAACATCTGTCTCAAAACTGATATCAATAACAGTGGCAGTGTCGGGTAATATGTCTGTATTATCAGAGCCACCCACGTCTGCGCCGAATGGTAGCAAATTATCACACACTGCGATGACGCTGTACCAAACCATCTGCGTGCACGCATCGAACATGACCGTCGATGGGTACCTATTTTATATTTAAATTCAGTTTTCTTTATTAACTTTTTCTACTTTTTCTTTTCATTCTGTGATATTTGTGGCCAGTATTTTCAGAAATCGAGACCGATTATCAGTTTGTCGTGATAATTGATAGGAATCGATTCGTTAAGTCGTCAATTGTCATCGTCATCAAAGTTATCGATTGTTGCATCAATTTGTAGTGCCGTTAGTTCGATTCAGTTACTATTTTAGTATACTTTTGTGATCATTATCGGCGGTGAGTTTTGCGACTGAGTTCTATTGATTTAAATCTTCATCGTAATTGTGATGTCTACATTCTCTGATTGTAAATCAAAGATTGCTGTCTGTTTTAAAGTAATTAAAAGTGGTTTTAAAATTTTGACATTCGATACTGTTGTGAAATAATTATTACCTACTCATTGTCTAGTCATTAATATCGTTGTCAGCTCATCCTATTTTATCCGTCTTACAAATGACATACAAGGAGACATCATATTTACTTCCGAGCTTTTGTCTGACGAAACCAGAGTCTGCTAATTTGTCTTTCGGAAATCGTCAGATAGAATTATCATGTTTTAGGTTAGTTGTTGGTAAAAACTGGTCGTTTGTACGCACCAAATACGTAAGTAGTACAGCTGCTTATAAATGTCTTTGTTTGGTTCAGTGGAAATTATTTCAAATATGCAACCATATTGTTTGATACAATAGCCAGCTGTTGTCATGGTATGACGCAGCCACACCTGTTTTGTGTCTTTAACAAAAAAAATACACATATAATCTTAAGACTAGCCGGTCTTTGTAGATAAACTAAGAGTTGTGTAAGATTGAATAAGAGGTATTTCCATTAGAAATGTAGGTCTTAACCGATAAGCTAATCCATGTACTTATCCATTCATTGTCCTTGTTACATAAATCCGTATTACAAATCGCAAATTCATCGGCAACTAGTCACACAATACTTAATGCCCTGGAAATATGGGTCATAAAAAATCTTATCCTAAAGATAACTTAAATGCATTTCATTGTTTAGCTGCATGTTGGCAGCGAGAATAACCTGATAATGATAACATTGACTTTTCATACATTAGGTAGTAGTACTAACTTTGTAATCACGCATGTGAAATCAGAGAACTAAAACAACGAAGTCACCATTAAAACTGCTTAGAAACTTTTCGAATTTCAAGAATTAAACATTAAACATTAAACATTTTACATACAGGCACATACATTGCTTCTGGCCCCACATTAGGATACCCTGTGTCGTGGTAACCAGAAACAGCGACGTCACACACATATAAACATCCAAGACGGGGATGGGTTTTTTTTTCTTTTCTTTACCCCAGCCGGGGATCGAACCCGGGACCTCTCGCATGGTAGGCAAAGCCACAACCGCTGCGCCACAGAGGCCGAATGATTTTTAGCAAAGCGGCACTGGCTATCAACACAAAGTCCATTCTGTGTCATGATTTGCCTTCCTTGACCTTAATTTCCTTTCTTAACATGCGAGTCTCCTTGTTACAGCGGCGTATTTCCCTGGAAGATCACCAAACACCATGACCCCCCGTCGCCCGAATCCCGTGTGCCCTGGCGGCTCTTCGGAAGCAAGTCGAGCGGTAATCTAGCAGCCAAGGCGTTAGGGGCGGAGGGGCAGAAGACCCTCACTCCGTGCTCTTCGGGGGCAAATACGCCCCATCATCATAGGAGGCAGGGGTCCTCGGCGAGCGAGAAGCAGTTTGAAGATCTGGTGGCGAGCTCGATAGCGCTGATTCAGCATGACCGGTGAGTACCTTAAAATAAGGGCTATATATCTTTTACTCCTTGTCCTATTAAGACATGTTGGACCTGGAGGAAGGGCTATGATGAAATAAACGGCCAAGGGCGAGTCGGACTTGCGCACGAAGGTACCACGAAACTGTTTTGCCCTTAGTTGTGCCCCCCCTATTTAAACCATACGTTTATAATTATTTTTCCTGTAATATTTAAGAAAAGACCTAAGTATGACGTATTTTTAAAAAAAATTGGGATCAGTAGTTTCCGAGGTTATAGTGCCGGGATGGTATTTTTTGCCTATTTTCAAAAATAACTTTTTAACTAAGTATTTCAAAAAATATATTTAAGATCCTCGAAACAAGCCTTTCATTTTATACATCACACGAGACAGTTTTTTTTGGGGGGGTCAAATCAGGGAAACGTTTAAATGAAGGAAAATGTTAAAACCCAACATTTCCTGTAATATTTAAGTAAAGATTACGAGATTTTAAAAAAAATTTAGGATTAGTAGTTTAGGAGATGAGGGGCGACGAGGGGGGAAGGTCTTTTTTGTCTTATTTTAATTATTATTTTTAAGTCCAGTAAGGTTCTTGCAACAAGCCCTTTCACTTGACAAGTCACATGAAACAGCTGAAAATTTTATATTTTTTATTTTACTGATTTACCCCCCAAATTAAAACTTATTTTATTTACGTAACACGTTCGTGTTTGGGTCACAGAAATACATACGGGTATCAAATTTCAACTTAATCGGCTCAGAATTCGGTAGTTATCCAGGTGTTTGTAGATCGATGCAAAAACTTAAAGCTAAGCTATTACCGAACATTTAGAACCATTTGAGTTAATCGCCTATGGCGAAGTGGCATTTATGTTTTAATGATGATTTATTGTTTTTGGCGAACATTCCCAGATTTTCACAGTTAATCATATAATAACTGCGAATTATCATTAAAATTGATTCTAATAAAACGCTTGCGAAAAGCATTCTTATAAATCTTTATATGTGCATCTGCTACTTCAGACTTAGTTTTTACATAGACCTTTGGAGAGCACGACAAGACAGACTGATATGAAAGTTTTTAATTTATTTAATTTGACTACTAAATTGCCAATATTATACCTAGTGATTGCATTTTTTTTGCTAATGCTTGTTCTAATTGTTACCGTGGGAAACGAACACTTTTCGCAATGTGAGCATAGTCAATGAGGCTCAAAAAAATGTTATGGCTTGTTGCTATAAAAAGTGAGTGTGTTCGCGAAAAAATCTGAGTGTAGTAATAGAATTCTACACTAGTAGTTCTGTGAGAACAGTAGACCTCGCTTGTTTAAAATTTTAGGCTTGTAGGTCTGCTAGAAGCTCATTAGAATTTTGTTGATCGATGATGAGTCAGTCAGAGACAAAATGACGGAACTTTGAAGGCTGTCGTTTCCAATCTATTGGTTCAAATTGACTGAATTTTGGGAATTTACCTAATTAACCTCACAATGACCACGGGCATCATATAATGCCATTTTCCCATTATGTATCGGCTATGAATTTTATTACCATGGAATGAGGTTCAAAAATAATTGAGGCGTCTAGCTTTATCTACGAAATAGCTACAGGGGGTCTAAAATACCCCGAAGTGCTTCCCCCACCACTTTCCCGTTTTGGACTTTTATTTTGCAACATCGAGTGTCGAATGAAGTCCTTCGTGTGCCTCTCAAGTTTGATTGAAATCCATCCACCACTCCCCCCTTTCCCCCCCTATTTAACCCCAATCAAAATTCGCGATCGACAAAAAAATTATCAAGGAACTTGTATGCCAATTTTCGTCAACATCGGTTGAAAAATGCGACCTGTAGAGAGAACATACATATACAAAGGCATTTTTGGCCAAAAGTAGGCGAGATTGAAAATTGAAGCTAAGGTTACAGAACAGCTTTAGAAATTAAACCCTTAATTTTAATGGTTACTGTTCGTTTTGTTGAGAAATATAAAAAAGCCCTCTGCCTCAATATAATCAAGCGATATTTTACCGAGTTCTGTATTTGACCTCGATGATAAATGCTGCCTTTTATTGCTGTAAATAAGCTCAGCCTAATAACACTAAAACTCCACCTGTGTCTGTTTCAGTAACACGGTTTTCACGCATTGATTTTTGGTCGGACTTAGTATTTGTGTAAATGGGTCAGGCTTTACTACTGTACAAAAGTCGGCCCTGCTATGTGACCTCACTTTTGGAGTGGTACCTACATTTTTTTTTCGAATCAATTTTCTCCACTATAAAGTCATCTACAGATTTTATTTTTGGATTATCGTTTATTGAGTATTTGATTAAGATCCTCACTGAAGGAAAACGCGATTGGATTAAATTTTCTCGATAGAATTTAGTTACGAAAATACCTCTAAATTATTTTATTTTGTCCTGACTAATTTCATTGCGGAATTGAATTCAAAATGTGGATATTATGTATTTGTAAACTCTCCTTGAAAATCGTAGTTTATCTGTTAACAATTGTTATGTGGTTTGGCGCTACGTTATTTTAGTTTGATTCGAGCGCATTATGGGCGCTCTCTTTTCTTTCTTATGTGGAACTAATTAAAGCCTTCACTTTCGTTAACATTCGTATTCTTTTAGATATATTTTTTCGTATCACCTTAATATATTTTGTAAACATGCTATCCTATGCATTGCCTCTGGCACTATGAAAGGCATAACATAATGTAAAATTTATAAATCGCCTGAAATTTTTTCCGCATTAGGATCCAATTTCCAGTGCGGCGCCGCCGGCGGTGTCCGCCGCTGCAGAATCGTACTCTACACTACAGCCACGAGCGCAGATGTATATCGGACGCTGCTTGGATCATCTGTTATAGATGTTATTGGCCTTGCGATGATGATGACAAGATCTTCCTGTACTTAGTATATTTTTCATGACCGCACTTTTGAGTCTTACAAACACATTAAACAGCGTTTTGCGGGAAAAGTGCCGAGTGTGTTTGTGTACGTAAATACAGAAATGAACAGTGGGTATGCTGAAAATGGCATTCTATTCTTGACCAGACTATAGTCTTCACAAAAAAAAGGCCCGGTGGCCCAAACTAAATTCAACCTTATTACGTCAGTGACACGGACGCTGTCACCGGGCCTTTTATTTTGTGAAGACTGTAAATGGTCATAAATTTTGTAATAAATAGTTCGTGCCAGATCAATTGGCAAACGAAACCTCTTTCCGTATTTCGCAGTGTTGTGAGCACTGCATATACATACATACATACTTAAATAATAAATGTGTAGTAATTCCTATGAGCAAACATTCGTCCCTCCTAGTGAGTGGTAATTATTTGCACAAATATTTAGAATTATTTACATAGAAGATAAGTTATCTATCATGATAAACGAACGAGTAAATCTAAGTGAAGTAGGAAAGTAATGTGTTGTTGTTTTTGTTTTGTTGTTCTTATCTTACCTATGGTTCGCGACGGGTGGGTATGGCAATCGGGAAGACGTTATAAGTTATGATTTAAGTAAGTTGTTACTTCCCTATCGTCTTTAAAAATGACAGTCGGTTGCATTAGTGGGTTAGCATGAGAATGACAGTCGGTTGCATTAGTGGGTTAGCATGAGAATGACAGTCGTTTGCATTAGTGGGTTAGCATGAAAATGACAGTCGGTTGCATTAGTGGGTTAGCATGAGAATGACAGTCGGTTGCATTAGTGGGTTAGCATGAGAATGAAAGTCGGTTGCATTAGTGGGTTAGCATGAGAATGACAGTCGGTTGCATTAGTGGGTTAGCATGAGAATGACAGTCGGTTGCATTAGTGGGTTAGCATGAGAATGACAGTCGGTTGCATTAGTGGGTTAGCATGAGAATGACAGTCGGTTGCATTAGTGGGTTAGCATGAGAATGACAGTCGGTTGCATTAGTGGGTTAGCATGAGAATTAAGTGAACGCGTACTCCAGTAGGATATGGGGGGCGAGTGGGCGACAGACAGACTTTCTTCCCCGAGTGCCATCCCAACCCGTCGTGAACTATAACTTCCCCGAGTGCCATCCCAATCCGTCGTGAACTATAACTTCCCCGAGTGCCATCCCAACCCGTCGTGAACTATAACTTCCCCGAGTGCCATCCCAACCCGTCGTGAACTATAACTTCCCCGAGTGCCATCCCAACCCGTCGTGAACTATAACTTCCCCGAGTGCCATCCCAACCCGTCGTGAACTATAACTTCCCCGAGTGCCATCCCAACCCGTCGTGAACTATAACTTCCCCGAGTGCCATCCCAATCCGTCGTGAACTATAACTTCCCCGAGTGCCATCCCAACCCGTCGTGAACTATAACTTCCCCGAGTGCCATCCCAACCCGTCGTGAACTATAACTTCCCCGAGTGCCATCCCAACCCGTCGTGAACTATAACTTCCCCGAGTGCCATCCCAATCCGTCGTGAACTATAACTTCCCCGAGTGCCATCCCAACCCGTCGTGAACTATAACTTCCCCGAGTGCCATCCCAACCCGTCGTGAACTATAACTTCCCCGAGTGCCATCCCAACCCGTCGTGAACTATAACTTCCCCGAGTGCCATCCCAACCCGTCGTGAACTATAACTCGATGGTATTTTCATAGGCACAAAAAAATTACTATTTAGGCTGTGACTTCTTTCGGATTATCTTTACACAACAAATTCGAAAAGAACTAAATTATTATAAAGCTGTGATGGATATGACTATGTTGTGGCCATATCATAGATTTGATAATTTCATGAAATGGCCAACCATTGTTGTATTACAATCACAACTTTCATTGAACGAAGAAATAAGGACTAAACAATGCGGTAGCTTAGGTGAAGAATAAAGGGGGCGAGCGCAGCGAAGCCCCTGAATAGACTTCGTGTTAGATCGACATGTATATTTCAAATCACAACATTCAAAACCTTCTGACCCGTTCACCTTTATGGCTACCACATCTATATCAATCAATACACATTTACTGCCTCCTCATTAATTAATAGCAATCCGCAAAGCTTCGTTATGCCACAATGCGAAAACAATATGGTGGCTGTACGGAACCCTCGAAATACCAATAGTGTAACGCACTTTACGTATTTGACAAGTTTTATATCGATTGCCCTACATTCCGTTGCTAAGAAACAATGGGCGGAGCCAAGGGCGCCACCAAGTGATGACGAAATTAAACAAACGATGGGGGAAGGAAGACATAATACCGATTTAGAATACTTATCTATTAATATACCGAAATTAATGAATACGGAAATCCCAACTGTGTTGTAAAATATGTAGGTAGGCAGAGAAATGTTTAGTGCTTTGTTTATGGTCTTCACGCTGAACAGTATAAACGAAAAAATTATTAAACTGCACATCAACAATACTGATTTGCACACCAAATATCCCTTATATTTGCTGCGGTAGCTTAGGGGAAGCGACGCTCCCTTTATCCTTCGTGTTGGGTTCAACATGTACGAACAACAAAAAATACTTAAAACACAAACTTAAGTACTCATTAAATATTTAAAACATAAAAAGTGTTTTTGCTGATGCTTTTTTGCTGCGCAAATAGATATTTTTGATGTGCGATTAAATACCAGTCTTTATAAAGTGCACATATCAAACGGTTGAAGAGGATCAAATTTTGTCGTCAAAAAAATAACCCCTCACCTAACTTTTTATAACCGTTTTATTTTTGCGTTTACTTTGTGCCGAATGCAAAAACATATTTAATTTCTAGATGGAAGGGTTTGTCGGGTTCAAATTAACTGGATAGAGATGTTGAAGGACAGCGGACACTGGCAGTATCGAATAGTCGCTAAAAAGTGCTAACTGTAAACATAAATTACGCTTTGTTTATGAATAAAACTCTATTTTTTGAGCACTTTTTTAGTGATTCATGTTTTTAACAAAATTTGGTTCCCAAACAAAAATATTTCACTATGGAATACAATACAATACAAAACACACAAGTACTTACATCAACAGGAAAGTTTCTATGACAGGAAAGTGACACGAAGTTATGGAAGAAAACACACAGAGTACTTACAAAGAAGAGTATAGATGATGATGATGATGGTGTTGTTCGCGTGCTTCGTTAGTGAAATAACTCCAACTCAGCATATAATGCTAGCAGAGCTGATACGCTGATTTTTGGTCGGAACGGAACGATTTGATATCTTCAACGATATATTAATAATGAGTTATGCTAAGAAATCTTAGTCTTATGTTTGGTTGGATCGAACAGCCTACTGTGGCTCAAGCAGGAATAATTACTAGAGTGAAAAAGTGTTCGAGTTCAGATAAAATGAACCTTATGTCATTGGACATAAGAGACACTGACAGTTCGATTCGCATACTTTTTCGACACGTCATTATTCCTGCTTCCTACACTGTTTGGTATGGGACACTGAAAGATATAATTTTATGTTTAGTTGCTCTGATCAAATCTTAAATGTGGTCCTACGGGCAGACGATTGATACTTACGGGGAACTGAAACATAATGTTTCGAAGTCAGTTGCTCTGACCAAATCTTATGTGGATCTACGGCCAGCCGGCTCATTTGGTACATATGAGTATGGTGAACTGAAAAATAATCAGATGCTCTGATCAAATATTATGTATGTGTCGCCTATGGCCAACCGATTGGTACTTATGGTGAAACGAGCCGTAAGCATGAATAATTACGCATCGAAAAAGTATGCGAATAGAACTGTCAGTGACTCTTACATGTGTACAAAGACAAACTTAATCTTATCTGAACTCAACCATTTTTTCGATCTGCCAATATTTGTACATATTTTACTTTATGCTTCCTACTCAAAGTCAAAGTCTAAAGTCAAAGTCAAAGTCAAAGTCAAAGTACTTTATTACTGTAGATATTTACATATACTTAGCAAACGTCATTTTTTGCCTCTTCTCTACATTGGACCACTGTGGGAGAAGAAGGGCGAAGAAAATCCCACAGATTGATTTTTAGATCTCTTTTAAAAATAGGTTGTGCTTAACTAATACAATTTTGATTTTTTTATTTAATAAGCAGGCAATAATAAATAATTACAAAATTATTAACAGCGAGGTCTGTGTTGAACTAGATTAACCCCCCATACAGTCCTGTCATTTAAGTAATCTCGAACATTGTAATATCCCTTTTTTGACAAAGTCGCTTTAACATGCTTTTTAAATTGCTCAAATGGCAATTTCAAAATCTCCAGAGGTATCTTATTATAGTAGAGAATGCACTTACCCTTGAAAGAATTGCTAACCTTCGCGAGTCTAAATCGGGGCGCACACAGTCTGTGATTATTTCTTAGGTTAACATTGCAGCTATCGCTAAGTTTGGTAAATGTTGTAACGTTCTTGCGTACATACATTATATTTTCGAAAATAAATTGACTAGCTACAGTTAGTATGTCAATTTCTTTAAAAAGCTCTCTTAAGGAGTCTGTTCGTTTTAAATTATAAATTGCTCGAATAGCTCTTTTCTGTAAAATAAAAATAGTTTGAATATCCGCTGCTTTCCCCCACAACAAGATACCATAGGACATGACACTATGAAAGTAACTAAAATATACTAGCCTAGATGTAGCCACATCCGTGCTTTGTCTGATGTTCCTAACAGCGTAAGCCGCAGAACTTAATTTACCAGCTAATTTATCTATGTGGGGTCCCCACTGCAATTTGCTATCAATGGTTATTCCAAGAAACTTCGCATCATTTACTAATTCTAACGTGCGGTTGTCTAACACTAAACTGGTCTCAACTTGCCTGACATTTGGAAGTGAGAATTTGATACATTTGGTTTTACCAGCGTTTAACAATAAATTATTAACTGTGAACCAATTCAAGGTTAAAGACAATACACCATTAACATCATCAAAATCTCCTTTTTGTCTTTCAATTTTGAAGACCATCGAAGAATCATCAGCAAACAACACTATGTCAGTAAATTTCTATGTCCAGATGCTCTGATCAAATCTGATATGTGGGCGGGATACCTATTTCTGTATGGGAAATATTAAACTACACATCAATAATACTGATTTGCACAGCAAATATACTAATTTTCACAGAAAATATCAGGGCAAAATACTGCGGTAGCTTAGGTGAAGTGTAAAGGGGGTGAGCGAAGCGAAGCCCCCTTTATCCTTCGTATAAGGTTGAACATGTAAGAACAACAAAATACTTAAAACATAAAAGTGTTTTTGCTGATCTTTTTTTGCTGTGAAAATCAGCATTTCTGATGTGCAATTAAATACTAGCCTTTCTGTATTTTTACCTGTTCACACAAACATTCTTATAAAACTGTTTACGGGGCCTGAATCTTTCTTATAGGTATTTTCCGCCTCTCTCTTTACCTACCTCGGGATTCTAAGAATGTGATTATATTTAATGTTATGTTATAAATAATCCAGTACAGCCTGCTCATTAATTAAGTGCTGCTCATTTTCTCACCATTACTTGAGGCGTGTTAGTAAACAGTTATCCAATCAATCCTATTCCTGCTCTATTCCACTAACGCATAGCGGTGAGATGACAGTGAAGTGTTCGTTACGTTTCCCAATAATTTAGAAAAACCTCTTAACCTGCTGAGACGCAGAGCACCTAAAAAGGAACTTTTTTGACAAACTTAAACTAGATGATCACCGTAAGATAATATTGTGGGCATTTGTGGGGCAATAATATAAAATTTGTCTTAATTGTTATGTCATTATTTTTGCTTTTTCGGCCAGCAGAGATGTGAAAAGGGAAATTAATGAGAAAATGCATGGTATAATAATGTAAAACCATTTTCATGTCTCCTAAGCGGCGGCGATGAGCTAGTGCCCCTATTGCGCAAAAGCGTGGGTACATATCTGTGGTCTGTTCCTCATTACGGCAAAAAACTTGATGATCTATTTGTGTTTATGTGAGGGAAACTGCAGCCTTTTGTGAGTCTCAAGATACGCAAAATAATAGAATTAAAGCAGTTTTTTCTTTATACTAACTTGTTGATCATGAATGTCAGCTTGCATTCGTGAACGTATAAACGTAATTTGATTATTTTTGCTCGATAGAAAAGTCTCCTGAAGTTATCACAAAATCCGTTTATCAAAATATATTATTTTAAAATTCCCAAAGGAAATTTATGTTTTTCTGTCATAAATTATTAAGGAATTTATGTTTTTCTGTCATTCCTCTAAAAATGGTGAAGTCTCCTGAAGTTATCACAAAACCCGTTTATCAAAATATATTATTTTAAAATTCCCCAAGGAAATTTATGTTTCCTGTCATAAATTATTAAGGAATTTATGTTTTTCTGTCATTCCTCTAAAAATGGTGAAGAGCATTTTTTACATTTAAATCCTATTCTTCTAAAAGTAATCTGAAGGTGAAATTCTATGTGCACAACCTTAAGCATTTTCTAATCTCATAAATTGTCATTGGTAAAACTGTTGTGCTAACATCAGATAAATGCATACCACATTGCTTCACTGTCACAGAACCGCTATTCATTAGCAGAATACGACCCCGCAATTCCGCTCCATTTGAAACAAAAAAAAACCCACAGCCTTAGAAACAGTAATTCCCGGGGCTTGAGCAGGAAATTCCAGTATGATTGCTAAATTACATGCTTCTGGCTGCAATTTTGCTTGCGACCGTCTCTCTTCGTGTTCTGAGAGACTTCGGGCCGGATGCCCAACCCACAACTCAATGTTTTACTAATACTCAAGTCGAGTGAAGAAGCATTATCCCCCTATTTAGAATTACAGGTAGTATGCATGTACTTATTTATTAGTACATACGTATATAATATTAGTTGTATTATATTATAAGTATGTAGTATATAATTATAGCAATTATATATTTTATTTTATTTATTAATATTTATGTAAGTACTCGTTTATTTCGTCATATTTTTGTACACATATTTCTACCCCTGCTCAGCAATCAACCTTTCCCACTTTAACATGGTTTGCTGGAAGAGATCTCTTATTAGAGATTTGCTCGCTTTTGTACACTTTTTTATGTAAGTAACCCTTTTTTATATAATACGTTACGATCACCATAATGTTAAACTACTTGGTAAAAACTCATTTCTTATCTGGAAAATTACACATTATGACCATAATGTGTAATTTTTCTACATATTATGACATTCAAAGGACATTGTCCATTTTCGGCTAAGCGTGGACAGAATGTACGAGGTAATACGAGATAACCACTGATTATAAATAATTCCATTACGAATATTTTCGATTATCTAGTTGTGTAAATCGACAGTTAAAACTTAAAGGGAATTTATTTGAAACACAGTCTTTAATCAGTCGACCGGACGACATTTTATTTTCGGTATTGCCATGTAAAAAACTTAATAAATCACCAATTACACATAAATCACTTTGTGGTCTCTAAAGTAGCACTTTTAGTACCAATTTTTCTTTCCCATAAATAAAGTACATCAATTCAAATGCATTAATACAATACATGCGCGATTCTTCGCATTTAATCGTTGTTCAAATTGACAAAAACAAAGCTCGATTTGTGGGTAAACTACTTATTCAATACTATATTCAATAATACAATACTAGACAAAAATAAAAATAAACAATTGTCACCGGCGGCGGCGCGGCGGTCAGGTCACTCACGCCACAGAACACAATACAAACCTTTCGTTCTGTGTTTGCCGTTTCGATAATTCGTGAATATGTTTGTTTTCTACTTTGGCTTGTTATAATGGACCCCGACTCCGCGTTTGTTGATGTGTTATTGCTATTGAAATGTTATTTTATTTGAACATAACCTCTCAGTAGACATACAGGAAAAACTCACGACACAGGCATATTGACACAAAATAATTACTGTTATTAGTTTCTTACCAACCTGTACTTCAAAACCTAATAGTTAGTTTCGATTCAAATGTCTGTTCACGTTTAGCCGAAACGCCCATACAAAGTGGACAATGTCCTTTCGAACGCCGACGCCCGCCTGCGTACCGCCCTTAGTTTGTCTGTGAAGTTGGTACTACAGAACAAGCTAAACAACTGCAGAGCCACAATGCCGGTCAAACATGCGGTTCCTGAACACATCAAAGAGAGCTTATGATATATGTGTAGATAAACTAGTGTATGTAACTGTACATAATTAGGCATTAAAACTCTCGAGTGATATTATTATGAAACTCGCCTTCGGCACGTTTCATAAACCCACTCTCGAGTATATCAATACTCGAGAGTGGGTTTATGAAACGTGCCTCCATTATGTGGCAGTCACATAAACTACTATTGTGTGCAATAAAGAAAGACATAATGACTCAAACTGTTGCTGTCTCTGTATCGCTCGAGCAGCTGTCTGCTTCTGCTATTCATGGCGTGTTAAGGTCGGTTATCTGAGGCCAGATGCACAACAGGCAACTCACTAACACTCAAAGTAACACCAGCGCCTCTCTCTTGGTAGATAAATGCATCGGACTTATTATTTGAACTTAGCATTGAGCTGGGGCCCATATCTGTACTGTTGATTGCACCAAGACCGCTCCGAAGGGCGATAAACGCCGCATTTGAAAGTCATGGCCGATTTCACCAACGATCCCTATCTTTTAGGGGACACTTTATTTCTTTCAGGGGCCACCTAGCAATTGTTTCGATTTGCCCTAAGTGTAAGAGTCATCTAGGCTCCTTGGGGACCCCGGCTACCGAAACACTCGCTAGACAGCTAAGAAAAAGAGCTAAGTGTCTCTTAACTGTTGGTGAAATCGGGCATCAGTCTCCCAAACAAAGTTGGTGCCGCCGACAACCCAAACACGGCATTCCGCGCCCTTCGTCGGAGCGGTCGCGATGCCATCCCCAGTTCAGAATTGAGCCAGGTCTTCGGCATTTGGCTAATACGCTAGGTAGGACGTTCAACCAGTACAGACCCCGCCAGGTTGTTTGGCCTTTGAGGCAGCTATCACCTGTCTCTCTCGCCCATGTATTCATCTCTCTTGTATACCTCGCGCCACGTGTTATGAGCGGTGGCCTTGAATACGCAGTAGTCACTTCAATACCTGTACATATGCGCAGTAACTCCCGCCAACGTCGCCCAGCACTCTTAATTCGTGGCGCGAGGTCTACCTATGCAGCGCTACCCTCTCCAGGCGGCATTCCCACGCCAACAATATCAGCGTCAGCTGTACAAGAGAGACATGGGCGAGACAGAGAGAGATGGGAGCTGGCACAGAGGCCAGGAAACCTGGCGCCCGCGCCGGCTGAATCATCATGAATAGTATACCTACTTATTTTTTCCATAAATATACACTTGAGAAATCACTTTATCTATAACACATTTCTGGTTGGTTGAGTTCCTCCTCAGACTTCCTCAGTATCGTTCGCATAGTAAACTTGCAGTTTACGACTACTGATAGCTCTTGTAGCACAGAATTTTGTTTCGGAATGCGGATATAAATAGACGAAACATCTTGGCGCCAGTTGTTCCTGCCTTAACGTTAATGTTGGTTTTATAACCTACCTTTTGAACGCTTATAACTATGTTACAGTAAGCGTCGGTGACGGCGATTAGGTCCGAATTTTTAATATTTAGTGTGTGTTTTCCGAATTCTAAAAATGACATACCTACCTACTCTTATTTTTGTTAATTCTAATTGTAATAGTATTTATTTTACGTCCCTTTTTCCGAATTATTGCTTGTGCGCTAGGTTTCGCAAGTTTTCACACATTATCTTAATTTATCAATTTATTTCAGACACGAAATCCATGATACAAAAATAGCAAAAAAAAAGTCATAAATCACAGTAAGTGAAATGGAAAGCAATAGCACAAATTAAAACAACAAGTAAAATATGCATATACACACACTCACACACAAACCCACCCTCGCATACACACACAATTTCAATATAGGCACAACATAGTTCATAATTAATAATTTCTTTATTGCACACGAATAATATAGTCAACAACATTTACATAATAGTGTAAAAAGGCGAGCTTATCTCAAATAAGCGATCTCTTCCAGTAAACCAAATTAGGATGAGAAAGGTTCTTCATGATCTCCATCATCTTTATGATCTTCCCAGTGTCTCATAAACATAGGACTGTTGATCCCTCAGAGAAACGAAACTCTTTGCCGACCCGAGGCTTACGCCTTGCCGAGTCGGCAGTGACCCTGCCAACGAAGCCAAGGGTCCCGGGTTCGAGTCCCGGTGGAGGAAAATATTTGTTTGATGAGAACGGATGTTTGTACCCTAGTCATGGTTGTTTATATAACTAAGTATAATATTTATCTATATAAGTATGTGTATCGTTGTCTAGTACCCAAGATACAGGGAATCCTAGTTTGGGGCTAGATCTGTGTGTAAAAAGTGTCCAAGGTGTTATTATTATCCTATTCGCCGGCGGCAGAGGCAGAGAGCCTACGAATGTATTCGGGCTGCCGCGACCACGACATATTATTGAGATAATGTCTAGAATCTAGATAGAAGAGCGTATTATGTCTTTGCCTACCTCTTCTTTCGAGAAAAAAAGGTTATAATTATAATGTTAGAACAATAACTGTATGAAAAGAGATACAAGGAAGGGTAATCCGGGAAAAAGCACCGATTTCATCCTAAATTATTGTGCATTTACTCACTAATTAAAGATTATTTAGTTAACCTGATGTCCAAGTTCTCTTTAAAATATTGTAACAAGATATATTGAATAAGCCACTTGGCATAAGTAAATAATACATAATATTACATAATGGAGGGCATTAATACTGGAGAGTGAGTTTCATAATAATATCACTCGAGATTATGTATAGTTACATACACTAGTTTATGTACACACATATCATAAGCTCTCTTTAATGTGTTCAAGAACCGCATGTTCGACCGGCATGGTGGCATTGATAATTCCTTTGCACTTGTTTATCTTGTACAGTAGTACCAACTTCACAAACAAAGTAGGGGCGGCACGCAGGCGGGCGTCGGCGTTCGAAATTTGAATGTCATAATATGTAGAAAAATTACACATTATGGTCATAATGTGTAATGTTTCAAATAAGAAATGAGTTTTTACCAAGTAGTTTAACATTATGCCGATCGTAACGGTTTTTGTACGCAGTAAAGAGGGTTTGTGATACGTTTAGATAAACATTCTTAACATCTCAAAACTATTAAGCACGAATGCTTATTCGTGCAATGTATCTATGCATCATTGAATAGCTGATATTCTAATAGAACGCCACATGCGTATTTAATGTCAAATGAACATATTCATGTCGATTTTAATACACGGTTGATTAAATCGCGCTCTTTCGGGTTTTTGTGTGTGGTCGTTACACCGTTTCAGAACAATCCCCGTCCAGTTCTTATTTCTTTCTTTCGTGAAATTGTTATTTTGAGACATCTTATTGGCACTTATAAATACGATATAATAAAATTGTTATTAAATAAGATTATTTTATTTTGTACTTTTAAAAAAATAATGACGAAAATTGTAAAAATGACGTCCCCTAGAGCTTGTTGGTGCTAACTTCTCTGACGGGCACTGGAGTTTCCTTTTCCTGTGCGAGATTCAGGCACGAATCACCACTTGAAAGGGAAGTTTTCTTTTGCAAAGTCAAACCATAATCAGTTATTTTCATCATTTTAGTTGGTCATATTTGATTTATTTTGAATTAGGGTTCCGTACCCGAAGGGTACTATTGCTAAGCCTCCGCTGTCCGTCCGTCCGTCCGTCCGTCCGTCTGTCAGCAGGCTGTATCTCATGAACCGTGGTAGTAAGACAGTTGAAATTTTTACAGATGATGTATTTCTGTTGCCGTTATAACAACAAATACTAAAAAAAAACAGAATAAAATAAATATTTAAGGGAGCCATACGACAATTCTTTCAATACCGTTTAGTAATGTTTACCAATCATATTCACAATATTGTACATAAATGGTATTTTATACCTAACAGGAATAATATTCGCCAGATAAATCACAATGCTCGGTAATTTAAAGATGAATAACAGGCGAATACGTCATTCGCAATGTAATTAGCTGTTGAATCACGCTCACTGAACGCTCTTTGTAAAGAAGCAGCTTCGGCTATTCGTGATAGATAATGCTCGAATAGATTTGCTTATAATTTTGAATAATTTATTTATAATTTGCCTCACTAAATAATCTGATTTACATTGCCTTTAGCAGTCATTTTGAAAATGGGTTATGTGTGGTTAAGTGTTTCTCAAAGACTATACTAGACACTTAATAGAAGTTTATGTGACTGATACATAATGCCTAATTATATTTATGTACAGTTACATGCACTAGTTTATCTACACACATATCATAAGCTCTCTTTGATGTGTTCAGGAACCGTATGTTCGACTGGCATTGTGGCATTGATAATTGCTCTGTAATTGTTTAGCTTGTTCAGTAGTACCAACTTCACAGACAAACTAGGGGCGACACGCAGGCGGGCGTCGGCGTTCGAAATTTTAATTTGTATGTTTGTCGAAAATGTATACATTATGTTCATAATGTGTCAATATTCAGATTAGAAATGCGTTTTTACCAAGTAGTAGTATTAGGCAGGTCGTAACTTACGGTTTTTGGACGCAGTAACGAGGGTTTATGAAACGCGTGTAGATATCTAGGTAACTCGTTCATAACTGTAACATACATGACTATTATTATATGTTCTGCTCTCTGATTTGTACGTAAGTAAATAAAATAAATCCGGTCAAGTGCGAGTAGGACGTCGGTCCCGCACACGGAGGGTTCCTTACCATTGTATACGGGAAAACGTAAGACAACAGTCTTTTGTACGGGTATACATTTTTAATAATTAATAATAAAATATTAAATAATAGGTAGGACTACATTCAAAGCCGTACATCGAAACACTGAAAAACTCATGTTAACATGTACTCATGTTAACGAACTTCTTCGCTCATTGATACCGGAAGTGGATAGAAATTGAGTAACTTATTTACAGAAATAAAATCAAATATGATAAAAAATACTTAATATTATTTATAAATCGAATGAGCAATTATTAATCGTATATTGACAAATAACTAAGTACAAAACTCAATACCCGCAATTAAAGATCTTTTCTGATAAGATCGGGAGAGACCAGTTCAGTTCACCAATAAACAAATAAAACAAAATGTCTAAAAAACTGGCCATACAAATAATCTCTTCTATGGGTACTATACTTTTAGTTCTTAAAATCCCGCATGTTTCATTATTCGTTGGTGACAATTTCAGCTCTCTTCATATTTCCGTTGATCCGGTAGAGCTCGGTGATAGTAATAGGGTCCCGTTTGGCACCCTTCGGGTAAGGCACCCGACCCTAACAACTAAACATAGCGCCTTTTCCTATACGGGGAGGCAAAGGCACAATTTTGTACAGTTATAATTAATTTTCGTTCTCTCCCTCCAGTTTCTCCTATAGACATTTTAAACTGAACTATAATATTATTATCACGCCGATCTCTACTCGGATGTAGCCTGCAATAAATAAGGCAATAGAAGCGCCATGCCAAGAATTAAAGTGCCATAAACAATAGACTTAACTGACGTTGTGACGGTTTCGCTATCTTCAATGGTATGACATTTCATACTGTCGACTTTAGTTCTCGTTTCGGCCACCGGGTCAGTTAAGTTTGTCATACTCTACAAAGCAGTTTAAAAACATCCTATTCTAAATTTAAATCCATAACCGCACACTTTTTCCTCGTTCCAGCCCGTCCAACCTGCCAGCAAAATGCTCCGAGGAGGCCACACGTCATAGGGCCGAACACGCGCGGATGGTGGAAGCGGCCAGACGCAAGGTAAGCTATCGAAACTCCTTGGTGTAACATCATGGGAAGACCAAACTCCATGTTGCAAAAACTCCACTAGGAAGCAGGAATAATTACGCTTCGAAAAAGTATGCGAATCGAACTGTCAGGGCCTCTTATGTAGAAAGACATAAGGTTCATTTTATCTTAACTCGTACACTTTTTCACTCTGGTAATTATTCCTGCTTGAGTCACAAAGACAAAGTGGCTGTCGAATGGCTGACCGGAAAATACGTAACGATATATTAACTATAGAAATATATTTTTATACTAGGTGGAGCGCGAAGCCGCTGCTCGCCACGCGAAGCTTCAAGAGTCAATCAAGATGGAGGAGCGCCTAGCCAGGCATGCGCGGGAGTGGACGCAGACTGTGCTGCCCGAGTGGCATAGCATGTAAGTATGTCCCCACCGAGCGTTTAAGCTTGAACTACACTGCAACACGCGGGGGCTCTAATATAAATAAGATAGGCAAGCCTGACAAAACCAATTATAACAGAGCGAATATGTTCTTTTCGAATCATGTAAAAAAAAAATATGGGATACATTCAGAGCAGCCTTTTTCAAATCCAAAAGACGTAAACGGCCCATTTAGCCGGAAAAAGGCAATTTAGTTCTTTTGGTGCATGATGAATGTGGTTAATATGGGTAGAGGACACCGAAACAACCAATTATGTTCGGTAAAATTAAACATAAAATACGTTAGCGAGATAAATGGAAGTAAATAATCATAGTTCTCACATTTTTCCTTCCAGTTACCTCGCTAACGTGACAATCTGAAAGTATCCCATTAGTATAACCCGAATAAATATTAATCCTTTGCGTCATGATCATAATTGTGGTTTCACATGAAAATGCCTCCATACTACTCTTCAGCCGCGCTATTCGAAAAAGAATTCATAATTCATTCACAAGTCATAATCATAATTCTAAAATTTTTCATAAAGTGAAAACAAAGGCAACCTTATCTCTAAAAAAACATTTGTTCCAGCAAACCAAGGCCTGATAAGAAAATGTGTCATGAAAGGGTAGGCAGTGAATAATAATATAGAATAAAATAATAATAAATAAATTAAATATCTATAAAACAACATAATGCCACCACCACCATGTACCAAACTATAAAAAAAAAAATACATAAGTACCAATACATACTATAATTATCACGAAAGAGAGAGGAAGTGCTGTTTTACCCGGTGTTTGAAAGAGAATAAAGTGGGACTGTCTCTTGTAGTGCAAGGAAGTGCGTTCCAAAGTCGGGATTGCGGTATTAAGAATCATGGCCGAATTTGCGCAGCCCGAAGATAAACCGAATCCATATATTCTGACTTTGTTCAGTAGATCTTCGTTCGCGCTCGCCCAACAGACATCGGCTTAATCGATTAGCGGCAGGAGAAGGGACTGTGCAAGGGTGATTTTGACCTGCCGCGGCAAGAAGTATTGCAGTCGCCTGATGGAGTGAAAAGACGCAAAGACCCGTCTGCTGACCTCGCTAACATGTGGATACCAAGACAGCTGGTTGCCGAAAATAACCCCAAGATTTCTCCTTTTCGAGGTACACTGTGATGCCATTATATTATATGGATGCCAGGAGCAATGGGGTTTTGTAATATGGAAAGCTTGGCAGGCAGGTTCCTAAAATCATGGCTTGTATTTTTGATTGGGTTTACCAACAGTCCTTATGATGAGGCCCAGTCTTTCACATTCTCTAGGTCAGCATTCAGTGCCTCCACAGATGAAACTGCATCGCAGGGGGAAACACAGCGATTAATTTGGGGATCGTCTGCCTACAGATGATACGAAGAAGAGGATGATGGGGGACTGAAAAAATAAGAGGAGAGAATATACCACCATGGGGCACTCTTGAGGAAAATCAGATCATTGAGTTTTGGTCTCTTCAGACTTATGCGTTGCTGACGATCTCTCAGGTATGAGTCGAACCAGCCAGCAGCGTGGGAGGAGACGTACACCGAGCTCAATATAGCGACAAGAATGGCAATAATTCAAACGGCGAAACATTATTGTTGATCTTGTTTTTATTTACAGAACTGTCATTGTTGTATAAAGAATGGGTGCATAAGTGCGCTTGCAACACTTTTAGTCAGACCAGCCGCTTTTGAGCAGCGTGACAGAAGCGTGGCAGTCGCGCGACTATCGCGCTGCATAGTGTGAAAGAGCGCTAAGAGGTACATTAAGAAAGTGGGTCATACCAATTCTACAATGGAATATCCTCTGACAATGGAATATCGTGTTTCTCTATAAACAATCACAGACAAATGCATTCTCATCTCATTGTTTATGGTACGCTAGGAGAGGGCGACAAATTGTCGCTCTCAATTTGCTATTGTTCTGATTGCTATGCTTGGTATTGTCATTTTGGTTTCTGTTTATAGGTACATAACATAACGTGTAAAATATCATAACATGTAACATGATCATACACACATCATACTTTGCCGATGTCAAATCAAATCAAATCAAATCAAATCAAAAATCATTTATTTCCATAGGATGTTGTTACATCACTTAGATCCGTCATTACATTTTTTTGGGTGAGTTCACTAACCCAATGGCGGAATCTGTGGAGAAGAGCTCACCGAAGAAACTCCACAGTCGTCGCATCTTTTGCGTTTCCTTTTTTAAATGGCCAGCCAGAAACAACGTCACAAACAATTAAACATCCAAGTCGTGGAGGTTTTTTTTCTCCCACCCCAGCCGGGATTCGAACCCGGGACCTTCTCTGACCAAAAGTAGGCTCTTCGATACACAAACGCACAATACTTGATATCTAGTTTTATACTAAGGTCTGTAGAAATAAACCGCTCTCAGCTTTGAAAGCTATCTCAAACCGTTGTTGTGAAATAGCTGAGACAACTCTCAAGAGCTGAGAAAGGTTTATTATTACGGGCCTGATACTCTGTGTCGTGAGAATCAGCCTGTATTCCCACAGTAAGGTACCATGTATTGACATTGATGGAACCAGATAAAGCGACTTCAGTCAAATAAAGTATTGTTGAATAGTTTTACTGAATAGATCAGATTAGACGCGTTTATTTATTACTTTGTTTCTTCTATTGCCAGGAAAAACTCAAAAAGGACACTCGAGCTATGGTGGAGCGGGCTTCCGCCGTCGATCCGAGGTAGAGTCTGGCAACTGGCCATAGACAACAAACTTAACATCACCTCAAACATGTACCTAGACTATGTCGAGAAAGCCAAGCAGAAGCTACAGGAAGCTCAGCAGAGGCGCAGGAGGCTAAAGATTAACAGGAGAGAGTTATGTGGTTGTAGAAAAACAATTGTAGCTGAGAAAGATGTCAAAATACTCACAATTGACGACGGTTTACCGGACAAAGGAAACCAAGCCGAAAGCGAGGATGGCGAAGTAAGCTTTGTAGATGGAGTAGAAAAGGTTGATAATATACCCGAGTCAATAAACACTGAGGAATGTTTGTCGGATTCAGACAATAGGTTGCCCCATACTCAAGAGTTAAAAGATACTCCGACAATTTGTATTACTAGTTTGCCGGAAGACCGCCGGCCCAAAGCCGATGAACTAACACAACCCGAAGACATCACAACAGACAATACAAAAGAAAAACGCATCAGTATACCAAGGAATTATAGTGAACAGAATTTAAAGTCCCTAGCCGTAATACCGCCGTCGAGATGTTGCGAGTCCAACCCAAACCTTCTGGAATACAGTGACGAATGTTCTATGGAGTTGATCCAACTGGATATAGCGAGGACGTTCCCACATCTGTGCATCTTCCAACCGGGAGGGCCGTACTTTGATGTGCTTCACGAGTTGTTGGCGGCGTACGTTTGCTACAGGCCTGATATTGGCTATGTGCAGGTTGGTGACCTTTTATACAATACTTATTACTCTTTAGGGTTCAAACCAACCAACCCAATTACTAAGACTCCGCTGTCCGTCCGTCCAACCGTCTGTCCGTCTGTCACCGGGCTCTACCGGGTCAACCGAAATTGGTTAACAGCTGAAATTTTCACAGATATTTCTATTGCCGCTAAAACAACAAATAATGAAACATACCGGTTTTTAAGAATTAACAGAAGTACCCATACAAGAAATTGTTGGTATGGCCATTTTCTTAGCCATTTTGTTTTATTCGTTTATCGGTGAACTGAACCGGTCTCTCCCGATCTTATCGGAAAAGATCTTTAATTGCGGGTATTGAGTTTTGTGCTTAGTTATTTGTCATTATACGATTAATAATTGCTTATTTAAATTATAATAAATAATATTACTTAAGTTTTTTATCATATTTGATTTTATTTCTGTTATAACTAACTCAATTTCTATCCACTTTCGGTTTCAATGAGCAAAGAGTTTCGTTAACCTGTGAGTACATAGGTCAATACTTAAATACCACATACATAAAACTCTTTTTCCCATGTTCCGATATTGCCTTGAATGAAAGTATTTAATATTTTATTATCAAAAATTATAAAGGTATACTCGTACTAAGTCTGTCATTTTACATTTTCCCGTATACAATGGTATGGAACCCTTCGTGTGCGGGACCGACGTCCTACTCGCACTTCACCGGTTTTTTATATTACTTTACTCGTGTGTTGATTTACTGACTAAACGTACTTGTAAATTCGTGTCTACTCTTTGCACGCGAGAGAATAGAGATGAATACCTTTCGAGTTAATAATAGTATTTTACCTCGGCGGTAGAATGTTTCCGATGTGGTCGTAAAGACCTAAAACCTAATCACTGAAATCAAGATAACTGGACCATGTATTTTTGAGGCAAAAAATAATAATTATTAAAGAAAACGACACCGGCGCAGAGGGAGCCCCAGAACGAGATGGCGGGACGACCTCGACAAGTTCCAACCAGAGTGGATCAATCTAGCTTTGTCTAGAGATGTGTGGCCTTTGCCCAGCAGTGGGACACCGTATAGGCAAAGTGAAAAAAAAAACGAAGAATACAAAAAGAAAATATAAATATTTAGTTATATATATACCCATCGCCAATTTTTTCTGATCGAATAGATATGTCGCCGATTTAACTGTATCGATGTTTACAACACTAGGAGTAACAAGCATGCAACATTAAATTTAAAAAGTGCGAATCTAACTGTGATTTTGGTCCAGTTATTTTGATTTTAGAGTATATCCCTTCGGTATCTTGTATGTAGTCATCGACAAACCTTCTACGCCCCGACCAGCATATTTTGTCTATTCAATATTCAAATAGGCGCCTAAAAAAACAGTTTTAATCAAGCATGGTGATTCCTCCAAACATCATCAAAGTGCGATGTATCTTGTCTTAGGAGAATCGCAGTACATAAGAAAAAAAAAAACAGTTGGTGAAAACTGAGTGTTTCACCCCATTAGAAAGAAATAAGTACGCATTACCAAGCTCCAAAATTAACGCAACATTGTACATTGCCAGGGCATGTCCTTCATAGCAGCCGTGCTAATCCTTAACATGGAAGCGCCACAAGCCTTCGTTTGTTTCGCCAACCTGCTCGACGGGCCGGTGTTGAGGGCTGCCTTCACTAGGGACGGAGCTACGATGCAGGTACGTCAATATGCAGCCGGTAGGGGCTGGCCCCACAGAATAGATGTAAGACGCGGAGGCGACGCTCCTTTAACCTTACCCAAGGACGGTTATAAGCGGCCAAAATGGCACCTCCCGTGTTTGACAGAACCTCGCAGAATGTTTTCATCGCATTTGACGAGGCCGCATATTGCCGGTGGCGATTTTGTATTCTTTGTTTACCGAGGCCGGTTATTGCCGGCCTGGTACCTGCAGCCGAGCATACTTATAGTCAAGGAAATTCGTATTGTATTCGTTTGGACCTATTCTAATTCAAACACCAACGAACTAGCAACAGTTGGGTACCAACATTGCAATACCAAAATATTGATATTTTCATTCAGAAAGACGAAGTAAGGAGCGGGGAGCTCGGAACATACAAATTCTCTGATGCTATTCATGAACTTAAGAATATTTTTCTTTTACTTATTATATGGATATAATGTGTCAATGAAAAGACTGTTTGATGCATATACAGAATAAATAAAATATGTTGTAATTATTATAGAATATCTTAATTTTTTGGGCGTATGTGTGACGAATTTCTATTGTTTTCCAACCTGTGAAAGAGCCACGGTATCTTTAGTGAAATATGGTGGGTATAGTATTTTGAGCAGACCTGATATAAAGTCTGTTACATGCTCTTTCTAAAAAACACTTTAGAAATATGAGCAATAATGTTGGGTTAGGTAGTTTGCTCGCGTCACCTCAGATCAGCGCGGTAGATTCGGCGTCGCGCGCAGTGTGGGGCAGCGGGCAAACGCGAGCAAAAAAGCATTGGCCGGGTATCGCCGGGCTCGGTAATGCGTCACTTCGTCATGTCGTCGGGACCTGGTGAAGCGCAGGTTTATTTTATTTCAACAAAACACAGAAAAGACGGGGCGCGGACACGACGCGTACTCGTCTGCGTCCGGTTGCGGGAGAGGAAGGGGCGTGGCGGGGCGGTGCGGAGGGCGCCGGCGCGGGGGGATGTCGTCGTGTCTCGCTCCCCACAAAATCACGACGCCACGTCCGTGTCCCGTATTTTTTATATATTTTAAAAAGTCGCGTGCCTCCCCTGACTGCACCCTGTTCGCAACGCCAGACAGAAAACTCGTCTTACCTCTTTTCTCTCTGTCAACAACAACCAGGGAGACGGCAAATATTAGATTTATTTTTCATTGAATTCTAAAATAAGAGCATTAACGTATTTTTTTTCTCGCCGTGCATTTCCTTGCCCATTTGTGACGTTGCCCCTTGCCTTACAACTCTACAGTAACCTTAGCAAGTTTCTGACAGCTTTTAATATGCCATGACTTTTACACAGTGTTTGTTAAATTTCATATTTATACCTCGAAATCTCTATTCCAGCGTCTATGGAAAGCCTATACCACTCTCCTGAACCACAACCTGCCCGCGCTCGCGGACCGCGTCGCTCCAGAGTTGTACCTCCTAGAGTGGCTCTACACGGCGTTCGCTAAGGCAATGCCTTTGGACGCGGCTTGCCGTGTGTGGGACGTGTTCCTACGCGATGGCGACACGTTCCTCTTCAATACTGCACTCGGTAAGTTGGGCTAACTAAGTGACTTTTAAAGAAGGGAGCTCAGCTCCCCTTCAAAAGAATAGAAGCAGACGCGTCGCTCCAGAGTTATACCTACTAGAATAGTTTCTTTGCATCTGGTAAGTAAGATGCTTTGCTTAGCTGTCTACTGTCCACGGAGGCATAGCTTCATAGACGTTTCAAAATACGCCGTGAAGCTGAAGCAGCCCAGCGTACTGATCTCTATCCATGAGGCGTATTGCAAGCGTACATTGTCAATCATTTGTGAGAATGCAGTCGGACGACGAAGCCGTTATTTTGGCTTATCACTACATTCGAAGACGACGAAAACGACGATTCCTTTTCAGCCGAGAGCCTTTTCAGTTAAATCTTTTAAACGACGACGACTTTTTTAAACGACGAGCCTTTTCAGTTAAATCTTTTCTAGCATATTCAGCAAGATTATTGTTATACAAACACGGATATTTTTCTATTATCTGAACAAATTTGGCAGCCGTTCCCGCCATTTTTTACAATAAAAAACACGTTCGTTCACTCCATGTACGCCCCGGCGTATGACAGCAAGTACGGCAGGCGTCACGAAGCTTGCGTGCAGCGACGCGAGCGCGACGTTGCCGCTCCGTCGACAGAGTTACATTGTTTTGTATGTAAGCTGCAAGCAAGCGTACACCAAGCGTATAATGACGAATACGCGTCTATGAAGCTACGCCTCCGTGGACAGTGTGCCTAAGTGACTTAGTTATCAATAACGGGGCTTAGCTCCCCCTCGACCCCGACGTGCCGTGTATGGAATTTATTTCTATGAGACAGTGTGACTTTCCATACTGCGCTGAGTAAGTGGCACATTGGAAAAATGGGGCTCAGCTCCCTCCTTAAAATACTGTCATTAGACGTCGTTGCTGTTTATGGAACATTTTCTGAAGTGATGGCGATACTTTTCTCTTCAAAACTGCACTTAAACATGTGATGGGATGTATGTATGTAAAAAAAGTAGCCATGCAAACGAGCCTCATACTAATCTGGGGGCACGGTAGTGTCCCTGCAAGTCGAGTAAAAGCGCAGCCGTACCGTCTTTTTTCAGACTTACATAACCAAACCTAACCCACATGTTCACTGTTCCAGGAATCCTCCATCTATACCAAGAGGAGCTGAAAGACCTGGACTTCATCGCAGCCGCGCAGTTCCTCACCAAGCTACCAGAAGACCTGTGCCCAGAGGCTCTGTTCCGAAGTATACTATCAGTTTCCATGTCTATGGACGGTATGTCCTTCGAAGAGTTGGTATCTTGTTGCGAAGTCGAAAACAGTCTTGATGACGACGTCTCAGTGAGGTTATGATACAACCGATCCAGCTTCTGAGGGTTGCTCGCGAACATTTTGACGTACCGAAAAAGGTTTGAGTTTAACTAAAAAGGGTTCACTGACAGCTCCGTTATCAAAGCAGCTCGCCAGATGGCGCCGTTGAATTCCCTTCGGTGTTGTTAATTCCCAAGCTCGCGCTATGAACACATCTCATCATTTCGGACCGCAGAAGCATCGAACTTTTTTTGTTAGGGATGAATCAACGCAACAAATAAGTGTTGCAACAATCAACATTAAACATCCCGATTAAAAGATAAAATAGTATCCGTTATTCCGAATTTTCGAATGGTTTTTACACTATTACGTTCCAATCCTTTTAAATAAATTCACTATCTTTACTATAACATAACGCACAGCGTGTAAAAAGGTAAAAATCTTTCCCATAAACTGAGTTCCCAATAAACCACATGTCACATAACTCCGAAGTCTTCTCCCACGCCTTCTAGCGTGCTATTTTACCTATAAGCTGTCAGAAAACTCCCCATTGACCTATATTTGTAAGGGTCACACGGTTGCCGAATGTATTTTTATATGCTGCTGCTCAAATTAAGTGCCGCTTAAATGCCATACTGGCTTTGTCAGCTTCCGAGCGAGAAAGAGTGACAGTTACTATTGAGTGTCTGTTAACCTTTGAGTTGTAGATTGTGCATCCGGCTTCGTTGTTGTTACTTGGTCGGTACGTCAATGTTCGATAAACACGTGGAAAATGTTGAAAAGTGGTTTAGTAAAAATGTTGCTAAACTTATGAAAATAAAATAATTATTTCATTGATATTATTGTTAGTGTAGTGATTGTATCTACGTATTTGTGTGTTTGTGTGAAAACAAATAATTTTTCTAAATTAAATAAAAACTGATATAAAATTAAGGCTTCTGTAAATAAATTATTAACTATGCCAAGACATATCATATTTCGTAGACTTTTGAAATTTCTGTGAGTACCTGCGTAAATTGTAAAATAATTGTTATAATATAAATAAAATGCATATTATAGTGTTCTTGTTCTACATATGTTAGAAATTAAAGTAACCAGTTATTTGTATGAATATAATAATGCCCGGTTTCCGAAAAAAATAAAGAATTGTTGTGAAACAAATTTCAGCCAATCACAACCGCTATTTTGAATTAATATTCGATTAATAGCCGGCTAAATTTGACCACTGTTTCTGAAACGGGGTAAATTCTAGATTATTGTGTTAGTTATGATATAAAATACGTCACTTGGACGTATACCTTAGTTTTTACTATAACGATTCAACGAGTAGTCAAACCGGCCTAATATGTGAAGAATAATGTACAAAAGTACGAAGTGTATATGAAGTATTATTGGTCACGTGAGATGGCAAACCATACCTGACATCGGTTGAGTGAATACCGTTTCATTATCACGAACTGTGAACTCACTTCAGTCGGGTGTTATGGCCTCGGAAAAAGTAAACATTGGTTATTATTATTTGCTATCTTACGTCAACAATAACATTAGTTCTTATAATCCTGTAATCTCATAGATATAATATATATAGATATAATTAGTTGTCCTGTATTTTATAAATAAACTTTCGTGCGAGATAAAAAGTTTTCATATAAAATGAAATTATTAAATCACATATGAAAATATATATTTGTAGGTACTTATAGCAGTGACAAGTTTTTTCAGCTTTAAATTTTGTTAGATTATCTTGCCGTGTGGTAATTTTTGGTGTTTTTTTTGTAACTGATTTTGATAATAGTATTGTTGATATTATTTTGAAGCACTATTTAACGTCACACTTTTTTATTGTTTACGAGAAACTAACAGTATACTTATTTTATGTATTTTTAGATTGGTAACAAATTATTTTTTAATAGTAACTGATTTCGCTACTCTGTGTGTTGTTACTGATTTTCTTGTCTATGCCTGCATTAAAAGATTAATTCGTTAATTCAATGGTATCACCGCATATCGCTTATAAGGTCGACGCGACTTCATGAAATGAATAATAAACTACTTTAACTTGTAAAGACAGACGCCAAGGGCCAGCCAAGGCGAAAACAAAGTAAACATCTCTAACCCGATTATATTTTATCAGCTTGACATAATAAACGCATAATATCGCATCTTGTACAGAGCTAGTTTTACGAGGCCAGTGCTGGCTTGGTATTAGCGCCGTGTGAAGATGAATATTCTAGGAATACTCTAGTTTAATATTTTTATACAGGCACATACATTGCTTCTGGCCCCACGCATCTTTATTCTTTTAAATGCAAGGCGAGGCAAGTGGACTCTTTCGGACTCCTGCGAGTACACTGATATCATATAAAACTGCGCTATTTAATTTTTGCTCGCATATAAATACGCAACCTGTTTGTAAATTATTGTAATATATTAAAGGAGAATAAAAACAATATACATGTTACAGAATAAAAATAACGTGTCCGTTTTGATTGCTCGGCCAAGTTATCCAAGCCTAAAATTAATTGCAAACCAAAAATAAAAGAATTATAAGCATTATAAGTTGGCCGCGCGAACGAAACGCGGTCATGGAGATCTCGATAGCAATGATGGCTAGAGATCTAATTTCTTTTGTTAATTAATGAGTCAATTTGTCGATGATTGTCGGAAAAATTATAATGAAGAAAAGTTAAATACTTTAGGAAATATGCACTTCCGATGTTTTTGCTGCGACAAATTTACTTTTTAATTGACAAGAGGAATTGGATCTCTAGCCATTGTTGCTATCTAAATCCCGAGGCCGTGCAACGTCCGCGTTTCGTTCGCGCGGCCAACTTAAAATGCTTGAAATTTTCTTATTACTGCCCCGAGAATTTTTTTGTTTGCAGGAATTTGACAAATTCCGAATTTTTTTTGGTGCATTTTATGTTAGGTTTGGATAACTTGGCTAAGCAATCCAAACGGACACAAATAACATATATGTTACATTCTAATTAAAGTTGTGATGTGGACTGATATTATTTAAATAAAAAATGCCATCTTGAAATGTTAGGATTAAGAAAGATAAATCGCTGTGTAAATACATATAGAGATGAAGCGAAGATCCCCATCCCCACAGATTGTTAAGGCGTTTATAATATTTTTTTGGTTAATATGTAATTCAAAATAAATTTCGATTCAAATCTAAGTTTGTTTTTTTCTGAACACCGAATTTCAGAGATATACAGTGGTGGTCACATAATTAACGACACCCCCTTATAGACCACCAAAAACTTAATTTAGTAGGTATTTAATCTAAGTAGAGTAATTGTTATAAAACCATACACGGCGTTGTATTCTTAAAATGTGGGATAAAAATAGTTGTGTTCGTGAGTAGTTTAGGCACTGCTCACTGTTACGTTCCCTAACACAATAGTAGTTTATGTGACTGCTACATAATGGAGGGCATTAATACTCGAGAGTGGGTTTATTTTCATAATAATATCACTCGAGAGTTTTAATGCCTAATTATGTACAGTTACATACACTGGTTTATCTACACACACTTCAAGTGGTTTGCTATTTTTCTGTATGACCAATCTTTCTTAAGTTTAAAATAATCTTCCTAATGGAATGGACTAATAGCAACCTTTGTTTTTTTCATACTGATTGGTTTAAAAGTATTATTCTTTATTCTTTATTGCATAGATAATATAAAGTTACAGACAATTAAAAGTAATGTAATAAGCAAAGGCGAGCTTATCTCTAAAAAGAGATTTCTTCCAGCAAACCTAGGCAGGACAGGAGAGTTAATTATACTGGAAAGTCCTAGTTCGCAATAACACTATACATACGGACGCAAATTACTTTCAAAATATATATAAACTATACCAAATATAAGATAAAAATATATATGGTATATACTTCCACTACATAAAATACAATATATAGCATGAACATACATAAACTATAATAAATCATACATATACCTACATAAATATGGTACCATTTACGGAAGAGAAAGGAAATGCACTTTCAATCTTTTCTTAAAAGTGAAAATTGAGGGACTTTCCCTAATAGCGCAGGGAAGTGCGTTCCACAGTCGGATTGCCCTTAACCTAAACGAGTGTTCGTAAGCGGCAGTGTTATGCCGAGGAGTTGAAAGGAGAGACACCGTGTGGGATCTCGGATTGCTATCCCTGGGGAAAAGAAAGTCAAAACGTTGGTGTAGATATGTGGGGTATTAATTTTGATAAAAAGTTAGGTTTTATCGGTAATATCGACATTTCATAAAAATACGCGGCAAAACAAAAAAAGAATCCAGTTTTCTTTTATTTTTTTAAAATTTAGAACTCAGCTTTTATTGTCTTTAATTAGCCGGCCAGCTACAACTACGTTAAAAAGTTTATCTACACACGTATCATAAACCCTCTTTACTGCGTACAAAAACCGCACGTTACGATCAGCATAATGTAAAAACTACTACTATTCTACTTGGTAAAAAAACATTTCTTATCTGAAAAATTACACATTATAACCATAATGTGTAATTTTTCTACATATTATGATATTCAAATTTCGAAAGACGACGCCCGCCTGCGTGCCGCCCGTGTGAACTTACCGTACTTTGTTTGTGAAGTTGGTACTACTGAACAAGCTAAACAAGTGCAAAGGAATTATCAATGCCACCATGCCGGTCGAACATGCGGTTCCTGAACACATTAAAGAGAGCTTATGATGTGTGTGTAGATAAACTAGTGTATGTAACTGGAGTCTGGCGCCTGCCTACATGCGTTGCCATCTCCGCAGTTGGGCACCTTTTTAGATGACAACTCCATGCGTGTGGCTGTGGCGCTTCGTTTAGGTTGCGAAATTTACGAACCACATCGCTGTGTTTGCGGTGCTGCAGTTGATTCGCTGGGGCGTCACGGGCTGCATTGTGTTCGGAGTGCAGGGAGACTCTCTCGCTATCACTCAATCAACGACATCGTCCGGAGGGCACTCGTCTCTGCTAACATCCCGGCGGTTCTTGAACCTTTTCTTGGTTCCTGGATTGTGTCGCAGCGACGGAAAACGACCGGACGGTCTGACGTTAAGGGATTAAATATGGCCAGAAATGCATCTAGCTTCAATTCTAGGCTAAACTAGACAACATAAAAATGTAGGATAAATATATGTTATAAAAGGTCTATTAGAGATAACAACGGACTTTTAAAATTACCGGATATCTGTTATATTTAATACTAAAAAATATTTTTCGCAATGCATTATTATTCAACTAAATGAGCAAGCGCTCGGAGACGAAATCAGTTTCCTATATGAAACTTACACGCAAAAATAGGTAAAAAAAAGGGAAAATTTTTGTTTGTTTTATTTTATTTTTAATTTTATTATTACAGGAATTTAGTAATATTTTCTATAATTTTCTCGGTCTCGGAGCTCGGGCTGCCCCGCGGGGCTCTGCGCGGGAGCATGCGTCATTCTGCTTCGACGCGATGCGACGGGTAATTTTGACTCCATGGCTCACAGTTAATTCTTAATAAGACAACTGTAAACACAAAGGGGTTGTTTTTAGTCCGTATACCACACGAGCTGATGCCCGCTCAATATGTGGGGACCCGGACATAGCAGGGAGGTCTGACTCCTGGGCATGGGTAATTCCATTTTATTCCCCTCCAACAAAAAAAATAAAAAAATAAAAATGCGACGGGTATTTATTTTCTTTGTCTAATTCTCAATGCCATTGGCCTATGTTCAGCCCTAAATCCCGTGGGAGAGGGGTCGTTGTCTTTTATGGGATGGGACCTGTGTGTGCACGTTTGCTCCATCCCACATCGGCTCAACTGTAGTAACCCCGGGTGCTGCTGCTGAGTCAGCGGCACGGCAGAAGTGCATTAAATACGCGCAGTTAGCGGGAAGTTATCTGTTCGTTCCTTTGGCCGTCGAGATTACAGGGGTATGGGGTTCGCAGGGTAGGGCCTTTGTCAGGGACATTGGGCGCCGCTTGAGGGACCGAGGGTTTGACAACCCAGAGCGCTTTCCTGGTCCAGAGAATCTCACTCGCTGTGCAGCGCGGGAACGCTGCCAGTGTAATGGGCACCTTTGGGCCAGGAGATTCTTGGGGTCGTTTGTTTGTGTAATTGTTTATGTCAGTTGTTTTTTCACGTGTTTTATTTTTATTTGACGAAACTGTTTTTGTGGATTTTTGACATTGTTTTTTAATAATTGAATTTGTAATTAATTAATCTACTCTAATGTCATTAAAAAAATGAATATGTTTGGGCTACTATGGGATATAATGTATCAGTATAAATTTAATAAATCAGTCCAAAAATTATTACCAATCCTCTGCTATTTGTCATTCTAAATTTAATTATTTAATTTTAATTTTATCTTTATTTTTATCTGAATTATAATTAATGTATCTTATGTGATACCTAATTGAATGATTTAATTAATTAATTTATGAATAATTGCCAATTTAATGCACGTTACTGAAATTTTTATTGTAAAACATTTTAATGTTGATTAAATATGTCACTATATGTGTTAACATATTTTGGAGAGCAGTCGAGAACCATATTCTGTGCATGCTTTAATAATGTAATTTTGTGATTGTTATCTGTTTTGTAAAGGACTTCATTCTACACAAATCATGCAAAAAAATCTAAAAGGTTTGTAACTAATTTGTGGATAAAGCTAGACACCTTAATTTTCGGTGATTAATATGCCACAATCTAAATAGACAAATTCCCAAAATTCAGTCAATTTGAACCAACAGATTGAAAACGACAGCCGTTCAAAGTTCCCTCATTTTGTCTCTGACTGACACATCATCGATCATCATTATTCTAATGTACAGTCAAGGTCAAAGATTAAAGAAATGAATATGTTAACAAACAAAATCAGCAACTGGTGCTGTTCTTACTTGAAAACCAAGCTTTTTGCGAGGGAGAAGCTCAGAAACTTTTATGTGAGAGTCCTCAAGGGATTACCGTTCAATTTAGCCGATACTTTAACGAGCGACTTGCAACTGCACTATCAATTTCCAAGACATTGGTATTTTCGGAGTCAACTCAACCACGCCTCGAAAGAACCAAACGATTACAGGTCAAACGCGACCCCGAGGCCAACACAGTAATGACGATTAAGGACGGCGTGGAAAACTTGGTGCAACTGTTGACTGAAAATGACATTAATCCCTTTGAATTTTCCCAGTATACGAGTTGGCATTTCCATAGAATGACCAAGAAAAAAAACAACTTGTTCTTCAAGGGCCCGCCGAGTACGGGCAAAACCATAATTATGGAAAGCTTAGTCGAAATGCACTATAACTTTGAGAGACTCACGGGACTGACGCCGACATCGCCATTCAACTTTTCGAAAAGTTGAATGGCGATGTCGGCGTCAGTCCTTAATCGTCATTACTGTGTCGGGGTCGCGTTTGACCTGTAATCGTTTCGTTCTTTCGAGGCGTTGTTGAGTTGACTCCGAAAATACCAGTGTCTTGGAAATTGATAGTGCAGTTGCAAGTCGCTCGTTAAAGTATCGGCTAAATTGAACGGTAATCCCTTGAGGACTCTTACATAAAAGTTTCTGAGCTTCTCCCTCGAAAAAAGCTTGGTTTTCAAGTAAGAACAGCACCAGTTGCTGATTTTGTTTGTTAACATATTCATTTCTTGCAGCGTGGTTTGATTGTCGCCGTGAAACGGTAAACGATTCCACTCCAGTTGCATTGTCGATCGATTGATTGATATTACGTTGGCTCTCTTCACTATGTATACTTTCATCGGTTCCACTAGGGCCTGCGTCCATGCTTCGCTCATTGTCGGTTGATGCTGCGCCTTGTATTCCAAGTAGATTATTTCGCCTTTCGGCACTTGCATTTGGACTGCACATTGATTGGTCAGTATTGTTTCGAAATGCATGAGTTGCACATTTTACAATTTTTTCATCACTTGCGGTGAGAATTTGTTTAAGTGTTGTACGATCATCGCCGGTAGTAATGTACTCCAGCAGACAACGAATGCATGCAATTGCAGAACATTTATATTGTCCTGTTCGTATAGCTTGACCAAGTTTGCTATTAAAGCCCCAGTTTTTCGCTGTGCTGATGTAAATGATATGGTAATGTCTTCTTCGTGTTCTTGTATGTCGAGCGATGACCTTCCAAGGAGAAGATTTATTTCGTTTTGCGTTATAATTGAATTTGCCCACTGAGCAAGCCATTCCGTTGATATCTTCGTCGTCACTTGTTGAACCGAGCCCGTCTGGGGTGGCGTGTGGGATGACGATGGTCTCGACGTCACTTGTTGAACCGAGCCCGTCTGGGGTGGCGTGTGGGATGACGATGGTCTCGACCCTGCTGCGCCGGCTGTTGATGACGTCGCTTGTCTCATTAATTTCAGTGACGTCGGCCGTTTCGCCTTCCTCGGTGCCATGGGTATTGCTGGCGCTGGTTCCGCCCTCTGAGTCGGAGGATTCTCCAATGACGATCGCATCATTATGTCGGTGCGGTCTGACGACCGCTGCGTTAATTGTTGAAAGTAGTCCTCTTCCTCCAGCCCCGCCTCCCCGACTTCCTCGGTTTCCCAAGAGTCCACAGCTTCTTTTGAATAATTCGATGACCGTTTGTTTCCTTTTTCCTCCGGTTGTTGGCTGCTGTTCAGCAGTTCTTCGCTGTCCAACATTACGAATTCCTCCTCGTCGCTGCTGCGCTGCTTCAGAGACATCTTGGACGACGACATTTTCAACTTCTAAAAATTCTTCAACGTTTATCGACGTGATAATTTGGTACGCGGCGTACATTACTTGCAGGCACTGGCGGTGGTATTAAGCTCTTGCCTTGCATTCAAGCCTTTTTATAAGCATTATGACCCCAATCCACACCCGTTCCAACGGTCGCGCTCAATCTTCCGTTAAGTACAGTCGGCAACTGCAGCAGCAACACTGTCCCGAAATAGGTTTGTAATGTAATGTATGTAAGTAATGCAAGTTATGTGAAAAAAAACAGGTAATCATAATAAGTTTAAAATAAATTAAATAAATAAATAAATAAGTACGTTTCGAAATCGGATACCTACTTTGGGCTCTGTGCTAAAGAAAGTGCGATTTCTATGGCCGAATCAAATATCTCACCACTTACTTATAAGAGATGCGCTAGGATAAAGGCTAAACCAAGCAATAAAAAATCTTCTGCAGAGTGCCCAATGTTTAATCAATATACGCGCGTCGCACTAACCAATAAAAAAAATGGGGACTTTTAGATCGGATATGACGCAGGGCGGCCTATTTTATTACTTTTAAATTAATTTTGACTTTTTGATTTATATTTTATTAATGAGTTTTTGACGAAAAATAATTATAATACCGGCTGGCATGTTATGAACTTGTTAAAATCAATTAGACTACAAAAAACAAATTTAGTAACGGGACTTATCATCGATAAGTTAACAAAATATCAACTAAAACGAACCATCACTAATTTTGTACATTATTTTCTTCTGCATCCGACATTTTGTTTGAAAATCTACTTAGATTGTGAAAAGTGAAAGATTCATAGGTAAGTACTAATTGTGGTAAAAGTGACGAGCGAGCAGTTATCGAATAGGAATGAGGTTATACATAATAACGTATAACAATCATTTCGCATCGAAGAGAAAAGAGAAAAAAGAGAGAAGACATAAAAGGAAACACCTAAAAAATTAAATACTCAAATGCCGAACAAACTTCACACTAAATTTCAGCTAATATTCTTATCATTAAATGTTGTTTCTATTTGCATATGCTTCGCTCCGCTTCTCTTCGCCACGCTCCTGTTTTGCTTCTAAGTTCCAACCTAACCTACATATAACCCAATTAAATTTAGCTACAATAAAAAAAAAACTTTCCAAACAAACTTCACACTACATTCGTATTTCAGTTAAATGTTGTTTTTAATTGCATACGCGCGAAGCGATATGAGTGAAGCTAAGCCCCCTTTATCCTTCATGTTAGGTTGAACATGCAAGAACAACAAAAAATACCCACAACATAAAAAGTGTTTTTTCTGATCCTTTTTGCTGTGCAAATCAGTTCTTTTGATGTGCGATAAATACTAGCCATTGTATAAGCGTATACATTGGCCAATGAATGAATTAAAAAAAATTGTGGTGTCCACTGGACATACGAGTAGCAGGACAGTTTATACTTAGTTTCAGTATAAAAAATATGGTTATCGCATTTTGGTGGGTGGTGGAGATGTTTGGTTGTTAGGTGGATATTTTGCTTGAGGTACAATATTTCCATAAGAATGTACTGAGAAGGCAGAGTCAGAATGTTGATCTTCTCCAAAATATTATTTACAAAGTTATTGGTGCGGCTACTTTTATGCTCCATGTACGTAACCAGATGCATTTATAAGGTTGTATGTGGTTTACAGATAAATAAAAAATCTTAAGTTCTATATTCTGTATTTTTCAGACTCTGTGGTTTCGGAGTTAAGGCGGGGTGAACGGTTATTCATTGCAATTTTTTATATAATAGCTTCTGACGTTTTCGAAACTCAAATTAAACAAATGTGTGTTTGAAAAGTTCGTAAATAGCCCTTTTCAACGAAACTATAAATGACTTCTGACGGTGTTGTTTTTTCTTTTTCGTTTTGTCATTTTACCCCCTCCACTTTTTTGCAGGCAATTTTTTTTTCATATTAGACTTTAATTATGTTGCGGTTATCAGGATAAGTATTTTCGCTGAAGATTTCAAGACTATCTAGTTCCTGAGAAAAGTGCCTGTGACAGACGGACGGACGGACGGCACGCGAGTGATCCCATAAGGGTTACTTTTTTACCTTTTGAGGTACGGAACGCTAAAAAAGGACGAGTATCTTCAACGCCATCTATTTTTACTTTTACTTTTGAAAAAAGAAAGATAAGCCTGTTTCTAATAGTATATATGTCACCGTAAGATAGTCAAAACCGTTAGTTGATAAACTAACGAGTTAGTTGGGTTCTTTTGCTCTTACATATCAACCTAACACGAAGACTATTGGGGGGCTTCGCTGCGCTCGCCCCCTCTAGTCTTCACCTAAGCTACCGCAGTGTTTGCCCTATTATTTCCGTTTACAATTCAAGTTTAAACCAGTTTACTATTTAACGGTTTTAACCGTTAGTTTATCAACTTACGCGTCATATAGTTAGTAGTACGCTACAGTAATAGTAAACTATTTGTCGAAAGTTGATCAACTAACGAGAAAAAAAAACGTTATTTTATCAACTAACGGTTTTGACTATCTTACGGTGACATATACACATTCACAATTTCTGTTGAGGACATGTAATTACATGTCCTCAACTGAAATTGTGAATTGTGAATTGTGTTTGTGAACAATTGTTGCATCAGACAGAATGCATTGCTCCACTATGAACAACCCCAAACAGAAATTGCAACAACATCATCAAAATAGAAAGGTTGTCTGAGTTGGGAATACTTTAGAACAATAGATTCGCTGAGCTGGGGAAACACCGTTTCACAAGACGACGGTCGTTGCAGCAGGGTATATTACCGAATAAGCACCCTAATGCATTTGCAATAGGGCTCTTTAATACGTTTTAGAATTCGGATCCCAACAAGGGGAACGTCTCACATATTTCGCAATAACTTGATAATAAGCAGCTGGATAAAAGTTAACCTTTGATGATCTTAATAACATCGATTATAAAAGTTCGAAAGTGCAGAGGTTATCGGCCATGTTGAAAATAGCTAAGCTACCAGTCGATTATCATTGAATAATAAATGCACTTCCTGGCATGGAAAGCGGTCAAATTACTTATAGGTGTAGGTAGACGGGGTTTTACGGGGTTTTTAGGGTTCTGGACAACTTTCACAATGAAAGAATGATGTCTTAATAATCACTTAAGAAGAAGAATTACCTTTCTGGTATACCGTTATAAGAATTAAAGTTTTAACCTTTTGACCGCCCCAGCCGGCACCGGCCGACAACTGAAAGTCGTGCCACTGGCGACACGTCAGCTATAGCCGACATAATTTTAATATTAACAGAGACCTTGTCTCGAATGAATTAAGTTGTATTTTGCATAGCATAGCAAACATGTTTGGCGTGCGTGAGTGACATTTTGAATTTGATGTATGGCGGTCAAAATGTTAAACGACGTTCAAAAGGTACGTATTTAACAATATTTTTACACCTGAATGAACGTCTACTTAATCCACTTACGCTTACGACTTGTTAATCTTGTACTGTGTGTGGGTTTTCTACTGTCACTGACATTTCCCAAAGGAGTATTTTACATACACTTAAGCCATCAGTCAAACTTAAAATCAGCCGTTGCAATTACGGACGTTCCAAATTCCATGTCACTAACTGTACGTAAGTACTCTCCGATAGGGGTCTGGGATCCCAATCTGGGACCAACCCACCGCGCATGCGTCGATTTGTGTAGGGTGCCAGTCGCTCACATTTCTGCCACGCGGGCCCACGTAAACAAACTAACAAGCACAAAAATAAACTGGTTAAATTCCTTTAGTGCTATTTGGACATAATGGTAGACAAACCGACTAACAAGGAGGAGCCGGGAGAAACTATAATGCTGTTGGAGAAAAAGGTTCGTCTTAATTTTATCGCGTTTTATTGGAGTGATGTAATGTCATTGAAAGGTCGTCTTTGTTGGGCGGTTTGAGTGAGAAATTTTAGGGGTTATTTTGGTGATTTCTTCCAAATATGCAATTTCATATAATTAATTTAGCATTAGTCTGATAAACTAGTTCCCTGTTATGCAAAAAGGAGTTAAAATTGATGGGTAAACGTGGGGGGGGGGGGGGGGGGAACAATGCAATATGAATTAGGTTTGTTTGGAACTGTTTCAAAATGTGCGGTAGTACTGCGGAAGCGACATTTAAGTTATTCGATGTGAATGTCTGAATAGTATTGATGCAGCTTCGATGCTACGATTCCAATTTCCTAGATTTCTAGGAACTGATACTATTTGACGAAAGGTCCAATCAATTTAGCGGAAAGAGCACATCGTTATATCTCTTCTATAAATCGATCTTGATTAGAATTTGATAATTAGATTAATCTACAGTAACTATTCGAGTAGGTATTTATGTTTATTATCTTTATGAATCCTTGAAAGATAATTAACAAAATAGTTTTTAAAAATATCGGTAGGCATTGATTATTCACTAAATACAAACAAACCCATGTTGGTTATAATTGGTTCCGATTTAGGTATTTATTTCATAATGTTGTACCTACCTTCAGTACTCCAGATTTGTAGTTTGTTCGTGTCGTTTTCGACCCTCTGGGACTAGTGGTTCTGTGAGAACAGTAGACCTCGCTTGTTTGAAATTTCAAGCGTCTGGTCTGCTAGAAGTACTTAAGATGTAAGTAAAATTAGAATTTTGATGATCGATGATGAATGAGTCAGTCTGTGACAAAATGACGGTACCTAGAACGGCTGTTTTGTTTGTTCGCAACATCTTATGTAGTTTGAAGTCCTTCCTCCTCTCAAATTTGATTGAAATCCATCGATAAATAACGCTACAGCAAAATACCCCCCTTTTCCCCCCCTACTTCCCCCCCAATCAAAAAACGAGATCGACTAAAAAAAATAAATAAATCAAGGAACTTGTATACCAATTTTCTTCAAAATTGGTTGAAAAATACATATAGTTTGTATGAAATTAAAAATAAACTACTTGACTTATGGCCGATATTTTTCCTGCCTGTTTATTTGAGGGATATGCCAGAATACGGTATTTGTCTGCTGGTCAAAATAGATACTTTTTAGGAACATTTTCATGAGTTCTTTGAAATACTAGAATGTGACGTCGTAGTCAAATGCTGTCTTTTTAACACAACAATGAGCATATAAAATACAATTGCCGGAAATATTAAATTCTGAAATTGTCAAAAGTTTTTGTGGAAATAGGTTCAGCTTGAGTCTACTTGAGACACGTTTCTAGATTTATTGGACTATCTTGTCAAATATCGTAATAGTTCAATTGAAATTTTAAGTAGTTATCTGACTGTTTATCTGGGGATGGAACAATCGCCCCATAAGCCCGTCCTTTATAATATTTAAAACTAAATTAAAGAAAAACCTAATCGACAAACAAATAAACGAAACAAATAACCACTTTGTCTATAAAAAAAGATGATATAGATATTTTTGTAGACGCTCTAAAACATGAAAAATACCGTTTAATTTCGAATATTATCCTATTTTACGTTTGTTTTTTTTGGAACCAAGAAAAAAAATATAGTATGTTTTAATCTAAATCAATCCTTATATTTAAACCTTTATGTTTTTACTTTTTTACTCCCCTTTATAATTGTAAAATACATAGATAGATACTTTTAAACACTTACTATATATATTAATATTCACCTCTACTACAAAAACACTGTATGAAATAGTTTTTATTCTTATTTATTTTTTACAAATTGTGATGCAATTTGGTATTGTTAATGACAGTTTTCTGCATGTGTTTCGCTCTCACTGAAATCAGCGAAATATATGTCAACAGCCATGGTGCATGCTGAAAACCAGCGCAGTTTGTTATTGTTTACTTTAACAGACTGCATTTGCTGAGCATGTATCCATTTGCCAGTTTTTAAAGTCATAATATATTTATTAATCATTGTTCAAAATATAGTTTACAATTCAATTAATCTACAGGAAACTTCGTCAATAACTTAAAACTAAACTTAAACACTTGCTAAACTAAAGTAAGATAAGTATACAACTAACGACTATAATTTAGCTAAATAATCCCACCCCGGGACACTTCCCTACCAAAGGTCCCCATGACACTAGCAGCATTGCCCCGCTGCACTGCCAAGGAGATCCTCTGCATGAGGAATGCCCCGGAGCGGTAGTCATAACCACCTTCACGCAGACGGCGCCTCAACTCCTTTATAAAAGCTCTGCCACATGTCCCCCAAACACCGTTCGTCTCCACAGCCAAAGGCACAAAACTGTAACTCCCCATTACATCAGCATATTTAGTATGCTTGCGCCTTGCAGCATTTTCAGCTGCAGCGCCAGCGGATTTTTAAATAGATTAAAATTTTGTTTTATTCATTTAAACTGTTCTATTTATAAGTTAATCTAAGTTAAAAAAAACTCTTGGTAACTGTTGTCTCGCATCGCACCTACAAACTACCACCTGAAAATGTCAGCTTCTTATGAAAGAAAGAAAGAAAGAAAATGGAAATTTATTGCCAAAAACACATTATAATACTCTTTTCTTTTATAATGTGTTTTTGGCAATAAATTTCCATTTTCTTTCTTTCTTTCTTTCATAAGAAGCTGACATTTTCAGGTGGTAGTTTGTAGGTGCGATGCGAGACAACAGTTACCAAGAGTTTTTTTCAAATTTCAACCCACTAAGGCGGAGAGGGGTGAACTGTATTTGCATGGCTGACAGGCAACACCCAACGTAAACCGGTGGACCTAGTCATGAAACCTGGGTTCTTTATACCCATCAATATGAACAACTTTCCCCAACAAACACATGGTCGCAAATGAAAAAAAAAATCGTCCCTCAGTACATTGACCCGATCAGCTGATTACAAGTTGCTATGGGAGACCCTAATTTTTTGTTCGCTCGCGACCATAAGTCTCTTGTTCAGCTAAATCGTTTATGTCTTTAGTAATATATGTTTTTAATATATACATTTTATCTTTGTAGTATTATATTCATATGATTTGCATTTTATTTAATGGCTTCCTACCTGTACTGATATAGTGATTAATTATAATATGTAGGTATATTCACACCCACCCACACTTATTTATTCGGTCCCAAAAAAGTACCGACAGAATATCAGCGTTGCAGGATCTCCTAGCCTGGAGGTCCTGCAACAAACACATGCTGAGTCGGAGACGATTCGCTGTTCGCTCTGCCTATCCCCATTTTGTTACTGTGTTTTGTCTTCATGGATATCTTTTATATTCTACTTGGTTTTGTTTATTTATATCTTTTGCTGTGTCTTGTGTATTGTGACAGTTGAATAAATGTCCTTTCTATTAGGGGTGGGGGGTTGAAACACAACATTAAAAGAAAAGTAAGAAGAAACGTGTTTCTTTCGGAGTTTTCGGAGATGCTGTGGTTATCAGATAAATAGATACAATCTTGGTACGCAACCCTTCGTGTTCGACCCGCCCTTGGGTATTTTACACGACCCCACGTGGGTGAAGCCTCGGGAAACGGCTGATAAATAAGAAAATGGCACCATGGAATCTCGAATGAAATGCCGTTTCGGTTTTTCACCAATTTATCGCCGATTACTGCGACCCACGGGAATGATCACGATGCGAATTGATTTTATGGCAAAGTAGCGTATCTTATGCCGTATAATCACAGGAAACACATTTCTAAGTACTATTTAGGGGTTAAAGGTCATGTTGAGCCCGCCCGCGAGCTACGAGAATGCTACGAGCTACGAAATTAAAAAACACGTGGGCGTAGCGCTTGCGTAGTTGCCGCGGAGCGAATTTCGTAGCAGATATTTTTGAATTCTGGAATTGTGTAGTTTATGTGAAATAATGATAGGCATTACAGGTGTGGGTTTCTGAATCGAGCCGATAGGCGAGTTTCATAATAACATCGCACCAGTGTTTTAATACCTAATTATTTACATTCACTCTTTATCTACACTCATTGCGGCATTGACATTTAATTTCGAGAAGAACTTAAATGCTGAACTATGCTAAAGACCTCAGCTGATATCAGAATTAAGGTTTGTTTTTCAGAGATGTTCGAAATTTGAATGTAATAAGAACATCGAATTCAATGTTATTCTGAAGCAATAATAACATTTTCATAAATAAGAAATGTGTTCTAACAAAACAGTCTATCTTTATGCTGGTCGTAATTTGCGGTTTTTGAAGGCATTGCAGAGGGTTTATGTAGATAAAAACTAGAAAGTTGTCGGAGCCAAGAGCCAACTTGTTCAACCGAAAACCATCCAATCAACGATAAAGTTTATGCCAGAAATCCCAGCAGAATACTTAAATTGTGTTGGTTCAAAGTTCATGAGTTCATTTATTGGGGGACATCATGTCAACGTCATGACATGAGGGACCTAACGAACATGGGCGTTGCCAGCCGGTAGCTCGGCGGGGGCTAGCTAGCTATAAAGCGGTTTACAGAATACATTTACCTACCAAGTTTCAACTGTGTAGTCCTAATAGTTTCTGCTGTGACATACGGACGGACGGACGGACAGACAGACATGACGCAACTATGTTTCTCTACGGAAACCTAAAAAAGCAGAAAGCATCCCGACTAATTGAGAACATCCTACTTTGTTGATGTCCGTTAAAATTAATTAATTTTGTAAACAATAATGTAAGTAGGTACTGGTAGGTGCTCCCTATATTGAACTCACTTAACTAAATTATAATCTACGTGTATTATGTGATTATTACTCCGGAACTATTTTACAAATAACTTGTTTATGTTGCGATGAGTTTTTTGTGTACACCCGTCATCAGGAACAATCCCTTCGATTCTGCTCCATGGTGCTACGCAGGCATGTTTTCAGGCTTCTAAGGCAGCTGAATGTCCGCTCCACCATAGAAGTTGTAAGCGCTATGAACTTGGCAGTTCTACAAAGTCATAGAAAACGGTGCTTTGATTGCAGGAGATTATATGAGCTTATTTCTAGCTCCCAGAATAAGAAGTTTCTGATTTTGAGCTCACGCAGCTTAGGAAAATAAAAAAAACGTCAAGTGCGAGTCGTTTACTGCAAAGTGATACTAATGTTTCTGGCATGGGTATTAGGTATCTTTAATTTTCCTGTGTGTTAAGATAGCAAAATATAGTATACAAAGTTATTGGTGCGGCCACTTTCATACTTCGTGTATGTAACCAGGTGCATATGTAATTTTGTATAAGCTATTGAAAGAAATGGTACCTATTTAAACCATACATATCTTATTATTTTTCCTGCAATATTTAAGTAAAGACCTATATGTTTCACGCTTGCTTCTCACACGGGAGATGCAGGTTCGATTCCTGACCATGTACCAATGAGATAATTAATTTATCTTAAGTACATTATTTATTGAGTGGTGGTGTGGTTGTGGTGATTGCTTTCCAGGATTATTGTATGGGGAGGCATGTTATTGTTATTTATTTATGTGCGATAACGTATTTAGATGTAATTAAACTACAAACATGCTATATTTTTTCATTTTTCATTTTTTTCTACAATAATTGGAAAAAAAAAAATAAAAAAAAAAAAAAAAAAAATATATAATTAAAATATATTGCTAGGCAAAACTGGACTATTCTTTTTTATCCGGTAGCTTATTTAAAAGCCATTCCAACGATATAACTTTCTTAGAGAGCTCCCATAGAAAAAATAGAGATATCGTCATTTTAATGAAACGGGACGTTAGCGGGCGGAGTTCGCGTGCGACCCCGTGACAGTCGCGGCCATTTTGCATTTTTGGGTTTGACAGTTCAGAGGTTAATACATAATTTGTACACAATTTTACGATCAGTAATTTCGGAGGCAATGGGGGGGGGGATAATGGTATGTTTATATGTGTGTGATGTCGCTGTTTCTGGTTTCCACGACACTGGGTATCCTAATGTGGTGTCAGAAAAAATGTGCCTGTGTATAAATATTTATGTTTTGCCTATTTTCTTCAATAATTTTTTTGTGTGTTTGTTTTTGTTAACCTGAAACAAAGATTATTATTATATATTTTTTAACTAAGTATTTCAGGTTTATGAGGAAAAAAATAAGCCAACAAGACCTTTCATTAGACATGTTACACGATTCAGTGTGGAAACATTTTTTTTTACATTTCTGATTTGCCCCCAATTGTGCCACCCTCCCCTATTTAAACCATACGATTCTCATTATTTTTCCTTTAATAATAAGGTAAAGAAATAGGTCTACAATTTGAAAAACAATTTTTATATATTTTTTGATAAGCCCCCCAAAATTGGCCAGTTATCTTAAATATCCAGGGGGGCGGGTCCTATTAAAGTAAAGAAATAGGTCTGCAATTTGAAAAACTTTTTTTAAGTATTTTTTTGGTTAGCCCCCCAAAATTGGTCGGTTATTTTAAATCTCCAGGGGGGCATGTGGGGGGGGGCTTCCCCCTCTTGGCGACGCGCATACTGACGAACACCTTTCCAAAGTAGCCCACAAATGATGCCAAAAGCGGAAACGGAAGAAATGTCGCCCCAAAACAACCTGGCGGCGTTCAACGCATAAACAGGCCGCCTGGCGCAGGCACAGATGGCCCAAGATCGCAGCAAATGGAAATCTGTACTGAGATACCTCCATCCCTGCTGAGTGAGGGGTGACAGGATGAGATGATGATGATGTCTCTGAGGCTTTAAGGTCACTGAGTGATTTTGCCCAGCGGGCCCCCGAACTTGGCCAGGGAATTGTAAAATATCAGTGGGATTGTAGTTCAATTGATCTAGGGCGGACAGAACCCACACTAACTGTGGGATAGAGATCCGATTTCAATCTATATTTAGAAGCAAGTCATTCGAGCATCCGGTCAGCTGCCATTATCCTTTATTGAACAAGTGCTCAGCGAACTTGTATGATCTAATACCGTATAGGGTACGTGCGCTGCGTGCCACGTTTGCACGGCATCTACTTTTTTAGATTTCCGTACCCAAAGGGTAAAAACGGGACCCTATTAATAAGGCTCCGCTGACTGTCTGTCCGTCTGTCACCAAGGCTGTATCTCATGATGCGTGATAGTTAGACAGATGAATTTTTCACGGTTGATGTATTTCTGTTGCCGCCATAACAACATATAATAAACAACAGAATAAAATAAATATTTAAGGGGGCTCCCATACAACAATTCTTTCAATACAAGATAGACAATTCAAGACAATTCACCTAAGATACCGCAGCATTTTGCCCTGATATTTGCTGTGCAAATCAGTATTTTTGATGTACTTTAATATGTTTAAACGATCACCAAAAACGCACCTATTTTACTACCAATAAATTCGAAACGACCGCCAGAATTATTAAACGACCACCAAATTGTGTGTTGGATAAATGATCACCAAAATTTTTATTTTGTTATTTTATTTCGCCCTGATATTTTCTGCAACTTTTGGTGGCCATTTATCCATTTTGGGTAAGAAAAATAAATTTTTAGTGATCATTATATTTGTTGCCATTTAAAATTGGACTTTCTTCGTTAAATTGTTGCGCTAAATAAACTTGTATCGCATTGTAATGAAGCCTTTTGTCCGTCAGTCGTGACAATATGTTTAAGCATGTATGCTTGTCGAAGGGGTCGCGAGGTCTACTGTTCTCACAGAACCACTAGTCACTAGTGGGTGCAGGAAGCTGGATTCATGGATTACTTTAGGTGGCTTCTTGTTTAATCAAAAGGAACGCCGCAAATGGCGCTGCTGGTTGAAGACTGATCTGTGATTACTGATTACTCACCATAATAATAATAATAATACCTTGGATACTATTAACACCCCAATGGGTGTTACTATCTAGCCCCAAACTAGGATCCCCTGTATCTTGGGTACTAGACAACAATACACACACTTATATAGATAAATATTATACTTAGATAGATAAACAACCATGACTAGGGTACAAGTACAAACATCCGTTCTCATCAAACAAATATTTACTTTCACCGGGACTCGAACCTGGGACCCTTGGCTTCGTAGGCAGGGTCACTGCCGACTCGGCCATTCCGGTCGTCAACCTCATTGAGATAATGAATATGAGGGTAGGTTATTATTATATGGTGATACAATACCGTAAAGGAATTGGTGATAACTAATTTAAGAATGACTTCCATTTTATTTCTTGTACCCCTGTGTAATGTTAGAATCATTGCTTGGTACAGGCCGCGCCAAATTTCTCTGTCTGAGTGCCGCATGGAGGGTGTGACCTCTCTTTCTCGCTTATGGTGAAAGAGAGAGAGGTTACCCCCTCCACGCGGTCCTCAGACATTGAGAAACATTGCGCGCACTGTGCCTGTAGCTAGCTAGTTTATTTAGTGAACAATTAAGTTAATATCACATATTTAATGCCTTGTATGATTAGTTAGTGAACAATTAAGTTAGTATCACATATTTAATGCCTTGTATAATTAGTTAGAATAAGTATGCTCATTGTACGTAAAATGTTATCTCGTGCTTTTTCTGTTAATTGAGTATTGATGGGTGGAGGTTTTCGCCTGTGGAGTATTTTTTTATTATTTAGCCCAATTAAGATAATCAATGAGTAAACAATTTGCTGGAACAAGTATTTGTTTTTAACCGATTTTACGAACGGGTGAGGTTTGCGAGGCGTCGGATCTGTTTTTTTTAATTTTTATCGTATTCTCCAAGACGGATGGACTGTTTTGGAAAAAAAGGTTTTTTGTTTGAATGGGTCTACTTGTGAATTCAAATTGGTCCCATTAATATGAGGTCAGGATCTGATGGTGGGATCCTGGATAAATCGAGGGAGCTCTTCAAATATTATAGGCAGACCCATAGCGATTTTTTTATTTTTCATTGTAACTCGTGCTTATGTACTCTCGGGAGGCACCATTTTGTGAAGTGGAACTGATGCCGAAGAGTACAGATGGCCACCGGGACTGCTCCATACTAGGTATCCTAAAGGTTGCGATAAGATTATTAAGGTTGGTCGGTAATAATAATAATAATACCTTGGACACTATTTACACACATTGATCTAGCCCCAAACTAGGATTCCCTGTATCTTGGGTACTAGACAACGATACACGTACTTATATAGATAAATATTATACATAGATAGATAAACAACCATGACTAGGGTATAAACATCCGTTCTCATGAAACAAATATTTGCCCCCACCGGGACTCGAACCCGGGACCCTTGGCTTCGTAGGCAGGGTCACTGTCGACTCGGCCATTCGGGTCGTCGTCGGTAATGTATGCTCGTGCAATGAAATGAATGCATATGTCACCGTAAGATAGTCAAAACCTTTAGTTGATAAACGTTTTTTCTCTCGTTAGTTGCTCAACTATCGACAGATAGTAAACTGTAGCGTACTGCTTACTATATGACCCTTAAGGTGATAAACTAACGGTTAAATAAAACCGTTAAATAGTAAACTGGTTTAAACTTGAATTGCAAACGAAATACCAGGGCAAACACTGCGGTAGCATAGGTGAAGACGAGAGGGGGCGAGCGCAGCGAAGCCCCCGAATAGTCTTCGTGTTAGGTTGACATGTAAGAACAAAAGAAACGTAAATTCTAAACCTTGTCGTTCTGGTTTACTATCTGTCGATAGATGATCAACTGACGCGTTAGTTTATCAACTAACGGTTTTGACTTTCTTACGGTGACATAGATATGGATAAAGGTTGGTAACCAGGGGAGGGCTTATCTTAACAATTTATCAAAGTCGGTCAGGATCTGATGATTTGATCACAGAGAAATAGAGGGATCTCTATAACTAATGATGGGTATGTTTTGTAACAAATAGGGTTTAATTGAAGGCGGTTTTTTCAAAAGTTTTCCTTTTTGATCAAATAATTAAACTTCATCTAGCGCATTTTTCGTTAATTAAGTATTTGGGTGGAGGATTTCGCCGGTGGAGTTTTTTTTAATCTGTCACACCTTCTCCGATACGGGTTGGCAGAGGCACTATTGTGCCCACTTTTAGCCAATTATCCATTTTTGCGTTAAAGGGGCTAGCCCATCGGCACAGCTATGGAGTAATGAAGGTCTCCTCATGATGTTTTCTATCACCTTTACAACGTCCGTATAATGTACTTAAGACAAATTTCTTATCTCATTCATTTCGACGACCTCTGTGGTGCAGCGGTTGTGGCTCTACCTACAATGCGAGAGGTCCCGGGTTCGATCCCCGGTTGGGGGGTAAAGGAAAAAAACCCAGGTCTTGGATGTTATGTGTGTGACGTCGCTGTTTCTGGTTCCCACGATACAAGGGTATCCTAGTGTGGGGCCACAAGCAATGTATGTGACTGTATGTAAATGTCATTGGTACACTGTCAGCAGCGGGATTCAAACCTGCTTGTCCTGCGGAGATCCTGTCCTCTCGTAACTTGTCCATCAGAGTAAATAAACAAATTGGTCCAGAGGCATTAGTTAATGGTATTTTTGAGTATTTTAACAGAATTCATGGATTATCTATCTATCTATCTAATGTCGTATGTGTGTACAAAACTGTTACTTTAACTTTTCCGTTCGACACTTCTCGGTTTTAGTCGCTGAAAGTTATCACGGTGTCCCGGGAACTTGAAATTTGGCTCAGAGGTGTATCATGAAGAGAAGGGAAACATCTGAAAACAGTAAATTGATTTAAGATTAAAAAGAATTATCAAAAAGCCGAGAAGTCTCGAGCGGTAAAGATAAAATAATCGTACTGTACGATGGTGCATTACTTCATAATAGATCCTTGTTTGATCTCTACTCTTCATAATTGACTACAGTAGTCTTTCAACTGAAAATGATTTCCTGGTTTGCAAAAAAGATTTATCCTCTTTGAGCAATCATTGATATTCTGTAGTTAATTATTGTTGTTGTTCATGATTATTGACCATGATAGTTGACATCATTGTTGATTGTCTAGTCACTTATATACTTTGTGGTACCTGACGAGAATCGGTAGTAAATCGTGCGCAATTCAAGACATGTGTGTGAACTCTTGCTCGTGAAGTGACAGAAGAAGAGAACTGGGATGGGAATAAATAAAATACTTATAAATATCGCTTTTTGAACCGCAGGCCATCCCCACCACACCCCAGAAGAACTTAGAATTTCACCTTTAGCTGATTTTTAGGCCAGACTAACAGAGCAACTTATCTTAATATTCTTTATAATGAAATAAATAAAATATACCTGCAGCCTTATGGCGTAAGTCGTCTGAGCTATGAACTTCATATAGACTTTTACGTTTGACACCTTGCACCAGCTTCATCTGTCAAATTGGTATCACGCAAGTAGCATCATAATGGAGGCCTAACCCAAGCTCATTGAATGAAGCCTAGAAGCCTTCGGTGATACCCCGCAATCGATGAAATTGTATGAGCATGAGATGAACCATAGATACACGCTATGAACTTCAGAGAGTTACGCCATAAGGCTGCTGAATCCAAATCCGGTGGTAGTACATATTTATTTTTTATGAAAAACACATTTTGGGATAACTTCGGGAGATTTTTCTATTGAGCAAAAATCATCAAATTACGGTTAAAACGTACACCAATCCCCGCGTTATCAACAAGCTAGTGGGTACCGACACAGAAAAATTACATTTCAAAAGGCTGTTTGGTCTACGGCGGCGTCTTGGGTCCAATGACCCAGTATGAAAGGTTGACAATGAATCCTATTATTACAAGCTCCCAATTTGACCACTTCTAAGCTTACTTGATGAGCCGGACACGGAAATACGAATCCGAAGTAGATTTCGCTGTACATGTATATAAGTAGAACACATAGACGACGATAAATTGTATGTAAAACAACACAGTTCTTGAGGAAGTAAGAACAAATACAGCCAGCAATTTCACGTAATTTTAGCCGTTTTATTACATCGCCAAACATTACAGCAGGTAAGGTACCTGCAAAACCAGCAATGCGAGAGTCGAATTAGTTCCGGCTATAAGAGTTGCTAGTTCTATAAATTTTGAAGTATTTGTAGCAGCTAGTGCTTGTTTAGAGTCCACGTCGAGACGTTGTGATCACAGGCAACGCAGTCAACACAGTGCAGTTTTCCCGCAGAAAATATTATTGTCGGGAAGAAGGCCAAAGACAATTGTGTTTTTTCTTTCTTTCTGCAAACGGTCATAGATATTGTGCAAAATACCTCTAAGATTTCCGCTTCAGTGAATGCCGAATTAGTCAATTTTTCATGCGCATGAAAAGAAAACATTTGTTCGGCGGTTCATGTGAAAGTTTATTGTGAATTTGCGTTGATTTTCTTTGGTGGCAAAATGGTAGAAGAAAAGGAATGTTACGACAACGCGGGTTTTGTTATGACGGAAAGGGATGCCTGGATGGATAAGGTAGGCACACATTGTTTTACATAGTACCTACCTACTACACCAAAAATATGGATATGTTATCAGGTTTCGGATCAAATTCACAAGAAGTAAAAAACCGATTAGATAGCTGAAGAACTGAAATATGGATTGAGTTAATATTCCATTATCTAAGTTAAGTTTCATCACAAATACAAACCTTTTACGTTTAGTTGTGTTATTTGAATTGACCTTGCCTCGCCCTCTGAAGCGTTAATAAAAATCCATTACCTGCGCTTATATGATGTGTTGCGTGTTAGTATATGGCATAACATCAACATTGTATTAATAATTATCTTAATTAATTATAGAGTTCCTAGTGTCTTGAGTCTTTTTATAGATCGACCAACAAGCACTTTACTAAACTCTGATTACCAATCTTGTAGGTAGATTAAAAGGTAAGCAAAACAAAGTCAGCAAAGTCGTTGTGCTGGCAAAGAATGTGTTTACCTTTAATCTACAACATTCGCAATGCTAGTTGAGATACCTTTACCTTCCGTCCCGAGTTAAGTAAGTCATGTTGGCCCATCTGCTCCTCGCTATACCACACTACCGTATTAAGCGGATATCTCGTCCGTGCAAAGGTCCCTGTTACTCCAGGCAGAATGCCCCGCAGTGGGAGAGGGACGGAATCGGGGAAAAATGACAAAAATTTGGTTTTAAATTGATACAAAATCAACCAAAATAGCCATGAAATTTTCTTTATTAGGTAATTTAGGTATTCTCAAAGCCAACTTAATATGTATATTTTTTAATTCTGTGTGCTATTCCAATTTGTCAGAAAATCGAAAAAAGTGTAAATTTAGACGTCATTTCAATAATTATTTCTAACGAGCGAAATTCCTCCAATCGCGTTTCTGTTATTACAAAATCTAGAAAAAGGTTCCAAAATTGTTATATTAATTTATTAAACTTGGGAGTTCTTTTGAACAGCAGAGAAATAAACTTCAAAAAGGGTCTATTTTGTCGATATACATATATACCTTAAGTACAAGTTGTAGTCTTGTAGGTATCTCAGAGATGTTTCATAAAGATTAGGTTAGAAAGCTTAGGTTCTCTGCAAATTTTTAGGTGAATTTTATGTATTTGAATAGGTACATCATTGTTGTTATATAATGTTCGGAACCAGACTTTACATAATACAATATAATTTAAGTCTTACTTAATAATTAATCTTAATAATGTACCAAGTTTGGTTAAGATGTTCTTCAAATATTTATATAATTTGAATAGGTTCTAATTATTGTTTTATAGTGTTCTGTACCTAACCAGACTTCAGACAAGATAGGTAGGTACTTAATTCTTAATATAATATACCAATTTTATGAACTTTTTACGTAATTTTTACGTCATAACACAACATAATGTGATTAATTATTGTTTTATAATGTTTGGTCCCACCCAGACTTAACACAAATCGACGAGACAATTTTATCGCTTTTCTCGGTTTGGATTTTTAAGAGTTAACTAACAATCAAATTAAATAATTTACCACAAACAGCGTCAAAATTTGCATATTTTACCGCAAAGGCACAACTGATATAAAATAAGTTTAGACTTTAACGTGAGCAATTCAGGCTGATTCTGTAGGCTTCAAATCCAAACACAAATTGAAAAATCGGTCAAATGCTCCAAGGAGTCCCTACCATCGTACAAGAAAAAAGGTAAAATAACACGTTTCTTTATATTTTTCATGATTGCGTGAAGTTCATTTTTTGTAGGTTTGCCAGCTGGCCACAAAATAAAACTACAACCGCTAGGAAAATTTATTTCCGTTAGATCCAATTAGCCACTACAATTCCAATTAGCCCCGTTTCACCGGAGGTTAGTTAGTGACACCCTCACAATTTCACTATGTCGGAACCGACCTAACAACATTGCTAGTTAAGGCGATACGAAAAAAAATGGGGTATATTTCGAATCCATTTACTCCACTGTAAAGTCATCTACAGATTTGATTTTTGCGTTAGTATTTATTGAGATTTGATTAAGATTCTCACAAAAGGAAAACGCGATTGGGTGAAATTTTTTCAATAGAATTTAATTGCGAAAAGACCTCTAATATTTTTTTCCTGTGCTTCTGAAATCCTAACTTATTTGGTTGCTGAATGGCATTCAAAATGTGGATCTTATGTATAAGTAAACTCTCCTTGAAAATATTTTCGACAAAATAGCTTATTTTTTTTTACGTGGTTTGGCGCTACGTTATGTCGTTTTTCCCCGATTCCGTCCCTCTCACACTGCGAGTCTTCCCGCCTGGAGTAACGGGGACCTTTGCACGAACGATATATCCCCTTAACTTGAAATCGCGCGCCAGTGCACTTTCATGGATAATGCATCTCACGTGCAGATAGAGGAGAAACCAGTTGGACTAGCTTTTGGCGCGAAATGCAAGAAAGTGTGAAAACGCGTGGTTAGTGACTAATTTTTAATCAAGGACACCAGGGGGTTACCACAACGTCTTATGCCGATTCAGATTAGGAACCTAATTTGATCCGCAAAATTACCGTGACCGTCTTAAAACAAGTCTTGGTATTAGGTAAATAAAGCCCATTATGGCGAATTGGAATGGAAATAGTTGCCATGGTCATGTTCTTGTTTTGAACCTAATTTGAATCGGAAAAAGATTTTGCTGGAGCTATCATAGGGCGAAGGAGTGAGCAGTGGGCTGAGAAGAGTATCGGCTGTCCATCTGTCAATGGAAGGAAATACTGTCAATGGAATGTTTCCTCGCAATATCCCATAAAAAAAAACGATTTTCTTTGATGAAAGTTCAGCTTTCTCAAAAAATCCCACAATACCGCTCAATAATGTATGATTATAGTAATGAATAGAAGCTATTAATAAAACCGGTCAAGTGCGAGTCTAAATCGCGCACGAAGGGTTCCGTACCACCGTTCAATGGAAGCGATGGTGTGGAGTGAATAGTTTGGATTTTACACAGCAAAATATTGTTTACAAAGTTATTGGTGCGGTTACTTTCACACTCCATGTACGTAACCAGGTGCATCCATAAGTTTGTATGTGGTATTGAAAGAATTTTTGTATGGGAGCCCCCTTAAATATTTCTTTTATCCTGTTTTTTAGTATTTGTTGTTATAGCGGCAACAGAAATACATAATCTGTGAAAATTTCAACTCTCTAGCTAGCTAGGTTCTTGAGATACAGCCTGATGACAGACGGACGGACGGACGGACGGACGGACAGCGGAGTCTTAGTAATAGGGTCCCGTATGGAACCCTTCGGGTACGGAACCCTAAAAAAGGCATAATTTATCACTTTAATAAATCATTTTAAGTTCAATGTTATTTTGAAAATTCTAATTATTAATTTAATTAATTCAGCAGAATATAAATTTTGGTAGTAAAAAAATCCATTTGATGTTCGCTCATACGAGTAATGATCATTTTTCTTCATATATTAGAAGTAAAAAGTTATAAATAAACAAATAAATGTAGCCCATTAATGTCCCCAACGAGGGGCACGGGCCTTACCTGGATACGAGCAAGATTGAGCCATACTCCACCACCGTGGCTCAGTGCGGGTTGATGGAGGGTCGTCCGTGTCTTTGTGGTCTTGTGGCAAACCCGACGTCAGAAGTTTTCAAGCTGCGCTATTAGGGCCTCTGACCAGCTTTACGACTATTACCACCGAGTAGCGTTAGAAGCCGGGACCTGCAGCTTAACGTATCATCCGAAACACGAAAGAGTCCGAAACAAATGCCACATAGAACGGTCACCCATCCAGTGCTCAACTCGGCCAGATGTTGCTACACGCACGATCGTTTCCGATGTGCGAATACCGCAAGGCCACGGACGCCTAAAAATAGTTAGACTTAATAAATTCATTCGTCCAATGTGTGTAGAGGAAGTGAAGCATATTTGGAATACCACTTTGTTTTTTGGCTCTTCTAACTTTTGTATGACGGCTAAAATCGTGATAAAACATTAATAAGGTAGTAAAACGACCTGTTTATCGGTCTTGAAAATATCAAAAACAATTGAACATCATCAGTAGGTAAAATTTCAAGCAGAACACAAAATAGCTGAAACCTTGTCTAGAGATGTGGTGCAGGTATTTTGGTATAGTGGTATTCCAAATTGTATTCACCATGCTTAGCTAAAAAATGTGAGGCATGATAATAAACTATCTTAGAAGAAAATATAAGTTATTGAAAACTAAATCTTATAATGTAAACAAATGAACTCAAATCATTGCCTGCTTATTGTTGGGTATTCCAAATTACCTGCACTATACGAACTGGGTATTCCCATTTACCTTCACCATTCTAAAATTCGGAATATTCCAATTTGTCTTCACTAATATAAAATTATATTTTATTTGTACGATACCTTATGCAAAATGAGGAGTCCGAAATAATCATCAAAACCAAATCTTTTATTTTAAACTTCTCTTATTATAATTATAAACACTAGTTTAATCAGTTCACTTGTTTTTTTATTACTTATTTGCAATAATCACAAACGTATAAGCCGGTGTCGTAGCCAGCACATTCACAGTGCACCCAAAGGTCACACATGAAACACTGCACCCATGTTTCCCCCCTCTTGTCCTCGCTATACTTACCATTGCAGAAAAAAAACTGCATCACTACTACACATAGGTTTTACACCAAAATAATCTTCGATTTCTCCAGACGTATCCGAGTTGCGACTATTATATGAATTTGAAGATAGGCTGTCAGAGTCATCATTATTTATTTCAGCGAGTGCCTGTTTCCTGCTCTTTTTTCCTTTTACTTTTTTCAAATTATCTGCCTTTATCTTCTTTATTTCTTTCGTTTTTTGGTTTTATTTTCCTTTGTTTGTTTTGTTTTCAAAGGTTTCATGTTCTTCTTTTTTATGTTCTTGCCCTTTTTGCCCTTTCCTTTATCTTTTCTGTTTTCAGCCTTAGGGGTTTGTAACATTTTTATGTCTATTGCTTTCTGTTTATCTAACTTTCTATTTTCAGCCTCCTCGAGTATTTTTTTATAAGGCGAACTTGTTATGATCGCCGATTTTGCTGGCTTACGACCTCTGTTAGACGTGCGTTTTGTTAATGCTGGCAGTGGTGAAATATCATAAGGTGACACATGCGTGTGGGATATAGATGGACGGGCCTGCTTGAGGAAACAAGTTTTCCTGAACTTCATATATCAGAGCAGGAGGTGGTCTAGCTTGGTTCGGTGGTGCTGCTTGAGACGAGGTATCTGCTTGGCAATCATTTAATAATGAGGCAGGAGGTGGTCTAGCTTGATTCGGTGGTGCTGCTTGAGACGAGGTGTCTGCTTGGCAATCATTTAATAATGAGGCGGGAGGTGGTCTAGCTTGGTTCGGTGGTGCTGCTTGAGACGAGGTGTCTGCTTGCCAATCATTTAATAATGAGAGAACTAATCCTCTAACTAATTTATTTAGAGAAGGAGGACTTGCTTGGTATAGTAGACCTGTTTGAGGCAACGAGTCTGGTTGAGTCAACGTGTCTGATTGACCATCATTGAGTAGTCCTGCTTCTTCAAGCATGTCTGCCACTGATGGTTCTCCTTGATCTGCATTCATCAGTACAGACAAGGAGTCTGTTGAGTCAACATGTCTGATTGACCATCATTGAGTAGTCCTAATTCTTCAAGCATGTCTGCCACTGATGGTTCTCCTTGATCTGAATTCATCAGTACAGACAAGGAGTCTTGTTGAGTCGACGTGTCTGATTGACCATCATTGAGTGGTCCTGCTTCTTCAAGCATCTCTGTTACTGATGGTTCTCCTTGATCTGCATTCATGAGTATAGGATCACTTGTTTCGTCGTTTTCATCACCTCTATAATCATTTCCTTCATTGCGAGCAGCGATATAGTCAGCTTCTGAGAACACGTGCCTGTTCAATGGGTATATGCCACCAACCCTGAATCCGTTGGCAGCGATTGATCCATTCATGCACTTTAGGTATGCTAATACCAAATAGTTCTACAATATCATATTGTGTCAGCGGTTTGTTATTGCCGCGCAACCACATCCTGATCTCTTCACTGTAGTGAGTTTTGAGCGGAGCCATAAACGATCTATCCAAGGGTTGGATTTTGTGGGTGCAATGGGGTGGCAGTGAAACTATTGTAACATGCTCTCTTCTTGCTATGTCCACCAACTCAATGTTTTTTGTGTGGCTGTAATGCCCATCTAATAACAAGAGGACAGGCGAAGCCTCAGTTGGTCTCACGAACTTGACAAAATGCTCAAACCACTGGGTGAACAAATACGTCTGTATCCACCCCGAGGGATGAGCTCTCCCAATGGATCCGAGCAGAGCACCTCTCATCAGGGTTTCGGTCATATTTTTTCTTAGAAAAATAATCATGAGAGGCACAAATATTCCTGCCGGACTCATACAAGTGACTATAGTTATCAGTGAACCTCTTTCTGCTGATGATATAGCACCGATTTGTTTCTTCCCGCGCAGGCCAATCACTTTTGGAATCTTGCTTTGGACTATAGATAATCCCGTCTCATCAACATTGTATATTCTGTCTGCACTGAATTTTTTCTCTTCAAATGTCTTCTCCAAGATGTCATAAAACTCATCCATACTTTCTTTATTAAATCCACGAGCCCTGGCAAACGAGGTACCCGTGGGCTGCCTCATGGAAAGTCGATCTCTGTTTCTCTTTAAAAATCCTTGGAACCAATACCGGCCTGCCATTTCATTTCTGAAAGGGTTTGGTAATTTGTTTTTTTTTGCAAGCTGATAGGCCAATCGACGCATGTCAGTCTGAGTTAAACCATACAGTGTACTTTCCATTTCCAAAGCGTAATCTGTTAGCTCATTTTCAAATCGTTCATCAACAACTGGTTTTCGACCGTTTTTTTTGATAACAGGGCTTCAATAGGTGAATCTTTTTCAGAAGCCAGGCGGAACAATGTAGTCCTCGGAACGTTGAATATTTTGGAGGCTTTCAAGTAACCCATTTTGTTTTGGCGTACTGCCATTATTGCATCGGCCATGTCTTCCTTTTGATACAATTTTCTTTTTTTTTACGCCATTTTCTGAAACAACATCAATATTACATTATACACTAGGGGGAATATAAACACAAATCGTCATTTACTTACTTATGTGAAATTATTTTATCTAAACGTACAATAGTTATTTGTTACACAAGGGATGATAGAGAGCTATTTCGAACGAAGGTCCAATTTGGAGCCCTTGCGAGCGGATCGAGTCTACCCGAGATGAGGGCGATTATAGTTCGAGGGTGAAATAGCTACTTACACCCCGAGGTTAGCATAATACTTTACATCATTCGAGCGAGGTAAATTAATCGGAAGGACTTAGAACGACTGCGTTCGCAGATGCTTATGTATGCTGGTTTTAAAATGTAGATTATTGTATTTATAGACCATATCAAAAAACGGGAACCGTCGGAAATTAGTAGTTTTAGAGTTATATTTTTAGTAATCGCCATTTCAAGCATTAGGGACACGAGATGTGGGAGTATTAGGGGGGAAAGATAAAAATGGATGATTTTATATCGAAAAAGCCGTTGAAAGTTCACTGATCTCGAGGTCATTGTCCTTGACCTTGACCTTTCGTGATTTAGGCTGTTTTTTTCAAATTATAGCGTTTTTTTCAATACCCGTGTTTTGACACCCAACAAAACATTTCCATAACCCTCAAACTCACAACACTTTAATTTACACAGCGAATTTAAAAACTCAAAAAAAAACTCAAAAAACTCAAAACGTTTATTCTGTAAATAGGCCACAAGGGCACTTTCACATGTCATTTCATTTCATTTTTTACAGAACATTTGGTATTATTATTTGTATAATATTATCAGAAAAAAGTACTTAATTATTGTTTCTGAGAGATGTAAAAAGTCTCAAATGTCATAATAAAATAATTAAAATATAAATAACAGAGATGTATAGTCTCTTTAGTGATGATAGGAGATGTAAATGGTCCCCACAGTCAAGAGTTGTATAATTAAATTAATCTTTGGAGGTGTAAAAGGCCTCCAAGTGTCCAGTAAAAGAACTCTGGCAGTGAGGATGCTCACAATTAATTAGAACAATTCAGTCCCAAGCATTTTTATCGTCTATGTACTCTTTAATACTGTAGTAAGCTTTAGAAATAAGCCTTTGCTTGATGTATTTCTTGAACTTATTAATTGATAGATCTGTCAAAGTGCTTGGGAGTTTATTGTAAAATCTTACACAATTACCCTTGAACGAGTTTTTTATTTTATGGAGCCGAGTAGTGGGCACTGCAAGTTTGTCCTTGTTTCTAGTATTAAAGTTATGTATATCACAGTTTCTTCGAAAGTTAACAATGTTCTTATGGACATACATAATATTCTCGTAAATATATTGACTATGGACTGTCAATATATTTACTTCTTTAAACTTATTTCTAAGAGAATCTCTATTATTCATTTTATAAATCGCACGAACAGCCCGCTTCTGCAGCACAAAAATAGTATTTATGTCAGCAGCACTGCCCCAGAGCAGAATACCGTAGGACATAATACTATGAAAATAACTAAAATAAACTAATCTGGCTGTTTTTAAATCTGTCAAGTGACGGATTTTCCTGCATGCAAAAGCTGCAGAGCTCAGTCTGTTCGATAGCTTATCAATATGTGGACCCCATTGGAGTTTGGAATCCAACGTTATACCTAGAAACACTGTGCTGGTTACCAATTCCAATTCCTCATTTTTAATTGTTATACATGTCTGATTATTTTTAACGTTAGTAGTAAGAAACTTAACACATTTAGTCTTTTTCTCATTTGATAGCAAATTATTAACATTAAACCAATTTACCACTCTTGATATGGTATTGTTCACGTGATCATCATTAGCGTGTAGGTTTCGCTTTGTTTTAAAAATAAGTGAGGTGTCATCAGCAAACAGTACCATATCATGACAGTCCCTTCCTAGATAGGGTAAGTCGTTTATATAGATGAGGAATAGGAAGGGTCCCAATATTGAGCCCTGTGGCACGCCCAAAGAAACCAATGATCCTGGTGATCGTTCTCCGTTTACGTCTACCCTTTGTATTCTTCCGTTCAGATAAGATTTTAACAAATTCAATGACGTGTCTCTAACTCCATAATGATGTAATTTCCTGATCAATGTTTCATGACAAACGCAATCAAAAGCCTTAGATAAGTCACAAAAAATGCCTAGGGCATCTTGTGACTCTTCCCAGGCATCAAAAATACTTTCAATGAACTGAATTCCGGCATCTGTTGTTGAACGACCGCGAGTGAATCCAAACTGTTTGTTATGCATTAGCTTATTTGATTCAAAATGATGTAATAGCTGTGATAAGATTAATTTCTCAAAAATTTTACTAAAAGTTGGTAGTATTGATATAGGTCTGAAATTGGTGGGGTCTTGAGTACTACCTGCTTTGAAGAGGGGAATTATCTTACTTTGTTTCATTAAATCAGGAAATTCACCGCAGTCTATACAATTGTTGAAAATGACCGCTAGGTCAGGTGCAATTAATTCGATCAGGGATTTAACGACGTGAACAGAGAGTCCCCAAAGATCATTCGTTTTCTTAACATTTATCAATTTAAATGCCTTTACGACATCTGAACTTGTGACGTGCTTAAAATTCAAGTATGAAGCACACTCTGAGACATTATCTTTTAATATTGCAACAGCAGACAAAGGTGACGAATTTAAATACTTAGTCGTGGAAGCCGGTGCATTAGTAAAAAACGATTCAAATTCAGTTGCAACTTCTAAGCTAGAACTCGTAAGCTGTCCATTGATTTTTAGTTCGTAATCGTGACTCGCTTTTTTACTACGACCGGCCTCCTCATTAATTATTTTCCAAGTCGTTTTTATAACATCGGAACTATTCTTAATTTTACTACTCAGAAAATTACGTTTAGCTGTATGACAGTCTAATTTAAATTGTTTGGAGAACTGTTTGACTTGTTCTTTAAATTCGTCACTCATGTTGAACCGTCGTTCCTCATACAATGCATACAATGCTTGCCTGCGTTTATGCAACTCTGCAGTAGCCCACGTACTAAAGTCGTTTGAACCACTAACCACAACCGATTTTGAAGTGAATATCGCGCTGTACTGTTTCATAAAGGTTTCAAAGAATAAGTTATACATTATATTAGGAGACTGTTCAGCAGCCAAAAACGGTAGTTCCTGGGCTAAAGAGTATCTCATTCTTTCTAACCGGTCAGCAGTTATTGGCACAAACGAAATTTTCTTTTTAATGACAGGTTCTCTAATAGAATCAAATTGAAATAATTGACCTAAATGATCTGAATCCAATTCACTGATAACACTTTTACTGATTGGAACAACATCAGTAAAAATGTTGTCAATGCATGTAGCACTAGTAGCAGTCACTCTTGTTGGCTCCATAAATAAATGGCTAAGCCTAAATGATGAGAAAAGATTTATCAATCTAACGCTGAGAGTAGTTCTTTCTAACAGATTAACATTAAAGTCACCACATATAATTAATCGTTTCGTACTGTGTGATGAAATAGTTAGGACGGATTCCATTATTTTCTCAAACATTTCAAAGTCGCTCAAGGGTGGCCTATAGACACATATAACGATGAACTGTTCTAATTCCACAGCTGCAAGTTCTATAGTTCGTTCAACAGATAAGGAAACAATGTCCTTACGTTCCTTGAATTTCATATGATTGTTTAGTATGATTAATGCCCCACCATGTATTGAATTAAGTCTGGTGAACGAACTACCAACCTGGTGATCTTTAAAGCTAAACATAATTTCATTAATAGTTAACCAGTGCTCTGTTATGCACAAAATGTCAATTTTATTACAATTTAAAAATAACTCTAATTGTAGATCTTTGCCTCTAATACATTGAATATTCTGATGAACTAGGCTTATATACTTAGCATGTGAGCTTCCCTTATTCTTAGGGTTTTCTAATATACTAGAACATATGTTGCCAGAGCCTGGGTCCTCTGTTGTCTTATGAACTAATTTAAATGCATCCTGTTATTCTGGTCTGATACCAGATTCATATTAGGCTGCTCAGTAAAAGCAGAGTTAGAAGCCAAATTTTTGGCTGTAATGTCATATAAATATAATAGTGACATAGCTATTTGTCGTTTACAATAATTTGAAAGGTAAAATGTACCTTTAGTCATAGTAAAATAATTACTAACATAATTGTTAGTGTCAATAATATCAAACTTATTATTATATGTACATAAATTGTACATAGTTATATTCATATTATGTCTATATACATTTTCATTTTGTGTCAATTGGTTGCAGTAGGGAAATGTGAACAATATAATTTTTTTCACACTAAGACCATTCAATGTTTCATAAAATTTTATTAAATTATTTTTGTTCACATCTCCCCTATTGCCCATGAAAATTATCAGTGTGGCACTGGCTGTGATAGTGCTGTCATTCAAAATTTGATTTATAATATTATCTACAGTGCTAAAAGGTGAGCAATTACTAATAACACTATGTCCCTTAGAGTATGAGTGGAGTGCTGAGCCCATGCCACTTCCAATCTCATCACAGTACATTATAATATCAGGTGTTGTGGTCATATCAGACTTGGCAGAACTATTATCAGTAACACCTTGTGTTGGTAAACTGTCACACAAGCCCGGAGAGTTGCCCGCTGTCAAACAACCACCTTTCTGCTCACAGCGACAAGTATGGTTGTTGGTCAGCGACTCAAACCGCTCACAATTATGGTTCATTTCTTGAATTAAATCATCCATAGCCAATGAGTATTCATTTATAACTTTCTCAGAGTTCAAATATGCACTGTTTAGTGATCTCAATGAATCCTCCAAGCTTTGGATTTTCAAATGTAAGTTTTGTGTGTCAGTTTCATACATCAACTTAGTACTTTCTAATTCTAATACACACATATTCAAATCATGTAATAAGTTTACATTTTTCTTGCTTACTTTTAAGTTTTTAGTACACAATTTATTATGTTTTATTAATTTCTGAGTTTTCCGTATATACCTATTTATTTTACCTAGTTTGTTATTGCTGCAACTTAATAACCTTGATGTGGGCAATGTGTCATTAGTTAAATCAATGACATCATCAAGGCTTCCAGTTGCAACAGTAACCAGCTGCGGGCTGATCCCTACGACTTCACTGTAGAGGCTCTGGGTCTGCAACGCTGCGGTGTTTTCCTTCTCCTCCTGGAGTGCATGTATTTGTTCATGGGCATCGAACAATGCTTTCTCCAGGGAATCAATCGATTTCAGGGCTTGCTCGTACTCTGCACTACATACAGTGAAGCTATCTACGGTGACCTGCAGCTTGTCCCGCTCAACAATTACATCACTACATTCTTGTTCTAATACACATAATTGTTTCTTTAGCTTATCTCTACTTTCAAGTACTGATAATAGCTCTTTCTCATTTTCCTCCCTTTCACAGAGTAATTCGGTGACCATTTCCTTTGATTTTTTTAATTCTAGTAAGGTAACTTTGAGCTTGTCATTTTCCTGCTGTCGGGAGGCGACAGCAGCAGCTCTGCGGGTCATCATGGTTACAGTTGAGATAAGAATCAAGGAATTGCACACCAAAACAATGCGAAATTACTTACGTGGAATAGTAACGTTTTTCAGCGTTTGCACATCACTAATTGCTATGAAATATATTTTAAACGTTGTTAAATATAATAATTTAACAATAAGGTAACAAAAAGCGCTGAAAGTGTACGGAAATAACAAATACTTTTAAATTTATAACCTGCAACGGTCACAAATTTAACATGTTTCGAGACACTAGTAAACGTCACTAAAACACACTGCAAACAATAGAAATACTTAACATTACACTATAATCCTAAAATAACACTAAATTGGGCTCAGAATTACACTAAATCATATTAAAATATAAATTTTTCTAGGGACGTAGTGAAATCAGCTGTTTGCCGTTTGACAGCCAGTGTTACCACTATGTCTATAAACATAGACTTATCAGATTTTAATACATAATCGTAAATTATAGTTGTAAGTTTTAGTGCTATGGAAAAATTTAGGGTGTCAAAAGACGTGTATTAAATTTCTGAAGGAAAATTTGAAAAAAAAATTGAAATGATAAATAATTTTGGAGAAAATTGAAAAAAACCACGATTTTTTTGTGTTTTTTTTTTATTTTATTTTTTTTGCGATTTTGATATTTTTATTTTATAGATCATAGAAATTCTATGTATTTTTTTTATTTTTTCGATAAAGTGAAAAATAAACAAAATATGATTTTTTTTGGGAATCAGTTCACACTTGGCCGATAATAAAATTTGTCAAGCATAATGAGTGGAGTTCTTCGTCATGCTCAGCTCGGATGATGTAAAAAAATAATTTGGAATAGTAATGGTAAACATTAATTGGAATACCGAATTCCAAATTACCATCACCCCAAGTATTCCAAATTAGCAAAACGGCGTGATTCGACATAACCTCAATTTGTGGTTTACTAAACACGCCTATCATTAAAATAACACCTAATTTGCGCAATTTAATTGTTATCTGATAACACTGCTAAACAGTGACAAAATAATACACAGGATTACACCAATAAAAACAGATTCAATGTCATACCTTATTTTTTCTTATATCGCTGCTTGCACTTTTCGGTATCTGGACGCCATATTAGAACAATGGTGGCTCCCTGTCAAAACCTAATCGTAAACTGCCAATGTCTGCTAAGAGTTTACATCCATACAATGGAGATGGCGCTACTGGTATCTGTAATACCTTGCTATTCCGAATTGTCAGCAGTATTCCAAATATGCTTCACTTCCTCTACATATATATATGTAGGTACATATGTGTTACCTGATTACGAAAGCGTATTCCCAGTGTGGGGTAAAATAATAATGTGCTTGTAAAATACAAAATTTAGCGTCACGCCTTTTCGCATACGGGTTGGCAGAGACTAGTTATTCAGTTGTCCATTTTGAGTAATAGGGGGATAGCCCATCGCCGCAGCCCAGCTGTGGCAATATTGATTTCTATCACCGTTAGAACGTCTATTGAACGTAATATTATTATTGTAAATGTTTAGAACCGAGATTCGAACTCGCATCTTCTCCGTGACAGGCGGGCGTGCATCCCTAGAACACCGGCGGCGTTCTTTTTAAAGGTATTTTTACTTTATTTATTCAGGTAAATAAATAGGTACAGCGTATTGTGTAGAACGACGTAGACCGCCTGTACAAGCTATGCACAGAAACCTGCAATATTTCGTGACATCATTATTGCTGCATGAAGCGGAACCGATCGATTTAAAACCGCTCACAATAACTTTTTTATCACTCCATTTATTTATTCTGAATACCTGCTCAATCAATTTGAGCGGGTCCTAGGAAATCCGACATTATTTTCGTACTTGACCTACTGGAGTTGGCCCTATGCCCTCATTCCTCTTGTTCATTTAAATTTTGACGGGCACTTAAAATCGTGCTGTATCTCGCTTGGCTGTCATTTGATGGTGCCAACATGATATTTAAGCGTCACTTTATTTGAGCCAGCAGCCTGTGCATTCACCCAATAAAAACTTGTTATTATTGTAATCTCCTCGGAGTGAATCAGCTGACCGAATAGAAAATATTGTTATTATCATCGTGATTCGTGAGTAACATTCCCTAAGAAATATTTGTTAAGGATCAAAAATAATATGGCCTCCTCATAGTACCTACATCATGAGACCGATATCAGACGCGTTACAATAAAACTGTTATTAAATATCGAGTTTACAACGTGAAGTCTTTTCTCCTACATGGATGCGAAACGTGGTTCTTCAAAAGGACATTTCGGGCAGGCTGGTAGTATAATAATGATACCTTGGACACGATTTACACACATTGATCTAGCCCCAAACTAGGATCCCCTGTACAATGTTGGGTACTAGAGAACGATACACATACTTATATTGATAAATATTATACTTAGATAGATAAACAACCATGACTAGGGTACAAACATCCGTTCTCATCAAACAAACATGCCCGGATCGGGACTCGAACCCGGGACCCTTGGCTTCGCAGGCAGGGTCACTGCCGACTCGGCCATTCGGGTCGTCATTTGTCAATAAATGTTTAATACTAAAATCTTCTGGCCATGAACGATCATCTCATGTACCAGAAGCCGTTGGTGGCGGAGTTGATCATCAGGCAGTGGCATAGCTTAGCCACGTGATGAGGAGACCTGACGAACACCTGTCGAAAGTAGCCCTCAAATGGTGCCCAAAGGGGAAACGGAAGAAAGGTCGCCTCAATACAACTTGGGGACGACGTACAACTACGTAGTACTATTAAGTATTCTGTGGTACAACTGAGAAAATTCTGCCAATTGTGAGCTCGGATTGCGCGGAGCTGGAGCAGATGCCCTAAGATTGGAACAAATGGAAATCTGTACTGAGAGCCTTACAATGAGGGGTGACAGAAAGAGATGTTGATGATGGAAAATAGACCAGATGGCAACCGGATGAGAGCTGTCGAATTTCAAGCTATCGTTTAGTTCGTTATTTAATTTTGACGTGCAATAGTTGAATTAATTTTAACTTAATTTATTTCAATATCTTTCTTAATATTAATTTGACCCGGTAAATAAGTAGATAAGTTAGTTTTTTATACTCATATCTGTTATGTATCCAATCCTTCACGCTTGCTTCTCACACAGGAGATGCAGGTTCGATTCCTGGCCATGTACCAATGAGATAATTAATTTACCTTAAGTACATTATACGGAAGTTCTAACGGTGATGGAAAATATCGTGAGGAATCCTTCATTTCTCCATAGCTGCGGCGATGGGCTAGCCCCCTATCAGGCTAAATGGAGTATTGAGTAACCGGCTCAAATAGGGCACAATTGTGCCACTGCCACCCCATATGGGAAAACGCGTGACGCTATGTTATGTTATGTTATCCAATCCTTGTATATTATTTTAATAATATTACCCTAGAATCAAAAACCATATATGTAAATATTGTCGAAATATAGGGTTTTGTTGTGATTTCGAATGTTTAATATCAGGTCCGTGCCCTTATCGCTCTGTCATTGAACTGGATAATGTCTTATCAACAACAAACCTTGCGATCATCTATCCACAACAATTACTGCTGCGATAAACAGATAAAACAACACAAAAACAATTAAACTAAGTATATAAGATACAATCGGACCCAATATTGTACCTATAGCCTAGTTAATGTTAATAATATTAAGATTAAGGGCTGAACAAGGGCCAATGGCATTGAGAATTATACAAAGAAAACAAATACCCGTCGCATCGCGTCGAAGCAGACTGACGCATGCTCCCGCGCAGAGCCCCGCGGGGCAGCCCGCGCTCCGAGACCGAGAAAATTATAGAAAATATTACTAAACTCCTGTAATAATAACATTAAAAATAAAATAAAACAACCAAAAATTTTCCCTTTTTTTACCTATTTTTCGTGTAAGTTTCATATAGGAAACTGATTTCGTCTCCGAGCGCTTGTTCATTTAGTTGAATAATGCATTGCGAAAAATATTTTTAAGTATTAAATATAACAGATATCCGGTAATTTTAAAAGTCCATTGTTATCTCTAATAGACCTTTTATAACATATATTTATCCTATATTTTTATGTTGTCTAGTTTAGCCTAGAATTGAAGCTAAAAATGCATTTCTGGCCATATTTAATCCCTTAATAACTGTTGTACAGATAGGTGTTGGTTAACAAGGCATGCCATACGAGTAGGTTCCTATTAGTATTCGTAATATAAGCCATCGTTTCTCCATAAGTGTATCATAATTCCTCATGGCGACGGGCTAGCCCCCTGTTGAGCAAAATATACATTTTGCTCAACTCAAAATGTATTACTGCTTAAATATGGGCCTCTGAAACGCTGTTTGGGAAGATGATAGATATATAGATAGATAAATATTTTGTTTATTATTTAATTACTGAGTTCACAGCAACAGAGACTATTCATTTACATAAGGATTATTCTTAACTTAGGCCAATTAAGAACTCTCATTTCTTCTTTAAATTCTCATTTAACACATTTGTTCACAGTTACAACACACATTTTACGGCAATATAGAAAAACATATTTAAAAAAATAGCATGATTATATAATTATACGCAGAATACAATAAGACATTAAATTTCAACAATATTTCATTAAACAAAACCATGCATTACCACCGGCGAGAAGCTCCTGGCTCAGCATAATATTACAGATGATCTGAAACGCTGATATTCTGACAGAACCTTGGTAGGAAATGACTAGGAGGGTAAACTAAAGTGAAAATAATAAAATTAGCTACTCGAGACAACAATAGTAAAGTAATCTTAAAATAATAATAATAATAATACCTTGCACACTATTTACACACATTAATCTAGCCCCAAACTAGGATTCCCTGTGTCTTGGGTACTAGACAACGATGCACATACTTATATAGATAAATATTATACGTAGATAGATAAACAACCATGACTAGGGTACAAACATCCGTCCATAAGAAGACTTCTTTGCTGCCATAGTTGTTGTGGTATTCAAAGTCTCTCACTATTCAATATTTTGCGGTGTCCCCGTTACCCAGATATCTTCGAGAACGTTTTGCGTTTTATTTCCCCAGGGATAGCAATCGTAGATCCCGCACGGTGTCTCTCCTTTCAACTCGTCGGTACAACACTGCCGCTTACGAACACTCGTCTAGGTTAACGGCAATCCGACTGTGGAACACACTTCCTTGCTCCTCAACTTTCACTTTTCAGAAAAGATTGTAAGAGTATTCCCTTTTTCTTCCGTAATAGATACCTTATATCACCGTGCTATTGTATTTTATATATACACTGACGAGCAATGAAAAATTTCCACCCACAAAATGCCGACAACAAATGCCCCCAATTTTTTAAGACATTTAATTTAAAATTTGAACACAATATTTACCTTTTTAATTGGTGGTATATTCTGATGCGCTGTTAAATGTACTTCAATATTGCAGACGGCGACATTAAGCTAGCCTTTCCCGTTTAGGAGTAATTTGGTGCTATGTCACTGGAACTTTTTCATTGCTCGTCAGTGTATTATGTTATATCTTATTGTATATTAGTTTCATACACAATTAGAGGCAATTGCGCACTAGGACTCTCCCGTTGCACAAATGTTCCTGTCCTGCCAGGTTTGCTGGTAGAAATCGCTTTTTAGAGACTTAGCCTTTGCTCACAAAAGGTTTTGTTACTTTCTTTGCAACAAAGAATATGAATAACCTATTATTACCTCGTAAATAGAAAGGCGTATAGATTTTACGTTGATTGCTTGTTTGTTGTTAAGCCCAATGAACACCTATGAGCTAACATGCCAGAGCTTACAGAACATACATAACATTTATATAAAGGCACGTACTAGGATACCCTGAGTCGAGGGTACCAGAAACAGCGAGGTCACACACATATATTAACATTCAATCCTTTTTAGGGTTCCGTATATAGAGAAACAAGGAACTGTCTGTCTGTCCGTCCGTCCCTCCGTATGACACAGCAACTTTATGCAGTAACGATTAGGACTACAAAGTTGAAACTTGGTATGTAGATGTATACCTATATCCTTCTCTTAATATATTTAAAAGTCGCGTGAAGAAGCATTACCTTTCTCTTTAGAAATATAGGTAGTATGTATGTATTTATTAGTATATATATTTAAAAATATATATGTATATTTATATAGTATTTATGTTTAGCATGTTCGAGTATATTATATAATATTTATGTAAGCCCTCGTATATTTAGTTAATATTGTTTTATATTAGTTATTTAGATATAACATATATATCTAACCATATGTTAGTTATTTAGATATGTACTAAATTATATTGTTGTACACATTGTCACCTCTGCTCAGCAATCGACCTTTCCCATCCTAATTTGGTTTGCTGGAAGAGATCTCTTATTAGAGATAAGCTCGCCTTTGTACACTATTTTTATGTAAGTCTTGTTGTCCATATATTAGTTGTGTGCAATAAAGAAATTATGAAATGATGTATTCTGTGATCCGCTTTACGATTTTTACACAAAAAAATTATAGTTGAAATAATTAAAGGGGGCTCCCCATTCATAGAACTGAAACCAAAAAATATGTTTTAATCAAACCTATATGTATGGGGTGTCTATAGACAGGTCTTTAAAAATGACGTTGAGGTTTCTGATACCATTTTTCCTCAAAGTTAATCGTTAAAGAGACAGACCCTTCCAAAGTGGAAAAATGTGCCCCCGCCTCTAACTTTTAAAGTAAGAGAGTGAAAAATCTACAAAAAATATTTGCTGTGTATCTCAATACATACTTTCAACGAAAATTGGTTTGAACAAAATAAAATAAGCAGTTTTTAGGATATAAAACATTTATTAAAAACCGCAAAGATAACTTTGTCATTCATACACACTCATGGGCGAGTCCGACTCGCGCTTGGCCACATTTTGATATTTCTTGGCACCCGGTATTCGAACCTGGGTTGTCTCGCTTGGGAGGCTGAGCCTAGAACCGCAACGCCGCAGAGGTCGACAAATAGACGAGGGACTCACCCCTGTGTACTCACCTCAATATATCCTCACGAAGTTTTCCTTTCACAGTTTGCCGCCAAAACAAACTAGTTTGCAAAACCATCGCGGGATTTCCCCACATTACCGCACCTATACCTGGTCGTAGTGGAAAATTCAGTGTTTCTTACTATTGACCTACAAATTAGACACTGCTTTGATGAAAAGTTATCACTTTTATGGTAAAGAACGACAGATTTTTTGCGTGTATTCCTATGTTTGCGAAGTGTGTATTCCGAATGTCCGAATCGGCAGTGATACTGTCTACGAAGCCAAGGGTCCCGTGTTCGAGTCCAGGGTGGGCAAATATTTGTTTGATGAGAACGGATGTTTGTACCCTAGTCATGGTTGTTTATCTATCTAAGTATAAAAAGTATCTATGCAAGTATGTGTATCGTTGTCTAGTACCCAAGATACAGGGAACCCTAGTTTGGGGCTAGATCAATGTGTGTAAATAGTGTTCAAGATATTATTATTATGTAGGTGGATAGCCCTATTCAAAATATAGCCCATTAATTTCCCCTCCGAGGGGCTAGGGCCTTTACCCGGATGAGTAAGATTGAGCCATACTCCACCACGCTGGCTCAGTGCGGGTTGATGGAGGGTGTCGATCTAGTGGCCACCCAGACGTCAGAAGTTATCAAACTGCCCTATTAGGGCCTCTGACCAGCTTTTCGAATACTAGCACCGAGTAGCGATAGTAGCCGGGACCGACAGCCTAACGTGTCATCCGAAATACGGAAGCGCCCGAAACAAATGCCACATAGAAACGGACATCCATCCAGTACCCGTCTCAGCCGGATGTTGCTATCTGCAAGATCGTTTCCGATGTGGGAATACCGCTAGGCCACGGACGCTTCTATAAGAAAAATATAAAAAAAAATGTTAATATTATGATAAATGTTAAATAATATTGTGGTATTTTTTAATTGTTAGTTCTACACAAAACAGACGGGCATCGCACATGGGGAGATTACGCCAAGACAAGACTCGACTGCTACTCGAGACTGTTTTTGAAGTAAAACTTCTTTACGCACGCTTGACTTGGGGAGTAATCTGGTGAATGCGTGACGAGAGCGTTACGAAAAGTGTGATCAGGCGAGGCGAACGAGAGGTGCGCGCCAGTGTTACCAGGTGAAAAATATAAACTACCGTGTTTATCTGTTAAAATTACGGTGTTTAAGACTTCAACTACCGTAGAATCATTTGGAAAATACTGTGTTAATTACCGTGTAAAATGCAACCGAAACAACCTTGAATTTTCAATATATTTAATTAAAAGTATTCTTCTAAAACAAGAACTTCTTTATCATATATGGCTGCCGTAATTTTTGTTAACATGTTCTTAGTAGGTGTAAAATCAACGCAGCTATGACCATTCCGGTGAATAGCTTGTTGAGCAAGTATATTTCCCATAATGGTTTTCGTTATCAGCTTGTTCCTTTTCTTCGTTTCAATGTCGTTGACTTGACTGAATATTATTTCTCACAAAAGTAAAAAAACACCATCGGATCTTTGTGACACGATGTCGGCCTATTGGCCTATCATCGATTTCAAACTTTTATTGTGTGTGCTACTTCCCTACACGGTAGTTAATATAAAAGAAAAACCGAAAGAGAATCGTAGAAAAAGACACGGTAGTGGATCGCTACCGTAGACCGTGCATTAGCCAAAAATACCGTGGTTCTACGTGCGCGCGCACATTTTCTTTCTCTCTTCCTCTCATAGCCAGACACAGTGCAGGAGATGTATTTTTGAAGCATTAGAGCGAAAGAAGTTTTACATAGAGCACACTCTTTTTTTTATGGCAGCGGCGACTCGTATAAATATAACGTCTAAACTCAAAAACAACTAAACCAAGTATGTTTGTGTATTGGTTTATCGCAGTAGTAATTTGTATTGTGGTTAGATGATCGACGATGATGACGACCGCTGTGGCACTGTGGTTGTGGCTCTGCGAGAGGTCCCGGGGTCGATCCCCGGCTGGGGTTAAAGAAAAAAATGTGTCTGACGCTAGAGTCCACCACTCATGTCCTGTGACGGAAAGTGGAACTAAATACGCTTATCTCACTGGCAAGACAAGACGCCGACAAAGACGACGACGAATTTTTAATATTTGTATCATTTTTTAAAGAGCTCTCAAAATCAATCTGTGGAAGTTTCTACGCCCTCTTGTCCCACAGTGGTCCAATGTAGAGAAGAGGAAAAAATGACGTTTGCTAAGTATGTGTAAATATCTACATTAATAAAGAACTTTGACTTTGATTTGAGTGGTGGCGGGGAATCTATATATGTATTTCTTTGTTTTATTTTGTTATGCTTTTTCCCCATTCGAAATGGCGAGAGAAAGCAGAAAGCGCTTCTCAAATCTCACAGACTAACCTACAATATCTATACACGGATATTTTGAAGCTACGAAGATGACGCAAAACATTCCACAGAAATTTTCTATGGACATTGTTCTATTCAGTTCTCCGATTAACTAAACGCTTTCTTTACACTTGCTTGCTTGCTTACTTACTCTGTGATTCAAGTTCTCGCAACGAAATTAATATGGTAGATTGTAGGGAGCAAAATAATATTTTAAGGCGAGGGCGCTATTTGAATTCAGAGCGAAACGAGCGATTCTATAGTAGCGAGCGATCAGTAAGGGGTTATTTAAAATAATTCAAAGTACTTCGCCCGAGCAAATAGTAATTATATACAAGGGACCAAATGATGTATTTACGGCGACGAGGGCAGTACATTGAACCCAGAGTGAAGAGAAGGATTCTACGATAGGATCCTAAGCGTAGCGAGAGATTCTATGTTAGAATCCTGAGCGTAACGAAGGATTCAAGCGTTAACGCCCATGACGAATATAATTTTGCTCCTAAGTGACTCATACAACTTTTCACAACAACTATGAGGAAAATAAAATGCTCTATAAATAATGAAATACCTATACTTTGAATTATAATCTAACCACTTTTACAGTAATCGAGCAATGACAACAAAACTTTTTCGTTTATAATGGCGGATTGTAAAGGATTAGGGAAAGGTAATTTTTCAAAATTTATAGTCACCGTTTTATTTGGGACCGATATTGTTGTCGATTTATTTATATTTTTCGGGCTTTTTGTGAGTAAACACATCTTTCATAAACATTTGTAAATGTAAACAATAATGTTTATAGATGACCTGAACGTAATCCGCGCCCTTTTTTTTTTAATTATTATTATTATGTTGGCGCGCAGTGCCGTACTGCTAACGGAAAAGTAAAGCCAAGAATTCATACAACTTGCGTTCGATTTCTATGAACGATTCATATTCAAAATTAAAATCTCATTCCCGCCCGCTAAAAAGTCTAGTGGAGAAAAGAGCTACTTTGCTCCCGGTAATCGAGGAACAAAACGACACTTTTCGAATAAAGGGATGAAATAGTATATTTTCGACTTCTAACCTAAAAACAACACCTTCGCTTGATTTTGGGTTCTCAGGCGGAAAAATTATATTCCTAACTCGTTCGAAAAGGCTTTTTAAGAAGCTCGCTGCGACCGTCGCCTTCGGCTCGTGCCGTCAACTTCTCGGTTCGTAAATACATAGTCAGGTCATAAGTTCTGTCACATGTGCAATATGAAATAATTTAGACATGTTTATTATTTATGTAAACATTTATATAGCAAAATGAACTTAATTAAACATAGATTCTTATGGTAATAAAGTTTATTCAAAATGACCCCCGCGATTTTGAATACAGGCCTGTATTCTGCGCGGCCAGTCGTCTATCGCAGCACGAACGAGGTCCATGTCAATATCGGCGGCTGCCTTAATCAAGGATGCCTTGAGTGACTCCAAATCAGGATGAGGCTTTGAGCAGGCCTTTTCCTCCAAGTGTTGCCATATCTTGTAATCTAACGGACTCAAATCTGGACTGGAGGAGAGCCTGTCTTTGAGCCGGATGAAGTCGATTTCACGCGCCGCCAGCCAGTCTTGTGTGCTTTTCGCTCTATGAGCTGGCGCAGAATCTTGTTGGAATACCCAGTGCCTGTTATTAAACATGGTATGAGAAACAGGTTCTACAAGGTTCTTGAGGACTGTATTTTGATACACAACTGCATTCGTTTTTACGCCTTTCTCACAAAAATGTACCTCAGTTAAGCCCCAATAAGAGACTCCCAACCAAACCATGAGCGAGGATGGAAAATTACCTCTTTGGACACGCGGAATACGGTTGCTCGCTTCTTCACTGCTGTGTGCATACACCTTATCATTTTGTTTGTTGTAGCTCTCTTCCACGGTGAAAATTTTTTCATCCGAAAAAAGAATTTCCCGATGCTTTTTTCCCGCGTACCGCTTCAACAAAGCGCGGCATCTCTTCAGTCTCAGGTCCATTAAACGAGCGTCCAAACGATGTCCTGTTTTTCTTCGATATGCTCTAAGCCCTAAGTCTTCATTTAACACCCTTTTCACCGTGGTCCTGCTTAACCCCATCTGAAGGGCCAACAGGTTCTGCTTACGTATGGGATTTCTTTGAATTCGCGCCTTCACAGCTTTTATCACTGCTGGAGTCCTAACAGAGCGAGGGCGACCACTTCTTGACCTGTCATCTACACTAGAGTCTTCATTGTATCGTTTTATGGTACGATAAACGAATCTTTTGGTTATATTCAAATTTTTCAGTAAGTCGAAAATCTGAATTGGCGCGTAACCGCAACGATGCAACGCAATAACTGCGACACGGTCTTCTTTAAGTGTCCACTCCATATTTAAAAATGAGGAAAATTCTAAAAAGTACACATTTTTATTTTCATGAAAAATTCGAAATTCGAATTCAATAAACTTTTTTGTGGCCAGCTTTCTAAATTCAAATTTTTTTATTGTGTGACAGAACTTATGACCTGACTGTGTATAAGCCTTTGCGAACTCGTGGGAAATGCAAAAAAAAACGAGGCGAAGGCGAGGTCGTAGTGAGGTTCGTAAAAAGCCTTTTCGAACGAGTTAGGAATAGAATTTTTCCGCCTGAGAACCCAAAATCAAGCGGTGAAGTTGCTGTTTTTAGTTGAGAAGTCGGAAAAATAACGTTTATATCCAGGCACATACACTGATTGCTTGTGTCATTGTTAAACTCCTACCTCATTTGTAACGGATCTCTTTGCTTAATTACTCAGTGTTGCCACTTAATACCCTCTACGTGGAACTAATTAATAGTTCTCTTCCCCATTAGGAAAAAATGTGCGTAAGTCGGAGCAAAAGACATAAACGCAACAAAGAAGTAAGCGTTGGTTGCAGGTCATTTTAAAGCTCGGAGTGCTTCTGTTGATTTATAAATGCGGTAGTCACTAAAGGTGATACAGTTCTTTTTTAGCGTTTCGTACCCGAAGAGTGCCAAACGGGATTACTCTATTACCAAGACTCCGCTGTCCGTCCGTCCGTCCGTCTGTCACCAGGCTGTATCTCATGAACCGTGATAGTTAGACAGATGAAATTTTCACAGATGATGTATTTCTGTTGCCGCTATAACAAAAATTACTAAAAAATAGAACAAATAAATATTTAAGGGGGCTCCCATACAACAAAGTTTTTTTCTCGTATTTGCTCGATATTGAAAACGGCAACAGGTAGATGCTTGAAACATTCACAGAATATTTAGTTACATATTCACTTTAAAAAATATATAGGTACATAAAAAAAATAAGGGGGGCTACCATACAACAAACGTGATTTTTTTGCCGTTTTAATAGATAATGGTACGGAACCCTTCGTGTGTGAGTCTGACTCGCACTTGGCCGGTTTTTATTTTTTTACATAGACTATTTTGTGTCCCATTGCTAGGCAAAGGCGTCTCTTGATCTTACCCACAGATCCCTATCGGCCGTCATGCCGACCCAATCTGGTTGGAACCTATCCAGGCCGTCCCTCCATCTCCTTCTGGGCCTTCCCCTACGCCGGTGTCCGTCTGTAGGCACCCAGTCAGCGACTATCTTCGCCCATCTGTCTGGGTGCATTCGACTCACATGTCCGGCCCAGTTCCACTTGAGTTTCGCGGTCTCCACGCCTACATCAGCAACGCCAGTTTTGGAGCGCAGTATGGTGTTTCTGATGCGGTCTGTGCGTTTCACTCCCAAGGTGCTGCGCTCCATCGCTCTCTGACAAACCTTGAGCCTGGACTTCTGATGTTCGGTCAAGCACCAAGTTTGTGCACCGTAGGTTAGGATTGGCAGGATGCACATGTCGACGGGCTGCCCTTCATTAGCTTCTCCATGGACCAGTAGCTCTTCCAGGCGTTCGAAACACGACGTTCGATTTCCTTGTCCTGCCTGTTTTCGAAGGATACTCTGGCCCAAGTAAGTGTATTCGTCGTCGTACCACTACCTTACGCTTTGGGCTAGGTCATGAGCTGGGTTTTTGACCACTTCATCGGAATCATACAGTTCACTTAGGAATAATAGTTAGTGTAGTAGCAGTGGCTGCTTATGTACATATGACGTTAAAGCGCGTTTCAGCCTGCAGTGTTAAAAGCTCTTTTAATAAACTAGGTAAACTCCCATTGATCGCTTATAAATCTAAGGGCTGTTAATCAACTTCAGTAACGTCATTGGTTCTCTGTAATGGAGTTAATTGAGAGTGTACTAAAACTAAACTCTACATGCATTGTATAGTTCTTTTACACAGCTCACCTACGCCTGTTATACTAAAGGCAATGATAGGTTAAATATTTATGGCTGACTTTTATGATACTGATATAAAGACTTTAGTGTAAGATTAATATGTTGTACAGTACACCGAGTGTCATAATAGATTTAAGGAAAGACTAACTTTTTAAGGAAAAGGTAGCCATTTTTGATCACTTTCAATAACAACAACAACAACCCACAACATCTGATATTGAGTGTCCAAAAAACATTTTAAGTTATTAGTACTTTTAGTTGGTGCCCTTTTTTCCCCTTAAAATCCATATTTTTTAAAGGCGCGTCAAAATTGAGAAGAGAAACATACACAGGCTGAGTTATTCAAAAGAAATTTAAAGCATAAGTGGTGACAAAACTAATTTTATCACTAGAACTTAATGGATTCTCGTGGTTAAATTAGTTTATCTACATCATAAACCCTCTTTACTGCGTCCAAAAACGTCCGCACGTTACGACCAGCATAATGTTAATACTACTTGGTAAAAACTTATTTCTTATATTTTCGACAAATTATGACATTCAAATTTCGAACGCCGACGCCCACCTTCGTGCCGCCACTAGTTTGTCTGTGAAGTTTTTACTAATGAACAAAAGTAAACAAGTGCAGAGCAATTATCATTGCCACCATGCCGGTCGAACATGCGGTTTTCTGTACGTCTATTATGAGTTTGCGTAATTAACGCTACGGACGTTACTATTGTAGTAATATTGCCTCTATCTCTTTCTTTTGTATGATGAGGGCAAGGATAGAAAGATACCGTTTTTAGTTCAGAGAAGATAACGCTAGAGGCGCTGTACGGGTTTCCATTCGCTATCGTGTATAGGTTTAAAAACTCATAATAGACGTTCTGAACACATCAAAGAGAGCTTAGGGTATGTGTGTAGATAAGCTAGTGTATGTAACTGTACATAATTAGGCATTATGTATCAGTCACATAAACTACTATTAATCGCTACTTACTTTTTTTATTTGTTTCGAACTCAGCGACAGTCACATTAAACTTGCTAGCGCACTAGTTATTAGCTTTACACTTTTAGCGCACTAGTTATTATTTTAATTAACAATACTTAAAATATGTACGAACATTTCGTGATGAAAATGAGGCAATGGCCGCAGATAAACTAAATCACTCATTTGTTAAATAACAACTTGATAAATTATATAATTTTATGACTTTAAAGCTTCTACCTTCTACTATCTATTTTTGACACCGAATACGCAAGGTGCAATGAAATCACAAGCACAATACTGAAGATCTTATAAATTTCCACTAAAGGTTGTGTAAAACCTCTCTAAAGGCTAACTTGCAAAAAATGTGCCAAAATTGAAGATATAACGGTGTTATTACACTCTCTAAATCTCTTAATTTTAACTCCACTACATTTCGGCCGTTTTTAGAATTCGATGATGACATTTCCATAATGAGTACATAATAAGCAATATTTTGCATTTCAGATGTCAATAATTTTCGGGTTTGAGCTGTCAGACAGGATTGCATTCTCTCAGCGGCCAGACTATACAGCTTATCTTTACGCTAAGATGTCACTTATCCGATAAATGTAGCAAAATATGATACATTATTATCCCTCCCGACCCGTCCACCCACTGGTGGGTGGACGGGTAATTCACGATTACCTCTCCACCCACTACGTGAACCGAAATAAATACGTATCGATTAATTTATAAATTCGATAAATTAAACTGTCGTTTGGGCATAATTTCCTGGTAGACAGATTTGTATGGTTGTGGGACTGTAGGTACGTGACTAGGAAAACATGTGTCCAATTGCAATTGTGTAGTTTAAAAGACGCTGTTTTTGTCGACATTCTGAATCGTATTTCCGATGACGCAGAATTATGTCGATTTCTCACACCCGGAAAAAAAATGCAACATGATTTGCAAACTAAGTCGGACAAGACGAGACAAAGCGCGGCGGCGCCTTGGCAACCCGTCCGTCGCGTATTTCGAATAGCTTAAAGGGCTTTTCTTGAAATTCAAAAAAGTTAGTTAGTGTACTCTGCTAATAATAGTAATAACATTTACATACAGGCACATACATTGCTTCTGGCCCCACATTAGGATACCCTGTGTCGTGGTTACCAGAAACAGCGATGTCACAAACATATATAAACCCGTTTTTAGGGTTCCGTTCCCGAAAGGTGCCAAACGGGACCCTATTACTAAGCCTCCGCTGTCCGTCCGTCCGTCCGTCCGTCCGACTGTCACCAGGCTGTATCTCATGAACCGTGATAGTTAGACTGATGAAATGTTCACAGTTGATGTATTTCTGTTGCCGCTATAACAACAAATATTAAAAAACAGAATAAAATAAATATTTCAGGGGGCTCCCATAGAACAATTCTTTCAATACCACATACAAACTTATGAAAGCACCTGGTTACATGCATAGAGTGTGAAAGTAGCCGCACCAATAACTTTGTAAACAACATTTTGCGATGTAAAATCCAAACAATTCACTCCACACCATCCCTACCATTGTACGGTGGTACGGAACCCTTCGTGCACGAGCTAAACTCACATTTAACCGGTTTTTTGTTTTTGGTTTCTGTGATGTATTGAAGACTGTTACAACTGACTGACTTGTACCTCTGTTTGATAAATTAATAAAAAACATTTAAGACCTGGAGTTTCTTTTTCCTCCTCAGCTTATAATACTATTTCTTAGTATACATTTTTGAGTAGTTTATCTGATCAGGTCATTAAAATGCTACACAACAAATCTTTTAACTTACAGGATACTTAATACAAAATGTTGAACAGACAGTCTAAGGTAAATATATGAATATTTTCCTTCTGTAATTTACGTATCTAACAGGTGAGACGCAATAAGACGCGTAAGGTGCGGCCACAAAGTCAAAGTCAAAGTTATTTATTACTGTAGATATTTACAAACGTAATTTTTTGCCTCTCTACATTGTACCACAGTGGGAGAAGAAGGGCGTAGAAACTGCGATATACAGACAGGTGGGTGACATCTAATTAACTGACCATATTTTGGGGAATGATAGTACCTATAAATATGAACAACTTACCCCAGGAAAGGAAACATATGGTCGCAAATGAAAAAAACAATAGTCCCTCAGTACATTGACCCGATCAGCTGATTGCAAGTTACTATGGGAGAGCCAAAATTTTTTGGCGTTTACGACCTATGTTTCTTCGGGAAAGTTTTTCATAATGATGGTTAATTCGCCAAAATATGGTCAGCTAATTAAATGGCACTTGTATACAGTATACAATTCCCCTGCCGCAGAGCATCTTGTGGTCTCACCCTCAGATCTCCGCTGCTCCGTGGTCTGGTAACTTCACACTCGCTTCTCACAGGAATCCGGTTCTGACCGGTACCAATGAGATAAGTCATTTACTTTAAATACATTATTATTCTAACGGTGATGGAAAACATCGTGAGGAAAACATAGCTGAAGCGTTGGGCTAGCCCCCTGTCACGCAATGCAGCCTAAATGAAGTATTGACTAGCTTGATTATAAAATAACTGTCCGTGTATGATATATAAATAAAATTATGACAGAGAAGAATAGACACACAAAATGAAACAAAGAAGGAAAAACCGGTCAAGTGCGAGTCTAAATCGCGCACGAAGGGTTCCGTACCACCGTTCAATGGAAGCGATGGTGTGGAGTGAATAGTTTGGATTTTACACAGCAAAATATTGTTTACAAAGTTATTGGTGCGGTTACTTTCACACTCCATGTACGTAACCAGGTGCATCCATAAGTTTGTATGTGGTATTGAAAGAATTGTTGTATGGGAGCCCCCTTAAATATTTCTTTTATCCTGTGTTTTAGTATTTGTTGTTATAGCGGCAACATAAATACATAATCTGTGAAAATTTCAACTCTCTAGATAGCTAGGTTCTTGAGATACAGCCTGGTGACAGACGGACGGACGGACGGACGGACGGACAGCGGAGTCTTAGTAATAGGGTCCAGTTTGGAACCCTTCGGGTACGGAACCCTAAAAAAGACACATCACAAATACTTCTACAGTTTATCTAAAAATGTACAGATATATATGAAAAAATAAAGAAAAAATTTAAATAAAAAATCTGGGCCGGATCACTGCCGCAGTCGGCGGGCAGGGTGCCCAGAAGGCTGGCGGCGTTGCCTCGCTGTATGGCGAGACTCAGCCGTTGCCCAAGGTAGGCTCCAGCCCTCTGGTCACACGACATCTGGTCACATCACGTTGACAAGCTTGCCGTGAGCTCAATTGTGCCTCTGCCACCCGTATGGGAAATGGTGTGACGCTATGTTATTTTGTGTCGTATCATATCATAAATCATAATAAGAAAGAGGGCTTACCTGTTTTCTGTCTAATTTATTTTGTTTTATGGGACGTTTTATTGTTTGGTATAATATCAAATAATACATAAATATTATCTACAATATCAATCATACCTACATATTTTCCAGGGAGGTCCCCACTAACTGAAATGTTTCTTAATGTAGGTAGGAATTTATATTTAGGGTACCTATATACGACAGGGGACGACAAGACCCCTTAATATATGATGATGATATACAATCAGTAGCATGAGAGAATACAAATAAATAAATAACTAACCTAACATAGCAGTAGGTATAATTAAAATGCCATTTAACTAATACAACTCGCGCTAAAAATTCAAAGAAGACAAAAAGTCCATAATAATTTAAACAAAAAGTACAACTTTAGGAAAACCTTATTTTATTGACAATCAACAGTTCCACTTCAACAAGTCCCGAGAGCTACAGCTTCCAAATGCACGAGTTACTATAAAAAAATATTTCTTGAAGAGTTCCCTCCATTATAACATCATATCAGGTCCTGACCGACGTTGTTCGTTGAGAAGCTCTCCTGACCTCTCACTGTCACCTCCACTTCATCATATGCATGATGACGAGCATTCTTTACATAGTAACCGTAGTAAAGTACACACACCGCAACCTGTGGGATATCTAGTTAAGCAGTTCCGGTGGTCATATCTGGTCTTCATCATCAGCTCCACTTCACAAAATCGGGACACTTAAAAAAAGCAAAATAAAACAATCCATTAACATTTGTCAAGAAAGATTCGACGAGCACAAACACAACGGGGTTGTGTCGTTTTATTACAGAATTCCCATGACCACCTTCCGGCTCCATCATCAGGTCAGCTCCATGTCATAAAAATATTGCATTGCCATCCGAATCACTTAAGTATACAAAATTTCAGCTCAATCGGAAACCGGGAAGAAGGTCAAATATAACTTGCAAGATTTGATTTGATTTGACAGTCAGAGCCCGGGAAGCGTCTTCTGAAAAGCCCGTGGGTTACTACGCTGGGCCGCCTACAAACAAAAACAACAATGCTACAGAAAAAAATATTGTCTGAGGATTGTTAAATCGGCCGGTAACTTGAACAAACTTTATCTATAAGAAGTATTCATTTTGAATTACTAAAATCAGGAAATACATAGGCACTTTATAGTGTTACAACGATACAGCGCACCAGCTTTTTAACTAGAAGCTAATTCAGAAAAGCCAGATGGATACAAAGCCGCAGGTGCTGTACCCCACGGGCTGTTCAGAAGATGAATTGTCAATGTGAGGTCGCTTTACGGCCAAAAATACACGCCAGGTCTTGTTTTGTGCCCTGCCCCCTTCTTCACCGCGCCTGGTTTATACTAGAATTTTGAGCCAAATTGGTTGCTACGGTCACTTTATATCCAAATGGTAATGTTAGGACAAAACCTTATGTACTACCTGGAGCCGAGCGAAGCGGAGCGCAGCGAGGCGACCCCATTTAGTTTCACAGAACTGCATTGGTTCCATTTGACATTTATTTTCGACCAGCAGCTACATACAAACTTTGTTTTGGTCATTTCACTAAACCAGTTTCTCATCAGCGTCACACCGCGCGCACTTGGTGCGCTAATCTGCTTTCTCTTTTACGCCTAGTAAGGGTGTGGGTCGCACGCATTGTACCCCATGGGCTATTTTTATTTATTTTTATTTTTTATTTATTTAATAAGTACACAAAACAGAATACAGCCATTTGAGACAATAATACATCATTACAGATCTTTGTGTTGGACTGTAGCCCAAACTATGTGTACATAGTAAAACTTAATTTAGTGTGTTTATGATTCCATTACATGATTTATTGATCAAACATAAAACAAAGAATAGAAATCTAATTCTAATTGTTTGAAGATGGCCGGGACAGAGCAGAGTTAATTAATTTAATAAATTCATAAGGTCTAGGTTCATTAATATCAAGATCAGGGTATTCGCTGGAGAGTTCGTTGTACAAACGGCACATTCTTGAGATGGGGTTATAGTAACAAATATTGTTCCGGTAAATGTGAAGGTGAAACGATCTGTAATAACGAGTACGGGTAAGCAGTTGAGATTAAGTTTGTAAAGCAAAAAAGGGGAACCGATTTTAGAGTGTAAGATTTTGTGAAGAAGCTTAAGATCAAGTATCTTTCTTCGGTTTTCGAGGGAGGTGAGTTTAAAGTAGTTCAATCTTTGTTCATAATTTAGAAGAGAATTACTCTTATTAAAGCAGTATGACAAAATTTTAAGCATTTTTTTTTGCACACTGTCAATATTATTAATATGAACTTCGTAGAAGGGAGACCAAACTTGGCAGCCGTATTCCAAAATACTTCTCACAAGAGCCTGAAATAGATAAATAATACTACCGGGTTTTTTGAAGTCCTTCGTGTTTCTTACTATGAAACCAAGAATCTGACGGGACCTTTTAGTTATGTCTTCATAATGCTGTATGAAAGATAACTCCACGTCGAAAAGCACGCCAAGGTCTCTAGCGACAGTCTTGCGGTCTAAGGCTATGTATGTGTAAATAATCTTGTGATGTTTTTTTGGTGAAAGAGATGTCATAGCACTTGCTCACATTGAGACACATTTTATTGACAGAACACCATTCGCTTAGGCATTTCAGGTCATTTTGTAATGTAATACAGTCATTAAGATTATTAATTTTAGAAAACACATTAAGATCATCGGCATATAAAAGACAGTGGCTCGACATTTTATTGATTAGATCATTTATAAATATAATAAATAATAACGGACCCAAATGGGAGCCTTGTGGTACTCCTGATGTGACTGATGTAGGTGATGATATGAACCCTTTTATGGCAACAAGTTGACTTCTGTTTTGCAGATATGACTTGATCCAACGTAGCAAACTTCCATGTATACCGAGAGCGGATACTTTATGACAAAGAATTGTGTGGTTCACTTTATCGAATGCTTTACTAAAATCTGTGTACACTGCATCTACTTGACCAACGACGGCAAAACATGAGCATAGGAAATGTTTATACTCCAAGAGATTGCTGGTTGTAGATCTACCTTTAATAAAACCATGTTGTTTATCAGAAAGAAAGGGTTTAACCTGGCAGAAAATATATTCATAGACGAGAGACTCGAATAGTTTCGCAATACATGATAAGATACTTATCGGTCTGTAATTTTCGCAGTTTGATTTGTCACCTGACTTTAGCACTGGGACATTGTGAGCTGTTTCCCAGACGGTCAGGAATATTCCCGTTTGGAGAGACCTATTGTATTATATGACAAGAGGGAGACTGAGTTCCTCTCCGCACATTTTTATAAACGATATTGGAATACCGTCCGGCCCTGCCCCTTTATTCACGTCAAGTTGTTTAATTTTAAGTAGAACGTCTTCTCTCTTAATCTCTGTGTTTGCCAAGCAACTGCAACTCTCTAGTTAGATTACTAACTGAGTAGTCGTCCTGAACCAAGACAGAACCGAAATATTTTGAGAAAAGCTCGCATATACCAACTCCGTCCGATGATGATTGCTGGCAGTAGTTGACAGTCTGCGGTATAGAAACATGTCCTTTTTTACTATTAGTGAACCTCCAGAAACCTTTTATGTCATTATCCAGAGAATCCTCAACAGAAGACACGAAATTACGGTAACATGATGTCGTAAGCCTTTTACATCGAGCACGTAGTAGAGAAAATATATCGTAATCCCTGGGGTTCCCATACATTTTAAACTGACGGTGGAATCTATTCTTCTCCTCTAGACAGTTTTTTAGTGCCGGGCTGTACCATATGGGGAAGTTATAACCTTTGGACTTACTCAAGGGTGTATGTTTCTTAATAATTCATTGAGCTGGCTATAGAAAGTCCTCACACTTTCATCCAAATTCGGTGAACATAGAATTTCATACCATTTAACGTTATGTAAATCACTTTTAATTTTACCGAAGTTGCATTTATGAAAATTGAACTGCATATCTTTTTTATCAGTCAAGGATTTTGTAATCCTAATTTCAGAGGCATCAATCACAAAAGCCGGGTGGTGACGGTCTAGTCGGGTCAAGGCGTCAGCACCGTAGATCTGGATATTATCTATTGTGGAAAGGACAAGGTCTAGATATACATTATTATGATTAGGAATATTTTGGAACTGATTTAGATTGCAAATAGACACTGTCTCCATCAAAAGCCTCGCTTTATGATCCAAGGGATCACCTGGAACCAGTGCTGTTGAAGTAATAGACCTGGTCCAGGTTATGTTGCGCGTGTTGAAGTCTCCAACTATAAGGAATGTTTCGGATTCCTTAGCTTTAAGTATACTTACTTGAAGATTATCATAAAAAGAGGATAACTCGTCTTTCGTTATATACGGAGGGAGGTAGCAAACACAAATATTTAAAGTAGGTTTATGGTCATGATCAATTATGCTTACCCAGACATCGTCAACCAAGCTCTCCGTGGCTGTTTGACGGAGGACGTTTAGATCTTTTCTGGTGAAAATAAGTACTCCACCGCCTTCATTCTTACATATTGTCGTTTCTTGTCGGTCACGGCGAAAGATATTGTATCGATTATCCAGAATTTCTCCGTCAAACACCCCGGCGTTAAGATTTGTTTCAGTTAGGCAGATAACATCATAATTTAAGTTAGTAGCGTTTATGTATACATCAGTTAGCTTAAATCGGATCCTATTTACGTTTTGATAAAATATGTGTAGCTTTTATAATTAAAATATTATTACAGCAAAGTAGAATCAAATAGTTAGACATTTATAAAATATAAATTAGAAGGTATGTACTTAAATAATATTTTTTAGTATATTAATATTTTTAACATGAACGTGGGGAGCGCCTTCACTTTTGCGTAGGTAAACCTGTCCGTTGCGCACCCAGGCGTACTGGTAATTATTATCCTTCTTAAATTTGCTTGCAGCAGTGTACAGTTGTTTCATTTCCGGTGAAAGATGTTCTTTGATGTAAATTCTTATTCCAGCATCAGAGAGACCAACGTGCTTGCTGTTCAGCAGGTTGTTGGGATTAGATTTGTTAAAGCGATAGACTGCGGTGATTATATTGTCTCGTACGCGCGACGAAGATAGTGTTACCGATATATTCCTGGGGCGCGAGGAGGTATTATCCATCTTAGCGACTCTGCGGCAGTTTCGGATTTCATTTTCGTTTATTAGAGTATCTAAGGACTGGCATAACTTCTTAAATATAGCCAAAACATTCTCGGTGCGATTTTCTGCTTCAAGCTCCAAGTTCAGGTCACGAGACATTTTCTTCATGTTAGCGAGACGGCCATTCAGGCGACGTATTTCAAGTTGAAACCCAGAGTTGTCAGCTTCCAGGTTTTTAATTATCTTATCATTCTCCGATATTTTGGTTTTACAGTCATTTTGTTCCGCAGATAGAAAATCCGTAGTTTCAGTAAAATCATTCTTCACCTCCTGAATGGCATTACTTATGTATCTCGGCAGATACCATAGATTGTATATCAGACTTCAGCGCTTCGCGGAGACTGAGCATAAATGATGAGGAGGGGGCCAGGTTTTTTATCCAGCAAGTCACCAATTTGTTCAAGAGTTACAGAATGCGCTGTTGGTGGGCCATCATTTAGTAGTAGGCGCTTCTTACGGTTTTACGTGTTGACATGTTTATCAATACCAATAGTGGTTAAGTCCGGCTCAGATAGTACTTGAGGATTATCAGTTTCGCCCAGAGAAGAAAAGCGATTCTGGTGTAACAGCGTGTCTGCTGTTTTCAGACGATGAACTGTCAGTTGCTGTGTAAACGTTGGAAAACACCGTGTGGCACAACGCAGCGTCGCGCTGTAGCGCTCTGGCGTTTCGAGTGGTTCGAAATTCTGAAAAGCCCGTGGGGCACAACGCTCAAAAGACGCGCCCGGTACAAGTGAAACTAAATTGAAACTTTTAATAAGATCCCGACGAATCGAGAACCTTCTTTCTTGAAGTCAGTTAAAAAGATAAATAAACAAACATAGCGTCACGCATTTTCCTTTTCGGGACGAGAGAGGCACTGTCGCTCCCCACACTCACAAAAAAGTCAACTGGAGTATTCACTTGTCTCGGCGACGCATAAGGCCGAAACAGCCTTTTGTATATCTCAAATTACGCAAAATAGGAGTTATAAAGCAGTAGTTTATTTATACTAGCTTATTGATCGTTAGTTTCAGCTTGCATTCGTGAAAGTATAAACGTAATTTGATTATTTTTGCTCTTTATAAAAGACTCTCGAAGTTATCACAAAATCTATATTTTTTATTTATTAAAACGTTACAACAAATATTAAGTTATCTTGCTCTGTTAGTCCTCTAAAGGGACATGAAGAGCGTTTTGAACTGACTTCAAAAAAGGAGTTACCATTTGAATTACTCCGAAGAGCTTCGTGGTCTAATGGGTTTCACGCACAGTTTCACGCTTGCTTCTCACACAGGAGATGCAGCTTCGAATCCTGACCATGTACCAATGAGATAATTAACTTAGCTTAAGTACATTATCGGACTTCAGTGTTTCGGATGACACGTTAAGTTTTAGGTCCCGGCTACTGGCACTACGTGGTAGTGGTCGTTAAACCCCTCCACCAAACCGCACTGAGCCAGCGTGGTGGAGTATGGCTTAATCTTACTCGTATCTGGGTAAAGGCCTGTGCCCCTCTGTGGGGACATTAATGGGCTACATTTATTATCTATATTTGAATTCCTTATCCCCTAAAAGTTAAAAGTAATCTGAAGGAGAAATTGTAAGTTCCACTGTTTCCACTGTCTTGTCGGGGTGCCCAGCCTTAAAAACAGAGTCCAAGTCTGTAAAACTGAAACTTGATAGTTTATTTTATAGTATTGAGTCCACTGTTATTGTTTGCTTTACCAATCAGTGCTGCGCCATGTTTGTCCACACTGTTTGTACTTTGACGATACGATCAACTGCCATAAAGTAAAATAGACACATCCGTGTTATGGGTTGTGAACGTGTTAAATGTTAGATTACTCAACAATCTGTTAGCAGTCTTGGTTTGCTGCAAATCTCTGCTCAGAGATAAGCTCTCTTTGTACACTCAGAAACGGATTTAGGTGGGCCGGCCGATAATTAGGTGTAGTCATATTTTCAGAGATTATTAGCGACATTATTCCGAACAACTTTATTTTTCATTGCTGCATACATTTGGGACTGCGCGTTCAGCTGATTTGTATGGGGAGGTGAAAAACAAAGTTGCTCTAATCAAATCGGTTTCATAGAAAGTTGTTCATAATGATGTCCCTATAATCCTTTAAAATATGACTACAACTTTCTGTCATATCCTGTTTATAACTACTTAATTCGAGCTCCGTGCTCTAATGGGTTTCACGCTTGCTTCTCACAGAGGAGATGCAGGTTCGATTCCTGACCATACACCAATGAGATAATTATTATACGGATGTTCTAACGGTGATGAAAAAACATCGTGAGGAAACCTTCACTACTCCATAGCTGCGGCGATGGGCTAGCCCCCTGTCACGCAAAATGGAGCATGGAATAACTGGATCAAAGTGGGCACAATTGTGCCTCTGCCACCCCGTATGGGAAAAGGCGTGACGCTATGTTATGTTACTAGATACTAAATTAGTATGCAACCCGGATCAGCGAATTCTTACAGTGCATTATATATTTTTTCTGAAACTACTAAAGCATTTTGATTGAATGTATTCGCTCCATTGTATTTGACAATAGCAAAGTGTTCGTACCTACTTATGATACGTATGAAATACGAGGAGTTTAGTATCCATTTTTGCAAAACAATGGATCATAAGACTAGCGGAAAACTTACGTGATTCATTCATTATCTGGCTGGGTGAAGACTAATAAAACAAAGTTCACTCGAAAGAGACATAACAATAACATATAAATTTTAAAAACACGACGGCCGTCCGGATCTTATTCAGGTAGACAATGGCCAATCACAATGACGCGATGACGATGGTCAACTTTACTTATCCATTAGAATAATTTTGTTACCCCTTTTATATCATAATAATGGCAACAAATAATGATCACCAAAATATTTTGTTCTTACCCAAAATGGGTAAATAAATGATCACCAAAAGTTGCAATAAATATCAGGGCAAAATACTGCGGTAGCTTAGGTGAAGGGTAAAGGGGATGAGCGAAGCGAAGCCCCCTTTATCCTTCGTGTTAGGTTGAACAGGTAAGAACAACAAAAATCACTTAAAACATAAACTTAAGTACACAAAACATAAAAAGAAGTTTGGAGATCATTTATCCAAAGACAACTTGGTGATCATTTACTAATTCTGGCGGTCGTTTCGAATTCATTGGCAGTAAATTTTCGAATTTTTGGTAATCGTACACAAGCCCATAATAATTGCCTAAAGATTCTCCAAATGTTAAATAATGGATACCAAATGTCACTGAGCGGTCATTGTGCCAGCTGAATTGGGCCCCAGATATTAGTTTAGTAAATATTTGTTGTTTATATTTTTATGGTCAGCATTCAAAATACTTAATTTTGATATCCACTCGATTAGATTGGAGAAAATATATTTTCAGGCACACATTTTGGCGTACTGAATCCGCCATGTTGGTTTTAATATGAAGTCACATAGCTTATATAGCACTCGGGATAATGTAAGGATTTTAACGATAGCTATCACTTCTAAATCTGTTCAGTAGTTTAGTTTAAATCGTGAGTTAAAGAAACTCACTCAGATACACAGTACATACATGAATCCCGAAAACACTATCCTCCTTTTTTTGCGCACTCGTGTTAATGAACTATATCAATACCTTAATTGCTCAAATAACGAAGGAAAATGACAGGTCCGATGTTGCCACTTTTTGGTAATAAAATGATGGGGCCAAAAATTATTTCGTTCATTCTATTAACTCAAAATGTAATGATATCTTAAAATGTCACGATAGCTACTAGTACCTACTTGATATTGAGAAAAATAATCACCTGATGAAAATAGGAGGCTTAACACTTTACTTGGCAGCAGAAAATGTATTTTGCAGATGGGAATTATTTTTATAAACCCTCTTTACTGCATCCAAAAACCGCACGTTACGACCAGCATAATGTTATACTACTTGGTAAAAACTCATTTCTTATTTGAATATTGATACATTATGACCGTAATTTCGACAAATTATGACATTCAAATTTTGATTGATTTGATTTGATTGATTGATTGAACGACGACGTCGGCCTGTGTGCCGCCCCTAGTTTGTCTGTGAAGTAGGTAATACTGAACAAGCTAAACAAGTGCAGAGTAATTATCAATGCCACAATGCCGGTCCAAAATGTGGTTTCTGAACACATCAAAGAGAGCTTATGATATGTGTGTAGATAAACTAGTACTATTAAAACTCTCGAGTGATATTATTATGAAACTCGCCTCGAGATTTAATGCCATCCATTATGTATCACTCACATAAACTACTATTATACCATTGTTTATTGATTCATATGGTTATATGTGAAAATAAAAAGCACAAACCATTAGGCAATTAAAATAATAATTTACAAAATGTTTTTTTCATATTCTAAAGCATTTTGCTGTCTATGTTATCTACATTTTCATTATATTAAGAATGGCTTGTGTTTAAACGATTACCAAAAAATTCGAAAATTTACTACCAATAAATTTAGAATTCGATGTCGATGGTCGATTTCCACCAAATAGTGTTTGGATAAATGATCACCAAACTTCTTTTTATGTTTTGTGTACTTAAGTTTATGTTTTAATTATTTTTTGTTGTTCTTGCATGTTCAACCTAACACGAGGGATAAAGAGGGCTTCGCTTCGCTCACCCCCTTTACCCTTCACCTAAGCTACCGCAGTATTTTGCCCTGATATTTTATGCAACTTTTGGTGGTCATTTAGCCATTTTTGGTAGGAAAAAAATATTTTGGTGATGATCATTATATTTGTTGACAATAATAATGAATGAGAACATACCTATCAAACTGTAGATGGCAACATTATTTCAAGAAGTGAGATTGGAATTAAGCTGTTTGAGCAATTAGGGTATAGTTACATTTTATGCAGGCATTGCATAGTAACGTATTTCTATTAATTGCGGAGGAACTAATGTAAGTTCCGTCAGTCGATGAGCTAGCATTTTGTCATTATTATGATGGTTCTTTATTTAGTTCTAGCGCTGCTACATCCTGCCTATAGAAGTACTTATGTGGAAAAACCATTCAAGTGCGAGTCGGACAGGCTAGGAAGGGTTCCGATGGTAGGAACTCTGTCGTTGTCGTTGCAACGATTTTTATTGAAAGATCGTTCATCTCTCACGAAAAAAATGGAACTACAAAACGGTTTTTCCTCTACTGGTGCTATATTTTTACTTTTGCTTCTTGACAAATCAGGTCACTGGGAAATACCCCATAGGTTTTGATTCCCATGGGTTGGGAGTATCAAGCAAAATCAACAAATTTGCATCAGCCGTAACTATTGAATGCGTTGTCCCGGAAATTTAATTTTTTCACAACTTCAAGGGACCACAGACAGTAGTCAGTTATAGATAGAAAATAATTTTAAATGAGAAATATTAAACAGCACATCAACAATACTGATTTTTACAGCAAATATACTGATTTTCAGCAAATATCAGGGCAAACAACTGCTGTAAAAATCAGTATTTTTTCTGTACGATTAAATACTAGCCTTTTTAAATTCCTGAGCAAAAAGGTCTTGACAGACGGACAAACGCCCTACGTATCTAATTACGGTTCATGAGATACAGCACGCTGACAGACAGAAAAACGGATATCGGAGGCTTTTCATAGGGTCCCGTAAAACCCCGTTGGGCAGCCTTCAGATAGGGAACCCTTCACATAGGGAACCCTAAAAATCGATATGTACATTTTATAAGCAACATGCTAACTACCGCTAATTACAATTAGTCTGTGACTATGTTGTTATGATATAAATTTAACGATGGTGGTTCGAAGGGCAGTAATTGAATTGATATACACATGTAAAGATATGTCAATATATCAATATACAGATGTAGTGAATAATCCTTTCCTATCGGCAAAACTCGGAACAACGATAACACCCGAATGGTGCCGATGTGTCTATGAATTACTGTATTATTAAATTACGTGTAGGTATCAAATAAATCGCATACTTTATTTATCAATGTCAAATGTCAAATTGCCCGTTTGACGTGCAATGAGTGCGAGTGAAGTAGTAAGACGAAAACGAACATTTCCGAGAAAATATGAAAGGAAAGGATTATTCACTACATCTGTAGTTTATTTAGAGAACTTTAGTGAACAAAACTAGACTTACATACGAAACTAGTAGCAACCCAGGCTGGCGAATTTTGTTTTGTTACTGTGCATTATTTTTTATAATGGGATGAGTAAAATACCAACTGTGGTTGTGAATAAAGATATCCATATCAGTCCTAGATACGTTAATGCTGATTGGATTAGCATTCGTACAACATTATAAATTCTGGATTATGAATATTATGGCAGTGGAACTTTACGTACGCACTATAATATTTCTGTCGATAAGATAAGAGATATAAGTATTATGGGGGGCTATAATGTGAAAACATTTTGTGACATATAATTTACTGGTGTGACCTTTACTGGAGCCAAAGTCACGATTATCAATTTTGTATTTGTTGGGACTACTAATAGATTACCAAGTTTGTTGAACTTGAAACCAACCTACAACATTTTCTTAAGGGGGTATACCTATCGTCAAAATCGACACTTTTGGAACTTATTTATGTGTTGTTCAAAATAAGTACCAAGTTAAATAAGTTATTACATCAATTTTGGGACCTTTTTCTGGATTTTGTGTTATCAAAAGGGCGATTGGAGGAATTTCACTCTATAGAAATAATTGTTGAGATGAGATCTAAATTTACCCTTTTCACATTTTTGGGCAAATAGATAGCATATAGACAGAAACATTTATTTAGATGGGTTTTAACAATACTTAAGTTCTGGAAATTTTCATAGCTATTTTAGTAAATTTTTCTTTTAATTTAAAACCGATTTTTTTGTGAATTTTCCCCGATTCCATTCCTCTCACACTGCGGGACTTTCCGTCTGGAATTACGGAAACCTTTGTTGCGACAATATTTCACCTTGAGGATTAAACAAGCGGCATTAATGTATCTTTAGCTTACGTTCTAGGCCAAACTAAATATGTAAGTAGTTGGAGTTGGAGAAAAATGTGGGATAGATAATATGTCATATAAATTTGATTAGAGAAAAACTTTCATGGAAATCATACAGATTATCTGATATAATTATAATATATCTTATAATTATATAATATATTATAACATTTCATTCTGATGCATTATTCTGTATAAAATGGAAATGGAGTAGATGAAATCAGTTTTCTATATAAAATTAACATGCAAAAAAAGTAATTATTTAATTAATATTACATAAACGTTTTATGTAATTTGTGTAATGTTGGGCTCTGCGGGGCGGTGCGGTCAAAATGCTCCGAGGGGCTCCGACTCGTTGCCATGCCACGAGTATGTATTTGTTTTCCGGATATTTGCTAATTTGCCCATTTTTTGGGTGACAGGTTGACAGTTGGGCACCTCAGCCAACTTAACGGCGGCGAAGGGAATTTAAAGCTGAAATGCACTCTACCTTTTGCCTCTGCCACCCCATATGGGCATTTGTTTTTTTTACAGGGTTTAATTGACCCTAAAGTCGGTAAATATGCAGAACCACTATGTATGTTGTTTGTGTATCCTTCTTTGTTAGAATACCGTTTCTAACACTCAAACACAAACAAGAACACAAAGCCTTGCAGTTCATTGCTCTACACCTGAATACGAGCGGTAGGTAATTACGGTTCCTAAATTTTATATTTTTATTGCAGGTATTTCCTCAATAAACGGCTCAAGTCTTTATTTCTCCCTGTTGGCCAAATTCTTGTTACCACAAACACACATACACACAAGGATAACATCTTCCGCCGAGATTCTCGAACAGAGAGAGAAGTGCGTTTGATCTCTCGCTGAGAATCCATATTTTAACGCCCCCCCCCCCCCCCCAATGTATGTAAGAAAGAAAGAAATTACATATCAGAAAGAAACCCTTTTTTTACGCCTCTGTGGTCTTTTACAAGAGCATCATGCGCGTCGGCAGCAGTCGACGGCAGGCTTAAAACGTCTCGACAGCAGTCGACAGCACCTGCCGACAGCTGCTGCCGACAGGCAATAAAACGCGTCGGCAGCAGTCGACAGCAGGCTTAAAACGTGTCGACAGCAAAATTAGGCAAGTCGACGTACGAAGACTAAGCGGCTTCGGAATCGATATGTAATATCGCTTCATGAGAAAGTGCTTAACTTTCGTGGGGACTGGACCTTTGAACCTTTGCGGGGGTCAGTGGTATTGATTGATACCTTTACACCGTGTGGCCTGTGGCTGACGCCTTATTGTTTAAAGATATCCGTACTTAGTAGAAACTTGTACGGAGATTCATACTTACTGTAGTATTATGATCATGCATTTTGACACGTCATCATAATCTGAACCTAAAAACAAATCTTAACCATTTCCGTAATTCCAAGTAGAAAGAGGTTTCATCAACGATTACGACCTACCTATTAGTGATATTGCCGACTTAAGCAAAAACAGTCTTTAACCCTTTGTAAAAAGATACAGCTATGGTTGAGGCTAAGGGTAGAGCCATATCACCTCTTTTGCATCGACCGCTTTGCGAAACCTTGTGTGATGTGAGATGTGTTATTCACATAGCCACATGCGGCCAGTGTTATTCTTGATACCGGGAAAATTGGCTGTCCGCACGGAAAGCCATTGCCCGGGCGCAAAAAAAATAAGTAGCCCGTTTTTATGTTCTCATACTTTAGGCGCGGAAAATATTTTGTGGATTAGCAAGGAACTCGTACCTACCGTGTATATCGAAAGATTGTAGTTTCATCTCGGGAATTGGATTTTGAGCAGCGTCTTCTATATCCTAATCGGTAAGTGCTTATTTGTAAAAAAAAAAAAAACTATTACTGTAGATATAAATTTACATATACTTTGCAATCGTATTTTTTTCCATTTCTCTACATTGGACCACTGTGGGAGAATAATGTGGGAGTATAAACTCACACAGATTGATTTTTAGATCTCTTTTAAGAATTGCTTGTGCCTAACTAATATAAATATTATAATATGAATCATCATAATTAATAAGCAGGAATAAATAATTACAAAATTATTAACAGCAAGGTCTGTGTTGAGCCAGATTAACCCCATACAGTCCCGTCATTTAAGTACATTGCTTTAACATTGCAATATAATTTTTTCGACAAAGTCGCTTTAACATGGTTTTTAAAGTAATTCAGTACACTACCTATAGGAATTTACTGAAACAATTTTATATATTTAAATGAAATAGTTTCAGTAAGACGCTATTTATGACTTTTCCACATACTTTAATAATATTATTGAGCTATTGTTTAAACTTGGCTGATAAAATTAATTGAAACATTTTGTGTATTTCTAATATTATTATCGGTCGCCTGTACACCATAACAAGTAAATGTAAAATAATAAACACAGCCCCAGTATACATATACATTTAAAACACCTTTGAATTTCCGGTTGCATCTTATTTAAAGTTCTCTAAATTACCGTAGCAGTACGAATCGAGCAATAACAGAATTTTATAGCTTCTACCTCATATATAATGTTTGCTGGTTATTCCATTTTTACGATACTGGCGATGTACATGTAGTGCATTTCCTTTTAGAGATAAGATTGATCTTTAGTTTGTGCAGAGGAGGGCTGTAGTAATATATAAGATTGATCTTTAGTTTGTGCAGAGGAGGGCTGTAGTAATATATAAGATTGATCTTTAGTTTGTGCAGAGGAGGGCTGTAGTAATATATAAGATTGATCTTTAGTTTGTGCAGAGGAGGGCTGTAGTAATATATAAGATTGATCTTTAGTTTGTGCAGAGGAGGGCTGTAGTAATATATAAGATTGATCTTTAGTTTGTGCAGAGGAGGGCTGTAGTAATATATAAGATTGATCTTTAGTTTGTGCAGAGGAGGGCTGTAGTAATATATAAGATTGATCTTTAGTTTGTGCAGAGGAGGGCTGTAGTAATAATTTGGTTTGGAATGTGTGGTTTTGCTTCCAGAAAATTTATATAATTGTATATTTCATAAATATATATTATTTTATGAGTTTTCCACAAATTATGAATACGGAATAGGTACAAATAAATTCAGATGGCAACAATAGCATGATTACTAAGTGTGACATGATAAAAAATGACAGCCAGTCAGTATGTCCGATTAAGTGGCATATTGTTGTTGATAAATATCGGCCAATTGCGCATAGGACTTCGCGCTTAAAGGGTTACGTAACAAATGTAGAACATAAGCCTAAAAATGTGGGAATTTTAATTAAAAAAATCAGAATTATCGATGTATTTGATGTATATCAATCTATGTTTTTGTTAGTAAAATATTACGTAATTACAAATATTATCACCAAATTTCACGTGAGCAGCAATGGGGCTCCGTTTGGACCCTTCGGATACGGAACCCTAAAAATGGGTTTTGATTTTCGCATGCATTGTTGTACGTGAGTGGCAGGTAATTTAATGTACACGTCGTGTATTACATGATGATGTTTTGTGGGGGGTGTAAGCGAGATAAAAATAACTTCCCGCCACCTGCCACAACGTTAGTTATATCATCACGTTATTTTAAAATTTTAAAGGGAATTATTAACATCAAAAATACTGATTTGCACAGCAAATATCAGGGCAAAATGCTGCGCTAACTTAGGTGAAGGGTAAAGGTGGTGAGCGAGAGAACAACAAAAATACTTAAAACATAAACTTAAGTACACATAAAATATTTAAAACATAAAAAGTGTATTTGTTGTTTCTTTTTAGCTGTGCAAATCAGTATTTTTGATGTGCGATTAAATACTAGCCATTTAAAAAAAAACCTCTATAGTTAGAGATCCTCTTTAGTAAATAGAGTGCAAACTGCACATGTACTAATTTCATTTACCGCCCACTTTGAGTATTCATATTTTTCTAGCGCGCCCCTAAATTATTTCAATACCGGGAGTTCCAGGTGGCACACCTACCTATCACGTTATAAATGTTCCCTGGGACTTTTTAAGGTTGAAATACACGATGCTGTTTTGAAGGTGTTTTTTTTTCTTACAAACAGTACTTTGACGGCCTATAAATATGTGACACCTTAATACATGGTGTACAGGATCCCAAAATGGAACAAAGGCATAATTATAGAAATTATTTTATTTTACTTCACGTTATAATTCTCGTTATTTTTCAAGTAATCCCTCATTTAAACATCGTCGAGTATTTTCGCTGCCGCTATGACAGCTTGTTTTTTTATCAGCATATCGGTTAGGGCCTAACCTTTAGGCTATGTAGTACTCACAGCGAAGGGGTTAAGAATCGATTTGGGTAATCTGACATTACGTTGACATTATCTTTGTCACTGGTGGTTATCATATCACAAAACAACTTGAAATTGTGTCAGATAAATCTTAAACATCAACATCTTTGTGATACGAATGAAGTATGAATGTTTCAATAGGGGTTTGTCATCTGATTCATATACAGGATGGTCATCTAATTAAAATTTAAGCTAGTTAAACATCAAGCTAATAAATAAAGGTTATACGTATACAGGATACCATTTAACGAGCTGACCATAATTTGGGCATTGACAGAATCCATCATTATGAACAACTTTCCCAAAGAAACATATGGTCGCAAACCAAGGTCGCAAGTTGCGACCATTTTCAGGGTTCCATACCCGAAGGGTGCCAAACGGGACCATATTATTAGTAATTAGGAGGCTCAGGCCTCGGCCCCGTCCGTCTGTCACCGGGCTCTACCGGATCAACCGAAAAAGATAGAGAGCTGAATGAATTATCACAAAGGGTGTAACATTCCTATTGCCGCTGTAACTAGTAATGAAAAATACCAGTTTTTCAGAATTAAAAGAAGTACCCATACAAGAATTTTCTTAGCCATTTTTTTTATCGGTGAAAACTGGACTCCCCCGATCTTTGCCGGTATTGAGTTGTGTGCTTAGTTATTTGTCGTAATACGATTAATAATTGCTCATTCAAATTATAATAAATAATATTAAGTTTCTTATCATATATGATTTAATTTCTGTAAATAAGTTACTCAATTTCTATCCACTACCGGTTTCAATGAGCAAAATACTACATACACAAAACTCTTTTTCAATGTTTCGATGTACGGCCTGGAATGTAGTCTTACCTAGTATTTAACATTTTATTATTAAAAATAAAAAAGGTATACTCGTACAAAACACTGTAATTTTTTCGTTTTTCCGAGTACAATGGTATGGAACCCTTCATGTGCGGGTCCGTCCGAAGTCCTACATATGTATGCGGGAAGGTTTTTTTTCTCATTAGCGACCATATGTTTCTTGGGGAAGTGTGTTCATAATTATGGGTACTATCATTCCCCAAATATGGTCAGCTAATTAAATGTTACCTGTATTTTGAATTGCAGTGTTATGAAATAACATATCCTATCGAAACCTATGCATTTTGCTTTTATATATTTTGATACGTAAACTCACCCTATCCCATTCTCTATCCGCCATATTGACATAAACTACCTGTCAGTGATACGTGAACTTACCCTGTCCCATTCACTATCCGCCATATTGACATAAACTACCTGTCAGTGATACGTGAACTTACCCTGTCCCATTCACTATCCGCCATATTGACATAAACTACCTGTCAGTGATACGTGAACTTACCCTGTCCCATTCACTATCCGCCATATTGACATAAACTACCTGTCAGTGATACGTGAACTTACCCTGTCCCATTCACTATCCGCCATATTGACATAAACTACCTGTCAGTGATACGTGAACTTACCCTGTCCCATTCACTATCCGCCATATTGACATAAACTACCTGTCAGTGATACGTGAACTTACCCTGTCCCATTCACTATCCGCCATATTGACATAAACTACCTGTCAGTGATACGTGAACTTACCCTGTCCCATTCACTATCCGCCATATTGACATAAACTACCTGTCAGTGATACGTGAACTTACCCTGTCCCATTCACTATCCGCCATATTGACATATACTACCTGTCAGTGATACGTGAACTTACCCTGTCCCATTCACTATCCGCCATATTGACATAAACTACCTGTCAGTGATACGTGAACTTACCCTGTCCCATTCACTATCCGCCATATTGACATAAACTACCTGTCAGTGATACGTGAACTTACCCTGTCCCATTCACTATCCGCCATATTGACATAAACTACCTGTCAGTGATACGTGAACTTACCCTGTCCCATTCACTATCCGCCATATTGACATAAACTACCTGTCAGTGATACGTGAACTTACCCTGTCCCATTCACTATCCGCCATATTGACATAAACTACCTGTCAGTGATACGTGAACTTACCCTGTCCCATTCACTATCCGCCATATTGACATATACTACCTGTCAGTGATACGTGAACTTACCCTGTCCCATTCACTATCCGCCATATTGACATAAACTACCTGTCAGTGATACGTGAACTTACCCTGTCCCATTCACTATCCGCCATATTGACATAAACTACCTGTCAGTGATACGTGAACTTACCCTGTCCCATTCACTATCCGCCATATTGACATAAACTACCTGTCAGTGATACGTGAACTTACCCTGTCCCATTCACTATCCGCCATATTGACATAAACTACCTGTCAGTGATACGTGAACTTACCCTGTCCCATTCACTATCCGCCATATTGCATAAACTACCTGTCAGTGTAGCTGTAGCTTGGTTTGAAGTTGCTGTCAATGTGACCCGGACAAGATTTTTATGATGTTCACAATCCCGTCATACTTCCTCATGTCCTAAGTAACTAGTTTATATCTTTCTCTTAACTTCCTGCACAACTAAAACCACTTCCTGCAAACATCGTACATAGTAAAGTTGTCATTGAGAATTCTATTTCTAAATGAGGGTTCTTCCACATATGAATAAATTAGACGTATGTTGATATGTACGATAACCATTATAGATAAATACTTCCGTCATTACATCCGATTCACTTGAGATTTTATTTATAGTGTTCAGACAAAATATGTACCCGTAAAATATTGTCTATGTTTACACAATAGTACATGTTGAAGCGAAGCCTTCTTGTGTATAGACACAGTGCGTAGGCACTGATTAATATTAGGAGGTATACCATGCATGTGTCCCGTAAATAATGGTCCAACGTTAAGGAGAAGATGGCTTACCTATTTTTTTTATTTCTTTTTTAATGCGGTGGGGTTACCAAGAATGATTTTTTACCCGGATGCTTTGGCTGCAAATCATAATGAGAGAGAGAGAGAGGTTCATGAGATACAGCTAGGGTTGCCAGATCAATTCCTGGACATATTATAGGCTTAGTGGTATTTTAAAAAACTATGTTTCCTATGTAATATTTATCTTATGTATAATAATAATAATACCTTGGACACTATACACACATTGATCTAGCCCCAAACTAGGATTCCCTGTTTCTTGGGTACTAGACAACGGTACATTTACTAAATATGATACTAACATAGATAAACAACCATGACTATGGTACAAACATCCGTTCTCATCAAACAAGTATTTGCCTCCACCGGGACTCGAACCCGGGACCCTTGGCTTTGTAGACAGGGTCACTGCTGCTGACTCGGCCATTCGGGTCGCCGATGTATGTAACTTGCATAAAAATACAAATGAAAATTAGATAGGTATTCAACGGCAACAAATATAATTATCACCAAAATATTTTTTCCTACCCTAAATGCTATTTAATTAAATAATTAAATTAAGCCAAAAACACTCTTCATTTTAATCAACATCAACTCTACTGATGAGAAAACTTAAGTCTTAAGCGAATTTGTCAAAAAAAAATATGGAACCGAGCGTACAAACTGAAAATGTTCTTGTTTTATCACCTATCTAACTTGGTAAATTGTTTACACTGACTTTAAAGAAACCAAAATTATTATGTTTGCAGTCCCTTCCGCGACCCACGCGTAGCGTGTGCGCTCAGACAAGCACGGAATCTTTTGTTCTCAATTCGTGGACATTTGAGAGGATAACCCCTCACAATATACATATCGAATAACCAATCACCCTGTCTATACGTTCACAAATGCCAGCTGACACTCAGCAAGTATAAAGAATCAATAACTGCGTTAATACTCCTACTTTGCGAAACTTGATATTTGCAAAAGGCTGTTTGTTGTTTTGGCCTTATGCGTCGCCTTAAATATCCGTCTTTCTCGATCCTTGAGTATCCGTCAAACACTGAGTGGTCGGTTGGGCATTACATAAATATTCTCTACGGCATATTTATAGGGCATGCATGCATGGCACGGTCTGCGTAGGTGACTATATTGAGTTTTTGTGTAGTTCTAATAGAAATAGATACTTACTGAAGCGATAATTTATAAATACTAGTTCATTATGAAACCAATACCGGATGGCGATGTTTCAACGTGTTTTGAAACGAGATAGGTTATGAAGGTATTTTTTTGTGATCTAAAACAATGGTCGTGGTCGTGCTCGTGCTATTAATGCGTCATAGTTAGAATGTTAAACTAAATTGACGCATCTCTTACTAAAGTAGAGCCATTCTTAGAAGTCGCATTTGACATAGGTCAACAGTGCATAGTGTCACAGAGATAATGCGTCAGTCTTCTCCTCCTTGTTTAAAAGGAAGACCGACGCATAGCTCTGTCCTCACCGTTGACAGAAGTCAAATGCTACTTCTAAGAATGGCACCAATGTAGTGGCTCTGTGAGTTGTAGTGTAAAACTTGCGTGCGATGCAGGAAAATAGCATTTTGACGTGATAACGTCTTATAAATCGATGAACGCCGGCTGCACGCACGAAAAAGTGTCACGTTCCGCCTGAGGCGAGCCTGCAAGCGAGAGCGCGGGACAAGCGATAGAGAGGCACGATCGGCCTAAGCGTTTCTTATGACGTTATCACGTAAAATTATCGGCCGTAAACCGACTTTACACACAACTAATTTTTTATACTATTTTCTAACCCCTCACACCACGACTCCTTGAAATTTATTGGATGTTCTTGTGGAATTATTATATTTAAAAACCGGTCAAGTGCGAGTCTAAATCGCGCACGAAGGGTTCCGTACCACCGTTCAATGGAAGCGATGGTGTGGAGTGAATACTTTGGATTTTACACAGAAAAATATTGTTTACAAAGTTATTGGTGCGGTTACTTTCACACTCCATGTACGTAACCAGGTGCATCCATAAGTTTGTATGTGGTATTGTTGTATGGGAGCCCCCTTAAATATTTATTTTATCCTGTTTTTTAGTATTTGTTGTTATAGCGGCAACATAAATACATAATCTGTGAAAATTTCAACTCTCTAGCTAGCTAGGTTCTTGAGATACAGCCTGGTGACAGACGGACGGACGGACGGACGGACAGCGGAGTCTTAGTAATAGGGTCCCGTTTGGAACCCTTCGGGTACGGAACCCTAAAAACAACCGGACTGCATTTTCTTTCAATGCCAAACACAAACTTATGAATCCACCTAGTTACGTACATGGAGTATGAAAGTAGCCGCACACATAACTTTGTAATTCCATTTTCCGCCATTTTGAAAACAAAACAAAAACTTAACCGACAAAAAACCATATAATTGTTGAACCTGCTCACAAAATTTCACGATAATGGTAAATGCGACTTGCACCCCTAGCATGCCGTCCCCGAATCCTGCCAGCCCTCAAATCTATTGAAGATAATCGGAAAAGTCGCATTTCCCTTACACTAAACAACAATTTGACATAAACATTTAAAATTTTGCCATACATCCTTGACCATAGTAGAACCATACAGAAAGAAGCAAGAAGAAAAATAAATAATAAATAAATAAGAAAGAAGGAAGAAGAGAGAAGCAGAGGAGCAGAAGAAAGAAACCAAGAAGCTCAAGAACGAATTCACGATACGTCATTATGTCTGTGTTACAAGGTATATGTAAATCACACCCTCTCTTTCTAACACAGGCATGACAGGCAGGCAGTGTTCTAGGATGGGTTTTGCAGTGAATTGGAGCTGTGAATGAGGGCACTGTAGGCTGATTTAGAACCGCAACAACTACCACGGAATTCGGAAGGATATTCGTCAACTTCAGAGTTATTGACAAAATTCAAAGATCTCGGGCTTAAATAAGGAATTACAGATACTTACGATCTCCGCATTAGAGCAACATTTAATCAATTCATACTCATAGCGGTGATTGACGTGCCAGCTGGCCAACATGCACCAATTTGAACAGACCAATTATTTTACGTCTCGAATACGAGAGAAAACATCCTTTATGTTGTCATTATTATTAACAATGTTTAAAGCATTCTCTATTGATTTTGCCTTTTGACTATTCAACACTGACAATACAGACTTAGTTTCATCGAAATGCTCGTAATAGAATGCTGCATCAAGCCAAGTACCTCATCTAGTAATTACAGGTGCAGGAGGTAAAGGTATATCCGGACATATTTCTTTAAATGTATGTACACGTGTATGACGTGTTACACGGTACACGGCAATAGATTGAACATTGCGTCACGTGACTGATTTTTGGATGTTGATAACAAACAATTCGGTTATTGTGCTTATCTACAAGTATTCACTAGTTATTCACAAATACCTACGAGATAATCAATCAATCAATCATTTTTGTTTCGGAATACAAAGTTCCATAGTTCGTTAGTAGTACTATTATTAACATTAACATAACAATAATACTTAAATTTATAATAAGATACAATCAATTAAAATTAAAATGAAGTCATGCTAATAAAAATTCAAATTAGGTCATTACATTAAATTAGGTTATTTTACAATATTAATAATAATAATAATAATAATAATCATGTCTGAATAACTCGTACCTATGATATGGATTTTTTATCTTTATTTTTAAACAAAGATTTAAAAAAGCTAAGCTCTTTATAGCTTAGTACATTTTATAAGTATGACTATGTCGCTCTGGAGCAATTCTTGCTAATTTATACAACATTTGGCTTCTCCAGAGGACGGAAGAGCCAGATATTGTTACGTCCACCTACTTATACCTAAGAAAATTTTATTTTATTTTCTTATTTGTTATTTAATTACTGCGTTCACAGCACAAGACAATTATGTACTATAAATCTTAACTTAGGCCAATTAAGAACTCTCTTTATTTAACACTATACATATCGTGGGTATTACTTTAATTTACAATGACTAATCTTATTTTATAATTTCTTTATTGCACACAAATCATACAAGAAACAAGAGTTACATAAAAAAAGTGTACAAAGGCGAGCTTATCTCTAATAAGAGATCTCTTCCAGCAAACCAGGTTAACATGAAAAAAGTTGATGGTTGGGCAGAGGTAGACCTATGTGTACTATATATCAAATAATAAATTAAATAAATTATATAGTAACTATAATAATATACTAAATACTTATAATATACTACAACTATATTCTATATACTATTGTATATACTTTTTTATATTTTGTATATTATATTTTACTTGGTAAATTATGTGAAAAACACAGACAAAAACAAATACATTAGTTACATGAAAAGGAAATTCGCCAGAAGAATGGGAGGTGAAGTGTATATGGGTGTGATAAGAGAAGATGATATAGTACCTATCAACATAGGTTCATCCTAGTTCCTTCAGCAGCGAGCAGATCAAAATCCTGAAGGAATGATTTTATAATTATGAATGCGAATCTGTATCCTAAAGGCTTCGTTCCGGACATACTCCATCAGCACGTGAATGACGTCCTCAGACGTAAAAAAACATAAATATTTACATACAGGCACATACATTGCTTCTGGCCCCACACTATAAAACCATGTATCGTGGAAACAGCAATACCTGAGGGTTTTTCTTCTGTATCCCCAGAGGGGATCGAACCCGGGACCTCTTGCATGGTAGGCAGAACCTCAACCGCAGCGCCACAGAGGTCATCAAAACGGTGCCGCACTCATCGCAATGTGGGGATCCTACTTCCCGATTAAAAAACCAAATTTATTCAAAGGAATGGGTCCGGGATGAAGCCTTAGAGCAAGTAAAACTTCACCCCTTTTCGGTCTCGAACTGAACCATCGATAACGAGGAGGCTTCGATATGGTTTCGAATCCCGGAGCTGACATGTACAACTTATCATAGCGTCACGCCTTTTTCGCAACAGGGGCTAGCCGCTGCCGAAGGTTATATCTCGATGTTTTCCATCACCGTTACGTCCCGAACCCAGAAGAAAAAGCCCACTCGTCTTGGTTCTGACGAGATACACAGAGAGGAGGGACTCGTTCCAATACGGGAATAACATGAACACTTATATCAAACTATCTATAGAGACTCACATGACGACCCGAATGGACGAATCGGCAGTGACCCTGCCTACGAAGCCAAGGGTCCCGGGTTCGAGTCCCGGTGGGGGCAATTTTTTTTTTGATGAGAACGGATGTTTGTTCCCTGGTCATGGTTGTTTATCTATCTTAGTATATTATTTATCTATATAAGTATGTGTATCGATGTCTAGTACCCAAGATACAGGGAATCCTAGTTTGGGGCTAGATCAATGTGTGTAAATAGTGTCCAAGGTATTATTATTATTATTATACATATATCCCATAGATAGACCACCATCATTACCCTATAACTACAATACTACCCCGGCTTTGGTGCAATCATATCACCTGGCCAACGTCATCTAATGTCCGTATAATGATGACAGACGATTCAAGGCTACCAACACAAGTCCAATGTCAAGTCCGTACAATAGCTCGTGCATAGAAATTAATCCTTGGCCGTGAATGGCCATGATTTATATTCCAGTCATGGTGAGTCGCTCTGTGATGATGAGTGCATTCTACATATAGTAGGTAAATATTTAGCCTAGAATTTTCCAAAAAATAAAGGAGAATGGGTATGGGCGTTAAAGACATATCAACTTTGAGACCTATGTAATCGGATAGCCGATGTCGGTAACGATCTAGAGGGTTAAGCATCGTATGGCCGAGACGGCAACGGAATGGGTGACCGGTTCTATGTGGCATGAGTTTCGGGCAATTCCGTGTCTCAGCCTACAGCTTAGAAACCACCTGGAGGCCGATCAGGAGCGCCTCTCCTGGCGCGGTTAGATTTATATTTTTTTTCAGGCAGAAATGCCTAAAAAAAACATTAAATTGTGGCCTTAGTCTGTCGCTTGCTACCTCGCACCCAATATCGGGCACTCGGTGCACGCCGTGCGCGCGCTTCGTGGACCAGCCGGGCGTGTGCGGTTATTTCAGGACAAATTGAATACAATTATTTAAAAAAAAAACTTATTTATTTTATAAGCATACAAAAAAGAAAGTTTTTAGTTACAAGCGTTACGTAAACTATCGTCCCTGTGTCGGGCATAACTTTACAGTCAACACCCTGTGAGGACTTGTATGGATGGACTTTTCATTTGATCATAACTTTTTACTGACAGGTTATGTATTTTTTTTGTTGTATAGTAACAATTGCTATTTAATTAGTGGGCTATCCGATGAAATGGGTCTTGTTAGTGAAGGAAATTTGGTCCAAACTCCATACAAAATAGCCCAATCTCCTCTTGCTGTGTCCCATCTGAAAGTTTGTATCGTCTATATTAAGTATATTTGACCGAGCGAGTGAAGCGAGCGATTTCGCCGACCTGTTTGGAGGCCGATTTTGCTTTCGTCTTTCTCTACGTCTGTGTTATAGTTATAGTTATATATTCGACGACCCGAATGGCCGAGTCGGTAGTGACGCTGCCTACGAAACCAAGGGTCCCGGGTTCGAGTCCCGGTGGGGGCAAATGTTTGTTTGATGAGAACGAATGTTTGTACCCTAGTCATGGTTGTTTATCTATCTAAGTATAAAATTTCTCTATATAAGTATATATATCGTTGTCTAGTACCCAAGATACAGGGAATCCTAGTTTGGGGCTAGATCAATGTGTGTAAAAGGTGTCCAAGGTATTATTATTATTATTATAGTTATAAGTTTATTTATTTGTCTCTCACACAGTAAATTTACATAACAAATGTTATCTTAACTAGTATACAGTTAACCTATTTATCATTTTCTGTATGAGGGACTGGTGTCCGTGCCAGGAGACCTGTATTACAGATCACCAGCCTCTCCAACTCTGAACAATGGTGGAAACTACAGTAGGTGAATAATACAGCATGATAAGATAATGGAAGGTTGTTGGAATTTATGTTTGAGAAAGAGTAGAAATGTGTATGTTTGGATGAGCAAGTGAATGAGTTGTGTATGTGCGTGTGAATGTGTGGTGTATGTGTGTGCATATGTGTGTGTAGATGTGTGAGGGAGGGTGTGTGTGTGTGTGTATGGTTGATCAAGTAATGGTAAATATATGAGTAAGGGGGCAATTGTATATAACTAAGTAAGTATTTATCTCTTTATCGAAGAAGAATACTTGTTGATGTTAATGTCATTTCATAACAATTAATAATTCCTCAGTATTGTTATAGTGCAGACTCTTTAGGAAATTAGTAGTAACTTTTTTACAGTTATATCTACTAAGGGAATAAATATTCAATTTGGAGTTAATTCGGTTGTATAAGAGATAGCCGAGAAAGCCGAAGAACCTGCCTGAAAAGGCTGCAGTCCAACGGGTAGATGATGAACAAACTACGGATTTAAGACGTTTGTTTATATTTAGTAATGGGTCGAACGTTAGTATCGCATGTTGTTTTAGAGTAGTGATAAGTATAAAAAGTTGGCGTACAGAGAGGACCCCAGCCAAAGAGTAAAAGTGTGTGTCTGTCAGTTGCGGTCTAGGGGCCACAGTTTTCAAGCAATCCTCACAAAACTCGCCACACGTGTTCCTTGAATTAAAATATATTTTATCTACACACGTATCATAAACCCTCTTTAGTGCGTCCAAAAACCGCACGTTACGACCAGCATCATGATAAACTTCTTGGTAAAAACCACTGTACATAATTAGGCATTAAAACTCTCGAGTGATATTATTATGATCTCGGGTATTAATTATGTATTATGTATTTTTTTGTATGTTTTTTTTTTTTCCGAAAAATATCGAGTAGGGTATCAAATCAAAGGGCTTCATGAGCCGGTTTTAAAAATATACTACACCATTAAATTTCGGCCGCCTGTTTTCTAAAAATCCAAGAAATATTTTCGAAACATACCAAGTTTGGACTCCTCGAAGTAGGAGACGGATTAGTACAGAGGATCTATACAGACCATGAGAGTGAGTGAAATAGACTATAACTATTTTCGTGAAAAGTCAATATAATTGGTGCGGCTACTTTACTACTTAATTTTGATTTATTCTAAAATACTCACCTATAAATTGGTTCACAATCCCCCCTTTTAGCGAGGTCACAGGGCCACTAGTATTAACATTTAACATTTATATACACAGGTACATACATTGCTTCTGGCCCCACACTAGGACACTCTGTGTCGTGGGAACCAGACACAGCGAAATCAAACACATATAAACATACTAGACCAGGTGTTATTTATTTTTCTTTATCCCCAGTCGGGGATCGACCCCGGGACCTCTCGCATGGTGGGCAGAGCCACGACCGCAGCGCCCCACAGAGGTCGTCATATTAAACTTATTTATTATGTTTTTAAAATAAAATTAATGACCGATTTTTTGGAACATAGTGGAGGAGATTCTCAAAATCATAATTAATATCGTATGTAGATAGATAGAAGTTAGGTAGTTCAGTTCTCACAACTATGGAATCGGCCTCACAGCCTGTCTGAAATTACCCGCAAACATGTATGTACTCGTAATAATATTTAATAATATGTATATCGCGAGGAAAATCTTGGGAAAATCTTACAAGATTTGAAGCGCAATAATAACCATGAGATGAGCAAGATATTCATTACAACAGCCATAACAATAGGTAAATTTAGAAGCATAAATTAATAATCACTTCGTTCCGAGGAATGACGACTATTCAGGAGCAATCGATGCTTATTCTTAAATATCAATTATTTTTTCACAACTTTCGTTCGGAAAAGTACGAGACGAGAGGGAGTAAAATGCTGCTTTTCTGTTTTAGCTACTTTTTAGGGTTCCGTACCCAACGGGTTAGAACGGAACCCTATTACTAAGACTTCGCTGTCCGTCCGTCCGTCCGTCCGTCCGTCTGTCACCAGGCTGTATCTCAAGAACCTAGCAAGCTAGAGAGTTGAAATTTTCACAGATTATGTATTTCTGTTGCCGCTATAACAACAAATACTAAAAAACAGGATAAAATAAATATTTAAGGGGGCTCCCATACAACAATACCACATACAAACTTATGGATGCACCTGATTACGTACATGGAGTGTGAAAGTAACCACACCAATAACATTGTTAACAATATTTTGCTGTGTAAAATCCAAACTATTCACTCCACACCATCGCTTCCATTGAACGGTGGTACGGAACCCTTCGTGCGCGATTTAGACTCGCACTTGACCGGTTTTTATGTATTCGTCGGCCTGTAGCATTTACGCAATGTGCCAATAGAACACAGATCTTAATAAAATAATCGATTGTAATTTCATCGTAATCGATTAAAAACGAACATGTTTCAAATTTTAACTTTAACAACGTTTTATGACAATTTATGAATTTTTCTTAATATTTAAAAAAGTCACAATAAATTATATGTTTTACTGAAATCAAAACTATCTAGCATTTACGCAATTTGCCAATAGAACACAGATCTTATAAAATAATCTATTGTAATTTCACCGTAACCGATTAAAAACGAACACGTTTCAAGTTATAACTTTAACAACGTTTTATGAAAATTTATGAATTTTTCTTAATATTTAAAAAAAGTCACAATAAATTATATGTTTTACTGAAATCAAAACTATCTAGCATTTACGCAATGTGCCAATAGAACACAGATCTTAATAAAATAATCTATTGTAATTTCACCGTAACCGATTAAAAACGAACACGTTTCAAGTTATAACTTTAACAACGTTTTATGAAAATTTATGAATTTTTCTTAATATTTAAAAAAAGTCACAATAAATTATATGTTTTACTGAAATCAAAACTATCGATGATTGTTATTGTGATATAATGAATATTGATATCCGATACCATTGTAATATTAGTTTTTTTTACTTTTACACATTGTTAAAGGTAGCACAGGGATATTTTATCTGTGGTGAGTTTTCCTAATTCGCCATTATAAAAAAAAGTTTAGATTTCGTTGTTCGATTACTGTAAAAGTGGTGAAAGTATAATTCAAAGTATAGTTATTTCATTATTTTTAGAGAATTTTATTTCAATTTTCCTAATAGGCAGTGTGAAAATTTGTATGTATCACTCAGGAGCAAAATTATTTTCGTCATGGGCGTTAACGCTTGAATCCTTCGTTACGCTCAGGATTCGTAACTAAGAAAGAATCCCTCGCTACGCTCAGGATCCTATCGTAGAATCCTTCGCTTTACTCTGGATTCAATGTACCGCTCTCGCCGTAAATACATAATTTTGCTCCCTTGAGACACAAATAACTATTTTTGGTTTGAAAACAGAACCTATGGCAACCGCAAAAGGCAATCGGATTTCAAACTGTTATTGTTAGTTATGGTTATGATTAATTCCGCAATCCCCGGAGTAGAGACTACACACTTGTTTATTAAAGTAGGCATGTAACGAACGATTATGATTTCTTCTTCAGCATTATTTACAAGGACTAATAAGTATACCATCATTATCAAAATATCAAGCAGAGATAAAATAGAAGTGAAGAAAGTCCTGAACACACATTTCTTCACACTAACCCTAATATTGCACTTCGGAATTATTCCGCGACTGTACTCATTCGCAGTAATCCCCACCAGTTTCTCCGAGCACTCTTTATTCCTGGCGCGGGCTGTACCACTGTTAAAATTACGTGTTTGCCATGTTAAGTCATATTTTAGCTATCAATTAGGTACTTCCCACTCTACTTACTTATCGATAATACAAATATAGTATTACCTATCATAAATTTATAACAATAACACCGATTGAACGTTCCATCTTGTTTTACAGTTTTACAATCGCGAGTCTATTGCAACAGCGACTTATCAATAAGTAATAGATTTCTATCAGCAAGCAAAGCAACCATCTCAGCACTTTTATCTTTTATTCTCTATCGGTAAAGGTGCCATGCATGCTGAAAGATCATTGCTGAGTGGTAATCACTAATCATAGGATAGAATGTAATGCCGGTTCTTAATCTTACTAATCTATGCTTATCTATATCCACTAATAAGCACGTCTCGCCTGATAATTGATTGCCGATAGGTAACATTATAGGTTCACGTAAATTGCATTTCACAACCAATGTAGTATTGAATTTTATCGGTATGTTTAGATAAGGCTTTACTGTGAATCTAGAGTTCTTAGATCATGATTATGGTGTAAAAGATCAGGCACTTGGCCTTCTGGAGTCATATCTAACAGATAGGGTTCAGATGGTCGATGTTAATGGGAAAAGATCACCTGGGTCTTCAATAAGTATGGGCGTACCGCAAGGTTCAATTCTTGGTCCTTTCTTGTTTTTAGTATATATTAATGATTTACCTTACCTTGTTAAAGCAAAACATGGGTTAGTATTGTTTGCCGATGATACTTCTTTGATATTTAAAGTTAAAAGACAGCAATCAAATTATGACGAGGTAAACAATGCTATATCTAGTATAGTGAACTGGTTTACTGTTAACAATTTATTACTTAATGAAAAGAAAACTAAATGTATTAAATTCGTGTTACCCAATGTGAACCCGGTAACTACAGACATATTTATAAAAGGACAGAGATTGGACCTTGTGCAGTCGACTGTCTTTTTGGGCATTACTTAAGACGCCAAACTACAATGGGATCCTCATATAAATAAATTGTCGAACAGACTGAGTTCGGCAGCGTTCGCAGTTAAAAAAATTAGAGCTCTTACCGACGTAGACACCGCTAGACTAGTCTACTTTAGTTACTTTCATAGTCTAATGACCTATGGTATTTTATTGTGGGGTCACGCTGCGAATGCTAATAGTATATTTATTCTGCAGAAACGGGCTGTTCGTGCAATTTATAGATTAGGGCCTAGAGTGTCACTGAGGGAAAAGTTTAAAGAAATCAATATTCTGACATTTGTGTCTCAATATATCTATGACAATCTTGTGTATGTAAAAAGAAATATAACTAATTTTCAGAAGTACAGTGATATACACAATTTTAATACTAGAAATAAAGACAAGTTGGTTGCTTATGTAAGCCGACTACATAAAATTAGTAATTCTTTTAAAGGCAATTGTATACGCTATTACAATAAGGTCCCTACTGATATTAAAAACTTACCTTTAGACAAGTTTAAAATAATAATAAAACAGAAATTGTATAAAAAAGGTTACTACAGGATATCTGATTACTTAGAGGACAGATGTCCATGGGAATAGATTGTTTGAGTAACGGGCTGTTTCGATATATAATTAGCATTCATTTTGTAATTTGACAATATTTTATTTAAAAAAGGAAACGCAAAAGATGCGACGACTGTGGAGTTTCTTCGGTGAGCTCTTCTCCACAGATTCCGCCATTGGGTTAGTGAACTCACCCAAAAAAATGTAATGACGGATCTAAGTGATGTAACAACATCCTATGGAAATAAATGATTTTTGATTTTTGATTTTTTTGATTTTTGATGTTTGAACTTCCATGCAAGACATCGAAATATTGCCTGAGACTGTAAGTGCCTGTTAAAAAAAATATAGCAAAAATGGGAAAGAGCATATTTGCTCCCGCTTAACTAATTTCCATATAAAACGGATATGATTTCATAGTTATTTGTGTCACAAGGGAGCAAAATGATGTATTTACGGCGAGGGCGGTACATTGAATCCAGAGTGAAGGGAAGAATTCTACGATAGAATCCTGAGCGTAGCGAGGGATTCTCAGTTAGAATGCTGAGCGTAACGAAGGATTCAAGCGTTAACGCCCATGACGAAAATAATTATGCTCCTGAGTGACACATACAACTTTTCACACCGACTATGAGGAAAATTTAAATTAAATGCTCTAAAAAAATGAAATAACTATACTTTGAATTATACTTTCACCGCTTTTACAGTAATCGAACAACGTAAACAAAACTTTTATTTTTATAATGGCGGATTGTGAAGGATTAGGGAAAGGTCACCACAGATAAAATATTCCTGTGTACCAATGTGTAAAAATAATCGAATCGAATATTACAATGGTTTCGGACATCGATATTCATTATATCACAATAACAGTCATCGATAGTTTTGATTTCAGTAAAACATATAATTTATTGTGTCATTTTTTTTAATATAATAAATAAATATTCATAAATTTTCATATAACGTTGTTAAAGTTAAAACTTGAAACGTGTTCGTTTTTAATCGACTACAATGAAAATACAATTTATTATTTTATTAAGATCTATGTTCAATTGGCACATTGCGTAAATGCTACACCCTAATGAATAAATTAAAAAAAGTAGCTTGAACAGAAAAGTAGCATTTTGCTCCCTCTCGTCGTGGAGCAAAACTTACTTTTCCGAATGAAAGGTGTGAAATAGTACATTGTTCACCGAGAGGAGAAAGTGACCGATTACCGTCGAGGGTAGATCGGGAATCGCACTTTCTCTCGAGTGATACATAGTGCTTTATACTACACCTACGATGAAAATAAAAACTAAATGTGACACAAATAACTATTTCAGATGTCTGCAGATAGCTCTTTAAAAATGACGTTGAGGTTCCTGAAACCATTTTTCCTCAAAGTTAATCGTTAAAGAGACAGACCATGTTCTTTTTTCAAATTGTTTGACACCATCCAACACACAGCTAGTCAGTGTCCCCACCTTAGGGTATTTTCCCCTAGATTTAGGGGATTTTTGAAGGTTTAGGGGATTTTTTAGGGTACAAAATTATTTAGTGGAATATTGAGGGTAAAAAAATATGTGGGGGATTCTTTAGAGAATGTTTTGATTTTCAGTTCGCAAAAAATAATAATCCGTGACTGCGTGTTTCCGAACATAACTTTGTGTGGTGATGTGCCATTCTCGATGTATGATTTTAAGAAACAAAACACTGAACAGTTGGAAGAAATGGAAACCCAAACAATGAACGCATTCCATGAAATAATATAGTGTGTAATTCTCCTCAAATTGTGTTATATTTTTAGAATAAATTATTAGGGTATATTTTTTTGAGAAGTGCCTAATTTAGGGAAAATTCACGAGAAGTCCGGGGAAAATCAAAACCAGAGGGTGGCAACACTACAGCTAGTGGCCAGTGTCATTTTGCGAACTTGGAGATAAAAACTCACTGTAAAAACTTTTTGGCTTTTGATATTTAGGTTACCGGCGCATAGTCTTACCCAAAATAAAAATAAAACCACGTAAGAAATAGATTTTCATACACTTTTCTCTCCCGCTCAGATGCGTTTTCTCCCCGCATATTTGTTCGATATGCAATGACGTAATTTCTACCGTAAATTTGATAAAGTATCAAGGTACTTTCCGAGCAGGTGTAGTATAAAATACATTACAGTAACTTGTCCCGTGGCCTTTAACCCCTGGGTGCCTAGCGGCGTCCAGGGACGCCATTTTGCCGTTATATGTTTTGGTTTTATTACCATGGGGTTCCAAATCGCGATGCCTCATATCCAGGTCCAAGTCTCCAGTGGTATGTTGGCTGTAGTGCACAACTGTCAACTGTCACCAATAAATGGGCAAATTCAATACCCGGTTCACATTACAATTCCCCGCTTTCAAACAATAAGATGGCAGGTTTGTAGGTAGCTACAACCTCCTCGTAACAAAACAAACTATGTAAATCAAATGCAAAGGCAAAAATGATACGTATATATATATGCCTTTGAGAATCGGCAACGTACCTATATGCACTTTTATAGTATGAGTTAGTTATGATATTGTCTCCCTAACTTTTGGGTAACATATTTTTCAACACTCCGCCCCCTTATCGACACTCTGACCCTAGATCTGAAATGCACTATACGTTATGGTGGGTCCAGACTACTGCAGACATGTCCTTTTGTCCGTAAAGGTGGGGCCACCACACCAGTATTAACCCAGCGCTGAAGGAAGAGGTGAGGGAGAGAGAGTATCATTCAACTGTTCTAGTAGAACCATAGAGAGACTATGATATAGCAAACAACGTACCTACGTATAATACCGGTTTTTGAGTTATTGCTCGTCACTAGCTGACGTTACGTTGCTCTCGCGATTATTTGTTTGAGAATATAACTATGAACTGAGAGCGGGGAAAACCAAACGATTATTAACAGCTATTTTTTTTTCAAAATCCAATAAAAGTTTTTTCTTTCGCGCATGATGAATGAATGTAGCATATTATATGCAGTACCACCGTTTTGTAATTTGGAAACATACCAACAAAATGTCCTGCCAGAATGAAATACTAAAATACTAATGATATATGAAATACTAAAAAGAAAAGTCAATTATACCAAAATTCACCTACTACATACCTTACCTAAGATTTTCTTTAACTACTTTGAGAAATATTCTAAATTAAACACACATTTTTACCATAAATAAATAGTATACGCATCATTACTTAATCTATTACATTTAAGCATCTCGGTCGAGGGTTCAAATGAAGTAGGTACAGCCATCAGTCAAACCTTGTACAAAACCTTGGATAAAAAATGGTTTTATCAATCAGATAAAAACCTCGATAAGATTTTCGCTATTTTAGTAGAGAATTCTGGGTTTTGTTTCCAGTCTGCCCTGTATTTCTGTTCGTATCTGCGCTTCATCTTTAAAAATAATTGCCCACTCCGAAACGAACTAGCAAACACAAGTATCACACACACACAAAAATGTGACCATCATCAGGGAGAAGAAACCACTAGTGGGGGAATACCCTGAAGCTGTGAAAAACCTCACTATGTTAAAAGCATGTGCGTAACTACGTCTATGGTTAAAAGAGAAGGATTGATACGAAGGATTGATGAAAACGAAATGAGAGACAAGGAAAGCTTAATTTAAATAAATACAGCTTAACCACAATTCTTTACTACGAACTAAAGAAAGTTGTTTATTTTCAGTGTTGTCAGGTGAATATACCAAAGAAATACCAAAATTGTTATAATTCTACCAGTATTATACTAAAATTTGGCAATGAACTAAAATTATACTAATATCATTCTGCATTACCTAAAATATACTAATTTAGTAGTGAAAATACCAAAAACGGTCACACTGATTTTATATGGGCAGAGGATACTTATGCAAACCTTTTTTTTTCAATAGTACGTTACCAGTGTCACGTTAGCGAGATAATTGGTAGTCAAAATCGTTATAAAAATATTCTTTATTTCCAACAGGAGACTTTCAGCGCAGGTTTTTTCAAAATTCGGTTTACAGCGTTTATTTATTTATTTACTGATTACAGTACGTTCTCATATTCCCATATTTATTGAAGGCAAGTTAGGAGTGTCTTTAACGCCATCTATTGGATTTTAAAAAAAAACTGCTCGGACATCATCCTACTGTCATAACTCATATCATACATTACTGTACCATAACTGTCAAATTGAATACTTTGAGAGGTAGCTAGGGAAGTACTTTTATTTTTCGATTCCTAACGTTGTTTCCCTCCCAGATATTTATTTTTATATTATCTTTGTTTGCAGCGAGCAGAAACCAACAACGGCACAATGGCTGGTATAGGCGTATCTCAGTCGCAACTCGTCGACAATGGACGCAAGTTTCCACAGTATATTGCAGCTTTGTCAGGTAAATACCCTAATTATAAAATTATAAAAAACAGAACTCCAGAAAATTCGCGTAGAATAATTTAATTTTAGAATAATTTAATTTACTTATATTTGTAGCAAAGTTCTTATTGAAATCCACAGTTTTACAGTATTTGACATATCCATCCATTTTATTGACCCAGCATTGTTGTTATTGGTTTGGCTCAAACAAAGACTGTATGTATACTGTATGTAATTTATTTCTTTCAATTCCAGCAACCCTGGGCGCCCTCGCAGCTGGATCCATGCTTGGCTGGTCATCCCCTGTGGTCTTCCGAATCACCAACGCGACGAATACCGACTACGATTTCGACGTGAGCTCTTCACAGGGAGACTGGGTGTCTTCACTCGTCAACCTCGGAGCGGCAGCAGTCTGCTTCCCCATCGGTCTCATTATGGACTTGCTCGGCAGAAAAAAGACCATGTTACTCCTAGTCGTGCCCTTCACCGTTGGATGGCTTTGCATAATCTTTGCCACGAACGTTGCTATGCTGATGGTGGGGAGGTTTATAACGGGTGTGGCCGGAGGTGCCTTTTGTGTCACAGCACCCGCGTATACCAGTGAAATCGCCCAGGACTCGATCAGAGGGTCGTTGGGGAGTTACTTCCAGTTGATGATAACTGTTGGCATCCTCTTTGCGTATGCGGTAGGCAGCTACACTCCAGTGTTCGTATTTAATTGTCTCTGCGGTTGCATTCCACTGGTCTTCGCAGCGGTATTCTTCTTTATGCCCGAGAGTCCTAAGTTCCTAGTCGTGAAGGGAAGGAATGAGGAAGCCAGAGAGGCATTGGTACATCTCCGCGGCCGCGACTATGATGTAGACAGTGAACTGAACGAAATGAGACAAAAGGCCGAAGCCTCTAAAAAAAATCCAGTGGCATTCTCCGCAACAATTACAACGAAATCGGCAATGAAAGCCCTCATCATCTGCTACGCTCTGATGTTGTTCCAACAACTTTCGGGAATCAACGCTGTTATATTTAACACGTCTGCGATCTTCGAAAGTGCGGGCGCGTCCATCGACTCTTCGATCGCTACAATTATCATCGGAATCATTCAGGTGGTCGCGACTTTTGTTTCAAGCTTAGTGGTTGATAAGTTGGGGAGGCGTATCTTGCTGTTGTTCTCCGCTCTGGTGATGTGTCTCTGTTCCACGGCTCTAGGAGTATTTTTCTTCTTGAGTGACGCGCACGGAGCGAGCGATCCGCTCGTCCAGGCAATCTCTTGGCTGCCTCTCGTGTCTCTCTCTCTCTTTATCATGGCGTTCTCTCTCGGTTTCGGTCCGATCCCTTGGATGATGGCGGGGGAGCTCTGCAAGATCGATATTAAGGCTTTCGTCAGCTCAACGGCTGGTACTTTCAACTGGCTACTGGCATTCACGGTCACCAGCACTTTCAACTCTTTGAACTTGGCTATTGGATCCGGTCAAGTGTTTTGGTTGTTCGCAGCCATCATGGTTCTTGCCTTCATTTTCATATTCTTCATTGTGCCGGAGACAAAGGGCAAAAGTGAAAAGGAAATCCAAGCTTTACTGGGAGCCAATCCGGAGCCGGAAAGGCATGACGACCCGAAGAAATAAGCATGAATCGAGCGTGTTTTGAAGATTACATGAAAATACTTGAGAGACAGTAATGTTTGCCATAATAACGTTTGGCTCCCCATGGGTTTTTGAAGTAAATAGCTGCATATGCAATTATGTTTTTAGAAGCAACCAAAGAACTAACATGTAGATATTCTGTCTAGCTAGTCTGTCAGATGATGCCACTGGAACCGAAGTGTTAGTTGTAAGATGTATCGTAAATATTTATTGTTAATAATATTTTATAATAGGTACTTGTTATATTTTTACGGATTTTGAGAAACAATAACCGATTTATTTTATAGAAAACTGAATGGATAGTTCTTAAGAGTAGGTTACTCAATAAATGGACCCATATCAACTTAGCCGAAAAATAATTGAGTGTTGGCGTATGTTATTGAATGTAGTTTGTGTTTAATTATTGCAGAAATGCACAGTATTTATTTTCAAGTAAATGGACAAAAATATTATTGTATCTTCTACTGTACATTGATTTATTTTATGGAGATGACTGCATGCATTTAATTATATTTTATTAATTATTCATAAACGTTATAGTTTGGGATGTGACTGTATTGTTTATATAAAATTGAATTGAATATTAAAAATTGTCTCGATCACATATGATAATACTTTACTTATAACTAACAAAATCATAATTAGCCATACCATATCTACCTTATTGCTTCATAGTAACAACATAACATAATATACGCCGTTACCCATAAGTAGTGGCAGAGGCACGATTGCGCCCACGTTTACAAGTAATGTTTGATTTCTACGTCACATTATTGTTGTAAAATTTAATTTAAGTGTAATAGATATTGTAATGATTGTTGGAATAATGAATGAAGTCAGTGTCTAATGAGATAAAAATAAACCGTGTATATTGTTGAATGACTTGGTTTTTCTCATCGCCTCCTTCAATGTAAAAACGAATCTGCTATGAATCTTGTACTTGCAGACTTGCAGTGACAGGTGATAGGGTCAATAAATAATCAATTGTGGTATTAGTACATTATTATGATGACACTAGTTGGAAACGTTCAAATATGAATGAACTGAATGTTGGATTTTTTCTCAGGCCGCGCTTGGCAAGTATTTATAGCATAGGAAGCACGTATAATAATTACCAGAGAAATAGTAGGTATGATACCTATGGATAACTTTCCCTCGTTTGCACAAGGTTTTGCAATAACAACAACAACGAGGTAACACAATTTTTGACGTCGCCGGCACTTTGAAACGTTCTGCGTTGATTGGGGGGCGGGGTCTCCCCCCGCCCCTAGTATAGTTTTTTTTTATGAGGAAATGTATACAGCGTGATGTAAAATTCTTGAAAAATGCCGCCTTGATTGGGGACCGGGGACCCCCCCGTCCCCCTAGTATAGTTTTTTTTTGTGTGAAAATGTATACTTTGTGAGAAATATTTCTTTTAAGTTTTAATATTTGAGGATATGTTTACATCATTTTCGCTACGAAAGTGACCTATGTTGCATTATTATTTCGAAAGCGCCTTAGCTCCGGCTACTTTTCGGTCATCAATAAATTAACCTCTGATCACTCTGGTCAGATAGGTATATTCAATATTAAAATAAAAAAGGACCAAAAAGAGGATATTACATGTGTGCCCGTTAGTGACACTCGGCTTGAACACTACAGGAATAATATTTTAGATAAACTATGGGAAATACCATTCAGTGACGATCCAAATTTGTTGTACAACTCAGTATTTAACCTTGTCAAAAATGAATATGATACGGTATTTAAATCAAAAACTATAAAAGTTAATAACAAAGCTTTGTTTAGTGATTGGGCGACAGTTGGAATTCATAGGAGCAGACGAAGATTATATGAACTCTATGAAGAGAAATCATATAACAAAAATACGGCCTTTCTAGATTATGTTCGTAGTTATTCAAAAATGTTTAAACGCGTTTGTGCCGTAGCTAAATCTAATTTCATTAAAAACACAATTGAATCTAGTAGCAATGTAATGAAAACGACTTGGCAAATTATAAACAGAGAGACTGGAAAGGCCAAAGCTACAAATAATAACTTCAAGCTTAAGATAGATAATCAATTGCTAAGTACAGACCTAGAAGTAGCAAAAGCTTTCGAAAATTTCTTTACCGACATTCCAGTTTCAACAAACAAGTCTTTAAATTCATCTCCCGCTGCTGCTGAATCTATACTTAAACAAAACTTTGAGGAATGTAAAACAGATTTTAAATTTAGGCACGTAAATAATGAAGACATTGTAAAAGCGTTTAAATCCCTGGAAATGAAAAAGACAGCTGACGCCCATGGTCTATCAGTAAAAATTATTAGTTCCATTGTAGATTGTATTGCACCTCACCTTTGTTGTATATTTAATCAATGTATAGATAATGGTGTGTTTCCTGACTTGATGAAACTAAGTAAAGTTATACCTTTATTCAAAGCTGGTAGTACTTACATCAGACCCCACCAATTTTAGACCCATATCGATACTACCAACGCTTAGCAAAATATTTGAAAAACTCATACTTAATCAATTGCAAAGTCATTTTTGTCTCAATAATTTAATTCATATTGCTCAGTTTGGTTTCACAAAGGGTCGTTCAACAGCCGATGCTGGTGTTGAACTAATCGACAATATTTTTGATGCCTGGGAAGACGCAATGGATGCAATAGGTGTCTTCTGCGATCTATCCAAGGCTTTTGATTGCGTCCATCATGACACTCTTGTCAGGAAGTTACGCCATTATGGTGTAAAAGATCAGGCACTTGGCCTTCTGGAGTCATATCTAACAGATAGGGTTCAGATGGTCGATGTTAATGGGAAAAGATCACCTGGGTCTTCAATAAGTATGGGCGTACCGCAAGGTTCAATTCTTGGTCCTTTCTTGTTTTTAGTATATATTAATGATTTACCTTACCTTGTTAAAGCAAAACATGGGTTAGTATTGTTTGCCGATGATACTTCTTTGATATTTAAAGTTAAAAGACAGCAATCAAATTATGACGAGGTAAACAATGCTATCTCTAGTATAGTGAACTGGTTTACTGTTAACAATTTATTACTTAATGAAAAGAAAACTAAATGTATTAAATTCGTGTTACCCAATGTGAACCCGGTAACTACAGACATATTTATAAAAGGACAGAGATTGGACCTTGTGCAGTCGACTGTCTTTTTGGGCATTACTTTAGACGCCAAACTACAATGGGATCCTCATATAAATAAATTGTCGAACAGACTGAGTTCGGCAGCGTTCGCAGTTAAAAAAATTAGAGCTCTTACCGACGTAGACACCGCTAGACTAGTCTACTTTAGTTACTTTCATAGTCTAATGACCTATTGTATTTTATTGTGGGGTCACGCTGCGAATGCTAATAGTATATTTATTCTGCAGAAACGGGCTGTTCGTGCAATTTATAGATTAGGGCCTAGAGTGTCACTGAGGGAAAAGTTTAAAGAAATCAATATTCTGACATTTGTGTCTCAATATATCTATGACAATCTTGTGTATGTAAAAAGAAATATAACTAATTTTCAGAAGTACAGTGATATACACAATTTTAATACTAGAAATAAAGACAAGTTGGTTGCTTATGTAAGCCGACTACATAAAATTAGTAATTCTTTTAAAGGCAATTGTATACGCTATTACAATAAGGTCCCTACTGATATTAAAAACTTACCTTTAGACAAGTTTAAAATAATAATAAAACAGAAATTGTATAAAAAAGGTTACTATAGGATATCTGATTACTTAGAGGACAGATGTCCATGGGAATAGATTGTTTGAGTAACAGGCTGTTTCGATATATAATTAGCATTCATTTTGTAATTTGACAATATTTTATTTAAAAAAGGAAACGCAAATGATGCGACGACTGTGGAGTTTCTTCGGTGAGCTCTTCTCCACAGATTCCGCCATTGTGTTAGTGAACTCACCCAAAAAAATGTAATGACAGATCTAAGTGATGTAACAACATCCTATGGAAATAAATGATTTTTGATTTTTTGATTTTACTACGGGGCTGCGGCGATGCCCCCGCACTGTAGAGCACCTACGCTTGCCTACGCAGCCTCGGCTGGTCCCTCCGTGCCCTCAGCTCATAAAAAAACACTCTGGAGCGTAGCCACAATACTGCCTAGGAAGGAAGCTGCCTGGGAGGTAAAGTAAAACCATATTATTATTTTTAATCATTTCAAGTCATTTTGGTTATTTTTCGCTCACAAACGTACAATATAATTGACAATATGTGATAATACTGCAGCAATATTGACACATTACAGGTGCCGGCATTTCACTCTAGAGTTGATCTTGGCTAAATGAGAGAGGGGGGAAATATTGAAACAATGAACGCGAAAGAGGACTGCCAAGGTCAGCGCTAATGTTTCGTGCCGCTACTTGTACACAAAAATACCATACACAGCAATATGAATGCTTATGTATGATATTTTTGAGTAATAATACGTCAATTTTCGTGATAAATTGCGTTTCGTTCACCGATATTTTCAAATTTTCAAGTTTGATTTTCAGAAAAACTATGCATTTCCTCACAAAAAGACACACTTTGTTAAGATAATTGAAACCAGCTATCCATTACACATTCTCATTATAATTAAATTTTAAGGTGGCACGACTCATAATCCAACCCGTTAACTTTACGAGTGAGTCGACACACTATGCCGAAATTACACGAACGAAGTTCCGCGGCTGATTTTACGTTGGACAGACTAATAATGTACCTACTCTGTGCATTGGACGTAGAACGTCGAAAAGTCTTGTGTCGGTCATGTACGAAGAACGAATAGGAAACGTTACTGTGTAATGAACGAATAGAAACGTTTCCCTACGCTAATCGGACATTCGGTCTATTAGGACATCGCTCCGAGAGAGCGGGGCGGCGGGCGGGAGGCATTGAGCCATGCCGACTCGCTCTCGCACACACAGACACGGCATTAACATCTTGACTAGAATGAGAGTCGTAAGCCTCTTTAAGTATGAAGGGAAATCAAATATTATTTAACTTTTTATTTCTGTCTATTATAACTATCAGAGTATAATATTCCTCAAGTTTCTGCTCTGCACGAAAAGAAAGGTTAACCGAATAGCTCCATTTTTTATTCGATCCTACGTCATACATAATAGTACTAATAAAGCTGTTAGATCTTACTGGTACACTGACTGAAATGTCCTAGTACGGAGCGCTCTCTGATGTGATGACCGAGCAGGCATATTTTTTTATTCATAAGATCCAACGTCCTAATAGTACTAATAGAGCTGTTAGAGTGTACTAGTACACGATTGAAATGTAATAGTACGGAGCGCTCTCTCTGATGACCGAGCAGGCACAAGACGTCGAATGACGGTGCCATTTGGCGTCCGAAACTCGGTCAACGCATCTCTATACAAATCTTTCATTTCCCTATGTCGCGTAATTTCCTCGCGGTGTTATTTGATTTAACAGTAAATGGGAATTGGAGTAATGACCGAATCGGACATGGGACCAATTTTAAGAAGAGATTTATATCTTTTCACAGAATAAAGAGAACCGGTTTTGGCCCAACTCTAACTAGCTGACGTTTCGATAACGTCACACAGAAGTTGTTTACTCACTCATGTCAAGTAGGGACACGGTATCGAAACAAAAGTATCGATATTGTACTCATAAGAAGTATCGAAAGAAAAGTATCGATACGGTATCGGTATCTGTATCAAAAGTATCGATACTTCAAGGTATCGAGTACTTTTTACGTAGAATAAAATAGACAGTTGAATGGTCTGTAAACTGACATTTTTTTACGTAAGTCTTCATACTTTATATGTTTTGAAATAAAACAAGACAAGAAATAAATCAATCATGCAATTTTAATTAAAAAAATTACATAAAAAAATATAATTTCGCTTTTTCATAGGCATAATTTTCAATTAACAGCAAAGGACTTATCACCTATCAAGTCATTTACATTAAAATAATTATTTAACTGCAAAAATTTGTTCAACAAATCTAGTACTAAAAATAAAACACGCAGTAAATTGCAAATTTTGGCGTCATTTAATGTCTAGCTAAATGATGGCAACGTTTGCAGACTACTGCGTGTTTTCTATAACATATTTTATTTGTCAATCAAAACACGCACACTTATCGACTGGATTGAAAAAGTTATTGTTTTTAGGTGATAGCACATAAGAGAATTGGGAACTATACGTTGTATTTATAGTTCCCATTCATCTTCTGTGCAATCGCCTAAAAATAATAACTTATTTAAACGTTTCGATGCCAGCCTATTACGAATCTTGGTCATCGTAGCGCCCGCTTTCGAAAATAACCTCTCAGATGGCACTGAAGTTGCCGGTATGGTGAGCAATTCCTGAGCTATTTTATATAAGCACGGAAATGTGTTACGCATATCCTCCCATTGAGCGAGAGGATCTGTGGAAAGTGGTGCCACAGGATTAGATAAATACAGTGAGACCTCGTCTGGTTTTAAAAACAAACTTTCCCTTTCGCTGCCCTTTTTTTGTTTATTGTGGGCCAACGTTTTATGGTGGCTCCAAAAATCGTAAGCCACTGTTGTACCAGCGGAACTGTCACTGTCAGTTTCACTACTGTGCGTCTCCTGCATGTTAGTGCACAAACGGCGAATATGTGCAATAGCGTTTGAGCATGCTCTTGGGTCTTGGAAATGCAGACTTTTGAATTTTGGATCCAATAAACAAGAGGCAGCTAAAAAATAGTTGTCTTCAATGGGTCCGAATCTGGTCCCTATTTTAGATAAGAGTGTGGATTGAACAGATTTTGCAAGAGGCGAAGCTGACACATCTATATTTTGAATTTGAGTTTTAAGGCAATTTACGATTGGTATAACCTTGCTAATGGTTACATACTGCTCACCTGATATTTCCTTCGTGACGTGTTCTAAGGGCTTAAGAATAGTTAGCATCATTTTTATCTCTTGTAGTTCAATTGCAGTTGGTGTTGGTGGGGCAGTAGTATTCATCATCAATATTTGATGTACCAATGGAGCCAGGGTAACGTATCTTTCAAGCATGTAGTAAACTGAATTCCATCTCGTTTTTACGTCTAGAATCAATTTTAGAGGGGTTTGATTTTGTCTCTTTCTTAATTCGTCACTTCGGATAACACTTGTTTTGAAAAATTTTACGATTTCCCTTACTTTGCAGCACAAATCGTTGAAAGCATGTACCGACATAGCTGATTCGGCAATCAAATTAATTGTGTGAGCAAAGCAAGGTAAATGTTTCGACCTGTTCAAAAATTTTGTAATGCCTGCTACCATGTTAGCCCCGTTATCTGTTACCACAGCAGTAATTTTAGGCAAAGCTATATAATCAGTACATATTTCAGTCAATTTTGTGTTAATATAATCAGCTGTATGTCTTTCATGAAGTGCAATTGTTGCGATGCAACGCGAAACTACTTTTGAATTTTGTATATAATGAGCAGTGACCCCTAAATAACTTGTTGTGGTCATCATTTCTGTCCATATATCGCAAGTTAATGCAACATGACTTACATTCTCAAAAGTAGATTGTAGTTTATTTAACATAACTTGGTAAAAACTATCCAAATGTGATTTCAATGTGTCAACATTTGGGAGTTTGAATGAAGGGCACGCCTGATGCATTAATCGCTTAAAACCTCGACCTTTTACGATATCAAATGGTCTTTTGTCGACACATATAAAGTAAAGTAGACATTTAACCAGAAGACAGTACATTGTTCCTCCTACAGAATAATCTTGCTTTCGCTGTAAGGCGTCAGTAATGGACAGTTGTTTTTTCATTGGCGGAATGTAGTCCTCTTCTTTGTCACCCTTTGCTTTAGATGATGTCGATGGTCCGGATGTAACTGCGACATCCGTCACCGATATATTCGGGGATGTGGATAGGCTTAGCTCCTTGCTTGCTGAGGATGGTTCACTCAAGCTGAAAAAAAAGCAATATTGATTAGTGTTTAAACGTTTCGTTTTACGCCTTTCGGATGCATCTACCTACACAAAATATAATTTTTCTCCCACCCGCTTATTCCCCAGACTGAGTGACAGATTACCGATTGCCTTGTGTTGCGAGCTGCCGTGAAATAAATATGGTGTGATTTTGTGCCTGAACTAATCCAAACGAATCCCAGTGCTGTGCCCCTAAACCCAAGTGATAATCCCGTAAAGACCATTGGACCTCAAGATATTTGCCGAGAAGAAGGTAACAGACGTGACCCATATAAAATATTTCCCTAACAATTAGATATATGAAGGGTACAGGGAAAGAAGGATCATAGTCAATATTTTTCCAAAACAGAGTTGACAATGCCATCTAGTAGTAAATTAAGAAAGCTATCGAATGGTGAGATCAAAAAATGATAAAAGAAATCACTGTCAACGTGAAGCTCAAAAAGTTTACTATGGCTGTAAAATCAGTCATCAGATCAGTCACCTCTCTTGTTTAAATCAGTTTTTGATATTTATTTGTATAGTTATTTGAAAATAAAACACTACACCATCATCATGTAAATAAACGAAGCATTAACTATCAGGGAATTCGAGAGGTGATTAGTATCGGCGATATTTTTTTAGAAGTAGGTATCGATATCACATCGACAAGAAAAGTATCGACATTATGTAAGTAAATCTCTAGTTGCCGATAATCGGAAACGAAAGACCGTTGTTATTCCTTTCTATATTTGTACCTAATGTTCATAAAATAGCCAAGCAAGATAATGATTTCACGATACATGTTTAGTTTGCAGGTAGATAGGGATTTTGTTTTATAGTAGCGTCGGTTTCTTACCTTGAACTTTCATGAGCTGAATGTTTCTTCTTCATATGTTTATTCAAATTTGTTGTATTACCGCATGTTTTTAAAATTTTAAAACATAATTTACACTTTGCTTCCGTAGCATTTATTTTTTGGAAATTCTTCCAAACATGACTTTTCGGCGGCGCCATGTTGATCAAATTACGATATAATTTTATACGATACGAAATGAGCGTACCTAGTTAGCAAGTATATTTACTAAATCCTTCAGAACAATAACTAGAGCACTGAGACTAAATCCAACGTCCAGAGTTTAGGCCTGATTCAAAACAAAACGAACGAATAATAACAGATTAAATGGAAAATAGCGTCTCTGCGTCTGCGCTGTCTGCTGGCTGGCACACACACACAACAACAAAGTCAGTCAACACAACCACACAACACAACAATCGACTGACTGAACGACGCGACGAGCGAGCGAGTTTTTTTTTCCAATTTTACGGCTCTGGATACTGGTCCTTTAGCCGAAGAGCGAGAGAGAGTAACTGAGTGAAGGCGAGACGACGCGCAGCAGGTAGTGGGGCGCGGTTCGATTGGATTTTAGTTCCGTCATGTTGTCAGTCATAGACTGGAATCGATACTCACTTTAAAGTACTCATATCGGTAAAGAATCGAAAAAAAAGGATCGATGCCAAAAGTACCCGGTATCGAAAGGCAAGAATCGATTCCACCTAGGAATCGATTCTTTTTTCGTGTCCTGTCAAGTCGAGAGTTGGTCGGTCGGTCGGTCGAGGGTACTGAGTAATAATATTCCTTGAAGAGTACTAACACTAACCACGGACGGGCCCCCAGGCAGGTCAGCTGGTGTAAACAAAAATAATTTCGTGTTTTGACATTATTCCCTCTTAAATGAGTGAAACAGATCGACTCCTTCCCGCCTCCGAACAAGATGAACTGCGCTTTTTAAATGTAAGTGATACTAATACACCAAGGATGAGATATTGGACTGTCTCACATGCTGAAACAAAAGTTTACATTAAACCCCACCAGAACATAGACTACTTTTTAAATATCATGGTTTCGAATTTCGATAGCTGCTACTGGTATCTCCTATCATAAATAGTATGAGGCAAGAGATGTTGTGTCTGTAAATATCAATTATGGTTCCATTGTTACCGTTATCGAAGATGTCATGTTTAGTTTGAGGAAAAGAGCTGAAACTACAGGCAAGAGGTATTGTTGCAAAAGAAAAGGTAAAATACTACTTTAATGGTAATGGTAAAAAAAGGTAATGCTACTTTAAATATAAGAGATGTATCATCTGCAAATAACACAATCTTTGATAAATTCTGAACCATGCTGGGCAAATCATTAATATAGACCAAAAATAAGAAAGTATCTAATATGGAACCTTGAGGCATGCCAATTTTCACACGAGATCCTAATGATTTGGTTCTGTAAATCCGAACCTTCTCAATTTTATTATCCAAATAAGATCTCAACAGTTCTAGAGCTTTATTTTGAATACCATAGTGTACCAGTTTTAACGGTAAAGTTTCATGGTCTACGCAATCAAATGTTTTCGAAAGGTCACAGATGAAAACAATGCCATCTTTTAATTCTTCCCATGCACTAAAATATGTTTGAATAGTTCAACACCAGCATCTGTGGTACAACATCCTTTAGTAAAGATTTTTTTTTAGGAAAGGAAAGGAATCTAGGGCTAAACATAACAAATCGCTACTGAACCATCTAAGATTTGCGGATGATCTTGTGATACTGGAGGAAAACCCTAAAGTACTAGAAAACATGATGCAAAGCCTAGCAGACAGAAGCAGAGAAATGGGGCTGGAAATAAACTCAAGCAATATAAAAATGATGATAAACTCAGATCTAATCAAACTAAAGCTTGCCCTGATGTCTATGTTCTGACATTGCAGTTGCGAATCGATCAACTTAAATGGAGGTGGACAGGTAATAGGCTTCGCTGCCAGAGGGGAAATGGAGCAATAGGGTTACTTTATGGTACTGCAAAGTCCCTTTTAGCTAAGAGTAGGTACCATCGGACCGCAAACGGTGGAAATAATTGGAGAAGGATCAAACTGCGAACTCGGTAATAAAGGCTTTTTCTCAAACATGCAATGAAATGTCGTCATTACGTGCGTTATAACAGGCTTGGAAGTATCACGTTTCGGGCCGCACAACTCGAGAGAACTGTAAAGCATATGTAAATTTCATTCAAAATTGTAGCCTAGGCCGGGAAGTTTTTTTTTAATTTTATGCTCAAAGCAAATGACATCAACTGGCGAACGGAACTTACGATTAGTAGTATTTGAACTTGAATTTATTTTTTGAGTTGGTGTATTTTTTTATTTCATTGCATATGTTTGAGAAAAGCACTAAACATGCCTCTGGCCGTGAAAAGGGGCTTCATATCACTAAACGGCCTCCTTACGGTCGGCCGTCTATACCTACTCAGCCGGCAAGCCCTTCTTTTCCGGCGGGCGTCTGCAGTAATCTGGGTACGTATACTTAATTCACCTAGGTGCATTAAAGTATACTTTTTGTATACTTTAAACACCTGGGTGAATTAAGTTAACTTGTAGAAAACTGCTCCAAAACTCCAAAACTTTCTAGAATACTCTAAAAGAAACTGGCTGTCCGGTGCATTAGCCAACAACATTTAGTCAGTCTTTGGCGAAAGGCACCGCACAAATAATTATGTAGAAAGCTTCAATAAAAGTCTCAGCAATCGCATAAAAAAGTATTACCGAAGCCTGCTACACGTGATCACTGCTTTCAAACAAGACACTGATTCCAAACGCACCCCAATACATGCAGATAAATGATAGATTCATACAAGAGGCCCAATTGAGAATATTGGATAGGCAAATTACCATTGGTCATTTTCTAGATATGGTCCGCTAGAACTAATATTGCGTAACGGGCCTCATGTAATAATTTATTATTTATTTATAAGGTAGTTTTGTTTTGATGATATTACCGATATTACAATTACAAATTACTATTTGACCTCACTAAGAAGCGCAAAAAATCTTAAGGCTTGACTAAAAATTATCAGAAACATATTGTTGTAGATATAATTGTTGATGAAAATATTTTTTCATACAAGCACATTCCGTTTTATGATTGTGGGGTAAATAATGCTACTTTATATTACACCAAAATTTCTTATGTTTTATGAAAAACGGTACAGGTGTTTATGGTAGGTGTACTTTTAGTATACTTAATGCACCTAGGTGAATCAGGTGAATTAAGTGTACTTTCCTCAGGTGAACAAGGTGAATTAAGTTTTCTCGAGGTTAACGTAATTCACCCAGGTGTTTAAAGTATACAAAAATTATACTTTAATGCACCTAGGTGAATTAAGTATACGTAACCAGTAATCTACTATTATTATTATTTCGCCTTCCCCTACATGACCCACCACTTCGCCCTGACAATATTTCTCGTGCAATTCAGAATTTTCAGTCCATTACATCGATTAAACCATTTCATACATTGCCTATACGGTTTAGGCATTTTAGGTAAAGTGTGAAAGTGTGCCCATTTTAGGCATTCTATACATTGCCTAGGCGTTGTGCACAATGACGGAGATCATACTTTGCCGTTAAAATATATAGAAATAATAGATGATGTAATGAAAAGAAGGTTTACTTACTATCCCATGTGTAATGATGCACGCATGGCATGAATGCGCTTGTAGATAAATGTTTGTTTGTTTATAGCACAGTGTCAAGCCTTTTGCCATATAGGGTGGTAGAAGCATAGCTGTGCCTTAATACTCTAATATTTTATTTATATAATTGTTTGTTCCAGCATGCAAGAACTAATAGTGGTATATCTCAGTCGCATTCAGTTCAAACAAGTCGCCATTTTCCACAACACATTGCCGCCTTATCAGGTGAGTACCATTGTTATTGTCAAAAATTCCAGAATGTTGCACTATAGAGAGGAAAGTAAATGCACTGTGCAGTAGGTATGAACAAGCAAATAAACCTCTTGATGGAAGCTGCATTTTGGAATCCTGCCCAACTGACGTCTATATTTGTATTGAATTTGTTCAATTGATACTTAATACAGTACAGAAAGATCGATCGACAAACCACGATATGCAGTTAATCCGCCGCCGGCGGCGGTCTCATTTGATTCGTACCTGTTATTTAATATAATAATAATATTAATATAAGATCTGATGATCTTTGGAAAATTGGTATTGATTAACTGGAATACCTTAAAAACAATAATCATTAGAACCGGACGATTATAATTGACGACCGGTTTCGCCTAGCGGGTAGAGACACTGCCTACGAAGCTGACGGTCCTGTGTTCGAATCCCGGTAAGGGCATATAATTGTGTGATGAGTATAAATATTTGTTACTTAGGCTTGCATGTTTTCTATGTATTTACATAAGAATTTATCTCTATGAAATATATCGTCGTCTAGTATCCATAATACAAGCCTTATAGAGCTTAATTTGGGCCTAGTTTGATTTGTGTAAGATTATCCTCTAATATTTATTCATTTCATTAGAACCACCTAAAATTAGGCGATAGCGAAATTAAAAAGCAAATGGTATGAATTGCAAAATCTGTAAAAAAAACTACTTAACTTTACTTCATGCTTAATATCATTATTCCTGCCTGACATTCCTCGGCAAGGATCCAGATGTTTCCATTTTGTACGATCTTAAGCAGCTTTCCCCAGTCTTAACATTTAAGTATAATAGTTTTCGCCTCTTGTCCTGATCGCCTGATCTTTACTTATTCTTTTTCTATTCCAGCGACCCTGGGCGCCCTAGCCGCCGGCGCTGTGATCGGGTGGTCATCCCCTGTGGTCTTCCGAATCACCAACACAAATAACACTGATTACAACTTCAATGTCAGCCCCTCAGAAGGAGACTGGATCGCTTCACTCATCAACCTCGGAGCGGCAGCAGTCTGCTTCCCCATTGGTCTCATCATGGACTTGCTCGGCAGAAAAAAGACCATGTTACTCCTAGTCGTGCCCTTCACCGTTGGATGGCTTTGCATAATCTTTGCCACGAACGTCGCTATGCTGATGGTGGGGAGGTTTATAACGGGTGTGGCCGGAGGTGCTTTTTGTGTCACAGCTCCCGCATATACCAGTGAAATCGCCCAGGACTCGATCAGAGGGACGTTGGGGAGTTACTTCCAGTTGATGATATCTGTTGGTATCCTTTTCGCGTATGTGGTCGGCAGCTACACTCCAGTGTTTGTGTTGAATTGTCTCTGCGGGTGCATTCCGCTGGTCTTCGGCGCGATATTCTTCTTCATGCCCGAGAGTCCCAAGTACCTGGTTATGAAGGGAAGGAACGACGAAGCCAAAGAGGCCTTGGTGTGTCTCCGTGGCCATAACTATGATGTTGACAGTGAGCTGAGCGAATTGAGACAAAAGGCCGAAGACGCTAAAAACAATCGAGAAGCATTCTCCGTAAATATTATGAAGAAATCGGCAGTGAAAGCCGTCCTCATCTGCTACGCTCTGATGTTGTTCCAACAGCTTTCAGGAATCAACGCAGTTATATTCAACTTATCTGCCATCTTTCATAGTGCGTCCCATGACTCGGGTCCCGTCGCTACAATCACCGTCGGATTCATTCAGGTGGTCGCGACTTTTGCTTCGTGCTTAGTGGTTGACAAGTTGGGAAGGCGTATCTTGCTATTATTCTCCGCTCTGGTGATGTGTCTGTGTTCCACTGCTCTAGGTGTATTCTTCTTCTTGAGTGGTCCGCGCGGAGCGGATGATCCTATCGTCCAGGCGATCGCCTGGCTGCCTTTGGCTTCTGTGTCTCTCTTTTTCGTTGCATTTTCCCTCGGGTTCGGTCCGATCCCTTGGATGATGGCTGGAGAGCTCTGCAAAATCAACATCAAAGCTTTCGTCGGCTCGACGGCTGGTACCTTAAATTGGCTGCTGGCATTCACGATCACGAGTACGTTCAACTCGTTGAAGGCGTCTGTGGGCACCGGTCAAGTGTTTTGGCTGTTTGCGTCTTTCATGGTCTTTGGCTTCCTTTTCATATTCTTCATTGTGCCCGAGACGAAAGGCAAGAGCGAAAATGAAATCCAAGCTATATTAGGGGACGAGTCGGAACCACCACACCTTCACAGATGAATATTTGAGCGTCAATTTAGTATGATTTGAAGATTTTATGAATGGGCTATACATAGTCAGGTCATAAGTTCTGTCACATGTGCAATATGAAATAATTTAGACATGTTTATTATTTATGTAAAAATTTATATAGCAAAATGAACTTAATAAAACATAGATTCTTATGGTAATAAAGTTTATTCAAAATGACCCCCGCGATTTTGAATACAGGCCTTTATTCTGCGCGGCCAGTCGTCTATCGCAGCACGAACGAGGTCCATGTCAATATCGGCGGCTGCCTTAATCAAGGATGCCTTGAGTGACTCCAAATCAGGATGAGGCTTTGAGCAGGCCTTTTCCTCCAAGTGTTGCCATATCTTGTAATCTAACGGACTCAAATCTGGACTGGAGGAGGGCCAGTCTTCGTGCCGGATGAAGTCGATTTCACGCGCCGCCAGCCAGTCTTGTGTGCTTTTCGCTCTATGAGCTGGCGCAGAATCTTGTTGGAATACCCAGTGCCTGTTATTAAACATGGTTTGAGCAACAGGTTCCACAAGGTTCATGAGGACTGTATTTTGATACACAACTGCATTCGTTTGTACGCCTTTCTCACAAAAATGTACCTCAGTTAAGCCCCAATAAGAGACTCCCAACCAAACCATGAGCGAGGATGGAAAATGACCTCGTTGGACACGCGGAATACGGTTGCTCGCTTCTTCACTGCTGTGTGCGTACACCTTATCATTTTGTTTGTTGTAGCTCTCTTCCACGGTGAAAATTTTTTCATCCGAAAAAAGAATTTCCCGATGCTTTTTTCCCGCGTACCGCTTCAACAAAGCGCGGCATCTCTTCAGTCTCAGGTCCATTAAACGAGCGTCCAAACGATGTCCTGTTTTTCTTCGATATGCCCTAAGCCCTAAGTCTTCATTTAACACCCTTTTCACCGTGGTCCTGCTTAACCCCATCTGAAGGGCCAAAAGTTTCTGCTTACGTATGGGATTTCTTTGAATTCGCGCCTTCACAGCTTTTATCACTGCTGGAGTCCTAACAGAGCGAGGGCGACCACTTCTTGACCTGTCATCTACACTAGAGTCTTCATTGTATCGTTTTATGGTACGATAAACGAATCTTTTGGTTATATTCAAATTTTTCAGTAAGTCGAAAATCTGAATTGGCGCGTAACCGCAACGATGCAACGCAATAACTGCGACACGGCCTTCTTTAAGTGTCCACTCCATATTTCAAAATGAGGAAAATTCTAAAAAGTACACATTTTTATTTTCATGAAAAATTCGAAATTCGAATTCAATAAACTTTTTTGTGGCCAGCGTTCTAAATTCAAAAGTTTTTATTGTGTGACAGAACTTATGACCTGACTGTGTAAATACTTATACAATACAATTATTATTTCGTTACCGCTCCACACTTCTCGTCTTTATCGGCACAGATCGGAAGAAAATATACATTGTTGCATATTCATCACAATACTACCTACCCTATAGTAGAATAAATTGTGCAGGCCACCCTGTACTAACTTTCTCGCATAATGCTTTCGGTGTTGTTATTTAAATAATAGTTCGTGGATATTCGTGTGCAGGCGTTAAGGAGACGTTTTAAGAAGTTCTAAAATAAAGTAACTATTCAGGGTCTAACAGAAAAGCAGTTACAAGCCGAAGGGTGGTTAGGGACATAATTCTGAACAACTTTTACTATGGAAACGACGTGATCAGAGCAACTTTATTTTTCTTATCTCAGTACATTTCGGGCCTAGCGCTCACCTGAGTTATATGGTGGAGTTGAAAATAAATTTACTCTCATCAAGTCGGCCCCTACTAAAAGTTGTTCAGAATGTTGTCCCTAACAACCATCCCACCATACAAAACAACTCCTTTGTTTTAACCATGCCCCGCACTATGAGCTTATTCCGCCCGCCGCGTACGGAATAGGGTACTGTGTGCATATTGTATGTATTTTTAGAGTTTTGCGGTAATAACCGAGTATGACAGGTTATAGGTCGTTAGTCCCGTTTTTGAATAAACTCAAAAAATGTGTTTGATTTGTATTTACCTGTACCTGATGTGTATGTACCTTAAATAATGAAGTTATCCAAAAAGAAAAAAAAAGTCCTAAATATTTACAAAATGTCCCACAATACAAAATTTCATCCAATTCGGTTGTGGTTTAGGCTCGACAGGCTGACAACAGAAAACAGCCATCCATCCATACATACATACATACACAACACACAGACACAGATTTGTTTTTTTTCACTTTTAGAGAACTTATCCCGATCAAAATCTCAACCTCGATTTTTTTTACGTTCATTAATTTTCACTTCGTTCAACTCGGAGGTAAAAAAGTACCTACCTATAATAATGTACCGAAGTCACATTTTGTAGAGTAGACCTATATAAGTATTACATAGATGTGTCACTCGCACAATCACTGTCACTGTCTGAATCAGATACTTAAGGTACGAGTTGGAACCCGACTGCAGGCAGCAACTGCCGACTTCATTCAGTTGGTTCCGAGTGTTCCGTGAAACAAGATGTCTGACGAGTTCGACAATTATGATTTATTATATCTTTTATTAGAAGAGGAAGACGATGATGACTTATTTTTACTATACAGAAAAAGACTAAAAGCCACACGTCCTATGCTTAAAAGCAGAGAAAGCGAGGGAACTTAATAAACTAAACTTAACCCACGCCACTACTGAGTATAGACCTCCTCACTCACTAAATAAATAAATCAGTAAATTTTGCCGTCTGCAGTCGGGCAGTACTAATCTGCAGTCGGGTTTCATGCAGTCGAGTGGCCGGCAGCATGTCGCCGAGCTGAATGCTGCCGGGTTTGTAGGGTATTTCATAGAAATGAATAGAATCCAGTAGTGCTGCCGCGACATGAGGTCGGCAGTTGCTGCCTGCAGTCGGGTTCCAACTCGTACCTTTAACATTGATAAAGCTGCCACTGATTATATAGTCAATGACTCAAAGTCAAACCCATGGATGAATGAAAACTCTGCTTTATTTATTGTGTCAAAACCCGACAAATATAATTCATAACCATAGTTTAAATCTGTTTCATTATCATTATTTATAATGGTCAGGCAGCTTAAAGCTGATGCATGCATGTCAGTCACACACATTTCTCTGCAGTTGTTTTGACAGAAGGTTTTTGCGTGGGTTACTTGTAAACGTGAGCCCTTGGAGTTTCAGTGAGTGCCCCCTGAGGTGGTGATTCTGTCTTTAAGGCTCAGTTCTAGCTGTTGAGGTGAGGGGCGCCGCATTCGCCCGTCGTCTTCTGGCGGGGTAGCGGGCGGCGCCGAATAGCATCGGGCCGCCCAGATACTTTAGAAATTAAATGTTTTTTCGAATTTACTGAAAAACGGAAATAAGCTAATTGATAAAATTTAAGGATTAATACGGAGCTCTAAAAGAGAAAAATTTAATTATAAAAAATATGGGAAAAATTAGTAATTTTATATTAAAATTATTGAATCTCCTTTTAAATATAGACTATGTTCAGGATTTTTTACGATCGAGCCAAATTAATCCAATCGCGTAACGACATAGTTTTTTAACTAGAACTCTTCAGTGGTTTTTCGTGATCTTGGGCCTTAATAGTTGTTACGTCATAATAGCCAGTTAGAATGTGTGTTTCTATGAGATCTCCACGTTTGCGTCGTTGTTCTGGTGTACTTAGTCCTAGCTCTGCAAGTCGCTGTCATAAGGCTTGTCACAGAGTCCTACAACAACCTTGTTGCTCTTCTTCGGACATTCTCCTTCTGGAAGTTAGGGCCCCATATTTGGAAGGCATACCCAAGGAGAGACTTGATATAAGCTTTGTAGAATCTCATAAATAGTTCTGTCAATATTATCAAAGGATTTCCGAATCATTTAGCAAGTTGAACTTCTTAGTAATTGGAAGGTCTACTAAGTTACTAATTTAATGGTCATTTGATATTGTAAATCCGAGCTCTCTTTGTGCTGTTACGGGATCCAGTATTTGCACATTAATGCTGTATAATGGTAACTTTGAATTATTATTCCCGACGTGCAGAACCGTACCTTACCCGGGTTTAAAGATATCATTATTAATCAGTCAATCCTGTGTCCATCCAAAATGCGGTTCAAGTATTATTTTATTATATTGTGGGAAATTAGCGTATTTCCAATGATTTTGTATCATCTGCAAATAGAGAAAGTCCAGGCTTTATTGTGTGAGTAATTTCTGAGTTTATTAAGTCTACCTTAAAAACGAATTTCAGCGACTAAAACTGCGAAGTGTCGAGCGGAAAAGAAAAAATATTCGGCTGTAAAAATATTAGGTAGGTAAAAAGTTTCGTAATGAATGATAGAAGAACTAAAAGTGGGCGAAGTTTCCATTGTTAGATTTATTACACGATGTTATAAAGGATATAAAAAATAATGTAGGTAGTTATTCCAGTAAATGTACAGTTGTATGAAAGTTTTAGTTTGTTAATATTTTATAATAAGCTCTAGCACTACTTAATCAAGAACTCTGTTATTAAATAATATAATTAAAATGTGTACCTGCTTGTATTGTGTGTAACAAAATTTGTTTAAGTAAGTAACACTCGCCACTACAGATAAACTACTGGTTTGCGTAGATGCTAGATACTGTGAACGATTATACCATAGAAGACGCCCTTCGAACATATTGTCAGTCTAAAATGGTACAAAAAAGAGCACGGACCTTCACTTGACTAACAAGTAAAATTTAACCAATGAAATTATCGCAAATCGTAAATGGCTCCTGATTGGTCTTCATGCAACTCTAGGCCAGCCGTGACAGGCTGAAATACAGCGACAGATACGCAGTGCTTCAGTCACTGTCATCGTCGCGTCATCGTTGGTTGGCTTCATGCGATAATGAACCAGCAAAATTATACTTGTGTAAAACAGTTCTACAGAACGACTTCGCTAAGCTGAAAATATTATGTTTTCAAATAAATTGTAAATCACTATTTTCCAAAGATAAAAAAAAAAGTAAATTCTAATCAATTATTAGGTATCTCCGAAACGGTTAGAGAGCTAAAATACTATCATTCATTGGGCTTTTACTAAAAGGCTAGACGAGATTTTTTTGGTTCCATTAAAACGAATAAAATTATGAAAAAAGTGTACACATTTAAGTAAAATATTTTTATTTTTCACAGTTTACACACAATTTTCAAGTTCAAGTAAGTCAAGTTGAAAAATAAATACTAAACAATGTTTGCCAGCAAGTTCTGAAAAGAAACATTATTAAAGAATCCAAATATTTATAAATATGTTATTACGGAGGAACAGCAGCAGGTGAACTCATTAAAGGTATACCTATAATATAATTTATAAGATATTTTGTTTAACCTCTCAGTATCCGAACGCATCAATAGCTGCAAAGTCAAAATCGTTGGTTACCACGCGCAGCTATTGATGCGCGGTGTTTACAAACCGGTATTTTGGTACAATTTTAGTGCATAATGTTGGCATGCTTGGCAAGTGTAAATGCGGCATTAGTCAAACTCTACCATGAACATATTTATCTGTGGTCTTTCGTTGAAAAAATATTCAGACTGGAAAAAACAAAATCACTTTTGCTCGCGCGCGATTTTTGACTGATCTTTTCTGAGCTTTTATGGTGAATATTGAATTGTTTCTATAAGAACATACTAATGTTTTTATTGTTTTGAAAAGGTTATCTGTGTAGATTACGTAGGTATCAAACAACATGTTTATTTGTTGATGTTTTTCTCATGTAGGCTAGATTTGTGTCGAGAGGGAACATTTTCATAGAAGTCGGTGATTCTCATGTCGGTACAAAAATAAAATAGCTGCGGCGATGGGCTAGCCCTCTGTAAAGCAAAAATGGATTATTGAATTAACAGCTAAACATGAGCAAAGATGCACCTCTGCCACCCCGTATGAAAAAAGGCGAGACGCTACATTATTATTTTCAAACTTAATTAACAGAACAATAACAATGAATTGTCAACATAATGTAACCTAATATAGCATCACGCCTTTTCTCATATGCGGTGGCAGTTACGTGCATTCAACTACCTGCTTCATTTGGCATGACACCATCTCCCTAGATAAAATGTGATTTATTATTTTTTTGCTTTTACTGAATTTTTCGACGTACTTACACGTGGAAAGTGATCCCACTGTCCCTAAGGCGACGATCTGTATGGTTCTTACACCACTTCACTGCACATGCAGGAATTTTGAATTAAAATAATCTTGTTAAAAAGAGCCCGGTGAGCCATCTACACTCGCATGCGTCAAGGACCGGACTGAAACCTCCCTGGGTTGAGCATTTACGCCCCGCCCATTTGGGTTGACTTCTCGTTGCGTCAAAATACAGCGTAAGGTATATTTCTATGGTAGGTATAATCGTTCACTGGCTAGATAGCATTAAGTTACATAGTCGGTCCGTAAGTTTGTCACAAATATTTTGCCGCATAGTAAATAATACCAAGTTTTATTTAATTTAATACTATATATGGTTTGATAGCTCATTAAATACTGATAAATTAGAACGATTATTGGATTTAAATGCTTAAAGCCATATTACACAAATGCTAGTTTCTTCAGAGATTTTGCACTTTTTTACCCAATCAAAAATACGGACGTGATTCACTTTATCTTTTTTCCATGACTCTTAAAACCTTTCAAACTTACGTGAGATTTTAGTCAGAACCCTCCCTGAACCCGTTACCTTCATTTTGAAGCATAAGATAACTAAGTCTGGGTAAAACTAATTTTCATATTCACATTTTACGTAGTGTACTTGTTGCCCACAAGATCATTTTTATACGTTTTTCTGAAAACGTAAAAAGTACGTAAAGTTCTCTTTGGGAGCAGTTGGAACTGAAAGCTAACAGAAAATCAAATGCTAGTTGTTAAGCATGGTCTAAAATCGAGGTTTCAGAATAAATAAAAAAAACCTTGTTGGTTATCTGGAACACTGTTTTTTTTATTAAATTTGTGGTAAGTGTTATTTTTGTCAGTTGCGGCGTGTTTTGGGTTCGCGATTGTCTCAAGTTATAAGGTTTTTGTCATATTGCGATAATCGTACAAAATGTATTGTATTGCAATTTGATTCGTATAAAATAAGCTTTTTAATCATGTATAATACGAATAGGAAAAAGTTTATTGCTGAGTTTTATCTATCAAAAACCTTGTGACAGAACTTAAGCACCGACTAAGTATACTTATATGCCACCCTAAGTATATATGCCACCCTAAGATCGTCATGTTAGTCTACACTATACCTAGTCCAACATAGGATGATCTCTGACAGCTGTCAGTGTCAAAACACGCCTATGAAGTATCGTATTTTTCGACGGTAAAATGTATAGAGACAATTTAAATACTTTATTGGCAAATAGTGACGTGCTACACTTATCGTAAGACAAGTTATCGATCTTGACTCGAAACATATAATAGAATATTGATGATATTTTGTAAATAAAATAGATTGCAAACAACAAGGTAAATGAAATAGAAATACTATTAAAACAACGATAAAAAATAGTTTTATTTTTGTTAAAAGCAAACTGAATTTTTAACGAGTGGCGCTTCATGGGCGCTCCACACTCGCGCGTGAAACAATAATGAAATCCCATTCATTCATTCATGCATGTTTCGCGGGCTTTGCGCGTGAGTGTGTAGAGTGGGCTTCACCGCGCCATGCCGCCATCTTGTTTGATTGCATTGCATCTGCCATTCTGCCATCTTGTTCAGTACGAGTGCCAACGCCTTGCATACGCCACGTGTTTTCATTCAGTCTCCATTCGGTTATCGTTATTGTTATTAATTTGTTGAGTTTTGCTGTTATTTGTTTGTTAAGTTTGTTCTGTTTTTGGATACAGTATGCCAAAAAGAACAAAGAAAACTGTTTTAAATAGTGAAAGCCGGGAGTTTGTGATTCGCTTGCGCGAATACTTTGAACGCGAGAGTCAAAATGGCGGACCGTTGTTGCCATTAACACAAGCGTGCAACAGAGTTGCTGATGCTCTGGGAATCGGGATTGCTACAGTGATTCGTGTCAGCAGAGAAAAGTATGGTGAGCAATCATCTGCGACAACGACGACAGAGGAAAACGAAGAGCAAAAACTGTCGACGCCAAATAAAAAAAGGATTTTGTTTGATTTGCTTGAAACATTCAGAAACTTTGGTTAGAATATCGATAATTTATTTCGACATTATCCCCATGCCTAGTAAAGTCACAGTGACAAGCTGTCAGAGATCATCCTATGTTGGACTAGGTATAACACTAAAACAAAAATCTAACGTTTTTTTCTCGTTAGTTTACAAACTATCGATAAATTGTAAACTGTACCTACCGTACTGCTTATAACCCGTTAGTTTATAATACAACCTTTAAATTGTTAACTGGTTTAAACTTGACTTGCAAAGGAAATACCAGAGCAAACACTGCGGTAGCTTAGGTGAAGACTAGAGGGGGCGAGCGCAGCGAACATACTAACGGTTTTGACAATCTTATGACATAAATACATATTTGGGATTAATTAATGGTTTAAAAAAACTACTTATGTAGTAGTTCTTTTTTCTATATCTTATCTATCTACTTTTTGATAATAATCAGTTTAAACGAGACACAGGAAATTGGATATTAAAATAACTAAGTATATCACTATAACATCTTTGGTGTTTATTTTCTGTCGCGATTGTTTTGCAAGATATATAGATAGGTAGGTACTTACCAAAAAAATAAATTGATTGGATAGTTAACACATACAATTAATATCTCGAGGTTGCAGCGCTCGACGACTTGAGCCCTTATCTCAAAGGTAACCTTACCTTACCAAACACCTTAATGACATTTTCTATATAAATTGATATCTAATGGATTCTTACTAGATTCAAGCCAAGCTGAAGTACCAATCCGCGGCGATGATAAATCCCCTATCAGGCAAAAAGGAGTGAATAACTGCCCAGTGATTCACTCCAGGGAGAGCAGCAGATATAAATACGATATTTTTCTTACAAAAAATGGCGATCAGGGCGATATATCTATTAGATGCTAGAGAATCATTAAGAGAAAAATTCAAAGAAATTAATATACTTACGGTTACCTGTCAATATATATACGAGAATATCATGCATGTAAGAAAAAACATAGCTTTATTTAAAATTGTAGGTGATAGCCATACAATTAACACTAGAAATAAAAATAGGTTAGCACTACCATTATTTAGACTAAGTAAAGTAGGCACATCATTCATGGGGCACTGTATTCGCTTCTACAATAAAATACCACAGGAATCATTGATCCTTCCTGAAAAGAGGTTCAAAAACTATGTTAAAAATGAGCTGATAAGAAAGTCCTATTATAGTATTAAGGAATACTTTGATGACAAAACTGCATGGTCCATACCATCTCAGCGCACAGAAATTCGACGAGGGGCGATGGATCAAGTCTATCACTCGCCGGCGAATTTCCTTAGACCGAAACCAGTACCTGTTGTAAAGTCACATTTAAAAAAAAAGGTATGGGGGAGTTTCTTGCCGTTTCTTCTTAACCCCGAGGCCCACCTTCCGAAACGGTGGTGTAGTCTTTTTTTTATATAAAAAAAATTGACTTGTAGTTATAAGTATAATTTTGACGTTGAATAAGATAATTTATTTATTTATATTCAATAAAAAATGACTCTCTGACTCTCAACCTCAGGCGACTGGTGGCCACAGTAGTCACCTGACGATGATTTTACTAAGGTCGATTCACACATACCTATCAGGGATCCCACAGGGCCGTGTCAGTGAAAAATATTCTTTCATACATTCTCTATGAGAGTAGTCACACTTGTCAGTGTCGTCCGTGACGACGCAGTGCTCTCAGTGTCCGGGGCGACACCACCGGGTAGCACGGACGCATTCGTTGGCGCCGATATTTTATGCCGGACGCCGAAAATTTCGGAGGACGAAAGATTGATTGAATTGGTTCTTGAACATAGAGTATTGTATGATTTAAACCATGGAAAGTACATGTATACAAAATATATATAATAGGGTCCCGTTTTTATCCATTGGCTACGGAACCCAAGAAAAATCGAGGTAGAAATTGATGTGTCCTAGACTGTAAATTCAAAACTAAAAACAGCTGATAAAATCGGGCTTACCTAAGACATATTGCTAGTCTCTCTCTTGGAGATATAGCCTTCCTCCAACGAGTATCTTTCTTTAATATCTTACGTCCTAGAACATTGAAACAGCTCTCTGACATTTTAAAATATACAAAATATTTCCTTTCGTCCTTAAATAATTCTTTGTATACCGTCACGAATTCTATAATTTCTTTATTGCACACAAATCATACAAAAAACAAGAGTTAGGTACATAAAAAAGTGTACAAAGGCGAGCTTATCTCTAATAAGAGATCTCTTCCAGCAAACCAGATTAACATGGGAAAAGTTGATGGTTGAGCAGGGGTAGACCTATGTGTACAATATATAAAATAATAAATAAAATAAATTATATAATAACTATAATAATATACTAAATACTTATAATTGTCCTCGCTTAGAAGCGCGTGCGATCGGTTGATTACCGTGTAACACAGCGCAGCGCAATTGCGCACGCGCATTTGTAAATCTAATCATGTCGCTTAATACTGTACCTATAATTGACGAGTTTATGACTTTTGTGCAAAACAAATATAATGTGCTAGAAGAACAAAGTATCGTTCAGATATGTAGTTCTAATTTTACCGACAAGGAGATTGAGACCGGGAAATCTCTTTTGTTCTCTGCTGTATCTGACGGAGCACGTGTTATTACTCGGAAGGGCGAAGACAAAAATAAGAAAAACATCAAAGATGTGATCAAGCTACTCAAGGAGACCCCGACGGACAGCCACCCTGTGTTTGTGGCGAGGGATCTAAACCGCCTACCGCCGGTTGTGTTCGACCATGTCGACGTGACCCGGTTACTCAAGGATATTACGTATCTCAAGACAGAATTACAAACGCTACGGGCTGATGCTGTCTCCAAGGTGGAGATCCAAGATCTGGAAGCCAAACTGATCAGCCAGATGCATTCTTCTGAACCGCGGGTGGTGAGAAATATGTCGCCTAAGCCACAGTATGTACACTCGAACACGCCAAATTCGACCGTATCACTACACAGTAAAAGTCAAGCAAGCGCACAGAGCCAGCCTAGTAACAGTGTTCTGATAGTCGACGCGCGGAGCGACGGGACCGGTTTGATGGCGGCGGCGGCGGTGGCGGAGGCACCAGCTGATTATGCTGATGTTATTCGCAAGCCGGCGGCGTACCGAGATATCGCATTGTCACAACCAAGGATGCGACCGAAGTCGGACTTCGAGACAAGAAGTATCATTGACGACAATGAGTTTACACTTGTAACAAAGCGAAAGAAAAATAGACAGAAAAATATGCGAGGTACCCTGGAAGACGGTAGTAATAGGTTGGAGGTTGCAGAATCACATAGTTATATCTATGTCTCGCGGCTCAAGAAGCATATAACAACAGATCATATTAAAGGGCATATTGAGGATATGAGTGAGACTTGCATAGCCGTTGAGCAATTAAAACAGAAAAAGGAAACGACCTTCAACTCCTTTAAAGTGACAATCTTAAGTAGCAAAGTTGAAACTTTTTTAAGTGGAAACTTTTGGAAAAAAGGCCTTGTGTACCGTCGTTACCGTGAGCGCTCAAGCTCTGCCGCTGTATCACAAAACCATAATGGGTAGTACGACCACAACCAAAATAGTAATGACTACGTTTAATTGTCATTCAATTAAACGATCCGTCCATCACATCAGAGAGCTCTGTAAAAATGCTGACATCATAGCGCTTCAGGAGACCTGGTTGTTACCGCATGACCTAAACTTTATCAACGAGGTTGACAATGAGTTCGGGTGCACCGCGAAGTCCTCGGTCGACACGTCTGCGGGAGTGCTGCGCGGTCGTCCGTATGGTGGTGTTGCGCTACTATGGCGAAAATCGTTGTTTTCCAACGTGGCCATAATTAATTGTGCAAGTGATAGGCTGGCAGCGGTCCGTATTGAATTTGGCCAGCACCAGTTTCTAGTGATAAACGTATATATGCCGTGTGAGTGCCTAGATAATATACCAGAATTTACGGACACCCTAGCTAACATTTATGCAATAATAGACGATAGCGAACTAGAATCGGCGTATGTATTGGGTGATTATAATGCGGACCCGGGTAAGAGTTTTGGTGCGGAACTGTTATCTTTTTGCTCGGAGCAACAAATGACCTGTGCCGACATAGATATTTTTGGTGTTGACTCGGACACTTATACATGTGTGAGTGCGGCGCATGGGACGACCAGCTGGCTCGACCATTGTATAGTCACACAGGCGGCGCGTGCCTCGGTGCTGTCTGCTGTCGTAAAGTATGATGTTAAGTGGTCCGATCATTTGCCACTCTCCGTTGAATGTATATTACCGGGTAGCGCAGTAGCGAAAAGTATTAGTGTTAAGGATGACCTAATGAAAAAAGTAAGATGGGGCGTTCGTAGCTCTGAACAAACGGAACAATACTTTAATATCTGTGATAAGAATTTAGATAATGTTACATATAAAACCGACTGTAATGACTGTGATATTTTTAACTGTAAACGACATTTATATTTAATTGATGAATTTTATACTGTGATAGCAAAAACTTTACAGAATGCAGCTATTTGTTCGTCTGTGTCCCGGTGTGGTGGCCGGAAAAAGGCTAGGCAGATACTAGGATGGAACTACCATGTGCAGAGCAGTCATCAACACGCGAGACTAAGGTACCGAATTTGGTTGAATAGTGGTAGACCTAAAGTAGGGGATACATATGACAAAATGTGTGCGACACGTAAGATATTTAAGAACAAACTAAAGTGGTGTCAAGCTAATGAAGAAAACATAAAGATGGATATATTAGCTGTTAGTAGAAAAAGTAAGAACTTTCCGAATTTTTGGAATGCCACTAAGAAACTAAACTACAAGACTAGTGTACCAGCGAGTATAGAAGGATGTCAAGATCCTGATGGTATTGTAGAACTGTTTGCTGGACATTTCAAGGTGGACCCGCCGCCACCGCCGCCGCCGCCGGCCGCGATTCACGGTGGGGCGGGGGGGGCGCTTGGCGCTGATGCGCCCGCGACACCGGCGCCAGCGGCGTGCGGCGCGCCGGGCGCGGGGACCGACAGGAGTGACGTCATCAACTTTACGGCGATGGACGTGGCTCAGGTGGTCAGGCAGATGGTTCGCGGCAAGTCGCCGGGGTTCGATGGGCTCAGTGTCGAGCACCTACTGTTTGCGGGTGACAAAGTCTGTCGTGTGTTGGCTGCTCTGTTCAATGCTTGCATAAACCACGGTTATCTTCCTAACGACCTGATGAAAACTGTCGTGGTTCCGGTTCCTAAGAATAAAACTGGGGATATGTCAACTCTTAACAACTATAGGCCTATATCATTAGGTACTATTGTGGGCAAGGTGTTTGAGCGTCTTCTGCAGCCGGCACTGACAAGCAGGTTGCGTATTGACGATGCACAGTTTGGTTTCCGTCCCGGACTCTCGACAGATTCCGCTATTTTTACTTTAAAACATACCGTCCGATATTACACCAGCAGGGATACATCTGTGTATGCTTGTTTCCTGGACTTAAGCAGAGCTTTTGACCTAGTAAATTATGATCTACTATGGGAAAAACTCCAGCGGGCCCAAATAAACCCAAAAGTAGTGAATCTGTTGAGATACTGGTACGGAAATCAAACTAATGCCGTGAGATGGGGCGACACCACTTCTAATGAGTATAGGTTAGAATGTGGAGTACGTCAGGGTGGGCTCACCTCCCCCGATCTGTTCAACCTGTACGTGAATGACTTGATCGTGGGCCTGAGGGGCACCAGGGTCGGCTGTCATATTGGTAATGTGTGTGTTAACAATCTGAGTTACGCAGACGACATGGTGCTCCTCAGTCCCTCGATCGAGGGTCTTGAGCGACTTTTAGCCCTATGCACTCGGTATGCCGAAGTGCATGGACTAAAATATAATGCGAAAAAGACCGAAATGATGGTATTCAGATCGGGGAAGGGTCCTGAGAGGATACCTCCTCTGTTGTTGCAGGGCTCGCCGGTGCGGGTTGTGGAGCAGTTCAGATACCTTGGCCATATCCTTACAGGGGACATGCGGGATGATGTCGACATTGAGCGGGAGCGCAGGGCCCTGGCCGTGCGCTGCAACATGATAGCACGTAGATTTGCTCGTTGTACTGACGAAGTTAAAATTACTCTCTTTAAGGCGTTCTGCCAGAGCTTCTATACCAGTCAGCTCTGGCTTCATTACACCAAACGTGCCTATAATACCTTGCGGGTTCAGTACAACGATGCATTTCGAATACTTATGCGTCTCCCGAGATACTGCAGTGCATCGTCGATGTTTGCGGACGCCAGGGTCCCTGATTTCTACGCAATAATCAGGTCGAGGATCGCATCATTCTGGGGCAGGCTGCGTGCTTCAAATAATAGTATAATAAATACTATTATGGAGAGCACGAGTGGCCCATTTTTCCAGCATTGGAATGCCGTGCACCACGTTGGGAACAGAAAATGATTAAATGTGCTGTACAATAATGCTTATTTATAATCCTGACAATAATTGCTATTGCACCATTTTTTATATTGTAATTGCTTTTGCATCATTTTAATTTTAATTTTAATTATTCATTTTAATTGTAATTGTATTTTATTCATTTTTTTTTTTAATTTGTAATTTGAATTTCTATGGGTGTAATCACCTGAAATAAAAGATTTTATTATTATTATTATTATTATAATATACTACAACTACCATTGTAATATACTAATACATACGTAAGTATGTATTAGTATATACATACATACATACGTAAGTATGTAATAGTATAATGTATGTATGCATACTACCTATAACTCTAAAGGGAGAGGTAATGCAGGAGCATTACCTCGACGACTTTCACACGACTTTTAAAGATATTCAGAGTAGGACTATCCCTGATGGTGCGGGGAGTGCATTCTACAACCGAATGGCCCGGGGTCTAAACCCGTTCTCATAGAAAGCGGTGTTATGCTGTGGAGTTGTGAGCATGGAAACTGCGTGAGTTCTCCGAGGTCTGCTGGAAGAAAGAAATTGAAAACTGTCTCGTAGGAAAGTTGGGTAGCGTGGATTACGTAAAATGTTGTAGAGGAAATTGAGGATGTGTGAATCCCGACGAAGACGAATCGGCAGCCACTTCAACTCCCTGCGATGTTGTGACACATGGTCGTATTTACGCAGCCCGAAGATAAACCGAATCCCGAGATTTTGAAGTCGTTCGAGTTTGTTCAGTAGTTCTTCGTTAGCACTGACCCAGCAGACATCAGCGTACTCGATGAGGGGTAGAATGAGAGATTGAGCAAGAGTGATTTTGGTATGTCGAGGCAAAAAGTACTGAAGTCTCCTGAGAGTGAAAGGTAGAAAAAACTCGGCGACATACCTCATTGACATGCGATGACCAGGACAACTGGTTGTCGAAGATTAGACCTAGGTTTTTAACTTTATCGCTATATACGATTGTGGTACTATTAAAAGTGACAGGTGGAATAGGATGTTGCTGCAACAAGTTAAGAGAATGTCTGGTACCTAAGATCATGGCCTGGGACTTGCTCGGGTTGACGGAGTCCGAATTCTCCTTCTGTTTCTCTTAATTGCCATGCTTCAAGCACCCATTTTCTCTTTTTTCTTTGTTGCTGCTCTTCTTCTTCATCTAAAGTAATAGCTGTCATTGCTAGCTCCGTATTGTTGAAAAGCGCCATAGCAACAATCACGATAGGTATTACGACGGACATCCCGGACACGTTAGCTCTGTGAGCGGAGCACTGATATGTGTGAATAGTCGATTATAAAATTACTGACGCAACACTGAAGCACTGACACGGACCGGTGTCGGCCCTGTTGGATCCCTGATATGTGTGAATCTACCTTAATGTAAAACGACTTTGTCCTTTTAAAGTAGGGAATAAGCATGTTTCAATACCTACCTCGTAAGTCTTCATTCACAATTCACAACTCGAAAGTTTGACGGAATCTCTAAGCCTTCGCTCGGGAAATGACAGCAGCGCCATCGAACTTCATATGAACACCAGTCTATGCATTACGAGGAGCGACTACTGTTAACAAGTTGAGGTCCCTATTCTGTTTACTCTCTTTTGGGACGCGCGGGGGGTACAGATATACCGAAATCTGCAGATACAGTAAAATAAAGATTAGCTGAGCAAGGCTGCGTACTATTTAGGATGTAGGTTAGCCCAACTAATTCAGTTTCTTAGGGCGACTTGCAAAAGACTTGACATCCGCTAAATACAATTTAAACACAACTTAAGTACAACGCGGTCAAGAACGGTAAGTTTATTGCCTTGTAGCCCGGTCCCCACTTAACATAGCCTTGTTGTATTAAAGTTGTGTTTTTAACTGTATTTAGCGGCTGTCAAAAGTCTGGTGCAAGTTGGCCTAACTGTACCTTTATTTTGAGTTCTACAGAAGGTAGACATCTAGGCAGGACTTCATATGATGTGTTGATACGACTGACAATACGATAGATGCCCAATGACCTCAGCCAAAGTGTATTGACTGACACAAATAGCACAGTATCATATTACAATAACAAACAATGCGATTTTTCACAAAAATAGTATATTTAATATTTCACAAGTTGATTGAGTATATCTTCGATTTAATATTTTCGCTCGTTATATGTATAGTTACATCTATATCTACACTTAACGTAGGCACCTAGACTACCTACACCACGCATTGTATATATACTTTTGGTCTTTGAAAGACCATAGATTGGTGGTAGTTTTGGAAATTGGAGTATGGTGAAGCTCTACATTAGTGGATCTAAGGGCCAAGCTGGCCATATTACTGCGTTGCGGCGCGGCGTCGACTCATCGACCATAAGTAGTATACTTACCAGTGGATGTGCCGCAGATGTTTGCGATGCGACGGCCTGCACCATAATTGATGTGGCCTGACCCTTAGGCCCAATGCTACGAATGCGAAACAACTCTTTTCTTTGAATATCTAAGGAGTTATATACAAGGGTATGGACCTCTATCTTGAACTAAGATATATCTGCCTGCCGATTAAATATTATTACAATAAAAAAAATATTTAATTACTCTTTGTACAGATAAGGGCATAATTGAATTTAACAAACTGTGTTAATGTTAAGAGGCACATTACATTTTGAAACCATGTATTTTTTTATATTTGTTCTCCCTTCCTAATTATAAGTATATTGATCTTTGCACTGGTAAATGCCTCTAAGTAAGTAGCATTATCTCTTTGGAAGGTGTTGGTAACAATCACTAACTATACACGTTAAAGCTGCATTCACTATCAGTACACAATAATTTCGACTAAAAGTAATAAAATATAAAGAAAGTGCTATTTACAAAACAATTCAGCATCAACATGAAAGTTGATAACCAACTTATGTGAGCTTAAATCAAATTGAGCCTCGAACTTCCACCTCCTATTTTAGAATACGCACTTCTATAGAAACCGCAGCAACATAAAGAGTTCATGATGGCGTTCAGTGAAGTAGAACTAGAGGTTCTGTATAAGCCTGAGGATACTTCCTCGAAGCTCGCTTCTCCAATGAACTGCTGCAGATCACTCTTAGGAAAACCATCCTTATAATACTTTTTTATGGTATCATAAGCATCCATGATTACAGAAATAAATAAACTCAGCACAACATAAATGTACAAACTGATAAAAGAGTACAAGTAGATTCGGCTGAAGTACCACAGCATAGCTGATTTACGGGACATTATAGAGAATGTAGCAAACATATCATCTCCATTTATTAGGGAGAAAAGACACTCTGATGTTGTTGCCAATGATCGGAATTTCATGTGGTATGGACCCAATATCAACCAGCCGCAGAATGTGAAACCCGCATACAGAAGTAAGGCACATATTGAGAACCGGAATATTTTAGGGGCCGCTTTCTTCAAGGTAAGTATAACAACATTATAGGTCTTGAAGAAGCCAAGGTATCTGAGAACTCCAAACCAAACCAGCAAGTTACCTGTACCCAAAAATACAGAACATACATTCCACTGGTCATTTGTGAACTGATTTCTCTCAATTTGTTCTTTTATTGCTGATCCCAATATTATCAAGATGTCATTCACAATGATCATAATGTACCAGATGTTCCAGAACTCTAGGCGTCCATCAAGACTTAGCTCCTTGTTCTGAGTGCGCCGGAAAAACTGAACTGTAAGCTCTTTCAACAGTTGTGCTCTATAGATTGCACGACTGCAAAGACACAATGAGGCTGAGCATATCAATATGACAAAGATGTTCAGAATGCTTCTCAGAATTTGGTCTATTTTGTTGTCAGTGACATAAGCTTGATCGCCCTTGCATATCAGTTTGTAAGGCTCTGCTTCTAACAGAAGTGACATTTGCCCATCATGGTCCTCATTATCAAACACAATTTCAATATCAAATTTGTAGCAGTCTGGTGGAGTAATAGGACCTGCAGCTCTGAAATTTATAGTTTTTATTGAAAACATCAGCTTAGCTCGGACAAGGGCTGCAAAATTAACATTCAATCCCGCTTCCTCCATAAAAAGTTTTGAGTTAAAGTTGTTGTCAGCTTTTGTTGTAAAATTGATACAGGTTTCTACTACTTCAGAATTAAACTCATAGCTCTCATTGAAACCATGAATGATTCCTTCTTTATAGTTGTACTGGCAGAAGACTGGGTCTGGCATAGAGTTGTACTCATCATTGTAGGAATAGGGCCCAATTGCATTTGATAAGTTTTGGTAGCCCGCATAGGCATAGTCCAGAGTGTTGTAGAATTCATCAAGTTTGTAGACAGCTAGAGGGCCAGCACCAGGTGGATAAGCATTTATTTCTCTGGTAGAGTCCCACCCAAGTAGGAAGAGATGCGAGAAGCTGATTCGGTTGTCCCAGGTGTAGTTGACATGGTTGTATCGGTTGTGAGCAAACAGACAAAGCTGAAATGTGACCAGCACTATCTTGATGACTTGCACAACAAACTTGAATGGGAACCTGCGCTTCGCTCGCCACTTCTCGATTGGGTTCATAAAGAAAAACTGCAACTTACGACGCATTTTTTCCTCCAGTTGATCAACCGTAACAGAGGAGTCGCGGGAACATCCTTGACCATTTTCTTGTCTGTTGCTAGTGTTTCTGGTGGATTTTCGCTCTTCCTCAGTTTCCGACCCGATGTTTTCCTCGGCTGATGACGGGATTCCGTCCATCATAATGGTTTCAACAAGAATTTCGTTGGTTTACATACGATTACTTGAAACTCACTTACACAACACTTGGTTGGTGGTTTCTCGTAAGAAAACCGTCTGTTTCTCTGAAGATGAAGATGCTACAACTGCCGTAGCTAAAGGCTTAATATATTAGAGAAATTAATACACAATTTCAAGTAGGTACCTAATGCACGGCAGAAAATCCTTTGTTTTGAAGCAAAGAACGAAAATGGCCAATATTTCTTGACGAACTGACAGGCAGCGAGTGACAGACATACGGCCAGTGTGACCAGCTTGAAAATAGAAATCCTGCCAAGCTTAAGATGAAAATCTGCCAAATTTTGCCACACACTTCGAATAAAATGCCGGAAAAATGTCTAGTTTTTAAAGGGTATTTAAAAGTATGACTTTGATTTACAAAAATACTTATTAGCCGACTTCAAAAAGGAGCAGATTCTTAATTCGCCTTTCTTTTTGTATGTGTGTTACGCGATTGTTCCGCCAATTATGAAGGGATTTTGATGATATTTTTTGAAGTAAAACTTCTTTACGCACTCTTGACTTGGGGAGTAAGCTGGAAAATGCGTGACGAGAGCGTTACGAAAAGTGTAATAGGGCGAGGCGAACGAGAGGTGCGCGCGCAAATTTTCTCTCTCTTCCTCTCATAGCCAGACACAGTGCAGGAGATGTATTTTTGAAGCATTAGAGCTAAAGAAGTTTTACTTCAGTTATGTGGTCTCTCACACTCTTTTTTTTTGATCGGTTGGTCATACTTCAAAGATGGTCCAAATCAATTTTATTAAAATTTCTTTAGCGCTTTTTGAAAAAATCAACTACATCGGAAAAAAAACCGCCAAGTGCGAGGCGGACTCGCGGGAGAAAGGGTTCAGTACCATTATCTATAGAAACGACAAAAAAAGTCATGTCTGTTGTATGGGAGCCCCCCCTTATATATTTGTTTGATTTTCATTTCATTATTAATTTATTATTAATTAACAAAATATGATTCGCAGTCCGCCAATCGAAAACAATACCTTGAATCAAGAATTATCCTCTTCGGATCCTGCATTACACACGAAAACCTCTCAAGGTGTTCCCAGTATGGTCACAATTAGACATAAACGTCAGAGAACTGTGGAATCCCCGGAGGCTACTTGTTCTCACGATTATATAAGAAAGTTCACTATAGAAATTAAGGAAATGTTATCGTCATGGAGAGAGGAGCAGGATCGCCGTCTGTCAGATTGGAAGAACGACCAGGACTTAACTTTATCTACATTGATAAAAGAAGTGACTGAACTGAGGGCTCAATGTGTCAAAATTCAATCCATTAACAATGATATGCAGAAGAGTATGGAATACATGAGTAACTGCTTTGCTGGAACAAAACTAGAGCTGGCTCAGCTGCACAAGGACAACCAAGAAAAAGACCTTTAATGACATTCAGCTGAAAACACGGACTGCGATGATTGAGCTTCGAAACGCTCCAAACAAGGTCTCTGAGCAGCAATGTGATCTGGTTACCATTGTTGCCAATGTCGGAAAGGTAATCGCCGGTGCTCTACGCGCTCTACACCAACGACATCCCCACACTCGAGGGCCATCTCGAGGAGGGGGTGGAAGACGTTGTGCTCGCTCTCTACGCCGACGACAGCGCCTACTTCGCGTCGTCGCGCAAAATTGAGCTCGCCTGCAGGAAGATGCAGCGACTCCTGGACCTGCTGCCGCCCTGGCTGGACAAGTGGCGGACCGCGGTGAACGTCGGGAAGACAACAGCCCTGTTGACCACCCGCTCCCGCCGTCCGACCCCGCTACAGCTGAGGGGCCGGGACATCGAGTGGCAATCGACGGTGAAATACCTCGGTTGCAACATCGACTGCTCGCTGCGCATGGTCCCGATGGTGCAACACTGCATCAACCGGGCCAAAGCCGCGCGGGCAATGCTCCGGCCTGTCCTGTCGTCCAGCCTGCCTCTGAGAGCCAAGCTGCGGGTGTACAAGGCCTATGTGCGCTCGCGGCTCACCTACGCGGCTCCAGCATGGTACGCCCTGCTGTCGAAGACCCAGAAGGCACGGCTGCAGCGGTTCCAGAACATCTCCCTGCGGGTGATCACAGGAGCCGGGCGGTACGTGCGAAACACCACAATCATGAGGGATACCCGGATGCCCACCGTGGAGAAATTCGTCGCGCGGCTCGCACGGCGCATGTTCGACTGCGCCGACAACAGCCGCCACGCACATCTCCACGACATTGCTCCACATCACGCACGTCCGCCTGAAGGCAGACCACTCCCAAGAGAGTTGCTGCACATCCCACTGTCGCCAGTGTAAGCCCGCAGAAGAGGGCGAAAGCACGGCACAGTGGAGAAGAAGAAGCTCCCGCACCGTTGTCGCCAGTGTATGCCAATAGACGGCGAAAGCACAGCGCAACGAAGACCACGCGAGGCCCCTGACAAGTAGGGGCCACCCAAGACCGGGGGGGACGTTACCCCCCCGAGTTGACGCCGCGGGCATGAGGCAACCATAAGTCCTCGACCCCGCAACCGTAGTGGTCCTCGCGCTCCGCGCGAGAACACACTCCGCAGACCACACGCTCAAAGGTAATCAATATGGACATTCAACCATCTGACCTACGTGACGTCTACCGTCTACCGGGTAAATCGAGTACTTCCAGACCTATAGTGGCCGAATTTGCTAACGTCACCAAAAGGAATAATCTCCTTTCATCGATTCGCAAATACAATAAGGATCGTCCCATCACGGAAAAACTGAATACTCAGCTCCTTGGATTTCCAGGTGTGAGAGAACCTGTTTATGTAGACGAGCACCTTGCACCATCGACTAGAAAACTTCTTTATGAGACGAGACAAGTCGCTAAGGCAAACAAATACTCGTGCTGGCACTCCAATGAGAAGATCTACTTACGTACCGACCAGGGCCGGCAGTCTTGACATTCATAACGGTCGCCGTACGACCGATCTCGGTCGTTAAGTGACAATGACATCATTTTAACGATTTTTGGTAGTCTCGACTGTTGAAACTATCGACAAAAATCGCAAACGTTCCGAATTCAACTGTCAACTTTACGATCTCTACGAATGTTTTTACGACGAAATCTGACAGCCCGCTAAGTGAGTCGTTACGGTTGATAACCTACAAATTTACATTGAAAGCAAAGAAATGTATCTAAATTTGTATTTTATATTGAACGTGGGACTTAATTGAAAGACTTGAGTCTGTGGTCGCTCATTGTCAGTGGGACCGAAAACCCAACACTTAAATTTAATGAAAAGAGGGATTGAAAAGCGCGGGCCATGTTTATTTATTTAACTTTTTGTATGTTATAACAGCCATATCTATATTTACCATTATTGTTACCTATTTTTTATATATTCTTTATATTTATGTATTTATGGATTTATGGATTGTACCACGCCGCGGTCTGGGGCGCTCGCGAGGTAACACTTGGCGCTGACTGAAAATCAGCGTTGAAGGCCTGGCCTTCAACATAATGCTGATTCAGACGCCATTTATAATGAAAGTGACGCACCACGACTGTCATTTCATTTATATCATGTGTCAATGCAACTATTTATCTTGTTATACTACTCTGTGTTTTGTTTCTTTGTTGTAATTGTAGTGTGTTCACTGTCTTTATAATAAATATTTCTTTCTTTTCTTTCTTTCTTCTTTCTAATTGTACTCGAACATCGACACAAAATGCCCCACCATTGCAACGGCAAAACACGAGGAAAAGGCGAAATAACCAAAATCCACCTTAAGAGGTGATGTTGGATACTCTCGGATGGCTATTATATGGCCATGGCTATGTTGATGTTTAGTGATAGAGATCTAGATGCAGGTATATTGGGTACTAATTAGTAATATTCTATTAACAGACTAAGCCAAAACCTGCATCTCCTGTGTGTGAAGCAAGCCATTACTTTGTATTTGTATAGTAAAAGAAGGATGTACAGATTTTGTTATAATTTTTATTGGCCATAATCAAAAAAGCTGCCTGCGCCAACAGCAGAGTGCCTCAGCCTGCATTTGTATTGAACTGTAGTTGCAGCTGCCAGCATCTGTAACAAATTGATTATTTCATTACCTAATCTTTATCTTTTGCGTTAGTGTTAGATATTTCAAGCGTAAGCTTGCTCTCCGCCAATTCTGAGTTACCATCAGCGATATGTTAATATTAAATCCTCTGTGTTTCTCATAAGTATCAAAAACCCTAAGCTTACCTATCAAATTGGTTTTAATTTATACTATGGTGCTAATATTTATCTCAGCAGATTGATTTGAAAAATTGTGAATGTTGTACGCTCTATCTCTAATTGATGCAAACATCTACTTTTATTAAACTTGTTCTATAATATTTCTGTTTGTATTGTTGATGTGCCTGTTACAAATAAATAAATATTTTATGAACCCTATGATATGTTATTAGGCTATGAAATTGTCTTTTTATATGAAGAATTTTCCACGTTAATCTAATGAGAACTTAATATCTCAACTATAAATACCTTCATTGATTCTGCATTTCATATCCACTGTTCCGAAGTTTTAAGTGAGCCCAGTGGGTGGGTATTCAGCTCAGCAGCAAATTCTTTCCACGCTAACTTAAAATTGTTATTTCCTTGAATGCTGGTGAATTTCCTAGTCACCAAGAAAGGTCGCGCTTCCAGTAGAGCCAGGAACAATTCCACTTGATTGCTGCTGGCTTTAGATGTACGTCTATGTCTAAAACATTGATTGAAATAAATAAAGTGAATAACCTAATTATATTTCGAGAAAACAATAGTCGGATGGTGCATACATAGGTATTTACTCGGCTACTCTGGGAGTGGCTTGAGAGCCTCTCAAAGTCTGCTGTATTTCGGGGTAACTATCATCCAATATTTTTTCTATTATCTACAACAAAAAAAAAAAGTTTTTTTTTTCTCCTATTTAATGGCTTTCATGGTTTTGATGATTCTGCCAGTGTCAAAGTATCGGCGATGGCACGGAATGATACTGAGAATTCTCTGGTGAAAATCTGAGGATTTCCGGAACCTAGAAAAAAAGGACAAAACAATAGATAAATAAATATATAATACTGTTAGTTTAATTAAATTAGTCTACAACAGGTACACAACTACAGTTAGAGTTTGATGTTATTAACATTAATGAAATTACACAGGGTTTGGATAAATGGGGAGTTTACATATGATAATAGAGAAATGTGATCAACTGAGCCTTCTGCAAGACCACGCTCACAAAGAGAGTTATCCCTGACCCTAATTTTAGCCAGGTGCACCGGAGTACAGGAATGACCCAAACGAATACGACAAATTGTAGATGTGGTGCGTTTATCCGAGTCGCGGAATTTGAAGTACCAGGGTTTCAAAGGAATCGTATCCTGGATTTCTCCATAGAATTTGCCTTTGATCTGACGAATAGCCTGCCAAGCCTCGTTCCATGATTTATATAGATGAGTTTTGGAGATGGAACATATATCTGAACTGAAATTACGGAAATGTTCAGAGCCACCCAAGGCAATAGCATTTTTCACGCAGGAATCGGCCTCCTCGTTTCCCGTAACACCCGCATGACCAGGGATCCAAGCCAACACAAATTCCAATCCCTGAAGTTGACAGTCATACAACAATTCTTTAATTTTTAATATAACTGGGAATTTAATTTTTGATCTGAACTGGTTTGACAAGATGGCTTGAAGACAACTAAGGGAGTCTGAAAAAATAATGGATTTATTTAATTTATGGGATATGACATATAGGATAGCTTCCAGAATAGCAACCGACTCGCCAGTAAATACAGATGACAGAGGGGGGCATTTATAATGCAGAATTATTTTGTACCTTGGTATCCAGACCGCAGCACCAACACAACCGGACTCTGAAAGTTTAGAGGCATCGGTAAAAACGAGGAGCCAGTCTGCCCAAGAAGAAGCTACTATTTCATTAAACGAGGAGTTGGCGTCAGGAGATGATTTTGTAATACCAAGGGATAACACAATGTTAGGAGAATGAATTAGACCATCAAAGTTCGTGCTGAAGAGAGGATTCATGTTACATTGATATAAAGGTTGATTTATATTTACAAGTTTCCGGAGACTTTTTACAAGGCACGGAGGGTCCTTATGGGACCAATATCTACAACTCGAAACAAGCCGACTTAACAGTTTGACTTTAGGTGAAAGAGGGTAGTTTTGAAGTTGGATGACCTTATAAAAGAATCTGTGCGAAAGGTACTGTCTACGTAAATTTAGAGGATGATCGCCACATTCGACCTGTAAGGCATTCGTGGGAGATGATTTCATGGCACCAATAATGATGCGTATACATTTAAATTGCAATCTCTGAAGGCTTTCAAGAGCAGCCTTACTACAAGGTTCAAGGAGAAAAGTTCTATAGTCAAAATGACTGCGCACTATGGCATTATAGATCAGTTTTTGACAATATGGATGGGATCCCCACCACGTACCGGAAAGACATCGCATGACGTTGATACCCTTTTCGCATTTTTTAATTACATAGTTAAGATGTGCAGAACCATTCATTTTATAATCTAAAATGACGCCTAAAAATTTTACGGAATTATAAATTGGAACCACATGGCCATTAATACATATGTGCACATTCGGGATACGGACTTTTCTGGAGAAAATAACAACTTTTCTCTTTGAGGCCGATAATGACAAACCATGCTCCGTCAGCCAATCCTTGAGATAAATAATGGCAGAATTTACTCTGGTGGCAGCCTCCTCAATCGAGGCCAAAGAAGAGTAAAGGGCTAAGTCATCCGCATACTGGAGTATGCTACAGAATGAAGTAACTACTCTATCAAGGTCATAAGTGTAGATGCTGTAGAGTAGAGGACTCAGGACTGAACCTTGACCGCGGAGACAGATAATGGTCTTGGTTGCGAATCAACACAGATCTGTCCGTAAATAAGCTCGTGATGAAATTGACTAACCTCACTGGAATACTCAGATGGAGCATTTTTTGCCTGAGTACAGGAAGAAGTACATTGTCGTAGGCGGATGATATGTCTAAGAATGTTCCCATGACCGATTTATTTTTAGAAAAAGCTATTCTTATATCCGTGGTCAGTATGGCTAGGCTATCCATTGTGGATTTATTTTTCCTAAAGCCGAACTGGGATTCAGTTAAAATGTTTTGACTCTCTACAAACCATTCCAAACGATTTTTAACAAGATGCTCAGAAATTTTAGAGAGAGTAGATGACAAAGCTATTGGCCTATAAGAGGCAGCGTCAGTAGAATCCTTACCAGGTTTTAATATAGGGATGATGATTTGTGACCTCCATGTTTCCGGAGGGGACCCATATGAGAAAAAAGTATTAATTAATTGTAAAAAGTATTTTTTAGTTTCGGACCCAGAGTTTCTAATAAAAGAATACGGGATGCCATCTAAACCAGGAGAAGAGTCCTTTAGACTATCTACTGCCAGATTGAACTCGGAATCCGAAAATACTTCATCCAATCTATGAGAAGGAGACTGGAGGGAGAGTATAGGCGGCAGACAATCAACATAAGGAGCAGAAGGGGGGGCTAATTTACTAGCAAAGTTCTCCAACCAGACTTTGGGGTCGCTATAGAACGTGTTAGGGGCGGAAAAAGAACTCCTAAATATTTTAATATTTTTCCAGATAAGAGAAGCTGTGGAACGAGGACATAGATTCTCGGAAAATTTTGACCAACCTAATTGCTTCTTTTTACTTAGCAATTTTCTAACCATGGCAGAGATTCTTTCAAAGTTGATAAAATTCTCTGTAGTCATGCTGGAAGCATACGTCATCTCGGCCTCTTTTCTTATATTTACTGCTTCAGTGCACTCAGGATCCCACCACGGGGGTGAAGGGATCTTATCAGGGGGAGGTCTCTTTAATGGGATTGAGGAGTTAGCACTGGTAACAATTGCTTCGAGGAATTTCGCATAAATATTGAGGGAATTTTGGGGAGAAACAGGGTCGAGTAATTTAATCCTATAGTCACATTCTCTGGCAAACCTTTCCCAGTCTGAGCCAGACAGTCTTTATTTGAGTAGGGGATCGAATTTCTTTATTGGGGGATACTTATTAGGGAACTGGACTAAAATTGGGAAATGATCACTCCCAAAAGTGGAAGAAAGAACATCCCAAGAGAGGTCAGAAGCTAAATTTGAGGAACAGAGGGAAAGATCAACTGCACTTCTAGGATCCTGAGTCGGGGACACCCTACGTGTTGGGCGACCATCATTTAGAATACAGAGGTCAAATTTATCTAAGATATCTAAAATTATAAAAGAATTAGAGTCATTCCTATAGCTACCCCATAACTGGTTGTGGCTGTTGAGATCGCCTAAAATAATAAGAGGAGTGGGAAGGGAACAAATAAGGCTATCCAGTTCCTGGAGATTGGAAGAGAGTCAGGATGAATATAAGCTGAAATAAAAGTGGGGTCAAAACATCTTGCGGCAACTACATCAATGTTAACACCATGGGGAGGAAGATTTATTCTGGAAAAAGGGATGCCTTTCTTAATTAAAAGAATGGCACCCCCATAACCATCTATTCTGTCCTCCCGAAGGCTGGTAAAAACTGAAACCCGAAAGCGAGAACCAGGCAGCAACCAACCCTCAGATAGGGCAATAACAGAGGGTTTATATTTATTTATTAAATAAATAAGATCAGATTTTTTAGGATTCAGGCTCCTGCAATTCCCCTGTAGAATGCTGGCCATTTTGTTGGGAATGAGAACAATTAACAAGTTGTAAGATCTGGTTAAGACCTTTTGTCACGTTGGGCGGTAATGGGCAATCACTGAACTTAGTCAGAAGATTGATAATGGTAGAGAGAAGAAGTTCGAAGAGATTTTCATTAGGCTGGGCCGAATTGGGTGGTAGAGAAGGGAATGCATGACCATTAGGGAGAGAAGAAGGGGGTGAGTTAGTGATCACTAAGTGAGCATTCCGGTCATACCTCTGTTTATGATCAGATCTGGGTTGTCTTGTTGTAACTACAGTTTTGCGGTGTGATACAGTCTTTGGGTATTGGGAAAGGGCCATCAATTGGCTTGAAGTCGGGGTTGGGGGCACTGTTTGGAAAGAGCGAGCAGCATCTGCAAAGGATTTTCTAGGTGGTGGAAGACGAATTGATGCCTCTTTATATGATACACTTTCTTGTGACATGATGATCTTGATGGCTTTTTGCCTGTGAAATTCAGGGCAGCACTTATCAATGGCTCTATGTGGGCCAGAACAATAGAGGCAGAAGACCTGTGTTTTTTCACAGGTATTACCATCGTGGGGCTGGGAGCACTTGAAACAGCGAGGCTTGGACCGGCATTGGATTTTGTCATGGCCAAATCGACAACAATTCCAACACTGAATAGTAGGGAACTGGTACTGTTCCACCAGAATAGAATTATAAAAGCAGTAGATTCTTTCTGGAAGAACCTGTCCTGAGTTTGTTATAACAACTGATTGTGTCGGGGTATATGATACAGTGTCATCGTCCTTTTTTGTTTTTCTACTAATTCTGCGGGCTTTAATGATAGGACCACAATTAGGGGGGAGCTGAATAGCCTCTACAACCTCCTCCATACTCCACTCCACAGGGATATCCCTAATTATACCCATCCGGATCACATTATAAGTCGGTACAGTTGCTTTGTAGTTGGCTGTGGCTAATGCTGGGTGAGACAAGAATGAGTTGGCGTCAGAGGCAGACTTAAACTGAACCGCAACCCGGTTGCGACCTACACTCTTAACTCCATCTTGAGCAATTTTTTGAACATTATTTCGATGTAGAAATTGACCAAACTTGATTGGTCTCGTAGTGAGACCTGAGGAGGACTCCTCTTCAATTCGGACCACATGTACAATAAATACCTTTGTCTTTTTCTGGGTATTTGTTCAGTGAAGAAGACTCTGCTGTAAACACAGTTTGAATGGATGGTTGGGACAAGGAAACATCGGTGACAGTTTTTTTGGGCGTTGGGTTAATGGAAATATCCGCAGCAGGCTTGCGGGACACAGTATCTTGGGTATTTTGGGGAGATTGGGAGTTGGCTTCAGCTGACAGGAAGAGAGGAGGAGAGAGGGAAACATTGTTGTCCGAGTCGTTTATGGGAGGAGGTATATCCGGAGGGACAACGTCCGTCTCCATGATTTACATAGAGCTAAGCCTACTTACCACCACACAGGTACAAACACAAAACTAATACGGACAAATCACAACAATAACGATAAATTCTAGGCACAGGAAGAGTCAGCAAATGCTCTAAATTTTACTATCTATTCCGAACACCTGCAACAACCTCTACAATGACGGCAAGAATCAACAAAATTATTTGGACGAACGAACAATGATTCAATGACACAGACTTTAAAGGGATACTAATCAATGACAATGACAGTTTTATTTTTTCAGAGCAATCCTCAGTGTTGCCGATGAATAAACTTTCATATTCCTTTATACAATTACATAATAACTAATTATTTTGTATTGCATACGATAACTAAGTCAATTTCAATGTTTCAGTGTGTTTAAGTCATAGTTTAACATAGTTCAAATGTAATATTCAATATGAATTCATAAGTTAATCAAATCACCTTTAGCTTTGTTCCTTAAATTCTGGGTTTTTTTTAATCGGGATCGTTTTTCACTTGGAATAGCCGGTCTATGAATATGGTTTTTCGTTAACTTATCGACATCTCTGATTGCAATTATGGCAGTCGAGACTTGCATTTGTCGTAAACATCGTTACGGCAAGCGATATTTTTCGTTATTTTGCGACGATCGGTATTTTACGTTAGTGTCGCTATCATTGTCGAGACTGCCGGGGCAGGAAGAAAAACCGATTCTGATTAGATCTGAAAAACAACTAGCGACATTTTCGACTAATAATAAGTGACTATACATAAGCATAACCGAACACCATTCAATATCATTCTACATAGTGCTAACTTTTAATATTTTGCCATTAATAAAAGATCAGAACAATTTAAGTTACATACCTGTTTTCTACATAATAACTGTAAATTTTGGAACACTATACAACCTCAATAGAACTGCTAACGTACAATGCTTGAGCTTGACGCAAAATACTCCTTCTCAGAGTAATACTTCTATTTCCTCTAAGAGCACCGCATCACCCACAGAGTCTGATAGGACCGTAGTTATGCTTCCAAATGGATAGTAATTTGATAGCTCTGAGTGACATAGATGATACAAACTGCGCACATTCAGTATCTTGTGATATCTTAGATCTTCATCAATTTGTACCTTCAAATAATAACAGTCTTTCTATTATATCACAAAATATAAGGAGTATTTCTGCCAACTTTGATAACTTTGAGCTAACTTTATCACAACTAAAGTATGAAGCTGACATATTAATACTAACAGAATGTTGGCTCAACCAAGACAAACCAGTTCCTTTACTATATCCCTATTCATCCTATACTACTCTCAACCATTTGAATAAAAACGATGGCGTAGTTGCTTATGTCAAAAACCATCTTAATGCTAACGTTACCGAAATAAAAACTTAGGAAAATTTAGGGACCATATAAAATGTTTGTCTTTCTCAGAAACATATCAATCTAATGATCCAGACAAATCCTATGATAGCTTTTTGGAATCCTTTCTTCTTATATACAACTTGTGTTTTCCTTATATAGACTTAAAAATAAATATTAGGAAAAAACTTAAATGGATGTCCAAAGGAATTAAGCTGTGCAGCAGGCGGCAAAGACAACTTCTGTGGCAGTGGCGTTCAAATCCATCATCACACAATAAAAAAATATTTAATAATTACTCTAAGCGGCTTAAGCGGATCATAAAGTTGACACAAAAGGCACAAAACAATCACTTAATTAAACATTCAACTAATAAATCCAAAAGTGCTTGGAATATTATTAATAATTCTAAACAATTGCTTCCAAATGAGCCCATCTCAAAAGTAAATGTAGATGACAATGAAATAACTGACCCTCTAGAAATTGCAGAAGCTTTCAATAACTTTTTTATTGATCAAATCAAACCAACAAATCCAAATTTAGATGGGGCTACCCGTATAAAAATTAACAGTCAAAGTCAGTCTATATTCATAAAACCTGCAACTCCAGACAGCATAACGAAAATTATAGGATCACTAAAAAATAAGAACAGTGTTGGATACGATGGTATTCATACTAAGGTATTAAAATATGTTAGTGATATCATAGCTCACCCACTTAGTCACATAGTGAACGCGTGTATTGAGTCCGGTAAATACCCAGAAAGACTTAAGCCAATAATTATAAAGCCACTTTTTAAAAAACAGGACAAAAAGCTAATGAAATATTATCGACCAGTAGCCCTAGTAACTATTATCTCAAAAATTTTTGAAAAGTATCTATACCACACGATTCTAACTTACCTTGAAAAATATAATATACTAACTGAGGAACAAAAAGGCTTTCGCAAAGGAAAATCCATCAACATGGCGGTATACGAATTCTTACAGCATGTAACTACAAGTGTAGATAAAGGAAAGCCAATCGTCGCCCTCTATATGGACATGACAAAGGCTTTTGACTATGTAGATCATCAATTGCTCATTAGGAAACTACAAGCCTATGGTATAAGAGGAAACGTACTAAATCTAATTGAGTCATATTTGAGTAATAGGACACAATCAACAGAAATATCTAAAATATGCATTAAAAGTAAGCGAGAATCAAAATATTTGTCAAAGGCAAGACCAGTGAAATATGGCGTGCCTCAAGGTAGCGTTCTTGGACCGCTCCTCTTTATAATTTACATAAATGACCTCCCGAGAAATGTATCACATCCTATGACATTATTCGCTGATGATAGTACTTTAATAATAAAATGCAATGAATTGGACGATAACGAAACTAACATTAATGACGCTTTAAAAGAAATAATAATCTGGATGGACAGTAATAATTTAATTGTTAATTTAGAAAAGACATACTTAATGAATTTTTATCAAAAAGTATCGAAATTGGGAAATTTAAACATTCAGTACAACGGAACCAAAATTGACGAAGTTAAATCCACAAAATTTTTAGGTCTCACTATAGACAGTAAACTAAACTGGAAAGAACATACAAAGATAGTGAGTGAAAAACTTTGTAAATATGCCTATTTATTGTCCAAACTATCAAAAATCCTGAGCGAGGAAAACTGTCTCATAGCCTATCATGGATTTGTCGCATCCACGCTGCGCTTTGGGATGATTTTTTGGGGAAACTCTACGGACAAGGAAATTATTTTTAAGGCGCAGAAACGCTGCATTAGATCAATGTGTAAACTTAAAACAATTGATAGTTGTAGACCATTTTTTAAGAAACTCAACCTACTTACTTTGCCCTCGCTTTATATTTTTGAGATAGCAGTCTTTGTAAAGACAAATCCGAAATATTTTGTTGCAATCTCCACAATACGAGACAAAGGTCTTCGCACGCAACATCGCCACAGGCTGCTTTTACCACGATGCAGGACCGCATTGATGAGAAAAGGTGTTTTATTTATGGCTCCAATGATATATAATAAGGTGCCAAATGATATTAAGGACATGCATTTAAATTTATTCAAAAGTAGTTTATTTAAGTTACTAATTGATAAATGTTACTACAGAATTATTGACTTTTTAGAGGATAAAACAATTTAATCTAATTTAATTTGACATTTAATCACAACAATTTTATAATTTGATTTGACATAATTATTGCATGCTTGCAGGAATATTCATACGCCCAGATGGGCAGCACATGGAATGCACTGAAACTCTGTATATAAAGATCTATTTTATTTACCCATGTACATGAATAAACGATACTTTACTTTACTTTACTTTACTTTAAAACTTGAGCATGCCTCTTGTTTACAAATTAATATGGACGATGTTACTATCCTTGGAATATACAGGTCGCCATCCTACAATAGTAACATTGACCCATTTATCACCACATTTAATCTCTCAAAGCTCCAGATCGCTCCACTGCAGCCTACGAGCACGGGTTCAGAATCCGAGCCGTACGACTGTGGAATGAGCTTCCTTGCACTATCAGGGACAGTCGATCTCTAAATATATTCAAAAACCGGCTAAAGAAGCACTATCTCTCCCTTTCCAGTTAGATAATATATATATATATATTTGTATGTATTAGTTTATTATACGGTTTATTCATATTTTTACGTTGTATTTAAGTAATTGTGTATGCAGTCTATTTTTAGCAATTAGGGTTATCAGTATAATACATACTGTTTGTAGTATATATTAGTCGTAGTATTTATAGAGTTTTATTGTACGCGCAGGTCTTCCCCCGCTCAACCATCACCTCTCCTACCATCTTGGTTTGCTGGACGAAATCTCTTTTGAGAGATAAGCTCGCCTTTGTACTTGTTTTTTTTCTATTATAAGTTATCTGTATGACTGTTTTGTGTAGTACAATAAAGAAATTACAATTACAATTACAATATAATAACCACTTAGAAACCTTGCGATCTAAGAAAAAAATAATCACTGTAGGAGACATAAATATCAATATTATTCCTAGGGAAAATGAAACTACTATAGAACGACACAATAGAATAGAGTACTTAGATATGAACGCTTTTCATGGTTTGCTTCCTGGATATACGCTGCCTACGAGAGGTGACAACTGCCTAGATCACTTTTTCCTAAAACTTCAAACAACTAAAGATAATAATTTTAAAACTATATTAAACACAACTATCACGGATCACCTCATGATATTTCTAAATTTAAAATACTCTTAATACGAAAACAAAATCAATAAAACAAAAATTAATATAAATTATGATAATGCCATCAAAAGTTTAGAACAAAAAAATTTAGGACAACTATTGACTCTCAAAAATCCTAACACTATATTAGACCTACTAGTTAATAAAATAACTGACTCCTTAGAAGAAAATTGCAAAATAATTCGTATTCCTAAAAATAAAACCATGGATCAGCAGTGGCATCTTACGTTGTATACACAATAGAAATAAACTTCAGAAAACACTACGTCTAGATCCCTTTAATGAAGTTCTTAGAATAACATACAAAAGATACCGTAACTATTGCGATAACCTAATAAAGAAACTGAAACGTCTATATGAAAAGTAATTACTAGCTAGATCAACCAAAAACTCTAAAACTCTTTGACAAACCATAATAGCGATTACAAATCTGAACAATACTAAATCTAAAAACTCGAATCTATTAAATCTCAAATCAACCCCAAACGACTCAGTAAATTTTGTAAATACATTTTTTGCCAACATTGGTAAGGAACTTGCCCAAAAAATCACATCCGACAAATCATATAATGACAATATCCAATCCGAAACAGGAAGATCTATCACGTCCCAAGCCACATCTTTTGTTCTTTTTTACACAGACCCACTAGAGGTAAATACAGTAATTACAAATCTAAAATCAGGAAGCTCCCCTGGTCTCGACAATATATCGCCATCTTTTCTAAAACTTTCTAAAAGTCTAATAATTCATATAATCTGTCATCTCGCCAATCTAACATAGATTGGCGAGATGACAGATTATATGATCAACAAGGCATCTTCCCTTCGCGGCTAAAGCAATCTATTATAACACCAGTGTATAAAAGTGGTAATAAAGAAGACATCAATAATTTCACGCCCATTTCAGTTCTTTCTTCCATATCCAAAATACTAGAAAAACTAATAAACAACAGACTTCTTAACTATTTAGAAAAATAGAATATCATATCTCCCTCGCAATATGGATTTAGACACGCAAAATCTACTGAAGATGCTGTCTCGGATCGCAGTTCCCTGATAATCGAACATGTAGACAACAAACTAAAATGTTTAACGGTGTTCCTTGATCTGAAAAAAGCCTTCGACCCAGTTTCCATTCCCACCCTTATACACAAGATAGAAAGTATTGGTATTAGAGGCTATCCTCTGGCGCTTTTTATAGACTATCTCAGTGGAAGTAAACAACAAATAAAATTGAATCGTTTTTTAGCGAGGAGAATGACATTACATATGGTGTTCCCCAAGGAAGTTTTTCTTGCGCCAACACTCTTCTTGATCTATATCAACGTTATGTACTCACTAAAGCTTAATAATGCTAAAATATTCTCTTATGCAGATGATACCGCAATCGTCTTCCATGGTCAATCTTGGGAAGAGACTAGGGAGCTGACAGAAATAGGGCTAACAAGTGTTAACTGCTGGCTAAAAAATAACATGTTATCCCTCAATACATCTAAAACCAATTATATGTGTTTTGCTATGAACAGGCGAACACAACCTAAATCTGACTACACAATTAAAATTCACAGTTGTAACCGACTATCTGACACGTGTGATTGTTTGGTGGTATTAAACAAGCTTCCTAAAGTAAAACTTGGGTGTTATGTTGGACGAAAGATTATCTTGGTTTGATCATATTGAACTAATAACCAATAGGATTAGAAAAATGATGTGGATATTCAAAAAACTTAGGCATGTTACATCGGAATCACTACTAAACAAATATATACTGCATTGGTTCAATCCATTATCTCTTATTGCATCCCAATATGGGGTGGAGCAGCTAAAACGAGGTTCTTGGAACTTGAAAGATCTCAACGATCCCTCATAAAGGTCATGTACTCTCAACCATATAGATTACCCACCACTCAACTCTATCGTAAACCCAACTTACTTTCAATAAGGAAAATCTACATTCTTAATACAATTATTAAAAAGCACAGACAGTTACCCTTTAACCCAATGCTACCTAAAACTCGTCGACATTATACAGTCGCAGATATTGCTCAGTATAAATCTAATTTTGCTCAAAGACAGTATAAAATCCAGGCAAGTTATCTTTACAACAAAATAAATAAAACATCAACCGTCTTACCACAAAAAATAATAAAAACACGGTATGATCACTTGTTTAGCAAAATCATCATCTATCAGTAAACAAATGGTTAGCAAGCTTCTAAATTTCGTTACCACAAAAAAGTGTTTAGTGAGTATCTAACTAAAAAACGGCTAGATCATTCAGTTAATTTCGTTCGTTCATCAACTAGCCTCAAAGGACTGAATTTCCAGGGCCGTACAACACAATATGAAAAAATATTTAAAAAAACGTTCATAGTTTCATTTTACGCGAATAACATAAGAATAAATACATAATTTGATGGAAAATTGTATGCTTAATGTAATTCCTAACTTAGTAATAGAACATGGTTAGGTAAAGTAGTGGTAAATTCTTATTTTTGTGCAGAAAAACCGTTCACTTTAGTACTTTTATCAAACACGACTAAAAAAATAAGCAGCAAACGGAACGGAACGACACACGGAACTGTCACTGATAGTTCGTCAGACAAACTCAAAACTCAAACTCAAAACGTTTATTCTGTAAATAGGCCACAAGGGCACTTTCACATGTCATTTCATTTCATTTTTTACAGAACATTTGGTATTATTATCATATTATCAGAAAAAAAAAAAAAAAAGTACTTAATTATTGTTTCTGAGAGATGTAAAGAGTCTCATGTCATAATAAAATAATTAAAATATAAATAACAGAGATGTATAGTCTCTTTAGTCAATAATACAATGATAATAGGAGATGTAAATGGTCCCCACAGTCAAGAGTTGTATAATTAAATTAATCTTTGGAGGTGTAAAAGGCCTCCAAGTGTCCAGTAAAAGAAACTCTGGCAGTGAGGATGCTCACAATTAATTAGAACAATTCAGTCCCAAGCATTTTTATCGTCTATGTACTCTTTAATACTGTAGTAAGCTTTAGAAATAAGCCTTTGCTTGATGTATTTCTTGAACTTATTAATTGATAGATCTGTCAAAGTGCTTGGGAGTTTATTGTAAAATCTTACACAATTACCCTTGAACGAGTTTTTTATTTTATGGAGCCGAGTAGTGGGCACTGCAAGTTTGTCCTTGTTTCTAGTATTAAAGTTATGTATATCACAGTTTCTTCGAAAGTTAACAATGTTCTTATGGACATACATAATATTCTCGTAAATATATTGACTATGGACTGTCAATATATTTACTTCTTTAAACTTATTTCTAAGAGAATCTCTATTATTCATTTTATAAATTTTATAAATCGCACGAACAGCCCGCTTCTGCAGCACAAAAATAGTATTTATGTCAGCAGCACTGCCCCAGAGCAGAATACCGTAGGACATAATACTATGAAAATAACTAAAATAAACTAATCTGGCTGTTTTTAAATCTGTCAAGTGACGGATTTTCCTGCATGCAAAAGCTGCAGAGCTCAGTCTGTTCGATAGCTTATCAATATGTGGACCCCATTGGAGTTTGGAATCCAACGTTATACCTAGAAACACTGTGCTGGTTACCAATTCCAATTCCTCATTTTTAATTGTTATACATGTCTGATTATTTTTAAAGTTAGTAGTAAGAAACTTAACACATTTAGTCTTTTTCTCATTTAATAGCAAATTATTAACATTAAACCAATTTACCACTCTTGATATGGTATTGTTCACGTGATCATCAGTAGCGTGTTGGTTTCGCTTTGTTTTAAAAATAAGTGAGGTGTCATCAGCAAACAGTACCATGACATGACAGTCCCTTCCTAGATAGGGTAAGTCGTTTATATAGATGAGGAATAGGAAGGGTCCCAATATTGAGCCCTGTGGCACGCCCAAAGAAACCAATGATCCTGGTGATCGTTCTCCGTTTACGTCTACCCTTTGTATTCTTCCGTTCAGATAAGATTTTAACAAATTCAATGATGTGTCTCTAACTCCATAATGATGTAATTTCCTGATCAATGTTTCATGACAAACGCAATCAAAAGCCTTAGATAAGTCACAAAAAATGCCAATTTTTTTGTTTTGGTTCGGGATATTATTATTTATCCCTTGCTCAGGAAAGGAAATTCTTGGATCATACTGCCCGCCCTGCACTTACCCTGGGTAGTGATGACGATCAACAAAACAACACCTAAATTTCCAGGATTTCGAAACAGAAAAGGTAAGAAATCTTCATAATCGTTTTCAGCACACATCAACGCACTTCTGGGCATAGGCCTCTTGGTTAGTGAGTCAAGTCGATCAAAGACAAGTCTCTTCTATCGCGCCAGTCTCCAAAGTTCTTTGCCAACTGCATGCAGAGAGATGTTGACTTGATAATATCATCGGACAATGCCCACTGGATGGCCCTATCTATCCCCTTGTATTTTCTATCGCTACGGTCCACTGTCCGTCATCCCCTCTAACCAAGTGTTTCATTCACCTCTACCTTAGCATTTTGGTATAATTTAATTGAAATCTTGTCTTTTCAGCACCAGCAAAGCCGCCATACATACTTGAATCAAATATGGAAATAAAAACCCACAAATGTGATAGAAGATGAACATGAATTGTGGTGTAAACATTAATCCCTCAGATAGAAACATTAATAATGGAGATAGAAAATCTTTCAAGGAATTGGCGATATTAATGAAATTGTTAATAAACAAATTAAAAATGTTGATATCAAAATGTGGTGTTATTACTGCTTCGCTTTATTTCCTTTCATTCCAGGGGTCCTTAATGGATAAAGCCAGCTTTTCACTATGGGATATAATCTAATATAAATTACATCTCAAGATGTAAAATAAGTATTGCTGAACGGGCTCTAGAAAGACTGGCAAGCAATATTTATTTCACAACTTGAGATGTTAAGCTTGGGTTACCCGAGGCCAGTGCTGGCTGGCTTGTTGTTGGCCTTGTAAAAACCTTGTTTTGGCCTTATAAAATCAAGCCAGTCCCGTGCTGTCTGCGAGTGCTGGGGCGTCTAGCCAAATTTACATGAGGCCAGTACTGGCTACCACCGGCACCACTGTCTTCGTGTATCTGCCTGCATCTTAATACATAATTCATTACATCTCATAGTGAAAAGCCGGCTTATCTCCTTCACAAACTGGCCTAACTCCTGCACCAACTCCAGCTTGAGCGACTGCCCTGGATGGTTGAGTAGATCTCAGGCAGATGAAACTTCTCCCAAGATTGCTGTGGCTTGCGGCTAGTATGGTTTTTATAGTGGATGGGCACACCGGTAGCAGATGTACAAATTTCATCCCATAGTATAAGTAAGTTAAGAGTGCTGGGCGACGTTAGCAGGAATTACTGCGCATATGTACAGCTTTTGAAAAGTGACTACTGCGCATTCAAGGCCACCGCTCATAACGTGTCGCGCGACGTATACACTGTCTCCCAGTAGCCCACCATAAATTTCATCATTGGATGATATATAGCTTTATGCTTTTTCGATACGGGGTGGCAGAGGCACAGTTGTGCCCACTTTTAGATAATTAAGTCCATTTTGCATGACAGGGGGATAGCCCATCGCGGCCACTAAGGAGGTTTCCCCACGATGTCCTATGGAGATATGAAGGTTTCCTCACGATAAAACTTGGACTTTAATGGAGTAAAAACCGCTTTTTCGTAAACAAAACCAACACAGCAGAACAGCTGGTCAATAATTCCGCCATCTTGACAAACAAGACACTCACTAAACAAGCTTTCTCGGTTGCCTAAATTGATCACATAATATAAGCCATGCCTATCCCTGCTAAGACGCTAAAATCAGTTCTGTGGTAACGATTTTTATAATCATGTGTTAAACAATGGTTAAAGTTTTTTGTGGTAAGACGGTAAGTATTTACAAACTCACTACTAGAGAAGCTAAACAGTTGCTTACAAAATGGCTTACAAGTCTGGACTACGATGAGGTTGAATCTTTGTTCAAACGTTCCATATAAATAGTGTCTTTGTATAAAAATGTATCTTAATAACCTATATACATATATAAATATATATATAAATACATATCCAAATTAGCACTAATACATATAACTGTTACTTAAATAATAATGTAGAACATAACTTGATAAGAATTAATTAATTACCTTAAAACTATGATAAAATAACTTAAACCTTACAATCTGTAAAACAACTTGTCACTTTTATTACAACAAACTTTGTTTAACTAAGTAAGGTAACTATCAAACTGATAATAATCAAGTAGATTGTAAATGTGTGATAGTGTTTATTTCAAAAGATATATGTCATTGTGGAAGGTAGGAATCTTCTGATACAGGTATTATAATACTTAAAAGGAGATCCCATGTCTGTCAAACGTTAATTCTTACTATGAAATAAACAATTTTGTATTTTGTATTTGTATTTTGTAGATGTAGATAATATAGGCAGTTACACTCACATGATTATTTATTTTTATAGTGAATATATAATTAGATATTCTGTGAATATTTCAAGCGTCCAACTGTTGCCGTTATCAATATCGAGCAAAAAAATCACGTTTCTTGTATGAGAGCCCCCTTAAATATTTATTTTATTCTATTTTTTAGTACTTGCTGTTATAGCGGCAACAGAAATACATTATCTGTGAAAATTTCAACTGTCTAACTATCACATCAGATATCAGATGAATTTTTGGTTTGTGGTTCCCTTCAGCATAAGCTTTGATGAGAACATTTCTTGTATAAAGACGACATTCGCATCTCTACCGGGAAAGAAGAAATAGAGCTTGAACTTGAAGTCGGTTTTTTTAAGTTTTTAACTTGGTGAAATATTTTGCCGGACAAAATTCCATATTGAGCGTCAAACTGAAACTACTGAATGAAAAGTGAAATGAAAAAAATTCCCTTCAGCATAAGTTTTGATGAGGACTTTTCTTGTATAAAGACGAAAATTGCATCCCGACCGGGAAATAAGAAATAGAGCTTGAACTTAATCAGTTTTTTTTTACTTTTTAACTTGGTGAATTATTTTGCATGACCAAATTCCCTATTGAGCGTCAAACTGAAACTACTGAATTGAAAAGTGAAGTGAAAAACAGAAACTTGAAAACTTTAATTATTCCAACTTGAAATCATAAAAACAATGTTTCAAAGGTGGTCATTAAGGTAATACGAAAATAAGGGATATTTTTTCGAATCCATTTACTCCACTATAAAGATTTTGGGTTAAAGTTTATTGAGTATTTGATTAGGATTCTCACCGAAGGAAAACGCGATTGATAGAATTTCCTCAATAGAATTTAATTACGAAAACACCTCCAAATTGTTTTATTTTTTCCAGTAATTCTGAAATCCTAACTAATTTTATTGCGGAATTGCATTCAAAAGTTGGATATTGTGTCGTGAACTTTCCTTGAAATTCTTTTTGACAAAATAGCGTAGTTTATTTTTAAACCAAATGTTTTCTTTATGTGGCTTAGCGGCGTTATTATAATTTAAGTCGCTTTAACGCTTTAACGCTGTCACTTACGTTTACATTCGTATTCCTTTTATATATATTTTCTCGTATCACCGTAAAATTGTCTAGTCTACAAAAATTGAGAAGAATTATTTTTTAATTATTAATCCCCGACGATAAAGAGGGGTGTTATAAGTTTGAAGTGTCTGTCTGTCTGTTTGTCTGTGTGTGTCTGTGTGCATGTCTGTCTGTGGCGCTCTAGAGCTCAAATGGGTGGACGGATTTTAATGCGGTTTTTTTGTAAATGATAGTATACTTCCCTGCGATGGTTCTTAGCTATGATTTATCAAAATCAGTTCAGTAGTTCGAAACTTATTAGCAGGACACAAGTCAACCAAATTTTAGACTTTTTAACCCCAGACGACGAAAAATATGAGTGTCGTTATAGGTTTGAGGCGTCTATCTGTCTGTGTGTCAGAGTGTGTGTGTGTGTGTGTGTGTGTGTGTGTGTGTGCGCGTGCGCGCGCGCGTGTGTGTGTGTATGTGTGTGTGTGTGTGTGTGTGTGGGAGTTAGTGTGTGGGTGTGGGAGTGTGTGTGGGTGTGTGTGTGTGTGGGTGGGTGTGTGAGTGTGTGTGTGTGTGTGTGTGTGTGTGTGTGTATGAAGGTGTGTCTGTGTGTGTGTCTATCTTTGTGTCACCTTAGCGCTAGGGTGGACGGATATTGGTGATTTGGAAAGGCGATAATAAATATTTACCTCATGATCATGATCATGATCAATCATGATCCTATTGAACAAGATAACCATTTCTTATATATTAATTGTAATAATGTATGAGGTTATGCCATGTGTGGCTACCTACCGTGTTTGGATTTCAAGTTTATGAATAAAAAAGATATCGACGACCTGTATATTCTACAAATACCTAACGATTCTCTATAAGGTTATAATTTAGAAGTTGATTTGGAGTATCCACAACAACTCCTTGATTTACATAATGACGTCCCCTTTTGCGTCCAAAAGTATATTGCAACAGTAAACATGTTAATATCGTATTAGATAAACTAATTTATAAAGGCTTTACTGTATTAGAATTTTCTAAGTCACATGTTTAATTTTATTATTCTGTCATAAAAGCATTATATAAAGGGAAAAATCGACTTTGTTATACAGATACTGACAGCTTCTTATATTCCATACAAACCAAAGACATTTTACAGTGATTTAACAATGTATTTTTAATAATATTTTAACACAAATAATTATGCCTCTAATAATATTTATGGTATCCAACCTAAAAACAATAAAATTCCAGGATTATTTAAAGATGAGTGTGTTGATTAAAGGTATCCAAAAAGCTGCAGTGCGTAGTTTGAATTTCACAGACTATAAAAAAGTTCTAAAGACGGGGGAAATAATACGATGACGTGTTTTTTCAGTCACTACACATCAGTTATTTACTAAAGAACTTAATTAAAAATGGCATTATCATCTAACGATGATAAGCGATTTTTTTAAAGGAATAAGATTGATAGATTTGTCATTGTGGTATTATCAATCATTATTTTAATTAGACATAACTTTGTTAACTTCTTACATGTTATGTATAAGAAATAGTTTCAAGTGACATGAACTTTAAAAAATATATATGTGCTATTTTTACATTTAATAAAGGAACAGTCTTAAAGGAACGCATGTTTTATTTAGATTAAAACACAAAAACCACAACCTTCTATTCCTCTGTACTGTCAAACCTAAAAATGCAAAATGGCCGCTTCTGTCACGGGGTCACACGCGAACTCCGCGCGTTAACGTCCCGTTTCATTAAAATGACGATATCTCTATTTTTTCTATGGAAGCTCTCTAAGAAAGTTATATCGTTGGAATGGCTTTTAAATAAGCTACCGGATAAAAAAGAATAGTCCAGTTTTGCCTAGCAATATATTTTAATTTTAATTTTAAATCTATTTTTTTTTCTTTTTTTTTCCAATTAGTTTCAGTTTAGTTTATTTATTGCATTCCATATATAATATAGGTGGAGATTATCATTATGGACCTTGTCCAGGTACAGCAATTTGCGAGAGGGCGATATTACAATATTGCAATATTTCTACGTACTACTTAATTTATATATAAATTAAATTGTATCAGATAATTAGTTATATAGGTAATGTTAGTTTTCATATGTTTGAAATTTTTATTCTATTTATATATATAATATAATTTATATATATATATATATAATTATAATTCGTCATTTAAATAATCATTTACACAATAATAGCATTTAGTAATTAATAGTTGTTTTAATGAACTTATAAATATGGTATCTCTAGTTTCTGTCGTCAGATGTTTTGGTAACTTATTATAAATTTTTACAGTCATTACTAGAGGGCTTGAAGAGTGTATGTTTAGTCTAGAAGGTGGTAGCGCTAGTCCTTTTCTTGGTCTTAGGTTGTGATTCGTTGGCATCTGATCTTGGCGTTTTGTGTAAAATTCAGGATATTTTCGGACGAATTTACAAGTTTCCAGTATGTATATGCTAGGGAGTGTGAGGATTTTGTGTTCTGTAAAGTGTGGCCTACAGCTGTCTCGAGGTTCAATATTTGTGAGTATGCGTATTAGTTTCTTTTGTAGAGTGAAAACGCTTTTCACTCTTAAAATTAAATTATTGTAGAAAGGTCGTTAAAAATGAAAAAATATAGCATTATTTCCAAATGTTTGTAGTTTATTTACATATAAATACGTTATCGCACATAAATAAATAACAATAACATGCCTCCCCATACAATAATCCTGGAAAGCAATCACCACAACCACACCACCACTCAATAAGCGCTGGCACGTGACTGAGGGCGCGATATTTCATTGCCTCGGTCAACCACTAATGCTTGCTTTAGAGTAGAAACAAAGGGTGTTATGCCTTTCTCCTTCTTTTGGCCACGTTTAGTGGAAGTTTGAGCAAGATAGACAAACGCTTTGATTAAATAACGGTCCTTATTTACCGCCTTTTACGCATCGGTCAAAATGTGTCAAATTCTCACTTCCAAATGTCAGGCAAGTTGAGACCAGTTTAGTGTTAGACAACAGCACGTTAGAATTAGTAAATGATACGAAGTTTCTTGGAATAACCATTGATAGCAAATTGCAGTGGGGACCCCACATAGATAAATTGGCTGGTAAATTAAGTTCTGCGGCTTACGCTGTTAGGAACATCAGACAAAGCACGGATGTGGCTACATCTAGGCTAGTATATTTTAGTTACTTTCATAGTGTGATGTCCTATGGTATCTTGTTGTGGGGGAAAGCAGCGGATATTCAAACTATTTTTATTTTACAGAAAAGAGCTATTCGAGCAATTTATAATTTAAAACGAACAGACTCCTTAAGAGAGCTTTTTAAAGAAATTGACATACTAACAGTAGCTAGTCAATTTATTTTCGAAAATATAATGTATGTACGCAAGAACCTTACAACATTTTCCAAACTTAGCGATAGCTGTAATGTTTACCTAAGAAATAATCACAGACTATGTGCGCCCCGTTTTAGACTCGCGAAGGTTAGCAATTCTTTCAAGGGTCAGTGCATTCTCTACTACAATAAGATACCTCTGGAGATTTTGAAATTGCCACTTGAGCAATTTAAAAAGCATGTTAAAGCAACTTTGTCGAAAAAGGGATATTACAATGTTCAAGATTACTTAAATGACAGGACTGTATGGGGTTAATCTGGCTCAACACAGACCTTGCTGTTAATAATTTTGTAATTATTTATTCCTGCTTATTAATCATAACAATTAAATTTTTCATATTTGTATTAGTTAAGCACAACCTATTTTTAAAAGAGATCTAAAAATCAATCTGTGGGAGTTTCTACGCCCTTCTTCTCCCACAGTGGTCCAATGTAGAGAAGAGGCAAAAAATGACGTTTGCTAAGTATATGTAAATATCTACAGTAATAAAGTACTTTGACTATTGACTATTGACTTTGACTATTGTGTCCGCGTGACAGACTGGGGTATTTTGCATCGGTCAAAATGTGTCCGCGTGACAGTCTAGCGGATGACTATTGTAAAAAGCATTAGGTGACGTAGGAGTTGGTGACGTTAGTAATAAAAGGTATTAAATTCATAATTAGGTTTCAGTGCAACATACATTTTTTTTTGTCGCACGAGGCAATAATCACGTTGTAAATGTTTTCAAGTCTTTGTAATCTAGAACCCAACAGTCACTTTTTTTTTTCAGAAGATGTCATCAGATATGAACAATACTTTCTACAATGCTCAGAACATCTTAGAGGGTTTAGATAGTGATGTAGAAGAACTACCTCCTATCTTAGTCTCTCCATCTTCAACTTCGGCCTATAGTCCTCCACCAGAAACAACCAGAAAGAAGAAAACAACAACGATAGATTTGTCAGATGATGAAGGATTGTCTTTCGCAATGAGCATATAGGACCGCAGACTTGTTAAAGTAATTGTTATCTATGACCGCAGATTAGCGGTGGAAGAACTAAATATGAAATCCATGGCGGCGTTTGTAGCCAGCGGAGAAAGGAGCATGTGGACACTGGAAAGAATAGTAACGCGTATAGAAAACAGTTATGCATCCTCTTATTCTCTTAAATAATAGTAAAATTATCGTTTTGTAACTCTGCAATAAACTTAACTTTTTTTTAACTTACTCATGAGCCAGCACAGAAGTAAGTAATGAATTAAGCTAATAAATTCTATGGATTTCCAAAGAGTAAGTAAATAAATACCTATTACTAAATGTAGCCCATTAATGTCCCCACCGAGGGACCAAGCCCTCTACCCGGATACGAGTAAGATTAAGCCATACTCCACCACGCTGGATCAGTGCGGGTTGGTGGTGGGGTGCCATACTGAGAAGATCATAAGCCCCAACATTCTTCCTGTGGCGAAGAATGCAAAGTGCGAAAATGATTTATAAGTTTCACATATATTCATTATTGAGTAAGTATATATTTTTTATGTCTAGCCCCACCGCGCTAGTGCGCTGTGTTGCCGGCAACAGCCATAAAATTTCATCTGATATCATTCGGAAAGCTTCCTTTGTGAGGAGGAAATGTCACACAGATTCAGGCTTTGGCGGCCCTCAGCAGCCTCCTCTGTTCCTCGTTATGGAGACGTCAGAGGCGTTCCTCCTCTGCTGTAGCCAGCAAGATGACTCAAAAACTACAATAATAAAAACCAGCAATATCTTTACTTAGTGGGTCCCTATACAATTTTTGGAAGGACTTTAGCGGATGACCTACTTTTGTTGACCCTGAGGGGTGGAGGGGGGGATGGGGGAGGCGGGAGGATGCCCCCCCTACTACTCCCCCCCCGCGGAAATGCCTAGTTTCTGAGATATGATTATTTAAAGTTTTGAGGTTATGTTGTTAAATTAAAACAAAATTTAGACTGACCTTGATCTTTAAGTGGAGGGAGGGGGAAGGGGGTAGATTCCCCACCCCCTACTACTCCCCCCCCCGGGGTCATTTTTCTGCCTCGACACCTTTCTCCTCCACAAATGCTCCATAATGCTATCATCAAAATTTACATGAAAAGTAGTCACAATAACCTACTCTAGCCAATCGTTTTTGTTTGCATACGCTGCGCTCCGCTCCGCTCCGCTCCGCTCCGGTTTAGCTTCTTCAACGTTCTAACATAACCTATAACCCGATTGAAAAGTAGCCACAATAACCTACTCTAGCCAATCGTTTTTGTTTGCATACGCTCCGCTCCGGTTTAGCTTCTTCAACGTTCTAACATAACCTATAACCCGATTGAAAAGTAGCCACAATAACCTTTTCTAGCCAATAGTTTTTGTTTGCATACGCTCCGCTCCGCTCCGGTTTATCTTCTTCAACGTTCTAACATAACCTATAACCCGATTGAAAAGTAGCCACAATAATCTACTCTAGCCAGTTGTTTTTGCTTGTAAATATCGAGAGAACAAGCAAATAGAACATTCGCGAAACTACTAGAAAAGGGACTACTACTTTGCCGCCCAACCAAAAACGCGGCAAAACGCCCCAACAAAATGCGTTCCGTTTTAAACAAAAATGACAACCTTTTTATTATCAAAAGTGATATTTTACGAAAGAAATACTAAATTAACTTTGATTGACGTAAAATAAATAAACAAACATAAATTGCAAGTTAAATGAACGTTTTTATTAAAATAGGTATTATTAAAAAAAGATTCCACATTTCCTCCTTTTTTTAGAGAATTCTCATCTTTTCAAATATGCGTACAACGAAATGTAGGTAATATATTTTGACCACAGACAAGATTTAAACATATTATTTGCGTTGCGTTACATCATTTTACAAAGTATTTTCAGATTTTCAAAAAATCATATCCTAAAAACTATTGAATTCCGCACCCTGAAACTTTCAGGAAGATGATCAAATGACCCCAACATGATGCTAAAAAAGTTTGGACGCCCCAGTGAGTAGGTCATCCGCTAAAGGTGAGCCCAATTTTTACTGTTATATAAAATTCCCTATAATCACTTACCTAAATGTTCATTAAAATCGACAAATCTCGACTGGAAAATGTTGAAACCGTGAACGATGTTGGATTGTTGGTCCCATCTTCATTTGAAATTTGGGAATTGGCTTCGATTTCATTTTCATCGGCTTCAAACATTACATGATACCGTTAAAAGTCAAATCATACCGATTTAGTTCATTTTTTTGTCTTCGATTTCGCTTTCAATACAATGGCATTTGCGCGGTACGAATTTGACAGATTTAGCCAATCCATCGCTTTCAAAGTCAGATTGAACACGAAGTCGAGAGGCAATAGCCGGTAAACCTGTGACGTCTGCAAGAGTCTGGACGTGATCCACCTAGTATCACGTATACGCGGTACGCGACCGCCTGTTCCCAACGGCGTACTCGACGCGATGCGTGCATCAATTCGGCGGCCTCAACGAATGTTTGGGATGTTTCGGAAATGTTCGCCGTCGTAGGACTCGAGAGCAGTGCAGATTCTGTGTTTCGAACGTTTCATCAAATCCTCATAGGTAGGAGGGTGTGAGTGGGTGAATATTACTACCCTTTTTCGCTTCATAATGTGTGAAAAGTACATTGTTTATTCGCCAAATCGAACTGTAGAATCACGTAGAATACAGTAGTTACTAATAGGTACACTATTGAGTACAAACCTAGTACTACCCGGATGAATTAGGTAGACGCCTCACTAGGATGCAATTGCTTTAGAACGCTGTAATGACGTCATGAACACAGGTTTCAAGTTAATTCATTCGGGTAGTAACTCTGAGTTGTTTTTCGTCTTTGCTATTATTATTTTTTCAAAGAAAGTCATTTACTAATTTAAACATTTTGTTACTAACTTATTACAGAAGGTAACTAAAGTATTCTTAGGTACCTATACATATAATATCCATACATATGTTGGTACATATAGCACTTGACTAGGTTAATTCTCATGTACCCAATATTAAGTAAGTACAGTGGCGGTCTAGCTAAACTGTGACTTTGACCTGAGCTCGCACAGCACATATAAAACATTATACATTCTTCTGAAGTGTAGCTAGCTTCGTTTACCCTGCTTACGCCCTAATTTGCAAGGACGTGATTATACTAAGGGTGCTATACGGGGTTGGCGCGACTAGGCTCGCCCTCATAGTGTGATACTAGGAGAGACTCCAAGATCAGGTATTTGTAGGAAGTACGAAATTAATCTTGTATGACCCAACTCTAACAGCCACAGGCACTATAACAGCGCGTTCCGATTTGTAACATAATCGATTATATCGCTGACAAGGCTATTCCGAATCACAGCTAATACGACAATGATAACTCCAAATGCTTGTTATGGCATCAGTAACGCCGCCATGTTTTGCTATCATCGCCCATGCTTCTCTTACCGTTAGCACTGTGAGCGAGCAATCAAAAGTGACAGTGACATCTGTCCGAATCGCTACTCTCATATCGCCTTCAAAGGGATCCGAAAGGATTTTAAGTATAAGCTGTGATGGACGCTATTTCCCATTCGGAATGGCATCATGGGCGTGAGTAGTTTGATTGTAGTTTTAGCGCTTTTAGCTCCACTCGGAACGCGTTTAGCTTCTTTTTTTAAATTATTTTTTACGGCCGGATCTAGTCCTTTTCTCCTGCGGGGTTACTAGGTACCAACTCATAAAGCAGGCAGGACTCAGAAGAATAGTAAGAAATAAAACCGGTCAAGTGCGAATAGGATGTCGGAACCGCACACGAAGGGTTCAATACAGAAAAACGTAAAACTAAAGTTTTTTGTACGAGTATATCTACCTTTTTAATTTTTAATAATAAAATAATAAATACTAAAGAGGTTCGTGGTCTAATGGGTTTCACGCTTGCTTCTCACACAGGAGATGCAGGTTCAATTCCCGACCATGTACCTATGAGATGCTTAATTTATAGTACATTATACGGACGTTCTAACGGTGATTGAAAACATCGTGAGGAAACCTTAATTATTCTACAGCTGCGGCGATGGGCTAGCCTCCTTTTATGCAAAATTGAGTATTAAATAACTGGCTTAAAGTGGGCACAATTGTGCCTCTGCCACCCCGTATGGGAAAATGCGTGGCGCTATGATATGTTATTTTAATAAATACTACATTCAAGGCAAGGCATGGTATATTGTTATTAGATTAGATAATTTTTATATCGTACATTGAGTAAAAAAAAATGAGTCGAAAATTTAAAAAAATACATCCCCGTACAGTTTCTTGGTGCTATCTTCTCTGATGGGCGTATTTCCGAAGCACTGGTAGAGTTAATTGAGTTTCTTTTTCCTGTGCTAGATTTAGCCATGAATCATCACTTGAAGGAGAAATTTCCTTTTTTAAACTCAAACCATAATCAGTTACGTACTCATTAGTTTAGTTAATCATATTTGATGTATTTTTTCTATGTATATGAGACTTAGAGACGTGTTTGACTTGTGAGTTTGAGTTTGAGTTTGGTAACATTCAAAAAGAGTTTTGTGTATGTAGTTAGGTTAACGAAACTCTTTGCTCGTTGAAACCGGAAGTGATAGATATTGAGTAACTTTCTGATTTACGGAAATAAAATCAAATGTGATAAATAATTTGCTATTATTAATCGTATAATGACAAATAACTAAGCACAAAACTCAATACCTGCAATTAAAGATCTTTTCCAATAAGATCAGGAGAGTCCAGTTGTCACCTATAAACTTCTAAAACAAAATGGCTAAGAATATGGCCTTTCCAATAATTTATTGTATGGGTAGGTACGTAAAAACGGTGTGTTTCATTATTTGTTGTTATAGCGGTAATAGAAATACACCCTCTGTGAAAATTTCAGCTCTCTACCTATTTTGGTTAATCCGGTAGAACCCGGTGACAGACAGACGGACGGACGGACAGCGGAGGTTTAGCAATACTGTCCCGTTGGGCACCCTTCGGGTACAGAACCCTAAAATGCAGCGCGGTTCAGTTTAAGTCCGAGTTTGTATAAAGTAAGCACGGGATGTCAGACTCGTGCTCATTGTTCCCTGTGTTCATGAAACACTGCTTTGTGAAAGAAAGACGACGACATTACAATTATTATTTCTGCCAAAAAGAAGAGTTGGCTGATTGGTTTTACTTTGAATACAGCAAGTGTTTTTGACCGAAGTCGTACTTCGCATCGGAAAATTCGAAATTTTATCATAAAATTGTCTAAATTGCATAAAACTGGCAGATTATAATTGATATTTATGAGTGCCGCCAGGTCGAAGACATGGCTATTACAGTTGACAGACTTATCAACGACGAAAGGTAACAATCTGTTAGATTACGTGGTGTCCCTGCTATCATCATCCAAGGAGAAAGTCTTCCTACCCAAATAACCACCAATGAACTAATAATAGGGAGGCCCTACGTCGTTTCTTGGTTATTTAGAATATCTGCATGACTAATGAGGCCGTGCAATCAGCAATCTTTGAATTTGCCATGCCTTAAAATATTTGCTATGTCGCAACCTGTTTTTCTTACCATCAAACGGTATACCTCTATGTAATCCCTTATGAGGTGAACACATAAAGATGTACCCATGTATTCCAGGGACAATACATATCCCTACGTGTTGTGGATTATGCCATAATATCAATTGACACTACATAATTTAATTTAATTTAATTTTATTTGTTGATTTGTTGTTTCAAAACTGGCCTCAAAACTGATGACAACCTTAACAACATTTAAAAGTCTGAAAAGAAGAGCACTACAAGATCTTATTGATTAATTAAATGAATAGGATGAGACACAGGCCCCAGTCCTGCAAGTAGGTCTTCTTAGTCTTAAACATACTGCAGTACCAAAGGAAGACAAAAAATATAAGTTGCAAAAGTAAAAAATATGGTTAATTTCAAACAAGTCAAATGCCAATTAAGATAGAGGACAATCAATATAAAACAGGACAACAAAAAAACAGAAACAATACAAAGATGGTGCTTCGGTATAAAAGCATGAATGTGGGGTTAGTGAGTGTGCCTGCTCAGTCCTACTACCAAGGTCTTGGTATCAGGTTTCGGGCTGGCTGCCCACTAAGCAGTGTGAGTGGTAGTGGTGCATGGTAGTTCCGGAAGAGGTATCAACACTGACATGAATCCAGCAACAGTTATCAATCAATCAGTATAGCTCAGATATGAATAATAAACCCATAAACATAAACCTCGAATATGCAAACCTGACCAAACATGGGCGAAAAGTGACACAGAGAAGGCCGACACTTTGGCGTACCAAATAGATAGGGTATTTGTCCCAAACCAAGAAGAAGGCTACTAAAACCAATGACGTGATTGTATGCTTACTACGACTTACCAGCTTGATATTCCAGTAGAAATTTTTTCTAAGCATGAAGTTGTTACTTCAATAAAAAATCTTGCTAACCACAAATCTTCAGGGTCTCATCTCATAACTGCAACCATCCTTAAACATTTGCCAGTGGAGGTGGTGGACCTACTAAAATATATATTTAATGCCATTCTACAGTGAACCTTTATCTCTTACTCTTATTCAGACTGTCAAAAATTGTGAACAGAGAAACCATACTAACTGCATATCATGGTCTTGTAGCATCTGTATTTCGATATGCTGTTATTTTTTGGGGCAACTCTACTGGTAAAGATTCTGTCTTTAAGGCTCAGAAACGCTGTGTTAGGGCTATATGTGGGCTTAAATGCTATGAAAGTTGTGAACCAGCTTTTAAAACCCTTAAAATCCTTACCCTTCCATCTCTCTACATTTATGAAGTAGCAATATTTGTAAAAAATAATCCTGATCTCTTCGTTAAAGTCTCAACCGACAAACAAAAATCAGTGCGTGTACAAAATGAACACAAGCTACGGCTAAGACAAACAAAAACCGCCCTCATGCAAAAAAATATATTATGTATGGCGCCAAAGATATTTAATAAAATACCAAATGACATAAAAGTTATGAATTTGGTACAATTTAAACATAAGTTATTTAAGCTATTAGTTACAAAATGTTATTACACTATTGAGGCCTTTATAAATGATAAAAGTATATAATAATAATAATATTTTGAGACATTAATACTACTATACTAAGATAACGTATAATTGATAAAATTTAACAATACTTATAATTGTGTAATATTACTGATATATTTTTAATTTGTTTTCTTCTTTATGCTGATTAATGAATGTAATGACTCTGTGCAAATATTTGTATGCCTCTACGCAGAACACTGCGCTCAAAAAACTTACCTGACATCTGTAAATGTGTATAACCTGTGTTCACAAATAAATTATCTTTATATTTATCTTTATCTTTATCACAAGGCAATGGAAAGTGGCACAAATAATAAAGTTTGGCTTGATAATTGATAAAAAAAATAAACACCACATCAAAAAAAAAGGACTGCAATATTTCTGAACATCTCTCAGGCATTTGACTACAAAATCAGATTGTACCTTCCTATTAATTACTACCTATTCCTCAAATCATATCTGAGTGAGAGATACTTCTTTGTCAAGCTGGGAGAGGACTCAACCACTTTACACCCAATACAAGCAGGCATGCCACAGGGAAGTGTCATTGGACCTGTACTATATATCCTGTACACCGGAGACTTACCATAAAAAATAAATGTTTTTGTATACAGGCAAATGCATGTATTGTGGGGCAACCAGATACAGCAGTCACACATATACAAACATCCAACTTGGGGATGTTACTTTTTCTCTATCCCCAGCTAGGGATCGAACCCAGGACCTCGCATGGCAGGTAGAGCCACATCCGCAGCGGCACAGAGGTCAACGATGACTCACCTGACCAGTTCTTGTTTAGATCTCTTTAAAACAGCCTTTTTAAATCTTAATGTTCGCAAAATAGGACTATTAAAGTAGTTGTGTCTTTACAAATGCAAGTTTGATATCATGCAGCTTGCATTTGTCAACATAAAAACTTGATTTGATTATTTTTATTCAATAGAAAAATTCCTAAAGTCATCACAAATTTTAATTTTTAATATTTGTATTCCTATTCCCCTAAAAGTGATCTGAAGGTGAAATTGTAATTTCCGCTTTAGATATATGTAAATATCTACAGTAATAAAGATATTTTGACTTTGACTTTGCTGTTGACTGGTAATTAAGGCTGGGCACTCTTAACGCTCTGGCTCTGATAGCGACTCTCCTTACTAAACACGTATTATTCACATGGCATAAGGTTAACAATTGTGAATCATAACAGTATGTTGTAAATTGGTTTGGAAATGTTTGAGCTAAAGGGTTTACCACTAGAATGTTTGAGCTAAAGGGTTTACCACTAGAATTCAAGAACTATTATCAATTTATCATACATAACAAAAGAATCATCGCCTCACACCTTTTCCATATGTGGGAGTAGAGGATCAATTGTTTTTTTGGCTAAAGTTAAAAATTAAACTATGTACAATTTATCAATTAGAGAAAAACTACGTTAACATGGCGCGCCCCTCCTCTACTTCATCGGTGTGCTGCCACGCTCACTCTACCGTAAGTAAGCTTGCTGTCTTGCCAGGCGAGTAGTGAGGGATGCGCCACGTTATAGTAGTTTATCTTTGCTATTGTTTGAAATCTAGCTTATATCTACTGCATAATGCAAAATGTTCTCTCCACAGATTTTCCGGTGACAATGTTATACAGTTCCTCCTTTATCTACCGTTTGGCCTAGTCCTCCTTGCGACACGCATTATATTGGCGCTGGTGTTGTGGATAGCTTCCATAATCTTACCCAAGAAGTCATCCATCAGACAGCTGTTATCTGTAATAGCTTGTTGTACATTTGGTAATTAAAATGGACATTTATAATTACAGACTTCTTTGCAATTTGCATATAATAATAACAAAAGTATCAATATTGCTATATTTTTAAATTGATCGTACCTATCCCTAAAAAACCATCAAGTGCTAGTCGGACTCGCGCACGAAGGATTCCGTGCGACCGTACAGTGGTAGGGATGGTGTTTAGTGAATAGTTTGAATTTTACATACAAAATTATTGTTGTTAGTAGCCACTTTCTTACTCCATGTACATTTATAAGTCAGTATGTGGTTTACAGATACATAAAAAACCTAGGTTTTCCTATTTCCTATAATCTTTGGCTTAAGTTCTCTATTCTGTATTTTTTTTTATAATTTTAGACTGTAGTTTCGTAGATAAGGGGGGGGGGGGATGGTAATTTTTGCACTTTTTTATCATAACTTCTGAAGTTATCAAAACTAAAATTAAAAAAATATATTTTTAAAATGTTTATAAAATATTGTAGCCATTAAAGGCAATTTTTTTTCATGTCAGAGTTGAATTATGTTGCGGTTATCCGGATAAGTATTTTTGCAGCAACTATCTCTAATAGTTCCTGAGAAAAGTGCCTGTGACAGATGGACGGACGGACACTCGAGTGATCCTTTTTTACCTTTTGACGTAGGGAACCCTAAAAATGCCCAGGGGCAGCTTCCAAATTGCAGGTTTTTCTTCTAGGATTTTATTCTGTAAATGTGCACAGCAGGCAATTACAGCAAACCTGATTATATATGTTGCTAACCGTTTCAGGTGTATATGTAAAGCTAAAAGGCAAGCGGGACCCGCGCTGCAGTATACTTGTCGCTAACTATGTGTCCGCCCTGGATTCACTTGCGGCCTCGCATGCACTGGGAACTATAAGCGTAAGTTAAAATTTTGACTTAGAAAAAAATTATTACAATATTTCAATTACCTAAAAGTTTTCCTTTGCCAACATGTCTGGACTGGGCCGGCCACGTTGCTTGAATGCAACCTAATCATTGGGCCAGGAGGGCCACAGACTGGCTCCCAGAAAACGCTAAGAGAAAGCGTGGCCGACCCAGGAAGAGATGGAGTGATGAATTGAGGTCTTGGGACAAGAACTGGAGGATGCTCAGGATCGGATAGAGTGGGAGATGGGAGAGAGGCCTTTGCCTAGCAGTAGGACATTATGGACATATAATAATAATAAATAAACATGTTGGTAAAATGTTGTGTCCAATTGCAAAAGCCTGTAAAATTTCGAAATAAAAAGTATTTCATTTTATCTGCACCTTCATCATCGGCAGCTTTTTTCCGCTCCTCCTTTTTGTGGCAACTTATCTGGTCCTCTATCAATCTGATCCAGGGTTTCCCCGCCATATTGGGAATGTCATCGACCCATCTGGCTGCTGGCGGACCCACGCTTCTCTTTCCCTCTGTACCACCACACCACACCACATGTAATTTATTGCAATAAATACTTGAATACTTGAATACATCACCCTAGTAGGAACCGATTAGGGACTTAGGATAGATAGAGCTTAATAATCCACTCCAATAGTGAAATGGCAGTAAACCTTTCCTATAACCTATAACTGTCCTACTTTATTAATTTATCATATTTTTTTTTCCAAACGGGCTCTGTGGACTTGTCTGTCTCACTTGCTTCTCACCAGTAGATGCAGGTTCGAGTCCGGTGCTGACCATGTATGGCGCTATCTCTGCGGCAATGGGCTCACCCCCTGTCACAATATATGGAGAATTTAATAACTGTCTAAATGTGGGCACAATTGTACCACTGCCACCCCGTATGGGAAAAGGCGTGACGCTATGTTTTTTAGTCCAGAAGCAATGTACATATGTGCCTGTATATAAATGTTCATTGTTTGTTATTGTATGTTATTATTTCCAGCTAAGAAAATGGAAACTGCCGCCATTTTTCGCGTCATCGCTAGGAATAAGGAATGCGGCGCAGTTTGTCAGAAAGTGAGTTTTATAATTTTTATTCGACAATCTTCTTATAAAATTGGTAAGTTTCAAGGTAATTTTTATTTGGTTAGTTTTAATATAAGCTAAAAATACTTCAGATATCTAACTAAATGCATGAATTTATTATGGAGCCCAATCGTACAGGTATTAACTTCTAACATTTCTGCGATAACTGCACGATCACTATAAATAAAGGACAGATCTATGCATCAAAGCCCGTGCCCTTTTCCAAACCAGATTAAGAGAAGGCGATTGACGCATAGTTCTAGCGAGGAAAAAAAACACTTGATAATAATTAATCACACGACGAAAACGTCAACAAGTACCTATTCATGGAAAATCGCGCGCTGGCTTTGTTGTTCCGCACGCCGCGCTAGCGATGCGCGCGCAGGTGTAAATGAAGACACTGGCAAAACCGCTAAACAGCCCATACAAATAATGTTTTGAATTCGATTAAAGTGAACATATAGTGAAAAAAATATTATTTGATGAAATGATGATAAAAATGTGATGATTGAATTATTATTAGGTACATATATGTAAGTAACCTGAAATAGTTTTTATCTACACACATATCATAAACCCTCTTTACTGCGTACAAAAACCGCACGTTACGATCAGCATTATGTTAAACTACTTGGTAAAAACTCATTTCTTATCTAAAAAATTACACATTATGGTCATAATGTGTAATTTTTCTACATATTATGACATTCAAATTTCGAACGCCGACGCCCGCCTGCATGCCGCCCCTAGTTTGTCTGTGAAGTTGGTACTGACATTCAAATTTCGAACGCCGACGCCCGCCTGCGTGAAGTTGGTACTACAGAACAAGCTAAACAACTGCAGAGCCACAATGCCGGTCAAACATGCGGTTCCTGAACACATCAAAGAGAGCTTATGATATGTGTGTAGATAAACTAGTGTATGTAACTGTACATAATTAGGCATTAAAACTCTCGAGTGATATTATTATGAAACTCGCCTTCGGCTGGTTTCATAAACCCACTCTCGAGTATTAATGCCCTCCATTATGTAGCAGTCACATAAACTATGTACTAATTGAGTTATTGTTTGTAGACATAAAACCTCTTAGCTGAGATTGTTTTTTTTATTTTACTTTACCCCACTATGGTAATGTATAATAAAGAGCACTAGTGCGTTATAATAAGCTACATTATGAACCTAAATGCGTTGCTGTAAAGCGTCACTTAACGAACAAGTGTGTTGAAAAATATGTTTCCAGACAACACTTCGCGGAGTCCCCCACCGAGCCAGTCCTGGTGCAGCCCGAAGGAGGCCCCACTAGCGGCCGGGGCCTGCTCAAGTTCAGCGATTGGCCATTCCAGGTGCCAGCCAACCAGCTGGTCCAGCCGGTTGCTATAAGTGAGTGCTCAGAGATTCCAGGTGCCAGCCAACCAGTTGCTCCAGCCGGTTGCTATAAGTGAGTGCTCAGAGATTCGACTATCGGGGCGGAATAGTTGCTAACGTTTGAAGGAAATAGTTGGATCCCAAATGACAATAGAATGATATTATAGGGACAACAAAATGGATCCTCTCAGGTTGAGGGACGGCGGAAGAAGGAGACATTAGTTGTGCAATTTGCATCTTGCAAATGCATTCGTTATTTTGTCAAATAACATTACCCAGGACGGAAAGGAGAAGGTCTATGCGTTTGGGGCCAGAGGTTGTTTGTGTGTGTGCATGTATGTCCGTTGCCATGTTCCTGGAAAACTACTCGGGCGCTGCAGCAGCCAGGATGGTTGACGCTTGAAGGCTTCTCAGAAACTATTTAGACATTTTGATGCGGTTTTTGCATTATATTAGTCGTAAGGTTTCATTAATGTGTCGGGGGTGTTTTTAATTATGTATTATTTGTTGCAGCGGTGGAGCGCATGTTCACCCACGTGACCGTGCACCGTCCATCTGACTCCTCCCTCGTGTTCCCCTGGTCCGACGCTCTCTGGTTCCTGTGGACTCCGGCCACCGTGTTCACGCTTACCCTGTCACCTCCCGTGGAACAGGAACAGGCGGCGGCGAGCCTCGCTGCAGCGCTCAATGTGAGTACATTAGCTGCTTTTCGAAATTCGGCTATAGATAATAGTAGGGGGCTCAGCTCCCCGCAAATTGGATAGGACCGTTGGTCGAATTCGTCACTCTAGTTCCAGGAATTGTGCGCAATAAACAATAATGGGGGCTCAGCTCTCTCGGAATTGCATACACGATGACCCCTCATCACATCACAGCCCCCCGGCTTAGCTCCCTCTGAATTGCATCACGGTCCACAGTCCTCCCGACTCGTCGCTCGAGTTCCCCTAGTCCGACGCGCCTTTCCTGGGTGAGGCATGCCCGCCCACCCTTAATAAAAAAAAATGCACTTATGCGAGTGAAAATATGATGCAATGTGCGCTGCCCGTTCGATCGTCGCTTCAAAAAAACTTAAAAAAAAAAACAAGCTAATAGATTTTCCGGCGAGTAATTCCCCAATACACTTAGCATCCACACAAGGGACAATATCGTCAATTTCCAAACTCATGGCGCAACGCAAGTTGCTCAACACAGCACAAATAAGAAACACAGGAAAAGACCTGGTCAACGCATATCAGCGAGGTCAGCAGGCGAGTTTACGCTACCTTTCACTCTCTCAGGAGACTTCAGAACTTCCTTCCTCGTCAGACCAAAATTATTCTCGCCCAGTCTCTTTTACTTCCCCTCATTGACTATGCTGATGTTTGCTGGGTAAGCGCAAATGAAGAGCAACTGAACAAACTCGAACGACTTCAAAACCTCGGGATTCGGTTCATCTTCGGACTGCGAAAATATGATCACGTTTCTCAACATCGCAGGGAGTTGAATTGGCTTCCGATTCGTCTTCGACGGGACTCTCATATCCTATGCCTGCTCTACAATATTTTGTGGAACCCTCGGTACCCTAACTTCCTGCGTGATCGCTTCGAATTTCTTTCTTCATGCAGGCCTCGGAGAACTCACATGGCTACTATGCTTAAAGCCCCACAACGCTCCACTGTAACCTACGAGCACGGGTTTAGAATCCGCGCTATACAGCTGTGGAATGAACTTCCCTGCACCATCAGGGACAGTCAATCACTGAATATCTTTAAGAAACGACTAAAGAAGCACTATCTTTCACTTTCTATTTAGCTATATAATGTATTAGTATTAGTATATTTGTAAGATATTTATTGATATGCTGTATTTATGTAACTGTGTATGTAGTCTATATTTCTTAGCAATAGGGTTTTATGTATGTGTAATATGTATTATATTAGAATATAGTCTTAATTTTACGCGCAATTATTTCCCTTACCTATCATCTCCGTCTCCTATCCAACATGGTTTGCTGAAAGAAATCTCTTTTTAGAGATAAGCTCGCCTTTGTACATGTTTTCTCTATCATAAGTTATCTGTATGTCTGTTTTGTTTAGTACAATAAAGAAATTACGAAAAAAATTACGAAAATTACGAAAAGAAAACTGCATCAAAAACTTGTAAAACAAACTGCACCGCAGAACAAAACACAACACAAACAAACATGAAGTTGTTTCGCCACCCGTAACTCAACAGTTCGTTCGCAACACGACTAGCTTCACACTACCCGGTCCCGAACCCATGCAGCTTCAGAATCGCATAGATACATACATCGTAGATAGATTATTCATATACAATAGTATCCATTAGTGCGACGAGAGCGTTTGAAAGCCCCGAAAAACCCAACGGGAGCGAGCGAGATGAAAAGCTAGCTACTATAAGTTTACGCGTGTAAGTTTCCTTTCCGCTTCGACTCAGGCCCAGGCCGTGTGCAAAATGCATCGCAAAAATTATCTCTCCGCCACTTGTGTTTGGATTGAGTCGTATTTGGCGCGTGAAAATCGGGGATGCTCGCTCAGTCATTATTTATTGCTTAAAAAAGCTAGTGCGCGTAATTTGAATGGAGTTTTGATTTGAGATTTGTTAGGAAAACCCTGCTTTTGCACCGCCCAGTGGCGTTCCTTCTTTGAAAGGAACGCCACTGGGCGGTGAGCCTTGATGTAACTCTCAATGTGAGTAGCTGCTGCTACTGTCGAAAATTGGCAATAGACAATAATGCGGAGCTCAACTCCCCGCAAATTGGACCGGACCGTTGGTCGGATTCGTCACCTGAGTTCCTGAAGGCTGTCTTTACTCTTCAAACTTAGCAATGGAGGGCTGCCTGATCACTGCGCTCAGTATTAGCAGAGTAGCTGTTGAAACTCGACAACAAATAATGATTGAATTTGGTCGTGTGGAACGCAGCCCCCCTTTCTTGTTTGTACAACATTGAATGTGTCAACCACAAATCAAACTTCACCATTCTCCTCCACCAAAGATCGAAGCGACCGACTTCACCTGGGACGCCCTGCACTCGCCTGCCCCGCGCCGCCCAGCACGAGGGGCTGCGGGGGGCTCCGTGGGGAGCTCCGGCGCGAGCGGGGAGCTGCGTCGGCTGGCGCGGCAGGTGCAGGAGGTGCTGCCCGCGGTGCCGATGCGGGACATTCTCAATGATTTGGGTACGTATCCATCTTTTTATTTAGATGAAGTTCCTGAGTTTCGGCACAAAATCAGAGTTATAATTTATTGGCCTACGATTATACTGAGTCTGTCTGTCTGGTGTACAGAATAATGCTGAAAATATCATAGACGGATAGCGTAACAAATGTTGCTGTTTTTAATGTATTTGATAATTAAACCACATATTTGTAAAAATATAACCCAGAGTTTATTCAGCACATAGGATGAAGAATACGACATTGACAAGAGTGTCAATGACAGTTAAGTCATAACACTACGAAGTTGGCCAGGATTAAAGCAAGGAGGCTACAATGAAACCTCCAACACGCCCTCTTAATCTTGGACGACTTCCAGGATATCTTGAACAAACGGCTGGTGCTTACAAGTAGGCAGTGCCTTCGTGAGCACATCAGCAGTCATCTGCTCTGTAGGCATATATGACAACTTAATGACTTCATTGTCAACAGCCTCACGAATATAGTGATACCTAATGTCTACGTGCTTAGACCGTTTATGAAAAACCGGATTAGTGGCAAGCTTCGCCGCAGACTGATTATCACTATACAGGGTTACAGTGTTGCTCTGACCTGTTAATTCAGTAAGAACCGCACGGACGTATACCGCCTCTTTGGCTGCTTCAGACAAAGCTATGTACTCCGCCTCGGTAGACGAAAGTGCGATACAAGATTGTTTGTAACAACCCCAGGAAATTACATTTCTACCTAGTTTATAGATATATCCCGTGTATGATTTACGATCGGCTCCGTTAGCCCAATCAGCATCGGTAAAACCATAAACACGAAACTTATCATGCTCAACATTTTTCCTGTAAACTAGACCCAAATTCATTGTGCTTTTCAAATAACGCAACACACGTTTGGCCGCAGCAAAATGTTCCGCTGTGTAGCGGGTATTATACTGACTAAGAAAACTTACAGCAAATGAAATGTCAGATCTAGATGTCACAGACAAGTACATTAAAGATCCTATCAATTCCTGATATGGTAATCTACTATCGTGGTTAGTGCTATCAGAAAACTTCAGACCTACGTCCAAGGGCGTCTTTGCGCCTTTACAGTCGCTCATACCGAAACGTTCAAGCAACTTTTCAATATAGTTTTTCTGACTCAGCTTCAACTCACTACTAGTACGATCTACTTTAATGCCTAGCATATGTTTAACCTCACCTAACTCCTTAATAGTAAAGTGAGACTTCAATGACGTTTTCAGATTTTTAGCAAGTTCGTCACAATCGTAGAAAACGAAAAAATCATCTACATATAGTGCGATAATAATGGTTCGCTTACCCACTCGACGACTGAAGATGCAGCTCTCATGCTTACTCTGCGCGAACTTCTCTTTGAGTAAAACTTGCTTTACCTTATCGTACCAGGCCCGAGACGCCTGCTTTAAACCGTACACGGCTTTCTTGAGTCTGTAGACTTTATGCTCATCGCCTTGTCTTATGAATTCTTCCGGCTGTGACATATAAATCTCCTCGCTCAAGTTACCATTCAAGAAGGCAGTTTTGACGACAAGGTGATCAATCTTCAGATCTAGCTCCACCGCAAGAGACAGCAACATTCTCAACGAACTATGCCGAACAACTGGAGAGTACGTATCCAAGTAGTCAATTCCGAACTTTTGGGTAAACCCCTTCGCAACTAATCGCGCTCTGTAACACGCTATTTTTCCATTCACGTCGCGTTTAATTTTAAACAGCCACCGATTCTTGACAATGTTCTTATCCGCCGGTCTGTCAACGAGCTCCCAAGCTTCATGCTTATTGAATGAGTCAATCTCGTCTTGCATAGCTTGCCGCCATAGCTTGCTATCGCTCGATTGCAAAGCCTCCTTGACAGTTGTCGGCTCATTCAACTCTATCTCGAGTGCAGACATTGTCCTCGGTATTCTAGACCGTAAATTAAAGGCAGGTCCATCTGCATGTGGCTCCCGTGGTCTACCGCCTGTATCAGTAGATGAGCTCGGTACCTGCTCGTTCGCCTCGAACCAAACTTCAGGCGCTGCCGGCCTCTCCGCCTCAATCTGAATCTTTACATTCTGTGGGAACGGTAGCTCCGCATTCTCCGCCTCAAGCTCAACCTCAGGCTCATCTTCCACGTGACTCTCGTCATTAATGACACCGTCGTCACTTGTCGGAAAGAATATCTCCACGGACCGCTTGCTCTTGACTCCTGGAAAGATTGTTTCATTGAAAACAACGTCACGACTACGAAAAACTTCATTTTTCGCCAAATCGTAGAGCCTATACCCATTGTTCTCATATCCAAGAAATATACAACGCTTGCTCTTTGGTTCAAGCTTATTCCGCTTCACTTTATCAATGTGAGCATAAGCTTCGCAGCCAAACACTCGTAAGTGTTTCAAGCTCACCTTTTTACCGGTCCAGGCCTCCTCAGGAGTTTTCCCCGAGAGCCTTTTCGAAGGTGACACATTCACTAAATGAGCTGCAGTGTTGGCAGCTTCTGCCCAAAATTTGTGGTCTACGTTTGAAGTGTATAACAGGCACCTTACTTTTTCCAGGAGCGTCCTGTTCAGCCGCTCCGCGCAGGCATTCTGTTGCGGACTGTACGGCACAGTTACCTGGTGGACAATTCCCTTACCCTTCAAAAAGTCTTCAAGGTCCCTATTTACATACTCCGTCCCGTTATCCGACCTCAAAACCTTGACTTTATCACCAGTTTGTGTTTCCACTAGCTTAATAAAGTTTTTAGTGTATTCACTCACCTCGCTCTTACGCTTCAGGAAGTACACGAACACCTTCCTCGAATGATCATCCAAGAACGTCAGGATGTACCTCTTGCATCCAAGGGAATTCAGCGGCAATGGACCACACAAATCGGTATGGATTAAATCCAATCGTTTTGCAGCCACAGACTTCTCAGGATTGCTAGGAAAAGGAAAACGGGCTTGCTTTCCTTTCAAACAAACCTCACAAGCAACATGTTTACAAGGGTCCTCCTGAAAACTAATGTCATTAGCAAGTCCCTGCCTCAAAAGCTTCATATTATGGCCGCTCAAGTGACCAAGTCTTTGATGCCAAGTTGCAGTGCTAATCGTTAGATTCGCCCTTAGACTGCAGGTCTGAAGTTTATATGCACCTCCTATGTCATTTGCCTTAATCAAAACATCGCTCAAATTTGAAATTGTACAACCCTTAGTATCAAAATTTACAGTACAGCCGTTCTTAATCAATTGGGAAACAGATATAAGATTCACAGATAGCTTAGGTATAAACAACACGTCAGTCAACGTCGTGACATCCGACAACATAACGTTACCTATACCTGTACACTGAAGTTTCTCTCCACTAGCAATGGTGACGAAACCACCACGCGATTTAAAGTCTGTCAGCAAACCGCGCCTGCCAGTCATGCAATATGTCGCACCTGAGTCTATGTACCACGAAGATTCCGAGCCCGTACTAGTACTGAATGCTGTCAACACAAAGTTTCCTGAAGAACTCTTCTCGTTCCGACAGTCTTTCTTCAGATGTCCTTTCTGTCTGCATTTCCAGCACCACGGTTCTGTCTTTCGATCAGAACTATCCTTCGCTTTTGCTTCTCCCTTGTGCTGCTGCGCTTTTCTCGTCCAGGAGTCACTCGTAGTAGTGCCTTTTCTGGTAGAATATAAGCACTCGCTCGAATCTCCACGAGTAGTCCAACGTTGATCCTGTAGCAGTTTGGATTTGACTAGATCAGATGTGATGGCAGCTCCCGAATGCTCTAGTGCCATGATCATGGGCTCATACTCTGTCGGTAAACCTTTGAGCATCAGCGCACCAAGAAACTCGTCGTCAACAGGCTTGTTCATGTTCGCCAATTGCTGTGCTAATGACAAAACTTCATTGACGTAAGCTTCCATGTTCGCGAAGTTTTCAAATTTGACAGCGCATAAGTTCTGGAGAGTTCTTACTCTTGAACCGAGTCCCTTATCATCATAAGCACGTTCCAGTGCATTCCAGGCTTCTTTTGCCGTCTCCGCCGACATTAAATGAGAAAAACATGACTTTTCGAGGGCCAAGCAAATTTTAGATTTAGCTATTTCATCACGTCGGTTTCTCACCTCGGACGTTGTTTTATCATCCGCACCGTAATCACTGATACAGATCCATAAATTGTCTTGAATCAATGCATTTTTCATAACAAATTTCCATTCGACGTAATTTTCCCGTCCACGTAATTTTTCATGTGAAAAATTTTGATTCTTACTTTCCGACATATTTATTACAACGTTATACTATTTCTGCGGAACCATAACCTAATGTATTTGATAATTAAACCACATTTTTGTAAAAATATAACCCAGAGTTTATTCAGCACATAGGATGAAGAATACGACATTGACAAGAGTGTCAATGACAGTTAAGTCATAACACTACGAAGTTGGCCAGGATTAAAGCAAGGAGGCTACAATGAAACCTCCAACAGTTTTTAATAAAAAAACAAAAGATTATTAAGATTAGGAGACTACAGTATTTCGGGCATATTATGCGCAACTACAAATACAACCTGCTTCAACTGATCACATAAGGCAAATAAAATTAAATAAAAAAACAAAATTAAAAATTTTGAAAAAACCCATGACGGTTAAAACGCAGTTGAAAAAGGATAAAATAATTTTGAAACCCCCAACTCAAAGAATTTATGCTATGAACTTGTTAAAAAAGCCAAGAAAATCCGTCGTGGGCTGCTATCTCTATTTTAAATAGAAACAAATAATCAAGTTACTACAAAAATGCCAAACTAGTGCATTTATGTGAAAAACAATGGATAGGTACCTCGGAAGATAGGTAAGAACAATTTAAAAAGCTGTTCGCTTGATTCTCGCGGTCCCCTGACGCCACTACGCTTGGATAAAAATTACATTTTTGTGTTAAACCTTAAAGATAAATAGGTACCTTTATGATTTATTACGTTTTTTTTCTAATTTTATGATTAATAATTTAGAATCCGTGTAATTTTAAAATCGAATTTTCTTGCTGCTATTAAATGCACTAGTTTGGCATGTTAATAATAATGATTATTTGCTTATTTTTAAAATAGATATAGCAGCCCCCGACGGATTTTCTTGGTTTTTTTTAACAAGTTCATAGCATAAATTCTTTGAGTCGGAGGTTTCAAAATTATTTTATCCTTTTTCAACTGCGTTTTAACCGTCGTGGGATTTTTAAAAATTTTTAATTTTGTTTTTTTATTTAAACTTTTTAGAGAGAGAGCATAGGTATTATGTTAATTGTATTAAATGTATATTATATTTATATATATAATACGTGCTATAGTTTCGGTTTTACCAAATTATTGTAAAATTTGGTTGTATTTGTAATAGGTTGTGTTTGTAATAGTTGCAGCATTAATTCTTGAATGTTTATTTTCATTTGAATAAGTAAGTAGGTTAGGTTAGGTTAATTGGAATATACCTCCATATTACATCATTAGCTTAATTCACGAGTATTGATTTTTGGTTCTGATTTTTAGAGTAATATTTTTCGTACTTCGTCTTGAATTTATTAGGTTAATTAAAATAAGTAGCTATGTTGTTGGGATATCTCTCCATATTTTCTTACTTTTAGGTTTTTCGTAGAGTTATTATATTTTTTTTCGAGTTCTATTATTTTTCTTCTTTATTTGTTAATGCTATTTGCTAGATTGCATATGTATAATTTGTCAAGTTGCACAAAGTATCAACAAAATGGGTCTAGGTCGGAAAACTATAAAAGCTAGTGCCATATATAAAAAACATGCCACTGTCAAAAGTATGGAAAATAGACGACGCGACGCAACGCAGCGCACAAGTGAGGCCTCAATGTAATGTTATCAAGAAAGTTCTATCGAGTTTCTTTAATATTTAGTAGCTAATATAAACTATATCACTGCAGTGCCCCCTAGTGAGTTCCTACCGTAACACTTATTTAAGAACCCTCACAAATCAACCACAAATCCATTACAAAAAAAAAATGTAAACCGCATCAGAATCAAACGAATAGTTTAAGTTTTGCATTAACAAATGTTAACCGCAGCGCCCCCTGGTGAGTTGTCATCGTAACACCTATCTAAGAACATGCACCAATCAAACCCGTACTAATTACTGAAAAACGGCATCAAAATCGGACTCGTAGTTGTGAATTTGCACAAATAAATGTTTGCTGCAGCGGCCCCTGGTGAGTTGTCACCGTACCACCTATCTAAGAACATGCACCAATCAAACCAGAACCCATCACTGAAAACCGCATCAAAATCGGACTAGTAGTTTTTGAGAAAAATGGCAACATTGGTTTGCACAAACATCCTCTCACCCCAAACGCATATACCATCTCCGTTCCGTCGTGGGTAATGAAAAGATCCATGGACGCAGAGGACATGTTCGCCCACGTACCTCGTATATTTCGTACATATTTATTGCACATGAAAATTCACCACATGAACATTCCTGGCTTCAAAACCTCGGAGAATGGTTCGGGATGAGCACAACGTCGCCATTCCTGGCCGCAGTATCCCGTGTGTAGATTGCCTTTATGGTCGCCAACCAATATCAGATTTAACCCGAAGAATAAGAACTGAGTCCACAAAAAACGTGCATAGCGATGAAAATACTTACAGTTCACGACTTAATAATTTAAACAAAAAGTATAATATATATATAAAATAACCAAATCCTAACAAAATACCTAAATCCTGACCATCCGGTCCTGACCGACGTTGTCGAGAAGCTCTTCTCTGGTACGTCACCATCACATCCACTTCACCATATGTCAGTATATGTCAGGAATGCCAGTGATGGAGCGTAGCGTCGTGTTCCTAACGTGATCCGTCAGGCCAACACCTGTTATGCTTCGCTCTGTCGTGAATGACTAGTCACCAGTACATATATGGAAGGTGGAACAGAAAGACAAGTGTAGTCGCTATGTAATAATACTATCTTTATTTCAGAGTCATAGCTATTTATATAATCGGGGTTGCCAACTCAGCTAATGCACTGACCTTTCTAACATGTAGGCTGTTTATGTAGGTCTATCTGGCCTGGTTTACTTTGTACAGGCGCCTACAGCTCCATCGCTCTTTGACAAACCTTGAGTCTGGACTTCCGGTTCTCCGTCAGTGACCAAGTTTGAGCACCGTAGGTTAGGATGGGCAGGATACACATGTCGACGGGTTTTCGCTTCAGTGACAATGGAAGGTTTCCCTTCATCAGCTCTTTCATAGACCAGTAGCTCTTCCAGGCGTTCGATATGCGTCTATCGATTTCTTTATCCTGCCTGTTTTCGAAGTATATTAACTGGCCCAAGTAGATGCATTCGTCGACATAGTTTATTTCCTGCCCAACAACCTCAACCCTACCTTTCGTGCTCATGAGCTGCGTTTTGACCGATTCATCGTCAGTCCATCAAACACGATAATATAGGTACATTCTACGCAAGGAATCCTAGCTACTGGATAGAAATAGCACACAACAGGGATGAAGTTAGGGTCGCCTCAATCAAATATACCAGGTCCCGGAAACAGACAGCGAAACTGAAAGCACATCGGACAATCCAGCAGAACAGAACCCAGAAAATCAACCAACAAGACATGAAACATGAAAGACCGTTTTTTCTGCTCTCTCATCACATATCCTCCCCTCCCCTGTCCAAACTTCCTATATTTGCTAAAGGGTACTCCCCTCTCACTCGAGCAGGTCACTCCCCCTGAAAGAACTGGCAATAAAATATTTTTCATAATTTTTGCCGATGTTCTGTCAAATAAACAATATCATATTTATGATTTTCATCTTGTTAGAAAAGCCCTGAATATTTAGAGTGTATTATTTTAATCTTACCGTGCTTTTCCTTAGTTCTTGTATTTGTCAATTGATTGCCAGAGCTGTCATTAATGCGACTACAATTTGAATTTGAAAGTAGTAGGAATATGTAGATAGAATCCAGCTACAGATGTTATTGGGAATAAAGGTTACTAAACTCATGAGAAAACTCTTAGCCAGTTATCTGAGTATGAGGCGCTTTCGAGTATGAGGGTAAAGTTGTAGGTGAACACAGAACGGATGAGCCGGAAGTGACGTCTTCTTGAATTTTATAAATTTCACCCTTTAGAAATGTAATGAATGAGATGTTCGTAGATTGGTTACTATAGTCCGAATGACATGGCTGTGTTGATTGATGATTCACGATGTGACTTCAGTTCCGGCTCATCCGTTCTCTGTACGCACACAACTCTACTCAGTCGTACCAGCATGGTGCGAGTCGACCGTCGTGCGAGCGAAGTCAATTAGGACAGCGCCTGAGAGTGTTCCCGCCACCAGTTGACACCGCTAAGCAAAGAGTTCAACGAGAACATATGTTCTGTTTCAAAACCCCCAGTCTTGGATGTTTATGTGTGTGACGGCGCTGTTTCTGGTTCCCGCGACACAGGGTATCCTAGTGTGGGGCCAAAACCAATGTATGTGCCTGTAAATATTTATGTTTTAATGTTTAAAATATGATGTGATATAAATGTTAGAAAACATACAAACATACTCACGCCAGTATCCAGGAAGAGGTGTAAGTAGAGACTAAAGACCTTGCCTCCACTTGCGATCCTGGCATGCATCTCCCCTCTCGCTTCCTCAACATTCATTAGTCTCTTCACACAACCTTACCGGTTACGGTTACTACTTATTTGCCCCTTCACAAATGCGTCCTCAATCATCTACAATACTTTCTATTGGAAAACAATCTGTGGAATCCTAAACGCGTCATTCTTTCCTCTTCCAGCCCAAACTAAAAGCGTCGACGTGACGATCACCAACTTCCTCGAGGGCCTCGTGCCCTACACGCCCGAGCCGGGACCAGAACCGCAACCCGGCAGCTCGCAACCTGCGTCGAAGTACGTCACCCCTGCGCCCACGGGGGTCTTCCCGAAGAATGCGAAGGAGCGCCAGTTGTCGTTCCAGGAGCGAAAGGCGCAGATGATTGCGGAGGCTCGACAGAGGTAAATCTCTACCTCTCAGTATCCGAACGCATCAATAGCTGCAAAGTCAAAATACCCTTGGTTACCACGCGCAGCTATTGATGCGCGGGTGACGCTGTGTTTACAAACCGGTATTTTGGTACAATTTTAGTGCTTAATGTTGGCATGCTTGGCAAGTGTAACTGCGGCATTAGTCAAACTCTACCATGAACATATTTGTCTGTGGTCTTTCGTTGAAAAAAATATTCAGACTGGAAAAAACAAAATCACTTTTTCTCACGCGCCATTTTTGACTGATTTTTTCTGAGCTTTTATGGTGAATATTGAATTGTTTCTATAAGAACATACTGTTTTTATTGTTTTGAAAAGGTTATCTTGTGTAGATTACGTAGGTATCAAACAACATGTATATTTGTCGATGTTTTTCTCATGTCGGCTAGATTTGTGTCGAGAGGGAACATTTTCATAGAAGTCGGTGATTCTCATGTCGGTACAAAAATAAACTAAGGTTACAGTGACATTTTTTCGCATAAACTAAGAGAGGGTTTCATTAGCTACTCAGATCTACAATTCGTATAGTTCTAAGAGTTACCATTCCAACAGAACCACTTGATACGTCAGTCAATTGCCGCGCGCGGGTGGGCTCAAAATATGCCGCGGATCCTAGCTGTTTCGCGCCGGCGCGGCCCGGATTCGCGGAGGTTAATGACTATGGCTACTGATAGATAAACGTGCAATAAAGTAAATTGATCTTGCTAAGAATAGTAGATTCTACTACAAGGGCATAAAACAAGACATTTTATCCAAGCATGAAAGCCGAATAAACGCTGTAGAAATGAGGTCTTTGAGGAGTATATGTGGAGTAACATTGAAAGATAGATTGAAGAATGAAGTTATAAGGGAACGCTGTGGATTGAAAGAAGATATAGTGACAAGGATAGAGATAGGTCAGCTTAGATGGTTTGGTCACGTTGAAAGGATGAATGAAAGGAGATTGACGAAACAGATTTATGCAGCGGGTGTGAAAGGAGCCGTCGGCCGGGGACACCCAAGAAGGTCCTATAAAGAGCAAATCGGCGATTTGTTAGTGAAGGGGCAAATATGAAGTACCCGTAACCGGCAAGCTTGCATGAAGAGACTTATGAATGTTGAGGAAGCGAGAGATGTATGCCAGGATCGTAGCAGGTGGAGGTCTTTGGTCTCTGCCTACCCCTCTTCCGGGAAATAGTTGTGAGCATGTGTATGTATGTATGTATTTTATCCAAGACTTATGGTATCCAACCGAGCCCTAGAGGCGGTAGGTTGGTACGGAACCCTTGTGCGAGTCCGGCCTGCGCTTCACCAATTGTTACACTCACACCTACCCATGTCTTGCCGGCAGGATATTTTCCTGTTATATATTTTGAATTTTATTACCATGGCATGAGGTCCAAAGTCGCAATGCCTCAAAATTGGATTGGGTCGGTGAGCTAGCACAATGGGCATCGATGTATCCTCCATAGCTCCGGCGCTGAGCCATGAGCTAGCACAATGGGCATCGATGTATCCTCCATAGCTCCGGCGCTGAGCCATGAGCTAGCACAATGGGCATCGATGTATCCTCCATAGCTCCGGCGCTGAGCCATGAGCTAGCACAATGGGCATCGATGTATCCTCCATAGCTCCAGCGCTGAGCCAGCCTGTCATTCAAAATTGAACATTGTATTGTGAAACCGTGGTGTGTCACCCCGCACGGGAAATGTTGGTCCGATCTAGAGATAAACTACGATAACATGGCGCGTCCCTCCGCTACTCGCCGGCGAGACAGCGAGACAGCGAGCGCACTCACCACGCGAGTGAGCGGGACAGCGTACCCATGGAGAAGTCAACCGCTTGAACCATTACAACTTTCTCCAAGAAATGCCATCGCATATTCAAGGATATCGTTTTCCATCTCGGCTCGGATTTATAAACTGTTTCAATTACTTCTAAAATCCTATTTCCATAGTTGCGGCGATGGGCTAGCCCCCTGTCACGCAAAATGGAGGGTTGCAAATCTGTCTAAACGTGGGCACGACTGCCTCTACCGCCCTCTCACCCTAGAAACTCTTCGGCTTGTATGTAAATAAACCTTTGCATTTCCATTGCAGGTATATCGAGAAACACAACCTCAAAGCGGCACTGAATAACTGCTGAGTTGTGACGTAGTGCAGTGTCGACCACGGTGACGTTTGTGTGAGTGTGAGTGGATGGAATACAGTAAGCTTAAAGCGGCTTAATGACGTCACCAATCCAGGTGCAGAGATATTGTTGTAGATTCGAACCTCGGACCGTACAGAAGAAGAATTGATACCTTGATGATTTTTAAAAGCTTTTACTTAGCACCTGCCCCGGGCTCTGACCGTCTGTAATCGAATCTTGCAAGTTAAATTTGACCCATTTTCGGGTTACCAATTGAGCTGAAATTTGCATGAAAATGCAGTATTTTCATGACATGAAGCCGATCGGATGTTGGAGCCGGAAGGTGCCGCTGGGAACTGTGTAATGATTCGACGCAACCCCATCAACTTTAGGCTCGTTTGATTAGAAACAAGTTCATTTTTACCCTTAATGAAAGCTGTTTTTTCGATTAATAATTATAAATCAACTAATTTCATCTCAACAAACGCGTGACAGTTAGAGCATTCACAGAGCGTCTGAGCGGTTCATAGCTGCAGCATGCCTGGTATGACTCACTAAGTAGTTGTAATTGCGGGGCGACTACGTGGCCTGGTGCCATTTTTGAAATTAATACATTGCGCTACAAATGCTTTAATATACAGGTACATACAATACGATTATGATTTCTTTACCGCTCGGCACTTCTCGGCATTTATCGACACAGATCGGAAGCAAATACATTGCTGTATATATTCATCACAATACACTTTTTTTCTAAGTGGAAAAAAAGTAATGTACCGAAGTCACATTTTGTAGAGCAGACCTATAAATTAAATAGACGTGTCGCTCGCACAATCAGATACTTAACATTGATTTTAAATCTGTCACTAAATACAACCAGTTTTTCTTCTTCAGTTAATTCTTCCTCACATTTCGTTGCGTTATTGTCATAAATCATCTCATAAATCCAGGGAATTATTATTATAAACAATAATTTAAATCTGTTACCAATTGTCTTGTTCATGTGTTGTGAGTAATGTATTTATTAAGTCTAGGAGTTTATTAAGTCTTAAAAAAAAATTTCAGCGACTAAAACCGAGAACTGTCGAACGGAAAAGAATTAATAATCGTATCGTACATTGCTTCTGGCCAGAATTTCCCATTATGTATCGTAGGTACGTAGTGTGGCCACACTACGTACCTACGATACATAATGGGAACTAGAAACAGTGATTCGCCCCATGTCTCTAATTGTCAACGCGTAACTTCCTCGGAAGCCCGAAGTGGGCCGAAGCACAAGAACAGCAGCTAATACTGGAAGATTTACTACCCTTCGGCCACATTATCGGGCTACGACTAGGTAGTTACAAAAAGACGCGAATCTTCGCCGTTGCGCAATAATCTGGCCGAGGGCTACCAAATCCAGCATAAGATAAAATCTAATAATGTATCTTGGATTGTTATATTACATATACAAGGGAATACACATATACACGAATACACACTCACACAGACGTAGCATCAGTGACTGGTTGAATTACCTGCCGCTTAGCCAAGTTGCATTCGCGTGGCGAGTGATAGCTCTATTTTTTAATCACTCGCCTCGGAAGCGAGCGCTCGCCAAGCGACACGATTGGTAGAGACTAGTTGAATCGAGTGATATGAACCAATCGTTGCGCCTGGCGAGCGCTCGCCACGACGCGAGTGATTCAAAAATAGAGCTCCTGTTAGCGAATGCTACTTGCTTGGGGGACCTGTATTGTTGTGGATAGTACGTTATAGCCGACTGATTTATCGAGTAGGGACAAACTAATCAACGTCGTAGCGTTCATACATTACAATTACTATTAACAAATCTGTAGACTCACAAGGACTTATTAGGTTTATTTTAATCTTTTCGTAACTGTATTTTATTCCATTTAGTATCTTTATCTCCTAAACAATGCATGTGAACAATTACGGCCATAGCTTTTATACTCTGTCCGCTCTTTGCGTGTCACAGTTCAAAACCCATACATTTTAGACATCGCTAATAAAAAATGTTGCCTATTATGTACGCAATAAGGAAATGTCAAATGTAAAATAAAGGATTGGACAATGTATAATGAGCAGGTTCCTGCGGTAGTGTTGCGGGGCGGGGGCGCGGGGCTCCCCGCCGGACTGTCATACTACGAAAACCCCGCACGGCCCGACAACACCCCCCCAGCCGCCGCACCCCCGCACCGAAACTACCGCAAGACGTATTACGAGGCTAAGCGACTCGAAATGATGTACCTGTGCCTAAGAAATGACGAAACTAAGGTGAAATAAAAAAAGTGATTATCTGGACTCATGCCCCGACGTACCACCAGCTCATACCACCGGTTTAACGACGGGGCACACCTATTTTCCGTCGTCACAACAACGGTGTAATCACGGGGCATATCTTAAAATACCTCTTTCCCGTGGTTATACTGAAATGAAAAAATTCGTCATACACGTCAAAATAACGACACCTGTCATAATAAGTGATATATGTCAAAATCATGAGACGTGTCAAAATAAGTGACACATGTCAAAATCATGACACCTCTAAAAAATAGTATAACACGTCAAAATCACACGTGTCAAAATAAGTGACACATATCAAAAATAGTATACCCTGTCAAAATCAGGACACCTGTCAAAATAAGTGACATGTCAAAATCATGACACCTGTCAAAAATAATGATACTTGTTAAAAAGTCATAACGATGTTAATATAAGTGAAGTTATGCCTTTGCCATCCTATCTGGGAAAAGAAAGTATAATATTATCACATTATTTAGTTATGTATAACCTTTTTTCAGTGTGACCACCGGGCATGGGTGTGCCCCATGGTGCCACCAGTGTAACTAGTTGATGGTACCGTCATGCTTGATTCATTATTAATTATTATTGAAAATATGGAAGATTATATAGTAAGCAAGCATCTTTGTTCGATTGTATGCAATTATAGCTTCATTAAAAAATACAGAATTCTATATCGCGAGGGAGTTGTAAATTTTTCTTTGTTTGGTTTTGATTGCAACGGCCACGTGATTTTCGATAGCAATAAGACAATCACAATATAGAGCAATACCAATATTTTGATATTCAAACAAATTGACAATATATTTCGATATACACGCAGTCACATATGATATGTCAATATTTTAATTCCATCCATATATTCTTGTATATTAAGATATTTTGCATTAAAACTTCTTTTTCTTCTATATTACGTTATCATAAACATATGGTGTCAGTCGCATAGTAGGTACTATGTAATAATTTTAGTCTACAGCATTTGGCGAAGGCTAATGAGTGGAGAGTGTAAAGTAAGATAAAACTTTATCTAGACTAGAAAATCGTCATTACGTTATTATTATTAGCAGCCCCGACCGTCACTGACAAAATCTATAAACGCAATCTATCGACAGAAGCATGAACTACAACTCAACTTCTACTCAAAGTCTTTTATTTACCGAAGTATTATTAATCTTAAGCTTACTTATGTCTCCACACTAGGTAAACCATACATTCAAGAACTGAACCAAATATTTATCGATATTTCTACTGTTCCTTTGCGTTTCAAAAAATCTCCGTAAGATCCTTCTGACCACAACGAATAATTTCACAAAAGTTCATCCAAATAGGTCCCCGTATGCGAGATTTGCCGTTACTAACTCATTTCGGGATTCATTTATATTTCATAACATAACACTTACATACAGGCACATACTTTGCTTGTGGCCCTACACTAGCATACCCTGTGTCATGGGAATCAGAAACAGCGTCGACACAAACATGTAAAATCCAAGACCTGGATTTTTTCTTCCTCCCCATCCACCACAGAATATATAGATATAGTTAGTAGAAGCTCATCTCGCTTCACATGTTACATCTCGAACTATACAGCTGATGTGCCTGACTTGATTGCTACAAACATGTATGTAATATGTATCGACTGACACCATATATGAAATTGTATGTTTTTATTACCATTTGAAATAAACATTGTATGTAGCCTTGTGTATTATTTTAGTGATCATATATAAATACTGTAGGCGTTACTTTAAATTCACGTACATCGTAATTAGATCTCATTGTAAAGAAATCATCTCTCGTCCATTACCGTCTGTTAGAACGTGTTAATATTGTAAATAGCAAAGTTACTGTGTATCTTGTAACTAGAATTTGTACCATTGATAAAGGTTTCCCCTTATAATTTTAACCGTTACTTCCATGCCGTAAGTTTAGACTCGGGGGTGATCTTTTCGATGGTACATTGTGAATTTCTTCAGGGACTGCCAGTGGAGTGCCCTTATCGTTCTGATTATTAAGTTTGTAACTGTATTTGATGATTATGAAATAAAATGATAAATTGTTTCAAACCCTAGTGTATGTTTTATTCTCACTTTTTTGTAAAACCTACTGCATAATCGTACTACAAAATATTTACAGAACTTGAATTACAAAATAGTATTATTCTTGATGGAAGTATTCCTATATTTGTTACAAATATACTGAGTATAACTTGGTCACTATGATAATTGCTTCTTTGAATACGCCTGAGAAAGAGTCTAATCCCTCTAATTACATAACCGTGTTATTCTGATACTAAGTTTACAAAAGCAACGTTCAACCCTGCTCTAAGGGTTTTTTCATAAATGTTTATCCTTAGGGTCGGGTATCTGTTTGTACTTATTATAAAATTATATACCACGACAATTCCATCGTGCTAGAAACTCCGTTATGAGTGATATCTACAGTGCTAGTCTGCTAGAAATGGTCGTAAACCGCTAGGATTGGTCTCAAGCCTTTAGAATAGTTCCTTAATTGGGATGGAGACCTACATACTACATTCATGCTCGTATTAATAAAACGCTCTCGTTGACTAGATGTTATTTTCATTTGATTCTAGATGTCTAGCAATCATTTTATCAATACAGTCCCTATTCTGCTAGGAATAATCAGTAGCGCTATTCACTATCAAATACAGAACCGGCATTTATTTTATTTTTGTTTTAATTTTCACGTATATTATGTCCAATAGACCACAAGCATCTTAAAATCTGATGGTGAGGGTATCTGCGAGGCTTTCAACAATTTCTTTCAGTGTTTTTATTCCACCTGCTGATAGCTACTACGAACATTGAGATATCACCTCCACAATGAGGTACTTTCTTCGATATCCACAGAGTTACACTCACAGATAATCAGGTTCATAATGCACTCAAAAACTTAGACTGCAACAAAGGTGCTGGGTGTGACGGTTTGTCACCATTGTTTATCTCTCATGGCAGTCAGGCGATATATCAACCTCGTTACTATTTTATACAACCAGTCACTGCGTGAGTGTACTTTCCCGGGAGTCTGGAAAGAGGCACTCATAGTACCAATTCATAAAAAGAACTAACATAAACATTTACATACAGGCACATACATTGCTTCTGGCCCCACACTAGGATACCCTGTGTCATGGGAGCCAGAAACAGCGACGTCACACACATAGACATCCAAGGCCTGAGGGTTTTTTTACCCCCGGGGATCGAACCCAGGACCTCTCGCATGGTAGGCAGAGCCACAACCGCTGCGCCACAGAGGTCGTCAAACTCCAAACTTAACTGCCTTATATTAATACTAAATATATTTGCTAAGACATTCGAAACACTGGTGTATGAAGCATTCTATTTGTGTCTGTCTAAGGCAATACCTATCGAACAGCACGGCTTCCTGCGAGGCCGCTCCACTACTACAGATCTTGCACTCTTTACAAACTTCTGCCACAACTCAATGGATAAGCGCTAGCAGGTCTATGTGATCTACACGGACTACGAAAAGGCCTTCGATCGGGTGGATCACATCATCCATTCCTTTCTATAAGTCCGGCTTTAAAAGTGATTCGACTAACTACAGACCAGTATCAATAAAAGTAAGCAAAGCAAGTAAGCATATTTGAAAAAAAATATCTTAAGCCAGTTATTGACCCATTTTAATATAAACACACTGTTACATAGTGAGCAATATGGCTTCACTAAAGGGCGTTCCAGGGATGCAGGGATAAGGTTCTTAAAGCATATCTTTGATGCTGGGGAGAAGTCAAAAGATGCAATTGGTGTCTTCTGTGACCTTTCCAAAGCATTTGATTGCGTTAGTTACGAAAAGTGACTTTGTAAATTACAGCATTACGGTGTTAACGGGAAATCTCTCGAACTTGTCTTCTCGTATCTCTCGAACTTGTCGTCTTGTCTTAGTAATAGAATCCAGAAAGTTGATGTGAATGGAGAGAGGTCATCTGGATATCTTATCGCAATGGGTGTCCCTCAAAGTTCAATGTTGGGCCCGTTTTTGTTTTTGGTATATATTAACGATTTTGCCTTTATTGTAAAAAAACATGTGATTTTGTTTTGTTTGCTGATGATACTTCACTTATTTTTAAGATTGACAGAACCCAGAACAATTTTGACGATGTTAACAAAGCGATCACGCTAGTTCTTAAGTGGTTTACCAGCAATAATTTAGTGATAAACTCAAAAAATAACAAATATGTGAAATTCTCGCAACCCAATGTCAGAAGGGATCCTACTTTAAGTATTTTAATGAATGACGAGCCTTTAGACCTGGTACAGTCGACTTAATTCTTGGGTATTAATCTACATAATTGCAGATTCATCGTAGATAGCTGGAAGATCGAGCTCTACTGCTTTTGCTGTACGAAAAATTAGACAGCTTGTCACTTCCGACTAAGAATGTGTCGCCGATGAGCATCATGTCAAACGCGGTAGTCCCTCAGGAACACGTGGAGCAGCCACTTCTTCCCTGTTAGCGACTGCGCGTTCCAGTGGACGTCCCTGAGCGGCTCATGCATTGCAAAGCAGAGCGGTGAGTCTGCCCAGGGTAGTGGGGTCCCTTATGAAGGCAAGCTGGTGGTTCTGGTAGGTCCTCCAAGAATTATATTTTGAAGCCTCCTTGAAGGGGGAGGCGAGCAAGGTTGACTTTGCTCGTTGCTGCCGATTTTACAAATGCTGTGTATCGCAGCGTGTCCAGCGATCCCTTATTTTCTCCGTAGAGGTTCATCAAGATCTTCTTGCCAGTATTTCGTACTTCTTGGAGTTTAGATCAAGAAAAATGTTGGCGGGGTCTATCTATACAGTGGATTCTTTTGAGGACGTTGCACGACTTCATCTTTTCTTGCCAGAAAAGGGCAGAGGTGGTATAGTGATGGCATGCAGGAATAAGACAATCTCTCCTGAAACCTTCATTTCTCCATATGTGAAGACATTTTCTGGATATGTTATAAAATTCAAAGTACTGACTGACTGATCAAAGCACAGCCTAAGCACCTGGTCTTAGAGACAGAACACTTTGTACAAGGGTTTCTTAAATAGCGCAGAGTAGTACTAAGAAGATATTTGGCGCAATTCATACATTAAGGGTGGGAAATGAGGGGGTGAATGAAAATCAAAAACTACTTTCTTATGATTTTCATCAGGGACAATCAGTGGAGTCCCCTTATGGGTTCGATTATTAGGTTTATAACTGTATTTGATGATTATGAAATAAAATGATAAATTGTTTCAAACACTAGTGTATGATTTATTCTCACTTTTTTGTAAAATCTATTGCATAATCGTACTAGAAAATATTTACAGAATTTGAATTACAAACTAGTATTACTCTGGATGGAAGCATTCCTATACTTGTCACAAATTCCAATAGAACTGATTATAACTTGGTCATTACGATGATTGCTTCTTTGAATACGCCTGAGAAAGAGTCTAATCCCTCTATTTACATGACCGTGTTGTACTGATACTAAGTTTACAAATGCAACGTTCAACCCTACTCTAAGGGTTTTTTCATATATGTTTATCCTTAGAGTCAGGTATCTGCTTGTACTTATATTTTATGAAGTCAGCTTAAAATTATATACCACGTCAATTCCGTCTTGCTAGAAAATCTAGTCCTATACCGGTATGAGGGATATATACAGTGCTAGTGTGCTAGGAATGGTCCTAAACCGCTAGGATTGGTCTCACACCTTTAGGAGTTCCTAATCTGGGATTGAGACCTACATTCTTGCTTGCTTTATTAATATAAAACGCCTTTGTTTACTTTAGATGATATTTTCTTTTGATTCTAGATGTTAAGCAATCGTTTTATCAATATGGGCTCCATTCTGCTAGGAATAATCACTAGCATCATTCACTATCAAATACAAAACCTGCATTAATTTTATATTGCTTTAACTTTAACGTATAAGTATATTATGTCGAATAGATCACAAGCATCTTAAAAATCTAAATACTAAGATTTATTGCGAAATATCGCAGTTGGTTGACAGTTTGGCGCGGAAACAGACCCATCATGCGTCTAGTGACAGGAAGACAGGAAGGAAGGGTGAGTATACTCCAGCAAAAGTAATTTCCTAGAAGATTTCTGGTTTATGAAATAATTAGTCCAACATGCCCTATTAATGTCGGTGAAATTTCAGAATTAGTCCTATTGTAGTTAAGAAGTTATTAACGAAAAAATGGTTTTTGCAAAAAAATCTAAACGGCTGATCGATCGTAGGCTGGTGAAAATTGGTACACAGGTACTTCATTATTAGGCCAAAACCAAAACATGGATTTCTCCATGACCACAAGAGCGACCAAGTTTGCTGATCTCGGACCAACTGGACTAATTATGAAGTACCTGTGTACCAAGTTTCAGTCAGCATGATCAGCCGTTTAGATTTTTTTCTAAAAACGTTTTTCGTTAATAACTTTTTAACTACAAAAGGACTAATTCTGTAATTTCACCGACATTTATAGGGCATGGTGGACAAATTATTTCATAAACAAGAAATCTTCTGGGAAACAACTTTTGTTGTTGTTGTTGTAATGAGAGGAAGACACAGGAAGTAAGGGACAAATCTATGCGTCCATCTCCTCCTCCTTCTTTCGCTTAGAAAAGGAACGAGAGACTGACGCATAGCTCTGTCCCTTACTTCCTCTCTCTAGACCCTGATGGGTGTTTAAAAAAAAACCGTTTCACTTTACTTAAAGTTTTGTATTTTTGTTGAAATTAAATTTAAAATGCTGTTAGTATGATGTATGAATAAGAATAATTTAGTATGAATGAGAATAATTTATACCCCAGTTTGCAACCCTGAAAGCCCTGTGCAGCTCCCTTGGTGCTCGAAAACTGCGAAATTCTGGCACTTGCTGCAGTTTTTTTCAAGAAAACTACTAAGCTAATTGTTATTAGGGTATATTTTACCCTAATTTAATTTGCTACAAATTGATTCCCATCGCAGCTAGGTATTTTGTTTGCGGAGATCCCACCAGTCTAAAATGAGCAATTTTTTTTCCAAAAAGTTAATAAAATATCGGTAGTCAATGGAAAAACGAGCATACGCTGTAGCACTTATTAACCCTGCCTATCTGCAAGTGCACGAGCCTAAGCACGCTTCTTGCATTTGCAAGCCACCATCGCTAGTAGCCCGGGATTTTGTCGACCCCCAACTATTTTAGCACCTGGTGTTTCTGGTAGATACTCCAAGAATGGTATTTTGAAGCCTCCTTGAAGAGGGAGGCGAGCAAGGTTGACTTTGCTCGTTGCTGCCGATTTTACAAATGCTGTGGATGTCCAGCATTCCCTTATGTTCTCCGTAGAGGTTCATCAAGATCTTATCGCCAGCATTTGTAGTTCTTGGAGTTTAAATCAAGGAAAATGTTGGCGAGGTCTATAAAGTGGATTCTTTTGAGGATGTTCCACGACTTCATCTAATCTTGCCAGATAAGAGCAGAGGTGGTATACTGATGGCATGCAGGAATAAAACCATCTCTCGTGAAACCTTTATTTCCCCATATGTGAAGGCATTTTCTGGATGTTATAAAATTCAAAGTACAGACTGGCTGACATACTGACTGACTGATCAACGCACAGCCTAAGCACCTGGTCCTACAGACATAAAACTTTGTAAAGGGGTTACTTAAATAGCGTAGGTAGTACTAAGAAGATATTTGGCGAAATTCATCCCCTTATGGTGGGAAATGGCCCCCCCATTAGTTTGAATGAAAATAAAAACTACTTATGATTTTCATCAGGGACTGGCTAGTAGAGTTCCCTTATGGTTCTGATTATTAAGTTTGTAACTAACTGTATTTGATGATTATGAAATAAAATGATAAATTGTTTCAGACACTAGTGTATGATTTATTCTCACTTTTTTTTAAAACCTATTGCATATTATTCTGGATGGAAGCATTCCTATACTTGTCACAAATTACAATAAAACTGATTATAACTTGGTCACTACGCTGATTGCTTCTTTGAATACGCCTGAGAAAGAGTCTAATCCCTCTATTGAAATGACCGTGTTATACTGATTCTTAGTTTACAAAAGCAACGTTCAACCCTACTCTAAGGGTTTTTTCATGTATATTTATCCTTAGAGTCAGGTATCTGCTTGTACTTATATTTTATGAAGTCAGCTTAAAATTATATACCACGTCAATTCCGTCTTGCTAGAAAATCTAGTCCTATGAGGGATATCTACAGTGCTAGTCTGCTCCTCCAATGGTCCTAAATCGCTATGATTGGTCTCAAACCTTTAGGATAGTTCCTAAACTAGGATTGAGACCTACATTCTTGCTCGTATTGATAAAACGCCTTTGTTTACTTTAGATGATATTTTCGTTTGATTCTAGATGTCAAGCAATCGTTTTATCAATACGGGCCCCATTCTGCTAGGAATATTTACTAGCGCCATTCACTATGAAATACAGAAGCTGCATTAATTTTATTTTTACTCTAATTTTCACGTAACTATATTATGTCAAATAGACCACAAGGATCTTAAAAAATCTAAATACTAAGATTTTTTGCGAAATATCGCAGTTGTTTGACAGTTTGACGCGAAAACGGACCCATTATGCGTCTAGTGACAGGAAGCCACAGGAAGCAAGGGTGAGTATACGCCCAGCAAAAGATGTTTCCTAGAACATTTCTGGTTTATGAAATAATTAGTCCAACATGCCCTATAAAGTCAGTGAAATTTCAGAATTAGTCCTATTATAGTTAAGAAGTTATAAACGAAAAATTGATTTTGCTAAAAAATCTAAACGGCTGATCGTAGGCTGGTCAAACATGATACACAGGTTCTTTATTATTACTCCAATTGGTCTGAGAACAGCAAAAATCGTCGCTCTTGTGGTTATGGATAAATCCAAGTTTTTGCTGTAGGTAGGTATTTTATTAACAAACTTGCATACCCTGTAGGTATAAAATCACATTCATTAAGAACAAATCCATGTTTCCGAATGAGAAGCTTAATGTTGAAAATGTAGCTGATCAGTGCTGTGCAATGCACGCAAGTGCTCTATCCCAGGTGTGTGTTATGCGGCTTAAGATGAAAGTCATTTTACCGGGCAGGCGCCTTTTTCATTCGGTCGGTTTGCTTCGGAAACCGTTATTGCTTAGAATTTTACTTAATAAAACCCTTAATTATGGATGGTTTTTCTTGACTTTTCAGGTTAGGTTATTGAATAGTTGGACTAATTTTGTGATGAATTTCAAGTATATATGTAAACTCTTTATTCGTATAATCGGTAAGCATATCATTAGGCAAATAACTCATTTTGCTATCACTAGTTAAATATTGCTGATATCATTACAAAACTCAAGACATACTTCAAGATTGGTGTGTAGATTACATTGATGTCATGATTGATAAATGTAATGTCAAAATATTAAAAAAAGTTAATTAATTACTCACAGATTTTATAGACTTTCATTAGACGTTGATTGCGGGTTAACTATACTGATTTTCGTATTTATTTTTCCGGACTAATTTGAACTAATTGCCATGAACAATCATGCCAATTTTTGGCTTCATACGATGCTTAGTTTACGAGATCTAGAAAACAAAAGCAAAAGCTTAGATATCTCCATAACCACAAGAGCGACCAACTTTGCTGTTCTCGGACCAATTGGACTAATTATGAAGTACCTGTGTACCAAGTTTCACCAGCCAAAATTAGCCGTTTAGTTGGACTAATCATTCCATACACCAGATATCGTCTAGGAAACAACTTTTTGCTGGGCGTATGCTCATTGAATAAGGGCAAAATCTATGCGTCAATCTCCTCCTCCTTTTTTCGCATAGAAAAGGAAAGAGAGACTGTCAGACCCCCTGACTTCCTGTGTCTTCCTGACACTAGACCCTGATGGGTGATTTAAAAATTGTTCCGTTTCGCTTTATTTTAAAATCGTAATTATTGTTGAAATTCAATTCAAAATAAAAAACGTGCAAAAGAGACCTTTTGTTTTTAGGTCTCAAAATATGATTAAATATGATAAATATCCATAATTTACCTTTCCTATTAGTACAGTTTATAAAATCATCCAATATCACGAACACGCTTGTACCAACGATTTTTTACTATGTTGTTATTACCCTGAGAGTAAGTTTATACCCAAGTTTATAGCCCTGAAAACCCTGTGCCACTCCCGTGGTGCTCGAAAAACTGCGAACTTCTGGCAGTTGCTTTAGTTTTTTCGAGAAAGCTACTAAGCTAATTGTTATTATAGTGTAAGGGATGAGGTGCCAGAGCCGGTATAAAAGCCAGCACGCCGCCTGCCCGGGTCTCTTTTCCTCGCCAACCGTCGCCGCGCGCGGACATCTACGTAACGCCGGTGTGATCTGTAGTTATCGGTGAACCCTTTCTATTGTTTTTATTTGGTTTATGTGTCGATTATGTTCCTTTGTTAGTTTGATTGTAAAATTGTTTTTATAATTAATTAAAAGACGAAATGTTATTTTTTAGGTTAAAATAATTGTTTTTTTTAAAGAGTAAATCGCTTCTGATCCAAAATCAGAAGTGGGATACAAAACCTGGCAATAGCCTTGACCGCTCACATTCCAGATAAAGCTCATAAGAACAAAGGAACGCATTCGGACCTAATAACCATACCTGTGTTCAGATCTCATTGATTTCCTGCGAGGTTTACGATACCGAGCTGAACTAATTATGCACACGCATAGTTCACGAAAGAGAACGCGTAGTAGATCGTGCGACAGATCGCACCGACGTCATCGTACTCGTTATAGGTCTCGCGAACGATCACGCGCAAAATCGCGACGCCCTGTCGTTCGTACACGATCTCGAACGCGGTCCCTTGTAACTCCGCCGCGTTTACCCGCGACACGTACGCCTGATGTACCGCGAACATGTCATGAAAACCTCGACGCTAGGGACAGAACTTTGGACACTATTTTGTCGCGATTAGAATCGATCGAAAATAAATTCACTTCTACCCCCGTTCCACCGTCGGAACCATCCGCCTCATCTACCACGCAGGCAATTGTGGACGCGATCCATTCCATCAATCCCATTCGCACGCACAACTATTACGTATCAAACTTTGATCCCGCGATTCATGATATTGACGCATGGTGTGATGAAGTGGACCGCGCCCGAAAAGCCAATCGGTGGGAGGACAAAGAATGTTTGTCTCGCGTGGCGAATTGCTTAAAAGGGGATGCCAAAACCTGGCTGAACGAATGGGTAACAGCTGATCGGTGCTGGACTAGTTTCAAACGCGAATTCCAACCTCTCTGTCCGCGGAAACTAGACTATGCAAATATATTATTCGATGCAATGAGCTCAACCTCAAATAAATATCAGACATACGCGGAATACGCGCGACGTACCCTCCTCCGCCTGCGTATAGTCAAAGGGCTTAGTGACGAACTTATGACGCAAATCGTAATTCGCGGTATCGATGACGCGCAAGTAAGGGCCGTAGCTGCGAATGCCAATCTCACGAGTGAGAACTTAGTGTCGTTTTTGTCCATACATGTAAAACCGAAACCCGATAAACCCGCCGCAAAAATATCAAACTACCCACCATCCAGAAAACGCCCGGTAGAACACGCAGGTTCTTCTCTCAAATGTTTTCATTGTGGTCAAAGTGGACATAAAGCGTATAACTGCTCAAAAAGACCAAAACCCTCACTGCCTACGAGTGTTCCACGATCGCAAGTAATCTGCGCGTTCTGCAAGAAGCCCGGCCACACGGAAAGCGCGTGTTTTGCCAAGCAGAGGGCATGACTAGACTCGCGTAGCGTCAACCTTTGCAGTGACCACAAGGGGTCTGAACGCTGCAATGACATAACAACGGCCGTAGTACAGGGTATTCCTGTCGACGTATTAATTGACAGCGGGGCTCTCAACGTATCGTTGGTATCGTCTGACGTACGTAAATATTTCTCCTGTTTGACAAAACCTACCAATTGTACGTTGAAGGGACTCGGTAACCACGAAATTATAGGACAGTCGTATGTAACCCTTACAGTGGAATTTAGCAATATTTCTATTGAAGCCGATTTTGTAGTTGTACCAGGAATTTACATGTCTACCCCAATAATAGTTGGTACGGACATCTTAAATAGGGATGGCATAACGTATGTCCGTACCAAAGATCAACAATACCTCACACATTCAACGACTAAAGTGTCCAATGTATTCCAAGTGGCCGCCAATAAACTTGACGATATCGCAACGCCTCTTCAGGGTGTAGAAAGAGAATCCCTTTTACAGGTGATTGACGGTTTTGCTGACTTTTTTATAACTGGAACCGCCACTTCTACTGTCACCACTGGCGAGATGCATATTAACCTTACTAGTAACGAACCTGTAGCCTACCGACCCTACAAACTTTCACTAGCCGAAAAACTAAAGTCCGCGAAATCGTCAACGATCTTTTGGAGAAAGGCATCATTAGGGAATCGGAATCGGAATACTCCAGCCCGATAATATTAGTTAAGAAAAAAGACGGGTCCGACCGAATGTGCGTCGATTACCGTGCACTTAACCGAATAACCGTTAAAGACAGATACCCGCTCCCTCTTATAGACGATCATATCGACCGGTTAGGTGATACGAACATAACACGGTACTCATCGCTCGATATGGCGACAGGATTTCATCAGATCAGGATCGATTCAGCGTCAATCCACCGTACGGCATTTGTGACCCCAGAAGGGCACTACGAATACTTGAAAATGGCCTATGGCCTATCTAACTCGCCAATTGTCTATCAAAAAATCATAAATAAGACCCTTAAGAAGTTCATTGACGCTGGGAAGGTCCTGGTCTACATAGACGACGTCCTAATCATGAGCAGTACAGTAGAGGAGGGCATTCATTTGCTGCGCGAAGTGTTGAGAACTCTAACGGAGGCGGGATTTTCGATAAACATACGAAAATGCGTGTTCTTAACCACCGAGGTTGAATACCTAGGCCGTATTATCAGTCAGGGTCAGGTCAAGCCAAGCCCACATAAAATCAAAGCATTAGTAGACTCACCTATACCAGCCAATGTCAAGCAAGTCAGGCAGTTTCTGGGGTTAGCCGGATATTTCCGTAAATACATAGAGGGATACGCATCTAGGACACTATGCATTTCTCGTCTCACCAAAAAGGATGCCACATTTAAATGGGGCCCCGAACAAGAAAAGGTCCGCCAAGAAATCATTGCTCTGCTAACTAACGAACCCATATTAACGATCTTTGATCCTAAACTCCCGACTGAAGTGCACACAGATGCAAGTAGTTTAGGGTATGGAGCAGTTCTTTTGCAAACTCATGATAACGGCAATAAACGAGTGGTCGCGTATTTCAGTAAAGTAACGCAAGGAGCAGAAAGTCGTTATCACTCATACGAGTTAGAGACGCTAGCGGTTGTGAAGGCATTATAAAACTTTAGACACTACTTAATCGGAATTCAGTTCAAAGTTATAACAGATTGTAATGCCCTCAAATCTACTGAGCGTAAAAAGGATTTGCTCCCGAGGGTAGCGCGCTGGTGGGTTTACCTCCAAGACTTTACCTTTGACATAGAGTATCGTAAGGGTGTTATGATGTCGCATGCTGATTATCTTAGCCGTAATCCCCCACGCGAAGTCAACAATATCACTAGGCCACGCAATTGGGCCCAAATCGCTCAGGCGGCAGACGGTGAGACCAAAGCTCTTATTCAACGCTTGAATGACGGTAACCTAGACCCAAATCGTTACCTTCAACAAAACGACCTCCTATACTACAAGTATACTGTTGTAGGCGAGCAAAAACCCAGACTCCTATGTTACATCCCTCGAGGCCATCGACTTAGCCTGTTACGCGTTTTCCACGACGAACATGATCACGTAGGCTACGATAAAACTGTTGACCTCATATTACGTCACTTTTGGTTCCCAGGATTACGACAGTTCGTTAGGAAGTACCTCGATCACTGTCTTGTATGCCTTTCAAAAAAACGGGTACCTAGGGCTCCACATCAGTTTATAACCTCATGGGAAAAGCCAGATACACCTTTCTCAGTAATTAACCTTGATGCATTGGGTCCTCTCCCGGAGTCTAACGGTTACAAGTTTGTACTCATAGTGGTAGACGCATTCACAAAGTTCACACTACTCTATCCCATATACCGTCAGGATGTAGACGAGCTGTTGAGAGTAGCCACTAACGCTGTATCTTTATTCGGTTCTCCAAAATTATTTGTTACTGATAAAGCCCGCATGTTTGAATCATCTAGGTTTGTTGAATTCGTGAAAGAAATGGGGTCTGATATTCATTACATAACCGCGGAAATGCACCACGCAAACGGTCAAGTGGAGCGTTATGCTCGGACGGTCCTGAACATGATCCGCATCGAAGCGAACCATAAAGGGAGTGACTGGTCGGGAACACTTTGGAAGCTTCAGCTAATCCTCAACATCACCAAGCAAAAGACGACTCAAGCTTCCGCTCTGAACCTGATAATTGGAACAGACGCCACCACCCCTGTGATTCGATCGCTCATACGTGATGTGGCTCTAGAGGATTCGGAACCAAACCGTGAGGCGCAACGGGAGCTACGTAGAAGTCGGGCCACCGACTTACTGAAACGTAACCAGATTCGGCAGGATCAGTACGTTAATCGGAACAGGCGCCCACCTCGTGTGTTTAATGTTGATGACATGGTGTTCGTTATAAAGTATTCACAGTCTACGGGCAAGCTGGATCCTGGCACGCGTGGCCCCTACAAGGTCATACGTGCGCTGCCGAGTGGAAGCTACGAGCTGCGTCTCATGAGTGGTTCCTACGGGAAGACTACTCAGGCTACGGCTCAATACATGGTGCCATGGCAAGGAGAGTGGAGTCCCGACACCTGCGCTGCATTTTTTGAGCGTGACTGCACTGGTACTCAGTTGATAGAACAGACTGCGGGATGTTCTGTTAGACAAACTGCGGGCTGTCTAACGTGTGCGGCAGTAGACGGACTGCGGGACGTTCTACGTCAGGCAAACTGCGAGGTGCCTGACCAGCCCTACGAAGAGTGGCCTGGCCACCCATGTGTAGAGGACGGACTGCGGGACGTACCTATAGGCGAGTAAACTGCGGGATGCTCGCCCTACACATGTGTCTATTGTTCATGTAGAGGACGGACTGCGGGACGTACCTACCGGCAAACAAACTGCGGGATGTTTGCCCTACATGATAGCGTGATGAATGATATGGATCCATGAGAAAGATGAATGTGTGTTGAATTGTTGATGATTAAGATTAAGATGTGTGCTAGGTGATTATTGTGAGAAATGATGAGAACAACGATCCTTGAAATGCTAAGAAAGAATCTTTGTGTTTTAAATCAATAGACCGAGTGTGTTTGGTTGCTGAAAGGAGGCCTTGGAAGATAGATGAATGCAAGAAATTGACAGAGTTTTAAAAGTTGTCAATGTTCTCATGTGTCCCTCGAATTACAGATGACGATTCTACGGTGGACGACACTCTTGCCAGCAATCGAGATGACTCCACAGTAAGCTCGCCGACTGCCCACGACGGGAATGCAGAGCTACACCAAGCAGCCGGACCTTCCGGAGTCACGACAGACTGCCTACCAGATCTATCAGATGCCGTCGGGGGCGACGCATAGTCAGGAGAGGCCGTGTAAGGGATGAGGTGCCAGAGCCGGTATAAAAGCCAGCACTCCGCCTGCCCGGGTCTCTTTTCCTCGCCAACCGTCGCCGCGCGCGGACATCTACGTAACGCCGGTGTGATCTGTAGTTATCGGTGAACCCTTTCTATTGTTTTTATTTGGTTTATGTGTCGATTATGTTCCTTTGTTAGTTTCATTGTAAAATTGTTTTAATAATTAATTAAAAGATGAAATGTTATTTTTTAGGTTAAAACAATTGTTTTTTTTAAAGAGTAAATCGCTTCTGATCCAAAAATAGTATATTCACTCTACTTTTGCAAAGTAAACTTAATTTGCTACGAATTTTTGCTTGCGAAAATTTGCTTTTCTAGGACCATTGTTTGCGGGGATACAACCAGTCAAAGATGAGCATTTTTTGCCAAAAAGTTTAAAAATATCGGTAAGGTCATTGGGAATAAGGACTTAACCCTGCCTTTCTGCAAGTACACAAGCCCAAGCACCCTTCTTGCATTGGCGAGCCACCATTCTGAGCAGGATCCGAGGAGAGGACATTGTGACGGACATAGGACCTTGTTCGCTAGTGGCCCATCCCCAGTCACACGGGTTTTGTCGACCCCCAACCATTTTTGCACCTGGTGACAGATGCTCCAAGAATGATGTTTTGCAGCCTCTGTGGTAGGGGGGAGGCGAGCAAGGTTGACTTTGCCGGTTGCTGCCTATTTCACTAAATCTGTGTATCGCAGGGTGTCCAGCATTCCCTTATCTCCTCCGTAGAGGTTCATCAGGATCTTCTCGCCAGAATTTCCAACTTCTTGGAGTTTGGATCAAGGAAAATGCTGGCGAGGTCTATTGGATTATTTTGAGGACGTTGAACCACCTCATCTCACCTTGCCAGAAAAGAACAGAGGTGGGGTTATATCCACTGATGGCACGCATGAGTAAAAGCATCTCTCGTGGAACCTGCATTTCTCCATATGTGAAGGGACTTACTGGCTAAGTTATAAAATACACTGACTGATTAACACACAGCACAGCCTAAATATCTGGTCCTGGAGATACCCTAGTGCTACCCTACGCTATTTAAGTACACAGTTTAAATAGCGTAGGGTAGCGAAATGCATCCCCTAAGGGTAGGAAATGGTTTCAGTTGGAATGTAAAAATCAAAAACTACTAACTTATGAAGATGTAATTTTACAGGTAGGTAGTAGAGTTATGAGACCTCAACTAAGCGATGGATTTTTCAAATTTCCTTCCGGTAAAGGGGACAGGGGGGTGTACTTTGTATGCACATTTAAAAACTACTAGACCCACGAAGCTGTAATTTGGCAGGAAGGTAGTTTATAGCTTAGGTAGGTTTTAGTTCCGTAAAGATTTTTTCGAAATTAGGACCCACCAGGGGAAAAGCGGTGGTTTTGCCAGTTAGCGTAAAAGAACCCAATTTTTCGAGCACCACGGGATTTGCACAGGGTTTTCAGAGTCTCAAACTTGGGTATAAATTACTCTCAGGGGTACTTACAACATATTGAAAAATCGAAGATTCTTGCGTGATTGCGACGTTTGCCTTTTTGTGTTGATATAAACTGTACTATATTTTTTGAACACTTGAAGGATGTTTGCTTACAATAAATTGACGGTGGACCGATCAGAATCCGATTATTATACCTGTCATTTAACCCTTAACCAGGCAACGAGCTGCAGATTTTTCATTGGTTTCCGCATTTATTTGCAAGCCCTACGGTTAAAAGCTTGATGGTCCTATACAAGTTATTGCTACTGTAAATGGCTCTAACCCTTTGAAGGGCGGACCTTCATAAAATGGCCCACGATTAAAACCGTACGGATTGGTAGTCCAAAACCAATGAAATTATGGTGTGTAAATATGGACAGAGCCCTATAAATGGGTTAAGATTCAAATTAAGACTAAACAAGAAAAGTTCATCTTCAAATGTAAAATCTGCCTACAGTCATCCAGGGCACAGGTGAGCCTAGAAAGGGGACCACTGAGACACAGGGTGAGCCTAGTAGGGGGCCACTGATACACAGGTTGAGCCTAGCATGGGGGCCACTGAGACACACGGGCAGTCTAGTGTGGGGGCCACTGAGACACACGGGCAGTCTAGTGTGGGGCCACTGAGACACACGGGCAGTCTAGTGTGGGGCCACTGAGACACACGGGGAGTCTAGTATGGGGGCCACTGAGACACACGGGCAGTCTAGTGTGGGGGCCCCACTGAGACACACGGGGAGTCTAGTATGGGGGCCACTGAGACACACGGGCAGTCTAGTATGGGGGCCACTGAGACACACGGGCAGTCTAGTGTGGGGGCCACTGAGACACACGGGGAGTCTAGTATGGGGGCCACTGAGACACACGGGGAGTCTAGTGTGGGGGCCACTGAGACACACGGGGAGTCTAGTATGGGGGCCACTGAGACACACGGGGAGTCTAGTGTGGGGGCCACTGAGACACACGGGGAGCCTAGTGTGGGGGTCACTGAGACACACGGGGAGTCTAGTGTGGGGGCCACTGAGACACACGGGGAGCCTAGTGTGGGGGCCACTGAGACACACGGGGAGTCTAGTGTGGGGGCCACTGAGACACACGGGGAGTCTAGTGTGGGGGCCACTGAGACACACGGGGAGTCTAGTGTGGGGGCCACTGAGACACACGGGGAGTCTAGTGTGGGGGCCACTGAGACACACGGGGAGTCTAGTGTGGGGGCCACTGAACAACCTTTTGTAAGAATGTACTTGTACGCGCAAGTACCGGTCAAGTCAGTACCGGGATTATTACAGGATTAAATTCGAACCAGCCGCAATACCCTTAATAATAATAGCAGCCCGGACTCACCGAGTCCCCATTTCCCTGGGACGTATGTACGGACCCTTTCTATCCGAAGTGGGCGTTTCTCAGTGTATCCGTGGGTCCGTGCTACACTAGAACTTTTGTGGAATTTAAATAATTTTGAATTTTTAAATAGTACATTGCCTGGTTATGGGTTAACGCATCGGTAATTTAAATTTTTAGCGAATCTGGATGTGTCAGAAGATCTCTATTCTGCTAGGAGTGGTCCTGAGCTGCTGGAACTGGTCCTAGGTCCCGACCCGCCAGGAACACCATCTAGAGCCCAAGTCTGCTCGGAGTGATCCGGGGCGTGTTGAACCCGGGCGTGGCGACTTCCTGCTTCACCGGAACGTCCTGGTCCTTCGATTTCCTATCTTCCGCCATCTTTATTTCAGCCTGTTTCATCTCTTCCTCCATTCTCTCTAAGTGGACAGCGGCTTGCTTGCGTTTGTCACGGTTGGATCTGTGGAAGATAATAGAATTATGTAAAATCTACGTCAACGTAGCCTTCTCGTTTTTTTAGGGTTCGGTACCCGAAGGGTTCCAAACGGGACCCTATTACTAAGACTTCGCTGTCCGTCCGTCCGTCCGTCCGTCCGTCCGTCTGTCACCAGGCTGTATCTCAAGAACCTAGCTAGCTAGACAGTTGAAATTTTCACAGATTATGTATTTCTGTTGCCGCTATAACAACAAATACTAAAAAACAGGATAAAATAAATATTTAAGGGGGCTCCCATACAACAATACCACATACAAACTTATGGATGCACCTAGTTACGTACATGGAGTGTGAAAGTAACCGCACCAATAACTTTGTAAACAATATTTTGCTGTGTAAAATCAAAACTATTCACTCCACACCATCGCTTCCATTGAACGGTGGTACGGAACCCTTCGTGCGCGATTTAGACTCGCACTTGACCGGTTTTTTAACCTACTATTCCTACCTACTATGACAGAAATGTATTCCAGCCCATTTAGCAATAAGACATCGCATCTTAATGTGGAAAGTTGTTCGGAATGATGCCCCTTATACTCATCATCTCAGGAAATATAACTACAATATATAATAAACTGCCATAGACCTTGTTAGTTACTAAATGCCAATATATCTCGTATTCTTGTTCTTGTCGACATATCATCAGAGTACAGAAAATAGCAAGCACAAAACTACTAAGAGTAGGTTTCATTCTCGATCTTCAGCTGTAGGCTGTAGGTTGTAGTTAATTGGTACTGGTTATGTAAAAAATATTAATTTAGTTTTTGGAAAGAAACGTCGAAATAGCTATGATGTATAACAACACAACTACACAAGTTGAGGTTTGAGAGAAGACTCTGGCCGGTATATTAGTCGTGAAATGAACATCCCAGTTGGATCAGCCCGACAGGATAGCGTTGGATCTTTTGGTGTGTACCGGGCGGATCAGACTATTATGATCCACGATCCTGGATTACGGATCACGGGATCACTAATTCAGGGTGGATCTTTTGGTGTAGAGTGGCTAGTTAAACTTTCACACTCTCGCGCCTATATTACTTTTTTTTAATAGTTTTGGAACTAATCGGGGAGGCCCTTTGCCCAGCAGTGGGACACCGCAAAAATAATGCTTTTTTAACTAGGCCATTCTTAGTGGCAGTCATTCTGATTGGATGATTTTATGTCGTATGCAGCACAAGTCGTGTTTATTCTGGCATGTTCAAAAGGGCCAGAAATGTTTTTTTCACACCTTTCATTCGGAAAAGTAAGTTTTGTTCCACGACAAGAGGGAGCAAAATGCTACTTTTCTGTTCAAGCTACTTTTTTAATTTATGCATTGGCAATAGAACACAGATCTTAATAAAATACTCGATTGTAATTTCATCGTAATCGATTAAAAACAAACATGTTTCAAGATTTAACTTTAACGTTATATGGAAATTTATGAATTTTACGTAATATTTAAAAAAAAACCTAATAAATTATATGTTTCACTGAAATAAAAACTATCGATGACTGGTATTGTGATATAATGAATATTGATATCCATTATCATTGTAATATTCGATTCGATTATTTTTACACATTGGTAAAAGTAGCACAGGAATATTTTATCTGTGGCAACTTTTCCCTAATCCTTCACAATCCGCCATTATATAAAAAAATATTGTTTCCGTTGTTAGATTATTATAAAAGTGGTGAAAGTATAATTCAAGGTATAGTTTTTCATTATTTTTAGAGCATTTATTTTATTTAAGTTTTCCTCATAGTCGGTGTGAAAAGTTGTATTTATTTTCGCCATGGGCATTAACGAACATGCGTTAGAGAACTGTAAATGAATTTCATACAAAATTGCAGCCTATGCCGGTATTTTCATTTTATTTTATGCTCAAAGCAAAATTCATCAACCTGCTTCAGATATATATTACATCCAGAAAATAAGCTTACTTTTTTAATGATTCTAATGCTTTTAAGCAGAAGGATATTCTTTTCTAGAGTAGTATCCATAAATATGGTTTCTTATTGCCTCCGCATCAAAACTATCAATGCCAACGATAACTTTTAGTCACTTTCTATAATTCGGCGTTTTCAAGGCATTGTCTTGGAGGACCGATTTCCCTAATTTTTCTGTAATTATTCGGGAAACTGTGTTTTTGTTAATACCAAGAGCTGCTGCAACGCGATCTCTAGGTCTTCTTAACAGAGACCCGCCTCTATCTTTTTAATTGTGAAAGTCTTTTTAATTTATTTATTAAAGATCTTTTTAATTTATGTAAGTTTACTACGTGCTCCCGAGCTTAAGCGTTGAGAATTTTTGTTTGTTTCGACATCGACATGATACAATGATGATACAATGATGAGACATGATACAAGCACAAAAGAAAAATTCGTTACCTAGGCAATCGGAAACCAAAATTATAGCCAGCCACGTCAGAGTAGATACCTAATATCAATCAGTCCGTTAATAAACGCCGGGTCAGAAGATAATAACAAAGGGTAAGATCAATCCAATGAAAGAAGCCGGGGTCAGAAGATATTATCTGAGATCACAACAATACAATAAAATTCCTCGGAATAAACCTAGACCAACACTGCAGATGGAAACTGCACATAGAAAAACTGTGCTTGAAGATAAAGAGCTTTGTTTACCCTCTAAGGAGATTAACGCAGATTTTTATAATAATAATAATAATAATAATACCTTGGACACCATTTACACACATTGATCTAGCCCCAAACTAGGATTCCCTGTATCTTGTGTACTAGACAACGATACACATACTTATATAGATAAATATTATACTTAGATAAACAACCATGACTAGGGTACAAACATCCGTTCTCATCAAACAAATATTTGCCCCCACCGGGACTCGAACCCGGGACCCTTGGTTTCGAAGGCAGCGTCACTGCCGACTCAGCCACTCGGGTCGTCGAATTGGTCGATTGTGACCACAGAGGCAGCTGTTACTGAATTTTTTGATATGGGCATTATTGTGCATTCAATCCTTAGTTACGGTATCATATTTTTCGGAAATTCGACTGATAGGGAAAATATTAAGGCATCAGAAGAAAATGTATTAGGGCCATCGCTGGCATAAAAAAGACGGAAAGCTGCAAACCCTACTTCAAAAAATTAGTCATTCTAACTTTTCCATCGATATGGATCCTAGAGTGATTAATGTTCGTTTAGAACAACTATCATACACATTTTTTATAGAACGAAGCACAATTCATACAAGAAATCTACGCAATAAAAAACATATAATACTTCCTTCTCCTAAATGCGTGCTTCTAGAATAGCGTTTGATATGTTGCCATAAAAATATTAAATCTATTACCAAATGCTATACAACTTTGGATATACATTTAAAAAAAAACCTGTTACTAAAATCTTAAAACATAAAATGTATTATGATCATTGATATGAATACTTTAATGACAAGGAACTGATTACTCAACAAATACCCGTGGTAGTAAATGGGCTGGATTGAGTTTTCTTGCCGTTTCTTTCTCGTTTTAGTCCACGGTTTGTGAAGCGGTGTAGCATTGCAATATTAGTATACCTAGAGTCATAAAATAAAACTATAACAAAATACTGATACTTATTTAAGTTGTAAATATGTCCACTCTAAATATGTTTCGATTAAATTTATATTTGAGATGTTATTGTTGTAGATACTGCTATAATCATTGTTGTGTAGACTCTTTTAAGTTTACTTCATAAATCTCAGACATATTCTTTCTGACATATTTTCTAATATTCAATGTTTGTATTTAGATTTATCTTTGTCACTTCAAAATAAACATTCCAAGCAATCACACCAATATTTTCATTCCCATATTAGACCACTATATTTCCAAATTACAACACGTTATCAGCACGAAATGTGGTAAATGGTTACATGGTTAATGTGAATGTGTATTTGTGTATTTTGTGTGTGACTAAATAGTAAAAAAATGTCACAACAAAGTGGGGATGTTTTATCGAAGTCAAATTCGTCATTCTCAACTTCAATCCCATCGTTTTGCCTGCGCAATAAGGACGGGTATCCGACGTGGAAATTCAAGATGAGGAACTACCTTTGAGGACCTTTGGGTAACAATATGTGGTTATCATAATGATGACACGACCCCTACCTCAGTCAAAGAGAGAAACGAAGCAAAAGCACTGGCCAAGATCTGCCTTACAATAGACGGTGCAGCAATAACGCACGTAAGATGTGCAAAAACCGCAGCCGAAGCCTGGAGATCGTTGGAAAAAGCCTTCGAAGATAAAGGTATGGGACGAAGATTAGCTTTAGAGAGAAAGCTATACAGATTGAGTCTGTCAGACTATGATAATATAGAGCTTTACATAAATGCTGTCATGTCAACAGCACAAGATTTGGCAGACATTGACAAGGTAGTAGAAGACACGTCTCTTGCAGCTATACTTTTAGGAGGCCTCACTCCAAAATATGAGCCCCTTATAATGGCACTAGAAAATTGCAACGTAGATGTGACAACCGACTTAGTCAAGACAAAACTACTTAATGAAATGTCCAAAAGTGCAGCTTCACCTTTAGATTCCGTTTTTCATACGAAGACGCAGAAGTCCAAGACGAAATCGAATTCTAAGATAATATGTTATGAATGCAAGGCACCTGGATACAAGAGGCCAGACTGTCCATTGAGGAAGAAAGAAGTAAAAGCGAATGTGGTAAAAGAAAACGTCAGTGATTTCGTTATATATGCATATGGTTTTATGATTGATTATTTTGTTTTCTTTTCTTTTCTTTTGTAACACATTTACTTATAAATTTTCAATTGAATTACGCCTAAACTATGAAAAAAGATCGTCGTGCGCCGGGGACACTAGTTGCGATTAGCGTCCTAATTCTACTTAGCAGCTGTCAAAATGTATAGAATATGCTCAACTTAGTTGTGAGTAACGCGCTGATTGCAATTGTTATTTTTGGTGCAGGTGAATCTAAATTATTGAAATTGTGTGTCAGTCCCTCCTCTGTATGATCCCCACGATACAGGCTTGCCTAGTGTGGGGATCATAAGTACTGTTTTTTTTTAATCTTAATTTTACACATAAGTCGTCACATAATATTTAAATTATAGTAAAAATTGTTTGCTTTTTGTGAAATAAATAAATATTTGATTTGATTTGATGTCGGATTTACAGCTTTAAATACTTCTGGCACCTCAAACAAGGAACTTTGGTATGTAGATTCAGGATGTACGAAACACATGACTTCTGGACGAGATTGGCTTCAAGATATTTCGATATCTGATAAAGGTCATGTTACCGTTGCTAACGGTGAACATATTGAATGCTGCGGAACTGGATATATTTCGATTAATACACCCAAAAACGTAGTCAATAGGATAAATGAAGTTGCCTTTGTACCAGATTTAAAGGCAAACTTGTTATCTGTGAAGAAAGCTGTTGATAAGGGTTTTATATGTGTTTTTGATAAAAATGGATGTAACTTTTATAAAAATAATACTTTTCGTTTTACAGGTGATTCTGTTCTTCATGCTTGGCCCTGTGGTGGATTATACGTCCTTGATGGTATTGTTGACGTTCCGGATACTGCGGCAAATTTAACACAGGATGTTCACTCTGGCTGTCAGGATACTAATTCTTATCAACTCTGGCACAAGAGGTTAGGACACTTGTGTCGTATAGGCATGAATCAACTGAAGAATCACGAGGTAGGCGTAAAGTTTAAAGTAGTAGATAAAAATAATTGTATCGCTTGCGTAGAAGGTTAACAAGCAAGGAAACCTTTCAAGAAGGTGGCTTTTAATAGGGCTACTACTTCTTTCGAACTGATCCATATGGATCTATGTGGACCATTGTCTACAATCTCCTTTCAAGGAAATAAGTATATGCTTACTTTGGTAGACGATTATACTAGGATGGTATTTACCTACTTTATTCATTCCAAAACAGAGGTCAAAAACAAATTCTGTCTTTTTCAAACCTTTGTAGAGAATCAGTTAGATAGGAAAATCAAAACCGTGAGGACCGACGGTGGTAAAGAGTTTGTTAATAAAGAGTTTGTTGATTACCTCGAATCTAAAGGAATTCAACGTCAAACTACCACGCCGTACAGTCCCCAACAAGTTGGATGTGCCGAACGTACTCATCGGTCGATAGTAGAAAAGGCGAGGTCGTTGTTGGCTGAGAGCTCATTGCCCACAGCATACTGGGAAGATGCTTTCCAGGTCGCCGTATATCTAAAAAATAGGTCCCCTCATCGAGCTTTAGGCGGGCAGATTCCTTTCGACAGGTGGTGGAGTCGTAGAAGTGACCTTGGTCATCTGAAAGTTTTTGGATGTAGAGCACTTGTCCATATACCGTCATGTCACAGGAAAAAGTTAGATTTGAAGGCGAAGGAAGCAATTTTTGTTGGTTATGCTGAAAATCCTAACACCTATATTTTTAGGGATCCATCTAACCCACGACATGTGTTTATGTCCAGAGATGCAATCTTTTTCGAAACTAGCTTTACGATATTAAAGCAGAGGCAAGTGGAGCCTGTAATGCAGTCAGACCCTATATTATTACTCGAAGAAAGAGATCCTTAGACCGAAGACTGTCAATTCTTTGACTGTGTTCAGAGTGGTGGTCTTCCCGAAGCTGGATCACCTCGACCGGTAAATCAACAAAGTGCGGAAGCATCGGAAACTATTGTAGAACAAAGTCCCCCTATTGAGGATGTGGAGCCAGCAAGTTTGGACGAGGAACAACCTGCCCGTGAGCAGAGGTACCCCTCAAGAAATAGGAAACCAACTGATTTCCTGGCATATAATGTATCATCGGTTGATGCCAGCGATCCAACGACATACTATGAAGCTACTTATGCCGAGGATGCTGATAAATGGCACCACGCGATGGCAAACGAGTATAACTCGTTGAGCAAACTTCACACTTGGGACTTAGTTGATCGACCAACCAAAAAGGTTATACCCTGTAAATGGGTTTATAGAATAAAAAAGGATGCATATGGGAATATTACGAAGTATAAAGCGCGACTAGTCGTCAAGGGTTTTCATCAAGTAAAAGACATTGACTACGACGAAACTTTTGCGCCCGTGATCCGTCATTCTTCTCTTCGCACCTTATTTGCTTTAGCTGCGGAGATGGGTCTAAACATGAAGCATCTAGACGTTGATACAGCGTTCCTAAATGGAGATTTGGAAGAAGAAGTCTTTATGGAGCAACCCTTTGGATTTATACAAAAAGGCAAGGAAAACAAGGTTTGTTTGCTGAAGAAATCCCTCTATGGCCTTAAGCAGGCCCCTCGAGCTTGGAACAAAAAGTTAAATGACACATTATTAAAAATAGGTTTTATAGGAACTCCTTCAGAGCCCTGCGTGTATACTAAACTTTTTGGTCAAGAACTCGTAATCTTGGGTATATTTGTCGATGATATTATTGTCTTTCATAAATCTGATTTGACGTTTGACATTGTCAAGAAAAATTTGTCAACATTCTTTGGAATCAAAGATCTGGGAATATTGAAGTCTTATTTGGGATTACAAATAAGATATGATTCTGAAAGCATCCAAATAAATCAGTCAAACTATATTTTAACATTGCTAGATAAGTTCAATATGCGTGAATGTAAGACTGTTAGTACTCCTTTGGTCAAAAAAAACCAATGGAAAAGAGAACTGATGGTGAAATTGGTGAGTATCCTTACCAAAATCTAATAGGATGTCTTATGTACTTGACAGTGAACTCTCGCCCGGACATAGCTTATGTAACGAGCTATTTAAGTCAGTTCAATACGTGTTTCACTAAGGAAAATTGGAATGCTGCAAAAAGGGTTCTACAGTACCTGAAGGGTACTTTAAATTACTCTTTGGTTTACAGAAGATGTAAAGAACCTTTAAGAGGCTATCGTGATGCAGACTGGGCAAACTGTCCGATTGATAGGAAGTCATATACTGGCTATACCTTCAAGCTTAGTGAAGGACCAGTATCCTGGGAATCAAGGAAGCAACCTACTGTCGCTCTGTCGTCCACGGAAGCGGAATATATGGCGCTAGCGTCCGCCACAAAGGAAGCGTGCTATTTACGTCGGTTCGTTCACGAAATAACAGGTAAACTTACCCCAGTTAGGTTAGCTTCTGACAGCCAGAGTGCCATCAACCTCGTTCGAAATCCAATACACCACAACAGGACGAAGCATATAGATACCAGATTTCACTTTATCAGGGAAAAGGTATCCTGTAATATTGTTGTTCTCGAATACTTATGTAGTAGTGATATGCCTGCAGATGTCCTAACTAAGCCACTTGGGCCTGTTACACACAAAAGGTGTATAGTTGGTTTAGGACTACAAACTTAAGTTTTTTTTTGTTTGTCGAGCACAACATCGATTAAGGGCGGCTGTTGTAGATACTGCTATAATCATTGTTGTGTAGACTCTTTTAAGTTTACTTCATAAATCTCAGACATATTCTTTCTGACATATTTTCTAATATTCAATGTTTGTATTTAGATTTATCTTTGTCACTTCAAAATAAACATTCCAAGCAATCACACCAATATTTTCATTCCCATATTAGACCACTATATTTCCAAATTACAATAGTTATATAATAAGGTTAATATTTGTACATCCAGTACTACTGGGTACCCATCATTTGTAACGCAGTAAATAATATGAAACCTTGTTACGAACAATGATGAACAAAACTCATTTTTGTATTTGTATTTTGTACTCACTTCCCAGTCTCCTTGAGTGAGAAGAACATTGGCCCCAGCTCCGCCAGCCAGCGACCGTCTACAGCCGTTACACAGTGCATGTACTCCTGAAACGCGAAACAATATAATTTAGCGTCGCCATTTCCCCACGGGGTAAGCTAATTAAAATCCCTTTTGGGTGTTACTAGAGATACCAGTTTAATAGAGGCGATCAAATAATGACTAACTTGTTTCGTTTTTCACATAGCTACATACTGTTCTCATATGAGTATTAAATTATATTTTTAAATTATAATTGCGCGATGAAGCCACATATGAACACTGGTATTTCCGATGACAACGCCATCTGTTTTTAAAGTTACTGAAATCCCATTTAATTATCTAGTAAACCCTTACTAGTCATCTTAAGTTCATGACAGAGGACTTAAACCGGTGAGTTGCCAAATCCGAAGAGTGTCGACGTCGGGTGCAGATGGCACGCCATGTCAGAGATACCCATCGCAGAAGTTGGTTCACCCAGATAATAATAATTTAAGTCTTAAATTGTAGTAAACAGTAAATTGATTGGCGATGTAGTGCCGTACGAAAATTTAATTTCCGACGACAACGCCATCTGTTAGTTATTGATCAAGTTTACCTTGCTAGTCATCATCAGCTCGTGATACACCACATAGTCCGGCGAGTTGCCCAGTCCGAACAGCGCAGAGGTCGGGTGCAGATGGCACGGCATGCCTGTGCGGCAGTTCACATACTCGCCGATGCCCTTCAGACGCGCCGCTTGTTGGAAGTACGCTGTGGGGAGGACGGAGTGTGTATATGAAACACGTAATACAAAAAAATATACTCGCCAACTCTGCTATGAAATGACATTTATATAATGCAAACAACCGCATCGAAAATGGCTTATTAGTTTCTGAGAAGCCCTCAAGCGTCAACCATCCTGACTACTGCAGTGTAGTCTACAACCGTAAATCATATCTAAGAATCTGCTCCGAAAATTATAGCCGTTTAATGCAAAAACAGCATCGAAATCGGTCCAACAGTTTTCCAGGAAATGGGAACGGACAACACACACACACACACACAAAATCAATCTCTTGCTGCAAACGCATATACCTCCTCCATTTCGTTCCGTACGTTGTGGATAAACAAAAAAAATGTATGCTATCAATATTCCCACTGAGGGGCACAGGCCTTTGCTCAGATTCGAGTAAGTTTGATCCGTACTCCAGCACGCTGACGTTTGGCACTGCGGTTTGTTGGAAGAGTGTCGGGCTAGTGGCTAGTGGCGAACCCAACTGTCAGAGGTTTTCAAGCTGCCCTATATAATAATATAATTTTTGATTTTTAGTTTTGGTTTCATAACAGACCTTGTTAGTAACTCATTACTCGACTTGATAGCCATATTCAGTGGCAGCTTGCTCATCACCTCATAGCAGGGTTTGTTGATTACTGTTTACGTTTACACATAAGCAGTATATAAAAGGGTACCTAAGGCATGACTGGTCATTTGTTATATAAAAAAATAAAAATAAAAACAAACAACAAGGATTGGAATCTCAGATTAACGAAACTCTTTGCTTACTTGTCTTTGCTCCAAATAAAGCGCATGACAAATATGTTAATATGTTGTGAATATGTTGCCTTTTTTCGCACTTTTTACTCCAATTTCTCGCAACGTAAAGCGATATCGAAATTCAAAACTACACACTTTTGCTTCTAACAATTTAATCTATTATCTTTTAACACAGATTTCATCCCTGGCCGCATAAATCACGATTTTCCAAAATGGTGGAAGGTTAGATATGCCATAAGTGTTACATGCTCTTTGAATTACTTTTTATTAATACCTAAATAAATTAATGTTGTGGCCAGTGGCATCATAACTGAAATGTCTTTGTAGCCCTTACAATAAAAAGGTTGAGTATGTCTGGCTTAACGTGTCATCCTAAACACGGAAAGTCCGATGATGTAGGATAAGTTGTGCAGCAGGAAAACACATCGACGCAACTAGCCATACAACATAACAAGGTGTAGTACATAGTATTTATAGTTAATTGTAACTATAAATAAATAAAAACATATTATTACACCATTCCCCATTTCTGGGTGAGTGATTACTGATGATTAAAGACCGGATTATATGCAACATCAAAAGCCCAAAATATGCATGCAAATATGCAAGAAAAATAACTGAAATATGCACTAAAAACCATAAAAATGGCTAAAATATGTAACATGAAATAATAATAAAAACGTATTTTAAATGTTTTTTTAATTTAAAAGGCTATGATGATTTCTCAACCTTAACAATCGTATTTGCGAAAATGACAATACATTGTTAAATATACAATAGTAGTTTATGTGACTGATACCTACATAATGGAGGGCATTAAAACTCGAGTTTTAATGCCTAATTATGTACAGATACATACACTAGTTATCTACACACAAATCATAAGCTCTCTTTGATGTGTTCAGGAATCGCATGTTTGACCGGCATTGTGGCATTGAGTTGTTTAGCTTGTTATGTAGTACCAACTTCACAGACAAAGTAGGGGCACGCAGGCGGGCGTCGGCGTTCGAAATTTGAATGTCATAATATGTAGAAAATTTACACATTATGGTCATAATATTCAATATTCAGATAAGAAATGAGTTTTTACAAAGTAGTTTAACATTATACTGATCGTAACGTGCGGTTTTTGGACGCAGTAAAGAGGGTTTATGATATGTGTGAAGAAAAATATATTTAACCATGAAATTTACAATTTACCTTTAAAAATGTATACAACTAAGTACTGTTCCAAATGTTCTAGACATATTGTGTCTACGATCGCTTAGTGCATGTTTGTAGGCGGAAAAGGACCCTCCTACGTCTAATAAAGTGACCGGCCGATTTTCCATCTTCAGATAAAGTTTATCTGCCTGTTTATCTGAGGAATCTGACTAAAGTTATCAAGGGATGGAACAATCGCCCCTGCAGAATTAAAATTTGGGTGCCATGTTTGGACTTATTATGCCGGGCAAAATTTCACCCGCCCTGTTGATGAAGCATCAATGTGAATGGAGATCGGGCGAAATATGCATAATTAAAATTTATGCTAAAATCTGCAATTACCGCTGAAAAGGGGCATAATTTGCAAATGCATATGAACCAATCTCTATTGATTATAAACTCGCTAACTAAGCTAGAGTAGAAATCGATGGGATTTCGTTAGCGATCGGCACATGTCTGTTGACGCTATAGAGAGGCCTATAACCCAGCAGTGAGTAGATGTGGGCTGAACATATTGATGATGATGATGATGAAGAAAGTAACCTGAGCAGATGCACTTCCGGACGGTGTCCCAGTCGGTCCCGCAGCTCACGATGGGCAGTCTCTGCTGCTGCAGGATGTCCTTCAGTTGTTGCCTCACTTCGCGAACCTTGCGCATCGCCTTCGCGTGGACAAAGTGCTCCGTGCACCACTGGGTAGAGTAGCTAGAAGGAAGGCAACGGGATGTTTAGTGTATCAATATAAATACCTAAATACTTGGGTCACCACTTTGGTGTATCGATATTTATTCATGTGCACAATGGCATTGACAAGGATCGATGATAATAAGTGCTAGCGAGAGAATGTGTAGAGAGAGGAGCAGCCTTCATTGCCGTCCTATCGTCATTGTGGTGTCTTTGACCAGCAGCCTTATGGCGTAACTCTCTGAAGTTCATAGCGTGTGTCTATGGTTCATCTCATGCTCATCGATTGCGGGGTATCACCGAAGGCTCATTCAATGAGCTTGGGTTTGGCCTCCATTATGATGCTACTTGCGTGATACCAATTTGACAGATGAAGCTGGTGCAAGGTGTCAAACGTTAAAGTCTATATGAAGTTCATAGCTCAGACGACTTAAGCCATAAGGCTGCAGACCCCATATATTAATTATAAAGTGCGCTAGGTGTGGTTGCCGTCAAATTTTCGGTCTCTCCTGATGCAAAAACTTGAAAATGGTGTCCTTCGCGACAGGAATTGTTTGATGCAACGTTCGTGTACGTCAGTGTCATGCAGTGCTTTAAATAGTAACGCGGTTCATCCAAGAAACCAAACGCAGAAATAACGGTCCAAGTTGGATGATGTTGAAGAAAGCTAATCAACGTTCGTCGACATCGAAAAAAGTTAAATGGAGTTGAATAATGCTCGACAACGTTGATTATTAAGCTCTACACTCCCTTGTTGCCCTTCCACTGCCTGTAGAGGTGCAGCAGCGTCAGGTGATCGGTCTACGGAACCTGTAACTTCTCCTTTACGGAGTCCGCCTCCTCCTCTCGGCATTACGGCTGGTCAAACACGGACGAGACGTTGGGCAAAGTCGGACGACGTTGGTTCGTTGTTCAACGTCGTTCAACATTATTCAAGTCGGTATTTCAACGAACTCCAACGCTATTTAACGTCGTCCAACGTTCCCCAAAGTCGTCCATGTTTGACCGGACATCAAACGGGATGACGATGGCTGACGTTGGTAAATGTTAGACCAAGTTGGTAAAAGTTGGATTACTTTGAACAAAGCTAGACGACATTGAACAAAGTCGGATGACGATGGCTAATGTTGGACAATGTTAGACGACATTGGCCGAAGTTGGATGACGTTGAACAAAAATTGTCGCGGAGTTCCGCGAGTACTTCACTATTCTATGACAAGGTGAGTGAAATCATTTCCTGTTTACCAAGTTTAGCAAACAAATTGGGTGACAGATAAGATAAAAAGATAAATGGTCTATTGCGAGTCGGACTCGCGCACCAAGGCTTCCGTACACACTTGTAGAGAGCTATTATGCATGTATGTCATGTATATGGAAAAAGTTCGTCCATCACGGGATTAACGTCCAGGCTCGGAAATCAAATTGGTTTCATAGTGAAAGTTGTTGAAAGTAGACCTAGAATTTTTAATTTTTCATAGCGCAACCTGCACGCGATCCTGAGAACAAGGGTACAGGCGCACCACGAAGTGATCCTATAAGGGTTCCTTTTTTCCTTTCAAGGTACGGAACCCTAAAAATGATCGTCTATGGTACAGGAAGAAATAAAGATGAGAAGCGGAAAGCGGTGGCGTAAGATAAAATGGGCGATAAAATGGAGACGAAGGCTTCGGCATGGAGCAATTTGCTCCTGGAATGCGGCCGTGAAAATACTACGGAAATACTAAACAACTAAGACATTGTCGTACCGCAGTAGCCCTCCGGCTTCCTGGACTAAGCTTTATAAAATGGGTGATGATATGTGATTGATTGATAAGATTACTTCGTACCTCATGTTGTGGTTCTTACACAAGATGTAAAAATGTAAAATGAGTCTCTAAGATTAGGCTTATGATTGTGGCTAAGAAAATATGATCCTACAGTATTCCTAGATTTAAGATGAATCCTATTTTGTAGCACGATGTTATCATGTGTCTATTTTCTAGGATAACCCAAAATTATGAGGTCGCGACAAAGCCAGACGACATTGAACGTTCCATGAAGATGGCTGACGTTCGACTATGTAACACGACGTTGCTCGAAATTGGAAGATGCTGAACAAAGCTGATTCCACTGGTTGTAGAAGTGCAGCAACGTAAGACGTTGAACAATGTCGAAGGAAGTCGGATGACGATAGACAATGGATAACACTGGACGACGTAACATGACGTTGTAAGGCATAGCGTGACGATGGCTGATGTTTGGTAATGTTAGACCACGTTGGCCGCAGTTGAACGACGTTGAACAAAGCTAGACGACATTTGACAACGTTGGACGGCATAGGACAACGTTGGATGTCGTTGTATCATGTTGGGCAAGTTGGTGATTGAGCAGTACACTCACTTGTTGGACTTCCACTGGTTGTAGAGGTGCAGCAGCGTCAGGTGATCAGACTCAGGCACTTGGAACTTCTCCTTCACGGAGTCCGCTTCCTCCTCGCGCCCTTGCGGCCGGTAGAACACGGATGGGACGGAGAGCATGGATACTGAAAAGCAAATAATACGTCAGTAGGAAAAAAATATCTTTTCACACCTTTCATTCGGAAAAGTAAGTTTTGCTCCACGACAAGAAAACAATGCTACTTTTCTGTTTAAGCTACTTTCTTTATTTATTCTTTGGCACAGATCTTTTAACATAGATCTTAATAAAATAATCGATTGCAATTTTATCGTAATCGATTAAAAACGAACATGTTTCGAGTTTTAATTTTAACGACGTCATATGAAAATTTATGAATTTTTCATATTATAAAAAGAAAAAGTCACAATAAATTATACGATTTACTGAAATCAAAACTATCGATGAATGTTATTGTGATATAATGAATATTGATCTACGATACCATTGTAATCTTCGATTTGATTATTTTTACACATTGGTAAAAGTAGCACAGGAATACTTTATCTGTGGTGAACATTCCCTAATCCTTCACAATCCGCCATTATAAAAAAATGTTTTGTTTTCATTGTTTGATTACTGTAAAAGTGGTGAAAGTGTAATTCAAAGTATAGTTATTTAATATTTTTTAGAGCATATTATTTCAATTTTCAAAGTCGGTGTGAAAAGTTGTATGTGTCACTCAAGAGCAAAATTATTTTCGTCATGGGCGTTAACGCTTGAATCCTAAGTTACGCTCAGGATTCTAACTTAGAATCCCTCGCTACTCTCAGTATTCTATCGTAGAATCCTTCGCTTCACTCTGGATTCAATGTACCGCCCTCGCCGTAAATACATAATTTTGCTCCCTTGAGACACAAATAACTATCGTGGATCGTAGTTGTTTCCTGGAGGCAAGATAAGAAGAAGTGGTAATGAAAAATGCAATCTTGTATATCCCGGGGTCTTGTATGTTTTATGCTATTATTATTATTATAATTAGTATGTTTCTCTGTTTCTGGTTCTCATGACAAAGGATATCCTAGTGTGGGGACTAGGATATCCGTAGAGTCTCTGGGGTCTACCGCACATAACTTCTTACCTATAATGAGCACCTCAGCGCTGCACCTCAGCTCCGCAGCGACGATGAGCATGTGACACTGCGGTGGGTCGAGCGGGAACTCGGCCATTTGCCGTCCCAGGGCAGTGAGCGAGCCCGTGCCGTCCAATGCGCCCAGGATCCAGAGCTGGTACATCGAGTTGAGGATCGTGTCCTGGGGAGGGAAAGTTCGTTGAAATTTTGAGTGGCGGCGAAAATATGCCAAGATGGCGGCGACTAGGGAGATGCTATAATTCAATTAAATTTATTCAACTATTTTATTTCGTTCAACAGAGATCCATGATGCCGGCACCTAGAAGCCAAAGTGACAGCGACTAGAAGCCAAAATGGCGGCAACTGGGTGTCTTGCTGTCAAAATGGCGGCAACTAGGTGTCTTGCCGTCAAAATGGCGGCAACTGCGTGTCTAGCCATCAAAATGAATGCGACTGATTTACAAGACGCCAAAATGGCCTGCCGAATTGTCACCTGTGGCGGAGGGTCCATGAAATGGAACGCGAGCAGATCGTCCACGCCCAAGCTCTTCAACAGCAGCACAGTATTGGCGAGGTTCGTCCTCTGTATCTCAGGTACTGTGGCCGCTAACAGCTCTTGCTGGTACTGTCTGTTCGTGTAGAGACAGAATGCCTTGCCGGGGCCGGTTCTACCAGCGCGGCCGGCGCGTTGCCGCGCGTTGGCTTGGCTGATTGGGTAGATCTGTAATTATAAGCAACGGTCTGGTTTCGTAACATCGTACAAGAAAACTTAAGAACTGAAACATAATAAAATTAAAACTAAAATATATGTCCGAACTTGGTTTCGATACCAGAGTCTATAGATTACGGATCCGACTCTCAAACTCAAATATTTTATTGTATATATACAAAAATAATGCACTTTTACAAGTCAGACTCAGACGTTTTTTATGCCAAAGTTTAAAATATGAAAATAATCTAATCTAATGACAATATTATAACATCGTATCTATAAGTGCAAATAAGATGTCTCAAAATAACAATTTAACAAAAGACATAAATAAGGACAAACAAAAGCTGTGATGACCATTACTTACGAGTAACCAGACTGGACCAGTCCCCCCAAGCAGCACCCGTTCACGAGTATGACTTGTGCACCAGCCATCACCCCCCTCGCCATATTTGAGGGAGAGGAGCAACCCGCTACACAGAGCCGCCGCAAGCAAAGACATTTTAGTGAGCATGACCATAAACTCTGGTTTCTTGGTAACAGACTTGTATTCTACTTTAATACTAATAAATTGTTATGAGGCACCTCACATAGCACTTTTGTATACTTACTTTAATTACCAGACTATTAAATTACAATTTTGTAATTGTAAAAGTTACGTTAATTATTATTATCATTATCATGGTGCTTAGGGCATTGAGACTATGAATGTTTATCTTTAACGTGGTCATTAATAGTATAATAGACTTTCTTTATGAGCTTAATAAATGTTTTAAACCTTTACATGCATCAATTCCCTCTGGTAACTTATTATAAAAGCGTATACAGTTCCCCAGAAATGACCCATTAACCTTCTGGAACCGAAATCTAGGTAAGGAGGTAGTTTATTTTTATCTCTACTGTTGAAATTACGAACAATGCAATTTTTGTCAAAGGTGTTAATATTTTTCCAAACGCACAATAAGTTTTCATATATTTAATAGATATTTTTATAATTAATTTTATATAATAACCTAATTAATGTGTAATTTAATGTATATTTTAATTTAATGTGTAATGTTATGTAATTCTATTTATGGGCCTAGATGCTTGAAAATAAACGATTAATAATAATAAATATAATAATATATGTAATGACAAGCCACTATAAGAATATTGATCTTCTTAAATCGTTCCCGGAGAGAATCGCGTGATTTCATATTATTTACGGAACGAATAAGTCTCTCCAGAAACACCGATTGGATATCTGCGGCTTTACCCCACAACAAAAAGCCATATGACATAATGCTGTGAAGTACCTTACTGAATATACTAATGCAGTGGCTTCATCAGTAAACTGTCTAATTTTTCGTGCAGAAAAAGCTGCACAGCTCAATATTCCAGCTATAGACGATGTGTGAGAACCCCACTGCAATTTTGAATCTAGGTTAATAATAATAATAATAATAATAATAATAATAATTAATCGTGCTGCGTGTGAAATTTTCGTGATATTTGAATCATGATGGTATTTCGCAGGGGCGCGAATATTCGAACACGTCTCTTGTATTGGGAACCCCTTTAATTTCTAAAATCATGAGTAACAGTTTATTATTTGTTGCTGAAGCGGCAACATAGATGAAATATACATTCTGTGAAAATTACAACTACCTTTTACGGTTCATGATATACCGTTCGGACAGACCCGTTTGGCATCCTTCGGGTACGGAACCCCAAAAACATAATCATTTGGCATACGATACGGCACATATTTTACCCCTGGCCCTAAAAGAGGAGCTCCCCTTGCCATACCGGGCAAGCCGCACATGAAGGCATGTGCGGCTTACCCGGCTTGATTTCAGCAAAGTGAGCCGGAGAAGCTTCATTTCGAAAATGTATTCCAACGGGACAACATCATTGCTTGTTGTTGTTCCTGCTTTTGATGTCATTTGTTAATAAATAAGGAATGGGTGCAGTGTGCTTGCACCTTGCACTCTTATCTAAGTTGCTCTTAATTAGTCGCGCTGCGAAAGAGCACTTAGTAACAGATAATATATTTTGGAAGAAGAACATCATGGCTATTTGTCATTCGAAAATGGATTCGTCGAAGTCCTGTGTTTCCTGGACAAAATACTCCATTTCGCGTGATAGGGGGTTATCCCATCACTGCAGCTATGGATAAAGAAGGTTTAACGTATACTTGCCCTTGTCATCAGTATACACAGGAACTTGATACTTAATACATTTATCATATCATGTTCATTTGTTCACTGAATCACGCATCGATTACGATAATCGATTGCAGAGTAATGGTTTCACTATCGGATATTCTTTACCGATATCGTACAATATAAAGTGTCCGATGGTGATGCAATATGTAATGTTATGAGCATTGTAAGTGATAGCCTCATTATGTACTACGGATGCAACAGAAAGGAGACTGAAGGGACTTTCTAGAGGAACCGAGGTTTCAACAACCACTCTGGGACGTACCTGGTCCTGGTCCTGGTCCTGGTGAGGATCTAGTTCCTGTCATGGGCACATAGGGATTACTGGGGCGGTTTGTTTGTGTTTAGAATTGGTGTAATTTGTATTATTTATTTCGTGGGTTGCGATGTGCGGATTTTTGTCGTTGTACAAATTTATTAATCAAAGTAAATCTTGTATGTGCTAAACTAAATATACTTAAAAAGCGTTAGTTTTTTTATTGATATGATCTAGATTTGTTGAGATTTCTAATAAAGCAGAGTTACCTAACAGAAATATGTAGTGCAGTTTTAACCATTGGACCGGTCCGACCACTGACAGTCGTGTCCTAACAAGAGACCTAAGATACTCCTATGAAATAATTTGTATTTTGCATAGCACATCAAACATGTCTGACGTGTGAGTGACAATGACTACACCTGTCCGAGAAAGTGAAAGGTCACGGGACTATAATAAATAGTGACTTACCGACAGAGCGTCCATACCGATCCTCGGATTATACACTTTGAGTTTACAGTATCCGCAGTCTATCACGAACATTATGCCGTCCACGGTGAGGGAGGTTTCTGCGAAAACAGACGTTATTGTTAGTGGGGTAAGACTTTAGTTAGTTAGTAAAGTCTAACACGCTTTCAAATGTTAATCTCATTGATATATTTTAGAGCTCTATACATATACAATTGTACAAAGGCAAGCTTAGTCTAGCAAAATGTTTCTTCCAGACAAATACTACTATTTGTACTAGTTACTGCGGAAGGGAACACTTTATTTTTGAACAATAGGGATGTTACCGAAAACTTCGATCGTTCAATCGATCAAAAATAACTGAATGCATTGATGACTGCGTTCAATTCACAAATGTTTGAGGTCCGTATCGATTCATTCAATTCATAATACCTTGGACACTATTTACACACATTGATCTAGTCCCAAACTAGGATTTCCTGTATCTTGGGTACTAGAAAACGATACACATACCTACTATTATACATAAATATTACATAAATATTATACTTAGATAGATAAACAACCATGACTAGGGTACAAACATCCGTTCTCATCAAACAAATATTTGCCCCCACTGGGACTCGAACCCGGGACCCTTGTCTTCGCAGGCAGGGTCACTGCCGACTCGGCCATTCGGGTCGTCATTAAATTGATGTTTTCAGATGTCAAATATTACATTGACCCTACGTTAACCGGTCGAGCCCCGAATTCCGTTATGAGGCATCGCAGATTTGAACCTTATGCCACGTTAATAAAATTCAAGAAGCTGCATAAATAGCAATATAGTGTAGTTGATGTGTGCGTCATAAGCCATAAATCCCGACCGATGAGAAGCATAACGCGTTTAAAATGGTTTTGGCGACGTCACCGTTTCTGGTCCTTCGACGCCGGATATTCTAGGCATGGGCATGTTAACAAACCTGCGATGTTAGTAGCGACGATGCACTTCCTCTGCCCAGGTGGCGCCCTCTGGAAGATCTTGGCTTGCAGGTCAGCTGGTAGCTGCGAGTATATTGGCAGCACTGATAGGGCGGGTGCGTTGTCTATCTCGCCGAGACGATCAGTTAAAACCTGAGGAGAGGTGTTGTTTGATAATCATATACCACCATTGAAATCAAATGTGACAAGAGGCTGGCTCATCGCCTGACGGTGTAGACCCTTCATTCCGATTCCAAAACGCTAAATTTGGTTCATTTATTTTCTATTTATCCTGATAACTGTTGAACCGCTGAACCGATTTTAATAAAACATATTTAAGAAGGTTTGTGATGTCAACTACAACTACATAATACTGAATTAAACTCCGTTCACCAGTTTAACAGCTAGTTACGCTGATAACAACAACAACTCGAACTACTGAACCGATTTCAATAAAATATATCTAAGAACCATGGCAGGGAAGTCTAGTAACATTTACGGAAAACCGCATTAAAATCCCTCCAACTGTTTGAGCGCTAGAGTGCCACAGACAGATACACACACCGACACACCTTAAAAAAAATGTTCTGACTTCACAGCTCTTAACTGAGTAGATAGTGCTACGCGGTTAGTGGAGGGCTGTTGGAGAGGTATCATTGTTTATTGACCAAGCGAGCGAAGCGAGCGAAGGGCTCCATTTCGACAAGATAGGAGGCCGTTTTTGCTTTCGTCTGTCTCTATGTCTCGAGTCTGTCAGTTCCGGTCTAGGGGCCACAGTTTTCAAGCGATCCTCACAAAACTTGGCAAACGTTTTCCTTGATTTTTTTTTGTCGAGAGCTTTTCTCGATTTTGTCCTTGGTGGGGGGGAGTTATGACGTCATTAATTTTTTGTACAGGTTTTTTTTTTTTCTGAAACCTATCGTGTGGGGTATCAAATTAAAGGGCTTCATGAGATGGTTCTAAAAATATACTACACCATTACATTTCGGCCTCCTGTTTTCTAAAAATTTGGACTCCTCGAAGTGGGGGACAGATTAGTAAAGAGGATCTATACAGACCATGAGAGTGAGTGAAATAGACTATAACTATTTTCGTGAAAAGTCAATAGATTGTATTTTAAATCGCAAAATGTAGTTTACAAAGTTATTGGTGTGGCTACTTTACTACCTGATTTTGATTGAATCTAAAATGCCCCCCCTGCTAGCGAGTTCTACTGCCCACAGGGCCACTAGTTTACTATTTATACTCCTCACTGAAGTTTCGCATCTTACTGCGAAAGATGCGGCTGGGCTGGGCACCCCAACAGCAGAACTTAAAATGTCTCCTTCAGTTTATTTTTAAACCCCGACGACAAAGAGAGGTGTTATAAGTTTGAATTGTCTGTCTGTCTGTTTGGCTGTGTGTGTGTCTGTGTGTATGTCTGTCTGTGGCACTCTTGAGCTCAAACGGGTGGACGGATTTTAATGCGGTTTTTTTAAATGATAGTGTACTTCCCTGCGATGGTTCTTAGTTATGATTTATCAAAATCGGTTCAATAGTTCAAAACTTATTAGCTTAACAAAGACACAACGAAAATATGAGTGTTGTTATAGGTTTATATAGGAGTCTATTTGTCTCTCTGTGTGTGTGTGTGTGTGTGTGTGTGTGTGTGTGTGTGTGTGTGTGTGAGGGTGTGTATGTCTATCTGTGACACCCTAGCGCTCAAACGGGCGCATGGATATTGGTGATATGGTACAAGTCAGAGACGACGAAAAAGAGGGTTGTTATAAATTTTAAGTTTACGTCTGTATGTATGTGTGGGTCTGTCTGTATGTGTGTGTGAGGATGTGTCTCTGTGTGTATGTCTGTCTGTGGCACCCTATTGTCAAATGGGTGGACGGATATTGGTGATGCCGTACAAGTCATAGACGACGAAAAAGAGGGGTCTGTGGCATAGGCGTTTGAATGGGTGGACGGATTTTGGTGATGCTGTACACAAGTCAGAAATAATGTATTACTGAGTCACAGATTTACTTCCACATTTTAACCCCCAACACCCAGGTGAGGTATTATTAAAGTTTGTAGCCTCTGTAGGTCGGTCGGTGTGTCTGTATATCTGTGCGTGGAACCCTAGCGGTCAAACAGGCGGTAGTATTTTGATGCGGTTTTCAGTAAACGATGGTACTACTACCATCGTTTACTGAAAACTTCCTTGTGAAAAATCTTAGATATGTTTTATTAAAACCTGTTCAGTAGTTCTCAGCTTAATACGGAATAGCAGTCTGACGGGGACTGATTTTAATGCAATTTTTATATTTGGTAGTAGAGTTCACTGCGATGGTTCGTCGATATATCTTATTAAAATCAGTTCAGAGGTTCAAAAGTTATCAACCTAAATAGGAAACAAGTGAACCAAATTTTAGCCGTAAGGTTCCATTAATGTTTCGGGGGTGTTTTAAATTTATAGTTGTTATAGGATTCAATTGTTAAAAAAGGCTCTTTACCGATTTATAAAGGTCTTACAGGAGAGCATTATTTATATAGCTAATAAATAAATAATACGTACATTCAAATCCGATCCAAAATTCTAAAACCAAATATTGTGAAAACAGATTTTGTGATTTCTTCCGAGACTTTTCTATCGAGCAAAAATAATCAAATTACGTTCACGAATCCTTGCTGACACTCATGGTCAACAAGCTAATATTAAGAAACCATTGCTTTAATACTCATCTTTTGCGTAACTTGAGAATTACAAATGGATGTTTTGGTCTACTGCGTTGCTTGAAAACGTCACGAAATTTCCCCCTTGATCTCTTCTTGCTTGTACTTGTCAGTTTTGCGCCATGCATATCACAACATCAGATTGTATTGTAGACGTTGGTATCGTTTACAGGTTTACATTCGTATAAGGTTGATGGATGATACTGACCTCGCAAGTAACCTCGATGTCTTCCTGACCAGGCATGAAGATCAAAATGTCCCCTTCTTCAGGCTGCAGGTGTATTTGTAGAGCCTGGAATCAAACAATCATAGATTAGTTCGACAAGGGGCCAAATACAGTACTCATCAAGAAATGTACTGAACTAGACTCTGAAAACGCACAATCATACTCGCAAATTGACCAATATTAAGATTTAAAAAAATGTAGCTCTTTAATGTCCCCACCGGGCACGGGCCTTTTCCCGGGTTAGAGTAAGATTGAGCCATACTCAACCCACTGGCTCCACCTTGATGGAGGGGTGTCGGTCTAGGCCAACCCGGCCGTCAGAAGTTATCAAGCTGCCCTATCTCGAGTAGAGATAGTAGCCGAGACGCATCTTCTGAAAAGCCCGTGGGGTGCAACGCTAGGCCGCGTTGTGCTCCACGGGCTTTTCAGAATTTCGAACCGCTTGAAACGCCAGAGCGCTACAGCACGACGACGCTGCGTTGACAATTCATCGTCTGAATAGCCCGGGGTACAACGCGTGCGATCTGCGACCCATGTATGCACCAGGCGAGACATAGAAAGTGGATTAGCGCACCAAGCGCCTGCGGTGCGACGCATGCGCTAGAAAGAGAGCATTGGGTACCTTATTGATGAGTGGAACTAAGCAGTTAGGCAGTTTTGGCGAACATGTCCGTTGCCAGGTCACAACTTCTCACCGGTGATTTGTGGTCGTTTTGTTTCGGTGCAGTATCGTTATAAAGATGTGCGAAACAATAAACAACCTGTTATTATTATCGGATGAGGATTTTGAATTGATTAGATTTGATAATGACAATAGTGGAGAACAAAATTTCTCGTGCGGGTTGCGGTGGAAAATGAATAGCGTATGTGAAGAAGAATAGTGTGATAAGGATAAGTTAATCAAAATACTATCTGCCGATACCCACACCAACTGTGTAACGAAGAGACGATATCCTAACCCAATGCGATACGTTTTCAGAAAAGAATATGTGTGTCAAAGTGTCAACATACACATATCAACAAGGTTACCTATCATAAATTTTACTATTATTTGTATGTTTCGCTTGTTTTTGTTAATATAGCTCTACCTATTTTCTGTATCTATTTATTATGTTTTAGAGGTAAACTACGATAACGGTAAAAATGTCATTTACGAACAATCACACAAGGTTCTTTTTCGTTATTATCTAAACCCAGGTAGAGATTTGCAATTTTCACTGAATATCCTTTTTCGGTTGTCGCTGTAGATAACACCAAATAATTAACTAGGTAGTTAGGTAGGTAGGTAAATGAGATTTTATAAATTTAAGGTGGGAGACCCATACAAAGCGACGTGTATTAATAGCCCCTACCAAATCATCATACTAAAATACCTATCTACCCAACAACATAACATAACAATACCTATCTACCCAACAACATAACATAAAAATACCTATCTACCCAACAACATAACATAACAATACCTATCTACCCAAAACATAACATAACAATACCTATCTACCCAACAACATAACATAACAATACCTATCTACCCAACACATAACATAACAATACCTATCTACCCAACAACATAACATAACAATACCTATCTACCCAACAACATAACATAACAATACCTATCTACCCAACACATAACATAACAATACCTATCTACCCAACACATAACATAACAATACCTATCTACCCAACAACATAACATAACAATACCTATCTACCCAACAACATAACATAACAATACCTATCTACCCAACAACATAACATAACAATACCTATCTACCCAACACATAACATAACAATACCTATCTACCCAACACATAACATAACAATACCTATCTACCCAACACATAACATAACAATACCTATCTACCCAACAACATAACATAACAATACCTATCTACCCAACAACATAACATAACAATACCTATCTACCCAACAACATAACATAACAATACCTATCTACCCAACACATAACATAACAATACCTATCTACCCAACACATAACATAACAATACCTATCTACCCAACACATAACATAACAATACCTATCTACCCAACAACATAACATAACAATACCTATCTACCCAACAACATAACATAACAATACCTATCTACCCAACAACATAACATAACAATACCTATCTAACCAACAACATAACATAACAATACCTATCTACCCAACAACATAACATAACAATACCTATCTACCCAACAACATAACATAACAATACCTATCTACCCAACACATAACATAACAATACCTATCTACCCAACAACATAACATAACAATACCTATCTACCCAACAACATAACATAACAATACCTATCTACCCAACAACATAACATAACAATACCTATCTACCCAACAACATAACATAACAATACCTATCTACCCAACAACATAACATAACAATACCTATCTACCCAACAACATAACATAACAATACCTATCTACCCAACACATAACATAACAATACCTATCTACCCAACAACATAAAATAACAATACCTATCTACCCAACAACATAACATAACAATACCTATCTACCCAACAACATAACATAACAATACCTATCTACCCAACAACATAACATAACAATACCTATCTACCCAACAACATAACATAACAATACCTATCTACCCAACAACATAACATAACAATACCTATCTACCCAACAACATAACATAACAATACCTATCTACCCAACAACATAACATAACAATACCTATCTACCCAACAACATAACATAACAATACCTATCTACCCAACAACATAACATAACAATACCTATCTACCCAACAACATAACATAACAATACCTATCTACCCAACAACATAACATAACAATACCTATCTACCCAACAACATAACATAACAATACCTATCTACCCAACAACATAACATAACAATACCTATCTACCCAACACATAACATAACAATACCTATCTACCCAACAACATAACATAACAATACCTATCTACCCAACACATAACATAACAATACCTATCTACCCAACAACATAACATAACAATACCTATCTACCCAACAACATAACATAACAATACCTATCTACCCAACAACATAACATAACAATACCTATCTACCCAACACATAACATAACAATACCTATCTACCCAACAACATAACATAACAATACCTATCTACCCAACAACATAACATAACAATACCTATCTACCCAACAACATAACATAACAATACCTATCTACCCAACAACATAACATAACAATACCTATCTACCCAACAACATAACATAACAATACCTATCTACCCAACAACATAACATAACAATACCTATCTACCCAACACATAACATAACAATACCTATCTACCCAACAACATAAAATAACATCACGCCTTTTCCCATATATTGGGTGGCACAATTGTGCCCACTTTTAGAAAGTTATTCAATGCGTGGGCTAGTAAGAAAATTACTAGAAAATTTATAGAAAATTACTAGCTAAGAAAATTCATTTTAAAAATAAAGTATTAAAATCAAATAATATCATTAAAGCTATGTGGCAAGTAGTTAAGATTCGAACTAATAAAACCAAGAAAAAAGTAAGATCAAACATACAACTAAATATAAATAATAAAACTACCAATGACCCCCTCAAAATTGCCAATTATTTCAATGCATATTTCTCATCAGTAGGTGCTCCTGGTATAAACCCACCCAAGGGACGACCGGTACTATCTCCAACGTATAACTCAGTATTTCTCCATCCAACTACACCATCTGAAGTTTTTTCATTAATACGGAAACTAAAAAGCAAAAGAAGTTGTGGTTTTGATGAGTTACCTCATATCAACCTGTTGCACCGGTTTTTAAACCCGACGAAAAAGAGGGGACAAACGTCCGTCTGTCTGCGAGTCAGTCTGTCCGTGATCTTGCGATGGTCCTTAGCTATGTTTTATTAAAATTGGTTCACCGTTTCGAAAGTTACCAGCCTAACGAGGAAAAAAGTGAACTTAGAGAAATTTACCGAATTACTACAAAAAACATAACGTAGTTTAACAAACGACAATTGCCATCAATTTTTGTGTTTAAACATGTCATAAACAGCAGCCTATTGTTTTGTAGTAAGGCCGATATGTAAATTAATGTAGTAATAGTCAAATCTAAAATGATACAAAAGATACATTACAAGCAAATGCCTTGAACGTTCATTTTAAGTTCAACACACTGCTTTTCCAATTCGTCTGCACCTAAAGAGGTATATGAATGTGTCGTTGCCATTTGAACCCGGGCTAAGTTCGGATCAATACGCATGGAATTTGCATACCTATGTACATACATGCGCCCACTGTGATCCGACTAAGTGGTAGCCAGGTCTGCAGGAACATAAACATTTACGTACATTGCTTTTGGCCCCACACTAGGATATCCTGTGTCGTGGGAAGTACAAAAAGCGACATCACGAACACACAAACGTCCAACGCTCAGAATGCAGAGGTAACCAAATTAAGTAAAAAATTACATCCAAAAAAATACATTTTCATCCCAATTTAACAAAATTTTACATACATTTTCATCCCAATTTAACACAATTTTACATACATTTTCATCCCAATTTAACAAAATTTTACAACTTTTCTATACCTATCTTAACTATTCTAAGTCATTGGGTCGCCTCGCTCCGCTCCGCTTCGGCTCGAGAATGTATTATAAAGTTATGAACTGACTAAACCTAACTATAGTATTCGGACAGAAAGTGACCTTTAGCAACCAATAAGGTTCTGTGAAACTACACTCAAGAGCAAACGTTTTGGGTACACTTTGTATAGAATTTCAGTACAAAATGTACCCAAAACTTTAACTCTTGAGACATGGGGCACGAAATTCTGTGAACAGTTAACATATTTGGGAGTCAATATTTATATCGGTTAACAATATTCTTGTCTTAAAATAATCCCCTCAGACTACCCCTAACCTTATAACCCCTCAACAGTGTTCAGCAAAATCTAAGCAAATATGACATGTTGATAATTCACTGCCTAATAGAACTGTTAGCGCCTAATTCGCCGTAGTGAACTTATGGTGAAATTAACCTGCTATTTGCTAATAAATATAGGTATATTAATTAAGTAAAGCCATTAACAAGTTATGGTTTATTCAATCATGGTTAATCAATTTGCCATTTAATCTGATCTAAATCGAGGTGATTAAAGTAATGATGTAATTGCAGGAAACTAACGCCATTAGCTAGGAAACCGTGAATCAAAGACTGAGAAAAGCACGTCGCTCACAGATATAAAATCTTAGGTTACGATAAAGCCACAATATGTTTCAGTTTTTATAGCCTATGAAAAAGGGTGTCTTTACATACATGTTAACGTGTCCGACAAAAACATTGAACACACACTGTGACATCGCACAAATACCTGCATAAACACGCAATGAAATAAAAAAATAAAAATGAATCTAGCATTTTTTATGCAGTAGTGTTTTCTCAATCTCTTTTTAGAGGTAAGTTCGCCTTTGTACATTCATACACTTGAATCATGTAATCTGTGTGGCTAGCACCCTATCATGCAAAATGGAGTAGTTAATAACTGGCTAAAAGTGGGCACAATTGTGTCTCTGTCACCCCGTATGGGAAAACAAGTGACGCTATTTTGTTGTCGTGTGCCGTAAAGAATTTATGAATAATTCATTGGAAGAGCTCTATTCTTTTGTCAATTTGAACAGCTCTGTGAAGTTAGCAGTACAAAGTCATAGAAAACGGGGCTCAAATTCAGGGGATTTTGAGCTTATATTAAGCTCTCAGAATACGAAGTTTCAGAATTTGAGCTCAAGCGGTTTTCGAAACAACGCAATAAAACACCAGCAGTGCAAAGTCCGAGTAGAGAAGTGAAACTCGCAGCGTATTTGGACATGATTTTGAGCTCCCAGAATATGTAATCAGAACTTGTCTAACTTTCGTAGTTTGCGAGAAAAAATCAAAACCATTTACACATCAATATCATCTAGATAAATAAAATTGATATGTTTTTACACTTTTTATCAAAACCACAAGAGCTAGAAATCTGAAATTTCCTATTCTGGAATCTCTAAGTCTTTTCTATACATACTACAAATTTCAACTCTTTGCTCTGTCAACTCGCGACATTTTCAACTAGAGAGTACTTGAAGGTATCCATGAAGCTGTATTTTTAAATATTAACACCTATAAGCTACTACTGCTAACTTCACAGAGCTAATTTGAACGGGACAGATCGATCGCATTCCAAAAGTTATTTTAGCTGAATACAATCTGTAGAGATGGATATGTCGTAAAATATCGTAGAATTGGCTATATCATGATATCGTCAACCATGGTCAAAGAACTTTCATTGAACGAGGAAATATTTTAGGGCAAAACACTGCGGTAGCTTAGGTGAAGACAGTGAAGAGGTTAGTTCGACATGTATAACACAAAAATACCAAGTAGTACTGAATACAAATGCTTTAAAAAAAACACGGTCACGATTTCATGAAATGATCAATCCATGGTTGACGATATCACAATATAGCCAATTCTACGATATAGCTACGAAGATACATCTTTCTGTGACATGATTAATTACGCATAACCATCCCGTAAGCGTTCCTCTGGTTATGCCACGCTTGTTGAAAGATTACCTAACTGAGCATCCATAGACCTAGTTAGCACAACAGGTCAGTGACCATTCGCATCGCTCTAACAATACAAAAATAACCTGATGATGGACACTAAACTGCGACCTGTAAGCTGATGCTGTATCATTACATCATAATGTACAAAGTACTTCATCTTCATTTCTGGCTACACCTTTGGCGTTGGTCTCTGTGCCGATACTTGCTTAGCACGTAGATCGGGACAGGTTCAAATATTTAGAGAATATACATATAATTACGTACCATTACCCGCAATGTAGTAATCTGTATCAGCTGACTCTAACCTGACTGTCAGCGGCCGACTGTTCCGCTTCCAAGTAAATTTGATTTCGATGGTTAGCGGCGTCTCACATTGATATGTAAACTAGACTTACCACTTAGCTGTGGGGCCATCAACAGATGATTGATTATTTTTCATAGATATTTTTCATTGCGAATGTCAGAAATGCATGCATGGCTTTGGACCTTTCAAAGGCAACGCGATTTGCTGAATTGACGATAACTGTGTCACATTCTGAACCGCTAATTAATGTTAATCTACCAAGTAAATGTCATTCTGACTTCGTCATTAATTTCGAAGCATCAAATAAGTTTCTTGAGAAGTTTTCGCGGTTAGTTAAACATAATGATGAAATATCTATGATAGCGTTGTTGCATTGTTGCGTCGTATGCGCAACTATAGCAAACAAATGACTCAATTGATAATTACACTGTGCACGTTACACGCAGGTTGGAGACGATTATCTTTGAGGACATCGACCTTCATACAGGTATATTTTTAGTTAAAGTTAAGTAAATAATCATCATGATGATTATTTTGGACTGCTACCATTACGTCATGGTTTCCAAGAATGTCAATTTCATACGGACTATAATTATAATAATAATGTAGCCTATTAAATGAGTAAGATTAAGCCATGCTCCACCACGCTGGCTCAGTGTGCTTTGATGGAGGGGTGTTACGACCACTAGCGACCACGTAGTGACGGTAGCTGGGACCGGGGTTAACGTGTCATCCAAAACACTGAACGTCTGATAATGTACTTAGGATAAATTAATTATCTCATTGGTACATGGTCAGGTTTCGAAACTGCAGCTCCTTTGTAAGAAGCAAGCGTGAAACCCATTAGGCCATGGAGCTAATATTGACTTATTGCGCTCAATTTGAAGTAAATACCTTAAAACGCAGTTAGAATGATTTATGCAGATCAATGATCTATCAGGTAGGTGTGGGGTGCTGCTATCAAGATAAAATGACGTCTTAGTCATTTTAATTGCGCAGAATAAGATGTGCAGAACTAATAAGCCTGACGCTTTTTCATTCTTGTCTAGAATGTTCTATTCACGAGATAGAATGACAAAGTGCGAATCGTGGCAATGCCGAAAATTGTTACATAATATCTAATATTAATAAAACGAAATCTAAAAGAAGCTTGCGGATTTCCTAACACAGCAATTACTAAGAGGGCTACTGCAAAAGTTCATGATAACTACCATTTCGCGAAATGTAGCGAAAGTGACTTAAACTTAAGATAATATAGACGAGTGATTTCACAAAACTAGAGCTCGTACAAGTCCAACCTTGAAGCAACCTTTTAGAAGGAATTGAATTCTTAGAATGACTATAAATAAACAACTAAGCTTTTGTTAGGTAGGTATTGTTAGTAAATAACTATGAAAAATGGTTCGCTTGACTGATTCAGCCGCACAACAGAAACTAAATATATCAAGTTAAAATAAGGTTTGGGCATTTTTACTGTCGATGTCTACTTGGTTACAAACTTACTAGCCTTGATATGTAGACATTTTCTATGTTTAAGCCACCATTGCTTATCATGTCAGATGGTTTAAACTCCACGTCAATAATCGTAATCCTAGTTTTCAGGTTTCCACCATCCAGGTCCGAGGTCACGATTTATTTACAAAGTCCCCTGTTCACCTAGCTCCTAGCTTTGCAACTATCTGTCGTTTGGCCTATAGTTTATATTATATTTCGACTTTTATGACTTTAAAGCAAATACTAATGATGATCGAAAAGTTACATACGTCTAATTGATAGTATGCCTGCCTAACAAACAGTTTTATAGTCCATAACTAACTGTAAACCAACGCGAGGTTGCTATTAATGGTGTAACACAAAGGTGAGTCATATTTTAGGGGGTGATAGGGCATCATACTGAACAACTTTCAATATGAGACCGATTTGATCTGAGCAACTTTTATTTTCACTTCTCTATACAAAACAACTGATCGCCACTCCCAAACTGTATGGAGAAGTAAAAATTACAGTTGCTCAGATTTAATCGGCTTCATAGCGAATGGTGCTCAGAATGATGACTCTGAAAAACCCCAAACATATGAGTAAACCTTTCTGGTATAACTGAATAGGCTTAAAAGGTACAGGTCTGCGCTGTGACAGACACTTAAGGCGGAATGCACAGACAGCTTTAAGCGGCACCATATTTGAGTCTGGGCATCAGAAATAAAGTGCCGCTTAAGACTGGGCACCATACCAGTGGAACTTAGAATTTCAGCTTCAGCTTATTTTAAGGGAGAATTCAAATCTTAAAAAGATTTGAATTCTCCCTTAAAAAGATTTGAAAAGATTTACTTAATATTTTGTATAATGATTAAACAAATAATCAGAAAATGTTTTCAAAACCGGAGGGAAATCGTATAATTGTATCGCGAAAAACAGATTTTGGGTTGACTTCTAAAGGAAAAATAAATAAATTACATTGATACTTTCACTAATCCCCGCTGACACTAATGATCAACAAACTAGCTAGAAACAACTGCTTGATGCGCCAAGATCACACAAACCACTGAAGAGCGCTTTGATAAAATAAAAAAAACACAAAATTTATTGGTCGTAAAAAATATATGTTATTCACAATAATGAGATAATCTAGATACACGATTGAATTAACTTGCCTCGGCCGTAAAAATCCTGAACATTGTTTATTAAAAAGGAAACAAAATAATTTTAATATAAAATTACTGATTTTTCTCATATTTATAAGCTTATTTCCGTTTTTCAGTAAATTAGAAAAATACCAACGGCCTTGCTAATCAAAATAGTTATGTATTCACTTTTTAACTTATACCTACACTGTTTTGTCCTTTTCATGCGTCGAGTAAATGTCAAATGTCATACAAATGCAAGACAAAACAGTGTATAAGTAACACAGTGAATAACTTCTTTCATTGGTAAGGCCGCAAATTTTTAAAGTGACCAGCCGGCCCGATACTATTCTGCGCGCCTGTTCCGCTACCCCGCCAGACGACGACGGGCGAACGCGGCGCCCCTCATCTCAGCAGCCAGAACTGGGCCTACTGGTATTTTGCGTGTCTTGAGATTTACAAAAGGTTGTTTTGGCCTACAGCGGCGTCTTAAATGTAATACTGGCGGGCGGGGCGCTACGCTGTCATTTGCCGAGCGTGAGGCAGATAGCACGACGTATCCGTCAAACTTTGGTTCAACAGTGGCGCAGCTTCGTTTGTGATGTTATTCGATTCGCCATAAATTACAGCATATTGTTTAAAAGTAGTATATTTGAAATTGGCTTATGTTTAAACGATTACCAAAAGCGCACCTATTTTACTACCAAAAAATTCGAAATGACGGCCAGAATGGATAAATGTCCACCAAATTGTGTTTGGATAAATTATCACCAAACTTCTTTTTATGTTTTGTGTACTTAAGTTTATGTTTTAAGTATTTTTTGTTGTTCTTACATGTTCAACTTAACACGAAGTATAAAGGGGGCTTCGCTTCGCTCACCCCCTTTACCCTTCACCTATGCTACCGCAGTATCTTGCCCTGATATTTTTTGCAACTTTTGGTGTTAATTTATCCATTTTGGGTAGGAAAAATATATTTTGGTGATCATTATATTTGTTGCCTTTGAAATTTAAAGATCAAAAAATCAGATTAAATTTGATAGTTTGAATTTATAAATAAATTTTCGTTTTAATGTTAGAAAAAATAAGATACCAAATTTTTCTTTCAAAAAAAGACGGAGGGTATAGTGAGTCCCCACCTTTAGCCTATACGTCTCTATATTAACCATTGTCTGTGTCCATCCTTAGTCAATAAACGCCCGTCTTCGAACCAACAAACACGTCTCTTACTACATCCTATAGGCCCATCCTTACAATTCCGTCATGATTTACGGGTTGCACATGTCACAAAGCGATTGTAAATATGCAGCCAAGCGACATCATCGCGTTCCAACAGCTCCCGTAGCATTGTAGACATTGCGTGACGGAATGGTGCAGGAAAAGCGCTAATTGATAGTGCCGTGGTGCGGAATGAATTCGATAGGCCGCGTACTGGCAGGCAAATAGACAAACATTGTATTGACGATTTGTTTCTACAGGTCGCAAATTGACACCTTTATCGTGAGTTTGGTATGAAAAAATGCCATTTCGAACAATATTCCATCGAATCTCGGGTCCACTCTGTTCTAAAGGAAACATTCGGACCACTTACAGTGCAATATACTTGCCTACCTGTAAGTAATTCCGAGCGACATTACAAAGATAAGCTATGTTACGTATAATCAACAAAAGCAAACAACAAAATATGTATGAATGTGGTAATGAATTTTATTTAGATTTTTATTTATTTATTTATTATTATTAGATGTTTCACAGCATATAAATACAAGTACAGAAAATAAATATGAAATGCGAGTTACGAAACAAACCGCTAAGAAAGATGCAGCAATGCACATCGCATACGTCATACCTATACAGGGTGTTTGGTAGATCGAGGCAAAGACTTAAAGCGAAGCTAGAACAGACCATTTAGAACCATTTGCGCCAAATATGCTGTTTATGCAAAAATGCGCAGTTTTTAAATCAATTTTGTGGGCTGATGAAAGCAAAAATTTCCAGAGAAGGTATCACAAACTTCCATAATAAGCATGAATGGCCTGATAGGCAGAACGGGGCCACTTCTTACCAGATACTTTAAACGGCCAAAACTACCTGGATATTTTTCAGAATGACCTTCCAGTTTTGGTGAAAGAGAGCTCCAATGGAGCAGGAATTAATATTCCAACAAGACGGCTGCCCACAGCGCATTAGACAATTGATCGAAGCTATCTTGATGACTGTTTTCCCAATAGCTGGATCGGCAGAGACAGACCTGACCTTAATGGACTTTTTTGTGTGGGGCAGGGCCAAAGAACTGGTGTATTCAAACCAAGCGATTAACACGAGAGGAGTTGGTTTCAAAAAATAAGACTGGCTTTTGGTATCATGAGAGAGGACATAATGTTGAAAATTACGACCACAGAAGTCAGAAGGCGGGCAGTGAGGAACCTAGGTTTTCATTTTGAGCAAGAATAAAATTAGTTAAATTAATTAAAAACGTTCATATCAGCTTGTCTAAAAAAAAACTATTCTTCTCCCTCAATCTGGTCTGCAGGTCTTAATTTCAACAATGTGTAAGGTATCTGCTTAATTAATATCTCAAATGATAGAGCAATAAATAAGCATGTTTATAAAATAAAAGCTTTCACCGGTTTATTTTAAATTGGGTCCGAAAAAGGTTGTTGTTTTTTTATGATTAGAATATGTCGTGCTCTCCAAAGGTCTGTAAAAACTACTGAAGAAGCAGGTGCACAGATAAAGATTTATTAGAATGCTTATAAAGTGTTTTATTACATTTTTAATGGCTATATGGAATGACAGATATGGTGGACCAAAGCAGTCACGGAGTGGTAGCCAAGGGGAGCAACAAGGCCAGTGGGCAGACCACCTGCTCGATGGTCCGACGATATACTAAAGTCGACAGGATCTTAATGGATGCGGATGGCACAGGACCGTAGGGGTTGGCGCTATAGAGAAGAGGCCTGTGCCCAGCGGTGGGTTGATGTGGGCTGAGCATGATGAGCATGATGAAAAAAAATCCAATTATAGTTTAATTTCGCAGTTGTAATTGATCAACTGTGAAAAATTGTGAATGTTCGCCAAAACAATAAATCATCAATAAAAAATAAACGGTAAGACTTCGCCATTGGCATATTGGACTCAAATGGTTCAAAATGCTCAGTACTAGCTTCGCTTCAAGTCTTTGCATCGATCTACCAAAACACCCTGTATATTATTTGGGTGACTCCATTCTCGGAATCAGCGTCATACCATTCCAATCTTATACCTATAGTCTTCTGAACACATCATGTCTCAACACACTCCGCCTTTCACAACTCCATTCGCGGAGTGCAAACGCGCCGGCAACCTGGGAGCCACGCAAAGGGGTCGTCCACTCACTTTGGGCAAAGTTCATTGACTCGGTCGCCGTAGTAGAATGCTGGCTTGTCCGGTGCGACGGTGCGAGGACTGTCCGAAATTGTTTGATAACAACAATCTTGATGTGATTGTAATCTCGTGTTATATGGTTACTTTCCTGCATTTTTGTAAAGATGGCAAATTCGGTTTAAACACGACCAAAATACAATGCCTTCAAGCACAGGTTATGGCCTGTAAGCCAGGTACAGTTACATGGCCGTGTTCTATTTAAACTATATTTAGCGGCTGCCAACATGGTACAAGACGGCTTAAGACTAGTTTTTGCTAAGGTTTAGGTTAGCTGCAAATTAATTACATACCACGCGTGTATACCATACCAATGGGCCATGAAAAACAAAAAACGTACAATTTTTTATTTTATTTTTGTGAAATTTTAGGCTATTTTATTAAACTAATTTGAATGTTTCGGGTAATGGATGTCTTTTCTTTAATAATTTTTAAACTAACATCCCTCGTGACGTCACTTGCTCACAGTTTTGGAACGGTTGTATTTCCGATTACAAAACTAAAGAACTATTATATCAATATTTCTTTGCGTTCCGACTGACATCTGCGTTATCGACTGACAGGAAAACTGTTGATACTTGACAGTTTTATAGAACAGCCAACTTAACGGTGAAGGGTGAACAAACTACCTTCGCCGTAGATTTTACGGATATTTCAGTAAGCCTATAATATTTTCAGATGGGTACAACTGAATTCAGTTAGGAACACTATCTCGAAATGGTTTTCTCAGTTTGGTACCTTTGTTTTTTTTTACGTTGCCAATTATCAAATGTAATGACGAGAAACTTAATTTTGTGTATAAAACGTACAATATTAAGCCCGGTCCAGCCAATTCGTTTATTCCTCAACAATGTGTTGTTACAAGTGAAAGCTATGGCCAACAAAGTCAATGAACATTAGGCTGATTGTAAACATGAAAAGCTGAAATCGGTCAAGTGCGAGTCGGACTCGCACACAAAGGGTTCCGTAGCATCGTGCAAGAAAAAACTTAAAAAATACTTCGCTAGACCCTTTATTTTTTATTGGTTATACTCAATTATTTGTTGATGTAGCGGCAACAGAAATATACAATGTAAAATTTCAACTCTCTAACTATTACGGTTCATGAGATTCAGGCCGCTGTCGGACAGACGGACGGACAGCAGAGGCTTAGTAATAGGGTCTCGTTTGGCGCCCTTAGGGTACGGAACCCTAAAATAACCCCATAAATTTTCAAAGTTGGCGAACTTCAGATCAATAATTAGATAATTATTACTTACCTGAATTTAATCATATTCAAATCATTACCACACTACTGACTAGCACAGACAGATGATTCATGGCCAAATAAATACACACAATGCGTGCTCAAATTAAGTGCCGAGCGAAAGACAGTTACAGCGTGACTTTGAGTGCCCTTCAAACTAAGTGGTCGGTTAGATTAGTTCAGAGCCGGGATCACGAATATTTGATAGATCAACAAAGTGTCCGAGTTAAGATGAAACGAACCTGAAAATGTACATTGACAGTTCAATTCGAATACTTTTTTAGATCTTTGTCCCAGCAAAGATTACTAAATTGTAAATCGTTATATAAAATACTGGTGACATCTATTTAGCAATCATATAAAATAGGTCTAAAATTAACTTTAGTCTTTTATACATTTTTATCTACACACGTATCATAAACCCTCTTTACTGCGTACAAAAACCGCAAGTTACGATCAGCATAATGTTAAAATACTTAGTAAAAACTCATTTATTATCTGAAAAATTACACATTATGACCATAATGTGTAATTTTACTACATATTATGACATTCAAATTTCGAACGCCGACGCCCGCTTGCGTGCCGCCCCTAGTTTGTCTGTGAAGTTGGTACTACAGAACAAGCTAAACAACTGCAGAGCCACAATGCCGGTCAAACATGCAGTTCCTGAACACATCAAAGAGAGCTTATGATATGTGTGTAGATAAACTAGTGTATGTAACTGTACATAATTAGGCATTAAAACCCACTCTCGAGTATTAATGCCCTCCATTATGTAGCAGTCACATAAACTACTATTGTGGTATAGAATAAAAAGAAAAATTGCTTCATTTCAACAGTATTTCATGAAACACAATTTAGTGATATTTTATCCATATCTGACAGTCATTGCGAATTTATTGGTAGACATAGACATTTATTTGCTTAAAATATGGTACATGTCAGATGTAACTAAAATTATGTTTTTAGCATATTTTACTTAATTAGGCATGCAAATATATATTATATTATATTAAAACACTAAGCTAATAATTCATTTCTATAAAAAACATGTATTCTATACTATACATAGGTACTCCTATGTAAAATGTCAAAATAATTCTTACTCATGTCAAATAACTTTACTTAATAGTAGTTTATGTGACTGCTGCATAATGGAGGGCATTATGTACAGTTAATGCCTAATTATGTACAGTTACATACACTAGTTTATCTACACACATATCATAAGCTCTCTTTGATGTGTTCAGGAACCGCATGTTTGACCGGCATTGTGGCTCTGCAGTTGTTTAGCTTGTTCTTTAGTACCAACTTCACGCAGACGGGCGTCGGCGTTCGAAATTTGAATGTCAGTCAGTACCAACTTCACAGACAAACTAGGGACGGCACGCGGGTGGGCGTCGGCGTTCGAAATTTGAATGTCATTATATGTAGAAAAACTACACATAATGACCATAATGTGTAGTTTTCCAGATACGAAACGAGTTTTTACCAAGTAGTTTAACATAATGCTGATCGTAAAGTGCGGTTTTTGAACGCAGTAAAGAGGGTTTATGATACTTGTGTAGATAAATAATATTAATCTAGTAAAATAGGTGCGTTTTTGGTAATCGTTTAAAAACAAGCCTTTAAAAAGCCTGCCGTCGACTGCTGCCGACGCGCATGCTGCTCGTGTGTGCGCTCGTAAGATTCTGGTATTTTCACAACATGATTTGATGTCATCTCGTTGTATAATCAGCAGATAATCGGTCTAAAGAATCAATTAATGAGACTACCACGGATGATTTGCGACGATATTAAACAATCTGTACCTATAATTTTATGATAACATGAAAGTGGGGCCCAGTCAATTAAAGTAAGTGACGCTTATACTCAATTCTTGTTCCAGAATATTGAGTCAGGGTTTTCTGCCGGCCAGCAAAAGAAAAACTTTGACATAACAAGCACATAATATTTGTTCCCCCACAATAGAATCTGCATTACTCTAGGTGAATACGCTTGGAGTGTCAATACAGTTGTATGGGGGGGGGACACAACAGCACACAGATAAATATAAACAATAGTACATTACTGCAGAGACCAGTAAGTAAGCCATCCTGGTACTCGTCCAGGATGGCTTACTGATTTAGCCGGCCGAGCCGAAGGCCAGGCCCGGCTACAATACGAGGCCAGGATGGCACTTATGGTCAAGGCGTGTATTGTGTTTTTCTCAAAAATAAAACCATTTATGTTTATTGTGAATATTTAATTTTTCGTCTTTTTCTTCTGTTAGTATCGAATTCCTAATTCCTGATTAGTATCAAAATAGTAAAAAATACAAACTCAGTTCATTAAATGAACTGAGTTTGCCGCCATTATACATCGTGCACTAAAAGTGCAATTCGGACACGTCAACCTCTATGGTACCTCCTTTTTATGAAAGGCCCTTAACTGCCAACAACCTCCTTAGTTTATCTTTGCAGAAAAATTAGTTCTATATTTAAATATTATGATATTTAATGGGATTCCATATGTACTTAATTACTGAACACTTTTATAGTTCTTTAATTAAATATTATGATATGTAATGGGAGGTCATACTTACTTACTGGAGACTTTTGAATTTTCCTGGACACTTCTAATAATTGTCCAGGATGAGTCACTTTCGAATACTATCTTCACAGATGATACGGGAACATTTCATACTATTTTTGAGAAAAAATACATACTGACATTGTAATGCATCTTCCCATAATAAGACGATGAGCCTGCACCCAGACGCAAAAGATTGCCTAACCACATTCTCATCCCATCGGCAGCGCCTATTAAAGATCGTGTTGCTGAAACCTGTCTGGCTGGCTTGCTGATGTCACATTTCAAATACATAAAATAAATACTCGCCCTGACAAAAACTATTTTTAGAGAAATAATAATAATACCTTGGTCAATATTTACACACATTGATCTAGCCCCAAACTAGGATTCCCTGTATCTTTCCTGTTTCCCTGGGTACTAGACAACGATACGCATACTTATATAGATAAATATTATACTAAGATAGATAAACCACCATGACTAGGGTACAAACATCCGTTCTCATCAAAACATTTTTGCCCCCATCGGGATTCGAACCCGGGACCCTTGGCTTCGTAGGCAGGGTCTCTGCTGACTCGGCCATTCGGATGGTCGATCGCATTGATTTATTAGAGTTCCGTACCCAAAGTGTACCAAAATGGCCTCCGTTGTCTGTAGCTCCGTCAGCAAGCTAGAGCAGTCTCAGAAACCGTAATTAGGTAGAGTTGAAAGGACATGGCTAATCGAATGCCTCAGCAATGGACAAAGGCTAGCCTTTGAATATTAATTCATAAATTACTGGGTCTCTACTTATTTTGTAGAACCTGCATGTAATAGTTGAATAATTAATAGTCGTTTGCTTTATTTTTGCCGTGACGTTTGTAAACAAAAACAGACTCAGACCGTGTTACCACAAAAAATATTAAACAGCGTTTGAACTCAAAACAAACGTCAAATCCGATACATTTTTGTTTTTAAACACGTGTTCAACAGTAGTTTATGTTTTTGTGGTAAGGCCCAGACAAGCTTGGACGTCCAAAGTATTACATAGATAAAAACTAGCTATTCTAATATACAATTACGATGTTATTAGGGCTTGCAAAACCGGTTATTTACGTTCATCCAATCACTTTAAAGCTTGTTTATTATTACTTAAGTATTACTCGTACTTGGACGGTTTTATTTAAAAATGATCTGTCATTTAGAAACTTGTCAAAATAACATGGAAGTACTATGTAAATAAATTAAGATTTTTTACGAAATTTAAATTATTTTTTTGGATCTCCTATCAGACAACGATGATTCCCCATCGTTCGGTAAATTCCTGCTGTCTGCTCCAAAATGATATGCTTCATTATGAGCTTCAATCAGAAACCAATTTTCCGCAATCATATCTAAGAGAATACCTGCTTGACAGCGCCGTCGACGTAGTCCTCGCACGCATTCTTGGCGTAGAACGTCTCGACGGGGAACGTGCGGCCGGGGATGGTGAAGGTGGGCACGTTCCCGAAGAACGAGGAGAACTTGCTGGAGTCCATGGTCGCTGAGGTCACGATGAGGCGGAGGTCGTGGCGGCGGGCCACCACCTGGCGAAGGAAAATTGTTCTAACATCTTTGTATGGGGACTGGCACACTTACGTTGTAAAACATTGATTTTTGTGGCTAGGGATGAAACCGGTGTCAATTGATAGAGTAAATTGTTACGAGTACACTCAGCATCAGATATATGTGAGCACGCAAGCTTATCAAATAAATCTACACTTTCTAACAAACCAGAAACAACTACACAGCGAAAGTGTCAAAATGATGTCAACACCCATGTAAACACAGAGGATGTATAATTTTGACACTTTGGCTGTGTAGATATTTCTGATTAGTTAGAAAGTGTAGATCTATTTGATAAGCTTGCGTGCTCACATATATCTGATGCTGACTGTACAAACAAAAGTATTAGTTATGAAATCCCTAAACGATATATCGGAGTTAAGCTTCTAAAAAAACGGCAACTTATTTTAGCGGTGGATGGTAAAATAATGTCGATTTACGGAATATAAGCGAGTTATAAGGTCTGTCGCACAAGAATGAGGGTTTTCGATACTTTTTCTGCCACCAGGCGGCGCCTCGTAGGCGTCAGGTCTAGATAGTACAAAGTCAGAAAATCCTCGAGGGTTATCGATACTTTTTCTGCCAACAGGCGGCGCCTCAAAGCGTCAGGTCTAAACAGCTGTCAGATAGTACAAAGTCAGAAAACCCTCATTGGACGGAATTTACGAGCGCAGATGTCGATGAAGAGTTTTGTGCATATACAGTGGTGTCACATAAATAAGGACACCCCCTTATACCACCAAAAACTTAATTATGGCTAATATAGGTCTTTAATCTAGTGTAATTGTTATTGTATTCTTAAAATGTGGGACAAAAATAGTTGTGTTCGTTAATAGTTTATAGACTAGACACTGCTCACTCCGGGAACTAACACAAACTTTTTTAACGTACTTGTAGTTCGCCAGCTCATTAAAGAGAACAAAAGCTGTTCCAAATTTAAAAAAGGAAAAGAAAACTACATTCTGTTTTTGTTTGTTTTGCCGCGTATTTTCATGAAACGTCGATATTACCTATAAAACCTAATTTTTTTTCATTAAAATTAAAAAGTTAGGTTTTATACGTACCTAGAAAACTGAGACCAAGGAAAACGACTCTGCGGAAAGACTCTAAGATGGTATTGTTGGCAAAAAAAAAATCCGTTCAAGCGATCAGAGCTGATACGTTCGGAGTTGTTTGGTGCAGGAGGAACGAAGGGTGTGTATGCAAGAACAATTAGACGGACGGACGCCGACCGAGACGAATAAGCCACCGAAAACGTGAGTTTTCTGTATATTTACAATTGATATTATTTGGGACTTGTGCTGAATGTACGTGACAACGGCAAAATCATGTAATTAGTCCATAATTTCATAGTGAAGAGTTATTTTTGACCATTTTTTGCTCAGTGTTCTGAAATGTTTTTGTTATGATGAATGGTCAATAGTGACAAGTCAGTTGATGTGAATGGCATTGATTTTTTCGTTCAAAAACAACCAGCTGCAAGTAACCGTTATATATTGGGTGCTTACCTGTGAAATTGGCGATTTTTTCTTCCAGATTCAGGAGTTCATAATTCGAGTAATTCAATAGCTATTACCAGTTTTTTTTATTGTTTTAAAATTAATTTCAATATTTTACATCTACTCATAAAATTTTCTTTTAATTTTCAGTTTGATAACTAAAGTTTTATCTTCAAAATCAGTGCCTCCTAAATGTCATCCATTTTCATGATAATATTCGTAATATTTTTTTACAGCAGACACTTTTCAAAAAAAAATATAAATTTTTCTTTTAGCTAAATGTTGTCTCATTCATACACACAAAGTTTATAAAATTAGGATCTGTCATTCCTAAAAAATACAAAAATGTTTGTACTGAAAATTGAGTTAACTTCAATATCTCCCTACAAAACGCCAATTTCATATTAAAGGACCTAATATTTACCCTTAGTTTTGTAATCTAATGTCGAGATGGTATCTTAAAAATTCGAATAGAATCTATTTTCAATAAAGCGCCTACAACTCAAAACTCAATTGCGCCTATTTGCTATAATAAAACACCTACACTAAATTTATAGGTACTGCAAATTCAATCCCAAAAAATAATGTTAGGCATGGATTTAGGCACAACTTTCAGAATACACTGCCATTTCACAGTTGACTGGTCCAATATCAAGAAACACTGAAAAAGGACACAAAAATGTACTTTTAATTGCTTTATCTCTACACACGTATCATAAACCCTCTTTACTGCGTACAAAAACTGCACGTTACGATCAGCATAATGTTAACTAAAAGCATTAGTAAACTACTTGGTAAAAACTCATCTCTTATTAATATGCATAATATGTAGAAAAATTACACATTATGACCATAATGTGTAATTTTTCTACATATTATGAAATTCAAATTTCGAACGCCGACGCCCGCCTGCGTGCCGTCTCTAGTTTGTCTGTGAAGTTGGTACTGACATTCAAATTTCGAACGCCGATGCCCGCCTGCGTGAAGTTGGTACTACAGAACAAGCTAAATAACTGCAGAGCCACAATGCCGGTCAAACATGCGGTTCCTGAACACATCAAAGAGAGCTTATGATATGTGTGTAGATAAACTAGTGTATGTAACTGTACATAATTAGGCATTTAAACTCTCGAGTGATATTATTATGAAACTCGCCTTCGGCTCGTTTCATAAACCCACTCTCGAGTATTAATGTCCTCCATTATGTAGCAGTCACATAAACTACTATTAAATAAATACTCATTTATAATAATTACCAAAAAAGATTAGACTTGGCATTATGCTAGGTTAGGCTAGCTTAAGCTGTAACATGGGTAGTTACAGTCTGGCTAATGTCAGGCACGAAATAAGAACGGTAAGAAACCCAAAATGTATAACTTTTTGAGAAGAGTATACGTGAAAATAATATCTGAAAATAATAAGTGAAAATAATAGTGAACTAGTGGTTCTGTGAGAACAGTAGACCTCGCGAGCCCTTCGACATACATACATACTTAAACATATTGTCACTAATGACATTGTCATGAATGCCAATTGAACATAGATATTATACAGCACACATATTTGTAATAAATAATAAAACTATATCTATGTACACCGGTTTCATCGCTGGCCGCAATTATAGTTTTTTTTTTCCAAAATGGCGGCGATGTGCTAGCCACATGTCACGCAAAATGGAATGGAATTCCTTTTGATTATCTGGATAAACGTGGGCAGTATGGGCCTCTGCGTGGGACTCCATGCCACAATGTTTGTATGTTGATTTGGCGTAACGTAGGTATACCTATACAAAAACATTAGAATCCCTTTAAAAATATATTACTAGTACGTATTTCTGTTAAACACCGACCACACCGTACAAATTCTTGTTAAAAATCAATATGAACGCAGCTCGTATCCAAGCCCAAAGAGGTTTGGATACCTACGAGTTCCGTGTTGGGAACTTTTTGTCAGTGTAACTGGCCGGTTTTTTGTTGTTTTTGAAAAACGCTTAGCAATATTTTTGAAGTAAAACTTCTATACGCACGCTTGACTTGGGGAGTACGCTGGCGAATGCGTGACGAGAGCGTTACGAAAAGTGTGATCGGGCGCGGCGAACGAGAGGTGCGCGCGCACATTTTCTTTCTCTCTTCCTCTCATAGCCAGACCCAGTGCACGAGATGTATTTTTGAAGCATTAGAGCTAAAGAAGTTTTACTTCAGTTGTGTGATCTAAAGCACTCTTTTTTATTTGGCGCCACTCACTTTGCAACTTTTCTAAAGTTTTGCCTGAATCGAGAAGTTTTTTTGAGATTCTAATACTATTTCGGGTTTGTTTCCTAAAAATTCAGTTCGCAGATTTGATAGTTATTATTTCTGGTTTAGTTGCTTTTTTTCGTAATTATATATGTTTGTTTCCCTGGTGTTACGCAATACAAACGAATTGAGAACCTCTCGTTTTAAAGTCGGTTAAAAATTTGAAATTTGTAATTTCCGAAACTGGATACGCGCTAACATAACAGCTCTCTACAAATGTGTACGTACCCTGGGTCGCGAGTCCGACTCGCACTTAACCGTTTATTAGTTTGATGATTTTTGTGATAATAATGTTGAATTAGAGCAAAATTAATGTTAAATATAGAGGATATGGCAGGAATGTGAACCAAAGTGTGAGTCAGTCAGTCAGTAAGAACATAAAAGTTGAGTTGACTCATATCCCCGCTAATATACTCAGTAAATGTATAAAATTATTTTCAAAACATATTGCATCATAATTATGATTTACACCTAGTGTACAAAGCAAATGCCTAAATGTTCCATTTGACGTAGTAACAGTTAAAATTATTCAAAAACGTATAGTAATTTAATACTATAATGCAAATAATCAAGAATCCAACTACGGTGAGAAGAACGTTAGCACATACGGCTAAAATAGTCTTTATGATGATGATAACAGCAGATGAATGATAACAAGTGCGAGTCGAACTCGCGCACGTAGGGTTCCGTACCACGGTACAATTGTAGAGATGGTGTGGAATTAATAGTTTGGATTTTACATGGCGAAATGTTGTTTACAAAGTTATTGGTGCGGCTACTTTCACACTCCATGTACGTAACCAGATGCATTCGTAAGTTTGTATATAGTATTGAAAGAATTGTTCTATGGGAGCCCCATTTTTTTTTTAGTATTTGTTGTTATAGCGGCAACAGAAATACATCAACTGAGAAAATTTTAACTGTCTAACTATTTCGGTTGATCCGGTAGAGCCCGGTGACAGACGGACGGACGGACAGCGGAGGCTTTGTGGTAGGGTAACTGTAACAAGTGTAGAATGTAGCATTGGACTAATACCATTATCTCCTAAATTACATTCCAATTTTCTAATACTGTTGTCTACTAACATGAGAAATTGCCTATTTGTATTGACTCACTTATCTCAACAGCGGCAGGCGAGATTCCACGGCTCGTTACCAATTGAACTTAATTCCCTGGAAAATTAGGTTGCGTTTTCTGTGCCGCAGTGAGCCAGCGCTTTATCACAAATAGCCATATATTTTTATGGGGTTACGTCGAATCATTACAGAGTTCCCGTGGGTTCTGGCTTCAACACCAGTCCCTGGATATCACCTAGTACCAAATTATCTGTAAACACGAACAAAACTCTATATCATGACAATATTGCATTGTCATCGGATTTACAAACGCATGCAAAATTTCAGCTCAATTGTAAACCGGGAAGTAGTTCAAATTTAACTTGCAAGAGAAACCTAAAAATGTGCCTTTACTTAGTTAACCTGTTGAAGAGAAAGAAAACCCTTTTTTGATCTTTTGATATGACACATTGTAATTTCTTCTTTTAACCTGTCACCTGTTTTTGAATTTAGTACTTCTGTTTTTGTATCTAGCTGTGTTTCATCCATCTTGTAAAAATGTGTTCACGTAAAATCTGACTGGAACTAAAAATTTATAAAACCTGAGTTGTAAACATACTATTTTTACATTACAATGAAATAAACTCGTGTAATAGTCTTACTAGTGTTTCTATCTAGCGAGCATCTACCGTAATATAACCCTTGGACCAATAACAGGGTTAACTTTTGCCGTATTCGGCCTCTAAAATCATATTAATTGTCTTGATCTGACAAACGTGTTTCTATGAGCTGCTAAAGACATTCCACATATTCTTCATTGGCGACGATGTTTAAAAGATCCTTACGCGTGTGTGTGCCCACCGATACCTTGTGATAATTTTCCCGTATAAATATTACAGTATAAAAGGGTAAAAATGACGGAAAATTGAATCTTATGACATAAATGTTTTTTTTTTAATCTTATTTATTTTATAAGCCATACATCTTATGATTAAGTCAGCTTAAAAATAATTAACAAAGTTACAGTGCTTACAGTATTACTTTAACAGAAGAAAATAACATTAAATAAATCTAAAATTGGTTAGTTACATAAGTATTTTGTAGTGTTCCGACAACTGGGAATTGTACAAAGAACGACTGGAACAGTATTTCATAAAAAAGGGAATTACAGAACAACCTATCCAAGTGGCTACACTTATATATAAGTCTTATAACGGCCATTGGTGTGGAGGCATGTGAGTTGTTAGTTATCTTATGCACACCGGTACGACCAGCCGTAGCTGGTCTCCCACCCAAAAACCCTCACCTAGTTAGTGTCACTGATGAAGGGACACCTTCAGCCTACACCTAGCATCCTAGCAGAGCGCTTCAAGTTTAGACAACGGAGGCAGAAGAAGGGAGAAGGCATAGCAGAATATGTAGCTGGACTAAAAAACTATCAAAGAATTGTGGATTTGATTCAGTCGGACTATTAGAAAATCTTCGCGATCAGTTTGTTTGTGGTTTGAAAAGTGGCAGCATCAGACAAAGACTGTTCGCAGAAAATGATATTAACAAAAAAAAAATATTCAAAAAATAAATCTAAATAAATAAATTTTAAAATTATTTATTTGAAAAAAATGATGAAAAATAGAATATTTTTTAGTTCAAACTGGCGGTGACGGCCGAAACCGGACGCATAGTTAATTTAGGTTTAATTCTTAGGTTAAGATGGGCCAGGGTTAGTAGGGTAGTTAGGTTAATTTTGTAGGAGGGTGCGATGCTCTTTGAGGCGCAGCCGTATTCGGCCTCTTTCACATTAAATGTCTTGATCTGACAAACGTGTTCCTATGAGCTGCTAAAGATATTTCACATATTCTTCAGTTTCTATTGGCTTAGAACTGCTTAACCGCATAAACCGCTGCTCATATGAAGTAAAACTTAATTGTATGACATGAATCTGATGCTGTCATTTTCCTAACGCCGGCATCACACATTTGAGTACCTCAAAAGTTTGAGTAGGCTTTGCACCCGGGGTTATTTGGCAGTGAGCCTTTTATAAGGCTCTAGAGTATAACTGCCTTCTTCGACGCTTCATTCGTTTCATACGCCTACTCGAAGCCGCTGACCGAATCCATATAAGCAATCATCTCCGGGGATAAGAGAAAAATGATACATTCTAACAATAGCCGGCCGGGTATACATATACCGGGTATACATATATACGCACGCTGAATGGGAAAGTGTATACGCAACGATGCGCACGTAGTCCCGTGACGTCATTTGGTCACGAGTTAAGGCGAAAAGGTGTAGGTGTTGGTCTTTTTCTATCAGGAGGTAAATTAATGAACGCAGATCGCTCGAATTGGCTGTCAATATCTATAGCAGTGGACAAGAAATACTTAAGAAAAAGAAGGAAAAATCATGTACAAATAATTGTACACAGAGGTGAGTTTTCTTAGTATAATGGTTACACCGATAGCCTATTATGAAGAAGACGCGGTGACAAATCCAGTGACAATGACCAAGTAGCAGTGAGATAAATGTAAGAGTAAGGGCGCTGCAAGGGTGAAGCAAAACATCGCGAGAAAACCTGCTTTAAGAGATACTTTAACATGTAAGCCCTTATGCCCTTAGTGAATCATCGATGATGGGCTCACATTTGACCACTACTAGTGCCCATACGCGCTGGTGAGTTGCAATAACCGTAGGTACCAGTAGTCGACAGGAATAGCGGTTTTCTTATGAGAAGCGGTTTGGTACATTCTGTATTGCAAGTCATGATTCGGAAAAAAGATGTAATACTACAACGTATTACATATAAGTATACGTCGCGCGACACATTATGAGCGGTGGTCTTGAATGCGCAGTAGTCACTTTTCAATACCTGTACATATGCGCAGTAATTCCCGCCAACGTCGCCCAGCGCTCTTAATTCGTGGCGCGAGGTATACATAATACATAACATCACAACGACCCCACCTGCCTACAGTGTTTCTAGAAGCTGAATATTTAACATAAATTATTTGCTGATACTGAAATATATAGGTATTTTATGTTTGATGTAAATATGAACATATGTATAATGTTCATTGATAGGACTTGTAAAGTATAAATAAAGCCGAAATTAGTTGTTCTGTGAAATATCCGTTAAAGGTATTTCGCCTAAACTGCATTCGCTTTTGAAATTATTTTCTTTTACAATTTGAAAAAAAAAAAAAAACGATACCAAACTTAGAAAACTATTTCGAGATAATTGTGCTCCTAACTAAATTACGTTATTTCCATCAAAACATATTACAGGATTACTGAAATATCCGTAAAAACATGATGTACTTCATTTGTCCTCTAATGCGTAGTTTGTCCCAATTCCCTTCGCCGTTATGTTGGCTGTTCTGTAAAACTGTCAATATCAACAGTTTTCCTGTCAGTCGATAACGCAAATGTTTTTTGTTTTATAATCGGAAACAACCAGCCTCAAGAACAAACGTTCCAAAGACCAAGTGATGTCACGAGGGGTGTTATTAAAATATTAAAAAATATATAAGTCATCCATTACCCGAAATATTCAAATCAGTTTTCTAATATTTCACAAAATAAAACAAAAAGCAGTAAGTTAAAACTTTTATATATAACTACACAAAACCTACGGTAAAATGGCAGGCGTCCAGGGGCTCACTTCTGAATGAGAGATTGCATCGCGATCGCATCGCGACCTCTCCGAAGGGCGCAAAATGCCGTATATGGCGTGTCGGCGGCGCCATTTTGTTTGGAGCCTGACAAATACGATTGCGATTCAATCTCCAGCACAGAATTGGGCACCAGAAACAAAAGAGTCTGGCAAACGAAAGCGCGACCTGAGAAAACGTGGTAGAATTCATAAACTCTATGTGGTATCACTAACATAAATCCGTTCAGTTATTCAAAAGATCTTTGCCTCTCTTTCTGCTGTACGGAAGCGTTACAGCTAGAAAGAGAGACAGAGGTTTAGAATAACGGAACGGAATGTGACTATCTATCACTTTGTCATTTGACGTGCCTTTGACAGCATAATATTGTTGCCATATTGAAACTTTTAAGAAAATTCCAGGTCACGCTTTCGTTTGACAGACTCTATATACTAAATATAAGTACAACATATATAAAATACCATTATTGCCTCAAATGTCTTGAAAATTCCGGAAAACCGGTTACTTCCGCGGGTTAACTACTTACTTGATACTAAAGTACCATCGGACAGTTCAGTGGTTGACAGTCTAACAGCTGTTGCGCCGAAAACGATGAAAACATGTTCAGTGCAGAAATAAAAGACAAAAATACTTGGTTCGATAACCATGAAAAATATAGTTCTGGGAAATGCACATTTTCGTAATTTTTCAGAGGCACTGTTTGTAGTACCATCAAGAATGTATCAAAAGTTATGAGTTGTTCCCCAATTTTGAGAAGTTCTAATCATGAAAATTACATTGAAACCTTCGCCCAATTAATTTTCGGTTGAACCATGCCAAGCCCCCATCACGCGGTGTGGCTTTAAAAACAAGCGAAGCAGTTTAAATTTAGAATGGTGTGCTCAGTATTCAAAAAGTTTATAAATATTAAAAGCGTGTTCTAGCGATAGCGTGGCTTATTGGACGAATACTTTTTTGAATTTGCATAACACTAGAAAAATAATCAACGTTGGATGTGAACAAAAAAGTCACGTTTTTCTATAAACGTTTTCGTGCTATTGTCCGGTCAAGAAATATTTAACGATATTTTTACGCATACGATAACTATTTCGTGATGTGTACCTAAAATAAAAATACATACAATCGGTGAAAGAAAAAAAAAAGTACTTATTGGCTAAATAAAATACAGCTGCATACCTACATAGTAGCAACAATATCATGTTATACAATCTGATAATCCAAAAGCGTAAGACAGTTATTTATATAATAATCAGATTAAATCGTTTTTTAAGTGGGAATGGTAATGTTTACGCGTGAAAAATAAATCGATTGGAAAAAAATACGGTCAGAAAAAGGTCGACTAGTGCTAATTACTTCCTGAAAAAAAAAGCGATTGGAATAAATCTATTAGAGAAAGCAACGTTTGTCAACCCATGCGAGTGGTGAAATACGTGAACGAAAACATATGCGAGTGGGGAAAAATGCGACTGGGAATTAAGCCACGTGGAATAAACGAATTAGGGGAACAGGGTAACCACAACGTCTTATGCCGATTCAGATTAGGAACCTAATTTGATCCGCAAAATTACTGTGACCGTCTTAAAACACGTCTTGGTATTAGGTAAAAAAAGCCCATTATGGCGAATTTGAATAGAAATGGTTGACATGATGATGTTCTTGTTTGGAACCTAATTTGAATCGGAAAAAGATTGTGGTACCCCCCCGAATCTAGCTATTTCCAGCAACGCAACAACTCAAGAAAGAATGACAAATCTCTAAATAGACGTAAACAACTTTTTGTTTGATATGCTGTAAAAAATTACAGCGGTGCCGTAGTAGGTGTCGATTTACCTTTTTCATCATCTAGTTCCCACGACACAGGGTGTCCTAGTTTGTGCGCCTGTCAGTTTGTTTATATGAGACACATGTGAATTTTACTACATATGTGCTTCAGGTTTTCAACGGACCATCCGTCCGACGACCTCTGTGATCATGCGAGAGGTCTCGGGTTCGATCCCCGGCTGGGGGTAAAGAAAAAAACAATCCCCAGGTCTTGGATGTTTATATGTGTGTGATGTCGCTGTTTCTGGTTCCCACGACACAGGGTATCCTAGCGTGGGGCCAGAAGCAATGTATGTGCCTGTACGTAAATGTATAAATGTTTAAAACCTGAAGATTGTTTCTGAATGATAAATAATCTAATTTAATTTAATAAGTAAAACTTTAGAAAAAAGCCATTCCGGGACTGGGTAGCCAACCGCCTTCAATTGAAGCCCAATTAAAGCTTAATTGTGTCTTCATTAATTAAAGATTTCCCTTTATATCTCCATGATTCCATCATCAGATCCTGAACGAGGTTGGTAAATTGTTGAGAATCTCTCGTCACTTCCACTTAACCATGTGCAGTATGACGAGCATACGTTACTGACCAACCTTAATAAAGTTATCAGATCGCAACTTGTGGTGTATACTAGTATTGAGCAGTGTATACTAGTATTGAGCAGTGTATACTAGTATTGAGCAGTGTATACTAGTATTGAGCAGTTCTGGTGGCCATTTGTGGTCTTGATCATCAGTTCCACTTATGATGCTTCCCAGAAGCTCTAAGGAAAATCAAAAAATCGCTATAAGCCTGCCTATATTTGAAAAGTTCCTTCCATTTCTCCAGGAACTCATCATCAAATCCTGACCTGGAAGGTAAACCTTTCAAACAAATAATCTATTTTCCAATTAGCTCCTCATCCATCTTGGAGAAATCGAACAGCATACTTACAAAAAAAATAGAGCTGCCGACGAATTGTAAACCTCCTCCTTCGGTGTAGTCGGTTAAAAACCGGTCAAGTGCGAGTCGGACTCGTACACGAAGGGTTCCGTACCATCGTAAAATGGTAGGGCTGGTGTGGAGTGAATAGTTTGGATGTTACATAACAAATGTTGGCCTAAGTTCTGTATTTTTTCATAATTTTAGACTCTGTAGTTTTGGAGATGGACAGGGGGGGGAGGTAACTTTTTTCACTTTTTTGATCATAACTTCAGAAGTTATCATTTTTTTTTTAAAGTTTATAAAGACCCCTTTCCAACGACACCCTACTTGACTCATTACGGTGTTATTTTTTTTCGTTTTCTCATTTTACCCCCTCCACTTTTTTGCAGGCAATATTTTTCTCATTTTAGACTTGAATTAGGTTTCAGTTAATAGGATAAGTAGTTTTGCAGAAAATTTCAGATCTATCTCTTATAGTTCCTGAGAAAAGTGCCGGTGACAGACGGACGGACGGACACGCGATTGATCCTTTTTTTACGTTTTGAGGTACGGAACCCTAAAAAGTACACGACGAAAAAAAGTTTAGCGAGTGCACTTAGAATATCTTCGGCACGAGTCAAAACGCATATGACTAAGTGTTTGTTTTAGGAATTTATGTCATAGGATACAGCGGTCATTCACCTCGAGAGACAAATGCCTCACACGATAATTTAGGCACGTGGTTAGTTCTCGGCAGTAAAATCTAAATTAAAACTTATCATGAAATTCTGCTAACAGCCAATATGCATGATATTAAGTGATATAACTGAAACAAAATAAGTAAAGGTAAAGTACTGAATTAAGAGCAAAAAAAAATGGATGTGATGTGACAATTTTTTTTCCCTGCATGTACTGTTTTTAATTATACTTCACTGACTTAGAGGAGGCCTTTGCGCAGCAGTGGGACACAACCCAGGCTACATAAATAAGTAAACCTCAGTCCAGACAATTGTAGGCCACTTTTGTAAATAATCTCAAATTTATTTCTCAATTTTAAATTTTTACATAGGTACTCATTTTTGACTGTTAGTTCCTTTTGGATCGAAATTTAGCAAACCAATTTACAATATGATTCGAATTTTTTAATTTTATGCCATGCAAAGGTTAAAAATCACTCGTGAGAGTCTCTCTAACAGAGCCAGGGGTTTTAAAAACAAAAACTTAGTTACAATATAACATTTAAATCTAAAATAATTTAGTAGACAAATCTGACATTTAATTAGTTGACCATATGCTGGGGAATGATACTAGCCATCATTAAAAACAACTTTTCCCAAAAAATAAATATGGCCGCAGACGAAAACTGATCGGGTACTGAGGGCCGGAAAATTCTTTTCATTTGCGACCATACGGTTCTTGGGGAAAGTTGTTCATATTGGTGGGTACTATCATCAATATTGTGATGTTTGTATAAGTTAAGCACAACCAAATTTTTAAAAGAAGTCTAATAATCAATTTGTGGGAGTTTCTACGCCCTCTTCTCCGAAAGTGGTCCAATGTGGAGAAGTGGCAAAAAATGACGATTATAAAAAAAAAATTGCTATGTATATGTAATTATCTACAGTAATAAAGACATTTGATTGATTACCCAAAATATGGTCAGCTGATTAAATGTCAGCCTGTATATGTAAAAGCAATTTTTGGCAAAAAGCATTAAGTTGGGCCATCCTGTGTATATGTTGGAGGGACATGATAAAATCAGGGACTCGGCCAAATCCCTAAGGGATTTCATCAATTCCCAAAACTGGAAAATGACAAAAACAAAGTTTGTATGAAACTGCTGGTCGAAAATGAACGCCAAATAAGCAACCAGGGTTCTGTGAAACTACATGGGGTCGCCTCGCTCCGTTCTGCTTCGCTCGGATCCAGGTAGTACATAAAGTTGAGACCTAACACAACCTAGCTTTAGTATTTGGACAGGAAGTGACCTATAGCAACCAATTTGGCTCTAAATTTTAGTATAAACTAGGTGATGAAGGGTCGTAAACCAGAATTGACATGTTTTTGTGACCTTTCACTGAAATCGTTAGATCTTTTTAGGGATATTTTAAAATCACATTTGGCCAAGTCCCTGATTTTATCATCCCTGCGACATATATATTAATAACAACAACATATTGATTTAGTATAGGTGCTGAATACGGTTGATGTTTGTAACATGACGACAATAAACGACGTTTTTTTCTTAAAAAAATGCAACTTCAACATGATGCAGTGTCCACATCCGTAATATTTTGTAGCTTATACGTTCTCAATATTTCTAAGTTCCCCTTCAGGAAAATCGCTATCAATCAATCCTTCATGCTCCACGCCAACTAGTAGTTAGTACTAAACTCAACGATAAATTTCCCTATAGAAAGCCCAGTACCAACGCAAACCTCACCATAAGGAACTTGACAAATAACCACAATTTTCACAGGCATTTGTGAGCTGATTTACATAACAATTGAATGATGTAAGTGAAATGTCAGTTTGTCACGCTTTCTAGTTTACTTGGATAATGCTATGCAGATCTATTGACCAGTGATCCATTTGTGATGGATGAATGAACGGATATGGATATAAAAGTAAGAGTATGACTGAATATAATTTCATAAATATAATGCAATATACATAACATTCTAGTATTTGACTTCAATTGACATCAGGACCTGACAAGAAGTCCCTATTGAATTGAAGCACTATTGAAAATAAATAATTGATTTTGTATGTAAAATGACAGGCGTACCTGTCACATAGAGCTTATCGGGACTTCTCGAAACAGGCAGCTAATCAGCACTTGAGTATATGTATATTTGAGCATTCGGTCCAAGGAAGCTCAATCAACATATGGCTCTGAGACACATTCTTGTTCAAGTGGGTCGAGGCTTTCGATTCCGCTTTCGCTGATTGAATATCTTTATCTATCTAGTTCAAGTTGTTTATAAACCTGCCTGATATTCAGATATTGTTTTTCAATGTTATTTCCATAGGAAAAAATATTATGTGAAAATGTACGAGTAGAAAGCATGATATCAAACTATGTCTTTTACCAAATGGTATGTTTCTCACAAAATGGCTGTTATCAAGCTTTTCCTTCACACACCTTTCCCATAAATTCAACACCACAATCTCATTAGACTTAAGACTTCCCTTCGTTATGGTTTCCAAAATAAATTTCCAAAGTCAAAACTGCATTTTTACATATAATAAAAGAAATCCATCTACCTAATAATCACTTATCATCAAAGATACTCAACATCTATATACGTATCAAACTTTATCACGGACAGCGTCATCAGTGTCATCACATCAGTTGGTTCGACAAGGCTGTGCTCTAAATTAGGGATGCAACCGATATGATACCGATGGCGATATATCGGCGATATTTCAGGTTTGCCGATATATCGGCATCGGCGATATTTTTATGGCCGATGATACTTTACTTTTGATACAATGATACTTTACAAATTTCTCGCTTCAAAAATGTAATGTAAACGCGCCGGTTGTCTCGTCTATTTCGTTGCAAACGAGGCACGAACTATGCCTGGGGGAAACCCCGTGCTCTATTTTTAAACAAAGTCTGATTAATGTTAATTTTAATAACTAAAACTGTATCAACCTGACTATATTTTTATATTACCTAATAAAAAATTAACCTGACTTGTATTTTATCTATTTAAACTTCATTTTTAATTCAATAAGCGTATCGGTATCGTTATTGGTATCGTCGATATTTTTATAAGCGTATCGGTATCGGTATCGTATCGGCAAAAAGGCGTATCGTTGCATCCCTACTCTAAATATCACTTCACTCGTGTTTGCGTGTCTGATGTCATTGGCAAACAAAGTCTAGAGACACAGACTTACATAGCTAAAAGGTATTACTACTTATGTGTCACTGAGACTACACTGTGAACTTGAGACGAACTAGATTTGTATCAATTAAGGGTAAGGAAGATTGATCTTATAGACAAGAGGCCTGTACATCCTCGTAGCAGTAGCTCGATGTGGGCGGATGTCGATGATAATAAAGGAAGGATAAGCAACATTTAGTGAAATATCATATTTTAACTAATTTAGTTGCTGTGATAAGAGCAATATTTTGATGGATCCCAACATACTGCCCTTATTGCCGCACTTTAGATAAAATAATCCTGAGAGTTGCGATAGATTGGAATGTTATTAATAAAGTCTATAAATGGAGCAGTGCAAACAATACCAATTACTTCACGCCATGAGAATGGTCGAATCAATTATACAAACAATCGGTAAACAAAACCTGGCAGAATGCTCGTTTCAAAGCTTCATCATCATATCACAACAAACGACCTGTGACATTAAACATATTTCAAAACGATTCAAATATAAAATGTTCTTAGGTGTAGGTGGATGTAACAGCATTCTGGTTTTTCCGTTCTCTGGAGAAGCTAGAATGCTGTGTAAATTAGCAAGAATTTACATTAAAATTAGGTAGGATTTGTTATTGCTCACTATTTATTTGTGTGATGTTATTTATATGTTTTGTCCTATAGAGCGGCAATGAAATGAAATGTACTAAGTTCTTTAAATAAAGAAAAAAGAAACCGATTGTGAAACAAAAAGACTGTGATGGGCATATTGAACATTTTTCCAGAGGAAACACTACCGATTAGAACACAACATTCCAGTATTTTTCATACAGTTGCTGCGATTTGAAGATAACACAATCGAAACATACAGATACATAAAAAAGTGAGTAATAATAAATAGACTAGAAAGAATAAATGGTAGAAAATGAGGAAAATACGAGCAGTCAAAAGTTATCGCCTTGCGGAAATCTGTCAGTTAAAAAACATAAATAGCGTCTCGATATTTACCATAAGTGGTGACAGAAGCACAAAAATTGAAATGGGAAAGACCTACTGAATGAACGAGTAAATAAGTCAATATCAATATGGATAATACGCACCACGCACGTTACGTATCGAATGACCCTACGATGCCACAGGCGAGGCGCCAACGTACGCCTCAATACACAACAGTGATATTCGATCACTTTGTATATATGTTACGGCTAAAGCTAGGTGTGAAACTAAACTTAAGTTTAGCCGGCTAGTCTTAAGATTAATTTCGAGTCTAAGTCATGTTCGTTTGAAATAACGGATGTCATCTTTAATCGGCTAGACTGCACATTAGCCGATGCGTTTCGGTTAATGTTGGACATTAGTTAGCTAATGTTGAAAACGAAGTATTCGTGCGACTGCGGGGAGCGGGGCGGCGTAATTTTATTCAGTTGAGGGCAAAACACTGCGGTAGCTTAGGTGAAGGGTAAAGGGAACCGAATCATTATCATCACTTATTCCAGATTAAGACGGTAATTTTTCTTAAAAGCCGACTAAACTTAAGTTTAGTCGGCTAATGTCAACCATATTTTCTCACCCATCTTTAGCCTCAACAACGTCGAGGCTAAACTGCAGTTTAGCCGACTAATGTTGAAATCATTTATCGCAATGAACATTATTTCGGACATTAGCCGAGGCTCGAAAATAATCTTAACACTAGCCGGCTAAACTTAAGTTTAGTTTCACACCTAGCTTTAGCCGTAACATATACAATAACAGTCTTACTAATAAAAATATACTAGTTTCATATGTCACCGGAAGATAGTCAAAACCGTAAGTTGATAAACTAACGCGGTAGTTGATCAACTATCGACAGATAATAAACCAGAAAGACAGGGTTTAGAATTTACGTTTCTTTTGTTCTAACATGTCAACCTAACACGAAGACTATTCGGGGGTTTCGCTGCGCTCGCCCCCTCTAGTCTTCACCTAAGCTTCCGCAGTGTTTGCCCTGGTATTTCGTTTACAATTCAAGTTTAAACCAGTTTACTATTTTACGGTTTTAACCGTTAGTTGATCAATTTTCGCGTCATATAGTAAGCAGTACGCTGCAGTTTACTAAAATTATTTTAACACATGAAATCACTTCGTTTTAAAATAACTGTATTTTTTTTAAATGAAGTGTTTAATTTTCAGCACCAATATATGCATAAATATCCACACAGTTAATTTTTCTTAAAGGTTTGTTATGCAGGAAATCGCGCCTTTGTTTTGTGAATAGCGAATAACATAAAACAGTTATCGGACCTGCTCTGTATAAGCATTATTTACTGTTTAATTATTACGCTGAAATAAGGCTTTTTTATTAGTAAGACTGCAAATAAATCCAACTAAAATTATGAATGTGAAAGTAGAGATGATTAGATGTTTGTATGTTTGAATGAAATGTAACCCACATATAGTTTATGTCCTAGGTTAACATATAAGATACTTTTTATCCGACTGCTTCAGAAGGAGGGTAATGTTTTCTGGGTTAATGATAATTCCTAGGTGCTCGCAGACAAATTTGCGAGCACCAGCTAGTAAAATATACGTATAAGAAAATAGCTGACCCCGCGAACTTACTATCTATCGCCTTTACAGTCAATGATGAGTGAGCTGTCAATTGCGGAGTTCCAAATCTAATTTATTAAAAAATAAAATAAAATAAAAACCGACAGTCTTTCCGATATCATTACTCAGCTATTCGGGGCGGAGACGAATCTACATAAGAGAGATAATTAAAATCGCTCCCGCCGTTCTTGAGTTATAATTGTTTTAACTAACCCGACTTTGTTTTGTATATTTATTTTCTTTAACAATCTATAATAAATGAGGCAAAAAGTATCATTCCTACGATATATATAATCTTATGATTATAAAGTCTGATTCCCTTGCACAGGGTGGGAGAAACACGACACAGAAATATCTATTAAGGGCTGAACAAGGGCCAATGGCATTGAGAATTAGACAAAGAAAACAAATACCCGTCGCATCGCGTCGAAGCAGACTGACGCATGCTCCCGCGCAGAGCCCCGCGGGGCAGCTCGAGCTCCGAGACCAAGAAAATTATAGAAAATATTACTAAACTCTTGTAATAATAACATTAAAAATAAAATAAAACAACTAAAAATTTTCCCTTTGTTTTAACTATTTTTGCTTGTAAGTTTCATATAGGAAACTGATTTTGTCTCCGAGCGCTTGTTAACTAAACTAAAAAAAACTAAATGATAGTTGAATAATAATGCATTGCGAAAAATATTTTAAGTATTAAATATAATAGATATCCGCTAATTTTAAAAGTCCATATCTCTAATAGACCTTTTATAACATATATTTATCCTACATTTTTATGTTATCTAGTGTAGCCTAGAATTGAAGCTTAAGATGCATTTCTTTGTTCGCGTCCCCTGGCGCTGGCCATATTTAATCCCTTAACTCAAAGAACTAGATTTTTCCTACAACAGCTGAATTGTGCAGTTTGATTGATAAATGTGTTAAAGCTATATTGGTACAACAGCGATTGCGAAGAAATCAAAACTAGAACATTCCGTAATCCGTACATCTCGTTATGAAGTTAGCTGGTTATGATTATTGAGATTTTATGGGAAATTACCTACATGCTCATATCGAATTTGAAGGTTCTAGAATTCTGCACACTTTTGATAAAGCAAACGAGTTGAAAACGTGACATATAATCGCGAATGCCAGAATTGCCAATGGAACGCGAGGTAAATCTAATTAAGTTTTCCGCCTTCTAATCTCAAAATCGCCGCTTGATTTTGGGTTCTCAGGCGGAAAAATTCTATTCGTAACTCTTTCGAAAAGGCTTCTTCACAACCCTTCGGCTCGTGACGTAAACTTCTCGGTTCGTAAATATAAGCCTTTGCGAACTCGTACGAAATGTACTATTTCAACTCTCCAGTTGGGAAAGTTTAATTTTCATGGGAAGATAGCCGGGTGGAAAATTGCTTTTTCATTACTCATACTCTGAAAGGGGGTCATTGTTCATCCAGGCACCGTGCTGAAAGTGGTACATGCCTGCTCTAAAGCAGAAAAGTATTAAAAAATATATATATGAATCGTAGTTTATATCGAACAACGCAATGGTAGTAACCTATACAGCCATAAAACGATTAATTCTTCATTTATTAGTTTTGTTGACATTTAAATTCTTTTTGATGTTTATAATTTATATAATGTTCTTTATGTATTTATTAGTCACTTTCAAGGCGAGATGTGATTTGCGAAATAAATTAAAATATTGTTTAAGACAGATAAAACCACCAAATACGCAAATTCAAAATGGCCGTCTTTTGCGGTCGCGCGCCATCTTGCGAATTGTGATGTACGGCTATAATTTTGATTTTAACTGGCTTGTGTTTACTTTCCTCGTATTCGTAATGAAAAGTAGAGTGTTTTACTCGGGTGATAGCACCCATTTCTGCCTCGAACTATTGGCGCTCTCACTTCGTTCGAGCGCCAAAACATCTCGTCAGGAATGGGTGCCTTTCAGCCCTCGGTTAACAATCTACTATTCCAACCCTAGGGTGGAAAGTTTATATTTTCGATTGGGCACGGTGGCAGCTATGCCCGCGTTTGCTCCCGCTTGCTGGCGCTGGAGTAGTTGTGGGCAAAGAGTTCTATTCATCTGAGGTAAGGTTCAAAAACACGTCACGTGATCATTCAAATACAAGAGTATTGAAACTGGCAAAATTTACCTCAAACAAGGTTATCCCGCCTTACATTATAGGAAGAAGAAAAATAATTTGACGACTTTGACAGATAGCCAGTCTCCAACTACACAAGCGCTATCTGCAATGAGCTTTTCAGATTAGGTGCCATTGAGTCACGCTCACGTCGTATTATTAAAAAAACTAAATTGAAACCAATAGATACGTTTTTCAGAATCTAATAAAAAAGCAATGAAAGTTTGTAATACAAAAAGCGGGAACACGAGATTAAATATAAATACCGTGACTTTTTTTGGTTAAAAATGCTTTTGTTAAGCGATTTCAATGACATGGACCTTGATTTAACTCCCGATGAGATAAAAAAACAGGCAAAAGCTGTTGTTAACAATCTATTACCGCAGTGCTCTAAGGAGAGATATCTTAAGGCATACAACCATTTCATGAACTGAACATCTGCTAAAAATGTCAAGTCCCTTTCGGAAAATGTGATTTCCTCACAGTCGAAATGAAAAGTACAGTGTATAACTTGGGTGAAAGTGACCCATTTCACCCTCGAACTATTGTGCTCGAAATCTCGGGTGAAATGGGACACTCTCCAGCCTTGGTTGACAATATTTCATCTCTCCTGTCCGGAAAGTTTAATTTTCATGCGTAGATAGCCGGGTGGAAAATTGATTTCCGCTAGATTTTGGGTTCTCCGGCGGAAAAATGATATTCCTAACTCGTTCGAAAAGGCTTCTTTATGAACCTCGCTACGCCCCGCCTCCGGCTCGTGCTGTTAACTTCTCGGTTCGTAAATATAAGACAATGCGAACTCGTAGGAAATGTACTATTTCCATCCAGGATGGAAAGTTTACTTATTATTTTTAAGATTGACGGAGTCAATGATAATTGAGTTACGACATATCAAATTATAAAAATAAAAAAGAGAAACCAATAGATGCGTTTGTATTTTTTTATAATGTTGGCAGTATGTGTATTTTAACTTTTTTCAGAATCTAGTTAAAAATTAAAATTTGCAATGGAAAACACGAGATTAAATATAAATACCGTGTATTTTTTTGGTTAAAAATGGTTTCGGAAAATGAGTGTTCTAAGGAGAGATATCTTGAGGCCTACAGCCATTTCATGAACTGGAGATCTGCTAAAAATTTCAAGTCCCTTTCGGAAAACGTGTTTTTCCGCATTCTAACCTCAAAATATTATCGTAGTATAATCATGTTCGCTGGAAAAAGTGTTCGATTCAATCATACCGTAAAATCAGTCTGTAGATTACATCGTATCCGTGCAACTCACAAAACGGATTCAGGAGCCGTCGCACAGTAACCAACAACTTACTGACGTTGGTCGAGATAGTTTCAGAGAGCATGGATCGGGGATGTCAGGTGGACGTCGCCTATCTGGACTCCGTAAGGCTTTCGATAGAGTCGATAACGATGTTCTACGAATAATGAAGAAATTGTGTGCCATTGGATTTGCCCCACGGCTGTTTTTTTCCTCCAGCTGCAGCTGAAGAAGTGCCAACAATATGTGCGACACGGATGTTTTGAGTCCCAGCCGTACCACACAAGGGCAGGTGTTATGCAAGGTTCTATTCTTGGTCCGCTGTTATTATCATCATGATAAATGACCTGGAATCTGAGCTTCAACCAGATGACTGCCTCCTGCACGCGGACGACCTGAAACTGGTACTTCCCTTGAAATCAGATGATTGCTGGCTACTATTCAATCGTGAAAAGTGTTGTATAATGGCCTTCACGCGCTCGACCATTACTCGAGTGAATTCGATGAAGGACCTCGATGTTACGTTTGATCCTAAATTTAAATGCCATGATCCCACGAGCACTTTGGCCAATTCAGAAGATTAGGGTTGGTGATAAGGAATAGTACGGAATTCCATAATCTGGGTGTGGTCCAGCTTCCCTACACGGCCCTACTGAAAACCAAACTTGATTCCAGCTCAGTCGTTTGTTCACACGAAAGCTCATACGTCCTTATGCTCGAGAACATAAGGCTTTTCTACGGCACCTATACAAGAGGCAATTTGGGTACTACCCTTACCATTATCCATCCGCTTTTATATTAGGTATGCCTGGATTTATTCAACTCACTAGAGGTAAGACGTAACACGTGTCGATTCCTGTAAGGCGACAGTGACTGCTTGCTTGCTTGCTTGACAAGCGCTGCTGTCAATGCAGAATGCTCGTTATTCGTACCAAAATACTACCTAAGCGCGCGCAGGCACTAGCTGCTAGCGGGCGGCACGCATCGCACGGTGGCGCGCTGGCAGTCTTCGCTACAGCCTCAATGCACTGTTTGCTGCAGCACCACTGAATGATCTGTTTGGTGCTGTATGAAGGGATATAGTGCGAGAATGTTTCATTTCTATAAGATGAAGGTTTTATCTACTATTTCTTTTATTATATGTATTTTTATAGTAAGTATAGTAAGTATTTTATTGGTATTTGGTAATTTTATAATTGCACTAGACTACCCTTTTCAGTTTATATGTATCCTATACTGATAGGTTTGCTGGAAGAAATCTCTGTTGAGAGTTAAGCTCGCCTTTGCCTTTTAATTTCTTGTAAATTGTTTTGTTGTAATGTTCTGTGCAATAAAGAATTGTGAATTGTGAGAGCATGACTTTGGATTATGGAATTAAATGGAATTGAATCTGTATTTATATTATTGCAATTTAATTTAATCTGTATTTATTATTATTGTAATTGATGGGTATGTAAATGTACCTTGTAACTATTTCATGTATATTTGTGTCGATCTCGCTTTCGCTGTAATGGTGCGAATAATCAATTATAAATAAATAACAAAATCTGTTTTTTAATTACAATTTCGCGCCGGATTTGATTTGATTGTTTGTTATTTATTTAATCGTGATAAAAATATTAAGTTATGTTGCTCTTTTAGTCCTCTATAGTTCGGTGAAGAGCCTTTTTTAAAATATGAATCCTACTCCTATAAAAGTAAGCTGAAGGTAAAATTCTAAGTTACGCTGTCGGGGTGCCCAGCAATAATGGTTATCACATTACAAAATAAATAAGCCTAAAACAAGAAAGTCTTAGTCACGTGGTGAGAAGCGTGAACGTTGTACGCACCATTGGCGATGCCATGCCACTTGATATTAATTAACGTGCAGGTGCCGTCATACAAATAAATTGCACTTTGACCATGAAATTATAATAAGAAGACGTGGGATATAGAATAGTTATTCAGACATCTACATTTATCAACGTCAATTCGAGCAGCAATAATAGAGGAACAAGTATTGATCCTTGAGGGACACCGAATTTGCTCAAGGATTTTGAGATCACCCCACAATTTGTAAGAATACCGAAGTTCAGCCCCCTGTCATGGACTGATGTTCAATCAATCCAATATTGATCATGGATTTTTCAACAATAAATTAATGTCCAAACGTGGAGGCAGGCAACTGTGCCTCTGCCACCCCGGATGTAAAAAATCGTGAATATATGCTTGTTTCATATTTATAATATAATTTAAAAACTATATAAAAGCGACTTTGTCAAAAAAGGAATACTACAATGTTCAAGATTACTTAAATGACGGGACCGTATGGGTTAATTGACTCAACACAGAACTTGCTGTTAATAATTTTGTAATTATTTATATATTTAATATTGTAATATGTGTATTCGTTAAAAACAACCAATTTTAAAAGGGATCTAAAATCAATCTGCGGTAGTTGCTTCGCCCTTCTTCTCGCACAGTAGTCAAATGTAGAGAAGGGGCAACAAATGAAGTTTACTAAGTACATATATGTAAATACTACTACTACTAATAAAGAAATTTGAACTTTGTTCTTTTATTTGTATCGAAGATTGTATTCGTCCGCCAACAATTTTCGTGCTGTACTGTCGTTAGCTTATCTTAAAGTATCATGGATATACTCAAGTCGTTTATCAAACGAATGTTAGAACTTCCCACAAAAATAGTTTAGAACACACAAACTTTCCATCAACGTCCGAACTCCCGATAGCATTATCGTCAACGACATTTATACCCCAGTGTGTTTTATGCGTTTCTTATCGAATGCATTCACAGCCACGCCTACAACAGTCGCCTAGATAACGAACACAGCGATATAAATAGAGTACAGTGCAACAAACTCAACAGGCCCGGCAACTGCTTCGCTAGTGTCTATGGCAGATAGATGCCATTTCATACTGGCGACTGTAGTTCTTGTTTTCACCACCGGGTCTGTTAAACTGGCTAAGTTATGTGCTGTGTGGAAATAAACATCGGTACATTAAACTAGGTAGATCAAGCTGCTCTTAGAACGGTGGTTGGTTGGTTGAGTTTACAATTAGGAGAATGGAGATGCAGGCTTGCGATTATCGCAATAAAAATTACAGAAGTACTTTTATTTCTTATTTTCTTAATTTAATAATTTCGACTATTAGGATTTATTTGCGGTGTCGAGTTTGTTCAGCCGATTAGTGATGGTAAAAGTGGATCATAATCGTAAATGCCCTCTAATTCTTTTTTCACTCCCAAATTTGATACTTCAGTGTCAAAATCTTATATAGAGAATAGGAGTATGAAGTATACCTATTCTTTCGTTTTATTCAAATTACAATGAGTACTTTTTAGATCACCATGAGCTGCGAGGGTTAATTGAAGCCGTACAAACATCAGCAATTCTATATTTAAGTATCAATATTATGTCACGTTTAAGACGACTTTATCTCATTCGTCAGCTTTACGATCGCGTTTTCTATTCCACATAAGCAAAAACATGTTGTAATCTACTCTACGGCAATACATGTTGGCGTGGCAGTAAAATTGTTGTATTTATTGACTGCTTATATCATACATTACACCGCTTCCTAGAATTAGACTCATGTTTGATATTTGATGAATGTTTTGCACCTAATTGTTTCATCGTCTGAGTAGGTTGAATTACAAGATATATATTCGAGTTCTTGCATGAATAGAAAAACCTAGTGTCGGAATTTCTGCACAACACTAAAATGGTTATTTTATTAGGTTTTCACTCAAAATAAGCTCACGTGACATTAGGACACGTGAGAACTATTCAATATGACACTATGCTTAAGAACAATGCTTCATTAATGGCTATGCTTAGATCAACATCAGCAAGGGGCCTCTTTGGCATTGCCCCTTTTAAACTTTGTGTCTTCTGCTTCTACTGTCATACTTATATTTATTCTAAACGGTCTGGTGTGACAAGCGACATACCTATCGCAGGAGTTTCTTGAGTGATGGTAAATATATGTCGTATTCAGATCCTGTCCATGTCACAAATAGACGAACTTATAATTGTACAAGTAAAAATCCGATCGTCTATTTACTTTACCAATGTTCCCAGCTTAGATTTGTGGTAATCTGGTCAGTTTATGAAATAGTCAATTGGTAGCGAAAATCCCTTCTCCCATTACGATACTCACAGGCGACGAGATTTCAAGACTCTCGGAGACTAGTCGCCACAGTCGCCAAGACGTATCTCACATACATTTGAATGGACGCTCGCTTACTACGCTACACCGGTATCCTGCACTACAAAAATACAAAATACGAAAAGCTTTATTTCATATCCAAACTTAATTTTAGTTTACAAGTTGATTGGAACTTCCTTTCAAGTAAGAAATACCCGTGTCAGGAAACCCCGCTCTTCCATATCTGGATATCATTATTCCACCAAAACATTTTTATGTTAAATATTTTTGGTGGGATAATGATATCTAGATATGGAAGAGCACTTAAGCAACTAAAGCACTTAAGCAACTTAAGCACTTTGTGGACTCGTGAATTTTAATACGAAAATCTCTTTCTGGTTGAGTTTTAATAGTTGTTGTAAAACAAATATAAATTTAGTGTGAGGAGGATAGTCTTTAACCATTGAATTATTCTGGTCAATCCAGCTTCAGTCAACTCCCTGACTTCACTACAGCAGTTCCTGTGAAAAAGATAGCTGTGTTGTCTGCGTAAGTGAATATAATCTCTTCGCTTCAATTGTATTGTGAGAAACTTCGTGGCGATAGTCTTCAAAATGGAGAATCAAGTTGCCTATGCGTATCGTCATGGGAGAAGGGCCTAAGAAGAGGCGCCTGCGTCGCTGTATATTTACGCGTTTAGCGTCGCCGGCACTCGGCAGCCCCGATAAGAATTTAAATATAGAACGAGTACAATGCGCTAACGCAGTGTGTTTATGACTATTTTGTCGTATGGTATTATGGAGAAAGCAGTTCTAAATTTAAATTCATGGATGATTTGTAAGTTGCAGGACGACAGGGCGTTAGCAAAGTTTACATGAGATTTCTGACTGCTATGGTCCAAGCTATATTAGTAGGTTGAAGCCTTGATTAAATTTGACATTAAAATTTTCTCGCTTTATTTATGAAAATGCTGTCCACGCACTGTATCCAAATGTGAGGCAATAGAAGTTTATGAAACTGTAGCATAATGAGGGGTATAAAGACACGAGTAGGTGTTTGAATATAGCGCATTAGGCGAGATTTTTTAAAAGTAACACACGAGTGTTTTAATACCTAGTTATGTGCAGTTTCATACACTATTTTATCTACTCTCATAAATTGGTGTTGAACTTAGTAAATAAAAAATCAAAATAAAAAGAGTAAGAAAGTAGTTTGCTGGTAGTCGCATATAAAATATCGGGTGGAATCAATTCTTTTAAAAATTATTATTTTTGGTTTCATCGGACATTTTAATGCAAAATTATATTTCCATGAAATTCAGTACAACTCAACGTATAAATGGCGCCAAAACCTAGCATAACACCGCGTATGTGGGCGCTGCCAAAGACAAGTAAAACTGTATCGTAATGAAAAAATTAAAATTTTATACCATTATTTTGTTAGAGAAAAAGTGTTATAATTTGATTCTATTTTAAAATTTCGGTATCGTGTTCATAAAGTATGTCAATATAAATTCGTTTCGAAGTTTTTAATTTAAATTTTACGATATGAGAGTAGATAATACTGGTTTTAGTGACTGATACATAATGGAGCATTAAAACTCGTTCATAATAATATCACTCGAGAGTTTTAATGCCTAATTATGTACAGTTAGATACACTAGTTTATCTACACACATATCATAAGCTCTCTTTGATGTGTTCAGGAACCGCATGTTTGACCAGCATTGTGGCATTGAGTTGTTTAGCTTGTTCTGTAGTACCAACTTCACAGACAAACTAGGGGCGGCACGCAGGCGGGCGTCGGCGTTCGAAATTTGAATGTCATAATATGTAGAAAATTTACACATTATGGTCATAATGTTCAATATTCAGATAAGAAATGAGTTTTTACAAAGTAGTTTAACATTATGCTGATCGTAACGTGCGGTTTTTGGACGCAGTAAAGAGGGTTTATGATACGTGTGTAGACAAAAGACATTAATGTAATTTTCGTGTTTGGATCAATATTAATTCAGATTTATGTGACGCATCGTTTAGGAATATTCCTGCAACAACAACCGAAATTTATCTAAAACTAAGAAGGAATATTCCGAACTTTATCTAACTTTAGAGTTATCTAGGTCTATTCTCGACACTGCCAATTAAAGTTTGTAAATATTGATATTGATTTGGGTCCTGGTAAACATTGCGCAGTGAATTTGATTACTACAGTCCTTAATTAGACCACCATTAAGTCAGTACAAGCAGATATAAATAATGGGAATAAAGAGAGAGTTATTCGCAAGAGAAGTCTTTAAATAGATAGCCATAGCGATTTAATATTTTAGGAGGAATTGTTAGTTGAATATGAAAATACTAAAAAAAATAACAAGAGTTTATAAATAATATAAATAGGTATATAAAAATCGTTTGAAAATCGCATAATTTACCACTATTCAAGAATTGTGCAACATCAATGTGATACAGTAGCCGGCATCTAAGTTAGCAAGAATGGTGCAATTAAAATAATATTTCTAATAAAAAGATACAACATGTAATTGGAGACGAAAGTATTTTCAAACATTGTTTAGGTCTTTGTTTATGAGAACAGTATGTGACAACATGTAAAAATCTTAACTAAACATCTTGCCGAATTGGGAGCCCCTAAAATCTACTGGCGCTAACATTTCTATAACGCGAGATCATGACTTTGAATGTCAAATGGCAATGGATCTGGGCCAAATAGAAGAAAATTGACTCAAAACTACCGGGCATCTTTGGCAAGCAGTTTAATACCATACGATACCAAAAAAAACTTAACATTAGAGTTTTAGAGGACAACATTTTTAAGAAAGCAAGAAAGGTCTTTCTTTCTTGAACTTCTCTATAGATACATTTCTTTAACGTCAAAGGAATCACAACGACTAACGTTTAACGACTAGCCGGTAGTGATTTAGTTCGGGACCGTGCCAATTGTTCCTTACTTGTGCCAAAAAAAAAAAATCTGACGTTTTATAAATACACACCATGGGAAGTTAAAGAGTAATCGGTGAGAATTAACAAATACATTCAGAATCAAGTCATTATTGAAAATATATCGTTATATTTCGGTGAATACATAATCTGTTAGCATCTATTATCTCAACAAGGATTTGGTTGTCCGATTCGTGTATTTTACGTCTAAGAGCTCTTTCACATAAACAGTATGCGCGGGCGCAGCAGACGACGGCATGTGCTGTCGACTGTTGCCGAGTTTTAAGCCTGCCGTCGACTACTGCCGACGTGCATGCTGTCCCAAAAAAATCCCCAGGTCTCGGATGTTCATATGTGTGTGACGTCGCTGTTTCTGGTCCCCACGACGCAGGGTATCCTAGTTTGGGGAAAAAAGTAATGTATGTTCCTGTATGTAAATGTTTATATTTATGTTTATAAAGTCTCAGGAAGGCCTGTGACGCTGGTTTTCAGTCCATACCCAGAAAGTCTAAGTGATTTAAAACATTAGCCAGTGTAAGAAATAACCTTAACTAAATATAGTAGATTTTACAACAAGTGCACAAAACGAACCATTTTTATCCGAGACTTTTAGCAGCCCGAGCCGAAGGCGAGGGCTGATAGTAATGTCGAGGATAAAAATGGTTTTTGTGGACGAGTTATAAACTCTGCTTTTCACTTCGATTGCGAGAAAATAAAACAGTAATTTGAGAAAATTCAATACGAAAAGTTCACGGCTTCTTTCCCGCTACTTTACTTTTTTTAATTTTCCTGCATAATTTTCGGGCAAAGAAAAAAAATATACAGCCTATTCTTAAATTATTTTGGAATAATGTTTTTTTTTTGTGGTAAACACGTTTTGATATTTAGTTTCTTTTTCGTATTATCTTATTATATAAATCAAAAATGCAAATAGGGATGGAAATATTATAAATTAGCAAGTTTTATCCATGTACAATTAATTGTTTTTGGCTGTATGGGCTAAATGGTCACTGCCTTAGTGTAGACACATTTAAAAAGCTACTTTTATGCACAAGAGCATAAAATTCAACTTTATGTCGCCTAGATCCTGCATAAAGTACTACTTTTTCGAGCATGAGAAGTGAAAAAAATATTTATATGACGGGATATAGTAACGATTGCTATATTTCTGATTATTTCACTATTAGATAAGATCGGTACCGATGTTATATTTATTTTCTTCAAAACCTTTATCATTGTTTTTTTTTCGACGACCCGAATGGCCGAGTCGGCAGTGACCCTGCCTACGAAACCAAGGGTCCCGGGTTCGAGTCCCGGTGGGGGCAAATATTTGTTTGATGATAACGGATACTTGTACCCTAGTCATGGTTGTTTATCTATCTAAGTATAATATTTATCTATATAAGTATGTGTATCGTTGTCTAGCACCCAAGATACAGGGAATCCTAGTTTGGGGCTAGATCAATGTGTGTAAATAGTGTCCAAGGTATTATTATTATTATTATTGTATGACGTATGATTCATCGAAATTATACTATTTATCATACTGAAATGGAACGTACCGAGAATCTTTAGTTTAGATGGAGCAAAACGTTTTCTGCGTTCTTCAATCACGTATGGTAACATTTTTGACCGTTACGCTAGCTAGTAACATTAACTAATATATTTTTAAATATATATGTCACTAATGTAATATTTGCCTTTACACCCCGTAGGGGAATATTAGATAAATAGATAGATTAAAAGTGACACGGAGATGCAACTACAAAAGAACTTAAATGATAAAAATTATAGCAACATAATAAAAACAAAAAAACATAAATTTATTACATAAAACAATAAAACAAAAAGAAGAATATAGGTAGGTATGTAGGCGCGCTGTATTGACGCGAAAAGGTCAAAGCTCAGTGTTTATTGCTCATTAAGAGCAGCACTGGTTTTAAGCCCCCCCCTAGGAGACGCGGAGACGCAGTGGTTACGTCCGAATGTGAATGTTGATAAAAAAATAATAAAAAAAACGTGTCAGAAAGAGATATCCTTACAAGTGTTTAAAGATGTGGAAATAAATAAATACATTGCATATAAATATGTTTTATCTACACACGTATCATAAACCCTCTTTACTGCGTTCAAAAACCGCACATTACGATCAGCATTATGTTAAACTACTTGGTAAAAACTCGTTTCGTATCTGGAAAACTACACATAGTGGTCATTATGTGTAGTTTTTCTACATATAATGACATTCAAATTTCGAACGCCGACGCCCACCCGCGTGCCGTCCCTAGTTTGTCTGTGAAGTTGGTACTGACATTCAAATTTCGAACGCCGACGCCCGCCTGCGTGAAGTTGGTACTAAAGAACAAGCTAAACAATTGCAGAACCACAATGCCGGTCAAACATGCGGTTCCTGAACACATCAAAGAGAGCTTATGATATGTGTGTAGATAAACTAGTGTATGAAACTGTACATAATTAGGCATTAAAACTCTCGAGTTATTATGAAACGAGCCGAACTCGAGTTTTAATGCCCTCCATCATGCAGCAGTCACATAAACTACTATTAATACTTTAATGAGTAGGATAGTACAAAATATTCATGAAGTTATATAAATAAGTATACTGTACCATGTGTGTACTCACAGAATTGTGTGAATTTGTTCCAACATTTGGTAGCTTAGATGCCGAAGCTACCTCTAAATGCCACTGTGCGGTGAATATGACCTTCAAGAGGTGCCCGTATATCCCTCATGCGGTATCTGGGGTGAGATGTTGCGACCTTTAATTTTAGGTACAGGTATATTCATGATATGGTTATATATTGAAATTATTATTTAATAAATATATTGTAATTTAAATAGTGCACGCCTTGCCATGCCTTGCAATTATAAGTACTCACTATCGGGGTACAGATTTGTTAGCCTCTAGTCATGCTATACCATGCAAGTAACCTGATTATCAGGGAGCGATTCATAAAACTTACTTCTTAAAATAAAATAAATTATAATCGAGTTACTGAAAATATAATTTATGGCTAGAGGACGGTAACTCTATTCTCTAGCCCTAACGTCTGGAAATTTCTATCGCAATCCCTGTTCTCAAGTATGCATACAGTCACAAATGACCTGTTGTTGCATACTCTTTCATAAATCACGTCTATACAAGCGGGTTGGCAGTCGACGACACTCTACCAATGTCGTGTGTGCCTTGATAGGATAATAGGACTAGCGTTCATTACGTTTACTATTACGCAGTAATCGTCGGGTGTTGAATCACTTTATTCTAGATTTTTTATTCAAATTGCATGTGCTTCTGTGCAGAGTCGCTCTAGGCACTTGTAATTACATTAAGTAATCGTATGTAAGGATGAAGATCATAATTATTAGGACTACAATAAAAACATAGCTTGAGTGTTATCAAATGAAGGAAATAAGCTATCGTAAGGATATGGAAAGGTTGCAAATGTTGATGGTATTGAAGATGATGAAGTCGTCAGTAATAATGTAGTTGCAGTAGAAATTGTATCAAATCTAATAGAAATTGTATCAAATGAAAGAAATCAGGAGCAAGGAACGTGGCTGAGGGATTACAATAAATTCAACCTCAAATTGCCAATCAAGCCGAGATCATATGTTTGTAAATCTGATATACATTTTTATGCAATACGTCCGCATAACATGTGTGAAGGTGAATTGTTGTAATGTCGAAAGAACTCGAAAGACGATATCTCAAGGATTCGTGACGAGGTGTGGTGACGGCTGATATTTTAACAAGTACTTGGCAAATACATCAAATGTAAATTCGATTTGAAAACTTGCAATGCACTGCAGTGTTGATGAGTTAGACAGGAATATGTTCTGGAATGGAAACAAACGAACGAAACCTTTCCAAGGTTCGTTCAGTTGTTTCGATTTCAAGTTTGTATTAATACATTATGTTCTACACTAACGTAACCGCTAAGTATCGACACATAACCTAGTGACTAATGATCATTACTTTAATACATTAGTAGTTGGCACTCAAAACGTGTTTTGATGATGATTGTGTTCGCTATTTACAGCACATTTATATGGCGCCACCAGTACATGATAAATAAATCTCTTTTCTCTCACATATCATTATGGTCCCAAATCATCCACTTAAGGTACAACAGCTGTTAAGTTTTTGGCCAGAATATTCTGATACATGTATAAATGGTCAGTGCCAGCGTCTCAGAGCCGGCAATGTCACTTTTGCCCTGTCTGTGAGCCAGGCCGGGAGCCGGCCACGGTGAGTGGGTACAGTTTCGCGCTCATATCAACGGTATTTTAATGCCTTTCTCTTTCTAGCATATTTCAAAATGCAAAGGAAGGAACAGTCTGCTAGTATATGAATAATTTTATGCGTTTTGGACATTAAATACCCACTTCAGTTAGATTCGGAAAATTCAACGAAAAAGTAACATCGGACTAGTAAAACCCCTGTCTGAGGTAAGGCCGGCTGCCGAAACCACAAACATGAATAAAGTCACAAAATAGCTCCCACTGCGGAGGGTATAAAATAACTCAAAAGAGTCGATACCAATTAACCACAACAAAACAACCTTAAGAGTCAACAAAGGCCCTCAAGCTACATCTGACTCAATGCAGAGACACAGATGTCTCAATAGACAACGTATCAAATAAGACATCCTGTAAACACCTACTCAAGACATGGCTTCCGTACAAGTTCCGCATAGTTGATCAAATAAACGATCTCGAGATGAGAATGCAGCGCTATACTTCCTGCAAACTATCGTAATTGTGAACATCTTGAAAGTATGCGGGATTTAGATAAGGTTCGTTTGCTTTTAGTGCGCTTTAACAAGAAAATCATGAAATAATTAGATTATCATGCCTGTAAATTGAATGAAAGGGAAGTAAATAAAGGTTTTAGGCGATCAAGGATACTTAGCGGACAAGCAGGGGACGATAGAAAGGCGCCTTATTGTTACACCCTGTAGTATATGTGATTCGTGAATCTTACGGGGTAGGCATATACAGGCCATTAGACCAAAGACGCACGAAGTAGGGGAATTGATTAAAGTGACTCCCACCCATGAATCAAGTGGTAACATTTTGCTTATGTCCTCCTGATTCATTAATATTGATGCCAATAACTCTATTTTATGAACCCCTGATGAAAAAGTGCGTTGTTATAAGTTTGAAGAATCTGTCTGTCTGTCTGTGTATTTATCCGTGGCTAATGCTCAACCGGGTAGGCGACTATAATGTGTTTTTTTTTAATTAGTAGTAGACTTCACTGCGATGGTTCTTAGATATATTTTTAATCGGTTAGCGGATCAAAAGTTATTCTCCTAAATAGGAAACAAATGAACCAAATTTTAGCCGCAAGGTTTTATTAATGTTTCGGTTTGTTTTCGAATTATAATCAAAATTAAATGAACTTGACTCGTTAAAGGAAGAAATGGTTCTATTCAAGATTCGAATGCTTTGTTGTATGTTGGCAGTACCCAAGCGACACGTCATTATTTTTCCCAAGACGTGACTAATCGCCTCTCAATTAAAATAAGTAAATTAAATTAAATGTCATGAAAGACAAAGATAACGAATAAACCGACAGTCTAAATCAAACCATAATAAAACTAACTGACCTACAATGCAAGTCTGCGTGCGGTTAGATGCGTAGGCGCCGATGCATGGCGACATTCTGCTCTCAATCACGTCCGCACAAACTATATGAGTATTTACTAAAGTTCGCGATTCATGTAGCGAACAACGCCTGAATGTAGACAAGAAATGCGGTACTGTAAGAAATTCGCTGGCTATCGCGAAAGAGGCCGCCACCACCGTGAGAACAGCCCCCGTAGACAAGTGCATTCGCTAACTTATCTCTCGACTTGAAACTACGCCTAAAAAATGTATGTAAACGTAATGTAAACGTCACGTGGTCAATTTCGTTCGCAAATGTTTCGCAAATTTCTGGTTGTCAGAATTACATGATAAGGCTGCAGGTCCAATTTAACGTCCAGTCACAATATGTGTGCACCTGAATTTTTAACGTCATTACGGAACTCTAAGGTATCGCATTCCTGCGAAGTGCGTAGATAATGTAACCGCACATGTACTCGAGGTAGACAGTAGACACACTGTACCATAAAGAACACACGATTCGTTTCGCAACATGTTGGCAAGAAGCCACGAGGAGCCGGCGACAGGGCTGATTGAAATACGCTACATCGTAGTGTCACCTTTGTTTACGTGTCTGCTTGCATATTTGGCATACGTTGGCATTGAACACGGATAACTTATGGATACTGAACCTAAGGCGTTCTGGGTCGTTTGGAAATTGAAGAGAAACAACATGGCCTATTTAGAGCCGAGCTTATTGATTTTCAGCTCGGTTTTGGACGAAGCATAATTGTTAAGTAATAATTTAAAATTTGTTTCATTGCCACCAAATGCCAACTCTTTAAAAAAAAACTTAAATTAACCCACCCACATTTTTGGTGTTGGTAGACTGAGCGGATCAAACAATTTGCAGAGCTTGTAGTAACTGAAAGCACTGTGAGTGAACGGAATGAATTTTCTGAGGCAAATAAGATCTAGATGAAGAAGAAAGAGAAGCAATAATGTTCCTAAATGTTATGAAGGGAGCAAGCGCTTACTAGATTTTGAGCAAACTTTACTGAACAGAAAATGTGTATGAAGACCGCGGTAGCGAAAAGAGAGCGAAATGCATGAACTGAAAGAGTAAGTTAAACAACTTTCAACAAATGTCGAATATAATTCAATAATAAGCTGCGCCATATTTCGCTGCCCGTACATCATCAGCATTCTTAACCAGCATATACCTACTGCTGGGCACAGGCCTCTCCTCTATAGCGCCAATGAATGAATGAGTGTTTGTTTTTTCATTAAAATAGAATATGGATTATCTCAAATATGTTGTACTTATGGTTATCGTTAATTATGGTCTCGTTGATGCCTACACTAGGGAGACCTGTGTTATATGGATCCTGTGCCATCGCAAGTTCGCCTGTATATGAATGCTCCCGTGATTATTTTTAGCACGAGAGTCGCACCACTATGCCTAAGCAGACTTTCCCAGGTGCTTCGGATACTTAGTGCAATCACCTGATTCAGTGGTCTTTTTCGAATCAGATGCGAAGTTAAAGGAGTCGCAATAGTTCGTATGAGGTGTTCTAGTCGAAATAGTATAGAAAGCAGAGAAACCATCTTTAAGTATGTTTCCAAACACTTACGTAGCGAATAGCTTTATTTCACATTTCTTGGTAAGAAAGGCTCAACTCGAGGCTCTTGGCGATTATAAGGATTGTGTATGAATCCTAATATATATACATACCATCCTCTAAGAATTAAGACTACAATGACACCAATTAACAACTTAATGTTGATGACATAATTAAGACTGCAGAATCGGAGACCGATACGCGATTTCACGTTGAAGGTTCAATCGTGATCGATTTGATAATAAGCAAGCAGGTGAATCGGGCAGTTTAACTTCTATGTTAATGTTAAGACAAATGCAGCTCAGTGGCTATAAATATTACTCGTACTGGTTTAACCAGGGGATTTGAACCAATCGCTTGCTACCTTAGTGGGTATACCAAGAATCCGGATAGATCACGATTGCCACGATGTTGAAGTCAAGCCTTAGATACACTGGGGAAAAACGGAGCAACATATTGAGGATCAACTCCCTGAACAACAACGTGGAATGCCCCGAGACACAAAGAAAGTGTATGCGAGACGCGTGCGCTCGCTCTCGAAAAGGTAGCAAGCAAGTCCCGCGCCACGTGAAATGTTGCGGGGTGGTTTCGGGACACTGCAACCTTGCAGCGTCACGAAGAGTGAGCGTTGCGCGACATGCGTTTTTTGTAATTTTATTTTTATCTAACTCTCTTTTGGACTGAGGAGAATAAAACCAAATAGTAATTATACAAACCTATCAGGCCATTCTAGAGATTTAGTGAGACTAACGTACAGCGATTCATTAAAATGACATTTTATGTTATCTATACTTATTATACGGTGGACGGATTTTAATGCAGTTTTCTGTAAATGGTAGTATACTTCCCTGCGATGGATCTTTTATTAAAATCAGATCGGTGGTTCGAAAGTTATCAGCTTGACAAGGAAACTAGTCAGCCAAATAATAGAGTTAAGGTTTCAGTTATTGAGTCGGGAATGTTTTTTTTTTATTTATAGATATTATTAGTGATATATATCAGATATTTTGATATTTATTGTAAAAAACGGATTTTTGCGAACCCTAGTTTAAACAGCGTCTGAATAAGTTTTCGCTTAAATACCTACCTAATACAAGTTGGACCGCAACACTAAATACAAGTTGGACAGCAACACTATCGGCAACAATAACAGATTGTTCACCAAGGGTGGAGAGTGACCCATTTCACCGGAGATGTTTCTGGCGCTCGAACGAAATGAATCACTTTCACCTGAGTTAAACACTCTACCTTGCACTTTGTGCAGCGGGGAAATGCTGCAAGCGTCGTGGGAACCTTAGCCTCGGCAACGTCCCGGGGTGGTTTATCCGCGTAGTTGTTTCTTTTTGTGTTTCTATTTTATTTTTAATTCATATATTAACAAATCAGGTAGTATAGGTCTATTCCGGTGTATTATTTTTCAAATAACTCCAATGGTACTCTCTACTTTTCATTTCATTGTTAATATTTACTAGATTCTGAAAAAATCTTAATACTGCCAACATTAGAAAAGTTTAAAAAACGTATCTATTTGGTTTCAATTTTGTTTTTTAATGATTCAACGTAACTCCATTATCATCGACTCCGTGGCCAATCGCAAAATAAAAAATAAAACTTTCTACCCTAGGGATGGAAAAGCAATTTTCCACCGGCTGAAAATTTCTGAGATGAAATTATATATTGCAAACGAGTTCGCAGAGGCTTATATGTATGAACCGAGAAGATTACGTCACGAGCCGAAGGCGAGGTTCGCAAAGAAGCCTTTTCGAACGATTTACGAATAGAATTTTTCCGCCTGAGAACCCAAAATCAAGCGGCGAAGGTGCTATTTTTTGGGGGTTGGAAGGCGGAAAAACAAATTGTTGAAATGTTAAACAGTCATACAAACAATCGCAGATCAATAGCCCCAAACAAATTGGACACGCCAAATATTGATTTATGAAGTGACCCAGGGCGACCTATTAAAACTCTTATGTACTCAGTATGACAGACATCCAACTGCAGTACTTATACTCCTTATTGGTGAGGTTTAGATGGTATTATTGCTTGTACATTGAGCAGGAGGAGTTGGTAGAGCCATCAGGGTATGTGACCTGTAACAGTTTGCATACATATTTGGAATTGGGGCCGGTTCATTAAGCAAGGTGAATTATATTATTGCAGCAGGAATTAATATTTTTTTGGAACAATTGTTGGAATCATGGTGGAAGTAAATTGACTTTAAAGCAACACTTTAATTGAGTAGAAGTCTGTGCATGCCGTCATTCGTTTAAGTCGTTGGTCGGACGGAACTGTAGCCAATGCATTTCTCATATCAATGGCAACACCAGTACCAGTAAAATAAAAAAATCGACTAATCAAAAATTTTTTTTTTTTATTTTTTTTTTCAAAATGTCTTTATTACTGTAGATATTAACGTATACTTAGCAAATATATTTTTTTGCCTCTTTTCTACATTGGACCACTGTAGGAGAAGACGTTTTAAATTATTTTTAAATTGCTCCAATGGTAATTTCAAGATCTCCAAAGTATTATTTTTAAATTGCTCCAATGGTAATTTCAAGATCTCCAAAGTATATTTATTGTAGTAGAGAATATTAACTACAATGAAAACCTTGAAAGAATTGCTAACTATTTCGAGTCTAAATCGGGGTGAAACTAGCCTGTGATTATTTCTTAGGTTTAACATTGAAGCTATCGCTAAATTTAGAAAATTTATAACATATACATGTATATTTTCGAACACAAATTAACTAGCTACAGTTAGTATGTAATTTTTTAAAGTTCTTTTATGGAGTCTGGGCGTTTTGCATTATAAATTGCACGAATAGTTATTTTCTGAAATAATAAAAAAGTTTGAATACAATAAGATACCATAGGACATGACACTATGAAAGTAACTAAAACTTCTGTTTTAGTTACTTTCATAGTTTAGCCTAGATGTAGCCACATCCGTCTGACGTTCCCATTCTAACGTGTTGCTGTCTTACACTAAACTGGTCTCAACTTGCCAAACATTTGGAAGTGAGAATTTGATCATCTTGGTTTTACCGCCGTTTAAAATACATTATTAACTGTAAACCAGTTCAAGGTTAAAGATACATCATTAACGTCATCAAAATCTTCTTTTTGTCATTAAATTTTGAAGACCAGTGAAGAATCATCAGCAAACTGTACTATGTCAGGCAATTTCCCCACCATAAAATGCAGATCGTTAATATAATACCAGGAATAAGAAAGAGCCTAATATGGAACCTTGTGGAACGCCAATTTTTACATCCGATCCATCAGTTTTGACGCCGTTGCCTTTTCAAATCAAACATAAAGAACAGATTTATATTTCATTACCTGCCTTTTCTTGCGATGTGATTAGCCGGCGACTGCAGATATAGATAATAAGGATAATGGTTCTTTGATGAACAGTGTATACAGTATTTCAAATATTGACAGATTTCATAGAAATAGACGTGATTTACATAGTACAGTTTTGCGTCTAGGAAAAATATTTGCTCTCAACTCATTATGAACTCGAATAATATTGATTTTTGATGAACTAAGTGTTTCTCAAATATGATTAAGTGTCGTCGGTGATCTTTTGACTTGTCTGTGATCATCCCAACTTAAACTGTCTGACAGTACTGGATATAATCCCGTAGATAAAATTTACTGGTGTAAAAAGCAAGGTACAAATTTAATTAAATTAACAACATAAATGATAAAGAGTATGTTTATTATATCCGATAGCTACCCGAAAACATCTGGCCTCGTCATTTACGAGACAGATCGCCAAAACCAATCGAAACTACAGGCGGACGACCTAGAGACACCTTCCGTGTTCGATTGAGTTAAAAACAAAAGTTATTTTTATCCCATTTATTCGAAAACAGCTTGCTTAGTCCCGACAAACAGGGCCAAATAGCACTTTAACTTGACGCATTCTTTTTAATTTGAGTTGGCAGTTCAGAGGAAATAATCACTTTTACATTGTTACATTGTCACATGCTTACATACATACATTTTAAATATAAAAAAACTATTTAGAAGCATGTGACAATTTCACACAAAACGACACGCATTTCCCATACAGGGTGGCAGAGGCCCACGTTTAGCCAGTTATTCATTAATCCATTATGCGTGACTAAAAAGTCACATGATAACAATTTATTTATGAGCTACGCTTTTGTCGGTGGAGTTCCTTCCATGCACTTCTACTTACTGCCCTTTCCTTGAAGTCCTGATACGACACCACATTTATTTTATACGACACCACATTTATTTTCTCCTTCACTTGCTCCATGTTTGCTCTCCGTCGTCTACCTCCCTTCTTCCCTCTATGTCTCCTTCCAGTATAGTTTGAAAAAAGTTGTCGTGCCATATCAGGTGTCCCAACATCTTCCCTCTTCTATTCTCAATAGTTTCCATCAAAGTATTTTTTTAACCAACTGCAACACCTCCTCGTTGCTTTTCCTTTCCATCCAACCGATTCTTTCCATCCAACCGATTCTTTCCATCCTTCTCCAACACCACATCTCGAACGCTTCCAATCTTTGTCTATCTCGTTGTGTCATGGTATAATGTACTTAAGATAAATGACTTATCTCATTGCTACATGATCAGCACCGGGTTTGAACAAGCACCTTCTGGCTGAGAAGCGAGTATGGAAGCACGAGACCACGGCGCTCGCTACTCGACAATTTCAACCTTTGGGAAGTCTTTTTCGGAAAATGTGTTTTTATAATTATAATATGTTTACTAATTGTATGTAAATACGAACAGGACAGGGAGCAGCGGGCAGACCACCGGCCCGATGGTCAGATGACATTGTTAAGTTGGCTGGAAAGCAGTGGACGAGCCTGGCGGGTGACCGCAGCGAATGGCGTGCTTTGGGAGAGGCCTATGCCCAGCAGTGGGATGACAAGGTGCGAACCCTAGTTGATGATGATGATGTAAATAATATTATTATTCTTATCAAATCTTAACTTAGACATGTACTTATTCTCTCATAGAGGTTGATATGATAATATAATAAGTGCCCACCTCAGGAGTAAAAACTATTTGGGATCCAACTCGAAAATCCTTCGCTCCGCTCTGGATTAAAAAAACACTCTCGCCGCAAAAGTAGTAATTTCCTCCGTTGTTGAAAAATCGACTATTTTAATGCAACACTGTTAAAGTTAAATTGTTTTCCTTGTGTGAACAGCTACGCATATCAGTGGATAATATGTGAACACTTTGTACTTTACCATATCAATATGCAAATTATGTTCCTGAATGTTTTTCCAATGCACATTGCACACGCAACTTCGAGTATAGGTAGCATGTTTTGTATTTCAATGCATTTTTTTTCTCTCTCTTCGTTCCGGCTGATTTTGTAAGACCCAAGCAAGACAGAAAAGATCTAAGACGCGGACGCTACACAGACCCTTTAATTTACTTTCATACAAAATGTATGTAATAGAAGCGTCGCGACGCAAAACATATAGAAAAGACAGGGAGCAATCAAGACTGTGACTGGTCTGCGATCTATTGCAAATCACACAGGGTTATTTTTGTACCGCTATCCAAAAGTAACTATGATTTATGGGAAGAAATAAAAGGTGGTATAAAATAACATCTTTCCCTTTTTAAATCCGCATTTTACGCCACATTGTAAATTCAAAATTTCTAGGCGCGTGCGGTCGTTCGCGAGCGACCCAGGATGTTAAAAATGGTCGGTGAACAAAAGTTTTTTGATTCATAAATTGATTGTACTCTTGCAAAACTTGGCTATAAGTCCAAGAATAATGCTGTATAGAAAGGACAGGGAACGGGGCATGGCCACGCGATCTTGGAGGTGCATACGGGCTCGGGGAATATCGGGATGCTGTCATGTCAAAATCCCAAAATTACGCCCGTGCTCTGTCTTCTCTATATTTTCAAAAAGTCGCATAATCAGCATCTGACTTGGGCCTAAGGAGAAGTGATCTAGCTCTGATCAGAAATGGTTTCGTAGCAAAAGTTGTTCAGAAATTCGACACAACTTTCTGTTACACGTACTCAAGTTTATCGTTAACTAGCTGCCCGTGGACCTCTGCGCTTCGCATACAAGTTTCAAGGGAACTGGCCGTTTTCAATTTACAGGAAAAATCAAAATTCAAATTTAGAATTGGATGCGCAATCCCCCGACGTCCTGTATTTCTGCTTTTTTAGTTAACAATCTGCCCAAGACTTCAACAAAAAGTTGATCCAAATCGGTCCAGCCGTTTGCGAGATTTGCTCTTACTAACGGTCCTGTGTCGTACAATGTTGTTATTTGCGTGTCTGACTGATGCCTATTTTAAACGCAAAAGCTATATTTAACCGGCAATGAAATAAGATAACCGTATTACAAACAACAACGCATACGTATGTGATAACAACGGCAAAAAGATAATTAATACACGCCAAAGTTAACTTGGTACCTCGCTCTAATCACGTCGTGGTGTCCGCCACTGTCCTACTGACGTGTCGAGGGCGAGAGCGAGCGGGCAACGCCTACCTGGCGGGTGCCATGTACATCAACTGATGCCAACCAGGGGCCTAAAATGACTGTTCAATGACAATGATGCGACGACGACGGTTAACTTTAGGTATATCGCAATAGGGCCCTTGCATCCGTAGATGCCGAGTATCCTCGAAAGGTGAGGGACAGAGCTATACATAGCGCATATCTTTGTCCTCACTTTCCCACGTCAACATCCCCGCGTGGTCGGCATGCTGAACTCTATAACATACTGTACTTAAGGACTTAAGGACGTAAGGACTTAAGCCTTTATTTTACTTTTGACAGTTCCTTATTTCATTCATTACATAAACAATTATATACAGGCACATACATTGCTTTTGGCCCTACAATAGGATACTCTGTGTCGTGGAAACCAGAAACAGAGACGTCACCGCACATATGAACATCCAAGACCTGGGGATTTCTTTTCTTTTTATCCCCAGCTGGGGATCGAACCCGGGACCTCCCCCATGGTAGGCTACAACTGCCGCGCAACGGAGGTTATCCATAAGACATATGTCAAGGATTTTTATCCGCCAAAACAAAAACGACAAATTAGAGCTTCCTGTTTCACAGGTAATGTTATGGATACACTCTATCTACCAGATAAATCGTGTTTTCACGTACAAAATGAAAGATTATCACACATATAAGGTTTATGGATAACCATAACCTAAGATACATTGTGAAACCGGTCATAAATATACTAGAATTTGATTTAAAAAATACACGTGAATAATAAAGAATACAACTTATTTAAGTTCGTTGGCAGATTACACAGATTACCTTATCTTGGGTAATATCCTAATTTCACAATAACTGGAAAGGTTGTTTGAGAAACACATATATAATTCATAAATAAACGATCATGATCCCTCTTGATAATATAGGTAGGTAAAGGATAAGAAATAGAAATATAAATTATGTAGAAAGCAAAAGTAACATAACACAGCGCCACGCTTTCTCTCATAAGGGGTGGCAGAGGCACAATTGTGCCCTCTTTCAGCCAGTTATTCAATACTCCATTTGGCGTGACAGGGGGCTAGCCAATCGCCGCAGCTATGAAGTAATGAAGTTTCCTCACGATGATTTCCATCACCATTAGCACGGCCGAAAAATGTACTTAAGATAAGCTACTTATCTCATTGGCGGTCAGCACCGGGATTCGTACCCGCACCTCCTGCGTGCGAAGCAAGCGTGAAAGCCACTAGACTACGGAGCTCTCTAAAAAGTCACATGATTACAGAATTTGTCATGCTACTAACGATTGTAAAGGTGATAGATCCATTGACATTGAAAAGGTTATAATATAATAATACCTTGGACACTACTTAGACACATTGATCTCGCCCCAAACTAGGATTCGCTGTATCTTGGGTACTAGACAACAAATATTATACTTAGATAAACAAACAACCATGACTAGGGTACACACATTCTCAGTTCTCGTCAAACAAATATTTGCCCCCGCACATTGACTCGGCCATTCGGGACCACTTTTTCCCATACAGGGAGGCAGAGGCACGATAGGAATTGCTTTCATTTTCATTTATATCACGTCGTTTAGATCGCGAGCATATTAAAATAATTTAATGCTAAAAAACGCGGGGTTGCAACTGACACTTGACAAATTGCGCGAAAACGTACTGCACTCACGTCAGCACTGACTTACATCAGAAGTGACGAAATAGTTGTTGTCATAGAAAAGGAAAGGGAGACTAAAACATAGCTCTGTCCCTTACTAACTACAACTATTTCGCAAATTCCTCTGATGGGGTGTTTGTTGCAATAAACGTATTACGCAGGGACAATTCACTAACCCTGTATGGCCACTAATAGTAATTACATACCTTATTATTCAGGGACAATTCACAAACTCTGTATGGCCAGTAATAGTAATAACCGTATTATGCAGAGACAATTCAATAACCCTGTGTGGCCAGTAATAGTAATGACCGTATTATGCAGGGACAATTCACTAACCCTGTATGGCCAGTAATAGTAATAACCGTATTATGCAGCGATAGTTCACTAACCCTGTGTGGCCAGTAATAGTAATGACCGTATTATGCAGAGACAATTCACTAACCCTGTGTGGCCAGTAATAGTAATGACCGTATTATGCAGGGTCAATTCACTAACCCTGAATGTCCAGTAACAGTTATAACCGTATTATGCAGGAACAATACACGAACCCTGTATGGCCAGTAATAGTAATAACTGTATTTTGCAGGGACGATTCACTAAACCTGTATGGCCAGTAATAGTAATAACCGTATTATGCAGCGACAGTTCACTAACCCTGTATGGCCAGTAATAGTAATGACCGTATTATGCAGGGACAATTCACTAACCCTGTATGGCCAGTAATAGTAATAACCGTATTATGCAGGGACAATTCACTAACCCTGTGTGGCCAGTAATAGTAATGACCGTATTATGCAGAGACAATTCACTAACCCTGTGTGGCCAGTAATAGTAATGACCGTATTATGCAGGGTCAATTCACTAACCCTGAATGCCCAGTAACAGTTATAACCGTATTATGCAGGGAAAATACACGAACCCTGTATGGCCAGTAATAGTAATAACTGTATTTTGCAGGGACGATTCACTAAACCTGTATGGCCAGTAATAGTAATAACCGTATTATGCAGCGACAGTTCACTAACCCTGTATGGCCAGTAATAGTAATGACCGTATTATGCAGGGACAATTCACTAACCCTGTATGGCCAGTAATAGTAATAACCGTATTATGCAGGGACAATTCACTGACCCTGTACGGCCAGTAATAGTAATAACCGTATTATGCAGGGACAATTCACGAACCCTGTATGGCAAGTAATAGTAATAACCGTATTTTGCAGGGACGATTCACTAACCCTGTATGGCCAGTAATAGTAATAACCGTATTATGCTGTGACAGTTCACTAACCCTGTATGGCCAGTAATAGTTATAACTGTATTATGCAGCGATAGTTCACTAACCACTCATATGTCCAGTAATAGTAATAACCATAACAGGCGTGGACAATGGGCCATATAAAAAAATCAAACTGAGAAAACCATTTCGAGATAATTGTGTTCTAACTAAATTCCGTTATTTCCATCAAAAAATATTACAGGGTTACTGAAATATCCGTAAAAAACATAATGTACTTAATTTGTCCTCTACGGCACCGTCCCTTCACCGTTAAATTGGCTGTTCTGTAAAATTGTCAGGTATCAACATCTTTCCTGTCAGTCGATAAAGTGTCAGTCGGAATACTGATATTGTAGTGTTTTAGTTTTATAATCGGAAACAACCAGCCCGAAGTAGGAACAACCGTTCCAAAACTGTGAACAAATTAAGTCACGAGAGGTGTTATTTTAAAAATTATAAATAAAAATAAGCCGAAAAATAGCCTAAAAAATACCACAAAATTAAAAAACCGGTCAAGTGCGAGTCTAAATCGCGCACGAAGGGTTCCGTACCACCGTTCAATGGAAGCGATGGTGTGGAGTGAATAGTTTGGATTTTACACAGCAAAATATTGTTTACAAAGTTATTGGTGCGGTTACTTTCACACTCCATGTACGTAACCAGGTGCATCCATAAGTTTGTATGTGGTATTGAAAGAATTGTTGTATGGGAGCCCCCTTAAATATTTCTTTTATCCTGTTTTTTAGTATTTGTTGTTATAGCGGCAACAGAAAAACATAATCTGTGAAAATTTCAACTCTCTAGCTAGCTAGGTTCTTGAGATACAGCCTGGTGACAGACGGACGGACAGCGAAGTCTTAGTAATAGGGTTCCGTTCTTACCCGTAGGGTACGGAACCCTAATAAAAAGTAGTGCCTATTTTTTTAGCACGGCCCATTCCTACATCGTATATGGCCAGTAATAGTAATAACCATAATATGAAGGGACAATTCACTAACATTCCGTATGGAAAACGGCGCGACCAAAGCAAATAGCTAGATGCGTTTGCTTATGTACAGATCGGTTAACTAAAGCTGGCACGTTCACAGTATTCACTGTAATGCAATTTCACTATACAGTATATTTAAAAATGAATGATATTATTCCAACCTCGAAATAGGTAAATAAGCACAATAACGTGGATTGGCACGTGACATGAATGAAAGAGCTCTCTATATTTATAAGCAGTAGCAAAAGCCAAACAATAACTGTCTCTTTCATACTCATAAGTTTGACCGCGCGCGAGAGACTCTGACAGACTATTCTTGAAGCCCATGCAGTGCAACGTCGCGCCGCGCGCTTATTCACAGACACTACACAAGCGCAACGTGTAAATGTGTTGAACGTGCCAGATTTTGTTAACCGATCTGTAGTAGCTAAATTCTGTATCCCTTTACATATCACGATCATTTCAAATTGACGTGTCACCAATCACAATGCACAAAGTAAGCAAAGAGATTCGATTATCGAGTCATAGTTGCTCTTAATGAAAGCCCGGGGTAGACGTCAGAGCAATACATAGAAGTAGACGCCGTCAGCATCCCATTCATTCATCCATTGCTTCTACCCCCCACACTAGGATATGAATCAACCGTGACATGTTTTTTATATCAAACAACGTCTGACAGTTAGAAAAGTCACAGAGCGACTGAGCGGTTCGGTAGGTGCAGAACACCAACGAACGCAAAGAAGGTGCGTTTACGGCCACTACCTAGAGTAATAATAATAATTTAGTTTTTTTTTTGGACATTAATAGATTCATATTCACTTAGTTAGTAGCACACAACTTACTTAATGCTATGCTAGTAACAATCCGAGTATCAGCGATACAGGATTGAGCTGGTAACCAAAGTAAAGACAGATTATACATCGCACCTGCCATCCACGTAACATGCTACCTAATCTACCTATACAGTGATTTGGCATCTAACGAACTAGCTATTCAGGCTATTTTAAGAACTAATGCGATGTTGGTTGCACTTTATTTGTTTTCTTTAGACTTTGGCTTACTACTGATGATATTTCAAGACTTGAGCTTTGGAGTCTTTTCATTTCATTCAAGGTTTGAAAGAAGAAATAATGTTAAGTTAGTAGTTCATTCTTCGTTTAAATTGAAGGCGAAAATAACAAGTGGTTTCTTTATTTCAATACAATCGAACAACACTGGATAAATTATTCTTAATAAAAACGAGCAATTTGAAAAAGCGATGTAATCTCGGATTTTCAGAATTACATTAATACCAAAATCTTGGAATTCATTTACCATATCTTCACGGTACAAAATAAATCTTTTCTATTCAGTAAACTGATAAACTAAAAGTGACGAAACCTATGAATTGATAACGTCATTCATTATCAAAACAAAGAAATTGTGACGCGGTTTTTTGAATCATTGTTTCCTCATTTCCTACAATGCCTGATAGCATGTAAACCGATGCAGGTGTACACAATCTACACGTAACGGCATACGGACTAGAATCCTTTGACGATAAAGATGCAAGTTTTGGCTTAGATGCGAAAACAAGTGACGACTGTGACAGTCAAGACGCAACAAGGCGTGTAGGGCATGTAGATAAACTGTGAAGATTATATTCAACCGATGATAATACATTTAAAGATTGAATTTTCATCGTATTACTCAAGTGGCAAGGAATAATTTGGTTCTATTATTTCAGTTGACCTTTTTATTAAATGTGCTAACGGGTAAAATTATTGAAATAGGAATTGCTTTTGAGACGCCAAAGCGGGCGATCGCCTTGCCAGAGCCGGTCTCGAGCGAACCCAACAAATAACCAAAACCGCCGCCGCGCCGCGCTTTTGTTCTTGAAATCGAATCACGGGCCTATGTAATAAATAGTGAATTTGATGACTGATGATATCAGAGTAGTCCTTAGTAAAAGTGAAACATCTAGTATCTGCTAAGTGCCGGTGTCTTAGCAGTCTAAGACTAGCCGTCCGAAAACCAGCAACACGAAGGCATCATCTAGGACACGTATCCATAGCGCTGCCGCCAAGAGCCACCCCTGTCTACCTAGCTTACCACCATTTTGGTCAGACCACTCCGATTCAGAAATCTCTAATTTAGATTAAGCCTAAATAGCATGACTACATCTATTTCCGGAGGGCAACATATTCGTTGATGAACACCATTTCACAAACAGATATCAAGCTCGCTTCAAAATACTACGTTACATCTGCACATCTAAACGAATCCATACCAGTACCGGATATACTTCGATCGAGTAGAATTGGGTAGGCAATTACTTTACTGTTAAAAAGTATGCACCACTGTCCATCCGGGCCCGTTAAATAAACCAACAATACCAACAACCTAGAATTGCTTTATATACATAGTCAGGTCATAAGTTCTGTCACATGTGCAATATGAAATAATTTAGACATGTTTATTATTTATGGAAACATTTATATAGCAAAATGAACTTAATAAAACATAGATTCTTATGGTAATAAAGTTTATTCAAAATGACCCCCGCGATTTTGAATACAGGCCTTTATTCTGCGCGGCCAGTCGTCTATCGCAGCACGAACGAGGTCCATGTCAATATCGGCGGCTGCCTTAATCAAGGATGCCTTGAGTGACTCCAAATCAGGATGAGGCTTTGAGCAGGCCTTTTCCTCCAAGTGTTGCCATATCTTGTAATCTAACGGACTCAAATCTGGACTGGAGGAGGGCCAGTCTTCGTGCCGGATGAAGTCGATTTCACGCGCCGCCAGCCAGTCTTGTGTGCTTTTCGCTCTATGAGCTGGCGCAGAATCTTGTTGGAATACCCAGTGCCTGTTATTAAACATGGTATGAGAAACAGGTTCCACAAGGTTCTTGAGGACTGTATTTTGATACACAACTGCATTCGTTTTTACGCCTTTCTCACAAAAATGTACCTCAGTTAAGCCCCAATAAGAGACTCCCAACCAAACCATGAGCGAGGATGGAAAATGACCTCGTTGGACACGCGGAATACGGTTGCTCGCTTCTTCACTGCTGTGTGCGTACACCTTATCATTTTGTTTATTGTAGCTCTCTTCCACGGTGAAAATTTTTTCATCCGAAAAAAGAATTTCCCGATGCTTTTTTCCCGCGTACCGCTTCAACAAAGCGCGGCATCTCTTCAGTATCAGGTCCATTAAACGAGCGTCCAAACGATGTCCTGTTTTTCTTCGATATGCCCTAAGCCCTAAGTCTTCATTTAACACCCTTTTCACCGTGGACCTGCTTAACCCCATCTGAAGAGCCAACAGTTTCTGCTTACGTATGGGATTTCTTTGAATTCGCGCCTTCACAGCTTTTATCACTGCTGGAGTCCTAACAGAGCGAGGGCGACCACTTCTTGACCTGTCATCTACACTAGAGTCTTCATTGTATCTTTTTATGGTACGATAAACGAATCTTTTAGTTATATTCAAATTTTTCAGTAAGTCGAAAATCTGAATTGGCGCGTAACCGCAACGATGCAACGCAATAACTGCGACACGGTCTTCTTTAAGTGTCCACTCCATATTTAAAAATGAGGGAAATTCTAAAAAGTACACATTTTAATTTTCATGAAAAATTCGAAATTCGAATTCAATAAACTTTTTTGTGGCCAGCGTTCTAAATTCAAAAGTTTTTATTGTGTGACAGAACTTATGACCTGACTGTGTATATAACCGCATATTCTAAGAAATATCTCCGCCGCGACCAGCGAGGAACCCAAAGACGTGCGCATCATAAAAAGGACTTCACCATTTTCTAGAATACATGCAATTAACAAAAGACCACCGCGGATAAATAATAACTAAACATTCGAGCCCCTTCGTCCTAATCAGCACTGTCATACATCTGGCAGCATTTATTGCTCCCAGACCCAGCCAGCCCACAACTCTTTTGACAAATACCGAGAATAAAGGATCTTTAGATAAGAATAAGGCCCAACCTTAGAGATCGCTATCCGTACGATTATCAACACGTAGGTAGTACATGTAACTAACCCTAGCTACTAAGTTCTTTCTAACAGCAAAATTCCAAGAGAATAATATAATTGTAACCTTGAAACCAATTCCGAGATGGACACTGTCTATTCCACGCAATTGCTGACCAAATTAATCATCTAGGTCATTTAACCTTTGAACACACTCACATTAGTAAGGACCTAGTTAAATATGTAAAAGAAAACTGCGATGAACAGAACACATTGCTCGCAATCGCTGAGCCTAAAGAAACCCTCAAACATTAAAAATCAAATCTGCAAAATTACGGTACATGGGCTGGAGAGGAGATTATAATAGCAGCTGCCGAATACTTTCTAGTTAATCTAACAATCCACCAGCCAAATACACAGTCGCCGAAGTTTTTGGGCAGCTTTTGAAAGGATTCAGTGTTCTCGGAGATGATGACAAATATGCCCTGAGGGGGCGAGGGGCGGCGGAAGAGCAATAGAGCGCACACCGCCATCATAACTTCAATTCTCTTTTACGCGTTGCACGGTGCGTGCTCTGAGATATATTCTTAAATAGAAAACTACAATAATTACCAGCGCCTAATCATTTCCTCACCATCAAGACAGTCATCAATAATGCCTTAAGCTATGAAGAAACATCATCTTGGAAAATTATAGCGTCAACTCTTAGGAATACAAAGCAGTACATTAGTTAGCAAATGGAAACAATTATACTGGAAACTAGAAAGGCACAAAGAACTCGAAGAAACCAACAACTGCTCCCCAAATCCCACATCCTCCCCATTCCACATATCCTATCGGCTTCGGGCTGAAGAGTCGGTCGATTGAAATCACACTCCGTCCCTGTCCCCGAGCAGGTCATTCCGCCCTCCTTTAAACTCGTGCCCTCCGGTGTGCCGGCCGAAAGACCGGAACAGGTTTAGAATCCTGGCAGGAGAAGCACCATTCATTCATTCATTACCGGTAAAATTATTGAAATATATTATCGCCCCACGTTATAAACAGTATGGCACCTATTAGGTTGTAGATTAGGTGACGTTTGATTTGACATTTAGGACATGCCTTTTTAACATCCCACACAGTAATTGCATCCTTTAGAATTCCAGTATCCAACGCATAGACACAAACGTAAAGACTGCTTCTTTTGACTGTTTTATGCCTAAGTATAACATACAAAAATCTTATAATACCCAATCTACCGACAACGAAATCTAATGCAATATGAAGTCTATTTTGTCTAGACATTTCACATTGCATTGCTATTTCCCACACGCTTTGTGGGAACGGTCTCAAATAACGATCGTGTTTAGTTAAGTATTGATGCAAAAACTTTGGCGTCTGGTCTGGACTATCTAGACAAGCCACAAGCCATTATGATATTTGCTGCCTCGATATAAAATGTTGCTGGAGTAATGAGTTTGATCTTTGCAGTGGTGCAATGCGATATTTGCGGGCTTGTGGGAAGTAGAGCATACCGAGCATACGGATAGATTGTTGTACAATCCGTGTAAATTAATTCTATCAATGGGCTTCTTAGGCCAGGAAGTCAAGAGGCGAGTTAAGCACTAATCTCTGATAAAATATGACGTTCTTTAGGTATAGAAATTAACTATGGAATGTAAAAATTTACTCGACATTACTGCCGAACTAGCTATCTTATTTCGGGCCTCAGACTATGTGGTAACGGTATGTGCTTATTTCTCTAACTTGAGGTGTCGCGATTAAAAGCCAAATCAAAAATAAACGAGCTCTCAATACTGGACGTACTCCATGCCGATGACGTATGCATGATGGCGAACAACATTGGTTCACTTCAAGTCTATATGGACGCCCTCTACGAATCGTGCTGTAAATTTGGCCTCGTATTATGTATCTCCAAGAACCAAGTCCTCAAACAACCAGCAAGAGACCGGGATGCTGACTGCATTAAAATACAGCTCTGCGGTAAACCACTAGAGGAGGTGACATTATTCAGATACCTTGGCAGCCAAATTAGAAACGACAAAAGTCTAGCTTTGGAAATTCCTGCCCGTATAGCTAAAGCTACTGCTACCTTCGGAAGACTGCAAAACCGGGTCTGGAAGACACATGACTTAAAACTGCAGATAAAACTTGCAGTATACAAAGGCCTGCCTTTAGGTCCTTACATATGAAATTTGCGTTTTGAATGGGAGGAACATAAAGTCGTTTTTTTTTTAAATATAATATATTTATTTAATCAAAGTATGTCCCATTGCTATCTATACTTTTATTTGTCGACCCGAATGGCCGAGTCGGCAGTGACCCTGCCTACGAAACCACTCACAAGTAACTTTTTTGGAGTCAATTTTCGCTTGGGGCATGGTTTGGCTGGTTCGGCAGGGTTCAGCCATTGCGATGAACGCTTCCGATTATCGTACAGGATTCACTTTTCATCACAGGCAATGATTCGATTTAAAATCCTTTCATTATTGTGCCGGGAGAATAATGCAACGCAGCAGTCAACGCGCGTTTGTTGATTTGCTTTACTCAGTTCGTACCCACCTTTCAAGCTTTTTCGCCTTTCCAATTTGCTTCAAGTGGATTAAAACAGTTTTATCACTAACACCGCAGCCTGCAGTTAACTCGGAAGTGGTTTGCGATGGATCCGCTTCCACAATAGCCTTCAATTCTTCATTAACAACTTTGGTCTCCGGCCGTCCACGGTGCTTGTTCTGAAGGTCGAAATTTCCAGAACGAAAACGTTGGAACCAAAAACGCACTGTGTTTTCTATTGCGGCACCGTCGCCATACACATCATTAATCCTTCGAGCCGTTTCTGCAGCACTGGTGCCACGGTAGAACTCATACTCGTAAATAACGCGATATTTCAAGTTTTCCATTTTGTAAGCTGAGTGACGCAAGAAAAAAAACAATTGAGGAAAAAACAAATGAATTATAATTTTAGAAACACAAATACATGAGTAAATAGCTGTATAAATTTGAATTTGGAATTCCTAACCATAGTGGAGATATTTGAGATCAAAGTGGCTAGTACGGCGAAACGCCAATTTCATATGTAAGGACCTAATACTTCTATATGCCGCAGAAACTTGGTACCTCTAAAAACCAGATATCAGAAAACTGGACTCGTGCCACATGAGATGTCAGCGTTCTATCTTACGCATCAAGTGGCAAGATCGTGTGACCAACGCCGAAATACTACAGCGAACTAATATGACTGGTATGGAGGCACTACTGATGAAAAGCAAGCTGAGATGGAGTGGAAATGTAGTGCGTATGGATGACTGTAGACTGCCAAAAGCAGTGTTCTATTCAGAACTGACTAACGGGAAGCGGAAACTTGGCGGAAAGTACCTGAAGAAAGTAGCAGAAGAAGAGTGAAAACAGAATAAAAGCAGCAGAAATGAGACCTTTAAGAGGTATATGTGGAATAAAGAATAAGATATAAGAATTAAGTTATTTAGGTAGATATAAGAATTAAGTTATTTAGGTAGGCTATGGATTGAATGAAGATCTAGTGACACGGATAGAGGAAAGGCACTTTAAATTAATTGGTCACGTTGAAATGATGAATGAAAGGATATTGACGAAACGGATTTATACTTCGGGTGTGAACGTAGATGTCGCACGAGGACGCCTAAGAAGGTCCTACAAAGAGCAAATAGACGAATTGTAAGTGAAGGGGCAAATAATAAGGGTACCAGCAGCGAGCTTATATGAAGAGACTTGTGAATGTTGAGGAAGCGAGAAGTATGCCAGGATCCGTAGCAAGAGAAAAGGGTCTTTAGTCTCTGCATATCCCGTTCGGGGATAAAGGCGTATGTATGTTTATATGTAACTATATTTATACCGGGACTTCCGCTAGTTGCAAGTACTAATTTAGGGTTAAGGACCTTGTATAATGCGCAGCTTAATATTCTATCAAATACGTAAGTTTCCACCCAATGTTTGCTGAATCGTACATCAGAAAATTACAATGAAACACTAAATCCCAGTCTTATCTAGTCAAGATAAAAAGGTTCTTAGAAGAGAAAATATGTCTATGACGCAGTCTCTTATTCAAATATTTGCAAGAGTAAAAATCTGCCGTCAAATATATTTCAGTGTAACCTTTATACCTTTATATGGACGTTCCATAATCGTTCATAACCTTGAAGGTCCAGAGTCCTTCCGTTTCGGTGGTTTTGATGAATTGCTGATCATCATCATCGTTACCACGCTCACTCAGACCACATCAACCCACCGCTGGGTATTATAGGCCTCTTTTATACATATAGCGCGCTAATCTTCAGGGAGATTCCGTCGAATTGATGATATCGTTAGCAATTATTTTATCATTAGCAAATTCACTAATCTCCAGTCCACTTAGACAAAATGTATGAAATATGTCAACGCACGCTTCACTAGTTTAACTAATATCCTGCAAGTGGACCCTAGAATCTCTATTCTGCTTTGAGACAAATTTAGCAATGCTCATACCTACTGAGATTGAAAAGACTGAAAGTTAAAACAAATTTGTTAGTTGGTTCAGGGGTGGCGAAATCATAAATATCGCAACAAAGCAATGTTATGACTCCAATATTGGGGGCTAACTTCGAGAGACACCGACAAACTAATGGAGATCCAAATGGGTGCCATACATACTGAGATACCTACGTATGTTAACAAACTCAAACAAAGTTAAAACAACTTTGATAGTAGGTTGTGATAGGACAGGCCTGGAGAAGACATAAATATTGCAACAAAACAGTCTCATGACTATTGCAATGGGAGCCACCTTCGAGAAACTTCACCGACAAAATAATGGAGACCTTAATGGGTGCCATACATACTGAGGTACCTATGTATGTTAACACACACAATAGTAGTTTATGTGACTGCTACATAATGGAGGGCATTAATACTCGAGAGTGGGCTTATGAAACGAGCCGAAGGTGAGTGAGATCACATACACTAGTTTATCTACACACATATCATAAGCTCTTTTTGATGTGTTCAGGAACCGCATGTTTGACCGGCATTGTGGCTCTGTAGTTGTTTAGCTTGTTCTGTAGTACCAATTTCACGCAGGCGGGCGTCGGCGTTCGAAATTTGAATGTCAGTACCAACTTCACAGACAAACTAGGAGCGGCACGCAGGCGGGCGTCGCCGTTCGAAATTTGAATGTCATAATATGTAGAAAAATTACATGACTATAATCATAATGTGCAATTTTTCAGATAAGAAATGACTTTTTACCAAGTAGTTTAACAATATGCTGATCGTAACGTGCGGTTTTTGTACGCAGTAAAGAGGGTTTATGATACGTGTGTAGATAAATAAAGTTAAAACACTTTGCTAGTTGTTCAGGCCTGATGAAAACAGTAATATCGCAACAAAACAGATTCATAATTGTAATAATGAGAGACTTTCGAGAGACATCACCGACAAAATAATTGAGATCTAAATGGGTGCCATACCTCCTGAGATATCAACTGTACATCTCAAGTTTAATGGCGATTTTTAGTGAGTGGCGATGTTCGATAGTTACCAAACAGATACACGATGAAATAAAGTTTGAATATTATCAGCTTTTTATTTAAACTTATATTTTAATTATAACAATAAAAAAAATACCTGTACTATGATCGCAAGATTCAATAATCTTGCGATTAATTAGGCAGGTACAAGTACCAATTTATTGTTTTGGCAAGGAGAACAACAATAGATTTAGAAAAATTTAAAATTGAATCTTCGTTACAATGTCAAATTACGCCATGGATCACACCACCTGTCCTTACTCCATCGCTAAACTGGGTAACGGGAACTATTACTCCGTGAGTAGAGTCGGATTAGGCTACTCGTTCCTTACATCACCAGATTTATTAATATCGAAATTCGTATATACTGGCGTTATACTTGGAGTAAAGTTACTACTATTTTAGTCTATGTTTATTAATAAGACGGTACGTCTTCGTTAATCACTGGTTACTCCGACTTCTATGATAAAATCTTCCATATCTTTTTCTATTCCTATAAAATTTGATGCAGGGTATTAATTTTCTAGTTTCCGAACAAGTTTACGAAAAATTTTCTCCGTTCAATGTCACAATTTTCCTGACCTTTTGCCTTTTTATAGAGGTGAAGAGGCAGCCGATGCTGTTTAATACCCAAGTACAAGTGCAAGATCAAAATCGATAAAATCTATAGGCAGCACTATGACAGGGCATTTGCGGGTGAGCAGGACCTCGCGGGATTTCCTCTTTCCCCTTTGGCCATCAATCCTGACATGGACTATACGTATGTTAACAAACACAAACAAAGTCAAAACAACTTTGTTAGTTCGGTTGTGATAGGTCAGGCCTACCGAGGACAGAAATAGGTCAAGCATGTACAGTTACTTATCGGTTCTACTGCGTCGTAAATTCTCGTACAGACCTACCTCAGATTTACAATGTACTGGGCCTTCACAAATATTCAGTTGTACTTTCACGTAGATGAGTATATGTTCATTACTACAATCTTTGCTTAGGTTTAGACGAAACCACATAATACATAACGAAACCCACATTTTACTGTTTTACACTAAAGCTAAACATCGTCGAAGATAAGTACATAATAATATATTTAAATTTCTTCATCTATAGACACCGAGTCGCAGCATCCTGGCGTAAGCAACCAAGAAACATTAAACTAGATTTAGGTGATTTCCATCGATTCATACTTTTCTATTACAAAACCTTTGCATACATTTCCATTGATACGAGAGAATTTTGTACAGAAATGGTATGATAAGGTGGCAACCACGAGACAAGCAAGCCGCATACAACAAAATAGAACTTGCAAAGCTTATAAGGGTAACTATCCTTGACCCGCTTGAAGTCGTGATGCAGTGCCCTTGATAAGAAAATGTGGGGGTCAAACCGACAGGTGCAGCGAATGTGTTAAGACAAATGCAGCAGGACTAGACCGCGGCCCAAATCTAGAAATCTAAGATAAGTGCCTTATGATATAAGTAAGTTACCTGTTCTGTAGAATGTATCGTCAATAGGGTTGTAGACCTTGATTTGGAAACATGACTGTTCCATTTTACGAAAGCGGATGACCTTGTCTGTTTGTTATATTTCAGTGCGCACATTACACAAGTGAATAAATAATGCACAATTTTACTCAAACACGTTCAACGCTTGATAACATTTAAGATCCTTGTGTAAGTCCCTGTGTTTTTCCGTGGCGTTATCGAAATGATGTTGTTTTGTATTTAAACCACACAATTCCATAAATCATACATGAATGCCTCAAGGAGCAGTCTACATTTAGAACCGGAATCCCTTCGCAAATAAAACAAGTTCCCTCAAGGTAGATTAAATAGCACCCCAACAATCTATGAATGGCTCCCCTTTTCATGGTCAATACTAACTCTACTATTGAATTCTGTGCTTTGTCCCTAAATGTTAAACTCCCATTTCCGTTACCCAAAGATTCCCTTACAGTTTTGTAGATTTTACGCACAATAATAGATCATGCGGTGTTGAAATAACTTCCAGAGTTCAATGATTTGTGTTCACGACGCCTTTTAGCCTTGACACAGTACGTACGCAGTCTGAATTTAGTTTAGGTTCAGTAATTGTTTGACCTAAATCGTGGCACGTGGGTCTTACTGCCATACTCACCCGCGAAGAATGACGTAGGTGAAGATGTCCATTGTAAATCGTTCAATAAGTCGTCCTCAATGTACCATTGAATTACACTGAGAATGTCAGTTATAGGGTATTTACACGGGTTGATTTTCGCCGTGCGTATCGAATCGCCACTTAATTTTCACGGGTCGATAAAAAACGCAGGTGATTTGGTATTTTTTATACAAAACGTCGACAGACGCATTGCATCCTGGAGAGATGGGAATGCTGTCCTACTTTGGGGTTTTCAACATGAGTCACCTGCGGCATACACATCCGAATTGTCTTTTAGACTGTCGAAAATCGGACCGCCTTTAAACACCCATAGCGGACGACATGAGCAAATGTAGACACCTTTATCTCACCAGAAACATTTTATGATTGTTTATGTCACCGTAAGATTGTCAAAACCGTTAGTGGATAAACTAACGTTTTTTTCTCTCGTTAGTTGGTCAACTATCGACAGATAGTAAACTGTAGCGTACTACTTACGATATGACGCGTTAGTTGATAAACTAACGGTTAAAACCGTAAAATAGTAAACTGGTTTAAACTTGAATTGCAAACGAAATACCAGGGTAAACACTGCGGTAGCTTAGGTGAAGACTAGAGGGGCGAGCGCAGCGAAGTTCCCGAATAGTCTTCGTGTTAGGTCGACATGTAAGAGCAAAAGAAACGAAAATTCTAAACCCTGTCGGTCTGGTTTACTATCTATCGATAGTTGATCAACTAACGCGTTAGTTTCTCAACTAACGGTTTTGAATATCTTACGGTGACATATATAATGTAGATTAACCATTTCACTCCTAAACAGTTATCAATCAGATAACTTGAAGCTATCTCCAATCGCGGACGGGACGATTTGCTAACGGGACGAAATGAGATCGAATGAAGATTTGCTCAATAGAAGAAATGTTAGTAAGGGGTTTAAAAGGAAAACTGTGGAACTAAGCCGAATGCTACTGTATCTATGGAGTTTTGTTTGAGAAGATTACAAATAAAACCGGTCAAGTGCCAGTAGGACATCAGACCCGCTGTAATGGTACACGAGAGTCGGTACATTAGATACTTCATTCTGCGTGATAGAGGGCTAGCCCAACGCCGCGCTGTTTTGAATACGAGAATCGGTTCAGATAACGTTTGGGGGTTTTGCGTTGCTTACTGGCAAAGTTCGCAAAAAAAAAGACGCGTGGGTTCATTCGTGGAATTTCAGTTCAGGTCAAGTTTTTTTTGTCGCATTCCTGCGAGATGTTTAGAGATCAGAGCCGATTTGGCTGCGCGTTGAATAAAATTATGAATAACTAAATAATGAAAGGTTATTATGGAACGATACGGAGAAAGCTATTATGTAGATTGCAAATATACAATTGCGATTGAGGTATGAGATGGAGGGTCTGACATCTCTAGTTTGAATATCATTCTGGAAGGTCTTTGCTTCGCGCAACTAGCGGTCGGGTAATGCTTAATTAATCGCAACAAGCTTTTATTGGTCAGCGATCAACAGATTCTGTGTATCGGCAGTACCAAATGATTTGAGTGATCACCTACGGTTGATCATAGTGAATATGCGTACACACAATTTGTAGAACGGCGGATCTGCATGGCATGGTTGAAATTGGACCCTGTGTAGTTAGTGATAAGAAGCTTCGCTTGGGCAGAGCGTATTCGCAAAGGACGCCATTTTTTCAGACATGTGAGGCGTATAAATACCAGAGTTTGGGAGGGGAGGGCATTCAGTCTCAGCGTCTAGCTACTGAGACAGTCGTCTTCACGAGTTCTAAACAGTTTTTGTCTGCCGTGTTACGCGTCAGAACTATACGAATTTGTGATTGCGAAGTTTCAGTGGGTTTTCGTGAGTGTCTGAAGCGCCGAGATATACCTCGGTTCCTACCTTTATATCAACCTACCCCTAATTCCAAAACTATCCTTGGGTCGTTAGGAAAGAACTTTTAAGTCAATTTATCTGAGTCTGAGTCTGGGCTTGGAGCGACCCTAAATTCCTTTTTCCTTCACCATAGGGTTCCTGGATTGGCTCTTAGGATATTCGCGGGCTAATCCTCTCCTCATTCCTTCGACTAGCGAGCTTTGAAATTCCCACACACACAGTCGTTAAACATTCAAGCACATTCAAATCAAACTCAACCATTTTCGAGTGGTGTCGATAATGGACGTGGTATAACACTAGGTTTTTAGACTAGGCTAGACAGGAGTTTAGTTGCGGCTAAACCTAGGTTGGCAGGGCATAGGGAGACTGTTTGATCGATGAGGTTCCGCGGATGGAAATAACAAATTCAGAACAAAGTTAAACCGGTGTCAACACAGATAACATATCCTGTTGATATTTTGACATTTGAGTGTTATCGGGGACGCGCGAAGAGATCAATTTACAGTCTAAAGTTCATTGTTTAGGTCCGGGTAGGTGTTTTGCATTGCCTTGGGTCAGATTGGATTCAAGTTGCATTTTTAAATTAAATGTAAATTTCGCTGGATGTCTAATGTGTAAGTTGAGTCGGTATATATGATTTGGCTCAGCCCAGGACGTGCTGCGGCTAGTGGAATTCATAGTTCGGTATTTATCGAACTATGCACTTCGCTATGGTGTGGGTTAGATATCCTAAAACAATAATGCTTGCGTTTCGATAACATCCAGCTCAAATTGCGCAGAGTTGAAGGTTTCAAAACGTTACGGACCTTTTGAGGTAACCGCTAGTTCAGAACCCATTTCGGAACTCAAATCGCAATTGTGTAAACCGGTCTTTTCGGATCGTTATTGCCGTGAACCAAATATATAATTGGAACCACCACAAGCCGCTACTAGCGAGCACATGAAATATCATTGAGTACTCACGTCGTAAAACTACGACGGATATCTATACTATAACTGTGATCGATCACTAAAACTAAAACTAAAACTAAAACAAAAGATGTTCCAATGCGCTCATATATACAAAAACCAGATGGTGCCATCACATAAAATATAACAACGATCGTTTTGGCGCAATACACCGCTGACTGATGCGAATTACCGGCTCGCGGACATATATGCTTTCTCTGTCTAACTAGAAACTGTAACTTCTGAACCAAACTTCGTTCGACTATTGTACGCCTAACGAATTTCTCGACGAACGAGAAATTCAGACTTATCATTCTTACTTACAAAACTTACAGCCGAATCGGGTCCTCTCATTTTGGGATAGGTAGAATAGACGATCATAGCTACTGATAGCGGCGGCTACGACCTTAGCCTGGTGCCGCTACACCGCACATGAAGGGTTCCATGCCATTGTACACGGAAAAACGTAAAACGACAGTCGTACGAGTACATACATATTCGTTAAATTTTTCATAATAAAAAAATAAATACTAGTAGGTATAATAAATATAAATACTAGGTAGGACTAGATTCAAGGCCGTACATCGAAACATTGAAAAATAGATTCAAGGCCGTACATCGAAACATTGAAAAATAGTTTTGTGTATGTAGGATGTAAGTATTAAACTATGTACTCAGGATAACGAAACTCTTTGCTCATTGAAACCAGAAGTGGGTAGAATAGAAATAAAATCAAATATGATAAAAAACTTAATATTGTTTATGATAATTTGAATGAGTAATTATTAATTATATACCTAATGACAAATAACTAAGCACCAAACTCAATACCTGCAATTAAAAATCATTTCCGATAAGATCGGGAGTGTCCGTTTTTCACCGATAAACAAATAAAACAAAATGGCTAAGAAAATGGCCATACCAATCATTTCTTCTATGGGTACTTCTTTTAATTCTTGAAATTCGGTATGTTTCATTATTTGTTGCTGTTGCGGCAATAAAAATGCACATTCTGTGAACATTTCAGCTCTCTACCTATTTCGGTTGATCCGGTAGAGCCCGGTGACGGTCGGACGGACGGACAGACGGACAGCGGAGGCTTAGTAATGGGTCCCGTTTGGCACCCTTCGGGTACGGAACCCTAAAACCCTAAACCCTACATTTATGAACACCAGGATGCTTTTAGCCGCTGACCTAGATTAGTAAAAGGCCTCAAGGGTATATTTCGTATTTAAGGGAAGAATTACGACAGTGACCCCAACCCTTTGCGTGACGTCTGGTGACCTATTTATTTTATTTCTATTAAGTCGTATATATTGCGTGGCTGACGAAGTTTGGGTCGAATATTTCACGGTGAAAATTATTCAGATTGTTCAGAAGTATACGCATTAGTATATATACCGGCTTAACCAAAAAGTAACGAACACTTGCTGTCCAAATAGTTTATTTGTAGATCTAGTGAAGATGATTAGTCGCGGTATCTATGATGAGTACAGCACTATTGTAATTATGGTAGGAAATCATTCAAACATTAGTCAGAATGATTTGAATAAAAGTGTTTAAACAATTCATCACAACACACCGTCTAAATTCATCTCCATATGAAGCAGAGACTTTATTAAAAAATAACACTAGCGTCAGTAATGTATATTTAAAATTTCATCATGTATATCCCCAGGACATTGTCAAAACGTTTAAATTACTTAACTTAAAAAATACGGAAGACCTGTGGGGTTTATCAGTCAAAGTCATTGGTTCAGTCATTCTAGTTATAGCCCCACACTTAGCTTATATATTCAATAAATGTGTTGACGATGGGGCTTTTCCAGACCTCATGAAACACAGTAAACTGATACCTCTGTTCAAGTCGGGAGATAAGGGCGATCCTTCAAATTTCAGACCAATATCTGTTCTTCCAACACTAAGTAAAATATTTGAAAAGATTATACTCAATCAAAAGCTCTCACACTTCAACCGTACAAATCAACTCCACGCTAAACAAAATAGTTTCACTAGGGGTAAATCGACTACGGATGCAGGTATTACCCTTATATCTCATATTTATTCTACATGGGGGGCCGCACAGGATGCTATCGGAGTTTTTTGCGACCTGTCGAAGGCGTTTGATTGTGTTGATCATAATACGCTATTAATTAAATTAAATCATTACGGATTTAGAAATAAAGCGTTGGATCTACTAAGATCATACCTAAGCAATAGAATTCAAAAGGCAGAAGTTAACGGCGTAAAATCTGATGGTTCGGGTGTTAAAATTGGCGTTCCACAAGGTTCAATATTAGGCCCTTTCTTATTCCTGGTATATATTAATGATCTGCCTTTCATGGTGGAGAAATTAACTGATATAGTGTTGTTTGCTGATGATACTTCAATGGTCTTCAAAATTGAAAGACAAAAAGGAGATTTTGATGATGTTAATGGTGTATTGTCTTTAACCTTGAATTGGTTCACAGTTAATTATTTATTGGTAAACGCTGGAAAAACCAAGTGTATCAAATTTTCACTTCCAAATGTCAGGCAAGTTGAGACCAGTTTAGTGTTAGACAACAGCACGTTAGAATTAGTAAATGATACGAAGTTTCTTGGAATAACCATTGATAGCAAATTGCAGTGGGGACCCCACATAGATAAATTGGCTGGTAAATTAAGTTCTGCGGCTTACGCTGTAGGGAACATCAGACAAAGCACGGATGTGGCTACATCTAGGCTAGTATATTTTAGTTACTTTCATGGTGTGATGTCCTATGGTATCTTGTTGTGGGGGAAAGCAGCGGATATTCAAACTATTTTTATTTTACAGAAAAGAGCTATTCGAGCAATTTATAATTTAAAACGAACAGAACAAACAAACAGACAGAGCTTTTTAAAGAAATTGACATACTAACAGTAGCTAGACAATTTATTTTCGAAAATATAATGTATGTACGCAAGAACCTTACAACATTTTCCAAACTTAGCGATAGCTGTAATGTTAACCTAAGAAATAATCACAGACTATGTGCGCCCCGTTTTAGACTCGCGAAGGTTAACAATTCTTTCAAGGGTCAGTGCATTCTCTGCTACAATAAGATACCTCTGGAGATTTTGAAATTGCCATTTGAGCAATTCAAAAAGCATGTTAAAGCGACTTTGTCGAAAAAGGGACATTACAATGTTCAAGATTACTTAAATGACAGGACTGTATGGGATTAATCTGGCTCAACACAGACCTTGCTGTTAATAGTTTTGTAATTATTTATTACTGCTTATTAATCATAACAATTAAATTTTTCAAATTTGTATTAGTTAAGCACAACCTATTTTTAAGAGATCTAAAAATCAATCTGTGGTAGTTTCTACGCCCTTCTTCTCCCACAGTGGTCCAATGTAGAGAAGAGGCAAATAATGACGTTTGCTAAGTATATGTAAATATGCACAGTAAATATATATATATATATATATATATATATATATATATATATATATATCGTATTTATTGACAGAGCAAAGCGTCCAGTTTCGAGATTTTACAAAAATGCTTTTGTCTGTCTGCTTTCGACGAAAATTGGCACACAAGCAGGGTTCGAAATTATCAAGATAATTACGCTGCTTGATAAATATCACCAGTGTAAGAAATTCATTTGTTATATTGTTTCATAACAAATGCATTATAATTTGGGAAATTCCAACAAAAACAAAAACATTTTATGATAGCCCAGTATTTTATGTCTTCGTGCAAATAAAGTATGACCATATTGGATTTTTCACCCGAGGCATTTTTCAAATTCAACTCAATAAACAATATTTAAACTTAATAAACCAATGATGACCACCCGTGTTCACTCAACTTTGCATAAGAGCCCTTCTGTGTGTTCCTGCACCACTTCTGTCGCGCGCGCGTCGTCTATTCATACATATTTAAAGTAGCGCTTTAAGCGCTGCAGAAACGCGCGACAGAAACGCCTGTAATATAAGTGAAAGCACTCTAAATCCGAACTGAGTTTTTATGGTACGGGAATCCCCACGGCGGCGGCGGCGGGGCGCGGGCGCGCTTTATACGCAAGTGCGGAAATACACGTTCGAATACAGTTCACTTTCATGAACGCATTTTTTTATTATTAATTGCTAATTATCGAGCTATTTTTATCGAGATAATTGTCATGATAATTATCGAGATAATTATCTTTATAAAAATAGCTGCACACAATTTCATTGATTTAATGAAAATTTTTAGTCTATCGCATTTTTGATAGGGCTGAAAAGGGTATACGTTTGGTGTAGCGTTGTTTATCGACGGATTTCAAACAAGTTGAAGAGGACTAAGGACTTTATTCTACACAAGACATTGCGGAAAAAATGCAATCCAGGGGCAGTGAACGCGGGAAAAAGGGTAAGTTTTCTGTAGCGTTATGTATGGACGGATTTATTTTTTTGCAATTGAAGCGAGGTCTACTGTTCTCACAGAACCACTAGTGTTTGTCATGTATGTGTCACCGTAAGATTGTCAAAACTGTTAGTTTATAAACTAACGCGTTAGTTTGTAAACTATCGACAAATTGTAAACCAGACCGACAGGGTTTAGAATTTACGTTTCTTTTGTTCCTACATATCAACCTAACACGAAGATAATTCGGGGGCTTCGCTGCGCTTGCCCCGTCTAGTCTTCACCTAAGAGCTACGGCAGTGTTTGCCCTGGTATTTCGTTTACAATTCAAGTTTAAAGCAGTTCACAATTTAACGGTTTTATTTTAAACTAACGCGTCATATCATAAGCAGTACGGTACAGCTGACAAATTTATCGATACTTTGTAAACTAACGAGAAAAAAACGTAAGATTATAAACTAACGTTTGTGACAATCATATACGGTGACAAATGCATCCGAAATAATATTTATGTAGGCACTCGTACATTTAGTTTATATTATTTATTTAGTTCATAATTCATAATTTCTTTATTGCACAAAAATAATTAACATAACAAGATCTACATTAAAATAATGTACAAAGGCGAGCTTATCTCTATCAAGAGATCTCTTCCAGCAAACCATGTCAGGATGAGAAATGTTAATAGCTGAGCACGGTTAGTTATGTATTAGGTAATTTTTATTGTTGTACACATGATGTTCCCCTGCACAGCAATCGACCTTTCTCATACTAATTTGGATTGCTGGAAAAGATCACTTATTAGAGATAACCTCGCCTTTTGTACACTATATTATATAAGTTTTGTCGTATGTATTTTATTTGTGCAATAATAGTAGTATATGTGACTGAAACATAATGGAGGGCATTAAAACTCGAGAATGGGTTTATGAAACGAGTCGAATGTGAGTTTCATAATAATATCACTCGAGAGATTTAATGCCTAATTATGTACAGTTACATACACTAGTTTATCTACACACATATCATAAGCTCTCTTTGATGTGTTCAGGAACCGCATGTTTGACCGGCATTGTGGCTCTGCAGTTGTTTAGTTTGTTCTGTAGTACCAACTTCACAGACAAACTAGGGGCGGCAAGCAGGCGGGCGTCGGCGTTCGAATTTTGAATGTCATAATATGTAGAAAATTTACACATTATGGTCATAATGTTTAATATTCAGATAAAAAAATTGCTTTTACAAAGTATTTTAACATTATGCTGATCGTAACGTGCGGTTTTTGGACGCAGTAAAGAGGGTTTGATACGTGTGTAGATAAAGAAATTATTAATCAGAACAAACAACATAATAAAGCGTCACGCCTTTTCCCATACGGTATGGCAAGGCCCAAGTTTAGCCAGTTATGCAACACTCAAACTTGGGAGCTAGCCCATCGCCGCAGATTATTCCTAATAATAAAATCAGTTTTCCGTAACATCCCGTTTTGTAAGTAGTTATCTACACACATAATGGCTGTACGAGCCAAAGACCAGAAAAACCAGAAAAACCAGAAGATCGTAATAAAACCACAAAAAATCCAATAATAATAAATTAATCAAGAGCTCCGTGGTCAAATGGGTTTCACGCTTGCTTCTTACACAGGTGATGCAGGTTCGAATCCTGACCATGTACCAATGTGATAATTATTTTATCGTAAGTACATTATCGGACGTTCCGGTTTCGGCGCACGCTAAGCTGTAGGTCACTGCTTGGTAGGTAGTCGTGAAAACCCCTCCATCAACCCGCACTGAGCCAGCGTGGTGGAGTATGGCTTATTCTTACTCGTATCCGGGTAAGGGCCTGCGCCCCTCGGTGGGGACATTAATGGGCTAGATTTATTTTTATTCAAGCAAATTTTAATAACAGCGTCTTCATTAGGAAATCCCTGAAGGCATCATTTCTTGGGTTTCCCGTGCAAAGGTACGATGAAGATTACTTAGAAGTAGGCTAATAATAGCTCATTGAAAATGACTAACAGCTCTGTTTTGAATAGCTTCTGGGGCTTTCTTTTCAATAAAAGTAACCATCAGGTATGGGGTACATTCCTTCACAAACCTTATTCATTAGTATTATTTAGAGTAACAAGAGCGTTAGCATTGTCACGAGTTAATGACATAAAGCGTACAATACTTTTTTCACACAGTCTCACTAATTACTATAGCTAACAGTCATGTGCAGGTATAACTTTATCTATTAGACTGTTCGTCATAATGAAATTAGTATCCTAGAACTGGCGATGTGAAAAAAAACAAGGTTACAAAACTGAGATAACCATTTCGAGATAATTGTGTCCTTAACTAAATGCCGTAATTCCCATCAAAAAATGTTGCAGGATCACTGAAATATCTGAAAAAGCATTGAGTCCTCCATTTTCCCTCTGCGGCGTAGTTTGTTCAAAAAGCCTTCGCCGTTGAGTTGGCGGTCCTGTAATTCTGTCAAGTGTCAACCGTTTCCCTTTCAGTCAATAACGCAGATACGTCAGCAAATATTGTTACTTAAGGGCTGAACATAGGCCAATGCCATTGAGAATTAGACAAAGAAAACAAATACCCGTCGCATCGCGTCGAAGCAGACTGACGCATGCTCCCGCGCAGAGCCCCGCGGGGCAGCCCAAGCTCCGAGACCAAGAAAATTATAGAAAATATTACTAAACTCCTGTAATAATAATATTAAAAATAAAATAAAACAACCAAAAATTTTCCCTTTTTTTTTACCTATTTTTGCGTGTAAGTTTCATATAGGAAACTGATTTCGTCTCCAAGCGCTTGTTTATTTAGTTGAATAATAATGCATTGCGGAAAATATTTTTAAGTATTAAATATAACAGATTTCCGGTAATTTTAAAAGTCCATTCTTATCTCTAATAGACCTTTTATTACACATATTTATCCTACATTTTTATGTTGTCTAGTTTAGCCTAGAATTGAAGCTAAAGATTCATTTCTGGCCATATTTAATCCCTTAAGTAGAACCGTTTAGAACTATGAACAAGCGAGGTCACGAGGGGTGTTATTTTAAAAATTATTCAAAAAATATGGCTAGTATTTAATCGCACATCAACAATACTGATTTGCACAGCAAAAAAGGAACAGCAAAATCACTTTTGTTTTAAATATTCAATGACTACTTAAGTTTATGTTTTAAGTATTTGTTGCTGTTCTTACATGTAGAACCTAACACGAAGCTACCGCAGCAAATATAAGGGATATTTCCTGTGCAAATCAGTATTTATAATGTGCAGTTTAATATTGCCCAAAAAATAACAAGACATCCATTACTAGAAATATTCAAATTAGTTTGTTAAAATAAAAAGCCTTACATAAAATAAAAAGTAGTACGCATATTTAAGCATTGCCAATTGAATTCCATTTTAGCGTCGAAACCATCCGCTGTCATTTTGGCGGCACACATTTGCCGCCATTGTCGCAAAACTGGCATGCGTGGGCGCATCTGTGTCGCTCTGTATGGAAAAAGGCATCACCCTAAAAAACCACATACATTGCTTCTGGCCCCACACTAGGATACCCTGTGTCGTTTGAACTTTTTTCCTGTGTCATTTTTTTCATCTCCTCCCCTCGTTTAGTAGTTACTTATAAATATTTTTCGAAAAAGCCCGCACAGAAGTGGTGAGTCATTCAATAAGCAGCAATTTATTAGCACCCAATAATTCAATAAAACAGTATTTACACGCCCTACAAATGAATATGTATACAATTATTTCACCGTCACATGACGTACGGGACTTGCCTCAACTTGCGTCACACAAACCTATTACCGCAGGGTTAAGTCGTTGCAGATAGCCTGTATTGCTGTGGCATAGGACTGAAAATACTGAAACGGTTCGGCGTCAAATAAAAGTTATGGGAATTCCGATTTTAACTTGATTGCATGTTATTATTAATAGACGGAAGATGGTGGTGAGTTTCGACCGTTGTCTGATCATAAGAATGGTTAGAAAGATTCCATAACTCTGAACCCGAAGGTTATGTTTATATGTTTGCGTTTTATATAATTTGAATGCAGTGGTTTCGAAGACACAGAAGATGCGGGTTCGAACTCTGTGCCGACCATGTACCATTGAGATAATTGATTTATCTTAAAGATCATATGGGCTTTATAAAGATGATGAAAAACATGTATATTTCGTATATTGTTATTGCACATGAAAATTCACATTACAAGCGTATAGAAAAGACATACTAAGGCAAGCTCATCTATAACAAGAGATTTATTCCAGCAAACCCAAGATGAAAAGGACAAATTTGATAGCAGTGACAGGCAGATCTTTGTGTAGAACAAGGAAATAATATAAATATGTGTTTCTACTAGATAAATATTAAACATCTAAATAAAAATATATATAGAAGTACTTATTACCATTTATAAAATACATATTATAAATAAACAATATTAAATAATAGGTACTTTTATATATGTATATGTTTGATATATATTTAATTTTTGTGCTTTTGTATTTTATTTAGTATATATCATTTATAACTTTATTATGTTTTAGTTGTAAACAATTAGATATCTCCACAGAACAGGATATCCCCTAGTTTTATTGCGCTCTAGGACTCTCCTGTTGCACAAATTTTCCTGTCCTGCCTAGGTTTGCTGGTAGAAATCTCCCTTTAGAGATAAGCTCGCATTTGCTCATAAAATGTTTTGTTACCTTACTATTAAGATTTCTGTGCAATAAAGATTATGAATATGAATATTAAATCCCTATGTTTGCGAAAGATAAAGATAATGCTTCTTTAGACGATTCTTGAACATAAAGACAGTGGACTGTCTCTGATGGCGCAGGGTAGGGCGTTCCACAGATGTATGGCCCGCATTCGGAACCCATGTTCGTAAGCAACGATATTATGACCCGGAGGAGCAGCGATGGGCTAGCCCCCTATCACGCAAAATGGACTATGGAAAAACTGGCCAAACGTTTGCACAACCGTACCTCTGTCACCCAGTATGGGAAAATTCGTGACGTTATGTTATGATACGTTGGAAATATGGGTTTAGAGTTTGTGGTCTGTGAGTATGTGCGCGATGTTTTAACTGTCAGCTACAACACAGAACTCGCTGTTAATAGTTTTGTAATTATTTATTCCTGCTTCTTATTTGAATAAATAATATTGTAATATTTGTATTAGTTAAATACAACAAATTTTTAAAAGAGATCTAAAAATAAATCTGTGGGAGTTTCTTCGCTCTGCTGCTCCCAGTAGTCAAATGTAGAGAAGAAGCAAAAAATGACGTTTGCAAAGTACATGTAAATATCTACTATAATAAAGAAATTTGGGTTGGAAATTAAACGACCAAATAAGTCGCATTTAAGCAAATAAAAACAATCCATGTATATATGTAAAAATTCGCATTTTCCTCATCATTACATCCAAAAGATATGCTATTCAAAACTCGACCATCACGAACTTGGTTTAGGACTGGCATTGGCAGAGCTATTTGGGCGACGGAAGCCTCTAAAAGGGTCGAGAGATTACGTGACCCAAGTCATGTAAACTGTGAGTTGTGACGTACTTTTAGTTACTTTTAGGTTTGCTTTTTTAGGGTTCCGGAACTCGGGTGACGGGTTCGGAACGAATCACTTCGTTGTCCGTCTGTTAAGATACTTTTTTCATAAGGCCATAGAACCAGTTTTGTTAGCAGGTACTTTAGTACCTACTGAATTATTTTTGTAGGTGGTATTATTGTTGAGGGCCTTAGCATTGTTTGATTTATAGAAATAGTAGAACAGAATCACTATTCTAATTGACTAATTAACTAATTGACTAATAATCTTACGACTAATTGACTAATTTAATGGACTATAGATATCACTATATCTACTCCATTAAATTAGTCAATTGTACTTTTTTTTTGTCACTTATTCTAGCGTGGGGCCAGAAGGAATGCAAGTGCCAGTATTTAAATGTTTATCATTGTTTATCTTTAACATGGAAGTCTACAGTTATATGGTTTACCGCCATCTCTACAAATTTTAAACTTTGGGAATACGAGTTTGTTTATAGTATATGTACATTACTCTTGTATTTATAGAGTTTTATTGTACGCGCAGTTCTTCCTCCGCTCAACCATCACCTTTCCTACCATCTTGGTTTGCTGGAAGAAATCTCGTTTGAGAGATAAGCTCAAGCTCGCCTTTGTACATGTTTTTTCTATTATAAGTTATCTGTATGTCTGTTTATTGCACTGAAGAAATTACGAAAATTACGAATAACTTATCTAGGAATTTGAGCATTAATAAAAATGGGAATTGCAATCATATTTTTAATTCACTAGGATAAACCCGGATTGTTTTAATCTTACCTTTGATAGCTATTAAATAGATTATGATTGATCGATCGGGTATAAAATAAAATACCTTTTAGGCTAATGACCGATATATCTATTATCTACTTTTCTAGGGTTCCGTACCCAAAGGCTGCCAAACGATACCCTATTACTAAGCCCCCACCGTCCGTACTCCGTACGTCCGTCCTTCAGCGGGCTGTACCTCATCAACTGACATAGGTAGAGTGTTGAAATTTTCACAGAATGTGTCTTTCTGTTGCAGAACACAAGATTTTATAAATTAAAGGAGGTCTCTATACGAGAGACGTGTTTTATCACCACCCGCGATACCACAAACCGTAACATATTAATGATAGTAGATTTCGCGGCTTATCAGTATCACATAGTCGTGATGGTGCCCGCAAATGGTTCGATATTGGTTCACAATCTTAGATTTCGATTCGGTTCGAATCCACGTTCGGAGATAACACGGTTCTCCTTTTGTTCGTGTTTTTTATCTTTAGCAGCTAAATTTCCTGTACGATGGTAAGTAGTCCGACCCGCACGCGACCCTTTATTTATTTAGTTAAGTGAAAATATTAAATGATTAAGGGCTGAACATAGGCCAATGACGCATGCTCCCGCGCAGAGCCCCGCGGGGCAGCCCGAGCTCCGAGACCGAGAAATTATAGAAAATATTACTAAACTCTTGTAATAATAACATTAAAAATAAAATAAAACAAACAAAAATTTTCCCTTTTTTTACCTATTTTTGCGTGTAAGTTTCATATAGGAAACTGATTTCGTCTCCGAGCGCTTGTTCATTTAGTTGAATAATAATGCATTGCGAAAAATATTTTTAAGTATTAAATATAACAGATATCCGGTAATTTTAAAAGTCCATTCTTATCTCTAATAGACCTTTTATAACATATATTTATCCTACATTTTTATGTTGTCTAGTTTAGCCTAGAATTGAAGCTAAAGATGCATTTCTGGCCATATTGGAAATACCATGTCCGACCCAAATGTCCACATTACCTGCACGCAGCCTTGACGGCGAAGGCCACACAACCGTCGTGGTGCTTCCAGCTATAGCTTGTCAAATTCGTAAGTAGCACTCCCATGGTCTGCGGGCGACGGGGACGAAAGATCCGGGGGCTGCGAGGGCGGGAAAGAAGAGCGCGGGCGGCGGGGCGCATAGCAGGAGGCTCTGGCGTCAGAGCAAGTAGCGGGATAACTCCTCCCTGGTCACAGCCTGGAAGTGGCTGTCACCGGCCTTTGGTACTAAATTGCCCCTAAGAGGATTGAGAGGAGAAGGAACTCTGAGACTAAACCGGCGTGTCTGACCGCTTTGGCAGCAGCCCTGCCATCAGACTGGGGTGTTATGGGCTAACAATCTGTATACCTAAAACCAAACCTATTACTGAAACTTAAAACGGAACGATCCAACAAAACTGACTTTTGGCATGAAATACAGGAACGTGCGGCTTTCAACGCAGAAAGAGGCAGCAATTGTGAGCTCAGATTGGACGGAGCTAGAGTAGATGCCAAGATCGGAGCAAATGGAAATCTGTACTCAGAGCCCTACACGCTTGATGAGTGAGGGTTGACAGGAAGATAGATAGATATTAGAGGACAATCCTACACAAATCGAATCAGGTCCATAGTAAGCTCAATAAGGCTTGTGTTATGGGGACTAGACGACATATTTAATATAGATAAATACTTATAATAATAATAATAATATATCTTTTATTTCAGAACACGAAAGGATCCATATTTTGTTAGTATCAAATAAAATTAGGTACTTAATCTATGTTATTTACTTATTACACTTAATTCTAATACTAAACTTATTCATATAAATAGGCCTGTCTGTCGTGCGGCTTACTTTTCCACACACTTTCAGAGTGCCAGTTACTACACTCACCCAGTGTTGGAGTATAGGCCCGTCGAGCCGACCCGCAATGTATGTAATGTATATAATCTTATGTAAATACATAGAAAACATCCAACACTAACGCCCATTTGCACTAAACTTAAGTTAGGCTTGTCCTAGTTAAGAATTTGCGAAGCCTAAGAACAGCCTAGTTAAAAAAAATATTGCACTGACAGATTGGACTTAGGAATTGCTTAGGGTTAGTGCAATATTTTTTTTTGCTAGGAGCAGCCTAAACAAGTTAGGAAAGAACTTAGGCGATTCTTATGTTTAGTGCAAACGGGTGTAAGAAACAAACATTCATGCTCATCCATCACACAAATATTTGCCCTCACCGGGATTCAAACCCAGGACCGTCAGCTTTGTAGGCAGGGTCACTACCCGCAGGGCAAATCGGTCGTCAAAGAGATGATGATGATGATGATTAAATGTTTTGTTTGAGGGTTTCTTCGACTTATCAAACGTCAACAAATTACTGTTGCCACCTCTCTTCTACCCCACCTTACCCTATGTGAGAAAGACAGGTCACCGCTCGCTCAGAGTCAAACTTGGCGCGGCCTGTATCTATCAGTGCATCAAAAGTTACCTATAAACTTGGCATTTGTCAAGTATTTTTAGTACTTTACTTTTATTTTATTCGAGTATTTGTCAATGATTGAAGATTTTTTTCAAAAATCTAATCATATAATACTATTTATTCTATTTCATCTAATTTAGTACTCTGCAAAAACAAAATTAACATAGCGTCACGCTTTTTCGCATACGGGGCGGCAGAGGCACAGTAGCGCCCACATTCAGACAGTTTTTCAATCATTGATACTCTATTTTGCGTGATAAGGGGCTAGCCTATCGCCGCAGGGATATATGAAGGTTTCCTCACTATGTTTTCTAACACCGTTGTATTCGTTAACTAAGGAATAACTAATAATAATAACTGTCTGACATCAAACAATGCCTCAATAAAGATAAGAGCAGCGACTAACATGCATTTTTTTGTACACCAATTACAAACTAATTAGCTTTGTTTCAAATTACACGAAGAAAAACATACATTTTAGGAGGTAATTACATTGTCCGAGAAATTCCTATGAGGATAAATCTCTTAACGTCAGGGAATTGTGTAGATTTCAGTTTAAAAAGTTTCGGTCTCGGTTTCGGCCGAAGCTAGGACCAAAGCCGAAGGTTCGTTTTCGGTTTCAGCCGAAATTCTAGTTTTGGTCGGTCACTACTTCTCGTTGACCTCAACCTGCCAATCATAGCTACCATATGAATGACAGCCACATACCTAAAACGGATGAGGACTGAGGACGGAAGACGGAAGTACCTGCTTACGAGTAAACATTTTTTTTTTATTGTCAAGACTAAATATATTCATATAAATAACAAAGGCCCAATGAGTATTCGCTGTATTACTGTATATCTTTTTAACGAGTACGATAAGTTGGGTTAGGATTTATAAGAACACGATAAGTTGTGTTAGGGTGAATTAGATTACGATAAGTTGGGTTAGGGTGAATTAGATTACGATAACTTGGGTTAGGGTGAATTAGATTACGATAAGTTGGGTTAGGGTGAATTAGATTACGATAACTTGGGTTCGGGTGAATTAGATTACGATAAGTTGGGTTAGGGTGAATTAGATTACGATAAGTTGGGTTAGGGTGAATTAGATTACAGTAAGTTGGGTTAGGGTGAATTAGATTACGATAAGTTGGGTTAGGGTGAATTAGATTACGATAAGTTGGGTTCGGGTGAATTAGATTACGATAAGTTGGGTTCGGGTGAATTAGATTACGATAAGTTGGGTTCGGGTGAATTAGATTACGATAAGTTGGGTTCGGGTGAATTAGATTACGGTAAGTTGGGTTAGGGTGAATTAGATTACGATAAGTTGGGTTCGGGTGAATTAGATTACGATAAGTTGGGTTAGGGTGAATTAGATTACGATAAGTTGGGTTAGGGTGAATTAGATTACAATAAGTTGGGTTAGGGTGAATTAGATTACGGTAAGTTGGGTTAGGGTGAGTTAGATTACGATAAGTTGGGTTCGGGTGAATTAGATTACGATAAGTTGGGTTCGGGTGAATTAGATTACGATAAGTTGGGTTCGGGTGAATTAGATTACGATAAGTTGGGTTCGGGTGAATTAGATTACGATAAGTTGGGTTAGGGTGAATTAGATTACGATAAGTTGGGTTCGGGTGAATTAGATTACGATAAGTTGGGTTCGGGTGAATTAGATTACGATAAGTTGGGTTCGGGTGAATTAGATTACGATAAGTTGGGTTAGGGTGAATTAGATTACAATAAGTTGGGTTCGGGTGAATTAGATTACGATAAGTTGGGTTCGGGTGAATTAGATTACGATAAGTTGGGTTAGGGTGAATTAGATTACGATAAGTTGGGTTAGGGTGAATTAGATTACGATAAGTTGGGTTAGGGTGAATTAGATTACGATAAGTTGGGTTAGGGTGAATTAGATTACGATAAGTTGGGTTCGGGTGAATTAGATTACGATAAGTTGGGTTAGGATGAATTAGATTACTATAAGTTGGGTTAGGGTGAATTAGATTACGATGAGTTGGGTTAGGGTGAATTAGATTACGATAAGTTGGGTTAGGGTGAATTAGATTACGATAAGTTGGGTTAGGGTGAATTAGATTACTATAAGTTGGGTTAGGGTGAATTAGATTACGATAAGTTGGGTTAGGGTGAATTAGATTACGATAAGTTGGGTTAGGGTGAATTAGATTACAGATTAGCAGCTGTAATAATCAACTGAAAAGGTCATAAAGTCCGATGATGATACTCGTATTTTCCTAATTGTGGTTCGGGGATGATTTTATGTTCCTTTTCCTCAAACTTGCCAAAATTGGCAAGGTATGTAGAATACAACAATGTAAGGAATGTTTAGTACGAGTGGAAATGGAAAATTACCTTCAGGAAAGTTTATCTTTGAGTATCGGAGCTGATTTGATAACGATAACTTTCTTACGCCACACAAGAGATAGGACAAAGAAGTCACAACTGTAACTATCATAAAAAATTATAATAATTATGACGACCGGTTGAGCCTAGCGGGTACCTGACCCTGCCTACGAACGTCACAGAATATTTGTTTCTTATTCTTGGATGTTTTCTATGTATTTAAATACCTATTTAAATACACAGAAAGGCCCTGTCCGATTTGTCCGATAATATTTATTATTATTATGTCAAAAAAATTTAGTCCATCATTGTCACCACTGAGGAGCACAAGCTTTAACCTGATTTGGGATAAGATTGAGCAATACTCAACCTCGCTGGCTCAGTGTGGGTTGGTGCAGGGGTGTCGGGCTTGTGCCCTGTCAGAAGTTTTCGAGCTGCTCTATAGGGCTTCTGACACAGCTTTACGACTACTACCAACGAGAAGCGATAGTAGCCTTAAGCATTCGAGACACGGAAGCGCCCGAGACAAATGCCAGATAGAATCGGACACCATCCAGTGCCCGTTTCGGCCGGACGTTGCTGCCCGCACGATCTTTTCCGATGTGCAAGTCCGCCAGGCCACGGACGCTTACTTTGACTGTCCGTTACCTGCCATTCTAAGGTCGTCTATCCACCTCTATATATATATATATTTATATATATATTATTGAATATGCTTTTCACATATTTAAGTAGATTCTTACCATTATTATGTCTGTTCGATCATTATTATCAACCAGAGAATATGGTCGCAATATCAATGGCTTTTTGTTGTATAACATCCAGCAGGCAATTAATCACTTTGTTGAAGCCTATTCATGATTATGAAACAATGTTAAATGACTCAATTGACTGTATACAGGGTGATTTTTAATCGATCGCATATAATGACGGGTTAAAGTAGAGCCAATTTCCAGGAAATTTAACCCTATAATATCCTATCCAAAAATTGATATGTTTCGAGTAATTTAATTATTTATTTTTCCAAATCTATTTTGCCATAAAGTTATCAATTACGAAAAGCTTAATTACTTTGGGCAACTTATTGGCTGCAGGTTGTTAGCTAATATATCAATGATTCTGTGGAATAATACAACTTTGAAAAATCGCTCTTAATTTTGATGCAGAGTTTTTTGTTTTTCGGACCCACAGAGATTTTGTCAAAAAATATGCATAACTATGTGAATATATCTAAGTAAATATGTCTAAGCGTACAAATTGGTTACAAAACTTCCTTGTTTTATCAAATCAAATTCGTTTATTTGCTAAAAATATGGAACCAGCTTTCCAATGTGATAAATTGTTGCACACAAACTTTAGAACGAAAAAAAAATGCATTCATAACAAAGTAGTGGAACGTACCCTAGTAAGAATAAGAGTAACCTTTGTATGTACTCAGACCCACCCTTTTAGCAACTAGTAAGGCATAGCGGTAGAAAAGTCTTTGAAAATGAAATATTTTATTGTAAAGCGGAAATTTCAGTTTTCTCATCACGTAATTTGATGGGCTGCTATTCCACACAATTATTGATGTATTACCTAACAAACGACAATCAAAAAGTTACGCAAAATTATTTAGTTCATTCTTAATTAATATATGTATACCAAATATTGGAAAATTAAAAAAGGAGTAAAACACTAAAAATTCTCGAAACCGAAATTTTCTGATAGGGAATGCAAGGGTAAATTTGCTGTAAAAGGGGTCTTCTTAAAGCCACACAATATGTGTAGCGAATAACAAATCACCCTGTATATTTTGGTATGCAATTCACAAATTTAAATTTAACTACAAAATCATACACTAAGTATGGCTTAATGAATTATTAAACGACTCTGGGTATGGCAATAAGACTCGTTATTAGAATTAATTAGATATAGGAAGTCAAGATTCCATCTGAGCGGTTATGATATGAACCAAAAATACGATAGAACATAGGTAATAGTGAAATAAATCACAGATATTTATTGTAAAGAGGATGGTACTATCAGCAAATGACACATTACAGACTTATCTCCACGCAACAGAGCCTAAAAGTGGATCACCGTAATGAATACATTTTATGCTTAAGCGCTACCTACAATAAATGTGAAAAAAACTCAAGGATTTGCAACCTACGCCTCCGATATTAAACAATATGCAATCACAACCACGACGTAGCTTTACATATGTATACAACTACACCTACATGTAAGGTAGTAAGCATTTACAGTATACGATACCACATTGTATTTAAAGAAAATACATACAAAACAGTCTGGAGACACAGAAAAGTGATGCACTGAGGCCAAATCATCACTTCCGATGCGCATTTTGTGATTCGGAAGAAATCAATTAGACAGCTCCTAACCTAATAGTGTTTAATTTGAATTACGAACAGGCGAGCGATGAAAAAAAAACCGCCGCAACCGGCGAGCTTGGCGCCGCACCGGGGCGTGGTGGGGTGCGAGGCGGGGGGGGGCGGTTGAGGTCAACGTTGCAGACTAGGGATGGGCGGTGTGACAATATCGGGTAACGATTATTTAGGAATATTGAAAACTGTACAATAGCAGTTATTTGGAAGTTTCTATGTATAATTGGATACTTTTTGAGACGGTTGGATTTAATCGTATGGTTAATTAGCGCCATGCGCGTTACGTATCTTTACTCACACACGTGATACCGATACACAAGTTATACCTACTTTACCACGAATCTTCCTTCACACAAGTTATACCGATTCACACCTCATGAGTAGCCACAACCACTAACTAAACCGAAAATAGAGTCACAACTTAAACCTACATACCTACCCAACTAAAACCAAAAGGCACTTATTTCCGGTAAGCTTTAATATTGTATTAAGTTTAGGGTGGTGATGTCAAAATTGTACGCAGAGAACTTGGTACACAATCAATCTTCTAATGTAAATAAAGTGCACGACCGCTAATAATTAGAGATGGAAAAAAATGTACAGAAAAACACTACAGCATAAAAAGAACAAACAGCTTCGTATTGCTTCTACAACGTCGTGCATCACTACTGAGGTCAGACATCAGTCGGCGGCCCCCCCGGCTCCCCGCAGCTCTATATAAGCCGGCCCCACGCGCGCGCCGCGTCTTCGTTACAGTGCCGTCGTGTCGACACGTCGTCTGATCAGCGATCTCGCACGCGTACAAAATTGTGAAAGTGCCGCCCATACGTGATTTCACGAGCAGTGAGAGTTATTTTGACTGACCGTCCAAAAGAAACTGCTGACCGCTGAAGCGGCATTCAAACTCGAGTTCTGCAGCAGTTGTTTTTAAGTGGTTGGTTGTCGTAGGGCGGTTTTTTGATAAATTAAGAGAGTAAGAGTTCAATGGAAGCGAGGTTCGTGACCTGCCGGAGTGTCCAGCAGATCAAGCCCCCGGAGAAGAGCCTCGCGCCGGCTCCGCCGACGGTGAAGGGGCTCTTGTCGAGGTTCGGGAGTCAGGCCCAGGCGCTCTTCGCCCCCAAGAAGCCGCGCTTCGGATCCTCAGTCGCGATACACAAGCTACGCGAAACCAAGTGGTTCAAACATGACGAGCAGAACATACTCTGCGCTGTCCTTGAAAGCGGGTTCATTCTCGAAGTCAAGGCCGAGGACCCTCTACCCCCGGACTCGACCCTGTCTCCCGATTACCACATGTACGCCGTCGCCATGTGGAAGAAGGGTAAAGGTATGTTTTCAAAACATTGAGTAATTTTACGAAAAACGACTCGCGTATACTATTATCTAAAGTTTTATTACTTGGAATGCAATGCCAATCAGCGAGTTTTGTTAGAGCAATGGATTCTACAAGGACGTTTGAGAAACTGTTTGCATTCAACACAGACGACTGCAATAGAGACGTAGCAGCCTTACATTTGTTAGAATCGTTAGTTTTATCAGTTAAATTGGGACGCATAGATAACAACCTATACATATCTAATAGAGTACCTATAGAAACTTGGCAAAACAATGCAATCGTATTATTCATTTCAATATTAGTAAATATGCGGCCGCGTGCGTTTCGTTTACTATTGTAATGAGGTCACGTGGTTTTACCCGTAATCAATTACAAAGCTGCGACGTTCCCACACAAAAATGCGGAAGCTCAACGGTTTTAGATGGACGGTGGATAGATGTACATAAATTTGAATAGGTAGTTATCAGTTTTAAATTTAGTAGGAGACTTTCAATATGCCTGCATTGAATTTACTTGAATATAAACTTATGGAAGATAATGCAATAGCCTTATGCCTACATGGGTAGGTATAAATACGTAGGCATAGTGCACATTTGTTAATGTATCACAAAAATGACCTTCTCAACATTCTTCTCACCAAAGAAACAGGTAATTCCGATTACATATTACCGCTTCACTCCTATAGATGATAAGACTCTACATTTTAATGAATCAGAGTTGACTTAGCTCTTCTTTTAAACGAGTCGCGCATTCTTTCAAGGATACATGTTGATGGAATTCAGTTGGTGCATCCAGTGCATGGCAAGTGAAACAGTTACATTCATGTCAATGACTTGTGCTGACAGCGATGTCTGGTTTTTTGTTCATACTCGATCAGGGTATAATGATGGTGGATACAGAGATTGTGTACGATGTGGAACTGCCACCATCGTACACCATCTCTGTATCCGCATTCTTTCTAGAATGGTCTTTATCGATTTCAAAGGCATTGACGTAACAAATTGTTAAAAAAAAAAAGATAGTGTAAGCAATGATGAAAGAACACTAAGGAAAACTGTGATCAAAGAGAGTCTCAACTTTTGGGAAATAAGTCGGTATTTTTTTTTTGTCCACAGAAAAAACAAAGAACCCGGAACAGATAGATGTGTACACTGTCCAACAGAAGGGTGTTCGCAAGCGAGTCATCAAGACTACACTTAGCGCATTCTGGAAGACAAACTCAGTGATACGCATCAACAACGTTGATGACAAGCAGGAGACGCCGAACGTCGAGAAAGATATCCGTGCTAAGGTAACTAAAAAAATAACAACGAAGCAGAATGTTTCCAATTCAATGCCATAGCTAACCTAATCACTCCAGATCATCTTGAACACCACATAAGATCAATTCAGATATTCAATAAATCAAAATTGAGTCATAAAGTTCCTATAAAATGACATAATACAAACGACCTTCAAATGTACTGTAGGTGCGGACGATCTGAAATTCGCGACAACTACTTTTCTATAGGCTTGCTCGTAGATACCTTATATTGTTTTATAAACACTAGTCGCTGATTCTATTGTACTCGTTCCGTTTACAAAAACTGGAAGGATCGAGATTTCACTGCCGATTCAACATTGAGAGATTAATTTCGAATGCAAATGTCTTGACCCATTTAGATGTTGGCTCCCATATCGTTAGTGATCTAATTGTTAACGGTTCTGTAAATGTAATTGTCTCTTAAACGGCAGCTGCGACTGAAGATCCCAATTTTCACTACATCACTGTAATCTCGAACGCTCCCAATTTTCTCCAATTCACGGCCAATTAAATCTGCTCAGAATTTTCGTGGTTGTATCCTTTGATTTTGCACAAGCTAGGTTTGCGTCAGAATTGGAAACCTCTCGTTTCAGATAGCGAAAGCGTGGCTTTCGCGGTCTGGATACGCATCAGTATCCTGAACAGTGGGACAGCTACTAAGGAGGCTTCTACTGATTCCAGCTGGATATGGCGACGAAATCGCGTTTCGAGAGGAATTGGCACAACACTCTGCACTTCGTACATTGGTGCCGGTACGGAGAAACACCCCAAGAAGCTCGCATGAGACAGGTAAATAAAAACTCTTTTTTGCTGCATGTTTTCTCAAAAATATAACTCGTCATTTTGTTATAAATACTTTGAGAGAAAATTCTAAAACCGTTAATATGCATTACCCGCTCGCGTGCGAATAGAAACGTATAAGATTACAATACTGAATCAATAATTCATAACAGAAAACAGCTTTATTAATGACCTTTGAAAGCGAAATATGAATCGGTTGTAGAACAACATTATCCATTGCATGTTTATAATTTCATTTGAAACCCATTGCAAACGAACACCTCACCGACGTTTCAGCTTAATGTGATTTTATTTACCTTTTTTTGGCTCATAAATCAATATCACGGGTACAAAACACATGGCGGAGAAATGGAGTAATTGTCACCGGCCTACGTATGCATGGGGCATCATCGGGCAACGCATGTCAGGAGAATGGGATGAAGATGACAAAAACGGAATCGCACAAAGTAGCCTTTTGTTGCAGATCAGCTTAACAACGTCCAAAACGCCAATGATTATCATCTTTTGATGGTAGTCGTGTGCTGTCTGAACGAGATCTCCTGACAACTATAGACATTACGGTGAGGCTCATGATGGCAATTACCATGATAGTACTATACCCAATATTGTATGCCCTTTTGACTTTTCTATGTTGTGTTTTCTCTGAATTGATGAAAAGTACTTGTAAATTTAAACGATGATTCAATGTCTTAATCCAACGAGATAAGACCTTTGTGCTTTTTGCAACTCACTGAAATTCAATGTTTGTGTACCTTATCTATACTATTCTACGTTTAGCAGAACGCAGTAATCTATTATATCAACACATAGAACTAACCCATTTTAAATGTCAAATAAAGATAAAATCTACGAAATCGTCATCTAAGTACACTTGAAATAATAACAAAACCGTGTACTAAATTATATTCCCAGTAATAAAGCGGTTTTACGAAATAGGTACTAATATCATCACGTAAGAATTGATACGTATTTGCTTTTATGTTAAAGATAACACTGCACGTGACTAAAGATACATTTGAAGAAAAATTATAATATCAGGGGCTTAATCAATGATTAAATTGATAGGGCGGATTGGAGCGAATCAAATACCTTTAAAGTAACGTGAAGAAATATTGATTGCGCTAACTCATTTATCAACAATGATAAAATGCTGTGTATGCCAGGAAAAACAATCAGTCAATTACGACGTTTCTACTTCTACTATCAGAATATCCAAATTTTCGTTATTGTAGTCTTAAGACTAAATGAGCCCAAAAGACTTCAACATGAAAATACCTTGAAGAAAACTACCGCATAAATTAAAACCACTTTATAATGAAGTGCCAAAAGCAAACATACTCTGTTTGGACAGTTGGTCTGAAGACGTCATGACAAAAACATCTGCTCTTAACTTTACCCTTAGGTAAAGTTAAAAGCTGATGTTGCTGTTTTAAGTTATTTCAAAGAGTTATTTTTAGAAAAACCCTCAGATGTTTGCAACCTGAGTACGAAATTTAAAGTCTCTAATTTTACCTGACCTTAAAGCATTGTCAACAATTACTTCGTTGTACTATTTACTTGTACCGGTTCATTTCAAATGAAAGATGTCAAGTGATCTCTTTGCAAATAAACTTATTTAAAATCCCCATGGCAACCGAAAAAAGGCGGTTGGATTTCAAGTTGTCAGTTTAGTTCCATAGTTTTTTGTGGCCTTCGGAATTCCATAGGCTGTGTCGATACTTGATAGTTATTTCGCTGTAATATTTTAAGCTACTCGTTTTATATGTGGGTGTAAAACCTTCGTATCAATGACTTTCGCTATTACTTATTATTTATTAAGTTTATTTGTTTAATTACTTGTCTCATCATTAATTTGTGACTGATACCTATCCTATGTAGGTGATTTCTAACTTTAGATTGAACTCTATACTTTGATCTTTAGCTATAAAATTAAACGCAAGATTAATTGTAAGCTCAAAATGACATTGCCAATAAGGCGGCATACTTAGTATCTACAAGTACACCCACTAGTGATATCTCTATTTGAAAAGTGAATTGGATTCTAGAAAATATTTTGCATCCCAGGCAATGAAAACTTGTTGAAACAAAATTTAAAGCTAAAGTGACCATTTTTCCCTTGTTACAGGTTAGCGAGTCATTGAAGTGGGGTAACATCGGCATGAACATGGGCGTCATGCTAGTCAGCCAAAACCAGGCGAGGAGTAAAGCGAAGTCTGTCTGAGGTCCACTTACCAGCAGCCACTTCGCTGCTGGTAACACCGCAACTTCATGCTACAGTTGTTTTTCGAGGCCACGTGATATTGACAACGTTTGAAATAACTGATCGATAACGGTTTTAAGAACTGGTGGATATCGATTTATAATACCTGGTCGATAGAGTTTAAAATAACGGGTCGACACTGGTTATAATAACGACTTATTCAGTATTCGGTCGCTGAAACAAGCCCAATATCTTAGTAAGATTATTTGAATAACTGTGCTCTCATTTTCTTATTCTATCCTGCCAGTATTTCTATCTCTTATATAAAACTGATATCGAATTCGGTACATTCGCTTAATATTGTAATCTGTATTCATAGAAATTAAATGAAAAAGCTTTAATTTTGTGTATAGCGTAAAAAAGCCGAAAAACACCAATTTTGATCTTTTGAAAGTTGCAAATAGAATTAATAAATAGGAAGCGAAAATTTAAATTGCTACAAAGGACAGGCATTTTCTTCTCTTTCTTTCACTCTTCTTTCACTGATAAGACTGTTCAAATGATATGAGAAAGAGAATGTAAAATTTTAATTATTGACAAAAAGATCTTCTACTACAAAGAAATGTCCTATATCATTTGGAAATAGGGCAGAAGTTTTATAAAACGTTCTTCACTTTTTTATAAAATGTTGTTTACCTTTATGTTTTTAATTTTAAGAGACGAGGAACTGTTTTGAAAGTATTTGTTAAGTAAAATACTATTTATAATGATTATGAAGAATTTTTATAATAAAATTATTATTAAATGACATGCAATGGTGTTTTGTTTTAAACCAATAGAATTAAGCAGAAGTGCTTCAAATGTGACGTTGATATTTCGACTTAGAACAGAGCGTCACGCCTTTTCCTAACGGGGTGGCAGAGCCACAGTTGTACCCACTTTTAGCCAGTTCAGATTGAGTAAGTAATGCAAATTTAAGCAAAGAGTTGCGATAATCAGAGAAATGAATTATCAATATGCATATAACGTTGCTGTTGACAATGCGAAATGAATTGGCAATATCCATAGAACTTTGCAGTTGACAATAATAAATATATTGTCAATATTCATAGAACTCTGCTGTTGACAATGATAAATATATTGTCAATATCCATAGAACTTTGCTGTTGACAATAATAAATATATTGTCAATATCCATAGAACTTTGCTGTTGACAATAATAAATATATCGTCAATATCCATAGAACTTTGCTGTTGACAATAATAAATATATCGTCAATATCCATAGAACTTTGCTGTTGACAATGATAAATGAATTGGCAATATCCATAGAACTTTGCAGTTGGCTATGTATGACAAGTCTCAGACACACAGTGCCCTCTACGAAAAAGTTATGCGTAATCTTCCTCATTTGAAGACGTGTTATTCATCTAGGTGTATGTTTTAACAACTTCATATGGGTGTGGATCTTTTGAATGGTTTTCTTTCGAAATAAGTTATTTTCACGTCCAATATTGGATTGCTATACGGCTGATATGGTAATGATGATCTCTAAAGCCGCGGACGACAGTTTTCGTGGATACTATAAGATTTAAAGCGATTTTCAAAATTAGTGTAGATTATATATGTTTGTGGCGTTGTCGTCGTGACTAAACTGTCGAATACTCGAACATGTTGTGTCGCAGCTGGCAGTGTGTGTTGACTGGATGGTGAAACACGTTTTGCCCGTATTGCACGACACACGATTTTCCTAGGGTGAGGACCACGGCTGCATCGTAATAAGAATGTAAAACTAGCATTAACTTTCCTTGTACATACTCCTAAGGCCTACTGTGCACGGGCGTCGTAGCTTCGTCGACGCGTATTCGCCATTATACGCTCGCTTGCAGCTTACATACAAAACAATTGATGGAGCTGCAACGCGCGTTCGCGTCACTGCATGCAGGCTGCGTGTCGCCTGCCGTACGGCATGTATACGCCCAGGCGGATACTCAGCGGACGCACGTGTTGCAAAAATTCCGGAATCGGTTGCGAAATTTGTTCAAATAGTCGAAAAATATCCATATTTGCACAATTATAATCTAGCTGAATATGCTAGAAAAGATATAACTGAAAATATTTTATAATTTATGTCATTATCTACTATTTAAGCGTCCAATATAATCGTAGTCTTCGGTGACTTCGCATGGAGTAAAAATCCAAAATATTCGTCCTTCGACGGCATTGTCACATTGAACAAGTACGCGAGCAACACTCCTCGTGGACAGACTCCAGTACGCTGAGCTGCACCTGCACAAGCTGCACGGCGTATTTTGAAGCGTCTATGAAGCTACTGTGGACAGTAGACCTGTTGAACTTTTTTTTACATTCAGGCGGTGGATCAAGCCAAGCGCTGCCGTGAGCTATGCGGCCCTCTGCACAAGCTAATAATGAACAATATACCATAGTAAAAGCATATAGGTAAAGAAAAGAAGTTGAGGACAAATCCACGGTACGTCATCACTCCTGTGATATCATCTGTGGTACATTGACATGTACAAGTGACGCAGGCGTGATGACGTATGGTAGATTTGTCCTTGAGCTACTTTGCGTTACCGGTATAGTTGTATCGAGCAATATTCCACTAACCTCTCTGAGTAGACCGAACAGCATATCAGTAGACAGCGACCGCTCGTGAGCCTCGTCCATGATGATGGCGGAGTAATGATCCAAGTCGGGCTCGCGGAGACCTTGAGACAATATATTATTGGTAGTAATTAAATGTATCACTGTGAATCCAGTTTTTGATTGTCAAAAATACTGATTTTACTTTGTTTCGCTCACCCCCTCTATCCTTCACCTTCCCTGACCTACCACTTAAGCCCACATCGACCCACCACTGGGCACAGGCCTCCATGCTTTATTATTTGAGAAGTTAGTTGCTCATCCCTTATATGTAATCTATCGACCACCACTTGATAACCGATACAGTGTTTTCACTAGTTCGGTTCCCTTCTAGATCCCTCCTATTTTAATATATATGTTCATAATTAAGCGTGTGTCCTTATTTTTGTAAGTAGCACCTGTGTAAACCATGCTATCTGTCAATAAACAATTTCATTTCATTTCATGCTCATTTACAATTTACGCCATAGTGTCCTATCCCTATTGCCTATGGTTACATAATATCGAAGACATCAACGCCATCTGTTGCTGTATGTATATTTATTTTGAAGCTTTGGTTATCTTTAGGGTCCCGCAACCGAAGGATGCTAAACCTACCCTATTAGTCTTCGCTGTCCGCCTGACTGTCCTTCATAAACCATGCGGGCTGTATCTCATAAACCATAATAGTAGAGTTGAAATTTTCACGGAATGTTACAAATGAACTAAATAAAAAAAAGGAGGTCCCCATACACGATACGTCTTTTTTTGCGTGTTTTCTTGTACGATGGTACAGAACCCTTCGTGTGTAAGCAAAAAAAAAATGAACAAAGGCGAGCTAATCAATAAAAAAAATGGCGGAGATGAGTACTGAAGGGGTATCCGTTTCTATGTGGCATTCTTCAGTGTTTCGGATGTCACGTTAAGCTGTAGGTCCCGGGTACTATCGTTACTCGGTAGTAGTCGTAAAGCGGAGTCAGGGGCGCTAATAGAGCAGTTTGATAACTTCTGAAGCCTCTCCGTCAACCCTCACTGAGCCAGCATAGTGGAGTACGGCTAAGTTAAGCTAGTTGAGGCCGGAAATGAGTAAGGATGGATTACATAGATTATTTGGTATAATTACCTTCTCGTAGCAAGATGCCGTCCGTCATGTACTTGATCACGGTATTGGGGCCGGTGCAGTCCTCGAAACGGATCGCGTAGCCGACCTCCTCACCTGATAAGGACATAAGTTATCAATTTAGGGTTTCTTGCTCGGACCATACAGGTCAGTTAACTAAAGCTGGCACGTTCACGGTACTCACACTAATGAAATTTTACTACACATAATGTTTAAAAATTAATGATTTTATTTTAACCTCGAAATAGGTAAAAAAAACACAATAACGCGCGTCGATTGACAAGTGACACGAATGCAAAAAATAACATTCTATATTTATAAGCAGTAGCAAAACAATAGCTGTGTCCTTCATATTCATAAGTTTGACCGCGCGCGAGGGAGACAGACAGAATATTCTTTATGTCCATGCAGTACAACGCGTTTATTCACAAGCGCAACGTGTAAATGTGTAGAACTTGCCAGCTATAGTTAACCGTCCTGTACATATAAGTAGCACCTCCAATATGTATGCGAACCAAACGTGTAATTGTTTTCATCTCAACAAACATATGACAGTAAGAGCAGTCATAGAGCGACTGAGCGGTTCATAGATGCGGTGCACCTATATGGCCGAAGTATTCGCTTTTGAGGCGTCTCCCTACAGATGCTCTGTGGTTTCCTGCAATCCTGGTCGGTTAGGGAGAAAAAAAAGGGTGGCTCTGTTAGTTACGCCAACCGGTAACTCAGAGATAACGAGATAGCTCGATAGAGTACTTATAGGCTTTCATACCGTTACAAAGAGGTCTCACACAACGAAAGCAGCCAAACTTGTTTAGTTTTGACGCTTTCGGAACATCACCGACTTTCTTAGTTCGCTCTTTTACTTGCACCATCTATTGATCCAGAGATAACAAGTTAGCTCAATAGATTACCCAGTTTACTGCCCATTTCCTCGGACACTCGTTTGGCGACCGACATTGCGGCAACACGTCGCGGCTGTGTGCACCCGATCATTCCGAGCCGACTGTAGCCTTCTTCGTGCAGGTATTGTGTGAGTTGGGTAGTTTTGCCGCTGCCGGTCTCGCCTGGAAGTGTGTAGATGGCATTAGATCGCGAGTTGCGAAGTGCAGAAACAGATGGCGTTAGTGATGGTTAATGCAATGAGGGCTATGGCCACATGAGTAAAGAAACGGAACAGAGAGAAAGGTTGATAGAATCACGCGGTTGTAACCTACTACAAGCATACGGCGTATGTGTGCGTGTCATCAGCCCCTGTGTCGCGTTCGCGTCGCCACCGGATAAAACCGGTTTACGCTCGTCCGGGATATCGAATTGTCTAAATGTTTGGCAGGTCTTCACGCAAAGTGGCGCTGCGCAAGCGATTAATTTAAGAACTACTCAGATTGGACCTTATTTCGATTGGAATGTTAAGCCATTGGCACTAACTGACTATGTTCCCGGGAGGGGTGTGGTTTTTTGACGACTGTAAGGCGCGATACTGCAGTGAAGCTTGTAAATTTTTTACGTAGTGCTTTTCACCTCTAAATTCCCATCGCCTAGCTAGCTATCGCTAGCTAGGCGATGGGAATTTAGATAGATTAGCTTTTGAAAAATGTGCTATCAAATATTTAGGAAGAAAATATCATAACGGTCATCTTACCGCTGACCGTCTCACTTGGGAGCAAAGAAAATTAATACTCACAAGGAGTGCTTGGGAGTGAATAGATGATGTTAGGATCGCGAGTTGTGAAGTGTAGACACAGATGGCGTTGGTGAGGGTATGGGTAATATCAACAGGAGCTTAGAGATAAAGTACAGCCGGCGAGACAGCGAGCATACTCACGACGCGAGTGAGAGTGACAGCGTTTCCATGGAGTAGTAAATATTTTTCATGTTATGTTCTATTTTATGTTTCTGTGCCTTCACTGTCCGCTGCCCAGTTGTTAATTTATTTTATCCTGTGTGTTGTTTATAACTGAATGAAGTAGGTTTTCTGCTTACTTCAGCAATCGTTGTCTGGTAATGGGTCTAGGTCATCCCGTTAAGTTATTTACTTGTTTTTTTTTTGTTGTTTTATTAACATTTACATTATTGTAGTATATATTTTTATACATATATCTATATTATTTACCTATATATAGTATGGATATCCATAACGATAGCTTCATGTCGTGTGCTTCTAGCGATGAATTTATTAGTGCGGAAAGCGATATTTCCACTGTGGAAGAACCGCTTTCCGTCAAACTTAAGACTGTCTTTGGTGGGTCAGGGAAAAATCTGAACATAGTGCACATCAATGCTCAAAGTATTCACACTAGCTACCCCGATCTCATCGAGGCTTTTTCTGAGCAACGTGTGGACGGCATCCTTGTCTCTGAGTCGTTCCTTAAGCCTTCACTCCCTTCATCCATGTACTCTCTTCCAGGCTTCAGGCTATATAGGAACGACAGAACCGGAAAGGCAGACGGAGGTGTCGCTGTTTACCTACGTGCGGAAATTGCTTGTAAGGTGATCAATGTATCCCCTAGCCAGTACTCCGAGTCTGCTGAATACCTCTTCCTTGAAATTGTTCTTCATCACAATAAGGTGCTGCTTGGTGTCCTCTATAGCCCCTCTCTTCGTGTTGACTACTTCGACACCTTTGAATCCCTTCTTAATGATTTGACCCCAATTTACGACGACACTCTCATTCTTGGGGATTTCAAGACCTGCCTCCTCAAAAAGAATTCCCGCTCAGCCAAACTCAGGTCCATAGTTGATTCATTCAATCTCCACATCTTGCCACTTGAGGCCACTCATTTCCAGCCGCATTGTTCACCCTCTCTTCTAGACATCATAATCGTCTCCAACTTGAAATCAAAAATCAAAATCAAAAATCATTTATTTCCATAGGATGTTGTTACATCACTTAGATCCGTCATTACATTTTTTTGGGTGAGTTCACTAACACAATGGCGGAATCTGTGGAGAAGAGCTCACCGAAGAAACTCCACAGTCGTCGCATCTTTTGCGTTTCCTTTTTTAAATAAAATATTGTCAAATTACAAAATGAATGCTAATTATATATCGAAACAGCCTGTTACTCAAACAATCTATTCCCATGGACATCTGTCCTCTAAGTAATCAGATATCCTATAGTAACCTTTTTTATACAATTTCTGTTTTATTATTATTTTAAACTTGTCTAAAGGTAAGTGTTTAATATCAGTAGGGACCTTATTGTAATAGCGTATACAATTGCCTTTAAAATAATTACTAATTTTATGTAGTCGGCTTACATAAGCAACCAACTTGTCTTTATTTCTAGTATTAAAATTGTGTATATCACTGTACTTCTGAAAATTAGTTATATTTCTTTTTACATACACAAGATTGTCATAGATATATTGAGACACAAATGTCAGAATATTGATTTCTTTAAACTTTTCCCTCAGTGACACTCTAGGCCCTAATCTATAAATTGCACGAACAGCCCGTTTCTGCAGAATAAATATACTATTAGCATTCGCAGCGTGACCCCACAATAAAATACCATAGGTCATTAGACTATGAAAGTAACTAAAGTAGACTAGTCTAGCGGTGTCTACGTCGGTAAGAGCTCTAATTTTTTTAACTGCGAACGCTGCCGAACTCAGTCTGTTCGACAATTTATTTATATGAGGATCCCATTGTAGTTTGGCGTCTAAAGTAATGCCCAAAAAGACAGTCGACTGCACAAGGTCCAATCTCTGTCCTTTTATAAATATGTCTGTAGTTACCGGGTTCACATTGGGTAACACGAATTTAATACATTTAGTTTTCTTTTCATTAAGTAATAAATTGTTAACAGTAAACCAGTTCACTATACTAGAGATAGCATTGTTTACCTCGTCATAATTTGATTGCTGTCTTTTAACTTTAAATATCAAAGAAGTATCATCGGCAAACAATACTAACCCATGTTTTGCTTTGACAAGGTAAGGTAAATCATTAATATATACTAAAAACAAGAAAGGACCAAGAATTGAACCTTGCGGTACGCCCATACTTATTGAAGACCCAGGTGATCTTTTCCCATTAACATCGACCATCTGAACCCTATCTGTTAGATATGACTCCAGAAGGCCAAGTGCCTGATCTTTTACACCATAATGGCGTAACTTCCTGTCAAGAGTGTCATGATGGACGCAATCAAAAGCCTTGGATAGATCGCAGAAGACACCTATTGCATCCATTGCGTCTTCCCAGGTATCAAAAATATTGTCGATTAGTTCAACACCAGCATCGGCTGTTAAACGACCCTTTGTGAAACCAAACTGAGCAATATGAATTAAATTATTGAGATAAAAATGACTTTGCAATTGATTAAGTATGAGTTTTTCAAATATTTTGCTAAGCGTTGGTAGTATCGATATGGGTCTAAAATTGGTGGGGTCTGATATACTACCAGCTTTGAATAAAGGTATAACTTTACTTAGTTTCATCAAGTCAGGAAACACACCATTATCTATACATTGATTAAATATACAACAAAGGTGAGGTGCAATACAATCTACAATGGAACTAATAATTTTTACTGATAGACCATGGGCGTCAGCTGTCTTTTTCATTTCCAGGGATTTAAACGCTTTTACAATGTCTTCATTATTTACGTGCCTAAATTTAAAATCTGTTTTACATTCCTCAAAGTTTTGTTTAAGTATAGATTCAGCAGCAGCGGGAGATGAATTTAAAGACTTGGTTGTTGAAACTGGAATGTCCGTAAAGAAATTTTCGAAAGCTTTTGCTACTTCTAGGTCTGTACTTAGCAATTGATTATCTAACTTAAGCTTGAAGTTATTATGTGTAGCTTTGGCCTTTCCAGTCTCTCTGTTTATAATTTGCCAAGTCGTTTTCATTACATTGCTACTAGATTCAATTTTGTTTTTAATGAAATTAGATTTAGCTACGGCACAAACGCGTTTAAACATTTTTGAATAACTACGAACATAATCTAGAAAGGCCGAATTTTTGTTATATGATTTCTCTTCATAGAGTTCATATAATCTTCGTCTGCTCCTATGAATTCCAACTGTCGCCCAATCACTAAACAAAGCTTTGTTATTAACTTTTATAGTTTTTGATTTAAATACCGTATCATATTCATTTTTGACAAGGTTAAATACTGAGTTGTACAACAAATTTGGATCGTCACTGTATGGTATTTCCCATAGTTTATCTAAAATATTATTCCTGTAGTGTTCAAGCCGAGTGTCACTAACGGGCACACATGTAATATCCTCTTTTTGGTCCTTTTTTATTTTAATATTGAATATACCTATCTGACCAGAGTGATCAGAGGTTAATTTATTGATGACCGATTTGAAAATGGGCGTAATGTTAGTAAATATATTGTCAATGCAGGTAGCAGATGTTGCAGTAATTCTAGTAGGCTCCAAAAACAGATAGTTCATGTTGTGACATAAAAATAAAGATTTTCGAAGAAGAAGATCGTCTAACAGATTAACATTAAAATCACCACAAATTATAAAAAAATTGTTTTTATCGCTGATTTTAATCAACACTTCATCCATTTTCTTTTCGAATAAATCAAAGGATGAATCTGGTGGTCTCTATACGCTCATTACAATAAGTTGTTCAAGTTCAATACAGGCTATTTCCATGGTACGCTCAACAGACAGGCTCACTATGTCAACTCGTTCCTTATATTTAAAACTATTATTTACAAGTATTAAGGAGCCACCGCGATCAGCTGTTTTTCTGTTGAACGAACTAGCAACGTGGTGGTTATTAAAGTTGAACATGAACTGATAACTCTTTAAAAAGTGCTCTGTTATACATAAAATATCAATATTATTACAGTTCATGAATAACTCAATTTCCAGTTCTTTACTTAACATGCCCTGTATATTTTGATGAACCACGTTTAAAATATTCTTACTTTTACATTTTTCATTACTAGTAACTTGATTTAATGGGCAAGATGAAGGTATATTTATACAAATATTAATATTACTGCCAGAGTTACTCTCTGTTGTCCTATAAAGATAAGGTTGGATAAGGTAATCCTTGGTAAGGTCCTTGGATAAGGTTGCCTCTCACGGTCAACTTAACTCTCCTTTCTCCTTTCACGATCTCACCTAACTCTCCTATAAGATTAGGTGTCCGAAGAGCAGAACGAAATTCATAGATATTCGAAGCTTCAAAGGCATAGATGTGGAGTCCCTTAGGTCTGATGTCTCACTGGTCGATTGGTCCCCTGTCATCTTGAGCGAGAACGTTGACGACAAAATCCACAACTTTAATGCAATTGTCTTGGGACTTTACGACAAACATGCTCCCATTAAGAAAGTCAGGGTAAAACACCTACCGACGCCCTGGCTTAACGATGCTATCAAGCGCCTAATGGCCAAGAAAAATCGCGCTAAGTGTAACTACAAAAAGGATCCGACAGATGACAACTTTCTCTCCTACAAATGCCTTCGCAATCGATGCAATCTGAACCGTCCTGCTCCTAATCTGCCTGGCATAAAACCGGTCTTTATGCGCAATGATAGAACGTGGGCTGACATCGCTAGTTCAACAAATCCTGCAGACCAACCACCGTTACTTCCCACCCATAACCTGGGACAGGACTCAACAACACAGGAGATGCTTGATATTCTAAGAACGATCCAAACCATCAAGAGCCAATTTTTGCAGTGTAATTCAATCCTGGATAAGGTAGTCTTGATATTGACTCATCTAGGCCACTATGTTTAACTCTCAAGACCTTCGCTTCTTATACTGGAACGCTGATGGCGTAAACAAAAAGCAGTGCGAGCTTGCAGACCTTGTAAGTAGTTTGGCAGTTGACATTATTGCTATTTGCGAGACTAGGTTGACAAATCGCCTCAAACTCAACATTCCTGGGTACGTCTGCTACCGCAACGACAAACACCAAAACGGCATAGGGCAAGGTGTAGCGATTCTCGTAAAATCAGATGTTGATCATTCCCTCGTTGGTTCTCCAAAAACTAAATATACTGAATCAATAGGCATAAAACTTAACATTAATAATTTTAAATGCACAATTTATTCAATTTATCAATCTCCAAATCTTCCATTATTGACTAGTGATATCGATTTACTTCTAGAGTCTGATAATCAGGTGCTCTTAATGGGGGATTTTAACGCCAAACATAAGCACTGGTTTCCAGGGGTAGTTAATTCTTTTGGTAATATTCTCTTCAATCATATGCTCAATCGCGATTATTCAATCTATGCGCCATCCAGCCCAACCTTAGTTCATTATCGTCCTAACCACACTCAATCTTTACCTGATCTCGTAGTATCTAACAACATTTACAACATCGATGACTCAAGTTTTATAACAATAGCTGCACTCTCTTCAAATCATCTTCCCGTATTTTTTCGGATAATGGTAACTTTTGAGCGTAAATCCACCACCCGTTTCAACTTTGCTAAAGCAAACTGGAATCTTTATCGATCTTCTCTGAATAATAACATACATCTCTCCTCCGCAGTCTTCAAGTCCCCTGAAGAAATTGACGGAGCAATTGCGAATCTAACTGACAACATTACCCTCGCTGCTGATACTGCAATACCTCTAGTCTCTGCATCAATTTCACCTAAACGTCTTCCTCGCAAAATCAGAAGACTTATTAGCTCCAAAAACCGCCTACGTAAACTCGACCAACACGAGACTAATTCGGAAACCCGCAAGCAACTTCGCACCCAAATCAATTTCCTTAACAAACATATCCATTCTCATATTATCCAACATAATGACAAAATCTGGAGCGATAAACTGAAGAAAGTTAATAATCCGGGGCCAGATTTATGGCGTTTGGCCAAAAATATTAAAGCGTCTTCCTTTGCGGTAATTCCCCCTCTTTTGAGGACCGATGGCTCTAAAACATCTTCTCCTCTTGAACAATGTGAAGAGTTAGCATCTGCCTTCCACAAAAATTTGATCCTAACACACGACTGGCAAAGCACCGAGGTTGAAGCGGATGTCATGGCGTCATCTTCACTTCTTGCCAACTTTCAACCAGGCACACTAGTCAATCCGGTCTTTCCTAGGGAATTAGCTAATTTCATTCGCAGACTCAAACTGCGCAAAGCTCCAGGATTGGATAAAATTGCGAATTGCTTACTGAAAAGTCTTCCACAGAAAGCTGTTGTCTTAATCACCAAAATTTTTAATTCATGCCTGTCACTAGCATACTTTCCATCAGCATGGAAAGTGGCAAAGGTAATAGCTATAAAAAAGCCTGGCAAAGACGGGACCATTCCCATAAGTTATCGTCCTATAAGCCTACTTCCTTCCCTTGCAAAGCTTTTCGAGAAAATTATAAATTCACGTCTTCTAATGCATACCAAACATCTTCTCATCAATGAACAGTTCGGATTCCGAAATGCCCATTCCACTGTTCAGCAACTTGCCCGAGTGTCTGAGTCCATTGCTCACAATATGAATCTAGGTCACTCAACAGGAATGTTCCTGTTAGATATAGAAAAGGCATTCGATACAGTGTGGCATAAAGGACTTATTCATAAGCTTGTTTTATGCAAAGTCCCCATGCACCTGATTAAAATGATCCATTCTTATCTGTCTTTCCGTAGTTTTTATGTACATATAGGCGATGTGTCATCTACTTCTCACCCTATTCCTGCCGGTGTACCACAAGGCTCTATTATTGGTCCCTACTTGTTTTTGTTGTACATAAACGACATTCCCAAACAAACCAGAACAAGTTTGGCGTGCTTTGCCGATGATACAGCATGTCTTACATCATCAAAGGATGTTGATCTCGTAATAGATAGATTGCAACTTGCTATCGAAGGCCTATCTAAATTTTTCACCACGTGGAAGCTGAAGTTAAATAGCACAAAAACGGAGGCAATCTTATTTACTCGCGCTAGACAAATGCCTACAAGAAATTTATCAATTGACGATCACATCATACCCTGGAATAAGACCGTAAAATATTTAGGATTAATCCTAGAAAGCAAATTGAGTTGGAACGATCACATCCTTCACCTGAGAACAAAGGGTATGAATGCTTTTAAAGCTTTATCCCCACTACTCAATAGGCGCTCCACTCTTAGCAGTTCCACCAAAATGAGAATGTATTCGACTTTAATAAGGCCGTGCATTACATACGCCTGTCCCGTATGGAGTAATACAACTATTACTAATATTAACAAATTACAAGTAATTCAAAACCGTGCCTTAAAAAATTCTTTTAATACTCCATTTTGTACCAATCTGATCAATCTACACAAACAAATAAATTTTCCAAGATTAATCGATTTCATAATTAGACTGACCAAAAATTTTTACTCCATTACTAATCCTGACCACCCAAACGATCTCATTTCAAATATCGGTACAACTCGTCCCATGAAATCAAACTATCGATATCGATACGTGACGAAACTCCCCCATCACTACTTGCTGCACCACGACGGCCGTGCGGGGACATGAGTCATGCGCGTGATCACATCGCCGCCGGCCGGTCGCAGCTCGCACTGCTTATGTTCGCAGCCGCACTTTTAATAACTACCGTACACTTTTGGTATAAAAGTTAACTGAGTAGTTAAATATGCTTACTTATATTTTGTTGTTAATGCTTTGTTTAACTTTCAAATATACTTATTAAGTATGATTGTCTGAGCTAGTATTCCTAAGCTAGCTGGTATTCTTATTTTGTATTTTACAGTATTTTATTATATATGTAGATATCAAAAATGTGCATTTACTAAGATGAACATAACTTGTCTCATAGATTAACCGCGTAGCTTATGTTATCAACCTAATTCCATTGTTATATGTTTCAATAGGCTTGTACAGCCTTGTAAACTTTGTTATTTTATGATTGTTTAGCCTAGGATTAATGTACACTGGGTTGTTAAATAATTTTAAGTTTATGATTAATAAAGACCTTTTAAAACAAAACAAACAATCGATGCAATCGTCTCTGTCGAGACGCCAAGCGCCGCCACATCTTCGAGTGTATCGAAAGGTACACCCCAGCTCAGGTGTGGAAATTCCTCAGGACACTTGGTATTGGCAAATCCCAGGACATGCCTTCGGGTGATGTTGATCTGAACGCTCTTAATCAATTCCTCTCTGCTCCACCAGTTGTAATGGACCCTTTTATCAAGGTAGCCACTCTTCAGAGTCTGCGCTCTAGGTCATTACCCAACACCACTCCTTTCAACCTGAGCAATGTTGGAAGCGACACGGTTAAGAAAGCATTTCTAGCAATTAGCTCCAAAGCTGTAGGAGATGATAATATCTGCCAACGAATGATTCTAACTATCCTTGATGATCTGCTTCCAGCCATAACACATATTTTAAATTTCTCCATTTCAAATTGTTCTTTCCCTACTGCTTGGAAACAAGCATCAATACCAAAATCACTCTTGCTCAATCTCTCATTCTACCCCTCATCGAGTACGCTGATGTCTGCTGGGTCAGTGCTAACGAAGAACTACTGAACAAACTCGAACGACTTCAAAATCTCGGGATTCGGTTTATCTTCGGGCTGCGCAAATACGACCATGTGTCACAACATCGCAGGGAGTTGAAGTGGCTGCCGATTCGTCTTCGTTGGGATTCACACATCCTCAATTTCCTCTACAACATTTTAATTAATCCACGCTACCCAACTTTCTTACGAGACAGTTTTCAATTTTTTTCTTCCAGCAGACCTCGGAGAACTCACGCAGTTTCCATGCTCACAACTCCACAGCATAACACCGCTTTCTATGAGAACGGGTTTAGAGCCCGGGCCATTCGGTTGTGGAATGCACTCCCCTGCACCATCAGGGACAGTCCTCATCTGAATATCTTTAAAAGTCGTGTGAAGAAGCATTACCTCTCCCTTTAGAGTTATAGGTAGTATGTATTAGTATAGTGTATAAAATAGTATTTGTAGTATATAATAAGTATTTAGTATATTATTATAGTTATTATTTAATTTATTTTATTTATTATTTTATATATTGTACACATAGGTCTACCCCTGCTCAACCATCAACTTTTCCCTTGTTTGCCTGATTTGCTGGAAGAGATCTCTTATTAGAGATAAGCTCGCCTTTGCACACTTTTTTTATGTAACTCTTGTTTTTTGTATGATTTGTGTGCAATAAAGAAATTATGAATTATGAAGCATTAGTTATCCCTCTCCCTAAAACATCCAATCCCACCTCCTTTAAAGAGTATCGCCCCATTTCTATCCTGCCGATCCTTTCTAAAGTCCTCGAATCCATTGTCCATACTCAGCTCTCCCATTATCTATCCTCTAAAAATCTACTTAATCCTTTTCAGTCTGGCTTTAGAACGGGTCATAGTACTGTTACGGCTTTATTAAAAGTGACCGATGATATTCAGGTCGCCATGGATCAAAGGCAGCTCTCGGTGCTGGCTCTGCTGGACTTCAGCAGTGCTTTTAACTGTGCTGACTTCGACATTCTAGTTGAACTTCTCAAATCTCTTAACGTCTCCTCCCTCTCTGCCAGCTGGTTTGACTTTTACCTAAGAAACCGAAAACAGCGTATCAAGTCGGAGGAGGCGTGTACGGAGTGGTGTGACCTCTCCTCCGGTGTCCTCCAAGGTGGCATTCTCTCTCCTCTTCTGTTCTCAATATTTATCAATTCCATATCTGATGTCCTTTCTTCTTCCTATCATCTCTACGCGGATGACCTTCAGATCTATCGTCACTTTTCTCCTGATGATGTAAATTCCGCTGTGGAGGCGTTAAACGCTGACTTGGCTGGTATTAGTGGATGGGCATCGTCATTTGAGTTGCTGGTTAATCCGAATAAGTCCCAGGCCATGATTGTAGGTACCAGACACTCTTTAAACACGTTGCAGCAATTGTCTGTCCCTTCTGTAACTTATAACGGTACTGTAATCATGTATAGCGATAAAGCTAAAAACCTGGGTGTCATCTTTGATAATCAATTGTCCTGGTCAATGCATGTTAATGAGGTCAGCAGGCGAGTTTACGCAACTTTTCATTCCCTCAGGAGACTTCAGAACTTTCTTCCTCGCCAGACCAAAATAACTCTCGCTCAGTCCCTTCTTCTCCCCTCATTGATTATGCTGATATTTGCTGGGTTAACGCAAATGAAGAACAACTGAACAAACTCGAACGACTTGAAAATCTCGGGATTCGGTTCATCTTCGGACTGCGGAAGTATGACCACGTATCTCAGCATCGCAGGGAGCTGAAGTGGCTACCGATTCGGCTTCGACGGTACTCTCATATCCTGTGTTTCCTTTATAATATTTTGTGGAACCCTCGTTACCCTAACTTCCTACGTGATCGCTTCGAATTTCTTTCTTCAAGCAGGCCTCGGAGAACTCATATGGCGTCTACGCTCAAAGCTCCAGATCGCTCCACTGCAGCCTACGAGCACGGGTTCAGAATCCGAGCCGTACGACTGTGGAATGAGCTTCCTTGCACTATCAGGGACAGTGGATGTCTAAATATATTCAAAAACCGGCTAAAGAAGCACTATCTCTCCCTTTCCAGTTAGATATATATCTATATATACACATATATTTGTATGTATTAGTTTATTATACGGTTTATTCATATTTTTACGTTGTATTTAAGTAATTGTGTATGCAGTCTATTTTTAGCAATTAGGGTTATCAGTATAATACATACTGTTTGTAGTATATATTAGTCGTAGTATTTATAGAGTTTTATTGTACGCGCAGGTCTTCCCCCGCTCAACCATCACCTCTCCTACCATCTTGGTTTGCTGGAAGAAATCTCTTTTGAGAGATAAGCTAGCCTTTGTACATGTTTTTTCTATTATAAGTTATCTGTATGACTGTTTTGTGTAGTACCTACAGTAAAAGATTTTTTTTTGTGTAGTAGTGGTGGGGCGCTCCATGTTATCGCAAATTTATCTCTACATCGCGCTCACGAAATATATATAGTTCGCGACAGATAGGAGGATGTCACTCCATGGCTCACAGTTAATTCTTAATAAGACAACTGTAAACACAAAGGGGTTGTTTTTAGTCCGTATACGACACGAGCTGATGCCCGCTCAATATGTGGGGACCCGGACATAGCAGGGAGGTCTGACTCCTGGGCATGGGTAATTCCATTTTTTTCCCCTCCAACAAAAAAAAAAAAAGAGGATGTCAGTCGGAGAATACATGCTATACCAGTCGGTATTCTATGTTATAAAAGGTGGCAAATCCGTTTTTTTTTTGTTTTTTTTTTAGATATGGGTTCAACAGAGTAAAAATATAAAAAATGAGTACACGAGATATCTCGGCACAGTGATTCATTACTCCATTTTGCGTGACAGTGGACTAGCCCATCGTCGCAGATATAGTAATGAGGATTTCCTCACGATGTTTTCCATCTCCGTTAGAAAGTCCGTATAATGGTACTTTAGATAAATTACTTAACTCATTGGTACATGTTCAGCACCGGGACTCGAACCTGCATCTCCTGCTTGAGAAGCAAGCGTGAAACTTACCAGACCACGGAAATCTTCACGGATGACTATATCCCAACTATTTGCAAAGTGGGGAAAAAACTTCGATTTTTGACCTTAGTTTTCTAGTAGATAGCTGACCTTAGTTTTCTAGTAGATAGCTTGGCCGAATCATTAAGTTTTGAAACTCATCAGACGCAAAATTTTAAATCTTTTAATTTGTTATCCTCTTGTCAGTGTATCTGGTCCAGAAGGACCAGATACACTGACAAGGGAAACGTCAGTTCACGCGCATCTGGGACCGTGGTCCTTTTTTTTTTTTTTTTGTAGGTTCATATTTAACTGTAACTGTCTTCGTAAACACATCTCTATGTGACTTGAAATAAACCAATCAGGAAAGAGCAAGCTAGCTAACGAATGAAAGGTTCTAAGCGCCTCGGTATAACATATTCGGTCAGTAGGCATTCAAAAATTCATGCGTAGACGGCGGTGTACTCCGCAAATTATTCGTGATTTTTGAGAAATTTGAGCAAAATAGAGAAGAAACAAGTGATTTCACGACATGGAGAGGTAAGTAACATTTCATTTAACTACTACTAACATCGATTTCTTTAGGTTACTGCAAGAATTTCACTCCCTAACTATGACCCGCCAGATTTTTCTCACCACTCATGCTTTTTGTTTTCGTCTGATTTGAACAAATTTATATAATAACCTAAGGTGTTTCTCGCCCAAAAGACCCAAAATATTATATTTATCATCTTAGACTTAGTGGAGACTTGCAATTCTACCAGAAAATCACGAAATTTCATCAAAATACGTGAAGACAAACTCAATTTCCCGTGAAAGCCATTTGCACAGACGCGATTTGACAGTTCGGTTTAGAACCTGCCAAGGATATCGCACGAAATACGTGAAAACAAACTCAATTTCCCGTGAAAGCCATTTGCACAGACGCGATTTGACAGTTCGGTTTAGAACCTGCCAAGGATATCGCACGATATGGATGCGGCGTTGTCTTGCTTGAACAATTGAGAATTTTGACATGAACTAAAAATGCATGATGTTACTTTATTTACCAAATGGGTGTACCTAGGTATGGAAGGAATAATTATCTTTGTATTAAATTTTTTAATCGATGGACATTATGGTTTACACGAAAAATGCGACATTTAAGGCAATATTATCGTTAGGTATCCCAGAAAGTTTGGATGTTCTTTCATTTATTATACTAAAATTAGGACACCCTGAATATCGAACCTAACATAGCGTCACGTATTTTCCCATATGAAGCACTTGTGCAAAAAAAAATATGATGAAATTGGGACACCCTGTATGTACCGAACATATCATAGCGTTACACCTTTTCCTACACGGAGTTGGAGAGGAACATATGTCTGATATTCAAGACTCTATTTAGCGCGACAGTAAATAATAGGGACACACACCTACACCGGCACCTACTGGCAGTGTTGCATCCATAGTTTGTTAGCATCTATGGTACCAAAGTGGATGATTTTTCACTATGTTCAGCAGCATTCAGCTTGAAATGTTTCTATGAAGGACCTTGTTGTTATGTTAAATTCTAATAGGTTATTCTGTTAAGTTATAGGAAAATATATTACCAAATTGATAAGTGTTACTTTTCTATCAAAAACTTTGATGTATATTGAGCACTACTTTTTGTACCCCATTTGAGTGCCACTTTTGTACATCTCCTACTTAGAATATGTGTAACTTACAACTATGAGGTTTTCATTACAGATAGTTGATATACTCTAGTAACTGTAAACATTCGAACCTTTATCCCTTAACCCAAGAGTAATTTGAACTAGTTGATAATAAAATTCATACATTTTGATGGTTTACAGGAGGCTATATTTGTACCATTTTAAAAACAAGTGGTGCATAAAATAAATGTATGAAGGTCATCTATATTTGAGTTAATTACTATTTTGGACACACTAATGTGTAATTAGAATAAAACAACGGATCCAAATAATGTTTCATTCAGAAATAATACATAAAAAACTAGTAAACTTTAGAGTACTATATATTGAACATCACCATTTTGGTGCAATTCAATTAGAATAAAAGCCCAATTTATGGAGAAAGGTAAAGAATTTAGTTAAGATCAAGTAAGAATCCCGATATTTCCATAATTCTAATTACATTTAGAGAAAATCTTATTATAAGTATAAAAGAGGGCCCCAAAGTCTTTGGGTTTCACAGACGCCATCTTTCTTTCAAATGCCCCTCACTGATGAAAGGTTAGGAAATAAATTTTCGCTAGGATGCACCGTTAATAATGTATGAACGACAAACCAAAAAAACTCCCAACATTTCGAAGTAGGTTTGTAGCTGCCAAAAGTTGTCCCGAGATATCTCGTGTTACTATTTTTGTCATTTACTCAGTTGCACCCACATCTACATCTTTTGTAACAAACACTTCAGCTTCGAACCTGTACCGACTGGCGTAACACCCACATCTACATCTTTTGTAACATACACTTCAGCTTCGAACCTGTACCGACTGGCGTAACACCCACATCTACATCTTTTGTAACAAACACTTCAGCTTCGAACCTGTACCGACTGGCGTAACACCCACATCTACATCTTTTGTAACAAACACTTCAGCTTCGAACCTGTACCGACTGGCGTAACACCCACATCTACATCTTTTGTAACAAACACTTCAGCTTCGAACCTGTACCGACTGGCGTAACACCCACATCTACATATTTTGTAACAAACACTTCAGCTTCGAACCTGTACCGACTGGCGTAACACCCACATCTACATCTTTTGTAACAAACACTTCAGCTTCGAACCTGTACCGACTGGCGTAACACCCACATCTACATCTTTTGTAACAAACACTTCAGCTTCGAACCTGTACCGACTGGCATAACACCCACATCTACATCTTTTGTAACAAACACTTCAGCTTCGAACCTGTACCGACTGGCGTAACACCCACATCTACATCTTTTGTAACAAACACTTCAGCTTCGAACCTGTACCGACTGGCGTAACACCCACATCTACATCTTTTGTAACAAACACTTCAGCTTCGAACCTGTACCGACTGGCGTAACACCCACATCTACATCTTTTGTAACAAACACTTCAGCTTCGAACCTGTACCGACTGGCGTAACACCCACATCTACATCTTTTGTAACAAACACTTCAGCTTCGAACCTGTACCGACTGGCGTAACACCCACATCTACATCTTTTGTAACAAACACTTCAGCTTCGAACCTGTACCGACTGGCGTAACACCCACATCTACATCTTTTGTAACAAACACTTCAGCTTCGAACCTGTACCGACTGGCGTAACACCCACATCTACATCTTTTGTAACAAACACTTCAGCTTCGAACCTGTACCGACTGGCGTAACACCCACATCTACATCTTTTGTAACAAACACTTCAGCTTCGAACATGTACCGACTGGCGTAACACCCACATCTACATCTTTTGTAACAAACACTTCAGCTTCGAACCTGTACCGACTGGCGTAACACCCACATCTACATCTTTTGTAACAAACACTTCAGCTTCGAACCTGTACCGACTGGCGTAACACCCACATCTACATCTTTTGTAACAAACACTTCAGCTTCGAACCTTTACCGACTGGCGTAACACCCACATCTACATCTTTTGTAACAAACACTACAGCTTCGAACCTGTACCGACTGGCGTAACACCCACATCTACATCTTTTGTAACAAACACTTCAGCTTCGAACCTGTACCGACTGGCGTAACACCCACATCTACATCTTTTGTAACAAACACTTCAGCTTCGAACCTGTACCGACTGGCGTAACAAGTATCTTTGTTGCCCTCCATTGCCCATCGGATTACCCGTCCACTTCATTCACATGTAAATAATAAAAAAAGTCTTCCTATTGCCATCCCAACCCGTCGCGACCTATACAAATGTGGCAGAAAAATGGAACTTAATACGTATTTCCGGTTGTCAGTTATATCTTAAGTGACTTGGTTTGACATCTGAATAATAGTAGTTTATGTGACTGATACATAATGGAGTGGATCACTCTCGAGTGATATTATTATGAAACTCGCCTTCGGCTCATTTCACAAACCCACTCTCAAGTTTTAATGCCTAATTATGTACAGATACATACACTAGTTTATCTAGACACATATCATAAGCTCTCTTTGATGTGTTCAGGAACCGCATGTTCGATCGGCATGGTGGCATTGATAATTGCTCTGCACTTGTTTAGCTTGTTCAGTAGTACCAACTTCACAGACAAACTGGGGGCGGCACGCAGGCGGGCGTTGGCGTTCAAAATTTGAATGAAATCATTTGTCAAAAATTTATACATTATGGTCATAATTAATCAATTAAGATAAGAAATGAGTTTTACCAAGTAGTTTATTGTTATGCTGGTCGTAACGTGCGGTTTTTGGGCGCAGTAAAGCGGGTTTATTATCATAAAGTGTGAAGATAAACTCTATTATTTACGTTAATTAGAATAACTTGCCGACAATAATGACGACGCTGTTCTCCCTGATCACTTGCAGCAACTCCTCGCGACACGCGAACACAGGCAGGTAGCGACGCTGCTCCGAGATCGTCTTCCGCCTGACGAAATCCGACTTGGATTCTGGCTCCTCGGCTTCTGAAGTTGCATGAAAATTTGGAACATAACATAACATTTACATACAGGCACATACAATTGCTTCTGGCCCCACATTAGTTTACCCTGTGTCGTCGGAACCAAAAACACCGACTACACAAACGTAGGGTTTTTTTCCCACAGCAGGGATTCGAACCCGCTTGGGAAGCACAGCCTCGACCATAACACCACAGAGGTCGTCAAGCAGTCACGCCTTTGCCACAGGAGCACAGTTGTGACCACGACTAGCCAGTTATTCAATACTCCATTATGCGTGATAGGGGGCTAGCCCATCGCCGCAGCTACGGAGATATGAAGGGTTCCTCGCAGTGTTTTCAATCGGAATCGTTCGTGCCGGTAGTGTCCGTTTTTATGTGGCATTTGTTTCGGGCACTTCCGTGTTTCGGATGACATGTTAAGCTGTAGGTCCCGGCTACTATCGCTACTCGGTGGTAGTAGTCGTTAAGCTGGTCAGAGGCCCTAATAGCGCAGCTTGATAACTTCTGACGTCGGGTTGGCCACTAGCCCGACACCCCTCCATCAACCCGCAACGAGCCAGCGTGGTGTGGAGTATGGCTCAATCTTACTTTTATCCGGGCAAAGACCCTTGCCTCTCGGTGGGGACAATAATAAGCTACATTCATTATTTGTCTTGACTATAGGAGCGTCTCAGGCCAGGCTCTTAGAACTTGACTAAGTAGGTTCCTGGGATAATGCAGCAATAAAGGAGTGCCTTCAGAGACCAGTGACCGCGTGAATTTCCCATACAAACGTAATACAAAAATGTTTTGAATTTGAGAACTAGTTCAAAGCGTTTAGACTGTTAATCGGATTAATACAGTGTTTTCGCAGGTTCCTGGTCGTATACCAAGGTTCTTATTCAAATTACTTAAACATATTTTTAAATTGGTTGAAGATGAACCCTGGTATACAGACCAGGAACCTGCGTAAACACTGTATTAATCCGATTAACAGTCTAAATGCTTTGAACTAGTTCTCAAATTCAAATCATTTTTGTATTACGTTTGTATGGGAAATTCACGCGGTCACCGGTCTCTTCAAGACAAATGTCACGAAAATAATAAATGGACAACGCCAGAGAGTGAGAGATCCCCGTTGTACCACTATTTAAGGCTGTCCGAAATAAATATATCATACATTCCTACATTGCACAATGTGTTACACAAATTCAAAATGTAGTAGTTACCTGGTTGATTCATGGTTTCAGCGTATTTGTAGGCGTCATTCGTAGGTCCGTCGTCTTCTTCGTCCTTTTCCTTCTGTATACCCATGATATTACCTGAAAATAAATATTAATACACTTACTAAAAATACACAACAAACATAAAATAATTTATTATTTCTATTAATAACTTTCTTCTAGATAACAAAATGGGGATTCATATGTCAAAGTTATTAGGCAAGATAATTCTTTGCCTAATAATAACTTACAAAAGATATTAGGCAAGTTCATAAATAAGTAGATTAAGATGTATGAAATGTATGTATAGATGTCATTGCAACGGCCGTAATAAATCAATTGTCACTTCCGTTGTATTGCAGTATGTCCACCCACATATTCCAATGCTGAACCGATTTCAATTAAAGTTACATCTGCTAAAATGCTATTGAGTATTGGGCTGCTATTAGGAAGTGTTTCAACCTCTGCTTTGATTCTGTTTCAATAAAAAAAAGTTCATACCAATTTTGGTTCCCTCCAATTTCCAGTGCTTCTTCTGAGCCTTCCGTCTCTCCTTCTGTTCCCTGAAGACCTTCACCAGGGCAGAACCCTTACGTGCGTTCAGCGCCATATCGGACGTCGGGTCTTTTACCTGAAATACAGGACAATGTCACGTCCATAAAGAGCATGTAACATTGGCAAATCAACTATTCGCCATCTTGAAAAAATCTTGATTTTTGCGGCTAGAATGCCAGTGTCCATTCAAAATGTCCGTACCCTTTTTATGGTTTAAATTATGGCTTACTGATAAAGTTTCATATTGAGACCGATAGCTAACGCGACACTTGCAAACAAACAAACAGTTGCAAACATTTATTTACCAACCGGTAGCCCAGGGGGATGGAGGAAGTTGATTGATGAAGAAAAGGGAAAAATCCATTATTTTTTTGCTAATCTACCAGATAGCGCAGCTTTGTAAGGACGGGCGAAAGGCCATGTATCTTGAGAACTTGTCTAGAAACTGCAATATTTGTACTGTAGGTAGACTGCGAGTTTCCATAAGGCCGATAATTAATTAATTAATATATAATTAATTAATATAATTGCAGTCCATAGATATTTTTTGTGTTTTATTTTTTGAGTTTATTTAGAAAATATGATTTCAATGATATTAGGAGGATCCAATTATGAACTTAAATCACAAAATAACTACAGTGCAACAAAATAATTGGAGTCCGTAGAATTTCATATATTTTTTATTTTTTGCGTTTATTTAGAAAATATGATATCAATGATATTCGGAGAATCCAAATATGAAGTTAAATAATAAAACACCGATAATTGCAGTCCATAGAATTTATTTTATGTTTTATTTTTTTAGATCATTCGGAAACTAAGATTTCAATGATTTCGGGGGATCTAAATAAATAAAGGTTCAAAATCGCGATACGTCAGGTCCAGGCCCAGGCCCAGGTCTCCAGCGGTTAAAACACAATGTCGAAGCTCAAACCTAATCTAATAGTTTATTCATAAAGTGTACCACATGGCATGCCGTATTGTGGCTTAGTGATTAAAAAAATAAATTAATATTAAAATATATTAATATTAAAGTATCGTAATGTATACCTCGAGCCACGAATTAAGAGCGCTAGGCGACGTTGGTGGGAATTACTGCAGATATGTGCACGTATTGAAAAGTGACTACTGCGCATTCAAAGCCACCGCTCATAACTCGTAGCGCGAGGTATATGTACTCGTGTTTTGAAATAAACAAAACCTAATCTATGTGAAAATTTCTCCTGAGCTATTTTACAAAAATATTGTTTGTTTCGATTAGGTTTTTGTGTGTATGCTCAGAATAGAATGAATGGTTTGGCGATGATGAGTGCATCGCGAAACCATTCATTCTATTCTGAGCATATGTTCCCGACATGTTTCCCTATGCGCCCCTATGTGAAGTTAATAGTAGATTGTACAACAAGGGCATAAAACCAGCTATTTTAACCAAAACAGGCGAGGTTGGATAATTAAGTCGGGGATAAAATGGGGTTTAAGACCGAGTTATACACTCTGCTTTTCACTTCGATTGCCAGGAAATAACACAGTGATAATGTAAATTTGCTTGGATTTAGGGGGCAATGTCTGTTCAATAACTCTTTTTGGTTTATTTATTCATTAGTGTGTTAGGGGTAAGCATTATTTCTTCTTCACTCGACGACATATTATTTATCTTTCTTAAAACATCAAAGTTTTGCAAAGAAAATAGAATAGAAGTGCGTTCCACAGTCGGAGTGCCATTAACCTAAACAAGCGTTCGTTAGCGGCACTGTTATGCCGACGAGTTGGGAGGAGAGACACCGTGTGGGATCTCCGATTGCTATCCCTAGGGAAATGAAACTCAAAACGTTCGCGTAGATATGTGGGGTATCGGGGATTTCGAAAAATATTGAACAAATAGGAGACAATGGAGCCACCCCAGCTCCTTGCGATACTGGGAGACATGGTCATACTTTGCACAACCCGTAGACAAACCGAATCCCGAGGATTTGAAGTCTTTGGAGTTTGTTCAGTTGTTCTTCATTCGCATACTTCAAGAGATGTAATAATGGAGTCCAGTAGGTTTGCGAATTAGAAGTAGACATATTTTGACTCACTATTATGATAGTTATGGTGCAAGTGAAATACCTTGAAAAGCAATTATGGGTTATGACCCATAATTGCTTTTCAAGGTATTTCCCGTTGACGTAATATCATGAAATTGGAAAGAGGAATAAAAAACCAGAATTGTGTGAATCTATTGAGTCTCATTTTCTTCAGTCGTGAGCAAGTGTTTTTTTTTTGGTAAGCTCAGTAGTCCAAGGTCTTAATTCAATATCCTTTTAACTGTAGTTCTACTTTACCTCATCTGCTTATCTTCTAATCTTCCCTGAATTATTTGATTCAGGGAAGATTTGAAGCAGCTGCCCCCCTGGCCCCCTTAACGACACACAGGCACTATGCTTCTGGCTCCAGGAAACCCTGTGTCGTGGGAACCTGTAACAGCCACGTCAGATACATTCAAACATCCAAGACCTGGTGACTTCCTCGAAAGTAGATCCACAGCTTCTCATCTCTCAAAACGTAGGGTTAAGCAGTTGCGTGAATGTACACTTACCGGTATGACAGGCTCGGGTTGTTTCGTAAAGACGATGCGACCGTCCAAAAACGGTGGCACAATATTGTGAACCAGCAAGTGTACGCGGTCCACACTTTCCTGAAACAACAAAATAATGCTTTAAACCATCAACCTCTGGTTGTTTCCTAGATTGCGATCTCTCTCTCTCCTTGCGGGTCTCCTTCTTATTGGGACAATATATATGTGAAAGTAACGATGTATCGATGTACGGATGTTGGATGTTTGTGCCTCAAAAACGGCTGAACGGATTTGAATGAAATTTATCACACATATAGTTTATAAGCTAGATTAATATATATGATACTTTTTATACGACTGTACCAGAAGGAGGGTAATGTTTTTTTCGGTTAGTGAGGCGCAGACGAAGTTTCTGGCACCAGCTAGTGACTTCATAGTCCTTTATTGCAAACATATATTTAAAAAGTAACATTAAAATAAAACATGTGTAAGAATTTGACCGACACCTAATTAAATCAGGTCCAGACTTGGATTCGTTTGCAAGTCCACCTACAGGAATATCTTTGGCATTTTTTCTGGTGCTTTCAGTACTCATTAGGCATTATGTGAAATTAAAGTGAATAACTACAAAAATACATTACCCCCGAGAAATTCATAAAACCTTAAAAGTGTAAAATTTGGTTTACTTTTTTTTTTCTGATAGTTTTTGAACTACTGAACCGATTTTAACAAAACATAAATCTAAGATCCTTCACAGTTCAGGTTACTACCTACTACAAAAACCGCATTAAAATCCTTCCAACCGTTTGACCGCCAGGATGCCCAGGACAGACATACAGACACACCAACACACCGACCGACAGACGCTTATACCTCCTTATAACACCCTTTTTTTGGTCATCGAGGTTTAAAAAAGCGAAAGTGAAAGTAATTGATGAGTAAAAGTGAAACGTGAAAGTTACCTCATCCAAATCGTTGTTAACGTTGATAGAATGCACCACACCGCTCGTAAGCATTCTGTTCCTCTCCCACAGCTCATTGTCCTTGTCTATCTGCTGCCTCTGCGCCGAGACCTTGCGGTTCGCTCGCTTGACTATGAGCTCCTCCTTCTTGGCGACGTACTCCGCGGATGTCCCGGCGAAGGGGTTCGATTCGTCGGTCTCGCCTGTTGAGGGAACCAAAATACCACACCGTTATACCACACCGATATACCACATAGGATATCGTGTTATGAGAACTAGAAGCATCGGCGTCACGTAGTTAAACATCCAAGAACCGGTTTTTTTTTGACGACCCGAATGGCCGAGTCGGCAGTGACCCTGCCTACGAAGCCAAGGGTCTCAGGTTCGAGTCCCGGTGGGGGCAAATATTTGTTTGATAAGAACGGATGTTTGTACCCTAGTCATGATTGTTTATCTATTTAGGCATAATATTTATCTATAAAAGTATGTGTATCGTTGTCTAGTACCCAAGATACAGGGAATCCTAGTTTGGAGCTAGATCAATGTGTGCAAATAGTGTCTAAGGTATTATTATTATATTATTTTACCCCAGCCAGAAGGAACTTTTGACTTGCTGCCCGTGGAGCGGCTTTGCACATGCGTTTTTCGATTTCTAATAGATCCCGTCAAGTGAAGAGAATTAATGCTGGCTGGCTGCTTCGAGTTTTAGACGAAAAAAAATAATTCAAATTTCGAATTGTACGCGCCAAAGTCCGCCACAGCCCCCGCCGCACAGCGGTCTAGGATTTGGCCTCCATACTCAAAGAAAATTCTTTATTCTTAATGTCTGGAATAATTATAAAAAAATATGTAATGTCTCTGGTATACCTCCCTATATGTCATATTAAAACATGGAGTGGATTAGTTGCTCCACAAGTGAGAAAAAAAATGTTGATTATTTTTTTGTATGGGAGAAAACACTTAAAGTACATTATTTCGGAACTAATTACAACTGATGGGCTGGTGCTCACATGATCTATTATACATGGCATACTGAACATAATGTTATATAATTCATGCACTTTTCGGTGCAGCTTTGGAAGTAGTTATTTTTTGAAATTTTGAATTTTTTGTATCAGCTTTATCATTATAATCTTTGACATAATGAGATGCCAGCCGATCTCTTTGAGAGTGAAAATACCATAAAAATAATAGAAATGCAAATAATAACAAAAACAAAGTTTATAAGTTATTTTATATTATTCTTTTGATACGGAAATTACAATATGGTTAATATAATAAATAATAATAGCTTGTTAAAAAGTAAAAAAAAATAAGGCAAAAAAACATCAATAACAATAAAACTGTAATTAGTCAACAGGCTGCTAATGATCTTTATTAACAATAATAGAGGTAATTTAAATATGTATAGATATACCAAATATTACAACGGGCTATTAACTAACGACATCCCCAAAGTTATTGATGATGCACCTACATAAACACAAGTACCTAGTATTCATGTTTGCTGCAGTCTACCTATGAACTACTCTCATTATGTCGCACATAAACGAATACGCTCATACTAAATATTCAAATTTTTAAAAGTTAACTACATCCAAAGCTGCACCGAAAAGTGCATGAATTATATGTCATTATGTTCAGCGTGCAAGGTACAATAGACCATGTGAGCACCAGCCCATCAGTTGTAATTAGTTCCGAAATAATGTACTTTAAGTGTTTTCTCCCATACAAAAAAAAAATCAATTTTTTTTTTCTCACTTGTGGAGCAACTAATCCACTCCATGTTTTAATATGACATATAAGGAGGTATACCGGAGACTTTGCATATTTTTTTATAATTATTCCAGACATTATGTTCCTATGAGTATGGAGGAACAAATCCTAGACCACTGTGCGCCGTCTTGAATTCTCATAGAAAGTCCCCACGACCTTTTCGATTTAAACGCAATACACATACAACGCGGTCATGTTGAGTTGGAACCTGGGTGACAGACTGAGCAGGTGAATGGTATCACACACAGTCAGACAGACAAACAGCCTAGCTCGAGCTGCACTACAACTGGCTGCCGCTCCGCCAGGCGCCATCCGGCCTCTACCAGACGTCCTTCTATTCCCCAAAACATATTATCGCACCATACCACAGAATACTTAATAGTACTACGTACAGAAAGATCACTGCGCAAATACACTTAAATAAATAGCTACTCTCGCTGCGCGACAATTAAGCGCATTCTAGCAAGCACCTGCGCTACGTACAAAAATCGCTAAGCACCAACAGAATCGGTTGTCCCGCCCGTGCAGGTCAGATTGCGCCGCATCACTACGCCTGAGAGCTTCTTTTACTCTGACATCACAAGGTCGCCCTTTAAACTCCTGTCTCGCTTGGTCACGTTAGGGTTACCTACGTGCGATTTGTGTTTGTGAATTTTAGTCCACTCTGTGTAAGAGAGGTGTTCTATTAGTACTTATTCAGGCTATTGGCAAATTCTAAGGCTTTGTAGGTACCTACCTTCTTACTTACGTAATTGTAATTTGTTTTATACTGGGTGTAAGTGTTTACTTTTAGGTAAACAAAAAGGTATGCAATAAAAAAGGAATCGGATTTTATTTGTGAACAATTCCTTTAGACACTCTAAAATGTTAGTTAGTCATTGTTGTTGCAAAAATCACAGAAAAGTTGCTTATGAGTAGCGGTTAGCGCGCGAGGCGACTGCGAGCCAAGCCAGCGGCATCATAAGTGAATTCCCGTCGGGCGGGTTAGCCGGTCGCACGTACCTAAACTATCGAGTGAGACCCCCTGAGCCCCCTGACCATACTCTAAACAGCCTGTATAGTATACATTCTGTGAAAATTTCAACTATATAACTTCTACGGTTTATGAGATACAGTCCGCTGACGGATGGACGGACAAAAGGACAGCGGAGGCTTAGTAATAGGGTCACGTTTGGTATTTGACGACCTCTGTGGCGCTGCGGTTGTGGCTGTGCATACGATGCGAGATCCCGGGTTCGATCCCTTGCTGGGGATAAAGAAAAAAAATGCCCAGGTCTCGGATGTTTATATGTGTGTGACTTCGGTGTCTCTGGTTCCCACGACACAGGGTATCCTAGTGTGGGGCCAGATGCAATGTAAGTGCCTGTATGTAAATGTTTATGTTTTTATTCTTTGGGTATGAAACCATAAAAATGGTATAAAAACACAACCCACCTTCTCCCATGTTGTACCACTCTCTGTCCAACCTCCTTTCAGCATCCCTCCATTCGGAGTCATCTACATCATGAACGCGTCGTGAACTGGCCCATCTGATTTCAAACATACATAATATTTAGTTATGATGATGAAGATGATGAGGTGAGACACCCTTTAGACAGGCGGTTGATTGGTCCTGTATTGTAACTATTTGACCCAATTCCCAATGTTTGGGCAATGGTTACTATTGGTTCAACAGATATCCCTCCCCAAAACTTCTTGTTTCTTTTAATAAATTCTAGAATGTTGCTTAACTTAAAATTTGACAAGTTAAGTTCTTAAATAGTATTGATCCTAGTGTACGCCATCTTGTTTGAATACAAACAATCAAACGAGATGGCGTACACTATAAGGTATGGTGACTTTTCAGATTTTAAGACGATAATGATGACGAGGGATGCCCGCGGGTGATCGGTTCTCTATTGACTATTTCACCCAATTCCCAGCAGATTTTAAGATGGCTCAAGGGTGGATTGCTTAAAACCACTCTGCAGGCTGTCTAATTACCGCCTTTTTGATGGAGATGCTTGGGACCAAATACATAAGGTATAAATTAAAAATGAGAAGAAGCAGAATCTTATAAACCTCCAATCCAAGACCCAGATTGATGGATTGCATAATTGGAATAGTAGTAGTCACAAAAATATAAAATAAATTCATACAAAAAGGCTTGTCTGTATCAGAAGAAGTACCTACAGAAGAGTTTTAATTTATCGCTAGTTTGTAAACTATCGAGAGAAAAAAATGTTAGATTATAAACTAACAGTTTTGACAATCTTATGCCCCAGGTATTATATATATTGCCTAGGTATTATATAGAATACCTGCATTATACAGATTTCCAGTAAAATATACACCTGATGAACAAACCAAGTGATTTAACAACTGTTTAAAAGTACTTCTATTTTGACTACTTAGTCCAATAACCAATTGAGTGTGATGTGAATACTCACTTATGCATCGATGCTCTCGGCGTATTATCATATAGGCGTCCCTTATGGTCCCTCAAGGGCTTCCCGCTTCTCGAGCTTTCACTCTTAGCCCGGAAAGACCTCTCCGATCCACCGGCATCCCGGCCTCTTGGGACTGGGGTCGGGAAGTCCCAGCTGGACTTGCGGAGCGGGGCCTTCAAGTTCTCATCATCATCGTCGTCCCAAGCGGTTTTGTCTGTCGGCTTGAGGGCTTTAGTGCTGAGGATAAGAAAAAGTGGTTTGATTATGATGATACTTTGAAAGAAATCGGCTAGCTCTCTAATAACTGGCTAAACCTGGCTGCAACAGCCTCTACTTCAGGTATAATATATTATACTTGGCTTAACCAATGTAGACTAACTTTGGTGTCCTTGGTTCGTCTTTGAATCTCGGCTCATAGTAGCTTCTTCTTGAACTGCCTTTATCTCTATCACTGTCTCTGCCTCTCCTATCACTCTCCCTATCCCGTCTATCCCGATCTCTATCCAAACTCTTTCCTTTCTCATCTCTGGTTCTCGTTCTGTCTCTATCCTTGTCTCTCATGTCATCATATTTCCTGTCTTTGTCTCGATCCCTCCTGTCGTAGCGACGGTAGAGTGTGTCATCCTCTTCGTCCTTTGATCGGGCTTTCTTTTCGTCTTCCGTGGAATGATGGAATTCTTTTGACTTGGTTTCCTGTTCTTTCCTGAGAAAATGATTGTATTTTAAACATCAGCAAACGAGTATGGTGGAATAAACATTTCCGATATCATCAACAAACCAAAATACTGTATGGGTGCATGTGGAATTAATAGAAATCACAAGTCAGCTACACTGATATAATGGTAAATAGATGTCTGGAGAATGCATCCTCTAAAAATTGCAAAAATATAATTTTATATAACAAACAAACATTTATTACAGGCACATACCATCATCAGCAGTTGTAGAAGACCACTGTAAGGGTTCTTTTCCCATGCAGCCCTAAACTTAAGTCATAAAACAAATGTTTTTTTTTTATTAGTAAAAAGTTTAACAGATGCAAGGTTTTCCACTACATGCTAGCCACAAGGGACATAAGTTTTAAAGTGGGCATCCACTTCTGCTACTGATAGTACCTTGCTCCCAATGCCACACTAGAATAACTTGTGATACATACTTTTGTAACCTCTCCATCATGCGCTCCCGAGCCAGTTCCGATATCCCGCCGGTATATGTCGGCGTCTCCTCATTCGGCCTACGGTATTTACGCTCTTGGGAGCCGGAGGAGCTACTAGGTCCACCTGAATCTTCATCGTCATTATCCTCATCGTTAATGCACGTAAGGCGATTCTGCTTCCTCTTGGCGGCGGCTAGCGTATCCAGGCCTAGTAAAGAAGGCCTGGCGAAATGAAATTCTTCTTCATTGCCCTTCTTTTTGATGATTAGGCCGCCTGGAGCGTTATTTGAGCTTCCCTCCAAACGATGAAGATTGGAGTCGTCGTCGTCAGCCATCGTACGACGATGATTTTATCACAACACTTTGATGAAGATGAGAAGTTGTGGGTTTTGATGATATCTTCACTGTTTTCAGTTGGAAATCGTAAATATTATTATAAAATATTGCGACAGACAACAGGCACAGGTTATGTTTGACGTTTATTTATTTATTTTATTTGTCAATTTTGTTTGACATTTAATGACAGTTAGCGAAGCGACAGGAGCACCAACATCGTACAAACCAACAAAAATAAATAAGACGCCCTTCGCGGCTTGTTGATAAAAAAGTTCTCTAAAATTCGGGTTGACTCAGCACGCAACTAAAGGAGACAGCTTGGAGACAGCACACTTAAGAGTTTCGTTCATCTGAGATTAGAGGAGCTGCAGTCAAACTCATTCACTTTTTTATCTGCAGGAAAAGGCGGAAAATCCAAAACCATAAAAGGCGCATTGAAAATGTATGAAATAGTTTTTAGAGTTAAAATCCCTCGGCTACTGCAGTTTTAAAGCGAAAATGGGCCGTCACAAGCTCAAGAAACGAAAATCGGGTGAGCCAGAGTCTCCCGACGATTAGCGAGCCATATACGATGTACCCGACAGATCTCCGTGATATCCGTACCTGTTATTGCCATACATTGGCAGTTTTCGTGGATGTCGGGCATTTCTGTCGGGCACGTCCGTGCGTATATGTCTACCTATTCACTTCGTTTCTGACCCGGAGATCATAGACGACGAAAAACACAAATACCCATCACGTATAACGCGAAATCCTATTACATATTGTACATACCCGGACCATCTGGGTCCTCTTGGGACGAGAGCCCTATTTCTGAAGACACTATACCCTGTGATCAATATATACGAAGGTAAAACACCCATCAGATTAGGCCGTACGGCCTTGAGGCCTTTGCCTTTCCGTAAGGATACAAGGATAAAAATGTGATAAAAGAATCCTGTCACAAAAAACCATCTATTCCAAAGTTAAGAGTGTTTTATAACTTATACATACGTTTTTTTTTTCAAAAGTTTAATGGTGTTAATTAATTTTTACCTATGATATCACTATGTTGTGATGCCGCTGGTCCACACCACAGAATACATTATTGTCCACACCTAACTGTTTTGTGTTGTGTGGCGGACGCCAGCGCGACAGGTTTTTCGGTAGGCAAGCAATATATAAACTTGATTCACCTCCGGAAAAGTCGCATGGTGTGGGGGAAGCCATCTCTCCATTTTCGCGCGTCGGAATTTTAATGAAATGCATCGATAAATATACCTCTATCTCTTTCTAACCTACTAAAATGTGTTGCCGGTGAAACAAGACGGCTAGCAAGCGTTAATTTGATTGCTTGGCCATAGAGAAATTGAGAATAAACCAAAACGGATGGCCACCATTTTAGTTCAAATATTCAACTATGAATTCTGTAAAATATAATGCAAGTTTTTGCTTTTATTAGGATGTTAATATAGTTATCTGGAAAAAAACACAGCTTATGAATATAAAAAATACTAAATATGGACTAAATTTAGTTCCCCTGTTCCCCTATATCTATACAACCTCAATAAAACATGAAAGTTACAATGGTACATAGCAAGGTAAAATACAATGTTATCAAACAAGATTTCTGCCCAAATGCTGTTGTCTCGTAAAAACAGAAGAAAACGCAATTTTAGCGCAGGCAGGGGTCCTAAGTCCGCCTAAGTCCTAATGAATGTGGCGGAGCCATCTAATGGCTCCACAAGGGCTCCACGAACGGCATGTCCGCCATTTGGATCGAAACATCTGAGGGGCTAGATTGGAGCCAGTGTTGCCGTTGGTAAATCCCGAGTCTGCCGTACGAAAACAACGGGACTGCCAGATTGGCCCCAAAATTGCCGTACCTACTTACAAGTGTCATGATTTTGACAATTAAATTCAGTGACGTCAATTCAAATAAATATTTGAATGTGGCAACTATGCCGTTGACGACAATTCTGCCAATGTCAAGTCCATAGAGTAATATAATGTCAAGTCTAAGCTTACACGGAGAGAATCTCGGTATAAAGATAAAATGCCAAAAAGGTTACTTAATTTGTGGAAGCTATTTATGTCAGTAGGACAAACACCTGAAACAAGCAAAAAAGTAATCATATATTAAATAATAATAATATATAGAAATGTTTAGGAGACAGACACAATATAGTACATATTCTAAACGCGAACTTGATTTTCACGAATGAATTTAATCAGTACCTACCTCTACCAGTTCATTTGAAAAATGAGCTAGCAGAGTCGTCAAACTGAACCAAAAAAAATGATAATAATGAGGTCGAGAGGGATTTTCAATCAAGTTAATAGCGACTCTGTAGATATCGATTGATTTATTATTGAGAGGACAGTTAAAGAATAATATGATTTTGAGATCCTTCTGCCAGTCCAAATTCACACAGAGAGTTTTCCCGAACCCGAATATTGTGTAAAAACACTGGAGAGCAGCAATGTCCAAGTCTAAGACGAATAATCACCGAAATAACTCTCTTACAAACTTTTTTATATTTGAAAAACCAGGGGCGACAAGGGATATCCGGCTGGATCGACGCATACTACGACTCCAATCAGCCTTCCAAGATTTAAACAAATCAGTCTTAGGAGAGGACAGGACTTATACAGAACAAAACAGGACTTATCTACCTCTTGTGTGCAGGCGGATTACGCCATCGCATCGACATATTTATTACCAGATATTCCTGAGTGACTCGGAACCCATATCAAATTGACTTCTAGGGCATCACGATCACATTTATGCAGTAGAGTTCTGATATCTATAATAAGTTTACTATGTAATTTATTTTTAAAAGGATTTTGCTGTAAAGACTGTAAGGAGCTTAAAGAGTCTGAGAGAATCAAGGATTTACGAATGTTGTGTGCAAGAATGAATTTAACTGCTTCTCTAATACCCACACACTCGCCTGTAAAAACAGATGATTGCGGAGGAAAGTCTAAATTGTAGAATATATTTTTTTATAATTTCCAATATTTTTATTTTATTTTATTTATACACTTACAATCTATCTTAACAGTTTGACCTAATGCGATAGATTAGTTTACTTAACTATCTTCTTCTTTTACCTATATTATACACATAAACCTAACTCGTATAACATATAGTCTCCAGTGCTATTCTTATGAATTCACCCAGCGAACACGTGAACAGGTCTAATTTCTTGTCGATGCGGTTGAGCGTGCATAGCCCGCGCGTGAGCGGTGCCTTCTGGAGCAGGTTGGTGCGCGCGCTCGGCACAGCCAGCAACTAAGGCCGCTGCCTTCGCCTGATGTACTCGTCAGGGACACACATATTCAAATCAAAGCCGATAGCAAGTCCGGATTGTGAATTTTGGTGTTCAGTATTTAAAAAAAACTAATACTGTGAGATCCCTCCTGACACTTAGCTCGTTGTACTCCACCATACCTAAAATAAATAAGGTGGGATACATCGAGTACCCCTCGATGGGTACATGGGATATACTCCATACTGCCTGAACAGGAATCTCACAAATTTATTCTGAGTACGCTCCAACATGAGGTTATATTTAGTCTCATGTGGAGCCCAGATGACAGCATTACATTCCAAATGACTTCTAACCAACGCATTATACAATGTTATGATGGTACGAATGTTCGTGAACTCATGTGCCCTACGGAGTACGAATCCAAGATTTCTAAAAGCCTTTTTGCAGACATGAGTAATGTGACCGCTGAAGTTGAGGTTAGACCTAATTTGCACCCCAAGATCCCTGACCTCTATCACTCTTTCTAGCACCGCTCCCTACATTTGGTAGCTGTATTGGAGGGGAGCTTGCGCCCTGGAGAACCTATTTATGGGTATAAAATGCTTAAAATCATCCGCGAAGAGCAGACAGCTTGCATCCCTAACTACCCTCGGTAAGTCATTGATCATAATGAGGAACTCAAGAGGACCAAGATTACTCCCCTGACTCACACCTGATCTTGTATAGGTAGTGGTCAGATCTGCGACCGCAATTCCACAAATTGTTACCTATCCGTCATATAGCTTGCAATTTATTTTTAACTAATGCGGTGTAAATCCTATTGAAGCTAACTTTTTGAGCAAAATGTCATTGTCCACTAAATCAAACGCTTTTTTAAAATCAAAATAAGCAGCATCTACCCGTACCACTGAAACCACCGCCGGTCAAATCGCATACATAAAAAGTTATCGTTTCGACTCGCTATCCTTAGCGATGTCACTTGTCTACAGGCACTGGTCTGCTCGAACAAGCTCAACCACCCGAGCAGGCTGGGTTTCGCCCCATTATGAATATACCATCTGCACACCCGTTATCAGGTTATTGAGATGTACCAAGAATACATTCTCTCACTCTAACTTGATTTCCTTCATTTTTCTAAGGCGTTTGATAGTATATAACACATGAATCCATTAAAACAAACAGACTTTATTTGACTTTTCTCAGGTACAAATTCTGTCAAAATAAGACAGAAGAAAAGAAAGAAAGTGGAAGGAAAGAAAATAATTTATTGCCAAACATCAAAAATATGAAAAATTAATAATACAAAATAATGATAAATACTAATATTCGGCAAAAGAGCCTACTAAGTTTTTTTTGGTTCAAACCAGTGGTTTCAACCAGTTCTAATAGTTTGAACAAAAAAAAAACCCACAAGAGTCTTCGATTCGAGAGTATTAGATAATCTTAAGAATCCAGCACCATGCAGATAGTTTGACAAATACAATAATCACGTTTCGTCCTCGGGCGGAGATTTATTGCAAGATGTCTGAAAACACCCCGTTTCTCGGTAATGGGAGTTTGTTCACAATGTCTGGATTCACCTGAAAGAAGAAGGAAAAATACAGTTACCGTCAAAGTCAATTTGCTAGCTCATTGCCCGACAGATCTCTAAACACACTTTGCCTGATTAGCAAACTATTTTTTTACTCGGGTAACCATTTAGACAGGTATATAAAAGTCAGCTCAGCACGTGTTCTGACACAGCACCACACGTTTATGTATTTTTGATGATTATTTTATTTAGGGGCGATCTTTCAATCCCCAGTTAAACAAACAGACTTTATTTGAGTTGTCTCAGGTACAAATTCTGTCAAAATAAGGCAGTAAAAAAGAAAGGAAGGAAAGAAAATAATTTATTGCCAAACATAAAAAAAATATGAAAAAATAATGATACAAAATAATGATAAATACTAATATCAGCAAAAGAGCCAAGCTCAACCATTAGTGCATTAAGAAAAGGCGCAAATCATATTTATATGAACAGTTTTTTTATTTAGCTAATTTCACTGCAAACAAAACTTATTTACTGTAGATAATAGAGAACTTAGGCTTTGCAGTATTTTTTTTGCCTCTTCTCTACATTAGACCACTGTGGGAGAAGTAGGGGCCATACACTCCCACAGAATATATTTTTGATCCCTTTTCAAAATTTGTTGTGCTTAGCTAATAATATTAAAATATTAATTGACCGAGTGAGCGAAGCCTACAATTTCGAGATTGGCTGAAAAAGCATTTTTCTGTCTGTTCTAGCCTACAGGTCGTATTTCTCAACCGATTCTCGTAAAATTTTGTGAGCAGGTTCGATAATTAAATATTTTTTTTGTGGAGCCACTTTTTTTTAAATGGCGGACGTTGGCATAAATTACGTTACAAAGTTATTGGTGCGGCTACTTTCATACTCCATGTACACACGACAAAGAAGATCGGTTTGCAGGGCACACAAACACCAGTCTTTGTGTGCGTAACGTTGCCAATAGCTACGATTAGCAATGCACACTAACACAGTATTCGTGTTAATGTCGCGTCTGTGTGCGTTTTTCTGATCCCATACATTCATTGATTATGACGCAAGTTTTCACAGCTTTATGCAAAGTAGTCGATAGCCTAGTGGATTAGGTGCTAGAATTACGATATGTAGATAAAGGTTCGATCCCTCAAAGGAAATTATTTTTTAGAAGCTACGAGTATTATTAAATTCACATAGCATCGAATATAAATTGATTACAATTGTTTAACCAAACTAGAGTTCGAAGAGTTGTAAACTTGCCCGGTAAAAAGGCCATAGTCTACCTTCTTTATTTAAAATGTAACAGCTACCCTCTTTAAAATTGTTTTGCGTCTGCGCGCTCTCAGCATTAGTTGTATTGCATTTCGTTCCTTGTAAATTGTGATTGAGATTTGTTATCTATCATGGAAAGTCATCTATCCACTTTTAAAAAGGCGGAAATCATTGTTTTGTATGAACAAAACATTTCAATTAGCGAGATAGCACGACGTTTAATGATATCGGTGAGTTATGCATATAAAAAATAAATTTGAAGGTTTTTTATAAATTATGATTATAATATACCTTGTGTTACTACTTCATTGTATTTTTTTCTTATTTTACAGAGAAGAACAGTGCAACTGTGGGTTCATAGGTATGCAGATTCTGGACATGTTGAAAGTCGTCGACCAGGCCCACAGCCTGTAGCCTACACAGCTGCATCTGATCGCCATCGCGACATCATTGCAGCGCATAACAGCAATCCGTTTGCCAGCACCCGGTCTACGGCGACACTTCATAATGTAACACTACAAACAGTTCGCAATCACTTACGAGCTGATGGTTTAAGATGTCGGAGACCAGCGAAGAAGATTATGATGTCTAATGAGCATCGTGAAGACAGAGTGCGGTTTGCCCGTGAATATTTGGACTTTGATTGGTGTAATAATGTTGTTGTTTTTAGTGATGAAAAGACTTTTAGATCAGACAAGGATGGGCGTAAAATACTGTGGAGAAGAAATAATGAACGATATAGTTTAGCAAACATTCTACCGTGCAGGTGTAGTGGCCGTATTACTTTGGGATATTGGGGATGGATGTCGTCGATGGGCCCCGGTGAATTAGTGCAAGTGAGTGCTCGCAACACTGCTCAAGGATACTTGGATATTTTACAGAACGTCATGTTACCAACCGTACGAACTGTATATCCGGATGAGCATATATACTTTGTCCATGACAATTGCGCTGTGCATCGCGCCCATATTGTGCAAGAATGGTTTAACAAGCAAGAATCCTTGACAGTTATTGACTGGCCTTCTAAAAGCCCTGATTTAAACCCCATCGAAAATCTATGGGGACATATGGTGCTCAATTGGGATCCATCGAATGTGAGATCTAGGTCTAATTTAGATGAAGTTGTTACTTCAACCTGGGAGATAATGCGAGGCACTGACATGTGTTGGAATATGGTCACTGGCATGAGAAGTAGACTACAACAAATAATAGTAAGAGAAGGAGCTCCACTAAGATATTAAATAAAACATAACCATTAATATGTGAAAGCTTTGTGTTATCATAAGATAAGGTGATTTATATGTCTATGATGTTATTGCTACTTCAGGTTAGAAGTTATCACATAATTTCTAATTGCTTAGCATGTTGATTCATAGCTTATATATCATCAACTGCGACATCTGTCCTTGTCTGACTAAAACTAAAATAAGTAAATTAAGTGTAGTTTATTATAACAAACTAGTAATAAATTATTATTAGGACGAAATATAATTTTGTTTTATTATGAAAAAAATAAGGCTGGTTTCACCACATGCTGATAAAGCCTATCTGTCAAATAACGCCATACAAAAATCTAAGTTTAACTGGCAGATAGGCTTCATCAGCAGTGGTGAAACCGGCCCTTAATCTAGAATAAATATTTGGTCTGATCAATAATAATTAAAAAAAAGTATCTAAAAAAAAACATCACCATGCTTTTTCCCTCCTTGATAGAGGATCGAACTCAATACCTCAAAGTCATTAGTCTGGCATCTAACCCGTTGGGCTATCGTCCACTCTGTAGGAAGCGGTAAAAACTAGTCTTATATTCAACGAAGACACATAGTGATTGTATGCTCAGACAGTATTATAATATCTGTGACTGTGCTGTGACGACCAATGTAACGCACACACATTCAAGTCAGCGATTCGTGTCGCAACGTTACGCACACAAAGAGTGGCATTTGTGTGCCCTGCAAACCGAACTTCTTTGCCGATTGTACGTAACCAGGTGCATTCATAAGTTTGTATGTGGTTTGAAATAAAATTCAGTCGGGATATAAATTCTAGTTGTTCATCCCATAAACTTCAAGGGGTCGGGTCGTGTTTTGGGGAGTGGAGGGGGAGGGGGGAGGGGGGAGAGTTTTCTGTAGCAAACGTGTTCGTTATAGCGGATTTCAGTTTTTGATTTTATTTCGGAAATATTTATAACTAATCAGACTAGGCAGTTCTTTCCGCCTTCAACAGACAAACCCCTTCAAGAGACAAACACCAGATTTTACCTCCTAGGACCAAGGATACGCAAGTAATCGCCAAAACTTATACCCCTATTAATAAAATATTATAAATAAAATAACCCGACTGCATTTTCTTTCAAAACCGCATACAAACTTATGAATGCACCTTGTTACGTACATGGAGTAGGAAAGTAGCCGCACTCATAACTTAGTAAGGCCATAAGTCCGCCATAAAAAAAAAACTGACTCGAGAAAAAAAACAGTATAATTATCGAAGCTGCTCACAACATTTCACGAGAATCGGTTGAGAAATGCGACCTGTAGGCGAGAACATACAGACAGACAAGAGGACAAATTCGCTCAGTTGGTCATTTACAAAATTATTAACAGCAAGGTCTGTGTTGAGTAATCTCTAACAATGTAATTGTGTAAATAATCTTGAACATTGTAATATCCCTTTTTCGACAAAATGGCTTTAATATGCTTTTTATATTGCTCAATTGGCAATTTAAAAATTTCCAGAGGTGTCTTGTTGTAGTAGAGAATGCACTGACCCTTGAAAGAATTGCTAACCTTCACGAGTCTAAACAATTTGGAAGTGAGAATTTGATACACCTGGTTTTACCAGCGTTTAACAATAAATTATTAACTGTGAACCAATTCAAGTTTAAAGACACCATTAACATCATCAAAATCTTCTTTTGTCTTTAAATTTTTAAGACCAGTTAAGTATACTCAGACAGAACACAACACTAGGTCAGTCAATTTCTCCACCATGAAAGGCAGATCCTTAATATCTAATCAGGAATAAGAAAGGGCCTAATATGGAACCTTGTGGAACGCCAATTTTTACACTGCGGTACTTTCATTGAGACTAATTTGAAACACAATTACAATTGGAAAATAATTACAGCAAATTTGAATTAATGATCGAATTGTGACGTTTCAAATACCTTTGACAGTTGCAAAATTAACCTCAAAAGAGGTAAGCACGCCATCAGAAGATAACCGTTATCTGAGGATTGAAAAATCGCTCCTTAATTTGCTTAACTAATTGGCCATGCTAAAAAAATACGTGAGTACCACTTGTTTTACCAAATTTTACGCAGTCTAATTTGAATATTTCGAGTAGTGGATGTCTTATGATTTTTGAATTATTTTTTAAATAACAGCCCTCTTGAAGTCGCTTGAGTTTTACTGGAGCCTGGTTGTATCTGGTTATAAAACTAAACTACTATAATATCAATATTTGTTTACGTTCCGACTGACATATGCGTCATCAACTGACACGAAAACTATTGACACTTTACAGATTTACAGGACAGCCAACTTAAGGGATTCAATATGGCCAGAAATGCATCTTTAGCTTCAATTCTAGGCTAAACTAGACAACAAAAAACATAAAAATGTAGGATTCATACATGTTATAAAAGGTCTATAAGAGATAAGAATGGTCTTTTAAAATTACCGTATAACTGTTATATTTAATACTTAAAAATATTTTTCGCAATGCATTATTATTCAACTAAATGAACAAGCGGTCGGAGACGAAATCAGTTTCCTATATGAAACTTACACACATAAATAGGTAAACAAAAGGGAAATTTTTTAGTTGTTTTATTTTATTTTTAATGTTATTATTACAGGAGTTTAGTAATATTTTCTATAATTTTCTTGGTCTCGGAGCTCGGGCTGCCCCGCGGGGCACTGCGCGGGAGCATGCGTCAGTCTACTTCGAAGCGATGCGACGGGTATTTGTTTTCTTTGTCTAATTTTCAATGCCATTGGCCCATGTTAAGCCCTAGAATTGAAGCTAAAGATGCATTTGTTTGTTCGCGCCCCCTGGTGCTGGCCATATTTAATCCCTTAACGGCGGGCGAAGGGAATTTGAACAAACTACGACGTAAAGGACAAAAGAAGGGCATTATGTTTTTACGGATATTTCAGTAATCCTGTATCGAAATGGTTTTCTCAGTTTTTCTCCTTGATTTTTTTAAAGGGCCTATTCCAAAGCGCCTTGCAAGCAGACAACGTCTACTACAGAATACGTTAAATCTGGGTACGCAATAAAAAAGGGTTTTGACTAAACAAGAATGATAAACTAAAGTGAGGATCACCAGTCAAACAACACCAGAATTACTCCCAGTATACACCAAAACACCTATCTTATCTATCAAATACTTTTCGTCTATATGGGTAAAATGTGTTATATTTTTTACGGAGCCTGAAATTAACATATCCTATTTAAAGCATTCAACTTACTTTAATCCGTAACTCCCTCTGCATATAGTCATGGAAGAACTGGTAAAACTCGAAGTGAGTGCTCACTATGTTGAGCCTTGCCATCTCTTGTTTGAGCTCGTCGATTGCCCCTTGCGGCGCGACGGTTAGCCGGCGTGCGTCCTGGCTGAAACGGTATATATGTTCTACCAGTTTCTCGGCCCGGACCCGCGCTCTGTAGTCGTACCTGAGGGATTGATGGATTAGATCCTTGATATAGAATGAAAGTGGAGAGCTGGCTGGGTAATGGCTTAACGAAATAAACAAAAACATTATATAAAGCAGAATGACGTCAGCAATGTCTCTTTACATAACACCAAGAACTTATCCTATGCGAGCCCTTCAAGCACGATTAAATAGGTGGTCAGACCAGGAATTAAATAGGCGGTCAGCACGTCGCCGTTCTGCAGAGTATTTTTTAACTCATCAGACCAAATGAGACATGACGGATGCACGCTAACTAAATTTGTCTCTGGCATGTAGGTTTTCCCATGATGTTTATTCCACCAGACCCCTTATTCAGAAACGTGACAGTTTTCCCATAGCTACTCTAAACGTCAATTTAACTCTAACTGCGTTGGATTTGCTGTGGATATGGGCTACCAAATCAGGGGGCAGGAAATACTGTTTAATTTATATGTAAACAAATCAATTCGTCGTCGATATCACGCTACAGGGTATTTCCATTGTATACAAGGCCATTGCGCTCCCATAGCGTACTGCTCGTGTATGTATATTTCGGAATGCTGATACTCACATCTGCAACTACAAAATATACAAGAATTTTGCGAACTACTCGTGTATAGTTTGTAATGAATGAGTACGAAAGTTTAGTTCCAAACTATACAGTGTCACTTACGCACGCTATCAAAGGTATTATAATAATATAATATATAATAATATAATCATGTGTATTATAATAGTATAATAGCACATGAAAAATACTGATTTGCACAGCAAAAAACACTTTCAATATTTTATTTATCCTTAAGTTTGTATTACGTATTTTTTGTTGTTCTTACATGTTCAACCTAACACGAAAGATAAAGGGGCTTCGCTTCGCTCGTCCCCTTTACCCTTCACCTAAGCTACCGCAGTGTTTTCCCTGATATTTGCTGTGAAAATCAGTATTTTTTATGTGCGGTTTAATATTTCCCTTAAACTCTGATATTAATAACTGATATATAAACTTAATTACACATAAAATACCTATTTATTTAATTACACGAGTGTTTACATTGGGCAATCGCGCAGTATATAACGGAACCATAAAATTGGCGTAGACCATTCCGAAGTATACACGATTGCGGCGTAATGCTGATGTATAGTTCTGAAGACGTAACTGAAAACATTGCGTTCCAAAGTATACGCGATAATTTACAGACACCTGCGTAATGACCTTGTATATTACGGAAACACGCCACGCTACACAAATGTTATGCGAAAACCTAACCCCCACCGATAGCTTATACGAAGAAGCCTAAGTCCTGTCAGTTCACCAACTTTTCATACATAAAGTCGGCCTAACAGCTCATAAAGAAATAATTAACTCTAACGTTTATCCCCGGCTACTAGAGAAATGTGTTTATAAAATACCTACACTACACCCACAATAAACACCATAATTGCTACCAGATTCCATCCCTACATCATGTAATACCAAAGTCGCTAAAAATCACAATTATAAACCACTCATTGAATCAAAGTCAAAGTACTTTATTACTTTAGATATTTACATATACTTAGCAAACGTCATTTTTTGCCTCTTCTCTACATTGGACCACTGTGGGAGAGAAGGGCGTAGAAACTCCCACAGATTGATTTTTAGATCTCTTTTAAAAATAGGTTGTGCTTAACTAATACAAATATGAAAAAAATAATTGTAAGCAGGAAAAAATAATTACAAAACTATTAACAGCAAGGTCTGTGTTGAGCCAGATTAACCCATACAGTCCTGTCATTAAAGTAATCTTGAACATTGTAATATTCCTTTTTCGACAAAGTCGCTTTAACATGCTTTTTAAATTGCTCAAATGGCAATTTCAAAATCTCCAGAATCATATTATAGTAGAGAATGCACTGACCCTTGAAAGAATTGCTAACCTTCGCGAGTCTAAATCGGGGCGCACATAGTCTGTGATTATTTCTTAGGTTAACATTACAGCTATCGCTAAGTTTGGAAAATTTTGTAAGGTTCTCGCGTACATACATTATATTTTGGAAAATAAATTGACTAGTTACTGTTAGAATGTCAATTTCTTTAAAAAGCTCTCTTAAGGAGTCGACGACGAGTTCGTTTTAAATTATAAATTGCTCGAATAGATCTTTTCTGTAAAATAAAAATAGTTTGAATATCCGCTACTTTCCCCCACAACAAGATACCATAGGACATCACACTACGAAAGTAACTAAAATATACTAGCCTAGATGTAGCCACATCCGTGCTTTGTCTGATGTTCCTAACAGCGTAAGTCGCAGAACTTAATTTACCAGCCAATTTATCTATGTGGGGTCCACACTGCAATTTGATATCAATGGTTATTCCAAGAAACTTCGTATCATTTACTAATTCTAACGTGCTGTTTTCTAACACTAAACTGGTCTCAACTTGCCTGACATTTGGAAGTGAGAATTTGATACACTTGGTTTTACCAGCGTTTAACAATAAATTATTAACTGTGAACCAATTCAAGGTTAAAGACAATACACCATTAACATCATCAAAATCTCCTTTTTGTCTTTCAATTTTGAAGACCATTGAAGTATCATCAGCAAACAACACTATGTCAGTTAATTTCTCCACCATGAAAGGCAGATCGTTAAAATATACCAGGAATAAGAAAGGCCCTGATATGGAACCTTGTGGAACTCCAAGTTTAACACCCGATCCATCAGATTTAACGCCGTGAACTTCTGCCTTTTGAATTATTTTGCTTAGGTATGATCTTAGTAGATCCAACGCTTTATTTCTAACTCCGTATTGGTTTAATTTAATTAATAGCGTATTATGATCAACACAATCAAACGCCTTCGACAGGTCGCAAAAAGCTCCGCTAGCATCCTGTGCGGCCTCCCATGCAGAATAAATATGAGATATAAGGGTAATACCTGCATCCGTAGTCGATTTACCCCTAGTGAAACCGTATTGGTTGGCGTGGAATTTAAGTTTAATATTATAAAAAAATAAAAGGGTAATGAAAATGTAATGGTAGAGTGGTTCACTCTGCCATTTACATTTTCTTTACCCTTTTATTTTTAACAGATGTTGAATTTATAACTCATGTTATAAGAACCAAATTATTTTATTTTATTTTTTTATCTTTTTCTAATCTTGTTACTATTTTCTCAAAGTATTCTGCTAAATTTCATTTAGGAAAAGATTGGACTCTCCGAAAAACATTCAACTAAATAGCGACACTTGCTACAACGCAATAAAGTGCAATTCATCCTACAGTGCGGCGCTTGAACTTCGGAAATTGTTGCCTCTCTTTCTATCGCGTAACTTTATCTCTTTTGACGCGGCATGTGTAACGTTAGGGTTGCTCTCTTGTGATGAATAATTGATCTGAATATTTACGTAAGTAATTTACTTTTATTCTCCATTATAAAACAATAACATTTATAATAAACTTACTTACTAATCGGAAAACTAAATGTCAATACAGCGTCTCTATAGGTATAATAAACTAAGTAGATATACCTAAGAGGTTTGTTCTGTGTACGAAACTAAACAGAAATTTAATATTAATGATGTGCCGGTCGACAATGTTAGCCATATTTCCACGTAATGTTAAGATAAGTTGACGACCGTCACAGATAAGGTATATTTATATTCATCACGCACTATGTCTTATGCACGTCATTAATAACATGTACCTACCTAGTATATAAGCTAGGATTCCCTATAATAAATTAGTCTAGTCTAGTATAGTCTGGTATTTGCGCGCACCTCAAGCCTTTTACTTTACTCCCGAAGATGTCGCTCTCCTTATAATTGCCTCTGGCAAAAATGAATATTTAACATTTGGTACCCATTGGTAATTATCGGTAGAAATATGTTTCCTTAATTACCTTTTGATGTCCTTCGGAAATGTGAAAACCGTGTGCTTGCCTTTTAATGTGTTTAGGTATAAAATACGTAAATGGTAAATTACTAAATGCTATAACAACATTAACGATTTTTAGGCTCTCGTGCTAATAATATTTCTTGACTATAAACCATTAATTATTACCTACCTACCTGCTTTAAATAATAGAGATAGTTAGTATGCATTGCACTAATTGGGTGCTAATTTTGCATGTCACTCCGTGGCTAGATGTGCAGTTCCGATAAATACAGAACCATTCCGCTACAGAACAAGCTAAACAACTGCAGAGCCACAATGCCGGACAAACATGCAGTTCCTGAACACATCAAAGAGAGCTTATTATATGTGTGTAGATAAACTAGTGTATGTAACTGTACATAATTATGCATTAAAACTCTCAAGTGATATTATTATGAAACTCGCCTTATCCAAAAGCCCTACTGTATGGCTGTTTGTAAGTTAGCAGTACAGCGACAGACAGAGAAAAACTCTTTTGCCATTTATATACATATACATAACGCATTACAACGTGTAGACAAATAGAAGCATGAATGTGAGCGGGTCATTAGCCTGTTCCTCAGTCCAATTTAGTGCACTTAGAACTGCCGGCCGGATTTTTTCATAGATCAAAACTGCTCTGTGAACAGAATGGTATCACTTTTTTTTTTTTTGCATATGCCTAGCAATTTTTAGTGTCCACCCGACTAAGAAACAAGCACAGTTGATCAGTAAACAATTTGCTCTTGCCCGTAATAATTGTAGTCACTTAAATATTACGAAATTAAATAACTTATTTTTTGAAAATTACAGCGCAAATTCATATATTATATTATAACATGGCAATATATATTATATATTGCCATAAAATTAATCTGCCTTTTGACTCTCGAGTATTAATGCCCTCCATTATGTAGCAGTCACATAAACTACTATTTTGTATTTATTATTTTTTAGGCAGCCAAATGCGATGCAATGTCTCTTTGGCCTCATTTTCAAGTAGGTAACTGAGAGACACGCGGGGCGGAGCAATTGACGTGCTAACCGGGTGGCGCTCGGCGACCCTCTGAATCTGTCCTCGGAGTATCATCGACCTGGCCTAGTGCGAAGACAACCTCTGTGGCGCTGCGGTAGTGGCTCTGCCTATGCGAGAGGTCCAAGGTTTGAACCCCGGCTGGGGATACATCAAAAAAACACCCCAGGTCTTGGATCTTTAGATGTTTGTGTTGTCACTGTTTCTGGTTCCCACGACACAGGGTATACTAGTGTGAGGCCAGAATCAATGTATGTGCCTGTGTATATATGTTCATGTTTAAGACCTGGTAACTTCATAGCTTTTAAGTTAGCTTACGCACAATGCATACCTATAGTATTTTTAAGTTTGAACGGGATGTAACTTTTTACGTGCAATAAATACATTTTGTTACTTTACTTTAAACAAACCGTCAACACAGCTTTTCGAAATCAGTCATTTCACGAACTACGAGGTAAAGGCTGTGCTTCCCGAGCGAGAGGTTTCGAATTCTGGCTGGAGAGGAAGAACAATATCCTCAGGTCTTGGATGATGACAAGTTTTTGCTGTCGCCGTTTCTGGTTCCCACGACAGAGGGTATCCTAGTGTGGGGCCAGAAGCAATATATGAGTGTGTATGTGTTGTTATGTTGTCACTTACTTTGGTGCCAATTTATCCTCCAAAAACTTGTACAATCTCTTCGTCACCCATGACGCGTTCCTTGGCGCGAACCGCTTAGGCGGCTTATAATTCAGATCTTCCAGTTGCTCTCCCGATAACGTCCCCAATACGCCTGAAGGCTTGCGAGGCTTGGGCTTGGGAGGCTTGGTGACCTTTCGTGGGGCATGCGACATGAGAAGGTCGGAGGGGAGGTAGGTGTATTGGTTGAGGAGCGCCATGTCTGGTTCTCGGTAGTGCCGTCGCACTTTTTCTGCCTAGAAAGAGTTTTAGATTGGTATACTTTTTGTACATCATCTTAGGCGAGTCAACACTATTCTCTGAATAACTTTGAGAACTTCATTTAAATTTGTATGGACACTCCATATAACATTAAGGTAAGACACTGAAACATACGATTATCAGAAACATTAATTAAACTATAGTAGATCCTCTTAGTATTCGATCGGATCACTAGCAACAAGTGGGTGCATGGCTAGGCGATAATAACAGTCTGATGGTGCCTGTTATGCAATTTATAAGAATAAAGATAAGTACTGACCATTTGCTTATTCTGTTCAATAGAATCCTGTTTCAGCTTTTGCAGGATTTCATGAATGTTCTTCCCCGTTCGTCTAGACGTATCGAGATCAGATTGTGCGCCTCTGTCGTCTGTGTCATTTCTATCTGTTGCAGAATTCTCTGGAGCGTCCTGATACTCCATATCAGGCACGGATATCTCATTTCCTATCTCCGTGGAGTTTGCTTGCGGTACCTTCATGCTCTCAGCGTGAACGTCATTTGCATTTGTTTGCTGCTTGGCGGATTTCTCCATTACCATCGCACGTAAAGACTTTCGTGGGGTGAATTCTTTGCCAAACGTTTGTCGCATGGTTTTGCGAGTAACTCTGTGTGAGTCCCAGCCTGAGCCTTGAGCACTTGAGTCGGTGGATCCAACACTTTCCCTGACTGGTGCCATGCTCGGTCTAATTTCAGGCCTGATCAAGCTTTTCGTTTTTCTGAAGCTTGTGTTGCGGCCTTGGGCTTTGAATGAGTCATTCCAGTTGGTTTTACCGTGGAGTATCGCTTCTGGTGACCTGACATTAGTTTCGTTAGCCTTTTTCTTTCTGTTTCGACCGGTAGTATCCATGGTAGCATTTGGAGTTTCATGAATTTCGTCTGTTTCTTCAGGCTGAGCTATTTCTTCTTGGCTCGCGTCTGCTACTTGGTTATCATTATCTTCTTCCTCATTGTCTATTTCTTCATTACCGTGTTCCTCTTCGTCATCCTGTTCAACAGAAGCTTCAACTGATTCATTGTTATCTTCTTCTTCATATGTTAGGGCCATTTCCTCATCGCTTTCCTCTTCTCCACTCTCTTCGACATCGGTATTGTCATCATTAGGTAGGCCCGCTTCTTCTTGGACATTTTCACTATTATCACCTTGATCCTGCGCAACTGACAGTTCATTTTCTTGCTCGATAGATGGCTCATCTTCATCATCTTGGATATCCTCATCATTTTCTGGCTCGTTTTCTTGATCTGATTCACCTTCATTCGCTTGGTCTATGGTCGGTTCATTTTCTTCCATTTCCCCTTCTTCTTCATCTAAAACAGCTGACGTTTCGTCTCCTACTTCGTCTTTGTCTGCAGTTGGTTCCTGTTCATAAATTTCTTCATCTTCTTCATCTTGCAAAACTGACAGTTCATTTTCTTCTTCTGCTTTGTTCTCTTCCTGTTCTTCATTACTCAGTTCATGTTCATCACCATCTGCATTATCTTCATCTATTTCATCATCCTCTTCATCGTGTAGAACAGATTGAACCATTACTTCATCATCCAGTAATACTGATGTTTCTGCTTCATCCTGATTTAGTTTGGGCTCTACATAATTCTGTTCAACTTCTTCCATGGATTCTTTCTCAACTTTCTGGCTTTTCTCAATTGCTTGTATTTTAGCAGCGCTTTGGTTCCCATCTTTCTTGCTGATATTGTTTTGATCCTGACTGTTTTCAGGTTGTTCCTTGTTTCCAACCTCAGTTAATTCTTGCAATAATTTACGATTTTCACATGTATGGACTGTTATATCTTTAGCATTAGTTTTATTTGAATGAATATTTTCATGTTCAGCTTCTTTATTATCAAATTGATCTGCAACACTATTGTCATGGTCATATTCAAGAGCAATGTTACCATCATTATCAATACTTTGTTTCATTGATTTACGCGCATTTTTATTAGTTGTAATATGTTGTATTTCAATTTCTTTATCAGTGTTAACTTCTCCACTTTCTTGAGTAAGATTCTTCACATTACTTTTATTCTTGATCAAGCTTGGCGAATTCCGTTTTTCGTAAACTTGGTCTTGCCCTAAGTATTTGGATTTAGATTTGTTGTGTGAAGTTTTAGATTTATTTTTAGAAGACACAGATTTGTCTGACTCTTTCGTTTTGTTAGCTGTTGAGTTGTTGCCAGTTTCAGATTCTTTTTGTTCATCTGATTTGGTGAGTCTCGGTCTTTTTATAGGTGTGATACCGGTTATTTCTTCTAAGTTCTCCACCAACATTGTAGATGATGGTAGCATCTTCCAATCATCTAATTCCATGTCTGTGGTAACGCTGTATGTTGGTGAGGCATCTCGGAGTCCCCTCGAAGCAGAACTTCCACGTCTATTTGGATATCCAAATACTCTGGGTTGTATTTCCGGTATTTCGTCTTCACTCTCGGAGTAAATGAAATCTACAAACATATTTTTCCGCTTAGCACCTGGCCTGTTGCCAAATAAGTTACGTACTTGACTTTTGACCTCAGGTGGTGCTATGTTATATGTAGTCTTATTTTGGCCTGTTGTGTTCTGTGATATGTCGAGCACAGCAGATGGGAAGGCAGGTTTCATTCTCGGTTGGGTTTGACCAAAAAGTTTCTTCACACCAGCACTTTTGGGTTCACCATCACTCACTTTATTTGGTGAAGCACTGCTGATTGCTGCAGCGTATTTTGGTTTTGGTTTCTGGAATTCATGCTGGCCAAATAGTTTCTTGGGGTTTGTATTTAAAGGTTCATCATTCGGAACTGTTTTATTAGCTGAGATATCAAGCAGGCCTGGAGGAAATACTGGTTTGGATCGGTGTGACGGCCCCTGGCCAAACAATTTTTTTGGGCTTGCAATGACTGTTTTGTCTTGGCCTTCGACTTTTGACTTTTGAAGTTTGGCTAAAGTATCCCTGGGACCAATGACATTGGTAATCGTTTTTCTTGGTTTATTCTCTTTCTGGGTGAATAGTTTTCTCTGAGGTAGAACAATGCTATTAATTGTATCACTGCCACTGCTGTCTGGTAGATGTGATGAATCAATCTTCTTTTGACTTTGACTGAAATTAAAGAAACAGATTATAATAGAACTGCTTGAATTAAGTGTCACATCATTCATTGCACAGCAAAAAGTTCTTCATTCATTCATGATCATGCCATTCTTTTCCACATTGGGTGATAGGAAGATAAAGACACAGCATTTGTATAAAAAATATTCGGTATTAACACTATTAAAAGACACAGGAAAATTTCTATTTATTCCTTGCCTGTAAAAAATATGATATGTATGACAATCACCTAAGTACTTCAAAAAGATCCTCAACATTGTTGAAATTGTCCGATGGCTTGTTGCTGGGTAAAACTTCCAGCACATCTCTAGAATTATCATCTAGTTTTTTCCACCAACTTGGACCTGGAAATGGAAAGGATTTCATGTGAATCTATGACATCATTATTTTGTTGTGATAGAACTGGGACTTAACATCAGATGTGCAAGTAGTCAACCACAACATTGATGATGAAGATTATGAGGTGGGACACCCGCTGAACCACAGGCGGCTGATTGGCCCTCTATTGTGACTATTTCACCCAATTCCCAGTGTTTGGGCACTGGTTACTATTGGTTCAACAGATCTCCCTCTCCAAATCTTTTTGCTTGTTTAATGAATCCTAGGAAACACAACAACTTTCTGTTGCAATACACTGATAAACTGGAATGGTTTCCAAAACCGCCACTAACTGATAACAATACAATTGATATTTGTAAAATCTAGAGTGCCCTTGAGGCAGGTGCTCCCATAGGTAAGGGTTAACAAAATGATGGGTCAGAGTGTCGATAAGGGGGCGGAATACACCAATACACCAACCACACTTACGTCTCGGCTCTTCAATTTCCGTGTTATCAGACAACACAGACTTCCTATTCACCGGAGACAAGGTGAAGCTCTCACCATGGCAGTCTTTGAACTGTTGCACCAGGGTGGAGAGCCTGACGGGTTTCGACCGCGCCGGGGAACCCATGCTGCGATTGCCGCGCTCTCGGAGCCGCCGGGGCGACGTGGCAGGCTGAGATCGGGCGGGCGAGGGCATTCGACTCTTCATTTTAGAATTATTCATATTACTGGGGGATGAATTGAATTTGGTATTAATAGTATTGGGTGAGAATCTTTGTTTAACAAGTTTGGTAAGTCCAAACCGGTTTCTCTAAGATAAATAAAGGAAAACATCGTTATTACCGTGGTATCCTTAGAAGTTGATCCAGTTACTAGCAATGGCAATGGCAAAGGTTTCGATTGCATGCATGTAGTAAGTTGCAAGTTCAGGTTTATTTCGATCACTAAAGGGTAATTGAATCGAAAATACAACGTAAAGCAAAGTCGCAAAACGTAAGCCAACAAATAAAATTCGTATGGTATGTAAACCGTTGAATACAGATACATTTTGAAACATTAACGTTACATTTCTCGCTGCGGAGGGGATATCAATGACAATAATAATATTTCGTTTCGTAACATCATATTAGAATAGATTGATTCATTATTAAAATACGTTTAACTAAATTATAATGTATCATTATAAAGGCACATAACACGTAGGTAATGGATAAAATTTGTATTCTACAAACTCGTCCTAGTTAACACTATAAATTAATGGAACGGAACGTAGCGTTGCTGTCAGAGTATTAGGGCGGTGATTCAGGTAACGTAACGGTGCTTCGTTGTTAATGCTACAGTCACCGATTAACTTATTAATGAAATACCTAATATAAAGATTGCTTGATTCGCCTTTGGAACAGTTTATTTTTGCGGCGATATTCATATTCCTACTAGGGTGGGAGTCACCTTTAGTTGGTATCCCCCCTATGGTGGGCAGTTTGCTTTTCAAACAGCTAGGAATATTGTATCTGTTACCGGCAATCTGTATAATGCAGGTGTTCTATATAATACCTGGGGCGTTCAGGCAATTTATGAAATATTATTAATATTAATGTCCATTACATACTTTACCTAGGTAATACATATAATGCCCAGGGATTATATAGAATACCTACTTTGCCACCGGCAATGTGTAAAATAAATAGATTTTGGTAGAATATCAGGGCAAAACACTGCGGTAGCTTAGATGAAGGATAAAGGGGGGTGAGCGACACCTAACGCAACGCAACTAACCTAACCTAACGCAGTTTTTTATGCTTTTACATACATTACCGGCTGCGCATTGGGTATTAAATATAATACCTAGGCAAAGTATAAAATAAATAATATTTCATACATTACCTGCACGTTTTAGGCATTAGGTATATTACCTAGGATTATTTATAATACCGGATTGTACAGATTGCCGGTAACATATCGACTAAGTACACACAAACGTAAAAATAGTCGTTACTAACATGATTAATAAAAAAAAAGGGGTCTGCCGACTACGGTGTTTGCTTTTGTGACATTATTGAAATTAGTTCCAGAACCCGTTCGATCTCAAGTTATGTAATACATTTACCACATTCATTATTTGCCGAAGGAAAAAAGGGTGATTACTAGGATTTTGAACAATAGCTGCTCAAAAAGTATCTCATTGCAATTTTTAAACGAACTGTTACAACCCTTATTAATATGTAGAAAAAGCTTAATAGAGCATAATCTCCACATGGCTGTATTTTTCCGTGTTAATTACTGTTGATCATCATTTTTAGACTTCGTCGTTTCTCACTCTTTTGTATTTTAGTCAGTTAGATTCAGTCACTCGCGGAAACCGGTAAAGCATTCTGCTACCTCAAAATTGGGAAGTTATAAAGTTTGTGTAATTCTCTCTGAGATCAATAAATATTAGTGTTAGTGACTTTGTGTTTTTTTTTAAAGACAAACGACCCAGGCCGCCTAACAGAACGACGGAAATTAATAAATTCGTTTTCCCTTCGAGCGATTAATTAGCCTAGGAATTTACGAATGCAAAATACTATTTTTAACAATAGGTACATATTGCCTTACCTTACCTTTCCTGATATGTGCCTGATGTTTGTCGTAAATTGTGACACAAAATCTAAATGTCGGAACTGCCTCGGGGAACAATTATCTTTACGAGAGCTATGTATATGCGAAGCACAAAGGTTTATGGTCGGTATAGACAATGAAGTCTCGTGCTTCTACCATGTTCCTAAAATACTTTATAGCTTCGTATATGGCTAAAAGTTCCCTATCGTAAGGAGAGTACTTACGCTGTGGTGACGTCAGTTTACGCGAGAAAAATGAGAGAGGTTCCCAGGCGCCGTCCTTCAGCTGCTGCAGCACAGCACCCATAGCCACGTCTGATGCATCAGTGACGATGCATAATTTTGCCAATGCATCTGGATTAGCCAGTAGTGCCGCATCGCACAAACCTGCTTTGCACCTTTCGAAGGCAACTTGTTCTTCCTGGGTAAAGTTGATTGGATGGGAACCTTTAAAAGAACCTGTGAGGAGAGAATTCAGGGGAGCCTGGTGTACGGCTGCGTTAGGGATGAACCGTCTGTAAAAATTAAGCATACCCAAGAATCTCCTGAGTTCCCTCACGTTCCTCGGCGTTGGGAAGTCCTGGATGGCTGCCACCTTGGCAGGTAGTGGTTTGGTACCGTTTGCAGATATACGGTATCCTAAGAAGGTTACCTCTTCCACTCCGAAGTGGCACTTGGAGGTGTTGATCACCATCCCATACTCCTGCAACCTGGTGAACAGTCGCCGTAAATGTGCTTCATGCGTCTTGTGGTCCTTTGAGAAGACCAAGAAATCGTCAAGGTAACTGTAGCAGAAATCCAGTCCCCGCAGCATCTCGTCCACGAAGCGCTGGAAAGTCTGCCCGGCATTACGAAGTCCGAACGTCATGAACGGGAATTCGTAAAGCCCGAACGGCGTTGTAATGGCGGTTTTCAGGATGTCTTCGGGGCTGACGGGGATCTGGTTTTAGGCCTTGACGAGATCTATTGTTGAAAAGACGGTGCAACCAGTTATGCTGTGCGAGAAATCCTGGATAAGGCGAATCGGATATTTATCCGGAATGGTTCTCGCATTTAGCAACCTGTAGTCACCGCACGGTCTCTAACCGTTGTCTTTTTTAAGGGCCAGATGTAAGGGAGATGCCCAAAGTGACTCAGAGGGTCTGGCTATGCCACTCGAAAGCATAGAGGCAAACTCCTCTTTTGCTACCTTTAATTTATCGGGTGCCAGTCGTCTTGGTTTACTAGATACGGGCGGGCCGGGTGTGGTGCGAATGTGGTGTACTGTTGAGTGTTTAGGTGTTCGATGTATGCCAGATGGGCGAGTGATGTCAGGGTATTCGCGTAGTATGTCGTGATATGTGGACTCACCAGTTACAACCTTTACCGAAGAAATGACATCAGACGGCTGCGCAGACAAAGCAGGGGCGGTGAGCCTTGTATTATTGTCAGTAAGGCGATGGTTCCTGCAATCAACTAAAAGATTATAATGAGCGAGAAAATCTACACCTATTATTGCCCTAGTGACATCCGCTACAACAAATCGCCAAGCATAGTCGCGGCGCAATCCTATGTTAAGAACTAAGTGTGCATACCCGTAAGTATTAATAATTGTACCGTTAGCTGCACACAAAGTATAATTCGTTTTATTTCTCCGTTCTTTTAATAAATTACGGGGAAACACACACAAATTACTTCCGGTATCTACTAAAAATTGTATTTTTGATTTAGAGTCCATAACAAATAAGCGACCGGAATTCGGACAGCCGCCAGTCGCCGTCATCGACTGCCCTATGCATTTCCCGCTGTATAGTCACACGGTTTCACACAGCACCGTGCCTGGCTTCCAAACTTGTGATGGTACCAGCAGGTGGGAAATTTGCGGTAGTTGGAGTTTGACCTCGTCGAGTTCTGGCGATGTCGGCTTCGGCTTCGGCTTCGGTTACTCGTTGTCGGTCGTGATTGGCGGGGCTCCCGGGACATTCTGTCCATTCTGGTGGTCAAAGCCTCCATCTGCTTGCTGAGTGCCGCGATCTGGAAGACCAGCGGGTCCGTTGGAGGAGCTACAGCTGGTTGTACCGCCGCGACTTGTGGAGCAGAAGCAATGGCATCATGCACCTTGTCCGCCAATTCCGCCAATTCTTCCAAAGTACACTTCGTTTGTGACGCGAGGATGACCTGGATGTTCTGGGGAAGCCTGTTGGTCCACATCGTACGCATGAGATCCTCGGGTACCCCAGGGCCGGCTAAGTGCTGCATGCGGCGTGTAACTGGGAAGGTTTCCTGTCCCCTAACTCCTCGTGTGACAAGAGCTGCTGGATATCTCGCTCTCGTGTGGCTGACAACCGCTTCACCAGCTCGGTTTTGAGCTTGTCGTATTTATTTGTAGCTGGTGGGTTTGTTATTATGTCCTCCACTTCCGACGCATATTGAGGATCCAGCTGGGCCATGGTGTAGTAAAATTTGGTAGTGTCCGCAGTAATATTGGACAGCGTAAATTGGGCTTCCAGCTGGGCAAACCATAGTGCTGGTTTTTCTTTATAGAATAGGGGTATCCACACACCCACTTTACACAACTCCGCGCCATTCTGCGCAGCGCCATCATTATTCACCTGTTCAGATGTTCCTTTGGCTTCCATATCGTCGTGCACAGTTCGGGGTCACCACTTTGGTAGGCTGGTGCCTACGCAACACTTACTTGAGTATAGTGCGGGTCGCGGTGAATGTAAACAAGAACACTGTTTAACAGTTTATTTCAAAGCGACGTATAGCACACAGTACATATAGTCAAGCACAGTCTTAGAAGGAGAAATGGAAAGAGAAGGACCAAGCACAGCGGTTGATATTAGGCGCATAAGTAATTTCGATAGCGGAGCGTAAGCAAAAGCGGCGGAACAGAGCGACATGCGTCTCGCGTCGTATCATCAAGCTCACTGTCCGGTGGCGGCCGCGCATACACAACTCCGGAGGAGGCGAGCGCGCCGACAGGTTATACCGTGACGTAGGCGGTTGCAGTGCGCGCTCCTATCTACTAATAAAAAACGGTGCACTTGTCCGCTTCAACGTACAAAATATATTAAAGTTTATATAATGCAAAGTGACATTTATGATTCAACATAAGTGGATGCATTATGCACTTAAAAATTAGTATTATTAAATTATTATTATTAAGTTAGTATTATTATATTTGTTTATTATTATTTTATTATTAACAATATTTAATTAGATTATTAAGACTAGATTATTAAGATTAGTATTAAGATTTGATTATTAGGATTAATATTAAGATTGGATTATTAACATTGATTTTATTATTTGTAATTATTGATTTTATTATTATAAACATGCTAATGTAAATTTTGCATAACTGATTGCGATTAATAAATAACATTCAGTAATAAATATTGATGTTCTAAATTTAAATATTTTAAATTAAGATTTAGTGACATACACTGAATTAACGCCACATAGTAAATGACTTACAAGATGATGAGGGAAAATATTGATCCCCTTGAGACTGTAATTATTTTGAAAACCAATTTCAGATAGTTCTTTGTATGAACATTTAAATCAAATCATTTACCGTATTTTTTCTGTCAATTTTTATATGATGATTTTGCTCAATGTAACTTAAAACTACTGTACTGTACCTAGGAAGGGTGTTCTGAGCGACTACCTCCTAGTGTGGGGGTGCTGAAGTGATGCAGAAGGATACGTCCGACTGCATAACTTCTGCTTCCTCCTGGTGCACCCTGGTAACAGCGGCTAGTGACTGGTCCCCGGACCTCTTACTAGCTGATGGCTAAAAGTCCCTCCGGTTCTGTCGGTTAAGGTGGGTGTACCCGGCAGACTATCTACACTCACCTGCGTCTTGTGGTCTGCGCAGTTGATCACCGTAGGCCAGGATGAAGGGGTCCCGGGGGGGTTGAGCCGAGCGTTGCTGTGGATTTAGCTTCGTAAGGCAACACGCCCTCTTTGGCCTGGATTTCAGGCAAAACGGTAGCCTCGCCCGTAGCCGCGGGTTGGGGTAACGGCCAAGTGTCCCGTCAGAGGGCCACGGCTAGGGGAGTAGGGTCCGCTAAGGCGTCAGTCATAGCGGTGGGATGGGTCATGCTGACGGGGTAAGCTTCGGTGACTACGGCGGTGGGACCATGTCGCTGACACCTTGGTTCCCATCGTCCACAGAAGCGAGCTCCCGATGTCGCGCCAAGTACCAGCCCTATGCTCCTATATCTACTCGGTACTCCTAGCGACTGAAAGCTGTTCCAAGCGAGTAGGTGCTCCCAATTGTGCGGGCTCCGTGGAGGGTGGGAAATCGAGTAGACGAATCTCTATACATTTGACCATGGATAGTGTCGGGTCAAAAAACCCATCTGGAACGCTTCCAGCGGTGAAAACCGCAAGCGTCTCCAAACAGGTGCGAGAATCTGCCTCGGCAGATCCTCAAGCCTCAACTGGGCGCACTGCCACCATCAGTGACCTACCGGTGCAAACCGGTAGTGATTCCACTGTGGAGGTTAGCTGCAAAAAGCCCGAAAGTGAGTCGAGAGGCAGGGCCACGGGGCAACCTGGTGCGCGGAGCCATTCGACAAACATCGCCGAGCATTTCGCCAGCGCCTGGACGACGGTTGGTCGAAAGGGTAAACCACCCAAGCAATCTTTGCAAGGGAAGGGCCCATCGACTAAACGTCCAGATACGGTGCAAACCGGACCAGGGCGTAAGGCGAATCGTCGGTGGAAGAAAAAACAGCGTTTGGCTGCCACATCGGCCGCTGCCGGCGTAGATGGGGTTCCATCTGCCACGGTGGCGACCGATAGCGGTCCCGCTGTTAATACAGCCGGAGCTGCGGGTAAGGTGACCGGCTCCCGTGGTGTCAAAGGGGCAACCCTAGACTCAAACGGGGCTAAACCTACCGTAGCGTTCTCTGGTGGTCCAACTTCTAACAAGAAGTTGAAATCTGCCAAGAGATCCGGCAAAAACGAGCGCGCGGCTGCTAAGAGGGCTCGACTAGAGGATAGTAATTCTCCTCGAGTGGAGCCTAAAAAGCAGTGCACGGAAGCGCGCAGAGCTGGGGTCACCTATGCTCAGAAGGTGAAATCTGACCAATACATCGCCGTAACTGACGTCGCTACTGGTCATATTTCACAGGATCTGTCAACGCTCATCCTCAACGAGATTGATGACAAAATCTTGAGGGAAGCGTTGGCGGATCCGAGCAAGGAAAACCCCAAATTCGGTGGCAAGCCTCGTTACGAGGACGGCCACCTCAAACTGTTCGTTGAGGACGAGTACTCCCTGAACTGGCTGCGGGAGTGTGTCTCCGGTGTGTCTACACCATCCAACGTACAGTTGGTGGTGAAACGCCAATCGGAGATGGTCCGCAGGGTTCGATGTGGGGTGCTCATACCCAACGAACGAGGCAAGTGGAAGTCTGCGCCCGACGTCGGCGTAGTCCTCCACTTTATGAACAAGTGGGCACAGGTTGACCGATGGCTCCTCCAGAAAGTGGATGAGCAGCATGACAACCTGTTTCTCATCACAGACGTCCCTGAAGATGTGGTGCCGACCCTGCTGGGAAGGGGCAGACAGCTCCTTTTTGGTAGTGGTTCGGTCTACCTTAAATTTCAGGGACCCGGTGGGAAATTTGTTAAGGAACCACCGGTGGTAGAGCAGACCATCTCTAAGCTGGTCATCACTGGGGTTTCATCAACAACAGCTATGCCCCAGAGTTCCACTCCAGAGCGGCAGCAAACAGGCCCCGATGTAGTCGGGGAAAGTTCTGCTGCTCAACCGCAGGACGGGCACGCGCACTGGGAGGCCATGCTGCTTGGTGAAGGCGATGAGCCAGAACCAGCAGTGGTGCCCTCTGAGGGCGAGGAGCTGTCCATGCGGCTGGAGGAGGAACTCGTCTTGGAGGTGGAGGAGGGGTTGACCAAAAATGGCGTCCCTCTCCCGCGATTGTAAAATCCTCCAAGCCAACCTCCAACACAGCCAAACTGCAACGGCCCAGTTAAGACGCTGGTTGGGGGCAAACAGCACTGCCGTGGCTCTGATCCAGGAGCCGTGGATCAACCGCGGTAGCATTCGAGGGCTCGCCAATTTGAGAGGTAAGCTTTTAGGTACAACTGATCACGATAACCCTAGAACGTGCATCATAACTACTAACAACATCCCAGCACAGCCATTAACAGAGTTCTGTTCCAGGGACCTGTGTGCCATAAGGCTGCAACTGCCCGACACAGCTAGGTGCCGCGAACTCGTGGTGGCCTCCGCCTACATGCCTGCGGAGGACAACCCGCCTCCACACGACCTGTGCCGGCTGGTGGACCACTGCGAGAAGTCGGGCCTCCAGCTCATCGTTGGGGCCGACTCGAACGCGCATCACCCACTGTGGGGCATGCCAGATATGAACAGCAGAGGTAAGACACTTGTTGAATACCTATTTACTACAAACCTTAATGTGCTTAACATAGGTTCTGAACCAACTTTTGTTACCAAGCGGAGCAGAACTATCGTTGATATTACCCTGGCAACGGCGGACATATCCGACGACGTTGGGGGCTGGCATGTGTCCAACGAGGCGTCATGCTCTGATCATCGATGGATACGCTTCGAGATCAACGCAGCGTTCTCCCCAACTGTCCCTAAGAGAAACCCACGCAAGACTGACAGAACCAGGTACAGAACTATCCTAGGTGAAAGACTTGCTTGGGCTGAGACTCTACCAGATCCGGAGGGACCCGAACAAATCGAACAACAGGTAACAGATTTTACTAATACTTCAATAGACTGCTACCATTCAACTAGCCCGCTTAGCACACCAGCGCCTACCAACATCGAGGGGCAGCCTTGGTGGGGTCCTGATCTAGATAGGATGCGTGCTAAGATCAGAAGACTGCTAAACAGGGCGATGAACACCAGTGCTGATGAGGATTGGGACAACTATAAAGATGCCAAATCCAAGTACAAGAAACGACTACGGTTCAAAAGCAGCAACTCATGGAGGAAATTCTGCAGCGACATTGAAACCGTTGATCAAGCAAATCGGGTAAGGCAAATACTAGCTCAACAAGGCAACTCCAGGCTAGGGTCGCTTAAAAAACCCGATGGAACATATACCTCTTCCACCACAGAAACACACAGTCTCTTGTTGGAAACTCACTTTCCCGGAAGTAGAACTATTCAAGAGATTGTGTGGCCGGAAGAGGTTCACCATGAAGCTGTCGACCACTTAGACATAACTAATAATATTATCACTGCTGACAAGGTGAGATGGGCCATTAATAGCTTTAAACCTTTTAAATCAGCAGGACCAGATGGAATCTTCCCAGCACTTCTACAGTGGGGTGGGGAACCCGTCATCAATATAATGGTCCGAATCATGAAAGCATGTCTTAGATTCGGATACGTTCCCAAAAGGTGGAGAGTAGTAAACGTAATTTTCATACCGAAGCCAGGAAGGAGCGACTACACTAACGCTAAATCTTTCAGGCCGATTTGTCTCACCTCGTTCTTGCTTAAGACTCTCGAACGTTTGTGCGAGAGACACCTGAGAGATGGAGCGTTAAAACATATACCCTTACACAAGAATCAGCATGCATATAGTTTGGGTAAGTCTACTGAATCGGCTCTCCATGCAGTTGTATCCACAATTGAAGAGGCGATTCAAAACAAATGCATCTGTCTTGGAACTTTTATTGATATAGAAGGTGCCTTTGACAAGACGCAGCATAGCAGTATAAGTGCATCTCTAACAAGGCATGGGGTGTCAACAGCTGTAAACAACTGGGTCACAAACATGCTTAACAAACGTATCGTGCGTCTAGCTGGAGAGTCCCTGTTTCGCGGAAGTAGTGCGGGGATGCCCGCAGGGAGGAGTGCTCTCCCCGCTTCTGTGGAATCTGGTCATTAACGACCTGATTACCAAGCTTAACGCTAATAGATACTACACCGTAGGATACGCCGACGATTTGGTAATCCTCATCACAGGTAAATTTGCGAGCACAGTATGCAACCTTAAACAAACAGCTCTTCGCATCGTGGAGCGCTGGTGTTTAGAATATGACCTGGCGGTTAACCCAACAAAAACGGAAATGGTCATGTTCACTAACAATAGGGCTCTTGGTAGGTATACCCTACCTAAGCTCTTTGGAACGGAACTCCAGCTAGCAACTGAGGTGAAGTACCTGGGCATAACCTTGGACATCAAGCTCAACTGGAGTAGCCACATCGACAACAAACAAAAGAAGGCGAGTATTGCTTTCTGGCAGTGTCGGAGAATGGTGGGGAAAAAGTGGGGACTTTCTCCCAACATCATTCTTTGGCTGTACGTAACGGTGATCCGTCCTCTTGTCTGCTACGGAGCTGTGGTGTGGTGGACCAGGACCAAACTAACCACAATGGTAAGCAAACTCCAAAGCTTCCAAAGGCTGGCCTGCATGGCTATCACAGGTAGTATGAGAACTACTCCAACAGCAGCAATGGAGGCCATGCTGTGTCTTCCGCCACTCCAGCTGTATATTAAGCAGGAGGCCGCGTCATCTGCGGTGAGACTCAACACCTTAGGACTTTGGATGAAAAACAGGACCTCACACACCGCCATCCTAGGGGAAGTTTACAAAAAATTTGCCATCTCTATGGCTTGCAGTGACAGAATCCCTAAACAATTTGTTTTTGACAAAAAATACAATATACAGTTACATGAAGACCATCGGGTTGAGGGGCTCGACGTTAAAGAGCTCAGAATTTTTACCGATGGTTCAAAAACTGAAGCAGGCACTGGTTCAGGCACCTTCTCGGAGGACCTAAACATCAAGATAGCCATTCCACTGGGTGCCCATAATACTGTCTTTCAAGCTGAATGCATGGGCATCATCTCGGCCGCTAATGCCATAGCATCGAGAAAGGTAAGAGATTCCTCCATTCGAATACTCTCGGATAGCATGGCCGTCCTACAAGCCCTAAATAGCAACACTATTAACTCAGGGCTAATCTACGAGTGTCACAAACGAATAATGGAGGTATGTCAACATAACCGCGTAATCCTTCAATGGATAAAAGGACACAGCGGATCAAGAGGTAACGACGCAGCGGATGAGTTGGCGCGTAAAGGATCTAGCTTGACAGCGTATGGTCCCGAACCTATCATCCCTCTTCCCTTCAAGATGGTACGCTCATTTCTGAGAGAGTCGACCAGGAATGATCATGCCACTCTTTGGACAAACCATGAGGAGTGCAGGCAGGCTAAGCTGGCCTTGCCGTCCCCTAGCGCTAGGCTGGCTAAGACCTTGCTTCGACTTAGTAGGCCGCGCATGCGACTGGTAACTGCAGCACTTACTGGCCATGGTTTCTTTAATAAACATCATGTCCTAGGTGTTACCGACAGCCTCCTTTGCAGAGCCTGCTTGGAGGCAGGAGAAACGGCTGCTCACGTCCTCATGGAGTGCACAGGAGTAGCGGACTACAGGGCTAAACACCTCGGTCAATCGAGGGACCTTCCAGGGATAGTCGGTAACGTAAAGGGCCTACTGGCGTTCCTGGAGGAGTTGGGTTGGCTCGAATGATGTCGCATTCCCACCCACACGCAAAATAGGCGCTTTCGTCGTCGAGTTGCGGAAACCAGCCCGTCTTAAAATTGACAATTGACAATTGACTGTACCTAGGAATACATACAAGTTGAAACTACTTTTTACGTAAAAATAAACAATCATAACATAATTATATTGTGTTTATTTTGCTGACCATTTAAATTATTTTATCTACACACGTATCATAAACCCTCTTTACTGCGTACAAAAACCGCACGTTACGATCAGCATAATGTTAAACAACTTGGTAAAAACTCATTTCTTATCTGAAAAATTACACATTATGACCACAATGTGTAGTTTTTCTACATATTATGACATTCAAATTTCGAATGCCGACGCCCGACTGCGTGCCGCCCCTAGTTTGTCTGTGAAGTTGGTACTGACATTCAAATTTCGAACGCCGACGCCCGCCTGCGTGAAGTTGAACAACTGCAGAGCCACAATGCCAGTCAAACATGCGGTTCCTGAACACATCAAAGAGAGCTTATGATATGTGTGTAGATAAACTAGTGTATGTAACTGTACATAATTAGGCATTAAAACTCTCGAGTGATTATGAAACTCGCCTTCCTCGAGTATTAATGCCGTCCATTATGTAGCAGTCACAGAAACTACTATAAAGAGATTATTAACATATCAGACAAACTGTACCCGTGAGGGACGAATCCCCTCATTATCACGCTTTTATTAGCTTCACCTGTATGTTTGTTTATTTGTTTGATTGTTTGTATGTAACAGACTCCTTTGGACTCGATTTTGACCCACTTTAAACGGACAGATTCAATTCAAACTTTGTACACTTATCAAGAATCAGCGACAATGTAATAATTTCATAAGTTTATCTCATTATCCTGATTAGGATCTGTTTATTTGTTTATTTGGGAACTGAGCCCACAGCACAATCTTAAATATGTACAGCATAATAAATAACTTAAACCTATGCCAATTAGGGGCTCATAATATGTTACTTTTACATTTTAACATTTTGCAAATACAGCAGCTACCTACAATTTTTAAGTTTTATTTTTAAAAAAGTTTTAGGAGTTACAGAGGGAAGTGGAGGTGTGAAGTGTGCGTGTGTGTGTGTGAGGGTGGGTGTGTGTGTGTGGTAGTAAAAGAGAGAAAGTTATTTATTTAGTGGTGGTACAAAGATCAATTTCATATTCTTTGAAAGAGGCCAGGAGAGTGATGGAAAATGTCTAGACCGGAAAATTTTTCATTGTATGTGCGAGGCAGGCGGCGGCTGTTAGAATTGGCTGCGTAGTTTGTACGGGATAGCGGCACATTGAAAAGTCTGGTGTGGCGGGTACGTGTCGACGGCGCATCCAGTCTGACCAGAGCCTCAACCAGATCCGGACAGTCACCATGGCAAATGTTATAGAGCAGCCTCATGTCCATCATTCCTCGACGGGACTCTAAGCTGAGGACGTTGTGATGTCGGCATTCTGCGGCGTAGTCTTCGGCATGATATCCGTCACGATAGCTGAGATGGCGCAGAAATTTTATCTGGAGACGCTCAACCATATTTATATAAACCTCGTATTGCAGATTCCATACCTTGCAGCAGTATTCAAGAATGCTTCTAACATACGCAAAGTACAGTACACGGATACAGCTAAGGTCAGTAAATGGCTTACCCACTCTTAAAATAAAACCTAGATTTCTGTAAGCTTTATTTGTGACATGTTCAATGTGTTCCTGAAAAGTAAGCTTGCAGTCCAGAATGACACCTAGGTCGCGTATCGACTGTACCCTTATAATTGGTGATTCATTTAATTTATAGTCGTTCAAAATTGGTTTTTACGCCTTGTGAAACTTATTACATTACATTTTGCAACGTTAACTTTTATTCTGTTGCGCTCATAGTAGTCAGATAGCCTGTTCAGGTCCGCATGTAAATTGACGCAATCTTGGATTGAATTTATTTGTGAAAAAACTTTTTTGTCATCAGCATACAAGAGTAACCTGGCGTGACTGAAGCAAATACCAATGTCATATAAATATGCAACATAGAGTAAGGGTCCCAAAATTGACCCTTGAGGAACACCAGAAGGTACCGTAATGATCAAATCTGACCGACAGCCACCAACGACAACAGCCTGACATCTTCTATTAATGTAAGATTCCGTCCATCGTAAAAGATCGCCCCGGATACCCAGGTTATTTAACTTTTTCAGGAGTATGATGTGGTCAACCCGGTCGAACTCCTTCTCAAAATCCATATAAACAGCATCAACTTGACCCCCCTTATCCATTCCTACGAGAACCGAGTCCACAAACACAGCCAAGTTGGTTGTAGTGGACCTGGACCTCAGGAAGCCGTGTTGTTCACCTGGGACATTCGAGGCAATATTCTGGTAGATGTGCCTATGAACCACCTGCTCCATCACCTTGCTGAAAACATCAAGTGGACGGAAATACTCCCTCATGGAAAGACCTGTTGAATATTATTGATAGTGGCCCAGCCAGTGATTCGGCGCAACATACGATTAGGTTAGGAGGAATTTTATCACTACCATGGCCCTTACTTTTATCAAGTTTTTTTAGAAGTTTGAATATATCCTCAATCGAAACCGCAATACTGTTAGTCACTAACTGATGAGGCGGTTCTAATAAATCTGTATCGGAATAGCATTGAGCAGGAGGACAGAACATTTTCTCGAAGTATTCACTGAAAGCGTTGCATGTTTCCTGTTTAGAGCCTAAGGGATTGCTGTTGTAGGTTATGTTCTGAGGGTACCCAGATCCATCCTTTCGTTTAGCTTTAACGTACGACCAAAAAAGCTTGGGGTTCTCCTTTATGCCATCCTGAGCCAACATTGTGTAGTTTGCGTTACATTCCTCCTGTACCTGTTTTTGCCTACTACGAAGGAGAGAAAAAGTGTCGTAGTCATGTGGGTTTTTATATTTTTTCCAAAAAGTGTGGTATTTATTTTTCTCCTTGATAATGTTGATTAAGGCTCGGCTGTACCATATGGGGTAATGTCGCGAGTTACAGGTCGTAGCTTTCGGTACAAACATCTCGATGGCATCATGTATTCTAGAGGTAAGGTATGAGACAGCTTCATCTACACTACCCTTATCCAGGTCACTCCAATCTGTTTCAGTAAAGAAAGTATTCATAGCACTGTAGTCGCCCTTCCTAAACTGATATTTCAATTGCTTCGCTGGTGGGATGCTTTTAACGCTCACGTCTGTGCACTCCAGATGGAGAGTAACGTGGAATCTGTTCTCCGCAACAACTGGTGAACAGGACTGGGTAACATCAATTGCAAAATTACTGTATACTAGATCTAATATATTATTACAACAATTTCTTAGTTTATTGTATTGATCAAACCCAAGAAAGTTCATAAGGTTTACGAAGTTTGTTGCAGAGTTTTGAAACGCGACAGTGCCATATTTGATACACACGGGATAACCAGTGTCCCAGTTCAGACATGACAAGTTAAAGTCTCCCACCAGCATAAAAAGGTCATTGGGATTATATCGCTAAGTTGATTTAGGAATCTTTGTATGCGCGAACTCCACGTCGTCGGCACTTAGCTCCACTCCGGTGATCCTGGCGAATTTGTGCACGATGCTGACGGTCGACTCTTCCTCAGTTTCTGGCACCCCGGTGATCTCAATATTCTGCAGGCGAGTCCACTGCTGTTGCTGGTGGTGTTCCCGCTCCAAGGTCACGAGCCGCGCTTTCTGGTCCTTGCTGATGTTGGCTAGTTTGACGTTATCAGCGCATAAACCTTTTATTATATCGTCTTTTTTATTGATGAGCGATTTTATTTCGGCTACGCTTTCCTCAACCCTGTCAACTCTCGTGCTGTTAAGAGCAAGGTCACCCCTGCATGATGTGATGCCCGTTTGGAGTGTAAGGATCTCATTCCGGAAGACGGACATTTCCTCCCGCATTGCTACCATGTCCGAACGGAAAAGACGCAGTTCCGACAGCAGCTCGGAAAGGATCGGAGTGCTCTGATCCTGGTCAGCTTGCACTTGCTCTCCCTCGGGGGCAGATTTCGATAGAGTGGCGGGCGCGATATCTCCTACAGGTGTGCTGGATTCCAGGTAGACTGGTCTTCCCGTGTCTGAGCTCTGCGGTGTTGTTATTTGTGGTGGTGGTGCCCTTTTCTCAGTTTTTCCTCCCACCGGGGTGTTGGCACTGGCGTTTACTCGCCCTTTCTTGCTGATGCAGCACGGGCAAACCCAGTTACTGGGGACTGCAGTTGGGGACAGGGATACACATTTCTTGTGATAGATGCCTTTGCATTCTGAACAGCAAACGCCACCTGGCGAAGATGCCGCGATGTACTGTCCGCAACCTCCACACTTCATTGCTCGGCGAATATGGTCGATACTTGAGTTGCGACGATCTGAAGCAGATGGCGCCTGCTAGCCAGTAGTCTACGTCTAGTAGTCGACGGCCGATAGATGGCGTAGGTGGTCAAGAAGTCTAGATTTTAGGTCTTTCTCTCGCTCTACAAATCGCTGCAACTATGTAGTAGGAGTAGGCACTAACTCACTGCGTCACTCCAGTGCCAGTTGGCGTCGCTGTCCGACGCTCCCTGGGAGCTCCGTGTATGTCACTATTACTGTTAACTGCCATTGTCACAAGATATCAATTTATGTAGTAATTAAGTTCCAGATCCCTAGGAAATCATTTCAACACACTCTTCACTTTTTAAAGTTTATGTAATTGTATTAGTTTAAGTTGAAAATTTAGGATTAAGTATTATAATTAATGAAAACTGATGAGATGCAAAATAAAGCTGGTTGTTTATCTATCTAAGTATACTATTTATCTACATAAGTATGTGTATCGTTGTCTAGTACCCAAGATACAGGGAATCCTAGTTTGGGGCTAGATCAATGTGTGTAAATAATGTCCAAGGTATTATTATTATTATTATTATTATTATTCTTTTATCTACCCGCCTTTTAGGATTAATTAATTTTTGATGATGAAACTAAAAGATGAAAAATAAATATAGTTTAAAAAAACTAAAAAACACGCTTTTAAAGCACTTCGAACTAAAAAGTTAAAATAATTTTTAATATAACCTTAAAACAATAATGAATAAAAAATATTATTATTATTGTGAAAAAAAAGCGTCGGGCGCTTTGTTCCATATCTTTCGTAAATCGAGCGCACGACGCTTTATTTATTTTAAAATCTAATCATCCTCATTATTATCACAAGCTTTTATTTAGTTTCACCTGTCCTGTTGTCTGCCTGTCTGTCTGTAATCAAATCTTGCAAGTAAAATTTGATCCACTTCCCGGTTTCCGATTGAGCTTAAATTTTGCATGCATGTATAAATCGGATGACAATGCAATATTATTATGACATAGAGCTGATCTGATGATGGAGCTGGAAGGTGGCCATAAGAATTCCGTCATTAAACGACGCAACCTCATCTAGTTTGGGCTCGTTTAATTTGTCTTGACGAGTACTTTGACAATAGATGGTAACCAGGGTCTGATGATGGAGCTGGAAGGTGGCCCATAGGAACTCCATAATTAAATGACGCAACCCCATCGAGTTTGGGCTCGTTTAATTTGTCTTGACGAGTACTTTGACACTAGATGGTAACCAGGGTCTGATGATGGAGCTGGAAGGTGGCCCATAGGAACTCCATAATTAAACGAAGCAACCCCATCGAGTTTGGGCTAGTTTAATTTGTTTTGACGAGTAGTTTGATACTAGATGTCCGACCCCAAAGCCGAGTTAAGTCTTTAGCAGGTCTTCAAATCGAAGAACTTGCCTGCTCGAAGTTGACTTCGAAGAAACCTTGTAATGTTGATGCATTAAAGAAATGGATAGAATGAGAAACGTTACAAAAAATAACTGGTGATTACATAACTATTTTAAACATTGTTTTACCTTACAACAAACTACTTACTACCGTAAAAAAAAATACATATATAAATAAATAAAATACATAAACTTTAAGTGCTCAAAGCAGCACATATTATGTGAACGTACTACGGACTACATAACGGGAACACGCTACTACGTGCTACGAACTACTTTGTAGTAAATCTCGATTTAAAAATACTAAAAAGTTAAAAATATTGGGGCTGTGATTTTTATTTAATATAATAATTTATAATTGTGCATAACACGGGGATAGATGACACTCTATATACGTATTATGCTGTAAAGGCCTCTATCCGCGCTTCAGGCGTCTATCCTTTTTACAATTTTCTTTTCGGGGCACCTATCCGTAATCAATGGGATAGACGCACAAAACGAAGGGTCTATAAGAATTCAATTTGTGCAAAACCTGTAATTTTCTGGAGTACAAGACAAAGTCCAAATGAAAGATAAAGAATCAAACTAGGAATATTCATATGTTTATTCGTATTGAACCGGTATTTTTTTTATTATGAGGCTTTCCCGAAAAGTGGGGCATCTATCCGTGGTTTACCCTAATTGATTATGTGGCGGCAACTTTAAAAAATCTGATAATGATGATATGATGATCTAATACGATATGATCATCTGATGATAATTTGATAAATTATTTGGTAAATCAGCAGTATGATCAATTTTTTTAATTTTTTCTAAATGAATCTCAAAACACAATTGTCTCTTTGTGTTTATTTATACGATAATCTTTATGTGTTTTTCGTTGAAGGCTCTTGCTCTCTGAATAATTCAATAATATCAGTCAAATGATCATTACTCCATATAAACATTTTTGTTTCGTGTTTCGTACGTCGAATAGGTACGAAGTACGACATCATCTTCGATTAAGTAAATCGTTAACGTTTCGATCGGTCTGAAACGACGGAACGTAACGAGCGACCGTCCCGTATATGGGAGCCTTCAGAGCAGGCATTGGTAGACTTGGAGTCGACAACCAATAAACGTCGAAGACGTCCATGTAACCAAAACCGAGTGTTAGTGGTGGTGATACCCGTGGTCCACCTGTTGAGTCCATCTACCTGGGTGTACCTCAAAACCAAAGAATGGTATAAATTCATAGAATCGAACAAGCCCTGCCACGACCAGGATTATAATGAACGCACGAATAGTACCATTCCAGCCAGGATTGTACCTAGGCCGGTCAAATGGCCGGCATACCAGAGGGCACGCTTTTTGAGGGGGGGGGGGAGTGACCTGCTGGAGAGAGAGGGGAGGAGTGTGAATAGAATCGACGGATTAATGCAAACTTTACCCAATATAGGAAGTTTGGGCAGGGGAGGATATGTGATGGGAGAGCAGAAAAATTTTTTCTTCATATTTTCTGATCTTCTGTTTCATGTGTTGTTGGTCGATTTTCTGGGTTCTGTTCTGGATTGTCCGATGTGCTTTCAGTTTCGCTGTCTGTTTCCGGGACCTGGTATATTTGATTTGAGGCGCCCTAACTTTATTCCTATTGTGTGCTATTTCCATCCAGTAGCTGATTCTTTAATTCGTAGTATTTAATATCGTGTTTGAGCGAGACTTTCCAGATATATATGGTTTGACCGACTTTCTTCTTACTACAGTCTTCAGGCCTTTTATTTTGTAGTTTCGTAGTTTATATATTAAGCGAGCTATTTTCCAGTCAATGTTAGCCTTCTTTACAAAGTGTATTAAGGCTTTAGAGTTCTACGCAACTCTAAAGCCTTGCCACTTGTTGACATCTTTTCCTTATGGTGGTGTCTCTTCTGCGATGTCCTGCAGCAAATAAGTGCGAAGACATTTTAGTTCCGTCACCGGTCGAATTGGGAAAAGCTGCATGTAGTTCCCGAGTTATTTTACTGTCTCGTGTTGTTTTTTTTAAGTATGTATGTAGCGTAAATGCGATATCCTGTATCGCACATTGTTAATCAGTGATAGTCAATGGTTTAATTCCAATACTCCGGTATTGTTTTTTCTGTCCAAGCACTGTTCACTGTTTTGGCGATTACCTTTAACAGTTGTTGCGGTATTCCTTTTTATAGTTCCGGAACTGCTGCTTTGTACCCGGTGCTGTGCCGTTACGCATATGACTGAATTGACTGATTATATTTTCTATGTCGGCTATTATCGGAACGGTCCAAGTAGTAATGCGCATACACTCACATGTGTGTGATCTTTTGTTTAAATGTGGGGCTGTTGCGGATCATCGTATATCCGGTGATGACAAGGATATCTTCTATTGAAGTTGCAGTTGCTTGTCTGTTTGGCTATCGATTGCTTGGTGCGTGGATATATTTTGGGATTGAAGTAAATAAACGCTATCGTAGTAGTTTCCTGTAAAGTTGAGATTGATGGAGACCTGCACAAAGGTTCTTTATTCTCGGTATTTGCTAAGGAAGTTGTGGGCTGGCTGGGTCTGGCAGCAATAAAAGCTGCCAGATGCAAGAGAGTGCAGTTTAGGACAAAGGGTCTCGATTTTTTGTTTTTATTCATCCGCTGTTGTCATTTGTTAATTGCCTTAGTTCTGGAAGATGTTCAGGTCCCTTGTATTACAAGCACGTGTTTTGGTTTCTCGCTTGGCGTCGGAGTAATTTCTTAGAATATAAGTTATTTTAGGTGTGTTTTGTAGTGGCCCCGTGGTCTAATGGGCCTCCCGCCCGCCTCTCACACAGGAGATGCAGGTTTCAATCCCGACAATGCACCAATGAGACAATCAATTTATCTCAAGTACATTATCGGACGTTTAGTGCCTCGGATAACACGCCAAGCTGCAGGTCCCGGCCACAATCGCCACGTGGCAGTGGTCGCGAAACCCCTCCACAAACCCGCACCGAGCCAGCGCGGCGGAGCACGGCTCAATTCTACTCGTATCCGGGCAAAGGCCCGCGCCCCTCGGTGGGGACATTAATAGGCTACATCGATTGTTTAATTGAAGTTTGTTTTTATTTTCACCAGGACCACAGTGGTGAATACTTTTTAACAGTTAATTAGGTGCCCACCCAGTTCTACTCGATGTATTGTTTGGGTTTAAGGTGTACCTATATATCCTATCTATCTACCGGAACCGGTACCGGATGGAATAGTTTAGATATGTAGAGGTAACATAGTAATTTGAAGCGAGCTATCTAGGTATCTGTTTGTGAAATGGCGTTCAGCAACGAACGGAGTTGCCTGCCAGAAATAGATTTAATTATGAGGTTTAATCTGAATAAGTTCGAAATGATCTCGACAGCCTGGTGCTCAGCTAGATTGACAGTGGTGGCTCCTGGCGGCAGTGTTGTGGATGCGTGTCCTAGATGCCTTCGTGCTGCTGGTTTTCGGCCGCCTAGTCTAGACTGCTAAGTCCGGCAATAAGCAGATATATCTTCCACTAAGCGCTACACTGATATCACCAGTCATCAAATTCACTATGTATTATGAAGAAAGGCCCGTGATTCGGTTTCGAGAACTAAGGCGCGGCGTGGCGTGGTTATGTTTATTGGATTAGCTCGAGACCGGCAGTCGAAAGGCGATCTTCCGCTTTGATGTCTCAAAAGCAACCCCGAGCCCTGCCACGACTAGTCGTGGCAGGGCTCGGGGTTGCAGGGCAGGCAGGGCAGGGCAGGTACCTAATCCTTGGATTAGGTAAATAATCCTGCGGCAACTTACCAGGTTCATCTAGAAAGACCTAGGTACCTGCCTAAATCTAAAATAAGTAAGTAAAGCAGACCATCCTACTAGTCCTATCCTTTTTAGTTACAAACTCGCAAGCTCTTGTAAAGAGTTGAGGAAGCCAGGCAGGTAAAGTTGATCTTCTGTCGACTAAACCCTATCCAACCCATCAACATGTCGTTCTGTATGGTTCTTGGGATTGAATTGGAGTAGGTATTGAATAACTCGTTAAACGTGGGCACAAATGTGCCCTTGCCACCGCGTATGGGAAAAGGCGTGGCGCTGTGTTTGTTGTCTTCTATTGAGGCGCCTAAATAGACGGTTCTAAATTGAGATAAACCGAAGGTCCCACCTGTGGTTCTTGGCCTACCGCAATAAATTGTCATTCCGAAGAAAACTTTTCCGGCTGTTTCGCTCTTGAAAAACTGAAAATAGATCAGTTAGTTTGTGCTCGCGCGCGATTCGCGTAGTCGTGCTCTCGTGTGACACGGAATTCCTCGAACGAGTTCGTTTCGTTTTATTGGCGCGAAAATATTTACCGCCAGAAAAATTTCGCGATGCAGATGACATTTATTTTTGGAATATTTTCGTGCTGTTGTCTCTCGTGATCGATATTATAGGTTTCTTTCATGTCGTGACTAAACAATGGAGTGACTTTTTACCAAGAGTGATTAAAAAAGCATATTGGGAATTGACGGGATTTGACGGGATAGTAGTACATGGTTGTACCTACTAACTTGGCGACTCATTTTCTTTGGCGCTGGAATAGCTGCATCATCAATAATATTTACTTTAAGTGCTGGTGATGGCTACCGAAGTGGGGCATCACGCTGTCGATTTCGATGGTAAGTTAGAGTGGAATAATCAACTGAGCAAAAAAAATACTAATGCTCGAATGACCATTGAATAGTGTTTTACTGATTTGTTCTGCATGAATTCTGATTGAGCGATAAATTAGTTAACTAAATTGACGAATAACGTTGGTCGATGAAATAATTCTAAACGAGCTACAAAAAGCAAGCTGCGCAAAACCTATGTAGGGCAGTGAAATGCTAAGCTATAAGCGGAATTTATTAAATGTGCGAATAAAAGAATTTATGAAAACTGGTACCGAGCAAAGCGGCGTGGAGCGAGGCGACCCCACGTAGTTTCACAGAACCGAATTGGTTGCTATATTTCTGTCTGTAATTTTGCTTTTTAAGATTAAAATGGCACAATGGGTTCCGTACTTCTAGTAGTCCGTACCGTCCCTTCGAGAAAACACAAGAAAACTTAAAGGACAAAAAAATATAATGTCTAAACTTGGATTTAATACCAGTCCTTACAAATTGCGGATAGCGACGACGATGATATATCAGTGAATTTGTGATGATATTTGTATGATGATTATTAGGTAATGCGCAGGGGCATGAATATTAAAACACGTCTCTTCTATGGGTCGTTCTCTTCTCCCTTTAATTTTTAATAAGTCGTGTAGTTCATTTTTTGGTGCTTTAGCGGCAATAAAATACCAACTTTCTACCTAATACAGTTCATTAGGTACAGCCCGCTGAGGACCGAACGGACAGACAGCGGAGGCTTAGTAACAAGGTCCCGTTTGGCACTCTAAAAAGCAGCTCAAACTCAATATATATATAATTTTCCAAAATATTAAAGTGTGGTTTAATATTTCAATTTACTCAAATTAAGGGTTTCAAGTTGCATTTTTTTAGACTCAGATTTTCGCACAATTCAGCAATTTTGTCAGAAAAAACCGGTACCAAAACAAAACTGTATTTATAGTCATACGTTTAAGTGCTACCCGTGAATTTATATATTATAATAATAATAATATTAATAATAATAATACTTGGACAAAATTTACACACATTGATCTAGCCCCAAACTAGTATTCCCTGTATCTTGGGTACTAGACAACGATACATATACTTATATAGATAAATGTTATACTTAGGTAGATAAACAACCATGACTAGGGGACAAACATCCGTTCCCATCAAACAAATATTTTCCCCCACCGGGACTCGAACCCGGGACCCTTGGCTTCGTAGGCAGGGTCACTGCCGACTCGGCCATTCGGGTCGGACCTACTAATGCTGGTAAAGTATGAATAAGGTTAATGTCTACTTATTAACACGTAGATATAGGCAGCGGTGTAGTAAAACGTAGTTAGAGTAAAATGTTTATCTTGGGTTGTGTTTATTTTTTCTCCTTATTTATAAAACATCACCACGTGGTTCATGTCTCTGCGCTCTGACAGAAACTTCACCAACCTCTCCTGTAATTGGCTACGGTCCTATATTGGAAAATTTGCTTGCTCTCGATAGGTAGAAGTTGGAACACCTCAATTTCGTATAGAAGAAGAAGCTGACCTTGCTGAGCTAAAACCCAAATCAAGTGTTTTGTTTACCTTATGCTAAGATGATATTATCCAACTTGAACTTGATACCCTTTTTTATTACCTATTACCCCAAAGAATGCGTACATTTACCAAACATATCAAATATGCTGAGTTAAACGTTGATTTTTTATGGTTTTGTTAATAATACTTGTTTTTATTCGTTTTTAGTTTTGTTTACTATGCAACATATAATTCTAATAAGTTAAAGTAAATACATTAAAATAACAAGTTTATTTAATGCAGTCACCTAGGCTGTCAGGCTTAATGGCTCAATTTTCTAAGACTAGCGTGTTACCACAAAAAATATTAAACAGCATTTAACCTCAAAACAAACGTCAAATCCCATACGTTTTTGTTTTTAAACAAGTGTAGAACAGTAGTTTATTTTTTTGTGGTAAGGCCCATGACGACAACACATTATGCACTAGTGCATTAAATGCTATTTTAGGCAGCCTACATCTAAATATATAAGAAAAGAAACGGACTGACTGATTGGTGACTGACATATCAACGCACAGCCCAAACCACTGCGACTAGAGACTCCAAATTTGGCACGTAGGTTCCTTATAAGGTCTAGGGGTGCACTAGGAAAGGATTTTTCAAAACTCGCCCTCTGAGGGGCTGAAATGGGGGTCCAAAGTTTGTATGAAAGTCCGTCATTTTTAAAGTTATGGTCTTTAAATTTTGTGTTAAGGATGACGATTAAAAACTAATGAGTACGTATCTCAGCGTTTTTGAAAATTCTGCCCCCTTGGAGCTGAAAAGGGGGATGAAGTTGTCTATGCAAAGTCAACGCACAGTCCAAACCACTGGAACTAGACACTCCAAATTTGGCACGTAGGTTCCTTATAAGGTCTAGGGGTGCACTAAGAAAGGATTTTTCAAAACTCGCCCTCTGAGGGGCTGAAACGGGGGTCCAAAGTTTGTATGAAAGTCCGTCAGTTTTGAAGTTATGGTCTTCAAATTTTGTGTTAAGGATGACGATTAAAAACTAATGAGTACGTGTCTCAGCGTTTTTGAAAATTCTGCCCCCTTGGGGCTGAAAAGGGGGATGAAGTTGTCTATGCAAAGTCAACGCACAGTCCAAACCACTGGAACTAGAGACTCCAAATTAAACACGTAGGTTCCTTATAAAGTCTAGGGGTGCACTAAGAAAGGATTTTTCAAAACTCGCCCTCTGAGGGGCTGAAACGGGGGTCCAAAGTTTGTATGAAAGTCCGTCAGTTTTAAAGTTATGGTCTTCAAATTTTGTGTTAAGGATGACGATTAAAAACTAATGAGTACGTGTCTCAGCGTTTTTGAAAATTCTGCCCCCTTGGGGCTGAAAAGGGGGATGAAGTTGTCTATGCAAAGTCAACGCACAGTCCAAACCACTGGAACTAGAGACTCCAAATTTGGCACGTAGGTTCCTTATAAGGTCTAGGGGTGCACTAAGAAAGGATTTTTCAAAACTCGCCCTCTGAGGGGCTGAAACGGGGGTCCAAAGTTTGTATGAAAGTCCGTCAGTTTTGAAGTTATGGTCTTCAAATTTTGTGTTAACGATGACGATTAAAAACTAATGAGTACGTATCTCAGCGTTTTTGAAAATTCTGGCCCCTTGGGGCTGAAAAGGGGGATGAAGTTGTCTTTGCAAAGTCAACGCACAGTCCAAACCACTGGAACTAGAGACTCCAAATTTGGCACGTAGGTTCCTTATAAGGTCTAGGGCTGCACTAAGAAAGGATTTTTCAAAACTCGCCGTCTGAGGGGCTGAAACGGGGGTCCAAAGTTTGTATGAAAGTCCGTCAGTTTTGAAGTTATGGTCTTCAAATTTTGTGTTAAGGATGACGATTAAAAACTAATGAGTACGTGTCTCAGCGTTTTTGAAAATTCTGCCCCCTTGGGGCTGAAAAGGGGGATGAAGTTGTCTATGCAAAGTCAACGCACAGTCCAAACCTCTGCGACTAGAGACTCCAAATTTAGCACGTAGGTTCCTTATAAGGTCTAGGGGTGCACTAAGAAAGGATTTTTCAAAACTCGCCCTCTGAGGGGCTGAAACGGGGGTCCAAAGTTTGTATGAAAGTCCGTCAGTTTTGAAGTTATGGTCTTCAAATTTTGTGTTAAGGATGACGATTAAAAACTAATGAGTACGTGTCTCAGCGTTTTTGAAAATTCTGCCCCCTTGGGGCTGTCGGTTTCACGGTGACGGGACCGTGAAACCGACAGCCCCAATGGCCAATGGTCATAATTTATCTCATAACTCAATCAATTATCTATTTATCACAGACACTTGGTAAATAACCATGTTATGTTATGTTATGTGTTTTACGTGGCTCTAATTATTCGTTAGTTAGCATGAAATGTAATTCATAAATGTTTTTTTCTATGTACATATTCTTTCCCAGACAAAAATCATCTATAAATATATAAACGGCAAAGATGGCTGAGAGGACGAAGCTATTCATGTATAAATGAATTCCACGCGGACGAAGTCGCGGGTAACCTAGTCCAGCATAAAGAAGGACTTTTCGGGCATGAGAAGGAAATAGTAGATTTCCTACGAGTTCGCAAAGGCTTATATTTACGAGCCGAGAAGTTTACGGCACGAGCCGAAGGCGAGAAGTAAAGAAGAATAAAGAAGCCTCTTCGAACGAGTTAGGAATATAATTTTACCGCCTGAGATCCCAAAATCAAGCGGCGAAGTTGCTATATTTTGAGGTTAGAATGCGGAAAATATTATTATTATCATCTTATCTAAATAAACCTAACTTATAATTTTGGATAAAAGATTTAGAAATAAATACAGCAATAGGTTAGATTCGAATTTCTTAATATGAAACATTCGCTTTGTTATTTTATTTCCACGAATGTTGTATAGTTGCACGGGTTGCATTGCATAGGTAAGTATTCCATTTCCGTGTTACGGTATTTGACAAGGTAGTCCCTGAATCTAGGAACGTGTCTCAAGCTCGACCTATTTTAACAAAAACGTTTGCCAATTTCAGAATTGTATATTTCCAGCAGTTTTATTTTATAAACTAGATTTTGTGTTAAAAAGGCAGTATTTGAATATGACGTCACATGCTAGTATTTCATAGAACTCGTGAACAAAATGACCGCTTCGACAGTTCCTAAAAAGTATCCATTTTGACTAGCAGTCTGATAACGTATTGGAATAGTTGTTCCATATATCGATTCTTAGATTATATCCCATAATCACCTGATTTCCTAATTTGCGAACTCTCATTTGCACAGTCGCGAAATACTAATTGGCCAATATACACCATAGCTAATTTCTACTGTAAGCAGAATATTGGCCACTTGCCTGCTAACATTATTATTACTATTGTGCGACATATATTTATTCAAAGTGACAATTTAATAAGATTCTTTATTGTGTCTCCTCGCGTTAATGTGTGTATTTTCAATTCGTGACTATTCTAAGTTTATAATAATTGGCGAGGTATTCCATAACAACTGGCAAACATTGTCCCAGGATATTTCTAGCCAGTTGTCATCAGATCCTTGGAAGAATTTTATTGCCCTATACTTACGAGATTTTCTACACTCTACTTGGGGAGCTGTTCAATATGGTGGTTCCAATCATAAACAGAATCGGTTTTTTCTCAGATTTTTGAGCAGCTTCATGTTATCCTCATCACCACCAACATCATCATGATAAGCCCACATCAACCCACTGTTGGTCATAGGCTTATTCTCTTTAACGCCAATCCTCACAGTCCATTGCTAATCGCGTCCAACGAGATCCCGTCGACTTAATGATAGACATGCCGTAATCTTGATTTTCTCTCATAAGGAGTTCAGAACTACACAAATCCCGTAACAACGAAATTATTCACAAATACATTCGCGCTCCGTGAGTCTGTTTAAAAAATAAAATAACAAATATGAGTTATTGTTTCAGCCCGTGCTCGGGTTCAGGTGTGTTATAGCAACGGGCGAAATAATAAATAAGTAAACCATTTGTTCTGTTATTCTGGAATTTGGAGATAGCCTGCTGAAATGAGATTTTAATAAAAATAAAAACCGGCCAAGTGCGAGTCGGACTCGCGCACGAAGGGTTCCGTACCAACGTACAATGGTAGGGATGGTGTGGAGTGAAAAGTCTGGATTTTAAATAGCAAAATGTTTGTTTATAAAGTTATTGGTACTTTAACACTCTATGTACGTAACCAACTGCATTCATAAGTTTGTAAGTGGTAATGAAAGAATCGTTGTATGGGAGCCCCCTTAAACATTTAATTTATTCTGTTTTTTAGTATTTGTTGTTAAAGCGGCAAAATAAATACACCATCTGTGAAAATTTCATCTGTCAAACTATCACGGTTCATGAGATACAGCCTTGTGACAGACGGACGGACGGACAGACAGTTGGCCCGTTTGGCTTCCTTCGGGTCCAGAACCCTAAAAACTAGGGCATTTCGTAGTCTTTGATGTAGCATCAGAGGTATTTTCTCACATCACCCACCACACCATACTTGGAATCCTTGTAAGTATTTCCACAGCGAAATGCAAAGTATATAAACCTGTTTCTGGATGGCACATTTAATTAAATCTTAGTCGATCAACTTCCAACTGAAGGTTATATAATTAACATTAACATCGTTGCTATTCTATAGAATTTGTTAATTTCGTCTGTTATCTCAAGAGATAGCCGTGAGCGGCTAAAATTGCTAAAATATTTAAATCGGGTTAATTAGCTGCCGTTTTAAACAAATTCAAATAAAATTAATTAAGGTATCATCTATGGGTATTATAACAGTAGTGTATCTTGTATTTGGGGGGAGTTTCAATTGTAAGTGAGACTTAACTGTTGGGTAGAAATTCTACTTGTAATGTGAATGTTCATGTACCTAATGCAAAACTGCTAAATCTTGGGCGCAAATCTGGTTTGAGCCACAGATTAATGAAGAGTTTGAGCGTCAAATTAATTACAGTCGGCATCTTAGTAACGACGAAGTGCTGAATTGATCATGCGCTGCAGAAAGACTGGAAATCAAAGGCCTCCTGAGAGCTCACGCCCTAGGAGTTGTAACACGGTATGTGCTGGAATTAGTGATCATGAATACTGTCGGAAAATATTGAAAATTATATGAAATTTTGTATATGAAATATGATGTAGAGTTTTGTTTATTTAACAACATGTGAATAACATGGGTGCAATATAATTTCATTTGTGGCAAAGCCGTTCAAGCAAACATTGTAGGTAAGTATCTAAAATACACAGTCAGGTCATAAGTTCTGTCACACAATAAAAACTTTTGAATTTAGAACGCTGGCCACAAAAAAGTTTATTGAATTCGAATTTCGAATTTTTCATGAAAATAAAAATGGGTACTTTTTAGAATTTTCCTCATTTTTAAATATGGAGTGGACACTTAAAGAAGACCGTGTCGCAGTTAATGCGTTGCATCGTTGCGGTTACGCGCCAATTCAGATTTTCGACTTACTGAAAAATTTGAATATAACCAAAATATTCGTTTATCGTACTATAAAACGATACGATGAAGACTCTAGTGTAGATGACAGGTCAAGAAGTGGTCGCCCTCGCTCTGTTAGGACTCCAGCAGTGGTAAAAGCTGTGAAGGCGCGAATTCAAAGAAATCCCATACGTAAGCAGAAACTGTTGGCCCTTCAGATGGGGCTAAGCAGGACCACGGTGAAAAGGGTGTTAAATGAAGACTTACGGCTTAGGGCATATCGAAGAAAAACAGGACATCGTTTGGACGCTCGTTTAATGGACCTGAGACTGAAGAGATGCCGCGCTTTGTTGAAGCGGTACGCGGGAAAAAAGCATCGGGAAATTCTTTTTTCGGATGAAAAAATTTTCACCATGGAAGAGAGCTACAACAAACAAAATGATAAGGTGTACGCACACAGCAGTGAAGAAGCGAGCAACCGTATTCCGCGTGTCCAACGAGGTCATTTTCCATCCTCGCTCATGGTTTGGTTGGGAGTCTCTTATTGGGGCTTAACTGAGGTACATTTTTGTGAGAAAGGCGTAAAAACGAATTCAGTTGTGTATCAAAATACAGTCCTCAAGAACCTTGTGGAACCTGTTTCTCATACCATGTTTAATAACAGGCACTGGGTATTCCAACAAGATTCTGCGCCAGCTCATAGAGTGAAAAGCACACAAGACTGGCTGGCGGCGCGTGAAATCGACTTCATCCGGCACGAAGACTGGCCCTCCTCCAGTCCAGATTTGAGTCCGTTAGATTACAAGATATGGCAACACTTGGAGGAAAAGGCCTGCTCAAAGCCTCATCCTGATTTGGAGTCACTCAAGGCATCCTTGATTAAGGCAGCCGCCGATATTGACATGGACTTCGTTCGTGCTGCGATAGACGACTGGCCGCGCAGAATAAAGGCCTGTATTCAAAATCGCGGGGGTCATTTTGAATAAACTTTATTACCATAAGAATCTATGTTTTATAAAGTTCATTTTGCTATATAAATGTTTACATAAATAATAAACATGTCTAAATTATTTCATATTGCACATGTGACAGAACTTATGACCTGACTATGTAATTTACCAGCAATGTGATAGGTACTGCGACTTTAGGATTTGTCACGAACCCTCACCTTATTACACCTAAGGCCCAAATGCGCAACCAATAACTCAAAATTTGACGGACTCTCAAAGTCATGGTGTCTGGGAATGGACAGCGCCAACATGACGCTGGATATACCGCTGAACGATCTGTTTGGTGACGCATGGAGGGATATTGTGCGAGAATGTGGAAGGTTCTGCGAACAGAATGCATGATAGTGTTATTCTATTATTATACGAGAAAAAGTCACCGATATACATGTCGGCGGGATCGTTGGTGAGAGCGGAGGCGAATCGTAATCATCCTGGACATCTCCATGGTCAGACATCTTGACTTTTCCAAAAAAAGTCTGCAAATAATCTTCTTACAATTGCTCTTTAATGCTGTACAAGTAGGCAACGCAAATCACTCCTCTCAAAATAGCGAGTACCTCACAAAATCAAATCAATATGGCTACCCGCCTCTGTGTTTATGGTCGCCTCGGCTGCGTTCCGTTCCCTCTTCTCACCTGGCAAACCTTATCCACGGATGCGTTCCAACTTTGACGTTTCTGTCAGTGTGGCCATGAACAAAATCATCACAGACCAAGGACGGACCTCGCTCAGATATTATTTGACAATAAACTGTGCTTGACATTTCAAATGTCACAACCAATTAATAGGTAACACCCCGTCTTATAATAATCGTCTTCCAAAACGTTATCTATGACATATATTAATATAACTGAACTGACTTGAACATATTGAATTAAATTGAAAATGAGTGAAATTGTATTTATACATATAGTGCAATTTATTTTAAATTATTTGTTGATTAATTTTAATCGTTACCATACATTTATACAACGATTTGGAACTCATCTGTAATGTTGTGCGGGTCACTTAACAATAAATAAAAATAAAATAAAGTAACTTTTTAAGCGTAAGTTTATTTGAGCTGAAGTCTCTGCATTCCTTTTCTTTCTAAGAACGTCGGCGTACCAACTACTTTTGAGGTTAATTTTGCTAGTATCAAGTTTATTTGAAAGATCACAACGAGAACCTGGAAATTAACGTCTTCAGAATAATATGCTAATTAACAGCACCCAGAGAGGACGTGCAGGGCTGTGGGATCCATGGGCGTACCCAGGTAGGGGCAGGGGGGGTTGCTGCCCTCCCCTAGAAGATAAAATAAACGTCAATTTTCCGGCAAGTGGGAATTAAAAACGTGTTACCTACTCTGCGCAAAATGAAGTGTTGGAAACAAAATATCTTTTCCGTCAGATATTTTGATTTAATATTTTTTATCTATAATTAAATATTCTACAACATTCGATATTATAGATGAGCTGCCCTCCCCTAGCTGAAATCCTGGGTACGCCCTTGGTGGGATCCAAGTATTTCCTGCGGACTTGGGTATCTGCCTCCCCTAAGTATATTCACGTTGCCAAAGTATCCACTCTACCTCATGCAATATTACATTTATTCAGTATTCCAGTTATTTCTTACCTTTAGTTATAGCGCCCAGACATTTCTGCGTGAAATGAAAATTCATTAGTATTTAAGCCGTCTCTTGCACGAGATTCATGTATGTGCTGTTGTATTCATTGAACTTTGATCGTTCATGGAGTCACACAGGTCTTATTGTCCTTGACATAGGAGCTAGAAAGCGAATAAATACTGTTTCGTGGATTGTGCGCGGAGACACGTATTCCTTTATTTTCGCTTACGAGTACTTTATCACAATTTGGAACACGTTTTGCTTTTCCAGAAGTATTTAAGTGCCATAAAATCCATATATGTCTACAAGGTTAACGTGTATGGTTACGAAATGTAATTTTTTAGCATTTTCCCTATGGTTGTTTGGTAGGTAGAAAGCACTCAGAAGAACTTTTTGATCGGGATTAATTACATGAAATAATGCACCCCTGTGTTTTGGGATAAGTAGGGCTCTTCCCCTTAAAATATGTGTGATGAAAAATTTGCAGACCAAATCAAGTACTTTTACAATTTAAATGGAACGTAGCTATCTAAAACATAAAAACGTAAACCCATCGAGTTTGGGCTCCTTTGATCCATCTTAATAATACGTCTTGATTCCGAAAGGGTTTTGTTTTTGATTTATATACTACTACAAAATTATAATCAGCTTTCAAAATCCTTCATTTTGATACCCTCTCGATAAGATTGAAAGAGATATGTTTACCCCATTTTGGCGTATAGTATAGAATCCGCCATTTTAGTTTTAATATGACGTAAGACTAGACCACGAAGTGCTTTACGAAATGTCGAACTGTATAATAGTTGTTAATAATTTGTTTCTCAGAAAGATTTCATTTGAGACCTGTTTCACACTACAAAATACAAATTATGCACTAGCAAATAATTTTGCGTGCGAATTTAGCAATTCATTCTCCGGGCAGTAGTGCTAGCGGTAAGCTACAATGTAGAAAACAGGGGTCCGATTCTGCTATGAAAATGGCGTTTCACTATACCTACCGATCATCTATTTGGTGTTTAGGTAATATTTTTTGGCAAAATGGTGGTACAAATTAAGTTTCTTACAGGAATTACAGAAACGTTAGATAACGGATAGGTACCCTAGATTTGGACCGCTATTGCCAAGTCATTGTCACTGAGTTGTCATTATATTAGTAGAATAAATGGCCCTGCCAGTAAGAACAGTGTACTTACTGGCAGTTTAGTTTCATTGGTCTTACAATGGAAGACTCAGAAGCGTTTCAGTGCAATGCTCTGAAGATTGTTGAATTAATGATTCTCTCTACTAGAGGTTGCTTTAATAGTTAGAGCTCGCGTGGACCGAATAATAGCCGAATTGCTGTTCGTTTGGGTATGTATTTGAGTACTTCTATCCTAAAAGTTGTGAATACACATTTTTCAGGCGATACCTCGTCCGTGCAAAGGTCCCCATTACTCCAGCCGGAAAGACCCGCAGTGTGAGAGGGACGGATCCGGGTAAAAAACGTCATAACGTAGCGCTAAACCACAAAAAGACATGTAAAATAAACTACGCTATTATGTTTTTTTTAAAGGAGATTTTAGGAATCCTTAATATCTACACTTTGAAGGCACACACACACACACAATGAAATTAGTTAGGATTTGAGAATTACAAGAAAAAATAAAACAATTTAGAGGTACTTTCGTAATTAAATTCTAACCAGGAAATTTCATCCAATCGCGTTTTCCTTTAGTGAGAATCTTAATCCAATAAACGTTAACCAAAAAATAAAATCTGTAGATGATTTCAAGGTTCATGGATTCGAAAAAAACCCCATTTTTTTCGTATCACATTTAAGTAAAAGACAAAGTGAAAAAAATAAATGGATTGATAAATTCATTACCTATTTATTTATATCACACAAGCAACTACAACATAAAGATATTTTCTTCCAACTATGCTGCAATTATTTCATAACTGTTCTACATATCCAGCACAAACCAGCACTTTGTTGCATAGGAGCAGAAAAATGTATGGAAATGCTTTACTGCACCGTTTTAGTTTTTTTTCTTCATCGCGCAAACAAAGAGATGGCACATGTCAAGTTGCCAAAAGCAAAACCCTAGCTAGGCTTACTATACATTCGGTTGACCAACCTCGGCCGTAGGGAGTTACACAGTTTGCGTGTGAAGCGACGTGCGTGCTAGGCTTAACAAATACTGGCCATAAATAATTAGATTAAGAAAGTAAAATGCGGGAAAGTCAACAGATCTGGTTTTCACAAAAAAACTTGAAATAAGTACTACAACTACTTTTTTTTCACTACCTTTATTTTTCACCTACTGCCATTGCAGTAGTTGAAAGAAAAGCAGAATAAGCACCTTGTTTTAAGTAATTTATATTGCACTCGTGCCTTTTAGAGCCCTCGCTAGCGCTCGGGCTCCAACGAAGTACTCGATGCGATAAAATATTACTTTCTGCTTGGTGCAACAATCTACTATAATTGAGATATTTTCTTAGTGAAATATACACATTTTTTTTGTTTCTACCGATTTCTGCCAATAGGCATATTTTTAATAATTTGTAGTGTTATGCTACTTGCATGCCATTTTCCAGTCTGCTTTGATGGTCTGAATTTATCTCACAGCTGGATATTTCGTATCACCTTTATTTTCATAGGACCCTGTAACGTTTTTAACCATAAGAACACAATAACAAATCATTTTCACTTCGTATTTTCACATTATCAGCACTTTTAGATCGATGTCGAAGGGGTTTACCTTTGGTGACCTTGTATTTGGCTTTCTCCGAAACTCTGCAATCTCGGGCTTCGTGCGCGCTGGTGCGCTACCTTTTTGTGTATCTGTAACTGTCCCAATTTTCATTGTTATCTTGTTGTTTTCTCTATTACGAGCCTGAAATCAAAATCTGACATATTTTGATATCGTTGTTTATCTGGTTGTCATGGCAATGTCCATTCAAACTCATTAGCGGTCCGATATGTTTACTTCAATACTTTTACAAAAATACTTTTTCCCTCTTGGCCATTCACAAAAATTGCTTTTAATTTAAATAATTTTTAGAACTCTCCAAAAAGGGTATAAGAGCGTAACATTGCTGGAATTGAGGAGTCTCGCTTCAGCTCTTGAAGAGGAAGCATCACCTAAAGGCCTTATCCCGGGGCCGCACTGCCCCGGGATCCTGCGAGCCTCTGCTGAGTCGCCTACGGTTTGCTGCTGCCTTACTGCAGTCTCCAACCACCTTTACCCTGACGTGCTGCCGTCTCCAACCACCTATACCCTGACGTGCTGCCGTCTCCAACCACCTATACCCTGACGTGCTGCCGTCTCCAAACATCTATACCCTGACGTGCTGCCGTCTCCAACCACCTATACCCTGACGTGCTGCCGTCTCCAACCATCTATACCCTGACGTGCTGCCGTCTCCAACCACCTATACCCTGACGTGCTGCCGTCTCCAACCACCTATACCCTGACGTGCTGCCGTCTCCAACCATCTATACCCTGACGTGCTGCTGCCTTCAAGCCACCTCCTACACCACCTCCGGATCTCCAGCTACTCGCAACTACTCCAGGCTCCGGGCACCACCGCCGCGTGCTCCCTGTTCTGCCCTCCTACGCTCCGTGTCCTTCGCTCCCCTTTTTATATTTTTGTAACTGTATCTTTTAAAACCTGTGTCACCTCATTCATCCTCATCCTCATATCATTTTTTTATAATCATTGTAAATCAACATAATAAACTGTCATTTCTAAATTATTATTGTGGTTGTTGTTTCTTGTTAGGTTCTGGTTAGGTTCTTGTTGCTACACGACAAATTCTTTATTTAGACTGCAATTAGTTTATACTGTAATCGCTCTTGATGTTAATTTATTGCGAGGCGGTTCCTGGTCGCCTAGTTTTTGCAACATTTTATTTGATTGGAAGATTTTATTCGAATAGCTAGAGAACTGGAGGTATCTCAAGTATTGTTTACACAAACAGTTACTAGTTTTTTTTGGCGACACTGCTATAAAGTCAAACCATTTTGTAAACATGTGATATTTTGTTTAATTCTTAACATAACATAGCGTTATTTTAACACGCCTTTCCCATACGGGGTGGCAAAGGCACTATTGTGGCCACTGCCAGTTATTAAATACTCCATTTTTGTGTGTCAGGGGGCTAGCCCATCGCCGCAGCTATGGAGCAATGAAGAATCACTCATGATGTTTTCCATCACCGTTAGTTTTGTGGTTTTCTTCTTATGGTTTCTTCATAAGCCGGTTTTTGTAGTGGTCGGTCCTTTTTTGTTTTTAAATATTAAACTTACTCTATTTTTACCTAAAACCAGCAAAAAATTAGACACAATCGCCTAGAAAAGTAAAACTGGTACGATATATGTAAAACTGACTTTTTCTTCTAAGTATCCTTACTACCATCCTATAAAACTAAGTAAATTTTAAAACAATCTTCCAACGTATGTAGGTCGACTTAGCAGTAACTCTGTATACTGAATCCTCAAAATTAATAGGTAAGTGATATACTATACAGGGTGTTAACGGGGTCATGATTCAAACCTATCGGTCCTAACTCGAAGAATTAATGCGATTTCAAGTATAGGGCAAATTTTTAAAAAATTACAGCCTTTTTTAAACTAATCAACAATTTATTTATCCCAGTTAATAACTCAGATTATGGTTACCCTATTAATTCATGATAAAACCTTTTTATAAACAAATGATTAGATGAGTAAGTAGTAGGTAATTGTCAACCGTCACGTCATAAGGGTCACGTCACCGTAGGGTGACCATAATAATTAATAAATAGGGATTCATTTTTAGTTTTTTTTTACCTGCGAAAAAAGTGCTAATTTATGCACTCCAATCTACAGCGTTGTATTCCTAATTAAGTGCCAAGTCTATTTTCTCTTTCTTGCTACACGACCCCGTTAACACCCTGTATACATACATATACATACATACATACATACGTCATGCTACATAGAGCGTGATTTATTATACAGTTGACTAAACGGTACATGAAGCAATTTCATACCCGCATTGAGACGGAAATGGCATCTCAAAATGGAGTAGTGCTCAGTTTCCGGTAGATTTAACTCAAACCATTTATTTAATACGGCAGAAGCAATAACTGTAAGAATACATTATCCTATATTATCTAAGAGTATAGGAGAGAGCAGGTTCAAAGGTCTATTGAAATTCAGATCATGGAATTTAGATATTTCGTTATTATTTGGTGTAACATTTACATACAGGCACATACCTTGCCTCTGGCCCACACTCTGTTGGAACTAGAAGCAGCGACGTCACACACAGATAAACATCCAAGACCTGAAGGTTTTTTTCTCTATATAAGCCGGGGATGGAACCCGGGACCTCTCGCATGTGGGCAGAGCGACAACCGCAGCGCCACAGAGGTCATACGAAATAAATGTAAGGAATACAATTATAATTAATTATAATTTCACCTGGTCTTTGTCTGACGCGCAAAGGTTCAAACTCGGGGTTTGCCAGAGAAACATGGAGCGCAGTATTCTCGGTGTTCGGCTTTTAGACCGGATCCGGAACACAGAGCTGCGCTCCCGAACAAAGATAATAGATGTAGCTCAGAAGGCTGCCCAACTAAAATGGGACTGGGCCGGCCATGTTGCTCGGATGCTGCCGAATAGCTGGGCTAAGAGAGCCACAGACTGGCTCCCAGAAAATGCAAAGAGAAAGCGTGGCCGACCCAGGAAGAGATGGAGTGATGAGTTGGGTCTATGGGACAAGGAGTGGAGGGAGACCGCTCAGGATCGGATAGAGTGGAAGAGGGGGAGAGAGGCCTTTGCCCAGCAGTGGGACATGTTGGGCTCGTAATAATAATAATAATAATAATAATTTCACTTTCGCTATTTGGTTGATGTCCTAGACCGCTACCGCCTGAGGCTATCCTAGCTCAATACAAAGGTCCTATTGATAAAATTTACAGGTGAAAAGCCTTGCCAACGGATTTACAAAGCTTCATCCTTCCGGTTCTATTCTTTCTATTTCGGCCACGCACTAGGCGGTTTTTTTTGCCTCTTCTCTACATTGGACCACTGAGGGGAGTGGGGAGAAACTTCCAAAAATTGATTTTTAGATCTCATTCAACTATTATACTACAAATATTTCAGGATTACTGAAATATCCGTAAAAATATAATGTAACTTCATTTGTCCTCTACGGCGTAGTTTGTTCAAATTCTGTTCTGTAATACTGACAAGTATCAACAGTTTTCTTGCATGTCAGTCGATAACGCAGATGTCAGTCGGAATGTAAACAAATATTTTTTATTATTATTATGTAAACAAAGATAGTTTTTAACTTTATATTAGGAAACAACAACCCGCCTCAAGTACAACCGTTCCAAAACTGTGAGCAAGTGACGTCATGAGAGAAACAAATAATAAGACACCATTACCCGAATTATTCAAATCGGTTTCTTAAAATAGCCTAAAATTTCGCAAAATATAATAAATGTTTCGTTCTTTCTTTCTTTCTTCTTTCAAAACAAGATCCACAACAAGATTCCATATGACATGATATTATGAACCTAACTAAAAAAGACTTGCTTAGCTGTAGTCACATCCATATTTTGTCTAATGTTTTTAAAGCTTGCTGCAGAACTTAATAGTAGGTAGGTATACCAGATTATTATTATTTATCTATGTGGGGTCTCTATTGCAATCTGCTATAATGGTTCCAAGAAACGTCGTATCATTTACTAATTCTCACTTGTTGTTGTCTAACACTAACCAGGGGGGTTACCACAATCTTTTTCCGATTCAAATTAGGTTCAAAACAAGAACATCACCATGGCAACCAATTCAATTCAATTTTTTGTTTTGATGGCTTCTACTGTGGATCCCTACAGTAATTCCGCCAATATCACGTATTGAAGATGACACGAAGGGGATCACGTTGTACAGTTATCGGTGAAACTTCCTTTGAGTTGAGATCTCTCTATAACAAAAGGACCGGACAAACAACAATTAGGACAGCACAAATTAACATATAATTTAAATGTTAAGTGATTACATATTAAGGGTGTTAGACATAAAAAGAAGACATACATAAATAAAATAATAATTCTACATCTAACTACAGTTTAATCTTGTTAGAGGTTATAAATTTAGAAAGGATGTGAATAAAGGAAGGGTCCGAAAGAGTCAATAAGAATTTAAGATTAACGGGACGGGGGATCTTACCGGGGAGGATGTCATACAATGAGGTTTGAAGTTTAGTGCATTCAAAAAACAAATGATCGGGAGTACCGTCAGCCAGGCCGCATTCACAAAGAGAGCTATCCCTTATCCTAATTTTAGCGAGATGTACTGGCGTGCAGGAGTGTCCCAGTCGAAGCTGACAGATAGTTGATGTAACAGTCTTACGCATTTCCCTGTACTTGAAAAACCAAGGTTTTTTAGGTATTGACGGTTGAATTTGGCCATAATGCCTACCCTTTAAAGTTCTAGATGACTGCCATGAAGATTCCCATGATTTTTCCAGACGAGTCTTAGCCGAAGATACTAAGTCTTGGGTATGAATTTTGAAGTGTGATAAGTCACCAGATTCCACAGCTTCCTTTGCACAAGAGTCAACTATTTCATTACCCGAAATACCACTGTGAGCTGGAATCCAAGCCGGTATAATGTTGATACCCCGAGAGAGGCATCTGAACAGAGCATGGCGAATCTTTAGTACAAGAGGGGACTTAAGTTTTGATTTAAATGGGTTAGCAGAAATTGCGTAAAGAGAGCTTAAGGAGTCCGAGAAAATTAAAGTGTTATCCAACGAATGGGATTCCGCATACAAGATGGCTTCAAGGATTGCCGTCGCCTCCCCGGAAAAAACGGAGGAACCCGGAGGTAGTTTGAAGTTTAAGATAATTCGGAATTTAGGGATCGACACGGCTGCTCCAACATTCCCGCTAGAGGAAAGCTTGGATGCATCCGTGAATATGGGCAGCCACTCTGACCACTTTTCTGTAATTATTCTATTAAATTGCCTATTGGGTTGACGTGAATCTTTTTGAATGCCAAAATCTAATAAGATTTGAGGTTTAAAAATAAGACAATGATATGGGAACGAAAAGAGCGGAAAAGTTTCATAATGGAATATGGGGTGACGGATACGGAAAAAGTTGATGAAACTTCGAAGTAAACAAGGAAGATCCCTCAGGGATCTGTAACCTTGAGCCGTAGTGATCTGGAAGAGTCTTTGGAGTTTAGAGAGTAAGGGGTGAGAAGAAACCTGAACAAGCTTAAAGAAAAATCGATCACATAAATACTGATTGCGGAGATGAAGTGGAGGATCGACACATTCAACCTGGAGAGCATTAGTTGGGGATGATTTCATTTTTCCTGAAATTATTCTCAGACACTTAGCTTGAATTCTGGAAATTTTGACGGTAGCAGCTTTATTACAAGGGTCCAAAAGGAAACCGCCATAATCAAAGTGGCTACGGATAATGGCGTTGTAGATTAATTTTTGAGAATAGGGGTGGGCCCCCCACCATACTCCTGATAAGGAGCGAAGAACGTTAATACCCTTCTCACATTTTTGGGCAACATAGGACAGGTGTGGGATCCCAGTCAGTCTGGAGTCGAGGATCACTCCTAGAAACTTGACTTTATTGTCGGTAGGGATAGGATCGTCTTCAATGAGAAGTTCCAAATCCGGAATGGTTCGTTTTTTTGTGAAAATAACTGAGGAACTCTTGGAGGCCGAAAGAGATAATCCGTGAGCATCGAGCCAATCATTTAGATACATCAGCGCCGAGTTTAGGCGAGATTCTGCAACTGAACATGAATCTACAGCCAAATAAAGGGCTAAGTCATCAGTATATTGTAAAATATTGCAGAAGGGGGTAACGCATCTTTCAAGATCGTACGTGTATAAATTGTATAGGAGTGAGCTCATGACAGATCCCTGGGGGAGACCTTTCCATACAGTACGGCTTGTAGGTGGACAGTTAGTATTTTTTATGGATATAGATCTTTCCATGAGAAGATTGCATATAAATCGAGTCAACTTCTCAGGAATACTCAGATTTTGCATAGTTTGCCTGAGAACTGAGAGCTGGACGTTATCATATGCAGAAGTTACGTCAAGGAATGCTGCCACCAAGTACTGTTTCTTTTTAAATGCCAGGTGGATATCAGTGACAATGATGCTTAGACTATCCATAGTGCTCATACCCTTACGAAAACCAAACTGGGATTTAGCTAGAATGTTATTATGCTCAAGGAACCACTCAAGTCTGGTTTTCAATAGATGTTCCATTTTATTTTATTTATTTTTTTTATTTATTTTATTTGGGACATCAACAGCACATTACAGTAAAAATATAACAATACAAAACAGTACAGTGAAGCAGGCCAATAACAGATGTCCACCGATATACAAATATATATAAGTTTAGGAACTAAAACGTTTGCAATTTATAAGGTTAAAGGTTTAAACATGTATTTATATAATGATAGTGAAAGCACGAACAATGTATAAATTTGGTTATTGAGGAGAAACAAAACAAAATATAATTGAGTAAGATTAGAATTAGAGTGTTGGACGAGTGTGATGTGTGATATGTGGAGTGTATGTGATGGTGTATTGGAGAAAGATAGTGAGATATGTAGCCCTAGTGATTTTGAATGTTGAGGAAGGGGAGGAGGGGAGGGAAAGGGATGGGGATTATAATATTAAGTGCTTGAGTGACTGAGTAACTTCATAGTTCGACTCTTGAATGTGTTCCTTGTACAATCAAATGGGTCAATAGAACTGAACCGTTTATTGTATAAGTTTAGGATACGAAGTAAAGGGGAGTTTTGGGCGTATTTAGTATTAACGTTGGGTGTGTGGAACATTAAGTTTACCGAGTGGCGCGTGCGTGTGGTGGCAGCGCGATAGCCAACCAATTCGACAAGGGTGGTACTATCAATACGACCGCTGAGAATGTCGTGCAGGACAGACATATCGAGAGCCATTCTACGATTATTAAGATCCATCACATGATGATATTTACAGGAGGTAAGGTAGTCGCAGTTTTTACGTTTAGTTCGGTAGTCCAAATAACGGACAAATTTTCTCTGGATACCCTCCAATCGATCTTTGTGTGTAATGTATTGTGGGCACCAAACAGCGCTGGCGTATTCCAAAATACTACGCACGTAGGCAAAATAGAGGACCCTTATGCATGTAATATCATTGAACGCAGCACACGTACGAAATATAAATCCCAGATTTCTGTAGGCGCGGTTGGCGATGTCGTCTATGTGTTGATCGAAAGTAAGTTTAGCGTCGAGGGTCACGCCCAAGTCGCGGACAGTGTTAACGCGTGCTATTACTTGATCCTTAAAGCAGTATGTATGGACAATTGGGTTTGGACTGCGAGTGAAGGAGATCTGAAGGCACTTGGAGATGTTGACATTAATGCGATTGTTGAAGTAATACTCAGAGAGCCGGTCCAGATCGTCCTGCAATCCAATGCAGTCATTAACGCTACGTATTTTAGCAAATATCTTTTTGTCATCAGCATACATTATAAATTGGCAATTTTTAAATACTGTATATATATCGTATAGGTATGCATTATAAAATAACGGACCCAGATGTGATCCTTGTGGAACACCAGAAGAAACGCTCACAAAATCTGACCTGAAACCACCAAGCACAACCGCTTGACATCTATTAGACACATAGGACGAGACCCACCTGTAAATATCTCCACGAAGACCCAACCTATAAAGCTTACGGAGCAGGATGACGTGGTCCACACGATCAAAAGCTTTTTCAAAGTCCGTGTAGACCACGTCAACCTGCATCCTGCCATCCATTGCTCGGAGGACATAATGTACAAATTCTGCAAGATTCGAGACGGTAGAACGGCCCTTCAAAAAGCCATGCTGTTGCGGGGGAATTCCTTTTGCTAATGTTCCATAGATAGTGTCATAAACAATTCTCTCAAACACCTTACCGAATATGTTAAGAATTGAGATGGGGCGATAATTTGAAATAGGTAGCTTAGAACCTTTCTTATGTATAGGTACCACAAGAGCCTCTTTCCACTTGGTTGGGAATGTACCCTTTTTAATGGAAATGTTAAATAGAATGTTAAGTGGAATGGAGAGACTCTTGGCGGACCTGACAATAAAATATGGGGGGATTCCATCACTACCGGCCCCACCGTTGGGATCTAAGAGTGACAAGTATTTTACCACCGATTCGGGTGTACTTTGTATGGTGCTCACAATACTACCATCATCACAATAAGGAGGATCTAACTCTTTATCCACGTAAGTGGCTGCAGGTTTGATAAATACTGAAGAGAAGAAATTGTTAAACCCGGCACATATGTCTTCACCCTTTTCGTAAGTGCTGTTGTTGTGCTCGAATTTCTTCGGATAGGCCGAACTGCCACGACGTGCTCTGACGTACGCCCATAGTTGTTTCGGGTCGGATTTTATGTTCTGTTGAATTGATGCGATATACTTTTTAAAGCATTGATCGTGAAAGAACTTTTGTCGACTCCGAAGCAAAGAGAATTCGTCGTAATCACGGGGATTGCCGAAACGTTTCCATTTTGCGTGAGCTCTGCTTTTCTCGTGTATTATTTTAAGTAATAGGACGGATAATTTTAAATAGGACGGATGAAAGGGCAATCTACGGGACTTAGGGTCAGAGGGATTCTTACCGGGTTTGAGGATTGGGATTATAATTTGTTTGCTCCATGTAGTTGGGGAGGAACCAAAGTCAAAGAAGAAATTTATTAATTCCAAATATTTAAATTTACATTTTGAGTTGGATTTAGTTAAGAAAGAGTAAGGAATCCCATCGACTCCAGGGGAAGAGTCGACAAGGCCTTCCAGTGCGCATTCTAATTCGCGGATAGAGAAAGGGGCGTCCATATTCCCACATGCAGAAATAAAGGACGGGGGAGAGGGGGGATCATAAGAATTAGGAGAGAATGGAGGAGAAAGTCTGTCAGAAAAAGCGTCCAGCCAAACTGCCGGATCATTAGAGGTCACATTCTCTATGTTCATAGAACATCTAAATCTACGAATGTTTCTCCAGACTTCAGAAGGACGCGTGCGAGGAGAGAGACCTTCACAAAAAAAGTTCCAACCTGCTTTTTTTTTCCGATGGATTGTTCTTTTCGCTCGAGCAGCGGCGTGCTTATATTTAATGAAGTTATCCATCGACATGTCAGAAATGTATAGTGTTTCAGCATCGTTTCTCTCCCCGATCACCAACGTACATTCGGAATCCCACCAAGGAGGTGAGACTCTATGATTCCTTGGCTTCTTAATAGGAATGTGTGAATTGGCAGATGACAAGATGGCATCAACAAAGTTATCATATATTGATAGGAAGTTATTAGAAGTGCATTGAGGAATTGAATCCATTTTAACATCTAGTGAGGAAGAGAAGTCATCCCAGTTAGCTTTAGACAACCTGTATTTAACAAGGGGGCAAGGGTCAATGGCGATATAAGACTGAGAATGAAGAGAAATAAAGATAGGGAAGTGGTCACTCCCAAAAGTACTAGAAAGCCTTTTACAGAGCCATGAAGAAGAAAGAGAGGGGGAAGTAATAGTAAGATCGACAGCAGACTTGGGGTTCTGATGGGGAAGGACTCTACGAGTAGGGGAACCATCATTAATGATACAGAGATTTAAGTTATCCAGAAGATCAAGAAGAAGATGAAAGAAGGGGTCACACTTATAGGAACCCCAAGAGATATGGTGGGAGTTGAAGTCTCCCATGACTATAACAGGGGGAGTAAGTGAGAAAATTATAGATTGTAGAGAGGGAATAAGTGAGGCTGTTGGGTTAGCTATGTACAAGGGCAGAAAAGACACACCAAGAGCTCTAAGAGCTATGGCATTGATCTCCTGACCATGGGGAGGGAGGGGAATTTGGGTAAAAGTAAGGGAATGTTTTACTAGTAAAGCGGTCCCTGCATACCCGTCGTCTCTGTCCTCCCGAAGGCATGAGTAACCAGGAACCTGAAAACGGGAGCCAGGGACCAACCACGTCTCCGAGACGGCAGCGACGGCAGGTTTATATTGATCAATCAGATTAAGAAGTTCTGGTTTTTTAATCTTAATGCTTTGACTGTTCCACTGAAGTATTTGGGGGAACATTGTTAAGGATATTAGAAATTTGTATTAATTGTTGTGCAACGTTGGGCGGTACTGAATCACTAAATTTAGATATTATATTTACAATGAGGGACAAAAGAGTTTCAATGAGGTTGTCGTTTGGGGATATTGATTGAGATGATTGAGATAGGCAGAACCCATTAGGAACTGAGGATCTTGTATCTGCAATAATCATATTATGGGTTGATCTGTCATAACCTTTAAGTGGAGGAGGTCTGGACCTTTGGGAATAAACTGTTTTTTTATAAGATGTTGAGGTAGTAGGGGCTGGAGTTGAGACCAATGGGGCTTTGAGCATGTCTGCATAGGATCTTCCAGATGAAGGGATCTTGATAGAGGCTTCTCCATATGAGATGTTCTCTTGGGTCATCATGAGCTTTATTGATTTTTGTCTGCCCTGTTCAGGGCAGTTTTTGTCTGTGGCAACATGGTTGCCTGAACAGAAAATGCATGTTGGGTCGGTAGTCAATTCTGTACAATCTTCACCTAGGTGGGGCTGACAGCATCGGAAGCAACGGGGTTTAGAGCGGCATTGAGCCTTGACATGGCCAAAGCGAAGGCATTGATGACATTGAATTGTGGGCAATTGGTATGATTCAACTAGCAGGGACGTGTGGTAGGAGAAAATTCTTTCAGGTAAGACTTGGCCTCTAAAAGTTAACACGACAGACTGTGTAGGAACCCAAGAAGCAACATGATCCAGCCACTGCTTGCGATTCAATCTGCGTGCTTTCAGGATCTCGCCATATCCTGTTGGAAGATCCACTGACTCCACAAACTCATCCATTGGCATGTCCACGGGGACACCCCTTACAAAGCCCATTCGGGATACTGCATATGTAGGGATATAGGCCTTGTATTTTTTTTTAAGTAACGGGTTTATTAGGAATTTATTTGCCTCACAATAGTTTGAGAATGTCACAGACATTTTATTTCTACCGGTTTTTTTAATTCCATCCTTTTTTATGTTTTTTATGTTTTTTATGTTTAGATTGAATAGAAGTTGACCGAATTTCAGTGGATTGAATGAAGTTGCAGAGTTATCAGCCTCTCTTTCCACTAATACTACATATGAGCCAATGTCCCCCTCACTATATGACCTAACGAGATCCCCCGTCAGGCTGGGATGAGTATAGGTGGTGATCACGGATTCCGGTTGCAATCCCGGAGCCGTCACAGTTTTATTAGCTGAAGAATCATTTTCTTTATCGACCCCTGGATAGGACCTTTTACCGTTCTGATTTAGGATCTGGGGGGAGTTATCCGGGAATAAGGTCAACTCCATGCGCTCGTTATCCCCCATAGGATCCCTGGCCTCATCCGTCCCGCCAGGGTCCGCCGGGGGAGAAAATCCCTCACCCTCCATGTCCGAAGACATGGAGGGATCTAGACACACAAAAACTACTTACCTCGTTAAACAAAACAACCACCACCAGATAAACACAATCTCCACTCAAGGGGAGCCAATGATTAGGCAAAAGTTTGGAAAAAATCCCTCTGACACGTGTGATGAACAACAGACGCGAAAGCGGAATTTCCCATGGCAACCATTTCCATTCCAATTCGCCATAATGGGCTTTATTTACGTAATGTCAAGACATGTTTTAGACGGTCACGGTAATTTTGCGGATCAAATTAGGTTCCTAATTTGAATCGGCATAAGACGTTGTGGTAACTCCTCTGTTCTCAATGATGATGATGATGTCATTTCTTCAACTTGTCGTCTGTAGTAGTCCGGAGGCCATGAGTTGTTTCGTGGGTAACTCGAGTGTGTCCGATTAAGATATGGAAGATACCTTACACCTTTAGTTATTTCCCCAAATCTGAGCTTTCCTCTAGAGCCGCGCCGTTAGTGTAACAAAAAATACATCCGTACAAGTGGGATTTACTCGAACGCGTCAGACTAAGATATTTTTATTTATTTATTTTTATTTATACATGGATGGAGAGCCAAAAGCGTGAAATATTACTATAAACTACAATTTAATTACAGAGCCAATTACAGGTTCTTACTAATAGAACTTAACTAGATTACAAAACAAACTTAGCCAAATTAAATTACGCACACAAGTACCAACAGCATAAGGATATACAAGAAATTTACCCAACAATTTTAATTAAAAAGAAAAAACATCAAAAACATAGAAAGATTTTATATGGACGATACTTAAAAAAGCGCAGGTTCGGGTTCGGGTTTAGTTTATTAAAATCATGTAGGTAGGTTAACCTACGTAGTATTATCGCCCATATAAAATCGGATTAACTTATTTCTAATTACTGATATGCTGTCATTAAATATGTCATGTCGTTAGATATGGTGAGCTCATAACATGCTGACAAGTGGGCATTTCAATAAATCTAACGCAGTGAGCGTAAAGTAAGATGGGCTACAAAGTTTGATAAAAATGCTATGGTACGCTTGTCCTCCTCAAGTTCGTGACAAAAGATGCGCTTGGCGACCCTCAGCCCTACCATCCTTGTCACGTGTCCGCACCAACACCAAACCAAACCCTTCTCAGAATCTACTATGCAACAGCCACTATTTCCTGAATACAATTGCATCTATCTGCCTACAGTCAGCTGAAGCCGGTAGCGTCTTAAATTAGTCTAATAAATTGTTGTCGTGTGTGCAGGTAGGGCACCAGGCGCAACGCCACTTTTGTATCAATTTAGTGTGACGAAGCGACCCCACTATGGATGCCGTATGGTATGTAGATGTGAAAGTAATAATAATAATAATAATACCTTGGACACTATTAACACACATAGATCTGGCCCCAAACTAGGATTCCCTGTATCTTGGGTACTAGACAGCGATACACATACTAATATTGATAAATATTATACTTAGATAGATAAACAACCATGACTAGGGTACAAACACCGTTCTCATCAAACAAATATTTGCCCCCACCAGGATTCGAACCCGGGACCCCTGGTTTCTTAGGCAGGGTCACTGCCGACTTGGACATTCGGGTCGTCGAAGTCAAACAAACACCTAAAGTCGAAAAAGTCCAACTCAACCTAACCTAACGGAATCATTAGGTTTTGTTGTAAACATAGGTCTACCAATGCTCAGCGATCCACCTTTCACATCCTGGCTTGGTTTGCTGGAAGATGGAGATCTTTTACTAGAGATAATCTCGCTTTTGTACACTATTTTAATGTATAGATTGTTATTTACATTGTCTTTGTGCAATAAACAAATCATGACGAAATACGAACTTGGTCACTGTTCTAATTGAGCTCAGTATTTTAGTTGCTAGTAGTATCTTCGGACGTAAAAAGAATTGTAGGTTTTATACAATGCTTCTTAGGAACTTTTGCGGCTATGACACAATTGGTAAGTATTTGTAAAGGAATAAACATAAAATCATAAACCTTTATCTTCAGGCGGATACGTTGCTTCTAGCCCCACACTAGGATACCCTGTGTCGTGGGAACCAGAAAGAGCGATGTCACATCCATGAACTGGGGATTTTTTTTTTTTTCGCCCCAACCGGGATTCGAACCCGCGAGGAGCCGAGCAGAACCTCCAAAGGTAACGCCATAGAGGTTGTCGAATCCTGAGGAATTAGGTATGTAGGGCTATAAGCGATTTCCAGTGCAAACCGGAATAAGGGTTTATTCTAAATCATCGTATTACCAATTTACCTACGGGTCACAAGTGGGCTCTCCGTAATCCTGGCGGTCCTCGCCACTTAGTGATAGGTGGTATCTCGAGGCCACCATCTCTCTCCTGCGAATGCATTACCTCTCTTGTTCCCATGCGCCGCTACCCCCTCCAGGCGGCACTCAGGGTACAAGAAACTTGGCATCAGGTATACCTCCAGGGTCCACCTCAGGTGTGTTCGTCTTGAAATATGTCCAGCCCATTCCCACTTCAACTTTAGTGCATGCTCAACTACGTCTGTTATCTTCGTTCTATCTCTTATGGTAGAGCTTCTGATTTTATGAACTACGAGAAACAAGGGGTTTTTTAGTCGAAGACCTCTGTGGCGCTGCGTTGTGGCTCTGCCTGCCATGCGAGAGGTCCCGAGTTCGATCCCCGGCTGGGGATAAAAAAAAAACTCACATCTTCGATTTTTTTCATGTGTTGCTGTGACTGGTGCCCACGTTTCAGGGTGTCCTAGTGTGGGGCAAGAAGCAAGGTATGTGTCTATATAAAAATGTTTATTTTTACTTTTATTTTATTATTTAAAACAAGTGGGCAAAGGCAATATCTTACTGCGATACGTCCAATGCTCTTCCTTGGCACAGGCCCAAGTATCTCGACTGTGAACTTGGGTGATATTTATTCCTGCCGTATCACGAGTCGCCGCGATTGCAGATGTGACATTCTGATACGGGTTTCGTCACGGCGGTGATGTCATGGGATTCTGCGCGCTTGCTGCTTGGGATATTCGTGTGGAAATAGACAAAAACACCGGCGGAGTGCGAGTAGGACTCATGCACCGAGGGTTCCGCACCAATCGCATTTTTTTAAGGAACTTCAAATTTATGGTTTTCGGATTTTTTCGTTTATTTGTGCTGTAACGCTATGAGATGCTTTTTGGAGAATTCCAAGATTGTGGGTCAATGGAATGTACCCTACAGGTTTTGATTCCCTTGCGAGTATCAAGCAAACTCAGCAAAATTGCGATTTTAAGAGACTACTAACTTGAGCAATCGATATAAATTTCAACTTGATCTCCCACGCGTTCCTGAGCAAAAGTATCTTGACAGACGTACAGACGGACAACGAAGTGATCATATAAGGGTTTCTTTTGTTCCTTTTAAGGTACAGATCCCTTAAAATAACATAAACATGAACTTACATGGCTTCTGGCCCTACACTATGATACCTCAAACATCATAGCCTCTGTTATGTGGGAACCTGATGCAGCGTCGTCACAAACACGTAAACAAAGACGTGTTTTTTTATTATTCCTCCCCGACCGCGCATCGAAACCGGGACCACTCGCTTGGGAAGCTGAGCCTCGAGCGTTACACCCACAGAGCATTGAATATTGAATTGTATGCCCAGTGTGCATACAGTACATTCAGTTGCTCTCAGCGAGAATTCCCGAGTGCACGCGCCGATCGCCTTAGAAAACTGACAACACTTAGCTTTATTTTCTATAATGCCGGCCTGTGCAGTTCTCCTATGTGAAAATCGCAGTGATTCGACAAATTTCCATAACAAGGGTATAACATTTCACAGGTAAATACTGAAAATACAATATTTTTTCAATAAAACAACACAATTAACTAAATATTCCGAGGAAGTAATGCTATTGAGTCGCATCCAGATTCCCTCTCTCTCATACTCATTAGCGTTACCTACTAGCGAGAGAGGCAGGAAATAAATTTAATGTATATGACGCTGTGTATGCTGTGTGCCTGCTTTATGAAACAATGTGCGCCTCATGCGCACGTATGCAGACAAGTAACTGCTTTGCATGTATTTACCAATAAGAGAGTAGGGATAAATGTGTAAGTGGTTATTATGTGTGCGTGTTCGTTATATTTATTTAATGATACTTTGTGTGCGTGAATTCAGCTTGCGACAATCGCTTTGCATACAAAATAGGCTGAACGCCCTATCTCCTATGTTGAGATATCGGTGGTAACACCACACAGGTAGCACGTCGTATGTATGGCAATATAAAAAACATCGTACTTATCTTAAACATTTACATTATACAGGCATTGCCTCTGGCCTTCCATCTTGTATCTTGGGAAACAGAAACAGCGTCTTTACAATCATATAAACATCAAGACTTGAGGATATTTTTTCTTCCTGCCGGCCGGAGTCCGAGCCCAGGTCTTCTCGCTTTTGGGACCTCGACTGCTACGCCATTAAACACGTCTATACCATACTTTTCGTCAAACAACTATTTTCCGTACTATGAATACTAAACCAATCTGTAAAATATCAACCGAATAATGAAAAGTCCTGTCAACCTATTTGCTTGATAATTGTCTTAAATATGAGGCTACTTGGCAATTTACCCAAAAATCCCTCATAGCTTTACCTTACAAAATTGTGTCCAATGTCTGTATTATATCTCTAGAGTTATTTGCAATATTGGAGGCTATCTCCTGGATGGAGTGAAATTTTAATTAAAAGCGTGTTGTAATTTTTAAAGACAGCAAGAGAACCAACTTATTATGTTGTGGCTCTGGATGTAGCGGGACGTCGGTAGCGTATTGTATACTTAATAAAATGCTTATTTTTTTAAAACGGAGCAGAATTCTGCAACTACAATGGATACCTTCGCATATTGGTCTTGCGGGAAATGAGAAGTCAGACAAACTTGCTAAAGAGGCTATTAGTCGTGGAGTCGAAATATTTATTAAGCCTTACAATTCAGAAATGTTTAATGCAATTAAAATGAGAATGTTTGATATTTGGAAGGAATATTATGATGTTGTGTCCCGTGAAAAAGGAATATGGTGCAAATCCTATCAATGTGAGCCTCCTCATGTCCCCTGTTCAATAATGTAGATTTTTCCCGTAATGTAATTGTGTTATGTAAACACATTCCATCAAACTATATATTTTTTAATGAAAATAGTCCCCTCCCCAAATTGTGACAGATGTGGTGTAGTTGATGATATTGTCCATATCTTGATGGAATGTGTACGAAACGCATCTAAAGGGATGGCTGTATTTAATAAATTAGATATAACAGTTATGAATGTGGGTAGCGTAAATATTTTACTGTCGGAGCCCTGGAGTGAGAGCGCTAAATTATTGGTTAGTTTAGTAAGAGACTTATGAAGATTATTTAGAGGAAAACCCTTGTATTTTGCTACAATAGAACTGTTATGTACTCAAGGTATAAAAGTTAAAAAAATAAAAGCTTTACCTTTTCCCTAATTTAGTAATGTTAAGTTAAAAAGTCGCAAGCTAATTAAGTTCTTAGAAAAAACGACGACTCAAAGGGAATTTTCTTAAATTCTCTTTCGCTACGGTTATTCTTTGCTAAGTGCTCTTTGCGTTAATCTTTCAAATCCAATTTCATTCTGCAAACCTGTGTGAGGAAATGCTGTTCTTTTGACCCTAGGCTTTGTTCTGACTACGGCTGACAGTAAAGGGTTTGCTGTCAATACAGATGACCCATCGCTAGTTAGCGGCAAATTTATATGAACCGAAACAGTCGGTCGCTCACTGGCTGCATAATAAGAAAATAACCTGAGCAGGCCGTCAGACAGACGTCAGACAGAATACTAAATAGAAACGCCGCTAATTAGCGATGTGACAAATTTATATGGAAATGATACAGTATCAGTTGCCTGAGCAATGAGAACATAGCCTTATATCTCGGATATGAACATTTCTAAGTGGAGGAACCAATTGTTCCTGAGCGTAACGTTGTCACTTCCGCCGCAACAAAACAATTTTCTAAGTGGTCATGATATTGCATTTGTCCTACTGATGGGATTCTACCCGGGAATAAATCAATTTTGGGAATAAACGCGGAATAATTCCGGGGAAAAACCCGAAATGGGTTTTTATCGGGGGTAAAAACGTTTAAACTACGCGGGTTCAAGTACATGAAGGAATCACGTCTAGACAAAAAAAAATACAACAATTCAATCACCATACATTTATTTTACATAATTCATTATCATCATCATCAGTCCAGCTCAGTCCACATCAACCCACCGCTGGGCAAAGGCCTCTTCTCTATAGCGCCAACCCCTACGGTCCTGTGCCATCTGCATCCATTGAGATCCTGTCAACTTTAGTATATCGTCGGACCATCGGGCAGCTGGTCTGCCCACTGGCCTTGTCGCTCCCCTTGGCCACCACTCCGTGACTGCTTTGGTCCACCGTCCGTCATCCCATGTAGCCAAGTGTCCCGCCCATCTCTACCTCAGTCTCGTTATCCACTTACCTACATCCTCGACCTTCGTATTCCGTCGAATTTCGACGTTTGGCACGCGGGCAACGAGAGAGATTTACATAATTAAAACAACTTAATGAATGTTTTAGTCACTATCAGTATGGATATCTGTGTCGAAATTACCCGCACATATGTCGAAAAATTCCATCGTGGCTTTGTCCTTGTGATGCTGACGGCTGCTGATCAAAATCTGTCGTAGGACTTGTCATTTCTCTTCTTGGGAGGGGACTGGATATTGCTAACCCTTCTTCTTCAGCGATTGGTTTCTTATTCAGCAAATTCCAATTATATATGCTATTTTTGTTTCTCTTCAAAACTGTGGATGAGACATAAGACATAAGACATAAGACATCATTTATTGGTAATATACATTACAAGTCAATGTATCGCGTATTTCCGTATTATACAAGGCCATTACGCAGAGGTCTGTAAATTATCGCGTATACTTTAGATCGCAATGTTTTCACCAACGTCTTCCGAACTATATACAAGGTAGAATTTTGTGACACCAACTGGAGGGCAAGTACTCTAAATAATGGAGGAAGCAAATTTCCATCAAAGGAAATATTCCTTTATTTTTGAAAAGAAACAAAACTGCATTCAAAGATTTTGAAAAATACGCTTGGAATCGAACCGGCTAAAATTCGAAAAAAAAAAAACATTCTGTACTTTTATGGCGTCAATCGACAGGGTCAATCATAAGGATCACATCTCTCTGACAGACATAGTAAATTAAATGAAAGGAAAACATGAAATCTTAAAACTTATTTTATTATTAACCTAAAAGCATGTAAAAGCTAACTAAATATTATTTCCCGGGTTCAAGTCCCGGTGGGGGCAAATATTTGTTTGATGAGAACGGATGTTTGTACCCTAGTCATGGTTGTTTATCTATCTAAGTATAATATTTATCTATTTAAGTATGTTTATCGTTATCTAGTACCCAAGATACAGGGAATCCTAGTTTGGGGCTAGATCAATGTGTGTAAATGGTGTCCAAGGTATTATTATTATTATTAAGAGTACTTGCCCTCCAGATGGTGTCACAAAATTCCACCCTGTATATATATTTTTTAATTTTTATTTTATTGTCTTAGGAAAACCAAGGTTTACAAAATGTTAGTCGGGTTACAACGTATTATACATAAAAACCACTAATAGGTTCTCACCGATAGAAGAATATAGAAGATATACATTACGCCGCAATCCTGTGTACTTCGGAATAGTGTACGCCATTGTTATCGTTCCGTCATATACTGCGCTATTACCCAATATGCTCGTGTTGTTAAATAAATATTTTATGTGTTCTTAAGTTTATATTTTAAGTATTTTTTGTTGTTCTTACATGTTCAACCTAACACTTCACTTCGCTAACCCCCTTTATACATTTCACCTAAGCTACCGCTGCGTTTTCCCTGGTGCGAAGCCTCCTTTATCCTTTGTGTTAGGTTGAACATGTAAGAACAACAAAAAATACTTAAAACATAAACTTAAGAACATATAAAATATTTAAAGTATTTTTGTTGAACATTTTTTCCTGTGCTAATAAGTATTTTTGATGTGCGATTAAATAAAATTCATTTTATAACCTTTGATAGGGTGCATAATTGACACTGCTAAACTTTCACACGCATTCACTACAAACTATACACAAGATTTCCGCAAAATTCGTGTATAAATATTTTGTAGTTGTAGATGTGAGTATGATCATTCCGAAATGTACACGAAGAGTTCATAATGGGGGCGCAATGGCTTTGTATACGTCACCGTAAGATAGTCAAAACCGTTAGTTGATAAACTAACCGAATTTACGTTTATTTTGTTCTGACATGTCAAACTAACACGAAGACTATTCGGGGGCTTCGCTGCGCTCGCCCCCTCTAGTCTTCACCTAAGCTACCGCAGTGTTTGCCCTGGTACTTCGTTTGCAATTCAAGTTTAAACCAGTTTGATATTTAACGGTTTTAATCATTATTTTATCAACTAACACGTCATATAGTAAACAGTACGCTGCAGTTTACTGTACTACAGTTCTGTCGATAGTTGAGCAACTAACGAGAAAAAAAACGTTAGTTTATCATCTAACGTTAACGGAAATACGCGGATGTGTCCATGTTAATTAAAAGACCGTCCGATAGCTGCTGATAAACAGGGCGCTGTCAATAGTCGCCCAACAACTTTGCAAAATGGTTTCGCTTTATAAATCCCTTTCCATCAGACAACTGCGTCAATTTTCCCCAATAGCCTTCTCTGGCTCTATAATTCGCCAAGTCTGCCATTACTTCAAGGTTTAACTGACATCCAATGCCATTGATACATTCCATGGCCGCAACTTCTTCGTCTTCCTGCAGTTCAACACATCGGGTGTTAGGGTCTAACATATATGCGGCCACATGTATGGGCTTGCAGTTGTTTTTCCTCGCCTCCACTGCATTGCGAATTAGTTCTTTATCTTCATTACCCACTATTCTGGTGGGATTGCAGAACGTAAACATAGCATTCTTGACTCAATATCCTTACGTCGTTGATGTTACTTTCATTGCCCTCCAGCTTAAATATATACACCGTGATTGGTTCTAAAAGCGGGTTCTCATCAAGTAAATAGCTTTTTGATACCCTTGACATCATGGAGACACCTTTATCAAATGCAAAGTATTGTAATGCTGCCTTACTGTTCAAAAAGCTTCTCAAGGCATGCAGGTAACTACCCTAATGCGTTTTGCATGGCAGTTTTAATTGATCTGATACTTTTTCCTTTATTATATGTGAAAGCAGGGTGTTCAGGATTTGACAGCTTTTATCGTGTCCACCGAAATCCTATTAGATTTAGAAGCCTGTCCCGTGCCAATTCGAAGGCCTTTTGAACATTTCTGGCATTGTCTCCAATAAGCGTGACAATTTTTTCCCTACCGTAAGTTGTCATTACTTTTTCAAGCTCTTCCTTCAAATATTCTGCGGTGTGACGATGACTTCCTGTGTGAAGGCTTTTCATGAGAAAGGGTTCTGGCTTCGATATGATGAAGTTTATGATGCCTTCATTCCGACAGTTGCTCCATCCATTGCACCGAAGATGTAAATTATTTGCAATTCTCAGTTCCTTGGTGATTTCCTTCTCCATTTCTTTATAGATGGAATCCAAGTGTTTTGTAGACAGTGCTTTTCGGGTTAGTAGCGTGAACAAAGGCTGCAGTTCTTTGTAAAACTCGGTCCACAGAGGATGATCTATCATTGATAGAGGAGTGCCAGTCACATAAATCGCTTTTGTAAGCAATTGTGTAAAACGTTCCTTTTCTTCTTCATTCAAGGCGCTTTCAGGGCACATATTTTCATCTACTTCACTCTCCTCAACCCTCTCTATCATCGGTGGTATTTGGCCCACAACTGGTTGCAAAATGGATGTAGATGGAGATACCTCTTCTTCATGCAACTCATTTCTGGCTAATATAGGGGACATTTGAAGCATTTTTGGAGATGAGCAGCCAGTTTTGTGACATTTGGAATTTTGTATATTTTGTCATAAATACAGTATTTGGCCGATTTATTAGCTAGCGTATGATAGTGTTACCCTTATCTTCTGATTTTTTTCTTGGCCTCTTGTTGTTAGAGATCCTGAAACAAAAAAAAAACTACAGAACAGGGACAGAGGGCGACCCTTGACAATTCCATTTAGAATATAAAACATGTTGAACATGTTTACAAACAAACTGATATGATGATAATGATGAGTCAAGATAAACAAACTAACGCATTTGTTAGAATTTTGAACAATGGAGTTGGTTCATTATATGAGGTACGTATGATGAAAACAAAGGGAAGAACGACCACAGCAGATGTCAATAATTTGGGCAACCTAATCATTATATTGCTTTTTACTAAATAATGACATAATTTTGTATAATGGAGTTGGCCAGTCAAACGATTAGCTCCTAAAAATTGTACCGCGATTTTTAACGGGGTAGGCAGGGGTAGGCCCCTAATAAATTTGAAAACCTATTAAAAATATTGACGGCTCCCGGCGGATACATGCTCAAAGGGTTATAGGTATGAAAGTCAAAACGGAAAATGTCAACCTAAAAAGTTTCATTTTTATTTATACTACATAATGACATTTCACTACAGAGAATGCAGGTGTGACGTAGCATTGAGTACATAACACATGTCATTCCACACAGTCGCTTCATTTTCGGGAAATCATGTGGCAGAGATACAGAATAACACAATATCGCACTTTTAACCAGATACCTACCCCATCTGAGACATAAACGGAACTTAAGAGTGAACTAGTTTTAGGGACTTCATACTTAAATATACGAAACTGCATCCTGAATAGTACCATTTAAATATGAAAATTGTTATGTATTGGATAATGAAATGGATTCGGGAGGCTTAGGACCGGAGTAGATGGCACTGTAAAGAAGAGGCATATTCCCTGCAGTGGGCTGATTGATTGATTTGTTATGACTATGCCTGACTTGTAATGACTGTACCATTGCTGGGTACAAAATACCCTAATAATAAAAAGAGATTAAAAACAAACAATATCTTCGTTCCTCTCTTCAATAATATAATAGATCAAAATAAAACGAACTTACCTCAGAGATCCAAGTCCAAAAGCAAGAATAATAATGATCGGAGTCCCTGACGGTGAGCAAAGTCGTCGTTCCAGCAAAAAACAGCAGCCAAATGACAGTGCAAATATCGAAATCCGAATTAATAAAGAAAGTCGTTAAAAAGTTTACACAATAGATAACCCGAACGCACGCCACGAAAGACGTGCGACGAATTATAGTGCGAGTGAAGAGAACTACTGGTACCGTATTCTTTAGTGTTGCCAGCCTAATGATATTTTTATCGATTAGCCGCTTAAAGTGAACAAGAAGTACTGGAAACTTAAAATTCGGCTCAGAGGTCTATCTTGAACAGATTATCAAGGGAAAAATCTGTGACCAGTTACTTGTTTTACGATTAAGAACTATATCATAAAGCCGAGAAGAGTCAAGTGGTAAGGTTAAAAGATTTTTAATACGAAAACCACTGACAAAGTCCAAACTCATACTGAAATGTCACGAGATGCTCAACAGACTGGGAGAGAATGTCAAATTGAAGTGGGTAAAAGGTCACCATCAAGACAAAGGAACCTGCGAGGCGGAAAAAATAGCCAAAACAGGAACAAGAAGGGCGATTGACCCTCCACCTTTCTCGCTCCTATCAGCTGAAACAATACGGAAAATACTCAAAGCAGCAACATCCGAGCAACATCATAAACTATGGGCGGGCAGGATGGACTGCAAGAATAACAAATTATATCTTAACAGATACAACCATTATTTCACGAATTACCTGATGAGACTGCCGCGCAATAAAATAAAAATAATAACTGGCCTGATAACAGGCCACTGCACACTTAACAAACACTTGAAAATTACAGGTGCAACAGATAGCTCCCTATGCAGAGGGTGCATGGAAGTGGACGAGACCGTGGAGCATATGCTGCTCGCGTACCCATCATAGAGAACAGGATGGCAATCCTGGGAGAAACTTCGTCAACCGCAGACCTCCTCGAACATCCAGGCCTCCTACTCCAGCTGGTGCAGGAGTTAGGATGGATGAATGCAGAGGACATGCATAAAGGTCTCAAGTGGGCCAAGTGGGCCAGGTGCAGGCACTGTAACCCACTGGTCAAGTGGGCCAAGTGGGCCAGGTGCAGGCACTGTAACCCACTGGTCAAGTGGGCCAAGTGGGCCAGGTGCAGGCACTGTAACCCACTGGTCAAGTGGGCCAAGTGGGCCAGGTGCAGGCACTGTAACCCACTGGTCAAGTGGGCCAAGTGGGCCAGGTGCAGGCACTGTAACCCACTGGTCAAGTGGGCCAAGTGGGCCAGGTGCAGGCACTGTAACCCACTGGTCAAGTGGGCCAAGTGGGCCAGGTGCAGGCACTGTAACCCACGGGTCAAGTGGGCCAAGTGGGCCAGGTGCAGGCACTGTAACCCACTGGTCAAGTGGGCCAAGTGGGCCAGGTGCAGGCACTGTAACCCACTGGTCAAGTGGGCCAAGTGGGCCAGGTGCAGGCACTGTAACCCACTGGTCAAGTGGGCCAAGTGGGCCAGGTGCAGGCACTGTAACCCACGGGTCAAGTGGGCCAAGTGGGCCAGGTGCAGGCACTGTAACCCACTGGTCAAGGAGAAGAAGAACAAGTAGCCCCGGAGCTATTGATAGGCCTCATCATTATGAACAACTTTCTTTGTGAAACGGATTAGATCAGCGCCACATTAATTTTTTACATATTGGGCTGGCCGGTCAGGCTTTGGATGGAGATGTGGAAAATAAGTTCTTCTCAAATCAGTTTCATAGAGAAAGTTGTTCAGAATTATTCATAATTCATAATTCATAATAGTTTATTGCAAAGTCACAAAATTTCACAAGGTGGTAAAATAAAAGTTAGTACATTGTGACGCCCTGCTAGGGCACAGCAACATGCGAAGGACAGCCAGTTGTCCATTTTACGAAAAATTGAAAAAAAAAAATGAAAAATGATTACATTTATGTTCAAAATTGTATAGAGACAATTAACAAAATATTGTAGAGATTATTATTATTAACAATAAATAAATAAATTAAGAGTAAATTATATAAACATTAAATTAGTAATAACATGTAATGAACAAGTAATTAGCGACTAGAAATGTTTACCTAATTTTATCATAGAAAAATTCTTTCACATCATAATAGCATTTTTCAATGAGGAACTTCTTTAAATAAGTAATGAATAGTGTTTCTTTCTCTATGTTTTTTAAGTAATTTGGTATGTGATTGAATATTTTGATGGCCATATGATGGGGACTAGAAGACACGAGTTCTAACTTTGAAAATGGTTTCTTTAATTTATTTTGGTCTCGATTATTCCTTTTATTTTTATTTTCTAGAGGGGAGTATAAGTTACCATGTTTTCTTACAAATTTGCAAGATTCTAATATATAGATGGAAGTTAAGGTAAGTATTTGGAGTTTTACAAAATAAGATCTACAAGATACCATTTGGTCAATATTTGTAAGTATTCTAATACATTTCTTTTGTAGAATAAAAATATCCTTTATTTCACAACAATTCCCCCATAATATAATACCATACGATAGCCTGGAATGTGCGTATGCATAGTAGGCTGTGAGCGCAGTTTTGACATCAGTTACCCTTTTTAGTTTATGGAGGGCATAAGTAAAAGATGATAATTTGTTTTGCAATCTCTGTATGTACGGTTTCCAGCTCAAGTTTGTGTCTAGATCGATTTGTGTCTAGCTCTAAACAGTAAAAAAAATGTAATGACGGTTCTCCTCGATCTTTCGAAAGCATTCGATTATGTCAATCATGGTATCCTATTATCCATTATGGATAGATATGGGATCAGGGGGGTTGTGGGTAAATGGTTTGCATCATACCTTAAAGAAAGAGAACAGAGTGTCCTCCTTCCAATCTTGAACCAATCAAGGACTCTTATAAATAATGAATCTAAAACTACAACAATACTTAAGGGCGTCCCACAAGGTAGCATACTGGGGCCCATTCTCTTCCTTCTGTACGTCAATCATCTTCCAAACCTGATAGACGATAAGGTAATAATGTTCGCAGATGACGTCTCTGTCTTTTTCAAATTTCAGCGAGGAGAAGGGACTACCTTAGCAGATCGTATAACGCAATCAATAAATATTGTTATAAACTGGTTTAAAAAACTTGACCTAAATACCAATCTTAATAAAACGAATGTCTTGTACTTTAGAAATTACAACACCCCGGATGTTGCTCTAGAAATTAATTTCGATGGTAAAAATTGCTGTACAGTATCAAATGCTAAATTCTTGGGGATCTATTGTAACGAAAATATGAACTGGAAGAAACATGTAGAGTGTCTGGAAAGTAAGCTAAGCAGCTTCTGTTATGCCTTGATATGCCTAGCAGCTATTTCAACTTCAAGAGCCACTATGCAAGCTTACTACGCCTTTTTTCAGTCTAGGGTGCTCTATGGTTTAGCAATATGGGGGAACTGCGTAGAAATTAAAAATATATTCATCCTACAAAAAAGGTGTGTGCGGATCATCGACGGACTCAAGTCAAGCAGGGAATCGTGTAGGGAATCCTTTGTCAAACTGAATATTCCTACTATTACTGCCCTGTACATACTTGAGCTTTGCAAATTGGTGAGGCGTCACCCGTCAAAGTTTCCTCTAAGACCTATGGGAGTCAGCGTTCGGTTAAATGAAAGGTACCAATACAATCTAGAGGAGCCAACCTGCCGGACTGTCGCGTACTCGCGGTGCGCGAGGATGGTAGCCATAAAAGTGTATAATAGGCTTCCTGACGAAATAAAATCACTTCCTACACCTAGTCTTATTAATAAACTCAGACAGATACTTATAAAAATTTGCCCCTATGACCTAAATGAATTCTTTAAACATAAATTTTAATATTATTTATCTGTATTGTTATAAATTATGATCCAATGTTGTATTATTATTAATTGTTAATTTATGGACATGTACCAATGACATTTAGTAAAACTAACTTATTTATGGATGTAAATATATCTTAATCATAATTTGCTACGCCCTAAGGGTAAAATTACATTGAAACTACTGTACTTATTTAAGACCTTATGTAACATGTTTTTTATTGCAATAAATATATTGAATTGAATTGAATTGAATTGATCCCCAACAAGGTTGCTGTCTTTGTAGTCTCCAGTGGTATTTGTTTATAGCAATATGAAATTTGTAATGGGACTTTTTGTGAGGGTTTTAATTGAATTATATTAGTTTTTTTAAGGTTGAGTTCTAAATTTGATTCATCTAGCCAGTCGGTGATCTTATCTAAGGTCATATCTAAGCTTTGGTTTAATTCGGTGGTATTCGAGCAGGAAAATAATATGGAAATGTCATCTGCGAAAAGGGTGCAAGGGTCATCAATTAGATTAGGTAGATTATTTATATAAATAGGAAATAATAAACATCCCAAGACGCTACCTTGGGGAATAGATCCAGTAGAAAGGACTCTATCTGATCTAACGCATTCTACTTTACCTGTGATAAAATTGGTATTTTCAATCTCTACGTATTGGACACGGTTTTGCAGGTACGACTTGAACCACCTGTATGCTAAGCCTCTAATCCCAGAGTCGTATAGTCTTTCTAATAGAGTTTCAAAGCATACTCTATCATACGCTTTGCTCATATCGATCAGTAAACCCACAGCATACCGTTTATTTATTTATATATTTATATATATTTATATATTTATACACATATATCGTAATTACATTCCTAACAAAACTCGAAAATATGACCACCATCCTATTACGCCATATATGTATTACTGTAAGTACGAAACACGTACCTTTGTTAAAATTATTCATGGTATCAAGTCACCTCTGCATAATGAAAACAAAAGTAATATTCAATGCTTTTTCGGTGCCAAAGTTTTCTAATAAAGGGACGGTGAATTTGTGAGCTTGGCATTTGGCATTTCGTGCTGTCTCATTACGAATTTCATTATTTTGTCGCCCCAATGACAGTAATAATGTAAAATGGTGTTGATGTATCTTTTTAAATGTGTTTGAGGGACTCGTACCAAAGCCAACGGGGCCCTGTCTATTACTGAAAGTTCTCAGTCTATCCTTCAAGCGAGCAAAGGTTGCGGAACCCTAAAATAAAATCAAATTCTTTACAAATAGTGTAGAGTACATAATTGTATGTATATTCTCAAACTCACATATATAATGATGCCACGCAAACGACATCAATACTTAGGTAGTTAATATAAGTATTTTCGTCACCTGGATTCGAGGCCAACTTTTTATTTCAGGATGCAGTGGGCAGCACTTGTCTGTTTACGAAGTCGATTTATGATCGATTAATGGGTGTTTTGATCGTAATCCTTATAAATAGGTAATTGAGGTTATTCAATAACTTTAGCGAATAGCTATCCATTAATATTGAAACACTGTCTAATTTTTGAAGATAATGTTGAAGCTACATGACAACAATTTGTCTAGGATGGAGCTCACCCTAGACACTACAAAAAACACCGGATTTTTTTATGAAAATCCGGTTTTGTCCTTCTTTCGGTTTGTTTTGTGATCAAACTAAATCCAAAAAGGCAGGACGCTAAATATTTCATTGCAATTTTCATCTTAGCCTTGTGCTATTTATTGTCTTTCGACGGACGACGGCCGATATGGCCACACAATGGACTATTATTATGATTCTAATTATTTTTCTATACCCAGGTGCCAGCCCCATAAAGCTGCGGATAGTACTACTGATTGGACTCGCGTCCAATATCGATGTGGGAATTAAATTAAGGTTACGAGACTCACTGTCATACTCGGAGTCGGCGTAGTCAGAGCGAATTCCCATTAGATTTGATTTGAAAAAAAAACCCGCTTCAATGCTTATGAGACGGAAGATAGACTTTTGCACGTAATAAATATATGACATGACTTTATAATGTAAATACATTTTCAAAAATCGCTATGCGTTTCTTGGAATACATTATAACAATTTCGTAATAACAAAAATAGATTATCCTTTAAAGCAAGAGGTAACTTTATGATTATTTTCTATCGGCTAGTATTTAATTGCACATCAAAAATACTAATTTGCACAGCAAAAAAGGATCAGCAAAACACTTTTTATGTTTTATAGTAGTTTATGAGACTGATACATACTAGAGGGCATTAAAACTCGAAGAAGGCGAGTTTCATAATAATATCACTCGAGAGTTTTAATGCCTAATTATGTACAGTTGCATACACTAGTTTATATACACACATACCATAAGCTCTCTTTGAAGTGTTCAGGAACCGCTTGGACCGGCATTGTGGCTCTGCAGTTGTTTAGCTTGTTCTGTAGTACCAACTTCACAGACAAAGTAGGGGCAGCACGCAGGCGGGCATCGGCGTTCGAAATTTGAATGTCATAATATGTAGAAAATTTACACATTATGGTCATAATGTTCAATATTCAGATAAGAAATGAGTTTTTACAAAGTAGTTTAACATTATGCTGATCGTAACTTACGGTTTTTGGACGCAGTAAAGAGGGTTTATGATACGTGTGTAGATAAAATATTTTAAGTGTACTCAAGTTATGTTTTAAGTATTTTTTGTTGTTGTTGCATGTTCAACCTAACACGTAGGATAAAGGGGGCTTCGCTTTGCTCACCCTTTACTCTTTAACTAAGCTACCGCAACATTTGGCCCTGATATTTGCTTGCAAATCAGTATTTTTGGTGTGCAGTTTAATATTTCCCTTTTCTATCGATGAAATAGTATCCCTTTGTAATTGTAATCTACCTCCACCACAAACACGATGCAGTATATCAGCGTTAAAAAAATGTTACTTTAAACTATCACGGTACCTACTTGTAGTATCGTGAAAGTTGTACTACGACAAGCAATTTTACGAATTCGCCCTTTTAATGATTCATTATGGATTAATTAGAAACAACTATTCAAATTTGGATTCGGATATATGGTTCATTAAATAACTCTGTCAGGCACGGATGCTCAACCAACAAAACTCATAGTTTAACAGATACTCAGTGTTATGCGCCAGAGTGACATTTAAGCGGCACTTTATTCGAGCAGTCTGTTATCCAACGTAATGCAACGAAAACGAATTCAATTGCATGTATGGAGATGGATGAACAACCTGGTTTTAGCATCGGTGGAGCCAATGAAAACGTAGAGTTTTCTTTTAGAGCGACCTATATCTGTGCGTACCTACATGTAAGCATAGTTACACAGCTGCACTAAAGTCAAATTAACAAATAGAGAACAGTTTACAAAGGACAATCTTGTAGTAAACAGCAACCGCTTGGCGCTTACTGGCGTTCGAGCGGAGGGTTGGTTGGATTTTCCCGCTCAATTTTCCTCGACGGTTTACGTCAGTCGGCGATGACCGCCTGTCGGGAAGGCCGGTTTTCCCGCGCTCGGTGCCCAGTTCCCGCCGAATAAGTTCGCGTCGTCGTGAAAAAAAAAGTTTATTCAGGTCTTTCATCGGGTCTCAATTTGTGGCTTCTGTAATTATTTTGCGTTTTGTTTTCGCTGTGCATTTAACTACGTTTTTTTGAGAATTGATTATGCGTTATGTTTGTTGTTTTCGGTTGAGTGCCTAAATAAATAGAGGCGATGGCTGAGTCTGGCGACAGCGATAAAGAGGAGAATATGGAGGGTAAGTGTAAACTTGTTAATTCATAATAATTAGGCATTTAAGTAAAAATGTTGAGCGAAATCGGGAAAAATTTTGAACCATAGTGAACACGGTGAACAGTTTGAACATTATTTTCGTTAATATTCTACCTATTTGATGACCTCTGTGGCACTGCGGTTGTGGCTCTGCCTGCCATGCGAGGGGTCCCGGAGTCGATCCCCGGCTAGGAATACAGAAAAAAAACCCCAGGTCTTAGATGTTTATTTGTGTCTGACGTCACTGTTTCTGGTTCCAACGACACAGTGTATCCTAGTGTGGGGTCAGATGCAATTTATGTGCCTGTATGTAAATGTTTATGTTTATGCTTATATGCATGGAAAGAGAAGATATGTTACCCTTAGTACCGGAGACACAGGCAATCAATTAATGAGTCTCGTCATCGTCGCCTTGACTACCATTTGATTCTTACCGTAAGTATTATCAAGGTTAACAATAGGCAAACTTTTAAACTCTTAAAACAACTTCTTTCTACTACTTTAAAATGTATCCAAGAGAAGTACCTAGCAACGGGTACCCGGGTAATGAATTCCTTAGCAACAGTTGCAACTTGCAATGCAACACGCTTGCCGGATTAGAGAGTGATACAAACTAAATATTTAGCTACAATTTTACTTTTGAAAATATAAATACATATATTTAAAATTGTAAACGTAAATAACGGTCTCGGGTTACCCGGAATATTGTTAAAATCGAGAACATAAAATTTCATACGTTAACCTAAAAGTCAACAAGAGTCAACTATTTCGTAGCAGGCGTGTGAGCAAACTGTTACCTCTCTCTCTCGCCAATGTAAGCATCTCTCTTGTATCCATGCCCCGCTACCTTCTTTATGCGGCATTCAGACGCCAACAAAATGTGCGCCAGCTGTAACACTATTCACAATTTCGTTTATTGTTCCGGACAATTCATTGCAGTTTAGTTGAATTGGCCGGTCATTTGCCTTCACGACTTTGGCACTGACAGTGAAACAGTTGGCAACTGGCTACCTCCGGGGAACTATTCCAACGAATTTATCTTCTATCCAGTCTGTGGAAAGGTCTAAATTTATGTATCGACTACTTACGTGGTGATTCTGAGTGTGTGAGAAACATGTTGGGCGATCTAATTTACGGCTTATTCTGTTTATGATAAAGTCTATTTATGCATGTGTGTGTGTGATAGTGATTTAGGGTGTTACTGACTTGTTGATTTGTTTCTCTCACAGATTTTGCATCTCTCATGAAACTCCTTCTTTTCGTTTCTCTTACCATTTGCAATTGCATTGCACTGAATTGTGGATAAGTTTAGCTACTTAATATCAACGCGGTTGCTCACGCCGCGCCGCCCCACTGTGATGGAAAATATAATGTACTTATTAATGTTATTTGTACAGTAAATACTTATGACTGCGAGAGAGGATTTCAGCTTCAGCTTACTTTTAGAAGAATAGGATAAAAATAAAAAAGGCTTTGCACCGATCTTAAGAGGACTAACACAGCAACATAACTTAATATTTTTAATAACGATAAAATAAATATCAAATTACACAAATTCAAATCCGGTGCGAAATTTTAAAAACAATAATTGTTTGTAATTTGTAATTTCTTTATTGTACTACCCAAAACAGACATACAGATAAATTATAATAGAAAAACATGTACAAAGGCCATGTAGGAAAGGTGATGGTTGAGCGGGGGAAGACCTGCGCGTACAATTACAATTGCTACAAGTACAATTGCTGCTACAAGTACAATTGCTAAAAATAGACTGCATACACAATTACTTAAATACAACAACGTAACAATATATATGTCACCGTAAGATAGCAAAAACCGTAATTTGATGAAATAAGGTATTAGGTGATTAACTATCGACAGCTAGTAAACCAGACCGACAGGGTTTAGAATTTAAATTTCTTTTATTCTTACATGTCAACCTAATACAAACCTTCACCTAATCTATCGCAGTATGCCCTGGTATTTCGTTTACAATTCAAGTTTAAGCCAGTTTACTATTTAACGGTTAGTATATATTGGTATATACATATTAACCGTTAAATAATAAAATGATATATGTAAAGGGAGAGATAGTGCTTATTTAGCCGGTTTTTGAATATATTTAGACATGGACTGTCCCTGATAGTGCAGGGAAGCTCATTCTACAGTCGTATGGCTCGGATTCTGAACCCGTGCTTGTAGGCTGCAGTGGAGCGATTTGGAGCCATAGAGTCATCAGAGTCAGAGTCATTTTTTATTGAATATAAATAAATAAATTATCTTATTCAACGTCAAAATTATACTTACTTATAACTACAAGTCAATTTTTTTTTATATAAAAAAAAGACTACACCGTTTCGGAAGGTGGGCCTCGGGGTTAAGAAGAAACGGCAAGAAACTCCCCCATACCTTTTTTTTTTTAAAAAGTAACTTTACAACAGGTACTGGTTTCGGTCTAAGGAAATTCGCCGGCGAGTGATAGACTTGATCCATCGCCCCTCGTCCAATTTCTGTGCGCTGAGATGGTATGGACCATGCAGTTTTGTCATCTAAGTATTCCTTAATACTATAATAGGACTTTCTTATCAGCTCATTTTTAACATAGTTTTTGAACCTCTTTTCAGGAAGGATCAATGATTCCTGTGGTATTTTATTGTAGAAGCGAATACAGTGCCCCATGAATGATGTGCCTACTTTACTTAGTCTAAATAATGGTAGTGCTAACCTATTTTTATTTCTAGTGTTAATTGTATGGCTATCACCTACAATTTTAAATAAAGCTATGTTTTTTCTTACATGCATGATATTTTCGTATATATATTGACAGGTAACCGTAAGTATATTAATTTCTCTGAATTTTTCTCTTAATGATTCTCTAGCATCTAATTGATATATCACCCTGATCGCCCTTTTTTGTAAGAAAAATATCGTATTTATATCTGCTGCTCTCCCTCAGAGCAATATTCCTTAAGACATAATACTGTGAAAATAACTAAAGTAAACCAATCTGGCAGTTTCAACATCTGTAAGATATCTGATTTGTCTGACCGCAAAAGCGGCTGAGCTAAGTCTTCGTGCGAGATTAGTTATGTGAGGACCCCATTGAAGTTTCGAATCTATAGTGATTCCGAGAAAGATTGTGTCTTCAACGAGGTCCAATCTTTCAGATCCTATTCTAACACTGCTTTCAACCTGTCGTACTTTAGGCAAACAAAATTTGATACATTTAGTCTTCTTTGAGTTTAATAACAGGTTGTTTACATTGAACCAACTTAACACATGAGAGAGTGTACTATTTGCGTCGTCTAGAATTTCTTCTTGTCTTTTCACCTTGAAAATAATAAATGTGTCATCAGCAAATAGAACAATCTGAGTAATTTTTTCCACCATATAAGGCAGGTCATTCATGTACACTAAGAAAAGGAACGGACCTAAGATAGAACCCTGGGGTACACCAATATTCATATGGGTTCCAGTGGACTTGCATCTTTTTACATCTACTTTTAGTAATCTTTCCATTAAATAAGATTCCATTAATTTTAACGCATTATCTTTGATACCATAGTGTTGAAGTTTGAGCAAAAGAGTTTGATGGTCCACACAGTCAAAGGCCTTGGAAAGATCACAGAAAATACCAACCGCATCCTGTGATCCTTCCCACGCACTATAAATGTGTTCTACTAGCGCTACTCCGGCGTCTGTTGTTGATCTGCCTTTAGTGAATCCGAACTGTTTTTTGTGGAGTAGCCCAGATGCATTGAAGTGAGAGAGTAGTTGACTCAATATGACCTTTTCAAACACCTTGCTCAACACTGGCAATACAGATACAGGTCTGAAGTTGGCAGGCTCTTGTTTACTACCGGATTTGAAAAGTGGTATTAATCTGCTCATTTTCATGAGGTCAGGAAAAACTCCGTTTGCTATACAACTATTGAATGTGATTGCCATGTATGGTGCAATCACATCGATTACTGATTTAACCACGTTAACCGACATGCCCCATAAATCTTCAGTCTTTTTCATGCTAAGAAGTTTAAATGTTTTAACTATAGTTATAGAGCATATTGTCTTGAAGTTAAAGCCATCCTTGTTTTGGGGCACATTTTCAACCAAGTAATCTAAAGACTTTTCAGAAGAGGATGGTAGTGCTTCTGTTGTTATTATTGGTATGGCACTGAAGAACTTTTCAAATGCGTTAGCAACGTCCTCGTTTGATGAGAGTAATTGGTCGTTAACTTTTAAATTAAAACTAGATTCACTAGACCTAACCTTGCCTGTCTCTTTTTTAATAATGTTCCATGTAGTTTTAATTTTGTCGCCAGAAGCTTTGATTTTATTGTTAAGATGTAGGCACTTGGCTTTGTGGCAGTCTTTCCTAAAATTTTTAGAATAATTTTTGACAAAGACGTTAAACTCAGGACTGTGATCATAGGATTTTTGCTCATAAAATTTCATATAGTCTGGACCTGCCCTGTCTTAAATCCTCTGTTGCCCATTCAGAGAATTTTGATTTGTTGTCCGGTCTCACTTTTGTCAGATTGAAAACCCTTTCAAATTCCGCAGATACAGATTTGAAGAAGCTGGAATATAATGTGTTCGGATCTTTACAGTAAGGTGTTAACGGTAGACTTGACACTAGTCCACTACGAAATTTTTCCATTTTCTTCAAAGTTACTGGTCTACACAATACTTTAACGGACTTTATAGCATTACTTTCTTCAAATACTACAATCTGACCAGTGTGGTCTGAACTTAATGCCTTAACTATTTGTTTATCGTGAATACTACATTCACAGAATACGTTATCTAGACAAGTAGCGGAGGTAGCCGTTATTCGTGTAGGCGCCAGAAAGACATTGCACATATTGTAAGACTTAAATACTGCTAGGATCCTAGTGCGAATAGAGCGGTTTGCGGTGTCTAGTAAATCTACGTTAAAGTCGCCGCAAACTATGACGCGTTTGGACTTGTTTCTGGATGTAAGTTGAAGAACTTGTTCCATCACTGATTCAAGACTGAGACTTCAGCATTCATTTCGCTAGAAAGACTAACAATATCCTTTCGTTCTTTACACTTAAAACCATCTTTTACTAAAATTAAGGAACCACCTCTTGTTTTAGTCTCCATATGATGCATAGAGGCCATATGAGTTATCCGAGGCCTGCTTGAAGAAAGAAATTCGAAGCGATCACGCAGAAAGTTAGGGTAACGACGGTTGCACAAAATATTATAAAGGAATCACAGGATATGAGAGTCCCGTCGAAGCCGAATCGGTAGCCACTTCAGCTCCCTGCGATGCTGAGATGGTCATCCTTGCGCAGTCCGAAGATGACCCGAATCACGAGATTTGAAGTCGTTCGAGTTTGTTCTTCATTTGCGCTGACCCAGCAAACATCAGCATAATCAATGAGAAATTGTTTAAAACTAATTTTGTGATAACTTCGGCAGAATTTTCTATTGAGCAAAAATAATAAAATTATATTTATTTTATACGTTCACGATTCCTTACTGACACTCACTCAGCTAGTATAAAGAAGTAACTGCTTTAATACTACTCTTATTTCGCGTAACTTAAGATTTACAAAAAATTGCGTCAATGAAAATTGAAAATCTTTCCGATAAATACATACCCGATAACGGGTATTTTGAAATACTACCCGTGGAATAACTCAAAATGCCCCGGTCGATTCGGTTTTTTTCCGTTGACTTCTTCCTTCTCCCACCTATAGCAACCACGGATTATCTTTAATGCGATGGTCAATGTCAATTATACAATTTCTATAGAATGTCACAGTAGACCCTAAATTGTTTAACTCACTTTCTACATGTCTGCTGATTTGTACAGAGGAGTGAAAATAAAGTCGCTCAGGATAATGAGGAGCTATCAAACAATAGCTCCGGGGTTATCCATTGTTTACGGGATACCATGCCCCCATAATCTAATCGAGCCACCCAATCACTCAACACATCAACGCCATGATTGCAATCAACAAGTGGCCATGTAACCTGCCTGGGCTGTATTTGCCGGCCACCCCTAATGGGGGTCATGAACGAAATGGCCACTTTACTTCCAGCCACTCCTCTGGACAAATTACATGAAGAATTGCCTTTTGAAACTTGCCCTTTGCTGGTGTCGAAATTAGTAAAATTGTTATTAATGATTGATATTACGGAATTTGAATATAACATAATTGTTATAACGTATTTTTATAAAATATGTTTTTATTTACAGAAAACAAAGAAATGATGATTTTGTTCACAAACGAAGTAAATTGGAACAGAACAATATTTATAAAATGAAGAGTAAATAGTTTTGAATATTTTAATACAATTTTTTTTCCGATTTTTCACGCAGTGCATAGCTGTTTTGACAGTGACTTATTGGATTTAGATCTTATCATAATTCATAACTCCAGCGCAGGGCGGCGCGCGGCATTTGGCTGTAAATCTTTTTATATCTGTCTCTAACTCCCAGTTTCTGAAAGTCTGGTCAAATTTAACAGGCGAAGGTTAATTCAAAATGGCGGCTCGTGATTGGATAAAATTACTTAAAAAATACTTTTTATCAAGTTGTCACAGCTAATTTGAGCGTAAGTTTACGATCTAAATAAACTGAACTGAAACTTGTTACAGTCTCCTTAGAAAATTATGGTAATTTCACGCTTCAGTTGGACACGTCCACTGCTCTGTGTCAGAGTCCCGAGATGTCTCGGTTAGTTTAGTGAGATAACAAGATATATTTGCCTAGCTATATCTGGCAATCTATCTCGATCTAAAATGAGGCAAATACTTATTATCTGTATCTGATATACATAGTATTGTGCAGCCCCGTTGTTCAGAAACTCAAATCATACACATATACATTTACAAATGGCCAAACATTTCTGCTCGCTTTTGTACACTATTTTAATGAATAGCTTGTTATTTACGTTATTTTTGGGCAATAAAAAATCCTGAAGAAATACGAACTTGGTCACTGTTCTAATAACTGAGCTCATTCAGTATTTTAGTTGCTAGTAGTATCTTCGGACGTAAAAATTATTGTAGGTTTTAAAGAATGCTTCGTAGGAACTTTTGCGGCTTTGCTACAATTGGTAAGTATTTGTAAAGGAATGAACATAAAATCATAATCATTTACATACATGCACATAAATTGCTTCTGGCCCCACACTAGGATACCCTTTGTCATGGGAACCAGAAACAGCGACGTCACACACATACAAACATCCAAGACCTGGGTTTTTTTCTGTATCGCCAGCCGGGGATGGAACCCGGGACCTCTCGCATGGTAGGCAGAGCCACAACCACAGCGCCACAGAGTTCGTCGACAAATTGGCGGTAAACTGTGGCAATGTTACAGTTTTCCCATAAACTTAACGACAATTTGACACTAACTGCGTTGGATTTTAGTTACTGAATAAGAGAATTGCCGTCAAATTCAGTAACTGTTACAGGTTCACATTTTTCGGTCGATTAGAGTTACTGAACAACTATGATTTAGCTACTCTTCATTCATCATTGGCAGCTTTTTTGCGCTTACTGGTGGGTAAAAAAAGCCTATTGCTTTATGTGCCAACTTGCTCTTTTTGGACAATTAATTATTCAGTATAATTTATTAGGGTTCCGTACCCGTAGGGTGCCAAACGGGACCCTATTACTAAGCCTCCGCTGTCCGAACGAAGAAAAGAAACGTAAAATCTAAACCCTGTCGGTCTGGTTTACTATCTGTCGATGGTTGATCAACTAACGGTTTTGACAACCAACACAATTTATGAAAGCTTAAGTCTAAAATTTGGCTGACTTTTTTCGTAGTCAAGCTGATAAAGTCAAAGTCAAAGTCAAATTACTTTATTACTGTAGATATTTACATATACTTAGCAAACGTCATTTTTTGCCTCTTCTCTACATTGGACCACTGTGGGAGAAGAAGGGCGTAGAAACTTCCACAGATTGATTTTTAGATCTCTTTTAAAAATAGGTTGTGCTTAACTAATACAAATATGAAAAATTTAATTGTTATGATTAATGAGCAGGAATAATTATTACAAAATTATTAACAGCAAGGTCTGTGTTGAGCCAGATTAACCCCATACAGTCCTGTCATTTAAGTAATCTTGAACATTGTAATATCCCTTTTTCGACAAAGTCGCTTTAACATGCTTTTTAAATTGCTCAAATGGCAATTTCAAAATCTCCCGAGGTATCTTATTGAAGTAGAGAATGCACTGACCCTTGAAAGAATTGCTAACCTTCGCGAGTCTAAAACGGGGCGCACATAGTCTGTGATTATTTCTTAGGTTAACATTATAGCTATCGCTAAGTTTGGAAAATGTTGTAAGGTTCTTGCGTGCATACATTATATTTTCGAAAATAAATTGACTAGCTACTGTGAGTATGTCAATTTATTTATATAGCTCTCTTAAGGAGTCTGTTCGTTTTAAATTATAAATTGCTCGAATAGCACTTTTCTGTAAAATAAAAATAGTTTGAATATCCGCTGCTTTCCCCCACAACAAGATACCATAGGACATCTCCTATGAAAGTAACTAAAATATACTAGCCTAGATGTAGCCACATCCGTGCTTTGTCTGATGTTTCTAACAGCGTAAGCGGCAGAACTTAATTTACCAGCCAATTTATCTATGTGGGGTCTCCACTGCTATTTGCTATCAATGGTTATTCCAAGAAACTTCGTATCATTTACTAATTCTAACGTGCTGTTGTCTAACGCTAAACTGGTCTCAACTTGCCTGACATTTGGAAGTGAGAATTTGATACACTTGGTTTTACCAGCGTTTAACAATAAATTATAAACTGTGAACCAATTCAAGACTAAAGACAATACACCATTAACATTATCAAAATCTCTCTTTTTGTCTTTCAATTTTGAAGACCATTGAAGTATCATCAGAAAACAACACTATGTCAGTTAATTTCTCCACCATGAAAGGCAGATCATTAATATATACCAGGAATAAGAAAGGGCCTAATATGGAACCTTGTGGAACGCCAATTTTAACACCCGATCCATCAGATTTTACGCCGTTAATTTCTGCCTTTTGGATTCTATTGCTTAGGTATGATCTTAGTAGATCCAACGCTTTATTTCTAACTCCGTAGTGATTTAATTTAATAAATAGCGTATTATGATCAACACAATCAAACGCCTTCGACAGGTCGCAAAAAACTCCGATAGAATCCTGTGCGGCCTCCCATGCAGAATAAATATGAGATATAAGGGCAATACCTGCATCCGTAGTCGATTTACCCCTAGTGAAACCATATTGTTTAGCGGGGAGTTGTTTTGTACGGTTGAAGTGTGAGAGCATTTAATTGATTATAATATTTTCAAATATTTTACTTAGTGTTGGAAGAACAGATATTGGTCTGAAATTTGAAGGATCGCCCTTATCTCTCGACTTGAACAGAGGTATCAGTTTACTGTGTTTCATGAGGTCTGGAAAAGCCCCATCGTCAACACATTTATTGAATATATAAGCTAAGTGTGGGGCTATAACTAGAATGACTGAACCAATGACTTTGACTGATATACCCCACAGGTCTTCCGTATTTTTTAAGTTAAGTAATTTAAACGTTTTGACAATGTCCTGGGGATATACATGATGAAATTTTAAATATACATTACTGACGCTAGTGTTATTTTTTAATAAAGTCTCTGCTTCATATGGAGATGAATTTAGACGGTCTGTTGTGAGTACGGGTACATTGGTGAAGAATGTTTCAAAAGCTCGAGCAACATCAGCATTGGATTTAACAACATCATCACCTATCTTTAGGCAGAAATCATTGTCCCTTGGTATAACTTTGCCAGTTTTGCGGTTTATTATTTGCCAAACTGTTTTCATTCTATTATTTGAATTTTGAATTTTTCTATTAATGTGTAAAGTTTTTGCAGTTCTACAAACCAACTTGAAAGTTTTGGAATATTTTTTAACATAGTCATGAAATTTTCGATCAAAGTCATAGGTTTTTTTATCATAAAGGTCATACAAGATAACTCTACTTTTACGAATTCCAAACGTTGCCCAGTCATTAAATTTAGATTTACCGTTTTAGTCACTGACTTTCTTTAGTTTGAAAACTTTATTGAATTCTGTCTGAATAATGTTGAATAAGTCTGAGTAGATTTTGTTTGGGTTTTGTTCATTAAAATCCGGTACTGGCCAATTTATATCTAAGTTTTTCGTATATGTCTCTAGTCTATGGGATGTAATAGGCCTATAAAATGATGGACCAGTCTTATCCTTAATAGCAATTGGGAATGAAACTGTTTGACCACTGTGATCGGAAGGTAAGCAGTTAATTACACTTTTACTTGTGAATGCACAGTCAAAAAAAACGTTATCTAAGCAAGTTTGGCTAGTCGGCTCTAAAAATACATAACTTTTAAACCACTAACTAACGATTTTAACAAACTATGCCTAACAATTATTGCAGGAAAGCCTAGTCGTATCGCCTTTGTACATATGTTTTCTCTTAATGTATCTGTTTTAAATAACTGTGTTCAATAAAGAATTATGAATTATGAATGAATAATATTTACGAAATTCGCATTAAAATCCGTTTGCGAGCTAGATTGCAACAGACATACGACAGATCAACGCTTCAAACTTATTATACTACACCTCTTTTTCCGTCGTGGGTTAAAAATAGGTCACTGTGCATCGAATGAATGTACTTGCTGGGAAATAAAGAAGTGCCATTTTACTTAAACTACGACAACGGTTGTAACATTTTACTGCAAATGTATTCATGAACTTGGAAGGTCAGCTGTTATGAGTTGAGTGTGCTCGAAGCATCGACAGTAGTCCACATGAATCTGTGAGTCTTTGGCTTTCCTTGTTGCATTTTATTAGTAAGTTATAGGTAAAACCGCCGCATAGCAACATTTGAAGACCCGAATGGCCGAGTCGGCAGTGACCCTGCCTACGAAGGGAAGGATCCCGGGTTCGAATCCCGGTGGGGACAAATATCTGTTTGATGAGAACGGATGTTTGTACCCCAGTCATGGTTGTTTATCTATCTAAGTATAATATTTATCTATATAAGTACGTGTATCGTTGTCTAGTTAGTACCCAAGATACAGAGAATCCTAGTCTGTGGCTAGATCAATGTGTGTAAATAGTGTCCAAGGTATTATTATAAAGAAAAAACATCTTATTCGCTCATCACTGGCTAATGGTGGGCACGACTGTGCCTTTGACTTCCTTTATGGAAAAAGGTGTGACGCTTTGTTTTATTAAAGCATGGTTTCTAAGAGGAGATAATAGGTTGACCTGTAATAGGGTTAAATTAAATATTAATAATAAATAATATATGTAGCCGATTATGTCCCCACCGAGGTCCTTTACCCGGATACGGGTAAGATTAAGCCATACTCCACCACGCTGGCTCAGTGCGGGTTGGTGGGGGGTTTACGACCACTACCACGTAGCGATAGAAGCCGGGACCTGCTGCTTAAAGTGTCATCCGAAACACTGAACGTCCGATAATGTACTTAAGATAAATTAGTTATCTCATTATTACATGGTCAGGTTTCGAACCTGCATCTCCTGCGTGAGAAGCAAGCGTGAAACCCATTATACCACGGACTCAAAATAAATAAATAATTATGACTATAGTAGGTTCATTAGCAACTGAGCGAATTCTGGGCGATAAATAATTTTTATCGGACCTCTCGCTTGCACTCACGGGGCTTTTGGCGAGGCGACAGTGATGCTGGTAGCGGCGTTTTCTTGCCATCGAAACCATACAGCATGTATACTTCCTCGCACATCCTTGCTGACAGCTTGTTTTATTGCCCCGACGGTAAGTTGCTAATGGCCCTACTATAGCGAAAAGCGTAGCTTTGTTTAGTACTAACAGACGATCGGATTTGGTCCGGCCCGTACCAAGACCTTTGTTCGCTCCAGACCATATTCGATCGTGTGGAGAGCGGTCCACCGGACATTATTATTATCAACATCGGTCTGGTTGGTCCGGTCGTTTACACATCGAACATGGTACGCTCCGGACCAAGTCTGGTCGTGTGGACGACGCACCGTACCGTTTGGTGGTTTAGTCATAAATTAAGGGCGCGCACAAGGTGATTGAGGTAGTATGGAGCGCCTGCGAAACTTTTAGATTTTTTGCTGGCACCACATTACAATAATTTCAGTCCATAAAATATATTTAAGTTTTATTTTTTGAAGTTTTTTTGGAAAATAAATGAATAATAAGAATAAATTTTAGTGATATTCGGCAGAACTAAACATGAACTAAACCCACTTTGTCAAAGTTCAATCATACAGTTGCAATAGTCTCTTCATAGAGTGCACCACAAATTGTTCTGGATTGCGGCATAGTCATCATTAGCTGGGGGGGAAATTCGTAAGAATCGTGCGCTTTGTGCCAATTATTTGAAATTTGGTAAGGTTTTTGGTATTTACTCTTCACCTATTTCAAGCTACTGCAGTATTTTGCCCTGATATTTGCTGTGAAAATCAGTATATTTGCTGTAAAATGTGTGATGTGCAGTTTAATATATCCCCTTTGAAATCAATTTTAAGATAAAAATATTTTTATATTGCCCAATTTTGTCTCAATTACTACTCGACAGATTTTTATTTCTGACATATCGAAGAACGGATATTCTTTGAAATATCGTGATTGAATTATGATATTTTCGTACGAGATGCTCAAAAATGACACTTTATATATCATGCATATCTCACCTAAAGCAAGTTATTATAACTCTAGGCTTTAGCGGTCATATAAAGTAGTACTGAATTTCATTATATTAGGTCCTTACATATGAAATTGGCGTTTCGCCGTACTGGCCACTTTGATCTCAAATATCTCCTCTATGGTTAGGAGTTCCAAATTAAAATTTATACAGCTATTTACTCATGTATTCGTGTTTCTAAAATTATAATTCATTTGTTTTTTCCTCAAATGTTTATTTTCTTGCGTCACTCAGCTTACAAAATGGAAATCTTGAAATATCGCGTTATTTACGAGTATGAGTTCTACCGTGGCACCAGTGCTGCAGAAACGGCTCGAAGGATTAATGATGCGTATGGCGATGGTGCCGCAATAGAAAACACAGTGCGTTTTTGGTTCCAAATCAAATCAAATCAAATCAAAAATCATTTATTTCCATAGGATGTTGTTACATCACTTAGATCCGTCATTACATTTTTTTGGGTGAGTTCACTAACGCAATGGCGGAATCTGTGGAGAAGAGCTCACCGAAGAAACTCCACAGTCGTCGCATCTTTTGCGTTTCCTTTTTTAAATAAAATATTGTCAAATTACAAAATGAATGCTAATTATATATCGAAACAGCCTGTTACTCAAACAATCTATTCCCATGGACATCTGTCCTCTAAGTAATCAGATATCCTATAGTAACCTTTTTTATACAATTTCTGTTTTATTATTATTTTAAACTTGTCTAAAGGTAAGTTTTTAATATCAGTAGGGACCTTATTGTAATAGCGTATACAATTGCCTTTAAAAGAATTACTAATTTTATGTAGTCGGCTTACATAAGCAACCAACTTGTCTTTATTTCTAGTATTAAAATTGTGTATATCACTGTACTTCTGAAAATTAGTTATATTTCTTTTTACATACACAAGATTGTCATAGATATATTGAGACGCAAATGTCAGAATATTGATTTCTTTAAACTTTTCCCTCAGTGACACTCTAGGCCCTAATCTATAAATTGCACGAACAGCCCGTTTCTGCAGAATAAATATACTATTAGCATTCGCAGCGTGACCCCACAATAAAATACCATAGGTCATTAGACTATGAAAGTAACTAAAGTAGACTAGTCTAGCGGTGTCTACGTCGGTAAGAGCTCTAATTTTTTTAACTGCGACCGCTGCCGAACTCAGTCTGTTCGACAATTTATTTATATGAGGATCCCATTGTAGTTTGGCGTCTAAAGTAATGCCCAAAAAGACAGTCGACTGCACAAGGTCCAATCTCTGTCCTTTTATAAATATGTCTGTAGTTAGCGGGTTCACATTGGGTAACACGAATTTAATACATTTCGTTTTCTTTTCATTAAGTAATAAATTGTTATCAGTAAACCAGTTCACTATACTAGAGATAGCATTGTTTACCTCGTCATAATTTGATTGCTGTCTTTTAACTTTAAATATCAAAGAAGTATCATCGGCAAACAATACTAACCCATGTTTTGCTTTAACAAGGTAAGGTAAATCATTAATATATACTAAAAACAAGAAAGGACCAAGAATTGAACCTTGCGGTACGCCCATACTTATTGAAGACCCTTTCCCATCTTTTCCCATTAACATCGACCATCTGAACCCTATCTGTTAGATATGACTCCAGAAGGCCAAGTGCCTGATCTTTTACACCATAATGGCGTAACTTCCTGACAAGAGTGTCATGATGGACGCAATCAAAAGCCTTGGATAGATCGCAGAAGACACCTATTGCATCCATTGCGTCTTCCCAGGCATCAAAAATATTGTCGATTAGTTCAACACCAGCATCGGCTGTTGAACGACCCTTTGTGAAACCAAAATGAGCAATATGAATTAAATTATTGTGATAAAAATGACTTTGCAATTGATTAAGTATAAGTTTTTCAAATATTTTGCTAAGCGTTGGTAGTATCGATATGGGTCTAAAATTGGTGGGGTCTGATGTACTACCAGCTTTGAATAAAGGTATAACTTTACTTAGTTTCATCAAGTCAGGAAACACACCATTATCTATACATTGATTAAATATACAACAAAGGTGAGGTGCAATACAATCTACAATGGAACTAATAATTTTTACTGATAGACCATGGGCGTCAGCTGTCTTTTTCATTTCCAGGGATTTAAACGCTTTTACAATGTCTTCATTATTTACGTGCCTAAATTTAAAATCTGTTTTACATTCCTCAATGTTTTGTTTAAGTATAGATTCAGCAGCAGCGGGAGATGAATTTAAAGACTTGGTTGTTGAAACTGGAATGTCCGTAAAGAAATTTTCGAAAGCATTTGCTACTTCTAGGTCTGTACTTAGCAATTGATTATCTATCTTAAGCTTGAAGTTATTATGTGTAGCTTTGGCCTTTCCAGTCTCTCTGTTTATAATTTGCCAAGTCGTTTTCATTACATTGCTACTAGATTCAATTTTGTTTTTAATGAAATTAGATTTAGCTACGGCACAAACGCGTTTAAAAATTTTTGAATAACTACGAACATAATCTAGAAAGGCCGTATTTTTGTTATATGATTTCTCTTCATAGAGTTCATATAATCTTCGTCTGCTCCTATGAATTCCAACTGTCGCCCAATCACTAAACAAAGCTTTGTTATTAACTTTTATAGTTTTTGATTTAAATACCGTATCATATTCATTTTTGACAAGGTTAAATACTGAGTTGTACAACAAATTTGGATCGTCACTGTATGGTATTTCCCATAGTTTATCTAAAATATTATTCCTGTAGTGTTCAAGCCGAGTGTCACTAACGGGCACACATGTAATATCCTCTTTTTGGTCCTTTTTTATTTTAATATTGAATATACCTATCTGACCAGAGTGGTCAGAGGTTAATTTATTGATGACCGATTTGAAAATGGGCGTAATTTTAGTAAATATATTGTCAATGCAGGTAGCAGATGTTGCAGTAATTCTAGTAGGCTCCAAAAACAGATAGTTCATGTTGTGACATAAAAATAAAGATTTTAATCTAGTACAAATATTATTATCCTCTAACAGATTAACATTAAAATCACCACAAATTATAAAAAAATTGTTTTATCGCTGATTTTAATCAACACTTCATCCATTTTCTTTTCGAATAAATCAAAGGATGAATCTGGTGGTCTGTATACGCTCATTACAATAAGTTGTTCAAGTTCAATACAGGCTATTTCCATGGTACGCTCAACAGACAGGCTCACTATGTCAACTCGTTCCTTATATTTAAAACTATTATTTACAAGTATTAAGGAGCCACCGCGATCAGCTGTTTTTCTGTTGAACGAACGTTTTCGTTCTGGAAATTTCGACCTGCAGAACAAGCCCCGTGGACTGCCGGAGACCAAAGTTGATAATGAAGAATTGAAGGCTATTGTGGAAGCGGATCTATCGCAAACCACGTCCGAGTTAGCTGCAGGCTGCGGTGTTAGTGATAAAGCTATTTTAATCCACTTGAAGCAAATTGGGAAGGTGAAAAAGCTTGAAAGGTGGGTACCTCACGAACTAAGTGAAGCAAATCAACAAACGCGCGTTGACTGCTGCGTTGCATTACTCACCCGGCACAATAATGACAGGATTTTATGTCGAACCTGTGATGAAAAGTGGATCCTGTACGATAATCAGAAGCGCTCATCGCAATAGCTGAACCCTGCCGAACCAGCCAAACCATGCCCCAAGCGAAAATTGTCTCCAAAAAAGTTACTTGTGAGCGTTTGGTGGACTAGTGCTGGTGTCGTTCACTACAGCTTTCTTGAATCTGGCCAGACGATTACGGCAGATGTCTATTGTCAGCAACTGCAAATTATGATGTAAAAGCTAGCTGCTAAACAATCGAGGCTGGTCAATCGCTCTAGGCCACTGCTGCTTCATGATAACGCTAGACCACACACTGCACAACAGACGGCTACCATATTAGAGGAGCTTCAATTGGAATGTCTAAAACATCCACCGTACTCTCCGGACCATGCTCCAACAGATAACAATTTATTTCGAAATTTGGATAACTTCTTTAAAGGGAAAAAAATCAACTCCGATGGGGCAGTCCAAACCGCCTTCAAAGATTTTATTTATTCCCGTCCGATTGTTTTTTTTAGTAAAGGGATCGAAGAACTACCTATAAGATGGCAACAGTGTATAAATAGCAAAGGTACATACTATGATTAAATAAATATATTATATTAAAAAAAAAACTACTTTATGTTCCTCCCATGCAAAACGCCAATTTCATATGTAAGGACCTAATATTACAACCATGATCAGGTTTAAAGGGATTTTCACTTCTCACAGTTGTTATTGCTATGGCCTTAAAATCTTATTTCGTCTAATACGCACGGCACTCATAGCCTGTTTTATCTTTACTGCACTCAGGACTAAGTCTTAATTTCACAACGACCTCGCTTCGCTCGGGAATTAAATCTGCAGGATAATGTAAAACTATTTGGTAAAAACTCATTTCTTATCTGTTTTTTTTTCTCGTTAGTTGGTCAACTATCGACAGGTAGTAAACTGTAGCATATTGCTTACTGTTTAACGCGTTATTTGATAAACTAACGGTTAAAACCGTTAAATAGTAATCTGGTTCAAACTTGAATTGGAAACAAAATACCAGGGCAAACACTGTGGTAGCTTAGGTGAAGACAAAAGGGGGCGAGCGCAGTGAAGCCCCCGAATAGTCTTCGTGTCAGGTTGACATGCAAGAACAAAATAAACGTAAATTCTTTACCCTGTCGGTCTGGTTTACTATCTGCCGATAGTTGATCAACTAACGCGTTAGTTTATCAGCTTACGGTTTTGACAATCTTATGGTGACATATACAACACTAGTTTACGTAAAGAAAGTGACGCTTAGCAACCCATTCGTATTTCGGCTAATTTTTCTCTGAAAGAAATGAACTGTTGAATTCAGGCCCCCTTGCAAAATCGAATTGGGCCGGTTTTCCATTCGTCTAAATCAAAAGGCTGACATTCGGGGAGGCTGGTTGTCAACGTTTCTGACGATACTTTATTTTAATGAAAACGGCATTTGGTATATATATATATAGGCATTTGCTTAAACGCCGGAACTTAATGAACGGCCCGGATTATTAATGAATTGCCTCATTTAACCAAATGGCGACGACATTTTTTTTACGGGCACAACATTATTTTTGGCCTGTATCGTGGGAACCAGAAAAAGCGACATCACTCATATATAAACATCCAAGACCTGGGCTTTTTTTTCTTTATCCCCAGCCGGGTATCGAACCCGAGACCTCTCGCATAGTAGGATGAGCCACAGCCGCAGCGCCACGGAGGCCGACATGGATCATGTTGAGCCATTCCGGGACTGAACACAAAGAAAAAGTTAATTCGGCGACTAAACTACTCACTCACCGTAAATAAACAACAAACTATAACAATAAATGACACAATTACATGTGAATTAAATATTCACATGATGCTACAACAAGGAAAACCATTTGCTCATAACATCGTATTGTCCAAAGCAACACGACTGGCCAAGTCCGGGTTTAAGATTAAAATTTAAGTATATAAGGTAGTCTTGATACGGAGCTAGTTTTTAAAGTTCCTTGTCCGAAGGTTTCCAAGCGGAAACCTATTACTAAGCACCCGCTGTCCGTCTCTCTGTCATCGGGCTGTATCTCATAAAACGTAGCCAGAGAGATTAAATTTTACAAAATGTGTCCTTTTATTGCCGCTACAAAAATAAGCGTCCTGCCATCTGAAAATAACACAGAAGAAACAGATGAACTACACGCAATTGTAAAAATTTAAGTTCATTCTCCCATGATGTTACGGAACCCTTAGTGTGTAAGTCCGACTCGTACTGGCCAGGTTTTATTAATATTTTATAGCACTGACCAAAACACTTGAATCTCCAGTTAGTTGTTTGTGCTTGGAAGCAACAAGCGATTTGTTATACCTATAATATCCACGTTCTAGAAAAACCTGTGCAATAAAAAGTAAGTGTCCTTGGCGAGCTCATAGGTACCAACATTGCATTAATTATAGAAAATGCGGTACCGTGTAATGTTTGAATAGAAATTGGGGTCTTGATTATCTTAAAATCAATATTTACTGAGCTAAGAAAAAAAAATACGACACAATTATAGTATGCAACAGCAGTAAAATACAAAAGTATTCGTAGTTGAGGAGAAATTATTCGAAATTCATAAGAATCATGCACTTTGTGCCAAGTCTTAATACTTGATTGCACAAAAACATATGATACAGTTACATCAAAATGGAAACTACGTGAACAAAGGCGAGCTTGTCCCTAAAAAGAGATTTCTACCAGCAAACATAGGATGAACAGGATACATTAAAGAACTGGCAGACCTATGTGCACAACGTTAAATAATTAAAAGCATAAACTAATAGGTACAAAATATCAATACAAATAGATAAAATACTCTTGTCATATCATAATTGTGGTTTATGTGACTGCTACATAATGGAGGGCATTAATACTCGAGAGTGGGTTTATGAAACGAGCCGAAGGTGAGTTTTATAATAATATCACTCGAGAGTTTTAATGCCTAATTATTTACAGTTACATACACTAGTTTATCTCAAAGTCAAAGTCAAATTCAAAGTACTTTATTACTGTAGATATTTACATATACTTAGCAAACGTCAATTTTGCCTTTTCTCTACATTGGACCACTGTGGGAGAAGGAGGGCGTAGAAACTCCCACAGATTGATTTTTAGATCTCTTTTAAAAATAGGTTGTGCTTAACTATTACAAATATGAAAAATTTAATTAATATGATTAATAAGCAGGAATAAATAATTACAAAATTATTAGCAGCAAGGCCTTGTTGAGCTAGATTAACCCCATACACTCCTGTCATTTAAGTAATCTTGAACATTGTAATATCCCTTTTTTTACAAAGTCGCTTTAACATGCTTTTTAAATTGCTCAAATGGCAATTTCAAAATCTCCAGAGGTATCTTATTATAGTAGAGCATACACTGACCCTTGAAAGAATTGCTAACCTTCGCGAGTCTAAATCGGGGCGCACACAGTCTGTGATTATTTCTTAGGTTAACATTACAGCTATCGCTAAGTTTGGAAAATGTTGTAAGGTTCTTGCGTACATACATTATATTTTCGAAAATAAATTGACTAGCTGCTGTTAGTATGTCAATTTCTTTAAAAAGCTCTCTTAAGGAGTCTGTACGTTTTAAATTATAAATTGCTCGAATAGCTCTTTTCTGTAAAATAAAAATAGTTTGAATATCCGCTGCTTTCCCCCACAACAAGATACCATAGGACATCATACTATGAAAGTAACTAAAATATACTAGCCTAGATGTAGCCACATCCGTGTTTTGTCTGATGTTCCTAACAGCGTAAGCCGCAGAACTTAATTTACCAGCCAATTTATCTATGTGGGGTCCCCACTGCAATTTGCTATCAATGGTTATTCCAAGAAACTTCGTATCATTTACTAATTCTAACGTGCTGTTGTCTAACACTAAACTGGTCTCAACTTGCCTGACATTTGGAAGTGAGAATTTGATACACTTGGTTTTACCAGCGTTTAACAATAAATTATTAACTGTGAACCAATTCAAGGTTAAGACAATGCTTTTTGTCTTTCAATTTTGAAGACCATTGAAGTATCATCAGCAAATAACACTATATCAGTTAATTTCTCCACCATGAAAGGCAGATCGTTAATATATACCAGGAACAAGAAAGGACCTAATATAGAACCTTGTGGAACGCCAATTTTTACACCCGATCCATCAGATATAACGCCGTTAACTTCTGCCTTTTTAATTCTATTGCTTAGGTATGATCTTAGTAGATCCAACGCTTTATTTCGAACTTCGTAATGATTTAATTTAATTAATAGCGTATTATGATCAACACACGTATCTACACACATATCATAAGCTCTCTTTGATTTGTTCAGGAACTGCATGTTTGACCGGCATTGTGGCATTGATCGTTACTCTGTAGTTGTTTAGCTTTTTCTGTATTTCCAACTTCACAGACAAACTAGGGGCGGCACGCAGGCGGGCGTCGGCGTTTAAAATTTTAATGTCATAATTTGACAAATTTTTGTACATTGTGGTCATAATGTACAAATTTTCAGATAAGAAATGAGTTTTTACCAAATAGTTTTACATTATCCTGCAGATTTAATTCCCGAGCGAAGCGAGGTCGTTTACGCTTGTGAAATTAAGACTGAGTCCTGAGTGCAGTAAAGATAAAACAGGCTATGAGTGCCGTATATACGTGCAAATTGAAATTTCGGTGAATCATTAAATAGATAAAGGAAATAATGTAGGAACAACAAATTACATTAATATTTTGTTACCGAATTATCGATATAACTTTTTACATCAATAAAAACATCTTCGACGAAATTTGTAATAGATAAAATGCTACGAATTAGCTACACGATCTATCTGGGCTTGTAAACACTGGGTTACGTCTTAGTCTAACTTTTTGTGTCCTAAACTACGACATAAAGGCATTCGTAAGCTTAAATAAACCTAAAAAACGCTTACTTCACGTATTACTAGCACTTCTTCACACACTAACTAGTTACTTCTTACGTGATGAAAGCTGGCTTCTACTAAGCACGATTGCTTTATATCCCCTGCAAGATCCGCGTTTTGTCTCTACCATTGTAGTTGAATGTAGCAATTAGCATCATATTACTAAACAATGTTTTCCGATAGGAAATTAGGTTACAAATCGGCATCTAGCCAGCCCAGCTCATGCCAGAATAGCAATAGCCGACATAGGTCCCCAGTTCACATTTCGAAAAATTTGTTCCATCGTATCTACTGTTTCTCGGTAAATATTGTTTACCAATGAAAATTTAAAGCAATTTGATGTTATATAACTTTTTCTGGAAAAGAAAGTAATTTAGATTCGAAATTATGGGTTTTCCAGAAATGCTTCATAAACTTCAGAAGATGCAAGGGAAAAACAAAATAATATCGATTTTTTGGGGGGTTTTCACCCCTAAAGTCAGCACAGGCTCCTCGAGGCCACAGACTGAAATTTCACACCTCACCTATCCCAAAAAGATCCCAAAAAATCATTAAACTCAGAACCTGCCGTCTGAACTGTAGGTAGAGTTTTCCTGCTTTATATAAACTCATGTTTACCAATTAAGCTATATTGTAACGAAAATCAAATGACTTAAAACGTCATTGCCTCCATAACATTTTTTAAGCCAAACATTCCAAAATCGATAGGCTTAAATAAATAATTCCTTTTTAACAACTAGGTACAGAGCGCCCCAATTTTCTCTGTGTCTGAGTAACGCTTGGAAAAGGTAACCCCTCTCTGTAGAGTCAGAAATTAATGTAGAGTCAGGGGTTAATGTAGAGTCAAAGGTTAATAAAACAGAGTTTTTTCGTTCATCTTAATATACTTCACCAAAATATCAATGGTTTAATAAACAAATCTGACATTTTAACATTGCATGTGAATGAATTAATTAATGACAAAATGGACCTCGATGTAATATGTATAACTGAGCATAACATGGTGGAAACCGATATACCTGTTTTACATGTACAAAATTACAAATTGGCCACTTATTCAGCTAGAAACAATAGGCATGGAGGGACATGCATTCTTGTAAACAGTAGGCACAGATACAAGGAAATTAATCTAAATAGTTTTAACACTCCCGTTATCTTTGAATGCTGCGGAATACAATTAATAGAGCAAAACATAAATATTATCTGTATTTATAGGTCACCTAAGACAGCAACTTGGGCATTTAACGCATTTTTAGAAAAATTGGATAGTTTATTAGAAAAAATCTGTGATAAAAATAAAAAAACTATACTATGTGGCGATTTTAATATTGATCGACTGACTCGAAACGCTAGGTCTAATGAGTTTGAGACTTTATTACTGACATACAATCTGAAACTAATTATTAATGAACCAACAAGATTAAGTAGCGGAACCTGCCTAGACAATTTTTGTCACAACATACGTGGATGCAAGGGTAAGGTAATAGAATTGGCCTTATCCGACCATACAGCACAAATTTTAAAATGTCCGGTCAAAGAATACTGCAGTTTTAGCCATTGGTTTATTGAGCGTAGAGACATTAATGAGGATAATTTAAAAAAATTTGCAGAACATATTTCTCAACTAAGTTTTAACGAAGTATATTTAAGCCAAGATGCAAATGAAGCATTTGATAATTTTCACAATTTATTTAAGTTATTTTACGATCTTTGCTTCCCAATCATCAAAGTTAAAGTAACAGCGTCAAAGAAGCCTAAATGGATTTCGAATGGAATTAAATGTTGCTCTAAGCGGAAAAGAGAATTACTGTGGAAGTATAGGTTATCCCCCAGCCAAGAAAACAAGAACATCTTTCAGAACTATTCCAAACGCTTCAGGAAAATAGTCAAACTGACCCAAAGATCCCAAAATGACTATTATATAAAAAATTCTAATAACAAATGTAAAGCGACCTGGAACATTATCAATAAAAACAAGTATAAACAATCTATTGAGGACATAAAACAAATCAAATTTGACAATAAGATTATTGATGATCCTCAAGAAATTGCAAAGGCTTTCAATGATTTTTACATTGAACAAATTAAGCCAATTACTGAGCCTAACAATCCGGCTACATTAAAAACTTGCTCCAGTGTTCACTCAATTTTTATGAGCCCTACTACGACTTATGACATAAATAAAATCATAAAAAATCTTAAAAACAAAAGTAGTACCGGTTTTGATGACATTTGCACTAAAGTTATTCAGTATGTTTCTGAAATTATATCACCTGTTTTGAGCTACATCATGAACTTATGTATAGAGCAAGGCACCTTCCCAAAAAAATTAAAAACATCTATTATCAAACCAATGTATAAAAGTACAGATAAAGAGAACATGGCCTACTACAGACCAATTGCTCTTATTCCTATATTTGCTAAGATCCTTGAAAAAGTTATTTATAATTGTCTATACTATTATTTCGAGAAAAACAATATCTTTGCGTCGGAACAAAAGGGATTTAGGAAAAACAAAAACATAAATTTAGCTCTATATGATTTTTTATCGGACGTAGTCACATCTTTGGATAAAAGAATATTAACAGTAGCTTTATATATGGACATGACAAAGGCTTTCGATTATGTGAACCATTCGATTTTATTAGGGAAGTTACAAGCTTATGGAGTTAGAGGTAACGTGATGAACCTCATTAAATCATATTTGAGTGACAGGAAGCAGAGGACCGTAGTAACAAGGCTAAGCCAAGATAATAGGACTCTCCAAAATTACGTTTCTGATGATAGATTTATCAAATATGGTGTACCCCAAGGTAGTGTTCTTGGGCCTTTGCTATTTTTAGTCTACATAAATGACCTGCCTAGAGAAACTAAGAATACAATGGTATTATTTGCTGACGACAGCACAGTTCTATTTAAAAATAATAATGTAATTGCTTTGGAATCTGACATTACAAGTACACTATCACATGTGATTGAGTGGCTGACATCTAATAATCTTTTAATTAATATTGACAAATCGAACATAATGACATTTAAAAATAATTACAACCATAATCCAGAATTAGATAATCTTGAAATTAAATACAATAATAAGAATATTAATAAAGTTGATTCCACAAAATTTTTAGGTTTGTATATAGATTCTCATTTGACATGGAAAAACCACATAGAAAAGGTTTGTTCTAAATTGAAGTCATTTTCTTATGCCTTACACATGCTTTCCAAAGTTGTCAGTCAAAAAGCCGTCTTAACTGCATATCATGCATATGTTGTCTCTGCTCTGAGGTATGGTCTCATCTTCTGGGGTAACTCCACGGACAAAACTGATGCCTTCAAGGCTCAGAAAAGATGCATCAGGTCAATTTGTAAACTGAAATCTACAGATACCTGCAAACCCCATTTTATAAAACTAAAATTATTCACATTGCCGTCATTATATATTTTAGAGATAGTACTATTTGTAAAAACTAATTATGATTTATTTGGCAAATTTAACAGTGCAAGATATAAAAATAAGATCAGTGCTGCGAGTCACTCAACAGCTTTATTTAATAAAAGTATATTTGGAATGGCGCCCATAATATATAACCATCTGCCTAATAGTATTAGAGAAATTCAAGTTGTCCATTTATTTAAAAAAAGGCTATCACAACTTCTTCTTGAAAAAGCCTATTATAGCCTTGGTGAATTTCTCCAAGACAAATTTTAGTTTCCTTCCTTGTGACTGTGCCTAGGGTTCCTAATAAATTAATGTTAAATATGTACCCAGTGTGTAATGTATGATAGTGTTGACATTTTATATTTAAGCCTAATTTAATCTTGAATACTGTCTTGACATTTTTTATGCTTTAATTAATTAAATTATATTGTTAACACTCAAAATTTTGCAAACCCTTTCGGGTAGAGTATAGCTAAGCGACCGTTATTATAATTTTATCACCTATGTAACCTATATTCAGCAAATAAATGCCTTTGACTTTGACTTTGACTTTGACTCTCTCTCACCCTATTACAGAAAGAGAGGTTACCTCCTCCACTCAGCACTCAAACACAGAGAAACTTGGCGCTACCTGTACCAAGGACGAATCAGCTTTTCCTTGTTATTATATTTTATGGTTCAATATGAAACACACATATCATTTTCTTTTAAGTCGTTCCTGAATACTTCCATGGTAGTTAGTAAGTTTTAGACAAGTAGATCAAAGGTCTAGTGTAAATTTTACCAAGTTTCGCAGGGGATTTAAAGTACCGACACGGCTTCAGCAGGCAACTTTAATTCTTTATCACATTATCCTTACAAACGATCAGGTTCAATGGAGTAAAAAATAACTTTAAAACTACGGTTCCAAAACCAGCTAAATATAGCGTCACGTCTTTTCCTATACGGGGTGGCAGAGAAACAATTGTACCCACGTTTAGCCAGTTATTAATTAGTTCATTTTGACGGTCAATCGGTCATACAGTCGTTGCACTGAGGCGACTAAACTGAACGAACTAAACTAATTAAACTATGATAGTGGCTCTGTGGTTCGCGAGCGACACGGAAAATTTAAGCTTTTTTTAAAAAAAACTACCCCTTGAAGTTTATCGGATGAACAAGTGGAATTATTATAAAACAAAATCTTATGATGTCAAACAAACCAATTTATGCACCTGGTGACGTACCTGGAGTATGAAACTGAATCAACAATAAAATAGTAGTATATGTGACTGATACATAATGGAGGGCATTTTAATGTCTAATTATGTACAGTTACATACACTAGTTTATCTACACACATATCATAAGCTCTCTGATGTGTTCAGGAACCGCATGTTCGACCGTCATAGTGGCCAGCACTGATTTAGCTTGTTCAGTAGTACCAACTTCACAGACAAACTAGGGTTGGCACGCAGGCGGGCGTGGGCGTTCGAAATTTGAATGTCATAATTTGTCGAAAATTTATACATTATGGTCATAATGTATTAATATTGAGATAAGAAATGAGCTTCTACCAAGTAGTATAACATTATGCTGGTCGTAACGTGCGGTTTTCGGACGCAGTAAAGAGGGTTTATGATACGTGTGTAGATAATAGTAGTTTATGTGACTGCTGCATAATGCCTAATTATGTACAGTTACATACACTAGTTTATCTACACACATATCATAAGCTCTGTTTGATGTGTTCAGGAACCGCATGTTTGACCGGCATTGTGGCTCTGCAATTGTTTAACTTGTTCTGTTGTACCAACTTCTCGCAGGCGGGCGTCGGCGTTCGAAATTTGAATGTCAGTACCAACTTCACAAACAAACTAGGGACGGCACGCGGGTGGGCGTCGGCGTTCGAAATTTGAATGTCAATATATGTAGAAAAACTACACATAATGACCATAATGTGTAGTTTTCCAGATACGAAACGAGTTTTTACCAAGTAGTTTAACATAATGCTGATCCTAACGTGCGGTTTTTGAACGCAGTAATGAGGTTTTATGATACGTGGGTAGATAAAATATATAATTATCGAACCTGCTCACAAAATGTCACGAGGATGGGTTGAGAAATGCCCCCTGAAGGCCCCGGCCGGAAATCTGCCAGACGGACATAAGAAAGCATTTTTGCTGAAACCGAGACACTTGGTCGCTCGGTCAATAAAGTTCATAACAGTACACACTGCAACATGGTTACGTTAGTCGCAGCGGCAGAATATGCGAAAATTTTGTGTTGTTTATTTAATTTTTCAAAACCCTTTTCACCATACCATGGGACCATATCAATATTCATTATTTTTAATGAAGAGTAGAGGCTGTGAAAATACAACACTCCAATACCAGCACATCATGTCTTCAACCAGAAACCGCAGCGGGGTAATACTGAAAACCCCAACGCTGAAAATACCTTCAGGCAATAATACACACAATATTAAATTTTCGTGTAATTTTTGAGTACCTATGTTATGTATGTTAACTATGACACTGGGTAACATCATATTAGATAACGCTATTCCTCCTAAAGGAGATATTTCCTAAATCCCGAAAAAATATATGTTTGAAGGCCATCCCTTTTCTTTAATCTGTATTTTTCAAAACATCATATGGGATCAATTTGAAAAAATCTTGATAAGAATACCTTGGACACTATTTACACACATTGATCTAGCCCCAAACTAGGATTCCCTGTATCTTGGGTGCTAGACAACGATACACATACTTATATAGATAAATATTATACTTAGATAGATAAACAACCATGACTATAACAAACATCCGTTCTCGTCAAACAAATATTTGCCCCCACCGGGACTCGAACCCGGAACCCTCGGCTTCGTAGGCAGGGTCACTGCCGACTCGGCCGTTCGGGTCGTCATGATATATGCTTTTCACCTAAAACTTTCTAAAACTTGCTATTTCTTGGGATCTCAAAACAATAATGATATGGTTCTTGCGTCCAAAAATAGGTATTCATAATTTCATAAAACTGTGTGTTTGACATTGAGAAATAATCGGTGTTTTTGAAGAAGTAACTAAGAAACACAATTTTCGCAATGTTCTGACGCAGCGACTGACGTAACAGCCATGTTGGAGTGTAAGGTGTTATGAACTTTGTATTAATATGGTTGTGTGCAAAATTTCAAACACCACGAATCGACTTGCTAATTTCACCGATTAACGAATCCTAAGTGGCACTTTATTCAGTAGTCTAGTCTGTACATTTGGCCTTAGGTGGTTAAATATTTTTCTGGGACATTAACATAACACACATATTAAGGCGAGTAAATGACCTACATCGTTAATAATGAAGTATCAGCAGAAATAGTTTGACAGCTCGATTACTATGGGACGGGCCACCTGTATAAGAGTACACCATAAGTATAGCACCTAATAACCTTAATATCACTTAAATAATGATACAAGCTCGATAGGTCTATGTAGAGAACTATTTACCATTGAAACACAGCTGAAAAGTTGAAAAATATTTTTCTATTTTCATTTGTTGGTCTGGTTAGGTTCAAACTTGTATTATTGATATCTGAATATTATAATTTAATAGAAAAAAGCGTGAGCCGGACACGCGCACAGGATTCCGCACAAATCACTTTTTTGTGATGGAACTACAAAGGAAAAGACGCAGATTCTGACCCAGATCGGACAGAATCGGTTTTGGCTTTAAAGTCTAGCTTATGTTGTTTGTACTGTGTGTACTTATTTTTCCAAAAAAATAATGGGAGTTTTAAGGCCAGCGACATACCGCGAAATTCTGCAAATAGCTGCTTATGGTGTTAAAAGCATGAACATAGAATTTGACCCATCATTGGACGAAACAAAAAGAAAAAGGAGAGGAGTTATGATTTAATCTTTTTTTTTGCGTGGGAAAAAATGTGTTCTGAAACCTACATGGTCTAACGTTCAAACGTTCCGATTTTAATGTTTTCTAACACCATTTGCAGCCCTTCTTGGCGGAGCACCATTGGGAGAATCAGATGATGAATATTGTAAATATGTTTTTTTTTGCGATTTGTGACCGAAATGATGTTTATTAATTTGAAGCACCGTAACTCACCTAAAGAGACAGCGTGGATCTGTATTATGACCCTTTGCGCCTATAAAGTCTGTAACGGAAGGGTTAAGTCATATTTAACGGGGTTGTTAGGAACATCATTCTAAGCAAATTTCACTGTGAAACCGATTTGATCAGAGCAACTTTATTTATAAAAACCGGTCAAGTGCGAGTCTAAATCGCGCACGAAGGGTTCCGTACCACCGTTCAATGGAAGCGATGGTGTGGAGTGAATAGTTTGGATTTTACACAGCAAAATATTGTTTACAAAGTTATTGGTGCGGTTACTTTCACACTCCATGTACGTAACCAGGTGCATCCATAAGTTTGTATATGGTATTGTTGTATGGGAGCCCCCTTAAATATTTATTTTATCCTGTTTTTTAGTATTTGTTGTTATAGCGGCAACAGAAATACATAATCTGTGAAAATTTCAACTCTCTAGCTAGCTAGGTTCTTGAGATACAGCCTGGTGACAGACGGACGGACGGACGGACGGACGGACAGCGGAGTCTTAGTAATAGGGTCCCGTTTGGAACCCTTCGGGTACGGAACCCTAAAAATTACTTGACCGCCCGGACCAAAATGAATGAAGAAGTGAAAAATAAAGTTGCTTCGATCAAATCGGTTTCGTAGTCAAAGTTGTTCACACACCTTTCTGTTGCATCCTGTAGAACTTGCGGACCCAGGTTCATTTACCTGGTCGACATTGTGATTTTGTTGTTTATATCACCTTATGGAGTCTTACGCTTATAGACATTACACAACTTAATTAACTAAAAGGCCGACCTCAATCATATATATGCCATATATGTGCATTAAGATGGCCAAAAATTACTTAGCAACCGTATTATGCTGGTAAAACAAAGTTTATCAAATTCTCACTTTCAAATGTCAGGTAAGTTGAGACCAGTTTTGTGTTAGACAGCAACACGTAAGAATTCGCAAATGCTACAAAGTTTATTGGAATAACCATTAATGGCAAATGGCAGTGGGGACCCCAGATAGATAAATTAGCTGGTAGATTAAGTTCTGCGGCTCACGCAGCTAGGAGCATCAGACAAAGCACGGATGTGGGTGCTGACTGTGTCAACCGGACCTGACTTTATAGAAAGTTGAAGGGACGACGAGAAGGTTTGTACCACCGGGTAGTTTTTTTTACCAGTGGAACTAATGGAACGCTTAGTTGTTCCACGGGACCTTGTGTCACTAGTACCATTAATATTATCGGATAATGTTACTAAAAACGATATGTGTCTGTAGTACCATCAGTGGAACTAGCAATACACAAGTGTGTCACTAGTTCCATTGATGGCACTGTCCAATGGTACTACAGCAATAAAGGGAAATAATTAGAGGAAAAACAAATTAAAATATCGTCTTAAACAATATAAAAAATCCTAATGCCTTCGTCTTTGCGATATTCCAATCCATTGCGACGTATCTAAGATAAATATAATACAAAACTTAAACAAGGGCACGGTAAAGGCATTGCTCTTGATTTAAATAGAGTTCGAATTGTTGGCATTTATAGATCACCTTGATGTAATTGGATTGATTTGCCATGCCATGAATAATATGACGACCTTTGTGGCGCAGCGGTTGTGGCTCTTCCTACCTTGTGAGTGTTTCCCGGGTTCGATCCCCGGCTGGGGGTAACAAAAAAAAACCCCAGGTCTGGATGTTTTTGTGTGTGACGTCGCTGTTTCTGGTTCCCACGACACAGGGTATCCTAGTGTGGGGCCGGAAGCAATGTCTGTATGTAAATGTTTGTTTTAATATCATAATTAATGGAAACAGAACGCTGCCATTGGCGCCCACTATAGTGTGCGGTGATTTTAATTTAGATTTTCTCACATGCCATCATGACATAATGAGAATGTACATTTTGAATCAATATTTAGATCAAATTTTTTGATTTTATATATTTAGATTAAAATTGAAACTGCATGTTGTAACCACGACGGGTGACACTCAAACAGATAATATATTTTATCTACACACGTATCATAAACCCTCTTTACTGCGTCCAAAAACTACACGTTATGACCAGCATAATGATAAACTTCTTGGTAAAAACTCATTTCTTATCCGAATGATATGACTATAACGCTATTCCTCACTACAAAAATACCAACAAAATATATGTTAAGAAGACTTCTCTTTAGTTAGAGGAGAAGGACAGTAGATGCAGGGCGTCAGTGTTTGGAGGCAGAGCAGAGTTCATTTAAACAGAGGCCTTCTTCTCTCTTTCGAGAGCTGAGGGTCGAGATTTGTTAGTAAGACTTGGATCAATTCCAAGGTTCAGATTTCAAGTTTTGAATTCAAATTGACGGCATTTCCCAGACACCAGAAAAACTATAACCCCAAGGGGGAGGGTGAATTAGTGGTACGTATAAAAACATAAATATCGGACAGAGTATTGATAATAATCTATTCACAACAATTTGACAGTTAAGGTGCTACGAAAAAAAAATGGGGTTTTTTTCGAATCCATTTACTTCACCATGAAGTCATCTACAGATTTGATTTTTGGGTAAACGTTTATTGAGTATTTGATTAAGATTTTCACCAAAATAAAAACGCGATTGGATGAAATGTTCTCGATAGAATTTAATTACGAAAACACCTCTAAATATTATTTTTTTTCCTGTAATTCTGAAACCCTAACTAATTTAATTATGGAATTGCGTTTAAAATGTAGATATAATGTATTCGCAAAATCTCCTTAAAGAACTTTTTAACAATATAGCGCAGTTTATTTTTAAACAATTATTCTGTGGTTTAACGCTACGTTTTTTCATTTTTTCGCGATTCCGTCCCTCTCACACTGGTCTTTCCGCCTGGAGTAACGGGGACCTTTGCACGGGCGAGGTATCGCCTTAACTCGAATAAACAAAACTGAAATGTAGAAAATAAATACAAGTTACAATAACGTTAGCCCTTTTGTAAGGCTGTACGGCCCAATACTGTATTGCAACGAGATCGCATCGCGACCGCTCCAAGGGGCGCGGAATGCCGTGTTTGGCGTGTCGGCGGCACCTATTTTGTTTGTATACTGACTGTCAAATGCGACGTTTTACGCCTACATTACGCCAAAAACCCCGAGAAAAAGATATCAGATGACAATGGGACCAATGGGAAAGTTGTATATTATTTCAAACAAAACAAGAATTTCCCAAATCGGTCCACCCGTCTGAGAAACAAAGAAATGCACAGTCGAGCAACGCAGATGTGATCCTATCTTTAAGGATTCCTTTTTAAAAGTCAGAACCCCACAAGGGCGTTATGCTATACGTAAAGTGGAGCCATTCTTAGAAGTCGCATTTGACATCTGTCAACAATAGAGACAAAGCTATGCGACAGTCTACTCTCCTTGTTTCGCTTAGAAAAGGAAGGGAGACCGACGCATCGCCCTGCCTCTCCTACTATTGACAGATGCCTGATGTTACTTCTAAGGTATCTAATATGAAATTATTTAGAGATTCATATTACTATTAAATTAAACTGTCATATTTTAGTGACGAAAAACCCCAACTTGCCGAAACATCGTTATTTATGTATGCTTCTATCAAACGCACGTACACGTCTGCCTAACGTAGTAAGTCGTCAATCATATAAAAGTTTGGGGAAAAATATAGGCACGACGATATTTTTTATTTGTTTGGAGTGGCACATGTCGTGATATTACAGCATGATTACTTTTATTCTTTGGGCGAACCCCCTGTCTTGGTCTTGGATGATTGCTTGGTTGACCAGGGGTCCAATTCTGTACTGAGGATGGCATCGTTTGACTTGTTAGCGGCACCTATTTTGTTTGGAGACTGACTTTCATATGCGGCGGTTTGCGATGTGATCGCGATGCAATCTCCAGTACAGAATTGGGCCCCATGTCTTGGATGTTTACATGTTTGTGACGTCACTGTTACTGGTTCCCATGAGACAGGGTATCCTAGTGTGGGATCACAAACAGTATATGCCTGTATGTAAAATGTTATGTTATGTTATAAGTACTAAAATGAAAAGATCCCGCGGGTCTTGGATGCTTAGACATATGTTTCTGACGTCGCTGTTTCTGGTTCCCCACGACAATCGGTATCCTAGTGTAGGGCCAGAAGCAAAGTGTTTGTCTATATATGAATACGTATGTCTCTTTTAAACCAGTCATAAAAAGTGTGAGAACAATAAAAACACCTACTGCCTCCCCTATTGTAAAAAATAATGGAGATTGTCGAGAAAGGAAACTCAGATTTACGAACACAATCATAATCTTTATTGTCAAGGTTCTTTTAAGGCTCTTTTAAGGCCTTTAATCTCAGTTAATGGCTAACTAAGATTGGGGTCTGATAGGCAGATAGAAGTTGAATTGTTTGACTTTGTAAGGAACGGCTTCGATTATCACAAGAGTTTTGGATCAGAAGTAAGTAATAATTAATATAAAGGCTGTAAATTACTAAGCTGTGTACTAAAAACCTCATGACCATGTATCACTGAGTGACGTTCCCATAATGATGAAACGAATCGTGAAAAAATCGGTTACGACTTTATTGATCACCTAATAAATGCCTTTGTTAACGAACTTCAAAAAAGGAGGAGGGTCTCAATTCGATTGTATTTTTTTATGTAGATATTAACGGATAAAGAGTATATGGTTTTGTGGTGGTTTTTTTATGTTTGTTACCTTTCAACTGGTACTATTAATGAACCAATTTCAAAAAATCTTTTTTATTGAAAGGTTCACCATCCAGTTTGGTCCTATTTTTTGAAAATTAGAAATCGATCTAATAGTTGACGACCTCTATGGCACAGCGGTTATGGCTCTGTCTACCATGACCGAGAGGACCCGGGTTCGATCCCCAGCTGGGGTAAAAAAAAACCCATGTCTTGGATGTTTATAAGTGTGTTGTGTGTGTGTGTCGCTGTTTCTGGTACCCACGACACAGGGTATCCTAGTGTGGGGCCAGAAGCAATGTATGTGCCTGTATATAAATGTTTATTGTTTTAGTTTGGTTTCTAAAGCAAAAAGACTGGAATTATGATATCATCCAGGTAAACGAAGTTGCGTTTGCTTTACTGTGACTTATCATTATCAGTGGTGGGTAAGGTCGTTGTTATAAGATGAATTCTGTCTATAAGCACCGTATATTCGTTTATAATGTCGTGGAATACGTGTGAACATGACTGTCAGACTGATTTTGTAGCCTTGTTTTCGTGTATGTTGACAAATATCGCATCCCGGCCTGGGAGAAATAAATAGGGCTTGGTTTATTTATTTATTTTAACTTGGTGAATTATTTGAGGTGTTTAAGTTCTTCATTTGCAATTTTTTCACTTAGTGCCGTATATTCGTATTGTATTTAGCTCATTTTTCACTGTGGAATATAGTACTCGTATGCAGGTATTACATAATATCCCATAGTGAAAAGTGAGCTTTATCATATTATTGATTATCGGAAGACAGATTTCGTAGTCTCGTAATTTCCGATAACGATCTGTTATCATGCGGTCGATTTATAATACTTTGTTCGCGTCCAAATCTGACAAGACTATGCTTTCCAAACTTCTGACTCGACTTAACGCAACATTCGAGTATATTTGTCCATTTGCATTTTTTTTGCCAAGGTCAATCCCAGCTCTTTCGAGGGTTGTATGTACCCTGTAGTTTATGAACTGTGACCCCAGATTAATATAAGAGGCAACATACGACGACAGTGCTTGAACTTGAGGTCGGTTTTTTAAGTTTTTAACTTGGTGATTATGATTACCTTATAAATCATGTTGGTTCCTAAAATTAATCTTTCACCTAATTGAATCTCTAAAATACATGAAATTGTTGGCCTAATATTAATAAAAAAAAAAACAGAGAACTAATATAGACCATTAAATATTGGATTGGTCACCTAAATAGGAGGTTGGTTACCTATGTAGTTGATTGCTCACTTTAGCAGTACTCGTAGATTTGTCACCTATCGTGTATTACCAATAAAACAATTATAAATTTGTCATCAATTGAGGGACTTTTATACTCACCATGTCAACCTAACACGAAGGCTGAAGGGGCTGAGCGAAGCGAAAGTGAAGCCTTCCTTAACCTACACACCCTGAGACACAATGTGTCGGATGCATATTGGTGTTCACAGCCAAGATTTATGTCCGGCCGACTGAATGTTCACATTAGATCGGACCGGCAGCTTATAATGTGAACTGCGAGATCCGACTGTCGGCCACCGGCAAAATAATGTGAACGGACTCTTACATGTAATGGTATGGAATATATATATGGAACAAATCGGGCTGTTCAATCTGTCGACTTTGTCGAAAAAGGGATATTACAATGTTCAAGATTACTTAAATGGCAGGACTGTATGGGGTTAATCTGGCTCAACACAGACCTTGCTGTTAATAATTTTGTAATTATTTATTCCTGCTTATTAATCATAACAATTAAATTTTTCATATGAGTATTAGTTAAGCACAACCTATTTTTAAAAGAGATCTTAAAATCAATCTGTGGGAGTTTCTACGATCTTCTTCTCCCACAGTGGCCCAAGAGGCAAAAAATGACGTTTGCTAAGTATATGTAAATATCTACAATAATAAAGATAAAACGAAAAAACGGAAACGCCGCCAGCCTGATGGGGACCTTTGCTTCTGATATGGTCCGGGGCGCTTTATTTTCTTAGTGTGTTTGTGTATGTGTGTTTTTGCATATTTAAGTTTTGTACAAAGCAGTTGACTGATTCTGTACATTGATTTATTTTCATTATAATTTAGAACTAAATAAAAAAAAAAGTTATAAAGTACTTTGACTTTGTCGCAACTGTCATATATTTACCTGATCAAACGAACTTACCTGAAGTGAAGTTCGATCTTAATTATCTTGACTTCGTCGAGGAGATTTATTTTAACCATGTAGTAGCCCTGCTACACGAACCATAATCCGCACATAGCATTCAGCGTCACAAAAAGAGGAAGAAAACCTTCCTTGACCGCTGTAGTGGGGTTGCGCATGCAGCGCCCCGCCCGTCCAAACTCATATTTCAGAGAATAAAGAAGAAGAAAAATAAGCACGTAAATATGGTTGGTATAACCTACCAGCCATGGGAGAGTATCTATGACAATAGAGGGAGGGAGGGATCCTAAATCTCCTCGACGAAGTCAAGATAATTAAGATCGAACTTCACTTCAGGTAAGTTCGTTTGATCAGGTAATTATCTTGCCTTCGTCTCAGAGATTTATTTTAACCATGTAGATGTTCAGAGAACATAAAGAAAATAAGTCTTAAAGACACATAATCAATTATTTATTTAATAAAAAATAAAGGTGATTAAGTTTTAACATTGTCTACTTATTATTTGTGATAACATACTTATAAGTAGGTTACTTTAAAAAAAAAAAAAAAAAAAAAAAAAAAAAAAAAAAAAAAAAAAAAAAAAAAAAAAAAAATGCATAGACACTTTATAATTGAACTAGATTAGGATTACAATCAACGATAGGACGGTTGTAAAAATTTGCGAAAACAGCTGACTGGTCAGACCACCCGGCAGATTTTCGTATTGTGTCGACGCTAACACCAGCGAGCAGCGCCGCCGAAGTGGCGGCGTGACGCGTGCTGTGCGCAGAAAATATTGAAGTGTCGACCCCGCTGTCGTGTAACGTTTGTTTTATCCAGCGCCCGATGGTCTGAGCAGTTGCGTTCTTATAAGGTCTCTTGTAAGTTAGAATAAGGTTTACAACTGAAGTAGGTCTTTTGGGAGCGGAGACTAGAATATAGGATTTTAATGTGGTTGCCGGACATATGGATGGTTTTTGGAGAAAAAATGGTAAATTCAAAACTGGCTGTGCACGACCAATGCAAGAAGTCTTAATTAAATCAGTAATAGTAATTATGATTTTATCACTAAATTCTAAAATATTTGAATTTTTAATCAATGATAACGTTTGAGTCCTTTGACCTGTAGCTAAAGCCAACAGTACAACTAATTTTTTACTGATTTGTTCAAAAGTTAGTGAATCATTAGGGAATTGATTAGATAAGTATTCCAGAACCATATTAGGGTTCCATGTAATATTGTAACGAGGGAATGCAGGCCTTAATCTAAAGATTCCTTTAAAAAATCTTTTTAATTTCTCATCATTGGAAATGTTATTTATTGATATCAATGAAATTGCTGACCTATGGCTATTAAGCGTGCCGTAAGATGCGCCTGATTGAAATCGTTGCGTTAGAAAACTCAAAAGGGAGGCTACATTTACATAAAAAAAATCAACATTATTGTGTCGACAATAATCCCACCATTGTTTTAGGCTGGAGTTATATTGGGATTTTGTACTTTGTGTAATGGATGAGCACATTATGTCTATAGCAGAATCAGGTACCCCTTGTTTTAAAAATGCTTGCCTGATAACACACTCGCAGCCAGCGAAAGGTGTTTGTGCAGTGGGTGTTTCAATCTGAAAGAGGATGAAAGAAGGTCTTTACTTGGGGGAAAAAAAATAGGATTTGTCGTGGAAAGGGATTTAAACATGGGGAACCAGGCTTGCGACGGCCAGTAGGGTACTACGACAATGCCAGTGGCTTTGTCAGTGATAATTTTATTTAAGGTTTTTAATATTAAAGAAAACGGTGGAAAAGCATAAAAGAAGTATGGTTTCCAATTGATTGTAAATGCATCTATGTTAAACGCATACGGGTCTGGTTTCCATGATATGTACTGAGCACATTTTGCATTTATTCGCGACGCAAAGAGGTCAATGTTTGGCTCGCCAAAGGATGTAACAATTTTTTGAAATGATTTTGAACTGAGTTGCCATTCTGTATCGACATTGAGATTTCTGGATTCCCGGTCGGCATGTGTATTTTGGGAAGATTTAATGTAAGAAGCAAATATAAAAATATTTCTTTCTTCGCACCAATTCCATATAAGTTTAGCTAGGTATGTCAGATGAGGATATTGGATACCTCCCATACGATTCACATAAGCGATAGCCGTTGTGTTATCGATGCGTAAGAGTAACTCACAATTCGTACAACTTTTGGCGAATGTCTTAAGTCCAAAATAGACTGCCAGTAACTCCAAGTAGTTAATGTGATGGGCACGTTCCGTATCAGTCCAGAGACCACCGGTATGCTGACCATTACATGATGCTCCCCAGCCAGTCGTCGACGCGTCTGTAAAGATCTCTAGTTCATAACAACCGTGTCTTATTGGATTATTACCTGATGGTATTACTCGTTTGAACCACAACAAGTCTTTTTCTACGTTAGTTGGGATTGTCATGAACTTATCATAATTGTCGTTGTTGTTAAGTAGTGCTAGATACTTGACCCTCTCCAACGACTTAGTATGAAGCCACGAGTAAGCTATGGCTGGGCAGATTGCGGTAAGAGAACCTAAAAACGCGGCAAAATCCCGGATACGGATATTTTGATTTTTTGAAATGTGGTCCAAGATTAATTCTAAGCGGCGAACTATATTGCATCTTTTTTGATCTGGTAGTTCTAATGTCATTTTGTGTGAATTAAGGATAAATCCTAAAAATTTGCATTCTTTACTAGGTGTCAATGTGCTTTTATTATAGTTTATTACGAAACCTAAACTGGTTAAACATCTGACAGTTTCATGAATGTTATCTAGACAATCGTCATAGGATCTGCCTAAACACCATATGTCATCTAGGTACCGTACCGATGTTAACCCTTGCGATCGCAGATGCGCGACGACAGGCTGGAGGATCTTTGTGAAGATGTACGGGGCCGAACATAAACCGAAGGGGAGGGCCGTGAATTCATATAATTCATTCCTAAACATGAAACGTAAGTACTTGGAATGACCGGGAAATATAGGCAGAACAAAATAAGCCTCTTTTAAATCGATATTACCCATATATGAATCTCTTGTCATTAACCGTGAAGCGGTTCTAATATCCTCCATTTTAAAATGTTCACAATATATAAATTCATTTAATTTTTTCAAATTAAGGATGAAACGCATTGAACCATCACTTTTTGGTGTTAAAAAAATGTCAGAAATGAACTGCCCCTCAACAGGTTTACATTTCCTTATAGCTTTCAATTCTTTAAGGTGTGATAACTCTTTATCTATCGATTTTTTCTCGGCCTCAGTAAACGAACGTTCTTTGAAAAGTAGTTGTTTAGGTATTTCTATGAAAGGTAAACTATATCCGGAAATAGTATTTAAAATAAAATCGTCACATGTAATTAGTTTCCATGCGCTTTCAAAATAACGTAAGCGACCGGCATGTATGGTTACCTCGAGGGGTTGTACGTCTTCTAGTGCGGCCGATCGCCCGACGGATACTGCGCCGCTGATCTGTGCGGGGGCTGGCGGCGCGGCGGCGGCGGTGGCGGCTGGCGGCGCGGCGGCGGCGGCGGCGGCGGTGGCGGAGGACGTCGACGCGGAGTGTATGTCGTTCTCTGCCCACCGCGACTCGGCTGGGATGGACCGGCGACGGCGCGGTAGTGGCGCTGGCGGTTCGGTGGGCCTCTCCAGTTTAAATTGATGCCAGATGTACTTGCTGCAGGCCCCTGGATTATTTGGCCCGTTCTTATAATGCCTCGAGAGTTTTTCACTAGGTCGCATAATTTATCACCGAACAGAAAACTATCTCTTTTTCTTTCTTTGAAAGAATCTACGAGACATTTGTCTATCAAAGGAATGATCAGGGCCCGACGGGTTTCTGTTTCAGCATAGTGTGAGTCAGATAGAAATTTGCCGACATCGTTCAATTTTTGCATAACGTTGGATTTGTCCACGTTCTTTTTTAGCAATGCCGTCATAGCGGCGCCAAGGGCAGCGAGGGCTCTCCCGAGCTGGTTTTGTTTCTCGAAAAGGCGCTTGTCGCGAGTTTTAGCGCTTTCTTGCAGCGTATTCGTGGTCAATTCTGGGTTAAGCACTGGTGCTTTGGTCGATGGGTTGTTCTTCGCGAACAGGTACCTTTTAGTCAGTTCCATTTTTTCGTCTTTTTTCAGACCGTGCAACAAGACTCGTTCGAACCTTTTTGCGATGTCCTCTTGGATATTTTCTCCCCATTCTAGCGGCTCGTCTTCAAAATCACCGAGAGATTTTAGTAGTTCGGCATCAAAATCAGGGTCTAGAATTGGTACTTCGTCCATAACCTCACGATTCGTGACGTCATCCGGTGGCGGCATAACCACCCCATTTTCAGAGTTTTAATGGAACCACTTCCGCAACGTCCACATCATATTGTGCATTTTCTGAAAATGCAAATGCATTTTATTGTAATTTTAGAGGCAAATAAAACCTTACAATAAGTTATTGTTGAAAAAACAGAGTATGTGGGTAGTCTGAAAAAAGTGAATCGTGTTGCAAAAATAGACAAAGGTAATAGAATATTAGATATCTAATACTCAAAAAAAAATGGCCTCTGGATAACATGCGCGTGTTATCTCGGGGGAAAAGTAGCTACTGGTTATCATGCGCGTGATAACTCTGAGCAAAAATGAATAAAATTTTGATTGACCACAGTAGTTAGGTAGACACCTGCATTTATCTCGCAATGTACGAGAATTATCTTCAGAAATAATAAATAGGCATTTTACCTTCGGTAGGTAGCTGCACAATTTCGTCGTCGTCACTTGAATAAATAACTCGTGAGCTCCTTTTCCTTTGCTCCTGCAGTTTTTCTTCATATTTTCTCCGCTTTCTATCCCATCGTTCTTCCTTAGTTTCGTTACGCTTCCGTTTAGGCATTTTAAGAAATCACTTTTACACTCAGTAGCAAAGCTACGGCTACGTGCGTTCGTCGTGCGCGCACGGACAAATATGAGTTTGGACGGGCGGGGCGCTGCATGCGCAACCCCACTACAGCGGTCAAGGAAGGTTTTCTTCCTCTTTTTGTGACGCTGAATGCTATGTGCGGATTATGGTTCGTGTAGCAGGGCTACTACATGGTTAAAATAAATCTCTGAGACGAAGGCAAGATAATTGACGTTTTGGTTCCAATAACTACTATGCTTTCAATACCCTACATTCGTACAGCACAGGTAAGCACGTTTGCTTACTGTTCGACAATATTTCATCGTCTGTACTAATAAAAAACTCATTAAAGACAATGGGATAAGTGTCAAGGAGTCCGAACAAAGGCTTATGTTTTCCGAAAGCAAAATGTAGAAGTCCCTAGAAGCAGAATTACATTTGTTAGGCGATTAAGATCATTCCTTGGTACTCATATTTTCAACAAAATCAAAGGTACAATAGAGTCCAAAGTGTTCCTATGTACTTAAAGAAGTGGTTGATGGATAAAGCCTAGGCTAACTAGGTATAATTACTTTTTTCTATTTTGTATTTGTCTATTCTGCAAACAGGTATATTTTTAAAACTGTTATTGGACTGAAATTAGTTTGTAGATTATTCCTTTGATGTCACACGTTGAATAATATTTAGAACTTACCTTCGCTTTAGATATAAGTCAAGCTGTAATTAATATTTTTGATTTATAGGCACTTTGAACTTTGAACTTTGAAAAAACGCGCGAAAACAGCAAACTCTGACACTTCAGATTGTTGACATTAGCTTTGACATATTTTATTTTTATTCTACTATTCGAATTGCGCAACGAACGAGTGGTCCTGACCACTCGCTACAGACCAATGACTCAAAAATACGAAATTTCAGAAGTCGAAGGAAAATCAGTCAAAAAGAGCGCTCGCGTGACATAAAAGTCATACGAGCAATTCAAAAATAGAGTTCCTGGTAGTTATTGAATCTATTTTCGTAACCTCAACTCATCGTCCCGTAACTCAAGTCAGCGTCAAGCGAGTACCAGGAGATAGGCTTGCTTACATAGGGTCTGCTAAAAATATTAAAATAATATGTGAAGATAGGAATTTTTTAAATTAATATATAAATAGGCACTCTGTTTCTAGCAACTTTGCCAAAAAATAGTCTATGAAATGAATGATATAGATTATTTTGTTATAGTATCTTTGCGATAAAAAGGGTGATGGGCAAAAATTCATGAAACCTGGTACCCGTTTTCTCTCCAATAAAAATGACACTGATTTTGTTTGCACGAGTAATTCATGTGAAGAGTAATGGCTACTATAGATCAAGTTATTGCGATTTAAAAACCAAACCAGATAAATACTATGACGATGCGTTTCATATTCATGTTAAGCAGTCGTATTTTTTTGTTATCTGACATTTTATCCATATCATAACATTTGCTATGTTTGAGAGAGTATATCTCGAAATAACAACTATTTCATTTCTATTTTATTTAATTTTTTTAATGACCTCTGTGGCGTAGTTTTAAGGCTTTTTTTTTTTGGGCTCTGCTCCCGACTAAGGAGAAAAAAAAAACTCCAGGTCTCGTGTTGTCTTGTGTATGTATATGTCATCGCTGTTTCCCACGACACAGGGTATCCAAGTGTGGCGCCAGAAGCAGTGCATGTGCCTCTATATATGAAATATAGCGAAAATGCCCCGATACCAAAATAGGCTATTTTTAACGATACCCTTACAATGATGTTTCACTCATCATCATTGGAGATGGGTACCAGAATGTACATCCTCCTTTCCTCTGATAAATACCATATGTTTCTTACTAAAACACTGCCAAGAAAACAATGAAAATAGCCGTCCAACTAATTACATCAACCGATCTCCGATTCGAAGCACGCGCGACGCCGCGACCTGTGGACCATTTCATGAACACACACACAAGTAACTTGTAACCTTGGTAAATTGATGCATCGGATTTACAAGACTCGAAAACTTTTTTTTATTTGCGACCATAGGTGACATCTGCTTCCTCGTGCCTGTCCACTACTGGAGGTTGGCATACTCCTGTTCTTCGACAAGCGCATCAGATGTTCTACGCTAGCCACTCCTGTCTACTCTCTCTAATTGACAGTATTTTTGTGTCTGGGCAAAGTTGTCCTCGTGTGAGCTCACTTATGCCTCAAGTGGCTGCCGTTGACCATTCAGGCATGCCTGAACTTCTTCAGGTAGTCCTTATATTTCCTTCCCCTACGCTGGTGTAAGCAGATGGATATCTTCGCCTATCTGTCAGGGTGTATTTAAAAATCGACGCAATGCATGTCAAACTGGCGTTCTGTGACAATATGTATATCGAAATTTTCCAATGATAAAGAAAAATCACTTAAGGCGCTACCTCGTCCGTGCAAAGGTCCCCGTTACTCCAGGCGGAAAGACCCGCAGTGTGAGAGGGACGGAATCGGGAAAAAATGAAAAAACGTAGCGCTAAACCACAGAAAAATTGTTTAAAAATAAACTACGCTATTTTGTTAAAAAGTGTTTTAAGGAGATTTTGCTAATACATAATATCTACATTTTGAAAGCAGTTCCACAATAAAATTAGTTAGGATTTCAGAATTACAGGAAAAAATAAAACAATTTAGAGGTGTTTTCGTAATTAAATTCTAGCGAGAAAATTTCATCCAATCGCGTTTCCCTTTAGTGAAAATCATAATCAAATACTCAATGAACGTTAACCTAAAAATAAAATCTGTAGATGACTCCATGGTGGAGTAAATGGATTCGAAAAAAACCCTTATTTTTTTCGTATCACCTTAACTCACAATTTTAGGTCGATTCGTGGTATTGAATAAGGACGGTGTTCCACTTGAGCTTACATTCGTGTTAAAAGTCACAAATTTGTAACTTGTTGATTTATGAAAAGGTCCCTTATGACAACGGAGCCGCGCCCCTTGGACCTGCGTCAATTACTTTACTTTACTTCTGTGTCCTTGTTATAGCGGTAATTATTTTGAGTGACGTATAGTTTTGGAAGAAGGTCTGAATTGTTTGGGAATTTTTGGCAGGTGGCAAATGAGATAAGGAAGTTTTTCGAAAAAATATTGCTATAGAAGTACAGGAAATAACAGAACTTAGGATATTATTTTTTGATCAAAGCTACCCTATTTATTCACTTTCCGCATATTAAAGGCAAAACGATGACACAACAAAGTAATTCTGATATGTTCCATCTGTTAAAAAAGTCATTTAGTCACCGGAAAAAAAAATATTGGTTGTCTGTAAAGTCGGATTACAAAAATTCTAAGGCCGATCGTGCCTCTCTATAGCTTGTTACGCGCTCTCGCTTGGACGCTCGGCTCAGGCGGAACGTGACAATTCTTTGTGCGTGCAGCCGGCGTTCATCGATTTATAAGACGTTATCACGTCAAAACATTGACTACACCTTTAATTCACATTTCTCATTCACACAAGGTGGATCAAATAACTTTACGTACAATGTGACTGAAAAATTCAACGAAAATAACTTGCTTGCGCATGCAAATGTGTACCTTCCTTGTTCCAACCTTGTTCAAAGGGATTCCAAGCAATATCGCCGTAAGCCCACTCTATACAAACACGACATCTTTGCATAGTGTGAGGAACTCAAAGGCAAGCACGTCGCAAGCACGCATGCGAAGATTCTTTGCTTAGTTCCTACGACTAAAACACGTATCTAAAGGAGTATGTGTAAGTTACTATGTGAAGGGTGACCTGCAGGATATAAATAGAAAAGTGTTGTAGGATTTAAAAGGGTTGTTATGGAAATGAAGCCGTTGGATTGGAGCGAGAGAGGAGTCAACATAAACAAGCCGCTCACGTCGCATCTCAGGTTCGTGGATGATCTCATTCTCGTCTTCCCTGAAAGTCGGTCTCGGGATGAACTTGTCCAAGACCAAGATCATGACGAATCGCTCTTTAAATGTACTTTAACTAAACGTATATGACAAAAGTGATGTATATGAACTTATTTTATTTGGGGTGGTTATTAAAACTGGACTTTATTCTGAACAACTTTCTCTTTGGATTTTTCTCGTGTTTCTGACCCGAAGGTATTTTGAACTATAATATAAGGTAATAAAGCCCACAGTTTTACAAGGCCCAAGCTTAGAAAACCAATTAAAATACATTTGATTCGCGCTAGCTTCATAATACGTATAAAACAAACCAATAGGAACGCAGAAACACGGAAGCGGGCGGCGTGTGGCCACCATCTTGCCAGTGGCGCCCGGTTGTTCGTTGACGTCGGTCACGGCCACTCGTATTACTAATTTGTTCTCCCACAAAACGTAACTTTTTACTAGCGCATACAGTGATTTGTAAGTAGATTCTTGTTCGGGATGTTTATTTGATCATTATTCTTTTGATATCTACATAGAAATGTGCGATTTTATTTCAATTTTATCTCGAAAATGATCAATTTGTGTTGCAAGGCCCTCATCATTTAGGAAGGCCCAAAAAGTTGTTGTTTGAGCCTTCCAAGACGCGGCTGGGCCTTCAGACCCTACTTCACTCTAATACGGCCCTATACTATTTAATAATGCAAGTTGTCAATAAAAGAATACTCAATTTTTGTACACTGTACACCTCTTACATAAATAAATTAATATTTGAGAATAAAAGAATACAATTTTTTACTATATTTCGATACCCAATTATCCATAGCCTTGTCACCCACAATTAGCAAAGCTAAAGCAAATATATTCCTATTCATGCTATAATTGAGTAAATATTTTCAAGGTTTTTTGGATTTATAATTTTCCTACATTAGTTCTTTGGTTTTTTGGATTTATAATTTTCCTACATTAGTTCTTATTACACGAAGCCCAACGTAATATTTTTGTGAAATAAACTAACATGTCACGAAACACCTAAAAATTTTATAGCTAGGTTGTTTTATTACACGGTGGAAAAGTGTATTTTTCTACCAAAATATTGATGATTTTAGTTTCTGCTTGCTGTTTTAAGATGATAATTTTCGTTTCTGCTTGCTGTTTTTAAGTCCATGAATATGATAATGTTCATTTTGATACAATCTTTGAAGTCTTTAAAGCATACTTTTGCGCCAAACGGCCTATAAACGACAAGGGCCTTATTATACACACCATGTTTACAAAATAGAGGTTTTTAAAAATGTAAAAAATATACCTATTATCGCCATAGCTCAAAAAGCTACATTTATTTGGATTCTGAAATAATCATAGCTATTATTGTAAACCTTTTCTTCCTTTAGGGTGCTAAAATAAAGGTTTTATTTCAATTTGTAAATAAGTGGGCCTTAAAATCCGGATGTGCCTTACATCACAGATCAGAGAATTTTATTTAGAATTTTCCAGCATGTTTTCGTTTGATCTTCAAAGCGCATCGATTCGCGTGGGCATGTATTTGGCTCGACTCGTTGAATCGAATTGAATCTACAAGTGGTTTGCATTTGCTACAAGCGGTGGGGTGCACGGCGGTGAAATCTAATCTCGACCCTATAGAGATAGATTGAGTAGGCTGCTACACAGCAGTACTTACTCAGCGACCAACACAACTAGGCGCATGACAGCTTAGCGTTCATTGGAATGTTCATGATTGATACCATATGATACTTACTTAGCACATGTTAGTGACTTATACGTACAATAATAATGATAATACCGTGGACACAATTTACACACATTGATCTAGCCCCAAACTAGGATTCCCTGTATCTTGGGTAGGTACTAGACAACGATACACATACTTATATAGATAAATATTATACTTAGATAGATAAACAACCATGACTAGGATACAAACATCCGTTATTATCGTACAACAAATATTGCCCCCACCGGGACTCGAAACCGGGACCCTTGGCTTCGTAGGCAGGGTCACTGCCGACTCGGCCATTCGGATCGTACAGGTACTTATGTATTGTGGGGGGTTGAAGGAGCCGAAACCGCAGTCCTGTCATGTGCCTAGTTGTGTTGGTCGCGTAGTATTTACTACTACCACACATGCGGCAATTCATACAGAAAATTATGATGAAGCATAAGGTCAAGAGCAAGAGATACAGTAGTGTGACGGACCGACAGTAGAGGCATAGAACGGGTCCCTTTGGCACCCTTTTGGCAACCCTGGTTCTTGCCCATTTGTTCTGATATGACTAGCTCTGTTAGTTCTACCACAGTTCTACCTAATTAGTGCCGTGATTGCACATAGAAAGGCGTTATATTTTTACAAAGCATAACAAACCTATTCAGTATAAAATAAACGATAAAGATTGACGATGTAGATTGATGAAGGAGATATGGTTTTTATGATGAACATAAACCAAAGCCATTGACAAGATTATATTGCTCCGTTCGAAGCAAAATGATACATTTTTCTACTGCAGAATAAAATTCGATTTCTCTATAAGAGAAATATCATCTCAGTCGATTCCGTAGGGACATTTTCCTTCTCTATTTATTAAAGAGTCGTCCATAAACATAGGCAGTCGTACTCTTTTGCCGATTATTATAATTTATAAACTTATTAGTATGCGCAGTATGTATTATTGCATACTCGACTATTTACCTTTCCTCTTGAATGAGAGATAAGCTCGCCTTTTTTTGTTGGAGGGGGAAAAAATGGAATTACTCAGGCCCAGGAGTCAGACCTCCCTGCTATGTCCGGGTCCTTATACATGGAGTGGGAATCAGCTCGTGTAGTAAACGGTCTAAAAACAGCCCCCGTGTATGTGTGAAGCAGTTATCGTTAGATGTTACTGCTAGCCATGTTAAGCTCGCCTTTTTACACGTTTTGTCATCAGCAAAAACGCAATACAGAGATCCTTATATCTTTAAATGGATCTAACAGTAACACCAACGATTATAATCGACGTTAGGGGAGACATCTCCCTATCTTTTTAAAGGCTTATATGTTTAAACGATTACCAAAAACGCACCTATTTTACTACCAATAAATTCGAAATGACTGCCAGAATGGATAAATGTCCACCAAATTATGTTTGGATAAATGATCACCAAACTTCTTTTTATGTTTTGTGTACGTTTATGTTTTAAGTATTTTTTGTTGTTCTTCACCTAAGCAGTATTTTGCCCTGATATTTTTTGCAACTTATGGTGTTCATTTATCCATTTTGGTTAAGAAAAAAATATTGTGGTGATCATTATATTTCAGTGCCCTTTTTAAATGGTTTAGTGAGTTTAAAAGGGGTTAATCAAACCTCGAAGATAACCATAGAAGTGGTCGCCGACAAACGGAGGTAACTACAGAAAATGAAATGATGGTGCGAGAAGACCCACAAACATCTTTTTTCTGTGGCAACAAATTAATTGCGAATTCAGTCTGGGGAGGTAGAAAAAAATACCTTTGTTTGCTTGTTTGTGACGTCGCTGTTTCTGGTTCCCACACATATTGTGGGGCCAGAAGCATTGTATGTGCCTCTTTGTAAATGTTATTATATATCTTATTTTATCTTTTGTCCACAGAGGAAGAGGGCACAGAGCTGGAGCTAGAAGCCCTCTACAGAAGATACTGCGTCAGATTGAAACATGCACTGTTTGTGTCAGCATTGTGCGTCACCCTTCTGTGCAGCATCGCTTTTCTGTGCGCACTTTGCGTCATACATTCTGAGGTAAGTTACGTCATCGTCCTCTCCGTCATTATTTTCATCATTATCTTCTTCTTCTTCACCATCATCATCATCATTACAGCAGATACTGTATCTGGAAGAATTCCCTCATACCATCCAAGAATACCATCATCGTCGTGACCAATCAGCCCACATTCAACCACTGCTGGGTTTAGGGCTCTTGTTTACCATGCCACCATCTACTCCGGGTTTGAGCCTCCCTCATCCACTATGGCGATGATTCCATCTAGCTGGTGGTCTCCCCACTGGTCATCGTAGCCACTCCGTTACCGCCTTGGTCCATCTTCCGTCATCTCTCCTTTCCAAGTGTCTACCCACCCCCGCTTCAGTCTCGTGATTCGCTTCCGACATCGACGATCTCAGGTTTTATTCCTGTATTGCAATTACGATCCTGAAGTCTGATGCCTAGCACGGAACTTTAATTTGACTTTAATTTGGTTACCTTTGGTAGCGTCCATATTTTGGCACCCTAAGTAAACGTGGGCAAGACACATCATTTTCGGTACCAATGAGCGATTAGTCTTGGACGTGTGCACCCTAAGGCCAACTGCAATGATGTTGTGTGCAGTTGTCAAGAATCTTTTGGAGATTATCGGCATCCCCAGCTACAGTGCTAGATCGTCTACGAACCTCAGGTAGGTTTAGCGACGTTTCCCTTTCCCCCCCCTTAATAGAGTCGTCAATCAGATTTAATAATCTCGCAATATAATCATTTCTATGAACAATAAATAAACCTAAAGGGGATCACCAACTAATCGGAACAGAATCATTTTAGACGAGCTGTCTTTTCAAGCGATGTGATTGGTCGTTTTCGAATTTTAATGGCATTGCGATTAATATCAGAAATACATAACTAGTGGCCCTGTGGCCCAGTGGCCAGAGGGGACTGTGAACCAATTTATAGGGAAGTATTTTAGATCAAAATGAAGTAGTAAAGTAGCCGCACCAATAACTTTGTAAACTACTTTTTGATATTTAAAATACAATCTATTGACTTTTCACGAAAATAGTTATAGTCTATTTCACTCACTCTCATGGTCTGTATAGATCCTCTTTACTAATCCGTTTCCTACTTCGAGGAGTCCAAACTTGGTATGTTTTGAAAATATTTCTTGGATTTTTAGAAAACAGGCAGCCGAAAGATAGTATTAGTGTAGTATATTTTTAGAACCGGCTCATGAAGCCCTTTAATTTAATTTGATATGAAAAAAAAACCCTATATATAAAAATTAATGAACTGACAGACACACAGACATAGAGACAGAAGAAAGCAAAATCGGCCTCCTATCTTGTCGAAATGGAGCCCTTCGCTCGCTTCGCTCGCTCGGTCAATAATGCTACTGTCCTTATTTCCTACCTTATTCAGAAACACAAGTCAACCGAAAATTATGGAACTGTGTATTTTTTCCTATATTACCTAAAGATGATACACTAAAAATGAAAATCACACAAATTGCATCGATTTCTCTGGGGATTTGAGCTTGTGAACAAGGCTCCACCAACATTTCCGCTCATCACAGAGGCACCATCATAACATTGCGCTATCAGTTGTTCTTGACTTATTTGTAAATTCTGTAATTCATATATTTCAAAACCGTCCATCAATATTCAAAGAAAAATGCCACTTTATCCTTATTGAACCAATTATTTTCTCAATTCCTTGACTTTAGGTGAAGCTGCCACGCACGAGGGGTTCCGTACCATTATCCATTAAAACGGAAAAAAACACGTTTCTTGTATGGGAGCCCCCCTTAAATATATATATTTTTTTATTTACTTATTTATTAATAAAGTGAATATATAACTAAATATTCTGTGAATATTTAAAGCGTCTACCTGTTGCCGTTATGAATATCAAGCAAATATGAGAAAAATACATTTGTTGTATGAGAGCCCCCTTAAATATTTATTTTATTTTGTTTTTTAGTATTTGCTGTTAAAGCGGTAACAGAAATACACCATCTGTGAAAATTTCAACTGTCTAACTTTCACGATTCATGAGATACAGCCTGGTGACAGACGGAACCCTAAAAAGTAAGAAGAAATCATTCATAAACGAAACCTAACAGAAAGGATAAGTTTTCTTGTAACTTTACTCTATATTTACCGAGCAATACCATCATTGGCCTCACCATCCTTTAAGATATTTATTACAGCTGCTGTACATTCAGAGATTCCTCATTATTCTTCTGACTGAACAGACCGATGCCGGCTCTACACTGCTCGTCGCAGAGGTCAACCTTTGCATATCCCAAATCATAACCTTCAATGAATAACCTTCAAAGACAAAATGTCTCTTTATCCTGATTGAACCAATCACTTTCTCAATTCCACTCAAGAAGATGCAACCATGTTAGCACGTCGCATCTTCGCGGATTTAATTAATGGATCTCCTGAAGCTAGTTTGAATAACGGGTTATTGACAATCAGGGCGAAAATAGCTCTTTTAACCCAGCAGCTGTGACAGTCATTATCCAACTATGCTAGGTATCTAATTAGGTTGGTTTAATAAGGGCACGGAAGTATTTTGAACATGTTATTTTGTTATATGTGTGTATTTTATTGTTGAAAGGTAAGTCGCTTTTGGAATTGAGGATGGTTTTGAGTACAAAACTAAGCGGGGCACTAACTAGAGATGTGACGAATACTCGGCAACTATTCGGTATTCGGCGTATTCGGCCGAATGTTGCAGAATATTTGCACCGAATATAAAACTGCCAACGTTTTTAAGTGATTATTTGCGCCGAAATTCGGCCAAATCACTATTCGTTGCGACTCTAGAACTTACCCCCAAATTGATTAAATTTCAATCAAGGAGTTATTCAGATCGGTGGGGTTCGGACTCAAACACGAATGGTTCCGTAACATAAATGCGCAAAAATATACGTCTCTTTTCAAAAATGGCCCGCGATTTTGCGACCTTATTGCTTGATAATAAAGTGCAAAACCTATGAAAAATAATAAATCATCTGTTGATGGCCCCACAGCTGAGCGGACTGACTGTCCTCTCTCAGCCCTTATTTTTTTTATTGCGAGTTGTTTACTATTTTTTGCTATAGTGCCATTCTGTGAAAATTTCAGCTATATTGTGGTTCATGAGATGCAGCCCGCTGACAGACAGACAGACAGTCAGTCAGGTGGACAGATAAACAGCGGAGGCTTAGCATACCTCGCGCCACGAATAAAGATCGCTGGGCGACGTTGGCGGGAATTACTGCGCATATGTAAAGGTATTGAAAAGTGACTACTGCGCATAGGGTCTCGATTGGCACCCATCGGGTACGGAACACTAATAATTGGAAAAAAACTAATTGCGAGTCTGATCTTGCGCATTGAGGTTTTCGAAATCAGTAAATCAGTGCTTAACTACTAGCTAAACGTGAAAAGGTTCGTGTCGAGGACCTAGGACCTAGTTAAGATTCTAGGCATTGAAAAATGTGGCGTGAGTGAGTTTATAATGTATTACGTGTGTTCTTGAAATTACTATTAGGATTGAAATTGTTTAATTCCACGCCTTAACCGAACGGCGTGGAATCTTGAGGGGCTGGGTTTTTGCCAGCACGGGAGAGAAAATCTTGATTGCTAATTTACCTTGCCGTCGTAGACCGGAGATCGAAGGCTCGATTCGAGGCAGGAATACGGGATAGGAGCACAATTGGGATAGGATAGGAACCAAATCTCACTATTTGCCGCCGACGCTGTTGCCGGCGTGCTGCGTGCCGACACGAGGAGTCGCCGTCCGATACGACGATGTCCTTCACAACACGAATCACTCAACCGCTGACGCGAATCTACTTATTTCCCGACGATGTTGATGATTAACACTCCGACCAGGCCCGACACCTGTATTAGACAATTGTTACACCGAAATACAGTCAATGGCCCGACGCCATGAGCAGACATGTTTTTTCTCCCGACAAGAAAAAATAACCTCTCATTTTTCATCTCGTTGGTACGAGTGACAGCTGCGGTTCCGTTTCCGCTAGCGATGTCCCGATTACTCGCGGTCGATCCGCGCAACAAAAAACCGGTGCGTTCCGAAGCATAAATATTAAACAGTCACCCGCCCGGACAGGCCCGAACCTGTCCCTAATCAATAGGAAGGCGAGAAAGTGTTGGTACCGCTCTCTTGAGGACCGAGTCCCCCACCTTGACTTCTGCTGATCGAGGCGTGCCATCCCGACCCGTGTACAAATTGACGATCCGTCCTCGTCTCCATCTCAATGATGGCAGGTTCGCATCCTTAATCAGCACCAAATCACCGACTTGAGGGGGGCTCGTCCGGTCAGTCCACTTAAGGCGCTGCTGCAAGATGTGCAAGTACTCAAGGGACCACCGTTTCTAAAAATCTTGAGCCATCTGCTGCAACATCTGCCACCTAGTTAACCGACTTAACTTAACATCACCGAATTGGTATTCTGGCAGGGCGTTAAGGGGCTGACCTATCAGGAAGTGACCCGGCGTCAACGCTTCCAAATCATTTGGATCCGAACTGAGCGGGCACAACGGACGCGAGTTCAGTGTCATTTCAATCTTATAGAACAGCGTCGCAAGCTCTTCAAAGCGTAGAGAGGTCTCACCGATGATCCTCGTCAGGTGCGACTTAGCCGATTTAACCGCAGCCTCAAATATTCCTCCCCAATGAGGACATCCCGGCGGACTGAAAACCCATTCAATCCCTCGTCGGGAGCAAGCCGTACCGATGGCATCCTGGTTACCGTTCAGGAATTGAGTGACCTCCTGCAGATATCGCCTGGCTCCGACAAAATTTGTGCCGTTGTCCGAACGGATTAATGTCGGGAGGCCCCTTCGTGAGACGAACCGATCTAGACATGCGATAAATGCCTCTGTAGTGAGGTCACTGACCACCTCCAAGTGGACTGCCTTCGTGGCCAAGCACACGAAGACGCACAAGTATGCCTTCACTAATCTGGCGTTCCGTAGCTGTGAAGACTTGACCATGAATGGTCCCGCGAAATCCGTTCCGACACCCGCAAAGGGCCGGAATTCGTTAACCCTATCCGAGGGCAAATCGCCCATCTGGGGCTGCATCGTAGCCGCCTTGGCCCGATAACAAGGCAGGCACCGAAATACGACGCTACGCACTAAGCGTCTTCCCGATAGAATCCAGAACTCGCGCTGGAGAAACGCCATCAAGGCGTGGCATCCGATATGCCCATTCCGAATGTGTCGATCCTGTCTCAACAGTTCGACCAACTTCCCTTTCCTAGGGAGTAACAACGGGTGGCGAGCCGCATAAGGCAGGTTGGCATTCCGCAGCCGACCTCCTACCCTCAGCAATCCTTGAGGGTCAATAAACGGATTGAGCCGAGCCACAGCTCCCTTCAGTTGGACGCGTCCGCGTCTCAGAATGTCCAATTCGGACTTAAAGTGCACCGTCTGCACGTTCCGTACCAATGCGAACAACGCATGGTTCCGTTCCCGTGGTGTCAGGACCTGTGTCCGCACCCGTTGCGCCTCAGAATTGCGACAATTCCGCGCAAATCGGAAGATCCAGGCGGTCACATTGACCAGCTTGTCGAGCGAGCTGTAACGTTCCAGCAGGCTGAACTCCTCTTCCGGCTCTGGTTGCGTCGTACAGACACCGACTGTCAAGGCGCCGTTCGCCGAGGTAACGCGTGGACTCATTGGCCAATCCGATTCGGCTTGAGTCAACCATTTTGGACCCCACCACAAGGGATGTCCAACTAACTCCGGAGCGTGACACAATCGACCTGAGCGAAGGCGACCAGTATTGTTCCGATAAAACTGTTCACACTCTTCTTCAACCGGGTCCAACCGGCAGACCGTAGGTGGTTCCTCCACCTCCCAAAACTTCTGTATCACCTCCGAGAGTACAGAACCGAATAAGGGACTACGAGTCGCTAGGCGTGGGGCAGCCGGCATGACCGGACCCATTACCGCATGGCCCAATCTGGTGTTGACCGAAACCAGACCAGTCGCCTGCAACACGTGGACACCTGGCACTAACAGGTATCCCAAGGCATCGACACCCAATAAAATGTCTACTGGGCCCGGAATATCGAACTCCGGGTCAGCCAGTGACAACCCAGCGACCAACTGTCGCACCGAGGGCGACAACCGTACGTGAGGGTGTGAGCCCATCACATTATGCATGACTAATGCCGTGACCGTCAGATTCACCGATGAATCCACCCGTGACGAGAGAGTAATCCGACATACTCCCTTAACGGAACCGACTTCCGTGTTCCCAATTCCCCGAATGGAATGTGGATACTCCCTTACCGAAATGCCCAACCGTCCTACAAGGTTGCACGAGACTAAGCACCCCTGGGCCCCCGAGTCCAATAGTGCTCGTGCCACACATGATTTGCCGTCCGAACTCCACGCTATCACCGAGGCGGTGGGGAGCATGACCGTCTGTGGAGTGGCGACACCCTGTAAGTGGGCGGCGTGTCCCTAGCGGGAACCTCCGCGAGATCCGAACCCGCTGGGACCCCCGTCGGCCGTGCTGTAACTCGGCTGCTGATATGCCGGTGGCATATCAGACCGTATGTACATCAGGGGGTCCCAACCCGCATAATAGGCCCCTCGCTGTCCCGGTATCCGACCATACCGGACTGTGTACGGTTTGCCCGGTGGCCACCGTGGATGGAGGGGGGAGAGCGGATCCAACCTGGGGCGCTCTAGGAATGGGGGCGACATCCGACTGTTCGCCTCCCTGTTCGTCTCCCAGAGCGACGGGCAGGGTGGCGCAGAAGGTGGTGGGCTCCCAGCCTTCGCGCCACTCATAGGTGCCATCTGACACCCGCCCGCAACACGCGGTGAGCCAGCGGCCCGAAGTCCTCGCTGACCCTGCACAGCGGCGACCGAACCCCGGCTATCCCGCCTGTTACCCCCCGCGCTGCTCCCTTCCCCTCGGGGGGGGTCCCGTCCGCGGGTACCCCAGTCACCCCGTTGGTGACTCCCGTTGCCCGGAGGGGGACTGGGTCCGGCCCTGGTTGGGCCCTGTGACCGACCAACCTGAGTCCGGCCCTGGTGACCGTCCGAAGGGCCTGACCGGTTCAGGCACAACACGATGTGGTGCTTGCCACCGCAGCACTCACAGGGGAACGCGCGTGAGCACTCGCTCAGCGGGTGCGGCCCCAAACAACCGAAACACAATCGGTGGCGGAAGACTACCTTCCTGAGGGCAGCTACCCCGAGCGCCTTAAAGTTGGCGCAACTGGTCACTTCATGACCGGCACTGTCGCAGTGCACACAGCCGTCACCCGACGGCGCGGCATTCAAAACGCCAAATTGTTTTGACCGCCCACCCCCCCGTGGGGGCGGGGGGCGCGGCCCCTCCCGCATCCGCGCGGGTTGGCGCTGCACACTGGCCTCCGTATCCAATATGTCGCATCGCCTGCATTCACCCTCCAAAAAATCCGTTAATTGGACGAGCGTGGGCAGTTCCGAGCTACTGCCCCCATGCAGCTGTTCAAACCGCCTTTGAACCGTGACAAAACCATATACAAAACGATATATGACCATTGGTCTACCGGCAGACCAAGGTTCTGAAGGGCGTTAGTGGCCACCAGCACAGGGTTGAGCACCTGTACCCGGATGTCAACATCCCGGGTTACTCTTGGTATGCTAAACAGCTTCCCCAGCTGCGCATCAACCAACCGCCGTTTGTGTTGGTAGCGGTCAAACAATATGGACCGGGCTATATCATAATTGCCCGCCGTGACCGTTAGGTGACCGACCAACTCCTTCGGTTCACCCCGCAGTGCCATCAATAGTTGGGCCAACTTGTAGGCGTTGTCCAGGTCGTCCCGACCGTGGACCAAACTATCGAACAAATTGATGAATGCCGGCCACTCATCAATTGCCCCACCGAAGGCCGGAATCTCCAGGTGTGGCAGCCGTCCAACAACACCCTTAGGGGGCGGGTCTCCGCTACCCTCCCCGCGGTCATTCCGTCGCGACCGCTTAATTTTTTCCGCGCGACGCTCGATGTCGCCCAAGCACTCCATCGCTTGGTCAGCATCCGCGCAGAGCTGCTTCACTGCAGCCACCGAAGCCTCATCTGTAATCCCGAGGGCTTCAGCCTCCGCAGCTAGCCGACACACCTTCCCGACGCGTGTCATTGCGTCCTCCACACGCTTGAGCAGGACATCGTCCATGTCAGGTCGCTCCACATACTTGTGAGTATGGGCGAGCCATCTCATCTCCTCACGGACACCATACCGCAGTACCGTCAAGGGCGAAGGTGCCATGGTTACCGATTCAATTGTTTCTGGTCCTATGCTTCACTACCGAACTAAGCACAGCCAGAGACCAGCACTTGCCCGTCAGCGCTGGGCACAGAAATTAAAACTAAGTTGTAAAAACCAAGGCAACCACTAAAACAATTAAATCCTAAACAATATTTAATATGGTCGTCCTGTGGGCATACACCTTATAAATATACACTCTAAATCAATTAGAGAATGCCACCATAAAACACAATACAAAAATAACCCACAAAACTTGATTATGAAAACAATACAAAATAATAAGTGGTGGGCTCCGAGACTATAAACCTAAAAAAGGAAGTAAAAAAGGAGTTTCTGGCAAGTAAAAAAGGAAGTATCAGTTGAGATGATGGAGGCTTTTGTGAGGAAGATATGTGGAGAAAGTGATCAGATAAAGGTGGATACAATCAAGCATAAAAAGCAAAGGAATTATGCGTCGTTTATTGTGACGGTACCGGAAAGCAAGTACATGATACTAAATGAACCAGAACACTGGGACGAAAAAATTGAATACTGTGAGTGGGTGTGGTTTCGGAGAGAAGATCGTGGACCACCAGATCAGAAATGAAGTCACCGTGTACTATCAAAATGTAAGAGGGCTGAGGACGAAGCTTAAAGATGTATATGCCAGCATTCACTCTTCGACGGCAGACATATTTGCATTTACGGAGACAAGCTGTACTGAATCCATGCAGGATGCAGAGATAGTTCCGCCAGGAAACGTAATTTTGCGCTGCGACAGAGCGGACGGCCGAAAGCAAGGCGGCACGTGTCTCGTGGCCACACCGCGGTTCGAACTTCGCAGAGTCGCTGTGCCGGGTAATGTGAATGTCGACAATCATTCATTTGAACTAGTTGCTGGGGCGGTGTACCTACAAAACAGATTGTTATGGATATTGTGCTGTATCTACATACCTCCGAACACTACTGAATTGAATGAGTATATGATAATGTTTAGAATAATAGAGCAATTTTGTGATAGGTATAGTAGTGTAATAGTTATAGGTGATTTTAATTTATTTTCTAGTACTGTGGAAATACGAAATTGTTACGAAAATTTCGCGACATTCTGTGGGTTCAGACATGGTAACGCCGTGAATAATTGCAACAATCGTCAATTAGATTTAGTTCTGAGTAAGTTTGAGAATGATTGTGGTTCGTGCGTGAGGGTGCGTGCGGCGGACACGGCTTTATTACCAGTGGATAAGTACCACCCGCCGCTAGATGTAATAGTGGAGATGAGAGGTCGATCGCGGGCGCCTCTCCGATATCCCACTGATAACGCGAACGGTGACTCATCGCGTAGTGAACCGACAGGTTGGAATTTTAGTAAAGCTGAGTTTTACTCGCTGTACACGGCAATAGCGCAAATTGACTGGACACCATTGTACAACTGTACTAACGTGGAAGTATGTATAGATATTTTTTACACCACCTTAAATAGTATTTTTGATGAGTATGTTCCAAAGAAAAGATGTCGTACTTTAAATGACAAGTATGTATATCCTAAGTGGTACCCTAAGGAACTGATTCAGGAAATTAAATTAAAGGGTTATTTACATAGGAAATATAAAGGTAGTAAGTCAGACACGGATTACGAAATATTTTCGAGGTGCAGAGCGAGGGTAAAATCTTTGATTATGCTAGCCAGGGAACAGTACAGTGACCTTGTAGAAAAACACATGTGTGAAGACCCAAAGGCTTTTTGGGAATATATAAAATCTATGAGAGTTAACAGGTGCCCCCAAAACATTTGTAGTGTTATGTTACTTACATGCTATTTTCCAGTCTGTTCAGCTGGATACTTGCTGAGCTATACAGCTTGATATTTGGTATCACCTTTGTTTTCATAGGACCCTGTAACGTTTTAAACCATAAGAACACAATAACAAATCATTTTCACTTCGTATTTTCACACTATCAGCACTTCTAAATCGATAGCGAAGGGGCTTACCTTTGGTGACCTTGTTTTTGGCTTTCTCCGAAACTCTACAATCTCGGGCTTCGTGCGCGCTGGTGCGCTACTATTTTTCCTTTCGTTGTTGGCTATTTTGGCTATGTGAACTGTTTAAATTTTATATTACGAGCCTGAAACCAACAATTGACATTTGGTTTGTTGATTGTTTATCTGGTTGTCATGGCAATGTCCATTCAAACTCGTTAGCGGTCTGATATGTTTACTTTAATACTTTTACAAAAATACTCTTTCTCTCTTGGCCACTCTCAAAAATTACGTTTAATTTAAATAATTTTCAGAACTCTCCAAAAAGGGTATAAAAGCGGAACATTTCTTCAATTCTAGAGAGTCTCACGTCAGTTTCTGAACTGGAAGTACCAGTAAAGGCCTTATCCCGGGGTCGCTCAACCCCGGGATCCTGCGAAGCCTTCAAACTCCTTCAAATCTCCAAATTCTCCAGCTACAACGGGATCCTGCGAGCCTTCAAACTCCCTCAAAACCTTCAAATCAATCTTCAAATAACGGGATTCTGCGAGCCGCGCCTACGCCGCTACTATTCCTACAACGAAGATTTCTACAACGGGATTCTGCGAGTCGTGCCAACGCCGCTACTGTTCCTACAACGACGATTTCTACAACGGGATCCTGCGAGGCGTAACTACAAGTACGCCCGCTACTGTTCCTACAACGACGATTTCAACATCTACAACAACAAATACACCTGCACCCAGGTCTCCGCTTCCTTCTTTCTATCCAGACATCTGTATTTTATAAAACCTGTTTCACATCTCATCCATCCTCATCTTCGCATCATCTTTTTTTATAGACTTCACTGTAAATACTATACTTCTAATAAACTGATACTACTAAATTTTATCTTGGTTGTTTGCTGTTAGGTTCTGGTTAGGTTCGGATCCTCACACGACATTTTGGCGCCCAACGTAAAAGTTCTTCTCCACTCGTCACCTTTTCTGCGCCTTGTCTCTTTCCCTTTGATTTGCTTTCTCTTTCACTCTTAAATCTTTATCTATTCATCCTTTTCACATTTTCCAAATTCTAAAACAAAACTTCATCTAGTTTTTCAACTCATCTGGATTATATTTAGGCCTACATTTAACTTACATTACTTCACTTCACTTCACTTCTATAACACTTAGCTATACACTTAAATATAACAATGGAAAGGGTTATTTTCCAAATTCTAAAACAAAACTTCATCTAGTTTTTCAACTCATCTGGATTATATTTAGGCCTACATTTAACTTACATTACTTCACTTCACTTCACTTCACTTCACTTCACTTCATCACTTTAATATTTTTAACAATGGAAGGAGGTAAAATGTTCTAAACAATTCGAATCCTTGACTCCACCTTCAACTGCAAATGACTCTCCATCACTTGACCTTCCTGCTGATTCGACTGTCATGGAACCCCCTCTTGTTTCTCAAACTTCTGTCCTGAAGGTGATACGAAAGTTTAGCATTAAAGATATAAAATTTTTGCATGTAAGTAGCATACATTTTCTTAAGTTCTATTAACTGTTAATTTGTATATATGTATATTCTTTATTTCAGACACATCTCGTTGGCGATGTGGCTGATCTCTGGCTTCGAGCTCTACCGCTCTGGCCGTTCTAAATCTTAAGGCAAAGCGACTAAAGCTACCTTAGGATTAATTTGTTTCTCTTTACCTCTACTTATTTTTTTTTTCCACGCAGGAGCGGATGACAACTCCTTAAGTAAGCCTGAATGTCCTTTTGAAAACACACTTTTAGAGTGGTAGTCATTGAATGTGAACTCCACCCTTACCTGAATGAAGATGATGAATGTAAGAGATGGTATATCTGATTTTGCCTGGTGATGTCTGTTTCTGCAAAGCTGTGTTTTTCTGGTTTATTTTAAAATGTACATATCAAAATTTTTGCTGAGTCAAAAATTTTTCCAGGGTCGGGGGGAAAATGTAGTGTTATGTTACTTACATGCTATTTTCCAGTCTGTTCAGCTGGATACTTGCTGAGCTATACAGCTTGATATTTGGTATCACCTTTGTTTTCATAGGACCCTGTAACGTTTTAAACCATAAGAACACAATAACAAATCATTTTCACTTCGTATTTTCACACTATCAGCACTTCTAAATCGATAGCGAAGGGGCTTACCTTTGGTGACCTTGTTTTTGGCTTTCTCCGAAACTCTACAATCTCGGGCTTCGTGCGCGCTGGTGCGCTACTATTTTTCCTTTCGTTGTTGGCTATTTTGGCTATGTGAACTGTTTAAATTTTATATTACGAGCCTGAAACCAACAATTGACATTTGGTTTGTTGATTGTTTATCTGGTTGTCATGGCAATGTCCATTCAAACTCGTTAGCGGTCTGATATGTTTACTTTAATACTTTTACAAAAATACTCTTTCTCTCTTGGCCACTCTCAAAAATTACGTTTAATTTAAATAATTTTCAGAACTCTCCAAAAAGGGTATAAAAGCGGAACATTTCTTCAATTCTAGAGAGTCTCACGTCAGTTTCTGAACTGGAAGTACCAGTAAAGGCCTTATCCCGGGGTCGCTCAACCCCGGGATCCTGCGAAGCCTTCAAACTCCTTCAAATCTCCAAATTCTCCAGCTACAACGGGATCCTGCGAGCCTTCAAACTCCCTCAAAACCTTCAAATCAATCTTCAAATAACGGGATTCTGCGAGCCGCGCCTACGCCGCTACTATTCCTACAACGAAGATTTCTACAACGGGATTCTGCGAGTCGTGCCAACGCCGCTACTGTTCCTACAACGACGATTTCTACAACGGGATCCTGCGAGGCGTAACTACAAGTACGCCCGCTACTGTTCCTACAACGACGATTTCAACATCTACAACAACAAATACACCTGCACCCAGGTCTCCGCTTCCTTCTTTCTATCCAGACATCTGTATTTTATAAAACCTGTTTCACATCTCATCCATCCTCATCTTCGCATCATCTTTTTTTATAGACTTCACTGTAAATACTATACTTCTAATAAACTGATACTACTAAATTTTATCTTGGTTGTTTGCTGTTAGGTTCTGGTTAGGTTCGGATCCTCACACGACACATTATTAAGGATGGCAAAGTGTTATCTACTGAAGAGATCGCTCGGGAGTTTGCACATTACTTCCAATCAGTATACAGTGTGGACCGAGCCAAACTGGACGTCAATGAAGCCATGGCTGAGTCGCATGCGAACGCGGCGCGCATGCAAGTAGACCGGCTACACCTGGGGCAGGTGAGAGATGCTCTCAGGCGACTCAAGCCGAAGAGGTCAGCGGGCCCGGATGGCATTCCGTGCTATGTTATTAGGGACTGTCGTGAAGCGTTAGCAGAGCCACTGACATATCTTTACAATAGGTGTCTTGATCAAGCGATTTTTCCAGAGCGATGGAAGGTGACCAGGGTAGTACCGGTACCGAAGGGCAAGGCAAGCCCAAACGTGGGAGGATACAGACCAGTAGCTATTCTTTGCACGCCTGCAAAAGTACTAGAATCGGCGATTCAGAAATCATTATTAGCACAAGTGGACCCACAGTTATCAGAGGCCCAGCACGGGTTCAGGAAAGGTCGTAGTACCTGTAGTAATCTGCTAAATCTTATGAGCCAAGTTATACCAGTAGTAGACGGCGGAGGACAGGTAGATGCTGCATACTTCGATTATAAAAAGGCATTTGATTTAGTAGATAACGATGTCCTACTGAAAAAACTTGCGGACGTAGGTTGTACTCCACAATTACTTAAGTTTTTCAGAAGTTATATGAGTGACAGAAAACAATATGTGGATTACGAGGGATACCGGTCAGATCCATACTTTACTAGGTCAGGGGTTAGTCAGGGAAGTACTTTAGGGCCGTTAAAATTCACGACAATGACAAACGACTTACCTAGACAGGTAAAAAGCGCACGTTGTTTATTGTTTGCGGATGACCTTAAGCTGTCCTTGGCGGTGGGTTGTGACGATGACTGCGACAAACTACAGGAAGATATAGACCGGGTAGTGAGGTGGAGTGACAAGAATAGGTTAGAATTTAATGTCTCCAAATGCGCATTAATATCGTTCACAAGAAAAAAACATCCCGTCCAGCGTGAGTACAAAGTAAATGACAAACAAATGCGGAGAGTAAACGACGTCAAGGACCTGGGAGTAAGGTTGACTGCAGACCTGAATTATAGATTGCACATTGAGGGTATTTGTAAGAAGGCATATCGGAATCTTGGTTTCATTTTGCGTACGGGACGTACTTTTAAAGGGACATCTGCTTTAAAAACATTATATAATACACTGGTTAGGTCACAGCTAGAATCAAATGCAATGATATGGGCACCACATGAAACAAAATATCGTCTCATGTTGGAGCGGATACAGAATAAGTTTTTAAGATATTTGTACTTGCGGCAGTACGGAGTATATCCATTCTACCCGTTAAATTATCCCACACTTTTTATATTGGGTATGGTAAGCTACAACGAGCTCAGAGTTAGAAGGGATGTAGCCCTTGTATCATATGTTTATAAGGTGCTGGTAGGGAGAACTTGTAATCCCGTATTGCTAGGCGAGGTAAGCCTGTGTGTCCCAGACGGGTACGTGACGCGCCGCCGCCGGCCGCCGCTGCTGCTGGAGCGATGCGCGCGCACTAACTTGCTGACGCACGCGCCGCTCACGCGGTTATCCGGATTCTGAACTTTATATCTGAGTCTGTTGATATTTTCGGGGTTGCCCTGTCTGAGTTTACAAGAACAGCACTATTTGTTATTTGTTATATGGAAGATAGGATCAGGTAATATAGGTACTTAGGTAGATTATAAGTAGTCGTGTAGTATTAGTATTTACCGCATTAGGTCTAAGCCTGTAATGGTAGATATTTATGATAAATAAATAAATAAATAAATAAACAATATAGCACCCTAAACCACACTGGATTCCGAAATCCAAGCTATTTTTAATATAATGAAGGTAGCTGTGACCTTCTAGAAGTGGCCCCTCCGATATGACCCACACTTCTACTGAGGTCAGCAAAATCAGCTTAATACCCCTTAAATAGCCTGACCCTGCTCTGTAAACCGAAATAACACTGCAGTACTATAGAACCCGACGTTCTACCGGAAGTAATACAATCTAGTTACTTCGCAGAATGACTATTCAATCCTTTATGCGCACAAACAGTAGTTTCCGACTACAAATTTATAATAATTGTTAACTAAATTGACAATTATACTTTCACTAACCGAAAATGAACTTTAATTGTGGTATACCGACCACAGACTCATTGCCGACTTGCCGGCCAATCTGAGATATTCTTTTCTCCCAACTACAATGTGGCAAAAAAACAACCCTACAACCGTCCGTGAATCGGTGATTTCCCACTAGGAAAGCGCGCCTGCTACCAAAATGTTTAATTCCACGCCTCAACCGAACGGCGTGGAATCTTGAGGGGCTGGGTTTTTGCCAGCACGGGAGAGAAAATCTTGATTGCTACTTTACCTTGCCGTCGTAGACCGGAGATCGAAGGCTCGATTCGAGGCAGGAATACGGGATAGGAGCACAATTGGGATAGGATAGGAACCGAATCTCACTATTTGCCGCCGACGCTGTTGCCGGCGTGCTGCGTGCCGACACGAGGAGTCGCCGTCCGATACGACGATGTCCTTCACAACACGAATCACTCAACCGCTGACGCGAATCTACTTATTTCCCGACGATGTTGATGATTAACACTCCGACCAGGCCCGACACCTGTATTAGACAATTGTTACACCGAAATACAGTCAATGGCCCGACGCCATGAGCAGACATGTTTTTTCTCCCGACAAGAAAAAATAACCTCTCATTTTTCATCTCGTTGGTACGAGTGACAGCTGCGGTTCCGTTTCCGCTAGCGATGTCCCGATTACTCGCGGTCGATCCGCGCAACAAAAAACCGGTGCGTTCCGAAGCATAAATATTAAACAGAAATAATTCATTAGTCTCTACAATATATACTAGGTAAGGAGAAGGGGTAGGTGTGTTTGTGTAAGCCAATGTCCCATTTGGTTGAATGAGGCACTTAATCAATAGCCGAGGCTGTTCATTAAAGGACTGACATACCAGCAAATGCTAGGCTTTTGATTCAACCAAAGCATTGTCGGAAACGATTACCAACCAGCCTTACCGAAAGTCAGTCTTTTTATTTAGGAGAAGAGGAATGGGGAACCGGCACTTATCGTTATTGCAAGCTGGCGTCAACGCAACAGCTGATTTCGTTCAAAGTCAATTTAGACGAAATACGAATGGGTTGCTATAGGTTACTTTCTCTCCGAATACTAAAGTTAAGTTAGGTTGTGTTAGGTTACAACTTTATATAATCTGGAGCTGAGCCAAACGGAGCGGAGCGAGGCGGTTCAATGGTGCAATGCCAATCCATCCTGTGTTAATCGCATAGGCATCTCTTTAGATGTTTCGGTCAGTTATTTGCTCGAAGGACTTTAGGCATTTGATTGAATGGCGGCCCTTAGTTAACGGCCCGGGCTTTTGACTAAGTGGCCAATTTATCCAAATGCCGGTGACTTATGTTCAGCCCGGTCACAATGTCTTTTCACCTGGCTTTGTGACGTCATTATGGCACTCTGAGGTAGATGCAAATCAACGATGTGCACATATATTGTATCTGGGTTGTCTACTCAAAGAAACTAATTTCCCAACCACCTAAGGTTGAATATCGTACAGCAAACTGGCACCATAAGAGCTATGCCATTCGATCACCTATGGCGACGTTGCATGCACTGCTTACACGTACAGCTATCGCCAATTTTATTGGTGTCTGAATGTCGCCTGGAGGGGTATCGGCGTATAGGGTACTGATGAGACGAGGGTGTCTAGATATAGCCACGCCATGTAGATTTGTTAGACAGCTTCCGCTGAATCGTTTTCCCGTGCAGTGACTTTCAGCATTCCCATTTTTCCGCGATCTCTTTGTTTCAACTTGTAAAATTTTCCTGGTTCGACTTTTGTGTAGTAGCATTTTCGCTAAAAAGTATAATCGCTATTGTCTTCGATCGCAAGTTTTTTAATAGCAAATTTTTTCAATATCTTGTTTTTATAATCGGACATATTCTAATTCGCATATTTTTTTCTGGCGTATTTATTTCTCGTTGCATAATTCCTTAATAAAAATTGTATACGGTAATATTGTTTCTTACTTTTACTATATATTTTATTTTTTTACTGAATGTTTGCTGTAGCCTTATACGTATATTGACGGATATCAATTTTTGAAATTGAATTGAGAACAGTAGACCTCGCTACTGTTCTCACAGAACCAACCACTAGTTAAGATTTAGACAAGTTAGTAGACAGCCATAAGGACTTGACGATTTGAAGCATCAGTTTTTATTTTATATTTCCAAATTATCAAACGTTTCGACCTTAATTCAATTATTCAACTTTAATTTTAGACTATAGGAGCGTCGTCACCGAGTGAATTCGCATGATCTGGCGGCCAGTGCCTTGGCTGCGGCTATCAGCGTCTTAGCATGTTACTATAAATTGCAGGGAAGAAGGTGGGAAGATACAAGGTAGATAATTTTTACTATGACATATAAATAATATCAAGTCAAATTATGTCTGTGAACATTTTCAAGAGAAGAAATATTATATTAAGAAACATCGCGAGTTCTAAAATCTTCTTGAATGAAATTTGACGGTTTGATAAAAACACGATTGTGAATACCTGAGATCGAGGCCAAATGCGATTACATATTTTCTGTACTACATAAAAGTCGGACCAAGAAATGTTACAAGTTGAAGCAAAGAGATCGCGGAAATATGCGAATGCTGAAAGTCACTGCGCGGGAAAACGATTCAGCGGAAACGGAAAAGGTCCGGTGACTGTGGATATTAGGTGCGTAAAAGGGAAATCTCCGCTCCAGTTTGTTACGCCTGGGGACCACTGGTTCAACAGCTTCAATCAATCAAGTTTTCATCTCACGCACCCATTCTGGGGCGTGGGGCGTCAGGGTCAGATCATCGGATCTCTTCCTGAAGAAGCGCCTCTGTCCACTCCTATGGACAGGTCATCGGGGGGCCCTCGCGGGCGGTGGAGATCTTCTCACGAGGGGTGTTCCGTTGGATGATCGCCGGCTAGGCAACCAGGTCACGTGGCAGGCGGCGGCGGTCGGGCGGGCGCGCGTGGTACGGCGCCATGTCCGCACGCGCGAACATGCCCTTCGCCAGCCTCTGGACAAACTGTGGACAAACCACAGTACAAGAGAGATGCATACTGACCGAGAGCGAGAAGTGACAGCCCGCTCTTGTGCAAGGAAACCTGGCGGGGCCTGTCACTAGGCAACCAAATGTTGGTATGGCGACGTTAGTCGACGTTGCATGCACTGTTTACACAACTAGGCAACTGATATGAAAGTTAGTTAATACATTTATTGACATCTCGTTCTATACTGAGTTAGAAAGGTATTTTTGACGATTTTCTGAACCCCATGGTGAGATTTGGCTTGAATTGCCTAAATCTCACATGAAATTATTCAAAAGTTTTACTTTGTGTTTTTTAATAAAACTAAATTCGCTGCATTAATTTTATTAATGACTAGTATTAAGGATTGATTACAACGTAGTTTAGAATCACAGTGATGCAATTTAACAATAGTTACAAATGGGAACTACTACTCGTTACCTTTTGATTTTATTAAAAATACATTATTTACTTTAATTTAACACAATTTTTCTCGCAATTTTACTCAGAGACATTGTAAAATTACGAGAAATATTGAGTTAAATTAACACGTAAGTATAGGTTAGATTTGGCTTCCCTCCCTAAAAATATATGTACATAGATTCTAGTTAAATTCCTATTGTTTTAAAATTAATATTTGTCTCTACTGGTGCTTGATGTGGTTGCCTGTAATTAAGGAAACAAACAGCTATGTTACTTTTCAGACTAACCATTCATTCAATCCTATTGTATTCCTTGTTGGTGTTCATTAAATAAATAAATAAACACTCCACGTAAATGGACGCCCCCTAAATATTTCAACGACAAAGTATCAAAGTATTTATTCAATAGTTGTTGAAACTAATAACAATGGTTTCTTGTAGCTTGTTGTACACTATGCAAAGTCTATATCGTGGGTGCCCTCTTTGGGTACAGACAGTTTTATGGTCTCTTACAACTATGTAATTAATTTATTAATACATTTCTTAATTGCAACATTGCAACAAAGTACACGTATTGCAACTTAAACAGTTTTAGTCAGAATCTTCAACCGTAAATAGCTTAGTTAGAACCGGCTATTAAATTCACATAAACCGAAGTAATTGCTTGCAGTAGTTTAAACGCACTCTTACTCTCGTTAACCGGCGTGACTAAATAAAGCGATTTTATTCTGCAGCTATATATTCAAGGTGATTTTTACAACAACCACATAATTTCAGGCGTTTTCCCAAATTTCACTCATTTTTGTCGCAGCAATGGAGATTGATGACTCATGACATTTTTCTTCACTGATAGAACGTTCGTATAGTGCACATATGATAAATTACTTATCTCATTGATACATGCTCTGCACGGGATTTGGACCCGCATGCGTGGGGAATGAGCGTGAGACCTCTAGACCGCGGAGCTCTTTACTACTTAAGGTGACGTCATGCTGATCTGAATAAAATTTTGTTCATAACAGCCAACAATCTTTACTGACCGAGCGACGCAGCGTCTTCGTTCAGGATTGTGCAAAAATGCTTTCGTATGTCCGGATGTGTGTCCGGATAATCTCTACAGGTTTCATTTCTCAATTGATTCTAGTGTTTTTTGTGAGCAGGTTCGATAATGATTAGATGGTTTTACAATTTCAAGATTCCGATACAGTCAAGACAGCTAGACGGATTTTTACAAATCAAAAGTCAAAAGGTTGGGTTTAAGACAATAAAATGTAGTTTACAAAGTTATTGGTGCGGCTACTTTCATACTATATATACGTAACCAGGTGCATTCATTAGTTTGTATGTGTTATCAAAAGAAAGTCTAGCTCAAGCCATTAGTTTACATTGCTCTGATCAAATCGGTTTCAAAGAAAGTTTAATCAGAGTTTAGTGTAATGTAAGCTAATGCCCAGTCCGCTGCAGATTAATGGCTGAAGCGAAACGACGCAACTCTAATCATATGGGGTGGGCCACGTACTACGTATAGACGGTCAAAAGTCCTTTTGCATGAGGGGGCTATCCTATCGCCTCAATTGAGAAAAGAGGTTTTTTACGATGTGAAGAAGATTTCCACTTCATAAGGCAATAGTGATTTTATCATCGCCACGAGCTATTGTAGGAGCCTTCTAATCAACATTCCTCAGGCAGTTGACAATGTGCTCGTAGTTAGATTAAATGCAATCAATCATCACCCAATCATCCGGTTTGTTATTCTAGGCGTTTCAAATGCGTCATTTCTCACTGAGAGGTATTCCAGCTATGTTGCTATGCCACCGGCGGACGGGAATTGCCGGGACGATAAGGCACGAGATTTAGCAGTCGTAGATCATAACGAAAGGGAGTGCGCTTCTTAGCATTAACGTTATGGCGAGGGGTATTGCTCAATGCCCATCTTTAAAGTGCAATTCCTCTTATAGGAGACATTTCCCAAATCTTAAAAAAATATATCTTACTAGCGGACCCGACAGACGTTGTCCTGCATGATATTTCTGAACGGCTGATTTGTGAATCTAAACCATCCAGGGCGCTACTCAAACGCATACAAAAAAAACATTCAAATCGGTCCAGCCGTTTAGGAGGAGTTCAGTGACATATACACGTACAGTAGAATTATATATATAAAGAAGAAATCCGTTTCATTCAGTCAAAGGGTTTAAAAAAATACGTCAACGGAATCTATACGAAAAAAAAAAAAAAAGGTTTGTCACTTAAAAAACTTTTCTTGGTATCTAAAAGGAATGCTGATATAGATCCTGGGGCAAAAAATAAATATTCAAAATATTTTAAAACGTAGTGTTTGTCATTATGAAATAATATGTAATATTGAATTTATAAAATATAGGGAAACGCAATGATTTATTTTCATTGAATTCTTTATATTTTTATTATATATAAATTCTAACTTAAATACCTACTTGGTAATTGACGTAAAAAGAAGGTTGTTATAAGTTTAAAAAGTCTTTCTGTATGTGGCACCCCAACGCTCAAACGGGTGCACGCCTTTTATTGTGGTTTTATGTCTGACCAGCTTTACGAAGTAGTCGTAAACGTTGGCCTGTAGCCCGATACCCCTCCATCAACCCGTACTGAGCCAGCGTGGTGGAGTATGGCTCAATCTTACTCGTATCCGGGTAAAGGCCCGTGCCCCTCGGTGAGGACAATAATGGGCTACATTATTATTTTATAATATAAATTATAATTAATATTTATTTTGTTGATAAACAACTTTTCTGCGATGGTTCTGAGCTATGTTTTATTAAAATCGGTTCAGTAGTTCGAAAGTTATCAGCTTAACAAGGAATAGCGGTCAAACGGGTGGGCGTTTTTTAATACCGTTCATTGTAGCTGTTAGTAGACTTTACTGTGTTAGTTCCTAAATATGTTTAATTGAAATCGTTTCAGTGGTTCGAAAGTTATCAGCTTAACAAGGAAACGAGTGAACCAAATTCTAATCATTTTATGGTTTTTATTTATGTGTCGGGTTTAAATTTAAAATTTGTAATTATAGAATTTTTTAGCCTACCGAAGCAGCGTTTTTTACAAAATTTTAAAGCCAAAGTTGATCTGACTTTAGTCAACAACATACTTGTGTGAACAAATCCTCACTGTGTTGCCCACTGGTGTGCAACGTGCCCACTTTACTATATTCATTTGTGAAGACATCGTTTACATCTGTAGGTGACTTTCTTTGTAGGCATTTATCTCGTCCCCCGTAAAGAATGACAGTCTTTTTCCGAAAGGCATCCGATCCTAAACTGCGATTTTTAATTTGAGGCCAGAAATGTAAACAAACAACTGTCATTTTCTAGTACAAAACCGTTGCTTTTGACATTCATATTATACTTTTAGTACTGGAAAATGACAGTTGTTTCTTCACATTTCTGGCCTCAAATTAAAAATCGCCGTATAATTATTCTGAGACAAAACAAGCAGATTGAAGGATAAAACTATCCTTCTCGAAGACGAAAAAATATTTAATCAGAACGGCTTGTCCAAGCGATCACCGGCAGTCATGGATGGGCAATCTCGCATTGTTTTCTTTTTATTAGACGAGTCGTTCAGGCAAAGGATAAAGGGAGATTATAAAAGTTATCGGTGCGGCTACTTTTATATGCCAAGTACGTAACCAAGGGCATTCATAAGTTTTGTATGTGGGAAGTTCAGCTTTTCACCAACAGTCTCGCGAGGTCTGCAGCTCACAGAGCCTCTAGTTTAATACTCCATTTTGCGTGACAGGGGGCTAGCCTACAGCCACGGCTATTCATGAATGAAATAACTTAATAAAGGCACCTAAGAATTACTTAACAAATCACATCTCAATAAGAGATCAAGAGAATTGTAAAGAAAAATTTTCCGAAATAATATTTTCCTTGTATTTTTTATCTCTCGCGTTTTTTCCATACGATTTTTTTACGAGTAGTATATTTTTCTACACGCTTTAATTTATTCTGTTTCTTATTGCCAGACATAACAATTTTCTATGCATTTATTTTCTCAATCCGTATTTTTCATATAATTTTTTTTATTTCCTCATATACACTTTATGCGTGATTTAACTTACATCCATTCCCGTCACGCCTTTTCCCATACACCAGCAGAGGCACATATGCGCCCCCGTTTAGTCAGTTTTCACTACTCATTTTTGCGTGAAAGGGGACTAGCCCATCGCCACAGCTGAGATATGTATGATACAAAAAATAACTCAGAAAATACAACAAGTAAGGCATCGCGGAATCAAATCGCCAGCCAGCCTACTTAATTTATTTAATAAAAAGAAATAAATTATTGATGTGGTTCTTGCGTCAAAACGTAATTCAGAAATAATCAGTGGTTTTGAAGAAATATTCAAAAACACACAATTTTCGCAATGTTCAGCGTCGCGTTCCAACAACGCTTGTTTGGACGCCCGGATCGGCTGCGATTGAGACGCGCCGCCGTACCACCGTACCGTACCGAACGGGCGTCCAAACTAGCGTTCTTAGATCGCAGGCGATTCGGGCGTCCAAATTAGCGTTCTTGGATCGCGACGCTGATACGATACGGAGGTACGTTTCGGACAAAAGAACATGTCTGGACCCGCCTTAACAGCCATGTTAAAGTGTGAGCTGTTATGAACTTTATTTTAATATGTTTGTGTCCAAAGCATCAGAATATAATCAGAATCAAATGTCTTAATTACTGTAGATATTTACATATACTTGGCAAACATCATTTTCTTGTCTACATTGGACCACTGTGGGAGAAGAAGGGCGTAGAAAATCCCACAGATTGATTTTTAGATCTCTTTTAAAAATTGGTTGTAAACTAATACAAATATTACAATATTAATCATTGTAATTAATAAGCAGGAATAAATAATTATAATTTTATAACAGCAAGTTCTGTGTTGAGTTAGATTAACCAAATAGAGTCCCGTCATTTAAGTAATCTTGAACATGGGTAATATTCATTTGTTGACAAAGTCGCTTTTACCTGGTTTTAACTTGTTCAAATGGCAATTTAAAATTTTCAACTACCACGAATCTAGTAGCTAACTTTACCGATACAGTGAGCTTCAAGCTTCACACATAATTACCTGTTTACAATATTTATTTACAACTTCAAAAGGTCAAAAGCTGTGGGTAACCGAAAACATCCATGTTCACATCAAAGAATCCCAAAGCACGCAAATTGTGGTCGAAGGTCGGGACTCTGAACTTTTAAATTTCCGGATTATTGGAAATACCCTTTGAACTTGACATTTTCTGTTCAAAAGTGAAAAAATCTTTGACTTGGAAAGTACAGAAATATTTTTTTCAACCCACTTACTCGTAAAGTGACTCTTTATGTCAACACGTTTAAATTAATAATTAAGCTTATTACGCACTAGTGCTTTTACTTTACATTAGCGCGCTAGTGCTTTTTACTTTACCTTTTTATAATCTCCGCTAAGGGAGGTTGCACACGTTGGTTGAAAAGCGCGGTTTTTATACGCGCGGCAACCGCAAGTTTTCACATCGTATTGTCGGATTATATGCGTTTGCGCGAAACAAACACAATTCTTTCTTTTTGAGCATGGCGTTGAAGACACCCCTTACCTTTTTTACTTTGGCGCTTGGTTGTTCTTTTGTTATTGAATATCTAAGTATGGCAATAACGATTATTATTATTAGCTCGTTTTATTATTCCCATTTTCTAAATAAACAAAAAAAATATATATGTGTGGAATGCAATTTATTTTAAAGTGGTGATGAAAAAACTTCATTAGGCACAAAAAATCAATTTCGCCTTAAAAGGTTTCGCAAGCGCTGCAGTTTCTGTATAATAATTGTTTTTCATTAGCTCAGTTATTGTTATAGCGGTAATCTCACACATTTTTAATACTTCAACTCTATACCCTATTATGGTTACCCAGATAGAGTCCGCTGATGGACCGGCAGAAAGACTTACAGAGTAGGCTTACTAATAGGGTCCCGTTTGGTACCTTTTAGCGGATAACTTTTGATCTTCTGAACCATTTTATTAAACGTATCTAAGAACTAGTTTACTAGTTACTAGCGCAGTAAAGTTTGACGTTTAAAGAGTGACGGTACACAGACAGATGCTTTTTCATCGTCGGGTGTTACAAATGAATCGCTGTCCTTTAGTCCCATTAAGACGAGAACATGGCCCAACAGGTTAGTATAATTTCCTATTTGGTTGTATACTGCTCAATCCGGAAGAGGTTAAATCCGCGCTACCTCAGCTACCTTCGGCAGCGCTTTGAGTATCTCTTTTCAGGAGATCGTCACCGGAGATCTCACACGGTCTCACTCTTAGCCACACCAAGGCACTACACCTCGGCATATGAGCACTCCTTCAGGTTGCAGGCGGTCCAGCTGTGGAACGCACTTCCTTGCAAGATAAGAAACAGTCTCACTCTTTACTCTTTCAAAAACCGGGTAAAAGAGCACTTCCTCTCTCTTTCATTATAGTAGTTATAGTATCTATATTATTACTATATGTACAGGTTTATGTATAGGTAGGTACTTGTTTAGTAGTTTGGTATAAAGGTATTTTATTTTCCATATTTTGTAGATATTTTATTTGTTTATTTATTATTTATTATAGATAAGTTATTAGATACTGTGCACTGCCTACCCTTTCATGGTAAATTATCCCATCATGTCTTGTTTTTCTGGAAGAAATCTCTTTTTTGAGATAAGCTCGCCTTTGTACATAGTTTTCCACAAATGTAACTTTTTATTTATCTTTGTGCAATAAAGAATTATGAATTATGAATGAAGGTACGATATTTCAAGAACAAGATATCTAACATCGTTAAATTTGTAAATTTAAAATGATAAATATAAAGAAAGATAGACAATTTGAGTCAGGTCACTGCCGCCGTCATAAGTAAGATACCCTGAAGGCTGCCGGCACTGCCTCGCCCTATCCGAGGGCTGCATTTTGCTCCTTTTGTTGCCCTCACACATGCACTTGGCACAGCCCCACATACAGGCCACCGCCCCCTGTATGTGGGGCTTTGCCAGCGTATCCCGCCCCCTGTATGTGGGGCTGTGCCAGCGTATCCCGCCCCCTGTATGTGGGGCTGTGCCAGCGTATCCCGCCCCCTGTATGTGGGGCTGTGCCAGCGTATCCCGCCCCCTGTATGTGGGGCTGTGCCAGCGTATCCCGCCCCCTGTATGTGGGGCTGTGCCAGCGTATCCCACCCCCTGTATGTGGGGCTGTGCCAGCGTATCCCGCCCCCTGTATGTGGGGCTGTGCCAGCGTATCCCGCCCCCTGTATGTGGGGCTGTGCCAGCGTATCCCGCCCCCTGTATGTGGGGCTGTGCCAGCGTATCCCGCCCCCTGTATGTGGGGCTGTGCCAGCGTATACCGCCCCCTGTATGTGGGGCTGTGCCAGCGTATCCCGCCCCCTGTATGTGGGGCTGTGCCAGCGTATCCCGCCCCCTGTATGTGGGGCTGTGCCATCGTATCGACACAAGTCGAGTCTCACACAAACGACCACCCGTTTTTAGACGGAATGAGTCTCATCCCGACCAGCCTTCTGCCATCGTCCCGCGACATGCCTGCTGGCGCTACTGTCGCGGGAACATCCCGACCAGCCTTCTGCCATCGTCCCGCGATGTGCTTGCTGGCGCTACTGTCGCGGGAACGCCTGCACTGGCAAAAGCCTTTGACATCATTCAGTGCTGCGTGGCGCGACAGGCGGCCCGCACTGCGGCGACATGCCAGTCCATTGTGGCCCAGTTAGTCCACGCTTCCCCCACAGCGGCTGCGATGTGGCTCGTTTATCTTGGCCCCCAGCGTAAGACTTACAGCTAAGCTGAATGACTTCCTCTTCAGCAATGTTCCTATAGGCTCGCCTAGGAGGGCGCATTCAGCCAGTACCTCGACTCCGCTACAGGTGACCAAGAGACAGGCAAGGTCTGCATGATTTGTGCTTGATTCCACGAGTTTCTACTGAACCTCAAAGCGGCCCGTCCCTGCGAAGACGGGTATAATAATAATTATTATTATTTATTTGTTTTCCAGACATAAAGAATCCAATATTAATAACAATTAAATTAAATTAAATTAAATTAGATCAGATTAATGAGAGTAAATATCAATGAAATAAACTTAAATAATACATTTTATAAAAATATAAAAAAAATACTAGGTATCTGAACACGGGGTGTGGTACCCTTCCCACGTTTTATGCACGACTGGCCACTGCCTCATAGCCACGAGGATGGTGTTCGTGGACGCGTACATGCGCGCGCGCATCCCGACCGAGCGTAGGCGCAGCAGCGCATATAAGCTGTATAAGCGTTCCTAGCCTCAATCAAGCTCGCGACACCGAGTGACGGCCTAACTATTTAACCAGTAAGGCCGAAGTGTATTGAAGGACCCTTTCGTAGCAAATTCTAATATCGCAAACAAAAGAACTGTAGTTTATTTAGATAAATTAGTTGTTGGTTTTAGTACATACGCTTTTGCACTATAGCCTCAAGCAACAAGTGACAAATATTTTGTTAATCTAATAGTTCCTTTGAGGAAGTTATAAAAAAGATAGCTGTAGGGAATTTTGATGAACATACCACCATTGCTATCATGGTAGGAGACCACTCGAACATTAGTCGGAGTGCACTAGACACCATTGTAGAAGTGAAGTAGATGATATGAGAAATAAGACAAGGTGCAAGGTTGCTTATCAGCGTGAGTTGCCTTCACCGCTGAGTTAGACTTACGCACATGCGGGAGGTGTCCGCGCAGAAACCTGTCTGCCGAAGCCTCCAGGCCCCCTCACTGGGTTTAGCCCACGAGCCGACGTGGTGTACCGGGGTGTTGCCATCGTGTGCACAACGACTACCTGGTGCCACCGGTGAGAATTTGTAGAATGCCTGCCAGTACGATTTGCCTGGAGCTAATCGTACTGGTGGGCCTACGACTAGCTATCACTATAGACTAGCTAAAGTAAGAACTGCATTTGTGGGTCTAATTATACAATACTATAACAAAATACCGGAAGAGATATTCAATTTTTCAGAGAAGAAATTTAAAGGCATTGTTAAAAAAACATTATGTTATAAAGAATACTATAGGTAAGACGATTACATTAATGCCAATGAGGTATGGAGCTCTGATTTTCCAGCGCAGCACGGGACCCACGTACAAGATCTATTTTTGAAAAACAAAGCCACATAGAAAAGAAAAGTACCTAAGCCTTGTTGTAGTGTAAGAGTTTCTTGCGCCGCTTCTTCTCCGCTGGCATAAGAGTTTCCGAAGCGGTAGTAGTTTTTCTAGCATTATATAGATTCAAATGACATTCAAAAAGTGTTCGTAAGAATCTATTTTGAATAAAAAAATGAAGTTTGATGTTTGAAGTTTGATCGTGCTGTGCACTGAGGACAGGAAAGCTGGTGGAGCGATGTATGTTGTTAAAAAAACAAATATCCCAGGAAAAATCAAGCTAACGCTAACTAACTATTAATTATTTAATAATTTCTTAAAAGGTCTAGAAAACAAATAAAGAGGCAGTCATTTCTGAATAAGTATTTAAATACCTACTATTGGGTAGTAAAAAGTTTTTGGCATAGTCGTTAAGCCTTGTCTCTTTAGGGTTCCGTACCCGAAGGGTGCCAAGCGGGACCCTATGACTAAGCCTCCGCTGTCCGTCCGCCAGTCCGTCCGTCTGTCACCAGGCTGTATCTCATGAACCGTGATAGTTAAACATGCAAAATTTCACAGATGTTGTATTTCTGTTGCCCCTATAACAATAAATACCAAAAAACAGAATAAAATAAATATTTAAGGGGGCTCCAATACAACAATTCTTTCAATAGCACATACAAACTTATGAATGCACCTGGTTACGTATATGGAGTGTAAAAGTAGCCGCGCCAATAACTTTGTAAACAACATTTTGCTTTGTTTTTTTTTTTGTTTTTATTTTTGCATTGCGGAATAGTTTTTAATTACTACCTCCTTAAATACTAAAGTAAGTACATTGTAGTCGTTCCTAACTAGAACCTTATCGTAAATATTTATTCTGTACATAAATTGAAGGAGACAGTCTAAGGTCTAGTACCCAAACTATTCACTCCACACCAACCATTATACGGTGGTACGGAACCCTTCGTGCGCGATTTAAACTCACACTTGACCGGTTTTTAGAGTTATAAGAGAAGTAGCAGTCCAGAAAGTGACTGATTTGAGTTGTTTCAAACAGTTCTATAACGTAAATATAGACATAGACATAGACATTTATTTATTCACTGGACAAAATATGGTACATCAACAGGATAACTTTACAGACAGGAAATCGACATTAGATTATAGAAGAAAACACATATTTTCTAAATAAAAGGGAAGGATGATGTACGCATGCTTCACCAGTGAAATGGCTCCAACTCAGCATAATGCTACAACAGGGCTGCAGCGCTGATTTTCAGTCAAAACCATTTGATATCCGTGCAGGCACCTCTCAACGATGCGATGTATATAGGTAGATATATAAATATACAATAAAAATATGAAATAGGTACATAATAATAATACTAATAATTAAGTGAGTACAGTAAGTGACTTAGGGTGGATTTTACAGCAAAAAGTCATGCGAGAATAACTAAGTTAAAGTTAAGTTTTTGATCCGTGGCTTTTATCGAGATAATATATAAGTTCTGTCGTGCGGTGTTCTAACAAGTTCATGAACTAGCTAGACTATCTTCCCAGAGTTATATCATACATTAAGGTATACAAACTAACATGTACATACAATGTCACACTCGCTTCTCCTGACCGAGACCCCTAAAGCTAATTTCGTTGCCGATAATCTTGTTAGCCTTGGCCCTTGACCAGAGGCGAAGGTAGCATGATGCAATTATTGGGCGACCACTTTATAGACATAATAATTATTTCAAGGGCCAATGCATTCTCTACTACAACAAATTAACTATGGATATTTTGAAATTGCCATTTGAGCAATTCTAAAACCATTTAAAAAACTACTTTGTTTTAAAATGAATATTACAATATTTATTATTACTTAAATGACGGGACTATATAATCCAATTCAACACAAAACTTGCTGTTAATAATTTGGTAATTATTTATTCCTGCTTATTAATTATAATAATTAATATTGTAATATTTTATTCGTCAAACACAAGCAATTTTTAAAAGAGATCTAAAAATCAATTTGTGGGATAAAAACAACTGAATAAAATATTTCTGTAGCAACCGTTTAAAGAGTTCAGATTTAAACTTATAATTTGAAAACGCTTTGATGTCTTCGGGTATTTTGTTAATTTTGTTAACCTACTTTGCAGGAAATTTCTTAAGATACAATTATGTACGTGGGGTATGATTGTATACTAACCTATTCGGGTTTCTTTTGTTTCTTGAATATTGTTCTTGAGCTCTTATAAACAATAGTAGGTTAAGTTTTACAAATTTTCAAATACAATACAAACATGTTATATATTTAACTTAGCAAACATCGGTTTGCATTATTAATTTGGGGCCATACCGCAAATTACACGCACATATTTATTTTGTGCAATAAAACCATTAATATCATTGCAATTTCTCAAACTCAAGACTGACATTGACGTTTACATAACGATGAAAGTCCACTAGAGCAGTGCTTTCTCCGCTGTTTTTCTAAGCCTACCTAAAACAAAAAAATATTTTCTTACAAACTCAGTGTGATGTTTCCAATTTAAATGTCGATCCATGTTAATAACTAATAATGTCATATTGTTAGCATCCTCTAAGATTTCTACTTGAATTATATTTATAATGATGATGATTGATCATGTCAGAGATAGACAATAGAGGGGCAGAGGTAGCATTTCTGCCCCTCTCGTTTGCGGGGCAGAAATTCTACGGCTACCCCACAGAGGACTATGTGTTCGAGTTATGCATGAGTTGACAGTTGTGCCTATAGATTTCTCCCACATACAGCCTCAGCAGTCTTCTCATAAATATAATGGAGTGCTATTAGCAGCCTCATCTGATAACCTGCTTTTAGCTAAATAAAGCGGCTTGCTTGACCCGAGTAATATGATTATTAGCGTCTCTCAAGATTGGATATCGTCATTGGATTACGCACCCAGGGTTAGATTGAGACCTTGATAATTGTGCGGTTGAAGTGCATTAGTAACAATGAAACGAGCACTTGACCTAACTAGATACTCGTAATACTAATCTTCTACGTAATACCACAAAATACTTAATAGTACTACGTATAGAAAGATCACTGCGCAAATACACTTAAATAAATAGCTACTCTCGCTGCGCGACAATAAAGCGCAATCTAGCTCGCACCTGCGCTACGTACAACAATCGCTAATTACCTACATAATCGTTTGTCCGGCCCGTGCAGGCTAGATTGCGCCGCATCACTACGCCTCAGATCTTCTTTTACTCTGACATCACAAGGTCGTCCTGTAAACTCCTCTCTCGCTTGATCACGCTAGGGTTACCTACGTGCGATTTGTGTTTGTGAATTTTAGTCCACTCTGTGTAAGAGAGGTGTTCTATTAGTACTTATTCAGGCTATTGGAAAATTCTAAGGCTATGTAGGTACCTACCTTCTTACTTACGTAATTGTAATTTATTTTATACTGGGTCTTATGTGTTTACTTTTAGATAAACAAAAAGGTATTTATTAAAAAGGAGTCGGATTTTATTTGTGAACGATTCCTTTAGACACTCTAAAATGTTAGGTACATAAGTCATTGTTGTTGCAAAAATCATAGAAAAGTTGCTTAAGAGGAGCGGTTAGCGCGCGAGACGACTGCGGGCCAAGCGAGCGGCATCATAACTGAATTCCCGTCGGGCGGGTTGGCCGGTCGTACGTACCAAAACTATCGAGTGAGACCCCCCTGGTAATACTAGAGATCAGTTTAATTCTCAAAAATAAACTGAAAAGATAATAAGGACCATGACGATGATGTCAATTGATGAATGGTCCGTTTATTTTGCTGAGCGTGTTTTCTATTTAAGGGGATTAATATTGTTAAATGACTATCTTTAAAGCGATATTTCTCTTAACCCTTGGGCTCGTGTATAGATGTAATTTGATATGCCGATAAGGTATCAGCTGTCATCCAATCCGCGAATTTTCTTGCTGATGCATGCGAAATGAGTAATTACGTGTAAACTAATGAGAGAAGAAATCCAATAACACAGTTGATGCATTTGTTTGATTAAGTGCTCTTTTTTCCTTTTTATTCAGGCCATAATTAGATATACATATCTATCGTCAAAATAGAAAAGGGAAATGTGTATTTCCCTTTTCTATTTTTTTTTTTTAAGTAAGTGTTTACTTAAAAAAAAACTGATACATAGGCTGAGTAGACGGCAAAATAATACACTACATAACACAAAATTTATTCTCTATCAATCTTTATCAGTGATTTCTTAGGCCTCCCATGCAAAACCTCAGTGAAAATGGTGAAAGAAAAAAGTCGCCACGGAGACAATAAATGACAGATGGCATTTGTTTTTGCTAGATGTCAAGTTCAACATAGTCTTTTTATCCTCTTTTTCCGGTCAGTAACAACATCCAACAGATAATCAGGGTTTGCACATGAACAATATTTCCAAAAGCAAGCGAGTTTCCCTACACAGTATATATGAGTTTCCTCGTATGGAGAGCTTCTATATATAGAGCCTACTCGAGGAGACACTTCACAAACGAAAAAATATTTACTATGAATAGGATGTTCTTTTCCTTGAATCTGTAAGTTTAAAAACATTAATGTCAAAAGAAACTACACGAAATAAATGTCCCCCTGTTGGACACCTCGGTCTATAGACACAGAGTCGGTGTTCCTCTGCATGCGCACCTGCATTGTCGCGGTCCTGTTTAGCTCTCGAAGGGTATCGACGTATCGCATGTCAATGCCGCAGCGATGGAGATAGTGGGACACGGCCTAGTGTTCGACGATGTCGAACGCCTTCTCATAATCGACAAAGGCGAAACACAAAGGCCGGTTGAATTAACTGCTTTTTTCCATCAACTGCTTGACCGCATGGATGTGATCCATTTTTGAGTAATCCTTCCGGAAGCCAGCTTGTTCGACAGGCTGGCATTCGTCAAGGGTGGTTGTGAGGGCATGGCACAGGACTTTAGCGATTACTTTGTAGACCTTAGAGAGCAGGCTAATAGGGTGGTAATTGGACAACTTGGTTTTGTTCCTTTTTTTTGTGAAGGATCGTGACGATCGCGTTCTTCCACGAACCGGGCGTAGCACCCTCAGTAAGAACTTTGTTGAAGAGTTTTACGAGAACCTCTAGGACGGGCTTTCCATCTGCCTGCAGCATCTCGGTATGCTCTCTGCATGCCCCTCTTCAGTTTGCCTAGAGAGAACTTCATCCGAAGTGATGGAAGGTAGGTCTTTGTCTTCACAACGCTCCGCTGGTACTGCTCTAGGGTCCGCTGGGTCTGGAGTGTCTGGTTCGAGCACTTTGGATGCGTATAAGTTCCCGTAAAACTCCTCAACTATCTTTATAATTTCGTCACGATCCGTCACAATGTTTGCGGCTGTATCCGTAAGCTTACTTATCTCCATCGTGTTTCTGTTCAGCTTCTTTCGAAAGACTTTTGGGCCCCTATTTTCCTCGATGGTCTTAGCAATAATACGGGTGTTGTAAGCCCTGACGTCTTTGAGGATCGCCTTTCTAACAGCCTAATTGGTGTTTTTAAGCTCTCTTAGGTCTGACGTGGTAGTGTTTTTTATTTCCCTTCTCTTAGATAAAAGAGACAGCGGGAGACAATGTTGCCTCTTTGGGTGGTCTTCTCCCCCCTAGGTGCTTCTCGGTGGTAGTTTTTAATACAGAGCAGAGCGCGTGGTTTAGTGAGTCCACATCGTGGTTCTGCTCCATTAGCCCATCGAAAGAGTTCTTCAGTTCCAGCTGAAACTCCTTTTGTAGGAATTTGTAGCTGTTCGGGTCGTATTTCGGAGCAGTTGAGGTGATCAGTTTCACTTTTTCTGTGGGCGGGTTATACCTGAATGTGGTCAATTTCATTTTGAGTCCTACCATCTGGGCTGGCCCAGGTCCATTTTCTTGAGGGTCGCTTTTTGAAAAATGTGTTCATGGCATAAAGGTGATGGTGCTCAAGAAAATTAACCAGGGTTTGCCCTCGGGGATTTCGACTACCTAGCCCATACTGTCCGACGAAAGTTTCCTGTTCTGCTTGGGATTCTACTTTGGCGTTGAAATCGCCCATCACTACCGTATAGTAGCATGGGTTCTCTCGACATAACTTCTTGGGATATAAAAAATTAATATTGATATGATTCTTGCATCACAAAATATTTATACAAAAAATCTTAAAACTGTTAATTTGATATTAAGAAATAATCATTGTTTTTTGGGAAAATAATAAAAAACACAATTTTTGCACATTTCTGCCGCAGCGACTAACGTAACAGCTATATTGAAGTGTCAGCTGTTGTGAAATTTATTTTAAGACGGTTGTGTCCAAAATCGATTTGCTTATTTTACCGATACACGAGCCTTAAATTTTATATTTCTGGAAAAGGCGGGCATAATTAATTTCGCGGTTTGAAAATGAATAACAAACCCATCGCATAGTCTAGAACTATTTTCAGTTCCACCAGAAAATTACAAAGCTTTGGCCAACCTACACTTAATTTCCATCTCGTACACAAAACCTCATTGCAAGTTTGTTCGACATGATATAAATTGTTGTCTAATACAGTGTGAAATTGAATAGCTTCGAACTATATCGAAACTGCTTCAGACTAACAATTTCAAGCTACTAACAATGGGGACAATTCTGAAGGGCACACAAATCCCAATTGAATTCAAAACATTTAATATTTACAGAGTTCTAAACTCAGTTGAATTCATAGAATTGCCAAATTAAGTTAAGCCACTTAAAAAACTTTGAATAATATTAATTCTGTTTGTAATAAACAGAATCCCGCTATTAAAATAAGCAGTTTGTAACTTGGGTACATATATAGGTAGGTGTACGTAGTATGTTTATGAATTTCACAGAAGACTTTAAACGTACACGTGCCATATACTCTAGCACTAGGTAATTTTACATCATTTTACATGCAGTGCTTCTACGACTTTAGGTGCACAATATATATAATAGGGAACAAATTCCATCTTTGACACTCTATTCTAAAGTTATTTTTTATCGATCTATTTCCGCCTCATTATGTACAGCTACATACACTAGTTTATCTACACACATATCATAAGCTCTCTTCGATGTATTCAGGAACCGCATGTTTGACATTGTGGCATTGATAATTGCTCTGCACTTCTTTAGCTTGTTCAGTAGTATCAACTTCTAATAAAATATTATAATATACTATACAAGCCGTATTTTACTGACTATTCTATTTGCTTCGAATCGTCTAATGAACGCTTAATAGCCTAGACTGGCCTAGAGGTTAAAGCAATGAGACGGAGTCAAGGAGTTAATTGACAATGTAAGTAAATACGTGACGAATAAACCGGGTTTAATGAAACCGCATTTTACTGGTACGATCAGACCGATTCCACAGGCGTACACACATAATCTGACTGAAATAATTAAACGAAAACCGGTCAAGTGCGCGTCGTACTCGCACATGAAGGGTTCCGCACCATCGTAGAAGATACGCAAACGTCTCTTGTATTGTAATTTGTCACCCATTAACATCTTGAATACCACCGGCGTTAGGTAACGCCGCTTTCCCGTTATAGGTTTTAAATTGTATTACCATGGCATAAGGTTCAAAATCGCGACCTGTCCCAAATACCCTCGGTTTTGGAGAGGGTAAAGCTTGGGTCTCGGGACCGCAACGCAATGCACAGCGCTGCGGCACGCAGTACGGTACGACGCAGAGCGTCTTGATTTTGTTTCACGCACCCAAAACGCGTGCTTCGACGTTAACACACACACATAACACTCTACATTTATACTCTACAATCACATCACACTTAACACTATCTTTATAATAATTACAATTAAGTTTTAGTGTTAGCATTATACCCACCAATTGTGTACCCTAATACCCGCCAATTGTGTACCCTAATTGGTTTTTATACTGTAGATTATTATTATTATTATTTTTCTGTAGATTTACCTTTTTTGACCACCTGCATAAATCTAAAAATTAAAGTAGCTAATATTGTACAAAATAAAATATGTACCCACTGGGAAGTAACTGTCTCCCATGCTAAAGGTTTTTCCTACTTTGGGAGGCAGGGACCTCAAATATGTTAACCCTGTTATTTTGAACAATAAAAATTATTCTTATTCTTATACATATTTTTTTATTATTAATACAAATTACGGTACCATAGCGTTGAGCGTTACGTGCGGTCGTGAGACCCAAGTTTTGAATAAAAATAACGCATTCCAGAAATACACATTCTGTGAAAATTTCAACTGTATACTCAACTGTGTTCATGAGATTCAGCCCGCCGACGAAGGAACCGACGGACAGCCTAGGCTTTATATCACAAAGCCTAGGCTGTCCGTCGCTCAGCATTCGGGTGCGGAACTCTAATAAACAAGATTGAAAACAGGAACTGACGGATTTCGAGCTGTCAGATTAGTTCGTTAGTTATACGATAGTTTAACGCCTTCAGAATTCCACGGTAGACATGTTCTATCATGCTTTGTATTGCTTTTGTACTTTGAAGAGTTTTTCCAGAGGTCACACAATGAAAAAACTGTAGCCTTTCCATATGGCGTGGCAGACGCACAGTAGAATCCACGTTTAGCAAATCATACATACCATAATGTACGATTATCTTCTTAAAAGTCGACTTGACGACTGGCTTGAGCGTTATCCGTAATGCTCTGAAAAGCCTAGAACGAGCTAGTTGGACACGAAAAGTATCGCCTATTTTTCAAGAATTGGTGGTCACATGTCATTATCAACAACCCCCCCCCCCCCCGCCCCATTTTTTTGTGTCAAAGTTATGAAGCCATGAAGTTTTGACAGGTAAAAGGGCAAGTGTAACGAATTTCTATTTGTTTAAGAGATATATTAAACTGCACATCAAAAATACTGATTTGCCCACCAAATATCAGGGCAAAATGCTGCGGTAGCTTAGGTTGAACATGTAAGAACAACAAAAAATACTTAAAATATAAACTTAAGTACACATAAAATATTTAAAACATAAAAAGTGTTTTTGTTGACCCTTTTTTGCTGGGCAAATCAGTATTTTTGATGTGCTATTAAATACTAGCCATTGTTTAATACTCGTCGTTGATGAGTTTTGACTATTATACAGGGGGTTCTTCATAAACTGGACATATTAAATAGGGTTAAATTATTTTATTTTATCGACAAAAAAACGATTACCTCGGCGTATGAGCACACCTTCAGGTTGCAGGCGGTCCGACTGTGGAACGCACTTCCTTGCAAGATAAGAGACAGTCCCACTCTTTTCTCTTTCAAAAACCGGGTAAAAGAGCACTTCCTCTCTCTTTCATGATAGTAGTTATAGTATGTATATTATTACTATATGTACAGGTTTATGTATCTATTGGTACTTATTTAGTAGTTTGGTAAATATATATTTTATTTTACATATTTCATAGATATTCAATTTATTTATTTATTATTTATTATAGATAAGTTATTTGATATTGTGCACTGCCTAGCCTTTCTTGGTAATTTTTCCTATTATGCCTTGGTTTGCTGGAAGAAATCTCTTTTTAGAGATAAGCTCGCCTTTGTACAAATGTTTTCAACAAATGTAACTTTTTATTTATCTTTGTGCAATAAAGAATTATGAAATTAAAAAAAATCCCACCCCCCTTATTTTTTTTACAGCCCTTTGATTATAAATTTTCGTGAACCAAGGATTAATCTTAGTTCCGAAAAGTGAAAAAGGGGTATCACGGTCTTATTTAAAAAAAATAAGTAATTAACTTAGAAACATAATGTAGGTATTATTTCAAAGCTAATGAGATGGAAAATAATATTTTGTCATATTATACTTCTTTTTTAGGGACCGAATTCTGAATTAAACTGCAATTACTAAAAAAGTAGTCGAAAAATCACAATTGTTCAAAAACAAAGCGTAATTTTAGTAAGCAGTTAACATTTTTTTAGTATTTTTTGTAACTGGAAGTACTGCCTGCTCTTCCTTATTCCAATCCAGTTAATTTGACCACGAAAAACCCTTTCAATCCGAAGTTATATATTTTTTTGTAACTGGTGCATGCTTCACGAAAATTTATAATCAAATGGCTGTAAAAAATAAATAAAGGGGTTGGGATTTTTAAAAAAAAAATCTGTCGATAAAATTGGGTCCTCTTTAACCCTGACTGAAAAAAAAAAATCACCGTTTTCGAACCTCTTGAATACCACCGGCGTTAGATAATGCAACTTTTCCGATATAGGTATCAAATTTTATTACCAAGGCCTATGGTTCAAAACCGCGTATCATCTTTTTGTATGCATGTGTCCACGACTTAGATAAAACCCTTAGATTTAATTAAAGATAAAATTTGATGCTACGTCACGTTGCAACTTTTTTTTCAGAACACATTCTCATTGACTCGAAAATTGACATTTTCAATGAAATCTTGACATCAAGAAATGACAAGCCTGAGGCAAAGAAGATAAGCTAAGTGTCAAGTAGCGCTCAGAGGTCATAATATAATTTGTTCAAAAATTAAGGTTTCGTTGTGGACCAACCAAAAACAGGGTTCGGCAATACAAACGAGGAAACACCACGCGTTGATTTTTTCATATTGCGGATCTGAGTGCACAGATGACAGGGTTAGATGCTAAATTTGGTTTTGGTTAAATTTGAAAACCTCTTTGTGGAAACGCATAAGATTCTTATGCCCAGTACTGAGGTAATAAAGACCTCGTTACTACCGATTGGGCAGGGAAGCGAGAAATAGAGACATACGTTTACGGCCGAATAGTGCATAATACTCGCAAGACGTCACTTATTACCTCGAATACAGACTTAATGCACCTTGTTTTGGAATCATCTGACACTTTAATCAACTCACTCAGAGATATTCCTAGACAAAAAATAGAACAGGTAATGCCTTCGCCACCTACTTGTAATTTAATTAGATATGAACGATTTTATAGAATCTGCCTTATCTAAATAATAATTATATTACATTTTGTTTATTCACAAAAAATATCTTGTACAGGGTGTATGGAATACCCCCAAATTAGCGTAAGCTGTGTCTTGAGAGGCAGTTTCTTCTCGATGTGTGGCATTTACAGTTTGCATTTTTGAGAATCGCTGAGGGTAAAGAAGTAGCCTTTGTATTTTTTGTGTAAATTAATCGATTTTAGGTAGTTTTGTATTTTGAAAATTAAATATCTAAATTATATTACGATGTATTGTAACATCTCTTTAATTTAAGTTGTAGTTCCAATTTTGTATATTCACTTTTTTTGTGCATTGTAAATAATCAATATATTTATCATTGCATATTTCCAAAATGTGTTTTATTTTTTTATATGTTTTTTATCCGAATCCTACTAGTAGTAATGAAACTACTATTTGAGCTAATATAAGCCATTAGAAGTCAAAAAATATTTTTGTCCAGCTAGCAGATTCTAGACGATTCAGCGCTGGTGTGATATTTAAGTCCGCCAATGAAGAAACTAATCTAAACTTGCTGTGACAGTAACAGCTGATAAGGTCCACAAAAAAGCAGTTGTGGTTGTTTTACATTATTATGATGACACTTTATTTGTTAGCGTTCAAATATGAACCGAATGTTGGATTTTTTTGTTAGGGGAAGCTGGGCAAGTGTGTGCAGCATAGGAAGCACGTAAATTAATTACCAGAGTGAAAAATCATGATCATTGTTTATAGGAGTCACTGACCGTTCAACTCGCTGAAGTTTTTGATGCGTCATTAATTATTCGTGCTTCATAAATAGGCTTTGCCTTCGCAATTGCATAAGAGCGGGTCGGGACAGCCTGAGAGCAAATCCAGTGTGATTATTGTTTTGCAAGCAGTACGGCCGTATTTAAGTAAATTCTGTAAAAAAAGAGAAATTGCAATTGCAAATACTAGACGTCATTTTAGATTAGTTCCTTCATTGGCGGACATAATTCATCTTGGCGCAGCCACCATGAACGTGCTATAACTCTTAATCTATTGAGATACTATTTTTTTGCTTGATTATTAAATAGAGCTGTTTCTGTAGACATTTCTGACATAAAATTAAGCTTATCCACGATGGTGGCCGCGATAAGTAGGATTAATCGCAGCACACGTAAAGCTTTGTAAATGATGTCTTAAGTGGCTAATGTCTTAAGTGGCTAATGTTAGAAGAGCGACATAAGTTAAGATTAACCAACGCTGACTGGATAATGTTAGGTGTTTCTTTAAATACACCAATTCTAGTGCCTAGCCCTGGATGGATAACGAAGAGAATGTTAACACAAAACAATAGTGGCTTAAATAACGCTACAATTTGAGGGTTACTAAACGCTTAACAGCAAAATTAATATTTAAATTTATTCCTAGCGGTTTACATAAGACAATGATTACTGAAATATTCATATTCAAATTTAAGGGTATGTCAGACCAGAGAAATGTGGGAATTACGTTTAGAAAATATAACCTAACCTTACTGAATCGTTCTGGAACTGACGTACCTGATGTACCTTTCAGATGACACGTTAAGTTGTAGGTCCCTTCCTCTACTTGGTAGCAGTAGTCGTAAAATACTTCCAACAATCTGCACTGAGCCACCGTGATGGAGTATGGCTCAGTCTTACACGTATCCGGGTAAAGGACCATGCCCCTCGGTTGGGACATCAATGGGCTACATTTATTATCATCAGGTAGTTACCGAAAACTGGTGTGAGTAGATTACTGATAGAACTACCTACTGCGTTATTGTGAATAGGTATAATTTACTTTTTATCACACCTGCTCTGAAAATACATACTAATTATACCTATTAGAGGGAAGAAACGCCTTTATCCCGCCCTTCAAATCCTTTCATCCCAAGGTATGGAAGTTTGTATGAAAATCCTTCCGACCCAAGGGTGGGAAGTATGTATGAAATTCCATTACATACCCGGTTTTTTTTTTTATTTGTCAGCAGTCATACTGCAAAGAGACTTTAACTGTCTACTAATTAAATTTCAAGTAAATTGTTACTGGCCACATACAGTTTTTTTTTACCAGTTACCAACCTCCTTGGTGCATACAGAAAATTAAAAACGAAATTATTTTTGTATATTAAACGCGCGGAATCACGGAAGAAGTGGCTGCATGACCGATCTTAGCCTACTCCAGAAACGGGCGAATAAAAAAAGGAAAAGCCCGCGCATTTTCGCAAAAACTTCGATTGATTTAGCATTTATCTTTGTGTTTTTTTGTAAAATATGGATGCATTTATGTCTATAATTTTCCTCGTAGGTGTAATAAAAAGCACTATACATACCTCAGGATAAAGTACAGTTCCATACCTCAAATGGTTTGCGCCCCTCGCAAGCTCGTGGCGCAAATGCCATAATCTCGGTATGGAACTGTCACTTTCTTCCCTCTGAAGTAAGTAATGTACTATTTCATCCCGGTGCTGAACATATACCATAAAGTACAGTGAATTTACAGTTGAACACAAAAAAAAACCTTTACATACAGGCATATACATTGTTTCTGGCCCCACACTATGATACATTGTGTCGTGGGAACCAGAAACAGCGATTTCATATAGAGCATCCAAGACCCGGTTTTTTTCCCCCAGTCGGCATTCGAACCCAGGACCTCTTGCTTGCACAGCCTTGACTACAACGCCACAGAGGACGTCCAGTTTAGGCCGGTATTAGCAGGTTTCGGTTATTGCCAGAAGCTGCCAGTTATTACTACTCTCCAGCACTGCAGGAACTTTTACCAGCTAGTTAAAAAAAACAAACCATTAAAAACTTTTCCTAATTGCTTGCTTAGGCTGTAAATGTGTTAAAGAACTTCTTAGGGCGGGTCTCCTCGGCGGGCCCATAGATATTGGAGATCTGATTCCCCACCGTGAGAGTCCTTTAAGTTTTACGAAAAAAAAGGGTTTTCTTTCGAATCCATTTATTTTTTATTTTTGGGTTAACGTTTATTGAGTATTTGATTAACATTTTCACTAAAGGGAAACTCGTTTGGATGAAATTTTCTCGATAGAATTTAATTACGAAAACACCTCTAAATTGTTTTATATTTTTTCCTGTAATTCTGCAATCCTAACTAATTTCATTGTGGAACTGCGTTCAAAATGTAGATATTATGTATTCGCAAAATCTCCTTAAAAACTCTTTAACAAACTAGCGTAGTTTATTTTTAAACAATTTTTATGTGGTTTAGCGCTACATTTTTTTAATTTTTCCCCGATTCCGTCCCTCTCACACTGCGGGTCTTTCCGCCTGGAGTAACGGGGACCTTTGCACGGACGACGTAGCGCCTTAACGACGGCGTTACGCCGAGCAATAATCCTATACACGGTGCCTTGCTAGCGCCCTTACTGCTGCCGGCTTCCGCGTCGATTTTGGGTGCACCCAGGGTGATGATGATGACGACGCTGTCCTCGGCACCTTCGCCAGCAAGCTCACTCAACATCGTCAATCAAGGATAGGATAATATACGTGGCTCCCCAGCGGAGCTTCTCAACACGCGAACCGAAGCTTATCGACCTGGAGGGCTACCGGCACCGTTCTTCTGGACAGGCCTTCTTTCAACCCGAAATTTGGTAATCTCCGTTCAGACCAGCCGAGGGGCTGAAATATGGCTAACGAAAACTCGCGGATTGGTGTCGGATCGCCTGGACATCTGTTGGCACGAAAACTGAACGAAATTCCTTCCAGCTCAAATTCACGATGTCGATTTGGCGACAAACAGGAAACGATAACCAACTTTTCTTGACATCTGTGAAAGGACGTTTTTAAAGGTGCATTCCGAGTTCACCTTAACCAATACATCGATCACAGAGTCGAACTGCGTTTTAGTTACGAACAAAATGGACTGACGTTATAATGGCGATGAAAAACATCGTCAGGAAACCTTAATCTATCCGTAGCTGCGGCGATGGGCCAGCCCCCAGTCACACAAAATGCAGTTTAAGACAACTGTTTAGTGATTGGGCGACAGTTGGAATTCATAGGAGCAGACGAAGATTATATGAACTCTATGAAGAGAAATCATATAACAAAAATACGGCCTTTCTAGATTATGTTCGTAGTTATTCAAAAATGTTTAAACGCGTTTGTGCCGTAGCTAAATCTTATTTCATTAAAAACAAAATTGAATCTAGTAGCAATGTAATGAAAACGACTTGGAAAATTATAAACAGAGAGACTGGAAAGGCCAAAGCTACACATAATAACTTCAAGCTTAAGATAGATAATCAATTGCTAAGTACAGACCTAGAAGTAGCAAAAGCTTTCGAAAATTTCTTTACGGACATTCCAGTTTCAACAACCAAGTCTTTAAATTCATCTCCCGCTGCTGCTGAATCTATACTTAAACAAAACTTTGAGGAATGTAAAACAGATTTTAAATTTAGGCACGTAAATAATGAAGACATTGTAAAAGCGTTTAAATCCCTGGAAATTAAAAAGACAGCTGACGCCCATGGCCTATCAGTAAAAATTATTAGTTCCATTGTAGATTGTATTGCACCTCACCTTTGTTGTATATTTAATCAATGTATAGATAATGGTGTGTTTACTGACTTGATGAAACTAAGTAAAGTTATACATTTATTCAAAGCTGGTAGTACTATCGAACCATCTGAATCATGACCCACCATAAGCTTATTTTGCTAAACCCCTTAAATGGAAGTAGGTCGAAATTCGCTTGAAGGTTTATTTCCTTGGTAACGAACTTGTTATCATTTGATTAGACACTGACATTTTGATAGATCTTACAAGTTTGAAAGTTTCAAACGAATTATCAGGCAAGTGGGTCATGATTCAGTTGGTTCGATTGTACATCAGACCCCACCAATTTTAGACCCATATCAATACTACCAACGCTTAGCAAAATATTTGAAAAACTCATACTTAATCAATTGCAAAGTCATTTTTATCTCAATAATTTAATTCATATTGCTCAGTTTGGTTTCACAAAGGGTCGTTCAACAGCCGATGCTGGTGTTGAACTAATCGACAATATTTTTGATCCCTGGGAAGACGCAATGGATGCAATAGGTGTCTTCTGCGATCTATCCAAGGCTTTTGATTGCGTCCATCATGACACTCTTGTCAGGAAGTTACGCCATTATGGTGTAAAAGATCAGGCCTTGGCCTTCTGGAGTCATATCTAACAGATAGGGTTCAGATGGTCGATGTTAATGGGAAAAGATCACCTGGGTCTTCAATAAGTATGGGCGTACCGCAAGGTTCAATTCTTGGTCCTTTCTTGTTTTTAAAGCAAAACATGGGTTAGTATTGTTTGCCGATGATACTTCTTTGATATTTAAAGTTAAAATACAGCAATAAAATTATGACGAGGTAAACAATGCTATCTCTAGTATAGTGAACTGGTTTACTGTTAACAATTTATTACTTAATGAAAAGAAAACTAAATGTATTAAATTCGTGTTACCCAATGTGAACCCGGTAACTACAGACATATTTATAAAAGGACAGAGATTGGACCTTGTGCAGTCGACTGTCTTTTTGGGCATTACTTTAGACGCCAAACTACAATGGGATCCTCATATAAATAAATTGTCGAACAGACTGAGATTAGCAGCGTTCGCAGTTAAAAAAATTAGAGCTCTTACCGACGTAGACACCGCTAGACTAGTCTACTTTAGTTACTTTCATAGTCTAATGACCTATGGTATTTTATTGTGGGGTCACGCTGCGAATGCTAATAGTATATTTATTCTCCGGAAACGGGCTGTTCGTGCAATTTATAGATTAGGGCCTAGAGTGTCACTGAGGGAAAAGTTTAAAGAAATCAATATTCTGACATTTGTGTCTCAATATATCTATGACAATCTTGTGTATGTAAAAAGAAATATAACTAATTTTCAGAAGTACAGTGATATACACAATTTTAATACTAGAAATAAAGACAAGTTGGTTGCTTATGTAAGCCGACTACATAAAATTAGTAATTCTTTTAAAGGCAATTGTATACGCTATTACAATAAGGTCCCTACTGATATTAAAAACTTACCTTTAGACAAGTTTAAAATAATAATAAAACAGAAATTGTATAAAAAAGGTTACTATAGGATATCTGATTACTTAGAGGACAGATGTCCATGGGAATAGATTGTTTGAGTAACAGGCTGTTTCGATATATAATTAGCATTCATTTTGTAATTTGACAATATTTTATTTAAAAAAGGAAACGCAAAAGATGCGACGACTGTTGAGTTTCTTCGGTGAGCTCTTCTCCACAGATTCCGCCATTGTGTTAGTGAACTCACCCAAAAAAATGTAATGACGGATCTAAGTGATGTAACAACATCCTATGGAAATAAATAATTTTTGATTTGATTTGATTTGATTTGGCTAAAAGTGGGCGCGTCTGGGCCATGCCACTGCCACCCCGTTTTTTTTTTTTCGTTATTTTTTCAAAGCCACCGGTGGCGGCGCCATGTTCGGCAGTCCATCAGACTAATTTTGTTTACGAACTACACAACTGGAATTACTTGTGGTCCCGAGCTGGTCTCTCGTTAAACACAACGGGTAAGGATGGTTCACTCTGTAGGCCGAGTAATGGATTGTACTTTTATCGTGGAATTCTATTTTCTTCTTGCGACCTCGCTGTGGCGCTGCGGTTATAGCTCTGCCTACCATGCGGGAGGTCCCGGGTTCGATCCCCGGCTGGGGATAGAAGAAAAAAGATGTCGCTGTTTCTGGTTCCTACGACACAGGGTGTCCTAGTGTAGGGTCAGAAGCAATGTGTGAGCCTGTATATCAATGTTTATGTTTATGCTTTATTTACGAAAACAGAACAAAACAAATACATTTGTCCTTTCATTCAACAATATCAAGTTATTGTCTCTACGTGGTCTTATGGGTTTCACGCTTGCTTCTCAGACATGAGATGCAGGATCAAAACCTGACAATGCATAAATGAGATAATTAATTAATCCTAAGTACATTATCGGACGTTCAGTGTTTCGGATGACACGTTAATCGCTACGTGGTAGTGGTCGTAACACCCTCCATCAACCCGCACTGAGCCAGTGTGGTGGAATATGGCTTGATCTTACTCGTATCCGGGTAAAGGCCTGCGCCCCTCGGTGGGGACATTAATGGGCTACAATTATTTATTATAAGTTTTTGTTGTTGTGATATTATATATTATTATACCTATACATACGATTGCAGTGATAGGGAATATCTTTTTCAAAAAGTGGCAAAACAGACGGCCACCGTTTTGAGCCGACCGAGCTATTTCATACGAGCAGCAGCATGTCGGCAACAGTCGACGGCATGCTTAAAACGGTGTCGGCAATAATCGACAGCGGCTCTCAACGTGTCGACAGCACAATTAGACTCAGGCAGTTGAAATTTTCACAGATGATGTACTTCTGTTGCCGCTATAACAACAAATTCTAAAAAACAGAATAAAATTAATATTTAAGGGAGCTCCCATGCAACAATTATTTCAACACATACAAAGCTCTCCTATAACAATTCTTTCAACACATACAAACTCATGAATGCACCTGGTTTCGTACATGGAGTGTGAAAGTAGCCGCACCGATAACTTTGTAAACAACATTTTGCTTTGTAAAATCACTCCACACCATCCCTACCATTGTACGGTGGTACGGAACCTTTCGTGCGCGAGTCTGAATCGCACTTGGCTGGTTATTTAATACCTAAATGTTACTCTTTGAGAGCTCCTTATCAATCTTTAAATTTTATCGATTTGCTTATTTCCGTTTTTCGGTAATTTTGAAAAAACACCTAATTTTTATTTTGCTATTACGCGCCGCCCGCTACCATGCGAGATGACGACGGGCGAATGCGGCGCCCCTCACCTCTACAGCCAGAACTGGGCCTTAACGCGCCAAAACTTCCTTCCTGGTGTCAAAAACTTGATTACATTTAGCGCGTTAACAGCGGTGGCGCCATTTTACAATTGACAGCGCGCCCAGACATAATTCTGGTGTTTCATCAGGAAGTCAAGAAACTAACAATCATTGGCGCGATGTCTGCTTCGACGCCATTTTTAGGGTTCCGTACCCGAAGGGTTCCAAACGGGACCCTATTACTAAGACTCCGCTGTCCGTCCGTCCGTCTGAACCAGGCTGTATCTCACGAACCGTGATAGTTAGACAGTTGAAATTTTCACAGATGATGTATTTATGTTGCCGCTATAACAACAAATACAAAAAACAGAATAAAATAAATATTTAAGGGGGCTCTCATACAACAAATGTATTTTTCTCGTACTTGCTCGATATTGATAACGACAACAGGTAGACGGTTGAAATATTCACAGAATATTTAGTTACATATTCACTTTAATAATAAATAAGTAAATTAAAATAAAACAAATATTTTCACAGATTATGTATTTCTGTTGCCGCTATAACAACAAATACTAAAAAACAGGATAAAAGAAATATTTAAGGGGGCTCCCATACAACACTTCTTTCAATACCACATACAAACTTATGAATGCACCTGGTTACATACATGGAGTGTGAAGGTATACCAATAACTTTGTAAACAAAATTTTGCTTTGTAAAATCCAAACTATTCACTTCACACCATCCCTGCCATTGTACGGTAGTACGGAACCCTTCGTGCGCGAGTCCGACTCGCACTTGGCCAGTTTTTTTACTAATGTCAACGCGCGAAACCATATAAATATGATACAACCTTCGGGTCCGGATGTCAATATATATACCTTCTGAACACCGATTGGATTGGCGCCCTGAGAATCTTAACTGTTCAACTTATACAGTAAATATACAATAATATTGCTAGCTAAAAATCGTCATTTAGTATTAAGTTTATTCCAATTAAAAGCAATAATTTTATTTTCGTATTTAATATATAACTTTGAAAATTGATGACAGGTGAAATAATTGTAAACAACTTTCACTATGAGTAAACCTTTGTGTTACACCTGTAGACTTTATAAGGCTAGTATAGTTCGAGAAATATAAGCTGGTAACTTCTTATCTACTTTGCGATCTTTTTGTAAATATCAAACAAAAGCTAGTTGTAAAAGTGCCCCCGTTCTTCAAACAACAGCGGACCGAAAAGTCTTGATATTTGCGTCACGATTTCGTATTACAATTTTGCTTGAAAAAGAAAAGCAAAAATAAAATGTCCAATAGGTAAAGACATTTTTTTATTAGTAAAAATGTATAGGATAGTAACCTTTTACAATATTTCATTCATCCGAGTCACTAGTACTTGAACTTGTGGAACCATCATCATTTTGTCCAACTTCGATTATTAAGCGTGGGTGAATTCGTGGCTCTGCCCACTCAATCATACAAATTTTTTTTTTCAACCGCGTATTCTTTTTAGGTTCTCCGCTACTATTCTTCTAACAGTACTAACCGATATTTTGGTCAGTTGCGATGTTCGGGTTAAAGCACTTCGTATTCCAACTTCACTGCACACTACACTATTAACATTAAGTATAATTTGTTGTGACTGTTCATTTAAGTGTTTACAATGCAATTGATTAGACAAAGGCTGTTGAATATTTTCCACTATGTTAGAAACAGTTTCCCACGGACGAAACATTTTTTCAATTTACATCAATCACCTCAGCATACGTTACTAATCGCATCGCCTGAGTCGCATTACTAATCAAAATTGACGCGATAGATGCTAAACTACCCACATAATATCACAAAAAAAAAAACTTAAATGTTTTATAATACTTAGACCCCCAAAAGCAAAATTATTTTATTTAGATTACTAAGTGAAGAAGAAAAAACAAAAAGTATCAATATTTTTCAATCCATGAGTAGTAGCCATTTCTGCACCCGAGTGTCGAAGCGACTCATAATTAAGCGTTTGTTCTCACTATTCAAGGCTATACGTCGTTGACAATAAGTAACATAATCGCGTGTAAAAAAATGCACTTTAGTCACTCCGGCTCCCAAGTGAGAATTAGTGCGGTTATGAACAATAGATATGGGTACTAGACTTCTCATTGACCGGTAAGTGTTTACGCCGAACAAAAGATCGCAAAGTAGATAAGAAGTTACCAGCTTATATTTCTCGAACTATATCTACTAGAAAATATGTAAAGTAAAGGGAAGGGAAGAATTAAAACGAATGGAGAGAAAGTGGCAGTTGAAAAACATCCTCCCTGTTTGAAAACTTAGTGACAATGGAGATTCCATGAAGATCATACCTAGTAGCAAGCAGAGTAAAGTAGTAAATGACAAAGAAATTACATCTGCGTCGGCCTAGTAGCGAGATTTCATCATACTAGGGTCATCATCAACCATCAGATCATTAAAATATCGATCAAGTTTTGGTCACACGAAGGAGAAAACTTAAGCCCAAAAAATAATAAAACTAAAACAAAAAAGAAAATAATATAATGCCCGAAACGTGAAGGCGAACGTAAAACTTAAGGATTGCGTAGCCGGTATCAAACTAATCGCGCCACCACAACATATGATAAGCCATGAAATCTACGATCATATTTGATTCATGATATTGTTACGCCGGTAGGTTAGGTAAAAAAAAACTTTGAACGTCAATTTCAGTGCTGTATAGGCGTTTTCAGCGGGCTGAAAAGTCATTTCAGGCCGTTTCAGAAGTTACTCTATCACATATCTAAAGATCGAAATTTCACCCAAGTTGCCGTCGTTTTCAGGCGCCTGAAACATGTTTTCAGTCCGTTTCAGGGCAACCTCTATCAGATGACGCCATAACCTGAAAACCCGTTTTCAGGCGTTTTCAGGAGCCGCTCTGGACAATGTGTCCAGAGCGGCTCCGCGGGATATAAAAGGCACCGACGGCCGGCGCGAGTTTAGTTACATTTTAACTGCGATCGAGTGCTAGTACAAGGATAATCGGAGAGAAAGACTCTTCGTGTGAATAGTGAGTGTGTTTTAATTAGTGGATTTTAAGTACAGTTCGTGTGAATTGTTAGTGCGTAATTTGGGTAATAAAGTGAGTGTTTTATTTAGTGGATTAATTCGTGTTTTTCTATCAAATACGAACCCCACGCTCGTAACATTTGGTGCCAGAAGTGGGATAGAAAATGCCGTTAATGCCACGAGAAACCGAGCCAAAAGGAGTGACGACGCGAAGCCAAACGTCTGGGTCTGGAGACTCGACGCCTGGTACGTCGGAATCACCTGCTCCAGCTGCACAAGGAGTATACCTCAACGTTATCTTCGTCCTCCTAAAGGAACAAGCGAGAGAGCTAAAGGAACAGTCGCGAAAACAGGAGGAACGGGCCAGGAAACAGGAGGAACAGGCCAGGAAACAGGAAGAACAGACTCTAATCCTCCAGAATGAGCTTAGGGAACAAAAGGATCACCAGGAGGTACAGGCACGAATGCTTCGTGAGGTACATGAGTCCACGACCGAATGGAAGAGAGAGTTGTTCGAGGTCCAGGAAAAACTAGCCGATAGGGATGAAAAACTGGAGAGTCGAGTCCATGATGTCGATAAAAAAATTGAGACCTGTGAGAGCCGTCTCCAAAAACTTGAGATCAAAGTGGCTAATGATCCAAGTACCTATGTACCCGACGCATCGGTGTCCGGAGGCGGCAGGTTCAAAGTGCCCCCCTTTGACGGTAGCTCATCGTGGACTGCCTATAAGCTGCAGTTCGAGTCTGTTTCCCAGGCTAATGGTTGGAGTAAGGAGCAAGCCAGGACAGCACTGACGTTGGCGCTGCGCAACGAGGCTCTTACCATACTAGAGGCTCTAGGAAACGACCGGACGTACGACCGCCTTCTAGAAGCCTTGGAGGCACGATACGGTGCCAGCCACCTGGAGCACGTGTACCGAGCTCAGTTAAAGGACAGGACACAAGGACGTAACGAGTCCTTACAACAGTGGGCCCTGGAAATCGAGAAGTTGGTTAGGAAGGCCTATCAACGTACGTCAGCATCCTTTGTAGACAGTATGCTGGTGCAGGCCTTCATCAATGGGATCCGGGATCTGGAAGTGAGGGCAGCCGTGTGATTGGGACATCATGGCAGCCTAAAGGATGCAGTAGCCCACTCTCTCGAGGTGGAAGCTGTACGACAGGATTCATCCAGGCCTTTCAGGGTGCGAGAAGTGTCGACTACGAAGCCAGTGGATTCCCGCCGCGAATTTGGGCCACGTTGCTACCATTGTGGAGAACGTTGTCACCTGCAGTCAGGCTGTCCAAAAAGGACTAGGAGGGACAGAGACCCCGCTCCAATGGCGAGGAAAATAGGCTCTGTGGAGTCAGAGCCCCAACAGGAAAACGAATAAAAGCCAGGACTATGGGACGAGTGCTGGCTGGCGGTCGAAATGTCCCAATTATGATCTCACAGGCAAACGACGGGAATAGTCTGGTTGTCAATGGAGAAATCTGTGGAATACCATGTCTCCTTACCATAGACACCGGAGCTTCTCGGACTGTGATCAGCTCTCGGCTACTGAGACACCTGACCAGAGATCATCTAGTCCGACCTAGGCATCTCCAGCTGCAAACTGCTACCGGCCAGTACATTTCCGTCCAAGGAGAACGAGAGTTAGCTGTGAAAATAGGTGAAAAAGAATACTGGCATAAAGTGATCGTTGCTAACATCGTCGACGACTGCATTATTGGATTGGATTTTATGAGGAGACATGACTGTAAAATCGACTTGAAGGTTGGAGTTCTAAAGTTTGGAGTTGATGAGATTCCTATACAAGGTGGAGTAAATGGAAATGTTTACTGTACCAGGAGAACCATTCTTCAACCAAGGTCACAGGTTTTAGTTCCAGTGAAATTGCCGAACTCCACAAGGCCGCAATCTCACCGCTGTGTGGTGGTAGAGAGTTTGGATGCTGATAAACCGTGGATAACAGCCCGTACATTGGTAACCACGGCATCTACAGCATTTGTAAGGATCCTTAATTCAAGCAACACGGAATGCGTCCTCAATGAAGGAACGCTGGTCGGATCATGCCAAGAAATTTCTTGGGTAAGAGGCTGCCGGGAATCTGAGGTAAACGTGAAACCTGGGCATGTTAAGCCTTCAATGGATGTTGAAAAATTACTAAATGTCTCCAGGGAGCACCTTACCGAGGAGGAATTCCTTAAGGCGCGTAGCTTACTGCTACGATATCGCAACGTCTTTTCTTCGCATGATGATGACATTGGAAGAACTGGAGTGGTTCAGCATGAGATCGACACTGGGGAAACTATGCCTATCCGACAGCGCCCTCGGAGAGTTCCAGTAGCTCGGGAGAAGGAGGTTGAGGGCATGATCGAGGAAATGCAAAGATGCGGCGTTATTGAACCTTCAACAAGCCCGTGGTGTTCTCCCGTAGTTTTGGTTAAGAAGAAGGACGGCACCATGAGATTCTGTATTGACTACCGTCGACTTAATGATGTAACCAAGAAGGACAGTTATCCACTTCCACGATTAGACGACACTTTAGACACATTGAACGGAATGAAATGGTTTTCAACGTTGGATCTGAAAAGTGGCTATTGGCAAGTCGAAATCAAGGACAAGGATAAGGAGAAAACGGCTTTCTCTACTGGCAAGGGACTCTGGCAGTTCAATGTTATGCCATTTGGACTGCGTAATGCACCAGCCACATTTGAGAGATTAATGGAACAAATATTAGCTGGACTTCTAGGAGAAACTTGCTTGGTCTATTTGGATGACATCATTATCGTTGGTAGAGACTTCAACGACCACTTGAATAAATTGGAGCAGGTGCTAGGCAAACTACGAGGGGCAAATCTGAAACTCAATCCGAAGAAATGCTCGTTTTTCAAACGTAAAGTGAATTACTTGGGACACGTGATTTCGAAGGACGGCATCCAGACAGATCCTGAGAAGATTAGCGCCATGAAGGATTGGCCGACGCCAATAGACAAGACTGCAGTACGTGCCTTTTTGGGGCTTTGTACATACTACAGACGTTTTGTGAAGAACTTCTCGGATATAGCAAAGCCTTTGCATCAACTAACGGAAGAAAAGCGATCATTTGACTGGAACGAACAATGTGAGTCAAGTTTCAACGAGCTTAAAGGAAGACTTTGTGAAACGCCAATATTGGGGTATCCAGACCCGGACGAGGATTTCATTGTGGGTACAGATGCTAGTAATACTGGAATTGGAGGTGTCTTGTCGCAAAAGAAAGGAGATAACGAATTTGTGATTGCATATTTCAGTAAGTCATTGTCAAAACCAGAGAGGAATTACTGTGTAACTCGGAGGGAATTGCTAGCAGTTGTCAAGACGTTACAACATTTCAGCAAATACCTGCTGGGAAGAAAGTTTCGTATCAGAACTGACCATGCTGCTTTAAAGCTAGAATTTAAAAACCCCGAGGGACAAGTGGCGAGATGGATTGAACAACTGCAGGAGTATGATTTCATCATCGAACACCGTAGTGGGAAATCACATGGAAATGCTGACGCCCTATCACGTAGACCTTGTGCGGACAACTGTAAACATTGCTCAAGACAAGAAGGCAAGGAATGTGTTCGAATGATGAGAACTGATACGGTTAGCGATGAGTGGAGTGATGAAATCATGCAGCAAGCGCAACAAGAGGACCCTGACGTGAGACCCATTTTTGATTGGATTAATGCTGGCGCACCTAAACCAAGATGGTGAGATGTAGCTCCTATGAGTGCGGTAACAAAAAGCTACTGGGCACAATGGGATAGCTTGGTTATGCATAATGGCGTTCTATGTAGAAAATGGGAATCAACAAATGGGAAGGATGCTCACCTGCAAGTCGTTGTCCCAAAGAAAAGGGTGAAAGATGTTTTGAGAAGCTTTCACGATGGAACATCCGGTGGACACCTTGTAGTAAAAAGGACCCTAATGAAAATTCGGCAACGCTTTTATTGGATTCACTGCCGAGAAGATGTTGAAAATTGGTGTAAACGATGCACTAACTGTGCATCAGTCAAGGGACCGCATACCCGTAGCCGAGGAACACTCAAGTTGTACAACGTGGGAGCCCCTTGGGAAAGGGTTGCATTAGATGTCGCAGGACCATTCCCAGCATCGGACTCCGTAAACAAGGACATTCTTGTCGTGATGGATTACTTCACGAAGTGGCCTGAAGTATTTGCCATTCCTAATCAAGAAGCGGTAACCATAGCTGAAAAGTTAGTGAACGAAGTATTCTGCCGGTTTGGGGTACCACTCGAAATCCACAGTGATCAAGGAAGAAACTTCGAGTCTGCGGTCTTTCAGGAGACTTGTCGCATAATGGGAATTCATAAGACGAGGACTACGGCGTATCATCCACAGTCAGATGGAATGGTTGAGAGATTTAACCAGACACTGGAGAGACATCTAGCCAAGGTCGTTGAGAGCCATCAAAAAGATTGGGATCGGCATATCCCCCTCCTCCTGTTGTCTTATAGGTCGGAAACTCACGAAAGTACGGCGGTTACTCCTGTGCATAAAAAGGGTTGCTATAGCAATGTAGACAACTATAGGCCTATTACAATATTATCTTGCGTCGATAAAGTAGTTGAGAGATACCTCGGTAACGAAATAACAGATTTCTTAACTAAGAACAAATTAATTAATGACAAACAGTACGGGTTTCAAAGAGGGCGTAGTACCTCGCAGCTGCTTTCTCGATTTGTCGATGAGGTCAACCATCACCTGGATAATCGAAATCAGGTGCTGGTTGTCTTCATTGACTTCAGTAGGGCATTTGATGTCTTAAATTATAATATGCTTTTTTCTAAGTTGCAGCAGATTGGTGTGCGGGGCCCAATGTTGGAATGGTTTCGAGATTATCATAAAAATAGACATACATTAGTCAGTGTAAATGGGTACACAAGCGATCCTATTCCCACAGAACAGGGAACGGCCCAGGGTTCAATCTTGGGACCAACAGAATATCTGGTCTACGTTAACGACATATGCAGTCTCTTCCAAAACGGCTCCGTGTACCAATTTGCTGATGACACATGTTTGGTTGCGCACAGTAGGGACATTTTTGAGGCGCAGAGAATTATGCAAAACAATTATGACTTACTATGCAAATGGGCACACGATATGGGTCTTGTTATTAATGCCAATAAAACAAAACTTTTGCATATAAGATCACCCTAAATAAAATGTCTTACTGATCCAACTGTAGTATCACATAGCTACCAATGTTTGCATGACCAGCCTGTCTCATGTAGCTGTGAAAAACTTGAACTAGTGAGTCAGCATACTTATCTGGGCCTCATCATTGATAAACATCTTAATTGGAAACCTCAGGTAGAATACATATGTAACAAATTGAGATCACTTCGTGCTAAATTTTCTATCCTTAAATTTAAATTACCTTATAATATACTAAGAATGTTGTACTTATCATTAGGTGAATCAATAATAGGTTATGGACTCAGTAGCTTGGTCGAACATATAAAACTAACATTGACTTAATATACAAACTTCAACTAAGCATACTTAAAACAATTATCCCAAAATATTTAATAAACAAATATAAAGAAGATGAAATAGGGTTGTTGAAGCACTGCAGAATTATGTCAGCTTACAATAAAATTAATTACCAAATAGTACTTGAGGAATACCATCACATTGAGTCCCTAACTGCTAGAGTTAGGCATAGTAAACTGCGCAAACTAAACAGTACACCAATGTTTGTTCTACCTAAATATAATAATGAATATGGTAAAAGGACGTGGAAATATACGCTACCCAACATATTAAACAGGCTTCCGCATACATTGCAAAACAGTATCTTAAAGAACTACAAGACCTGTAAACATTTATTAAAAAAACACTATATATTGGGATCAAGTGAATGACTTTATAATGCTGTAATGCGACTCATTCGTGCAAGCATAAACCTCAAATAGGTTTAAAGCGCGTCTAGTTTATTTTTTTTAACTATTGTATTGTTATGTGATGAACAAAATAAAAAAAAAAAAAAAAACTCCATCGTATGCGAATTTTGGAAGAGAACTCCGTCTGGTACGTGAACACGGGCTCCACGCTAGCATAAAGATGAAAACCCGATATGACCGGAAGTCTTATCAAGTGGGTTTTGAGGAAGGTTCGTTGGTGTGGCTACCTAATAACCCTATGCGACGAGTAGGAAAGTCCCCGAAACTATCTCCGAATTGGGAAGGGCCTTACAAGGTAGTCACCAAAATAAACGACGTCACGTATCAAATCCAGCGGAATCCTCGTAGTCCGAGCAAGATTGTTCATGTTGACCGGCTGGCCAGATACCACGGAAATAATGATGCTCGGGACGAGCATGTCTTAGGAGGGGGTAGTGTTACGCCGGTAGGTTAGGTAATAAAAAACTTTGAACGTCAATTTCAGTGCTGTTGAGGCGTTTTCAGCGGGCTGAAAAGTCATTTCAGGCCGTTTCAGAAGTTACTCTATCACATATCTAAAGATCGAAATTTCACCCAAGTTGCCGTCGTTTTCAGGCGCCTGAAACATGTTTTCAGTCCGTTTCAGGGCACCCTCTATCAGATGACGCCATAACCTGCTTTCAGGCTGCTGCTTACAACCTGTTTCGCTGAAACCCGTTTTCAGGCTTTTTCAGGACCCCTTATGGGCCTCTGAAGCACAAATCGTTATATGGCGAAATATCCGGTAGGAGTGACAGAGATAGCACTACTAGAAAGAGATAGCTATACTCGGAACATTCGAGAAGTGTGTGACAGAGATAGCACTACTAGAAAGAGATAGATATACTCGGAACATTCGAGAAGGGAGTGTCAGAGAGAGTGCACCATTAGATAGAGACATATATGGTCTCGAATGTTCTCGGCCCGCACGCTGGTCCTTACTAGAATATTCGCGATATGTGTGGACAATGTGTCCAGAGCGGCTCCGCGGGATAAAAAAAAGGCGCCGACGGCCGGCTCGAGTTTAGTTACATTTTAACTGCGATCGAGTGCTAGTAAGTACAAGGATAATCGGAGAGAAAGACTCTTCGTGTGAATAGTGATTGTGTTTTAATTAGTGGATTTTAAGTACAGTTCGTGTGAATTGTAAGTGCGTAATTTGGGTAATAAAGTGAGTGTTTTATTTAGTGGATTAATTCGTGTTTTTCTATCAAATACGAACCCCACGCTCGTAACAATATGTTTTGTTTGTTATATCGCGGGGGTGTCATAACAAGTCTCTAATATGGGGACTCCCTTTAATATATTATATAAAATCTCGTGTAGTTAATTACTTTTTGCTGTACCGGCAACAGAAATACACATTCTGTTTTCAAATTTCAACTGTAGCTTTTATTTTTTGGGACAATAATTTATCCTACTTTTGGGGCAAAGTTTGAATGTGTTAAAATAAATCTCGAAACGTGCTTAGATATTTTTTGAGAGAATATGTAATAAATTTACAGTAAAATAATAAAATTATATTTCGTATTTTTCTCTCAATATTGATAATAAGATGAAATTACTTTTTTGGCTTAATCGGTAAACAGAAGACATTTTTACAAATATCATTGTTATAGCAAGAAACGTGACACAAACAGAAAAAATAACTTACACGTGGACTCCGAAACCGAAATATAATTTTATTATTTTAGTTTATTCCTCGAAGTTTAGGTTAATAAGCCCTACCTATTCCTATCACTGCATATTACGGTTCATGAGATACAGTCCAGAGGCAGGCCATACAAAACTACTTCTTCGTCCTCCCCAAATGGGGCTCGATAACACAACATGTCACTCAGCGTCGAACTGTACCACGTAGTACATTGCTGTCCTCAATCTTCAAATATTCTGCTCTTGGTGTGCCATGAGTGCGCAAACTTGCGCAACGCACGATGTAGAGGGACAGCGGTGGCTAAGTAATAGGGTCCCGTTTGGTGCCCTTCGTGTAAGGAACCCTAAAAAAGGTTTAAGGTTTAAGATATAAGATAAAAAGACTTCTCTCTTTCGTCTTTCCACCTTACCAACGATTCGGTGCACCTAGGATTTCTTCCCGGGAATTCTCGTCCCGGGAATTTCCGGGAATTTTGGACTTGCACGAGACGAGAATTAGAGATCGAGAGCTCGAACTCTCGATAAATTTCCAATATTAGTGTTTTTTTTATTATTTTTTTGTATAAAATCACGAAACACGATGGAACATTCTTGTATAAATATATTATATTTATTAAAATAACGACAGCGACACTGACATCCAAATTGCCGATACGCAACATGACAATCAGCAGGACCCCACAGATTCATTTGAACTACAACTCAAGATGGCTATAGACACAGCAGCATCTAGTTCTGGAAGAAATGTAAATCATGCAAGGGAGGTCTCGGAAACTTAGTAAAAAAAGAGTTCCAACTTTTTGAAACTACTGGAAAACGGACCCCACATCTTGAAACCTTGTACAAGGCTTTATTGACAGTAAAGCCCTCATCTACGGAAAATGAACGAGTTTTTTCCTTAAGCGGAGTTTTAGTGTCAAAGATTAGAAATCGGCTTTCTGGTGAATCAATAAACGCTCTAGTATTCTTAAAATCTTATTTCATCAACCAAAAGAGCAAGAAGTAAGTATGAAGAATAGCAAGTAAAGAAAAGAAAGACCGATATTATTTACATGTTTTAATTACTTTTAATTTTAACAGATTGATCTCTGTGTAGCTGTTATTCCACTTTAGGAAGAAGTGACTTACTTAGTAAGTAAACTAAACTAATTGACATAATACTAGTTGACATTTTGTTGATGATTTATATGTTTTAATTACTTTTAACCGATTGATCTCTGTATTGTTGTGATTCTTCAGGAAGAAGTGACTTAGTAAGTAAACTTAACAAAATTGTTGACATTTGATATATTTTCATAGGTTGATCTCTGTGCTATCGTAATCCCAATTCAAGAAAAAGTATTTTAATAGACACTAACTACTAGTTGACATTTTGTTGATTTTTATATGTTTTAACTGATTGACCTCAATGTAATTAAAATTTCTCTTCAGAAAGAAGTGTTGTTGTGATGTTAGTACCTAATTTCCTGCTAACTAATAGTACATGCCAGTTAATAAATACCTATATACACAGTCAGGTCATAAGTTCTGTCACACGATAAACACTTTTGAATTTAGAACGCTGGCCACAAAAAAGTTTATTGAATTCGAATTTCAAATTTTTCATGAAAATAAAAATGTGTACTTTTTAGAATTTTCCTCATTTTTAAATATGGAGTGGCCACTTAAAGAAGACCGTGTCGCAGATAATGCGTTGCATCGTTGCGGTTACGCGCCAATTCAGATTTTCGACTTACTGAAAAATTTGAATATAACCAAAAGATTCGTTTATCGTACCATAAAACGATACAATGAAGACTCTAGTGTAGATGACAGGTCAAGAAGTGGTCGCCCTCGCTCTGTTAGGACTCCAGCAGTGATAAAAGCTGTGAAGGCGCGAATTCAAAGAAATCCCATACGTAAGCAGAAACTGTTGGCCCTTCAGATGGGGTTAAGCAGGACGGTGAAAAGGGTGTTAAATGAAGATTTAGGGCTTAGGGCATATCGAAGAAAAACAGGACATCGTTTGGACGCTCGTTTAATGGACCTGTGACTGAAGAGATGCCGCGCTTTGTTTTAGCGGTACGCGGGAAAAAAGCATCGGGAAATTCATTTTTCGGATGAAAAAATTTTCACCGTGGAAGAGAGCTACAACAAACAAAATGATAAGGTGTACGCACACAGCAGTGAAGAAGCGAGCAACCGTATTCCGCGTGTCCAACGAGGTCATTTTCCATCCTCGCTCATGGTTTGGTTGGGAGTCTCTTATTGGGGCTTAACTGAGGTACATTTTTGTGAGAAAGGCGTAAAAACGAATGCAGTTGGGTATCAAAATACAGTCCTCAAGAACCTTTTTCTCATACCATGTTTAATAACAGGCACTGGGTATTCCAACAAGATTCTGCGCCAGCTCATAGAGCGAAAAGCACACAAGACTGGCTGGCGGCGCGTGAAATCGACTTCATCCGGCACGAAGACTGGCCCTCCTCCAGTCCAGATTTGAGTCCGTTAGATTACAAGATATGGCAACACTTGGAGGAAAAGGCCTGCTCAAAGCCTCATCCTAATTTGGAGTCACTCAAGGCATCCTTGATTAAGGCAGCCGCCGATATTGACATGGACCTCGTTCGTGCTGCGATAGACGACTGGCCGCGCAGAATAAAGGCCTGTATTCAAAATCGCGGGGGTCATTTTGAATAAACTTTATTACCATAAGAATCTATGTTTTATTAAGTTCGTTTTGCTATATAAATGTTTACATAAATAATAAACATGTCTCTATTATTTCATATTGCACATGTGACAGAACTTATGACCTGACTATGTATAATGATAACACGGCTTTTTTATTTTTCTATAGGTTTCTTAAACTTTTACAAAATTCTCGAAATTCCCGGGAACAGCCGGTCACGAACTCTCGATTCCCGGGAACTGAAAAAGCTCGAGAAATCAGAAACCCTAGGTGCACCCCATACGATGTAAATAATGAAAATTTACATAACCAACTTTTATGACTACATCTTGAGTGGATAGAAGGAAGGATATTGTTTTATAGTTTTATGTTGATATTTTTTTTCTTGCTATGGACATAATTCTGAACAACTTTTATAACGGAACCTATTTGAACAAAGAATATTCAAGTTTCACACCTCCATACTAAGCGGTCGGCTGTTCGGCCCAAAATGTACAGAGAAGTGAAAATACAGCTGCTCTGATCAAATCTGTTTTATGGTAAAATATATTAAAAAGTACGATTCTAAATTATACCCACGCCTTTTTTCCGGAAGAGGGGTAGGCAGAGACTAAAAACCTCCACCTTTTAATAATGAACACGAGTGAAACCCTGTCTAAATTTTTGTAGATAAACCTCGAATCATTCTTGTTACAGGACCTATTCTCCCAGATCCAAACCATCACGGCCCTAGCGGTGATCTCGCTCATCCTGGCCCTAGTGTTGGCTGTGGCCCTACTGCCGGTCGCTGCTGAATGGGAGACTTTCGCCCTCACTGGATCGGTGCTGGTCACTGTGATCCTTGGTGCCGGCACTTTGCTAGCGACCCATCATGCGCCTCTGCCACTGTTTGCGTTGGTTCTGGTAAGTAAGGTTTATTTGACATAAATAATAATAAATAAAATAATACCTTGGACACTATTTACACACATTGATCTAGCCCCAACCTAGGATTCCCTGTATCTTGGGGTATAGACAACGATACAGATACTTATATAGATAAATATTACACTTAGGTAGATAAAAAACCATGACTAGGGTACAAACATCCATTTTCATCAAGAAATTTTTACCCCCACCGGGACTCGAACCCGGGACCCTAGGCTTCGTAGGCAAGGTCACTGCCGACTCGGCCATTCGGGTCGTAATAAAGTTAATTAAAGACCGCCATTCATATCATATCGTAGCTGTGGATAGCCCATAGGCTATCTTACCTGTCTCGCAAAAATCCAGAATTGAATAAGTAATGAAACTTGAATAAAACTACGTAAAGCACCATGTGTATGTAAAATATATACAGAGTGTATCAAAATGTTACGTGGCGGTGTTTAGGAAAACATACTGAGTAAGATTATCTCTAAAGGAAATCGCTCTGAGGCTTATTTGATAGTTATTTTTGTTATTTGTTTTAATTACTTAACATAATAAAATTAGTCAATAAAGTTACTCGGCAGTGTGTCAAGCCAAGTTCGAGTACAGATACTGGCGACGCACCAGCCGTGTGTTTTATTACACTAAGCATTCGAGCTTTTGAACCCTTGATGAGTTCCAAACCGTATCCAGCGACGGCGACTGCTTTACAAGGTCACTGGTTGATTTGTGGTGCGTTAATCATGTGATTAACGCACCACAAATCGCAACGCGTTAATCATGTGATTAACCCCCTTATGAAAACCTAAGATCCAGCATCTCCCTTGATCTATTGATTGGTCTCTATTGTTTATTAGTCGCTCTTTGCCCGTATGGCACCGGTGAGGTAGGCATATATTATTGCATTCGGATAAAAACTCGGCGAAAAGTGAGTCGGACTCGTGCTTATGCCGTGCAAGCAATAACATTTGTCTTGTGCCATGTTTTTTGTATTTGGAACCCCCGCACTGTTTGCGGTTACTTAACTTCTATGGCGATTTAACTATGAAAATTATTGAAGAAAGGAGAAGTTTAAAGGCATTGAGAACTGATGTGAGGACTTTGAAGTTCCAAGCACCATGTCTGCTTAGATTCAAAAAGGTGCATACAAGACCGAAACTCCCAGCTTTGGAATATATCCACAGAAGTTAAAATACGAGAAGATAAAAACAAATCCAGAGATTTCTATCACAAAATGAGTTCCTTCACTAAAACCCTTACTTCTTAGACGTAGGCCATGAAAAACGCTAAGAGTATGACGATCACTGAAACAGTTTGTCAACATTTCAGGATCAAAATTCTCAATGTTTCGCCTCAACAGAGCCTAGGGACAAAGAGGTAGAGCCATACATTCTTGAAAATGAAGAGAGCCGCGATAAAATTGTAACGCCTATCGACTATCACAGTCTCGGGTGAGCATGGTATCCAGATATTCAAAACATTCTACAATAAGATATGGCAGACGGGGACATGGCCAAAAGAGAGAAAAAAATCTACAAAAACGTGTAGTAACTATAGCCTCATTGCCCTGATTTCATACGCAAGCAAGATCTTACCTTATTCTCAATGAGCACGTCAAGACCTACCTATAATATCTTAGACACTATTTACACACATTGATCAAGCCCCAAACTAGGATTCCCTGTATCTTGGGTACTAGTCAATGATATACATACTTATATACATAAATATAATACTTAGATAGATAAACAAACATGACTAGGGTACAAATATCCATTCTCATCAAACAAATATTTGCCCCCATCGGGACTCGAACCCGGGTCCCTTAGCTTTCTAGGAAGGGTCACTGCCGACTCGGCCATTCCGGTCGTCTATCCAAGGAGATGTACAAGCTGGCTTAGCGAAGGGAAAAGGTCCCAGTGAGCAAATAATTGAAAAACTCAGAAGTGCGCCAGATAATTGAAAAACTCAGAAAATACAACAAACCCACTTATATCTGCTTTGTTGATTTCTCAAAAGCTACGGACAATACACAGAATTCATAATGAGAATTTCCTTTGAATGATGAACGGACGGTATTGCAATCGGTGGATTGAAAATCTCGAATCTGGCTATGGTGATACGCAACATATAGAAAATCTGCTACACAGGATGAAAAACTTCAGCTTGGAATTAGGACTTAAGATTAATCGCGGCAAGACGAAGATGATGATTGTGGATCGTGCCAAGAACAACTCGCCCGAAGTCACAAAAACTATGAATCGCGACGTGGTGCAATCTGGGTGCGTTGATATCCAACTATGGCGGATATGTTGACGAAATTAAGTGACGTATGGCGATTGCTAGATCTTCTATAGTCAGACTCAAAAAAATATGGAAAAACCCTAACATCACCCACAAGCTACAAAGATCCGGCTGGTTAGAGCGCTTTTGATCCCCATATTCCTCTACGCTGCAGAGAAATGGACGTTACGTGGACGTTATTTGGAGATGTGGTGTAGGAGAAAAATGCTTGGAGGTAGTAAACAGAGTTCCGTTTAAACGACTCCATCCTGCGGGAACTCGGCATCAAACAGCGCCTATTCTATAGTACAAGCTCACATCCTCACTTTCTTTGGACACTTATCTCGAATATGTCGCATATCCATCGAAAGACTGGTAGTGCAAGGCAGAGTGCAGAGCTCTATAGGTAATCCTTACGCATATTATTTTGTTGGTGATGTCTCTTGAAGTTGGCTCCCATTATTTACATTCATGACATGAGACTGTTTTGTTGAGATTATTATTTATTCATGCCGATTTGATATCTCTATAATACCTATATTATGCTATAACTCATTCAATACCCACGATGCGATTGCAAAATATATATTACATAAAAGTAAACGACAATTAAAGTTAAGCAAAATCTTTATTCCTAGCTGCCTATCGAAGAACCTTCATTCTTCGTGACCGTTCAAACCCGGTATTTACTTCAGCATGGAACGTTACAGGGAATTTACTATTTATAGTGAAGTGAACTTTAGGTGTGTGTGTGAGGAAAGGCCCCCCAAAGGGGACGCTTAAAATAGTTTTTTTCGCGTAACTTCTCGGCTTTTTTCATCGTAGGATAACCCCAATAACCTATTCATGTGAAAGGTGTAGGATAAAGGACATGATCCATCTTTTATAGTGTGCCCAAAGTGATTTTTCTTTGTGAGTTTAATAAAGTAACCAAAGAACCTACGGTTACACTACCTAGGTTACGAGATATAACGAGAAAGTTCTCTATTTATTTCGTAATTTCTTTATTCAGATCAGAGAATTATTTGTTGCAACAGTGTTGGTGTGTTCAAATGGGTTTAGGTAGAAGTAAACGTTATTAAGAATTATGTCCCCCTAACAGCCCACTAAAATTTGCTACACCTTTATGGTACAGCCTGTACACAAGCACAGAATCTTCTCTAAACTTATAGTGACTTTTAAAAGTACGTATCGGATATGTATCAAGACTCGGGGGATGTTTGTGCTACTTCCCCAGCTGGGGTTCAAAACTGGACTCATCAGCAAGCAGTCTTATTTTCTGGTTTACTTACCGCCCAACACATACCTTGTGTTTACCCAAACGGCCACGTTATGTAAATAATTTCTAATCATGCGACCTCAGCGTCACACGAGGCCTCAACCCTCAACCCTGTGCCCTGTTTTTAATAAAGCCAATTTATACTCCTAAAACATTTTATTAAAAAAAGGACGAGCGAAAATATTGACCTATGTTGAAAATTTTACTTTGTGTCATATTGGGGACGTCTAAGTGACTTTATGGCCCCTTTTTACGACCGACCGCCATTTGAAGACAGGAAATTATTAATTTTCTATGAGTCTTTCGAGAGTGGTCTGGTGGCTTCGATCAAAATAGAATCCCGGTGCTGGTCGTGTACCTAGAAAAGATGTGATATTTTTTGTCTGAACATGGCAGAGGCATATTTGCGCTCACAGTTCAATGTTCCATTTTGCGTAACAGGGGGCTAGCCCTTCGCCGCAACTATCCTCCGCCAATTTCTCCAGATAATTAAGGTTGCCTCGCGGTCTACTCAGCCCCCCTGAATATGACGTATGCTTAGTTTGCCAGAGGCAATTATAAGGAGAGCGACATCTTCGGGAGTAAAGTAAAAGGCTTGAGATGCGCGCAAAATACTAGACTATACTAGACTATTTTATTATAGGACATACTAAGGTTATATACAACTTACTACAAAACTACGTGATGAATATAAATATACCTTATCTGTGACGGTCGTCAACTTATCTTAACATTACGTGGAAATAGATATTTCCGCATATCTGTGGCGGGCGTATGTGCCGGCACACTTAGCATATGTAAGTATTAAAAAGATTTTAATTTTATAAGGTTTCTTGGCCTCTGATTGTCGCTGGAGGGGGTAGAGACGCATGGGTACAAGAGAGATGCATTCATGGCCGAGACAGAGAGGTGAGAGCTTGCTCACAGGCCACGAAGCCTGGCGGGGCCCGTACCTTCGCCATCGTTATAAATATTTCAATACGAAAAAAAATGTATAAAAGGGATATGAATGTAAACGAAAGTGACAGCGTTAATTACTTCCACATGAGAAAGAAAAGAGAGCGCAAACAATGCGCTCCAGTCGTAACAAATTAACGTAGCGCCAAACCACATAAAAAATTTTGAAAAATAAACTACGCTATTTTGTCAAAAATATTTTCAAAGAGGGTTTACGAATACATAATATCCACATTTTGAATGCCATGCGGTATTTGTATGCTAGTGAAAATAGATACTTTTTAGGAACCTGTCAAAACGGTAATTTTATTCTCTTGTTCTGTGAAATACCAGGATTGAGTCAAATGTTTTGTTTTTAACATAAAATTGAGTTTATAAAATACAACTGCTGGAAATATACAATTCTGATATTTTCAAAAGTTGTTGTTGAAAAATGTTCAGCTTGAGACACGTTTCTAGATGTATTGGACTACCTTGTCAAATACCGTATTCCGCAATTAAATAAGGATTTTAGAATTACAGGAAAAAATAGAACAATTGAGGTCTTTCGTAATTAAACTCTATCGAGAAAAAATATCATCACGTTTTCCTTCAGTGAGAATCTTAATCAATTACTCAATAAACGTTACCCGAAAATTCAAATCTGAAGGTGACTTTAAAGTGGATTAAAAGAATTAGAAAAAAAAACATTTTTTTTTCGTATCACCTTAACGTTTTATTACCGACAATGACCTCTATGGTGCTGGCTCTGCCTACCATGCGAGAGGTCCCGGGATCGACCCCCGGCTGGGGATAAAAGAAAATAAAATCCCCAGGTCTTGGATTAATTATTAATTAATTCATAATAATACCTTGGACACTATTTATACACATTGATCAAGCCCCAAACTAGGATTCCCTGTATCTTGGGTACTAGACAACGATACACATAATTATATAGATGGATATTATACTTAGATAGGATAAACAACCATGAGTAGGGTACTCAAACATCCGTTCGCTTTGAACAAATATTTGCCCCCACCGGGACTCGAACCCGGGACCCTTGGCTTCGTCAGGCAGGGTCACTGCCGACTCGGCCATTCGGGTCGTTATGTTATGGATGTTTATATGTGCGTGACGTCGCGGTTTCTGGTTCCCACGACACAGGGCATGCTAGTGTGGGGCCAGACGCAATGTAAGTTCCTGTATATAAATGTTTATGTTTATTTTTATGTACGTGCAATAATACAAACATGGCATCACGCGTTTTCCCATAGGGGTGGGCAAAAGCACATTTGTGCCCACGTTTAGCCAGTCACCTATTCAATAGTCCATTTTCGTGACAGGGGGCTAGCCCATCGGTGAGTTTCCATCGCCGTTACAGCGTCCGTATAATGTACATGAGATAAAATTTAATTGGTTCGTGGTCAGCACCGTATTCGAACCCGAATCTCCTACGTGAGCGGCGAGCTTGATACCACTAGACCACGGAGCTCTTGCGTAACGTGCAATAACAATAACGCTATCGGTCCCTCTACCTCCCCTTACAGTTATAAACATAAACATTTATATACGGGCACATACATTGCTTCTAGCCTCAGACTAGTATAGGTCGTGGGACCCAGAAACAGCGACATCACACACATATAAACATCCAAGACATGAGGATTTTTTTCTTTTACCCCAGCCGGGGATCGAACCGGGACCTCTCGCATGGCAGGCAGAGCCACAACCGTTGCGCCACAGGGTCTAGAAGTTTCTATAGGGGTGCAAATACTGAGAGAATTCTTCTCTTAGCCAACATTGCTTTGCTGAAAACCTCTTTGGTAAGGAACATTTAAAACAAACTTCAAAGCTTAATTACAAGTACCTCGGATTAGGGAAGGAAACGATACGTTCATGTAAAGCATTTCAACAGTAACAAAGATAAACTTCTCGATAGTATATAGTCACAGACCAGATACACGGCTACATTCGAACAGCCAGAGAGCGACTGAGCCGGGATGAGCGGAGTCCGCCTATTAAAAACACGCGAAGTAGGTGGACTTTCGCTATCTATCTCGATATCTGGTCTGTGTATATAGTACTTTTAAAATCGTTGTGCTGGTCGTACGAGGTCGGTACACAAAAGGTCAAAAACCTCATGATTTAATTTACTGTGTATAACTAAAGTGTAATGGAAAACATCGTGAGGAATCCTTCAATCTCCATAGCTGCGGTGATGGGCTAGCCCCCTGTGACAATCGTGCCACTGCCACCCCGTATGGGAAAAGGCGTGACGCTTGTTGTTGTTTGGGTTTTAAAAGGTAACAAGCGTGCTTACTTGTTAAATATGTATACGGAGTGGTCCAAAAAAGTTTTTAAGTAAAAATACTTCATTCCAAACAATTTAAGGTCACCTTTGTGAAATTATAATGGCAATTTCAAAATCTCCAGAGGTATCTTATTGTTGTAGAGAATGCACTGACCCTTGAAAGAATTGCTAACCTTCGCAAGTCTAAGCCGGGCGCAACTAGTCTGTGATTATTTCTTAGGTAAACCATATAACTATCGCTAAGTTTGTAAAATGTTGTAAGGTTCTTGCGTACATAGATTACGAAAATAAATTGAGAAGCTACAGTGAGCTTGTCAATTTCTTTGAAAAGCTCTCTTAAGGAGTCTGTTATTTTTAAATAATAAATTACTCGAATAGCTCTTTTCTGTAAAATAAAAATAGTTTGAATATCCCACAACAAGATACCTTAGGACATGACACTATGAAAGTTACTAAAATATACTTGCCTAGATGTAGCCACCAAGATTACTTAAATGTTGGGACTTTAAGGGGTTAATCTAACTAAACACAGTACTTGCTGTTAAAAAAAATAAAAAAATATTCCTGCTTATTAATTATAATAATTAATATCGTAATGTTTGTATTCGTTAACAACCAATTTTTAAAAGAGATCTTAAAGCCAGCCAAGTGCGAGTCGGACTCGCGCACGGAGGGTTCCGTACCATTATCTATTTAAACGGCAAAAAAACACGTTTGTTGCATGGGAGCCCCTCTTAAATTTTTATTTATTTATTTTCAAAGTGATTATAACTAAATATTCTGTGAGTATTTCAAGCGTCTACCTGTTGCCGTTATCAATATCGAGCGAATACGAGAAAACTTTTTTTTTGTTGTATAGGAGGCTCTATATATATATATATCTATTTTATTCTGTTATTTTTGTATTTGTTGTTATAGCGGCAATAAAAATACATCATCTATGAAGATTTCAACTGTCTAACTACACGGTTCATGAGATACAGCCTGGTGACAGACTGACGGACGGACGAACGGTCGGACAGCGGAGGCTTAGTCCCGTTTGGCACCTTTCTCTTACGGAACCCTAAAAATCAATCAATCTCTTCCACAGTGGACCAATGTAGAAAAGACGCTAAAAATACGTTTGATAAGTATATGTAAATATCTACAGTAATAAAGACATTTGATTCCGAATCAGATTCGTTTATTGATTCATTAACACCCCAAGCAACACAGAAAGCATTTTGACAAACCAATAGTAAACTTATGCAGAAGTTAAGGTCCGTATAAACTCTTATATTAGTTCATGGAGCATCTTGACGCTTTATATTGGCATTTTAAAACCACTATGATGCTTTACACTGTATAGCGGTTGGATAAGGGCACATCAAAATGCATCTGTAAAGCTTTTAGTTTTTGTGCAGCAAACCACAACGCAGCTGTTTTTATTGCATTTGGATAGCATTTTTAGGTAGTAAATAAATGCTTAGTGGTGTTTATTAGCATAGACATGAACCATTAGATTGTCACGTAAATCAGCGCTGTACAGCTTCAGCAGTTTTTAGTGCCTAGTCTACAGAAGCATTTTGAAGAAGTAAAATAATGCCTAATGCTGCTTAATAGCATAAACCTTTACTATTACAAAGCACCCTGAATTCGTTATACATCTTTAAGCTGTTTTGAATACCCTTAGTTGTGTAATAGCACTTTTAAGTGCAACAACTGGCCCTGGTAACACACAACGTGCGCACACTGAGGTTGGACGAGAAACTGGTTGAGCTGGAAGAAGAAGTAAACAAGTTGCGCTGGGACGTTATTGGTTTATCGGAGATCCGAAGAGAGGGAGAGGATACGATAACCTTACAGTCCGGCCACTTGTTCTACTACCGGGAGGGAGAACAGAAGTCCCAAGGTGGTGTTGGGTTTATCGTCCACAAGACTCTCACGAACAACATTGTGTCCATCGGAAGTGTGTCGAATAGGGTAGCGTGCCTTATACTCAGAGTATCCAAGCGGTACTCGATGAAGGTCATACAGGTATACGCCCCAACCACGACGCACTCAGATGATGAGGTGGAAGATATGTATGAGGACATTAGTAGGGCCATACATAGCTCCAAGACACACTTCACTGTTGTCATGGGAGACTTTAATGCAAAGCTGGGCTGTAGAAGCGATGGTGAGTTGAGAGTGGGGCAATTTGGTTATGGGCAGCGAAACGCCAGAGGACAGAGGCTGGCCGATTTTCTGGAGAAAGAAGGACTCTTTATGATGAATTCTTTCTTCCAGAAGCCGCCTCATAGGAAATGGACCTGGATGAGCCCCGAAGGTGTAACAAAAAACGAGATCGACTTATTAATTATTAATTATGAGCACCAAGAGGCAGATATTCAATGATGTCACGGTGATCCACAAGGTCAAAACCGGTAGCGATCACCGAATCGTCAGGGGCATATTGAATATCAATGTCAAACTTGAAAGGTTGCGTATGATGAAGTCCACGCTCCGACCGTCAAATGCACATATCCAAAACCCCGAGAGCTTTCAACTCGAACTGACAAATCGCTTCAAATTGCTAGACAGCTGTGCATCAGTGAACGATATTAACAGCAAGTTGGTAGAAACTGTCCACACGGTAGGGTCCAAGTATTTTAAAACTCTCCGTAAAAATAGACCTCAAAAACTATCAGACCACACCCGAAACCTCATGGCTAGTAGACGTTCTATGACGCTCCAAACCTCTGATGACGCTGAGTCTTATAGGCAGCTCAATAGACAGATTATGAAGTCCCTGCGACACGACATACGCTCCTTCAATACATCCATCATCGACCATCGAGCGGAACCAAGGCTCCAAAGTGTTCGCAAGGGACATGTCTATCGGGCAAAGCCAGTTGACAAAGCTGAAGATCGAGGATGGAAGCGTAACGTCGAACAAGTCAGAGGTGTTACGGGAGATAGAGAGGTTCTATGGACAGTTATATACCTCTGTGTCCTCTGAGCCTGTTGGCTCTGCGACGGACCCCAGAGCCAAGCTAACCCGACACTATACCGAGGATATCCCGGACATCAGCCTGTACGAGATTAGGATGGCTCTCAAACAGCTTAAGAACAACAAGGCACCGGGCGAGGATGGAATTACCACAGAGCTTCTGAAAGCGGGCGGGACGCCGGTACTGAAAGTCCTTCAGAAGCTATTTAATTCCACCTTGCTCGAGGGAAAAACGCCTGAGGCGTGGAACAGGGGTGTTGTGGTACTGTTCTTCAAAAAAGGTGACAAAACCTTACTGAAGAACTACAGGCCCATAACACTGCTGAGCCACGTCTATAAGCTGTTCTCGAGAGTTATCACGAACCGTCTCGAACACAGGCTCGATGACTTCCAGCCTACCGAACAAGCCGGTTTCCGAAAGGGCTATAGCACCATAGACCACATACATACACTTCGGCAGATTATACAAAAGACTAAAGAGTATAATCGCCCATTATGCTTGGCGTTTGTGGACTATGAGAAAGCCTTCGATTCCGTCGAAACATGGGCTGTTCTTAGATCTCTCAAGCGATGCCGTATTGACTATCGGTACGTTGAAGTGCTGAAGTGCTTATATAACAACGCCACCATGTCAGTTCGAGTACAAGAGCATTCCACGAAGGAAATCCCCCTAAAGAGAGGAGTAAGACAGGGAGATGTAATATCTCCGAAACTGTTTACTGCTGCTCTGGAGGATTCCTTTAAGCTCCTGGAATGGCAAGGACTAGGCATCAATATCAACGGCGAATACATCACTCACCTTCGATTTGCCGACGATATAGTAGTCATGGCTGAGTCGCTTGAAGATCTTGGAAAAATGCTCCATGACCTCAATAGAGTTTCTCAACAAGTGGGTCTTAAAATGAATATGGACAAAACGAAGGTCATGTTCAACGTCCATGTTGCACCTACCGCACTAACTGTTGGGAACTCTACTCTCGAAGTTGTTGACGAATATATATACCTGGGACAGGCAGTCCGATTAGGTAAGTCCAATTTTGAGAGAGAGGTCAGTAGACGGATCCAACTAGGTTGGGCAGCGTTCGGTAAATTACGCAACGTCTTCTCGTCCAAAATCCCTCAGTGCCTGAAGACTAAGGTGTACAATCAGTGTGTGTTGCCAGTGATGACTTACGGCTCTGAGACGTGGTGCTTCACAAAAGGACTTTTTCAGAGGCTCAATGTCGCGCAGCGAGCTATGGAAAGGGCTATGCTTGGTATTTCTCTACGAGATCGAGTCAGAAATGAGAAGATCCGTAGAAGAACCAAAGTTGCTGACATAGCCCGTAGGATAAGCAAGCTGAAGTGGCAATGGGCAGGCCACATAGCGCGAAGATCGGATGGCCGATGGGGCAAAAAGGTCCTTGAATGGAGACCACGTACTGGCAAGCGCAGTGTGGGTCGGCCACCTACGAGATGGACCGACGACCTGGTGAGGATCGCTGGATCTCGTTGGATGCAGGTGGCTACGGACCGGTCACGCTGGAGTGCGATTGGAGAGGCCTATGTTCAGCAGTGGACATTAACAGGCTGAAATGATGACTTTTAAGTGGCAAGTTAAGGCCTCGTACAGCTTAACAGCATAAACGTGATTCAACGTAATGCCCGCATTTTTTTAACCCATATGAGCTTACCGCCCCATTTTTAAAACGCCTTATAATATCTAATCTGTGGTTAATAATAAGTATTTATTTGTTTCAAAGAGTGAATTATTCGAATCACTACAGTACTGCCAACATTCTAAATGAAAAAAAAGAAAGTTTTGGTGCCATTTTTCATGTCAATTATGGTGGGTGAAAATTGCAAAGTGCAGTTTTCACAATGTCGCGCAATAAAAGGTAAGTTTTTATTATTTTATTGAATACTAACAGTGTTTTTTGTATTTTTCTTATTGTTTAAGTCTTTGTTATACATGGTTTGTATCGTTATTCAATTACAACTATTCAGATATAGATTCTATGACACTTATTTCATGTCGCCCCATTATTGGGGCGCTGAGCGCGGGCTCTCACGTAGTTATGTCTACCTTTGTTATATAGTTAGTATGTTTTATTTACAGTGCTTCTAACATGTTGTATTCATTTATTTGCACTTACAAGTTAATTTTATTTAAGAAAACAATATTATTAAAAGGCATCACCCATAAAAATATATTATTGAGTTTTCTGAAATTTTTGACCATCCCGAAGTGTACAGATATATTCAATGGCCGGTAATATAAATACTGTACCTGACTACACTACACCGAGAATGGAGTAAATAATGGTCCTTTTTATAAACTAAATGCTGAAAAAATATGTTAATGACCTAGGAAAAATGACACGCACGAACTCAACCGCCATGTGATTCTTTCACAAACTGAACTGTGAAAATCATTTTCCGGTGCCATCACAGGCACTAGGTAAACGGTCCCACAACTGCATCAGTGCAAGGTACGCCTCCGCACCGTGGAAGCATTGAAATAATATCTATATAATCATAATAAGGCCTTGTTAACTGATTTAAGAATTTTGCAGATGATTGACGAATTATTAAATTAAAATTAAAGCCTTTTTATCAATTCTTGGCTAACGGATTCAAGTTGTACGAAAATTCTGAAATGGGTTTTATTATTTTCTCAAGGATCCCCAAAACTGCGTTCAATTAATGGCACTATTTCAGTGCACATCAAGTCTACTGGTTTACCGGTGAACCCTTACAGAACTACTTTATAGACAAAGCCACTAAAGTGCTTTATCAAACGGCTTCTCTTTGGCCTCTGGCTTAATAATTATTCTCGTGTGAGCATTAATACTGCTGGCGGCATTAATTATCCTTTAAAAGACTCGCCGGGCTTCTGTAGACCGACACCATTTTGTACCTAAATATTATCATGCGGACCTATTTATTAAAGCAATAGACCAATATAATAATGATATAATTTAATTTAATACTGCCCAAACAATAATGTTACGTTAATTATACAAATTTTTTGCTATACTAGGAATTTACAATTTTTTTTATTATTTCACAAATATCTTTATATAATATTTTTAATCAACACCACAAAATATCGATGGCGCGTGAAAATTTCCAATGAAACTTATATACCTAAACATTTACAGTAAACTACATTGCGCAGTAATATTTGAGGGGTACAAAATTTTATAATACTGGTTAAGTGTTTGACTGTTTTGTTATTTCATACAAAAGAGTCAAAAATTTAACCAGTAATATAAAATTTTGATTTAATGCAAACACATTTGGTACTGTCATTCACTCAATTTTGACCGTCTATTGTCTATTTATATTGCGAAACGAGCATTTTATAAATTACACCGTTACTGTATAACATTTTGTGGGGTTTGGTTTAAGAGATGTTTTTTGCAATATGTAAAGTTTATTTAAGTTCTAACTGTGAACGCTTAAATAGTTGCAATAATTCTTTTACTACATTCTAATGCTAGCCCAATGCTTTTGTAATAGAAGTAACATCTTCATTATCAATAATTTTACTAGTATAATACTTCTGTAATGCGATTGGCAAATTTATTGACCGTAATAATACTAATAATGCTTCTTTAATGCGATTGGGAACATCATTGACCATAATAATGCTTCTTTCATGCGATGGTGTCCTTCATTGACTACCATAATGCTAATATAATGCGCCTGCAATGCAATTAAACAACTATTGTGAACCTATTTAGGATACAAATCTGTATAATTTGTGCCCAAATAAGCATTCCAGTAGCCGTATAAATGTTTTTAATTCTACTACAAAACCAACTCAAAATGCGAAAATTATTCAGAAATGCTGTTAGTCAGCCGTTACACTGCTTTGATGTGTCACTGCATTATTAGGTCGGTAGAACCTAGTGCAGCCACTGTCTATCAGTGCGGGAGCGAAATGTGGTGCCCTCTCTCTGGTGCGGAGCGCATAACTTGAAGGGTTTTCAGGTATGGAAGAGGTAGATATTGGTTTTAGTTTAGTACTACAAAAAGGACTCTTAACAATAATAAAAACTGGACGTGATGTTTCGACCTAGGGACGCACTGGACGATAAAAATCTTCATTTATTACGGTTATTCATATTCATATTCTTTAGGGCACAGATAATATAAAGATGAATGAATGAATGAATGAATGAATGAATACTTTATTGCACAAAACAAACATACAGAGATATACAAAGAAAGATATATGCACAAGAGGCGCGCTTATCTCTATAAAAGAGATTTCTACCAGCAAACCCAGATAGGAAAGGAAAGCGGATTGTGAGAGTAAAACCTATTTGCACAACAAAATAATTCATACACAATAATAATATAAGTAGGTACATATACCTAATACTACTACTACACCTAATTTATATAATATAATATACATACATACATATCATACACATACAAGTTATATACATACATAACATACGCATACAAATTATATATACATACTATGGAAGAGAGAGGTAATGATCTTTCAAGCGAATCTTAAAAACGTTAAGTGACGGACTGTACCTGATGGCACTGGGGAGCTTGTTTCAGAGCCTGATAGCACTGATCCTGAATCCTTGCCCATATGCGACTGAGTTGTGTTGAGGAGTTGCATGCAGCGACCGAGTGTTTGATCTCCGAGACCTATCCGAAGAAAGAAAATCAAACCGATCACGCAGGAAGCTGGGGTAGCGAGGGTTGTGCAGAATATTGAAGAGTAGAATGAGAACATGGGTATCCCGGCGAAGACGAATTGGAAGCCACTGCAGTTCCCTACGATACTGGGAGACATGGTCATACTTACGCAGTCCGAAGACAAACCGAATCCCGAGATTTTGAAGTCGCTCGAGTTTGTTCAGTTGCTCTTCGTTCGCGCTGATCCAGCTGACATCTGCGTAATCAATGAGAGGAAGGAGAAGAGACTGGGCCCGAGTAATTTTAGTATGACGAGGCAGAAAGTTTTGAAGGCGCCTGAGGGAGTGAAATGTGGCAAAGACTCGTCTACTAACTTCGCAGACGTGAGCAGACCATGAAAACTGATTGTCAAAGATAACTCCTAGATTTTTTGCCTTAGTACTGTACGGAATTATGGTTCCATCATAAGTTACAGGAACAAGTGGCAGATGCTGTAACACACTATGGGAGTGTCTGGAGCCGACAATCATGGCTTGCGACTTACTGGGATTGACAAGTACTCCATGAGACAGAGCCCAGCCCCTGATGTTCTCGAGATCGGCATTTAATGCACCCACAGAAGAAATCATATCACTTGGAGAGAAATGGCGGTAGATTTGCAGATCATCGGCATAAAGATGGTAAGAAGAAGAAATGGCATCCGAAATGGAATTGATGAAGACGGAGAAAAGAAGAGGGGAAAGAATACCACCCTGAGGAACTCCAGAAGAAAGGTCGCACCACTCCGTGGAAGTCTCCTCGGTCCTAATACGCTGCTGACGACCTCTCAGGTAGGAGCCGAACCAGCTGGCAGCGGCCGAGCAGACATTCAGAGACTTCAGTATCTCAACGAGGATGTCAAAATCAACACAGTTAAAGGCACTGCTAAAGTCTAGTAATGCTAACACAGTGATCTGCTTGATATCCATTGCCGATTCAATGTCATCGGTCACTTTAAGTAAGGCCGAGACGGTACTATGTCCCGGCCTGAATCCGGACTGGAATTGATTCAACAGCCTGTTAGAGGAAAGATAGGAAGAGAGTTGAGTGTGGACAATCGATTCAAGGACTTTGGAAAGGAAAGGCAGTATAGATATTGGACGATAATCTTTAAATGAACATGGATTTGAGGTTTTGGGAAGAGGGATAACTAACGCCTTTTTCCACACATTAGGAAAAGAACATATATATACAAAAGAGATAGAGAGAAGTTAACAATGTGTGTAATGGCAGGTAGGAGGAAATCAAGGATGCTGTTTATCATTCTCGAGCAGATACTGTCGTCACCCACAGCTTTTGAGGAGATGGCAAGCACTGCCTTCTTAACCGTGTCAATTTCGACAAGACTGAAGTCGAATGGGGTGGTGGTGGGAGATGGCTTGGAGCGCAGAGAATGCAGAGTGGCATCTTTAACAGAGGGATTCATTACAACAGGAGGGTCGCAGAAGAAACTATTAAGACCATTGAGATCGACATCACCAACCAATTGATTCTGGGACTTGCCAACACCAAGGGTTCCAAGGAACTTCCACACTTGAGCCGGGGTATAATTTTCGATGCGCTCATAGATATGGCGGCGCTTGGCAGAGCGACACATATGGTTGCACCGATTGCGGAGACATTTAAAGGCAGCAAAGTTTTCATCAGTGGGGTCCTTTTTATAGAGGCTTTTGGCTCAGTTACAATAAATGTTGAAAGCAATGGCGAGCATATCTTTAAAAAGTGGTTTCTTCCAGCAAACCTCGGCGAGACAGGAGAGTTTATGAATTGATACAGGGTAGTCATAGTTCGCATTAAAACTATACGTACGTACGAAAATTGCTTTCAGAATATAAATAACTATACCAATTAAAAAATACCCCAGAGAAGAGAAAGGAAATGCACTTTAAATTTTTGCTTAAAAGTGAAAATTGAGGGACTATCCTTAATAGCACAGGGAAGTGCGTTCAATAGTAGGATTGCCCTTAACCTAAACGAGTGTTTGTAAGCTGCAGTGTTGTGCCGAGAAGAGAACGGAGTGGGGTATCTCCGATTGCTATCCCTGGGGAAAAGAAACTCATAACTTTCGCGTAGATATGTAGGGTATGTGGGATACTGGGAGACATGGTCATACTTGCGCGACCCGTAGACAAACCGAATCCAGATTTTGAAGTCGTTCGAGTTTGTTCAGTTGTTTTTCGCTTGCGCTAACCCAACAAACATCCGCATACTCTATTAAAGATAGTTGTTCAGGATAGGGAACAATCTTTAAATAAATAGATTTCTTGAAATTTGGCTTCGTTTTAATGTGCGTTACAATAATATCACACAGAAAAGTATTAGAAATTAGGCTTTAAATATTTTATATAAAATTGGCACCACAGAGTGCGTTGGCGAGGTTAGGGCGATCGAGCAAGTGTTCTTGCGTGCCTGACGTTCATTCGCTGCAGAGCGCACGGCGCGATGTAGCGGTCCTGTCATTGGTTAATGCCTTTATCGCGTCATCGATACGAGCGGCTATTGGCTGCTGCTGCAGCATACCATCCTGGTAAGTACTTGTAGGGTTGACTCGTTCGGAAACAGCACGGCGCCAACATATTCCCGGCCGTTGAAAGCTCTAGGGTAGCTTTCAAGCTTAATTTAGCTCGGAGGTAGGAAGTAGAACCAGACGATTGAGAGCTCTCTTGATAGAGCCTTGAGCTGTAGCTATATCAGCTACTCTAGGTGTCTGGTCAGAGCCAATGTAGAGCCTGCTGACTCTTCCTAGGCGCCAGCATAGAGGCGGCGTGTTGACTTCCTTGATTAGGACTAGATCGTCGAGCTTGAGATCCCGGCACTTCTGTCGCCACTTGGTTCTTTGTTGGAGTTCGGCGACGTACTCGGATGACCATCTGTTCCAGAAGTGCTGCTTGGCTTGTTCTAGGCGCTGGAACCGGTCGAGGCGATGCGTGTTGGAGTCCAGGTAGCTCGGTGAGGGGAGCGCCGTCATTTGTCTACCGATCAAAAAGTGAGCCGGTGTGAGAGACTGGAAATCGTTAGGGGACGGGCTCAGAGGACATAGGGGTCGGCTATTTAGGATGGCTTCTATCTGTGTAAATACAGAGGTCAATTCCTCAAATGTTAGGTGAGATTGGCCTACTGTTCTATGAAGGTGGAACTTTGCTGATTTGACACCGGCCTCAGCAAGACCATTGAAATGAGGAGCGTATACGGGAGAGAAGCGAAATTCTATGTTTCGGCTGGCAGCAAAGTCACATATAGAGTCACGATTAGAATGTAGAAAGCTGCCAATCTCTTTGGCAGCGGCAACGAAATTACGTCCATTGTCGCAGTAAATAATCTTAGGCACTCCTCTGCGAGAAATGAATCGTTTTAATGTTAGTATGAAAGCATCTTTAGACAGTTCACTAACTACTTCTAGATGTAGGCACTTATATCTAAAGCAAACGAAAATGCAAAGATAGCATTTAGTTACCTTGCATCCTCGTCCCTTGCGATCTGTTATAAGAAAAGGACCGGCAAAATCAGTGCCAACAGTACTGAAAGGAAAGTCAGTTTCAACTCTATCAGTAGGTAAGTTCCCCATTATATTAGACATGGTGCTTCCTTTGAAGCGACGACAGACCAAACAGTTCCTTGCTACATCCCTAGCGAGCTTGCGGCCTCCGATAGGCCAGTAGCGCTCACGGATAGAAGAAAGAAGATGCTGCGGCCCAGCATGCAACAGCTGAGTGTGTCTAGATTGGAAGATTAGTTTAGTTAAATGGTGGTCTGATTTTAGAACAATAGGATGTCTTTTTTCATAGGGGTAGGCAGAGGTATCAATACGTCCTCCTACGCGAAGTAGACCTGCATCATCTACAAAAGGATTTAATGAGCACAGGTGAGTACTAGTTTTAAGTGGTTTATTTGATTTTAAGTCGCTTATTTCTTTTTCAAAAGTTTCATTTTGAGCCATTTTAGTGAGAACAGTCATGGATTTTTCTAGTTCATGAACATGTAGAGTTCCCGTTAGTTTGGCAGCAGGATTTTTAGAATTATTGATAAATCTATAGACCCAGGCATATACTCGTTGAAGAGTAAATAATTTTGAGTACCTTTCAAATTGTACTAAGGGCACCATAGGTGCATCCTCCCCCACCAAAGCAGGCAACGCTTTCAATTCAGGTAGGTCAACTACCTTACCGGCTGTAAGAGAAGGCCATGATGCTTCAGGTTCCTTGAGAAAGGAAGGGCCATACCACCATAGATCCGACCCCTTGACCTCTTGGGGTTCTACACCTCGAGAAGCGAGGTCTGCGGGATTCCCATTAGTGGGTACATGGCGCCAAGCTTTGAGGTCGGAGAGTTCACCTATAGCTGCTATTCGGTTTGCTACAAAGGTTTTAGTTTTGTTAGGCGAGTTTAGCCAACCTAGCACAACACTAGAATCCGTCCAGAAGACGCAGCGCTTTATTTTTAGTCTTAGAGCCTTCTTGACAGCGGAAGCCAATTCAGCACCCAGTAGAGCACCGCAGAGCTCTAAGCGCGGGATAGTGCAAGCTTTTATGGGAGCTACACGGGCCTTGGCACACAGCAAGTTGACATGCACGTTGCCATCAACATCTAGAGACCTGAGGTAGATACAGCTTCCGTAGGCTAGCTGCGACGCATCACAAAAACAATGAAGTTCGACTTTATATGAATTGTTGGCTAGAACCTGTCTTGGGATTAGTAGAGACGATAGAGTGCTAAGTTGTCGACTGAATTTTTCCCAAACAACTTGGATAGAGTCGGGAACAGGTTCATCCCAATCTATTTTTTCGGCCCAAAGTTTCTGGAGTAATATTTTTGCGCTAATAGTGCACAAGGACAATAATCCTAGGGGATCAAAGATTTTGAAGGTTGCTGACAAAATACTTCGTTTAGTGAAGATCGTGTCAGGTGAATAGACGAGAGGGAAGTGAATATGGTCGGTATGAGAAGACCAACCAATACCTAGAGTACTAGAGGCATTGCTAATGATTAGATCTTCAGAATTGGTAGAGTCGGAAGCCAGAAGGTTAGGAAAGTTAGATCGATACTTTCTGAGTGGGAAGCAGCCTTTGGCTAGTTCATCGGAGACCGAACGCTGAATGTAACGTAGCTCTTCTTCAGTATCAGCACCAGTTAAGAGATCATCACAATAAAAATCTCTTTGTATAATAGTTTTAATTTTAGAGTCGTTACATTCCTCGCCGATCTGCCAGATGCACCTAGTGCTAAGGAAGCTGGAACTTGCAAAACCGTAAGTTACCGTATTTAGCTTTAAAGTACGAAGATGTTCATCTTCATTATCGCGCCACAGTATGAGCTGGAGGTTGCGATCCGACTCTCTTATATTTACTTGACGATACATTTTCTCCATGTCTCCTGAGAGGACGTAGCGATACTGACGAAATCTAAGCAGAATGTCAAACAATGTATCCTGAATTGGGGGGCCTACCATTTGGAGGTCATTGACCGATAGACCGGAAGTAGTGGGTTCCGACGCATTAAACACCACTCTTAGCTTGGTTGACTCACTTTTCTCTCGGATGACTGGATGATGCGGAAGAAAATATGAGTTAGGGGGTTTAGTCTCCGTAGACTCGGAAAGGTGGCCCAGGTCATCGTACTCATGAATGAAGTCTGAGTAATTTTTTTTCAATTCTAGATTTTTCCTAAATCTAGCTTCTAGACTGAAGAACCTTTTTTTAGCTATGAAGTAGGATTCGCCCAGACAGTCTGGTTCGTCCTTTAGTGGGATACCTACACAAAATCGACCATCGCTTTCGCGACAAGTAGTGGAGAGATAGTGCTTTTCGCAAAGCATTTGTTCCTCCGACAGAGGTTGAATTTTTGGGACGCTTTCCAGCTCCCAGAATGTTGATAGCTCCTTCTGGATGTCGGTGGGATTTTCATTTTTAAGGAAATTACACATTAGGGACTTAGTCGGCGGAGTACGACATTGATTAGGCACAGGACCTGCGATTAGCCATCCGAGCTTAGAGCTTTGAAGATTAGGTTTATTGGAACCTAGGGACTGCTGTTTGGAACCTATCAAGTCCCAAAACAGGTCCGAGCCGATAAGCATGTCAATAGGGGATGGTTCGTTGAAGCTGGGGTCTGCAAGCTCAAAGTCGTTTAGTTGGTTTAGTGAACTTATATCAAAATGATGCTTGGGCAAGTCATCAGTTATAGCTTTCAATACTAGACAGAACATTACAACTTCAAAGGAAGTCGAACTAGATTGGAGTTTTATGGAACAACGTTCGGGGTTTAGGTCTAGGATATTGTTACCTATGCCTACAATATTGACATTTGATGGCTGAGAAGTCAAGTTGAGTCTTTGCTTTACACGATCAGTGATAAAGGACGATTGGCTCCCGCTGTCAAGTAAGGCCCGCACGGTAACAGTTTCGTTAGTTTCTGGATTAGTTAGTCGCACCTTAGCGGTACACAATAGAACCTCCGGGGAAGACAAGGCAGACATGACTACAGATTTTGGTTGGCTAGGGGTGAAAGAGACTGCTTCAGTTAGGTGTAGTAGTGAGTTGTGTTTTTGTTTACATGTTCTACAAGAACCGGGGAGCCTACAGGCCTGACAGTCATGCCCAGGTCTCAGACAATTACGACACAAATTTAGTGATGCAGCAATGGAATTCCTGTCCTCAGGTGTCTTAGACTTGAATGTAGTGCACTCATATACGCGATGCTTGCCTGAGCATACCATACACTCAGGCGGGGCTCGAGATGAGGGGGAGGATTCCTTGGATGTAGCAACAAACGATTTAGTCTGTGTAGTAGTCCTATGATAGGAGGCTGGGTTGGTTGGAACTTGTTTAGCTACAGCTGGTCTGTCAGTCTTGTTTTTGTTAACAGTCTCAAGAACGTCGGCGCGATTTTTCAAAAACGAGAAGAAATCATCTAGGGTAGGTATCTCAAATATAGTGTTACGATGTTCTTCCCACTTGAAAATAGTACTGTTGTCTAACTTTGCCGCCAGAAGGTGAATAATTAGGACATCCCACTTGTCAGTAGGTAGTCCTAGTGTGCAGAGGGCACGTAGGTTTTTTGTCACATGATCAATAATGTATCTGAGTGATTTATCAGTTTCACGAACTGATTCAATAGTAAATAGAGATCTCAAATGATTATTAATTAATTGCCTCTTGTTGTCATACCGGTTGCAGAGAAGTGACCAAGCTTCGTTGTAGTTTTTCTCAGATACTTCTAGGTTACTTAGCAATCTCGCAGCTTCACCCTCCAAATAAGAGCCAAGGTAGTGGAATTTATAAATACTTTGTATTTTAGGATTACCATGAATCAATGAATCATAGATCTCTTTGAATTCCAACCACTTGTAATAGGTACCATCAAATTTAGGTATATTTATAGTAGGCAATTTGAAACCTAAGTTATTGAACCCATCATGCTCATGATGGTGGCAACCATTGGTGTGAGAACTACTAGCTATACTTTCAGGTTGCTTGGGGGTTGAGCTGTGAGATTCAATCAAGCTTCGGGCGATAGCAATGCAAGTATCGAATTCTAGCTCAACTAGATCCCGCGTAGTTAATTCTATCTCTTGGTTAGACTCATTTAGTACTTCTATTTGGCTCTGCAACCCGTCGAACTCAATAAATAACGCTTCTATTCTTGATAACCTCATCGCAAGCGTACTTACTTCAACAGCAGAGGCACTGTCGAAGGATTCTAGTGAGTCTAAATACTGTTTAAACTTAGTCACGCGTCCCTTAATGGAACCGCGCTTGACATTCAACTCTCTTAATTTTAAATCGGTAGCCATTGCGATGAAGTATCAGAATTGACGATTCAAATAATGAAATTGTATATGATACGCTCCTCGTTTCTTAGTCCCGCGCGCAGCCGACGACCGGTGTCTTAGCAGCGAAGCAGGCTATCAGCTGGGCAAGCAATCAGCTGAGCAGCGCGTAGGCAGTTAGGTGCTCAGGCAACGTTTACCGTTAGCTCGGTTGCGCTGGAATCAACGTCAGAAAACTAAACAGCTGACTGCGATAAGCGAGCAGTGAGGGATAGATAGAAGTGAATATACTTCTAGATAGGTAGGTACGTACGTTAAATAGGCAAATGATTCTTGAATGCAATGGATAGGCAGACAAGCGCAAACAATTGGGTAATTAGATGACTTGTAGGTAGGTATTTATGTTGACAGGTTATGTTATGATTACTTATAGATTTTAGACTTGCTCGGGTCAGAGTGTCGATAAGGGGGCGGAACTCCAACCCTTGCTCGACCAAAAATAGATAAGCATGCGTGAAATTGCGAATAATTTAGATCACAATGATTAGGCGTGAATAGAGGTCGGCTTGCAATTTCCCTTTGGATGATTAGGCAAATGCTTAGCGCTAAGTAGGTATTATAGGCACGCAATTTCACTAGCAGTAGATAGATTGAGAATGATCACCAAGCACTTAGAGGAACGAATCCTGAGCATGAACACAGATAGAAGAGGAGAGGAAAATGATAGGAACGGGCTCACGTTATGTTAGCAGACAAGCTAAGCAGGTAGGTGTCCAGGCTCCACAGCTTTATCCTTAGCTGATTAAGCGGCTACAGGACGTAGGCTCCTCCAAAGTGACACGTAGATGGGTAGGTAGAACTGGTGCACTCAGGTACGTGGCAGTTTGTCCCGCCGTTCTCGTTCGTCTTCTCCGTATGAAGTCTTCGTGTAGCGGAACCTTCCGCGATGACGAGACCGTTGTTCTTGTGCAATCCTCTTCGGCTGGTGTAGGTTGTTGGTAAGGACGTTGACCTCGACAAAGGTTATAGATGCACGCCGGTCTAAGTCCTGTCACGGTCGCCAGTTTTGTTCAGGATAGGGAACAATCTTTAAATAAATAGATTTCTTGAAATTTGGCTTCGTTTTAATGTGCGTTACAATAATATCACACAGAAAAGTATTAGAAATTAGGCTTTAAATATTTTATATAAAATTGGCACCACAGAGTGCGTTGGCGAGGTTAGGGCGATCGAGCAAGTGTTCTTGCGTGCCTGACGTTCATTCGCTGCAGAGCGCACGGCGCGATGTAGCGGTCCTGTCATTGGTTAATGCCTTTATCGCGTCATCGATACGAGCGGCTATTGGCTGCTGCTGCAGCATACCATCCTGGTAAGTACTTGTAGGGTTGACTCGTTCGGAAACAGCACGGCGCCAACAATAGTAGAAGGGACTGAGTAACGGTGACGAAAGTCCGCCTTGGCAGGAAGTACTGCAATCTCCGGAGGGAGTGAAATGACACAAAGGCTCGTCTGACCTCACAAACATGGGGCGACCAGGACAGCAAGTTGTCAAATATAACCCCAAGATTCTTAGCTTTCTCACTGTAAGTAATTATGGTATTCCAAAATTCCAAAATTCCAAGTGTGTGGTACCATCATACAATACAGGATCGACGGGCGAATTCTGTAATAAGTTAAGCGGGTGCCGTGTACCCATAATCATGGCTTGAGATTTTCCCGGGTTGACTAGCAGCCCATAGGAAATAGCCCATTTCCTGATGTTATCGAGGTCAGCATTCAATGCATCTAGAGATGAAAAGAAGAAGTAAGAACGTCAGAGATGGAGCTTATGAATACTGAGAACAGGAGAGGAGAAAGGATACCACTGTTAAAAGGTCTCAAAACCAGGCACATGGTCTTTGGACCCTGTCCCGCACTGGCCGTACCCTGCATTTCTTAGTCGACAAGATTGTTGTACGCGTATAGTGATAGTTCGCACGTGTAATTCTTTTTTTTTATTATTTTATGATTCTCAAGTCGAATTTTAGTTTTATATCGAAGATTATTATTTTGATCACTGATATCTAGCAGTTGATACACACAAAATGAGTTTGAAACTTACGAAAAGAAATATAAACATTTCATACAACATATTTTAGATTCGAATGAAAATGAATTTGTGAATCGACTTATAAATACTATGTTGGTGCTTACCGAAAAAAGAAAGTATCGATTATTCGTTATCCAATCACTAGTGATTTCCCATTTTATACTTTAATTCTGTGGGATACTAGGTGCCTTTTAATTAATTTTGATCATTATTTGTAAACAAATAATTGGGACCCCCGGCGAAGGAAGTACTTAATTAACAGACTCTTATTCACAGAATGTATTTATTATTTCAAAATAATTTGATTCTTAGCTTCAACATTTATATTTGAAGCAACCAATGTACTGCAATGTACTAGGTGCCTTTTAATTAATTTTGATCATTATTTGTAAAAAAATAATTGGGACCCCCGGCGAAGCAAGTACTTAATTAACAGACTCTTATTCACAGAATGTATTTATTATTTCAAAATAATTTGATTCCTAGCTTCAACATTTATATTTGAAGCAAACAATGTACTGCAATGTACTAGGTGCCTTTTAATTAATTTTGATCATTATTTGTAAACAAATAATTGGGACCCCGGGCGAAGCAAGTACTTAATTAACAGACTCTTCTTTAACAGAATGTATTTATTATTTCAAAATAATTTGCATCTTAGCTTCAACATTTATATTTGAAGCAACCAATATACTGCAATGTCCTTAGTAACGCACCGATGTGTCTACATATAATAGAAAGGGCGTTTCCACCTCGTAATGCGCTACCGAAAAGAACAAAGATTTTGACACCGCAGCAAGCGTGTTAAGGATTACTTAGTGAACGGTTTTGTATGTATGTCACCGGAAGATAGTCAAAACCGTTAGTTGATAAACTAATGCGGTAGTTCATCAACTATCGATGGATAGTAAATCAGACCGACAGGGTTTAGAATTTACGTTTATTTTGTTCTTACATGTCAACCTAACACGAAGACTATTCGGGGGCTTCGCTACGTTCGCCCCCTCTAGTCTTCACCTAAGCTACCGCAGTGTTTGCCCTGGTATTTCGTTTGCAATTCAAGTTTAAACCAGTTTACTATTCTACGGTTTTAACCGTTAGTTTATCAACTAACGCGTCATATCGTAAGCAGTACGCTACAGTTTACTATCTGGCGATAGTTGACCAACTTACGAGAAAAAAAACGTTAGTTTATCAACTAACGGTTTTGACAATCTTGCGGTGACATGTATATTCAAATTTGGAATCGAATTAATTGTTGATTAAATTACTCCTAGTATGGCTGTCAATATTAGCATAAAGCGAATGACGATCACTTCTGTGGTGTTGCTGTTCCGTGCTCTGCCTCCTAAGCGACAGGTCCCGGGTTTGAATCCGGGCTGGACAGGAAGAAAAAAAGGATCCACAGGTCTTGAATTTATAAATGTGTGTGACGTCGAAGTCACTGGTTCCCACGATTCAGAATGGGGCCAGAAGCAATGTATATGCCTGTATATATTTTTTTATGTTGAAATTGGAACCTACAGGAAGATATCCTCGGCCCGCGGGCATTGTGTTTGCTCCCACAATGAAAACGTGGAGGAGCTCGGGATTCCACTTCAATAATCCATTGAACAAATCCAATAAACGTGGAGGAGCTCGGGATTCCACTTCAATAATCCATTGAACAAATCCAATAAACGTGGAGGAGCTCGGGATTCCACTTCAATAATCCATTGAACAAATCCAATAAACGTGGAGGAGCTCGGGATTCCACTTCAATAATCCATTGAACAAATCCAATAAACGTGGAGGAGCTCGGGATTCCACTTCAATAATCCATTGAACAAATCCAATAAACGTGGAGGAGCTCGGGATTCCACTTCAATAATCCATTGAACAAATCCAATAAACGCGACTTAATGCAGTTTCCTTCACAACTACGATAAGGCGTAAAAAGTTTATAGAAGTCCGTTTTTAGAACACATTTTTACCAAGATAAACATAAACATTTAAAAACATGCACATACATTGGTTCTGGCCCCACACTAGGATACCTTGTGTCGTGGGAACCAGAAACAGCTACGGCAAACACATATAAACATCCAAGACCTGGGTTTTTTTTCTGTATTCCCAGCCGGGGATCGAACCCGGGACCTCTCGCTTAAAAGGCAGAGCTATATCCTAGCGCCACAGAGGTCGTCAAGATATAGGGCTTTTAGATTATCTGGATTATCTACAGAACGTAGCATCCATTAATATTTCAGTTATTTTATCGGCATAGTTCAACTTGGCTCCATGCAATACATAAAGGCACGTACGTGCCAATAAGTTTTGGTTGTTTTTGTACATAATTAATATTTTAATAATAAATTAAATTGGAAACCAGTTTTTATCACTGTATTCAGTTTATTTTTTAACCCAAATCGGTAGATACTTTTTCCACATAATGTGTAATACTATTCGCTGCCATAACAACAAAAAATAAAGTAAAAAATAGTTAAAACATACTTTCAATCATAAATGCTCACGCTTTTTTCCCAGAAGAGTGGACGGCAGAGATTAAAGACCTTACTAGGATCCTGGCATAAGTCTATCGCTTCCTCAATATTCATAAGTCTCTTCACGCAATTGAAGCCCTGCCGGTTGCAGGTACTCCTTATTTGTCTTCATCGCCAATTTGTTATTTGTAGGACCTTCTTGGGTGTCACCGTCCAACGTCTCCATTAAAATCTATACAACCGGATGTGTACCTACTAGCGTGCATGTTTTGTCCAACTCTTTTCATTCATCATTTCAAATTGACCAAACCGTCTAAGGCGACCTATCTCTATCGGTAACAAGATAATTCCCAAGTAAAAAACTTGAAAAACTGAGTTTAAGTTTAAGCCCTATTTCTTCCTCCCCGGGCGGAATGCATATGATGTCTATATATACACGGAAATAAATTTTTGGTTTTTCAAAAAGCGCTCAATCAATTTTCATAAAATTTATATGGGACCACCTCTGAAGTATGAACCAATCAAAACAAGAATCATCAAAATGGATTCTCATATGACGAAATAATAGCGTCACCTCCTCTTTTTTGAAGTAGGTTAAAAATCTAGTCCATTACTCTAGTAAGGTCCTGTGCCTCTCGTTGGGTGTAGTCGCCTTGCCGTGTGTCTTGATTTCTTCGTACTTGTGCAGTAAATTGTGCAGTAAATAGACATTAAAATAGTTGCTGCTCCCTATTGTTATGTATTAAACACCACACACAGAACAAACACAGCATATGGAGAGGAACAAACTGAGAATCCCATCGCTATGCATTACGGTTGATTGGACATAACAAGATATTGCCGAATATATTTCCTAATCCATGCACAATTTCTCGCTCGAATACATATTTCATCGATTCTCTGGAACATATTGCATCGATACATATTGCGTCGATTCTCGGGAACGATCGGGACTTTCCTTGGGATTGTTTTCATTTATCGTAATGATATAGTTTATTTCTTACGAGTTCGCAAAGGCTTATATTCATTTACAGACCGAGAAGTTTACGGCACAAGCCGAAGGCGAGGGTCATCGTGCGGTTCGTAAAGAAGCCTCTGCGAACGAGTTACGAATATAATTTTTCCGCCTGAGAACCCAAATTCAAGCGGCAGGTTAAAAGGCGGAAAAATAAGTTGCACTACAATTCCCGAACTCATGAAATAATAATGAAATTGAAATACAAGATGATTGTCGCTTAAATTATCATTAAGAAAATCATGCAAGATCTTCATTCACAAGTATCTCTGTTTTCAAGAAAACAGATTATATAGATACATATTATATGTATAGACATAGATGGTGTCTAATCGTTGCCTGCTATCTTACCCCAAAGTCCACGTTACTATTATACAGAAATCACCTCCTTAATTATACAGAAATTACCATTTTTAGTTATGTTCTCTCACACAATCTTAGGTAACCCAAACATCATAGGTCAAAGTAATTTTTTCGCTACCTTTGAACTTAGAACAACCAATTTGTCTGAGACTCAAGAGAGAGTAAATATCAACCTAAACTATTGACATAGTTTTTTTCCTTTTGTCCATAGATGGTCCACACGATGATGCCGATAGCCCGGCCCATAGCCCTGGGAATGGCAGCAGCCCTAACCCTGGCCTACATGGGTCTGGCCTTAGGCCTGGGGCCAGAGAACCACCAAGGACACCCGGAACATCTGTTTTATCAACAGGTGGGATTATAGAGTATAAACATAAATCTTTACATTCTAAATCGATCTTAGTACTTACAGTAACTTTGTAGCCTCCGTTGTGCTGTTATAATATTTCTGTTTCCCTTAAGACAAATTACGAGTAACATAGATCTGTTCATTGCTATTATATCTAGCTAAACCATACGTTGAATCTTAAATGAATCTCTAGCGATTATCAAATTCCAAAGGGCACACGAGGTAATTTAAGTATCTTGCACATAATACTCACTCGTAGTAATCTTTTGCCCGCGGCTCCGCGAAATTCGGTTTTGCGCCATGCTTTGGAATGTGCCAGAAGAGGAATGATATGCTTAGCACAGAAAAGAAAACGTATGGAGAGCCAGAAATCTACTTACTATCTAAGTAAATAATTAAGTACTTTCTATTCTGCACGTTCCAAAACATGACGTAAAACCGAATATCACGCGGTCGGTACCGCCTAGCAAGCTATATACAATCCAAATTCCATCCAATGATCATCCTGCGGGAACAGTAGTTATTTTTCTGGATAAAAGTTAGCCTATATGTAAAGGGATGGAGCGCAGCATCTTGGGATTGAAACGCACAGACCGCATCAGAAACACCATATTGCGCTCCAAAACTGGCATTGCTGATGTGGGCGTGGAAACCGTGAAACTCAAGTGGAACTGGGCCAGACACGTGAGTCGAATGCACCCAGACAGATTGGCGAAGATAGTCACTGACTACAGACGGACACCGGCGTAGGGGAAGGTCCAGAAGGCGATGGAGGGACGACCTGGATAGGTTCCAGTCAGATTGTGTCGGCATGACGGCCGATAGGGATTTGTGGGAATGATCAAAGGAGACCCCGGCAGTGGGACACAGAATAGGCTGTGTAAAAAAAGCAAAGTCAGGGTATAAGCTAGCTATATACATTCCAAATTTCATCCAAATCCGTCCAGACGTTTCAGCGTGAAAGAGTAACAAACATATAAACACACACACACACACACACACACACACACACACACACACACTTCCGCAATCATAATATTATAGATGGACTATATGTTAAGGTCAGGGTTTAAACATCAACATTTACATATAGGCACATATATTGCTTCTGGCCCCACACTAGGATACGCAGTGCCGTGGGAACTAAACACAACGACGTCACTTACATGTAAATATCCAAGACATGTTTTTTTTTCTTTACGGGGATTGAACCCGGGACCTCTCGCATGGTAGGCAGAGCCACAATCGCTGCGCCACAGAGGTCGTCAAAGCCTCCGCCGTCCGTCCGTCCAAATGTCATCCAATGATCATCCTACGGAAAAAGTAGTTATTTTTCGGGATGTAAGATAGCATATATTTTAAGTCAGGTTATAAGCTTATATAGCATATAGTAGGTATATAGTGTAAGATTGTCAAAACCGTTAGTTTATAATCTAACCTTTTTGTCTCGTTAGTTTAAAAACTGTCGATAAATTCTAAACTGCACCATACTGCTTACGATATGACGCGTTAGTTTATAATAAAATCGTTAAATTGTGAACTGGTTTAAATTTGAATTACAAAGGAAATACCAGGGCAAACACTGCGGTAGCTTAGGTGAAGATTGTAGGTGAATATAGTCTTCGTGTTAGGTTGACATGTAAGAACAAAAGAAATGTTAATTCTAAGCCCAGTCTGGTGTGCAATTTGTCGATTGTTTACAAACTAACGCGTTAGTTTATAACTAACGGATTCGACAATCTTACGGTGACATATACATTCCAAAATCCATCCATTGATAATCATACGGGATAGTTATTATTCTTCGGGATAAAAAATAGCCTATATGTTCAGTCAAGGTATAAGCTATATACATAAAAAATTTCTACCAAAACATTTAAGCACACACAAACACAAAATTTCGAAATTGTAACATTAGTAGGACTGTATGTTAAGTCAGGGTATAAGCTATAGACATTCCAAATTTCATCCAAATCCGTCGAGCCGTTTCAGCGTAACAAACTTATAAACACACACACACACACACACACACTTATAATATTATAGTATGTATAGTCCTACTGTAACTGTTAAGTCAGGGTATAAGCTATATATATTCCAAATGTCATCCAATGATCATCCTACAAGAATAGTAATTATTTTTCGGGATAAAAAATAGCCTATATGTTAAGTACATAGCTTAGACCCATGTCTAAGCTATGTACATTCCAAATTTCATCCTGTGACTATCCAACGGGAACAGTAATTATTTTCGAGAAAAAAGATAGACTATATGTTAAGTCAGGATATAAGCTATATACTTCCAAATTTCATCCAAATCCATCCAGCCGTTTCAGCGTGAAATAGTAACAAAGATATAAACCCACACAAACGACCAGAATGGCCGAGTTGGCAGTGACCCTGCCTACGAAGCCAAGGGTCCTGGGTTCGAGTCCCGGTCGGGGCAAATATTTGTTTGATGAGAACGAATGTTTGTACCCTAGTCATGGTTGTTTATCTATCTAAGTATAATATTTATCTATATATGTACCTGTATCGTTGTCTAGTACCCAAGATACAGGGAATCCTTGTTTGGGGCTGTCCAAGGTATTATTTTATTATTACTAACACACTTTCGCAATTTGTTAAATCAGGGTATAAGCTATATACATTCCAAAAGTCATCCAACGATCATGCTACGGGAACAGTAATTATTTTCGGGATAAAAGTTAGCCTATATGTTGAGTCATTTATAAGCTTTAAAGCCATTCCAAATTTCATCCAATGATCAACCTACGGGAACGATAATTATTTTTCGGGATAAAAGATCGCCTATACGTTAAATCAGTGTAAAAGCTATATAGGTATACATTCTAAATTTCATCTAAATCCGTCCAGCCGTTTCAGCGTGAAAGAGTAACAAACATATAAACACACACACACACACACACATAAACTTTCGCAATTATAATATTAGTAGGATGCACTACGTTTATTAGTTCCTTAGTCAAATCTGAATACGTTCGAAATCCGGTGCTGGCCATGTACTAGTCGCATACACAAAAGCTTTTCATTCCTTCAGTTAACAGCATTTTAAGAGACTCTTTGCAACCAGGTTTTCTTGACTAACTTAACACGATTCTGCTAATTGTCATACCCTGAATCGCCCCCTTCTCTCCCTTTCCCGTTTCCCGTTGTTTCCCCGTAACTATTAGAAATAAAAGAAAACTGACTGATGACAAAGTTAGTCCACATAAAATTATCTACAATTTTCGTACATAAATTATTTTATAAGTACAACCTAGGTAACAATTCCTGCCGGAACAGCGAGATTTTAATTTTCTACTAGTAGTAAAGCGTGATTTAGTCTGATGTTACCAAATGTAGTACATGTACATATGTCATGGAAAGATCATTAAATTGATCATTTCTTGATTTTACCGACCATTTCACGAAATGTCCAGAAAGAGCTGCATTTAATGAAAACATGTCTTTTTCAAAGCATTTAATTCAGCTGTACGTTGTGTTTTTTGTGATATACGTGTAGAAACTATCAACGTTGATAGACTTTTCTCGGGCTACGCTGCGTTGCCCCCATTAGTATTCACCTGAGCTACCGCAGTGTTTTGCCCTAAAATATTTCTTCGTTCAATAAAACTACAAATTTAACCATGGCCACTATCACGACACACACATGTACACACTGGCCACGATATTTACATATGCAGGCATTGTACCAGTTACCTCATGCGAAAGCTAAATCCAATTAAGACTCAATAGACTGCCTGTTTAGTGTTGAACAATTCAAATAGTGTGGTTTGGGCTAGTTTACCTAACATCCAGGTCTTGTTTACAATCAGTGCCAGCAGCAGAGGGTATATTTTAATGAAGCCCGAGAACTTTAGACTTTACAACTCAATATCCTCAAAAAATATCACTCGGAAGGTAGCACACATAAAACTTAAAGGCAACAAATATAATGACCACCAAAATATTTTTTTCCTACCCAAAATGGGTAAATGATCACCAAAAGTTGCAAAAAATATCAGGGCAAAATACTGCGGTAGCTCAGGTGAAGGATAAAGGGGGTGAGCGAAGCGAAGCCTTTAGGTTGAACGTGTAAGAACAACAAAACATACTTAAGACATAAACTTAAGCACACACAACATCAAAAGAAGTTCGGTGATCATTTATCCAAATCTGGCTGTCTTTTAGAATTTATTGGTAGTAAAATAGGTGCGTTTTTGGTGATCGTTTAAAGATAAGCCGAACTTAGGTACTAAGGTAGCACTTAGTCTGGTAATAGCGCGCCTAATAACGCCTCTTGTTGTTGATATGTCAACGTCGCGTGGCACTCCATCCACTCCTGGATAAAGATGGACGACTCTGCCCGATCTCCATGACGGTGATTCATCTTTTATGATGACTAAATCTTCCAATTTGATATCACCGCGCCGTCGCATCAGCTTAGGTTTTTCTTGATGTTCGCCAATGTATTCTTGAATCTAACGCTTCCAAAAGTGTAGTTGAAGCTGCTCTAGTTGTTGAATTCGGTTTAGTCGGCATGCAAGGCGATGGAACCACTTTTAATGGTCGTCCAATTGTAAAATTTGCTGGTGTTAATGGGGAGTAATCATCGGGAGAGGAACTGATGGGACGCAGGGCACGACTGTTAAGGATTGCTTCAACCTGCGAGAACAATGTAGACAGTTCCTCAAAAGTTAGGTGAGTTTGTCCTAGTATACGGTAGATATGGAATTTTGCATATTTAACTATAGCCTCCCGAGACTGCCAAAGTGAGGAGTGTATGCCAGCTCGAAACGGAATTCAATTCCTTCGTCGGCTGCAAACTCGAATATCGAAATATTATTAGTCTGTAGGAAACTGAGTATTTCCTTGTTCGCTGAGACAAAATTACCTCCATGATCACAGTTTATCTGTTTTGGTTTGCCTCTTCGATATAAGATGAAGGCGTCCTTTGACAATTTGCTGACTACCAATACATTTGTTGAAACTGTTGAAGTTGAAACTGACAAACATGCACATGTAGCATTTTGTGATTTTACATCCGCGATCCTTCCGATCAGTGATCAAAAACGGCCATTTTGATGCCCACAATGTGAAATGGGAAATCTGGCATAAGACGTTCTGTGGGTAAAATGCCCATGATATTTGTCATAGTTTGTCCTCTAGCTCGTCGACATACAAAACACTGACCTGTAGTCTGTAGTAGTCTGGCTAATATTCTCAAAAACGTTCCCAGATTGATACCAGAAGGTGTTGAAGACCCGTATGCAACAAGCGCATGTGTTCATATTGGAATATTAGACTAGTGAGAGCACTTACTAATATTGGGTGTTTTTTACTGTAAGAATAGCCAGAAGATTCTAATCTTCCGCAATCTCTCATGATTCCTTCATTATCTAAAAAAGAACTTAGTGATGCTGATTAAGATTTCGGATTAACTTCTTGCTTGATCATTAGTAAGGACAATTCCTTTTCAAAGATAGATTTTTGGGAGATCTTTACTGAAGTGAGGAATAGGAATCTTTCCAGTTCCCAGAATTTTGATAGTACTTCATGTAAACCTTCGTTTACACTTATAGGGTGAAATTTCTGATGAATTGTTGTTGTGTGTTATGATAAGAATGTAATTAAATAGGACCAGATATCATTTATTTATATTTATTAAAGTTATACTTAAAGAAAGATCGTTTAATAATGATTTAAATTAATTTTAGCACGTTAGGGTCCATTAGTCCATATAGTATTTATTAAAGATTCTAGAAAGAGATTCGTTTTTCAAAGTCAAGTCAAGTCAAAGTACTTTATTACTGTAGATATTTACATATACTTAGCAAACGTCATTTTTTGCATCTTCTCTACATTGGACCACTGTGGGAGAAGAAGGGCGTAGAAACTCCCACAGATTTATTTTTAGATCTCTTTTAAAAATAGGTTGTGCTTAACTAATACAAATATGAAAAATTTAATTGTTATGATTAATAAGCAGGAATAAATAATTACAAAATTATTAACAGCAAGGTCTGTGTTGAGCCAGACTAACCCCATACAGTCCTGTCATTTAAGTAATCTTGAACATTGTAATATCCCTTTTTCGACAAAGTCGCTTTAACATGCTTTTTAAATTGCTCAAATGGCAATTTCAAAATCTCCAGAGTTATCTTATTGTAGTAGAGAATGCACTGACCCTTGAAAGAATTGCTAACCTTCGCGAGTCTAAAACGGGGCGCACATAGTCTGTGATTATTTCTTAGGTTAACATTACAGCTGTCGCTAAGTTTGGAAAATGTTGTAAGGTTCTTGCGTACATACATTATATTTTCGAAAATAAATTGACTAGCTACTGTTAGTATGTCAATTTCTTTAAAAAGCTCTCTTAAGGAGTCTGTTCGTTTTAAATTATAAATTGCTCGAATAGCTCTTTTCTGTGAAATAAAAATAGTTTGAATATCCGCTGCTTTCCCCCACAACAAGATACCATAGGACATCACACTATGAAAGTAACTAAAATATACTAGCCTAGATGTAGCCACATCCGTGCTTTGTCTGATGTTCCTAACAGCGTAAGCCACAGAACTTAATTTACCAGCCAATTTATCTATGTGGGGTCCCCACTGCAATTTGGTATCAATGGTTATTCCAAGAAACTTCGTATCATTTACCAATTCTAACGTGCTGTTGTCTAACACCAAACTGGTCTCAACTTGCCTGACATTTGGAAGTGAGAATTTGATACACTTGGTTTTACCAGCGTTTAACAATAAATTATTAACTGTGAACCAATTCAAGGTTAAAGACAATACACCATTAACATCATCAAAATCTCCTTTTTGTCTTTCAATTTTGAAGACCATTGAAGTATCATCAGCAAACAACACTATGTCAGTTAATTTCTCCACCATGTAAGGCAGATCATTAATATATACCAGGAATAAGAAAGGGCATAATATGGAACCTTGTGGAACGCCAATTTTAACACCCGATCCATCAGATTTTACGCCGTTGCCTTTTGAATTCTATTGCTTAGGTATGATCTTAGTAGATCCAACGCTTTATTTCTAACTCCGTAATGATTTAATTTAATTAATAGCGTATTATGATCAACACAATCAAACGCCTTCGACAGGTCGCAAAAAACTCCGATAGCATCCTGTGCGGCCTCCCATGCAGAATAAATATGAGATACAAGGGTAATACCTGCATCCGTAGTCGATTTACCCCTAGTGAAACCATATTGTTTAGCGTGGAGTTGTTTTGTACGGTTGAAGTGTGAGAGCATTTGATTGAGTATAATCTTTTCAAATATTTTACTTAGTGTTGGAAGAACAGATATTGGTCTGAAATTTGAAGGATCGCCCTTATCTCCCGATTTGAACAGCGGTATAAGTACAGCAAAAAGTCAATCTTAAGTAATCGACATCAACAAAAATAACCAAAAACAAAAGAAATCTCAAAAATGTTCTCTATAAATAGCGGTACTCAATTTACGGAACGTAAGCAAATATCAGAACTTGACTATTTTAAAACATATTATTTTATTACTGTTTAGATTATCTTACATTTGTAGGTATTGTATTTTTATTGGATTTTGAAGATATAAGATCAAAACAACATAAAATATTGTTATATATTTTTAAAAACATTATTCATTATTAAACATTATATCTTATAATTATTGGCTGTGAATGGCATGTTTGGATATGTTTCTTTCAAAAGGCGGACTCTATGAGGGGCCTTCAAAAATATATTTTTTACATTTGCTATTAAAATATCTACATTATGATATTCCGGTCTTATCTCTTCAGCTATCCGGTGAATTCCGTGTGCCAAACATATAACATGTTTCATAGAATGAAAAACATTTTTGTCCTATGTAGATCATATACGCAGCTCCATCCGTTTCTCTCAAAACATTTTTTGAATTGGTTTCAAATACGAATTATTCCACAAAATCTCCATATAGTAAAATTACAAATTGAGAAACTGTATGCTCGTTAACAACTTCCAGGAACTTGCAAGCAATTAAAAAGGGCGACGGCTTTGAGCAGCCAAAGCAATTTATTTCACATTTAATTTTCTGAAAAATTATGTATAACTCCTCCTCCTCGAAAAACAAACTACGATTAAGACTATTATAAAAGTTTTTTTTGGGAAGATAGTAAGTTCCGATATTTAATTGAGTTCCGGAAATTGAGAACCGCTATAAAGTCATATCCATAATTTTGCTTTCGTTGCGCTTCAATGTATTCCGACCATTGCTTATGAGCCTAAGCTGTAGCATTACACCCAGCAGGCCTTGGGCAACGTAGGGTCGTTCGACGACTTCGATTTAGCCGGTCTTCGGTGCAACAATTATGCTTACAGACGATATCTGAAGCAGTAGACTAGAGCCTTCGATTGCCGCCTGGGTTCGGGCAGGTTCAGGGCTACCTCAGCCGCTGATGATCGGTACATCAATCCAACTGTTCTGCGGAATCACCGTGCAGGTTCAACAACGGCTACGGACCAACCTCAAGTGCTGATAAGTAAGATACAGTCAGAAGGAGACTTGCTGAAGGAAACCTGACACCTTAAGAAGGGCCGCAACTGGTCCAGCACTTACGGTAGCCCACCGACAAGTACGACTTGCTCAGGAGAATAACGATGGGACATTGGAACAATGGAGTGATGCACTCCTTACTGATGAGACCTGAGTGAGTCTTCATGGAAGTGATTGATGTCAAAATTTATCGCCACCATGATTGCTCTAATGGTATTTACATGCGAGGATGCAAGCTTTATAATGGAAGATTCAAACAAGAAGAGGAACGTCAAAATTAAGGTTTTATTTAAATTTATTAAGCAAAAGATTCATGAAAATAAGTACAGAGAATATAAATAAGATATTCATTCTATTTCAAGACGTGTGGGACTGCCGCTCCATCCTCATATAGGCCTGTGCGATTCCACATATGGCGGGTACCGCGGATGCACATGCTGCTAGCCCTGATGATGGCGGTTTGAATTCTTGCTCGTAGCCACAACAGGAACGTCAAAATTATACTTACTTATAACTACAAGTCATTTTTTTATATAAAAAAAGACCACAGTTTCGGAAGGTGGGAAGCTTGCTCAGTCAGTATTAAATATGTTAATAAATAAATCGAATGTATATTTTTCCCTAAAACGTAAGCCTAATGCCTATAAAGATAAATCATGGGTCACAAAAGAGACACTTAATCTTAAATAGTTGCTGTTTGATCTCATTGCCAGTAAACCCTTCAATCCGAATAATACTAGACTGAAGACAATTTATGAATTAACGGAGAGTTTCAAAAATAAATTGTACACACAGAGGCTGGATCACTTCTCCGCTTTGATTCGAAATAGTAACAACGTTATTTGATCATTGTGGCGAATAGTGAATAGTGAAATAGATACTTGTAAAATTCGAAAATCCAATGTTGATTATATCCAAGTAAACAAACATCCGATAGGACAAATTTTCAAATGTAAAAGAAGTCGTAGATTACGGATTACCACAAACTGCAATTTGTCAATACAGCCCGGTTGTGTGGAACCACGCCGGCCAACCTTCTGACTGCTCGCTGCGTTTTCGCCAGTTCACACCGAAACGTTTATTATTATTCAAAAAATAGTAGCAAATACGCCAACAATAGTAGTTTATGTGACTGCTACATAATGGGGGGCATTAATACTCGAGTTTCATATTAATATCACTCGAGAGTTTTAATGCCTAATTATGTACAGTTACATACACTAGTTTATCTACACACATATCATAAGTTCTCTTTAATGTGTTCAGAAACCGCATGTTCGACCGGCATGGTGGCATTGATAATTCCTTTACACTTGTTTAGCTTGTTCAGTAGTACCAACTTCACAAACAAAGTAGGGGCGGCACGCAGGCGGGCGTCGGCGTTCGAAATTTGAATGTCATAATATGTATAAAAATTACACATTAAGGTTATAATGTGTAATTTTTCAGGTAATAAATAAGTTTTTACCAAGTAGTTTAACATTATGCTAATCGTAACGTGCGGTTTTTGTACGCAGTAAAGAGGGTTTATGATACGAGTGTAGATAAAAGATATTTATGACATGTCATTTAGCCTCATTAACTTCATCACCGAATACATATGTAACCCACTTTCCGTTATGTTCAAAGTGTGCAATAAACTTGGTACATACCCAAAAACCACGAAACAACTGAAAGTGACTTCATTGTACAAGAGCAAAGGTAAAAAAGATGACCCAAGCCACTAACGTCCGATATCTATCATCCATCAGCTCCCGTCTCACCGACTATCTCGCAAACATCTCTGCCATCACGTACCGGCAGTATATGCTTAACGTAAAGATCGCTTCACCACCCAGCTAGCAACAGAGGTAGTGCGAAGACTGATTGATGCTCGTGAGCGCCACCAGGCCGTCGCTGTGCTCTTCTGTGATCTCTCAAAAGCATTCGATGTTGCAGATCACAATGTCCTGTAAAGTCGGACGGTCTCTCGACGGATATGGCAGTAACACAGGGACCGTCACTGTCGAACATTGCGTTTTCTCTGCTTCTTAACGACTTGCCCAGCGCGGTTTTCGGAGGCGAAATATTTTTATTTGCCGACGGTATAGCCGCAGTAGTGACTGCACCGACAATAGCAATGCCCAATGCAATAACTCAGTGGCCAGCCGTATATGCTTTGGTTTCGCCAAAATGGCTTGTTATTAAAGGGAAATATGAAACTGCACATCATTAATACTGATTTGCACAGCGGATATACTGAATTCTACCGAAAATATCAGGGCAAAATACTGCGGTAGCTTCATGTTAGGTTGAACATTGTAAGAACAAAAAAAAACTTGAAACATAAAAAGTGTTTTTGCTGATCCTTTTTTGCTGTGAAAATCAGTATTTTTGATGTGCGATTAAATACTAGCCGTTATTAAATACGACCAAAACACAGTTTATCCAATTAGTACTTTCCGGGCATCAAAGACCTAACCTGGGTGTCGAAATGGATGGCGTTCAACTTGAACAAGTCCACACTGTACCATTTCTGGGCTATCAGGTAGATCAAGCGCTATCGTGGGACGCACACATAGATAAACTGTGTAGCAAACTGGCCAACGCATGCTTCGCGCTAAGTCACGTCTGCTGGGAGCGTACTTGACAGTCGTCAAGTACGCTCCCAGCAGAGTCGATGCGCACGTGCTACTACGCGACGGCGCACTCGCTGCGCAGTACGGCGTGGAGCTGTGGGGGCGCGCGGCGCAGTGGCAGCATGTGTTCGTGTTGGGTCCATATTGGCTCATCTAAAGTCTAAGTTCCGAAAATGTTCTTGCTAACGATTTGTACTCCGAATGATCACTCTTCCTAAAATGTTGGTGCCTATTTTTTTCATTCATGCAATTTCTTGTACTACCGATTAAGATCATAACACTCTGGTTTCCGAATTTTATTATTACTAATATTACAACTGAAACTGATCTAAACTCCTAAGTGTTTTTTACCATAACGTTGTCATTCATAAACATGTTTTTCATAATATTGTTAAAGCATAAGCAATACTGACCTAACAGTACCATTTGACTTTTGGTTGGTATGTTTAGTTCCAAAGTAGTGCTTTATGTAGTTTTTACATGTTCTAACCTAACCTAACCTAACCTACCTTATTGCCCAGATGTTGATTTCGGTAGCAACACTGACCTAACAGGACCATAATTTGACTTTTGGTTGGTATGTTTAGTTCCAAAGTAGTATTTTTTATAGTAGTTTTTTGTTGTTTTTACATGTTCTAACCTAAGCTAACCTACCTACTGCCCAGATGTCGGTTTCGGTAGCGTCACTGACCTAATAGTATCCTATTCTGACTTATAGGTAGGAAGGTTTCGTTCTGAAAACAGTGTTTTTTGTAGTTTTTACATGTTCTAACCTAACCTAACCTACCTACTGCCCAGATGTCGATTCCGGTAGCGACATTGACCTAATTAATTGCAATTATCTTTCATCTGCAAATTTTAGAATAAAAACAATTCTACTTAACAAATATATGATTTCGAATAATAGTGTAAAAAACAGTTATTTTGAGAAAATATAGGAAAACAAATAGTAGTACAATAGAATTTATTGTTACCGACATTATGAAGTTGAATGATTCGGAATTAATAACATTAGGAACAGAGTAGTTATTAATAGTGATTGTTAGGATGACAAATTGTAGTAACAAAATTTTCGGAGTTACAATAATCGAGGTAGAAATTTTAGGTCAACTTTGGCGCACCCGTTCGTGTTATATGTAGAACGTGTGGTGCAGCTGCTGGCGAGAGTACCCACTGACGAATCTGCGAGACTGCACTTCAAACATCTACGAATTCTCATACTAAACAGCCTTCTCATTGTCCAGGTGGCCATATAAGTGCATGAGAACATAGACCAATTCGAACGACTTGGAGAATGGCATAAATATGAGACACGCACGCAGCTCCAATGAGCAGGCTACAATTATGCACAAGCTTGCTGAAACAAGCCAGGCGATACATGTTATGGGTCCGGTAGTCTAAAACAAGTTACCTGAAGGTACCACCACCTATCGCTGGTGCACTGAGTAATGCCCATCTTTAAAATAAGATTAAAAGCATAGCTTACCGAGAAGTGTTTATGTCGCAGTTGGTTGGTTAAATCAGACACTTAACTAACTCTCTAAACCGTTAATTAAATACCGACGTTTAACCAAGTCACTAGCATTTTTATTTAAATAAAGCGTTTAACAATCTGTCTTACCGAAATCCGGTGTTGGAAAACAAGATGGCGTCACGACAACAGCTGATTTGGACGGCTTACAACAGGGCGAAACATTGCGGTAGCTTAGGTGAAGGGTAAAGGGGGTGAGCGAAGCGAACCCCCCTTTATCCATCGTGTTAGGCTGAACATGTAAGAACAACAAAAAATACTTAAAACCTAAACTTAAGTACACATAAAAAATATTTATATTGTGTATGTCTTGTTGCCTAGGAACATATAGACAACTCGTTAAACGTTTCGTTCACTCACTTGTCTGACGGAATTTTAGAGACTTGGTTAACTGGCGGTATTTAGTTAACGGTCTATAGAGTTAGTTAAGTGTCTGATTTAACCAAGTAACTGCGACATCTATACAGCTACGATGAATTGCTGAAACATACTGACTGACCCTTTTAACCAAAACGATGACACCATTAGAACAATGAATATGTGTTTTACATAACCATGAATTTAACATTATTTATAGTGGAATTTATTAATAATTCAATGACAATGGAATTTGAGATTTGTTAATACTGTTAATACTGTGTTAATACTTTATGATTTCATAAATCATTAATTTTTCCTTGTATGACTTATAAAGAATATTATTAATAAATGATGTCTATGAAATAAAAACTGCCATTGATAAACTGAAAGGCATCCTGAATTTACATGGGCATTTAATAAGATTCACTGACTAGTATTCTAAACGCGTCTTCTCCACATAATTAACCTAAGATAAGAGCACCTTGCGACGTGGATCTACAGGGTCTTATATAAAGGTACTTAGTAGAGTCAAATAAACATTATAAGGGTATTATGTACCTACCTATAAGTTCCAACGTGTGATTTTCTGGCCGGATCCTATCCGACTAGAAATTAAACCCGAAATAATATTGACTACTGTTTCACAAATATTAAACTGTTCCACAGAGTTAAGGCAACCCGGCTCTATACATATATCTGGCTATATTTCTTCTTATAGCCTAAATTGAAATGAAATGAAATGAAATGAAAAATTTATTTATTTTCTCCCAAGAACACAATACATATTTAATATAAGTAATAAATTAAATATGTATTGTGTTCTTGGGAGAAAATAAATAAATTTTTCATTTCATTTCAATTCATTACAAATTACGACCAAGTATAACCTGTAGCGTGATTCTCTATCTCTGAAGGCTTTTTGCACATTTTGATTGCGATTGCGACGGTTTCTGAAGGATTTATATGAAGTAGATCGCAAGTTTGACAGTTACATTTCAAAGTTGGAATTTAATTCCAAGTCGCCCTACCTGTCAGAGATAGAGAATCGAGCTATTATTACTGTTATGAAAACTAATTTTGTGTGAATGTTAATATTCTCTTTTCACTTCATATTTTATTCAGACGCCATGTTTACTGACTATGCTACAATGTAAATACATAAAAAAGACGTGCTTGTTCTATTAATGTTTTTTCCTCTTACACCCTTTCAAATAAGGAAAGTTTATATACAAACTACACATAAAAAAATGTTAACAAATCCCAAAACGACGACGAGTCGTACGAGAGGTTTCTAACGGATATTATAAATGTGAAAGTAGCGATGTTAGGATGTTTGGATGTTTGTGTGTTTGTGCCTCAATCACGCTAAAACGGCTGAACGTATTTGAATGAAATTTAGCATAGAGATAGTTTATGAGCCAGATTAACATATAGGATACTTTTTATCCGACTGCACCAGAAGGAGGATAAAGTTATCTCGGTTAATAATAATTCCTAGGAACACGCAGATGAAGTTGCGGGCATCAGCTAGTATTATATAAAACTGGATCTAGAGACTATCACACTCGTAATACCTCCTTTGTTGGGCTGCTCACTCACATGGGGCGTGAAGCGTGAAGCTTATTCATAATTAAAGCGCCTGTAGACAGAAGATAAGCAGCGCTTGCAACACTTCAGTAATTGCACAACTTTGCTAACAAGATTTCACAGGCGTTCGTTTGTTTACTGATGGTTTTGTTTGCAGGTTTTCTGTTTTGTCCAGCTAAACCTTTTTGTTCGGTTATTCTGTTTAACTTTGTTTTGGCAAAAATCACTGTATTCTATTTCGTTAGAGCCTTCATCGCAGGTAGTAGAAGTAAGTCTATTTGTAGGTTAATACCTACACTAGTTACTACTAGTGTAGGTATTAACCTACAATACTTTGTAGTCGCATACCTACCTATGTACCTATATAGATTAGGCCGGCAGCCTGCAAGCGATAAGACAGCACGTTTTGTTGACTCTAATACGAAGCAGACAGAAACTCTAACTGAAGTACAATAGTATCTTGATTCTATTTAAGTTAGCAGAAACACGGATTAAGTTTCATGTACGACGGCGGGGTGTTAATATTGTTATGAACTGAGATTTCACTTGATGATAACTAAGTTAAATCATATATGAGTTTGCCATTCGTTGTTAGCAGAAAAAATAGGTGACTGATGTGAATTTAACCCCACAATGTTTGCCATCACAGCTAGAACCATACATATACTTTACTCATCTCAATAGTATGGCTAGCAGATCGAACCCGCATCTTCAAAACGCCAGTAAAAAGTTATTATTTTTTTAAAGTTATTATGCTCGTAAACTAAGAAGGCACATTGTATTTGTATAGATAGACCATAACCGATAGACTTTTGGTTCACGAAAAATTTAATTTCCGACCTTATATTTTATCTACACACGTATCATAAACCCTCTTTACTGCGTTCAAAAACCGCACGCTTCGATCAGCATAATGTAAAACTACTTGGTAAAAACTCATTTCTTATCTGGAAAATTACACATTATGACCATAATGTGTAATTTTTCTACATATTATGACATTCAAATTTCGAACGCCGACGCCCACCTGCGTGCCGCGCCTATTGTCTGAGAAGTTGGTAATACAGAATAAGCTAAACAACTGCAGAGCCACAATGCAGGTCAAACATGCGGTTCTTGAACACATCAAAGAGAGTTTATGATATGTGTGTAGATAAACTAGTGTATGTAACTGTACTTAATTAGGCATTAAAACTCTCGAGTGATATTATTATGAAACTCGCCTTCGACTCGTTTCATAAACCCACTCTCGAGTATTAATGTCCTCCATTATGTAGCAGTCACATAAACTACTAAAAAAGCCAGTTATAAGGTTGCTTTAAAATTGTCGAACGCTTAACCGTCATTCGTATACCAAAATGTCCGATTTCACAAAGCGTTTTTTGATTTCAATGTTTGTTTTTACAAAATATTATCCTATCTGATGTGATGTTTCATTAATTAGTACAAAATTGCTGCGTGGTCTAATGGGTTTCACGGTTGCTTCTCACACAGGAGATGCAGGTTCGATTCCTGACCAATGAGATAATGAATTTATCTTTTATCGGACGTTCAGTGTTTCGTTAAGTTGTAGGTCCCGGCTACTTTCGCTACGTAGTGGCCATAAAACCCCTCCATCGCAACCGGCACTGAGCCACCGTGGTGGAGTATGGCTTAATCTTAATCGTATCCGGGTAAAGGCCTGTGCCCCTCGGTGGGGAGATTAATGGGCTACATTATATTACACAAAGCACTGGGCGTGTAATGGAAACAGGCGAAGTCTAGAGCAAAAAATAAAATCCTGTTCAACATTTACTTAAAATTTAAAATTGTATTTGACGTTTGTTTTTAGGTTTAACTGTGTTTAATATTCTTTGTAGGAAAACGGAAACGGTTGGGCGGGCACTCGACAAACAAATAAAGGTCACGCCCTTTCCCATACGGGGTGGTTTAGGTAGTAATTCAAAGCTCCAATTTGCGTGACAGGCTTTTGGGACAGACATGGTGAATAAGACCCTCAATTGTCAATATTGGGGATTTGTACTCCTCCACTGGCTGTCCAAACAAACACGTCCATAAGTACTTAGTAGAGTTTCACTATATTTTCAGTTTTCGGCTTTTTCGGCTTTATTTATCGGGCCTTTTTCCCGTTGTATGAGCTGCTTGCTGAATATAATGATTTCTCATAAATTATTCAAAGTACATACATATCACCCATTTATTTGGGTACAACTTTCGAGAGTTGTTTTTATATAAAGCCGTGGCGCGCGACTTCTAGAATTTATTTATTTATCAACATCGTCTACGAAAACTTCATTTCTACATTTCTTGTTCCTTCCCTTTTAACTTCGTGTCTGATTGCGAAGTTATTAAGCACCAAAGCGTTAATTGCATATAAGACGAAAGGTCGCGTTCGGCTATAACCGAAAGTGAAACGAAAGGTAATCTCGTGTTGTCTAAAGGCTTACATAGAGCCTGCTCTGAACTCTAATATTTTTTTACTCTAATATTTAATCCAAAGAACACTCTCTAAGCCCTTTGAATACATCTTTGAGAAATGGGGATGCAGCGTTACTTTGACGCATTATCTCCATGGCCTAGACCTAGGTCTTAAAAAACCATTGTTCTACTAAGGTTGCAGAAAATAGTTCTTTGTTAAATAAACTACAAGTGGACTATTGTGCGTATTGTTCCTTGTGCGTGAGAAACGTTCAAAGGGGCTGAGTAGCTTGACCTGACCTGACCTCTAGCCTTCCTGTTTAAATATCTTACTATGATTATTATTAATTTATCCTGCCTGTTCCCCGAATAGAAACTGGATGGATGCTCATGAGCGAAGAACAGCAATTACACAGACGAGCAATGAAAAAGTTCCAGTGAGATAGCACCAAATTACTCCTAAACGGGAAAGGCTAGCTTAATGTCGCCGTCTGCAATATTGAAGTACATTTAACAGCGCATCAGAATATTACCAATTAAAAACGTAAATATTGTAAACGTAATATTGGTTCTATGTCTTAGGAGATATTAAGGTGTTAGTCGGCATTTTGTGGGTGGAACTTTTTCATAGCTCGTCAGTGTATTAAAGTTCTAGTTAGATTAACTTAAACGGTAACATAATCTCCATATAATAGTTTAACTAACCCTCGCCTCTGTCTATTATAACGTAAGTTTGTGACTAGTTTCCTCGGTTACCAGTTGCCAACCGTTTTCCAGTAGCTTTGTGTACAGATGGGCCTACTCTCTTCTACGCCTTTAACCTATTATTCCTTGCCCGCAGCTAGTCTGCGAGCTGGCCCTACTCCTCTCAGCATCAGGCATCGGGCTTTACTACCGAGCGCTAACAGAACGCGCCCATCGAGATACCTTCGCCGGGACTCGGACCTGCTTGGAGCAGAGAGTGAAGCTTGAGTGCGAGAAAGAACAGCAGGAGAGGTTGCTGCTGTCGGTGATTCCTGCGTATATTGCTGCTGAGGTGAGTCGCCATCATCATCCATCATCTTTCAGCCCATATTCGCCCACTGCCTGCCAATTGCGTTGATTTTAAAACGGGAAATATTAAACTGCACATCAATAATACTGATTCTGATTTTCACATAAAATATCAGGGCAAAATACTGCGGTAGCTTAGGCGAAGAGTAAAGGAGGTGAGCGAAGCGAAGCCCCTTTTATCCTTCGTGTTAGGTTGAACATGTAAGAACAACAAAAATACTTAAAACATAAAAAGTGTTTGTGCTGATCCTTTTATGCTGTGAAAATCAGTATTTTTGATGTGCGATTAAATACTAGCCTTTTAAAACCTTGCCTCTGGCCTATTCTATTTAGGATACTCTATTGTGTCGTGGAAATTCAAAAAGTGATGTCAGAAACTTAGAAACAACCAAAACCCGAAGGTAATTTTCTTCTTCTTTGCTGGGAGTCAATCCCGAGACTTCTTGCATCTGAGACTCACTCCGACCGCTACATTCGCCGGGAATCGAACCTGGCTCGAGCAGAGAGTGAAGTTGGTGTTTGAGATAGAACAGCAGGACCATTCCTGCTGTTCTATACTGCTGTCAGTGCTGCTTTTATTGCTGCTGAGGTAAGTGACCTTGAACCTAAATTCCTTAGGGACTAATTTAGGATGCACTATGACGTTTTACACCTACATAATATCGATAATAGGTCAATGTTGACCAGGGCTTAGGGCCTGAAAATAGAAAATGAGTGAGCATTAATCAACACAATCGCAATTATTACAAATTAGCTGTATAATTCTGGGATATCCGTAAAAAAACAATAAAACATTGATAAAAACGAAACGGTAAGTTCTAAATGGTCTGTTCTACCTTCGTTTTAAGGCTCGTTCAATCAAACATCCTGTATAGAGACTAGTGCTAACTCGAGTTCTTGATTTCGGCCCAACTCGCTGATTCATGGAATCTTTCGACGCTTGATGTCGCTGATGATGACGCTGTCAAATGTTCAAACCCCTTTCCGAATTATTCTGCCGCAGCAACTGACGTAACAGCCATTTTGCAGTGTTATGAACTTTATTTTAATATGGTTGTCCAAAATTTCAACGAGCACGAATTGAGTTACAAATTTTACCCATACACACGGTAACATCCTTTACGCTAACGCAGTTATCAAAGGAAATAGCTCTGCTATCAAGGGCTCTGATACGATCAAATCACCGAGGCTAATTCCACAGAAGAACCTGTCGGATTAAACTAAGTACCTATGTCAGTTTAGTTCTTAAGTCACATTTTACGCCTACAGAAGTCCACACACGCGCTGAAACATTTATCAGTCCGTTGTCGCAGCCGTTCATTTTTCAGGTACCCATTTATCTAGCTGATTAGCAGTCAATACTTCGGAGAAAGTTGTTTACATTTTCACCATTTAGCACCACTTACTTACTAGGACCACAGCGACTTACTATGATTACTTCCTGAATTGCGAAATAAACAGGCACATACATTGTTCCTCGCTCCAATCTAGGATACCCTGGGTCGTGAGAACTAGAAACTAGTGATGCAAAGAATGCTACTTTTACGAATACGAATATCAAACCTACTATTCGGTGAATACGAATACGAATATCTCGCCATGGTTATAAAAGACTAATTTATTTGATGAATTTCTATTCTCCTAATAATTAAAATTTACAATAGGCAAATCTTTATTTAAAAAACAACAATACTCTCTTGCTTGACTTTTGCTTTCGACTGACAAATGAAATGAATGAATCAATCCACGGTTCGTTATGATAGGGAAACTCCCGAGCCGAGGCACTGTTTAAACTCTGGCCGGGGAGTCCCCCGTCGTCGCGTCGTCGTTGCGGTTTAGTAAGGCCCTATGCACACGTCGTATTTTTACGTGCCGACGACCTTTTTTTTTTTTTGTTGTAGGGGAAAGAAATGGAATTACCCATGCCCAGGAGTCAGACCTCCCTGCTATGTCCGGGTCCCCACATATTGAGCGGGCATCAGCTCGTGTGGTATACGGACTAAAAACAACCCCTTTGTGTTTACAGTTGTCCTACTAAGAGTTTACTGTGAGCCAAGGCCTCGGTATATGCTGAAGGCTTTCTACCTGCAATTTGCCCTTTTGGGCGATATATATAAGTATATGATATATATGGGAGGAGTTTGCCTGCTTACCCGATTTTATGAGCGGACATCAGCTCATAGTCAACGGGCGTGATAGCGGCATGTTAGGGGGGCATGCCGACGACCGACGCGCGTATTCGCCGAATTCGAATATTCGGTAAATGTCTATTATCCGGCGAATACGAATATTCGTATTCGTATTCGTTGCATCACTACTAGAAACAGCGCGGCGGGCGTCACAAACATAGTAAAACCGGTCATAGGTGCGAGCGGAGCCATAGCCACGAAGGGTTCCATACCATTGTACACGGAAAAACGAATCTTTTGTGCGAGTAGGTTGCCTAATTTGATTTTTAATTTTTAATAATAAAATAATCTAATTATAGGTACCTCATTCATCAGGACACTTATTTCTGGTTTTAAATACCATTCATTCACTTTTTTAACATTATATTTTAGAGCGTGTTTTTTCGTATTCTGCTCACATGTACCGAGTAGCTTTATTAGCCCCGCGCCGGCGACGGACTCAGCAGTACCATGTCGTCCACATAACTTATATTGTTACAGCTTTTACCTTAAAAAGCTTCGGGGACGTTATCACCCCCTATCTCACACCACATTCCAAACCATACTCATCCGAATAATATAAATATTGAAAGATGATTATTATTTCCCTAGGTAGGTTTGATTCCCGACATTAATCCCACAGGATGTCGCAGGAAACCAGATCAAATGGCTTGGATAAATCAGGATAAAACAGGCATTTACATTTTTCCTACGGGCTGCGAAGTATTTGTTGTTATAGCGGCAATAGAAATACATTCTCTGGGAAAATTTCAGCACTCTACCTATTTCGGTTGATCCGGTAGAGCCCGGGACAGACGGACGGACAGGCGGACAGCAGAGGCTAATAATAGGGTCCCGTTTGACACCCTTCGGCTTCGGAACTCTAAAAATTAAAACTATTGACATTGAATGTCGTGCTGCGTTGTAAATGCTGTCTTAAAAAAATATCCGGTTTCAGGACTAGTATCGATTGAGCCAACATGGAAGGTTCGTATTTCAGGTTTTACGTAACAATTGATGATTCCGTGGTCGAGCCGGCCTAACGACTCTGGATTTATTTTGCCCACAAAAGAGGGAACGGGTTTTCCAATCTGGAACACCCGCTGTTTTATTTTTATTTACGTTGATTGTGTTCCACGTGTATGCGACAATTAATGGATTGGAGTTATATTGGATAGTAATGCGTTAGCCAATAATAAGCCTGTATCGCAAGTATTGAGCACTGATATTCTTCGTAACACAGGCATCAGCATTAAAACAGTTTATTGGATGGGAGAGCAGCAGATATAAATACGATATTTGTTTTACAAAAAAGGGCGATCATCGCGATATATCAATTAGATGCTAGAGAATCATTAAGAGAAAAATTCAACGAACTTACGGTTACCTGTCAATATATTTACGAGAATGTCATGCATGTAAGAAAAAACATAGCTTTTAACATTACATAACATTAACACTGAAAATAGGTTTGCACTACCATTATTTAGACTAAGTAAAGTAGGCACATCATTCATGGGGCAGTATTCGCTTCTACAATAAAATACCACAGGAATCATTGATCTTTCCTGAATAGAGGTTTAAAAACTATGTTAAAAAGGAGCTAATAAGAAAGTCCTATTATAATATTAAGGAATACTTGGATGACAAAACTGCGTGGTCCATACTATCTAAGCGCACAAAAATTCGACGGGGGACGATGGATCAAATATATCACTCGCCGGCGAATTTCCATACACAAAACCAGTACATGTTATAAAGTCACTTTTTAAAAAAGAAGGTATGGGGGAGTTTCTTGCCGTTTCTACTTAACCCCGAGGCCCACCTTCCGAAACGGTGTAGTCTTTTTTTATAAAAAAGAATTGACTTGTAGTTATAAGTACGATTCAATAAAAATTTAATCTGAAATTTGAATCTAATTGCAAGTATGGAGGACTGATATTCTTCGTAACGCAGGCATCAGCATTAAAACCACATGATGAAATTTTGACTTTAGGGTGCGTCGAGGTTTCTTAGGGTGGCCAGATGAGATATAAAAGAATCTACAGAAAACTACTGATTGGTTACTTGGTTAAATGACATTAACTGATGAATCTGAAACGTGTAAAAATTCAATTCTATGAATATAAAAACCAGAAAACAAAGTGTAGGTATCTCGACTACGCGCGTCCGTGAACATTGAAACACATGGCGTGAGAATCAGCACTAAAGAGTTGTCACGTTATGACGTTACCCGTGAACTCTGCACCCCCTCGGTTCGAACGAAAACGCAGAAAGTGGAACAAAACGTATAAAATGATGACGAACTCCGGTGTATTTGTGTGCTTGTTAGCATAAAGGACATGCTATTGAAGTGCCGCTGCGGTAATTCTGCAGTTGGTTAAAGAACTATTAAAAAATTCTTGTCCGCATTGTTTTCAGCGTGCCTATTATATAAAGGCAAGTTTTATTTTACAGGCAGTAAGTCCTTTCATTGTCAAAATCTTGAAACCTTTTTTTTTAAGTTTTTTTTTTAAATATTAAATATATTAATAATACAATCAAACAAACAAATATTTACATAAAGGCACATACATTGCTTCTGGCCCCAGACTACAGATTAATAACCCACACTAGGATGCCCTGTGTCGTGGGAACCAGAAACTGCGACATCACATACTTATAAACATCCACGAGCCAGGGTTTTTTTTACTCCCAGACGGGGATCGAACCCGGGACCTCTCGCATGGTAGGCAGAGCCACAACCGCTGCGCCACAGAGGTCATCAATAATAACATCTTAAATCAATATTATGTTCCTGAAGATCAAACATTTCACTCCAGAGATAAAAAAACTTAATAAACGTATTTAAATAAAGGCACCGTGGTCTAATAGGCTCCACGCTTGCTTCTCACACAGGAGATGCAGGTTCAATTCCTGACCATGTACTAATAAGATAATTAATTTATCTTAAGTAAATTATACGGACGTTCTAACGGTGATGGAAAACATCGTTAGAAAACCTTCATTACTCTATAACTTCGGCGATGGGTTAGCCCCCTGTCACGCAAAATGGAGTATTAAATAACTGGCACATTTGTGCATCTACGACCCCGTATGGGAAAAGGCATGACGCTATGTTATTATGTTAAGTTGTTTTTTTTTTAAACATTCATTATTTTTTATGTTGATTGAAAATAAGTGATGTGATGTTGTTGTGAAAGACTTTTTAGGATTCAGAAGAGAAACAAAGATACCTTATAGTTTCGTCTTCTCTGTCTGTCTGTCGGTCCATCCGCATGTCACAGCAACTTTATTCTGAAACTATCAGAACTACACAGGTTGAAACTCAGTATGTACATGTATTCTGTAAACAGCGTTACGATTTTATATAACAATTTAAAAAATAAAAATTAAGGGGGCTCCCTATAGATGGAACTCAAACCAACAAATATTTTTTTCAACAAACCTATATGTGTGGGGTGTATATACATAGGTATTTAAAAATAACGTTGATGTTCTTGAAACCAGTTTTCCTCAAAGTAAATTGTTAAAGAGTTAAAAACGTTAAAATCAAAAAAATATGTATGGGTATCTCAATAAACACTTTTAACGAAAATTCGTTTGAACAAAATAAAATAAGCAGTTTTTAAGATATGAAACATTTATTAAAAACCGTATATACTTATAACTTTGTCACTCATACAAACACTACGAAAAACCAAGTAATTATTTGCTGGTGAAAAATGATAGTGATATTTTGGCTAGGTATATCAGGTGTATGTAAAGTGAGCAGCTGCCTAATTTGATTTTTTGGCGTATATTCTAAATTCATCAGGTACTAACCCTAAATGTGCGAAGGACGACACGCATTTGGCCGGTTTTTTATATTGTTATCATGAATAATTTGTTTAAAGTGGACCTAATAAGAGGGTGTTAAAGATAAATAAAATTTTCATTATTTTTAGGTTAACGAAAAGATTCAATGCTTTTAGTTTTTTCTGATAATGAAAAAAAAAATTTTTAATTATTCCCGTACTTTTTTCTATTTTAAATTTCATCAAAATATAAATAAAAAATGCATTTAAGGGTTGAGCGGCGAATATTTCTTACTTTCGCGTTGAAAGTTATGCTGTTTACAGTATTCTGTTCTTTGTAAAGCAAATTATAATAATAATTGCAGAACATTCGTAGTTGTATTGTAAGTTGGTACCTAGTCGCGTTTTAATGTGTTGTTTTGCACCGGCCACAAGGTCAGGGGAGCGAGTAGGACTGGGCCCGGAAAAAGCCCTTCAAGGTATTCCATGTTGAAGTTACTTTGAAATACAGACCGACCGGATCTAGATTTTACACCTGAAACCGAAACCGAACCCTCGGCTTCTCTCGAAACGTAAAGACTTTCTTTATTTATACTTTATTACACAAAAATAGAAGATACAGATTCATCAAAATGGAAACTAGGTGTCCAATGCCGAACTTATTTCTGAAAAGAATTTCTTCCAGCAAACCTAGGATGGACAGGATACATTAATAATAATAATAATAAATAATAATAATACCTTGGACACTATTCACACTTATTGATCTAGCCCCAAACTAGGATTCCCTGTATCTTGGGTACTAGACATCGATACACATACTTATATAGATAAATATTATACTTAGATAGACAAACAACCATGACTAGGGTACGAACATCCGTTCTCAGCAAACAAATATCTGCCCCCACCGGGAATCGAACCCGGGACCCATGGCTTTGTAGGCAGGGTCACTGCCGACTCGGCTATACGGGTCGTCAAATTATTAAAGAACATTACATTAAAGAACAGGTAGACCTATGTGCACAACGTTTAATAATTATACTACCTACCAATATGTACAATGCTAGCTGATTCTCGCAACTTCATTGTGCGTGTTCCTAGGAATTGAAACAGAAAAACAAGATTTTAACTTCAAAATCAATCTACATATCCGAATTAGCCACATGTTAAAAAACACCCAGAACAATACGAACTCTGTACAAACCCCAGGCGGAAAACCAACTTAAAATTGCCAGTGCCGAACTTAGTCCGTTAATTACACTTACTAATACTGTAATTATTTTCTTGGTGTCTTTTATGAATAAAAGATTACTGGGAACTCCGTATCTTCATTCTGGTGTCGACCCACGTGCCCTGAGTAACTTATCCTGCAAAGCCAACCAAGTTACGAGCGACCTGCCTCTGCTGCAGGTCTCACAGGTTATGTCGATACTTATATAAAATAAACTCCCAAATAACATAAAAAACGAACAAAATACTAAAATATTCAGCCATCGATTAAAAGACTTCCTAATTGATTAAAAGCTACTACTCCATTTGCGATTTATGACTGATACATTCAAGTAGGTAAACTGAAATATATTAATAACGTCAAGTCCATTGTAATTATTAAGAGTTATATATTCAATTAGAAATTACATATCTAAGTTAATGTTAAATATTGATATTTTATGTACCTAGATATAAGAATTTGTTATACCCTTTCAGGGTGCATGTACTTACCATGTATTACAATACCATCTGTAACAACTGTACATGTTCACAAATAAATAAATAAATAAATTGTCATTTACCGAGATAATGTTACCCTACTTCTGGTGCAGTCGGATATAAAGTATTATGTATGTTAATCCAGCTCATAAACTATGACTGTGCACAATTTCATTCAAATCCGTTCACCGTTTTAGCGTGATTGAGGCACAAACATGCAAACATCCAATCATCCGATGATCCAAATATCGCTAATTTCACATTTATAATATTAGTTATACTTTGTATTGATATACATAAAGTGTCATTTTAAGCGACTTTTATAGTAGTTTATCTACACACGTATCATAAACCCTCTTTACTGCGTTCAAAAACCGCACGTTACGATCAGCATTATGTTAAACTACTTGGTAAAAACTCGTTTCGTATCTGGAAAACTACACATAATGGTCATTATGTGTAGTTTTTCTACATATAATGACATTTAAATTTCGAACGCCGACGCCCACCCGCGTGCCGTCCCTAGTTTGTCTGTGAAGTTGGTACTGACATTCAAATTTCGAACGCCGACGCCCGTCTGCGTGAAGTTGGTACTAAAGAACAAGCTAAACAATTGCAGAACCACAATGCCGGTCAAACATGCGGTTCCTGAACACATCAAAGAGAGCTTATGATATGTGTGTAGATAAACCAGTGTATGTAACTGTACATAATTAAGCATTATGCAGCAGTCACATAAACTACTATTATGTGACTGATACATAATGGAGGACATTAAAACTCGAAGGCAGGTTTATGAAAAGAGCCGAAAACGAGTTTCATAATAATATCACTCTAGAGTTTTAATGCCTAAATATGTACAGTTACATACACTAGTTTATCTACACACATATCATAAGCTCTCTTTGATGTGTTCAGGAACCGCATGTTCATTAATTTTGGCATTGATCATTGCTCTGCATTTGTTTAGCTTGTTCAGTAGTATCAACTACACAGACAAACTAGGGGCGGCACGCAGGCGGGCATCGGCGTTCGAAATTTGAATGTCATAATTTGTCGAAAAGAAATGAGAAGATCAATATTCAGATAAGAAATGAGTTTTTACCAAGTAGTATAACATTGTGCTGGTCGTAACGTGCGGTTTTTGGACGCAGTAAACGGGGTTTATGATATGTGTATAGATAAAAAATATTAAGTGTCGGGCTGTCTCTGATGGCGCCAGGATGTTTTTTCCAGAGCTTTCGTCACTTATCTATCACGGTCAATCCTCATCGAGTTTCGTCTTTCAAAATATTTTATTAATGTTATAATTCACTTTAGACCTCAACCGATGAAGCAGTAGCCTTATCATGTAATTCTGTCATCAGGAATTGCAATCGCTTTTGAAAAAAATACCATTCAAAACAAATCATAAACAAGCAAGTCGCAATAAAAGGCATCTCGCGTGAATAATGTCGTAAAATTCCTAGATGTCTGAGTTACATGATAATATACCCTACCTTTTACGGACTATGGTTGCTTCCACCAATAGGTTTTTAATAAAAATCTTCCACAAAGCACATATCCTCCTCTATTCTACAGAAGTATATTTTCCTTAGTGACGTAGGGACCCAACAATGAAAGTTATCTTCGTGCAATGAACGCTAACGTCTGATCGTTATGTTGTCGCAAGATATTGAGGTCACCGGCTTAGCACATTTCAGCACTTTATTGTTTGTCATCTGAAAGTGACTCCGGTTTCACTGAAAAACAGTTTCAAATAACTGTAATAAACTGTGTATCGGACGGTTCGATCACCAGAAAATAAAAGTTTCTTGTTTGGTTTGTCTCAGCTGTATATCCAATGCAAAAGTAACTCTGAACTCGGTATTATTATATTATTATCATTTTAGTAGTTTATGTGACTGCTACATAATGGAGGGCATTAATAGGAGGGCATCGAGAGTGGGTTTATGAAACGAGCCGAAGGCGAGTTTAATAATAATATCACTCGAGAGTTTTAATGTACAGTTACATACACTAGTTTATCTACACACATATCATAAACTCTCTTTGATGTGTTCAGGAACCGCATGTTTGACCGGCATTGTGGCTCTGCAATGTTGAGCTTGTTCTGTTGTACAAACTTCAAAGACAAAGTAGAGGCTTCACGCAGGCGGGCGTCGGCGTTCGAAATTTGAATGTCATAATATGTAGAAAAATTACACATTATGGTCATAATGTGTAATTTTTCAGATAAGAAATGAGTTTGTAATAAGTAGTTTAACATTATGCTGATCGCAACGAGCGGTTTTTGTACGCAGTAAAGATTTTTAGACATATTTTTAATCGGAATTAGAGAGTGGGAGTTAGAAGATCTGAAGATAGATAGTAGTATACCTACACGATATAATATATCAATATTGATTTATGTTGCTGTCAAAGGGCGTTCTCATCTAATTCCTCAAACGCCTATCATTCTCGGCTGGCTTGAGTGACTTCGTAAGAAAAAAGCTGCTCGGCGCTCACAACATTCACACATGCTTAGAACTTTTTGGGAATGCGAGAATGAATATCGTCGACAAAGTAATACATATAATTCTGATACAATTACATACGTGCAAACCTCCAAAATATCTATGTAGTTTCTTCCATTCTGTGTTTGAGGGTTCCGTACCCGTAGGGTGTAAACGGGACCCTATTACTAAGCCTCCGCTCTGTTTGTCCGTTTGTCTGTCCGTCAAATGTATCTCATGAACCATAATAGGTAGAGAGTTGAAATATTCACAGAAGAGTCTTTCTGTTGCCGCTACGCGACAAATAAGCACGAGATTTCATAAATTAAAGGAGGTCCTTATGCAAGAGACCTATTTTGATATCCCTGCCTCTGCGATTAAGCAAATCATCATGATTCAATATTAACGCAAATTTCGTCGTCTGTGGGGCGATTTCTTTGCTATTTGATCCGCAATCTTTAGGATCTGGAATCGAAACCGAGTTCGGACAAATATTTTTTATTATTTGGTTCCTAATTTTTCTTATACGGATAGTAAGGACCCTTTGTGTGCGAGCCGCAATTGGCAGATTTTTGCAGACTTCCTCATATTTTGCTGATCGCGTCTTTGTAGTTTTATTTAATAACTCATAATAACGTAATTTCGTTTTGAAACCTTTCATTCGGAAAAGTCAGTTTTGCTCCACGACGAGAGGGAGCAAAATGCTACTTTTCTGTTTAAGCTACTTTTTTAATTTATTCATTGGCATGTAGCATTTACGCAATGTGCCAATTGAATATAGATCTTAATAAAATAACCGATTATAATTTCATCGTAGTCGATCAAAAACGAACGTGTTTCAAGTTTTAACTTTAGCAACGTTATATGAAAATTTATGAATTTTTCGTAAAATTTCAAAATAATGTCACAATAAATTATATGTTTTACTGAAATCAAAACTATCGATGACTGTTATTGTGATATAATGAATATTGATATTCGATACCATTTTAATATTCGATTCGATAATTTTTATACATTGGTAAAAGTAGCACAGGAATATTTTATCTGTGGTGACCTCGGCCTAATCCTTCACAATCCGTCATTATAAAAAAAATACTTTCATTGTTCGATTACTGTAAAAGTGGTGAAAGTATAATTCAAAGTATAGTTATTTCATTATTTTTAGAGCATTTATTTCAATTTTCCTCATAGTCGGTTCGAAAAGTTGTCAAAGTCACTCAGGAGCAAAATTATTTTCATGTCATGGGCGGGTAACGCTTGAATCCTTCGTAACGCTCAGGATTCTAACCTAGAATCTCTATAGTATAATCCTTCGCTTCACTCTGGATTCAATGTACCGCCCTCGCCGTAAATACATCATTTTGCAAAATCAAAACCAAAATCAAAATCAAAAATCATTTATTTCCATAGGATGTTGTTACATCACTTAGATCCGCCATTACATTTTTTTGGGTGAGTTCACTAACACAATGGCGGAATCTGTGGAGAAGAGCTCACCGAAGAAACTCCACAGTCGTCGCATCTTTTGCGTTTCCTTTTTTAAATAAAATATTGTCAAATTACAAAATGAATGCTAATTACATAGTCAGGTCATAAGTTCTGTCACATGTGCAATATGAAATAATTTGGACATGTTTATTATTTATGTAAACATTTATATAGCAAAATGAACTTAATAAAACATATATTCTTATGGTAATAAAGTTTATTCAAAATGAACCCCGCGATTTTGAATACAGGCCTTTATTCTGCGCGGCCAGTCGTCTATCGCAGCACGAACGAGGTCCATGTCAATATCGGCGGCTGCCTTAATCAAGGATGCCTTGAGTGACTCCAAATCAGGATGAGGCTTTGAGCAGGCCTTTTCCTCCAAGTGTAGCCATATCTTGTAATCTAACGGACTCAAATCTGGACTGGAGGAGGGCCAGTCTTCGTGCCGGATGAAGTCCATTTCACGCGCCGCCAGGAAGTCTTGTGTGCTTTTCGCTCTATGAGCTGGCGCAGAATCTTGTTGGAATACCCAGTGCCTGTTATTAAACATGGTATGAGGAACAGGTTCCACAAGGTTCTTGAGGACTGTATTTTGATACACAACTGCATTCGTTTTTACGCCTTTCTCACAAAAATAAACCTCAGTTAAGCTCCAATAAGAAACTCCCAACCAAACCATGAGCGAGGATGGAAAATGACCTCGTTAGACACGCGGAATACGGTTGCTCGCTTCTTCACTGCTGTGTGCGTACACCTTATCATTTTGTTTGTTGTAGCTCTCTTCCACGGTGAAAATTTTTTCATCCGAAAAAAGAATTTCCCGATGCTTTTTTCCCGCGTACCGCTTCAACAAAGCGCGGCATCTCTTCAGTCTCAGGTCCATTAAACGAGCGTCCAAACGATGTCCTGTTTTTCTTCGATATGCCCTAAGCCCTAAGTCTTCATTTAACACCCTTTTCACCGTGGTCCTGCTTAACCCCATCTGAAGGGCCAACAGTTTCTGCTTACGTATGGGATTTCTTTGAATTCGCGCCTTCACAGCTTTTATTACTGCTGGAGTCCTAACAGAGCGAGGGCGACACCACTTCTTGACCTGTCATCTACACTAGAGTCTTCATTGTATCGTTTTATGGTACGATAAACGAATCTTTTGGTTTTATTCAAATTTTTCAGTAAGTCAAAAATCTGAATTGGCGCGTTACCGCAACGATGCAACGCAATAACTGTGACACGGTCTTCTTTAAGTGTCCACTCCATATTTAAAAATGAGGAATATTCTAAAAAGTACACATTTTTATTTTCATGAAAAATTATCACAGAACTAATGACCTGACTGTGTATATATCGAAACAGCCTGTTACTCAAACAATCTATTCCCATGGACATCTGTCCTCTAAGTAATCAGATACCCTAAAGTTACCTTTTTTATACAATTTCTGTTTTATTATTATTTTAAACTTGTCTAAAGGTAAGTTTTTAATATCAGTAGGGACCTTATTGTAATAGCGTATACAATTGCCTTTAAAAGAATTACTAATTTTATGCAGTCGGCTTACATAAGCAACCAACTTGTCTTTATCTCTAGTATTAAAATTGTGTATATCACTGTACTTCTGAAAATTAGTTATATTTCTTTTTACATACACAAGATTGTCATAGATATATTGAGACACAAATGTCAGAATATTGATTTCTTTAAACTTTTCCCTCAGTGACACTCTAGGCCCTAATCTATAAATTGCACGAACAGCCCGTTTCTGCAGAATAAATATACTATTAGCATTCGCAGCGTGACCCCACAATAAAATACCATAGGTCATTAGACTATGAAAGTAACTAAAGTAGGCTAGTCTAGCGGTGTCTACGTCGGTAAGAGCTCTAATTTTTTTAACTGCGAACGCTGCTGAACTCAGTCTGTTCGACAATTTATTTATATGAGGATCCCATTGTATAGTTTGGCGTCTAAAGTAATGCCCAAAAAGACAGTCGACTGCACAAGGTCCAATCTCTGTCCTTTTATAAATATGTCTGTAGTTACCGGGTTCACATTGGGTAACACGAATTTAATACATTTAGTTTTCTTTTCATTAAGTAATAAATTGTTAACAGTAAACCAGTTCACTATACTAGAGATAGCATTGTTTACCTCGTCATAATTTGATTGCTGTCTTTTAACTTTAAATATCAAAGAAGTATCATCGGCAAACAATACTAACCCATGTTTTGCTTTAACAAGGTAAGGTAAATCATTAATATATACTAAAAACAAGAAAGGACCAAGAATTGAACCTTGTGGTACGCCCATACTTATTGAAGACCCAGGTGATCTTTTCCCATTAACATCGACCATCTGAACCCTATCTGTTAGATATAACTCCAGAAGGCCAAGGGCCTGATCTTTTACACCATAATGGCGTAACTTCCTGACAAGAGTGTCATGATGGACGCAATCAAAAGCCTTGGATAGATCGCAGAAGACACCTATTGCATCCATTGCATCTTCCCAAGCATCAAAAATATTGTCGATTAGATCAACACCAGCATCGGCTGTTGAACGACCCTTTGTGAAACCAAACTGAGCAATATGAATTAAATTATTGAGATAAAAATGACTTTGCAATTGATTAAGTATGAGTTTTTCAAATATTTTGCTAAGCGTTGGTAGTATCGATATGGGCCCAAAATTGGTGGGGTCTGATGTACTACCAGCTTTGAATAAAGGTATAACTTTACTTAGTTTCATCAAGTCAGGAAACACACCATTATCTATACATTGATTAACTATACAACAAAGGTGAGGTGCAATACAATCTTCAATGGAACTAATAATTTTTACTGATAGACCATGGGCGTCAGCTGTCTTTTTCCTTTCCAGGGATTTAAACGCTTTTACAATGTTTTCATTATTTACGTGCCTAAATTTAAAATCTGTTTTACATTCCTCAAAGTTTTGTTTAAGTATAGATTCAGCAGCAGCGGGAGATGAATTTAAAGACTTGGTTGTTGAAACTGGAATGTCCGTAAAGAAATTTTCGAAAGCTTTTGCTACTTCTAGGTCTGTACTTAGCAATTGATTATCTATCTTAAGCTTGAAGTTATTATGTGTAGCTTTGCCCTTTCCAGTCTCTCTGTTTATAATTTGCCAAGTCGTTTTCATTACATTGCTACTAGATTCAATTTTGTTTTTAATGAAATTAGATTTAGCTACGGCACAAACGCGTTTAAACATTTTTGAATAACTACGAACATAATCTAGAAAGGCCGTATTTTTGTTATATGATTTCTCTTCATAGAGTTCATATAATCTTCGTCTGCTCCTATGAATTCCTACTGTCGCCCAATCACTAAACAAAGCTTTGTTATTAACTTTTATAGTTTTTGATTTAAATACCGTATCATATTCATTTTTGACAAGGTTAAATACTGAGTTGTACAACAAATTTGGATCGTCACTGTATGGTATTTCCCATAGTTTATCTAAAATATTATTCCTGTAGTGTTCAAGCCGAGTGTCACTAACGGGCACACATGTAATATCCTCTTTTTGGTCCTTTTTATTTTAATATTGAATATACCTATCTGACCAGAGTGATCAGAGGTTAATTTATTGATGACCGATTTGAAAATGGGCGTAATGTTAGTAAATATATTGTCAATGCAGGTAGCAGATGTTGCAGTAATTCTAGTAGGCTCCGAAAACATATTTTTTCCAAACATTATCTACAATCATCGATTTCGTTAATTAATTCGACACGTTCCTTGCTACAATTTACATTTTTACAAAATATTTTATTTCTATTAGCTAGTTTTTGTGTTTTTTTAATATAATTATTCAGTTTAACATATTTCTTTAATTTATTTTTACTACAGCTCATAGTGGTTACTGATTGCGATCTATTAGGACTATCACACGTGAGATCAATTGTCACAGTTGAATTTTGATCTATGGGTGAGATGACAGAAGCTACAGGTGGAGTGATCAGCTCCTCAAAGAGTGACTGGGTCTGCCCCGACCTGAGGCTATCGTTTGCAGTTTGTAGTGCAGAAATTTCGTTACGTGCGTCGCGAAGCTCCTTCTCCAGGACAGCAATACGCCTCAGGGCATCTTCGAACGCACTGCCACTCCGGTCGAAGCCATCTACCAGGTGCTGAAGCCGATCCCTATCTCCCGTCACATCAAGGAACTTGTTGTGCAACTCTGTCATCTCACTTTTTAATTTTAAGTTCTTATTAACAATAAGCAACACCTCCTTCTCACTTTCATCCCTTTCAGTAAGCAACTGCTTATTGGTTACCTTACACTGTTTTAATTCATATAAAGCTAATTTTAAGTTATCTTCTAGTTGACGGGCTGCCTCACTTCTGGTTGTAAGCATTTTAAACAAAATAAAACAACAGTAAAAAGCAAGATTGAAGCACGGCTGTAGCACAGCTGATAAGCAGTCACTTAAATTGAGGTTATGATTAACGAAATGTGCAAAAAAATAAGCTATTCAACAAAAAACAAAGTAATTCCAAATCAATTTACGTGCCTAAGTAATTAGTTATATGGAAAATATCGTTAATTATAGCCCAGTAGCAAATTATTTCAAATAAAATACTCAACCGTCAACGTTACTTTTTGTAAATACACAAAATAGGATAACTATTAGAATTTTATACACTTTTGCACCAGTTAACACAAAATACACTTAATTAATACGTATAACAAATGAGATAAACTTGGAAAATTGTATTAAAGTATTTTTAAATCAATAAAATGTATCTAATCTTTTGTTTACAACCTATTCGCCAGTGTTGCCAGCGCAATCCAATGAATTGCTCCCTTGAGACACAAATAACTATTTTCTACTCGTACTTTTATCTGTCATTTACATAGTCACGAACAAAAATAAGTTTGCAGAAAAGATATACTCTGTTCCCCATAACAGTACGGCACAGGCGTGATGTTTTGTCGCCAAAAGGATACGTTTAGCAGCCACAAACTTCTTAACCTAGGTAGTATTACGTAATCAACACTAATTTAACAACAAAATACTTTGGGTACTACCAACTTAACAAACTGCCATTGCTGCCAACTAAGAAAACAACCTTATTCTTAATATGACAGTACTGGCAAGTTGACATCAATTAAAAACAAAGTTAACCAAAGACACACTTTTGTCTCATTTTCATGTTTTATAAATTGTTGTTTCATTTTGAATTTTATTTTATAGTATAGCTAGTCGTAGAAAAAATATTGTATAAAACGTTGTATAACTAATAAAAAAAACGCTCATGTCTCCTTTATATACGATGCTCGCCTTCGGTTCACATCGTAACCCACGCCACTTGCCTTTTTGACCTCTCTTATTGCAACGGTTGCATAATATTAGTTTATCTACACCCGTATCACAAACCCTCTTTACTGCGTACAATATGTTAAACTACTTGGTAAAAGCTATTTTCTTATCTGAAAAATTACACATTATGACCATAATGTGTTGTTTTTCTACACATTATGACATTCAAATTTCGAACGTCAACGCCCGCCTGCGTGCCGCCTCTAGTTTGTCTGTGAAGTTGGTACTACAGAACAAGCTAAACAACTGCAGAGCCACAACTATACATAATTAGGCATTAAAACCTTATCTGAAAAATTACACATTATGACCATAATGTGTTGTTTTTCTACACATTATGACATTCAAATTTCGAACGTCAACGCCCGCCTGCGTGCCGCCTCTAGTTTGTCTGTGAAGTTGGTACTACAGAACAAGCTAAACAACTGCAGAGCCACAACTATACATAATTAGGCATTAAAACTTTCGAGTATTAATGCTCTCCATTATGTAGCAGTAACATAAACTACTATTATGTGACTGATACATAATGAAGGGCATTAAAACTCGAGAGTGGGTTTATGAAACGAGCCGAAGGCCGAACGCGAACGATGTATTCTACGTTGACAAAAGCCCATACTTCTTATCTATGACATGTAAGACACTATTTAATTGAAATTGCATAACGTTGATTATCCTTCAAAAAGGAAAAATAAGTTAGGAGGGACTAGATCGATACGTTCAAGGACGAGCAAAACTGCATAAGAACCTTGCACCGTTAGCGTATCGAATTCGTCTCCACCTGTTGACGAGGCCAATATGGTTACGGCGATTATTATGAATGATTACAACATTTACACGATAGCCGTATTGATTTCGTCAACACGAGAAGATGAAATCGATTTAATCACGGGGCATTGATGAGTTTCCATAAACGTTTTTATTTGGTCATGACAAGGGGACGAATTCATTATGGATAGGGAAATACGCGACCAGGGCGAGTGCGGGGCGCTGCTGCACAATGTGGCAATAGCCCAAACATGTGCACGCGTTGGCAACTCTGTGGTCTTTTAGCTGGATCATCAAATAATAATGATTTATTTTTCTTAGGTTTTGAACTTTATTACGAAGTAGGAAGGTTCAAAATTGCGAGCCTTGAAACCGGAAACGTAAAAGGATGCAAAGCAAAGAAAGCCTTAAGGTTGAAAATCGCCAAAAAACCTAATGATTTTCCTTATTCACATAGGAGTATTCCCCTCTTTTTAGATTTAGGCACCTATCTGCATACGAGAAAAGCAGAGCATGAGCACAGAATACATTCGTGAGATATGATTAGAGGTAACTTACACAGGCACAGTTTGCGCCAAGTTTATATGTCTCTGAGCGAGCTATGACCAATCTCTCTTATGCGAGAAAGAGAGTTCAAGCTGGCTCAGAGACAAATAAAGAATTTACTGATAACTAGTGTTAACGTAAACTGTGCTATAGTGAAAACTCGTTATTAGTTAGAACGCGTTTTCACAAATCACAATTAGTTATAACCACTTTAGTTAAAACTAGTATTTCCTAGTAAAGTACTAGAAATTGAAGCTGAATTAGTTGCTATGGGTCACTTTCTGTCCGAATACCAAAGTTAGGTTGTGTTAAGTCACAAATTTATGTACAACGTGGAGCCGAATGAAACGGAGCGGAGCGAGGCGATCCCTTTTACTTTCACAGAACCGTATTGGTTGCTTAATTGACATTCATTTTCGACCTGCAGTATATTCTAGTTTTAACTAAAGGTAAGTGCCTAAGTAGTCAAAACGAGTTCTAACTGAAAACGGATTCTTACTGCAACACATATAAATATCTAACTGGAAAGGGAGACTACCTTAGTCGGGTTTTGAAAATATCTAGTGATGTACTGTCACTGATAGTGCAGGGAAGCTTATTCCACAGTCGTAAGGCTCGGATTCTGAACCCTAGCTTGTAGGCTGCAGTGGAGCGTTCTGGAGCTTTGAGCATAGACGCCAAGTGAGTTCTTCGAGGCCTGCTTGAAGAAAGAAATTCGAAGCGATCACGCAGGAAGTTAGGGTAACAAGGGTTCCACAAAAGTACTTCTGACATCTATCGCAATATCTGTCTATCTATCTATCTTCTAGATATGTATTTGATCGAATTCTCAATTTCAAAAGTATTGCGACGGTTGTCAGAAGTACGGAATAAAACTACTGGAAACAGTTTATTTCTGTAGGCCCTTTACTAGGAATATTGCCGTGAGTTTATGTAGCTATGTATTTTATTCAGTTAGGCATTTCAAATTTATTTGATTATTCAATAAATACCACTTCTAAGCTAAATCACAGTTTAAGAATAAGCCTTCCAAATATGTTCCCATACCGTCGTTACGTTTGTCGCAGTGGATCAAAGCAAGATTATGTTCAGGCGAACAAATCTACGTAATATGTAATATAGCCTTAAGAGGATGCCCGTTTTCACCAACAATCCCTCACTTATCTCTTTTTAAGGGCTACCTAGCGGGTGTTTCGCATTCATCAACGTTTACGTGTCACCTACGCTGCTAGGGGTCCCCCTAAATTTAGGAGGCCGAACATCGAGCCCCTAGCGCTAAGTGACGTTTCTTTGTCCGCCAAAAAGTTTGCGACATGTTTATTTCTTCGTAAAATCAGTAAAATGGTAAATTTTATGGATTTTATTGATGACTTTGAAGCTCTTGACGACATCAGTTTCCTAACAAACCCAAATCTTACGAGGCGGCTTCGAATACTTGAGAGGCCCGATTTTTCGCAAAGTTCGTCGACGTAGATTTTGTAAAACGTTTTAGGTTATTTCAACGGACTGTTCTTTTTTTACTTACCAAAGGGTCTGGCAGGCTAAGGAAGGAGCAGTGGCCACTGTGAGATTTTCTGTTTTTTTACAAGTTTGTTCGTTACCATTTAACTAGGCTGCGCTCCAATTGACAGCCGGCTACCATGAATACTTTCCGAGATTTTGACAATAACGTCAAATCTGCAGAGGTTATTTCAAAGTCTAATTTCTCCTAAGCTATTGTAGCCAGAATATTGAAACCAACTAGTATCTATGTACATTGAGTTAAATTATACTCTAATGTATTATTTACAAAAGAGTTGGTTGAAAAATTCCAGAAAAAAAACACATTTATTTTTTGACATTTATTTTTGACAGGTTCCTTGAAAGGCACACCCATGAAAATTATAATTCAAAACAAACAAACAAATATCTTTCAACACACCAAAAATTGTTTCATTCTGTTGGGTGCATCTACGCTAAAAATCGATCATTGTTCATATTGTAACATAAACATTTATTATAATATCCATGCGATGCTCATATACGTTCTATTTCTAACTGTTGCTGATATCAAAATAGGTTTGTTTACTTACTATCAAGGAGAACAACAAATGTCATTTTCTGACATATGTATGAAGTTTGATTTTCTTATTTACTTATAAACAAATCGACACTTCAAGCTAAGCTTTTGATGAAACAGATGTCTTCTGACAAATGAAAATGTTGTTCTACGGTTCTCCGTAAAAAAACAGGAAAAAAGAAATTCATTCGTAATTCTAAAGAAACATTGTTTTTTTCCGGTGCTCTCAATAAAATAGTTATAGAAAATGATATTTTGTGCGATCCATGCCGAGTGAACGCATACAAAACTCACACGCTGATGTTAGCTGAATCTGATGCCATTATGGAACAATCAAGCAGTACCAGCAGCTTAGCAGAAGCAAGTGGCAGTCGTTCAAACACAGATGATGAAGATGATTCTTGGCAGCCTCCTGCTACTGCTGATGAACGTTTTGAAATCAGAATGCAGCGAGTAGTTTCCTCACATCGATATTGTTTCATTTGCAACTCTGTCTCGGACCTCCAAAGAGTGCCTTTAGATACACGGTGCAGTGTTTATACGAGAAGTACTATATACATTCCGGAAGGAAACAGATGTTGCCGAAGTCATTTGATAGGTAATTATTTGTTTGAAGAAGATTTATCACGACTGCGCGTAATTTGTGAAAAGAAAAATTAATAATTAATTAATTATTAATTTTTCTTATTTTTTTTTTCATTTTTTTTTTTCAGTTTTCCGATTGTTCGAATGAGTGTTATAATGACGAGTCATACTTATAGGCACATATTTATGAATTTGGTTTGAGGTGCAATACACACAAATAGAATAAAAAGATTTTGGTTACGTATGATAAAAGATATTAATTGTTTGTTTATTTTTAGTTAGAATTTCATGGGTGTATTGTACTTGTCAAAAATAAATGTCATAAAAATATTTTTTACTGTACTTTTCAAGCAACCAGTAAACACACTACAGTATACTTTTACTCAATCTACGTAGAAAATATATATAATGTAATAAATAAATATTTATGGTACATACAATATGAACAATGACAGATTTTTTGCGTAGATGCACCCAACCGAATGAAACAATTTTTGGTCTGTTGAAAGATATTTGTTTGTTTTGAATTATAATTTTCATGGGTGTGCCTTTCAAGGAACCTGTCAAAAATAAATGTCAAAAAATAAATGTGTTTTTTTTTCTGGAATTTTTCAACCAACTCTTTTGTAAATAATACATTAGAGTATAATTTAACTCAATGTACATAGATACTAGTTGGTTTCAATATTCTGGCTACAATAGCTTAGGAGAAATTAGACTTTGAAATAACCTCTGAAGATTTGACGTTTTTGACAAAATCTCGGAAAGTATTCATAGTAGCCGGCTGTAAATTGGAGCGTAACCTAGTTAAATGGTAACGAACAAACGTGTAAAAAAAAACCAGAAAATCTCACAGTGGCTACTGCTCCTTCCTTAGCCTGCCAGACCCTTTGAAGTTCAACTGGAATTCAATGATCGGGCTAAAATGAAAACACCGGATTCGATAGTTTTTTTTTTCTATAATGGGAGGCAAAGATAAGTCACCAAAAAGCCATCTGTGTTCATGTATGTTTACATAATTATTACATATTGCTTGCGGAATCAATATAGAATGTGTAATAAAGCATGAGATGTAGCTAAATTGTCCATTATAATCACGAAAAACACATAAAAATGTGTTTACCGGTTAATTTCCTCGATAACAACACTAGACCATAGACAAATCGTCACTTATGTAAGTAGCCCCATGTTAGGTGTTTCTTTATACGGTGAAAACGAATTTCAGTGACGGGATGGATTAGGGGACGACTTAAGCTAGGAGTTCCCTGGTTAGGTTAGGTTAGGTTATGGTTGGTGACAACGGGCAAGACTAGTAGACGCTTTACAATCATATAGGAAAGCTTGATTCGTTTGGTCGGTCCGATGGTCCGAAATAGCGAGGATACAATGGAGTAAGTTGAATGGCGAAGGTACACACACACACCTGAAGTAGCTTTTACCACTCAACATTGGGTTGATTATGATGATTGCATGTATAAATTACATCCAACATACAAGCAGACACCTTTTGGCCAAAAAGATAGGCAGTGCTTAGACTAATCCCAAGTCAACTTTGGCATGCCATAATCTTCATAATTAATTATTCTTTATTGCACACATATATTTAAAATGTTACACTAAGAAAAAAACATAATGGTTGCACAAAGCGAGTTATCTCTGAAAAGAGATTTCTTCCAGCAAATCAGGGCATGATAGGAAAATGTATCACAAAAGGGTAGGCAGAGCATAATATCTACTTTACTAAAATACAGATAAGTAAATGAAATATCTATAAATACGGAATTTAAAATACCTATAAAACAGACTACTTAATAAGGCCTACAATGGATAAATTATCACCAAAAGTTACAGCAAATATCAGGGCAAAATACTGTGGTAGCTTAGGTGAAGGGTAAAGGGGGTGAGCGAAGCGAAGTAATAACAGCAAAAATGCATAAAACATAAACTTAAGTACAGACAGCATGAAGAGAAAAATAGCTTCATTTCTACAGTATTTCATGAGACGCAATTTGGTGATAATTTATTCCATTCTGGCAGTCATTTCGAATTTATTGGTAGTGAAATAAGTGCGTTTATGGTAATCGTTTAAACACAAGCCCTTAATAAGTACCAATGCATACATATACCTGGCTTTTACCCGGTTTTTTAAAGAGACAAGAGTGGACCTGTCTCTTATTTATAGTGCAAGGAAGTGCATTCCACAGTCGGACCGCCTGCTACCTGAAGGAGTGCTCATATGCCGAGGTTCTATGCCTTGGAGTGGCTAAGGGTGAGACCGTGTGTTATTTATGGTGCCGATCTATGTTATGGAATGTCAATCAAAGTAGACCCAAGATATGCGTTCGGGATTTACTGTAACGTCCACAAGTAAGTCTACTAACTTCTAGAACCATACCATTTATGAGTAACTAAGTACACGTACGTTATAATTTGCGACTCGAAAAACAATGAAACTGGGTACAGATATATAAATAGATTCGATAATCAACAACTTGTGAACGAGTTACGTAAAATTAACTGGCAACCGGTTATGGAGTTAACCAATCCGAATGATATATTTGATTGCATTACAAATCAGTTTTCGCAGGTGTATAAAAATTGTAAAAAGAAATGTAAAATAAAAATAGGTAAACGTAACGATTGTAAATGGGCAAATAGTCGTTTAATTTATATGTGCAAAAAAAAGGAAGAGCTTTTTGAAATTTGGAAACAAGATGAAAGCAACAAAGTAAATTTATTATTGTATAATAGGTATAGAAATCTCGCAAATAAATATATAAATAAGACTAGAAATAAGCATATTAAACAGACTATATCTGATAACTTTCAAAATTCAAAAAAAGTATGGCAAATTATTAACTGTGTCTGTGGTAAAATTTATAAGTCCTTAGATGACGTTATATTAAAACATTTTAAGGATGATTTAAAAACAATTTGTAATAAATTTGCATATGGTTTCTCAGATAACATTAAAAATTTAAGCACGAGTTGTGATGTTAAGTTGTTATCAGATAATTCGTATCAAAAGGAATCAAATATTTCAATCAGATTTAAGTGTGCAACAAATAAAGTAATACATAAAATAATTAAAAGCATGAATAAAAATAAAAGTCCAGGTATTGATAGCATAAGAGTAAAAGACTTATTAAGTATAAGCGAAGAGATAACTCCAGTAATTAGTCACCTAATTAATGCGTGTATTTCCACGTCACTCTATCCTGACCAGCTTAAAATAGGCATAATCAGACCTGTGCATAAAAAGGGTTGCTATAGCAATGTAGACAACTATAGGCCTATTACAATATTATCTTGCGTCGATAAAGTAGTTGAGAGATACCTCGGTAACGAAATAACAGATTTCTTAACTAAGAACAAATTAATTAATGACAAACAGTACGGGTTTCAAAGAGGGCGTAGTACCTCGCAGCTGCTTTCTCGATTTGTCGATGAGGTCAACCATCACCTGGATAATCGAAATCAGGTGCTGGTTGTCTTCATTGACTTCAGTAGGGCATTTGATGTCTTAAATTATAATATGCTTTTTTCTAAGTTGCAGCAGATTGGTGTGCGGGGCCCAATGTTGGAATGGTTTCGAGATTATCATAAAAATAGACATACATTAGTCAGTGTAAATGGGTACACAAGCGATCCTATTCCCACAGAACAGGGAACGGCCCAGGGTTCAATCTTGGGACCAACAGAATATCTGGTCTACGTTAACGACATGTGCAGTCTCTTCCAAAACGGCTCCGTGTACCAATTTGCTGATGACACATGTTTGGTTGCGCACAGTAGGGACATTTTTGAGGCGCAGAGAATTATGCAAAACAATTATGACTTACTATGCAAATGGGCACACGATATGGGTCTTGTTATTAATGCCAATAAAACAAAACTTTTGCATATAAGATCACCCTACATAAAATGTCTTACTGATCCAACTGTAGTATCACATAGCCACCAATGTTTGCATGACCAGCCTGTCTCATGTAGCTGTGAAAAACTTGAACTAGTGAGTCAGCATACTTATCTGGGCCTCATCATTGATAAACATCTTAATTGGAAACCTCAGGTAGAATACATATGTAACAAATTGAGATCACTTCGTGCTAAATTTTCTATCCTTAAATTTAAATTACCTTATAATATACTAAGAATGTTGTACTTATCATTAGGTGAATCAATAATAGGTTATGGACTCAGTAGTTATGGTCGAACATATAAAACTAACATTGACTTAATATACAAACTTCAACTAAGCATACTTAAAACAATTATCCCAAAATATTTAATAAACAAATATAAAGAAGATGAAATAGGGTTGTTGAAGCACTGCAGAATTATGTCAGCTTACAATAAAATTAATTACCAAATAGTACTTGAGGAATACCATCACATTGAGTCCCTAACTGCTAGAGTTAGGCATAGTAAACTGCGCAAACTAAACAGTACACCAATGTTTGTTCTACCTAAATATAATAATGAATATGGTAAAAGGACGTGAAAATATACGCTACCCAACATATTAAACAGGCTTCCGCATACATTGCAAAACAGTATCTTAAAGAACTACAAGACCTGTAAACATTTATTAAAAAAACACTATATATTGGGATCAAGTGAATGACTTTATAATGCTGTAATGCGACTCATTCGTGCAAGCATAAACAAATAGGTTTAAAGCGCGTCTAGTTTATTTTTTTAACTATTGTATTGTTATGTGATGATGAACACGCAGGGAACTTGTATGAAATGTTCAACACTTTCTGAATTTTACCACGAAAATACTTAACCGATGAAAAATTCACCAAGTTGTTATTACGTCCACAAAGATTTGCAGAGGGTTTGGCCCAGAATTCTTTATTAAATTGTGCCAAAACTATATTGGATGGTATTCCGAATAGCCGAATAGAATTGGAGTAAAGAAGTCAGTTGTCGAAGTGTTTCTATCTTTTCATAAGTTCTTACATTTAAAGAAACAGGCTTTATTATATGTTGGTAAGTAAAATAGTGATTTAATTATTATTATTATTAAATATTTATTTGAGATACATACAAATATATAAATGTATATATATTTATGTATTCACAATAACAAATATTATCTATACAATTGATTTAACTTCCAATCCATCAAATAAGAAATAATATTAATTTAATTTTCAATCGATTAATACAAACTAAATCAACATTTTCGCCCAATGGTGGATGAAAGGGCCATCCCATCTCTCAGCAGATGCCTCGAGGATACCGTTATCGCTGACACGCATTCTGCCCAGCAATGACGCAGCTCTCTTCCTCATTATCGCGTGGAAGCCATCATCAGTGCGCGGGTCTGCGAACATCGCTTAACCACTGCTTAAGCGCTGCAGAGTATAGGTTGAAAAATGAAACCGACAACATTACTAAAAATACTATTTATTTCAATTTCATGGTATCTATATTGCAATATATGTAATTCCTAGTTAAACTTAAACTAGACTAAAACTACATCAGTCACATTTGGCCACAGAATTTCATATTAAAAACAACCTTGTTGACTTAGGACACTTCGTTCACATATCATAAAACATTTGACGTCTTTTTAACATACGTCAGAGGCTCAGCTGATCCCACTTTTAGCAAGTCCACACATATCATAAGATACCTTTGTCATTCTCAGATTTTCCAATATGAACGTGTATTGTGATAGCTTCATCAGTTTCGGACTTCATGACAACATCATTCCATTGGACCTCTGCTTTTTTGCTATATGTCTCATTTTCTATCATGACTGCCGATTTAGTACTAAGAGCTTTGCTTTGGAATTCTATCAAAGCGCAATACTCGCTTTTCTTTGCGTCCTTTATATCAGCTGTATAACCGAGCTTTCTCCTCATGACTTCGACTCTAACGTGGTAGTTATAAATGCATACTTTGATGACAAAAGCGCTCTTATGGTGTAGTAAGATAATCTTGTATTTAGTTCTACAGCAGGCGGTTTTCTTGAGTTTAGTTTGGAAGTTTTCGATCAGTATTTTGATCTTTTGAGAGTAGACTGCTATGATGTTGTGTGTCCCTTGCAGGTGCTCGGATAGTTCTTCGAAGGCTACTGTACAGCAGTTGGTGGCTACAGGGCAGGTAATCTGGTCAAACTTGCAGTCTTCTTCGTGCTTCACTCTGGTAGTGGCGGTGAGGAACTCTGTGCAACCGCGTCTGTGGGTAAAGACAAAATTCGTGTTAAAAATATACAACACATAGCGGCACGCTTTTCCCTTGCGTTACAGCGGGCTAGCCAAACGCCACATCTACAGAGATTATGAAGGTTTCTTCAAGAACGATCATCAATGACCGTTAAAATACATGTTCATATTTTCTATTTCCTGGATAAGTAAGCTCATTGTTCAGTGATTAATTGGGTCATATATAAAAATACTCGTCGATATCAGAATACGGTATTTGACAAGGTAGTCCAATAAATCTAGAAACGTTTAACAATATTATAATTGTATATTTCCAGCAGTTGTATTTTATGAACTCAATTTTGTGGTAAAAAGACAGCATTTGACTATGACGTCACATGCTAGTATTTCATAGTACTCGTGAAAAAAATTATCATTTTGACAGTTCTTAAAAAATATATCTATTTTGGGTAGCAGTCTAATATCGTAGTGTATATTTACAGCAGTTATATTGTATAAATATTGTATTGTATAAAATTGTACATACAATTTTATACAATACTTTTCGCTTTAATATGAATCAATGTAATGTGCCACATCGTCACATTACAATATTTACATAAAACACGCGAAATGAATCTGTGTTCCGACGGTTCATAATAATAAAATTCGGTCAAAGTGCGCTCACACACGAAGGGCTCCGTACCATTGTACAAGAAAAAGCGCAATAAACACGGCGCTTGTCTGGAGAATATTGAAGACCCCTTTAATTTTTAGGATTCCGTACCTTAAAAGGAAAAAGGGACCCTTATAGGATCACTTTGTTGTCCATCTGTATGTAACAACCCTTTTTCTCTAGAACGCGTGCAGGTATCCAATTGAAATTGATGACAATTATCCAGGTCCACAAAATAAAAAATACGGCCATGTATGTCTCAAATTTTCTGAACTTGCTGAATTTGCTTGATATTCGCAAGGGCATCAAAACCTATAGGGTACTTCCGGTTGACCTAGTATCATGAAACTTGGAAAAAAACAAGGTCTTACAGCACAGGTAAAGGGAAAAATCCGAAAACTGTAAATCGTAACTGTAAACCGTCGGCCTGTCTGTCTATCAAGAATCCTTTTCTCAGGAACGCGTGGAGCTATCAAGTCAAAACTGACACCAATCGCTCAAGTCTGTAGTCTCTTGAAGTTTAAAAAAAATAAAATATCTATGTGTTTGACACCCTTCCTTGCTAGTATCAGGAACTTTTTGATCGCCTTGACAAATGCCGTCGTTTATATCAGAAGTTTGCTGAATTTGCTTGATACTCGCGGTAAGACTCGAACCCAGAACCTCGGCTGTGTAATCCACATAGGTACTAACTTAACTGAGCTAACTTACTTGCGCCCCAGTTTAGACTCGCGAAGGTTAGCAATTCTTTCAAGGGTCAATGCATTCTCTACTACAACAAGATACCTCTGGAGATCTTGAAATTGCCATTTGAGCAATTTAAAATCCATGTTAAAGCGACTTTGTCGAAAAAGGGATATTACTATGTTCAAGATTACTTAAATGATGACTCTGTATGGGGTTAATCTGGCTCAACACAGACCTTGCTGTTAATAATTTTGTCATTATTTATTCCTGCTTATTAATTATGATAATGACTAAATATTATATTTTGTATTAGTTAAGCATAAGCAATTTTTAAAAAGAGATCTAAAAATCAATCTGTGGGAGTTTCTACGCCCATCTTCTCCCACAGTGGTCCAATGTAGAGAAGTGGCAAAAAATGACGATTGCTAAGTATATGTAAATATCTACAGTAATAAAGAACTTTGGAATTTGGAATTTGGAATTTGAATATGATATTTGAAATTGAAACTCTTACGAATTTTCCCTTCTCCTTCAAGCTACAAATGCCTGCGGATGGATTAGCTAGTGAATACTCTTACATCACATGCGCAATATCATTATATTCACACACTGAACACACAGTCATGTTATACATTCACATAGGCTGTTTTTGTATGTAGGTGTGTGTGACTATGTCTGTATAGTGTAGTGGCGCGGATAAAGTAGTTCGCGTGTATACTTAAAATACGCATCTGTTAAAATTCTGATTACCTACATTTGAGGTAGAATTTCTGGCTCGAGTTAGATTCGGTGGCGGCTAAATGAGATCTAACTCGATTTAGCCCTGAAGACCTGTGCCCCTCTTTAGGAATATTAACACACCCTTTAGATGAATAATAATAATAATAAGTAAATACGGCTCTTATTCTTATCGCATATGAAAAATACTGATTTGTACAGCTATAAAACCGGTCAAGTGCTAGTAGTGCAAGTAGGACATCGGACCCGCACATGAAGGGTTCCATACCATTAATAATAATAATAATAACACCTTGGACACTATTTACACACATTGATCTAGCACCAAACTAGGATTCCCTGTATCTTGGGTACTAGACAACGATACACATACTTATGTAGATAAATATTATACTTAGATAGATAAATACTATACTAGACGACCCGATTGGCCGAGTCGGTAGTGACGCTGCCTACGAAACCAAGGGTCCCGGGTTCGAGTCCCGGTGGGGGCAAATGTTTGTTTGATGAGAAGGAATGTTTGTACCCTAGTCATGGTTGTTTATCTATCTAAGTATAATATTTCTCTATATAAGTATATATATCGTTGTCTAGTACCCAAGATACAGGGAATCCTAGTTTGGGGCTAGATCAATGTGTGTAAAAGGTGTCCAAGGTATTATTATTATTATTATTATTATTATTATTATTATTATTATTATTATTTAGATACATTGTACGGAAAAACTTAAAATGACAGACGTTTGTACGAGTACATACATATATCTATGTAATTTTTAATAATAAAATATTAAATACTAGTTAGGACTTTGAGTAATAACGTATACATTATTACTTAAATAATTAAAAATATTTTCCGATAAGATCGGGAGAGTCCATTTTCACCGATAAACAAATAAATCAAAATGGCTAAGATAATGGCCATACCAATAATTTCTTCTATAGGTACTTCTTTTAATTCTTGAAAATCGGCATGTTTCATTATTTGTTGCTGTTGCGGCAACAGAAATGCACATTCTGTGAACATTTCAGCTCTCTACCTATTTCGGCTGATCCCATAGAGCCCGGTGACGGACTGACGGACAGACGGACAGCGGAGGCTTAGTAATAGGGTCCCGTTTGACAGGCTATCAAAACCCTTAGGGTACTTCCCGCTGACCTCTATAATCATGAAATTTGGCAAAAGCTAGGTCTTTTAGCGCAAATAAAGGGTAAAATCCGAAAACTGCAAGTGTTTTCAGAACCCTTGGTAAGCGAGTCCGATTCGCACTTGACCGTTTTATTTAAATTGCGTTTGCCTATAGTTCATTATTTGTTGCTGTATCGGCAACAGAATATTATATTCTAGGAAATTTCAACTCTACCTATTAGGGTCCATGAGGTACAGTCCGCTGTCGGACAGACAGACGGACGTAAGGTCGGAGGGTCCTACGGATCCCTAAAAAGTATCCACATATGTATGTTGACTACCCTTGTCAAGTAGCCATTTTCTTTTGATGTGGAATTATTGGGACCTTAATGGTTTCAGAGGTAAGGGAGTAATAGGTTATGTATTATTAACGCTTAAGCTAATTTCGTTCAATCCCGGGAGAAAGTGCAAGGCCGGATTAGATTAATTTAATATTTAGTAGCAATTCTGTTGAGGCAGTAAGCTCATGCCGCATGTTCTAGCAATATACAGGTTGGGCAAATAACAGGTACTTAAATACTTTATTTAAAAATAATCTATGAAATATTGCGTACTAAAGAAGTTATAAGTTTTTTTTTAGTATAATATGAAATAATCTCAGACAATGGTGCTCCTCTAGAGGTAAAATAATTCGATTATCTACATAATATATATCTACATATATATATATAATAATCGAAAATTATTAATTGATTCATTAGATTAGATTTCATTAGATGAAATAATGTAAGAAGCAAATTGAATATTATTGAAGTCTGAATATTCGTATCTCCAGTATCATTGATGGCCAATACACTTTAATGTAATTAAAGGGTTATTTAATTCATTTAAAAGATATAATAATCGAAGAGAAGGTAAAGCAATAAAAATAAGAGTAATAGCTGGAAGAATCATTCAAATTAATTCAATCACTTCTGCCATGCTAGTAGCATGGCACATGTGAACCCTTTTCATTGAGTTTTTCATTGCATTTTTACACATTTGCTGCGTTATGTCTCGGATATTTTGATCAATTGTTGAAGGTTGATTGGCATGTATTCATACAAACAGCCCTTCAGAATGGCCCACAGAAAAAAGTCACAAGCTGTCATATCCGTGGATCTAGGGGCCCAATCAATGTCACCGTTTCTCGAAATGAATGGACCCGAAAACGTTATTTTTCATGTCTCGATTGTGGTTTTAATAAGACACATTGTTCAGTCGTAAAACGCTACATAGCCAATTTGCCGTATCTTCACAAAATATATTTCAGGAATTCATGAAACAACAGTCATATATGCACAATCATGTCACAAAGACAACATTCATACCGGTTATCAGGTATCGAATAACTTGCTGAACGTGGTGGACAACTGTGCTTCTGATACCTCGTATAGGTAAAGGAGTGACGCTATGTTATGTTTGATTAAAATAACTTTGTTGTACATAATAAACATTTTATTAGCATTAGATCAAATGCGTTTGAATAAGTTTAATTTATCAATATTTGCAAAGCAGTACCACCTTGCTCTTGAAAGTAAATAAGTGCTATCGGATTGATTATATTCAATTTGTGCCATACAATTCTTTGTCTTCACAGGATCGTAAAACTGAAGTGGATAAATCGCAATTTAATAGGGCTTCAATGTTAAAACTCAAAGGAATATTGAGAGATTTTGCTCCTGAAAATATTTAATGACTGATTATAGATCGAATCGAATACGATTACTTTCTGAACCTTTTACTGAAATGGCGTGTCATGTTGTTTTTATTACCATCAGACTCGTAAAATCTTTAAAGAGCATTGAAACGCAAGTGTCGCTTATTAGGTATGAAAAGGATGCTATTTTTTTACTTTTGAAACTTTTATACTAATCTATATCAAAGGTGTTAGTTGTATATAGATCTTGTGTATAGTTATTATCACAAGTGAGATATTGAGAGGTGAGCTGCTCCAATTTTCATAGCATAAATATAGCAATCATTACTTTTCACCCGTTTTGTTTTTATCGCCTTAGGCATATTACCATAGGCAATCCACTTTTTCTTTACACGATTTTTGACGGGACCCATAAAACACGCTTTACATCGTACACTTTATTTGAGTGGGTCTTTGTCTGTGTTCAGCCAATAAAGTTACCCCAGTAACTATGTGGTTGTGTAAATAGATCGTTAAACGGGATTAAATGAGCGTAAAGGTTCCATAGATCGCTGGTTTAGATTGGCGGATGATCCAGGGTCCGCTTTGAGATAAATTGGATATCGCGCTCTTACTTTCTTCGGCAATATCATCATCATAGAAATATATCAGGCAGTTATGAGATTAGTAAGTATGCTCTTGTATTTCTTGTTGTTATTATGATTCGCATTTGTTTGCTTTGCTTAGTGTAATATTGAATATCTGGCTAAATGTTGTGTCTACATTTGTGCCTCAGCCACCCCGTGTAGGAAAAGCCGTGACGCTGTCTTTCTTTGTATGGATTTTTGAATAATGCTTTAATATTTATGGTTACGCTACGCTTCAAGTGGTATTGGTATATCAGAAACCTATCTACTTCTTCTATCGGCAAACGGTTTGCTGGATCAAATCTCTTGTTTTTTATATTCACCATTTACGCACAGACTCATACATAGCTTCTGTCAAAGCTTTTAATGTTATTTCATGTTATATAAAAAGTCTGTTTGTATTTATATTAATATGTATACAAAGTGCAATTCATAATTGGCCATATTTAAAGTTTATATTGTTAATTTACCATAGTTGACAGGATTTGTGAATTTGTGTTAAATAAATATAATAAAAATAAAATAAAATCAATATCAGAAACCGGCCAATTGGGTGTCGGACTTCGCACGTTTAGGGTTCCGTACCAAAGGTAGAATATAAGCCTAATAATGAGGGAAATTTAACGCAAAAATCTCATTTATTAATATGTTGGTATTAGTTAGTAAGTGACCTTTTGTAATTTTTCGATTAAAAATTTCGGGGTAGGGGGGGAAAGGGTACCTGACACCACTCCTATGAAAAGGTAATGCACCGTTCTTGAGGAAAAAACTTTTTAAACCTCACTTTTAGGTTATATTTACTTAATTTTCACTACGAATGTGACGTATGTCGCATTATTATTTCGAAATTGCCTTAGCTCCGGCTACTACGGGGCTGCGGCAATGCCCCCGCACTGCAGTACACCCACGCTCGCCTCCGCAGCCTCGGCTTGATGGTTGGCTTCGCCGACCAACCTCGGCCGCTCCGCTTCACTCGATGCGCGGCAGTGCGTGGTCGCCTGCGCCCCTCCGCGCCTTCAGCTCATAAAAAACACCCTAGAGTCTAGTCACAAGAGTGCCTAGGAAGGACTGACTAGGTAGTGGGGTGCCCTGATTCGGATTTTATATTCCAAATCGCCAAAACTGAGAATTTTCTGCGAAATATGCATGAAAGGACATGGTCAAGTTCAATGTCCTCGAGTTCAATAAATTTTGAATGACATCGAGCGTAAAAATAGTAAAACTGTGAATGTTCTGCGAAATATACACCAGCGGTCAAGTTCAAGATCAAGGTCAATGGCCACGAATGTACATTTTACGACATCTAACGTTAAAAAATTGCAAATTCGCGTTTCCCCGCCCTAATACTCCCACATCCTCACGGTCCCGAATGCTTAAAAAGGCGATAAACTTTCCGACGGTTCGCGTATTTTGAAATCATTTATAAATCTACTAATAAAGCATACAAAAATCAGCAAAGGCATCTGAAACGGCCAGCTTTCTAAAGACTAGCCGTACGTAAATAATAATAAACATTATAGCCAAATTATATGGTCATAGGAAATGTCAAAAAAAAAGTTCTTGGGTACAAAGTTTTGTAAAAAAACTGACTTTGTTGTCTTCTCATTCCTATGGTTTCCAATATGTTTTATACCAAAAAATACAGTAATTACCTACGTAACTAGGTTTATACAACAATACCCTACTCGATGGGGTAGCTCAATATTTTTTCCCGCACCCCTTTAGCTATATGAGAGACCGGCTTAAAAACATTTAAAAATATTTTTGACAATTTTTATGGTTTTAGGTCAACAAGATGTTTTACTGTGGAAATATGAAAACAGTAGCTCTAACGTTTGGCTGTAAAGCCTGTGTGGCAGTAGACGGACGAACTGCCGTACGGACACAGCAATAGGGCTCCGTTTGGACCCTTCGGGTACGGAACCCTAGAAAGGCGCCATATTTAACAGGGTTTGGAGAAGCCCGTGAAAGGGCTGAATTATTTCCAGTTGAGGACACAAATTTAAGGCCCTTCCTCTTAACCCTTTATAAGGCATAAACAAGCAGAATTTTTCATTGGTTTTTGAACTTATTACCAAGCCATATGGTTGAAAATATAGTACGTATATAGTGGAAAGAGCTCATAGAAGAGCTAAGGGCACAGATCACTTCGCTTACTCCATCAGACGAGTTTTATTTTTGTTATATTTTTTGACCTCTTTGACATAATTCGAGTGTAGAGCAACACGTTAAATTACATGAATACTTGTTAGACATATTGGTATATGTTACTGCAAAAAATGTTACACATAATTTAACCTCACTATAAACGTCAAATCCACTCTTTATTTGTTGCTTCGTCAACTATGATTCTGAATTATAATTGTCAAACTTAGGTTTAAATAAAGAGTCAATTCGGGTAGCTGTTTTCTTGGCTGAAAACAAATGATAAGTACCATTTTAACAAGCCATCTCCTTCATAATATATAATGCATTTTTTTTCTCTGTTAACATGAATCTTTGCGTACCTTTCTGCCCTTGTTATCGCCCTAAGCACACGAAGACATTTTATTAAGTTTCTGGGTCGTTGGCTACATGCGGAGTTGCTTTATTCGCTGAGTTATGTTGCGGGAGTCGGGGCAGGGTCGTGAGATGCAGGGCGTATCTAAGTAATGTGGCGGTATGTACGACCGGAGTTGACCTTCGGTTACGTGTTAGTGAAATGACAAACAAAACCGGCAGCGTCACGCCTTTTCCCATACGGGGTGGCAGGGACAATGGTACACAAACATAAACATTTATTATACAGGCATTCTGACTCGCACACTACGATGGGTATCCATAGTGTCGTGGGAACCGAAATATCACGACCGACATCACACACATATAAACAATTAAGCTCTCGGTATTATGTTGACTTTATCTCCAGCCGGGGATCGAACCCGGGACCTCTCGCATGGTAGGCAGAGCCACAACCGCTGCGCCTCAGAGGTCGTCGATAGTTAATTTGCGTGTTCACCGGGATTCGAATATTTTTATATTCGTATCTCCTGCTTGACAGGCGAGCGGGTAACCACTTGACTTTGGTCGTTTTTTTAGAAACGGAAACCACATTTAAACGTTTATCATTCGCCTGTGGTTAACGTTATCTATTACATAAGAATGTGCATAAAAACGAACAGTAATAGGCTTTTAATTCGATATAATCAAATTGTGGTATCAATCAATAGTATGATTTTGCGGTCACGGACATTGTGACGGTCAATGTGACGAATTAAAATGTTTTAAAGTTTTCCTCAATAATATTCTGCGCTCAGTTGTTAGTCAATTAAATAAAATTGTAATTTTACGGTATCAATGGTTACCACTACTAACTATTGTTAGCAATTAAGTGAAAACGGAAAATTGACCATGTATCAATTTCCTCAATAAACCCATAAAATAAAATTTCTACAATTCTCAATCTTGTTTAAAACCTTAAAAAGTGTTATACTTTATAGTCTTCAAGTATACTTTTGTCCATGAAGTATGATGATATTTCCTTATGAGAATCTTAATATTGTGATATCATCGCTGTGTATTCTCAACCCGGTCAACGACAGCATTCGGTATTTCCTTGTTATCGTGAAGGTTACTGTGGTAAAATAAAAAAACGGATACATCTTTTCCACAACCCACCTATTATTTCTATAATTCTGTAATACTGCAGCGCGGTGGCGGCGCAGGGATGCGCGGGCGCATGCATCTATGCGCTTCATCACGCGCAGCGAGACACGCGGCGCGAGAAGCTTCTTCACAAAGATGTGCCATAAGAGGCATCGATCAACCCCTGCTGGGTATTGCCCTCTTTTGAATTACGCCTTCTACGCCGGTGCGAATCTGCCGCATCCGCTACTTACCAGCTGTGAATATTTCACCTGTCAATCTAGGTGTAGCTCGATTTGTGATGAGCATGATAATAATAATACGAAACGCCTACCTATAGTTCCTACATGGCAGCCGCAGCTCGTTGACGAGCCGCTGCAGCGCGGCGCAGGGCTGCGCGGGCGCACGCAGCGGAGCGCGGCACCACGCGCAGCGCGACACGCGGCGCGAGCAGCGCGTGCACCAGACGCCGCCGCACCACGTGCAGGCGCAGGGGCCGCAGCACTGGAACAGTGAACAAATAAGTAAACATGGCTAAGTTCAAAAACTAAAACCCGACTACTAAAAAACACAGCACTCTCAAGAGTATGAAACCTTTGACCGCCGAACGGTCAATAAGCTTAGCAGTTAATATAACATATATTTTTGGCATCAAGCCATTTTAATTTGATATTCAACACGGCCTGTTAAAAAAAACGACTTATGGTTCGAAAAGACTTTTTAGTCCTCGCCTTCGGCTCGTGCCGTAAACTTCTCGGTTTTTTTTTTTTTTTTACTTTATTACTGTAGATATTTACATATACTTAGCAAACGTCATTTTTTGCCTCTTCTCTACATTGGACCACTGTGGGAGAAGAAGGGCGTAGAAACTCCCACAGATTTATTTTTAGATCTCTTTTAAAAATAGGTTGTGCTTAACTAATACAAATATGAAAAATTTTGGTTGGTAAATACCCTCTAAGGAGTTTAACGCAGATTTCGACCACAGAGGCAGCTGTTACTGCATATTTCGGTTATGTGCATTCTATCCTTAGTTACGGTATTGTCTTTTTCGGAAATTCTACTGATAGGGATAAAATATTTAGGCATCAGAAAAATGTATTAGGGACATCGCTGGCAAAAAGATGGCAAGCTGAACACTTTACTTCAAAAAATTAGACATTCTTACTTTTCCCTTGATATTTACCCTAGAGTGCTTAATGTTTGTTAAGACAAACTATCATACACGTTTTATAGAACGAAATATAATTCACACAAGAAATCTACGTAATAAAAACCATATAGTACTTCCTTCTCCTAAATGCGTGCTTTATAGAAATAACGTTTTCTATGTCGCCATAAAATATTTAAGCTATTACCAAATGCTATAAAAACTTTGGATTTTCATTTTTTTAAACGGTTACTAAAAACTTAAAACATAAAATGTACTATGATATCAATGAATACTTTCTGATTACTCAACACATCCGCGTCGAAGTAAATGGGCTGGATTGAGTTTTCTTGCCGTTTCTTTCTCGTCTTAGCCCACGGTTTGTGAAGCGGTGTAGCATTGCAATATTAGTATACTTAGAGTCATAAAATAAGTCTAAAATACAATACTTATACTGATACTGATTTAAGTTGTAAATATTTCCACTACTCTAAATATGTTTAGATTAAATTTAGAATACTGGATGTACAAATTTAAGGTTAACATTTGTACACCCAGTACAACTAGGTACCATCATTTGAAACATTGTAAATAATATAAAACCGAGTTACTAACTATGATGAACCAACAAAAAAATTTGCATTTGTATTATTTGTATATGGACTGACCACCGGCCAGATGGAGCCGGCATAGCTGGTAGGCAGTGGATGCTCAGGGGAGGCTCAGGACCAGATCTGATGCCGTAGTAAACATGAGGCCTATATCCGGCAATGGGTGAATGTGGTCTGATTAATGATTATGAAAATCCAGGCAATGGCGTTGATATCGATTCAAGAGGCGTCACAAAACTAAGGAAACTCATAAAAAAACGAGTTTGAAAATGGAACATATGGCAACCGAACAAGATTTGTCGGATTTCAAGCTGTCTGTGTCTGTGTGGTTAATAGTTTGTAAGTTAGTTTTGACGCTGATAAGATTTAGCATAAGACCGGTGTAATGCAGCGTTTCTTAGTAAAGAATACTTTAAATTGTGTCCAAAACATAAAAATAGTTTTATCTGTTTGAGACTTACTATGCCAACAGGCAGATTATGCGTCGTTTGTACCATCTGGGACTCGGTAGATCTAAGCTCTCGTTGAAACCTAAGAAAACATCTTCTTTGATCAGTTCAAATAGAGGATGACAAGTTTTCAATTATGCTCAGTCATTGGGTCATAAATAATCTAGATCTAGTATTTTCATCATTTAAATTGAAACCTAAGTTGTTAATGTCATTATGATTATTCAATTGAAGAGTATTTTTTGACGAATCGTGTTGAATTAATTAGGTTATGAAAAATAGCATCACTAAAAGAGCTAGGTCTTTCTTGAGGTCATACATAATTAGCAGATTAATTCAAATTCAACGTTTGTTCGTGATTATTTTCACAATAGAATGGATAAGTAGGTATAGTATCAGCACAATGTTGACGTGTGTGAAGGGGGAAGGGGGGGGGTTGCAATTTGTCTCTACATTCCAATCAAAGGGACTTTATGATGGGGAAGCAAACTGTTGCAATAATTCCACGTAGAGTAATTTTTTAGGGTTCCGTACCCGAAGGGTTCCAAACGGGACCCTATTACTAAGACTCCGCTGTCCGTCCGTCCGTCTGTCACCAGGCTGTATCTCACGAACCGTGATAGTTAGACAGTTGAAATTTTCACAGATGATGTATTTATGTTGCCGCTATAACAACAAATTCTAAAAAACAGGATAAAAGAAATATTTAAGGGGGCTCCCATACAAAAATTCTTTCAATACCACATACAAACTTATGGATGCACCTGGTTACGTACATGGAGTGTGAAAGTAACCGCACCAATAACTTTGTAAACAATATTTTGCTGTGTAAAATCCAAACTATTCACTCCACACCATCGCTTCCATTGAACGTTGGTACGGAACCCTTCGTGCGCGATTTAGACTCGCACTTGACCGGTTTTTTAGATAATGAACTCATATTTTTTACAGCTTTGATGAATTTATAGAATTAAAATAACCAGCCCTTTTTTGAGTACAATTATATGATTATTGTTACTATGAGTATATTGACATAACATTACTGCTGGGATTTAATAAAACTGACAAAATATAATTTAATTAAATACTATTCGCCATTATATTATAAATAAGATATTTCACGATATTATGATGGATTTTGTAATATTTTCTTGTCATGATAATGAAAATCATAAAGAAATTATGTCTATGTCTACGACTATGTCAGAGTAAAGTAAGCAAAAGTTTCGTAAATATGCGTTTAATTACAAATTAATGCAAATTTATGCAAAGGTTTCGACATTCAAAGAAATGAATTGTCCATATACCCATAGAACCTCGTATGAATGAAACTCTTTGTTGCTGTTGACAGTTTTTATCGAGTTATAAACCTCAATTGAATGAAACTCGTTGTGTTACAAACGTTCAGTGCCCTATACTAAAAAGTTTTTGCGTAATCGTCCCCAAAATTCCAAATTCCAAATGTCTTTATTACTGTAGATATTTACATATACTTAGCAATCGTAATTTTTTGCCACTTCTCTACATTGGACCACTGTGGGAGAAGCAGGGCGTAGAAACTCCCACAGATAGATTTTAGATCACTTGTAAAAGTTGCTTTAGCTTAACTAATACAAATATTACATTATCATTATGATAATCAATAAGCAGGGATAAATAAATACAAAATTATTAACAGCAAGGTCCGTGTTGAGCCAGTCATGCCATTTTTTAAATATTTTAACCTATATATAATCCATTGTCTATGTGCGAGTAGCTTTGAACGAAAGGTAAACCAACTCCATGGCCTAAACAGACACTGGAGAAGGTCAGTATCACCAGACAAAACAAAAATAACCTTCAGCGAAAGTTGTAAATAATAAGCAGTCTCTTATTTTGTAAATCTGATTATCTTCAAATATTGAAAATCGACGTCTTGTTAGCAATAAAGGGCAATCGTAGTAATATCTGGAAGCTTGATTAAAACAGGAGAAAATACTTTGAATTATATCATGCAACTACTATGGCCTGCTAGATGCAACTATGCAACTCCATACAAGTTTATATGTTTATATCATGCGACTACTATGGCCTGCTAGATGCAACTATGCAACTCCATACAAGTTTATATGGGGTTGTCAAACTTAATAATAGTGCTAATTCGCGTTCCAAGTATCGGGCCTACAAGTCCTAACTACTCTCCCACAGTGGTTCTATGTAGAGAAGAAGCAAAAAATTACGTTTGCTAAGTGTGTGTAAATATCTACAGTAATAAAGACATTTGATATTTTTTATTTTAAAGTTCTCTTAACGCAGTCCATACTAAACGGCTCAGCTATACACCGAATATCTTGCTGTAACTAGGCAGTTTGGCAAACGTAATACCTGGATTACGAAACCAGAAATTACGTACATTGCGTTCTGACATTTGGATGGTATGAGGCACTTTCAGTTTTACATGTGATGATGACGTCAAGATGCTGCAAATGTATCTATAGACAACCTTCAAAGGTCGCAGACATGCTTTCTTACCAAACATAAATTTGTCAACGTGCGACGTCGACCGAGTTCATAATGTCATGGTGTCAAGGAGACTGGCCAGTCTAGTCTGTTCATAGATGTGTCCAAAATTTCTACCACCACAAAGGTTCCTGGTGGTTGAAATTTTAGACATAACCATATTAAAATAAAGTTTATATTAGCTTACACTGCAACATCGCTGTGACGTCATTTGCTGTAGCAGAACAATGCGAAAATGTTGTGTTTTTACTTATCTTGAAGTATTCATGTATTCTATTGCAATAAATTACAGACAAACAGGATGTTATAAAGATTAAATTTGGTACCAATGTAATTTTACCCTGTTGGGTGTAGCAAATTTGCAGTGTAAAGTAGGCATTAAGATCGATACGTATCATCTCAATAGTCTCCTACTCAGCATCTATCTTTACACACAATTTACACCAGTAGTGGTAGTACCACTAGCTAGAAAGCTGGATAAGACTTTACTCGGGTAAACTTGGACAACTCCATACAAAATTTCTTAATCCTCCTTCTAGCTAGTCGCCCTTAGCGATTTGGGCAGTGTCTCCTTCCTTGCAAGTGATACGCCGCGGAAACAAACAGCCTTCGTATTTTACAACACAATAATCCTGTTTTGCACCTTTTTTTAAATTCATGTCCATTTTTTTTAAGAATCCGTCATTGTTTTCATAGTCTCCTTCCAAATCTTCCATATTGCAAATTGAAATAAAAATAGATCAGAACACATTTACGAAACCAAATGACATATCTGAGCTTTTTAACGACTTTTTTATTAATTTAACGAATAATAATGACAACAGTAATCAATCACATACAGCAGGAACTTCTGCTAATTCAGCCCAATCTATCTACTTAACACCTGTAGATGAAAAGGAAGTATATATGGGGATTAAAAACTTAAAAAACACAAACTCTACCGGCTATGATGGTATCGGTACAAAACTAATTAAAATGTGTGCACATCTCCTTGCAAGACCTATGACACATATCATAAACTTAACATTTTCAGAGGGAAAATTTCCAACACGACTTAAACAGTCAATTGTAAAACCACTGCACAAAAAAGGGGATAAATGTGACATGAATAATTACAGACCGGTTACCCTAATCCCTGTCATTTCTAAGATCTTTGAAAGGATGATGTATAAAAGAATATATAGCTTTGTGACACAACTTAACATACTAAAAAAATAACAGTTTGGATTTCGTAAAAAATCCTCTACAACTTTAGCATGCTTTGTTCTTATGAAAAATGTCTTGCAAAGTCTTAATGACAAGAACTCTGTTGCCTCAATATTCATGGATAGAAATAGAAATAAAAATTGTTTATTTTGCCTTAAAAAAAAACAAAACTGAGGAAAGCGAATGCGTAAGTAGGTATATAAGGCAAAAAAGGGAACAGTCTCAGCGTTTGCTACAAGCTAGCACAGTGCTAGCTTGCAGCGCTGGTTTTCAGACAGTCCCTGACTAAAATTAAGAAAACTAAAACTAACTTGGTAGATACTACCACTAAGACTAAAACTAAAACAAGGATATGAGCAAGGCTTTCGATTTCGTATCACATCCTATTCTATTAGATAAACTTTACAAGTATGGTATCCGAGGTAACTGTCTAGAGTGGGTTAAAACCTATCTTAGTCAGCGAACTCAATGCGTCGAAGTAAGCAGGATTATTGATGGAATGAAACAAACCTTCCAATCAAACTATCGTGTTAATAACTACGGTGTACCACAAGGTAGCATATTGGGGCCACTATTGTTCCTGTTGTATATAAATGACCTACCTAACGTAACAAAAAATGACTGCGTACTGTTTGCCGATGATACGACGCTTCTTATTAAATGTAAAAATCGAAATAAATTAGAGACTGAAGTAAGCGAAGCCCTAAACGACATTGTAACTTGGTTAGAGAACAACAACTTAAAGGTAAATACAGAAAAAACTAAAATAATACAATTTCAGACTTGTTACAATAATCATTCCGCACCGAAGCTCTCCATTAACTTTAAAGGAACTAATATTCAAGAAGTCGATTCTACTCTATTTCTCGGGATAGTAATAGATAATCACTGTAATTGGAAAGCCCACATAGACAAGGTATGTCTGAAACTGGACAGATTTGTGTATGTGTTACGACGCATGAGAGAAGTGGCAACGAGATCTGCAACCCTATCGGCATACCACGGATACGTATCGTCGGTACTGCGGTATGGATTAATTATGTGGGGCAACTCTGTTGACGTTGACAGGGCGTTCAAAACCCAGAAAAAATGTGTCCGAGCACTATGTGGTGCAGGGTATTTGGACAGTTGTAAACCTTTGTTTAAAAAAACACAGATTCTTCCCCTACCATGCCTCTATATTTATGAGATATGCATTTTTGTAAAAAAATACCCGGGTATCTTTAAGAAAAACTGCGAAATGTTTAGTGCAAGAGGCAGATTCAAAGATAAATTATATGTACCACCACAAAGGCTACAGTTATACTCTAAAAGTGCATATTGTATGGCAATAAGAATTTATAATAAAATCCCTGATGACATTAAATACCTTACATTTAATCAGTTTAAAACTAAATTATTTAATTATTTAATGGACAAATTATATTATAGAGTAAATGATATACTTACAACGAATCAATCTATTTAAATAATTTTATATTAAACTCTATTTTTAATTCATAACTGATATTGTAAAATATTTGCACACCAAACTTTAGATGGTGAATATGTTGAAACTGATGAATACCAATAATTTTAAGATCACATGTACACATATTTAACAGCAAATAAACAATTTGATTGATTGATTGATTGATAATACATTAATATTTTATGTCACACTATAGCAGTTATATAGTATTATAACAAAATAATATATAAACATTACATTCTATCATGAAATTCTAGAACACACCTGGCCAACATTAAATAACTAGCTCTCATACGAGTAATATTCAGACAAGTCCTAGGCAGTCATCTGAATCAAATATAATTTTAGTTTATTCAGGAACATAGAGCCTGTCACTTTTAAATATTATTTGGGAGCTCATTACACACCTCAATTGCAGCTAATTTTGTAAAGCGAGTGTATGTCACTGTTCTGCTAAACGAAACCTCCAACATGAACCGCTAGCGTTTTACCAACTTACAAAGCTCGATTATATAGAGAGCCTTAAGGGTATGAAGTTTTCACTCCTTTAACGCGGACCTACTGGTTTCCATGCTTGAGTTGATTCCATTTATGATGCGTATAGCTCCCTTCTGAAGGACTAAGATCTTTTAATAACAATGCTATTCCCACACACTGTAAATCCATATAATACCCTGGATTGAAGAAAAGCAACGTATGCCAGCAAAGCTGCTTCCTTTGATGAAATTTTGACCAAAGATCATCAAGGTATAACAAAAACTACTTAGTTTTCCAGCAATTACTTCCGCGTGTTTCTTCCAGTTTAGGTTGCAATCTCTGTAAACATGAGGCATGAGGTACGAACTCTATTTTATTGTTATTGTGTTCAATGTCCAGATGAGGCTTGTGTGTTATAATAATGGAAATGCAACAATTTGGTTTTACTGACCTTTGTGCTAAAGTTGAGCTGATTAAACCAATTGATCGATATTCCAGTAGTGGTATTTATGACTTCGGGTAAATTTGCGTAATCACCACGTGGTGATTACGCGTTTGAACTTGAATAAAACTGACACATCATCCCCATTTAAAATAACCTTGTTTTTGATGAGGGAAAGCAGATAATTTACGTACAGCAAAAATAATGTTGGATCCAAAATACTACCCTGCAGCACACCAACTGTGATTGGTCGACTATTTGATGCTATTTCTTGGACCGTGTTATTTTCAATAATACTGGACAATATAACACTCTGGTGCCGATGATTTCTTCAAAACCAATGATTAGTTGTTATTGACAAATGCTACGTTTTAAGATATCGATGCCAATACATATTTTTTGACGACAGAACTAAATCAAAATTCCTTTTAGATACCAAGAAATAGCAAGTTTTAGTTGAAAAACATATTTTTAGGGTTCCGTACCTTAAAAATGAAAAACGCAACCATTATAGGATCATTCCTGTGTCAGTCTTTTTCGCCCACAGTGGTACAATGTGAAAAAGTGACAAAAAGAACATTTTCTAAACATAGATTATTATTTCCAAAAAATAAAGAGTTTTGAATTTGTCCTTCATAGGACAAATACAATCATGTGTAAAAATAAATAATTAACGAATTCCGAACCGATAAGGTGGCAAATTGGTATACGTTTGTTTTTTTGGGACCCAAACACGAGCGTATTGCGTAAAACAATTAATTTTCAATTTGGGGCAATTTTTGGGAGGCAATTCTGTTAAATAAAAAAATAAAAATTGCAAACTGTGTCGTGTGACATGTCCATTGCTCCTCTTATCTCCAAAACTACTGATCCTAGAATAAAATAAAAAAGTAATATAGGTATTTATCTAAATATAACAGGAAAAATAATTGAGAATTGTGTGGTTTAAAAATACGACAAAAAATATTACTTCCTTTCCCTTCCACCCACGCCTTATCTCCGATACTACTAATCCTACAATTTTGAAAAAAAAAATACCATAGGTTTTTACGTAATTATCCCAGGAAAAATAATGAAAAATTTAAACACGGAAAGTTGATGGAAAATTAATTTTTAATAAAATATGGTTTATATAGGCGGCGCAATGTCTTACAATAGGTACCATATATACAAACTTACAAATGCACCTAATACAAACATGAAAATCAATAGCAGTACAAATCTTACATGCCAATTATTATAAATAATATGCTGGAATAAATAATATCAATATCATTAAGCGAGTTCATCATGGAGTTTAAAAAAACCGCACCAATTACTTTGTAAACAACATTTTGCGTTGTGCGGTGGTACAGAACCCGTCGGGCGCGAGTCCGACTCGACTTGACCGATTATTTCTTATTTATTTTCATATAGTTTCTATTGACGGAAAGGCATGGAAGGAAAGGGATGTCTTCTTAGCATATATTTTTCGGGATTTGGGACTTGTCTCCTTTAAGAGGAATAGCGCTATAAAGAAAGGCATTTGACAATAGCCATCGCGTTAAGTAGGATGAAGTTGGTCAGTAAAACATTTGTGTGATTGACAGGTAAGGTCACGTGACTATTGACTTACAACATGTTAAGCGAAGCCACAACAAGATCTACTCTCTTTCGTCGTTCACATCCAACCGCTTTGAGTGTCACATACCAGAATTGAAAAATCAAAATACAACTTGTGATATCAATCCTTTGTTTGGTAACTGTCCTCATTATGAAGTACACATAATGAATTGTTATTGGAAAATTAATTACTAGGTATAAAATTTAAACGAAAAGATGTCTTTAGGGTTCCGTACCTTAAAAGGATAAAAATTCAACATTATAGGATCGCTTGGTGTGCGTTCGTTTGTCTGTATATCAGTTTGTTTTTAGAAAAGCTTGGGGTATCAAGTTGAAATGAATATGAATTACTTAACTCTGTAATGTATTGTGAAAAATTCAAACTTATAGGAAGGACACCGCAATCAACAGATGTCGCCGTTTATGTCACAATTTTGCTGAATTTGCATGATATTCGCAAGGGAATCAAAACCTATAGGGTACTTCCTGTTGAGCTAGTCATGAAATGCGGCACAAAGGTCTCATGGCAAACATAAAGACAAAAATCGGAAATATGTAAAATTGCAGTTTCGTATAAAAAAATGCTGAAAGTACATAGCTGTACACATTGGACACTCATATATAAATGATTACAAATGTGTACGGAACCCTTGGTGCTCGAGTTTGACTCGCACTTTTATTTTGTCGCAAATGACTTATTACTAATCGCGATTATATATTCAATGTTAATTACATAGCATCTAATGTATTCTTTTGTAATACTTTACACCCTTGGCCTAACGTAATGTGTACGCCGTATTAGATAAATGAGTATAAAGGATTCATACATAACTCTTAGATTAGGCCAGAATAAATTTGTAGAAGCCACTGGTTTAAACCCTTTGTTCTGTTGTTATTCTGAAACTGGTGTGCTGCATATAGATTACATTATCTTATGCACGGGCATATATAAAGGGAATTCACAAAGGCTTGTGTTTAAACCAAAAACGCACCTATTTTACTACCAATAAATTCGAAACGACCGCCACAATAAGTAAACAACCACCAAATTGTGTTTGGATAAATGATCACCAAACTTCTTTTATGTTTTGTGTAAGTTTATGTTTTAAGTATTTTTTGTTATTCTTACATGTTCAACCTAACACGAAGGTTAAAAGGGGCTTCACTTCGCTCACCCCCTATTACCGCAGTATTTTGCCCTGACATTTTCTGCAACTTTTGGTGATCAATTACCCATTTTGGGTAGCATTTACCCATTTTGGGTAGGTAAAATTATTTTGGTGATCATTATATTTGTTACCATTCACAAAGCAATGTCTCAAAGCTATATAATTTGTTTGGAGTAAGGCTTACTTCAAAAGAAAGGGAGTTACTATTTACCCCAAACCTAATATACCCTAGCAGCTACGCTTTCTTTAGTTCCTTCACCGTCGGCCGTTGAACCGAGCTAGGCCACTTGTATTCGCCTCTCATAGTCAGTGATAAATGTCAAATTCAATTTTCATTCGAGGGACTTGGATAACAAGTGGTTCTTCAAATTCAAGTTCAAATTAAGTTTATTGCTTCCATAAAGTACATAAAAAATTGTTCTTCAATTAAGGTAGAATTTATGGACCCTGTCCATAGGATACTGCAACAGTTGAGAGGTATGCATGGCCTCGCTTTTTTGAAAGTTCAAGATTGTGGGTTTGCTAGAAGTAGAATTTTGATGATCGATGATGAGTCAGTCAGTGACAAAATGACGGAACTTTGAACGCCTTTCGTTTCCAATCTAATGGGTCAAATTAAGTGAGTTTCGGGAATTTGCCTATTTAAATTGAGGCCTATTACTCACAGAAATTTCAGGTGTCTAGCTTTATCTACAACATAGTTCCATGGTGGTCGAAAATACCCCGTTTTGATATTGTGATCTTAAATTCTACATAATTTTGTATTTGTACTTCTATGGGTATATTCAATGACCTGAAATAAATAAATAATAATAATAATAATAAATGACATCATTAACGCTGCCATGTCGTGATATTCTCGCCCATGCTTCTGAGCGTCAGCAACGTGAGCGAGCGATCAAAAGTGACAGTCACAACTTCTAACGAGACAATCACATTTAAACCAGCAACTCGAGGCGTTCCATATTGTTAATTTCAATTGATATTTGGCTTGTATTTAAACGATTACCAAAAACACACCTATTTTACTACCAATAAATTCGAAATGAATGCCAGAATGGATAAATGTGCACCAAATTGTGTTTGGATAAATGATCACCAAACTTCTTTTTATGTTTTGTGTACTTAAGTTTATGTTTTAAGTATTTTTTGTTGTTCTTACATGTTCAACCTAACACGAAGGATAAAGGGGACTTCGCTTCGCTCACCCCCTTTACCCTTCACCTAAGCTGCCGCAGTATTTTGCCCTGATATTTTTTACAACTTTTGGTGTTCATTTATCCATTTTGGGTGGGAAAAAAATATTTTGGTGATCATTATATTTGTTGCCTTAATATTTCATCTGTATTCAAGCAAAAACAAACTTTAATAAAATGCAGTTAGTTTTTTTTTTTTATTTGTCAGTGTGAACGTCTACATCGCGTTCAAAGCGTTCCGAATGGATATTAAATTTAAGCTGTGATTGACGTCATTTCCAATTCGGAATGGCACGATGGTCCTGAGTAATAGTTTGATGGTGGTGATGCTCCATTCGGAACGTGCTATAACTTAGCAGATGGTTTCATATCCCTCACCTGCAAAGGCTCCAAGCAAATCCCGCATTCGGAGAACCGCGACACTATCTCGTCACAGTTAGTGCAGGGGCATTGCGCGGCGTGGCTCTCGGAGCTGATCGGCGCGGGCGCAGGCTCCGGGAGGGGGAGGAGCTTGTCTGGGAAATAAATGAAAAGCGGGTCAGCGGCCATTCTACATATTGTGTTTTACGGCCCGTTTAGATAAAACGTTAGGCAACTTCTTCTTCGGCTTTTGGTAGATCAGGCCCGCACTGTTCAGTAGGTTTCCCAACAAACTTTGATTGTGGACCTAAAATAATTTAAGTATTGGACGGATATTGTACAAAAATAGTATCCCGTGGTCCCACCAGTGGGAAAGTGGTGTGGCCACGGGCTCGACAGTGGATGGGATGGTATCCCGTGGACCCACCAGGGACATAAAGGCAAAAACTTGTCATTATTTTGCAATTTCATGTGCAGTGGGACCACGAGTACATGGTGGTATCCCGTGGTCCCACCAGTAGGAAAAAGAAGTGGAATCACGGGCCCGGAACGATCTGTAATAATAATACCTTGCACACTATTTACACAAATTGATCTAGCCCCAAACTAGGATTCCCTGTATCTTGGGTACTAGACAACGATATATATACTTATATAGATAAATATTATACTTAGATAGATAAACAACCATGACTAGGGTACAAACATCCGTTCTCATCAAACAAATATTTGCCCACACCGGGACTCGAACCCGGTACCCTTGGCTTCAAAGGTAGGGTCACTGCCGACACGACCATTCGGGTCCTCATCTCTCTGTTCTCTATTGGCCGAATGGCCCAGTCGGCAGTGACATTGTCCACGAATCCAAGGGTCCCGGGTTCGAGTCCCGGTGGGGGCAAATATTTGTTTGATTAGAATGGATGTTTGTACTCTAGTCATAGTTGTTTATCTATCTAAGTATAATATTTATCTATATAAGTATGTGTATCGTTATCTAGTACTCAAGATACAGGGAATCCTAGTTTGGGGCTGGATCAATGTGTGTAAATAGTGTCCAAGGTTTTATTTATTTTATTTATTTATTTATCTATCTATGGGATCTATCTATCCAGCCTCCTGCACCTACTGTTGAGTAAAGGCCTCCTCCTCATAACGCCATTTATTGCGGTCCTGGGCTAACCTGATCCACTGCCGCCCAGCAGTTTTGGCGATGTCATCCGAACATCGGGCGGGTGGTCTGCCTCCAGGTCTACGCTGGTCTGTTGGCCACCATTCCGTCACACCACTTTGGTCTAACGGCCGGTTTCCTGGGCGCTCATTAAGTTAACAACTTGGTTAAAATAATTTGAGCCAATCACGTGCCGCTAATATTCAAAATAGCGACACGTGATTGGCTGAAATCAGTTTAACCAATTTGTTAACTTAACCAGCGCCCAGGAAACCGGCCGTAAGTATATCAGTTAAGGCGGTACATCGTCCTTGCAAAGGTCCCCGTTACTCCAGGCGGAAAGACCCGCAGTGTGAGAGGGATGGAATCGGGAAAAATGTCATAACGTAGCGCCAAACCACAGAAAAATTGTTTAAAAATAAACTACGCTATTTTGTTAAAAAGTTTTTTAAGGAGATTTTGCGAATAATTAATATCTACATTTTGAACGCAGTTCCACAATTAAATAAGTTAAAATTTCAGAATGAAAGGAAAAAAATAAAACAATTTAGAGATATTTTCGTAATTAAATGCTATCGAGAAAATTTCATCCAATCGCGTTTTCCTTTAGTGAGAATCTTAATCGAATACTCAATTAACGTCAACCAAAAATCAAATCTGTAGATGACTTCATGGTGGAGTAAATGGAGTCGAAAAAAACCCATTTGTTTTCGTATTACCTTAAAATCGCTGGATGGTTAGTCTCTCTCTGGGACTTCTGGCCGATCCATTTAAGTGCTAAAAATCCCCAAATCCACAACGCGAAGTCAAGGAAAAGTTAGTCTGAAAGGGAAAACTTACTTATCTAATAGAGACCTAGCCTAGTGAAAGTTTGGAGAAGCAAAACTTATCATGTCTTGTCAGGTAATATAAACTAAATATCTTTTTGAAAAGTGTTGCCCGACCCTCCCTCGCTCGCTCTCGCCCCCGGCGAGTAAGCAGGTCAGTGACGGACGCTTTGACGTCATCAGAGCGAGATGCCAAGTTAACTATGGTGGATAGTTTATCCGTCGTTCGTAACCATATCGTAGAATTGTTCATATCATGAAATAGCCAACCATGTTTAATTAGAATTTTCATTGAACAAAGAAATGTTTGAGGGTAAAACACTACAGTAGCTTAGGTGAAGACTAAGGGGCGAGCGTAGCGAACTTCTTGAAGATCCTTCGTGTTAGTACGACATGTATATCACAAAAAATAATTAGATAGTACTGAATAAAAATGCTTTTAAAAGACATGTTAAACAAATTAAACCCTTTCTAACCATTTCATGAAATGGTCGGCCAGATCACGAAACGGCATTTCTATGATATGGCTACGACATATATATCTGTCACAGTTAGTTGGTTAAATCAGACACTGAACTAACTCTCTAGACCGTAAATTAAATATCGACGTTTAACCAAGTCACTAAAATTCCGTCAGACAAGTGAGTGAACGAAACATTTAACGAGTTGTCTAAACGTTCCTAAGCAACAAGACATATACTTTTTTTTTAATGTGCGCTTAAGTTTATTTTTAAGTATTTTTGTTGTTCTTACATGTTCAATACGAAGGATAAAGGGGGCTTCGCTTCGCTCACCCCCTTAACCCTTCACCTAAGCTACTGCAATGTTTTGCCCTGATATAAACGCTGCAAATCAGCTGTTGTCGTGATCGTCATGCAATCTTGTTTTCCAACACGCCGGCTTTCGGTAAGGCAGATTGTTAAACGTTTTCGACGATGCCTTATTTAAATCAAAATGATAGTGACTTGGTTAAACGTCGGTGTTTAATTAACGGTCTAGAGAGTAAGTTAAGTGTCTGATTTAACCAACCAACTGCGACATATCGACAAGATCAGTGGTTCTTAACCGTGGTCCGCGGACGACTTGTGGTCCCTGGAAGCACCTGAAGTGGTCCGCGAAGCCCATGCGAAAAAACAATTGTTTGCGTACTTTACTCAAAATTATTAGCTAGAACAACCTCCAAAGAGTTGGCGGTCCGAGGGCTCATGGCACAGCAGATATTTAGTGAAATGGATCCTCATCGTCAGGGTTAAAGAACTAGGCCAAGATCAACCGACATTTTTATATTTCCATATCTTGAACAGATTGATGAACCAAACAAAATATATGTAAATGTTGATTAGTTTACGTCCCGAATTAGACGATAACGAGTATATCAATTAGCTATATCTAGCACACCTACTCAGATACAAATTAATCAGTATTATACAGCTCACTTTGTTACGCACGCAACATAATAATCTGTTTCTTTGGAATAGTATTATCAGAGAGACCGTAAATTAAAGTGAAATTGTTTATAAAAACTTCCTTCGCATTTTCCTTGAAATAGAAAATAATAATACAAAAACAATTACCTCGTCGAGGTAATCCGGTACTTTTCTGGGTAAACAAACAAATATAAAATACGTGATAATTATCGACATTATCTGCAAAAGGCCCGTCCTTATCACCATAATCCGATAGTTTGGACAGTTTAATTAATGAAAGTAATTTTCTGAAATTAGACAAATATTTTGCCTCAATATTTCATGACGTCAATCTGCAGTGTTCAATACAACTTCCGAACTAAATAAGCGTTTAGACAGTTCATAAAAACAAGTATTCGAATTGACTCATCAGGAAAGTACCGTATTTAGGTGTAATGCGGCTGTCGATGTGCTGAAAACACACAACATACTATTTACATACAGTCACATTCATTGCTTCTGGACCCACACTAGGATACCCTGAGTCGTGGGAACCAGAAACAGCGACGTCACAAACATGTAAACATCCAAGACCTTGAGTTTAGGTTTTAGTTCCTTCCTTCCTTTTGACTCGCTTGGGAAGCACAGCCTCGAGCGTAACACCACAGAGAGCAGCTCAAATAAAGTACCGCTTAAAAGTAATATTGTGTCGCTGTCATATCCCTCGGATAGGGACAGCATGATAACTGATGGCTACTAAGGTGCGACGAAAAAAAAATGGGTCTTTTTTCGAATCCATGAAGTCATCTACAGATTTGATTTTTGGGTTAACGTTTTTGAGTATTTGATTAAGATTTTCACTAAAGGAAAACGCGATTGGATGAAATTTGTTTGATAGAATTTAATTACGAAAACACCTCTAAATTATTTTATTTTTTCCTGTAATTCTGAAATCCTAAAAATTTCATTGTGGAACTGCGTTCAAAATGTAGATATTACGTACATAGTCGCAAAATCTACTTGAAAAACTTTTTAACAATAGCGTAGTTTATTTTCAAACCATTATTCTGTGGTTTAGCGCTACGTTTTTTCATTTTTTCCCGATTCCGTCCCTCTCACACTGCGGGTCCTTCCGCCTGGAGTAACGGGGAGTTTTGCACGGACGAGGTATCGCCTTAAACAATGCGATAAAAACACATTACATCACTATCACACAATAAAGAGCGGCCCTAAGCTAATGGTTAACGTTCGCTTCTCACGAAGGAGATACTGGTTCAGTTCCGGTGATAACCATGTACCGATGAGATACGTATTTTATCATAAGTAGAATAAACTTACTTTCTAATGGTGATGAAAAAAATCGTGTGGGTTATACCTCCTTATCTCCAGGTACGTAAAATGTAGTATAGGATTACTGGCTAAAAGGCGCGACGCTATTGTTAAACAGCATAATTACCTCATCAATTTAACAATCAGCTGTCAATGAGCTATTATCTAATCCGCGAATCATTGTTGTTAAAGCGCCTGCGCGTATACGAGAGCATTCTCATGTAACCCAAGTATTGCATAAAGTCGTTTCAACAACTGTGTCAGAGCGCCGAAGTGAAAGGCTAAATAGATTTCGGTGTTTAAGTGCGGACGTATCCGGCGAGCTTGTACGGAGTAAAGAAAAGATAATAAGTTCAAAAACTATATGGAAAGAGTATGGAAACCGCCGGACTGACAATAGGCTTCTTCGAATAAATGCAAAGCAGCGAGAAAAAGCTAGTTAATTCCAAAATATGTATATTTTTGGAAATAACTTCTTTAATTTGATACCCAACACGGCCCTGATTTATTTATATTTTTATTCATGACTTTATGCAGTCTAGAGGGCGCTATATTAAATTTGCTATAACTTAAAATAGCCTTTAACCAACGATTGATCAAGACGCATCGAATGATACCTCATTTTTCATATTCTGATAAGCAATTTAGATATTCTGGTGGAACAGATGGACATATATACATACCTAATTCCTGCATACATCATACATACATATGTTACCATACGTTGATCTGATGAAATCTGTGTCATAGTGAAAGTTGTCCAGAATGATTTGCCTAACAACCCCTTCAAATATGACTACAGCTTTCTGTTACACCCTGTAGACTAAAGTAGTTGCTGGAAATTTATATAAAGCTTTTTTAATTATTTTCTACCCTCTCACACCTCCGACCCCTTAAAGTTAATCGGATGAACAAGCGGAATTAATATAAAAACAATATCGGACTGCATTTTCTTTCAATACCATACAAACTTATCTGTGCCGGTCGACTATGTTAGTCATATTTTCACGTAATGTTAAGATAAGTTGACGACCGTCACAGATAAGGTATATTTATATTCATCACGCACTATGTCTTATGCACGTCATTAATAACATGTACCAACCTAGTATATAAGCTAGGATTTCCTATAATAAATTAGTCTGGTATTTGCGCGCATCTCAAGCCTTTTACTTTACTCCCGAAGATGTCGCTCTCCTTATAATTGCCTCTGGCAAAGTGGTGACCCGACTTTTGAACATCAGCAACCTTCGGTAATAGCAGCATGGACCCAGCCGCGAAGAAAACTCCGTGTGCTGCCACCTTAGAAGTGCAAGCAAGAAGCACATCGTCCAAGATCGCCGAGCCCCGACTTCGGCAACCAAGACGACATCAAGCAAGCCATGACCGGACCAGATTTATGAATCCACCTGGACACTGGTACATGGAGTATGAAAATAGCCGGCTGCACTAATTACTTTGCAAACTACATTTTGTTATACAAAATCCAACCTATTAAATATACACTAAAATTTAAAGCGTATGTCAATCTCACGGTTCCCACAAATCCAGCAACACCAAATTTATTAAAATATTTTAAGCCGTTTGCGCTGTAGCAGTTTTTTACATTTTTAACCCCATATCTCCGACATTTTGAAAAAAAAACTGAATTGACAAAAAACCATATAATTATCGAACCTGCTCACAAAATTTCATGAGAATCGGTTGAGAAATGCGAAATGTAGAGGACAACAGGCGTACAGACGGACAGAAATCCAGACATACAAAAGCATTTTTGCCCAAGCTGACAGAAACGCTTCACGCGCTCGGTCAATAATGGAAAGGTGACCGTGAAATTTTCGGTCGTACATGTCCGATTGTGAATAGGTAATTTAAGCCACGGCACTGTTGATATATAGTGCAACACGAATGCAGATATCTAGTTCAAAGCTAACTGCGTTCAACCTGCCTCAGTAATGTTATACAATACCTTTGGGCATCTGAAAACCTTGGAATATAAAACAAGATTTACGAAGTACGAGGAGAAATTACCTACGAAATTAAACTGATTACAAATTTTAATGCAAGATGATCTAAATGCAAATCGGGACCTATGTGGACTTTTGGGAGTTTCAGACAAATTGAAAGAGTTCATCTCGAGGTTGGAAATTAATGTCTGATCTATCAGAATTTATTATGATGGATGAATATGCAATCTTCAAAATCTAGTAGTCCGATTTTGAAGATTGCATATTCATCCATTTAGAAGTTTCATCTATTTTTATTAAATTTTATTGAAATCGTTTCATATTCATGTTCATTTATTGCACTCTGAACCCTGTTGGGCATAAGCATCTAATGTATTCTTAATTAACATGATAATATTCTTTACTTTTGACTTATTACTTAAATACATTATTCAACTTCATTGTGCAATTTATACAATAATAGCTGTGTAGCGGGTTGCTCCTCTCCCTCAAATATGGCGAGGGGGGTGATGACTGGTGCACAAATCATACTAGTGAGCTGGTGCTGCTTGGGGGGACTGGTTCAGTCTGGTTTCTCATAATTATGTTCATTACAACTTTTGTTTGTTCTTATTTATTTCTTTTGTTAGATTGTTATTTTGAGTTATCTTATTGGCACTTATAGATTCGATGTTATTATATTGTCATTAGATTATATTATTTTTATGTTGTACATTGTGTAGTAAGAAAAATAATAATATAAAAAATGACATCCCCTTAGAGTTTCTTGGTGCTAGAGTTAATGGAGTTTCCTTTTCGTGTGCGCGATTCAGCCATGAATCTCCACTTGAAAGGGAAATTTCCTTTTTAAAACTCAAACCATAATCGTATATCAAATGTACTCATTATTTTATTTGATCTTATTTGATTTATTTTTTATTTTGTTCCATGTATATGAGAGTAAGTTTGACTTCTAAAGAGCATTATTTTTGAGTTTTTAATAACTTATACAATTGAAATTAGATTAAGAAGTTACATTAATTATATACCATGTTAGGTTTAATTTGAATGATAGGAACAAAACAAAATAAAAATATAAAATATAGTAGGTTTTACAGTTCATCATCTAGATTTCACTATGAAACCAATTTCATCAGATCATCTGGATATTCTTTCACAGTTTTTTTTTTAATTTGGGTTCATTATCCTACGGTCTTCATATTTTCAGGAAGTTTGTTGTATTTTTTTATTGTCATGACATAGGCATTTTTGGTTTCTAGCATTAATCTAGATTGTGAGTTCTACAATGTGTTATGTCTTAGTGAAAGAACAATTTTTTCTCCTCTTCGTTTGTATAGTAGTACATTAGTTTCGAACAATTGTTTTGAAATAAGTGCCCGTCTTCTTTAAATTTATCTGCTGCTATTCTACACTGGGTGTAACAGAAAGGTGTATTTATATTTTAAGGTGTTGTTGTGGTTATCATCCTGAACAACTTTCACTGCGAAACGGAATCAATGAAAGCAACATTATTTTTCACTTTTCCGTACAAATCAGCTGATCGCCCGGTCCAAAAGTATAGTGAAGTAAAATACAAAGGTTCTCTGATCAAATCGGTTTGGTAGTGAAATTTGTTCAAAATGATGTCCCTGATAGCTCCCTAAAATAGACCAAAATTACTTTTGCACAGTCCCTGTTCCTGCCGCTAATCGGCAATGCCGATGTTGCCTGGGCGTGTGCGAACGAAGAGCAACTGAATAAACTCGTATTATATAAATTTTACTTAGAAGTAAGTCATAATGTAACTTTCAAGTTTCCTCCTAGATGATACTACATTGCCACGCCCGTGCCAGGGTCCATATTTGGTACTTGTTAAATTGGTTTTTACCATCTTTGTAAAGCTATGGAGTGCAATAAATGATTGAGTATGAGTATGAATCTCGGGATTCGGGTAATCTTCGGAGTTGCCAAATTCGACCATGTTTGTCAACATCGCAAAGAGTTGGTGGCTTCCAATTCGTCGACACCGAGACTCTCACATTCTTTATTATCTTTTCAATATCTTGAAAAATCCGAGTTACCCCAACTACCTTCGAGACCGTTTCGAGTCCTCTTTTCGGGAGTACCTCTTTTCGGGAGTAGCTCTTTTCGGGAGTAGCTCTTTTCGGGAGTACCTCTTTTCGGGAGTAGTTCTTTTGGGGAGTAGCTCTTTTCGGGAGTAGTATTTTCGGGAGTAACTCTTTTCGGGAGTAACTCTTTTCGGCAGTAGCTCTTTTCGGAACCAGAGATCTCACAATGTCTCACTTTTAGCTACTCCGCGGTATATACCGCTTCCTATAAGCACTCATAAAGGTTGCTGAGGGTTGGACTTTGTAACGCACTTCCTTGCACTATAAGAGATAGTCCCACTACTTTATATTTCAAGCATCTTATTAAAGGGTACTACCTCTCTCTTTCGTGAAGGTTACTGCCGGTTTATTATTGTATGCAAAGTGTTTGTAGTATATATCGGTACTTATTTAATATTTACTGTCTGTATTTTATAGGTATTAAATTGATTCCTAGCCATTTTATTTTTACTCGTTATTGTGCACTAGAGTAGGCTTGCATGATATACGTCGCGCCACACGTTAAGAGCGGTGGTCTTGAATGCGCAGTAGTCACTTTTCAATACCTGTACATATGCGCAGTAATTCGCGCCAACGTCGCCCAGCGCTCTTAATTCGTGGCGCGAGGTATACTTTTGCTATCATGCCTTGGTTTGCTGGAAGCGCATAAATATTTTTGTGCAATAAATAATTATGAATTATGGATATGAAAATACGTTTACACCTTTATGTTACACCCTGTATATTCATCCTTCATATTTTCATAACCAACATTCAAGCGGAATGTAATATTAAATAACTGCTTATTGTAGGTACAACTGTGCTTCATCCACGCAGTAAGGAAATAGTAATTCAAACAATAGAATAAAAACGATTTGCCAAATAATAAACCGAGAAACTGGCAAAGTTATAGGGTCCCATCCCAGCGTATAAGAAAACTTAACAACTAAGAATAAGAAAACAAACACAAAAATAGAATAATATTATTGGGGGAATATTTAACTGTATGTCAGAATAAAATTATGCAAACTAATTATCTTCACCGATTAACCTACCGTGTACCAAAAAACTAACTACTTTGCAATTAACCCATTTGATTAACAAAACAAGCACTACCAACAGAATCATAAATCCTGTCAAAACAAGCTAATCTTTTAATACAAAATTATTCTTAGTCAAACTAAAATATTAACTTGCCCTCAAAATTCTCCATCCATACAACGGAATTTAAAAAATTCGTGTCTTTTGCTGGTACCACACTAATTAATGTTTACTTTACCTAATTATATTCAAGAATTTTATCATTCTTGTACCTAAAAAGCTTACTACGATACCTAAATTCATTTTTTCTTATCTGCTTTAATAAAAATTATATAATTATTTTTGTTGAACAGTTTTGCTGTGCAAAGAGGACATATTGGATGTGCAATTAAATAACACCCAATACTTTTTTTTTGTTAATATTGTAATTGCAAAAAATAAGTAGGTTTCAAAATCATATTTATCGTTCTTTGTTGTTATTATTTTTGCATTTAGGTGATTTTTTTATTGATTGATTAGATAGTAATGATTGATTAAATGGTGTTTTCATTATTAAAACTTATGGGCCCCAAAGATTAATAGGTGCTTAATTCAAGTAAAGTTAGGAATTCGGTTTTGTAGTTGTAAAAAAAATTGTAAGGTTTACATTCACAAATCAGATAACAGTTAGTATAACGGTTTAACATAAGTAGTTAAAAGTAAGTAAGTAGTAAGTTTCCAAAATTTATTTTGTTTTGTGGGTAAATTCTGAGGCGCAGTCAGTATTTTCGTTGCAGTTTTGAGATATTTTGATAAAAAAATCAGGGATTATTTGTTGCCATATTATTTTCCGAACGTGGATTCGAACCCAGAAAGATTGCGAAATCGACATCAAACCAATTGCGCCACCACACCTATAATGTTAAGACGCGAAATCTGGTGTTAAGGGACCCCCTTTAACCCCTCAACAACAACAACAACAACAGAGGTAATTTTCCCGTTATAGGTTTTGAGTTTTATTACCATGGCATGAGGTTTAAAATTGCGATGCCTCAAAATGGGGTTGGGTTGGTGGGAAGTTAATTTATAAAACCTCGTGTTCACTATTTGTTGCTGCAGCGGCAATAAAGATACACATTCTGTGAACATTTCACCTGTCCACCTTTTACGGTTTATGAGATACTGCTCCTGATGGACGGATGACAGCGGGGGCTTAGTAACAGGCGTTTGGCACCCTTAGGGTACGGTACCCTAAACAGTTATTAGTTACGAAACGCGAAATATTGCGCGGTCATGGAGATCTAAGTAACAATGATGGCTAGAGATCTCATTCCTGAATAATGGGGAAAAGTTAAATGCTTTAGGAAATATGCAGGCTTAGTATTATAACAATATAACAAACATTTACATACAGGCACATACATTGCTTCTGGCTCCACAATAGGAAACCCTGTGTCGTGGGTACCAGAAACAGCGACGTCACACACATGTGAACATCCAAGACCTAGGGGTGTACATATTTTTTCTCTAACCCCAGCCGGTGATCGAATCCTGGACCTCTCGCATGGTAGACAGAGCCATAACCGCTGCGACACAGAGGTCGTCTATTACAAAATAGGGTCCCATTTGGCACCCTTCGGGTACTAAACCCATGAAAGCCCTAGTGCGTAATAACCTCAATTATGACACTTTACGAGCAAGTGTCTTGAAAAAGGCATTACATTATGGTGTTCCCATTACTATATTTTAAAATAGAGCTATTAATGTATTCACCAACTCAATCGACCTAAAAACATCAACGGCTTGACTGTAATGACAGTAAGAAAAGTGAAAGAACGTCCAGTTAAAAGTTGACTGGTCATAACAACTGTCAAGGTTGTCTGCTTGTTGTATAATCGCTCTGCGATTGGGTCAGCCAATTGAGTTGGTGTAACCGGCTTTAAATTTACCAACCAATGAACTCTCGGTCAATTTTCAATCAAATATTAACGGTATTACTGACGACCCGAATGGATTCGAATGGGGTTCGAGTCCCGGTGGGGGCAAATATTTGTTTGATGAAAACCGATGTTTGTACCATAGTCGTGGTTGTTTATCTATCTAAGTATCATATTTATCTATTCAAGTATGTGTATCGTTGTCTAGTACCCAAGATACAGGGAATCCTAGTTTGGGGCTAGATCAATGTGGGTAAATAGTGTCCAAGGTATTATTATTATTACCACAAAAACAAAAAACTTTTTATGATATATTAAAAACAAAAATTTAGGTACTGCATTTCACGTTTTTTAGGGTTAGACACGGCTTAGACTATGTTTTGTATTCTTATAGTAAAACAGTCAATATTTACAAGAATTAAAAAATTGATTTGGCTTACTAAAGAGTAAAAAAGCAGGTGTGTCTTGCATGGGTATCTCCAGTTCTGCAGAATGTACATAATGATAATTTGGTTTTGTTGTTTAGAAACAAAAGCAATATTATTGTTGCCAAAACAACCATAAGTTATGCGGGTTCATTGAGCAAGGTTAATTATCAGAATGCCACTGAATTCAAAATTAATTACCAATAATTGAAAAATTGCTAGTGATATTCCTCTGTCTGTATAATTACGGGTAATTAAAGGCTATTTAATAATCATCATGTTCTAATCCGATTAACCTGAATTCTCCTTAAATATAAGTACTTTGTTTATTTTGCTATTATACCAAATATCTGTTGTAGGTATGTATGTTCTGTTGCGTTCTTTTGTCACACCAAATTAATGTTGTCAACGTGAATTAGGTACATATGTACAAGATTTTAGAGGGCATCGAACTGAGCAAACCATTTCGAGATACTTAAATTCTTAAATAAATGACGTTATTCCCATGAAAAAAATACTGAGCCTTAAGGAAAAACGTACATATTGTCCCAGTATTGTCCGTAGCTACAGCGTAGGTTACTCAAATCTCTTTAACTCAAGTTTCAAAACTATAAAAATAGTTTTCCCGACTGTCAATAACTCGGTTGTCAGTTTAAAATCGTTAAAAAATATTGATAATATAGGTTTTTAGTTATAGTAGGTGGTATAGATATCAGATAATAATAAAGTCTTAGTGCAATCCTAAGATTAGAAGAAGCAATCATCCTGGGTTCAAGGTACACTCAGGGAAACGAATAAGCCACCAAAAAATTACGGCAGCATTCATCGTGTTTTCTATAGTTTAACTATTTGTATTATTTGGGGCCTGAGCTAAATATTTGAAAAACTGAAACAATGTAATTAGTCCATGATTTTATAAGGAAGAGTTAATTTTCTTATTTTTGTTGTTATGAATGTTCAATAGTGACATATCAGTTGATGTGACTGACATTGCTTTTTTCGTTCAGAAACAACCAGCCGCAAGTGTCCGTTTAAAAATATTTATTTATTTGTATATTGGGAAAACCAACAGCACATTATACATATAAAGAAACAATAATAAACACAGAAGGCCAGTAAAAGGTTTTAACGTGAAGAGACATGATGAAGAAAAGAGAAAATGGATATTAATCAATCGAGTGTAATTTAAAACCTTATTAAAAAAAGTATTTTGACATCTAATACTCGAAACGAGTTTCTTAATATAAGCTAAAATTTCATAAAAGAAAATTAAAATTACCACATATTTATTCAGAATCTTCCATTGCATCGGAATTTATCGGTTCTTTCTTTCTTCGATTTTCATTTTCGAATTTTATCTCAGTTGTGATTATTGGTTTGAACGATCGGCCGTCACCTTTTAACCCTTTACTGCATACTAACCCATATATATGGTTTCATAGGTTTTGAACTTTATTACTAAACAATAAGGTGGAAAATCGCGATCCATTTCGGGTCAGGCCAGGTTAAATATGTCATCAACAGCACTTAGGCTGCCGTAACCACAGATTCTATAACTGTTAAATAAGTCTGTGGCAAGATCTGGGGTTCCCGATTCATCTATTACAATCGTAGTAATTTACCTGAGTATCTAAGTCCTAGGACTTACAGGAAGTTAAGGTAGTTACGTTTACAGGTAGTTTAGACATACTTAGCAATAACTGAAATGTACACACAGTAACTAACCAATAATATAATACTAATGTAGCCCAATAATGTCCCCACCGTGGGGCACGGGCCTTTATACGGATACGAGTGACATTGAGCCATACTGCACCACGCTGGCTCAGTGCGGATAGACGGAGGGGTGTCGGGCTAGTGGCCAACTCGACTGTCAGAAGCACAGACCAGATCTGCAGCCTTATGGCGTAACTCTCTGAAGTTCATAGAGTGTGTCTATGGTTCATCTCATGCTCATACAATTTCATCGATTGCGGGGTATCACCGAAGGCTTCTAGGCTTTATTCAATGAGCTTGGGTTTGGCCTCCATTATGATGCTACTTGCGTGATACCAATTTGACAGATGAAGCTGGTGCAAGGTGTCAAACGTAAAAGTCTATATGAAGTTCATAGCGCAGACGACTTACGCCATAAGGCTGCTGGTCTGTGGTCAGAAGTTATCAACCCGCCCTATTAGGACCTCTGACACAGCTTTACGACAACTACCACCGAGCAGCGATAGTAGCCGGGACCTACAGCTTAACGTGTCATCCGAAACACGGAAGCGCCCGAAACAAATGCCACACAGAAACGGACCCCCATCCAGTACCCGTCTCAGCCAGATGTTGCTACCCACACGATCGCTTCCGATGTGCGAATACCGCTAAGCCACGGACGCTTCAACTAACCGACTAACCAAACCAGCGTTAACAAACCAAATATGTAGCAATATCTGAAAGGCTTTTAGAAATCACAGTAATAAAATAACGAACGTCAGCTACCTAAATATGTATCTATCTAAAAGTATTACTATTACAACTGAAGATCAATATACATCATTCTTATGAGCTAAAAGGGTTCTTCATAACTGTGCATCTACCATAGATAGTATCTTAATAGTAACACTTTGTTATGAGCCATTCACTTCATAAAACTAAGAGGAAAACTATTACATGAATAGATAATGTAAGAATCCGCCGATGACGCTGGCAATCTTGTTGGAAAATACTGAGACTAAAGGTATTTACCTATACATGTATCATAAACCCTCTTTACTGCATTCAAAAACCGCACGTTACGATCAGCATTATGTTAAACTACTTGGTAAAAACTCGTTTCGTACCTGGAAAACTACACATAATGGTCATTATGTGTAGTTTTTCTACATATAATGACATTCAAATTTCGAACGCCGACGCCCACCCGCGTGCCGTCCCTAGTTTGTTTGTGAAGTTGGTACTGACATTCAAATTTCGAACGCCGACGCCCGCCTGCGTGAAGTTGGTACTAAAGAACAAGCTAAACAATTGCAGAACCACAACGGTCAAACATGCGGTTCCTGAACACATCAAAGAGAGCTTATGATATGTGTGTAGATAAACTAGTGTATGTAACTGTACATAATTAGGCATTAAAACTCTCGATTGATATTATTATGAAACTCGGCTTCGGCTCGTTTCATAAACCCACTCTCGAGTTTTAATGCCCTCCATTATGCAGCAGTCACATAAACTACTATTATAATGCTCTCACGGTGATGGAAAATATTGTGAGGAATCCTTCTTATCTATAGAGCTGTGGGCGATGGGCTAGCCATGTGTCACTCAAAATGGTGTATGGAATTACTGGCTGAACGTGGGCGAAGGGTTCCTTTGCCAACTCGTGTGGGAATAGACTTGAAGATACGTTTTGTTTTTGTATCACATACAATTATTATGTTCATATTATTTTGTCGTACTCTCAGTGTGTTTAAAAGTAACGTGAAGAAGCATTTCCTATCTCTTTAGAAAGGAAACGGGTAGTGACCTTGCCTTATACAAAGCTGACGGTCCTGGGTTCGAATCCCGGTAAGGGCAAATATTTGTGTGATGAGCATGAATATTTGTTTCTTAGTCTTGGATGTTTTCTATGAATTTAAAGAGGTATTATCTCTATGAAATATATCGTCGCCTAGTACCCATAACACAGGCCTTATTGAGCTTACTATGGGCCTAGGTCGATTTTTGTAAGTTTTTCCTCTAATATATATATATATTTTAATTAAGTATTTATTTTTTATGTATTTTTAGTATGTATATATTAATATTTAATATCTATTTATATTTAGGATGTGTATTTTACGTATGTAAGTACCAGGAAAAATATAATTACATACCCGTGCTCAGCGATCGACCTTTCTCATACTAACTTGGTTTGCTCGAAGAGATCTTTCGCATTTTTATATATATCCTTGTCATTTGGATAATTTGTTTCAAAGTCAAAGTCAAAGTACTTCATTACTGTAGATATTTACATATACTTAGTAAACGTCATTTTTTGCCTCTTCTCTACATTGGACCACTGTGGGAGAAGGAGGGCGTAGAAACTCCCACAGATTATTAACTAATACAAATATGTTTTTTTATTATTATGATTAATAAGCAGGAATAAATAATTACAAAATTATTAACAGCGAGGTCTGCGTTGAGCTAGATTATCAGCATACGTTTGCGATAAAGAAATCATGAATTATGAATTAATTATAAATTATGAATATTAGTGTTGTTAGAATCGGAAACCAGCCGAAACAGGTTCAATAACAGGTTTACACAAACAGGTTTATTTGTTCCTCGGTTCAAATTCGTCACTATCGGAAGTTGACTTCAAGGCACATCATGCGATTGACATTGATGGCTGAACACACGGCACATCTAAATAAACAATTCATAATTCGTGTCAAGGAGAGAAGATACGTTGAAAATGTTTTGTTGATGTTGGCTAAAGTATTGAAGTCTTGGTTTAGGTTTAGTTGTATTTAAATGAGTAATGTAGAATGATTATCTGGAACAGAAACTTATCTCTTGTTCGAGATAAGTTCCCGTTTCCGCACCTTTGTTACTTCTTTTCTGTACGTCATTGATATCCATTTGAGCTATTTAAAAACCATGTTTTAAAAATACCACTTTCTCTGAAATAGTTATTTGTGTCACAAGGGAGCAAAATGATGTATTTACGGCGAGGGCGGTACATTGAATTCAGAGTGAAGGAAAGGATTCTCGCTTCGCTCAGGATACTATCGTAGAAACGATAGAATCCTGAGCGAAGCGAGGGATTCAAGCGTTAACGCCCATGACGAAAATAATTTTGCTCCTGTGTGACACATACAACTTTTCACACCGACAATGAGGAAAATTTAAATTAAATGCTCTGAAAAAATTCAATAACTGTACTTTGAATAATACTTTCACCACTTTTACAGTAATCGAACAACGTAAACAATTTTTTTTTTTATAATGGCGGATTGTGGAGGATTAGGCAAAGGTCACCACAGATAAAATATTCCTGTGTACTTTTACTAATGTGTAAAAATAATCGAATCTAATATTACAATGGTTTCGGATATCAATATTCATTATATCACAATAACAGTCATCGATAGTTTTGATTTCAGTAAAACAAATAATTTATTGTGTCATTTTTTTTTAAGCATTACAAAAAGTCCATAAATTTTCATATAACGTTGTTAAAGTTAAAACTTGAAACATGTTCGTTTTTAATCGACTACGCCATCGTAGTCGATTGTAATGTAATTTCATAAGTACATTCTATTATTTGAATCTGTGTTCAATTGGCATATTGCGTAAATGCTACATGCCAATGAATAAATTAAAAAAGTAGCTTGAACAGAAAAGTAGCATTTTGCTCCCTCTCGTCGTGGAGCAAAACTTACTTTTCCGAATGAAAGGTGTGAAAAGGAATTTTACAGTATTCGAGGTGACGCAAATGACAAGAGTGCATGCTGTAAATAACTAGCTTTAATAACTCAACATAGAAATCTTATTTTATTTTCTTATTCATTCCGGCACATCATTTATGTACTTACTATTTTTACTAGTAAACCAAAACCTATATATAAAAGGGATCTAAAAATTAATCTGTGGGAGTTTCTTTGCCATTCTTCATGTGGTCGAGAGTGGTCCAATGTAGAGAAGAGACAAAAAACTACACTTTCTAAATATACTTGTGTTGATATGATTAATTAGCATTTCATCTCCTTTCGCTCTTTTTATCCTTTCCTGAAATCATAATGTATGCATTTCATAGCATATTTTCTAAAATTCTCGACGCTCTCATTTTTTCTCGCAAATCATATCCTTTCACAGGTGAAGTTAGAGTTAATAGCAGTATTTTTTTCTAGATAGTCATAAAACCCTTCTCAGAAATGTAACTGCAATACAGTCGACAACTATAATTACTTGAGTATTTTTCCACTCCTAGGAGGTTACTTTTGTGTTATTAATAAACGATCGAAGCGACAGCTGACACTATTTTTGACAGCTGTCAAGTCAATAGTAATGGAAAAAAACGACTAAGGCTATTTTTAATTTACTGGTATGGTAGATGAAATGCGATATATTATAAATACGATAACTTTTGATGCAATATGACAATACGTTGTACTAACGACAGAAAAAGCACAGATTTTGCGAAATGATACGAATTGCGAATAAATATGAGAGCGTTTAGAATTGTAGAAAATATGGTATGAAATACACATGATTTCAGGGAAGGATGAAAAGAGCGGAAGGAGATGAAATGCTAATTCATCGCTGATAGTTTACAAAATCAAATGAATTTTGAATTTTTATTGTGCAATAGTCATTAGGAAATTATTCGAATAGTCGTTTACAAATGAATATTTGTCATCGTCATTATGAAATGATAAACCTTAAATGACTACCAAATTTAGTAAGCCATTAATAAATGTAGCCCATTAATGTTCCCACCGAGGGGCACAGGCGTTTACCCGGGTACGAGTAAGATTAAGCCATACTGCACGACGCTGGCTCAGTGCGGGTTGATGGAGGGGTTTTACAACCACTGCCACGTAGCGATAGTAGCCGGCACCTTCAGTGTCATCCGAAACACTGAGCGTCCGAAAATGTACTTAAGATAAATTAATAATCTCATTGGTACATGGCCAGGATTCGAACCTGCATCTCCTATGTGAGAAGCAGGCGTGAAACCCATTCGACCACGAAACTCTTTTCTAGTAAGCTAACAGTAACAATTTTCATCCACCTAACATATTTTTAATTCAGCAATCTCCTGTGCGTTTACCAAAAAAAGTATTCGTTGGTCATAATTTGCTAAACAAATCTCTCAATATCATTTATCGTCGTCATCATCATCGTCATTATCAAGTTTTTCTGATAACATCATTTGAAATACCAATAAGTGAGTAGCATTACCTACTAATTCATGTTAAGGTCAGTGCGATCACTGCCTCTAAATTAGTTGAGATAAAATAATCAAATGTTCCGAGTAAACATTAACATGACGCATTAATTATTATTTGCATCTGACGATTACTAACCTGGCGTTTGAGAAGGTAATGAAAAACAAATAACAAATATTTCTCTCGGATTTTATTTGCTACTCTCATAGCGACCCGAATGGCCGAGTCGGCAGTGACCCTGCCTACGAAGCCAAGGGTCCCGGGTTCGAGTCCCCGTGGGGGCAAATATTTGTTTGGTGAGAACAGATGTTTGTACCTTAGTCATGGTTGTTTATCTAAGTATAATATTTATCTCTATATGTATGTGTATCGTTGTCTAGTACCCAAGATACAGGGAATCCTAGTTTGGGGCTAGATCAATGTGTGTAAATAGTGTCCAAGGTATTACATATAAAAAATATTTCTCTCGGATTTTATTTGCTACCCTCATATGTATATCATCATCATAGCATCAACTCACTCGACCCTCTGTTGAGAAAAGGCTCCGTCTGAAGCGACGATTTCCACGGTCCTCATTTATGAATACCACCTTTTTTAGGGTACCATAGAGGAACAAGGAACCCTCATCATGTCTGTCCGTCCGTCCGTCCGTATGTCCGCAATCTTACTCCGAAACTATCAGAACTTCACAGTTGAAACTTGGTATCTAGATGAATTATGTAAACCTCTTTACAACTTTTATACAAAAATTGGAAAAATAAAAAATAAATGGGGGGGGGGGGGGGGGTAATACATGGAACTGAATCCAAAAAATAATTTTTTCATCAAACCTATATGTGTCTTTAGATAGGTCTTTCAAAATGACGTTTAGGTTCCTTAAACCATTATTCCTCAAATTTAATTGTTAAAAAGACTGACCCTTCCAAAGTGGGAAAATGTCTGTGCCCCCCACCCCATTCTAACTTTTAAAGTATGTTTTTGAGAGAGTGAAAAATGTAAAAAAAATACATGTTATATATCTTAATAAACACTTTCAACGCAAACTGGTTTGAACAAAATAAAATAAGCAGTTTTTAAGAAATAAAACACTTATTAAAAACCGCAAATATAACTTTGACATTCATACAAACACAAAACAAAGTAATTAATTGCTGGTGAAGAATGATAGTGATATTTTGCCTAGGTGTAGGCGAATGTTAAGTGAGTACCTTCCCAATTTATTTATTTTGGCTTATATTCTAACTTTATTACGGAACCCTAATTGTGCCAAGTCCGGCACGCACGTGGCCGGTTTTTTTTTGTCACCAAATTCATTATTTAAAATCATCATTCGGTTCAGCAAGGATCTTGACCTCTCCACTGTTAGATTCGTAACCTATACTTAGTAGGTATAAATCCTGATTCATCCATCACATGATATCACGTCATATAAAACGGAGGCTGTACTACCTTTACAATGAATCAGTAAATGTCGCGAAAAGCCTACTCTTAGTAAGAATTAGTGATATGACAAAATAAGGCACTGTTTGATGTAAGTCATTCATTTAGGAATGTCGGCTCAGTTGTGTGATCTAGCGCAGTGATTCATTGGAGTATCTTCTTCGTATTTTGCATTACGGCATCACGATGACGTGGAATGAAAAAATGACAAAATGTCGGTTTTATATTGGTACAAAATGAACTAAAATATCTATGAACATTTCTATAACAAGTAATGTTTCTTCATTGTCAAAACTCATCTAAATAAATATTTTTGAATTATGTGTGCTATTCCAATTTGTTAGAAAATCTAAAAAAGTGTAAACTTAGACCTCATTTCAATAATTATTTCTATCGAGCGAAAATCCTCCAATCGCGTTTCTGTTATTACAAAATCTAGAAAAAGATCCCAAAATTGTTATATTAATTTATTTAACTTGGGAATTCTTTTGAACAGTAGAGAAATTTCTTCACAAAGAGTCGATTTTAGTCGATATATCATCTTAACTGATGGATGCTATGTAAGTTTTGTAAAGACGAGAATACTTTCCTTAGCTGAGTGTAGACGAATGGGAAATCTTAAAAGATTAGAAGTCTCCGATAATTGGTACTATCATATCATCCTTAATCGCATAGTGGCTGCCCAGAACCGCAAGATGACCACTCACTTTGATGGACGAATGTCGTCATGGCTGGTGGGCAGTGGATGGGGAAGGCTCAGGACTAAAGGTAGATGAGGTAGTGAAGAAGAAGCCTCTACTCAACTCAGCAGAGGCTTGAATGAGGGCTGCTGCATCAGATTAATTGATAAGATGTCCAGGTATTAAAATGTTCCAAGTACCTTCAATTTCCACATTTTCTCCACTCGAGGAGTCGTCATCCACCTTCTTCTCCGACACGACTGTGACGCTGTTCTCCCCGCAGTCGGAGTTGTTGCCTCTCTTTTCCTCCTTCGTGTGGAACTGGTGACAAAGAAACCATACGTAAGTACGTAAGGACAAATCCCACCATGGGGCGGCAGACTGAGCCAATGAAGAAGGAGTTTCTTGAGTGTTGGTTTTAATAGTCTAGCAATAACTGCAAATTGATATGTGGGTTTGCAGTTATGAAGTAAAGGTAAACAGACCATGAACACATACTCGTAACTATCTTTAGTCTCGTGGAAGAAGACGTAATAAACATACATTGGTATTAACAATAGTTTTATTTTATTTGGTGTCCCACAGCGTAATTATCTTTGTATTCAATCCATTCAAACATAGACTGATAATTTGTAAAGTTATGCCCGTTACGCATCGCTTGTAACTCAAACAATTGTTCTATTATTCCCTCACACCCTCACTTTTTTATCACAAATTGCCGTGTTAAATTTTCATAACAATGCGGACATGCCCGGCCGGTCCACGAAGCGCGCCCGCGCCGCGCGCCGAGTGCCCGATATTGCGAGCTCGGTAGTAAGGGTTAGAAGTAAGGTCACAATTATATGTCTGCTCTTGTGTCTTGTTAATAAACACACCAAAGTCGGGCGTAACTTTACAGAACAATACCCTGTATAATGGCTTACCGATCAAATATCTTTCGCTAAATCTAAAGCACGCAAGGATAAATTAAATAATCCAATTAAGTTATATCACCACAATAACTGATGAATACGTTGAAGCGTGAATACGCTTCTCAGATAACATTCTATTTCAGGTTATTTTTATTTACTGCTGAATAAATCGAGGTAAGAGACAGGGATTAATGAGATTAGCTGAAAACAATAGAGCTTCGGAAAATGCGGCGTATCAAGCTACGGATCAGTTTCATGGACTTATTATAGGTAGAGTGCCTATTAAAAATAAATAAAAAAGAGTAGCAGGCCTCTTTGACATCTATCGCAGAAACAGCGTCATACTTTTCTCAGTTAGTTTTAATAGTTTGAAATAGTTTTTTCACACCTTTCATTCGGAAAAGTAAGTTTTGCTCCACGACGAGAGGGAGCAAAATGCTACTTTTCTGTTCAAGCTTCTTTTTTAATTTATTTATTGGCATGTAGCATTTCCGCAATGTGCCAATTGAACACAGATCAAAATAATCGAATGTAATTATGAAATTACATTTGGCTACGATGACGTAGTCGATTAAAAAATGAACATTTTTCAAGTTTTAACTTTAACAACGTTAAATAAAAATTTATGAATTTTTCGTAATATTTAAAAAAATGTCACAATAAATTATATGTTTTACTGAAATCAAAACTATCGATGACTGTTATTGTGATATAATGAATATTGATATCCGAAACCATTGTAATATTTGATTCGATTATTTTTACACATTAGTAAAAGTATACAGGAATATTTTATCTGTGGTGATCTTTCCTTAATCCTTCACAATCCGCCACTATAAAAAAAAATTTTGTTTACGTTGTTCGATTACTGTAAAAGTGGTGAAAGTATAATTTAAAGTATATATATATATATATTTAGAGCATTTAATTTAAATTTTCCTCATAGTCGGTGTGAAAAGTTGTATGTGTCACTCAGGAGCAAAATTATTTTCATCATGGGCATTAACGCTTGAATCCTTCGTTACGCTCAGGATTCTAACTTAGAATCCCTCGCTACGCTCAGGATTCTATCGTAGAATCCTTCCCTTCACTCTGGATTCAATGTACCGCCCTCGCCGTAAATACATCATTTTGCTCCCTTGTGACACAAATAACTATTTCTGTTCTGCTAATTCTGCTTGTAGTAAATATGTGCCTTGACATATCATTTTTTTTTAAATATAGATTTAATAAAATCTATATCGTATTATTTCCATAAAGATATTTCTATAAATAGCCTCATTTTAGGTTGTTATCGGCAAATAATTGAGACGTTCAGAAGCGGTCGATTTATTTATCTGGAATTATTAGTGAAGGGGCAAATTAAGTACCCGTTACCGCTTATATGAAGAGACTTATGTATGAATGTTGATGAAGAGAGAGACTTCTGCCAGGATCGTACCAAGTGGAGGTATTTTGTCTCTGCCTACCCCTCTTCCGGGAAAATGGCATGAGCGATCATACGCAGGAATGTATTTATGAAATCACTGGCTAAACGTGGGCTTATCTGTACCTTTGTCACCCCATATGAGAAAAAGCGAGACTATGCCATAATCAAAACTCCTACGCAGAATAACGCAATAATAATAATAATTAACTAATGGTTCAGTGAGAAACGTAGACCTCATGAGCTTTTCGAAATACATACATCATGTACAGCGACAATGTGTAAAACAAATAGATTTTTCGCCCATATCAAATCAACCGCAAATCACTGCGCTGCTTTACCCATCACCTAAGGTGAAGGGTAAAGCTAAGTATTTTTTCTTGTTCTTACATGTTCAACCTAACACGAAGGATAAAGGGGGCTTCGCTTCGCTCACCCCCTTTACCCTTCACCTAAGCTGCCGCAGTGTTTTACGCTTTTACATACATTACCGGCTGCGCATTGGGTGTTATATACCTACCTAGGCAAAGTACAAAATAAATAATATTTCATACATTACCTGCACGTTTTCGACATTCTATATATTGCCTAGGGATTATATATATATAATAGCGGATTATACTTAAACATATTGTCACGACTGATGGACAAAAGGCATTATTATTATGCGATTGAAGTGTATTTAGCGCAACAATTTAACGAAGTAATTACAATTTTAAATTGAATTTCAGGAGCTTGAATTTTCCAATTACTATGCAATAATTGCAAAGTCATTTTTATCTCAATAATTTAATTCATATTGCTCAGTTTGGTTTCACAAAGGGTCGTTCAACAGCCGATGCTGGTGTTGAACTAATCGACAATATTTTTGATGCCTGGGAAGACGCAATGGATGCAATAGGTGTCTTCTGCGATCTATCCAAGGCTTTTGATTGCGTCCATCATGACACTCTTGTCAGGAAGTTACGCCATTATGGTGTAAAAGATCAGGCCCTTGGCCTTCTGGAGTCATATCTAACAGATAGGGTTCAGATGGTCGATGTTAATGGGAAAAGATCACCTGGGTCTTCAATAAGTATGGGCATACCGCAAGGTTCAATTCTTGGTCCTTTCTTGTTTTTAGTATATATTAATGATTTACCTTACCTTGTTAAAGCAAAACATGGGTTAGTATTGTTTGCCGATGATACTTCTTTGATATTTAAAGTTAAAAGACAGCAATCAAATTATGACGAGGTAAACAATGCTATCTCTAGTATAGTGAACTGGTTTACTGTTAACAATTTATTACTTAATGAAAAGAAAACTAAATGTATTAAATTCGTGTTACCCAATGTGAACCCGGTAACTACAGACATATTTATAAAAGGACAGAGATTGGACCTTCTGCAGTCGACTGTCTTTTTGGGCATTACTTTAGACGCCAAACTACAATGGGATCCTCATATAAATAAATTGTTGAACAGACTGAGTTCAGCAGCGTTCGCAGTTAAAAAAATTAGAGCTCTTACCGACGTAGACACCGCTAGACTAGTCTACTTTAGTTACTTTCATAGTCTAATGACCTATGGTATTTTATTGTGGGGTCACGCTGCGAATGCTAATAGTATATTTATTCTGCAGAAACGGGCTGTTCGTGCAATTTATAGATTAGGGCCTAGAGTGTCACTGAGGGAAAAGTTTAAAGAAATCAATATTCTGACATTTGTGTCTCAATATATCTATGACAATCTTGTGTATGTAAAAAGAAATATAACTAATTTTCAGAAGTACAGTGATATACACAATTTTAATACTAGAAATAAAGACAAGTTGGTTGCTTATGTAAGCCGACTACATAAAATTAGTAATTTTTTTAAAGGCAATTGTATACGCTATTACAATAAGGTCCCTGATACTGTAGGTACTGTACTGATAAGGTACTGATATTAAAAACTTACCTTTAGACAAGTTTAAAATAATAATAAAACAGAAATTGTATAAAAAAGGTTACTATAGGATATCTGATTACTTAGAGGACAGATGTCCATGGGAATAGATTGTTTGAGTAACAGGCTGTTTCGATATATAATTAGCATTCATTTTGTAATTTGACAATATTTTATTTAAAAAAGGAAACGCAAAAGATGCGACGACTGTGGAGTTTCTTCGGTGAGCTCTTCTCCACAGATTCCGCCATTGTGTTAGTGAACTCACCCAAAAAAATGTAATGACGGATCTAAGTGATGTAACAACATCCTATGGAAATTACGGCCTCTGTGGCGCAGCGGTTGTGGCTCTGCCTACCACGCGAGAGGTCCCGGGTTCGATCCCCGGCTGGGGGTAATGAAAAAAAAAAAATAAAAAAAATAAAAAAAAACAATCCCCATGTCTTGGATGTTTATATGTGTGTGACGTCGCTGTTTCTGGTTACCACGACACAGGGTATCCTAGTGTGGGGCCTGAAGCAATGTATGTGCCTGTATGTAAATGTTTATGTTTATGTTTATGTTTAAATAAATGATTTTTGATTTTTGATTTTTTATGCAGACTTTTGAGCAAATTAGGGGTATAAGTTTTGGCGATTACTCGCGTTTCCTTGGTCCAAAAAGGTCAAATCTGGTGTATGCGGGTCCGTCTCGTGAAGGCAGAGAGAACTGCGTAGTCTTATTAGGTAGGCATTTCCCGAAATAAAATAAAATACGGAAATCCGCTGAAACGAGTACGTTTGCTATTACAGCCCCCCCCCTTTCTCCTCCACTCTCCCCATCACACCCCCGACCCCTTGAAGTTTATCGGATGAACAAATGGAAGGATTATAAATAAGAGATCTCTTTTTAGAGATTGTGCACTATTTTTTTATTAAATCTTGTTGTCTTGTGTATTATTTGTGAGCAATACAGAAATTATGAATGGCTTGTGTTTAAACGATTACCAAAAACGCACCTATTTTACTACCAATAAATTCGAAATGACTGCCAGAATTGATAAATGTCCACCAAATTGTGTTTGGATAAATGATCACCAAACTTCTTTTTATGTTTTGTGTACTTAAGTTTATGTTTTAAGTATTTTTTGTTGTTCTTACATGTTCAAGCTAACACGAAGGATAAAGGGGGCTTCGCTTCGCTCACCCCCTTTAAGCTACCGCAGTATTTTGTGTTGTACAGTGTGTTATTTTTTTAAGCTACCGCAGTATTTTGTGTTGTACAGTGTGTTATTTTTTGCAACTCTTTGAGTTCATTTATCCATTTTGGGTAAGAAAAAAATATTTTGGTGATCATTATATTTGTTGCCATTATGAATTATAAAATAAAATAACCCGACTGCATTTTCTTTCAATACCACAACAAACTTACGAACATGGAGTATGAAAGTACCAATAACTTTGTAACGCCATTTTACGCCACAAGTAATAAAAATAAAAAAAACTGACTCGACAAAAACAAACTATATTATAGTTGTCGTGTCGTACCTGCTCATAAAATTTCACGAGAATCGGTTGAGAAATGCGACCTGAAGGCGAGAACAGACAGAAAGACACAAGGACAAATGCATTTTTGGCCAATCTCGTTACTGGACGCTTTGCTCGCTCGGTCGAAAAATCTTAAAACTGACTCGACAAAATAAATCTATATAATTATCGAATCGGTTGAGAAATGCTACCTGCAGACGACAGCACAAAGAAACACTACTGGATAACCGTTATTAGGAAAGCAGCCATGAGTACTACGTTTGCAAGTAATTCTTCTTTGTTCACTCTGTAATAAAAGAAAACTATCAGTCCAGTATTTTCCGTGTCGCACCGCAATTAACTAGTGTACAGACCTGTTATCAGTCATGACTAGTCTACTTAACATTGAGCACCTTTTCCACGCTTCTTTGTACCCACTTGTTATCATCATCGTTTTAAAAGAACACACAAAAAACATAGGATTTGAACCGTAACTAAAGCTGGTAATGGTTACCTCTGGGTTAAAGCACTGGGTCACAATATCTGTGCACCTATTGCATTGTAGCGCTTTAAGCTAATAGCATTCAAATGAGGTGCACACATAATGGACTGTGTTGTACGTTGAGCATCTTTTTTAGGGTTCTGTACCTGTAGGGTGCAAAACGGGGCCCTATTACTAAGCCTCCGCTGTCCATCCGTCCGTCTGTCCGGAAGCGGGCTCTATGTGAAGGAGAGTGTTGAAAATTTCACAGAATGTGACTTTCTGCCATTATTTGTTGCCATAGCGGGCAACAAATAATTACCTGCATGAGAATTGCGAATTAAAGGTGGTCCCCATACACGTGGTGTTTAAATATTCCTGTCCTTGATAATTACCAAACGGAAATATTAAACATCAAAAATACTGATTTGCACAGCTAATATCAGGACTGCGGTAGCTTACGTGAAGGGTTTAATCCCTCGTTTTAGGTTAAACATCTAAGAACAAAAAAAATACTTAAAACATAAACTTAAGTACACCTAAAATAATTAAAATATAAAAAGTGTTTTTCTTGATCCTTTTTTGCTGTGCAAATTAGTATTTTCGATGTGTGATTAAATACTAGCGATTACCAAATCACCTCAAATATCACGCCGCGGAATCAATTATAGTCGGTGTGACGTCAGATTCGAAATCTGTAGTGACTGATGGTATCAAAACCAAGTTCAGACATGTTTTCTTGTTCTTGTTTTGTTTCTTTAGTTCTTAAGTTTTCTTGTACGGAACCCTTTGTGTGCGAGTCCGAACCGCACTTGACCTTTTTAAAAAATCTATATAAACATAATCATTTACATACATACTTTAAAAAAACATTATCATTTACCTACAGGCACATACATTGCTTCTGGCCCCACACTAGGATATCATGTGTCGAGGGCACCAAAAACAGCGACGTCACACACATATAAACGAACATCCAAGATTTGGGGTATATCCAACTAATATTATAAATGTGATGTTTAGATGTTTGGATGTTTGGTGTGTTTGTGCCTCAATCACGCTAAAACGGAAGGAAATATTTGCATAAAATTTAGCACAGAGATTATGAGTTTATGAGCTAGATGAACGTATAGGATACTTTTTATCCGACTGCACCAAAAGGAGGGTAACGTTATCTCGGTAAATGTTAATTCCTAGGAACACGCGGATGAAGTTGCGTTCATCCGCTAGTTGTTTATATCGTAGGTATATGTAGTACTTAACCTTACATCTTAATACGTCTAGTACGACCTATTTGACAGCCGCAAAATATAGTTTAAATACATCACGGCCATGTTAAGTAGTCATTTAGATGACAGGCAATAACCTCAGAATTCTTGACCGTGAAAATTGTCAGTGTTGTACTTCAGTTGTCTTTAAACTGTCAAAAGTCTGGTGCAAGTCGGCCTTAGACGGGTCAATTACTATAAGGTGCTTAGGAGGCAGTTTTGAAATAGATCATTAGTAAGATATTACTGAGCAGGTAATAGCAGCAGCTAAGGTACTGTTAGAATATTATCACGTACGACATTGGTATGATTAATTGTGTCTCTGCTTTCCCATCCGTTAATATTTACAAGCATAAAATACCTCGCTTCTCTTGCCGCTACAGCAACAAATATTTAAATACAGGCATTAAAAAAAAAGGAGGTCTCCATACAATCGACATGTTTTATAGCAATTTTTCTTGTACCTTCATACGGAACCCTTCGAGGGCGTTTGAGTCCAACTCGCATTTAACCGTTTTAGGGTTCCGTACCTTAGAAGGAGTGAGGAACCCTTATAGGATCACTCCGTTTTCCGTGTGTTTCTCTTTCCATCTGATAAGATTCTTTTTATTTTATTTTATTTTATTATTTATTTATTATTATATATTTTATTTTCTCAGGAACACGTGGAGGTATCGTGTATTTATGTGAAAAAGGAGTTCTTTCAAGGGTCAGTGCATTCTCTACTACCTAAGATACTGGAGATTTTGGAATTGCTATTTGAGCAGTTTAAAAAGCATGCTAAAGCGACTTTGCCAAAAAAGGGATATTACAATGTTAAAGATTACTTAAATGACGGGACTGTATGGGGTTAATCTAGCTCAACACAGACCTTGTTGGTAATAATTTTGTAATTATTTATTATTTCTTATTAATCATTATAATTACATTTTTACTATTTGTATTAGTTAAGCACAACCAATTTAAAAAAGAGATCTAAAATTCAATCTGTGGGAGTTTCTACGCCCTGCTTCTCCCACAGTGGTCCAATGTAGAGAAGAGGCAAAAAATGAAATTTGCTAAGTATATGTAAATATCTACAGTAATAAAGAAAAATAAAATAAAAATAGTTAAAACAAGTGCACTTGTGTACCAAAACACAGTCCTAATAAACCTCGTGGAACCTCTGCCACAGAAAATGTTAAAAACCAGACACTGGGTATTCCAGCAGGACTCTGCACCAGCTCATTAGGGAAAAAGCACTCAAAATTGGCTCTCCTCCCTTGGAATCGACTTACTTTATCAGACACAAAGACTGGCCTTCCTCGAGTTCAGACTTGAATCCATTGGATTATTAAATATGGCAGTACTTAGAGGAGAAGGTCTGCCCTAAACTTCATTGCAATTTGGAGTCTCTCAAAGCATCCCTGATTAAATCAGTGGCCAATATTGACATGAATGTCGTCAGTAAAGATTAGGCTTTTATCGAAAACAGGGGAGCTCATTTTGAATAGTTTAAATGTCATTTAGATCCGTATTTTGTAACCTTTCGTTTAATTTTTGTGTCATTTATTTCGTTTATTGTTTGTGACGAAACTTATGGCCCGACTTAGTATTTAGTCTCTAAATAGTAGTTTATGTGACTGCTACATAATGGAGGGCATTAATACTCGAGAGTGGGTTTATGAAACGAGCCGAAGGCGAGTTTCATAATAATATCACTCGAGAGTTTTAATGCTTAATTATGTAGATACAGTTACATACACTAGTTTATCTACACACATAGCATAAGCTCTCTTTGGTGTGTTCAGGAACCGCATGTTTGACCGGCATTGTGGCTGTTGTTTAGCTTGTTCTGTAGTACCAACTTCACAGACAAACTAGGGGCGGCACGCAGGCGGGCGTCGGCGTTCGAAATTTGAATGTCATAATATGTAGAAAAATTACACATAATGGTCATTATGTGTAATTTTTCAGATAAGAAATGAGTTTTTGCCGAGTAGTTTAACATTATGCTGATCGTAACGTGCGTTTTTTGTACGCAGTAAAGAGGGTTTATGATACGTGTGTAGATAAAAGAACTAAAACAGTACAAAGTATAACAATAGCGGTGTAAATTTCTTAAAACGCAGCCGTGGCTTTTTATATAAACTAATCGATTTCAGCATTTGCGTCGACAATACCGTGGGTGCCAGCTAGAGACTGGCACGAACCCTGACGCTTTCAATGTCAAAACCCTGAGCGAAGTCAGCCCCGTGGGGCGGCCGTGACGTGATTGCAATAGTGCTTGACAAAGTGAATCATGTCATGGCACTGATTTCACTAGCATAAATCGATTTCTGCAATATTTAAAAATTAAAACACAATTTCAATTACTCGCTCAAAGTGGGCACGATTGTTCCTCTGCCACTTCGTATTGGGAAAAGAAGTGATGCTGTGTTTGAAAAAACTAAAGACTCCGGGTTATAGGAATCATATGGTAATATTACACATATATTACATTTGTATGTTTCTATCGTTGTACTCGTACAGGTTTTTATATTTATATACAGGCACATACATTGCTTCTGACCCTAGGATACCCTGTGGCGTAGGGCCCAGAAACAGCGGCATCACACAACATCTATGACTTGAGATTTTTTCTTTATCCCCAGCGGGGATCGAGCACAGGACCTCTCGCATGGTAGGCAGAGCCTCAACCACAGCGCCACAGAGGTCATCAGAATTCCTGCTTGGCATCAAAGGTCACCGTTGTACCACGTATTCAGCGCAATGTACAGTTTGCTCAACGACAGAGTTTCAATGTACGCTTCCTGTAGTATTGTCGTGGCTTTACATTACAAGTTTGCTCGCGATACTATCACAACAAAACTGTACGTTCAATATTCTAGACGATTACCGTAAGGTCGTATGCAGAGCTACTTAAACGGCTGATCTGTGACGCAAATAAACTAGTTAGTAACTAGTTTACTTTAAGTCACTTCCTGTGAATTCAAATGGGAAGCTGCACGGTGACTCTGTGGATCACAGACGAGTCCTCAACCGGTCGCGCCATGTGTTCGGCTTCTCATTTTATACCACAGGGAATGACTCATTTAAATATAATACCTTCGACAATATTTATATTTACACACATTGATCTAGGATTTCCTGTATCTTGGGTACCAGACAACGATACACATACTTATATAGATAAATACTATACTTAAATAGATAAACAACCATAACTAGGGTACAAACATCCGTTCTAAACAAATATTTGCCCCCACCGGGACTCGAACCCGGGGCCCTGGCTTCGTAGGCAGGGTCACTGCCGACTCGGCCATTCGGGTCGTAATTTAGTAATGGTATAAAGTTAGTAAGTAATTCTCTGCGTATGCGGCCTAACTAGTGCTAATGCGTCGGTGTATACGTCGTCAACAAGGGGATAGAAAGGTCTCTCATGATCATGAATAGCTGGGAAATACCTCTAGGTGAATGCTGACAATAATTCAAGGATTTAGAGCCGGCCTTTCTAGAAGTGACGTAGTACCATTCTTCTATATTTATCGTTTAAGGCGATACCCGGTCCGTGCAAAGGTCCCCGTTACTCCAGGCGGAAAGACCCGCAGTGTGAGAGGGACGGAATCGGGGAAAAATGAAAATCGTAGCGCTAAACCACATAATATTTTTTTTAAAATAAACTACGCTATTTTGTGAAAAAGTTTTTTAAGGAGATTTTGCGAATACATAATATCTACATTTTGAACGCAGTTTCACAATGAAATTAGTTAGGATTTCAGAATTACAGGAAAAAATTAAACAATTTAGAGGTGTTTTCGTAATTAAATTCTATCGAGAAAATTTCATCCAATCGCGTTTTCCTTTATTGAGAATCTTAATAAAATACTCAATATACGTTGACCCAAAAATCAAATCTGTAGATGACTTCATGGTGGAGTATAAGGATTCGCAAAAAACCCCATTTTTTTTCTTCGTAGCACCTTAATGCATTTTTGAACACATTAATAAGATGAAGCTAGGTGAATAACGTCTTGATGTCAAAGATCAATGGCGGTAGAGATAGGATAACGTGTAGGGCCAACCAGTAACCGGCCAATCATAGGAAGATATCTGATAGTTGATGTTTATGAGAACCACCTGACTTTTCTAGTGATAAGGATAAGGGATGAGTTCATAAAAGTTGTTTGCATGAAATGGATTTTGTTAGAACTGTCCGATATCATCACATGGTATACGACGCTTCACGAAATATGAGCGGTGGCCTTGAATGCGCAGTAAGCCCCGCAATTTTCGCCGAGCGCTCTTCATTCGTGAAGCGATATATAGTATAGTAATAAATAAGCAGTGAAAAATGAAGTTTCTCATATCATAACTCGACATACAGCATAAATAATATCAATAAATAGAGTACAAGGAAGAGGTTATATGTAACAAGAGATCTGTTCCAGCAAACCAGGTAAAGATGAGATCGGTTGATTGTGAAGCAGGGGTGTTTTAATCTTAAATTATTCAGAATGATGTCCCTTTCACGGTACATAGTATCTCTTCCTCGCTCTGATGACGTCATAGCCTCCGTCATTGTCCTACTCACGCGTCGAGGGCGAGAGCGAGCGAGTGTGGGACGGGACATCGCAATCCTCGGCAAAGTTTACTTTGGTGAAAACCACGCTACGTCATTTTCATTGAACATTTTTTTCTAATCAACAAAACTAACTATGTGCCGATTTTCCGCCACAACTCAGCAAAAGACTATATTAGTTAGGTTATGGTCCTATTTAAATTTTCTTCATCTTCCTGATAAATCCTTTAAAATAGTAGTTTATGTGACTGCTGCATAATGGAGGGCATTAAAACTCGAGAGTGGGTTTATGAAACGAGCCGAAGGCGAGTTTCATAATAATATCACTCGAGAGTTTTAATGCCTAATTATGTACAGTTACATACACTAGTTTATCTACACATATATCATAAGCTCTCTTTGATGTGTTCAGGAACCGTATGTTTGACCGGCATTGTGATTCTGCAATTGTTTAGCTTGTTCTGTAGTACCAACTTCACGCAGGCGGGCGTCGGCGTTCGAAATTTGAATGTCAGTACCAACTTCACAGACAAACTAGGGACGGCACGCGGGTGGGCGTCGGCGTTCGAAATTTGAATGTAGAAAAACTACACATAATGACCATTATGTGTAGTTTTCCAGATACGAAACGAGTTTTTACCAAGTAGTTTAACATAATGCTGATCGTAACGTGCGGTTTTTGAACGCAGTAAAGAGGGTTTATGATACGTGTGTAGATAAATCTCTTTAAAAAGCCAAGATTTGTCTCAACTTGAAGAAGATTCTTCAATGTTTCATAATTTATCGCGACTTTTAAACCCACTCTTCAGTTCTCACACGTGTTTGCTCTAATATATAAGATATTATGATAATGATGTAGGTATTATCTGATTCGTGAGAGTGAGATATTATAAAGCAATTTGATACTTCCTTACTTTTATCGGTGATATAAGTTTCACCATACTTTATATTGCTTATACTAGCACATCGCATCCGTAGTGAAATAAAGGCATAATTATTAATTTTCTATTTTTCGTTATTTGTAAAATCAGAGCCAACTTTATTTTGTCGGTAAAAAATGCACAGTTGCAAGAGTCACTCGGCTAGTTTCGGCTTTAAGTCACTAAAACGTTTTATAAATTGGAAACTACATAAAGAGATATGAATGTTTGTTTTGAAAGTTAAGAGGAAGTCAAATAAACAGTTCTATTTTGCGGAAATATAATTTTTTCAACTCTCTAAACAGGTTAAGTATATAAAATACTTTTAACACGTTTTAGAACGCAAGGATATAAACTTGGCCTAAAACAAAGAAAAGGGTGTGAGAACAAAAACGCACGGTCCGGCGTCCGGTCCGGACTATACCAGTATTACTTCCTTTGTAGCACCTGACACTTAGGGTCTCAGGTTCCTGTCCCACTCAGGGTTGTATGTGCGCTTCAATGCGTTTCGTTACAGCCACCTGTTTTTGTTCCCACGTACGGTAATAATTAATTTGTTGTTGGTTTTAATTGTAAGGTATAAGGGAGCTACAGAATTAGGTCATAATGATTCGTTGTAGATTTTAATCTAGCGCTCTTTATGGAAAAGTGCTATTGCTTATTTTTATGAAAAAATGTAAACCATGAATAACAAAGCAAACACACTTGAGTTATATATGTTAGTAGAGATGGCTCAAAGGAGAGAGCCTTTGAGCCATGGCTCTAAGAATTAAATGTGTTGGAATTTATTTTCGGGAAATATTAAACTGCACATCAAAAATACTGATTTGCGCAGCAAATATCCCTTATATTTGCTGCGGTAGCTTAGGTGAAGGTTAAAGGGGGTGAGCGAAGCGAAGCCCCCTTATCCTTCGTGTTAGGTTCAATATGTAAGAACAACAACAAATACTTAAAACATAAACTTAAGTACTCATAATAGTAGTAGTAGACTGCTGCATAATGGAGGGCACTAAAACTCGAGAGTGGGTTTATGAAACACATAATAATATCACTCGAGAGTTTTAATGCCTAATTATGTACAGTTACATACACTAGTTAATCTACACACATATCATAAGCTCTCTTTGATGTGTTCAGGAACCCCATGTTTGACCGGCATTGTGGTTTTGCAATTGTTGAGCTTATTCTTTAGTACCAACTTCACGCAGACGGGCGTCGGCGTTCGAAATTTGAATGTCAGTACCAACTTCACAGACAAACTAGGGACGGCACGCGGGTGGGCGTCGGCGTTCGAAATTTGAATGTCATTATATGTAGAAAAACTACACATAATGACCATTATGTGTAGTTTTCCAGATACGAAACGAGTTTTTACCAAGTAGTTTAACATAATGCTGATCGTAACGTGCGGTTTTTGAACGCAGTAAAGAGGGATTATGATACGTGTGTAGATAAATAATAAAATCTACTCCTTCCTCAAGTGGTCCATTCATCTCACAATATGCTTTAAATCGAAAATATCATTATACACTTTTCTACTAATTTTACGACCTCGACCGACATACAGACAGTGCACTTCCCAAAGACCCTTCACTTTGGCCAACTCTCTCTGAGTTACGTTGCCTTCGCGCACGCTCTCGGGAAATGCAACAACTTAACAATTTCTTGGCTGATCTGAAGTCTGAAGCAATGTATTGGGTCATAGTCATTTTGTAGCACCGATACTCAGTACTTCCTAGTATGTAGAAATGGATGTATGGACGATTCTACACTGCATTATGAAGCAATCACCACAAAATTGTAGATACTCTTTGATTGAAGACCTCTGTTGTGACTCTGCCTCCCATGCGAGAGGTCCAGGTTCAATCCCCGGCTGGGGGTGAAAATAAAACCCAAGGGCTTAAGTTTATATGTGTGTACGTCGCTATTTTTGGTACCCGCGACACAGGGTATCCTAGTGTGGGGCCAGTAGCAATCTATGTGCCTTTATCTAAATGTTTATGTTTATGTAAAGGTAAAGTCGACTGTAATTATTTGTTTACCTTCCTGTCTGTGGCCACAGAGGAACTGTGGCATTGTACGTTGAGCTGTAAGTCCAGGCTTCTATCGCTACGTGGTAGTGGTCGATAAATCCCTCCCCAACCCGCACTGAGCCAGCGTGTTGGAGTATGGCTTGATCTTACTCGTATCCGGGTAAAGGCCTGTGCCCCTCGGTGGGGACATTAATTTATGATTTTATTACTTGTAAAGCTTCATTATATTATATAATATATATAATAAATATTTTGCGAAAATTTATATTAAACAAGGCTGGTTTGACATAATTCGTCGCCAGAGGTAAAGCTCTTCTCATGTCTAAACATGAGAAGAGCTTTACCTCTGCTAGCCCGTAGGGGAAAATCTTTACGCTATGTTGTTCTTGGTTCATTTGTTTGGATTGGCGCTATCAGAAACACTGAACGTCCGATAATGCACTTAAGATAAATTTATTATCTCATTGGTACATGGCCAGGAATCGAACCTGCATCTCCTGTGTCAAGCGTGAAAACCGTTAGACCACGGAGTCTTTTGAAAATAAAATCATAAACAAAATGAAAATAATACTAGGTCCGAACGTGGATTCGAACACAACATTTCAAGATTACCCAATCGATATCAAACCGATTGCGCCACCACACCATGTGATAAGCTGCGAAATCTGCGATCATATTTAATCATGCTTGGGTTTGTTATAACGCGGGTGGTGTTAAAACACGTCTCTTATAATAGTAATACCTTGGACACTATTTACTTACACTCATTGATCTAGCCCCAAACTAGGGTTCCCTGTATATTGGGTACTAGACAACGATACAGATACTTATATAGATAAATATTATACTTAGATAGATAAAAAACTATAACTAGGGTACAAACATCCGTTCTCATCAAACAAATATTTGCCCCCACCGGGACTCGAACCCGGGACCCTTAGCTTCGTAGGCAGGGTCACTGCCGACTCGGCCATTCGGTCTCTTGTACGGGGACCCCGTTTAATTTATATAATCTCGTATAGTTCATTATTTGTTGCTGTACGCACGACCTCTGTGGCGCTGCGGTAGTCGCTTTGCCCACCGTGAGAGAAGTCCCGGGTTCGATCCCCGGCTGGGGATAAAGAAAAATATAACCCCGGATCTTGGATGTTTCTATGTGTGTAATGTCGATGTTTCTGGTTCCCACGACACAGGGTATCCAAGTGTGGGGTCAGCGGGGTATTAGTAATGGGTCCCATTTGGCACCCTTCGAACCACCCTGGACATATAAACATTTAAACATTAAACATAAATTAACATGATTGTAACTAATAGATTTAACCAATAATCATCCTCGAAATGGTGAGGCCTTTGCCCAGCACCGCAGAGGCTACATAAAAAAAAAGACATAAATCTGACATAGATACAACCATAGCGCAAGTAGTAGGCTGGTTAAATAATAATAACCTACAAATCTAATGAATTTTAATAATATAACGACAAGTTACAGACTATTTTACAATCCTTAGACAATGTGAGCGCTGAAAAACCCCGTTCGAAATTCCGTGGAATTGTTGTTCTCCATTATTGTCATTGTCAAATCTAATCAACTCAAAATCACAGTTAAAATAACAGTTTTTTATTATTATTTTTATACTGGCAATAACTGCATCAAAACATAATAACCACAAATCACCACCGGTGAGAAGTTGTGAGCTTGAAACGCACGTGTTTCCCAAAACTGCCTGATAATATAGCATCTCTTTGTTCCACTCATCAATAAGGTACTCAATGCTTTTTTCACATCTAGCGGATGCATCGCACTACGCAGTGCATGCGCTTGGTGCACTAATCCACTTTCTCTTTCACGCCTAGTGTATGGGTCACACGCGCTGTACCCCACGGGCTATTCAGACGATGAATTGTCAATGTGAGTGCTGAAAAACCCCGTGTGGTACAGTCAGCATCAGATATATGATATTTATTGAACTGACATGTACGACACCATAATTTGTTATTTTTCAATCTGGTTTAAATGGAAGGGTATATATGTTATTTGTATATTTGTATGTGTACAACGAATTGGAAATAGTCTGTAATTTTGTGTATTAATCTGAATTAATAAATAAATAAATATGAAAGAAAGAAAGAAAATGGAAATATATTGCCAACAACACATTATAAAAGAAAAGAGTAGATTAACATAGACTTACTTATAAAGAACAATTTAAATCAATAATACAATATTTAAATCTATTTAAAAACTGGCTAATGGATACATGCTCAGCAAATGCGGTCTGTTAAAGTAACAATAATAAACTGCGCTGGTTTTCAGCATGCACCATGACTGTTGACATATATTTCGCTGATTTCAGTGAGAGCGAAACTCATGCAGAAAACTGTCCTTAAAAATACCAAATTGCATCATAATTTGTAAAAAAAAACAAAAAAAAATATAAAAACTATTTCATACAGTGCTTTTTGTAGGAGAAGTGACTAGGAATATATATAATAAGTATATACAAGTAACTATCTTTTTATTTTACAATGATAAAGGGGAGTAAAAAAGTAAAAAAATAAAGGTTATATATATATATATATATATATGAACATATATATGAATATATATGAACTCGCAAGCTACTCAATTAGATCTACACACACAAATAACCAGAAATATCTACACAACCAAACTGTCCATATTGTGAAAACAGCTACTGTGCTACTATGGATCCTGATATTATTTTGTCATTTTCCCTGTGTAGAAGTTTATGATTGTTTGTTAATATGAAGATCTATTTGAGTAGCTTGCGTGCTCACTTATATCTGATGCTGACTGTACAACGCAGCGTCGCGCTGTAGCGCTCTGGCTTTTCGAGCGGTTCAGCGGTTCTGGAAAGCCCGTGGGGGACAACGCGGCCCAGCTTTGTGCCCCACGGGCTTTCCAGAAGACGCGGCCCGGGCGGCCTGCACCGCACGTCGCGGTTTTTTTTAGGACAAATTGTGCACGGTAAATTATAGAAAAATAAAACTAATTTTGAGTTACAAGCGATACGTATACTAACGTCCCTGACTCGGGCGTAACTTTAAAAACTACTCCCTGTAGAACGCATCAACATCAGGAAGTTTTCTAATCAACGTTCTATGAGTACTCTCATAATAAGGTACCTATGGAATGCAAGTGATTATCTTATCCTGTGTTATTAAGAGATATGAAGCCCTCTGCGATTAGAATCTCTAATCATCGTGGCGTGCCTTAAGGAAGTCTCTGTATGTCTCTGTACTATGCAACTGTAGGTTTATAGTGGATATCTAGCGCTCTTACTCTATACAAACTGATATGATAAATGATGATTAATTTGCTATGCATGATGACTGCATGGTACTGAGCACGTGTGTTTTGTGTGTTTAATATTATGTATCTAAATATAAAAGTTATCATTTAAATAAGAGCATCTATACAAGTGATTGTATGTACTTATCTATGTACATATGAGTATGCAAACCGAAGACGAGAGGAAGGTAACGACAGCAATAAAAGTTGAGAATTAGAAACTAGTTCTCAGTCAAAAACAAACAGCTAATATTGCCCTTCAAGAAATGGTCAACTATTTTTTATAAATATCCTACTTTTGTTTTGCAATAGGTAACTCTTTATTTTCGCGTTATAATTTGTATCATTTATTATTTTGTAACGAAGCTTTGTGTGGATTATTGACATTTTTTTTAAATTGGTATTAAAATTTCTTAGTTTGTTAGATTATGTGTACAAGGAATATCTTAACCGATTTTTGTTACTCTTTATTTTCGCTTCTTTGGGAGCATTCAGGTACAGGATCAAAACCACTCAGCCGATCTTACTTTAAGTGAAACGACAATTTCCACAAATGTAATAAAAAGGGAGAAATTCAAACGCCCGTTAGACCTGAAGGGAAATTTCGTCTCATCTATTGAGAATATAGTTTTTAGGGGTCCTTACCCGCAGGGTGCCAAACGGGTTCCTATTACTAAGTCTCTGTCTGTATGTCTGTCTGTACGTCGGTCCTTCACCGGGCTGTATCTCAGTATTCAGTATTCAGTATTCATTTATTTATTGCTTACATGTGGTAAAAATATGTTACATAAAATGTGTCCCAGAACACATGTGTCTCATAAACCGTAGTAGATAGAGAGTTGATGTTTCGACAGAATGAGTTTTTCCGTTGCCGCTAAAGCCAACAAATAATGACTCCCACGTATTTTTAAAAACTAAGGGAGGTGTCCATTGCAGTGATGGGGCAATTTTAGGGCGCTAATAAAAAAAAACTGTATTATGTGACATATCAAATAAAAGGGCTTGTTGCGAGAATTTAAAAAGGTTTTTTTTCTCATAAGTTTGTTATTCATTCTTGGTTAAAAATATTTAAAAAAGGCAAAAATTTACCATCCCACCTCTCGTAATTTCCGAAACTATAAATCCCATATATATATATATATATATATGTCACCGGAAAATAATACGATCCGCAAGTTTATTTAGGCTAGGTTAGGTTAGGTTAGGTTATGTTAGGTTAGGTTAGGTTAGTATATTTATAAACTTGCGGAAAAAAAAATTGGGAAATTTATAAACTTGCGGATCGTATTATTTTCCGGTGACATATATATAAATATATACCCAGCACCCATGCAAGAAACATTAATATCATTGTGCAGTATAACGGAACTTCGTGTGCGAGTTTGATTCGTACTTGACCGTTTTACGGAACCCTTCGTGTGGGAGTCCGTCTCGCAATTGATAGATTTTTATCAGAGTTGCGGGATAATTTCTACACAAAACGATGACTTCCGTAGTGTATTGGTCGAGGTTCTGTCCCAATTCCGGTGGCGCGGGTTCGAATCTCGGCCGGGGAGATGAAAAATTCTCAGTCTTCAGTCAGTCAGTCAGTCAGTCTTGGATATCAAATTAAATATGTTTATGACGTCGCTGCTATTGGTTCTCATGATACAGGGTATCCTAGTATAGAACGGGCCGTAAACCATGTGCCTATATACAGGTTGATATTTAATTATCTGAATGTAAATTTTCATGGCGTAACTTTACATAACAACAGCCTGTATACGATACGGTATAAAATAAGATATTTTGGGGAATTATAGTACCCATCGCTCTGAACAACTTTTCCCAAAAAACTTGATGGTCGCAAATGAAAAATGTATTGTCCTTCAGTACATTGACCCCATCGGTTGATTACTTTACGAGATGAAACCCGCTTGACACTGAAATCGCTTTAATGTTTTTTTTTTCAAAAGTGAGTTGTTTTGCGAACCCTATTTATGTCTGACAAGTTGACATCCACGTCGGTACTAGATGGCCTAACTAAGTAGCTAAATAAAGTCCATTATTGTAAATTATTTAACTTGCACGATTTTTATTGCAAACAACGGTAATTTATAGAAGGCACGCTGTGCCGGAGTGATCGTAAGAGTCAAATATGCTGTTCTATGAATGGACTTGATAATTTAAATTTATTTACATTTATGCGAGTATTTCACAATAAGACATTTCATATTTTCATATGTCATATTTCTTTATTGCACACAAAACTTCAAAAAAATGGTTACATGAAAATAGTATACAACGGCGAGCTTATCTCTAATGAGAGATCTCTTCCAGCAACCCAGGAAGAGATTGCAAAGGTTGATTGCTGAGCAGGGGCAGATCTATGCGTACAACAAGTAATAAACAAGTACTAAGGAAATAAACAAGTACTTACGATAAATTTAAAAATATATTATTACTATGATAATATACTAAATACTTATAATAAATTACTACTATTATATATATTTTTAAAACTTTATTATTGTATTTTCTTCATCTGACATTAAACTTTATAGTAAAAAGACAGTCTGGTAATGACAATCAATTCGCTGATGGAAATCAAGTGTGTGTAAAGGTATGAAAGTGTGTGTGTCTCTATATCTACAACTTAAAACTGAAAAGTTAATAATGTTTATCAAGAGTAAAACTAATGAACTCAGTTCATAAGCCATGTCTGTAATAATCAATCTTTGTGGGTAATTATTGAACTAAAGTTCATAATTCATAAATTTCATAATGCATAGTTTTTCCTATTTTGATTATATGTATATAGTACAATATGTTAGAAATACTGAATTGCTGGATTTTTTTTTATTAAAAAATGTCTAAACAGAAAAACCAAAAAAATGAGGCCCTGAAAAAGCAATGCTTTTTTTAAATTTATGATCAAAATATAATTTATTTTAAAATGACTATAAAACAATGAATGTATGGCGTTTTAAAAAAAACCTCTGGAGTATTATTTTCGACCTCTAGGAAAACATTATTGATTTCTGAAGTTATTATTAATAGTTTTTTATATATTCTCACTGTTAATAGACAAGAGTATAATAAAGTTTAAAGACACAATTAAATTATATTTATTTTAAATAATTTACAAAACGCATTTAGGGGTAAAGCAGATACAATGAGTACAAGAATTTAAACTCGTCTAAGTTCGAACTTCAAACGCATTGCCAGTCAAAAGTTTGACTCAAAACTCGTCTCGTACTATTTTGTAAAATTCCACAATGTTATATCGACGGCAACCGAGTAATATAAAACAATGAAGACATTTTAACATTTCGATGTAAAGCACAGCTTGATTTTATGATCCCCGGCCACATCTGTGAGACGTAAAGTCGGCAGTAAAAGTTGGGTGTTTTCATGGTGACAAAATAAGGTAAGCTAAAAAAATGATCGCCTTGGTCTAAGGATAGCTGTAAACCTTTATTTAAGAAATTAGGAAAACTTACTTTACCTTGCCTCTACATTAGATATTTTTTTACATTTGTAGTGAAACACGGGCACTACTTTCCAAAAAATGCCGAAGTTGTGTGAGACAAAACCGCCATAAAGATAAACTATATCTTCCTTATAGCAGCCTGGATATATGCAGAAAAAACATGTACTACATGGCAAGTAATTAATAAGTTACCTGACGATATAAAACTATATGAAAAATGTGTAGTATTTAAGAGCAAATTGACAAACTGGTTAATGACTCATTGTTTTTGTAGTGTGCGTGATTTTTTAGACAGTAAAACTTGCTAACATGTAAATCATATGGCATATAATATGCATATTATTCATTTTTTTTTTGCCTACTGACATGTTAAATTTAAGAATATTTCCTCCGGTATTACGCGGTAAAATACACTGCACTAATTTTAAAGTATTGCACATAATACCACCCATACGTGTATTTAAGCAAATAAGCGATTTGATTTGATTTGGTCTCAAAAAAAATTGACAGATATTTTTTGTATAAGGTATGTTTATGTTTTGATTAGTTTATAAGGTATTTGCTTAGTACATATTTCATGCGAATAGTTTAGTTTAGGTATACACGCTGAAACAGTAGAATAAGTAGATAAGTAGATAATTTTTAACATGTTTGTTAAGAACGCAATATGATCAAAATATTTTATGTTCAAAAACGTAAAGAAAAGAAAGCCATTCACCGCAAGTTCCAAATTCATCAGAGACAGAACTAGACTAAACTAGAAATGATTTGCTAAGTGATAACCAGACTATCACGTACTGCAAATGGACTTAAGTAATAAACGTTAGTGTCGGCTGAATATCAGGGTATTGACGTAAGTAATAAAGTTTAATTGAATACATGATAGTAATAATCTAATAAAAACTGAATAAGCTTATGCATTTTATATCTGACCCTAGGTTATTGATAAGAAATACACATAACCTTTAGAATACACTCGTAATGTTTCGACAAGATAGGAGGCCGATTTTGCTTTCGTCTGTCTCTATGTCTGTCAGTTCCGGTCTAGGGGCCACAGTTTTCAAGCGATCCTCACAAAATTTGGCACACGTGTTCCTTGAATTAAAATACTTTTTTGTCGAGAGCTTTTCTCGATTTTCTTCTTGGGGGGGAGTTATCACTTCATTAATTTTTTGTATGGGATTTTTTTTTTTTTTTTTCTGAAACCTATCTTGTGGGATATTAAATTAACGGGCTTCATGAGCCGGTTATAAAAATATACTATACAAATACCCTACGGCAGCCTGTTTTCTAAAAATCTAAGAAATATTTTCAAAACATACCAAATTTAGTCTCCTCGAAGTAGGAGACGGATTAGTAAAGAGGATCTATACAGACATTGAGAGTGAGTGAAACAGACTATAACTATATTCGTGAAAAGTCAATAGATTGTATTTTAAATCGCAAAATGTCTTTAACAAAGTTATTGGTGCGGCTACTTTACTACTTGATTTTGATTGAATCTAAAATACTTACCCATAAATTGATTCACAGCTCCCCTGTTAGCGAGGTCTACTGCCCAAAGGGCCACTAGTTTAAATCTTTTGAACAATTAGATAGTTTGCTTACCGGTTTACTCATAAGAGCTATTATTGAAGTGCGTCTGACGTTTTTGTACCCTCTGCTATCATGACTACTCCGGTCTTCTTCATCAGTGCACGGAAAATTGTAAAAAACGTAGTGTTTCCGCATTTTGAATATTTACTTCTCGAAGACTCGAAGCACAGACTTGGCCAGCACTAAGAATACTTTTCAATTATTTTTTATTTGCCACTCAAACACTGGCCAGTATGGCAGCGATAAAAAAGAACACGGCGATAGTCTTTTGTTTGTGAGTTAAAGTGATTTCGCGTCTCTCAATTTTCATCTGTAAATATACTTTAGAAATTTTGTGCATCATTGTTTTCGGCACCTATTTGATGGTTTTGAAGACAAATCCCTCTTAAACACAAATGTCAGTCTAGGGCCCAGTTCAACAAAACATCAGCCCAGCCACGGTCAACTAATCTTCGCAACTGCGCCCAAACAAACCAAAGACACAATCACTTTGTCGTATCGTTTTTAGGAAAAAATGTAAGTGGTTTTCACAACACCCGCGAACTATCAGAGGCGGACTTTAAAAAGTAAATGGTCTAAAAAACTGCACTAAATATAAACATGTAAGAAAAAGCCAGTTATGACGTCAGTTGTTCCATTCTGCGGATAATTTGGTTTTATAGTTTTTCAGAAACATTGTGAAATGATGAATGTTGCGTCAACAGTATATAAATAAAACCGGTCAAGTGCGAGTAGGACGTCGGATCCGCACACGCAGGGTTCCTCATATCTCAGATAAACGAAAATCGTATACCATTGTTCCCGGAATAACGTTAAACGATAGTATTTTGTACGAGTATACCAAAAGGTATAATAAATATAAAAATAAAAATAAAAATATTTTTATAATAAAATATCTAAGTAATACTAGATAGGAATACAGTCTAGACCGTAAATAGAAACATTGAAAATGAGTATTGAACTATTTACTTAGGTTAACGAAACTCTTTGCTCATTGAAACCGGAAGTGGGTAGAAATTGGGTACCTAACTTAATTACTTAAATAAAATCAAATATGTCGCAAATAAAAATATATCCCGTGGACACACAAATCGGCAGCTATTGTACTTATGATCGTAACTAGAATTATTAACAGTGAAGTTCGAACTCCTTTAGAACAATGTACAATATTTCTAAACGGGTTCGAATTTCACAGTTCTAAGGTGGGATAAAATAATTTATTTGTTAATTTTTCGGTAAACTAATGCTCAATTTTTATTCAACAAAGGTATAATTTTGAACGATTTCAAAGGGGACATTTCAAATTCATAGCCAATATCAACGAGTCATTATAACAACGAGAACTCACACTCCAGCTGTTGCAGATTCACAGTCAAAATATCAAAACATTTAGATTAATTTCAGCGCCAAATTAAAAATAATCTCCCAAGCCCGGCTCTGGTGGGTAAGAGTACAAAAATTGTAAACTACTTACACTCATTGTGTGCTACGCAGGACAATGGGGTGCGACATGTATTATGTTTCTAATGTTTCTAAACACAATGTTATTTTGTCTTTTCTTGTTACCATTTGCGTAACGCGTTATGGGTGGGAGTTTCTCGGTATTTTCAAACAAAGTATATTCACCAGGCGGTCTGCCGTGGCGGTGGAAAACCGAACTAAACGCTTAGTTCCGATTTACGACACTCCGTCAGTTGCGATCGATTATCCCTACTGGACGTTGCACTCTTACATTGCCTATTTCATGTGTCACAATACAGGGATAAACATGGCCGTCACGGCATTTTGGTAGACCAAAACATTTTATCAGAGTCCGTAGCATCTGTTTAAGAGAAAACTCAACGTTTGCTCGGCCACACAAAGTCATATTGGAATTGATATTTAAGAATAGCTCATCTATACTAAATGCACACGTTGTCTGGTGACACAACTCTGCAAAGTGTCTTGTCTTGTAGGAAAAACTGGATAGACCTGCGATGTTAAAGTTCCTTGTTGTAACACAACAAATCTCATAACACGCTAGCCAAACAGACAAAAGAACTGTTGTCAATGTGACAGACTGTATCAGACAGTGCAGATGATATTTCGGGAGTTTCAGGGAATACTCTGACTCACTCATGTGTCATCGACCCATCGGGGAGCACTCGCTTGATTCATTATTCATCATATTACCGGAACACTGACAACTGACAAGATGTGTGCTGGGTTTACTTCCGTCGGAGATAACGAGAACACAATGGGAAGTTCAGGTTACCTACTGATAAGAGCTACGTCATGCAGACTATACTGTCCCTTGCTTATGTCCCTGAAAAAAATTACCACTTAAGTATTGCTAATAATAATCGCCAACAGTATGCACATAGACTGTGGAACGCACTACCTAGCACTATAAGAGACTGTCCGCCGTCCCTCTCTTGTCTCTTTCAAAAACCGGGTAAAAGAGCACTTCCATTCTCTTTCGTGAGAGTTATATATAGTATGTATATCATTATAATATATAAACTATATTTGCAGGTATATGTATGTATTGTATTTAGTAGTCTGGTATGTAAGTATTTTATTTTCCGTATTTTATATTATATATGTATTTTAGTATAGATTAGATATTGTACACTGCCTACCCTTTCATGATACATTTCCATTTCATGCCTTGGTTTGCTGGAAGAAATCTCTTTTTAGAGATAAGCTCGCCTTTGTACATATGATTTCTCCTAATGTAACCTTTTAAATTTAATATGTGTGTGTGCAATAAAGAATAATGAATTATGAATTGTCAGGCGTCAAAGTATCTTAAAATACCATTGTTTTATACTTTTGTTTGTAAAAGTAACTTACTAAATTAGTTGTATCTTCGACGATGTGCGGTCTCAATAATATAACAACAGATTCTCTGTTACTTTGTGTGGTCAGCTGCAAATACTCAAATCAAATATTTTCGCAACTTCATTTACATGATCTAGTTCACAAGTTCAATGACACACAAACACACAATGATAGTTTTATCAATTGCAGCTTATCTTGAGACCCTGTTTCACTGTGTATGTACGACATACTTCACATGTTTACGAGTAAGTAATAGATTAATGGGAATCTTCAGATTAGATACCATCTTTTACTTTATTTTATGGCCATCTATGTTCACGAAAAGTTGATTAATAAAAATAAATGTTTGATAATACAGCTAATCTTAAAGTAGGCAATATTCTAGATCACTAGTTCGCAGCAGGGGGACGCGGCCTAATTATAGATATAGTTGATACATCAGTATATTTCGCAGCCTCACAATTAACGCGGAAATGATAAAAATCAGGTAATATTGGGGCGACAAGGTCTTGAAAGTTGTTAGAGGTGAAGGTAGGCAAAAAGTGCAAAAAAAACAAACTCCTTGAAAACGAGTTTATATGATAATGAACCTATTTTGGACGTTGACGTAAAAGGTAAGGAGGTGAGCAAACATCTCAACCTCAAGTAGACGAACAATAAAGAGCTTTTTAATAGAGTTAACTAACATTTGGAAGTGAAGAACAATTACACGAGTACATTATCTACTAATAGACAGTTCGAAATCTATCATTTTCGAAATACTTACGAACTGTTTATGAAATGAAACTAGAAATTAGCCATTATTCATTTTGCAAATCAAATTCGTAAAACTGAAATCCTCATATTGGAGTATCTGCATTGCTCCTAGACGTCGTCGGTATGGTTATGAAAAATTGTTATTCTTTTAGAGGTCTTAGAAAGCTTGTACCATCTACTCAAATAAACAATATTGGAGTAACTGCGATAAAGTTAATGTTGGTTGTATAAAAAAAAATATGTATCCACCTTCTCCTCTTTAATGACTTCCAGAGAGACTCAATTATTTTACAATAAATCCATTGCTGAGTTGCAACTTACAAATAACGTAGACAGTGTAACAGATGTCTAATCATGCAAATCGTAAACCTACTAATATTCACTCATGTGGGCCTAAGTGGGTCCCCAAATGAACTAAGTAACCGAAGTGGCTCTCCATATAATGTAAAGGCAACAAATATAATCATCACCAAAATATTTTTTTCCTACCCAAAATGGGTAAATGCCACCCAAAATGATCACCAAAAGTTGCAGAAAATATCAGGGCAAAATACTGCGGTAGCTTAGGTGAAGGGTAAAGGGGGTAAGAGAAGCAAAAAATCCTCTATCCTTTGTGTTAGGTTGAACATGTAAGAACAACAAAAAATACTTAAAACATAAACTTAAGTACACAAAACATAACAAGAAGTTTGGTGATAATTTATCCAAACACAATTTGGTGGTCGTTTACTAATTCTGGCGGTCGTTTCGAATTTATTTGTAGTAAAATAGGTGCGTTTTTGGTGATCGGTTAAACACAAGCCTAAAGTAAATGACACTTCAAAACCAAAACAGAAACCCAACAAAACATCGTCACACGCCACACACCGTGGTAGAGGCACTATTGAGCACGAGTTAAGTTAAGTTGTTTGAATCATTTAAGTTGTCTTAATTGTTCTCTTTTTCAAGTGATCATTGCTTATAAGTTTTATCATCCCTAAAAGACTTCTCAAATCCAGTTTTAAAAAAAACATGTGCTCAAGGAGGCCATATGCGCCTACGCCACACACGGTGGTAGAGGCACTATTGAGCACGAGTTAAGTTAAGTTGTTTGAATCATTTAAGTTGTCTTAATTGTTCTCTTTTTCAAGTGATCATTGCTTATAAGTTTTATCATCCCTAAAAGACTTCTCAAATCCAGTTTTAAAAAAAACATGTGCTCAAGGAGGCCATATGCGCCTACGCCACACACGGTGGTAGAGGCACTATTGAGCACGAGTTAAGTTAAGTTGTTTGAATCATTTAAGTTGTCTTAATTGTTCTCTTTTTCAAGTGATCATTGCTTATAAGTTTTATCATCCCTAAAAGACTTCTCAAATCCAGTTTAAAAAAAAACATGTGCTCAAGGAGGCCATATGCGCCTACGCCACACACGGTGGTAGAGGCACTATTGAGCACGAGTTAAGTTAAGTTGTTTGAATCATTTAAGTTGTCTTAATTGTTCTCTTTTTCAAGTGATCATTGCTTATAAGTTTTATCATCCCTAAAAGACTTCTCAAATCCAGTTTTAAAAAAAACATGTGCTCAAGGAGGCCATATGCGCCTACGCCACACACGGTGGTAGAGGCACTATTGAGCACGAGTTAAGTTAAGTTGTTTGAATCATTTAAGTTGTCTTAATTGTTCTCTTTTTCAAGTGATCATTGCTTATAAGTTTTATCATCCCTAAAAGACTTCTCAAATCCAGTTTAAAAAAAAAACATGTGCTCAAGGAGGCCATATGCGCCTACGCCACACACGGTGGTAGAGGCACTATTGAGCACGAGTTAAGTTAAGTTGGTTGAATCATTTAAGTTGTCTTAATTGTTCTCTTTTTCAAGTGATCATTGCTTATAGGTTTTATCATCCCTAAAAGACTTCTCAAAACCAGTTTTAAAAAAAAACATGTCCTCAAGAAGGCCATATGCGCATACGCACCGGATGCGCCGATCCGAGACTAATTAAGTATATCCTGCGGGAATGATCCTTCGAGAAACCAGGTGGCAGGTGGATATCCGATATGGTATCATATTGGCGTCTAGATTATCTACTATGTATGGTAAAAAAAAAGTTGATCATGTCCCTATGGCCACGAGTTTTACTTTAAGTTCGCTTAATTAACTCTATGTTCCCTTATTCACTCCATTAATAGCGATGCAAAGAAATATCATCATACTTAGTTTGTATGAAAAAACAATGGGAAAGCTGTAATTTTTCTACAATAAGGTATAACTTTAAGGTTGACTTGATTTAGTTAATAAAAGTGGCTGGGCTGGTATCTTGCCATCTCATAAGTGTTCATGCTGATTTCTTATTCGATATGGTACCGGCAATCTGTATAATCCGGTAATATATATAATCCCTAGGCAATATATTTAATGCCTAAAACGTGCAGGTAATGTATGAAATATTATTTGTGTGTATAATTTGCCTAGGTATTATATATAATACCCAATGCGCATCCGGTAATGTATGTAAAAGTGTAAAACACTGCGGTAGCTTAGGTGAAGGGGGGGTGAGCGAAGCGAAGCCCCCTTTATCCTTCGTGTTAGGTTAAACACGTCAGAACAACAAAAATACTTAAAACTAAGTACTTTTTGTTGCTCTTACATGTTCAACCTAACACAAAAAATACTTATAACTAAGTATTTTTTGTGTTCCATCTTCAACCTTACACCCTATCCTACACATTGTTCTTACACAGACAAAAAGTTACCCAAGTGAGCCCTTCAACTAACTTGATGAGAAAGCTTAAACTACCTCATTTTGAATTTTACAACAGCAATTTATCATTTATGATTGTTAAGCGCGCAATAATCTTTGACTTGTTTATTAAATCGACCACCCCTAGGACTATCACCGATAAGATTACCTACCTCATTGATATGATAAACGACTGTGTTATTTGAGGAATCAGTCGCAATCATGATTAAGATAGTTAAGAATTATTGACACATTAAACACAATAATGCATGCATATAAAATATATTTAATATATGATATGTAAAACATAACAAAATATGGTATTTAATAGTAAAATCCATCAATAAAGCTCTGTATGAACTGGAAAACGGTAATTTCGATAGTGAGTTCTATGGAAATATAGGCTTCCAATGTCATAGGCCTGTCTTTTTTTACACGAAAATGAGTTTTTAAAACACAAACTGCATAATAAACTGATTCTGATATTGTAAAGCCTTTTTACACTATTTGAACACAATGCTCCAACTTCAAACAAGTTTTATATTTATTGGACTAACTTTTCAGATATCGAATAAAGATAACAACTTTGTTGCTGTTAGGGATGATTTGAAACAACGATACTTTACAGTGGTGGCCCCATAATTAAAGACACCCCCATGTTGACCTAAAAACAAATATTATGGAAGTAACATTCGCTAAAATAAGTATTATTTATTATTTTTTATATACGATTGTGTTGTATTCTTAAAATGTGGGACAGAAAATTGATAATTGAGATCATTGATAGTTTAGACACTGCTCACAGTGGGATACGTTCTGTTTTACGTTCACAAACTTTTTAAACGTTCTTGCATCTGGCCAGCTAATTAAAGACTGTAAAAGCTGTGTCCTAATTTTTTTTAAGGAAAAGGAAACTACATTCTATTTTTCTTTGTTTTGCCGGGTAAGTTCATGATATTACCTATAAAACCGTCGATATTACCTATAAAACCTAACTTTTTTCATTAAAATTAATACGTTTTAAACCAATAAATATGGGTAAAACAAAAGATATGATTTGTCCACTAGGAAGATTATTTTGAACTTTCATAAGAAAGGTTGTTCATACAGAAAAATATCAAACCATTTAAACTATTCTAAAGATATTGTTATGAATGATATAAAGCATTTCAATAAGTTCAAAAAGACCGACAACGTACCTAGAAAATCGAGACCAAGGAAAAGTACTCTGAGGGAAGACTCTAAGATGGTATTGTTGGCAAAAAAAGATCCGTTCAAGGGATCAGAGCTGATACGTTCGGAGTTGTTTGGTGCAGGAGGAACGAAGGGTGTGTCTGCAAGAACAATTAGGCGGAGAATATGTGAGGCAAACTTGTACGGAAGAGTGTCTCGGAAGGTGACACTTTTGAAAAAGCAAAGTGTCTTACCACAAAAAAATAAACTCCTGTTCAACACTTGTTTAAAAACAAAAATGTATGGGATTTAACGTTTGTTTTGGACGTTTGGTTAGGAACCATGTGTTTTTTTTTGTAGTAACACGGAAAATGTTTATTTTTTTAGGATCGCCAACAGATAATACATTTTTCTTAATATCACACCTTGCTTCACTTTGTAGATGTTTACCAACTTACAGGTGACAACATCATGCAAAATTTTGTTATTTTTTTTAAATTTTAAGGCAAGATTAGCGTTTGCTAGAAAATATTAACACTTGACTGAACGAGAGTGGAAACATGTATTTTTCTGATGAAATAAAAATTAATATGATTAATTCTGACCGAAAACAATTTGTTAGGCGCCCCCGAACAAAGAAATGGATCCAAAGTAAACCAAGAAAGTAGTCAAACATGAAGGAAATATCGTGTGGGGCTGTTTTTCAGGACTTGGTGTTGGACCTGTCAGGAAAATAGAAGGTAATATGGATAAATTCCAGTACAAGAATATATTAGAACAAGTCATGATGCCCTATGCCGAGCAAAATTTACAGGTTATTTGGACTTTTCAACAGGATAATGATCCGAAATACACAGCAAAAGTAGTAAAAGATGTCTTAAGGAACCAGTCTGTGATGCTTTTGTATTTAGCGTGACGCATGTTTGTTTGATATTTTTATGTAAATCTGCTAATGGCCATTACAACTATTTTTTGACTCTAGTGACTTTGTAAAAAAAATGACAAAATCATTGTTGTTGCAAAATCTCGAATCAAAACTGGTTTAGTTCAAACCGGTTCTAAACTAAAACCCAAACGCAAATGTTCGGCGCTGCGTCGGAACACGATAATTTGATACCTACCTAGAGGTTATTGATACGACATTGGCTTGTTTGCCTATTGTTGAAACGGTTATGCCTGCATCCGTAGTCGATTTACCCCTAGTGAAACCGTATTGTTTGGCAGTGAGTTGTTTGCACGGTTGAAGTGTGAGAGCATTTGATTTAATTATAATCTTTTCAAATATTTTACTTAGTGGTGGAAGAACAGATATTGGTCTGCAATTTGAAGGATCACCCTTATCTCCCGACTTGAACAGAGGTATCAGTTTACTATGTTTCATGAGGTCTGGGAAAGCTCCATCGTCACTACATTTATTGAATCTATAACTAGAATTACTGAACCAATGACTTTAACTGATATACCATACCCCACAGGCCTTAATCTTTTTTTAAGTCAAGTAATCTAAACGCTTTGACAATGTCCTGGGCATATACATGATGAACTTTAAAATCTAAATTACTGAATTAATTACTGAAATGGTGCTGTTTTTTAACAAAGTCATATGGAGATTAATTTAGACGCTCTGTTGTTAGTACGGATACTTCGATGAAGAATGTTTCGAAAGCTCGAGCTACCTCAGCGTTTGATTTAACAACATCATCACCTATCTTTAAGCAGAAATCATTGTCCCTTGGTATAACTTTGCCAGTTTCTCGGTTTATTATTTGCCAAAGATTTACATTACAAAGAAACTATACTTTCTGCTACCTGCATGAATTTTGGACCGCGGCGCACAAGTGAACTAGGCCCATCTCTTGCAGGACGACTATACAGGTTTATATTTTATATATATATACCAGTGAATGTAAGTTTTTTGTAATAAAACAAAAACAACGACAGACTTTTTCCTTTAAGAGGTGGAAGTTTTCCAGTTATTCGATACTATAATCATTATTATTCATTAAAGTCTAATGCAACGTTTTCGCTTTAACAAAAACTCACGACAAGTTTAATGTAATAAATTGAGGAAACCGGTTTCATTGAAGCATCTAATTAAAAACTAATATAATGCACATTATTTTGAATTAATCGCAGCATTTATGTGGCATAAATCAGGCATTCATAAATTGCAAGTTTGCTCCATAAGTATGTTTCCCGGTGTCAACTGTGTAACTCTCATCAACACGCAGTGAAAGGTCCTACGCTCAATAAACCCAACTTTTTAAACAAGAATACAACCAACGAACGTTCCAACTTTTTGACGACCGGTTTAGCCTAGCGGGTAGTGACCCTGCCTACGAAGCTGACGGTCCTGGGTCCGATTCCCGGTAAGGGAAAATATTTGTGTGATGAGCATGAATAGTTGTATCTTAGTCTTTGATGTTTTCTATGTATTTATCTCTATTAAATATATCGTCGTCTAGTACCCACAACGCAAGCCTTGTTGTTCATACTATGGGCCTAGTTCGAATTGTGTAAGATTGTCCTCTAATATATATTTATTTATTGTCATCTAATTTTTTACTTTCGTACGGTTTAGGTCAAAATATGCCTACCTAATACCTAATTAGTTCGGTTCAAAACTTCCAATATTTTTTGTAATGATTGACCAGGGGGGTTACCACAACGTTTTAATGCCGATTCAAATTAGGAACCTAATTTGATCCGCAAAATTACCGTGACCGTCTTAATACAAGTCTTGGTATAAGGTAAATAAAGCCCATTATGGCGAATTGGAATGGAAATGGTTGCCATGGTGATGTTCTTGTTTTGGATCTAATTTGAATCGGAAAAAGATTGTGGTAACTCCCCTGTCTATCTATCTATAACTATCCTCTCCCTCCTCGTGTAGGAAAAGCCATGACGCTGTGTTTATTGCGTTTTAAGAAATATATTAATCTGTATCCAAACGGAATACCTCAGTGCAGCCCGGAATATGGAAGGCGTGGTTGCCTCATGCAAGTTAGGAAATAGAATGTGAGTCATACTTCTGGTTCATTTGGGTAAACGATAACCTAGTAGGTAGACTAAGTAGTGTGGGATATATAAGGGAATAATCTAACTATTTTTTATTAAAGAAAAGCGATATTCGTGCCATTTAAAATTAAAAACGCACAGATTCATTACGAGCTTGTTATCCCGCATATATTCGTGAACGTTTTGAGTTTCTTTTCTCTGGGGATAGACTTCGGAGATCTCTCACGGTGTCACTTTTGTCAATTCCTCAGCACAACACTGTTGCTTACGAGCACTCGTTTAGGTTAAGGGCAATACGTTTGTGGAATGCACTTCCTTGCGCTATTAGGGATTGCACTTCAAAAAAAAACGCATCTCCTCTCTTCCGCATAGTGGGTATCTTATAGTATGTATATGTATCTATGTATTAATTGTATTCTATTTATTTATTTTATAGTAATTATGAAGGAAGTATTGTGATTTATCTGTTAGTATATTGATCTTATTTATTTATTTTAACTCTTAATTGTACACGGGCTCTATCTCTATATTATTATTTTTTTTTCCTTTCTTCACAGGTTAGCTGTAAGATTTTTTTTTTGGAAATAAGCTCACCTTTGCATATTGCTCGTTATATTTTCCATTGTATTTTCTGTGCAATAAAAAAATATTATGTTAGTACCGAAGCACTGCTAGAGTTAATGGAGTTTTCTTTTCCTGTGCGTGAATCAGCCATGAATCACCACTTGAAAGGGAGATTTCCTTTTTCAAACTCAAACCTTAATAAGTCATGTATACGTCGCGCCACGAGTTATGAGCGGTGACCGTGAATGCGCAGTAGTCACTTTTCAATACCTGTCTACATATGCGCAGTAAATCCCGCCAACGTCGCCCAGCGCTCTTAATTCGTGGCGCGAGGTATACTCTTCATTAGTTTAGTTGATCATATTTGATTTTTTATTTTTATTCATTTATATGAGACTTTAATTAAGTGTTTGACTTGTAAAAGTGCATTATTTTTGCCTATTTGCAAAAAAGTTTTTTTTTTGGCAAGCTATAAACACATGTCAGAAAGATAGGTATGTAGGTAGGTACCTAAATGTGTCTCTAACTCAAAAGTCTCTTCAAGTCTTCGTACAATTTCGAAGAAGAAGCTTAATTTATCCCATTACGTCTCTAGTGACGTCATGTTTAATTTTGGCGGGTAAAACTTTAGGTTGGTTTTTGAAATAGACGCAATGAATAAAACCCAAAAATATTTAAATTAGTTTCTTAAAATGGTCTATATTTTCAAAATAAATAATTAAAAAATATATATCATAAAAATGCATGGCCAATTCAGTGATACTTCTAAGAGGGTCTCCACTTTTTGTCTCTGTTCCACGAACTTCAGGTACATTAATTAGCTCTACCGATTCCGATAACTGGTAATGAATTAATGATAGACAGCTAATTCCAGTAGATAGTAGATAGTACAAGGACAATATTTTATTACTTTGCAAAATACTGAGCTGAACTTAGTACTTCCTCCGTATTATCCGTTAACAAAATGCTCTCAACTATAGCACATTTACGTTCATCTGTGCACTTCGCTAGAATGCAATGCATTAACCTTATAGTAGGGGAGGCAAAAAGGGGATATCGTAAGTAACTCGAGCGCGTCAGATTAAGAAATGGGAAAACGCCTAAACGAGTAGTTTAGAAACTCCATCAAATCTGAGCATTCTATAATTTTTACGATTTGATCTAACGTGAGGCACTTTTTATTAAACTTTGTGAGCTACCCACTCCTTCATGTTCGATGAAATCGTCAAATTTATAAAAATGTATATTAACAGCATGTCATTAACTCACCTTATCTTAGTTGGACTAATTAAGTCCCACTTGTATGGACTTATTTTTGGTTGCCCTGATAGCTCGGCTCTAAAAGCTCAGATTTTGCAGAAATTACAGTGTGTGAGGTTTATCCCATATCTTAATCTGGCGCGCTCGAGTTACTCACGAAATAGCCTCGTGGCCTCCCGGACTATTAGTTTGAGCGCCCTAGTGACGATGACGTCATGATTCAAAGACGAATTCTGTGGTGTTGCGGTTGTGCTGTGCTTCCCCAGCGAGAGATCCCGGGTTCGATTCCCGGCCGGGGTGGAAGAAAAAATAAATCCCCAGTTCTTGGATGTTTACATATTTGTGACGTCGCTGTTTCTGGTTCCCACGACACAGGGTACCCTAGTGTTGGGCCAGAAGCACTGTGTGTGCCTGAATGTAAATGTTATGCTTTAATTGATACTGTGTCATTATCTTGGTTTAGCCCCGAAATGAGTTGACCTTCAATGGGGCTAAACCTGTGGGCTAAACTGTAATATTTATAAAGAATAGTAGTTTATGTGACTGATTCATAATGCCTAAATAAGTTCAGTTAAATACCCTAGTTTATCTACACACATATCATCTTTGATGTGTTCAGGAACCGCATGTTCGAAAGCATCAGCATCAGCATCAGCATCAGCATCACCTTCACCATCACCATCACCATCACCATCACCATCACGACGGCATTGTGGCATTGATCATTGCTCTGCACTTGTTTCGCTTATTCAGTAGTAACAACTTCACAGACAAACTAGGGGCGGCACGCAGGCGGACGTCGGCGTTCGAAATTTGTATGTCATACTATGTGGAAATATTACGAAATTATGGTCATAATATATCAATATTCAGATATGAAACGGTTTTTTACCAAGTAGTTTATCAATTATGCTGGTCGTAACGTGCGGTTTTTGGACGCAGTAAAGAGGGTTTATGATACGTGTTAAGATAAATAAACAAAAATGACAATCCAGGTTCACAGAAACTGTGACCAATTTGTAAGGTGATCCTCGCGAACTCCATAGTTTGATTTACCTGAACCGTTTGAATTACCGATATTTACCTCACAACACTTCTATAAGTGTTGCATATTGCATGGTATTGTAAACATCAGTATTACGTTTGTTATTCAATAGATATTTCAGCAATACTTATTTAGCCTCCAGCCAGACAGTTGCGAGTGTCAACAGACAGTGCTACTCAAAGATTTTGCAATATAAAATGGACGTCACTGCGGATATATGATTTAATGTAGTGCGCGTAGGTCTGCCTGTAGTTCTTTTTTCCTGTCCATTCTAGGTTTGCTGGAAGAACTCTCTTGTTGGAGATAAGCTTTGCTTTTCCTTCATGTATTTTTGTATTCACACTTTTTGTGCAATAAAGTACATTGATATAATATTTTAGTTTCGTCGTTTTCCTATTCATCTAATGTCCGAATTTGTATGAGCCTTCGGTAATAGATACTCGTCCATTAATAATTCATCACAATATCCAACGAAACCTTTTTAAAATTCTGAACAAGGCCTTAGAATCCAAATCGAGGTTAACCTTTGAAATGCCTATAATAATCCCTCGGGTGCGAAATGAGGGACTCAAATAATTTAATAGCATTTGGTAGAAAAAAGCATATACTTAAGAAACTTTTAGTGTTATTACGAGTGTTTATTATTTTATTTAATACCTTTAATTAGACCATTGGTAGACAAGCAGACGTAGAGTTTTGTTTAATACAGTTGTTATTAATTTGGTAGTGTAATGTTGATATCTTTCAGGATATAATTACAGAGAATAGATTGTTGTTAATTTTTATGACCCGAAAGCCGTTAAGATGCATTGTCTACACAATGTTGCTCATCTTCATTCCTATACAGAAAGTGTTTACAAAACTCGCGTGCAATGCCGTACTTATAACTATCATTCATGTTGTCAGTTGCATTTCATTGCATAGTTAACGAAACAATGAGTTGTGGTTAAAATTAAATGATACTCAACTCACCAATCCTTGAATCCTGGGAAACATTGTCGCTGCACCAAAAATCACAGACACAATATCGCATTCGAAATACAATTATAATTAACCACAAGTACTTATTCCGTATCACGGATAGATAAATTCGAATAGGCACAACGAACTGTTATCACTATCACAGACACACCCACTTCATTGAATACAAAACAATTGCATTGCACAGAAAAGTTGGACGATTATGCTGATAGAGTCGGGAGTACCGCAAGGCTGACTTCTCGGACCGCTAGCTTCACTTAGCGAAGACGTGCGCGCGAGTTGAAGCTTCGATCGCGTGTGATTTTACGAAGAATGGCTACAAACACAAACCGAGCGAGCGTGGAAATGAGTCAATAGGACGCTCGGTGATTCATACTCGCCGGTTTGGGCTTGGGACCGTTCGTCTGCTTTCTACTTCTAGGGGTTGGCTGTCCCTTCCTTATCTTTCTAAAAATCTATTGTATTGTGGTTAGGGACAAATGTTATTAGGGCTCCAGTACCGGTTCTTTTCATACTTAGGCTATATTTAGCTAATCGTTTTAATAATTATGTCGATTTATTAATGAATGTTGGGAATAGTATTCCAGTGCCCTTCCCCTTAATCTCTTGTTTTGTGTGTGCAGCGAAAAGCGAAAATATGCGGTGTTCAATAACCTCTGATACAAGAAGGTCAAGGTTAGTCTAGTAGTAAATTTTATCGTTCAATGAAAAAGTGAGAGTGGTTTATTTTGTTTGTTTACGCCTAAGTTAACTATACAAGTGGTCGATGGGCTATTAGTTCTATACTCTGGTTTGTTTCGAGTTTGTCTTTCCTATTTGTTTTTTAAGTTGATACGAAAAAATATGGGGTTTTTTCGTATCCATTTACTCCAATAAAAAGTCATCTACAGATTTGAATTCTCAGTTAACCTTTATTAAGTATTTGATTATGATTCTCACTGAAGGAAAACGCGATTGAATTAAATTTTCTCAATAGAACTTAATTACGGAAAGATCTCTGAATTGTTTTAGTTTTTCCTGTAATTCTGAAATCCTAACTAAATTCATTTCGGTATTGTATTCAAAATGTGGATATTATGTATTCGTAAACTCTCATTAAAAATATTTTTGTGAAAATAGCGTAGTTTATTTTTAAACGTCTTAGTTTATTTTTAAAAGTCTTTAGTTTGAGTCGAGCGCATTATTTGCGCTCTCTTTTCTTTCTTTTGTGGAAGTAATTAATGCTGTCACTTTCATTTACATTTGTATTCCTTTTATATCTATCATTTCATATCACCCTTAACTTTCGGTCGTAGACCTCGAAAAATACTTCGCGAATTTCAACCATTTGCCATGCAGTGCAAAATCTAGGAAAAAATCAATTTTACTGGGGTTGGGTTTAGAGGTGTTTTCAATATTAATAAATAATGTTACACCCAAAAGGCTCAATCTGATATCATTAATTAAGTACACTTATAATTTTATGAGTCATCATTATTTTCTTAATCAAAACCAATCGTGATATTAATGACCAACTATAACGACTGCAGATACCTAGTCTAATTATGGTTATAGGTAAATATGGTTCGTCCTAAATTTTGTTACCTATTTAATTGGAATGAACAAGTAGGAATGTACCTACATATGTACATAATTTAAGTGCTAAATCTAGATAGTGAAGTGATGCTCCATGTTGTTCCAAAGGCTCTACTGCCTGGATGCTTCGGATTTAGCATAACAAAGGGCATAGCATCTACCTACATGAACTCATCTTCTTCTTGGCGTCAAAACAAAAACAACTCGTGCTACAATGTAGTGTGTAGTGTACTATCAGTGGCGGCTGTGGAAACCCGTTAAAAAAAAAATTGCAAACTTTTTGTCGAATTTCAAAAACCATTTATTTTATGACTTTTAAGTGTTAGGCTGCATGGGAAAATAACCCTTTTAGTGGGTCCTCACATTTGCTGTTGGTCTACAAATTGGTCTACATTGCTGAGCATCTACAAGTAATCGTTCATAGGGGCAGCGTTAGGGGGATGTTTGACATTGTTTTTTTTTTTGCTTTTTGGGTAGCGGTACATTCGAGTAGGCCAGAGATCAGTGCCCCCTGGAGTAGGCAGATAACAAACGTTGATCAGCGAATGTGAATAGACAAAAAATAATATTGGTAGATACCTAATACCATAAATGTTGTATGAAAGAATCATCCATATGTAATGTATAATTTAAATTCGGATCCAGGAGAAACGTTGTTGCAATCTCTGCCTGGGCAGGTTGGTCCGCCATATTATTTGGCTTATGTTTAAACGATCACCAAAAACGCACCTATTTTATTACCAATAAATTCGAAACGACCGCCAGAATTAGTAAACTATCACCAAATTGTTTTTGGATAAATAATCACCAAACATCTTTCATGTTTTGTGTACAGTTTATGTTTTAAGTATTTTTTGTTTTTCTTACATGTTCAACCTAACACGAAGCATAAAGGAGGCTTCGCGTCGCTCACCCCCTTTACCCTTCACCTACGCTACCGCAGTATTTTGCCCTGACATTTTCTGCAACTTTTGGTGATCATTTACCCATTTTGGGTAGCATTTACCCATTTTGGGTAGGAAACAATTTTTTGGTTGTCATTTAAATTGTTCTCATATTATTTCAATATGTAGTATCTACCATTATTTTCCCAAGTGCCAGCTCAATTTTTGACTGGCTCTCAGTAATACCAGTAGGTAGATGAAGCGCTGTATTCCGCCAGGAAAATAGCAGCGCATGAATGTTTTAAAATTATAATTAAAAGAGCTGCAGAATAATATTCCCTTTATCGTCAATTTATGTTGCGATAAATTGTATAAACTTAAAATAACTTTAGGTGCTTCCGTGTGTTGAACAAAGAGCTTTCGAAATATATGTTGCATGGAAAAATTGCATAACATACCTTATTATTAGCATACCTATTTAAAATTCCAAGTTGTTTTTTTCTACCTACTCTTTGTTAGACACTCTTGCAATGTAAGCTACATTCTTGTTTACTAACCATAATATAGAGTACATTGCACTTAGAACGAATTTTAGTATTGTAACTAAGATACGATTGACGCAAAATATTGTTATGAATATTGTTATTTACCATATTTCGCATAGAATTTTTATTGCAGATGAAAATTCACATTACAATCAAATAGAAAAGACGTTGACAAAGGCAAGCTTATCTCTTATAAGACATTGTACACATAGGTCTACCCCTGCTCAGCAATCAACCTTTCCCACTTTAACCTGGTTTGCTGGAAGAGATCTCTTATTAGAGATAAGCTCGCCTTTGTACAGTATTTTTATGTAGCTCTTTTTATATCATTTGAGTGCAATAAAGATATTATTATGAATGAATATTTTCATGTTTCTCATGTTGTACCTTTAGCCAAGAATAATAATATCATTAGATCCAGCAGACTCGTTCATGAACATATGAGCAGTGAAGTATGAAGCAATTCAAGTCTCGATCGGCTGAATGCACAGATAAACGATCTCAGATAAAGTGCCGATATCATACTGGCGCTGTCAGTCCTCGAGCAAATGACCCTGAAAGTATGAATAATATATATAATAATTTGATACGTGTTTAGTTTAGTTTAGGTAGTTTCTTACACTCTCCACCTGGTGAAATTAACAAGTTCAAACACATATGCATGCACTTTCTGGGTCCTAGACTGAAAACCAGCGTCACTGACCTTCCTGTGACATATGCTGAGTCTGGGCCCTCTTGCTGTCGCAGCAGGTGCACATGGCAGTGAAACCACCCACAACTTTATGTGGGTAATTTCTGTTTCTTATTCTGGAGAATAAGAATGGTATGAATGATATTGTTATTTTTTTCTTTGTAGCTGTTTTAATCTCTGTTTTGCCTTCTGTATGTCTTTTATCTGTATGGGTTTATGCTGATACAGCAAATAAATGGATATTTTATTCTATTCTATGAATTTAGGTGTAAGTAAAAATTGAGTTGTCGGTCATACAAGCGTGTACATCCGGGCCTTTAGCTGGACAAAGTCCTGGTCTTTACCTGGACAAGTCCTGGCCTACTGTTGAACCCATTTTGAACTGCGCGCGTATGAGAGTCTGCGGATGAACGATGATAATATCTAATAGGTATCTTATACGGTACAGATGAAACACTCACAACATTCGTTATTCGTTCAGGAGTAAGATTATATGTTAGCTAATGTAAATAGTGATATATTGCACATGAGTTGCCTACGGAAATCCGCTGCCGTTGCTGTTAAATATGATAAAGTGTGGAAGCGCCGATTGTCGAAATACTGGTGAGAGTCAAATAAAACTTTCATGATGTGGTGATGATGAAAACATCGTCAGAAGAAATTAACAGATATTTTTGGAACTTATCTAATGAGCCCAAACTTATTGGGTTTACCAGTAACTGTCCCCGGGTTCCGTCTCTAACCTGCGAGGTCTATCATCAGTCCTGGTCGGTGGCACCCTGATAATGTATTGTCATCTATAGAGAACCAAGAATCAAACCAATTTTCATGTTGCGAGAAGTTCTAGACGTGGGCGAAATAGAAGAACTACTTACAATACCTGTTATTTGACCTATCATCAGTGCCTGATCATCAGACCCTGCCTACGAAGCCAAGGGTCCCGGGTTCGAGTCTCGGTGGGGGCAAATATTTGTTTGATGGGAACTAATGTTTGTAACCCAGTCATGGTTGTTTATCTATCTAAGTATAATATGTATCTATATAAGTATGTGTATCGTTGTCTAGTACCCAAGATACAGGGAATCCTAGTTTGGGGCTAGATCAATGTGTGTAAATGTGTCCAAGGTATTATTATTATGTATTATTATTATGTATTATTATTATTTCCTCCTTTTGGAAGTCGATTGAAAAGACGATCTTCAGGGACATTTACCTAGGCTGCCTCGGCTACCGCCTGACAAAAATCCCTCATAAAAATGGCCAAGTGCTTTTCGGACTCGAACACCAAGGGCTCTGTACCATCGTACAAGAAAAAACGCAAAAAAACAGGTCTCTTATATGGAGACTCCTTTTATTTTTTGAATTGCGTCTTGTTCATTATTTGTTGCTGTAGCGCCAACAGAAAATGCACATTATGTGTAAATTACAATTCTCTAACGTTTACGGTTCACGAGATAGAGCCCGCTGACTGACAGACAGACAGACGGACGGACAGCAGAGGTTTATTAAGAGGGTCACGTTGGCAGCCTTCGTTTACGGAACCGTAATAAAAATAACCATTTCCTTGTTCCAGGTGAAACGCTCAATCATGCTCAAGATGGCCGACGCCTGCGCAGACAGCTCGAAGCAGACCCGATTCCACGAGATGCATGTACAAAGGCACAACAATGTCAGTATACTCTACGCTGACATTGTCAACTTCACTCCGCTCTCAGAGCGACTCAGCGCCTCTGATCTGGTCAAGACTTTGAACGAGCTGTTCGGGAGATTCGATCAGATTGCTCAGGTAACTTTTCATATGATCAATTTATTTTATATTAATTGGCGTAGGTGATGTCTGAATACTCTACACTACACTGACATTAGTAAGTAGGAAGCATTCGTTTAGATTCCTCGCTGGATAACTCGCTAACCTTCAAATTCAATGTAGTCGTTTCGGTGTTACTTAGTGAATATAAGTAGCTAGGACTCATCAAGGTTGTTACAGAAATGTTAGACGCAGTTCGGAAGATTCGATCAGATTGCTCATATAACTTGAGGATGATCAATTCATTTATTGACCGAGCGAACGAGACGTATCCGTTACAGGAATGGGCAAAAATGCTTTTGTGTGTGCGGTTGTTTTCCTCTACAGCCCACATTTCTCAATTGATTCTCGTTAATTTTTGTGAGCAGATTCTATAATTAAATAAATATTTTTTGTCTTTTGTCTTGTATTTAAAAAAAAACTTGTTCATCCGATAAACTTCAAGGGGTCAGGGATGTGAGGGGGTGGAAAATAATAAAAAAACGCAAATTTCCTGTATCGCTCGCTAGGTCTACACCTCACAGAGTGACTAGTATTTATTAGTATGCAAACGAAGAATTCGTACAAATTCATCGCTGGCTAATTCTCTTACCGTTAAACTCACTGTAGTCATTTCGGTGTGACTTAGTGCGTATAGGTCTCATCAATATTGTCACAGGTAAAAATCCAAACACTGACAAAAAAGGAACCTAGCTAAAGATAAAAAATCTGAAACCATCACACTCAACTGCAATAAATTACGATTAGTAGGTACTAAAGTACTACAAAATTAACTGTCGCTATTACCCATTGAACTACTATTACTTAGCTCAATGCTATTTACCATAGATGTGGCTGGGAATTTGGCTAAAATGTTAAATGACATGCGGAATCGGCACCGAGCTCACACCGTTTGTGTGTATCACATCACCAGAAGGGTGTGACGCTGCTATCTTTTCTTCCCGCGCCCCTGAATGGGGAGAGGCGGGAAGAGGACAGGCGGAAGGCAAAGAAGGCCGGTCCAGCCATGTGGGGGACGCACAGAAATAGCTGCGGGTTACAAGAGCTCCATGCAAATCTAACCCATTGGCTTGCTCCTCCGCGTTTGCCTCATTATGACATGAATTCGGAATGAGGTTGGGTGGAGGTGGGATATGCCCTGTCGCTTACCATCAATGCCATATACACTAATGACATTTTAAGATACAAAAGGGGATAAATTGCCTCCAACAGGTCGCTGCAACGTTGCACAGTGCCACAAAACATGCCCCGCGATATTTTACCACAGTAAAATTGTTTTTTTAGAAAACCGCCAAAGACAGCCCTTTGCTTTAGAACTACTGAACCGACCGTAATAAAATATATCTAAAAACCATCGTAGTGAAGTATACTCTCAACTACAAAGAAACACATTAAAACTCATCAACATGTTTGACCACTATTCACAGTTGAGCTTATAACTTTTGAAATATTAAACCGTTTTTGACTAAACATATCTAAGAACCGTCGCAGTGAAGTCTACCAACTTTAAAACTGCAAATTAAAATCCGTTCACCCGTTTGACCAAAACTCCTTGTTAAGCTGATAACTTTCGAAATACTGAACCGATTTTAACAAAATGTATCTTAGAACCATCGCTGTAAAGTCCACTACTAACTTTTAAAAATCAGATTACAAATCCATCAACCAACACAGTCCTGTATGTGGGGACTATAATATTAATATTCTGGAACAAAACACTACCTCGATAAATTTCAAAAATTACATGCAAGGTTATAATAATCTCCGGCATGCTTTAGAACAAACTATAAGACCAGTATCAAAGACGTGTTAAGATAACTTTGCCCACAACATTAAACGTGGTTTTGAAGCAAAAGTGATCGATTATGGTCTATCTCCACCACCACTCAGCCCAACTTCTAAAATGCCCAGTTAGAAAAACATGTAAAATTTATTCATGGAAAATACAAAGCATTGAGAAATTTAAGCACTACCTACAATCATAATCGTTTTCGGAAGTGTATAATTGTCATGACCCCAACAAATCTTACGATTATTTCTTGTATATGTAACTAAAATAATAAATACAGGCAAAAAAACGAAATGGATATCTCGCAGCAAAAGACAAATAGCTTTGCACTGAAATTATACGTCTACATAGAGAACTACAGATCAGAGAACCATGACAATTTAAAACATATCAAACAAGATTTGAGAAAATAATTAAACTAACTCAAAAATCGCAAAATAACCACAAAATTCAAACTGCTTCAAATAAGTGTAAAGCAGCTTGGAATATAATAAACAGCGCTAGGTCCGTACTTCCTAACATACCCATAACTAAAATTAAAACAGATATTGATGAAATCAAAGATCCTCAACAAATAGTTGAAGCTTTTAACAATAATTTTGTCGATCATATTAGACACCAAAGAAAAACAACATTCAATGACACGTACATTATCAAAATTTAAAGACAAAAACAATCAATGTTTATGCCTTTACCCAACCCAATAGATAATATTAATGCAATGAATCAATAAAAAAATAAGAACAGTGTAGGTTTGGACGGGTACCACAAAAAGGTCTTAAAGCATGTCAAGTATGAAATTACACAACCCATCAGTCACATTGTCAGCCTCTCCATTGGGTATGGTTCTTATCTGGAAGCTCTAAAACCAGTAATTGTAAAACCTCAAGTATTTCAAAATATCCTTAGGCTTCGGTGGCATATCTTGAAAAGTTCAATATTTTAGCTGATGAACAAAAAGCGTTTCGCAAAGGTAAAACAATCAATATGGCAGTGTACGTCTTTCTGAACGAGGTTGTTACAAGTATGGATGAAAGGAAACCCATAGTTACCATTTATATGGATATGTCTAAAGCGTTTGATTATGTAGATCATACCCTCCTTATCAAAAAACTATTTATCTATGGCAAAGGTGGAAATATGTTGAGCCTTATAGATTCATACTTAGAAAATAGGAAGCAGTATACCGAAATGACGACAATCTGTAGAGACAATTTCTCAAGAAATAAAATTAAAAACACTTATAGATCGAACGAAAGACAAATTCTTTGTGGTGTACCTCAGGAAAGTGTCCTTAGGCCCCTATTATTCATAATTTATATTAATGACCAACCGAGTGTTCCAACTAACCCGATGACATTATTTGCCGATGATAGTACAATGATAATTAAATGTGATTAATGTATAGACAGTAATTTTGAAATAAATGACGCTTTAAGGGGAATTATTGACTGGATGACTAGTAATAACTTAGTAGTAAAATTAGTAGTAAGACAAGCACGTTGTGTTCATCTCTGTGAAAGGCTGAGTAGTTCGGCGTATTTGCTGTATATATTATCAAAAATCTTAAATATAACAAGTGCACTAACAGCGTACCACGGAGTTATATCTATGGTGTTATATTCTGGGGAAACTTAACAGAAAACGAAAAAGTATTCAGGGCACAGAAAAGATGCGTGAGGGCCCTATGCAGCCTTAAGGTAACGGACAGCTGTGAACCTTTGTTCAAAAAATATAACCTACTCACTCTACCATCTCTCTACATATATGAGGTCGCTGTCATTGTAAAATGTAATCCGGGATATTTCGTTAAGGCCTCTGCAGTTTGTAGGACAAACCTACGTAACTAGTTCAGACGTAAACTTTGTTTTCCTAGGACTCATATGCCAAAAGCATATGATTCATGGCACCTAAAATCTACAATCAAGTACCAAATAATAATAATAAAACCTTGGACATTATTTACACACATTGATCTAGCCCCAAACTAGGATTCCCTGTGGGTACTAGACAACGATACACATACTTATATAGATAAATATTATACATAGATAGATAAACAACCATGACTAGGGTACAAACATCCGTTCTCATCAAACAAATATTTGCCCCCACCGGGACTCGAACCTGGGACTCTTGGCTTCGTAGGCAGGGTCACTGCCGACTCATCAAGGATCTACCAACTGTTCAAATTAAGAGGAAACTAAACAGCATGCTGTTTCAAATATGTTTTTATTATATTGATTCTTATTTAATTGTCAAATCTCTTTAATTGTTTTAGAAGCCATAGCCATTAAGAAATACATCATGTCATATTTAATTTATTCGAATAATTTGCATTTATAACTTGTATAACTACAAATTAATATGCCAAAATGGTAGAACATAGATAACTCTATATATAACCTTTGTCACCTGCATTTGTATGTAAGTACCTATGTTCATGAATCAACGAATGTCTATTTCTATTTATATTTCCTTGTTGAGCTGATAACATTTCGGACTACCGAACTGTTTTTTACAAAACATGTTTAAGAACCATTGCAGTAAAGTCGACTACCAACTATAAAAATGCGAATTAAAATTCGTCCACTCGTTTGGCCAAGATTCCTTGTTTAATTAACCACTGCATGTTTGGCGTCATCAGCTGACATTTTCCCGTTATAGGTTTTGAATTTTATTACCAAGGCATAAGGTTCTGAATCGCGATGTCTCATAACGGGATTCAGAATCACAATCAATTGCCTTTTAATGTAAATATTTACATATACTTAGCAAACGTTATATGTAGCATTCAGGTCTTATACATAGTCAGGTCATAAGTTCTGTCACATGTGCAATATGAAATAATTTTGACATGTTTATTATTTATGTAAACATTTATATAGCAAAATGAACTTAATAAAACATAGATTCTTATGGTAATAAAGTTTATTCAAAATGACCCCCGCGATTTTGAATACAGGCCTTTATTCTGCGCGGCCAGTCGTCTATCGCAGCACGAACGAGGTCCATTTCAATATCGGCGGCTGCCTTAATCAAGGATGCCTTGAGTGACTCCAAATCAGGATGAGGCTTTGAGCAGGCCTTTTCCTCCAAGTGTTGCCATATCTTGTAATCTAACGGACTCAAATCTGGACTGTAGGAGGGCCTGTCTTCGTGCCGGATGAAGTCGATTTCACGCGCCGCCAGCCAGTCTTGTGTGCTTTTCGCTTTATGAGCTGGCGCAGAATCTTGTTGGAATACCCAGTGCCTGTTATTAAACATGGTATGAGAAACAGGTTCCTCAAGGTTCTTGAGGACTGTATTTTGATACACAACTGCATTCGTTTTTACGCCTTTCTCACAAAAATATACCTCAGTTAAGCCCCAATAAGAGACTCCCAACCAAACCATGAGCGAGGATGGAAAATGACCTCGTTGGACACGCGGAATACGGTTGCTCGCTTCTTCACTGCTGTATGCGTAGACCTTATCATTTTGTTTGTTGTAGCTCTCTTCCACGGTGAAAATTTTTTCATCCGAAATAAGAATTTCCCGATGCTTTTTTCCCGCGTACCGCTTCAACAAAGCGCGGCATCTCTTCAGTCTCAGGTCCATTAAACGAGCGTTCACACGATGTCCTGTTTTTCTTCGATATGCCCTAAGCCCTAAGTCTTCATTTAACACCCTTTTCACCGTGGTCCTGCTTAACCCTATCTGAAGGGCCAACAGTTTCTGCTTACGTATGGGATTTCTTTGAATTCGCGCCTTCACAGCTTTTATCACTGCTGGAGTCCTAACAGAGCGAGGGCGACCATTTCTTGACCTGTCATCTACACTAGAGTCTTCATTGTATCGTTTTATGGTACGATAAACGAATCTTTTGGTTATAATCAAATTTTTCAGTAAGTCGAAAATCTGAATTGGCGCGTAACCGCAACGATGCAACGCAATAACTACGACACGGTCTTCTTTAAGTGTCTACTCCATATTTAAAAATGAGGAAAGTTCTAAAAAGTACACATTTTTATTTTCATGAAAAATTCGAAATTCTAATTCAATAAACTTTTTTATGGCCAGCGTTCAAAATTCAAAAGTTTTTATTGTGTGACAGAACTTATGACATGACTGTGTATATGTCACCGGAAGATAGTCAAAACCGTTAGTTGATAAACTAACGCGGTAGTTGATCAACTATCGACAGATAGCAAACCAGACCGACAGGGTTTAGAATTCACGTTTCTTTTGTTCTTACATGTCAAACTAACACAAAGAGGTGTTTCGTTTGCAATTCAAGTTTAAATCAGTTCACTAATTAACCGTTTTAACGTTAGTTAATGAACTAACGCGTCATTTAGGAAGCAGTAAGCTACAGTTTACTATCTGTCGAAAGTTGAGCAACTTACGAGAGAAAAAAAAAGTTAGTTTATCAACTAACAGTTTTGACAATCTTACGGTGACATATATATAACGTTCTAACTACAGAACCGATTTCAAAAAAACGTATCTAAGAACCATCGCATTAAAGTCAACTAACATTTACAGAAAACTGCATTAAAATCCGTCTACCCGTTTGATCGCTAGAGTGCCACATACAGACACACCGACCTACAGAAGCTTTAAACTTATAATTACCCTCTTTTGGTCATTGGGGGTTAAAAATGTCGCGAGGCAAGTATTGGGACACTGTGCAACGTTGCAGCAACAAGTTGGGGGAAAGTCCCCTATGAATCTGAGCCTGGTATAACTGGCGGACGACTGTAGTTCCTATTTTGGCCACCAGGCTAGTTTATGGTTTTGTTATAATATGAATCTTGATTAAATACCTTCCAGTCACGAGGGCAGTTTACGACTCAGAAGATACGACTCATGACCGGCAGACACAACTTCACCTGGTGTTAGTCGTAGATCGTTATAGTCGTTTCAATTCAACTCCCAAGCCAATTCTAGTTCTGAAGTTCAAGCTGTCGTCAATGTTACGTAACTTAGCCATTGGCGCTGGAAGTACCATGCATAAAAGTCTGTCATTCGGTTGACGAGCCTTGGCACGTGCCTCCTCATGCCAAAGGGTATATAACATTGTCCGTATAAGGATAATAACCATATTTGCGTGCGGGTGTACGACACTATCTAATGGACTTCATCATCTATGAATCTGATGATGCTACTACATACAATCAATCGCACACATTACAAGATGAGCACGAGAAACACAAATTATACTTTTATGCATTTACACGCATAGGATTGGATAATTTTGAAATTTTGGTACTTGGTTCACAGTCAGTCCAAACCAACAAACGTTTCATAACGACTGTACTCCAGACCGCGTTAAATATCTGGGTCTCTGAAGGATAGGCGAGAATGAGAAGGTTGGATGACAAAAATAGGGTAAGAAGGTGTGTGTGAAGGAGAAAGAGGGAAAGGCCACAGTTCATTCAGATCCACAGATAGCGTCTCCATGGCTAATTGTGCAGTACGTACGAGTCAGAGTACGCGATCCCGGTTTATGGCCAAAGTTCAACAGAAACTTTACCGGTTGTCCCCAAGTCTGTTTGTATTTAAGGGTATTTCGTGACTTATTCGTATTACTGTTTATTTACTTTAGTCATTGCTTTAAGTGAAGTTGACGGTAGTCGGGCAAAGTTCAATGAGTTTTACCGATGCACGTATAATTCTGATTAAGTCTCGTACATAAGAGGGAATATTAGTGCTATAATGTACGACAGGTTGAAAGCAGTGTAAGAATAGGATCTGAAAGATTGGACCTCGTTGAAGACACAATCTTTCTCGGAATCACTATAGATTCGAAACTTCAATGGGGTCCTCACATAACTAATCTCGCACGAAGACTTAGCTCAGCCGCTTTTGCGGTCAGACAAATCAGATATCTTACAGATGTTGAAACTGCCAGATTGGTTTACTTTAGTTATTTTCACAGTATTATGTCTTATGGAATATTGCTCTGGGGGAGAGCAGCAGATATAAATACGATATTTGTCTTACAAAAAAGAGCGATCAGGGCGATATATCAATTAGATGCTAGGGAATCATTAAGAGAAAAATTCAAAGAAATTAATATACTTACGGTTACCTGTCAATATAAACGAGAATATCATGCATGTAAGAAAACCGGTCAAGTGCGAGTCTAAATCGCGCACGAAGGGTTCCGTACCACCGTTCAATGGAAGCGATGGTGTGGAGTGAATAGATTGGATTTTACACAGCAAAATATTGTTTACAAAGTTATTGGTGCGGTTACTTTCACATTCCATGTACGTAACCAGGTGCATCCATAAGTTTGTATGTGGTATTATTGTATGGGAGCCCCCTTAAATTTTTATTTTATCCTGTTTTTTAGTATTTGTTGTTATAGCGGCAACAGAAATACATAATCTGTGAAAATTTCAACTCTCTAGCTAGCTAGGTTCTTGAGATACAGCCTGGTGACAGACGGACGGACGGACGGACGGACGGACAGCGAAGTCTTAGTAATAGGGTCTCGTTTGGAACCCTTCGAGTACGGAACCCTAAAAAAACATATCTTTATTTAAAATTGTAGGTGATAGCCATACAATTAACACTAGAAATAGAAATAGGTTTGCACTACCATTATTTAGACTAAGTAAAGTAGGCACATCATTCATGGGGCACTGTATTCGCTTCTACAATAAAATACCACAGGAATCATTGATCCATCCTGAAAAGAGGTTCAAAAACTATGTTAAAAATGAGCTGATAAGAAAATCCTATCATAGTATTAAGGAATACTTAGATGACAAAACTGCATGGTCCATACCATCTCAGCGCACAGAAATTCGACGTGGGGCGATGGATCAAGTCTATCACTCGCCGGCGAATTTCCTTAGACCAAAACCAGTACCTGATGTAAAGTCACTTTTAAAAAAAAAAGGTATGGGGGAGTTTCCTGCCGTTTCTTCTTAACCCCGAGGCCCACCTTCCGAAACGGTGGTCTTTTTATATAAAAAAAAAATACTTGTATAATTTTGACGTTGAATAAGATTATTTATTTATTTATATTCAATAAAAAAATACTCTGACTCTGACTCTGCTAAATAATTTAAAAAACAGGCACTATTAATCGTAGGCAAGGTAGAGTCGAACAATAGCTTAACCTTGCAGCTCCTGCCAAACTTTAATAGCAACATGTTGTCGTTCATTAACTTATGTGGTTTTATAAGTAAAACCAACAGGCACGAATAATTCTTGATGAAATGATACAAGATCTGTAGCTTGCTAGCATCCCGTAAGCAATATGTAGTGTTAACCAACGATATAATACCACTTTACAGCTTTTTATCTTGTATGCAATATGAAACTATAACTCCCAACTGTTGCTGGATAAAGCTGCAACTTGCTTCAAGAATATTGTTTCTGTATATATATTTGTTCGTAAACGCGAAACTCGCAAACGGCTAGACGGTAGGTACGGATGAAATTTTGAAACTTTTCGTCGAAGTTTCAGGAAGTATCTTACGGAGAGTTTTTGATGTGATGCGGCTGCACGCACGAAAAAGCGTTACGTTCCGCCTGAGCCGAGCGTGCAAGCGAGAGCGCGGATCAAGCCTCGATCGGCCTAAGCATTTTTCATGACGTTATCACGTAAAATTATCGTCCGGAAATCGACTTTACAGACAACCATTTTTTTATATTACCTTGACGCCCTAAGGTTGATGGAGAAGCATCGTGAGGAAACCTTTATATCTTTACCTGCAGTGATGGATTAGCCCCCTTTCATGAAAAAATGATCATTTTTAAAAGCAATGGGCAGCTGAAAAATTTAACAATCTTTTGTATAGTTCATCCTTCTCCCACTAAATGCATTGGTGGTACAAAACAAACATATTTTGGTAGAAAGACGTCAAATCAAATCAAATCAAATCAAATCATAAATCATTTATTTCCATAGGATGTTGTTACATCACTTAGATCCGTCATTACATTTTTTTGGGTGAGTTCACTAACACAATGGCGGAATCTGTGGAGAAGAGCTCACCGAAGAAACTCCACAGTCGTCGCATCTTTTGCGTTTCCTTTTTTAAATACAATATTGTCAAATTACAAAATGAATGCTAATTATATATCGAAACAGCCTGTTACTCAAACAATCTATTCCCATGGACATCTGTCCTCTAAATAATCAGATATCCTATAGTAACCTTTTTTATACAATTTCTGTTTTATTATTATTTTAAACTTATTTATATACGACAATTTATTTATATGAGGATCCCATTGTAGTTTAGCGTCTAAAGTAATGCCCAAAAAGACAGTCGACTGCACAAGGTCCAATCTCTGTCCTTTTATAAATATGTCTGTAGTTACCGGGTTCACATTGGGTAACACGAATTTAATACATTTAGTTTTCTTTTCATTAAGTAATAAATTGTTAACAGTAAACCAGTTCACTATACTAGAGATAGCATTGTTTACCTCGTCATAATTTGATTGCTGTCTTTTAACTTTAAATATCAAAGAAGTATCATCGGCAAACAATACTAACCCATGTTTTGCTTTAACAAGGTAAGGTAAATCATTAATATATACTAAAAACAAGAAAGGACCAAGAATTGAACCTTGCGGTATGCCCATACTTATTGAAGACCCAGGTGATCTTTTCCCATTAACATCGACCATCTGAACCCTATCTGTTAGATATGACTCCAGAAGGCCAAGTGCCTGATCTTGTACACCATAATGGCGTAACTTCCTGATAAGAGTGTCATGATGGACGCAATCAAAAGCCTTGGATAGATCGCAGAAGACACCTATTGCATCCATTGCGTCTTCCCAGGCATCAAAAATATTGTCGATTAGTTCAACACCAGCATCGGCTGTTGAACGACCCTTTGTGAAACCAAACTGAGCAATATGAATTAAATTATTGAGATAAAAATGACTTTGCAATTGATTAAGTATGAGTTTTTCAAATATTTTGCTAAGCGTTGGTAGTATCGATATGGGTCTAAAATTGGTGGGGTCTGATGTACTACCAGCTTTGAATAAAGGTATAACTTTACTTAGTTTCATCAAGTCAGGAAACACACCATTATCTATATATTGATTAAATATACAACAAAGGTGAGGTGCAATACAATCTACAATGGAACTTATAATTTTTACTGATAGACCATGGGCGTCAGCTGTCTTTTTCATTTCCAGGGATTTAAGCGCTTTTACAATGTCTTCATTATTTACGTGCCTAAATTTAAAATCTGTTTTACAATCCTCAAAGTTTTGTTTAAGTATAGATTCAGCAGCAGCGGGAGATGAATTTAAAGACTTGGTTGTTGAAACTGGAATGTCCGTAAAAAAAATTTCGAAAGCTTTTGCTACTTCTAGGTCTGTACTTAGCAATTGATTATCTATCTTAAGCTTGAAGTTATTATGTGTAGCTTTGGCCTTTCCAGTCTCTCTGTTTATAATTTGCCAAGTCGTTTTCATTACATTGCTACTAGATTCAATTTTGTTTTTAATGAAATTAGATTTAGCTACGGCACAAACGCGTTAAAAACATTTTTGAATAACTACGAACATAATCTAGAAAGGCCGTATTTTTGTTATATGATTTCTCTTCATAGAGTTCATATAATCTTCGTCTGCTCCTATGAATTCCAACTGTCGCCCAATCACTAAACAAAGCTTTGTTATTAACTTTTATAGTTTTTGATTTAAATACCGTATCATATTCATTTTTGACAAGGTTAAATACTGAGTTGTACAACAAATTTGGATCGTCACTGTATGGTATTTCCCATAGTTTATCTAAAATATTATTCCTGTAGTGTTCAAGCCGAGTGTCACTAACGGGCACACATGTAATATCCTCTTTTTGGTCCTTTTTTATTTTAATATTGAATATACCTATCTGACCAGAGTGATCAGAGGTTAATTTATTGATGACCGATTTGAAAATGGGCGTAATATTAGTAAATATATTGTCAATGCAGGTAGCAGATGTTGCAGTAATTCTAGTAGGCTCCAAAAACAGATAGTTCATGTTGTGACATAAAAATAAAGATTTTAATCTAGTACAAATATTATTATCCTCTAACAGATTAACATTAAAATCACCACAAATTATAAAAAAAATGTTTTTATCGCTGATTTTAATCAACACTTCATCCATTTTCTTTTCGAATAAATCAAAGGATGAATCTGGTGGTCTGTATACGCTCATTACAATAAGTTGTTCAAGTTCAATACAGGCCATTTCCATGGTACGCTCAACAGACAGGCTCACTATGTCAACTCGTTCCTTATATTTAAAACTATTATTTACAAGTATTAAGGAGCCACCGCGATCAGCTGTTTTTCTGTTGAACGAACTAGCAACGTGGTGGTTATTAAAGTTGAACATGAACTGATAACTCTTTAAAAAGTGCTCTGTTATACATAAAATATCAATATTATTACAGTTCATGAATAACTCAATTTCCAGTTCTTTACTTAACATGCCCTGTATATTTTGATGAACCACGTTTAAAATATTCTTACTTTTACATTTTTCATTACTAGTAACTTGATTTAATGGGCAAGATGAAGGTATATTTATACAAATATTAATATTACTGCCAGAGTTACTCTCTGTTGTCCTATGGGTTAATTTAAAGAGCTTGGAACAGATTCCAAGGAGTACATGTCATTATTATTACACTGCTCGTCGGTCAGGCCAGCTAGTTATTAACCTGTCACCGAACCAATCCAGTTTTGAGGCATCGCGATTTTGAATCTCATGCAATGGTAATAAAATTCAAAACCTATAACGGGAAAACATCTTGTCGGAAAGACCCCTTCGGCCGCCTACGAAACCAATGCTACGTAACCAGTTACGTGTGAAGAATTAATTTTCTTGCTATGAAACTAGTTGCGTACAAAGAATTATTTTTTTTCCTACGAAACCAGTTACGTAGCAAGAAAAATATTTTTTTCAATAAGCTTCTACCGGCTGCTTTTATCGTGGTTCCCGAGGGAATTGCGAGATAAACGAAGCCTATGTCCTTTCCAGGGCTTTCCGGCTACCGGCATACTAAATTTCACCAAGATCGGTTCAGCTGTTCAACCGTGAAAAGGTTACATACAGACAGACAGACGGACAGACAGACTGATTAATAGACAGATAGAAAGATTTATTTATGCGTATAAAGGAATTTATGAATTTATATCAGAAATTTGTTATTATCAGAGATGTTTAATCACCATGGAAAATAACGCTCTTAGATATAATTCCGATAATGAGAACATTAATTCTTCACACGTAACTGGTCACTTAGCGTTGGTTTCGTAGGCGGCCGAAGGGCTCAAAACTACTCCGCAAATTTAAAATAATTTTGCTTACTTTACACATTCGTGTTTAGGTCATTCATAACATAGATAACGTGTACCAAATTTCATCTTAATCGGTTAAATATTACTTTCACCCACCTAGGTTTTTCCTTTTTAACCGTTAAAAGATTTATATTATACTTAGTTACCTACCTACTTCACTATTCTGATACCTACCTAACTCTCAGATTCATTCCAGGCTTGCAGGATTTGAGTGTAGGTCAAACATTGCTTTTATTATTCTATTCTACCGAGCTGAGCTGAACTAATAGCATTTGCATTTTAAAAAAGCCAGCTATATTGTTGGATACACCATTCCACAAGAAGAATGAAAAGAAATAGGTATTTGAGTATTCAGCTTAAATGTTGGCAATGTTGGACACCTTGGCAATTAAATTTAGAATAGCTATTTATGCTACCAGTACGGATAGTAGGTGATTTCAAACGAGTGGCATTTTTATTCACGGGCGAGCGAAGCCAGAGATTATATAAGTCGACACAAGTTGGATATCACCTACTATCCGCACTGGTAGCATAAATAGCTATTCTAAATTTAATTACAAATTGCAATGTTTTACATTGTCCGAGGAAATTAGTAAAAAAGCAAGCCGAGATGGTGGCGCCGCGGCTACCGGATTTGAGAGGTGGCGTGAACGTAACATCTCCCTGCACTTATAATAATCTGCACTCGACTAATTTGTAAAACGTTGCGCAAATAATAAAAACTCTTTTCGTCAGGAGTTGATAAAAAAAAACAACTGAAAAGTGAAAATCCCAAGTGCAAAAAAGTGGCACTTTCCCCACGATTTGGCTGCTTGGGAAACGCGCATTGTAATAGTAGATTGTACAAGAAGGGCATAAAACAAGCCAACTTATCCAAGACGCCGTAGGCGAGGTTGGATAATTAAGTCGAGTATAAAATGGGTTTTAAGACCGAGTTATTCAATCTGCTTTTCATTTCGATTACGAGGAAATAAAACAGTGCTAATGTAAAAAATACTTACGTTTTAAGATAAATTTGCTTGGATTTAGGCGGCAATGTCTGTTCGATAACTGTCCTTGATTTTGTTTCAATTAGTGAGTTAGGCGTAAGTCTTATTTCCTCTTAATTTAATGATATTTTAATTAACTTTTGTAAAACAACAAGTATTGCAAAGAAAACATCTAAATAAAAGTCAAAAACAAGTCTCTTTCCGGCCAATGTATTTTTTTTTCTGCATTTCATTTCTCTTAAGTCGTACATGATACTGCCAAGGTATGAGTTTTTGATGTTTTTGTTAATAATACTTGTTTTTATTAGTTTTTAGTTTCTTTTTTTTTACTACAACAAAGAACAATTATTATTTATTGCAACATAGAATGCAAATAAATTAAAGTAAATATATAAAAATAACAAGATTATTCAATGCAGTCACCTCGTCTGTCACGCTGAATGGCTCAATAGTCTTAGTCTAGAATATTAATCTGTGGTCTAGATGACGATAACACTTTATGCAGTAGTGCATAAAATGCGATTTTATGCAGCCTACATCCAGCATAAAGACGGACTTTTCGAGTATGAGAAGTTAAAAAATAATAATGGCAACATAAGCGACATATTCGCCGACTACTGCTTGTTTTATTAAATGGACAAACCAAATATTTCATTATAAACAACATGCAGTTTACAGCAAATGTTGCTATCACTTATTTCTACAATTTAAATGCCATTTTATAGAAACAAGCATGCAACCTACATGACCATTGCCTCAATATTCTCTTCATCCATAAATTCAACTTTTGACAGCTTCTTAAGAACGTAACTGCTACGTCTGAGTATTTTTAAAAACAAAAGATGGTGGTCCGGTGTTTAGATACCAGGAGGCCTACTATGACCTCTTAAATCTATTCAGTTTAAGGCCTTAAACTGAACTGCATTGCTAATTCGTACCATGACCTCTAAAAAGCAAGGCAGTTTAAGCCCTTATTAAGTCCAGCGTTTTCATGCAGTTCACCTTTTTTTTCCTCCTAAAATCGTACCATGACGTGGCATTTGACAAGCGCTCGGCGATTACTGAAACGCTCAACTGTCAAAGTAAGCAATGTTTAAAAAGTTGCTCTGAGATTAACTTTATGTGAATTGTTGTCTTGTTGTTGATAGTTTAGTAGACGCTTTGCGATTGTTCAAGTGCTTTTTAGTTATTTTCTTTATAATAATGGCAAGTGAGTAAACAGGTTTTGTTTGAATTTTTTGAAACGGACAATAACTTGAATGACAATTTAAAAAGAAATCGCCACCGCCTTACAAGGGAAATGTATGATCCCTTTCATTTAACTGACGACAAATTCGTCGAACAATATCGGCTTACTCCCGACTTGGCTCAAAGTTTGTGCAAGGAACTGGCGACGAGTGGTAAACCACAGCCAAGTAAATCGTCGGATTCCACCATAGAAACAAAAGTAAGAGTTTATGGAAATACATTAGTTTTATTGTCAAGAGACTTAGGTAATTTCTAGTCAAGGATCTAGACAGTGTACATCTAAATACCTACTCTTTTCTGTTGCAGGGTCTTACAGCTTTATCATTTTATGGCTATGGAACATATCAAATGCCAACAGGTAAGATCCGTGGCTTATCTATTGCGCAACAAACCATGTCAGCAGTACCTACTGGGCATAGGTCACTGCAGCAATGAACTCATTAGAAATGGGAAATACCTATGAAGAATGCACACAAACTGTAGAAGAATGTTGTACCTATGAATATAATAAGGTGAATTTTTAATTGATACCATAGCTTTATTTATGTAGCTGTCAGACACCAGTTCTAAACAGTTGCTAATTTGAAAAGGTTATTTATAATTAACACTTTTTTAATTTCAGGTGTAATGAAAAATTTGGAGTGATGTTATTGGCTGTATTGATGGGACACAGGTCGCTATTGTAAGCCCAAAAGGAGAGGAGAGGTATATCTGTCGGAAGGGCTATACTATAATTCTCTTAATGTTCAATTGGTAAGATTAATCAATGATAATTATTATGACCTCTGTGCCGCTGCGGTTATTATGACTCTGCCTACCATGCGAGAGGTCCCGGGTTCGATCCCCGGCTGGGGATAAATAAATAAAAAATTGGAAAAATGTCTTGGATGTTTATGTGTGTGTAATGTCACTGTTGCTGGTTCCCACAACACAACAGTGTGGGGCCAAGCAATGTAAGTGCCTGTACATAAATGTTAATGTTTATGTAATTGTATTTTGATGCTAGTTATGGTGGATCCACACATGACTCATTTAGATGATCAGTCCATAGTCTATGGTCAGCTGTCACGTCAAATAGACATATTTTTCACAAAAATACTTCATTTTAATATTATTTCCTTTAGACCCATTTATTTATCAACAAAATCCCTTGTTTTTATTAATCTTACCCTTATCCGAGAGCTAAACAACAAAATTATAGTGCAAATAGCTCAAGTAAGTAAATACCCACCCATATGTCACAAGCTGACACCGAATGCCCGCTATGCCCCAGGAAATTCAAGAAAAATGGGCTCCAGCGTCACATGAGATCAGCACACAACGATGTACTAAACCAATCAGCATCGGCTACTCTTAAAACAACCACCGATGGGCAAACACCAATGTCACCTTTGGAAGAAGCCTTCGGATCCCCATTCCTGAATGCCATGCAACCCAAGTCTGGCATCTGGCAAAGGCATTGGGACAACGTCTGTAACCTTCATGGCAAGCTATACGACCTCCCATGCGGTACTGCCAGTAGAAAATTCGTACACACTCTGGCCGACGAAATTGAGCATCTAACCAAATCAACCTACCCCTCTGAACGCGTATTAACCTTTGCTGCGGTCATACTGCAAAGAGACAAAAACGTTAGAAAAATGAAAGATATACTGAGACTACTCGATCGGCGCCTAAAACTCTGGGCAGACAAAAGTTTCGAGGAACTCATCACGGAATCCACCAAAGCAGATAAATCTATATGGAATACAAGAAACCGGAAACAAAACAACAATGACCAAGAAACAAAATTATTCACACGACTGATACTAAATGGAAAAACGCGGGAAGCGCTCAACTGGCTCCTCACAAAAGACACGAGCAAAGTTTTAAACCCAGACACTGAAGTTGATCCATCCGGTAAAACCGTCAGTGATGTGCTGAGAGAAAAGCACCCCCCGCCTAATACTCCAGATCCCGCTTTATTCACTCTCCCCAAAGACGTCACAAAACTCCCACCACTCCTTGAAATCGAAATAACTTGTGACCATGTCGAAACAGTTGCGAGAAAACTACACGGCGGCGGAGGCCCCACTGGATGCACAGCCGAAAACTGGAGAGATTTCCTACTCCGCTTCGGCCAAGCAAGCGCCCATTTAAGAGAAGCCGTAGCGCAGCTCACAACCAAACTTAGCAACGAAACCATACCCTGGACCCAAATACAAGCATTAATGTCAAGCCGACTTGTTGCTTTAGACAAATGCCCAGGCGTAAGACCTATCGGCATCGGCGAATGCCTACGAAGAATATTATCCAAATGCATGATCTTAGCAACAGGCTCTGAAGTCACTGAAGCATGCGGCCAGTCACAGCTCTGCAGTGGACTGGGCAGTGGCATCGAAGGCGCCATTCATGCCATGACCGATGTCTTCCAAAGAGATTGCCAACCTGGTTCAAACTGGGGAATGCTCCTCGTTGACGCGAACAATGCTTTTAACGCCGTGAATAGACAACTAGCCCTCTGGCAAGCAAGAATATACTGGCCACACTGCGCCCGCTTTCTTTTTAATACTTACAATGGCCACGCTGAATTGGTATTTCGCGATTCTGATACAAGACTATATAGCAGAGAAGGCGTAACCCAAGGAGACCCACTCGCAATGCCACTGTACGCGCTTGCAACACTACAAATAATTAACAAACTTAAAACCGAAAACACAGTCACACAATGCTGGTACGCCGATGACTCCTCCGCGCAAGGCACTTTCCAAAGCCTACGACAATGGTGGGACAACTTAAACAAAACAGGCCCAGCATACGGATACTTACCACAAGGTAAAAAATCATTTCTAATAGTGTCAGAAACTGACAAGTCTACCGCAGAAAAGACGTTCTCCGGTACCAACGTCTCCATAGTTACCGGCTCCCGCTTCCTAGGAGGCTACATAGGGACAGGAGGGGACGACTTCGTAAAAAAGAATGTAACCGAATGGATATCTATCATCAAGAAACTCACAACAATCTGCAAAAACTCACCTCAAGCCGCTTACACTGCCCTAACTAAAGCAGCTCAGTTTAAATGGTCCTTCCTACTACGTGTCTTAAAAAATTCAGAAGAACTTTTTGAACCCTTAACTAACACATTACACGACAAATTCATACCAACACTAATCGGAGGCGAAATCACAAAACTTGAAACCCAGCTATTTACCCTCCCAGTCCACAAAGGCGGACTTGCCCTTTCTGACCCCTTCAACACACCAAACCGTGCATACCAAATGTCAAAACAGGGATCTACAATACTTTCAACAGCCCTAACCGAGATAAAAGACATAAACCTTGCTGAACACTACAATTCTTTGCGTGACGCAAGAAAGGAAGGAAACCAGGAAAAAGAAACATACGAGAACGAAACTCTAGAAAGCATTCTAACAAAATTACCATCCAAAAAGAAAAGAGCAATAGAAAGATCAATAGCGACAAAAATGAAAACAAAAACATCAACATGGCTTTCAGTAATACCGACAAGAAAAGACAACTTCGACTTATCACCCCACGAATTTAGAGATGCCCTGGCCATAAGATACCACCGCACACCAATCTCCATGCCTGCGACTTGCGACGGCTGCGGCAATGACAACTTCAACGTGGACCACGCCTTGTGCTGCAAAACAGGTGGCCTTATCACACGCAGACATAACGAAATAAGGGATCTTTTCTGTGAACTGTGCCAGCAAGCCTGGGGAAACGTCACGAAAGAGCCAGTCATCTCCGAAGGCGATACTGGGCTGCGCGGAGACTTGGCTTGTCGGGGGGTATGGATTGCCCAGAGGGAGGCGTTATTTGATATCCGTGTCATAGACACCGACGCTCCCTCCCACGCATCACGCCCCGTAGCGGCTGTCCTTCGTTCAGCTGAAGAAGAAAAGAAAAGGAAGTACTGCGACCCATGCGAGACGCGCCACACCACCTTCACCCCTTTAGTAACCTCTGTCGACGGAGTTTTTGCTCCACAAATGATATCATTCACTAAACACCTCGCCGAAACGCTGGCGGACCGCTGGAACCGGACCCCTGCCACAATAATGGGCTGGCTATGAGCAAGAATTCAAACCGCCATCATCAGGGCTAGCAGCATGTGCATCCGCGGCACCCGCCATAGGTGGAATCGCACAGGCCTATATGAGGATGGAGCGGCAGTCCCACACGTCTTGAACTAGAATGAATATCTTATTTATATTCTCTGTACTTATTTTCATGAATCTTTTGCTTAATAAATTTCTTATCAGTCCATCTACTTCAAGACTATTTCAAAGGCCTCAGTAATAATAAAGGCTTTTAGGTAAGCTGTTCTAAATGTATTTCTAAGAATGGATTATTTTGTTGGCATACCTGCCTACAGTACACCGACTATCAAAATAAAACTGGAATCCATATTAATCAGAATTATTTTATTTAGTAAACAAACAGAAATTTACAAATAAGTATGCTACTTATTTCTGAATTATTATAATAATAGTTTATAAAGTTAAAAAATTCCATTTCTTACTATCATACAAACCTACTAAGAATGCCCCTATCTCCCGCACTAGTACTAGCAGTAGGTTACGAGATGCAGACAAGTAGCATTCTTATTTGTGTTGTCAAGTAACACTAAGAACTAGAGTATGTATAACTGTAAGGCAGTGGATGCGGCAGGCTCAGGACCGGAGTAGAGGGAGTGGTAAAGAATGTGTGCCGATTGATGATAATGTTTAGCTAACTTAACATAACAACAAAATTAATAATAAAACATTCACTATTCACATAAATATTTTATCTATTTAATAAAGTAAGTTTTAAAGAGGAGGTCTGTGGCGCACTCAGTCAGAAAGCCAGCAGTGAGCTGTTATAGGCTGCTATGATGATTAATAAAGTATAATAGTTTTAATTACAATAATAATAGGTGTCTAATATAATATTTTTACTCGCAGGTGACTCTGGTTATCCTTTGAGGAAAACTATGATGACTGCTTTATTGGATGCAACAGAAGGCTCACCTGAAGCCTACTACACTAATTGCCATGTCAAAACTAGAAATGTTATAACACAGTTATTGCAAGCATCAAACAGTCTTCATTTAAGTTTTATGTTAAAATTGTGTGGCATAGTTTTTGTTGTTTTTTAAGTTACAATGTTTTTGTTTTATAAAACGCTTTTAGAAAACGCTGCGCCTCGTTAAAGGCCCGCATCTGTGGTAGTCCCAACTCCATTCTGTGCACGTTTGCGGACAGATGGGATTCACCGCTGCTGGGGCACTGGGAATGTCTGCACACCTGTCTGTCCTAGCAGTGTGGAATCCCATTCCTTATTCTTAATTTTTCATTAATTCTAATTAGAATCTAATCTAATTTAGTTTAATTTATTAATTTATTTAATTTATTAATTTGTGTATATGACTTGTGTTTAATTTAATTGTAATTTTAATTTTGTAATGTATGGGTCTATAACCTGAAATAAAGAAATTGAATTGAAATAAAGATTTAATGTAATAAGATAAATATGCATGTATGTAAATATCTATACATACATATTTAGACAGTCATAATTTAGAAGCACCACAGATACTATAATACTATACTGTAGCACTGATTTCTTTGTCACTTTTTAAAGACATCATCATACATGTAATTTTGAATAAAAAATCTAACTTTGACTTAACTATGGAGTATACTTGTGTATGTAATTAAGTAAGTAGGTAAAATTAATGCACTTTTGTACAAGTGAAACACTAGATAAAATAAATCAAATATGATCAACAAAACTAATGAGTACATACTGAATCTAGCACAGACAAAGGAGACTCCATAAACTATGCCAGTGCTTCGGATATACGCCCATCAGAGAAGATAGCCTATTTCAATTGATTCCATCAGGCAGTTCACGCAAAAGAGTAACAAACATCCATCCTCTCAACCACAAACATTCGAGTCTACATTATTAGTTAGATTAATAACCGATGACCATCCTTTCCTATCTTTGAATGCACCTTCACCCATCTAGTTACATTGCTGGGCAACTCTCTGCCACATTCTTAGGGTACAGATGGCTGAGTGGACTTATTATAGCCCAAGACTATGTTTCTGTGTGAATTTAAAAAAACAGAGCCCCAATTGTTCGTATGATACACGATGGGGGCGTCGTCGTATAGGCAATTCAACCAAATTACTGCAAGTAAATATAAATTTAATACACCTATGTAATGTATGAAAAGCTTACATAAAAAGGAGTATCAATAATTATATGTTCAGCATACGACATATTTTAAAATTACACGGAGTCAGATTTTAATTAGAAATTATATGTAAAATATTATTTTACAATTTCGATCCGCCATCCAGCGAGGCCAATGCTATGTTTGTTAAATGAGTATGCCTTGTTGTTTGTAGCGTAGCGAACGAGAAAGAATGAATATTACTTAATAATATGTAATTAAATCAACACACAAAAGTACCTCCTAAAATAAATCGTTAAATATTGTAAACAAACACATGAACCACTTGACAGTTATAAGTTGCGTTCAAAATGCTCAATATAATTTGAACGATCAATAAAAAACAAAGCATAAGTTACTAAGTTTTATCACAAATTGCATTAAATAGTAATATGCGCGTATTACTTTTAAGCTTTCATTTTTTCAAAGTACCATTCGTAAATAATAAAACAAATTATAATATAAGATATCCTTATAATAAAAAAAACCGGTAAATACCGTATAAACAATAAACGTTGGTTAGGAACGGTCCTCCAGACAATGCGATGAGTAGTTCTTTCATAAGGAATCCTGTATATTCCCTTATCGTTCTTACATGGATGTAAGTTAACTAGCCAGAGACAATAAACTATTCACCTTATCAAATAAGCAGCTCAGAAGTCGTTCACCTTTTATGAGGTCATGGTACGAAATTAAGTCGTTCAGTTTAAGTACTTTAACTGAACTGCCTGGATTAAGAGCAGTTTCTTATAAGGTCATGGTAGGCCTCCAGTGAGAGTTTCTTTGTTTCTTTAACTTTTCACCGACCCATGTAGGGGTTTTGAGGGCAAATAATTAAATTAAAAATAATTTTTTAAAATATATATCATGTGACATTTAAAATGAAAGGGCTTGTTGTGAGGATTTAAAAAAAAAAAGGAAACGGTCAAAAAAGCCATCCCCCTATATCTCTGAAACTTCTGATCTCAGCGCAGGAAAAGACATAGAAGTATAACTAGCGGTGAAAATTACCCCAAGAAAACAGCACCTGTAGTATGCCGACCCCGCGGGGGGTGTTTACGCGGGAAAGTGAGTGACAGAGCTATACGCTTTATACAGCTCTGTCTCCCACCTTTCGCGACACACCCCCCCCCCCCCCCCCCCCCAAGAAAACAGCACCTGTAGTATGCCGACCCCGCGGGGGGTGTTTACGCGGGAAAGTGAGTGACAGAGCTATACGCTTTATACAGCTCTGTCTCCCACCTTTCGCGACACACCCCCCCCCCCCCCCCCCCAAGAAAACAGCACCTGTAGTATGCCGACCCCGCGGGGGGTGTTTACGCGGGAAAGTGAGTGACAGAGCTATACGCTTTATACAGCTCTGTCTCCCACCTTTCGCGACACCCCCCCCTCCCACCCCCCGCGCCCGGCTTGCTACGGGTGCTGGTAGAGTACACGTTAACAGTCCAGTGACTCCGTTAAGAGTCACAAATGGTCTTGACTGAGACGTCTGTGACTCCATACGGAGTCACATACTTCAGGTAGAATCTATGTAGGTTATTTTACTGGACGTGTGAGTTACTTTAAATTTTTTTACACGGACGTGTGAAGTAGGAATTGAAGCACACATTGGGTAAAAATTCCGTCGTATTTTATTTTCCAATTTTTTTGTATGAAGTAAAAATTAAAACAGTTTTATCTAGACAGTTTTTATTAAATATGAAATAAATCAATGAAAAACATTGTAACATGGGCGACAAAAAGCTTTTTTACATTTTGGGCACCAAGTTGTCACTTTTGAAGCCTTTGCTCCCGCAGTTTTTGATGTTTTTCCTTCTGAAATCAGCTTACTGTAGCAACCGGAACAGCGTTTCTTGTAAGACGATCGTCCTTCTGGTTTTTCAAGTTTTTCGAAACTGTGTTTACTTCCTGATGCTTCTGCAGAAGTCGAGGGTCTGCTTTCGTTTGTAATAGTAAGAAGATGTTTTATTGTTTGTTCATGTGCAGACAATACTGTCAGCTTTTTTTGACCAGTGTTTTTTCTAACTTCGTTGTATATAATGTAAGAATTTATAACGGCAATCGATATCATGTCTAGAGCAAATAGCGAGATTTTCTCGGACAAACACTTTAGAACACACTCAACTTAGAAAGATCAACAAACAAGTGATAAAAAACGTGAGGGTATATGAAATAAACTTTGCAAGCAAAGAATTTTAGATCCATACGTCCATGACTCCGCATGGATACACACATTATTATATTGATAAGTCCATGACTCCAAACGGAGTCACACGCGATTTTCCGGGAAAACCTATGACTTTTCCATTTGTAACAACATATTCGAAAACGTATATAACCTTTGTCTAGATGTATAGCAAGAAATAATTTGGACTTACGGGTATGTTCTTACATTTTATATGGGGACAGGGAACGTGTTAACATGAGTCACTATTAATTGTAGGCAAGGTAGAGTCGAACAATAGCTTAACCTTGCAGCTCCTGCCAAACTTTAATAGCAACATGATGTCGTTCAGTGTCTTTGTCGCAATTGGTTGGTTAAATCAGATACTTAACTAACTCACTACTAGACCGTTAATTAAACACCGACGTTTAACCAAGTCCATGCGCGCTTTCTAAGTTCACCTCATTCTACGATTGATGCTAAAATTTTGGAAAAAATACGTAGTATTAATTCATAATTTCCTTACTCCACACAAATAATATAAAAAAATATACATACGTTAACTTAGTGTACAAAGGCGAGCTTAACTCTAGATTGTTCTTTACTAAAATGTTACAGGAAAAATAATGAAAAATTTAATAGGAGAGGCACAATTATATACATAAGTGTATAATAAATTATAAGTCCTGACACTGGGGTAGACCTGCCTCAGATGCACCGAAAAGCCTTACATCACAGATTTTCACTCCTCACTGAGACTGAGAGACCAGCGGTGAAAAAGAAGAAGAAGAAGTGAAGTGAAGTGCTCTGATCAAATCGTTTTCATTATTAAAGTTGTTCATAATTATGTTCCTAACAACCACTTGCAGTCAAAGCTTTCTGTTACGCAATCTACCTACGCGTATATATTTTTTCGAACTAGAAAAATATATCATCACGACCGCCTTTTCCTATACGGGGAAGCAGAGGCCCAGGTGTGCCCAGGATAAGCCAGTTCTGTAAATTCTGCGTCACCTGGGGCTAGCATATCGAAATAAAAATTACCATTTGTTTATTGTAAATTAAAATTGTCTACCACTGGTTCGCCCGTAATTGTAACCGCGGTCACCGTTACCGCGGTTACCATGTTATGATTCGGTTCGCAGTAGTCGGGTCAATAACCACTATTGTGCTAACCCGTATAGACATTAATATCAATTTTGAGGAAAATGTCCGATTAGCTCTATTAGTAGATATGTCACCGGAAGATAGCCAAAACCGTAAGTTGATAAACTAACGCGGCAGTTGAACAACTATCGACAGATAGTAAACCAGACTGACAGGGTTTAGAATTTACGTTTTTTTTGTTCTTACATGTCAACCTAACTCGAAGACTATTAGGGGGCTTCGCTGCGCTCGCCACCTCTAGTCTTCACCTAAGCTACCGCAGTGTTTGCCCTGGTATTTCGTTTGCAATTCGTGTTTAAAAAAGTTTACTGTTTAACGGTTTTAACCGTTAGTTGATCAACTAACGCGTCATATAGTACGCGGTACGCTATAGTTTACTATCTGTCGATAGTTGACCAACTTACGAGAAAAAAACCGTTAGTTGATCAACTTACGGTGACAGATACAAATCGTAGAGCGTAGGGGATACATTCATTTTCACATTATACGTGTGTGTTTTCTGCTCTTAGTGCCACTAGGGAATAAGACTTTACTCGACTAAACTTTGACAACTCCATATAAATTTGTATGGAATTGTGAAAGTTTCCTCTAGTTAAGTCCTATTCCGCCTTCTAGCTAGTCGCCCTTAGAATTGAGGGGCCATCGGCCTCCACCGCAGGCCGAGCCACAGACCTTCACATACGAATACACACGGGAAATTATAGGCGAGGTCGCCGCTGATTGCCTTCAGCCGTGTGGAAACTGTCAATTCCTGGTACTGTCACGTCCAGGTTTCGTTACCCTAACGCTGTCCGATCCTAGTCCCTATGATCATTCATCGGGATGGCAGTGCTTATTTATCTTCACTTAGTGGAAAAGATTGTGAATATGTTGAGTAGAAGCGTCCGTGGTTTTCGCACATCGGAAACGATCGTGCCGGTAGCAACATCTGGCCGAGACGGGTGCTGGATGGGTGTCCGTTTCTATGTGGCAATTGTCTTGGGCTCTTCCGAGTTTCGCACGCAAGTTTAGCTAGAGGCCCTGGATACTGTCGCTACTCGGTGGTAGGAGTCGTAAAGCTGTGTCAGAGGCGCTTATCCTTATAGGGCAGTTTGTTAACCTCTGACATTCGGGTTGGCCACAAGCCCGACACCCGCACTGAGCCAGCGTGGTGGAGTATGGCTCAATCTTATTCGTATCCAGGTAGAGGCCCTCACCCCTCGGTGGGGCCTTTATGTCGATTATGCCTTGGGTAAATATTTTCTAAAGTCGGTGGCACGCACTTTAACTTAAATAATTTGATAGAGGATACTTCGTATGACAACCCGAATGGCCGAGTCGGCAGTGACCCTGCCTACGAAGCCAAGGGTCCCGGGTTCGAGTCCCGGTGGGGGCAAATATTTGTTTGATGAGTACGGATGTTTGTACCCTAGTCATGGTTGTTTATCTATCTAAGTATACTATTTATCTATATAAGTAGTGTATCATTTTCTAGTTCCCAAGATACAGGGAATCCTAGTTTGGGGCTAGATCAATGTGTGTCAATATTGTCCAAGGTATTATTATTATTACTTCGTATATACTAACAAAAAATGTCATGAACTATATTATCGTAAATTGGCACGAGATTAGTCAAAATAAATAGCTACTACTTTTTCCATGGTCGCTTCAAAATGATTCTGGGGGTGGCGTGAGGACCATTATGTTATGGTAATCCGAATCGAAGGGAGCACAACAATGACGTCACTCGACTCTACAAAATTTAAATTGACTTCTTTAACTGGCGTATTAATTAAACGATCGTTGTTTTCAGGGACAATAGAAAATGGAACAAATGGAGTGTGTTAATTAGAAATCGAGAAATAGTGTCATAGGTTATACATACAGCCCCCGCAGCACGTTGACCCCCGAGGGGGGGGGGGGGGGGTTAAGTACCTACTTACAGGTGATGCCCCGTATTCTGCCTCTGAGTGCCGCTTGGACACAGAAAAGTACTTGCGGCGATTTCGGCTGGTGCGGAAGGCTTTATTATTGTTACTTAACGTAAAATTAATTCTCATTCTTATAAATAGTTTTTGTAAATATTGCTTTGGAATTCTTTGTTTAACCATCTTGCAAAATAAGAATATCTGTGCGCCAAAATCACACTTGTTTGTAAACAAAAACAAGTTAACACGTGCCGCCCGGCCGGACGAATGACGTTGACTCGTCGCATGCATTGCTTGCATAGCCCTGTCTCGTAGCACGCGAAGGACGCGAGTTTCGGCAATGTGTGCGTGTGGCGGCGCGTGCTTATACGGAATGCAATGTAGCTGTGTGTGTCTGCGGCTGTTCTCGCTGATTTCTTTGAAGTGAACCTGGCGTGCGGGGTGTTGTTTTATAAAGTTACGCCCGACTCAGAGACGAATGGTTTACGCATAATTTTGATTCTTAAATTGCCGTGTTCAATTTGTCCTGGAATAACCGCAACGTGCGGACACGCCCGGCCGGTCCACGAAGCGTTTCATAGTTTTTTTTATTTTTATTGACTTTTTTTTTGCTTGGATGCGATTGAGAATACCTACTTTATGCCTAATATAATGAATTTTCAGGTTTATAATAACTTGTATGACATACTTTCAGCCAACGATCGATGTAATGAAATATAACATTACTTTGCGTCACGCCTTTTCTAATACGGGGTGGCAGAGGCATTATTGTGCCCACTTTGAGCCAGTTATTCAATAATGTAATGAAAATGAAAGAAAGGAAGTATGGAGTCGACATAATAAATGATGATATCTCTACAATCGCACAATTGCGCCGTATATCCTCTAAAACCTTAGAGGATATACGGATATTAATAAATTAATTATTTTGGATTTTTTGACATACTTCATGCTAAGGTCAAACGTGCGGTTTTTTTTTAATCTTTAAAAAAATACAATTTTTTATTTTTAACTAATATCAAGCTTTACCTAGGTGTATTATATATAGACTGGACATTGACTCAAATTAACTGTGTGCTATATTAGAAAGTGAAATTCGCTTAAGGCCCAAGATCACACAAAACCACTGAAGAGAGCTTTGGCAAATATATAAAATTATTTCCAATAAATTCATAGGTCTCAAAAAATTATATGTTATTCACAAAGAGATAATCTAGTTTAAATACTATGATTGGATTAAATTGGCTCGATCGTAAAAAAACCTGAACATAGTCTATATTTAAAAGGAGATTCATTAATTTTAATACAAAATTATTGATTTTTCTCATAATTTTTATACCAAAATTTTCTTCTTTTAGTGCTCCGTATTAATCCTTAAATTTTATCAATTAGCTTATTTCCGTTTTACAGTAAATTCGAAAAAACACCTAAATTTTAAAGTATCCGGGCAGCCCGATGCTATTCCGCCCCGCCCGCCACCCCGCCAGTTCCGCTACCCCGCCAGGAGACGACGGGCGAATGCGGCGCCCCTCACCTCAACAGCCAGAACTGGGCCTTAAAAAATATAAAAAGGCTTAATATCTTTATTCTTCTAGAATTCTTGAAAGTGAGATATACTATGGTGCCATGTTTTTTTCAAGATTGTGAAGAAAACAACATTTTTTTTAAATTTACTTCTTTAGGTATCCTCAACCCATATTTACCCCGTTCAATTGGAATTGTTATAAAATCAACTAACCCGACTGCATTTTCATTCAATACCACACACAAACACATATACGCTCGAAAAACCTTCCTTCTGGTGCAGCTGGGTAAAAATAAACCTAAATTCAATCTGACACAATGAAAACATCGTAACGTCAAGTACTATAATGGCGCTTGTGGACGTAATATGTTATAATTTGATAAATATTTTAGCTAAAACTCAAACAGTCTTGGGGGGCACTTCAAAATTTGTGGTAAACCACACCCTAGTTCATCAATAAAACGAAATATCATTAGGTAATTAGGTAATGATTCAACTCACCTCTAAGTAGTCACACATGACTGTGTTTCCTAATATATATATTTTTTTAACGAACACAACGAATTCTTGCAAATCTTGACGGAAAAGGTACTATAAAGAATCCTATTGAATTGAAAATTTTATAGCATGAAAAAGTACAGTCTGCAACAGAGACATCTGACCCCCCAACTTTTAAAACGTAATTCCATTCAAACTGCTGAGAAGCGCCACCTACCACGATTCTTGGCACCTAAACTTGTTTCTGGAAAGTGTGCAGCCGCAGATTTTGTATTTCTATTTCAAATTGAAGGAAACCGGCTACATCAATAATAACCAGGAAGAAACAAAAACAATTGCTTTACAGAGCGGGGTTCGAACCATGGCCCTTCGATTTATGAAGCAAGCGCTCGTCCCATTGCACTAACCAACGATCTGTATATCATGGCGAAAATTAATATCATATGTTCTACTTCTATGACGCAGCGCTCTAACTTCATCGTCAACCGCACGCAATGCATTTACAAATAAATTGAAGGTAGGATATCAGAATTATAACCACAGAACAAGAATACGTTCAGTTCGTGTCACAATATCACATAAGTTACTGCGGATCTTGTGATTTTGAAAGTTTGGACTAGTCATCATGTCTCATTTTTTAACTGATTTTGTTAAAGCCAAAATAATAGTGTATTGGGAAGACAACCACAGTATTAAAAGCATATCTAGAGAATTAGGTATCGCGGTAAGTAAAAAATAATTATATATTATACTAATTTGTAACAATTTTTTGTTTCGTGTAACATAGGTTTAGTGTTAAAATTACTAATATAAGATGCCTATATTCTCTTACAGAGAAACACGGTTCGTCTTTGGATTCGGAGATACCAAGATAGTGGTGACGTAAAGCGTAACCGCCCCGGCCCGCAAGCAATGACCTACACAGATGCATCAAACCGACATCGTGAAATCGTTAATCTCCACACAGAAGACCCATTTAAGACAACACGATCAACTGCCATAGATTATAATATTTCACTGCAAACAGTAAGGAGACATTTACATGCAGGGGGTATCCATAACTACAAGCCGGCCAAAAAAATTAAATTAACCGAAGCCCATCGCCAAGCAAGAATGAGATTCGCATCTGAATATCTAAACTTTGATTGGGAGAACGAAATCGTAATTTTTACCGACGAAAAAAGTTTTAAGTCCGATGATGATGGCAGAAAAATATTATGGAGAAGAGCTGGCGAGCGTTATAACCATCAAAATATTTTGCCTTTGAGAACAAGTGGCAGAATAACTTTAGGTAAGAATATTTATAAACATATATGTTATATGTTGTGTTTATAAACAACATTAACATCATACAGACAGGCACATACATTGCTTTTACTTCTGGCCCCACACTTAACCTTTCACGTCCCGTCGTCGTCGCGATATCCGGTCGGCCGAAATTTTCATAGGATTGGAACTCTATAAGTCTATGGCGTTAAGTTGAAAATCGCGATGTATTTTTGCTTATATTTTTATAGGACGTATCTTGAGAGGTTAAATAGCCTGTGTCATAGAACACAACACGGCAACATCAGAAACATGCAACTTCTAACACCTTTTGTCTTCGTGCCCAGCCGGGATTCGAAATATTATTATTTTAAATTGTATTACGTAGTGTGGATTATTTGTTATTTAACCAAATTATTGTTTTGCAGGCTATTGGGGTTGGATGTCCTCCATGGGCCCAGGGGAGTTGATCGAATTCGGCGGCCGAATGAACAAAGATAAACACTTGGAAATTTTACAAGATGTGATGATTCCAACAGTGCGCAACGTGTATCCAGAGGGGCAAATATACTTTATACAAGATAATTGTTCCGTGCACCGTACGTGTTTGGTTAGAGAGTGGTTTGCCGCTCGTAATGATATAACTGTCATTGAGTGGCCATCTAAAAGCCCAGATTTGAACTTAATTGAAAACTTGTGGGGTCAAATGGTTCTTAACTGGGATACGAGTGATGTTAGAACAAAAAGTTATTTAGACCAAGAGGTGATGAGATCTTGGGACCTTTTCCGCCTTAGTAATATGTGTTCCAACATGGTTACAGGAATGAAGTCCAGGCTTGAACAAGTGCTTCAAAATGAGGGGCACCCTCTCCGATATTAAAAATAATTTGCTGCCACTACTTATATCGAAGCAATGTTTCAATAAATTGCTATCCAGGTATAGCACTATTCGACCCTATATGCTATTTAAATATCATGCTATGATAAAGAAAGTTGAGAGATGTAAATTGTTACTTAGACTTAGTAGCATGTTGATTCTCCCTACGGAAGATTTATCATAGTTTGAGTTTATATCTTTATTTTGTTTCTTTGTTGAAAAAGTCTTAAATATTGATATCGAAGCAAAGTTTCTATAAATTGCTATCCAGGTAGCACTATTTGACCCTACATGTTATTTAAATATCATGCTATGATTATGAAAGTTGAGAGATGTAAATTGTTACAAATATACTTACATAGTAGCATGATAATTCCCTCTACGGAAGATTAATCATAGTTTGAGTTTAAATGTTTGTCTAAGATACACATTTCTTTGTTGAAAAATTGAAATTAAATAAATAACTTTCAAAATTATTTTTATTTTATTTATAATAACAATAAGTTATAAAATAAGCTAGGTAAGTTATCTAACAATATAACAACCCATCGTTTCTATGAATCACCATATTATATTCCAAAATTATTACACCAACATTACCAATATTTTGCTTAGCAAAAACTGAGCCTTTGTGGATTCGAACATGCTACCTCTAACTTATCTTGACATGTAGCTATTTGCGCCACGTAACACTCATGATTTGTGACGAAATAAGCGTATCCTACGCTTCGACCCTGTGGTGCCTGACCTGGTGGTTTATCGAATATCGAATAGATGGCATTGATGGTAATGAAGGTCATGAAGGATTTAACCACGAGAGAGGGCGCTTTTGTAGCACTTTTATGGGGGGTCATATGTCTCTGTTGCAGACTGTACTATAAAGAGTCCCTTTGAGGCCAGTACATCACCATTTTGAAACATTCGACACTGCTATGTCGTTTCTATAACACTGATTGGTCATGTGTAACACTTCTACTGATTAGTTAATAGTACTAAACAGTGATATAATTTCGCCACTTTCGAACAACTGTGAAGTTCTTAGGGACGTTATAGGACCAAATTCAGTGCTTTCTAAAACGTTCTAAGAGCTTTTATAGGACCACTTTTTGTTGCTTGGGTGTCTACCATGCGAGAGTTCCCGGGTTCGAACCCCGGCTGGGGATACAGAAAAAAACCCAGGTCTTGGATTGTTGTATGTGTGTGATGTCGCTGTTTCTGGTTCCCACGACACAGGGTATCCTAGTGTGGGGCCCGAAGCCCATGTGCCTGTATGTAAATGTTTTTTTTTAAATAACATGTTAAATGTTATACACTGAAGAGCAATGAAAAAGTTCCACCCACAAAATGCCGACAAACACGATAATATCTCCTAAGACATAGAACCAATATTACGTTTACAATATTTACGTTTTTAATTGGTAATATTCTGATGCGCTGTTAAATGTACTTCATTATTGCAGACGGCGTCATTAAGCTAGCCTTTCCCGTTTGGGAGTAATTTGGTGCTATGTCACTGGAACTTTTTCATTGCGCGTCAGTGTATTAGAGTGATAAAACCACCCCTTAAAACTTGCCTACAACTTCTTGATACACGCTATACATGATGATAATGAGGACGACATTTCGAACAAAACTACCTATCTTGATGATACATGATAGATAACAAAATAAACGGTTCTAAAAATAAAGAAGCAATTACCTACATACTCGTATTAAACGTGATCCACTAGTCACATTCTTTGCAGCGTACCTAGTTGTTAATTAATTGTAAATTAAAATTAATTAATATTGCCTGCCAAGGGCGCTTTTATTATGCAAAAGTTACACCATACCCATTTAAAATAAATAATATGATGTAATTCACTTAAATAAAAAAATAAAAAATAACGAAGTAATTAGCTAAAGCGATTTTTTATTATAGGACGTAACATTTAATAATTGTTAACATGACCATAATCAAGCATTACCAGACTTGATTATGTCTATACAACACCTAATCTTAACTTTTGCACATTTGGTATCTGACTAGAAATATCTTATGGGATTTTATTAAATTTTAAAAGCATTCTGAAATAGGTATACTGACGAAAATGCAACATTTATGGTTTATTCTACAAACTCACAAAATCCGAACGGAATTTCACTCAAAACTTTGCACACGAAATCTCTACCGGTTTATTATGTCACACGAAACTACAGAAGCGTTGTATAACTTTTCAAAATTCTAACTATTTATTAAATTGAGAAAACATCCTATATAGTTTCGATAATTAGGTAGTATAACTTTCGTGAGAAGATATTGATCCAAAGATATTGAAATAACCCATGAGGCTTCTTCACATGAAGAAAATTATCAAGCATATCCCTAATGTGGCCATTTTTTTTGAGTTAAGGGAGTAATCTTGGTCCTCTTGAGTTCCTCATATAATGAGTGACTTACCAGGCGTTTGCGGATGCTGGCTGTCTTCTCTTCGCGGACGATTTGAAGTTATTCCTACCCATAAACAGCACATCTGACTGCAAAAACTTACCGAGTGACATCGACAGGGTGGTAGCGTGGAGCAAGGAGAACAGGCTACAATTTAACACATCCAAATGTGTAGCGATAACGTTCTCCAGGGCGCAAGCTAAGGTTTAAGGTTTAAGATATTTATTTCCCAAAAAGAATACAATATTCACTTACTTGAGAAACAACATGGGTTTTTGCCTAAAGAAGAAAGTAGTGTATCATTATGCTGATCGTAACGTGCTGTTTTTGTACACATCCACACATCCAAATGTGTAGCGATAACGTTCTCCAGGGCGCAAGCTAAGGTTTAAGGTTTAAGATATTAATTTCCCAAAAAGAATACAATATTCACTTACTTGAGAAACAACATGAGTTTTTGCCTAAAGAAGAAAGTAGTGTATCATTATGCTGATCGTAACGTGCGGTTTTTGTACGCAGTAAAGAGGGTTTATGATACGTGTGTAGATAAAAGTTTTTTATAAATTGGTAGTGATCTCGCCTCTTTTATAGCTTTCGGCAGTTTGTTGTACAGTCGCGCCCCTATGCTACTATGCTGTTTTTCCCGTAGTTTGTCCTGTGGCATAGTATAGCAATATTATATTATGCCATAATACTTCTCTCCGCTTCATTACAGGTACAATACTAAGTAGAGGAGACGGTACTAGAAAGAGTGACGAAGGTCAGAGATCTCGGGGTGAAAATTAGCTCTAACCTCAACTTTAGCGGTCACATCACTAATGTCTGCTAAAAAGCTTTTAGAAATCTTGGATTTGTTCTCCGTAGGGCCAATGAATTTACGAACATCAGTAGGTACAATCATAACATTATACACTGACGAGCAATGAAAAAGTTCCAGTGACATAGCACCAAATTACTCCTAAACGGGAAAGGCTAGCTTAATTATGCCGTCTGCAATATTGAAGTACATTTAACAGCGCATCAGGATATTACCAATTTAAAAAAATACTTTTTAATTTATGAAGCTAGGTTCTATGTCTTAGGAGATATTAAGGTGTTTGTCGGCATTTTGTGGGTGGAACTTTTTCATTGCTCGTCAGTGTATTATGCGTTGGTTCGAAGTCAGTTAGAATGTAATGCAGTCATCTGGGCTCCACATGAGGCTAAATATAGTCTCATGCTGGAGCGTATACAAAATAAGTTTGTAAGATATCTATACCCGAGGCAGTATGGAGTATATCCTCTGTATCCCTCGATGTATCCCACCTTATTTGTTTTAGGTATGGTGGGGTACAACGAACTAGCGTCAGGAGGGATCTTACTATGATGGTATATATTTATAGGTTACTGAATACCAAAGTTCATAACCCGGAATTGTTATCGGGTTTGAGTATGTGCGTCCCTGACGGGTACGTGGAGCGGAGGCGGCGACGCAGTGCTGGCGGTGCCGAGCGCGCGCACCAACCTGCTCCAGAAGCCGCCGCCGCTCACGCACGCGCTCTCCACGCTCAACCGCATTCATAAAAAAAATTATCTATTCTCGTTTACTCAGAATGAATAATAAAATCACTGGAAACAATCGGTTATGATAGGGCGAGGAGTATAAACCCTCTTTACTGCGTCCAAAAACCACACGTTACGACCAGCATAATGATAAACTTCTTGGTAAAAACTCGTTTATTATCTGAATGTTGATAAATTATGACCATAATGTTACAAAATTTGTTAAATTATGACGTTCAAATTTCGAACGCCGACGCCCGCCTGCGTGCCGCCCCTAGTTTGTCTGTGAAGTTAGTACTACCGAACAAGCTAAACAACTGCAGAGCAATGATCAATGCCACCATGCCGGTCGAACATGCGGTTCCTGAACACATCAAAGAGAGCTTATGATATGTGTGCAGATAAACTAGTGTATGTAACTGTACATAATTAGGCATTAAAACTCTCGAGTGATATTATTATGAAACTCGCCTTTTGTTCGTTTCATAAACCCACTCTCGAGTATTAATGCCCTCCATTATGTAGCAGTCACATTAACTACTATTAAGTGTTTCGCATTCGCAGTCTATCGGCCTGTAATTATTGATGTTAAGTGGATAAATATATAAATGAAATACATTTTAAATTGCCAAGGCTAATTAACAAACTCGGAGTTTAGTAAATTAGCATGGGCTATTGAAAATGGCAACATAGAGAAAAAGTAAAATTTATAAATAGACGTCAATTTGGTATACTGCGTTGTTTTTGCGGTGTAGGAGTTCATGTTTAAGGGGGCTGGTATTTCCAAAATAAAATAAATGGGCTTGGCCAAATTTGACAGACACATCAATCAATCTGATGATGAATATGACGACCCGAATGGCCGAGTCGGCAGTGACGCTGCCTACGAAACCAAGGGTCCCGGGTTCGAGTCCCGGTGGGGGCAAATATTTGTTTGATGAGAACGGATGTTTGTACCCTAGTCATGGTTATTTATCTATCTAAGCATAATATTTATCTATATAAGTATGTTTATCGTTGTCTAGTACCCAAGATACAGGGAATCCTAGTTTGGGGCTAGATCAATGTGTGTAAATGGTGTCCAAGGTATTAAGGTATAATCAATCGAATCAGCCCACATTCACGCACTGCTGGTTGTACTCTTCACCACGCCATCATCTACTCCGGTCTTGTGCCTCCCTCATCCACTGCCTGCCAGCTAAGGCGATGATATCGCCCATCCCTACTTACGTATTATTATCATTATTATTACTACAGTATATACCCTATACTTCCCCTCTGCTCTATCTAGAATGGCAGAGCGGAGTCGCCAAGCGCATCTTCTATTCGGATCTTGAGGAGGGCAAGCGTATAAAGCAAGGCGGACAACTCTTCAGGTACAAAAATGTGATGAAGCGGCACATGAAGAAGTGCGGCATCGAATCTTCTAAATGGGAAAAACAAGCCTCCAAACACCGGAGACTTTGAAATTCTCCGGCGCGACGGATTAAAAGCCCGACCGTCTGTGAAAATTCTTCACAACTATATTAATGGGGTGCTCACATGCACACAGTGTGCGAGGATCTTCACAACGAAGATTGGCCACATAAGGCTACGAGCGACGTCTACAGACGACAAGTTGAAGCGGTCGCCGTGACCGTGATCGGTCGGACCAGATCATCATCATCGTCATATCTTCCCAATGCTGGGCAAAGACATTTCTTCCCCTCTTCCACACATCTCGCTCCTGGGCTCCTCAGCTCATCACTCCAACGTCTTTTTTGGGGTTCCGTACCCGAAGGGTTCCAAACGGGACCCTATTACTAAGACTCCGCTGTCCGTCCGTCCGTCCGTCCGTCCGTCTGTCACCAGGCTGTATCTCAAGAACCTAGCTAGCTAGAGAGTTGAAATTTTCACAGATTATGTATTTATGTTGCCGCTATAACAACAAATACTAAAAAACAGGATAAAAGAAATATTTAAGGGGGCTCCCATACAACAATTCTTTCAATACCACATACAAACTTATGGATGCTCCTGGTTACGTACATGGAGTGTGAATGTAACCGCACCAATAACTTTGTAAACAATATTTTGCTGTGTAAAATCCAAACTATTCACTCCACACCATCGCTTCCATTGAACGGTGGTACGGAACCCTTCGTGCGCGATTTAGACTCGCACTTGACCGGTTTTTTAGGTTTTACACACATAGGTCTTTTAATCTTTGTGTGGGTAGCGTAGGGTTTGCAACAGGCCCCAGCTGTGGTGTTGCTCGTTAGTTGTTTTATTTGTTCTTAGTTTATTTGTTTACAACTAGATACTCAGTTGTTTTGAATATATTGTGTATGTTCTAGGTGTGCTTTATAGTTAAAGTTGTCCGTGTTATTTTATTTGTTGAAGGAAGTTAACCAAATAAATGTTCCGTTCAAAATTAGTCCCAACTCATCCCACTTCTGTCTCTTTATTATTACAACGTTATACTCAATTAATTGGTTCCCTTAAATTAAATTATCTGGCTTCCGATCTTAAATGAAAAGTAATCATAACATAATCTTGTCATATTTCAAAAGGACAATAAACACTTCTATAGGGCAAGCATCTTTTGACTTTAACAAAAACTTTAATCAAGAAATTTAATCAAGCTTTCACTCTTAAGTTTACTTACCTACTTGTAATAATTTTACATTGATAATGGAGGTCGAAGCTAAGCTTGCAATGTCTGACGACGTCTGTGGAGTTGCGGCCGAGCTGTGCTTCCCATACGAGAGGTCCCGGGTTTTAATCCCGGATAGGGAGGAAGAAAAGACTAATTCCCAAGTCTTGAAAGTTTACATGTCTGTGACGTAGCTGTTTCTGGTTCCCATGACATAGGGTATCTTAGATTTTATGATTATCGTTATTATTATGCATAATGCAAAGTCAGCATAAAGCTGATGTGTGAATATCAGTCCACACTTCTATGCACATGTTTTATAAAGTTGTCAAGTCTATTCTTGAAGCTGTTCACTGATGGCGCACTAATTACAGTTTCTGGAAGGCTTTCACACTCGCGGACCACTCCGTTTGACAAAAGGTGTTTATGTGGGTTACTTGTAAACGAGAGCCCTTGCAGTTTCAGCGAGAGCACTCTAAGGTGGTTGATCTAGTTCATCATTAAAACATGTCTTTAATGGGTGTTACGTCCTAGAAGCCAGTTAGAATTTTATATGTTTCTTTGAGATCTCTACGTTTGCGTCATTGTTCTGGTGTGCATAAGGCTTGTCACGGAGTCCTACAACCATCTTGGTTGCTCTTCTTTGGACTTTCTCCAGCAGGTCTTTGTCCTTCTAGAAGTTAGCGCTCCATATTTAGAAGGCTTATTCAAGGAGGGGCCTGATATATGCATTGTAGAGTCTCAGAAAAAGTTCTTTGTCAATGTAATCTAAAGATTTCCGAATCATATATGTTAGCGAGTTAGCTTTCTGAGTAATTGGAAGTGTTAATAGAAAGTTGTTGAAAGTAGTAAAAGAAAGCGTAAGTGAAATTAGTGTGGTGCACGCAAAAAACACGTATTTTGTAAACCCCCTTAATTTTTAAAAACAGACTCAATATATCAAATCTAGGAGGACTAGCTTCCAGGGCCGTAAATTAAAGAAAAAAAAAGTTGTCTATGAATCTCTGATAAGCGATTAGAGATTAGCTCAGGATTAGCTGAACTCTTCATGAACTGCGTGAACGGAAGTGGGCAGAAATTTTTAATATCACTTATTTACTCATAAACCATTAAATCTGATACAAATAAACATTCGAATGAACAATCTTTGTTTGTTTATATACACACATATCACTAGTGGTCCTGTGGGCAGTAGACCTCGCAAACAGGGGGGACTGTGAACCAATTTATAGGTAAGTATTTTAGATCAAAATCAAGTAGTAATGTAGCCGCACCAATAACTTTGTAAACTACACTTTGCGATTTAAAATACAATCTATAGTCTTTTCACGAAAATAGTTCTAGTCTATTTCATTCACTCTCATGGTCTGTATAGATCCTCTTTACTAATTTGGATTTTTAGAAAACAGGCGGCCGAAATGTAGTGGTGTAGTATATTTTTAGAACCGGCTCATGATGCCCTTTAATTTGATAAACCACACAATATGTTTCAGAACAAAAAATACATACAAAAAAATAATGACGTCATAACAAACAAAAGGGAAAAATCAAGAAAAGCTCTCGACAAAAAAATATTTTAATTCAAGGAACACGTGTGCCAAGTTTTGTAAGGATAGCTTGAAAACTGTGGCCCCTAGACCGGAACTGACAGACACACATAGAGACACAGAGACAGACGAAAGCAAAATCGGACTTCTATCTTGTCGAAATGGAGCCCTTCGCTCGCTCGGTCAATAAACCCTCTTTACTGCGCCCAAAAACCTCACGTTACGACCAGCATAATATATAATACTTGGTAAAAACTTATTTCTTATCTTAATATTGATACATTATGACCATTATGTATACATTTTCGACAAATTATGACATTCAAATTTCTAACGCCGATGCCCGGCTACGTGCCGCCCCTAGTTATAAACCGACTCTCGAGTTTTAATAACCTCTATTATATATCGGTCACATGAACTACTAATATCTATTAACAATGAACAAAACTCAAATTAACTATTCTGTGATATAGGTATGATACGCTCGGACGCGTTGTGTTTACTAGAGTTTACTGATGAAATTACAAAACAAACTGAGAATTAAAGTAATCGTATGGGAACAACATTTAATTAATAGGTGTAATTCATTATTTGTTACTGTAGCGGCAACAGAAATACGTATTCTGTGCAAATGTCAACTCTCTGTCCATTACGGTTCATCAGATAGAACCCGCCGACAGACGGTCGAACAGACGGACAGCGGAGGCTTAGTAATAGGGTCCCGTTTGGCACCCTTTGGGTATGGAACCTTCAAAACATATTGCCCATATGGGGCGGTCCATAGTTGCGCCAACATTTAGCCAGTACCAATTTGAATGCTCCAATTTGTATAGCAGGGGACAGCCCATCGCCATCCGGAGATATGAAGGTTGCCTCACAATGTACTCATTCCATCACTGGCATCAGAGCGTCCTTGATTTGTATTTGCAAGTCTCTGTGATTTGCTACCGCTCTTTAGACAAAAATTATTAACAAAATAACGAAGAGCTAATTAGACGTCTCTTTGTTGTGTAAGAACAAAAGTAAAGTTTTATCATTAACCAGCAAACACTGAAAATAAGCAACATTAGCAAACTCAAATAAAGTTAAAAATGTTTTTACCTCACCCAACACACCAACAATTACCGAAAAGCCGAAAGATGTTTTAATCAGGTTTTTCGTTTTATAGTGATAAAAACGGCCTCTAACCGTTTTTATCACTATAAAATGGAGGTTCAGAAAATATTCGCTTCTGAGATTATTAAAAACTGTACAGAAAAATAGCAGTTTTGTGTTTTTACCTCGTGCCAACATGGTTTAACATGTTGAACGCTTGTTTTCACAGGGAAAGCTGACCATAATGATATGATGTATGTATATTATCATTCCTCAAATTCTACTAATTAAAAGTTACTCGTCATTGTTACAATACCTAATGAAATAAATTAAGATAGCTGAACGTTGACTCAACTATGCGAGCCTCCGCCACCCCCTGGGGGACACGGAGCGCCTCATGCCAAACACAGTTGTGCTAATGTTCAGCCAGTTATTCAATGCCCTATTTTAGCGGGATCCGGGGCTAGCCCATCGCCGCAGCTATGGGAATATGAACTTTTCTCCGCGATGTTTTCCATCTCCGATGAAAAATACTTTTTTACCCACGACGGACGGACAGAACGGAACGGAGGAGAAATATGCGTTTGGGGTTAGACGTTGTTTGTGTATGTTTATATTATATTTATATATGTTCGTTATCATTTTCCTGACAAACTTCTGGACCGATGTCGTTGCGATTTTTTGCACTAAACGGCTTTTAACTTTTAGAGCAGGTTTTAAGTTCTAGGGGGCGCTGCAGCAGCCAGGTTCGTAAACGCTTGAGGACTTCTCAGAAACCATTTAGACATTTTCGATGAGGTTTTTTGCATTATATTAGTGGTAAGGTAAATAATGTGTCAGGAGTGTATATTATATTATTAATAGTTGTTGTATAAATGTTTAGTATAATTACTTACCTCATCGGTTCCGAATTCGAATCTGTTTCGCCTGCTTGAGAAGCGAGGAACCGTCAGACCACATTACACATGTACATATACAATCTAAATACATATACATTTTCCTATCCCCAGGAGAACCAGTGCATGCGCATCAAGATTCTTGGCGACTGCTATTACTGCGTGTCGGGACTTCCAGTGTCGAGACCGAATCACGCGTACAACTGTGTCACAATGGGACTGCAGATGATCGATGCTATAAGGTACAGTTCTTGATACTTCTTATTCTGCTTGTCGTGTCTCTCCTAGAATGGAGGTTGGCGGTCAGCTCTCCATACTCCTCACTGTTCTTCGACAAGCACATGAGCTGTTCTACGCTGGCCACTCCCGTCCTTGAATGTTTCCTTCTGCTAGCGCGTTTTGACCACTTAACTAAATATCTAAAAATAAGAATGATGGATGAAGTGTAAGTATGATCTTGACCTTTTAACTGAAAAAAGTAGGGTCTATAACTGAGGACCAAATCTGGTATCGTGACTTACAATATTTTGTTTCTGTTGAGTTTTGTAGAACCCTCGGCGTCCTGGTCTATGAAAATAAGTTGACATTTAATAACTGGTTTTCAACCAGTCAAAGTAAAGGTTCTGTCGTTCTACCACTACTGACGCAGACAGACTTTCTTTCTTTTGGAGTAAAGCAACACCCCCGGTATTATTATTTTTTAGATTTTGATGACAAGGCACTTTTCCTCTTCTTATACCTACATTTCATTATATGCTCGTGCAACAGGTTCGTCCGAGAAGCGACTGGCTTCAATGTGGACATGCGCATCGGCATTCACACTGGCAACGTGCTGTGCGGCGTGCTGGGTCTGAGGAAATGGCAGTTTGACGTATGGAGCGATGACGTCACGCTGGCCAACCATATGGAGTCCGGCGGCATTGCTGGGTAGGTTCACCTCTGAGGGGTTGCAGCCGAGACTGTGGGACAGGTCGCATCTCTGAATCCCAGCTGGGATGGAAGTAAAAAATTAGTGATGCAACGAATACGAATACGAATATTCGTATTCGCCGAATAATAGACATTTACCGAATATTCGTATTCGGCGAAGACGCGCGTCGGTCGTCGGCACGTAAAAATATGACGTGTGCATAGGCATTTGGCGAGACGATGTCCATTTTCCAAGTCTGAAAAAACTCGCCCAAAAATATTTTACACTGAAGCCATGTTCAGTCGCCTCGGAAAGACTTTTTTCAACAGCTGGAAACATCCAGACTGACAAAAGAAATCGCCTTAAACCAGAAAATCTACAAAATTTATGTTTTTTAAATAAAAATTTGCCTATTGTAAATTTTAAGTATTAGGAGAATAGAAATTCATCAAATAAATTTGTCTTTTATTACCATGGCGAGATATTCGTATTCGTATTCGTATTCACCGAATAGTAGGTTTGATATTCGTATTCGTATAAGTAAAAGTAGGATTCGTTGCATCACTATAAAAAATATCTCCACGCCTCGGATGTTGTGTGACGTCGATGTTTCTAATTCTCACGACATAGGTTATCCTTGGCTGTATGTGAATGTTGTAATGTGCTAACTCTGCGGCGTAGCCCTCGAGGTTTTAGATAAGTCCCGGGTTCGAAGCCCGACCGGGGAGGCAAACCCGGGTCTTAGATGTTTGTGAGGTGTCGCTGTCGACGACACAAGCTGACCTGAGAAGTATATAATAATAATACCTTGGACACTATTTACACACATTGATCTAGCCCCAAACTAGGATTCCCTGTATCTTGGGTACTAGACAATGATACACATACTTATTATAGATAAACATTATACTTAGATAGATAAACAACCATTACTAGGGTACAAACATCCGTTGTCATCAAAAATTTTAGCCCCCACCGGGACTCGAACCCGCAACCCATGGCTTCGTAGGTAGGGTCACTGCCGAATCGGCCATTCGGGTCATCTAATAAACTTACTGAGAAACAATTATGTTCATAATATTTGTGATAGATAAAATCAAGAGGGACCCTTAATATCTCCATAGCTAGCCCGCTGACACGCATTGATTGAAAGTATTAAATGGAGTATAATACTTTCAATCAATAGAACAACTAGCTGAACTTGAGCGCTTCACTCACTCTGCCATCCAGTATAAGAAAAGGCGTGACGCTATGTATATGTCGTAGCCATATCATAGAATTGATCATTTCATTAAATAGTCAGAAAGGATTGAATTTGATCTTTTTTTTTTGTATCTCATCGTCTAAGTATACAGATACTTAGACGTTGAGATATAACAGAAAGATGTAGGTAATCATATTTTAGCGGTTGCAGCAATTAAGTCATATCATTTTTTCGAATAGAAACAATTTCGTGATGAAAGTTGTTCAGGATGGTGTTCCTAACAACCTCTTTCAAACACAAGTTTCACAAAAATCCCTGTACAAATCCCGCGCGTTCCATTTGTCCGCGTTAGCTGAAACGCTTGTGTATCATTGTTACTGTACTCTGCACCGTTTTCCGATATCGCCGGAGGAAAACGAACAAAACTGCATGTCGCGCCCTAAAAGCTTTTACCGGTAAGTGTAGTGGATATAACAAATTGATCTGTCGGTTGCTATCAATGCAAGATACAGTATTTCTGCTCATAAATGTAAAAACCAGCGAAGTGCGCGTCGGGCATTTAATATATATGTAGATGATTGTAGGTTTTCGTAGTTGACAGCCAACCATATGAGGACTTAAAGGGGGCTCTGTTTCGCTCGCCTATATATGCCACAAATGCCACAAACCAGCACACGTTGAGTTACAGGTTATGAAGATACTATTCCAACTATTGTGACGTCCCTACTTGGAGAGGAATAAAAAGATTCCAAATAGGTAGCCAACAAGAAATTTTATTTAACGTGGGTTCTCCAAATGTAGTCTGACCCTGGTTACGCAGCAACGAATCTTCCCTGCGGGTTTTGCCGTAGTCGGAGTGCCGCTGACGTCGGAGAAGTAGTCAGAGCGCCAGTAGGACGGACGTGCGCACAGTGCTGAGTGAGTTTTCGGAATGACGCCGGCGCCGCAAAGTCAAGTTGCGGTCACGGCTAGTTAGTTCAAAACGGGCCAATCATAGCAGAGCGAGTGAGTTGTCAACAGTGGAATGTTGCTAGTACAGCGCGTGAAAATTAATACTGTGATTACTAGCCTCATTTGGTAGTTTTATTAAGAGAATTACTACTTAAATTTAAAATAAGACCAGTTAATGATAGAGTGAAGACAACGGTAACTTACAACGTTACACTATTAGATTTGAGCTATGACATAGTGATTTTAATTCATCTTTAGTTTTCCCGAATATCTTTAAAATATTATTATCCAAATATGCTCAAAAAAAAAACACAAAATAAATTGTATGGATTGTTATTAGCATGTAGTACCTCCAAACTGCTATACTGCGTTTTGGAGGCGCTACAGGCTACAATACAATAATTGCAGTACATAAACGAGTTCTTAACCCTTAACCCTCATAAGCAGAGTCTCCATACAATCTATTTTTCAACAAAATAAAATAGTATCTAAGTATATTTTGCTTTTTGCATATAAATTTTAAACTTTTTAAATACTATTTAAGTTTATATACTATTCAACAGTGTTAACCGTTAGTTTATCAACTAACGCGTCATATAGTAAGCAGTACGCTACAGTTTACTATCTGTCGATAGTTGACCAACTAACGAGAAAGAAAACGTTAGTTTATCAACTAATGGTTTTGACAATCTTACGGTGACATATACATGTACAACATTTAACAATTTCGCAGATATTTCCAGCATTTTCTGTCGATGGAATGACGAATGTGAGGGTGAGCGAGAGAGACAAGACACATAACTTTTCGCGCGCCCTTCCAAAGCTGCGCTTTCTGCTAGTTAGAGTTCACTGTTTAACGGCTAATAACATCCGAAATTGCACCCCTAAAATCGTTCAAATTAAGTGTCCATTTTCAACCAATACCTAGCTGTGTAAATAAGGTTCGGTTCGACAATTTAATAAATTGTAGTACGGTGGTAAGATTTTGACATTTTGACAGCCGAGTCAAATCATTATCATCATCAATCAGCCCACATTCACCCAATGCTGTGTAGGCCCACCCACTCGGCCTTTGATAACAATTTTGAAATGAGAACTGTCCTTATTAAAACAGTTGCCATCTCAATCAGAATGTGATCTGAACGCGTTTACCATCTTTAAAATGTCAATTTGATTGCCATCCGGATTGATGGCGGAGGTGGGAGAATCGAGCTGTAGCTACAGGGATCAGCGTCTGATAGAATGATGTGTCAGTCGCAAGTCCGTCGTCATGTCGCAGTATTAAAGATAGTACCATCAGATGAGACATATTTTGTATCAATCAGTATATGAACACTTATTTCTGAGCATTGAGTTCTGAGATGATAAACATTAAAGTGAATAAACTTTTTCAATATGAAGCATGGAGGTGATCTCCTAAAGAGCTACTGAGCCTCCCGCATCCACTGTCTGCACAGTCAAACACCCGATATTGGTAGTCACCAATGACGTCATCACGTTCCAGCCGCGTGCACATCACCAAGCCGACGCTTCTGCAGCTGGGCGGCAGATTCGAGGTGGAGCCGGGAGACGGCGGGGCGCGGGAGGGGTACCTGGCCGACCATAAAGTGGAGACCTACCTGATTGTACCGCCAAAGGTAAGACTGGTAAGAGTTACTGGGACCAATGTAAGTTGGAAGGTCTATAATCTGGCTGACCATAAAGTGGAGACCGACGTGATTGTGCCGCCGAAGGTAAGACTGCTAGCACTTGAGTGGGTCAGTGTAAGCTGGCAAGATCTATAATCTGGTAGAACATTAAGTGGAGACATACTGAATGTGCCGCTGAAGGTAAGACTGCTAGTAGTTGGGTGAGAATGTTAGCTGGAGATGTCTGGCACTCCTGCAGCGATGGGTGGCAGATTCGAGGTGGAGGAGGGACGCGGGAGGGCTACCTGGTCGACCATAAAGTGGAGACCTACCTGATTGTGCCGCTGAAGGTAAGACTGCTAGTAGTTGGGTGAGAATGTTAGCTGGAGATGTCTGGCACTCCTGAAGCGATGGGTGGCAGATTCGAGGTGGAGGAGGGACGCGGGAGAGGTACCTGGTCGACCATAAAGTGGATACCTACCTGATTGTGCCGCCGATGGTATGAGTAATGTGGTCTAGAGGAAAGGGTTTGAAGGTAAAGATCTCCTACTCACACGTCAAAATATTCCAACTAAGTATAGAGCCAGTCCAAAGCTCCAGCGAGAATAAAACATATGTCATATGTCTTGTCCTATCACAATATTTCTGAAATATTTTCCATAATTAATTAATAATACTTAACCCCTTCCAGAAACAGCCAGGCGTCTCCGAAAACGGCCGCCTCTCAGTGTGCACATTCGACCGCAAAGGATCCATCGTCAGCTCTATACTGAACGACGTGTCCCCGTGCAAGAAGGACAGCATCTCTCCCGCTCCCTCTCAGCACAGCTTCGGTGCGAGCGAGCAGGAAGGCAATAAAGTGCTCAGGTCCGAGTCGGTGCGGACTACGGCTGGAGGTTTGTATGAGACTCGATTCCGAAGAATGTGAGGACGAAGGCCGAGCTGTACGCAACAAAAAAAAAACCATATACCAAGAGTGCCAGGTCGAAGACCGAGCCATGTCATAACAAATTACCACATCTGAAAATGCGAGATTGAGGACTGAACTTAAAATTTTACAACATCTGATTAAGTAGCGAGGCCGAAAAACGAGCTAAGTTCTATTAAAAGTCAAAGTAATGTACCAAACTGAAGACCGAAGACTGAGCCAAGAACTTAAATATAAGAAAAGCTATATATAAGAATACTATATATAAGAATAAGCCTTCGTCCAGTTCAGGCTGGGCCTAGTGTGGGGCCACTTCATCTTTTGAAATCATCATCATGCTCAATGCACATTGACCCACAGCTGGGCACAAGCCTCTTCTTTAGCGACAATCCTATCAAGTGACCAATTAAATACTATTTGGATGTTTTTGGATTTGCTTTTTCAGACCTAAGCCGCCGCGCGTCAATGCGGGACGGCGTTAAGACAGTCGCGTTCGAGATCGGAGGCGAGGCTGCGGCGGCGGCGGCGGTGGCGGCGGTAGCAGGGAACGGTGTGGCCAGCAAGCCGAAGAGTAGGAGTGGGTCCATTATTGGGGCTATTAGCCCGATTATGGGCGTCGGTGAGTTATAGCTTCTTCAATGGACAGGCCCTAACCTGGCCTGAGTATATCTCTTCTAAAGCTTAGTTTCGAAGCTAAACTTTGTCCTGGCCTAAGTTTATCCCTAATTTTCAAAACTAGACTGTAGCTGCAGAACAAGACTTCCTGGGAAAGAAAAAAAAACTCAATTTTTTTTTATATTTTTTTAGAATTTCTTAATAAATAATTTCAAAATTATTTCTCAATTATAGCACGCATACTCAGCGATTAATAATGTAATCGTCAGCTAATATTTTCTGGTAATTCCTATTAGATAGTGTTTTGGTTTCTTTGACTTTCAACCTCTTTGCATTTAATTTTTCAGCTACGCCTGGAGTGCCATCTAGAACTCGCCCGTCCAGCAAGATGACTAAATATGTGGAATGCTGGGGAGCGGACAAGCCTTTTGCCAATATCACTGACTCCACACTTGCCAAAAATATAGGAATTTCGGTAAGTTTTCCCAACTTTTTTATGAAACGAAACTTAAATGTAAATCCGTGAAATGAAACGTGAAAAATCCGTTCGTAAACCAACTCCAAGTGTCGCTGCCACGCTTGACATGCAATGAAAATTCGCAGTTTTTAAGTTAATGCCATAATATATTTATTGTGAAACTTTTAAAGAATGAAATAATCGAGAATTTGTCTTGCCAAATATGATAATATAGTCTATCAGTTGAAAAATGCGATTGCATTTGAGCGCACATTCTTGCCTCGAGTTGAAACCGAATGTATTCAACCACTGCCAAAGTGTCAATGTCAATTTCATGTTTGTAAACACAGAGTACATTTATTATAAACAAGATTGAATGAAACCTCTTTTTCGTGGCTTATTTCCCGATATATTTCCATTTGTTTTACACCGGCCAAGCACTTTCGAAATGCATTTTAGAACTACTAAACATTTATTTGCAGAGTTTAGCCATGATCGAGCAGAATCTGCTGCCACAGAGGAGTACTTGTTGCGATTTCAGGTTAGTTCACAGATGATTCACTATCTATCTCTATCTCTCACTATATCTACACTCCAACCGATACTTTCTATTTTAGAGATATATTTTTTCCCTGTAGATGATTTTTTAACCGACTTCAAGAAAGGAGAGGTTCTCCAAATCTATACATATGTATGTAATATTATCTTAACCGGTCCATTACCACACCTACGCGTCATCGTGACTTTGAACCTTATGCCATGGTACGAAAATTCTAAACCTATGACGAGAAATATTCACACATGTGATTCTTTATGGGCTTCCAAATAATTATACAAAATTTCATAGGTTTTTTTTCATAGGTTCTTTATCCTTGTAATATTGTATTTTTCTATGTATGTTTGTCTTCGTGTTTCTCTGGAACTATGGATTGCATTTTGACCATTCTTTTTTATTGGCTTATGTTTACTCCATCTTAGTTGACATTGGTGTCAGTAGTTTTTTAAATATGAACTACTACATGACAGTATGGTGGCTTAGCTTAATGTTATAAGCTGGACAAAGCAGGGGTAATAGAAAACAAGGGAGAAATGCAGTTTTATCACAAGCAACAGCTGGAAAATTGACAAATTGGTGGTGTTTAATCCTTTATGAAGTTCTGAATATAATAGGAGTGCAACTAATAAGGGGGTTAGGGGTTTTCTGCAATACTTTAAAGACTGACGTTTATTTCCATAAAACAAAAAAATAACTACAAAATAAAAATTAATTAAAAAAATATATGTCTTCTTGAAATTAACTCAAAAGTAAGAAATATAATTTTTACCCACAAAATTAACCATCCAAACCAATTGTAACAAAGGGACAACAATATTTTTTGAGGCACCTAGGTACCTACATAATAAATTACAGATACATACAGTTTCTCAAGACCTGGGCAGGTGTATAAATATAATTTTTTACTTATAATTTATTTTGAAGTAATTAATTTTTTAAGTAACTTTTTCATAAATGTTGTTGGTACCATTGAATAACTGGCTAAATCTATATGAATAATATATATGTGAAGTATTTTTATTTTGTGATGTGAACTTTCTAAAATATTCAAACTCTCCACAGCAACAACTCGGATGGCATGAACCGCATCACCCTCTGGTTCAAGAGTCGCGCCCAGGAACATCAGTACCGGAACCAACCGGATCACCAGTTCAAATACAACGTTGCCTGTGCCACCTTGCTGTTTGTGCTGATGGCGATCATACAACTGTTTATTGTGCCAAAGTGAGCTCCACAAAAGATATAAAAAATATTTTGCTGTTACCATAGTCATTGGTACAGACAAACCTAAAAAGCAATCTGGAATATGGTCACAATACTGGAAATTGGGTTAAAATTATCAATAGATTAGGGATTACCTGCTGTGTTTCAAAGGGCATTCCACCTCATCCTATACTAAGCTCTCAAAATGAAAATCTATATCTCGGTGTGGTGCTACCCAATGCATGAAAAGTTAAAAAAGTCTACCAAGGTCAATAGTCATCCCTCAGAGCTATAGTACAATTTCAGTTGACTTGGTTTAGTTGGTCATGGGCTTCGTACACACTTAGGTCATTTATGTCCTTCCCTAAGTTGGACGTATGACATTGGTCATCCGTCCGACTGGCTAAAGTTGTAGATGAACAGTGAGTGGATAAGGCGGAAGTGACTTCATGTGTGAATTTTATAAACAAACATTAAACATATACATTTGAACATTTACATACACCCACATACATTGATCCAGGCCCCACACTAGGATATCCCGTGTCGTGGGTACCAGAAACAGCGACGTCACTCACATATAAACATCCATGACCTGGGGTTCTTTTCTCTTTACCCCCCAGCCGGGGATCGAACCCTCATTAGAAATTTGATGAATGAGATACTCATCAATTTGACATAGGCTGAGATTCGAAGACACAAGATTCGAAAAGTGGATAAGAATGAGGGAGATATTTGTAAAATTCACACACTCAGCTGTGGGGCCATCAACAGATGATTGATTATTTTTCATAGGTTTTGAACTTTATTATTAACCAATAAGATTCAAAATCGCGGGCCATTTTTTCATCTACCCACAGACGAGTGACGTCACTTCCTGTCGGTCTCATCCATTCTCTGTACACCTACACCTATGTCCAGTCGTGCGACCACCGTCGTACGACGCGGTCTCATTTGGGACAGCGCCTTACGCTATTTATTTCCTTAAGATGGCGATTTCCGACGACCCGAATGGCCAAGTCGGTAATGGCCCTGACTAGGAACCCAAGGGTCCCGGGTTCGAGTCCCGGTGGGTGCAAATATTTGTTTGATGATAACGGATGTTTGTACCCTAGTCATGGTTGTTTATCTATCCAAGTATAATATTTATCTATATAAGTATGTGTATCGTTGTCTAGTATTCAAGATACAGGGAATCCTTGTTTGGGGCTAGATCAATGAGTGTAAATAGTGTCCAAGATATTATTATTATTATTATTATTAAGATTTTGCCCTTTCAAGTTGCCAGATTACACATGATCTCAATTTTCAGGAGCATAGTCCTCTACGCATCATTCGGCCCTACATTCGTGACTCTCCTCGTCTTCTTATACCTGTCCTGGTCTGACGGTCACTTGGGTGAGCGGGCCATGCACCCACTGTCTGATCTCCCGACCATGCCCGACACTTTGTATGCTGATAACTGCACTAAACCTGGACAGGTGAGAAGTCTAGTTTAGTTATTGAAGGGTGTCAGAGGTAGGGGTACAGAATTGGCTACTTGGGTAGACAATTAACAAACTGCTCGGGCGAGCTAAGTTGGCACCTGGCTCAAGTGATGTTTGTGCAAAGTACAGTGTGTACAATACGTTTTTACATACCAGTAAAAGGGGGCTAATTGCAACTTATACAAAATGCAGAGATTTGGCTGCATTTTCTATTAGTTCCAATTAGCCCCTCAATTCCAATTAGCCCCCTTTTGGTATTGCTAAATCGAAATTCGATAATCGATATTAGGTTTACTCACACACAAATATAGAGTAGACAACGCAAGCACGGATGATTGACCGTGGGCTAGCCCATCGCTGCAGTTATGGAGATTAAAAGTTTCCTTACGATGTTTTTCTATCATCGTTAGAACATTCCATCATCCAGCTAGCCTATCGTCGTCGCTTGATAAGTAGGTCTGTGCACTATTGTGATTGAGATCTTAAGCTCTGAATATTTATTTAACTACACACGTATCATAAACCCTCTTTACTGCGTCCAAAAACCACACGTTACGACCAGCATAATGATAAACTTCTTGGTAAAAACTCATTTCTTATCTGAATATTGATCATTATGACCATAATGTACCAAAATTTTTCAAATTATGACATTCAAATTTCGAACGTCAACGCCCGCCTGCGTGCCGCCCCAGTTTGTCTGTGAAGTTGGTACTACAGAACAAGCTAAACAACAATGCCGGTCAAACATGCGGTTCCTGAACACATCAAAGAGAGCTTATGATATGTGTGTAGATAAACTAGTGTATGTAACTGTATATAATTAGGCATTAAATCTCTGGAGTGATATTATTATGAAAATCGCCTTGGGCTCGTTTCATAAACCCACTCTCGAGTATTAATGTCCTCCAGTATGTAGCAGTCACATAAACTACTATTATTTTGGTTTACACAACGGATAACATAAAATTACATTATTAGTATGCTCTGATCAAGTCGTTCCCATAGTGAAAGTTGTTCAGCATGATGTCTCTAACAACCCTCTTTCGATACCTAACTATAATTCATAATCCGATTAGTGCGGCAGCAGGCTAGCCCATTGTCGAGGTATCGTCGAGGTCGAGGTCGATGAATAAATGTCCAACACAGCCCCTTATTCATGATCAATCCTTATCTCATTCTCTTCAGGTGGTAGCTAACAGCCGGTACATCAGACTGACCATGTTCTTGGTATCAGTGTTACTGGTTGCATCCTGCGCGGTTATTAACTTGGTAAGATCATGTTGATATTGAGCATTATAGGAGTAACCGTAAATTTTCAACTATGGATGTTCATTAAGAGCGAGTGAAGAGAGAGTGGTCAGAGTGACTACGTTACCAAGTTCGACTGTATACTTTATTCGAAAAACAATGGATAACAGACAAATCAAAATTGTCAATGCAAATGTTTTGTTCATTCTATTGCGAGCTTATATCGGGAAATATTAAACTGCACATCAAAAATACTGATGTGCACAGCAAATATCGGGGCAAAATGCTGCGGTAGCTTAGGTGAACCTTTATCCTTCGTGTTAGGTTGAACATGCAAGAACAACAAAAAATACTTAAAACATAAACCTGAGTGTGAGTACACATAACATATTTAAAATATAAAAAGTGTTTTTGCTGTGCAAATCGGTATTTTTGATGTGCTATTAAATACGAGCCGTTTATATGTGCAAAATAACATAGTCATTCATAGGTCATAGAGGTCATTGACACAACAAAGGATCTTCACCAAAATCCAATTCATGTATCGCTAATTCTGTCGCTAACCATCGTGGTACAAGGCCTACGAGAGAGCTGGTACTACGAGATTCTAGCGATGCCATTTTGCGATAGGTTTGTATGGAAAGCGACAGAATGAGCGATACCTAAATCGGATTTTGGTGAAGGTCCCCCTATTGTGTCAATGACCTCAATGATCTTATTACCACGTTATTTGGCAGATAGTATAGCAAGAAATTTACCTCCGTTCTGTGACGAAACTGCATGTATGGGAAACTCTGAACACAATTTTATTTACTTTTGGCTTGTGTTTAAACGATCACCAAAAACGCACCTATTATGCTACCAATAAATTCGAAACGACCGCCAGAATTGGTAAACGATCACCTAATTGTGTTGCATAAATGATCACCAAACTTTTTTTAATATTTTGTGTACTTACATGTTCTTCTTCTTTTGTGTTGTTCTTACATGTTCAACCTAACACGAAGGATAAAGGGGGCATCGCTTCTCTCACCCCCTTGACTGATATTTTCTGCAACTTTTGGTGATAATTAACCCATTTTGGGTAGGAAAAAATTGTTTTGGTGGTCATTTAAATTGTTCTCTTTACTTTTCAACAGTTCCAAGCCGAGGTCCAGCCACTGGACTTGCAAGACCCGAAAAACTCCACCAACGTCACTAGCTCCACCACGCGGCTTCTCTCGGACCCGAACGTCTACTATTCTGACGCTGAGGCAGCGCCAGTGAGTATCGTAAGGACTTTTGACTGTACTTTTGGTGTTTTTACTAACGAATTGCTTACTTATTTTAACACCCGAAGAAAAAAAGGTATTATAAGTTTGAAGCTGTATGTGAGTCTGTCCGTGGCACCCAAGCACTCAAACGGGTAGACGGATTTTGTTGCGAGTTTTTTTTGGTTAGTTAACTTCGCTGCAAGGGTTCTTAGATATATTATATCAGGAAAGTTATCAGCATATCAATGAAACGAGTTCGACGAATTTAGTTTAATATTTTTTTGTTTTTATTGTGAAATTATGTTTTAAATTATTGATCGAGCGAGCGAAGCGTCTCCGTTTCAGGATTGGGCAAAAATGCTTTCGTATGTCTGAATGTTATCCCCTACAGGCTGCATTTCTCAACTTTTTTGTAGGCGATTCAGTTTTTGGATTTTTTTTAAAAATGGTGGAGATGTAGGGGTCTTAAAATAAAAATAAAACCGCTGCAGTCCAAACTGCTTGACGGATTTATACAAATGAGGAGTCGTTGGATTTATAGAGACCGTGAGAGTAACATGGTGTATAATTTTAATGAAAAGTCAAAAGGTTGGATTTAAGACCGCAATGTGTAATTTACAAAGTTATTGGTGCGGCTACTTTCATACTCCACGTAACCAGGTGCATTCATAAGTTTGTATGAGTTATTAAAAGAAAGTGTCACTCGCGAGGTCTACAGCTCACAGAGACACTAGTTAATAGTTATTTAACTGTTGTAAGACAAACAGAATAATAATAGCAATTCATGTTTGCGACGACATGAATTGCTTGTTGCTGTAGAGGTTGTGCTTCCCAAGCGGGTGCTTCCCGGGTCCGAATCCTGGTTGGGGGCCAAAAAACCCAGGTCTTGGATGTTAAAAATCTCGTGTGATATTATTATGAAACTCGACTTGGGCTTGTTTCGTAAACCCACACTCGAGTTTTAATGCCCTTCATTATGTATCAGTCACATAAACTACTAGGTATTTTTGTATGTCTCCCAACTAGTCCAAAAATAAATCCGAAGACAACCTTACTGCTTTCGACTTTTCCATCTACACCCCCTTGAGAGCACTAATTTACTAAGCTAATATGAGTGTGACTTTGTTCTTCCTAAGACACCATTGCACCATGCATTGCTTCTGGCCCCACACTAGGATACCCTTTGTCGTGAGAACCAGAAACAGCGACGTCACATATAGACAACCAAGACCTGGGGATGTTTTTTCTTCCTTTTTTGCCTTTTTTTCTACCCAGTCGGGACTCGAACCCGGGCCCTCCCGCAACGCCGCAGAGGTCTTCATACAAAGATACCTCTCGTTGGCATAGCAACGTCAAGAAGCAATGCGTGTGCCTGCGTAGAAATGTTATGTTTGTTCCCAGATTTACCTCTACAGTTCGGTGATCACTCTCGCTTCCATCTCAGTATTCCTGCGCGTTGGCTTCATACTGAAGTTGGCTATCAGTGTGGCGGCCTTGGTCTACCACATTGCACTGCTGAGCTCCACTCACATGCTGATGTACTACCATGCGGGGCAGTCGTGAGTGCTACTCAATATACTGTTCTACACCCTCTGCACTAGGGGATATATCGTTCGTGCAAAGGTCCCCATTACTCCAGACGGAAAAACCTGCCGGAAAATTGACAAAAAGTGATTTTTAAATTAATACAAAATTAACTAAAATAGCTTTGAAAATTTCACTAACCAACTCTATAAGTATTGTTAAAAATGCATCTAAATAAATAATTTTGAAGTCTATACTTTCCCAACTTGTCAGAAAATCAAAAAAGTGTAAATTTAGATCTCATTCTAATAATTATTTTTATCTACACACGTATCATAAACCCTTTTTACTGCGTCCATAAACCACACGTTACAACCAGCATAAACTCATTTCTTATCTGAATATTGATCATTATGACCATAATATACCAAAATTTGTCAAATTATGACATTCAAATTTCGAAAGCCGACGTCCGCCTGCGTGCCGCCCCTGGTTTGTCTGTTAAGTTGGTACAGAACAAGCTAAATAACTGCAGAGCAATGATCAATGCCACAATGCCGGTCGAACATGCGGTTCCTGAACACATCAAGAGAGCTTATGATATGTTTGTAGATAAACTTGTGTATGTAACTGTACATAATTAGGCATTAAAACTCTCGAGTGATATTATGAAACTCGCCTTCGGCTCGTTTCATGAACCCACTCTCGAGTATTAATGCCCTCCATTATGTAGCAGTCACATAAACTACTATTATCGAGTGAAATTCCTCCAATCGAATGAAATAGAATATAATATCTATATATTTGACGTATCAGCATAAACACACACAAAAGAAATACACAAGGCAAAACAGAGATTAAAACAGCTTCAAACAAAAATATAATAATATCATTCATACCATTCTTATTCTCCATATACAGTAGAGCCACATACACACAGTTGTGAGTGGTTTCACTGCCATGTGCACCTGCTGCGACAACAAAAGGGCCCAATCGCGCTTCTGATTACACAACATCTTGGAAGATGTCCCAAAATTTTGATGCTAATTTATTTAACTTGGGACTTCTTTTGAAGTGCAGATAAATACACTGAGTTGGACTCTGAGGTAGTGCAGCTGTGTAGTGGGAGGGGTGACATTTTACAGGATGACTTTTAATTAGCTGACCATATTTTGGGGAATGATAGTACACATCACTACGATAGTACCCATCTCTATGATAGTACCCATCACTACGATAGTACCCATCACTATTATAGTACCCATCACTATGATAGTACCTACGATGATTATGACCGGTCCAAGGCATTTGGCTGAGTAGACCACGAAACATTGCTCTTAAAGCTATAACACTACGGCATAAAAGGCAATAGCTCTAAGCTTATGAGATCGTATTTAGAAGGGAGGGTACAAAAAGTTGACATTAATAGGACAAAATCGTCGGGTTCTCAGGTGAAGATGGGAGTCCCACAGGGATCTATTCTGGGTCCATTCCTTTTCCTCGTGTATGTAAATGATTTGCCATTCATGGTACAAAACATGTCAGAGATAGTATTATTTGCAGATGACACGTCACTAATTTTTAAAATTAGGAGACAGGAAAATGACTTACAGGAAACAAATAATGCTCTCTTAATAATTTTTAAAATTAGGAGACAGGAAAATGACTTACAGGAAACAAATAATGCTCTCTTGCGAGTACTAGACTGGTTTACTGCCAATAACTTGCTTCTGAATTAAAAAAAGACACAGTGCATAAAATTCACTTTACCTTATGTAAGGCAAGTTGAGAGTAACATTGTATTGGGGAAAGACAAACTAAAAGTAGTAGTTGAAACTGTATTTCTCGGCATCACTTTGATTCCAATCTGCAGTGGGGTCCCCATATTTTAAAATTAGACTTAGCTCCGCAGCATAAAAGAATCAGGGAATTGACTGACGTTGCAACTGCTAGGCTTGTATATTTTAATTATTTCCATAGCATTATGTCCTAAAGCATACTACTATGGGGACGGGCTGCTGACATTGAGACCATCTTAATTTTTCAGTAGAGAGCGATCCGATTTATTTATAAGCTTATGTAATAGAGAATATCTGAGAGATTTCTTCAAAGAAACCAACATCCTAACAGTTACAAGTCAATATATCTATGAAAACTTAATGTATGTGAGGAAACATATCAGTAGCTTTAAAACCATTGATAGCCGCCACATGTGCAAACTAGAAATAAACATAAACTTTATTTTCCAATGTTCAGACTCACAAAACTTAGCAGTTCTTTTATGGGACACTGTATACGCTTCTACAATGAAATTTCGCAAGAAATATAAAAATTTAACTGACGCCCGATTCAAAAAATGTATAAAGCACACTTTGTACACTAAGGCCTACTACAAAATTAATGACTTTTTACAAGACACTGACATCTGGCATTAAACCAGTTTATTGCACCCTATATATTATGTTCTATGTAATAATTAGGCACATACTTAATGTTATATTATGCTTGATTATGTTATGACGTTCATTAAGTCTCAATATTTGTGCTATTATGAATAAAAATCTTTGACTTGACTTGACTTGACTACCCATCACTATTATAGTACCCATCACTATGATAGTTCCCATCACTATGATAGTTCCCATCACTACGATAGTACCCATCACTACGATAGTACCCATCACTATGATAGTACCCATCACTATGATAGTACCCATCACTACGATAGTACCCATCACTACGATAGTACCCATCACTATGATAGTACCCATCACTATGATAGTACCCATCACCATGATAGTACCAGTATTCTAGATTCACATCACAGCTTTCCCAAAAGAAAATAGGTCGCAAGTGTTTTTTTCACTGGTCCTCAGTACATTGTCCCGATAACCTGATTACAAGTTACTATAACAGCCTACCTTTAGCATATTTTCGATTGCGACCAAGATTTTTACGGGATAGCTGTTCATAATAATGATAACTATCATTCCCCTTCATTTTGTCAGCTTATTAAATGAAATTTTCGTTTGCAGCAACAGATTTTTACGGGAAATCTGTTCATAATTATGGTTGCTGTCATTCCCCATAATTTCATAATTTATTTATTGTAATTAAAAAAAATTATATAAAAATAGTGTACAAAGGCGAGCTTATCTCTAATAAGAGATCTCTTCCAGCAAAGCAATTTATCAACTTATTAAATGTCACGTGTGTACTGTTATACAGAACGACTTATCTATATTCCAGATTCACATCACTGGAAGCGAAGGCCGGGTTCGTCCTGGTGTTCCTGACGGCCCTCCTGCACATTCTGGACCGACAGATCGAGTTCACATCCCGGACCGACTTCCTGTGGAGACACAAACTCAAGCTGGAACAGGAGGAGGTTGAGATTATGCGTGGGATCAATAAGGTATGTGGCGTCGTTTCGCTTCGTCCTTCAGGTCGAAGGCGAGCAGTAACTTAGACAATAATTTCTGCGCGGCTTCGCGCCGTGCACTCTTAATATTGATTGATAAATGATAAATTTGATAATGGGTAAAAGTCTTGTTTTGATTAACAACAATTATTGTTATATAACTATTATTAATTATATTAGGATTAATACGAGCCACACGGTGTGCTTGCTGTCCGTACGTGAACTGGCAATCATTATAATCATTGGTAATCGCATGACCTCAATAATAATTATTGCTACGGTTGCAGTGCACCGTACATTTAAAAAAAACTAAAACTCGACTACTGAAATATCGCGCTTTAAAGAGTATGAAACCTATAATTCTAACGATGTAACGAAATGAAAGCTAAGAAGCGAGCAAGAGCAAGTAATATACATAGTCAGGTCATAAGTTCTGTCACATGTGCAATATGAAATAATTTAGAGATGTTTATTATTTATGTAAACATTTATATAGCAAAATGAACTTAATAAAACATAGATTCTTATGGTAATAAAGTTTATTCAAAATGACCCCCGCGATTTTGAATACAGGCCTTTATTCTGCGCGGCCAGTCGTCTATCGCAGCATGAACGAGGTCCATGTCAATATCGGCGGCTGCCTTAATCAAGGATGCTTTGAGTGACTCCAAATCAGGATGAGGCTTTGAGCAGGCCTTTTCCTCCAAGTGTTGCCATGTCTTGTAATCTAACGGACTCAAATCTGGACTGGAGGAGGGCCAGTCTTCGTGCCGGATGAAGTCGATTTCACGCGCCGCCAGCCAGTCTTGTGTGCTTTTCGCTCTATGCGCTGGCGCAGAATCTTGTTGGAATACCCAGTGCCTGTTATTAAACATGGTATGAGAAACAGGTTCCACAAGGTTCTTGAGGACTGTATTTTGATACACAACTGCATTCGTTTTTACGCCTTTCTCACAAAAATTTACCTCAGTTAAGCCCCAATAAGAGACTCCCAACCAAACCATGAGCGAGGATGGAAAATGACCTAGTTGGACACGCGGAATACGGTTGCTCGCTTCTTCACTGCTGTGTGCGTACACCTTATCATTTTGTTTGTTGTAGCTCTCTTCCACGGTGAAAATTTTTTCATCCGAAAAAAGAATTTCCCGATGCTTTTTTCCCGCGTACCGCTTCAACAAAGCGCGGCATCTCTTCAGTCTCAGGTCCATTAAACGAGCGTTCACACGATGTCCTGTTTTTCTTCGATATGCCCTAAGCCCTAAGTCTTCATTTAACACCCTTTTCACCGTGGTCCTGTTTAACCCCATCTGAAGGGCCAACAGTTTCTGCTTACGTATGGGATTTCTTTGAATTCGCGCCTTCACAGCTTTTATCACTGCTGGAGTCCTAACAGAGCGAGGGCGACCACTTCTTGACCTGTCATCTACACTAGAGTCTTCATTGTATCGTTTTATGGTACGATAAACGAATCTTTTGTATATATAAAAAATTTCAGTAAGTCGAAAATCTGAATTGGCGCGTAACCGCAACGATGCAACGCAATAACTGCGACACGGTCTTCTTTAAGTGTCCACTCCATATTTAAAAATGAGGAAAATTCTAAAAAGTACACATTTTTATTTTCATAAAAAATTCGAAATTCGAATTCAATAAACTTTTTTTGTGGCCAGCGTTCTAAATTCAAAAGTTTTTATTGTGTGACAGAACTTCTGACCTGACTGTGTATATATTTTCGGAATGTTCTAATTAATCCACTTAATTGGATACCCAAATCGGCCCTATTAAAAATCTTATTGTTTGAATCAAGTACTTTATGCCCTCTAGAGAGAGAATTTAGTGTGATGTCACATAGCCTATAAGAAGTAGACGAACTAGAAGCTTCTCACGATACCTCATTTGTCAAATTATTTACAAGCAAGTTTACGCTAGATCTCTCAAGCGTAATGCCAAATGCTGAATTTCCGTGAGTGTTATATAAATATTACGTTGTCATGTTTCATTTGTGTTTCTTATTAGGAGATTTTGAAAAATTGTGAATGTTGTGCCCATCTCTAATTGATGCGAACATATGTTCCACTTTTGTTAAACTTGTTCTTTAATGTTTGTATTTGTATTGTTGATGTGCCTGTTACAAATAAATAAATAAATTAACTATGATAAGTAATTTAGATGTTCTGGTGGAATAAATGAAAATACTTACCGGTCAAACACATAACCCTCCTTTTGGCTTCGCTGTAGTCGGGAAAAAAGTAAGTAATTACATAAATTAAGACCATTTGTGTCCCCATTGAGAGGTACTGCCTCATCTTGAATTTCAAATGAGCCATTCTCCACCACGATGGCTCAGTAGGATTTACAAATCCGACTGTCGGAAGTTTTCTAGCTGCTCTACTATGGCCTCTGATACAGCTTCCGGATCAATACTGTGTATGTATTTCTGACTTCAGCCCGATAGCTAACAAATTGATGCTTTGTAGGACGTTCGATAACTTAAAATTGACGTTTGAATCAGATTATTTTGAAGCGACGCGGGTTTGGATATTTGATCCTCAAAAGAGAGATGTGCGTTCTAGGTTGCTACGCCTGGGGACCACGGGTCCGACAGTTTATGTTCTGACGTTCTAATATAGTAAGTAACCGAAGAAACTTCTCTTAGGCGATGCGCGATCGATTATCAATTGTTTCTGCGATCCGTGGTGACATCTGTTGACAACTTCTGTCAAATGCTGTGTTTGTTGGCTTGACGTCCATCTTGTATGTTAGTATGTGGATCTCCTGATAGATGACGCCATAATTTGACACCGCGACTGTGATTTGAATTTAAAAAGAATTGGGATATGTCACGAGATACAAATACACCGAGATGCGAATACACCGTGTTGAAAGTATTTCTCAGGAAATAAGTCGGATGAACTTGGCAGATATTGGATGATTTTGATAAAACCTACGGGCTTTATCATACTTAGTTCAACAGATTAGAATTATAAATGTGCTTTATGTCTTACTTTTTAGTAAGTTTTTGTTTGATGAAGCTCCTTGGTTTTATCCGAATCATCCAATTACTTCCAAGGTCATCGGACTTGTTTTTTGAGGAATACTGCACTGTTTTATTAGCTTATTGCTGTTTCTCTTCTTCCAGATACTTCTAGAAAACATTCTACCGGCCCACGTTGCTCAACATTTCTTGACATCAGTTGCATCTGAGGTAAGCAAACCCAAAAATATCGTGGCCAGTCATATAGAGCCAACTTTGACACTCTATACTAATTTCCATATATATTAGTCAAAGTTTACTTGACCTAAATAGTGCTGTATAACATTATATCGAACTCAAGCTTAACGTCAATACAGCTCTAAACATACATTGGCTCACTTAGCCAATGTTGCTGTTATCCAAATCCACACTATTCGAAGTATGATTATTCACAAGGTCCTTCGCGCCGGATACACGCCATCAAGCACTACTAGCGCCACCTATCTCAAAGGGTCTGTACTTCCAGGAGGACCTCTACCACGAGCGGTACTCCAGCATCGCGGTGATGTTCCTCTCGATCCCGAACTACAAGGAGTTCTACGACGAGACCGACGTCAATAAGCAGGGCCTCGAGTGTCTGCGGCTGCTCAACGAGATCATCTGCGACTTTGACAAGGTAGGTCTAGGTGACACCTGTCAATAGCGATAACATCTGTCAAAAAGGATAACAGATATTTAATTTTCGAACCTTGTCAAAAACGGTAGCAGCTGTCATAATTGTGATGCCTGTCAAAACCAATAGCAGCTTTCAATATGGTGACGTCTGTCAAAAGTCTTGTGATATCTGTCAAAAACCATAACAGAAACAGCTTAGCGGTGATGTTCCTCTCGTCCCCAACTACAAGGAGTTCTGCGATGAGACTGTCGTCAACAAGCAGGGCCTCGAGAGCCTGCGGCTGCTCAATGAGATCATATGTAGTATATAAAGAAGCTGTCAAAAACCGTAACAGCTGTCAAAAATCATGACAGATTTAAAAAACAGGACAACTATTAAACCACAATAGCTCTCAAAAACCATGACAGTTGTCTTATATCATGTCCTAAGGCGGGGATCGAACCCCTATCAGAGCTGAGAGTTATTTATTATATGGACCGCGGTGTGGCGCCAGAAGCAATTCTTCTGCCTTTTACATAAATGTGTATGTTCACTTTGCTTCCAGCTGCTCCTGAAGCCGAAGTTCAGTTGCATCGAGAAGATCAAGACAATCGGCAGCACGTACATGATCGCCTCGGGGCTGAGGCCGGGGAAGGAGGAACAAGTTGTAAGTAGTTATATCCCGTTTAGCCAGTAAATCAAAAGCCAGTGGAGGTGTAGTACCAGCATGCGTGGCTCTAATTCTCCTTTTCATGTCGATTTCGTTGTACTTCAGGACGCGACAAGGAAAGAAGAGCACACAGTAGCGATCTTGGTGGAATTCGCGTTCGCTCTGATGACCATACTCGATCAGATCAACAGGGAGTCGTTCCAGAGGTTCAAGCTGCGGATGGGTGCGTACCAAACTGTAATAAAATCATTATAGAAGTTTGATCAGAGCCTAGCACAGTAGCAATAATGGGCCATGCTAAAAAAATACGTACTACTTTTTATTTTATTTTGTGAAATTTTAGGCTTTTTTAAGAAACTTATTCCGGGTTATGGACGTCTTATTATTTTTTTAATAATTTTTAAAATCACTTGGTCACAGTTTTTGAATGATTGCACTTGAGACTGGTTGTTTCCGATTAAAAAAAAAACGGCCAAGTGCGCACTCGCGCACGAAGGGTTCCGTACCATTTTCTATAACAACGGCAAAAAAATCACGTTTGTTGTATGGGAGACCCCTTTAATATTTATTTTATTTGAATTTCACTATTTATTTTTAAAGTGAATTATACAAGGTGACATTTAATTAGCCGACCATAGTTTGGGGAATGATAGTACCCATTATTATGAACAACTTTCCCCAAGAAACATATGGTCGTAAACGAAATAAATTTTTGGGTCTCCCATAGTAACTTGTAATCAGCTGATCAGGTCAATGTACTGAGGGACGAAAAATATTTTTCATTTGCGACCATATGTTTCTTTGGGAAAGTTGTTCATAATAATCGGTGCTATCAATCCCCAAAATATGGTCGGCTAATTAAATGTCACCTTGCACATATAACTCAATATTCTGTGAATGTTTCAAGCGTCTACCTGTAGCCGTTATCAATATCGAGCAAAAACGAGAAAAAAATCACGTTTGTGGTATGAGAGCCCCCTTAAATATTTATTTTATTCTGTTTTTACTATTTGTTGCTATAGTGGCAACAGAAATACATCTTCTGTGAAAATTTAGACTGTCTAACTATCACGGTTCGTGAGATACAGCCTGGTGACAGACGGACAGCGGAGTCCTAGTAATAATACTATATAGTATTATAGTATCTGTGGTAATAGGGTCCCGTTTTACCCTTTGGGTACGGAACCCTAAAAACTATATCAATATTGGTTTACGTTCCGACTGTCATGAAAACTGTTGGTACTTTTCAGTTTTACAGAACAGCCAACTTAACGGCGAAGGGAATTTGAAGAAACTTCCCCATAGAGGACAAATAAAGTAATTTATGTTATTTTAGGATATTTCAGAAATCTTGTAATATTTTTTAATAACGGAATTTACTTAGGATATGTTTTTTTTTCAGTTTTGGTACCTTTGATCTTTTACATGGCCTATATTGACAACATAATTAATTAAATTCGCATTTCGCTTAATCGCAAAGAAAACCGGCAAAAATGTAAAAGACAAAAACCGACAACCGCAGATTATACAGTATGGGCCGTTAGATCAAAAATAATATATATTTTTGTACTGAGTTAATTTTATAGCTGTATGAAACCCCTTTTTAGCTGACTGCACCAAAAGGAAAGTAACGTTTTAAATTATCTTATATTCTTTCTCTGGAGTACATTTCCTAGAACTTGTCCGCAAAGTTTTTGCGGCGAGAATTCTCAAGAATCCCCCATCGCTACTCCCAAGGGCGCAAAATTCCGTAATTGTTTTTTCGGCGGCGAATTTTGTATGGAGGTTGACCTGCGACCTGCCAGATTTTGCTCAACCCGCAAACTAACCCGTGAATGAGCAGTACACGAGTCAACAAATAAACCTACTTGTACTTGTGGGGCCAGGCAATATATAAATGTTTTTATCCCATCTATTCGAAAGAGGCGAAAGTTTCTTCGATAAGTGCGAGCAAAATGGGTAACTCCGGCGCACTTGACGAAATGATTTTTGAATTTGGAATAGTATTTAATATAAGTTAGAACGCAATTCGGTTCGATAAAGTCCTGGACGGAAATAAAAACGCGCGCCTGCCGACGCGGCATTGGTTGACCAAATAAAATTATAATACGCGGGAACTTCTTATTCGTTTTTGTAGAACTTTTTACCAAAATATTACAGACAATTTTAATTTTTTCACATAAATTAAATAAAAGACGATTTCTGGCAGTGAAAGTGAAATATTAACATCAGAAAGTATAAAATGAGACGCAGAAACTGTCATAAACGAGAGGAAAATATCTAAAAGCCTATAAAACCTTATTACATGGAAAAATAAAAAAAGCAGTCATTTTCAGAAACGGTTTCTACTAAAAGCATTTTAGCTACTAAAAGCAGAGTGTGGAACACGGTTGAACTATTAAACCTCGAGCGACGTACTTTGAATCCCTCGCTACGCTTAGGATTCTAATCTAGAATCCTTTCTTTCGCTCTGGATTCAAACAATCGCTCTCGCCCAAAATACATTATTTTTCTGACACAATCTACTATTGTGTTTTAGGTCTAAACCACGGGCCAGTAATAGCCGGTGTGGTAGGAGCACAGAAGCCACAATACGACATCTGGGGAAACACGGTGAATGTGGCGTCGAGAATGGACTCCACTGGGGTGATGGGGAAGATACAGGTCACTGAGGATACTGCCAAGTTAGTATTACTGTTGATATACACTGACGAGCAATGAAAAAGTTCCACCCACAAAATGCCGACAAACACTTATCTCCAAAGGCATAGAACCTAGCTTCATAAATTAAAAAGAACGTTTTTAATTGGTAATATTCTGATGCGCTGTTAAATGTACCTCAATATTGCAGACGGCGTCATTAAGCTAGCCTTTCCCGTTTAGGAGTAATTTGGTGCTATCTCACTGGAACTTTTTCATTGTTCGTCACTGTAGTTTGTACAATCAAAATATTCTATTATAACCTACAGAACCCGGCCACTGTGGGGTTGCGGTCGAGCCTGTGCCTTCCCGAGCGAGAGATCTCGGGTTCGAATCCCGGCCGGGCAGGAACAAAAAAAACCCACGACCTGGATGGTGGTTACATGTTTGTGAAGTCGTTGTTTCTGGTTCCCACTACAGCACATGCAATGTCTCTCGCTCATAAAAATATAATGGGAAATATTAAACTGCACATCAAAAATACTGATTTGCACCGCAGACATCCCTTATATTTGCTGCGGTAGCTTAGGTGAAGGGTAAATGGGGTGAGCGAAGCGAAGCCCCCACTATCCTTCGTGTTAGGTTCAACATGTAAGAACAACAACAAATACTTAAAACATAAACTTAAGTACTCATTAAATATTTAAAACATAAAAAGTGTTTTTGCTGATCTTTTTTTGTTGTGCGAATCAGTATTTTAGATGTGCGATGAAATACTAGCCATATATAATCGACATCAACCAAGGTAAAGTTTGATAGTAACCTCGGCCCTTTTTTTTTGCTGGGACGTGACAACGACAGTATGATATGACCACATTGTTTCTTCAACGTATATTATTAGATGTGGGACTTATTAGTCCATTCCCCCAGGAACTAAATCAACGTTCTTGGCAAGTTGTCACCGATGATCCTTCCTTTCTTCGCTTAATACTACCGATATTGTCTTGAGATTTCACAGTTCAGCGCTATCCCGATTTGGACAAAGTTTACCATTTTTTTATTATTTGCAGGGTCCTCGTGAGCGCTGGCTACACTTGCGAATGCCGCGGACCCACTTACGTAAAAGGGAAGGGCACCCTTATAACATACTTTGTGAAAACACCTAATATAGGCTGAACTAACACCAAATAAAGTAGTCTTTGATAAAAAACGGTGAAATATTTGTACCCCTAAACAAGTCGGATAGGTCGATTTTTTTATAAACTTCCCTCAATGTATCGACATATCTCATTGGAATATTTAGGAATTAAGACCATTTTACAAAAAAATGCATGGTTTATGGTGACAGTCCGCTAGTTTTTTCTCATTTCTTATTAATTAATTCTATGAATTTTTAAATGGGAAAAAATATTTTTGACAATTTACATTGTAAATAAATTTTTATCAATCAATCAATACATACATAATAATTTTAAATGATATGTGTACGTATTACTCTAAAATAAGTATAAGAAATCATTTTAAGTTAAGAAGTGGTTTGGATAACATTTAAAAGTTGCGGTAAACGATTGCATGCCAAATATCGAAAATAGAAAATGTTTTAGTTTAATCAAAATATGTAAGGTCTTACCACAAAAAATATCAAACATATTCTAAGCCACGTCTATCTCTTGACGAGAAACGCAGTACTATTTATTGTAAGACGGGTATAGTTGTCATAATACTCATAATAATTATGTTAATTGGGGAACTAAAATTTATTAAATCCCTAATTGTTTCGTAAAACAAAGTTAAGCTGTACTAATTAAACTATACTAAATTTTAGAGCAAATTGTGGCGTACAATTTAGTACGTACTAGCAAAAAGCGCTGCTTTGTAAAGGCGAGCGAAATGGTGATGTTTTGAAGAGTCATGAAAACTTGTCTTAGAACTGCAATTATTGCAGTGTAGCTGAAGCGCCTGCGAGACTTGATAAGGCAATAACACAGAAACGGAGTTTTTGCCTTATAGTGTCTTGCAGGCGCTACATACAGTACCATAATTGCAGTCATTTAGTTGAGTTTCAGTTCATTCAGAAAATAAGATTTAAATGATATCCGTGCAAACAAAACATGAAGTTAAAAAATTAAATCTCTAGTAGTTTAGTAATGGTGCATCTGTGATGGTTGAAAGGTTTCTAATTAGCTTCTACGGTTACTTTGAACATGACAATATTAATGTTTAATTGTTATTTTATAATGCTTGTTCGAGTTGTAATGTTGTATTCATTAGTTAATCGACGCCCTCTGTGGCGTTGCGGTTGAGGCTGTTCTTACCAAGGGAGAGGCCCCGGGTTCGCATTCCGGCTGGGCATAAAGAAAAGAAAATCCCCAGGTGTTAGATGATATTTGTGACGTCGCTGTTTCTGGTTCCCACGACACAGGATATCCTAGTGTGGGGCCAGAAGCAATGTATGTGCCTGTATTTAAATGTTATTAATTTAGTTGGTCAACAAAATATATATGTCATTTATTCATGATAGATCTTCACGTTTTGTGCTAAACGGATGTTCACATTAATAAAGTTGTTCGAAAATTCTGACTATTTGTTGACCTGGCGGCTAACTTGATTGTCTAAGTATTGTGTGTGTGTTTAGGAATAATAACTAAAAGATATTTTGCATTTAACTAGCGTAATTTTATTGCTTGTTTTGTTGAACACATGTTGGTATTATGGTGCTAAATTAGAGTCTTTGTTTTTGTTTATTAAGTATGGTAAAGATGATCTAGCTAGATCTAGAATATCGTCATTTACAAAAATGGTCTTTCAAAAGGTCTACGGCCCTATATGGCCATGTCAGGTGTAGCTTGAATATTTTTTTAATTATTTTAGCTATCTTATCCCACCAAGATATTAGACGCCTAAAATACAAATCTTATCATTGTAGAGTGAATTGTATATGGGTAAGGATATTATGGATTGCCTATTTGTGTAGATTTCAAATGTTGTTTAAAACAATACAATAAGGATAAATATTATTTTGAAACATTTAAGATTTTATTAAATTGTTGTTGTATATAATTTTGAAAGTGTTTTATTCATCCTGCGTACAAATTCACACTTTTGTTACAATAATCAAAAATGGTGTAGTACTAAATAGTGGACTACTAAACTGCTATATCAAAAATGCACATACATGTTAGTACATAAATCCGTTCGCCTGTCTACTAGAGATCAAGCCAGCCCTCTCATTTAGTAACTTAAATATTTATTTATTTATTAAGGGGTTACAACAGGACCATGTACAAAAATTAAACCGAGGATAAATACACAATGTCTTATAATATAACTAATCCCTCAAGAGTATTTAGTTAAGTGGTAGACAAAAGTAAGCTCCTTTTGAGCAACAAACTCAGTGTAACTAATCATCTCCGATTAAAGGAACAGAAATGTATCAAAAAAATAAAATAAAACAAGTAATGTGAGATTATTTTGTATACGGCCCTCTTTAGAGTGGGTTCACTTTGACATTGTTACTTATTTTATAATTTTAAAAAGAAAGAGGCTTGGTTGTGAGAAGTCAATGTGACACACTTCACCGTAGGCTTCGGCCAGTGACTGAGCTAAATTATAGTGAGGATTAGAGTAATGGCTATCGAGCCAGTTGTGGATCCCTTTTACACAAAGTGTAAATAAACTATTCATATAAATGAAATAAAAACAACAACAACAAACCAGTCCAGTGTTATGATTTATAATTATCAATTAAGCACTACATCATTAGTGCTAGGAGTACTACATTGGTGCTAGGAGCACTACAGTACCTACCAAAAATTTGTGTAAAAAAGTGCAGCAGACGATCGGTAAAAACCAAGTACCACAATGTGAATGTTATTATAACTGTTCCAAGCCAAATAAAACGCAGTTAGCGTCAATGTGACGTTTAGTGTATGGGGAAGCTGACAAATTTCCACAGCTTTCGGTCGATTTGAGTTACTGAATAAGGGTTCAGATTAGACTTATAACACAAACTTAAATTAGCTTTGACCCTATATTGCCCGATTGGCCAAAACCCTCGCGCTACAAAAAAAAAACAACAAAAATCCAATTTCACACAACCCATTTTAGAACGGTCTCATCCGTTCCACACTCCGGCAAATATTTAACGCAACAAAACGCGAGATTAATTGGTAATTACAGCTTAGCCCGGCCACCTACGCATCGAGGCTGATTTATCTTATATGACCCGCCTTGCAGGGCAGACATGGTTATTGTTATAGATTGTAAGTTCCTATAGGTTGAAGGCAATCCATTCGGTTGATTGAGGGGAAGGAATGTCCAGAAACTCTTTTTGTAGTTGAACAATTCGTTGTTTGGCAAGATAGTCAAATTAAATAGTTTTATCTACACACGTATCATAAACCCTCTTTACTGCGTCCAAAAACCGCACATTATGACCAGCATAATAATATACTACAAAACTCTACAAAAAGTAACAACTCATTTCTTATGTGAATATTGATACGTTATGACTATAATGCATCTTATATTTCGACATATTATGACATTCAAATTTCGAACGCCGCCGCCTGCCCGCGTGCCGCCCCTAGTTTGTCTGTGAAGTTGGTACTACTGAACAAGTTAAACAATTGCAGAGTAATGATCAATGCCACAATGCCGGTCGAACATGCGGTTCCTGAACACATCAAAGAGAGCTTATGATATTTGTGTAGATAAACTAGTGTTAGTAACTGTACATATTAGCCATTAAAACTTTCGAGTGATCTCGTTTCATAAACCCACTCTCAAGTTTCAATGCCCTCCATTATGTATCAGTCACATAAACTACTATTAGATTTTCAACTGACCACTCCACTATCTTTGACCGTAGGACGTCTTGATGATATGTGTGTAGATAAACTAGTGTATGTAATTGTCAATTGTCAATTGTAAGACGGGCTGGTTTCCGCAACTCGACGACGAAAGCGCCTATTTTGCGTGTGGGTGGGAATGCGAATCATTCGAGCCAACCCAACTCCTCCAGGAACGCCAGTAGGCCCTTTACGTTACCGACTATCCCTGGAAGGTCCCTCGATTGACCGAGGTGTTTAGCCCTGTAGTCCGCTACTCCTGTGCACTCCATGAGGACGTGAGCAGCCGTTTCTTCTGCCTCCAAGCAGGCTCTGCAAAGGGGGCTGTCGGTAACACCTAGGACATATAGATGTTTGTTAAAGAAACCATGGCCAGTAAGTGCTGCAGTTACCAGTCGCATGCGCGGCCTGCTAAGTCGAAGCAAGGTCTTAGCCAGCCTAGCGCTAGGGGACGGCAAGGCCAGCTTAGCCTGCCTGCACTCCTTATGGTTTGTCCAAAGAGTGGCATGATCATTCCTGGTCGACTCTCTCAGAAATGAGCGTACCATCTTGAAGGGAAGAGGGATGATAGGTTCGGGACCATACGCTGTCAAGCTAGATCCTTTACGCGCCAGCTCATCCGCTGCATCGTTACCTCTTGATCCGCTGTGTCCTTTTATCCATTGAAGGATTACGCGGTTGTGTTGACATACCTCCATTAGTCGTTTGTGACACTCGTAGATTAGCCCTGAGTTAATAGTGTTGCTATTTAGGGCTTGTAGGACGGCCATGCTATCCGAGAGGATTCGAATGGAGGAATCTCTTACCTTTCTCGATGCTATGGCATTAGCGGCCGAGATGATGCCCATGCATTCAGCTTGAAAGACAGTATTATGGGCACCCAGTGGAATGGCCATCTTGATGTTTAGGTCCTCCGAGAAGGTGCCTGAACCAGTGCCTGCTTCAGTTTTTGAACCATCGGTAAAAATTCTGAGCTCTTTAACGTCGAGCCCCTCAACCCGATGGTCTTCATGTAACTGTATGTTGTATTTTTTGTCAAAAACAAATTGTTTAGGGATTCTGTCACTGCAAGCCATAGAGATGGGAAATTTTTTGTAAACTTCCCCTAGGATGGCGGTGTGTGAGGTCCTGTTTTTCCTCCAAAGTCCTAAGGTGTTGAGTCTCACCGCAGATGACGCGGCCTCCTGCTTAATATATAGCTGGAGTGGCGGAAGACACAGCATGGCCTCCATTGCTGCTGTTGGAGTAGTTCTCATACTACCTGTGATAGCCATGCAGGCCAGCCTTTGGAAGCTTTGGAGTTTGCTTACCATTGTGGTTAGTTTGGTCCTGGTCCACCACACCACAGCTCCGTAGCAGACAAGAGGACGGATCACCGTTACGTACAGCCAAAGAATGATGTTGGGAGAAAGTCCCCACTTTTTCCCCACCATTCTCCGACACTGCCAGAAAGCAATACTCGCCTTCTTTAGTTTGTTGTCGATGTGGCTACTCCAGTTGAGCTTGCTGTCCAAGGTTATGCCCAGGTACTTCACCTCAGTTGCTAGCTGGAGTTCCGTTCCAAAGAGCTTAGGTAGGGTATACCTACCAAGAGCCCTATTGTTAGTGAACATGACCATTACCGTTTTTGTTGGGTTAACCGCCAGGTCATATTCTAAACACCAGCGCTCCACGATGCGAAGAGCTGTTTGTTTAAGGTTGCACACTGTGCTCGCAAATTTACCTGTGATGAGGATTACCAAATCGTCGGCGTATCCTACGGTGTAGTATCCATTAGCGTTAAGCTTGGTAATCAGGTCGTTAATGACCAGATTCCACAGAAGCGGGGAGAGCACTCCTCCCTGCGGGCATCCCCGTACTACCTCCGCCGATAGGGACTCTCCAGCTAGACGCACGATACGTTTGTTAAGCATGTTTGTGACCCAGTTGTTTACAGCTGTTGACACCCCATGCCTTGTTAGAGATGCACTTATACTGCTATACTGCGTCTTGTCAAAGGCACCTTCTATATCAATAAAAGTTCCAAGACAGATGCATTTGTTTTGAATCGCCTCTTCAATTGTGGATACAACTGCATGGAGAGCCGATTCAGTAGACTTACCCAAACTATATGCATGCTGATTCTTGTGTAAGGGTATATGTTTTAACGCTCCATCTCTCAGGTGTCTCTCGCACAAACGTTCGAGAGTTTTAAGCAAGAACGAGGTGAGACTAATCGGCCTGAAAGATTTAGCGTTAGTGTAGTCGCTCCTTCCTGGCTTCGGTATGAAAATTACGTTTACTACTCTCCACCTTTTGGGAACGTATCCGAATCTAAGACATGCTTTCATGATTCGGACCATTATATTGATGACGGGTTCCCCACCCCACTGTAGAAGTGCTGGGAAGATTCCATCTGGTCCTGCTGATTTAAAAGGTTTAAAGCTATTAATGGCCCATCTTACCTTGTCAGCAGTGATAATATTATTAGTTATGTCTAAGTGGTCGACAGCTTCATGGTGAACCTCCTCCGGCCACACAATCTCTTGAATAGTTCTACTTCCGGGAAAGTGAGTTTCCAACAAGAGACTGTGTGTTTCTGTGGTGGAAGAGGTATATGTTCCATCGGGTTTTTTAAGCGACCCTAGCCTGGAGTTGCCTTGTTGAGCTAGTATTTGCCTTACCCGATTTGCTTGATCAACGGTTTCAATGTCGCTGCAGAATTTCCTCCATGAGTTGCTGCTTTTGAACCGTAGTCGTTTCTTGTACTTGGATTTGGCATCTTTATAGTTGTCCCAATCCTCATCAGCACTGGTGTTCATCGCCCTGTTTAGCAGTCTTCTGATCTTAGCACGCATCCTATCTAGATCAGGACCCCACCAAGGCTGCCCCTTGATGTTGGTAGGCGCTGGTGTGCTAAGCGGGCAAGTTGAATGGTAGCAGTCTATTGAAGTATTTGTAAAATCTGTTACCTGTTGTTCGATTTGTTCGGGTCCCTCCGGATCTGGTAGAGTCTCAGCCCAAGCAAGTCTTTCACCTAGGATAGCTCTGTACCTGGTTCTGTCAGTCTTGCGTGGGTTTCTCTTAGGGACAGTTGGGGAGAACGCTGCGTTGATCTCGAAGCGTATCCATCGATGATCAGAGCATGACGCCTCGTTGGACACATGCCAGCCCCCAACGTCGTCGGATATGTCCGCCATTGCCAGGGTAATATCAACGATAGTTCTGCTTCGCTTGGTAACAAAAGTTGGTTCAGAACCTATGTTAAGCACATTGAGGTTTGTAGTAAATAGGTATTCAACAAGTGTCTTACCTCTGCTGTTCATATCTGGCATGCCCCACAGTGGGTGATGCGCGTTCGAGTCGGCCCCAACGATGAGTTGAAGGCCCGACTTCTCGCAGTGGTCCACCAGCCGGCACAGGTCGTGTGGAGGCGGGTTGTCCTCTGCAGGCATGTAGGCGGAGGCCACCACGAGCTCGCGGCACCTAGCTGTGTCGGGCAGTTGCAGCCTTATGGCACACAGGTCCCTGGAACAGAACTCTGTTAATGGCTGTGCTGGGATGTTGTTAGTAGTTATGATGCACGTTCTAGGGTTATCGTGATCAGTTGTACCGAAAAGCTTACCTCTCAAATTGGCGAGCCCTCGAATGCTACCGCGGTTGATCCACGGCTCCTGGATCAGAGCCACGGCAGTGCTGTTTGCCCCCAACCAGCGTCTTAACTGGGCCGTTGCAGTTTGGCTGTGTTGGAGTTTGGCTTGGAGGATTTTACAATCGCGGGAGAGGGACGCCATTTTTGGTCAACCCCTCCTGCACCTCCAAGACGAGTTCCTCCTCCAGCCGCATGGACAGCTCCTCGCCCTCAGAGGGCACCACTGCTGGTTCTGGCTCATCGCCTTCACCAAGCAGCATGGCCTCCCAGTGCGCGTGCTCGTCCTGCGGTTGAGCAGCAGAACTTTCCCCGACTGCATCGGGGCCTGTTTGCTGCCGCTCTGGAGTGGAACTCTGGGGCTTGTCTGTTCTTGAAGAAACCCCAGTGATGACCAGCTTAGAGCTGGTCTGCGCTACCACCGGTGGTTCCTTCACAAATTTCCCACCGGGTCCCTGAAATTTTAGGTAGACCGAACCACTACCAAAAAGGAGCTGTCTGCCCCTTCCCAGCAGGGTCGGCACCACATCTTCAGGGACGTCTGTGATGAGAAACAGGTTGTCCTGCTGCTCATCCACTTTCTGGAGGAGCCATCGGTCAACCTGTGCCCACTTGTTCATATAGTGGAGGACTACGCCGACGTCGGGCGCAGACTTCCACTTGCCTCGTTCGTTGGGTATGAGCACCCCACATCGAACCCTGCGGACCATCTCCGATTGGCGTTTCACCACCAACTGTACGTTGGATGGTGTAGACACACCGGAGACACACTCCCGCAGCCAGTTCAGGGAGTACTCGTCCTCCACGAACAGTTTAAGGTGGCCGTCCTCGTAACGAGGCTTGCCACCGAATTTGGGGTTTTCCTTGCTCGGATCCGCCAACGCTTCCCTCAAGATTTTGTCATCAATCTCGTTGAGGATGAGCGTTGATAGATCCTGCGAAATATGACCAGTAGCGACGTCAGTTACGGCGATGTACTGGTCAGATTTCACCTTCTGAGCATAGGTGACCCCAGCTCTGCGCGCTTCCGTGCACTGCTTTTTAGGCTCCACTCGAGGAGAAATACTGTCCTCTAGTCGAGCCCTCTTAGCAGCCGCGCGCTCGTTTTTGCCGGATCTCTTGGCAGATTTCAACTTCTTGTTAGAAGTTGGACCACCAGAGAACGCTACGGTAGGTTTAGCCCCGTTTGAGTCTAGGGTTGCCCCTTTGACACCACGGGAGCCGGTCACCTTACCCGCAGCTCCAGCTGTATTAACAGCGGGACCGCCATCGGTCGTCACCGTGGCAGATGGAACCCCATCTACGCCGGCAGCGGCCGATGTGGCAGCCAAACGCTGTTTTTTCTTCCACCGACGATTCGCCTTACGCCCTGGTCCGGTTTGCACCGTATCTGGACGTTTAGTCGATGGGCCCTTCCCTTGCAAAGATTGCTTGGGTGGTTTACCCTTTCGACCAACCGTCGTCCAGGCGCTGGCGAAATGCTCGGCGATGTTTGTCGAATGGCTCCGCGCACCGGGTTGCCCCGTGGCCCTGCCTCTCGACTCACTTTCGGGTTTTTTGCAGCTAACCTCCACAGTGGAATCACTACCGGTTTGCACCGGTAGGTCACTGATGGTGGCAGTGCGCCCAGTTGAGGCTTGAGGATCTGCCGAGGCAGATTCTCGCACCTGTTTGGAGACGCTTGCGGTTTTCACCGCTGGAAGCGTTCCAGATGTGTTTTTTGACCTGACACGATCCATGGCCAAATGTATAGAGATTCGTCTACTCGATTTCCCACCCTCCACGGAGCCCGCATAATTGGGAGCGCCTACTCGCTTGGAACAGCTTTCAGTCGCTAGGAGTACCGAGTAGATATAGGAGCATAGGGCTGGTACTTGGCGCGACATCGGGAGCTCGCTTCTGTGGACGATGGGAACCAAGGTGTCAGCGACATGGTCCCACCGCCGTAGTCACCGAAGCTTACCCCGTCAGCATGACCCATCCCTCCGCTATGACTGACGCCTTAGCGGACCCTACACCCCTAGCCGTGGCCCTCTGACGGGACACTTGGCCGTTACCCCAACCCGCGGCTACGGGCGAGGCTACCGTTTTGCCTGAAATCCAGGCCAAAGAGGGCGTGTTGCCTTACGAAGCTAAATCCACAGCAACGCTCGGCTCAACCCCCCAGGACCCCTTCATCCTGGCCTACGGTGGTCAACTGCGCAGACCACAAGACGCAGGTGAGTGTAGATAGTCTGCCGGGTACACTCACTTTAACCGACAGAACCGGAGCTACTTTTAGCCATCGGCTAGTAAGAGGTCCGGGGACCAGTCACTAGCCGCTGTTACCAGGGTGCACCAGGAGGAAGCAGAAGTTATGCAGGCGGACGTATCCTTCTGCATCACTTCAGCACCCCCACACTAGGAGGTAGTCGCTCAGAACACCCTAGTGATATACTCTCGGGTGATATACTCTCGAGTTTTAATGCCCTCCATTATGTATCAGTCACATAATAGTAGTTTATGTGACTGCTACATAATGGAGGGCATAATAATATCACTCGAGAGTTTTAATGCCTAATTATGTACAGTTACATACACTAGTTTATCTACACACATATCATAAGCTCTCTTTGATGTGTTCAGGAACCGCATGTTTGACCGGCATTGTGGCTCTGCAGTTGTTTAGCTTGTTCTGTAGCACCAACTTCGGGCGTCGGCGTTCGAAATTTGAATGTCAGTACCAACTTCACAGACAAAGTAGGGGCGGCATGCAGGCGGGCGTCGGCGTTCAAAATTTTAATGTCATTATGTGTAGAAAAACTACACATTCTGGTCATAATGTGTAATTTTTCAGATAAGAAATTAGTTTTTACCAAGTAGTTTAACATTATGCTGATCGTAACGTGGTTTTTGTATGCAGTAAAGAGGGTTTATGATACGTGTGTAGATAAACAACTATTATGAATTGTCAAAATTCTCGTTTTGTTCATAAGTTGTTTGCTAACATTGTGATGTGACGTCATAACAAATTGATTTCAAATGGTGGTATTTTTAACACAAAATTATGTTTGAAATACATAGTGCTGAAAATATACAATTCTTATATTGTCGAGACTTTTGTATAATAATGCCTCTCAGTTTGGCATGTGCATCTAAATTCACCGAATCGGCATTACAACGCTAAACTGCAGAGCAAAGATCACGATATCTGGCTTGTCAAAATATAGATTAATCACATACAAGTCTGGTTTACATGTGAACGTACCGATTGATTTTAATAATAGGTCTGCATAGAATTAATTAGACCACGTCCGAAATGATAATTAATGATCAAACTTACTTACCAACTCAAATAATGTACTTACCCTACATCATAAACTATTTACTTTAAAAGTCGACTTACATCACAATAACATTACCTCTCGAGGGTTATCTCAACATACTGAACTGAGGTAAGAAAATTAGGTCATAAAAGACAGGAAGGACAGCTTTCTGTACAATATGAAGTCAAAAGTCATACCTAAATGTGAAAAATCTGTTGAATTTTAATAAGAATCGCCACCATGTGTTAAAGAAGTCGAGACGCTATCATGTATGTATGCTTTGATTGAAAAAACGTTCTCACACCATAACCCAGTAGGTTTAATGTGCAGTGCATTATATTGATCCCAACTGGCTAAGTCTGATTAGTCTCCCAACGAATACTTAATTATTTCCCACACTACCTTAGCATTCCGAGGCATGAAACATCTTAATAGATACCAGAGGCAGTAACTTATATCTGGTCAAAGATGAAGCGTTTAAACACGACCAGAACCGACTATACCAACTAACTTCAACTTCTAGACACACCTTAGACCTGTAACTCAAACGAGTAAGACCGAGATCGGCCTGATAAATCTGTAAGCTTTAATTGGTACTGCGGCCATAACTGCATCCGGAAATCGTTATTATAACAATGCACGGTAAAATATTACACTGCACTTATTCGGCGAAGATGAATCGTCTCATATTATTTAGTATAATGTGGTCAAAGTCTTGGTGTATGTGGAGTTGATATAGAGAAGCGATACACTGTTTAAAACGTTGACTGTCCGTGCATTAAATGTTATGCATATTTGTTCTGGTAATATCCGACCTAATATCCTGCAAATAACACGTTGTCACGTGTTATTGTGGGTTGGTTTAAATACTTATCAAAACCCAAAAGGGGCGGATAAATTATACTTTGGATAAATATATTTCGCACTTTGTTTTTGTTTATCTGCACAAAGCATAGCGAAATACTTCATTGTGGTAGGTAAAGTTAAGGTATCAACTTGTTAAAACTTGGAAAGATGAGCAGATAATATGACAATCACCGTATTTAATTACTTACAGCAACATGCCGCTGGCGCTGGATTTCAGATAACGACGAGCATTTTTTATATGGGCCATGGTCTCTTAGAGACCGTACACAATTAGGCAACAAACCCTACTACCTATTACATCTACACTTACCCATCTCTGGACCAACACAGGGAGTCCAGGACAATAGATAGCTGCACCTAGCTATAGCCAAGTAAAGATTATCCAAGAGTAATGCAGTGCCCCGCAGGCAGGCTACTGGTGTTCCAAGCTTTACGACTTAATCACGTGGCTACTGTGTTAACTGCTCCGGAGTTGCTTGGGTGGGTTTTGGGATTAGAAGTGACAAATAGGTTTTGACGCTCAGATTTTTTGCGCTTCGGTTGGCTTCGAAGAAATAATGATCAATATTTTCATAGACATATATTTGTATCTCCATATATATGCGATAGGTTAGCTACCTGTCACGCAAATTGAGTATTGCAGAACTGTGACGAAAAGGCGTGACGGTATTGCTTTTTTAACCCCTGAAGACCAACGGAGGGGCATTATAAGTTTGAAGCGACTGTCGGTGGGTCTATATGTCTGTCCGTAGCATCCCATCGGTCGGACAGATGTCAATGCGTTTTTTTTTCGTAAATGGTAATAGACTTCCCTGCGATGGTTCTTAGATACGTTTTATTAAAATCGGTCCAGTAGTTCGAAAGTTATCAGCTTAACAGGAATTTTAAAGACTAAACAACAAAGATTTATAGGCTCTACTACTAAAGTAGGAAGTATGTCGTACCTACGTAAAATAAATATAGACCGGAGATAGGATGAACAGCAAGGGTCAAAGAAAAGTGGAGCTTCGAAGGAGCTCACTGGTAAATTCAAGAAGAACATCGCACAATGCGGTAGGTACACGAAAATGATGGATACGAAGCATTAAAAGCCTTTGGCAGCTCATTATGTATTGATTTCCCGGAACTATACTGTGGATTTTCGCCGCCAAAAACCACGAGAATTAAACATGCGGGTAACCATAAAAATTCACTTTAAAAGTAGCTTAACAATGTGACGGCGATACACCGATAATGTCATATTACGAGTGCAAATGTGTAATTTGGGAAATAATCGTGAAAGCGACTCTACCGATTCTGAAAAACCAATTATGACACCAGAAATTGCTGTAGTCGATAAATTCAATCGGCAATCGGTTTCGAGGAAGCAGCGATGTGTGGTCGTGTACGAGACAAAGAAATTACGGGGCGGTGTGTGAACGTTGGCGGAACGGAACGGTACCAAGTAGGTAGCAATCTTTCTGAAGTCCTGAAGTCGACTTGCAAAGAGGTTGGATTCGAAGGAGTTTCTTGAATGTTCATATTGTAGATGAAAATGTCTCGTACTAGTACTCGATGTCTCCTACTAGATTTTCTGCATGTGGAACTTCAATTATATTAGTTCCGTAGAGTTTTTTTGGTTAAGACTTCATTAATTGTATCATCAAAGCGCTTATGGTAGGTAATTGGAACTGTCGACTTCATTCAGGCGTAAAAACTAAACTAATTAAAATGCGAGTTCCAAACTGGAATTAATGTCTTCCACACAAGAGCTAATAAGTTTTAAAAATGGTGGCATAGGAAGTTTGGTGGTCTGAATTGAATTCCAAGGTTCTATCTGAGATAGAAATAATTCACAAACTATAGTGTTTAAGCATTCAGTCACGTGTTCCTCTAGTTAAAAATGATTGATGAATGAATGGATAGTCGTGATTTTTTTGAACGCAAAGAAAGAACGCAAGGTTCAGAATGCACAACCGTCAACTCAAAGTTTGACGAAAACTCACAGTCACGCTGTCACTTGGTATCGCTAATAGAAAGATAGCTAATAAGACATTTAAGCGCACTCTGTTTGAGCAGCACTCGGCCAAGATCCATAAACTCGCTTGGTTACGAGTCCTAACAAAACCTTCACACCGGACGACTACAAACAGTCCTTATCTCAAAACTACAAAATAATTACAGCCCCACAAAAAGAACTGCAATCGAATGATTAACTGCCCATTTATATGTCAAATTGATCTGATTTAAACGGTTCCTTGAAGCGATTCTTTTGTAAGCTCCTGAGCGTATTTCAGAGAAATCGCATTTTTGCTCATACTTTTATGTAATTAACTGTGAAGAGCAATAACTAGTGTTATTTCTCGCTGTAGTTGCTTTATTGAGGTACGTGTGGTGATAATGGTTCCTCGGATGGCTCTTTCAGTGACATTTCTGAAATGGCTTTTAATGGTCGAGAGACAGTAATATTGAGTAATTACCACACCAAAAGGTCTACAAACAATTTATTGCTTGATTTGAAGATGTCTAAAGCGTTTATCTCAATAAGGATTACTGATGTTATTGGTACTAAAACTGGATTTTGTTCACGACATGATCGGGGTGTTGTATCATCATTAGTGATTTTAGTGGAGGGTGAAGTAAATTTTTATATTATTCTATATACTTTATTGGACAATCTATTGCTAATAGGGCAGTCTGGTGTACAATAAATAAAGTAATCTACTAACATATAAAATATAATAAGAGTAATTATAATATTTTAATACATTTTTTAAATTTAATATAAAATTTTAATACTTAAATATATCAACGTAATTACAAAAACAAAATAATTACATACTCAAACTTAATATGGAAGAGAAAGGAGATGCAGTTTCAATCTTTTCTTGAAAATGAAAATGAATGGATTATCTGAAAGTCAAGAAAATAGTGAATCGAGATGCTTGCTAAACCTTTTTACCTATCTACTATCTATTATGTAAATATTATATATATTCTATGAAATAAAATTCTAATTGATTTTTACTTAAAGGATATCACTCATTCGGCTTATCTTTTACTTCTGATCTCTATTTACTATTTATCCCTTATTCGGGTAAGTATTCATCTATAGCTACTTTTTTCTCTCCCCACTACAATGTCTTTAATCGCCAAATGCTATATCATCGCCTACCAGCTTCTCGGCGTGGCTGCGATAATGCTGGGGTCTCTGCAGAAGCTCTCCTGAACTTTCTGAAGCTGTCTTAGTTCTCCAGCATCTTCCTACCGGCCCCTAAATCCATCTTCCTATCTCCCGACTCTACCCCGACGATCCTACCTACCGGCTATGCACTTCACAACTTCCAAGACTACCATCCGACCTTCCTACATCCTACCTGGTTCCTGCCTATGTCCTGCCCAGACTACCTACTGACCTATTAAACATCTGAAGACCAGGGCAGTGCTCGTGTGGCGAAAATATGGCAAATCCTTACCAAAGAGTTCAGTAAACTCACGATCCGACTGTCTTATCCTATCCTATTAACTATCTTCACCTGTAACAACCTGTCATCAAAACATAATGTATCTAAAGAAAAATGGAAGGAAACCCTTCTATTTTTCTTTAGATACATTATGTTTTTTTAGAGAAAGGTAGGTACTTAGCGAAGATATTTAAACGGTAACTAACTTCCAACCTAGTTTAAAGGTTCTTTGAAAAAAAAAGAAAAGATGTCGATGTATATTTTTCAAAAACAACAAAATTCCGCGGTGGGCTACACAGTTGCGCCGGCGCACATAATTGTGTCCGCGACGCGCTCGTGAACCGCCGCTATCCGGAACCAGATCATTGCAGGGAGCCCATGCCCGCTGGATCAGGAACAATGCGTGTCCATTTTGAAACGACTCCATTTTTTTTTCTTGTATATGTACCAATGTGTGTACCTTTCTATTCGGTGTATTTTTCTAGTATTTTGTTAGACTGTGATTCGAAAATCGAACAGTGAGAAAATGATGATGGCAACTTTTAAGAAACACCGTTAACATATTTCCGTAACACTGTCGAATTTCGTTTAACTTGAGCACAATTGCATCTGCCACCCCATATGGGATGCTATGTTTGTTTTTGTTTTTTTGTTTCGAATTTGAAATAATCTATTGTATAAAGAAGCCTTACTTCTATCATATCAACAACGGTGCTCCACGCGTATGTGTTACTCCATAATTTATGATCGGACAATATGAAAAGTTTTGTGTGTTTGAATTTTTATTTTATCTTTTATGTGGCTCTGTGATACTTAATTTTGTTAATAGTAGACTGTTTACCACGAGAGTAAACAAGTAGTTTTAAGGAGAGAGTAAGAAACTAAAAAATAACATTTTAAATACATTAAGACATTAAAAGTGAAAATTGATGTTTGATATATTAGTCATGTTGTGAAATAGAATTGTATCTTTTATTTTTATAAAATCTTTGCAGTTTTACCACGTATGCTGCGGCGTCTTGCAACACTTGCGGCATTTATTTAATTTAAAATGTGTTCCATTCAGCTTGTTGTGGCCAGCTAGATTTCCGTACAAGTTCCACTTTCAAATGAGTTCGGTGCGGTGCCAACCCCATTCGTGTGATTGGTTCAACCTCACGAAATAAGACTTTAAAAACATATCAATTATAAATATTAAAGGTGAAATTCACATTGTTAACCAGCGGGTTGTAATTAAATTCAGTACAACATTACGTCCCGGTATAAACCAAGGGCTATAATGACTAGCATTGTTAACCAGCGGGTTGTAATGAAATTCAGTACAACATTAGGGCCAGGCACCTCCCCTTGAGCCAAGGGTTATAATGACTTGCTTTACGTAAGGTTTGCATGATATATCATTTTGCATCGTCGAGCAGGTGCACGTTGGTGAATCCAGAGGGTATCGAATCCGTGGAGATACACTTCCAAATCTGAGCGCAATACTTTAGACAACGAAATAAGAAAAGAGACAGCTTACTTTATGACTGAATAAGCAAATAAATTCACTTAAGGCGAAGCGATGTCTACATAATAAGCAACATCATTTTAAGGGTAAGTACATTGTTACTGAGACAGTAATTCTCTGGCAACAATAAATTTTGCGTCAAATTTTTTTCACTAAATTATGCTTTTGTTCATAATGATGTTTTTGTTTTAAGTCATATCAATGGATTTTTTCTTGGCAAAAAATTCGAAAGTCGCGCTAAATATTGGCTATGTTTGGTATTAATTTAGAATGTGGCGTACTTTACAGTTAACATGAACTTACGAGCCGGATAGGGAAAGATTTCGTACGTTCCTATACATTTCTAGAGTTCGTTGCCTAAACCATACGTCGAATAGTTTCGCTCTTTTTGTAAATTATCTTTAAATATATGTATGTATATTGAATTTCCCCCAACAAAACAGAGACTGGGCGTGTTCGTTTAAAATAAATTACTTCTGACAGTGCAAACATTTATCACGAGCAAATGAACGCCTGTTGAATTGAACACGGCCGTCTTATTACAACTGTAGCAGTCAAGCATGAGTTCATGATGTGATATTGGTGTCCGTAACCTTAAAAAATCCACGCAAAAGGAGTGTGCAGTTAAAGGTTAAACGTGGGTGAATATCTATGCCTTTATTACCTCATATGGGAAAAGATAATAGGATATATGTAAAGTTTTATTGAAAAATTGTTTAGTCTGTTGTTTTTGAGAAGTTAGTGTCTAGTTTTAAATGTGATATACTAGAAACATTTTTCTCGTGGTTGTTTTAAAATAAATTCCAAATAATGCAGTCCTGTCTTCATATAACATTCTGAGTGTCAGTATTCATTCACTAATCCATAAACGTGATTTGATAATTTTGCTCGATAGAAAAGTGTCCCGAAATTATCATTAAATTTGGTTATCACAATAATTTCGACAAAAACAATTTCGCACCGCATTTGACTTTGTGTACTTGCAATTTGTATAATCGTTATAAAACTATTAAGTTGCGTTATTCTCTTAGACCTCTATACATTGACTATAAGCTTTTTTAACATTTGAACTCCTAAAAAAGTGAGCTTATGGTGAAATTCTATGTTCCGCTGCCCAGCTTTAACCCTAATTTCTTTAAGCTGTGGCTCAATCGAATGTACGCCTGTTTCATATCAGAATTTCGGACAGTCACATAAATAAGATTAATAAAATTTAGTGCTATCGGTTAACATGTTAATTTGTAACAATTTAAACGCATACGAATATAAATAAACTCTTGGTTTGCCGAAAATGGGTGATTGTAAAAAATATATTTTCTAAATGTATGATTTAAAAGACAAGGGTGATTTAATAACTCAAACAAACATAACAATAGGTGACGTCTTTTTCCAAAATCTGTAGCATAGGCATAGTTGCGCCAACTTTCAGCCAGTAAATACCGTAATAAACGAAAGACCGAAGAAAGTGGAACCTGCAGCCAATTCAATTGTACAGTTCAATCGACATTTACAAATGTGCCATTAAATGTGTCAAGAACACACCCAGTTTAGGTGATCCCACGGTTCCACCACTAAAACTTGACACCTCGTTTTTTCACTCCTCAAATAGAAGGCATTGATTTAGTTCAGTGTTGCTGCTGGGAGGGGTCACTGATTTCTGGTGGGAGTCGTGAGGTCACGCCGAATGATCCAAGTACGAAAGGACAATAAAGTACGAGATGAACTGTTTACGAGGATTGCTTGTCGCATGGCTTAACAGATGTTCCTTGGTGGTGTGAGGTAAAAGTATACTTACGATACGACTTGTTCATGTTGGTTGGTTGGGGATTTTTCAAGGCTTCCAGAAAACAGGATCTATCTGACATCTTGTGATGTATTGGTGGTTATTGGAACACACCTGACAGTCCACATATTTGTAGTACTACCTGTTTTGTTGTTGGGGTAATGGGCCATGCTAAAAAAGTACTTACTACTGTACATTTTATTTTCTGAAAGTTTACGATGTTTTAAGAAACTAATTTGAATATTTCGGGTATAGGATGTCTATTTTTTTTTTTACATAACACCCCTTGTGACGTCACTTGCTCACAGTTTTGGAACTGGTTGTACTTGAGGCTGGTTGTTTCCGATTATAAAACTAACAACTGAGGCCAGAAATGTAAACAGACAACTGTAATTTTCCAGTACATTAAGTATAATATGAATGTCAAAGTCAACGGTTTTGTTCTAGAACATGACAGTTGTTTGTTTACATTTCTGGCCTCAACTAAAAAAAACGCTGTTTTTATATAATATCAGTATTTGTTTACGTTCCGACTGACATCTGCGTTATCGACTGACAGGAAAACTGCCGATACTTGACAGTTTTACAGAACGGCCAGCTTGACGGAGAAGGGTATTTGAACAAACTACGCCATAGAGAACAAATGAAATATATTATTTTTTTACGGATATTTCAGTGATCCTGTTTTTTATGGGAATAACGAAATTTTGTTAGAAACACAATTATCTCGAAATGGTTTTCTAAATTTCGTACCTTTGATTTTTTTTTACATGACCCATTAATGTTCAGTGGTGTAATATGGGCTCCCACTTTGACATATGGCAAATTCTCTCAAAAAGAGGTATTATTTTTAGTGCCATAAAGTATTCAACAATTATTATCCTTCTTAAAAGGTCTAAGAGGAATCAGTATACAATTAGGCTGCGATTTTGCGGTCAGCTCAGCCTTAAATCTACATACGACATGATCCATCCTCGCAAATTATATGCTTTAAATTCACTGGCTATACATACTTTCATACTTTTTGTGTTAAATTATTTGTAATTCGATTTTAAAATAAGAATGCGCGATATGGGCTGAAAAACGACGGGTGGTTTTCGGAATGCAACCGATATGTTCGAATTTTAAACGTTGACGAATGGCGGTCGGGTATTTTTCGTTCTTTATTTGAATTTCGAACTGAGTGAATAAATGATCGCGTTCGTTCAAAATTAAGATCTCATATTTATGGCTGACAAAAAGAAATATAGAGTTTTGGTTTTAAATCGACATTGAAATATTATTTCAATCTTTTGTTGGCTTTTAGAGCCACTAAGGCTGGATGTCTTGAAAGTCAAGCCAAATTAATCTGAGGATTACTCTCATCGTGAGATGTTTTTGGAAATTGACATTAAATTAATTCCAAGTTTCATGTGAACTTAGTCCGAGCTGGGACTTCTCATACGAACACCTTTGTATTTGTTTATCCACACACTCTTTACTGCGTACAAAAACTGCATGTTACGATCAGCATAATGTTAAACTACTTTGTAAAAACTCATTTCTTATCTGAAAAATTACACATTATGGTCATAATGTGTAATTTTTCTACATATTATGACATTAAAATTTTGAACGCCGACGCCCGCCTGCGTGCCGCCCCTACTTTCTTCGTGAAGTTAGTACCACTGGACAAGCTAAACAAGTGCAAAGGAATTATCAATGCCACCATGTCGGTCGAACATGCGGTTCCTGAACACATTAAAGAGAGCTTATGACATGTGTGTAGATAAACTGTACATAATTAGGCATTAAAACTCTCGAGTGATATTATTATGAAACTCGCCTGCGGCTCGTTTCATAAACCCACTCTCGAGTATTAATGCCCTCCATTATGTAGTCGTCGCATAAACTACTATTAAACTTCTACGTAACTATTTCATTCATAGTCTTGGAAAAATCAATCTTGTTATAATCGGATCTGGAATAACTTTATTTATACAAAATCCGACGCAGGCAGTAAAATGGGCCACATATCAGGATTGCCATTCTGGTAATCAGATTACTGTGGTCACAAAGTGCTGTGTGCAAACAGTTGTAAGTTTGATAATAACTCAATATTGTCTACATGAGTGTCATCTCAAGTTATATAAATATATATAATAGAAATAGTCGTAATAAATCTATCTATTACGATAACGCATCTTAGCTATGTCTAAATGGCTCATTAGTAGACTACCGCGCAGCGCGTACGAAGAACTGCGCGCGCGCAGGAATCCTGCGACTTGTTACGGCTAGCCCGACATTGAGCCTTAGGTTTGGTGGAATATTTTTTTGTTTGATAAAATCGCCTTTCTACATCTGTTTTGAGTATTGATGCCTGCCTGTGTTCCATGTAGTGTGTAATATGTACATGATTGTGAGAGAAATCAGATGTTATGCTACCAATTTAAAAAGTGACTGCCTGTTTCTATCCAGCCTCCTGCACCCACTGATAAATAATGTAGAACCTTCTCTTCATTGCGCCATTTTAGGCTGTGCAAATAAATGACATCTTTGAAAATAAAACTGGTCATAGGTAACATCTTATTGCCGACAGTACCAAATAAAATAATTTATGTCGACGCCATTTCGGACAGGAAGACGTAAAGCCTTTTATGGTTTGCGATCAACACGTCGTCTTAATAACACGACAAACATAATTAAAGCACAATAAAAAATCGTAACACCGTATTTAACAAGCAAAGCGGCGATTTAACGATCTGTAAACCAATTAGTCCACAATAAAAAACCTTGTATTTTTAAATGTGCACGAAAGTGACACGATAAAAAGCCTCCACATAAAAGTCACCGGCCAATTGGCCATTCGGTTTTCAAATTTGGATTTACGCGTTCAGTTTTAAAACTTTCCATTTTCCAAAAAAGGTTTTATAATATTGTCAGCCTTTTTTCGTTGTTTCTGATAAAAATAACCCATTCTGAAACGTTTATAGGGCCGTTCTGATTTCTTTCGCAAGATAGACGCCTCGGATTGCTGTTTTAATGTGTGCTCATCAATTTTAATGAGATGGGCTTTATCTCGGAGTCCAGTTAAAGCGTTTAATATATTGTAGTCTCGAAACGGGTTCAATGCGAAGATGGATCGTTTCGGTTAAGAGCGAAATTAGCTCAACAGTTTCAACGTTTCCTTGATGGTTTTTTGCTCGGCAGGTGTTACGTTTTGCTTAACCTACATTGTAATTGGGAACTTTCATGTTATTAATCCATGGCCAATTAACATTGAGTACACATTTAGATAGGGTTAATACGTTTCATGATTGAGTGGTTAAGGCGAAGGTCATAAGAGCGATGTTCACACTAGTGCACTGGCCACATCGCCGATTATTGAAAGCAGATCCTTATTTTTTTTTGTGAATGAATATAAAGCTTTGCTTCTGACCTCACACTAGGATACCCTGTGTCATGGGAACCAGAAACAACGACATCACACACAATTGAACACCCGAGACCTGGGATTTTTTTCCTTTATCCCCAGCCGGGGATCGAACCCGGAATCTCTCGCTTGGTAGGCCGAGCCACAACCTCAGCGATACAGAGGTCGCAAAAATGTTTAAAATCTGTGAAACGGCGTGATAGTACTCGTTCATAATTCATAATTTATTTATTGCACACAAACAACATAGAAATTGTAATATCAAATAAATAGTGAACAAGGGCGAGCTTATATCTAACAAGAGATCTCTTCCAGCAAACCAAGTAAGGATGAGATAGGTTGATTGTAGAGCAGAGTGAGATCTGTGTACAATATAAAACATAATTTACCTAATTCTTAAATAGTATAATAGGTAACTCTAATTAATATAAACTACATGCACAAGTACTTGTATGTATGTATATATGTATGTATAATGTATGACACATACATTTTTATTTTATTTTTATTTATTTTACATTTTTAGGAGAGGTAACAGCTTTACTCACTAAATACAAAACACTATATTAACTAAAGAGCTAATAATAACCTCCCACAATTATTTTACTACACGCAAAACGTTCTTGCATTGAAGTTTTAAATTAATGTAAAGAATCACACAAAGAATTTGTAAAAATACACCTAACTTTTTAGTCAGAACTATACGCTGAAATACAATTACATGATTTAGGTAAATATCTACTTACAGCAATATTAGCAAATAATAATATGAAGATATCATTATTAATTAAACAGTAATACAATCAACTGTCAAACACACCACTACTTCACCCAGCATTGTCCAAAGATGTTAAAAATTTACGAATCATATGAGCCCTTAATGTTTGCGCACTGCTCCAGAATATATCAATGTCATCATTATCGTCGTCATCAACACCGTCAGCACCGTTGTCGCCCCTGTCACCGAGACGGTTAAAAGTAGAACACGCTCTTATCAAGAAGGAGTTCTCTCTGTAATTGCTATGCACGAGAGGCAATTGGAACAACGGTCGTCTACGAACGTTACAACTAGGGACCTTAAACTTAATTTTACCAAGCAGCGATGGACAGTCAACAGTGCCCTTAACTATTTTCATCAGGAATACCATATCTGAGATATCCCTGCGAAGTTTCAGTGGTAACAGATGTAAACGTGCACAGCGATACTCATAGCTGAGCTTGGGCAACTTGAACTTAAAGCCGATATATCTTGTAAATTTCTTCTGAATCCGTTCAAGTCTATTGATGTATACGTCGTAGCACGGGTTCCAAACCTGCGAAGCATATTCCAGATGACTGCGGACATAAGCACAATATAGAATTTTAATAGTTTTCATTCGCTTAAACGACTTCGACGACCTCATGACGAACCCCAATGCCTTAGAGGCTTTACATACAATTGCATCAATATGATGGTCAATGATAAGTCTGCTGTCAATAACAACACCAAGGTCTCTGCTGTCATATACTCTAGAAAGCGGAAGATCCTTAATTTGATAATTATTTATGTACGGTTTTAATTTACGGGTAAAAGTTATGAAGAAACACTTGGTGACATTTAAATCCAGCTCATTTGTTACGCAGTAGCCGTCAAGCCTATATAAGTCACTCTGTAAGAGTTCACCATCCGAGACCCCATTAACAACTCTAAAAATCATCATGTCATCGGCAAAAAGCAGAAATCTAGAGGTTTGAAAACATTGATCAATATCATAGATAAATAATATAAATAGCAGAGGACCAAGAAGCGATCCTTGTGGGACTCCAGACGGTACACTCATCCAGGAAGACCTGAAACCATTGAGAACTACGGCTTGAGATCTTCCTGCAACATATGAAGCAAACCATTTGAGCAGATCGCCTCTAATGCCAACTCTGCTAAGTTTCTTAAGCAAGATATCGTGATCGATGCGATCGAAAGCTTTACTATAATCAGTATAAATGACATCGACTTGGTCGTTATTGTCCATACGCTCACTGATATAGTCATGGAAAAGTACAAGGTTAGATACCGTCGATCTGCCCCTTAAGAAACCGTGCTGCATAGGACTGAAACTAGATTTAAGCGCTTCATATAATTGAGTATATACGACACGCTCAAGAACCTTGGCTATAAGACACAATTTTGAGATAGGCCTATAATGCTCAACGCGCTCACGGGAACCTTTTTTATGTATGGGGGAAATAAAAGCAGACTTCCAACGAATCGGCATGACACCTTCGTTGAGAGATCTTTTAAACAAAATTGTGATGGGAACGGACAGCTCTTTTGCACAAGCAACTAGTAACGAAGCCGGTATAGCATCAGGCCCGGCAGACTTGCACAGGTCCAAGGACTGAAGGAGCTTATGAACATAGGAGCTATTAACTGCGATACTAAATATATCGCACAGACACTGCGGTTCGACATGTGTATGTGCTTGACCCACATTATCATTGTCAGAATTGGATCTAATAAGAAAATTAGAATGAAAGTAATCAGAGAAGAAATTACTGATGGTGTTGCCATTGTCGGACGTTTTACCATCGTAAGACATATTCGAGGGAAATGCACTACCTTGGCGTTTCGACTTAACATAGGACCAGAAGGTCTTAGGATTTTTAACTATAGAATCTTCAATTTTAGCTATGTAATTAGTGTGGCATTCACGCTCCATTCTACTTGCTCGGTCACGTAAAATTGACATTTGGTCAGAAAGATTCCCATAGTTTTTATACTTTTTGAAATATTTGAACTTTTCCTTTATGACTTTGATTAGAGCTGTGCTAAACCAAGGTGGGTAATTGTTCTTAGATAAGCTGCGAGTAGGAACATATGAGTCACGTAGTTTATAAATTAATGTATAGAAAATATCGACAGCGTCATCTACACTACCACTACCAAGCTTACCTACCCAGTCAAAATCATGGATGTGTTTACGTATTTGCTTATAGTCAGCTTTGGAATAATTAAAGGAAACATGCGGAATGTATTTTAATGGGGTGAAGAATGCAACCGGTATATCTATATGCAGAGCCTTATGGTATGGGTCCTCTGGCACTAATGGGTCAGAACATGACATTACCACGACACTTTCATTCGACAATACTAGATCCAATATACGACCAAAGCTGTTTTCAAAACTGTTAAATTGTTGAAGACCACAAGTGTTAAGAGTGTCAATAAAATCTTTCACATGCTCACCTACCAGATTACATGGATAAAGACCGCCATCAATGGAAGACCAGGTTATACTACTCATATTAAAGTCTCCGACTATTAGAAATTTATCATGGACATTGTCAGTCATTAAATGAATTAATTTGGTACAAAAGTTTTCAAGTTGTGTCTTAAATCTATTACCAAGATTTTCGTCACACAGATAGAGTGAACACAAATGTAATGTAGTAACGATTTTTTCGTTACAAGTCAATGGAATCGTTACCCATATGTCTTCTGCGGAGGACTGCCAACATGCATTGATCATCGAGCATAATTCGCGCTTAACAGCTATCAATACGCCTCCCCCTCTTGTCTGCCCAGTTGATGCATAGTTACGGTCGCGACGCCACACTAAGTACCTATCATCGAATATTTCATTATATGAAAATTCATCTAGAAGCCAGGTCTCGGTTAAAGCGACAATATCATAGTTGTTCAATAGGATATTCTGAAAAATAGTATCAGTCTTTGTCCGCAGTCCCCTTACATTCTGATAGTACAGATTTAAATTATTCACGGCGTTGTAATATCACAAACTAAATAGATGTCTAAGCAAAAACTAATTAACAAATAAAGCGGGCAAAGCAACAAGCACTTGCTGCGAACTCGGTAACATAGGAACGGGTTATTATCAAAGCAATGATCACTTATAGGCAAGTACGGTAGCGGACGACGGCAGCGACGACGAGGCAAATTAGACATTAAATAAACTGCAGAAAGGCTCATTAGGGTCATTACGAGCTGAGTTAAAAAGGTGTTGGAATAAAAGTTGTTTACTAGGCAGTGAAGTAGTGTGTGTGTAGCAACAGGCGAAAACAATAGCAATATCGGATAGTAGCAGGGAGCAGTGGTTCTCAAAGTTTGTAAACTGTTGAATGACACTAAAAGCAATAGTTGTAGATTACGTAATTTTGGACAGGTCCCTCTTCGACTTGATTTGAAAAATAGGTGAAGTCTGATTGCGCCGTACCATAATCTTCGCATGACGCACCCAAATAAATTCGAACTTCTTCTCCTTAACCAGTAGTTTGGCCGAATTTAATAGTTGTTTTTGTTCGATGGTCAGATGATCATTGACGAAGACACTGCCATGTCCCTGCATCCCGATATCAGCCAGTGACATATTCTTCACAGTTCGTCCGGCAGCAACAAAGTTTTCCTTGTCGTAGCGATGAATGAAGCAGACAATTATTGATTTACCCTTGTTATCGTCACGCGAAGGAACTCTGGTAACGAAATTGATACGATCGCGCTGGATTGCGAAACCAATGGTGGTCCCAACTTTAGATATTATGTCAAAAAGATTCTCCTCTTTTGTTTGGGGAACACCTTTTATCTCGACATTATTGGAGCGCAGCCATTGTTCTCGGCTTTCAGAAGCTTCCTCAAGACGTAACAACCGTTCATTCATTTCAGCAGCTTCAACTTGACGCTCTTCCACGCGGACAACGCGGCTCTCCACATCATTAATTCGCAAATGGATGTCATCGGTCTTGCTCTTTAACTCGGAGATGTCACTGAGAATGATTTCTAGACTCTTCAGAGGAGCTAATTGAAGGACCATGGCATCAAGGCGCTCCATGATGAGCTCGAGCGTTGGCACAGCTGCAGATCCCGGGGGCAGCTTAGTAGTACTCGGAGAAGCAACTACAGGCCCCCCGCCTGGCGGCTTCGTAACAACTGGTGCCTTGACGGAGCAGGTGGGACACATCCATTCCCTCTTCTTCTTCTCCGCCAGTCTCCGGTACTTGGCCTCGGTAATCTCAGCACAAGAGAAATCGAAGGAGATACCGCAAGCTGAACACAGAATCGCGTCAGTCACCTCCTCCTGGCATCCACCACAAATAACCATTATGCTAACAAAAAAGTTTGAGAAACTTTGGTATCAACGCGCGGTCCGACACAGTGGCAAGACGTGTGGTTTTGCGTAGATCAAGACGCTGACTATATATATATATTTATATATATACCTAAATATAATATAATTTACATATTAAACCTGAAGAGAAAGGATGTGTTTTTACGCGACTTTTAAATATATTGAGAGTTGGACTGTCCCTGATGGTGCAGGGAGTGCATTCCACAATAGAATGGCCCGGAGTCTAAACCCGTGCTCTTAGGACACGGTGTCATGCCGAGGAGTTGTGAGCATGGAGGCTGTGTGAGATCTCTAAAGCCTCTCTCTCTTTACATAAGTATCATTCATTTCAACACAGCAAACACACCGTCACTCCTCTTTCCATAATGCATGACAGAGGCAAAATTAAACCCTGGTTTATTGGTAGACACAATACAGTCACGTCTCTGTTCTTTATGTAACCCAGATGGTGATAATTTATTACAATGTTGAGTTAAAATGCGTGTTGAATGCTGGTTTAACCTTAAGGAAGACTGAGTTCTGCTAAGCCTACGGTAGAAAATCTCCATGTGAAGTGAAATCGGTTTTTGGTGCCTTCTCAGAAGCCATATCTATGTTTTCCTTGTGACATTTTGAGTCACATTTCGTGAGCTCCCGACCGTTTGGCAAGCTCTCACGTATCCAGTTTCCGTTTACAATAAAGATCAAACTTCGCCGCGCGTGTCTTGCCAACGGGAATTTGCAGTGCGGAAAGTGTATCCACCCATTCCAGAGGCGATAGAACTCAACGGGCTACTCGTAACTAATACTATTGAAAATAGAATCTTTGGCAACCGGACGAGAGCTTTCAAGTTTCAGGTTTCAAGCTGTAGGTTTAGTTTGGATAGTTAGTTTGACGCCTTCAGAATTCCTCAGTGTGACTAACTCATGAGTTCACCACATAAATAAGCTATGTATCTAGGTTTGTATGTTAGTAGAAATCTGTCAAGTTTTTGAAAGGATTACGCGGTGACGCATAATACTCTTAACGTTATCTACACATCTTGGTATAGCCGTTGCAAAGCATACTATCTGCCTTATTTGTAATACCACTTAAAGGATTTTGAAAAATATTTATTCCGTTATTTATATTAACCAGTTTGTATAAAAAGAAAAACCATGTCACTTCTTACCGTAAATAGCAATTGTTACACATTATTTTTTATGAACAATTTTGATTATATCAAGTTCGGAACAACGATCTTGTCAATAAATATTGATGTGCACTTTTATGAAAACGATGAAAGTTTCTGTTTAAGTTTTATGGCTGATTTTATGATGTTAAAATTATAACCGTTAAAAGGTTGATATAGTTTAATTAAACTATCATAAACATCATAATTTAATGAAAAAGTAGGAAGGTGGACTTGTACCCAAAGATGGATAAAAGTGACCATCGACCCTGTAGTTACTGAAATGTCACCTTAGTCTGTCAACATATTGCTTGTATTATTTTACACAAAGTAAGGGAGTAACCATATTTAATTAGTTCATCAAAATAATTCTTGGTGACGTGATAACGTCTTATAAATCGATGAACGCTGGCTGCATGCACGAAAAAACATGAGTCATTGTCACGTACCGCCTGAGCCGAGCGTGCAAGCGAGAGCGCGGAACAAGCGATAGAGTGGCACGATAGGCCTAAGCGTTCACCATATGACGTTATCACGTAAAATTATCATCCGTAAACCGACTTTTTAACAGACAAACAATTTTTTTACAGAACCATAATTTCACTCAGTTTATAAAGTCATTAACATTGATTGCACTTTCTTTTAAAAAACAAGTTATTATAAAAAGCTTCGTATGATTGATTAGCCCCGTTTATTTGATATAAAGATTTTCTTTCGGTTTATTTGTCCTGATCTGAGGGGTCAGTTACTTACCGTAAGAACGAACATTTAAAGTTTCGTAAAAGTAAGTCAAGATTAAATTGCATTTAATTATTTGTCTATACGAAAAGTTCATAACATATAGTACATAACAAAAAAATATCATAAACATATTTAGGGATTTTCGAGCAAGTGGACCTTAGTATTTTAATTAGTGTCTCAGATTTTGCAATTTAATCCACGTGGTTTTTATCTTTACTTTAGAGAAGCACTATCATGATTAGTAAGTGTAAGGTATCCCTTAACTTCCCGACCGAATTATTGATTTAACCTAAAGATTTAACAAACATTTATATGTTGTGTTCGTTAGCAAATCTCACGGCCAAATGCAAACATGGCCGTACTAAGCAAGTAACTTTCAAACATCCTGGCCACATTTCAAAGCAGCCGGACAGTTTGACAGATCGACGACAAATGACAAAATGACAGACAAAGCAACAGCAGGTGCGCCCAGCTATCTCGCGATCGATCCGAAGATAGCGATCGCAATTCAGATGATCTCCGGATCTGGTCTCACATGAATTAGAATTTTAAGCAGCAGACGAGAATAAAGGTCTAGTCTTTTCACTTATGGGATAGCTCAGATGTACAATACGATTAAAATCAGTTAAAGATTCCGCTTTTCTCGGATATCATCGCCTAAATCCGGAGACGGAAATGACACGAAATACATTACCGCGATTTCTTTTAGGTAGCATTCAATTTGAAGTATCATAAAGGCAATGTATAGCACCTGCCATGATGACATTAAGTAATGAGAGAGAGAGAGGGAGAGAGATGAGGGATTCACGACAATTTCCGAGGTTGGCTGAATCGTTAACTGATTTTAATCGTATTATACCTGAGATTGAATTGAATTAAATGACGGGACTGTGTGGGGTTAATCTGGCTCAACACAGACCTTGCTGTTAATAGTTTTGTAATTATTTATGCCTGCTAATTAATTATAATAATTTATATTGTAATATTAGTATTAGTTAAGCACAAGAAATTTTTAAGAGACCTAAAAATCAATCTGTGGGAGTTTCTACACCCTCCTTCTCCCACAGTGGTCCAATGTAGAGAAGAGGCAAAAAATTACGTTTGCTAAGTATATGTAAATATCTATAAAGACATTTGAATGATTGATCGATTTGCTTCATCCTAATTTTGGCACATAATTTTAAGTATGATAACATGGAACTAAAAGTGTAGATATGTAGTAGTAATAGTAGCGTAGTAAAGTAGTGGCATTAGTAGGAACAAGTAGCCATAATGATAGCCGACCTCCGATAGGATATGGCACACAAAGAAGAAGAAATAGTAGCTTAAGCACATCATGATTTACTTGAGCCTGGCTGTTTCTCAGTACTCTGTAAGTATTCATGCTATGATGACATGAGCAGCACAAAGTTATGCCAAGCTAGGCGAGATTTATTTATTTATTTATTTATTTATTTATTAGCTACTCCAACAGTATTTTCACATTTTATTTAAAGACTACATTCTAATGTATAATTCCGTGTGAAACACCTTTACAGGAGTATACATCTTTCAAAATTGTGTGTTCGGTAAAAATTTAAATTAGTTCATGACATTAATTAATTATTTACACATTTTGATTAAAATAAATTAATACATTAGTATAAATTAGCATTTAGAATAAAATTAATCAGATTATATTAAATTACATTACATTGCTGATTTTTTTTTTAACCTAAATTTAATTAGGTTAGCAATAGGTTAAATTAACAATTCAATTAGATTTTAAATTTGAATATTATTAGTTAGGAAATAAATTTTTAGTTAGGTTCACTAAGGCATTAAAATTTAACTTTTCATCAATTTTTCCCTTAATAGATAGAATGGCATTCCGAAAATGTCAAGATCGGCTGGCATTGGCGAGGTTGCCTGAAGATTATTATAAGTCAGCATTGCTCTATTGAGAGGAGAGAATTTACCCACATTCGTTCTATATGGATGTACAGAAAATGACCGGGTGAGAGGATTACGTGGAGGAGCTCTTGGGACCGTTAATGCTACCTTACTCAAAAGATCAGGTGCATCTAGCACTCCATTCACCAGCTTATGTAGTGACATCAGATCAATATTCGTTCTTCGCTTCTCCAATGTCTGTAAATTAAAGTGATTTGTACGCATTGCATAGTTTGAACGGTATGGACAATCTAAACTCTTAACCTCTCCTTTCCCGGGAGTTCGAGACGTCAAAAACGACAAATACCGGAGTGTTTTTGAGCGTGCGGGCTGCGCGGCACCTGACTAATATATCAAGTGATTCTGTTGGAATGGTAACACTTAGAATTATAGGAGTTGTATATCTGAGTAGGTAATGAAACCCTCTTTTACACAATGTGTAGAAAATGTCACTGTGACCTTAGTTTATTTTTGTACTGGCATGAGAAACACAGACTTCTATGAAAATGCTCCCTCTCGACACAAATCTAGCCGACATCAGAAAATTATCAACAACATGTACATGTTGTTTGATACCTACGTAATCTACACAAAATAACCTTTTCAAAACAATAAAAACATTAGGGTGTTCTTATAGAAACTTTCGAATATTTCAGCGTTTCAAATTTTCATAAAATACGGAAAGTAAACTGACGCATCGCGCGAAATATGCAAATCTTGTGAAATTATTTGTGAAGAGACTAGACTATCTAGCGTTATATTTCTTAGTTCCTAGGATAGGTAATTTATTCAATAAGAGGAAAACAAGTGGTATTTGCCACTAAATCATAAATGATAAGTGTGAGGACGCCATATCTCACAAGGAAAGTATAAAATAGGTAGAAATCAACACTTTGTACTATTATTGAATTTATAGGCAATAGGTGATACTTATCATTCTAGAATTAGTGGTTCTAAGTAGAAGACAAACTAGGCTTTCTAACAGTGTATCGTACTATGTACCTTTTCATACAAAAATAATTCAAAATCATGCATGTTATTTCGTGTCACGGTGTGTTGTTTCTGGGCTTTCTCAAGGTCACGGCAGGTGTACGATATGCGTTTATACAGAGTGTGCAAAGATGGAACGAAGAAAATGTTTCGCCGTGATTTGATTCTAGGTAAAATAGCTAAACTGGTGTTTCGTTCGTGTAGGTATGGTGTAAGTTTGAGTTAACTAGTATTTAGTTGTTATGTGTATATGAAGTGTTTCCACGCGGCTCCGTTCACGCGCAAGTACAGATACCTACTGTTCTTACAAAGTGTAATATTGTGTAATATTGTGTTAACTAGTGTTATGCGAGATCAGATATGTACTTTTGACAATTTAGTGTAAGATTACACAAATTTGTAAAAAATAAACAATTATTTGAAATGTGTAATTAGTAATTAGCTACCACCTACCTAATGTGTAATTGTGTAATTAGGTTTTGGAAAAATAAAAAAGAACAAAAATTTATATAGTTATATATTCACATTCTTTATTGCCCTGTGCATAAAAATGTACTTAAAAGAAATTTTATAACAACAGGCGAGCTTATCTCTAAAAAGATATTTCTTCCAGCAAAATTTATATAGTTATATATTCATATTCTTTATTGCCCTGTGCATAAAAATGTACTTAAAAGAAATTTTATAACAACAGGCGAGCTTATCTCTAAAAAGATATTTCTTCCAGCAAACCTGGGCGAGACATAATTGTTTAAAAAACAGGACAGTACTAATGCACAATGAAACTGTATACATTATATTTACACACACACGAGTACACAATTATGGAAAAGTAGTAAACAGTAAGTAAGTAGAAAAACAATTCTATACAAGTTCTTAGATAGTTGTTTGACTGATATTTGTAACTTTTACCGTATAAAAAATGGAATAAAGTACACAATTACGGAAAAATGAAAAAGAATTTTGTTGCAACTGTTAAAGTAAACAATTTCTATACAAGTTATAAGATAGTTAGGTAGTTGGCCACAAATAGAAATTGTTATTTACACAAACACATAAACATTAGACACATACACACATAAAAATTACACACAAAAAGATAGAAACATCCGGATCGCTAACGCTATGAAGGAGGAGAATTACAATCACACACTGATGGCTGATTTAGATGTGTCTAGCAAGACATAAATGCCCACAGGAGTCATTGAGCGATTTTATCTCAGCAGGGACGTGTGCCCTTTTGCGATTCATCGTCCCAATGACATCAGTAGCACGGGATTTGAGGTACCTCGTCAAGGGCATTTGGTTATATCAATTGTCCATGAAAGCGATTGCGACTCATCAACTTCCTGAAGGCAGGCATTCCCAACACACCAGTCTTCCACCAGTTTGATGCTGCAACGTGGAAGTTATATGATATGGCATATTTTAGTAGTTTTAGTTACCCACTCAAGCAAGCGATACACCCGACCGAAACCGGTCCAAAGCGAGGTGTGCGTAGTTTTAAAACCCCTATTACAGAGACATATTAACCAGCCATCAGTACACAGTCAGATATCAGTCAGTAGGCATGCCGGCAGCGCCTTGATGTCGACGGCTGCGGGGAGGAGTCGCCCTCGCTCCCGCTCCGGCCCAGAGAAGCTGGTTGCTTCACCATCTATAACATAAATAAAATAGGCAAATTAAATATAAACAAAATACCAGACTGGCAGTCAGTGACATTTGCAGTATAATTATTTGTGTCCTTTTAGTATAAAACTTCACATTTCCCAGGTAAATATTTAATTATACTTGGTAAAACTATATTCAGACCGTTTAGGCTGCTGAATGGAACAAATTAATGGATATGTATATATATAAATATAAAAGGAAACGAAGCAAAAACGATGCGAGTGAAATTTCAATTATTTACCTTCATCCGACCGGAGCGGGAGCGCACATACACCAGCTTCTCATGGGATAGAATGCGCACCGGCGGCGACCGACGCGCAAGCTGGGCATGATAGTCATGATCCATTCTGAAAAAAGTAGCTAAGGCATTAGGATCAAAACGTACACTCTGTGCACTTTTACAAATTTGTGTAATTTTGCATTTTTTTGTCATTTTACACTAAATTGTCAAAAGTACATATCTGAACTTGCAGGCAAACGAATCCGCCTAAAAAGACAAGTTAACACAATATGACACAAATTTGTTATTTTTTTATTTTATTTTTATTTTTATTTTTTTTATTTTGATATTTTCACTTGGGCATCGTGTAGGGTGTCTTAAGAGCATAATTTTATGTCATATGCATGTTTTCCCTAGGACCAATATTTATAGAGATATCGATATTACAAACATAATATGACGTATATCTCGAAATCGGTGAGGTGCACGAGGAAAATGTTTTTAACCAAAAGTGATAGCAAAAAGCAGCACTACACGATTCCGAAGCAAAAAATAACAGTCAAAAAAAATATTTTTTAACACAATTTTTCTAAGTCGCTGGATGCTGGATTTTTCCATTGATAAAAAAGGGGCTTCCGCCCCCTTATCGATACTGAACTCCAATCATAAACCCGCGGAACCTTTGATATGGAAACCCCAATCATCACATCACCCCGAAACCTATGATATGGAGTTTCACCGAATATGACTGAAAACACCCGCACCCTGTAGTGAGATTCTGTCTGTGTGTGAGTAAAATGGCGTCGCGGAATGCTTATGTGTGCGTGTGAAGCATGTGAATTGGATGCCTGATCACGTTTCTGACGGAAAATCAGCAAATTGGTACATTATTTTGATAAAGAAACCTATAAAAATGGATTCCTTATAAGATTTCCAATAAGATATGTGTATTTTTTATTGAAATCTAACTGTATTTCTCATTGGAATTACAAATAGCATTGGGGGGAATCCGTCTGGTTGCATGACGTATCATGTAAATTTGCCGATTTTCTGGACATCTTGATGAATTTTACTATGATTTGTGGTTTGTTTATCGCAAATAGAGTTGTAAATATGAATAAAACAAATACTTACCTCAATTCACCAAAAAAACCACACTTTTCTCTCAATAAAATTTCACCACCACATACGTTGGGAGCGTCCGGAAGAAAGTGATTTTCAAAACGCGGTTGAATTATTTTTTTCTACGGAAAAGCATAAACTAGCACACAGACCATAAAGTTTGTCTAATTGGGTGTCCACACATGATCGAACCGTAAAAATTGGTCCAACCGTTGGATAAAAAATACCGGTTTCAAAAATATTAGTCATCCCGCTGCTTATGCTGACAGCGGTACATAGAGTGATCGGGGCCGCGCTGCGTATGCTGACGGCGGGAAAGGAGAGGTTAAAAGCCAAGAATTTTGTAAATTTTCTTTGAATTTTTTCTATGCGATCAATATGTAGCTTATATGAAGGATTCCATACGGCCGAAGCAAATTCCAGGTGACTTCGTACCAGAGAATTATATAAGCACATAACTGTATCCACGCTTTTGAAATCCCTACAAGTTCTTTTAACAAATCCAACCATTCGCCAGGCTTTAGTTACTATAGCGTCTATATGGTCCCGGAAAGTTAACGAGCTATCTAGTATCACACCGAGATCTCGAATTTGTGTTACTTCTGTTAAAGGTGTCTGATTAATTGAGTATTGCGCAGGGATACGATTGCGTCTTTTTGAAAAGTTAATACAGGAGCATTTACTAGCGTTTAGAGTCATCCTGTTTGCTGTGCACCATAATTCGATAGCATTTATATCTTCCTGTAGTAATTTTACGTCATTAACATTTTCTATTCGACGATACAGTTTTAAGTCGTCTGCAAATAGAAGACAGCTGCTGTATTTTATATGTTCAGTAATATCATTAATAAACAGGAGAAAGAGCACCGGACCAAGATGGGATCCCTGGGGAACACCCGAGACAGCAGAGAAAGTTGTGGAGCTGTACCCAACAGTAGTAACTCTCTGGACACGGTTACTTAAGTAAGACTTAAACCAGGAGAGTAATGGGTCATGGATACCATAGAATTTTAATTTTGATATTAGTATACTGTGGTTGACACGATCAAAAGCTTTACTGAAGTCAGTATATATGGAATGGATTTGTTGCCCAGAATCTACTGAGGCAGATAAGTCAGAAATATAATCTAAAAGATTAGTTATCACCGATCTATTCTTGCAAAAACCATGCTGTGATTTCGTGATTATACTATTAGTGTAAAAAGATAGCTCTTGGTGTACCAAACATTCAAAAACTTTGGAGAATATGCTTAAGATTGAGATCGGGCGGTAGTTTTTCACGTCTTTCTTATTACCACTCTTGTAGATAGGAACAACATTAGCTTGTTTCCATATGGCTGGAAATGTAGAACCCGCAAGAGACTTCTCAAATATCAGCTTCAGAGGGAGTGCTAGATTGCGAAAGGTTTTTTTGATAAATATTGGCGGTATTTTATCTGGGCCAGCTCCTTTGCTGGGGTCAACAGATTTTAATATGCGTGCAATTTGTCCTTCATATACGTTTAATTTACCAAGGGATTTTTGAAACCACAAGTCTTCACAAGACATATGATTTACTTGTGCGTCATCGTCTATATAAACTGAGGAAAAGTTTTTAGCAAAAAGATTACAAATATCAACGCCAGTACGCGCTACATCAGCATCAAGTTTCATTTCACTAGGAATATTAGATGAACTACCACGATTTGCCTTAACAAATGACCAAAATTTTTTAGGGTTTAATTTTATAGAACATTCGATTTGACCAATGTATTCATTATATGATTTCTTAACCATTGTATCAATGCGTTTTTTTAAAATTTTGAGTTCTAAATTATCTCTTGGATTTTTATAGATTTTGAACTTTTTTCTTAATTTTTCCTTCTCGGCAATAGTTTTTATTAGGTTTCTATCAAACCAGACGGGATATTTGAGGTTACGTGGTTTTGTTTTTGGTACAGTAGAATCAATTATTGAATAAAGTATATTGTAGAATTTACGAACCATGCCATCAACGTCTGCCCCGCCCTGGAGCTCGGAATGCCAGTCTATCTGATACAGTTTACTGTTTACAATATCATAGTTGGCTTTTCTAAAATTGTGAGTTGCGAAAGGAATTTCTTTTAAAAATGACATACTGTTATCAAGGATTATTTCAGTTTCCAATGCAGGATGATACAAGTCAAGTTTACTTAGCGGATCAGAACATTCTTGAACAAAAACAGTACCAATATTTGAAAGAACTAGATCTAGTGTTTTGCTATCTTTGTTTTTAACAGCGTTGTACTGGAGCAAGTTACTAAGTGACATAAAATCAACCAGCGATAATCCTAAATTATAGTTATAATTAGACGGTACCAAGCTACTACCATTGGGCTCCGTATCCCATGTGATACGACTCATGTTGAAATCGCCGAAGATAAGGGTATCGCTAGGATTCGATTGCATCACTAGGTTAATGTTATCCAACACGGTGTCTAGCCTGTCCAAAGCCACAGGAGGCTGTATGTATATAACACAGAGCAAGATGCTCCTGATGGCGTTGCCAGATTTGAAAGTCAAAGATACCCACAGGTCTTCGTGTTCGCTTTGGTAGTGGTCAATACATTTTGATGGGATTGATTTGGACACGGCTATTAAGACTCCGCCGCCCTGTGATCCGCGCAAGTATGTACTACTTCGGTCTCTTCTGTAAATGTTGTAATTTTTTGTAAATAATTCATTGTCTTCAATACTATCATCCAGCCAGGTTTCAGTTCCTACTATCACGTCAAAGTTATTTTTGATAGTTTCAAGATGAATATCTCTCAGTTTGGTTTTCATACCACGGAAGTTTTGATAGTATAATCTTAGTTTTTTTTCCATAAAAGTTATTAAAAAAAAAAGTGCCGGGTTACTATATTAAGATTTTTTTTTTAGTTTCCTTGTAAAACTTTAAGCGAGTCGTAGCATTTTATCTGTTTTGCCGGAGAACCGTCATCTTTTCGTATGTTTATACGACCGTTCCGGATCCACACATACTTGATATTATTTTCACGGGCAACCTTTCTTGTTTGAGCATGGAGAGCTTTGTAGTATGGGGAGAGATGCTCCGAGACATATACCGGAACCTTGCTACCCGCATTACGTGGATGCTCCACATGTACGCAATCTTCATGCGACCGACAATTTGCAGGCATAACGTTATAAATTAGTTCCATAGAGTTAGTTAAGGTGGAGAGACGAACAGCAATCAAATCAAACCAATTCATCAGTGATCTAAGTAAGAAGTCTTTCCCAAAGACATTGTTTCCTCTGAAAAACCCAACCGCATACATCACTGGTGTACGCATATCAATGTGACGAGTTTCGGACTGAATTTTATACAGGCTGTAATAGAATTATTTTGTGAAATTTTATGGGGGGAATAACTCTATAGGTATACATCTATCGCTAAGCAGATTTGACCAGAACAACTTTATTTTCACTGCTCCGAACATTTATATACATGCTTATATAATGCTTCTGGCCCCAGACACCCCCTGTGTCGGGGGAATCAGAAACAGCGACGTCACCTAAATAGTAGTTTATGTGACTGCTGCATAATGGAGGGCATTAAAACTCGAGAGTGGGTTTAACATAATAATATCACTCGAGAGTTTTAATGCCTAATTATGTACAGTTACATAAGTACACACACACACACACACACTAGTTTATCTACACACATATCATAAGCTCTCTTTGATGGGTTCAGGAACCGCATGTTTGACCGGCATTGTGGTTCTGCAATTGTTTAGCTTGTTCTTTAGTACCAACTTCACGCAGACGGGCGTCGGCGTTCGAAATTTGAATGTCAGTACCAACTTCACCGACAAACTAGGGACGGCACGCGGGTGGGCGTCGGCGTTCGAAATTTGAATGTCATTATAAATAGAAAAACTACACATAATGACCATAATGTGTAGTTTTCCAGATACGAAACGAGTTTTTACCAAGTAGTTTAACATAATGCTGATCGTAACATGCGGTTTTTGAACGCAGTAAAGAGGGTTTATGATACGTGTGTAGATAAAATATAATATAATAATAAATAATAAATTTAATTTATTATTATTTAATTTCAGCCTTTTCATTTCCCCACCGATGGGCACTATTACGAGTAATATTGTGCCATGCCCTACCACGCTGGCTCAGTGCGGGTTGGGGTGACGGACCAATCCGATTGTCAGAAGTTATCAAGCTGCCCTTAAGAGCCGCTGACACAGCTTTACGACTACTACCACCGAGTACCGATAGTAGCCAGGATATACAGCCTAACGTGTCATCCGTATCACGGAAGCGTCTGAAAAAAATGCTAAATAGATCGGACATCCATCCAGTGCCCGTCTCGGCCAGATGTTGCTACCCGCACGACCGTTTCCGATGTGCGCATACCGCAGGGTAACGGACGCAACTAAAAATACCTGGGGATTTTTTCCCTCTCCAGCCAGGATCTGAGCCCTGAACCTCTTGCTTGGGAGGCAAAGCCACGAACTGCAATGCCGCGGAGGTCGGCAACTTTTCCTCGGTCTACAGCTAACATGATTGATTACCTCACAGACATCCAAGATTGCGCCTCACACATCACCACCGAACTGTATCCGTCATCTCGCGAGCATAATTCTCTGTACTGATTCAATTTACGCGTTTTTGCGGGCATCGAGTAATTGAATTTCTCGAGTGAATAACAAATTTACAACTTGTTCTTGTTGTTTGTATGGGAGAGTGAAATGGCTACGGGATGATATAGACAAGTGGCAGGGGAACGGTGGAATGATTTTGATGACTCTTTCCCTAAATTTGACTTGATTTGAATTTGATTTGACGACCCGAATGGCCAAGTCGAGCCGTCTGCCGACGAAGCCAAGGGTCCCGGGTTCGAGTCCCGATGGGGGCAAATATTTGTTTGAAGAGAACGGATGTTTGTACCCTAGTCATGGTTGTTTATCTATCTAAGTATAATATTTATCTATAAAAAGTATGTGTATCGTTGTCTAGTACCCAAGATACAGGGCATCCTAGTTTGGGGCTAGATCAATGTGTGTAAATAGTGTCCAAGGTATTATTATTATTATTATTGCATAGGTGAGTTGTTGCAGCATAGCTCAGAATTTGAATTAGAAAAGGGTACAATTTAAATCCTTTCCAAAATAAATATCCACTCATCAAACTAGTATTAGTTTGGGGCTAGATCAATGTGTGTAAATAGTGTCCAAGGGGTATATAATACAGCCCGTTTTTGCATTAATTATTATTATAATTAATGCAAAAACGGGCTGTATTCTCCAACATGCTGTCAGCAGTCACTGCACATCCTATAGATATATTATTATGTGGTAATAATGGAATAAGCAATAGTTTTGATGTCAATTTCACGTAATTGAGAACTACCAGATATTTCAATAGTCAAACACATAACCCTCCATTTATCCGCTTCGCTGCAGTTGTGTAAAAAATATACTTCTCGAGCTTTTCTCACATCCTCTACATAATGTCCTTCGAAACGGATGCACCAGACATAATGGATGATGCACTCAATGCACATTTCGGGAACGATGCACCGTTGCAGTATGACAAATAACACGAATAATAATGGACGCACATCGAATTTGATGACTTTTTATGCTTCCGTTATGACCGATTCCTTATTGTGATAAGTTTTTTCTGACAATAATGACACCTGTTATTGATGGTGTTTAAACAACTAGCGATGCCTTAAAATGTTTGATTTGAATGATGAATCAATAAATACTGGTAATGTATCGAACTGAAGGTTGTTAAACAACCGTATTTTTTCAGGCAAATAAAATCAGATATAAATTTCTCACAAATACTTAACTGAGGTTTGCTCAATCAACCAACGGTTTCAGTGCCTACCAGTTCTCGCGATCTCATAAATAAAACGCAATTCCCAGCTCGCGCAAAAGAAAAACTGTTCGGACGGAATACCCAAATATGGCGGTGCAAATAATTATTTATTAAACGTGTCATTGAAATGAAATGCAAAAAGTTGTAAAACCATTTTTGGCAATTGCTCTTGTTTGTCACATATTAATAAGTTATGAACTAAGGATCGTTGGACGGAACTAAGTTAGTGACAAGTATGGTGTTAAATTTTGAACTGCCTAAACACGGAGAATAGTCCATGTTTCTTTGACAAACCCCTGAGTTTGAAAGGCGCATCAGTCAAAGACCAGGCATGGGCTCCATAGGTAAGGATGGTGAGAATGCATGTTCATGAGCTCGCGTTTCAGGGACTAGGGAAGTTGCGTAATGAGTTCTTTTATAGACCAAATGTTCTGGCCAATTGCCTGGAGGAATTGTCAAAGCGTCTATCGACTTCTTTGTGTTGTCACAGAGAGACAGTTTGGAAGAGACTGGAAAGAGACAATTTGGCCTAGATATATTCCCGCACAAATGCAATTCTCACCCCATCTAATTTCATCTTGTTCTTTGAGATGTTCATGCTAAGTCCCACCCCGATTTTGCATGGGTGAGTTGTTGCGGCATAGCTCAGAAGGTGAATTAGAAAAGGGTACAATTTAAATCCTTTCCAAAATGAATATCCACTCATCAAAATAATCTAACACTTTTATTGGATATTCTTTTTGCCTAACCAAAACTGATAAACTCTTTTCAAGTATTGTTTTACTGTAACAGTAACATTACTACCAAAAACCAAATTTCGATCTATTAAATTATTTAACCTCAGTCGGAAATACCTCAAGTCGCATAATCTCTCTGCATATCTGCATAATCTTTATTCTCGAGTTGTCATTGATAGTTATAGGTCTGATCCTTTTCTTGCTGTTTCAGGAGTGCCTCAAGGCTCTCACTTAGGCCCTTTGTTTTTTAACGTAGTTATAAACGATATTTGCGATTGTTTCTACCAATCAAAAGCTTATATGTTTGCCAACGACCTAAAACTTATGAGAGTGGTTAACGATTCTAATGATGCTGAGCTTCTTCAGTCTGATCTTAATAAGCTTGAAAATTGGTGCGACAATAATGGCATGAGCCTCAACGTCAGTAAATGTTACCTAGTCAACTTTTCTAGGAAAAAGAGTTTAGATGAGCCTATCTTCTCGGAGGAACTCCACTAGACGTCACTGATAATATTCGCGATCTTGGTGTTATCCTTGACAGTCAGCTCTGCTTTAATGCTCATATTAATAGCATCGTATTAAGGACATTCAAAACACTTGGTTTTGTTTTACGCAATACCAAGGATCTCAAGAACGTCTCCACTAAAATTAACCTCTACAATGCCTTGGGTCGCTCTGGTTTAGAATAATGCTCAGTTGTCTGGAACTCTCATTATGATATATATGTAAAGCGTATTGAAAGTGTGCAAAAACGCTTTTTGTGGCCTCTCTCGTACAGTTGTTTAATGGAAACTTCCCAGTTATGGCGATAGACTAAAATATTTTAGTATATGGATTCACTCTCAGATAGGATAATAGGTCAATATAACCTTTTCTCGGACAAAGCTTCTCGTAATAATCTAGGGAACTACTCGCCCATTATGATGGTGATGAGGCTTTATAACAATTTGAAAAAACTTTTCACTTGAACATTCTTGCTGACTCACTTCTATCATTCAAAAATATTGTACTTCCTAGCAAAAATAAATCTTTGTCTGCTTCTTCTTCTTCCTTGCAGCAAGCAGAGAGGAAGAGGAAGAAAAAGATAAAATATTTTTTTGGACTTATTTGTAAATAATGAAGTACTTATCTGTTTCTTCCTACTCTGTCTGTTGAAACGGAGTATGAAGAAGCCAATAATCAAACTAAATTATATAATATTAGTATAGCTAAATTAAATTAGCTTTTAACAGCATGATTATGTTTAAGTACTTAATAATTTAGTCGCAATCCAAAATAATAATAATAATAATACCTTGGACACTATTTACACACATTGATCTAGCCCCAAACTAGGTTTCCCTGTATCTTGGGTACTAGACAACGATACACATACTTATATAGATAAATACTATACTTAGATAGATAAACAACCATGACTAGGGTACAAACATCCGTTCTCATCAAACTAATTTTTCCCCCACCGGGACTCGAACCCGGGACCCTTGGCTTCGAAGGCAGGGTTACTGCCGACTCGGCCATTCGGGTCGTCTACAAATACAATATTACAAAATGTTTTCATTTTGTAATATTCTACAAGATTTTTTAAATTTTATTGCATGCCGTTGTTGCCTGTAATTAGAGTAGCATTTAGCTAGTAACAATAGTGAAATATGTTAGTTTAAGTATTAATGTATACTCTGTTGGCGATCTAAATAAATAAATAAGTCGTTTCCATAAATAGGTATTTATTCACCCCGCAACCCGCACGGCAGCCACCGGCGCGGGATGACGGGACCCCGAGCACCGAATTGGTTGGTATAGGTCACTTTCTGTTTGAAAACTAAAGAGAGGTTTGTGAGATCATATTGGTAACATCTATTTAGCGGTAATTTTTCATATTAAGAATTCCAGACCTCAGAGCAGTACTACAGAATACTGCGTATAAAAGAGCAATATACAATTATAAATACCTTAACACTCGTGAACCGCGAACTAGTCCTCATAATAAAGCTTTTTTCACAGTGTGAAAAATGTGCTTATCTTATAACAATTTGTCATCATGTACTATAACAGCAAGATCGCGTATTTTATTTATAGCTTTAAAGGACATTTCTAGTTTAAGTTTCGTTGGTTAATCTTATAAATTAATTATTAACAGTTTATTGCCAATAATCTATATATTAACTGTGAAGGCGATTATATATTTTATGGTATACTATAAAAAGTAATATAGCGTCATTTCTACAATGCTTCAAGAAATACGATTAGATAAGAAATTATCCATTTTGTGAAGGATTTCAAAATTATTTGTAGTAAATGGACGCGGGTTGCGCAGGACCGTATTAAATGGCGTGTTATGAGGAGGCCTATACCCAATTGTCAATTGTCAATTGTAAGACGGGCTGGTTTCCGCAACTCGACGACGAAAGCGCCTATTTTGCGTGTGGGTGGGAATGCGACATCATTCGAACCAACCCAACTCCTCCAGGAACGCCAGTAGGCCCTTTACGTTACCGACTATCCCTGGAAGGTTCCTCGATTGACCGAGGTGTTTAGCCCTGTAGTCCGCTACTCCTGTGCACTCCATGAGGACGTGAGCAGCCGTTTCTTCTGCCTCCAAGCAGGCTCTGCAAAGGGGGCTGTCGGTAACACCTAGGACATATAGATGTTTATTAAAGAAACCATGGCCAGTAAGTGCTGCAGTTACCAGTCGCATGCGCGGCCTACTAAGTCGAAGCAAGGTCTTAGCCAGCCTAGCGCTAGGGGACGGCAAGGCCAGCTTAGCCTGCCTGCACTCCTCATGGTTTGTCCAAAGAGTGGCATGATCATTCCTGGTCGACTCTCTCAGAAATGAGCGTACCATCTTGAAGGGAAGAGGGATGATAGGTTCGGGACCATACGCTGTCAAGCTAGATCCTTTACGCGCCAACTCATCCGCTGCATCGTTACCTCTTGATCCGCTGTGTCCTTTTATCCATTGAAGGATTACGCGGTTGTGTTGACATACCTCCATTAGTCGTTTGTGACACTCGTAGATTAGCCCTGAGTTAATAGTGTTGCTATTTAGGGCTTGTAGGACGGCCATGCTATCCGAGAGGATTCGAATGGAGGAATCTCTTACCTTTCTCGATGCTATAGCATTAGCGGCCGAGATGATGCCCATGCATTCAGCTTGAAAGACAGTATTATGGGCACCCAGTGGAATGGCTATCTTGATGTTTAGGTCCTCCGAAAAGGTGCCTGAACCAGTGCCTGCTTCAGTTTTTGAACCATCGGTAAAAATTCTGAGCTCTTTAACGTCGAGCCCCTCAACCCGATGGTCTTCATGTAACTGTATATTGTATTTTTTGTCAAAAACAAATTGTTTAGGGATTCTGTCACTGCAAGCCATAGAGATGGGAAATTTTTTGTAAACTTCCCCTAGGATGGCGGTGTTGTACCGGCACCAGGCCAAGGTCGGAGCCGCCGCTATCTGTAGCTATGATCGTCTATTCTATCTATCCCAAAATGAGAGGACCCGATTCAGCTGTAAGATTTGTAAGTAAGAATGATAAGTCTGAATTTCTCGTTCGTCGAGAAATCCGTTAGGCGTACAATAGTCGAACGAAGTTTGGTTCAGGAAGCTACAGTTTCAAGTTAGACAGAGAAAGCACATATGTCCGCGAGCCGGTAATTCACATCAGTCAGCGGTGTATTGCGCCAGAACGATCGTTGTTATATTTTATGTGATGGCACCATCTGGTTTTTGTCTATATGAGCGCATTGGAACATCTTTTGTTTTAGTTTTAGTGATCGACCACAGTTTATAATATTTGTTTGTGATATCGTATAGATATCCGTCGTAGTTTTACGACGTGAGTACTCAATGATATTTCATGTGCTCGCTAGTAGCGGCTTGTGGTGGTTCCAATTATATATTTGGTTCACGGCAATAACGATCCGAAAAGACCGGTTTACACAATTGCGATTTGAGTTCCGAAATGGGTTCTGAACTAGCGGTTACCTCAAAAGGTCCGTAACGTTTTGAAACCTTCAACTCTGCGCAATTTGAGCTGGATGTTATCGAAACGCAAGCATTTTTGTTTTAGGATATCTAACCCACACCATAGCGAAGTGCATAGTTCGATAAATACCGAACTATGAATTCCACTAGCCGCAGCACGTCCTGGGCTGAGCCAAATCATATATACCGACTCAACTTACACATTAGACATCCAGCGAAATTTACATTTAATTTAAAAATGCAACTTGAATCCAGCCTGACTCAAGGCAATGCAAAACACCTACCCGGACCTAAACAATGAACTTTAGACTGTAAATTGATCTCTTCGCGCGTCCCCGACAACACTCAAATGTCAAAATATCAACAGGATATATTATCTGTGTTGACACCGGTTTAACTTTGTTCTGAATTTGTTATTTCCATCCGCGGAACCTCATCGATCAAACAGTCTCCCTATGCCCTGCCAACCTAGGTTAAGCCGCAACTAAACTCCTGTCTAGCCTAGTCTAAAAACCTAGTGTTATACCACGTCCATTATCGACACCACTCGAAAATGGTTGAGTTTGATTTGAATGTGCTTGAATGTTTAACGACTGTGTGTGTGGGAATTACAAAGCTCGCTACTCGAAGGAATGAGGAGAGGATTAGCCCGCGAATATCCTAAGAGCCAATCCAGGAACCCTATGGTGAAGGATAAAGGAATTTAGGGTCGCTCCAAGCCCAGACTCAGACTCAGATAAATTGACTTAAAAGTTCATTCCTAACGACCCAAGGATAGTTTTGGAATTAGGGGTAGGTTGATATAAAGGTAGGAACCGAGGTATATCTCGGCGCTTCAGACACTCACGAAAACCCACTGAAACTCCGCAATCACAAATTCGTATAGTTCTGACGCGTAACACGGCAGACAAAACTGTTTAGAACTCGTGAAGACGACTGTCACAGTAGCTAGACGCTGAGACTGAATGCCCTCCCCTCTCAAACTCTCGTATTTATATGCGTCCCTTGCGAATACGCTCTGCCCAAGCGAAGCTTCTTATCACTAACTACACAGGGTCTAATTTCAACCATGCCATGCAGATCCGCCGTTCTACAAATTGTGTGTACGCATATTCACTATGATCAACCGTAGGTGATCACTCAAATCATTTGGTACTGCCGATACACAGAATCTATTGATCGCTGACCAATAAAAGCTTGTTGCGATTAATTAAGCATCACCCGACCGCTAGACGCGCGTGGCAAAGACCACTAGATTGCTATCCAAACTAGCGGTGTCAGACTCTCCATATCATACCTCAATCGCAATTGTATATTTGCAATCTACATAATAGCTTTCTCCGTATCGTTCCATAATAACCTTTCATTATTTAGTTATTCATAATTTTATTCAACGCGCAGCCAAATCGGCTCTGATCTCTACACATCTCGCAGGAATGCGACAAAAAAACTTGACCTGAACTGAAATTCCACGAATGAACCCACGCGTCTTTTTTTTTTTGCAAACTTTGCCAGTAAGCTACGCAAAACCCCCAAACGTTATCTGAACCGATTCTCGTATTCAAAACAGCGCGGCGTTGGGCTAGCTCTCTACCACGCAGAATGAAGTTGATACTTCATTTGATAATGTACCGAACCTCGTGTACCATTACAGCGTGTGAGGTCCTGTTTTTCCTCCAAAGTCCTAAGGTGTTGAGTCTCACCGCAGATGACGCGGCCTCCTGCTTAATATACAGCTGGAGTGGCGGAAGACACAGCATGGCCTCCATTGCTGCTGTTGGAGTAGTTCTCATACTACCTGTGATAGCCATGCAGGCCAGCCTTTGGAAGCTTTGGAGTTTGCTTACCATTGTGGTTAGTTTGGTCCTGGTCCACCACACTACAGCTCCGTAGCAGACAAGAGGACGGATCACCGTTACGTACAGCCAAAGAATGATGTTGGGAGAAAGTCCCCACTTTTTCCCCACCATTCTCCGACACTGCCAGAAAGCAATACTCGCCTTCTTTAGTTTGTTGTCGATGTGGCTACTCCAGTTGAGCTTGCTGTCCAAGGTTATGCCCAGGTACTTCACCTCAGTTGCTAGCTGGAATTCCGTTCCAAAGAGCTTAGGTAGGGTATACCTACCAAGAGCCCTATTGTTAGTGAACATGACCATTACCGTTTTTGTTGGGTTAACCGCCAGGTCATATTCTAAACACCAGAGCTCCACGATGCGAAGAGCTGTTTGTTTAAGGTTGCATACTGTGCTCGCAAATTTACCTGTGATGAGGATTACCAAATCGTCGGCGTATCCTACGGTGTAGTATCCATTAGCGTTAAGTTTGGTAATCAGGTCGTTAATGACCAGATTCCACAGAAGCGGGGAGAGCACTCCTCCCTGCGGGCATCCCCGCACTACCTCCGCCGACAGGGACTCTCCAGCTAGACGCACGATACGTTTGTTAAGCATGTTTGTGACCCAGTTGTTTACAGCTGTTGACACCCCATGCCTTGTTAGAGATGCACTTATACTGCTATACTGCGTCTTGTCAAAGGCACCTTCTATATCAATAAATGTTCCAAGACAGATGCATTTGTTTTGAATCGCCTCTTCAATTGTGGATACAACTGCATGGAGAGCCGATTCAGTAGACTTACCCAAACTATATGCATGCTGATTCTTGTGTAAGGGTATATGTTTTAACGCTCCATCTCTCAGGTGTCTCTCGCACAAACGTTCGAGAGTTTTAAGCAAGAACGAGGTGAGACTAATCGGCCTGAAAGATTTAGCGTTAGTGTAGTCGCTCCTTCCTGGCTTCGGTATGAAAATTACGTTTACTACTCTCCACCTTTTGGGAACGTATCCGAATCTAAGACATGCTTTCATGATTCGGACCATTATATTGATGACGGGTTCCCCACCCCACTGTAGAAGTGCTGGGAAGATTCCATCTGGTCCTGCTGATTTAAAAGGTTTAAAGCTATTAATGGCCCATCTCACCTTGTCAGCAGTGATAATATTATTAGTTATGTCTAAGTGGTCGACAGCTTCATGGTGAACCTCTTCCGGAGGCCTATTCCCAACAGTGAGTCCCCTGACAGGCTGATGATGATGATGATGATGAAACAGGTGCATTTCTGGTAGGAGCTTAACCACGAGCCATGTGAAAACCGACCTACACCATCGCCGAAACAAGGTTTGTAAGCTTCACCTCGCTGACGTCAAAAGCACTGCTCTCCCAATCTGGCTCTAGTGTCTTGAAGACATCTTCTTACACGCTGGTAAATAATTTTGCAGAGAGAAGATCGCCCTGCTTGACGCCCCTTTCAATTCGGGTAAAATTGATTAGATTGATGTAATATGAATTTATGACTTGGTAATGGAGGGATATAAATGTGGATCGATGTTTAAACTATCAATTGTCTTTGAGTAGTCGACGAAAGCAAGATATCGAGGGAGGTTATATTACTGATGCCTCTCAATAATCAGATTCATTGTGTGCAGATGGTATGTGGTTGATGTACCGGGCTGAAACCCAGCCTACTCGTGTGGTTGAGCTTGTTCGAGTAGAACGTATATGTGGCGTTCTATCACTTTAATAAAACCTTGTACAGATGGGATGTAAGGCTAATAGGACGGTAATTGCCGATATCTGGTCGCACACAATTTTATAAACGAGTATGATCTCCGAGTGGCACATGCTGACTGGTATATAATCGCCCGGTATGTGATATGTGAAAGTGAATTGGGTTCACCTAACTTCAGCACTTCTGTTGATATGCCATCGTGGGCCAGACTCTTGTTAAATTGCATTGAGCAAAAGGCGCAATGAACCTCATCACCTGTGATTTGTGGTATAACATCATGACAACAGAAGGCTGAAGTAGAGTCGGGTGTATTCACTGTTCTGGAGTAAAGATTTTGACAAAACTCTGTGCTTATATTTATGACTTTTGATCTGTCTATATGCTAATTTATTGTTGTATCTTTAAGGAATGTGTTTCATGATTTTCTCTTGGATATCCCAATTTTAAATATAAATGTAATGTTCTTGAACATCGTGTGATTTTTTGCAGAAGGTGTTGCTGATAGTAAAATTTTGGCCAAGAGCAAAACGGATGAGATGAGGTGAAGTACTCCTCGTGAGTTTATGTTCAATATATTCAACATGTTTTCAGAGTCCGTTTTCGTAGCCGTGGTCGTGTGACGGGAAGATCTCGCTCGGGGATTCTTACCGCCCCCTGCTCCCAGAGATTCCTGACACACAGTGGTAGCCAATGAATAGAAGAAACAACTTTTTTTTTCTATACCATGGTCCTAGCCATGCTTGCCGGAGCCGCGATCCGGTACCAAAGTAATAGATGTAGCTCAGAAGGCTGCCCTATTAAAATGGGATTGGACCAGCCAAGTTGCTCGAACGCTGCCAAATCGTTGGGCTAAGAGAGCCACAGACATGCATCCAGAAAATACAAAGAGAACGCGTGGCCGACCCAGGACGAGATGGAGTGATGAGGTCTGATCGTGATTTGGTCTATGGGATAAGGACTGGAGGGAGACCACTTAGGATCGGATAGAGTGTAAGAGCGGAGGAGAGGCCATTGCCCCGTAGTGGGATATAATAGGTTCGAAATAAATAAATAAATAAATGATGTCATATGTACCTGACTATATAAATAGGAGTAGTTAGTTACCCCTCGTTACGTCAATCTTTTAAATAAAAAAATCACACACAAGATCAGGAAAAGTCACTATCTAACACACACAAGAAACACTCTTTCATATTTACACAAATTTCTCCTATGATAATAGTTATTTGTGTCACAAGGGAGCAAAATGATGTATTTACGGCGAGGGCGGTACATTGAATCCAGAGTGAAGGGGAGGATTCTACAATAGAATCCTGAGCGTAGCGAGGGATTTTAAGTTAGAATCCTGAGCGTAACGAATGATTCAAGCGTTAACGCCCATGACGAAAATAATTTTGCTCCTGAGTGGCACATACAACTTTTCACACCGACTATGAGGAACATTTAAATTAAATGCTCTAAAAATATATATATATACTTTGAATTATACTTTCACCACTTTTACAGTAATCGAACAACGAAAACAAAACTTTTTTTTTATAATGGCAGATTGTGAAAGATTAAGGAAAGGTCACCACAGATAAAATATTCCTGTATACTTTTACTAATGTGTAAAAATAATCGAATCAAATATTACAATGGTTTCGGATATCAATATTCATTATATCACAATAACAGTGATCGATAGTTTTGATTTCAGTAAAACATATAATTTATTGTGTCATTTTTTTTAAATATTATGAAAAATTCATAAATTTTCATTTAACGTTGTTAAAGTTAAAACTTGAAACATGTACGTTTTTAATCGACTACGTCATCGTAGTCCATTGTAATGTAATTTCATAATTACATTCGATTATTTTGATCTGTGCTCAATTGGCACATTGCGGAAATTCTAAATGCTAATAAATAAATTAAAAAAGTAGCTTGAACAGAAAAGTAGCATTTTGCTCCCTCTCGTCGTGGAGCAAAACTTACTTTTCCGAATGAAAGGTGTGAAAAAGTTATTTAGATGCTCAATGGTATTAAGAATTCAGGCCACTTTTGCAGCATCGCACAATGCTTTTATTATTGCAAACTCAGTACAATAGCAGCTGAGTGAAATGAGGCACAACCGATATTATAAGAAGACTAAAAAGTATTCGGTCAAGTGCGAATCGTACTGGTACACGAAGGGTTCATTACCATTTTGCAGGAAATATTACGGTATACAGCCCGCGGACGGACAGACAGCGGAGTCCTCATAATTATTGGTATTATGGGGCTATGATTCGGATAAATAGCAAACACCGTTTATAGTTTAATTGAGATTTTATTTTTATATATATGTCACTTGAAAGCAATATCGACCGACTCCTAGCACTGACAGTACGATAAAAAGAAACATAAAAAGATGGCCTTACTTTTGCATATTTAAATCGATTAATAAGTATTCAATTGATTTTTGCAAATGAAATAATAAATTCAACACGCCCGCTCAAAAATTAATTTTCATTATACAATTAAAAAAAAACTAATTTAACTAAACGGACCGAGTATAACTTTCAAGTGTTCACTGGGAAAAATACAATATGATGATCCAACATTCGTTGCTCAGGATTAGGGAAAACCCAGAAAAACCTAATCAAATCATTTCATTCACTTCATGAAATGAATTTATAGAACTCATTATTTACATTATATACAACAACAAAAAAATGTAATTCTAAGTTCATCAACACAAATACAGAAAACTATTCTACACCCATCTGGCTTCTCATTCCTTGAAAAGTGATGGCAGGCAACGGCTTTGTCAAAGCATCCGCCAGCTGCTGACCTGAGGGTATGTAATTGAGTTTTATTACGTTTTTCTCAATTTGCTCTCTTGAGAAATGATATTTAATATCAATATGTTTAGATCGCTTATGGTTTGATGGGTTATTGGCTATACTAATGCACCCATTGTTGTCCTCATAGATCAGAATAGGCTGATCTATAACCATATTGATACTAATCGCAAGAGATTTAAGCCACAACGCCTCCCTCACAGCTTCAAATAATGCCATATATTCAGCCTCAGTAGATGAAGCTGCGACAGACATTTGTTTCTTTGTACTCCAAGTAATTGTACAATTATCAAAAATTCTGAATAAATATCCAGTTGTACTTTTTCTGTCTTTTGTATCATTACCACCCCAATCAGAATCTACATATCCACATAGAATATTTTTGTAGTCCTGACACCTTTGATAACACAGCCTTAATTCAATAGTACCTTTTAAGTACCTCAGTACTCTTTTGAGACACTGCCATAGCTCTATGTTATTTTTATTTACATACCTACTTAGTATATTTACACTTGTACTTGTCAGGTCGAGTGCATAACATGATGTACATCAAGCAACCTATGACTTTTCTACATGGGGCGTCATGTTTGTCATCAGAATTCAAAGCCTCATAATTCAGTTTACTTTCTAAAGGGGTCTTTACTGAATTTGCATCTTTCATATTAAATTTACTCAGAACAATTTTTATGTATGCACTTTGATCTAATGTTATTTTACCATCGTACCTGGCAACTTTTACACCTGTGGAATAAGTGGAATAAGCGTTCATCAGATAATCATTATCATATTCTGTATAAGATTTAGGTGGCTGACCTTTGAGCCTATCACTCCTTCTCAGTTCAGTGTCAACATTAATATTTTCTGTGTCCTGCATCCGGTAAGAGCTATTCTCATTATTTACACCAACCGTTAGATCAGATTGTACGTCATGGTTTATTTTGCGAATTTTAGTCGGGCAAATATGATCATCAGATTTACCGTTATCTGATTTCGATCTGTCAGAGTTCTGAAACTTTGCACTGATTTAGGTATATTTTCGTTATCAGTTTTGTCATGAGAATTTTGAATATTCTCTTCAGGCTTTTGCGTAGGCCTGGACTGCAGAAACTTTGGTGACACTGATTTAGGCATATTTTCGTTATCAGTTTTGTCATGAGAATTTTGAATATTCTCTTCAGGCTTTTGCGTAGGCCTGGACTGCAGAAACTTTGGTGACACTGATTTAGGCATATTTTCGTTATCAGTTTTGTCATGAGAATTTTGAATATTCTCTTCAGGCTTTTGCGTAGGCCTGGACTGCAGAAACTTTGGTGACACTGATTTAGGCATATTTTCGTTATCAGTTTTGTCATGAGAATTTTGAATATTCTCTTCAGGCTTTTGCGTAGGCCTGGACTGCAGAAACTTTGGTGACACTGATTTAGGCATATTTTCGTTATCAGTTTTGTCATGAGAATTTTGAATATTCTCTTCAGGCTTTTGCGTAGGCCTGGACTGCAGAAAATTTATTTCATCTACTATAACATCTCTGACTACAACATATTTTTCGCTTTCTGGGTTCCAAACTTTGTAACCGTTTGGTTCATATCCCATAAGGACACCTTTCCATGACTTGTTATCAAATTTTGCTTTATGCGTTTTGATATGAACATACACAGTTGAACCAAAAACCTTCAGATATTTAATTTGAGGCTTTTTACTATGCCACATTTCAAATGGTGTCTGTGTTTGTCTGAGAGCTTTAGTTGGTATTATATTTATCAAATACACAGCAGTTAACACTGCTTCGCCCCAGAACTGTTTATCTAGTTGTGCACCGTTATCATTGAACGAGCTTTTTCGGTTATAGTTCGTACCATTCGTTCAGAAACACCATTCAACTGCGGAGTTCGCGGAACTGTCAAATGATAAGTGATTCCCTTCTCAACACAATAGCTTTTCATTTCGGCAGATAAATACTCTCCACCATTATCACAATACAAATTAACTATTTTGGTATTAAATTTTGCTTCACTTTTTGAAACAAAATCTCTGAATGCCGCGAATACATCGGATTTATAAGTTAGCAGGTAGGTAACACAGTAATGAGTTCACTGGTCAACAAATAACACGAAATAGTTTTTGTTGTCAACTTTTGTAGGAGTGATGGGTCCACAGACGTCAGAATGAACTACGTATAATGGTCGCTTAATATGACTTTTATCTTTGGCATGGTTAAATGGCAATCGACTCTGTCTCCCGCTTATACACGCTTCGCATAAATCATCGTTTGGCATTACTGGAATAATTTGCTCTGTGTCATCAACCATTTTATTATTCTTTAGCTCTAAGAATTTCGTCTTGCTAATATGTCCTAAACGTTGATGCCACAAAGTATAATTATTTTGGGCACTGCTGCATGCTTGGTAATTCGGGTGAGTCATGTTAACAGACGCTACAAAATCTACAGCAATTAAATTATTGGTTGACCTACCTTTCATTATTACTGTACCGTCTTTTATGATTTTGGCTCCATATTTGTCGAAAATTATTGTCAGTCCCGCCCTTTGCATCTTTGATACTGACAATAAGTTGTATGGGACCTCACTGCAGAACAGTACGTCCTCCAAGACTCCTTGAACGCCCGTGTCACTGGTAACACGCAGGGTTCCCTTTTTGGTAGCTGAAATAAATGCACCATCCTTAGCTACTGAAATTTTAAGTGGGGTTAGCAGATTCGTATAGTCAAGGAAAAGATCATCCCTGTTCGTTATGTGATCCGATGCTCCAGAATCCAACAAAAAGATTATTTTGTCCTCTTGATCCTTTTCTTGATATTGTCCCGTCATAAATGCAAATCCGTCATAATTTGTCGATGTGGATGGTTGCTTAGTATCAATGTCCTGAACTGTTTTTGTCCTTTCCATAGTTTTAGGCTGGTTCATCATTATTTTATGCGCGCGAATTAGAAACTTCCAAACGCTGTATTTTTTCACCATTGAAAGGTTTTATGTTACTTTTCATTTTTACACCATCCATTTTTTATTACGGTATTTCAAACTTCCGAGTTTTTAATTTAGTCCCAATGTTTTCTTTGCGTATACTGGACCCAGTAACCTATTGGTATTATGGGGCTATGATTCGGATAAATAGCAAACACCGTTTATAGTTTAATTGAGATTTTATTTTTATATATATGTCACTTGAAAGCAATATCGACCGACTCCTAGCACTGACAGTACGATAAAAAGAAACATAAAAAGATGGCCTTACTTTTGCATATTTAAATCGATTAATAAGTAATCAATTGATTTTTGCAAATGAAATAATAAATCCAACAATAATAAGGTGGAGACACATCTAACAAAACTGCGCCTGCAAACATTACTGTTGAACTGTTATAGTATTTGCAGGCGCAGTTCTGTAAGATGTTTTTGAACACTTATAGGGTCCCTTTCGACATCCTTCGGGTATGGAACCTTAAAAAGTGGTCGTTATCCCTGTTGTGTATTGCGCAGTCACTGTTTTTAACAGATTTAATAGAGCAGTAGCTTTGTTTGATGGCGTCCATATTGATTGAATAAGTGTCGATGGAACAATGATGTGCTCTAGATACAGTTGTAAGTCGATAACCTGGTGAATAAAAGGGCAATGTCTTAAGCGAAGAAAGTTACGAGAAATGTGGGTTGCAGACCGAAGACTATCATTAACTTAGTTTAGCTTAGCTCGCATAGCAGATGCAACTTTTCATACTTGTGTAGTCTGAAATAATACTGTTTGCAATCTGCAATCAAGAAGAAAACATTTATTCTGGCCCCACACTAGGATAACCTGTGTCGTGGGAACCAGAAACAGCAATAGAACAAAATTTTCGCTCTGGACGGGATTCGAAGCAGAACCTTTCGCATAGATATACAGCAATTAAGCCATTAAGAAATGTACGGTCTAGCAACGCGTACATATTCCGTGCGCTTCATTCACCTGCTTTTTATATCTTAGGTTGCATTTCATAGTATTATTTAGTTACCAATTAACAGCAAAATAAACTACTCGTGTCTACTTGGTGCTCATCTTTAACTACCAAAATAATCCTCAACTACTTCGGGTGTACGAGCCAACTATCCCCAGTGTGGCCCATACATCTTTTTGGTCCTTCGAGCCTACAGCGACATCGGCGCACTGTTTTAAGTTCTTGGTTTCGAAAGGTATTCATTTGGTGTATCTTATTATCGTTGTTTCGGTAACGTATCGGTTCGCTAGCCTCCCACCAGCGGGTCTCACTAGTCGAATTGAGAAGACGCATATACCGTAACAGGGATTGTGAGTGCAACATAAAGGGATCTTTCAATTCGGGAACAGCAAACCCTGACTATCGGTGAAGAACTACTAACTACTGAACATCTGCGGCAGGACTTACAACCCTATACGCATAACTACGTGTTCAAAATAACTACTGGAGCTACATACAAAGCTACAGGATAACTACTGAACATCTGCGGCAGGACTTACAACCCTATACGCATAACTACGTGTTCAGAAATTTCTACGAGAAGAACAACTACTACTTTTCTTCAACTACAACATAACTACGGGTGTCGGGATACGTCGTTAAACCACGGTCCGCGGCTACGACTAATTACGGCGTGAGGAGTCGTGTAGGCCAGGAGATCTTTCGCACCAGTTAATTCCGATAGGAAGATTTTTCTTTCTTCGACAACTGCCTTCGGGACATTAACAACGCGCATGCTTTAATAAAGAAGAACCATGAAACCGAACTTTGATGAAGTTATTACACGTCAAGAGAAAACTTATTAAGACATCAAGAAAATCTGCGTGAACTTCAAGAAAGATGGGGTATCAAGGAAAACCCTCGAATACTTGAGTAAACGCATAACGGCTCTAGAGACTCACTGGAAAGATTTTCTAGAGAATGATGCCATCCTGCAAACATTGGAGGATAAAGACATCACTTACTTCGTCGACAACGTCTTCGAAATAACTAAAAGGAGTTACGAAGAAACAATGCAGGCTATGAAACTTCGCAAAACTACACCAGCACCAGTGGTGCAATCTCCAAAAATAACTATAACTGGAGAATCATCCTTGGGGACCTTCGGGCTTCCCAAATCATCACCTTCGCCGCCCCAAGGGACTGATGATAAGTCGACGTCTGAAAAGGACGAACTTCTCCGTCAACATCGAGCTGTATCCAAGATCAACTTGGAAGCGATGACCGAAAAATGGGATTAAGAAGACCACCTCAGCATCCTGAAAAACAAGTGGGAATCGATCGATAAAATCCACTGGAAACTGGACAACTTACTACAAGGTTTCAATAAAAACTACGATAATGAATTTTCCAGATGGGAAGAAACTTACGATAGCTACAGACGAAAGATTCAGCAGAAGATATGGGAGAGTACGCATTACCAAAAATCGACACCAAAAATCGAACTTCCAGAGTTTAACGGCAATTATAGTCAATGGATTTCCTTCAAAGATCTTTTCCACGAAACTATTCATTCCAATCCACTGATATCTAAAACACAAAAGATGCAGCATTTGAAGACTAAACTAAAGGGAGAAGCTGAGAGAATCGTACAACATCTGAGCGTCAGTGCAGAAAACTACGAGTCTCGCTGGGAGTTGTTAAATAATCTTTATAACAATACGAGACAATGCTCTTTAACAGTTATAACAATGCTCTTTACGTCATACGTTAACACTATCCTGAACCAACCATTCATTCACCAGCCTAATGCTTACAACCTGAAAAAGCTTCACGACACTGCGCTGGAATGTCTGAGTGCTCTGAATAACATCGGGATAGAAACTGCGACGTGAGACCCTCTCATTGTTCACTTGGTTCAACAAAAATTGGATGCTGCGACTTACAGCGAGTATGTGAAAAATTTGGTCTCTCCAAGAGAACTGCCTGACCTGGAAGATTTTATCAAATTCCTGGAGACAAAGTTCATGGCATTTGAAACACACGATAATCGCCATGATAACCATCCAAAAACTTCGTCTTCACAACAAAATACTCAGAAAAATCATAACGATCGGGAGTCATCAAACTATAAGAAGTATGAAAAGGAGTCGAAAACCTATCACGCGGCATACAAGAATTGTCCAATCTGCAAAACTAATCACCTTCTGATGTTTTGCCCCAAATTTCGTGAAATGAACTGCGACGACCGGAAACATACAGTTGCGAAATTGCGGCTCTGCAAAAATTGCTTGTTCAGTCACGGAGACAAGCAATATACGTCAACGAAAACTTGCTTGACTTGTAAGGGTTTCCATCACACGATGTTATGTGACAAGCAAAATGGGTCATCCAGAGGAAGCCAAAGTTCATTCAACCAGAAACTTCGCAACAAGTATCAACGCATGTCACCTACGAGTTAAAACTGGGGACGGAACTTACGTAACTTTGAGAGCACTCGTGGATCAAGGATCTCAAGTTACTCTCATGACTGAGAATGCAGCTCAGCGATTGCGGCTTCCACGGCAGAAACTAAGCGCTGTGATATCGGGAGTCGGAACTACTATGGGGAATTGCAAGTGAAAACTACTCCTGTATTGCAAATCCATCCATAATAACAACTACGAGTTTCAACTAGAAGCACTTATTATGAAAAAAATAATAAGTAACTTGCCCAACTCAACCTTCAACAGACGTGCGTGGAATCTTGGTAGGGTTGTTTTTCTGTTGAATGTCACAAAGCAGTACTGACCTTGACGCCGTGGACCGGAATTCGAAAGCTCAATTCGAGGCAGGAATACGGGATGAGGAACACCAGGGGGGGGGGGAGTTGAATCTTACTCTCGTCGCAGCCCGCTGCTGTCGCCGTCGTGATGCTTGCCGACACAAAGGGTCGCTGTCCGAACGCGACGAATTGATCACCGAATCACTTCACCTTCCACGAAGCACTCACTCCGATGACGTGAAATCTACTTATTTCCCGACGATTGTTCCGTGCTTATTATAATTGACATTCAACCAAGCTTCCCGATGTTGGCGCCGACTTTATTCCATGTGCAAAAAATTAACCTCTAACTCGTCATTTCGTTTCTATGCAAGTGACAGCTAGTGATGTCCCGATCACTCGCGGTCGATCCGCGCAACGAAAAAACCGGTGCGTTCCGAAGCATAAATATTAAACAGTCACCCGCCCGGACAGGCCCGAACCTGTTCCTAATCAATAGGAAGGCGAGAAAGTGTTGCGACCGCTCTCTTGAGGACCGAGTCCCCCACCTTGACTTCTGCTGATCGAGGCGTGCCATCCCAACCCGTGTACAAATTGACGATCCGTCCTCGTCTCCATCTCAATGATGGCAGGTTCGCATCCTTAATCAGCACCAAATCACCGACTTGAGGGGGGCTCGTCCGGTCAGTCCACTTAAGGCGCTGCTGCAAGATGTGCAAAAGTACTCAAGGGACCACCGTTTCCAAAAATCTTGAGCCATCTGCTGCAACATTTGCCACCTAGTTAACCGACTTAACTTAACATCACCGAATGGGTATTCTGGATATGGGCATTCAACCAAGCTTCCCGATGCTGGCGCCAACTTTATTCCATGTGCAAAAAATTAACCTCTAACTCGTCATTTCGTTTCTATGCAAGTGACAGCTAGTGATGTCCCGATCACTCGCGGTCGATCCGCGCAACGAAAAATCCGAAGCATAAATATTAAACAGTATTAATATATAACATATAAATACATATTAATGTAACTTTAATAGAAAGTTGGTGCTTCTTTAAGCGATTTAAAAATATTTAGCGATGGACTGTCTCTTATGGTGCAAGGAAGTTCATTCCACAATCGTATGGCCCGAATTCTGAACCCTTGAAAGGCTGCAGTGGAACGTTTGGAGCTTTGAGCATAGACGGCATGTGGGTTCTCCGAGGCCTGCTGATGCAAGACATTCAAAGCTATCACGCAGGGTGTTAGGATACCGTGGATTCCACAGGATATCATAGAGGAAACACAAGATAGAAGAGTCCAGTCTTAGCCGAATCGGCAGCCACTTCAACTCCTTGCGATAAAGCGAAACGTGGTCGTACTTGGGCAATCTGAAGATGAACCGAATCCCGAGATTTTGAAGTCGTTTGAATTTTTTCATGTTGTACAATATAATCTATAATATCATTATATGTATGATCGGAGAGTTTTGCGCTATTTTCCCTATATTTAACACCTTAATCTCCTATAGGCAATTTAATTATATTGATGAGTATAAAGTAGTCTTCTGGTAATAATTGCTGGGCACATAAGGAACCGACATTTCACTGAGGAATTTCGTGGCAAAAAATGCTAAAAGCCTTACTGAGAGGCATATGGTAAACCGTGGAGCTGCGAATAGCATCGAGGAAATTGTTAAAATACCGCAGAGAATGAACTTTTGGAGCAGAAAGCTGCAGAGATTTGAAAAAACTAATATGGGAGATAGAAGGTTTAAAAATGCTGACTCAAATAACTTCATAAGTTTAAAATTACATGAAAGTGAAATAAAAACAAGAAAGTACATGTGCTCTTACGTGTATGGTCAACCCTTGAGGCTTGATAAATACATCGCTTCTTTAACTCTACTGTTATACAATAAAATCGTCATGCGAGGAATTTCCTTATGACAGAAAATAGTTTGAGGCTCAATAACTGAACCTATCAAAATGGAGTCTCCGCTTAAAAATAAACAGATTATCAAACAACGGATCTGCGGTACATATCACGCTGTGATAACAAGGAGCTGAACAGTGAAATAACTTGAGCTTACGATAATCCATCTAACATCTACTCTGTTTTGCTTGAACTGATACGAAAACATCAAATGCACACATTTACACAAATGACAGCTATTCCGTCATGACCTAAACAAGACAAATGCATTGTAATTTTTTTGAAAAAATTACCGATTTGGAAAATTGTTTTTTTTTATAGGTTTTACCTTCCGACTGGTACAATTTTCATCAGGTCAGGACTTGATGATGCTATCTTAGAGAAATCGATGGAATGTTGAAATCAGTTTCCTATATGAAAATTACACGCAAAAATAGGTAAACAAAAGGGAATTTTTTTATTTTATTTTTAATGTTATTATTACAGGAGTTTAGTAATATTTTCTATAATTTTCTTGGTCTCGGAGCTCGGGCTGCCCCGCGGGGCTCTGCGCGGGAGCATGCGTCAGTCTGCTTCGACGCGATGCGACGGGTATTTGTTTTCTTTGTCTAATTCTCAATGCCATTGGCCCATGTTCAGCCCCTAATGACGCCACTTACTACCCGTACGTCTTTTGTATCACATAGGCGGTATTGAAGTCGGTTTTTTCTTTAGTTTTACTTTTTGTTTAGGGGGGGTGGGGGGGTGGTATGTTCACCTATGTTCACCCCCCGGTGATATCGCTCTTCATCGAGTTTTGGCATATCGCATCTACCTTCTCCATTATCGTTCACGGATCCATGTAAAAATGTCACAGTCGGACTAAGTATTTCCCACAAATTAAAAAGTACTATTTAAGTGACCATTATCTTGAGTCGAGGTGTAAATGAAGTGTGAAGGAATGCTCCACGTTAGATTAGAGGCGGAAAAGATACATTTTTTTCTAATTACCTTATTAAGAAGCTTCTGGTGTGGAACGTGTCTATATAGGGTGTAGTTGAAGATAAACTTTGTATTTATCTGTAGGTATAGTTTAAAATGTGTGATTATTTCCTGAATAAATTACAATAATTTTCATTCGTTATTGAAAACACAATGTTTTTGACGTGCATGAGAAACACAATAATGTAAAATGTAAATAAAAGTTGTTCGCTAAAACTAAAATACTGAAAAAACTGTAGTAGTTAAAGATCATACTTACTACAGTTTTTTTAGTAGTTTATATTTTATAGTATTTTTTATGACGACCTCTGTGGCGCTGCGGTTGTGGCTTTGCCTACCATGCGAGAGGTCCCGGGTTCAATCTCGGTAATAGGGGTAATGTGAACAAGTCTGACTTAATTAAATATTTAGACAAGCTCTGTTCTTTAAAAGTAAAACAAATTGTTATGTTCACATTCCCTTACAGCGACAGCCTGCCACAATCAGAAAACAATTCTTAGATATAAGCTGAATATGACCTTATAATAATATACATGTAATGGATACTAACAATTTTGTTAGTAGAAATAAATATTATTTGACTAAAGGTAAATATTACCTTCCTAGTTATTATAAAAGACAAGTAGCAAATTCGTTGTCCTATTATTTTAATATAATAGCCAAAAATTTGGCTACACATAATGCCTCTATTGAGCATTATACTGATGTTTCAAACAAAACCTTGGAAGCTTTTCCAAGTCATTTAAATTAGATAAAACGACAATAGAGGAAGTCTCTAGCCCGTCAAATAATATTAATAAAGTACATTATAAAAAATTAAAAATTCAATATTGTAAAATAAATGCATAGTTTACTAATCTGGTCCACCAAAATATTTAAGGTATTAGCAGTAAATTATTAGAGTGGGAATTGTACATGAACTCTTTTAATATTGATATTTTATGTCTAACAGAACATTGGCTAAAAAGCCATGAGCTCATGTTCAATTTCAGTAACCACCAGGTTGGTAGTTCTTTTTGCAGATCACATGCTGTTCGTGGAGGCTCTCTAATATTTCTAAATAAACACATAAAGTTCAAAAATCGTAATGACATAGTATGTTTATCAGTTGAAAGCCACATTGAAGTAGCATGTGTTGAATTGGAGCGCATAATTGTAATAAGCGTTTACAGCCCACCATCAGGTTCATTTGATGTTTTTGAAAAAGTCATGGATGACATATTATTTAAAGTATCAAAATCTAATAAAACTCTTAAGATATGTGGAGACTTCAATGTAAATTTATTAGAAACTTACTTCCTTAGTACGAGACTAACTAACTTATTTAATTCTCACAACTTAAAGCCACTTTTCATGGAACCTACTCGAATAACTGAAACCTCAGCAAATTGTATAGACAATATATTTGCTTATCCAAATGAAAAAATTGTACTTAAAAAAATTATAAGTAATTTAAAGTCAGACCATTTAGGTCAATACATTAGACTAGAAATCCAACTTAAAACAAGTTCTACAAGAAAGATACCATACATACCTGTGACTGCACATCGGTTTGAAAGGTTTAAATTGAATTGGGATAGCAAACTACCTATCAATTACTCTAATAATAACCCTAATGAGTCATATTGTAATTTTTTTTACAAATTCAGCAATGCGTTCAATGCAGTATTTACTACCAGATCGATTGTGGTCTCAGACAAACTTAACTTTAGTAAGTGGGCCACAGTAGGTATACTTAAAAGTAGACAAAATTTATATAAATTATATAGTGAAAAACAATGGAATCATAGTGAAAAGTTCATGGATAAAGTAAAAAAGTACTCAAAAATCTTTAAAAAAGTTTGTCAAATTGCAAAATCAAATTATATCAGATCTAAAATAAGAAAAAGTGATAAAAAAATTAAATCAACTTGGGATATAATTAAAAGTGAGACTGGAAAGGTCAGTATTAAAAACAATGAATATGAATTAAAAATTAATGATATTACTTTCAAAAATGATATTGATGTAGCTAAAGCGTTTGATTTTTTTTTACTGACATCCCAATCTCTACTACAAAGTCTTTAGACTCTTCCAAAGTAGTCGCTGAATCTTTGCTAAAAGACTATGTACCTAGATGTGAAAATCAATTCTCGTTTAATTATGTAGATGATAAAGATATTATTAAAGCCTTTAAATCAATAAATGTTAAGAAAACTGCAGACCTCTGGGATATTTCTGTTCATGTTGTGAAGCCCCTAATAAATGTTATTGCACTTGATTTAGCTTTCATATTTAATGCATCTATTGAATCTGGCGTGTTTCCTGATTTAATGAAACACAGTAAAATAGTACCTTTGTTTAAATCCGGTAGTACATCTGACCCTTCTAACTTCAGACCGATATCGGTATTGCCTACATTTAGTAAAGTATTTGAAAAAGTAATTTTAAATCAACTTCTTACACATTTCAACACCAACAACATGCTCCACTGTAAACAATTTGGTTTTACACAAGGCAAATCAACTACTGATGCCGGTATTGAGTTAATATTACTTATATATGATGTCTGGGAGGAGTCGCATGATGCTCTAGGAGTATTTTGCGATTTATCTAAGGCTTTTGATTGCGTTGACCATGGGACATTGATCAGGAAATTACATCACTATGGAATTAGGGATAACTCTTTAGATCTTCTCTCTTCTTATCTAAATAACAGGATACAGAGAGTTGACATTAATGGAAAACAATCTCCAGGGTCTGTTGTTACTATGGGTGTACCGCAGGGTTCCATACTCGGGCCATTCCTGTTTTTGGTTTATATTAATGACCTGCCACATCTTGTCAGAGATAATCATGAGATTGTACTGTTTGCAGATGACACTTCACTTTTATTTAAATTGAAACGACGCAGTTTGAACTTTGACGATGTGAATAATGCAATCTCAAAGGTAGTCAATTGGTTTAGTGCTAATAATCTTTTACTGAACAATAAAAAACTAAATGTATTCGGTTTATACTCCCCAATGTTAAACAAGTCTCGGCTAATGTTAATGTTAAAGGTGAAAATTTAGAAATTGTAGATAGCACGGTATTCCTAGGAATCACCTTAGATAATAAGCTTCAGTGGGGCCCACACATAGATAAGCTATCAAAAAAACTCAGTTTCGCAGTTTATGCAGTTAAAAAAATCCGTCTTTTTACGGACGTGGAAACAGCTGGACTAGTTTACTTCAGCTACTTCCATAGCATTATGTCTTACGGCATACTGCTGTGGTGGAACACTGCAGACATTAACATAATATTTGTGCTGCAAAAGAGGGCTGTTCGTGCAATCTAGAATGTGGGTCCCAGAGAGTCACTGCGTTGTAAATTTAAGGAAATTAACATTATGACAGTGCCGTGTCAGTATATTTATGAAAACCTAATGTACGTCCACAAAAATATTGTTAAATTTCCTAAGAATAGCGACAGGCACAATGTCAACACTAGAAATAGGAATAAACTAGCTATACCTACTACTAGGCTCCATAAGGTTAATGTATCTTTTAAAGGGCAATGTATTCGCTTTTACAACAAAATACCGACTGAGTTACAAAAATTGTCTGTAAATAAATTTAAAATGTTGTTAAAAATCACTTATGTAAAAAAGGTTACTACAAAATATCAGATTATGTAGAAGACAAGAAAGCTTAGGAAGGTGTTTGCTCCAATTCTGTAAAAAATAACGTATAATGCTGGAGGTTTCTAGTCGCCTCTTTGCCTCCAGCATCTAAAACATTGAGGTGACGGAATTCAAATTGAGTTCTATATTTCCCTTTAACTTATACATGTGTTAGTTTAAGATTTGACATTCTCCAAATGTTACCTATGTGTTTCTTAAGGAAATAAACTCTTTTTGAATTTTGAATTTTGAATCCCCGGTTGGGGGTAACAAAAACCCTGGTCTTGGATGTTTATATGTTTGTGACGTCGCTGTTTCTCGTTCCCACCACGCAGGGTATCCTAGTGTGGGGCCAGAATCAATGTATGTGCCGGCATGTAAATGTTTATGTTTATATATTCTTTTTAAAGTCACTTTTATTCATATTTTACATTATTTTATCTCTCATTCATATTTTCTGATATTGGTAATTTATTCGTAGTACATTTTTTTCCGGTAAATTAATGGTTAATTTATTCACATGTGAATGTTGTTGAAAAACTCACTGAAATTCCCATATGTTAATAGAGTTGGCGTTTTAAATATGCAAGAATTGAGCCCCAGGTACAAGGTTGCAAGGTTGAAAGTTTTTTTTTTAATTACCCAATAATTTGGCGGGTCCTGATTCAGTGTGTCGTTTTAACTCATCAGAAGCTAATAACTTAAAATAAAGACCGCATAAAGATTGGGATTCAATTGCATCATTATATATTTATGTATTTCGATTAAAATAATGGTGGGGAAAGTGATTCGTGAAAATTGTTCTCGGATCGCAGTGAGTGAGGAAACCGTAGAAGGTATATTTTTACAGTCGAAAGCTCTAAACACAGTTTTAATTTTAAAACAGAAAGGTGCAGATCGATTTCATAGTGAGAGTAGTTCAGAATAATAACTGTCTTGTCCCTAACAACCCCTTAAAATATGTTACATTTTCTGTTACACCCTGTATTTGTCGCCAACCTATTCTAATCACCAAAGCGCCAATCTGAAGCCTAAGCTACGATCAATACGGGTATAGTAATTTGAAGACAATGATATAGTTAGGTTGGGATGTCCCTCGCCAATAAAAATATTTACTGGTGGTCAAAATGTATTTCCAATAACAACACAAAGGTAGGGTCCTTTCCATGCCATGGTGATAAAATTTAAAACCTATAACGGAAAAGTGCGCCGGTGGTAACAGAATATCTTAATACCTAAACTTAGGTTAGAAACAGTCGCGGTAAAATGGGGGGGGGGACATGCGGGTCGTTGACCTCGCAATCGGGGTCCTAAAATGATCGCTATGGGACGTCACGCCATTCAGTCTATCTATCTTGAAGCGGCTGGCCCGACCTCGTCCCAGCAGCGGCTCCCGACAGCTCGCAGAGCAACGCAGCGAACGCTTCGTGGGCTTGTATTCACAAGGCGGGCAACGCCTCGCAAGCCCCGCTGGTGAACTCCTCCTGCACAGAAAATGGCGGATATCTCCACGCCTCGTTTCCTTTCCTCCTTGGTCTGGGATTGCACGGCTTCGGGTCAACATTTGTGTAGCCTTTCAGGCAGGGGCCGACACTATGTCGCTCCTTAGGCGAAATCTCCGTATATAGACGGCCACAAAACAAGCCCCTTTTTCTAGAAGGCGGGTTACCAACTTGCAACGACAAGAAATCAGAACTGTCACTTTTCCAGACAAAAACAGAACGGAGTTTAGAACATCAAAAAATAATTTAAATAAACGAATACCCAAAGGTTTTTGGTGCACAACGAACATGCAACATGCAAAATAAATTACTTTGTTATGCTGTTCACTGTGAAGAACCTAAATGAACTTAGTTAAAAAAGTGGGCTACAATATACGATTTGGCCTATGGAGACAGTGCGGAATTATGATAATATATAAAATGAGTTTGTGTAACAGGCTAACATCAAATCAAAATCATATTTTTTTGTCTCTTCTCTACATGGACTACTGTGGGAGAGGGAGGGCGAAGAACTCCCACAGATTGATTTTTAATTCTCTTTTAAAATTGGTTGTTTTTAACTAATACAAATATTACAATATTAATTATAATAAATACTATGGACGAATTCATATTTACAAAATTATTGACAGCGAGGTCTGTTTTGAGTTAGATCAGTCATTTATGTAATCTTGAACATTGTAATATCCCTTTTAGACAGTCTTTGTAAACTTGGGCACGGTTGTGCTGAACGTGGGCTCAACTGTGCTTCTGCCACCCCATATGGGAAAAGGCATGACGCTATATTGTTGTTTATTGTATTAAGAAAAAGATTAAAAAACTCTGTTCTTAAATATATTTATACCTATTTCTGTCTCCATCTATGTTGATCACCGCTCACTCACTGGTTTGGAACAATAACATTTTACAATTAAATCGCCATTCGATACATGAGGTGATTCAATCGAGTCGTTTGTAGCGTTCGATTCGATTCGGTTTATATTTACGAGCCGAAATCGTTGATAAAATGTTATGGTATTTTGCTGCTGGTGCTGTGATATGCATATTGTGAGGTATTTATATGGTTAAACACACACAAAACCGAATCAAACTACCGATAGGAAAAATATATAAAATATTATAAATATTAGATGTTTTTAAATTAGTGTAGCATGACAGGGGGCTAGCCCATCCATCGCCGCATCGTATCTTCTTTGACTCATCGAGGCGATACATATATTGTCCGAAACAGCATATTTACTGCCACCTCGGAGGCACTGGGAGGCCACAGACATCACTCTCATACCCTCCTACATCATGGAGGAATAAAATACAATTGTAATTATCCAAGCCTCCATACTGATTTACATCCAGTGACGGGTTCATAAAGAAGCTGATGGTTTTCGGATGCGTCGGCCGATTTGTTGCTTGTACAAAGAGGTTGATGAGATATGAATATGATTGAGCAGTTGGTCGACGGGTCGACCGAGTGATTGGGTGATTCTTCATGTCATTTGGCTTCGAGAAGAACCATTTTGTAGGGCTAATTCCGATTTAAATTCTACATTTAAATACCAGATAGTAAGGCGTTCAATTACCTAAAACAATATTTCAGTACGATTTGGTGTGATAAAATAATATGTAATAATATGAACATACATATCATATCGATTATGGCACATCGACAATGATCAATATAATATTGTTTGTAGTATATATTAGTCGTAGTATTTAGAGTTTTATTGTATGCGCAGGTCTTCCCCCGCTCAACCATCAACTTTCCTACCATCTTGGTTTGCTTTAAGAAATCTCTTTTGAGAGATAAGCTCGCCTTTGTACATGTTTTTTCTATTATAAGTTATCTGTATGTCTGTTTTGTGTAGTACAATAAAGAATTTACGTAAATTACGATTATGTTACACTAAAAATAATGTCATTGAGTCAATAGTTATTGAAAATGTTATAAACGGTGTAATTTTTATATTAAAACACATCAAAATACCCAGGAATCCGAAATGCCGACAAAATTATAACATACGCGATCGTTTACCACAACCTTGAATTAAGCGTGGGGTACTTGATCTATATAAAATGCGGAGAAATCATATAATAATAGTGAGCCGAACCAACGATATGATAATGTTAAAATTAAGCAATAACACTTCTGACGGCGGTTCGACGCACTCGATTCGTTTTCGATGCGCGCGCATAAAATTTTATGAACTATTTTTCGAGTAAGCTCCACGGTGGAGGCGGGAGCGATTTTGAATGGACTTATAAACCACTAAAGGAGACGAGATAAATAAAGGCTAAAGTAACGTTAGGCACCTGTCAAAGCTATGAGTTGGTCTCCCTTCCGTTACCAAGCGAAACAAAGAGAAGAAAAATGACACATGGCTACTGTTGACAGATGTCAAATGCGAAGTTTTGGGGAAACATTATTTGTTAGATAGTCTAAGATCGATATTTCAAGGTTTGGTTGATGGCCGAATATGTGTATTTTTTTCATAATCCAGTTTGAGGTATGGGTGACTTACTCTATGACATAGGTACATTTGTTTTTGCATGCTTATTTTATGTTGTTCATGTGCATTCTTGTAATTCATTCATTCGTTCATCAATCACCTTTTTATAATCAGTGCGAAACCATTCACCTCTTCTTTTCTGAATATAAGTATAGGTGATACTTACAGAGACAAAAACTCAATAAAGAACATTTTAGGACCTATTGGTCTAATTGTTTGTCCTTTGCTTCTCGACCAAGACTAAACGAACAACTTAGAATACACCCATGGCCCTTAAATGAGGAGGATGTAACAATACTCTGAACAACCTTCTATTGCCTATCATCCCTACACATATCTCGTAGTGAGAAAGAAACGCTGTATTAAAAACTCTTCAACCTTACAATAAGACCACACAGCCACCGCTCAAAGGATGCGCTTACGCACCTTTATGGCCGTGCTACCACCGAAACGTGTATAACTCGCCCAAATTAAGTGTCATAAATGTTAACGTATAAACAGTAAAGTTAAATTTGCGAATCACAATTCGATCAAATAGGTACTTGGAAGATACGGCTGTAGGTTTTGTAAAACGAATTGGTGGAGAAAATCATGAAATTCGTTTGGGAAGGACTACTGTGAACTGCGAACTTCTTGGTTCTTTTGAAAAAATTGACAGTTTCAAAATAGTTATATTTGTTGACAGTTTTATCAGTACAGTCGATTGTTGAATTGAGTCTGGCTCATAGTTTATACACTAAACTTAAAAAAATCCTTATTGGGTGCATTTTGTTTATTTATTTTGCTATGCAATTCTGATAAAAATACCCTTTTTAAAATCCTATATTGAAAAAAGGAAACAATTTGTCTAATTCCTTAACCTCAGAAAGACCACAGAAATTTTGAAGAGATTTGAACGTCATGCCATGATAGTAAAACTCAAAACCTATAAAAAATGGAAAATGGCATCTTATGATGCCGTGGGTGGGTCGTTGAGACGCTGGACACCTTGATGGCGGAACATAGAATTTTACCTTCAGATTACTTTTAGAGGCAAATGAATTCAAATCAGGCTTCTAGTCAAGAATAGAGGACCAACAGAGCAATTTAAGTTTTTTATAACGATAAAATAAATAATTAGTACAAATTATAAAAAAAATATCAACAGATTTTGTGATCATTTCGGGAGACTTTTCTATCGAGGAATGAGATTACAATTATGTGCTACGAAATGGTTGTGACACTCATAATCAACTAGCTAGCTTAAAGAAACAACTGCGTTAATACTAATTTTCTGCGTAATTTTAATTTTACAAAAGATTGTTTTTGTATAATGCGTCGCCAAATTTCTTAGTTCTTAAATTACAGATTTATCACGCAGAGAAAAATGATTATATAAAAATAGCGCAAATATCCGAGCTTCCATCTAACAAGAGATCTCTTCCAGCAAACCTATTTAAATTGAGATATTTTGATTCCTTTCTTATTCCTGGTCCCAGGTTCGAATCCCGACTGGGGCGGAAGCAATGAAAAATCCCCAGGTCGTGGATGTTTGTGACGTCAGTGTTTCTAGTTCCCACGACACAGGGTTCCTAGTGTGGGGCCAGAAGCAATATTGTGCCTATATGTATGTTTTGTTATTTAATCTTCTTCCTAATAATAATTATATATAAAAAAATAATAAAAAAACATCTTCCTTTTGACTGAAATCGTTAAGTAATATAGGTCTTTTAATATAGGTTCAAATGTAGTGGATCGGAAGATCGGATTGGAAGATCGTAGTAGAAACCCTGCCCTAAATAAGACATTTCACCAATCCGTGCCCGTGATCCCCCTATAATTTTATACAGTTGCTTTTAAAATTGTTCTGTTATGCGAATTATGTCTAACTTCCGAACATATCCGAACCAATTCCGAGTAATTACGTCAATGATACAGCTGTGCAAAGTTTCAGAACTACGCATAATATATGCGCTTGGAGTATTTCTATGATAATTGGATGAAAACTGAAAGGTATCAAAATATCATCTTATTTATTATATGACAACATTTACCTCTCTAAGGCAATACGGTGAAATCTCCAAGATTTCTGGGCAACTTTTGCTGGAGAAGGCCTTAAAATCATCAGTCAGGTACTGGAGGCTGGATAAATAGAATTTGGTTTGCTTCTCTAATAGCAGTCTCACAAATTTCGCCAATCCCTACCATGAACCCACACTAGGATCCTAATAACAACAAACAAAACTCATCAGATGCCCTTTATACTCCCTAGATCTTGTCCTATTTCGTCACAACGGCCCTAAGTGCCGATCAGCTATCATAACTTGTCGGTCGATATCGTCCGATTGAGCCGAGACTGCCTAAACTGGTGCAACGATTCACGAGTCTCCTAATTCTCACGGGCCGCTCTACTGATGGATGGGGTGGTGGATATGGCAACATGAACACAAATAACTGTGAATAAAAAGAAACAACAACCTCTGATATAATATATTGAATTGAACTTTCAAAGTACTAAAGTTTTTTCGTCGGTGGTTAAAAAGTTTAAAATTTGGTTCACTTGTTAACCACAATACGTCATAGTAATTCACTCGCCCGGACGCAAGGTGGTAACTTTTGAACCACTCAATCGATTTTAATAAAGTATAGCTAAGAACCATCGCAGTAAAGTAAACCACCAATTGACAAAACCGCATTAAAATCCGTCGACCCGTTTGTGTGCCACAGAGACAGACAGAAAGACGCTTCAAACATTTAGCATCCCTCCCATTTGCGAGGGGTTAGCAAAACATGCGGACCTCTGTATGCGGACCGAAACGGTCATGGTTCAGCTTACAAGCGGAAGCTCCAGGTTCGAAGGCCGACCGGGGAAGAATTCTTGTTGGTATCCCTATTTCGTGACAATATCAGCAAGTAGAACGGAGTGTCAGATTTTTCTTCTCTGCCATGCAACGAGGAAAAAGTGACATAATTTTTATAATGGATTATTAAACAAAACTGGCTATTAGAATACTTTTCAGGCTACTAAAATACAGATCGAGTCACTAGTTGCTCAAGAGACTGTAGCTAAGTCAAAGAATTAGTCGCTTGGTAGTTGTAGATCGATCTTTATTTTTTTATTTTACTTGGGTTCGCCTACCTCAGAGCAATCTTCCTTAGCCTGTGCCGCCCTAGCCCAGTCCGGTAAAAACCTGTCCAGGTCGTGTCGCCATCGACGTCTTGGCCTACCTCTACGCCGGTATCCATCAGTGGGCACCCATTCGGTTGCAAGTCTGGCCCCATCTGTGGGGGTGCATGCGGCAAGTGTAGCGATTTTAATGCCACATCCACAACGACTAATCGCTACTACCTCCACTCGGGCGCTGGCAGATCTGTTTTAAATTGCTCAAAGGTTAAAGTCTAGACCGTGATCCAACCTGCTTACCTTATCCGTAGACGTCGGGAGGGTCGCCACGCTAAAAATGTTTACTTTGCGAAATTGTGAGAGCCTGAATCACTTTGTGGTTTTAGACTAGAGTGTACAAACTTGCTGTTGCTGGATGTAAAATGTAATGGTTTACATGGTAGCAGATACGACATAGAACTATAAGAAAAGTTTAGTTGGTTGCTAGAGATACATTTGGTGAGTCAGGCGCAATTTGTCGACTTCACAATTGCGAGTAGAGCATATCAATAGTGCGAAATCAAATTATTCTATATCGCAATTCCAACTAAAAGTTTACATATAGCAGGTAGGTATACCCTTGCCTCTGTCTCTTCTTATGGGAAATGGCGTGAAGTCATTTATTGCTATAGTCTATACGGGTTAGCACGACAATAGCTGTCATAGACCCGACTGATATTGCGAACCGAATTATACATGGTAACCTGGTAACGGTCGGTAAACATGGTAAGGGTCGATGACCGCTACCATGATACACTAAACGACGGTAATTTCGCTCGTTGCACGCCCACATTAAGTATCGCTAACCCAATCGAGAGCGTACAGTGGAAGATAGGAGTCAATGCCCGCTATTGCCAACTAAATCCAAAAAGACTATAAAACATAAATATTTACATACATACATACATTGCGTCTGGCTCCACACCAGGATACCCTGCGTCGTGGGAACTAGGAACAGCGACATCACATACATATAAACATCCATAGCTATAACTATAGCTGCACCCTGTGATTTTCTGGTGTAGAATTGTGTATTTTTAGAATGTGATATTATAAGGCCAGGAGGGGTGGCAGTGGCACAGTTATCACTGATTCAAATTCATTTATCCGGAAATTAATCCAAGACAGGACTTGCAGTTCATCAGATGCCTCTCCAACATTATCCCGATCAAACGAGGCTACACTTGTAAAAAGCAAAAGATTATCAATTCGTATTAATTAAAACCTGTGTAATAATATCACCTAATGAGGCAGCACAGATCATACTGTATTTGCAATTAGTTCATCACAAAAACACGTACAAGCCCTACTTGGATACGTAATGACTCCACATGAGTGCATACAAAATCCTGCACTTTTGATGGAACTTACCAGGAAAGGTGTAGAAGCGATTTTTGCTTGAGACCAGTGAATTATGTAGTGTAATGTGTATCAGTAGGGAACCGTTTGTGGAGATAAATATTTATCACATGCACGTAATAAAATGTCAATAAATCATTGGTGTTAAGGCTGTGTTCATGCGAAATAGGAAGGAGTTACAATATTAAAACAAATTGAATCAGTCGGTGTTGACGATTAAAATACTATATGTAATTGATTTTGAGACGTTAGTCTCAACTAGACTTTTCGTGACTCGTTTGCTTGATGTGTGTTCATATTTTAAAGAAGTCATGATTTCCTTAAATAATACCTCCTGGCGTTAGCAAATGTCCTATGGTAATGCCCATTTCCTCAATAATTGTCTAAAAAATCTTATCACTCTCAGAACATTTACCTATCCCTTGCCTTGCATTATATATAACTCACTAGGTTGAATGAATGAGTGGATTATCTTTTCATTACAGATGTAAAGACAGTAAAGTGAAGCATTGGACCAAAACAAAGTTTTGCAAATGGGAATTATGCAAATTATACAATATCTGTTAATTTATAAGGTCAATGTCAATTCTATTCAATTATCATTATATATATTATTTTTTTGCAAAAATACTTTCAAACGAAAAAATAAATACAAGACAACCTTATCATGTATTCTTCTCGCAGAACCTTCCACATTCTCGCATCACCAAATAGATCATTCAGCGGTGTTGCCATATGAAGCAGAGACTTTATTAAAAAATAAAACTAGCGTCAGTAAGGTTTATATAAAATTTCATCATGTATATCCCCAGGACATTATCAAAACGTTTGGTTTTCTTAACTTTAAAAATACTGAAGACCTGTGGGATATATCAGACAAAGTCATTGGTTCAGTAATTCAAGTTACACTTTATTCAATAAATGTGTTGACGATGGGGCTTTCCCAGACCTCATGAAACACAGTAAACTGATACCTCTGATCAAGTCGGGAGATAAGTGTGATCCTTCAAATTTCAGACCAATATCTGTTCTTCCAACACTAAGTAAAATATTTGAAAAGATTATATTCAATCAAATGCTCTCACACTTCAACCGTACAAAACAACTCCACGCCAAACAATACGGTTTCACAAGATGTAAATCGACTACGGATGCAGGTATCAGCCTTATATCTCATATTTATTCTGCATGAGAGGCCGCACAGGATGCTATCGGAGTTTTTTTGCGATCTGTCGAAGGCATTTGATTGTGTTGATCAAATTACGCTATTAATGAAATTAAATCATAACGGAGTTAGAAATAAAGCGTTGGATCTACTAAGATCTACCTAAGCAATAGAATTCAAAAGGCAGAAGTTAACGGCGTTAAATCTGATGGATCGGGTGTAAAAACTGGCGTTTCACAAGGTTACATATTAGGCCCTTTCTAATTCCTGGTATACATTAACGATTTGCCTATTATGGTGGAGAAATTGACTGGCGTAGTGTTGTTTGCTGATGATACTTCAATTGTCTTCAAAATTGAAAGACAAAAAGGAGATTTTGACGATATTAATGATACCTTGAATTGGTTCACAGTTAATAATTTATTGTTAAACGCTGGTAAAACCAAGTATATCAAATTCTCACTTCCAAATGTCAGGCAAGTTGAGACCACTTTAGTGTTAGACAACAGCTCGTTAGAATTTGTAAATGATACGAAGTTTTTGATAAGAGCTATAAGGGCTTGAAAATTGATTATGCGCGCGCAGGCACCAGCTGCTAGCGGGCGGCTCGCACCACACGGTGGCGCGCGGGCAGTCTCCGCTAGTCCGGGCACGGGACGGCCTCAACACCTTGTTGGCTGCAGCACCACCAATAATGATAAATTTGAAAAAATATCTAACTTTCGCGAGTCTTAACCGGAGCGCAATTAGTATGTGACTATTTCTTAGGTATATCTATTGCAAAATTTAGATAATGTTGTTTTTTTCGAAAATATAATGTAAATTATACGTTCGTCACTTCATTCTTCAGATATATTATTAACTAGGTAGTCCCCCTAACCTACAAGGCAACATTCGCACATTTATAGCCCGAATTTATTCGGTTTTTTTTTTTTTACTACCCCCCACTTTGCCTGGCCAGTGTCGGCCGGTCAAGCCTCCATTCCTTTGTCGTGCGAGGCAACGTGCACACACTTTATTTGAAATTCGTTATTCCAAATTTTTTATCTCAAGTAACTACTGAAGTGTAGCTTTGTACTAGAATGCCGAAACGTACGGCCGAAGAACAAATCCTACACTATAAGGAGAAGTTAAAAAAGATTGAGCAACAAGAAAATGAAAGGCGGAAACACATTTTGCCGATTTATTTCTCCACTGACGAGGAGGAAGAAAATTATGGTAAGTAGATACAATTACTACAACACTATTCAGTGACATTTAACTGTTATACTAAAAGCATATAGCCTGGATTCGCAATAGAACGATGGCGTGTCTGGGAGTTGACACCGAAGTCAACTAGTCTGGATTCAAAAAGAACGATGACTTTCCCGACAATATGTTCGTAAGTAGATACCTAATTACCGAAAAAATATGGAATTAGTGTAGCTACTTTTCACAGCGAACGGTGAGAAGCGAAAATGGCTTTTTCTTACCATACAAAACCTTACATAATAATTATGTTATATTTAAAATTAATTTACATATAAATACATTTTAGACGTTGTGGTCGATGAAGAGTTTCCGGACGAACCCACGCCTACACACGAAGTAGAACTCGAAGTTCTTCCGTGTAGCGAACCTGTGCCCATATCCGATAAGATCCTGGAGCCTAACGTAGCGGAGACGACTAATGCAACCGATATGATTCCCGCACCCAGCCTAGATCCGCTCATTCTCAGCGCATTAGGTGAGAAAACTGAAGATCAAGCAGAATTTGGTGAAACCATACACGAAAATCTGGCCCAATTATGGCTACCCCTTCTAAAAAAGGGTATGTCAAAGGATGCTAAGGAAAAAATCCTCAAAACATATCTAGTGCCTGAAAATTGCAAATTACTCCAGGCTCCAAAATTAAATCCGGAAATATCAGCCGCGATTCCAGAAATGCACAGATTACGCGACAAGAAGTTAGCTTTCAGCCAACAACAACTGGGCTTGGGAATTACTGCAATGAATAGAGCAATAAACATTCTGCTCACTAGCTCTGATGAAAATAGGAAGATCCAAGCAATAAAACACCTCAGCGACGCTTCCCGTATATTGTCGGACCGCCATTTTATGGACACCAAAACAAGAATAAAATTGATCACACCAAATCTTGATCATTCTTTCCTCCATCTCGTCCACGACCAAGAGAGGGACGAGACGTTGTTCGGAAAAAATCTGCCTGACAAAATCAAAGCCTCAAAAGCTATTGAGAGACAAGTTGCCCAAATAAAGAAGCCAAATGTCGCCAAGAACAAGTCCTCGGCTCCACAGTCGATGGCCATACGCCCACCTGCCAACCAGGGAAACTGGGCAGGACCTTCCCGGTACCCGTCGAACAGGGGGGTGCGGGGAGGTTACAATTACAGGAAGCCAGGGCCACCATCCGGGCCAGCGCGGCGCCCGCAGTACCCGGCCCAACCGCGCTTACCACCGCCGGGCTCGAACAAGCCGCGTGCGGCTCCACACCAATAGCCCAGCAGGTAAGTGTACATGCCGGCAGAGTACAGCATTTTTATCAGTGCTGGCGTGCCATTACAGACAATGAAGTTGTGCTTAAATGGATTCACGACGGTCTCGATATTCCATTCTGTACAGATGTCATACAAACTGCTGTACCTAATATGATATGGTCTAAAAAAGACAAGATCGATACGTGTATTGCCATAAGAAAATTGCTAGGTTTAGGTGTCATCTCCGAATGTAACCAATCTAAAGATCAATTCATATCAAAGACTTTTTTGGCACCTAAGCCTAATGGCGGTCAAAGATTTATACTTAACTTAAAATGTCTAAATAAGTTTATTACTCAGTCTCATTTTAAAATGGAAGACCACAGAACGGCATGCAAATTAATTCCAAAAGACGGATTTCTAGCCACAGTAGATTTAAAGGAGGCTTATTTTTTGATACCAATAGCAAAAAGACACCGAAAATATTTGCGCTTTCAATTTGAAACTCAAAACTCAGAATTAATAACATATGAATTTAATGCAATGCCATACGGACTTTCGGTGGCACCAAGAGTATTTACGAAGATCATGAAAGAAATCATTACCAATTTGAGACAATGCGGCTGGAAATCCGTCATATACCTTGACGATATTCTATGTATCGGAGATAATTATCAACAATGTCTTGATAATGTCAACGAAACTCTAAAATTATTGTCATGCCTCGGATTTGTCATAAATGATGAGAAAAGTTCTTTAGCACCACAGCAATGTTGTACATTTCTAGGCTTCATTTTGGATTCTCAGGATTTATCCCTACATCTTCCAGTCAAAAAACGTCAACTAATTGCACAGTTAGTTGAGAAGTTTTCACTCTTACCCACCTGTACCATTCGTGAATATGCTCAGTTAATCGGAGTTTTAGTTGCTGCTTGCCCAGCTGTTAAATATGGTTGGTTGTATACGAAGGTTCTAGAGAGGCAAAAATATCTATTTTTGAATAAATACTTTGCTTATGAATGCAAAGTAAAGCTACCAAGTATAATTTTGAAAGATCTTGATTGGTGGAAGAAAAACATATTTGTAACGTCCAACCCTATGCGAACTAAAGATTACAAATTAGAAATTTTTACTGACGCATCTAGAACAGGATGGGGAGCATTTTGTGACGGTACGCGAGTAAATGGTGGTTGGAAAACAGAGGAGCTTGATTTCCACATAAATTTCTTAGAGCTCCTAGCAGTATTTTTGGGACTAAAAAGCTTTGCTGTGAACTTAAGTAACTGTACAATTTTGTTGCGAGTTGACAACACAACTGCGATAAGTTATGTTAACAGAATGGGAGGAATTCAATTTCCACATTTAAATGACCTAGCTAGAGACATTTGGCAATGGTGCGAGATACGTAATATTTGGTTGTTTGCATCCTATATAAACACCAAGGAAAATCGAGAAGCAGACGAAGAGTCTCGAAAAATTAATCCAGATACTGAATGGGAATTATCTGACTCGGCTTTTCAAAACATTGTTCATAAATTCGGTCAACCAGAAGTCGACTTATTCGCGTCTCGCACCAATGCGAAATGTACATCCTTTGAATCCTGGAAACAAGATCCAGATTCAATAGCAGTGGACGCATTTACCGTTAACTGGCACCAATGGCTATTTTATGCTTTTCCTCCATTCGCTCTCATTTTAAAATGTATCAGGAAAATCATGGATAATGAAGCATCTGGAATCCTGGTATTCCCTATTTGGCCTTCGCAGCCGTGGTACCCGCTCTTGATGAGTATTTTGATATCCGAGATGATTATCTTCAAACCTGACAAGAATCTTTTGCATTCTCGTTTCAGGAGTTATCATCCTATGCACCAACACCTTACATTGGGTGCCGCGATAGTCTCAGGGCAGCGTTTACAAGACGCGGAGCGCCGATGTCTTCACTAGATTTAATGCTTGCTTCAATAGCCAATAGTACGATGAAACAGTATAACGTAACATTTAAGCTCTGGTGGCTTTTTTGCGAGAAAAATAATATTCAAGTTTATAGTTCTACCATTGATATGGTATTACAATTCCTTTCAGAACAATTTGAAGCAGGAGCTTCTTATTCCTCACTAAATAGTCACCGTTCTGCTCTATCATTGTTGCTAGGCAACAACATCGGTTCCGAAGAGACAATCAAGCGATTGATGAGAGGCGCATACAGACTAAGACCTTGTGCTCCTAAATATACTAGCACATGGAATCCGCAAAAAGTGTTAGATTTAATTTCTCAATGGGTGCCTAATATATCACTATCATTAGAATTAATAACAAAAAAGTTAGTAATATTACTAGCATTATGCACAGCACATAGAGTGCAAACATTATCTTTGATTAAAGTAGACAATATTAAATTATCATCTAGCGGGGCAACTATAGTAATTTGTGACGTTATAAAAACTTCTGCACCAGGTAGAGATCAACCATTGCTGGTTCTCCCACATTTTGAAGAAAATGTAAATATTTGCCCTGCTACGGTACTCAAGGATTACTTATTAATGACCAGAAATATTAGAATAAATTCATTAGACAGTAACCTTTTATTGACACACAGAACTCCACATAAACCTGCCTCATCGCAAACGATAAGTCGATGGATTAAACAGGTGTTATCAGAGAGCGGCATCGATGTAGGCCAGTTCAGTGCGCACAGCACCCGGCATGCCGCGACTTCTGCGGCTAGTGCAGCCGGCATCTCCGTCGACGTCATCCGGAAGACTGCCGGCTGGACTAGCACCTCTAATACCTTCGCTAAATTTTATAATCGCAAAATCATAGATGTAGGCTGTTTTGCAAAGTCTGTTTGTCTCAATAATTGATACAAGATAATTAAGATTATTATAATACAATTCGATTGTAATTATATTAGTTTATTTTCCAATATGTAAAGATATTGATGAAACTTATCAAAATAAATGTTCCACTTTGACTAATTATTGACTTCGTTATTATTTTTCGCATTAAGTAATTTATGGGTATGAAAGTAAAACAACGATTAAGTAAATTAATCAGATTAAAGTAAAACAAAACTTTTAACTCTTAACATCTACCTAGTTAATAATATATCTGAAGAATGAAGTGACGAACGTATAATATATGATCAATCGAACTTCCCAAGTGAAGTTCCATCATTATTATACGAGTCACTTCATTCGAAGATATAGGAACCCGCCCACCCATAGCCCAGGAAGAAAGTTTTGTAGGAGCAGTAGCTCTCCAACTGTCTCTAAAGGAATGGAGGCTTGACCGGCCGACACTGGCCAGGCAAAGTGGGGGGTAGTAAAAAAAAAAATAAAAAAAATAAAAAACCGAATAAATTCGGGCTATAAATGTGCGAATGTTGCCTTGTAGGTTAGGGGGACTACCTAGTTAATAATATATCTTCGAATGAAGTGACTCGTATAATAATGATGGAACTTCACTTGGGAAGTTCGATTGATCATATATTGCGTATTACATTACATTTTAGAAAATAAATTGACCAGCTACAGTTGGTATGTCAATTTCATTAAACAGTTATCTTAGGGAGTCTGAGCGTTTTAAATTACGAATTGCTGGAATTACTTTTTTTGTAATATAAAAATAGTTTGAATATCCGCTGCTTTCCCCCACAATAAGATACCATAGTACACGACATTATGAAAGTATTTAAAATAGACTTGCCTATATGAAGCCACATTTGTGTTTTGCCTGATGTTTCTAATAGCGTTAGCCGCAGAACTTAATCTAACAAATTTTATCTTTTCTAATTTATCTATGTGGGGTCCCCGCTGCAATTTGCTATTTATGATTATTCCAAGAAACTTCGTATTATTTACTAATTCTAACGTATTAGACAACCTCTGTGGCGCTGCGGTTGTGGCTCTGCCTACCTTACGAGAGTTCCCGGGTTCGATCCCCGGCTGGGGATGAAGAAAAAAAAGCCCCGTTTTGGATGTTTATATGTTTGTGACGTCGTTGTTTCTGGTTGCCACGACACAGCGTATTTCACAGCATAAATGTAGCGCGTCCGTTTCCTATTTTTGTGTACATATTTTTTTGTGTGAAAGTCTATTGATTTGTTCGCTAATTCATATTGTTGGAAGATGTTAGTTCATTTTCCTATTAACATTAACATGAACACCAACAGACAACAGACAAGCAAGTTTCATAAAATAAGAGTGCAGCCTACCTAAAAACATTTTTTTACTGACTTTAGTAATGTCAAGTATCTGTTTATTAAATATTTATAACAGTTCACTGTTTTGGTAACATAAGGCTTGGAAGTTAGGGAAAAAAAACACTTAAGTCCGCATCATCGAAATCTGAACGAAAATTTTGATTAATGTGGTACAAATAAAAATAAACAGTTTAATGAGTGCCTCATTCTTTATATTTGTAAATAAATCAGTTTCCATAGTCATAAAAGATATAACAAGCAAAACAATAAATAAGATTGGCTACATGAATCACTCGTAAACGATCTGTATCAAGAATGACTCTTCTACTTATTCTGTAGTGCTACTTTTCATTCTCTGTGTTCACACTAGTTGAAAGTGGCACAATCGATTCATAACCAGGAGTCTCGATTGTGGGATATTGTACAGCATACACTTCTTGTTCTGAAATAAGGTAACAATTGCAGTAATTGCAACAAAAATAGCTTTAGAAGACCAGTTTTAGGATTATTTGCAATATAAATAATATAACTATAAATTTAATTATATAACATAACAAATAAATCGAACGGAATTATATTAACACTAAAAATAAAAATATCATAATAACAGATGTTCCACTTTACCACTATTCTCTGTGTTGACTACACCAGATGAAACTGGTAAAATCGATTCATATACAGGGTTCTCGATTATGGGATGTGGCACAGTGTATACTTGTTGTTCTGAAATTTAAGTTAACATTGTAATAATTGAAAAAAAAAGCTACGATGGTCAGATAAAAGAGTTTGTAACTGAGTTCTTCGAGTTTGAACAATGATAATTATCTTATACAACTTTAGTTGTATAAGATAATTATCATTGTTCAAACGAAATTAAATTAACACTAAAAATTAAAATATCTACAGATGTTCCAATTTACCACTATTCTCTGTGTTGACTACACCAGACGAAAGTGGTACAATCGATTCGTATCCGGGGGTCTCGATTGTGGGATGTTGCACAGTGTACACTTCTTGTTCTGAAATTAAAGTAACATGTGTAATAATTGAAAAAAGAAAACGACGAAGATCATATTTAGAAGTTTTTAATGACTTTTTCGTAAAAGTGTAAAAGTGTATCATCAATCAAACGAAATTATATTATCACTGGAAATAATAATATCTACAGATGTTCCACTTACCACTATTCTCTGTGTTGACGACACCAGACGAAAGTGGTACAATCGATTCGTATCCGGGGTTCTCGATTGTGGGATGTTGCACAGTGTATACTTCTTGTTCTGAAATTAAAGTGAAAAATGTTGTAAAAAAAAAATAAACTACGAGGATTAGACTAAGGTGGTTATTGCTTATAGGCTGTCATAAAATAGTAAAATATGAAAGTTATCATTCATAAAAAAAAATTACATTAATACTGAAAATAATAATATCTACAGATGTTCCACTTACCACTATTCTCTGTGTTGACTACACCAGACGAAAGTGGTACAATCGATTCGTATCCGGGAGTCTCGATTGTGGGATTTTGCACAGTATATACTTCTTGGTCTGAAATTAAAGTAACATTTGTCATAATTGAAAAAAGAAAACAACGAAGATCATATTTATAAGTTTATAATGACTTTTTCGTAAAAGTGTATCATCAATCAAACGAAGTTATATTATCACTGAAAAAAATAATATCTACAGATGTTCCACTTACCACTATTCTCTGTGTTGACTACACCAGACGAAAGTGGTACAATCGATTCGTATCCGGGGTTCTCGATTGTGGGATGTTGCACAGTGTATACTTCTTGTTCTGAAAATAAAGTGAAAAAAGTTGTAAAAATTTAAAAAATAATGCTATGAGGATTAGACTTAGGTGATTATTGCTTATAGGTTGTCGTAAATAGTAAAATATAAAAGTTATCATTCATAAAACAAAATTTCATTAATACTGAATATAATAATATCTACAGATGTTCTAATTTACCACTATTCTCTGTGTTGACTACACCAGACGAAAATGGTACAATGGAGCCGTATCCGGGGTTCTCGATTGTGGGATGTTGCACAGTGTATACTTCTTGTTCTGAAATTAAAGTATCAGTTGTAAGACTTGAAAAAAAAATGACGAAGATCATATTTAGGAGTTTGTAACTGAGTTTTTTGTAAAAGTTGTAGAAGATAAGTATCATAAATTACTCTAAATTATATTTACACACACTTCTTGTTCTAAAATTAAAGTATAGTGCTTTCATGAATTATGTATGACATCAAGCAATATTTTATCGACACTTAAAATAATGTAATAACATAGTATGTACAAGAATAACTATAGTATATTTTATACTTTGCCACGATTCTCTGTGTTGACAGGCCGTGGCAGAATCTGTTCAGCATTGTTTTGCCCATTATATTCCGTAGCCAAACAACAAAATCGTTTCTTGATTAAGAACCTCAAAATAGTTTGGCAACAAATATAATGATCACCAAAATATTTTTTTCTTACCCAAAATGGATAAATGAACACCAAAAGTTGCACAAAATATCAGGGCAAAATACTGCGGTAGCTTAGGTGAAGGGTAAAGGGGATGAGCGAAGCGAAGCCCCCTTTATCCTTCGTGTTAGGTTAAACATGTAAGAAAGAAGAAAAAAAGAAGTTTGGTGAACATTTATCCAAACACAATTTGGTGGACATTTATCCATTCTGGCAGTCATTTCGAATTTATTGGTAGTAATATAGGTGCGTTTTTGGTTATCGCTTAAACATAAGCCAAATAGTTTTGTTGATATTTTTTACCATTTACGTAAATATGTTGTTGAATGATGTTGTTATGTTGTTGTTGCAAAGCAAAGTAGTTTCGTCGTTGAATGAATGTGCCATTCTTCACGAAAGTGGTTTGTCCCTCGTTTGGTTGTTTATTTTGGTGGGCAAATTATTTTTTTGTTGAAGGAAAGGATTATAATTAATATATAATTCCTTAATTTTGTTCCTGAACTAAGTAGTATTGTGCGTTGTTGTATTGGCTCCCGTTCCCCGTGTTTGCTGTTCATTGTTGAAAATGTGGAAAATATTCTTATCCATAACTGAATCCTAGGATATATAAAATATAAGGAGCAAACATTAAAACAACTTCATGTAACTACTAGTATACATTAATGCACCTGACAGACAATGCTCAGCTCAGCCAAACTTTATCAATAGAGCTAGAAGCGTGAACTTTGTGTAGGGGTTCCCTAGAGTAGGAAAGTGCTTAGAAAGCATTACTCGAAATTCTCTCCCTAAGGGGCAGGAGGGGTAGTTCTTTTTTACAGTATGTTAAAAAAAACTAGTAGGACCTGCGACGTCGAGGTTAAATATTTGTATATCCTAGATATTGGGACTCTAAAAAGATTTCTCCCTTTTCTGGTTTCCCACAGTAATTAGTAAAATATGCATTTATCTTACTTACTTATATCTTTGACATACAAATGCAAATAGTTTGTTCCAGGAATGTAATTTAAAATGTTATTTGATCGCTTTTATAAATGTGCGGGGCCACATCGTAATTAATGGGGGTTTGGTATATGTTGTAACGTACCTGAGTATTTTCCTACATTATCCTGATTAACAGCACCATTATGGCACTCCTCGATAGGCAGAGGTCCACATTCTGAAAATGATAGAAATAGTAAATACAACGTATGAACACAGAAACAGCGACGTTACACACATATAAACATCCAAGACCTGAGGTTTTTTTTTCTACCCCAACCTGGGTTCAATCCTCTTGCTCAGGAGGCGAGCCTCAATCGCAACTTTTATGAAAGTATTGTTCATTTAGTGATGTCCAATTGTTGTCCAATATTTGGGCTTAGCTTGTACGAATAGACTTATGGGTGTTGAGGAAGCGAGAGATGTATGTCAGGATAGCAAGTGGAGGTGTTAAGTCTCTGCTTACCCCTCTTCCGGATAAAAGGAGTGAGCATATGTATGTATGTATGGATGTGGAATATTTACTTACGGATAGACGAGACCAGGAAAGACGCAAAGAACAACACACAAAAATGCCTTAAGGAAAACATTTTGAAAATCAAGCGGACTACTTGATGATCAAATTGATTATGAACCGAATTTTAGCGACAATCTACTTATGTTCTGATCGAAACACTTGTTTAAATTTTATACCCATTACGCATGAGATTAAAATTTTATTGTCAGTTCCTTAGTTTAAATACCTTAAACTTAATATTTACTTAGCTGCGGAGGTCATGAGCTAAATGAAGAATTAAACAGTTGCAATAAATCCTTACCTCTGCCACTTCTATTAGGAAAAACGTGATGCTAAACATGATTGTCTTTTTGTTGTAAATACATTTGAATAGTAACGTTAAATACGGAATCTGTATAAATTAGCAGCATTTGGTATTAGAGGCTTATTTTAATAAATAAGCCTTTGCATTTTGTATATTATAATAGGCTTTAATGAGCCGACGTTTTTATTCTCATGCTAAATTTACAATTTCAACTCGTTTTAATAGTTTCAATGCGCTTTTTGTGTATGACATAACATAACACAATGCCATAACATTGCAGACTCGAGCATATAATTAGTTTACGTTTCAAAATATGATATAAGGTTTTTGGGTCTCGGGTCAAATATGAAAACATAAACGACAAAAAACTTAGCCCCCGTCATGCAATAACCTGGGTAAATGTGGGAGCCACTGTACCTTTGCCTATCCTTTCATTGACAAGACATGGCCGCACTTATATGAATTAAGTAATTGAGGATAATTCTTGAAATTGTCATATTCTGGAAATAATTGTATGTGGCTTAATATAAAAAACCGGTCAAGTGCGAGTCTAAATCGCGCACGAAGGGTTCCGTACCACCGTTTAATGGAAGCGATGGTGTGGAGTGAATAGTTTGGATTTTACACAGCAAAATATTGTTTACAAAGTTATTGGTGCGGTTACTTTCACACTCCATGTACGTAACCAGGTGCTTCCATAAGTTTGTATGTGGTATTGAAAGAATTGTTGTATGGGAGCCCCCTTAAATATTTCTTTTATCCTGTTTTTTAGTATTTGTTGTTATAGCGGCAACAGAAATACATAATCTGTAAAAATTTCAACTCTCTAGCTAGCTAGGTTCTTGAGATACAGCCTGGTGACAGACGGACGGACGGACGGACGGACGGACAGCGAAGTCTTAGTAATAGGGTCCCGTTTGGAACCCTTCGGGTACGGAACCCTAAAAAAACCGGACAACGTGCAACGAGGGTTCCGCACTATTCGCAGTTTTTGTAAAGGAACTACAAATTTAAGGTTTTCAGTTTTTCTTTAATTGTGCTCTAAGATTTAGTTTAGTGCCAAATTTCATGATTTTCAGGTAAACGGGAAGTAATATATAAGTCTAAATCTTCATCAGTATCTTTTGATTGTTTTGACCTATAAGTTTCACTTTTTCACAACTTCAAAAGTGTAGTCTTTTGTGGCGACGAGTGGCGCCACCGTCGCGATCTTAACATCGGCTCTGTGATAAAATATTATTTAAAAATACTAAATCATTCTTTTTTGCCATCAAAAGTATTTATTCGTGTAAAATTAGTTCCAAATATACAGTGAAAGTGTTATCTAATCATAAATTTGTGTGTAAAATCAAAAAATATTCAAATAAACAAAGTGTCCAATCGTAATTTTGGTGCATCATATTAATGCACCAAGATTACGAAATATAATAAACAAAAGTGCAATTAACTGTTATTGTGTAAATATATATTAAATAAACGAGGGAACAGTGTTAAAAACAATAAAAATCAAATAAAAACATTCAATAATTTCCAATCACCCTCATTTAAAATAAAAATCAAGTGGAGTGAATTTTGTCAACATTGTGACTCATCGATTAACGGCTTAGTTCGGACGACACAAACCTGGCCGCATCATACGACGCGCTAATTCGAGTTTACTGAACAAGGACGAGTGGCGCAGTGGTGCGCCTGCTCGCTTCGGACGCCGAGAGTCGCAAGTTCAAACCCCACTTAGATATCTTTTTGCTATATAATATTTTTTCTTTTTTGAAATCGTTTCATTATTTTTGAAGAAAATATGGAAGGTACAGCTAAGCTAGTTAAGTACCCAGCTTGTTGCATATGTCAAAAAATACTCAAGACAAATGTCAAACTACGTTGTACCTGTTGCAAAAAATATTACGATATCGATTGTGCCGGCGTCACAATAACTAGATTTGGGATGATGGAAAAATGCAAGAAGGAAGGGTGGAAGTGCCGATCTTGCTATGATAAAAATAGTGTGCCAGTATCGAGCTGCTATGCCAACACTCCCTCCTCCTCTAACGTGACTCACAGGAAACCAGTACCTAAGGCAATTCTACTCACGCCTCTCCATAAGTCGGAAGAGGAGGAGTCAACCAGCACCGATGACGACCTTCATAGCATGCCTGACATTTCTACATCTACTTTTAAAAATGAGAAGGAAATAGAATTAATGAATGCAATTACACAATTAAAACTAGAATTACAAATAGCTCATACTGAAATTGAAAATTTAATGATGGAAAATAGTGAAATTAAAAAACAAATTCAAGAGAAAGATTCATTGGCGGTAAAATGGAAAAAATCTTTTACTGAAGCCATAAGTACCCCCAAAAAACGAAATTCTATAGCAAAAACAGATAAATCAACGAAGAAATCAGCTAAGAAAAAGAAAACAAGTCGCGCAATAGATTTAAACGAGTCGAGCTCTAGTAGCACTTCGGAAGTACGCAGCACAAAGGAAATTTCACCATCAACTAATAAACATAGAAAAAATGAAAACAATGAAATGCTTGATAACAGGAAAAAACTAACTAAAAATAAAAGAGTAATTAAAATTAAAGAAAACTTAAAAAATAATAATAATGTGATCATATTTTCTGACGGTATTGGTCAAATAGAATAGAAAATTACAGAAAAAACGGATAGCCAAGCATATAATATCTGTAAGCCCGATGCAGGGTTCCAACCAATATTAGAAAACTTTAAAAATGAAACTAATTGTCTTGAAAAGTGTGACACAGCGGCAATATTAATAACAAAATATGACAATTCTATATATTATCACAAACGAAAATACATTAGACTTTTGAATTCCATAATAAACGATGCAGAAAGGAAGTACAATGTATTAATCACAGGTCTACGTTATAACGGAATGCATAATGAAGATATCTACAATATCAATATGCAGATAGCTAATATGGCAAGAGTTAATGAAAATGTCAAGTAAATAGATCCAAATACTAGATTTGAAAATACAAAAAACCACCTAGCGCTCAAAAAGTTTGTAACAGAACATGTCATAGCATGCTTAAAGAACACATTTATTGGTAATTCATCCCTACGCTTCATAAATAGAGAAGAACCGCACTCAACTACTACTACTAGAACAAATTTTCCGATAATGCAAAGAATAAGTCAAAAACCATAATTCTACATGCGAATGTTCGAAGCATACATAATAAATACTTACAAATAGAAAATGTAGCACAAGAACAAAACTCCGACGTGCTGTGCTTGACGGAGACGTGGGGGAAGGACCACCAGATACAGGCGATGACTTTAAATAATTATACGTTAGCTACTTGTTTTAATAGAGTATTTTTTGAACACGGCGGGATAGCAATATACATAAAAAACAATTTAGACTATAAGGTTAGGCAGGATCTAAATAAACTTTCTTTTGAAACCAATTGTGAATTAGCGTCAATAGAATTAAAATCATCCAAGACAGTTATTGTTGCACTATATCGACCTGATTATGATATGAGTCTGTTTTTTGAAATATTAACTAAACTTCTGAATAAAATTTGTCGAGAAAATAAGCGAATAATAATAGCAGGAGATTTGAATTTGAATGTATTAAAATTAGACAAAAATATAAAAAAGCTGAACATAATTCTTAATAACTGTAATTGTAAATGGGTTCTTAATGAACCCACTAGAACTGAAACTAACAAAAATAACGTTACTACTTCTACTTGTATAGACAATTTCATTGTCAATTTTAACGAATATAATGGTTCTGTCCTTAGACATAAAATTTCAGATCACAATGTTATTAAACTAGATTATTAAATCAAAATGACTTGTGTAATAATACGACCTATGTAGCCAGAAACTTTTCTATGAGTAATCTGAAGTACTTTAATTTCATATTTAATAACAATTATTTTAAAATAAAATCAGAAATCCTATTGGCAAATGACGCGAATGCAAGAATGAAGATTCTACAAGATGCTGTTAATTATTGTTACAATATCGCTTTCCCAAAAATAAAAAAAAGAGTTAATAACAAACAAAAACACTGGTCAACTTTAGGTATAGAAACAAGTAAAAATAATTTATGTAAATTAGAATTCCTTCAACAGCATTACCCCAGCCAAAAAACAAAATTAAGAATTAAAATGTACAGAAAATTTTTGCAAAAAGCTATGCTAGCCGCAAAAAAACTACAGTATAAGGCTAGGATAGCTAAATCGAAAAATAAAATTAAAGAAGCGTGGCAAATCATAAATGAACAAGTAGGACATAAAAAGCGACAAAATACAAAATCACAGATAGAACTCTTAAAAGATGAAACGGGAAATGATGTTAGAGAACCTGAAAAAATTGCAAGTCTATTAAATGACTTTTTTCGTAACATTGCACAAAAACTAACAACTAAATTAAATATCAATGCACAAAATTGTTTAAAATACTTAAATATACAGAATAAGCCTCTAACAACAATTGTATTTCATCCATTATGTTTTAGTGAGTTTAGAAAGATATTAACGAATATGAAGCAAAAACTTACTTTAGATATCTATGACATGAGTACGAAAACGTTAAGAAATATTGTAATAAATAACAATAACTTATTTGAATTAGTACTTCTTGTTGTCAACTCTTGCTTATCTGAAGGCATTTTCCCTGATGTACTTAAGCCGGGTAGGGTAGTACCGCTCTTTAAAAAAGGAGATGTCACAGATCTTAGCAATTACAGGCCAGTATGTGTATTACCAACTTTATCAAAAATTTTAGAAGCAGCTATAAAATCTAGAATTGTAAAATACTTCGAGGATAATAACATGTTTACAATAGCACAGTTTGGATTTAGAAAAGGTAAATCGACTGAAATGGCAATTAGAAAAGTAATTTATTACATTCTTGATTCCTTAGATTTTTCAAATAGATGCGCCAGTAATTTTTGTGACCTTTCAAAAGCTTTCGATTGTTTGCGTCACGATATATTAATATTAAAATTGCAGTACTATGGGTTTCAAGGCGTTGAACTCAGTATGATGATAAGTTACCTAAATAACCGCACACAAATTGTATCGGTAAATAATCATACTTCTCATCCAGGAAAGATGTCGATCGGGGTACCACAAGGGTCAATCCTGGGTCCCGTATTGTTCTTAATATATATAAATGATCTTTGTAATATACTTCCAAGTGAAGCTCATTTGAGATTATTTGCTGACGATACACATATTGGCTTGAGAGACAAAAGTAAGTCGCAGTTAGATGATAAATTAAACAACGTCATAAGTTTGCTTAAAGAATGGTTTGATGCTAACGGCATTATTCTCAACTCTAATAAAAGTATTGTAATGTATTATCAATCAAGATTAGGCATTTTTGGTAACTCGACTTCTCAAGAAAATGTATTTTTAGGATATACAATAGACAATACGATTAGTCACAAAGGGCATATTGATAAAATTTGTATGAAATTAGCTAGCAGCAATTATGCTCTTTTTAAACTTAAACCATTATTAGATAAAAATCACTTCTATCTGTTTATTATGCGTATATACATTCAATTATTAGATATTCTATTACTGTATTTGGTAATGCTACAGAAATTAACAGAGTCCTAAAATGTCAAAAACGATCAATCAGAACAATCAATGGTCTAAAAAAACGCAGCCACGCAAGAGAGCACTTTAAAAAAGACAAAATTATGACAGTTATTTCTCTTTACATTTACAATAGTTTGTTAGAGGTTCACGAAGATAGGGAAATTCCGGAAAAGCAAGATACTGCTTTGCCCTATACTTTCCGTGATAATAAAAAACGAACAATAAAAAATAATGAAACCCGTATAGTACCAAAAACAAGATTAGCTAAAGTACAGAAACAAGGTCGTTACTTTAAAATCCTGATGTATAATAAATTACCAAAAAGTCTGACCACTCTAAAATTTAACTTGTTCAAACAAAAACTAAAAATATTTTTTGAAAATAATCCATTTTATACTGTCAAAGAATATATGTCAATGGAACTTGTAGAATCTTTGTTCTTGGAAAAATTATAAATAAAATAACTATCATTTCACTGTAAAAAGTTAAATGCAGTAATTTAAATGTCAAATATTTAAGTAATGTAAAATTTGAAATATTTAAGTTAGAATAGGAATTTCAAATATTTAAGTAGTATGTAAGTGTAAAATGTAAATGACTTGCCTGTAAATTATTTTACTTCGAGGCCAATAAATATTTCTATTCTATTCTATTCTATTCTAACTTGTGATTTAAATAACTAATATTGATTTGAACTTAACACTTCCATGCGTTCCTGAAAAATTGGTATTTATAGACGGACAGATAGACAGAATTGACAGTTTTTGGATTTTTCACTTTACTTGTGCTATTAGACCTTGCTTCGAGCCAAATTTCACAATTTTAGTCAATGGGTAGCACCTATAAGTTTTGACTAGCAGACGAATACCGCACGCCACGGTACGAAAATACCTGGCCCTCCCCAAAATTGGGTTGCACACCCCTGACTTACATAATAAGATCCTAAGCACCGATTTCATAGGTCGATATAATTCCTATTTTCGCAGTCACTTGTTGTTGGTTACCAGAAAAATGTAATATCCTGAAAATATATAAGTATCACTCGAAACGTCGAATGCCATTTATTTATTGCGCTAAATATGAACAACGTTTTAAATTAAATCATCGATGATTTAATTTAAAAAAGGGCGACCTTTTTAACACGCTTTTATTAGGTTCACCTGTAAGTAAGGAAGTAAGTAACTATGTAAACAAATCTTGCAAGTTAAAGTTAGAGTTGACCGACTTTCCGGATTTTGGTTGAGCAGTAATTTGGAATAATCATGTAAATTCGGTGACAGTGCAATATTATGATACCAGGAACTCTGATACCAGGAACGAAATCCTACCGAGTTTGAGCTCTTTGGAATCGTCTCGGGATTAGCTGATGGATTAGTGAGAGTATCGAGCTGATCTGATGCTGGGACCTGCATGTAGATAGTGGAACTCTTCAACGGCTACGTAAAACCCTCGAGTTTAGTCTCGTTTGATTTGTTGTAACGTGACAAATACATGCATGTTTTTTAGTTTTTTAAACTACCCAATTATTTTTATTCACTGTCAGTAAGATATTTCTGAATTTTGTGATCTTCTAAAGTTTTGTCATATTTTACATGCCAACTTAAAATGGGTACTTAATAGTTTAGGAATCTATTCTTAATGTTAGAATTGCGCTTGCTTGTAGCATAGTTAGCAAATAAGGTTACTTTCATCTTCTTCTTAGAAAACAAGTTAAAAACAAAAATTGGATGAAGAAAATTCCAGGTAGGTTAAAATATGGTATGTGATGATTTTTTGTATGAAACTATTAAAGGTAGGCATTGAAAGGAAAGGCTAAAGTTAGTATTGAACCCATTAAAAACGTCAAATGTTTTTTTTTACCAGAGCGTTTCGATACTATAGAAACTGATTGGTATCAATAGTGCTCATTTGTCTTACTTGTCTACAATATAATATCGCCTTTGAGTGCTCTGAACTTCTTTTTGTGTTTTGTTTGACCAAATTAACGATCTTTTCATAGGCACAAATACACTAAGCAGATACATATTTAATTCCAGAAACACATGTTTCCGTACACAAGTGTCTGATGGAACCATACTTATTTACTTCAAAATACTTTGCTTTGGAAAATTCCGACACTTTTCTTCCTTTAACAGAAGGATTCTAGCTTAAGCTCGTTGAAACTTTCACAAAACGCATATTTTTGACAATAATATCAAATTGTGTATAAGTGGATTTTTACTAGTTGTCATTACTGAAATAGCCTATTGTAACTAAAGCCCATAATAATAAACCTCTCTCAGCTCTGAGAGTTGTTTCAGCTACGTCACTACGACTGTTCCGCCACATCGGTTTCGCCATTTTTATGCGCTTGAGATAGCTCTCAGAGCTGAGAGCGGTTTATTAATAGGGGCCATACTCTGACACACACACACACACACACACACACGCACGCACACACATACACACACACACACACACACACACACACACACACACACACACACACACACACACACACACACACACACTATACATTTTATTATATTTTTCTAAATAAGTTAGTAATCACGATGTCTAGATAAAAACATACTACTTGTATACATTTAATCACTTAACTATTTACTGCTAGAAAACTGTTCTTTTTACTCTGTTCATTTTGTAAAATTGTTAAGTGTCACTTACTGGAGGGAAGTGATACTACTTAACCTATACCACAGGGTTCGCCCTATTTTAGGGAGTAGTGATCATCCCTTGTCCCTTACCTAATGTAATAACAAGATTTATGTTGTAAAATTTTCAAGAATAAACGATTATTATTATTATTATTATCATTATTATTATTATTATTATAAACTCTATTGGATTATTATTCTATAGAAAAATGAGAAATGGCGAATTTAACAACTTAGTTAAGACATACATTTAATGCAAGTATAGACTGTAGGGTAGAAGCATATTTGGACGGTTTTCGAGTCATAACTTTCGTAAAAAAACACTTGCAGTCCCTAAGTAATTACCCGCATACCCGCACTCATCATTTATCATTCATTTGAACATTCCGTGATCATTAATCACTATGTAGAGCAACACGGGAGCTGAGTTAATGATATCAATTCCCTCCGCCGAGTCATTCATCATTATCATCAGGTAATATGAATATTTAATTATTTTAATTTAGGCGTCAAAGGCCGGTAGCTGTTGATGACTTGGAAGTTTAAATGGGATTCGATACTCAACACTAAAGTGGCTCCGAAACTAATAATATTCTGAGTTATATTTCAAAATTTATCTGAAGTTTGTCTAAAATGTTTTGGGCGCCGATGCACAACCGACAACTCAAAAGTTTGACAGACTCTCAAAGTTGTATATCATATTTAAGCTAGTATTAATCGCACATCAAAATTACTGATTTGCACAACAAAAAAGGTTCAGAAAAAAAAATGTTTTAAATATTTTATGTGTTCTCAAGTTTATGCCTTAAGTATTTTTTGGTATTCTTGCATGTTCAACCTAACACGAAGGATGAAGGGGGCTTCGCTTCGGTTTCCTTTCACCTAAGCTACCGCAGCATTTTGCCCTGATATTTGCCTTGCAAATATCAGGGCAAAATGCTATAGACTAGAGACATATACGAAAAACTTAGATATAAATTTGCTAGATTTTAATGAACAGAACCCAAACAAAATCTACTCAAATTTCTTCAACATTATTCAGACAGAATTCAATAAAGTTTTCAAATTAAAGAAAGTCAGTGACTACAACGGTAAATCTAAATTTAATGACTGGGCAACGTTTGGAATTCGTAAAAGTAGAGTTATCTTGTATGACCTTTATGATCAAAAAACCTATAACATTGAACGAAAATTTCATGACTATGTTAAAAAATATTCCAAAACTTTCAAGTTGGTTTGTAGAACTGCAAAAACTTTACACATTAATAGAAAAATTCAAAATTCAAATAATAGAATGAAAACAGTTTGGCAAATAATAAACCGCGAAACTGGCAAAGTTATACCAAGGGACAATGATTTCTGCCTAAAGATAGGTGATGATGTTGTTAAATCCAACGCTGATGTTTCTCGAGCTTTTGAAACATTCTTCACCATTGTACCCGTACTCACAACAGACCGTCTAAATTCATCTCCATATGAAGCAGAGACTTCATTAAAAAATAACATTAGCGTCAGTAATGTATATTTAAAATTTCATCAAGTATATCTCCAGGACATAGTCAAAACGTTTAAATTACTTAACTTAAAAAATACGGAAGACCTGTGGGGTATATCAGTCAAAGTCATTGGTTCAGTAATTCTAGTTATAGCCCCACACTTAGCTTATATATTCAATAAATGTGATGACGATGGGGCTTTTTCAGACCTCATGAAACACAGTAAACTGATACCTTTGTTCAAGTCGGGAGATAAGGACGATCCTTCAAATTTCAGACCAATCTCTGTTCTTCCAACACTAAGTAAAATATTTGAAAAGATTATACTCAATCAAATGCTCTCACACTTCAACCGTACAAAACAACTCCACGCTAAACAATATGGTTTCACTAGGGGTAAATCGACTACGGATGCAGGTATTACCCTTATATCTCATATTTATTCTGCATGGGCCGCACAGGATGCTATCGGAGTTTTTTGCGACCTGTCCAAGGCGTTTAATTGTGTTAATCATAATACGCTATTAATTAAATTAAATCATTACGGAGTTAGAAATAAAGCGTTGGATCTACTAAGATCATACCTAAGGAATAGAATTCAAAAGGCAGAAGTTAACGGCGTAAAATCTGATAGATCGGGTGTTAAAATTGGCGTTCCACAATGTTCCATATTAGGCCCTTTCTTATTCCTGGTATATATTAATGATCTGCCTTTCATGGTGGAGAAATTAACTGACATAGTGTTGTTTGCTGATGATACTTCAATGGTCTTCAAAATTGAAAGACAAAAAGGAGATTTTGATGATGTTAATGGTGTATTGTCTTTAACCTTGAATTGGTTCACAGTTAATAATTTATTGTTAAACGCTGGTAAAACCAAGTGTATCAAATTCTTACTTCCAAATGTCAGGCAAGTTGAGACCAGTTTAGTGTTAGACAACAGCACGTTAGAATTAGTAAATGATACGAAGTTTCTTTGAATAACCATTGATAGCAAATTGCAGTGGGGACCCCACATAGATAAATTGGCTAGTAAATTCAGTTCTGCGGCTTACGCTGTTAGGAACATCAGACAAAGCTCGGATGTGGCTACATCTAGGCTAGTATATTTTAGTTACTTTCATAGTGTGATGTCTTATGGTATCTTGTTATGGGGGAAAGCAGCGGATATTCAAACTATTTTTATTTTACAGAAAAGAGCTATTCGAGCAATTTATAATTTAAAATAACAACTCCTTAAGAGAGCTTTTAAAAGAAATTGACATACTAACAGTAGCTAGTCAATTTATTTTCGAAAATATAATGTATGTACGCAAGAACCTTACAACATTTTCCAAACTTAGCGATAGCTGTAATGTTAACCTAAGAAATAATCACAGACTATGTGCGCCCCGTTTTAGACTCGCGAAGGTTAGCAATTCTTTCAAGGGTCAGTGCATTCTCTACTACAATAAGATACCTCTGGAGAATTTGAAATTGCCATTTGAGCAATTTAAAAAGCATGTTAAAGCGACTTTGTCGAAAAAGGGATATTACAATGTTCAAGATTACTTAAATGACAGGACTGTATGGGGTTAATCTGGCTCAACACAGACCTTGCTGTTAATAATTTTGTAATTATTTATTCCTGCTTATTAATCATAACAATAAAAAAAATCATATTTGTATTAGTTAAGCACAACCTATTTTTAAAAGAGATCTAAAAATAAATCTGTGGGAGTTTCTACGCCCTTCTTCTCCCACAGTGGTCCAATGTAGAGAAGAGGCAAAAAATGACGTTTGCTAAGTATATGTAAATATCTACAGTAATAAAGTACTTTGACTTTGACTTTGAGTATTTTTGATGAGAAGTTTTATATTTATTGCATATGAAAATCCTCATAACAATCGTTTTGACAATCGTTCCGGAGCGTTCCTGATCCAAAGGATCTCACCCGCCGTGCAGCGGGGTAATGCTGCCAGCGTGATAGGTACCTTTGGGTCGGGCATGTCCTGGGGCTGTTTATTTGTTTAGTATTTTGTTTTTTATTGTGTTCAGTTTTTGGGTGTGTGTAGTTTTTAATTATTTTGTAATCTTAAATTCTTAGATTATTTTAATTGACGGTGCACTTTGCGGATTTTTGATTTTATTTCGGTTATATTTATACAGATTTAATGAATTACTACAGGGTGGCGCAATAGAACGTGCATATTCCATCATTTTTTTTGGCGGGGTGGAAAGCGCGCGGGCGGGGGGAACCTTACCTCGTTGGTTAGGCGGGCTCATGGAGTTTTAGTCACTATGAGTCACTTCGACGGGAAGCAACGCGCATTTTGCGTGCGCGCGTTTTACCAGACCTCTCGTTCATACGTTGTTATTAGGCGACTATATCGTTCTGAATATGAACTACGGCGAATCAGTCAAGCTCCGAGTGCTAATTTAATTAAAATATGGATAAAGCGTTTCGAAGAGACTGGCTCAACGTTTAAACCCAAAGCAAAAGGTCGTCCAAGAACATCTAGGACCGAAGACAATATTGAGAGAGTTATGCAGTCGGTACAAGGAGAACCAAAAATATCTACTCGCAAGAGATCGTCCGTCTTACACTTATCGCGACGAAGTTTGCAACGAATTTTAAAGTTGGATCTTAAACTGCATCCATACAAGCTGCAATTAACACAAGAATTGAAAGTATCTGACTTCGGAGCAAGGCTCGAATTTGCTGATGAAATGCTGAATCGGTTTTCCAATTGTGACAACATCCTTTTCTCTGATGAGGCTCATTTTCACATGAATGGGTTCGTAAACCGTCAAAATTGTCGTTACTGGCAAAGTGAGAATCCTAAACTTAAACATTAGAAACCACTGCATAGTCCTAAAGTGACAGTATGGACAGCAATCTCGGGCAGAGGAATAGTGGGTCCGTTTTTCTTTGAAAATGCGCGTGGACAAAACGTCACTGTTAATACCCAACGCTATGTTGCTATGTTGGAAGGCTTTTTGGCTCCAGAACTTGAAAATTCAAGAATAAGGAATTCTAGGACATGGTTTCAACAAGATGGAGCCACTTGTCACACATCTAATGACTCCATGGCGGTTGTGAAACAGATGTTCCCTGGAAAAGTGATTTCAAAGAGAGGTGATATCCCATGGCCCCCACGTAGTCCGGACTTAACGCCTCCTGACTTTTTTTTGTGGGGATACCTTAAACACAAAGTCTACAACAATAATCCGAGAAACATCGACGAGCTCAAGCAGAATATCCGTGGTGAAATGGCAGCAATCACACCAGCATTACTGAACAAAGTTTTCAATAATTTCCGTTTGCGGTTAGAGGAGTGCCGTCGTAGAGAGGGTCATCATTTAGATGATGTTATTTTTAAAAAATAAACTTTAGTTCTTACTTAACAATTCCTCAGTTTTATTTTAACTATACCTGTTGTATTTATTTTTTTATATTTTTTTTAAATATGCACGTTCTATTGCGCCACCCTGTATAATAAAATTCCCATAACAATCTCATATAAAAGACATTTGCAATGCCATGATGTCATTGTATCGTGCTCGGTAAATAGTGGCAATTGAGCGGCTTTTATTTGAGTACCAGGCGGTGAATTCGAGTATTTATTTAAATATTTTCTTGTACTATTACCAATTTCAAGAAGCTATGTTTAAACACAAAAAAAGATAATTTCCTTGAATGTATAGATAAATTTTCCGAAATACTATTTTCCTTGTAGTTTTTTTCCCATTCGCGTTTTTTCCCACGATTTCTTTTTTCTACACGTTTTTTTTACTTGTATCACGGACGAGGAAATAAACACCAGGGAAAACTATTATATCGGTAAAACATATTTTATGAAAAATACGGGTTGAGAAACTAAATGCAAGTAAAATATATGTCTGGCAAAAAGAAACAGTAGAAAATAAAGCGTGTAGAAAATTATACGACCTGTATGGAAAAATGTAATTGTGGGAAGAAACTCAACGACCTCTGTGGCACTGTGGTTGTGGCTCTGCCTACCATGCGAGAGGTCCCAGGTTCGATCCCCGGCTGGGGATAAAGAAAAAAAACCCTAGGTCTTGGATGTTTGTATGTGTGTGACGCCGCTGTTTCTGGTTTTCACGACACAGGGTATCCTAATGTGGGGCCAGAAGCAATGTATATACCTGTATTCCTGTATGTTTATGTTTATTTTATTTTGACAAAGGCGTGGCAAATTGTAACCACTCGTATTTACCATTTAAGTTTACATAGGGTTTGTGGCACACATACAATAATTATACAGGGTGTAATACAATGGATTAGTCACTCTGAACAACTTTCACTTTGACACCAACTTGATAAGAGCAATTTTTTTTTCCAAAACGTATGGAGATCTAAAAAGTAGCTCCGATAAAGTTTCATAGTGAAAATAACATTGAACGATGTCTCTAACATACTTCTTAAAATAAGCATAAACATAAAATTATACCACAAACTAGTCGTGTGAACAAGAAACAGCGACATTAACACATATAAACATCCAAGATCTGGGGTTTTATTTTCTTTCTACGAACCGGCAGAGCCACAAACCCAGCGCCACAGAGGTCCTATGCCACATGCCACAATGTGACTACATCTATCTTTGGCGCCCTGTTTGTAACTTTCATTCTCCTCACTAGAGATGTGTGAACTCAAGAACGTCTGTCCAAGTCACGATCCTGGCTGCAGACCAGTTGTCGTAGACGACACAAATTTTTTAGACAAACTATACCATTGTTGAAATGTCAAAAAATGTCAACAGGCCCCCTAGCAGTATTTGTTCACTTGGTTTAGGAATCCATGTGAATATTTGTGTGGCATCATACAATTATCTAAATTTGGTCTTTGTCCTGCAGTGATCCGAGAATTTTAAAGAACACGCGTGTGATACAGCAACTAACATAGCGCTACGTTGTTTCTAGCAAATAATACTTCGTTTTTGTAACAGGGGTTAGCCCATCGCCGCCTGGAGATTTGAAGATCCTCACGAAAATTTTCATTACCGTTAGAATGTTCGTATAATGTACACATAAGCTAAGCCTTAAGATTTTTCCTTACCTAGGGTAAACCAGTCAGTGATTGCCAACCATACAGCTATTAACCATATAAAGAATACTCTGTTCTTACAGTCCGAAAACTCAACAAAAAGGCGCTACTGTCACATCAACATTCCCTACCTGCTCGCCACACTACAGATAAACATAGGAAAAATCGTGTCTACGTCATACCCTGTTGTCGCCCAATGTTTGCCCATTCCCATGGTAACTTCCGTGGGCTTATTTATAATAATTTTAGCAGTACTCTCTTAACAATCAAAGAAGCTTTTCTCAAATGTTGGATAAGTATCTTCATCTCTAGACTATGATCTTACGGTGACGTTTTTGGAACGATTGGGATGAGCTGAATGTAAATATTTATAACTATTTGTACCTTTATATTAACAATAAATATCTAAATACTATGCATCAAATACATGTATTTGAACAATCTACTGTGTATAATATAACAATATATATACATTATGCAATACATAGGCAGCAAGCACCCCCCTCGCCATATTTGAGGGAGGGGAGCAACCCGCTACACAGAGCCGCCGCAAGAAAATACATTTTAGTGAGCAGGACCATAAACTCTGGACCATACAGTCTTGTACTAGTACCAAGAGTACTATACTACTCACTACAAACTAACGTACATACTAATCTTATACATGACATGTTTGATGATTTATTGTATGTGCAAGAATTAAGTAAGTATATTTGAAAATAAATAAATAATCATATTAAAAAAAATCATAACGTTCCATTTATAAAGAATATATTTGGGCAATGCAATAAAAGAGCAGGTTCTTTGTACGTTATTTACTAACCTTTTATCAATAGATGCAAGTGTATAAGGATAAATTTTTCATGACATTGTTGGCTTCTTTTGTTTTAAAATACATTGTGAGAAACCACTAATGATCCATTAGTTAGACAATATATTGTAATTTGGTCCATATCACAAAGAAATAAATCAAGCTAAAAGTCTTCCAATAATTAAAATAAACATGAAAATTCTTGATGCAATTCCTGAAATGGGCAATAGTTATCTAGGTTACCCTACCTACCTTAAAAACCTATTATTTGATTCCTATAAATACCTTAGAAACCCCAATTTATGTTTGCCTAGAATGTTTCCAAAAACATTTAAAAGAAAAAATATACTTAAAAATAGAGTTAGGCAAACAGTTTCTACCTATCACGGTATGCTAGAAGAAATGCCTTTTAAAGATAAGCTCGCCTTTATACTAGTTTTTCTATTATGTGTGATCTGTGTGTCTGTATTGTGAGTGGGAAATTACGAAATTACGACTAAAAATCCTTTTAGCAGACTAACAGATTGCTCTAGACCTAATGGCAACTTTACAGCCGCTACAAATTACTAAACAAGTGTTTACCAACAGGCAGTTAATAATTAACGCAAGTAAAGACATAAATTATCAACATTGTTCATCTTAATTGAGACGATGTAATAATTCAATTATCTTAATAGACAGAGAACCAGTTCACGCACACTTTTTTAGAATACAGGGTGAAATATAAAGTGTTTTCATATTTCTAGGTTTGCTAAGGATATCTTTCTGAAAAAATGTCACTTGAAACCGAGAGTCCTCATAGTCAGAGCAATGTTCTTCTTGACTGCATTCGTTTTAGGCTAATCGGCCTATCGATTTATACAAAAAATACCAGAACGTAACCATTTTTCATATGATGTGACAGATGCAGATCAAAACAGGCAGTTCGCATGGAGAAGTGAAAAATTGACAGCTTTGATCACGCTGTGTATATTTTAAGTAGTTACCCTGGCTCTGATAGAGAGATTCTCCATATGATCTCCTTGTTCGCATGGCAAAAGTTTCATGTACGTTATATTTTAACTATGTTATATTTGGATAGTACCTACTTACTAACTAGATATGAGAACTTGCTGACATACCTATTCTCATTATTTTTGGTACCTACCGTAACAAATTATTTAAAAGTTCATTTACATTTGTAATATTAAAATTAGTGTGGATATTGATTTTTGTTATAGTACCCATAGGTTTACAAATACAATGCATAACATGGGCAATTTGTACTTTAATTTATATTAAGAAACTGTTTGTAGCTCAATAAATAAATAAAAATAAAATAAATTAATAAGTATGTATAAACCTTGTTAAAATATGACTATGCCTTTATGTATCACCCTGTCTGAGCAATTTGTCATCATTTATGGTCAATTTCACTAGAAAAATCCTGTATCGGGAGGTATTCTACTGATCATTTCTATTATGAGCATAATTGTGCACTGTTAGTGTCAGAATTACGAGCAATTACTTCTCGTATCATAATTACGGTAAATACTTATTAAATCACGTTGCTTTTCAAATTTTAAATGCTACATTCAGTAATTACGCTTTTTACGAAAACAATAAGTGTGCTTAATGGATGGAGTTACACGATGGAGTACTTTATAGTTGTTGTAAAACAAGTTAAGTAACAGGAAAGCACGAAAACTCTTTTACCTAAAAATGGCACTTTGAAAAAAATCTTGTATGTATTTTAAAATTAAGACTATTAATTAGATCTTTGGTTTAATGCTATGCTTTTCGTGAATCCAGTTACGTTGTTTCGTGCAGTAGCATATAAGATTTATTTTCCCATAACTTTTAAATCGATTATCCAATTTAGATGCAGGTAAATGTTTGGTATATACATTTGTGTGTGGTTTAACTTATTTTTTTATACTGTTATCAGCTTGTTAACAATATTTGGTTGCTTTTAATTAGCTCTTAGTTTACCATAGTGGACCGAGCGAGCGAAGGGCTCCATTTCGACAAGATAGGAGGCCGATTTTGCTTTCGTCTGTCTCTATTTGTCTACGGGCAGTTCCGGTCTAGGGGCCACAGTTTTTAAGCGATCCTCACAAAACTTAGCACACGTGTTCCTTGAATTAAAATATTTGTTTTCTTGAGAGGTTTTCTCGATTTTTCCCTTGGGGGGGAGTTACGACGTCATTATTTTTTTGTATGTTTATTTTTTTCTGAAACCTTTAATCCCTTTAATTTGATACCCCATACCATGGGTATCAAATTAAAGGGATTCATGAGCCGGTTCTAAAAATATACTACACCAAAATGTAGTTTACAAAGTTATTGGCGGCTACTTTACCACTTGATTTTGATTGAATCTAAAATACTTACCTATAAATTGGTTCACAGTCCCCCCTGTAAGCGAGGTTTTTTGCCCACAGGACCACTAGCATAAAACTGTCTAATAATGATAATACCTTGGACACTATTTACACACATTGATCTAGCCCCAAACTAGGATTCCCTGTATCTTGGGTACTAGACAACGATACACATACTTATGTAGATAATTATTATACTTAGATAGATAAAACACCATGACCCTGATGATGTATGTACCCTATACATCCGTTCTCTTCAAACAAATACTTGCCCCCACCGGGACTCGAACCCGGGACCCTAGGCTTCGTCAGGCAGGGTCACTGCCGACTCGGCCATTCGGGTCGTTTAATGATGGCTGTAAGCTTTGCATGAAAATAATAAAATATCGTTAGAATCGCTGATGCATTATGAGTCAAATAAAAGCTACTTTCGTCGTCAACATTTGTGATATAAAAACTAAACGACTATCTTTTAAAAAAAATACTTGCCCACAAGCTGTTATCTCTTGTTTGGTAAATCTGTCGCAAGCACAAAATAGTTCAATTCAAACGAATGTCATCAGCACTGTCAAGCATGACAATATACTAGAGCTTTACTGAACAACATAAACAAAATATTAGAAGTTTTTTTTTGTATATCTCCGAAGACCATAACTAAACCTCAGCTGCCGACCCTACATACGTACTCGTACTAATTAGCCGTGAGTTATATCGTACCACCCGAAGGAAAGTCGAAACTTAAACACAGTATTCGATGCTTCATCGATACATTTAAATCGATTTTCGCACAAAACGCGATATTAACCTTAATGTGGCTTGATGACCGTCTTAGGGCTACGACATTGACGGTTGGTTCCGCTTGCGACTTCTTCAACGAAATCTTTGGGACGTCGAGTTTTTGAGACATACAATGCTGTCCAATTAATATGGGTTGGTAAAATAATACTAAACAATATACAAGAATATTGAAAATGAAACCCCTATCTCCCTTTGAATTACCCTTCCCACCCTCATCACCTTTAAAAAAAATAGGTTTACACGTCTCACTCACTTTTTCAGTCACACTCTCATATATACTGCACACAACACACACCACACTAAACACAATCGACTTTTTTATATAACCTGCTAGCACGTGTTGGCCCTAAAAATCACGAAATATGAAATCTACTCCTAATCGCGTAAGCCCTAAAGAGGGCTGCCGTTTGCATTGAAACCGAGGTTTCGAAAATGCTCGATTATGTTACGTTCGTTCGTTGTACAATAAAACCGGTTATATCAACATTAGAGCGGAAAATACGTTTTTAGTGTGTATGGTCCTTTTTAAATCTACCAATATTGCAATATGTTTTTGTACGTATTGTTGTTATCCGCCGCCATGTTTCTCCGCAGCTCTGTGTTTATCAAAATAATTTCGCGAGTGTTTATTTTGCGAGTCCTGTATGGTTTTCCTCTATTCTTTAAACATTTATCCATGTAAAATCATCTTATTTTGTGCCAAAAGTGAAATGTATAGTGAAAATAATGTTCCTAATAAAGATTTGTTCTGAAAGTTCTCGTATTATTTTTTGTATTGGACTACATTTCACAAGAAATTGCCTACGGTTTGCGTGTATTGCATATGGGAACATACTATTACAAAAAAAACTTTGGGAAATTGAGTTTTGGGGATATTTTTAGTCAGTCAGGGCAGTCATGATTTTTATAAAGCCACCATAAATATATAAATTCAATTTCTCCGCGTAAATAATGGCAATCCGCAATTTCGCATAATCGCAAAATTTTTAACTCCGTTTTTGTTACTGATTATGTATAGGAGGTAAAGTATACGAATGTATAGATTGACAAAGTATATATTTAGCATAATGAAAGCCATACGATACACTGTTATCTTCTGTGATAGAAATAAAAATCAAGTACTACCATGAAATGTCGATTTTTTCTTATAGCTGTACTTTAACTGCTAACAAATATGTGTTGTGTGTTTAGTTGGATGGGGTGTAAGACCGTGAAATCTGATAAAGGCATCAATAACCGTGTTTTCACTTTTTATTTTAAAGTTTTACATCTAATAGTTTAGTTACTATCCATTTAGTAAACATCGGCATATAACATCCGTACGCCGCCATGACGCCTCGAACCATTATACACATAGTTAATGGGCATAATATAGGCGCTTAGCGGAAGAGAGAGACATAAATCAATATTCCAACATGATTTGTTTGATTCCTTTTCGTAAGAATATATATATTTTAATTCAATTTTTTTAAGCAAAACGTCTTAAGTTCCTATTCTTATATTTGTATTTTTGTGTACATCTGTTATTGGCTTGCTTTAATGCATTTTGTTTGAATTGTCATATTTTTACTGTAATGTGGTGAAATGTCCACAATAAAAAAAACAATGTACATATTTTGCAAAAAATCGTCAAAAAGTAGCAAAAGATCTCAAGATCAATCTAGAACCACCTCTGACCACCGCAATAACGTCGATCGAACACGACATGAAATTCACTCAGCTCCCAAATATCTGTATCGCACAGTAGGACAAACGTTGAACTAGACTATCACAGCCCATAGTCCCTTGTCATAAGAGTTACAAAGTGTGATTGGAATTACTGAGACTGTACTACGTTATGACTGATTATGGCGTGTTATTCAACATCATTATTGAAAGGGGAATTATACCTCATTATAATATTGCCAGATTTCTGCTATAGCCTCTATAATTTCAATTACCTACTTTGATGCCGCGTTTCGGTGATTAAGCATTAACAGGTGGATGCTTTTTGTTGTTCGCAAGAAGAACAACCTAGAAATTAAATTACTATTTTCACGATTCAAATAATTGGTTAAAAAACCCCAAAATTTACAGAACTCTTGAAACATTAATGAGTCAGATAATTCTGTATATGATCAGGATCTTTAGTGAATTCTCCATCTTGTATTTTACTTATTTAACAATGTCGACATTTATTTTATTAACTAACCCGTAAATACTTGCTGATCCGAATCCCAGCCGGAAAATAGAACCCGGGTCTTGGATGAAATTTTGCCAAGTTTTAACTATTTTTTTGTCATCCTTTTCAATGTTGACGTAATTATATTTTATATACTGACCCGGAAATACTATTTTATAAGCAAAAGATACATTCTAGATCCGTAGCCCGGCAGAGGCAGAAAATAAAACTCGTGTCTATGTATATATATTTTTTTTAAGTCAGCCTGTATACCCAAAGAACTGTATCCAGTCCACGTCCCATGGTGTCGGAGTCACGTTCTGAAATCGCATTAAAATTATAAAGAAGTTAAGTGAAATTCGGCGCGTCCGAAAATCGTAATAGCACCTCAGCTAATGACGGCTGTCATCAAACAAACTGCTGGTGAATTTACGAGCGCTTTTGAACGCCGATTCTGGATTCTTTATGGGTATCAGAGTAAGTATCGATTAATCAATTAGGATTGGAAAATAACTCAAGTATACTCGTTGTAATCCAAATCGACTTTGATCTCTGACCTTGACCTTGACCTCACTTTGATCTTGATCTTTTTATCTTGTAATGTACCCTTGTATGTCGTGCATAAGATATATTCAGAAATATTTAAAATAGAAAGTTGAGCTTATCACTAAATTCTTCCAGCAAACCCTACAACTTATTGTCATCCTGTTTCACTTGTTATTACAATATCAATGTATTAACTACATTTTTTACTAGAGTTCCTTTTTAAACCCTGACGAAAACGGATGGAATTCCTGTTATGGAAAAAATAACTTTGAAGCGTCTGCATATCTATCTGTGTGTGTGTTTGTGTAAGTGTATATGTGTGTATTGGTGTATATGTGTCAATATTTGTATTTGTCTGTGTGTATCTGTCCGTGGCATCGTAGAGGTCCAACGGGTGTCAAATTTTGATGAAGTTTTCTATAAATGGCTATAGACTTCCTTGCGATAGTTCTTAGCCATGTTTTATCGGTTCAGGGGTTCGAAAGTTATCAGCTTTCTTGGTTTGGGCACATACATTGGTTCTGGCCCCACACTAGGATACCCTGTGTCGTGGGCACCCGACACAGCGACGTCACACACGAATAAACATCAACGACCTGTTTTTTTATATCCCTAGTAGGGATGGATAATGGTCATAGCCAAGATATTTGTAATAAGACACTTTATCGCGATCTCATCCTGCACTGTCATTATTTAATACGGTTATTTCAGATTAGGCCTTATGAATTGCTCCGGGCCTTTCTTTTAACCTTCGTAAACTGTTTTGATGAAAAAGTAGAGTACATATCTGCCGAAATTTATTATTTCTGTTTTTTGCCCTATACCCCTCCATCAGCCATAGTTGTGGAGTAAGTCTTAATATTCCTTAACCTGTCATGCCTCTCATGCCATTTTAATAAAATTCAAAACTAATAACTGGTAAATTACATCTTCTGGCGTCACCAGGGCTAAATGGGTTAAATCCGTGTAATGACCTGTGCTCCTTAATAGAGACATTAATAGGGCAAAATATCTATAATATAAAAGCCAAGTAGAGCCTTAACTTAACACAATGCCGTGTATGTAATCTGTGAAAATTTCACGCATCTCCAAATATGTACGAGCTTAATGGCTGGGTGGCGGCGCTTTGAAGCTTACAAACAGGTTTTCGTGCCATTGAAGAACAATGATGAACAGCAGACTGATGGCACTCAACAACATACCCCATATCACTCTTCAAAACCTTTCAAGAAAAGCATAATATTGCTTATAGGGCTACACGGTTTTCAGTAGTTCATTTGGGTTTCAGAAACAATATCAACGAAGTTATTACGACTACACTAGCCGGGATCGTCCGATAATATTATCGGACGATCCCGGAGTTATTTAATGTATCGTATATACGATACATTAAATAACTCATTGGAACATGTTCAGTACCGGATTCGAAACTCTATCTCCTGCATGTCCTCCCAACTATATATTCTTCATATTTTTTATAACAAATAATTGACACACGGCTTACATACTCTTTAAACAAATTCTAAAGTCTTCGATATATTTTTTTTTTGTTATAAACAGTATGAATGCATGCTGACACTAGTGATCAAATCAAGCTATTAAATAAACTGCATCATTACCCATTATTTTGCGTAATTTGGAATTGACAAAAGGCTATTTTGGCTTGATGCGTCACCTTACTTAACCCGAAAATGATAATAAATAAAAGTAAAAACTCGACAAGTTACGCGTTCCCTTTTCGTATGCAGTTTGTAATAAGGGAGCATTCGATTTGGGCCGTGTGCCGTTATTCCCATAAGATTATTTAATTGGTGCATATGAGAATGTGACACACGACCAAGTTAAATTGGTGAGTAGGAATTCGGTAAGGGTAGCTATTTTTAACCGCCTTCAAAAAAGGTGGAGGTTTTTAATTCGGTTGTATTTTTTTTTTATGTTTTTACCTCAAAACTGGTACTATTTATGAGCCGATTTCAAATATATTTTTTTTTATTTAAAGGTCCAGTTTGGTCCGATTTTTTAAATTAGAATTCGTCCAGTAGTTTGCTTTCCAAAACAAAGACTGGAATTATGATATATTTTTTTTCGTGTATTTTGACGACATTCGCATGTTTTTTAAAGTTTTTAACTTGGTGAATTATGTGTAGTGTTTACGTTCTTTGTTTGCGCATTTTTTACTTATTGTATATTCGTATTGTATTAAGCTCACTATTCACTATGGGATATAATATGTAGTTGTCCCATTATATCCCATAGTGAAAAGTGAGCTTTATTATATTATTAATTATCGGAAGACTGATTTCGTAGTCTTGTAATTTCCGATAACGATCTGTCATCACGTGATCGATTTAATAATTTGTTGGCGTCCAAATCTGACAAGACTATGCTTTCCAAACTTCTGACTCGGCTTAACGCAACATATATTTGTCCTTTTGCAATTTTTATTTTTGCCAAGGCAAGGTCAATCACAGCTCTTTCGAGAGTTGTACCCTGTAGTTTATGAACTGTGACCGCCCAGCTTATTTAAGAGCCAACGTTCGCTCCACATCTCCGTAACCCTTTGTTGCTTGAAACGTAGCACTTGATGGTGGTATGGCTTACGCTGTTAGGAACATCAGACAAAGCACGGATGTGGCTACATCTAGGCTAGTATATTTTAGTTACTTTCATAGTGTGATGTCCTATGGTATCTTGTTGTGGGGGAAAGCAGCGGATAAACTATTTTTATTTTACAGAAAAGAGCTATTCGAGCAATTTATAATTTAAAACGAACAGACTCCTTAAGAGAGCTTTTTAAAGAAATTGACATACTAACAGTAGCTAGTCAATTTATTTTCGAAAATATAATGTATGTACGCAAGAACCTTACAACATTTTCCAAAATTAGCGATAGCTGTAATGTTAACCTAAGAAATAATCACAGACTGTGTGCGCCCCGATTTAGACTCGCGAAGGTTAGCAATTCTTTCAAGGGTCAGTGTATTCTCTACCTCTGGAGATTTTGAAATTGCCATTTGAGCAATTTAAAAAGCATGTTAAAGCGACTTTGTCAAAAAAGGGATATTACAATGTTCAAGATTACTTAAATGACAGAACTGTATGGGGTTAATCTAGCTCAACACAGGCCTTGCTGTTAATAATTTTGTAATTATTTATTCCTGCTTATTAATCATAATAATTAAATTTTTCATATTTGTAATAATTAAGCACAACCTATTTTTAAAAGAGATCTAAAAATCAATCTGTGGGAGTTTCTACGCCCTTCTTCTCCCACAGTGGTCCAATGTAGAGAAGAGGCAAAATTGACGTTTGCTAAGTATATGTAAATATCTACAGTAATAAAGTACTTTGACTTTGACTTTGACTTTGACTTTGACTTTGACTTATGGGTGTGCAACCGTTTCTATCTTTTAACCTCAGACCAATAGATTCATCATCATCTTCTACAAAGACGACATTCGCTTCCTGACAGGGTAGGAATAAATAGGATCGGCAAGTCGTTTTTTTTTAAAGATTATTTATATTGATGAGACTGCCTCGATTTATGTTTTGACATTTTTTCAACCAAAATTTGTAGCTACGAACGACCAAGTTGTAAGAGTCTCACACTAGGATCCCGCATAGTTTTGGACTATGGCGTTGAGTAGTCACGGTTAGTGTATATTCTCTACTTTTACAACTTCCTGAATATCCTTGTGTGTACTGGCTTTCCCTTGTTGGGATTAAGCAAGAATCCCCATGCGGTATTAGTTGACCTATATGCAGTCATTTAAAAACAACTTTTTAAACGGCAGATCAGCGCCATTTTGGTTCAAGTAAAAATAACCTATCCATATCCAGTCAAGTCCGAGGACCGGTTAATCTTTTGTTTATACATATGGGGTACTGTGGGACCCGGGGCAGTCTAGTGCAAGATAAACATAAACAATTATATTCAGGCACATACTTTGCTTCTGGACTCACACTAGGATACCCAGTTTCGTGGGAACAAAAACATTGAAGTCACACACATATTAACATCCAAGACCTGAAGTTTTTTTATTCTATAAAGAAGAAAAAACTTCTGGGTATAATTCCAGCGGAGGATCGAACCCGGCACCTCTCGCATGGTAGGCAGAGCCACAACCATCAGTCGGACTTTTACTAACTAAACTAGCTTCATCTTCTTAATTAATCAGTTATTTGTTAGTTTCATAAGCGGGTGTAATTTTTACACAGATTTTCACGTCACGCCTTAATCCTTAAGAGGTGGTAGAAGCACAGATTTCGCCCATGTTTTTATTTTAATGACAACACAAAGCAATCCACATAACTTTACAGTCATATTAATAACATTGACATCGAAATAATTACCGGATCGAGAATAATCTTTGAATCTTTGGAGCCGTCACTCGCACTCGATGAAATCACTCGATACATTTCGTCTCGAATCGATAAATCTGTCTTGTTAAGTACATTATTGGGGGTTTCAGTGATTTTGTTTGCATCTCGCTGGCATTTCGGCATTCTTTAACAATGGTCTCTTTGAATAAAGTGATTGAAAAACAGATCTTCTCTTCTTCTTTACTGCCTGTAAATAACAGTTGACGGATTCGACTTTTGGATCCCAAACTCCCGGGATTAAATGCCAATCAACATGCATACGCCCCAGAAGAACGGGAGGCAGAGACTAAGAACCTCCACATTAAATAACATGTTTACATTTGACATTTAATTAGCCGACTAATATACAGGGAATAGCAGCACCCTTCGCTAGGAAGTACATGGGTTCAGTAAGTAGGCTTATTCTTTATGGCTTGTGTTTAAACGATTACCAAAAAATTCGAAAATTTACTACCAATAAATTCGAAATGATTGCCAAAATGGATGGATGTCCACCAAATTGTGATTGGATAAATGATCACCAAACTTCTTTTTATGTTTTATGTACTTAAGTTTATGTTTTAAGTATTTTTTGGTGTTCTTACATGTTCAACCTAAAACGAAGGATGAAGGAGGCTTCGCTTCGCTCACCCCCTTTACCCTTAACCTAAGCTACCGCAGTATTTTGCCCTGATATTTTCTGCAACTTTTGGTGGTCATTTAGCTATTTTGGGTAGGAAAAAAATATTTTGGTGGTCATTATATTTGTTGCCTTTCTTCATTCTAGAAATTGACATACAAATCAAGCCAGTCAGGTTAGAATTATTGCACACATTTCGGTGTAAAATTACAATCTCGATTGCAATCAATCGCTATACCTGCCTTTCAATGGTATGAGACTGTCAAGAGATACAGAACTAAGCTTGTGATGTTGAAGCACAATATTTGATGATAATATCCGACGTTGGATATGGTGAGGGAAGGCTGATATCTGTACCATATCCTATAAGCCTAATCTATACCATCTTCATCATCTAACTGATAATGTAAAACTTGTACAATTGTTCTAATACAATAAGTTTTCATTGCAACACGTCTATCTCTTCTCAGGTTATGATGGTTCTCACAGTCCGTTCCAAACACGGGTTTACACTCAGTTCTTTGCTCTTTAGCTTGACAGGGGGCGTTCGAAAACGTGAAACACCATTCAGGTCGTTTTTAACGCTCTAATAGTTTTTGCATTGTTTCCCATGTCGACTTATTTCTGCATTGTGTTAACCGAGGTTTTGGGTTCATTAAGGTAACGTCGCTAAAGGTAGCTAAAAGGTAAAAGCTACCTTAATTTTAGGATTCCTTATCCAAAGGGTGCCAACGAGATGCTATACGACTCCGCTTTGCTCCGCTCACCGACTTTCACGAAGTTTATGTAAATAACTGAAATAATATCTGATAAAAAATATACATGGGGATATTAGCCGGGTCCTCCAGCATTTTCCGGCTTATTAACCTACCGAACAATTTTCGATAAAATGTATAATAGTGTTCAATATCTGCACGGTGGTCCGTAACTCGTTCTTGATCGAGGCTGACTCTAGCCCACATATTAGGCCACAAAATAATCGTATTTTCTCCTTATCGATCAAAGGTTCTCAACCTTCCCACCCATAGTCACATACACAAACAAACAAACGCCACCATTTAACACTGTTCGCGCATCAATCCAGCTCCGAATCTAGCTATGTGCCCGGCTTCGCCCACTCTCGTGTCAATCTTCACTTTAGTCTGAGCGCGTATCAGCATCTCTCGAATCTGGACCCCGATGGTATCGGCTCGTCAATAGAATTCCTTGGCCTTAACTTGAGGCGTTAAGGGGAGTTTTGGAGTATTGTGGCAATAGGATTAATGTGTCTATTCCAGAGGATCCAAAGTCAAAGGAAAACCCCTTTGAATTACCCCCCTGATGAATGCATCAGCGAGGAAGAAAACCAGTCCCCTGGATATTTATGATTTTGTGACGTCACAGTTTCTGGTTCTCTCAAAACAGGAATTCACGATCTGGTATGGTGCCAGATACCTATATAAATGTCAGGGATCATCAGGGACAGTCCTACTCTCAATATATTTAAAAGTCGCGTAAAGCAATACCTCTCTCATTAGAATTACAGGTAGTATGCATGTAAGTATTAATAGTACAAACTTTCCCTGGTTTTCTGGAAGAGATCTCATATTAGGGATAAGCTCGCCTATGTTAACCTAACTCTTTCTTTATATCATTTGTGTGCAATAAAGAAATTATGATTTATGAAATATTTTGTGTTTATTCAGCTTGAATCTAGCTGTAGACTTTTTCCCTGCAAGCATGCTACTTTTTACTGTAGTTTCTAATTTCAATTTAAAAAAATATTTGCATAAAAAAATATCGATATGAAATAAAATGAGCCTACGCTCTTTCTAAAATCGCTCAGAAAATGTATGTCATTTGACGTCTGCCACGCAAAGTCACGACGGCATACGTCAAATCGTGTACATTTTCTTAGCGGTTCAATGAACTTTATTGCACTTTTATCTGGCAGTAGCTTATAGTAACTCACAGAGTTTATGCCATGAGAGTTTCGTCAACTTTTTCCACTATTGGAGACTGGCAGTCAGCACTCCATACTCCTTTTCTTCGACAACTAACTGGACACTTTCCACACAATAGCTCAATACAGCGTCATAAAGCAACCCAGCTTGGCCTTAACAGCACATTTCCACCACGGTTCAACATGTCACTTCCTAGACGTGTGGGGTTCTCGCGGTCGCAGCTAATTGTTCTGGAAGCAATAATTGCCTTTAGCTGTACTAATAGGCCTATTAAAGTGCCATAGGACACAGTTGGCCCTTAGTTGGTCGGATTCTTTGGCCGGCCATTATTTTTAGCGCTAAATGTCGGGCATTTTAAAGGTTTTAGGAGATGCAATTTTATAGGATGAGTGCTGAATATTGGGAGAGTTAAGAGAGGTATTGCCCGAGACATCTGAAATCATGAATAGTCTAAACATCATAGTAGCAACAATAACATAGCGTCCCTTACGGGGTGGCAAAAGCACTGTTATGCCTACGTTTAGCTAGATATTAAATACTCCACTTTGCGTGACACGGGGCTAGCCTATCGCCGCAGCTATGGAGAAAGCAAGTACATAACAAGGAGGAAAAATCATATTCCCTGTTCATATTATTCAATGGCAGGGAACATGATCAATATAATAGGATCTAAAAATTACATTAAAACATAAAAGACACCAACTATCAATCGTTCACCCGCGGACTAAAAGGTTTTCATATTAAAGAGGCTTATTTTATTACTCCGAAAATTAATTCCTTGTTGAAGCAAATGTGTTATTATGATAATTTTTATTAACATTTAATACTATTTTAATTGACATAATATACATAAATAATATTATAATGTACCTACCTTATTTGGTACTTACGTATGTATTATTTTCACTAACTGTGTAATTTTTGTTTACATCAATTTTATCTTGCTAATAATATTCATGTTGGTGTAATTTGATAAGAAGTAATAAAATGTAATTTACGTAGTAACCCAAAGGAGTTTAAACCAGATTATTATGATAAGAAGGTAAAAACAAAAATATAGTTTTATAATTACAGGCACATACATTGCTTCTGGCCTCACTACCTTAGACTAATTTGAGTCGTGGAAACCAGAAACAGCGAAGACACAAACATTCATCCAAGATAGGAAAAATTTCACACACCCTGACTGGCATTCGAACCCGGAACGTTTCGCTTGTGACACAGAATGTTGACCGCTACACCGGAGAGGTCGTCCTAAGTTTTTTACAACTCCGCATTTGCCTGTGTCTGACTAAACTGGCCGAGTAAAATATAATTTCCTCGTAAACTTTTGCGATATTTCCAAAACCCTCTCGTAATTACCCTGTCATCTCCATACAAGGCAATATTATACGTCATTACTCTACTGTTTAATGAGCGAGTATCTAGATTAATAGCATCGTAAAAAGCTTCTTCGGAATATATTTTACGGCAATAACTATTAAGCATTGTTAAGAAGGTGCCGAAAACTCCTTGAATGAGCATTAAGTATTTGAGTCGGTAGTATTAAGGTGAATCGACCTTCAACAATTTTTGCTTATCGATCCAGTTGAATCTTCGACGGTGTTGAAAACATCTCTTTTCTTGAAAAAGACTTCCTTACCGGGGCGTCGACTTGTCTCAGATGTTATGGAGTACAAAAAATTAAGCGATTCTCTCGACTCTATGATTAGAAACAAATAAATTAAAGGATATTTATGCTACAGTTGGTGATTTCTGACCAGTGCCATTTTTATTCACGAGCGAACGAAGCGAGCAAGTTCAAGTTCAAAGATTTTTATTCATATTAGCACAAAAATTGAGACTTAATGACAGTCATAACATAATCAAGCAAGCATAATAAAACATTCGGTAGATGCCTAATTATCAGTACATAATATATAGGGTGCAATGAACTGGTTTAATGCCAGATGTCGGTGTCTTGTAAAAAGTAATTCATTTTGTAGTAGGCCTTTGTGCACAAAGTGTGCTTTATACATTTTTTGAATCGAGCTTCAGTTAAGTGTTGTATTTCTTGCGGAATTTTACTGTAGGAACGTATACAGTGTCCCATAAAGGAACTACATACTTACTTTTTTGAGTCTGAACATTGGAAAAGAAAGCTTATGTTTATTTCTAGTATGCACGTTGTGGCGGCTATCAAAGGTTTTAAAGCTACTGATATTTTTCCGTCATACATTATGCTTTTATAGATATATTGACTTGCAACTGTTAGGATAATGGTTTCTCAGAGACTCTCTATCACCTAGCTTATAAATAAATCGGATCGCTCTCTTCTGCAAAATGAAGATGGTTTCAATGTCAGCAGCCCGTCCCCATAGTAGTATGCCGTAGGACATAATGCTATGGAAATAACTAAAATATACAAGCCTAGCAGTTGCAACGTCAGTCAATTCCCTGATTCTTTCAACTGCATATGCTGCGGAGCTAAGTCTATGTGCAAATTTTTCAATATGGGGGTCCCCATATCATAAAATTGTAGTTTAGCATCAATAGTGATGCCGGGAAATACAGTTTCATCTACTAGTTTTAGTTTGTCTTTCCCCAATACAATGTTACTCTCAACTTGCCTTACACTAGGTAAAGTGAAGTTGGTCTTTTTTGTATTCAGAAGCAAGTTATAGGCAGTAAACCAGTCTTGTACTCGTGAGAGAGCATTATTTGTTTCCTGTAAGTAATTTTCTTATCTCGTAATTAAAAAAAATAGTGACGTGTCATCTGCAAATAATAATATCTCTGACATGTTTACATACACGAGCAAAAGGAACGGACCCAGAATAGATCCTTGTCGGACTCCCATCTTCACCTGAGGACCCAACGATTTTGTCCTATTAATGTCAGCTTTTGAACCCTCCCTTCTAAATACGATCTCATAAGCTTAGAGCTTTTTATGCCGTAGTGTTTTAGCTGTTAGAGAAATGTATCGTGGTCTACATAGTCAAATGCCTTGGACAGGTCACAAAAAAACAACTATAGCGTCCCTACGATCTTCCCACGCATTAAAAATATGTCTAACTAACATGACTCCAGCATCTGTTGTCGACCGCCGTTTTGTAAATTCAAACCGCTGGTTACGGAGAATTTGATGCGCCTTGAGTGAGTGATGCGCCAGCAAGTGACCCAATATAATCTTCTCAAATATTTTTCTCAATACGGGTAGGACCGAGTCTGATGTGAAATTTGTGGGGTCATACCTATCGCCACTTTTAAATAAAGGTACTAGCCTGCTGTTTTTCATGAGATCAGGGAAAGTACTAACATCTACAAATTTATTGAAGATTTTAGCTAAATGCAGGGCTAGTTCGTCTATCAGCGAGCTAATAATTGTTATTGACCTGCCCCAGAGATCCTCGGATTTTTTCAAATTTAATATCTCAATAATACATTAGGGCTGCGAATGCGAATGAGAAATCTTGATTGCACTTTGGAACATTTTCTTTTAAAAATGATACAGCAAGATCCGGAAACGAGTCTAAAGAAGCCTTAGTAACTGTTTAAAGAATTTTTACTTAAGATTGAAGATAAATTAATAACTTCTAACAATGACATCGCCGCTGCACAGTTTAACTGCAGCGGCGATGTCTTATGTCTATCTTAAGTAAAAAGCTTCTGTGTCCTGATTTTGTTTTGACCTACTTCTCTATTTATGATATTCCAAATTCTTTTAGTTTTAATCGACGATGTTAGAATCTTCGTTTTATATGTTCGCACTTAGCTTTATGGCAGATGGTCCCAAATATTTTTGAATATAATTTTACATGTTGAATAAAAATTGGGTCATGTGTAGATGTTTTTTGATTTTCTCGACAATGACTAAATATTGAATGCCAATAATCTGTCGCTTATATGACGCAGGTACAGCGAGTGTATAAGACGACACTAGTTGTAAATCATCTGAAGAGTGTGTATAATTGAAAGTGAAATTCAATTCAAATTAATAGTAATTTGAATTGAATTTCACTTTCAATTATATTTCAATATACAATGCATAGGCATTTTGTGAGGAATTAAAATATATGAGCTTAACAGGAAATTATCGCGCTCCACATATCAACTACTACGAATGTGCAAAAAGCTGCGTATCGCAAAAAGGTACCACCAAATACTTTCAGCCAAACATATTTAATGAATGTTTAAATTTGATTTCTTGATCAAAATCTGTATTTAAAGTAATTATAAAGGATTTATTAGTTTAAGTTTAATCTTTCATATTACTCAAACTGAAATTTATTTATTACTGTATATATTTACATATACTTAGCTAACGTCTTTTTTGCCTCTTCTCGACATTGGACCACTGTGGGAGAAGGACAGTAAGAAACGCCCACAGATTGATATTTAGATCTCTTTTAAAAATTTGGTTGTTTTTAACTAATACAATTAAATTACACTATTAATTATTAATAACACTAAGCAGGGATAACAATAACAAAATTATTAACAACGAGCTCTGTGTTGAGTTAGATAAACCTTTTTAGACAATGTCACTTTTGCACGGTTTTTCAATTTGAATTGAAACTGAACTGAATGTACTTGACTAATTTGTAAACTTTACTCGAATAATACAAAAATACTCTTTTCATTACTCATACTCTGAAAGGGGGTCATTGTTCATCCAGGCACCGTGCTGAAAGTGGTACATGCCTGCTCTAAAGCAGAAAAGTATTAAAAAAAATATATATGAATCGCAGTTTATATTGAACAACGCAATGGTAGTAACCTATACAGCCATAAAACGGAAGTATTTTTTTTAATGTTATGCTCAAAGTAAAAGACATCAACGTGGGCACCGAAATTACTTTTTTTATGAGTAGTATTTTTAAACTTGAGTTTGTTGTTTGTTTTTTAATAAAATAATTTTGATTTCAAGTGACTTTGTTTTTAATAAAATAATTTTGATTTTAACTGACTTGTGTTTACTTTCCTCGTATTCGTAATGAAAAGTAGAGTGTTTTACTCGGGTGATAGCACCCATTTCTGCCTCGAACTATTGGCGCTCTCACTTCGTTCGAGCGCCAAAACATCTCGTCAGGAATGGGTGCCTTTCAGCCCTCGGTTAACAATCTACTATTACATCAGGCTGACGACAGAGTTAGAAAAAAAAAACTGAAATGTTTACTTTGCGAAAAAGTGGCGCTTTCCCCACGATTTAGCTGCTTGGAAAACGCTCTATTCGAGTACATTCATTGTAAATTGGGTTTAAGGTGTCAAAGGGCTATGAATTAATAAAAGTGTGCGATACTTTGCCTCTGTTATTTTATGTCTGGGAATTATGTGTTTGCGTGTGTATGTGAGTATGAGTGTGAGTGCGTGCATGCATGTGTGTGTATGCCAAGATCGGCCCCAGCGATATATACCTTGAGAGTGGTCGTTCCTAACTAGCACTTGTGTTCTGAGAGCGAGCCGTCCACCCAAACTGCGATCGCAATAGTTAGAAACTAAGTAAGAAAATATCGTACTATAACTATTTCATTATCTTAAATAGTTTTCCTTGCCTAGAAAAAGTCAAAGTCAAGTCAAAGTACTTTATTACTGTAGATATTTACATATATGTACTTAGCAAACGTCATTGTTTGCCTCTTCTCTACATTGGACTACTGCGGGAGAGGCAGGGCGTAGAAACTCCCACAGATTGATTTTTAGATCTCTTTTAAAAATAGGTTGTGCTTAACTAATACAAATATGAAAAAAATATTATTATGATTAATAAGCAGGAATAAATAAGTACAAAATTATTAAGAGCAAGGTCTGTGTTGAGCTAGATTAACCCCATACAGTCCTGTCATTTAAGTAATCTTAAACATTGTAATATCCCTTTTTCGACAAAGTCGCTTTAACATGCTTTTTAAATTGCTCAAATGGCAATTTCAAAATCTCCAATCTCCTATTGTAGTAGAGAATGCACTGACCCTTGAAAGAATTGCTAACCTTCGCGAGTCTAAAAACTACTTGTCTTCATGTGTGCCATGTAGGTTTTCTTGTAAAGAGCCACCGTATACACAATTTTAAATAACCGCACAAGAAAAATTCCGCACAAAACCATTGCGAGACATTGCACGTCCTCAGAAAAAAATGCATCATAAATTTTTACAAGCATCGAAAGTTCTGCCGAGTGAAGATGGACGAGTCATGAGTAGTCATGGAGACAGTGGGTGGTACGTGGTAGCTTGTTAGCCCTTTTAGGTATCTGACGTGATATCGACAAAAACTGGGTAATAGCACCGACTGGAGAGCATTCGAAGTTACGGGTTGAGGTTTCAATCGTGGACTTTGTTATTTTATGGTGTGGTCTCTGTGACGGTTTGTGTTTATGCGCGGCGAAATACATGAGACTCAATAGAAAAACTATTCAAAATCGCCTAAGACTGTTTATAAGTTGTTATTATATTTTTTTACTTATTGTACAAAAAGGGAAGTTGTTATTAGCTGAATGTACAAACATTGGGAAGATTACACATCAATCTAATATTTTTCCAACCAATATGTAAAGGAAGTTCATTAGAATACTTCGGGAGGCCTCTAGGGTACTCAACTTTAAGTGCCCGCTGGACCGTCCCCAAAGTATGAGTATGATTTGTGGAACTAGAACAATAACACGTTCTTACCGTAAACTCAGTGAAAACGTGAAGTCTTGGGCATTCCAGGATTAAAATCCGTGCCTCGATTCATGATGGACGATCTCTTTTACTGCTGATTTATTCATAGATGCGGTGAGAATTCGAGTCCGCGAACCCACCAAGATCTAAGTTTCGACGGCCCGATTTAAAAATGTATGTTTACTACGTTTCGCGCCAACTTGGGATTTGCAAAGATTTAGAGAGTTTAATAAATTACTACTTAATACTTAAAGTAGTTCAGCACCCTTATCACCATAAACTGGGTGACAAATTGATTTAGATCCGCTGTTTTTCTGTACGTCTGTTGAACGGTAGGGAAAGATATACGATAACTTTTGTGCTATTTATTTTTTTATTATACACATAATTACTAGATAGACAATATAAATTATAATGAAAATAAATCTATGTTCAGCATCCGTCAACTTCTTGCCCAAAACTTAAGTATGCAAAAACACACACAAACACACTAAGAAAATAAAGCGCACCGGACCATATCAGATGCAAAGGTTCCCATCATGCTGGCGGGGTTTCCGCGCTGCACTGCGAGGAAGATCGTCTGCATAACTTTTGTTGTATATAGGTATTCCAAAACTTGTAACACCATTGAATGGGACCTAAGTATAGTTTTGGGATATCAATAAATAATGATTATTTGATATTCAAAACCTTATATTCACTTGCTAAATATGTCTTGCTTTATTATAATAATTTAAATACCAACTTAACACCTGGTTTGTTTACGCAGGTAAATGCGTATATAGTTCGAGAATAATACATCTGATCCTGCACTTGAAAAAAAGGTACCTTCATTTAATTTCACTCGTCTTAACATTGCTAATATTCGTCGCCTCAGTTCAACAGGGTTCTATATGGGACAGTAACTGTTTTGCGCTAGGTCGATTTTAAACTTTGACAGGCTGCTATCGGCCTTTCGCTATGATTTGCTTTATGATTTTAATTTTACCATATTATAATGTAATGATTGATATAAAAAGTATATAAAGTCATACATAACATTACTTTTACACCTAATTACAAATCAGTTGGAAAACTAAACTCAAAAATTAAAACTTCATAGTTCTAACTGACAAATTGCCATAGTGAAATTACAGTAGATCAAGATATTTAGGTATGGCTTATAAAATAAATAAGATAAAAAAAAATAAAGATATTTATGTTAGTAAATTAGTATTGGGATATTTTACAAACTCAGAATTGGTCTTGATGACTTGTTTAAATAAAAGAAAACCGGCCAAGTGCGAGTCAGACTGGCGCACGAAGGGTACTGCACCATTATCTATAAAAACGGCAAAAAGATCATGTATGTTATATAAGAGCCCCCCTTAAATATTTGTTTTATTTTATTTTAATGATCTATTTTTAAAGTGAATATTCAACCAAATATCCTTTGAATATTTCAAGCTCTACCTGTTGCCGTTATCAATATCGAGCAATAACGAGTAAAAAATTACGTTTGTTGAATGGAAGCCACCTTAAATATTGATTTTATTATTTGTTGTTATAGCGGCTGCAGAAATAAATCATCTGAGTCAATGTCAACTGTCTAACTATCAAGGTTCATGAGATACAGCATGGAGACATGTTATCAATATCGAGCATATTTGCAAAACATAGTTCTATCAGTCATACAAATTTCACTTGGAACCTTGATGCATCGAATTTTTAAAAACATAGAACTTTGTTGTTTCGTCAATATCTTATTTTGACAGTCTTTGATGCAGATAGAACCTTGAGGGACGGGCTATGATTTAAAAAAAGAAAAGGAATACATCGTGAAATGCTAGATAGAACCCTGTTGAACTGAGGTGACGTATTATAAACTAGCTGATGCCCGCAACTTCTTAAGCTTGTTCCTAGGAAGTATCATTTACCGAGATAGATAACGTAACCCTCCTTCTGGTGCAGTCGAATAAAAAGTATCCTAGATGTTAATCTAGCTCATAAACTATCTCTGTGCTAAGTTTCATTCAAATCGGCTCAGCCGTCTTAGCGTGATTGAGACACAAACACACAAACATCCAAACATCGCTACATTCACATTTGTAATACTTACTTGGATTCGACGACCCGAATGGCCGAGTCGGCAGTGTCGCTGCCTACGAAACCAAGGGTCCCGGGTTCGAGTCCCGGTGGGGGCAAATATTTGTTTGATGAGAACGGATGTTTGTACCCTAGTCATGGTTGTTTATCTATCTAAGTATAATATTTCTCTATATAGTATATATATCGTTGTCTAGTACCCAAGATACAGGGAATCCTAGTTTGGGGCTAGATCAATGTGTGTATATGGTGTCCAAGGTATTATTATGATTACATACTAGGGACCGACGTTGGAGACGACACAAACAAAAATGGATTCCATCGGGTACCGCACAAGAGTTGTCACATTCAAGGTTGACAGTTCAGGTGCCTTTGTAAGTTGACACCTGAATAATCGCGATTGTCCGACCACATAGCGAGGATAGTTGGGAAACCAATGGGCGCGGAGTGCACAGTAGGTACCGCATGGAATGGCGTGTAAGTGATGAGGGCTAAACACTTATTTATATATTTTATATTTATATTTTCAATACCGACGTTTATTGTGTCACAAATGACTAAATTTTTATTTTATTCGTAATCTTGTAACATTTTTCTCTTAATTATTTTTCGTTTTAAACATACTTGTTAAACCTTTGTTCTGGGTAATTTAGCTATATATTAGTTTTATGTAATTGGAGACTTGTTATTAGCTCGTTAGCTATTTTATTATTTCTAATTGTCTTTTCTATTATAGCTGTTAGTCTTCCTTAAATCAATAAATAAATAAATAAATATAATTAGATCAACATGACAGTTTGTGGGTTGCCGCTTTATGGTCACAGTTGGCCAATCAATTCATTACGATAATTCGAAAATACCCACTCCTATATTAAATATTGATCGATCGATAGATTAATCGACGTACCTTAGAAAAGTAGGTAACTTTTCTAATTGAATCGATGTGTTTGATTTTACTGAATCGATTTTTACAACACTGGAGTATAAAGCTTGTAACATTAAAAGTAAATAAATTAAAAACCAGTCAAGTGCGAGTCGAACTCGCGCACGAAGGGTTTCGTACCACCGTACAATGGTAGGGATGGAGTGGAGCGAATAGTTCGGATATTACTAGCAAAATATTGTTTACAAAGTTATTGGTGCGGCTTCTTTCACACTTCATGTACGTAACCAGGTGTATTCATAAGATTGTATGTTGTATGTATGTATTTTTTTTTTGTTTACAGATAAATACATTATTTTATTCTGTTTTCTAGTATTTGTTGTTATAGCGGGAACAGAAAAATATATCATCTGTGAAAATTTCAACTGTCTCACTATCACGGTTCATGAGATACAGCCTGGTGACAGATAGTCGGACGGACAGCGAAGTCTTAGTAATAGAACCCTGAAAAGGGTGACTCCAAATGTCATATTGGTCTAGTTATATAAAAATCCCAGTTTATACTAAACAGTAAGTTCTCTGACGGGCTGATGATAATGAAGGCAAGATATATATATGTCGTAATGTTTTTTAGGTAGGTACATTTTTAATAACTTGAAAACCAAAATTGCTGAACTCTGTACAGGTCTATTGCATGATGACGCGTCCCAAAAAGTTGTTAAAGAACCAGATATTTATTTATATGTAAAATTATTTAAATTTGCCCGGCATTACAGAAAAAATCGCTGCAAAAATGCACAAAAACAAATTAATAATACATAATACACCTACGCCAGGTTTGGAAACGAAATAGTGAGAGCGTTGGTAACACATGGTCTTAAAAGTTTTTATTTTAATTGGTTAATATTTCCACCGGGACGGAAGATTGTGCGATCATTCATTCATTCGTAAACAGGACGAACAAGTGAGACCTACTACAGCAGCTGCGACCAGAAGGTCGACTGCAGACAAATGTATGCACACTGACACACATTATGGCACTCCATATGCACAGATATATTTAACCTAAAAATAATAAGCAGCTCCCTTTGTAGATAGTGAAATATTTCATATTTTTTTTTCTATAATTATGCTAAGTTCCTTCTTATTCTCCTTTTAATCTATCTACTATACGTGCCCGACAGATATCTCCGCGTGCGTAGGCACCAGCTGTTAGCGGGCGGCACGTACCGCACGGTGGCGCGCCAGCAGTTTTTTTTTTTTTTTGTTGGAGGGGAAAAAAATGGAATTACCCATGCCCAGGAGTCAGACCTCCCTGCTATGTCCGGGTCCCCACATATTGAGCGGGCATCAGCTCGTGTGGTATACGGACTAAAAACAACCCCTTTGTGTTTACAGTTGTCTTATTAAGAATTAACTGTGAGCCATGGAAACGCGCCAGCAGTCTCCACTGGTGAGGGCACGGGATAGCCTCAAAGCTCTGCTGGCTGCAGCACCACTGACTGATCTGTTTGGTGATGAGTGGAGGCATATTGTGCGAGAATGTGGCAGGTTCTGTGAGATGAAGGAGTGAAAGTGTTGTCTTAGAAATATTATTATTATTTTTTGCATTGACATTTTATTTCAGTACCCTTGACATACCTAATAATGTTTAATACTATTTGAATTTGACCTAAATTTAATGTTTAATTTGATTGGATATGTAGTATTTTCTACGAATTTGAACCCTTTGTTCCCTACCTGTGAAATCGACTTACCTAAATTGATACTGACATTGTATAACTATTTGACTTTGTACAGCGCATTGGGTGTATACCTGTAATGTTGTATATCGTACTTGTATATTAAATAAAAATAAATAAATAAAATCTCTCCACTACATTCTTCGCTTTTAGGGAATTTGTGGTAAAATGGGCCTTGTATGTTCCATTCTTAGGGTTCCGAACCCGAAGAGTGCCCAACGGGACCCTATGCCTAAGCCTCCGCTGTACGTCATTCTGTCTGTCTGTCTATCTGTCTGTCTGGCAGTCAGCGGCTTGTATCTTAAAAACTGTAATAGAAAGAGTGTTAAAATATTCACTTTTCTGTTGCGGCTACTGCATCAAATAGCGAACTACACGCAAATTTAAAAATAGAAGAGGTTTCCCGTATGAGAGACGTGTTTTTTTGTTTTTTTTTGTCACGGAACACTTCGTGAGTCCGACTCGCCCGAGTTTTAAATATAAAATCATGGATTGGTCTTTTTAGTAACGAAGTTTCCATATATACATATATAAAAATATATATACAAAAACGTTACTGTATACTTCAGTAGTTGAAGTGCTGCGTGGTCATTCTTACCCGTCCCACCCACGGCGCGCGCGGCGTGAATATGGGGGCGTGGACGTGCGTCGATCCGTATCCTCATGTACGATGCAATTTAACTCGCACACCCAAACTTCTAGATTAATCGATGGTGAATATTTACGCTGTTCACATTGGGGGACTTGTGTTTTAAGAAAATAACTTTAACACACCGCCAATTTATGAAACCTTACGACTAACATTTTTTTCACTTGTTTCCTATATATGCTGATAACTTTCGAACTACTGAACCGATTTGGACAAAACATATCTTAGAACCATTGGAAGGAAGTCTACTAACATTTACATAAAACCGCATTACAATTTGTTTACGCATTTGACCGTTAGGGTTCCACAGATAGACACACCGACAGGCAATTTAAACTAATAACACCCCTCTTTTGGTCGTTGGGGGTTAAAATAGATCGCATCACGCTTTTTCCCATTCGGGTTGGTAGTGATGTCGCAGTTGGTTGATTAAATCAGACACTTAACTAACTCTCTAGACCGTTAATTAAAGACCGAAGTTTAACCAAGTCACCAGTTTTTTGATTGAAATAAAGCATCATCGAAAACGTTTAATAATCTGTCTTACCGCAAGCCGGCGTGTTGGAAAACAAGATGGCGTCACGACAACAGCTGATTTGCACAGCTTTTGTCAGGGCAAAACATTGCGGTAGTTTAGGTGAAGGGTAAATGCCCTTTATCCTTATTTGTATATGTCTTGTTGCCTAGCAACGTTTAGACAACTTGTTAAACGTTTCGTTCACTCACTTGTCTGACGGAATTTTAGTGACTTGTTTAAACGTCGGTATTTAAATAACGGTCTAGAGAGTTAGTTAAGTTTCTGATTTAACCAAGTAACTGCGTTCAGTTAATAATTCATAAACGCAGCAGCTATGGAGATGAATATTTCTTCATGATTTTCAGTCTCTAGAAATGTTATGATAATTTGTTATATCCTACAAATTTACAACCATGCATACGGTTTATTTCAAATGAAACTGAGTTTAACTCTTTAAACTACGTTAAACAAAATAAATATTCTATATTTCCATATTTATACTACAATACGGTCAACCAAAAATCCATGCCCTTTCGATTCCAGTTAATAATATAAAAATCGGCTGTCAAGATTCGACCGAATAAAAATCGGACTCATTTATATTACTTGCATTAAAGTCCAAGTTGAGAAATTACTTGTAGAGCTACCTTATCATCATGGCTGGCTTTTTAATAAATCATTATGGTCAGCTCAATAACTGATTCGGCTGCTGATTGTTGTTAATTTTAACACCTATCCAGGGTTATCGAGTGAAAGAGTCACCTTATGACCTGAAGGAGATCCTTCTTGTGTCATAACGAAATAATTTTCGCGTGTGTTTTGTTTTCGAGTAGTGATGTGACAGGCGGTGCGAGAGTTGAGGTCTTGCGAAACGGTCTTTTATAATTTAATACATCTTGAAATTCTAGATATGGCAACTAATCTCACAAGCTCAATGTAGATGATGCTAGTGTAGTTGGAGTCGTCAAAGTTTTCAAATTCTACTTACTTTTTATTTTATTACATAGCGTGCTAACCTTATTTGAGGTTAATTTTGCTAGTATCACGTGTATCTAAAAGATCACGTGACGTGCATTTGAAGCCGTGACCTCTTACTAACTTAATAATAATAAATAATAATAACCTCAAATTAATGCAACTCTAGCGTATTTGACTCCAAATACCATGCAGACACCAGCCTTCTTACACACACAAACATACACACAAACACTTATACACACACACACACACACACACACACAGCGAAATGGATGACGACTATAGTTTCGGTCGATTTGAGAGCTTGAATAGGAACAGCCCCTTTATTACAGCGACTCAGTTTGTAAAATCGACGTCTGTCAAAACTGAACTTTCCATTTCCTACATTTTTTGATTTAAGCACATACTGTATACAAAGGGGCAAGTAACAGAATTTCGAAACATAATTCAAATAGTTTTATTGTGTTTTTAAATAGCTTCATGTTTATCCATCCTTCAGGATGCACGCAAACAAATCAACTGAGTTATCTAACAGCAACAAAACTCCATAAACGCAAACAACCATCTCCCAAGTGACTACCTTCAAGCCGTTGACACGTTCCATCCACATAAACCCATTTTAGGTCGCCATTTACATGCACATAAGGGTCCCACTTCCGCGATCCATCACACTCATAAAAGGTACCACAGAACCGTTTCGGCCTCATTAGAAAATAACTACACAAATCACAATCGGAGGGGTCAATAATTTCACTGGACTTATGACGTAGGTCGTGAATTAAGTTCAGAAACAATCATGCCATTAAGCAGAAGAGAACGCTCCATAAAGTCGTAATCCTTACTGGTACAATTGGCAGAAGAGGTGGCTTGGGATGTGGTTGGGATTTGTTGGATAGAGGAGGTTATTTTAGAGAGTTTTAAATATTAGGTCCAATGTTACCCAAAAGAGTTTGTTTGTTGTTTAATTCGCTATTTCAAATCGATTATTTAAAAGACGTTTGGAGCATCTTCTTTGATCATACGAATAAAAAAAAGGGAAAAAAGATAGCTCCACTAACCAGTCCAATCATATCTTTTAGGTAACTGTGCAGCTTAACAAAGCAAATAAGTATAGAAGGAAAGTAAACAACACTACCCTCTACACGTTTTCCATCAAGGAGTGGCAGATATGTACAGGGCAAGCACATGTATAATGTAAAATTAAAAAAAGTTTAATGAAATCCTTGATTATCACAAAAGTACCTTATCCACAGGCACCGACCTTCTTAACCACCTGATTAGGAAGTTTAATGGACAATTACGCATTGTGTGTTCAGTAGCTGGCTGCCGGCAGATTTAGACTGATAGTCACATCTCGTTACTCTCCTGAGTTGTGCTTGTGCATTCCGGCGCGGTTGCATGCAAAATTGCTCATCCAGTAGCTTGTGAATTAATTAGGTAGATGTCGTTGTCTTGTGTGGGGACAAGCTAATCGAAGTATTAGGGCATATATGTATATTTATTAAAAACATGTATATAGGCATGTAGGGACATTGCTTCTAGCCCCACACTGGGATACCCAAGAACTCAGCCTTAGTGTGGTTGATAAAAGTGCGTGAAGGAGAATCAAATTGTGATATTTGTTTTCTTAATGTCTATACTATGAAAAAAAAACGTTATTTGAAAGCTTCGGTTAAAAACGAAAAACTCTATTTTGAACGGAAATACTCGAAAATCTAGTTCCGAATTTCGAATTCCTCGAATTTCAACCCCTGATTGTCACATTTCTCCCGTGCCATGTTATTTCGAATTTTGATTTGTGTTCAATTCTCGATTTTGAACTCATTTCTCGACTCATTAAACGTTTCCTTGAACCTCTCCGAGCTGTGTTTCCGAACGTTGCGTGGTCTGTATCCTACAAAATCAATTTTCTTGTTTACTCTGACCGCTAAAGAGCAGTTATTCGCTGCTTATTACTTAGACTGTGCAGTTTTATGGTAGGGTTATGTTAAATATGCTCACATTTAATTAATCTGTTTGACATGCTGGCATAAATGCATTATCGCATACGGGGTAACAGAGGCATATAATATTTAAATATAACAGGCGTCCCTCTATCCGAAGGTGTGGCGATGGGCCATCCCCCTGCAAAGTAGATTGTTAGAATATGAGGCAATATGTGGGCAAAACTGAGTCTTTAAAAAGGCGAGACGCTATGCTAAATATATAGAGCGGTAACCCTACAGAAGCACCCCGCGACTTTTCTACGAAAGCACTTAAAACAAGATCCCGATAACCGAATTTTCAATTAAGTGTCATAATCATGCCACGGCGGTTTTCGGAAATTTATTATTCGACCAACAATTTCGGACGTGCGCACATTTATTATAGTAAATGCATGGCCAGCGCAAAATTGCCGAAATGCGTATGGCCGTTTCTTGAAAATCAATAATCAGATGATTAAAATTGGAGTACCTTCGTACTGGCCACCTGTAAGATTCCGGGAAAATGACGAACAATCTGAAAAAAGTTTGCGGTTGTTTTTTGAATGTGAAATCGATGCAAACCTCTTTGAGGTTACCATGATTAAATCCAAAGAGGTTGGACGTCTATCGTCAACGAGGAAGAGCTTTTTATGTTTTCTTGTGTTTTGTATTTAATTGAAAAAATCGCCATTGAGCTATTTTAGAAAAAAAACCCGTTGACTTACGTTATGCGAGTACGAGATCTTGTCCAAAAATAGATTTCAGAAGCAAGCCTTGTCACCGTTCTTGGTGAAAAAATATAATAAGCCCAATTATGTTCGGGATAACGAGTCTGCGCATATTTTACATATTGTTTAACACCTGTTAATGTCAAAGATCGCCTTTTTGTTATCCTTGGACGTGGAGGTAGGAACATAAACCATATTTTAAGTGTAAATAAGACCAACATCTTTCTTTAAAATATTAAGGATTTGCTGTGAGAAACATACTTCACCCACTTTTGTTATTATTTTCAATATTTAAAACATGAAACTAATATTCACACCCTTTCTCTCACGGGGTGGCAAAAACACATCTACGGTAAAACGATAATTCGATACTTCTTTTCCAATTCGTGCCTCCATATAACATTAAAAAAGTGGAGACATCCGAACACCTCGTTAACGCATCTCTGTAGCAATTTGGTTACAATTATCCTCATATGGCACCGGCAGGGGCCGATACAAAATTGGCAATTTCTGCCAAAACTTATGAGTCGAGTGCGAAATTCTTAACCTGTCTATAAATTATTTTATGGTTGTTGCCGCTTCAGAACTCCTTTTTTCAGTGGAGAATATGTTTGCAAAAAAGTGCTTACTAAAGTGATAAGTAGGCAGTTCTGGCTTCTGGAACTTGATTCTGGAACAGCACTGAAAATGAGCTATTTGGTAACACATCTCAAAAATTCCCGTAGATTGTGTAGATTACTATCCCCAATAACATTTCATTCCTACAACCTTACCATTTTAACTAATTTATTTATCCTTAAATTTTAATTGTATCGATTACTAATGAGTTTGCTAGTTAAATATAGACTCTGTTAGTTGCCTATTACTTACTAAAAAAAATAGGTACTAGCTATTTTAATTTATCAGCTGTGTTGTGCATGCAATTTATTGTTTTTAACTTCATTTAAATTTATAATTATAAGATAACTTAAAGTTCATTAAGCGAAAAAGACTAGTCCCCACGACACTGGGTATCCTAGTGTGGGGCCTAGAGACACTGTGAAAAGTTGTAAGCTTATTTATCAATAAACGATTTTTATTATTATTATTATTATTATTATAGTTTATCACTGGTAAATTGTATGGACATTCCAACGGCGATGGAAAAATCGTCAAAAAACCTCTAAGCTAATCCTCGGTCACTCAAAATGAAGCATTCGATACCTTGCTTGCGGGTTGCAGGCCAAGAGCTAAGCTAAGTTAGTTTAACTTAGCTCGCATAGCTGACGCAGTTTTAAATAGTTGTGTGCAGACTGAAAACTATGCAAACTAAGCTATGGAGCTAATTGCGTATGCCGGTGTATGCGTACGCGAGCTAAGCTTAGCCCCTCCCGCCGTCCGTGAACTTGAGCTTAACACTAACTTAGCTTACCTTAGTTTTTAGTGTACACTGGACATATTTCCAGTTTAGCTTATTTGACGTAGCTTAGCGCTATACTAGCTTAGCTATCGGCTATACTAGTTTAGCTATCGGCTATACTAGCTTAGCTATCGGCTATACTAGCTTAGGTTCTTACATACAGGCACATACATTGCTTCTGGCCCCACACTAGGATACCATGTGGGAACCACAAACAGCGACGTCACACACGTACAAACATCCAAGACCTGGGTTATTTTTTTCTTTTTCTTAACCCCTAGCCGGGGATTGAACCCGGGACCTCCCGCATGGTAGGCACAGCCACTACCACTGCGCCACAGAGGTCGTCGAGTGAACGTGGCCATAACTTCGACGACCCGAATGGCCGAGTCGGCAGTGACGCTGCCTACGAAACCAAGGGTCCCGGGTTCTAGTCCCGGTGGGGGCAAATGTTTGTTTGATGAGAACGGATGTTTGTACCCTAGTCATGGTTGTTTATCTATCTAAGTATAATATTTCTCTATATATGTATATATATCGTTGTCTAGTACCCAAGATACAGGGAATCCTAGTTTGGGGCTAGATCAATGTGTGTAAAAGGTGTCCAAGGTATTATTATATTATTATTATTATAACTAATAGACCTCTCCCACCCCATATGCAAAAGACGTAACGCTTTGTTTGTAAGTTTATTTCAGTTATCGTTAACGGAATCACCATAGGTACTGCAGAGAAACTCCCCTCAAAGACACACAAGGACGAAAAGACCCGCTACAGACAAACTCGAGCAATTCCGGCACGCACAGAAGAAAATGGGGTCGTGTGAACCGAGACCAAGCCGGTAATTCTAATGTTTGTAACTTGACTCATTCGAGAAGTGTTTTGAGCAGTGAGTGGACAGCGACAGTCGAGCAATAGGGTATGTTCCTGCTAGACTTCTCACTGCCCAAGGTTTGGTAGCCTTTTATTATAAAAAATGTACATATTGTAAATATCTGCTGGGAAAAACCTCACTCACACTCTAAACCTGATAGCGGAAAAGCAAGATATTTTCCCCTGCGTTCTGAATGTTATGTTATAAAATATGAAATATAAAATTTTACCTACTTATATACACTATTATATTAGATTAAGCCTGTAAAGACATGTCGATAACAGTAGTTTATGCGACTGATGCATAATACCTAATAATGTACAGTTACATACACTAGTTTATCATTTCATTTCATTTATTTCATTTATCTACACACATATCATAAGCTCTATTTGATGTGTTCAGGAACCGCATGTTCGACCGGCATGGTGGCATTGATTGATTGCTATGCACTTGTTTAGCTTGTTCAGTAGTACCAACTTCACAGACAAACTAGGGGCGCAGGCGGGCGTCGGCGTTGATTTTTTTTTTTGAATTTGAATGTCATAATTTTTCGAAAATTTATTCAATATTATGATAAGAAATGAGGTTTTACCAATTAATATAACATTATGCTGGTCGTAACGTGCGGTTCTTGGACGCAGTAAAGAGGGTTTATATGTGTGTAGATAAATAAATTAATACACCTCGGCCGTTTTTAGAATGCGATAATGACATTTCCTTAATGCGTACTTAATAAGCAATATTGTTCATTGCAAATGTCAAAAAATAATGGGTTTTAAGATGTCGGGATCGCATTCTCTCAGCGGCCAAACTTTAAGGTAAGTCAGTCATGTTTTCTCGAGCACTCCAAATCAATCAAACGCGATGTGTTTATGTCATAAAGCGACGTGTTAATCATCAAATCATTGATATATTTTAATTGACGACGTCGCTGTTTCTGGTTCCCACGACACAGGGTATCCTAGTGTGGGGCCAGAAGCAGTGTATGTGCCTGTATGTAAATTTTTATGTTTATGTTTATAGACTACCAAAAGATTAACTAGCGTTGGTTTTGATTTTCCCTAAGTGTAAGGGTAATCTAGGCTCCTTGGGGACCCCCTAAATATAAGAGTCCGGCCACCGAAACAATCGCTAGACAGCTAAGAAAAAGAGCTAAGTGTCCCTTAAATATTGGCGAAATCGGGCATAAGACACTTGGAGGACACCGACACTTGCGCCTCCTCTTTTGGTGCAGTAAGTGGCACAGTTAGCAGAATATGGGCCCGTCGGTTGTTTGAAGATGGCAAGCCAGTGCTTGCAAACAGAGCCGGTTGCTCTAAACTCTATGCGGTCATTGTTAGCTGGCGGTGACAAATGTTAATGTTTGCTTAGCACGGAAACTGCTAACGGGTCGAAAGTATGCGAGCGCCTCAGTGCAAATAGGTATTGGAAGCGCCATCGATCCGCTTGCCTTATTGCCGAAGTGCAAAGGGATTTGAAGATTTTGGCATGACTTACCTACATTGATAGAGGACGCACTTACGAACAAAACATGTCTGCAGCATGTTGTCGTAAATTGTCACCTAAGATAGCATTCTTTGGCATGAAAGTATCATTGTGATGCCTAGTCCAGTGAGTCAAGTGAAATGCGTGCTTGATTACGAGTCAGTATAATGCGCGGCGTATAATTTGGACCAAAATGGCGGCGTCTGCGCAGGTAAAAATGACTGTTTTAGATACATTTTACCCTGCGCGGAGGCCGCCATTTTGGTCCAACTTAGTGTTAAGAAGTGTTACCTCGTCCCCCACAACAATGGCAGATTTTTTCAGCTGGAAAGCGCATCCAGTACTAATAATTCTGCGGCGGTGCCAATGAGGGAAGGTTCTAGAGATACAATTTGCTAGAACACGAAAATTCATTCACGCACGTTGAATTGTTCCATGAATGTTTAAATTAATTGTATTGTTAGTTGATCAATTGGTTTGGTCCATTAATTTGATATTTTCTCTGCAGTGGTTTTGGACTGCAACGATGACATTCTGAAAACATGATGATAAAACTACAAGTTAGATTCTTGCTCAAATACACCAAAAAATAGTATGATGCTCTCTGACCGGGTTCGGTCACGGCGACTCTACGGCTAGTGAAGTCGTATTTGGTCAAGAAGGGTAACTATTTTAAAATCCATTAACTATTACCCTCCTCGTAGGTGAAAAAACACCCCACAAACATACACACACAAACGCAACGATGTATGCACATACAATACGGAAACAATATCTGAGCTGCTCCCTGGAATGCAATTACCTTAGACCGCAGTAATGACGTCACGAATCCAGGTGCACAGATATTGTGTTAGTGCTATAATTACAGAGTATTCCCCACTGTTATTCTGTATCCAATTACAAGAGAATGAATTGGCACCTCCCATGTGAGAATCAATATGCGCCAATATCCCGGCGAGCTTGATTTGTTAATGCAATTCTGCAGTGTAAGCTTTGTGAACAAATAGGAATGGAGGGGTACAGTAGGAAACAGAATTTACTGGGACAGACTACGTACTTCGTACAGTGTGCAGCCTGGACCAGCTACAATACACTTTTTATGTTGTTATTTTGACACAGACCCACTAAAAATATATTTAATAATCTGCCAGAAACTCTTTTAAATGAACCAAAAGATAATATATTTACATATAAATTAAAACAAATGTTATAACAATAAATGCTATTATACAATTAATGAGTACTTAAATGATAATTCAAATAGACAATAAATTCATTTCTAGGATAATTTTTCATGACCGATATTTACTTTCCCCTGACTTTTAGTAAATATTATACTTAATTATAAATTATCAAACTTTGTTCACCTTTCTTCTATAGCAATGCCTTTTTACTAGGTCCCTACATAACACATGTATCCCTATATAATAATATCATATGTAACATCAATTTTATGGAATGCAATAAATATATTGAGTATTGAGTATTGACAAAAGCGAGAAAACACAGTCTGTTTATTTTTATTATTTTTAATCTGTAAAAAATTCTCTTATTTATTTGTGATTTTTGTAAAAACTACACTTATAACTAGTAAATAGCAGAACAGAGAACAAGTCATTGATATGTTACTAACATCAGAGTAGGTATATTCAAAACTATGATAGTGCGATGATACAAAGCTGTTCGCTCAAGGATTTTGGAAAGTGGCCAGTTATGTTGACCATAACTCTATTAGTATAGTTCAAAACCGGTGAAAAAAAAATCTAGGACTCATTAGTCCTTATGCGAGCGAGTGTGTATAGGTAGTTAGGTGCCCGTTGTTACTAAGATATAAAAGGACACATAATGAGTTCATGCTATGTACCATCAACCAAAACATTTTAATCCAGTTTTAAAACTTCACTCACAGCAATACAGATCAAAATGGATGAGGTTATTATGTGCTGTCGGTACTATCTCATCATACTAATAATGCTCCTAATAGGGATACAAGCTACAGATGTGCCCACTTTTTTATAACGAACTCGTACATACTTCTGCAGAACTAGATCGATGAAAATACCACTGGAACCGCAGGGCCTGGTTTTCTACTCACAAAATGATGACTCAGTGACTATGACAGTTATCTTTAGGTAACCATTTATCTTACATTTCTGTCATCGCTTTCCCTATGACGAACAAGTTAGCTATTATTATAAATATCAGCTTTATTTAAGTGTTTATCAATTTGACTAAAAAGTTACATCAAAAATGTTTATCAAATTTGTAACCCTATTTTAAGACCAAGGTTTAGAGAGTAACCGAGATTGCTATTACGATAGTGGACGTTAAGACCTCAAATTACATGATGATGAAACTAGGCGGTCATTGTCGCGTCAATGGCATGGACCCGCCATTATATTAGCAGAATCGAACCCATTTTGAAGAAGCAAAAGAAACGAGAAATATCCCGATGACAAATCACCAGCTGCCGAAGATGCTTGATGAATTCTCATCATTGCCATGACGATATATCTCTTTCACACAAGTTGCTTGTTTGAGGAATGGGTGCGTGTAGAAAAACTGAAGTGCAAGTCGGACTATAACATCAAGGGTTCCGTACTATCCGGTCGAGTAAAATACACTAGTAGGCCTACTATGTCGAACGTAAGTAAACAGTTATTGTATAGGACGTCTTTAAATTGTTATCTGGCTGCGCGAGGAAGGTAATATTTTTCAATGTATTTTTCATAATTTGTTGTTTTGTTAGAATATATGGTTATTTTATTACTATAAGTCTGTATAGGTTTATGTATGACTCGAAATATGCTTAAAAAGCCTTGGTATAGACAGCAAAAATCTGAGTGCGGTATACTAAAAAGCATGAAAGAAGCAGATAAGACTTAACGTAATTATTGGGATTCGATACAAATATTTGAGTACATTGTTAAATAGAATTTCAATACATTGATTAATCAGCTTGTGTAAGACTAGTAAATATTTCCGTACTCAGCTTTTAAGGCCCTCTTCAGATTAGGAACCTAATTTGATCCGCAAAATTACCGTGACCGTCTTAAAACAAGTCTTGGTATTAGGTAAGTAAAGCCCATTATGGCGAAATGGAATAAAAATGGTTGCCATGGTGATGTTCTTGTTTTGAATCTAATTTGAATCGGAAAAAGATTGTGGCAAACCCACAGCAATGCTCGCGCCATCAAGACGACTCTAATGACGTATTTTGGAGCTATTGAGTTACGAGGGTACACAGGAACAGACATACATACATTCACATACAGATCAAATAGATATCTCAACTCTTTTCCGCTTCGCTGCAATCGGGCAAAAATGGACAGAACCTCGGTTCAGCAGCCATATGGGAACGGAACCCTAAAAACTAGTACACTTTGTACTTGAGATATGGATCGAATGCGAGGGGATCGTTTGTGTGGTCGTGCCCACTGTACCTAGCTAATAAGGGAGTCTTTTGCATAATGAAAAACACTACATAATTGTCGAATGAACAAACAGCTTGTCAAATAAAGGGGCGATTCACAATTCACAATTCTTTATTGCACAGGACATTACAACAATACAATTATACACGAAATTAAAAGGCAAAGGCGAGCTTATCTCTCAACAGAGATTTCTTCCAGCAAACCTATCTGGATAGGATACATATAAAATGAAAAGGGTAGTCTAGTGCAATTACATACTTACCAAATACCAATAAAATATGATACTTACTATAAAAATACATGTAATCAAATTAATAGTAGATGTAATAAGAATAAACAAATAATAATAATAAATAGATAAATACAATTACATACTTATATATACACTACCTATGATGAAAGAGAAAGTAAGTGCTCTTTCAAGCGATTCTTAAAGGAGAAAAGAGTGGGACTGTCCCTTATAGTGCAGGGAAGTGCGTTCCACAGCCGAGCGATTAAATGTCGTAATGAGTGCCTTCAACTTTAAGTTGTTGGTTGCGCATCCAGGCCTAAGGGACACCATTACATTTTTGTTGTAAAGTGACAAAATGTGTCAGTTAAGCTTGGTTTACACGAGGCCAGGGCTGGCTGCAAGTCTCACTTCAAGCCAAGCCAGCGCTCTGGCGTGAATAGTGCGCCCGTCTTGCAAGATTGATACGAGGCCAGTGCTGGCTGCCAGTCACACTGACGCCAGACCGCCACTGGATACGTCTATCTGCACCTTCACTGCTAATGGCGATCCATTTTATCTTTAGACGGTTTTTCTGTCAAATGAACATTATTTCAGGCATTGGCCGAACCCGATGATAATCCTAACAATAGCCGGGTAATATTAAGTTTAGCCGATCTTCTAACACAAGCAGAAATATATCTACTAATTGCAATGGATAAATGCAAACAATTGTCTCCGAGCTTAATCATTTACCGGTTGGCCAGCTTATTCAATAATCTATCTTCTTTCCAATTACAATAAGCATCAGTTTGTCATACAATTTATGAAATATGGATGCAACAAAAGCAACACAAAACTTTGTACTTTGCAATGAATAACCATTTCATGCCAAAATGTTTGAATCCAATTCAAATAACATACTCCAAATTCCTAATCCTACTCAATCCATCATGAAGATTGTAACAAAACGTCTCGCATTTGTATCGCAGCTAACATCACATTTGTCTGTTCATATATCACTCAATACAGGCATATAAAGACCGTAGACAGCTAAATTGCCTTAGCTTCCGTGCCAAACACGAAGAAACCCCATACCCTTAGGGTTACCACTGCATTATTGACTTTACTATCTTTGAAATAGAGCTAAGTTTTATTTTTACCAAGCAAGGAATTCAAATGTGTACTCCACGTTCCAAATTCAATTTTATCTTCACCTCTACTAAGTCCAGTTCCATATTCATCTAAATACTCCCTTGATTCAATTTAAGTTAATCACTAATAAGATTTGTTGTGAATGCTTTAAGGTTGGTTTTTGGTTGATGGTTGGTCTTAGAGTAATTTTGCTACAATTATTTAGTAGCAACGCAAGATAACTAACGAGGTATCAGAATGGTCCGCGGGAACCTTTGCAGCTGTCTCTCTTTGAAGGTAGCGCCCTCTATAATGGTTTGCCGGACAAATTGTTCCACCTATTCAAACGTTTTATCCTACAACTGGAACTGCAATTATAGGACCTACTCTAACTATGGTATTCTCCTAATGAACATTGTTTGCGGGGATTGCGGGTACTTTGAATGGAAATGGTGAACGTAGTGGAGATTTCATTGTTTTTTGCATAAGAATGAATGGATTGTTGAGTCATTAGCTGTTGGGTATTTTTACTGCGAATAGGGTAAAATGAGATTACTTTAGACGAGAAGGTAGATATTTATTTATTCTTCTTCTTCTAGTTTCTCCCCAAAAATCATAAAAAAAAATAAGTTATATAAACATTTGACGTTTGTTTAAGGTGCCGCCCCGGTGCCCACCGCCGTGACAAAAGAGACACCCGCATGTAGGGTTACCATATCTCAGGATTTGGCCTGAGATCTCAGGCTTTTCAGGCTCATCTCAGGCTCTCAGGCTTTGGGCCGAGATCTCAGGCTTTTCAGGTTCTTCTTAGGATTCCGGCCAGATTTAGGAAATTTCAGGATTTTTTCAATTTTCGATATAATATAGATACTGTTCTTTTAGATCTAGTTTATTGCAGGAAAAAAAATTAGGAAGAATATTATTTGTAATTGTAATAAACAAAATCTAAAAAAATACTATGTTGTTTTTCCTGTAAAGCTTAAATTTGAGAAAATCTCAGGCTTTTTTAATGATAATCAGGCTTTTTCTCAGGCTTTTTAAATTTTGTGTCTGGTAACCCTACCCGCATGTCACCGGTGCCTAAAATAAAGACTACGTATATCTATGAATATGCTTCTATCATACGTTATTGCACAAACAACGAAACACAGATTACAGCTAAAGTACAAAGGCGATCTATCTCTAATAAGTAACCTATCTTAGTTCAGCATGATCTTGTATCAAATAGCACATTCAATGTCAACTCTTTTATCAGAAATCAGGAATTACCTGCATACTTTTGTGAGTAGGAATCCAGTTAGGATTCCAATCCATTGATGCATTTCTTTGACTATGTGGATAATTTATCCTCAGAAAAATCACGGAAATTTTGAGGCATCGCAGCTTTGGACCTCACGCCCTGATAATTAAATTCAAAACCTGTATCGGGAAAATGGCATCTTAAGATGCCGTGTGTCGTTGAGAGGATGAACGATTTAGTAGGTAAATTCAAATTTGGAATCGGGATAATAGTTCATTAAATGACTCTGACTGAGGCGGTTAATGTCGTAAGTACGACCACGTGTCCCAATATCGTAGGGAATTAGGCTGGCTCCCGATCAGACTTCGTCGTGATATGCACATTCTCTCCTTCCTCTTCAATATTTTGAGAAATCCGTGCTACCCTGCATATCTTCGTGAACGTTTTGAGTATCTTTTCTCAGGGGATAGACTTCGGAGATCTCACACGGTGTCACTTTTGTCAATTCCTCAGCACAACACTGTTGCTTAAGAGCACTCGTTTAGGTTAAGGGCAATACGTTTGTGGAATGCACTTCCTTGCGCTATAAGGGATTGCAAATCCTTGGTCACTTTCAAGAAAAAATTGAAACAGCAGCAACAGTCTTGGATGTTTATATGTGTGCGACGTCTCTGTTTCTGGTCCCCACTCCACAGGGTTCCCTAGTGTGGGACTTCAAGCAATGTGTTTGCCTGTTTATAAATATTTATTTTTAAGTTTATTTCTGTTACTCAATCTTGAAAATAACAACAATAAGTACTCAGTAAGTGACAAACAAAATGTTTTCGTTTAACTCATCTTCAATAATGAGAGTTTTCGGTTTCCAGGTCAATATTCCATCACACAGAACCTTGTTACCTTGTGGTAAAGGTCAATATTGTCACATAATTTTGAGATTCAGACTTTACCGGGTGAAATAACATTGAGACTTCTTTTCGATTTATTAAAATGTGATGTTAAGTCATCAAGCAGATAGTCAGACCGCTTACAGAGGTGTCACAACTAAACTAAGAAATAAACCAAAACTGCTATTAAGGAACGTATAACCAAGTATTTTCACAAACGCGGTGGCAGAAGCACAAATTTTAACCAGTAGCCTTAATATATATTTCTGATATCAGTAATACCATTTAAATTCGAAATAGACCAATCCCTTCGCAAGAAAAGACAGCTCGTGTGAAATAATGCTGTTCTGATTGATATTTTTTTTATTTTGACAACTGTTAAAATTCATCTCAGAAACAAGCTCAAACTCAAACTCATTTTTTCAAATTGTAAGTGGCCAAAAATAATGCACTTTTACAAGTCAGACACACGGAGAAAAATAAAAAATAAAACAAATATTATCAACTAAACTAATGAGTAACTTTTGAAAAAGGAAATTTCTCTGTCAAGTGTTGATTCACGGCTGAATCCCGCACAGGAAAAGGAAACTCCGTTTCGGATAGCACCAAGAAACTCGACGGGGATGTATATTTTAAAATTTTTTTAATTTTTTTATGCCACAATTTACAATGTAATCGTCATCTACTGTAATGACGATATAACATCGAATCTATAATTGCCACTAAGATATCTTTGAATAACAATTTTACAAGATAAATGAATAAAAACCGGCCAAGTGCGAGTCGGACTCGTAAATTTATTATCCAGTAAAACGGCAAAAAACACGTTTGTTGTATGGGGGCCCCCTTAAATATTTGTTTTATTTAAATTTATTTATTTATTTTTAAAGTGAATATGTAACTAAATATTCTGTGAATATTTGAAGCGTCTACCAGTTGCCGTTATCAATACAAATTATACTTACTTATAACTACAAGTCAAATTTTTTTTATATAAAAAAAAGACTACACCGTTTCGGAAGGTGGGCCTCGGGGTTAAGAAGAAACGGCAAGAAACTCCCCCATACCTTTATTTTTTTAAAGTGACTTTACAACAGGTACTGATTTCGGTCTAAGGAAATTCGCCGGCGAGTGATAGACTTGATCCATCGCCCCTCGTCGAATTTCTGTGCGCTGAGATGGTATGGATCATGCAGTTTTGTCATCTAAGTATTCCTTAATACTATAGTAGGACTTTCTTATCAGCTCATTTTTAACATAGTTTTTGAACCTCTTTTCAGGAAGGATCAATGATTCCTGTGGTATTTTATTGTAGAAGCGAATACAGTGCCCCATGAGTTATGTGCCTACTTTACTTAGTCTAAATAATGGTAGTGCTAACCTATTTCTATTTCTAGTGTTAATTGTATGGCTATCACCTACAATTTTAAATAAAGCCATGTTTTTTCTTACATGTATTACAGGTATTCAACACTCCATTCCATTATACATGAAGGAAGGATAACCCATTAAAAAACTTTGATAATATGAAGAAATCTACGTTTACACAAGTAGACTATTAAATTGATAACGAAAAACAAACCGAAGTTCAAAAAGTATTTTAACCACAAACGGTACTCCATGTACTTAGCTCGTGCTTATTCCAACTGTACTGATAACGCATGCGCGACATACAAGTAACTTTATTTATTGTCTCACACATGCAGAGACACATATACAAAGAACTAGTACAATAGGAAACAGAATCAGCTGGACCAGCCGATTCATACTGTACCTATATACGCACAATTGTAATAATTTGGAAACTCTCTTTAAGCAAAATCGACGATGTTCACATCGACATTTTCCCGTTTTAGGTTTTGAATTGTATTACCATGGCCCGAGGTTTATAATCGCGATGCCCCAAAAAGGATTCGGTCTGTGAGAGGTTAAATCGAGACTGAAAATCCACACAGCCCTCAGAGTTTGACCCTATACATCGTAGTCAAAACCACTAGTTGATAAACTAACGCGTTTGTTGATCAACTATCCACAGATAGTAAACCAGACTGACAGGGTTTAGCATTTACGTTTCTTTTGTTCTTACATGTCAACCTAATACGAAGACTATTCGGGGGTTTCGCTGTGCTCGCCCCCTCCAGTCTTCACCTAAGCTATCGCAGTGTTTTCCCTGGTATTTCGTTGGCAATTCAAGTTTAAACTAGTTTACTATTTAACGGTTTTAACCGTTAGATTATCAACTAACGCGTCATATAGTAAGCAGTACCCTACAGTTTACTGTCTGTCGATAGTTGACCAACTAAAGAGAAAAAAAACGTTAGTTTATTAACTAACGTTTAGATAATCTTACGGTGACACATTCCGGTGACATATATATATAAATATATGTCACCGGAAGATAGTTTATCAACTAACGGTTTTGACTAATGCGGTAGTTGATCAAATATCGACAGATAGTAAACCAGACCGACAGGGTTTATAATTTACGTTTCTTTTGTTCTTACATATCAACCTAACACGAAGATTATTCGGGGGCTTCGCTGCTCTCGCCCCCTCTAGTCTTCACCTAAGCTACCGCTGTGTTTGCCCTGGTATTTCGTTCGCAATTCAAGTTTAAACTAGTTTTCAAGTTTATTATTCAAGTTTAAAAAGTCTTCATTATATCGTTTTATGGTACGATAAACGAATCTTTTGGTTATATTCAAATTTTTCAGTAAGTCGAAAATCTGAATTGGCGCGTAACCGCAACGATGCAACGCAATAACTGCGACACGGTCTTCTTTAAGTGTCCACTCCATATTTAAATATGAGTAAAATTCTAAAAAGTACACATTTTTATTTTCATGAAAAATTCGAAATTCGAATTCAATAAACTTTTTGGTGGCCAGCATTTATTGTGTGACAGAACTTATGACCTGACTGTGTATATGTCACCGTAAGATTGTCAAAACGTTGGTTTATAAACTAATTCTAATTCTCGTTAGTTGGTCAACTATCGACAGATAATAAACTGTAGCGTACTGCTTACTATATGACGCGTTAGTTGATAAACTAACGGTTGAAACTGTTAAATAGTAAACAGGTCAAACGAAATACCAGGGCAAACACAGCGGTAGCTTATGTGAAGACTAAAGGGGGCGACAGCGAAATTCTAAACCCTGTCGGTCTGGTTTACTATCTGTCAATAGTTGATCAACTAACGCGATAGTTTATCAACGGTTTTGACTATCTTACGGTGACATAGATATGAGGCAAAAAAATACGTTTACTAAGAATATGTAAAAATCTATAGTAATAAAAAAAGAAAAATGAAAAAGCATGTAAACAGTTCCACTCCCCCTTTCTTGACGCCTGAGCGCGGCCACAATCTCCCTCTCGCCCATGTATGCATCTCTGTTGGTCCCGTGCGTCGCTTCCCCCTCCAGGCAGCACTCAGGCGCCAAGAAACTTGGCGTCAGGTATACTGCCAGATTAACGAGCAATAAAGCACATTGACCCCGCCGATAAAATGTATGCGATACATTTCTTAGCGGGGTCAATGCACTTTATTCCACGTTTATCTGGCAGTAGCTATATCACAACATAGCGTCTCGCCATTTCACATACGGGGTAGCAGACGCACAGCTACGCGCACTTTCAGTTGCGGAAAATATCACAACTGTAATACTAAATCCCCCCGCTCCCCATAAAGGCGAACATAAACCTATCGGCCCCGGCGCATCCCAGTTGTCTTCCCGTATCACCGAATGCGCGCGCGCATGCCGATCTTTACCCAATGGGACAGGGCCCCGATTCCACTAAAATTTACTTTTGGTAGGCACCTGTTCAGTGATGCGTTTGGGGATAAGGGCAACAAGGTAAAAGTGAGGTAAACATTATTTTCTCACGGGATGGAGCTGCGGCGATGGGCTAGCTCCTTGCCACGCAGAAATGTGAATTTAATATCTGCGAACGTGTTTCGGAAAGAACATTTAAATAAAGGCACATTCATTGCTTCTGGCCCCACACTAGGATACCCTCTGTCGTAGGAACCAGAAACAGCGCCACAGAGGTCGCCAATTAAAAAAAACGTCAGATAATGGATACCTAAACTTGAAGTGTGGCACCATTGTCACGCCATTGTCACCGTCATTTTGAAATAAGAAATAAGGGATTTATTTGCTAAGTCAAGGGTATTGTAGACACAAATATTTTGTTGTTCAACTGGTTTATATATGAAATAAGCTTGAAGTGAATAAAAACATTTCTCGTAGTCTAGATGTGAAGACATTAACAGGGAGGTTTTTAATATCTTGAGGTATCGTATTGTATACCACGATACATATAGCGTCACAATTATTTTGGTACAATGCTTTTCTGGGACACTGTTTTCTGGTATTTCTGGGATATAGATCACTTGCCTTGACAAATAGATTTGTATTAAGTTTAACAAATTTCGCTACCTCCATTATATAGATAGGGCAATGGTAGTATTTTCAACTCACGAAACAATGGCTTGCATGATACGTGCTGCGGTACTCCAACTATTGCTAGCGCAATCGAGCCCCAGTTGTCTTCCCGTATCGCCGAATGCGCGCGCGCATGCCGATCTTTACGCAATGGGACAGAACTGTGTGCGACAGCGCCCATTGAAGATACGTATCTGCCGGCCGGCGGTACCTGGGTAGGTCGCCATCCTCAATACAAAATACACAAGCTCTACCCTGTGTGTGTGAAATCAATCCAGATAGCCCATCGCCGCAGTTATGGAGTAATGAAGGTTTCCTCACGATGTTTTCCATCTCCGTTACAAGGTCCGTATAATGTACTTAAGATAAATTTATTGAAAAGAACGTGATTGTTATTGTTTGTTATGGGTTTGACACAGATGCGGTGAGATGGTTCGAAAGTTACCTTACGAGTCGTACACAGCAGTTGGTTTTAAGGAAGAATGATGGTTCCTGTGACGAATCGCAAATCGCCACAACTGTTAGGGGTATCCCCCAAGGTACGATATTGGGGCCTTTGTTATTTATTATTTAGAGTGCTGACATCATAAAATGCATTACCCATTGCAAATATCACATTTATGCAGATGACTTACAAATTTATAAAGATATAAATAAAGAAAATTTTATTGATAATGTTCGACATATTAATAATGATTTGGTTAGGGTGGGCGCCTGGGCAGTTGGCAACGCTTTGGTACTGAACCCTACTAAGTTAAAATATATGATTTTAGGATCTAAAAATCAAATCGAGACAATTACAAACCCAAACCCACAAATTTCAATCGCGGGTGTCTTGATTGAACATGTAAATGAGGCTCGCAACCTTGGGCTTATCATGGATCAAGAGCTTCGTTTTGAAAAGCATGTTCTTGAGATGGTCAAGAACTGCTTCTATAGGCTTAGTATATTATATAAGATAAGATGCTTTCTAAGCGAGCAAATGCGTATCACGCTGTGTGAGTTGTGAGTCCTTGGTCTTGTCGAAGTTAAATTATGGAATTTCAGTTTATGGACTCTGTCTTTTCAAACGAACTCAACGGCTGTTGCAAAGGGTGCAAAATGCTTGTGCCAGGTTTTGTTTCGATATTCCTTCACGCGGCTACGTAACACCCTTCCTTAACAATGCCAACATTCTTAAGATAGCTGGCAGACGGGACCTACATCTGGCCTCGCTCCTATTGGGGGTGATAAGGCGCGAAACACCCGACTATCTTCATGAAAAACTTACCTGGAAACATTCACACCATCACCAGCCCAGGAGCTCCTCGAGTCTACTTTTGATCCCCCGTCACGGGTCTGCTGCTTTTCGGGGCAGTTTCAGATATTTGGTAACGAAGTGCTGGAACAATCCGCCGCCACCAATCCGTGATCTAAAAACTATAGCTCATTTTAAAATTAAGTGTAAAAATCATTTTTACAGCTCCAAAAAACAAATGTTTGACTCAGTCCCGATGAGCTCTCGCGTTAGTCGTGTAGTTGGCAAATGGTATTTTGTCATTTTTGTATAAATTTTTTCCGTGTACTTACAACCATGATTATTTAATTTAGCATTTTATTTTCTCTGTGTAGATACTTATAATGCCTATATGGCCTAAACTTGTGTGATGTGTATTGTTACAGTCAATAAATTGATATTCAATTCAATTCAATTCAATTTCCACACGAGCTGTTACTCACTCCCATGGCATTACTAGGTTTTTAATTTTATTACATAAGGAACAAAATATAGCATAAGGAACAAAATCGCGAAGCCTCGCTTATAGGCGCGGCAGGTGAGTGGTTAAAGCGATTGTAACTTGAATTTGAAAGAAATCGACTTCAAGTCTTTCAAGGGTTTATTAGAGACATCCCACTTAACTACTTTTAATGCAAAACCAATTTACGCATTTTTACGCAACAGTGCTTCTGCCTCCCCATATAGGAAAATTCGTTACGCTATATTATTTTATTTTTTAAACTTAACATAAAGGTACATTCTATTCAGTATTCAGTATTCAGTATTTATTGCCATAAAATATATGTATAGTACATAGGTCTTAATCGCAGTACAAGGTAGTCTCAATATATTTTTACCCAATGGGTGTAGCGAAATCTATACATATTATTACAGACAATTAGAAATACATCTTATAAAATAAAGTAAAATTAATAATTATAACAATTTGCCATGGAAGTCACAGGGCTAGGATAATTGCACACTTTTACCAACACTTACTAATTAATAGGTTGATAAATTTAACGCAGGGAGAGAAACAAACATAACAGTTACATTATACACTTATTTGTAGTTATAAAACTCAGTCAAATCATATGGAGATATGATTAATAAAAAATTCTTAAGTCTAGTTACAAATTTACTTCCCGACAGGTTTTTAATGTCTAGGGGGAGGCTATTATACACTTTAATGGCAGTAATCTTTGTGGCTCGTGTATATGCCACTGTCCTCCTAAACGGCATCTCTAGATTCCCTTTATTCTTTTCATTAAGTCTCTCACTTACCCCGGCTGCTCTCAGGGGAAATTTATCAGGGTATCTCCTTATCAATTTGCATAATTCTATAATATAGAGAGCTGTAACTGTATGGAGTTTTAATTCCTTAAATGAAGTCCTACAAGACTCCTGAGATGATCGTATGTTATTTATAATACGAATAGCTCTCTTTTGTAAGACAAACACCCTGTTTATATCGGTGCTACCTCCCCATACAGCCAGTCCATATAGCACTCGCGACTGGAAAAACGCAAAGTAAGCTTGCAGGGCGGCTTTTTTTGTCGAAATATGTAGCAGCGATCTTAGAGCATAACAAAAGCTACTTAATTTGCCCACCAATACATCCACATGCCTCTTCCAGTTTAAGTTGCAGTCCGTGTATATGCCTAAAAGCTTTGCATCGGGAGTCGATTTCACCTCTTTGCCGCCGACTTTAATGTCAAGATGCGGCACCTGTGTATTATAGTTTCTAAAGTGAATTAGCTTGGTTTTTTCTACGTTTGTGCTGAGATTAAGGCTAACAAACCAGTTTATAATATTCTCAAGAGATTCGGTGATTGTTTTAGCTAAGTCAGTATAATCACCTCTATTAAATTTAAAAAATACCGAAACATCATCAGCAAATAGAATGACCTTATTCGGAGTAAGTGAAGGTAAATGATTCACATATAATAGAAATAAAATAGGACCCAGTATAGAGCCTTGAGGAACTCCAGCTTTAATATGTTGACGGCTTGATTCTATATTGTGAAGGACCCCATTTTCATCGAGGGCCGGCAAAATTACGCTTTGAGTTCGATCCCCAAGATAAGATAAAAACCACTCATTTACTTTTCCTCTAATACCATAACGACTTAATATATTTAGTAGAACATCATGGTTTACGTGGTCGAAGGCCCTTGACAGATCCAATAGCACCGTCATAACATTTTCGTTTTTGTTGAGGGCTTCTGCTATATAATCAGTCATCTCGAAGATTGCATCCATGGTCGACATATCTTTCTGGAATCCAAACTGCTCGTTTGCTAAGATATTTTGTGTACACAGAAAAATGCGTAATTGGTCGGCCATTGTTTTTTCAAAGAGTTTAGACAGCACTGGTAGTAAAGAGATAGGTCTGTATTTGGAAACATCCAATTTATTATCGCGTTTGTGAATTGGCTTAACATGTGCCCTTTTTAATCTATCTGGAAAAACTCCGTCGCTTAAGGATTTATTTATAAGAAATAGGAGGGGGCCCTGAATAGCTTCCGCTATGTGTTTGATTACAATGGACGACATTCCATCATAACCGCATGATTTTTTATTTTTAAGGTTTCTTATCTTTTTTATTAGTTCTTCACAATTAACTGGTTTAATAAACATTGAGGTTTGATGAAAGTTCGGTAATTTTATGTTTTTTTGTTCTATGTTACTACTACTGCATATATTTGTAAAGTGAGTATTGAAGATATCAGAAGCGTGCTGGTTGCTATTGCCGTATTCGTATTATCTGTCAACCCAGTGTAATCTCTGACCTCTACATTCTTTTTTCCAGTTACATGTGAATTTATCAAATTCCAAGTGGCTTTCACCTTGTCATTAGAAGATAATATAATTTTTTCGTTGCAAATTTGTTTAGAGCGTTGAATTACCTTCCCTAATATGCTTGAATATTTTTTGTAATGTTTTAGCTTAGAGGGGCTTTTAGTAACTTTAGATTGAATAAATAGTTCCCTTTTTTTCTCACATGACGTCTTAATGCCCGGTGTAAGCCAGCTTTTATTATTTTTATTTATGTCCCCCCTTACCTTTATTACTGGACAATATGTCTCGAAAGCCATCATTAGTTTGTCGTGAAAAATATTGAAACTATCATTACAGTCTTTGCCATCGTATACCTCATGCCATGACGATTTAAGTAACTGCTCTGATAGCTTTTGGAGATTTGTTTCCTTTAAGTTTCTTACTATTTTGAAAAAGACTTGGTGGTCTCTTTTGATTAGTACGTTTAAAGATGCATATTGAAGGGAATGATCTGATAAGCCTAACTCCATGACGCCTGGTGTATTTAATACTATATTAGAGATAATGTTGTCAAGACAAGTCTGACTATGATAGGTGACACGAGTAGGTTCTCTTATGAATGGCCTCATATGATAAGACTGTAGTAGACTTACAAATTCCTTTGATTCCGCAGACTCAACGAGTGTATCGATGTTAAAATCACCACAGACAATAACTTTGCGTTCTTTATGTTCGAAGATAAAGTTGAGTACATTTTCGAAATACTCAATAAAATGGTCATCTTTAACTGTTTTTGGTCTATACACACATATTACATAAGTACCACTCAAATTAATGCCGCATATTTCAAACAGTTTTGATATAGACATATCTTTTATTTTTGTTATTTCACTATGATGTGTACCCTCTCTAATGTAAATACAAGATCCGCCTTTACTCTTTCTACCGTTGCGGCAAAAACTGGTAGCTAATTTAAAACCTGGTATATTTATTCTTACTAAATCTTCGTGAGCTCTATGATGTTCCGTTATACACAAAACCTCTATATTTCTGCCAATCTCCCCATCCAGCCAAATCTCTAGTAGAGATAACTTCTTAACATTTAGACTACAAATATTAACATGTGCTATTTTCTTATTAGAGGCATAAGAAGCATGGCCTAGCTCACTGTGACTACCTACAGAAAATCCCGATTGCTTTCAGGAGCAGTACTGCTTGGAGTTTGATACACATTCGATTGCAATTTTACATTATCTTCTTGCAATTCGCAGACAGAAGTGTCTGAGACTTTTTTATGGGATGTCTCTAGGTTGTTTATGTATTGCAAATACTTTTGTTTGTACTCAACTCTAAGAATTTCCCTTAGTATATTTCTACCTGCATAGAGTCGAGAGTGCTTTACGTCCTCGCAAATGTATGTGACATGTGGAAACCGGGAGCATACAAACTTGAACGTACTGCTCACCTTAGCGTCATTCAAGTACTTGCTAGCACCGAATTTACACAATAGTACATTGGTATTAGCTAGATGGCTGAGGTTTGAGTACAGCATTGACTGTAGTCTAAGGGGGTCTTTATCGTTGCAACCTGCTACTATTATTACAATATCCTTACGTGTAAAGTCATTACAGAGACGATGGCTGGAGTCAAGTACATTATCTAAAGAGGCATCAGGTTTAATAACAGACTCTACATTGTAGCCACTTCCTAGTAGATTTCGCAGAATTTTATTAATGCCTCTACCACTTTCATCAGACAGCACTAACGCCCTCCGTTGGATAGGAGGAGGAACTACACTCTTACTCTCAGTAATCAAATAACATTCATCGATAGGGTTTGTAGCGGAGTCTCCGTGCCTCTCAAGTGTAGTAGTATCCGGTCTTAGACGTTGAGATTCTGATGGCTTCGTCGTCAATGCAGGTTGGGTGTTAGATGCTGTCTGTTCTTGGAAGCTTCTTGCCTCTCCTTGGCTTTCAGCTGTAGAGCTTATTGTATCTCCCAGGTTCTCGAATGTGAGGGTATCCGTGCTCAGATGCTGGACAACTACATTTGTATCTCCGTGGCTTCCAAGCAAAGGGCTCTTGTACTCAGTTCGATGTTGGAGTTCCGGTAGCCGCGTCATCAGCGCTCGGCGGATGCTCAAGTTGGCAGACGTGGCGCCCCCTGGCGGCAGCGCTGCCGAGAGACGTGTGGTAGTTTGTGGACGGTCCCTTTGTATAACGCCCAGCGTACACTGCCTAGGTGAAGTACGCGGAAAGCCGATGCGCATCATATTCGGTCTGAAGTTGCGGTGATATTGTGGTGAGTAGAACCTGTGCGATGAAGTTGTATGACCTTCGGGGCTAGGGTTTGCAGAATTTAATTTTTTTAATTCTTTGTTTGCCATATCACAGGCATTCCGCAATCGTTTGTTCTCCTCTGTTAGTTCCTGAATATTACGACAGAGGTCTATTCCATTTTCGTCTGTACGCTGGTCAAAGTATTTCATTACCATTTTTTCTTCTTCTGTTAAATCAAATATTTTTCTCGGATTCCTGAAAGTTATGTTTTTATCTCTCGTTTGTGGAGTGCTACTGTTTAAGGGGTTCATTAGGAGTTCTGGTTGGTTTCCGAAGTCTTGACGCTGCTGCTGCACGACCTTATTCGAAGTATGCTGACATTTTAGGCATTTGAATGTTCTACTCAGATTGACAGAGTTCTCCATATAGTACGCCTTGGTTATGTTAGCGCAATTATGATGGCAGGTGCTACTACAGATTACACATTTCAGTAACTCACTTGGCCATACGGCCCCTGCACATATACTACACTTTCTCATAATTAAAACAGTCGCGCGGCAGCGCCAATCAGTCACACACTCGCACTACCAAGGCGGCAGGCCTGCTGTAAGGGGGCGGTAGCTCCCTCTGTTGGTCAGTAGTGGCTCGGTATTGATAGTTTATGCGTGGCTCCCTCTATTGCAGAATAGCGAAAAGTATTTTTTAATAGCTGTAGATGGCGCTAGTAGTAAATGAGGTTAGAAGGACGCTAAGGACAGTGCAATGTCAGCCATATTCAAAAACAAACGAACTCGTATTTACAAATTAGAATATTATCACAATATTATCACTATTATGGATTGTCACTATGTTGGAAATGTTGTTAAATTTGATTCTGTAGCACAATTTTATTATTCTATGCACTGACTTCACGAATATATTTGTTTATAACAATGTATCTGGAATCAAACTCTTTATTTGTTTTTTGGCGATAATCTGCTGAGTTTGATCGGGTTAACACTTTCACTGATGCACCTTCATGTAAGCTTTATAATTAGCGCAGAATATAAGGAAATAAACAAAATTTACTATTTTTAAGGATTAATTTACGAGGAGCTAACTGTTTACATGGCCAGTGGCGCCCTCCACCAATCTGGCCCTACACTAAGATACCCTGTGTTGTTGGAACCAGAAACAGCGATGTCACACACTTATAAACATCCAAGACCTATGTATATTTTTTCTTTATCCCCCGCCGGGGAGGAAACCCGGGACTTCTCATATGGTAGGCAGAGTTAAACCACATCGCCACAGAGGTCGTATAACATAATAGCATAGCGTCATGCACTTTAATGTACGGGGTGAGAGGCACAGTGTGCCCACGTTTAGCCAGCGATTTATCACTCATTTCGCGTAACAGGCGGCTAGCCCATCGCCGCAGGTATGGGGCAATGAAGGTTTCCTCACATATTTTTTTTGCATCCGTTAGAATGTCCGTATAATGTAAATAATTTATCTCATTGGTCACATGATCAGCACCGGGATTCGAACCTGTGTGAGACTAGACCACGGAGCCCTTCTTAAACATGTTTTAAAAGTTATGTCTATTTTAATGTAGTAAGACCGCTTATGCCTTCAGTTTGACACTACCTACAAGGCTCACTTTCATGACCTCCTTTAAGAGAAGAAGTAATTCATAAATTTTCATCATCATAAAAACTAGTAGCAATTTTGCCATCTCAACAATCTACATACACTGACGAGCAATGAAAAAGTTCCAGTGACATAGCAGCAAATTACTTCTAAACGGGAAAGGCTAGCTTGATGATGCCGCCTGCAATATTGAAGTACATTTAACAGCTCATCAGAATATTACCAATTAAATACGTAAATATTGTATTCAAAACAAAAGGTTCTATGTCTTAGGGAATATTAAGGTGTTTTCATTACTCATACTATGAAAGTGGGTTAATGTTCATCCAGGCACCGTGCTGAAAGTGGTACATGCCTGCTCTAAAGCAGAAAAGTATTAAAAAATATATATATGAATCGTAGTTTATATTGAACAACGCAATGGTAGTAACCTATACAGCCATAAAGCGATTAATTCTTCATTTATTAGTTTTGTTGACATTTAAATTATTTTTGATGTTTATAATTAATATAATGTACTTTATGTATTTATTAGTCACTTTCAAGGCGAGATGTGATTTGCGAAATAAATTAAAATATTTCTCTAACGCTCAATAACTGTACAAACGTTAATATTAATTTCAAGTGACTTTGTTTTTTAATAAAATATTTTTGATTTCAAGTGACTTTGTTTTTTAATAAAATAATTTTGATTTTAACTGGCTTGTGTTTACTTTCCTCGTATTCGTAATTAAAAGTAGAGTGTTTTACTCGGGTGATAGCACCCATTTCTGCCTCGATCGTCAGGAATGGGTGCCTTTCAGCCCTCGGTTAACAATCTACTATTGTCTGCATTTTTTGGGTGGAACTTTTTCATTGCTCGTCAGTGTATAATATCATACCTACCAATTCTAAGGTGACACTAGTACATCCATTTTTTAAACCACGTTGCAAGTGTTGCCGTCAAATAGAAGATATTATTTAGATTTTGATTTTTTCGAGCATGGGAATCAGAGGATTGTTAAACAATCTAATGGATGGCAGACTACATAAAGTAAAGGCACTGCTGAGTGACGACTGAATAGTCGCAAGCGCAACTGACGCGGGCCTTGAGTTGAGGTTGACTGCGTCTGCGCATAGTTCAGTGCGAGCACAATGTGGGGTACATGTGTGGGCTTACCAGTACAGTAGGCTGATTCTATTCCGCAACATCTATCTCGTGAAAGATATTTGCCCACTTCAGAGCTCAATTCCCGTATAAAGCAGTCACAATCACAATCGCGATACCTTTCAAAGGTATCGGGATGGATGTCAAGAGATACAGAAGCGACGAACAGGTAGAATGAGAAAGGTCGATTTTTTAAAGTTAATACTGTTATTGGTACTAACAATATTTGTTTTAGTTGGCACACAGACTCATGAGACAGATCATCACAATATCCTGACAACAGCAATGATCTGATGATTCAGTTTCGAATCCCCGTGCCGGTAAATGTGCGGGCTAAAATAATTTTTCAAGATCCTCGAGTGGGGGGGGTATCAAAATAAAGAGCATTAAAAGTCGAGTTTGGAAATATATACTGAGCCTGCACAAGCTGTGGACAGTAATTTCGTAATTTTGTCCGGAAAAGCAGTAAATAATAGTAGTTTATGTGACTGCTGCATAATGCCTTATTATGTACAGTTACATACACTAGTTTATCTACACACATATCATAAGCTCTCTTTGATGTGTTCAGGAACCGCATGTTTGACCGGCATTGTGGCTCTGCAGTTGTTTAGCTTGTTCTTTAGCACCAACTTCACGCAGATGGGCGTCGGCGTTCGAAATTTGAATGTCATTATATGTAGAAAAACTACACATAATGACCATAATGTGTAGTTTTCCAGATAAGAAACGAGTTTTTACCAAGTAGTTTAACATAATGCTGATCGTAACGTGCGGTTTTTGAACGCAGTAAAGAGGGTTTATGATACGTGTGTAGATAAACAACGATATAGATACGATTATCATTAGATTAGATTATTTTTATATCGTACATTGGCATGAAAAATAGTTACGAAAATTATAAATAAATACATCCCCCGCAGACTTTCTTGGTGCTATCTTCTATGACGGGCGTATTTCCGGAGCACTGGAATTATTGGAGTTTCCTTTTCCTGTGCGAGATTCAGCCATGAATCACCACTTGAAAGGAAAATTTCGTTTTTTATACTCAAACCATAATAATCATTTACTCATTGGTTTTGTTGATCATACTTATTTGATTTATTTTTTATTTTTCGCCATGTTTATGAAACTTAAATGTTTGAATTGTAAAAGTCATTATTTATGCCTATTTGCAATAAATGATATGAGTTTTGAGTTTGAACGTAATTAAAAATATTTATTAAATTTCCCGATTGCGTTACGCTTAAAAGCACAATGCTTTTAAGTGTACCGGAGACGGAATTTCTGGTATTTTTACCCGACTGCGCCAGAAGAAGGGTTATGTTGTATGTTTGTATATTTCTTTGGCATGCTCCGCGGCCTAAACGGCTTGATGGATTTTAGCTTGAGAGGTTTCGTTAGATTTGTCTCAACTGTAAAAATGACACTGAGTATATCAAATAAAAAAATGGCCAATTTTGCATCGTATTATGTGTCGTAAAAATCTTCTTTTTTATACACTCCATGTACGTAACCAATGCAGTCATAAGTTTATATGTGGTATTGAAAGAAAAGGCAGACGGGTTATTTATTATAGTTGTTAATATCGTTATTATAACATTTGATTCCTAATCCTCTAAATGTATGCTGAAGTTGAAATTCCCGCTGTCAGGGCTTCCAGTCTCAGCCGCCTGCGCATAGCTCGTGCGAGCACAATGTGTGCTAGAGAGCTTTGCAGTATAGGTAGACTGAAAGGTCGCTCTTTTAACTATTATAACTTACAAAACAGGACGTTTTGATACTGGGGAGTCATTTATTTATTTATTTATTTATTTATTTATTATATTTGGGACATCAACAGCGTGTATATTATAAATTAGTTACAGTAGGTAAATACAAAAAATTAAGCCGGTAACAGATATCCACAGAAGGTACAATAAAGAAGTAGAAGAAGAAAAAACTTAGCGGTTATCTTAGCAGTATACATATAGACATTCAGTTTTAGGAAATTAGAAACTTTATACATGTACAGGATGATAATAAGGGGATATGTGAGGAGTGTAACTGTATTGTTTGTGTAAGGGTGTGTGTGTGTGTGTGAGTGTATTTATGTAAGGGTGTGTTGATTCACTTGTTACCCTCGTCGTCTATCAAGACTTTTATAATATCATGACGGAACTTGGCTTTGGAGGATGAAAATGGATCCAAATCACTAAATTGTTTATTATATTCAGAGGCAAGGCGAGCTATGGTAGAATTTTGGGCATAATTAGTATGTGCTAGAGGGACGGAGAATAATCTATTGGATGTATGGCGAGTGCGGCACTTTGGGACGCAAAAAGATAGTTCAGATAGTAACGGGGGGGAATCGAGGCGGCCAGATAGAATATCGTGGAGTACCATCATGTCTAGTAATACTCTACGATCTTCGAGAGTAATGAATTGATGCCGGTGACAGGACTCCTCGTACGAACGGTCCTGGATACGGGATCTGAAGTTCAGGTGTTTCAGGAATTTGTATTGAATACGTTCAATTCGCTGGATGTAGGTAATGTAGTTCGGGGACCAAATACACGACGCGTATTCTAAAATACTCCTGACATAGGCATTATAGATCAGCTTTATGCATCCCAGATCGCTGAAAGGTTTGCAGATACGAATGACAAATCCAAGATTCCGAAATGCGCGACCCACGATGCTTTCAATGTGATTTTGAAAGGTTAGTTTACTATCCACTATGACACCCAGATCTCGGATCGAGTCGACGCGAGGTTGTTTATTAATATTGTAATTATATACTATTGGTACTGGACGCCTGGTGAAGGATATTTGGACACATTTGCTAGCGTTTACAGAAATTCTGTTTTGTATATAATATACACTAAGGCGATCGAGGTCGGACTGCAGCCTATCACAATCAATACTATTGGTCACATCAAGAAAAATCTTTTTATCATCTGCATATAACAGGAATCTGCATTTACGAAATACTGTGCAAATGTCATAGAGATAGGCGTTATAGAAAAGAGGACCCAAATGAGAGCCCTGTGGTACCCCCGATGGTATGTTTATGAAGTTGGAATTATGTCCCCCAACAACCACAGCCTGCTGTCTATTAGATATATACGATGTAATCCACCGGTAGAGGTCACCGTGTATTCCCAAGTGGAATAATTTGCGCAGCAGTATGACATGGTCTACACGATTGAAAGCTTTCTCGAAATCTGTGTAGACCACGTCAACCTGTCTGCGTCTGTCCATCATGCCGAGAACAAAATTCAAAAATTCAGAAATATTACTAACGGTGGATCGACTCTTAAGGAACCCGTGTTGCTGTGGGGGGATTCCGCGCGAAACAATGGGGTAAATACTGTTGTAAACGGCTGTTTCGAATACTTTGCCAAACACATTGAGGATGGATATTGGCCTATAATGTTCAATATTATCCTTAGTGCCCTTTTTATGGATCGGAAGGATATGCGCTTTCTTCCAAATATTCGGATACGAGCCTTCCTTCAGCGATCTGTTGAACAGGATGCACAGAGGAAGACACAACTGTCGCGCATCGTACTATGAAATATGGTGGGTTCTTGTCACTACCTGCACCACCATTGATATCAAGGGACTGAAGCAATTCAAGTATAGAGTCAGGGTGAAACTGAGTGGTACTGATAGTGTTGTTATCGTCACAAAACGGTGGAGCCAAAGGAAGATCGGGATAGGATGTTGCTGGTTGACTGAATACTGAGCCAAAAAAATCGTTAAAACCTTTACAAATGCTAGGACCATCGGAATACTGCACACCATTGTAGACTAGTGATTGCGGGTAGGCCGATTTACATCTACGTGCTTTTACAAATGACCAAAATTGCTTAGGGTTGTTTTTTATATTTGTTTGCATTGATTCAATATAGCGTTTAAAACATTCATCTTGAAGAGCCTTCTGCCTTTTGCGTAGTATTGAGAATTCAGTGTAATCTAAAGGATTAGAGTAGAGTTTCCATTTCTTGTGACAGTTGGCTTTAACCCTGTTTATTTTAATAAGTGCCTCGCTAAACCACACAGGATGTGACGTTTTTTTCCTTCTGGTGTCCTTAGGTATATGATCACTAATTGTCTTATTAATAGTAACATAAAAAATATTAATCGCATCATCAAGAGTGCCCTCATTGAGGCATTCGGACCAGTCGAGCTTGCTGAGTATATTACAGATTGCATCATAGTCGCCCTTGTGAAAGCGGTGTCTAGGACAGTTTGCTTCGGTAAGAGGTTTGGATGTTAGGTCGTTGGCAAGTATTTCTAGGGAAGGGTGGGCTAGATCTTCCTTAATGAGCGGGACGGATGAACGTGAAATTTCAAGTGCGAAGTTACTGAAAATTAAGTCTAAGGTATGACCGCTCTCATTGGTAAAAGTGTTGAACTGATTAAATTCAAGTGCCTGAAATTCATCGACTAAATCAGTAGCTGCTTCTTGGACTGCTATAAGTTCCCTGCGCTGATGCTCAACACCGGTGGGTGACCATCGCCAGCAACGCAAGTTAAAATCGCCAGCGACAATAAAATTTGAATCAGGGTTTAAGGTTTTAACATGGTTCACGGATGAAATTAAATTATTAATGTGGAGGTGGAGAACCGGATAGAGGCCGCTTTTTTCGGGAAGATATGCAGCACAGACGCATAAGTCCTTGGAAGTACCACGAAGAGCCTTAGCGGGTATGGTAACCCATAGGTATTCCGTGCTAGACGTAGTCCATTCAGGACGCGCAACCGCGTTTAGTGTGCGACGTGCGATAACCAATACTCCACCACCATCCTTCCTACCCGTGGCGATACGGTCGCGGTCAAGGCGAAATACATCGTAACGGTCATCGCATAGTTCGGAGTCCAGCACACCATCTACGAGCCAAGATTCAGTAATAATTATCAGATCAAAATTGTTTGCTAAAATACTATTATATAATGTTAACGTCTTTGTCCTCAGTCCTCTGACGTTCTGATAGTAAATAATAAATTGATTAGCCGCGAATGTAGTTCAAGTGAGGTTCTCCAGAGAAAGTAGTTACAATAGTGATGAGACAATGCTTGGAACACATTAAAGCCATGATGCGGGAAGACAAGTGAGGGAGGTGTGTGTGTAATAGTGCGTGTAGAGTGGCGATTATCAAATATAATGTTAAAATGTAGAAGCAAATAGCGGCCATAGTCATTATAAAGAAGGATTAAAATCCAACTAATATTCTCCGGGGCTTTCCTGGTCCAGAGAATCTCACTCGCTGTGCAGCGCGGGAACGCTGCCAGTGTACTGGGCACCTTTGGGCCGGGAGATTCTTGGGGCGGTTTGTTTGTGTAATTGTTTATGTCAGTTGTTTTTTCACGTGTTATATTTTTATACGACGAAACTGTTTTTGTGAATTATATAACTTGTGGATAAAAACTAATATTATAAATGTGAAAGTAGCGATGTTTGGGTGTTTGTGTGTTTGTGCCTCAATCACGCTGAAACGGCTGTAGGAATTTGAATGAAATTTAGCACTTAGATAGTCTATGAGCTAGATTAACACATAGGATACTTTTTATCCGACTGCACCAGAAGGAGCGTAACGTTATATCGCTAAATGATAAATCCCAGGAACCAGATGAAGTAGCAGGCATCAGCTAGTACAAAAATAATTTTGTACTTTAGTACATTGGCCTGATTAGAAATGGCAACTTTTTAATTTTATATAAGTTTTATTTGCCAAATGTTCACTGAAGTTAGTGCCTCAGTTTCATAGAACCGTATTGATTGCTATAGTGATATGTGACTTTCTGTGGAAGCCGAAGCGGAGAGGAGCGGGGCGAAGCGCCCCAAGTAGTTTAGTACAAAATAGGGTGTAAAAATTTGGTGAAAAATTAGTTATTTTGGGATGTAGATGTATTTTTTTATGTAACTTTTTAATAAATTAGAAATTACTAAGTTTCGTAAAAGATATTAGTAAACTTCTGAGGCTCACCGCTTAACCCTTTACCTTTTTAAACCTTTAGGTTGATATTAGAACATTTCATATTATTAACAGTCCGTAAAACTCTTGAAATAAGGTACTATCATTATTCCACTCCGTTGAATTCTGAAGGTGTCAAAACTAACCATCTATCAAACTAAACTGACAGTTTGAATTCCGACAGCAATGGTCCAGTTGCCATAGGTTCTATTTTCAAACTCGTTCTTTAGGGTTCCGTACCCGAAGGGTGCCAAACGGGACCCTATTACTAAGCCTCCGCTATCCGTCCGTCCGTATGTACAGAGTTGAAAATTTCACAGTATGTGCCGAGAAATCAACAAATCATGAACTCATCATCATCATCATCACTTCTTTCCGCCCCCTGCTGGGTATAAGCCTTCACCATGTTGTGCCAACCTCCGGTCCTGTGCCACTCGAATCCAGGTCTTCCCCGCGATGTTGGTAATCGTCGACCCACCTGGCTGCCGATTGACCCACACTCCTTCATCCTTCTTTCGGCCACCACTCGGTTAGGGATCTACTCCAACTGCCATCACCTCGCCGTGCCAAGTGCCCTGAATGAACTACATGGTTCCCAAACGAGAGACAAGTTATTTTTGCGTTTTTTTCTTATGACAACCTTGGTACGGAACCCTTAATGTGTGAGTCAGACTCGCACTTCACCGATTTTTTATGAGTTTATTTGTAACGCCTATGGAATTGTTCCAGCTAGAACAAGCTCGGTCCGTCCCCTAGAAGTGTAACTAATGAGCACTAGAATTAATTTTCCCAACTGATTTTCATTGAATCGGCACTTCATCGATATTTATCCGAGGCGGGTCGCCTGTGCGGTTCGAATTTATTTTAGCGGCGTTTTATATTTATCACGATGACGATGTGTGGCCTGGATTAATTTAGTGACGGCTTGGGAATGTGAGTGCTGGAATTTTTCTTTTTTACTGCCTGTCTTCTACTAGAGATTGGCAGTCAGAGTCAGTAACCCCTCAACGACCCAGTCCAATGTTGAGGCATCGCAATTTTGTACCTAATGAAAATAAAAAATGACTGCTATTGTAGTCCGTGGTCGCACAATAACTTTAATTGACCGAAAATTGTGTAAGTGCGACAGATTTTATTCCCAGATTCGATGTCAATTTCACTCAAAGTGGTTGTTGGTTGGTTTTTTCTGGGGATTGGAGTAAACTGAAAACTACTTCGAAAATCTCTCCTGTTTTATTTCCGTTTAGGCGAGGAGGTCACTTTCTGACTGGGACACTTTCGGATTAGGTCATTTTCTGACTAGGTCTTTTTCGGATTAAGTCACTTCCTGAGGAGGTCACTTTCGGATTAAGTCCCTTTCTGGGGAGGTCATGCCGATGTTTACTGAGGAGCTTTTGTTGCACGTGGTCCTTCTCGTAGTCCCTTCAACTTCACATAAAATAGCAACTTTATGGTTTTGACAGGTGAAACTATTTTTGACATGTGTCACTATTTTGACTGGTGTCACTATTTTTGAGAGGTATCACTATTATCAACAGCTGTCATCAAGCGGACTTCTTGATCATTGATGTCGCGTTTCGTAAATATAGAGATATCATGCATGGAGTCTTCCTCAAATATGGCGAGGGGGGTGATGGCTGGTGCACAAGTCATACTCGTGAACGGGTGCTGCTTGGGATGCTGGTCCAGTCTGGTTTCTCATAAGTAATATTCATTAAAGCTCGTATTTGTTGTTATATTTTTTTTGTTATATTGTTATTATGAGACATCTTATTGGCACTTAGCGATACGATGTAATTATATTATTATAAAATTTAATTATATTGTCATTAGATTACATTATTTCATATTGTACATTGTGTAATAACAACGTCACGCCTTTTCCCATATGTAGTGGCAGAGGTACACTTGTAAGTTTAGCCACTTATTCAACACTCCTTTTGTGAGTAAATTAGAATTCTTCGTGTTTTGTGAAACCACAAAATTAGCTGAATCCATTTTCACTAAGTACCAACTTAGGCGTGTAATTTTAATTACTTACTCTATTGGTCTAGGACATACATCAGTTTATAGTACCAGATCATGGGCGGTGACAGGAAAATTACTAAATTGTACGCGTCTACATTCTGTAAGCTGATTTATACTGCAATTCTCCCACAAAGCACTCTCAACTCATTCCCTATGAAGTATGGGTGGAATTCGATTGGTAATGGTGAGGTAATTTTAAATAATCTAAAGGGTAACTGTAGCAAAGATGTTGATATATCACATCGTTTATGTAGTCATTGTGATTTATCTGTGAGAAAAAGAGGAAAAATTAGATCTACTGAGGAGATTGTTTACCTGATTGTAGCCCCGGGTAAATAGTCTTCGTAGAACTATTCAAGTTTTCTTCAACAACTTCAGCCTGTGCATTTACCAGATGAATTCATTACTTTTAAAGTATATTTGACTGAAATATCAAAGTCAAATACAAACATATCACATCAAATCTTGTTTAACTCAATAGCCATAAAAATATGGCTAGGAAAAGCCAAATTGTCATGGCGGCCATTACTGATTATTTAATTTTTTCATTTACTCAGTCAGTCGACCAATCAAGTGTGAGATAACAGAGAGAAGGTACGTTTATCCTCTATTTCCGGTCAGTATTGCTAGTAATAAAAAATAATAGTGGGTAGTAGTAATTATTTTATAAAAATTTATTTAAATATTCAAGTCAAGGTCAAGGTAAATTAAAATTTAATGCAAGTTCATACTACGTGTTCATACGCGAGTGGACAGGTTAATAACATCATACAGATGATTTAAAGGTGATGGAAAACATCGTGAGGAAACCTTCACATCTACATAGTTGCGGCGATGGGGTATCCCCCGACACGCGAAATATCGTAGATCATTAAATAAGTCCCTCTGCCAGCCCATTTGGGAAGAGGAGTGACGGCATGTTTTATCTAAGCCTACGCTGTCCGTCCGTCTCCGTCCGTTCGTCTGTCAACTACAGCAACAAATAATGAACTAGAAAAAAAAATAAAGGGACTCTCCATATAAGAGACCTGATTTTTTGCCTTTTGTCTTGGGCGGTAGTACGGAACCCTGCGTGTGCGAGTTCGAATCGCACCTGGCCGGTTTTTGTTACTAAAATTATGCCACCGTTAGTGTAAATACTTTAGATGTATGTGTTATTTGCCTTATGCCGCTGTAAGTGAACATTACGAATGTATTAGCTTAATTCCTATCTATACCTGGTTTATGATCCAAGTACGCCTGCCGGTTCTCACGATGCGTATTCTGGTGTGCAGCTTAAGACCAGGCAATATGTTATGCGACTGGGTATAAATTTCTCCTAACTAGCAACTAGTGTCTCTCGGCCACATATTTAGATGAATTCGCGTATATCAAAATGATATTATTTATTTGTGGATCGCAATATCGAGACTATCTTGACAGTATGCTTGATTTGATGTACTTAATGAATGTGACGAGCTAGGCCCTTGCCTAGATCGTCACATTAATTAAGTAGAGCCTTTAGATTTTCTGTCTAAGGCCCTTATTGAGCGAGCGAGCGAAGCGAGCGAAGGGCTCCATTTCGACAAGATAGGAGGCCGATTTTGCTTTCGTCTGTCTCTATGTCTGTGTGTCTGTCAGTTCTGGTCTAGGGGCCACAGTTTTCAAGCGATCCTCAAAAAAATCGGCACACGTGTTTCTTGAAATAAGTTTTTTTTTCGAGGGCTTTTCTCGATTTTTCCCTTGGGGGGGGGGGGGGGGGGAGTTATGACGTCATTATTTTTTTGTATGTTTTTTTTATTTTTTTTTCTGAAACCTATATCGTGTGGGATATCAAATTAAAGGGCTTTATGAGCCGGTTCTAAAAATATACTACAATATAACATTTCGGCCGCCTGTTTTCTAAAAATCTTGGACTCCTTGACGGAGACGGATAAGTAAAGAGGATCTAGAGATGAGAGTGAGTGAAATAGACTATAACTATTTTCATGAAAAGTCAATAGATTGTATTTTAAATCGCCAAATGTAGTTTACAAAGTTTCCTTTACTACTTGATTTTGATTGAATCTAAACTACTTACCTGCTTATAAATAGGTTCACAGTCCCCCCTGTTAGCGAGGTCTACTGCCCACAGGGCCACTAGTTAATAAAGTGCTCTTTATCTGAGAGTGGTCTCAGCTACGTCACAATAACGGTTTCGCCATATTAAAACCGTCATTTTCACGCGCTTGGGATAGCTCTCGGAGCTGGGAGCGGTTTATTGAAACCGGCCTCAGATTGATTCCAAAAGCGTCACTACTAAACTAACTAAACTATTGCCTCTGTGAGCTGCAGACCTCGCGATTGACACTTTCTTTTTATAACACATACACACTAATAAATGCACCTGGTTACGTACATGTAGTATGAAAGTAGCCGCAACGATAACTTTGTAAGCTACATTTTGCGGGCTTAAACCCAACCTATTGACTTTTCATACAATTATATAGGCTGTCACTCTCACGGTTTCTACAAATCCAACAATGCCTCATTTGTTAAAATCCGACGAGCTGTTTGGACTGTAGTGGTTTTTTGAAATTTTCAAACCCCCACATCTCCGCCATTTTGAAAAAATGACAAAAAATCTAATTCATAATCGAACCTACACACAAAAAATCACGAGAATCAATTAAGAAATGTTGCTTGTTGATTATAACATCCGGACATTCATCTGGACATACGAAAGCAGTTTTTCCCAATTCCTTAAACGGAGACGCAACGCTCGCTCGGTCAATTCATAAAAAAAATGTTAGTAAATAGAACCTAAACCAAGCGGCCAATAACAATCACATTTCAAGATGTCAGTTTAGTTATTAGTTCGTTAGTTGGTTAGTTTTTGACACCTTCAGGATTGCACCGGTTCCTTGTTGCCCTTAAGAGACAACAGATTGAATAACTTCTTGCCTCGATATCAACTCTTCGTAAAATAAAATCGACGTGTTAATTACGTTGATAGTTGATGTAGACATATCATTATTATTTTTATAACGAACTGAGTTTGGTGCAGGGTGGTATTTTTGCATTATTATTGTTATTATTATAATGTTGCTGTATCATTGTTGTTTTTGACCAAACTCAATATTTGCATGCTAAAATTAATGGCTGATAAGTTGGAAATTTGCACACTGATTCACTTTGGGTAGAGAATGTGTAAATGAGATAGTGAATGTCAATGAAATTTCCAACCTCATGCAGTCTTGTCTTCCCCACACATGCCCAGATTATGTCCGTTTAGTCGCCTCAGAAATCGAAGAGCCACATTCTTGAGGCATAATCTCACTTTAATATCAAAACAAATGTAAATAAAGGCGGCAATTATTTAAAACGCCGTCATTTGTGTCACCACAAACACCATCAAACCTCGATAAGATACCATATCATTCCAATACCTAGGAATTATTTGGTCTAAAAGCGCCTTCTGCATATAATGCCCCACATAAATGCCTGTTTTTTTTGTAGTGGACCTGATTTATTACCTTTTTAGGGTTCCGTAGAGAAACAAGGAACCCTTATAGTTTCGTCAAGTCTGTCCGTCCGTCCGTCCGTATGTCACAGCAACTTTATGCAGAAACTGTTGGGATTACACAGTTGAAACTTGGTATGTAAATGTAGTCTGTAAACCGCTTTACAATTTGATACAAAAATTAAAATAATTAAAAGGGGGCTCCCCATGCAAGGAACTGATACGAAAAAGTTTTTTTTTTCATCAAACCTATATGTGTTTATAAAAAGGTCTTTTAAAGTAAGAAAGTGAAAAATCTACAAAAAATAAATTCTGTGTATCTCAATACACACTTTCAACGAAAATTGGTTTGAACATAATAAACAGAGCAGTTTTTAAGATATAAAACATTTATCGAAAACCGCAAAGATTACTTTGTCATTCATACAAACACTATGAAAAATAAAGTTACAACACAAACATCACATAATTACTAATAAAACCAGTCACATGAATACTTGCTACAACGGAACCCTTCACGTCTAAAAACCCACGTACATCGCAAGACTAGGTAAGACAATGGTCCTTTTACGCGCACGCGCAAAATATCTTGCCGTGTCTTCTCAACCCCGAGGCCCACCTAATAAATTAAGCCCCATAAGTAAGTATAATTTTGACGTTGAATAAGATAATTCATTTATTTATATTCAATAAAAAAAAAACTGAAAAAAAAAATAAAAAAGGTGGCAATAAAACATCAACTTCGGCAAATGGATGGCGACTCCATTCTAAAACCTCCTGGTTACGAAACTCCAATAAGTTTGTCAGGTCGATAAAAGCCATTCGAACCTTCATGCTAATGAGTGAGTTTTATGTCACACCCAGCTAGCTCATATTTCCTAAATCAATCCTATTTAAAAGTCCATAAGGTGTATAGTTCAACGTGGTTATCAAGCTGGGGCGTAACTCCGCTAGCGAAATGACGGCTCAGTGTTTATTTATGGATAGCATTCACACCGTTTCCTTAAGCGTCACACATATTCCTATAAGCCAGTTATTCACTGGTGCCTTTTGCGTGACAGGGAGTAAGGCCATCGCCGCAAGTATGGAGAGATGAAGGGAATATATTTTTAGTTTAGTTTTATGCTATATAAGTTATATGGTTTAGAATTAGGATGCTATAGAATTGTAGTATGGTTTTCATACTCTATTTAAGGAAAATATAGGTCTATAATTCTTATTACCCTATATTGTAACAATGTTTTATATAAGAGACTGTTTGTTTCTAAATAAAGAAAAAATAACCCACAAAAGGATGGTACCAACGGTAAATAATGAAATCCTAAAACTCACCGACGCGTCATAGTTATGTCAACGTTCTTTATTACTGTAGATATTAACATATACTTAGCAAACGTCATTTTTTGCCACTTCTCTACATTGGACCACTGTGGGAGCAGAAGGGCGTTGAAACACTCACAGATGGATTTTTAGATCTCTTTTAAAAATTGGTTGTGCTTAACTAATACAAATATTACTATATTAGTTATTATGGTTAATAAGATAATTAAAATATAATAAAAAAAAAAAAACTAATAACAGCAAGGTCTGGTGTTGAGCTAGATTAACCCCATAAAGTCCCGTCATTTAAGTAATGTTGAACATTGAAATATCCCTTTTTCTTTAACATGCTTTTTAAATTGCTCAAATGGCAATTTCAAAACCTCCATTATCTTATTGTAGTAGAAAATGTACTGACCCTTGAAAGAATTGCTAACCTTCGCGAGTCCAAACCGGGGCGATAGTCACTGAATGGTCATTTTGTTATCGGAATTGAACCCGAGGTGGTATAGGTGTGGCATACTGAGTGAAAGTTGGTGCATCTTTCTTGACCTGGCCAACCTTTGAGATCCGCTGCTTTGTTCTCAGATTCTGCAGGTGCCCTGGCTTGCTGCATGTATTTCCTGGGAATCTTCACTGTTAACCCATTCCTAACATTGTCAGCTTAAATAATCCGTATCCGTAATCAGTCTTCACCAAGGGGCACAGGACTTTACCTGGATACTTGTAAGACTGATCCATATTCCACCAGCGGAGGCGTGTGAGTTTTGTGTGTATTCATATCTACATACATCTAATCCAACTAATATTATTGATGTAAAAATTGCGATATTTAGATGTTTGTGTGTTTGTGCTTCAATCACGCTAAAACGGCCGAATGAATTTGAATAAAATTTTGCACAAAGATAATTAATGAGCTAGATTAACATATAGGATACTTTTTATCCGACTGCACCAGAAGGAAGGTAACGTTATCTCGGTTAATGATAATTCCTAGGAACACGCAGATGAAGTTGCGGGCATCAGCTAGTTATATTATACAATAGACATAATGATATAATTATCTAGAGCCAGAAGCCTGTTGATTAGCTTTAATTAGTGCTATTACAAAATAGTAACGTAACAGCATTCGTAATACAATTAAAAAGCCACAAAAAAGTTCACCGATGCATCAAAACTTAGAGATATTGCAAAAATATCATCCTCCCATCAGTACGGTATTTTATAAGTAAATAAATGTAGCACGTCAATGTCAACCATCGAGGGGCACAGGAATTAACCCAGACACGAGTAATAGTACGCCATAATCCACCACGCTGGCTCAGTGCGGGTTGATGGAAGAATTTTACGACCACTATGTCACATAGCGATAGTAGCCGGGACCTACTGTTGAACGTGTCATCCGAAGCACTGAAAGTCCTATAATTAATTATCTCATTGGTACACAATCTGGATTCGAACCTGCAACCCGATCGGACCGCACCCGAGGCTACACGTCAAAAACAGCTGTGCTGTATTTTAACTAAATTAATTTGTTTTAATTCGTCTATTTGTGAATATAGTGTTAATTTAAGTGTTTGTTTAGTCAACTAAAGTGTGCCAGTGCTAAATGTGGTCAGAATTGTAATTGTGATAAAATAATCGATCACGGACCGAAAGACAAAGGAAATTTCAAACTGCCAACGGAAAAACCCCGGGGGAGTATTGTTTTCATATTTGATTATTCATATTTTACAAGTATATGACTTGAACTTAACTATATACTTATACACTACATACTGCTCAACTCTCACTATTGTGAGAAACGTCCATCCTCACACCGCAGCGTCTTTGTTTTGTCTCTTAGCACTTGACAATCTGTGGAAGTACTTTTGACGATAAAACTAGCTGTTCACTCATAATTATTACACGATATACACAAGTGCACTGGTAGGTTAGACCTTGGCAATTAGTGCGAATATAATGTAAGCTTGTAGGTGATTCTAGAAACATATTAGGTACTCACTTCACAGCTGATCATCACAACACTTGCAAAACGACTAAAATTGTTAGATAATAAGTATAACTTTCATTAGTTCAGGACATTTATACTGTTAACCCATATTGACTTATGATAGTTTAATTGAAACTTGTTGACTTTGACGTAGAATAGCTATATAGGGAAATAGGAACTATCATATCAGTACTACAGCTACTAACTGCAAGTCTTTATTCCTTCTGTTTTATTTTAATTTTGTTCGGAGCACCCATTCTTTTTTATTTTATTTCCAGGCATGGCATCCAACATTACTACGCGGAGAATGCACGCACTACAGCAACAACTAACTGACGCAGAGGAGTTAAACCAAAGGCTATTGGAAGAGCGCAATGAAAATGACTTTGAGATAAAAAGCTTGAGAGCCAAGAACTCACAGCTTAGAGATAGTGTGTCTACTTTGCGAGAAACACACGAGGAGTCGCAAAATGAGATTCAAAGATTGGAAAAACTTGTGGAATCTTTTGACACCCTGCGCACTGACCTTGCTTCTGCTTGTGATCGCAGTAAATTCCTCCAATACCAACTCAATGAGGCAAACTTGAAGTTGACTGATATGTGCATAGAAAAAGACTACAATGAATCTCGCCACATTACCTCTATCCAACAAGAACTAGAAGTAGCCAACCTAAGCACTATTGTTCAAGCCATGCAGACAAGCAGCAGAAAAATTAAAAAATATTGTAAATTAAATGAATTCATGAAAAAAACTAGAGGTAATATAAAAGTACTGAAATTAGCCTTGAAACGGCAATCAAACAGAATATTAAGAATCTCCTTAATGCAAGAGCTCCGGGGAAAAAATGTAGGTTTACAGTCGGACCTTCAACATGCCCGAGTAGAAATCCAGCATCTACATGACCTGCTAGCAAATACACTACAATGTTATGCCAAAGAGCAAAGTGAGTTAGCGGAACTCAGAGCCGCGACGTCTGAGTTAGTACAGCTACAACGCCAGAATGCGGAATTGGTGGGCGTTCTAATTGAGAATGAGGAGAATGAGACCAGCAAGGAGGACGAGCCCACATCACTAACTTTGGTCTCGACCCCCCTCAACGAGAGTGTTGCAGCGTCCACCGCTGCCCCAACCAAAAAACAGCGTCGCCGTCGTCGACGAGGAGACACCTCGCAGCTCAACAGCGCGAGCACCGCGCCGCTCGCTGTCCCTGCTGAGGCGTGTGTCATGCCGCAAGCTGCCCCGAGGGCCGCGCCGTTCGCCGTTGTGCACGTTGCGACGCTCGCTGCCGCGAATGCCGCGCCAACCGCCGCCACGTGCATCAAACCGCACTCCAACACGTGTGTCCCGCCACTCACCTCCACTCGTGTACCGCCAGCTACCAAAATATGTGCTCAGAGAAAAACTCTGTTGTTCTCCGACAAAGTAGGTGCAGGATTTGGGACTCTATTACATAACCGGCTTAACCAAAAAGTAACGAACATTTGCTGTCCAAATTGTTCATTTGTAGATCTAGTGAAGATGATTAGTCGCGGTATCTATGATGAGTACAGCACTATTGTAATTATGGTAGGAAATCATTCAAACATTAGTCGGAATGATTTGAATAAAAGTGTTGAAACACTTCTAGACTTACATAGTAGGATGAAATGCAAGTTTATACTATGCAATTTTCCATATGCCTGTAATTTGACAGAACTACAGAACAAATCTGTGCATAGAATGAATATTCATTTATTTAATTTAACATGTCATCACAGCGATGCTATTTTATATTTCGACATGAATAATTTTATTCATAACTTTACTCTGACACGGGATACATTGTACCTGTCTAATAAATATAGAAAATTAGTAGCTACATTGTTAGCTTATAATATATGCGACGCAGCTATAGTTGGTTTAACTAAGTTCAACTTGACATCAGCTTATTTTAAGAGTAATATGACATGCACCCCTATTGGGAATTCACCTGTTAATTATACTTTGCATGCAACATTGGAATCTGTTCCAAGTAATTTAAATTAGTTCATAAGACAATAGAGGAAATCTCTAGCATACAAGAGCCACTAAATATGTCAAAATGTAAGCCCCAGTTAAATATTGCCCATCAAAACATCCAGGGGCTACCTGGCAAAGAACTTGTATTAGAATTATTTCTAAAAAATTCTGACATTGATATTATTTGTGTTACTGAACACTGGTTGAAGGAAAATATGATGTCTTTTAACATAAATAGTTACAAAATTGTCAGTTGTTACAATAGAAAGACTGCTGATAGAGGTGGTTCTTTAATCTTACTGAAGAATAATATTAAGGTGAAACAACGGAAAGATATTCTTGCACTTACTGTTGAAAGACAAATAGAGGTATCCTGTGTTGAGTTAGATAGCCATATTATTGTTTGTGTCTACAGGCCACCGAGGGATGAAAAAGGCCATGGCAATTTCGAAATATTTGAGAAAATTATGGAGGAAGCCCTCATTAAACTTTGTAATAACAGAAAAAAGTTAATTATTTGTGGCGATCTTAATGTAGATCTGCTTGTAGATACAACACTGAAGCGACGATTAATAACTCTGTTCAAATCATTTAATTTATGTCATGTATTTCTAGAGCCGACTAGAATTACACTTACAAGCCAAACTTGCTTAGATAACGTTTTTTGTGACTGTGCATTCACAACTAAAAGTGTAATTAACTGCTTACCCTCCGATCACAGTGGTCAAACAGTTTCATTCCCAATTAGTATTAGGGATAAGACTGGTCCAACATTTTATAGGCCTATTACATCCCATAGACTAGAGACATATACGAAAAACTTAGATATAAATTTGCCAGTACCGGATTTTAATGAACAGAACCCAAACAAAATCTACTCAGACTTCTTCAACATTATTCAGACAGAATTCAATAAAGTTTTCAAATTAAAGAAAGTCAGTGACTACAACGGTAAATCTAAATTTAATGACTGGGCAACGTTTGGAATTCGTAAAAGTAGAGTTATCTTGTATGACCTTTATGATCAAAAAACCTATAACTTTGATCGAAAATTTCATGACTATGTTAAAAAATATTCCAAAACTTTCAAGTTGGTTTGTAGAACTGCAAAAACTTTACACATTAATAGAAAAATTAAAAATTCAAATAATAGAATGAAAACAGTTTGGCAAATAATAAACCGCGAAACTGGCAAAGTTATACCAAGGGACAGTGATTTCTGCCTAAAGATAGGTGATGATGTTGTTAAATCCAACGCTGATGTTGCTCGAGCTTTTGAAACATTCTTCACCAATGTACCCGTACTCACAACGGACAGTCTAAATTCATCTCCATTTGAAGCAGAGACTTTATTAAAAAATAACACTAGCGTCAGTAATGTATATTTAAAATTTCATCATGTATATCCCCAGGACATTGTCAAAACGTTTAAATTACTTAACTTAAAAAATACGGAAGACCTGTGGGGTATATCAGTCAAAGTCATTGGTTCAGTAATTCTAGTTATAGCCCCACACTTAGCTTATATATTCAATAAATGTGTTGACGATGGGGATTTTCCAGACCTCATGAAACACAGTAAACTTATACCGCTGTTCAAATCGGGAGATAAGGGCGATCCTTCAAATTTCAGACCAATATCTGTTCTTCCAACACTAAGTAAAATATTTGAAAAGATTATACTCAATCAAATGCTCTCACACTTCAACCGTACAAAACAACTCCACGCTAAACAATATGGTTTCACTAGGGGTAAATCGACTACGGATGCAGGTATTTCCCTTGTATCTCATATTTATTCTGCATGGGAGGCCGCACAGGATGCTATCGGAGTTTTTTGCGACCTGTCGAAGGCGTTTGATTGTGTTGATCATAATACGCTATTAATTAAATTAAATCATTACGGAGTTAGAAATAAAGCGTTGGATCTACTAAGATCATACCTAAGCAATAGAATTCAAAAGGCAGAAGTTAACGGCGTAAAATCTGATGGATCGGGTGTTAAAATTGGCGTTCCACAAGGTTCCATATTAGGCCCTTTCTTATTCCTGGTATATATTAATGATCTGCCTTTCATGGTGGAGAAATTAACTGACATAGTGTTGTTTGCTGATGATACTTCAATGGTCTTCAAAATTGAAAGACAAAAAGGAGATTTTGATGATGTTAATGGTGTACTGTCTTTAACCTTGAATTGGTTCACAGTTAATAATTTATTGTTAAACGCTGGTAAAACCAAGTGTATCAAATTCTCACTTCCAAATGTCAGGCAAGTTGAGACCAGTTTGGTGTTAGACAACAGCACGTTAGAATTGGTAAATGATACGAAGTTTCTTGGAATAACCATTGATAGTAAATTGCAGTGGGGACCCCACATAGATAAATTGGCTGGTAAATTAAGTTCTGCGGCTTACGCTGTTAGGAACATCAGACAAAGCACGGATGTGGCTACATCTAGGCTAGTATATTTTAGTTACTTTCATAGTGTGATGTCCTATGGTATCTTGTTGTGGGGGAAAGCAGCGGATATTCAAACTATTTTTATTTTACAGAAAAGAGCTATTCGAGCAATTTATAATTTAAAACGAACAGACTCCTTAAGAGAGCTTTTTAAAGAAATTGACATACTAACAGTAGCTAGTCAATTTATTTTCGAAAATATAATGTATGTACGCAAGAACCTTACAACATTTTCCAAACTTAGCGACAGCTGTAATGTTAACCTAAGAAATAATCACAGACTATGTGCGCCCCGTTTTAGACTCGCGAAGGTTAGCAATTCTTTCAAGGGTCAGTGCATTCTCTACTACAATAAGATACCTCTGGAGATTTTGAAATTGCCATTTGAGCAATTTAAAAAGCATGTTAAAGCGACTTTGTCGAAAAAGGGATATTACAATGTTCAAGATTACTTAAATGACAGGACTGTATGGGGTTAATCTGGCTCAACACAGACCTTGCTGTTAATAATTTTGTAATTATTTATTCCTGCTTATTAATCATAACAATTAAATTTTTCATATTTGTATTAGTTAAGCACAACCTATTTTTAAAAGAGATCTAAAAATAAATCTGTGGGAGTTTCTACGCCCTTCTTCTCCCACAGTGGTCCAATGTAGAGAAGAGGCAAAAAATGACGTTTGCTAAGTATATGTAAATATCTACAGTAATAAAGTACTTTGACTATTTGACTATTTGACATCTCCAGTGTGAGAAGCAAGCGTGAAACCTATCAGGCCACGGAGCTCTTAGGATATATTATAAAATAAAATTCTAAAGTTAATGCTATCCCACTTTTTCTCTGTGGTCTAACAAAAATAATAATAATAGAGCCAAGGTTCTTTTCAGTTGTAATATATCTTGCACGGTTCATTTGAAATTGCATAAGGACCAATACGTATAATGACCAACAACAATACGCGTAGCTCCAATACGCAAATGGACCGATACGCGAATGTACCAATTCGGACTTAAGGTATTAAATATGGCCAGAAATGCATCTTTAGCTTCAATTCTAGGCTAAACTAGACAACATAAAAATGTAGGATAAATATATGTTATAAAAGGTCTATTAGACATAAGAATGGACTTTTAAAATTACCGGATATCTGTTATATTTAATACTTAAAAATATTTTTCACAATGCATTATTATTCAACTAAATGAACAAGCGCTCGGAGACGAAATCAGTTTCCTATATGAAACTTACACGCAAAAATAGGTAAAAAAAGGGAAATTTTTTGATTGTTTTATTTTATTTTTAATGTTATTATTACAGGAATTTAGTAATATTTTCTATAATTTTCTCGGTCTCGGAGCGCGGGCTGCCCCGCGGGGCTCTGCGCGGGAGCATGCGTCAGTCTGCTTCGACGCGATGCGATGGGTATTTGTTTTCTTTGTCTAATTCTCAATGTCATTGGCCTTTGTTCAGCCCTTAACCGCGAATTGCTCTAAATGCGTCGTACGGAACGTCATTCATTATGTATTCTCCTCTTCCCAGTGTGAGTATTTCAGCGCGAGATTTTTAATTGACAGTATGAAATTGTGTTTATCACAGGAGTAAACGCCCAGTCGCTTTTATGTCCTTAAACAAAAGACCGAGAATTGGCCGTCGTCAAAATTTTAAAGAAACTTTTATAGCTATGGTTTTGAGCCGTGTCTTGCATGACAATAGTTGACGATAACTCAAAGATTGACTGACACTCACAGTAATGATGTCGCTGTCTCTCGCTTGGGAGATGACAGCATCGGTATGACATTTAAGCGGTACTTTATTTGAACAGCAGTCAGTGCATTCGGCTATAAAACACAAAAACCCGACGCACGTAGAACGCTTTTTGACGGAAACCCTATAAAATTTAATGCTCTTTTTCCACACCAGTTGAATTCTGCTCCAATTTTTTGTCTCGAGCCAGTTTATTCGGGATCTCGATGCTCGTAAAATTTTATGGGTCCCTTACAAAGAGAATTTTGCTAATTAACTGCTGGGCAGCGCGCTGGAGGCATCTTTTTTCTTAATGGACCATTTTATTCTACTTGTAAAATGTTCAACAAAATTCTTAATGGCCTCCTGCACCATTGGTACATGATCCCGGGGCTCGTTTACAAGTGATCATGACGAATAACTTAGTGATAATTATGGTTAATTAAAAAAAATATCGTGGTACCATTTTTGAGTTCATTAAAGCGATATGAATCAGTGAAACATTATCGGATTTTGAAAGCCAATTGCCAAATAACGACTGTGGAATTGATGTGAAATCACTGCTGCTAAATGATAAAAACGTGTAAATACTATAGTGCATTTAAAGGTTTATTAACACTTTTAAACGTTTCCTGTATTGTTTATTATTTACCTTTTTAATCTTTATAGTACAACCCACTCATACTCATACACTAAACAATGTAAGTGGATCTTCCGCATTTTCTGAATCGTTTCTGTATTTGATTCTGGATTTCCAATACTTCGAAGATATTGAGTTTTGATACAGTAGTCTTGTACAGCATTGATAATGTCCAACAATGTCACTTTAAAAAAGTCTTCTGTTGCCTTTGTAGGCTCAACTGTCATCAACCAAAACCGTTAAAACGACGAAGTAACAAATAGGTTAACTACAGCAGGCGATAACACAAGAAGCACATTCAATTACCGCCAAAATTACTCCAACACCGAAGCAATTTTTCATTTGCCCACCAGATTGACAAGTCATCAACCTCTCAACTCGGCGGGTTCGAAAAAGAAACAATTTTCCCAAAAAACACCTTCTGCGATCCGAGTCCGCTTACAAAGTTGCTGCTCAGTTGATCAACTTTAGGTATCAATTATTATGTGTTTGGAGTATCATTAAGGCGCTACCTCGTCCGTGCATAGGTCCCCGTTGCTCCAGGCGGAGAGACCCGCAGTGTGAGAGGGATGGAATCGGGGAAAAATTAAAAAACGTAGCGCTAAACCACAGAAAAATTGTTTAAAAGTAAACTACGCTATTTTATTAAAAAAAAAGGAGATTTTGCGAATACATAATATCTACATTTTGAACGCAGTTCCACAATGAAATTAGTTAGGATTTCAGAATTACAGAAAAAAATATAACAATTTAGAGGTGTCTTCGTAATTAAATTCTATCAAGAAGATGTCATCTAATCGCGTTTCCCTTTAGTGAAAATCTCAATCAAATACTCAATAAACGTTAAACCAAAAATACAATCTTTAGATGACTTCATGTTGGAGTAAATGGATTCGAAAAAAACCCCATTTTTTTCGTATCACCATAATAGGCAGTTTATTTTAGGTATAGTTTTGCAATAGGTATACATCAAAGAGATTTGAATTACAGAAACATTAGATAATGGAAACTTAAATTGGCTAAGACCAGGCCAGTGAGCAGACCACCAAAGTCAAAGTCAAAGTCAAAGTAATTTATTACTGTAGATATTTACATATACTTAGCAAACGTTATTTTTTGCCTCTTCTCTACATTGGACCACTGTGGGAGAAGAAGGCGTAGACACTCCCACAGATTGATTTTTAGGGTTCCGTACCCAACGGGTAAGAACGGAACCCTATTACTAAGACTTCGCTGTCCGTCCGTCTGTCACCAGGCTGTATCTCAAGAACCTAGCTAGCTAGAGAGTTGAAATTTTTACAGATTATGTATTTCTGTTGCCGCTATAACAACAAATACTAAAAAACAGGATAAAAGAAACATTTAAAGGGGCTCCCATACAACAATACCACATACAAACTTATGGATGCACCTGGTTACGTACATGGAGTGTGAAAGTAACCGCACCAATAACTTAGTAAACAATATTTTGCTGTGTAAAATCCAAACTATTCACTCCACACCATCGCTTCCATTGAACGGTGGTTCGGAACCCTTCGTGCGCGATTTAGACTCGCACTTGACCGATTTTTAGATCTCTTTTAAAAATAGGTTGTGCTTTACTAATACAAATATGATAAATTTAATTATTATGATTAATAAGCAGGAATAAGCAGTTACAAAATTATTAACAGCAAGAACTGTGTTGAGCCAGATTAACCCCATACAGTCCCGTCATTTAAGTAATCTTGAACATTGTAACATCCCTTTTCATTGTAATATCTTGAACATTGTAATATCAACTGCCCGATAGCTTCACGATATCGTTAATTCTACAGGATCTTGGCGCAAGTTAGTGCAGATTTTTGCTGGAGAAGAGTTGATTCACAGTGTGCCGATGTGGGCTGAATATGATAGTGATGAAATGGACCGCTATTCTCACTTAATCGTCACTGAGACGTCATTTTGTTATTACAATCAACGCCCTGAGGTGCACCGGTTTCCGAACGCGGTTCAATTAGTACTTTCGAATGCATACCGATAGCGGCGCGGGCGCATCCTCCGAGGACCTTATATGGTAGGGAGGATAAGCGGGAATTTGGTACGGGGATTTGTGTTGAGATATTTCCTTTGTGTGTGGCAGTTTCATTTTTAGACAATATTTTACTCCAAACAAACAAAAGAAACATTTTCCTAGTATCCGAAGCACGGTTGCACCTGCGATTAGCTAGTAATTCAATACTCTGTTCTGCATACATACCCGAAGAGTTATTTAGTCAGTCTGAATACTAGATTAAAAAGATTTTTTCCGACTTCTGAGCTTAAAATAGCACCTTCGCCGCTTGTTTTGGGTTCTCAGGCGGAAAAATACCATTCCTAACTCGTTCGAAAAGGCTTTTTACAAAAACCGCTACAAAACACGCCTTCGGCTCGTGCCGTGAACTACTCGGTTCATAATGTACTATTGTCTGGTCAATGATCATTTTGAAAATGAAAATGCATGCAACAAACACACGAAAAGAAAACAAATGAAGGATCTATCTTGAGACTGATCTCGAGATGTCGAGCTTGGTTGTCACGTGCTCTCGTGGCGCGGACAATAAATCAATTGTGGAGGGAGCGGCGCCTTTGCCCGCGATCTGGGGTTGTTCCCACGTCAGCCCAAAATCAAGTATTTTCATAGTTTTCATAATTTCTTTATTGCACACAATTAATATACAGACAACAAGACTTACATAAAAATAGTAATACGAGACAACAAATACGAGGGGCAAAAAATATAATGACCACCAAAATGTTTTTTTCCTACCCAAAATGGGTAAATGATCACCACAAATTAAAGAGGGTGAGCGAAGCGAAGCCCCCTATCCTTTGTATTAGGTTGAACATGTAAGAACAACAAAAAATACTTAAAACATAAAAAAAGTTTGGTGATCATTTATCCAAACACTATATGATGTTTTACTAATTCTGGCGATCGTTTCGAATTTGTTGGTAATCGTTTAAACACAACCTTTTTTTAAGCAAACCTTCATATCTTCACGCCTTTTCAAAACGCCTTGTCCAAGCATATCCAGACGTCTTCTGTGGCGTTGCGGTCCGGGGCTCTGCCTGCCGAGCGAGAGGTCCCGGGTTCGAATCGCGAATTAGGAGGAGGAAACAATAACTCCCCAGGTTTTGGATGTTTAATATGTATGTGACGTCTCTGTTTCTGGTTCCCGAGACATAGGGTAACCTTGTGTGGGGCTAGAAGCAATGTATGTAACTGTAAATAAATGATTATGTATATGTCTTTTCCCATACGGGCCTATTGGCATAGTTCGACCAAGTTTAGTAATTCCAACCCAATCCTTTTTAGGGTTCCGTATCCGAAGGGTGCCGAACGGGACCCTATTACTAAGCGCCCGCTGTCCGTCCGTCCGTCTGTCCGTCCGTCAGCGGGCTGTATCTCATTATCCGTAACAGCTAGAGAGTCAACATTTTAAAAGAATGTGTATTATCCCAGTCTGGCTGCAAGCAGAGATTTCATAAAGTGATTGTTAAAATTTAAGAAGTTACTTTTATGTCCGTTATTAAAAGTAACACATAAACAATGTTCTCATGCTCATGAACTACTAAAAGTGCTATCTTTATGTTCATGTTTATTTCAAGCTCGTAAATACATACTTTTTCAGTTGTAAACTGTAAAGTATGATATAATTTGGGCAACTCACTGTTAAGGCTGAGCTATTTCGTTTAGCTTGTTTATACAAACGTAGCGTCACTCATTTCTAAATATGGGGTAGCTAAAACATTTTTTGTTCGCACTATACTTAAAAAAAACAGTTGTGAAATCCAAGCTATTTATTTATTTATTTGTTAAATTAGGCACATCTACAGTACGCATATATGAACTTTTACAGCGTAAGTGAATAAGAACGGTTCTCACATGAGCGCCTTTTACAGATGCCCATAAGGTATTTACTAATTATATTTTTTAAATAATAACATTATGAACTTAAGTAACACCTAAAACTAGATTAACCTTACAACGTATTATGAATAAAGAAATCATAAACTGGAGAGTAGAAAAAGAAAAGAAAGTATCCATAATTTCAAGAGTGGGTGGGTGAATCTATATTTTTTGAATAATTACTGCTCTTTTAGGATTTTATTCCTGAATGAAGGCAATGGATCATGAAATATATCAATACCAATATCTATTGTATTGCAGATTGATATCTGCATGAGGGGTTTGGAGATAGGATTACGAGGATAGTTGTAGGGCACTGTCAATCTGACCTGGCTTAAAATGCTGCTGGCATCCAAATGAGTATTGCACACTTTGTGTAGAAACAGAAGGTCCTGCAGGTTTCATCGAAAGCTCAACGTATTCACGCTGAAGAATGACAATCGTGGTTCGTAAGATTCCCTGTGTGATATCCCTGTCTGGCTGTATGCTAGGTGCCTGGTAAACTCACGCTGGATGCCATTCTATCGGAGTGAATCGCGTAGACAGGATTCCAGACCATAGACGTAAACTCGAGGTGGCTTCGAACCTGAGCATTATATAATAGGATCTTGGTGTTGATGAATATAATGCCTTTTGTGTTTCGTTTTATGAACCCAAGCATTTTCGCAGCTGTTCACACAGCGGCATTGATGTGAGATGAGCAAACTTTAAGCAAACTTTAAGTTGAAATCCAACTGTACATCGGTTACGCATCTCGTTTACATCCTGGAGTTTGTCTCCGTTTAGGTAATAGGCCGAAACCATTGGCATGTGCTTGTTGGTGAACGAAATGTGGTAACATTTTGTGGCGTTGAGAAGCATCCCGTTCGTCCAGGTCCTTTTGAAGCAGTTCCGCATTGGTTGCCGACAAAATTGTCTTGCAATACTTGATGCAGGACGTTAAGTCATTTATAAATATTAGAAATAGAAAGGGTCCAAGATGAGTACCTTGTGGAACTCCTGATTTTGCATAGTAAACCTGGGAATACTCACGCATTTCTCTTTCTTTCTCTTGTCGGACTTTCTCTATCTTGTCGGACAAGTAATTGAGGTATGATACCAAGTATGTTTCTAATGATCATCCACGTTTGAAGCCATGCTGTTCGGATGAGGTAATATTGTCGATATGATGTATCATGAGTGGGCAGATAAGGGATTCGAAGAGCTTTGAGAAGCACCATAGCGTGGAAATAGGTCGGTAATTCTTGATATCATCTTCATCTTCTCTTCCATTTTTGTAAATACTATTTGGCTTTTTTTCCATTCCTCAGGAAATACACCCTCTTTCAGAGAGCTGTTAAAGATGAATGATAGGAGAAAACTAAGATATGGCGCAAAATGTTTCACAAATACAGGGGATATGTCATCCGATCCCGCTTCTTTCAACACATCTAGCCCTTTTCACTTTTTGGTGACGTTCCGTTAGCAGATTTCATATTTGATAGACCTGGGTGATTTGTTGTGCTCAAGTTAGTTGTGGTTGCTGTATTATGGTCTGCATATACTGATAGAAATTGATTTGCAAAAAAACTGTGCTGTCTCACCTCCACCATTAACTGGTATGCCATCTTTGTACATTTTTCCGGTAATAACGAAAGGCTCTTTCGTTTGGACTTGAAACTTATTATATTACTTGAAGATTATTAAAAATGCGAAAGTATTGTAATTTCATTGTCTGTCTTTTACCATTTCACATACAACATAATAACACCACATAAAAATCAACTGCCTTAAAGTCTATAATGTTAACGATTATATGATCTTAAACAAATTATATAATTATGTTTGTCTTCATATTTATTTTGCCCCTGGAAGCCTTTACCCTTAACCATAAAGACGGAATGATCCCAAAATGATACGTAAACTTTATGCGCAGTAAAGCGCATGCGCGCGCCCGATTACTTTGATAGTGGCGCGTTCAAAAGTATTTAAATGTCGTTGTAAATTAACTTGATAAAGCAAGAAATCACGTTTGGATTAATACCCATGTTATTTTTGAATTTTCCCACACTTTGATTTGATAAAGTTTTCTGGACGCGTTTATGTCTTTTGTTTGAAGAGTATCAGCTTGAAACGAGACAACAAGATATTTATGTAAAATACTATGTAACACATTACAATGTATATGTTCTTCGTCATATTTTAAGCTAAATTAATAAAATAGATACTGAAACAATATTTTTCTAATTAAAAAATACAACGCTTATATAGTTTGATTGAAGACAAGATAATAAGTTTTAATTATACGGGAGTAAAAAGTCATTACGAGGAAACTAATTCAGTTAGTATTGTTAATAACTCCGAAGCGCCTTAAAGAGCAAGTCCAATTAGGTTCAAACGTGTCCAAAATATGTGCGTGTTTCTGCACGCGATCTGACTTGCAGGTCGGTTTTAGAAGACTGCGAGCAGATACAACTTTAAAATTGCACATTGGTTAAATACGACAAATAAATACAAAAAACATGCAGAAAAGGAAAACTACACAAATGTTTGATGTAAATTTCATAGGTAAAAGAAATCAATGTCAAACATCAAAGTCAAAGTCAAGTCAAAGTAATAATAATACCTAATAATACCTTGGACACTATTTACAAATATTGATCTAGCCCCAAACTAGGATTCCCTGTATCTTGGGTACTAGACAACGATACACAGACTTATATAGATGGATATTATACTTCGATAGGATAAACAACCATGAGTAGGGTACAAACATCCGTTCTCGTCAAACAAATATTTGCCCCCACCGGGACTCGAACCCGGGGCCCTTGGCTTCGTAGGCAGGGTCACTGCCGAGTACTTTTTACTTTAGATATTTACATATATGTACTGAGCAAACATCTTTTTTTGCCTCTTCTCTACATTGGACCACTGTGGGAGAAGGAGGGCGTAGAAACTCCCACAGATTCATTTTTTGATCTCTTTTAAAAATAGGCTGTGCTTAACTAATAAAAATATGAAAAATTTAATTATTATGATTAATAACCAAGAATAAATAATTACAAAATTATTAACAGCAAGGTCTGTGTTGACCTAGATTAAACCCATACAGTTCTCTAATTTAATTAATCTAAGACAGGTGGGTTATTTTTTTATTATTACATTAGATTAATCATATTTCATACATTTATTTATTCTACTACAACTAGACTAGGTTAAAAAATTCCCAGTTCACTGCCGGACGGGAGGGTACTCAAAATGCTGGAACCGTTACTTCGCTGTAAAAAAATAACTAGTTCAAAAAGCAAAATTTTCTAATGTCTATTGATTTCAACAGAAAAAATACCTACAGTTTCACAAATGCAATTGTATTATATTTCGCAAATCGCAAGCATCTGAAGCGGCCCTGCACATCTAAACGCTGCCTCCCATAGAGGCTATCAGCTGATCTGCGCCCGCGCAGCCACTCCGGCGCACTCCATTAATTACGTGATGTTTATTAACTATTGCAGGGGGACACTCTTCGAGTAGGGTCTACGACCGAGTTAGAATTTCATTATAGTCTCATTATTATTTTTTAATTGAAGATATACACTAAAAACATTGGAATTTATATACAAGCAAATACATAGCGTCTAGATCCATACTAGAATACCCTGTGTTGTGGGAACCAGAAACAGCGACGTCACACATATATAAACATCCAAGACCTGGGGAATTTTAAACTAGATAATTGTTATGTCTAAAGAAGGGCGTAAGTGTTCTGCTAGCAGTGAGTTTGAGTTTTGTTTAATTATTGTTATTGGGTGACTAAAAAGCTATTCGATATTATGTCCTAGTGGCCCTGTGGGCAGTAGACCTAGCTAGCAGGGGGGACTGTGAACCAATTTATAGTTAAGTATTTTAGATTCAATCCAAATCAAGTAGTAAAGTAGCCGCACCAATAACTTTGTCAACTAAAGTTTGCGATTTAAAATTCAATCTATTGACTTTTCACGAAAATCGTTATAGTCTTTTTCACTCTCATGGTCTGTATAGTTCCTCTTTACTAATCCGTCTCCTACTTCGAGGAGGCCAAACTTGGTATGTTTTGAAAATATTTCTCGGATTTTTAGAAAATAGGCGGCCGAAAGGTAGTGGTGTAGTATATTTTTAGAACCGGCTCATGAAGCCCTTTACTCGATAGGATTCAGAAAAAAAATAATGACATAACTCCCCCCCCTAAAGGGAAAGTCGAGAAAAGCTCTCGACAAAAAAAAACATTGAATTCAAGGAACACGTGTGCCAAGTTTGTGAGCATCGCTTGAAAACTGTGGCCCCTAGACCGGAACTGACAAACACATATAGAGACAGACGAAAGCAAAATCGGCCTCCTATCTTATCGAAATGGAGCCCTTCGCACGCTTCGCTCGCTCGTTCAATAAAGCATTACATAGTTAACTGCGATAGCTGAGCGGGAAAGGAAGGATATGTTTTCATGAAACTTCAGAGCCGGCATAACGTGAATTATCAATTGTATCCTGCATTGATATTTTTTCACAATTATCCAATTAGTTTATTTTTGCGGCAATACATCTATGTCGAGCTGAGATTCTGATAAACCGTGGTCTTATTGAACTTATCAGTTTATCGACCCACAAAAAACACCGCAGCGGCGCTGCTATATTTATCATTGGATGGTACCCTTCTGCAAGCCACTTGTTCGGAATAAATCACACATCCAGGACTGCTCTGCAAACAGTCTCTTGAGGCTTTCTCTTGCTCTTAAAAGGTCAAATATACGGTTTGGCTTCGAGTTTGTTGGTATTGTGATTGTGTTGTAAATAAGGCTGTGTAAATAAGAAGATGATGCAGTCGCAAAATTTTGCGATATATCAACATTGCGAGGACACAAAAGATAACAAAGAAATATAGTATTAAGCATTTTCCAATGCATGCATTTATGTCGCAATTGGTTGGTTAAATCAGACACTTAACTTAACTCTCTAGACCGTTAATTAAATACCGACGTTTAACCAAGTCTAGCATTTTGATTTAAATAAAGCATCGTCGAAAACTTTTAACAATTTGTCTTACCGAAAGCCGGCGTGTTGGAAAACAAGATGGCTTCACGACAACAGCTGATTTCTACAGCTTATATCAGGGCAAAACATTGCGGTAGGTGAAGGGTAAAGGGGTGAATGAAGTGAAGCCCCTTTATCCTTCGTGTTAGGTTGAACATGTAAGAACAACAAAAAATACATCAAAACATAAACTTAAACATTAAAAAATATTTATATTGTGTCTTGTTGCCTAGCAACGTTTAGTCAACTCATTAAACGTTTCGTTCACTCACTTGTCTGACAGAATTTTAGCGACTTGGTTAAACGTCGGTATTTAATTTACGGTCTAGAGAGTTAGTTAACTGTCTGATTTAACCAACTTACTGCGACATTTATATAATCAGCTATGTGTGACAGTGGGCTAGCCCAATGCCTACGGCGATATGAAGGTTTCCTTACGATGTGTCTTCACAAAAACCGAAAATTTCTGATTGTGCACGCCGCGCCACGCTTGACAACATGATAAGGTCCAGCAACATCAAGGCATGTTGCAATGCATCGCCGAATCGATTAATTTTAATCAGAGCATGTCCCCTGTCAAAGGGTTTTATTGCGAAGAGGATTTTGTATGAAAAATGCGTGGAAGATGAATGGTTCTTATAAATTCGGGTCAGGGGAAAGTCAATCTTCGTGTTCGGGTACAAATTGATTTTTCGGTATATTTTGGCTCATACCACAAGTGCTATTGGAATATGCACCGCAAATGACGACCCGAATGGCCGAGTCGGCAGTGACGCTGCCTACGAAACCAAGGGTCCCGGGTTCGAGTCCCGGTGGGGGCAAATGTTTGTTTGATGAGAACGGATGTTTGTACCCTAGTCATGGTTGTTTATTTATCTAAGTATAATATTTCTCTATATAAGTATATATATCGTTGTCTAGTACCCAAGATACAGGGAATCCTAGTTTGGGGCTAGATCAATGTGTGTAAAAGGTGTCCAAGGTAAAAAAAAAAAAAAATGGTAATGCGCGTAACGTCGAGGCAAATGAACATTTTATATTCGGAAATACGAGCCATTTCCTATCAAATATCTTTCAAATGTAGGGAACTCTGGGAACTGTAGGGAACTGTGGGGTGCATTGCCATCCTGTGGGGCTTTGCATATACAAGGTGACATTTAATTAGCTGACCATATTTTGGGGATTGATAGCACCGACCTTTATGAACAACTTTCCCAAAGAAACATATGGTCGCAAATGAAAAATATTTTTCGTCCCTCAGTACATTGACCCGATCAGCTGATTACAAGTTACTATGGGAGACCCAAAAAATTTCTTCGTTTACGACCATATGTTGCTTGGGGAAAGTTGTTCATAATAATGGGTACTATCATTCCCCAAAATATGGTCGGCTAATTAAATGTCAACTTGTATTCTTATACGTATAGAATGAATAGCAGATATGTATCGAGACAAAATATCCATTGGAGGTAAAAAAAAAGTCAAACCTTTTAATAAGCAGCCGGTCCCCGGTCCAGAATTTTTCATCGTATCAAATCAATATTTTCACCCGTCTCCCCAAAATTGTAATATGAAAATTAAACTTATTAATATGCGCATAACAGCCGTTTTGCTGCGAACAAAAAATATATATTTCAATTACGATGCATCCTCTTTTTTGGGTTTTAATTTCATTCAAATTGATCGGTTATCATTTGGCGGCAAAGAGATTTTAGGACGGAGTCGCCATCTTAGATACCTCTGCCGAAGTGCTAGTTTTTCGGGTTTCATGCACTATAATTTTCAAAAATAGGGTCCCATTACAAAGCATTTCTTGCGACTGTCCGACGGTCGGTCCGTCCGTCTGTTGCTAAGAAGGTTGTTTCTCAAGACCTGCACTTGGCCGGGTTTTCTTAACTGGCGTAAATAATTATTAAAGAATATTGGTGCGGGCTGTAACAAAATGATACTTTAACCTGTCAAAAACCGAGGGTAGTTGGGACGAGTCACTATTTTAAACCTTATGCCATCTTAATAAAATTTAAAACTTTAACGGCTAAGTGGCGTTAGCTAACGCCGGTGATATTCAAAGTAATGCCAGCAAATGCTAGAAAAAGTGTTCGAGTGCAGATCAAATCAACCTTATGACATTGTACATAAGAATCACTGACAGTTCAATTTTAATACTTTTTCGAGCAATTCTTTCAAGGGTCAGTGCATTCTCTACTGCAACAAGATACCTCTTGAGATTTTGCAATTGCCATTTGAGCAATTTAAAATAATGTAAAAGCGACTTTGTCAAAAAAGGGATATTACAGTATTTAAGATTACTTAAATGACGGGTCTGTATGGGATTAATCTAGCTGCTCTTAACAATTTTTTAATAATTTGCGTCATCTGCGACAACCTCTGTGGCGCAGCGGTTGTGGCTCTGCCTACCATGCGAGAGGTCCCGGGTTCGATCCCCAGCTGGAGATACAAAAAATATATCCCCAGGTTTTGGATGATTATATGTGTGTGACGTCGCTGTTTCTGGTTCCCACGATACAGGGTATCCTATTGTGGGGCCAGAAGCAATGTATGTGCCTGTATGTGTGAATGTGAATGTGTTTATTGATACTAATAATTAATATTTTAATATTTGTATTAGTTAAACGGAACCCAATTTTAAAAGAGATTTAAATATCAATCTATGGGAGTTTCTTCGCCCTTTGGCACCCACAGTGGTCCAATGTAGAGAAGTGGAAAAAAATTAAGTAGGTATATGTAAATATCTAAACCCTTATAATAATAATAATACCTTGGACACTATTTACACACATTGATCTAGCCCCAAACTAGGATTCCCTGTATCTTGGGTACTAGACAACGATACACATACTTATATAGATTATATCATACCTACTTAGATAGATAAACAACCACGACTAGGGTACAAATATCCGTTCTCATCAAACAAATATTTACCCGCACCGGGACTCGAACCCGGGACCCTTGGCTTCGTAGACAGGGTCACTGCCGACTCGGCCATTCGGGTTGTCAACCCTTGATCCTCAATTATTTGTGCACACATTACCCACAGTATTGTAATAGATGCGTTTGTCGCGAAGACAATAAGTTTGCATCTGTATTTGTATTTTCGTAGTCACTTTACCTCTACCCCCTTCAATGTCTTTCTAAATGGGTGCCTCCATTGCTAGTTATTCCGAGTTTGGCGGCATTTTCGCTGTACGCCAAAAGTGTTGAGACCGTACGATTAAGTTCGTATTTTTATGGAATAAATTGATTATGGCAATTTGAGAAATTACTGTCATTATTCGCCTTTTTCTTTGTGTCTTATCTAGTATCACAACATCACGTATAACACTTTGTTCCTGGTAAGTCATTTTACAGCCGCATCTGGTATGATTGCCTCAATTTGTCACTTACGCGGCTTTTATTGAAATTGTTGGAACCGCCTTCTGTTATACGCAACTGTTAATTATTTTACAAAGCATGAGCACGAAAAGTGCGTATTCACAAGCAGCGTGCGGAGAACGAATCGTGCGGAAGTGCTTTCTTACTTTTTAGTATTTTATTTTTATTTTTAACTTGGTGGTCAGCCCGACGCCTATAAAAAGAACAATAAAAGTAAAGCTTCGTTTATTTTCATTGCACATAAAAATTCAAATAACAAGCTTATAGAAAAGACATTTACAAAGGCAAGCTTATCTCTAACAAGAAATTTCTTACAGAAAACCCAATATGAAAAGGATAAATTTAATAGCAGTGACAGGTAGACCTTTGTGCAGAAATACAAGTAAATATTATAAATAAGTGTTTTACTAAACTCGTAAATATACTACATAAAGAAGAACATTAATACCGTACATAAAATACATATACATATTAAATCCCTAAACAATACTACATATTAAATCCCTAAGTTTACGAAAGAGAAAGATAATGCTCCTTTAGACGATTCTTGAAGATAAAGACAGATGGACTGTCCCTGATAGCGCAGGGAAGCGCGTTCCACAGATATTGCCCTCATTCGGAACCCATGTTTACATGTAGCCCATGGATAGAGAGCATGGAGGACATATGGGATCTGCCAGGTCTGGTCGATGGAAAGAAGTCTAAGCGTTCACGCAGAAAGCTGGGATATCGGGGTTAGTTAAGATGCTGTACAGGACAGTGAGGATGTGAGTATCCCGGCGAAGACGGATAGGCAGCCATTTTAAATCCCTGCGATACTGTGACACATGGTCGAAGTTTCGCAGTCCGAAGATGAACCAAATTCCGGGATTTTGAAGTCGCTCGAGTTTGTTCAGATGCTCTCCGTTAGCGCTGGCCCAGCAAACATCAGCATAATCAATCAGTGGAAGGAGAAGGGATTGAGCGAGGGTAATAAATTAAACCTATTAAGAATTGCTTTAGATTTAGATTTTCATCTAAAGTTTACTTATGGAATACGACGTGACGGCTATTTACATAAGCAGCATAGTAGATATGTTAAGCGCGGATGCATATATTTTTTTTACTAATTTCTTGTTTTGTTTATATATTTATGATACACGTGCGTAAGATGATTTTGCACTTATAGCATTGATAGCTATTATAATAAAGAAACACTGGAATAGCGCTAATCAATCGTTTTCATCCTATAGTGTGCGTGGGCGCAAACGAAGACATCTGTGTCGCTGCGGTTGTGCCTCTGCCTACCATGCGAGAGGTCCTGGGTACGATCCCCGGCTGGTAACAAAAATATATAAAATGTACCTCTGCCACCCCGTATAAAAACAAGCGTGAAGCTATTTTTGTTTCATTTTATTTTATTTGAGCTGCAGACCTTAGGCACCAATTACTTTGTAAGTGACATTTTGCGATCTAAAATCCAGCCAATTGATTTTTCAACAAAATAATATAATCTATGTCACTTTTAATGTCTTCATAAATGACTTAAAAAACTAAATTTGAATCGACAAATAAAACCATATAATTATCAAACCTGCTCACAATTTTTCACGAAAATCTGTTAAGAAATGCGACCTATATAAAAAACAGCGGGAAATCCGGAAAAAATCCGGATAGACGGACATACATACTATTCTGTTCAAGCTACTTTTTTTTCTTTATTCATTAGTAGCATTTACGCAATGTGCCAATTGAACATAGATCTTAATAATATAATCGATTGTATTTTCATCGTAGTCGATTAAAAACGAACATGTTTGAAGTTTTAACTTTAACAACGTTGAAAATTTATGAATATTTCGTAGTATTTAAAAAAAAATGTCACAATAAATTATATGATTTACTGAAACCAAAACTATCGTTGAATGTTATTGTGATATAATGAATATTGATATCCGAAACCATTGTAATATTCGATTCGATTATTTTTACACGTTGGTAAAAGTACACAGGAATATTTTATCTGTAGTGACCTTTCCCTAATCCTTCACAATCCGCCATTATAAAAATAAAAGTTTTGTTTACGTTGTTCGATTACTGTAAAAGCGGTGAAAGTATAATTCAAAGTATAGTTATTTAATTTTTTTAGAGCATTTAATTTAAATTTTCCTCATAGTCGGTGTGAAAAGTTGTATGTGTCACTCAGGAGCAAAATTATTTTCGGCATGGGCGTTAACGCTTGAATCCTTCGTTACGCTCAGGATTCTAACTTAGAATCCCTCGCTACGCTCAGGATTCTATCGTAGAATCCTTCCCTTCACTCTGGATTCAATGTACCGCCCTCGCCGTAAATACATCATTTTGCTCCCTTGTGATACAAATAACTATTAAGAGTGTCTTAAAAGATTACTCTCAGGACCAATTCACTGTCGCGGTGCAACCACATCACCCATAGTTGCCCTGCCTGGGTGCTTGTTTTGTTGTGCTATTTATAATTATTATAGTTTGATTTTTTATTAGTTTAACTGATCTTTTGTTTGTATTTTTCGATGTATGTAAATTATGTGTTTGTACCGTAAGTTTAAGGAATAAATAAATTTATCTAAAAACAATATCTATTCTATTGAAGTATATTTTATCTATTTGTATTGAAATTATGTTTTTCTGTACATATTGGTATGTAGTATATTATTTTAATTATTTTATCTACACACGTATCAATGTACGTATAATGAATTATATAATTATCAATTTAATCCGTCCAAAAACCGCACGTTACGACCAGCATAATGATATACTACTTGGTAAAAACTAATTTCTTATCTGAATATTGATACATTATGACCATATTCGATACATACATATACCAATATTTCGACATATTATGACATTCAAATTTTGAACGCCGACACCCGCCTGCGTGCCGCCCCTAGTTTGTCTGTGAAGTTGGTACTACTGAACAAGCTAAACAAGTGCAGAGCAATGATCAATGCCACAATGCCGGTCGAACATGCGGTTCTTGAACACATCAAGAGCATATGATATGTGTGAAGATAAACTAGTGTATTTAAATGTACATAATTAGGCATTAAAACTCTCGATTGATATTATTATGAAACTCGCCTACGTTTCGTTTCATCAACCCACTATTGAGTTTTAATGCCATCCATTATGTATCAGTCACATAAACTATTATAACGTTGTGCACATAGATCTATCTGTTCTTTAAAGTATCCTGTTCATCCTAGGTTTGCTGGAAGATATCTCTTGTTATAGATAAGCTCGCCTTTGTACACGTAGTCATCAAAATGGGAACTTTCTATCTTCTGTTTTCAGGCAATAAAGATTAAAGTAATATGTAATAAGGACCTTTTTAATGTAATTAGCTATTAAGTGTGTCTACTAAACTAGCCACCATTAATTCTCACATATTAGTTCAAAGACGTTACGTGTAGGCCCCAATCTAACGGTACGTGTAGGGGTTAGCCCATCTTCACTCGTGCAAAAGTTCACCTTCTTAAAGATCTCAGATCGAATCGGATCTAAAGACAATCCAGATCGACTTTTAGCTGTCTCCCCACAACACCGGTATCCACCTTGCGTCGGAAACATGAACATTAACACAAACTAAGCTACTTAATTGTAAAGAACTATCCTATTTTGTTATGTACTCAAAAGGTCTTTGAGATTAATGAATTATTATTATTACTTTGAGTCACCGTCAAATTTAAACAACTGTCGTGCATCCGGGTCAACAGAGAACGTAGATTATGGTAGATCCCTATGTCTTCTGCCAACTTGGAGTAATATATTTTTGGCTAAAAGCGGGCACACCTGCGCCTCTTCCACCCCGTATGAGAAAAGGGTGACGCTTTTTCTTTTCTGATCAACCAATTTCAGAATCCAATCACAAATTGCTATTCCAATAAAAAGCTGATCAAACCAGAACACGCAATAATTGTCCGTCCGTTAAAATATTATAACCGCCCGATTACGTGTTAAACATTCATTTATCATTGATCAAGGTTGATGATATTTCGAATGTCAAACAGGAATAAACTCGCGGTTAGTGAGCGGCAATGATGCGCTTGCGGTGATTATTGACGGCTTTGTGTATGGAAGCCGTTGATTTATAAAAAACGGTGAAGTGTGTGTCTACCTCGCGCACGAAGGGTTCCGTACCACCGTACAACGGTAGGGATGGTGTGGGGTGTTTGGTTTGGATTTTACATAGCAAAATGTTGTTTACAAAGTTATTGGTGCGACAACTTTCAAACTCCATGTACGTAACCAGCATTCATTAGTTTGTATGTGGTATTGAAATAATTGTTGTATGGGAGCCCCCTTAAATATTTATTTTATTCTGTTTTTTAGTATTTCTTATTTTAGCCGCAACAGAAATACATCATCTGTCTAACTATCATTCATGAGATACAGCCTGGTAACAGACGGACGGACGGGCAGCGGAGGCTTAGTAATAGGGTTCCGTTTGGCACCCTTCGGGTACGGAACCCTAACAATCGATTTTTCATCAAGAACCGAGTTACCGTCGATCTGATTATATTTACTGAGATTATGTATATAGTTTGATGCTCAAACTTTTGGTACATGCATTTGGAAACAATAAAGATTTTACAGTAGCATTCTTGATACTGTTTACGTATTTATACATACATCTGTGAAAGTATATTGTTACTTATCAAACGTAGCGTCCGAGACAAGGTTTGCTGTGGATATTTATTCCAATCAGTATGTAACACATAAAAATACATACAAGTTTTTGTTACACACTTAATTCTAAATCTCTCAAATTTTCAACTTATTTAGCTTATAAAGTTAGTGTTTAATTTATCCGCAACTAGTTTTTTAGATTCCATAAACGTTTGAAGCATGTCCGTTCTATAGTTATTTTTGTATTCTATGCTTCAATAAAGTGATCGTGTAGCGTCAAATATCAAGGCTGCATTTGCTATTGTTTGGTTTGAGCTTCCGGAGCGGGTGACGAGCTTCGGGCTTGGTCTAAGTGAGGGGAGATCGCTTATTAACAAAAAAATAAAACTGTAAGATTATTTATAATAGTGGCTCTGTGAGTAGACCTTACTAGACTAGAATTATGAATGCAACTTGAAGTAGCCGCTCCAATTACTTTGTAAGCGACATTTGCGATCTAAAATCCAACCAATTGATTTTTCACCAAAACTATATAATCTATGTCATAAATGCCAAAAAAAAAAAACAAAAAAATGCATATATTTATCTAACCTATAGGAAAACAGGAACGACCCGTATAGGAAAACAGCCGGAAATCTGGTTAAATACGGATAGACGGACATACAAAATCATTTTTCCCAAGCTGTAACAGAGAACCTAAGTTTTTACGATTAAGATTACCTGTAGAGTTTTAGACTTTCCAGTGAAGAAGTTAGTAGGGGTTTAATTTGTCCCTCAAATAAAGTAAAGATGAAAAGACGAGCTGGTAGAAGCAGAATGTCGTGGCTCCGCAATATCTGAGGATGGACGGGAGTGGCCAGCGGAGAACGGCTGATGCTCCTGGCAAAGACCAGGAAGGAGTATGAAGAGTTGACGCCAAATCTATAGAGGAAAAGCACGATGAAAAAGGACAAAACATTCTTCTTCGATGTTCAATGAGTTCGTCCATTTAACTTCCTCAATTCGTACGGCAAATGAAAACGCCGTTCAATGAATATTTATGCCATGCTGCACAATTCATAATCGTGTTGAAGTGTACACTTTGATAAACGATATCTTGATAACAATGCTGTTTTAGTCGGTCATCTCAACCTTGAAAAGCAATCAATGTTTCTCACGGATCAAGTTCAGTTTTAGTGTTGTATTGACGAAATCATGTAATGAAATCTTCTTATAAACATTATGTGGTGGAATATTCATTGGACAAAAACCTAATCAAAGATAAGTAACATAACATTTTACACACAATTATACTCATACATACTTTGCTTGTCCCAGATTCGGATTCACATTCAGTTTTTTTTTTATTGAATATAATTAAATAAACTATCCTAGATAACATCAAAATTATACTTACTTATAAATTTTTTTGATAAAAAAAGACTACACCGTTTTGGAAGGTGGGCCACGGGGTTAGGAAGAAATGGCGAGAAACTCCCTAATACCTTCTTTTTAAAAAAGTGACTTCAAAACCGCTACTAAGGTTTCGGTCTAAGGAAATTCGCCGGCGAGTGATAGACTTGATCCATCGCCCCTCGTCGAATTTCTGAGCGCTGAGATGGTATGGACCATGCAGTTTTGTCAACCAAATATTCTTTAATACTATAATAAGACTTTCTTATCAGCTCATTTTTAACATAGTTTTTGAACCTCTTTTCAGGAAGGATCCATGATTCCTGTGGTATTTTATTGTAGAAGCGAATACAGTGCCCCATGAGAAACCTAATTATAGTTTTAGCGATAATTGTATGACTATCGGCTATACAGTTTTAAATAAAGCTACGTTTTTTCGTACCAGCATCCCCGCTTAGGGATCCCGCATGTGTCGTGGGCACCAGAAGCAGCGACAAACTTACATATCGGATAGAAGCTGGATCCATTCTGTACCTCAAAAGCTGCACTCAAACGGCAAGTTACACTGGCACTGTTGGGGGAACCTTAGGTAGCCCTTACAACCTATTAGAACCTTACAACATTTACCAAACTTAGCGATAGCTGCAATGTTAACCTAAGAAATAATCACAGACTGTGTGCGCCCCGATTTAGACTCGCGAAGGTTAGCAATTCTTTCAAGGGTCAGTGCATTCTCTACTATAATAAGATACCTCTGGAGATTTTGAAATTGCCATTTGAGCAATTAAAAAAGCATGTTAAAGCGACTTTGTCGAAAAAGGGATATTACAATGTTCGAGATTACTTAAATGACAGGACTATATGGGGTTAATCTAGTTCAACACAGACCTCGCTGTTAATAATTTTGTAATTATTTATTATTGCCTGCTTATTAAATAAAATAAAAACATAATTGTATTAGGTAAGCACAACCTGTTTTTAAAAGAGATCTAAAAATCAATCTGTGGGAGTTTCTACGCCCTCCTTCTCCCACAGTGGTCCAATGTAGAGAAGGGGCAAAAAATGACGTTTGCTAAGTATATGTAAATATCTACAGTAATAAAGTACTTTGACTTTGACTTTGCCCCATTTCAGGTTGTTACTAGAATCTGTCTCATGTTATCCCTCCCATTATACACATATATAAACTACGTAAGTCGCGATTCTAGGCCTTTATCCATTTTCTATTTTTCCACCACAGACACACACACACGCATACACACACAACTTCTATAAAACGCCCTCAAATAATCACTGTTTTTTAGGGTTCCGTAGACAAACAAGTAACCCTTATAGTTTCGTCAAGTCTATATGTCCGTCCGTCCGTATGTCACAGCAACTTTAAGCAGAAACTATTAGGACTATACAGTTGAAACTTGGTATGTAGATGTATTTTGTGAACCGCTTTACGAATTTTATACAAAAATTGAAAACTTAAAATAATTAAAGGGGGCTCCCGGATACATGGAACTGAAACCAAAATATTTTTTTTTATCAATTCTATATTTGTGGGGAATCTATAGATAGGTATTTTAAAATGACGTTGGGCTTCCTGAAACCATTTTTCCTCAAAGTAAATCGTTAAAGAGACACACCCTTCCAAAGTAGGAAAATGTGTCCGTCCGTCCCTCTAACTTTTAAAGTAAGAGAGTGAAAAATTTACAAAAAATATATGTTGTGCATCTTAATATACACTCTGAGAAAAAAATCCTTTAAACAAAATAAAATAAATACATTTTAAGATATAAAACATTTATTAAAAACCGCAAAGATAACTTTGTCATTCATACAAACACTATGAAAAACAAAGTTACAACACAAACATCCACTCACATAATTACTTGCTACACGGAACCCTTCATGGGCGAGTCCGACTCACACTTGGCCACTTTTTGATAAATTGTTCTTTTAATTGTTACTAACTTCTAAATCCAACTTTTTAACCGTCACTTAAATATTGAAAATAGTAAAAATTTAAAATAGTGGGATCCAGAAACGGCAACGTCACTCACATATAACATCCAAGACTTGGGGATTTTTACTTCTTTCTCCCCAGCCGGGATTCGAACCAAGGACCTCTCGCTTGGGAGGCAGAGCCTTGAACAGCAATGCCACAGAGGTTGCCATAGTGAACTCCGTAATTGGCCTTATTCTTATTCTTTACACTTCCGATTATCTGTAAGAATGGCTAAATGAATTTCGTTCATTACCATAAATAAAATTACAAAAAAATATATCACTAATAAAAAGGAGAAGTAAGTAATCTCCAATGGCTTATGTTTAAACGATCACCAAAAACTCCAATAAATTCGAAACGACCGCCAGAATTAGTAAACGACCACCAAATTGTCTTTGAATAAATGATCACCAAACTTCTTTGTATGTTTTGTGTACTTAAACTTCTTTTTATGTGTTTTAAGTATTTTTGTTGTTCTTACATGGTCAACCTAACACAAAGGATAAAGGGGTATTCGCTTCGCTCACCCCCTTTACCCTTTACCTAAGCTACCGCAGTATTTTACCCTGATATTTTCTGCAACTTTTGGTGATCATTTACCCCTTTTGGATAGCATTTACCCATTTTGGGTAGAAAAAAATATTTTGATGATCATTATATTTGTTGACAATTACAATTTTGTAATGTTTGGTTCAACCTGTCAAAAACTAGCCGAACACCTAAAGGTGAACTGAACACTAATTTCCGTTGAGGTTGCTATTTCGGGAAAAAGTTTGTAATACGTGCGGGTTAACGACAACAAGACTGAGTCTGGTACGGGATGGGTGTCCAGATCCGATGTGGAATTTATTTCGGGCTTCCGTGTTTTGGATGATACGATAAGGTGTAAGAGGTTCCTCCACCTCGCCTTGCCACTAAACATCATTCTGCTGAATTTCTAGTACTTCTTACAATATCAAAGAAACAAAACTAATGCTCGGTATTAACTAAACATAAGTTTAGCCGGCCAATGTTAAGTTTATTTTTGAGCCTCGGCTAATGCTGGAAATAATAATAATAATAATAATAAAGCCTTTTTAATTTTTCATATCAAGCAACAATGTCCTAAATAAGTACATTTTAAATTAGTTAAAATATATGATATTATTACATAAATAAAAGTTACATTTTTTTTTTCAGGATTCGCCGTGCCAATACGCATGGACAGTCGCAAGATGCATTTTGCAGTATAATGAGCATCTGGTTGAAAGGCACCTAATTGGAAAAACTCATTGCAAATGGCACTGGTGTAGTTGCTATGTATATGTCAAAGTCGTCAAATTATATTTACTTCTTATTATATATGCCGTCCTACCGTCGTTTAAGATTAATTTGGCAGTATCAAGTGTATTTAAAAGATCACGTGTTTTTTAACCTTACCTCAAATTAATGAAACTCTGCCTTGACCTAGGCCAGCGTCACCTAGCGGGAGCAAAGGCGGGCATAAGTGCCTCCGCTGTCCGTCCGTCCGTCCGTCCATCCGTCTGTCACCAAGCTGTATCTCATGAACCGTGAGTAAGACCGTTGAAATTTTCACAGATGATTTATTTCTGTTGCCGTTATAACAACAAATACTAAAAAACAGAATACAATAAATATTTAAGGGGGCTACCTTAGAATAGTTCTTTCAATTCCACATACAAACTTATGAATGCACCTGGTTAAGTACATGGAGTGTGAAAGTAGCCGCACCATAACTTTGTAAAAACTATTTTTCTATTTCAAATCAAAACTATTCTCTCCACACCATCCCTACCATTGTACGGTGGTACGGAATCCTTCGTGCGCGAGTTCGACTCGCACTTGACCGTTTTTTTTTCCTTAAAAATACGGTAATTTGCCGTTTTCCGTACCCGAAGGGTGCCAAACGGGACCCTATTACTAAGCCTCCGCTGTCCGTCCGTCCGTCTGTCCGTCTGTCACTGGGTCTACCGGATCAACCGAAATAGGTAGAGAACTGAAATTTTCACAGAGAGTGTTAAACATTGACATATATTGGAACATACCGGTTTTTAGAATAAAAAGAAGTAGCTATACAAGAAGTTATTGGTATGGTCATTTTCTTAGCCATATTGTTTTATTTGTTTATCGGCGAAAACTGGTCTCTCGCGATGTTATTGTAAAAGATCTTTAATTGCAAGTATCGAGTTTTGTGCTTAGTTATTTGTCATTATATGATTAATAATTGCTCATTCGAATTATTATAAATAAAATGAAGTTTTTTATCATATTTGAGTTTATTTCTGTAAATAAATTACTCAATTTCTATCCACTTATGGTTTCAATGAGCAAAGAGTTCCGTTAACCCGAGAACATAGTTCAATACTTACATACTACATATACAAAACAATCTTTTCAATGTCTCGATATACATCCTTGAATGTAGGCCTGACTAGTATTGAATATTTTATTATTAAAAATTAAAAATGTATACTCGTGCAAAAGACGTCTTTTTCACGTGTACAATCAATAGTTCAATAGTTCAATAGTATTTATTCATAAACAATAGTACAATTGTGTCTGAAATACATCGATTAAAACTAAAATATTATTTAAATGGTATAACAATTCTATACAAGTGAAATCGCCAGAACCCATAGAACCATTCGTGTGCAGACCCGATTATGTGTAGTTTTTCTACATATAATGACATTCAAATTTCGAACGTCGACGCCCACCCGCGTGCCGTCCCTAGTTTGTCTGTGAAGTTGGTACTGACATTCAAATTTCGAACGCCGACGCCCGCCTGCGTGAAGTTGGTACTACAGAACAAGCTAAACAATTGCAGAACCACAATGCCGGTCAAACATACGGTTCCTGAACACATCAAAGAGAGCTTATGATATGTGTGTAGATAAACTAGTGTATGTAACTGTACATAATTAGGCATTGAAACTCTCGAGTGATATTATTATGAAACGAGCCGAACTCGAGTTTTAATGCTCTCCATTATGCAGCAGTCACATGACTAACTAGGAAACTAGGGACGGCACGCGGGTGGGCGTCGGCGTTCGAAATTCGAATGTCATTATATGTAGAAAAACTACACAAAATGACCATTATGTGTAGTTTTCCAGATACGAAACGAGTTTTTACCAAGTAGTTTAACATAATGCTGATCGTAACGTGCGGTTTTTGAACGCAGTAAAGAGGGTTTATGATACGTGTGTAGATAAACTACTATTAGAATGTGAGAATTAACCCTTTTAATTAGACACCCAACACGGCCCTGTTATTTTTTAAATCCACACAGTCGTATGCCCTAAGGCGCTATATTTAATTTAATGTGACGTCTCATAGTCTATAAATAGAAGACAATCCAGACGCAGATAAAATGGCACCCAAATTGTATTATGAACAGCCCGAGAGTATTCGCGGAATGGGGAGCAAGTACCAAGTCAAAGCAAAAGTGAGGAAATTACTTACTGATATGTTAAGACATACTACAGCACCAAAGAATACGAAAATGATAAATTGTGATCTTTGCTTAGTGGGCTTGCTACCCAGTCCAATCATTATTTTGTTATTTATAAATGCCAAATGGCTAAAAGTTGCGTACTAGGAAAAATCAATCTCAACCTAGATTAACACCAACTGATGTTAAACCTATATCCACAAATAAATTATTTGATATTTGATGTTTTTGGGGACCATATGTACATACACATAAATTTCATGCATCTTATAAGCCCTCCGTGGTCTAATGGATTTCACGCTTGCTTCTCCCACAGGAGATGCAGGTTCGATTCCTGACCATGTACCAATGAGATAATTTATTTATCTTAAGTACATTTTACTGACGTTTGTCGTGTAACGATATGAACCTAACCAGAACCTAACAAGAAACAACAACCAGGATAAAATTTAGAAATTACAGTTTATTATGCGTATTTACAGTGAGTATTTATAAAAATGATAGGAAGGTGAGGGTGGATGAAGTGAGACAGGTTTTATAAAAAATACAGGTATCAGATAAAAAAAAGGAAGCGGAGGACACGGAGAGTAGGAGCAGAAGGAGCAGCAGACGTCCTGCGAACCGTTCAGTGGAGGCACTGGTGGGCGATGTAGCAGTTGCAGTTGGAGAGCGTGGCCGGCGGCCAATCGGTCATCAGTGTCCTGGAGACACCGACGGGCAGCAGAAGTAGTGGCCCTGGTAGCGATGCGCCGGCCAGGGTAGATGCCCGCAACGTGTCGGCCTGAAGTCACCGACGGGCAGGTGAAGCAGAGAACGGGCAGGTGAAGTGGAGACCCACGAAGCGCCGGCCAGGGTAGAGGCCCGCCAAGACAGGAGGCGTAGCAGCAGAGGCTCGCAGGATCCCGGGGCAGTGCGGCCTCGGGATAAGGCCTTTAGGTGATGCTTCTTGCTCAAAAGCTGAAGTGAGACTCCAGAATTTCAGAAATGTTCCGCTCTTATACCCTTTTTGGAGAGTTCTAAAAATTATTTAAATTAAAAGCAATTTTTGTGAATGGCCAAGAGGAGAAAAGTATTTTTGTAAAAGTATTGAAGCAAACATATCAGACCGCTAACGAGTTTGAATGGACATTGCCATGACAACCAGATAAACAACAACATACTATGTTTATTTTATATATGTGTATACATATTATGCATTACAACATATTATGTATATTTTTATCTATCGCTGTTATGTTATTTTGGCTATGTGAACTTGTTGATTTCTCTATTACGAGCCTGAAACCAAAATCTGACATATTACTATATTTTACGTATTACTATATGTCAGATTTTGGTTTCAGGCTCGTAATAGAGAAATCAACAAGTTCACATAGCCAAAATTACATAACAGCGATAGATAAAAAGGTAGCGCACCAGCGCGCACGAAGCCCGAGATTGCAGAGTTTCGGAGAAAGCCAAATACAAGGTCACCAAAGGTAAACCCCTTCGCTATCGATTTAGAAGTGCTGATAGTGTGAAAATACAAAGTGAAAATGATTTGTTATTGTGTTCTTATGGTTTAAAACGTTACAGGGTCCTATGAAAATAAAGGTGATACAAAATATACAGCTATACAGCTCAGCAAGTATCCAGCTGAACAGACTGGAAAATGGCATGTTAGTAGCATAACACTACACGTTCTAACGGTGATGGAAAACATCGTGAGGAAACCATAGTTACTCCATAGCTGTGGCGATGGGCTAACTCCCTGTCACGCAAAATGGAGTATAGAATAACTGGCTTAGAGTGGGCACAATTGTGCCTCTGCCACCCCGTATGGGAAAAGGTGTGACGCTATGTTATGTTAAACTTATTAGCAAAAACACTGTACATACATATCAACCCGTTAAAATCATAACCCTCCATTTGGCTTTGCTGCAGTCGGGTAAAAACCCGTGCAATAAATAAAGTCGGCCACATTATACAATACTGCGGCCAGATTTAGCCACATTTGCTCCGCACATAACTTCACATGACACGTGTCACAATTTGCAATAATTTGTCCGGAGAAAGTGCTTCGTGCAACGTTTTGTCAACGTTTATAAACCGTAAAAAATAATTACGCATCATAACTTCACTTTCTTGCGTTATTTATACGCCATCCTGTATCATCATATTGGGTAATAATAACCGAACAGTTTTTAAATATTTTAGGCGGCTGAAAGGCAGTGGTAATATATGAAAATTCCATGGTTATGGATTGGAAATATAGCTCTCATTAATTCTAACCATATGTAAAAATATATGCTGTGCCGACGATTCGGAACATTAATGGAACTCTTCATCTGCACATTATCCTGATATCGTGGGTTTCGTCTACGCTAAGAGAAATAGAGAGGTATCATGTATCAAAATTATGAGACAGTCGAGATTAATATGTATTCAACGAATACATAGCGACGAAAGGCCAGCCCCTCTTTCACGCAAACTGGGCTACTAAATATCTGTCTAAACGTGGGCACAACTGTCTCTCTGCCACCCCGTATGGGAAAAGGCGTGAAGCTTTGTTATTTAATCTCACAACGACCACGGACATCATATGATGCCATTTTCCCGTTATAGGTTTCGAAGTTTATTACATGAGGTCCAAAATCACGATTCCGCAAAAATTCCCGTGGTTGTATAGTAGTTTATGTGACTGCTACATAATGGAGGGCATTAATACTGTTCGGCTCGTTTCATAATAATATCACACGAGAGTTTTAATGCCTAATTATGTACAGTTACATACACTAGTATATCTACACACATATCATAAGCTCTCTTTGATGTGTTCAGGAACCGCATGTTCGATCGGCATTGTGGCATTGATCATTGCTCTGCACTTGTGTAGCTTGTTCAGTAGTACCAACTTCACAGACAAACTAGGGACGTCACGCAGGTGGGCGACGCGTCCGAAATTTGGATCTCATAATATGACAATTTTTTGTATATTATGGTCATAATGTATCAATATTCAGATAAGAAATTAGATTTTACCAAGAAGTTTATCATTGTGCTGGTCGTAACGTGTAGTTTTTGGACGCAGTAAAAGGGGTTTATGATACGTGTGTAGATAAAATAAGGTTCATTTTACGTAGTAAGATCGATACGCTTATCTAATATTTGCACAAACGTTAATTTCACAGGAATTACTTAGTCCAAGAGCTTCCACCATCGTGTGCAGCCTTCCCCATCGAACCTCCGTACAAATAAGCTTCGTACGCCCACTTATAATTCCCCCATACCTTCGACAGGGCTGTCACTGGGCGGACGACATAAAGATCACGTCGTGCGCTGAATGTTTCATCTCTAACGGATTGGCACAACCCTTTTTACTTGTCTCTTTTAATTTGTCTCCTATTTGCCGCAAGGTATCTTCTGTGATACACCGCAGTAATGGTAACCCTACCGCATTTAGATGGTTTATTATCGCGTTCAGATGTTGTTGTCGGTTGTTTGGATTCAGATGTCGATGCTTGATAACAGCGAGGTGTTTTATTTGATAGCCCTTTGATATATGGGCTGACGGGTTAGGTCGAGTTTTTGCGAAAGGTGTTGGTTAGATTTATGATGGGAACTACCTAAATATTGCACTGTTTTTTTTCTGAGACTGTACTTAATTTACAAGTTTTGTATCGGTTTTATTAGAAATTACGCTATTACTTTGATTTATTGCTAAACGATCATCAAACACGTAATACAAAGTCAAAGTCAAATCAAAATTATAACTGTAGATACCTATGTAGATAACATAATTGTCGGTTACAATAGAGACGATGGACAGTTATGTTTATCTTGGACATTGCTTGTCTTTGGGCCGAGACTCTCAAGTAAATGAGATTACCAAACGGATTCAGTTGGCTTAGGCCGCATTTGGAAAGCTTAAACACGTCTTCAAGTCAAAGATCCCGCAGAACATGAAGACGAGGGTTTACAACCAATGTGTCCTGCCCACACTTACCGGTGCCAATGTGTCCTGCCCACACTTACCGGTGCCGAAACATGGAAGCTAACAAAGGCGAATATGCACCAAATTAAAGTCGCACAATGGGCCATGGAGCGTTCTTTGCTAGGAAATACTCTTTGGGATCGTATTCGCAATACAGAAATAAGACGTCGTACTAATATCTTCGATGTCGGCAAGCGAATCACTGACGTGGGGGTGGACAGGACACTTGGCAAGGACAGATGACGGAAGGTGGACCAAAGCCGTTACAGAGTGGCTACCCAGAACCGCACGACGACCAGTCGGCAGACCACCAGCCAGGTGGACGGATGACATCATCGCCATAGCGGGTAGGCAGAGGATGCGGGAGGCTCAGGACCGGAGTGGATGGCGTGGTGAAGAAGAGGCCTATACCCAGCAGTGGGTGAATGTGGGTTGATTGATGATGATCATGAGATACCTATATATACTTAGAAAACGTATTTTTTTTGCCCCTTCTCTACATGGACCACTGTGAGAGAAGCATCCCTCTTTCTCTTAACCGTAGATTAATGTGCCTTTACATTAAATTATTCATAATTTCTTTATTGCAAACAAATCATATAAAAAACAAGGCTTACATAAAAATAATGTACAAAGGCAAGCTTATCTCTTCTAATTCTTTCTAAAATTTTCGGTCAGCTACGTGTTTGTTAGATAATCCAAAATAGTGCACACAGATCATAAAATATCCATATAAAGGCAGTTATCCAGAAAATGATTTCATTCAAGGCTGCCATCCCAGCGGATGGAGCGCTAACACCGATGTATTTTATGCAAGTTTTTACCGCCCTGAGAGCCACTCGATCGGTCTACTGGCGTCTACCGCCGGATCATTAATTAGGAAAATGTCCTGACGTGTCTGTCTAGCTCTGAAGACTAGAAACTGCCGACAAAAAAAAAAGGATATTCTATAGGTTTGTCAAGCTTGTCACTGGTTGAATGGGGATGGAGGGTTATTTTATTTGACGTTTTGGTTTATGGACTATTGCTTTATACTAGTGGCTCTGTGAGCTGTTGACCTCACGAGCATGTCGGTGGAAAGCTGCAATGCTAACATACAAACTTATGAATGCACTTGGTTACCTATGTACATGGAGTGAAGCCGCACTAAAACCATTGTAAACTAAGTACATACATGTTACGATCACAACTTAACTTTTCAATTAAATGATAATAATAGCCTAGCTCACTCTCACGGTCTCCACAAATCCAACAACATCTCGTTTGTTGAAATCCGTATTTTTTACATTTTCAACACCCATATCTCCGCAATTTTGAAAACAAACCAAAAACTGAAACGACAAAAAACCATACCTATAATTATAGATTTGAGACACAGAATAAGGGCGCTGCTCACAAAATTTCACGATAATCAGTTGAGAAGAGAAATGCGACCTGAAGAGGAGAACAGCCGATAGCCATCCTGGTTTTAATTGTGGATGGGCATGCCAGCAACATGTGCTCGACTGTCTCATCCACTTCCATGCAGCCCCACCATAGGGGGCTGTCGGTTGCACCTGTAAATTTCAAGTGTTTGTTGAGTGTACAATGGCCTTTTATAATAACTCATACAAACTTATGAATGTTCCTGGTTACGTAAATGGAGTATGAAAATAGCCGCACCAATAACTTTATAAAGTTACATTTTGTTATCTAAAATACAATCTATTGACTTTTTACTAAAATTATATAGTCTGTGTCACTTTCAAGGTCTCCACAAATCTAACGACACCTCATTTGTTAATATCCGTTGAGCCGTTTGGGCCGTTATCTCCGCCATTTAAAAAAAATAAAAAAACTGAATCGACAAAAAAATCCATTTAATTATCCAACCTTCTCACAAAATTTCACGGGAATCGGTTCAAAAATGCGACCTGTAGGGGAGAACAGACAGACAAACAAACGAACAAACATACGAAAGCATTTTGGCCCAATCCAGAAACGGATTCAATATTGAGATGTTGGTACTACATATAGGATAGGTGATATTGGATCTTAAGTGTGTAGTAAAATAAATATGAAATCCTGTCTGAATTGGAGCATTTATGTACAAAAAAGCTCGACAGTGTCAGAATTGTATATTTCTAGCAGTTCTATTTGAAAATATATTGTGGTGTAAAACAACACCAAAGTGACTCCAATATAGGGTGACGTCACAAGGTGAAGTTAGTCAGCTTAGCGTACAACTTAGTCAGCGCGTGGGCCAGGCAATATTAAATAACTGTATGCCTGGCGCCACATTTTCACAAATATTAAACAAAGTGTTGTCATCGCAGTTTTTAGAACCAACCACCCTAATAATTTTAATTGGTAGAAGGGAAAATGTATCTAAAAAACTAATTACTAAATACTTTTCCAAATTAAATTCTTTACAAAATGTAGATAGAATAATCTTGTTTGCGTTTCCCTTCAGCCAATCTTTGTCACAACATGAAAATCATATAAAACATGATTATAATACATTTATACACACATTGACATGTCGTCATACTGAAAAATTTCATTTCATAGACACCAATATTTGTATTGGAAAATATTTTTATTTGACTAAGGATAGGTATTACCTATCTAGGTTTTATACAAAACAGATAGCACAGTCACTATCTTATTTTATTTTGAACTCAGTCAAGTTTTTGACTAATGAAACGCCTGCTTCTATTGAGCAGTGTATTAATAATGACATGTACTCCTTGGAATCTGTTCCAAGCTCTTTAAATTAACCCATAGGACAACAGAGAGTAACTCTGGCAGTAATATTAATATTTGTATAAATATACCTTCATCTTGCCCATTAAATCAAGTTACTAGTAATAAAAAATGTAAAAGTAAGAATATTTTAAACGTGGTTCATCAAAATATACAGGGCATGTTAAGTAAAGAACTGGAAATTGAGTTATTCATGAACTGTAATAATATTGATACTTTATGTATAACAGAGCACTTTTTAAAGAGTTATCAGTTCATGTTCAACTTTAATAACCACCACGTTGCTAGTTCGTTCAACAGAAAAACAGCTGATCGCGGTGGCTCCTTAATATTTGTAAATAATAGTTTTAAATATAAGGAACGAGTTGACATAGTGAGCCTGTCTGTTGAGCGTACCATGGAAATAGCCTGTATTGAACTTGAACAACTTATTGTAATGAGCGTATACAGACCACCAGATTCATCCTTTGATTTATTCGAAAAGAAAATGGATGAAGTGTTGATTAAAATCAGCGATAAAAACATTTTTTTTATAATTTGTGGTGATTTTAATGTTAATCTGTTAGAAGATAATAATATTTGTACTAGATTAAAATCTTTATTTTTATGTCACAACATGAACTATCTGTTTTTGGAGCCTACTAGAATTACTGCAACATCTGCTACCTGCATTGACAATATATTTACTAACATTACGCCCATTTTCAAATCGGTCATCAATAAATTAACCTCTGATCACTCTGGTCAGATAGGTATACTCAATATTAAAATAAAAAAGGACCAAAAAGAGGATATTACATGTGTGCCCGTTAGTGACACTCGGCTTGAACACTACAGCAATAATATTTTAGATAAACTATGGGAAATACCATACAGTGACGATCCAAATTTGTTGTATAACTCAGTATTTAACCTTGTCAGAAATTAATATGATACGGTATTTAAATCAAAAACTATAAAAGTTAATAACAAAGCTTTGTTTAGTGATTGGGCGACAGTTGGAATTCATAGGAGCAGACGAAGATTATATGAACTCTATGAAGAGAAATCATATAACAAAAATACGGCCTTTCTAGATTATGTTCGTAGTTATTCAAAAATGTTTAAACGCGTTTGTGCCGTAGCTAAATCTAATTTCATTAAAAACAAAATTGAATCTAGTAGCAATGTAATGAAAACGACTTGGCAAATTATAAACAGAGAGACTGGAAAGGCCAAAGCTACACATAATAACTTCAAGCTTAAGATAGATAATCAATTGCTAAGTACAGACCTAGAAGTAGCAAAAGCTTTCGAAAATTTCTTTACGGACATTCCAGTTTCAACAACCAAGTCTTTAAATTCATCTCCCGCTGCTGCTGAATCTATACTTAAACAAAACTTTGAGGAATCTAAAACAGATTTTAAATTTAGGCACGTAAATAATGAAGACATTGTAAAAGCGTTTAAATCCCTGGAAATGAAAAAGACAGCTGACGCCCATGGTCTATCAGTAAAAATTATTAGTTCCATTGTAGATTGTATTGCACCTCACCTTTGTTGTATATTTAATCAATGTATAGATAATGGTGTGTTTCCTGACTTGATGAAACTAAGTAAAGTTATACCTTTATTCAAAGCTGGTAGTACATCAGACCCCACCAATTTTAGACCCATATCGATACTACCAACGCTTAATCAGTGTGATGTCGTCTGGCGCGAATAATAGACACCGTACGCGTAGCTCGGCAAGTTTTTTTAATAAAAACAGTGAAAAAACAACATATTTACGTTAACAAAGTAGACTATCTGAACCATAAACTAAAGTGGATTAAAACGAGATATTGATTGTATAAATGTGAAGAGTAGAAGTACTGAATTATCCAAAATAAAGGGTCCAGGGTGACGGTTATTCGGTTACTATTTGTGTTGTGCAAGCTCCATTCGATGACTCATCCTCACCTAGATCGTAAATCGTAACCTTGCCATTCTTTATCTATACATAAAAGAAGTGGATTCAAAAATTGGCAACAGATAGCAGTAACAGCGGTGGTGGAGTCGGCTAAGCGTTCGACTTAATACGCCGTTGAATAAGAAACGTGGGTTCGAGCCCAAGGTGACGTGACCATTTTTTGTTGCTCAATTTTCAACTGAGATCGTACTTCAATCTATAAGTCGAGTAAAAATGCAGAACTTCCTTGAAAACATCACGTTTCGACGCCAACGCAACCATTCAGAGTCAGAGTCAAATAACAGTCATGCAATGGAACGGACATTAGATGGCACAGCAAGTAGCCTACCCAATATATTAGACGACGACGATTACAGTGAGGAATTAAAGCAAATGAAAGGAAGAATTAAAACATTAACTATTGAATTACAAAGCGCTCATGAGGAAATTTCTACGCTAAATCTAGAAAACACTGAATTGCGAGCAAAAAATTATGAACTAACAAGACAAAACCAACTTCTTAAAACGGTTACGTCATCTTCTACATCTCTAAGAACTCCATCAAAAAACAAAAGCCAATCAAAAATCACATTGTAAGCTCAAAAACAGCTCCAGGTGGAATCTGAAAACACTAATTCGACTTCTATAATTACAAATGATGCAAAAGAAACTCAAAACGCAAAAGCCAGAGAAATAATAAAACTAACAAAAAAAGCTACATCCTCACAAAAAGCTCATATAAAACAGACTGGATGTAATGCTGATGTGACGAATCAGGCACAAAAACAAAAGCACTCTGAAAAGCAAATACAAACAGACCAATCACATCAAATAAGAAGAAAACCCAGACTGTGTGTAATTAGCGACAGAAACAGAAACATCCTGCAAAATCTGGAAGACTTATTTACCGAAAAGTTTTCTTTGTGTCACTTTTCGAAACCATCAGCACATATATCCGAACTTCTAATGGGAATGGAACTCAAATTGTCCAATCTTACAAAGGAAGATTTCTGTATAATTCTCTTAGGTGAATCAGACTTCAGAACAACACAAAACTACATAGAGATTATACAATTACTGAGAAGTGTTTTAGAAAAAATAACACATACAAATGTAATAATTTGCCCACCTACGTACATCTGTGGAGCTCTGCTGTTTAATTATAGAGCTGAACTATTCATAAATCTGCTATACCTACCTTGATGTTGAAACATACAAGCACTGCTGGTTTTTGGACACGAACCTGAATTTGTCACTGGATATGTTTTCTAGTACCACAGGCAAACTTAACAAACATGGCATGCGGCAGATCGTAAAGGATATAAAAAAGTTTATTGAGGTGGGCTATTCAATCCACACTAACATACAAGAAAAAGATTATAATTCAACTGGAATAATATATTTTTTCGAGACTAAATTTTTAAACATAATTCATCAAAACATAGCCGGGCTTTTAAATAAATCAGACCTATTGACGATTAACCTAGAGGAACTCAGAGACAAAAACATAAACATAGATGTCATATGTGTAACAGAACATTTTATGATGACAGGACAGGAATTATTTTTAAATATACCGAACTACGATCTGGCGGCATGTTATAGTAGAAATGAGAGCAAACGAGGCAGATCTTGTGTACTTGTGCATAAGCAATATAAATACAAAGACCTCCCGGAAATTACAAAAATGTCCTTAATGAACATATTTGAGTGCTGTGCAATGGAGCTAATTGACCTTAAAATCATAGTTATTTGTGTGTACAGAGTTCCAAAGCAAAATAATTTGAACCTATTTTTTAAAAGACTAGAGAAAGTGTTAGACTATGCCTCTAAACTAAAGTCTCATAAAATTGTAATAGCTGGAGACTTTAATATTGACGTCCTAAAGAATAATAATATTACTCTCGATCTGGAATGTTTATTCCTCAATCACAATATGAAATTGGCAATCAGGCAGCCTACTCGCCTTGCTAGCAAAACCTGCATAGACAATTTTGCAATTAGTTATGAAAAATGTAAGACTGAGGTGTTAGAATTCGGCCTCTCTGATCATACTGCGCAAATTATAACTATTCCAGTCAAAAAAACACTAAAATTAAAATACTGGCGCCAAATAAACAGAGACTACAGAACGGAAAATATTAATAAATTTGTAGATTGCATAAAATCAATTACCTTCTCAGACGTTTACAGTGCTACTAATCCTACATTGTCATACAATAGATTCATGGACAATATTAATACTTTTTATGACCTGTGCTTTCCAAAAAAAACATGTATAATAAAGGTTTGTCCCAAATCCAAATGGGTCTCCCGAGGCATCTAAATATGCAGCAAAAAAAAGAAAGACTTACTTTGGAAATATAGACTACAACCAAATATTACAAATAAATTAAATCTTAACAACTATACTAAATTATTTAAAAAAATCATATATCTGACAAAAATGGCACAAATCAGTAATAAGATAAAAACATCAGTAAATAAATCAAAAACAACTTGGCAAATAATTAATCAAACGAGGCACAACCTTCCTAAAGAACCAATCTCAAAAATAAAGATCAATGACACACATATAACAGAACCATTAAATATAGCCACAGCTTTTAATGACTATTTTATTCAAAAAATTATACCTGTACCGGATTCAGGGAAAAAAGTGACACGTCTCATAAACAATCAAACAAACTCAATATTTATGGCACCAAGTTCACCCTATGATATTCATAAAATAATAAAAAATCTAAAAAACACAAATAGTGTGGGTGTAGACGATATATCAACAAAAATAATTAAGGCGGTAGGTGAATATATATGTCACCCGCTAAGCTATATTATAAATCAAAGCATAGAAATGGGCATATTTCCGCAGGATCTCAAGCTCACACTTGTTAAGCCCCTTTTTAAAAAAGAAAATAAAGAATTAATGGAGTACTACAGACCAATTGCCTTGATCTCCATTTTTTCTAAAATATTTGAAAAGTACTATTACAATGAATTAAATACATATTTAGAAAAAAATTACATCCTTTGTGACGAACAAAAAGGTTTCCGTCGAAATAAAACAATTAATATGGCAGTATATGAATTCCTAAAAAATGTTATGTGTCAAATGGATAAAACATCTCCAGTCTGTGCTATATACTGCGACATGACACAAGCGTTTGACTATGTGGACCACAATATCTTAGTAAACAAGCTTGACGCTTACGGGATAAGAGGTAACATTCTGGATTTAATACGCTCATACTTAACAAATAGATTTCAAATTACAGAAATTTCAAAGCTAAACTATAAAACAAAGACAGAAGAATCTTACAGATCCAAAGCACGTAAAACAACTCACGGCGTGCCCCAGGGCAGTGTTTTAGGACCGCTATTATTTATTATATATATTAATGACATGCCAAAATCGATCAATCATCCGATATCTCTATTTGCTGATGACAGCACAGTTACTATCAAGCATAAAGACGGTAACTACAAATTTGACATAAATAATTCTCTGACATCTATAATAAAATGGCTTGACAACAATAATTTAAAAATTAATCTTAATAAAACCAATATCATGCACTTCAGCCAAAGGACAAAAAATAATGACATAAAATTAACGTATCAAAACAATACCATAAATGAAGTTGAAAGTACCAAATTTTTGGGGTTGACAATAAACAATAAACTGAACTGGAAAGACCACATTAATGAAATGACAAAAAAAATCAGCAGTTCTCCCTATGTTCTACACAAACTGTCAACAATTGTCAGCATAGAAGCATTACTTACGGCATATTACGGACTAGTAGAATCAGTCCTTAGATATGGAATTATATTCTGGGGCAATTCAACGGACAAAGAAATAGCTTTCAAAATACAGAAACGATGCTTACGAGCTATGTTTCATATCAAGACTATCGAATCATGTAAGCCCCTTTTCACCATGCACCGAATTCTTACACTTCCGTCATTGTATATACTCGAAGTAGCAACATTTGTGAAAACTAACCCTCATCTATTTCCACACCTTTCCGAAACGGTGACTCGAAATAGACGTGACGAAGAAAGACTGCGCCTTTTCTCCTCGAAAACGGCATTACTTCACAAAAGCATATTTTGCATGGCGCCTATCATATTTAATAAAATACCGACGAGTTACAAACAATTAAATTCACATCTATTTAAGAAAAAGCTGAAATTACTACTCATTGACAAATGTTATTATAATGTACAAGACTTTTTAAGTGATAAATTGTAATCTATTTTGACATAATCTTTAATTTAAATGACTCAATCATGTAATATAAACGTACTAAGCTAATACAATTTTGACCATCTACCGTAGATGTAATGTCCACATTTTAATGTTTTTGAATTATTTTAAAACTATAAACAAAACCGCGCCCAGACTGTTCCGTCCACTCAAATTTGTACGCTGCTATCAGCAGAACATGTTGGGTCTAATGTATTGTATATCTCTATCAAAAGTTGCTTGTTTTTATTTTATGTAACTTGTTTGACACGTGTTCTTAGCAAATAAATGTATCTTTATCTTTATCTTTATCTTTAGCAAAATATTTGAAAAACTCATACTTAATCAATTGCAAAGTCATTTTTATCTCAATAATTTAATTCATATTGCTCAGTTTGGTTTCACAAAGGGTCGTTCAACAGCCGATGCTGGTGTTGAACTAATCGACAATATTTTTGATGCCTGGGAAGACGCAATGGATGCAATAGGTGTCTTCTGCGATCTATCCAAGCCTTTTGATTGCGTCCATCATGACACTCTTGTCAGGAAGTTACGCCATTATGGTGTAAAAGATCAGGCACTTGGCCTTCTGGAGTCATATCTAACAGATAGGGTTCAGATGGTCGATGTTAATGGGAAAAGATCACCTGGGTCTTCAATAAGTATGGGCGTACCGCAAGGTTCAATTCTTGGTCCTTTATTGTTTTTAGTATATATTAATGATTTACCTTACCTTGTTAAAGCAAAACATGGGTTAGTATTGTTTGCCGATGATACTTCTTTGATATTTAAAGATAAAAGACAGCAATCAAATTATGACGAACAATGCTATCTCTAGTATAGTGAACTGGTTTACTGTTAACAATTTATTACTTAATGAAAAGAAAACTAAATGTATTAAATTCGTGTTACCCAATGTGAACCCGGTAACTACAGACATATTTATAAAAGGACAGAGATTGGACCTTGTGCAGTCGACTGTCTTTTTGGGCATTACTTTAGACGCCAAACTACAATGGGATCCTCATATAAATAAATTGTCGAACAGACTGAGTTCGGCAGCGTTCGCAGTTAAAAAAATTAGAGCTCTTACCGATGTAGACACCGCTAGACTAGTCTACTTTAGTTACTTTCATAGTCTAATGACTTATGGTATTTTATTGTGGGGTCACGCTGCGAATGCTAATAGTATATTTATTCTGCAGAAACAGGCTGTTCGTGCAATTTGTAGATTAGGGCCTAGAGTGTCACTGAGGGAAAAGTTTAAAGAAATCAATATTCTGACATTTGTGTCTCAATATATCTATGACAATCTTGTGTATGTAAAAAGAAATATAACTTATTTTCAGAAGTACAGTGATATACACAATTTTAATACTAGAAATAAAGACAAGTTGGTTGCTTATGTAAGCCGACTACATAAAATTAGTAATTCTTTTAAAGGCAATTGTATACGCTATTACAATAAGGTCCCTACTGATATTAAAAACTTACCTTTAGACAAGTTTAAAATAATAATAAAACAGAAATTGTATAAAAAAGGTTACTATAGGATATCTGATTACTTAGAGGACAGATGTCCATGGGAATAGATTGTTTGAGTAACAGGCTGTTTCGATATATAATTAGCATTCATTTTGTAATTTGACAATATTTTATTTAAAAAAGGAAACGCAAAAGATGCGACGACTGTGGAGTTTCTTCGGTGAGCTCTTCTCCACAGATTCCGCCATTGTGTTAGTGAACTCACCCAAAAAATGTAATGACGGATCTAAGTGATGTAACAACATCCTATGGAAATAAATGATTTTTGATTTGATTTGATTTGATTTGAAGTCGATCTTATTGCATGACAGAACATCAGCCAACAAAACTCTGCTTAGAGCATACAAAATTATCGTAAGTTAGATATCATCACGGGATTTCTCTGAAAAAATGCTACCTTCTGACTACCGTCCCGACAGAAACTCCAATGTATTCCATTTCTGTTCCAATACCCAATGTTTGAAGGCAAATAGAATTAATTCTTGACTACTTGTCAATGCTTTGTCTAAACATTAATGTAGTTGGTAGCTCTTTTTTATATTGTGCAAGGTTGTATTACTCGTAGAAACTATTCCTTATTGTAATTTTTATCATTATTTAGGTAGTGAAAAAATTGTATTTTGTGAGACATAACATATCCATTGATATATCCTGGGTATTATTGAATACAATGAGTCATTGAAAATTTCGATAGAATTCAATTTGCAAAGAAGTGCCGAACCAAGTAACCACTGACATAAAATTCATGATATTTAAAACTTTATGGATTTTGCGTCTGTGTTGGCTTCGTTTTTGTTGTACGTTTACCGGGGTTTGTGGGAATTTAGCAAGCGTCTAAATCGAGCATGAGAAATGACACAACTATCATAAACACTCCTAAACACAGCCGCCAGCTAAACCAGGTCGACCCACCAAACAAGCCTCTAAACACCCCGAACTAAGACAGGTAGTGTCTAAAAGTTTACGTACACAGTTTTGTGTCAACCGACATCGGAATAGTTAATTCATGTTTGTCCAGTGCAGCGTGCTGGGCAAACACGGCTTTTTTCTGCCCACGTAAGTGGACCACACAAGACGTCTGTCTTGATTATGGACTGGTTGGTGTTAGGGTTTGGGTAGACTGTACGGGGATTGGTCTTTCATGGGTGTGATAGCAGAGTAGGAGCATAATGTCAGTTCAAGTCCAAGCACTTGTTGCCGAGACTGATGAACTGGCCTGTCAGAGAGGAAAGTTATCTTCGATATCAAAACGCAGTTTTATTTGCTAATTAATCATAGTACATCAAAATCAAATTATGATGAAACCAATTAAGCAGGTGAACTCCAATAATAATTCGGCCAAATGTTTTTTTTTCTATGCGTATTTTGGACATAAAAAGTGGAGATTAAAATGACAACAAATATAATGATCACCAAAATATTTTTTTCCTACCCAAAATGGGTAAATGCTACACAAAATGGGAAAATGATCACCAAAAGTTGCAGAAATTATCAGGGCAAAATACTCCGCTAGCTTAGGTGAGGGCAAAGGGGGTGAGCAAAGCGAAGCTCCCTTTATCCTTCGTGTTAGGTTGAACATGTAAGAACAACAAAAAATCCTTAAAACATAAAACATAAAAAAGAAGTTTGGTAATGATTTATCCAAACACAATTTTGTGGTCGTTTACTAATTGTGGCGGTCGTTTCTAATTTATTGGTAGTAAAATAGATGCGTATGTGGTGATCGTTTAAACAGAAGCTGTTTAAAATGAATGTTTTGTGAAGTTTTTTAAATGATCTTAATGAGCATTAGGGTAAAGTCAAAGTCAAAGTCAAAGTACTTTATTACTGTAGATATTTACATATACTTAGCAAACGTCATTTTTTGCCTCTTCTCTACATTGGACCACTGTAGAGAAGAGGAAAGAAACAGTCAAAGTTTTTGTAATTCCATATTATATTTTAGACTTTATTCTGAACGTAGCTTTATAAGCGTGTTGATGAAATGTATGAGTTTTTGCTGGCACGTTGGGAAAGAGTTGTCATTAGGCGGAGTTATAAGCTTGTAGTTCATGGATTCTGAGAGTGGAAATGATTGAGTGAATTCTTGAGTTATGAAAACGGTAACTTTGTTGATGAAAAAGTGTTCGAAATGGTCGGTCATCTGGGAAAGGATTGGTGTCCATACGGTAAAATATAATAAATTGGTCAAGTGCGGGTAGCTCTCATACATGAAGGGTTCCGTAACATTGTACAAGGAAAATTAAGGACTGAAAATAATAAATCAAAAAGAAAAAATAATATGTCCGAACTTGGTTTTGATACCTGTCCGTAAAGATTGCAGGCCGATGGCGCCACTGAAGGCTATGATAGGTATCATGAACTTGGATACCTTGGATACCTTGGACACTATTTACACATATTGATCTAGCCCCAAACTAGGATACCCTGTATCTTGGGTACTAAACAACGATACACATACTTATATAGATAAAATGTTATACTTAGATAGATAAACAACCATGACCAGGGTACAAACATCCGTTCTCGTCAAACAAATATTTGCCCCCACCGGGACTCGAACCCGGGACCCTTGGTTTCGTAAGCAGGGTCACTGCCGACTCGGCCATTCGGGTCGTCGGTGTAGTTTGATTTTGGGAACTTTGCGATGATATTTAAGTCATGACGTTTTAGTAATTCGCTGGGGCAGGAATATTTTAAAAACTGTTCTTGTACCCCTTTAATTTACTAAATCTCGTGCAACACAAATACACATTATGTGAACTTTCCAACTCTTTAACTATCACGGTTCACCAGATAGAGGCCGCTGACGGGCAGACAGACATACAGACACACAGACGCACGGATGACAGCGGAGGCTTAGTTTTTGGCATTATTCGGGTACGCTACCCTAAAAATGAAAATACTTATGAATACATTATTTTATTACATTTACATACAGGCACCTACATTGCTTCTGGCCCCACAGTAGGACAACCTGTGTAGTGGGAACCAGAAACCACTACGTCACAAACAGTAAACATCCAAAACCTGTTTTTTTTTTCGTCCCCTGCCGGGATTCCCGGGACCTTTCGCGGTGGACCGCTACACCACAGAAGTCGTCAAGTATTATATTCAAGACATATTCAGTAAAGGCGAGGGGAAGCCTTGAAAAAGTTTGACTACACAAATACACACAGCTTCTAGCCTTCTCCTATGGGGTGAAAGAGAGGCACCCTTGATGATAAAGTAAATCATCGTGTTTATGTCGCAGTTGGTTGGTTAACTAACTCTTTAGACCGTTAATTAAATACCGACGTTTAACCAAGTCACTAGCATTTTGATTTAAATAAAGCATCGTCTAAAACGTTTTACAATCTGGTTTACCGAAAGACAGCGTGTTGGAAAACAAGATGGCGTCACGACAACAGCTGATTTGCACAGCTTTTGGGCAAAACATTGCGGTAGCTTAGATGAAGGGTAAAGGGGGTGAGTGAAGCGAAGCCCCCTTTATCCTTCGTGTTAGGTTTAATATGTAAGTACACATAAAAATATTTATATTGTATATGTCTTATTGCCTAGGAACGTTTAGACAACTAGTTAAAAGTTTCGTTCACTCTGACGGAATTTTAGTGACTTTTTTAAACGTCGGTATTTAATTAACGGTCTAGAGAGTTAGTTAAGTGTCTGGTTTAACCAACTAACTACGATATTTATATCACAGTGACTGTTTATTTGCCAATAAGAGTTTGAAAAATAAATCAGACATTAGTTTTGTTCGGTAACAGTTCTCACTGGTTCAACATGAGTGATGAACATATCGCGCTGTATATCATTCTGGTGATATGAACACATGTTGCTCACAGCTAGCTTGCACACATCCACATGCTCACTCACAGAGCATGTCATTACTAAATAAATCCTCGCGACTTTCACAACAAAAAGTCTACAGGCAGAAAAACCGGGGCAGTGCGAGTTGCAGACGCTTGCTAAGGGTATTCGTAGGAACATTTAACTTCCAAATTAACGAACTTACAATCAATGATATTTGTAAATGTTATGTTATCGTCTAGCCAGTAATTCAATACTCTATTCTGCGTGACAGAAGGCCGCAGCAACAGAGAAATAAAGCTTCAAAACAGCTTTGAATGTTTATTTTGACGTTTATGAGTTTTGCTGGTATGTTTGTATGTTGATTTGCGTCAACAGAACATCTAAACTACTTATCAGAGTTTGAGAAATGACGTTTCTAAAGAAGCGGCGTGATCGTCCACTGATTGTAGTCTAAGAGATACTATGGTCATACTTAATACCATATTGTATTAAGCCCTCTAGATAGCATAGAGTCAAGATTTGAAAAGATTCGGAACAGTGTCGTGTTGTGTTTCAAATTGAAAGAATTGCTTGCTGATTTGCTTGCATTTTGTCTTATCGTTTGAAGTGAATTGACTGCCCAGTGGTAATCATAAACATAAACAATTACATAAACGCACATACATTGCTCCTGGCCCCACGCTTGGATTACCTGTGTTGTGGAAACTAGAAATAGCGACGTCACAAACATAAAAACATACAAAACCTGTTTTTTTCTGTATCCCCAGCCGCGGAGCAGGCAGAGCGTAGCAAACAGAGTTAGTTTTCATACTTTTTAGAATTTTCGTTTTTGAACTTGTTGTGTTGTTGTTTATTTATTAGTGTTAGAGACCATAGTGTTCGACATGACAGTTCACCAAAGGGGTACAGTCAGCGTAGTATTAGAACATAATCGTGTTCAAATTTCACCCATTGCCCAAGCAACCCCAAAAAAAAGTAACCGTCTCAACCTTATTCACGTAAATCGATTCCCTTCTTAAATATCCGCGCCAAAAAATCGGTTAAATTTATGCCCGCGAAACGCCATGTTTTATTCCGATATATGCGCGTGCGCTCCGATCCAAAAACGTGCGCTTTAAAATGAGAACGTCACCGAGGCTTGGATTCTACTAAAAAAATAACGACTCAATGACAATGACGTGACAATGGCGTTCGACTTTAAGTGTCAATTTTCGAATGATTTTGCAATTCTTTGATGAATCATTAATTTGTGTGATTAGAAATAGCCTAAAATACCATTACTTGTTTTAATAGGCTTATCCAAACACCAAATAATTAACCTCCAAAGTGAACCCGTTATTGTCTCGTCATTATCATTGAGCCGTCATTTTAGTAGCAGAATTTGTCGCCGGATGTAACATACGCGCTCAGCTGTTAAATTTATTGTACGGTTTAAGGTCACAGGCTTGAGTTAACATGATTTAAAGAGGAGTGAAATTCACGCCATGAAACGAGATTCTCATATCTCGACGGCTGCGGTGATGGGCTAGCCCCCGGTCACGTAAAATGGACTATCTAATAACTGGCTAAACGTGCAAACAACTATGCTTATAGCTCGAATGGGAAAAGATGTGACGGAATGTTGAAACAGAAGTATAAGTGAAGTGATTGTTACTATCAATATACTCTATCTACAGATAAACGGATTGGCAGTAGCCAAGCTGTTGTGGTTGAGTTCCGTGGTTTTTTGGGTTTCAAATTCCAAATTCCCAATGTCTTTATTACTGTAGATATTAACATATACTTCGCAATCGCCATGCTTGCTTCTCACACAGGAGATGCAGGTTTGAATACGGACCATGTACCAATGAGATAAATATTTTTTGTTAAGTACATTATCGGACGTTCAGTGTTTCGGATGACACGTTAAGCTGTAGGTCCCGGCTACTATCGCTACGTGGTAGTAGTCGTAGAACCCCTCCATCAACCCGCACTGAGCCAGCCTGTTGGAGTATGGCTTAATCTAACTCGTATCCGGTAAGGTATGTGCACTTCGGTGGGGACATTAATAGGCTACATTTATTTTATCATAAAATGCTTGTGCCCCTAGGTCATATTCTTATCGGTCACAAGTACATAGGTCACCACAAGATAGTTGTTAGTTATTAACTTGTTGGTCAACTATCGACAGATAGTAAAGCAGACCGACAGGGTTTATAATTAACGTTTCTTTTGTTCTTACATGTCAACCTAACACGAAGACTATTCGGGGGCTTCGCTGCGCCCGCCCCCTCTAGTCTTTACCTAAGCTATCGCAGTGTTTGCCCTGGTATTTGTTTGCAATTCAAGTTTAAACCAGTTTACTATTTAACGGTTTTGACCGTTAGTTTATCAACTTCGTGTCATATAGTAAGCAGTACGCTACAGTTTACTATATGTCGATAGTTGACCAACCAACGAGAAAAAAAACGTTAGTTTATCAACTAACGGTTTTGACAATCTTACGGTGAAAAAACACAACGCAAATGTATCAACTCTCAGTGACTGCAAAACCTATGCATAATATTGCACTGTAACTAAAGATTGCACTAAACTAAACTAAATAGTAGCGCACGTACAAGACCTGGTAAGATGGTGACATCTGTTGACAATGCTTCCTTGTTGAAGAGTGAGGACATAGTAATGAAAGATTATTTTAACTGGAAGAATCCCAGAGGAATTCCACCTCCAAAAGAGCTCCGTGGTCTAACGGGTTTCACGCTTGCTTATCACATAGGAGGGTTGAAGGTTCGATTCCTGACCACGTATCAATGAGATAATTAATTTATCTTAAGTACATTATATGGACGTTCGAACGGTGATGGAAAACATCGTGAGGAAACCTTCATTACTCCATAGCTGCGGCGATGGGCTAGCCCCCTGTTACGCAAAATGGAGTATCAAATAACTGGCTCAAAGTGGGCACAATTGTGCCTCTGCCACCCCGTATGGGAAAAGGCGTGACGCTATATTATGTTATGTTATGAATTCCACCTCAAATGTGTCGAGCTGTTTAGGCTTTTGCGCGTTTGACTTCAGGTAGTTAAATAACTATAAATAATATTAAAAAAAAACACCCCGACACATTCATGAAAAATACCGTACCGAAAATAGCTACATAGTTTCTGAGAAGCCCTCAAACGTCAACCTTCTAGGCTGCTTCAGCGCCCTCAGGTGAAAAAGAACCTTCTCTGAAATTAAAGCAAAAAACCACATCAAAATCGGTTCTGTAGTTTCTGACTATTAGACTTCTGAGATCTCACACGGTGTCACTTTTGTCAATTCCTCAGCACAGCACTGGTGTTTACGTGCACTTGTTTAGGTTAAGGGCAATACATTTGTGAAATGTACTTCCTTGTTCAATTTTAAGAAAAAAAAAATAGCATCTCCTCTCTTCCGCATAGTGGGTATCTTATTCTTCAATTAATTTATTTTATAGTAAGTACCTACGTAGGAAGTATACTGATTTATCTGACAGTATATTGATTTTATTTCTTTCTTTTAACTCTTAATTGTACACTAGGACTACCTCTCTATATATTTTTTTCCTTTGTTCACAGGTTAGCTGTTAGAAATTTCATTTTGATATAAGCTCACCTTTGCATATTGTTCTTGTTATAATTTTCATTGAGTTTTCTGTGCAATAAAGGATGATTATTATTATACAAACACACATACAGACACACACAAACAATCTAATATATTTCTATGTACAATCCAGATGCTTTAACGACCTCTGTAGCATTGCGGTTCGAAGCTCTGCCTCCCAAGCAAGAGGTCCACGGATCGAATACTTACTGGGGTGGACGAAAAAAAAAATCCCCTGGTCTTTGATATTCAAATCTGTGTGACGCCGCTGTTTCTGTTTCCCACGAAACAGGGTACCCTAGTGTGGGGCCAGAAGCAATTTATGTGCTTATAAATAAACGAACCGCTACCCCTATCACAAAGCTCCCAACCGTCGAACGTGAGCACGTCCCGTCGTAGCAGGGAACGTTACAAATCATTGTTTTGACGGTTCACGGCATCAGACCCGCACAAACGCGCGCCGCCGCTCCTCGCATTCGGTTAAGCATGATTCATATTCTTTTCTCACTAAACTGATGAAGAGGACAAGAAGAATAAAACTTTCTTTCGTACAACTCAAACAGTTTCATTCCCAATTTCTAGAGAAAAGACAGGACTGATATGTGAATATTTAGTTAATATTGTTTTATATTAGTTATTTAGATATGATTTATATCTAACCATATAGGTATATTAGTTATTTAGATATGTACTAAATTATATTGTTGTACACATTGTCTACCCCTGCTAATAATAATAATAATACCTTGGACACTATTTACACACATTGATCTAGCCCCAAACTAGGATTCCCTGTATCTTGGGTACCTACTAGAAAACGACATACGTACTTATATAGATAAATATTATACTTAGATAGATAAACAACCATGACTAGGGTACAAACATGCGTTCTCATCAAACAAATATTTGCCCCCATCGGGACTCGAACCCGGGACCCTTGGCTCCATAGGAAGAGTCACTGCCGACTCGGCCATTCGGGTCGTCAATCCCATCCTAATTTGGTTTGCTGGAAGAGATCTCTTATTAGAGATAAGCTCGCCTTTGTACACTATTTTATGTAAGTCTTATTGTCCATATATTAGTTGTGTGCAATAAAGAAATTATGATTTATGAATATTTACAGCAATAAATAAATTTTGACTTAGACTTTGGAGGTGCGCACGGGCATACCACGTACGCTCTCCGGCATCAGCACCTCATCAAGCACGCCACCATGGGCATTCATCACCTCGTTCGTCTCATACATACCACAGACACTAAAAAAATAACAATAGTAATTTGATACGGTCGCTATTAATATTGAGGTCACCGAGAATTATCAGAGTTCCATTCAGAGAGGACATATTCTCTTCTGTTTTCGTGAAACAGCTGAAGTATTCGGCGTCTGTTCAGTTTGTGTGAATGTCCTGTTAGTTTTTCTCTTGCTGGGATCTATGACGTCTAGGAGTGGAACACCATCGAGCGAAAAGGTCACCCTTAGATCCTCTCCCCCGTCACTCTCGCAGCTTCAGCGAAGTGTGATGCCGGGGCGTGCGGTGAGCAGCACGCCTCCGTAAGCTGTGAAGCGGTCCTGGTGAAGGCTCCACACCCCGCTGTCACCTCGCCATCTCCGACAGACGAATCTAGAAAGGTTTACGTAGCGGCGAAGAGGTCCTGCTGTAGTAAGGGAAGGTTATTCCACCAAAACTCCAACCGGCTCTTTATACATCGAACGTTTTGATGTATTATATCGAGTGTCTTACTTGGTGGTACTTGTGGAGGACTATCCCTGTGTGCCAGTCTTTGGCCGTGCTCCTCGAAAGGGTACCCTATCCAGGCTTTCACGCTGTCATTTTCTGGCCACATCTCAATTGAAAAGCAGTTTTCGAAGAGACCGGCTATATAGTCACACATTATATATGTTTGTGACATCGCTGTTTCTGGTTCTCACGACACAGGATATCCTAGTATGGGGCCAGAATCAATGTAGGAGCTTGTACATAATTTTTAAAGGCTTATGTTTAAACGATTACCAAAAAAGCACCTATTTTACTACCAATAAATTAAATCAAAAAATGAAATCCGCTATATCGAATACGTTTGCTACAGCAAACTAGACTAACTTTAAAAATAATCTAAAAACTGACACCAAAAAATCTATTTACCTAATTATCGAGCCTGCTCACAAAATTTCATGAGAATCGGTTGAGAAATGCGACCTGTAGGCGAGAACACACAGACAGACAGAAGGACAAGGACGCCTCGCTCGCTCGGTCAATAAGCTACATCTCAAGATTACGCACAACTGTCAACTCAAAGTTATCAAACTCAAAGCAATGCTGTGTCTGGCTCTTCAGAAGATGACAGCGCCAGTATGACAATCCGGAGTTTATTTCAGAAGCAGACTAACATACGGACAAAATCTAGTTCTAGGTTTACTGCTTGGCTTGGCACATATTGTCTAGACCATAGTTCTGCAGACGATACAAAACACGCTGCACTCATTAGCTTAAAGACCAGACAGTATAGTTTGCACTTCGGCATAGCTCAGTCGGTTAAGTTTCAAAACTGACTTCCCTATCTTGAGTGAGTATCATAAAGCTGGTGTTATTCGCCTTTTACGAGTTTACTTCACCATCTAACCCGATATATGGCAAAATTTTAGGCCCAAGAATCTGAGAACATTTTACCAAAGTTTACTACGCGTCTTCCATAAAACCTCTTTTTATACGAGCCTCCTTCCGACCCACAGGTCATAAAGTGTGGTTTGACTTCGACTAATGCTCAGACGATTTTGACAAAAATGGAACTTATTCCAACCCGTCTTAGAGATGTGGAGGAGTGTAAGTATTATGTTGGGAGTGATGTTAAAGGGATACTTATTGTTACCTGGCTTATAGGTACGGAGTTGTAAACTGAACGTTAAAGGATAGAGTACGGTTAGAAAAACTATTTAGTGTGCTATTCTTTGGGTCTCGTGTATAGTTTCATTTTCAAGTCGACTGAAGAAAGCATCATACTTACTTAGTAGCTTACGGTTGTCATGGTATTTAACATCAGTTGAGTCGATTAAGATAAGAAAGAAAAGTGGTAGATGTGATTCGACACTTTCAGTCAAATAGGTTTATTGGATGTTAGTTAAATATTGTCTCATTATTTTATTTCGTGCCAGCTCTTTCAGTCTTGGATGATTACCATTTAGTAGATCTTCGTTTTTCCTCGCATTGCTCATCAACGTCGAAGGAGTTTGTTAAATGTTGCTAGATCGATGGTATAATTTAATAAAAAAAATACTTTTCTTGTTTTTGGCAGAATTTTCGTCTGGTAATTATAAGATCAGGAAGGGATGTTCCACTCTCCACTCTATATTACTTAAGGAGCGAAATTGAAGTATTTCAAAAGCTTGGCCTACTAACGCTACCACTTCGTACCACAATAGTGTTGGAAACCTATAAACTAGTCTGTAATCCAGATAACAAATTGGTTTATTCCCACATTGCCTTTATTACCGGTAGTATTTAAACGTATGACTGTAAATCCAGTTTTTGCTTGGCAAAATACTAGATTTTCCTGACTTAATTACTTTATAGCGACAAAAAACAAATGCAACTAGAAATACTGGCTTCGTCTGACGAAATTACTGAATTGTGCGACTAGAATCAAAAACTGCAACTTGAAAACCTTAATTCGAGTACATAAAAAACGTTGCGTAACATAAAAAACGTTGCGTAACATAAATAACGTTGCGTTACGTTACAAAACGACGCAAATTTTGTTGTACTTACATGTTCAACATAACGTGTAAAAGTAATTTTGTCGCGAAGTTCAGTATTGTTTTCGCTCATTCCAGGAAATTCCGCTGTCCATGGTCATCCGCTCAGTTAGTTTTTTATTCGGTCGATTTATTATTTCCCCTTTATAACGTCACTATGTGTGGTCCACTTACTAAGTTATTGTGCACTATCTATCCAGATACCGCTGTGTTATGGAAATGAGAGAAGAAAACGTTGGTTAATATTACAATTTATTTTGGGAGTTTTTTCACACAATTATGAGGATTTTTTCCACTAACACGATTATATTATTACATCACGATTACATTATTATCATGCCATAAATACAGGTTAATTTTTACCCTAGCTATGGAAGCAGACACCTCCCATATGCCTTAAGTCTATAATTTGTTATAAATTATTGCACACCCACTTTCTTGAATAAAGTTTATTATTATTATTTATTATTATTATTATGTATTAGTATTACATACGATACGATGACGACCTCTGCGGTGTTGTGGTCGAGGCTGTGCTTGCCGAACGGGAGGACCGGGTTCGAATCCCGGTTGGGAGAAAATCCCCAGGTCTTGGATGATTTTACATGTTTGTGACGCCGCTGTTTCTGGTATCCACGACACTGGGTATCCAGAGCCAGAAGCCATTTATGTGCCTGTATGTAAATGTTATTTTATGTTATGTTATGATAATTATATACAAGATGTCGCTTGACCATCACATTATATTCAAATGTATATTCGTTTCATTGCACATACTTACTACTTGGCATTGCTCATACCAATAAACGCCAACGAAATACCTTCTAGAAAAATAAAAATAACACTTAACATCATTCTTTATTCGACATTCTGACAGAAATGGGCTTACCCTTAAAGAATATCGTCTCCTGAAATAAATTTTACAATTCTTACGAAACTGCAAGTCAAATATACACGATAATTTGATACATAAATAATTTTCAGTATAATAACAAAGCTGCAATGCGAATCACGTAATATGTGTGTTAATTAAGATGTAAAATAAATTTGCATGGAAAACAGCTATATAAAAGTTTCGATCACCTTACGTTTCATATCTTGTGTTATATAAATATTCATGATGTAGCTTATGTATGTAAACCAATTCATTTCCTTTGTCATACATAATCTTTAATTCATATCACATCACTTCCCCCTTTGTTTCAGGTATTTCTTATTTTTTATTTTACTTAATACTTTATTGCATGATAAATTATAGGTAAAATTATAATGAATACTTATGCGCAAAGGCAAGCTTATCTCAATCAAGTATCAGTTACATTTATTCCAGGAAACAAACTTTAGTAACCAAGAACACTAAATAACTCTACATCCACATTCGCCGAAATGTAGGAATCCATAGAATTATTTTCCTGGAAAAATTGTAGTTACATGCTTGACAAAATTTGCTCTGTAGATAACTTCTAACTTACTAAAACATAACAAAACGTGTACACTAGAGGATTATCGACGTGAAAGTAATTAGTAATAACAAGACTATTGGAGGCCTAGAGTACAGCCTACACCACATCTCACTGCTCCCGTGACAACGGTCTCATTTTCAACTTAAGAAATATGCGGTACCTCCACTTCGAACTATCGGGACGCTATCTCGTCCAAGTGAATGACCAGGTGGACAGAGTGCAGGTCGAGCAGGTGGAGGCGACGACTTTCCTCGGCTTCGAGCTGGACTGGGGCTCACATGGCGTGTTCACGTGGCGCTGCTGTGCGCGAGGCTAAGCGGCACATGCTTCGCGCTGCGGTGGTTCTTTGCCACGGTGCACTCGCTGCTACATCACGGAGCCGAGCTATGGGGTCACGCGGCTGATTGGGAATGGGCGTTCAGAATGCAACAGCCAGGAGAGCGATAGTCCAGGTCCAACGGGACCTCCTCGTAAAGCCTAATTTCAAAGCGCTGCAAATCCTGACACTCCACGTGGCCGTCTTCATGCACGAGAACATCACCTTGTTCCGCAGTCACCACGACATTTACGGACCCGAAACGGTCACAAACTCAGAATGGCTCCACACACCCTGGCCAAGTCATCGAAGATGACTCACTGGCACTGGTTCGATAGCATACAATCTCAAACCGGAAAATATAAGACTGCGTCCAAATCCGCTTGCTTTAAAAAGCGGCTCAAACACTGGCTTGTCGTGCAAACGTTCTTCTGATTTACCTAGTTCCTAGAAACTCCTAAACTTACCTGAATTCATGTTATAACATTTTATGATTACCAATTATAATAAAGGGATTGTTTCACCACAACATTCTTTTAATGCTGAATAAACAGAAAATTATAACATGTTTATGCTTACATTATGAAACTGCTGACAAGGTGGTGACCTCTAATAAACGATCTGTCATATTTAATTTTATGTTTCAGTTATTAACTATATTATATTTTGTTGTAATTTTTATACTCGTGTATTTACAAAGTCTATTTTAATTATATCCTGACCAGTAATATAGAATTTACCAATAAATATGTTCAATTCAATGTTTCAATGTATATACGGAGGGAAAATACAAAATCAATCCGACGAAATACGAACGCGCATAATCGAGGCGCATAATATTCGGTGCAGTGCTGTGCGCGTGCGCTCTGTATGGCGCGCGTGCGTCTTATTTGGCGTACGACTGATTTATTGACAGCAAGCGCTCTGGATGCGTGGAATTGATACGATATCTGACTTATCTGGCGTACCTTTCGCGGTCTCTTCCTGTGTTGACTATACTTTAATCACTGTTGCAAAAAAGAGAAAAAAAAAAGCGTCATTCTAAACAATTTGAGAGGCGTCACAGTGAAAATGGAACCTTAGGTCACTGGAGAGGAGCTGTCGGATTGCAAGCAGTCAGTCAGTTTTGACACTTTCAGAATTCTACAGGCTTGCGACTGGGTTGTGTTCTTCTTAGACGATATTCGATTTGGGTAATCAGTAAATCCGTCATGTAATTTATTGATACTAGTATTGATAGTATCAATAATACAGAAAGCAAAAAAAACATTGAATTTTCTTTTGGCAATGTGCTATGTCGCAGTTCCGAGAGAAAAATAATTTGATGTCGCAGCTTTTTTCTCACAACACCGTTGTCCGGTCAGAAGAATTGTATCTAGCTGTAAATTAATATTTTAAACGGAGCATCGGAGGAAGTACACCGTGGCTCTCTCTCTCTCTCTCTGTTCCGCTTGGCGAAAGGCCGAGAGGGATATTCAGAGCTGCCAACCTTCAGTGGAGCAGCACTGGAAGAAGAAGAAGCAGAAGAAGAAGAGGTTTAAATAGGAATTACCCGCCATACCCACTAATCCCCGTTTGGTGATCTCAGTTTTTCTGCCCGACTAATATGTTAGCCTGATACGGCGCGCGGCGATATGCGATGCCCGCATTCAGAATCGTACCGTCTGTATGTTGACTTGTAATTGAAACATGAATGTGAGGTTGTGTCTATCACTAGCAGTGGAAGGCGGTATCTGATAACGTTTTTGTAAGTAGTTTTATATATACCGAATGCACAGACTGCTAGTTAAACAAAGTGATGCTTATATGTCATACTGGCGTGGCAGTTTCCCGAGCGATAGACGACGCGAGTGAGTTTGAGGGTCCATCAAAGGACAATGGGCAAAAGTGGTCCAAATCTCCACCACTGTCGAGAGCTATGCAGGCTTAAAGTCCGTTAAATACCAAACAATTTTCACTACTAGGCGAATAAAATATATTTGGATGCGGTCTTCTTATAATGATTTAGTAAGCAGTGATCCTTTTTATGACATAGGTCTCATTGGTGGTGGAAATTTGGACTAAGCTCCATACATTTTTGCCCATTGTCCTTTGAGTTGTTGTTTGTGCCTCCGGGTATCAGTCAGATCAGAGACGCTGAAGCTGCTGATGCTGTTTTAAGAAACAATCTGTACATTAGGAAATCAATTGGTGTTTGTAGGAATATTTGATTTTTTCGATGCGTTTAGTTCGTCATAAGTTTTATTTTATGACATAGCGAGGACAGCAAAAAAACTATGGACGTGGGTTGCATTGGACCGAGTTTAAATGGACATGGAGGAGGAGTGCATCAGCGGTGTGTTCCCTTACAAGCAGATGCTGATGATTAGTTAGTCGAGGATGATTATAATTTTTGGATTAAAATTATTCTTCGTGTACTATTTGAACGAACCTAACTAATACATTTTTCCGACTTCTGAGCTTGAAATAGCATCTTCGCCGCTTGATTTTGGGTTCTCAGGCGGAAATATTGTATTCCGAACTCGTTCGAAAAGGCTTTTTACGAACCTCGCTACGGCCTTCGCCTCGTGCCGTAAACTTCTCTGTTCGTAAATATGAGTCTTTGCGAACTCGTGGGAAATGTACTATTTCACCTCAGCAGCTCCAACAAGAGGCTTTAGCTGCGAGTAAACAGTGTGCAAAGTTGCATTTTGCTCACTGAGTGAGACAAAGTAGCTTTTTAATTTGAATACCGCCGACATAGGCGAAGTCGCAAACAGCCAACGGACATCGAGTTATAATTGTGTTATGTGTAAAGTGTGTAATGTTCTTTGGCTGTTTGCGATTCCGCAAATGTCACTGTCAATCGATTTTTGACCCGATTTCAGTAACTGTGCTATTAAATTCCAAATAATCAAGCTTATTCTATTCTATCTCCTAGAAATTCTAAATCATAAATAATATAATTACATAAATATTCCGTAATGTAATTTGAATAGTCGCAGTTTATCATAAAAAATTACATAAAATTTAATTTGATTTTTCAATGTTGTATATTTTTATTCTATCACTTGGTATGTTCTCATTGCTGAAATGAAAAGTTGTATGTGTAACATGAGACCAAAGTTATTCGCATCTCGTGCCTTTGAGTCACTTGCTCACTCAGGATTCTAACGTAGAATCACTCGCTACGCTTGTGATTCAAATATAGAATCCTTCCTCACTCGCTCGCTCACAAGTACTTGCAACAAAAATCAACTTTGCTCTCTTGTTGCACCAATAACTATTGAGCTTGAGTTTGACAGGGTTTGCACTGTATAGTCGTAGGTGTGGTCGCATTTTGATGGGTTGATTAACAAATAGTATACATTAGGCATTTGGTCAAATTGGCTCTGTAGCCATTTTGAAATACGACATGAAGGAATGCAGAGTTACTGTTAAGTAGAGTCATTTGTATTGGATTGGGGAACATTCAACGCCATTAGCAAGATAAATTCAAGCAAAGAGATCTAACTTGAAATATGGTGCATTCTATTGCTGGCCTTAACTGTACTTGGAACACATAAATAAGTATTTCTTTCCTTACTTAGCCACTAACTAATTTAGTGATAATTTTAAAACCAGATCAAGTGATATTTACGATAAGCCCAGTGCAGTTTATGGGCTTACCTGCAATATATTCTGTACATATGAACAGTTTATTCTGAACTAGATGGTGGTAGTCTTAATCACGTTTACCCTTTTTGTAAAAAAAAGTCGTGAAAATTATATTATAAGATCTTATAAATTAAAAAGTGGCCTTGCACGAAAACAAGGCACCGTGATACATAAGAAGAATAATAACGTGTCAAATCTTTATAATCTCTGTAACTTTTATAACTGTCATAAACTCAAAAAAATGTGTCGTAAACTCAAAAATTGTTCGTAAAAACACTTGTCGGTGCAACATCTTTAAATGTTGTACTCATGCGGCAGTCATATTGTTAATGCGCATGGCCAAATTATGATTTTACTGACGCTTCAAAAATCGTAAAATGTGAGACTTTTCGATGATAACTTTGTTTTAGCAAAAGAAAAACGACGTTGAATTTTTGAATTAATTACGTACAATATTTTGTATTTCCAAAAACAAACAAATAAAAATTAAAACAATTAACGTCATGCCTTTTAAGAAAGGGTGGCAGAGACACAGTTCTGTGGTTTATACTTTTCCATTTAAAATCATATTTATATGTCCACAGAGAACATTCTCAATATCCGCAGAACCCCTATCGCCATTGTGTCAAAAGCCATAACAAGTAAATAAAGGTATTATTCAGCACCGCAGTCACGGCAGCGCGTCACGGCTGCGCCGGCGCACCTCATAAATCGTGTGATGCGCACACGATGCTATCGCGTTCGCACCCCGGACTGTGCGCGTTCGCACTAGGGATTTCTATGAGTCTATGAAAGTATTTAAATACATAAACAAACAAAGCGTCACGCGTTTTCCCATACGAGATAGCAGTGGCACAGTAGCGTCCAGGTGTTCAATACCGTTATGCAGAAGAGCGGGTTCGAATCGGTGCTGACCATGTACCATTAAGTTATGTCATTTATCTTAAGTACTTTATACGGGTGTCCATATAAAGTACTTAACACATGGTAATGTACATAACGCATACAACATAACACATGGCACATGGTAACACACAGTACATGGGATGTTATTTATCACGGTTAGGACGCTCTAACGTGTGTAATCCTTCCCATCTCCATAGCTATGGCGATTGGCTAGTCCCCTGTCAGGCAAAATGGAGTTTTGAATAACTCTCTGAATGTCGGCGCAGCTGAAAAACTCCATCGAGTGTAATCTGCACCTGGACTTTGGACTCGACTCATTATGGCACTCCATCGAGGTGCAGAGTTAACTAGATGGAGTGGAATCTCTGCCACCAGGTATGGGAAAGCTATATTTCGTGATGATATATTGTTATTTTTTACGGATTTCTCGGATTCCTTCCCTTATACCCCAGTGCTCCTACTGCGTACAACCACTGCGCTGGTCGTGCTAATATTAAAATATTCAAACAGTAGTCACGACAGCGGCCGGCGCAGGCGCTGTTTAGATTTATACGTTTAATTGATACGGGCACAGGCAGATACCGCGATGTGCGCCAGATTGAGATGTTGGGAGAGCTACTGTTTTGTCTAGCTTCTTGTTTTTTATTTTGAGTTAGGGTATATGGGCCCAGATTGTCGCTAATTATTTATTGATTAATTTTAATCTATTAGACGCTGTACCTAACTATTTAGTGTTATTAAGATCGTTTATCTACTCACGTATCATAAACCCTCTTTACTGCGTACAAAAACCGTTATGATCAGCATAATGTTAAACTACTTGGTAAAAACTCATTTCTTATCTGAAAAATTACACATTATGTGTAGTTTTTCTACATATTATGACATTCAAATTTCGAACGCCGACGCCCGCCTGCATGCCGCCCCTAGTTTGTCTGTGAAGTTGGTACTGACATTCAAATTTCGAACGCCGACGCCCGCCTGCGTGAAGTTGGTACTACAGAACATGCTAAACAACTGCAGAGCCACAATGCCGATCAAACATGCGGTTCCTGAACACATTAAAGAGAGCTTATGATATGTGTGTAGATAAACTAGTGTATGTAACTGTACATAATTAGGCATTAAAACTCTCGAGTGATACTATTATGAAACTCGCCTTCGGCTCGTTTCATGAACCCACTCTCGAGTGTTAATGCCCTCCATTATGTAGCAGTCACATAAACTACTATTTTGTTTGTTTTAGTGGCCTGTAAAAAAATACTTAAGTACCATTAGACAGAAAATGTAAGAATGTTGTGGATGAGTGAGTGAATAAGACGACGGTTGAACGTTTATTTTTATAATAACATTTGTATTATTATTGCGATGAAAATAAGAGAAACACAGAAACAGAACTTCATCGCATGACGTTTGCTTAGTATACCTAGGTAATATCTACAGTAATAAATAAATGTTGACTTTGACTTTGTTTGCCAAGTAGAATATTACACTGATTTCTCCTAACCCAAAATAATAAAACTCCAGATGTTAAGTTAGATTTGTACCCAAATCAAAATAAAGCCGAGTTCAAACAAAAACTAAGTATGTAGAATGTGTGTGGAATCAAATCAATCAGCAAGTTATCATATAAGGAATACATATTTACATTAATTGCACAATTAGCGTGCGACAAATCACTGCCGCATGATATTTGTGGCATTTGCAATTAAGCGTTCGCAGCCAAATTTTAATAAAGAAATTAAAAAAGTAACGGGAGCCACGATGGCGGAAGAAATTCCGAAAAAGACGAACGATTAAGTCGCATCCGACGAGTCGCGCCGGAATCTGCGGTCCGAAATGCGGAGCGACAATACGTACCCGCACTGGGCTGAATATGCAAATGCACGGGCGAAATTGCACAATCGCAAATTATGCCCTAGAATATTTATGGCTCAATTTTGGTACGGAGACAATGCGCGCGCCGGTCCGATTCGGCGGTGCGGCATCCCAGGAACGAAGGCGAAGCGTTTCGTGGGAGAGATCGTGTTTAATTACGAAGTCCATTTTTTGCCCGAAACCGGTGCATCTTGTTCGTTTATGCGTACGGTGTATTTGTTATTTACGACCGCCACTTTTTAGGTGCTTCGCCATTTTCAGCGAAATGGCACCGGTAGTTTGCCGCCTCGGTGTTGTGTTTTCAATGCGAGGTGAAAACTATATGAAAGACTGAACGGTGTCTGTTCTATAACTTGATGTGTAATATATAGTACTTCAGAGCACAATCCTTATCCTGACAAAAGATTTAAGGCAAATAAATAAAACTGCCCTGCAAATTCACGAATTATTAAAACAAATATTTGGCCTCATCTCAAAGTGGAACAAAATCAAAAGGCCACCCCTTATCATGGCGGTTTTTTTAATACTTCAGTGTCAATAAAGGTGTCCTCTAACTGGAAAAACTTACACAAAAAACCTTTACTTGTAAAAGTACATGACTTACGACGAACTAATATTTTATGCGTAGAATTTCGTAGGTATGCAATTCATCTTTTTATTAGGTGAACATAAAAGTCAACAACGATTACCAACTGTGAAGAATCATGAATACGTAATTGTAAAATTGGAGGTGTAAATTACTGTTTTGCCTTATAGTAAAACTTATATATTTTATAGCATGTCAAATAAGCATTGACACTGTCAACGCGTAATCGTTAACAATACTTCATTGTCACGAGCTATCATTACCATTTAACATCTTCATATATAGAGTATGGTAATTATTGTTATAATTTATAGTACGGACGGACATTACCAAAGAGATCAATAGCGACTTATGTAGCTGATCAGATTAAAGCGACTTTTTATTTAAATAATATAGTCTTTAATAAGCATGGGATAAGTCGAATGTATTATTATAAGTTCATTATGATTCGTCTTCCATAAACGGCTGAGCCTCTTATAATGTCTTGACGTCAACCTGGACAAATGCGGAGGCGTAGAACCTCTCCCCAGTTATTTTTTCGTAAAAACTGGAGACCAAACAGGATGCTGCCCCGAAAATCAAGCACGATTAAAAATACAGAATTTAAAAACTCTCAAATGAAGCAAAAACCCTGACAAAATGCCCTCGTCTTCATTCGGGGGAAAAAAAAAAAGACAAAAGGCGATCGAGTCGGCGACATGCCAGCACTCTCTCTATAAACACTCGGTACAAGTAATCGACGCATCTTCGATTCTTCACCAATCGAATACGGCGGCCATTTAATCGAGTAAACTCGATTCGCCATACCGAATGATTTATTGCTGTGACACGTCGTTTTTGCGTCGAGCCGGTCGCTTGCGGAAACAATTTTGAATCATTTATGCGGGCCGGCCGCCGCCGCACCGTCGTCGTCGGCCGAATATGGCGGGCTCTGTGGCCACAACGCGATTTGCGTGGCAGGTTTTGGGAACAACCTGTATTTTGGGAAAATTGTGCGGCTAAACGGTTTTTGTGGGATGGAAAATTTGTGGCTCGTGTGGGGACGACACTGTCATGATTTTGGAGTATTTGAATTGGTATTTTATTTCGTCAGGTTTCAGGGTCTTTTAGTCTTAACACCGGAAAATAAAGCCGATTTGTAAGGAATGAAAGGTCATAGATATGACCAGATGTATGATAGTCTAAAGAAAATAGCTAAAATTAAATTCATATGGTTAAATAATACCTTGGACACAATTTACACACATTGATCTAGCCCCAAACTAGGATTCCCTGTATCTTGGGTGCTAGACAACGATACACATACTTATATAGATAAATATTATAATTAGATAGATAAAAAACCATGCAAACATCCGTTCTCACAAACAAATATTTACCCCCACCGGGACTCGAACCCCGGGACCCTTGGCTTCGTAGTCAGGGTCACTGCCGACTCGGCCATTCGGGTCGTCAAGCTATTATGATGAGACTAATATTTCTGTGAAATAGGCTCCTGGCCAAATTTTTTACTGTTCCTTTGTACATAAACGCAATTCCTACATATCAACTAGTGTCTTACATTGACATACTCTCTCACACTGCACAGCGTAACAAATTTCAGTCCCTGTTACAACTGTTCACTACAATTTCTGGCCAAAAATGGCACAAATTCCTCGCAAATATTCCGGCAGCAGTTTCGAAACGCGTATAAATTTTCATGAGCCGCAAAGGGCGTGCTCCAGTTTTTTCTGCGCGGGCGCACGGTCCACTGTTCTGTAAGTTCGATCGTCGTAAAGTTTTATAGTGTCAGTCACTCAGCGGCGCGAGTGCTACGAACTGGGCGTAGAGCGTTTGGAAACACAATCTTAAAATAAACATGAACATATACAGGACAATACATTGCCTCTTGAAACAATCAGGGAATTCTGTGTCTTGGAATATAGAAAGCGCGACATAAAAACATAATTATTTGACGTATATTTCTTCCCCAGCCAGCCCCCTAAATTATTAACCCTTAAATGCATGATTTTTACTTTGTTGATAAAAAATAAACGTTGTAGAAAAATATGTCAGAAATACTGGAATAACAATTTTTGTTTTTTTTTTGTTTTCGAACCCCCTAAAGACCAAGTAATTATAAAATATAAATAATATCTATGATAATTCTTATAAAAAAATGAGACAATTTTCAATAAAAAAATGTTAATTTGGGCGTTATTTCCTCTGAAGTTATTTTGACCTTCAGAAACATTTTATTGATTAGTTAAGATTTTTATCATGACATTTGATTCTTCATGCATCCAAGGGCATCGGGTCATCGACAGAAAACTGTGGTAAGTGACAATTTTTTAATTGATTTCAACGTCGATTTTACTGGGGAATGGAGTTACTTCATTAGAATAGAATAGAACAGAATGTAAGATTTTTCGTGCTTGGTTTCAAACCCGTGAACTCTCGCTTGTGGGTATCGCTTCCCTTTCCCTTTTGCTTCTGGCTTTTGTCAACTGCTTGCTTAACTACGCTCTGTCTCTAGCAACCACAAAAACTTAATTTCTCAGCACATATTCTACTGAGTTATGAAAGCTATGTCCGTCCAGACTATGGTTCGTCTACCATACACCACCATTTCATCTGCACGCAAAAATCGAGGAAAAAACAACCTTTACTCTTCCATCTTAGGCATAGTCTGTAAAGTGTATATCAGAGGATAAATTGGCGAGCTTTCGATATGCTTTATGAACGTGTGGGAAGTTGAATCGGGGTCGCCCGAAGCTTTTGAAACTTTTTCGGAAAGATATAATTACGATATGAGAGCTGGAATGTAAACTGAGTGTCATCTTGTAAGGCTATGTCGCATGACGATGTGTTTTAATGCTTCCTTTATTGGCACTGGAAGCTCTAGCTCTCTTTCTAGCTCTGCAAAATCGTACTTTTCAAAATCAATGACAAGCCTGATACTATTGAATCTCACAAAAGCATCGGATACAATCTTATAGATTTTTTTTCAGTTTTAATAAATAGACTTGTTAGGTGTATTAACACGATGCATTGCAGAATTTCGCTTTAAACCTTCGTAGTATGGTGAATATCATGAAAACTTCTGAAAATAAAGAATGGGTGTAAATATAAACTCCTTGTTCAGTAAAAAAATATATGGAATCGGTTGACTTAGTTAATTTTTAATAGTAATACGACTATTACACATTTAAATAAATAAATTATATATGTATATATTTCGATTACACTCGTGGCATTGCGTCGTAAAAAGAGAGTAATTTTATAAATATTAGGCGTAAATAGAAAGTTAATCATAGGATATGTTTTAATACAATGTACTTTACCTCATTACCTCTAATAATAGCTGTAATATATGATGAGTTTCTAAAATATTTACTTATTTTTTAATTAAACACCCTAAATTATGGGACGCGTGTCTTCTGTGATTGCGGACCAGGTCCCTGATCTCAAGAAGGGTGGACGTATCACTCTTCTCCGTAACATTTGAAAAAAGAACAGAGGCTCTATTTTTGAATCACTCGCCTCGGAAGCGAGCGCTCTCCAAGCGACACGATTGGTGGAGCTTAGTTACGTCGAGTGATATGAACCAATCGTTGCGCTTGGCGGGCGCTCGCCACGACGCGAGTGATTCAAAAATAGAGCTGCTGGAGGTCTATTTTTGAATTACTCGCCTCGGAAGCGAGCGCTCGCCAAGCGACAGGATTGGTAGAGACTAGTTAAATCGAGTGATAAGAACCAATGTTGCGCTTGGCGAGCGCTCGCCACGAAGCGAGTGATTCAAAAATAGAGCTCCTGGGTGTTACTGATTTGCAGCGCGCGGAACAGATTTTGATATTTTGTCTAATATAATCTCTTAAGCTAATGTATAGTTATAAATACAACCAGGCGACGCTTATTGGGTATGATTCAAGTGATATTAGTACAATCGTTCCTATTTTAATGTTATACGAAGCCTTAATAAATACAACAAATTATAAACTTGTGTTTATAATTCACTTAGACGTAATCTTTAGAAATTAATTATTTAGATATGGAAAAAAATTAAAGATAAATATTGTATTTCGTAATTTAGTGTAGTCTTTTCCTACTCATATCATACTGTGAATGCCTTCAAAAGATGTCTTGTGTCATAGACACGCATACTTGGTAAATAACTTGTATGCAATTAATTTATGTAATATATTACAAAAAAATATAAACAGACTCAGAAAGATCTAATCTAATATTATCCTATTACACGTTGGTCATCAGTCGTTTCTATCACCACTAGATGTGCCATATATTAAGCATCACTTAAGAAACTCCTTCGTCGATGGTACGCACGAAAAGTTAATACCAAAAACTTACGAACAGTTTCAATCTTAAACAATTCCAAGAAAAACACTCTCCACACCTTACCTTACACCTTTTCCAAAAGGGCACATCACAAGCGACCTTTCTTCAAGCGCTTATCGCAAAGCGTCGCTCAAAATGTGTCGCAAAACACACGGCCGACCAGATTTAAGGGCTTGCGAAGATAAACAGTTACTCAAAGCCGCATTCGGCTTATTCGGGTACAAAAACTCGGCCCAGCCCACTCGCAATGTCACCACCGAATGCACAATTAATTAAACAATTAATCAGCTAATTGCCCGATGATTTGCCTTTTTATTTCGCATTTTGTCGGCTTATTTGAGTCAATTTGCGAGTGCCCGGAGATCTGGATTGAACGAATGGGCGAATGCCGAACTGGTTTGTTTGGATTCATATTCTTCTTCGGTGTAACGCGATTACTCAGCCTCTCTTGGGCAAAGAGGTTTTTTCTTTTCTTTTTGTATCAAATGAAAGGTAACCTCTTTTGTTGTATTGATACCACTGCAGCTACACCGTTTCTGCAAATGTGAGAAACTATCAATTTGGAATAATAATAGGATGCGTCAAAATGATTTAATAGAAAAATAGTCAAAATTATAAATAGAAAATAAACGTGATATGTCTTTTCTCATATGGACTGGAAGAGACATAGTTGTGCCCACTTTGTAGGATTATTTTCGATATTTATTGACTATCTTATGTGATAATGATCTCGTTATAAGTTACGACTTATAGACTAGACTACCTCTCATGTACCTACAAATTGATTTCACACATATAGCACGCCAATAGATAAATTTCACTGTGATTTTGTGTTTATCGCCTCAACGTGTCAAGTTCATCTATAAAATACAATTTACACCAGGAAGTGTTGTTTGCTTTGTAGCGCTCGTAAATTATTCCAGGTTTTATGTCTTCACTGTTATCTGTAAAGCAGGTGCATAAAGATTTGACGTGCACCTTATTTATAACTGGAGCTAGGTAATGGCCGATTTTCTATTCGCTGGCAAGGCAACGACGAAAAAAGCTAACTAGAAACACCTCAATAGTAGTTCTATCGCAAGTTTAACTTAAGCGCCATTTACATGATCAGTTCTACGCAATCCATCCGCAAGCCCCATGGTGTAAACAGACAACGAGACAGGAACGGCCGCCGAACCGGCCACCGGACCGGCCGCAACTGTCGCCCATCCGATAGCAAGAAATACCGCGTTCAGCTTCCACAGTGGTCCAATGTAGAAAAGAGGCAAAAATTTACGTTTACGTAAGTATATGTAAATATCTACAGTGATAACGAAATTTTGATTTAGAATTTTGATGACTTCGAAATGATGATATAGCAATGCAATTTAAAGAGAGATGTCTCACATTTAAAGTATAGGAGGTTGGAGGGAGAGCGACTTCGGCCGCCGCGACTGTGGCAAAAGAAGCGTAAATACCCATCCAGCGGCCGTTCCGCGGCCGTTCCTGGATATAACCTCTGTATTAATTAATTTTCTGGAAGCTGTCTCTAGATTTGTGAGATGAAATAAACAAACAAAACACAATATATTATATATATCGTTACGTTACGCCTTTTCATAACGGGTGGCAGATGCGCAGTTGTGGATTCGTTTAATTAGTTATTCAATATTTAATTTTGCGTGACAGTGGGGCCATCCCACTGTCACGCAAAATCGCCGCTGTTACGGAGATTTCGAAGGTTTCACCGTCCGAAAACTGAATATTTTTTCCTGTATCATCCAAATCTAAATAAACCGGCCCGTAATCCGTAGACCAATTCCAAACAGATTTTTGTCAGAATTCTTAAGAAATATTTTGGAAGAAGTTTGCAAGACGTCGCTGCTGTGTAGTTATTTAAATTTTACGCAACATTGAGTCACAATACAACTATTTATCTGCAATTGCCGGAGTTCATTCACCATTTGTCAATGTCGATAACAATTTCGCTCAAGTCCATTACCGATCACCGAAATATGCGATACAGTCTGATCTCTCCCAATATTTGTTACTGTAATTGCAAAAAAAAAAATTTGTATTCTTTAAACCCACCGAGACACGCGGCAGTGTGTCAATGTGTGCAGCGGCCAAGACATAATTTTTGACCAAGACTAGGTTTGTTGCGTTCTGGATTATCTACAGAACATGAATAAGTTACATATAAGTAAAAGATATACTGTACACCAGATTTTCTCCTTTCGTAACAGTCTGATGATGATAACGATGATGACACAAAACTTTCATAAAACCGATCAGTACAAGATTATTTTTTCTCTAATGCTAATCGGTTTTCCTCTAAGCTAATCTATTGTTTAGAATGACTTTAGTAACACTCAACTTGATACTGTGTACATTATAAACCCTTCAACATCCAAAAAAAAAAAAAACTTTATTACTGTAGATATTTACATATACTTAGCAATCGACATTTTTTGCCACTTCTCTTCATTGGATCACTGTGGAGAAGAAGGGCGTTGAAACTCCCACAGATTGATTTTTAGATCTCTTATAAAAATTGCTTGTGCTTAACTAATACAAATTTTAGAATATCATTATATCATAATTAATAAGTAGGAATAAATAATTACAAAATTATTAACAGCAAGGTCTGTGTTGAGCCAGATTAACCCCATAAGTCCCGTCATTTAAGTAATCTTGAACATTGTAATATCCCTTTCAGTATACACATTATACATACCCTTCAACATTGAAATACTACTTAATCGGGGATTCTATAGAACTACCTATCATTTTCTCATACACTTAAAAAAACATAACGTACACCATACTATTTAATAAAATCCGCCTCGATGGAGCTGTGAATTGAAGTCGGTAAATAAGGGGGGCCTCAATGCCAAAATCTTAACTCACATCCACATCCTTCTCTGTGTATCGCCTCTGAGATATCTCACGTAGTCATCAGCTACCGCTCGTTAGTATGACGGAGTTTATCTGATGAGGGTCGGGTCATCAGTTCCGAGTTCCGAGGAGTTTTGACGGCAGCTTGATTGAGAGATGGGTGCGGAAACGACGGGAGTGAAACTTGCGATGATGAAACAGTGCAGAAATACAATGTACACTAATTTTGGCTCCTTTTGGCGAATGAAGATGACCTCTGGGAGTGACAAGGCCATTGAAAAGATCCTATAATAATAATAATAATAATAACTTGGACACTATTTAGACACATTGATCTAGTCCCAAACTTGGATTTCCTGTATCTTGGGTACTAGACAACGATACACACACTTATATAGATAAATATTATACTTAGCTAGATAAATAAACAACTATGACTAGGGTCCGTTCTCATCAAACAAATATTTGCCCCCACCGGGACTCGAAACCGGGACCCTTGGCTTCGTAGGCAGGGTCACTGCCGTCTCGGCCAATTGGTATGGACAAAAAACACTTGTCTCATCTTAAGCATTCATGGAAGCGTAAATTTTTTTAAACTTATAAGTGGTTATCAAGAAATATGGCTTTTCTATAAGCTTGTAATGTGAATTTTGATGTGCGATAAAAAAATATATATGAATTTAAATAAAACTAGAAAACCGACGATATCTCGAATTACATGTAACTTTCACCAAGGTCATATTAGGCTTATTTGATGCATCTTGGCAGGTCTATCTTCGGTGTCGTTGTGGGACATCCTGTATATCCAAAAATACAAGTCTTGGGTTGACGTATCGACCACAGTTACGTCCTCTTGACAATTTCACTTTAATCTTCATCGGCCACAACTGTGCTTCTGCCACCCCACCTAGAACACCAGCTCGACGACCTCTGTGGCGCTTCGGTTGTGGCTCTGCCTAGGTCCCGGGTTCAATCCCCGGCTGGGGTTGAAGAAAACAATAACGCAAGTCTTGGATGTTTATATGTGTGTGTGACGTCGCTGTATCTGGTTTCCACGACACAGGGTATCCTAGTGTGGGATAAGAAGCAACGTAGGTGTCTGTATATATTGTTTTAAGTTTATGATATGTTATGATTTAAGAACCGATCGCTTTATTTCAACGGTTTCAAAGTAAATCTTCTTGTAAAGTGAGCTAAGCAAAGGTCTCTCTATTACTGTGATCACGCGAGGAATTCCGGTAGACCAGTGGCTACTGTGCTGTATGCGCGTGAGCATGCCTCGGAGCTACTGGGCTATTCTGAGTTGATGCAAGTGCGTGTAAATTCTAGCAATTATCTAGCAATATACACATATATTTACGCTCGGGACACTTTATCTTAAACTGAGATTGATATGGCACTATTTGTCTACTCTTAATTGTACACTAGGACTACCTCTCTATATTTTATTTTTCTCCTTTCTTCACAGGTTTGCTGTAAGAAATTTCTTTTTAGAAATAAGCTCATCTTTTCATACTGTTCTTGTTATATTTTCCATTGTGTTTCATGTGCAATAAAGGATTATTATTAATATATAATAATAACACCTTGGACACTATTTACACACATTGATCTAGCCCCAAACTAGCATTCCCTGTATCTTGGGTACTAGACAACGATAAACATTATAATTAGATAGATAAATAACCATGACTAGGGTACAAACATCTGTTCCCCAAACTAGGATTTCCTGTATCTTGGTTACTAGACAACGATACACCTACTTATATAGATAAATATTATACTTAGATAGATAAACAACCATGACTAGGGTACAGACAGACGTCCGTTCTCATCAAACAAACATTTGCCCCCACCGGGAATCCCGGTTCGATTCCCGGCCCTTGGCCCTTGGTTTCGTAGGCAGGGTCACTGCCAACTCTGCCATTCGGTTCGAGTCGGCCATTCGGGTCGTACATTATATATTATATATGTTTTAATATTTTGGTTTAACCCTTTTTACATAATGCAGTAAATTCACGGGTTTCGGACTTTATTTCCAAGCAATAAGGATGAAAATTTGGTGTGCAGGTAGTGGACAGAGCCTTATAAAGAGTGAACAGGTTTATAAATGTCAAAATCACTGACTATAAAACTGATAACATAATCTTCATGTTTTTTCATACGGGCTAGTACAATTACAAATTAGCGTTCATCATCGATATAAATAGTAAGGGTAGGCCTTCCCGTACAAAATTTCTTACCATTTTGAGGCTAAGAAAAATAGCGCCCCTGTCGGAATTCGTCGGAACCAAGACAGTACGAAAAATTGTAACGGCGTCACGTTCGGTCACGTTCCGATTTGTGGTGTATAGACACAATATTAGGAAAGTTGATCTACGGATAACTCTCAAATACCCGGTGACTTTTAATCGGTGATTAGGAGTAGAAATAAAATATATCTAGCTAAAATTTTACTTAACCTCTCCTTTTCCGCCGTCAGCATAAGCAGCGCGGCCCCGGTCACTCCATGTACCGCTGTCAGCATAAGCAGCGGGATGACTAATATTTTTGAAACCGGTATTTTTTATCCAACGGTTGGACCAATTTTTACGGTTCGATCATGTGTGGACACCCAATTAGACAAACTTTATGGTCTGTGTGCTAGTTTATGCTTTTCTTATCACTTTCTTCCGGACGCTCCCAACGTAACGCTGATTGAAACGCTGAAATATTCGAAAGTTTCTATAAGAACACCCTAATGTTTTTATTGTTTTGAAAAGGTTATTTTGTGTAGATTACGTAGGTATCAAACAACATGTACATGTTGTTGATAATTTTCTGATGTCGGCTAGATTTGTGTCGAGAGGGAGCATTTTCATAGAAGTCTGTGTTTCTCATGCCAGTACAAAAATAAACTAAGGTCACAGTGACATTTTCTACACATTGTGTAAAAGAGGGTTTTATTAGCTACTCAGATATACAACTCCCATAATTCTAAGTGTTACCATTCCAACAGAATCACTTGATATATTAGTCAAGTGCCGCGCAGCCCGCACGCTCAAAAACACTCCGGTATTTGTCGTTTTTGACGTCTCGAACTCCCGGGAAAGGAGAGGTTAAGGGGCGAGGTCTCACGCAATTAGCTCATGTTTAATTAATAAAAAGTTGAAACATAATTAAATAGGCATATTAGTTTTTGTCTTTGCCGTTGAATTATGAAAGAGGATGTAAGCTCACAGATACACATTAGTAGCGTGACTTGGAATTTAAGATCTTGATTTTAATTTATAAGTAATAAACTACCTAATCATAACAAAAGTTATGAATTAGTGAGGGGGGGGGGTAACCAAATGACATTACGAATAGTAATCTAATGACATTACGAATATTAATCTTGACATTACGAATAGAAAACTAACCAAATCGGATCGTTTTTCAAATATAGGAAGCGGGCAGTTTCACTGTGCGTCGCGCGTCGCTACAAAGTTACGTCAGTCGAATGGTTGATTTTCGTTTGAGGATTTTTTCGAGAACAATATTTTATAGATAATCAATTTAAAGCCAATAGTAATTGATAATATAATATTTACTTGTGATACGACACTCCCTGTTTTTGTGTTTTGCGATTTGGGTATGATTTACACCTTTTTACGTCGCAGGTCACCATTTTTGTTTTTGCTGCCGATATGTCAATCGGCTGTCACCGTCCAAGCGCGACTGATTGCAAACAGTCCAATTTTCCCGATTTTGTACTGTTTTTATAGCGACACTTTCAAGCGCTCCGTGCCCTGTCCCTACTATTCAAGTCTGTGGCGTTCATAGACATAAATGTATCATATATGTCACACTGTTTTTATTGACACTAAGAAGGCAGACTGTCAAAATAGTCAATTATTTTTCTTATTTCAATATAAAGGTTGTGTTAGTTTTGAGCTACAAAGGAGGTTTTGTTGCTCATATCATTCTTATATTGTATTCAATAAGACAACGAGTAATATATTCAAAGGTCATATCTGTAAATTGATAACTCTATGTGACAGGTGAGGGATTCACGACAATTTCCGAGGTTGGCCGAATAGTTAACTGATTTTAATGGTATTGTAAGGCCTCATTTGCGCCCACCTGTAACCAGGAATTCTATAGTCTTTTGGCGTGGTGGAAGACCAGGGACTCAGTTCTCTTATGGGCAACGCATAGCAATAGCTTATCGATTGCTACCAAGGGCGCAAAATGCCGTATTTGGCAGTCAGTCTCCGAACAAAATACAAGCAAAATTCGGCATTTTGCGCTCTTGGTTGCAATATAGGGCCCCAGAAAATCGCTGCTATTTTCATACTATTTATTTCTAATGCAAGCTGGGATATAATTATAAATGTTCGATAGTAAAAAAAAATACTCATCCTAATCTCTCTTTAATATTAATGTATAGATGCTGGAATGTAAGTTAGCAAGAACGATGAGATTGACATATTTTTTCTAAAATGACATAACATGTCTTAACCTCTTGAAAACCACCGGCGTTAGCTAACGCCACTTTTCCGTTATAGGTTTTTAATTTTATTACCACGGCAAGAGGTTCAAAGTCGTGACCGGTACCCTCGGGTTTTGAGAGGTTAAGGAATGAAAATATTTTTTGAACTTAGTTCAAAACATATTATCGAAAACAGTGATCAATGTCAGGGTTCCCCACCCGAAGGGTGCCAATCGGGACCCTATTACTAAGCCTCCGCTGTCCGTCTGTCCGTCTTTCCGGCTGTCCGCCTGTCCGTCAGTCAGCGGGCTGTGTCTCATGAACCTTAATAGTATAATCGAATTGACATTTTTACAAAATGTGTTTTCTGCTCCTAAGGTGCTCCATGGTCTAATGGGTTTCAGGCTTGCTTCTCACACAGGAGATGCAGGTTCGATTCCTGACCATGTACCAATGAGATAGTAATTTTATCCTAAGTCGTGAGAAAACCTTCGTTACTCCCTATCTGCGGCGATGTTTATATAATGTAATAGGTTTGATATCGATTTCGCAATCTTCTAAGTTCGAATCCACGTTTAAACATAATATTGATGTATTTAAATTATGTTTTTGTTTTATTATTTTTAGTGGTTAAGTTTTCTTGCACGTTGATACGGAATCCTTACGTGTGCGAATCAGACCCGCACTTGCCTGTTTTGCTTGTTTGACGCCGGCGTTTGCAATGTGTCATGTTTTACCAAATGTTGTGAAAAAAGAGAGCTCTCATTAGTTTGAAGCGTCTGTCTGTGTGTGTTTGTATGTAGGTCTAGTTGGTGGGAATCTAGCGCTCAAACGGGTACACGAAATTCAATGGTTATTCTTTTAGTAGTAGGCGATATAGCGATAGTTCTTGGCCACGTTTTTCTAAAATCGGTTCAAGATAGGGTTTCGTTCCTGGGTTCCCGGGAACGGTAATTCCCGGGAAATACGCTGTTCCCGGAACCGGGAAGAAAATCATAAATCTGCGTCAAAATCAACTGAGAGAATCTTGGATAAAGTATTGTCGGAATTCGGTATTCACTTTGAAAGGGACATAGTAGCCGTGACAAGCGCTAGCCCAAATGTAATGAAAAAGTTTGGCCGCGCGAGGCGTGTTTCTGTGATAAACAAGGCCATGACGCTCCCATAGAGAACTCTTAGTGTACATTTCGGAATGCTCATACTCACATCTGCAACAAGGAAATATACAAGAATTTTGCGGAATTTTCGTGTATAGTTTTAAGTGAATGAAAGTTTAGTTACAAACTTACGCAATCTATTAAAGAATACTGATTTTCACAGCAAAAAAGGTTCAACAAAAACACTGTAAATATTTTATGTGTACTTAAGTTCACGTTTTAAGTATTTTTTGTTTTTCTTACGTGTTCAACCTAATACGAAGGATAAAGAGGGCTTCGCTTCGCTCACCCCGATACACCTAATGTACCGCAGTGTTCATCAGGGAAAATACTGCGGTAGCTTAGGTGAAGGGCAAAAAAATAATTGTATGATTTTATGCTTCATAATTTATGTTCTTATGTAGAAGTTACAACATAGTTTGTGATTGTAGAAAAAAAACTGTAATATTTAAACTTTCATAAGACAATTTTAATTTAATACATTTAAGAATAATAAAAAGCTTATTTAAATTGATTTTTTTTGACTTATTTAATTATTTTATTTGACTTCTGATAGGGAAAAACAGAAAAATATTCCCGGGAATGTAAAAAGTCCGGTAAAGACGAAACCCTAGTTCGAAAGTGATACTGGCTTAACAAGAAATCAAGTGAACCAACTCATGGCCTGTTTCGATATGTCCCGATAAGCTGTGTGGCAGTTTGATTTGTCATTATACATAAAAAAACATGATTTATCTGTTCAATAGGAATTATCGGGGCTTCTTGAAACAGGTCCTTAGAGTTTCAGTTATTGCGTGGTTTGAACATATATGTTTTGTACCAATTCAGGAGCAAGAAATTCTTCATCGCTTAGGAACCGTCCTGAGCAATATCGGGCGAGGATCGATTCCCGCGAAAATTAAGTCTGTGCGCACGACGCCAGCCTTGCGCCAAAACGACAGAGGCTTGCAACATTTGTATTGGTTTTAAAATCTTTTTGACCAAAGAAAAACAAAGAAAAAACGAGTCTTGAATAACTGGCTAAACTTTGGCACAATTCTGCCTTTGACACCCCGTATGGGAAGAGGCGTGACGCTATTTTATGGTATGTTAAAAAAGCTTCGTAGTCTAATGGGTTTCACGCTTGCTTCTCACACAGGAGATGCAGGTTCGATTCCTGACCATGTACCAGTGAAATAATTAATTTATCTTAAGTACATTCTAAGGACGTTCTAACGGTGATCGAAAACATCGTGAGGAAACATTGACTATTCCATAGCTGCGGCGATGGGCTAGCCCCCTGTCACGAAAAAAGGGGTATCGAATAACTGGCTCAGTGGGCACAATTATGCCTCAGCCACTCAGATAAAAGAAATAATTAGGAAACATTAGAGATATAGGGAGTCGGGAGAGCACGCGATTTCAGCAAATAATATCTGATGAACTTGGCGAAACTTGTCCAATTGTGCCAATTTCATCAGATATTCTTCAGCTTGAGGAACGAGCGTTCCTGGGGGTCAAGCTGGGTATGTCGGGAGAGGGATGTAGATGCTGGGCAAGTCTGCGTTACTAAACTGTTTCCCAGCCGATACAGCGCCTGGAGAGGTCACTTCACCCGTGCCAGGTGCGGAAACCAACGCTCCCAGAGTGCACAGCGGCTGTAACAAACAGCTGAAAAGGCGATAAGGCCAATTATGATGATGATGGTGAAATTAATTATGAATCAAAAAGAGAGCTGACTTTAAAGTGATGAATGAATAAGGAAGGAAGGATTCTTACACCTGCACATAGAGCGGCAGCGTTCCGTGGGAGTTTCAGATTTGCGGCGTCCAGGTGCTGGAATGATATCCCTCCCCCAGTCCGTGAAGCAACAAGTAGGTACACCTTTAGGCACAAGCTAAGCGTATACCTGCTTAATAAGCAGAGACTACCATATTCCTGATAACCCTTCCGTTACCTTATGACCTTCCGACTGGACTGGTAATCGCATTTTCTAAATTCTCTTTTTGGTGATCTTGTCTTTCTCCTTGGTATCTTGTTTATTTTCCGCTCTGCTGTGCCATTTTGAATATTGAATTAGTGTTTTGCTTTGATTTGTCTGTGGTGGGATGTGCTTATGTTTTAGTTTTAATTTTCGTTTTAAAAATTGTTTATTTTTTATTACACTGACCAATATCATTACGTACGTATCATACGTACTTTAATATATTCATCTACACACGTATCACAAACCATCTTTACAGCGTACAAAAACCGCACGTTACGATCAGCATAATGTTAAACTACTTGGTAAAAACTCATTTCTTATCTGAAAAATTACACATTATGTCTATAATGTGTAATTTTTCTACATATTATGACATTCAAATTTCGAACGCCGACGCCCGCCTGCTTGCCGCCCTTAGTTTGTCTGTGAAGTTGGTACTGACATTCAAATTTCGAACGCCGACGCCCGAAGTTGGTGCTACAGAACAAGCTAAACAACTGCAGAGCCACAATGCCGGTCAAACATGCGGTTCCTGAACACATCAAAGAGAGCTTATGATAAATGTGTAGATAAACTAGTGTATGTAACTAGGCGTCGGCGTTCGAAATTTGAATGTCAGTACCAACTTCACAGACAAACTAGGGACGGCACGCGGGTGGGTGTCGGCGTTCGAAATTTGAATGTCATTATATGTAGAAAAACTACACATAATGACTATTATGTGTAGTTTTCCAGATACGAAACGAGTTTTTACCAAGTAGTTTAACATAATGCTGATCGTAACGTGCGGTTTTTGAACGCAGTAAAGAGGGTTTATGATACGTGTGTAGATAAACTACTATTATTGTATGGAATATTTATTAATGTTTCTATGTGCATACCGTAGTACCATGCCTGGCGACGCTTGTGGGTCACCGCTGGCACTGACTGAAAACCAGCGCTAAGGCGTTTTTCACCTTAGCATTATGCTGATTCAGCTGCCATTTTGCAGCTGCTGAGGCGAATCGCGTTATCGGTTTTGGTATGCGGTTGAGCTTGTTGACCGTATGCGCCTCCAGCAGCTGTTAAAAGGTTAGTTTCTTCTTCTTCTTCTTCTAAATTTCCAAAAAATATAAATGTTAATACAACAAGATATTCACAATCTTGTTTTAATATGATGCATTGCAAAGCATCTGATTATTTATTATTATGCAAATTGCGAAGAAAATGTTGGGCATTTCTGACGCAGTCATGAGCGGCAGCCAACAAAGGGCAGGAGTGCATAGCATCGTTTGTAGAGTCTATAGTTCTTTTAGTTCCACCGGCACTGCAACATAACTGCAGTCGGTGGATAGAAGTGGAAAGGCAGATCCTAGACTTCGTACGGTTGTAACGCAAGTTGTATAATAGATAGACATACATACATATGTACAAACACATAGTGACCTCTGTAGCGTTGCGGTAAGAGGGTTTGCCTGAGGAAGAAAAAATACCCAGGTCTTGGGTGTTAATGGGTGTGTGACGTCACTGTTTCTGATTCCCACGACACGGTAGCTAAGTGTGGGGCCTAGTGTCTACACCGTTAGAGGCTGTCGCGCTGGGGATGGGGATTTGAATCCTTGTGCTGACAGTAAATCGGACGTTCTAACCCAGATGGTGTACTCTCCACAGGGGAAGCAATGGGATAGCCACCTGTAACTATTATTTTTTTGTAATTATTGGATAGCATTCGACGACCTCTGTGGCGCAGCGCAGCTGTTGGGGCTCTGCCTACCATGCGGGAGGTCCCCGGCTGGGGGTAAAGAAAAAAAACCCCAGGTCTAGGATATTCATATGTATGTGACGTCGCTGTTTCTGGTCCCTACGACAGGGGGTATCCTAGTGTGGGGCCAGAAGCAATGTATGTGTCTGTCTGTATGTAATTGTTTAATATAAAATCCAAGACCTGGGTTTTGCTTTTTCTTCCTCCCCCGGGATTCGAAAACCCCTCGCTTGAGAGGTAGTTCCTCCTTGCATGCATAAGTGCAACAAACAATGTGCTCTTAATTTGCATGAACTGTACTCATAAAGCCATCCCAGCAAGAAATATAAAGATACGAACTTACTTCCCACACGTCTCAGAACAATCCTAGAACATCGATCACTCACTCAACTAATATAAACCATAGCACTAAGTCGCAGAGTTATTAGATTTGGAAGCGCCTTACTGATGAAATCCAACAAAAATGCCTGTTTTTTTTAACGGTGACTAGGTAAAGTAATTCTAGTGCTAACAAACTACTCAAAAAACCTATCCTAGCTTATCGGAATACTATTTGAGAGATAGCCCTTTGATAGTTTACAGTCAGTTGCACAATCAGTTTTTTATCATCTGGTGCCCTGCATTAGGCAGTTCAATTTAAGTCCTGCTATAAGAGTTGGTAGTAACACCCCCGTACTATATTCTATCAAATAAAAAAACTCGTTCAGTACAGTACGTGCTCAGAAAATTTGTTCTCCACGGCTGAAGATAATAAACCTCTTTTTGGGCTTCGCCGCAGTCGGGCAATAAGAACAGGAGCACGAATCAAAGAAAAAGAATTAGCTGTATGTTTGGAAGACTTTGGCCTATTCAGATGAATGAAGAATTTAAAAATAAATAATTAAATGACGCTTATTTCGTTCGGGACATTTCTAGACACAGCTTGAATTAAGTAATTAAAATATAATTTTTGTATTGATTGTTGTCTCTGTATGATTGGCGTTCTTTATTTGAGAATTTAATTTTAATTAAAAAGCTTTGACCTGTTTGTCCATTAAATGTAATAGCAACAAATATAATGATCACCAAAATATTTTATTCCTACCCAAAATGGACAAGTTGAACACCAAAAGTTGCAAAAAATATCAGGGCAAAATACTGCGGTAGCTTCGTGTTATGTTGAACATGTAAGAACAACAAAAAATACTTAAAACATAAACATAAAAATAAGTTTGGTGATCATTTATCCAAACACAATTTTGTGGACATTTATCCATTCTGGCAGTCATTTCGAATTTATTGGTAGTAAAATAGGTGCGTTTTTGGTAATCATTTAAACATGAGCCAAATATAATTAACCCGCGTCTGTGGGAATGGCGGAATCTGGCAAACACAATTGAAAAAGAATGTTATCAAATACCTACTGAAGAGAGGAAAAATAAATTGTACCCCCTGTGACAAAATCACAAATCACAACACCACCTGAGAAGTTCTACTTCAAAAACTTGTAGGTTAACAGAGGGGAAGCGCATTGGTAGCGTCTCCATCCTATGCCTTCTTGCACGAAGCTTTAGCCTCGGCGTCTCAAAGCACCCATGACTTCATTAGTCAACAGATTATAATGAAGATGTAAGCGCGACGACGTAAGTTGTAATTAGTTGCCTATACAGGACCGTGGCTGGAGAATATTGGCTGGCCATAGACGAGGTGGAGTTCTGGGTTTGGTTTGATGCCTACGAGAATGCTGTCTCACCGAGATGACGATAAAACGAAAGAGTGAAACAGTATTTATGGCTAGTATTTAAACGCACATCAAAAATGCTGATTTTCACACCAAAAAAGGATCAGCAAAAACACTTTTTATGTTTTAAGTATTTTTGTTGTTCTTACATGTTCAACCTAATACGAAGGATAAAAGGGGCTTCGCTTCGCTCACCCTCTTTACCCTTCACCTAAGTTACCGCAGTATTTTGCCCTGATATTTGCTGTGAAAATCAGTATTATTGCTGAGCAGTTTAAGATTTCCCTAGCAATAACAGATCACCACTATTTTCCCACCATGCTGTGGCAAAAACATGTTATCTTTGCAAGTTGAGTTAATTGTTAGTTTGATAGCTAAAATGGGTTTGTAACATAGCATAAACTCCTGTATGTTTCTGTAGTTAATTATAGTTTTGTGAAAAGCTGCGTTGAAAGTTTAAATCAGTCTACAACATGTCTATAACATTGTTTTGTAAATATGTTTATTAGGTAATCAGTGCGATTATCAGTGCGATCAGGGCCAAGTTAATCAGTGCGATTCTTCAGGTGTCAAAATCAACTAACAAAGGCACTAAACTGACAACCCTGAATCCTCCAGCTCTTATGCGGTATGGATAGATTCCATTTTCCACCGACTTCAAAAAGGAGGCTTTCTTAATTCGGTTGTTTTTTTTTTTGTATGTTTGTTACGCAATTTCTCCGTCCATTATAAATAGATTTTGATGATTCTTGTTTCGATTGGTAGGTTTTATTTCAGATATGGTCCCATATAAATTAAATCAAAATTGATTTAGCACTTTTTGAAAAAATTAACAAAAACAAAAAATTATGACGTGTTGGTTTGTGGTTTGGTGCAGCAAAAGTTCTGATGATCACTTTTCATGTACGTGGACATCATTTTCGTCCTGACCGAGGTAGAAGAAATAGAGCTAGAAGACGGCTTTTTATGAATTTTTGTTAATTATCAAATACTTTTTTTAATTAGGTTAGTTGTGTCGCCTCCAGCATCAGTCCCAATATCTCCAGTGCTAATTGGTCTAACGAAACCAGAAACAAAATTTTGTATCTTCTTCATCGCTGCCTTCAACCCACCAACTCTTTGACAATTCAAACGTCAAACTCCCACAATATTAATAGTTCGATCGGTGTTTCCTAGTCCACCGCTTGAACTGGTTTCTTACTAAAATAAGGTAATATAGAGTACATTATAAAATGTTGAGTAATTAATAAAAACAACACAAGTGAAACACCGGAAATGACGTGTCTTCAGCACCCGGGAATTTGTTTGCATTCCTGAATAAATAATTATTGTAAACAAGCTTCTTATCTGATTCCACTAATTACTACATTCGTATGAAGACCACTGTCAAATGAATTCTGTGTATCAAAATGTTTATGGAGCAAATTAATGTTTCAATGCTAGGAGTAAACTAGAAGTATGGGCTAGAGGTGGCTTAACTCAATTGTGAATTTGCTCCTTATGAGGAGTTTTCTGTTGATTAAAACAAAGCTCCAAAAACTTCTGTGCCTCTGCCACTCAACTTGGGAAAGGTGCAACGCTGTATGTTTTTGTTATATGAATGTCTGTTCTGACTAATAACCCTTTAAAAAGCATAAGAGAAATATTTTATCATTGGTTTTAGAGTTTATTACTAAGCTATAAGGTTAAAAATATAGTGGTAATATAGTGGACAGAGCCTTACAAAGGGATAAATAAATAATTTTGTTTTGTTATCAGTTAACCCCAGACCACATACCGATCCAAGCCCGCACCAAACCTATCTTCAAAAGCGTAAACACAAAACACAATCAGATTCCCTCTCGCATCGGCGCCGGCGCAGGCTAAGGCTATCTCGATCGCAGCGCCACCTAGCGGCCTCTCCGCTTATCGACTGAGATTTATTCGGCGCACATAATAGGGTAGTGCACTGCACCCATTTAGTTTTCTATTTGTAGGTGCTAATTGAGCGCTGAGGTTGGATAAAAGGGTTATCTGTGTTCAGTGTTTTGGTAGTATAGATCTGTGGCCTAGCGTTTTAATGAATAAAAATCTACTACTAACATACATTTATAAATAGTACCCATAGGCCCTGGAGATGGAACTCTGTGTTCAGTGTTATGTTAGTATATGTCTGTGGTCTAACTTTTTAATGAATATAAATCTACAGCTAACATACATTTCTAAATAGTACCCATAGGCCCTGGAGATGGAACTCTGTGTTCAGTGTTATGTTAGTATATGTCTGTGGTCTAACTTTTTAATGAATATAAATCTACAGCTAACATACATTTATAAATAGTACCCATAGGCCCTGGAGATGGAACGCTGTGTTCATTTTTATGTTAGTATATGTCTGTGGTCTAACTTTTTAATGAATATAAATCTACAGCTAACATACATTTATAAATAGTACCCATAGGCCCTGGAGATGGAACTCTGTGTTCAGTGTTATGTTAGTATATGTCTGTGGTCTAACTTTTTAATGAATATAAATCTACAGCTAACATACATTTATAAATAGTACCCATAGGCCCTGGAGATGGAACGCTGTGTTCAGTTTTATGTTAGTATATGTCTGTGGTCTAACTTTTTAATAAATATAAATCTACAGCTAACATACATTTATAAATAGTACCCATAGGCCCTGGAGATGGAACTCTGTGTTCAGTGTTATGTTAGTATATGTCTGTGGTCTAACTTTTTAATGAATATAAATCTACAGCTAACATACATTTCTAAATAGTACCCATAGGCCCTGGAGATGGAACGCTGTGTTCAGTTTTATGTTAGTATATGTCTGTGGTCTAACTTTTTAATGAATATAAATCTACAGCTAACATACATTTATAAATAGTACCCATAGGCCCTGGAGATGGAACTCTGTGTTCAGTGTTATGTTAGTATATGTCTGTGGTCTAACTTTTTAATGAATATAAATCTACAGCTAACATACATTTCTAAATAGTACCCATAGGCCCTGGAGATGGAACGCTGTGTTCAGTGTTATGTTAGTATATGTCTGTGGTCTAACTTTTTAATAAATATAAATCTACAGCTAACATACATTTATAAATAGTACCCATAGGCCCTGGAGATGGAACTCTGTGTTCAGTGTTATGTTAGTATATGTCTGTGGTCTAACTTTTTAATGAATATAAATCTACAGCTAACATACATTTCTAAATAGTACCCATAGGCCCTGGAGATGGAACGCTGTGTTCAGTTTTATGTTAGTATATGTCTGTGGTCTAACTTTTTAATGAATATAAATCTACAGCTAACATACATTTATAAATAGTACCCATAGGCCCTGGAGATGGAACTCTGTGTTCAGTGTTATGTTAGTATATGTCTGTGGTCTAACTTTTTAATGAATATAAATCTACAGCTAACATACATTTCTAAATAGTACCCATAGGCCCTGGAGATGGAACGCTGTGTTCAGTTTTATGTTAGTATATGTCTGTGGTCTAACTTTTTAATGAATATAAATCTACAGCTAACATACATTTATAAATAGTACCCATAGGCCCTGGAGATGGAACTCTGTGTTCAGTGTTATGTTAGTATATGTCTGTGGTCTAACTTTTTAATGAATATAAATCTACAGCTAACATACATTTCTAAATAGTACCCATAGGCCCTGGAGATGGAACGCTGTGTTCAGTGTTATGTTAGTATATGTCTGTGGTCTAACTTTTTAATAAATATAAATCTACAGCTAACATACATTTATAAATAGTACCCATAGGCCCTGGAGATGGAACTCTGTGTTCAGTGTTATGTTAGTATATGTCTGTGGTCTAACTTTTTAATGAATATAAATCTACAGCTAACATACATTTCTAAATAGTACCCATAGGCCCTGGAGATGGAACGCTGTGTTCAGTTTTATGTTAGTATATGTCTGTGGTCTAACTTTTTAATGAATATAAATCTACTGCTAACATACATTTCTAAATAGTACCCATAGGCCCTGGAGATGGAACTCTGTGTTCAGTGTTATGTTAGTATATGTCTGTGGTCTAACTTTTTAATGAATATAAATCTACAGCTAACATACATTTCTAAATAGTACCCACAGGCCCTGGAGATGGAACGCTGTGTTCAGTTTTATGTTAGTATATGTCTGTGGTCTAACTTTTTAATGAATATAAATCTACAGCTAACATACATTTATAAATAGTACCCATAGGCCCTGGAGATGGAACTCTGTGTTCAGTGTTATGTTAGTATATGTCTGTGGTCTAACTTTTTAATGAATATAAATCTACAGCTAACATACATTTCTAAATAGTACCCATAGGCCCTGGAGATGGAACGCTGTGTTCAGTGTTATGTTAGTATATGTCTGTGGTCTAACTTTTTAATAAATATAAATCTACAGCTAACATACATTTATAAATAGTACCCATAGGCCCTGGAGATGGAACTCTGTGTTCAGTGTTATGTTAGTATATGTATGTGGTCTAACTTTTTAATGAATATAAATCTACAGCTAACATACATTTCTAAATAGTACCCATAGGCCCTGGAGATGGAACTCTGTGTTCAGTGTTATGTTAGTATATGTCTGTGGTCTAACTTTTTAATAAATATAAATCTACAGCTAACATACATTTCTAAATAGTACCCATAGGCCCTGGAGATGGAACGCTGTGTTCAGTTTTATGTTAGTATATGTCTGTGGTCTAACTTTTTAATAAATATAAATCTACAGCTAACATACATTTCTAAATAGTACCCATAGGCCCTGGAGATGGAACTCTGTGTTCAGTGTTATGTTAGTATATGTCTGTGGTCTAACTTTTTAATGAATATAAATCTACAGCTAACATACATTTCTAAATAGTACCCATAGGCCCTGGAGATGGAACGCTGTGTTCAGTGTTATGTTAGTATATGTCTGTGGTCTAGCTTTTTAATAAATAAAAATCTACTGCTAACATACATTTCTAAATAGTACCCATAGGCCCTGGAGATGGAACTCTGTGTTCAGTGTTATGTTAGTATATGTCTGTGGTCTAACTTTTTAATGAATATAAATCTACAGCTAACATACATTTCTAAATAGTACCCATAGGCCCTGGAGATGGAACTCTGTGTTCAGTGTTATGTTAGTATATGTCTGTGGTCTAACTTTTTAATGAATATAAATCTACAGCTAACATACATTTCTAAATAGTACCCATAGGCCCTGGAGATGGAACGCTGTGTTCAGTGTTATGTTAGTATATGTCTGTGGTCTAACTTTTTAATAAATATAAATCTACAGCTAACATACATTTCTAAATAGTACCCATAGGCCTTGGAGATGGAACTCTGTGTTCAGTGTTATGTTAGTATATGTCTGTGGTCTAACTTTTTAATGAATATAAATCTACAGCTAACATACATTTCTAAATAGTACCCATAGGCCCTGGAGATGGAACGCTGTGTTCAGTGTTATGTTAGTATATGTCTGTGGTCTAGCTTTTTAATAAATAAAAATCTACTGCTAACATACATTTCTAAATAGTACCCATAGGCCCTGGAGATGGAACTCTGTGTTCAGTGTTATGTTAGTATATGTCTGTGGTCTAACTTTTTAATGAATATAAATCTACAGCTAACATACATTTCTAAATAGTACCCATAGGCCCTGGAGATGGAACGCTGTGTTCAGTGTTATGTTAGTATATGTCTGTGGTCTAACTTTTTAATGAATATAAATCTACAGCTAACATACATTTCTAAATAGTACCCATAGGCCCTGGAGATGGAACGCTGTGTTCAGTTTTATGTTAGTATATGTCTGTGGTCTAACTTTTTAATGAATATAAATCTACAGCTAACATACATTTATAAATAGTACCCATAGGCCCTGGAGATGGAACGCTGTGTTCAGTGTTATGTTAGTATATGTCTGTGGTCTAGCTTTTTAATAAATAAAAATCTACAGCTAACATACATTTCTAAATAGTACCCATAGGCCCTGGAGATGGAACGCTGTGTTCAGTGTTATGTTAGTATATGTCTGTGGTCTAACTTTTTAATAAATAAAAATCTACTGCTAACATACATTTCTAAATAGTACCCATAGGCCCTGGAGATGGAACTCTGTGTTCAGTGTTTTGTTAGTATAAATCTGTAGTCTAACTTTTTAATAAATAAAAATCTACTGCTAACATACATTTATAAATAGTACCCATAGGCCCTGGAGATGGAACTCTGTGTTCAGTTTTATGTTAGTATATTTCTGTGGTCTAGCTTGTTAGTGACAGATTTGATGAACGTAAATAACCGGTTTTTAATGACATCGTGATTTTATATTTTGATCGTGAATTTGTCATGGGAGGTAAAATTTTTAAAATATTTATAATAAATAATATTTTTAAAACTTAATATTAGAATTAATAAGGTATTTGTCGTCGTTTCGCTTCGTCTTTCAGCTCGCATTTTGGCACAAGACAACTAGAAAAAACCGTCTACTAAAACATCCCGCTCTAAAGTCACCGGGCGGTCCATACGCTTCTAACGGTTGGACTTAATGCGAGCACAGCAGCGAGTAATATATATATATTACTCGCTGCTGCTATATATATATTTTTTCGAAATCTGCTGATTAAAGCATTTAATCTGATACCCAACACTTCAAAACTTTTTTAAAATACTTCCTCTAGAGGGCGCCACAATGAATTTACTGTGACGTCATGTAGCCTATAAGTAGTAACTATTGAAACTTCTAAAGATACCTCATTTGTCAAATTATTAAAAGTATACTTTAAAACGCGTTTTAACAGGGCGAATTATATTTTATTTAAACTTCAGCACACAGAAAAAAAGTTAATAGATCGATAAAGTAATTATATTATAAATTCAATCAGTTTTGTTTTTGTTCGAAACACTCGGATCGAAACTACCGCGATTTTAGTTTTATTTTTTTATATTCTTCGATCATCTGAACAGGCCAAAGTCTTCCGACCACACAACCAATTTTTATTTATTTCTTTACGGTTAACAGTGTGTCGTTCCTGTTATTACTTTCTAACACGTGTACGTTGCAGCACGCATATTTTTTTCTACTTTTCTTTCATAGTTATTAATAACTAGTAATATAATAACTAAGACAATCTTTAAGGCCATATCTCAAAATTTACCCAAAATGCATGATTCCAATTGAAGCACTATTCAGCCAAAGGATTATTCGGTTCAATGTGGGTGCGTCATAATAATAGTTTATGTGACTGCTACATAATGGAGGGCATTAATACTCGAGAATGGGCTTATGAAACGAGCCGAAGGCGAGTTTCATAATAATATCACTCGAGAGTTTTAATGCCTAATTATGTACAGTTATATATATTAGTTTATCTACACACATATCATAAGCTCTCTTTGATGTGTTCACGAACCGCATGTTTGAACGGCATTGTGGCATTAATCATTGCTCTGCAGTTGTTTAGCTTGTTCTGTAGTACCAACTTCACAGACAAACTAGGGGCGGTACGCAGGCGGGCGTCGGCATTCGAAATTTGAATGTCATAATTTGACAAATTTTGATAAGAAATGAGTTTTCACCAAATAGTTTTACATTATGCTGGTCTTAACGTGCGGTTTTTAGACGCAGTAAAGAGGGTTTATGATACGTCTGTAGATAAAAGTTCTTAAAGCGTACCAGTTAGCCTCACAATATGATTCATGAGTCGTTATACTGGTTAAATATGTGCTCAACTGTACCTCTGCCAGTTTTATGAGGTTCCGTACGTCTGCAAAAGTAATTTGATCGATTTTTATCTCACCGATCACTAATCGATTGCTGAGTTGGATGATGCCATATTTCTACGAAGCCTATTTAACCGATGTTACGTTTCATAGAAAAACATCTTGTCGATGCTAATAACATTTATCCGATAAATCATCTATTTCATCAAAACTATGAGATTGAAAGCATAATATCATCATCCACTCCGCGGCTTACTGATGCGCACGGGAAGCATATAATCTTCCGCAAGGAATAAACACTGACGCACATAGTATTTTGTTTTCTTACAGGCTTTATTCTGTATTTACTAACAGTACTGTTTAGACGTTTGAGATGCCTTTAAATTCAAGTACAGTAAATCCCTGAATCGAAACCCCAATGGTGATAACATCTTCAAGCCAAAGTCTGCAGTCGCATCTCCCTGTGTTAGAGACTGACAATCTCACGAAAGACAGTCCTAGGCCCTTACGTAGTCCTAGACCGTCCCCCCAAGCACGTGAAAATGACAGATTTGATACGGCGAAACCGTCATTGTGACATAGCTTAGACAATTACAGCCCCTATAAAGTTCCATGAGTGATGAGCTCTATATTTGTGATGGTGTCTTCGACGTTGCATCGGATGACAGTATCCTCTGCTGTCTTCTTGAATGTGCTTTGTGACTGGGAAAGCCGAAGTTGCTTTCTATGGTGCCTTTTTTACTTTCAAACGGACTGTATAGCTTTTTTTGTAAAATTTACCTATCTTCGAATCTAGATTCCCGAAACCACTATTCATTGAGTATGAATTTATCTACCAGCCCAACCCCGCGCAGACCATACAGTAGTTTTATTAGGCTAGATTTTAATCGCACGTCAAAAATATGCATAGCAAAAATTATCACCAAAATCACTTTTTATGTTTTTAGTATTATTTGTTCTTGTTTGTTCAACCTAACCTTTACCGTTACCCTTAACCTAAGCAACCGCAGCATTTTGCCTTTATATTTGCTGTGGAAGTCAGTATTTTTATGTGCAGTTTAATATTTCCCGTTTGATTGTAGATAATTTATTTCTGACGACAGTCGTAATACCAGTCGAATTAAAAAATCGACCAATGAGAACACGATTATTTTCAAAAGCTGTATCACTCGATTTACAATTTGAACGGAATTTGAGGCTGATATTAGAAATGCAAAATATTGCTACAAAGTAACATTCACAAGAATGTCGGACTAAATGTAAAGGTAGATCCAAACATCCAAACATCCTTCAATAGGTTCCTGACGATTATCTTAGAAGGAAGTTTAGAGGCTGGTGATGTTTCTTGTGCAATTTGGATGTGATTGTTGAGACGGCGGGAGATGCTGGAATTGAGATAACGTCAATAAGCTCTTCTGGTGGCCTATGCTAAAACCAAGTAGGCATAATAAGGCCAAGTAATCACTCCGTTTAGGGTTTCTCTAAAATTGACGATTACGAGTTTTATCCGGTTATCGTGACAGTTTGTCGAGTCAGGACAAGTTTTATGGGTTTTTTTTTTTTTACTAGGATTTAACATAGTTGGCTAATATATACACACTTCGGATACACGGCTTCAACCTCCCATGCAACTGCTGGATCAAGCTGAATCGACTCCGGACTGGCAAAGGCCACTGCGCCGAACTTATCCATAAGTGGGGTTAGAGAGACCATCCTTTCTGCTCCTGTGGGGCCATTCAGAGCATGGCCCACCACTCGGACGAATGTCCTATATTCTTATTTGTATCTGTTTATTGCCATAAATTACATGTAAATATTCAGAGAGGTGGTCAGTATAGCAACAGATTCAATGTTATCTTATATCTAAGTAAATCATATATAAGTAAATCATATTTCGATTTATAAATGAAGGAGTTTCTAGTTCTCAAGATATGTATATATATTGGTGTGGTTCTGCCAGCTATATTTTTTTACCTTTAATATGGACTGGAGGGAAGGAATTCATAAATATTTCTTACAAATTGCTATGAACGTGTTGCCTTGTAAAATATGAATCCTCTGAAATATAAAGAAAGGTCGTACAAAAAAATAAAGTAAAACAATAATTTGGAAAAAAGCGTTTGTTTAAATGATCTAAAAAGAAGAAAATAAACTTTAAATTTTATCAAACCCATCAATTAATTACATGACATAATTACATATGATAAGCTTGCTGCGAGATTCACATCTTCTGTCGATTCAATAACATATTCTGTAAATTATATAGGTATATAGATACATCTACACAAGTAAATCTTCAACAAGCTTTTATATCCTAATCAATGGTGTGATGTTATAAATTGATGAGTTTGATTCAATTTAATGTTAATTTTCTTCATTTTAGAGCATTTCAATAAAAACTTTTTTATTTTATTTTACTTTTAATTTATTTTATTTTTTAAGTTCTCGCTGTGTTATTGTACATAAATGTTTCTATTTCTGAGCCTGTTTATTTCATTTAAAGCGTCATTGTTGACTGGTCATCGTCCCGTGATTTAATCAGTATAGTTCTTCAATGACGATACCTTCTAGTACTTAGAACCTTAAAACTATAGAATGGGGCCTATGAAGAGTAATTGTTAGAGATATCACATAATGAAATCTGAATTCAGAAAATAGATATTCCATGCCATTCTATAAAACGCTGTGAGGGATTAGGGAACCTCTGAAGACGTCACATTCAACAAAATCTAATCCAGGGCCAGAATACCTATTTGTCAAGACAAATCAAAACAGCCATCAATAAGCTCAAACTCGAAAGGGTTGCGTCGTTTTGTTACAGAGTTCTGGCCACCTTCTGGCTCCAGCATCAGATCAGCTGATTTTCAAGTCATGGAGCTCCATATCATGACAATATTGAATAGGACCAAAGGACATGTCAAGACGAACCAAACGCGCCCAAACTCGATAGGGTTGCGTCGTTTAATTACAGAGTTCCTACAGCCACCTTCCGGCTCCATCATCAGATCAGCGCCATGTTTATTGTTATACAATTTTGCATATGCACGCAAAATTTCAGTTCAATCGAGAATCGGGATATGGGTCAAATTTGACCTGAAACATTTAACCCGAATTTATATACATACATACAACGTACATTGCAAGTTAAATAAAAACTTTTAAAAATAAACTCCTGTTCAATAATTGTTTTAAGACAAAATGTAAAGCATTTGACGTTTATTTTAATATACCTTGTATACCTTGGACACTATTTACACACATTGATCTAGCCCCAAACTAGGATTCCCTGTATCTTGTGTACTAGATAATGATATACATACTTATATAGATAAATATTATAATTAAATAGATAAACAACCATGACTTGGGTACAAACATCCGTTCTCATCAAACAAATATTTGCCCCTACCGGGACTCGAACCCGGGACCCTTGGCTTCGTAGGCAGGGTCACTGCCGACTCGTCCATTCGGGTCGTCAGTTTGTTTTAAGGTTAAACTATGATTAATATTGTTTGTACCTTCTGTAGGAGTCAGGATGTGGCCACGAAAACTGTTTGCACCTCAGCATTGTCAGAATCGGCTCAGTACTGACTTGCCACAAATTCGGAGTAAGACTCCTTCAAGTCAAGTCAAGCTCAAAACAGTTCAAGTTCCATGTCAAAGTCAGTAGTTTGAATCAGAGTCGACCAGAGGCTGCCAAAATCGTTGTGGTTAGCCTCCTTTGACATTTAATTTGTCCCTAATAATTACCTCTGTGACATGGTCATCGCTCACCCTTAAACATAACAAATTAACCACCAAATTTTATTCCAATCCGTATCACAAATGTTACTCTGATTCCATGTGAAAAATTCGCACAAATAAGTCAGTGACAAATTGAAGATAAGAACGACTTATTCATCCACTTTCTTGGCTGCGCATGATTCATTCGAGAAGATTTTTGTGCCCGTTGGTCAATGGTCGCGTCGCTATGTCAAGGTTCGTTGACCTTTTATCAAACAAACCCATGATATTTGGTTCCTTAGTTTGAAATTATAGAGCAGAAGGTGTACGCGTATGTCTTCCTAATTTGAATAATATGAAGCATTCAATATTTTCGAAAGGGAAATATTTGAATTGTTCAATTCGCTATAGATAACGAACATTGCCTTTATTGATCACTGTTTTGCTTCAAACTACTAACGTGATGATTGCTATTAGGGCACATTCCACCCACTATTATAACTATCAAAAGATAAGATAATGATATCTCACTTTCACGCAATAATGAGACTTAAATACACACAAAATTGCACTGACCACTTACAATTGATTAACACAGAAAACTCGTAATCACTTACCAAAAAGTATAATTGTGCACAAAAGTGTTTTGCCCACCTCATTACTGCCGCCCCCATTCCAACGCTGTCTATTACAGTGACGTCTTAATAAATCAGCGCCATCTATGGAGATAATGATGAGATTTTTTGGCTGTCGCCTTGAAAAGGTGCAATCTCAATTAGGCCGATATCTTTCTCGTTAAATCAGGTGAGTAAACTGGACTTTCTGGAGGTACAGACTTGTGCAAATGTGACCAGGATTCGAATTCGCTAACTCGAACGAAACGATAATTATGGAAATGTGACAGTCAATTCGACAGAAATATTTGGTTTTGCTGTTGATTCCATATTTAAGAAACCAAAATACATAAAACCAATTTATTGTTTATTTACTTTCTTTTTATAAAAAATATATTATATTATGAATCTATCTATCTATCTTTCTATCTATCCAGTCCCCAGCACCCACTGCTGAGTAAAGGCTCCTCTTCAATACGCCATTTATTGTGGTTCTGGGCAACCTGATCCCCTGCGGCCTAGCAGATTTGGCGAATTCATCTGAACATCGGGAGGGTGGTCTGCCTCTAGTTCTACCCACGTCCCTTGGCCACCGTTCCGTCACCATTTTGATACATCTACCGTCATCCTTCCTGGCCAAGTGTCCCGCCCATATCCACTTTAACCTTGCTCGCATACTCACATCTACAACCTTGGTGCGTCGTCATATCTCGACGTTGGGTATGTGATCGCGAAGGGAGATTCCGAGCAGAGCACTCTCCATTGCCAAAGGGCAAGTAATCCGTGTAGTACAGAGGTACTACACGGATTTTATACATAAATAAACGATATCCTAAGTAATATATTTATTTTAAACAGTACTGCCGCTAGAAAATGAATCGCCAACGATATCATTTTATTACTTTAACTATTTTTGATACCATTTTTCATCTCGCCGGTACCAGCAAGGCAATAATGTAAAACATCCATTCGTACACTAACGAGGTACATTTCTTTCTTTCTCTCTTAAATAAATACGCTTAAATATTGCCCTGACCATTGATATAGTATCTCAATACGCAGCTCTTTGATATTTATGTGTTTGTGAAGATACCGCAGCCTTTTGATGAGGTGTGGAAAGTTGGATAAAGACGATTTTGATAAAGAGAAATATGTTTGAGGGCAAATTATTTGAAGCATGAAACTAAAACTGATTATATTCATTCCACGGTTTAGCAAAGGACTTCCAGTTATCGAGCCCACACATCTCTAGCTAAAACTAGATTGACTTGTCCAGGTCGATCGTCATTAACTTATCGAATTGAAATGATTTGTTGCTTGTCACCACCACTGTCCACATATAAGGTACACGCACTGTTGGAAGAAAATCAACTGTAATTGAATGAGTGTATGTTGTATGTTTTGCGGCAAATTTCATCGCGTCAGAATCGGACCGGAGTTCTGGTTAAAAGAACCAATTATATTTTTAAATGGTTTGTTTTCGGTGCCTTCTTCGCGGGTAGTTCTGTGCGTTTATTACGTGGACTCGTTGTTAATTGGTAGACGTTTTTGAATGGGTGCAGTTAAATAATACTACACACATACAAAAAAGCGTTACGTCTTTTCCCATAGGAGGTGGCAGAGGCACAGTTGGCAAATAATAACATTGACGATTCGTTTCAATTAAACTTAGTACTGATAGAGCGTATTTCCACCAACATCTAAACATCTGACAACATGTTAACTAGAAACAGAGACGTCATTCTTGAACTAGATATTCAAAAATATACAAAAGGGTTATAACATTTTTATACAGAGACTGGCTTGGACTTGAAAAATCTGGATTTTTGCGGTCAGTGATACAACTGGTGTCAATCAACAGAGTCAATTATTAAAAACAAACAATATGTACTTATGACTCCGTAAATGATATACATGTATATCATTTACGGAGTATGTAATAGCAGGAATTTAGAATTTGAAAATCGAATATAAAGTGAGCTAAATTTTTATTTATTTTTATGTGCCCAATAACTGCCTCGGCCGCCCACCGATAAACATAATACCTTGGACATATAATACTTTACACACATTGATCTAGCCCCAAACTGGGATTCCCCGTATCTTGGGTACTAGACAACGATACACATACTTATACAGATAAATATTATACTTAGATAGATAAATAACCATGACCAGGCAAACATCCGTTGTCATCAAACAAATATTTGCCCCCACCGTGGATCGAACCCGGGACCCTTGGCTTCGTAGGCAGGGTCACTGTCGACTCGGCCGTTCGGGTCGTCTATCATTATGCTGGTCGTAACGTGCGGTTTTCGGACGCAGTAAAGAGGGTTTATGATACGTGTGTAGATAAAAACATTAACGTAACTACCTACCAGCCTCTATCTTGATTTACTTACATTTGCATAAACCAACGGTCACTATTGAAAGAACGGTAGCAGTCATAAAATATTGTCCAAACTACCGAAATTAGTCAGTCCCTAAACAAACTAAACTAATTATGTGAACTCATTTGGTTATGAAATGTACGGAACTGATTCTTGAGAATTGACGCCAACCTTTGTGTATTTGACTACAGATTTTGATTAGTATGTCGAAGTTGCTCCTGAGTACATTGTAAACAAATCATATATACATTCTCATCCTAATTTCATTTTCTGGATGATATCTCTTATTAGAGATAAGCTTGCCGTTATACACTATTTCTATGTAAGTCTTGTTGTGTGCGTATTATTTGTGTACGATAAAGAAACAACACAAACTGACATATTTATATGCAGCCACATACATTGCTTCTGGCCCCACACTAGGATACCCTGTGTCGTGGGAGCCAGAAACACCGACATCACACACATATAAACATCTAAAACCTAGGCTTTTTATACGGAGGTATGAGTAAGTAAATGTTAACAATCTATGTATCTATCCCTTGGGTGTACTTGTGAGTCTGCCACCAAATATTAGAAAATGCGTAAAATATGTTTTGTATTATTATTGGCCATGTGAGCGAAGCGCCTCGGTGCCAGGATTGGGTAAAATGCTTTCGTATGTCCAGATGTTTATCCGTATGTTATCCTATACAGGGCGCATTTCTCAACTGATTAATCTGAATTTTTGTGAGCATGAATTCAATAGATTTTTTTGTTGATTCAGTTTTGGAAATTTATCAAAACGGCGGAGATGTGGGGGTTTTAAAATTTCAAAAAACCGCTGCAGTCCAAACAGCTCGACGGATTTTAACAAAGAGGTGTCGTTTGGTTTGTAGAGACCGTGAGAGTAACAGGCTAAATAATTTTAGTAAAAAGTCAAAAGGTTGGGTTTAGAACCGCAAAATATAGCTTACAAAGTTATTGGTGCGGCTAATTTCATACTCCATGAACGTAACCAGGTGCATTCATAAGTTTGTATGTGTTATTAAAAGAAAGTGGCACTCGCAAGATCTACAGCTCACAGAGCCAATCGTATCTAGTGTTCACTTAGCTATATCAACATTTGATATTTCTTACCAGATTAGGAGAGAGCGAGCGAGACAGCGAGCATTGTAGATACCGCTGTCTCGCTCACTCGCAAGGTAGTTACTACAGTACGATTACTTTAACTTTACCGCTTAACACTTCTCGATCTTAAAGTAACCAAGATGTTCTGGAAACTTGAAATTTGGCATGAAGAGTGTGCTAAGAGTTAAATCTGAAAACAGTTAAAGATTAAAAAAAACAAAAGGCCGACAAGTGTCGAGCGGTAAAGTTAAAATAATAGTACTCACTGTCTCGCTCACTTGCTAGATAGTTACGCTCGCTACCTCGCTCACACACTCACGTGACACACAGCCTATGGAATTACACTCATATATTAAATAGTGGCAAATAAAAGTATCAAACTTTTCCATAAAGGCACTCACGTTTATTAATTGTATCGTCTCATCAATATATTAAGATTTATTTAAAGTATAAAAATGTAACCATGTAAAAATATCCTTACAAAACTGATAACAACATCGTTTTACATACAATTGTACTTTTGTCCGTAGTAGAACCACCATGGTATGGCGGTCCGGTCACGTGATCAAACATCGCTACGTCATCAAGCCTTTACAACCAGTAATATAAGTGAGCAAAAATAGCCTAGTCTCCAACTTTAATGTGTCGTGTATTGAAAAATACCGCAACAAGATATATAAAACGAAGTTTTAGTTGTTAGGTCATATAATTTCTCAAGTATAACGACAATTGGTATGTCAAAAATGAGAGTTCCGCGGTCTATTGGGTTTCACGGTTGCTTCTCACGCAGGATATGCGCAGGTTCGAGTCCTGACCATGTACCAAAGGTGAGTAATTTATTATAAGCACAATATATATTAGTGGAAGAGGGGGAGAGAGGCCTCTGCCCAGCAGTGATGGGGCATGATGAGCTTGTAATTATAATAATAATATTATACGGACGATGTAACGGTGACGGAAAACATCGTGAGGAAGCTTTTATTATCCACTAGCTGCGGCGGTGGGCTAGCCCTCTGTCACGCAAAAACGTGGGCACAACTGTGCCTCTGCCACCCCGTATGGGAAAAGGCGTGACGCTATGTTATGTTAAGTATTTTAACCAACATGTATCATAAAATACCCTAGCCTAGTCCACCGTTAGAAGTGGCAACTCAATTATGACGTAGAGCGGATAATGACAGGACTTGACCGCTAAACCTGTATGGTTAAACTATGCTTTTGTCAATGTTTGAGTGAAAGTGTTATATACTAGAAAAAAGTCTAGAGGAAAGGGTTTCATATGAAACCTTTGAGCATTGATGATAGGAATGTACATTGTTCACATATTAGTGGAGCTAATAATAAAAAATAAATGAACAAACAAATTTCATAACGAAAACATGTAACAAATATTTAAGTACAAAACTTTAAATAATTTAGTTACGTAAACTAAAACTTTACACATTTACATACATATAACTTAAGTTTATAGTTACAGATATGACTCATTACAACTTCCACTAGATCTAAAGCAATAAATACTTAAAAACTCTTTTTAAACAAATCACTTATCAAAATATACACCAAAATTGTATATTTTAATTTTGAGCGTCGTTTGAACTGGCCTTATGTCCCATTCGAGAATTCTCTAAAATTGGTAATTTCATAGCACTGGCATACATTTCGTGTAACTGGCATTGTATTACTCTCTATGCTATTTAAAAGAACCTATTTACATGTAAGAAATATTAAATATGGTAGCAATAATTCAGGTAAACTTAAAGAAAGAAGGAATGTAAGGACCTTAAAAATACTGTATGGCAGAGTATTTTAGAGAACAATTTCTATTAAACTAAGTAAACCTAACACATAATTGAAACAAAGAGAAGAAATGGCTAAAAAACTGACTCGCGGTACTAAAAATATTTGTTTTATCCAGTCAATGGGAGTTCTTCGGGTCTTTTAGGAACCAGACTTAGATCTAGTGGATTTTTCATGATATCTTTCCCATCTTCATTCAGATCAATGCTCAGCTCAGGTTCGGAGTCGCTGGGCTCATCGTGCTTCGGACTTCTGAACAGAACCGCCGATTTGATGGAAAGATCTATTGGCTGGTCTTGCTCTATGGCGATCCCTCCAACAGCAGGTGAATGCAGGACTGAATCCCCGCCATTCCGGTTCTGCCAAGCCGATGCTAGACCTGATGGCACCGATCGTGAATTACTGACGTTGTTCAAAGCCGGTACGTAAGTTCCATTCCGTGGCGAATAACCGCTCGAGAGTGGGGTAGAAGATGGAGTCCCAAATGGCGAGGGGGGAAGTGTGACAGAGATAGCTGAAGGTTTTCGCTTTCTGTCTTTAGCTGGCTGCCGAATTGCATTAAGTCTTACATCCTTTTCACTTGACGGTGAGGAAGCGGGACGGAATATGCTCAGTCCACTTGTGCTTCGTGAACTATTATCATCCTCTGGATCGGCTGATGAAGCTCCGGAATCGGAAGGAGAAGCGCTGTGTCGAGTGACGTCTTCAGTAAAAGGATTCTTCTCGTGTTTGTAGTATTCTGCTAAAGCAGGTGGTAAAATATTTGTGGGGATGAATGTAGGGTTCATTGAGGAGTTGAAGGCGGGCGGTGATTTACTGGACTGGTGGTTTAGTTGGTGCATGTGGTGTTGCTGCTGTTCCTGCAGCAAGCAGTGGATCTTGAACCAGTTGGATCTTCTGCCATACCGCGAACCAGACTTGGACATACCGACCAGCAGACACTTCCGTAGTCTGCAAGCCTTGCACGCGGTCCGATTCTTCTTGTTGATAACGCACTCCCCGTTGTTCTTGCATTCTGATATCGAAGACAAGTTATTGTAGGTCCGGCCGAAGAACGACTGAAACAAACGAAAAAGGAAGGTTAGCTTTTATTTTTTATAATTGTGCTTCACGTAACGCGAAGTAAAAGGTCGTAAAAGGCATTACAATAATTACATGGAAATTGGAATTTGGCTGAGCGGAGTTCTCGGACAATTATCGTATGCTAAACTGGCATTTCCAATTTCGTGTAAATAATAATTTCAAGTAAAATATTGACAAATTTTGGTCAACATCGCATAAGGAATAGCAATTTATCGGCGATACGGCCGAGCAGGATCGTTCCTTGAACAATCGATTCAGGTTATCCGATTTCGACATCGATAGTGGTTCGAATTAAAAGTAACATTTTTCAAAAAGTCATCGTAAAGTACGCTGCTGGTATTCAAATCTGGGTCATTATGGAGAAGGTTGTATCTCACACTTAATATTACAGAAATATGGTCGATTTTGACGTAAGAAATGGGACTTTTCTTGAATATTAAATAAATTGTGATGCCGCCCCGCTGAGAGGCGTCCGGGGCCTCTTCTTACCCAATTAATACCATACAAAAGCGTAAAATATGTGATTCTGTTACAATTTCCTTTTGGATTGGGTCCGCGGCTGGTCACTTTTTGCGATAAACAAGGATTGGCTTTATCAGTTTTTGGATTATATTCATATTTTGTAACATATTTACATTCATTTAACACGAAACGAGCCCTCTGTGAGAGGTTTTATCCTGGGAAGTTATTTTTATCTTACTCACTACAATTACCTCAAAGTACATTGTGTTACCAAGTTGAAACTGTAACATCAGATTTGCAAATGCGTACAACTTAAGTTACGTAGGTAATATAGTCTGAGGTTAACAGCCACTTATTTCTGCGAACTACGTAAATATTGTGCATTCGTCATAAATGAGAAATGCGAGATGATTCCGCAAACGCTTAAGTATGACTCACTTAGATTAGAAATTTGAGATAAATTACTCCTCTTTATGGGTGCGGATCAGAGCTAAAGATACTTTCCTACAAACTCGCGTCATATTCTTCAAAACAGCCTTTATGACAACGCAATAAGAATCAATCCTGAAAGACTAAATAGATGTTTTTGTTCTTAAGGTTTTCTTAATTGAGCGGCGTTTGCTCTCAATGCGTGGAACGAGGAAAAGTTATCGCTTATCGACTAGCTTCTAAGTCGTTGTAGCAAGGCCTACTATGAACTGTTTTACTTTAAATGATTTGCTAGTAGTCTAGATGAGTGTACGTGACATGAGTATGTCGTTTTGCAGGATAATAGAGTAACAATATCGTCTCGGATTCTGAACATTTCGCTAACAAGGCATTAACATCCAGATGTAAGATTTAGATAGGCTATTTCCGCTGTTCTCTTTTATCTATGTGGACTATTACATTATATAAACGTGCATCGTTTTTCTGGCCTTCGGTCATCGGTGAGAGAGACACTTTACTCCCGGCTACAACTTAAAAGTTTATTAACCTTTCGAGCCCTGGACCTGGTGATGAGGCAATGCGATTTGGAACCTCATGCCATTTCAATAACGTTCAAAACCGGCATAGTGGCACCACAGTGGCGTCACCAGGGCTTAAGGGGTTAATTAAGGCCGTTAAGATAGAACGCGAGTTAGCGCACACTTTGAGTCAACTTTGATAATAAAAAATGGGAAATATTAAACTGCACATCAAAAATACTGATTTCCACAGCGAATATCAGGGCAAAATGCTGCGGTAGCTTAGGTGAAGTAAAGGTAAAGGGGTGAGCGAAGCGAAGCCCCCTTTATCCTTCGTGTTAGGTTGAACATGCAAGAACAACAAAAAATGGGATGTCAAAAAGATTACCGAAATTCCTGAAGAAACAATCGCTTTCTAGATCTTTCTGTATATTTTTTTGAAGGGATCATCGAAAATGTTGTTATCTTCCAGTACAGCCCTATCCACCTGCATTTCTGAAGTGCAGCTCACTTCAATCTAGAATCTAGATGATATTTACCTACTCAGCAGATACAAGTAGGCAAATCTATGCAAATCAGTCGAGAACCTTCCATCTCAGACTCAATTTCAACAACCGTGGGAAACAACACCCCGCCCACATTGAGCAACCTGGTAAATTCGACTATAGAATTGATCTCTCATTCGCTCTGGTTACTTTACACAAGTCTGGGGTTAAAGTATTAACCCACAGACTATATGAATAGGTTATATACTGTAAATACCAGTGACATTTGTCATACAAGTAATATTTTGTATTTCTCGGCTAGGAAACCTCAGATTGTTGGAATGCTATTACTATTGGTATCACATTGCAAGATGAGAAGCAGATGATTGTGTAAAGTATCCGTTACTATCTTAGATATAAGTACGAGTCTCTTGATATTTATTGGAAGCCGTTTCACAAAATTGTTCATGTTATTAGATGACAGTAAAATGACAAGTTTTAGATCACAAGCTGACGTCGATGACCTCTGTGGCGCAACGGTTGTGGCTCGGCCTACCTTGCGAGAGGTCCCGGGTTCGATAAATGGGGATAAAGGAAAATAAAAAAAAACTCTATGACATCGCTTCCCACGATACAGGTTATCCTAGTTTGGGGCCAGAAGCAATGTGTGTGCCTGTATGTAAATGTTTATGTTTGTAGCTTCCTTTAAGACGCATGGTAAAGTCACATTCAGTCAAATGACAATCTTTAAAACGTTATATTTCCTAAAGGAGACTTTTCCTTAAGCTCAAAAATATATGTTAAGACTAGATCGCTTTTCTTTAATATGATTATTTGAAAACATCATATGTGAATGGGAACTACAGGAAATAAATAAAAATAAAATAGTTGTTTTTGACCTAAAACTTGATATTTCTTGGGACCTAAAAATAATATTGACATGTTTCTTGCGTTAAAAATAGTTTTACAAAATATCTTAAAACTGTGTGTTTGAAATTCAGAAATAATCAGTGGTTTGAAGTAAAAACTGAAAACACACCAACATACATCTGGCCGAGACGGGCTATGGATGGGTGTCCGTTCTATGTGGCATTTGTTTCGGACGCTTCCGTGTTTCTGAAGACACGTTAGGCTGTAGGTCCCGGCTACTAACGCTACTCGGTGGTAGTAGTCGTAAAGCTGGTCAGAGGCCCTAATAGGGCACCTTGATAACTTCTGACAGTCGAGTTGGCCACAAGCCCGAAGCCTCTACATCAATCCGCACTGAGCCAGCGTGGTGGAGTATGGCACAATCTTACTCGTATCTGGGTAGAGGCCCTTGCACCTCGGTGGGGTCGCTAATGGACTACATTTGACGACCCGAATGGCCGAGTCGGCAGTGAAGGGTCACTGCCGACTCGGCCATTCGGGTCGTCAAATGTAGTCCAAATGTAGGCAGGGGCCTACGAAGCCAAGGGTCCCGGGTTCGAGTCCCGGTGGGGGCAAATATTTGTTTGATGAGAACGCATGTTTGTACCCTAGTCATGGTTGTTTATCTATCTAAGTATAATATTGGTGCTTACCTATGAAATTGGCGAATTTTTCTTACAGATTCAGGAGTTCATAATTCGAGTAATTCATTAGCTGTTTCCAATATTTTTTTAATTGTTTTAAAATTAATTTCAATATTTTACATCTACTTATTCAATTTTCTTTTAATTTTCAGTTTGATAACTAAAATGTTATCTTCAAAATCAGTGCCTCCTAATGTCATCCATTTTCATGATAATATTAGTATTTTTTTTTACAGCTGACACTTTCAAGAATTATATAAAATTTTCTGTTAGCTAAATGTTGTCTCATTCATACACACAAAGTTTATAAAATTAGGATCTGTCATTCCTAAAAAAAATGCAAAAATGTTTTTACTGAAAATTGAGTTAACTTCAATTTCTCCGTACAAAACGCCAATTTCATATGTAAGGACCTAATATTTATCTAAATAAGAATGTGTTTCGTTGTCTAGTACCTAAATACAGGAAATCTTAGTTTGGGGCTAGATTAATGTGTGTAAATAGTGTGCAAGGTATTTTTATTATTATTACATTTATTTTACTTATAATTAACTGAATGTATATTACTTTTAAAATATATTCTAAATATGTCATAATTATTATTTATGAGTGTTAATATTGGATCTCACGTTTACTTTAATTAACTCCTGTGTATATAAATAGTCGGTTTACAACTAGAATTGAAATTGAAATACCTGTTGTATAGACCTTAATAAATAAAAATAGACTGTTTAAAAGTGGACGCAACTTTGCCTCTGCCACCCTATTTAGGAAGAGGCGTGATGATATGGTTTGTTTTTGACAGATATCTGACTGTCGCAGCGCCTTAAGTGACTTCACTTGATGAGATCGATCTGGGCAACAACTTTGCCAAACGATTTCAAGAACACACCAATTGTCTCCTGCGCCCATTACGAAGAAGTACGAAGTAAATTACACGAAGCATCATTCTACTAATGTACGACGAGTGTCTGCAAGTGCCACGGTCATTTTGCTGGTTCTCAGGCCATTTGTGACGCCTAGGCTACGACTCTTTCATTGTGACGAGATGAACGGGAAGCGGGGCGGAATCGTAAGAGATGATTCTTTGAAATATTGTGTGTAGTTGAATATTTATTGTTAGTTTTGCAACCAAGTTATTACGAGGGCGTAAATCTATGGTTTGTTTCAAAACAAAGGCTTGTGTTAAACAAACTATTACCAAAAAAAAAACAAAAATTTACTACCAATAAATTCGAAATTGCCAGAATTAGTTAATGATCACCAAATTGTGTTTGTATAAATCATCACCAAGCTTCTTTTTATGTTTTGTGTACTTAAGTTTATGTTTTAAGTATTTTTTATTGTTCTTACATGTTCAACCTAACGCGAAGAATAAAGGGAGCATTACCTAAGCTACCGCAGTATTTTGACCTGATATTTTCTGCAAATTTTGGTGAACATAACCTAACCATTTTGGGTAAGGAAAAAATATTTTGGTGATCATTATATGTGTTGCCAAAAGCAAATAGTGCTGCGTTATGATAAATTATGCAAAAGACTTGAAAGATGATATATAGACATAAGTATAAGGTAATATAAAGATGAGGAGGGAATGAAATAGAATTTTTCTTTCTCTTGTGCCTCAAAAGGAACTACTGAGCATAAAAGGGAATGAACATGTGCATTCCCTTTTATGCTCATAACAATTATTGTTATGTAGCATGTAGTATAGTGTCCGCAGCACAGTATATCACTGGGTGTAGTATAATATAACTCATCCTTTGCTTTATCAAACTCTCCGTCAGAGAAAAAAGGCGATATCGTTTTGCTCCGCTCCGCTTATTACTCACCGCAAAGGCTTATTGAAATCGCCATTGCCTCCAGGCAATACGTGCCTCCGTGCTGGTAGCGAACGGGGAGTCGCTCACGATCATCACTGTGACCTATATACTATTTGTTTTTGTTTAGTTTTTATCCGATGTTCTAGTGAATGATTCAGCTGGGACTTATGCGTGAGTGTGACCTTACGGGAATTGAGGTACCTATATGGCTTTCGGACTATATGGATTATATGATTTTTTATACTAAATCATTATGAAATCTGTTAAGGCTGAAGTATATATGTTATCAAAGGCCACAGCTGTCCTGAATTGCGGCCCCTTGAGTGGCAGAAATAACTAAATAATAAATGACAGGAGAAGATATTACTTAAACATAAACATTTACATACAGGCACATGCATTGCTTCTGGCCCCACGCTAGGGTACCCTTTGTTATGGGAACCAGAAACAGCGACGCTACACACATGTATACAACCAAGACCTGTTTTTTTTATTTACCCCAGCCGGGTATGAACCCGGGACATCTCGCATGGTAGGCTGAGGAACAACCGCTGCGCCACAGAGGTCGTCAAATAGTTACTAGTTTAATTTGGCTAGTATTTCATCGCACATCAAAAATACTGATTTTCACAGAAAAAAGGATCATCAAAAATACTTTTTATGTTTTAAGTATTTTTGTTTTTCTTACATGTTCAACCTAATACGAAGGATATAGGGGGCTTCGCTTCGCTCACTCCCTTTACCCTTCACCTAAGCTACCGCAGAATTTTGCCCTGATATTTGGTGTGCAAATCAATATTATTGATGTGCAGTTTAATATTTCCCGTTTTATTCCTACGTTAGATGGTAGAGGTATATAAATAAAACCCAGAGGGTTCTGAGACGTAGTAGTCTAGGAAATACTAATGAAGTCATTTGTTGAATCGTGTATTGCAAAATAAATAAATGAGTCAACATTACAAAAAGTGGTTCAACTATTTATGAGATCACACTCACCTAACATCCTATAAGTATGACTAATTGACAGGCACAGATTGTATTTACTCAGTTTATGATTACGTATATACCTACCTACTGTCAAGTTTATAGGCCGATAGTCCTGAGAAAATGTGAAATAAACACATTTTGATTTAATTATTAAACGAAAAAAAACCGGTCAAGTGCGAGTCTAAATCGCGCACGAAGGGTTCCGTACCACCGTTCAATGGAAGCGATGGTGTGGAGTGAATAGTTTGGATTTTACACAGCAAAATATTGTTTACAAAGTTATTGGTGCGGTTACTTTCAAACTCCATGTACGTAACCATGTGCATCCATAAGTTTGTATGTGGTATTGATAGAATTGTTGTATGGGAGCCCCCTTAAATATTTCTTTTATCCAGCTTTTTAGTATTAGTTGTTATAGCGGCAACATAAATACATAATCTGTGAAAATTTCAACTCTCTAGCTAGCTAGGTTCTTGAGATACAGCCTGGTGACAGACGGATGGACGGACGGACGGACGGACAGCGGAGTCTTAGTAAAAAATGGTCAAGTGCGGTTCGGACTTGCACAATAAGGGTTCCGTACCATCAAAAAACAAACTCAAAACTTAAATCATTTATTGCAAGTAGGCAAAATAATGCATTTTTACAAGCCAAACACTTACTTAAGTCTCATATACATGGAAAAAAATAAATCAACTAAACTAATGAGTACATAACTGATTATGATTTGAGTTTGAAAAAGGAAATTTCCCCTTCAAGTGATGATTCATTGCTGACTTTCGCACAGGAAAGTATCGTAAAAAAAAACAAAAAAAGTAGCACATTAACGTCCCCGCCGAGGGGCACAGGCCTTTGCCCGGATGCGAGTAAGATTAAGCCATACTCAAACACGCTGGCTCAGGGCGGATTGAAAACAAAAAAAAACTTGGCTTTTGATACCAGTCACCGATTGCGGTTTGGTAACTCGCAGGGGCAGGGATATTTAAACCAGGTCTTTTGTATGGAGCCCTTTTAATTTATAAAATCTCGTGCTGTCCATTCAAAGAAATAGTGATTCTGTGTCATTTTTAGAACACTGGACATATTACGGTTCATAAGATCCAGCCCGGTGACGGCCAGACAGACGGACGGACGGACAGCGAAGGCTTAGTCGGTTGTGGCTCTGCGTACCATGCGAGAGGTCCCTGGTTCAATCCCCGCCTGGGGATAGGGAAAAAAAATCCAGGTCTTGGATGTTTATATGTCGCTGTGTCTGGTTCCCTTGACACAGGGTATCCTAGAGTGGGGCCAGAAGCGATGTTTGTGCCTGTATGTAAATGTTATAATATGTTAATAAGATAGATAGATAGATAATTCATTTATTCATTGTATGGTACAAACACAAAAACATTTTTGGTTATTAACAACGACAAACAACCACCAAAAAAACCACACAAAATTAATTATGACAAAAACATCAAAGAAATGAAAATCATAATAGGGTCCCGTTTGGAACCCTTCGGGTACGGAACCCTAAGAATGACGTCAACTTTTCCCACACGGGGTGAAGAGGCAAAACTGCGCCTACGGTCAGCCAGTTATTGAATTTGGGCTATCCCATTTCCCCCTCAAATAAGATGGTATAAGGCTTATCGCACACTACTAACATAATCTGACGTCAAACGTCGTCGACCAATTGGGCCGTGTGCGAATGTTGTATATCGGCTATTGTGAACGCTTAGGATATACTTATCAAACTCGAGTGGCCGATAAGTAGCCCCGTGTGTGACAGGCCTGAGGTAGTCCCGTCTACCTCAGGCCTGTCACAGACGGGGCTACTTATGAGGATTGGACACAGGGGTATGCTAGTGTAGGGATGGAAGCAACGCATGTGCTTATGTAAATGTAATAAAATAAAAACCAGTCAAGTACGAGTCTGACTCGCGCACGAAGGGTTCCGTATCACCGTACAATGGAAGGGATGGTGTGATGTGGTGTGAGTGTGAATAGTTTGGATTTTACATAGCAAAACGTTGTTTACAAAGTTATTGATGCGGCTACTTTCACACTCCATGTACGTAACCAGGTGCATTCATAAGTTTGTACTTGTATTGAAAGAATTGTTGTATGGGAGCCCTTTAAATTTTTTTTTTCTGTTTCTTTTATTTGTTGTTATAGCAGCAACAGAAAGACATAATCTGTAAAAAAAATCCTCTGTCTAACTATCACGGTTCATGAGATACAGCCTGGTGACAGACGGACGGACGGACAGAAGAGGCTTAGTAATAGGGTCCCGTTTGGTACCCTTCGGGTACGGAACCCTAAGAAGGCATTGTATATTTTTACATCAGCGACGATGGCTTGACCTTCCCTTCATCAATCAGTGCGTCAGACACTTTTATTTCCATATACGGTGTCAGAAGCACAGATCGACGCCCATGCTTAGCTAAAATTTATGGATAATATTTCCCATAAATTTTAGCAAAACGTGGGCTAAACTGCACATCAAATATACTGTTTTGCACAGCAAATATCAGGGCAAAATGCTGCGGTAGCTTAGGTGAAGGGTAAAGGGGGTGAGCGAAGCGAAGCGCCCTTAATCCTTCGTGTAAGGTTGAACATGTAAGAACGACAAAAATACTTAAAACATTAACTTAAGTACACATAAAATATTTAAAACATAAAAAGTGTTCGTTTTTGCTGTGCAAATCAGTATTTTTGATGTGCGATTAAATACTAGCCAAAATTGATCACCATTCTTGTTTCGGATGACATGTTAAGCTGTAGGTCCCGGCTAATATCGCTACTTGGTGGTAGTAGTCGTAAAGCTGGTCAGAGGCCCTAATAGGGCAGCTTGATAACTTCTGACTGACGGAATGGCCGAAAGCCGACCGACACCCCTCTATCAACCCGCACTGAGCCAGCGTCGTGGAGAATGGCTCAATGTTACCCGTGTCTCTGTAAAGACAATCTCTTTGGCGCTGCGGTTGTGGCTCTGCCTACACTGCGAGAGGTCCCGTGTTCGACCCCCGGCCCGGGACACAGAAACCCAGGTCTTTTGATATGTACAACTCTTTGGCGTTGAGGTTCGAGGATCTGCCTTCCGAGTAGTTCCTAGCAACAGGTCCCGGGTTCGAATCTCGGCTGGGGTGGAAGAAATAATACCAAGGTTTTGGATGTTAAACTCTTGGCTGATACTATTTCCGATGACACAGGGTATCCTGGTGTGTGTGTGTTTACAAATGTTTATATATAAATATTTATGTTTTATGTGATATACCAGCCCATCGCCGCCGCTCTACATACATAACTTTAAATTAGTACAAGTTCACAGTTTCTTCTTTCTTGTTTTAATAGTTTGAAAAAACATTGGTCTTGTAAGTCAAAAATAAGAAATTTCTTTTAAAACTTCAAAGAAAAAGAAAATTCTTTATCAATAATCTCCAAAATTATTATTTTTATTAAACCGGTTGAAATTATAGGTATAATATACATAAGTACAGTACGGCTACAATATCTTTGCAGCACGATGCAATACAATAGCCTTAGAGCGCCTTAATGATGTCAACAAGTCACAATAACCTAGCGTCAAGTCTTTTCCCATACACAGTTATTAAAGGCGTATTTATATTTAATTGTTTATCAAATTGAGTAAAACTATTTATCCCAAAAAAAAAATGTTCACCAAAATTTTACACCCTATTTTGTACTTAACTACCTCCTCGGTCGCCTCGCTCCGCTCCACTTTGCTTCGGCGCCAGATTGTATTGTAAAGTTGTGGTCTAACAAACCTAACATTAGCAATCGAACAGAAAGTGACTTAGCAACCAATACGGTACTGTTAACTACATTTGGTGAACATTTAACATAAATGGGAGTCAAAAATTGCATTGCCAAACAATAATAATAATAATAATAATAATAATAATAATAATAATAATAATAATAATAATAATAATAATAATAATAATAATAATAATAATAATAATACCTTGGACACTATTTACACACATTGATCTAGCCCCAAACTAGGATTCCCTGTATCTTGGGTACTAGACAACGATACACATACTTGTTTAGATAAATATTATACTTAGATAGATAAACAACCATGAATAGGGTACAAACATCCGTTCTCATCAAACAAATATTTGCCCCCACCGGGACTCGAATCCAGGATCCTTGGCTTCGTAGGAAGGGTCACTGCCGACTCGGCCATTCGGATCGTCGATATATATTGGTGCACTTATGAAATACTCCGTTTCAACTGACAGGGGGCTAGCCGAAGATATGCCGGCTCCCTCCAGCATTAAAACGAAGTCTGTCGCACTAATATTGTCACCATGTTGTAGTTATCATGATCTCCAGGTCAAGTGTGTGGGCGCTAGACATCTGGGTTATGGTACGACACGCTTGTTCACTGATTTCCAAGATATCGCGTTTTGTTTCGTCGTGTTACGTTTTCGTCGGAAACGGTGTTGATCTAATTATTGATATTCGTGTGGGACACCTTCGAAATGTTGAAATGCAACAAAACATGTTGTCCATCGTTCTGGGACGCGATTAAGAGCATGTAGTTTTGAAGATTTTTGTAGTAGTAAAGGAGTTATGAAGACACAAACATATTTTGTGAGACTTTAAACTAAGTGAAAGTAAGATACAAGTTGACAGTTACGTCTCTTCTTCAACAGTCATGTGTTTTTAAGAACCCGAATGGCCAAGTCGGCAGTGATCCTGCCTACGAAGCCAAGGGTCCCTGATTCGAGTCTCGGTGGGGGCAAATATGTGTTTGATGAGAGCGGATGTTTGTACCCTAGCCATGGTTGTTTATCTACCTAAGTATAATATTTCTATATAAGTTGTGTATCGTTGTCTAGTATCCAAGATACAGTGAATCCTAGTTTTGGGCTAGATCAATGTGTGTAAATAGTGTCCAAGGTATTATTATTATTTATTTGTATAACTTTCCAGCGCAACCTAAAACAAAGCCCACTTCATGATACTATTTCCCTTGATGCCTTGGTTTGATGGAAGAAATCTCTTTTTAGAGAAGATCGCCTCAGTAAATGCATTTTCTTTTACTGTACTACTGAACTACAAGTATGCAATAAAGAATTATGAAAGCCAACCAATCAACAACCACCACTGGGTGACAATGGCAACAAATCATCGATTATCCCTCGATTATACATTTTTATATTCAATTTCGTTAATTACGTAATGGCGTCACGCGTGTGGCTCGGAACGAGGGTTTTATGTTCTGTCGAAGAATATAAACAGCACTAAAGTTAATGAACGCACAACGTAAAAATATGATTTGACGATGTGGGACTCGCGTGGGCGGCGGGCCTGATTGGGCGAACGGGCTTAAGCGACATGGAAGAAAAGAAAAAAAACAAGTGGAATTATTTTAAAAATAAATAACCAGACTGCATTTTGTATCTTTCAGTTTCTTTTGTATTTGACGACGACCCGAATGGCCGAGTCGGCAAATATCTGTTTGATGAGTACGAATGTTTGTACCCTAGTCATGGTTGCTTATTTATCTATGTATAATATTTATCTATATGAGTATGTGTATCGTTGTCTAGTACCCAAGATACAGCGAATGCTAGTTTGGGGCTAGATCAATGTTTGTAAATAGTGTCCACGGTATTATTTATTAATGAAACTCTTTATTCTGATACCCCACGCGATATGATTGAAAAGAATGATTAAGACATATTTTGTGCCACATATAAGACATTATATGTGGCACAAAATCAGCCATTTTTATTTTTATTTTTTTATATACCCAATGTCACTCTCACAGTTTCGACAAATCTAACGAAACCTTTCAGGCTAAAATTTATCAAGCCGTTTGAGCTACAGAGCGTGCCAGAGAAATATACAAACATAAAATCGGAAAACGTGACCCTCCTTCCGGCGCAGTCGGGTAAAAATACTGTCAATTTACCCATACGGCTGGCAGAGGCACAGTTCGCCCACGTTTAGTTAGTCATTTAACAATTTTGTTTTGTGAGACAAGGAGCTAATTTCCGGTTGGATATGTGTAACAGTAGTTAATGTGACTGCTACATAATTGAGGGTATTTATACTCGCGGCGAGTTTCATAATAATATCACTCGAGAGTTTTAATGCCTAATTATGTACAGTTACATACACTAGTTTATCTACACACATATCATAAGCTCTCTTTGATGTCTTCAGGAACCGCATGTTTGACCGGCATTGTGGCTCTGCAGTTATTTAGCTTGTTCTGTAGTACCAACTTCACAGACAAACTAGGGGCGGGCGTCGGCGTTCGAAAGTTGAGTGTCATAATATGTAGAAAAACTACACATTATGGTCATAATGTGTAATTTTTCAGATAGGAAATGAGTTTTTACCAAGTAGTTTAACATTATGCTGATCGTAACGTGCGGTTTTTGTACGCAGTTAAGAGGGTTTATGATACGTGTGTAGATAAAGATATTTATACTTATTCACATAATAAAATTGATTAGATTTGCGAAATACAGCGCCAGTCAGGCTGCTCATTTTATTTACATTTACGATTAGGTAAACAGCTCAAACATCTGTTATTCTAATAAACATTTAATTTTAAACTTATATGATGTTGTGCAGAATCAATAAAACGCGGGAAGCTCATTCTCTATCATTGGTTTCTGTAATTAATAGATTATAAAATCCAACAGTAGTTGCAATGAAACTCAATTACAATCTCCATCATGCAATCAATTTCAATTCGATTTCAAATCATTTGATAAATTGTGCACACATATCACGTATGTCTTGCCATTTTGTAGGCACCTTTCAAATTTACCTTGCATTGGGAAAGACGGCAAAATATATCTAAATATTAAATTATTATTCGCATGTATAGACACATATTTGCCAGTAAGTTGAGTCTTGTAGCTTTCTTAAGTAGACAAATAATAATCTTTTAATTTTGTAACATTTATACTGAAAAATAATAATTATTATCTAAATTACACTGTGTGCACAAGGTATGTTTCATGTGCCATAACATTGAGTTTAAATTGTTACTGTGGATATAATTGTTTTTTATTACACGACATACGACCCGAATTGCCGAGTCGGCAGTGACCCTGCCTACGAAGCCAAGGGTCCCGGGTTCGAGTCCCGGTGGGGGCAAATATTTGTTTGATGAGAACGGATGTTTGTACACTAGTCATGGTTGTTTATCTATTTAAGTATCATATTTATCTAAATAAGTATGTATATCATTGTCTAGTACCCTAAGATACAGGGAATCCTAGTTTGAGGCTAGATCAATGTGTGTAAATAGTGGACAAGATATTATTATTGTTTATGTTCCAATGCCCATTCACATAAAAGTGTCTTTTTTCCTAATTTCAGGAGCTTCCTTTCAAAACCACAGCCAAAGCATCACGTCGTCACACAATACGCCATTTAAATTAAATTACACCCACCTCTATACACATTCATGTGACATATGTGACACATTGGCGCCTTTGCACACACAGCCATCCACATCATCGAAGAATTTGTCATACGTCAGTGAAATGCGCCTGCGCTCAACATCCCGTTAATTAATTCCGCTTCTTTGTACCGCTCGCTGTTTTAGGGCCTCATAAACTCAAACACAGCCTTAAAATTAGCATTCAGAGAAGTTTGTGATCTGGCCAAATTTGAATAAAAAGAGTCTTGGCAATGGCGTTGAAAATTACAGTGGTGACCTCCGCGAAGGATGTGAATTTATCATCTGTGCGTTTATACATAAACATCATGGTTTGCAAGGAATTTTACAAAACGTCTGTTTTTCGGTTGTAGGGGTAAAAGCGCGATACGGGGTGTATGTTTGTTTTGTATCTCTCGTTTGTTTGTTAAAACGGTCTTTTTTGAGTATGTGAGAGTTTGCAATCATTATAAATTGTTTTTCTCCTTGTTAGTCTTAAAAATACTGGCAAGTGTGAGAAGAGAACAACATGAGCGGAATCTAAATATTTAATTCTATTACGTACCTATCTATTGTTGTGTTAAGTTAGACTTTAGTTGGGCCGTAAAGAGAGTAATCAGGCTATAATCAAGGTAATAAGTAGGTTTGTTCCTAGATCGGGCTATCTTAATGCAATGGGTTTGCAAGGTGCCGGGTTAAGGGGCGAGGCAGAGTTGATAAGAGAAGCGACTTGGCCGTGTAAATTACGATAATGATGTTGATATGGATTTAAACTACAGTTATATAACCAAGCTAAGTTTTAGTTATTTAGGGGAATACATTCTAAAATGTATTCCACATTTTAGACACCGACATAGTAAACTCAAACTCATTTGTTTTTATTTTAAGGAGACAAATTTAATGCACTTTTACTTGGAGAATAATAAAAAAATAAATGAAATATGATCTACTTAACTAATGAGTAACTGATTATGGTTTGATAAAGGAAATTTCCCTTTCAAGTGGTGATTCATGGCTGTCTCGCACAGGGAACTCCATTAACTCTACCAGTGCTAGAGAATACTTAACAGTAAGTTCTTCGGAAATACGCCCGTCAGAGAATATCTACACTACCAAGCACCAACAATCGCTACGGGGATGTCTTTGATAGGGTTTAGTACCCGCAGGGTGCCAAACGGGACCCTATTACTAAGCCTCCGCTATCCGTCCGTCCGTCCGTCTGTCACCAGGCTGTATCTCATGAACCGTGATAGTTAGACAGTTGAAATTTTCACAGATGATGTATTTTTGTTGCCGCTATAACAACAAACACAAAAAAAACGAATAAAATAAATATTTAAGGGGGCTCCCATAAAACAATTATTTCAATACCACATACAAACTTATTAATGCACCTGGTTACGTACATGGAGTGTGAAAGTAGCCACACCAATAACTTTGAAAAAATAACATTTTGCTATGTAAAATCCAAACTATTCAATCCACACCATCCCTACCATTGTTCGGTGGTTCGGAACCCTCGGACCGGTTGTTAATGCCACAATGCCAAAACGAATTTTAACGTAATGATTACTTGTAAAATGATTTGTGAAACTTTTTCTTCATACGTTTTCCCATATGGGGTGGAAAGGCACAAACGTGCCCACATTTAGCCAGTAAGGGGCTACCCCAACGTCACATCTAATCACTAATAGTAAAAGTACATCATCATTTTACTGTTGCACTATTATTTTTTCTAATTAAACTATAATAATGGTGTCTTGATCTCGTCAGTAACAACTGTTTAAAAAACTAGAACAGTGTCTGCCAGTCATCAGAGACGTGTCATTATTGTGAAGATGAAAAAATAAATTCCCAGTCTACTCCAGGAGTCGGAGTGATTTATCATTTCTCGTATCTCACGACTGATTGTGATCTAAACGATTGTCTAATAATGGCTCTAAATTAAGTAGCGGCTTCCGGAATAATTGTACTGGCTTCGGGCAACACGACCTTTGCTGTTGAGAAATGTTTAATTATAGATGGATCTAGGTGGGCAGCGAAAGTATTGATTGATAGAGATGGCCCAAAGACAATAACGCATAATGATTGCCAATCTGAAACCGCTTGGGCAAGCTCAACTCAAATATACCATTAAAGTTATTAGACTCATAAAGTCGTGCAATTCAAAGCCGCCGATGTCAATTAAATTCAAAATTTATTCAAATAAATTAGTTTGATACAAAGCGGTAAGACGCATCAGGCTGCATAAAATCTCCCATAAATCACATCAAACAATTATAAATGCAATAATACCCAAACTTTAAAGTGGGTTACCGAAAAAAGCCTACCTTAGAAATTAAATTCCTTTGAGCCAATCATCCTATATTCGTATTCAATTTTCAATACGACACGCTCGCATTTCTATAGACGGACGGGCCAAAGTAATAAACTCCGTTTTGAACGTATGAGAGATGGCAATAATTATACCAGGCCTTATTATGGAGTGATGTGTTTGATTGATTTTGTATTTGAAACGAAGTGATGAGTGATTTTTTTGACAGGCCCAATTTATTATGGCCGCAGGTCCGAAGTGGAACAACTATTAGCTAGATGAAGTGGCAAACGAGTGATCCATGAAAATTCTCAGAAACATCGCAATCGAAGGGACATTTGTTCAAAAAGGGCGTTGCTAATTCTATCTAAGTTTCAACACATTCTCTTAGCTTTTTATCACAGTTCCACCCACGTTTAGACAGAAGTCGTTGGACATGGCAGGGTGCTAGCTTATCGTCACAGGAATGGAGATATATGTATGAAGGTTTCTTCACACTTTATCTATGATCTTTCGAAACTAGAATAAACTAAGTGAAAAGTTATAAACAATATTTCCCTTTCGCAACTTGCCGCTACACGATACCGCCTATACTTATTGCGTTCATTACCGACCGATACCTGTCAATAAAAAACTCCATCTTTCCCATGTCGATCATCACTAGGAGAACGGCTCTATTAACGATCTATTAAGCTAAATTACATGGTAACTCTTTAATGATAGCGTATTGTAATTATGATACAGATTCGCTTGTAGCCGATAGTTATGCGATAAACTCTTTGAGATAGTGAATCTCGTGATGTTTACAGAGTTTTGAATGTAGATTAACGTTTTAAACTGTGTTTAGGTAAGTTATGTAAGTGCAAATAACTTTTCTCGTTTAGGATGGCAGAGGCACATATTTTCATTCAGTTGGATATTCATATTTGTATAGGTTCGATTGTAATTCTTGAGGCTCGGTTTTAAAAACTGAGTCTAAAAAAGGAGAACACAAACATAAGAAACTTTTTGGAGATATCACAAGGAAGCTGAAAAGATCAAACGTTAAAGTAATGTTATGATTAGAATTAAGCTGAGAGATTACGAAATCTGTATTAACGCATTATTTTCCTCCGAAACACACTAACTTTATGGTTTCGTATATTCACCAATTCGTTTTGGAACACCATATGTTTCCGTTCTAATTTTTAAAAAAGCACCGAAATTAGATGGAGCATTCATTAGATTATATTTTTTTTATCTTCGGCCATTAAAAACGAGTTTGGAACTGGCGGTTTTAATAAACGCGAAATAATTATCGACTTATAAAAGTGAAAGATAATTTCGCACTGACGTCCTATTATAACACGTCGTAAAGTTTTTTATTTGTAACACATGAAATAAGCTAGATGCTGGCTTAGGTCTTATTGACTAGTTCCTAGTGATCTTATTTTAACACAAAATCTGTGTCACATTCGCTTAAAGTGTTGGTACGTTAAAGTTTGCTCTTGGGCGTTAAAGAAAGCGATAATAGTTTGGTAAAACAAATGCTGCTATTAAATGTAAGTGTAACAATATCATACCCTTATATACATATACAGACAGTGTGACTTTGAATGCTACTGGCATTGAAATTTCGAGTAGAAATCCGGGCTTTACTCAATTAATGTATTTAAGCACAACTGTACCCATGCCAGACCAAATGGTAAAATGTATAAGACCATCACTAAAAAACACAATTTTATCAATAAAACCAGATGTATACTCCGAATCTAAACTCCAACTGCATCTCATAGAAGATGAGCATACAAACACATGCAAGCTGTGTGTGCACATGGTGACCTCACGCACACAGACAAGAGTTCACCTGCCGCAATCCACTCGTGCGCACTGTCACATGTTGGGTTGCGTTTACGTTGGTGTGGTTAGGAGACTGATTTAACAAAAATAAAATGTGGGATAGTTGTTTTTTCGGTAGGAAATACTTGGTACCCACCACCCTGCACGTGTCCTATGGATGGGTAAGAATCCGTTTACGACAACAAAATCACTAAAAATATTACAGTTATATTCAGGCACACACTACGACATACATTGCTTCTATCCCCTCACTAGGATTAGGTATGTGTCGCCACAAATTTTTGACGAACTGAATGGCCTAGTCGGCAGTGACCCTTCCTCCGAAGCCAAGGGTCCCGGGTTCGAGTCCCGGTGGGGGCAAATATTTGTTTGATGGGAACGGATGTTTGTATCCTAGTCATGGTTGTTTATCTATCTAAGTATAATATTTATCTATATTATTAAAAGTATATGTATCGTTGTCTAGTACCCAAGATACAGGGAATCCTAGTTTGGAGCTAGATCAATGTGTGTAAATAGTGTCCAAGGCACTATTATTATTATTATAAATGGAAAGCGGTGGCGGCATTTTCCCGCAGTTAGTATTCTAGTCACACGATGAATTTTTTCATTAGCCTGATTTGTAGATTCCCTTTAAAAAGTGCAACGTAAAGCCAACAGCCCAACATGAACGAATACCAGCACCTAAACTCTGACATTCCACACACACAACTACACTAGCGATAGCACACATACACACGCAGAACTACGACGTCACCTGGTAGACGACCTCCCATCCAGAGCTAACGTTATTAATACTCTACTGGGGATTCCCAACTGATCGGTTGAATCTGATCACTAGGATTGTGATTATATACCCTAATTACAACGGCACAAATTTCGAAGAATTATTATGATTATGTTTGATAATATGGCCCTTTTTTGCAGTAAAATGTATGTCATAATCAGGTCGAGTTACCTTCATGCACTACGGCCTCAAGACGAATGAGGTGAGTACTGACAAAACAAATCTTGAAGACCTTTTATTATTATCGGGCTCTACCTTTGAATAGTGGCCATGTCACCGTAAGATAGTCCGTTAGTTGATAAACGCATTAGTTGATCAACTATCGACAGATAGTAAACCAGACCGACAGGGTTTAGAATTTACGTTTCTTTTGTTCTTACATATCAATCTAACACGAAGACGATGACTACTTTAGTCTTCACGTAAGCTACCGCAGGGTTTGCCCTGATATTTAATTTGCCATTCCAGTTTAAACCAGTTTAATAATTAACAGTTTTAACCTTTAGTTTATCAACTAACGCGTCATATAGTAAGAAGTACGCCTCAGTTTACTATGTGTAGATAGTTGACCAACTAACGAGGGAAAATCGTTAGTTTATCAACTAACGGTTTTGACAATCTTACGGTGACAGCCACACAGAAAACACCATGCGTGCTCCCTCGATGTGTTTTTGTAACAAATCTAACCGAGGACTTTTGATTTGAAACTGTCGTTTACAAGTAAATCAATCACGTTTTTCATGTTATCTTAGCTACCGTAATATTGTAAGTCCTTTGGTTTGATGACCCAAATACTGGCCATACTATTGATACTCCTTGGAGCATAGGTAAATATCGTGACATCCAAAAAAAAAAACAAGTACTATCTATCATCTACTAGAGTCCAGATCAAGTTGTCCCGCTAGGAACAAGCCCCCAACTATTGGTCAACACACTCACACTCACACACTCCAATCTGTTTCTTGTGTGTGCTTTTCAATGGACCGCGCCTTACCGGTCCAAAGAGAGACCTTTCGAGTTCTCATTAAGGTCGTTTTTGTAACGCTAGAGTTAGTGAGATCGCATAGGCCACGGCGCGGCGGCGCGCGCGGCGAAATGTAACTCTGAGGTCGTGGGAAGTTGAGTCCGCCCATTCGGTTAGCTATATTTAAGAGTAGTAACGGTATTTGGTTTTGATCGCAGGCCATCACTAGTAACTGTTTGGGTAGTGTTGCTAAAAGCACTTCATACATACACATGCTCACGCTTTCTTCCCGGAAAGAGGCAGGCAGAGACTGAATAACTACCTGTACTTCAAAATAATTCATATTTGTCACTGTCTTCTTCTCCTTGAGGAATCACCATGAGGAACCCTCCTATCTGGATTGCTTTATTCCGAAATGCCCCCTCCAAGATTGTCCCTTCCTTTTGGCTGGACTGGGTTTTTGCGGCTTAATTTCAATTGGTTTATAGGTTAGGTTGGAACTTAGTAGAAGCAAAACGAGAGCGTAGTGAAGCGGGTCGGAGCGAAGTGTATGCAAATAAAAACAACATTTATGTAAATATCGTATAGAGGCGTATCTGGGAATATATGTTATGCCCCCTACTGCAACTAGAGGGGACAATGCTGAAGTGGACATCTGGGAATAAAAGTCTGGATTGCCCCTTGTCATGCAAAACTGGTGTCGCTGCGGCTCCTTATAGGAAAGGGCGTGAGGGTGTGAGCTAGCCCATTGCCGCCCCTATGGAGATACGAGGGTTTTCTCACGGTGATTAAAACGAATAGAAAAGTGCGCGGCTCCGAAGGAGTTCCAGACATTTTCTTTATTTTGCTTTGCTGTGAGCCATGTGCCACCAAACTGTTAGCAAAGACAGTTATACAAATTGTGACTCAATAAGCGACAGTTATAGGAACCATTTTGAGACGTTTTCATAATACTTACCAACTCTCTCTAAATAATCAGTAGGACAGGCCAATATGGTGGTTATTAATTGTTCTCTATTGGAATTTTAACGCCTGTTGTATATTCTGACGTTGGCATTGTTTTGTTTTTCTTATTTCTTTCTTAGAACTTTCTCGCGTCGATTGGCTGTCGTTTTTTTGCTGGCAGTATTTTTATCGATGGATGATATTAATTGAGAATTGAATGTATATAGGATTGATGACATAAATTATTTTATCTACACACGTATCATATTCAAAAACCGCACGTTACGATCTGCCTTATGTTAAACTACTTGGTAAAAACTCGTTTCGTATCTGGAAAACTACACATTATGGTCATTATGTGTAGTTTTTCTACATATAATGACATTCAAATTTCGAACGCCGACGCCCACCCGCGTGCCGTCCCTAGTTTGTCTGTGAAGTTGGTACTGACATTCAAATTTCGAACGCCGACGCCCGCCTGCGTGAAGTTTGTACTAAAGAACAAGCTAAACAATTGCAGAACCACAATGCCGGTCAAACATGTGGTTCCTGAACACATCAAGGAGAGCTTATGATATGTGTGTAGATAAACTAGTGTATGTAACTGTACATAATTAGGCATTAAAACTCTCGAGTGATATTATTATGAAACTCGCCTTCGGCTCGTTTCATGAACCCACTCTCGAGTTTTAATGCCCTCCATTATGCAGCAGTCACATAAACTTCTATTTAATTGTTGCCTCTAAATAGCTAGTTACCTGTACATTGCCAGTCAACACGGCTTGTGTACAGGCCGATTTGAGTGGGATGTTTGTAACACATTAACAGGCTGATGATTAAATATCAGTAACTCAATCTGGTATAGCAAGAACTGGAAGAAAGTCTCAGTTTTTGTGTAGTTAAAAGTGTAAAGAAACTCGAATATGCCTTGACATTGAAGAAAAAAATCGGGAGTAAACTCGCACATAGGAGCTAAGCTGATTTGTGAACACATCCGTCACTAATAACAACAACAATATAGCGTCACGCCTTTTCCTGTACGGGTTGGCGCAGGCACAGTTACGGCTGTACCCATATTCAGCCAGTTATTTAAGGCTAAGTTTAACTGTTATTACCAAATTGAGAAAAAAATTACGTCTGAAAAAATACATTTTCATCCCAAATTATCATACTAAATTTTCACCAAAATGGTGTACCTTATTTTGTACCAAACTACATGGGGTCGCCTCGTTCCGCTCCGCTTCACTTCGGCTCCGGGTTGTATTATTTACGTTGTCCCAACAAACCTAACTTTAGTTTTCAGTATTCTGACAGAAAGTGACCTGTAGCAATCAATACCGTTCTGTGAAACTTCATGGAGGCACTTAATTTGGTGACCATTTAACATACTTGGGAGTCAACATTTATTTTGGTTATCAATCTATTTGTTGCCGTTCTTCAATACTTTATTTCGCATGACCAGAGGCTAACCCACCGTCGTTGCTATGGAGATATAAAGGTCTCCTCACGATGATGGTAACTTCTATATTCTCCACAGTAATAGACGCGATAGACCTGACCTCTATCGCGTGGCGTCTATCTTTCTTGAAGGCGACGATCAGCCAACAAATGTATTGATGTCACATTGCCTTTCTTTCATGATCCATTTATTTTCTCAACTCATTAACGAGTGAATCTCTAGTGTGTTTACATGTTCATAATGCCCACTCGGGACATGTTTGACCATGTATCCGGCACTTAGCCGGTACTCATTAGTTGTGCAAGCAAGGAGAGTCGGTTATTCAAACAATTCTGTATGAAGTGCAGTGAACGACGGACTGGTTGGCCGACTGGTGGGCTGCCGGATCTGTTGGTCGACTTGTTGCGTGCTGCCACCGTATGTAGACATGGGGTCTTTCTTGTCAAGCTGATTCATAGAAAATAGGCCAAATCCTTAAAAATAATTATCACGAAAATACCGATGTCAACCTATTTGCCAGAGGCAATTATATGGAGAGCAACATCTTCGGGAGTAAAGTAAAAGGCTTGAGATGCGCGCAAATACGAGACTATTTTATTATAGGATATACTAAGCTTATATACAACTTACTACAAAACTACGACGATGATACTACGAGATGAATATAAATATACCTTATCTGTGACGGTCGTCAACTTATCTTAACATTACGAGGAAATAGATATTTCCGCATATCTGTGGCGGGCGTATGTGCCGGCACAACCTATAATGCTTAAAAACTTTTTTTTTTGAGAATCGGCACGGCATATAGTGTGAATACTTAACTCGTGAGTGTACGGACGGAAAACTTGCGTACGCGTCAACTAGATTGGCCACTTGGAACACCGTTAGTATACATCCTAAGTTTTTAAATTAGCCGCTCGCCAAGTAAAATGACAATGACAAATAAACGTGATAGAAAATGCGTGTTTTTTATGTTCTGTTTTCGTCATGATTTTCTATCTCGCGGGGTATACTAACATGGCTTAAGCTAAAAAGAATGTAAAATATAGATATTCTAACCACTTCATACAATTTTAACCCTAACATGTTATTATTTAAGAAAAGGGTAAATAAGGGTGTGATGTGATAGTTGTAAGCAATAAAGCAATTGCAAACAGTTGCCCGACAAATCTTTTATGCAGTAACTGCTATGACCTAAGATTCTGAATAATATAGAGCTGATAATTCATTAGGATTTATTGGGCAAGTGCTCTGAGGACGTTAGACTGTTCTTCGCCTATTGTCAGTGTTTTAACACCTGTCAGCTATGCACCACTTACACCAAACGGTCTTATAACGCTCTCAGAGTACAAGCTTACAATGCTCTAGTCTTATAAGACTACCGAGATAGTGCAGTGCGTCGGGCATATTCACTAATGACAGGATTCCAGATTTATTTGATCTGCTGAGATGCAGGATTGCAGTATTCTGGGAAGCCCTTAAATGGTTCGATAACGGTATACTAGGGATAATAGTTAACAACATTTACCAGAACAAAATACTGCATCACTGGGCCTCCGTGCACCGGAAGAGAAATAAAAAATAAGTTTTGTTATTGACATTTATATTAGTTATTAATTTATTATATTACTGATTAGATAGTACATATTTTATGCCTCAAAGTCAACTTAATACCTGCGAGGATTGCGTTTCCCCTGCGGGACTCGTTCCCGCTCGCTCTCGCCCTCGACGTGCCAGTAGACTGTGACGGATGCTATGACGTCATCAGAGCGAGATGCAAAACTTCTGAGTTTATTTCACATTTGACTTTGCGAGGATTTGTATGGATGGATTCAACATTTCTCTTGTATTTGCTAATATATGAATAACCAGATTTAAGCCTTATGGAAGATGGTTGCGGTTCTATATTCGATTAATTATACAGTTAAGATGAAGCGACTGAAACTAAATAAAAATAACGTGTGCGTACCACATCATCATATGGCCTTTGATAGCTGTTTCAGGGGATTTAAGCAGAGCGTCCGATAGACATCTGCGCTCGTGACTTTACAGTCCAATCCGTTTAGCGCAACAGCTCTATATAAATCTACGTCGATCACCTGCGCCAGCGCAGCGTACGACAGACGACTCGTGAAATGCGACATCAGATAGTTCCGTCTTTTTGCCCCCATTATTCATACGTATCTGGTACTTGCTAAATTTATTTCTTGTGACTGCCGATGAGTAGTAGTTAGCGAGTATTTGAAAACTGGCTATGTGTGGGCACAATTGTGCCACATGGGAAAAGGGTGTATTTATGTACTAGAACTAGTACTTAGGTAGGCATCCCCTGTAATGGAATGAATAAGGATAATTGCAAAGAATCAGGAAGATGTTCATTCTTCTGGTATAGCCTTTTTTCTCAGAGAATTCATTTTCTTACAGGACGATTCTGTGCTAAGCAAGCAAGAAGTTAAAGATTAAAAAAAAACTTTTCTTCTTACACAACGGAACTGTTTCCAAACAAAGCACCACGCTTTTTACCATACGGGATGGAGGCACAATTATGCCTGCTTTTAGCCAGTTATTCAATACTTCATTTGGGGTGACAGGGGCCTACGATGTTTTTCATCACCGTTATATAATAGTAGTTTATGTAACTGTACATAATTAGGCATTAAAACTCTCGAGTGATATTATTATGAAACGAGCCTCGAGTTTTAATGCCCTCCATTATGCATATATATTTTGAGAAATCCGTGCTACCCTGCATATCTTCGTGAACGTTTTGAGTATCTTTTCTCGGGGGATAGACTTCGGAGATCTCACACGGTATCACTTTTGTCAATTCCTCAGCACAACACTGTTGCTTACGAGCACTCGTTTAGGTTAAGGGCAATACGTTTGTGGAATGCACTTCCTTGCGCTATAAGGGATTGCAAATCCTTGGTCACTTTCAAGAAAAAATTGAAACAGCATCTCCTCTCTACCGAATAGTGGGTATCTCATAGTATTTATGTATATCTATTTATTTATTGTATTCTATTTACTTATTTTGTAGTAATTACGTAGGGTGTATTGTGATTTATTTGATAGTACATTTATTTTATTTATTTCTTTTAACTCTTAATTGTACACTAGGACTACCTCTCTATATTTTATTTTTCTCTTTTCTTCACAGGTTAGCTGTAAGAAATTTCTTTTTAGAAATAAGCTCACCTTTGCATACTGTTTCTGTTATAATTTCCACTGTGTTTTCTGTGCAATAAAGGATTATTATTATGCAGCAGTCACATAAACTACTATTATAGTTAAATAGACTTAATTATAAAGGGCAAGAGGCATTCCAAAACTTGTTTAAATATAACGATTCACTTAGCATTGTTAAATGTTAACTAGATCCAAATTTATATCACCACAAGCTTTATAATCTTACCTACTTATGTTAATGTGTTCATAATTATACAATTTTAAGCTGCCACTGGAATATGATCTGTGTTGTCTGGGTAAAAAGGTGGTGTCGATATTTCGAGTGATATTTGTATTCTTTTTACAAAATCGTTGATTTACATCACAATTTTCATCAGTTGATCGTAATTTTGGATCAAATTCGTATTTTATGTCACAAAAACGATCTTTGACCAAGCTTATACGATGTTTCGAATGATTTTATATTTTTATAATTTTTATATTCCACTTTTAAAATAGTATTAATTAAAAACACATCGATGTGGATGATTTCGGTATTAATTTCCATAATATACTGTGATGACAATTGGAGTTATTGCTATTCAATAATATTTGTAAAAACTTGTTACCCTCTGCCACTTGATAAATTAATAACAAATCTTATTAATTACATTATATTATACGCCTTTCCCATACGGGGTGGCAGAGGCACAATTGTGCCCACTTTGAGCCAGTTATTCAATACTCCATTTTGCGTGACAGGGGGCTAGCCCATCGCCGCAGCTATGGAGTAATGAAGGTTTCCTCACGATTTTTAGTATAATGTACTTAAGATAAACTTAAGATAAATTGATTATCTCATTGGTGTGAGAAGCAAGCGTGAAACCCATATTAGACCTCGGAGCTCTTTTAATTGTAATTATTGTTGGAATCCTTTTGACACAAAAGACAACTCTTAACTCTGAACAGCTTTCTAAGCACACAACACATCTTTTATAGTTATTTGCAAACAATTTCATACTCTTACTTTTACGACCACTTAGCAGCATGATACGTCAACACTCAAAATACTCAGAAAGATTTACTCAAAAGACAATGTTTATACCCAACGTTGGATATTCAATCAGCAGATAATACTAAGACATATTCACTTGAAACAAAATTTATTCTCAACGTTGGATATTAGATAAGCACACTGTGGATTGATCCTTGTTTGCTAGTCGCGAAAGCAGCGCGCGCAGTGCTTACAAATTGCTTCCCTTTTACTGCTGTTTAGTGGTGGTACAGTTATGAATTATACTATTTAATATATATGCATTCACATAAATATTGACTATTTAATGTAAAAAGACATTATAAAAACTAAACTTTAATAAGAATCTTCCTAAAAATTAAGCGTTGTATGTCTAGCCACAAAATTATTCAATTTCTAATTTGTTTGCTCTTAATATTGTTATAATCTTCACAAATATTCCCGAAACCACATCTGGTCTTCCTGTAGAATAATGCTGAGTCGGAGCCGTTTCACCGTCACTGTATATAGCACAGTATACTTCACTTTTGTCTTTTCAATCGCATACTTAACACTTTTCTAGTAAGAGGGAAATATATTCCCACCAAATATTCAACTTTGTGTAATGGTGATGAAGTCCAAAACCAATGCAATTTTCTGTGTGCTATTTATTTTAAGTCCAGAAAGGGATTATGTAAGTTTAAAAAAACCGGTCAAGTGCGAGTCTAAATCGCGCACGAAGGGTTCCGTACCACCGTTCAATGGAAGCGATGGTGTGGAGTGAATAGTTTGGATTTTACACAGCAAAATATTGTTTACAAAGTTATTGGTGCGGTTACATTCACACTCCATGTACGTAACCAGGTGCATCCATAAGTTTGTATGTGGTATTGTTGTATGGGAGCCCCCTTAAATATTTATTTAATCCTGTTTTTTAGTATTTGTTGTTATAGCGGCAACAGAAATACATAATCTGTGAAAATTTCAACTCTCTAGCTAGCTAGGTTCTTGAGATACAGCCTGGTGACAGACGGACGGACGGACGGACGGACGGACAGCGAAGTCTTAGTAATAGGGTCCCGTTTGGAACCCTTCGGGTACGGAACCCTAAAAAGACGATCTTTGTAAATTCTATGCTTATTACTTGTACTTTCTTTGTTGTATTCTGTCTGTATATTGTGACGCTTATATAAACGCTTATCTTATCTAAACGCCACGCCATTTCCCATACGGTGTGCCAGAGACACAATTGTGCCCACCAGTTATTCATTGCTATTGTAATAGCTATCCAATTTGTTATTTAATACACAGTTGACACCCTGTAACTCCATCTCACGGCGCGTCTGCGCACGCGCACGCGACTGTCTGGGTCCCCGACTCCCCGTCCGTCGAGCTTGTTAGTGCCTTCACTGAACCCTCAATTTGCAATACTAACTAAACGCTTCAACGGCCGAGCGTATGTACAGTAGCTAGATAATTTATCTGCAAACTATGTGTGGAAACAGTGAAATTGTAGATAGTCAAATTTTTAACAAATTTAGCGTCATGCCTTTCCCCATATTGAGTGGCAGAGGCACACTTTGAGCCAGTTAGGCAATAGTCCATTTGGAGTGACTACTTTACCTGTAAAACTAAGTTCCAATGATGGAATGAAGAATGCAATTTGTGCGTATGTATGGCGTCTAAACGTCAAAATTCGCGACTCATTCACTCACACTTCTAAATATAAAAATGTAACATAGACCCGTAAAACCGCGCGACATACGCGAATGGCGCGCGGCATACCACGGCTGCCTGGTGACGTCTTGAGTATTATTGGCAAAAGATGGTGATACTGTGACTGTCAGTCTAACTTAAATTAAGATGGTTATGTATTTGGGACAAAAAAAAAGAAAAATGCCAAAATTTATGAAAAATCTACGTTTACCGTTACTGGAATTTGACAGCCAACCCTTTTCTATGCAATACAAACAACACGGTCCATTGCCTTTCATCGTCGCCGCTCTCGGCCGCCGCTGCAGCACGCCACGCATTGTATTCTAATTTGTAACATATCCGTGTTAGGAATACTCGATGGAACCAACTGACGGCCTGAGTTATTTTATTATTAGACTGACAATAGATTGAGACGAATTTATATTGGTTATTGAACGGATTTATCGATTTATTTGGTTTATTTATCTGTGGTGGGATGCCGTTCATCTTTGTCGGTCTCTACTAACCGAAGAGACAGCAGAGTCTTAGGAATATATTAAATATTAACAGTTACTTATAGACGTCTCTTTCTTTTAAGTTAATACATACTTTTTAGGCGGCGATTCGAAGTGGGGAGTAGAATTTATAAAATTGGTACATAAATAGGTAGTATCATCACTGTTTGGGTTGGGGTGGGCAAAAGTTGTAAATAATCATGTTTATTAGTCAGAGGAAAAATATGAACACAAAAATATTGTAATATAATTAATCAAAAGCAGTTTTGATCGAAATAATAAGATACTAGCGCAAATTTGTGGTTCCCTTTTTTATTCTTCATCTACAAGGAAAGGCAAAAGACTCCCGACCATACAGCTGATTCTTAGCTTTTTCTTTGTTTTTTAAATTTGCTATTTCTTTGTTTTCTTCGATCACGTGTACGTTGCTGCACGAGTGTTTTATCTTGCTATCATTATAATACAGGTCCACTTAGCCACAACCCACAGCGACACCGTCAGACCTCCCTTAGATGCATCGAATAAGCCTAACGTGATCTCAGTTATTTGATTTTCTATTTGTTTCTTTATTTGTTTATTTGGGAACTGAGTCCACAGCACGATACAATCTAAAGTACTTAGCATTATTATATGCCATAGGGCAATAATAAGAGATTATACTACCTTAACATTCAATAGAGTAAGCAATAAACTTAAAAATAAAACATAGGCATCTCATATTATTACAAATATGAATAAGACAAAACAAAAAAATAAATAAACAGTTGTCCGTTGTGTGTTTGTGTGTGTAACATTGTTGCCAGTAATTTCCTAAATAGCCCTCTTTAATAGCTTTCTTTTAATATTTACGCTTTTGTGAAATAGTTATTTATAACGACAGAAGTGTTGTTTTATAGATTCATAGTGTAAAATACGATAAATGTATGTCTTCAGCAAAAATATTGACTTCGTCTTTGATCAGCTCTCGTGAAAAAAGTTACAAGACAGGGTATGAGAAAATAACGATAAAACTTGCTTATGTTATAAAAAAATACATAAACATTTACATACAGGCACATACATTGCTTCTGGCCCCACACTAGGATACCCTGTGTCGTGGCAACTAGACAGCGATGTCACACACCAAGACCTAGGGGCATTTTTTTCTTTTCTTTACCCCTAGCCGGGGATCGAACCTGGGACCTCTCACATGGTAGGCAGAGCCACAACCTGTGCCACAGAGGTCTAATATATAACATTTGTATCCATACATAGTACCATCAAGCCGGGTCTCCACTTAGTAAGAAAGGTGAAATAAGAACACTCAATATCTCACTTGCCACCGACTTTTTCATTATTTCTAAGATTGAGAGCAAAATAGACCAATTAAGTTAAGTTAACTAATGTTACCAATTCCAGAGGCATCACCACTAAACTAATTAAATCAACGAGTTTTATGGTAGAACCTATGGCTACCACATAAGCCGCCGGATTGCATGCTGTTAGTTAAGTGGTTTAGTTAGTAACTTTTAACATAAAATCATTGTATCTGAACTCGTTGACTTTTTGGATCCGTCAAATATTCATTCATTTCGGGATCTGTAGCTCGATTCTGCATCTCTGACAGGTATTGCCATTCGGAACGTGGTTGCAATTTCGAAATGACAAACCCCAACAAGCGATTTAGTTTATTCAAATCCTTAAAAAAAACAACCTCAATCACAATCAAAAACGACAGATTATTGTGCAAATGTTAAATGACAATTTGAAGCCTATTCGGAGCTACTCATAATCTCATAAATGCAGTTTTTCTCAATATTTTGAATAAAAATCTCATAATTACCAAAAATAAAAGTTCAGTTCGCTACCGCAAAATGTATAACAAAGTAAATGCCACGCTGTAGACCAAGGACGTACCCAGGATTTCAGCTAGGGGGGGGCAGCTCATACCTGTTTCGAGAAGATGGTCGGTCAGGTATATTGAAACAAAAAACGTTGACATTTATTTTATCTTCTGGGGGGGGGGGGGGGGGGGGCAGCAGCCCCTCCCCTGCCCCTACCTGGGTACGCCCATGCTGTAGACCGCTCACAGGCAAACCAATGAATACAATTACAGTTTCGAGCAACTTACGGCCCTGCAATGTGCTGTACGGCCTACGTTTACAATCCGTAAATTGTAGTAATAATCGTCGCAATCGATTCTCAAACGATTCATGTTTTTATGATCAGCCACAATCGACACTATAGCCATCAACCTAAATAATAGTGAATCGCGAGAATCATGTAGACGCCGCTGTGAGAAACACGGATTTTGCAAATTGTAGTACAATAGTAATTGAAATAGGCGATGGGAGAGCTTCCTGTCACGTATAGTGCAATATTGCATAAATGGCCCAAGTGGACAAAATTGTGCCTCTGCCACCCCATTTGGAAAAAAGCGTGACTTTTGTTTCTACAAGGTGACATTTAATTAGCTGACCATAATTTGGGGAATGATTACCCATCATTATGAACAACTTTCCCCAAGAAACATATGGTCGCAAATGTAAAAAAAAATGTCCTTCAGTACATTGACCCGATCAGCTGATTACAAGTTAGTATGGGGGAAAGAGCTTTATAATTTCTGATGTTGACACATGTTTGGCCATGCCGAAAAGACTGAATTCTATATTTCAACACATGGTTAACAATATTTAATTATGTCACGTAAGCTAAATAAATTTTAATGGTCAAATCATGTCAACAAAGATAATTCAAAATGTGTAAAAATATTATCCAGTACACTATGCTAATATGATGATTCTCCTAAAAAGGCATTATAGCAGTTTATGTGACTGATACATAATTAAGGGCATTAAACTCGAGTGTGGGTTAATAAAACGAGCCGAAGGCAAGTTTCATAATAATATCACTCGAGAGTTTAATGCCTAATTATGTACAGATATATACACTAGTTTATTTACACACATATCATAATCTCTCCTTGAGGTGTTCAGGAACCGCATGTTCGACCGGTATTGTGGCATTGATCTTTGGTCTGCACTTGTTTAGGTTATTCAGTAGTACCAACTTCACAGACAAACTAGTGGCGGCACGCGGGCGGGCGGCGGCGAAATTTGATTGTCATAATATGTCGAAATATTGATACATTATAATCATAATTTATCAATATTCAGATAAGAAATGAGTTATTACCAATTAGTATATCATTATGCTGGTCATAACGTGCGGTTTTTTTGTACGCTGTAAAGAGGGTTTATGATACGTGCGTAGATAAAACAAACAACGATGAATTTAAGAACTTCTTACTTAAACTTAAATTTACTATGTTATGAATTCTTGAACATTATAAGCATGAGCATTAACATAAGCTTTACTCCATCGACTTCCAAGTGATTACCAAATTTTATATAAATACAAATGCGTTCAGAAAAACATACGAACGAATTCGTTTCGATTGATCGAAGCAGATCTCTGTTTAAACGTTTACCAAAAAAAACTAAAATTTACTACCAATAAATTCGAAATGACTGCCAGAATGGATAAATGTCCACTAAAATGTGTTTGGATAAATCACCATACTTCTTTTTTTATTTTGTGTACTTAAGTTTATATTTTAAGTATTTTTTGTTGTTCTTGCATGTTCAACCTAACACGAAGGATAAAGGGGGCTCCGCTTCGCTCACCCCCTTTACCCTTCACCTAAGCTACCGCAGTATTTTGCCCTGATATTTTTTGCAACTTTTGGTGTTCATTTATCCATTTTGGGTAGGACAAAAATATTTTTGTGATTATATTTGTTGCCTATTTAAAGTTCAATTTATTCATCCACACCTATTCTTTACAGGGTGTAAAAAAAGGTGTGGTCATATTCTAGGGGATTGTTAGGGACATCATCCCGAACAACTTTTATTATGAAACCGATTTGATCAGAGCAACTTTTTGCCTGTCCAAAGGACTTAAATAATCTGTTTAAAATCGCAGTTGTTCAGAATGATGTCTGCAACAAGCCTTGAATTATGACAACACTTTTCTGTTACATATATAGTTATCACGTTTTGTGGTCGAATAGGACCTTCAAGCTCGCTTATGTGATCTGGTTGAGGGTAAAGCAAACGATTGTCAATTGTAATTCAGATGTTGATGTCTTACGTAACCGGACAACTAGGTCATTGAACTTGCGATTTGAATCCATTATTTCGAACTAATTTTTATATTGCACATGTATTTACTAACGGGAATCCTGACAATAAGGAAAGTTTGTGTAACAAACTTAAGTACTTTAAAGTCAAATTCTCGCAAATGTAAAAATACAATAAAATCGCCGGAAATGTTGCCGGTAAAAATTTGGATCAACCCAAAGTGTCTGTTTATTGTTATGAACAAGTCTTTTATCTCACTTCTGACGCGTTACACGCCTTATAAAACTGAGTTTTATACTTTTAAACGTCAAAATTATACGTAGAAGTCAACTTCTAACAGTGAATAACAATAAAGTCGATAAACGTATGGTAAAATGATACAGGGTATACAAATTCGTTGGTTGATGGAAAATGTATCCTCATTGATTAAATGTGGTCTGGTATTCACGTTATGATGACCTATGTGGTGTTGCGGTCGAGGTTGAGGACCCCAAGCGAGGGGTCCTAGGTTCGAAACCCGGCGGAAGAAAAAAGCGATCTCTTTGGCCGTTGTGGCTCTGCCTTACATGCGACAATTCCCGGGTTTGATCCCCCGCTGAGGATACAGAAAGAAAAACCCTGTTCTTGGATGTTTATATGTGTGTGACGTCGCTGTTTCTGGTTACCACGGCCCAGGGTATCCTTGTGGGGCCAGAAGAAATGTATGTGCCTAAATGTAAATGTTTTTGTTTTTTAAAGCTGAAAGTTAGAGACTATCCGTCCATACCCAGAGTTGTTCAATGATTGGTTAAGAAATATTTAGTGACCGATTTTGTATGTAAATTCAAATTCGGAATGAGATGAATAGTTCATGAAATGACTCTGAGCTATCACGGCGGTTGATCTATGACAATCTAATTACGGTAGTCGAAGTTGCAATGCTTTTTTTTTAAAGAAATAGTTCTACAACATCCACGACTTGTTCTACATAAAGTGACAAACGCACAATTGTGCCCATGTTTATAGTAGCTTATTTATTTTATAGATTAAACATGGTGTTTTGTGGAAGAAAGTTTAAAAGCTTTTCCTTTGAAATAAACCTACTTAAATTATTCTGATTGTAAGGCCTGTTGAACGCGTCTTCAAATAACATTACGATTCTTCTGACGCAGCCGGGCAAACAGAGCTTTAAATTACCATGGCACCTACGGCGGAATTGGAAAAGTAAAGCGAGACGCACTCTGTTATCGTGAGCCACGCATCGTTTGATTAAGGTAATGACAATTTATACGCAATTGAAGTCAAACATGTAAATGAGCCTAGCTACACTTTGGACTTTTCACCGCTCTTATTGCATGAGTTTTAAGGGCTGAAATTGCATTGAAATAGTTGAATTGACGAGTTCGAGTGTACTTTGTGACTCGTCTATTCAGACCACCCGTGAGAATAGCGTCATTTGTAGTCATTCTTATCGATATTTGTAGTCATTTTTATCGATATTTGTAGTCATTTTTATCGACGCATCATAAGTTATATAACTAAAGTCGATAGATGTGAATTCGTTTTTAAAGTTCGTGTTTGAAAATGTTTTTGGTTTTGAATGGGACGGTTTGCTTCGGAGGTTTATTTGGAATAAAATGCTTTATTTGTTACATTTTTAGGGCTACCGTTGTAAAGGACTCACGTTTTTAGGGTTCCGTATCCAAAGGCTAAAACGGGACTCTATTCCTAAGACTCCGCTGTCCGTCCGTCTGACTGTCCGTCTGTCACCACGTGTATCTCATGAACCATGATAGTTTGACATTTGAAATGTTCACAAATAATTTATTTATGTTGCCGCTGAAACAAGAAATACTAAAAAACAGAATAAAATAAATATTTAAGGTGGCTCCCATACAACAAATGTGTTTTTTTTTTGCTCGAAATTGATTACGGCAACAGCAGGTAGACGCTTCAAATGTTGACATAATATTGAGTTATATTATTCACTTCAAAAATAAATCATTAAATTAAAATAAAATGAATAGGTAATGGGGGCATACAACAAACCCATACAACAAACGTGAATATTTTGCCGATTTTATAGATGGTACGGAACCCTTCGTGCGCAAGTCCGACTCGCACTTGGCCGATTTTTAATGGTGTTTTTTAATGGGTAAATATTATTTTTAGCTTACACTCTTAAGTCTAAAGATATATAAAACACAGTGTCATGCCTTTTTCTAAATAAATTATACTCACGCGCAATTCCTTATGAGGATAAGGAAGACTTTGACTTGACTATTAGTAATGAGCCATTTTCTCTGACCAATATTAAACGAGATGCAAACACAATATTTCCCAAGCTCGCGCCAGTCTCAAGCCGCCTAGAAGTATTCTCTGTGGTCTGTGATGCTACATTGCTATTCCAACACAGAATCCCATCTTCACAGATAGATAATAAATCATATCGAAGTGTAAATAAGAAATGCTTTCCCACAGCGTGTTCCCATGCCACTAAATATAACACTGTATATTTCTGCGGTAGTTTATTGAAACCACATATTTGACTTAAGGCTTGAACAATCGTCAATAATACACCTCAAGCTTAAATATATATAATATTAAGCTTATTAGGGAGGAACTTTATGGGAAAAAATTATATAGAACTATATTTATAATGAAATTTTAAACTGCACATCAAAAATACTGATTTTCACAGCAAATATCAGGACAAAATACTGTAGTAGCTTAGGTGAAGGGTAAAGGGGGTCAGCGAAGCGAAGCCCCCTTTATCCTTCGTGTTAGGTTGAACATGTAAGAACAACAAAAATACATAAAACATAAAAAGGGTTTTTGTGCTGATTCTTTTTTGCTGTGAAATATGCATATTTTTGATGTGCAATTTAATACTAGCCTATTTATTACATAAAATTATTTCTTCCTGATGCATTATTTTCTACTAAATGGAAATTTGTTCGGACACTAAATCAGTTTTATATATTTTTGTTTCAAAACGCAAAAATAGGTTGAAAAAATATTAAAAAATGTGTTGGTTGTATTTTATTTTTAAAATTATTATTAAACGAATTAATTTATATTTTAAATAATTTAGGAACTCGTGAACCGCGGGTCTCTGCGGTCAGTCTGCTCCGACGAGTTGCGTTGGGTATTTGTTTTCTCTGTCTAATTCTCCAGGCCGTTGCCGCTTGTTCAACCCTTAATTCCGGCATACCTTTTCTTATTTCAAAAACATCCGACTCTTTTGAAACTTCATTCTATGTCATTTGTTTTTCGATTGATTATAAAAATCAAGACTAATTTGAGTGATAATGGCATGCGGTGTTAGTTTAGAATTGACGCTGTTAGAAAAGAAAAAAGATGGAACATACATCTTCAACAAGTAGAAATTTAGTTAAATTATTTTTGATGTATCTTTTATCGCCATTGTACACCCATTTTTATATTTTTACTACCGTCTTAGTTAAAGATTTACAAAAAAATTGGATACATTTTGCATACAAATTGTGAAAAAAGTATAAATTTGTCAATTTATGCATTTTATTCGGGCACAAATAATTGGTTCTAATAATTTGGTCATATGGTAATTTATTGCATAAAATAGAAGCTAGGATAAAGTCATTCAATTCTTTCACAGTTATAATTATTGGTTTTCGACCTCACCTACAGCAATAAAAATTGAATTGAAAAACTTTTAATAGACTAGTTTTTTATTATTATATGGAGGGAAATAAGAAGCGAATTTTGTCAAAAAGCAAATATGTATGTATTAAGGTCACTTGTTTTTGTAAACGGAACGAGAGAGGTAAAACTATGAAGATAAATTCTCATAAATCTCCATACCCTCGACGCTGGGGCAACCCTGTTACGCAAAATGTAGTAATAAATACAATGGTCGCAACTGTGCCAATACCACCAAGTATGGTAAAAAGCGAGAAGCGATGTTTAAATAACTTTGATTTATACTTTATTGCACAAAAACAGAAGATACAGATACATCTAAATGGAAACTACTTGTACAAAGGCCAGCTTATCTGTAAAAAGAAATTTTATTAAATAATATATTAAAAGAAAAAGAAGACCCTAGGGGGTCCTGTCCATCCTAACTTAAATTAACAAACACTAGGGTGTTTGTTAATTTTCAACTTTTTTGATCATCACGATACATCGAGCTAAGTTACGCGCTTTCCCGTAATCCCTTCGAGTGGCAATACCATCACCTGCTGCGAAACTGCTATAAATTGTTCACTTCACATCAAAACCAACTTAATTCACACACTGGCAACACTTTACGTAATTCTGTATACGGATGGTATTCCAATAACTGGGTGTGTTATCCGAACAGTGTTTCAAAGTCAAAGTCAAAGTCAAAGTACTTTATTACTGTAGATATTTACATACACTTAGCAAACGTAATTTTTTGCCTCTTCTCTACATTGGACCACTGTGGGAGAAGAAGGGCGTAGAAACTCCCACAGATTGATTTTTAGATCTCTTATTAGGGTTCCGTACCCGAAGGGTTCCAAACGGGACCCTATTACTTAAGACTTCGCTGTCCGTCCGTCCGTCCGTCCGTCCGTCTGTCACCAGGCTGTATCTCAAAAACCTAGCTAGCTAGAGAGTTGAAATTTTCACAGATTATGTATTTCTGTTGCCGCTATAACAATAAATACTAAAAAACAGGATTAAATAAATATTTAAGGGGGCTCCCATACAACATTTTTTTCAATACCACATACAAACTTATGGTTGCAACTGGTTACGTACATGGAGTGTGAAAGTAACCGCACCAATAACTTTGTAAACAATATTTTGCTGTGTAAAATCCAAACTATTCACTCCACACCATCGCTTCCATTGAACGGTGGTACGGAACCCTTCGTGCGCGATTTAGACTCGCACTTGACCGGTTTTTAAAATAGGTTGTGCTTAACTAATACAAATATGTTTTTTTTTTATTGTTAGATTAATAGGCAGGAATAAATAATTACAAAATTATTAACAGCAAGGTCTGTGTTGAGCTAGATTAACCCCATACAGTCCAGCCATTTAAGTAATCTTGAACATTGTAATATCCCTTTTTCGACAAAGTCGCTTTAATATGCTTTTTAAATTGCTCAAATGGCAATTTCAAAATCTCCAGAGGTAACTCTTTGTAGTAGAGAATACACTGACCCTTGAAAGAATTGCTAACCTTCGCGAGTCTAAATCGGGGCGCACATAGTCTGTGATTATTTCTTAGGTTAACATTACAGCTATTTGACTAGCTACTGTTAGTATGTCAATTTCTTTAAAAAGCTCTCTTAAGGAGTCTGTTCGTTTTAAATTATAAATTGCTCGAATAGCTCTTTTCTGTAAAATAAAAATAGTTTGAATAACCGCTGCTTTCCCCCACAACAAGATACCATAGGACATCACACTATGAAAGTAACTAAAATATACTAGCCTAGATGTAGCCACATCCGTGCTTTGTCTGATGTTCCTAAGAGCTTAAGCCGCAGAACTTAGTTGCCACAGCGAACGCCTATTATGGATGGTAGCGTACGACTATGTATGTTAAATGTTTTATGTTTATTTAGTTTTGACGTGTTCGCATTGTGGTGGTGTTTGTGGCAAGTGTGTGAATATTTGGTTGTAAAGGTCGTTTGTGTGTCGTTTCCCCCACTTAGGCTGTAGAGCAAAGAATCGATTGACTATTTTATGTTTGTGAAGTTTTTGAATTTTAATTATACTCGCGTATCAGATTACATTTGTGACTTTGGGAGCGTTTGAAAGCTCTCTACTCCGATGTTTATGGATATACCAATAGAACTTAACAAGCCATATTGACCTGGCTTAACTTATTTAAATCTCTCGGGCTTTTTAAGATTCCATCTTAAGATCCAGCTGAAAGTCTTAAGATCCAGCTGAAAGTCTTAAAAAGCAGCGTCACGCCTACTTGGGGTTAATCTGGCTCAACACAGACCTTGCTGTTAGTAATTCATGATTTTGTAATTATTTATTCCTGCTTATTAATTATAATAATTAATATTGCGATATTTGTATCAGATAGGCACAACCAATTTTTAAAAGAGATCTGAAAATCAGTCTGAGGCTGTTTCTACACCCTTCTTCTCCCACAGTGGTTCATCGTAGACTATATATAAATATCAACAGTAATAAATAAATTTGATTTGAATTCCATACGGGATAGCAGAGGTACAGATGCGCATACGTTTTGTAAGTTATTAAAAAATCAACACTACCATTACCAAACACCGCCAAAGGCCGCGTACTTACCGCGATAAAACAACGGAATCAATTAAAACTATCCCACCCAATAACAGTACGACTTGAGTTCACATTCAGCACCATTTTAGCGCTGGGAACGATCTCATAAAACATAAAATGGCAATAAGTTATCGAGAAAGTAATCGATTCATTTAATCGGAGGCGTACTATTAAGCGGTGGGATTCTCGCCGCCGCCGCCGCCGCCGCCAGTACCAATCTGTGACCACCTTCGAAGATATGGCTTAGTTCTATCACATCATCTTTGGCTTATTACATTTACTTAATTTTCTTAAAAAAAGAGCTCAGTCTAATGGGTTTCACGCTTGCTTCTCACACAGGAGATGCAGGTTCGATTCCTAACCATGTACCAATGAGATAATCAATTTATCTTAAGTACATTATAAGGACGTTTTAATGGTGATGGAAAACATCGCGAGGACACCTTCATTACTCCCTAGCTGCGGCGATGGGCTAGCCCACCGCCGTATTGTCGAGTATTGAATAACTGGCTCAAACTGGCTCAATGTTATGTTTATTTTCTTCTTTTCTTTACTCTGAATCATGTTTTTTTATAATTATGAAAAAATTAAGTGAATCTACAGCTTCCAACAGATGCGGCAATGGGCTAGCTCCCTGTAATGCAACATGTAGTATTTAATTACTAGCTAAACTGTGCTTTTGACGTGAACTTTTGTTGGTTTTGTATACGGAGATTCGAACCCTTTAATGTAAATCTGAACTCCAACAGATCTATTGAGGATCACACGATTTGCATTTATAGACGAAGAAGAACCAACATGGAAATGTACGTGAAAATTAATACTTCAGTCGTGATGTGATCGTGGCGGACATCCTTGCGAACTGACAAATGAGAACAGTGGGAATGTGAAGTTTCCACGTGGATTTTTTAATTCACTAGACCACAAAAATCGCTCCGTCTCACACAACTTGAACTTTGCTTGAGAGTAACTCAAATCTGATTAAGACCTATTAAAAACACAAGACACCTATTGTTAATATGACCACAAAAAAGGATTAAAGATAGTTTAATGAACTTTCTATTTAAAATGACGCTTCCTCGCCGATTCGTAACAATGTGCTTAATCAGCGAAATATTGAACTCTGCACTACCGTTAATGCTATAATTCGATTTAGATAATCACGTTCGATTCAGCATCGATTCAATGCGATTGATCGACATAGTGAGATGCTGTCACTGGCTGGATCCAGCGACAATAGAAAAGAAAGTTATATTTCTTATTCTTGGGACCCGTTAACGATGTTTGAATTTGGAAGCGTTGACCGATACATGTGTTCGAATTTAGAATGCAATGCTTAGTGTGGGAAACATCGAATGAGTTGCAATGTCAATAGATTCATGTTTATTTCCAACCGACTTCTCCTCTTTGAAGTCAGTTAGAAATAAACATGAATCTTTATTCGTCTGTTTTTTTGTATGTTTGTTACGCGATTACTTTGTCAATTATAAACCGATTTAGATGATTCTTGTTTTCATTGGTAGGGCATACTTTAGAGGTGGTTCCATTTAAACAAAAATATATCAAAATTGATTAATCGCTTTTTGGAAAAAGTCAACAAATCCAAAAATATATACATACACAAATAACGTTTTGGTTTGTGGTTTCGTGCAGCAAAAGTTTTGATGAGGACTTTTCTTGAACATAGACTTCATTCGCATACCGACCGGGCAGGAAGGAAAAGGGCTTGAACTTGAAGTCGTTTTTTTTTTTTTAACTGTGAATTATTTAGCCGCGTCCAACTGCTGGGCAAAGGCCTCACCAGTTCGAGCCTTATCTGAAGCTTCCTCGGTACCCTGGCAGGAACTTAACTAGCTCGTCCCTCCATCTCCTTCTGGGCCTTCCCCTACGCCGGCGTCCGTCTGTAGACATCTATTCAGTGGCTGATTAAGTGATTATGCTCATTTATCCGGTTGCATTCGACAGAGATGTCCAGCCTAGTTTCATTTGAGTTTGATGGTATGTACTGCGTATTGCCGTTGTATTGACGACCCGAATGGCCGAGTCGGCAGTGACCCTGCCTACGAAGCCAAGGGTCCCGGGTTCGAGTCCCGATGGGGGCAAATATTTGTTGATGAGAACGGATGTTTGTACCCTAGTCATGGTTGTTTATCTATCTACGTATAATATTTATCTATATAAGTATGTGTATCGTTGTTTAGTACCCAAGATACAGGGAATCCTAGTTTGGGGCTAGATCAATGTGTGTAAATAGTGTCCAAGGTATTATTATTATTATTATACACGGCCATTAAGCAACGGTCTGTAAATTATCGCGCATAGTTTGAAACGCAATGTTTTCATTAACATCTTCCAAACTACACATCAGCATTACGCCGCAATCGTGTATATTTTAGAATGGTCTACGCAAATAGTATGGTTCTGTATATAATATAATAATACTGTTCTATTAGCCAAGTAAATACTCGTGTTATTAAATAAATATTTTATATGTACTTAAGTTTAGGTTTTAAGTATTTTTTGTTGTTCTTACATGTCCAACCTAACACAAAGGATAAAGGGGGCTTCGCCTCGATCACCCCCTTTACCCTTCACCTAAGCTACTGCAGTGTTTTTCCTGATATTTTCTGTGCAACTCAGTATTTTCGAAGTGCGGATGTTAGGTTGAACATGTAAGAACAACAAAAGATACTTTAAACATAAACTTAAATTAACCCAAATAAATAAAGTGTTTTTGTTGAACCTATTCGAGCAGTTCACTATGTGAGCGTAATGACTCTAATGACCTTATATATGTTGCAGTTGGTTGGTTAAATCAGACATTTAACTAACTCTCTAGACCGTTAATTAAATACCGACGTTTAACCAAGTCACTAGCATTTTGATTTAAATAAAGCATCTTCGAAAACGTTTAACAATCTGTCTTACCGAAAGCCGGCGTGTTGGAAAACAAGATGGCGTCGCGCCAACTACTGATTTGCACAGCATATGTCTGGGCAAAATTTTGCGGTAGCTTAGGTGAGGGGTAAAGTGTTAGTTTGAACATGTATGAACAACAAAAAATACTTAAAACATAAACAAGTACACATAACAATTATTTATATCGTATATGTCTTGTTGCCTAGGAACGTTTAGACAAGTCGTTAAACGTTTCGTTCACTCACTTGTCTAACGGAATTTTAGTGATTTGGTTAAACGTCGGTATTTAATTAACGGTCTAGAGAGTTAGTTAAGTGTGTGATTTAACCAACTAACTGCGACATATACAACGGAAATACGCGTCTGTACTTCCTAAACTGCTCTCCATTACCCTCAGGCAAACCTTGGATTTGTGTGCCAGTGTGTAGATCGCACTTCAGGGACAGTGGAAAGTTGTATTTCACCAGTTCTTTCATAGAAAAGAAGTTCTTTAAGGAGCTCTTCACAGACCTTGCTGTTAATTATTTATTCCTGCTTATTAATTATGATACTGACTAAATATTATATTTTGTATTAGTTAAGCATAAGCAATTTTTAAAAGAGATCTAAAAATCAATCTGTGGGAGTTTCTACGCCCTGCTTCTCCCACAGTGGTCCAATGTAGAGAAGTGGCAAAAAATTACGATTGCTAAGTATATGTAAATATCTACAGTAATAAAGACATTTGAAAATTTGGAATTTTGGAATTTTCTGAACTCGTCTTTTGATTCAAAATATTGTTGACTATAATAGGAACGGTTTTTTGCTAGTTGTAAATAAAACACTTATGAAATTTGATTGATGCTGTTTACCAATTCGCATGATCAGTCTTCAAGAATACATATACGATTCGAACAACAAGACATTAAGCTAACAAGTCGTAATAAGCAGACAGAAAAAGTATTTATTAAAATGAAATAAAAACACGCGATTTCCTTTTCATCCCGAGTCCCAAATGTCCCATGGTCGAGAATTCGCTTAACCTTAATGTCCCTTGATGGCCGGGTTGAAAATTTAATCGTCGGTTAAAGTCGTTTTACAAGTAGTGGGTGCGGATAAGTACCTAAGAATTGATGTAAGTTATTATTCATATTTTGCACCAAATTCTGGTGGCTACTTACTACATTAAGCAAGGTACTTGAACAAACCTCGTTTTTATAGGATTAAAAATGCTTGAGCTTGCTGAGAGTTTGCTAAAATTGAATGGGAAATATTAAACTGCACATCAAAAATACTGATTTGCACAGCCAATATCAGGGCAAAATGCTGCGGTAGCTTAGGTGAAGGATAAAGGGAGTGAGCGAAGAACGCCTCTTTTATCCTTCGTGTTAGGTTGAACATGCAAGAAAATACTTAAAATATAAACTTGAGTGCACATAAAATATTTAAAACATAAAAATTGATTTTGCTGATCCTTTTTAGCTGTTTAAATCGGTATTTTTGATGTGCGGTTAAATACAAGCCAAAAAAAAATATGTGTGTTAATTATTATATGAAATTTAAGAAAAAACAATTAAGACGAATTTCTTTATAGTAAGATGAAAGGATATTTAACTTCTGTAGCCTAACTTACCAATATATTCGGAATATACATATATAACTAGCAACCACTAGTTCTTATAACTTGGAACATCTCTATAAACGTTACTTATATTTAGCAAAACTTTCACCTTTCATTGGCAGAATTATGTTTCTGTCAAACCATTTTAAATCCCTTGGACTATAAAAACACATCAATCCCAAACCTTATAATCCGTTTTCGCCCCAAGCCATCCCGTTTACCGTTCGCGGTAACCCACCAAAAACACACATGATGCATCGCCCACCAAAATGTACGTAATGTAACGGGTTTTCATAATTTATTTATTACTGCGCACACTCGACGGACTTCGGCAAAAATCCGTACGGAATAATGCATTATTCATGATGCATCTTTTCATTAAACTTCATTACGATATCGAGTTTGTGTAAGCACTAATTTATTAACAATTAGGCTTGGATTTTACTCTTATCTTTCCATTATAAATGAAGCCCATTAATGGCTTACCGAGGGGCGCAGGCCTCCACCCGAATTCGAGTAAGATCGAGCCATACTCCCGCACGATTTGCAGGTTGATGGATGTATGGTATAGTGGCTAACGACCCTTAGAAGTTTTCAAGTTGCCCCATAAGAGCCTCTGAATTAGCTTTACGACCACTACGGTATATCCTGTCATCTGAATCACGAATTCCTTCCTTTATTGTGATGAAATTAGAGACATCTCGTCATCAAATGACAATTATAAGTAGGATAAATAATTTGGCGAAATTAGGTCCGTGATGGATCAGTCTTGCCATGCATAAACATCACAGCAAATCGAACAATGTTATAATTTTGGTAGTTCTAAGTTAATAAAACACCACTTCACAACACAACAACACTTTTTGGGGCACATTATAATAATAAAAGGAGTAAGGTGAAACTCAAAGCCACCGTAATAACTCCGTCATTAAGGCATGAATTTTATCAATGCACTGCAATTTGCACACTCTTTCGTAAGCGATATTACGTGAAACGATGCGGTCTTTTGGCCCCAAAAGAGTTCGAACCCGAATCAATCGATAAAACATCGATAAATTGATAAATTAAGTTGCATGTCACAGCTGTTCTCTTTTTGAAATATTGATCTAGATCTCGTGGCCAGTAGCAAAAACTGATTCCAAAATTACATTTTTTTTTTCTTTGGCTTTTTTCCTACAAATCGCAGTGATATTAGAGAAGATTAAGTAGATCTCTACATTATGCAATTTATGCTTCATTTATGGGTGCGAGATCTTTCATAGAAACATCATAGTAACCGTAGCCTTTGAAAAATATTGGCAGGATTGGAATAGCCTTTATAAATCTTTGTCGAATTTCAAATTAAAATGACTAACGGCCACATCTAAAGCAATAACTTTAATTAACCGTTTCTGATCAAAAACGCGGCTTCATTAGAAGGAGAATATGTCGATTTGTTATTTTCATTGAATTTTAATAAATAAATCGCTTTTCGGCTACTGAATTAGTGAAAAACATAATAAATATTAGCTAAATCGCACATTAAATTATGCATCGAAATATGAATGCTACACAATGTTGGTTCACAGACTACAAATTTGACAAAAAGATTACTCTTTTCTCTAATTTTCCTATGTAAAAAGCCGCAAAGAGACGACTGTGACATCGAATTAAGATACACCGAAATTATTTCGGTGTTTCATTCGTGACCTCAATTAGAGAGGGAATCGACGAATAAAATTATAATTGCGCCCACGCCATTGTCACAGACTTGGCTGTGTGTTTTCTATTAATTTGAATAAAAACTTAATTATGATAAAATATATTTCTGGGCGGGTCCTCTAATCAGCTGTTCGTGGACATTTTGTAATTAATTCTGTTAAAATACAAGAACATCGGTCGTAAATATTTGTAAGTAATTAATACGTGGAGATGATATGTAAAGTTTATTGTGATAAGTTATAGGTTCTTTAAACCTTGTACTAGACTAACCGATCCATATGACCATTTAAAACTTAGATTTCGATAATGGCATAGTCTTAAAGCATTATCGCTACGTTCCAACGACATTGATGACCTCTATGACGTCACTGTTTTTGATTCCTATGACACAGTATATCCAGACACAATGTATGTTTCTCTATATATATGTCAACGTTTATGTTCCTATTAGAAGTAGTTATCTTTTTCATGTTTTTCATGTTTCTTAAGTTGACATATTTGTCTTAATTATTTGATATATCTATAGATTCACCAAATTACAAAATCCATCGCGCAATATTGACAAAAACTCGATATAGTTACACGCAAAGTCACCCAGGTTTTTTAATCCCTATGACGCGCATAATAAGCAAAGTCCTAGGTGGAGGTCTCTAGTCTCTGCCTACCTCTCTTCCGGGATAAGGATTTGAGCATATATGTGTATATATACAAAGACCAAAATGGGTATCCAAAGACCCCACTCCAAATTCAAGAACAAAATTGAATCGGCACAAGTTTTGTGCAGCAAAAAACAAGAAGCAAATTGATTCCCCTCGCACAACAAATTGCAGGGTGTCTTGCACCACAGCCCTTTTTCCGTGGTGAATTATTTTCGCCGAGCTGTCAGCTTCGGTTTGCAAATGATTACGGTCGCTGAGCGTAAAGAGCGTAAGGCCAATTTATTGTTGGAACGTGGTTATTGTGGATCAAGGATTTGAGGATTTAGTGCACGGACGTATAAACGACAACTAAGTCTTCGACGAACACTCAGATCCACGATGTCGCTGTTTCTTACTCAGGAAATGACAGCGAATAGCCTCACGTATGCGGCTTACGCTGTAAGGAACATCAGACAAAGCACGGATGTGGCTACATCTAGGCTAGTATATTTTAGTTACTTTCATAGTGTGATGTCCTATGGTATCTTGTTGTGGGGGAAAGCAGCGGATATTCAAACTATTTTTATTTTACAGAAAAGAGCTATTCGAGCAATTTATAATTTAAAACGAACAGACTCCTTAACCCGTCAAACGTCCTATGCGCTACATAAGCGCATAACTTTTTTGGGCGGCTAGCGTCCTGTGCGCTGCATAAGCGCATAGAAAGTATTGCAAATTTCGACGTTTTATGAATATTCACCAAGTTTCAGAACATTCCCGGAAGTAGTCTTAGATTATGAGTAGTTTAGTTGGCAACCGTGTGATATGATTGGAACTGACATTTAGACAGCCAAATCAGATCAAAATAAATAAAATACCAAGCCATGTCGCCATTTTGGGCAGGCGCGACCGGCCGCAGACTTACATTTTATGTTTGTCAATATTTATTTATTGTGAAGTAATTACTGTGTTTTTTTAAGAAAATAATACATCTTATCGCTGGAGAAATTAATAGTGGTGATGTTAAAAATGGAAAATAATGTAAGTTTTGTGTTTGGCCCGAGTAAGAACGAAATATAATTAGAGGTGTCGGTGTCAAATAATGGATTCTGCAAACAATCGATGAAAAGCCATATCAACTTTATTATCACATGTGAGTACTATACATCACAAGATAGGTAATTTCATAAACTTTATTATGGTACATAACATGTTAGGAAACTAATAAAATAACCTAACAAACTTATCAAATTCCTAACGCAAGTCGATTGAAAGTTTATTTTCGCCAGTACCTTGGACGCGTTAGGGTCCACGAGATTCGCTGTACAGGGACATTCCAGAGGTTAAGAGAGCTTTTTAAAGAAATTGACATACTAACAGTAGCTAGTCAATTTATTTTCGAAAATATAATGCATGTACGCAAGAACCTTACAACATCTTCCAAACTTAGCGACAGCTGTAATGTTAACCTAAGAAATAATCACAGACTATGTGCGCCCCGTTTTAGACTCGCGAAGGTTAGCAATTCTTTCAAGGGTCAGTGCATTCTCTACTACAATAAGATACCTCTGGAGATTTTGAAATTGCCATTTGAGCAATTTAAAAAGCATGTTAAAGCGACTTTGTCGAAAAAGGGATATTACAATGTTCAAGATTACTTAAATGACAGGACTGTATGGGGTTAATCTGGCTCAACACAGACCTTGCTGTTAATAATTTTGTAATTATTTATTCCTGCTTATTAATTATAACAATTAAATTTTTCATATTTGTATTAGTTAAGCACAACCTATTTTTAAAAGAGATCTAAAAATAAATCTGTGGGAGTTTCTACGCCGTTTCTCTCCCACAGTGGTCCAATGTAGAGAAGAGGCAAAAAATGACGTTTGCTAAGTAAATAAGTAAATATGTAAATATCTACAGTAATAAAGTACTTTAACTATTGACTATACCAGGGACAAATAGAGCAACATGCTGAGGAAAATATAGACAGGTTCTTGGCCTAGTTTAGGAAACAGAAACATATAATTGATGGACCATTATTATAGTTGGACGGCGGGGTCTGATTCTTTGACCGCCGTAAACTCGACTCTCGCGATGTTCCGCGGGAGCCTTGTGTGAACTATGAAGATTATTTTCGCGTATCGGGAGGGTCGAGTTTACGGCGGCCTACTGTAGTAATAGGATCTCGTTTAGCACTCCTCGGACACGGAACCTTTAAAACTCGGAAAAGGATGTCCCTCAAAACTACGAGGAAAGTCCCGAGACACAAGACACGAGCGCTCGTATATCCCGCATCACGTAAAATTTCAAGGAATGCCAACGTTGCAAGACACTGTGCAACGTTGTAGCATCATGTAGATTGAACGTTGAGTGACATTTTGGGCCCAAGTGTATCTGACCTCTAAGTACGACATTTTGGCGGCACTGGGGGACATTTTGTGCCCAAGTGTATCGGACCTCTAAGTACGACATTTTGGCGGCACTGAGGGACATTTTGTGCCCAAGTGTATCTGACCTCTAATTACGACATTTTGGTGGCACTTTTTTCGAACAGCAGTAAGTAGCAGATAGATTTGTTCATGATAAAGATTTTTTCCTTTTTTATTTTCAATCGCAAGGTTATGCCAACCACTCGTACATTTATAAGGGCGTATGTTTGGATTTTGCGGTTTTCACTAGATTTATAGCTCGCGGATTTGACGCCACATAGTCTACTGACTCGATTCATACGTCAGAGCTCTCTCGATTGAGATTGATCTTGGACCTGCGCGCGCGTTCCTAAAAGGAATGATATCTGCGGTATGCGCCACTGTTTTGTGGTTTATGTGCAAGTTAAGAGCTGAAATAGATGTGGAATCAGCTGACAAAAGTGTAATGTGTGAACTGGAAACTGGTGTTACAGAATTTATACCGGTTTTCTATTTGTTTATCATTTATTTATACCGATCATCTGGTGATATCATAAGTCACGTTCCATTGCAGTTAAATCATTGAAGCATTGCTAATAATGTTGATCATTTATGAAAAATAAATAAAAACTCAAATTTCTTAAATAATGAAGAAGCTTGAAATCCTACAGTTCTTTTGCAGTATAGATATAATCTATTTTTAAAAGCGATTTTGTTATAGTAGAGACACCTGAAAAATCGGTTTAATTTTTAAATATAATATGCAATGTGGTTCCCAGAGAGTCTCTGCGTTGTAAATTTAAGGAAATTAACATTATGACAGTGCCGTGTCAGTATATTTAGGATAACCTAATGCACGTCCACAAAAATATTGATGAATTTCCTAAGAATAGTGACAGGCACAATGTCATCACTAGAAAAAGGAATAAACTAGCTATAGCTATAGGTATACCTACTACTAGGCTCCATAAGGTTAATGTATCTTTTAAAGGGCAATGTATTCGCTTTTACAACAAAATCCCAACTGAGTTACAAGAATTGTCTGTAAATAAATTTAAAAGTGTTGTTAAAAATCACTTATGTAAAAAGGCTTACTACAAAATATTATGTAGAAGACAAGAAAGCTTGGGAAGGTGTATGCTCCAATTCTGTAAAAAATAACGTATAAAGCTGGAGGTTTCTAGTCGCCTCTTTGCCTCCAGCATCTAAAACATTGAGGTGACGGAATTCAAATGGAGTTCTATATTTCCCTATATATAATACACTAACGAGCAATGAAAAAGTTCCACCCACAAAATGCCGACAAACACCTTAATATCACCTAAAACATATAACCTAGCTTCATAAATTAAAAAGTATTTTTTTTAATTGGTACTATTTTGATGCGCTGTTAAATGTACTTCAATATTGCAGACGGCGTCATTAAGCTAGCCTTTCCTGTTTAGGAGTAATTTGGTGCTAAGTCACTGGAAGTTTTTCATTGCTCGTCTGTGTATAATTATGTGTTAGTTTAAGATTTGACATTCTCCAAATGTAACCTATGTGTTTCTTATGGTTTTTTTTATGCGAATAAAAACAAATGAAAAAAAATATATTTTAAATAAATACCTTGCACCCCTCACACGTGAATGCGCCGAAATGAAACCCCGCAGCCGGTTCGCCGCACACTTTACATTGCTGATTCATCTGAAAAAAAAGAGATAAATAAGAATAATTTAATTAATAAGTACAATATATGCTATGGCTGGTTTTTACATTAAGATATGTCCGTGGTTCCACACTAGAAACATCATGCGCTTAATTCTGTAGTACACTATTGGCTTCATTTACATCTGCTGCTGAAGAAGCTGAACATATGTATGCACATGCAGCATGATTCGGGCTGTCATTTGCCTGACGAGTGACAGTGATAGAATGACTTGAGTGCCACTCAATCTTCATGTGGTCTGCTATGCATTCAGGAATAGGACAGCCTGTATTATAGCTACCGGGAACATTAACGCCACAATATTAACACTAGAAGATTTATTTTGGGTTTCACCAAGAACAAAATAAATCGGAAATGCCGAAACGCCAATTGAACGAGGCGAGATGAGAGGAAACTGGTTATAATAACTAATGAGTTAGTTATTAAATATAATAAAAACATTATTAGATTTCGAACGAATCGTTAACTCTTGATCAGAAGTTTAACCCCTGAGTTAAAACCGGCATTAAATTTTAAATGACAGGACTGTATGGGGTTAATCTAGCTCAACACAGACCTTGCTGTTAATAATTTTGTAATTATTTATTCCTGCTTAGTAATCATGATAATTATTTTTTTCGTATTAGTTAGGCACAAACTATTTTTAAAAGAGATCCAAAAATCAATCTGTGGGAGTTTCTACGCCCTTCTTCTCCCACAGTGGTCCAATGAAGAGAAGAGCAAAAAATTACGTTTTCTAAGTATATGTAAATATCTACAGTAATAAAGTTCTTTGACTTTGACTTTGGCATTAGCTAACGCCACTTTTCCGTTATAGGTTTTAAATTTGATTACCATCATGGCATATGGTTTAAAATCTCGATCCGTCCCAACTACCCTCCCCTCGGTGCTTGAGTGGTTAAGCGATTAAGGGTTAAATTATGCACAGATTTTGGCCATACAAACATATATGGTTGAGTCGAGACCCGCACAAGTATGAAATATAAGTATTGATACCATTATTCCTCAAAACATCATAACACCCACGCCAAACTAGTCATGAGCTGACGCATCAAACTTCGTCTTAATACAATTTACAGCATCTTAAATGTAACAATATTTAAACTAGGTACCCACTCGAAAGAGACCGTCGTTTAAAAAATCACATAATCACTTCCTACTTGGATTGAAGCGTTCTTGAGGAATACCCACTGAAGTTTATTCTGCCTTAAGTGGCACTTTGATGATCTCAAAAATATTGTATGAGTTGCTTCCAAAATTCTAAAGCAAACAAGACGGTCACGATTGGGAAAATAACCTTAAATTAAAGTGCTCTTTCTGAGTGCGTGTTGGAGGTCGTAATTATTTAATATATATATATTAACTTAAATGCTCGAATTTTGCATTTGGGGTTTTTAAATATTTGTTTTTAATTTTGCTGTTTTAGTTTTTAGGTGGTATTGTCGTTAAGACTATAGTAGGTATAACAAATATGGTCTTACGCTGAGCTGTGACGGGTAATCGGCACTATAGTATTTTCGGGTTAGCACTGCAATAGCGGTCATTGACTCCTGTCTACCACTGTACGCACGAGATTGGGCTAGCGATACCTACATATCGCGTACGTGCATTCGTACCACGTATGAATCGGTTCGCAGTAACAGTCGGGTCAGTGACCTCTGTCGTCACACTTATGAATAGACTATGTCATTTTCATTTTTTTATTAGCGGAGCAAATTTTGGGGAATAATAGTACCCATAATAATGAACAACTTTCCCAAAGGAAGATATGGTCGCATTTTTTTTTCATTTAAATTCAGTTAATTGACCCAATCAGCTGTTACTATAGGAGATCTAAAAAGGTTTTTCGTTTGCAACCATAAGTTTTATGAGAAGATTGTTCTTTAATGAGTACTATCATTTCCCAGAATTTGGTCAATTAATTAAATGTTATCTGTACCTTGAAATTAAAAAAAAATACAAAGGGTGGCAAGCATAGTTTATAGGATTTAAAAAAAAACGCCTCAATTGTCAGTCAATACGCAAAAAAAAAAAGAGGAGAACATATTTTTTTCATAAATTGTTATTATCAGCATATAACAATTTACATCTCATACAAAAAGAACTAATCTCAGTATCGCTGTCACTCACCCGTTTACTCCTGTCACAGTTATTGATACTGAAGACGTTGGCTCGTTATCAAGACAAAAAAAAAGAGTAAAAAATGGCCAGGGAATTCATTAAACTGCCCACAGCCTGTCGTGTCGCTACACAGAAAGCCGGAGAGGTGCACTCAATCCGTCATCGCGATTCCTTTGAGCCGAATGTTAAAAAAGAAAAATAAATAAAAAAATCAGCGGATATGTTAACAGTGCGCAGTCACGCTACCTCGTTAACCCGTGGGCGCCAACGTGTTATTATTGAGAATAATTTTAAAAAGAAAAATGTGGACTCGTTTCTGGGTTTTAAGGTTTTTATGTAGAGCCACCATAGTGGGTTTTGTAAAGTACACACGGTTAGCACGCAACCCCGTTTTCTGTATGTTTGAAAAACAATCCTGTTTCGTTACTGTATACTTTTGAGTGTCACGCGATGAGCGAAATTAAATCAATGCTGCGGGAAAATCTTGCTGTCAGCTGTTGCGATACTATGTATTCTCCTTCTTCTTACTTCGTACATACCTACTTTAATACCTTATTGCACAAAACGTAACAAAATACCAGTCAAGTGCGCGTCTTACCCGCGCACGAAGGGTTCCGTACCACCTTACAATGGAAGGGATGGTGTGGAGCGAATAGTTTGGATTTTACATAGCAAAATTTGTTTACAAAGTTATTGGTGCGGCTACTTTTACACTCCATGTAAGTACCCAGGTGCATTAATAAGTTTGTATTTGGTATTGAAAGAATTGTTGTATCGAAGCCCCCTTAAATATTTATTTAATTAGACTTTTTTGTATTTGTTGTTATAGCGGCAACAGTAATACAGCATCTGTGAAAATTTCATCTGTCTGACTATCACGGTTCATGAGATACAGCCTAGTGACAGACGGACGGACGGACGGACGGATGGATGGCGGAGTCAGGGTCTTAGGGTCGGACAGACTTAGGGTCGCGTTTGGCACCGTTCGGGTACGAAACCTTAATGATGGAAAATACGTGTCTATGCATACCATATGAGTTGTTTTTGTCAAAAGCATTTTTTTGTCAGTATGCTGAGGATGACGAGGATATATTTAACAACTTTTTGTTCAGCAGGTTTTCATGATTGGGCTTTCTTTGCCCACAGAGTTTGGGGAAATGCGCTAAGATCCTATATTTCTGTTATAGAACATGAGTGCATTATGAACAGATTTAACGATCTAACAAACCAAAAGCTCATCCTACATATTTCCAATAATATGAATTGAGATATAAACCATACGTGTTCCTACAATAGCATAATCGTCTAAACCAATACGATAAACTTTACAGCGATATTTGAGCTGAAATCAAATCATACAGATTCTTTGATACCGATTTCTATGAAATGGCTCATAAATAAAGTTAAAAGCCAGCATAGTCACTTTATTCCTATTTCTTAGGAAATATTAATCGAGGTATGGAAAAGTGCGAAAATCAATAGCTCTGATCGACTATCCGGAATATTTGTTCCATCATGAGGAAACCTTCATATCTCCATAGCTACCTACAGTCTTGGACTAGCCCCTATCATTCAAGTATTGTATAACTGGGTAAACGTAGGCACAACTGTGCCTCTACCACCCCGTGCAGAAAAAGGAGTGACGCTATTAATCAAATAGGTTTCGTAATGATAGTTGTTAAGAGTGATATCCCGGACAACCGCGTAAATTAGACTCTACCTTTCTGATTTACGTTATTAACAAATGATATATCTACATATTTGAAATAGCAACAAACCAAACACAGACCAAGATAAAAGAGACATCGCGCAAGATGCTTGAAAATGCTTCCACTTGAGATGAGCCAAAACTGTTTTTTGGGTCTATTGAATGTACATACGTTGCCTATTGTGTAAAAATGCAAACGCATTCTGATAGGTGCGCTATTTTTTGGTGCCAAAATAATAAGAAGGTTAGTTCGGGAAGCTTTACATTTATATCGATGACGAAAAGACACAGCAATAATATTCCCTGTCAAAGTTAAATTTTGAAAAATGAGTCTCAATGCTATCAGCTAATGTCCTAAGAATCTGAGCTGACCGAGTATGCTTGTTCGCTGATGCATCATCGTCCCGAATTGGAATTGGCGACTTAATACTAATAATAATAATAATCTGATCGTGTCAACTTAATTAAGTTATTTCGGAAGACTTGAAAACTAATGAGGGCTGATTTGAAGAATGCCATGGTATTAATTCGTTGTGATGCGAGATGAACCTAATTTTGATACAGTTGCAAGATCGTGTGCTTAAAATTTAAATCACCTCGAATCTTTTGATTAGATTTTTAATGATAAACATAACTCAATGTTCATTTAATATAATCAAATACAATGACATCTGCTTAATAAATTGCCGCTTAAATGTTCGCAAACGAAAGACAGTGACGTCATGATTTTGAGGGGCCTTTGAATTATAGCCAGGGTTTCCAGGCCTTATGCTAAGGCCATTGTTACGAGTCACATTAATAAACCATTCTTAACATAATAAACAGTTTTTGTTCTAAGAAACTGAACAGCTTTACAAAGTGAACGCCTTTTCTTTATAGACATTAGGGATAATACCCAAAACCATTTAATGCAACGATCAAAAACCATGTAATGCAATGATAACTGCATTCAGTTCACAGACGTTTTAAGTCCGTAAGAAATCATAGAATCTATTGATATTTTTATGTTTGTCACCTTACTAAACTAAGATTGACAGATGTCAAATGCGAGTTCTTACAATGGGCCTTCAATACTCCTTTCATTTGGCACAACTGAGCTTATACCATGCGTTATAATAATTTCGTTTGCATCACGTGCGCGCGATGAATCCTACAGCCTGGTCGACCAGGCTACACGCTTTAATTCATGTCGGCACACGCTTTTCCAATCAAGACCAGATCACAAATGTCGTTTCCTTTGAGCATCGCCGAAGACACATCTCATATTTATTCCCGCCGCGTGGTGCAACAAAAAATGGCGGACTGATAGTTAAAATTATTCCATAAATCTATCGCGGTAGACAAGTATGTTCGCCATTGACATGCCCGCTGATTTTGTTAGGGTGCAGCTACACCGCCATGGCGCCGCAGGTAGTGCAGCAGTGGAAAAACAGTAAACAAGGGTTTTTCCTCATTTGTCGGATACTCTTGAGCACGTTCGGTATTGGGTTTTTATAAAACTTAAAGCCTGAAACGTAGGGAGAGTTATTATAACAATTTATCGATACACAATCTTAGATACAGGAAGCGAGAGATGTATGTCAAGATCATAGCAAGTGGAGGTCCCAGTCTTTGCCTACCCCCTTCTGAATAAAGACGAGAGCATATTATTATGTATGTTTGTAAAATTATAGACTCATAAAATATTAACTATTTTTAGCCGACTCAAAAAGTAGGGATTTCTTAATTAATCGAATCGAATATGATTGTATTTTGTTAATGTTTGTAACCTCGACACTGGTGTTATTTATTAACAGATTCAAAAAAATATCTATTTGAATTTAAAGTTCAGTAGTTTGGTTTCTTAATTAAAAAACTGGAACTATGGTCTCATCCATGTAAACCGATTTGCTTATTGCTTTCCTGTGACTTTTTCATCGTCATGAGATGAATTTTGGCTGTTAGTCACTTATATTCGTTTGTCATTCAATATGTGGACTTGACTCATATAGACATTTCAGAAAAAACAGATTTTATTGCCTCGTTTTCGTCTATATAGACGACATTCGCATTCCGACAAGGGAGGAAGAAATAAGGCTTGAACTCTTTTTTTTTTAAGTTTTTAACTAGGCGAATTATGTAATATACTATTCATTATTACTCTGTAAGAACACTGCCTTTTCAACTTTAAAGTCCCACTAATTTTAAAAGATCAGCTCAACGTAGCGTAAAAGCTCAGTGTGCTTGCATCTTTTCAATATCTATGATCTGAAATCAAAGCGAAAATGGACATTATTCCATTTAAAGACGCTACTAATTATCGGTTTATACTTACGAGGAAAGCTGCAGGCTTTACTGACATGAAAAAAGGTTCGAAGACCCCATTTACCCATCCTAGGAGACATCATTCTCGTGATCAGCGTCGCATTAATTTGGTGAAGTATAGAAGGAAATAGCGTTAAAAGGATAAATCTAATAATTAGATGTTTGAGTAACTTTAACAACAGTATTTTATTTATTTAAATTGTGTCTATTTGTATCAATATATTAGTTAAAACTATTTTTTGCTAACCTTGGTTATAGACAAGTTCTTCGTTATACATTATACTTTTATATCCCATATGCTCCATGGTCTAATAAGTTTCACGCTTGCTTCTCACGCAGGAGATGCAGGTTCGATTCTCGACCATGCACCAATGAGATAATTAATTTAACTTAAGTAAATTATACGGACGTTTTAACGGTGATGGAAAACCTCGTGAGGAAACCTTCATTACTCCATAGCTGCGGCGATGGGCTAGTCCCCTGTAACGCAAAATGGAATATTGAATAACTGGCTTAAATTGTGCCTCTGCCACCCCGTATGAGAAAAGGCGTGACGCTAAGTTATGTTATATTATGTTATCCCTTACTTGGAATACAGCCGGGTTGGTCAGTGGCAAGAAACTTCTCCATCAACCAGCACTGAGCCAGAGTGGTGTAGTATGACTCAATATCGGATAATAATAATACCTTGGACACCATTTACACACATTGATCCAGCCCCAAACTAGGATTCCCTGTATCTTGGGTACTAGACAACGATAAACATTATAATTAGATAAATAAATAACCATGATTAGGGTACAAACATCTGTTCTCATCAAACAAGTATTTGCCCCCACCGGGACTCGAACCCGGGACCCTTGGCTTCGTAGAAAGGGACACTGCCGACTCGGGCATTCGTCGTCGTCATAGTTGGACTCACTGTGTTGCTATCAACATACCAGGCTTATGTGTTCAACTCTTAAAAATGGTATTATATTCTGGGGCAATTCAACGGTTAAGGGCAGGAACAAAAAAGATGTTTATTTATATATGTACGTTATCTGAAACAAACAGACACATGCTAATCACACTTTGTAAAAAAATAAAAAACTCTTCCATCGTTATATATTAATGAAATGGCAATACATGTCAGAAACGTATGGAATCTTTTCATTACGATAAACTACAGAAGGTATATTAAATTAAGCACCACGTGGCTCTCAGGCGCACTGTTTCAAAAAAGTGAGTTTGGGATGATATTTTTTTTACAATAATCTATCAAAATGTATGATAAATAGAAATATTTCTTTAGTTTAATTCTAGGTTTAACATTAGCTAAACAAAACCTACAATAGCGTACAGGATTTCCTAGACGGCCAGGGAAAATAAAAAAATATATACTTATTGCTGAAATGTGCAATGTTTTTATCTCATTATTAGTATTTTAATTGCAATATGGACATGTAACGTGTATTTTAATTTAATATTTGTACGCTCTTGTGTGTTAAGAACTACATCTTGTATTTATCAACAACCCAGTATACCCACATTAAGCCAAAACTTCTTGTATTATCATGTCTTACCAGAATCCGGGCAAAGACCTGTACTTCTCAGTGAGGGCATCAATAAGCCACAAGCATCTATTCACAGCCGCCAGGCAGATGAATCAATTCGGATTAACATTAACTATCTACAACAACCACAGATACCATCAAACCGGAAAATACCAGAATCTTCCAACCGAATCTCGTAACACCCGACATCGACCTGCCGTCCACATACTCAGAACAGGAACATTTCCCTCCGAAACAAATGAGTGTCGTTAACAAAAACCAAAATAAATACCCATCTCATTTACCACAATGAGTTGCCGCAGTTATCGTGAGGATCGCCATTAAAACGCTAATGTTCAACATACATTGTTCGCCAAATATGAGGCGAGAGATCGCCGTCTCGTGTCGGGCGAGCGATTGATTTGACCACGCCTTTTCTTCCTTTTGGGATTTGACCGAGTTGGTGTGAAAAATGGGGAAAGTTTTTCGCAGTTCGCTCTCAGATGTGAAATTATACAAATATTGTGTCGGATTTTTAAGTATCTCGCTTGTGAGCGTAACTGTGCATCTGCCACTCCATAAGGGAAATGCGCTGTGTTATATTTTTTGGACAATGTTATTCTGTCACATCAACTAAAAAAAGCGGTCAAGTGCGAGTCTAAATCGCGCGAAGGATTCCATACCACCGTTCAATGGAAGCGATGGTGTGGAGTGAATAGTTTGGATTTTACACAGCAAAATATTGTTTACAAAGTTATTGGTGCGGTTACTTTCACACTCCATGTACGTAATCAGGTGCATCCATAAGTTTGTATGTGGTATTGTTGTATGGGAGCCCCCTTAAATATTTATTTTATCCTGTTTTTTAGTATTTGTTGTTATAGCGGCAACAGAAATACATAATCTGTGAAAATTTCAACTCTCTAGCTAGCTAGGTTTTTGAGATACAGCCTGGTGACAGACGGACGGACGGACGGACGGACGGACAGCGAAGTCTTAGTAATAGGGTCCCGTTTGGAACCCTTCGGGTACGGAACCCTAAAAAGCGCTTATGTGAAAGTCTAACTCGCGCACGAAGGGTTCTGTACCACCGTACTAATGGTAGGGATGGTGTGAAGTGAATAGTTTGAATTTTACAAACAAAATGTTGTTTACAAAGTTATTGGTGTGGCTACTTTCACATTTCATGTAAGTAACCAGGTGCATTCATAATTTTGTATGTGGTATTGAAAGAATTGTTGTATGGGAGCCTCCTTAAATATTCATTTTATTCTGTTTTAGTATATTTTGTTACAGCGGCAACAGAAATACATCAGCTGTGAAAATTTCATCTGTCTAACTATCACGGTTCATGAGATACAGCCTGGTGATAGACGGACGGACTGACAGCGGAGGCTTAGTGATAGGGTCCCGTTTGGCACCCTTCGGGTACGAAACCCTAAAAACTACGATCGCACACGATCGAGAACTACCCATATACCTACTTATAGTTTTTTTTGTCTATTTTCAGGAAATGTACTTCTATTAATCTTAGCAGTAGAACTACCAACAAAATGTACTTTCTTATCCGTTTGGTCCCAAAATCAATCTAACACCTACACCGACGACCTGAATGCCCGAGTCGGCAGTGACCCTGCCTACGAAGCCAAGGGTCCCGGGTTCGAGTCCCCGTGGGGGCAAATATTTGTTTGATGAGAACGGATGTTTGTATCCTGGTCATGGTTGTTTATCTATCTAAGTATAATATTTATTTACATAAGTATGTGTATCGTTGTCTAGTACCCAAGATACAGGGAATCCTAGTTTGGGGCTAGATCAATGTGTGTAAAAAGTGTCCAAGGTATTATTATTATTATTATCTACCATACGTTTTGTTGGTTCTCTTATTCAGTATCTTACTGGTTCCTGACACACAGGTTACCCTAGTTTAGGAACCAGGGCTACAATAATTTATACTTTTTGTGTTGCAATAAAGAAATGTTTATGTTACAGTGTGAGTGTAGCAGAATCGAGTTCTTCTCGTGATTTATAAACGCCCAGATCTCATTCAGATCTGGGTCACTTTTTAAAGGCAGGTGTCGGTGGACAGGATCATGTGGGAACATCCTAAAATCATTACTCAAGCGGAATGAAATCAAACGAGAATTAAGCGAGCTTTTTACATTCGTAGCATTTTGAGGATTCTTAGTGCTTTGGCTCTCATACAAAAGAGTTCAACGGGCGAACTAGGTGGCTTATTATCTTCAGATAGAAATGGATTCTTAAAAGTATGTGTCAATAAACATTATTGTGTCATTAATGGTCTACATTTATTTATTTATGACAACTCATATAAGTATTTTATTTATCAGTAAGACTGAAAGTCTCATATAAACAGTAGCATGCAATTCTGATATTAAGGAATTTCAATAGCTATTGATTTTTTAGGGTTCCGTACCCGAAGGGTTCCAAACGGGACCCTATTACTAAGACTCCGCTTTCCATCCGTCCGTCCGTCCGTCCGTCTGTCACCAGGCTGTATCTCAAGAAGCTAGCTAGCTAGAGAGTTGAAATTTTCACAGAATATGTATTTATGTTGCCGCTATAACAACAAATACTAAAAAACAGGATAAAAGAAATATTTAAGGGGCTCCCATACAACAATTCTTTCAATACCACATACAAACTTATGGATGCACCTGGTTACGTACATGGAGTGTGAAAGTAACCGCACCAATAACTTTGTAAACAATATTTTGCTGTGTAAAATCCAAACTATTCACTCCACACCATCGCTTCCATTGAACGGTGGTACGGAACCCTTCGTGCGCGATTTAGACTCGCACTTGACTGGTTTTTTAAATAACAGCTGCCTATTATTGCATCTTTGCTTCAGATCGTTTGCGTTCAGATCGTTCAAAGATTCCTCAATTCCTACATGTCAGAATTACATTGAGGCTGAACAAAATCAAAATTCAAATCGTGGGAATAGCCAACCTCATTGGTTAGAACGCACCAAACGCGAAAGCAGATCACCACAAAGGCCACACATCTGTCCCTAACATGTCACTCCTTGACGTGAATCCATTGCACTGCCCATTTTTGAACTGAACCAATTGTAAATCGACACGAGACATGCAAAACTAGAGACCGACAACCTTATACATTACTGTCTTAAGCCGTAGTGTGAGGGGAACCCAACAAACCCTTTTCATCTTGGGTTTGCCGGAAGAAATCTCTTGTTAGAGATAAGCTTGCCTTTGTAAATGTCTTTTTTATAAGCTTGTAATGTGAATTTTTATGTGCAATAAAAATAGGGAAATATTAAACTGCACATCAAAAATACTGATATGCACGTTGTTAGGTTGAACATGCCAGAACAACAAAAAATACTTAAAACATAAACTTGAGTGCACATAAAATATTTAAAACATAAAAAGTGTTTTTGCTGATATTTTTTTGCTGTATAAATCAGTTTTTTGATGTGCGAATTAATACTAGCCATAAAAATATACGTAATATACCAAATCGGAAATTCATCACTCACTTTCTCTTCCTCTCAATATTTAATGAATTACCTATGCAACTAACGCTTTGGATAAGAAAAGTATTTTCTAATAGGAAAAGGCTAAAATTTTGAATGCGTAACTGTATTTTTATGCTTAAAGTCCGGCAATATGAGTATGTGGTGGAATTATGGAAGGTTTGCAATTCGATAAATTGTTTTTTTTTTTGGAGTTTAACTTAATTATGAACATTCTCCAAGCAGCAAAATCCACGTTTTATTTGTCCCGTCTCCCCCTCCTCATCACTCCATGTCATTCGTGAGCTTGTCGCCCTACACTCGGGTAGCCGAGCCATCAGTAACACGGCCAAATTTAGAGTCCACTTCCTTATACGAGCGTGAACGAGTATGCCTTTTCCTTCAATGATGCGCGTTGCTGCGGTTGCCAATTGGCATTTGCGTACTGCGTTTGCACTTGGCGCAAGTGGGTTTGATTTCAGCTCAGATTAGTAGACGTCTCGTTCCAAAAGTGATGGAAAAGATCGTGAAGAAATTTGTATAACTACAACTGCGTCAATGGGCTAGCCCCCTGTTAAGTGGAGTATTGAGTGCCCCTTCTACGGCTATGGACTTTCGTGCTTCTGCTTATCTCAACAGTGATGTCTTCTCTGAATATTCCTTATTACCTAAGTACGCCTTCGTGTTAAGTAAGTAGCTATTAAAATTGCTAAATTCATATGACTTAGGACGTAGTACGTCGCATATTTTATTGGTGCTGTCAGGTCTATATACGTTACTGTTTGAAACAGCGTATTGTTTTAGTCAATCAGCAGTTAAGATTACTTGTTACGGGTTTTCAGTTACACTACCAGTTATGCGCAACCGTCAAGTTAAAATTTGACTGATGACCAAAGTAGTGATATCTTTTGTTACGGAAATGACAGATTGTTATGACATTTAACTTGAATAGATATTTGCTACTTCAGTTGCACTTACGGATTGTTTGTTTTAAGTTGGTTTTTATGGTCATTTCTCCCTGGACGGGGTGTCAAACAACCGACATATATAGTTTCGACTACATCAATTATATTATTGAAGATGTGAGCTAATCAACTTTTATCATAATAACTTACTACCAACCAATAAATCAAAGGCATTTATTTGCAAATAAAGGTGTTTATGGTATGTACATTTATAGGAACTTCATTATACATTATGCTTTATAGATGGGCATTTTTTTAATTACAATTAGAGAAAACTACAAAGCCTAAGCAAAAACAGTTTCACCCATCAGTTTAAATAAAGTAAAAAATATATATATTAGGGGTCAATCTTACACAAATTGAACTAGGCGCATAGTAAGCTCAATAAGGCTATGGGTACTAGACAACGATATATATATGAGATAAATACTTATGTAAATAGATAGAAAACACCCAAGACTAAGAAACAAATATTCATGCTCATCACACAAATATTTGCCCTTACTGGGATTCGAACCCAGGACCATCAGCTTCGTAGGCAGAGTTACTACCCGCTAGGCTAAATTGGTCATCAATACGACTACGAGTATAATTATGTATCTACGCCAATAAAAAAAGAATGATGTCAATGTCATAATGTCGAAAGTAATAAAATGATGAAGTTAATAAAGATTAATGTCAAAATGGTAAAAAGTGAGTTATCTAGTTACAGAGTCAATTAATTAGGTAACTATCTACAATAATCATAAATTACAACAAAAACTCTAGCAAAAAGCTTACCAGAAAACCATTATTTCATTCCATCTGCGGATGAATGATACACAGTCCAGATTTTCACAAAATAGTCAAACCAAAATACAGTTTCACCTTTTTACGTACGGGGTGGCAGAGGCGTGGTTGCTCCCAAAATTAGCCAGTTAAAGTCAAGTCAAGTCCTGCAAATCAAAAAAAATGTCCAGATTGGCAGAGGTAGTAAGTACTTCGGTACTACCTTTGCCAATTTGGACTGTTTTTTTATTCCTTCAAACCAATTTGTCTGTCGAGGTATGTCGGCCAAGTCGCTTACTTGTACGCTAGCAATGCGGCTCATATTTTTGAGACACCTCAAACCAAAATCTCACGATAATTGTGATATACTTTTTCGGATCACCGAATCTGCAATATTAATTCAAACCTTATTTCTGAAAGCATACAAGTCATTACAGCTGAAAATTGTAACGTTACTGTGTTCCGAAATGTGAGGTGCTATGGGTACTCATTAATCGCTTTTTCGTTATGTATGCTAACCCTTTTGGCCTTTGTAGCTTACTTATTCTGTACGTCATAAGGACTAGGATTGCACTGTGTACGGGTAACTTAACCTGATCGTGACTGTACAACTCAAACAACGACAGTCAAGTTTTTCGTACAAAATTTTAATCGCTCCCAAAATGTTATCTTAACATCTTTTTAACAGCTAAAAATTGCGAAAGCCGACGCGCAAAAACCAATAAAGTTAACGAGGTACAAATTGATTTAATTGGGCAACTTATTTTTGCGAAGGTGCTGGTCGACAATGCGGTATCGTGGGGTTCGTATTCCGTGTCATATTAACTGTCAAAATTGTACGAAACGTCTTCATGATAGGTGAACGGGTCGCAATATCTTATATCTGTTAATTTCGGTCAATAATTACTTTTACGATGAACCAATTAAGATAAAGTCAAATGGCAGATCGACTTTCATCCTTTTCCATGCATATGCGATTCGGTGTTAATTTAACAAAATACATTTAAAAAGCGTCCGTGGCCTGGCGGTGTTCGCATATCGGAAACGATCGTGGGTGTAGCAACATCTGGCCGAGACGAATACTGGATGGGTGTCCGTTTTATGGGCATTTGTTTCGGATGCTTCCGTGTTTCGGATGGCACTTGCTACTTGGTGGTAGTAGCCGTAAAGCTGTGTCAGAGGCCCTAATAGGGCAGCTTGAAACTTCTGACAGCCGGGGTGGTCACAAGCCCGACACACCTCCATCAACCCGCACTGAGCCAGTGTAGTGGAGAATGGCTCAATCTTACTCGTATCCGGGTTACGGCCTGTGCCCTATGGTGGGGACATTAATGGCCTACATTTATTTATATTTATTAATATAAATAAATAAATTTATTAATTTATATATTAATTATACATATCACATGAGTGAGTAGTTACAAATGACAGGGTGCATAACATTAAACATCATGATTAACCTCTTGAATACCACCGGCGTTAGCTAACGCCGAATATTGCTCTGGGGGAGAGCAGCAGATATAAATACGATATTTTTCTTACAAAAAAGGGCGATCAGGGCGATATATCAATTAGATGCTAGAGAATCATTAAGAGAAAAATTCAAAGAAATTAATATACTTACGGTTACTTGTCAATATATATACAAGAATATCATGCATGTAAGAAAAAACATAGCTTTATTTAAAATTGTAGGTGATAGCCATACAATTAACACTAGAAATAAAAATAGGTTAGCACTACCATTATTTAGACTAAGTAAAGTAGGCACATCATTCATCATGGGGCACTGTATTCGCTTCTACAATAAAATACCACAGGAATCATTGATCCTTCCTGAAAAGAGGTTCAAAAACTATGTTAAAAATGAGCTGATAAGAAAGTCCTATTATAGTATTAAGGAATACTTAGATGACAAAACTGCATGGTCCATACCATCTCAGCGCACAGAACTTCGACGAGGGGCGATGGATCAAGTCTATCACTCGCCGGCGAATTTCCTTAGAACGAAACCAGTACCTGTTGTAAAGTCACTTTTAAAAAAAAAGGTATGGGGGAGTTTCTTGCCGTTTCTTCTTAACCCCGAGGCCCACCTTCCGAAACGGTGTAGTCTTTTTTTTTATAAAAAAAAATTGACTTGTAGTTATAAGTAAGTATAATTTTGACGTTGAATAAGATAATTTATTTATTTATATTCAATAAAAAAAAAATGACTCTGACTCTGACTCTGACTCTGACTCCATGTTATAACATGACATAAGGTTCAAAATCGTGGCCCGTCCCAACTACCCTCGGTTTCTTGAGAGGTTAAAAACGTCAATATTTACAACACAACCAGATAACAATTTCTTAACGGGAAATATTAAACTGCAGATCAATTATACTGATTTGCACATCAAATATACTGATTTCCACAGCAAATATCAGGGCAAAATACTGCGGTAACTTAGATGAAGGGTAAAAGACAGCCCTTTATCCTTCGTATTAGGTTGAACATGTAAGAACAACAAAAATACTTAAAACATACAAAGTGTTTTTGCCGATCCTTTTTTGCTGCGAAGATCAGTATTATTTCTTGCGATTAAATACTAGCTTCTCTTAACCATCGAAGGGGTGGGCAGGAAACGTTAGATCGCTGACAACGATTACGCCATTTAATCCTGAGAGCATCAGGATGAACACAATTTAACCCTTTTGACCCGTGAATAAAAACACTTTATAGGTTTGAATTTTATTACTACGGTATAAGGTTTAAAATCGCGATGCCACATTTAAAATTTCGCGCTGGAAGGGTTAAGCAACCTATATTAATAGTCAGGTAACATTAAATGTTGAATACTTTTTGATTTATGTCTAAAGTAAGATTCGGTTAGTATGTACCAATTGTGATGTTACTGTTAGTCACTCATGTGTTGGTTTTCGCTTAAAAAAACCTACAAAAGACTCACTTCAAAGAGTGGCGTACCGACGCCATGTAAAAATGTTCCGAAACGAATTTCTTACGCCAACAACGCAGAAACAAGTGGCATTCCACTTGAAGAATAAGCGGCAACACTATACTATTATCTGACGGGGCGACGATAAATCTTAACGTTGGGTCACTGTGACCCCAATCCTGATATAAATTACATTGTAATAAAAATAAAAAGAAGAACAATTACAAACAAAAAGAGCTTATTGGTGCAGGAATGCCTCACGCCGCACTGACCGGTATTTTCGTGACTATGTTTCAGAAATCGGAAGATTTATTTTGTGAACAGTGTTAACTTAGATTTTACATAATATTATAACAATAAATACAGCCAATAGGCTGTATAGACACTAATAAGTGTCCACACTAAAGCGCACAGGCCTTTACAAGGATACAAGTAATATTGAGACATATTCCACCACGCTGGCTCAGTGCGAATCGGCCGTGAGTTCTAACTTTTTCTAAAATAATATTTGCTCGACAAAAGCGCACCAATGATAATTTTTTTTCTGTATTCATTTCTAAGTACCTATACATGTTGTTACGTGCTTTATAGAAGCAATATTCCAACAAAAAATACAACAATTTCACAACCACATCGCTCAAAATCGTGACCAAACTCGGCACCGAAACACGGCGATTTGAGTCACACCCGTACCCAGCAAGTGAAGTGGTGACAGCTAAATATTACCACGCCTTTACACCGAGCATTTATACCTATCAAGTGGTAATTACACATCGTCTTACAAGCGTGTAAGAGGTCCTTAAAACGTTGAAGAAATCAATGAGAGGAGGTAACAAGATAACGCTGAGTATCTGTTTGTTTAATTCGTTTAATTGTGCCGTTGGCGGTTTTTGACTGCTGTGAAATTGGGGTTAAATGGTGGCTTTATTTAAATGGAACGCATCCTGATCCCTGACATATGATCGAGTACAATTAAATTGGTGCTCAACTGCCTATAGACTTACACCCAGAGACAGACCCGGAAGGATGAGTTTCTCCCCAGATCGGTCAATAGATGTATCAAGGTATGTGGGTACGAGCGTAAGTAGACAATTACACATACAACAAAATAACCATAGCAGATGGCAGAGGCATGAGCCCAGCCCAGAGGTTTAGCCTTATTCCATACTCCATTTTTAATTCACATGTAAAACGACACTATTCATAGATTGGCTCGTGCAAATAACGAGGAAACAACCCATTAGAAACGCAGTAGCGTACAATCCGCTGATTAGGAATTCTGTTCAAAAACATGAATATTTAGACCGTTAAAATCGGACCAAGTTCAATGTCCCGGAGAGACGTTCTGCCAAATTCTATGCACCAGTTTCGTTAATTATTGTAATACGCCACGTTTTTGTGTGGACCTCTTTGCATAAATGTTAATGAGGAAATCTGAACTTTTGTCAAAGCACCTAGAAGTCTTTCTTAGTGGAATGAGTACTGGCATTGGGTTTATGTTTCTTATCAGACTGAAAGGGTCATTAACTCTTTCTATTTTGGTTGGTATAAATTTTCTAGTTAGGTTTGTACTTTTGTTATATGTTGTTATGACTATTGGTTATAAGATAGGAACTTTCCATTTAATATTTTATTTTCTTGATCAAATACCTATTTACCGATTAAAATATAAGACAAAATTGACAAAGTAATTTATAGGTAAAACAATATCATTATTACTCTTAATCAGTCAGACATAATGGGTCAAGATTGCAAATTAGATTAGGACAGCTTTTTCGAAATGTAAAGCAGATATTCATAATTGTACACATGTTTCCCGTAGGGATATAGAAAAAGGACTGAGGCAACTAAGGCCAAGGAGCGCAATTAGACCGGACAAAGTCCCTCCTTACTTCTTAAAGGCCTATAGTGATCAGCTGGTACTGCCTTTAGGTTGTATCTTCAACCTAGCTTTTGAGCAAGGGAAGTACCCCACCAGCTGGAAGCTCTCTCGAGACAGTCCTGTACCAAAGACTAGTGATACTGCCTCTGTAAATCAATATCGACCGATTGCAATCCTGAGTTCATTGGCAAAATTGTTCGAGTCAGTCATATACGGTAAAATCTATCCACAAATAGCGCCATATTTGTGCGACTCGCAACACGGATTTAGGAGTCGTCGCTCAGTAACCACCAACTTACTGACGTTAGTCGATTTGGTCTCAGAGAGCATGGATCGGGGATGTCAGGTGGACGTCGCCTATCTGGACTTCCGTAAGGCGTAAAGAAATTGTGCGCCATAGGATTTGCCCCAAGGCTGTGGGTCTTCTTTGCTGACTACTTGAAAAACCGCCAACAGTTTGTGCGACATGGCTGCTTTGAGTCCCAGCCGTACCACACGCGGTCGGGTGTTAGCCAAGGCTCTATTCTTGGTCCGTTGTTATTTATCATCATGATAAATGACCTAGAATCTGTGCTAAAATATTCTAAATGCCTACTGTACGCGTTCGACCTCAAACTAGTACTTCCCATAATGTCAGAAAATGACTGTAGGCTACTACAGGAAGATCTAGATGCGGTCTATAGATGGAGTGTGATCAACAAACTCCTATTCAATAGTGAAAAATGTTGCATAATGTCTTTCACGCGCTCTCCTCGGCCTATTAGCGTGACGTATACACTCGGCGCGGAGTCCTTGACTCGAGAATACACTCGAGTCAAGGACTCCGCGCCGAGATCTCGGATGAACGATCTCGGTGTTACGTTTGACCCTAAACTTACATTCCATGAGCACATGAGCACTTTAGCCAAGGAATGCTTTAAAAGATTGGGGTTTGTGATTCGGAATAGTAAGGGATTCCGTAATCTGGGTGTGGTACAGCTTCTTTACACTGCCCTAGTGAGAACCAAACTGGAATCTAGCTCGGTTGTTTGGAATCCACACGAAAGCTCATACGTCCTTATGCTCGAGAAGGTACAAAAACCTTTTTTACGATACCTATATAAAAGGAAATTTGGGTACTACCCTTATCTCTATCCAACCGCTTTTATATTGGGTATGCTTGGATATAACTCACTAGAGGTGAGACGTAACACTGAACAACTTCTGACTGTGTGTCGATTGTTGCGAGGCGACAGTGACTGCGCGACGCTTGTCAGTGCGGTATGCGCGTTATTTGTGCCTGACAATTACCTAAGCGAGCGCAGGCACCAGCTGCTAGCGGGCGGCTCGCACCGCACGGTGGCGCGCTGGCAGTCTCCGCTTGTCCGGGCGCGGGACAGCCTGAATGCTCTGTTGGCGGCAGCACCACTGAACGATCTGTTTGGTGATGCATGGAGGGACATTGTGCGAATGTGTGGCAGGTTCTGCGAGGTGATGGAATGACTGAAATGTCAAATTATTACATCGAATTTGGTTTTTTATTAATTAATTTAATTGATTTATGATTGATAACATATTGTGAATTTTAATTTGGATTGTAAATATTTTATTTTATTGTTATTTTTGAATATTGAATCTAATTAATATAAATTATTGTGAATCCTATATGTAAGTATAAGGAATGTACTTAATCTATTGTCTAGGTATATATCTGTAATTTATTTCGATTTGGCCTCGGCTGTCAAGGCATAAATAAATAATGTTAATAAATAAAAATAAATAAATAAGATCATTACCTGGAAGTATTCGGTTCGAGACACATTAGATAGCTCTAACAAAGATAAAAAAGTTACATTCGATACAAACTTATGTATAGAAGATTGAATAAATTAATGTATTCGGGAGGTCAAAACACCCAAGCAAATTACACATTCAAGAAACTTTCCGAAAACGGGAGCGGTCTCAAAGTTCCACTTCTGGGTCTAAAAAGTGGTATTTTTGGGTCGAAAATTCATTAATCAAACTTGCCCTAAGGAAGGGTTTTGCGCCCGCGCACACTTAAAATCGAACGATTATAGTGTTACCGATTCGACGCAGCTCGATGAAAAAGCGTGGAAATACGTGAAAGTTGCTTAAGACAAAAAGTTTAATTTAGCATTTTTTGGGAGTTTAAAAGTAGTTTAGGATCACACACATAAAGATTGGACTTTAAGAGCTGTGGTGAATAAAGAATTTCATTTAGTTATCGCACAATACACTTCGCTAATTTACCAAACAAGTCAGCATCACGAATCACGATACGCATATGAATTTGTGACAAGGAATTATAATGTTACTTTTTATACTTCAGTATTATTTTGCTTGCTTGGCTTGCAGTATTACCTTTTTCCATAATGCACAGCAGGGGCACAGTTGAGTCCACTTTGAGCCAGTTATTCAATCTACTAAAGTGTGAGTTAAAGGGGGTTGGACTAGAGTAGATAATGAAGGTTAAATTATTATATTATGTTGCATTAATGAAATTTATACTCTCATTATAATGTTCGACGAATGCCCATTACATTCTAAACGTTTACCCAATATCGCTAATAGGTTCCATATTTAAGTATTGCAATCATGTAATGGTCAAATAAATTTCTGACCACCTTACAATATGTGGAACATTCGACTGCCTTTATTTATTTATATCTATAGTGACCTATCGCTGAGAGTATAAGGTTTATTTAATGGAAGAGGAGTGTGTACTCTATGACGCGATAAAGTGACGGTAGAACTACTAAAATAAATGTTTGATGATACGCGTTCTATATTATGTAGAAATGCGTTCTAAACTGCCTTCATAAGCGTTTCTACTAATATAGTACTATCGGCACGTATTTTAATTACACATCGAGTCCTCTCTAGGGTTCCGTACCCGAAGGGTGCCAGACGGGACCCTGTTACTAAGCCCCCGCTGTCCGTCCGTCCGTCCGTCCGTCCCTCTGTCACTAAGCTGTATCTCATGAATAGTGATAGTTAGACAGATTAAGTTTTCACAGAAGATGTTGCCGCTATAACAACATATACTAAAAAACAGAATAAAATATATATTTAAGAATTGTTGTATGGGAGATACAACAATTCTTTCAATACCACATACAAACTTATGAATGCACCTGGTTACGAGCATGGAGTGTGAAAGTAGCCGCACCAATAACTTTGTAAACAATATTTTGCTATGTCAAATCCAAACTATTTACTCCACACCATCCCTACCATTGTACGGTGGTACGGAACCCTTCGTGCGCGAGTTAGACTCGCACTTGACCGGTTTTTGTGATTTGCAAAGCTAACAATTTATCTATACAATACGAAGGAAAAGTTGTCTTATTGATCTCAACTCAACGGATCCTTGTAAATTCATAAGTGATGTCCTAATAAATAAGTTTCATATTATTCATAATTCATAATTTTTTATTGCACACAAATATTTTACAAGTAAAATTAAATGAAAACGTATGTACAAAGGCGAGCTTATCTCTAAAAATAGACTTCTTCCAGCAAACCAAGACATTACAGGAAATATTGTCATAAAAGGTAGGTAGGCAATCCACAAAAACTAGTTTAAATAATATTAGTTTACCAGAAGAACATAATGTTATAAATAAGCTTGCATTTGTGATATTTCTATAAATACAATATGGTATTTGTCAAGGTTGTTTAATAAATCTAGAAACCTGTCTCAAGCTGAACCTATTTCAACAAAAACGTTTAAAAATATCAGAATTGTATATTTCCAGCAGTTGTATTTTACAAGCGCATTTAAGTATTAGAGAGGCAGCGTTTGACTATGACATCACATGCTAGTATTTCATAGAACTCGTCAACAAAATTACGGATTTGACAGTTACTAAAAAGCAGTGAGCATCAATCCCAGCAGTCAAATACCGTATGGTATATTGTTGTTGCAAATAAAGAATATAAGACTATGGACAGTTTTATAAACGCGGCGTCTCAAACGCAACTCTGTAGTAGCTCATAACATTACCAAAAAGGCTGTGCGAAAGCGAACAATGGCCGCCTTATAACAAATCTGTGTATGCCAGCGACACGCATCGTTGTACGTCGAAGGTGGAATTTGTACGCCGCAAACACTTTAGAGTTTCGGGGAAACCGTTTGTTTAGAGAACCGGTGTTTTGGTAAAATTTCCCGAAATCATAGTAAAAGCGGCGACAAGTTGGAATAAAAAATAGATAACAAGCCAACCAAGTAGGTAGGTAAGAAAGACAAACGAAATTTTCGAAATTTATTGAATTGCTTTTGCAGGTTTACATTCTGTTTAATAATTTTTTTGTCATGAAACTATCAGAATACAAACGAAACACAAAAAAATAAAAGAAATGTAAGGAAAAATGGAGTATTCTACAAACTTTATACAGGTACAAGAACTTACCTTTATAGAAACTATATCTCAAAAATCATGTACAAAAAGATCGAGCGTAAAATATATGGAGCGCCCCAACAATTTAGCACTGTCATTTAGATATATTTAAATCGATTTTTCAGAATCGATCGCCCGCGTAATTGTCCGTAATATTCTCGATACCGTTGGAGGTGTCGATGTAACGAGATATCGGGGCGTTTTGCAGAATGCAGGTGGCCGGGTGGTCGATTTTTTTATTTTTTTTGTAACCTTTATCTGTGCGGGGCAGTGACTCCACACTTTTCAGCACGACATGACAGATTTTGGTAGCATCATTGTGGTATGATATTTAAGTTATTTTTAATGAACGTGCAAATTATCAAGACAATGTCGTTGCAGCAAGAACTGCTCCAATAAGATTTAAACTTTAAATGAACTTCAAAATATCATTTGACGACACAAAAGCGGTCTCATTGAGCGAAGCCATATTAATACCCCAGATTTGCTTTTCAGATATCTGTATGCAACACAGCACCGCATGACAAGGCGATTATTCTTAAAACACCGATACCGGCCACAATTACTGGTCATTTATTACAGGGGCCTCTCAGTCCGCCAACAGTTTAAATGTGTATTAAAAATTGGGTTGTGCTCTTAACAGGTTGATCGATGTACCTGTAATTGGGCTGTTGGTCTATTTATATACGATATTTACGATGTTGCGTAAACAGTTTGCAGATGCCAAATTTGCGTCACCCTGTTCTTGTATAGTTGGATTAGTTTAGGAAATTAGTGCTCAAAATCGGGGGTCCAGAAGGAAAAGTCGAAATCAAAAACTTTGACTTCAAAACTTGTTTGGACTAGTTAGGAGACAAACATTCTGAAAGTCCTGACTCCTCCAAGATGTGGACTAGGAGGGGCGAAGGGGAATAAAGAAGGTTACGTTTTTTGGTTTTGTTGTACAGATACTATAATATTATACTAATACAGATAGACCAAGTAGAGCAAAATATGTCATCGGAGATGCTACGAAAGCATCTTTAGTTCGAGGCCTATACCCCCTGGGAGCAGCCTACTGCAATATTTCAAATACTACCAGATGGCGCTAAGAGATTACATTTGAAGCGAACAGCAACTCATTTTTCTCTGACACTTTTATTAGAATATAAAGTTACATTTAATAGAATATAAAGTCTAAAAAGATTCTAATATATAGATAAAGAATCTAATATATAGGAAGATTCTGATATATAGAAATATAAAGATAAAAATATATATACAAAAACACTTTTTTTTGGAGCTCTTAACCTATCGGATGAAAGGTGTAGAAATGTTTATCAGCTTTTTCACCAAAAAAAACAAAATCGGGACCCTCTTTGTGCCCCGTCCTAGGTCCCACCTCGGCCAGATCTGGACTTTTAGCTAGTCCAAACAAAGTTCCGAAGTCAACTTTTCTGCTTTCGACTTTTCCATCTAGAATCATTCGTTGACTAGTCTACGATGTTATTTTCATGGCGTTTGACATCAGTAGCTCGATGATGTATCTCTTGACATCTATCCCTTATAATTTGAAGTTTGGTCAATCAAAATCGCTTCATGTGACAGCTCGTGTCAAATCACCGCTCACTGATTGGTCAAACATCAATTCAAGTAAGCAAAGATCTTTCGAATCGTCACTTTGTCAGGCATTGCGATAGAAATTTCTAGTTATCTGAGATAGATTTAAAATTTTGAGTGGTATTGTGATTGTGATTTTGACAGTTATTTTAAAATGAAATTGGAACGAATTGACTGTGGCAAATACTTACATACATACATATGAAAATACATATGCTCACGCCATTTTCCCGAAAGTGCGATAGACAAATACTAAAGAACTCCACTTGCTAGTATCGGCCAGGGCCAGGGCTTTCAATTCTGTCTTCCTCATAAATAATTGTGCTGTGAATTTGGCGACTACCCTTCAAAAAGTCGATTTCAAGGCGATCGACATAAATCTTGCGATACATAATCAAAGTTCCAAGTTCAAATTTTCTTTATTACTGTAGATATTTACATATTAGGAGGCAAAAACATACGTTTGTTTTTGCCTCCTCTCTGGACCAGTGTGGGAGTAGAAGGGGAAAGGAACTCCCACAAATATATTTTTAGATCTCTTTTAAAAATTGGTTGTATTAAACTAATACAAATATTACAGCAAGTTCTGTGTTGAGTTCTAACTCAACATGGAACTTAATCTATTAACCCCATAGAGTCCCATCACTTAGGTAATCTTGAACAAGTCCACATAATAAATACCAGATGCTGAGGGCAGCATTAGGTATTATGTGGACGCGTGATAATTGTAATGATTGGTAAATAGATTATTATTTATATTTTATTTACTATGCTAGTAACTAAGTTGTATCCCACTTTTAACTTCCCAGACTTTTTACGAGCCATAATACCTTTTTTTTAACAGTCGTAAAATATCTTGTTTACAATATTATGAATGTCTAAGCTAAGCTATAAAACTGTAAGAATGTAACTATGATATGATAGAGTAGGTTAAGGTGGGTTTATATTAAATGTAAATAAATAATGAGATAGAATATAAATCAAAGATAAAGATAAAATATTAAATTATGTTGTAAAAAGTAAAAGTATTTCCGGGGACCATAAAGAAGTAATTTAAAAGAAAGATAATTAATTGAAACTACTCTTGCACTTTCTTTACCAGAGATTATATTCAATCTGGGAAAGCGTGCTTTATCATCATAACTTTTTAACTAACTCTTAAGATTTTCAGAACCAAGAGCTTTAGAGAAGATTTTAGATTAGCATTCGAGTTTAGTTTTTTTTTTAGTAAGAACCTGTAACAAAAGAAAGAATCAAAGTCATCGTCGATGCAAAAACGAAGTTAAACCGATCATTAATACATATTTAAGCAGCATCTGTCTATGAAATGACACGTTGACAATAAAAGTAAACCAAGAAGAAATAAATCTTTACAATTACACGTAAAATTCAACCTTAACACAAGAACATAAAACTGCACAGAGCTTTTATACATGGGGGCGCTGTGTGTGGCGACATTAATTTAAGTTCAGAAACTTTGATTAATGATGTTCAATTTGACACAGTACCCGCCACCTTTCCGCCTATAGGTATACTGGGCCACAATCTGAGCCAGTGTCCAAAATAGGAACTAAAGGCGACTTTGAAATAACTCTAGTTGTTAATTGTAATGACTCAACAACAACATAAGAGCTTCCCACCTTCCTCTCACTTGGTGGCAGAGGCACTATTGACAATGAAGACTCAACTCATTCAAATAAGCTTGTTACATGTTAACATAAAATATTTAAGGCCCCTGTCCACGACGGTGTAGCTTCCTAGACGCATATCTGTGGACAGCAGCCCTATGGCGTAACTCTCTGAAGTTCATAGCGTGTGTGTATGGTTCATCTCATGCTCATACAATTTCATCGATTGCGGGGTATCACCGAAGGCTTCTAGGCTTCATTCAATGAGCTTGGGTTTGGCCTCCATTATGATACTACTTGCGTGATACTAATTTGACAGATGAAGCTGGTGTAAGGTGTCAAACGTAAAAGTCTGTATCTGTTCATAGCTCAGACGACTTACGCCATAAGGCTGCAGGTCTTACAGTAGTGCACCTGAGCTGCAAGCAGACATATACCAAGCGTATAATGAGGAATATGCGTATATGAAGCTACGCCTCTGTGGATAGTGGGTCTTAATTAGACAAAATATATTGCTTGCTCGCAACTCCGTCAATTAATAATAATAAACAGTTAACGTCTTATCTGTAAACAGTGTTTTTAATGAATTCTCACATTACAACAAACAAACTCAACCCACCTATCGATATAATTTATAAAGATCAAGCCATTAATTATTTCCAATGGAGTTCCGATATTCGAGTGTATTTCTTGAAACTGTTTGCTTTCATCATTATTAGGGTGCAATGAATCTATTCGTATCTATATTTTAATGAGAAACAGGCAATTATAAGTTACTCTCGACCCATAAATTGTGCTGGCGTGATCAAAAACGCACCTTTAATTTCCGAACGATACCGTCTCTTGACTTTATTTTCTTGTTTCCGAACGAAGAAGATACTGGCAAAGAGTAATCGTGACAAGAAACGACATTATTACAGACAGTTATTACTGTGAAGTAAACGTATGGATGGCGTACTCAAATCCACATCTTTGTTAGACTTTCCTCACGACTTTGTCCGAATCAGAGGTAACGTTACTCGGAATCGATTGTTTCTGTTGGACGAAATCTCTTCATTTTCATCGGCCCATCGAATAATCACGTTTATGGAATCACGGCAAGGTATCGCATAACAGACAGGATTTAATCTATGAATAAAATACACTCGGAAAATACTTCGGAAATTAAACTTGAATCACTTTATCGCGCGCTGCTCAAAACAAATCCATGGATTGTAGTAAAACATTTGAATGGTAATTTTGTTAGCTTTCAAATTATAAAAAAAAAAACACCTAAATTTAGGAAATTATTGCAATAGGTTGAAGTTGTCGACGTCATAATGAATAGGAAGATATGAAAAGAAAAGAAAAAATAACAATTTATCTTATGATGAGCTCCGTAGTCTTATGGGTTTCACACTTGATTCTCACACAGGAGATGCAGTTTCGAAACTTGACCATGTACCAATGGGATAATTAATTTATCCTAGGTACATTATCCGACGATCAGTGTTTCGGATGACACGTTAAGCTGTAGGTCCCGGTTACTATCGCTACAAGAACTCGAAGCAGCTCAAGTCGTGTGGATTACATTTTCTTTCAGGTTCAGTGTTCCCAGTGACGTGAAACATTGGTCTGATGACGTTACAGCACCCCTAGAATGCCGAGCGTGAGACTGTGAAACTGGAAAAAAATCTTCCGAGCAACTTCGTTTAAGTGAATCTAGTTTATTGCTCGCGAGTGTGTAAAAAAGGTGAAATTTTATCATTAGTACTTGTTCCAAACGATTAATTCTTTCCAGAACGACATCTGGCCAAATTCGCTTTTCGTTATTCACAGGAGGATCTGAAACCTAAGAAAAGCAGAACTCCAAATAAGTACCCCACAATCCTTGAAATAAGTGTCACTTCTGCCGAACACGGACAATTCTCTCACGCAGTCTATGCCATATCATTGATAACTAGTTTGTTGAGCGCCCTGAACGCACTCAGGGGTCACAGAAAGTGCACTCAAATACGAATCTAAATTGTGTATCGACTTGAAATACTGCTCATATATCTATATAGTTGTATGTGGGAAGCGAGTGGAAATTAGAGTAGTTCACAGACGTTATTTAGAATCGCTATGTAACGACCGTTGAACAAACAAGCTATTCCACAAATTTTGCGATGCTTCTATAATATAAAGTATAATTTTTCGATTAACTGAAACAAATTGTAACTATATTTAAAATAAAAAACCGGTCAAGTGCGAGTCTAAATCGCGCACGAAGGGTTCCGTACCACCGTTCAATGGAAGCGATGGTGTGGAGTGAATAGTTTGGATTTTACACAGCAAAATATTGTTTACAAAGTTATTGGTGCGGTTACTTTCACACTCCATGTACGTAACCAGGTGCATCCATAAGTTTGTATGTGGTATTGAAAGAATTGTTGTATGGGAGCCCCCTTAAATATTTCTTTTATCCTGTTTTACATAATCTGTGAAAATTTCAACTCTCTAGCTAGCTAGGTTCTTGAGATACAGCCTGGTGACGGACGGACGGACGGACGGACGGACAGCGAAGTCTTAGTAATAGGGTCCCGTTTGGAACCCTTCGGGTACGGAACCCTAAAAATTGGCTTTACTTTGAAGAAAAATCAGTTTAATATACTGCTTTATAAAGTATCACTATTCTTAACGGGCGTTCATTGAAGTACCTATCTTGGTCAAACAAAAACATATCAACAAAATATATTATTGTAATAATAATGTGAATGAATTGAACGACTCTTATTTTGATTTATATAAAATAATTACATAGAAACAATGACCTCAAGTGGTCTCCATCAAAAACACGAACCCTTATAACAATGCACAACTAAACACATTGTAAAATTAAACCTAATGCTTGAACTGAAATGCGTTAAGTGCATCACGAATGCCAAACAATCTTACTTTCTATTATAAGATTAGAAAGACGCGAAAAAACTACATGAATATTTGATCCCAAACCAGAATCATTAGTCAAGTTTTTTAAACTTTTTGTCCCTATGAGGATCACCTTTACGAATTGCCCTTGCTTCCTTGACATTGACTTCTGATAATAGGTTCGAAATTTCATCATTTATCAAATCGTATCAACTATTCTTTGAAAGTTTTGATTGTATTAAGCTTCACTTCTTTTCGTTTTACTAACGATAACGTAACATCTTCTGCTATTACCGCACTTATTTTATCTCACCTAAGGTTTAAGATATTCTTACGGTATAAGATCATTTATTATCTTGTAGGTTCCCGTATTTGCCCAAGGATTTTCACCTCGCAATGTGGGAATATTCAATTTGTTTTGTGCCATGTGTTTTTGTTCAATTGACGCACAAATCCATCGAGTGACTAATGATGTTGTGAATCTAATGCAACTTGCGGTGGCTGATGAATGCACATTTTGTAACATCTAATCCGGTGTGACTGATCTGATATTTTCTACAGAAAAAGGTGACTTGGAATCATGAGATTTGTAAAATGATAGACAGTTTTCAAATTAATATTTCGTTTTATACCTCCTACAAATCTGGTATGCAATCTATAAAATCCAATGAGTGCACACCAAGTATCGCTCAAGCTCGCTATAAGTAATATGTTATTATAAGTCTGTACCTAATTTCATTTCGAAAAAGAGGAGTTTGCGAAGAAATATTTCAAAAATTAGTTTCTTTGGTTGACGCTCTGATCTCAATTGCTTATTCTGGGTAAAGCCCGAAAGTTGATTATTTAAAATTGGCGCGATACGATCTCGTTTAAATAATTTCAATTACTTTTGGCAAACTTGAGTGGTGAAGCATAAGCTCGATATTACTCGAATCCGGGTAAAGGCATGGGCCCATCGGTGGCGACATTACTGTGATACATTTTTGTGAATTAGATTCTAATTGTATCCCTCAATTCTAGGATCAAAACAACAAGTAAATTAACCCTTCTTCAGCAATATTTCACTCATACTCACAGTCTTCAGAAAAAATCTCTCATACTCACGAACAATGTAATAGAATATTGAATCTAAATCACAAACCAATATCATTACTTCAGTCCTTTCTCCAACGGAATCGATTGGCGCTGCCAATACTTTATTTCCGACCGTCAATGCTTCCCTATCGATCTGCGCAATGACAAATAACTCAATCGGAACTCCATCTAGGGAGAAAGAATCGCAACTAATATATGTTCATTTATGACTATTGCTTAGGGCCCATAATGTGATCTGTCGTCTGATCCCGATAAGGGTAGGATTATTCAACTAGTCCACAGTTTAGTGAGTAAAATGACGCAAGATTCAACGATAGGTTTTATTTCTTAGTATTATTGTGGACAGGCAATGAGCTTGTGGTCGATTTATAACTTGATGAATATTGAGTTGGACTTCTTGAGAAGGAATTGCTTTTGGAGTCGTTTCAAAATCAATGAGATGGAGATTAAAAGTGACAGTCAATAAAATAATTCAAAGGTTTGAACTAAATACGGACACAACTTCTTATGAAATGACTTAAAGATTTCTAGTGGCTCATTAACTCAACTCAAAGGACTCAATAATCTCAAATTCTAATATATGATTTTGAACAAAAAGGACAAAAGAACAAACAATAACAATAGTGCCAATAGTCGTAGTAGTACACACGTGGAACTCCTTACACTACGCACTAATGCGTCACTGTTACACATACTAGCATAATCTTTTTGGAGCAAGCCTTATAAACTGTAGTGAGTTTTGTTTAGTCGGGACTAACCGATCACGAGTGCAAATACCGAAGCACAATACACTCAATATTTCTGTACAGTGGCAGCAAAAGAAAAGGGGAGCACTTACCGCGTACTTTAAAAATTAATCACGCGTCGTATTGTCAATGTGTTTGTTGGTAAACTCCAGATGTAACAATGGTATTGTCCTCGAGAGCTTTTGTCCGAATAAAAAATGATATGACATTGTAGAGCACAGAGCACCATTATGTTTCGGTTTCCCAAATAAATCCGGCAGTGAGTGTAATAGTGAGTTTTGATCTTGTGATTGAAGGATGTAATGACCATGAAGGAGAAAAAGGTCCCATTGGTGCATCTGAGAATTAGTTCAGTTACGTTAGTTATTCGAAAAAATGTTGTAATCTGTTTAGGGCCCAGGCATCAATTTGGTCATCGACCACAATATTTTTTATTATATTTGTAGTCATTGTTAGACTTAAAATGTTTGTAGGATTGGCAAGTCAGTTCATGTGACCACGGTAGCTTGTTTCAAGAACCATTGAAACGACCACAAAAATTATTTTTTCCTACCCAAAATGGGAAAATGTTCACCAAAAGTATTGCAGAAAATATCAGGGCAAAATACTGCGATACAGCTTAGGTGAAGGGTAAAGGGGGTAAGCGAAGCGAAGCCTCTTTTATGCTTCGTGTTAGGTTGAACATGTAAGAACCACAAAAAATACTTAAACTTACTTAAAAACATAAACTTAAGTACAGAAAAGAAGCTTTGTGATCATTTATCCTAACACAATTTGGTGATCTTTTACTAATTGTGGCGGTCGTTTGGAAAATCTTGGTAAAATTGGTGCGTTTTTGGTGATCGTTAAAACATAACCCGTGTTATGCTTGCATGATTGCTTTTTAAATTGACGACTTACCAATGACAGCCGCTTAGAATGACAATAAAATTCTTGAAGTAAGTTTGCAAATTTCCTTCAAGACATCGATTCGAGGGATTGCGATAGACATTTCTAGATATCAGAGATAGAGAATAGGAGCTACTGAAGGCATGACATGTAATGCAGACATGGAGGAATTTCAATGGCTTTTGATGTTTATCCAATCAAAACATCGTATAAAAACGACCCGAATAGCCGAGTCGGCAGTGAGCCTGCCTACGAAGCCAAGGGTCCCGGGTTCAAGTCCCGGTGGGGGCAAATATTTGTTTGAAGAGAACGGATGTTTGTACCCTAGTCATGGTTGTTTATCTATCTGAGTATACTATTTATCTATATAAGTATGTGTATCGTTGTCTAGTACCCAAGATACAGGGAATCTTAGTTTGGGGCTAGATCAATGTGTGTAAATAGTGTCCAAGGTATTATTATTATTATAAACAGGCAAAGCCGCAATAATATACGGCTCGTATCAAATAATCGTGTTGAGATTTATCAATTTTACAAAAGCTATCGAAATTCCTAAATGTCAGAATTACAATAGAAGACTACTGGTCACCCTAGTGTAAAAATGCTAGAGACATCTTTTTTTTTTGGTTGCCTAAGTATATATGTGACTGTAAGATTGACAAAACCGTTAGTTTGTAAACTATCGACGAATTGTTAACCAGACCGACAGGAACTATATAGAATTTAAGTTTATTTTGGTCTTCATGTCAACCTAACACGAACCTAAACTACCGCAGTGTTTGCCCTGGCATTTCCTTTGCAATTAAAGTTTAAACCAGTTCACGATTCAACGGTTTTTTTTATAAACTAACGCGTCATATCGTAAGCAGTAACATACAGTTTACAGTTTGTAAACCAACGAGAAAAAATCGTTAGATTATAAACCGCGTCCGTGGTCTAGCGGTATTCGCACATCGGAAACGATCGTGCGGGTAGCAACATCTGGCCGAGACGGGCTCTGGATGGGTGTCCGTTCTATATGTCATTTATTTCGGATGCCACGTAAATCTGTAGGTCCCGGCTGCAATCGCTACTCGGAGGCAGTAGTCGTAAAGCTGGTCAGAGGCCCTAATAGGGCAGCTTGATAACTTCTGACAGTCGGGTTGGCCGCTAGTCCGATACCTCTCCATCAACACGCACTGAGCCACCGCGGTAGAGTATGGCTCAATCTTACTCTCATTCAATAATGTGGGGACATTAAGGGGCTACATTTATTATATATATGAGTATATATATATATAATAAATGTAGCCCCTTTATGTCATATATCTACCTATATAGGTAGATATATACGTACAGTAACACGGCTTTTTCCAGACGCGGCGGCAGTGGCATATAAATGCGCCCACGTTAACCCACTTTTAAGAAAGTCCTATTGAAATATCACCATTATTCTCGCAATAAATTTGTCGCGCCCGTATCCGCACAAAAATTCAGATCTTATCTGATACAGAGTTGTTACCGCATTTTTGCAGTTATCCAGTGATATCACTGGATATATATCAAGAGTTTGCCTTTTCTCTCGTAATTTTTCTCTGGACTCGAATCAAGAGAATGGACACTTTCTTTAATGATCCATAAATTCTGTTCAATCATCGATTAACTTAGTATTACTCCTCCTTATTAACTTTGAAGACTTCTTCAAACATTACTCAGGCTATCTGAATATTAATATCGACATAAACATTTATATACAGGCACTTGGCCGAGTCGGCAGTGATCCTGCCTACAAATCCAAGGTTCCCGGGTTCGAGTCCCGGTGGGGGCAAATATTTGTTTGATGAGAACAATGTTTGTACCCTAGTCATGGTTGTTTATCTATCTACGTATACTATTTATCTATATAAGTATGTGTATCGTTGTCTAGTACCCAAGATACAGGGAGTCCTAGTTAGGGGCTAGATCAATGTGCGTAAATAGTGATCAAGATATTATTATTATTACTTACTTGCATTGCTTCTGGCACCACATTATAATACCGTGTCGTAGTAACCTTTAAACAACGATAACTTGCATATAAACATCCAGGACCTGGAGTTTATTTTTTCTTTATTCCAGGCGGGGATCGAACCCGAGACCTCTCGCATGGTAGGCAGAGCCGCATCCGCATAAAATTACATCATATACAAGAATATCGAACACAGCCTGCACCGCCCCGTAAACCCGTTCTTCGCAAACCGTCCGCTCTCAATATAAACGATTGTGCTCAGAAAAAAGACACAATGAGAACTTACCAAACAAAATTATTCATACGGAAGCGATCCTTGCATACCGACATGCAGTTCATAAAAATGTGACCCCAAACCGGATTGGAACAATGGGCCCTACTTATTATTGTAACATTGATAACACTGGGGTTAAAAGTCCCAACTAAGACATAGCTAACGTGCTGATACACTTTTTTTTTGTAACGCAAGAATTAGGTTCATTATTTGAATATTACACCACTTACACAAACAATACCGTGCACGCCAGAAGTCAAGCGACTGGTTTTTTTTAATGGCAGTAATAAATTACTTGTAGATGTACTTCTGAGACAATGGGTAAGGTTTTGATATATGATAGTGTGTTTTAATACTGTCGAGCTCATTGTTTATGGGGACAGATTGTCCTTTGGACTAGTTTTGGAATATAATGCTTTTAGGGCAGTTTGGTAGATGAAAAGAGCTAGGGACATATATCCAAGTTGTACGGACGTCCTAGCGGTGATGTTTTTTTTAAATTTAAACATTTATTTATTAATTTTTTACATTTGTGGCTCCGAAACTAAGGAATCCCTGTTTCCTGAGCCAAACTAATCGCTTGTTATTATTATGTATGACAATTTTAGCTAAGTACCTAATAATGTAACTTTTACTGACCGTGTTTCTGTTAAATAAATAAATATTATTATTATATTATACAATAATAGACACGTGGACCGTATATGGTAAGTAAAATAAAACAATATAAAGTAGGTAGGTATGAAGTAAACAATTGCAAAGAACACTCTTAGGATTATAGGTAGGGGTAGACAAGATCGTGAGGAAATCTCCATATTGCCTTAGCTACGGCGATGGTCTAGCCCCCTGTCACGCAAAATTGAGAATTGAAAAACGCGCGAGCATCCTCGTATGGGAAAACGTGTCCACGTGTCAACTCATCATACACAAAGCCCAATCGCCCTATAGTAGGTCTACACTACAGTGATTAAGAACATAAGTCCATAGTTGAATAGTATGGATACCCTAGCCGCATAGCCTAAGTTGTATATTCATATGTCAAATAACTGGTCCTCACGATACAGGTCTGACCTAGTGTGAAGGCCGTCGGCAATACTTACTACCTAGATGATTCATTAGCATGTACGTAAAGTTTATGTGAATCTGTTTACTCTTTGTTGAAATAAACATTATCTTATCTTATATTATACACATCCAATACATAGGACTTTTTTCTTCCTCCCCAGCCTCAGGGAAGCACAGCCACGACTGAGACACCACAGGTCGTCAAATCGTTTCGATTCGTCAATCGTTGCACCAATCAGAATACGATTCTTTCGTACGAGCTGTAGTTTGAGGCACCGTCATTTGAATTTAAAAGAAACCTGGATATGTCAAGAAGTATAGAAACTCTTCGACCTACTGCCACACTATCTGTGGGAGTTTCTACGCCCTTCTTCTCCCACAGTGGTCCAATGTAGAGAAGTGGCAAAAAATGACGATTGCTAAGTATATGTAAATATCTACAGTAATAAAGACATTCGGAACTAGTGGCCACGGCCTGGGTTTTTGAGTCCTATCGTAAAGACGTTCAGTACAGTAGGCTCAGAGGCAATTATTATTTAATTTCAGATGTTGTTACCCAACAACCGCGGCCTCCTAAAGCCTCACATTATTGTGAAACCGTAACAAATCAAAATTGAATAAAGTGGTTTTATCAAACTACCGGATTAGAGGTCGGATTGACCAGAAAACTGACTGATGAGTTAAAAATTAATGCCCGCTCCAGTTGAACGGTTTCCCACGAACCGAGGAACTGTATAACAGATATTACAGCATTATATCTGTAATACTGTGAGTCGCAATGTGAGATAGAATAGAAGCAGTTTTTTCCAATTATGTTTAACAAGTCTTCGTATGTTCGATATTTCTGATCATATAATAATAATAATAATACCTTGGACACTATTTACACACATTGATCTAGCCCCAAACTAGGATTCCCTGTATCTTGGGTACTAGACAACGATACACATACTTATATATAAATATTATACTTAGGTATATAAACAACCGTGACTAGGGTACAAACATCCGTTCTCATCAAACAAATATTTGCTCCCACCGGGACTCGGCCATTCGGGTCGTCATATAAAACGCAACAAAAATAATGTGGTTAATTATTACACTGGGTGATGTGATAAGTCACACTTGAGACTTCAAGATATAATCTGAGCAACTTTAGTGATCAAAACCATTTGATAAAAGCAATTTATAAGAATAATATCAAATATCGGGGGGTATTTTAACACAAAACGGTATGGGGCAACCAAATTGTAATAACAAATCCAACTTTTGTTTCAAAAACGTTTCAAGACGCAACACCGAAGATGTAAAGTAAAATCGGTCGCGAACCGATCGGGTAATGGCTTTATAATAGTGAACTCATGATGGTTCACTAATGAGTTTAAGTGATTCGGACTCGGGCATAAGCGCCAACGAGAGTTTTGAGAACTATTAATATTGAAGTATTGAAAACCCGCGGGTTAGCGGGTAAAGTGGGAGCAGGGAGGGACGGACGGGTTAATACCGGGCAGAATCTTATCTGCAGGATCTCATTAGTGTAAAAATCCGGTGACAAAAAGTTTCACCAAATGCCGTTAGCAGAACAAAGCAGAAGCATTTTGAGACTTTTCCTTTAGCCTTTACAGGTGAAATTTTATTATCTTACCATATTTTGGTGAATGCTAGTATCCATGATTACGTACACATTTCCTCAAGAAACATACGGTCGCAAACGAAGAAAATTGTGGGTCTCCCATAGAAACTTGTAATCAGCTGATCGGGTCAATGGACTGAGGGATAAAACATGTTTTTCCGACTTCTAAGCTAAAAATAGCACCTTCGCCGCTTGATTTTGGGTTCTCAGGCGGAAAAATTATTTTCCAACTCGTTCGAAAAGCCTTTTTACGAACCTTGCTATGACCGGCCTTCAGCTCGTGCCGTAAACTTCTCGGTTCATAAATATCCCTTTGCGAACTCGTGGGAAATTTACTATTTCACACCTTTCATTCGGAAAAGTAACTTTTGCTCCACGACGAGAGGGAGCAAAATGCTTCTTTTCTGTTTAAGCTATTTTTTTATTTATTCATTGGCATATAGCATTTACGCAATGTGCCAATTGAACACAGATCTTAATAAAATAATCGATTATCCATTGTAATATTCGATTCGATTATTTTTACACATTGGTAAAAGTAGCACAGGAATATTGTATCCTTCACAATCCACTATTATAAAAAAGCGTTGTTTTCGTTGTTCGATTACTGACTATTAAGAGTGATGAAAGTATAATTCAAAGTATAGGTATTTCATTATTTTTACAGCATTTTATTAAAATTTTCCCCATAGTCGGTCTGAAAAGTTGTATGTGTCACTCAGGAGCAAAATTATTTTCGTCATGGGTCACGCTCGTTCCTTCGTTACGCTCAGGAATCTATCGTAGAATCCTTCGCTTCATTCTGGATTCAACGTACCGCCCTCGCCATAAATACATCATTTTGCTCCCTTGAGACACAAATAACTATTTCGTCTGCGACCATATCTTTCAGATAATTAAATATCACTTGTATTCTGCTTAACACTTATAGGTACTTACAAAGCTGACCCGGAGACCAACACTAAAGTCACTGATGCTAGCGAGTCTGGCAACGCTATCTAAGGGATAGTTAGAATGTGAGACTGAAGTTTGTATGGTCTCCTACGGTATGTTATTGTATGGGAACCAAAACCAGCGATCTCAAAAATATGGGGGTTCATAGCCACAATATCAGCTAGAGCGTTAGCATAGGTTAAATTAGGTTAAAAAAGAAGATTCCCTCTATTATCACTAAGATAGCTATGAACAACTTGAAACATTAATTAATTTGGTAGCGCCATATCTTATCGCATTTTTACCTTTGGTCATACTATAGCATCGTAGGAAGTAATAATAACTTTTGGAGTGTTTTTAGGGCAATTTTTTGTGCATTGATTGTCGTAAATCGTCGTAATACATGGTCAAAATATCGGTAGAACGATGTTTAAGAATATTTTGGACTGTGAGATTTGGTTTCGTTTGATTTGATAACTATTCAAAAGTTATTTACTTAAGAATTAAACAGATTTTAGTATTTGGCGCTAAAGTTGGACGCAGTCCAAAACACTTATAAAAAAGTCTTCAATTCAAGTTCAAGATTGTTTTGTTGTTTTCTTTATATTTTAGTAGGATAATTAGAACTTTAATATCTTCCCCTTTTCTTATAAACCTGCACTGAACCAGAGCGTGGTGGAGAATGGCTCAATTTTACTCGAATTCGGGTAAAGGCCTGTGCACCTCGGTGGGTACATTACGGCCTTTTTATATTCTTCTTGGCGGCATTTTTATCTCAAAGGCTTCTCTTCACTACTCTAACTACACTCTGGTTTATCGAATTGGGCCAATTTATCAAATAACACAGTAAGATCTTTTATATGGTCATTATAACGTTAAAAATCCATAACTAGAGCTTGGTTGTGAAATGTAATAACAGTGATGTGGAGATTATAAACTAACACTGTTAGGTGCTAATGGAGAAGTAATAAGTATCTTTATGTGAAGTGATGCTCTATAACTGATAAGTACTGATAGTAAGTAGAGTCTAGATAGTGGTCGATAGTCAAGACGTTGGAAGTAACAGGGATACGTTTTAAATTCCAAAACATCAAATTACCTCAACGGCAATCGATGGATTTAGCGCGATCCAAACAACAAGCAGTAAAGTTGATATTTTGTCCAAACACGATGATAAAAAAGTCTATTCATAAGATAAAAAAGTAAAAATCATCCTCTTTAGTAGTCATTGAAAATCAAACATGCGTTACCAACTTGAGATTACATTTGACAGTTGGCTACGGTAACTTAGATTTATCAGTTTTGATACAGTTGTCTGTCTGTGTGTGATTATGAGCAAAATATGTACATTCATTTTTTAAGTATTTTTATTACACGTATGTTGTAACGGCGATGAAAATCATCGTAAGGAAATCTTGTAAGTAAAGCTGGTCGGTTGTTACATAAATTATTAGACAGAGTAATTTCTGCTCCCTTCTCTCCCACAGTGTCCAATGTAGAGAAGAGGCAAAAATTACATTTACTAAGTTTATGTAAATATCTACAGTGATAAAGAAATTTTGACTTTGACTTAGAATTATTCAAATTCAAATTCATATTCTTTATTTGTAAAACATATAGGTTAATGATCTTAAAGTATGTTTAATATAGAAGCTCTATGTTTGACGCAGTGGCATACAAATATTTAAAAATCATATAAGTTATCAAAAGAAATTAACATAAGTCTTCCAATTATTTATTAGCACTAAAATAGAACTAATGAATTCAACCAAAATTATAAAGTTATGTCGTCTAGATATTCTCTTATTGAGCAGCATACTATATTTACCAGTGACTTACGTATACTGTCAGGCATATGGTTAAAATTATAGGTACCATGCCGAGTATATTTTTTTTAAATAATTCTGATCTGGTTCGTTCGGTGACGTTCACTTGAGAAATTTTTACACAGCTGAGCATTGGTTTTGACGAACATTGCTTCCTCATAGACGTATATTAAGTGAAGATTGCAGCTATGAGTGATTTATCAATGGTCAATAGCTATAGAGATGGGCTCACTCAGAGTCACGTAAAATGGATAACGAATTGCTGGCTCAACGTGCGGGCACAATTGTGTCTTTGCCACTTCGTACATGAAGAAATGTTCAGTGATTTGACAGTGTGACAAACTTCTGTTCGGAAGTGATGGAAGGCATCCTCAAAAATAAGGGCCAGAAGTTTAAAAAGTTTAAAAAGCTCGGCGAGTCGTGTACAAGTACATGTACATTGAATGATAAACATAGTTAGGTAAGACTTTTAATTACGGCTGATATTTTAGAATTACAACCTCCATTTGGCTAAAACTCTTGGCTTTGTTCTCTTACGGCTGAATATCCGCACAAACTGCCATGTTTCCATATAAATTTGAGACGCAGAAAACAAGCGAAACAGTTGGCCCTTTAATGTCACCTTTTGGTCGAAAACAGAACTTGGGCTAAACACAGCCCTCAATTTGTCCCTTAGTGGACGATGTCTATAAAATGAGTTCTATTGCTTTGATCTCCGCCGCTGTACGAAGTGCTGAGTCGTTGCCATGTTACAATTGGCATCAACAGATACTTTGGTTTTATGATATCCTTGTTTGGTGGCATTCGTAAATATTCAGCTGTACAACTAGGAAAGAGGATATATTATCGAGATTCTTACGAATAACCATCTCATCTGACTTTCAAAGACTTCGAAGATCTTTTGATAAAGACAAGTTCGCCTTTATATTTTTTTCGGTATTAAAAGTTTTCTTGTATATTTTGTTTAAACAATATCTTCATCGACGACCCGAATGGCCGAGTCGGCAGTGACGCTACCCACGAAACCAAGGGTCCCGGGTTCGAGTCCCGGTGCGGGCAAATGTTTGTTTGACGGGAACGGATGTTTGTACCCTAGTCATGGTTGTTTATTTATCTAAGTATAATATTTATCTATATAAGTATAAATATCGTTGTCTAGTACCCAAGATACAGGGAATCCTAGTTTGGGGCTAGATCAATGTGTGTAAAAGGTGTCCAAGGTATTTTATTATTATCGAAATATACCAACTTTGTTTTTTCTTAGAATGAATGAAAGATGTTATCTTACCTAAACCTGTTTTTAGTGGTGAGTTAACTCGATAAAAACATCTTACAATTAATTTATCAATGAAGCAGAAAATATTTGCATAAAAATCCTTAATCAGAGTGATAATTAATGCAAATAGTGGAATACTTGTTAAGATTAATTGTAATTTTGGGTTCTGTTATTTCATGAATTCAAGCAATTCAACATACAATTTTGCTTTACAGGGGACAGCCCATTGCCGCAGGTAGATGAGATATTAAGAATTAAATTATTTGAGTCAATAAAGTTAAATTCATGTCAAATAGGTCAAAGTTTGTTGATCCATCCATTGACTTGACTGTATGTAGGTGTCAAATGTAAAGAACCAAGCTTTAATAATTAAACATACATTTTTCTTTCACGACAAGACAAGAACTCATAATATATTCTTTACAATAGCGAACACCATAAAGTTATAAAAAACGTTGAGCTGTAAATAGTCATAAAATTAACATGGAATGACAATTTACAATTCAGAAATATAGCGTAAGCTGACAAAGTAAAATGTTTAAAAATAAGTGTGTTATCATAATGCGTCACAATTTAAATTAAAATATCAATTCTGTGCCTAATCTTCTGTGGTCTTATTTGACCACACATAGCGGACTACAGAACATAACTAGGAGATATTCAGTGAAATTTTTACTCGACTAAAACGAAGTCAAAAGGAGGGTTATGTGTTTGAACGGCATATGTGTAAGATGTACCTTTGTATGTACATTTGTTCCACTCGAACTATGCATACTACTTATCAGAATTTGAAAAATGTGGTATCGCTAGAAGCATATTGATTATTCGCTGGTATAGGCTATGTGATGTCACACTAAATTTAATATGGCGTCATCTAGAAGGCATAAATTATTGGATTAAAAATAAACAGGACTTAATTAGCACATTTCAGCTCGCAGCTTAACTTGCATTTAGGTGTTAAAGCGTAGCGTGGAGCGCGATGATTTAGCGGTCGGGTTTTAGTTTTCCACTTATTTTCTTGTCTTTTTGACCGAGCGAGTGAAGCGACCAAGATTCTCCGTTCAGGTCGTGCAAAAATGCTTTTCCGGATTTCTGTCCGTTTGTCTAATCATTTAAACCTAAACTTTTTTAAAACAAAAGAGATCCTCATTATAAATATAAGTTTACTTTATAAGTTAAATGCATAATAAATGAGCCAGAGGATCACCTTAACCTGACTGACGAATGTTATTTTTAAATGAGTATAACGAATTACAGAAAATATCAATTTCACTTAACTTATCATTTTAAAGTTTACATGTTTGCCTATTAAAACGATTCTGTCTATACAAAGTGTTGTTATATTAAAGAGGAAAGCTCTCTCTTGCGTGCTCCCTTACGAGGAATTTTAAAGCTTAATTTACTTAAAAGTGATGCGAAGTCAATATAGTTATTCAGAATTTTAAAAAAGATCGATAATACATTATTGCACTGCAGAGATGTAATATTGTGTGGTTCAGCCGCAGCAGCATAGTTTGAAAAATAATTATTACGGTAATCTAGCTTTTTTTTAAACTAGCTTTAAATTACTTCGATTCTATTTATAAAAATATTGTGAAATGGCCTCCAGACAGTGGATTCAAACTCAAATCGACTGCGGACGTAACTAAAAAAAAGTATCTTATAAGTAAAGGCTGTTTTTTGTACGTAGATGTAAAAGCTGTTACCTCTCTTAAAAATGTAAAATAAAACAAAAATTTAATTTAATAAAAAAAAAAGTAAAGGCAAGTTTAAAGGGCTTCCCTTATCTCAAAATAATACCTTTGTTTATAAGATTTATTAATTATATTATCTATATGAGAAGTAAAACTAAGTTTAGAGTCAATTATTACGCCTAAGTCACGAATTTGATGAACCCATAGTTTGTATTCATGTTATTAGATTTGAGTTTACGTGCGAAGGTGATTGTGTTGAATTTAATAGGATTCAAAAATAAGTTGTTTTTTTACAAATTAGTTAAAATTTAGAGAGATCCTTTTGTAAACGATTACAATCATCCGGATTTTCAATAATTCTATTTTTTGTGTCATCTGCGTACAGAAACATTTCAGAATTAATTACACATTTGTTATTATCATTTACATATATATAATAAACAATAGGGGTCCTAAATGGGACCCTTAGAGTACTCCAGAGCTAATAGATTCAACCTGAGAAGTAAAGCCCTTCAAAACTACTGCTTGTGTCCTCTTGGTGCGGCTACTTTCAAACACCATGTAAGTAACCAATAGCATTCATAAGTTTGTATGGTATTTATTATTGAAAGAAAATGCAGTCGTGCTATTTGTGTTTATTGGTTTTATAATTGTCTCAGTTGTTCGTCCGATAAACTTCAAGCGGTCAGAGGTGGGGGGTTGGAGAATAATGAAAAAAAAAACGCACATTTCCTATATCGCTTGCGAGATCGACAGCTGACAGATCCACTAGTTTTACTGTTCCTACTATCTTACATACAAAGAAACATATGATGCTCATACAATTTTCCCGGACGAGGGTTGGATCTTGGCAAACATTTGACGCTTCTTCAACATTCAGAACAATTATGCGAATATCTTTTTATACAAGCTCGCCAATTGTGGCAAAATGATATACGTTTTGACTCCCAAATATGTCAAATGTGCACCTAATATAGTGCCCCTATCTAGATTCACAGAACCGTTTTATAATACACCTTGCAGTCCAAGCAAAGCGGAGCGGAGGAGGAGCGAGGCGACCCCATATTGTTTAGTATAAAATAGGGTGAAAACTTTTGGTGAACGTTTCCTTATTTTGGGATGTTTTTTCCACCCTTTTTATAGGTCTTTGACCCTTAACTCCCAAATATATCAGTTTTGGATAACTGGTGGGCACAACTGGAATTACCTCTATTACTCGTATGTGAGAATGCGTGACGCAATTTTCTTGTTATTGGTCTTTTTAGGACCTTCTTGGGGGTCCCCGTCCTACTACCTTAAAACTTTTATATCGATCTCATATAACAGGGTGGGTGATTAAGTCAGTACTAGTCGTTAATATAGTTTAGTTAGAGCATTCACTATTCTAATTACGCTTTTATATAACCAATAAAATTAAAACAGTTTTCATATAAAATCGAGCAAATGGGACTAGATTTCTAACATTAGGTCTTAAAAATAGTTTAAACTAGGTCAATGTCTAGTTGGAAAACAGTAAAAGGTTTATTTTTACGTAATATAACATCTAAGAGATGACAATAAAATACAGAACCTATTTTATATATTCGTCTACTCGTTTCAATTATTTAATTACTGATGCATATTTAGAATATATAATAGCGAATATCAATATTGTTACTTTTATTCATATCGCCCTAGTTTTAAAAGTATGGTGCGCATAAGTCAATACTGATCTTATACCGATAAGCTTTCTATTTGAATTAATTATTGTCTCTATTTATGGTAAGATTAGATATAGCATTATTTATGGTTTTCGTACGTGCTGATCAGCTGATTTCATACCAAGGAAGATCTTATATGTTTTCACTTGCTATCATAGGTTTCATGGGCAATGTTGTCCATAAAAATTGGCAGATTCTGAACCCAGAAGTTTGGTCAGCAAATTCCAAGACATCATGTATAAACCATAATAGTTAACTTAAATATATATGATAATCCAAAACAACCAATATTTACACAGCGAACCAAAATGATGTCAATATCCATGTTGACGCAGATGATGTTGACATAATTTTGCCACATTGGATATGTAGATATTTCTGGTTGTGGAGATCTATTTAACTATCTTATGTGCTCACATATCGCTGATGCTGACTGTACTGCATAACGGTCAATAATTAGTAAAAGTAACGAGAGAGTGTACAAGAATAAATGTTTTGCTATCAATGAAGGCACCCAATTAGATCGCGATACTTTCGCAAGTAAAGTAACTATCTGAGGCACTTATATTCAAGGGCACAGAGGCGATGATGGAAGATGTCTTGAACTGGATGCGATGTCTACTGAATAAAAAACATAAATCACGATTGGTGAACTGTCATCACGCGTCTTTGCCGATGTGCTGTAGTGATTCTATTAAAGCGAAGCTTTTTATGTTTAAAATGTTTTATCTACACACGTATCATAATACCCCTTTGTACTACATCCAAAAACCGCACGTTACGATCAGCATAATGTTAAACTTCTTTGTAAAAAAAAACTTATTGAATATTATGACCATAATGTGTAATTTTTCTACATATTATGATTTCTACAAATTTCGAACGCCGACGCCCGCCTGTGTCCCCCTACTTTGTTTGTGAAGTTGGTACTACAGAACAAGCTAAACAACTTAATGCCACAATGCCGGTCAAACATGCGGTTCCTGAAAACATCAAAGAGAGCTTATGATAAGTGTGTAGATAAACTAGTGTATGTAACTGTACATAATTAGGCATTCAAACTCTCGAGTGATATTATTGAATCGAGTGTAACCCACTCTCGAGTATTAATGCTCTCCATTATATAGCAGTCACATAAACTACTATTAAAATGATTTTTATTTAGTCATTATCCTCATCACCATCCTCATTTTGTGGTGGGATATTATTGGTAAAATGAGCTGGCCAAAATTTTTTGTGGATTATTTATCATCCATGTACGAGGATCCTACGTCTTATCGACATATTGCGAGAAATAGTCAAAAAGTTACTTTAATTTATCTTCCATTCCTTCTATTGATATTATAGTGTCATTATCAAGAAATTGGCATGAAAATGGTCAAATGCACAGACACTGCTTGAATAATAAAACCGCTGTAAATGTCGTGCAGGGGATTTACCACAACCTTAGCGATTCGGATTACGTTCAAAACAAGAACATCACCTTGGCAAACATTTCCATTCCAAAATACTTATAACACGCTTTATTTAACTAATAACAAGACTTGTTTTAAGACAGTCATAGTAACTTTGCGGATCGGATCATTTTCCGAGCGAGAGACTGACCACAAGAGTTTGAGTTTCTGTCAAGCTTGTCAAATGAGCATCCGGGATTTAACCCCCCAGGAATTAACTAGTAGAACCCAACCAATATCTGTGTAAGTTCACGATTCCGGTGCCGCTTTGCCTTAACAGGTTAGAAAGTGCGGTGACCGCGCGAGGTCGTGTGGATCTTCATTAGACGCGAGCCAGAGCTCTGTCGCCAAACAACTCTCGGCTCTAATGTAATTAGTTGCAGAATTTGATGAGCCAGGGTTATACTACCTGTTACTTTAGAATGAACTGAACTTTATGACGACCCGAATGGCCGAGTCGGCATTGACACTGCCTAACAAGCCAATGGTCCCGGGTTCGAGTCCCGGTGGGGGCAAATATTTGTTTGATGAGAACGGATGTTTGTACCCTAGTCATGGTTGTTTATCTATCTAAGTATAATATTTATCTATATAAGTATGAAGTATGTGTATCGTTGTCTATAGTACCCAAGATACAGGGATTCCTGGTTAGGGGCTAGATCAATGTGTGTAAATAGTGTCCAAGCTATTATTATTATTATTATTATTATAGAATAGCTACTTGGTCTAGAGGGTTCCACGTTTGCTTCTCCCGCAGGAGATGGTGGTTAGTATCTGGTGCTAACTAAATAATGTATCTTAAATATTATCCCGGGAAAAGCCTGTGCCCCTCGGTGTAGATATGAATGGGCTACATTTCTTAATTTATTTTATATTAATTCTTTGAAATATAAAAAAATATTATTAATATTAGATCGGACCAGGCAAAAGGGAAAATTGATTGCGACAGTGCATTTAGATGCAGAGGCTTTAGTTATCAAGCTGCCCTTTTTATGGCCTCAGATACAGCTTAACCCTCTGACTACCCCTCTATCACAACCATGTTGCGATAGTAGCCGGTAGTTTAGTTTTTTATCTGAAACAATCTTACTATAAATGAAATGCATTATTGAGACTCCATAGCAAAGACTAACTAGTGTTTTTTTATGTTTATGATATAATTAGTTATTTATGTAACAATTAGGAGGAAAGTTAATAAATAAAATAAAAAACGGCTTATGTTTAAACGATCTCCAAAAACGCACCTATTTTACTACCAATAAATTTGAAACGACCGCCAGAATTAGTAAAAATTAGTAAAAATTAGTAAAAAAAAATCTCGGGATTCGGTTCATCTTCGGACTGCGCAAGTATGACCACGTATCTCAGCATCGCAGGGAGCTGAAGTGGCTACCGATTCGGCTTCGACGGGACTCTCATATCCTGTGTTTCCTTTATAATATTTTGTGGAACCCTCGTTACCCTAACTTCCTACGTGATCGCTTCGAATTTCTTTCTTCTAGCAGTCCTCGGAGAACTCATATGGCGTCTACGCTCAAAGCTCCAGATCGCTCCACTGCAGCCTACGAGCACGGGTTCAGAATCCGAGCTGTACGACTGTGGAATGAGCTTCCTTGCACTATCAGGGACAGTCGATCTCTAAATATATTCAAAAACCGGCTAAAGAAGCACTATCTCTCCCTTTCCAGTTAGATAATATATATATATTTGTATGTATTAGTTTATTATACGGTTTATTCATATTTTTACGTTGTATTTAAGTAATTGTGTATGCAGTCTATTTTTAACAATTAGGGTTATCAGTATAATACATACTGTTTGTAGTATATATTAGTCGTAGTATTTATAGAGTTTTATTGTACGCGCAGGTCTTCCCCCGCTCAACCATCACCTCTCCTACCATCTTGGTTTGCTGAAAGAAATCTCTTTTGAGAGATAAGCTCGCCTTTGTACATGTTTTTTTCTATTATAAGTTATCTGTATGACTGTTTTGTGTAGTACAATAAAGAAATTATGAAAAAAAATTATGAAAATTATAGTAAACGACCACCAAATTGTTTTTGGATAAATGATTACCAAACTTCTTTTAAAAACATGTGTATTTAAATTAATGTTTTAAGCATTTTTTGTTGTTCTTACATGTTGAACCTAACATGAAGGATAAACACATTTAGCCATTTTGGGTAGCATTTACCCAATTTGGTAAGGAAAAAAATATTTTGTTCATTATTATATTTGTTGCCATAAAAAACTTCTTTCACTATGAGTCGTAGTAAAAGACGTGAATGTTTTTTTTAAACAAGGACTATTCCCCAAATGTGGCTATGATTTATTTTTCTTCTTTAAATTGCCAAGGTGAAGGTGTATCGATATCGGTGTATATTTGACAAAAACTCATAGAAATTTAGTAAATTTAATTTAACTAATAAAACATGGATCCGTCCGCTAATTTGTCACTTGGATCCCCACTAAATTTGGCTACATTAAATCACCAAGATCACGTCATGTCAAAATCACAACTTCAGCAGAATACTCCGCATCAGCTATAAATATATGATTGAAGATGTACCTCACTCCTAAGTTACTGGTTATGGCCTTGAAGTAAGTTAGAAACCGAAAGTTGCACTTAAATCAGTGTTTTATCGTGCAATGAAATACAGATGCTTACTGCACCGGGAGAGTGGACTGAGCATGCTAAATTTTACTTCTAAAAGTCACTTATTTTAGTACAGTTTATAGAAACATCGAACAACGCAAACGCGCATGTATATCTATGATTTTTAATATGTATTTAGTACCCCAGATAGTTATTTATACCCAAGTTTGTAAACCTGAAAACCCTTTGCTATCCCGTGGTGCTCATAAAACTGCTTTTTTTAGAGAAACCTACCACATGGAATCATTATAAGGGTATATTTGCTCTACTTTTGTAAAGTAAACTTAGTTTTCTACAAATTGGGTCCAACCAGAGCTCTCTAGGACCATTGTTTGCGGACACACCGCACTCGAAGAGGAGAAATGTATTCTTTCAATATCACTTGTTCAAACTTATGAATGCACCTGCATGTACATGGAGTGTGAAAGTAGCCGCACCAATAACTTTGTCAACAACATTTTGCTATGTAAAATACAAACTATTCACTCCATACCATCCATATAATTTTACGGTGGTACGGAACCCTTCGTGCGTGAGTTAGACTCGCACTTCGCCTTTTTTTTTGTATGAAACGTCAACTAAGCAAGTGATTTTTTAAATTTATCCCCGTTATGGGGGAGTCGGACTGAACTCCGTACGGACTTAAAAAAACTTCTTGACCCATGAAGCTGTTAGGTTGTTTATAGATATAGACGTCAATTCAGTAATGTTTTTTATCGAAACTTGCCCTCACAGGGGGAAAAGGGGTGTTATACCAGTTAAAGCATAATTTCGCAGTTTTCCGAGCACCACGGGAGAAGCAAAGAGTTTTACTAACAACATATTAAAAAATCGTAGATACATTCGCGTTTGCGATGTTTGCCTTTTTGTGTTGATATAAACTGAACTGTATTGGTAATACAGTGTAATAATCAATTTATATTTCAGTTCGACTGATATTTATTTTAAAATCGTTATTACACAAAAAATAAACATTATCAAAGTAGTTTACTTCAATTTGAGATATAAATTGCTAATTAAAGCGAGTTTATAATTATCGTAATGTGAATACGTATAAATAGATAATTAGGCTGCCAAGCAACACAGCGTCACGCCTTTTCCCATACGGGATGGCAGAGGTAGCTTTGCGCCGACTTTTGGCTAGTTATTCAATACTCCATTTGATGGCAAATAGTACTAAATCGAACAAATATGTTTTATGTTATTTAGGTACGACGAATGTTTAGTGTTTGCAGGTTTCTAAGGCCCACGGAAATACTCTCGATGGGCATATAAAAGGTTGTCAACAAGCGTTTCTCCAGGCTTTACGAGTGGCGACTACTCAAAGAAAGTGTTTGTCGCCATTGTGGTCACAAAGGGAAGTGATGTACAATTTCACTCGGTTTTAACCGAGGTTTCTATTAGCCGTCATTTTATCGACGACTGTGGCGTAGCGGTCGAAGTGCTGCCACACAAGCGAGAACACCCGGTTTACGATCCCTGCCGTACCCGAAGGGTGCCAAATGGGACCCTATTACTAAGCCTCCGCTGTCCGTCTGTCCGTCCGTCGGTCCGTCCGAGCGTCAGCGGGCTGTATTTCATGAACCGTAGATAGAGAGTTGAAATTTCACAGAATGTGTATTTCCCTTGCTGAGGCAGCAATTAACTTCACGAGATGATCATATAAGAGACGTGTTTTAATCCTGGCCCCTGCAAATTACCAAATCATCATCATTCAAATATCATCACAGTTTTCGCGACATATAATAACGTTGTCAGCAGCGCAGTCGGTTTGAAATAGGATCCGCAATCTGAAGGGACTGGTATTGAAACCACGCTCAGACTTGTTTGTTTTGTATTATTTTAATCCTTAAGTTTTCCCATAAGATGTTACGGAACTCTGCTTGTATGAGCCCGACCAGCACTTGGCCTACAAGTTATGTTTGTTTGTTTATCACTGGTGCCTGATGCGATTAATTGAAACATCTAGTGATATTTATTTTGAAGTAAGTTCATAGTCTTATTCATTTTGAATGAATGAATGACACCGATCCCAGCCAGAGTTTCTCTGACACCGGTAAATCAGTATAGGTCTGAGTTAGATTAGGTCTAAAGTAGTCCATGTCTGGGGTAAGCCTGTGCTTACAACAGACACAGGTCACCTTACCCGGCAATATAATTCAGTTGGTGTACGGGGTGGCGCAAAACCTTGTATGGAGGGAAACACCAGCTCTAAGGATGGGACTAGGAAGTGGGGCATTCAATCGACCGACTAATCAGCCTAAAGCCAATAAATCAAAGTAGGTAAAGTAGAAATGGGAATCGTGAGGCCGCTGAAGATCTGATAGGTCGTCCTGATAAGTACGTAGGAGATATAGAAGATCTTTAATTTTGCTTGCTTTTTAAGTGCTGCGCGAAGAATGCTTGCCTCAGGATGTGGGCGTAGTTGAGGCGGACTTGCATGTCCAAAGTGCTGTCAGTTTCACTGACTTTATCCAAAATTACTTTATTTTTTACAGAGGCATTTGTCGTTATCAGCGTTGTACGTCGTCTTTCCGATATCTGGCGGAACTGTCTCTTATTAGAATATTCGGCTCCCTCATAGGAAAATAGCTATTAAATCGATCGGCATCTGCTTGTAAAGTATTATGAAGTTTCCATTTCATATGCACTGGACTAGATTCTTATGATACTTTATTACGTACACCTGATGCCATGTTTCTTGGCGCCTGAATGCCGTCTGGTAGCGGCGCATGGGAAAAAGAGAGATGCTTACATGGATGGGCGAGAGAGAGATGGAGAAACTTGTATTCTTATATTCATACATTGTTATTTTCTACAATAAACTAATTCACTTAATTGACTGTAAAGTGGCGCACAATATAGAAAATCTACGAGGTGATCATTGTGTGAAATGATCTTGTGGATTTATTTCACAAGAACCAAAAGGTCCGCGGCTATCTATGCCAAGCCTCTTCATCCTGGAAAAGAGGGCTAGTGGGCATTATTAAAGTCCTTGTGTTGTTATATCCTTGGGCATATAAGGATCCTCGTTCCTCATTCATACATATTATGTCTTCAGCTCTTGCTTTCGCGAAAGTATTCTAGAATGAGTGTATTTATCACTGACCAGTCACCACTCTGTATACTTTATGCTATCGCCAGCGTCACCGGGACATCACCAACAACGAGATGGCGACGACGGCGCCGAGGTCGCTGCACACACATTTACTATAGACGCCTGTCCACCGCACGCTACCTGCCTGCTTGTCCCGCCGACTTCAGCTTCGAATGCATTTAAAAGAGCGGTCAAAAACTACATTTTCTGAGCGCATCTGCTCAGAAAATGTAGTTTTTGACCGCTGAAAATTACCTACATCGATTGTTTCTTGAAATGTTTAGGGCATTACAATAGATTGTAGAATATTATGTTGTGAATATTTAAGTAAAATAACACAAATCGACACGGCATTTATCAAACTACCAACTCCAGCTCTCAATGCAATACCATTCATACCACATAACAAGGCTATTATATATACACTACATAGAACACTTCATCACTCACTCACATCACTAATCACTACATAGAACACTACACTACATAGAACACTTCATCACTCACTCACATCTCTAATCACTACATAGAACACTACACTACATAGAACACTTCATCACTCACTCACATCTCTAATCACTACATAGAACACTACACTACATAGAACACTTCATCACCCACTCACATCTCTAATCACTACATAGAACACTACACTACATAGAACACTTCATCACCCACTCACATCTCTAATCACTACATAGAACACTACACTACATAGAACACTTCATCACTCACTCACATCTCTAATCACTACATAGAACACTACACTACATAGAACACTTCATCACTCACTCACATCTCTAATCACTTCGAAAATCATATCATGTGTGATATGATCTGACATCGTTTTTAACCAGTAATCATTCAGTAACTTTCCTGTTGAAGCTGCTGCCTACCCGCCCTCCTCCGATAACATACGAATTGCCGAAGTTTTTCTTTAATCTAGCTACATTTAAGAAAAACTTCTTATTTTGTGGTTTTATAAGGTATTAAAATTAAGTTATATTATAGATACAGAAACGACCTCACCCGAATTGGGATTGTGTCAGCGTGCCAATCTATCAAATGGAAGACTCCCGTCTGCCTCGACTAACAACGTCAGATGCAGGACTCGTTGCTATTGTAAATGTTTTTAAACTTTTACACAAACATCACTCAAATTCACTTACACATAACTTTTTTTTTTATACTTTGGACACTATTTACACACATTGATCTAGCCCCAAACTAGGATTCCCTGTATCTTGGGTACTAGACAACGATACACGTACTTATATAGATAAACAACCATGACTAGGGTACAAACATCCGTTCTCATCAAACAAATATTAGCCCCCACCGGGACTCGAACCCGGGACCTTTGGCTTCCTAGGCAGGGTCACTGCCGACTTGGCCATTCGGGTCGTCGAATTTCTTCGAACTTCGAACTTCAATTAAACAAACATCATACTTTCACATAAAATGTATAGTAATGGGTCTTTTGAGCAAAAAATAGTTTATTGTTCTACGCAATGGCCCGGGAACACGACACATTGAATTCGTAAATTAATTTATTTAAGTTTAAATTAATTTATTAAGTATTAGTTTAATTTGAGTTTGTTGTGACATTTCGACCGACACCTATTTATTTTTCTCACGCTCAAAATTTCAACGTAAAAGAAGTGCTTGAAGGTGATTTCCACCTGCAGGAGAGATCCCACAGCCCGCAGATTGCAGTTAACAGTTCAAGAAAGTGACAGCTCAATCCACTTTATCTCGATCAAATTCTGGCTCGCTCTTGGATCATTGATCCCTGAAATGGGGCACTGATCCAGCCTACATCTATTTAGAACGCCGCACGGAACCTGCCGAGGCAGGCGGCGTCGGCGGCTTCTCACAGCACGAAGAAGATATATTGCGACGTGATGAACAGTTTTTGTTTGTTTATTTATATATACATATTTTTTCTATTCTTCAGTAGTACCAAATTATATTTGTAGCTTTCTTATTCGCTCGTGCTACGCCGATGTCGCAGTCAACCGGGCCGTCAGCAGGTGCCGTCTGCAGCCAGACCTTCGACACATCACTTTCAGATCTTGTGCGGTGTCCGGAATGCACACAGCAGCGGCTGTTCAAAGGACAGAGAGGTCTAAAGATACACAATTCCAAAACACATAAAAAACATTACCTCGCACCACAGGGCAACCAAGGCGCTCAGGATGCGCCCAATGATAACAGCAGAACACAGCCGTCAACGGGCGCATTCTGGGCAACCTTAGGACGCCTTAAACAAATGTGCCCAATAATTAAAAGAATCCCTCGTGGTGCCAGGACATGCGTGGCGACCTCTCTGTCCCTTTCCATACGACAGGTCATCTTAAACAATGATGGCCCCAGTTGGGAACAGCTGCTTTCTTTCGCATACCGGACTTTGCACGTAGATAAGGATGGAAGCAAGAGCAGATCCCTTACACAATCAATTAAAAACAACTGCAAGAACCAATCACCAACCTTTTCGGGCCAAATTCTCAACAATAGGCCTCGATCCAAATTTAACATGACGAAAACAATAGAGAATAAAATAAGTGACGGGGATTTAAAGGGAGCTGCTCAACTTCTTTTCTCGAGCGATGCTGTCGCCCCTGACTCCCCGGACACTCTGCACGCGCTGGAGTCAAAGCAGCCAGCACCTTCACCAACACTGCACCTCCCTGATCCCCCCAACCCTTCTGAACGTACCCCCCAGGCTACAGCCGAGGACGTCGCATCTGCGGTGATGTCCTTCAGAAGTGGTTCCGCAGGCGGCCTCGACGGCATGACCCCGCAACACTACAAAGACCTGATCTGTGGAGCCGTCGGGGACGTCGGGCAGACTCTCCTGGCGGATATCGCTGAACTGGCGAGCCTCATGTTGTCTGGAAAGGTACACGAAGGCATAACAGACGTGCTCTACGGAGCTAATCTGTGTGCCCTCATAAAGAAGGACGGGGGTATCAGACCCATCGCTGTAGGCAATACCATCCGCCGCATAGTGTCAAAGATCTGCTGTAGGTATATCCTACCAGATCTTTGCACTACCTTACAACCGGTACAGCTGGGTTTCGGTAGCAGGGGAGGCTGCGAGGCCGCTGTGCACGCGACTCGCACCTTCCTAGCTAACGGAGGTGACGTGCTGCTGAAGGTAGACGTGAAAAACGCCTTCAATTCGGTAGACAGAGGCGCCCTGCTATCCCAAATTAAAGAGCATACACCATCTATCTACAATTATATGTGGCAATGTTACAGTAAACATTCTAAATTAATCTTCAGGGACCATCTTATAAATTCTGCCGTCGGCTGTCAGCAGGGCGACCCACTCGGACCGGCAATATTCAGTTTGGCTATCCATCCGATCATTACCAGCTTAAATTCCAAATTCAACATTTGGTACCTAGACGACGGGACCATAGGAGGCAAAGTCGAAGACGTATTACAAGATTTAGAACACCTAACATCAGAATTAAAAAAAATAGGCCTAGACTTCAATTTCTCGAAATGCGAATTGTTCATATCCGATAATATTACCCTCTCGGAAAAGACTGAGATCATCTTTAAATTCAACTCAGCTGCCCCTAACATTAAAATTCTAGACAAAGACTCACTTCGCCTCCTAGGGGCCCCCGTTCTAGAGGACGGGATCCCCAGCTTCGTGGATGAACAAATCTCTAAATTCAATCAAAATTCTATCAAACTGACTGACCTAAATCCCCACATGGCCCTGTCTATCATACGGTTTTGCCTTTTTGTACCCAAATTTACCTACCTCCTTCGATGCTCTCCTCTTTGGAAATACCCTCCCATTCTCAACCTTTTAGACGATATTACCAAAAGTACATTAACCAAAATTTTAAACATTAATCTCGATGAACGAAGCTGGACCCAATCCGCCCTTCCAATCAGACACGGTGGCTTGGGGATCCGGAAAATCTCAGATGTGGCGCTCCCGGCCTTCCTGTCTTCAGCCCATAGCTCACGTGATCTCTATGGTAAAATCATAAACCCATCACTCGGTGATGTGGAGGTCACGTGTCTGGTCGAGGCCAGGAATGCCTGGACGCAAGCCTGTCCGAGGCAAAATTTTCCAATAAATTTAAACTCTCAACGGCTATGGGACGAGCCGCTATGCATTAAAACCCGCGAAGATCTGGTAAAAACGGCTAGTGGTCCAGCAGTGCGCGCTCGTCTCCTAGCTACCAGGGAGAAGGAGTCAGGACACTGGCTGCGCGCAATCCCATCAACGCACATTGGCACCCTGCTTGACCGTACCACCCTTACCCTCGCCGTTTGCCTGCGACTCGGCGTAAAGACAAACGAAATCCATCGGTGCCGCTGCGGTGCTAGGGTGGACCAACTAGGTCACCACGGCCTCTCCTGCCAACGCAGCGCCGGTCGGTGGTCCCGTCATGCCAATCTTAATGACGTCATCCGTCGGGCCCTTGCCAGCTGTGGCGTGCCAGCAATACTTGAACCCAATGGACTGGCACGCGACGATGGCAAGAGGCCAGACGGAATGACGCTCATTCCCTGGCAGAGCGGGAGGTCGCTAGTATGGGACGCGACCTGCGTAGATACGCTGGCACCGTGTCACCTTTCGGCAACCTCAGCCACAGCCGGCGCTGCGGCGGCAGCAGCAGAGTGTCTCAAAACCCGCAAATACGCCGCACTCGGCGACGACTATTTGTTTATACCGTTCGGCTTTGAGACCCTTGGGCCGTGGGGCCCTGACGCTCGAAGAGTCCTCAAAGACATCTCTAAGAGGCTCGTCGAAGCGTCAGGGGACCGCAGAGCTGGCGCCTACCTCGCTCAACGCATCAGTATTGCGATACAGCGAGGTAACAGTGCCAGCGTCTTGGGCACCCTCCCGCCCGGCAGTGAACTCAGGGAAATTTTTAATTTAGTTTAGTGCAGTTATAGTTTAGTTTTAGTTTATAATATATAATAGGTAAAAACTGTTTCTAAAATTTTGAAAATACAAGTGATAGTTATTTGTTAATAAATTATAATACTTACGTTATTCCACATCAAGAAACACAAATTTGAAATATGGCATGTAAAGCAAAGCCGCGACCAATCAGCCTTAGAGGCCGTATCTATTTAGCGTCATTTTGTTATGACCGTTTTGTTTCCTAGAAGTAGAGCCAGTTAAATTTCCCAATGACTTGACCAAACCCAGCGCACAGTTTCGATTCACGTCTGCCACCTCTTGTGGGAAAGGGCCGGACACTACATAGTTATCACATATATAGAAAATATAAGTATAGCATCACGCCTTTTCACATACGGGGTGGCAGAGGCACAGTTGTGTCCACTTTGAGCCAGTTATTCATTACTCCGTTTTGCGTGATAGGGGGCAGCCCATCGCCGCAGTTGTGGAGTAATGGAGGTTTCCTCACGATGTCTTCCATCACCGTTAGAACGTCCGTATAATGTACTTAAGATAAATTAATCATCTCATTGGTACATGGTCAGGAATCGAACCTGCACCTCATGTGTGAGAAGCAAGCGTGAAACCCATTAGACCACGGAGCTTATAGAAAGTATAAGTGTTCGCCAAATCAAAAACCTGGCCGAACCAACCATATCTTTAAGTGACGACAAAACCCCGAGACGAAAAACGTGACACAAAAAAACTACAACGTAACTAACATATCCAAATAATTAACCTAAAAAACGTAATTAACTTAAGAACACAAGGAACAAGTCCAATCGTGTTCACCTTTGACTCATGAATCATACCGCAACCTTCCCACACTACACCTTGTCGCTTTACAATAAAAGATAAATTTAAGTGCAAGCAAAACGTAGCTTGTCTTCACGTTTGATCCGTTGTTCAACATCTGTCAAACACTCGACCAGATCACGTCATATCAAACTCTACGTCAGATGTGTCATGCATGTCAAATCTGACAGGTAGACCAAGTTCATTTCTGAACGATCCGCAGTAAACGCACGATGTTTTAAATTTAGAATTGTTTAAGTGTGTGTGTGTGTGTGTGTGTCGAGGTCGACCTTGTCTATGTGCGTCCAAGATACTGTTCTTCATCTTCTTAGGGTACCATCTCCTCTCGGAGGTTGGCGATGATTAGGGAAATCTGCACACGGGATACTCCGGACTGGAAGATGCTACTTATGCTTTCTTTCTGCATTACATATAACCATATTTACCTATATGGAAACATGATACGAAATTCCAACCAAATTTAGAGGTTGTTATGTTTACTCATCGACCCACTGCTGGATAGACTGCTGCTCTTCTTCTCTACCGCTCCATTCTCAACAGTTCTTTGTCAGAAGCATCCAGTAATAGCTTGATGAGTCTTTGGGGAGCAAAAGCCTACGGGTTATTTAGGTATATGCAGGGAAACGCACCAGAACAATTTTCGCATATTTATTGCACCGCGCGCACAGCACACTCTGTTGTGGAGGTCAGAGAGGAAGAGGAAGTTACAGTGTTGCCCTATCAAAATACTGAAATACTATATCTGTCACCTTAAGATTGTCAAAACCGTTAGTTGATAAACTAACGTTTTTTTTCTCGTTCCTTGGTTAACTATCGTCAGGTAGTAAACTGTAGCGTACTGCTTACTATATGACGCGTTAGTTGATAAACTTGATAAACAGTTAAAACCGTTAAATAGTAAACTGGTTTAAACTTGAAGTGCAAACGAACCAGGGCAAACACTGCGGTAGATTAGGTGAAGACTAGATGGGGCGAGCGCAGCGAAGCCCCCGAATACTCTTCGTGTTAGATTGACATGTAAGAACAAAATAAACGTAAATTCTAAACCCTATCGGTCTGATATACTAGCTATCGATAGTTGATCAACTAACGCGTTAGTTTATCAACAAACGGTTTTGACTATCCTACGGTGACATATATAAATTTTGTGTTAGTGTTGCCAACAGACTTGATGATATAGTCTTCAAACCTGAATCAAATAACAGTGTCATTCGTAAAATATGATTTGAAATCTAGATAATGCTAACTCCAAATAATCTAAAACTAATTAAAGGCTGCCAACTATCTCAAGAGTTAACACATTGAGTGGGACTCAGAACTAAATGCCAAGTTGATTAATAGTTCTTCTAAAGCATAACACCTCGACTGCATATGCGATGAAATGTTTTTGATAACACAAGAGATTTATGTTTGGTTTTAATAACTTTGTTAATGTGATATTTTTGATACGTTTTACTTCCTCGACGATTCATCTGCACCTGTTGTCACAGATAAGGAGAGTGGAACTAAATCAGTCTTTTAAAAATAAGTAAAAAACTGCAATAGTCGGTGCACCAATAATTTTATATTTCAACTTTTTATGAGAACTAATTAAAAAGAGTAAAGAAATATTTATAATTTTATACTAATGCGCATATATTTTAAGTATTAATAATCACTTTTTAGTGACATTGAGAATCAGGACAAATGTTTATCATTACGGAGAGTAACCTAAAGGCATAGTTATAATAAAAACCGGTCAAGTGTGAGTCTAACTCGCGCACTAAGGGTTCCGTACCACCGTACAATGGTAGGGATGGTGTGGAGTGAATAGTTTGGATTTTACATAGCAAAATGTTGTTTACAAAGTTATTGGTGCGGTTACTTTCACACTCCATGTACAGGGTGCATTCATAAGTTTGTATGTGGTATTGAAATAATTGTTCTATGGGAGCCCCCTTTAATATTTATTTTATTCCGTTTTTTAGTATTTGTTGTTATAGCGGCAACAGAAATACATCAGCAGTGAAAATTTATACATACAATACATCAATGACGACGACCCGAATGGCCGAGTCGGCAGTGACCCTGCCTTCGAAGCCAAGGGTCCCGGGTTCGAATCCCGGTGGGGGCAAATATTTGTTTGATGAGAACGGATGCTCGTACCCTAGTCATGGTTGTTTATCTATCTAAGTATAATATTTAACTACTTATGTATGTGTATCGTTGTCTAGTACCCAAGATACAGGGAATCCTAGTTTGGGGCTAGATCAATGTGTGTAAATAGTGTCCCAGGTATTATTATTATCATCTGTCTAACTATGACGGTTCATGAAATACAGCCTGGTGACAGACGGACAGACTGACAGACAGACAGACGGACAGTGGGGTCTTAGTAATAGGGTCCCGTTTTACCCTTTGTGTACAGAACCCTAAAAATGATGATGTGACGTTAGAGTATATTTTTTTGTATAGAAGGTGGCATGGGTTGTCCTGTTGAATTAAGTTGGCAAACAGATGCTTCTGAGAACTACAATTACAGCACTATATTATATTTTTCACGTTATTTTATTCATTAGATCAATGGAAGCATACAAAAATAGTTTTTATTCATTGTTGTTGAATTAGTTGGTAAATCACGTCCATTATACTTGCGTACTTTTTAAGGGTAGTTCAAGTAATTTTTAAGGGTAGTTAAATAAAAGTTAATTTCGTAAATAATTTTATTATATATTGCGCAGGTTGGCTGGTAGTAATCTCTCCTTAGAGATAAGTTCGCCTTTTTCTCATAAAATGTTTTGTTATCTTACCACTAAGATATCTGTGAAATAAAGAATATGAATATGAATAAGTATTTTAAACGAGTATAAAAACGAAATTAATGAAATAAACAGTCACTATACTAAACTGTGCAATGTTTATATTTCCTTAGATGCTATTTCAACTTTCAATTTATTTTAGTAATGGCCACGTCATCATTTGCGTAATTGTCCATAATTTTGCGCGTAAGCATATGTCACCGTAAGATTGTCAAAACCGTTAGTTGTTAAACTAACGTTTTATTCTCTCGCTAGTTGGTCAACTATCGACAGATAGTAAACTGTAGTGACGCGTTAGTTGAAAAAAAAAACGGTGAAAAGTCTTAAATAGTAAACTGGGTTAAACTTGAATTGCAAATGAAATACCAGGGCAAACACTGCGGTAGCTTAGGTGAAGACTAGAGGGGGCGAGCGCAGCGAAGCCCCCGAATAGTTTTCGTGTTAGGTTGACATGTAATAATAAAAGAAACGTCAATTCTAAACCCCTTTCGGTTTGGTATAATATCTGTCGATAGTTGATCAACTAACGGGTTAGTTTATCAACTAAAGATTTTGACTATCTTACGGTGACACATACATTCTTTGTGGTGAGTTTGCGTTATTCGATTAACTTGCTTCGAAACCTTTGTATTATTGATATTATGTAGTTTGCATATTTGAGTTATATTCCTTTCGCATTTTGTGACAATCCTCAACTTACAGGTCGACATATGACTCTGAGCTTTCTTTTTATTTTTAACGCGCGTTATTAGGTTCACCTGTAACGAAGTAACTATGTAAACAAATCTTGCAAGTAAAATTTGGCCCACTTAACTGTTTCCGATTGATCTAAATGTTGGAGTAATTATGTAAGTTTCGTGACAATGCAATAATATGATACCATCGATCTGATCTGATGATGGAGCCGGGTGGTGGTCACAGGAACTTTGAAACAAAATAACGCAATCCTACCGAGTTTGGGCTCTTTCCGAGTTTGACGACCCGAATGGACGAGTCGGCAGTGACCCTGCCTACGAAGCCAAGGGTCCTGGGTTCGAGTCCCGGTGAGGGCAAATATTTGTTTGATGAGAACGGAGTTTGTACCCTCGTCATGGTTGTTTATCTATCTAAGCACAATATTTATCTATATAAGTATGTGTATCGTTGTCTAGTACCCAAGATATAGGGAATCCTAGTTTGGGGCTAGATCAATGTGTGTAAATAGTGTCCAAGGTATTATTATTAAGTAGTCGATGAATTAGTGAGGGTATAGAGCTGATCTGATGATGGGACTTAAAGGTGGATAGTGGAACTCTTCAACGGCTGCTAGCAAACCCCCCGAGTTTGAACTTGTTTGATTTGTTAGTGAGGACATCGAGCTGTTCTGATGATGTACTGGATGTTGATCACAGGAACTCTGTGATAAAATAAGGCGATCCTTCAAAGTTTAGGCACTATAGAATCGCTTCGGTGAGTAGTTGATAAGCGTGTTTTTTAGTTTTTAATTTGGTGATTGTACACTGACGAGCAATGAAAAAGTTCCACCCACAAAATGCCGACAAACACCTTAATATCTCCTAAAACATAGAACCTAGCTTCATAAATTGAAAAGTATTTTTTTCAATTGCTAATATTCTGATGCGCTGTTAAATGTACTTCAATATTGCAGACTAGCTAGCCTTCATTAAGCTAGCCTTTTCCGTTTAGGAGTAATTTGGTGCTATGTAACTGGAACTTTTTCATTGCTCGTCAGTGTATATAACAATTTACATATTTTAATCAATGTGGATTTTGTAAACGACTTTCCAGTTTGTTTCTTCATCCTCCTCACCATCTTAATTATCTTTTTAGGTGTATTTACATAGAAAACTGGGGCAAATGTGGGCACAATTGTGCCCCGGCCACCCCGTATGGGAAATCCGTCATGCAATAATTGTTTTGTAATGTTTATGTACAAAAATATGAAACTTAATGGAAGTTAAAACGAATGTTTAAGTTGTAAGTACCAGAAGTTTGAACGCAGCATTAACTAAGTAATTCTCAGTTTGTTAAGTGGAGCTGTGACGTAAAGGTTGCTATTCGCGAAATGAAGTCCACTTACTTTGGATGTGATGAGAAGTTTGTATACTAACTTAGAAAACATTAACTTTAACTTTTTAACGAAGCCCAAGGCGGATACTTGACAATTGTATTTCTGATATTTCTTTAATTGTAATTTGGAATGAATAAATATTTTGCACTTAGAAAATATTTCAGAAGTAATATTAGATAATCCAACTTATAATATAAATGTGGAAGTTGTGATGTTTAGATGTTTGGATGTTTGTGTGTTTGTGCCTTAATCACGCTAAAACGGCTGAACGGAATTGAATGAAATTCAGCTCAGAGATAGTTTATAACCCAGATTAACATATAGGATAGTTTATATCCGACTGCACCAGAATGAGGGTAACGTTATCTCGGTAAATGATACTTCCTAGGAACACGCAGACGAGGTTGCGGGCATCAGTAAGTAAGTAATAAATAGAAATAATAGTAGATAACTTTCTTCCACTCCTTTGGTTATGAATGACATAAGTAATTCCGCGCAACAACAATGTGTTTTGCTTCAGATCAAATCACCTTGACAAAACAATGATCTAAAGATCTTTTGCCACGTCTCGTTCAGGAAAAGCCTTAAAGCACAATGAAAATCGATGAAGCCTCCTAAATTCATAGAAAGATATTTTAAGTTTCTTTTTAATACTAAATACAAGTATAGGAAACTGGTATATTAATGTATGGATATAAATCAGATAACAATTTCAATAAACTTTCATTAGTCAGTAGTATGTGCAAGCTCCCTTACAGTGAATGTATATTAGGAAGTGTATTTAGGTATGCGCCTGCGCATCTGACCGCGTTTAACGTTCTTGCCTAGTTTTATGCAACCTGGGCGAATGGTACACTTAGCTTAATTTGACGTAGTACAGTTAAGAGTGTTTAAAATGTACAAACAAGTCAGTAGAGGCTACAGCATCGCGGTTGCACATGCAATAGTAATATAAGGGAGCGATCAATTTTTACCCCAAAGCCAAAAAAATTAAGTAGCTTTAATAAAACAACGTAATTTATTCAATAAATGTAAAAACCAGCCAAGTGCGATTCTAACTCGCGCACGGAGGGTTCCGAACCACCGTACGGTAGGGATGGTGTGGAGTGAATAGTTTGGATTCTACAAAGCAAAATGTAGTTTACAAAGTTATTGGTGCGGCTACTGTTACACTCCATGAACGTAACCAGGTGCATTTATGAGTTTGTATGTGATATTGAAAGAACGGTTGTTTAAGAGCCCCCTTAAATATTTATTTGATTCTGTTTTTTAGTATTTGTTGTTATAACGGCAACAGAAGTACATCATCTGTGAAAATTTCATCTGTCTAACTATCACGGTTCATGAGATGCAGCCTGTTGACAGACGGACGGAAGGACGGACGGACAGCGGAGGCTTAGTAATAGGGTCCCGTTTTGCACCCGTTTTGTAGAAAAAGTTAACATTGGCCCTTTTTTTTTTTATAAAGTTAAACTCTCTACACCTTCGAAGACGTATTTAACAAACTCTTTTAATAATGTGACCCGATAATAATTTTGTATATATATTAAAGAGCAGTGAATATATTTACCGGACGATTTGAAAAAAGTTCTTGACCTTTGAACCCAGCTGGCAGAAGGACCTTCTCTCACAGCCCCGGAATAATATATATTTTTTCAAAAACGATCGCGTGCAATACTTGTACCTATTACAAAATACCAGAAACTGGTATAATTTAAGACCTTCATCGCTAGATTGTGATTAATTTCCGAAAAAAAAACCTCTAAGTTTGAATAAAAATGAGGCAATTACAGTATCGGTTAGGGATATACGAGCGGTTAAAGCTGTCACGGAAGGTGTGTTCCTATGTGATGTAATCATCCTGGTCCCTTTGGAATAACAGTTCAAATATCGACGACCCCAGTGGCCGAGTCGGCAGTGACCCTTCCTACGAAGCCAAGAGTCCCGGGTTCGAGTCCCGGTGGGGGCAAATATTTGTTTGATGAGAACGGATGTTTGTACCCTAGTCATAGTTGTTTATCTATCTAAGTATAATATTTATCTGTGTAAGTACGTGTATCGTTGTCTAGTACCCAAGATACAGGGAATCCTAGTTTGGGGCAAGATAAATGTGTGTAAATAGTGTCCAAGGTATTATTATTATTATTATTATCAAAACAGAACTGTTGAAAGTCTTGAAATGAACTCCTTAAATAAACATAAAATATATAAATAATAAATTATTAATTATTAAGATAAATTTAAAGATAAATTAGATAAATTAATTATACAAATATACAAGGCTCTAGTCCAATCATTAGTGACATACGGAATCACATGCTGGGGTGTATCCCCAATGACTCATATACTAGCTGTCGAACAAGCACAAAGACTCATACTAAAAATTAGTCTATTCAAACCATATGTAATATGTCAGACAACTGTACATATTACATACCACACTTAAACAACACTCTCTCACTCTTTACTTGATCGAAATCAATGAAAACCGGCGAAATGTTGACGTATGCCCTGATATCAGAAGCAGAACTTTCTTTCTAAACAGATTCCTCGTCTTTCAAGGACCCAGACTCTACAATAAAATTAATAAAGATCATAACATATTTAACCTATGTAATTTCGAAGTTAAGCACAAAATAACAAAATGGCTGTTAAAACTGGACTATTATCAAACTGAAAATATTTTCACTATAATAAAGTGAAACTCTTGTCTACTTTTGACATATGTAACGAACACGGACACAAAATCACAAAAACTCATACACATTTTCACCGACACCATCATAAATTAAGTGTATATTATGGCCACATACTATGACATTCCCTGTTACTTATCATTTAAGTTAAACAGCATACAAAACCTATTTACTAGCCCTTCAAAAAGCGGATAACTGAAGCTATCTCTGCAGTCTGCATCGGCAGTCTTCGTTTCTGACCCCCAAAACCTCTTGCATTTTTCAAACATGTTTGTACATTATTCATATTTATCATAATTACTGTGCCTATTTATTTATTTATCGTACTTCATACCATTATTTACATGCCACACACAAACTCTATACTCATATACCCTACATTTATATTATGCTATTTATTGTTTATATCTCTTATCTATGCATATTACGTAGTCTAATCAACACCGTACAAAACAACACACTCAGTCACACCGGCATTCATAACATAGGCATTTAAAATGCCTAGCTTTGTCGTTGGCCTGCTACCACGGAAATTGTAACTTCATGTTTATATTATGTTCTTGTAATAATTTTTCTGTATATTTTATGAATAAATATTATTATTATTATTATACATACAAAAATTATGGTTTTTTTCTATGCTGTACGATTAATGACAAAGAGGTTGATGATTTGCATAAATTGATAACGACGCTGTTTCTGGTGATAACAACGTAAGATCACCGCTAAGCAGTTGGTGAAGTTTGTGAGAAAAGAAAAATAATTTCGGAAATTTGTGAATTGTTAAAATACAATGAAGTGGTGCAACTTTTATCTATTCGTAACAACAGATACGAGAAATAGGATTGTACCTAGCCTATATTTTATTTAAGATAAATAAAAATCCAAGGCGATGAATTTAAGTTCTCCGAGAAACTAAACTAACAGTTTCTTGGGAGCAGCCCACCGTGAGATATGTCGCTTTTCCGATCTTCGCGTGTGTTTTAAATAATGAGACAGTTTCGAAATGAGAGAATGTTCTCTCAAAGATTCCTACGATTTAGTCACGGTTGATAGTTCCGTAAAACTACCAACAACAAGATTTATAATCTCACATTTTATTGAGTTTCGATTTAATGTGATCTCCGAACCTGTCGATAAACCGGTAACTTTGAGCAAGTATATTGCAAGTGATAAATGGGATTAATTTGTAGACTGCGGTGACAGCGGATTATTCTAAATTGGTTTACCAAAGTTCTTGAACGTCCTTAGAATTAGGACCTTACACGGCAAATCGATTGACCGAATTAATTTGAATCACGAAAAATCAATTATAACCAAGGAGTCGTGAGCATGAAGAGCGACAAGGATGTATCGGAACTGCACTGACAAACTGTTGCAATGACATGACGAAACCAGTACAGATCCAGAATCTTATCTGGCCATTGACGCTAGCGACGCCTTCACCGGGTCAGATAAGTTTGTGGATCTGTACATAGCCTTTTCATATAATTCTGACATATAGAACTTTCAAGAGCTTTTTAATAATTGCCCGGTCACAATAGGACCGAATTACTTACACGATCTATCTTTTGTTTATTTTTACGATGTTCTCATTGTTAATTTTTTTAAAAGCGATTTAATTTCATGATGTCTGAATAACATGATTGATAAGGCTATGTATTTATATATATATATATATAATATATACACAGCCTTATCAATCATATATATATTTATCGATTAAAAGTATCATATATTTTTTATTCTCTACTGTAATAAAGGTACTGAATACTGAATACTTTATTGCAACAAACAAAAGATACATTAACAAGTTATTTGATTGTTTCTGTGAAGTATCCTAAAGTCTGCGTAATTTGATGTATAGGTTATTGAAAGTACAACAATGCTTATGTTTAAAAGGCGACCGCAAGTAACGGTAATACTTTGTGAAAACTATTTCACAGCCGAATGCTGGCACATTGTCCCAAATCAGGTAGCAATTTTCACTAACGCGACGTACGAGTACATCACAAATTCTATAAAGCTATATTACATAAGTAAGATATCAAAAAACATACAAACCACAATTATTTCAAGTTAATATACAATTGTTGACAACTTAACAATTTTGTAGGATTGTTTGTAATTATTGTTGCCACAGATTACAATAAGAGGTCTCTTCTGTCATTGTTGTCGATATTATAAAATTAAGTCATGATTATAACGTCCAATAATAATATTTAGTTTTGGCAGAACTACTTTAGACAATAAAGGCAAACATAATACAAGCAGTCAAACTCAAACTCAAACTCAAAAGTACTTTATTACTGTAGATATTTACATATACTTAGCAAACGTCATTTTTTGCCTCTTCTCTACATTGGACCACTGTGGGAGAAGAAGGGCGTAGAAACTCCCACAGATTGATGTTTAGATCTCTTTTAAAATAGGTTGTGCTTAATTAATACAATTATGATTTATTTTTATTTAATAAGCTGGAATAAATAATTACAAAATTATTAACAGCAAGGTCTGTGTTGAGCCAGATTAACCCCATACAGTCCTGTCATTCCTGTCAAACGTCTTAGGAAAAAAACTAGTGAGAAGTTTTCCTTATTTCTTCGTCATCTCTACTAATATTCTTAGTATATTCATTATAAATTATCGCGAGAAAAAAATTGTCACAGGTTTCTACAATTGTACGCCATCTTTTTCATACCTTCGTTCCAATATTGTGCCTTTTGTCGTTCCACAAAAGGCATCGCCAGAGTATTTGGAAAGTGTGGAACTGACCGAGTAGTTTTACTACAGGGTGTGTTAACCTGTGGTAAGGCTACAAAGCTTTTGAACGTTAAGCTTTTTAACTACACATTGTATGCACTCTTTATGGGTTGACAAACCTTTCCGAATGCGGAATATGTTGGGAGTTGGAAAATTACTTGTGGTTATAGTTGCTTGGTGTAGACGTGATGATTGTAACTCGCTTAGTCAGTGTACGAGGAGGTAGGTATATGGTTTTTATCTAATGAGGTCGAATAACTTCCTTAAGCAGACACACAATTATTAGCCATTCCGGTAGTATTTTTTTACATTTCTACCAAGTGTTCTATCAACCCGCATTGAGCCAGGGTGGTGGAGTATGGCTCAAACTATCCTGAATTCCAATTAAGGCCAGCGTCCTTTGGTAGGGACATGATCGAGCTGCCTTTATTAATTGGATTACAACGTTTTGGTCAATTTGTATTTCAGTATGTCAGATATTGATTTGATTCTATCTGTGAAATAATGTTAAGGCGAGAATTCATAAATTCTAACTACTGAAGTGTCTAACGTTCCGACAATACCACAAGATATACCTGGTTTCGTCCAACGTCCCGAAAGTATCAAAATGGCGCGCGCACGAACGTTTTTCAGATGCGCGGTTATTTTCGTTTGTTATCAATGAAAAGAAGCGAAATAAACACCACTTGAACCCAGTCTCTCTTCAAAGAATAGAGGCACTCATTAAGAACCTTTTTTCTTTCTTACGTGGCAACACTATGTCAAACTTGATTCGCCGTTAGCGGTGCGCGGGTGATGAGATAAAAACTGTGTTTGAGGTGAGTTTTACTGCTTGATTCTTGGATTATTGCATAACAAATTTATCGTAATGATATAGGTATTCTGCAAAATTTAAGTATAATTATCTCAATAACAATAGGTATCTCAATAGGTAATCCTTCCTGGAAATGGACAAAGCTATTTCCTTGGCGGGAATTTGTGCATATTGTGCTAATATTTCACAGAAACTTTTTTTCTTTACTAAATGCTGCATTTCTTAAGATTTCTAAAAATTCATTTCATGTTGTAATATCATGAGTATGTCCTGCAATAAACGTTTTTGTCGAGTTCGTCGCAACCGGGATTCGCGCGCAAAATTCGCGAAAAAACAGCGGACAATAAAGCACACCCCAGTCAGCTGTCAAGGAAAACCATTTAAATCATATCATCAAGACTGATAAATTAAAGGGTTCCGAAATGATAAATCAATTAATTCTCAAATTCTAATAAGTATATTTTTCATGACATGGTCAGTTGGTTGAGTGCTCTGGCTCTCATGACATAGGTTTAAAAGGTTTGGTTCGGAGGTTCTACCTTAGCACTTCAAGCTCGACTATATAGCGCATATGCGCACAAACCATAAATTATCGAACATAAATTTCTTTGTTAATTTTATTTCAGTTGTAAATTTTATGTTGCACAACAGTTAACTGTATCATATGTTAAATGACTACAGCTTTGAAGGATTTCATTTTAACTATGTGACGATTTTCACAACATCATAAAATTCATATTTGGTATTGCTTTCTGACATTAAAACGTCTTTAAGAGCAAAAAGTTAGAACGTTTCTATGAAGCACTGTTAAAAGTTAACCTTTTGAACAAATATGTTAGCAAAATTTGCTAGATGCTAAGTATTACAATCTGTGGGATTCTGAAGGCGTCAAAATGAACTAAACTGACAACTTGAATTCGAGAATTCTTGTCTGATTGGCATGGCGTCTATTTTGAAACTGGTTTTTTAATTAGCTTTATTATGACGTTATCGGCTTACGAGTTATTTAGTAATACTTTTCTACATACGAAGGTAAGAAAAATTTAACTACGCTCAACAGATAAGCGTATCAAAAAAGTAAATAAACGAAATCCACCATATTTTAATGACATTCACTAAATACTTACAAAGATGCCAAGCATAGCCTAGATTAGATAGCCTAGATCGACGCGTTACGGGCCCGGTATAATGCTAATATGTGTAAATAGTGTCCAAGGTATTATTATTATTATAATGCTAGGTATTCATAAAGATATGGACACTCTTCACCATACTGTACTAAATTAATAATTCACAATTCTTTAATGCACGCAGATATTTAGCAAGTTACATAAATGGAAAACATGTGTACAAAGGCGAGGTAATCTCTAAAAAAAATCTTCTAGCGAACCAAGACATGGCAGGAAAATTTACCATGAAAGGGTAGGCAGTGCTAACATCTAATCTGTAATAAAATACATATAAGTAAATTACATATCTATAAAATTTAGACAATAAAATAGTACTTATATACCAAACTACTAAATAAGTACCAAAATATACATCAAATTGTACATAGAGTAATAAAATAAATATAATTTAACTATCATGAACGAGAGAGGAAGTGTTCCTTTATCCAGTTTTTGTTAGTGAAAACAGAAGGACTCTTATATTGCAAGGAAGTGCGTTCTACAGCCGGACCGCCTGCAACCTGAAGGAGTACTCATATGCCGAGATTTTGTGCCTTGGTGTGGCTAAGAGTGAGATCGTGTGAGATCTCCGGTACCGATCTTGTGAAAAGAGATAGCTATTCGAAGGTAGCGCGGATTTCTCGATATATTAAAAAGATAAGAAATAATATGAGAGCCTCGACGATGACGAATCGGAAGCCACACCAACTCTTTGCGATTTTGAGAAAAATGGTCGAATTTTCACTGCCCGAAGTTAAACCGAATCCCGAGATTCGGAAGTTGTTCGAGTTCGTTCAGTAGATCTTCGTTCGCGCTCGCCCAACTGACATCGGCATAGTCGATTAGTGGCAGGAAAAGGGTCTGTGTAACGGTGATTTTGGTCTGCCGCAGCAAGAAGTACTGCAGTCGCCTGAGGGAGTGGAAGGACGCCAATAACGGTCTGCTGACCTCGCTGGAGACCAAGACAGCTGGCTATCAAAAATAACCCCGAGGTTTTTCTCTATATCACTATATTCTATTGAGATTTTGTTGCACGATACAGGAACAATGGGATTTTCTAATAAGTAAAGAGTAAGCCTGGTTCCTTAACACATGGCTTTGATTTGTTCGGGTTCATCAACAGCCCATATGATGAGGCCCAGTCTTTCACATTCTCGAAGTCAACATTCAATGCCTCCACAGATGAAGCTGAATCGTAGAGATAAAAGTGTCAATAAATTTGTAGATCAGATGATCTTTAAATGATATAACGAATAAATGATACACTGAAGAGAGGACGTCGGAAATAGATTTGGTAAAGACAGAAAATAGAAGAGGAGAGAGAATACCACCTTGAGGCACTCCTGAGGAAAGATCACACCGTTGAGTTTCAGTCTCTTCAGACTCATGACTCCATGACTCATACCTCTCAGGTATGAGTCGAACCAGTTAGCAGCGTAGGGGTATATATTCCGTGAGCTCAATATAGCGACAACAAGGTCAAAATCGAAACAGTTGAAGGCATTGCTAAAGTCAAGCAAGGCTAGCACCATGACCAACTTCTGATCCATGGATTTAAAGTGCTGTGGTAGTACTACGCCCTGGCCTGAACCTAGATTGGAATGGACCGAGAAGTTTGTTCGATAAAAGGTAGGAGGAGAGTTGGATTCCAGGACTTTAGAGAGAATGGGTACGATAGATATGGGCCTATATTCTTTGAAGGAGAATGAATTGAAATATTTGGGCAGTAGAGTGGCGAGTACTTTGTTGCAGAGACTAGGAAAAGAGCTGAAATATAGGTATAGAGAGAAGTTGATAATGTAGGTTATTGGAGGAAGCAACTCTTCAAAGACGCTATGGATCATCTGATGGCTGACATTGTCGCTACCAGCAGCCTTGGAAGTGATAGCTAGTCCTGCTTTTCTAATCATAGACGACGAAGAGTTACCTCCTTAGCGACCGAGTCTATCACGACGGGGCAAGAAGAGAAAAACTAGTTGAGACCGTAGAAGTCGACATCACCCGAAGAAGATTTCTGGGACTTGCCAATACCAAGGGTTTAAAGGAACTTCCAGAATTGAGCTGGGTGGTCTATCTCTATACGCTCTTGGATGTGGTATCGCTTGGCATTTCGGCATATGCGGTTGCACAGGTTACGAAGGCGTTTAAAAGCTAAAAGATTCTCGTTGTTTAGATCTCTCTTGATTCAATCATTCGCTATTGAATGCTTGATGGTGTCGGTCAACCACCGGGCAAAGAGATGTTTGACCGCGAACTTTTTCATTGGTTCGTGCATGTCGAACACCCCCAGGACAATTAAGTTGAACTTCATGATTTTGTCATCAACGGTCTCTCTAGTGATGGCAGGGTTCCAATCAATAAATGAGGCTTCGAAATTAAGGGAATCGAGGTTCAGGGCTTTCAAGCTCTGAATATCAATAATATATACCCAAAAGAAAATCATTGTGGTGCAATCTCAACGAAAAGATGCTCAGCCAAACCAGAGTACAGGCTTGGCGAGTGGCTAATGACTTTGCGAGGAATGCCAGAATGTAAGTACCCTTTACAGCTTTACCCGTCATATCGTTGCGATAGAGCCTGAACCCTGGCAAATAATACATGGAGGAAGGAAGAGATGGTTTGAGAAAGGATTTTGAGACAGAAACTCCATGTATACTCTGATCGCTGAAAGCTTCAAGGAGACAAGCGTAACTAGCAGGAATGCTTTAAGCGTTATTATGTAAGATTGAAGATAAAGATAAAGATAAAGATAAAGATATTTTATTTGTAAATGTGGGCTACAGGGTTGTTAAATAAATATTGTTCTTGCCACATTCTACCTTAAAGGTGTACAAATATTAATTTAAATTAAATTAAATTAAATTAAATTTAGATTAGATTAAATAAAAGTTACATTACATTACATATGTCCGTTTGAATAGTCAATACTGAAAATTACATAGATTCTTAAAACATACACTAAACAATCACTCTTGAAACAATCTTTCAGTCACCGTTGAGGAAATCTTGTACGCTATAGTAGGCTTTATTAAGCAAATGTTCTTTAAGCTTTGATTTAAATAAATTAAAGGATTCTATTTCTCTGATACATTTAGGTATAGTATTATAAATTTTTGGTATCATCCCAAACACATTTTTTTGAAATAGTGCGGTAGAGTGCCGCGTGATGCTTAACTTAATGTTTCTTTTCGACTTTATTTTATTAAAATGATCCCAATTATTTCTTATATAAACAGCCATTTCGTAAATATATAACGATGGTAGAGTTAATATTCTTAATCTTTTGAAATGTGGCTGACATGTTTCTATTTGTTTCAAGTGACATATCGCCCTTATACATCTCTTTTGTGCTTTAAAAGCTCTGTCTTTATCCGTTGAGTTGCCCCAGAATATAACGCCGTATTTGAGAGTCGAAGCCACATAAGCATGATATGTTGATAGCAAGGCAGTGACTCCAACTACCTTAGCGAGCATAAACAGAGCATATGAAAATTGGCTCAACTTTGTGCAGACATTGTCAATGTGTGTTTTCCATGTCAAGTGGGAGTCGATCGTTAATCCTAAAAATTTTGTGTCATTAATTTCCTCAATTATTTTTGTACCATAGTGGATGTCAATTTTATTTGTTATATTATTGTAATTGTTTTTAAATGTCATTATATTAGTTTTATTCAAATTTATTATAAGATTATTTTGTCCGAGCCATTCAATAATATTTTCTAGGGAATTATTTATGTCAGATTCATAGGAATTAATATTAATATTCTGGCCTTCTGCTATCATTGTACTGTCATCAGCAAACATGACAATTGGGAAACTAACCGCGTCAGGTAAATCGTTTATATAAATAATAAATAAAAGTGGTCCCAAAACGCTACCTTGTGGTACCCCATATTGTGCTGTCCTTGAATCTGAAAAATAATGATGTTCTGTCTTACTTGCTTTGTCTATTCTGGACATTTGAGTCAGTTGTTGCCGGTTGCACAGATAGCATTTAATAAGATTAAGCACATTACCTCGGACGCCATACATGTAGAGTTTATTTATCAAGATGGAATGATCGACATAATCAAACGCTTTGGTCATGTCCATGTACAATGCTGATACAGGATTTTTATTATCTAGGCTGGTGACTACGCGAAAGAGGAAATCATAAATAGCTTGATCTATTGTTTTATTTTTTCGAAACCCTTTTTGTTCTCTTCTAAATAAATTGTTTCTTTCAAAAAAGGCGTTTATAGCATTATAAATTACTTTTTCGACTACTTTGGAGAATACAGGAATAAGTGCAACTGGTCTATAGAAGGACATATTTTCTCTGTCATCTTTTTTAAACATTGGCTTGATAATTGTTGTTTTGAGCTTTTCAGGGAACACTCCTTGTTCTATGCACAGGTTTATGACGTGACTTAATATTGGAGCTATGATCAACGCTACATGCTTTATCACGCTTGTACATATGTGGTCATACCCCGTACTATTTGTATTTTTCAGTCCTTTTATTATTTGATATACTTCAATAGGTGAGGTGGGATTAAAGAATAGAGATTTAGGAACGCAAGGCAGTTTTGATCTGCTGCTAGTCACCTCAACCTTTTGGTGTTGCTCTACTTGATCTATGTAAAAATTATTAAAAGCTTGGGCTATTTCCATAGGATCAGTAATTACACAATTATTGAATTTTATTTGTTTGATACTTTCTTTTGGTGCATTGTTTTTATTATTAAAGTTATTATTTATAATTTTCCAGGTAGCTTTACATTTATTGTTTGAGGATTGTATATAATAATCGTTTTGGGATTTTTGTGTCAGTTTTATTATTTTCTTAAGTCTTTTAGTATAGGTTTTGAAGTTATATTTATTGATATCGTTTGGAGCACGTCTGTATGTCCATAATAGCTCCCTTTTTCTTTTTGAACATACTCGTATGCCCTTAGAGATCCACCGAGGTCGCGCGTTGCTAGAGCATCTTATTTTGATTGCTGGAAAGCACAGGTCATACATAAGCACAAATATATCATGGAATTCATTATATGCAACGTTGGCATCAGAGCTTGTTAAAGTCTCAGAGAAACTCAGATTTGATAGACACTCTTTAAATTTGTCCAGGTTATCTTTATGGAAATCTCTTTTTTCCACAAACCAATATTCAAGCGTACAGTATTTTCTCACCGGGCATTCCAATAACTGTCCAGTATGATCCGAGAGCGCTAACTCTATTATTCGGCCTTTGCATCCTCTAATGTTTTGAATAAAATTGTCAAGACAAGTCCCACTACTCAGACGTGTGGGTTCGTTGAATGTTAGTCTCATGTTGTAATTTAATAGTAATTCTTCAAAATATGCTGCATTCTTATCTTGACGAAGACGATCTATGTTAAAATCTCCACATATTATAGTCTTACGTCTACCACGGCAAAGTTTTGACAATAGCCTATCTAAGTTTTCGAAGAATTTATCGTAAGACTCTACATCATATTTACATTTCCTATATATACATATCACATTTAAATTATGCTCTGTAAGTATTATACCACAGCACTCTATTGCATTTGTAATATTACAGTCAGCTATGTCAATATTCTGAAATTTCAGTCCATTTTTTACAATTAGAGCTGTACCACCACTCCTTGTACTTCTGGCTGAATAGGTAGCCAGTGTATAATTTATAATTTGAAGTTGAACTCTAACAGCATGAACACACGTTTGAGGCTGCCGGATAGTGACGCGCCCGCCAGAAAGTCGAAACATCCCGCACTGTCAGAGTCACCGGTAGAGGAACATGAATATATGATATCCATAATTTTTTATTTTTTTTATTTATTCATATATTCAGAACTTAGATTTAGGTACATTTAGCGGCGAACGAAAACCAGACATGGTTTATCCGTCGCTGTCATTGCTCTCGTTATACAGTTAATAGTTTACTTATAAGCAGATACATTAGGTGTATAATAAAAAGTGAATGAAGTTAGTTCTTAGGTAAAACTCAAGCTAAGACCTTTTGTTCTATGTTAGGTAGGTATGTAACTATCAATTAAGTGGTTTTTAACCTTTAAACTAAAATTATTATTGTTTATAAACATGTTTTGGAGATCTATTGGTAGTTCATTTACAATTTTAGGCAAGTAGTACATCCATGTTCGTTGACCATACACATTATTGAAATGTGGCAAGTGGAATGAGTTTTGATAAGGTAAATTACGCAATCTATCGGGTCGCTTTTTTTTGTTCAACTTTGTTTTGTTATGGTTTTCTTCAATTAGTGTATGTAATTTTATTTTATCAAAAACTGTGAGAATTTTGCAGTATTTAAATAGTCCGTTCCAGTTCCGTTATACTACAATAGCTTCAAAATGAGTATAAATAAATCAAAACTGACTATTATATCCTAGTCTAGTGTATAATAATAATCACCAATAAAAGTCTGAACCCAGTCATACTGGGCATGCCGGTAAATAAATATACACAACATACAGAACAGAACGTATGCAACTGACTACCCCCAAAGGAAAAAACAGGTACTAAATGGGTTAAGCAACTGCAAAACTTGCGCTCCGTGGTCTAGAGGGTTTCACGCTTGCTTCTCACGCAGGAGGTGCGGGTTCTACTCCCGGTGCTGACCATGTACCAATGAGATAAGTATTTAATTAATTAATCGTGAAAGAAAATTTTGAGTAAACCTTTATTACTACGAAGCTGCAAATGGGCTAGCACCCTGTCACGCAAAATGGAGTATTGAAAACTGGATACAAGTGGGCGCAAATTGTGTCCGTCACTCCGTATGGGAAACAGCGTGTTGGTGTGTTATTTTGTGTTACGTAAACTTGCAATTAATTATGATGACCTTTGAGGCATAGCGTTCGAAATTCTGCCTCTGAAAGCTTGAAGGTTCAAATTCCCGGCTGATAAGAAAGAAGAGAAAAATTCCCGAGTTCTTGTATGGTTTTAGGTGACGTTGCTTTTAAGAGTCCCGTACCCGAAGGGTCCCAAACAGGACCCTTTTACTTAGCCTCCGCTGTCCGTTCGTCCGTCTGTCTGGTCCGTCCGTCATCGGGCTGTATCTCATGGGCCGTAATAGGTAGAGAGTAGAAATTTTCTCATAATGTGCATTTCTGTTGTCGCTACAGGAACAAATAAAATGAACTACACGAAATTTTATAAATTAATTACTCTCTTTGGGGCCTAAAAACTATGTACATACGTGCCTGATTATGTTTATATATCTGTATCTTCACGGATATTACATACTTTGGTCCCTTGTTAGTAAATATCAAGGTCTAAATTAATACCGTCAAAAATGTTAGGCAATAGCTACTCGAAATCATACCGCGATTCCAAATCACAATCAATCATAATATTAGGTATGATGTGACGGTGATATATCAGACAGTCTAAAATTACATAAATGTGTAGGTAGGTAGAAATAGGGTTTTTTTTTTATTGCGGGTCAAAGAGGTCAGGAAAAAACATCGGCGAGTCGTGTTTTACACATTTGCTCTCATGTACCGCGTATTTCGTAATTTGGCCGAATTAGAATGATACGTTTCTCTTGCGTTTGTTTCTAAACATTTGGTCAAGGTAAAAGGTCGGTACGCCTCTTTGGAACCTTTTACGCTTTAATCTGAAAAAAAGGGAGACTCATAATATAACCACAAGTTTTTTATTATTATTTTGGTATCAACCTCGGAAAGCTCAAATCAAATCGTCTGGAAAAAACTCTATAGGAGGCAAAGTACTTTGCCTACTACTAAGTAAAACTACGTACTTTGCAAAGTGCTATCGGAGAACTACGCACCATCATTTCAATATTAAACAAAGTAGATGTTTTGTTTTCTCAGAAAGAAAGAGAATACTAACCTTTCCATATCTTTCATAGGACAATTCCTAAAATAAGCGAAGGTCTGTTCAGGCATAACTTTTGTGAATAAAGGTAGTAAAATAAGTTTCAACCGAATATATATAAATCGTCCATTTTATCAATATTTAAACTCAAGTACGCTTTATCGGTGCCCGTCAGATGAGGAATTTTAAAACAATAGCGTACAAAGTGTGATCTTTGATCTCTCTATTATGATAAGCAATTGATCTTCATCTATCAAGACACAAGACAGTGTTTTCGGATAAGAACTGACGGCTGAAATGTTAATGGTGAGAGGCCCGATTCGTTTTGTTAGTTATCACAATGACCAATCTTATTTAGAGTTGACACCACACTTGTATCAAAACCACTGCCTCCCCGCAACGTTTCTCTGTACTTCTCTTTTGCGGTTGTGGGTCTGCCTACCAAGCGAGAGGTCCCTGATTCGATTCACGGCTTGGGATAAAGAAAAAAAACATATCTTGGATGTTTATATTTACCTACCTGGATCTTTCTGGTTACCACGACACAGGGTATCTTAGTGCGGGTTCAGAAGCAGTGTATGTGTCTGTATATAAAAGTTTATGTTTAATGTTTATGGATAAAGGCGTGACACAGTGTTTGTGCTGTGCACCAAAATGTCGTCAAAAAGTATAAACAACCTTTATAATATTAGTCTTTTGTTAGGTTGTTATGATTAACGGTATTACCTGATTGCTATACAAAAAAACTTATCAGATTTTATTTTGGAATATGAGCGCCGCTTAAAAATAGTCAATCATAGGAATCGGCAGCAAAAATAGAATAGTGTAGAATAGAATAAGAGTTTCGGCAGCAAAAATAGGTATTGTACAACCCTACTGAAGGGTGTCTCGATATAAAGTAAATAAATCGATACAAAAGTTATCAATGTGGGCATACTTATATACACACGCCAACATTGGACTTCTAACCGTGATCTAAGACATTTTGAACAATAAATGAAGATAACACGACATTTTATGACACGTTTTGCCAAACAAGTCAGTTAAACTTTGAGTTAAAAGATGTGCATCCGGCCCGATGAATTGTCTCTATTCAAATTGTAAGTCGCCGCACGGTCCAATACGTCATTAACGCCCAGTTTTCTAAAGGAAAAATAGCTTTGACCACTTGTTATACATAATTCAGCCAATGAAGTGCCGCTATTTCAAATAAATCTTCGATTGATCGCCTGTTATATTTGACAGCTTTTCAGAAATTGCGAGCTAATCTATTAGTTTTACGAAATAAAATAAAACTCACAAAAAAAACAATTACTACCTCATTATTTCAAATCACAACTAATCAAAATGCTTAAAAATATAAACAAAACTTACTTAAATCATTATTAAATATAGGTTTTCAGATTTTGACTTCACTCTATAGTACAGTTACTTATGTTGTAGGAATGTAAAACTGCTACTTCTATAGCTACTTAATCAAAGTTCTTATACACGAATTAACAAAGTAAATCTGTATCTACCTGAAGATATACTTTTACTGATTTAAATCATTTCAGAATCTATTCTAATAGATTTTAAGAGTATATATTTTGTACCACTAATACGCAATTAGTATTTCATTGCTATCTAAGTTATTTAATAGAAAAATGACCAAATGCATATCAAATTCGCTATAAAAACGTCAACTTTAATATTATACTGTCGCTTGAGGGTCAGTAAAAGTTTGAGATGGCATTTGCGCATCTGGACTCTATTTCAACAGAATAACCGATCCTAGATTATAATATGACTTTATATATTATTGACTTTATAACCCTAGTATCCTGTGTTTTATTATCAATTAACACTCAAATCTAGGACCTCATATTTAATACTCAGGCATCTACTTAATGTCATAAAGTGATTTCATAATACACTGATTAGCTTCAACCGAGCAAAATAGTTTGATAATATATTGCGCATCCAAGGCTTCGGGATTTCGAAAAAAAATTTTTTTTAACTAAACAATACATAACAATCTTAGATGTTAATAATAAAAAGCACCACGCCCTTTCCCTTACGGGGTGGCAGAAGTACAGTAGAGCTCTCTTTTATATGTAAGTAAACGCATAAAGTACAATATTACGAAAAGCCACAATACCTTGTCAATTTCCGCACCTGCAGCACCCCGAACTCGTACTTAATTTCAGTCTTTATAAATCTTCAGTTAGCAGCTGAAAGTTTATCACACACCAGCCTGTTCCTCATAGCCACACCAACCGCACATATTTATAAAAAAACACTGGCACTAAAGGCAACGAATCCGAATAAAACTTTTTCAAAAATCGAACGCGCGCGCGCGCATCGTAAGTCGCGCGGAACGCTTTTTAAATCCACACTTCACTCGGATGAAGTCAGTGTGTGACTGTAGGGTACATCTTGTATTCGCGATCTTCGAAGACGACCCCGCTACCTGTCCCTCTCTCTACCACCTTATTCTGGTATAGTTGTCTTGCTCGCGCTTATTATCAAAGGTTAAACTCGGGTGCCCATCAGTTAGTCTCAGAGCGGTCCCAGTACAGAGAGGTCGTCGGAGATACCGCTACTTTCTCTATACGTCCATAAAACAAATCGGGTATGGTGCCATCCGCTTACATATGCCGGTTATTTTGTCTCGCGATGCGTTTGAGTTATTTATTCCTGCGTGCGCGCAGGTGGGAACGTTTAGCGATTTATGGCGGGATTATTGGAAGGGTGTCGTCGATTGTCGCTTGTTTTATAGGTGGACTGCCGATATGTGATGGCTCGCTTGGTAATAGGGACGTTATGTGTTTATTTGAATAGGAATTTAGGCCAATACCTTTTTTGTAAAAAAAAATATATAATTATACTTTCATTATATTTTTTATGACTTTCAGATTGAGATTTCAGCACTTAAAAATACACTTACAGAATCGATAGCCTCTTCAAAATACCTACCTACAATAAGAATAAACCACAATTAGGTCGGGATTTGGTCAAATGTCGAGTGAGTGGGATAACAAAAGAAAGAATTATCAATCGAAACTAGATCACGGCAATCACGGCAGCCAATCGTGTGATCGCGAAATGACAGCGCTAGATCATTTGCTGCGTATAGCTGCGCATACGCCGGCCCCCCTCCCCCTGCGTCTCTGGCCACGCCCGTGAGGGGCCCAGGGGGGGTGAGACGGCCCCCTCGGAATATTGGAGGGGGTCGTGACATATGCGCCTAAATTATCGGTTGGAAATGCAGATTTTGTTGACATAGCCGTTATGCTGTAATTGGTTTGGTAAATTAGTGGATAATATGTCTGCACGTGGCTGTGTGTATTGAGCCACGTACAGACATATTATCCACTTTCCACATTTATCAACTTGCTCTGTAAATACTTGTGTTTATTAGTAGTCATTGGGTCAAATTATTAGAATGATATCTTATACGATCTCCATATCTGTCTTAGGTATATCAGGCCGATATATGTAGAATATGGCATTTTTTCCTTCTGCTTCGTCAGAAAAAAGATAGACTGTGTCCTGAAATATAGAAAGTGAGTAAGCACTAATCTTGAGTCAACTTTGACCTTCCATACGTCGTGGCCATGTTGCAGGCAATTTGTTTGATTCCGCATTTTACAAACGGCGTCGTCCGTTTACAAACGCGCGCTGCTATATAATATGCCGAAGGCAAATTGACACTCCTTTATGTTTTAAGCATTCGCTTCGCTCACCCCCTTTACCCTTCACCTAAGCTACCGCAGTGTTTTGCCCTAATAATTTGCTATTTTAATTTCAATTTGTCAATTTGCCTTCGGCATATTACATAGTAGCGCGCGTTTGTAAACGGACGACGCCGTTTATAAAACGCGGAATCATACAATTTGCCTGCCGCAGCCATAACGTAAAATTAATCATTTCATGCTGTGGCCAACCTTGAAGTATCGTTACACGAAGAAAACTTTTAGGAGGAAACACTGCGGAAGCTTCGGTGAAGATTAGAGGGGGCGAGCGCAGCGAATCTGTCTTCGTGAAGGACAATATACACAAAAAAAGTATTGCTGAATAAAATACGTCTTTTCATAAAAAACAACAATTTCATGAAATGGTCGGTCACGTCATGAAATAAAAAAAATACGATATGGCCAACACACACGCCACATATCAATCATCTATGGAACGCCAAAGTTGCGTTCAAAGATAACAATTTTCGATCTGTCGACCCTAACTGTCATTGATCTTAAACTATTAACATTTAACAGACTACGGGGTATCATAGCCAATGGCTATTAACAAATGATATAGGTATGTACGGTTATGCGTAAATGCTATTCAACAACATTCAACAACACTAATATGGGTGCAATTTTGAAATAGTCAGCATGAGATGAGCTTGCGAGATTCAGATAATGAGTCAAGTGATAGTAGTAGCTCGTAGATGAGACTTTTTAAAAATATATTTGACAACATACTTTCGTAAAAAGTTTATGCGATTTTGTAGCTGAGTGAAATTATTTCATACACTGTAGTTATTTGGAATAGTTAACACTTTTTAAAGTGTACGTCTCATTGATAACCGATTTGAAGCAAGTATAGTATCACATCACTAATGTCACATCTTTTCCTATATGAAATAGCAGAAGCATCATAGCCACGTCTACGCCCATTCATATAACAAGGAGATATGACGATTTCCACACGATGTATTAGATCATCCATTACCACCGATCATCCCTACAATGCAAATACATCATCAACATCTTCAATCAACCCACATTTACCCACTGCTAGGTGTAGGCCTCCATTCTGTAAGAGCTATGTATTTAGCGACCCCATTCTAATCATCAGTTCAGTTCAGTTCAGTTCAAAGATTTTAATCGTAATAGCACAAAAATTGAGGCTTAATGAACGTCATAACATAATCAAGCAAGCATAATATTAAATGAAGTAGGTGCCTAATTATTACATAGTACATAATATATAGGGTGCAATGAACTGGTTTAATGCCAGATGTCGGTGTCTTGTAAAAAGTCAATAATTTTGTAGTAGGCCCTTGCGCACAAAGTGTGCTTTATACATTTTTTAAATCGGGCTTCCATTAAGTTTTGTATTTGTTGCGGAATTTTATTGTAGAAGCGTATACAGTGTCCCATAAAAGAACTGCTAACTTTTGTGAGTCTGTAAATTGGAAAAGAAAGTTTATATTTATTTCTAGTTTGCACATTGTGGCGGCTATTAATGGTTTTAAAGCTACTGATATTTTCTGTTGTTATTTCTTCTTGATTAGCCAGTTACCTAGACATGCTATGTCTGTTTTCTCAGTCTATGTGCAAGGCACATGTGAGGCAACGTGGGATCACAGGTCGTCCTATTATGAAAGCCTAGGAGGCTAAGCGAAGTGCTTTACGATCAGACCAACGTACCAGTGTTTATATCACGACGCTAATACGGCCGACGTGTTTATGGTTTTTTAATAAAACACGTTCACTTTATTCATCCTGAGCTATAGTTATTCTGTAGCAGATGAGGTAGAACTGCTATTTTATATTGGTAATTTAATATTATCATTATTTTTGTTGTTGTTGTCTAATGGGTCCTTATTTGTGATAATAAATATTGAACAAATTGCATTCCTAGTGTACATAATAATCCTAAGTGTAAAATATCGTAAAATAACTTATTTGGCTGGCTATTGGCGCCTATATAAATATAACAACATGAATACACGAAGTGTAACATGGAAAAGTGGTGACAAAAGATATTATGAAGGGTTTACAACAGCACTACATTTGATAACATTAATGAAATAACGAAGAAACTCTGTCGTACATCGCACATTACAAAGAAATAATAACATTGAAACAATACTTAGGAAGTGAAGGGTAATTTGGAAAAAAGGTGCCGTGTTTCACGACAGGCAGCTTTACGTGAAGGTTTTCTTATGATGCCATCCATCATATAATTCTGTGTGACCAATGTATGGCAATAACAAACAAATTAGTAAAGTTTGAACACTTGTGTCACATGATACCTTTAGGTGTGTAAAATGGCACAACTCTCTCCCCCCCCCCCCCGCCCCCTCTTCACTTGACGTTTCACCCCACCTAACCGTAAAAAGTGTTCCATTGAGCTTTTTTTACACTTTTCTAGGAAAAGTACATAATATTAGATAAGATAAAAAGTCAAAGGCAACATACAAGAAAAACTGTATTTTTTTGCGAAGTCAGTAGTTTTAGCGGACGAAAGCCGCAAAGTTGTTCGTTGTCCATCTATCTGTCTGTCCATCCGTCCGCACGTTTATATTTTTCTGTCTAACATCCTTTTTCTCAGGAGCACGTGAAGGCATCAAGCTGAAATTGACAAAAATTACTCATATACCTATACCATAGTACTAATAATGTATTTATAATAATAATAAGTACTTATCATACTTATGTTGGTATATGCTCTAAATCTTACAAGAAATAAAGTCCAATACCATATAGAAGTTGCAAATGTTATTGATTCCAGCATTCTCTCGCCTTCCTAGGTTTTTTTCACATTTGTATAGAAACATAAATTGTCAGGTGCAAAATCTAGATTACATCAGATCAAGAGCGATAACATTGAGACTTGTGATAAATAAGGTGAGGTGAACGTATTCTAACACGCAAATAGTAGAATTAATCTACAATTCCTAACCAAGCATGGTTTACTAAATGAAACATCTTTATAGAGATAGGCTCACCTTTGTACATCATTTATCTGTAATAAGATATTATTAGTGAGGTCAAATCTAGAATAAAGATAGGTCATGAAGAATTATTGTTTTTGGCATTTTTGTGTCAGTTTCTAACACTAACTTGTTGTTAACTAACACTTAAATGGTCTCAACTTGCCCGACATCAGTAAAGTTTTGGTGGTGGTAAAGAGGAAGCTTTAGATAAGTCGTCATACCACCTGCCAGATGGGTTCAAATACTTAAAAGCTTAGCAAAAAATTATAAGCTTGGGTTGCGAGGACTACACTAAACAGGTTAATGATGACGATTAGGAAATAAAGTTTATTTATACGTTGTGAAATAACATATATTCATAACATAACATCTCCACACGTTGAGCGCCAGTGTATCTTCAATGATACACCATAGGGTGCTTTCTCACAGGCCAGTGTATACCTATAATTTTGTAGTATTTTTTTTTAAAAAAACCCCATATTTTCTTTATTTTTTAAGATATTTACACCACAAAAACACAGGCACATTCTCCAGGGCCAACGCTTTTGAATGTGCTACTAAAATGTATGAAACGGTGTATATTGTGGGATACACCGGCCTCCGAAGTCGGGCAGTGTGGTGTATCATTAAGGATACACTGGCCTGTGACAAAGCACCCTATGGTGTATCATTAAAGATACACTGGCGCTCAACGTGTTAAAAATACACAACAAAACACGCATACAAGTCACCGAGTTAAACTATCTAATTTATTATAACAACTAACAGAATAAGCCTACCGCCCATGCGCCAGCAGCTTTCCTAAACAGGTATCAGAGAAAAAGCTCATACGTGTCAGTAATTTGTTACTATTGCCCCCGATGGCACTGCGAGGAACGCGATACGCCCTTAAACGTAACTTGTGACAGATTGCGGAGCGGGGCTGTAAAAATAGCTCACGTACTCGACTTTAAATGTATTTAATACAAGCTGACGCCTGCACTTCAACTTGTTCCTAGAAATTATCATTGGCAACAAATATCATGATCACCAAAAAAAAAAATCTCTACCCAAAATGGATAAATGAACACCAAAAGTTGCAATAAATATCAGGGCAAAATACTGCGGTAGCTTAGGTGAAGGGTAAAGGGGGTGAGCGAAGCGAAGCCCCCTTTATCCTTCGTGTTAGGTTGAACATGTAAGAATAATATAATAATAATAATAATACCTTGGACACCTTTTACACACATTGATCTAGCCCCAAACTAGGATTCCCTGTATCTTGGGTACTAGACAACGATATATATACTTATATAGAGAAATATTATACTTAGATAGATAAACAACCATGACTGGGGTACAAACATCCGTTCTCATCAAACAAACATTTGCCCCCACCGGGATTCGAACCCGGGACCCTTGGTTTCGTAGGCAGCGTCACTGCCGACTCGGCCATTCGGTCGAATAACAAAAAATACTTAAAACATAAACTTAAGTACACAAAACATAAAAAGAAGTTTGGTGATTATTTACCCAAACACAATTTGGTGGACATTTATTCATTCTGGCAGTCATTTTGAATTTATTGGTAGTAAAATAGGTGCGTTTTTGGTAATCGTTTAAACATAAGCCATTATCATTTACCGAGATAACGTTACCCTCTGGTGCAGTCGGATAAAAAGTATCTTGTATGTTAATCTAGCTCATAAACTATCTCTGTGTTAAGTTTGTTTCAAATCCGTTCAGCCGTTTAAGCTTGATTAAGACACAAGCCCACAACATCCAAACATAGCTACTTTCTGATGCCTGCAACTTCATCAGCGTGTTCCTAGGAATTATCATTTACCGAGATAACGTTGTCCGTCCGTCCGTCCGTCTGTCACCAGGCTGTATCTCATGAACCGTGATAGTTAGACAGTTGAAATTTTCACAGATGATGTATTTCTGTTGCTTCTTTAACAACATATACTAAAAAACAGAATAAAATAAATATTTCAGGGGCTCCCATACATTAAACGTGATTTTTTTGCTCGTTTTTGCTCTTCAACAGGTAGATGCTTGAAATATTTACAGAATACTGAGTTATATTATTCACTTTAAAAATGAATGATTACATTAAAATAAAATCAATATTTAAAGGCGCTCCCATACAAAAGATATGATTTTTTATCATTTTTATAGATGATTGGTACGGAACTCTTCGTGCGCGAGTCCGACTCGCACTTAGCCGGTTTTTTTCTATAAGTTCTTGCTTCTTGCCAAATTTAAAGATTTCAAGGACCATTCGAAGAACCTTTTGGTTTTCATGCCCTAAACTCTTGATTGCGATAACCTATAAGATTGATTTTTTGACAACTACAAATGACTGCAGACCTAAGTAATGAATACTTATATTATTAATATCTTCACGGGTTTCTGAGGAAAAGGGACTCGACAAAAGGACAGACGGACCGCTAGACGGACAATGGAGTGATCCTATAAGTGTTTCATTTTTTTTAAGGTACGGAACCCTAAAAACGCAAGGTCTTGGATGTTAACATAAGAATAAGAATAAGAATAATTTATTTATCAATTTAGGTTTTACATTATATGTTTGTTACTGTTACCTAAACTAGGCTTAAGACCTGTAAGATAGGCAACAGAACATGTTTGTGACGTCGCTGTTTCTCGCTCCCATGACACGAGATGTGCTAGTGTGGGGCCAAAAGCAATGTATGTGCCTGTGTATAAATGTTATGTTATATTGTTGCAAGAGGCTCCATTAAGCCTGATTAAGATAGCCGTTTGATTTGATTGACAGAAGGTTAGCCCATCGCTGCAGTTTGGAACTTAACAGTCAGTTTACAGGCATATTCCTAAAATCTTATAAGTATATTAAACATCGTATACGAAGTAAAACGTTTTGAGAGCGCTATCTACGAAATTCAAAGGTGTTATTTTACACAATAATGTATTTAATAAATATGTATAATAGAACACTTACTACTATTGGTTTATACTTAACAAAATCTGTTAAAATATTTTCTTCAGTTGAATACGCAGTATTGTATGTATCACTCGTTGATGTCTTTTGTATGAAGCGCTTATTCCACTAGACGCATCCAATTCGGGTAGGTATTTGGTTCCCTAGCGAATCATTACGGCTCTAAATTATTGTTGATATTCACATAATGCAGTGTTGTTTATCTAAGCAAATTTATGATACTCAGGTACAAATGTGAATTTGAATGACGACCCGAATGGCCGAGTCGGTAGTGACGCTGCCTACGAAACCAAGGGTCCCGGGTTCGAGTCCCGGTGGGGGCAAATGTTTGTTTGATGAGAACGGATGTTTGTACCCTAGTCATGGTTGTTTATCTATCTGAGTATAATATTTATCTATATAAGTATGTGTATCGTTGTCTAGTACCCAAGATACAGGGAATCCTAGTTTGGGGCTAGATCAATGTGTGTAAAAGGTGTCCAAGGTATTATTATTATTATTATTATTGATATATCTGATTTCTCGTTAAACATTCTTTTAAAAGAATATGTTTCGAACTGCAAATACACTGACGAGCAATGAAAAACTTCCAGTGACTAAGCACCAAATAACTCCTAAACGGGAAAGGTTAGCTTAATGACGCCGTCTGCAATATTGAGGTACATTTAACAGCGCATCAGAATATTACCAATTAATAAAAAAAACGGTCAAGTGCGAGTCTAAATCGCGCACGAAGGGTTCCGTACCACCGTTCAATGGAAGCGATGGTGTGGAGTGAATAGTTTGGATTTTACACAGCAAAATATTGTTTACAAAGTTATTGGTGCGGTTACTTTCACACTCCATGTACGTAACCAGGTGCATCCATAAGTTTGTATGTGGTATTGAAAAAATTGTTGTATGGGAGCCCCCTTAAATATTTCTTTTATCCTGTTTTTTAGTATATGTTGTTATAGCGGCAACATAAATACATAATCTGTGAAAATTTCAACTCTCTAGCTAGCTAGGTTCTTGAGATTCAGCCTGGTGACAGACGGATGGACGGACGGACGGACGGACAGCGGAGTCTTAGTAATAGGATCCCGTTTAGAACCCTTCGGGTACGGAACCCTAAAAACGTAAATACTGTGTTAAAATTTTAAATTAAATGTTTTAAGAAATTGTTAAGGTGTTTGTCGGCGTTTTGTGGGTGGAACTTTTTAATTGCTCGTGAGTGTATTTTACATGCAATATCTTCAATCTTTGAACGCCGAACTTTTCAATAAATGATTACGTATTCATACCCTGATATCTACATAGTTTTGGCGATAGGTAAGCCCACTGTCACGCAAAATTGAGTATTGAATAACCGGCTAAACTTTGCCCGCGTGGGCACATTGGGCCTCTGCCACCACGTATGAGAATATGCGTGACGTCATGTTTCTGTTTGTACATATTATTTTGGCCGACTGTACTCACTCGGGTCATAGCGCACGCGCCTGTCACTCTCGCTTTCAGTTCAAGAAGTTCCTCGACTTTTACAGAGATGTCGCTGCTTGTCTTAAATTGGACATTAAACCTTTCTAAAAATATTTTCATAGGTTGTCTACGGAAATATGAAACATTATCACATGGTGTTTGCTATCTATATCAACTTATATAATCGATTAAATAATCATGGTATGGGGTAAACATCAATATATATGCGAGTTAATAAATGTAGGTAATTGTTTTCTGGCTAACTATGCCTCTGCCATCCGGTTTGGGAAAAGAAGTGATGCAACCTTATGTTGATATATCTATTTCAAAAATTATCTGCGACATCCATTACCCTTTACATAAGATTATCCTCACATTAGCCTATAAAAGCTCATAACCACGCAAAAACTCATAACTTATCTATCTAAGTTTTGTTATTTTATCGATCCAAAATAAACACAAGGCCGACATAAATATTTCATATCTGCACCATTAACTTCAATGTGTGCTCCATATTTTATTGTTGTCCCAATAATTTCGGAATGCGGGCTTCGTTACAATTAAAAGGTATAAAAAAATACCATTTTTGATTCTCAGAAGGCATCGCCCACGTTATTTTGTTGTTTTTTTTTTACGACCCGTACCTAAAGATGCCATTGATTTATGTTTCAAACTCTGTCGATTTTTTACAAGTTTCATATTTGCTTGGATATTTTGACGTGGTTAAGTGAGTAAAGTTTATGATTTAGAATTACATCGAGGCATTGTCTTCGAGGTTTGGTTTCTACGTCGCTGTTATAAATGTATATGTCACCGGAAAATAATACGATCCGCAAGTTTATAAATTTCCTAATTTTTTTTCCGCAAGTTTATAAATATACTAACCTAACCTAACCTAACCTAACATAACCTTTTTTTTTTTTTTTTTTTTTTTGATGCCCGGGGGAAAATCCCTGACGGATACCGCCGAGGCGCGGGGGCGCCAGGGCGGTTATGTGGGGCTTGCACCCACTAAAAACCCCCGGGGTGGCCGTCATGGTGCATAGTGAGGGCAGCTCCGGGACCGCTGGTGACACGCACCGGAACTGTCCCCAGCACCCAGGGAGGAAGCATCTCAACTTCCTCCCACTTCACGACGGGAACGGCCACAACCAATCCCGTCGTAAGCTCCTCGCGGCGCACTGTTGCGATCAAGGGCCCCCGCCCCGACCGCTTGCGACCGCCAGCGACCGCCCTGGGAGAGCTTCAGGTGCCCTCCCAGTCGTCGTCTTGGAGTCATAGGCGTTCAGAGTTGGAAGTCTGAACGCCCATAACTCCGGTTCCCTTTTAAGGGCCTCTTACGCCAAGCAGGGATTACTGTAGATGTATTCTTTCTCCCGACCTACAGGACCTAACCCTAACCTAACATAACCTAACCTAACCTAACCTAGCCTAATATAATCTAGAAGGAAGTTTATAAATTTCCTAGGAAATTTATAAACTTGTGGATCGTATCATTTTCCGGTGACATATATACAGCATGTCCCGTAAACGATGGATAACCCCAAAGCTATTGATAAGCCTTTTCATTCTGAATAACTTTCACTCTGAAACTAATATATGTACATTTTGGGCCGGACTGTCAGCTGAGTTGCACGGAGGAGTGAACAATAAAGTTGTTCTCATCAAATCAGTTTCTTAGTGAAAGTTGTTCAAAATGATAGATGATAGATGTTCAAAATCGATAGATCCAGTGTTATCCATTGTTTACTCATCATCTGTATTATGTACCAGCGTATATAAATATATGTATATATAATACCTAGTCGGTCCTTAAGTTCTGTCACAAGGTTTTTGATAGATAAAACTCAGCAATAAACTTTTTCTTATTCGTATTATACATGATTAAAAAGCTTATTTTATACGAATCAAATTGCAATACAAAACATTTTGTACGATTATCGCAATATGACAAAAAACCTTATAACTTGAGACAATCGCGAACCCAAAACACGCCGCAACTGACAAAAATACCACTTACCACAAATTTAATATAGTATTATATTATAATAGTGCGGGTTGATGGAGGGGCGCCACTACCACGTAGCGATAGTACTACAGTTTAACGGGTCATCCGAAACACAAAAAAATCCTTTAATGTACTTAAGATAAATGAATTATCTCATTGGTACATGGCCAGGTTTCGAACCTGCATCTTCCGTGTGAGAAGCAAGCGTGGAACCCGGAGCTTTTAGATTAGCATAAAGACAATTACGTTGTGTGCATCTGGATATGAAAGTGTAAGTAACACTACAGTTTAAGATAAAATACACGTATATCATGGAACTGAAGAAAAAATCTCTAGGATCGAAGCAATTATTTTCATATTCACTGTCAAAAGTACCCAAAAATTTTATACAAAAACAGCAACATCTTGCACAATCACTTTTCGGTATTTGAAACCATTTAACAAACAAGGATATCATTTGACACAATCTCTCAAAATATTGTAGTACTTCGCCAAATCAATGGCAGACGAAATGTGAGTTTCAACCCTCAAATGATCTCTGCATTGAACTGACAATGAGAAAACACGTAGGGAGTCCAGTGGACCCGAAACGTGTCAATATTTTGAACAATGTTTTCGTTATCATTGTGGCCAGTGAAGATAAATTGTTATTGCCATTCTCTGTTGATTGTTATAATTTGTTGTGATTTGCAAGAGTGATAATAGTATGGATTTGATTATTCTTATAACATAAACAGGCAGCGTAGTCCTCGTGCAAGAAGAATTGGTGTACATTTCTAGTCCTAAAAGGCGTTTGTGATAAAGATGAAGAAGTAATTATACTAGTCTAGTATAATAACTTTTAGATGTAAATCTCTCTCATCACTATACATCCAAAATGTATGATATTTCTGTCCAATAAGGATTATCGGGACTTCTTGAAGTAGGCCTTTGCTGTTCACAAATAATGTAGTCTTTGAAATATTAAATTCAGTAATTCGACCGCAAAAACTCAAACACAGTCGCAATAGATAAGTAGCATCATCATCAGTTGTGGAAGACCACTGTAAGGCTTCTTTTCCCATGTAGCCCAACACTTGAAAGTCATAAAACTAAAAATAAAATGGTTTTGGACTGATTTTTGAAATTCGACAAAAAGTTTAACAAAAGCAAGGGCTTACCGCCGCATGCTAGCTGCAACAGAAATAAGTTTTAAAGTGGGCCACCACTTCTGCTACTTACCTACTTACTTACTCGTACCTACCGTTAATTTCATCCATCAGAATTGAATAGCAGCTTATTTACTGCGATTTTTAATTTGAGGCCAGAAATGTAAACAAACAACTGTCATGTTGTAGAACAAAACGGTTGATATTGACATTCATATTATACTTTTTGTACTGGAAAATGACAGTGGTTTGTTTACATTTCTGGCCTCAAATTAAAATCGCAGTATATTTGATCACATTCCAAACAAATGAAGGCTAAATATGCTCTTAATATCATACCCAACATCTTATACTCAACATGTTTGATTATCAATGACAATGTCTTATCCATGTATGTCCACTGAAACTAGTAAAACAGTAACTCTCGACCGCATTTTGAGTGCGTCGTTTAACCGTCACCGCCTACCAAATATCGTCCCAACAGCCATTGTCAGCGACATCTGTTGCCGCCGATGACAAATGTTCGTGGGGAACATTTTGACCCGCGAATGCATTGAAGTGTTAGAACTATTGGACCAGGTGGAGAGTTTATCTTGATTGTGATGATTAGCCGAATATTGGCGTGTATCAGCTGTTTTTGACTGATTGAAGGCAGTTTGCACAAGGCGGTGGTTCGGTTATTTTTGGAAAACTTGCGGTTTGATAAAATAAAACTGTTGGTGGCTGATAAATTAACTTCTTTATTAATTATTATAAACTAAAATAAGCTAATGTGTAAGTGACTTCTATAAATGTCGCAGTTAGTTGGTTAAATCAGACACTTAACTAACTATCTAGACCGTTAATTAAATGCCGACGTTTAACCAAGTCGCTAAAATTCCGTCAGACAAGTGAGTGAACAAAACGTTTAACGAGTTGTCCAAACGTTCCTAGGCAACAAGATATATATACAATATAATAAATAAATAAATGTGTACTTAAGTTTATGTTTTAAGTATTGTTTGTTGTTCTTACATGTTCAACCTAACACGAAGTTTACCCTTCACCTAAGCTACCGCAATATTTTGCCCTGATATGAGCTGTGCAAATCAGCTGTTGTCGTGACGCCATCTTATTTTCCAACACGCTGGCTTTCGGTAAGACAGATTGTTAGACGTTTTCGACGATGCTTTATTTAAATCGAAATGCTAGTGACTTGGTTAAACGACGGCATTTAATTAACGGTCTAGAGAGTTAGTTAAGTGTCTGATTTAACCAACCAACTGCGACATAAACACTAAGGACGTTATGACGAAGTAAACAATTATAATAAAATTTAAACTTTTAGTGACAGGATGTGCAAAGAGATAGAAATTTTACGTCGCCTAACAGTCAAACTACAGTTGGTTTTATTAGGGAAATTCCAATGTTTTTGATAGGCTGAATAACGGTATCTTAAAATATATGTCCTACTTAATAAGACAATCTGCTGTCACCAGCAACAATACCCCTAAGTCCCCTAGATCTTTAAACCCAGATATTAGCTACGGCACATTAAACAAGACAAAAAATGAGACGTGAAGTTATACTGTTTCGCGCATGCGCTAACGAAGTCGTATTGTTGCGCAAAGCAGCGCGCATAATACAGATCCACGTAAAATCGAAGCTCGGGGGGCGGTGGAAGTGATAAAAGAGGAGCGGATTGGAAACAACAATGGGTCCCTCACGATGATTTATCAATTACTAGTGAGAAGTGCAACCATCCTATACTACAGGAATCGCCGTCTCTTAGCCCGACGCACACGGAGCACAAAATGCCGCCACTTGTGGCAATCAACAACCACAAGTGGCTGAAACGCGCTTGTTCAGTGGTCGCCACAAGTTGTCATAAACGGCTTCGCCCGGATCGCCTGAATTGAAGGGTGAGAGGGATGGGTTAATCGTACGAGTGGCTTGTGTCAGGGATTTGTGGTGCCACAAGAAACCAGCAGCGGCGATTTGTAGCGTGCGTCGGTCACCGGAGTTTACCATGTGCGGCGAGTCTATATAAAATTTATGAAAGTACAGGACACTTTCGGCGTTTTGTGGTGAACATACCTTGTTCTTGACTATATGTAAAAACAAGTATTGATTGTAAAACTTCTACTGAATAAATGGTTAAGATTATGATTAATTAGAACGTCTATATAATGAACTAAGATAATTACTTACATGTCTCATTGGACTATTGGTAGATGTACGGATACGGTAACGTCCTACGAGATTACGGATTCTCCTTTCACATTCTCCTCTCGGATTCTCCTTTCACAAAAGACAAACTTATTAATTTTGAAAATAGAATTTCTGTGATACTTCATTTGCAAACCGCTCCGCTCGAGTCTCCCGGACCACGATACGAATATCGAACAAAATCGAACACTCATCTCACAATAGGTCGTCCTCAATACAAAATTGACAATAGACACTATTCTGTACACGACCGAATTTATTACCCACTGTTTTGTAGCGAAATACCCGCGAATGTCCTGTGACCAAATGTTGAAAAACGATTTTCGTTCTGGCCTATAATGTAACAGACACAAACCAACGTTTATTGTGCGAGGGACAACGTTACGTTAAACATAGGCAATGTTTATAGCATTACCGTTTTTACGCAGCTTTCTTGGTCGCTTAATACTTTTGGCGTATTGGAACGATATTTTGATGAGGTTGAGGAATGTAGGATTGTTTGAATAATCAGTAAGATAAGGAACTTTGATATAACTTCCTTATCTTACTGATTAGGAAGTTAATCAGTAAGATAAGGAACTGGACAACAAGTTAGAACTCACTTTTTATTGAGTGAATCCTTAGCACGTAATAAGTACAAGGTTATTGATCAAGAACTTGGAATTTACATTAAAAAGTCTGTATTTTTTTTCTAGAACATTAAATTAACTTTCTAGACTTTGGTCTAAAAAATTAATTTAATTAACTTTCTAGACCAAAGTGATGTTTAGTGTAAGACACTCGCAACAAGACAATTTTAAGTTGAAGCCATATACACCCACTGAAGGGCTTACACCTCATAAATAGACAGAAACGGAAGCCCAAAGAGATGATAAAGCAGATCGCATGCGTAGTTGCGACACAATATAGTGTGCACAATTCTGAAGGCTTCAAAACTAGCTATACTTATGAACAAAATCGACAGCTGGAAATCCGATAGCTCTTAACAAGTCACCATTTTGATCCATTTTCAATCCTCTTTTTGAGTTTAGTTGTGAAGCCTCTGAAATCAAACCCTTTGTTTTAATAAAATCTGTCTAGTAATGACGCATGTGCACTGCTATTGTCTCAAGTGTTAGCGCCCACGGGCGGCTCCAGATAAATTATTTATGTTGCATTTGAAATTTGGTTGAGGCTCAGTGTAGACGAACTATAGAGAGAACTTGTACCATCTTAGTCGATGATGTGGCTAGACATAATATTGGTCATTACCTCTTATTTGACCTTATAGGTAGTATTACTTACAATCGGTAATGTCGGCCATGGACAAAGTTGAATGGGGGAGGACTGAAATCAAACAAAAAATGTTGTCCGAAAATCTCATCCAAAAGCTCATTGCAGATCACGCTGGTGAAGCTGGAAGCTGACTATCTGCCAAAATGTAACGATGCGTAAGTTTAGTGTCTTGCTTATTTTTAAGTCGTAGTTAAGTTTGTATATATTGTAGAAGAACCTTGTTTCGAGTAGTATCTGTCGATTTGTTATGTTAAAAGTTTATGGCTTCTAATTTTAAATAACTTTAGCTCAGATTTCTTTTATTTTGGAGCCCTTGGACCAAGACGCTGGAGTCGAGACGGAGACGACGTTCTGACAGTGGAGTGACCTGACCCTCATTGGCGACTGAAAGCTAGAATTCATTGGAGACGCCGCAGGAGACCTAAACCACTCAGCGCATCACTTCTGGGTGAATACCTTCAATCATCAAAGCCAACTACTCACGACCCTGATCTATCCTTCTCCAAAGTTTTCAAATTCTATTCACTTTTTCTTATAACATTATTGCGTGCTAACTTCATTAGAGTTTAATTTTTCCAGTGTCAAGTGTATTTGAAAGATCACTTCACCTATCTTTGAAGCTAACCTCAGATGAATGAAACTCTTTGCTTACAACTACGGGAGCGCCACCTAGCGGGAGCAAAGGCGGGCCTAGCTGCCATTGGGTAGGTATATGTCCAGTAATGGAGAAGAAAGAAGGAGAAGGTATGCCAGTAAAAAAGGTGTCAAATGTTATGGTCAAATTTATTGAAAATCTTTAAGTCAGCTGGAGTCAGTGGGAATCATGCTCCAAAGTTATCCAGCTTAAGTTACAGTACCTCGAGCATGTGTTAGTTAGTCACCCGGATAACAATGGGTTACTGGTTACAAGCTGCTAGGCGGATCGAGTTGCAAATGAAGCGTTAGCATAACATTACGACAGTAATACTCCTGTATTTAGAGTCCTATGAATATGTATATCACGCCGCAATCTCGCCAAGAACATATTGAAAATAAAAAGTAACACAAAAAAACTTGTTCGATATACGACAATATGTGTTTAAGGCGTTCTTTTCGAATCTAAGATAATCAACTTCCTCTGGTGCCTCTCCACTGTTAGATACACTGACGATCAATGAAAAAGTTCCACCTACAAAATGCCGACAAACACCGTAATATCTCCTAAGACATAGAACCTAGCTTCATAATTTAAACATTACGTTTTTAATTGGTAATATTCTGATGCGCTGTTAAGGCGATGATGGAATAAAAATGCGCTGTCGAGTGGAAGTGAGATGCAATAATTACTCGCGAATAAGAAAAAGCGGGATGCCAATAATGCACTCGCGACTAATCTGAAACAACGTAAGCGCCAAAACGTAAAAAAAAATCATAAAAAATAAACTATTTCAGGGAATTAACTTTCAAATTGAAAATCGTTAGAAATAACAATTGTTCATATATTGCAATTATCACACAGTCATATTCACTTACTACTGCGGTGTAATAGGATAAAACCATAAAAAAAGGGTTGACTTTGTATTTATTTTCTATCGAGAAAATTTTATCCAAACATGTTTTCCAATTAAGAATCTCTAGATTATATAGTCAAATTACATATACCAGAAATTAATTACGATTTGCCTAGTATTTCCTGAAAAACACATGAAAACAGCACCCCATATTTATTTAATCAGCGTCTTAAATGTACTATAAATTGCAGACGGCGTCATTAAGCTAGCCTTTCCCGTTTGGGAGTAATTTGGTGCTATGTCACTGAAACTTTTTCATTGCTCGTCAGTGTTTAAGGAGTCAGCTCTGAATATCCGCCTATATCTTTCACCTCGTGGAACATGTCTTGGATGCCGCCGGCTATATTCAATTTATGAAGGTTTGAGCCATGATGTTCTTCTTCCGACGCTCCATATTCTTTATACCATATACTTATATAATCTAAAAACTCTGTTACGCTAATAAATAATGGGCGATATTTTAGTAGCCGATTATAAAAGAACTTTCAACAATTTATAAGGGCAGCTACCAACAAATCATAGCTTTTGTATCAACCATTAGAATACCGATGAGCTTATTTATAGGAAACTGATGAAGTGTTAAGATTTATCACGGTATGTTCCCGTTGCGTCATAAGGCTAAGTCACAAAAAAGGGAGGTGGAATGTCGAACGCTTTTAAATCACTTCAATACTTCGATATACTTTTGTCAACAGCTGGATGCAGGCATCCCTACCAATAAGGTATGGCGGCCTGGGCATCCGAAAATTATTAGATATTGCGCTTACAGCATTCCCTTCCTCGGCATAATATTAAACCAATCACTTGGTGAAGTTGAGGTCAGGTACCTGGCCGATGCCAGGAATGCATGCACGCAAGCCTGTCCAGGACCAAATTTCCCGCTTAACAGAAACTCCCAAAGGTTGTGGGACGAACCGTTCTGCCTTCAAGCGCCTGCTTAGGATTGGTCTGGCTATACAGCGAGGTAATGGTGCCAGCATGTTTCCCTGTCACTCGACGGTGGCCAACTGAAGGACATTTTTTATTTAGTTCTATATTTGTATTTTTATATATTTAGCTAGGTTAAGTTGTATATATACATAAAAGTTAAATTTCTTGTGAAAAAAAAATAATTTTCCTTTATTAAATAAACACAGTGAATAAAAATAAACATCTTTGAACATGTTTATTTAATTTAAGTTTTGATTATTCACAGTGTTGTACGAGCTTGACATATATTAAACCTTATGCAAGTGACAACAAGGCTTTGAGTTTCAGTCAAACTGAGAGTTATCTGTGGTGCATCTACACCTAACTAACTTAGCTACTAGCAAAAGTAATTAAAAAGAAGTCCTTTATAGCAAATACTTTTAATAACTCACATGAGAAGGCACTAAATAACTTAAATAATAAAGAGGTGACTATTTGTATAAAATTTTATAAAAAATATTTAAACAAAATGTCGCCAAATCTAAGAAAATTTTAACTGTAACCATGTGAGATGGGACTCATCTTTTATCAACCTCACCCCAAACTAAAACGCGCAAAATGTTTAACTCCCAACATTCATAGGTTAACTAGGTCATCAACAATATCATACAATATTGTTGTACCAGCAATTTTATTTATGAGGTGTGATGCTCCTATTTGTTGCAAAAAAAAATATACAAATACATCTAACTGCCCCTGTTTTGATAATATACTGCGTCGAACAATGCTCTAAAGATAGGTAGAGTATTAAAAAGTATTTTGTAGTTCAAGGCGTGAAAATCGGGCTAGCGTTTAGTTCTGGGTTATTCAATTGGATTCATAAAGAAACTATGAGACTTTGATGTTGAGAGGGTTGCCGCTTGCTGGATACCTTGTGTGTGTTATAATAGGTATATAAAATAGCTAATAGTATAGTGGGAAGATAAACTATGTTATACGGGTTTTTTTTTTTTTTGTATTTTTTTTTAGCCATTAAGGTGTCCCACTGCTGGGCAAAGGCCTCCCCCTCTTTCGTCCACACTTCCCTGGTCTGTGCCACCTCCGGCCACCCCGGCAAAAACTTGTCGAGGTCGTCCCGCCATCTCCGTTTAGGCCTGCCTCTACGCCGGTATCCGTCCTGTGGCACCCAGTTAGTGGCGATTTTCACCCATCTATCTGGGTGCATGCGACTTACGTGGCCGGCCCAGTTCCACTTAGCTTAGCGGTCTGTGCACCCACATCAGCGAGCCAGTTAAGGAGCGCAGTGTGGAGTTCCTGATGCGGTCCGTCCTACGAATACTTAGGATGCTGCGCTCCATTGCTCGCTGGAAAACCTTGAGTTTGGACTTCTGAAGTTCGGTCAAAGAGCATGACTGAGAGCCGGGAAAAATATAAAAATATTTATTTCAACTATATCTCCAGCCTCCTGCACACAGTTAAGTTAAGTTAAGTGAAGGCCTCCTCATCATTCATCTCCAGGGCCATGCTGGTCCTCTGTTTCCCAACAGTAAATTATGAATCTAATTGTCCTTGTGCTAAAGAGGCGACCTCTGTGGCACTGTGGTTGTGCACTGCCTACCATGCGAGAGGTCCCGGGTTCGATCCCCGGCTGGGGATACAGAAGAAAAGAAAACCCAGGTCTGGGATGTTTATAGTGTGACGTCGCTGTTTCGAGTTCCCACGACACAGGGTATCCTAGTGTGGGACCAGAAGCAATGTATGTGCCTGCATGTAAATGTTCATGTTTAATGTTTATGTGACTAAACATCGTCAGGATGTATAGTATATGGCTTGTGTTTAAACGATTACCAAAAACGCACCTATTTACTACCAATAAATTCGAAATAACTGCCAGAATGGATAAATGAAGACAAAATTGTGTTTGGATAAATGATCACCAAACTTCTTTTTATGTTTTGTGTACTTAAGTTTATGTTTAAGTATTTTTTGTTGTTGTTACATGTTCAACCTAATACGAAGGATAAAGGGGGGTGAGCGAATTCACCTAAGCTACCGCAGTATTTTGCCCCGTATTTTCTGCAATTTTTGTTGATCATATATCCATTTTCGAAAGAAAAATATATTTTGGTGATCATTTAAATTGTTCTCATCTATCTATTGTATTATTTATCTATATTACAGCTGAGGCGATGGGTTTGTCCTGTCACATAAAATGTCGTAAATGTGCCTCTCTCACTATCACCCCCAGAAGGAAAAGGTATCACATTGTATGTAGCTGTTCTTGTATTCATGATAAGGAGCTAACCTATCAACACTCTTGAAAACAATCATGCTAATAACCTTGTTTTGGCATTAAACAATGCCAGACACTCTATCAACCTTCGAATTGAACGATAAAGATCTGTCTCAAGCTGACAAGGACCGCAAACAATACAATGATGGTCGAATTCACAAACTCCCACTTATTTTAAGATCACCTCAAAATTTACACACGGTGCCAAGCTCCAACGTTGAGTGAGAGTTGTGAATGCGGCCATGAACTGGAATTATTTTAAGGAAACTAGAATTCATAAATCTTCATTATGCTTACATCAGCATAAAATTCACAATGTGTATGATTGGCAGCGCAAGGATTTAAGTAGCACTCAAACATTGAGTGACAGTTCTGAATACGCGCTTGAATGATTTAAAGTGAAACAATGCATATTAAGTTAGAGGTATGGTCGCGTGGGAGTCGAGGCTTTGCGGGACCGATAGTGCAATATTAATATCTCTCACTGAGCATGTGGTAGAAGATTATATGGTGTTCAGCATTATCTTCTTTATATATATAATTCTACTGTACGTGTGTATGTCACTGAATTCCTCCTAAACGGCCGGACCGATTTGAATGTTTTTTTTTGTATGCGTTTGGTTGGCGCCCTGGATAGTTTAGATTCACAAATCAGCCCGGCAGATGGCGCTACAGTCGGTATCTAGGTTATTTATCTATACTGCAACTAAACGGCTGGACGGCAGGAAACGCTTGAAATATCATGCAGGACTGCGTCTGTCGGGTCCGCTAGTCTTATATAAAATAACGTTATCTCAAATAAGAGTTGGCAGAGCAAAAATAACAAAAAACATTAATATAAAACACAGGCACATACATTGCGCCTAGCCCCACACTAGGAAACCCTGTGTCGTGGGGACCAGAAACAGCCAAAAAATCCAAAATTCCAAATGTCTTTATTACTGTAGATATTTACATATACTTAGCAATCGTCATTTTTTGCCACTTCTCTACATTGGACCACTGTGGGAGATGAAGGGCGTAGAAAATCCCACAGATTTATTTTTAGATCTCTTTTTAAAAATTGCTTATGCTTAACTAATACAAAGTATAATATTTAGTCATTATCATAATTAATAAGCAGGAATAAATAATTACAAAATTATTAACAGCAAGGTCTGTGTTGAGCCAGATTAACCCCATACAGACCCATCATTTAAGTAATCTTGAACATTGTAATATCCTTTTTCGACAAAGTCGCTTTAACATGGATTTTAAATTGCTCAAATGGCAATTTCAAGATCTCCAAAGGTATCTTGTTGTAGTAGAGAATGCATTGACCCTTGAAAGAATTGCTAACCTTCGCGAGTCTAAACCGGGGCGCAATTAGTCTGTGATTATTTCTTAGGTTATTTTTTATTATTTTATTTTATTTCATTACAGCTATCGCTAAGTTTGGGAAATTTTGTAAGGTTCTTGCGTACGTACATTATATTTTCGAAAATAAATTGACTAGGTACAGTTAGTATGTCAATTTCTTTAAAAAGCTGTCTTAAGGAGTCTGTGCGTTTTAAATTATAAATTGCTCAAATAGCTCTTTTCTGTAAAATAAAAATAGTTTGAATATCCGCTGCTTTCCCCCACAACAAGATACCATAGGACATGACACTATGAAAGTAACTAAAATATACTAGCCTAGATGTAGCCACATCCGTGTTTTGTCTGATGTTCCTAACAGCGTAAGCCGCAGAACTTAATTTACCAGCCAACTTTTCTATGTGTGGTCCCCACTGCAATTTGTTATCATTGGTTATTCCAAGAAACTTCGTGTCATTTACTAATTCTAACGTATTGCTGTCCAACACTAAACTGGTCCCAACTTGCCTGACATTTGGAAGTGAGAATTTGATACATTTGGTTTTACCAGCATTTAACAATAAATTATTAACTGTGAACCAATTCAAGGTTAAAAATAATACTCTATTAACATCATTAAAATCTTCTTTTTTTCTTTCAATTTTGAAGACCAGTGAAGTATCATCAGCAAACAACACTATGTTAGTCAATTTCTCCACCATAAAAGGCAGATCGTTAATATATACCAGGAATAAGAAAGGGCCTAATATAGAACCTTGTGGAACGCCAATTTTTACCCCCGATCCATCAGATTTAACGCCGTTGACTTCTGCCTTTTGAATTATATTGCTTAGGTATGATCTTAGTAGATCCAACGCTTTATTTTTAACTCCGTAATGATTTAATTTCATTAGTAACGTGTCATGATCAACACAATCAAATGCCTTCGACAGATCGCAAAAAACACCGATAGCATCCTGTGCGGCTTCCCATTGCAGAATAAATATGAGATATAAGGGTAATACCTGCATCCGTAGCCGATTTACCCCTAGTGAAACCGTAATGCTTGGCGTGGAGTTGTTTTCTACGGTTGAAGTGTGAGAGCATTTGTTTGAGTATAATCTTTTCTAAATTTTACTTAGTGCTGGAAGAACTGATATTGGTCTGAAATTTGACACATCACCCTTGTCTCCCGACTTAAACAGAGGTATAAGTTTACTGTGTTTCATGAGGTCTGGGAAAGCTCCATCATCAACACATTTATTAAATATATAAGCTAGGTGTGGGGCTATAACAAGTATTATTGAACCAATGACTTTGACTGACATACCCCACAGGTCTTCAGTATTTTTTAAGTTCTATACGTTTTGACAATATCCTGGGGACATACATGATGAAATTTAAAATCTACATTACTGATGCTAGTGCTGTTTATTAACAAAACCTCCGCTTCATATGGAGATGAATTTAGACGCTCTGTTGTGTGTAAGGGTGCATTGGTGAAGAATGTTTCAAAAGCTCGAGCTACCTCAGCGTTGGATTTAACAACATCATCACCTATCTTTAAGCAGAAATCATTATCCCTTGGTATAACTTTGCCAGTTTCACGGTTTATGATTTGCCAAACCGTTTTCATTCTATTATTTGAATTTTGTATTTTTCTATTTATGTGTAAAGTTTTTGCAGTTCTACAAACCAACTTGAAAGTTTTGGAATATTTTTTAAAATAGTCATGAAATTTTATATCAAAGTTATAGGGTTTTTGTTCATAAAGGTCATACAAGATAGCTCTACTTTTACGAATTCCAAATGTTGCCCAGTCATTAAATTTAGATTTACCGTTGTTGGCACTGACTTTCTTTAATTTAAAAACTGTATTGAATTCTGTTTGAATAATGTCGAAGAAGTCAGAATAGATTTTGTTCGGGTTCTGTTCATCAAAATCCGGTACTGGCAAACCCATATCTAAGTTTTTCATATACATCTCTAGTCTATGGGATGTAATAGGCCCATAAAATGATGGATCAGTCTTATTTTCACTAGTAATTTGAAATGAAACTGTTTGACCACTGTGATCGGATGGTAAACAGTTAATTACATTTTTACTTGTGAATGCACAGTCACAAAAAACGTTATCTAAGCAAGTTTGGCTGGTAAGTGTAATTCTAGTCGGCTCTAGAAATACATGACATAAATTAAATGATTTGAACAGAGTTATTAATCGTCGCTTCAGTGTTGTATCTACAAGCAGATCAACATTAAGATCGCCACAAATAATTAACTTTTTTCTGTTATTACAAAGTTTAATGAGGGCTTCCTCCATAATTTTCTCGAATATTTCAAAATTGCCATGGCCTTTTTCATCTCTCGGAGGTCTGTAGACACAAACAATAATATGGCTATCCAACTCAACACAAGATACCTCTATTTGTCTTTCCACAGTAAGTGTAAGAATATCTTTCCATTGTTTCACCTTAATATGATTTTTTACTAAGATTAAAGAACCACCAGCAACGTCACACACATATCCAAGTTGTGATGACACAGCGGGTAAGATACACAGGTATCGTACAATTACGTTCGCCTAATTTGTGGACAGAAAAATCCAGTAGAGATCTTATATAGACGTTTCATTTACTATATTTTTGTTTTCGAAAATCGTGCGGTTGTATTTCTGCGCATTTCAGAAAAAATAGGGGTAAGAAAATACATTTTTTAATCAATTTTAATTTGTAATCGTAAGAGCGCGTTCGTTGGAAACCTTAAAAGAATTAGAAGATGCAAGATTCCCACAAGACAGGGTATTCTTGTGTGGGGCCAGAAGCAAAGTATGTGCCTGTATGTAAATTTAAATGTGAGCCTTTTCTACGAATACTCTTACCTCCATCCCACAACCTTGGCAACAGTGATTTACTTCACGCCAGTACAATTAGCATAGCCCTGCTTTCGGTGACTAACGCTGCTGTTACGTATATTAGTTCATGTGACGCCCGTTTGTTTGTTTACGTATTTCATTTCTGTTAGTAATGGGTTATTAATATCTTAAGTGACACAAGCTTTCTTTGATATCTTATCTTATATTGCCAGTTATTCGTTAACAAAATACATTGTGTTCGAAATAACTTTAAATCACCGTCATATTATTGCAACCAAATCCAAATTATTATAGTAGTTTATGTGACTGCTGCATAATGCCTAATTATGTACAGTTACATACACTAGTTTATCTACACACATATCATAAGCTCTCTTTGATGTGTTCAGGAACCGCATGTTTGACCGGCATTGTGGTTCTGCAATTGTTTAGCTTGTTCTGTAGCACCAACTTCGGGCGTCGGCGTTCGAAATTTGAATGTCAGTATCAACTTCACAGACAAACTAGGGACGGCACGCGGGTGGGCGTCGGCGTTCGAAATTTGAATGTCATTATAATGTAGAAAAACTACACATAATGACCATAATGTGTAGTTTTCCAGATACGAAACGAGTTTTTACCAAGTAGTTTAACATAATGCTGATCGTAACGTGCGGTTTTTGAACGCAGTAAAGAGGGTTTATGATACGTGTGTAGATAAAAAAAAAATAGTTATTTAACAAGAAATAAAATGAAATTCAACAATCATACCAAATAATAATCCTTACAAGTCAATTCAAAATTCAAATGTATGATGTAGAAGTTTATTGGCGAAAAAATGGATTCGACTGTTCGAATCACCATCGACTCTTTTTTCTTGGGTGGTCTTTTCCCAGATGAGGTAGAATAATAAAGTAGCTAGTTTCAAATCATGAAATTGACACTTTAGCTTAAAGTATGGACGAACTTTTCATATTTTCGCTCGAATAAATAATTAATTGATTGATCACATTACGCATCATTCTGTTTAAGCCTCATGCGACATCTTCTCCTCTGCCACAAAATTTGGGTAAAAACACGAGGATATGATTTGTGTTACTTAACCTCTCAAAACCCGAGGGTAGTTGGGACGGGTCGCAATTTGAACCTTATGCCATGGTAATAAAATTTCAAACCCATAACGGAAAAGTGGCAGTGGTGTTCAAGAGGTTAATACTAACAAACAATTCCAGTCTACTTTTGATTATTACAGCAATCAGATATATAAAAGCATTTTAATTTAATTGATGGACAACAATTTATAAGTAGACTTCGTTCTGATTGTTTCGCGCCGATGCGATCGCCGTAATCGAGAGGAGAATCGATTGATTGATGATCGATACTCATGATGATTTATACTTTAAACTTGACCGAATGATAAATAATAACGCTGTTGCGGCATAGCGATCGACAAATTTATACGATGATAGAGGGTGTTTCGCTTTCCAATGTTAGAAAAATATTATTTCAGTAAAACGTATATTTGAACATTTATATTCAGGCACATGCACTGTTTCTGACCCCACACTAGGATTCCCTGTGATGTGGGAACCAGAAACAGCGACATCACATATGTAAACATCCAAGACCTGGGGTATGTATATTGTATCAGGAGCATAATTTATCGCCATTTTTCTATCCAGCTGCAAAATGTAAAGATCCGAACTCATATTTAATCAGTATTTAAAAAAAAAAACAACATGTAAACATGGCACGTACATATGTGGTACACGACACGGTCATATTAAATCTGGTGACTGAAAGACTTGCTTCAAAATTAGAATACCATAGAGTCGTAACCTTAAAAACATCTGAAATAACATAGCAGTTAAATATCTACGGTAGTCTTGTATCCTGCTGCCTTAAGAATATCAGTAAAGTAATCTTGTATCCTGCTGACCCTAAGAATAATGTCAGTTAAGGTAGCCTTGAATCCTGCTGCCTGAAGAATAATATAAGTTATCATTATAACAAATATGTTTTCACTAATACATCATCCTGTACACTTAACCGTAACGCATCACACGTGTATTCCACTCGCATTTTCTCAATGCCAATTTGTCATTCTCATTTCAAAGCCGAATTGAGAGCGTCTTATAACATCCACTCAAGCCCGTATGGGTTAAGTATTTATCCCATAATATTTACAATGTAAAGCTCAGAATCGAATGATTGTTGAAGGTGTGCTATGGTATTTTTGGGTTTCAAATAAGGTACTTATTGATAACGTTATGGTGAGATGAAGAGTTTCCATTTTGATTAATTATATTCCGTCGCAGGTATTTTTGAAATATATTTGTGTCTCGTTATTATGTCTTAGTTTTGAAGCCCGCGAGAAATTGACTTACATAACTACAACATCATTATGACTATCACTAAGTGTCATGTAGCACCTATCCTAAGGCCCATAACATCTGCACCAGATGATTTAAGCAGCGTCAATAGACACCTGCGCTCGTGACTGTACAATCTAATTCTGGACCGGCAGACTTTACTTTACAGTACAAAAATAAAGTTTTGTTTAGTAGCATGCTCAAAATTCAAAAAAAAAAATATTCTAAAACAGTTTATTTCCATAAGAAACACATAGGTTACATTTGGAGAGTGGGAAATATAGAACTCAATTTGAATTCCGTCACCTCAATGTTTTAGATGTTAGTTAGTTAATTCGCAAGCTTATTAGTATTATTTTAATTAATGGAGGACTAAAAACATAGTTCCCGCCAATGTTATTTATCTGGATATTTTGGACAGGTTCTCTTTCGAGAACCTGGAGGAAGTATTAGTAATGACTCTTTAGCACTACCCAGGAAGGATGAGAAGGGCTGTGAGATCTAAGTATTTCCTTCAGACGTAAGAAACTGCCTCCCCCTCGCAAGTTTATATACAGTTATCGGCTAAAATATCTTATGCAGTCACCTCATGTGCTAAGCAAATAGCCCACAGTTATTTAGGTAACTAGATTATTTGTCTTATTTTTATATTGTACTTTGCTTTTATTCTGGGTTACAGACTATGGTCAGTTTTTCTGTCGTCCTTTATTTGGCTTCCACGACTAAGTATTTAAATTCGTCACCTTTGTCTGCTGTTGCAATATTAAAAGATAATGTCTCAGAGTGTGCTTCATACTTGAATTTTAAGCACGTCACAAGTTCAGATGTCGTAAAGGCATTTAAATTGATAAATGTTAAGAAAACGAATGATCTTTGGGGACTCTCTGTTCACGTCGTTAAATCCCTGATCGAATTAATTGCACCTGACCTAGCGGTCATTTTCAACAATTGTATAGACTGCGGTGAATTTCCTGATTTAATGAAACAAAGTAAGATAATTCCCCTCTTCAAAGCAGGTAGTACTCAAGACCCCACCAATTTCAGACCTATATCAATACTACCAACTTTTAGTAAAATTTTTGAGAAATTAATCTTATCACAGCTATTACATCATTTTGAATCAAATAAGCTAATGCATAACAAACAGTTTGGATTCACTCGCGGTCGTTCAACAACAGATGCCGGAATTCAGTTCATTGAAAGTATTTTTGATGCCTGGGAAGAGTCACAAGATGCCCTAGGCATTTTTTGTGACTTATCTAAGGCTTTTGATTGCGTTTGTCATGAAACATTGATCAGGAAATTACATCATTATGGAGTAAGAGACACGTCATTGAATTTGTTAAAATCTTATCTGAACGGAAGAATACAAAGGGTAGACGTAAACGGAGAACGATCACCAGGATCATTGGTTTCTTTGGGCGTGCCACAGGGCTCAATATTGGGACCCTTCCTATTCCTCATCTATATAAACGACTTACCCTATCTAGGAAGGGACTGTCATGATATGGTACTGTTTGCTGATGACACCTCACTTATTTTTAAAACAAAGCGAAACCAACACGCTACTGATGATCACGTGAACAATACCATATCAAGAGTGGTAAATTGGTTTTATGTTAATAATTTGCTATTAAATGAGAAAAAGACTAAATGTGTTAAGTTTTTTACTACTAACGTTAAAAATAATCAGACATGTATAACAATTAAAAATGAGGAATTGGAATTGGTAACCAGCACAGTGTTTCTAGGTATAACGTTGGATTCCAAACTCCAATGGGGTCCACATATTGATAAGCTATCGAACAGACTGAGCTCTGCAGCTTTTGCATGCAGGAAAATCCGTCACTTGACAGATTTAAAAACAGCCAGATTAGTTTATTTTAGTTATTTTCATAGTATTATGTCCTACGGTATTCTGCTCTGGGGCAGTGCTGCTGACATAAATACTATTTTTGTGCTGCAGAAGCGGGCTGTTCGTGCGATTTATAAAATTTATAAAATGAATAATAGAGATTCTCTTAGAAATAAGTTTAAAGAAGTAAATATATTGACAGTCCATAGTCAATATATTTACGAGAATATCATGTATGTCCATAAGAACATTGTTAACTTTCGAAGAAACTGTGATATACATAACTTTAATACTAGAAACAAGGACAAACTTGCAGTGCCCACTACTCGGCTCCATAAAATAAAAAACTCGTTCAAGGGTAATTGTGTAAGATTTTACAATAAACTCCCAAGCACTTTGACAGATCTATCAATTAATAAGTTCAAGAAATACATCAAGCAAAGGCTTATTTCTAAAGCTTACTACAGTATTAAAGAGTACATAGACGATAAAAATGCTTGGGACTGAATTGTTCTAATTAATTGTGAGCATCCTCACTGCCAGAGTTTCTTTTACTGGACACTTGGAGGCCTTTTACACCTCCAAAGATTAATTTAATTATACAACTCTTGACTGTGGGGACCATTTACATCTCCTATTATCATTGTATTACTGACTAAAGAGACTATACATCTCTGTTATTTATATTTTAATTATTTTATTATGACATGAGACTCTTTACATCTCTCAGAAACAATAATTAAGTACTTTTTTTTTTCTGATAATATGATAATAATACCAAATGTTCTGTAAAAAATGAAATGAAATGACATGTGAAAGTGCCCTTGTGGCCTATTTACAGAATAAACGTTTTGAGTTTTGAGTTTTGAGTTTTGAGAATTGAAAAATCTCCGCTTTGAAAATAAGGCCTAATAATTATTTTTTTGGATTCTGTACCAGTTTTCGCAATAAACGGTCAAAATTAAATCACGTTTCAACGCAGCGGACCCCTAAAAGGCTTTCATCACAACATAAATCGTTGTAAATTGGTCTCATCTGAGCTCATAAATTCATTGATTAGCTTCGAAAGAGCACCGATTTCGAAATTGTAGGTATTACAGATTTTTATTACCTGAGAGTTGGGATAGGGATACTTATGGGAAACGCCGCTGATATGTAATTTTGCACTTGTTGGCCTACGTGAGGTCACGGGTTTGATACTTGGGTAGGGTACATTGTGTGAAATTATGGTCGATTTGGATCACTTTCTAACTAGGAAGGTGTCAAATTTGATTGAATATTAAAGCTTTAACTAGAAAACGAAAAAAGCTCGCGGAAAAAAAGCGGAGTTTGTCTCTTATCAGTATAACCAGTTGCGCTCACTGTTAGCCAGTAATTCACTTCTCCATTTTACTTAACAGGGGGCTAGCCTATCTTACCAATCATCGTGGGGAAACCTTCATATATCCATAGCGGTGGCAATAGGCTAGCCCCCTGTGACATAAAATAGTCTTCTGATAACTTGCCAACCATACAACAGTGCATATGCGATCTCGAATGCCATAAACTACCAAAGTAGTGCTGCTAGGATTCTGATAAATATTCAAAATTAAAAAATTCCAAATTTTTCATGTATGTATATGACGACCCGAATGGCCGAGTCGGCAGTGACCCTGCCTACGAAGCGAAGGGTCCCGGGTTCGAGTCCCGGTGGGGGCAAATATCTGTTTGATGAGAACGGATGTTTGTATCCCAATCATGGTTGTTTATCTATCTAAGTATAATATTTATCTATATAAGTATGTGTATCGTTGTCTAGTACCCAAGATACAGGGAATCCTAGTTTGGGGCTAGATCAATGTGTGTAAATAGTGTCCATTATTATTATTATAATATTAATATATGTTTAGAAAACGTAATTTTTTACCGCTTCTCTATAATGGTCCACTGTGGGAGAAGTTATAGGAACAATAGAACTAAATCATATCAGCTCATGTCATATATAAATTAATAAGAGCTATTAAGATCATGTCATGGTATCAGAGAGAAGTATTAAACGCATTAAAGTTTATTAGGAATTTTAGTATAGAGGAGGCTGAGGTACATTGAATATGGTTCTGTGAGAACAAATTGATTGAATTTTAGGAATTTGTCTTTTTGAATTGTGGCCTATTTTATTCACAGAAAATTCAGGTGTTTAGCTTTATCTGCAACATAGCTACGGGGGTTCGAAAATATCCTGAAGTGCTTCCCCCTCGCTTTTTTTTGTCGCTTGTCTAGAATGAAGTCCTTAGTTTGCCTCTCAAATTTGATTGAAACACCCCCCCCCCCTTTTCTCGCTTTTCCCCCAATCAAAAATCGCGATCGACTATAAAATTAAAATAAATGAAGGAACTTGTATGCCAATTTGCGTCAAAAACGGTTCTCTCGAAACTGGACGCTTCGCTTCGTCCCACTTATTTTTATTTTTATTTTAACACTGTGTCTGTGCTACCACATTTGCTCTAAATGCCTACGGGTTAGCATTGCGATAGCGGTCACTAACCCGACTGCCACTGCGAACCGAATTATACATGGTAACCATAACGGTCGGTAAGAATGATTAGGATCGGCGACCGCTCATAAGATAAGCTGAAGGACAGTAATTTAAAACGTTGTACGTAATAAGTAAGTATCGCTTATCCAATCACGAGATTGCCGTGATAGACAGGGGTCATTGACCGCTATTGCCGTGCTAACCCAAAAAGGGCGACGCTTACTTTAGGTACAAGTTTACTTTCTAATGTTGCTGTACCTAGTATTGTGACAATTATGCATAGCTGACAAGTAGTGGTCTTTTCAAAAACCAGTGTTTCAACATTATGTTTTTATTTGTTGAATGTGCAATTTTCTCAAGATCTCAGGATACCTTTTAAACAAAATTCAAAATTCAAATATTCCAAAAAAATATATGAACTACCGTGATATATCACCAAAAAAATATACCATTTGTAAAAATTGCCCCACTCTCCTCCACTAAGTGATAGACGGACAAACAAACAGACAAGAGCACAAGAACAATGGTCGGTAGAAGACAATGACAGAAAAAATCGTTTAATCCAATTACAATGATTCATCTTCGGAGGAGAGAGCTGTGTGTGGATAGGACTTTGACTGAATAAATAAATAAAATAAATAAATAAAATAAGTAAATAAATATAGCCCATTAATGTCCCCACCGAGGGGTACAGGCCTTTACCCGGCCTTTGATTGAATACTATCTACAAAACCAAGGCGTCACGCTTTTTCCCATAGGGTATGGCATACACACAGTTGCGCCCAAGTTACTATCTATTCGAGGTGAATTTATACAAAAATCTGCCAAGTGCGAGTCGGATTCACACACAAAGGGTTCCGTACCATCGTAGAACACTTCACTTATATGGGGATACCCTTTTTTAATGCGTTTAGTCAATTATTTGTTACTGTAGCGGCCACATATATACTACACATTCTGTGAAAAATTCAACTCTCTAACTATTACGGTTTATTGAGATACAGCCAGCTGACGGACGGACGGACGGACAGACCGGTAGCGGAGGTTTAGTAATAGGGTCCCTTTGGCACAATTTGGGAAAGGCATTCTAAAAAGCAGGGTTTCTAAAAAAATGCGATATGTCAGGGTTTTAGATCTGTAGCTTCAGAAGGCCACCCTTCTTCTCCTTCTCTTCTTTCCAGTGCCTGCACCTGGTCCACTTGATCAGGGCCTTTGTACATATCCCCTGCACCCACTCTTCTAATTCAGCCATCCCAACTCCTGCACAAGCTGGAGTAGGAGGCCTGGATCTTCTAGGAGCTTCGAGGGCGTTGTCATTTCACCCAGCATTGCCTTCCTGGTTTCAATGGTGGATGGGCACGCAAGCCGCATGCGCTCCACGGTCTCATCCATTTCCATGCATCCCCTGCATAGGGAGCTGTCTGTTGCACCTGTAATTTTCAGGTGTTTGTTAAGTGTACAGTGGCCTGTAATCAGGCCAGTTAGTACTGCGTGGCAGTCAAATTCACGAACTATTTAGTTCTTGAATTTATGATTATATTTCTTAACAAATAATTTGGTGTTTTTGCAGTCTACTCTTTTCGGCCATATGTTATCATGTTGGTCGACTGTGGCTGCTTTGAGTTAAAACTCCATAAAATCTTATTGCCTCACCCCCTAATAGTGCAAAAGGGGGGGGGGGGGGCAATCGCTGTCCTACTTGCCCCTGCTTTGGCTAGCTTATCCGCCTCGCAGTTTCCTTGGTCTTAGTGGTGAACTTTTACCCACTGCGGTTTACCTTTGTTGTTCTCACCCAGTCTGTTGAGTATCTTGTGACACTACAGTATGAGTTTGGGTTTTGTTAGTGGTTTTGGTGCGCAGAGCAGAGATCCATAGTCTGTTTTAAAGACATTGTCTTTCTCCTCTACGCTTCCTTCTACTATATACTGGGCGTGTAGTTGACTAAGTCCTTCTGCCAGAAACACTATGGTGTCCCCACCAAAGCTTAGTGAAAATTTTATGTCTAGTTCGGACGAGTTTTTTGACCCCCCTGTGTGACATCCTTTTTTTGAGCCGTCGCTATATATTGTTATTTTTAACACTTCTATATCTGTCCCTATAGTGGCTTAAAGGACTTCTTAGAGTGCCTTTGCCAAAATGGTGCAGTGACCGTTGACTCCTGGTTGACCTTTCCACTGTCTCGTATTGTACAGTCTTAGAGCCGCAGATTTTGCTTCCTGCTGCACAAAGAGGTCCAATGGAGGTATTCCCAGTATAATTTCCAGGGCTGCTGATGGTGTTGTCCTCATGCAGCCTGCGATGGCTACACATGGAAATGATGTAGTTGTGCTTTGGTTATCCTTTGCATTAAGCGATGCCACCATACTAAGCAGCCGTATGTGACTATTGGTCCCCATTTATCGCCCACCATCTTTATGCATTAGAAAAGTGATGTGGTGGCTTTCTTCAGAGTTTCGTCTAGTTGTTTGTTCCAGCTTAGTTTGCTGTCAAGCCATATGCCTAAGTATTTAACCTTCTTGTAAGGGTTAGTGTTTTATTGAAGAGCTTAGGCAGCTTGAAGTTGCCGAGTTTAATGTTTTTTGGGAATACCATCAGTACCATCTCAGTTTTTTTTGGGTTTAATGAGAGTTTTTGTTTGTCACACCATGTCTTTAGATTCCAGCATTTTGTTTATCCAGTGTATCAGGTGCGGACTAGTCCCTAGTTGTCCTAGCCCCAATCTGATACTACTGAAGTCGGTTTTGTGCAACGCGCCCTCGATGTCTATGAACACCACTGATTGTTGATTTAAAATAGAGATTTCTATTTTCTTAACCACCGCGTGTAGCGCTGTTTCATATGTTTTTACAGCTTGGTACGCATGTTGGTTTGGGTGAATGGGCTTTATACCCATAGGTCCCTTATATCACACAATATTTCTAGCGTTTTTAGAAGGAAAGATGTCAGTCTTATTGGTCTCAAGGATTTTGGTTCTGTGTAGTCCTCCTTTCCAAGTTTAGGAAAGAACACCACTTTCACCTCTCTCCAGCTTTTTGGTATGTAGCCAATTGCTATACACGCCCAGTATATGACTACCAGTTGCGACCAGACGAGCTTGTCCCCCCATTGTAGGAGGGCTAGGATTATGCCATCGGGTCCCGGCGATTTGTATGGAAGAAACGAATTTATTGCCCAGCTCACTTTTTATTCATTAATCAGGTTCTCTGCTCCCGTCCATGCCTCTGGTGTGGGATTGGATGTGAGCTGAGTGTCTAGTATCCTTGCATTTATTATTTCTCCGTCAGATATTATTGTACAGTCTGGGAAGTGTGTCTGCAGCAGAACACTAGAGAGTTCCATCGATTGGGTACGAGCCCTCTGGTTTTTTTAGTGATCCGAGCTAGTGTTACGAGTCTTTTCCTATATTTTTTTTAAATTTGGAAAGCCTGTGATTTGCAGTTGATTGAGCTGCAAGTGTTCCTCCATAATTCTCTGAAGTTTTCTCTGGTTGGCTTTGTGTTTTAGACCCTGTTGAATAGGTGCCGCATGCTTTTTGGCGTCTTCTCTAGCTTGCAGCTCTACCAGCTATATTAAGTTGGTTTTGCAGTTATTAGAGGACACGACTATTGCAACTGCTGACGATTGTCCTGTTTAGATGTTCGACAGCTTCTTCTATTTCCTCTGGGGTCCCTAGCTTTTCGCGAGTTCCTTCGAGGGTTAGTTTGATTGTAATTAGTGTAATGTACCCGCTTTTGTTAGATTTCTTTGAGTTTCTAAATTGCCGAGGTGTTGCTTTTATGGTTTTTATTTCAGAGATAATCCATCTATGATCTGAGCTTGATACCTCAGTTGAAACTTTGCAGTTCGTAATTAGGTTTGCAGCCACGTAGTTGGCCATAGTAATGTCAAGTATGGTTTGTGCCCTTCGTATTACGAAAGTAGGTTGTGATCCTCTGTTTAAGTTTGACAGTTTGTAGTTCAGGACAAATCGATAAGGTCATTACCTCTCTTGTTTGTTTCATTTTCTCCCCATACGGTGCTATGTGCATTTGCATCGCATCCAGGGAAAAGTTGTTCTCTTCACATTCTTTGATTAGTGTCTCCAGTTCTCCCGTGGGCACCGCACCGTCGCCTGGTTGATATGCCTTGTCTTGGATGTTTATATGTGTGTGTTGTCGCTGTTTCTGGTTCAGTAATAGGGTCCCTTTGAACCATTTTATATAATTATACAGCGATGGTTATAAAAGCATTTTTACTGCTTTAAAATATCTGAATTGCAGAAAGTATAAAAACTTCTGTATACTTAGCCCAAAATAGCTATTACCAAGAATTAAGAATGTAATATTAAACAGACATAGCTAAGCTTATTGTTGTAAAACAGACAGACCAACATTTTCTACAGATTTAGATGTTTGTAGAACTATTAATCAAATAATATACATATTTTAACTGAGTATTGGTGTCATAATTGAGTTTTAATTTTGCTTGGATGTTACCTGGGTTTTTGCTTTTGCTTTTAACTACCGAATACTGACAAAATATGTGACCTCCCGTTTTGAATGGAGTATTAAATATCTAGCCAAACTTTGGCCCAACAGTGCCACAGCCACATAATATGCGAAAAAGCGTGACGCTAGGTTTGATTTTGTCTTCTATGAGCCTCGTCCATCCATTACTTTTCGTTTTCTTAAGATAACGATATGACCAACCGATTCGCAAAGTGAGATTGAAAAACCGGTCAAGTGCGAGTCTAAATTGCGCACGAAGGGTTCCGTACCAGCGTTCAATGGAAGCGATGGTGTGGAGTGAATAGTTTGGATTTTACACAGCAAAATATTGTTTACAAAGTTATTGGTGCGGTTACTTTCACGCTCCATGTAAGTAACCAGGTGCATCCATAAGTTTGTATGTAGTATTGAAAGAATTGTTGTATGGGAGCCCCCTTAAATATTTCTTTTATCCTGTTTTTTAGTATTTGTTGTTATAGCGGCAACATAAATACATAATCTGTGAAAATTTCAACTCTCTAGCTAGGTTCTTGAGTTACAGCCTGGTGACAGACGGACGGACGGACAGCGGAGTCTTAGTAATAGGGTCCCGTTTGGAACCCTTCGGGTACGGTACCCTAAAAATCTACAAAAATATAAACTCTAGTTTGATACTTGCAATTAGTTTTAAAATCTTATTACTTTAGATATAAAACTTTAGAGCTGTGTTGATAGTAACATTCATTATGGTTCACAAATACGACTCTATTCACATTCACATCCTCACTAACCTTTCACCCACCTATCAAGCCTTTACACTATCTCCAGGCAAATGGGTGGTCGATGTTACACTTTATCTTCACGACTCGTCCGAATGGGACCAGCCACATTAGGTAGGCTCACGCTTTCTCATACTGAACACTTTATGACGCGCGCCGATAGAATGAGAGGTCATTCATGTCGTTTGCTAGAATGACAAGCTGTTATTGTCTTTTGATATGTGTTTTATACGTTGGCGATGTGGAGTTTTATGCTGAAAGCAGCGACTGCATATGCACTTATTCTACTAGGATCTAGGTTTCTCTAAAGAGATAAACAGGCTATTGTATATGTTATTTCTTTAAATATAGCCTGTATGCTATTTACTTGCTTTCATTTATTTTATTTCTTCGCTCTTGTTCTCCCACAATGGTCCGGTGGGGAGAAGATGCAAATAAAAGACGTTTCTAAGCATATTAGGAAATATCTAGGGTGATACAGAAATTATGAGTTTGAGTTTGGGTTTTGAGTAATTAATAGACCACAGTTCCTATAGTCAGTTACCTGAAAAATGAGGTTATGGTAATTATTATCTGATTTTATTTTATATTTCATACTTAAAAAAATAAATCGCTGTACGTTAGTCGCTAAATCTCCAAAATGGCCCGATCGGTTTCTATATTTCCTAATTGGTTTTATTCTCCTCAGTCCAGAGGAGGTTTAGATAAAAATATAATTACGAAAAACGAAAAGAAACAGCCAAAAAATCTAAAATATGTTGTTTAGAAAGTTCAGCCTCTTTCGCTAGATGGCCTTGGTAGATCCTAGCTTCACTCAAACTCCTTCGTCGTTGATTAATTAATTTACTACATTCAACCTCTTTGTTGGTCATTGTAGCGGAACTTTTATTTGACAGTGCGATGAATAAAGTTTGTAAGCAAAGAGTTTCGTTTCTCTGAGGTTTGATGCGTATTATGCTCAAAAACGGGCCGATTGTTGACATTCATTTCAGAAGTTCATTCATGACAGTCAAAAAGATGTCACTGGATTACATTAGCCTTCAATAAATGTACTTCTGAGTGCGAATTTTTAAACTACGAATCAACACAAACTTTACCATCTGTTATACGTTATTTTTTCCTAAATTAACAAAAGGAATCTTATTTTACATTCGACCTAAACATTTCCAACACTGGCCAAACAACTTCCAGTAAAGTTGTGTTTATTAGACCAATAACTTAGACTAATGCACTGGTTTTATCAGAACTGGTCCAATCCCAACACTTTATGTGAGCTTTGACTTGACCCTGTCTGCTTTGAGCTATAAATTTGTCACTGGTGTTGAAATAATAATAACTTTCCTTAATACAGTTTAAGTTATATCCGTGTTCACTTAGCGGGTAAATGGATAAAAAGGTTTCAAATATGGTTTACACATCACAAATGGTTCACGCCTTTTCCAGTTTTAGTTTCATTTATTTTGCTTCGAATACATTATTATTATTTTTAGGGTTCCGCACTTTAAAAGTAAAATTTTTAAAAAGATTTCTACCAACCAAAAGCTAAAGAAAATCATGAGTTAAAGAAACTCATTAAAAGGAAGGCAAAGATTATCGTGTTACTGGTCTATTCAATAAATATTTTAATATGTGTTATAATCTAGATTTATAGCATGCAAAAACCTAATCAAGAATAATGGCAATTTATAATCTAGAATCACTGCAAATCACAAGGAAAACCACACTATGGTTTGACCTCTAAAGAGCATATTAATACTGTTTTTGCTCTAAAATATCTGCTTTATCATTAGGAGTACAACTCTTGTGGAATATTTTGCAATTATCTTTAAGATGTGGTACATCGAGGTCATTTCATTCAAAGTGTGGAAAACTTCCTGTTTATACTATTTTGGCCAAAAATAAGTTGGTGTACTTACGTAGTTAATTAGTATCTTTAAAATAGATTCTATTTAATAAAACAAAGCTTCGCATGACAGTTAAGGTACAAAAATAATATCGTTTTTTTCGAATACATTTAGTTCACTACAAAGTCATCTACAGATTTGATTTTTGAGTAATTGATTAAGATTCAGACTGAAGGAAAACGCAATTGGGTGATGTTTTCTTGACAAAATTTAATTGCGAAAGACCTCTAAATTATTATTTTCTTCCGTGTTATTCTGAAATCCTAACTAATTTCATTGCGGAATTGGATTCAAAATGTGAATATTATGTATTCGTAAACTCTGCTGGAAAAATATTTTCCACAAAATAGCGTAGTTTTTTTAAACAATTTTTATTTCACAATACGTTATTTTAGTAAAGTCGAGCGAATTGTTTGCGCTCTCTTTTCTTTCTTATGTGGTACTTCCATATAACTTCCATTAACGCTATCACTTTCGTTTATATTCCTTTTATATTTATGTTTACGTATCGCCTTAATTAGGTGCATAACCCATTATTAGTTACGAAAATGAGAAATAACTTTACGTAAAGTTAGGGATAATAATCATATATGATGACGATATATCACCTTTTATGATGCTGTGAAGGGATCATGGCCGAATCAAATATTCCTCTAAATATACAATCGTGCAGGTAAATAAATATCAAGACTATCAAGAATACACGGTACCAGATGGATTTCCGTTTCTATGCAATTTATTCAACTGCCCAGAAATGGTTTGGCTCGATGGTGCCACGTCGTTAACCCATAACTCATCAGTTCAATCTTCATTTCTGGCTCAGCTACTGACAAAGACAAGGTAAGGGATATCCCAAATATGTCTGTATGATACGCATCATTCAATTAGTTCAATTAAATCAAATAAACATAGCATCACTCTTTGCCTATCTGAAGTGGCAGAAGCACAATTGTGTCCATGTTTAGCCAAATATGCAACAGCCAGCGTTATAACTAAATCAAATAAATTCAAAATTTATTTATTTTCTGTAAATATTAACAAATTATTAAAAAACTGATTTTTGCCTCTTTTCTAAATTGGACCACTGGAGAAGGAGGAGAGCGAAGAAACTCCTAAAGATTTATTTCAAAATCTCTAGAGAGTATCTTCTTTAGTAGAAAATGCATTGACCCTTGAAAAAATTGCTAACTATCTCGAGCCTGAACCGTGGTGCAGCTAGTCTGTGATTATTTCTTATGTTAACAACATTTCTCCCGCAGGCTGCTTTCCCACGCAACAATATTAGTACATAACACTATGAAAGTAACTAAAATAAACTAGCATAGCTGTAGCCACATCTGTGGTTTGTCTGATGTTCGTAACAGCTTAAGCTGCGGAACTTAATATAACAGCAATTTTTTTTGACGTGGGATCCCCGCTGCAATTTGCTATCAATGCATATTCTATAAAACTTCGTGCCATTTACAAATTTTAACATGTTGCTGTCTAACTCTAGACTGGTCTCACCTTGCTTGTCATTAGGAAGTGAGAATTTGCAACCAAGATTTTCCCAGCATTTTACAATAAATAATTAACTGTGAACCAATTTAAGGTTGAAGACAATAAATTATTATGATAATCAAAATCTTCTTTTTGTCTTTCAATTTTGAGGTCCAGTAAACAGCAAACAACACTATGTCAGTCAATTACTCCACCATAAAATCAAGATCGATAATACATATCAAAAATAAGAAAGGGCCCGTTATGGAACCTTGTGGAATACTGATTATTAGACCCGATGCATCAGAATAAACGCCGTTGATTTCTGCCCTTTGAAGTATTTTGCTTAAATATTACATAAGTAGATCCAACGCTTTGTTTCCGTTAAAATATTACGGAGACGGAAACAAAGCGTTGGATCTACTTAACTAAGTTAATTTCATTGGTACCATATCGTGATCAACACAAACAAATGCTTCTGACAGATTACAAATACGCCAATAGCATGTGCTGACTCCCATGTGTTTCAATTTACCCCTAGTGAAAACCGTATTATTTGGCGTCGAGTTTTTGCACGGTTGAGAGCTTGTGGTTGACTATGATCTTTTCAAAAACTTTACTTAGTGCTGGAAGAACAGATATTGGTCTGAAATTTTAAGGATCATCCTTATTTTCGATTAAAATCAGTTAGTTATTCATATTTTTTCTCAAACCTGCAATAAAATGTCGTCATTACGTGCGTTATAACAGGCTTGGAAGTATCACGTTCAGGGGCGCACAGCTCGAGAGAACTGTAAAGGAATTTTATACAATATTGCAGGCCTAGGCCGGGAAGTATTCTTCTTTTATGCTCAAAGCAAAAGACATCAATACGCGCCCGGAACTCACGATTAGTAGTATTTTTGAACTTGGATTTGTTTTTTGAGTGATGTGTTTTTAATTTCATTACAAATGTTTGAGAAAAGCACTATACTTGCCGGCTTCGTATCACTATATCCGGTCGGCCGTCTATACTTACGCAGCTGGCAAGCCCTTCTTTCCCGGTATCTGCAATAATGTACTATTACTTGTTACTGCCTAATCACAAAAAAACGTTATCTATGCTGGCCTGGAGATCTGAAGATTTCCTCACGATGTTTCCCGTCAGATTTAAGAATGCTTTATTACTTCAGTGACATTTATGCTCATACTATTCTATACACACGTCATCTTGTAACGATTTGAATTAGTATAATGAACTCGAACAGCTACATACATTGTGAACATTAATCATACGAGTGATTGGCGTTGAGTTTTTAAATTTATTTGTACAAATATCTCAATTGGAGTATTGTATTTTGAACACCGGCGATCTTACTGAAATCGTAAATTTGATTCGATAAGCTGTTTTTGTTTTTCAAACCTTGAAAAGTATTCTTATTATCTTATGTGTGTTATACCCACGTCATATAATTCCAAGGCTCATTAGAGGCTTGTAAAGTTTTTCTGTTATTTAAAACTTTTGTCATAGTATTTTTAACTTCATTAGCATTATTTAACAAGTTATCGGTACGACAATGCTGTGACAAATTAACTTAACACTGTATTGATATTATGATTCGAAAAGATGTTAGTAAGATAGTCCCACTTTAGAATGTTGCTCACAAAACTAAACACAATGCTACTATAAAAATTGCTCGTTTAATTTTAATGCACGTAAACCACCAAAAGCTCTAAGTACATACACTAGAGTCACGACATTTCCTATGTGGTGTGGCAAAGGCAGCGTTGGGCTCAAGGTTAGTCAGCAATTTCATTATAAAAAACAAAAACCGGCCAAGTGCGAGTCGGACTCGCGCAAGAAGGATTCCGTACCATTATCTATAAAAACGGCAAAAAATCACGTATGTTGTATGGAAGCCCCCCTTAAATATTAATTTAAATATTTATATTTTAATTATTTATTTATAAAGTGAATAACATAACTAAATATTCTGTGAATATTTCCAGCATCTACCTGTTTCTGTCAATATCAAGCAAAAACGAGCAATAAAATCACGTTTATTGTATGGGAGCCCCCCTTAAATATTTATTATATTTTATTTTAATTATTTATTTTTAAAGTAAATATAAAATTAGATATTCTGTGAATATTTCAAGCGTCTAATAATTTCCGTTATCAATATAGAGCAAAAAAGAGCAATAAAATCACGTTTATTGTATGGGAGCTCCCTTAAATAATTATTTTAATTCTGTTTTTCCGTACATGTTGTTATAGCGGCAACAGAAAGACATCATTTGTGAAATTTTCAACTGTCTAACTCGGTTCATGAGATACAGCCTGGTGACAGACGGAGAGACAGACGGACGGTCAGCGGAGGTTTAGGATAGGGTCCCGTTTGGCACCCTTCGGGTACGGAAGCCAAAAACGTATTGTTTGTACCTAATTGATATTGACGTTGAAAATTGATTATTCAACAAAAGCGGTAAACCATTATACTCAATGAATTACTTGGAAGTAATTGGTATTAGTATGTTACCAATATCCATTATAGGTGTAAGGCCACAGGCCTTACACCATGGCCGAGCCAACCTATACTATTAAGCGTGGAATATTTGTAATTATTTATGTTTTGAGTTCTCGAAGACGGCGTTAAAGTTTTCGATTTAATTTGATATTTAGGGTTTTTCGGGGGCGAAAAATCGTCTAACTAGGTCTCATAGGGAAAAGGAGTTTTTGACTTTGCTTGCTTTGAAATGCTTTCATCTTTTTCGCACAATGAGATCGGTAATTCCACTTTATGAGAATGAAATTAAGGCAGAAATTAAAATTGCGAAAATATCTTCGTTCCAAATTATCACAAGACTGGTTATTTCACCTTATTTAAATCAAAATTCGAATGAAAATTAAGAAAATACATCATGATTCCGGTGGAATCCCCGCCCTAACATCACGTGACAGTATTTAGTGCGTCGGAGGGAGAAGCATAACCGAAAAGTTTCGTTCAAATGAGGTTCAACCTCCAAATACATCCTCCTTGATTGAATAAGCAAGTACGCTCATTTTTTGGTCAGATTTCACAGGTTCTTAATCATCAGCTTATACGTGGGTATATAACGTTATAACAGTCTATGATGAGTATTCTGCAGTCTGATGATGGGCTCGGTCCCCAGATATTATTAATTGCCAACAAATATAATGATCACCAAAATATTTTTTCCTACCCAAAATGGATAAATGAACACCAAAAGTTGCAAAAAATATCAGAGCAAAATACTGCGGTAGCTTAGGTGAAGGGTAAAGGGGGTGAGCGAAGCGAAGCCCCCTTTATCCTTCGTGTTAGGTTGAACATGTAAGAACAACAAAAAATACTTAAAACATAAACTTAAGTACACAAAACATAAAAAGAAGTTTAGTGATCATTTATCCAAACACAATTTGGTGGACATTCATCCATTCTGGCAGTCATTTCTAATTTTTTCGTAGTAAAATAGGTGCGTTTTTTGGTAATCGTTTAAACATAAGCCTTATTAATTAGGTGATTACAAAAGCAATTAAATCGTATAATTAAGTGCACAAATATTTCGTGTAATTAAGAATCTGTAATTATGAATCCATCTTTTGTTTTGCACAATAAAGTATATTAGGATTTTTAATTTGAGGCCAGATATGTAAACAAACAACTGCCATTTTCTAGAACAAAACCGTTGACTTTGACATTTTTTGTACACTTTTTGTACTGAAAAGTGACAGTTTTTTGTTTACATTTCTGGCCTCAAATAAAAAATCCTACTATAGTAAGTAAGAACATAGTCGACCGAATCTCAGATGAACGAAACTCCTCATTCAACTCTTACTTACTCTGTAGCCGAATGAATAGAAAAAGTGTCACCTGGCATTGGAAGGAAATGCTTACTGTTTGATGTTCGTTTACATCAATAAATGACCATTTTCTCAAACATGCTTGGAAATTTGAGCATAATAATGACATTATTCCTTGAGATAATAAGAACTTTCTGTACTGCATTTCTGTCCTGGTCAATTATGCGCGTAGCTGTCGGATAAACATGTACGATAATCCTTACAATGTAATGTTTAGATGCCTATTATAGATGTGTGAAAACGCCTAACTGTAGTGTTTTTAAAAATGGAACTTCTACTTATCAAGGTTTTATTTATATTTCGAGAAGGCTACCAAATACAAGGCTACACAATGATGAAAAAAAAAACATATGGACATATTGACGCGGGAATAAGAAATACGAAATTTATTTTGGATTGAGTGCTTATTACTTTGTTAGAATTTCCTCGCATTATTTGAGAAAAGCACTGTACAAGACTTGGCCTAAACCAGTCATTGCAGAACTATCCTCGGCCTATGCCCAACATCAAACGTTCGTCCTGCCTTCTTCCCGGCCGCTGCAGTTATGTATTATGTATTTTCTGCAATTTTTGAAAGTATAAGGTATAAACTTTTATATGTTCATTTGGCCTAATGCCACGCCTTTTTTTTGATACCCCATTTTGCGTGACAGGGGGCTAGCCCATCGCCGCGCCAACTGTGCTTCTTTCAAATATTAACAAAATAACCGCATGCCTCCAATCAAGCGCCTCAATACCTTCCAAAGTTCACTATAACAATAAAATACCACCATCCTCCGGTAATGACTGATGACAGGTAATGACTGGCTAAAGAAGTTTTAGAATGGAGACGCCGTCTTTGCGTTTAGCCCTCTGCCCAAATAATAGCTTATGTTTTGTGTGAATGTGTGTAAACATATCACTATGTTATCCAATCTACTGATATGACCGTTTGTTGCAACAAGAATTAGTATACATTTGTGGAGGTGTTGTGTTGCTATGTAACATCGCAACAGAAATTATTTTACTGTAAAAACCCCTAGGAAAACTGTACCCAAGAAAACAAAACACAACAAATAGTGCTCAACCGAGTCGTTTGTGCTTCGTTCCAACCAAATAAAAATATTATTCATTCTGTTGGACAATTACATATCTTTTAGAGCACTTCATTCATTTAATCTTAGGTGTACGTTCCAAAAGTTGATACTTTTCAGAGAAGAACGCAAAAGAAACTCTGAGTTAGCTCTATTTCAAAGGAAATACCAAACATAGTTTACTTTAATAAACGTTTCGAATTCATTTGTCGGTAAGCTTTGAATAGTGTCGTTTCCATGGTTACCAATTACCAAACGGATTTCAATACCTGCGTGTGCTGAAATGTCACTAGGACGAATCTAAGAAATGTCACTAGGACGGCGTCTTCCATTCTTCATTATTCTGAGGCGGGTAATGACTTGATGTGGTATTACACCGAATTGTTTGCAGCGATCGGGTAAAGTCAAGGTGACCGATTTGCCGTCTAAGTTTACTAGACGTGGTAATGATCGCTGGGTTGGGAGTTAGGTAGTTGAGGATGTGGTAAATGTTAATTATAATACATTGGACACACATTGATCTAGCCCCAACTATGAGTTCCTATATCTTGGGTACTAGACAACGATACACATACTTATTTAGATAAATATTATACTCAGATTGATAAACAACCATGACTAGGGTACAAATATCCGTTCTCATCAAACAAATGATTATCTCAACATAGCCAAGGTGGCTGCTCATGGCCAGCTTAATGCCCCATTCTCCTATCACGATCTGGTGTATGTTTCATACAAAATTAGGCTCCCTAAGCGCAAAGTCAAATTCCTTGATATTCGAAGCTTCAAAGGTGTGAACCTCGATTCCCTGAAATCAGATGCCTCATCTGTCGATTGGACCCCCGTTGTAACTGGTGAGACCGTTGATGACAAAATCCTGAAGTTCAACTCAATTGTCCTGGGGCTGTTCGACAAGCACGCACCAATGAAAAAGGTCAGGGTAAAACATTTTCCTGCTCCGTGGTTGACAGACGCTATCAAGCGTTTAATAGCAAAAAGAAACCGTGCGAAGGGGCGATATAAGAGAGACCCAACCGATAACAATCTCCTAACATTTAAACGCCTTCGAAACCTATGCAACCGCATGTGCCGTGACGCCAAGCGACGCCACATCTATGAGCGTATAGAAATGTACACCCCAGCTCAGGTCTGGAAATTTCTTAAAACCCTTGGTGTTGGCAAGTCCCAGGAATTTTCTTCAGGTGATGTCGATCTCAACGGTCTTAACCAGTTCTTTTCTTCTCCCCCCCTCGTGATAGACCCCGCCACAAAGCAGGCAACCCTTCGTCATCTACGGTTGAAGGCTGCAATCTGTACCTCACCGTTCAACTTTAGTCTCGTTGGAATCGGCGCAGTTAGAAAGGCAGTGCTAGCGGTCACATCCAAAGCTGCTGGTGGCGACAACGTCAGCCATCAGATGATCCACAGCGTCCTTGAAGAGTTGCTCCCTCCAATTACCCACATCATAAACTTCTCTCTATCAGCTAGATCTTTTCCTAGTCTGTGGAAGAAAGCTCTTGTCATCCCACTGCCCAAAAATTCCAATCCCTCCTCCTTCAAAGATTACAGGCCCATATCTATTTTACCTATTCTCTCCAAAGTCCTTGAATCCATTGTCCACTCCCAACTCACCTCCTACCTTTCATCAAACAAACTTCTCAATCCTTTCCAATCTGGCTTCAGACCAGGGCATAGTACTACCACAGCACTCCTAAAAGTCAGCGATGATATACAGCTAGCCATGGATCAGAGGTTGGTTACGGTGCTGGCCCTGCTTGATTTCAGCAATGCCTTTAACTGCGTCGATTTTGACATTCTTGTCGCTATATTAACATCGCTGAATGTCTCCTCCCACGCTGCTGGCTGGTTCGACTCATACCTGAGAGGTCGTCAGCAGCGCATTAAGTCTGAAGAGACCGAAACTCAATGGTGTGATCTTTCCTCAGGAGTGCCTCAAGGTGCTATTCTCTCTCCTCTTCTTTTTTCAGTCTTTATAAACTCCATCTCCGACGTCCTCTCTTCTTCGTATCATCTGTACGCAGATGATCTACAAATTTATCGCCACTTTTCCCCCTGCGATGTAGTTTCATCCGTGGAGGCACTGAATGCTGACCTCGAGAATGTGAAAGACTGGGCCTCATCATACGGGCTGTTAATAAACCCGAATAAATCACAAGCCATGATTTTAGGAACCAGGCACACTCTTTCCTTGTTACAAAAACCCATTGTTCCCGTATCATATAATGGCATCACAATAGAGTACACAGATAAGGCGAAAAACCTTGGGGTTATTTTTGACAACCAGCTGTCTTGGCCTCCACATGTCAGCGAGGTCAGCAGACGGGTCTTTGCGTCTTTTCACTCCCTCAGGCGTCTGCAGTACTTCTTGCCGCGGCAGACCAAAATCACCCTTGCTCAGTCCCTTCTCCTGCCGCTAATCGACTACGCCGATGTCTGTTGGGCGAGCGCGAACGAAGATCTTCTGAACAAACTCGAACGACTTCAGAATCTCGGGATTCAGTTTATCTTCGGGCTGCGCAAATTCGACCACGTCTCTCAATTTCGCAAAGAGTGGGGGTGGCTTCCGATTCGTCGTCGCCGAGACTCCCATATTCTTTTTTGTCTTTTCAATATATTGAAAAATCCGCGCTACCCCAGCTACCTTCGAGACCGCTTTGAGTATCTCTTTTCAGGAGATCGGCAACGGAGATCTCACACGGTCTCACTCTTAGCCACTCCAAGGCATACCACTTCCGCATATGAGCACTCCTTCAGGTTGCAGGCGGTCCGACTTTGGAACGCACTTCCTTGTGCGATAAGAGACAGCCCGACTCTTTTCGCTTTCAAAAACCGGGTAAAAGAGCACTTCCTCTCTCTTTTGTGATAGTTGTAGTATGTATATTATTATTTTATGTAAACTTTATGTACAGGTTTATGTATGTATTGATACGTATTTAGTAGTTTGTTAGATACGAGTATGTATTTTATTTACCGTATTTTATAGATATGTAATTTATTTATATGTATTTTATTATTGTTTAGATATTGTGCACTGCCTACCCTTTATTGATAAAATTTCCTGTCATGCCTTGGTTTGCTGGAAGAAATCACTTTTTAGAGATAAGCTCGCCTTTGTACATATGTTTTCTCTTAATGTATCTTTTTTAAATAACTGTGTTCAATAAAGAATTATGAAATTATGAAATATTTGCCCCCACCGGGACTCGAACCCAAAACCCTGGTCACTGCCGACCCGGCCATTCGGGTCGTCATGTTAAGTGTGGAATAGAATCAAAAAGGAATTTGGAGGTAAGTTCCCGCGATATTATTAATGTCATCGGCCCATCTGACTGCCACCTGGATTCGATTGTCACAGGGCCAGATATGTTGACACCAAAATTAGGCTATACCCAACAGTAGACGGAAACAAGCTGTCAATGATGTTGATGGGGGTGTTCGGAACCAAACGGTCCCGTGATCGATTTATATAGATAGATCGATAGTTAAAGTGAATTCGTAATGAACTCTTTTTTTTCGATGAACGATGATGTTGGAACTTAAATGTCACTTTGACAGACGATAAATATGTAGCCTGTTGGATTTGCCGTAAAAATCACGACGGTTTCCAGGTCCCTTCGTATTGAGCCGGAAAGTTGGGAAGAGATCCGTCTTCCAACCACAAGTTTTGTATGCTGAAGGTGAGCACCGCGGATCGGCCGACGTGGTTTGAACAATATTTCGGGGTCAGCCAAAGAGTTTCTGTGATCGTGAAGGGTCGGGTGGCCCCCGGGCTGATTAGTCGAGATATCTAGGGTTGAAAGAATCGTGAGCTTCGCGCATGATTATAATAACGATAGGACATAGATCGACCTGACGGTGACCCCAAGATCGGCTTGGAGGCGTGAACAGCTGAAAATAATTCGGGCGTGCCCGAGACACGTCGCTACGGAAGACCCCGTCAGGCAAGTAATCTAGGGCGGTGTAACACCGCCCGTTAGACTCCCCTACGGCGGTGAGCCAGGTTTCCAGCTGACTAAATGGGCCCGCAGCTAGGACCACCGTCCTGGGGTGGGGTAGAATGGGGTAGCTAACCCGAGGGTGACTTTGTTTTAAAGTAATGTAAAGTATATTACCGTCAAATTGATCTGGTGGTGTATCAATTTGTTGGCGGCGTAGCGTTTGATGTCATTTGTTTCTTTTTACAAATAGAATCACGCATTTAGGCGCGATTTCCACTGAACAGACAAGACAGAGACACGACAAGAAAACGGACACGCTTGCACGGCATGCCCTTTCGGGTAACCAATCCTTCAAGTCCGAATGCAATGCAAGTGCAATCGTGGCGTATGTCTTGGCGTGTCTGCTCAGTCAGTGGGAATTGCGCCTCAGGCTGTGGCCTCAGCTATTGAGATATGAAGGTATTTTATTTTCATTAATGATACGCTGAACCAATGATATTCAGAACGCCGAAGAACGCTTCTGTCAGCTTTATGCAGGACCATTCCGGTTCAAACCTGTTAATGTAATCTCAATTGCAAGTAAATATGCCTTCTCCACACCATCTCATACAACAATCAAACTTTGCTCACATAATGGTTGTGGGGACGCGAAAAAATCTCTCGATTCGTCCTTAGACGTAATGCTCAGATGACATTAGAGGGATATCGTGGCGCGATCGAGGTTGAATTGGTAACCACGATTTCATGTCAAATTTGAGATCTTCTTTAATGAAAAAATAATAACAATAGTAGCTGAAAATAACTTAACTCATCCTTTGAGGATTTATGATATTCGCAAAATCGTGCTTAAACCTTCATCTGTGGGGCCATAAAACTGACCCGCAAAATTTTACCTTATAGCTTGGTAATAAAGTTAAAAACCTATGAAAGGAAAATATCGGCTCTCGGTTGCCGGCACCGCCAAGGGGTTAAGCGTTATAAAAACAAGCGATAAACATAGCGTCGCGGCTTTTTCCAAATGGGATGGCAGAGGAGCGGTTGCGAACAAGTTTAGCTACTCAAAACTCCATTTTACGTCACAGGGGGCTCATCGCCACAGCTATTGAGTTATGAAGGTTCACAATTCTCACAGAATCACAGCCACCGACGCAGGCGCATCTTGATTGACACTCGCCACTGCTCGCGACCTTTGACAGTTATATACCTACCACTTTACTCTGACACCTCTCGCCATAGTTAGCACACGACTTGAGGTACCTGAACTAAGTGGTCCACAATAATACGCGGCCGCAACCATTACAGGTAAAGATGTACAGGATGTGACATAATGGCCATGCACCACGATTTGGGTCAAGACAAAAAACTGCGGCGTTACTGCGGTTAATATTTCTTTTTTGTTGACATCACTGTAGTTTAACAAATATGGTCAATATGTGCTTTTATCACTCCTTATGGGAAAAAGCTTGACGACATGGCCTACTCACAGGCCTCATCGCAGTGCTTGTACGTAGCTTTGGCTAATTTTAAATACCTTTTGATAGGTATCTGTTTGGGGCATGGATTCGGTATCACTCAAGCAAGACACTCCTTCGATGGTAGGTACCTCTTTAGTGTCTACTGTTTATGTGCAAGATACAGCTTTATTGTAGGTCATTATTATCTGACCTATTTAATGCAGAATTAGTAGGATGTATTAGTAACAAAAAGTTGCGAGAGATATGTATATTAGTATGTAGGTTTTGATTGATTATACAAAATGCATGTTTGATTAGTATAAAACACTATATTTTGATATGTGGGCCGATATCCAATTCCAACATTTCGTTTGTAGGGCTAATCATGTTGTTTACTAAATTGCCAATCTGTAGGTATAATCGAGGACATTTTTTGTCAAACTATATGTAAAATTATAGGTATCATACAGAAGTGCTAGCTGAGACCTTGCTAAGATGATCTGATGTACGTTGCTTTATTGCTTTGCATCGGACGTAGTTATTATGGTAAATTGTTACACAATGTAATGCTAATCAGAGTCATGGTACGCAAGTGTGATATAATAACATTTATTAGGTCTCAATATTTTTACATGAACAACAAAATAAGTCCTTCGCGCGGGCGGAAACAGGCACAAGTCAATTAGTAACAATATAACAAATCGTCACGCCTTTTACTATACGCACTTTTAGCCACCCAAACCTACCCAGTTATTCAATATTCTATTTCTCGTGACGGGGCAAGCCCATCGCCGCAGCTATGGAATATTACATGTTTCCCTACGATGTTTTCCATCACCGTTAGAACGTCCGCTTACTGTATTTATGATATATTACTGATCTCATTGGTACATGGTCAGCACCGGGATTCGAACTTGCAGCTCCTGCGCTCACGTGAGTAAGCGTGAAACCCACTTCGCCACTGCGCTCTTTTTTGAGAAGCAAGCGTGAAACCTACTAGACCACGGGGTTCTCTTTTACGAAGCAAGTGTAAAACCCACAAGGCCACGGGGCTCTTTTTTGAGAAACAAGCGTGAAACCCACTTCACCACGGAGCTCTTTTTTAGAAGCAAGCGTGAAACCCACTAGACCACTGAGCTCTTTTTTTAGAAGCAAGCGTGAAACCCACTAGACCACTGAGCTCTTTTTTTAGAAGCAAGCGTGAAACCCACTAGACCACTGAGCTCTTTTTTGAGAAGCAAGCGTGAAACCCACTAGACCACGGAGCTCTTTTTGAGAAGCAAGCGTGAAACCCACTAGACCACGGAGCTCTTTTTGAGAAGCAAGCGTGAAACCCGCTTGACCAGGGAGGTCTTTTTGAGAAGCAAGCGTGAAACCCACTAGACCACGGAGCTCTTTTTGAGAAGCAAGCGTGAAACCCACTAGACCACGGAGCTCTTTTTGAGAAGCAAGCGTGAAACCCACTTGACCACAGAACTCTTTTTGAGAAGCACGCGTGAAACCCGCTTGACCACGGAGCTCTTTTTGAGAAGCAAGCGTGAAACCCACTAGACCACGGAGCTCTTCTTGAGAAGCAAGCGTGAAACCCACTTGACCACAGAACTCTTTTTGAGAAGCAAGCGTGAAACCCGCTTGACCACGGAGCTCTTTTTGAGAAGCAAGCGTGAAACCCACTAGACCATGGAGCTCTTTTTGAGAAGCAAGCGTGAAACCCAATTGACCATGGAGCTCTTTTTGAGAAGCAAGCGTGAAACCCACTAGACCACGGAGCTCTTTTTGAGAAGCAAGCGTGAAACCCAATTGACCATGGAGCTCTTTTTGAGAAGCAAGCGTGAAACCCACTAGACCACGGAGCTCTTTTTGAGAAGCAAGCGTTAAACCCACTAGACCATGGAGCTCTTTTTGAGAAGCAAGCGTTAAACCCGCTTGAACACGGAGCTCTTTTTGAGAAGCAAGCGTGAAACCCACTAGACCATGGAGCTCTTTTTGAGAAGCAAGCGTTAAACCCGCTTGAACACGGAGCTCTTTTTGAGAAGCAAGCGTGAAACCCGCTTGACCACGGAGCTCTTTTTGAGAAGCAAGCGTGAAACCCACTAGACCACGGAGCTCTTTTTGAGAAGCAAGCGTGAAACCCGCTTGACCACCGAGCTCTTTTTTGAGAAGTCAGTGTGGAACCCACTAGGCATCGGGGCTTTTTTTCCACTAGACCTCGGAGCTAATTTTCAATTATTAATATTAATAAAATATAGAAAGAAGCAAGAAAGAAGGAAACATTTATTATAAGGACACTGAACACACTACAACAAAGAAACAAAACAGAGATGAAAAATGGCAATGACACAATATGAAATATGAACTGGCTAAACGTGAGTCCCCCGGTGCCTTTGCATCCTAAATGAGAAAAGTCGTAATTCTATGTTGGTTTTCAAACAATGTATAAAAATTAAAAATCCCCACGTGGTATGCAGCTTCCTTCTCGCGTGTCAGAGCTTTAATCTTCTGCATGGTATATTAACACACTCGTCAATCCAGAACCAATAGTATACAAACAAATCGACTGCATTCCAAATATTATCACACGGACATACCCATCCGCGAAACTGAACAGCCTACTGACCTAATTTGCGGGTAATCCATACAATCCTCACACAACTCATACATGATATGTACGATTGTTGCATGATTGATACATCTGATTTCATTTGCCCACGCGAACTTTGAACCGCGGGTCGTTGGATCGTGGGAGGGATTGTTTGTGAGTGTGGGCTGCTCCTAATGAACCAAGCTTTATTTAATTAAAATTTTGTTACAAATAGACTGTCGCTCTATCAATATTTGAGTTAAATAGTTTTCTCAACTCAAAAATTGATAGAGCGACAGTTGTTCATATAAACAAAAAAAAAATAACAAATAATCAAAAATCTAAATCACAAATTCTTTATGACTGTAGATATTTACATATAGGTACTCAGCAAATGTCATTTTTTGCCTCTCCTCTATATTGGGCTACTGTAGGAGATGGAGGGCGAAAAAACTCCCACAGATTGATTTTTAGATCTTTGACTACGTAATTCAATTCATAAATAATAAATAAATAAATATTAGAGGAAAATCTTACACAAATCGAACTAGGCCCATAGAAATCTAAAGCTTGGATGATTTCTATGTAAATACATATCCATCGCTGGCTGCGACGGGTATTGGATGGGTGTCCGTTTCTATGTGGCATTTGTTTCGGTCGCTTCCGTGTTTCAGATGACACGTTAAGTTGTAGGTCCCGGCTACTATCTCTACTCGGTGGTAGTAGTCGTTAAGCTGGTCAGAGGCCCTAATAGGGCAGCTTGAAAACATCTGTTGGTCACTAGCTTGACACCCCTCAAATAACCCTCACTGAGTGTGGCGGAGTATGACTCTCAGTTTACTCGTATCCGGATAAAGGCCCGTGCCCCTCGTTAGGGATATTTATGGGCTAGATTATTATATCATCATAACAAACCGTCAGGGCAATGATGAATCCCAAAACATTCACAGCATTGAGTCAGTCAAGGTGTAGAGCTGTCATATGTCAGCTTTATTTTTACGCATACTCTGTCAGTCCGTCGGTCTGTCCGTCTGTCACGGGGCTCTACCGGATCAACCGAATCAGAAGAGAAAGAGAGAGAGAGAATTTTTTACAGGGTTTATTTCTATTGCCGCAATAACAACAAATAATTAAACATACCCGTTTTTATTAATGAAAAGAAGTACCTACCCATACTTACCCATTATTGGCATGGCATTTTCTTAGCCATTTTATTTTATTTTTGGTTTTTGAGAGGTTCATTCATAAAAATTACATATGAACGTAAGAATTAATGATACAAACACTAATTTCAAACCTATACTTATATTTATTTTATATAATTTTTAAAATTTATAGTCACCGTTTTATTTGGAACTGATGTTGTTGTCTATTTATTTATATTTCTCGGGCTTTTTGTGAGTACATAAGTATAACAGTATTTACTTCTATTTTAATAGTTTCTGGACTAAATAATACCTACTTCCACTGTCAATTATTGTTTAGATTTGTAAATGTAAACAATAATTGACAGATGAACTGAACGTAATTCGAGCCATTTTGTTTTTTTTTGTTATAATGTTGGCGCGCCGTGCCATACTGCCATCGGCAACGTAAAGCCAAGAATTTTATTTCTATGAACGATTCATATTCCAAATTCCAATCTCATTCCCGCCCGCTGAAAAGTCTAGTGGAGAAAAGAACTACTTTGCTTCCGGTAATCGAGGAACAAAACGACGCTTTTCGAATAAAGGGGATGAAAAAGATCTTTAATTGTTTTTTTTTTGTTTGGTTGGTTTGGTTTGGAGTTTTGTGCTTAGTTATTTATAATTTTACGGTTAATAAAAGCTCATTCAAATTATAATAAAGTTATTAAGATTTTTATTATATTTGATTTTATTTCTGTAAATAAAGTACTCAATTCCTAGCCACTTCCGGTTTCAATAAGCAAAGAGTTTCGTTAATCTGAGTTCAATACTTACAGACCATATACACAAAACTCTTGTTAAATGTTTCGGTATAAGGTCTTGAATGTAGTCCTACCTAGTATTTAATATTTTATTATTAAATAGACTGTCATTTTACGTTTTTCCGTGTACAGTGGTAAAAGAGTTTCGTTCATCTGAGGTATGGAACCCTTCGTGTGCGGGTCCGATGTCCGACTCGCACTTCACCGGTTTCGTTTATTTAAAGTATGGATATTTTCATTTTAGCTTAGAAGAAAATGTACCAATATACCTGGTTCGTCTTCAGGAATAATAAATATTATACAAGAATTGAAAATAAAAAAAAATATAGAAATGATTTTAGAAAGAGAAAAATTCTGCCATTTATGTAACATATTTGTTTCAGTATCCAAATATTTAACGCCATTGGAATGAACCGATGTTACTTGGCCTTCGATTATGCACTCCAGAGTAACACGACCTCCAAATCTTGATACACTACGAAGAAAAATCTGCCTGAAGACAGCTCTTACAGCGCTGGTTTATAAACCCAAGTCGATTTGTATAGTCAAACAAATCCACGCTCTCCCACTTTATGGGTTCTTTTGCGCAGAGAATAAGGCTTATAAGTGGTATAAAGTTTTACAATGGATCGATTTTGGATTCAATGTGATGACATTTGAGTGATGTCCGGAAAACGATCTTGAAAATGATTGATTTCTGCTCTATGTTTTTGTCTAATGAAGTTGATATTTGAGTTTCAAAAATAATATGTTATGTGAAGTGCGTGTTGCAAACTAATTGTATGAGTGTAAAAGTTTTTTTTGCTGATCGTCAAGTGCGATTGTCCAACAAACTTGCGATTGGTTCATCGTTGTGAGGAATAAATTCGCAGGGCAATGGTATTGCAATTTCACTTTTAAAAATGATCATTCATAGTAGTCGGATGAAAGGCCATTTGTTAAAAAATCGATTCTTTATTTTGCTAGTTGAGACCCGACTGGAACGACGTAGACAAATCCTCTGAATCTGAATATTATATAACAAAATAAAAGTCGTATAATAGTAGTTTGTGTGAATGCTACATAATGCCTAATTATGTACAGTTACATACACTAGTTTATCTACACACATATCATTGATGTGTTCAGGAACCGCATGTTCGACCGGCATTGTGGCATTGACCATTGCTCTTGTTCTGTAGTACCAACTTCACAGACAAACTAGGGGCGGCACGCAGGCGGGCGTCGGCGTTCGAATTTTGAATGTCATAATATGACAAATTTTGGTACATTATGGTCATAATGTGTCAATATTCAGATAAAGTAAAGTAAAGAGGGTTTGTGATACGTGTGTAGATAAAACAACTTCCCTTCCACCCCTCTGTATATTTTTTTTATATTTTTATCAATTTGCCAGAGACTTATCTTCAATAACAGCTATTTTAATCGGTTAAGTGCGGATCGAACTCACATACGAAGGGTTCCGTATCATCGTACAAGAAAACTTAGCCACTAAAAATAATAAATCAAAAACAAAAGGAAAAAATATATCCGAACGTGGATTTGAACTCAGAACCCTAATATGAATTTATAAATAATCGTGTGGTTCATTATATTTTGCTGTAACGGCAACAAAAATACACATTCTGGACAATTTCAACATACATAACATAGCGTCACGCCTTTTCCCATACGGGGTGGCAGAGGCACAACTGTGCCCACTTTGAGCCAGTTATTCGATACTCCATTTTGCGTGACAGGGGGCTAGCCTATCGCCGCAGCTATGGAGTAATGAAAGTTTCCTCACGACGTTTTCCATCACCGTTAGAACGTCCGTATAATGTATTTAAGATAAATTAATTATCTCATTGGTACATGGCCAGGAATCGAACCTGCATCTCCTGTGTGAGAAGTGAGCATGAAACCTTGTCTACCTATCAGTGTTCATGAGTTACAGCCCGCTCACAGACGGACGGACAGTAGAGGCTTAGTAGGGTACCGTGGGGCAACCATCGGGTACGGAACCCTTAAAAGTAGTGACTTGAATGTATGTGTCGTTAAGAATCAAATCAAACGTATGGCTTGGCTTCTAAAACCAACGAAAATGTATAGTGTGTTTGACCAGCTTTGATTCGAAACGATACATTTTCTAAGATAGTCTTTTTCTATTCAATTGTATATTGAGTTCATCTTAATTTGGCCATTTTTTTATTTTGCCTTTTTATTCTCCGAAAAGGATCTCAGGGTAATATCGTAGGAAAATATACAGAGCTTTATATAGAATGTTGTGATCGCATATAATAGGTATATCAATTAGAACCATATAGAAATTAAATTAAACTGTTGGTGTTCTTTATATAAATAAATTTATCTACACACGTATCATAAACCCTCTTTACTGCGTACAAAAACCACACTTTACGATCAGCATAATGTCAAAGTACTTGGTAAAACTTATTTCTTATCTGAAAAATTACACATTATGACCATTATGTGTAATTTTTCTACACATTATGACATTCAAATTTCGAAAGCCGACGCCCGCCTCGTGCCGCCCCTAGTTTGTCTGTGAAGTTGGTACTGACATTCAAATTTCGAACGCCGACGCCCGTCTGCATGAAGTTGGTACTACAGAACAAGCTAAACAACTGCAGAGCCACAATGCCGGTCAAACATGCGGTTCCTGAAGACATCAAAGAAAGCTTATAATATGTGTGTAGATAAACTAGTATATGTAACTGTACATAATTAGGCATTAAAACTCGCGAGTGATATAATTATGAAACTCGCCTTCGGCTCGTTTCATAATCCCACTATTGCGTATTAATGCACTCCATTATGTAGCAGTCACATAAACTACTAATAAAATATAGCGAAAGCTCTGTCCCTCGCTTTCCTATCATATCACTGATCGTTTTCGGAGACTAAAAAGCCCCTAAAGTTTAAAAAATTGGACAAGATAAGATAAGCATAGTGTACATTAAATACTAGTTGAAGAAGAATTTAAGCGCCAAATATACGAGTAAATCAAATTCCAATTAAAACATTTCTTTATTTTCTGTAAATATTAACATATGGTTCGAAAACGTAATTTTTTGCCCCTTTTCTACATTGGACCACTTTGGGAGAAGCAGGGCGAGGAATCTCCCACAGATTGATGGTACATTTATTTTGTTTAACAAATATTCATTATTAGAAATAATATGTTGGAATAAATAATACAAAATTATTAAGCGAGTTCTGTGTTGAGTTAGATTAACACCATACACTGTTATCATTTATGTAATTTTGAATAGGTGACCTGAATCTAAACCGCGATAAGGTAAGAAACCTATGATCCTAACCCATCGTTTGATTTGAACTTCGCTGTGCCGACCTCGAAACCCTCATACCATATTATAAGTTACAAGTATGAAGACTTTGCCCTTTAGCACCCTTTAGTGCGGAACTAACTGGACCAACCTACAGACGGTATATATATCAGTTATCAGAGGAACTGTAGGCGTGTGAGAAGGGCCTCATCTTTGCCCTTTTCCCATAGTCGAGCTCGCGTGGGCTGGCGCATCGCTAATACACCTTGCAGTGGTATATTCCGCGTTGGGGCCAACTTAGCTTTATTTGTATCCGATGCAAAAAATACACCGACTATAGTAGTTTATGTGACTGCTACATAATAGAGGGCTTTAATACTCGAGAGTGGGTTTATGAAACGAGCCGAAGCCGAGTTTCTTAATAATATCACTCGAGAGGCCTAATTATGTACAGTTACATACACTAGTTTATCTACAAACATATCATAAGCTCTTTTTAATGTGTTCAGGTACCGCATGTTTGACCGGCGTTGTGGCATTGCTCTGCAGTTGTTTAGCTTGTTCTGTAGTACCAACTTCACAGACAAACTAGGGGCGGCACGCAGGCGGGCGTCGGAGTTCAAAATTTGAATGTCATAATTTGACAAATTTTTGTACATTATAGTCATTTGTACAAACTTTCAGATAAGAAATGAGTTTTTACCAACTAGTTTTACATTATGCTGGTTTTAACGTGCGGTTTTTAGACGCAGTAAAGAGGGTTTATGATACTTGTGTAGATAGAAGTATTTTTTACTCAAAATCATGTTGTACTTAACTTGTCAATCATTTTATTGTGTTCAACTTTGTACTTGAGTCAGTTGTAGATGATGTTTATAATTAATGCAATCAGGATTTGATCACAAGTTGTCGACTGAAATATTAAGGGCAAGCAATTTCACGGCGGCCCATATCTGCTCTACCAAATTATCTCTAACGTGTAGTATTTTATTAAGATGTATCTTAGGTATAATAGTAGAGGTTGTAAGTATAGTAAGAAGGTTCGGATAGGAATAACATAGCGACCAGACGGTGAACTTGGGATAGGAATTCTGATCGCATTATAGCCTCATACCTTGATATCTAGTATTCAATTTTTCAAATCGAGCATTGCTATTTTGTGTATGAAAATATTGTAAGGTTCTACATATAGAGAATACTTTTCCATTCTTTAAATACTCAAAAACCGAGTGTAGTTGGGACGGGTGGTCGCGATTTTATATACCTTATACCTTGGACACAATTTACACACATTGATCTAGCCCCAAACTAGAATTCCCTGCATCTTGGGTACTTGACAACGATACACATACTTATATAGATAAATAATATATTTAGATAGATAAACAACCATGACTAGGGTACAAACATCCGTTTTCATCAAACAAATATTTGCCCCCACTGGGACTCGAACCCGGGACCCTTAGATTCGTAGGCAGGGTCACTGCCGACTCGGCCATTCGGGTCGTCACTTTGAACCTTTTGCCATGGTAATAAATTTTAAAACCTGTAACGGAAAAGTGGTGTTAGCCAACGCCGGTGGTATTCAAGAGGTTAAATTACTTTGTTATAGAAAGATACGTCTTTTATTTAGATATATCCACATACCCGAAGGATGAAAAACGGGACCCATTACTAAAGCCTCCGCTGACTTTATCTGGTGACCCGTAACAGGAGAGAGTTGAAATTTTCAAAGAATGTGAATTTCTATTCGCTGTAGAGCAAAAATGAATGAACGAAATGAGGTTTCATAAATTATTTCAGATCCCCATAAAAGAGAATCGTTTTAATAACCCTGCGAATTACCAAATCATCGTGATTGAAATAACATCGTCGTCGGTGGGACATTAGTTATATGCCGAATCCGCAGTATATAGGGTCTAGTATCTAAACCAAGCTCAGACTTATATTTTTTTGTTTTATTTTTTTAAGTCCTGAAGTTTACCTCATGGTGTGTTTGATGTTAGTAAAAACTTAACATAACGACTTTTTCCATACGGGGTGGCAGTTGTGCCAACTTCTATCCAGTTATTTCATACTCCATTTAGCGTGACAGGGGCTAGCCCATCGCCGCAGCTATGGGGTAATTAAAGGTTCCTCACGATGTTTTCCATCACCGTTAGAACGTCCGTATAATGTTCTCACGACAAATTACTTTTCTATTTGTTACATGGTCAGCACCAAGATTCGAACCTTCACCATCTGCTTGAGAAGCAAGCGTGAAACCCACAAGACCAGGCATCTCTCATGTAAAAACTTATTCAAGGATAAGTTTTGCGAAACTGTCACATGCAACGTTTGTTTGTAGCTCCTGAAACCGCGACTAAATCATACAAATACTATATAGGTACAGTTCATAAAACCTAAGAAGTGATACAGATAACCTAAAACTTCATAAAATCCGCTTTTTAAATACTAGGGATGTTACCAAAATAATCGGAAAGAAACGAAATTGAAAAAATTATGTCAAAATCTATCCAAATTTACTGCAGCCAATTCACAAACGTTTGAAAAGTGTATCGATTCATTTGATTAATCGATGTTTTTAACCATATCCCGTCAGCAACAGGCTAAGACTGACACCTGTCAAGTTCCATGCTATCTTTTTCATACTGTAGTACTCGCATTGCCAAACCACTTTCATATTCTTACCAAGAAGCACAGTTAAGAACCTAACAGCTTAGAAACAATGCAATAATCTTCTGCCCCGCTTTAGAACTATTTCTAAACGAGATCTCGCAATCTGAAATTCGCTTCGGAATACAAGTGATTTAACTTTATGCCACATAAGTATGGCGTGTGCCCAACCTGGTACGTGAAACTGCCCTTTATTGTTTGAATGGTGTGTAGAGATAAGGTTCTAGGTCTTACTAATCTTGCATATTTTGTACTTTGGATGAAAGACGTGTCTGAGTTAACACAATAAGTGCTTTGGTATGTTTAGTGTATCCGTTACTCAGTACAGATTTAATGGCTAAACGTGGGGCACAATGGGGCCTCTGTTACCCCGTGCGAGAAAACGCGTGAAGCTATGTATGAAATAGTAATCTTTATAGATGTTTTAAAAAACATCATGAGGAAACCCTCATATCTCCTACGCTAGGCGATTAGCTAGCCCTCTGTGACGCTAAATTCGATATTGATTATACAAGCTGACCATTTTTCAGCAATGATAGTACCCATAATTATGAACAACTTTTCTGAAAACATATTATGTCATAAACAAAAAAAAATTGTATCTCCCAATAGTGGCTTGTAATTGTAGTAATCAGCTGATCGGGTCAATGTACTGATGGCCGAAAAATAATTTCCATTTGCGACCATATGTTTCTTGGGGAAAGTTGTTCACAATGATGGGTACTATCATTCCCCAAAATATGGTCGGCTAATTAAATAGCACCCTGTATACTAAATGAGCCTTCGTCACCTTGTATGGAAAATGCGTGAACCTATCTATTTATTACACCGAAGTTAATGCGGTTTAAATATAACCATAAAGCAAAGCAAGAAAAGTTTCAAAAGTTAATCCATCCGCAAAAAGTCGTTACCATTCATTGAATTCCATTCAAAGCCCAAAGCAAAAGGAGAACCGTTTAACAAGTGAGCAACAAAACGAAATAGCGTGTAGCCTTAGCTCGCGGGATGAATGGAACACGCTCTTTCACTGAGAACTGGGCAGACGGAATAGATATCATCCCGGTGGTGGCGAGACATGCTAGCTTCAGAGGAAACTGTTTTATACAGGCTGACTTTGTCATCGTTTAGGTATTTCATTTAATTATAATATACAAAAATTAATCTAATGAAGACTAGAAGCTAAACTAAACTAGTGGCTCTGTGACTACTAGTATCTAGCGAGTGCCACTTTTTTTTAATAACATATATAAACATATGAATGCACCTGGTAACGTACATGGAGCACAAACCCAACCTATTGATATTCCACTAACATTATATAGTTCTACTCTCTTACTCTCACGGTCTCTAGAAATCCAGCGACACTTCATCTGTTAAAAACCGTGATGCTGTTTAAACTACAGCGATTTTTTAATTTTAATAACGCTTACAGACCCGCCATTTTTCAAAATTTCAAAAAACTGTATAAACAAAAAAATACTATTTAATTATCGAATCTGTTCACAAAAATTCACAAGACTCGGTTGAGAAATGCGGCCTATATAGGATAACATCCGGTCACACATGCGGAGGTACTGAAGTATTTTGCCCTGAAGCTCGCTTCGCTCGCCTGGTCAATTAAAAAAAAACAGCTCGATGCCGCACGGCAGGCTGCCCAAAATGCTTGTACTATTTCCTGACTGGATCGCTAAACTGTAAGCTTATTATGTTATTCGGACATCTGGTAATTTTTAACAGAATCCTAGTCCTAATGTAAGTAATCTTTTACTTCGTTATATTGTTGTACACATAGTTCTACCCCTGCTCAGCAAACAACTTTTCCCATCTTAACACGTTAACCGCCATGTAGGTCACCGGTGACCTACGCCTGACCTAGATTAAGGCGCCACGTAGGTCACGCGTGACCTCAAGGCAGACCTGTTTTTAAAAAATTCTTTTGGGCCGTAGGACACATCTAGCGTGCATTTATCAATGGGAAGTGACCGGAGCGGCGCTGTAATATAATGGGTACAGCTTGGTTTTTGACTCTCTATGAAATTGTAAGATTTCTCTGAACATAGAAGAATATTCATGACTTTTTTCTTCATTGACTACTGGCATACGCGTAGAGCCCAAATAGTTGGAGGTAGAGATACCATTTTTAGAGGGTAGATACCTTTTATGGTGTAGGCGAATAATAATATAGATTTTTGTGAAAAAAAAAAAAATGGTGGTCAGATCAGTATAGGAATTTATTATGGGATGTGATATTTGAAAGTGTTAAGTCCACTCGAACGATGCAAATTAGAAAGTGTAATGAATTAAAAAAAGACATTTTATTGTAATCAAGAATGTAATAAGGAAAGCTTAACACAAAAATCTTCAAAAAAATTAACATAAAACTAATAAACAAAACTGACTGACTGGTGTCTTTTTTTCAGTGGCCACTCATGAAACCTTTACTAATCGATAAAGGTCATTACTACTAACAATAATAAAATATATATTTATTACTAGTTGGTGCCCGCAACTTCGTCTGCATGTATTACTATAGTAATTATCATTATCCGTGAAAAAATTACCCTCCTTCTAGTGCATGCAGACGAAGTTGCGGGCAGCAGCTAGTAATCTATAGATTAGTAAAGCTTTCATGAGTGGCCGTTAAAAAAAAAGACGCCACTATCCATAATATTTTGCCCAAAGGCCCTAAGGACTATACTTTGTCCATTCTACTAATGGTCCTGATAGGTCATACAGCTAGTGAGTTGAGATTCTAAAATTGTTCTTACATCGGTAAATTAAGAGAGTATCAAAAGACCTGTCAGAAATTAATAGAATGGACAAAGTATACTATTGTAACACTCTTATATTGTATTATGAAATTTATTAAAACAAGGAAGGCAATAAAACGGTTCACTTGGGCACATTTTGCAATATGTTGCTACTTTCTTTGATTTATTTTTGGCTTCTCTTGAACCGTACATGTTAGCAGCGATTTTGTAACATTCCACACAATAACGTCTTGACTTCCTTACTGGCCCCTCTTTTTTCGACAATGTGTGCTTCTTTCTTTTTGGTCTTTCCATTATTGCTTGTTCATTGTGAACGCTCCCTTGGTTGGTAAGATAGTCGACTAGCTGACGTCTAAAGTCGACAATGCTTAGTTTGTTTTTAGTATTTTCCGTGTACATAACCCATGCATTTACCATCGCGGTGTTCAGAATGAGTTCAATTGCCAGTTTCCTATACCACTTTATGGTTTTTCGTAGTGGCGAAGAATATGCCGTCATTTGGTCGCTCATGTCAACCGATCCTTTTGCTTTATTATAAGCTAAAATCATCCTCGGTTTTTTGATGACCTTACCCTTTTTACGGATTGTTGATGATCCCTTTGAATGTTTGGTGGAAAGCATCAAAACATCTCGTTTGTCCTTCCACTTCAACACACATATTCCTCGCTCGTTCTCCATGGCGATTGATTCTCCTTTTCCCAGTTTGGCCTCCACAACATTCTTTGGCAAACCTTTTCTATTCTTTCTGAGGGTGCCAACTAGGTGAGTATCTTTGCTGATTAGTTCATTAGCCAGGTCAAGACTAGTGTACCAATTGTCTGTTGCTACTGTGTGACCTAAGTTAAGTATGTTGTCACACAGAGACATTACAACTTTTAACGGAGTTGTGTTCTCCAATTCATGATTTTTCCCCGCATACAGTTGGAGCTTACACGTGTAACCTGGTATAGTGCATAACTTGAATAACTTCAAGCCATATTTGTGTCTTTTACTCTTATTGTACTGGCGAAATATGACGCGGCCTCTGAACGGCACCTGACTTTCATCAATACAGACGTCTTCCTTAGGACCATAGCAGTTTTTAAAATTTTCATTTAAAAAATCTATCAGGGGCCGTATTTTGTTAATTCTGTCTTTTTTATCGGCCGTATCATTGTCAGAGAAGTGCAAATACCTCAATAGTAGCTCGAACCTATTGCGGCTCATGACAGTGGCAGGAAAAGTTTGACCAAAGATCTTGTCTGTACTCCAATATAGGGATATTTTAGGCAGCCTCACGAGGCCCATGTAAAGGACTAATCCAAACAGTTTCTGGATCTCTTCACATGTAGTTGGTTTCCAGTCGTTTGTACGAGATTTAGGCTTTCGAGGCCTTGGGAGTCCTTGAAGTGCAAGTGCTTCACATTGTTGTGCGAACAAATTGGTTTGTTCAGCTATGTATTCAAATAATTCATCTTGGACCATCAATTTGAAATAGTCTCCGGGTTGCGCGTTCTGCAGATTTTTGGCATACGGCTGCTTTAAACCTGAAAAGTAAAATCACTGAATGAATGCCATCTACATAACTTTTTGTAGTTGTTAGCGATTGCCCTGACGAATAATAGTAGTCAACACGGGCGAAGCCGCAGGAGTTCGCTAGTAAAAAAATATTACTTACCAGTTGGTTCTGTGAAAGCTACCACTGAGGGCTGATACCCTCGTGGCTTTGACCATTTTTGTGACGTGCTTGTTGAAGTTATGTTGGCTAAACAATCGGCAACTGCTTCATCGACTGAGTTAGTTTCGCTCTCAGAGTCGCTTGCTATAACATGAAGTCGCCTACGTCTGCGCTTGAGCGGTGGCCTGATAACCTCATCTTCACTATTTTCTGTGTTGTCTTTTTCATTCAACGGATTTGTCGTCGAAGATTGTTCAATGGTCTGTTCAAAGATACTCGCTTCCAATAAATCGATATCCCGTAAATCTTCTTGCGAAATATTTACGTCATCGAAGTCAAAACTTAAGACCGACAAAGCCATAATTCATTATTGTCACTTTCCTAACACAATTGTTTCACAACTCACACGCACCGGCACGAAAAAAAACTGACGCGTCCTACCCGTCCAAGCGTTGGCCATCGACTGAGGGGTGCGGGTGACCGGAGGTGTGACCTCGCCGGCGCCGTGGTAACGGTTTTTAGTTTTTTGACATTACAGCGCCACGTAGGTCACCGGTGACCTCATAGGGTTTTTATTTTTTTTCTACGGAACCCTTCTACTTACAGAACTCTAAGTAATATATCTTTGCATATCTAGCCAAGGCGCATCTTTGGGCACTAAGTTGAAAAAATGTAATTTTTCATTTTACCCTTCTGGCAGCTTACGTGTTAACGGGGTTGCTGTAAGAGATCTCTGATTTGAGATAAGCTTGTCTTTGTAGACTATTTTCATGTAAGTCTTGTTTTTTAAATGATTTGTGGGCGTTTCTACGCCCTTCTTCTCGAATTATGAATTAAGAATCCCTTCAAGAGAAACGCGATAGGAAAAAAAGGCAACGTGTTGGTGCACACCCGAAATTCAAGCGCCGCGTTGTATTGCGTTGTAGCATGGGTCGCTATTTAGTTGAATGTATTTTGGAGAGTCCAATCTGTTCCTAACTCTTTATTAATCTGTGATAGTGTGAAAAGTTCCGCTCGTATTTGTGTTATTTTTTAATATTTTTTGAGTAAATCATGCCAAAGACATTCAAAAGCAGTGCAAGAGAGATTGTATTGAAAGTGCTTCTCTTTTGTGAGGCAGGGGACATCTCATGATGAACGGTCTATAGATGTCAGGGAGTGCATGGTGAGGCTACTAATATAGTTTGAGCGAGGTACGGTCTCCTGACGCTTCGGCGAGTCGCATGGAGACGTCTTTAAGGCCTCGTCGAGGTCCCCACGGCCCGAGGGTCTCGATACCGAACGGCATAAATAAACACATTTTTTTTCTTCTGGCCACACTCTAGGATCCCTTGTGTCCTGGGAGCCAGGAAACAGCGACATCGCACACGTATAAACATCCAAGACCTGGGGATTTTTTTCATTATCCCCAGCTGGTGATCGAACCCGGGACCTTTGGCATGGTAGGCAAAGCCAAAACCGCAGCGCCTCTGAAGTCGACAAAATGAGCGTCCTCGATAGTGGTGTACGGTCGACTATCACGCAGAAGAAGCGGGTTCGTAAACAGGTGTTGACCATGTACGTGTACGTAATAGTAGTTTATGTGACTGCTACATAATGGAGGGCATTAATATTCGAGAGTGGGTTTATGAAACGAGTCGAAGGCGAGTTTCATAATAATATCACTCGAGAGTTTTAATGCCTAATTATGTACAGTTACATACACTAGTTTATCTACACACATATCAAAAGCTCTCTTTGATGTGTTCAGGAACCGCATGTTTGACCGGCATTGTGGCTCTGCAGTTGTTTAGCTTGTTCTGTAGTACCAACTTCACGCAGGCGGGCGTCGGCGTTCGAAATTTGAATGTAAGTACCAACTTCACAGACAAACTAGGGGCGGCACGCAGTCGGGCGTCGGCGTTCGAAATTTGAATGTCATAATATGTAGAAAAACTACACATTATGGTCATAATGTGTAATTTTTCAGATAAGAAATTAGTTTTTACCAAGTAGTTTAACATTATGCTGATCGTAACGTGCGGTTTTTTACGCAATAAAGAGGGTTTATGATACGTGTATAGATAAATTATTTAACTACATCATACGGACGTTCTAACGGTGACGCAAACTATAATGGGGATATTCATATCTCCAGCCAGCCCCTTGTCGTGAAAAATGGACTACTAAAAACTGGCCAAGTGCGAATCAGACTCGCACACGAAGGTTTCCGTACCACCGTCCAAGAAAAAACGCAAAAAATCTGGTGCTTTATATGTAGCCTCCTTTGATTTTTTTCATTGCGCCTAATTTTATTGCAGAAGCGGCAACAGAAATTAAGACTCGTCTCCGGGTCTTGCTGCAATATTTTTAAAAGACAATGTTTTGAAGTAAAATCAAGATTTCTCATTCACATTTATTGACCACTGTGGCATAATTAAAACATTTAAGTTCTTAAATTTGATTAAATCCGAGGATCTCTGGGGCCTGTCAGTAAAAATTATTAGCTCAGTGAAAGACGAACTTACCCCTCATTTAGCTAAAATCTCAATAAATGTGTAGATGAGAGTACTTTCCGTGTTCTCATGAAACATGAAAGGGATGACTCCACAAATTTAAGACCAGTCTCGGTCTCGGACCAGTCCGTCATTGACTTGCAACTGTTAGGATGTTAGTTTCTTTGAAGAAATCTCTCAGAGACTTTAACTAACTAGCTTATAAATAAATCGGATCGCTCTCCTCTACAAAATGAAGATGGCTTCAATTATATCTATAAAAACCTAATGTATGGGAGGATAAATATCAGTAGCTTTAAAACCATTGATAGCCACCACAATGTGCAAACTAGAAATTAACACAAGCTTTCTTTTCCAATGTTCAGACTCACAAAAGTTAGTAGTTCTTTTATGGGACACTGTATACGCTTCTACAATAAAATTTCGCAAGAAATACAAAACTTAACGGAAGCTTGATTAAAAAAATGTATAAGGCACACTTTGTGCACTAAGGCCTACTACAAAATTAATGACTTTTTACAAGACACCGACATCTGGCATTAAACCAGTTCATTGCACCCTATATTACGTACTAATAATTAGGCACCTACCTAACGTTTTATTATGCTTACTTGATTATGTCATGACGTTCATTAAGTATCAATTTTTGTGCTATTATGAATAAAAATCTTGGAATTTGAACTTGAAATACACATTCTGTGTAAATTTCTGCTTTCTCCTATTACGGTTCATGAGACAGAGCCCGCAGACGGAGAGAGACAGACGGACGGACGGACAGCGGAGGCTTAGTAATAGGGTACCGTCTGGCGCCATTTGGGTACGGAACCCTAATAATTGTCTAAACGTTGGGTACAACCACGCCTCTGTTATTTCGTATGGACGCTCTGTTTGTAATTGTACTTAACAGGTAATTTTAGTAGCTAATTAAGAGTCACCCTGTATCGCGGATTTGTTTGGATAAGCGTAAGGTACCTGCAGATTGCGGATAGCAGCGATGTGAACAAATTCCTTCGGATCGGCCTTTTCCTCTCTTTTACGTACTTGACTACTAACTGACTAAAAATCGTCTAACTTGTACTTGATAACTATTTAAGTTACTAACACTGATTTGCTCAAACGATCTTTAACCTCAGAAAGACCATGGAAATTTTGAGGAATCGCGATTTAGAACCTGGGCATGGTAATAAAATTCAAAGCTTTATATCAGGAAAATCGCATCTTAAGATGCCGTTGGTCGTTGAGAGCTTAAATGTTAAAGCCCCGCCCAACACCAATAGGCGTAACGTTCGGGCATGTAAACTCTTATGAATTAGGAAAAATACAGGCACATACATTGCTTCTGACCCCCCACCAGGACACCCTGTGACGTAGGAACCAGAAACAGCGACATCACACACATATAAACATCCAAAACCTGAGTTTTTTTTATCACCAGCCGGGGATCGAACCCGGGACCACTCGCATGGTAGGCAGGGCCACAACCGCAGCGCCACAGAGATGGTTGCTTTAAAAATATAGTTTCAGGAACTCAGTGATAACTTAAATAGTTATCAAGTAAAAGTTAGACGATTTTTAGTCAGCCAAAGTCAAGTAAATAAAACGAAACGAAAGGCCGACCAGAAGGATTTTTTTCATATCGCAATCGACCAAGATTTTGCGAAAGTTTGTTCTGTAAATAACATCATCAATTTTATCTTTCGGTTGCAGGTCCAGCTGAGACAGATAAAATAAAGTGTGTGGTTTTTTCGAATTTCACGTCAAATAGCTAAAAACTTGGAAAACCATGTTTTTTTAATATAGTATGCTCCTGAGCTCAAACTCAAATATTTAATACAATTACAGTACAAATATTTGATACAATACAGTAGGCAAAATAATGCACTTATACAAGACGCTTATACATGGAGAAACTAAATCAAATATAATCAACTAAACAAATGAGTAACTATTATTATAGTTTGAGTTAGGAAAAGGAAATTTCCCTTTGTAGTGGTGATTCATGATCATGATTAAAATTTAAGATCAAGCCCTATTTCTTCCTCCCCGGTCGGGTTGCGAATGAAGTCTATGTACTTGAAATGTCCTCATCAAAACTTGCTGCTCGGAAACAAGAACCATGAACATAAAAACATAAACAGGCACATACATTGCTTCTGGCCCCACACTAGGATACTCTGTACTCTGGAACCAGAAACAGCGAAGTCACAAACATATAACAATCCAAGACCTGGGGATATTTTTTAACCAAAACGTCATCTGTGTATATATTTTTGGTATTTGTTGATTTTTTTTAAAAGCTCTTACTCAATATTGATAAAATTTATATGGGACCACCTCTAAACTATGACGTACCAAACAAAATAAGAATCATTAAAATCTGTTCATAATTGACGGAGTAATCGCGTAACAAACTCACAAAAACAGACGAATTGACAACTTACTCTTTTTTTAAGTCGGTTGAAATTAATCTAATCTAATGAAAATATTATAACATCGTGTCTATAAATACCAATAAGATGTTTCAAAATAGCATTTTTACAAAAGCCTGCCTCATCCTGAACAAAATGTGGTATAGCGGTAATACCAACCACACGCAGACCCATCACAAAACAACGCAGAAGTGTTTCTCACAAACCCAAGAGTAATGCGCCCCCATACAGAACACACACACATTATTGTCAACTGTCCCTGCGGTGTTCAGATGAGATTTATAAATAGTTTAAGAGATAGATAGTTTACGAGTCAACCCGCGCCGGCGCAAGGTGTCCCGGTAATGGCGTGCGATATATCGCCGATAACTCGAGATAAGACCCCACGCGATACCACTGCCTGGTGCAGGGTTAGGTTGGGCCATGAAAGCAGGACGAGGAACAATGGGAAATTGTATTAAGAGGACCAATCACCATCAGGTTTTATTTGAAACAAGACATGCTTCAAACCGTGTGTTTTACGAGACGAAGATAGACTTTTTTCCCGGAATAAGTAGTACATTTTAAGTACATAACGTTTGTAATGTAAATTAATTTTTGAAAATGACTTTGCTAGGCCCTTGGAATATACACTGACGAGCAATGAAAAAGTTCCACCCACAAAATGGCGACCCAACCAATTTTTTAAAACATTTAATTTAAAATTTGAACACAATATTGACGTTTTTATTTGGTAATATTATGATGCGCTGTTAAATGTACTTCAAATTTGCAGACGGCGTATTAAGCTAACATTTCCCGTTTAGGAGTAATTTGGTGCTATCTCACTGGAACTTTTTCATTGCTCGTCAGTGTATTAGGGCGATTTCATGTATGAATTTCGTGACTTTATAACAATTCCATAATCAGAAAAAAATATACCTTTACGGCATGAGAAACTTTTATCCCTTTGCAACTGAAATCTACCTTAACCAGTTATTTGGCCTGTTTTTAAATACTCTACACGTATTTTCAAAAAAACATCACAGCGTACTATCTTAAATCTTTTTACTTATTTAATTCGCAATTTCTCATGTTTTTATTATTTCTAACATTTGAGAGTTCCGTACCCAAAGGTGCCAAACGGTTCACTATTACTAAAACTAGCTGTCTAGTATCTAAGTCCATAGTCCGGTAGACGAATCGGAAAGTTGCATGGTTAGAGTATAATTTTGATTACAGACACCTCCCTTTCACAATGATTGAAATACAAAATAGGTTATGGAAATGAAACATATTTGCCATTTGAGCAATTTAAAAAGCATTTTAAATGCTGCTGTTAATAATTTTGTTATTATTTATTCCTGCTTATTAATCATAACAATTAAATTTTGCATATTTGTATTAGTTAAGCACGACCTATTTTTAAAAGAGATCTAAAAATCTGTGGGAGTTTCAACGCCCTTCTTCTCCGACAGTGGTCCAATGTAGAGAAGAGGCAAAAAATGACGTTTGCTAAGTATATGTAAATATCTACAGTAACAAAGAACTTTGACTTTGATTTGTATCGCTTACCGCGTCGGCTTGGGGTGGTCTGCTTTCGGGAAGCTAGACGAAGTCTTTAAGTCCAAACTACCACAATGCCTTAAGTCTAAGGTATATAACCAATGTATCTTGCCTATCCTCACCTATGGAGACGAAATATGGACGCTCACTAAGCAAATTATGCATAAAAGGTGGCCCAACGAGCAATGGAGCCTTCCATGTTAGGTATCTCTCTCGTTGACCGCGTGCCAAACGTCGAAATTCGACGGAAGACTAAGGTCGAAGACGTAGGTAAGCGGATAACGAGACTGAGGTGGAGATGGGCGGGACCCTTGGCTAGATGGGATGACGGACGGTGGACCAAAGCAGTCACGGAGTGGTAGCCAAGGGGAGCGACAAGGCCAGTGGGCAGACCACCTGCCCGATGGTCCGACGGTATCATCAAGTCGCCAGGATCTCAATGGATGCGGATGGCACAGGACCGTAGGGGTTGGCGCTGTAGAGAAGAGGCCTGTGCCCAGCGGTGGGTTGATGTGGGCTGAGCATGATGATGATGATTATGATCGCTTACAAGTTCGCTGTTCACCTTTGTTAGTGGACGAGCAAGGGATGTGTGTAGTCGAGTCAAAGAATCGTAGAGGAATTATAGGGAATTTGCTGGTGGGTTTCCAGAAGCCTTTATTTAAATACGGAAGTAATTGTTTCGCCAAGAATTTTCTTACTAGTAGAGTTTTACATGACTCAAATGGGTTAACGAAAATGTAACTGGCACGCTGAGTATGTTCCAAGTACAAAAAATATTGACAGTGATAATATGTATGCCATCTGAACAGACAAAGATATACATAATTCTATTTTCAGTACCTCTTTAGGTACCTATTAATTAATAAATATTAGAGGACAATGTTACACCAATCGAACTGGGCCCATAGTAAGCTCAATAAGACTTGTGTTATGGGTACTAGACGACGATATATTTAATAGAGATAAATACCTATGGAGATACTTTGAAAACATCAAAGACTAAGAAACAAATATTCACGCTCTTCATACAAATATTTTCCCTTACCGGAATTCGAACCCAGGACCGTCCGCTTTTTGGGCAGGGTCACTTCCCGCTAGGCTAAACCGGTCGTCAAATTACTGTACATTTAATATATAACAACATATTAAAACATAACCGTTAGTCTAAACATCCAACTAAGGTTTATCAAACATCTTCTAGTTGTAAGATCACAGTATAAATTCAATAAAACACACCGATAAAATAATATAGAATTCACACAGTAGCACAGCACCTTTCCGCGCAATGCTCTAAAATGCTATATTGCCTCAGATACGGGGCTCTTATCCAGTACATTTTGCGCTGCTTAGTGCAACATAAAATCCTTTTTATTACCCACTGGATAGGGGGTTTAATAAACGCCCGTGTCTTTCAAACTACTTTTTGAATTAATAGAAGTGCATGGCGGCCGGTCTCATTATCTGACTGTTGTAAATTTCAAGTGACCTGGCCAACGATGTGAATGGGGATAGAAGGGCGATATAAGAATGTCGTAAACATTTATATACAGGTCTTTACATTGATTCTGGCCCTACACTAGGATACCCTGTGTCATGGGAACCAGAAACAGCGATGTCACACACATCTAAAAGACCAAGACCAAGACCTTGGTTATTTTCTTCCTCCCCACCCGCTTGCGGGACAGAACCTTGAACCGCAACTCAACATCATCATCATCATACTCAGCCCACATCAACCCACTGCTGGGCACAGGCCTCTTCTCTATAGGGCCAACCCCTTCGGTCCTGTGCCATCTGCATCCATTGAGATCCTGTCGATTTTATTATATCATCAGACCATCGGGCAGGTGGTCTGCCCACTGGCCTTGTCGCTCCCCTTGACCACTTCTCTGTGACTGCTTTGGTCCACCTTTCGTCATCCCGTCTAGCCAAGTGTCCAGTCCCGTTATCCGCTCACCTACATCTTCAACCTTCCTCTTCCGTCAAATTTCGACGTTTGGCATCATCGTTCTTGAAGCATCACAAGATTTCGTGGCTTTTGACAAGCCACAAAATCTTGTGATGCTCCAAAAAATGTGAAAAATCTTTGCCAAATAAATAATCTTCTTAAACACATCTAAGATTTTAATTCGAAGTCATATGTGCTCGCATTCCGAATGGTAATGAGTCCGAATAAGTCTGAAGCAGCAATAACTTAAACAACAAGGAAGCATACAAACGGCAGATCATTGGCAGCTTCCGCTATATCAGAATATACGTGTACAAAAAGCAAAGTCTATATCATTCTATGGGCAATAAACATTATACCCTCATCGCGAAAATTCAAGACATTTCATCTATAACCGCATTTAAAACAGATTGAAGTTTTAACTTGTAAATACGAGCCTGCGAGGCCACGACTCCACCGCATCCAGCCTGTTTATTTAAAAGCTGCCAGGTCAAAAGGAACAAAATAAATTATACGCCAGAAGCGTGAAACCGTAAACTGTTCCCGTATTAAAACTTTCATGAGTTATAACGTTCCGGCCGCTGAGTCGAGCGAGACATTCCACGATTCCTTCGCTGCGACATTGGTAACAGGCATAGACATAGCGACATAGCAAACCTTAACCTTCTTCCTTGGAACCGCATATCGTATAATCGCCTCTGTGGACACGACCAAGACCCGTGACGCTGAAAAGAACCTAGCGGTTTGATGACAGCGGATGGCGTTCGATGTTTAAATTCGAAACTAAACATGAGAAAACAAATTGTCTGTTGTTTTCACGGAAAAAGTTTGTCTCTAAAGATATATCATGTAAAGAGTCTCATTAATAAGGTACAAATATTGAGTCTAATAATCTCGTCTTGCCGTAATATTGGGCAATTTCATGAGAGCCTAATTAAAGATATTGGGAACTATATGTCCTTTAAACTAAACGTTTTCTCCATAACTATACTTTGAAGTAATCGATGCTTTACAATTTCAATATCCGCAAACACAAACCACCAAAAAGGAGCATCATAACAAAACCAGCACCCTCACGGTTCACGAACCCCTCATTATGGTAATATTGTTATTATATTGTTCTGTTGCCTATTTGAAAAATTGCATAACACAACCGATTGACACTCACCAGCTGAATTATAGTCCCGGTTGTGGCGTAATTGGTCTCAACTCACGGTTTCTGTGTATGAACGTGGCTTTAGGATACGGATCATGGCCGGCCGTGAGAATGACGCTCAGGAATTTTTAGGTTATGATGGGTGAAGTCTGTGTTGAACAACCGTTGAGACCATGTTGGCTCTGCTTCTCATTATAGAGGATTCGTTTTAAAGGATTACTGTTATTGAATTATTGTTTTTGCTGAATTGCGTTTTCTTAAATTTTGACAGAGATCTTGCGTGGTATGAAACGTTAGAGAGTCAAAAACTTGAATTAAACGTAGAGAGGATCAATAACAACATAGCGTCACACCTTTTCCTAAATGGAGTGGCTGATATACAGTTATATACAATCTGACAAGCTGGCATGCTCTATACGCTGACGTCTCGATGCTGCAAATGTTTTGAGATCCATCGCTGCCCTGACGGTTATTTGTAGTATATATACAGTGGAATTCATTTATTACGACCTTGGTTGTAGCGACCATTTACCTATAGCGACGTTAAATCTAAGTCCCTTGAATTTAAAGCATACTTTAGTACAAAATTCATGTGGCTATGGCGACTTTGGATGTAACGCCGAGTTCGGGTGTAGCGACTGTTTTTAATGAATCATTTGTAACAAATTCCTAGAAATCCCATGCAGATATTGCGACCGGAGTCGGCCGCCAAAGACACAAAGATTTTTTTCTTTCACAAACATTTCTTATCTTTTGTTTACATCCATTGCACACAGATGGTCAGCAAGTGTGGAGACCTTTACCTTTTGTTTATAGATATCAACTAAGTAGGTAAGGGAAGCGTGTACGTTTCGGAGCTTTATATATTAAAATAAATTGAAGCAAACTAATATTACACATTTTTTTAAATGTACCGGTGAATAACTATGTGCAAATATTTTCAATAATAAATGAATATAAACTACACATGTGTACGTGTCTGTATCTCTTTACCTTTGCCTGTAACGACTTCCGGATATAACGACGAAATAGAAATAGAGTGGTCCCTTCATTGTCGTTATACCCGAATTCCACTAGTTATAATATGATAATGTAGCCCATTAATATCCCCACCGAGGGGTAAGTGCCTTTATCCAGATACGAGTAAGATTGAGCCATACTCCACCACCCTGGCTCAGTGCGGGTCGACGGAGGGTGTCGGGCAAGTTGCCAACCCGACTCTCTGATGTTTTCGACCTGCATTTCTTCCAGCAAACCAAGACATTAATGGAAATATTATTATATAAGGTAGGTAGGCAGTGCATAATAACTAGTATCTACTAAATAAGTACCGAAATATACTACATATACTTTACATATAAATATATACAATAACTTTTACGAAAGAGAGAGGTAGTGCTCTTTAATACGCCTTTTACTTCAGATTTCCGTGGAGGGAGCACTCAAATGAGTCGAATGACAATTTCCTGACGTCATGCACACGTGGGGCTAATTTATCTTGTGAAACAAAAAGCGTCGGGCGCTCGATGTATGAAAGATATGGAACAAAGCGTCCGACGCTTTTTTTTCACAATAATAATAGTATTTTTTATTCATTATTGTTTTAAGGTTATATTAAAAAATATTTTTAACTTTTTAGTTCGAAGTGCTTTAAAAGCGTGTTTTATAGTTTTTTTAAACTATATTTATTTTTCATTTTTAGTCCGAGTTTAGTTCGATTCACTTGCTCTCACACAGAGGTTGTGTGAGAAATTAATTAATCCTGGCGATCCTAATCAGGATAATGAGATAAACTTATGAAATTATTACATTGCCGCTGATTCTTGATAAGTTTACAAAGTTTCAATGAAATCTGTCCGTTTAAAGTGGGTAAAAATCAAGTCCAAATTACATACAAACATACAGGTGAAGCTAATAAAAGCGTGTTAAAAACTATTAATCCATTCTCGAGCACGAGAACTAGCCAGAAAAACAGATACTGGAAATTTGTGACATAGAATATTATCGAAAAGCTTTATGCAAAAACTAGAAAATGTGGAGGAAATAGGAATACAAAGGGTTATGGAAAAACTTATCATAGAAGTCTAAGATACCAGTAGCGAAGATTTCGTAAGTGTTTCTAGCGACGATAGTATAGGTTCATTTGATTTTGATTGTGATAAATAAAATATAAGTTGAAATTAAAAAGGTGATTGATGATGTTTAACCTTCATTTTCATGTGACTCTCGACATCGACTACAGCACTAAAATGGGCCATCCCAACTTGACTTGGACAGTACATGTGTAGGCAGTTCTTCATCCTATTGGATAATACCAAAGGATAAGCCTAACTATTGGTAGGTAATACATAGTAAATTTTACCAGGGCTCAACACTGGAGCTATATGTAGATAAGAATGAAGGTTTCCCCACGATATTTTTAAACTTCAAGATTAGACCCATTTTCATACTGTTACCATATAAGCAATTCGTAGGTAGATTAGAGTATATTGTGTCTTTACAACTATAGATATATTCAGTAAAGAAGCAATGAATGGCTTCGCATAATGCAATGATTGCGAAAAATTGCATGATTGATGAAAGAATTCATACAATAATTTACAACAAAGAATACCTATGCATGAAGCCAATGTTACTTATGTCGTTGATAAGTCACCGAAAACCCCATACTGAAGTTGAAAAATGCGTCATGTTTAAAAATAATATTCACTAACCGCCTTATGCACAAACGTCTAATAAACCTATTTTAACTATAATGCCGTTATAATTCGTTTGTCTTTTTTGTCACTTTGAAATTTGTGTTTTTGAGAAAAGGACAAAACACATTTTAGTTATCATAGGTTTGATAATTTTTATGAATAAGGAGGTAAGTTTTGCAGTATACATGCCATGCTATGGGTTGTTTGATACAAAGACTAGGATCGATATTTTGGTTTATGGTTTGAAAGATTGCCGGAAAAAAATAGGCACTTTTCGTTTTCCAAACCACGACTAATGCAGTTATTCACTTCTAAAGTTTGTCGTCGTCGATTTTTATTTTATTTTCATTGCAGTTATCTTTTGAGTTTGCTGTCGCTACAAAATAGGACATAGATTTCAGAATTCCGCTGTTAAGTTCCTCTCGTTTTCATTCTCTTTACATCAACATACGTGAAGACACGTATACCCTTGCCTGTTTTCTTAACGGCATCTATACCTTATCAATGTCTAGTCTCCCATGACGGTGTCGTGATGATATCTGGCACTTATCCCATAGTTAGCCAGGTGCACCAACTGACAAGTGACCCGTTACTGGTCTTCTTCCGGTCTTTGATTGTCAATGTCAAAGCGGTTTTAGGGTTCCGTAATCGCTAGCATGGGCCATACTTGTGACTTGGTTGTGACGTGTAGTTTTGTAGTTTTTATTATTTACCTACTCAATGTTAATGAGGTCCAGTCAATGAGAAAGGACATATTATTTGTATCGCGTGTCAATTAAAATGATGAAAGCCGAGATGATTTTAAGTTACTCAGGTTTGGGGATATCTTCGGATATCGTTGTACAAATTATGCAACTAGAAAGAGTCTGCACCAGACTGCTCTTACTAGCAATATAATCCTATCCTGCCTACGTTTTCTGGAAAAAATCTCTGTGTAGAGATAATATTTCCGTAAAATAAAGTACATTGAAACAGAACAGTACTACATTAGACATGATGTCACAAAAAACAACATAACTACACATTTATATTGATAACACCCATTTGTTGTAATTCAGTTAAACTATTTGTATTCCTTTACGGGACCCACTTCAACCAAAAGACATCGTGCTTGATTGCGTGTTTGCCGAAAACCATTTTCACACTCAGAACCAAAATTAGACGATGATGAGTTTTTAATATTACCCTTTATGATGATACTTACTAATATCTATAATTTTAGTATTTGACTGCTTTTAGATTGAGTTGAAACAAAAATCTATGGGAATAACATATTCTTTGTAACAAGAATGATGTTATTTACTTAACTGAATTTGAGTGTGAAAGATAAATCATAATCATTGCTTACGAACATGGGTTCCAAATGAGGGCAATACATCTCTGGAACGCGCTTCCCTGCGCGTCAAGGAGAGTCCATCTCTCTTTATCTTCAACAATCGTCTGAAGGAGTATGTTATCTTTCTCTTTCGTAAACTTAGGGTTTTAAATGTATTATTGTTTATTTATAATATGTATTTTAAATACGGTATTTTTATAATTCTATGAAGTCTTGTAATACCAATAAGTAAATGCACAAATATTAGCTCAGTCATATTGTTTTCTATTGTTGATTGCTTGATTTCGCTTCGATTTTACCCCCTTCAAAAATATAAAATATAATCAGTAGCAATAACTTTTCAGCACATTCCAATAAAACCCAACAACCCTTTCCTCCGAGTTTACTCAAACAATGTACCTTGGTGCATTATCTGGTGGATATTAAAGGGAAATGTCTGCGGGGATGCGCGCGCACCGACGAATCAGATAGATCTGTATCCGACCTCACGGAGCGGTGATCGCGTTTGAATAGTATGGACATACCAACGCGCTGTCCACTGAACAGAGAACAAGACGGAGACACGACAGGACATGCCACGCTTGGGTACCAAATTATTCAAGTATGATTTTATAGAACAAGAACATGCCGTGCAATCGTGGTCTATGTATTGTCAGTGAACATCGCGCCTAAGGCCCTAAAGATAGAAGTTAATATGGATTTGTTAAAGTCAATTCGAGAATATTGCGTTGTATCTGTCGGGCCTAATGTTACTTCATATCTATATAGCTACGGAGATAAGAATATCTCCGTAGCTATATAGATATGAAGGACAGGACAGGAAGAATCCTGTCACGCAAAATGCGGTATTGAATAACTGACGCTACTGTGCCTCAGTCTTCCCTTACGGGAAAAGACATGACGCTGTTTGAGTGTTTTGAATTTATATTTTTTTTGCACTTGATATTGTTATATTCTCTTCTAATTCTTTATAATAGTGGCGCTCTAACCTTTTAAGGTTAATATTTGCAGTGTAAAGTGTACTTGAAAGATCACAATTAGGTCAAATTATTTCTCGAGAACCTGTAAATTAACTTGAGAATAATTTGTTGCTAGTTGGTACCATCCAGGGAGGAATTGCAGAAATGTGGGATCCAAGTATTTCCTGTAGACGTGAACAACTGCCTCATTCAGTAATATTGTTAGTTTAGTAGCTCTGCGTACCATCCGGTTAGAACTTAAATCTAAAATTGTTATAGTTTACTGAAAAGTACGATGAGTACGATTGAATTACTAGCGAATTTATAATAAGCTAGATGTCGAGAGGTCCCGGGTTCGATGCCCGGCTGGGGATAAAGAAAAATAAACAATCCCCAGGTCTTGGATGTTAATATGGGTGTGACGTCGCTGTTTCTAGTTCCCACGACACAGGGTATACCAGTGGGGGGCCAGAAGCAATGTATTGGCCTGTATGTAAATGTTTATGTTTATGTTTATATATAACCTACGAAACAATTTTTTAATATCTACTAAAACATGAAAATAATGACAATGTTTCCATTAAAAAAGATTTCCAGAAATACTGGAGCCAATCAAATATACATTGGACTGGCTGTGGATTGCTGTTTATTAAAATATAGAATTGGTCACATCCATACCAATCTTTCACTCATAGTGTTGCGTGGGCGTGGATACTTGTGTCTGTCGCACGACTCCCGCGCAGCTCCCATTGAGACGAGTGTTGATACCATCGTGTGCCAAATGGGCGACATCCGCTCCAGTCGGGTTCAGCTATACCGGGGATTTGAACCAGAGACCTCTCGTTTCACATACTTCCGTAGTAAGAGAGAGCTCCCAGGTTCCAATCTCGGGAGGTATAGAAAAAAACCTCTTACGCTTGGACGTCTATATGTTTCAGGTTCCCACTGGTAAACAATGAAACGAATTACTAATGGGTAGTCCTTTTCCAGAGTTAATCGTTTGTGACTCGATTCCACGATTACCAATTACCAATCAGTTTACAATATATGCGTGTGCAAAGCGCCTTATACAGGCTAAATTGGTACCTGGAAATTCACCATAATATATAAATAAAGATATTGAATTACAAAACTAAGTATAATAAGCATATTAAAGTATGTGGGTAATTCTCAAGGTGTTAAAGCTAACTAACTAACGAACTCAACTGATAGCTTGAAATCCGACAGCTCTAATGAGTAACTAAAATCCACAACAAATTCAACGCAGTATAGTGTCAAATGTATTGGCGTGTTGCAGTGTACGAGTTGGTTGCGCCGCTTCTTCTCCGCTGCCGTAACACGTTCCGAAGTGGTAGTAGTTTTTGCATTATATAGATTCAAATGACGTTCAAAAAGTGTTCGTAAGAATCTTTTTTGAAATAAATATGACCTTTGAAATGGTCGTTTAGAGTTTGGGAAAATTGCCACATTTCCACAGTTTTCGGTCGATTTAGTTCAAACCCCTCTGGAATCAGACAATTAGTATTATTTAAAGTGCAGAACAAGGTGCGTGGTCTTCGACGCGCGTGCGCATTTGTCAGCTCGAGTCGGGATTATTTGTCAACGGATTACCCGCGGCCAGACAATGGGACGAGAGAGTACGCGCTGGACGAATGTGTGTGATAGCACAGATAAAACAATATGTAATGGTTATAACTAAGATTTAGTCAATTTCTTGGAGACTTTTAGGGCCCGCTTCCAGTTGTCCCGATAGGCCCTATTGAATAGATAAATCATAAATGTTGTATGTTAAATTACTTATAAATCTCTCAGTTTTTTAAATCAAAACGTAGCGTCTCGTATTTTTGCATACGGGGTGACAGAGGCACAATTAAGTTTTTATTCACATTAATTAGATTAATTGCGATTGAGCCACCCTGTCTCGGAATATGATGTCAGTATTAAATTATTATCTAAATTTGGGCGAACTGTTTGTCAAACCCACTATGGAAAAAAACATATAATATGTGTTGTCAATTTTTCAGGATACCTATGTATTATAATGGCATTTTTTCCGACGTGGACTTGGGGAAACACAAAAAAAAAGCATTTATCACTCTGCAATCGATGGCGGAATGACCTGTAGTTCTATTATGACGACGATCTTTCTGGAGATGCGGTTGTCTGCCTACCATGCGAGAGGTCCCGGATTCGATCCCCGGCGGGGGATGAAGAAAAAAAAAACAATCCCCAGGTCTTGGATGCTTATATGTGTGTGACATCGCTGTTTCTGATTCCCACAGGGTATCCTAGTGTAGGGCAAGAGGCAATGTATGTGACTAGGAATTTCAATCGTTTTCGAAAAATTTACCACGCAGGACATCGCATAAATAAGCAAAGTCACGATATAAGGACACTGGACAAGTTCCTACCGGAGGCTGCAAGACAAGCTCCGGCCGGATTCAGCGGGGACAGCACAAGACAAGTTTAAGTGCTCTGAGAATAGTAGATTCAGCGGGGGCAGCAAGACAAGTTTAAGTGCTCTGAGAATAGTTGATTCAGCGGGGGCAGCACAAGACAAGTTTAAGTGCTCTGAGAATAGTAGATTCAGCGGGGGCAGCACAAGACAAGTTTAAGTGCTCTGAGAATAGTAGATTCAGCGGGGGCAGCACAAGACAAGTTTAAGTGATCTGAGAATAGTAGATTCAGCGGGGGCAGCACAAGACAAGTTTAAGTGCTCTGAGAATAGTAGATTCAGCGGGGGCAGCACAAGACAAGTTTAAGTGCTCTGAGAATAGTAGATTCAACGGGGGCAGCACAAGACAAGTTTAAGTGCTCTGAGAATAGTAGATTCAGCGGGGGCAGCACAAGACAAGTTTAAGTGCTCTGAGAATAGTAGATTCAGCGGGGGCAGCACAAGACATGGTGCTCTGAGAATAGTAGATTCAGCGGGGGCAGCACAAGACAAGGTGCTCTGAGAATAGTAGATTCAGCGGGGGCAGCACAAGACAAAGTGCTCTGCGAATAGTAGATTCAGCGGGGACAGCAAAAGACAAGGTGCTCTGAGAATAGTAGATTCAGCGGGGGCAGCACAAGACAAGGTGCTCTGAGAATAGTAGATTCAGCGGGGGCAGCACAAGACAAAGTGCTCTGCGAATAGTAGATTCAGCGGGGACAGCAAAAGACAAGGTGCTCTGAGAATAGTAGATTCAGCGGGGGCAGCACAAGACAAGTTTAAGTGCTCTGAGAATAGTAGATTCAGCGGGGGCAGCACAAGACAAGTTTAAGTGCTCTGAGAATAGTAGATTCAGCCGGAGGCAGCACAAGACAAGTTTAAGTGCTCTGAGAATAGTAGATTCAGCGGGGGCAGCACAAGACAAGTTTAAGTGCTCTGAGAATTGTAGATTCAGCGGGGGCAGCACAAGACATGTTTAAGTGCTCTGAGAATAGTAGATTCAGCGGGGGCAGCACAAGACAAGTTTAAGTGCTCTGAGAATAGTAGATTCAGCGGGGGCAGCACAAGACAAGTTTAAGTGCTCTGAGAATAGTAGATTCAGCGGGGGCAGCACAAGACAAGTTTAAGTGCTCTGAGAATAGTAGATTCAGCGGGGGCAGCACAAGACAAGTTTAAGTGCTCTGAGAATAGTAGATTCAGCGGGGGCAGCACAAGACAAGTTTAAGTGCTCTGAGAATAGTAGATTCAGCGGGGGCAGCACAAGACAAGTTTAAGTGCGCTGAGAATAGTAGATTCAGCGGGGGCAGCACAAGACAAGTTTAAGTGCTCTAAGAATAGTAGATTCAGCTGGGGCAGCACAAGACAAGTTTAAGTGCTCTGAGAATAGTAGATTCAGCGGGGGCAAGAGTAAATTCCATGTAAACAATAGAAAAGACCAAGTAGTTATGAATAGATTAAGAATAGGTCATTGTAATGTTACTCATTTGTATCTGATAACTAAGGAACCTAAGAAAAAATGTCTAAGGTGTAGTAGTGATTTATCTGTCAAACACTTGTTTATTGATTGTCCAATGTATAACACAGAACGATTAACTGTTAATCTTCCTAATAATCTGAAGGATTGTTTAAATAATTCAAAAATATCTGTTAAATTTCTCAAGCTTATCAACTACTACGACTTGATTTAATATTGTATCCCTATAGTGGTCGCTAATGACCTTAGCTGTTTGAACGACCTTAAATAAATAAATTAAAAAAAAAAAAAAGTTTAAGTGCGCTGAGAATAGTAGATTTCCTAAGAGTTCGCAAAGGCTTATATTTACGAACCGAGAAGTTTACAGCTTGAGCTGAAGGCTAGGTCGTAGAGAGGTTTGTAAAGAAGCCTTTTCGATCGAGTTAGGACTATAATTATTCCGCCTGAGATCCCAAAATCGGCGAAGTTGCTATTTTGAGGTTAGAATGCGGAATAGGAGGATTGTTTAATTCCTAACAGTAAACATATTTAAATTTTGCTGAATGGCCCCGTGAAATGAAAGAGTTGTTAATAAATAAATTATGCCTTTTTAAGACCATATTATATAGTTTACTGAGTCATAAATGTATGACTGTATAAGATTTTTATAACAATGGTTAAAAAAAACTTATTTCTTGGCAGAATGCGCAGAAACTATAATATCGCTTTTGTGAATAATAAAATTTATTCATTTAGTTTTTACACACTTTTCATTTCTTTAAAACTCTAAAACTCCGCTTTTCGGGACACCCCGGGGCCGCGGGGAGGTGGGAAGGTACATACATTTTAACTTCGTACTAAGTCACGATAGATAAAAGAATTTCTAGAATTGTTGTACTAATTGTATCTTTAAAATATACTCGCAGAAGTTCGCATCACAGTTGGTAGAACGTACAGCAAACAGTTTTCCCGCGGCCACCCTAGCTGTGAGGTCACCGGCGAGATAACACTTATTCAGATAACTCCGATTAATCGAAGAGCGGCCGAGACAGTGAGATATGTTTGACAAGGAATGATACTCGCGCACACATGGGTACAGCTTGTGTGTGCTGTGCGAATGTCTTGGGAAGATGCTAACTATATGTACAGTTCCATTTTCAAATTAAACTCCCTCCATTCCTGGATCTAATAACAGTGAAACTATAAATTTAGGAGTATTTGCTCTGCAACCGTCGCTACACATTAAACAATAGACGAAAAGCTAAATCCATGATAAAACACTCCTTCGCACTTTGGAGCGCGATAGCCGCGCGACTGCCGCGCTACTGCTGCATTGCCCAGAAGCAGCTGATATCCATATTAATGATAGCAGCGCGGCAATCGCCACGTAAGGATTGGGCATAAGTGGCCGCCCCGAATTCCCAATCCTTATTTAACAAATGACAATTCCTTAAATAAAAGCATGACGTTTCCCGTTGGAATCCATTTTCGAAATGAAGTAAGCATAAAAAATAAAATTACAATTGCAGTGTAAGGCATAAAAATTTGTATGGAGTTGCCAAAGTGTACTGAAGGTTATAAAATTACAATTGCAGTGTAAGGCATAAAAATTTGTATGGAGTTGCCAAAGTGTACTGAAGGTTAGTCTTATTAATCCTTATAGCTAGTCGCCCTCAGATTATAAATTTTAGTCAAAAACCGGCTGCACCAATAACAACTCAAATTTTGACGGACACTCAGCGTCATGCTTTCACTTCTCTTGGTCGGCAAATATGACTTAAGCGGCATTTTTGTGAGCACCAGACTTTGCATTAGGCGATCAGACGTTTACCTTTTAGAAGTCCCGCTACTCTTCATTGACAACAGATTCTTTATTCTATTGACGATCAAACATAAATGATTTAAATTTATAAAATTACATCACCATCACACGAGATAAGTAAATGGTAAAGCCAGAAGAATAAATCAGCCTCATTTAGTGAGTATCAGAAAACAAAAGCATTCTTTATTACAATCTTGAGAGGAATTGACAGATCTATTTTTCTTTTCATTAGAGTTTATTTTTTATCAAATTGAAGATTTCTATTCGGCCAGTATTGTTTGAGGTCGCGGCTGAAGTTACCGTTGTATTGTTTATGTATATGTTGTTTTAGTACATGCATATTATGTGTTATTAACGTTATAATTATTGAATTGTAAGGCTGGCTATTACCCAACACATAATGCGATGTTCAAAACGACATCTCATAACCTGACCTTTAAACAAAACTACTAAATTAACTGGAGATTATATTCTAATGCGAACTTAATTTAAACACTAACAACACTAATAAATCTTCAAATTGCTCATAAACAGAAATCACGATCTCATTACGGGCCCACTGTTTGTAGGTAGCAAAACACAATGGTAATATTGTAATTCTAACTATGCTTAGTGAACTGTGCGGTTAATAGTAGGTGAGCTCGTAAAACTTGTATGCAATTTTACTTTAAAATTAAGTATGGTTTGAATTATTCTGAAACTGGCAAACCACATCAAAGTCTGCCAGAAAAGCTTAGGCACCCCGACAGCAGAACTTAGAATTGAATCTTCAGCTTACTTTTAGGGGAATGGAATTTCAAGTCAAGTTAAGTAAGATAAAAAGGACTTAGCCTTTGTATAGAGGACTAATAGAGAGATAACTTAATTTGTTTTTAACGATTGAATAAATGACAAGTACAACAATTAGTATTTTGAAACCGGCCATTAATAAAGCTTGTAAAGTTGAGTATTTTTAGCCGGAACTTATGGAAGTAGCGTACTAGTGTCCTTTCGCTTAGACGCGAGCGTCATTGCTTAGTTTATGATTAGGGAAAAAAATGATTAGTTACACTTTAATTAAAAGTGTTTAAATCGTCAAATCCCGAATAACCTCTCTTATAATTTATGGCTGTTATGAATGAGCTAGATAAGAGATCGCGCGTCGGCGCATGCGCCGATCGCAGGAATCTCACGCCCACGGTCGGTATGACTAAACTCGCGCTCATTCATGGCATTTCTTGAGGTTGTATGTAAATTTTGTTTTCTATACCTAGTTTTTTTTTACTTTCGGGTGGACGATAACAAAGAATGCAATTTGCCGAAATCGACTGTCAAACATTTAAAAACAAGTACTCATCGTACAGTCAAACATCGGCCTTATCCCCACACTAGGACTATTTGTATAAGGGAACATATATTCGTAACTAAATACACAGAATAGTTGGAGGTGATTCTAATATTTTGAGGCAAAAATTAGAGCCTAAAGTGGATACAAATCAGGATAAACAGACAGGAGCTGAAATAGGATATCAAACAAAACGTAAATTTCATCGCAACCATGAATTCAACCCTTCCTTTTAAATACTCCATTCAGTAACAAACAATAGATGCGCATACGCCTACCTTGACTACTTCTAGATTGACGTGCAAATTCTATTACATAGTATGAAATAACATGCACCTAGTTCTCACAAGCACCATTATCTGCGATACTATGAGAAAATCGTGAGCCAGCATGTTAGAGTAGTCATTCATTCAGTCGTTTAGTACACGATTTAATTGGGTGTATATGCTGAATAATTATTATGTTTTAATAATAAACTAGATAATTTAACCTTTGATTGGAAATAGATCTGTGGTGATGTAATTTTGCTACTTCATTTAGTTTCTTGTTACAGGACATGAAGAAAGCAGCTGGCTATCAATACCTTGAACATTATAGAACCCTATGTCCTATAATGTTTTCTCATATAGGACTTTAAACATATATTTCTAATATTTAGGGTTAAATCAGGAAAAGTAAAAAGTTATAACAAAGGGTAAATGGTATGTGAATGCAAATCAGACATAATACAATTACATGTGTACCAATAAATACTTTTATACTTACTTACTATAGATTGGCAACTTCAGAGGTGTCGAGCTGTGCTTCTCAAGAGAAACGTGCTGGGTTCAAATCCCGAGTAGGGAGGTAAAAAAAACCCCCAGGTCTTAGATGTTTACATGTTTGTGATGTAGCTGTTTCTAGCTCCCACAACACGAAATATCCTAGTCTGGGCCAGAAGGAATGTATGTGCTTTTATATAAATGTTAATATTTTGTTAGTAACTACACTTCATAACTATTTCACTTAATAACGCCAACTTAAACTATAACAATCCCTCGCAATCACAATATCAAATCAAACAATCTTACTCAAGCGCCACCCACTCTTACCAACAAACAAAAAATTAAACTAACACAAACAAAACGAACGCTTAAATCGTGTACCAATTAAACGATTACTTAAGTCCGACCTTCGTCATTGACTCGAGAATACGGTATTAATTATTTCTATTGTGAATTATTTGATGAAAAGAACACGTGTTGGACGCGCTTGTCAGACTTATTTAGTGATGATTGTGGTATGTCGATACTTGATGAGCTTATCGTAAAATAAATTAGATTCTCTATGTTATGTTTGCCCGTTCGACATTGATAACAGCCTACCACAAATGCTTATGAGTTGTAGAGGTATAATCAAAACGGTGCTTTATTGATTTACCATTTTGTCTGGTTCGTATAGAGCCAGAGTTGTGAAGCGGATCTCGATCTGCGTTCAATGCGAGCCTAAACGTTTACCCAAAATGTTATAATTAAAGATAGGAAAACCCTAAATTATGACCATAACGGTACGTAAAACTATTGAATTATTGACCACAATTTCTCAAACAAATCTGACGACCCGAATGACCGAGTCGGCAGTGACCCTGCCTACGAAGCCAAGGGCCCCGGGTTCAAGTCCCGGTGGGGGCAAATATTTGCTTGATGAGAACGGATGTTTGTACCCTTGATTTGCTTGATGATTGGTTGTTTATCTATCTATTTATAATATTTATCCATATAAGTATGTGTATCGTTGTCTAGTACCCAAGATACAGGGAATCCTAGTTCGGGGCTAGATCAATATGTGTAAATAGTGTCCAAGGTGGTATTAATATAAATTTCCTAGTTGATTTTCCACCAACATTCCTTATGCCTTATCGATGATTTAAGAACTTTCTCCCATCCCTAAATAACCCTAAATGCTTAAAGAACACTTAAAAAGGTACTCAAACGTCTCGACCTGAGCTTTTGACTCACAGTGGGCGCGCTGCAAGTGTGGGTCTTGTAGACCTTAGTAATTACTTTCCAATGTGTACAACACAGTCTCAATATCTGTGCACCTGGGTGCGTGACGTCATTGCGGCGCTCTAGAGTGATTGTGTTCCAGCGACGTGCACAAATATTGTAACCGAGTTGCAGAAAAAGGCTTAAGTAATCCAAGGATGTACTGATTAGTTACTAATGAGGTTCTTTTGGCGATCACATGTGTGGGTGGACTCTGTTTAGTGAGAAGTGTGTTGGTTTGTTAATTCAGTTTGCGTTTGTATATGGTGTTATTATGAGGAAATCGCGAAGATATGTAAGAAAACGATTGGGTAACAGGTGGAGATTTTTTCTAATTTTGGGTTTGAGTACCACATATGACCACCAATAATTCAACTATCAAACTTTTGATATATATATATATTATGGCTGCGGCGACGAGCTATTCCCCTGACACGGAGTGTGGATATCTGGCAACGTGCCTTCGCCACTCGGTTTGGGAATAAATACGTTCTTAATTATGTGTGGATACCAGATCCGAAAAACAATTCACATTAACAACACATGTGTCCTCACATCATCTCTCCAAGCCATCGAAAAGCAAACCGGATAATGATGTAAATAATGATAAAGCAGGGATTGTTTTATCTGCATAGCCAATGCGCTGGGTTACTAAATATTTCATGGAGCAGACACCTGGCGCGGCTCGGACGACCTCAGACGGCCCGTTGGTCATTAGTGAAGACTATTGTGGGGGGGGCCTTCCGTACCGGTCATGCGATTCGTAACTCAGCCTTCGCTAATTCAACATAACATAACATATCCAATTCAATTCAATTGATGATGATGATGTTCCGACCGACTTCGGTCGAAAGGTATGAGCCAAAGCCCTCCCTCAGGTCTTTTGGAGGCTGTTTCTCTGAGAAGACTCGAAGCCGCACTTCTTCATGTGCCGCTTCAGCACATCTTTGTACCTGAGGAGTTGTCCGCTAACTCTTGCCCTCCTCAAGCTCGGAATTGAAGATATACTTAGCAACCCTCTGCTCCGCCATCCTTGACACATGTCGGCACCACCGAAGCAGTCTATTAGAGAGGTTCGAATCCATTGCATTTATTTACTGATTCAGCACAGATACACATTAATATAAAAGGACAAACAACAATAAAACTAGCTTATAGTATAAGCACAGTATAATAAAAAGTAAAGAATGACATTTAAAAGTACCCACAGAAGTTGTGAGTGGTTTTGCTGCCATGTGCACGCGCCGCAATAGCAAAAGGGCTTACACTCAGCATGTGCCACGAGCAGGCTTGTCACGCTGATTTTCAGCCCAGACCCAGAAAATAGTTTAGTTTAAAAAGTTCATAGATATCACCAGGTGGCCAGTGGGAAAAAAACTAAAGTTAAACAAAATCAAACAGCTATATTGCCGTCGAGAAATGAATTGAGAAAAAGAATTTCCAAGAATTCATAATAAATTTTTGGGTTAAAGCATAATGTCGAGTCATATACAAATATTTAATAATAAAAAATTAAAAATGCTACAAAATAATCCCAGGTCTTGGATTTATTTGTGTCTGTTTCTGGTGTCGCTGTTTCTGGTACCCACGACACAGAGTATCCTAGTGTGGGGCCAAAGGCAATGTTTGTGCCTGAACATTGTTCACGTTTATATTATTATTTTGTACCATTTACAACCGATTTCTTAAATCTGAAACTTTTCTTTAATAATACTTTGTTGATGTAATGTTAAAGAATTATTTTCCTCTCAAAGTTAATGATATGCAATTATACCTAAGCTAACCAGTAAAGAATAACCCACAGTAATAACTGGTCCCATACATGCGCAAGCGCAAGCCAATAGCAATTAACGTAGAAACCTATCCAAGATCTGCACTATGGCTTTATTTCAGTATTTTGTTTATAGTACATATATACATATTAATTAATTTAAATACGGGTTGGAAGAAACATATATTTAAGCCTATTAAAAAATACTTTTTATTTTAATTTTAACACATACATAGCGTCACACCTGTTCCTATACAGGATGGATATTACCAATATCGGATCCAAGTGAGACTGGTCTCCACTATAGTATTATAAATATTAGCAGAATTTAACACTGGATGCATAAAAGCTCGCGTGCCCATCACAAATCGGCCTGCCCGGGTCGTGAACCTGCGACCTTGCGTTCGCAACACGTTGCGAATATAGCCAATGTAGTGTTATAATAATGCATTGCTTTATTGTAGCCATAGTAAATACCAGTTATAGGGTCGATTGGTTGAGGTTCTGCTTTTAATAACGGTCAAAGGCCTTGGCTGGACGAGGCGTTTGATCGTTAATATTATTTTTTTCCTTCAATTCTTCATTAATGTCTAATAAAAAAATAAATTTTCCAATAGGTTTTGTTTTGAAAGTTGTTCAATGCTATCTGCTGACCCAAGATATGAATATAAAAGTGATATCTAGAATCAATTTATGTTTTTATTACATACTTAAAATTCTTAATTGTATATTTAAGTTTTCGTTCAGAATCCAAAATGTGTTCTGAAGGCGTCTAACACCCTTCAGACTTAAATTTGATTGCGATCCGGATTGATGGCAGAGTTAGAGAATCGAGATCCTGGTAACTTAATGCAATCGAAATTATATTCAACATCTGAGATATCTGCGAAAATTTTAAACTATATATATGTCGCCGTAAGATTGTCAAAACCATTACTTGATAAACTAACGTTTTTTTTTCTCGTTAGTTGGTCAACTATCGACAGTAAACTGTAACGTACTGCTTACTATATGAAGCGGTAGTTGATAAACTAACGGTTAAAACCGTTAAATTGTAAACTGCTTTAAACTTGAATTGCAAACGAAATACTAGGACATACACTGCGGTAGCTTAGGTGAACATAGGTTGGTTGTTAGGTTGACATGCAAGGACAAAAGAAACGTAAATTATAAACCCTGTCGGTCTATTTTACTATTTGTCGATAGTTGATCAACTAACGCGTTAGTTTATCAACTAACAATCTTACGGTGACATATGCGTATAAACATAAACTGCAGCCAAAGATGCTGTTTTTTTTTTTAATTCCGTGGCAATGGAAATAAACATTCTGTGAAAAGTTCATCTTTCTACCTATTATAAATGTAGTCTATTCATTTCCCCAGCGAGGGGCACAGGCCTTCATCCGAATACGAGTAAGATTAAGCCATTCTCCACCACACTGGCTCAGTGCGGGTAGGTGGAGAGGTTTTACGATAGTAGCCGGGACCTACAGCTTAACGTGTCATCCAAAACACTGAACGTCCGATAATGTACTTAAGATAAATTAATTATCTCATTTGTACATAGTCAAGATTTGAACCAGCATCTCCTGTGTGAGAAGCAAGCGTGAAACCCATTAGACCACGGAGCTCTTACGGTTCTCTAACTATTACGGTTCATGAAGTACAGCCCCCATGGGACGGACAGACGGACGGGCGGATTGACAGAGGAAGACTAGTAACAGGGTACCGGCTAAGTGAGACAATAATAATAATAATAATAATAATAATACCTTGGACACTATTTACACACATTGATCTAGCCCCAAACTAGAATTCCCTGTATCTTGGGTACTAGACAACGATACACGTACCTATATAGATAAATATTATACTTAGATAGATAAACAACCATGACTAGGCTACAAACATCCGTTCTCATCAAACAAATACTTGCCCCCACCGGGACTCGAACCCAAGACCCTTGGCTTCGTAGGCAGGGTCACTGCCGACTCGGCCATTGTGGTCGTCCAATGTTCCTCACACTTATCTTTGACTGCAGCTTTCTGTTAAACCCTGTTTACAGCAGCATGTAATTTACACATAAAATATTGCAATGCTACCAATATTGAAGTCTAAATAGCAGGATTCACTCGTACAGGACTACGTAAGTATATGAAACTTCCCGAATTATAACTCACAGCCCAGCATTCCTCACCAGGCTGTATATTTAAAGCTGTAAGCTACGACAATGGCCGCAAGCTTCGTACGCTACATCTATCGTCGCTGAGCTTTATGGAGCTTTAGTAGCGAAAACGTGACTCTGAAATTTGTTATATGTAAATTAGCGATTTGTCCCCAGCTATAGAAACGAGCTTCTCAGGGTATCTTCAGTGGGCTTTTTGAGCTTTTTTAATATGAGGCAAGAAATGTCGTGGTTGAGGTAATGGTCATTTCTTTTTTTTTATGTAGGCTGTTTTGTGGCCTGAGCAAAACCCTCCCTTTCTTAGACCACTGATTCCTGTCCTGTGCTGCTCCCGCCCAGTCTGAGAGTACTTGTCCAGGCCACCCGCCATCGACGTCTCGACCTACCCCTACGCCACCAGAGTCCGTCGCTTGGCACCCATTCGGTGGCAAGTTTCATCCACTTCTGGGGGTGTCCGGCCCGGTCTCATTTTGGGCTGCTGGTCTTGGCGTCAGCTATGTCAGTGATGGAACGTAGCGTCTTGTTCCTAACTTTCTAAAAATACTTATATTTTTCAATTCAATTCAATTCAAATCGTTTAGTTGCTTAAATACACGTATACAGGTATAGATGTTATTTATAATACCTAAGTATTTAAATTCCGTTCAGTGTATTTTACCTTATAGTACGGTGTACAAATATTTACAAGTTATCAATTATAATTTAACAATACAGGGGCGATTCGATTTAATTTTACATGTCAGAGGGTGAAAAAATGTAATAATACCTAACAACATACATACAATACAAAAACATACCTAAGTGCCATGTGATTTACATTTTTAATAATTACTTTTGTTGTCTAGAATTTAATAATTTTTATTGTCTTTTATTCGGGCACTTCAGACTATTGCTGTAAAATCAAGTCAACTTAGATTTTACCATTTAATAGAAATGACAGACTAAAAACTATATAAAAGTTTTAGGAATTACAGTAAGAGTTATTAGTGTTTCTCTTTTGGTCATGTTTCTTATTACCGAAGGTTGAAGATTAATTCAGATTGTTCTGGTTCTTTTGGGAAATGGTGTGACGCTATCTAATTAGATACTTGTACAGTCCCGAGTTTGAATCCCGGCTTAGGTAGAAGAAAAAAACTTAGTTCATGGATGATCATTTGTGAGAGACGTTCCTTTTTCTGGTTCACGACAGTGTGGGCCAGAAGCAATATATGTATCAAATAAATAAATGAAAATTAAAAATTAAAATATTTATTGTCTTATAGAAATTGTACTTTTTGTGCCTTTAGCTGTGGGGGTCAGCTAAATCTACTTACTAGGCATACTAGGCATAACCTGTCTCGTGGAGGAAGAGAGGACATTATTTGTAAAAAAAATGACAAATAAATCTAAAAATTAATAAATTAATAATAAAAAAATAAAAAAAATAATGTAAGGTTCTTCTCACATAAGGTTTAAAAAAATATTAAAAATCTAAAATTAATCTTTTTTTTTTTTTATTTATTTATCCATGTTACAATTTGTTTTAATAATGACACATTATTTAATGCTTTCGAAACTGTGTGTGTGTGTTTGTGTTGTGTGTGGGTGTGTTTGTTTGTGTGTGTGGTGTATGTAGCTATGTGTGTATATGCGAACAGTTGGTGATTTTTTATTAATATATACAGAGACTGCTAAAATTTTCTCAGTCGTATTAAAATCTTTACTGTTTAACCAAGTAAGATAACCTTCCTTCACCGTGGGCAGTTTTATGTCGCAGTCTCACTGCGATATTGTAAATGTGCTGGTGGGAGAATACCAGAGATATACCAGCCTCAAAGTTTCCTATATATAATAATATACTTATTTAGAGATATAAGAGCTCCGTGGTCTAATGGGTTTTACGCTTACTTCTCACACAGGAGATGCAGGTTCGAATGCTGTCTTTGTACCAATGAGATTTAATTTATCTTAAGTACATTATCGGATGTTCAGTGTTTCGGATGACACGTTAAGCTGTAGGAAACGGCTCCTATCGCTACGTGGCAGTGGTCGTAAAATCCCTTCATCAACCCGCACTGAGCCAGCGTGATGGAGTACGGCTTAATCTTATTCGCATCCGGGTCAGTGCCTCTCGGTGGGGACATAATTTTTTATTTTATTTATTTATTTGATGTATCAAATCAAGTTAAATACTCAGTATGTACAGTTCATTCACCGTGTCATTTAAGTTATTTTCGTTCTGTAACCTGCATGAACTGCTATTTCGTTTATTCAATGTAATAATAACAATCTGCTTTCAACGAGTAATCAAGACGTTATGAGTGCGTGGTTCGTCCGGATTGTAACTGCGAGTGAATTTAGTGTGAATTGTAAAAGTCCATGATTATTTTCCACTGCATTTAACCTTTGCATATAGGCATAGTATAAACATAAGCTCACCCTAGGATAGTATAAACAGTGACGTCATTGATGTTTTAAAATTTAAATACTAACTGATAAAGTGTAAGACAAGACCACTGCTAAGATTGTATCCACAACCTCGCTTAGAGTAAAAAAAAACAAAAATTAGGTAAAAATAGTACAGAAAAACGGTCAAGTGCGAGTCTTAATCGCGCATGAAGGGTTCCGTACCACCGTTCAATGGAAGCGATGGTGTGGAGTGAATAGTTTGGATTTTACACAGCAAAATATTGTTTACAAAGTTATTGGCGCGGTTACTTTCACACTCCATGTACGTAACCAGGTGCATCCATAAGTTTGTATGTGGTATTGAAAGAATTGTTGTATCGGAGCCCCCTTAAATATTTCTTTTATCCTGTTTTTTAGTATTTGGTGTTATAGCGGCAACATAAATACATAATCTGTGAAAATTTCAACTCTCTAGCTAGCTAGGTTCTTGAGATACAGCCTGGTGACAGACGGACGGACGGACGGACGGACGGACAGCGGAGTCTTAGTAATAGGGTCCCGTTTGGAACCCTTCGGGTACGGAACCCTAAAAATCATCATTCGAAAACAACATTGCCTTAAATGACAAACAATACAGAGATAGAAAGAGTTTTACTCATTATTTTATGGGAAAATTTAAACAAATATTTGTTTAAACATAAATGCTGGCCCTACACTATATATACATATGTGTATATAGGATACCCTGTGTGAGGAAACCAGAAAAAGCGAGGTCTTATATACATAAACATGAACATTTACTTACAGGCAAATACATTGCTTCTGGACCCACATTAGAATACCCCGTGGGAACCAGATACAGTGACGTCACACACATATAAACATCCAAGACCTGGATTTTTTCTCTGTATCCCCAGCCGCGCATCGAACCCGGGTCCTTTCGCATGGTAGACAGAGCCACAAACGCAGTGCCACAGAGGTTGTCAGACATGCATGACCTGGCTTTATTTTTCTTCCACCCCGGCCGGGATTCAAACCCGAGACCAGACCTCCAGACGCTACGCCACAGATGTCATCATGGTGAGGATTCCGAACGACAGCTAACTGTAGTGACCCAATGCGTGCGTCAGATTCGGTGGTCTCATCACTCAAGTTCAGTCACAGTACCTTTCAACAAGCCACAATAATATAGTCATTCCGACACGGCGAAAGTTTCATTTTTAGGGTTCCGTACCCGAAGGAAGCGCGAAGCGGAAGGGACTTTTACGAAGCCTCCGCTGTGTTTATTACTTTTTCTGTTTTGTATATAGAATAGAATAGTCTTCGTGTTAGATTCGCTTTGTTTGCTGGGACAATAACAGCAGAAGTATGTAATTAATTTTATTTATGCTTAGGATTTACATTAATATAAGGGAAATATTAAACTGCACATTAAAAATACTGATTTGCACAGCAACTAAAAGGGCAAAATACTGCGGTAGCTTAGGTGAAGGGTAAAGGGGGTGAGCGAAGCGAAGCCCCCTTTACCCTTCATGTTAGGTTCAACATGTAAGAACAACAAAAAATACTTTAAACATAAACTTATTATATATAACATAAAAAGTGTTTTTTTTTATCCTTTTTTGCTGCGCAAATCAGTATTTTTGATGTGCGATTAAATATTAGCCTTAATATATATGTACTCGTTTATTTCGTTATATTGTTGAACACATAAGTCTAGCCCTGCTCAGCCAGCCTTACCCATCTTAACCTGGTACATCTGGTGAACTGATAAATACATGCTTACTGAGGTAATGCTTCTTCATACGAATTTAAAATATATTCAGAGTAGGACTGTCCCTGATGGTGCAGGGGAGTGCATTCCACAACCGAATGGCCCGAAGTCTTAACCCGTGCTCATGGGCTGCGGTGTTATGCTGTGGGGTAGTGAGCATGGAAATAGCACAAGTTCTCCGAGGCCTGCTGGAAGACGGAAATTTAAAACTGTCTCGAAGGACTCGAACTCGACTCTCGAAGGAAGGAAGGAAATGTTGTGAAGAAATTGAGGATGTGGGAATCCCGGCGAAGACGGATCGGCAGCCACTTCAACTTCTTGCGATGTTGTGATACATAGTCGTATTTGCGCAGCGAGAAAAAGAGATTTTGAGTCGTTTGAGTTTGTTCAGTTCTTCTTTAGCACTGACCCAGCGGACATTAGCATAATCGATGAGGAGTAGAAAGAGAGACTGAGCGAGGTTGATTTGCCACAGTATTGCCCTCAGATAAACGAAACTCTTTGCTTAAATAGATGTAGCGTCAATTTTGGATTGCGCACACTTTCTGTGATGGTTTGGTTTATTTTGGTTTATTGTTGCTCTACAGAATTAGGTAATACTCACCTTGTGTATAGTTTGTCAGACAACAACGAACTCTTCAAATGCATCGAACAGCAGATCTATCATAGTCATAACATAATAAACAAAGATTGAATATTTGAAATCGAAACATTCGAGAATGGTTATTTTAATTACAAAAGTGAACCATCAGTTAGACAAATCATAAAATTGTGTTAGAAAGTTATTCGCCATTTTATTGGCTTTTCACATTGTGCAATCTTAGGAGCCGACATATTCGCCCGCACTGCCAAAACGCTGCGCTCCCACTCTATCACTAGGTCATCCCTCAGGTCCTCAGTTACTATATGACCAAGGTATTTAAAATTCTTTATTGAGTGTATTACCATAAAATTTCATTTAAAGACTGTGTTTATTTCTTTCGTAGTATGTAAATAAATGATCACTTCAACTTTGTTAATCGATAGTATTTAAACAGTGAACATTAATTATCTCTTAGTTAAATACCAGTATTCTAAAATCTTGATAAACAAAGTAGGTAAACTTTCCATATTTCTTGTCGATGGCCGTACTGATATCGATACTTACCCCATCGCTGGTTGTCACTAAAATTGTACGCGTAAGGAATACTACCTGTCCTGTCAAAACTATGTTGGTTCCAGTCATTCAAAGTAAAAAGGTCGTACGAGAAAATAGTGTCTGTATTTTAACTTTTGTTCATGGAAAATGGCCCTTCCTCTATTTACTTATTTACTCTGAGGTATTGCCGCTACAACTACAAGTAATGAGCCACTTACATGTTTTTTAATTGAACGTTCCCTTACCACAGACGTTTTTTGCCTTTGTGTCTTCTAAGATGGTATGAAACCAATCGTGTGCAAGTCCGAATCGCACTTGACCGGTTTTGGATTTTTATTTTCGACTGTTGAAAGAGGAATCATCCTCTTTACTTACGCCCACTTTTCTTTTCGCATGATCCGTACTTTCAGCCAGCTAAAGCGTATTTTGCTCTGACCGGGCAGCATTCAAAATTTGGTGAAAGGAGGTTGTGATTATAAATAAACTACAGTAATTATTTTGAAATGAGCAAATTATTGCCTTGGTTTTAAATACATACAACTTGGTTACAAATAACTGTATTTTCTTTTTGGGAGAAATCGTGTTAAAAGAACCATTTCATATTTTACAGCAATATTTTTTTTTATAAATCATTAAGTTGTTGATATATTTTTTGAGTTCAAAGTTCACTAAAAATCGATGTATGGTTCATTATATAGTATACTGGTTCAGGAAAAACGCCTCTTCCTTGTCCAGATCGTAAAGCAAAGCGACCGATGATTTATTTTACATGAATATTCTTATTAATAATGTCCAATAAATGATTTATAACGAATGTAGGTCGAAATCTGTAATTATGTTTTGATTACTATGTAACATTCGGGCGGTGTAAATTGTACTCGTTTTGTTTTGACCGTTTCAATTAAAAACTATGTCTTTAAAGGTACGATATGTATCGGTCGGTCGTTAATATTTGCAGTTTTATGTTCAAATCTAGTAATGATATAAATATTTTTATCAAGACGAATACATTGATCTGACTCTTGAACACTTTGAAACAAAACATACCGATTTCTTTTATGAATAAAGTTTTATTCCATTTTGAGGTTAAATCAAACTTTTAGAGTATTTTTTCGTTGAAGTCTCAATTCTTAGGTGTTCCATGGGTCCTGAAAACAGATTTTCACAAAACATTTTATGGTCACACAATAGTTGATCAACGTCATTCAGAGAACTTAGAATAAAACTCGTAGATAAATAGTGTTTAGTTAACGACTAGTTTTCTCGCACCAGCAAGTAACACCGCCGCCAACTATACTAGTGTAAACAAATAAAAAATTACATACAGATACATAAATTGCTTCTGGCCCCACACTAGGATTCACTTTGTCGTGGGAACCAGAAACGGCGACGACACGCACATATAAACATCCAAGTCTTGTTTGTTTTTCTTTATCCCCAGCCGGGGACCGAACCCGGGACCTCTGGCATTATAAGCAGAGCCACAACCAAAGCGCCGCAGAAGTCTTCCGGTAGAATAAAACCGAAAACCGCAAAGCTAACTCGGTAAATGGTCCGGCAAAATCAACAGCACAGCAACTGTGTGTTACTTATTTCTGTACATTACTTAGCGGTGCGGAGCTATCCCCGATTTACCGCGAAAACGTCATTTCCAGTTGTAGTGATTTACATGGCGGTTGGGCTGAATGGATTTTGGTTAAGTTTTTAGTGTCTGTTTGGTTTTTAGTGTAGGAGCAAGGTGGTGTTTCAGGGGATTGTCTATTGGTAGTTAAAGTCATCATCAAGTGAAGTCAAAAAGGAAATTAGGTACAAAGCCTTGCATCGTTTTGCAAGTACCTAAAGTAAGCGACAGCCGGCAGCTTGATAATTTAGTATGTACGCCGACCTAACTATTTGTAGGTCTTACTGTAACATAGATACTTTGGTAGATGGTTGTGCTTTCGTGCGTGCCTTGTTTCGTGCGTACCTTCTGTACTGAGTATGAAACAGTAAAGCTGCAAAAGATAATTATTGTCATATTTTAGTTTAAATGCCTTCCCTTCCTTTCTGGCAGAGGGCCAATTATAGCTATTGAAAAATAAAGGTCGGTAGCACCTATTCTCGATGTTCTAGCAAAGTCTGTTTCTCATCCTATATTGACGCTAATGCGGTAGTCTTGTGGCAAGCATGTATGTGCGTACCCTTTTTGCAAAGAGAAGGTCCGACTCTAATGTTATCATTAATCCTACAAAAAACGAGGAGAGATAGTAGGCTGTTTGATGTGTTTGCGGTGGGGCTTATGGCTGGCTATATACCGCGGTTTACTCGATACTCAAAACATGTTGAAATGAAATTTGTCATATCATTATGTATTACCTAACCTACCTAACCGACCAAAAATGAAAACCCTGCTTAGAGCCTAGATTAAGGTTTTTATTTTATGTTAAATTCTGTTGTGTACCTAAATAATAAATAATATTTTAATACCTACTAACATATTAAATTAAGAATTTTGTTATATACTTATAAATCAAATGTAAAATACCTAATTTAATTTGAATAATGTAATACCTACCCACTGTATAACGCAGAATGTAGGTGCTGCGCACAATCCCACGAGGATTATGTAGTATCTTATAGATTGTGAATGTGTTATGTATTTCTTACCTATAATTCAATAAATAATAATAATAATGTGTTTTTCTAAAAAAAAGCTAGTCCTTGTTCAGTAAAATTATTTCAAATGTGATATATATATAGGTAGATAGGTAAAAAATTGAATAGGACTGTCGCTCAAAATCAACTCAGAACAACAAATATTCGTAAGTCCAGTTTAAATGAACAACCAAAATTAATCTATCTCATAACAAGAGCTCAGTGGGTGGTCCATAAAAAAAAACAAATAGTAATCGATTACGTCTAACCTAACAATCGTAACGCGAATGAGTATTGATACAATAAATAATCGATTCGTATAAATCAAACGGTAATTACTAATCCATTGACAGCGAAAAATCGTGTATAAGTAATACTCGATATTTGTTACAATTCATTGAACTCTTTGACCTCTGCGTGTTTGAAATATAGTGTTATTTGAATCGGAACATAATAAGAATTAGAAGAACTATTTGTTATTCGTAATATTGTACGTGTGAATATTATACATGCCTTTCTTTCTTTAGGTTAAGGTTTAATGTATCCTTAATTTTAATTTGGCATAAACATTCGATTGTTTTACTTAAACTGCAGTTATTATTTACGTATACAAAAACAAAAAGAAAATATATGTGCTTATATATATATATATATGATAAATTTATGTTAGTAATATTCAAGATCACAATCAATCAAAATGGTTGTAAAAACTGCGTCGGTTAAAGCGATGGGTATTGTAACATGCTCATCTTTAAAGCGCTATTGCTCTTAAAGTAGACACTTCCTAAATCCAGCGAAAAAACATGTTATGAAGACATCCCTTCCCTTAAATATTGTAGTTTGAAAACATTACATGTCATTGGGAACTACATGAAAAAAAATCATTTAACCTAAAACTTATCAAGAACTATGGATGGATATAAAAATAATGGATCTATGATATGGTTCTTGCGTCAAAAAAATTAAGTATCTAAAATACCTGGAAATTACTAATTTTAAATGAAGAAATAATCATCGGTTTTTGAAAATAAATAAAAATACTTAATTTTCTTACTATTCCGCCGCAGCGACTGGCGTAACAGCCATGTTGCAGTGTAAGCTGTTATGAACTTTTTTTAATATAAATTGAGTCCAAAATATCAATCACCGCAATTAAGTTGCTAATTTGACCGATGCACGAGCCTTAACAATGTTACTACTGTCTACTTTACTATAATACTTGCACGATTATAGTCTTGTAACAAATAAGTCTTATTATTTTTAATGAAACATTTTGTGTGAAATATCGGAAGCGGTCGAAGGTCATGGTAGAGTTCACTAGGGTCGGCTACTTTGATATTACGCTAAGTGCACAATAAGGCTGAATGGATTTAGACACCGATTTTTCTAGTCGCTGAACGTTATTATAAGCAACCCAACCCTCCAACTCATATCTTGTCCCAAATTATACTTGTAGATCATAGAGGAGGTCTTATTCATGTCAGAAAAATGCTTTAAAGTCGACCTTAAAAAGTAATCAGACCGAAACTGAATAAAATGCTATGTTACGTGCGAAAATCTAAAAGATAGAACTTTCCGTACTAACTGGTAATATTCCCCTGAAAGAATTTATATATCACAAATGGAAGATTTGTTCCACTGTCGATCAAATAATATGACATTCGAAACATACCAATCCAAGGGCCATTTCACTTACATAATTGCGTCTTTTGCAAGTTTATGAAAATAGCCGGACCGGAGCGAGGGCAATTGTGCACCTTTACTTTAAGTAATAGTCTGTGAAATCTTAAATCAATTTAAATACAGTTATTACGCGGCAGATTCGCCGGCTTTATTGTTTTTAATGGGCAAGTTGTTTGGCCCTTTCCCATCGCCAAAATCGAACTATCGTATTCACGACGTTACCAAAATGCGCATTAATCTGATATGACCGTTTTGTTCGTAATTTTAGGAAAATCTTAATTTGCGCTACTCCTTTATGTTGTCAAACCTAACATTCATATTTTTATCTACCTTTATATATGCTTTATTTTGAGATATACATAAAATTTGCGCCGATACTAATATTTTTGAAATACCTCCTTTATGGCCTTTATTTAGTACAAAATAAGTCACCAAAAACGCCTGAAATGAAATGAAATTAAATGAATTTTATTTGGATGAAAACATTACATTAAAAGTACATTAAAACCTTAAAATTAGAATATGTTCAGTGTTTCTAGCTTATGCAAAGTAATAGTTATACAGTTTTAATTTATGTGTAAGTGCAATATTAATGTAAATAGTTGTTCATTTAATTATCATTTAAATAATTAAAATTTGAATTGTCATACTCATGTTTTATACTTATAAATGGTTAATTTTTATAATCTAAATATTCCCTAATGCTATAAAACAGTGTTATAGTAGCCACTTTGTGAGATTCTTTTTTAAAGACTTGCTATTCATTACTTTGAGGTATAAACAATCTTTCATTAGCACAAAGTAATTCAGAAAACATTATTCTTTTGGAATGGACCAGAAATTTTCGGCCATAACGCGTAAACACGGCTGAACTGTGCGGTCGTTTTCGAAAAATAAGTACGTACTTTAAAAACCTAATTTCTCCTGTCAGATCTCAACGTCTTAAGTGGTTGCTGATGGCAACAATTATAAGCAATTACCCTGAAATTGGCGATACCGCAATTTCTACATATTCGATTCGTATGGACATTTCGGAGTTAATGGTGCATTGTTCTTGTGATTGCAAGCAATTATACAATTAATTAAGCAGTTTTCAATGTTGACGCATTACTTGACACTTGACGTGAATAAAACGACAAGAAAAAGAAATTCACTGTTCGACGATTAAACCATGACAAGATAATCTCTATAGCGTATTGTGTTATGATAGAGAACCGCAGTTCGATTATGTATGTCTTGACATATTCCGATTGAAAAATAAATACCTTGGTCTTGGATGTTTATGTGTCTGATGCCGTTGTTTCTGGTGCCCACAACTCAGGGTATCCTAGTGTGGGGAAAGAAGCAATATAGCTGTTTAAAAACTTCATAAAACTTGTTACTTCAACTAATATCACTTGAATGAAATGCTGTCTACTACTTGTACTATAGAATATACACAAGAATGTATTATGAAAATTAAAATCGCTTCAGCTCAAGTCAAAAATTATCGCCTTATGATTGGTCATTTTGGTCTACGTCAAATGAATATTGGCGAAAATCTTTCAAAACATCTATTTTAATTGTATATAATATAATTTGTATATATTATGTATAGTAATAGGGATTGAACTGCTACCCACTGTTTCATCTAAGGGTAATAAAAATATGCCCTTAGAGCCGAAAGACAGAAAGCGAGTTATAATAACGAATCTCGAGTCAATCTTGACATTGCAAAGATAATATTTTGTAGTCATTAGCACTGACTCGATTCCGAGTCTTACAGGTTTATGTGTTCGTGACGAATTTTTAGTTCCCACGGGGTATCCCAATGTGGAGACAGAAGCCTTTTAGGTTAAGAGGAAAATAAGCCTCATTTTCATCAAATCGATAACCTTTTGTTTGAGAGCTGGTTCGGCAATGAGCCTCGTCTCAAAATTGATTTAGAATTCAATGATAACCAAATAAATTCATCGCACAATGATGAGACTATTGCAGAATGTAAATACAAGCGAGAATATAGACCAACTCTGCAAGCCAAGGTTCATACAGAAGTCACGGCCGTACAAATATAATAAATTACTATAGTGATTCGATATGATGGGGCAGATCACGAGCACAGTGTAATGTAGTTCTCATCATAATCTAATAACACTCCAGTTAAGGCCAAGCTAAAAAATAAATTAATTTCATACTAAAATATTTAAGTAGCTCTAATTAAGATCCCGATTAATTACCTTAGTCAACTGCTGCGATATGAATTGAACGTATGACGACCCGAATGGCCGAGCCGGCAGTGACCGTGCCTACGAAGCCAAGGGTCCCGGGTTCAAGTCCCGGTGGGGGAAAATATTTGTTTGACGAGAACGGATGTTTGTACCCTAGTCATGGTTGTTTATCTATCGAAGTATAATATTTATCTATGTAAGAATGTGTGTCGTTGTATAGTACCCAAAATGCAGGGAATCCTAGTTTGGGGCTAGATCAATGTGTGTCAATAGTGTCCAAGGTATTATTATTATATGTATTTGTTTTATTTCTCTCCAAGGAGGTTGTTTTATGGCACAGACCTAAGCCAAGTGCATAGTGATAAATGAGTGATGATATTATGATATTGCTGATGATCCTGCATGTGTTCAAAATAATAATTATTATGAAGTAATAACGTTTATTTGCGTATCATATGTTAATTCAGTTTCACATGCCTTAAATAGATGCAAATTATTTATTCCCACAACTTTATAACAGTTATTTATTTACAAATTTCCATGAGAAATTGTTAGCTAGTTAGTAGGTGGGGAAAATTGTTATACACATAAAATTATATTTACAGGCACAAACATTGCTTCCGTGTGACGTCACACATATACATAATCATCCAAGACCTGGGATTGTTGTCTTCGTCCCCAGCCTGGATTTGAACCCAGGACCTCTCCCCTTGGGAGGCGGAGCCTCGTATTGCAACGCCAGAGAGGTCACTGGATAAGGCATGAAGTAGGAGAAGTACGATATAAATGTGCCGGACCTGTCTCGTAATTTGCGTACTCAAAGTAATCGAAAACTGACGAAATGGTTTAGTCGCGGGATGCTTTGGTTACATTTCTGATAAATTTCTTACAGTATTGCTTTGCCTACTTTACCAAATAACATACACATGCTATGTGTGGACAAAGAGAAGATCCAAAAATTTTAGGAATATTGTAGGAGTAGAATCTTCTAGAATTTTAGCATAGAAATTGAAAATGATTTTGAAATGTTTATTCACTACTTAAATAATAACATGCATGTGCTGAGGCCCTAAGCTAAGTCTAACGACCTGTATTACAGGAGCCTCGCCATTCCTCCGTGGAACAGAAATAATAGTAAACAAAACTAGCAACAATAAGTTACATAGAAATTAAATTAATAAAGCTTAACATGTGATTAAAGATTGATTAAATTTACACATTTTTAGTTAAATTAATAATGATATTTGTACAGAAAGTAAGCGAACAAGGAGGCAGCATGTGATTCCACTATGTTCTAATCCCATTATTAGCTTTTAGGTTAGTCCTTCGCCTTAACAAGGATGATTCGAAAGCTCACCGAACGGAGCGATGAGACGGCAAACAGGAGCCGACGCGGATCCATAAAGGAGCCTCCAATTATTATGAAGATTATTAAAGAATAATAAAAAATTATATAATTCAGTTTAGTTAAGTAGACAAATGATTACTTTGTGCGGAATTGCCAGGATTAATAGTGTTGCGAAAACGGGTTTGTCGATAGTTTCGTTTTCGCACAAAAGGCAAAATAGACTATTGGATCTATATCAAAATGTCTTTTTTTAATATAGATTTACATATACTTAGTAAACGTCATCCTCTACATTGCTTATGACCCTGTGGGAGAAGTATGGATAATTTTTGATCTCTTTTAAAATAGATTGTATTTAATCGCACATCAAATGTTCACCAAAAACACTTTATATGTTTTAAATATTTTATGTGTGATCAAATTTTATGTTTCTTTTCTTCTTACTTGTCAACCTAACACGAAGGATAAAGGGGGCTTCGTTTCGCTCACCCCCTTTACCCTTCACCTACCCTGACTCAACACCTTGCCCGGATATTTGAGGTGCAAATCAGTATTTTTGATTTTCAATTAAATATTTTCCTTTTTTAATTGATTGTTTTAGTTGTGTTTGTTTACCTAATACAAACATGACAATATTACGTATTATAAATAATTGCAAAATTACTAACAGTGACTTCTGTGTTACGTTAGGTTAACACCATGAAGTCTTGTATTTATGTAATCATCAACATTTAGTATGCCTTTTAGGACAAAGTCGTTTATAAATTTTAAAATTGCTCAAATTGCAATTTAAAAATCTCTTGAGGTATTTTGTTGAAAAAATTGCTAGCTTGCTAGCACGACTCCAAATCAGGGCGCAACTAGTCTGTAATTATCTCTTCTGTTAACATTACAGCTATCGCTAATTTGGGAAAATGTTGTTGGGTTCTTGCTAAAATTCATACTATTTTTGTGAATAAATTGACTAGCTCCAAAAAGTATGTCAATTTCTTTAAAAAGTTTTCTTAGGCATAAAAAATATATTTTAATCATTTTAATGATGTATTGTCTATTATCTTGAATTACTTCACATATAATAATTTCTGGTTTAACGCTGGTAAAACCAAAATCTCACTTCCAAATGTCAGACAAGTTGAGACCAGTTTAGTGTTAGACCGTTCGTTCGTCTGATGTTCGTTTTGTCTGATATTCCTAACAGCCTACGCTGCATTTTTCGACACAGAGTGCCGTACAGATCGGTTAACTAAAGCTAACTAAACACACGGTGTGCTTGTTTAGTGTCTATGAATAAGCGCGCGGCGTGACGTTGCACTCCATGGGCATCAAGAATAGTCTATCTGTCTCTCTCTATCTGTGTATTAAGGAGTCAGTTATTGTTTAGCTTTTTCTACTGCTTATAAATATAGAGTGATCTTTTTTGCTAGTCACGTGACAATCGACGCGCGTTATTGTGATTGTTTACCTATTTCGAGGTTAGAATAAAATCATAAATTTGAAACAACTTACTATACTGCTGTAGTGATATTGCATTAGCGTAAGTACTGTAAACGGGTCAGCTTTAGTTAAAAGATCTCTATTGTGCCTTAAGCAAGCTTTGCAATACTATACCGCTAGGAAAACGCCGGCGTATGCCTGTTTTTTGGACCTGTCAATGGCGTTCGATCTTGTATCGTATGATGTGTTATAAGAGTAAGATTCGAGAGGATACCACGTTGCCGTCTGAAAGTGGTTCTTTGTTCAGCTACTGGTACGACCATCAGATGAACAGGGTAAGATGGGCGGAGGCTAAATCGTAAGTATATAGGTTGCCGTACGGGGTGAGGCAGGGGGGGTTGAGTTCTTGCATTCAGGGTTTTGCTGCGGCTGCCGCGGTTTTGCAGTGCCTCTGGGATGTTTGCGGAGGCGCTAACGAATGACTTCTACCCTATAATGAGAAAACGAAGAACCCCCATGCTGGTGCGCCTCCGCGGCAGGTCTAACAGAATCCTGAGTGTATTTATAGACCGATGGAACTCCCCAATGTTGAGACGCTGGGTGCAGCTCCACACCAGGATCTAGTAAGTAATGTAATGTGTATGTGTGTATGTGTGTGTGTGTGTGTGTGTGGGGTGTATGTGCGTTTGTGTTCAGTGCATCTTACTTTCTTTACACTTTTATTATTTGTATCATTCATTTGTATCAAACTTCTAACAACCGACTATCTTTAAGATATTGTTACTAACACCGGATACCGAAACACTGGACATAAATAATAGTCAAAAATAAACGATTATTATTGATAATATGATTATAAATTTTATGTTTCTTAATTTTATCGATACCTCCTCACAACTATGTCGAAGTTAGCACATCACTACTCTATTACCGCCGGCGCCACCGCTCCCGGTCTCGTTTTGTGCACAAATCAGAGTTGAGGTTGCGCGGGCGTACAGTAGCTGCGCAAGTCATACTCCTGTAGTAGGGGAGATCTCAGACAATGGCCACTAATTAAGTGAGTAAGCTCTCAATATGCCTCTCTAAACATGCAGAAAAAGGTGGTTCCATTTTCATATAACAGTTGAGATAAACTAACTAAATAACTTCAAAAATAACAGCTCGAATTCGACAACTCTTATCCTGTTGCCATTAGATTCTAATCGTATTTAAAACGCAGTACAGATGTAGTGAATAATCCTTTCCTATCGGCAAAACTCGGAAAAAGGATAACACCTGAATGGTGCCGATGTGTCTATGAATTACTGTATTATTAAATTACGTGTAGGTATCAAATAAATCGCATACTTTATTTATCAATGTCAAATGTCAAATTGCCCGTTTGACGTATATTACACTGAGATGTTAAAACCACCACGATTCTATCATATAAAGAATTCGTTAGGTAAACAAAAATATAACTAGTTACTGAGGACGTTTTATTTCAATAAAACGCACTGATAAAAACCAAATTCCGGTTGGATGATCTAATGATTCTATAAGGATTGGAACCCCAAAAGTCTAACTATAAGTCAAAACTACAGTAGGATTTTGCAGACCTTTTTTATAACAATAATTTTTTGTAATGAATTAAAAATACTATGACATAACAAAAAACCGGTCAAGTGCGAGTCTAAATCGCGCACGAAGGGTTTCGTACCATCGTTCAATGGAAGCGATGGTGTGGAGTGAATAGTTTGGATTTTACACAGCAAAATATTGTTTACAAAGTTATTGGTGCGGTTACTTTCACACTCCATGAACGTAACCAGGTGCATCCATAAGTTTGTATGTGGTATTGAAAGAGTTGTTGTATGGGAGCCCCCTTAAATATTTCTTTTATCCTGTTTTTTAGTATTTGTTGTTATAGCGGCAACATAAATACATAATCTGTGAAAATTTCAACTCTCTAGCTAGCTAGGTTCTTGAGATACAGCCTGGTGACAGACGGACGAACGGACGGACGGACGGACGGACGGACGGACGGACGGATGGACGGACAGCGGAGTCTTAGTAATAGGGTCCCGTTTGGAACCCTTCGGGTACGGAACCCTAAAAAGACACCTCAACATAAAACAAAACAAACCAGCAGAGAAATTAATATAAATAAATATGATTTTCTGATTGGATGAACGACTTCGATTATGACAGCGGGATAAGAGAAGGAGGAGCGGGGTGGACAGTGTGATGCGAAACAATACTTCCAACTTCCATATCACAGTCAGAATCAGAACTATTTTCTGGTGTATCATCGTCAGAGTTTTCATGAAAGGTGATTACAAAACTAGCCATATAATTTTCCAACTCAGGTTCGTGTTTTCGGTACTCGTTTTCGCATTTGATGGCGTGGTCACATACTTTGGCCCAAACATCGGAACCAATCATATTAACCTTTTCCTAAACCAATTGTTTCACAGTAATCATATTCATACTGATGTTTCTTTTGGATACGTATCCCTTTATTTGAGACCATATGTTTTCAATCGGATTGAAATCAGGATGATATGGTGGCAATCTTAGTACGCTGTGTCCATATTCGTTCATAAGTTTATCTATAGAGTATTCTACAAAGTCTTGTTTGTACTTGCAAATAATTTCATATATTTCAAGTTTTGTTAATGACGGATCAATCGGAACGTTATGTTTGGATAGCCAATCAATCATGTCTTGCTTTCTGGTATTTGAATTAGGAGGTTTTCTACGTACTTATTATGATATGCAGCATTATCTACTACTAGTACCGAATGTGGAGCTAAGTTTGGAATGAGTTGATTACGAAGCCACTGATACATTAACAATGCCCCAGGTATAAACCCCTTTCTACTACCAGCGTGCACTATTATAAGACGTTGTCCTTTAGAAATTAACAGCTTTTACCTGCCAAATGTGAGGTATGGATGTATGTTTCATCCATATAAACAATCTCTCTCCCTTGCAATCTGTACTTTTTTATCGCGGCTTAAAACTTTACTCTTTTTAAACGAACATCATCTTTCTCGATAAGTAATTTTCTGTTGTTTTCAACTTTTTTATACCGAAATCCCATTTTTCTAAGAATTTTTCTTAGCGTAAAGTCACATCCCTTAAAATTTATGGCTTCGTATAACTTGGACTTCAGGGCTTTAATTGTAGGTACTTGTTTGTATATCAAATGGAAATTATACACTAATCGGCGTATAACGTTGTAGTCAAAATCGTCAAGGCCTAGACAAAATAATTTATTTGGTCTACCCAACTTTGCCGACTTCGGACTATTGGAGGTGGATTGATTTATGTATTCTTTTTGCAATATTTTATTTACTGTTCGTTGAGAAATTCCACTGGCCTCCGAAACTCGTTTTTGGACTTTACAAAAGTAAGCAGTATAGTTGGTATGTTTGAATTTATCATTTTCAGTTAAGATATATAAATAAATATTGAAAATAACTTCGCAGGCTTGCCGATCTAAACGTTTCCCTTTTCTTAGTGCTTTCGGCATGTCTGTTATAAATTGTTAATGTGGATCGAATACAATCAATGTTTATTATACAAAAATGACAAACAAGAGTGAAATGTAAAGTCAAAAAAAATATATAGGTGGTCTGCATTAATACACGAGTCCATGAAGTTTATCACAAAATCTAACATAAATATCAACAAAATATTTCTGTGGTATTAACTACTCTATATAGATACTTCCTCTTGCAATGCGACCGTTCCCTACGTTGTCTCGATGGGTGCGAGTGAAGTAGTAAGACAAAAACGAACATTTCCGAGAAAATACGAAAGGAAAGGATTATTCACTACATCTGTAGGTAAGTTTGATTATGACGGCGCCAGAATTGGTCTCAATAGCCTCTAATGTTCTCTTCTGATTTCCACTGTTTAAGTATGGCTAGTATTTAATCGCACAGCAAATATACTGATTTTCACAGCAAAAAAGGATCAGCAAAAACACTTTTTATGTTTTAAGTATTTTTGTTGTTCTTACATGTTCAACCTAATACGAAGGATAAAGGGGGCTTCGCGTCGCTCACCCCCTTTGCCCTTCACCTAAGCTACAGCAGTATTTTTCCCTGATATTTGCTGTGCAAATCAGTATTATTGATGTGCAGTTTAATATTTCCCTTTAAGTAGTGACGGTCTGCTGGTAGACCGTAATGTCCAGCGGTTCGTTTGTGTTATTAATTGGTGTAATTTGTATTATTTATTTGGTTTGGACGTAGCATGGTGTGGATTTATGACAACGTATTTTGTATTTGAAAATCATGAAATGATGAATGAACAGTCCTTTTTGTAGCAACTAAAAGCTTAACTTTACCGTCATCTCTTAGCAATGTTCATGCAAGTCATGTGCAGTGTATGTGAGTATACACTCGTTCCCATGGTTTAATCTAGTGCTCCCTCAGATAAAAGATTGTAGAGTAGATTCTGAAATTGGATTGAGGATGACTTTTGCAAGTAAGCAAAACTATACTTTCATTTCTTACTAACGTAGGAAAGATCGGAAGTTGTAGCAGTTTTTAGAGTTCCGTAACCAAATGGTGCCAAACCTATATACCGTATAAACCTATAACCTATCATTCAGTGGACTGTATCTCATGTACCGTAATAGGTAGAAAGTTGAAATACCCAGAATGACAAAATTTAACGAACTTAACTAAGCAAAGTTCCATTGTCAGAAGCCAGGTCCAATATAATAATCACCCTCCCATCCTAAACATTACGCAGTATGTTTACCCTAAAGGGGGAGTTAGGACAGTTTTTGTTAGTTACAGGTACTCTTAATCAGAATGATTGATGACAACAGAGGTGTTTCTAGAAATATTTTTGTCTATTCTCTAAAGAGTCGCGTCAGAGATACGTTTTAAGTAATTAAATAAATGAAAGGCGACATAAAAAACTATCATAATTCAAATATAATCGTTGATTTCATGGCTGTGGTGGCGCAATTGGTTTCATACCGTTTGCACATCTTTAATTTCTGGTTTCGAATCCACGTTCGGACATAACATTATTTTGATTTTGTTTTTGTTTCATTATTTTTAATGCTTGAGTTTTATTGTATGATAGTACGGATCCATTGGAGTGTGAGTCCGAGTCGCATTTCACCTTTTTTAGTGGTCCGTACCTCAAAAGATATAAAAGGAACCCTTGATGAATGGATCACTCGCGTGTCCGTCCGTCCGTCTGTCACAAGCACTTTTCTCAGGAACTATAAGATATTGAGTCTTATATCTTCTGCAAAAATTTATCCTGATAACCGTAACATAATTCAAGTTTCATATGAAAAAAAATTGCAGGGGGTAAAATTACAAAACAACAAAAAAACAATACTGTAATAAGTCGTGTAGAGTATCGTTGAAAAGGGCTACTTAACCTTTTAAAAATACTTTATTTTCATTTTATTTTTGCTAACTTCAGAAGTTATGATTAAAGAAGTGAAAAATACTACCATTACTTAAATTACCAATCCAAACTATTCCACACCATCCTACCATTGTACGTTGGTATGGAACCCTTCTTGCATAAGTCCGACCCGGACTTGACATTTATTTTTTATTATTATGTATTTGTGTTTAGTTGTATGTGTTGGACCCATTTATTTCACGTGTGAGTATTTTTATGCATTGATTTCAATATTTGACACATTTTTCTCGTAAACATTTTATACAAAAATAAAACGCATTGTGATAACTTCAGCAGACTTACAATTCGAAAGGCATTTATTTATACAAAAGGTAAGTCTCAGCCTGTGGTCTACCATATACGAGAAGTGATAATGAAAACCTGAACCTACACTTGCTAATGAGACATTGCAGCTCCTAATTTGCTCAGAAATGTTGGTGATAAAACTAGTTTTATCCAGTACTGTTTGTATTCACACACAAACATAGCGTCACGGATTTTCTCATACGTGATGGCAGAAGCAAAGTTGCGCCCAAGTTTAACCAGACATTCAATTGTCCACTTCGCGGAACAGGGCAACGGCCTATCGCCGCACCTATTCTTGATTGGATCAAACATCTTCACCCGATTTAAGACATGTGTTGGCTTTAGAGAAAGTTTCCAATTGAAACAATGTGGTACGGAAGTAACACAAGACAACCGGACAGGTGTAGATATTGACACTAATTCTTTTGGCTATTAGCCACTCGAATGCTTATTAGCATAACAATAAGACAAACTGTGCCATACCTATCCAGTTTAACTCAAGAAGTTTGTTCATACTTGTGATACTAAAGAAGTTTGTTCATACTTGTGATACTAAACAGCTAGACTTGAGAATGTTTGGAAAGTTATTAGCTCTTTCGCTTCTACAAAAATATACATTATTAAGGGTTGTAGAATTCACATAAATACGTACATTGTTACATAACCATATTTACATATTATAATATAACATTTCCTCTTCTTCACCTTGTTTCAGCCATTTTTTGTCCGCCATTCAATCTATCAATCAAAAATACTTTATTACTGTGTAGATATTTGTGACATTTTTTGCCTCTTCTCTACATTGGACCACAGTTGGAAATGTGCCTCCCCAATTGACATCCAATTCGTGCGACCTGCGGCCAATCTGGTCCAAGACGTGCTGGATGTACGATTATACGTATTAGTTCTTATCTATGTATGTATTTTAATGTACACAATTATAATGTGTTAGGATAGATTCATTAATTTCACACCAAGTGATACAAAACCTGACTATGATAAGGTACGCATTTAAAAACTAAAAGTTGATATAAATATTAATGACGATGATAGGTGTTTTAATTCTGTTGAACCACGATTTTTCAAACCCGATCGTGTTATAAACGACTTTTTTTTTGCTTTTCTTCAATGATCGTTCAGATCCGTCGCAATATCTGTGCGCCTGGATTCGTGATGTAATAACTACACTACAAGTTTATTAAACTCCAGCGTGGTGCACATGTAGTGAGACCGTGTTTTAGCTGTATCCTTATTGACCTTTCCTGTGATAAATGCGTTCGACACTGAGGTCACGAAGATATTAAAAGAATAATCAGGTGATCTTCATAGAGGCGGCCGGTCCCGCCCTAAAGATATAAATATTTCATTAAATATAATAAGAACGAGGCGGGTTTCAACTATTCGTGTGCTGCTAATGGGCTAGGATTATTAATTTGTAAGGTAAATACAATTTTTAAAAGATTTTCGTGTGTGTGTTGGTGTAGTTTTTAATATTATGGCTCGTTGTCGGTAAAATTAGCAACTCGATCGTGGGGGTTGAAATTTCAATAAAAAAAAAATACAATTAATATTTTCGCACTATTCTGCCGTGTGAGCTGTTCTGAGCTTAATTATATTAAATTAAGCTCAGAACGTGTGTGTGTGTGTGTGAGTGTGTGTATGTGTATTATACACAGTCAGGTCATAAGTTCTGTCACACAATAAAAACTTTTGAATTTAGAACGTTGGCCACAAAAAAGTTTATTGAATTCGAATTTCGAATTTTTCATGAACATAAAAATGTGTACTTTTTAGAATTTTCCTCATTTTTAAATATGGAGTGGACACTTAAAGAAGACCGTGTCGCAGTTATTGCGTTGCATCGTTGCGGTTACGCGCCAATTCAGATTTACGACTTACTGAAAAATTTGAATATAACCAAAAGATTCGTTTATCGTACCAAAAACGATACAATGAAGACTCTAGTGTAGATGACAGGTCAAGAAGTGGTCGCCCTCGCTCTGTTAGGACTCAAGCAGTGATAAAAGCTGTGAAGGCGCGAATTCAAATAAATCCCTTAAGTAAGCAGAAACTGTTGGCCCTTCAGATGGGGTTAAGCAGGACCACGGTGAAAAGGGTGTTAAATGAAGACTTAGGGCTTAGGGCATATCGAAGAAAAACAGGACATCGTTTGGACGCTCGTTTAATGGACCTGAGACTGAAGAGATGCCGCGCTTTGTTGAAGCGGTACGCGGGAAAAAAGCATCGGGAAATTCTTTTTTCGGATGAAAAAATTTTCACCGTGGAAGAGAGCTACAACAAACAAAATGATAAGGTGTACGCACACAGCCGTGAAGAAGCGAGCAACCGTATTCCGCGTGTCCAACGAGGTCATTTTCCATCCTCGCTCATGGTTTGGTTGGGAGTCTCTTATTGGGGCTTAACTGAGGTACATTTTTGTGAGAAAGGCGTAAAAACGAATGCAGTTGTGTATCAAAATACAGTCCTCAAGAACCTTGTGGAACCTGTTTCTCATACCATGTTTAATAACAGGCACTGGGTATTCCAACAAGATTCTGCGCCAGCTCATAGAGCGAAAAGCACACAAGACTGGCTGGCGGCGCGTGAAATCGACTTCATACGGCACGAAGACTGGCCCTCCTCCAGTCCAGATTTGAGTCCGTTAGATTACAAGATATGGCAACACTTGGAGGAAAAGGCCTGCTCAAAGCCTCATCCTGATTTGGAGTCACTCAAGGCATCCTTGATTAAGGCAGCCGCCGATATTGACATGGACCTCGTTCGTGCTGCGTTAGACGACTGGCCGCACAGAATAAAGGCCTGTATTCAAAATCGCGGGGGTCATTTTGAATAAATTTTATTACCATATGAAGTTCATTTTGCTATATAAATGTTTACATAAATAATAAACATCTCTAAATTATTTCATATTGCACATGTAACAGAACTTATGACCTGACTATGTATATTATATTTTTATTCTAAAATTACAGTTTTTTTCTTTATTTCAAACAGTCTTAAGATATTTTATCTACACACGTATCATAAACCCTCTTTACTGCGTACAAAAACCGCACGTTACGATCAGCATAATGTTAAACTACTTTATAAAAACTCATTTCTTATCTGAAAAATTACACATTATGACCATAATGTGCAGTTTTTCTACATATTATGACATTGAAATTTCGAACGCCGACGCCCGACTGCGTGCCGCGCCTAGTTTGTCTGTGAAGTTGGTACTGACATTCAAATTTCGAACGCCGACGCCCGCCTGCGTGAAGTTGGTACTACAGACCAAGCTAATCAACTGCAGAGCCACAATGCCGGTCAAACATGCAAATCAAATCAAATCAAATCAAATCAAATCAAAAATCATTTATTTCCATAGGATGTTGTTACATCACTTAGATCCGTCATTACATTTTTTTGGGTGAGTTCACTAACACAATGGCGGAATCTGTGGAGAAGAGCTCACCGAAGAAACTCCACAGTCGTCGCATCTTTTGCGTTTCCTTTTTTAAATAAAATAATGTCAAATTACAAAATGAATGCTTATTATACATAGTCAGGTCATAAGTTCTGTCACATGTGCAATATGAAATAATTTAGACATGTTTATTATTTATGTAAACATTTATATAGCAAAATGAACTTAATAAAACATAGATTCTTATGGTAATAAAGTTTATTCAAAATGACCCCCGCGATTTTGAATACAGGCCTTAATTCTGCGCGGCTAGTCGTCTATCGCAGCACGAACGAGGTCCATGTCAATATCGGCGGCTGCCTTAATCAAGGATGCCTTGAGTGACTCCAAATCAGGATGAGGCTTTGAGCAGGCCTTTTCCTCCAAGTGTTGCCATATCTTGTAATCTAACGGACTCAAATCTGGACTGGAGGAGGGCCAGTCTTCGTAATGGATGAAGTAGATTTCACGCGCCGCCAGCCAGTCTTGTGTGCTTTTCGCTCTATGAGCTGGCGCAGAATCTTGTTGGAATACCCAGTGCCTGTTATTAAACATGGTATGAGAAACAGGTTCCACAAGGTTCTTGAGGACTGTATTTTGATAAACAACTGCATTCGTTTTTACGCCTTTCTCACAAAAATGTACCTCAGTTAAGCCCCAATAAGAGACACCCAACCAAACCATGAGCGAGGATGGAAAATGACCTCGTTGGACACGCGGAATACGGTTGCTCGCTTCTTCACTGCTGTGTGCGTACACCTTATCATTTTGTTTGTTGTAGCTCTCTTCCACGGTGAAAATTTTTTCATCCGAAAAAAGAATTTCCCAATGCTTTTTTCCCGCGTACCGCTTCAACAAAGCGCGGCATCTCTTCAGTCTCAGGTCCATTAAACGAGCGTCCAAACGATGTCCTGTTTTTCTTCGATATGCCCTAAGCCCTAAGTCTTCATTTAACACCCTTTTCACCGTGGTCCTGCTTAACCCCATCTGAAGGGCCAACAGTTTCTGCTTACGTATGGGATTTATTTGAATTCGCGCCTTCACAGCTTTTATCACTGCTGGAGTCCTAACAGAGCGAGGGCAACCACTTCTTGACCTGTCATCTACACTAGAGTCTTCATTGTATCGTTTTATGGTACGATAAACGAATCTTTTGGTTATATTCAAATTTTTCAGTGAGTCGAAAATCTGAATTGGCGCGTAACCGCAACGATTCAACGCAATAACTGCGACACGGTCTTCTTTAAGTGTCCACTCCATATTTAAAAATGAGAAAAATTCTAAAAACTACACAATTTTATTTTCATGAAAAATTCGAAATTCGAATTCAATAAACTTTTTTGTGGCCAGCGTTCTAAATTCAAAAGTTTTTATTGTGTGACAGAACTTATGACCTGACTGTGTATATCGAAACAGCCTGTTACTCAAACAATCTATTCCCATGGACATCTGTCCTCTAAGTAATCAGATATCCTATAGTAACCTTTTTTATACAATTTCTGTTTTATTATTATTTTAAACTTGTCTAAAGGTAACGGCGGTTCTTGAACACATCAAAGAGAGCTTATGATATGCGTGTAGATAAACTAGTGTATGTAACTGTACATAATTAGGCATTAAAACTCTCGAGTGATATTATTATGAAACTAGCCTCTCTCGAGTATTAATGCCCCCATTATGTAGCAGTCACATAAACTACTATTAAATACCTATTTTTGACGCAAGAACCATATAAATATTGTTTTTAGATCCCAAGAAATAGTAAGTTTTAGGTAAGTTTCAGGTGAAAAACAAAGAAAAAAAATTAAGCCCATTGATGTCCCAACCGAGGGGCACTTACCTTTAATACTCCACCACGCTGGCTCAGTGTGGGTCAAAGTAAAAGTCAAAGTCAAAGTCAAATTTCTTTATTACTGTAGATATTGACATATCTTAGCAAATGTATTTTTTTGCCTCTTCTCTACATTGGACCACCGTGGGAGAAGCAGGGCGTAGAAACTCCCTCGGATTGATTTTTAGTTCCCTTTAGAAAATGCTTGTGCTTAACTAATGTAAATATTACAATATCAATTATTATAATTAATAAGCATAAATAAATAATTACAAAATTATTAACAGCAAGGACTGTGTTGAACTACATTAACCCTATCAGTCCCGACATTTAAGTTATCTTGAACATCGCTTTAACATGCTTTTTAAATTTCTAAAATGGCAATTTCAAAATCTCCAGAGGTATCTTATTGTAGTAGAGAATGCACTAACCCTTGAAAGAATTGCTAACCTTGGCGAGTCTAAACCGAGGTGCAACTAATCTGTGATTATTTCTTAGGTAAACATTACAGCTATTGCTCAGTTTGGAAAATGTTGTAAGGTTTCTTGTACTTATATTATATTTTAGAAAATAAATTGACTAGCTTCTGTTAGTATGTCAATTTATTCTATAGCTCTCTTAAGGAGTTGTTAGTTTTATATTAAGAATTGCTCGAATAGCTTTTTTCTTTAAAATAAAAATAGTTTAAAATCCGCTGTTTTCCCCCAGAACAAGATACCATAGGACATGACACTATAAAAGTAACTAAAATATACTAGCCTAGATGTAGCCACATCCGTGTTTGGTATGATGTTCCTAATGGCATAAGCCGGAGAACTTAATTTGCCAGCTAATTTATCTATATGGGGTCCCCATTGCAATTTGCTATCAATGGTTATTCCAAGAAACTTCGTATCATATACTAATTCTAACGTGTTTCTGTTTAACACTAAACTGGTCTCAACTTGCCTGACATTTGAAAGTGGGAATTAGATACACTTGGTTTTAGCAGCGTTCAACAATAAATTATTAACGGTGAACCAATTCAAGGTAAAAGCTGATACACCATTAACTTCATCAAAATCTTTTTTTTGTCTTTCAATTTTGAAGATCAGTGAAGTATCATCAGCAAACAACACTCTGTCAGTCAATTTCTCCATCATGAAAGGCAGATAGTTAATATATACCAGGAATAAGAAAGAGCCTAATATGGAACCTTGTAGAACGCCAATGTTTACATCCGATACATCAGATTTAACGCCGTTGACTTCTGCCTTTTGAATTCTTATGCTTAAGTATGATCTTACTAGATTCAACGCTGTATTTCTAACTTCGTAGTAGTTTAATTAAATTAGTAGCGTGTCAAGGTCAACAAAATCAAATGCCTTCGACAGATCGCAAAAAACTCCGATAGCATCCTGTGCGGCCTCCCAGACAGAACAAATATTATGCCTGCATCCGTAGTCGATTTACACCTAGTAAAACCATATTGTTTGGCGTGGAGTAGTGTGTTTGTTTTTCTATAGTGTGGTTGTATAACTTGTCATCCAAAATACGGAATGTCACATAGAATCAGACACCCACCCATCCAGATGTTGTTACCCACATGATCGTTACCGACATACTAGTACCGCCAGTTCACTAACACTTCCGAAAAACATCTCTTTTTTTTTTCGTATTCCGGTACATTTAAATATATTTTTTTCAATCTTAAATTATGTCTTAAGTGTCTCCTTTGTCAAGACCAATCTTCTTAAATGATTAAGTGGCTAACGTGGCTTTACATATATGGCCTTCACTTTGCCTTTACCACTCTATATGAGAAAAATATTCTCTACAACAATTTGTCACCCTAGTGGCAAAAGATCCTTGTAGTACTCTAGTGTAAATAGCTTGGGTATAAAGCTTCTATGTGAATGTAAAACAAAACTCCGACAATGCATTATTCGGGCACAACACCAACATGAAACATTATTTCTTGTCAACCTAACATGAAGGATAAGCCTCCACCTACCCTGACCACACTTCGCTCAGATATACAAATATCGTGTGCAGTTCAGATTTTTACAAATGATTGATAGCCAAAAAAGTAACGCCTACCGTGTATGTTTTTTGTATGGCTGAATATCTCAGTCCTCGATCGGCATGCAAAGGGTCAGGGATAGACCTTTCAAATAAGCTACGGAATGCAGAATACTTGAGACAATGCACCTGATTCAATGAACTGTGCCCCAGAAAGTAATTCCCTCAAGCGCTAACAGTAACTAGTATTCATACTACTACAATATCTATCACATCTCGCGCTTTCGTCGAATGATCACAAGTTATTGTTCGTAAGCTGTTAGAGAAAAATGTAGACAATGGACGAGATGAGGGCGCACTGACCGCCGCCGGCCCGACTAGGAACGTAGGGCCAGAGATATTAGTAAAGTTTAATTACGTGTACGATCCCCTGCTGGGGATAAAGAAAAAAATACACCAGGTCTTGGATGTTTATATGTGTGTGACGTCGCTTTCTGGATCCTACGATACAGGTTATCCTAGTGTAGGGGCGGTAGCAATGTTTGTGTCTGTATGTTAATGCTTATGTTTATGTGTAATTTGAATTACAAAATGGTGGTCTGAAAAAATAAGGATAATTTCGCCAATATTTCTCGAGATAGTGGAAATTTTTATGTTGATTTTTACTCCTTAGAAATTCCAAGGGAAATATGCAGTGCGGTAGTTTCTAAGTAATTCCTGCAGAAGTTTCCATTACTATTAATAATAATAATAATAATAATACCTTGGACACCATTTACACACATTGATCTAGCCCCAAACTAGGATTCCCTGTATCTTGGGTACTAGACAACGATACACATACTTATATATAGACAAATATCATACTTAGATAGATAAACAACCATGACTAGGGTACGAGCATCCGTTCTCATCAAACAAATATTTGCCCCCACCGGGACTCGAACCCGGAACCCTTGGCTTCGTAGGCATTATATTATCCCTATAAATCTATTTTGTTTGTTATAAAACGCGATTAGCCGCTCTTTTTCCTTTTTTCTTCTTCTAAAAAACTTTGTAACACGTCTCACAAGATCTTATAGTATAGACGATTATATCTCATAATTCTGTTTACCAACCGGGTGTTTTGGCAACAAAGGAGGAGGCTTATACCCAACAGTGTGCTAAAACCAGCTGTTGATGACGATAATGATCCTGTTGACACAACCATTTGAAATTCATTTAATGCTCTTACCGATAAATTTTCGTTAGCAATTTCTTTCTAATTTCGCCAATTTCATGTGTTTTATAGATTTCACTTTATTTCGAGAACCTTGAAATTTAAGTGCTAATATGTTGTTCCTTGATACTACCCAGGATGAAGTGAAAGGAAGTAGGTTCCAAGTATCTCATTCGTACGTGAGCAAGGCCTCCTAGATAAATTTTAATTCCATCTTACTCTCTCCGAGCCTATCTTCGCGCGCTTGCTTATTGTGCTCGCCATGAAAGCCTGTGACTATGCATATTTCACGCTACATTTATCATGCATTATGCCGCCAATGCATATTCACGTCGGCCACAATATGCAAGGCCCTAGGAGCTGTTCATTTATTACGTAAGACAACCTTTGAACGCCATACACCAAATACAAAATTTGTCACTCACACACACGCCAAACATATTTCATAATCTATGCAAAATACAACTGAGTTCATACGAGATAAGGTTTCATTTAATATTAAAAAAAATAGCAAGACTTTTAGTTATCGGCCAGTGCCGACTGGGGGAAAAAGTTATTTTCTTATAGTTTTTTAGTCTGGGTGAGGTCACCGGTGACCTACATAGCATTTAACGTGTTACCTACTTTCTAATCACTTACTCTTAGTAAGAAAAAGAAGACTTTAATGAATTCCCTGCCCCCTTTCAATCTTACGTAAGATTAGCACCAAAATTGCAAGGAAAAATTTGCACAGCAATAAACACGCGTTTGTTTATGTTTTCTCAAGGTAACGCCTTATTGGTGACAAATGTTTTATTTTAAATGTGGATATATATTTATGTAACATTACTTCATAAACCGTAAAACTGAAAAAAGTTATACCAAGGGACAATGATTTCTGCTTTAAGACAGGTGATGATGTTGTTAAGTCCAACGCTGATGTTGCTCGAGCTTTTGAAACATTCTTTACCAATGTACCCTTACTCATAGCAGAGCGTCATCTCCATGTGAAGCAGAGACTTAAATACAGCACTAGCATCAGTAATGTAGATATTAAATTTCAACATGTATTCCGCCACATTGTCCCCAGGACTTGGTCAAAAAGTTTAGATTACTTAACTTAAAAAATACCGAAGACCTGTGGGGTACATCAGTCAAAGTCATTGGTTCGGTAATACTATATATAGCCTCACACCTAGCTTATATATTTAATAATTGTGTTGACGAAGGAGCTTTCCCACACCTCATGAAACACAATAAACTGATACCTCTATTCAAGTCGGGAGACAAGGGTGATACTTCAAATTTACGACCAATATCTGTTCTTCCAGCACTAAGTAACATTTTTTTTATGAAATTCAATCATTACGAACTTATAAATAAAGGGCAATAAATGAAATGATCACCAAAATATATTTTTTCTACCCAAAATGGATAAATGAACAACAAAAGTTGCAAAAAATATCAGGTGAAGGGTAAAGGGGGTGAGCGAAGCGAAGCCCCCTTTATCCTTCGTGTAAGGTTGAACATGTAAGAACAACAAAAAATACTTAAAAAATAAACTTAAGTACACAAAACATAAAAAGAAGTTTGGTGATCATTTATCCAAACACAATTTGATGGACATTTATCCATTCTGGCGGTCATTTCGAATTTATTGGTAGTAATAGGTGCGTTTTTGGTAATCGTTTAAACATAAGCCGAAGCGTTGGATCTACTTAGATCATACCTAAGCAATAGAATTCAAAAGGCAGAAGTTAGAGAGAAGCAAATTTTTACTCCCGATCCATCAGAATTAACGCCGTTGGTTAATTCTGATGGATCGGGAGTAAAAATTTGCGTTCCACAAGGCTTCATTTAGACCGTTTCTTGTTACTGTTATATATTAACTATCTGCCTTTCATGGTGGAAAAATTGACTGACAACACTAGGTCAGTGTTATTTGCTGATGAAAAATTGCTGGTCTTCAAAATTGAAAGACAAAAAGAAGATATTGATGATGTTGATGGAGCATTGTCTTTAACCTTGAATTGGTTCATGGTTAATAATTTAATGTTAAATGTTGGTAAAATTAAGTGTATCAAATTCTCACTTCTAAATGTCAGTCAAGTTGAGACCAGTTTAGTGTTAGACAGCAACACGTTGGAATTAGTATATGACACAAAATTTCTAGGAATAACCATTGATAGCAAATTGCAGTGGGGACCACACATGGATAAATTAGCTGGTAAATTACATTCTGCGAAACATCAGACAAAACACGATTGTGGCTACATCTAGGCTTGTATATTTTAGTTACTTTCATAGTGTCATGTCTTATGGTATCCTGTTGTGGGGGAAAGCAGCGGATATTCAAACGAGTTTTATGTTACAGAAAAGAGCTGTGCAGTGCAAGCTATTTGTAATTTAAAACGCACAGACTAGTTAAGAGAGCTTTTTAAAGAAATTGACGTACTAACTGTACCTAGTAAATTTATTTTCGGAAATATAATGTATGCACGCAAGAACCATGGAACATTTTCCAAACATAGCTTCAGCTGTAATGTTAACCTAATTAATAGTAGCAGACTAGTTGCGCCCCGGTTTAGACTCGCGAAGGTAAGCAATTCTTTCAAGGGTCAGTGCATTCTCTACGACAACAAGATAACTCTAGAGATCTTGAAATTGCCTTTTGAGCTATTTAAAAACCATGTTGAAGCGACTTTGTCGAAAAAGATTCAAGATTACTTAAATGACGGGACTATATGGGGGGGTCTATCTGGCTCAACATAGACCTTGCTGTTAATAATTTTTTAATTCTTTATTCCTGCTTATTATTATGATATTTAATATTGCAATAATTTCATTAGTTAAGCACAACCAATTTTTAAAACGGATTTGAATATCAATATGTGGGTGTTTCTACGCCCTGCGTCTCCCACAGTGGTCTAATGTAGAGAAGAGTAAAAAAATGACGATTGCTAAGTATATGTAAATATCTACAGTAATAAAGACATTTGGTTGATTGATTGATTGACTGACTTTTGCATTAATACGTGAGAAGAGAACAATCTAGACCCTCTCCCACCCCCGTGTATGAACAAGATAATATGTTCATAATATAAATTTGTATTTTTGAATATACTGATCAAGCACTCTAATTTGATACTCAACACGGCGCTGTTCGAAACCCTTTTTTTAAATCGATAAAATATATGCCCCCTACAGGGCACCTTATTAAATTTAGTATGACGACATATAGCTAATAATCTCTGGACGATCAAGACGCTTCTAACGATGCCTCAAATCGGGTGGTTAACATGTTGTGGTGGAACAAATGAACATCGATACTTACATAAATACATACCGGTCACACATATAATCCTCCTTTTGGATTAGCTGTAGTCGGGTAAGACTTTTTTGGACCAAAATTACCCTACGTATTAAATGAAAAGCCCCCTATCGCGATACTAAAGCAATCGGGTGGGGTATAGGCCCTTTAATTTATTAATTGGATGTGACCTAACCTCGCTGGGTTGACCGGTGCGCTGGATAATAGTTTACATTTAATGTGAGCGTTGAGTTTTAATACGTAAGGAGTTTTATTAAATTGTCCGCGTACCTTCATATCTCCATTACCGCGACAATCAGCTAGCTGTCTTGCAAAATGCTTCGTCGGACTGGGAAGTGGTCGAAATTAGAACCTGTCATTATAAACCTTGTCGTAGTCAAAGTCAAGGTTAAAAATTTATTTAGTACTATAGATATTTACATTTAAAAGCTTTGAAAATCCTGATTTTTGGCTCTTCTCGACATTGGACCACTGTGGGAGAAAAAGGTCGAAGAAACACCCATAGATTGATTTTTAGATCTCTTTTAAAAATTGGTTGTGTTTAACTTTATGTTATCTTGAACATAGTAATATCCCTATTTAGACAAAGTGCTTTTACATGGTTTTAAATTGCTCAAATGGCAATTTCAAAATCATCAGAGGCATCTTGTTGTTGTAGAGAATGCACTGACCCTTGAAGCAATTGCTAACTTTCGCGAGTCCAAACCAGGGTGCAACTCGTCTGTGATTATTTCTTAGGTTAACATTACAGCTATCGCTAAATATGGAAACTGTCATCAGGTTCTTGTGTATTTACATTATAGTTACGAAAATGAATTGACCATCTACAGTTACTATGTCAAATTTCTCTCAGGGAGTCAAATTAAAAATTGCTCAAATAGCTCTTTTCGGTTATAATAAATAGTTTAAATATCCACTGCTTTCCCCCACGACAAGATAACATAGGAAATGACACGACGAAAGTATTTTAAATAGACTTATTATTTTATATTTTTGAATATTTTAGTTACAAAAAACGGATCTGGCTTGGTTTTTTTGTCTGATGCTCTTAGCAGCGTGAGCCGCAAAACGTAATCTACCAGCTAATTTATCTATGTGGGGTCCCCACTGTAGTTTGCTATCAATGGTTATTCCAAGAAACTTCGTAACATTTACTAGTTCTCACGTGTTGCTGTCTAACACTAAACTGGTCTCAACTTGCCTGACATTGTAAGTGAGAATTTGATAACTTGGTTTTACCAGCGTTTAACAAAACATTTTTAAATACGAACTAATTCTAGATTATGGACAATACATTATTAACATCATCAAAATCTTGTCTTTTTTGTCTTGTCTTAAGCTCATCGACATGTCTATCATGCTCATTCCTTACCTACGGCGCTCAGAGCTGTTCATTGACTGAACTTGAGAAGTCCAAACTCAAGGTTTGCCCGTGAGCGATGGAGCGCAGCATCCTTAGTGTTCGCAGGATAGACCGTTTAAGGAACACCGCACTGCGCTCCTTAACTGGCATCGCTGATGTGGGTGTACAGACCGCCAAGCTCAAGTGGAAGTGGGCCGTGAGTCGTATGCATCCAGACAGGTCGGCGAAGATCGCCACTGACTGGGTGCCACAAGACGGCTTTCGGCGGCGTAGGGGCAGGCCAAGGCGGAGATGGCGGAATGACCTCGAGAAGTTCTTGCCGGGTGGCCGGAGGTGGCACAAAGCCGGGACATGTGGACTCAAAGGGGGGAGGCCTTTGCCCAGCAGTGGGACATACATCTCAGCTAAGTAAAAAAAAGATCAATTGTACCTTGATTAGTCATGTCAGTGTATACCAAAACGTATACCCTAACCTAAATCTAGAACTATTCAATACTCATAATCTCTTGAGCAATCAAATCACCTGTCAATTTTTTAAAAACTAACAAAGTAAGTCACCAATGGCCGAATAAACAGACTACTGCTCAAATAAAGTTGCGCTTAAACATTAGACTGGCGCTGGCTTTTCCCGAGCGATAGAAAGTGACAGCATGACTTTGAGTGTCGTCAAATTTTGGGATGTCATCGTGCATACGGGCCTCAGTCACCAAGCCGCTTGAAAACTCCCGTAACGATAACATCCAGCGTACAATAAAATCCGTGTTGACAGAACAATCGCTTACGATCTTGAGTGGCCACTTGAGATTAATTTCTGGAAATGAAGCGCGTAGTCTAATTCCATCCTACGTTTGATTTCCTAAAGCAGTTTCTGAGGACCCTTGAGGCTTGAGCAAACAACTTAATACGATTCTACGGGTCAATAGTCATTTTTGGATTTGTTATTCGATGTCGGTTTCATATATTTGATTTTGGATGCGGTACCTACATTTTTTTTGTACAATTGGTTGTCATCTGAGAGCTTGGTGGCCAAGTGGATTTCACACTTCCTTCCCACGCAGGAGATGCAGGTTCATATCCAGTGCTGACCATATATACCAATGAATAATTTAATTTATATTGAATACATCATCGGACGCTTCGTGCGTTTCTGCAGGTCTTGGCTACAATCGCTACTTGGTAATAGTATTCATAAATTCATCAACCCGCACTGAGCCAGCGTGACGAAGGGCCCAACCATACTTATATTCGAGTAAAGACCTGTGCCCCTCGGTGGAGACATTAATGGTCCACTTTTTTTCTTTTTTTTAATAATATAATTATCATCATCATCATGGGCGGCTTGTTTCCGGCCTTTTATGGGTATCAGGTTTTCCACGCCATACCCATCTGACTGCTGGTGGGCCCAGCATGCTCCACCGGTCGTCGCTTCGCCTTGCCAAATATTAAGCCTACTTCAATTTGTGTCTGGTTAAATACGCTTCCCGACGTCTAGTTTTGTACCTTCGTCTGTCGACGCATTTCTTGGTGAATGATTCGATTATTAAGAATTAGATAAATAGTCATTAAAATAGTAGTTTATGTGACTGCTGCATAATGGAGAGCATTAAAACTCGAGAGTGGGTTTATGAAACGATCCAAAGATGAGTTTCATAATAATATCACTCGAGAGTTTTAATGCCTAATTATTTACAGTTACATACACTAGTTTATCTACACACATATCATAAGCTCTCTTTGATGTGTTCAGGAACCGCATGTTTGTTTGACCGGAATTGTGGTTCTGCAATTGTTTAGCTTGTTCTTTAGTACCAACTTCACGCAGACGGGCGTCGGCGTTCGAAATTTGAATGTCAGTACCAACTTCACAGACAAACTAGGGACGGCACGCGGGTGGGCGTCGGCGTTCGAAATTGGAATGTCATTATATGTAGAAAAACTACACATAATGACCATTATGTGTAGTTTTCCAGATACGAAACGAGTTAACATAATGCTGATCGTAACGTGCGGTTTTTGAACGCAGTAAAGAGGGTTTATGATACGTGTGTACATAAACGAAATTACCTACCAAGAGTCACATCCAAAAAGTTTCTTCCATCCAAGCGCCATAAAAATTCGGTACTCTCAACGCGTGGGCTCTTGTTATCTTAGAAAGCAGATTGGAATGCGAGGTGTAATACCGGAATTCGTATACCTAAATCAACACCGAAATTACATTCGAGTTGAACTCTATTTGTCCGCTGGTGTCACTTGAGGTACCCATATTGACTCTATTACGGGTATATATTGATAGGTGGTTTATTTCCTTGACCATAATTAATATGATATGAGGTACATTTTTGATTGAAGCCTATTCATGTCCCCAACGAGGGGCACAGGCATTTGCACGCTGGCCTAGTGTGGGTTAATTAAGTACAAACAGTCAATAAGGTGAGAAGTAATAATTGCGATTGTGTGCGTGCACAGAACCAGCAATCAGCTAGTTGACAAGAGTACACTACATTAAAACAAAACTTACCTAGACACGTTTCACACTTTGTCACACTCTAATACGGATGGACTCATCCAAAAGCATTTCACAGGTCTCGCCTTCTGAAATGTACTAACTTGATATTTTTCACAAAAGAGGAGGGAATTATGAAAATTCACAACTGCTGCTCAAATTCTGCTGAATACAAGATTGATACAAACTTAAAAAAATAGTGTTACTTAAAATTCATACTGACGTTGTCATTACTCAAGTGAAACACAGTGGCAGCATGACAAGTCATGCTGCCACAATTTGATGGATTTATCAAGATAAATCCATCAAACTCAGAGTTGTAGGCTATGTACCATGTAAAAATACCTATTTATTGCCAATAAAGATTATTTGTTAACTGTTACTTGTTAACAACATTATTATTTAATTAAAATAACAATAACTCAATTAGAAACTTAATTTTATAGAGTGCTAATGCACAAAAGGTTCCTGATAGCAATTTGCTACATGTGTTATGTGAAAATGTAATTGCTTTTACTGACTCCTCCTTACGCGGATTCTATTTGGTGTCGACTGTATGGATTTTCAATTAAGCATCACCTAATCGACTGTTGTAAATGCGCATACTCATATTAATGGAGAATGTGTGTACTTTTCGCGCGAATATTGCTACTACAACTGGTAAGGTTAGGTTAAGTTGTACCTATACTGTATGCCTTGTCATAAAGTTTATTTATCTACTCAGAATCTGGGTAATATCATTAAAATAGCCATTTCCTTTTTATTTTAGGTCTTCCCCCGCTCCACTATCCACCTTTCCATCCATGGTTTCCAGGAAGAAATACCTTGTAAGAAATAAGCTCGTCTTTGTACCAACACCTCTTTACATTTAACATAAATATTTTACGACCTCTGTGGCGCTGCAGTTGTGGCTCTGCCTACCATGCGAGAGGTACCGGGTTCGATCCCCGGCTGGGGATAAAGAAAAAAGAAACCCAGGTCTTGGATTTTTATATGCTTGGATGAGATGTCGCTGTTTCTGGTTCCCACGACACAGGGTATCCTAGTTTGGGGTCAATATCAATGTATGTGACTGTATATAAATATTTGTTTGTATTTTTAATTAGGAGCAGCACACACATTGCCTCTGATCCGACACTAGGATAAGAATACAAACATTAACATCCAAGACACGGGGTAATTTTTTCTTCCAACCAATTTCTTAATTCATACATACATAAAAACATATACATAGTCATGCCTTTTCTCACACGGGGTGGCAGAGGCACAATTGTGCCCATGTTTAGCAGTAATTCGATACTCTATTTTGCGCCACAGGGGGCTAACCAATCGCCACAGCTAAGAAGATTAAAGGATTGATTGATTCATACCATATTGACTATATTGAATGAGTATACAGTTTTAACGTCGTCATGGTTAATATTTTATGTAAATTAAATGTTCATACATTTCGCAACTCTTCCGACCTTTTTTCTCTCCCGCCTATAAAGCAACGCACGGTATTATTATCCCGCAACCCACCAGGTCCGAGGTCGAGGTTCGGTTCCCGGGCCGGTAGTGGGCGTGTATTAATTACGGTCGCACCACCCCCGTCAGACATGGGAAACTGTACAATCTATGTCTATGATGGAGTTATGCGTGGACGCCGCGCGATTCCATTCGGTCGACCGTAAATCTTTGGGTCCAATTTAATGTTTGCTTACCGTTTTAGAGAATTGTTCTTGAGTTATAGTTGGTTTGTTAGCTTTGAGATAAAGGCTTAGTTACTTGGGTTGGGGCCCACGATTCACATACACATATGCACTTATGAAATGTGAAAAGCAATTTTAGCTTATAAAGGTCCGATCTTAGCATTTTACTGCAGCTTTTTAATACAATGCTGAGCTGAAATTCTGACAAAGCCACTTGTCAGCATCGGATATTTGTATGTACAATCGAACCAACTGCCTGATAATTCGTTTGAAACTTTCAAACTTGTAAGATCTATGTAAATGTCAGTGTCTAATCAAATGATAACAAGTTCGTTACCAAGGAAATAAACCTTCAAGCGAATTTCGACCTACTTGCATTTAAGGGGTTTAGCAAAATAAGCTTATGGTGGGTCATGATTCAGATGGTTCGATAGTACCTATACAGTGGGACATTATTTTTATGATAGAGTGACGATATTTCTTTTAGACCTTGTTGTTTTTGTTGTTTTGACGATATTCTAACATTTTGTTACTCATCTAATATTTATACCTTTACCATTCCGTAATATTTCGTTAACTATAGTTATCTGTCTCCCTATATATTTACCTAGGTATATTGAAACGAAGAGAGAGGTAGGCCAAGACAGTTTTAAAACATATCGACCAAGCTGTGTTGTGTTCATTAAACTTTATAGGTAGTGGTGGAAAGAAGGCATTTACGTTTTAACTTATCGTGTTGTAGACTGTACACCTATAAAACTATTTATGTTATGAGCACGAAGTTCACCTCAAATGTATGTTTTATTCCCTGCTTTACGAGTGTTTGTATCTTTATATTAATGTTGTTGCATTTACGTACGACAAGATAAAACTTTATTTCTCTTTCACCAAATTGCATTTTAAGTTTAGGGTCGGGCTTTTCGCAAGCTAGCGTCATTTGATTTCTCCCGAGAATTCATTATTTCAATAATCTGAATTCAGACGTAAAAACCTTTCAAAACTCTTTTAATCAATTTCATGCTTTCTGTACTAAGTAGTCCTGTCTTATGAAGGCCTGTTTCTGCCCCTCCAGAATTGGTCTGTTCTGAATTACCCTGATTAGATCATCTTTTGCTGTGCTGTATGCCTATATGTTGATGTTACGGGATGGTACGTCCCTAAATATACTTATTAGGGGAAATATCAAACTGCACATCAATGCACTTTGCACTGGTTGAACATGCAAGAACAATAAAAAATACTTAAAACATAAACTTGAGTACACATAAAATATTTAAATCATAAAAAGTATTTTTGCTGATCATTTTTTGCTGTGCAAATCAGTATTTTTGATCTTCGAATAAATACTAGCCTATATTTGGTACCACCTTTATCAGCTCGTCAGACGAGACATGTCCGTGAACTGGTTGGCCCGACTAATCTCCGTCCTGACATGGTGCCCCATTGCCTCTTCAGCTTGTTGAATTCCTGGACTGTATCTTATCATAGCTACAATGAAATCATCTCATACCCGTAGAAACTGAATATCAACCTTTCGCACTTTCCAACTACCTTCCTTCCAGATTGTTAAATATGTAATACTTTGTTCCAAACACGGAATAGGTAAGGCAAATAAAATACTTTGAATTCCAAATATACAGTCAGTAAAACATAACGTTGATGCAAACCTCTAGCAAAGCGAAGACAATAAACTAGAAACCAGCAGGACACTCAGTAAAATCACTCAAAGATGAGATGCTCTCAAACTTATGATTGCCATCTTGCATATAACACGAGTTTAGGTCTCACACATTCCATTCTTCGCTTTGTTGCGGTATATCGAGGTAGAGTAAAGCAGCTTATCACTTAAATATAAAAACGATAGATAACGAGAAGTTATTGAATCACTTTAGTAACTATAATTAATTCATAATTCATATTTTTTTATTGCACACAAATTATTAAAATATATATATATTACATAAAATAGTGTACAAAGGCGAGCTTATCTCTAGTAAGAGATTTCTTACAATTTATCTACTACTAAAAGCAAAATTTTAAAAAGGTTAACGCTTGCACCGTTTTTTTGAATTTTGAATTTTAACCTAACTCAAATATGGTAATAGTTGAGTCTATTAAAATTTGCGCTTTGGCCAAACTGTGCCTCTGCCACGCCGTATATAAAAAGGAATGACGCTTTGTTTGTTTGGTTTATAACAATTTATAAGAGTCCCATAAAACGTAGGATAGGCGTAGGATTTGATATACTTCACCAAGATAAAAACTTAAGAAAACCGACTTCAAGTTCAAGCCCTATTTCTTCCTCCCCCGTCGAGATGCGAGTTAAGTGTATGTACCTACATGAAAAAGTGCTCATCAAAACTTTTGCTTCACGGAACCACAAACCAAAACATCATTTGTGTATATTATATTTTTAATTAAAATTAAATGAGACCACCTCTGAAGTATGACCTATCAAGCAAAACAAGTGTCATCAAAATCGGTCCATAATTGACGGAGTAATCGCGTAACAATCACAAAAACAGACATTTAGAGGACATCCTCCTTGTTGATTTGATTCAAAAGAGGAGCTGCAGTCAAAAGCACGAAGTTCAGCCACTATCCACCTGCCGGCACGGTATCGACGCAAGCTTTACGAGTCTGCGCAAGGCCGTAACGCGCCGTCCTGTACCGATGCGTACGCGCATGCTGATGGAGAACAGCCGTAGTTTCTGTCCTAAACTAATCCTTACTGTGACAGTAGACAGATTAGGATGATATTTACTAGTTATAGCATTGTGGCAGCGAACACAATCTGAAAATAAAACCTTGGACACTATTCACACACATTGATCTAGCCCGAAACTAGAATTCCCTGTTTCTTAGATACTAGGCAACGATACACATACTTGTATAGATAAATAATATACATAGATAGATAAACAACCATGACTAGGGTACAAACATCCGTTCTCTTCAAACAAATATGTGCCCCCACCGGGAGTCGAACCCGGGATAAATGCTTCGTAGGCAGGATCACTGCCGCCTCGGCCATTCGGGTCGTCAAAAAATACTGAAACTAAACTAGAGATTGCAAGAAATATATACTATATACTCATAATTAGGTGGACAACTCAAGCTCACTATCGGGAACTGATGGCGCCAATATGAAAATTAAGCGGCTCTTTGTTTCAGTAGCAGTATTTGCATTTGGCCTTGATTTATAAATTCTGCAAACTCTACCCCCAAACCGCAACTCTCTCCTCCCTCCCTTTCTTACACTCGTATTTCTCTCTCACCCCCAAATCTATCGAAAAGCAAATAAATAACCCCCAAAGATAAACCTAGGTATATCTCCAACACTAGTCGGGCGCTACGTACTTTTTCTCGAAGCGTTTCGTCCCATTTTCGAACACTCATAGCTTGAACATTTCAACATAGGCTTGCGAATAAAACACATTTCACCAAGCACACGATTAACATATCCGCAAGACTATTTTATTATATTACATAGAACACCTGAGCTCAGCAGGTTCAAATTACATAACGCATAAATACAATAGCCTGGCTTATTTACTGCCAGTTCTAAACTAAATGCAATCGCTGGTGCAATGCGCGGTGAGTGCCGGCGAGTGCTAAGACAGCGCCTTGAGGTTAACTGTAAAAAAGGATTTTTGAAATCGGTTCATAAAATGTAACAGTTTTAAGATTACAAACATTTAAAAAAATAAAAAAAACTCCGTGGTCTAATGGGTTTCATGCTTGCTTCTCGCACAGGAGTTGCAGGTTCGATTCCTGACCATGTACCAATGAGATAATTAAATTATCTCAAGTTCATTATACGGACGTCTAACGGTGATGAAAAAACATCGTGAGGAAACCTTCATTACTACAAAGCTGCGGCTATGGGCTAGCCCCCTATCACGCAAAAATGGAGTATTGAATAACTGACTCAAAGTGGGCACAATTGTGCCTCTGCCACCCCGTATGGGATAGGGCGTGAAGCTATGTTGTTATTTAAAAAATAAAAAATAAATAAAAAAAACAACCGAATTGAGCACCCCGCTCCTTTTTTTAAGTCGGCCAACAAATATAGAACTTACTGCAGAACCAAACAAACATATTGTTTTATACTGGCACCAGAAATAGCGACATAGAGGATAGAGTTAATTAATCTAAGGTGGAAGTAGGAAGTTGTGGCTCCTCAAGATCAGGGATTGGACGGGAGTGGCCAGCGCAGAACGTCTCAAGAGCGTGGAGAACACAGAGGAGTGTGGAGAGCTGACTGCCAACCTTCGGTACTGGAGAGGCACTTCAAGAAGAAGAAGAGGAATTTGAAACTGAGACAAACGGTATTTCTTTGTTTTTATAGGATTTACGTAATTTCTAAATGTAGAAAAAGTCATACAAAACTATTACCTATTTACTGTATTGTAAACTTCTTGTAGTAACATTTTTTTTCTGAACGACTGAACCACCCATCCCTTTCATCATCATCACCCATCAGTAAGACCCAGCCACGTCCGCTTCTTATATTTCGGGTACCCGTAAATGCTTTAAAAGATGGAAGAACATTTCTACAGTCTAATTTGCAGTTCTCCCAACAAGTCCACATTAGCCGCTCGCCGCCGACATAGGGAACACTAATTATGTGGGATGCGCGCGCAGGTCGCGGTGTGACCCGCGATACTGACGCGCTCCTATCTGATCATGGGTTAACTGATCACCTGATCACTATGATCAACTGATAAATAATCGGCGTGAACATTTGCTATTTCGCCATTTGTGATATTCGAAAACAATTAGTGCCATCCTGTAAAACAACAACATATTGTCACGAATCGGTAGTGCTGCCCCGTAAGGGAAAATTATCATGTCTGATCACGTCACCCCTCTGATAAACAGTTAAATAATCAGCCATAGTATTTGCAAACCATCATGTAATATTATTAATAACTTCACGGAAGGCATTCGCCCCATACTATTGAGATTACTCTTACAAACTGTGTAAAAACTAAGGTCAGTCGTATCCCATGCGAGGTTGCGCCCACGTCTAGCCTGTAGTTCAATACTCCATATCGCGTGTCAGGGGGCAAGCCCATCACCTTGTTTGGGCAAAAACTAAAAACTAAAACGAACTTTCACAGGCAACCTTTCCTCCACGCCCACTGCACTCTAACCCCGGTTTAAAACAGTAACGGAGCGATAAATCACTGATTAATGAATGTGTAAATAAATAAGTGAATATCGGCCGTCCTTCCCTCGCTGATTGTTTCCTTCTGACAGCACTTGGGGATAAAGCCGTGGTCACAATATTATGTGTATTTCTTTCTGTTTGATTTTGAAGAGGCATTGAAGTGACCACGTTTAGCTAGTAATGAATAGTCAATTTGGCATGATAGGGGGTTAGCCCATCGCCGTAGCTAAGTAGACATTTGAAAGTTTCTTCAAGATTTTCATCAAAAAACTCAAAACTCAAATCATTTATAGGAAGTAGCCAAAATAATACACGTTTAAAATTCAAACACATACTTAAGTCTCATATACATGGAAAAAATAAAACAAATATGATCAACTAAACTAATGAGTACATAACTAACTACACCATTTTCAAACTCAAACCATAATGAGCTTGAAAATGAAATTTTCTCCTACAAGTGGTGATTCATGGCTGAATCTCGCACAGGAAAAATAAACTCCATTAACTCTACCTGTGCTTCATATAGTTATTTCATTCAGTGTGGAAGATAGCACCAAGAAACTCTACGGGGATGTCATCTTTTCAATAATTTTCATCACCATTAGAATATTGATATAACATACTTTCGAGTAAGATTGACTAGGGTCTTACTACAAAAAAATAACTCTTGTTCAAGACTCGTTTAGCAACAAAAATGTATGGGATTTGAAGTTTCTTTTGAGGTTAAACTATGTTTTGTAGAATCACAGAAATAGTTCACTCCAAGTTTATTTGGCTAGGAGCGAGCTGCCACGTCTATCTCTCTATGCATCGTCCGTCATACCCTATTTTATTTTTATTTTATTTTATTTGTTTCAGGTTTGCCAACAGACAATACATGTTTTCTTAATATAATTCTTAAAAGTTTACATTTTAGATGTTTGTCTACTTAAAGGCGAACACAGCCCGCTTATAGAAAAAAAACTTATATAACATTAAGTAATTACATAATAACAGATAATTAGTAATAAACAATTGCAAGACAATTACCGCATGGCAAATTAAGTAGGAATACATTTATTTGAATTAGATAAAGTATAATTATAATTAAGAAAAGCGAAAGAGAGGTCACAACTCTCTCAGAGACAAAGCAAATTTACGCGGTCTGCAACTCATTAAATGATCAGCACCGGGATTCGAACCCGCATCTCGACGGACCACTTACGCTTGCTCTTGGATATTTGTATGTTTGTGACGTGGGTTTTTTGCGTCTCACGGCACATGGTATCCTAGTGTGGGGCCAGGAGCAATGGGCCGAAAGAATAAGAAAAATTATCACATGTTATTTGGAAAGTAATACTTAATTTTTGTCGTTTGCTCTTACCAATAATGATCGTTTTCCTTATTTTATTATATATTTTTTTATTTTTTTTAAAAAAGAAAATTATCACATGTCTTTGGAAGGTAATTCTTAATTTTTGTTCGGTTGCTCTTACCAATAATTATATTTTTCCTTATTTTTTTATAGTACAAGGTTGCACATTTTTTTTTACATGCGGCTAAATGAATGAGCCTGCATAAATGTTAATGTTACACCGGGTGTCCGCATCCTTACCCGCCAGTCGTGTACAGAGCGCCGGCGCATGCTCCTCGATCGACGGATAACCTCCAAATTGATTTATTATATTTCAATTTTTTACTACTAAACCTGGACTCCCGCACTCTTCCATCACTATGGCTGTAGTTAGCACACATTTTCTTGACACTTGGCTATTATGATGTCATCGTAAACATTTTTGTAATTAAATCGACATTTAAAAGGCTTTGACAAATACAAAATAATCCGGTTTTACAGGAATTACTGCATAAAAAAATATTTTGGATACCTGTCACCGATACCTCCCAAGGTCTGTTGTCTAGATTCCTCCATCCTTTTAGTCCTGTAGGACAGATTATCTCAAATAAATACTGTAAAATATAAGCCTTACTAGTTAAGAATGAAATAAAAATTGCCTGTCTTCATTATCATAGAAAAGCTGCTTGTAAAAAGTAGCAAACAAACTAACTGTATTCAATGAATTATATTGTTTTTTCTCTTTATGGTTTATTTTTGGTTTTCATTTTAATTTCTATAATGCCTAATGAATTATAATATTTGTTTTTGTGACAGTCTCTGATCCATATGAATCCCACGATACAGGCTTGCTAGTATGGGTATTGGTAAAGTATGGGTAATCAATTATTGTTCGATTTTTAGTACATGCTACTGAACATCTTTATGATGAAAAGAGGTGTCTGTGTTTCCAGATCTGGCCAAGTCATTCAAGTCGGTTTCGGTAGAGCTTCTTGTAATAAAGCTAGAAAAAATAAGTATCAGGGAAAAATAAGTAAAACTGGAGCGTTTTAAGATAAATTGATGAAAACCCAAGTAACACTCAACTAGTCTACTGAGGTATCCTTCAAGGTAATATACTTGGTCCTACATTACTTACAATATACATTAATGATCTCTGTTGCCTTGAGTTACCCCAATGCAAAATTATGGTATATGCCGATGCTATGGCATCAATTTACTCGGGTTTGTGTTAGAAAGAGGTAAATTACTATGCACAATCTGGTTTCAATAAAGTTGTGTGCGGGCTACAAGAAAATATGTTAACCCTGAATAAAGGAAAAACCAAATGCATAACTTTCTCAATTAACAACTCGATTTAACCATTAAGTGAGTTTGGCTTAGTTGCTCAAGTATGTGCTGATTTTGGTTCTGGTTCCTGCAATTGTGGACCCTTAGAACGAACTCCCTCAATGAGTTATCTCGGAATAATGCTAGATAGTAACCTTAATTTTCAAAGCCTGTATGCAGTGATTTTTTAAATTTCTAGTACTTTATGTATGTAATCAAGAATCTGTTATTAACGACCACATTACAATGTAAGTAAGCGGACTTCTATCTGACTGTTAGCATGGCTTTTGCCCCAGTTTTCAATTCTAACAATTCATGTCGATGCAGGTCGATGCGACCTTCTTCGACTTCAAGAAAGCATTCGACAGAGTCGACAATGACATCCTGCTGGAGAAAGTTGCGAGCATAGGTTTCACGCTTAAGTTGCTCCGGATGATTTCAATCTATTTCTCGCATAGGGTTTAATATGTTAGGTTGAACTGGATGGATTCGGAGCCCTACGGGACCTGCTCGAGTGTGAGTCAGGGTAGTACTCTGGGCCCTACCCAGTTTCTGATCATGATCAACGATATTCCCAATATCGTAAAGGGGATAAGTGTTTTGGATTGGAAGATGTATGCGGATGACTTGAAGCTATTTTTACGTATAGTGATTTGGATATTGGATTTGGAGTGGAGTCAACCCAACCAATTTTCGTTGAACAGCTCCGTGTGTAAAACTATGACCTTAACTCGACCTCGATCGTCTCCCCTCCATGACTACACCATTTAGGGTGTCCTGTTTGTTACCCAAATACGAGACCCAGGTCTAACATTTATTATTACTTAAATGACAGGACTGTATGGGGTTAATCTGGCTCAACACAGACCTTGCTGTTAATAATTTTGTAATTATTTATTCCAGCTTATTAAATAAAAATAAATCATAATTGTATTAGTTAAGCACAACCTATTTTTAAAAGAGATCTTAAAATCAATCTGTGGGAGTTTCTACGCCCTTCTTCTCCCACAGTGGTCCAATGTAGAGAAGAGGCAAAAAATGACGTTTGCTAAGAATATGTAAATATGTAGATATTTACATATTCTGTAGAGTAATAAAGTACTTTTGAGTTTGAGTTTGAACACTTGTCTTCGAGTTAAGATTCAACAACCACATCCAGGAGACTTGCAGGAGAGCCCACACATCCCTCGGATTCGTAATGCGATAGACGACGCGTTTTAGGATGTTACAACGTTAAGCTACTTGTATAACACTTTTGTTTTTAGTAAATTTTAATATAGCGCCCTCTTCTGGGACCCTAACTATAAACTAACTCTGGAGAAAGTCCAACGCAAGTTTGCCAGGATTTTATACAAAATGCGATTTGGGTACTATCTGCACTTATTCCCGTCCCTATTTATAGAGGGATGGGGGGCGTAGACACCCTGAATTTGAGGCGAAAGATGTCGCCTTTAGTGCACTTCTTTCTACTTCTCCAGAACAATGCAGACAACCCTACCACACTGAGAAGCATTGTACTTTATGTATCCAATATCGAATCAGTACACAATGTCGCGCGCACGTCCTTTATTCACGACGGGTGTTGCCCGTATAGAGCACGCTCGCGTGACGCGGTGTCCTTCCAGGCGCTGACTCTACTCAATGCGTGTATTGCTCAGCTCTCAGTCGAGATAGAAGTGTTTGATATGCCCTTGTGTAAATTATAAATAAATGTTTAATGTATTGCTCAAATAAGTATCGACGGTTTATATTGTTTGTATTCGTCAGTTGCTTATTACATTCTGTGAATAATTAAATTTATGATCTGTATTGGCTCTTACACGCTTTGGTCCTAGTACCTTTTAATAGTAATCTGAATAAAAATATTAAAATTTACTCTAATAACACGCATGATAATTATAAAAACAGCATTACACACCACTTTTTGTCAATCATATGCACCATATTCGCCATCTTCTCTTACTAACATATACTCACCTACACCACCCTCAACTTAATTTTGCTCTTTTTGTTTTTGCTTTTTGTAACTCAGGAGTATATGTCATCATTATTGACATCTTTTGCCAAAATGTTTAAATTATATCATGTGTTTTATACTGAGATACAGCAACTTATCCTTTAACACAGGGTTCACCCGTTTAAACTTGCTAAACAAGTTGATAATGTGTTGATCAGTTTTGGATATTTCTATTATATAATAATCATATTAATTCTGTACTTTTCAGTGAAATAAATGTTTTATGATTTTGTTGTCTTGTGCCACTCGTAAATTATTTTTACTACCTATATGCACAATTCTCAACTCTAAAACACACTTACTGAGAAGTTGGGAAATTATGCCATATGAGCAATTTAAAAATCATATAAAAACCACTTAAACTATTATGTGGCATTTGTGATATAACATATCGCAAAATTTAAGATTACATACGTAACAAGAGTGATTGGAGTTAGTCTAACTCAACACAGAACTCGCTTAATCATTTAGTAATTATTTATTGCTGCATATTATTTTTAAATGTAATATTTGTACTAGTTGAAAGAGATCTAAAAATGAATTTGTGGGGTGTTTCCTTGCAGTTCCTCTTCCACAGTGGTCCAATGTAGAGACAATGAAGAGGCAAAAAATTACGTTCTCTAACATATATTAGTATTTAGAGAAAATCAAGTTTTTTTTTTTTCTCTTTATAGTAGGTATGACTTTTTTCATCAAACCATTGGGTCGATCGATGATGTAATTTTTCCCAATTTCATCGCATTGACCGACGCAGTTAAGTCATGATTTGCATTCACATTAAATCTGATATAAGGTTAAAATGTCAAGTTTCAAATTATTAAAATATATCCACTCAATTAAAACACTTCGATACAAAATAAAACTACATATGGGCTAATTTATTCCACGACTTCGCGATCTAAATTAATATCCACTTATGAACTAAAATATACAACATCTTTTTCTTACATGTTGTTATTGTTATAGCTTTAGCAATTTCAAAGAAAACTGAGAAAGGTTGGTCCCAGTTGTATCCTAAATTTCTAAATAGGCTGGCCTAGCGAATTGTGAATATTACTGCACAATATAATTTGACTTGAAGTTTTTATTAATATATCAAATCACAATGATCAAAACCTTTCAATCCAGAAACCCAACAGAACAGTATCGCGCAAAGAATAATTCAATAAAGTCTCGCGAACGTCCCAGCGAGCACGAGTTATAACTATTTATTTATTTTATGACTCGCCCGCAATATTATTATTATGGAAAAATCTATAATTTCACAACAAACAGATCGCTATCTATATCACGCTTTAATCCACTTTCTTTCAGTTTTATTGTAACAGTAACAGCTATAAAATACTTCTCGTGAGCTTCTCTACCTAGTCTTATGCTGTTAAGAAATATGAATTTGGTTGCTATCTTTTATGGATCTTTTAAGCTAAATGATGTTTCCTAGAATCTATTGTTAACTAATTCTTGTTTCAGTAACCTGTAGTATGAAGAAAATTTAAACATTAACAATTTTACAAGGTTTTTTTTTGGGCAAAAAAACGATAAAGGTCTTCTTTGGGAAAACGGGTTTACACGCAAATCATCGACTTGAGCAATTTAAGATCGTTGCAGCATGAGTGCAAGACCAATCTATAGTTTGGTGGTTATATCATCAGGATTTTATCCCGTAGGTCGTCGGTCAATACCTTGCCGGAAGATTTTTGTTTTAATTATACTTTTAATTTTATTTTACCTTTCTCACCCAGATAGTTCTAGTAATGAGATAATAAATTAATGAGTTTTGAGGGTTGCTCAGAACTTTGACTATAGAACAATTTGTTTACGTAAACCTCTATATTTTACATCAAGCCTTGCCGGAATAGGATTGACTAGTCAGATCAATATCTTCTCTTCGATCTACACACAATGATTGCAAATCCCCTGACCACTGCTTGGTTTTAACAACGTTTTATTGCTTGTGTTTAGTGATGTATAGGCTTAACGAATGCGGGTAATATTTTGTACTAACACTTGGTAATATTTCAGGTTCTTAAGTGCCTACCGCACTAAACGTGTGCACTTTGCTAGAACGCGGTAAAATAAATGATTTCACGAAGAGTTATTATGGGAACTATTGAGGAACAGTTCCCGATATACAGGAGGATCCTTTACTTTCTGTATTTCCAGAAAGACTTAGCTGTAGACGTAGAAAGTAGAAGAAGAAACAGCTATTAAATTAGAGATCTCTCGTGGTAAGCTCGCTTTTGAACACTATTTTATGTTAGATTTTTGTCTGTTTAATATTTTTGTGTACAATAAAGAATTATGAATTATGAATGAGCAGGTAAAAGGCGCGTTAAGTAAAAGATGCAAACTAAGGTATCAAAAAGAAGAACCAAAACAAAACAAAAAACTAAAAGTCATGCCGTTTTCTGATAGGGGTGGCAAAGGCACATTTGTGCCAACGAAGAACCACCATGTGATAAACTCTTTAGTATTACATAAACAGCCAGTGATATTGGTCGACCGAGCAAGGTTGGACTGCAGAAAATCTGCGGACGAAGAGGTAGTACTGTCCATTGACTCCTCAAGATGTCATCTTTGTTACAAAACGCTAGTAAATCATTTCCAAATAATAGTAAATGTAGATTACATCAATCTTGATCTAACTCTCAAAATCCACGCCAAGTTAATTATCAACCCGACAAACCACATAGCCCATGGCAACAACTCATCAACAAGCTATCAACAATCCTGAACTAAATAAAGCGCCAACTAATTCCACGATACAGAACGGTCACTGTCTGCGCATGCGTGGTCACGTCCCGGCGCCCACGCGCGTGGGGCAGATGATCCATAATACAATTAAAGAGCTTGAAGTGGTCGTTGCAAGGTTTTTGGATACAGGTTGGTTGTCTCTGAGAGACAGAGAAGATAAATTATGTTATTTTCATACTTTAATGGCGTCCATGTGCCATTAGGCGCGTCGTGTCCACTTATGTGATATGACGTGACAAGTATCTGACAAATGCCAGGTTTGCATGACATGTTCTTTTGGGCGCATGCCGTGTAAACGTGGCATTCCCATTTTAACCTTATTGTATGAAGGAGGCACAAGTTGGAACCGCCGCTCTTAGATTTTATTATAACCCCGTCGGACCTAATCCGATCAAAGTCAAAGTCAAAGTCAAAGTACTTTAATACTGTATATATTTACATATACTTAGCAAACGTCAATTCAAACCCCGTCCGATCAATCATACACTTCTTCATATATATTTTGGGCAAGGCGGTCAGCTGATTTAAACGGAAAATTAAAAAAAAATGTTGTTCATAATTATGTTGACAACAACCCTCTAAAATATGACCATACCTTTCCGTTACACCTATAGAAGAAGTATTCTCCGAAAGTATTTGTAGGCTCTATCTACCCTGACGTGACGACAAATTAAAACAAGAAGCATTCAACTATAGTTTATATGTTTTTTTTTTATATTTTAACGTTGTGCACATAGGTCTACCTGCTCTCTAGGTCTAGGTTTTCTGGAAGAAATCTCTTTTCAGAGATAAACTCGCCTTTGTACACCTCGTTTCCATTTTGATGTATCTGTATCTTCCGTTGATGTGCAATAAAATATGAAGGGTAAATGTTGAGAAAAAAATGTCTCAAAAGTTCCGAAACTCGTAGTCACTTTCTTGGTTTTCCCTCCAAGGTCCACGTATCTGATCTATGCTGAGCCGACTCTCCCCCGATGACACGCTTCCTAGAATAGTCCACGACGATCCAAATCAAATGCGTTAACGCAGGAAACCACTGTCTCACGAACCCAACTACAAACGTAGCTTTTAGCTTCTTTAGAATAGCGACGATTTTGGGTTGTAATATATTGGTGATTTAGTATAGTTGTGGATTGACGCCATGTTGTACAAGGAGATCATACTAAATAGTGTGATTAGGATCTCAAATTTGTTTAGGTTCTACGTATAGGTGGTTTTTAAGTCCTTAATCTGGGAAACGGATCGGTGGCTAATTATTTTTCTAATTAGCTGATTCCAGGCTGCATCAGATAACTGTTATCTGGGTAAGGCACTGGGCTTTTATACTGCCGATCGCTAGTCTACTTAGCGCTTAGTTGCTAGCCGACCCGAATGGCCGAGTCGGCAGTGACCCTGCCTACGAAGCCAAGGGTCCCGGGTTCGAGTCCCGGTGGGGGCAAATATTTGTGTGATGAGAACGGATGTTTGAACCCTAGTCATGGTTGTTTATCTATCTAAGCATAATACTTAGCTATATAAGTATGGGTATTGTTGTCTAGTATCCAAGATACAGGGAGTCCTGGTTCGGGGCTAGATCAATGTGTGTAAATAGTGTCCAAAGTTGTATTATTATATAATACTTAGTATTATAGACGGTGTCTGTAAATAATACTGACATGGGCAAATTCAGGGTGATTGATAATTCGATACATATATTGTGAGGAGTTAAGTAGAGCTCATTTCCAGCAACCATATAATACCTTATCAGAAAAGTAATGGGCGTCTTATAATTAATTAACCTCTTTGGTGTTGGGGTCCAGGCTGTGCTTCCCAAGCGAAGCTCCCGGGTTTGAAAAAAATCTCCTGGTCTGATGCACAGGATGTTTAAATGTTTATATCGTTACTTTTTCTGGTTACCACGACACAGTATCCTAGTGTTGGGCCCAGAAGTATACATTGTATGCCAGTATGTATAATGTATGTATGTTTATTTAATGTTTTTAATTAACATTAACACACATACATTGCTTTTGACCCCACACTAGGACACCCTATGCCGTAGGAACCGGAATCAGCGGCATCACACACATATAATGATCCAAGACCTGGGATTCATTTTTATTTATCCCGGGCCGGGGATCGAACCCGGGACCTCTCGCATGGTAGGCAGAGCCACAACCACAGCGCCACAGAGTTTACGTAAGCATATACCGTGTTACCACAAAAAATATTAAACAGGTTTTAACCTCAAAACACAAATCCCATACATTTTTGTTTTTAAACAAGTGTTGAATAGTATTTTATTTTTTGTGGTAAGACCCATACATTTCAAATTTGGGAGGTTATTTTGGGGGCCTATTGATAAAATAAAAATAAAATCAAATATGCGTGTGACATAACAAATGAAGTGGCTTGTTGCGAGAATATCATTACAAGCTTTTATTTAGTTTCACCTGTCCCGTTGTCTGTCTGTAATCAAATCTTGCAAGTTATATTTGATCCACTTCCCGGCTTCCGATTCAGCTGAAATTTTGCATGCATGTGTAAATCGGATGACAATGCAATATAATTTTTTTTTTTCATAACTTTGCAATACTTATAAAAATGATTTCCCCGCCCCTTATCTCCGAATCTTCTAATAATGAAATTTCGAAAAAATAGGTCTTTACTTTAATATTACAGGAAAAATAATAAGAAATATATGGTTTAAATATGGGGAATACAGCTGATGCGCACAGTATCGAGTGAAATGTTTAATGAAAGGGCTTTTTGCGAGAATTTCAATTTGAAACATTTTAGGTTTTTCAAAAATGTATATTATACATTTTTGAAAAACCTAAAATGTTTAGTTATAAAAATAAGAAAATAGCAAATAAAAGACCATTCCCCCCCACCTTATCTCCGGAACTACTGATTCTAAAAACTTGAAAATTACATGAACCTAAAACGCTTAGTTGAAAAATATTTAAGAAAATAGGCAAACTAAGAGCTTTGGAAAATTAATGAAAAGAGTCCGACTCGCACTTGACTGTTTTTTTTAATATTTTTTCAAACTTTGACATAAAGTCATTAATTACGAAAAAAAAAATATTTTGAATCTTTGAATGTCGTTTCTTAGCGAATTCTTAAGTAAAAACACTTCATTTTAAAGCAGTAAGCCGATCAACTCACGTGATGAGAAAATTAAAACTAATTTTAAATTTTATTAAATTGCTTAATTAATATATATAATAGCTAAGTTTAAAAAGTTTCATCAGTCTATGCAAAAAGAGATGTCAAAGTACCGGAAATCCGTCTATAAAGATGTTATCTGCCACGTTTCTGATGCGATATTTGAATAAACTAACGCTCTGAATACAAGCGCCAAAGAATAACTTAACTGTAGAAGAGTCACCTCATACTACACCTCTAAACTAGTATTAACTAGGAACTAACTAAACTACTAAACAGTACTAAATACGTCTTGTACTACTAGGAGAATACTATAATGATTTTATTATTCACTATGATTACTATTGCATTGTTTTAAACTCTGATTTTCAGCGGTACTATAAACCCATAGTAATACCGGTTAGTGAATCGCACTAATCATGTATCTAGACTAGATCAGTATACATATATACATAATAGGTCTACCCAAACTCTCACTCTCTCGCAGTCTCACATATTTCCACTACTTAAGCTACACTACTCACTTACCCCAACATTTAACATATGACTGTATGATTGGATTGTTTGTATGTCTGTTTTTTAACATATGATTGGCTTTATTTATATTATTTTATTTTAATTTCCGATCGTTTCTTGTTGTTGCATTTTGCCACTGGTGCATAATTATGCTTGAGCTCTTTCTGCGTATTTACTTTTACCCAGATTATAAGTTTAGTTTTAAGTTTCTAGTTTTAGGAAATGGTGTGAGCTGAAAACCAGCGTTACGTGCAGCTCACTGCTACACGTAACACATGCTGAGCTCAAACCATTTTGGCATCTAAAAACCTCAACCCCGAACTGTACTATGGTTTCTTTTTCTTTCTGTATATCCTTGTGTTTATTTGTCAAATAAATATATTTCTATTTCTATTTCTATTTCTATCAGAAACACTTCATAATGGGACATCATGTAATGATTTGAACTTCGTCAATTACATGATATGACCGAACGTAACATTTTATTCAGCACTACAGATACACACTTCGATCTCACACAAAAGTATTCGGGGGCTTCGCTGCACTCGCCTTCTTTTAGTCTTTAAGAGTTTTCCCCTTAAATATAATAATAATACCTTGGACACTATTTATTTGATCTAGCCCCAAACTGGGATTCCCTGTATCTCGGGTACTAGACAACTATACACATACTTATATAGATAAATATTATATTTAGATCGATAAGCAACCATGACTAGGGTACACACATCCATTCTCATCAAATAAATATTTGCCCCCACCGGGACTCGAACCGGGGACCCTTGGCTTCGTAGGCAGGGCCACTGCCGACTCGGCCATTCGGGTCGTCAGTGACAAAATATTTCTTCGTAATGTTACGTAATGAAAATACTATGGTTGGCTACATCATGAAGTTCTTAATTTCAAGATCAGACCACGATATATCCATATCCATATATAGATCCAATCAGACACTTTAGCTGAATTCAATTACACATTCACCACGTCCTGGCTGCTTGGACGCTCGTGTAGCTCTCATATATAGATCATAGAGTTCTTTGTGGATAACATTATAGAGTAGTTGTCGTCATTCCCCGGTCTGTTACTGCGTACGGAATAGAAATGAGACACTTAACTCGATTCGGTTCGAAGTTTGATCGAGATGTGAATCGATTATTAGCTGGAGACTTTTAAATGGTAGCAGCAATATTAATGGGAGCTCAGTTTTTGTTATTTTGTTTTGTTGAATATTTTATATTCAGAGAGTAACTCTCCAAACTTTGTATCCTGTTCGTCTGTGTTTTGAATGACAGTGAAGCTGGGGAATTTGAGAGGTTTTGTTTTGTTACGATGAACTAAGTTTTTTGATATTGTTAATAGATCATCCAAAACATTGTTTGCATGCAGCGGTATATGTTATATTTCGTAGATAAGAGTCAGTTGTAATAGATGGATAATTAAATATAGCATTTTCATCTGTGTTACTCATACGGACAATATACATATATTGTTATTGTTTGTACATATTACAATTTTGACTTCAAATAAAGCAAGGCCAGTCCACATATATATTTAAACTGTCTGCCTCAATAACGTGCAAAAACACAAATATTGCTTAATAAAAATGAAAGAACAAACTCTGGTCCATCAAAATAACAGACTTACCTCCTACAGTCGCATCACCAGCCTATCTTCGCGCCATTAATCAAGGCACAGGATACATAATACTTAGAAGAAGAAAAAATAAAAATAACTCGGGTAAAGCGCATATGATTAGGGATTCGTTGAGCGCACGCGCAGGCGGAAACGGCACGTAGAGGAAACGTCAGGACGCGATATGATTTCGAATTTGGAATTTGGAATCGGGGGTGTTCGAATGGGTAGCACAAGAAAAATATCATTGGGTCTGGTTTGTTTTATTTTTATACGAATTGTGGCAATAAAAGAAGAGTTCGTTTAGAATCTGTAAGCAAACGACTTTATTGGGTTCTGTAGTACAGTAGACACTTGATATTCCTTTTTTTCTGTATAACTGTCAAACTCTGTGTTGTTCTCTTGTTTAATGGAACGTAGGACACGTTCGTTAATATCTTTTACATAAAATCAATTCCATGATAATGAAATTTATTTTTACGTATTTATATCATTTTGGATTTGAATACCTCTAAAAAAACAACCTTTATTAATAATATAATTTGGTCATACTTTATATTAGTATTATTATATATACAATTTATATATATTAGATACATTTATAGGGATATATACAAATTTAATGATAGCTTGTTCTGGTGGTTATGGTTCTGAAAGTGTTGGGTCCTCAGCGAACGACTGGTTGTCTAATAACCTAAAACGCATTTACAAACCGTAGCATGAACTTAAATGTTGTTCACATCAACGCAGCATCGATACCAGTTATCCAGTTACCTGACATCCATGTTTTTTTCAGTGACCAGAACTTAGAAGAAGAAGAAGGTGTTCTTATTTCCGAATCTTTTCTCAAACCGTCTCTTTCTTCTACCATGTTTGCTCTGCCAGGATTCAAGCTCTGCAGAAACGATGGGACAGGCAAAGCTGATGGCGGTGTTGCTATTTACCTACGTTTCGATATTTCATGTAAGGTCATCAGTCATTCGCCAAACCTGTACTCTGGTATCGTAGAACACCTGTTCCTGAAGATCTATTTGCGTCATAACAAAGTCCTCCTGTGTGTCTATTATAGCCCCTCTCTTAGAATCGTTGAACTTCACTTCGAGTTTTAACTCATTCTGAACTATTCTCATTCTGAACTATTCTTGGTGATTTTACCACATACCCTCTCAAAATATTAGTCGCTCTGAAAAACTCAAATCTATTATCGGTTCTTCAATTGTACACATCCTTCCTCTGGATACCACTCACTTTCAACCACACTGCATCTTCTTGACCTGATGGTTATTTCTAACATGTCCAAGGTCGCTGCGCATCGCCAACTTAACGCCCCCTTCTCCTATCACGACTTGATTTAACTCTCATTTAAGTTAAGGCCTCCTAAGCTAGCAGCTAAATTCCTTGACATTCGTAGCTTTAAGGGCATGTATCTCAACTCCTGTATATCAGATGCCTTCTCTGTCGACTGGTCCCCTATATTTGGGAGCGAGACCGTTGATGACAAAGAAGCTTTAACTCGATTGTTCTGAGTTTGTTCAATAAAAATGCTACAGTTAAAACATTAGAGTTTAACGCCTTCCTGCGCCATGACTTGCTAATGAGACGGTGGTCGTAGACCTACCTAGCAAATCTACCTAGTAGGTTTACAATATGTACAATTTTATTTACAAAAGCTGTGGCTAATGCTTGTATTGTGATTCGTAAGGGTGGTTCCTAGCCTTAGAATACGACTCTCCTAGTGTCTTCCTCTGACCTCTCGAGGGCACGGAGGAGGACGTCAGAGAAGGTGGAGTATAGTACGTGTCGGTAGGTCTACAGGTATCAAGGACCAGAAGGGCTGAAGGGATGAAAGGGTATGTAGGGCAAGAACCAGGAAGGATTCGGCTGGCGTATGGTTTCAGGACAGGAACCAGGTAGAGTGGAATTGGATCCCCATCGGGGAGATTAGCATATCACTTTAGAAACTAGGCACACAGGAAAGCTCATAAAGAACTACACACAGTATACAGGCAGATAGTACCATATTACACAAGTGCTCAGTTGTGCAACTTTAGCACGACTGAAGTTCTTGGAGAATACAAGCAGACCGAAGCTCTCGGAGATCAGCTTAAGACTGAAATCGAAGGAAAAATAAAATAGTGTTGACAAGTATTTGAAAATTTGTATCTAGAATTATCAAAAACTATGCAATTAAGTAATTAAACAGCCAGTACTAAGTAAAACCTATTTACAAAAACTACAAGATAAAAAATATACTATGTTGCACTGACACCATCAAGGGTCTGATGGCTAAGAGGAATCGTGCCAAGAGTAGATATTAGAAGGATTCGACCGATGATTTTCAAATGCCTCCGTAATCATTGCATCCGCCTGGGTTGTGATGCCAAATGGCATCATATCTACAAAAGTATCGAGATTTAGACTCCAGCACAGGTTTGGAAATTCTTCAAAACCCTCGGTGTCAGTAAGTTTCAAGACTTAGCTGCTGGAGATGCTTACCTCAACGGTCACAATAGATTGTTTACAGCCTCTCCTGTTGCTATGGACCCCCTTTTAAAGGAAGCTACCCTCCGTAACCTGCCCTCAGGACCGCAGCTCCCATTTCACCTTTCAACTTTTATCATGTCGGAATCGGCACAATTACGAGGGCAATACATGCGATCTCATCGAAAGCTGTAGCTGATCTGCTCTCAGATGCTGACCAGCACCCATGATGAGTTGCTATCTCCCATCACGCACATAATTAATTTTTCACATGCCGAATGCTGCTTCTCAAGTCAGTGGAAAAAGCGCTAGTGATTCCCCTGCCTGGTTACAGCGTCGTGGGCATCCTCCAGACCGGCAGTGATTCTAGTTTAAGTGTTAGATTAGTTTAAGTTTATATCAATTATGAAATTTAAATTATCTAGAATATTGTAAAAATATAATAGTTTATTCTTATTTTAGTAAAGGCCTAATCAACTGAGGAAGTTCAAACAACACGGCAAACTAAAGTACCACCACTAATCAAGACATAGATTTACACCCGGCTCACAGTGCCTTTCACTCACAATTATCAAGCATTCACTTGGAGATAGACAGAATGAATAATTTCTTCAAGCCTGGTGAACTAATAAAGGTAACCTGGGCTGGCCCAGGTAAAACCTCAGAAAGCCTCCTTAGCCGATGACGTATGTAAATCGGTTCGCATATAGTATTTTATGGCGGTTTTCCAGTTGAGAGAATTGCTCTACCAATTATCTCAATTGGAGCGGTACATTTTCCATAGCTATCCCCTATCCCCTATCATGCAAAATGAAGTATCGAGTTGGCACAATTGGCCCTCTGCCACCCCGTATGTAAAAAAGCGTGACGCTATGTTATGAGTGTTGTGTTCATAAAAATGTTGTATTTGCGTTCATATTCACGCGTGTTGCAGCAAAGCCAGTAAGTTATACTATAGTTGTATTGTTTTAGTGTGACAAAACCGGTCATCGAATCCTATGATCGATTTAAAAAAATATAAAGCATACTTTGTGCACTAAGGCCTACTACAAAATTAATGACTTATTACAAGACATTATAATATTAGCCACCTAGTTGGTGTTATATTATGCTTGCATTATTATGTTATGACGTTCATTAAGTCTCAATTTTTGTGCTATTATGATTTAAATATTTGGATTCAATTGAATTGAAAATGTACCACGATACGCTCGTGATTATTTAGCGGTACTTGCTTATTGCGTGAAACGTTCGAAATCACTGTCGCTTAGCGTATCATGGTAGCGGTCGGGGAAAATGCAAGGTCACGTCGGGAGTTTAAAAACTCAAGGATATTTGCATTTTTTTTTATAATTCTGTCGTACTTTATATTAATTTTACGCCTAAAATATATGCAATTCAACGAAACAACAGACAAATATTATAAAGTACTTAATCTACTTCTCGTACTGTTACTATCAGCCCCTGATGCCTAAATTTCTTATTAAAGTAAAAAGGATTCTCCACATATCATATACTACAAGCCGATGAAATAAAAATGAAATTGTCTTTAAAATATAATATAGATTCAAGATTCAGATTTTTTATTGAATATAAATCATATTCAAAGTCAAAATTATACCAATACTTAACTAAGTACAAGTCAATTACTTTTAAATATAAAAAAGCCCATACCGTTTCTGAAGGTGGGCCTCGGGGTTAAGTAGAAACGGCAAGAAACTCCCCCATTGAATTCCTTCCCAGCTATAAGACATTCGTCTTGCTTACATTCACTTTCATACCCACTTTCAGAACTAGCACTACTACAACTACTGAAATTACTGCTGCTGCTGTCATCGGTCATGTTACTTATAAATGTGTCGACTGTCTTGTCAATTATGTTATCAAGGCCTCTGATTTTGATTTCTTCCTTTCTGAAGTATGCTACAAAATTTGACAATTTCTCCTTTGACACTTGTGCAATGCCTTCTTGCAACAATCTTTTCACCTCGGAAAATTTTAAAGTTGTATTTTTTCTGGCAACATATCCTTTTATGTTTGCCCATACCGATTCTATAGGGTTTAACTCGCATTGGTAGGTTGGGAGTCCATGAACAGTCACTCCTTTTTGTTTTACCATCTTATCAATAACATAAGCTTGTTATTCGCCTTTGATACTTTTAACTTTTTCAAGTATATTTGTTTTTGTTTCATTAATATCAAATGGAATACTTTTCAAAGTGAGTCAAATCTGTAAATTTCCCTTTTTCACGCCATGACTGGCATTTTTTCTAAACGTCTAAAATGGAAATAACCAGAGTACATAAAAATTAAGTAAGTTAATATGAAATTCAATACACATTCGTATATTCATTACAGCCTACTCTTTACCTGGAATGATGACTGGCGTTATCTAAGACAATCACATCATTTGGCTGCAACTTTTCCAGTACTTTGGAAAACCAATTTTCAAAGTGAGGAGCATCCATGTTTTCATAATAATCCCCCGTCTTATTATCTTCGAACACCCAGTCGCAGTCCTCTAAAAACCAATCTTCATTACCAACTTGGACAACAATCAGTCTTTTTCCTTTACTAGTCGGATCTTTTGCTCCTGTTGACAGCCCTTCTTTACAAGTTGCTGCTATACTTTTCATTTCAGTATCTTCCCAAGCTTTAATCACTGTGTGACCTGAAATTGTACTAACGGAGATAGAGGAAAAACAATAACCATCAGCATAAAAGGTCGAAAAGCTATAGTTAGTATTGACCGAGTAAAGCCAGCGTTTCTTGAATCAGTTGATCAGGCTCCATTTTCAAGCGGGTTTTTAGCCTAAAAAGCCTGTGCAGCAGGCTCTTAATTCTCCGGCAGCTAAGCCAGTTCATTACACAATTAGGTCTGGTATACAAGTTAAGTTTCTTAATTCTCCGGCAGCTAAGCCAGTTCATTACACAACTAGGTCTGGTATACAAGTTAAGTTTCTTAATTCTCCGGCAGCTAAGCCAGTTCATTACACAACTTGGTCTGGTATACAAGTTAAGTTTCTTAATTCTCCGGCAGCTAAGCCAGTTCATTACACAACTAGGTCTGGTATACAAGTTAAGTTTCTTAATTCTCCGGCAGCTAAGCCAGTTCATTACACAACTTGGTCTGGTATACAAGTTAAGTTTCTTAATTCTCCGGCAGCTAAGCCAGTTCATTACACAACTAGGTCTGGTATACAAGTTAAGTTTCTTAATTCTCCGGCAGCTAAGCCAGTTCATTACACAACTAGGTCTGGTATACATGTTAAGTTTCTTAATTCTCCGGCAGCTAAGCCAGTTCATTACACAACTAGGTCTGGTATACAAGTTAAGTTTCGAATCTAGGTTTTTTTTTTGCGTTAATGTCTGTAAATAACTTGAATGAATATTGACAACACTTAATACCATGTTTTTCATGTATGTTACCTCCTATGTGTCGTTTATTTTCATTCAAATATTTAGTTGTGATATTTTGGAGTAACTGTCACATAATTTTATAAGCTAAATTTGTTTTCATTTCGTTGTAACCATTGTTTATTTTCACATTGTTTTATTTTATTCTGTATAACTGTATTGTGATTTTTTTTTATTCAGAAGATCTACTTATAATATTTATTTTATTTTTCAGTTAGAAGCTAATGGTTTTTTTGTCATTGCATGTCATTGAAATTTTAAGTTTTCTTTAATTTTTAGATTAATTTATTTAAGAATTATGAATAACTTAATCCATTCCCTAGGCGGGTGGCGTGGCGGTGAACCTCTTCGGTCTGACCTACTTTTCCGGGCGTTGCTTGCGTAGAAACGACCCGTTTGTTATCAGTTTTGTCTGGACTCTCTTCTCTGTTTTCTAGTAAATATATTCAATTCAATCAATAACAGTGCGTATTAATCAGTTAGCAGTGCTCTTTAGTTTCCCCAAACCTAGTATGTACAAGTAATAATAAAACTACGTAGTTTGTGTACAAATTAGTAATTGTAATTGTAAAATGATGTAAGAATCGCTGCTATGTTTGCACATCTAGTCTGTGTATACCTATAAGTTGACAAACCAATTATGGTTTTTACAACGCCACTGGACCGTCTTTGTATCTATAATAATAAAACATAGCATCCTAATAAAACGAACGAATATTAAAGTATAAGTAAATACGTTTCCTCTATTCAGAAATATTAACCTCGGCAATATACTAATTAGACTATACAAATATTCACATGTTTAATTTGATTTTCAGTGTCAGAATTGTGTTAATTTTACTATTATTATCAACAATACTTAAACCTTACATTGACATAATTGAGCATTCATGTTAAACCAGTGTTATTTGTCATAGTATTAAGAAGTGCTTATGTAGGAAGGTATCCTTCGGTAGTCGGACGGTGCGGGAGGGGTATTTTTTCATGACGTGTGTGTGATGCGAGACTTTGCGGCCCATTAAAATAAAAAATAAATATATAACATAGTGTTACCTTTCCCATAAGGGGTGGCAGAGGCAAAATTGTGCCCAAGTTGAGCCAGTCTTTTAATAATCTATCTTGCATGACAAGGGGCTAGCCAATCGCTGCAGTCATGTTATACTACTCATATTGTCGATACGTAAGGCATAAAATGTTTGTGCAATAAAGTATTCAAGTACAGAATTGTAAGTAAAATGTGCCCAGCAACTGGGCAACCGGCGGCTGTCAGACCCGACACAAGCAGACAAATCGCCCGTCGCAGCAACATCCCGATGCGCGAGACTAGATGCGTGTGCGCAGCGTAATGTTGCCAACACTAAAAACATTTTTTGCACTTATCGAGAGCATACGTCTGAAAAAAGGATTTCTATCTGGTGTCGCGATAGTAATTAATTTAGTCACACTAAAACTAGTGTCTAGATTTTTTTCCATACCAGATGGCCGAAGCTCAATTGTGGCCAATAGCTTAACAGAGTCATGCTCACTCGGGTCATCGGCGCCGGGGAGCAGTGGAGGGGCGCGCCATATTATCGTAGTTTATCTCTAGCCAGCTATGAACATATGAAGGTTGCCTCACGAAGAAAACGTTTATCTGAGTCTTATTTTCTCGCAATGCCATTGCCGAGAAATAATCAATCTAAATTGAGTGAAGTGCAACTAAAATACACAAGCTGTTGTGTGAAGTGCAACTAAAATGTTACTTTTCGATCAACTGTTATCATTAGAGTGACAGTCAATCTTGACTTGGTCGATGTTACATCAAAAATAACCTCACTGCGAGTGGACTCCCGTACAAACAGCTCTTAGAAACTATGGTTTAGTGTTGGTCATTATATATTCTGATGTGAAGTAAAATAAGGCAGCAAACATAAGTTTTGACTACCAAACTTTTCTAAATTTTCATTAAACGCTCCCATGTCATTTCACAGAACCTTATTGGTATCTATAGGTCACTTTCTGTCTGAATAGTGAAGTAAGGTTTGTTAGGTCACAAATTTAACATATAACCTGGAGCTGAAGCAAAGCGGAGCGAAGCGAGGATGCAATGTAACATTTTAGTCAATTAAAAAATGGCAATGTTGAAGATGATTTACTATTTCTTTTACGTCGATATGGCAACACAGAGGAGGCGTTACATAACTCGATGGTGTTTACAAACATATCCCGTCTCGAGATATGGTGTTGTGAATTATGAGAGTGAGAATATGACCATCCGAACAGCAAGCTCAACTGTGAGGTGTACTTTAATTTTATATTTATAGGATTTGAACCCGTCGCGATCAGGACGAGATGCCATCAATGCGGCATAATTTCTACGATGAAATCAATAGTATAATGAGATTCCTGTAAACTCGTGGTTTGTTAGTAGAGCCAATTAAGTTTGATAAATGCTAGCTAGACAGAAGTCTCCGAGATATGTGATCTTTTGAAAGACAGAATTCTATGTTATCACGAACTTGATAAGAAACAAAATTGCCGGATACACAGGCATATGCAAACATGAAGGGTCTTACCACAAAAAAATAAACTACCGTTCAACACTTGTTTGAAAACAAAAGTGTATGGGATTTGACGTTTGTTTTGAGGTTAAACGCTGTCTAAAATTTTTGTGGTAACACGGTAACGAAAGGATCTTACTAAAAACAAGATAATAAAATCAAAAACTAAAACCCGACTACTAAAGCATCGCGCTCTATAGAGTATGAAACCTATTATTAGGTGCTTACCTATGAAATCGGCGGAATTTTCTTACAGATTCAGGAGTTAATAGTAATTCGTGTAATTCAATAGGTATTTCCATTATTTTTTATTGCTTAAAAGTTAATTTCAAATTTTTACATCCACATTTTTTTTTTCTTTTGATACATAAATCTTCAAAGTCAGTTCGACCTAAAAGTTATAAGATACTCAATATTTTTTTACAGCTGACACTTTTAAAAATTAAATCAAATGTGCTGTTAGCTAAATATTATCTTACTCATACACACAAAGTTTTATAAAATTACAAATTTTCATTCCCAAAAAAAAATAGAAAAATGTTTCTACTGAAAATTCAGTTTTATTCAGTTTCTACATACAAAATGCAGATTTCATAGATAAGCACCATAAACACCGGGAGTTCAATAAGCTTCTAACGATTCGACTTAATGCAAGCAAAGCAGCGAGCAAGAGATTTTTTTATATAGATTTTTGAAATATGTTATTTCAGATCATTAGTTTTGTACCCAACATGGCCCTGTTTAAAATATTTTTTTTAATCTCTGACTTCATGCCCTCTTGAGCCATATTGAATTAATTCCGATTTATAATATATGTCGCAGAAATCGAGCATGAGAAGCAGGAAAATCGATAGTTATCAGATAAGTGGGCGTCGTGAAATATCATGTAATTTGTTATCCATAATGTCGATGGTTTTGACATTCATGTACCTGTCAAATTCGGCTTTGCCGTAATCGGGTAAAAATGTTGATCGTCTGACTCTCTTTTTTCCAGGATGGATTTTGATAAACAAAATCTAACCTGAGATGTTTTCCTTGTAGCTAGACGGTAAGTGCTACTGGCAATGGGCTTTCCTCTCAACTCTTTCACATGGATTCCGTGGCATCCGCTAAAGGTTTTACAGCTTTCTTTACGTGCTAACATATAACAGACCCGATAGAACCGCCGGACAGAGTTATACGACTCATTAATATAGTTAACACTGGTTTATGACCGTGTGAAGGTTTTTAGGAATATCGGTAGATTCGAGACTGATTCACTCTACGTATAAAAGATGCTTTCAATGAAAAAATCCTGATATTAAGATCCCTCTATTTAAATGGTTGTGATTTACAGTAATAATCCTATAATATGAGTAAAGTAATGACGCCAAAAATCCTAAATACATTGACAGACTTGGATATTGCACAAGGCGTTTGAAAATGACTCTACTTTATTAGTGCCACAACGGCTTTTTGGCACATAGAAAGTATAAAGTAAATTGTAGTGACCGTGACGGACATTACTAATTGTTTGTAAAATGACAAAAAAAAACATCAGGGCACTTTTTTGGGACCTTAATAGTTTGAAAGTTAGTTTGGGAATGCGTTTATATCGATGGTTGTGATAAACAACAAGAATCATAAGATATAATACAAAGTCATATAATTTACACCAAAAAGCCTAGTTACATGACAGCTCTTTAACTCGTAACTTTCACAACATAACGCCTAAAAATGTATAGATATAATAATAACAATTTATAATTGCCAAAAAAACAATCTTGATAATCGGCCATTACAATCACATAATACCTACCAAATTATTCATATGAATGTGCATAAATATACCTGTGAACATTTTTGCCAGACAAAATAACACAGCACTTAAGCAAAAAATCCACCGCAGTGTTACGGATATCACGACTTGGCTTCAAGCATTTTGTTCTAATTAAAAAAAAACACTAAACTGCAGCGGTTTTTCGGTGCAGTCCAATTAACCGCAAAAATCAATTTTGTTTGGCTCGTGTCATCCCGAAAAAGGTTAGAGGTTTTTTCGTCTAAATTAACATTTCAGAAGAGTACTGAAGCGTGATATTAATAATGCGTTTGGAAGGGTTCCGCCGCCTTATACCTACACAGTGACAATCTACAGCAAAATTGACGTTTATGGCAAATTGTTGGCAAAAAAGAGGCTTTGTCCTACAAAAGGTGGAGTAAATATTGTTATGATTACCGCTTAGGTATGGGCTACTCATGAAAAATGTAAGTTTTAGACCTCAAGGGATGTCAGTGATAGCCGCCATCTTGAATAGAAGCGGTATTTTTTTTTCAGGTTTCAGTCATGTAAAAAAATTGGTAAAATGAGTGTTATGAGAGTTTTGATTGGTTAAAATTAAATTTATGTTTTTGACGTCTTTGAAGAGAGTGTTTGATTTTTTTTCTTTGTTGCACACACAACTGGGCATAACTGTGCCTATACCACCGCATATGGGAAAAGAAGTGACGCTATTTACTTCCCAAAATGTTTCCATGGTTTAAGTCCCTCATCTTCGATGAAAAACAGAGACTATATGGACCTCTGGGTAGGCTAAGCTTAGTGGCTTAGTTCACACGCAAAAATGTATCATGGCTCTTTTGAACTGAGATCGGCTTTTCTGGATATTTCTCAAAGGATCCCCAAAATATTTATATCCTAAGTTATATGCTTCTGATGGACAAAGTTAATAATTTTGAATCATTAGGATCTTCTCAGAACCATTTGGCTACCGGTCGATGATTTTTCTTGTGTGTAATTTAATTTTTTACCCAACTACATTGAATCGGTCCATTTTTTATTAATTTGGTAAAAAGTAACAAATATAATGGCGTAAGTATGAAGTTATTACGAAATTGTATGCGATTTGTTCCTTTTATAATCAAGGTGGCATGGAAATTGGTTTTCTGGATTTATTTTTGCCTTAAATAAAAACATGTACCATACATTGATGGAGTTTAATAACTTGCATATATATATCTGTGTTTTCCTACAAGTACTACAAGTGAAGGTTTACATAAGATTTATGTCCCAACAACATAAAACAGTATAAAAGGCGTGCCTACTCATAAATACTAAAATTATAAGGCACATTTAATTACTTACTCCATAATCTAATAAAGTACTAAAACCTACATTTCGTAATGATATCGTTATAAATAACTAACTGCACAAAATTGTAAAACTTAATCACTTCCTTACTGTGCCGCTTACGAACCATAGCTCATTCTGACGCTGTATGGGGTTTGTCATAACAATTTCGAGACGAGTCGAGAGTTTATTTACCTAAGTAGTCTGCGGTCAGAGTGACACTAGCTTGTTTCAATTATTTATTATGCGGTTGGAGTATTACATCTTGATATTTGTTACAACATTTTTATTGAAAAAAGTAACGTATGCAAAAACATGGACTTTAACAAATCCCTGGGCGGAATGAATTCAGAAAAGTATCACCTGTCATATCGCAATACGACCATTTTCCTTAAAATATTTGAAGTAAAAGTTTATACTTTTAATAATTTCTTCGACTCCCTATTTCCAAACAAAAATCTAAATTGGAAGTCGTTTACAAAGTAGAATTTTAATGATTATGTTATTGTTGACTGCTCGTAACTTATATACCTATATGTATATTTGAACAAACACTATCTAATTTATAATGTTACGATAGGCTTCGAAATGCGTTATGACATGAGCAGCAAAGAGCGGTCACGTTAACAGTCCAGTGACTCCGTTAAGAGTCACAAATGGTCTTGACTGAGACGTCTGTGACTCCATACGGAGTCACATACTTCAGGTAGAATCTATGTAGGTTATTTTACTACACGTGTGAGTTACTTTAAATTTTTTTACACGGACGTGTGAAGTAGGAATTGAAGCACACATTGGGTAAAAAATCCGTCGTATTTGATTTTCCAATTTTTTTGTATGAAGTAAAAATTAAAACAGTTTTATCTAGATAGTTTTTATTAAATATGAAATAAATCAATGAAAAACATTGTAACATGGGCGACAAAAAGCTTTTTTACATTTTGGGCACCAAGTTGTCACTTTTGAAGCCTTTGCTCCCGCAGTTTTTGATGTTTTTCCTTCTGAAATCAGCTTACTGTAGCAACCGGAACAGCGTTTCTTGTAAGACGATCGTCCTTCTGGTTTTTCAAGTTTTTCGAAACTGTGTTTACTTCCTGAAACACTTTAGAACACACTCAACTTAGAATGTCAACAAACAAGTGATAAAAAACGTGAGGGTATATGAAATAAACTTTGCAAGCAAAGAATTTTAGATCCATACGTCCATGACTCCGCATGGATACACACATTATTATATTGATAAGTCCATGACTCCAAACGGAGTCACACGCGATTTTCCGGGAAAACCTATGACTTTTCCATTTGTAACAACATATTCGGAAACGTATATAACCTGTGTCTAGATGTATAGCAAGAAATAATTTGGACTTACGGGTATGTTCTTACATTTTATATGGGGACAGGGAACGTGTTAAGTTTACAGACAACAGCCGTATTCAAAAAACACCGAAACGTTCACCGAAAATCATGATATTCAAACTAAATTCAAGTATCAAGACCAAGACACCTCAGTCGCGCAACACAACTAATTTCCTGCGGCTTTGCGCCCGTTACCGGCATAACCGAGGAAGTGCAAAATATAATCTATTTTAAACATTTGTCAGCGAGAGCTTGATGCTCCAGGTCTATTATTTCAGTAATGATGCAGCATTGCAGAACTAGATGCTGCGGTTATCATACGGTTTAGTGGTCGGATAGTCTGCTTTGGCTTTATGCTAGCGCTTTCTTGTTGACGCCCTGGTGATGCTAATTTAAGTATTTTTAGTAAAGAAAAATAACGTTGTATTACCCCTTTCACGCGAAGCTGACTAATTAGCTTTACCTGGGTGCCACAGTGCCTCCGCTATCCCGTATGGGAAAAGGCATGATGCCCTATTTGGTTTTGTTTGATTATAAGTACTTTACTTTACTTTATAGTTTATTGCACAAAACAGAAGATACAGAAACATCAAAATGGAAACTAAATTTACAAAGGCGAGTTGGTCTCTAAAAAAGGGATATCTTCCAGCAAACCAAGCATTGACCGGATACATTAAAGAACAGGTGGACCTATGTTCATTAGGTTGAGTTATAAAAATAATAAACTACTATGTACGTAAATACATATCAATCTATCGATGTTCACTCCGTTTTACATTATTATTTTCAATTTTAGAGTTTCAGGTTTAGGTTCCAAACGGGACCTTTATACTAAGCCGCCGCTGTCTATCTGTTAGTCCGGTACCGGGCTATATTTCATTAAACGTAACAGGTACAAAGTTGAAATTATCACAGAATGTGAATTTCTAGTGCCGCTATAACAACAAAAAATTAAATACAGGATATTTTATAAATAAAAGGGAGTCTCTACAAGAGACGGGTTTTCATATTCCTGTCCCTGCTAATTACCAATTAATCGTGATTAAAATATCACGCAAATTTCGCGGCACCCAGTATCTTCGCCGGTGACGCGATTGGTTTGACATCATATCCGCAATCTTTAGAGGTACTGAAATCAAGTTCGTGTTTTATTACTTTTTGGTTCCTAAATTTTCATGTACGAAGGTAAGGGAACCTTCCTGTGTGAGTCCGACACTAACTTGACAAATTTTATATAATTTTGCGTTTAAATTTTAACCAATTCAAATAAATACTAACCCACGATCCAAGTCTCAGTAGTACACGAACTTCTTAGTACAAATAAATAGAACAACAAAAGGGTTTGCACCACCCGCGGAGTTGTTCTAAACTTCATGAGCTATCAAATAATTTGCATCCTTTCACACCTAAAATAGGACAAGGAGGAACAAGTAACTCGAATAATATATCAACACAACTAATCCTTTCGGTAGAAAAAGTTGACTGCAAAATAGTTGTCATATTTCTCAAAGGGATACAGTCCTTTTGTGACGGATTATGAAATATTTATGGCTCATTATCATCGTGGTTTGCAAATATGCGGAAGGGGCGTTCTAGATCTTGATATTTGGAATAGCAGAACGCGTATACAGGGGGTAAGTTTAAAAAAATATATACTTTGTTTTGTGTCGATTACCGTGAGAGGCTTAAAATAAAACTTATTATTCTTGACGCAAAAATGTGGATTGCAATGTAGGTATGTATTTATGTATTGGTTGATGGTATTTACCACACGCAAAATAAGACTAAAATCCATAATACCTATACTTTGGGGTACCTGAGCAAGATGTAGAGGCTCAAGTTCATTACCACAAAAGTATGAAGCGCCACTTGTTTGTGCTTTATTCTATCCATACAAGAAATTATTATTCATTATGCGAACATCCTGTAGGATAGTGTAACGCTCACGAAAAGTCAAAAAAATTAAGAAGTCAAAACGACGACAACCGCAAAAAATAAAACTCCCAGAATACCTGATCTGTTTTGACTTGCCAACTTTGAATGCGTGTTTTTATTGCTAGAACTCTTTTGTGTCGACTCCTGCGGCGATAATGACTAGACAATGTGACAGTAGGTTCTGGGGTTAGTGCGGTTTCGGAAATACGTATCCATTTATTTTTTGGGTGAGTAAGGGTGGACTGCACCAAACTTTTGACAGTCGCTTTGATAGTTTTAACACAATTTGAGCAGGTACGAGTTAAGTTACTTAGTCAAGCACGGCAAGGTTATAACCTGCCTTGTTTTATTTGAGTGTGTTTAAACCGTATTTAGCTGTTATCAAAAGTCTGGTGTAAGGCGGCTTAAATATGGCCTCCGGTGGTTTTAACAATCAAACATAACGTCACACCTTATCCCATACGGGGCGGCAGAGGCACGACGGACAAACACGTAAATTCAAAACGTTTATTAAAAGTAAATTATGTTTGAAGGGATATTACTCAGCGTCAAATTATCAAGAAGACGTAGATCCTTGGGGATAAACTGCTTGTTCTTCCATTGGCTATCTTCCATTGGGGATAAGTATTTCCTTTGAAAAAGAGCTATCTCAGAGTTTCTTGTTCGTTTGGCTGTGAGAAGTATCTGCTTTTGGAACGTGCACCTAGTGTTGAGTGAATGACGTACCCTAAGATACATGTAATTATCCAACTGAATAAAGAATATCTTGATTGACTGATTGATTGACGAATGCACGTATAGGCTGTCATATACCTATAATACTGCATTTTGCGTGTGACTTTTGTAAATAGTGTAAGGTGATGGAAAATCTATAGATGGACGACAGCCTCAGCTATCTAGAGGCATTGTACCTAGCGATATATTATTTATGAATGGCTGGATATCAGTATTTCATGTTACAATAGTTTCAAGAACTTGTTACAATTGCACAATTCTGGAAATAAAATCGTAAAATTTCAGTGAGATAAGTTATTAAAATATTTTTATCTACACACGTATCATAAGCCCTATTTACTGCGTCCAAAAACCACACGTTACGTCCAGCATAATGATAAACATCTAAAAACTCATTTCTTATTTGAATATTGAACATTATGACCATAAAGTACCAAAATTTGTCAAATTATGACATTCAAATTTCGAACGCCGACGCCCACCTTCGTGCCGCCCCTGGTTTGTCTGTGAAATTGTTACCACAGAAAATGCTAAACAACTGCAGAGCAATGATCAATGCCACCATGCCGGTCGAACATGCGGTTCATGAACACATCAAAGAGAGCTTATAATATGTGTGTAGATAAACTAGTGTATGTAACTGTACATAATTAGGCATTAAAACTCTCGAGTGATATTATTATGAAACGAGCCGGTTTTTAATGCCCTCCATTGTTTAGCAGTCACATAAACTACTATTAGAGTCGATAGATGACATGACGTTATTGTTTACAAACGTCCTGGGAAGAATAATAAAAACCACTATTTATTAATTCTAGTTCTACAAAATAAATAGAGACGAATTCATTTATGAATTAATATTTTAATTCTGGCTGGTAAGAAGTCTTTGTATAAATTGTTATTTTAAATGTTTGTGATGTTTATGTATGAGTATGACTACCTTGAATATGTTGAGGCAAGGCCTTTTTTTCGTTCTTAAGTTTAACCAAATTCGTAAACATAAACATTTATACAGGCACATCCGTTGTTTATGGCCCCACACTAGGATACCCTGTGTCGTGTTGTCGTCGTGCATAAACTGAAGGATTAATTTAAATTCTGGCATACCGTATGTGAATATAGAACTCTTCCTCCAGAGCCGTGAGAAACTGTCTGATCTGTCAATATTGCAATTTCATGTGTGTATTATGTCTATAGGTATTGAAACAACGGTAATATTTGTTTAACCAGCTTATTTGGACGTTCGAACTTACTCGTTAGCTAAGTTTTGTCTAGTTCTTGTTGCGATTCGTCTAATTTCTGAGCTCTATAATGAACGTACTTATACAATTTTGATAAATATGTCACCGTAAGATTTTCAAAACCGTTAGTTTTAATGTGACGTTTTTTACTATAGATAAATTGTAAACTGTACCGTACTGCTTACGATATGACGCGTTGGTTTATAATTAAACCGTGAAATGGTAAACTGGTTTAAACTTGAATTGCAAAGGAAATACCAGCTTAGGTGAAGACTAGGGGGCAAGCTCAGCGAAAACGTAAATTCTAAACCCTTTTGGTCTGGTTTACAATTTGTTGATAGTTTACAAACTAATGCTTTAGTTTATAAACTAACGGTTTCGACAATCTTATGGTGACATATACATGTATATTTACTATTTTGGACACACACAAACTTTTACGATGATAGTTTTAGTAGGAAGTGTTCAAAATCATCATGTTGGAGCTACTCGAATAATAATCAGCAATAGTAACAAAAAACCTAAGGTCAAAGAGTAATAGAGCCTGAGGTCGCCTATTCAAACGCTTTGCCGGAATCAAAGTATGTCGATTATCTGTCAAGCCTGAATCAGATCTAGCAATGAGGGTTCAATATTTTTAATAATTTAAGGGTTTTAATGTTTCTTCTATTTATCCATTATAACTTTGCAGATGGTTCCTTGTCATGGAAGCCAAAAACGCAGCTTAGCATCAATGTCTCTTCATAACTCGGAGCTAGATAAAAAATATTTTCAAATGTTTGAGATTTTATCTACCACCCCACCAAGTTATATTGCACATTTTACATCAGTTTGCAGGTTTATCTTCATTGTTTGTCCTTCGTCTTTACTGGATCATAAGCACCTGGTAAATCTAATTTTAGGATTATTCAATCTGCACATCAGAACCCTAATTCCCGAACTACGATCAATTCCCATTACCGTGATCGTATTCAGTTGAACAAAATAGACTCGTTACTCCTTACGTCAATCATTCGATGTTGCTCGTCAGAACCACTCAAACGCGTTAATATAAACGTTACAAATAGTAATCAAATATAAGATCATGTTATAGCGCCAATCGATATTTTTTGTGTGAAGTTTTCATTATTGACCTTTCGATTTATGTTCTTGAGTTGGGAATGGTTTAGAAGTGGCAGGCACATTTAGTACAACATGTATTTCCAGGTTCCTTCACGAATGCTGACGGAATTATTAAAAATCCTTTGATCTCCAAAGCTGCAGCGATTGGTCAGATCCTGTCATGCAAAAGGGACTATTTAATAAATGGCTTTACGTGAATCCTGTCCTGTAAAACTGATTGAAATGTGGTTTTATGTAAATTGTTGTAGGCTTCCCTACAATGGTTCTTAGATATGTTTTATTAAAATAGAATTAGTGGTTCCAAAGTTATCAGCATAACAGGTAAACAAGTCAGCCAAATTTTACACTTAAGGTCAAATTTATTTTGTCGGGTGCGTTTTTAATTTTGCAATTTATGTTTATGTCTCGTGTAATTTGTACAGATCTGTATCTCTATTTTGTGTCTGTGAAATCAATCCCTATAGATTTCAAAATTATGTTAATTTATTCACTGAAAACAGTGAAAACACTGTTTTGGTTTAACACACCAATATACTCGACATCCATCTCAATGCTATACAACCTCCTTGCGCAAAAAATACTCGATACAAACTACTTGCGCAAAGAATACTCGAGATATAAACTCCATGTTCAAATAACTCCTCGAAATTCGATTGGTCGACATTTCCGACAAGAAGTTAAGTATTAGTTATTTTTAATACCATTTTTATACCAATTTGTATGAACACGAAGTTTAGTGTTACTTAATAATAAATCGATTGAAATGCATTCAAGTGATGAAGAAGATGTGAAGAACACCTGAGTTTATGAAAGAGATGGCGGTTTTTTCTCGTAGTCATGGTGTAAAGTATGGTATGCAACTCGTGAATAAAATGGATTTATATCGAGGGATGAATCACTCGCGTCGCTCAGGATTCTAACACTTGAATCACTCGCTACGCTGTTAATTCGATCGTCGTGAATTACTCCCTACGGTCGTGATTCAGTCTTTAGAATCCTTCACTTGCTCGTGATTCATCTACGGCCCTCGCTTTAAATCCCTCCTTTATGCACTAATTGTATAAATATACTTTTGAAAGGTGTTCGCCGACATCAAATTGACGTTGACCAATCTGAACGTGATTATTTCACCAGAACTGTCATTTAAAGCGATTGTAATTGAATTTGAAAGGAATCACGATCTGTCAAGAGATACACAATCAAGCTACTGCTTTATGTTTGTAAGGTTCCCTACCCAAAGGGTAAAAACGGGACCCTATTACTAAGACTATGCTGTCTGTCTGTCGGTCTGTCCGTCGGTCACCAGGCTGTATCTCATGAACCGTGATAGTGAGACAGTTGAAACTTTCACAGATGACGTATTTCTGTTGCCACTATAACAACAAATACTAAAAAACAGAATAAATAAATCGTTAAAGGTGCTACCATGCAAAAATTATTTCAATAACATATACAAACTTATGAATGCACCTGGTAACGTGTCTACTTTCACACCCCATAGTGTGAAAGTAGCCGCACCAATATCGTTGTAAACAACATTTTGCTATGTAAAATCCAAACTGTTCACTCTACATCATCCCTACCATTGTACGATGGTACGGAACCCTTCGTGCACGAGTCAGACTCGCACTTGGCCGTTTTTTACATTTACGTACATTGCTTCTGGCCCCACACATGTCGTGGGAACCAGAATCAGCGACGTCACACACATGTAAACATCCAAGACCTGGGATTTTCTTCCTCCCCAGCCGGGATTCGAACCCGAGACCTCTCGCCTGGGAAGCATAGCCTCGGCAACCACAACACAGAGGTCGCCATTGCCCCTATAGGACACAGAGAAGAAGCTAAATGTCTTAAATATAAGGGGTCTTCATAAAATGTTTTATTTCTTTCCACACGTCACTTCTCTCCATTACCAAGGCAACCCCGTCCGTCAGCTGCCGGTGATGATGTATGGAATATTTGGCATTTTCACGCCGGGTTCGGCATCATTGATCATTATTAGAAGTTGTGCGCCCGCGCAGCGCCGGGTAACACGATTAGTGGGGTGTACTCTTGTAACTGGTGGCTTGTTGGAGGCATGGATGGATTTGTTTAATTTAATTGTTATTAATACACGTCTTTTCCGATACGGGTGGACAGAGGCACAGTTTTGCCTGGTTATAAAATACTCTATTTTCCATACAGCGGGCTAGCCCATAGCCGCAGCTACGGAGATATGAACGTTGCCTCGCGCGTTGATATTCCTTTCTTGAATTGTTATCTTTTTAAGGCTATATCTTTATAGCAAATACCAGCAACTTAGCAAAACTAAATACTGTATTACTAATACTGCTACACCGCCATATCAAGTAACAGCCAATAACTTGTAGATTGATGGACACATTGACAGTAACGAGAGTCCAGCTGTCGAACTACATATAAATATGTAATCATGATGTTATTTGGAAATCTTTATGTAGGTTTATGTTTTCTATCACCGTGAGATACGAATACTCTCAAAGGCTTGACCTGTATCTGACAACAAAAGGTCCAGGTAAAGGCAGGTCAAATTTCTACATGTTAGTATTAGAAATATAATAATGGGCGAGAGGCGTCAACTACCCTACAGTTAGACCGCCATCAATTCGATAATCGCGTTGGTCCGCGGACGCCTTTTATCTGCCACATTTAAGACTATTTTCGCGTATCACGGGGGTCGAGTTTACGCCGGTCCAGGTATACATAAGAAAACGAGTTGGGATTTTTTAAGTATCAGTTTAATTCGTAAGTTACAAGTAGTTTTGATAACCTTAGAATGCAATGTCTATTTTATAATTAAAAATTAGTCTATCGCCAATAATATCTTTATGGTGATCTTTTCTGATAGTATCAACTTGGCATTAATTGGTTGTTGAAAAAGATACATTTTAGAGATATTTGGCTAAACTCGAAGCCTAACTCATACGGTTTAGAGCGGAGCTGCGATTTCCTACAAATCTTCATTGATAAATAAAAACCGGATGAATGAAAACGACGTAGCGTGGACGCTAAGCAAAGCCTTTTTCCAAACTAATGTTTTAATTGAACCACTACAAATAACTTATTTTAGTGTTCAGTTAACAAATATCTTAAACCAAAATAGGATGTCGAATCCTCCACCCACAGCCTCCTCGTTCTTAATTTTAATTGCTCATCCGTGATCTTACAGCCATAAACGTACAAAAGGATCATTGAAATAGTATATTATATTTATAGTCTCTGTCTATATTGTGTTGCACTTTGAAATGTAGATTTTTCCAAATTTTCAACTCTCAGACATAAAGGAGCTAGTGAAAGGAACTGATCAGTGTCGCGAATTAATAATTTTTTTACTTTGAATAACTTCCTATGTTATGAAAACGGACAACGCAAGAACTCGTCTGAGATTCAGTGAGTATGTGTTAGTAACCTGAATATGTAGAATCGAGGATTTCTTTCCTCAGTAGTGGAACAGATGACATTAGACGCTTTACGAACCTTATGAAGTCAGCGCCAGACATCGAGATAATACAACTTTTAGCTTAGTAAACGAGTGCTCACAAGAATGATGGAAGAAATGTCGAAAGCAAAATGATTGACTTCAGAACTATGTCTTGACTACCTACCAATAGAAAGGTGACAAACATACTAAAAGTCCTGACTCCTCTGATGTGAGCCCTAGGCACTAACTTATGTGCCCTAGGAGAGAGGGCACAAAGAAGTTCCCGTTTTTTCGGTTTATTCTCAAAAAGGACGCGTCACAGAAAATTTTGTTGCTTTAATGAAAGCTCATAAAATTCTCTACAACTTTTATACTACTCACTGTTTACATTTTCCTAACCGTTGTGTAGAATGTGAGCTTCAAAAACATTTAAAAAATGTTCTTTCACCATGTCTTTTCATATTTTCTGATTGCTTTTCCAGCAAAAAGTTCAATGCACGCCACAGAATCATTCGTTTCTACTACTTTCCGCACTACTCTACTACCGCAGTAATCTACTCAGATAAGCGCTATGCATTTCTCAATATGAATCAGCATCCTGTACCAATAACTTCGACCACATTAGCATCATCGACCATCACCACCTATTAACAAAGAACAGTTTGATAACTCGATTCGACACACGTTAAGACATTTTGACTTAATTTGGTCGCATTATTGGGACGTCCAGGAGAGATCAAAGCAAAACGCCGAAGCGGCAATCTTCAAAGAGCTCTAAAATCTTTTTAATAGTTATATTGTATCAATGATTTTATTGATTTTGTATTATTGTACATCGAAGTGACGATTGGGGTGTCGTAATCTCGATTCGATGTGCTCTTGCGGTATCGTTTCTCGATTCGTAATTAGTTCGGTTTTCGAAAAGGTCTCGCTTTGTTTGTGATTGCGCCTTTTTTTGAGATGAGATCTTTTTAATCTTGTTTCGATCGGTTTGTACCTGAATTTTGTGTTAGCACCTAGTGGTATGTTAGAATTTGTTTTTTGTCGGTTTAGTTACACAGAATCTCTTTATGTACAGTCTGCCAGGGGCAAGTCTGCGTTCGCAGTTCGATTTCAACATCATGAGAAAAGTCGTATGCTCAGGTCACGCTTTTTGCGCGCATGCAAGGAATAAAGATATTGCTCGCATCTTCGGTATGATTTCTCGGATTTCCCTCTTTGTGGAAAAAAGTGAGCCAAACGAAATATTTTAATACATAAGTAAGCATAGATAAAAATATTCTCCAACTCTAAACCAAAACATTTCTTATCACCATCTGCATTTCTCACAAAACCCCCGGTATTTAAAGGCACAGAGGGCGCCAGCGGTGTCGACACGCGCTTAGCGACTCGTGCGCCGATCGCGAGCGATTGCGCCCGATTATCTCCGATCGGACCCGATCGCGTCGCGATAAGGCGAGCGACGCGCGCGCAGCATCGGCATTCCCACGGTCGCGTTCTAAATACGAATAGAGAATTGTCTGTGGACAGAGCTGAATATTCGTAAGGTCTAGATTTTGATGTACAATAGTGACCTAATGAATACCTTCAAATAAAGAAGGAATATCCCCACCGACGGTTTTACTCGAATGCGAGTGAGATAGATAGATTCTACTGATACAGCTTATCTTCAACTGGTGGATACTTTATGTGCCAATTTTGAAGGCGTTATAGATATCTAGAATCAAGTTCACTGGCTTTTACTCACCCATAACAACTCCAAAAGTGCCAAATGGCTGAATTAAATTAAATTCGCACGTAGTTAATATTCTGTCTTAGCACCTTCTCTGCTAAACGATGTGTTTTAAAAATGAAATGGCTCAATAACGTCTAATTGGTTTCCTCAAAATGCATGCTATGTTTTCAATTATTATTACTTTTGAATTGTGAGAACTGGCAAGTTAAATCTTAGGTTAGTCGGTCTACTGGTAATAAAGTTGATTCGACCATAGAATGTTTTGTAAGTTCGAATTTTGTACGATCGATCAGGAAATTTATAATATCAACTTAGTTGTCTGTGAATCTGTGAATGAAACCAACCAAAATAAAATATTCAACCAGCACATACACACTTTTAATGACCTTATTTCTATGGTTCCGTGACCGAAGGGTGCCAACAAGATACATAAGGCTCCGCTATCAATAGTTTTTTTTCGATCGATAATTTTATCGATAATCGATAGGTACCACAACAGACGGAATTCTTCGCGTGAGATTTTTATTTCCATTTCCAATTTAAAAATAGAATCCTTGTGCATTGAACCCCCAATAAAGCGAAACAAGGTAACATTTATCTCGATGTTCTTTGGAAGTATGTTCGAGCGCCAAGCGCTCCGCCATCTTGTAGCTTGCGGGGTTAAGGCTAGGTCTTATGTCCACGCCTTCAACTCGGTGTTTATTGCATCTTTGAGCTGGCTAGCTCTGCGCAGAGCGTGACGACGTGAAGAAGGTGCTTTGCCGGCGTAGAGCGCGAGCATAACATCCTCGCTCTCTCTATCCAAACAATACGGTTTCACTAAGGGTAAATCGACTGCAGATCTCATATTTTCTCTGCGTGGGAAGCATTCTATCGGAGTTCATTGCGATTTGTCGAAGGCATTTGATTGTGTTGCTCATGATACGCTACTAATTAAATTAACTAACTACTAAATGATACTAATTACTGAGTGATAAAAAAGGCGTTGGATCTACTATGATCATTCTTAAGCGATAAATTTAAAAAAGGCAGAAGTCAACGGCGTTTAATCTGATGCATTGGTTGTAAAACTCGGCATTCCACAAGGAAATATTAGGCCCTTTCTTATTCCTGGTATATATTAACGATCTGCCTTTAATATGGTTTTATATGGTTGAGAAATTGACTGACAGAGTGTTCTATGCTGATGATACTTGAGAACTCGCTATTAATGTTGTTATTTTTATTGCTGCTTATTATTTTTAGTAATTATTATAGTTATATTTGTGTTAGTAAAACACAGTGTATTTTAAAAAAGAAATGTTTAAAACAGTAATAAAGAAATTTTGATTTTGATCCTACATCCCCCGAGTGTGGGGATGTCGTTGGTATACAACGCATATTCTTGCGCTTATGGTTTTTCCACGGAGCGGGCATCCTCAATCGATACGTAGAAGCGTCGGTCCACCATAAGAACGTCACGATCTGCCCGATCATTGGTACCTAGTACTCTGGCGTGCAGGAGCTTAAACAAGAGCCGATAGAAGGCCTTCTCGATGTCGAGGAAGACCTCCACGGTGTATCAGTCCTTGCTCATCTCAAACGCCAGGTGGTAGAGCACAAGCATCAGCTAAAACGTCGTGCAGTGGCCGGCACGGAAACTGTATTGTTCAGCCCGCAGTTGGATGTGGGGCTGAATGCGTCTTAGCATCAGACGCTTGAACAGTAGTTCGCAGAGTATCGGCGCTTCTTCCCAGGCTTGGGTAGGACAATCACCTAGCCTTCCAGTGGGCAGTAAAATTCCCGGTGCGTAGGTCTCCGTTGAAGTGCCAGCTTTTCTCGACAGCTGTGTCAGGGCCTCACCAGCCACTCCATTCAGCCCCGGCGCTTTTCGGTTGTCTAGGCGGATAGCCAGGAGTTCGCGGGGCGACATGAAGTAGTCACCTTGCAGGGAAGGTGCGGGGTTCGCAAAGAAGTGCTGGATGCGTCGTTAAGCGGCGGCGTCATGCTGGTGCTACACGATGGGGTCCGGCTTGAACTGGTCCTCGAAGTCCACCAGAATGGAGGAACATTCGGTGAAAGTGTATCTGCGCCTTTCGTCTCGATCGAGTACGGGGCAAACCGGCTCGGGGGTAGTGGTAAGTAGTTGAGGTAGTGCAGGGCGGTGTCATCCTCGAACGCGGCGTGGCGGCTTGAGGGTGGTACAATTGGCCTTGGCTGCAGTTATGGCTGTAATAATAATACCCTGGACAAGGTAGAACCGCCTACATCTTTTCACAAATAGAGACGCTGTCAGCGAGCTGCATGAAGTCGAGCTCCAGCTAGAATCTTCTCCAATCAGTTTTTGCCATGGGTCGTTGTGAAGACGTGAAGTTGGTCTCCACTCCGAGGACCAATAGTACGGCGAAATGTAGCATGTCCAGGTGCTAAAGCTCACCAATGGAGACGAGGATCTGCACACCTTTCAAGGTGGCGACGTCCAAGACATTCTGATAATGATTGGAGTTCGGCAAATAGTGTTCCCACACACCCACCCCCGGGCCTAGAACCTCATAGTTGCTTTCGGCATCTTCCTGTAGGGCTCGGCGAGCTGCGTTGATGTTACGACATCTCCACTGGTGGTACTTCTTGTGGAGATCACCAGCCACCAACGTGGGGGCCTGGGATTTATTTCCATAAGGTAATAGTGCCATCACAGACAGGCCTAATCGACACAACACATACATTTAAAAATAATTTAAATTACATTTACGAGATCAGCTTCAATACCTTTACAATAATAAAATTTCATGCATCAAAAGTAAAATCAATACAATAATAATAATAGAATTTCAACAATCATAGACTTATAATAAAACCAATACTTCAATAATAATTCCAATAATTCAATAAAATAAAAAAAATAAAAACAAGAATTCAAAAAAAGGTCAATACTAATTCCAATATAAATGTGTTTGAAAATGTCAAAAACAAAGACAAAACTGACCGCCCTTGTGAACTCCATCAGAGAACAGCAAAATAAATCAATATGCGTTATATCCGTTATATCATTTAATATAACCAGAGCCCTCACCACCGGCGCTTCTCGCCGAGCGCCAGTTCTCGCTAGCCGCACTCGGAATAGCGAGTGACTTCTTCCCCTCAGGGGCTTCAGGTGGTTGTCAGATACATACAACTTCAATATTTGTAGAACCTGGTGGTTGTGTAGCATCCCTCTCAACACCCTAAGCACATCGATAGCCAGTGGGAGGCCCCTTCTCACTTCCAGTTCATTGTACGCAGCCATATTCAGCACGAACAGGGTTGGATATATAAGCGGGAAGAAAGGATAGACCCCGTACTGCTTCAAATACAAATACCGCAAAAAACTATTTTGAACTTTCTCCAACAAAAGGCTATATTTACTAATGTGGATACCAGATAATTTCACTGCTTTCTAGTTTACTCCGTATTAAAGCGCTGTACAGGACTCTTTCTATTTCGATGGTTTTAAATTGACTATCCTGTCTCAGAATAAACCCCAGTTTCATAAAAGCTTGCTTACAGATATCTCCGATGTTATTGTTATCAAATCATCAACACTTCCAAGTCCTTCATCCGGGATACCCGGGTCACCTCTACTTCTTTCACCGTGTACCGGTGACGACGCGGCTGTGCTTCATCATTGCACACTTCGACACGTTGAAGTAGAGCTTATTTAAATGACTCCAATTCACTACATGATCGATGTCACCCTGCAGCGTCTCGCAATCTGCTTCATATTATAAAAGTATTTCCAACAGAAGCTAAAGATCATCGGCGAACAGTAAGCAGGCAGCTTTCTTAAGTACGTCATTTATGATGATATTGAACTCCAGAGGTCCTAAGTTACTGCCGTGGCTAACTCCCGAGGGGGTGGAGCTTATGGAAGTCAGCCTTACCGAAGTTCCATTGAAGTCTGTTTCTGTATTATCGACCCAATGTCCTCAGTATGTAGTGTGATTTCAGGGGGTTTTTACGCGGCGAATTTGTTAAGCTCCATGTCGGGCGTCTTTAAATTTAAATTAAAAAATTTATGGACCACGTCGTCTAGAAAACGTGCAGTGCCAACTCCTCATAGACCAGGTCTCTCCCCACAAGGACGGCAGTGCCTCTCTATAACACGCCGCCGGGTGGAGAGAGCTCGTCATGGCGATGCACAAAGACGTTGGGCAGTCGGAGCTTGTCGGAAGAGCCCAGCTTGGTCGCACAGTGTGGATGTCATACTTCTGGACTAGAATGCGCAGCTTGGTCTTATTCCCTTCCATACGTATTCCAGTATACAATCCTAGGGTTCTCAGGCATTGTGACTGGTTGTGAGTGTAGCCGTCAGTGAGGTGAGACCTAGAAGCAGGACCGCTAGTGGATCGTGCCCATCCAAGATAACCTAAATCCTTGATCGTTGACAGGGTTGCCAAAAACGCAGTTTTGAAGTCGTCAGGTGCCGTGGCAGGCACGACGGGGGTCTGTGGTGGTGCTGGTGGTTGCTGCACCAGAGCGGGCGCTACGGCTCACTTAAGCTCTGACGGTGTGGTCCAAGGGGCTGCGAAAGGTTTTTGGTTGCCTTCTTTTCCTTCTTCTTGCCATCCCGTCTCCCCTAGTCGTAGGCGGGTTGGCGGGTGTCATGATCCGCATGCTTATCCCATCTGTGGTGTTGGGTGTGGTGGTGGTTATTGGCCTACAGCGGTAGATTGAGCGAGTGTGGCCTAATGTGGGCGTGCTGCAGCAGAACTTGCGGTTGGTCTTGTTTTAATGTGGGGTGGGATGGTAAATCCCCTCTCCTTTGCCTTGGTTTTCAGGGTATTGCAGTAGCTGCTATTGGCTGTGTACCCTTGCCCACAGTTGGCGCTCGTGGCACACGTCTTAGGGCGCGGGCACTTCACTGCTGTGTGACCTTCACCGCCGTATGTGCAGCGCACAGAGCGGTGGCCATTGACCAAGGCGTGACCATATTCCTGTCATCGGTGGCACTGTGGTGGGTCTCTCTGGCCTCACCAGGTCTCACTTCACGCTAGCTAAACCCCCGGCATGCAGTGTAGCTTCTTCGTCTCGGTCCGTCTCGTAGAGGCGTTGCAGTCTCGCCAGAGACTACTTCTCGGCCAGCAGGGCAAAGAAGAGGTAACCAGGTCGGTCCATCCAACTCGGGCTCTGGTGCACATGCTGCACCGGAGTGCCAATGCCGGCTAGGACATTGGGTACATCCTCTAGGGTGGTGGAGGCGAAGACGGCAATCTTCGACGGGCGGTTCGCTTCGAGGGAGTATTACTCTGCGGGATGAGGCGCACTCCTTTCCCAATGGAATGGGCGTTGGTATGCCTTAGAGTCGTCTTGAGCCTGGTGAAGTGAGGCGCCCATGCTGGCATATTTTCCACCACAAAGGGGGGAGGGACCTCTTCGGCTTCTCGGTTACAGTCGTGGTGGAGGTTTGGTTGGTGGGCGGTGTGGCTGGCAGTGGCGCGGCGCCGGCTTAGGTCATCGGAGGTGATGTGGTCGGCGGTGAGCCTTGTGGAGATAGATGGTCTCGCCCTGTAATTGCAAGGCAGATTGATTGGCGAGTAGAGATGTGGGCTAAGTGGCCGTGCACGGGAGTTTCCCGGCCAGTGGGAATGCGGTGTTGGCGACCTCTCTCCCGGAGACCGTTTGGTCGGTCGGATGTGTCGGGACCTTGCTGCCCGCTTCTCTCGTCGGAATGCGGGGGTGAATGGTAGCTACTAGGCCTCTCGTAGACGGGAGGACATCGTAGCTCGCGCTCTTCGAGTGGGCAGTGGTGATCGTGCGTGATGGTGTTGGTGGCGTCGGCTGTGTCGGCTTTAAGGTGTCAGCCGACATCTCTTTTGGGAAGTTAAAAATTCTTCACGCCTTCCCTCGAAAGTCGGTGTACCGGCATAAGCCATCGATGCGGCGGCGGCGTCGGTGAAGGGTGCGGGGAGTGAATGATATTTCCTATGGTGTCACGTACGTCTATCACGGCGGGCTTCGGCCGTGGCTATTTCTTCAGTACCCCCGCGGGGGGCACGGATTTGGGCATCCTCAACGCGCTTGGACTTCTACTGGGTCGTTGCGGTTATATTCCCACCTATGCGGACTTTCCCACTGATTGAGACCGAGGACTAGACCTTTGGAGGCTCGGTGAAGTGGCAGCATTTATCTGAGCACCTCTCTGGAATACAATAAACGTAGAGTGCAATGACGTCACGAATCCAGGTACACAGATATTACGGCCGTTGTACTTACATGTATATCGCAGATTTGAACAATGTGATTGCAGTAATCCAGTCACGTAAACAGAGGACATTGGGACGAGCTGCTCTTTATAAGGGCAAGACATTCGGAAGCCGTTGACACTTAATTTGTCAAACATTGTCCACCATCTGACGATAAAAGTGTGGTGTATAGTTTTCATTGCTGTGTTTAGATAACGTTATGGTAAATGTTATGCATGGAAAAGACATTGACAGCATAACTTGAGTGTTCATTTAACTTTGAGTTTGTTGTGCATCTGGGCCCTAAAACCTTTAAAGTTCACATCTCACTTTCTCGTTCTACGCCAGTGCGCGTTCTACGCGAGACAGATAAGGCTACAAACCTTACAAACTTATTAATAAAACTTATTGACCATCCTAATTCTCATAAATTTTGATCCCATTTTTATCGCGGTAATACTAAATAATGCAATGAAGCGATGGATGGTGAAACTATTCAAAATATTGATAATGTAAGATCTTTTAAGTATTACTTATTTGTACAACGAAGCGATTGGCGATCCATTTGAAATGGTTTTGATTGCGGTTGTAGTTGTCTTGGCATTTTAGTATGCAGAGACAAGGCAAATATTTGCAAAACAATATGGATTGAATCGGTTAGTTATAATGCTTTAGAATTTGATTAGATTCACCTCCATGGTGGTGTTATTGCAGTTGAATGACACCAAGCTGTGATTATGGTAATTTTTCTGCCATAATATTAAAAGTCTCAAATATAAAGGATAGGTTTTCAGATACATTGAAAGTTGCTAAAGTCAATAACATCGATGTAAGAACTATAAATATTAGTCCGGGAGGCCACAAGCCTAATTTGCGAGTTATAATAATAATAATAATAATAATAATACCTTGGACACCTTTTACACACATTGATCTAGCCCCAAACTAGGATTCCCTGTATCTTGGGTACTAGACAACGATATATATACTTATATAGAGAAATATTATACTTAGATAGATAAACAACCATGACTAGGGTACAAACATCCGTTCTCGTCAAACAAACATTTGCCCCCACCGGGACTCGAACCCGGGACCCTTGGTTTCGTAGGCAGCGTCACTGCCGACTCGGCCATTCGGGTCGTCTACTTGAGCGCATCGGATTAAGACAAGGGAGATACTTTAAGCAATATTCAGTAACTCCACCAAATCTGAGCTTTCCATCTAGAGCCGCGCCGTTAGGACAGCAAAAAATAAGGCCATATAAAAGAGAGTGGATTGATCACATACTGATAGTTTCTATCTATCTTCTAAAAATGTTGTACTTTTAAATTGATTTTGTTTATAGTAGTTATTTTAGAGTGCCTCCTGAATCAAACTCAAAACGTTTATTCTGTAAATAGGCCACAAGGGCACTTTCACATGTCATTTCATTTCATTTTTTACAGAACATTTGGTATTATTATCATATTATCAGAAAAAAAAGTACTTAATTATTGTTTCTGAGAGATGTAAAGAGTCTCATGTCATAATAAAATAATTAAAATATAAATAACAGAGATGTATAGTCTCTTTAGTCAATAATACAATGATAATAGGAGATGTAAATGGTCCCCACAGTCAAGAGTTGTATAATTAAATTAATCTTTGGAGGTGTAAAAGGCCTCCAAGTGTCCAGTAAAAGAAACTCTGGCAGTGAGGATGCTCACAATTAATTAGAACAATTCAGTCCCAAGCATTTTTATCGTCTATGTACTCTTTAATACTGTAGTAAGCTTTAGAAATAAGCCTTTGCTTGATGTATTTCTTGAACTTATTAATTGATAGATCTGTCAAAGTGCTTGGGAGTTTATTGTAAAATCTTACACAATTACCCTTGAACGAGTTTTTTATTTTATGGAGCCGAGTAGTGGGCACTGCAAGTTTGTCCTTGTTTCTAGTATTAAAGTTATGTATATCACAGTTTCTTCGAAAGTTAACAATGTTCTTATGGACATACATAATATTCTCGTAAATATATTGACTATGGACTGTCAATATATTTACTTCTTTAAACTTATTTCTAAGAGAATCTCTATTATTCATTTTATAAATTTTATAAATCGCACGAACAGCCCGCTTCTGCAGCACAAAAATAGTATTTATGTCAGCAGCACTGCCCCAGAGCAGAATACCGTAGGACATAATACTATGAAAATAACTAAAATAAACTAATCTGGCTGTTTTTAAATCTGTCAAGTGACGGATTTTCCTGCATGCAAAAGCTGCAGAGCTCAGTCTGTTCGATAGCTTATCAATATGTGGACCCCATTGGAGTTTGGAATCCAACGTTATACCTAGAAACACTGTGCTGGTTACCAATTCCAATTCCTCATTTTTTATTGTTATACATGTCTGATTATTTTTAACGTTAGTAGTAAGAAACTTAACACATTTAGTCTTTTTCTCATTTAATAGCAAATTATTAACATTAAACCAATTTACCACTCTTGATATGGTATTGTTCACGTGATCATCAGTAGCGTGTTGGTTTCGCTTTGTTTTAAAAATAAGTGAGGTGTCATCAGCAAACAGTACCATATCATGACAGTCCCTTCCTAGATAGGGTAAGTCATTTATATAGATGAGGAATAGGAAGGGTCCCAATATTGAGCCCTGTGGCACGCCCAAAGAAACCAATGATCCTGGTGATCGTTCTCCGTTTACGTCTACCCTTTGTATTCTTCCGTTCAGATAAGATTTTAACAAATTCAATGACGTGTCTCTAACTCCATAATGATGTAATTTCCTGATCAATGTTTCATGACAAACGCAATCAAAAGCCTTAGATAAGTCACAAAAAATGCCTAGGGCATCTTGTGACTCTTCCCAGGCATCAAAAATACTTTCAATGAACTGAATTCCGGCATCTGTTGTTGAACGACCGCGAGTGAATCCAAACTGTTTGTTATGCATTAGCTTATTTGATTCAAAATGACGTAATAGCTGTGATAAGATTAATTTCTCAAAAATTTTACTAAAAGTTGGTAGTATTGATATAGGTCTGAAATTGGTGGGGTCTTGAGTACTACCTGCTTTGAAGAGAGGAATTATCTTACTTTGTTTCATTAAATCAGGAAATTCACCGCAGTCTATACAATTGTTGAAAATGACCGCTAGCTCAGGTGCAATTAATTCGATCAGGGATTTAACGACGTGAACAGAGAGTCCCCAAAGATCATTCGTTTTCTTAACATTTATCAATTTAAATGCCTTTACGACATCTGAACTTGTGACGTGCTTAAAATTCAAGTATGAAGCACACTCTGAGACATTATCTTTTAATATTGCAACAGCAGACAAAGGTGACGAATTTAAATACTTAGTCGTGGAAGCCGGTGCATTAGTAAAAAACGATTCAAATTCAGTTGCAACTTCTAAGCTAGAACTCGTAAGCTGTCCATTGATTTTTAGTTCGTAATCGTGACTCGCTTTTTTACTACGACCGGCCTCCTCATTAATTATTTTCCAAGTCGTTTTTATAACATCGGAACTATTCTTAATTTTACTACTCAGAAAATTACGTTTAGCTGTATGACAGTCTAATTTAAATTGTTTGGAGAACTGTTTGACTTGTTCTTTAAATTCGTCACTCATGTTGAACCGTCGTTCCTCATACAATGCATACAATGTTTGCCTGCGTTTATGCAACTCTGCAGTAGCCCACGTACTAAAGTCATTTGAACCACTAACCACAACCGATTTTGAAGTGAATATCGCGCTGTACTGTTTCATAAAGGTTTCAAAGAATAAGTTATACATTATGTTAGGAGACTGTTCAGCAGCCAAAAACGGTAGTTCCTGGGCTAAAGAGTATCTCATTCTTTCTAACCGGTCAGCAGTTATTGGCACAAACGAAATTTTCTTTTTAATGACAGGTTCTCTAATAGAATCAAATTGAAATAATTGACCTAAATGATCTGAATCCAATTCACTGATAACACTTTTACTGATTGGAATAACATCAGTAAAAATGTTGTCAATGCATGTAGCACTAGTAGCAGTCACTCTTGTTGGCTCCATAAATAAATGGCTAAGCCTAAATGATGAGAAAAGATTTATTAATCTAACGCTGAGAGTAGTTCTTTCTAACAGATTAACATTAAAGTCACCACATATAATTAATCGTTTCGTACTGTGTGATGAAATAGTTAGGACGGATTCCATTATTTTCTCGAACATTTCAAAGTCGCTCAAGGGTGGCCTATAGACACATATAACGATGAACTGTTCTAATTCCACAGCTGCAAGTTCTATAGTTCGTTCAACAGATAAGGAAACAATGTCCTTACGTTCCTTGAATTTGATATGATTGTTTAGTATGATTAATGCCCCACCATGTATTGAATTAAGTCTGGTGAACGAACTACCAACCTGGTGATCTTTAAAGCTAAACATAATTTCATTAATAGTTAACCAGTGCTCTGTTATGCACAAAATGTCAATTTTATTACAATTTAAAAATAACTCTATTTGTAGATCTTTGCCTCTAATACATTGAATATTCTGATGAACCAGGCTTATATACTTAGCATGTGAGCTTCCCTTATTCTTAGGATTTTCTAATATACTAGAACATATGTTGCCAGAGCCTGGGTCCTCTGTTGTCCTATGAACTAATTTAAATGCATCCTGTTATTCTGGTCTGATACCAGATTCATATTAGGCTGCTCAGTAAAAGCAGAGTTAGAAGCCAAATTTTTGGCTGTAATGTCATATAAATATAATAGTGACATAGCTATTTGTCGTTTACAATAATTTGAAAGGTAAAATGTACCTTTAGTTATAGTAAAATAATTACTAACATAATTGTTAGTGTCAATAATATCAAACTTATTATTATATGTACATAAATTATACATAGTTATATTCATATTATGTCTATATACATTTTCATTTTGTGTCAATTGGTTGCAGTAGGGAAATGTGAACAATATAATTTTTTTCACACTAAGACCATTCAATGTTTCATAAAATTTTATTAAATTATTTTTGTTCACATCTCCCCTATTGCCCATGAAAATTATCAGTGTGGCACTGGCTGTGATAGTGCTGTCATTCAAAATTTGATTTATAATATTATCTACAGTGCTAAAAGGTGAGCAATTACTAATAACACTATGTCCCTTAGAGTATGAGTGGAGTGCTGAGCCCATGCCACTTCCAATCTCATCACAGTACATTATAATATCAGGTGTTGTGGTCATATCAGACTTGGCAGAACTATTATCAGTAACACCTTGTGTTGGTAAACTGTCACACAAGCCCGGAGAGTTGCCAGCTGTCAAACAACCACCTTTCTGCTCACAGCGACAAGTATGGTTGTTGGTCAGCGACTCAAACCGCTCACAATTATGGTTCATTTCTTGAATTAAATCATCCATAGCCAATGAGTATTCCTTTATAACTTTCTCAGAGTTCAAATATGCACTGTTTAGTGATCTCAATGAATCCTCCAAGCTTTGGATTTTCAAATGTAAGTTTTGTGTGTCAGTTTCATACATCAACTTAGTACTTTCTAATTCTAATACACACATATTCAAATCATGTAATAAGTTTACATTTTTCTTGCTTACTTTTAAGTTTTTAGTACACAATTTATTATGTTTTATTAATTTCTGAGTTTTCCGTATATACCTATTTATTTTACCTAGTTTGTTATTGCTGCAACTTAATAACCTTGATGTGGGCAATGTGTCATTAGTTAAATCAATGACATCATCAAGGCTTCCAGTTGCAACAGTAACCAGCTGCGGGCTGATCCCTACGACTTCACTGCAGAGGCTCTGGGTCTGCAACGCTGCGGTGTTTTCCTTCTCCTCCTGGAGTGCATGTATTTGTTCATGGGCATCGAACAATGCTTTCTCCAGGGAATCAATCGATTTCAGGGCTTGCTCGTACTCTGCACTACATACAGTGAAGCTATCTACGGTGACCTGCAGCTTGTCCCGCTCAACAATTACATCACTACATTCTTGTTCTAATACACATAATTGTTTCTTTAGCTTATCTCTACTTTCAAGTACTGATAATAGCTCTTTCTCATTTTCCTCCCTTTCACAGAGTAATTCGGTGACCATTTCCTTTGATTTTTTTAATTCTAGTAAGGTAACTTTGAGCTTGTCATTTTCCTGCTGTCGGGAGGCGACAGCAGCAGCTCTGCGGGTCATCATGGTTACAGTTGAGATAAGAATCAAGGAATTGCACACCAAAACAATGCGAAATTACTTACGTGGAATAGTAACGTTTTTCAGCGTTTGCACATCACTAATTGCTATGAAATATATTTTAAACGTTGTTAAATATAATAATTTAACAATAAGGTAACAAAAAGCGCCGAAAGTGTACGGAAATAACAAATACTTTTAAATTTATAACCTGCAACGGTCACAAATTTAACATGTTTCGAGACACTAGTAAACGTCACTAAAACACACTGCAAACAATAGAAATACTTAACATTACACTATAATCCTAAAATAACACTAAATTGGGCTCAGAATTACACTAAATCATATTAAAATATAAATTTTTCTAGGGACGTAGTGAAATCAGCTGTTTGCCGTTTGACAGCCAGTGTTACAATCAATAAGTTTATCAGTAAGTTTATAGGGTTCCGTATCTCAAAAGGTGGAACCCTTAACACTCGCGTGTCCGTCTGTCGTAGGCACTTTTCTCAGGAACTATAAGAGATCTTGTGTTCGTGTCTTGAAATCTTCTACAAAAATACTTATCCTGATAACCGCAACATAATTCCACACTAATATGAAGAAAAAAACATTGCCTACAAAAAAGTGGACGGGGTAAAATGGTTGGACGAAAAAAAAACACCGTAATATATCATCTAGGGAATCGTTGAAAAGGGCTCTTTATAAACACTTCAAAAATATAACTAATAACTTCAGAAGTTATGATCAAAAAAGTACAAAAATTGGCAATTCCTCCAACCCTTATCTCATAAACTATAGAATCTAAAATTATGAAAAAATACAGGGTATAGAACTTAAGCCAAAGATTACAAAAAAAACTAACCGGTTTTGCCAAGGTTTTAAATTTATCTGTAAACCACATACAAACTTATAGATGCACTTGGCGTTCATGGAGTATTAAAGCGGCCGCACCAACAACTTTGTAAACAACATTTTGCCGTATAAAATCCAAACTATTCAGTCCACACATTGTACGGTGGTACGGAACCCTTTGTGCGCAAGTCTGACTCGTACTTGGCCGCTTTTTTTCATGAAAATTGGTTTTCAGTTAGGTTGGGTTATCTATGTATACTCGTATACCAACTTGATCTGCACATATGGAGGGATTAGGGAACCGACATTTCGTTTTAACAGTATTCATATCGTTTGCCATAAGATATCGACTCGGCACGTGCGCATTGCACTCGATTGACATACCATTCGTCATTCTGTCTGCCTGTCATGAATACGTGTTTCATGTAAATTGTATGCGCAGTGGCTTTGATGTAAGAAAACGGTTATTTTATTTTTCAATTATCATTTTTCATGGTACCTGATAGCGAAATCCAAAATAGATAACTTCAGTGCAAGTAAATATTAGTATTATAATAATCCAACTAATATTATAAATGTGAAAGTAGCGATTTTTAGATGTTTGGATGTTTGTGTGTTTGTACCTCAATCCCGCTTAAACGGCTCAACGTATTTAAATAAAATTTAGCAAAGAGATAGTTTATGAGCTAGATTAACATATAGGATACTTTTTATCCGACGGGTCCAGAAGGAGAGTAACGTTATTTCATTTTATTTTATTATTATTTATCTCGGTAAATGATAATTACTAAAGTAAAGTTAGTAATATATAATACTAATATTTACTTGATTTACCTACTGCGCATAATTATAAACAGAAGGCTTACCTGGGGGCACGGTAATGCCCCCGTCAAGACGAGCAATCGAAGTGCAAGGGCACTACATACCTTTTCTGGAAGCGCTTCGTCAATTTTTTGAACTATCACATCTTGGGTTTGTATTAAAGCAGTTAAACAAAATTCTCAGGATATGATGTCAGTAGCGGGCTCAATATACATAGAACGTTTCAAAAGCATTCTTGTTATACTTAATTTTTTATTGATATCTAAAATACCCCGATTTCGTCACTGACTCACTGATAATCATCAAAATTCTTAGGGTACTTCCTCAAGACCTGGAAAGCTGAAATTTGGAATGTAAGCTAGTATTAGTACACAAAAAACAAAAAAAACCTTTAACTAGGGGATGGAATTTTGTATGAGACTTCCGCCAATTTTTATGCCAGGGGTCTGAAAATTGATAGAGGGAGGAAAATGTTATAAATAATGAAATAAATATTTCAGGGCTTTAAGTAAATCAGCCCCCGCGCTTTTAATTAGGGGATATAAGTTTGTATACGTTTTCCCATACAAACATAATTTCATGCTAGAGATCTAAAAAATATGCAAGTTCACAGACTTCTTATTATAGTTTATTACAAATAAGAAAATACGTGTTTCAGGCTTTCTAAAAAACATCCCTCAACCCTTAAAAGTAGGGGATAGGGCTCTCGGCAGGTTTCAGAATATAGGTATATAGTTATACGAATAATATTACTACACTTATGTGCTTCGTCAATTAGTACACAAACAACAAAAGAAATCTAAAATTTGGAATGTTTACCCCCTACCCCTTGAACTAGGGGATTGAAGTTCGTAAGAGACTTCCGTAAATTTTGATGCTAGAGGTCTGAAAATTGATAGCGGGACTCTTTGTTATAAATAATAAAACACATATTTCAGGAGTTTTAGTAAATCAATCCCACGCTTAAAATAAGGTGATGGAATTAAGCGCACGCAGATAGCAATTTCTTCTAAAGCTGTTGGAGATGACAACATTTGTCCTCGAATGATCAGGAGCGTGCTCGACGAGCTGCTTCCTGCAATCACTCATTTAATTAACTATTCTTTATCAGAGTGTTCCTTTCCCAAAGTATGGAAGAAGGCACATGTCATCCCTTTGCCTAAAACATCCAATCCTTCCTCTTTCAAAGAGTTTCGTCCCATCTCCATCCTACCGCTCCTTTCCAAAGTTCTTGAATCCGTTGTCCATACCCAGTTCTTTTCCTATCTATCCAGAAATAATTTGATCAACCGCTTCCAATCCGGCTTCAGGTCAGGTCACAGCATCGCAACGGCTTTGTTAAAGGTCACGGATGATATCCAGTTCGCTATGGATTGTTTGTTATCCATTTCTTGCTTTGCTTTCTGTGCTTGCAATGCTTGACTTCAGTAGCGCCTTCAACTGTGTTGATTTTGACATTCTCACTCAAATATTAAGGTCCCTTAATGTCTCGTCTCGCTCGGCCTGCTGGTTTGACTCTTATCTTAGAGATCGCCAGCAGCGCATAAGGTCTGAGGAGACCTTTACTGCGTGGTGCGATCTTTTGGCGGGAGTTCCTCAGGGTGGTATTCTTTCCCCTCTCTTATTCTCTGTCTTCATCAACTCTATCTCCGATGTTATCTCCTCCCCATATCATCTCTATGCTGATAATCTTCAGATTTATCGTCATTTCCTCTTTACTGATGTGAACCTGGCTATAGACACACTGAACACTGACCTTGAGAACATCAGTACCTGGGTTTTGTCATACGGATTGCTGGTAAACCCCAGTAAGTCCCAGGCGATTATTATAGGTACTAGAAATTCTTTAAACGTATTACAACACTTGTCCATACCGCCGGTTACCTGTGACGGTACTTTAATCGCCTACAGTGACAAGGCCAAAAACCTGGGTGTCATGTTTGATAGACAACTCCTGGACTAACCATGTCAGCGAGGTCAGTAGGCGCGTCTTTGCCACCTTTCACTTACTAAGGCGGCTTCAGAACTTTCTGCCCCATCAAACAAAAATTACTCTTGCTCAATCTCTTTTTCTCCCGTTGATCGATTATGCCGATGTTTGTTGGGCCGAGTTGAGTATATTTGGCTGGCGCTAACAAAGATCAACTGAACAGACTCGAGCGACTTCAAAATCTCGGGATTCAATTTATCTTCGGACTGCGCAAGTTCGTGCGTATGCGTGCGTGCGTGCGCATTGCACTCGATTGACATACCATTCGTCATTCTGTCTGCCTGTCATGAATACGTGTTTCATGTAAATTGTATGCGCAGTGGCTTTGATGTAAGAAAACGGTTATTTTATTTTTCAATTATCATTTTTCATGGTACCTGATAGCGAAATCCAAAATAGATAACTTCAGTGCAAGTAAATATTAGTATTATAATAATCCAACTAATATTATAAATGTGAAAGTAGCGATTTTTAGATGTTTGGATGTTTGTGTGTTTGTACCTCAATCCCGCTTAAACGGCTCAACGTATTTAAATAAAATTTAGCAAAGAGATAGTTTATGAGCTAGATTAACATATAGGATACTTTTTATCCGACGGGTCCAGAAGGAGAGTAACGTTATTTCATTTTATTTTATTATTATGTATCTCGGTAAATGATAATTACTAAAGTAAAGTTAGTAATATATAATACTAATATTTACTTGATTTACCTACTGCGCATAATTATAAACAGAAGGCTTACCTGGGGGCACGGTAATGCCCCCGCCAAGACGAGCAATCGAAGTGCAAGGGCACTACATACCTTTTCTGGAAGCGCTTCGTCAATTTTTTGAACTATCACATCTTGGGTTTGTATTAAAGCAGTTAAACAAAATTCTCAGGATATGATGTCAGTAGCGGGCTCAATATACATAGAACGTTTCAAAAGCATTCTTGTTATACTTAATTTTTTATTGATATCTAAAATACCCCGATTTCGTCACTGACTCACTGATAATCATCAAAATTCTTAGGGTACTTCCTCAAGACCTGGAAAGCTGAAATTTGGAATGTAAGCTAGTATTAGTACACAAAAAACAAAAAAAACCTTTAACTAGGGGATGGAATTTTGTATGAGACTTCCGCCAATTTTTATGCCAGGGGTCTGAAAATTGATAGAGGGAGGAAAATGTTATAAATAATGAAATAAATATTTCAGGGCTTTAAGTAAATCAGCCCCCGCGCTTTTAATTAGGGGATATAAGTTTGTATACGTTTTCCCATACAAACATAATTTCATGCTAGAGATCTAAAAAATATGCAAGTTCACAGACTTCTTATTATAGTTTATTACAAATAAGAAAATACGTGTTTCAGGCTTTCTAAAAAACATCCCTCAACCCTTAAAAGTAGGGGATAGGGCTCTCGGCAGGTTTCAGAATATAGGTATATAGTTATACGAATAATATTACTACACTTATGTGCTTCGTCAATTAGTACACAAACAACAAAAGAAATCTAAAATTTGGAATGTTTACCCCCTACCCCTTGAACTAGGGGATGGAAGTTCGTAAGAGACTTCCGTAAATTTTGATGCTAGAGGTCTGAAAATTGATAGCGGGACTCTTTGTTATAAATAATAAAACACATATTTCAGGAGTTTTAGTAAATCAATCCCACGCTTAAAATAAGGTGATGGAATTAAGCGCACGCAGATAGCAATTTCTTCTAAAGCTGTTGGAGATGACAACATTTGTCCTCGAATGATCAGGAGCGTGCTCGACGAGCTGCTTCCTGCAATCACTCATTTAATTAACTATTCTTTATCAGAGTGTTCCTTTCCCAAAGTATGGAAGAAGGCACATGTCATCCCTTTGCCTAAAACATCCAATCCTTCCTCTTTCAAAGAGTTTCGTCCCATCTCCATCCTACCGCTCCTTTCCAAAGTTCTTGAATCCGTTGTCCATACCCAGTTCTTTTCCTATCTATCCAGAAATAATTTGATCAACCGCTTCCAATCCGGCTTCAGGTCAGGTCACAGCATCGCAACGGCTTTGTTAAAGGTCACGGATGATATCCAGTTCGCTATGGATTGTTTGTTATCCATTTCTTGCTTTGCTTTCTGTGCTTGCAATGCTTGACTTCAGTAGCGCCTTCAACTGTGTTGATTTTGACATTCTCACTCAAATATTAAGGTCCCTTAATGTCTCGTCTCGCTCGGCCTGCTGGTTTGACTCTTATCTTAGAGATCGCCAGCAGCGCATAAGGTCTGAGGAGACCTTTACTGCGTGGTGCGATCTTTTGGCGGGAGTTCCTCAGGGTGGTATTCTTTCCCCTCTCTTATTCTCTGTCTTCATCAACTCTATCTCCGATGTTATCTCCTCCCCATATCATCTCTATGCTGATAATCTTCAGATTTATCGTCATTTCCTCTTTACTGATGTGAACCTGGCTATAGACACACTGAACACTGACCTTGAGAACATCAGTACCTGGGTTTTGTCATACGGATTGCTGGTAAACCCCAGTAAGTCCCAGGCGATTATTATAGGTACTAGAAATTCTTTAAACGTATTACAACACTTGTCCATACCGCCGGTTACCTGTGACGGTACTTTAATCGCCTACAGTGACAAGGCCAAAAACCTGGGTGTCATGTTTGATAGACAACTCCTGGACTAACCATGTCAGCGAGGTCAGTAGGCGCGTCTTTGCCACCTTTCACTTACTAAGGCGGCTTCAGAACTTTCTGCCCCATCAAACAAAAATTACTCTTGCTCAATCTCTTTTTCTCCCGTTGATCGATTATGCCGATGTTTGTTGGGCCGAGTTGAGTATATTTGGCTGGCGCTAACAAAGATCAACTGAACAGACTCGAGCGACTTCAAAATCTCGGGATTCAATTTATCTTCGGACTGCGCAAGTTCGACCACGTCTCGCAGTATCGCAAGGAGTTAAAATGGCTGCCGATCCTTCTTCGTCGGGACACACACATCCTCACTTTTCTATTCAACATCTTAACCAACCCTCGATACCCTAGCTTTCTCCGTGAGCTTTTTCAATTTCTCCCTTCGGCTCGTCCACGTAGAACTCACACGGCTTCCCTGCTCTCTATACCTCATTACAACACCGTCGCATACAAGCACTGTTTTCGATTGCGGGCGATCACTCTCTGGAACTCGCTTCCCTGCACTATCAGAGATAGTCCATCTCTGCCCGTCTTTAAGAATCGTTTGAAGGAGCATTATCTTTCTCTATCCTAGATTTGAGCTTTGTATATATTAGTTTATTTAGGTGTTTTTATATTTTTATATAATATTTATGTACTTGTCTATGTAGTATACCTAGCAGTTAGTTCAATAGTTCAGTTATATATGTATGTATCTTATCAGAGCATATAGGTCTATCCTGTATATTAAATTATTCTTATCAAACTTGGGTTTGCTGGAAGAGATCTCTTCCAGCAAACCCAAGTTTGATAAGAATAATTTAGAGATAAGCATGCCTTTGTAGATGCCCTTTCTGTTTATTATATCTTATGTTGTTTTATGTGTAATCAATATATACGAAATATATATATACGAAGAGATACACCCCAAAAAAAGAAAGACAAAATGATTTACAAATTAAATATTATCTAAGGCAACTTACAAAAAGAAGTGAAATCCCACCAAAAATGTTCATTTGAAATGTTGCCAAGACGAGACCATATGGCTCGCACTGTCAAAAAGTTATCAGATCTCATGTAGAGCCAAGCTTCTTACCCTAGACGCTCTAACTCTACAAGCCCTAACTTTATAAACTCTACACGTTAATCGAAATATGTGGCTTGGCCGTTTCCCTACATTCACATGGGATGAGCATAAGGAGAAAAATGTATTCACTGTTACTTTAATTTTATAAAAATGTTTTTTTTTAGTAAAAATGAATGCTGTAAAAAAGAATAAATTTGTTTATTCGTACCTACAACAACTATACTCATTATCACAAAAACGGACTCTATGAACCAATCTCGTTACTACAACAACGGATTGAATTTTTAGAAAATGAAAGAATAGGTTATAGTAAAAATTAATGTTGTAAAATGAAATGAATTTGTTTATTCGTACCGACAAGAAAGATACTCATTTCTACAAAAACTATTGTAAAACAGAAAAGTAACGAACAGTGAATTAATTTTTCATCTTACCTCATCCCTTAGCGAATCGGTCAAGCCAAATATTTTGACTAAAGTGTAGAGTTTGTGAAGTTAGGGCTTGTAGAGTTAGAGCTTGGCTCTACATGAGATCTGATAACTTTTTGACAGTGCGTGACACATGGTCTCGTCTTGGCAACATTTTACATGAAAATGTTTATGGTGGGATATCACACATTCGCAATTCACTCCTCCACCTCGATCATTCTAGCGTCCGTCTAACATCAACACGAACCATTTGTACCATTATTTTATACATTTTTCAATATTTTGTACACAAAGACATCGAGAATTTTTCACCCTCAAGCACTCATTGTTACTGGTTTTTTTCGTGCGTGTTTCGCATCAGAATTCCATTCGTATTTATCACAAGTCTAACACACGTTAAGACATTGTTTTCCACGGCGAGTTGGTGTTAACAACCCTACGTAACGGCTGACAGGGCGATCCAATCTGCATACCGTTTTATGAGACGATCCTTTTATAGGTGGAAAAACATTTGTTTTGTTGTCTCTCTGGCCGTTTGATAGAATGATGAATAGCTCATGCCGTAAATGATCCTTTATGTAGCTGTTAAATGTGGTGTTCCACTGCATAGCAAAGGTTTTATCTTTTTTGAGTTGAGACGTCTCGAAGATGGAAAATATCGTGCAACCTTTATATCACCATACGCTATGGCGATGGGGTAGCCCTGTGTCCCAAAAAAATAGTAGGTATTGAGCAATGGGAAACATAAATAGATTTTATTTTTGCTTTCGTTTAAACGTATGTCATGTCGAATAAATAAATTAAATAGTATAATTTATTGCCAAAAATCGCGGGTCCAAACTGTCAGTTGAAAGTTTGGCGGGAAAGCGGACCTACAGCGCAGGTGACGTAATAATAATAATAATAATACCTTGGACACTATTTACACACATTGATCTAGCCCCAAACTAGGATTCCCCGTATCTTGGGTACTAGACAACGATACATATACTTATGTAGATAAATATTGTACTTAGATAGATAAACAACCATGACAAGGGTACAAACTCGGTTCTAATCAAACAAATATTTGCCCCCACCGGGACTCGAATAAATTATCATTATTATTTTATTATTACGACGTAATTTGCGTTGTCTGTAAGGGAAACGAAAAGAAAACGAGTGGAAAAGGAAAACGAGACTAGCGCCTAGCTTTGTCCCTCCTGACAACGCAGAGTACGTCACTTCCTCTGATGGGTGTTTTGAAAACACGTTCCGTTTCACACTTTAAATTCGTTAATTTTATTGAAAATCTTACTATATAACTTTAAACGCCCCTTAAAAAAATAAAATTATATTTTTAGGTATCAAAATACTACTAGTGATTCTGCGGGAACAGTAGACGTCGCGAGCACTTATTTTTGCTTTTCTCCGGGCTTAACAAATCAACCTATCTATGTTGGAGAGAAAGTTGAAGAGACCCCTCCCCACCCATTCAAAATACCCCTTCCACTTCCCCATTTGTATTTTTTCGCAACACCTTATGTAGAATGAAGTCCTTAGTGTACCTCTCAAAGTTGATTGAAATCCGTCTATCAATAACGCTATAGCAACCTTCCCCCTTTCTCACCCTATCGCCAATTTTCCTCAAAAACCATTGAAAAATGCGACCTGTAGGCGAGAACATACAGGCTGACTGAGTGATAGACTGACAGATAGACAAAGGCATTTTTGGCCAATCTAGAAATAGGACGCTTCGCTCGCTCGGTCAATTAAATGTGATAAATATCTTCACTGAAGCTTCTCTATTGGTTAAACGTGGGCGCCACGTCCGCCGTTTCGTATGGGATAGCACTGACGATATTTTATTGTTGTCAAGGTTTGATTTCTAGAAGATAAATTATTCGAAAACAACACAAATCTATGCACATCCCGCCACAACCTGGTCCGACGGCTTCCGTGCACCTTGTCACAATACCTATTATCCTTTGTCAAAAGGCTAATTATCATACAACTAAACCAGTTTGGTGATGTGGGTCGGACGTAGAGGTTTGAAGGTGTAAAACTGTTTCATTTGGACCTGTCTCAATAAGCTTTGTGAAGTCTCAACATTACAATAGTTAAAATTTGAATGTATTCAGAAAAATGTGTGATTACAAATGATGTTCTAATCATTTGTGATCACTAAAATTCAGTTCTAGATTATGTTTGGTACATTTATAGGGTGGCCAATTTACTAACTGACTTTTCGAGCAATTTTGCATCTATCAACTCAATACTTATTTCCTTTTTTTCTATCTCCGCCGCCGCTCAGGTGGCTCCCTGTATATCTGGCTAAACATGGAACAATTGTGTATTTGCCACCCTGTACAGTAAAAGGCGTGACGCTGTGTTATGTTATGTTAAATATAGATATTGATCTTGATCGAAGTTGAGTACAAATATCAAGTGAACAACATACCACCTCCACATACTCCCTATCTTCACTCCTCCATACTTCCGAAACCATTAGTAGTGCAGCTTATTGTTTAGTCTTGGCAAAGGCACAAACTAATGTGACACTCTTCCTCATACCATCAGCAATGCCTCTACGTCCTAGCATATAAAGATCAAAATACCTTGACGAAATTGTATCCATATCATGGTATATGTGTAGACGAAATGTGTTACCGATGCATTGTATGTATGCCACAGTACCTTTTTGATAATATTTATGAGGATAAAACAATTAATATTTTGGGTCTTGTTTATGTCAAAGGGACAGTTTTGGCTGTGAGACAATAAAATATTAATACACTTTTGTTTTGTTTTTGTGACGCAGTGAATTAATTTGTATGAGATGACAGTTTGCCGGACCAAAATGAGCGATCTCAGTGGCTTCACGATTGTGACAGAAATATTAACTGTTGTCTAGCTAACGGCCAAATGCAATATAATCATATAAAGTAACGCTTAAATGTCATCTGACGTTGTCATTTCCTGAGCATTAGTTACAGCATGACTTTGAATATCCGTCAACTTTGATACCTAATTAATAATATTTGATACATATTTTGGAGCTACCTAATTATTTTGTCAATATTGAAACGTTCTGAATATCTATTTTTATTATGTAACCATTTCATAAGTCAAGCCTCGACACACCACAACACTTTTTGAATCTACTCGTAGATAAAATAGTCGCAATTTAGTTTTAGTGAGGGAACATGTCACTTATCATAAGGGGATCTGAATAGATTTAATTGAGAATGACTAGGGACGGTAAGTCGTGGTTAATGGCAGATTCAAAACGAACCGTCTGTATTCTGAATTCGAAATCACCAACGAGGAATCGGGAACAACGCTGAGCTAGCGTGAGGCACACGCGAGGGCGTAGTTATTATTTCACCCAATTATCCGAAGCGCGATAATCCGATCCTCGCCCACGGACGCTCTCGTTGTAATGTCTATCTAGGGTTAGCTTCTCTGCAATCGATGACTCATGCCTTTGTCTACTCATTTCGGAGCCCAAAGTATTTTAGTTCTGGCAAAATATCAGGTTCGAGTGAGATTGTCCTATTTATTCCCCATTGCCAGGATTGCTAGTACCGCGCGGACGGCGCCATACATAACTACCAGTAGAAATCCAGATTAACCACAGATTCGTGGTGATTAAATTTTACAACAAACCACAATTAAATTATAAACAGAACTAGTTCGTGAAGTGGAGTTTAACATTTACAAAATAATGGTTTTGGGGTTCAACTTTCACAAATCTGAAATTAGCCCACACTAAATATTGCAGTATTCATCTTTCCAAAAGAACATCGTGTTCGAGCAGTAGTAACGCACACTACGTCCTACGTTAGCTACGAGTACTAGACTTAGACTTAGATATCCTATTTGGCAGCTAGATCTAGGCTACTCTATCACAACAGAGTTTCCGACAGTCAAATCTAAAGTCAATGACCTAAACCGGTCGAAACCGATATTGATATTACGCGCATTATTGTACCTAGAACCGGCGCACGCATATATCATTCGCATATCACGAACGCTATGCGCGTGCGCTGACGTTACGCGTTGGTTTTGTGGCGTTACGTGAAAGTACAATGGCGATGAGATTAACCCATTCGGGTATGGGAGTACTTAATAAGCAAAGTGCTTTATTGGGAATGTTGTCCAGAAATATGATCCTAATTTACCTCTATTAACATGATTACACCTTTCTGCTACCTAAAGAGGATTAATAAAGCAAGTGAGAAAAAATACTACTTCTCGAATGTACTCGTAAATAAGGCAATATATTAGCCTATCCATTGCATCTTGATTTTAATTTAAAAGCTTGCTTTAATGTCACCATCGTTCTTATGTACCTAAAGTGACGTTATCATACAATAATTTAGTAATCTGTTTTAAATTCACACCAAATAACGTCTTCGCGCGTGCGCGATAGGTACAAGACTTGAATATGCGTCGCACGAGCCATTCGACATACGATGACACAAACATTCAACCATACTCTACACATGTTACTGTAGCATCTATGTAAAAGGAAATAAGGTTGGGTGAATATAGTTTTGAGATTGTGCTGATGGTAAATATGCAAATTACGTTTGGGCATGCGCAGTCAGTTTTATTTTAGATCGCGTACTTTTATGCATATATGTTGCCTTGTGGAGGTATTGTTATTTGATTTTAGATGGCAAGTTTTTATTTTAAGTACGAGATTGCCTGACCATAAAGTTTTAAAGTAATAGGCGCGTATGGCTCATGGTTACTGTTCACGGTGCTCTAAGCAAGTCTCAACATACATGCACAATAAGAATTGTAGTGACTGCCTGGACCATAGATGTGCTGTGCATGATTCGACTAACGTAACTGTAAGTAAATAATATTTCTAGATCTATAAAGTTGGTAAATAATAATAATAATAATAACAGAAAAGAAGAACATGTTAGGCAATATAGGAAAAAAAGGAAATAAAAAGGCAACAAATATAAAGATCACCAAAATATTTTTTCCCTACCCAAAATGGGTAAATGGTCTTAGGTGAAGGGTAAAGGGGGTGAGCGAACCGAAGCCCCCTTTATCCTTCGTGTTAGGTTGAACATGTAATAACAACAAAAAATACTTAAACTAACACACACACGTACACAAAACATAAAAAGAAGTTTGGTGATCGTTTATCCAAACACAATTTGGTGGTCGTTTACTAATTCTGGCGGTCGTTTCGAATTTATTGGTAGTAAAATAGGTGCGTTATTGGTGATTGTTTAAACATAAGTCATATAAAACTTCCAATTCATACAGAATCCTATCTAACCTGTCGACAAAAAATATATTTTTTCTGTGTAAATTAACATTCAACGAGCACACTAGTGGAGATGTTCAGATCTACGACATCCTGCGTAGTTTTTGAAATCGCATTCTAACGATTACGATTTTGTGAATGAATTTGAAACATGTCCAGAATATCAACTAAGTCTGAATCGGTTATAATTTAAAAAAAGATCTAGATGAGTGTATTTTGGTGTTATGCATTTAAATTAAATTAAAACTTTTTTCCTGGAAACCAAATCTTTGCCTTGTCTTCATGAAATGAAATGCAAGGCATAATGGCAGTCTTCATAAATTCATTAAATTACTTATAAATAATAATTTCTTTACTGCAAACAAATTATACAGTTCAATTATGAAGAAGCGTTTAGCCGATTTATACCATTTTATTTCGATATATATAATTTTGTTGTAAAATGTGTTATATTTTATTTTATTTTATTTATTTATTTTATTTTATTTATTTATTTTTTCAGGCTCATTCAAGGAATAATAAAAAAGTAAAAAAATAGCGTACACAGGCGAACTGATCTCTAATATATTAGAGATCAGTTCCAGATCCAGCAAACCAAGTTCTGATGAGAAAAGATGATTGCTGAGCAAGAGTAGACCTTTGTGTACAGTTAGGTCTACAAGAGTAGACCTTTGTGTACAGTTAGGTCTACAAGAGTAGACCTTTGTGTACAGTTAGGTCTACAAGAGTAGACCTTTGTGTACAGTTAGGTCTACAAGAGTAGACCTTTGTGTACAGTTAGGTCTACAAGAGTAGATCTTTGTGTACAGTTAGGTCTACAGTACTATACAATACTACAGTAGTTTTGAAATTACAATTTCAAGAGCATATTAAAGTGACTGTCGAAAATGTGATATTAAAATGTTCAGGATTACTTAAATGACGGGACTATATGGGGTTAACCTAACTCAACACAGACGTTGCTCTAAATAATTTTGTATTGATTTATTCCTGCTTATTGATAATAATAATTATAATTAATATTGGTATTAGTTAAACACAACCAATTTTTTAAAGAGATCTAAAAATCAATCTGTGGGAGTTTCTACGCCCTTCTACATCCACAGAGGTCCAATGTAGAGAAGAGGCAAAAAATTGCGTTAGCTAAGTATATGTGAATATCTACAGTAATAAAGAAACTGGAACTCTTCAACTCTATACAACAATAAACTAAATATACGAGGGCTTACATAAATAGAATATAAAAATTCGACACATAAATACCTAAATATTGAATGAATGAATGAATTTTTTTTTTATTTTTTTTTTAATTCCAATGTAGAGAAGAGGCAAAAAATTGCGTTAGCTAAGTATATGTGAATATCTACAGTAATAAAGAAATTGGAACTCTTCAACTCTATACAACAATAAACTAAATATACGAGGGCTTACATAAATAGAATATAAATCCGACACATAAATACCTAAATATTATAAAAATATACATATGAATATTTTTATACTATATTTATATATAGAGTACGAGTTTATACCATAATCAACGCATAATCATTTTTAAGCGAGGTGGCTCGCAAATATTTTCCACAATTTTCCATGTGAACGATCTGAAACGAAACTATTTTCTGTAAAAGTATCTATGAAATGAGACCGGTATCCAATCTTACCGAGCAATTTATTAAACTAAAACTAATATTTATCTAAACTCGCATATCCAAACATAACGTACTAGATCGGTTTCCATTGTCGTTCTAATTTTTACCGGTAAAGCAATATTTAGTTAACCATCAGCTTCCAATTCAAGGCACAAACAGACGGACGAACGGACGTGTAACTCGATATATAGATAAAATGATTTGTTGTGATAGAGATCTGAGCATTGGATCAGATATCGCAGATAATAATTGAACGAGATATTAATTATAGTCAATATTATGTACAATAACGGATGGTCCGGAATGGTAATAAAAATAGATGGAATCACGGCACGAAAGGTAGGACATTTAATAACAAGATTTTTAAAAGCTTAGAGATGCGGTTTTGAACACGTTTCTGACCATGAATTAATGAGATAAGTAATTCGAATGTTCTAAAAGTGAACAACATCGTGAGGTGAACCTCCATATCTCCTAATACCTAAAAGCACGTGGCACAACTAACTGCCTCTGCCACCCCGTATGGGAAAAGGCGTGATGCTATTTATAAGCTAGCTAGTCCACAACCTAGAAGTATACACACAAAACGTAAAATGAACAAACAATCTGCGTGACCTTCACCGACAATTGAATTCCATTCAACAAAAAACAAATGCATCCTACACCGTGATCCGATAAACATTTTTCAATAGAGTTAGCCTACACACAACTCAATGCAGAATGCAAAAAACAAGAGCGAATGATTGACTAATTCAATACATCGATTAATCACTAATTCACTCATCAATAGGACCTTGAGCTGACGTTTGATAGACAATATGAAATCGAAACTTACTCCCCCAGAATTAAACCCACGGCCTTTGGATAGGTTGCGAACTAACAACTCAAACGTGAATGTAATTATAAAGCAACTAACATTTTGTTACTAACATATGCCCTCATAGCGGCTGTTAAACAAGTGATCGAAAGGCAAACAATAAAACATCTACTTAGCTTTTCTGGAGAACATTACATGACATAAAAACCATTTTTTTTTATTTAGTCTAGTTATTATTTTATTTCATAGACAACCTCTTTGGCGCTGCGGTTGTGCCTCTGTCTACCATGCAAGAGGTCCCTGGTTCGATCCCCAGCTGGGGATGAAGAAAATAAAAATCGTCAGGACTTCGATGCTCATATGTGTGTGACGTCGCTGTTTCTGGATCCCATGACGCAGGGTATCCTAGTGTGTGGCCAGAAGCAAAGTATGTGCCTGTATGTATATTTGTATTTAAAGGTTTATCATCCCACCTACGTAAACATACTTTTCGAGAAAAGCTTGGAACGGCGCAGCTTTGCTCGACTACCGTGCCACAAATACAGTCCCACTATTGTCTCTTTCAAAAACCGGGTAAAAGAGCACTTCCTCTCTCTTTCGTGAGAGTTATAGTATGTATATCATTATAATATATAAACTATATTTGCAGGTATATGTATGTATTGTATTTAGTAGTCTGGTATATAAGTATTTTATTTTCCGTATTTTATATTATATGTATTTTAGTATAAATTAGATATTAGATATTAGATATTGTACACTGCCTACCCTTTCATGATACATTTCCCTTTCATGCCTTGGTTCGCTGGAAGAAATCTCTTTTTAGAGATAAGCTCGCCTTTGTACATATGATTTCTCCTAATGTAACCTTTTAAATTGAATATGTGTGTGCAATAAAGAATTATGAATTAATTATGAAATACGCAATATTGTAACCAGAACCTTAATGCTACAAATTATAAAATTATAATACCTTGGACAAATAATACCTTGGACACTATTTACACACATTGATCTAGCCCCAAACTAGGATTCCCTGTATCTTGGGTACTACACAACGATACACATACTTATAAAGATAAATATTTTACTTAGATAGATAAACAACCATGACTAGAGTACAAACATCCGTTCTCATCAAACGAATATTTGCCCCCACCGGGACTCGAACCCGGGACCCATTGGCTTCGTAGGCAAGGTCACTGCCGACTCGGCCATTCGGGTCGTAAATTACCATATCCAAATACCCTTCTTCATCTCGCCCAATCACTTCTATGACTCACATCATAATGAGCTCTCAGTTAGTTGATTAATTTGCTTTTGTTCAGTCAAGGTCCCATCTTCTAATCTCGTTCAGACACAACAGTAACTCGCTCTGCCCTGACAAGCTGTGGGCGGGCGGTTACGAAATATTTATGAAATCGCACGTGGATTCGTCGGATGAGTCAGCTGTGCAGTGCCATCTTGTATCTCACGAAAGTGAGATGAACTAGTTTCTGAAGTCTGATCGATGAAGGTAAGTTACCCAAAAACGTCCGCAGCCGCCATATTCATTAACTATTGGGTGCTTACCTATGAAATTGGCGAAATTTTTTAACAGATTCAGGTGTTTATAATTCGTGTAATTTAATAGCTATTTCCATTATAATTTTTATTGTTTAAATGTTTATTTCAAAGTTTTACTTATGCATACTATATTTTCTTTTGATTATTAGTTTGCTAAATCAAATTTAATCTTCAAAATCAGTTCGTCCTAAATGTCTTCCATTTTCATGATAAGATTCGTCACATTTTTTTACAGCTGAAACTTTTCAAAAATTATATTAAATTTGCTGTTAGCTAAATGTTGTCTCATTCACCGAAGTTTCATAAAATTAGGATTAGCCATTCCTAAAAAAAATCCAAAAATGTTTGTATCGAGAATTGAATTTTCTACAATTTCTCCATACAAAACGCTGATTTCATAGGTAAGCATCTAATATTATCTCAGATCAGAGAAAGCCAAATCGATGTTGTGTTATGTCATGTTAAATTGATGTTTTAGTATATATACTAAAACATCAATTTATTTTCGTACAGGAAAACTCACACTTTTTCGTAAGAATAGTATTTTTTTTAAAACCAAAGATTATCTAATGAGCCCGGGAGAATATAAGTTGCCCGGAAGGACACAAAGTGGGAGGGACCTAAGGGGACCTGGACTACACGAGAAGTCCGGAACAACCTAGGCATCCCTTGGGTACTTACTCCACTTAATATTTGAACCTTATGGATTTTTTGTGGGACCCTGGGGTCCTCCGGGGTCCATTGAGTCCTCTGAGATCCCTTGGGGCCTCCAGGTCCCTTTGAAAACTGGTAATACCTATAAAAAAAGAAAAGATGGATACGAAGCCCCCTAATGCTCAGTCACAGTTCACAATACCAGAATTCAGACCTTCCGTTTGTTTTGTTCAGTACATCAATATCTTCTATAAAAAAGTTTTAACTCCTTAGATTGTTTTAGTGTTATGTGCAACGAAACGAAAATAAAGATAAAGACTCACTCCCAAGCTCATTCCAAGCATGAAGAAGAATAACAAATCTATATCAACAATTTCCTACTGTTCAGTCTCAAGTTCACTCGACGATTGTCCGTCTGTCTGTGCACTCTCTGTGCACAAGTGCACGAGAGTGCTTTGATTGTGTGCAAGTATTACTTAGCTCACATTACTCCGAGATCGAAGTAGAGCTAAGTGCTATGGAATATCTAGATTATTTACTTAATGATGTGATGTTTTTAGCGGATGAAACTGGTTTTTGAGAAGAAATGCTGTAAATCCGATATCACTTTGTTTAAATCCCTATTCGCTTGGTTTCTTTTTGCGTTACGGGGTGGCAGAGGCACAATTGTACCTTTTAGCTTGTTAGTAAAAACTCCGTACGCACGTGGCTTCAAGACATGGAAGTCTGCGAAGTCTGCGAATTATTGCCAAACGTCTCAAAAGACATCATCATCATCCTATGTAGCAATTAAAATAGCATTTCGATCAGGTTACTTTTCAAATGTTGGATTTAATAAAAGCCCTTTTCAACCAGCTTGCTGATAATTGATAAACCATAAACATCTTCTAGGCCAAGCAGGCATCGAAATTCAATGGATATTGAATACTATGTTTTTACCGTTTCACAAGACAAATTGCTATGACGTCTAGTCAGCCCCTGTGTGGCCGCAACAAGGTACGAATTCAATTTGTTCACAAAAAGGGCAACGACAAACTGAATATGATCTCAATTGCGAACCATTGAAATGTTTGTCAAAATGGCTATATCCACTGCGATCCAGTCCTCAAGCCTAATACAACAAACAACAACACATTTCTTTGATAATTATAGTAGTTTAACCTCTCAAAAACCGAGGGCAGTTGGGTCGGGTCGCCATTTTGAATCTACCTATGCCATGGTAATAAAATTTTAATCCAAACCTTTAACGGAAAAGTGGCGTTATCTAACGCCGATAGTATTAGAGGTTAAAAACTAAAAAACCTCTTTATGAATTAATAGGCCCTGTTAAGACGAATAATATGAAGCCAATTTACAATTAAGAATACCAGTGTTCCGTCTACCACCTTCCAGCTCCATTATCAGGTGATCATGATGGAAAATCGCCAGTAAATATGAATAGGCACACTCTTTCCTTGTTACAAAAACCCATTGTTTCCGTATCATATAATGCATCACAATAAAAACCTTGGGGTTATTTTTGACAACCAGCTGTCTTGGTCTCAACTTGTCAGCGAGTTCAGCAGACGGGTCTTTGCGTCTTTTCACTCCCTCAGGCGTCTGCAGTACTTCTTGCCGCGGCAGACCAAAATCACCCTTGCTCAATCCCTTCTCCTGCCGCTAATTGAATACGCCGATGTCTGTTGGGCGAGCGCGAACGAAGATCTTCTGAACAAACTCGAACGACTTCAGAATCTCGGGATTCGGTTTATCTTCGGGCTGCGCAAATTCGACCATGTCTCTCAATTTCGCAAAGAGTTGGGGTGGCTTCCGATTCGTCGTCGCCCAGACTCCCACATTCTTTTTTATCTTTTCAATATATTGCGCTACCCCAGCTACCTTCGAGACCGCTTTGAGTATCTCTTTTCAGGAGATCGGCAACGGAGATCTCACACGGTCTCACTCTTAGCCACTCCAAGGCATACCACTTCCGCATATGAGCACTCCTTCAGGTTGCAGGCGGTCCGACTGTGGAACGCACTTCCTTGTACGATAAGAGACAGCCCCACTCTTTTCGCTTCCAAAAACCGGGTAAAAGAGCACTTCCTCTCTCTTTTGTGATAGTTGTAGTATGTATATTATTATTATATTCAAACTATATGTACAGATTTATGTATGTATTGATACGTATTTAGTAGTTTGGTATATACGAGTATTTTTTTTATTTACCGTATTTTATAGATGTCATTTACTTTTAGGTATGTATTTTATTATTGTTTAGATATTGTGCACTGCCTACCCTTTAATGATAAAATTTCCTGTCATGCCTTGGTTTGCTGGAAGAAATCTCTTTTTAGATATAAGCTCGCCTTTGTACATATGTTTTCTCTTAATATATCTTTTTTAAATAACTGAGTACAATAAAGAATTATGAAAATTATGAATAGAAAATAATAGAAATTACATTCAACGGTCACAATACACAAGACACAGCAAAAACATATAAATAAACAAAAACAAGAGGGAAACAAAAGATATACATGAAGACAAAACACAATAACAAAATTCATTTATAGGCTGCCACTGTAGGGACAGTTGTGAGAAGAGATCACTTACTTAATAAATATTTCTATGTGCAAAAAAGAAATTACTTGATCATTGAGAGTTGAATAAGAGGCTTATCGTGAGCAGGATAGGGAATATCAGTGTGATTTATTTTTGGCTGAAGAGATTTTTTTCTAAGTGCTGACATTTTATCTAAGTCATATTTTTATTATTTAGTCCACATTTCATTGCAATAAAGTTGGATATGCAAAACAAGCGCGGGAAATTTGACCTGCCAAACGCATCGCGGTATGGTCGAAAAGCATGACGTCAGATGCCACGACATATCATTCACCGTCATACATATTCATAGGTTAGCGGCTTGTGTGCAAAGATGTTTAATATACAGAGACATAAAAACATTATAAAATACTTATGGATTATCAATATTTTGTTCATCCTAATGACGAAGGAGTTTTTTGAGTGATGCTAGATCTATATGCTCGTGGCTTCATCCAAAGCCCGCGGAACTCGGCGTTTAAAAACCGCTAAAACTTACACCGTAAGAACTTTTAATTGATGCTTTCCATTAGTATTTAAAATTCTAATAATTTATTTATGGCACACAAACGACCAAAAGTTACAATTACATTGTTTTCTATGTTATTTTATTACGATCTAAACAGTGACTCTAAAACAAAACAAAATATGTTTGTCTATTGTGACTCTACCACCACGTATGGGGAAAGGCGTGACGCTTTGTTATTGTTGTTTATTTTTGAGAGTTAATTTAAGATTTTCTGCTGTTTCTCAACAGGAACGTACCGGCGCACAGTGCTGTTGAACTCTACTCCTTTTACGGCGGATATGCGTCTGCGCACTCGTTCTGTGCTGGTCCATTCATAAAGCAAATAACAAGGTTTGTATACTGTGCAGCATTTACACGCTACTGTGAGGCTCCTGCGGCAATGGGCTCGCCCCCTGTCACTCAGGATTAAACGGCATGATTATAATAACTTACAATATAACAGTAGATTATAAACCAAGACGAAAAAGCACTATTTTATGTCACGAGCGTGATATTGAATCCTGAACAACGAAGGACTCCAGAATTAACTTTAAAGCGTAGCGACCCAAATTTTTTTGGTCTCCCATAGTAAAATGTTTTTTTTTTTGTAGAGGAGAAAATAATGGAATTACCTATGCCCACGGGTCAGACCTAGTTTCGGTTCCCTACACATTGTCGTAAACATATCGTAGAATTGACCATATCATGAAATGGTCAATCATGGTTGAAATAGAACTTTCATGGAACGAAGAAATATTTTAGGGAAAAACACTGTGGTAGCTTAGGTGAAGACTAAAGTGGGCGAGCGCAGCGACTCCCCCGAATCGTCTTCGTGTTGGTTCGTCATGTATCGTCACGAATCACACATTAAGTGGTACTGAATAAAAATGCTTTTAAATAGACATGATTCATCAAATTCAACCCTTTCTGACCATTTCATGAAATCATCAGTTCTATGATACGAGATATAGACTAAAAACAACTCCCGTGGGTGTAAGTAGTTATCGTTAGGTGTTAGTACTGGCCGCGACCTCGATCTGAAGGCATTCCACACGCAAGTAACCCATGTGTATGATATATGGATATTATGTGGCCAGCTGATCGGGCCTATGTACTGAGTGACAATTTTTTCGTTTACGACCATATATTTCTTTGGGGAAAGTTCTTTATAATGATGGGTACTATCATTCCCCACAATATGGTCAGTTAATTAAATGTAACCCTTTATAATTTGGCATTGTCTAGCAAGGGCAAATTGTGTGAAAACATTAACCTCCTTACTCATAAAACTTATCAAACCTATGATAACTAAAATGCTCTTTGTCCTTTTCTCACAAACACAAATTTCATAGTGACAGACAAAAACAAACGAATTTTAACAGCATTACAGTTAAAATAGGTTTATTAGATATGAATAAGGCGGTATATAGGTATAAACATTATTTCTGGTCCTACTGTAATATAGAGTTTTGCCAGATTTTTTTACTTCCTCCACGATGATATAAATTATCAGAAAACATTAACAGGGCAATATTTTTCTCCAAGGCAATTTCTTATTTGTTACATTAACAAATTCATATAATTACCGGGCCAATTGTTTGTCTTAAAAGAGGTCGCAAAGGTAAAACAAAAAAAAATCTCAGGTCTCTCAACGGGTTTCTCTGTCCTCTGCAGGCTGCCTTTGAGTAATTCCCTCAGCTAAGTGCAGGAGCCAATAAGGGCACTCGAGCAGACTACCATGATGTTTGCATTACCTGCGTCAGATGCCACTTAGCTTCTGCTTGGTTGTAGACTTTCTTTCAGTTAATGTGGAGTAACGTGTATTGTTAGACCAACGTACATAGCGTCACCCTTTTTCCCATACGGTTTGACAGAGGCACCGTTGTGCCCACTTCTTCGCGGGTTAGTATTGCAATAGCGGTCATTGACTCCAGTGTAAGCTCGTGATTGCTTTGCTGTCCTCTGGCGTATCATGGTAGCGGTGGGGGCGAACTTTGGCCGTGTCGTGAACATGAAAATTTTTTGCTTAGTCTTGTATGTTTTCTACGTATTTACATAAATATTTATCTCTATTCATTATACCGTCGTCATAACACAAGCCTTGTTAAGCTTAGTATTTAGTTCGATTTGTGTAAGATTGTCCTCTAATATTTATTTATTTAACCTTTGACTGGTGACATGGTTTTTGTGTAACGTAACTGGTGACAAAGGATCTAGGTGGCCCACTACGGTATCTTGTATAAATCATAGAAATTAAGTGTGGTAGCTGGCCAAAGTATGTAAAATGTATTATCATATATAAATGGATAAAATAAAGCAAATAACTATACTCTGAATATATATTTTTGTTACGATCTTGCAATTATAATGTATGTCGTCCTAACAATCAAAAAAATAGAGATAAGATCACAAATTACATAAGCAAAAAAAAAACAACATATTTCGACAAAAAAACTCTTTTTTCTATAATAAGGAAGTAATAATGAATTACGGAAATAAATAAACTGAAATCAAAAGTGTAATTTCACGAAATTGACAATGGTGAAACTTTGCCAATTTTATATGCAGTCCGGGCAAAAATTTTTTTCACACTGCAAGCAAACACGTTTCGGACACGTTTCAAACTGGTAATTTGATGATTTGATGGCGCTTTTATCGAGGAAGACAACTGGCTCCTGCATTCCTGGTGTTTGGATTGTTCTCGGTTAAAAATGTGAAAAAACAATACAGCAAAATTACGTTAAAAAATTACATAAGTGGTGACATGGGGTCTGAGAGACCCCTGCCGAACTTTACGTCAATGTAACTTACCGATTTGAGCCTGTCGCCTGACGCCGCTGGGCCTGTAAGACCCCTTGTCACCAGTTATAGGATGTTATTTATTATTTATTGATTTATATCATTCGGTCCGGGCAGTAACAGTCCAGGCAATGACCTCTATTGCAATGCTAACTTGCCAACACTCAAGTTATTATGTACGTCTACTTAACTGTCTAGGGAAAAACCTATTATAGTCATGCTCAGCCCATCTGGCCCCACTGCTGGATATAAGAATCTTTTCCTTTGCCAATCTTTTTGGTCCTAAAATAGCGGTCAAGTGCGAGTCGGACATACAAACGAAGAAAAACGTAAGACAAAAAAACACGTCTCTTGTATAGGGACACCCTTTTTTTGTTCGTACAGTTCATTATTTCTTGCTTTAGTGGCAATAGAAAAACACATTCTGTGGAAATTTCTACTCGCTACCTATTATGGTTCATGAGGTACAGCCTACTGACGGATGGACAGACAGACGGACAGCGGAGGCTTAGTAGTAGGGTCCCGTTCCAGGCCTTCTTCTCCAGCTGGTGCAGGAGTTGGGATGTCTGAAGTAGATGTGCAGGCGAAGGGGACATGCACAAAGGCCCCGTTCAAGTGGGCCAGGTGCAGGAACTACAACCCCCTTGTAGAAGATAGAAGATAGGGTCCCGTTTGGCACCCTTCGAGTATGGAACCCTAAAAACACGTCTCTTGTATGGGGATTTTCTTTATTTTTTTAAATTGCGTATACGCTGGCCTGCAAAACTTTTAAAATTGCAAATTTTTTAAGTACATTTTTTCGTTTCAAAAGTTTTTTCGAGTCCTTTTTATTTTGAAAGTATACCTTTCAAAATAAAAAGGACTCGAAAAACCGTTGAATTTTGTACTATCGTTTCAAGGAAAGTTGACAAAATTTGCTATAAAACGTTATTTTTTTTTCTTAAATCTCTAAGTTCTATAAGTAGTTTAGAAAAATTTGAAAAGTGTATTAGGTACTTAGTTTTGCAGGCCAGTATAGTTCATCTCTCTACCTATTACGGTTCATGTGATACAGCCCACTGCGGACAGACAGACGGACAGAGGGACGGACAGTGGAGGCTTAGTAAGAACTTTCTATTGTGAGGTAGAACCACAGAACAATTAATTGTACGTAGAAATACGACTACAGAATTCGTCGATATACGAACAAACTTATTCGGTTCAAGTTATGTCGCCAACACTTACCAACCCTTAAACATTAGCGGTCTAGTAACAACTGAAACTCGGCCAAGCAAATAGCAAGACGAATCACTGTCCCATGTCGACCGACATGTTTGGCAACCGATCCGGCGACATGTTTGATGACCAGTCCGCCGACACCGGCACCACCCGACCGTAACAATAAACATAACTTAAAGGTTGACAAACATGTTTGTGGATTTTTGTGTTTGAAGTTTGAGAGCGAGCCTTTAGGTCGAAAGGCAATTAGGGACATTTGCGAAAAGATACATACATAAGTACATACACAGCGCAAAAATAAAGATTGAAGGCTTCCTCCCGATATTTTCCTTTACCGTTAGAACATCCGTAAAATGTACGTCAAAATCTCCGGAAGCTAAAATAAATAAGTGTGTGAAATGGATCGAACACAAACTAATCATAACAAATTCACGTTCTAGCTTAAAATCTTCAAAACGGTGATAAGATAGCCCCCTGTCATGCGTAATCGTGTATTGTGCTTCTGCTACCCCATATGGAAAAAGGCGTGACGCTTTACGTTATTGTTGTAATCGAAGTACATCCGCTCTACTACAACTAGGTTTGTGACGTAGAATTACTAAAACATGTTTATTATTGATCGTGATGGATCACCGACATAGTTAATCTGAATTCAAGGACAGATAGAAACAAATCAAATGCAGCGTCACCCTTTTTAGGGTTCCGTACCCAAAGGGTAAAAAAGGGACCGTATTACTAAGACTCCGCTGACTGCCTGTCTGTCCGTCTGTCACCAGGCTGTATCTCATGAACCGGGATAATTAGACAGTTGAAATTTTCATAGATGATGTATTTCTGTTGCCTCTATAACAAAAAATACTAAAAAACAGAATAAAATAAATATTTAAGGGGGCTATCATACCAAAATTCTTTCAATACCACTTACAAACTTATGAATGCACCTGGTTACGTACATAGAGTATGAAAGCAGCCGCACCAATAACTTTGTAAACAACATTTTTCTATGTCAAATCCAAGGGTACGTATTCGAATGTCTAAAATTAAAAAAACTAAAGTCGTAAAACCTAAGTTCAAAATTCCTAAAATCTAAATACCTAATGGTTGTTTTACTTATATTAAAAATACCGAAAGCTTTAAAATGCTAGAAATTGAAATACCTACCTACGTAGTTGGAAACGCCCTAAAGTCGGTTCTGGCAGTGTCTGGTTCTGCTGTTTTTACATGTTCTAACCTAACCTAACCTACTTACTGCTTAGATGTCTATTTCAGTAGCGACACTGACCATAGTATCCTTTTCCGACTTATATGTCGCTTTGCTCCTCGCTTACCTATTTGAGTGTTTAGGTAAATCAGTAACTATGTAAAGATTAAATAAAAAACACAATTAATATTTTTATTTATATAATATATGACCATTTGGTATTTCAAATGTAGGTGTATCAATCGTTGGTGTAATAACTGAAGATATTTTAAACATTAGATATTTAGTCCAATCGGTATTTTACGCTTAGGTATAACGTACATAGGTGTTAGTTGATTAGATATTTAAAAACATTAGGTATTTATATTTTAGGGATTTTGAACGTTGGTTTTTTGACTTTAGTTTTTTTTAATTTTAGACATTCGAATACGTACCCAAAATCCAAACTATTCACTCCACACCATCTCTACCATTGTACGGTGGTACGAAACCCTTAGTGCGCGAGTCCGACTCGCACTTGGCTGGGTTTTATTCATACGGAGAGGCAGAGGCACTGTTATGCCTAAAAAGGCAGATGTATTTAAAAAGCTAACCCATGACTAACTACCTTTTTCATCCACCACCCTCCCCTTCCCCTCGTGTCGCGCCCTCAACATTTGCATTCCGTGCCGTGCATTGTGTTGTCGCTCACCGGCGCACGCGCATCGCCAATCTCCATACAGATGTGGCGGGAAAACCGAACGGCACTAAAAGCAAATGACAAGCGATTGATGACTGGCAGCAGCAGGGTGCACTGTGCACTGTTTGTATTTTTAAAAGTTTGACGGACATGGAAATGAGGTTCGATCTTTCTTTTTAACCTCAGGGCCCTTTAACACAACACTTACATATTTGTAGCTATATACAATTATAAAGATGGACAGTGCCAGATTTGTTACAAACACAATTGTGTGGTAGGTACCACTGTTTTTTATAGAATGACAATTTTTAAATGAATATGTAATATTTGTAGTTATTCTGATACGAGATTTAATAAAAATAATAAAAATACCATGGACACTTTAACACATTGATCTAGCCCCAAACTAGGATTCCCTGTATCTTGGGTACTAGACAACGATACACATACTTGTAAAGATAAATATTATACTTATATAGATAAACAACCATGACTAGGGTACAAACATCCATTCTCTTCAAACAAATATTTGCCCCCACCGGGACTCGAACCCGGGACCCTTGGCTTCGTAGGCAGGCTCACTGCCGACTCGGCCATTCGGGCCGTTTATTACAACCATACAACTGTACGCCTGTAAAGTTTTGTGTTATAGGCCCTTGGTCTAGGATGATTACATGTGAGGACGATGTTTATGATTGACACAGGCTAATCCTAGTGTAGGACAAAAATATATTTTAAAATCTTTTGGCACTTTGGTCAAATGCATGCGTTATATTTGGTCCTTTAAAACCTCTCAGATACAAAATATGATACAATTATTGTGGGTATGAAATGCCACCGTAAGATAGTCAAAACCGTTAATTGATGCTAACGTTTTTTTCTCGTTAGTTCGTCAACTTTCGACAGATAGTAAACTGTAGCGACTGCTTACTTTATGACGCGTAAGTTGATAAACTAACGTTTGAAACCGTTAAATAGTAAACTGGTTTAAACTTGAATTGTAAACGAAATACCAGGGCAAACACTGCGGTAGCTTAGGTGAAGACTAGAGAGGGCGAGCGCAGCGAAGCCCCCGAATAGTCTTCGAGTTGGGTTGCATGTAACAACAAAATAAACGTAAATTCTTAACCCTGTCGAACCGGTTTACTATCTGCCGATATTTGATCAACTACCGCATTAGTTTAGTAAGTTAGAGACACATACACCTAGTATCTAAATAATTGATCTTGTCTAACTCGCACTTTCCTAAAATAATGAAATTATTTACAAAATGACTATAGTCTGAAGCTGATTGTGTAACCAAGTCTCAGCTTACTTGACGCAACAAAACGCAACTCAATCAATGGCAAAATTAATCAGAAATTTATCTCAAACCTATGACCTATTTATCTGTGACATATTGCTGTGAATAGCTCTTATTGCATGGAGATAGGGGCCAATAGAGGCTGGGATATACTTCATCTGTTAAAATGTTCAGTTTGGCGTCTAGTGTGGGCATGGGTTATGGATCGGTGATTCATCGGAGAGTGTTGGTGGTGGAATAGGAAAAACTATTGAGCGACTTTATATTGTTGTTGATTCGAACATATTTGATGATGAAAAACGTCGTAAGGAAATATCCATCATAACATCCAAATTAATTGCTGGCTGAACGTGAGGGTTTTGGATAATACTTTATTAAAAAGATACTATATTCTAGGGTACGACACATTTTTGATAGGAAACCTACAGAAGCTACAGTACTTTTTTCCATCTCTAACGTCTGTCCAGATCCCATTCGAATAAATGTATTGAAGGATGTTCGCTTTCTTCCAATAAACGTTTGATGAATCAGACAACTCAAACTCAAATAGTTTATTGTAAGAGGCAAAAATAATGCACTTTTACAAGTCAAACAGACGGACAGACAAACACTCATGAATGAAGAAAAATAAAAAATAAATCAAATAGGACCAGCTAAACTAATGAAAAACTGATTATGGTTTGAGTTTCAAAAAGGAAATTTCCCTTTCAAGTGGTGATTCATGGCCGAATCTATATAGCACGGGAAAAGGAAACTCCTTTAAATCTGCCACTCTTTCGGAGATACGCCCGTCAGAGAAAATAGCACCAAGAAACTCTACGGGGATGTAATTTTTTAAATTTTCCTCATTTTTTTAAAAGTGATTATTGACACCACTCTGTTGATTTATGCTAGCTATTATTATTGACAAAACGATAATTTGAAATGAATCGGGATAATTAATGAAAAAAAAATCAAATCAAAGGAAGAAAATGTTATGTTTCAGCTTATATTATTTTCGTTAAATGTTGTTTTTATTTGTATACGCTTCGCTCCGGTCTTGCTTTCTTCTAAGTTCCAACCTAACCTATAACCCAATTGAAATTTAGCCACAATAACCTACTCTAGCCGAATTTGATACTTCAGCTAATTTTTAGGGTTCTGTACCCGAAGAGTAAAAACGGGACCCTATTACTAAGACTCCGCTGTCTATTTGTCTGTCTGCCCGTCTGTCACCGGGCTGTATCTCATGAACCGTGATAGTTAGACAGATGAAATATTCACAGATGATGTATTTCTGTTGCAACAAGAAATACTAAAAAACAGAATAAAAAAAATATTTAAGGGGGCTCCCATACAACAGTTCTTTCAATGCCACATACAAACTTATGAATGCACCTGGTTAGGTACATGGAGTGTGAAATTAGCCGCACCAATAACTTTGTAAGCAACATTTTGCTATGTAAAATCCAAATTATTCACTCCACACCTTCGCTCGCGAGTTAAACCTACACTTGACCGTTTTTTATTCTGATGAATAGTATAAATCATTATTAGCCAAAAACATAATATGCCAAAAATCTAAACGTAACAAGAGTAGACTAACTGAAAATATACCAAAAGCGTGATATGCCAACCAAAACAGTTTGCCTAAGTATTGCTATGAGAAAGTACTATTATGCCATTAAAGTTATGACAAATTCATTACGCGAATAAAAATTAGGACAAGCTAAGTTAGGCAAAGCAAAGGGCTACCGTCACGGGATCCAGAAACGGCGCCGTCACACACATTTAAACATCCAAGACCTGAGAATTTCTTTTTTCTTCATGCCCGTCCGGGGATTGAACCCGGGACCTCCCGCATGGTAGGCAGAGCCGCAACCGCAGCGCCCCAGAGCTCGTCAATCAGAACCGAGGTTCTGGTTGCAATATGACTTTAATACCATGAAAATGTAAACGCTGCAGAATCGTACGGCTTACCGGCTTACTAACCGGTTACCTGTCCAGCCTAACCAACTATAGACCTATATCCCTGGGGACCATTGTTGGTAAGGTGTTTGAGCGGCTGCTGCAGCCCGAACTGTGCAGTTATATGAAAATTGACGACGCGCAGTTTGGTTTTCGTCCCGATCTCTCAACAGATTCCGCTATTATTGCATTAAAGTATACTGCCAATTACTACATGAATAGGGACACGTCAGTGTACGCGTGTTTCCTTGATCTAAGTCGGGCATTTGACCTTGTCAATTATCAGATTTTATGGAATAAACTGAGGCAGTCAAATGTACCTAATCACGTAACGAATCTGTTGAGGTACTGGTACGAGAACCAGCATGGGCTTACCATCTACAGATTAATTATACAAGGTGACATTTAATTAGCCGACCATATTTTGGGGAATGATAGTACCCATTATTATGAACAACTTGCCCCAAGAAGCATATGGTCGTAACTGAAATATTTTTTTGGGCCTCCCATAGTAACTTATTATCAGCTGATCGGGTCAATGTACTGAGCGACGAAAAATACTTTTCGTTTGCGACCATATGTTTCTTTGGGAAAGTTGTTCATAATGATCGGTGCTATCAATCCCCGAAATATGGTCAGCTAATTAAATGTCATGTATACCGAAGCGACTCCACAAGCGTCTCTAGTCCAATATATCGCTCACTCTTTTCACACGATTCCCGAATCTCGGCGCATTTTATCGAAGTCAAAGATTGTCTTCAATGACAGTCTCTAATTCAGCTGTCCGTATAAAAAATTGGGACTATTGAGCTTTCGGCGGTGAAATATGCTGCGACGCGACTGAGGCTTGTGACATTTTTGGTGCCATGTTGTATTATGTGGATGTGGCATAATGTTGACAAAACATGAGTTTTCTTTTATATTAAAGATTTCACGTTACAGGGGCTATAAGAATTAACCCTCTGTAACAGAAGCCTAAGAGAAATTTAAAAATAACTTATTTTTTTTTAATGTTGGTCTTAAAAGTACTAGTTGAGTGAGTTATTTTATTTTACACGATTCCCTAAATAACAATTAAAACTCTTAAAAACCTAACACTACATACGACATAACTTTTAAACAACTAAATACCCTGGCTCTGGGAGAGTCCGCGGGCGGATAAAGGGGGCTTCGCTTCGCTCACCCCCTTTACCCTTCACCTAAGCTACCGCAGTGTTTTTCCTGATAGTATCTGTGTTGTCACATTGCCCGCAACCCACATGGCAATATTCATAATGACTGGGCAAAGTGAATAATAAGAAAGTTCAAGTTATAATTATTTACTTTGCCCAAAGTAGTTTGTCATTATTTATAATGTCCGGGCATTGTTCATAACGCTTGGTTCATGACATATACACAGCACAGGGGTGGTTTTTAGTCCATAAGCTACATGAGCCCGCTGAATGTGTAGGAACCCGGGTAAAGCAGGCAGGTCTGACTCCTGGGCATGGGTAATTCCATGTTTTTACCTGCCAACGAAAAAGAAAAAAAAGTTGGTTTGCAGTGTTTGTCGAAATCCTGCAGGCTAGTTTTAGATTAGGTATTTAGAACAGAAAGGGGTAGCAGATAGAGTAGGAAAAACCTTACAAGAGGAGGATTTGGTCAAATTGAACTTCATATTTGTTTATTTCAGTATAACAAAAACTACTGATAACTTGAGGAAACATAAAGCATAACCGTTAATACTAGGTTGATGATACGGAGTAGGTGTCCTGGATACTACACTAGGAAACCTTTATAGAAGTAACCAGTGAAACCGTCGTACGAAAATTTCCGCTTATAAGTATTACAAAAGCGAGAATATTTGTACATTGCACTGAGTCCACTAGAGTTATAGTTATCGAGAGGGTAGTTGATGACAAGACAAGAGTATTATAGTAGATAGCTCCAATAGATATTGTAAGTGAAAGGTATGTGATATGATAATACAGTCAGGTCATAAGTTCTGTCACATGTGCAATATGAAATAATTTAGCACATGTTTATTATTTATGTAAACATTTATATAGCAAAATGAACTTAATAAAACATAGATTCTTATGGTAATAAAGTTTATCCAAAATGACCCCCGCGATTTTGAATACAGGCCTTTATTCTGCGCGGCCAGTCGTCTATCGCAGCACGAACGAGGTCCATGTCAATATCGGCGGCTGCCTTAATCAAGGATGCCTTGAGTGACTCCAAATCAGGATGAGGCTTTGAGCAGGCCTTTTCCTCCAAGTGTTGCCATATCTTGTAATCTAACGGACTCAAATCTGGACTGGAGGAGGGCCAGTCTTCGTGCCGGATGAAGTCGATTTCACGCGCCGCCAGCCAGTTTTGTGTGCTTTTCGCTCTATGAGCTGGCGCAGAATCTTGTTGGAATATCCAGTGCCTGTTATTAAACATGGTATGAGAAACAGGTTCCACAAGGTTCTTGAGGACTGTATTTTGATACACAACTGCATTCGTTTTTACGCCTTTCTCACAAAAATGTACCTCAGTTAATCCCCAATAAGAGACTCCCAACCAAACCATGAGCGAGGATGGAAAATGACCTCGTTGGACACGCGGAATACGGTTGCTCGCTTCTTCACTGCTGTGTGCGTACACCTTATCATTTTGTTTGTTGTAGCTCTCTTCCACGGTAAAAAAATTTTCATCCGAAAAAAGAATTTCCCGATGCTTTTTTCCCGCGTACCGCTTCAACAAAGCGCGGCATCTCTTCAGTCTCAGGCCCTAAGCCCTAAGTCTTCATTTAACACCCTTTTCACCGTGGTCCTGCTTAACCCCATCTGAAGGGCCAACAGTTTCTGCTTACGTATGGGATTTCTTTGAATTCGCGCCGTCACAGCTTTTATCGCTGCTGGAGTCCTAACAGAGCGAGGGCGACCACTTCTTGACCTGTCATCTACACTAGAGTCTTCATTGTATCGTTTTATGGTACGATAAACGAATCTTTTGTTTATATTCAAATTTTTCAGTAAGTCGAAAATCTGAATTGGCGCGTAACCGCAACGATGCACAATAACTGTGACACGGTCTTCTTTAAGTGTCCACTCCATATTTAAAAATGAGGAAAATTCTAAAAAGTACACATTTTTATTTTCATGAAAAATTCGAAATTCGAATTCCATAAACTTTTTTGTGGCCAGCGTTCTAAATTCAAAAGTTTTTATTGTGTGACAGAACTTATGACCTGACTGTGTATATATACAAATTGTTGCCACAATATCTGCGCTAATGAAAAGTGAAGTTTACGCATGCAGTTCAACGTTAATACTTAGATAAATACTATGTTCAATTAATAACATACTAGATAGACATAGTGTTAAATGGATAAATTCTTCTTCTTCTTCTTCTTCAGCATGTTATTGTCCACTGCCCGGCATAAGCCTCCCCAATTGGAAAGCTATGCGGCCATTCTCGTCCATGTCGGGCCGGCTGTACCCTGATGTCACCGGACCTTCGTGCCGCAGGTCTTCCAACACTTCTCTTTCCTGTACAGGGTCTCCAGGACATCACTTTAGAGCCCCAATCTCCGTCGTTTCTGCGACAGATGTTTCTTGCCCATTGCCATTTTAGTCGCGCTACACGTTTTCCTACATCGGTAAATTTGGTGCCTGGTGAAACATGGATACATTACCTATTGAATATTGATTTAATAACAATGAAAATATAGACATGTCATCATCATCATCTTCAACAGTGTATTACAGTCCACTGCTAGACTAAAGGCCTCACCCGAAAATGGAAGGATTTGCCTATAATCACCACGTAGACATAGGATTGTGAAAATAAGATCGCAAAATGTATTGTATTGATCAAATGGCATTATTGTATTTTGAGCAACATAAAAGAGTTGTTTAAAACAAAATAATCATTACCTCTGTGGTCAGTGCTTTCTGAACTTAAAGGTAGGTTACCTTTTTAGGTTAACATAGCGTCACGCCATTTCCCATACGGGCAACAGACAATTGTGTCCACTTTTAGTCAGTTTTTCAATACTCCGATTTCCGTGAAATGGGGCTGGCCCATCGCCGCAGCTATGAAGTAATTCCTCGCGATGGTTTACATCAACGTTAGAACATACATACATACATACATATGCTCACGCCTATTTCCCGGAAGAGGGGTAGGCAGAAACCAAAGACCTCCACCTGCTACGATCCTGGCATACATCTCTCGCTTCCTCAACATTCATAAGTCTCTTCATGCAAGCTCGCCGGTTACGGGTTTTTCGAATTTGCCCCTTCACTAACAAATTGCCGATTTGGTCTTTATAGGACCTTCTTGGGCGTCCCCGCCCGACGGCTCCTTAGAACATCCTTATAATAAACTTAAGATAAATTACTTATCTCATTAGTCCATGGTCAGCCCCAGGATTTGAACCTGGACCTTCTGCGTGAGAAGCAATCGTGCAACCAACTAGACCACGGAGCTCTTTTAGGTTATACTATATCGGTATGTTTTTTTTCAAGCACCATGTTACGTGATGTGAACACTGAACAGGTATGGTATAATGACAGGCCCATTAATCAATCACTCCATATTCACCCATTACAGGGTATAGTCCTCTTCTTCACCACCATCTACTAAGGTCCTGAGTCGAACGTCTCCCATCCACATCTACGAGGTTAAGATTTCTAAAATAACACCTGAAACAGGACAAAGAAATTCCACGAAGTGTTTAACACCTCCAAATCTTATCTCAAATCTCCATACAAGAAGCACATATTGCCCAATATGAGTTTATCCAAAGTGAGTCATTGTTTGCGAATCTCATAAGATATGACTTACTGGGTCAACTCGAAATATTGCAGTACTTACAAACAGGGGCAGTGGGCGTAGCCAGGATTATTCTTTGAGGGGGCGAGAGTGTTCTGGAAAAGACTCAAATTATCGAAATGGTGGAACCATGAAAGATGGTGATATAAGACGCGAGATTATTCTCAAAGAAATATAAGTACCTAGATTGTTTCTGTAATTTTTACTTTTTAAACAAATTAATACAAGACATACGACATACCTCTAGCAACTTGAATTGTAATTTCAACCAATAACTATAAGTTTTATATTTCTATTAAACTTTTTTCATAAAGGAGATCCCATAAGTCATATGTCATCAGAGGTAGACCTGCCTCAGACGCATCGGACAAGCCTAACATGACCTCAGTAAATATTGGTCTGTAATTCAAGATATAGAGGTTTTATTCAAATTCCTGATTATTTATGTCACCGTAAGATAGTCGAAATCGTCAGTTGATCAACTATCGGTTTTTTCTCATAAGTTGGTCAGCTATCGACGTATAGTAAACTGTAGCGTACTGCATTCTATATGACGCGTTAGTTGATCAACTAACGGTTAAAGCCGTTAAACAGTAAACTGGTTTAAACTTGAATTGCAAACGAAATACCAGGGCAAACACTGCGGTAGCTTAGGTGAAGACTAGAGTATATATTTAGTCTTCGTGTTAGGTTGACATGTAAGAGGAAAATAAACGTAAATTCTAAACCCAGTCGGTCTGGTTCACTATCTGTCGATAGTTGATCAACTACCGCGTTAGTTGATCAACTGACGGTTTGGACTATCTTCCGGTGACATTTACACTGTTAGTGCCAGCTATTAGGGCTATTCAAGAAATCTTGAATTACATGCAACATTCACTGAGGCTATGTAAGGCTACTTTGATGTATCTGAGGCAGGTCTAAGTGTCACTGTGGCTTATGCCTTATTGGACACCCTGTATAGGTAACTACATATGTTTTATGTCAGGAATAAAGTATATAATGTCTTCTCTCTCTTCCTAGCCTTTTCTGAATTGATGAGAGGAACAAAGTACACCTACCTAACCCTTTCCCCCCTCCACAATACGTCCCTGGGAACTGACAGCCAAACAGACAAAGCCCTTCACCTCGATAATTATGCTAATGTGACCGCAGGACCGTTTACTCATTCGTTTATTGGAATAAATTACTTGAACCACCAAAGTTAGTGAATACAGTGGGCCATATGATAAAGAAAAAACATAACTCAAATATCTAATCATTTATTGCAAGTAAGCAAAAATAGTGCACTTTTACAAGTCAAACTTACTTAAGTCTCGTAAACATGGAGAAAAATTAAAAATAAATCAGAAATTATCGATTAAACTAATGTGTAACTGATTATGGTTTGAGATTGAAAAAGAAAATTTCCTTTTCCAGTGGTGATTCATGGCTGAATCTCGCACAGGAAAAGGAAACTCCATTAACTCTAACAGTGCTTCGGAAATACGCCCTTCAGAGAAGATAGCACAAAGAAACTAGAGGGATGTAATTTTTAAAATTTCCGTTTTTTTTCTATGCAACAATGTACAATATACAAATAATCTAATCTAATTACAATAGTATCGTATCTATAAGTGCCAATAAGAACAAACAAAAGCTGTAATGAACATAACTTATGAGAAACCAGACTGGACCAGTCCCCTCAAGCAGCACCCGTTCACGAGTATGACCAGCCATCACCCCTCTCGCCATAGTTGAGGGAGGGGAGCAACCCGATACACAGAGCCGCCGCAAGCAAAGAAATTTTAGTGAGCATGAACATTAGCTCTCTCTTTCTTGGTGACAACATACTTGGATTCTATGTGAAAACTCATTAAATTGTTATGAGTCATCTCACATAGCACTTAAGTACACTAAATATTACCAGACTATTAAATTACATTATTGCATTTAAATATTATCTGTCAATGGAAGTATTCTGTATTTTTAACGATCAATCATATCTAACAATAATTTTCCTTCAAATATTAGAAGTTCAATGTTATACTTTGCTTAACTCATTCGGACCAATGGACCTGTAGTTGTTGCGTTAATGCACTCTTTTACTTTATAAGACAGTAGGAATGGGGAAAATTTCATTTTGTGATCCTGTAATCTGTTCAAGTCATGATCTGACAATGTTTTCATTATCACCTGGTGATGAAGCCAAAAGGTCACAGACAGAACATATGCACAATTATCGCAAAATGAGTTTGGCGTACTAATTGAGTTAACTTTGACATATATTATGCATGTTGACTGCCGCTAAATCCATTTAAAGACTCTCAACGTGTTAAGGGAACGTCGTGCAAGTGAACCTTAGTTGTAAATCCATCGAGTTTTGGCTTTTTTAAATTATTCTTAACTATAACTATAATTAAATAAATTCAAAAAGATGTTTTCAGTTTTTATAGTATTTGCATAAGGCAACAAATATAATGATCACCAAAATATTTTTTTTCTACCCAAAATGGATAAATGAACACCAAAATTTGCAAAAAATATCAGGGCAAACTACTGCGGTAGCTGGTGAAGGGTAACCCCCTTTACCTTAGCGAAGCGATCCTTTATCCTTCGTGTTAGGTTGAACTTATAAGAACAACAAAAAATACTTAAAACATAAACTTAAGTACACAAAACATAAAAATAAGTTTGGTGATCATTTATCCAAACACAATTTGGTGGACATTTATCCATTCTGGCAGTCATTTCGAATTTACTGCTAGTAAAATAGGTGCGTTTTTGGTAATCTTTTAAACGTAAGCCTTTTAATATTACTGTAGTTATTTACAAATATACTTAGTACAAGTCATATTTTACATATGATTTTGTTACACATACACACGTACACTAAGAAACAGAATGAACTTTTAAGCACAAACATATGTATGCTGGCAAAAACAACTTCTGGCTTCACTCTAGGCATACTCCATGTGTCATGGGAACAAGAAAAAGCTGCATCAGGCGATGGAAACATCCGAGACCTAGTATATTGTTTCTTTAACTCTATGAAGAGAAATATAACAAAAATACGGCCTTTCTAGATTATGTTCGTAGTTATTCAAAAATGTTTAAACGCGTTTGTGCCGTAGCTAAATCTAATTTCATTAAAAACAAAATTGAATCTAGTAGCAATGTAATGAAAACGACTTGGCAAATTATAAACAGAGAGACTGGAAAGACCAAATCTACACATAATAACTTGAAGCTTAAGATAGATAATAAATTGCTAAGTACAGACCTAGAAGTAGCAAAAGCTTGCGAAAATTTCTTTACGGACATTCCAGTTTCAACAACCAAGTCTTTAAATTCATCTCCCGCTGCTGCTGAATCTATACTTAAACAAAACTTTGAGGAATGTAAAACAGATTTTAAATTTAGGCACGTAAATAATGAAGACATTGTAAAAGCGTTTAAATCCCTGGAAATGAAAAAGCTGACGCCCATGGTCTATCAGTAAAAATTATTAGTTCCATAGTAGATTGTATTGCACCTCACCTTTGTTGTATATTTAATCAATGTGTAGATAATGGTGTGTTTCCTGACTTGATGAAACTAAGTAAAGTTATACCTTTATTCAAAGCTGGTACATCAGACCCCACCAATTTTAGACCCATATCGATACTACCAACGCTTAGCAAAATATTTGAAAAACTCATACTTAATCAATTGCAAAGTCATTTTTATCTCAATAATTTAATTCATATTGCTCAGTTTGGTTTCACAAAGGGTCGTTCAACAGCCGATGCTGGTGTTGAACATAATCGACAATATTTTTGATGCCTGGGAAGACGCAATGGATGCAATAGGTGTCTTCTGCGATCTATCCAAGGCTTTTGATTGCGTCCATCATGACACTCTTGTCAGGAAGTTACGCCATTATGGTGTAAAAGATCAGGCCCTTGGCCTTCTGGAGTCATATCTAACAGATAGGGTTCAGATGGTCGATGTTAATTGGGAAAAAATCACCTGGGTCTTCAATAAGTATTGGCGTACCGCAAGGTTCAATTCTTGGTCCTTTCTTGTTTTTAGTATATATTAATGATTTACCTTACCTTGTTAAAGCAAAACATGGGTTAGTATTGTTTGCCGATGATACTTCTTTGATATTTAAAGTTAAAAGACAGCAATCAAATTCTGACGAGGTAAACAATGCTATCTCTAGTATAGTGAACTGGTTTACTGTTAACAATTTATTACTTAATGAAAAGAAAACTAAATGTATTAAATTCGTGTTACCCAATGTGAACCCGGTAACTACAGACATATTTATAAAAGGACAGAGATTGGACCTTGTGCAGTCGACTGTCTTTTTGGGCATTACTTTAGACGCCAAACTACAATGGGATCAAACTCATATACATAAATTGTCGAACAGACTGAGTTCAGCAGCGTTCGCAGTTAAAAAAATTAGAGCTCTTACCGACGTAGACACCGCTAGACTAGTCTACTTTAGTTACTTTCATAGTCTAATGACCTATGGTATTTTATTGTGGGGTCACGCTGCGAATGCTAATAGTATATTTATTCTGCAGAAACGGGCTGTTCGTGCAATTTATAGATTAGGGCCTAGAGTGTCACTGAGGGAAAAGTTTAAAGAAATCAATATTCTGACATTTGTGTCTCAATATATCTATGACAATCTTGTGTATGTAAAAAGAAATATAACTAATTTTCAGAAGTACAGTTGTTCAGGCCTCTCGGCACCCGTGACCTCGCAGGGGCCCATCAGCTACGAGGTAGCGTAACTACCGGATGCCAAGAAGCAAGAACGTCGGCGATTCACCGAGCTAAGTAAATAGATTCTATCTGACCTGGTCTGTGCTTCGTTCCCGTCAAACTCCTGTCTCTCTGCAAGGCCTGGGTGCACCCTAGGCTCTTCTTGGTAGACAGGTTCTTCAGCCAACCAGGTATGGCTGGCAGGCCAGCTTCGAAGCGCACAGTTTCCAAATACGAACTTTATCTGGTTCGGAGAACCACAATACACTCAGCTATAAGACAATCCTGAGGGGAGCCCGAATACAATTGCAGATGGCTTACGATTTAATTTCAATTGCCCAGATCAATACACGTCACATTTCGGGGGCTTCTCGTCAGTCAGTTGTCAAAAAACTGCAAGGTTGGCAGCAACGTCAAATTCAAAATGGCCGTTCCGAAACCATCGATCGAATATCGATTTGGAATCGAACAATCACCCGCCCGGACAGGCACCCACCTGTCCCCTAATCTACGGGCAGCCGAGACAACGTTGCTACCGCTCGTTTTAGAACCGAGCCTCCTACTAGAACCTCCGCAGACCGGGGGGTCCCGTCCTTGCCAGGGAACAAGTTAACAATGCGCCCCCTGCGCCAACGTAGTGGCGGTAGGTTAGCATCCTTAACCAGAACGAGGTCACCAACACTAGGGGGGCTGGTTTTGTCAGTCCACTTAAGGCGCTGTTGTAAGATATGCAGATACTCGAGCGACCAACGCTTCCAGAAATTCTGAGTAAACTGCTGCAACATCTGATACCTTGACAACCGATACAATTTCACTCCCTCGAAGGGGTGCTCGGGCAACGCGTTAAGTGGCTGTCCTATCAAGAAATGGCCTGGGGTCAGAGCCTCCAGGTCATTTGGATCCGAGCTGAGCGGACACAACGGTCGCGAATTGAGAACGGCCTCGATCTTACAAAACAATGTCGCGAGCTCCTCAAAAGTCAGCGCGGTCTGACCTACTATACGCCCCAAGTGCGTCTTAGCTGACTTAACTACGGCCTCAAAAATCCCACCCCAGTGGGGGCAAATCGGTGGGCTGAAGGTCCACTGTATACCCCGACGGGAGAGGGCCGTTCCAATATCCACTTTATTTACATTCAAAAAGTTGACTATCTCTCGTAAGTATCGTTCCGCACCGACGTAGTTAGTGCCGTTATCAGAGCGGATCGAAGTTGGAAGTCCCCTTCGAGAAACAAACCTATCCAAACAAGCAATGAAAGCCTCTGTCGAGAGATCAGCAACGAGCTCGAGATGTACCGCCTTGGTGGATAAACAAACAAACACACATGAGCTATACTGGTCCAGCAGAAACCCGGCGTCAGGGTCCTCAGCCTTCTGGGTAACATGCACGGCCGCTCTGGGGCCATGATCCGAAGATACTACTACATGGCTGTGGGGCCAGTCCGATTCTCTCCTGGCAAGCCAGGGTGGTCCCCACCACAAATGGTGTCTAACGAGTTCAGGAGCCCGACATCCCCTGGATGCACAATCAGACGGGTTCAATTCTCCTGGTACATGTCTCCAGGTCAGTGGGACCTCAGACGACACAATCTGGGAGACACGGTTCGCAACAAAAACCTCTAAGTTATGGACCGAAGCCTTCAGCCAGCACAAAACAATCTGGCTGTCCGTCCACGCGTACACCGTATCCTCCAAAACCACTGACCCACGCAACACTGTTAGAGTGTGATTCAAAAGTTTGGTCAAAAGAGCAGCCCCGGACAGTTCCAGTATTGGAATCGTCATCCTTGTCCGAATAGGCGCTACCTTGCTTTTTGCCAAAACCAAACGCACTTCAACCTCCCCGGTGGAGGTGACGGTTCGCAAATAAACCGCTGCCGCAAACCCTCGTTCAGAGGCATCACAAAACCCGTGAAGGGTTGCCCTGTAATCCCCAGCAGGGACCAATTTCCTCGGCAGCGATACATTATTTATATTGAGGCCCAACCATTTTGCTAAATCATTCGATACAATGCAGCCCTGAGCTCCAGAATCTAATAGGGCGCGAACGTATGTTGGGTTGCCCGCCAAATCCCAAACAAGCACAGAGGCGATCGGTAACACCACCGTCTCCGGTTGGGGGGCAACCAATGGTTGGGCCGTAAATTCCTAGCGAGGGCCCCCGGGGCCCCACTCTGCCTGTAACCGATCAGGTAGGCAGCTATACGCCAGAGGGTCCCATTGTACAAATGGCCCACGCGCCGGTTCCATTGCCACCCTACGACGCCCCCCGAAGGGGGGTGGGCGTGAATTCAACCGTGGCCGCTCCATGAGCGGGGGGGACATCACATGCGACCGACGAGGACGAGGCGACGAGCGGGGCGACAACTGAGGCGGCGTCCGAACCGCATCCGCATAGCTCGAAGGTGTCCCATGCCACCCGCCCGTTACGGCCTGCTCAACATACCCAATGTCCCGCTGAGTCGGATGCTGAGTCGCAACCGAAAACTCAGGGCCCCCCATGTGATGACCCTGAGTGCGGCCCTGCACCCCTGGGTGGCTGCGTGCTTGTGGCCCCATTGCCCGCTGAGTCGGATGCTGAGTCGCAACCGAAAACTCAGGGCCCCCCATGTGATGACCCTGAGTGCGGCCCTGCACCCTAGTACCGCCCTGTGCACGTGGGGACATTGGCCCCTGAGTTGCGCTCCGAGTCGCAAACGAATTCTCAGGGCCCCATGCCGTGTCACCCTGGATACGGCCCTGTGGTGGCTGTTGGCCGGACCGGTTCATGCACAACAGATTGTTGTGGGCCCCACCACAATATCCGCACATTTTTGTGCGCGTGCAGTACCTAGCCATGTGTGGCCCGAGGCACAGGAAACACCAGCTCCGCTGCTTGGCCATCCGGCGCCGTCCCTGAACCCTAAGTTCCCCGAACTTATTGCAATTGGCCACAGCATGGCCAATCTGCCTACAACATGGGCAGGTCTCACTATGTGGGGTCAATGCACTCACAGTCCCATACGACTGCCGGTTGGTGCGGTCCTTCCTCGTCGGAGGGCCCCTACTCACAGCGCTCCCGGCAGCTCTCTGTGGCTCCGAAGGATGGGTGACCGTCAACCCCAAGTTCTCTGCCCGTCGAGCCTCCTCTTCCAAAAATCCGACCAAGTCGGAGAAGGCGGGCAGGTCCTCGGCCGACCTCCCGTGAGACTGTTCGAAACGAGTCTGCACGTCAGCGGGTAGTCGGGAAAGTACAATGTACAGCAATAGGTAGGACCATTCACCAACCGGAAGTCCAAGATTCTCTAGGGCCTTGGTGACGGACAACAACGGGTTCAAAACCTCCGTCTGTATGGCCCCGACCTTGTTCACAACCGGGATGCTAAACAAACGGTTCAGTTGGGCATCGGCCAACCTCCGTTTGTTGTGGTAACGTCTTACCAACAATTGCCTGGCCGTCTCATAGTTACCCTCCGTAACTGTCAAATGAGCGACCAGCTCCCTAGGCTCACCCCTCAATGCTGCCACCAGCTGAGCCATTTTGACCGACTTGGTAATGTCCGATCGCATGTGCACCAAACTGTCGAACAGATTGATGAAGCTCATCCATTCACCGGACATTCCGTCAAAAGTAGGCATAGTTATGGCCGGTAACCTGGACCCTGAACCCTGAAGCGGCAGAGGTGCTTCAATTTCACCACCATGGCTGGACTCGCGCTGCCTACGTATGTCCGCAGCCTTCTGCGTGATAGCAGCTGCCATCTCCATACACTGGTCGACATCCCCTAGCAACCGTGACAGCCTGTCAGGTGAGCAACCATCAACTGCTTCCGCCTGCGCGGACAATTCGAGCACCCTGTTGTAGCGTTCCTTAACGTCCATAGACCGCTCCAATACCACATCATGCCTATCTAAACGGTCTATCAGACCGTGTGCGGAGGAAAACCATCTGAGCTCCTTAGAAACACCCTTCTGTATTTCAGACAACGACATGATCGGAACGATACTTACTCACAATTTGCAGTAACTCAATTATATTGGACCCTCCAGTCTACAACACAAACGAGGGAACCCTAATCTATAACTTAAACAATGCTGGTTTCCCCAAACAATAGAAACCGAGTTTTATATCTACACAAATTCTGTAAACAACAATTTAGTTTCCCTATATCATATAAAACACACAGATAGTCAATATTAGTTCAAGTTATAAATTGCTATAAACTGAAAACAATGTCCAAACATTCATTAGCATTACTAGACCACTAATAGATTGATTATGCAAACTTCAAACTGCAAACATGATATGACTTCAATGCAAATTTCAATTCACCTACAATGTACCTGTAATGTAATTACTATTCTGAGTCACATCTCAGTACAACTGGTCATTTAGGGAAAACTGTTATGTCTGTCTGTCTACTACCAGCAGTAGACTTATAACTTATAATACTACCAATCTATGTGGATACAGGAACAAAACCAAGTTAGCTAATAACCGCCTATATCCGTGGGTTCCTGGAGCCCTTGACGGCTGCAAATCTCAGGAAACCACGCTCTTGCTACCAAAATGTTCAGGCCTCTCGGCACCCGTGACCTCGCAGGGGCCCATCAGCTACGAGGTAGCGTAACTACCGGATGCCAAGAAGCAAGAACGTCGGCGATTCACCGAGCTAAGTAAATAGATTCTATCTGACCTGGTCTGTGCTTCGTTCCCGTCAAACTCCTGTCTCTCTGCAAGGCCTGGGTGCACCCTAGGCTCTTCTTGGTAGACAGGTTCTTCAGCCAACCAGGTATGGCTGGCAGGCCAGCTTCGAAGCGCACAGTTTCCAAATACGAACTTTATCTGGTTCGGAGAACCACAATACACTCAGCTATAAGACAATCCTGAGGGGAGCCCGAATACAATTGCAGATGGCTTACGATTTAATTTCAATTGCCCAGATCAATACACGTCACATTACGGGGGCTTCTCGTCAGTCAGTTGTCAAAAAACTGCAAGGTTGGCAGCAACGTCAAATTCAAAATGGCCGTTCCGAAACCATCGATCGAATATCGATTTGGAATCGAACAACAGTGATATACACAATTTTAATACTAGAAATAAAGTCAAGTTGGTTGCTTATGTAAGCCGACTACATAAAATTAGTAATTCTTTTAAAGGCAATTGTATACGCTATTACAATAAGGTCCCTACTGATATTAAAAACTTACCTTTAGACAAGTTTAAAATAATAATAAAACAGAAATTGTATAAAAAAGGTTACTATAGGATATCTGATTACTTAGAGGACAGATGTCCATGGGAATAGATTGTTTGAGTAACAGGCTGTTTCGATATATAATTAGCATTCATTTTGTAATTTGACAATATTTTATTTAAAAAAGGAAACGCAAAAGATGCGACGACTGTGGAGTTTCTTCGGTGAGCTCCACAGATTCCGCCATTGTGTTAGTGAACACACCCAAAAAAAATGTAATGACGGATCTAAGTGATGTAACAACATCCTATGGAAATAAATGATTTTTGATTTTGATTTTGATTTTTTCGTCCCACCCGGGATTCGAATCCGGTGGCTCTCGCTTGGGAGACACAGGCCACTGAGGCTGTTAATAGAGCTGTGCTGACCTACATAGTGATTAGCATGCTGCCCTCCGATTCCTACTATACATATAATAAGTAAGTTTAAAGTAATAATTACGGTTGAAAGATCTGAACTTCACAGTATTATTTTCACCAACAAAACTTCAACCCCATTTTTCAGTCACACTGACAGCCAATATGTTTTGCCCGTTTGCAAATGTGAGTCACAAATACATTAATCTGACCATTTAATACCCATAACCGTGTGGTCAAATGTATCATAGTACTCGGGACAATTTGTCTGTGTGTCTAAGAGATGGGTGTAGAACCTTATGGTTCTTAAACATTTGCCCCTGTGATTAAAAACTGATAAAAGCTTGACGAATTTGGGGTAGAGTGACAAAGATCGGTCTTGCAAGCCAGAAATCATCGTCTGATTCTCAGGATATATCTCATTGTCTAATAGTAGTTTATGTGACTGCAACATAATGCCTAATTATGTACAGTTACATACACTAGTTTATCTACACACATATCATAAGCTCTCTTTGATGTGTTCAGGAACCGCATGTTTGACCGGCATTGTGGCTCTCCAGTTGTTTAGCTTGTTCTGTAGTACCAACTTCATGCAGGCGGGCGTCGGCGTTCGAATTTTGAATGTCAGTACCAACTTCACAGACAAACTAGGGGCGGCACGCAGACGGGCGTCGGCGTTCGAAATTTGAATGTCATAATATGTAGAAAACTACACATTATGGTCATAATGTGTAATTTTTCAGATAAGAAATGAGTTTTTACCAAGTAGTTTAACATTATGCTGATCGTAACGTGCGGTTTTTGTACGCAGTAAAGAGGGCTTATGATACGTGTGTAGATAAAAATATTAACAGTATATTTTACTAGTTTTAAAGTTTTCAAGAAATGTCGATTACTATCTGGTAGGAATGGGGCCATATTCGCTTGCTCATATGTTATGAAAGTTATGGAAAAGATAATTATACGAATCATAATATCAAACGTCAATTTGACAGCTAATGCTCAAATACTCAACTACCAATAAAGAAAGTGGCTGGTTAAAATAAACGTGGCTCTCAGAATAAACAATAAAATGAAAAGACATGATGTAGAATTTATTTATTTATTTATTTATTTATTTATTTAGGCACATCAACAGCACACATAAACATTTACTATAAAAATTCTGCATATAGTTCTTATATGAGTGCCTATTATAGATGAGCACAACATGGACCAATTTGTACTAACAAGTAATCCTAATTTTTAATTAATTTTGCTAAGGTAGTGGAAAAAATGTAACTTAAGATTAGGTATTAAATTAATAAAATTTACAATATTCTTAAAAAAATAAATAACTTAAGGAAGGAAGAATATAAAGGTGCTTTATGAGGAAAGGGCCATCTTTCAATGGTCCAGTCTGCCCACCAGGAACACAAGTAATGGTCTGCAGAAGGCGGCGGAGGCATGTTAGGGCTGTGATACATCGCGAGCGAGCGGCGAGCGAGCGGTCGTATTTGTCGCCAGTGTGTTTCACCTTTGCACCTGCGGAGAAGTCTATGCATGAAGTTGAACTGTCTAACTGCAAAAGTATTACCGGTATTAAAAAACTTACTGTTTTTTAACAGAGATAATATTTTGTATTACTTTTGAAGTTAGTTTAATAATGGACACGGCTTTGACGATGGTACAAAAAATATTCATAATCCATAATTTTATTCATAATTTCTTTATTGCATACTAATTATATAAAAAACCGGTCAAGTGCGAGTCTAAATCGCGCACGAAGGGTTCCGTACCACCGTTCAATGGAAGCGATGGTGTGGAGTGAATAGTTTGGATTTTACACAGCAAAATATTGTTTACAAAGTTATTGGTGCGGTTACTTTCACACTCCATGTACGTAACCAGGAGCATCCATAAGTTTGTATGTGGTATTGAAAGAATTGTTGTATGGGAGCCCCCTTAAATATTTCTTTTATCCTGTTTTTTAGTATTTGTTGTTATAGCGGCAACAGAAATACATAATCTGTGAAAATTTCAACTCTCTAGCTAGCTAGGTTCTTGAGATACAGCCTGGTGACAGACGGACGGACGGACAGCGAAGTCTTAGTAATAGGGTCCCGTTTGGAACTCTTCGGGTACGGAACCCTTAAAAACAAGAAATACTTAAAAATAGTGTACAAAGGCAAGCTTATCTCTAATGAGAGATCTCTTCCAGCAAACCATGTTAATATGGGAAAGGTTGTTTGCTGAGCAGGGTTAGACGTATGTGTACATTAATATAACGAAATAAACGAGACTTACAAACATAATAATAAATAAAATAAATCATATATGTAATTACTATAATATGAAACTAAATACTTATATTATTAAATACTAATAAACACTTACATGAATGTATACTACCTATAATTCTAAAGAGAGAGGTAATGCTTCTTCACACTACTTATAAATATGTTCAGAGCAGGACTGTCCCTGATGGTGCAGGGGAGTGCATTCCACAAACGAATGGCCCGGGGTCTAAACTAAACCCTTGCTCATAGAAAGCGGTGTTAAACCATGGAGTTGTGAGCATGGAAACTGCGTGAGTTCTCCGAGGCCTGCTGGAAGAAATTAATTGAAATTTGTTTTTTTAAATATAATTATTCACTTTTTGTGGTTAGACCTTAAACCTTCTTCTTTTTATAGTGCTTTCTTGATAAAGCTGGCTTGAATGATACGTGTACTTCACGGCGAAATCTGAGAGTGGCCATTTTCGGAGTGGAAACACAAGGAAATAAAACTTCCTTTTACAAAGCCCGGTTTTGGAATAGGAATGATTTGTCCTCTCCCAGTGCTGGTCATGTAAGTTGGTAATGTACGGGAAACAAGGGGATTATATACGTGCATATAGGTTCAGGTAACTTTTACATTGTGAGAAAACATGCTTCAGACATGATGATGATGATTATGAGGTGGGACGCGCGCTGAACCACAGGCGGGTAATCGGTCCTCTATCGTGACTATTTCCCCAAATTACCAGTGTTCGGGCACTGGTTACTGTTGGTTCAACAGATGTCACTCCCCAAATCTTCTTGTTCGTTTAATTAATTCTAGGATGTCGCTAAACTTTAAGTTTGACAAATCATCTGCTTTAATGCTATCCATCCCTAGTGTTCGCCATCTTATGTTTGAATACATTACGCTTTCTCCCAAGAAGTGCTGGCTACTTTCTTCCAAGCCACAGTGAGGGCATGATGCATCCTGTATGCTTCAGACATAGCCCGCTAACTCATTAGGATGGATTCATTGAAGGCATTTCTTCAAAGCAGCGAAGGGCTAACCACCGTCACTATGTTACTCATAGTAAAAGCGTGATGATTTGTCATTTTACTTTTTCTATATGGAACAAAAATATATATAACCGTTTTAGTTACTTACAGCATGATACGTCCAGGACCGCACGCATCGTCCCACCGCGGTTGTGCGAACAGGTGCGTCTGCGCACTATCTACACACATTTTTCGTTCTAGACCTTTGGCACTGAGGGCTTAGAGTTCTCCCCGGTGAGGAGCTAGCAAGTTTTCATTGAAGGTTCGTTCAACTGTACTCTAGAACGAATGAATTCTCCATTTTTACAGATGAACCTTACTCATATGGCTTTGTGATCTAAGTTTTACTTTTCTTTGATGTGATAACTCAAGAAATGTTATTATGATTTACAGCCTTCATATTCTAATTTCAGCAATGAACAGAATTAATAAAATCATGAAAATAAACTTTTATTATCTTCTCTTATATATTTTCATTATGTATGTGTCACCGTAAGATTGTCAAAACCGTTAGTGATAAACTAAAGTTTTTATTCTCGTTAGTTAGTCAACTATCGACAGATTGTAAACTGTAGCGTACTGCTTACTATCTGACGCGTTAGTTGATAAACTAACGGTTAAAACCGTTTAATAGTACACTGGTTCAAACTTCAATTGCAAACAAAATACCAGAGAAAACACTGCGGTAGCTTAGGCTCTAGTCTTCTTGTTAGGTTGACATGTAAGAACAAAAGAAACGTTTATTCGACACCTTGTCGGTCTGGTTTACTATCTTTCGCTAAATGATCAACTATTAACATAATAACATAACAACTAACGGTTTTGACTATCTTACGGTGACATAAGCATGTTGTGCTTTTTTTTTATCAGAATTTAAATAATGTCGCATGCCCCTTCAAAATGTCCGTCTGCGAACTTCAAAGAACCGCGATAATAAGAAATAGACCGCCGGGTCAAATCTCTCTGCGTGCGAGTCTTTCTACAGTACAATGGGCAGTAACATGACTTTCCTCGTGCAATGTGTATCGGTATTTTTATGGGTTCCACTAAACTTGGGTGGCTTAGGACGGAGACGAGAGGCGGTGAGCGATAGGATGTTGGAGTTTGTGGATCTAATTTGTCATTTAAATGGACTATTCTGTTATGACTACCGATATCAGATAATCAAATCAGCTGTGACTGTTAATGAGTTAATGTCTTGTCAATCACTTTAAATAATATTCGTGAGCAAAATAAAGTGAAATTTGACATCCGCACAAGAATTTCTAAGAGAGATAGTAGTATACTTTTGTCAAGAAAATCTAAATAATTATCTACGAGCATCTAGAGTGACTTTTAAAATGGTTAGGCCTTTTTAAAGGATTTACGGCAGTATTACTGGATGCTCCACATTTGTTATTTTGTAAGCGTTTATTGGGACATCTTTAGCAGATTAATTTACCTACAGTTCTTTTAAAAAATCGCTTACTACATGGCACCTACATAAAAGTCACCGCGGCACAACGGACAAACAACAAAACTATGTTTGTGGCACCATCTTCACTTGACCTCAGCTGGGCATTGTAAAACGATATTAAAATACCGTTCTAGTATTGCTCCAAAGCTCCACTCCCATTGGTCGTAGCGGATATTCTCCCTCCCGACTCCCTAAGAAAACTTTTTAATGAAATTCACATAGTACCTGTAGATAGTAAATTCATTTTCGAAAACATAACGTATCTACGCAAGAACCTTACAACATATTCTAAAATTAGCGATTGCTGTAATGTTAACGGAAATAAGACTCATGAAAGTTAGCAATTCTTTCAAGGGTCTACTAAAGTCATTTGGGCAATTTAAAAACCATTTAAAAACGACTTAATCTAAAAAGCGAATTTACAATGTTGAAGATTTCATAAATAACAAGACTACATCTAAGGTAAGGTAGGATAAATTTAACACACACACAACACGCTGATCATTATTTTGTAATTATTTATTCTTAAATATTACAATTACAATAATTAATATCGTAATATTTGAATTAGTTAAACACAACAAATTTCGAAAAAGATTTAAAAATCAATCTGTTGGAATTCATTCGCCCTGCTTCTTCCACAGTGGTCTAATGTAGAGAAGAGGCAAAAAAAATACTTACACTAAGTGAATGTAAATATATTCAGTAATAAAGAAAATTGCCGTTCTTCATATTCTGCAATTGAGATTTCACAAATTGTAGTTTGTAGAGATATTTTTGTAACATTACTACTAGGTCGGTCTGTCGGTCCAATTCTGCAGGTAGAAAACTAAAATACCTATAAAATAGTTTGGAAGAGTTTTAATAGTTTTGATTCCTAAATAATCAGTTGAGAATAGTGGCATCACTCAAATATTTTACCCCAAATGGCTACTTTATTTCTGAGTTAATTTCTGGCAGAAAAATATAAAATGAAGAGTAGAGAGGCACAATTATAAATCTGAGGGTCGCTCACGAGATCGCCGCATGTAGATAAGCAGGCGAGCCTGCTCTAGTAAATGGAATAACGATTCTAAAACAAAGGCTTGCCTATCGTTTAATCGATTTCGAGGCGGCATCGATCTTCCATTTTGCTCAATATGGGCACTTCCTGTTAGGTGAATGATTTATGACAGCAAAATATGATGTGTATAATTATTCGGTTGCGGGACAGAAATACAAACACAAACAAAAAATTGCATCACACCTTTTCTTTAAAGGGTTGGCAGCGGCACAATTTTGCCCACGTTTCGCCAGGTATTCAACACTCCAGAACGTGACAGGGGGCTATCTCATCGCCGCAGCTACGGAGATTGAAAGGAAATACGATTAAAACAGAAAGACGATTACTGATTAGTAATGCATAGTGCTTTTTTTGATAAATATAAGTGAAGGAATAATATGCAATCAGTCATACATACATTTGATGATATGAAGTGCGACGCCCTCTGAAGCACAGGCGGGTGATCGGTCCTCTAATGTGACTTATTCACCCAATTCTCAGGGGCACTGGTTACTGTTGGTATTACAGATGCCCATCCCCATTCTGCTTGTTCTTCTAATGAACTCTAGAATATCGCAAACTTTAAGTTTGACAAGTCATCTTCTTCAATGATATCCATCCCTAGTTTACGCCATCTTATGTTTGAATACATTACGCATTCTCCCAAGAAGTGCTGGCTTGTTCCCTCCAAGCCACAGTGAGGGCATGGGGGGTTTGGGTAGCTTTAATAATAATAGGTATATATTCAGATTACAGTGGCCTGTTATCACACCTACCGGTGTTGCTTAATTGTTCCTAATGAGATTAATATACACTTAGCCTTTTTTGGGTCCTTTCTCGAGATAAACATCTTAGACTGCCCGCAGTCTTTGATGTTCTTCCATTCTAGGTTCTCATCTGTAGTATCATATTATAGTACTTGGTGACAGTAGCTGACATGGGTAGCCTTAGTTCTGGCTCAATAAAGCACTTATTAGCGCCGTGTCTAGCCAACTCATCTGCTTTTTCGTTGCCTTGAATCCCTTCGTGACTGGGGACCCATGTAATAATTATTTCAGATGTCCTACCCAAGGAGTTAGGACTTGCCTTACATTCTTTAAATAGTGCGGATTTATTCATTGGTTGCCTTAGCACCTTGACTGTCGAAATAAATTTATACAGTCCTATGTTTAATTTCAGCTATTTCTCTCAGTGCTTCAAAACATTCCACTATGGCAAAAAAAAATCTGGAACACGCTAGCGTATTGCCTCAAAGGCAATTGATTTGTCTTTTGTGTGTTTGTTCATGATGCAAAAACCAGATCCTGCTATTTTTGTACTTTCTCTTCTTGAGCGAGGCGTGAAGCAAGTTTCTGCCGGTTGGTTTGTTTCTATTTTCCAGTTTTCTCTTGTTGTCGTTGTTTGTCAATAGCATTGCCAATTACTGCCAGACGTTGCTATATGTTGACGTTTCATTCGGTACCATTGTTCATTTGCTGTCTTTTTTACTTCTACGTGCAATGGCTTTAGGTTGAGCATTGTTAGTAACGATGGTCATGGTTCTTGTGATCATAATATGCCAATTTTTGTACCTACCAAGTTCCTTTTTCGTCGTTACTACTTCTTCCACCATGAAATAGACCCGTACAAAATTCTTGGTAAAATAATTGCCGTGTAGATCCAATGGACGATCTCTAACTTCATTAGCCATTTGCTCCCAGCAGCTCTCTTGCATTGAAATACGACTTTTGTGGCTTTTGCGCACTGTAGCTTGACATGGGTGAACTTCATTATCCAGTCGAAAGACACTCCTAGGTATTTTATGTCGCATACCATTTGTGAGTATTGTACCCTTTAACGAAATGGGAAACAAATCAATGTTTTTTCGTGAAAAGTAGTAGCTTTGTTTTCTTCGAGTTTAGATCAAGGTCTTTCTCTTGACACCACTGTAGGCCGTTCCTATTGCATTTTTCATAATATATTTTATTGTGTCCAGGACTTTTCCTCTTATAACAATAGCCCCATCATCTCTCATATATATCTGTAAATATATGTTCATGATGGTTACACGAGTTATTAGGCAGTCTATTAGTAGACACTACATCAGTGGTGATAAGTATCCATCTTGTGGGAATCCTCTGTCAACTCCAATCGAGTAACTGGTTCCAGCAAGATTTGCAGCAATTACCCTGTTTTTGAGCATGGTTATCACCCACATTGCTATCTGTTTATGTATTACGTCCCGCTTTAGGGATTCCTCTATTGCTTGGAAGTTTGCGCTGTAAAGAGCTCCCTCTATAATGAAAAGGCATTACAAGGCCAATTATTTGTTTTATAGTGCTCTATACACTCTTAGTATAAAGTTGTGCATATACACTTTTGTGATATATACCATCTGGGACCAACTGAATTGTATGTGAAGGACTCTTGATTCATATCATCATCATCATCATATCAAGACTGCGGCGGGCAAGCTTTCTGAAAAAATATAGACAACATTTTCGTTATTTTCATTACAGAATCAGATTTATACTTACAATAAAACACCCGATAACGAATAACCTGTGTATATTTTATTTTTATATGTCGGGTCAGGTGGGTTTCACATAAGGATGGAGGCGGGTCATCATTGTTCTCGTCCTTCTTGAAACCTCAATTACTATGGGTAATGTCAGATGAAGAAAGCAGGCACGTACTTCCAATCAGATTATAATCGAGAATAAACTTGACACAGCGCGCAACAGTAGCTAAAGACACGTGAAGTAGCTTGAAGAAGAACGCGCGATAGTTTCTGTGACGATCGCACGCTCCGTCCGCCATTGTCCAAGTTCAAGTAAGTGATGTCACTACCCGTTGACAATGACCGTGCCACCAGAGGGCGACACTGGCGTCTTGAATTCAGCTCCATTGCGACATATATATACACAGGAACATACATTTTTCTGACCATACACCAGGATGTTTGTTTCTGGTCCCCATTATACAGAAAGTAACAGAAAGATGTTGTTATACGTTAGGGACATCATTTTTAACAAATTTATCTACGACACCGATTTGATCAGGGCAGTTTTATATTTTCTTTCCTCCATACGTCTTGGCAACGGGCGGGCAAATTACTTGTATGGAGAAATGAAAAATGTAGTTGCTGTGATCGAATCGGTTTCGCATAGAAAGTTGCTCAGAACGTCCCTTACAACGCCCTAAAATATGCCAAACGCATCCAAGAATCGGGAATATGTTTTCAACAATTCCACGAAGTAATCCCACTCCATTAGTGTCCAGAATTCATAATCGTTCCAGCAACACCCGTCACCGCGCAGCCGTGTCGAGATCCTCACTCGAGATACCAACTTTTTAGATCATGTTAACACGCACGTAAATAATATTAACATGGCACCAGCAAAGAATCGATTACAATCGATCCGACGATTCGAATTTGTTTAATGTAACTTTATATTTGAATCGATAAGCGTCATGTGAGAGTGAATTGATTGTTTTGTGTGGTGGGGTGACTTTTTTATCGATTCGTAAGGGTTTTTAGTGTTTTAGGGCCTTTAGTAACGAATTCTGTCTTCCCTGTCTGTGAGGCTATAGACTGTTTGCTGCAAAACTATGCATACATATATATATATCATAACATATAATTTTATGATTATCGTACATAATTACATTTGTACATAATTACATTTGCAGGTCTGCATGGCAGAATATAGTGAAACATAATTTTAGTGACATTATAAAATACCTGATGTACACCTATATTCATGCAAATAAACATTATATACCTTACTTTACTTTACAAAAAGGCATTATTTGTAGAAAGCACCTTATTATATATTCAACGAAGCCGTTTAAAATAAATTCTGAATCACATTTAAGGACACCGGCGAAAAGGAAGGCCCAGAAAGAGATGGCGGGACGACCTGGATAAGTTAAAAGATGGTCAATCTAGCGAAATGGGGAGGCCTTTGTTCTGCAGTGGGACACTGTATACGCTACGTAAGTATACATTTAGCTTGTATCATTATTAAAAACTACTCTACTACGTATCTACATTAGTTTAGCATCAGTTACACCTTCTTCAAAAAACGATAGTAAAAGGCATAATGTATATCCAAGATTTCAAGTTAGGCTTATTATAAAATATTTCCAAATTTTAAGAAATACCGTTTCAGTGTAATAGGAAGACAGTCTATCGCCGCTCAGACAAGAATTGATGACCTCTGTGGCTTTGGGGTTCAAGGCTCTGCCTGCCGAGCGAGAGGTCCCGGGTTCGAATCCCGGCTGGGGAAGAAGAAAAAATCCTTGGATGTTAATATGTGTGTGACGTCGCTGTTTCTGGTTCTGTTTATGACATGGCATTCTAGTGTGGGGCCAGAGTAAATGTATGTGCCTGTAGAGGTATATAAATGTTGATGTTAATAATATTGAGAACAATATGACCTTTTCTTCTCTCAAATGATCTAATGATCTTAATAATATAAAACGTTTTTGCAGATGTAGAGGTTTTTTATTGTTAGGATCATTAATTACACAGATGTAGGTGTTATGATGACAAGTACAGATAAAACCTCTCATCTCATTGCGAAAGATTATTATAGAAATAAAATCACAGGAAGAAACTAAATTATTCAATTTCATAAGTGCAGTGTTGAATAACATCTTCGATAATCTGAAAAATATCTTATTACATCTCTTTTAAATATGAATTGAATTGCTTTTTAAAATTGTATTCATTGTTTTGTAAAAGAACAAGATGGTGTGAAAATTCATTGAATACATTTTTGGACGCAATCAAGTAGGTCGTTTTTCATTAACTACTTAATATTATTTTGCCTTTTAACCCTTAATAGGGAAAGGGGAAATATATTTCCACCAAATTTTCAATTCTCATAATCTTGGCTTATCGTAAACCGGTGAAAAATTCTGCAGACTCAGGCAGATCAATAACACCAAAAAAAACATAGCGAGTATCTAGCACCCGTTGATGACTCTTGTACGAACGATAGCAGCATCCAGATGCTAAAACATCAATTTAAAAACAGACATTTAGCAGTTTAACTTCAGTCCACTTAAATCGAGGTCTCTTAATTATAAACTAATCCACCAGAACCTCAACTATCACAAAATCATTTCAAACGGAGTCAAATCTCAAAACCACCGCCCATACAAATTTCTTATCTGTGCATCTTGCGCCGATAAATTTATTATCATTTCTAAGTTTTATCGCTGCAAAGTATCATTTTGAAAATATGTATTAGTCGAGCACAGTCCGTCTGACCGTCGACACGGTCCTGCCCAGTCATAAATTGGCGTACTTAATTATTAATTTGGTTAAGTACAAGATAAGGTTTGTTTGTACAACCTGCCCGTGCCTGCCCTAGTCATCTGTAACGCTAACCATTTTATTTCTCTTATTATCCAAATAGAGTACACGATAATGCAGAGACCTTTGTAAAGGTATTTAAGATATGTTCACAAGGAAGATCGGCCAATTGCGAGCCCACAGCGACAATTACAGACAAGATGTAGGGACCGAAATCTATCGATCATCTTCATAATCATCATCATGGCTGTATGGAGAAGGGTTTTAAGCACTATTGGAGCTACGCTGGTCAAAGGTTGTACAAAACAATAGGCGTGTATCGCTCTTCCGTGTCCAAAAACATCGACACCCTCTTGTGACTTCCATTTCTTGAGGTTACACGTTCATCTGGCGTGTAGGTGATCCATGATTTAATCCCTTTTCTGACCTTGGACCAACGAAATAAGTAATTTGTGTTAACTATGTTGTTAAGTTATGACGGTGTTGTAAAACATTACGAGAAGATTTCTACATCTTTGGTGACCTCTGTGGCGTTGTGTTGCGAGGCTCTGTAGGTCCAAGTTCGAATCCCGGCCGGGGAGAATGAAAAAACCCAGTCCTTGGATGTTTATATGTGAGTGAAGTCGCTGTTTTTTAGTGGAGAGCCAGAAACAATTAATATTATACCTATGTCTGTATGTCTGGTTAATCTAACTCAACACAGATTTATTTGCAACAATTAATATTGTAATATTCACACAATTCTCTAGTCAAACACAACCAATTTTTAAAAGAGATCTTTGCCTTGCTTCCCCCACAGTGGTCCAATTAGGATAAAAGGCATAACATTACATTGGCTAAGTATATGTAAATATCGAGAGTAATAAAGAAATTTGGATGCAATTTTTCAGATCAGAATCAGAATTTTGGCGATGGGCTAGCCTGCTGCCTCTCAAAATGGAATATCTGACTGAATGTATGCTAAACTGAGCCTCTGCCACCCCAAGGCTACCAAAAGTATTGACTTGACGCTATGGTTGTCGAACCCATATAGAATTGCTCTCTAAATTCCCCTACCCTGCATCCTTTCGCGGGCGTCTGCGTGATCGTAGCGAGAGATTACACGTGAGCGAACATACTAAATTATATTTATTACGTATATTCGGGCGCGGGTCCGCCCGTGTTTGTTTTAGTGCGGCACACGACCGCCACGCCCTCTGTGGGCCAGTATGGTAACTTATGCCATATCTTTATTCTAAATACAAATTATTTCTCGGAGCCGTTTATTCTCCATGAAGTCACACAGTAAAATACAAATACAAACAAAATAATACTCAACAATCGTTACCACACGCATTTGCGCTACACAGAATGATTGTATCGTTATAGGTAGTGTTTACGAATGACTGTTAATCCAGTTCTTAATTGACAAATACACTCATTTTGTCTGACAAAATAACTGAATTGCGCGAAATACTAAGCGCGTCTAGGAATACTGATTTTGCCTGACAAAATAATTGAATTACGCGTCTAGAAATCTGAAAAACAGCAACTTGAAAAGTTCCAAAATTCCAAATGTCTTTATTACTGTAGATATTTACATATACTTAGCAATCATCATTTTTGCCACTTCTCTACATTGGACCACTGTGGGAGAAGCAGAGCGTAAAAACTCCCACAGATTGATTTTTAGATCTCAACCTAAATGAGATTTGGCTTTTATTGTTCTTGTATGTTCAACCTAACAGGAATGTATCCTTCCTAAGGGCTTTGTTATGCTCACACCCTTTATCCTTCACCTACCCTATTCGCCCAGACAGTATTTATTTAGCCAAAAAGCATTGGCTGAACCATTTAGTAATTTTGTCAAGCAATTCAGTAATTTTATCGTACAATTCAGTATCTTTTTCGATCATTTAAGTAATTTTCGCTGTTCAAAGGCATTCGCACAATTAGCTTGTTATTCCCTCGTTTTATTATTCCCCCTTACTTAATACTTGTTTTTTATGTGTTCATTACAAAGTTTGTATAATATACATACAGTCCGCGCGCGAGTTGAATGCAAAGCTGTCAAACAAAATCTGTACGAAACTATCAGAAACGTTCGTGAAGAATTGTTACAGGCGTCCGTATAACCTCTAGACCACGGACGTTCGACCGCAGTAACAATCTCTGTCTGGCGTCAATCGGCGCAGGCGCATTCGGAAGCGGAGCGTCATGCCTTTTAACCCTGGGTCCGCGGCGTCAATATTTGCGCAGTGGCGGTGACATGACGGAGCGGTGTGACAAAGTGGAGCTGTAACCGAGGGCGTCGGCCTAAAAACATTAATGCAAACAAAAAATCTTGTCTAAAAAATTCGAAAAATGTCTGCGGACACTGGGCCAAAGATGCGCTTTACCAGTGACATGACAAACCGTTGTAGCTTCAGAGTGGTTAGGCTTTTTCTCATTACAGCTGACAATAAGTACGTAATAGAATGAGCAGCTACTAAGGCTCTGTTAGGATTAAGCTTCCAATCAGCGGCCGAATATAATTCCATATAGATGTATGACGCGCGAACTAATGAAGTGTCAAATGTACATGGAAACATGACATTCGGCCGCTGATTAGAAGCTTAATGCTGGTGTCAAATTAGTAACGAAAACGGGGAGCTCCACTGATTTTCCTTGGACATCCAAATTCAGTATTTTTCAGTCATTTGCCTGCGCAAGTCGAATAGTAAAATAAGCGTCAAATACGTCAAAGCTAATGTCACAGTTGTCAACACAATTTATATTGTCTACGTTTACGTCTACAATTTTGCTGTTTTCGCGCCTTTTTTCAAATTGGAATCCAAAACGTCAAATAGTGTGACATTTACGACAGATTGAACAGCCCGATTTGTTTGATATTATTGCTAGGATTTAATAGGCAGCTAACCCGAACAGACACTGTCACATAGCCTATAAAATGAGAGCATTTAATATTCCGTTTCCCATGCGGTATTTACCGGTTTTTACTTTTTCTGCGTGTAACGGATACAAATCAACATTGCCAAATTTACTATCAACACCGATGACGAACGATTCAAAAGTGCAGAAAATCGACGTCATGTGACTAGTAAGTCGAACGTGGTATAAGTCGCATGTAATATATTTTTATTTCACGCGAGTAATTCAAAGATAGAGCTCCGGAAAAGGTATCGAGATATTGATGCATATGTCAAGGTTGTCAAAACCGTTAGTTGATAAACTAACGTTTTTTTTCTCGTTAGTTGGTCAACTATCGACAGATAGTAAACTGTAGCGTACTGCATACTATATGTAGCATTAGTTGATAAACTAACGGTTAAAACCGTTAAATAGTAAAGTGGTTTAAACTTGAATTGCAAACGATATACCAGAGCAAACACTGCGGCAGCTAAGGCAAAGACTACAGGGGGCTGAGCGCAGCGAAGCCCCGATTAGTCTTCGTGTTAGGTTGACATGTAAGAACAAAAGAAACGTAAATTCTAAACCCTGTCGGTCTGGTTAACTATCTGTCGATAGTTGATCCACTAACGCGTTAGTTTATCAACTAACGGTTTTGACTATCATATGGTGACACAGACATAGCTCTATCACATTCTTTAAATATCAGACAAAAACCTATGATGAAAATCAGTACAGAGCTGCAAAGCACATCACAGCACAGATGTTCAGAAGATAAATATGACCTACCTACTTGAATTTCGTCAAATATTCAGAAAATAAATATGCACTCTTTGATCTACCTACTTGTACAGTGTATATTCACAAACTCTTTGATCTACCCATTTGCACGTGTTTTTGGCGAACTTTACTAGTAACAGTTCGAAGCCGATAATTAGCACTGTGGGCTTTCGGAACATGCTGTCCGTTTCCCAAAACACCCGTTAAAAATAACAGTTTTTCTAAACGACCGAACGCCGTACCGACAGATCCGTTTGTCAGAGGATCCGTCTGCCAAAACATGTGTTTCTCATTGCATCCGTATGCTAAAAAAATCATTTCTCACGACATTATACAAAGCTTTCTAGATGACGTAGGGATGGGAAAGGGATATCAAGCCAAACGTGTTTTTTGGGGAAAACAAATTCTGGGAGACACATATATCGGGAACCTGTTTATCAAGGAAAACGTAGTGACGGGAACGGGTGTCTTGGGAAACGGATAGCATGTTCCAGAGCCCACTGTGGGCGCGTTATTTCGCGACGATTAAATAGAAGCACAAATAATGACAAATATATGGAAACATGTTTCGGCCACTCACTGATCACTCAGTGAGTGGCAGAGTAGCAACGCAATGAGAACAAAGCTTTAACATGCTTGAAAGAGGTGCGTTGGTTGGTGTTTTATAAAACAATTATCTAGGTATCTAGAGATTTATAAATCTCTAGATACCGTCGTTAATTTTAAAACAGCGATGCTGAAGATGCCGTAATAACTATGTGAAATTCTTAAAAACAACTAAATTTTTAGTACTCAGGAAATCAACACATTGCATATTTATTGTCAATAGCCTCTAGTTTTACCTAACACCCCATCACTCATATAGTTAAACAATTAGACCACGATCACTCAACACTGAGAAAATACGTAATTTAATACTATAATTACCCGTAACCACAACACACCACTTTCCACCCCTAACTCTTTTCCACACGGTTCATAATCCATTACCTTGACGCAATGTTCTAATCCATATGCTCTGCCACTGTAAATTTAATCTGAGTAATAGTGGGGTAAGGTTGATATTATTTTGTTGTGAGTGATGTTTGAGCAAACACTTGTTCAGTCGGACTACCGTACTGCGCTGGCGCATTGTCAATAAGCCACTGTTTGTGCTGCCGCCTCTGGTTACTTATTGAGTATGGTGCTTTATTTTGTTGGTGATGGATGAGGCCTCTTCCAGGTTTGAAGCCTGATCCCTAATGACGCATCAAATAAGCAAGCGAATTCAACTGTCAATGACTTAAAAGATAAGTTCATCTAATGATCGGTAATCTTGCTAAGGTACTTAGTTACTTGCCTTAGTTTGAGTTTGAACTTTAAGTTTGATTCATGGCCAGCTCTTATATTATATTACTACTAATAAAAACAATAAGTATTATGAGTTATAAAATGAATGCTTTGAGTTAACTCAGTGTTCTATCGAAATAGTTATACGGGTAGAAGTAGTTAAGTACGCAAAATGGAGATTTCTTTCTTGAGGCTATCAAAGTGAATAAGTATGATGTAAAATAATTTATAAGTGTAGATATTTACTTATACTTAGTAAATGTATTTTTTGTCTCTTCTTTACATTGCACTACTCATACACAAACAATACTTGCACACATTGTTCCGTACTCAAAGGGTAAAAGCGGGATTCTAGTTTAATTTTTAGGGTTCCGTACCCGAAGGGTTCCAAACGGGACCCTATTACTAAGACTCCGCTGTCCGTCCGTCCGTCTGTCACCAGGCTGTATCTCTGTAGTTGAAATTTTCACAGATGATGTATTTATGTTGCCGCTATAACAACAAATACTAAAAAACAGGATAAAAGAAATATTTAAGGGGGCTCCCATACAACAATTCTTTCAATACCACATACAAACTTATGGATGCACCTGGTTACGTACATGGAGTGTGAAAGTAACCGCACCAATAACTTTGTAAACAATGTTTTGCTTTGTAAAATCAAAACTATTCACTCCACACCATCGCTTCCATTGAACGGTGGTACGGAACCCTTCGTGCGCGATTTAGACTCGCACTTGACCGGTTTTTTCATATAATTTACAGAATTGGAAGAATAGATATTGGTCTGAAATTTGAAGGATCACCCTTGTCTTCCGACTTGAACAGAGGTATCTGGGAAAGCTTCATCGGCAACACATTTATAAACTAAGTGTGCGCCACATCGAGGATACTATAACTAGGATTACTGGACCGCTAACTTTGACTGATAAACCCCACAGGTCTTCAATATTTTTTAAGTTAAGTAATCGATTACTTAACTTAAAAATAATTGAAGACCTGTGGGGTTTATCAGTCAAAGTCAGCGGTCCAGTAATCCTAGTTATAGTATCCTCGATGTGGCGCACATTAAGATTAACGTTTTGACAATGTCCTCGGGACATATATGATTTAACTTAAAATCTATATTTCTTGCGCTAATGCTGTTTTTTAACAAAGTCTGCTTCATATGGAGATGAATTTAGACGCTCTATTGTGAGTGAGAGTACATTGGTAAAGAATGTTTCAAAATAACAATAATAAATAATAACATCATCGCCTATCTAAGCAGAAATCATTGTACTTTGCCAGTTTCACGGTTTATTATTAGCCAAACCATTTTTAGGGTTCCGTACCCAACGGGTAAGAACGGAACCCTATTACTAAGACTTCGCTGTCCGTCCGTCCGTCTGTCACCAGGCTGTATCTCAAGAACCTAGCTAACTAGAGAGTTGAAATTTTCACAGATTATGTATTTTTGTTGCCGCTATAACAACAAATACTAAAAAACAGGATAAAATAAATATTTAAGGGGGCTCCCATACAACAATACCACATACAAACTTATGGATGCACCTGGTTACGTACATGGAGTGTGAAAGTAACCGCACCAATAACTTTGTAAACAATAGTTTGCTGTGTAAAATCCAAACTATTCACTCCACACCATCGCTTCCATTGAACGGTGGTACGGAACCCTTCGTGCGCGATTTAGACTCGCACTTGACCGGTTTTTTCATTATATTACCAATCAGGTTTTTCCAGATATTATAATAATATCAAATTGTGTGGAATAATCACAAAAGTGTTCGCATTATTTCAACGATTTACTTGAACCAGTTTATTCACTTGTTTTCTTGTGCGATGAATTTGTGATTCAGAGATGAATGACAAATCCGCTGTTTGGATTTATTAGTTCATGAGCAAACTGACAAACGAGCGTTTTGGATGCTGCGTTTTGTTTCCTATCGCTTATTGTAAGTTATCGGAGTTCGGAAGTTTTCGATGAGCATGATAAAACCCTCAACAAGGGGACAACGAGAATTCAAAATCGGACATATTATATTTTCATAATTTTGTAATTTTATGGGTTCATCGTGTTCATCGTATTTAATAGATCCGGAGTGTGTGGTATGTGTGTATGTGTCATGATTATTTAAAAAACCTAGCTTACTACTTTATATTTTTATATTTTAAACCATACAAACAAAACAAACAGAGCTTCACGCCTTTTCTCATGTGGGTTGGCAGAGGCACAATTGTATTTGATGTAAGGTTTCCTCACGATAATTTCCATCTCAGTTAGAACGTCCGTATAATGTACTTAAAATTAATTATTAAATTAGTACATGGTCAGCACCGAATTTGAACCCGAATCTTCTGCTTGAGCGGCGAGCGTGAAACCACTAGACCACGGAGCTATTCGATTTCGAATAATATATTTTCAGTGCAAACATTTTTGCATTTTTTAAGAATAACAAATCCTTATTTTAAAAAACTTTGTGCCTACGAATGAGACAACATTTAGCAAACAGCGAATTTGATTTAATCTGTGAAAAGTGGCAGCTTTAAAAAATGCAAATCTTGTCATAAAAATTGATGAGACATAGGACGAACTCCTTTTTAATGATTTGATTTTACGTATCAAACTGAAAATTAGAAGAAAATTTAATATGAGATGTAAAACCTGGAATGTGGTGTAAAACAAGGGGGGATAACATCCCTGAAGCTTTTTAATTTGTATATGAACGAACTGATCGGCGAGCTCTCAGCAGCATGCATGCGGGATGCTATGTGGACGGCAAAAGCTTAAGTTATGCGGACGATATGGTGCTGCTGAGTCCGTCGACAGGAGTTTTAATGAAGCTACTTGGAGCTTGTGAAAAATACGCTGAGCAACACGGCCTGAAATATAACGTTAAAAAAAGTGCAGTTATGATTTTTAAAACTGGAAATAAGTTACCTCAGGAGATACCTGCTTTTAGGTTATATAACAAAGAACTAAATCGAGTCACTAGATTTAAGTACCTTGGATACATTGTGACAGATGACATTAAGGATGACGAGGATATTGAGCGGGAGCGCAGGGCGTTGGCAGTCAGAGCGAACATGTTGGCCCGCAGGCTTGCACGCTATACAAGGGAGGTAAAGATTACGCTATTCAGGGCGTACTGCCAATCTTTCTACACGTGCAACCTGTGCAAAAGGCTTTCAATACCCTCCGCGTCCAGTACAATTAATTTATTTTTTATTATATTTTATCTTATATTCTTAAGGAAGGTAACAGCTTTCATTCTTAATAATAACAGAAAAAATACATACTTATAAGCTAATAATAACCTCCCACAGATACCTAAGCCTAGATATATAGATAAGATAAGAAAACCCAAGCATAAAAACTATAAACTACTCAACTACTTAATTAAGTGGCCTATCTTAAAGGACACATAATTTTAGGTAGAAGAAAACACAAATATCACACCACCACTAGTCATCCTTTATAGAATTTACAAATTGCCTTGTAACATGAATCCTTACTGATTGAGCACTGCCACTAAACATGTCAACGCCATCATCACCCTTACCGCCACCACCACCACATACATTATTGTAGGCAGAACACGCTCTCATCAAGAACGAATTCTTCCTATAATTACTATGCACCAGGGGCACCTGAGAGAGTGGACGCCTGCGAGCACTGACGGTAGGAACTCTTAGGTTAATTTTACTGAGCAGGGATGGACAAGCTAAATTGCCTTTAACAATTTATGCCTTTAGGATGCCGTTGGAGCTGCCGCGATACTGTGCTGCGTCCAGTGTGTTTGTTGAGGCGCGCGTGGACGGCTTTCTTGCCATTATTAGAAAGAGGACGGCCTCCCTGCTGAGCAGAATTCGTGGCAGCTCCAAACACCATCCCAGCAGTCATCGCGGGCCGGCTCGACGGCCCAATACTCAAGCACTGGGTGAGTGTAATCATCGGTACACTAACAGTATGTGGGAAGTCGAGCCGAGCCATAGCTAGTTTACCTTGACTTCTTATATTGTTTTATTTTGATTTAGATTTGACTTTTTTGAATGTGATTTTAATGGCAATGGCTACTGAATTACATGAATTATAAACTCCTCAATCTGTAAGAAAATTTCGTAAATTCCTAGGTAGCACCCAATATGTATGTAACTTTATCTTTTTTCTCTCCCCTCCCCCCTCCCCCCTCCCCGCTGCTGGGCAGACGCCATGCAACCACCAATCTAAACCTAAACCTGAGCTAGGTCCTATCTACCAAGGCAGATACTTGTACAGTTCGTGCCGCGATCTATATCTTCAGCATCCATGCTCACAACTCCTCGGCATGTCACCGTGTCCTAAGAGCATGGACTGAAGACAAAGGTCTACCCCAGCTCCACAATCAAACCATCTCAACCTTGCATGGTGTGCTGGAAGATATCTCTTGTTGGAGATAAGCTCGCCCTTGCACATTATATATATATATATATATAAAATGTGCAAGGCCAACTCTGAATATATTTAAAAGTCGCGTAAAAAAGCACTTTTTCTCTTCAGTTTTAATATGTATCTATTTAAGCATATACATATATGTTTTATTTATGTTCAGTGTCCTACACACTGAACATCATCATCATACATTATTTTGTATTTGTGAACTAATAATATAAAAAATTCGGGTTACAGCAGACTTTTACGGCCTTACTAATCAAAGAAGTTATTCACGGTTTAACTTACAAAGTGTTTTGTCTTGCTTGCTTTGCATTTGACACTTACTCGACGTATGAAAAGGACAAATTTCTCATTCTTCTTTTATTAGTAAGGCCAATACAGTATAATAATACTGTATAAGTCTTTGGTAAATTATTTTTCATATTGTACAAAGGTTTACCCCAGCTCTACAATCAAACCATCTCAACCTTACGTGGTCTGCTGGAAGATATCTCTTGTTAGAGATAAGCTCGCATTTGCAAATTATATATATATATATATATAATTAATACCATTTCTATATATTCTTGTGTGCAATAAAGAAATTATGAATTACCACAACTTAGTCTGTTCCTAGGAATTACCATTTACCGAGATAAAGTTACCCTCCTTCTAGTGCAATCGGATACAAAATATTATATATGTTAATCTAGCTCATAAACTATCTCTGTTTTAAATTTTATTCAAATCCGTTCATCCGTTTCAGCGTGATTCAGGCACAAACACACAAAACATCCAAAAATAGCATTTCAACATTTATAATATAAGTTGAATGAATCTACGTTGAGCTCTCTTTACAAAATATTTACAAACTACATAGCGCCACGTCCTTACCCATACGGGGTGGCAGAGGCCCAATTGTGTCCACTTTTATATAGATCCACGTAGCGTCACGCGGTTTCCAATGCGATGTAGTAGAGTTTCTGTTGCGCCCACTATACCTTTGCGTACCCTTAATCAAAGTCAAAGGACTTTTATTACTGTAGATAATTACATATAGTATTTAGCATTACATTTGTTAGGTGGAAAAAATCTGCAGAGTGCATACTTCCCGAGAAAAAAATATAAAAACAAAATGTATGAGGAAAATTTATGATGTAATTGTCAGATAGTATTTCTGGGGACATTTTAAAACAGGTCATTGATCAATTCTAAAACTAATACTGAATTAATTTCATTAATCTAACAATCAATCGTATTCCAGCAGTTAATTCAGTAATTGCCACAGCATTATGAAATGTCACATTTTATTGGTATGGTACCATGTTTATCATTGAAATTGTCCAGTTTAACATGAAATATTATACCTCAGGTCTATGAATAAGGTCTATAATAATATACTCAAAGAAAATAGGTTATTATTACTATTTGTAAAAATTTAAGAGTTTGATTTACAAAATAAACATGCATCTACAAAAAATAACCTTTTATCAAGAATCAAATAAAAAAACATCGCCTTCCACATCGTCATTCTCCTCAGAAATAGTCTGGAGACAAACGAACTCTGATTTAACCACGTATCTTGATGGCGTCACTTCCTGTCCATACAAATGATATGTTGGTTAGTCGCCAGTTTCGCGTAATCTCATTTCCTCTGCACAAGTAATTTCTTCAAACGCATTCGATCTTGCTGGTTTCCCGGTCCAGGGGATTTGCATGACTCGTTCTGCCGCAGTCATATTCTGTCTTCATCCAGCACGATGACAACTTTCACCTCCGTTGCGACTGTGTCTTGACACGTTAATTTCGCTGTTTTGATGTTCTGAAGACTCCTGAAATATACCAAATTGACGTGATTATATTTTTTCAAGCTAAGTATTTCACTTTATACTCAAGAGTGCAAGTAAAAATAACTATCGGCGTAAATGCTATGACGGGCGGCCAAAGCCGTTCTTAAAACTGTAGCAAATTGAGTTGAGAGTTACATATACATCTATCCAGCCACCTGCACCTACTGTTGTGTAAAGGCCTCCTCTTTATTATGCAATTTAAATTCGGTCTTAGGCCAACCTCACATTACATATGGCATTAGATTAATTATTTATCCCAAGTCGATCTGAACCCAGCCCAGGGTCACGCATGACACACTGGCACAAGACTAACAGGATTGGTCAGGTTGTCCTGCATTATACCAGCATACTACCGCAGCCTCCCCAGTTCAGTCCTAAGATTGACATCTATGTAGTCTGGTCACCTCCTTCCTGGGCTTCAGTCTTCGTTCAGCTATCCTGGCTACCACCACTTGGGCCTGCTCCATATTGTCCAGGATACTCTTCTCTGCGGACTGCAACTCGGCGTCTAGATACTCCAGGTCTCTTAGGGCCTGGTAGATTACATTAAGGAATGGTTAGTATTTCTCAGGTTAAGGTCTTACCTATATTTCAGCTAGACCAGTAGTTAACCACCATAATGACGCAATAAACATTTTGAATTTGAGTAGTAGCTGGACAAGATAGAGTTAGAATTTCGAATCTCTACTAGGACTTGGGAGGGTCTAGCGTCTGAACGTCTATCAGTGAGATGATGGTGACGTTTATGCTTGCGATCATAACGCAAAAAGATCGCAAATAAAACGCAATTTTATAGACACAAGCGTCGTTCGGGAAAAACTCGACTTCGTGACGAATACCTAAATTCGTAGTTCGATTATAAATGAGCAGCTGGATCCGTGCTTGTTATACGACTATACCTCTTTCCTGAGCAACCTCAGCTCATCCAGCTTAGCCTTGTTGGCGTGCATTCGCCTGCGCAGAACCGCGTCGACCCGATCGCTTCTATCGAAAGCTGGACTCTTGCTGCGCGAACCTGTTAGAAGACTAAAAGGAGTAGATAAAATAATATACAAGTATTCATGAAGAGTGAAGAGCTATTCTTCTTCTTCCTTAGCATGTGGGTATTTGATGGATACATGGAGCTTGTAACACTTCGGCTTCCTCAAATACACGGAACAGGCTGCCGAAACTTTGGCAAAATTGATCCTCTTCCACCCCCCATGGAGAAGACCGTGATGCTGTGTTTATAAAAAATCTATACAACAATAATAATACCTTGGACACCTTTTACACACATTGATCTAGCCCCAAACTAGGATTCCCTGTATCTTGGGTACTAGACAACGATATATATACTTATATAGAGAAATATTATACTTAGATAGATAAACAACCATGACTAGGGTACAAACATCCGTTCTCATCAAACAAACATTTGCCCCCACCGGGACTCGAACCCGGGACCCTTGGTTTCGTAGGCAGCGTCACTACAGACTCGGCCATTCGGGTCGTCAAACATCAACAATTCAACAACAAACGTCAAACATTAACAATTCGTCAACAATTTGCAGTAAAACATAAAATTGTATCTGACCTGCTGTCGAGCAATGATGGCATTTCCAAATTTACGTAGACCAGTTCTCTTTAGCGCCATGCAGCGGTCTTCCCAAATCTTGGAGTTTTGTAAAATTTTTGGAGTCGACCTTTATCCACAACGAAGTTACAGAGAGGGCGAAAATGCTTTGAATGGCTTCGGGAAAAGGATGGTGCGTGCCCCCAAATCTACCCGAGGCTGATATTCTTTGCGTTTTGCCAACTTTATGAGGTACATCTGATATTGGTAGTCTGGAAAACGCAAAAGCCTCATGTTGTCTCGCGCGGGCTTGCACATCGGCACTTACTGACAGCAATTTCAATCTATACAATGTATACATACGTACATGGTTACGATATCTAATTCTAACACATTATTACCCAGCGATATGTAATCCATTGTTCTAAAGACGAAACCGCGTGGTGGTACATTAGCAAGCTAATACACTACATTCACTATTGTTACGGAGCACGTTTAAAGTGTTAAATTTATTTCTCGTGTGGGAAGGTGATGGCACGCGTGAGCATAGATTAGAAACTGTATCATTTGTCTGGAGTAATGAGTACGTATCGACAATTTACTTTCAAAAAAACATTAGTGGACTATTATTTTGTTTTTTTTTCGGCTATCTACATATATATTAAACGCATGGCCTGTTTCATAATGGCTAGATATACCCTTTAAGTAAGACGTTTTAAACGGTTCATTTAACAAATAACATAATAACTTTTGAAATTTGGTTGTCCTACCGTCATAATGGAATAAATCAAATATTTTGCAGTATACTCACATGAATCTTGTGATCTACAATAGATTAGCAAACTGCTAGTTTTAATATGTATATGCCAGAAAAGTTTAATCGATTGTCACGTGATTGAAGGCTTACATCCAAAACTACGAAACTGTAACATCAATCATCACTTACTTTAGAATAGGATTAAATTGTTCGATGATTGTTCATTCAACATCGATAATAAAGATTGAGTTGGCAAAATTGGTTTAGTTGCAAAGAATATCGTGGACGACATCCATGCTAAATTGCATTTCCGGTTTCATAATAAAGCAAGCCGGGATTCCTTCTGTTGGCGGACTTCTTATTATGTTGGCTGCCTGGGTACCTGATAGCGGACTAAGCAAGAAATGCATCGATTTAATCGATAAAGAGAGCGTGACTCCGGGGCGTTGAAATCTGAATATACAAAAATGAAATTAACATGTATATTTCTAAACCGAAGTAAACTGACAGATTAGAATCCAACAGCTCTAGTCCGGTGGCCATAGCATCTATTTTCAAACTCGTTTTATAAGTATTCCAGTCCTGGAAATCTGTGATTGTAGGAAAATCTGTTCAAATTCCTGTCTCTATTGTATTAGGACTAGATCCCGAAACTATTTAAATGTAACCAAATGCATGCGTTTTCTGGCGCCAAGAGGGCGCATGCGTCAAATATTTGTACGGAGTGGTCCAAAAAATGCTCTCCCGCGTGTTTGTGTGAAATATCGTGTCACTCTGTCGAATGCTTGTGCGCTTGTCTTTTGTTTCAATGAATATTCAAAAGGTAATGAGCTTACGCCTTTTACGGAATATTTCGTATGGTCGGAATTTTCTGTTGTATTAAAGCACCAGTTCAGATCCCCAATTGAACGCTATTGATTGGACCAATTCGGAGCGTGAATTAGCGATTTGGGTAATGGTGTTATCGAACAATACAGTGATACTAGGTATAGAAACAGGGGTCAAGGATCACGTTATGTTTCAGATTGTATTTGTGGCATGACTTGTAATAGAATCGATATTTATAGACGCAAGTGGATTACGAATTTACAGAGGGTATGCAAAAAGAACAACATTTTTACATCGACAAAGCTTTTATGGACTTTATTGTTGTAGAGCGATCTGAATAAGGTTTACCATCCTGAAATTCAGCCTAAAGAAACTTACAAAATCAGTGCTTACGTGTCTTGAGCACTTAATTCGACTTAGAACGATCCAAATGGCCGAGTCGGCAGTGACCCTGCCTACGAAGCCAAGGGTCCCGGGTTCGAGTCTCGGTGGGGGCAAATATAAATGTTTGACGAGAACGGATGTTTGTACCCTATTCATGGTTGTTTATCTATCGAAGTATAATATGTATCTATATTTATTTATTTATTTATTTATTTATTTATTTATATAAGTTTGTGTATCGTTGTCTAGTACCCAATATACAGGGAATCCTAGTTTGGGGCTAGATCAATGTGTGTAAATAGTGTCCAAGGTATTATTATTATTAATTGTAACTTGATCAATCTATGAATAAGCAAGTAATGAGCAATATATTAATCACAAAATCTAATCTGCCTACATGTATGAATGTCCCTACGTATTAAGACAACTATTGCATCAGTAGCAGTAGCACCAACCCAACAAATAAACCATTTAAAAAAACTACACAACCAAATAACTGAAAAGTCACTTACTTGGATACCTTACAGTATGACCTTACGTACTCGATAATTGTAAAACACATGCCAAGTAAATAACATTCTACAAGTACAAAATGTCACATGGAAATCAGTTTATGCGGTTTCTGTGGCTTTGACAAATATTTTTGAAAGTATACTTTTGTTTGTCATTCTGGTCATGTCAAAGGTCAACGTTTTAGGTGACTCGTGTTCATCTTCACTACTAATTCAAGACTTATAACGAGTAGTTATGAGTTACATTCCCCTGAGACTCTCCAAGTGGTTTTAGGGCAATATTTTAGTTTGTCTGCTAAAAAATTCTTTGTTTTGATTCTTACAAGACAGGTTATCTTGGGAAGAGCACATAAAGTTCTTGGGCGTTGATGAGAAGTAGTTTTACCATTTTTTATAAACTGCTTCTTATATTATGGTAAAAGTATTATCAACATTAGTACTATCAACCATGAATAATTAAGTAGTAGTGACTATTTACGCTGTGTATCAAGGGATTTTCCAATTGTTCAGATTGATGTTACTATAAACTACATTTTGTTAGACCACACGTGTGTTTCATTTGGAATGGTTAGCCTAATCGATTATACCCAAGTTTCTTAAATCTCTATAATCCAACTAATATTGTAAATGTGAAAGCACCGATGTTTTTATGTTTCGATGTTTGGTTGTTTGGATATTTGTGTGTGTGTGCCCTAATCACGCTAAAACGGTTGAACGAATGAATGAAATTTAGCACAGATATAGTTTATGAACCAGATTAACATAAAGGATACTTTTATCCGACTGCACTAAAAAGAGGGTGACGTTATCTCGGTAAATGATACTTCCTAGGAACACGCAGATATCAGCCAGTTATATGTAATCCTTAGAATCCATGCTGTTCACACTAAGGTATTTGTAAATACATTCTGAAAAAAAAAAGTGATGTTTTATTACGAGATTTACTCGATAAAATCAGTAATCCGAAAACAAAAATTCGTCTCCAATTTTGAGCGGGCACCAAACTGCATCGCTTTGCTATACACAGGACCGTACAGTTGGTGCATACAGTGTACACTACGAACATTAGCCCCCTGCATATTGCACCCGAGCGGCCATTGTATGCTAATGTGGGGACATGTTCATCTTCGCGGGAAAATGAATAAATAAAATCACGCCAAGCGGTACCTTGGGTAAGGGAGAGATGGTTCTGTAGTTTCAGTTTTTGGCTAATATTACTAATGCCATTTAAAGTGCAATGTGGTGTCGAGCAACTGCACCTAAGCTACCGCAGTATATTTCCCTGATATTTGCTGTACAAATCAGTATATTTGCTGTGTAAATCAGTATTATTAATGTGCAATTTAATATTTTCCGTTTAAAAATGTCCGTGGTGTGGTCGTAACGCTCGCATGTTGCGTAGGAGATGCGGCGGGTTGAAATCCAAATGCTGACAATTTACCGATGAGATGAGGAAAAGGCCTAAAATATTAAATATGTTGAATGAACATATTTATACAATATGTGATGTAAATAGTGTATTATTTTATTCCCCTGCATATAATATGTATACATATAACTATGATAGATAAATTATGTACCAAGGCGAGTTTATCTCTAACAAGAATAGAAGATTAGAAGATAAGATTTACATATAGGAAAAAACATTGTTCTGGCCCCACATCGGGCGTGGAAACCAGAAACAGCGACATCACACACATATAAACATGAATGTTGTTGATATTTTTTTGATAGGCTTTTAAAAATTTATTACCAAAACATATGCCTTGTTACCACAAAAAATATTAAACAGTGTTTAACCTCAAAACATACGTCAAATCCCATAAATTTTTGTTTTTAAAGAATTTTTGAACAGTACTTAATTGTAACAAGCCAATAATGTATAATTATTCACATTGCGACAAATTGTGAAAGATAGAATCTCAATCCCAACCCCAATAATTGCATGTTTAATGTTGTGCTGTCAAGTTTAATATTGTAAATTTAATGCGAACCTGTTATTGGAACCTATTCATAATTATTTTTATCTGATAACTCTGTCATAACTCTGTTGGTTCGCTTACAAAGTAAAGAAATAAAATAAGACCTGGGGTTATTTCCTTCATCAACTGGGATTCGAACTCGGGATTTCTTCAACACCACAGAGGTCGTCAAGGAGACACGAGATTTATTTGTTGGTTAGGAGAAGTAGATTTCACAGTTTCTTCACGACGGAACCCTAAAAACTATAAAGCAGAGAGACACCACCACTTGGTGTCAGTACCGAATCGATGGTATTTTAGTTTTTTATTTATTTTTTATCTCAAAAACATAACACGAGCGTGAGACAAAATATCTCGCGAATGGGCCTTTTTGTGTTGGTTTTTTGAAATTCAGTCACGGTTTGCGATGTTTTGTATTTTTGAAAAAAAAAACCATCTAAATTGTAACACTGGATAAATAAACAAATAATTTGACATATGTACTCGTACAATGAGTAATAAAGTTATACGCATTCCCGCAGTGGAGTCGGCAGAGGTAAACTTTTTGGATCTGGTGTTAAGACATACATACACGTAACACAACATTTCTTTGCGTAATAGTTTAAAAGTCGTTCTTGTCTTCTCTTATTGAGATGCAAACACAGAATTTCAAACCAAAGATCTTGTTTTTAATGTCTAGAATTTAATCGCACATCAAAAATACAGATTTTCACAACAAAAAAAATATCAGAAAAAACACTTTTTGTTTCTACTTCGTGTTAGGTTGAACATGTAAGAACAACAAAAAATACTTAAAACATACACTTAAGTCATATCACATATCATACACATAAAATATTTAAACCATAAAAAGTGTGTTTGTTGTTCCTTTTTTTCAGTGCAAATCAGTATATTTGATGTGCGATTAAATTCTAGCTTAAATAAATCGTAATGAAGTAAATGCGAATAGACTAGATATGGGCTACCACCCACCCCTGGCCGAGTTTCATCTGTCAGTTTATGACGTCGGCCCACGCATGCGTGGTGACAGTTTTACTATGATGTCTAGTCTACACTAGTATTAGTCGTTTCCGGTAAGTATGACAACATAAACGGTCCGTCTGTCAGCGATTCTCACTGTCGGCGATTTTGGGAAAATGGTGAGTTATATTTCGAGTAAAGATAAATTTAAAAAATGAAGTATCGAAAAACTGGATATAGTAAGTATTTGAATGATGATTATGATGACTGCGCATGGTGTTAATCTAACTCAACTCAGAACTCACTTAATAGTTTTGTTATTATTGATTCCTGCATATTATTTGTAATGGACAAAACCTACATTGAAAAGATACATAAAAATCAATTGTGGGAGTTCCTGCGCCTTCCTTCTCCCACAGTGTTCCAATGTAGAATAGGCAAAAAATTGTTGTATTCGATTTCTAAACATATATTAATATTTATAGAAAATAAAGAATTTTGAATGTTGATAATTGAACCGATTTCGGCCATGGCGCGCTTCCATTGGTCTGAATCTGAAGTCGCGGGCTCGCTGTGGCGTAGCAATTTTATTTGTCAAGATACTCGCATATATCAGACATGTGAGCACACCATTCGTGAGTGTAGTTATAGTTAATTTGCGCAGGCGCCCTGCATTGCGCCCTGCATCACTCTCAGGGCGCTGGAGAATAGAGCCCTCTCAGAATAAAATTAACCCGCCAAAATAACGGAGTGGAGGAAATTTATTATGGAGGGCTTTGGATAATTCCAAAGTCCAAAGACTTTGAGTATTTGAATACACAAATAGTAATTATCATGCCTTTTCAAATTTGGGGCGGCAGTGGCCCAGTTGCGCGTTCAGCTTGCAAGTATTGTGTAAAAATAATGCTCTTACGCAATCAACAAAACATTCTTAAAAGAAATCAGTTAAGTTTATCACACTTTTTCTCACCGCAGCGCACTTTATGACCACGGATTCTGATGGTTTATCAGATAAAACTCTTTGAAAGTTACCATGAATCAAAGCGCACAGTATGAGGGCGATATATTTAATTGATGCATGAGCATTCAGCATTAGGGTGACCATGGTGTTAATAAACTTTACAAATCTATACAGGGCCAATACAATAGGTACTTCCCATTTTGAATTAAATTTAATACAATATTTATATTCAGTAATGTAGTAAACTCTTGGTAGTAAGCAAAAATAACATCAGAGTCGATACTCCCTACCTTGGGGAGTATCGACTCTGATGTTATTTCATCATCATCATCAATCAGCTGACATTCACCCACTGCTGGGTATAGGCTCTTCTTGACCACGCCATCCACTCCGGTCCTGAGCCTCCCGCATCCACTGCCTACCCGCTATGGCAATGATGTCAGCCATCCATCTGGCTGGTGGTCTGCCGACTGGTCGTCGTGAGGTTCTGGGTAGCCACTCTGTAACCGGTTGCTCCACCTTCCGTTATCTGTCCTTGCCAAGTGTCCTCCTCACCCCCACTTCAGTCTCGTGATTCGCTTGCCGACTTCGATGATCTTAGTACGACGACTTAATTCTGTATTGCGAATACGATCCCGAAGTCTAATGCCTTGCATTATGGAAGGCTCCATGGCCCATTGTGCGAATTTAATTTAGTGCATATTCGCCTTTGTAAGCGTCCATGTTTCGGCTCTTTGCATAATAATAATAATAGAGCCTTTTATTTCGAGTTTTTTTTTAATTGTAGTTATATTTGTAATACTTCCCTCCACTGATCTGGATTAAGTCAGCTTCTCTCTATGGAGTTTGGTGAGAACCCTTGTTTTGCAACTCGGGCTCCTTACCACCGTAATATGGTAGGGATGGTGTGGAGTGTAAATATCAATTTTATACTGTTTTTAAGTATTTGTTATTATAGCGACAAGAAAAATACATCATATGTGAAAATTTCAACTATTATGGTTCATGTGATATAGCCTGGTGACAGAAGTACAGCCAGACAGACAGACGGACAGCGGAGTCTTAGTAATAGGGTCCCGTTTTTACCCTTTGGGTACGGCACCCTAAAAGTGGAGATTTGAAGATCTGAATGTGTAAGCTCCATCGCATCTATGTCCTTTGGGAATCTTGGATCCCAAAATGAGAAAGCAGTAACACTCTACAACTCCACTACATTTGAGAACTTGTCAATGATTTAACGATCGATCTACAGTAATAGTTCAAAATAGATTCAATAAAAAAATGTCCACCTACCTTTACTAATGTCATAAATATCTTTTTTATGGCCGACCGCGGTTTAGAGTATTTTGGAGTAACTTCTTGGCGTTCATCGCCGACCATGATATTTATGACCGATACGATTTTTGAACCCGATTTAATATAATTTTATCTACACACGTATCATAAACCCTCTTTACTGCGTTCAAAAACCGCACGTTACGATCAGCATTATGTTAGACTACTTGGTAAAAACTCATTTCCTATCTGGAAAACTACACATAATGGTCATTATGTGTAGTTTTTCTACATATAATGACATTCAAATTTCGAACGCCCACCCGCGTGCCGTCCCTAGTTTGTCTGTGAAGTTGGTACTGACATTCAAATTTCGAACGCCGACGCCCGCCTGCGTGAAGTTGGTACTAAAGAACAAGCTAAACAATTGCAGAACCACAATGCCGGTCAAACATGCGGTTCCTGAACACATCAAAGAGAGCTTATGATATGTGTGTAGATAAACTAGTGTATGTAACTGTACATAATTAGGCAGCAGTCACATAAACTACTATAATCGTATAAATTTACGTATTTAACTTTGAAGGACTGGTGCCATATGCTCTTAGGAGTGCGGAAATATGCGAAGTTATTTACGTACTATTATCTAATTAATATACTTGACAATAGGCAAGGGGAGTATTTTTGTCATTTCATCATAATAATGTCCACAGTCTATCGGCATACGCTCGGCTGTTACTGTAATGGTACACGAGAGTCGGTACATTTGATACTTCATTCTGCGTGATAAAGGGCTAGCCCAACGCCGCGCTGTTTTGAATACGAGAATCGGTTCAGATAACGTTTGGGGGTTTTGCGTAGCTTACTGGCAAAGTTTGCAAAAAAAAGACGCGTGGGTTCATTCGTGGAATTTCAGTTCAGGTCAAGTTTTTTTGTCGCATTCCTGCGAGATGTGTAGAGATCAGAGCCGATTTGGCTGCGCGTTGAATAAAATTATGAATAACTAAATAATGAAAGGTTATTATGGAACGGAGAAAGCTATTATGTTGATTGCAAATACACAATTGCGATTGAGGTATGATATGGAGGGTCTGACACCGCTAGTTTGAATATCGTTCTGGTGGTCTTAGCTACGCGCCCTAGCGGTCGGGTATGCTTAATTAATCGCAACAAGCTTTTATTGGTCAGCGATCAACAGATTCTGTGTATCGGCAGTACCAAATGATTTGAGTGATCACCTACGGTTGATCATAGTGAATATGCGTACACACAATTTGTAGAACGGCGGATCTGCATGGCATGGTTGAAAATAGACTCTGTGTAGTTAGTGATAAGAAGCTTCGCTTGGGCAGAGCGTGTTCGCAAAGGACGCATATAAATACCAGAGCATGTGAGGGGAGGGCATTCAGTCTCAGCGTCTAGCTACTGTGACAGTCGTCTTTCACGAGTTCTAAACAGTTTTGTCTGCCGTGTTACGCGTCAGAACTATACGAATTTGTGATTGCGGAGTTTCAGTGGGTTTTCGTGAGTGTCTGAAGCGCCGAGATATACCTCGGTTCCTACCTTTATATCAACCTACCCCAAATTCCAAAACTATCCTTGGGTCGTTAGAAAAGAACTTTTAAGTCAATTTATCTGAGTCTGAGTCTGGGCTTGGAGCGACCCTAAATTCCTTTTTCCTTCACCATAGGGTTCCTGGATTGGCTCTTAGGATATTCGCGGGCTAATCCTCTCCTCATTCCTTTCGAGTAGCGAGTTTTGTAATTCCCACACACACAGTCGTTAAACATTCAAGCACATTCAAATCAAACTCAACCATTTTCGAGTGGTGTCGATAATGGACGTGGTATAACACTAGGTTTTTAGACTAGGCTAGACAGGAGTTTAGTTGCGGCTAAACCTAGGTTGGCAGGGCATAGGGAGACTGTTTGATCGATGAGATTCCGCGGATGGAAATAACAAATTCAGAACAAAGTTAAACCGGTGTCAACACAGATAACATATCCTGTTGATATTTTGACATTTGAGTGTTGTCGGGGACGCGCGAAGAGATCAATTTACAGTCTAAAGTTCATTGTTTAGGACCGGGTAGGTGTTTTGCATTGCCTTGGATCAGGTTGGATTCAAGTTGCATTTTTAAATTAAATGTAAATTTCGCTGGAGGTCTAATGTGTAAGCTGAGTCGGTATATATGATTTGGCTCAGCCCAGGACGTGCTGCGGCTAGTGGAATTCATAGTTCGGTATTTATCGAACTATGCACTTCGCTATGGTGTGGGTTAGATCTCCTAAAACAATAATGCTTGCGTTTCGATAACATCCAGCTCAAATTGCGCAGAGTTGAAGGTTTCAAAACGTTACGGACCTTTTGAGGTAACCGCTAGTTCAGAACCCATTTCGGAACTCAAATTGCAATTGTGTAAACCGGTCTTTTCGGATCGTTATTGCCGTGAACCAAATATATAATTGGAACCACCACAGCTCGCTACTAGCGAGCACATGAAATATCATTGAGTACTCACGTCGTAAAACTACGACGGATATCTATACGATATCACAAACAAATATTATAAACTGTGGTCGACCACTAAACAAAAGAAGTTCCCATGCGCTCATATGTACAAAAACCAGATGGTGCCATCACATAAAATATAACAACGATCGTTTTGGCGCAATACACCGCTGACTGATGCGAATTACCGGCTCGCGGACATATATGCTTTCTCTGTCTAACTTGAAACTGTAACTTCCTGAACCAAACTTCGTTCGACTATTGTACGCCTAACGAATTTCTCGACGAACGAGGAATTCAGACTTATCATTCTTAACTTACAAATCTTACAGCTGAATCGGGTCCTCTCATTTTGGGATAGATAGAATAGACGATCATAGCTACTGATAGCGGCGGCTCCGACCTTGGCCTGGTGCCGGTACAGATTTCTGGTGCCGAGACCGAAGGATATCCTAGATAGTCTGATACCTAGATATTCTAAAAGAATCAAGGTCTAACGCGTTACTTTTAAAAATAACACAACGTAGAAACGATTTTAAACAGTTCAGTTTGTAAATAAGAAATAAGCAAAAAAGGGGCATTGTTTTCACAATTCTTTGTACGAGCTACGAAGGTTTAGTGTTCAGGATGGCCGGCCGGCGTAGAAAAAACGATAGTCGGGTAGCACAAAATTCACTTTCGCACACAAGTGAAATGGCGTCAGGGCAGGTGACGCAATTGTTATCTGAAATAGTGAATAGATTAGACAGTTTGGAAAGGGGTTCCAGCACGAGCAATTCTAGTAGGACTTCGGACAGACAGACTGACAGACAGGAACTAGAGACGTTTGAACAATCGGTAGAAAAACGTCAATCGTGCATTGTGAAAATGACACAGAAGTTGCCGACATTCGATGGGCGGAGTTCGGAAAATCCGATGATTTTCTTAAGAGATTTAAAGGCTTATATTAAAGTCTCGGGAGATAGTTCTAGGGCTTTGATATGGGCAACGGATAGTTTGGTAGGAATTGCAAAAGTTCGAATGAGCATATACAGAGACTCATGGCGAACCTATTCGGATTTTGAAAAAGATTTCAGAGAGGTATTCTGGGGTGATAATGAACAGGAATTAATTAAGCAAAGATTCCTAACTGCGAAGTTTGATTCTAAGAAAGGACAAAGTATGGAAGAATTCTTTGCCTCTCAATTGAATAGCATATATGAGCTTACGATACCGTTTACTGATACGGAGAAAATCAACACGATTTTCAGACAGTTGCCGCGTGATATTCAGGTAGCGTTTTTTGCTAGAAAGGAGTCAATGACTATACGTGATGCGGTCGAATTCCTTCGGCATTTAGAACGGAATGTCGATGGGGGATTAAGTGCGATACATGGTTCTGAGACAATGGATACGAATAATGTAAGGCGGAATAGCTACATGCGGGGGCAATATCGAGCTATGCGGGTAAATACGTTACGTTATAACGCGATGAGTCGTAGGAATAATTATAACGCGGGAACGAAGGGGCGAAACGAATTTGGGACGCGCGGTCGCGGTTATTTTCGCGGTAGAGGGAGACAGCCTCAGTCTAGTTTCAAGGCAATAGGGTTCCAGAGGGGCAATGATAGTTCAGGAGATACAGAGGCAGGGCAAAGTTCAAGTGACAGGAATAATGCGATAAGTCAGAATTCAAAAAACTAGTGGACTCGCGCGGGTCGTTCGCGCTCAGATATTTATTACGGTTTGGGTGGACAGCCGATCAAATTGGAAAAAAACATAGACTGTATGATTTGTGTAATTTGGTTTCGAACGTGGGTGTGAATGTATTTATTCAATTACTAGCGCATAAAGCGCACGGATATGCCGTGTGTTTAGATGAGAAATCTAGATTGAATTGTATAGGCCGCAATGACAGACGTTTAAAAACGATATTCAGAGACGACGATTCGACTGAGTGTGGGCGCGAGTTATGTAGTACATTGACATTACCTGAGATAGATGTGCGTATTGGGAATATTGTTGTAAGGAGTTTGATTGATTCGGGGAGCGAAATCAGTGTAATAAGTCGGAGAGTATACGAAGAAGTATGCAGTCAATTGGGAAAACCGACGGAAATACCGATTCCAAGTTTGAGAATCACAGGTGCGTTTGGAGTCAGTAAGGAAAAGGTTGATAAATCAGTAACGTTACCATTAACAATAGGTGAATGCGTTATCGATACTCCAATGCTAGTATTAACAAGGGTGCCAAAAGATTTAATTTTAGGGTTTGATTTTATACAACAGACGCGAGCCAGTTTAATGTGTGAGGGTAATAAGAGGCTAATTATACGAAGCGCCGGGCGGATGTGTGAAATACCATTAGGTACTGGCCCTAATCAGGATTTTTGCTGTTGTACAATGGAAGTACAGAACCAAGATACCAGTAGAAATATGATAGAGGAATATGTGAATAATTCATCAATACCTGTAGAACACAAAACAAAGTTATTGCCGGTGTTAAATAAACATGCAGAGTTGTTTAGCGATAGGATAGGTCGGACAAATAAATATATACATGAGATAAAAATGAGAGATGAAACGCCTTTCGTAAAACGAAGCTATCCCATACCGTTCGCATATCGCGATAAAGTAACAAAACGTTTGGAAGAAATGGAATTGATAGGTATTATTAGCAGGCAATCTACGGATTTCAGCAGTCCATTGACTTGTACATTAAAGAAATCAGGAGAGGTCCGTATTCTGCTAGATGCACGACAATTAAACATGGGAATGGTTGGGGAGGTTGAAACCACACCTTTAATGAGTGAGATATTGCAATCCGGGCGCCGAATAAACTACATAGGAGTTATTGATATTAAAGATGCGTATTTTTCTATACCATTATCAGACGAATCTAAACGATACACGGGTTTTGTATATCAAGGCAGAAGTTATGTTTACAACGTTTTACCTCAGGGGTTGAAAACCAGTGTGGGTTCATTTTCGAGGGCGATGGATTTAATTCTAGGGCCAGAGGTTAGGTCATATTGTTTAAATTTTGTTGACGATTTGGCAATTTTAACTGAGGGTGACTTCGAACAGCATTTGTCTCAAGTGAACACGGTTCTGAGTAAATTGAGAGACGCGGGCTTCACGTGCAAACTAAAAAAATGCGAGTTCGCACAAAAAAAGGTCAAGTTATTGGGGCACATTTTGTCTACACAAGGTTTGCAGATGGACCCGGACAAAATTGAAACACTTAAATTATATCCGTCACCCAGAACTGTCAGGCAATTGAGGGCGTTTTTGGGGTTCATAAATTACTTTAGGAGGTTTATAAAAAATTTTGGAACGTTAACACAGCCCTTGTACAATTTATTACGGTCTGGAGTCAAGTTCGTCTGGAATGCGCAGATGCAAAGTGCTTTTGACGAGATAAAAAACCAATTCTTAGAAAGTATAATTTTGAGTCAGCCATTGGCGGGAAAAACATATTATGTTCAATGTGACACCAGCGCTATAGGAATTGGGGGCTATGTTTATCAATTAGATGAATCGGGCCAGGAACGAATTATAGGGTTCTGTTCGCAGGCATTTAAGGGTGCTCAGACGAGATGGGCTATCAGTGAACAGGAAATGTATGCAGTTATATACACTTTAAAGCGATTTGAGATATATTTGCGGGGAGAAAAGGTTATTATTAGAACTGATCATAAAAGTTTGACGTTCATTAAGTCGTGGACCTTATTAGGGGCACGCGTAACGAGGTGGATTATGTTTTTAGAGCAATTCGATTACGACATAGAATTTGTGCGAGGGACTGATAATCAAATTGCCGACACGCTAAGCAGGCAAATAGCGGGACCTGGAGGTATGATTGACAGTACAAATGTTCAGCCGGGGATATTCTGGTTTCAGGCATCGAATACCGCAAGTGTTATTTCGAGTTTACGGGACATTGCGAGATTACAAAGCGAAGATGAGCGGTTAAATCGAATTAGCGGTTGTATCAGACGCAGGGTGGTAGATACGGGAACGAGAGGTTTTGAAAATTACAAGCTAGTAGGTGATACGTTATATTTTCACGTGCCGAAGCGGAACGTACAGTTGCTAGTAATTCCGAAATCACTACAGGAGGAACTAATTTTACACATACATGAAGAAATAGGTCACTACGGCAGATATAAAATATTAGCACTGATGAAGGACAGATATTATTTTCTTCATATGAGTAGGGTGATTAGCGCGGTGATAAGAAGTTGTGACATATGTCAAAAGGTCAAACCAAGTACTAACAATACCGTTGGTCCTTGTACACCGGTGTTGGCGGAAAGGTTGGGTGAGAAAGTTTTTTCGGACCTTTATGGGCCATTGCCCGTAGGTAAATTCGGATATCAATATATATATGTGATTCAAGACGTGTACAGTAAAGTAATAAAATTATATCCAATGCGAAAAGCGACAGGTAGGAGCGTGCTCGCTTGTACAAAGAGATTTCATAGGGAAATGCCTATCGAAACTATAATTACGGACTCAGGACCACAGTTCATATCGAAAGTTTGGGAATTTGGACTCAAACAGCTAGGGATTCGAGTCACTCATACGTCGGTGTATTGTCCAAATTCTAATAGCGTAGAAAGAGTGAATCGCGAGCTAGGTCGACTGATTAGAACTTATTGCAGCGGAAGTAATCGTAGTTGGGTCGACGTGTTACCGGACATTCAGAATTGCTATAATAATATCGAACACACAAGCACAGGCTTTGCGCCTAATGAGTTAGCGTTTAGTAAGCGGGAACCGTTAACTATTGACAAGGAATTAGGCGATGAATGGTTATTAGGCCATAGTGTGCGGGATACGGAACAGGTGCGAAATGTAGCGATAGAAAACTCTAAAAGTTCTAGTGAACGACGTAAGCGACAGGCGGACAAACGGCGTAAGTTAGAAGTCTATCGTATAGGTGATTATGTGAAACTTAAGACTTTTGTGCGTTCAAATAAAGAACATAAAATCATGCGGAAATTTTCGTTGTTGTATAAAGGGCCTTATGGTATTTCGGCAGTGGTATATCCTAACTGTTATACGTTAGTAGATCCGGGTTCAAATGAGATATTGGGTAACTTCAATACTATAAATATAGCCAGGTATTATGTGAGGACGAATAAGGGCGTAGATAAATAAGATAGTGTACCTATAAAAGTTATATAATTAAGCTGTAACCTGTAAATTTGAGTAACTACTTTGTAGATTTAAGGATCTCGCATGGTTTGGAAACAAAAAAAAACAAAAAAAAAAAAAATTGTATATATATATAGTAATACGAATTAGGATAAGTTGCGGGTAAGCGAGGTTGTATAGTTAGATAGATAAATAAGATAAGACAGGAGAGAACTCAATCGAGTTGTGTAAATATTATATACATAATTGACAGATTCATCGGTCTGTGTACATGATTTGAGATGTCCGTACATATAGAGTAGATATGGATAAAGCATGGGTAGCATAGTGGTAATGAGATCCTTGCGCCATGTTAACTGAGATAAACAGTGTCTCAAGGTCTGGGAGGGGGCTGTAATGGTACACGAGAGTCGGTACATTTGATACTTCATTCTTCGTGATAAAGGGCTAGCCCAACGCCGCGCTGTTTTGAATACGAGAATCGGTTCAGATAACGTTTGGGGGTTTTGCGTAGCTTACTGGCAAAGTTTGCAAAAAAAAGACGCGTGGGTTCATTCGTGGAATTTCAGTTCAGGTCAAGTTTTTTTGTCGCATTCCTGCGAGATGTGTAGAGATCAGAGCCGATTTGGCTGCGCGTTGAATAAAATTATGAATAACTAAATAATGAAAGGTTATTATGGAACGGAGAAAGCTATTATGTTGATTGCAAATACACAATTGCGATTGAGGTATGATATGGAGGGTCTGACACCGCTAGTTTGAATATCGTTCTGGTGGTCTTAGCTACGCGCCCTAGCGGTCGGGTATGCTTAATTAATCGCAACAAGCTTTTATTGGTCAGCGATCAACAGATTCTGTGTATCGGCAGTACCAAATGATTTGAGTGATCACCTACGGTTGATCATAGTGAATATGCGTACACACAATTTGTAGAACGGCGGATCTGCATGGCATGGTTGAAAATAGACTCTGTGTAGTTAGTGATAAGAAGCTTCGCTTGGGCAGAGCGTGTTCGCAAAGGACGCATATAAATACCAGAGCATGTGAGGGGAGGGCATTCAGTCTCAGCGTCTAGCTACTGTGACAGTCGTCTTTCACGAGTTCTAAACAGTTTTGTCTGCCGTGTTACGCGTCAGAACTATACGAATTTGTGATTGCGGAGTTTCAGTGGGTTTTCGTGAGTGTCTGAAGCGCCGAGATATACCTCGGTTCCTACCTTTATATCAACCTACCCCAAATTCCAAAACTATCCTTGGGTCGTTAGAAAAGAACTTTTAAGTCAATTTATCTGAGTCTGAGTCTGGGCTTGGAGCGACCCTAAATTCCTTTTTCCTTCACCATAGGGTTCCTGGATTGGCTCTTAGGATATTCGCGGGCTAATCCTCTCCTCATTCCTTTCGAGTAGCGAGTTTTGTAATTCCCACACACACAGTCGTTAAACATTCAAGCACATTCAAATCAAACTCAACCATTTTCGAGTGGTGTCGATAATGGACGTGGTATAACACTAGGTTTTTAGACTAGGCTAGACAGGAGTTTAGTTGCGGCTAAACCTAGGTTGGCAGGGCATAGGGAGACTGTTTGATCGATGAGGTTCCGCGGATGGAAATAACAAATTCAGAACAAAGTTAAACCGGTGTCAACACAGATAACATATCCTGTTGATATTTTGACATTTGAGTGTTGTCGGGGACGCGCGAAGAGATCAATTTACAGTCTAAAGTTCATTGTTTAGGACCGGGTAGGTGTTTTGCATTGCCTTGGATCAGGTTGGATTCAAGTTGCATTTTTAAATTAAATGTAAATTTCGCTGGAGGTCTAATGTGTAAGCTAAGTCGGTATATATGATTTGGCTCAGCCCAGGACGTGCTGCGGCTAGTGGAATTCATAGTTCGGTATTTATCGAACTATGCACTTCGCTATGGTATGGGTTAGATCTCCTAAAACAATAATGCTTGCGTTTCGATAACATCCAGCTCAAATTGCGCAGAGTTGAAGGTTTCAAAACGTTACGGACCTTTTGAGGTAACCGCTAGTTCAGAACCCATTTCGGAACTCAAATTGCAATTGTGTAAACCGGTCTTTTCGGATCGTTATTGCCGTGAACCAAATATATAATTGGAACCACCACAAGCCGCTACTAGCGAGCACATGAAATATCATTGAGTACTCACGTCGTAAAACTACGACGGATATCTATACGATATCACAAACAAATATTATAAACTGTGGTCGACCACTAAACAAAAGAAGTTCCCATGCGCTCATATGTACAAAAACCAGATGGTGCCATCACATAAAATATAACAACGATCGTTTTGGCGCAATACACCGCTGACTGATGCGAATTACCGGCTCGCGGACATATATGCTTTCTCTGTCTAACTTGAAACTGTAACTTCCTGAACCAAACTTCGTTCGACTATTGTACGCCTAACGAATTTCTCGACGAACGAGGAATTCAGACTTATCATTCTTAACTTACAAATCTTACAGCTGAATCGGGTCCTCTCATTTTGGGATAGATAGAATAGACGATCATAGCTACTGATAGCGGCGGCTCCGACCTTGGCCTGGTGCCGGTACATTACCAAGGAGATATGTGTTCGAATCCCTGTCACGCAAAATGTAGTTAAGATAACTGGCTAAACGACGTCATGGCGGCGATACTGCCACCCCGTATGATACATTTTAAATTTATCATTTTAAATAATTTAACATTTCTTGCCTTATTCTTATTTTTTTTTTTTTTTATTTATTAATTTATATCAGACACGAATTCCATAGCATAAAAACACAGTTTATATAGGGAAACAAAGCTACAGCACAAAATAAACTAACAAATAAATTAGATACGAGAATGTCCCAATACTCAAAAAAGTTGTGGAAAACAATTAAAAATTCAACCAATACAGCAAAACCACACGAATCACTTTAAAAACAATATAATATTTCTTTAACCATCCATCGTAAATGGAGACTTAACCTCATAAATCGTCATACTTATTAGTCTGCCTAGACTGGAGTCTATTTTTTATACCAAGCCGCAAATCTTTCTTGAACAAGGTCATAAAGAAACACAAATTAGGCGGAACAAAATTCCCATGACATCACAGCATGAGGGTTAAGGGTTGAGAAATGGCGGATAGACAACTATCCGAATATCCTGGAAGGAGGCGAATATTGTGCGAACACAAGTATAGCTTGTTTGGATATTAAATTTTTGGCGATTAGCACGAAAACATAAGTTTACAAAATGAAAGTGTCAAATTAATCGAGAATAACTCTTATTATTCGAAGACAATTAAATAAACTCAAAATGAGTGAAATATTTCAAAAGTGAAATAAAATCATTTCATTCTTACAAAACCAAACAAAGAAACATCACGCCCTTTCCCATTTAGAAAAACCATGATTTGGGCAACCAGATAGAGTAAATAATTAAAAACAAAAGTATGTAGTTATGATTCAATGTGCAAAAAAAGGCAACATGAAAGACACTCATGGAAATATTTTTTCATATGGCACTTTATTTGGATCACAGAGTTAGTAAGCAAAGAGTTTCGTTATTTGAGATTAGGATCATTGTTGTTTATTTGGAACGTTTGTTTTGAGATTTTTCTGGACTAAAAATGACGATGAATGTCTTTTATGTTGCCATTTATTCGCACTTTTAACTCAGGTTTCACGCAAAGTAATTTAAGGAAATAATAACTAAGTTTATTCTTTTGCTTGTAATAATAAAAAAAACGGATATCCGTACCCACTTGGAACGCGTTTACACGTGACAGCACCAAACGGTTTATCTAGAAGTAGCGAGCGGCGCGATCGTAAATCCGGCCGCTTTACGCCCGTGTCACGACCCGGGTGGTCTGCCGCGCTTCAATTTTGCGACGCCATCTTGGATTGTTGTATTCAGCTGTTCAGCTATTTGAAATGTGAAATGGCTTTTGTTTTCAGTAATCGAATTTGGAACGCGGTAGGTGACCTAGAATGTGCTTATGGCTTTGAACGCGACAAAGTTATAGTTTTGTATATTCTGTAATGCCAGTTTTGAACATATAGAATAAGTTGTCTAAATGCCTTCATATGTTTAAGTAAATAAGACTGTCACCTCGATTTCAAGTAGGTATGATTAATTAAGCTGAAAAAAAACGGCATTCCCAAGTGCGCCAAAGTTTAGTCAGTTATTCATTATTTCATTTTGCGTGACATGACAGGGGGATAGCCAATCGCCGCAGCTAAACGTGGGTGTAATTGTGCATCTGCTGTATAGGAAAAGGCGTAACGCTTTTCTTTGTATTTATAATCACCTCTCGCATAACACAATCCCTTTGTGTCGTCGCTGCGCCTGCGCTGCTATAATTCCGCGTGTTATCATATTGTTGGGACTAAGTGTGACCTGTCGATGTAGATCACAGCAGGTGCTTAAGATTTTACTGAAGGCTGTTTGGAATGCGAAGACATACACACAAACATTAACATACATATGTAGGTCGTAAAAGGCAAATAAGTACTAACTGCGATTGTGTAGTGCAGCTTCAAAACGAACGACCTAAACGGCTTGAAATCCTCTTATTTGGTTGCAATAACTTCTATTTTTCAAAATTTTATTAGTCTTGACGCCTCTGGAATTGTCATAACCAAGAGAAAAAGAAGTGCTTCATGAATTATAATTGGGTGTGAAGATGCATCTTCCATATCTAAAGTTTGTAAAGAAAAGAAATGTTACTTTCCCGAAGTTGTAATTCTGTTTTTCGGCCAGCAAGTAATCGAATCTTGGCCGCGGAGGTTGCAACAATCGAAACTAAAACAAGCAAAGGTCCACCATATATCACACCAATCGGCATTCCGCCGATATTTACAGCACAACACGACAAAAGCACACAAATTATATCAGCAGAGATCTATATCCCTATTCCAATATGGCTCCGGAGTTACGAGCGGTTGATATCCGTCGATCGCGTGCGGCTATATACGGAGGTTGTATATCGTTGGTTTCATGGGGCGGTGACAGAAAAAAGAAGATTTAGCTGCATGGTAAGCTGTCATGGTGAGACTTGTTTTAATTTCTGACATTTACAACGGCAACCATGTCACGCTTTTGCTAATACGGGGCACAGTTGCGCCCACTTTAAGACAATTATTCAACAATCCTTTTTGCGTGATAGTCCCCGCGCCGCAGTTATGAAAAAAATAATAGAAGGAAATGTACCAGTACGTATCTGGCAAGAATTCATTTGCATTTTCATAATCCTTTTAATGCAAAAAAGTAAGTTATCTTGTCAGTAAGTAAGGCAGGAAACCTGACTATTCTTACCATCGTTCTCTTACCTCGTCATATTTTTACAGACGTGACCATCCTTCCTTTAGCATTTTACCATAACCCAAACAAAACAAGGTCCTCCCCCTTGCGCCTAACCCAGTGACATCATCATTCAAGTGCTGATTATGGATTATCTTAGAAATGAAACGAAATGAAATGAAATAAAATAAAATGAAATAAAAAAAATGTAAGAAAACAGTACAGTAGGATCTTAAAATTAGAATATGTTCAGTGTTTCCAGTTTATGTATAAGCATGCAAAATAATAGTGGACTTTCTTCTGGTGATGATGTCACATGAGTCACCGTATTGTTAGCAATGCTCTTTACTACGTCTTTGCACCATGCCTCCATATTTCGTCGCGCGCGCAGATTCCGCACCGGCGCAGATGGCGCGCTCGTCGCTATCGTAAACATCTGACATTTTTGTCGACCGCAAGAAGTATTAGCTATAAAACCAAAGGCATTGGGTATCCATAAATACGCTTTGATTTATTTAATTTGTTTGTAGAAGGATTTGCAATAGACTGTCGTAAACGCGGTCGAAGTGTGAAAACGGATATGGGGTTTTTTATTGAATATTTTTGTGAATGGCAGAAGTTGGTTGAAAAGGTTTTATTGGAATATAAATTGGAAAAAGATTAGCGCACGCGCCCATTTTTATGGTTGTCATTGTTGAAGGCTAATAAAAAATATAGTTGTTAATTAATGTTATACAATTATTGGAAGAAAGTGAGACGTCTTTACTTAAGTAGTGTGTCGAATTCACACATGAATACTTTATATTCTTTTATCTATAATGACATGTCAAATATAACAGGTATGTAGTTCATTCGTCTAATTTGTCAATAACCGTTACAAGATACGAATAAAATAATTATGAAATGATAAAAAATTGACGTAGGAACAATGTTTTCGATAGACCTTGGTCTTAAAACAATAAATTTAAAACTAAATGATTTATCGGCAAGTCCAAAAGCTCATTTTAATTAATTAGCAAACCTCGATAGATACGAACAATACGTTTTCACTGTCATTTCAATACGCATAGTTAACGTGCTGTGAAAGTAAATATTTCATAGATCTCAAGTTTATCAGCAAATATAACTATAGATAAATAATAATGAATGTAGCCCATAAATTTCCTCACTGAGGGGCACGGGCCTTTACCTGGATACGAGTAAGATTAAGCCATACTTCACCACGCTGGCTCAGTGCGGATTGGTGGAGGGGTTTTACGACCACTACCACGTAGCGATTGTAGCTGGGGCTTACAGCTTAACGTGTCATCCGAAACACTGAACGTCCGATAATGTACATAAGATAAATTAATTATCTCCATTGCACATGGTCAGGATTCAAACCTGCACCTCATGCGTGAGAAGCAAGCGTGAAACCCATTAGACCACGGAGCACTATTGATAAACAAAAACATAATCAACTGTTTGCAAATCAAAAGCTAATATTATATTATCGGAGAAGGTTTTTAAGAACTGTCCATTGTCACAAAAAAATGATAAATTAGATTCATTCGATAAATTACTGAAACTAACTATAGTAAGGTTAAAGGGTTATCGAAACCTTGACAAGATAAATAACTAAAACAGTAAAATAGGTGTAAAATGAGTGTTACTTTTATGATACACTATTAATCAATTGTCAAAATGTCGGTTACTGATGGCATCTCTTTTGTTTGTCACAGATGTGGGTTCCCATCGATCTTAACTTTTTTTTTATTAAGTTTAATATTTTTTATACGTGTCACGTTTTTCGGTTTTTTATTGTTATTTGGGTCAGGGGTATTACGGTTATTTCAGTCAAAAGGAGATTTAAAAATCAGCCTGCAATATCGAATCGACATAGCTTTAACATTGTAAGACTTCAACCTTGTCATGACAGGGATTGCATGCAAATTGGTATAGTATTCTTAACTTATTTACTATTGGCCCCTGATACTGATTTAATAATATTTTGTATGTATATTTTCTCCACTACAATGTGTCGCCACAAAAAAACTGCCTCCGTTACCATTAAAACCGCAACAAATTTTATTAGCTCACTACGCCATATCTCTCGGATCTTTCGAGAACGGTAGCCGGGGATAACGTATTTATCTTAAAGGGAACATCACTAAAATAAATTTAGTATCGCGCACGACCTTCGGGTTAACAACGCAGATGTCCCGTACTATTTTCTCACTGATCGCCGATGATACGAGCGAATTTATACGCTTCATTTCTCGGATATGGCTTTGAGATTTTTTCTAGGTGTCGCGGGTTATACATTAACTGTTGCAGTTGTTTGGGTTTCATTTTGGTTTTTTGGGTTTTGATAATCTACATCCTGCAATTTCTGACATTTTGGAATTTCTGTCGCTTAAAAATAATTACCAATCACGACATGATTATTTGACACGTGCTGTCATCTTGAGCCACTTTGCTTGTATATTCGGTGCTCTCATGTCACTCCCCAAATCTTCTTGTTTGCTTAATGAATTCTAGGATGTCGCTAAACTTCAAGTTGACTAACCATCTGCTTTAATGTTATCCATCCCTACTGTTCGCCATATTATGCTGGCTACTTTCCTCCAAGCCACAGTGAGGGCATGATGGGTCCTGTAAGAGCCTTAATAGTGATAGGTGTCTATAAAGTTTGCAGTGACCTGTCACCACAACTTCAAGTTGCTAAGTTCTGTCAAATTGATAGAAATGATGACATGATAAGGCCACAGATAACAGAACCTTATTAAGTTAAGAAAGTTTCCTTTCATAAATGCATTTGGGTAAACTACACTATACAAACACTTGCATAAACAAAGACTAAACGGTCAAATGCGAGCTGGACTCGCGCATGAAGGGTTCCGTACTGCCCAAACAATAGTATTCAAGTGTATTGCATGGGGGTTAGATATCTTTAATTTTCCTGTGTGTAAGATAGCAAAATGTCGTTTACACAGATATTGGTGCAGCTGCTTTCATACTCCATATAAGTAACCAGGTGCATTTATAAGTCTGTATGTGGAATTAAAATAAATTGTGCCCCTATTTAAAATATACATTTATCATTATTTACATAGATACATATATAGCGTCACATTTTCCCATACGGAGTGGCAGAGGCACAATTGTGCCCACTTCGAGCCAGGGGCAGGGGGCTAGCCAATCGCCGCAGCTATGGAGTAATGAAGGTTTCCTCACTATGTTTTTCCATCACCGTTAGAAAGTCCGTATAATGTACTTGAGATAAATTAATTATCTCATTGGTAAATGGTCAGGATTCGAACCTGCATCTCCTGTGTGCAAGCGTGAAACCCATTAGGCCACGGAGATCTCCTATTATTTTCCTATTATATTTAAGTAAAGACATATAAAAGTTTTTTTTGGGTCAGTAGTTTCGGAGATAAGCGAATGGTTTTTGTTTTGCCTATTTTCTTAAATATTTTTTTAACTAAGAATTTCAGGTTTATGAAAAAATATATTTAAGATCCTACAACAAGCTCTACCATTATACATGTCACACGATATAGTTTCTAAAACGATTTTTTTAAATTTCTGATATAACCCATAATATTGCCGCCCAAATGTAAAATATTTTTGCTGACGCAACTCGGTCGTGTTTAGTTCACAAAAATACGTAAGTTTACCAAATTTGGGTCAGAATTGGGTCGTTTAATATTACTTTTACTCAACTAGGACAGACACATGAGTGATCTTATAGTGGTTCCGTTTTCCTTTTTAAGGTATGGAACTAACTAATATCAGCCTAAAGCAGTTTATGACTTGATTATTTATTTTCCATTTCCATTTTACAGATTGCAAACCTTTATATTTCGTCCATTCTAGACAAAGGCTTTTTTCCTACACGGAGCGGCAGTGGCACATTTATGAATTATAAGACTTTACTTTGTTCAGTGTACGTTTATCAAACGCAGACTTCAAACGGCTTAAGTCGTCCCACTTTCTTCCATTGATTGATTGAATCCAACTTATCGAATTCAAGGGTGGTAATTGTTATATTATGAAAACTTTTCGCCAACCTTCGGCTTCTGTCCTATTTTATTCGAAACCGAAACAGAACCCAAAAGCTTTAAAAATGTACACAATTCCCTGAGAGCTTAAAACTGTCAACTTCCTTGATATTTAGAGCTTTACCCTCATAGGAATTTCTTGACCAACGTCATCATCTCTGATTGATAATGTATGTTTTCCTACGTTTTATTTGAAGCAATTCAAATTAGTACATGGTATAAAAAAAATACATGTAAGACGCAGCTACTCCGCTCGCTGAAGGTATATCTGTCGCAGTTGGTTGGTTAAATGAGCCACTTAACTAACACCCTAGACCGTTAATTAAAGGACAACGTGTAACCAAGTCACTAGCATTTGATTTAAACAAAGCATCGTCGAAATCGTTTAACAATCTGTCTCACCGAAAGCCTGCATGTTGGTTAAATTATGTAAAACAAGATGGCGTCACGACAACAGCTGATTACTTTCAGAGTCTATCTTTTCACTACTGATTTGCACATCTTATATCAGGGCAAAGCATTGCGGTAGCTTAGGTGAAGGGTAAACGTTTATCCTTCTTGTTATGTTGAACATGTAAGAACAACAAAAAATACTTAAAACATAAACTTAAGTACACATAATAGTAGTTTATGTGACTGCTACATAATGGAGGGCATTAATACTCGAGGCTAGTTTCATAATAATATCACTCGAGAGTTTTAATGCCTAATTATGTACAGTTACATACACTAGTTTATCTACACACATATCATAAGCTCTCTTTGATGTGTTCAGGAACCGCATGTTTGACCGGCATTGTGGCTCTGCAGTTGTTTAGCTTGTTCTGTATCACCAACTTCGGGCGTCGGCGTTCGAAATTTGAATGTCAGTACCAATTTCACAGACAAACTAGGGGCGGCACGAGGCGGGCGTCGGCGTTCGAAATTTGAATGTCATAATGTGTAGAAAAATTACACATTATAATAATAATTATAATAATTATAATAATAATAATTTATTCAGGTGTAAGACATGTAGGTACATAGTTATATGGCTCCCTGTCTCCTAAACTAGGTTCATCACCTGTATTTCAGGGGGCAGGCCTCTTCCATTATTTGATCCTTTACCTTAATAAACTACTGTTTATCTTCTATACTAATAAGGTAATTAATAAATCTCAAAGATAATTTACAAAATGGGTAATAGAATATGTATGTAAAGTGTAAATGTGAGTGTGTGTGAGGAGAAGGATTGGGAAAGAATGAGGGATGTGGGTTATGTGAGTATGTTTCATTGAGGTTTCGTTACCAAGTTAATCTATAGGTATGAGACTATATGAAGTTTCTGTTAGGTACACAAAATAATTAAAAAAATAGTTGGGATTAGCGGTGGAATTTTTGATTTGGGATGTTTAAGAAACTATGTGTAGAAGAGCCTCAGTATCCTCATAGGATATTTTTTTTAGCCACGTGGAGATTGTTGTCTTGCAGGCCACATATTTCAAAGAGTAAATTTTTAGTAGCTTATTAGCTTTATTATATAGAAAAAGCCCGAGGAAAGGGAAAAATCTTTGGACAAAAGCTGTTTTAAACGGCGTCTCGTACGGGAAAACATAATCCCTTCTTTTTAAAAGACCTAATGAGGGATCGTAATTGAGTTGGTTATGTTTTTTAAGGATGCACTGTTGTATGAATAACTGTCGTACACTGAGAACCCCGCACAACTCGAATAGTTCCTTTGTAGGGAACATAAACGGCCGAAATTTAGATACTTTAAGGACAGACCTTTGCGCCCTCTCGAGACCTAACAATGTAGTCTTGTGCGTTCCACCCCAAACCGTGATGCAATAAAGCAAGAGTGATTGACAGAGTGCATAGTAGACTGACTTTAGGAGGTTGGGATCTGCAACATGACGCAGCTTTCTGAAGACATAAATCAATTTTCGAACTCTACTAGTTATATTGGCCACATGAGAACCAAAATTAAGGTTTTGGTCAATAATTATACCCAGGTAAAGCGAAACATTGTCCATTTCGCGGGCAATTAATTCAAAATCGAATTTGAGCAATTTTTTTTCACTTGATTTTCCTTAATTAGGTCAGCGCATGTTTTTTTTGCATGATAATGTTTGGACACCTGGTAAGTTATCATCTTATATAGATTAAGCCGAGGTAATTTATGAGTGAAAGAGTGAGGATGAGTGCGAGAGAGTGTGATGTTTCGTGTAAGTGTAGTGTGGGTTTTACATAATCTGAAGCATAAGTACATCAGGGAAAGTTTATAATATGGTTTAAACACATGGAGAAAAGTAATTAAAGTTATAAAACCTAGTCATTTTCTTTCTCTTAAGATCTTAGTCAGGTCCTCTTCGCATTCAATACGGATATGTGGGCTTTTTTCGTTTTTCCTTATAAAGACTGATCCGTGAGTAATCCAACAGAAGGTGAATTTATTTTTGCTTGAAAAGTCTCTAGCTACGAAGAAGAGTTTCTTTGTTTTCAGTGGAACATTTTCCTCAAGGTATACAGCCTGAACTGGGCCATCAATACTTAGATGAGAAGTATTGAGCTTATTAGCCTTATCCTTATTTTTGTTAAAAGCCTTTACACTTTTAAGGACCTTATCGCGGATCAGGATGCTGTTTAACTCCACCACTATTGGCTTATTCTTATCGGACTTGGCGTTAGCCCTGAAAACGTCTCGTATGTCCGACTCCTGTATCGGCATATTTAGGGCATTTCCAGCCTTCAATACTATCTTGGCAAGGTTTTCCTTGGTTTCGGAAGGGATCTGTGGTATATTTCTCATTTCAAAACTCGAGGAACGATGATTGCGTTCAAGGTGGTCGATTTTTTTTTCAAGCTGTTTTATGTAGTTAGAATCGGAGCGGCGTTCCTCCTCGATAGTGGTCAGTCTTTTGATTACATTGTCATATTGATTGGACAAGAAAGAAATCGCCTTTTCTATTCCCGAGTGTTGCTCTCTAATCACCGACACAGATTCCAAAATATCCGAGAACTTTTTCTCGGTGTTGCTTACAGATAACTGGATTTTGGAAAGCTTGTTGTTCTGTTCCGATTCGAAGTTTAAGAAAAGTCCGCGGATTTCATTTTCAAGGTCAGTCTTCCAGACGTTACGTAATGACTCAAACTTCTCATCCAGGAAGGAGGTAAGCGCCGCGGAGTCCATGTTGATCATGGAAGCTTGGGTCGGGATGTCCATGTCAGGTGCAGAGGGAGAGGCCAGCCGGGAAGGCATCGTTGCGGTGTTGTCGTTTTTCTTTAGGGCTTTGCATTCACCGCATTTCCATTTACACTTATTCATGGGCAAGATTTTCTTAAAATCTGCTTCTGTGAGACCCGCGCACTTGAAATGAAATAAGCCTTGACAAGAAGGTGCCGTACATTTTATCAGCTCATTTCCGACAACGTCAAGATTGCATTTTTTGCATGCCATATTGGAATATCCAAGAGCAGTACAGGGGTCGGAGCGAGTTAGTTGTAGGCCTAAATGTGCGCAGCGAGCCCAAGGCAAAAAAGTTTTCCTTCCAGGTACGCGGGGTTAGGTGGACATGTGACCTTACGTGCTGCCAGCGGCCGGTGTTTGAACGATGGGACAAAAAAAAAAAAATGAAATGAAAAAAAAATTAAACTACGCCAATGGTGACTGGGATTCGAACTCGGTATCTTTGTGGCCGAAAGCAAACCGTTGACGGCTGCGGTACGTGTTCAACGGCAGTAGCGACGAAAGTTGCGTATGCGTAGTAGCAGCGGTGATTCACACGGCGGATGACTGGCGGGTGACCGTCGAGCTCGTCGGGCGCAGCGCCGGTTGGTGACTCACCGAACTAGTGAACACTGGGTAGCAACTGTTCACAGAGCATTTTAACGGCTAGTTAACTTAAGATTTTGGAGAACAGAGCAGTTTTGTTATAACAGTCTTTCAAGCTGATAGTGATGATTTGTGAATCATCCGAATCCTCAGCTATTGATATTTGTTTCACTGCGATGGGATGGTTTCTACCACTCTTTTTAAATAAAAAAAATAAAATAAAAAAATATACAGAGTTGACTAGGTACGTATTGACGCTGGAGGTGCACGCGGGGAACTGAATTATGGTCATAATGTGTAATTTTTCAGATAAGAAATGAGTTTTTACAAAGTAGTCTAACATTATGCTGATCGTAACGTGCGGTTATTGTACGCAGTAAAGAGGGTTTATGATACTTGTGTATATAAAATATTTTTTATGCCTTGGTGAGTAGGAACGATTCGAAAACATGTTAAACGTTTCGTTCACTCACTTGTCTGACGGAACATTAGCGACTTGGTTCAACGTCGGACTTTAATTAACGGTCTATGGTGTTACTTAAGTGTCTGATTTAACCAACTGACTGCGACATATCATCTACAAAATATATGTTTTGGCAGAGCAGATGTTTTTACCAGTTTGTAGCTGAAACCGAAACTCAACGTCCGGTCGATGTCTGCTTTTCTCACGCTGTGCATGAAAGCCAACAAGCACTCTAGTGATGCGCTTACGTTGAAACTTCACTACAGTTAGTCGATAAAATCAATTAGAGGAGGAATTGTCGCACAATCTGTCAGGGACAGGCGTCTCGCTCACCGCACTATCGCACTAAGATCGATATGGCGCATTCGGTTATAGAATGTGCGATCGGATACGTACCTATATCATTTCCGCATATTTAGTATAGCACATAACAATGTCAAACCTACAAATCTCGTTAGTTGGTCAACTATCGGCAGGTAGTAATCTGTAGCGTACTGCTTACTATATGACGCGTTAGTTGATAAACTGACGGTTAAAACCGTTAAATAGTAAACGGGTTTAAACTTGAACTATAAACTAAATGCCAGGCCAAACACTGCGGTAGCTTAGGTGAAGGCTAGAGGGGGCGAACGCAGCGAAGCCCCCGAATAGTCTTCGTGTTAGGTTGACATCTAAGAACAAAAGAAACGTAAATTCTAAACCCTGTCGGTCTGGTTTACTATCTGTCGATAGTTTATCAACTAACGCGTTAGAGTATCAACTAACGGTTTTGACTATCTCACGGTGACTATCTTACTATACAAAAGCGAGCTTAAGTCAAAAAAGAGATTCATTTGTTCATGCTATTTTATGAAAGTACATGGCGCGATGGACGATAGATCAATTAAAATTACTTCAAATAAAAAACAAAGTTGCGTAAAAACAGATCTATCCTGCACTAAAACAATTGACCCTCATAAAAATTAAATCAAAGCAACTAGACTGTTTTACGATACATCGATAAAAATGTAGTACACATCGTTAGATTTAAATCATGGATATCGATGTTGAGATTCGATTTGAAACATTTAAAATCGAATCGAAGTAATCTCAAGTGGCAGTCGTAAAATAGTTATTGCCTCCAAAACAATTGAAACTAACAGTTTAACTTCAAAATATTACGTCTAATTACCAAATTATTCGATTAAATAACACTGCAACGAATCATATAATTTTTATAGAATCAATTTCCAATTTTGGCTATTTTTTAACAAGCTGATAATGGTAGTGAAATCTGAAGGATTTATTTTAAGAGCATGCATAATTAAAAATAATAATTTACATCACGTTTTGATGTGCTTAGTTTCACTTTACTTTCAATTGTGCGCGTAATCTGCGTTAGATTCGGATTAATTTATTTTTCTGTGGGAATAACGACCCTTCACTGCTCAGTTTTTATTTTAGTCGTTTCGCCATGGTGGAGGAACGACACTGTTGGTACGACACTTGCCAAGGGCATCCCCATTTTGTTCTCTTCTGAACTGCGAGTAAGGACTCCTAAGTCTCTAAGCTTCAGATTTTCCTTCATACTAGCGCATGGGTCTTCTTCTTGGTCAAGACTATATAACAGTTCATTACTGCATAGACCAGTAAGTAAGCCATCCTGGACGAGTATGATTTAGCCGGCCGAGCCGAAGGCCAGGCCCGGCTACAATACGAGGCCAGGATGGCACTTATGGTCGAAGCGTGTATAGTGCTTTTCTCAAAAATTAAACCATTTATGTTTATTGTGAATATTATATTTTATTCTTCTTTTTCTTCTGTTAGTATCTAATTCCTAACCCCTAATTAGTATCAAAATAGTAAAAAATACGAATGAACTTAGTTTCCCGCCATTTTACATCGTGCAATTCGGACACGTCATCCTCTATGGTACCTCCTTTTTATTAAATGCCCTAAACTGTCATAACCTCCTTAGCTTATCTTTGAAAGGAAAAAATAGTTCTATATTTAAATATTATGATGTGTAATGGGATTTCAAACTTACTTTCTGGATACTTGCGTATTTCTGGACACTTCTAAAAATTATCCAGGTTGATTCACTTTCGGATACTATCTTCACAGATGTTATGGGAACATTTCATACTATTTTTGAGAAATAGTACATCATCATATCATGATCTATTTCAACAAAAATGAAATACCAAACAAAGCCTCTTCACACACTTTGACCAAGAATGAAATCGATCTGATCAGGTTTTGAAACGACGCCATACTTACAATACGACGAAAAAGTTCCTGGCAAGTTGATGAATCGCACCTAAGCCTACCGAACGCAGTCGACAGATATGCGCGCGCGTCGCGTGATTTACCGTATTCTGCGCGGACGCCGCGATCCGAGATAGCCTTTACTTATTGTTATAGTAAAATTTGATCTCCTCTCGCCAATCGATACAGCGCCATCGCTGTATAGATGCTAATTTATTCGATGTCCACCTCTTATTGTGTTTAATCGGTGTAAGGTTTTTGGAAAAGAATGATGTGGCAATATTTTGGTATTTAATTGTTTATAAGTTTTTATATTGCTATTATCATAAACGAACATAAATACAGCTTCATTGCAGTCATCATTTTTTAATAAAACCTAAGCATAGTTTATTATGGAATTAACATTAAAACAAATCTACTAAGGGCCTGTTCCAAGAAGTCCCGACAAGCCCTTTTGAACAGATATTTAAATCGTAGTAAGTTTTGTATGTAAAATGTCTATGTAAAATTATATTCTTGAAACAGGTCAGATCTTTGATTATTTTCATTAACCAAAGTCATCTTTAATCGGGTACGCATTATAGTACCGAAAGTTCATATAACCTACGATTAAAATCCCTACGTCTAAAACATCGAAATAAAAATAAAAGAAGTTCTACAGCCCGAAGTACAAAATCCCAAAACTCAAAATGACCGAAAGTATGAAATCCTGAAAGTAGCAAATCCTGATAGTACTTATTTTTAAGTGTTTTTGTTGTTTTTACATTACCTAACACGAAGGATAAAGCTTCGCTTCGCTCGCCCCCTTTACCCTTCACCTAAGCTACCGCAGTGTTTTCCCCGACATCAAAAATACTGATTGCACGGCTAATATCGGCGAAGCGAAGCCCTCTGTATCTTTTGTGTTAGGTTGACCATGTAAGAACACCAAAAATACTTAAAATTTAATACTATCGGAATTGCCTACTTTCGGGATTTCATACTTTCGGGTAAACAGAAATTCGGCGTTTTAATTTTCGCGATTCCGTACATAGGCTTTATAAACTTTGAGGTCTTTTCTACTTCGGTATTATAAGACCTATACTTAGAAAACATCATGTCGTTTATCCATGGGGTGTGGCAAAGACACATGTAGTCAATACTCCATGGTTCATGAGATGACATAAGGTTAGCCCGTCGCCGCATTAATACTGATATGTCTGATAAAGCCTAGCTCACTAATCTGCGTTGTTTTTTCCGAATCGGAAACGCGTTTCAAGGCAAAGGAACAACACTGGACGACCTTGCCTACTGCCAACAAAGATGCATTGTCCCGATGCACCGCTCTTTGGAACGAATCCAATATTGTACGAGAATCCGCCGAACAATCGTGACCTCCAAATTCCACATTTGAATATTTAGAAAGAAACAAAACGTCTTAACTGCCAGTCCTACACCAACTTAAATTAAAACTTGAGGTTACTTTTTTTTAAATCAGTTTTAAATGGCGTGGTGGCGTCCAGCAAATGCCAATTAGCTCGAAGCATTAAGGCCAGGATGGTACGGTATTGTTCGTACAGCCGTAGAAGAAAGGTTTGCGATGACAAATCTCATGGTCTTATGGGCAGATGCCAAGGTTACGACGTTGATTACTTCCACATTAGGATACGGTGTAATGGTGAGTTGTTAAATGTTAATGTGATATCACGAAATGTTGGGACTTCTCAAACTGTCTTAAGTTACGTTAGGTCTCTGTTCAAAATTATTTCTCCCTTTTTAACTTTAACTTCCTTACCACACAAGGTGAACTTTTTTCATTTTTTAAACGTTCTCGTGCCTCTGATTGTATTATTATCCTCTGTACGTAATCAAGTTTATTTTATATAGATAGTAAATAGGGAGAACTCGCATTAACTCAGAATTAACTTAACTCAACGCCATTTCGAAAAACTGCTAAGAATATGTGTCTTGGCGCTTGGTTTCTCCAAGTTCCAACAGCCAGTAGTTCTAACACGAAGTACCAACATGAGGTATAGTCACCCGAAGTCCATATTGGACAAGTCCCCGACATTGCAGTCACAAGGCACTCACCTCCACAAACACAACGAAACAAAGACACTTTACTCAACAATAATAAAAGTATGAGTTGAATGTTAAAGCGGAGGTGCGAGATACGTTTGCAGTTAAAATCCCGTTAAGGGTGTAAATATACGTATTGCACAAAGCCTGGTTTACACATTACATAGTTAACTGATTCAGACGAAGCGTTTGGCGGATTTATGACATAGTATTTTATTATATTTAATTTTATTGTTTAATGTGACATTTTTTGTTTAATTTTATAGATGTCGTGTAAATGCTAAAGAATTGATTTCACAGCACAGAAATAATAATTATTTACCGGAAAATAAATGAAGTAACTTATATTAATCTTTCAACAAGTGAGTAGGTACTGACTGTGAAATTTTCAAGAAGTCAGCCTAAAATAAATTACTGAAAAATGTATAGTCCTTCCAATCGCGTAGCCAATTTATTTTAAACTAGTTATTTTTAGGGTTCCGTACCCGAAGGGTTCCAAACGGGACCCTATTACTAAGACTCCGCTGTCCGTCCGTCCGTCCGTCCGTCCGTCCGTCTGTCTCCAGGCTGTATCTCAAGAACCTAGCTAGCTAGAGAGTTGAAATTTTCACAGATTATGTATTTATGTTGCCGCTATAACAACAAATACTAAAAAACAGGATAAAATAAATATTTAAGGGGGCTCCCATACAACAATTCTTTCAATACCACATACAAACTTTATGGATGCACCTGGTTACGTACATGGAGTGTGAAAGTAACCGCACCAATAACTTTGTAAACAATATTTTGCTGTGTAAAATCCAAACTATTCACTCCACACCATCGCTTCCATTGAACGGTGGTACGGAACCCTTCGTGAGCGATTTAGACTCGCACTTGACCGGTTTTTTAAATATGTTGTTGAAATATTGAATAACTAGCGAAACGTGGACACAATTGTGCCTCTGCCACTTCGTAAAGGAAAACGCATGACGCTATTATTATTTTTAGTTTAATGTTAGTCTAATTTAGTCAATCAAAATTGTGAAACTAGATCAAGTCGGAATTTAATGCTGGTAAAAAAACTGTAAACCAGCCTTGATTTATTTGTAATTGATGGCTGACAAAACCGTGGTTTATTTGCATTGCCATATGGAAGGAATTGAAGGAATCTTGTGCCAAAAAATACTTGAAAGATGGACATGAATTGACCTTTTGACCGGAGCAAAGTGTTGAAGTCCTTTAATGTCCTTAATTTAATTATGACACAATACGAAAAGTTTAGTCGTGAAATAGGCTGAATAAGGAATAAGCCGTCCAATTGTTTCTAGCTTTATTATAAGTTTTGTGCTTGTGCTTCTGTTTTTATAGTAAAATCCTGAGTAAACTTTCATATTTCCATAGATATGATCTCGTCCCATGTCACACAAAAGGAGTACATGGCCGTACTCGGCCTCTGCCACTCCGACTGTAAAAAATCGTTACACTACGCGTGTGTGCGCAATTTTTATCCAACTTCTAATTCCTAATCTTCTTCACCAAGAATTCGCCACCAGCACTCGCATGCTCCGATCGGGGCCGCTCCCGATGGTATCAGCTAGGCACATGCGCGGAGGGCGTAAATTACGATGTGTATCGCGCAGCTATGTCGCGCGCTGCGGTGACATGCACCCGAGTGGAGACGCTAAATGTTGTTTTTTTTTAAATACAATTACAGGCCGTCCAACACAACTAGGCGCATGACAGCTAGGCGTTCATTGGAATAACGGAAGGAACACCATAGTAGTGATTCATACCATACAGTACATACTTAGTACATGGTAGTGACTTGTAGGTACAGGTACGTACGTATATATAAGTATTGTAGGAGAGTATACGTCGCGCCACACGTTATGAGCGGTGGCCTTGAATGCACAGAAGTCACTTTTCAATACCTGTACATATTGGGGTTGGCAACTGTCAAAGTGGCGCTAGCATCATTTGTACTCATAACAAACAGATTTTTTATCAACATTTTAGCATTTTTATCAAAAAAAGCAATAATGCCTCAACCTTCCGTCATATTGTCCCAAAATAAACAACCAATATCTGGAACTAGTACAGGACCTCTTCAAAAAGTTCAAGTATCTGCACCTAGCACAGATAATTTGGATATAATGGCATCCCTACGTGTTTGTCACTTTAGAAGGAAGAGGTACAAGACGTGCTAGCGCCATCTGGAATTAGCTTTCACCGGCCAACGCCATTCCCGCCAACGTCGCCCAGCGCTCTTACTTCGTGGCGCGAGGTATACAGGCGCCTGTTGTTCGCGTAGTAAGTATATGTTGGATCCGCTGCACGTCTGCAGTGAGACAGTTGCGTGCAAAAGTTGTGTGATGTTAGAAGTCACAAAGTACCTTTTAAAAATTTGCAGCACAATATATTTAAATACTACAAATCATTAAACGCCGGCAATTATTCTACAATGTCTACCTGCAATTTCTTTAGAATGGCATCTGCAGCGGGTCAGTGACCCCAATGCAAATCCTCAACTCATCTTTCAACAAGTGACTGTGAAATCTGACAATTAGATAGATAAACGACTGTAAGCGTTATAAAATCGATGCGTGTTACCTTTCAAATCCATATTTAGTCGATTCTAATCCTTATCTTAACGTCTTTATACAACACAGAATTTCACTTTGTATTAGAGACACCAAATTCATAGGATTGTTTAGCACCAAGAGCCGAACAATCGAATCAATATAGGCGATTTGACATAGATAACCGTAGATGTCAGATAAAAATATCGGTGCGAAAAAAGAAAGTTACCATTGTTACTACTTTTATGATTTATATTCAGATATCATTAAAAACGACCATATTGTGACATGTTATCTTGGAAAATAACCGTATGAGCAATTTATCTTTAGGTTAGGAGATTATCAGAAGTTATATGTATCTTCCGAGTGAGATCCAAGCCACGATCTACCAATCTGGAAAATATAGTAGCTTCGATTTAGACAATGATATTTATCTATTATTTCCAAGTCGGATTGGGTGTCGCATAAGTCAATTCTGACATTGGAATATTTAGTATACCGATGGACTAACGATAAGCCTCCATTTTTTAAGTTGTAAAGTTCAAATCTGTGGTCAAATTCAAATAAAAATGAACTTTAATGAGAAATAAAGCTTCCTAAACTTCCTAAACCCTCAAAGTTTGAGAGCGGAGTATGTCATATCTTCTTCGGCTTCCAGAGCCTCTCCCTCTGCTAATAGTGATTCGCAGCCAGACCCTTCAGCGACGCCAGCCGTACATATTGGTACTATTTACAAATGTGAGTACCATAGCTGCGGCGTTGGGCCAGCTCCAGGTCACGCAAAATGTAGAATGTATTGAAATAGGTTGTAAAAAAAGCTTGTTTTTAATCGTGTTAGTTGGTTAAATCCGATACTTAACTAACTCTCTAGACCGTTAATTACAAGTCACTAAAATTCCGTCAGACGAGTGAGTGAACGAAACGTTTAACGAGTTGTCAAAACGTACATGTTCAACCTAACACGAAGGATAAAGGGGGCTTCGCTTCGCTCGTCCCCCTTACCATTCACCTAAGCTACCGCAATGTTTTGCCCTGGTATAAGCTGTGCAAATCAGCTGTTGTCGTGACGCCATCTTGTTTTCCAACCCGTCGGCTTTCGGTAAGACAGACTGTTAAACGTTTTTGACGATGCTTTATTTAAATCAATATGCTAGTACTTGGTTAAGCGTCGGTATTAAATTAACGGTCTAGAGAGTTAGTTAAGTGTCTGATTTAACCAACCAACTGCGACATAAACATGATGACGTGCTTATGACGTAGTGGTTCCTAGATCGGATATTTCTCTTCGTATTCCCAAATTGAAAAATATATCACATCACATCACCGGACTCAAGGCTCTCCCAACCTTATCACGTCAGACGAAGAAAAAAACATACATAAATTGATTATAACCATTAACAGTATGTTGAAACATCGGTGTTATAAAGTTGAAATAAAAAAGATGCATCACCACATCAGAAATATAATTTGACATCGGACTCTCGGCCTTATAGTCGAGATCTAAAGGGTTATTTGGTTTACCGAAACAACTACGCCTATACGAAATTGGTCCAAATTAATAGTTCGAGCCTTTACGAAGAAGGTTGACAAATTAGATACAATGGCTCCAAGTGGAATCTCTGATTGTTTATTCTTTATGTATTTTTCGTCTGTCAAATTAATCAAGTCATTCTCGTTTTAGATGAAATAGGTTATTATTTACCAAGGTTAGTATATAGACTCAGCAAAAAGTCACTTGAGTGTATATTTAAATGTTTTGTGCCTATATTCAGCATTTAGTTCTAACATTAGGAAAATTGTGAATTCCAAGCTATCAAATATTCTACAATATTTTAAAGTTCATTGATGACGGCCTCTGTGGCGTTTTGGGGTAGTGGCTCTGCCTACCATGCGAGAGGTCCCGAGTTAGATCCTGGGCTGGGAATTAAGGAAGAAAAATCAGTTCTTGGGTGATTATATGTGTGTGATGTCGCCTTTTCTGGTCTTCACGAGACAGGGTATCCTAGTGTGGGGCCAGAGGCAATGTAGTGCCTGTATATAAATGTTTATTTATAGAAATAATTTCCCAAACAGGGTAAAGAATACACTAGACAACTTAGTTTCCCGCCTTTTCAACCAACTGAGGCTCTGGCTCCTGACATACAGGTAGCCCTAGTTTAGCAGTCAGAGCTTTGCCAGAGGCAATTATAAGAAGAGCGACATATTCGGGAGTAAAGTAAAAGGCTTGAGATGCGCGCAAATACCAGACTATACTAGACTAATTTATTATAGGGAATCCTAGTTTATATACTAGGTTGGTACATGTTATTAATGACGTGCATAAGACATGGTGCGTGATGAATATAAATATACCTTATCTGTGACGGTCGTCAACTTATCTTAACATTACGTGAAAATATGACTAACATAGTCGACCGGCACAAGAGCCATGCTGTAACTAGGACGTAAGATTTTTATGCATAAATAAATTTCACTTCATTTCATTTCATTTTCTCATACGGAAACGCGGACGCACAGTTATAGGTCATAACGTTTTAGCCTAAAGGATATGTGTTTATGTTAATATTGGGTGCTTACCCATGAAATTGGCGAAATTTTCTTACAGACTCAGGAGTTCATAATTCGTGTAATTAGCTATTTCCATTCTTTTTTATTGTCTAAAAGTTAATTTCAAAGTTTCATTTCTGTCTTTTTTTCTTGTAATTTTCAGTTTGATAACTAAACTTGAATCTTCAAAATCAAATCCTAAATGTTTTCATGACAAGATTCGTAATATTTACTTACTACAGCTAACACTTTAATCACATTTGCTGTTAGTAGCTAAATGTTGTCCCTTTCATACTCACAACATTTTATAAAACTAGTTTTTGACATTCCTTAAAAATCATGCAAAAATTTTGGTTCAGAAAATAGTGTTTCCTTCAATTTCTCCATAAAAACCGCTAATTTCATAGGTGAGCACCTAATATATACCATATTTAAAAACACTTTAAACCTAATATATACCATATTAACAAAAACATCTTTAAAAGTATCTTTGTCGAAGTCTTCCATTTGGCTCGCATTTCTTCTAAATAACAGTTCATAGCTGTAACTGGTCATAGTACCTACAAAAATAAGTATCGGGACTGAACGCAAGCCTTTAATGATAACTTACGTTGTTAGCAAAATGGTACACCCGTTGATGTTACACAATTACCTGCCTGATTGAATTAATCAAACAAAAGTTTACACAAAATACAGAGAATAAAAGGCAAATTTACTAAAAATGAAACAAAACCGGTCAAGTGCGAGTCTAAATCGCGCACGAAGGGTTCCGTACCACCGTTCAATGGAAGCGATGGTGTGGAGTGAATAGTTTGGATTTTACACAGCAAAATATTGTTTACAAAGTTGTTGGTGCGGTTACTTTCACAATCCATGTACGTAACCAGGTGCATCCATAAGTTTGTATGTGGTATTGAAAGAATTGTTGTATGGGAGCCCCCTTAAATATTTCTTTTATCCTGTTTTTTAGTATTTGTTGTTATAGCGGCAACATAAATACATAATCTGTGAAAATTTCAACTCTCTAGCTAGCTAGGTTCTTGAGATACAGCCTGGTGACAGACGGACGGACGGACAGCGGAGTCTTAGTAATAGGGTCCCGTTTGGAACCCTTCGGGTACGGAACCCTAAAAAGGATTATAAACATGAACCAATTTGTTATTAGGAAACAACATAATTATCATATGACGCATTCCCGGAAGTAAATCATAATTAAACATTCCATTCACATGGAACAGCAATAAATGGAACACCCATAAAGTAGAACTGAATGTACCTTTACTTAACACAAGTCGTACCAGGTCTCAAATTTCTATGGTAATTTAAAACAAAACAAAAGACAGCATGTCAGTTACAAAATTGACCATGTAAAAGAAAGACCACACCAGAGGGACCATTTAAAAAGTTAAACCATAAACTATTGATATTAATAACGCGATATTACCATACCAACTAAATCTGTTCTCAGATTACACTGAATATTTAAGTTTGCTTTATGAAATATGAATGGGATTTCTTCAGTATGGATATGAATTATGTATAGCCAAAAAAATAAGATATACATAGATCAATAAGGTTTTTCTATGGAGAAGTGGCCTAAGTTTATCTAGTTTAGAAGTAAATATTTACCACTCCTCAATAGAATAGCTTTTTGACTTTTTTACTGTAACTTAACATAACATAGCGTCACTTATCCAATATGAAGTGGCCGGGCACAGTGTGCCCATATTTAGCCAGTTATTTAATACTCCATTTTGCGTGACAGGGGGCTATCCCATCGTCGCAGGGATGGAGGCTTAAGGTTTCCATGCGATGTCTTCCATCACCGTTAAAACGTCCATATGATCTGTTTAACAGAGATTTCTTAAATCCTACCGTTTTATTATTCTACGCATCGATATAAATACTAAGGATAGGCCTTCCCGTACTCAATTTCTTACCATTTTGAGGCTAAGAAAAATAGCGCCCCTGTCGGAATTCGTCGGAACCAAGACAGTACGAAAAATTGTAACGGCGTCACGTTCGGTCACGTTCCGAATTGTGGTGTATAGACACAATATTAGGAAAGTTGATCTACGGATAACTCTCAAATACCCGTTGACTTTTAATCGGTGATTAGGAGTAGAAATAAAATATATCTAGCTAAAATTTTACTTAAGGGGCGAGGTCTCACGCAATTACCTCATGTTTAATATATAAAAAGTTGAAACATAATTAAATAGGCATATAAATTTTTGTCTTTGCCGTTAAAGTATGAAAGAGGATGTAAGCTCACAGATACACAATAGTAGCGTGACTTGGAATTTAAGATCTTGATTTTGATTTATAAGTAATAAAATACCTAATCATAGAAAAAGTTATGAAAATTGGTACCTGATATCACTGATTAAGTCATCGTGTATAAAATAGAGTATTTAGCAATACATTACACGCGTAACATAGCGTCACGCCTTTTCCCATACGGGCTGGCAGAGGCACAACTGTGCCGGTCTGTGCCCACTTAGCTAGTGATTTAACACTCCATCTTGCGTGTCAGGGTGCAAGCCCATCGCCGCAGCTAATGTAATGAAGCCGGAGTAATGAAGATTTCCTCACGATGTTTTCCATCACCGTTAGGACATCCGGTTAGATTATTTATCCTTATATTATTCTGTTGCGTCGCGCGTCGCTACAAAGTTACGTCAGTCGAATGGTAGATTTTCGTTTGAGGATTTTTTCGAGAACAATATTTTAAAGATAATCAATTTAAAGCCAATAGTAATTGAAAATATAATACTTACTTGTGATACGACACTCCCTGTTTTTGTGTTTTGCGATTTGGGTATGATTTACACCTTTTTACGTCGCAGGTCACCATTTTTGTTTTTGCTGCCGATATGTCAATCGGCTGTCATCGTCCAAGCGCGACTGATTGCAAACAGTCCAATTTTCCCGATTTTGTACTGTTTTTGTAGCGACACTTTCAAGCGCTCCGTGCGCTGTCCCTACTATTCAAGTCTGTGATTCTACGATCAATTGTTGCGGCGATAGTTCCCCACATCTGCAGGGCATACTTGGATTCCACCGCACTTTCCCTGAGTAGTGACAACGAGCTACAAATCAACGCTAAGAATACATGGTTCGCGAAATAGGAGCTGACCAAATCAGTGAATTATTTATCATTAGAACGCCATTCATTAAAAATTCAAATGGGTGCTTGTTTAAAAGTATAACCCCAAAATACTCAAGACTAGTCTTTAGCCAGATCAGGGGTCAATGAGAACCCGACCTTGCACTAAATCAGAATTACATCTCATTATACAATTCACTATACACATTATGTTAGTACCAAGATATTTTCCCACCAATGTATATTGTCTTGGGTTAACAATACCGCTGTTTTTGATATGCTGTTGTCGCGTTACCTTGGCGACACAGAGGCGATACTACGATTGTTTTTAAAGACAAGGGTGATTTGATGAAAGGAGGTTGCAGTTAATAGGTTATGTTAGGTTATGCAATAATTAGTTATCTTGAAAAAACGGATGATTTCGTGAGGAATATTCATATCATATAGCTAGCCCCGTGTAACGCAAAATGGAGTACTGAATTACTGGCTAAATAAACATAAACATTTACATACAGGCACACAAATTGCTTTTGGCCCCACACTAGAATTATCTGTGTCGTGAGAACCAGAAACAGCGACGTCACAGACATATAAACATCCAAGAACTGGGGGTTTTTTGTTTCTTTACCCCAGCCGGGGATCGAACCCGGAACCTCTCGCATGGTAGGCACAGCCGGAACCGCTGCGCCACAGAGGTCTTCAAATGTGGGTGCTACTGTGCCTTTACCACCTTGTATGGGAAAAGGCGTGACGTTATGTTTTTTTTGTTTATTAGAATTTTGTAGTGTAATATTATATACAATTTACCATTAAGTTTTGTAGTTTAATACTTAAGAATAAGAATAAGACAATAAATAACAATTGTTTATTTAATGGGTTAATTATGCTAGTATTTAACAAAAACACATTATAATATAGACATTAAAAGCTACAAATATCAAATTAACTGTGGCCCCCTCACTAGGCAGAGGCTGTCTCGTGGTTACCGTAATATGGACACTGATGAGAGTTTAGCTAAGTACAGTGTTTACATATAAATATAACGATTTTTTGTTGTTATTTATCATCGGTAATACAATACAATTGCGAAAAGGGAAAAGTGGGTATAGTAACCCAAATATTAGCTAAAGAAATAAAACATGTGCAAAGTAGTTTTTAAATTTAAACTTAAAGTACTACAACATTGATATGTAGGACATACTGCCACATAACATACAAGTTGTAGCTGCACTATTGCAGCACACCTACCACCAACTCAAAGGCATCATAAGTGAGGGATGGAAGCCATTTTTGACATCTTATTTAACTTCAAAAGTACTGCAATTTCTAAAATCACAAAAACTATTGACCATGTTATATATGTAAGGGTGGATAAAATCTGAGAATCTTTGCGCAAAGGTAGTCTTGACAGGGTTAATTGGGATCTTTTAGAGTCATTTCATTAAAAGTTTGAGATCGAAAATATTTTTCTGTGCAAGAAAAACAGACCTCAGAACAAATAGCTGTTGGACGCTGAGAATTTCAGTTTCACTGTGTATTAGATCTGTGGGGTATATTTTAACAGGATAATGGTCTTTTGATTTTACTATAAGCGTCTGATCTTGTTATCTTTCGGTCTATCAAATTTTATTACAAGCATGTATTTTAAGTTTTTCCGACCAAACATCAAGGTAACTTATACAGATATGCTTTGATTTAGTAAGGTTAAAATGAATTCAGAGAATCCTATTCCCTGGGAATCGCTTCTCATAATGTATCATTAATTGTAATAAATGCTACCACTGAAATGGGGTTAAGAATTGAGATATTTCAAGCAATCACTCAAACCATGTGCAAATATTAATTGGTTATTCCTTTTCCTGAACTTAGCAATGACATCATTGCCCGTTCCTGCAGTAGGGATATTTCCAACCTAATGAAAAATACCGAAACATCTTATATGGGTCACGTTGGCATCCATTGGGTAAGGAACTCTTATGAACAGATAAGTACAGTTATTTACCCAGAGGCTAGAATCTAGATCAATGGAGACTTTAAGAACTTTTAATTAAATCAACACATTCAATTAAACTAAATTCGTTGTATCAAAAGTGCATCTTCAAACATCCGACCCAACCAAAGTTCATTCAAATCAACATTCCTTTTTTATCTTTATCTCCGCTTGTATATAATTTTAATTACCAGCTGGGTACAGATTTACCACGGTTTTATACTATTAAATGTCATGTCAAGGTTTCCTTAATTAATGTAGGCCACTGTAAAATATTACGTCATTTTAGTGGGTTTTTGTGATAATATTTATTACGGGTGGGAATTCGAATATATAGAGTTTCTAGTTACAGAAAAGTATGCAAGTATTTGACTGTGGCAAAGTAACACGAAATCTGCCTACTTCGACGTAAACAGACCCATTTCCCTTCCAAGTTTTAACAATTAGACCTGTATTATGGTATTATATGTAAGTATCGGGCTACAAAAAAATAAAGTGGAACCTAATGAGTGACTTTGACGTAGGTCCTTTCGATTTTGTTATGTTTAAAAAGTTTCTAGCGTTAGCGTTTTAATTAAACGCATGCATAATTTAACAGTTTTTTTTGCACCAAGAAGATCAGCTCTAAGTATATGATCTTACTCTGATTACCTACCTTCATAAGTCATGTATGCGGTCCAGCTGTACAAAAATAACCTGAAGCGCCGAATGACAGCTCTCAATAAATCAGCGTAGAGGTCAAGCGAGCTGCAAATCTTCGTTTGAGCAAAAAATCGTGCAAAACATGTTAAGAGCTGCTCGTAACATCCGACATAGATGACCTTGCACTACATGCATGCATGACGGCGTTGTTTTATTATTATGGTCTTTACATACTGCAGCTACGGTTATCTTGCCGATGGTGTCCTACTGTTGTAGTGGTGAGTAAAGGAGAGATTTCCTTTCGAGTTCCTGTATTACACCAAGCGTTGGCACCTCGTCAAATATGACATTCTCAGCAGTCATGTCCTCAGTCAGTTCACAGTAACTTCTTGTTCTTACTTAACTTTCTTGTGCTATTTCTGCAATTGATTTTAACATGTGCTTAATTTGTCACAAACTCTCATCTTACTATGGCAGACTTATTTGACAATGTGCTTCTTCTTAATTTAGAGGTATTTAATCTCAGCCTACTTCTTATATATGATTGTAAGCACTGTTAGTTTATAAACTATCGTGTGAGATTATAAACCATCGATAAATTGTGAAGGAGACCGCAAGGTTCAAAATATATGTTTCTTTTGTTCTTACATGTCAACCTAACAGATACCTTAATTCACCGCTTCGCTCTGGTGTTTCGCTTGCAATTCTAGTTTCTACCAGTCCACAGTTCAGCGGTTAGATAATAAATTAACGAAATTCAATAGGTCATATTGTAATCAGTAGTATAGATACAAATTTATCGACATTTTACAATCTCGCAAGAAAAATTTCGTGAGTTTATAAAAAGTAAATGTGTTCACAATCTTGAGTGACTTAATAAATAAAATAATAAATGTGGCCCATTAGTGTCTCCACCGAGGAGCACAAGCCTTTGCCCGGATACGAGTAAGATCAAGCCATACTCCACAACGCTGGCTAAGTGTGGGTTGATTGAGGGCTACGTAGCTATAGTATCCGGGACCTACAGCTTAATGTATCACCCGAAACACAGAACGTCCGATAATGAACTTCACATAAATTTGTAATCACATTGGTACATGGTCAGGATTCGTACCTGCATCTCCTGTGTGAGAAGCAAGCGCGAAACCCTTTAGACCACGGAGCTCTACCTCGGAGTGACATATATATTGACAAATAGATATACATGCCTGCTAAAAAAACTTGTAGCATGAATAATCGCGTTAATATGTACAATGTCTTTAGCAGCAGTGTAACTATAACAATTGTCGTTCATGGGAATACCTTCGCACAGAGGTGGTACTTTCAAGTAATTGTATAAACAAGCTGTGATGGACATTATTGTATTGTTTGTGTAGTTTGTTGTTGTTCTGATATGTTAAGATTTGTTTATCTACACACGTATAATAAACCCTCTTTACTGCGTCAAAAACCGCACGTTACAACCAGCATAATGATAAACTTCTTGGTAAAAACTCATTTCTTATCTGAATATTGATAAATTATGACCATAATGTACCGAAATTTGTCATATTATGACATTCAAATTTCTAACGCCGACGCCCGCCTGCGTGCCGCCCCTAGTTTGTCTGTGAAGTTGTTACTTCTGAACTAGCTAAACAACTGCAGAGCAATGATCAATGCCGGTCGAACATGCGGTTCCTGAACACATCAAAGAGAGCTTATGATATGTGTGTAGATAAACTAGTATATGTAACTGTACATAATTAGGCATTAAAACTCTAGAGAGATATTATTATGAAACTAGCCATCAGCTCATTTCATAAACCCACTCTCGAGTGTTAATGCCCTCCATTATGTAGCAGTCACATAAACTACTATTATCTACACAATCAAAATCAATTTTAATAATTATAATAATTAACTTTGGACACTATTTACAAAGTCAAAGTCAAAGTCAAAGTACTTTATTACTGTAGATATTTACATATACTTAGCAAACGTCATTTTTTGCCTCTTCTCTACATTGGACCACTGTGGGAGAAGAAGGGCGTAGAAACTCCCACAGATTGATTTTTAGATCTCTTTTAAAAATAGGTTATGCTTAACTAATACAATTACGATTTTTTTATTTAATAAGCAGGCAATAATAAATAATTACAAAATTATTAACAGCGAGGTCTGTTTTGAACTAAATTAACCCCATACAGTCTTGTCATTTAAGTAATCTCGAACATTGTAATATCCCTTTTTCGACAAAGTCGCTTTAACATGCTTTTTGAATTAATTTAAATACACACATAGATCTAGCCCCAAACTATACGATTCCCTGTATCTTGGGTACTAGACAACGATACACGTAATTTTAGAGATAAATATTAAACTTAAGATAGATAAACAACCAAGACAATCAAACAAATATTTGCCCCCACCGGGTCTCGAACCCGGGATCCTTGGATTCGTAGGCAGCATCACTGCCGACTCGGCCATTCGGGTTGCCTGAAATTATTATAGTACGTGTAAAATTTAATTAAATTTAAATGCAGGCGGGTCCAACTAAATCTAATGCAGTGGGTTCCGCTTGCATATAAATTTTATTTAATTTAACACTGTACTATAATAATTTAAACGAATCTCAATAATTACGTTCAGTCTTATCTTTAGTTTTGTGCTTTTTAGTGTATCGAAGCCGCGTTTTTTAGTTTTTTAATTACATCTTTTTTAGGTCTGTAATAAATAATATCTTGATCTAATCATAATGCTGACCTGATAGGTAAAGAGCATGACGAATGACATTGCAATAGTACATTATGTAGATATGTATTACTTTTTTTTTCATCCGTCCCTGTTTGATTTGTGGTTTGTTAATTAAAATACAGATCTGTTTTGTTTTATCTACAATAAAATAATTACATATGTTTATTAATTAGTTATTTTACTCACAAGGTATCTTAAGTACAAGAACCGTACTAAGTTGCCTGAACACGAATCATTATATAACAAAGTTAGAGGAAGTTTTGTTGAGTTCAGTTTTATTACTCTTCACTTGTAAATTATATTTATGAGGATGTGAAATACGGAACAAAATATTCTTACATTATGATTCTTACCTGTTAAACGAACACATTCAGAATATAGCAAAGCAAGTAGTTTTGTAGAATAAATCGAGAAAAATTATTATTTGAATTAACGTCAAGAAATTAAATTGAAACTCTTTAATCAATTATCTTTGTTTAGAACAATCTAAACATATACGATTTTTATTTATTGTAATAACGAAAATAGTAGTTTTAATTTATTTTTAGTATATAAGCTTGCAACACTTTTCTGGTGCTATTTTGACTTTTTGTTGTGGCAACATTCTTCCTTCTTCTTCTGATTGCTAAATGGAACGGCTGCGTGCTCCGACTGTATTTTTATATTTTTATTAAACTCTATAAGTTTTCATTATCCCACGCATTTTATTTCGTACAATCTTTAACCAGCTGATGCCCGCAACTGTATCTGCGTGTTCCTTGGAAGTAGCATTTACCGAGATCACGTTACCCTCCTTCCGGTGCAGTCGGATAAAAAGGATCCTATATGTTAATCTACCTTATAAACTATCTCTGTGCTAGATTTCATTCAAACCCGTTCAGCTGTTTTAGCGTGATTGAGGCATGAACACACAAACATCTAGACATTCAAACATCCAAGCATCTAAACATGTTCTTTTATTTTGGAAAATCTTCATCAGCAGTAATCGGTGATCAAAGGAATTACCACAGAAGAATAAAAAGTTATTCCAAGTAACAAACCCACTAGTAACATGACAGAGTTATTGACATGATTGATATTGACAACTATCGTCAATTCATGAAAATTGTCCATATAACCTTTCAAAACAAATGTAACCTTCTAAGTCGCATTACGGTAAATTGAAAATTCTTGCGTGGCAATTCACTACAGTATAATGTTTACAGGCCCTTACTGTTGCAATACTTATTATAACTTTTGTTACCCAAAGACATGGAAATATGTAAGCTCGAACGGAACAGCAAATGTATTTTACTTCTCTTGTCCACTAAACTACAAGCATTAAATAGAAAATGATATTAACCCGGTGCGACTTGTGCGAAGGTTGCCAAGTAATCCGTTTTACCTGAAATTTGCTGATTTTTTGTTTATCAGTTTTTGCATTAAAAACTCGTGATTTCAATATTCTATAATTTATTTAGGTCCCATCTTTTGGTAATAAGTAGTATTCGCACTTGAGTATCAAATTAAATATGTAGTAGCCCCCTAATATTCGAATTATACAAGATATCGTGAACCATCAGGATAGCTAACATTGGTTCCGGGTGAATACTACATTGTTTTTAGGTAAACCCTTATACGATATCTCTATTTTCGTACCATATCCGGGCTTTTTCAAACCTCACATGGAAACCCAGTACCAGGCCTTCTTCTTCTAAGAGAGGGGCGCGTTAAACATAACGCTCGGGCAGTAAATAAGTTTACTGCCCTAACGTTATGAGCGCTGCACGCCTTTCCACGTCTCGGTGAGATGTCAGGGATACCACTGAGAGTACTGCCTTCGGTGAAGTAATGCATATCTAGTACACAAAAACATGAACATAAACATTCACATACAGGCACATACACTGCTTCTGGTCCCACACTAGGATACCCTGTATTTAAAAATCCCTCGCCAGCTCGGATCCGTAACCGTTAGAAACAGGTCTACATACTGGTGAAATACTACCAATATACATGCCTAGCCGGCATAAACTCGGCTGGGCACAGCACTCTCACCGGTATATTAGTCACGATCAAGAAATTACGAAAATCTTCCTGAAAAGGACAGTAAGAAACCGAATAGTATGCAGCCAGGCTCTGCTAAGTCGAAAGCGTCCGAGCCCACGTTTATCTGAATACTTATGCGTGTGATAATTTTCCGAAATCCTTACTTTCTGGAGTTGCTGGCTGCTCTCTTCTGGAGTTGCTGGCTGCTCTCTTTTATAGGTGTTCTGACAAAAGGCACTAAGTTTTTTGCCCTCCCGGTCAGACTGTAAACGTAACAGTGCAACTATAATAGTAAATTTATTATCTATGCATGCAAAAATGGTACACCTGAAAACTCGTCGAGGTAAACCTTTATTGGTTTTGTGTCAAAATTAATTCCTTCAAGATTTTATTTTTTTTATGATCCTAATTATTATGTTCATAACGCATTTTGTCCCGATATTATAGTTGACTTGACGATTCTATTAAATATCAATTTTTTCAATACCTTTACTTTCCTATGGTTTTCTTTTTATAATATACTAGCGGACACAACAGACGTTGTTCTGCCGGGCTGATTTGTGAATCTTAACCATCCAGGGCGCCACCCAAACGCATACAAAAAAACATTCAAATCGGTCCAGCCGTTTAGGAGGAGCTCTGTGACATACACACGTACAGTAGAATTATATATATATAAATATAGGTATTTGTAGATGATTTCGTTTGATTGTTGATGACTGCATTGGTGTTTAATCTGATTGTATGATATCTACTTTCACATTTCGAACTTTTTAAAGATGTTTCAGGTTTCTGTAGAGCCTGAAGTGCTGTTGAGTGTGCCTGATAAAGCAGGCAATGAGATGCTGTCGACTGTACCTGAGCAGGCTGCAGAGTTTTTAGGCAAACATGGAAGAGGTCCTTAACTTCACCCACGAAGGTGAAACTTGCGGTACTAAAAGCAGCTATAACCTTTACAGAAATCTAAATAAGTTTTATAAAGAAATCCTCCCACAGATTTTTTAAAATAACATAAAAACATGAAACAAAGAATTAGGCTCACAAACTAGACGGCGGAGTAAATCTCGGGCTAAAGTTATTCTAAGATTTACATCAATTAACCCGATTTTCATCTGACTCAAACAAGACAGGAGACCTCAGGCTCACTTGTTCTACAGAGATAAATAAAATATCGCTACACCATTTCCTATACAGGGGCAGGCCTGAACGGAGATGGCGAGATGACCTTGACAAGTTTCTGCCACGGTGGCCGGAGGTGGGGCAGTCCAGGACCGTCTGGACTCCAAGCAGTGGGACACCAGACATGGCGGGACTATCATGCGGCACCAGGTTGACCACCAGGCAAGGTGCAGTGGGACACCAGACATGGCGGGACTATCATGCGGCACCAGGTTGACCACCAGGCAAGGTGCAGTGGGACACCAGACATGGCGGGACTATCATGCGGCACCAGGTTGACCACCAGGCAAGGTGCAGTGGGACACCAGACATGGCGGGACTATCATGCGGCACCAGGTTGACCACCAGGCAAGGTGCAGTGGGACACCAGACATGGCGGGACTATCATGCGGCACCAGGTTGACCACCAGGCAAGGTGCAGTGGGACACCAGACATGGCGGGACTATCATGCGGCACCAGGTTAACCACCAGGCAAGGTGCAGTGCGGTGGGACACCAGACATGGCGGGACTATCATGCGGCACCAGGTTGACCACCAGGCAAGGTGCAGTGCGGTGGGGTGTTTGTTATACCCGTGTGATGTGTGCCTTCCACATTCTTGAATATTGTTTGTTTATTGTTTGTTTTTCTAATTATTATTTTAATACTTGTAATTATTTTTAATTTTGAAATTTTATATTGGACATAGTCTGGAAAAAATTATAATAAAAATAATAATAAAACTACATAAAAAATACATATTGGGTGGCGGAAGAACAGTTGTGCCCATGTTCAGCAACGTACTATAACTAGTGGTTCTGTGAGAACTGTAGACCTCGCTTCAATATCAAAAATTTAAATACGTCCATATATATCGCTACTGCAAACTTCCCCCCCTTTTGCCTCTCCAATCCCCTCTTTTGGATTTCATCTTGTGTAGAATGAAGTCCTTAGTGCCTCTTAAACTTGATTGAAATCCGTCGACAAATAACGCTACTGCAAACTTAAACCTACAACTAAAAAAAAAACTTGTGTACAATTTTTCATCAAAACGCGACCTGTTGGCAAGAACAGATGGACCAAAAGCATTTTTGGCCAAACTCGAAACTGGACGTTTCGCTTGCTCGGTCAATAATGAATCCAGTACTCAGGGATGGCGTGACAGGGAGCCTAAATAAAGTACCGCTTAAATGTCATTTCTCAAGCGAGAGATAGTGACACCATGACTTTGAGTGTTCATCAAACTTTGAGTTGTCGTTGTGCATCTGGGCATGATCGAGCGTAATAGCTGGCACAAACATGAACGCCCAAATCATGAAAAGATCAACTTTTTATTGATCGTTCTCACAGTTTAAATGCGCACGAATCAACGCACAACTCCGTCTATGTCAAATTGATAAATAAACAGCTTGCAATTCTAAACGAAATCTTTGGTAATCCTTTATAACTGCTGCAGCAGTTTTCAACCTAGTCAAGATGGCACAATAAAAATTGAAATGATAGGCTGTTAGATGAAAAAACGTCGAAACTTAATCATAAATTGATATAAACAGAAACGAATCCGTAGCGGCTAATTTTAAACGATGTTTATATTTAACAACATTTTATAGATACAAAAATTAAATCTATAGGAATATTCGACTGCATTCTTAAATTTTTCTTTGCTCATAACAAATACAGAGAAAAATAAAATCCTGTATAAAACTTATGTGCAGTGCTGGTCGGACAATGTTATAAAGTTTTAAGCTTGACTGGGTTGGAAAAGATCGAAGTCATATTTGTATTTGTCTATTACAATTTAAATAACTACCTATTCAAACCAGCCCAGCTAATTCAGATATAAGTTTCAGTTTCAGTTCATTTATTCATAATTGTCAATTACAGGTCATATTACATATTCAAAACAATTTAATTTGAATTAAATTATACGTTATAATTATAATTAACATTAATAATAAAAAAAATATTACATCCAAGGTGTTGCATAGGTACAATATTCAGTATAATATATACAAAACCTGAGAATACTGAATGGTTGAGAAGCACTGAACTATTGGATCAAAATGATGGATCGGCGCAAGCGCATTCGCGAACGCCCGAAACTAAACGGATTATATACAAAAAGGTTTTTTTAAATGAAATGTCACAATGTCAATGTGGTGATCCGATGTGAAGCTGATACGATTATGATCGTTTGTTTTATACTGAACCCCCCTTGCTAATTGAATGCGTGATGATGAAGATTTATATTGTAACAGGAGGATGAATAATTCCTGATTGGTCATGCTAGTTTCAGACCATATACATTACAAAATACAAATACAAAACCATATACATTAACAAATGAAATTAAAATAAACAATAAAATGGTCTGCAAACGGAATATTATAAAATGTATATTTCCCTGATTTCTGCTTTTTCATTTGCTCCGTGCTCCGTGGTCTAATGGGTTTCACGCTTGCTTCTCGCACAGGAGATGCAGGTTCGATTCCTGACCATGTACCAATGAGATAATTAATTTATCTTGAGTACATTATACAGACGTCCTAACGGTGATGGAAAATACCGTGAGGAAACCTTCATTAATCCATAGCTGCGGCGAAGGGCTAGCCCCGTGTCACGCAAAATGGAGTATTGAATAACTGGCTCATAGTGGGCACAATTGTGCCTCCACCAACCCGTATGGGAAAAAGGCGTGACGCTATCTGTATCCCCATAATACAATAAAGACGTAACATTGCATAAAGTGCTGTACCCAGGTAACTATGGAATATGTTTCGGGAAAACAACCATTATAATCGAATCCCACGAGATCGTCAACACAAAAGCAGATCGCCAGACATCGTTACGACGCAGTGTAGTAATTATCAACACACAAAGATGCAGTACTCAATCATGATAACATAATTAATTGACGTGCGCTCAAAGCTGGCCGGTCATGGAACAAATTAGTTGCGGCTACCTGAGGTGGCTACTGAAATGTATTGCTATGCACGTATGGATTAGGCTACCTGTACGCCTAGGGTACGTTTGCATGTACTTTTATGCTTTAAAAACGTGAACTCAAGTAAATAATAAATAATACCTTGCACTCTATTTACACACATTGATCTAGCCCCAAACTAGGATTCCCTGTATCTTGGGTACTAGACAACGATACACATACTTATATAGATAAATAGTATACTTAGATAGATATACAACCATGACTAGGGTACAATCATCCGTTCTCACCAAACAAATATTTGCCCCTTCCGGGACTCGAACCCGAGACCCTTGGCTTCGTAGGCAGGGTCAACTATTCAAGTTAGGTAATTCAGATAAATCAGGGGCTCACTGTGCGGCGACTGATTCTCACGGGTTATTATAAGAGAACAATTAAAATGATCAAAGAAATATTTTTTTCTTACCCAAAATGGGTATATGATCACCAAAAGTTGCAGAAAATATCAGGGTAAAATACTGCGGTAGCTTAGGTGAAGGGTAAAGGGTGAGCGAAGCGTTGGTGATCATTTACTAATTCTGGCAGTCATTTCGAATTTATTAATAGAAAATTTTCGAATTTTTTGGTTATCGTTTAAACACAAGCCTTATCAAAATAAAGCTTGTTTTAAGGTTAGACTAAATAAATAGTACTTGTAGCAGTAAGTTTAAAAAAATACAAAAACTTTTATTTCACTTTAAAGTACCGAAATACTTATACAGTGCATAATAAATTCTCATATTTACAAAAGGACTGTATTTTTAAATAAATCAATATAAATAATACTTAATTTGTGGTATCTTTATGGCGCGGTCCTCTTCTTTAAGTATGTATGGTGGAACATGAGATTACAGCGGGTTGAAAAGATGTATATAGTATCTTATTCTAATTCTACTTCTTCTAATTCTAATCATCTAGTTATCTCGAACTTTCTATTGGTAATTAAAATCATCTTGAGCCTTTGCATATCCATAGCAGCGGTGAAGTCTCTGCTTTTGGGAAAATTCGTGACGCTGCGATGATATACGACTTATTTCATTTAATATTAGGCCTCCTTCTCAGTGGACTAACACTGAAAGAAATCCACTGTCCCCGGTACCCACATCTGAACGAGCACATTTGAAACGAACGAGATTATTGGCTTTCAAGATGGCCGCCATTCATCGCGTATTTACTTTAACTTTCAATATGTTTCTATGACGATTCAATTTTCGGACCGCGGCCTCCACAAAGGGCGGAAGAAAAGCAGACCAAATCGACTCACCAATTTATCTTGGCCTCCGCGGTTTGGTACAGATTGGAGTTATCTAGCGGTTGCTGTATTGAGCTGATTAAGGCAGGGGATCGACAAAAAATGGATAGGTGCTATTGTTGGATATATCAGCGCCTGATTCGATATTGATTTAAACCAATTAGTGATGCTCACGCGCAATCCTTTTATGAGATTAGTCTATTTATGTAGGGTTTGTTCGTTTTTTGTTTCCGTTTATTTCGTATTGAGAAGTATTTGTGATGAAATAATTTGCTTATCCATGCGGTTTCTAGCGGTAAAAATCTATGTGTATTTTTAACTAGGTATTTGTTACTTTGACAATACTGTGTCATCTAACCAGCTAACTAAGTTGTACCATATTAATTTGCCGATCACGCCCGGTTTTCGCTAATCAGCGTTTTTAAATGGCGTGATCTAAATCAGTGTCTAAGCACAAATATAAAAAATACTATATATAGGATGGCATTTAAGCGGAAATTTATTTGAGCAGCAGTGGGTGCATAAATCCGGTTTGTCATAAACATATAAAACAAAAAAATATAATCGTATTCAACTACATCACACGAAAATATAGATGACAGCCAAAAAATAAAAACAAACAAAAACATTTGCATCAACCACAATAGCCAGTTTCAAGTCAGTTAGTTGCACACTGATACGATCAGTCTGTCTGTCCGTCCGTTTCTTTGTTCCACTGCACTATGAGAACAATTATGTCTGTTGATTATTTTATTTTATTGCATTGTGGTGAGTGAGGATAAAATGCAAAGTTGTATTCTTATCAAAAAGGGGGCTACACTAGTTGTTGACAAATCGCTTAATTTATTACGACAGCTACAATTTCACTCTAATGTTCCACAACACCTGTGAAAAAAGTAAAGCCAATATAGCGACATTCCTTTTTTAGGGTTCCGTACCTGGAGGGTGCCAAACAGGACCCTATTACTAAGCCTCCGCTGTCCGTCCCTCTGTCACCAGACTGTATCTCATGAACCGTGATAGTTAGACAGATGAAATTTTCACAGATGATGTATTTATGTTGCCGCTATAACAAAAAATACTAAAAAACAGAGTAAAATAAATATTTGAGGGGGCTCCCATACAACAATTCTTTAAATAACACATACAAACTTATGAACGTTACGTAAATGGAGTGTGAAAATAGCCGCATCAAAAACTTTGTAAACAACATTTTGCTATGTAAAATCCAAACTATTCACTCCACACCATCCCTACCATTGTACGGTGGTACGGAACCCTTCGTACGCGAGTTCGACTCGCACTTGACCGTTTTTTTTTTCATGTGGTATGACAGAAGCAAGCGCCCACATTTAGCCATTTATTAAATACTGAGCCACTGGAAGTTATTGGTTAACTCAAAGGATCTGTTTACGTGTAAAAAAATGTTAATAAATCTAGAGCACTCAATATACACGATACATGGTATAGTGTCCCTTTATTGATAAACCTATACTGTCAGGTACGTGGTTAGGTTAAGTATGCATAAGCTATGTAAGTACCGATGCTTAGACCCGCAGATGTAGTGAATAATCCTTTCCTTTCGTATTTTCTCGGAAATGTTCGTTTTTGTCTAGTACTTCACGGGCAATTTGACATTTGACATTGATAAATAAAGTATGCGATTTATTTGATACCTACACGTAATTTAATAATAACACATCGGCACCATTCGGGTGTTATCGTTGTTCCGAGTCTTGCCGATAGGAAAGGATTATTCACTACATCTTTTTGTACATATGTAGTACACTAACAAGAGAATTCCCTTCGCTAAACGCAGTCTTTTGTTCTTTGTGAACGAAAATACAACTTTATTTTTTATTAATAGCTGCCAGTTACATTTCAAATCTGCTTCACCAGCAACACAAACAACTTTGAAACCTACACCAGACGGAATAGAGGAAGCTTTCGAAGAATGTTTTGTCAAACCCTTTTTGACGTCTCAACAGCAATCGTTGACGTTTACGCTTTCAATGAAAGGATTATGTTTTTTTGAGCCACGATAATATCTTAATATCGTTATAATAAACGGGGGTAGTTTCTAATCTGTAACTGTCTGCCGTTTCTTTATTTGTTTTTTTCTTGTCTGCGGTACATTTTGCACCTTGATTTAGGGTCGGTATTCTGAGACGCATGACTAAAAAGATTTGCATTATGTATGTGTATCTGCTACAGGAAATGTCGACTGCTGGCTTCGAACACTGCGACGCAAACAATGTATACGGTGACACGAAATGCTAAAACCATTGGAACCAGATAACATACAAAATGTCGAAACTAGCGCCTTTGGTGTGATCATAGTAATCTTCTTCTTTGTAATGCGTCACACTTTTTTCCAGACGGGGTGGGAAAGGCACAGTTATCCCACATTTATCCAAGGAAGTTGAAAACTATTTGTTACTATAGACCTAATTAATTATAGGTTCCGTCTGCGACATAAAAATATTATTGACGACCTCTGTGGTGCTGTGGTCCAGGCTGTGCTTCCCAAGGGAGAGGTCCCAGGTTCGAATCCCGGCTGGGGCGAAAAACCAAAATGCCAGACCTTGGATGTTTGTTGCATGTTGGTGACGTCACTGTTTCTGGTTCCCAAGACACAGGGTATCCTAGTCTGTGGCCAGAAGCAAAGTATGTGCTTGTACGTAATTTTTATAGTTGCTAGTTGATTTCATCGATCCAGGATGTTGGTATGGAGCCAGCTAATATTCCTGCGTGACTTGAATATAGGTCGAAGAACAAAGCCTGCCAATTTGACAGTAAACAATTCAACAGCTCTCACTGACACGGTCGTAGACGTCGTATGTTATGTGAAACAGATAAACTATGAACGTGAATGCTTTACTCATAGATGTACGGCCACCCACATTGCTGATTTTGCAATTTCAGGAGCAAGGCTCTTAAAAAAATGGCAACAAGAAGTAATTTGTGCAGGGAATATCATATTCTCGTCAATTAAAATAAACCAAGAAATTAACTGAGAACGCCATGACCCATGGGGTCCCGTAGGCATAGTAATTTTGCTAGTAACATCACTTACTCCAGGTATATTATGGGAATATATCTAACGATTAGGTTAACTTCATACAAGTTCTATTTATCTCCAAGTTTACGATTCATCCGATTCCCATTTCATCGAACTATCTATCTCACAACTTTAGACTTACTTTCTTTTCAATATTCCCAAAGTACATCACGAACAAATGAACAGGCTTAACGTGGTCACAACTCAGCAAGCTACTTAAGCAATAAAATTCAAAAGGCAGAAGTCAACGGCGTCAAATCTGATGGATGGGGTTTAAAAATTGGCATTCCACAAACTTCCATATTAGACCCTTTCTTATTCTTGGCCTATTTAACGATGTGCCTTTCATGGTGGAGAAATTGAATGACATAGTGTAGTTTACTGATGATACTTCACTGGTCTTCAAAATTTAAAGACAAAAAGAAGATTTTGATGATGTTAATGGTGTATTCTCTCCAACCTTGAATTGGTTCACAGTTAATAATTTATTGTTAAACGCTGGTAAAACCAAGTTCTCACTTCCAAATGTCAGGCAAGTTGAGACCAGTTTAGTGTTAGACAGCAACACGTTTAGTAAATGATGCGAAGTTTCTTGGATTAACCATTGATAGCAAATCGCAGTGGGAATCCACATAGATAAATAAGCTGGTTGATTATGTTCTGCTGCTTACGCTGTTAGAACATCAAACACAAAACACGGATGTGGCTACATCTTAGCTAGTTTTAATAACTTTTATAGTGACATGTCCTATAGTAATCTTATTGTGGGGCAAAGCAGCAAATATTGAAAATATTATATTTTTACAGAAAATAACTATTCCAGCAATTTATTATTTAAAACGTACAGACTCATTAAGAGAGCTTTTTAAAGAAATTTACATACTAACTACAGTTAGTCAATTTATTTTCTAAATATAATGTATGTACGCAAGAACCTAACAACTTTTAATTTGTTAGGTTCTTGCGTACATACATTATATAGAACCTAACAAATTCAGCGATAGCTGTAATGTTAACCTAAGAAATAATTTCAGACTAGTGGGACCCCGGCTTAGCCCCGCGAAGGTTAACAAATCTTTTAAGGGTCAGTGCATTCTCTACTTGAACAAGATACCTCTGGAGATTTTGAAATTGCTCTTAGAACAATTTAAAAACCATGTAAAAGCTACTTTTGTCAAAAAAAGTCATATTAGAATGTTCAAGATTACTTAAATGACGGGATTGTTAATCTAACTCCACACCGAACTTGCTGTTAATAACTGAGTAATTATTTATTCCTGCTAATTAAGTATATTCATTAATATTGTAATATTTGTATTAGTTCAACACTAGCAATTTATAAAAGAGATCTAAAAATCAATCTATGGGAGTTTCTTCGCCGTAGAAAAAAGGCGAAAAAATGCTTGCTAAGTATATGTAAATATCTACAGAATAAATAAATTCGAACTTTGAACTATGCCTTTCCAGCCCGCATGGGAAAAGGCGTGACGCTAAGCTTCTTTATCACAAACAATCGTATACGACATCAACCAGAATAGCAGCCCAGAAACAGCACCGTCTCCGTATTTATGCAACAACACGAGTCTCTTTATGCGCAGGCGCAGATACAGATCTCATGAGCGGCTCTTCCAGTCAACTTGAACCCAACACTCCCCTAACGGTTCCTGTTTTATGATGAGCTCTTTAGACCACCTTTTGTGATTTGAACCTTGATTTTCTACATCTTGATGGTGACGTTCAAATGTACACTTCGTGCATTGCTGTACGCCAGACCAGACGGTGAACAATAGTGAGCGTCAAAATATTTTTATAGATTTCCGTAGCTGAAGGGTGCCGAACGGGATCCTATTACTAAGCCTTTGCTGTCCGTCGGTCCGTCTGTCCGTCCGTCCCTCAGCGGGATCTATCTAATGAACCGAAATAGGTAAATAGTTGAAATGTTCACAGAATTTGTATTTCTGTTGCTGCTCCAGCACCAAATAATGAACTATACGAGATTTTAGAATTAATTTTAGTAAATTAATTAAAGGGGTTCTCCATACAAGAGAAGTGTTTTAAGGTTAAATTGGTAGAGGGGAAGAGAGGCCTTTGCCCAGCGGTGGGAAGGTCTTCACCTTGGCTATTATAATTATTATTATTATTATTATTTGGGGTATAGATTGGTATTGGTTGACTGAGCTGTTTCCGATGTGTGCAAAATAAAAACTCAAGTGTGAGTTGTACTTACGCACGAAGGGTTTCTACCACCGTACAATGGTATGGATGGTGTGGAGTGAATAGTTTGGATTTTACATAGCAAAATGTTGTTTACAAAGTTATTGGTGCGGCTGTTTTCATACTCTATCTGACCAGGTGCATTTATTAGTTTGTAGGTGATTTACAGATAAATAAAAACCTTGGCTAATTGCCAGTAGGTTTTCCTTTAGTATTTGGATTATGTTCTATATTCTGTATTTTTTTCATAGTTTTAGGCTTTGTAGTTTTAAAGATTTTTTTGATCATAACTTCTGAATTTATCACAAACTAAAAGGGAAATTATAAGTCCAGCCGCAGATTTATTTATTAGCCACGTGATCAAACTTCTCATTTTATAACTAAGCAACGGGAAAATGAGATAGCCTCTAATAAACTAATTCGTCTTTTTTACAATACCAACTCATTATTCTAAAGAAAGCATCAAGTAAAGATTAACAATTGTTTTAATTTGTCCTTCTTATTTATACATTGCCACCTTATTTACTAACTCAGCCACGGATTTTACATCTCATCACCATTTTACGTTTCACAGCTTCAACACAAGGTCCTCAAAAAAATATAATTTAAGCTCCTATAGACAATATCATTTATTATAACTTAGCATGTAAAATAATACATCATATTCTTTTGTCGTGAAAATAGCCACTGCAAGATTTGGCGCGAGTTCGCGAGACGACAGCGACCGGCCGTTTGCACCAATCAGAGAGCGCCATTCGATTCATGTACATGGCAAATTGACAAATTGAAATTAATATAGCAAATTATCAGGGCAAAACACTGCGGTAGCTTAGGTGAAGGGTAAAGGGGGTGAGCGAAGCGAAGCCCCCTTTACCCTTCGTGTTAGGTTGAACATGTAAGAACAACAATAAATTCTTAAAACATAAAGGAGTGTCAATTTGCCTTCGGCATATTACATAGCAGCGCGCGTTTGTAAACGGACGACGCCGTTTGTAAAATGCGGAATCAAACAAATTGCCTGCGACAGATCATTTTAAGTACTTATACGAAAATCTTATTTGATGTCATATAACAATTAAATCAAATCAAATTAAAATGCTAAAAAATAACCACCACGCTGAGTTTTATTGAGTGGCTTACATAGAAGATAACTAGTGGCTAAGATAGTATCACTCAGACGCTCGTTAATTGTGGCTGAATTTAGAAGGCAATGTAGATTTTTAGAGGCGAATAATGCTATTAAAAATAAGTCTGTTTAATTAGCACCCGTCCATAATTTACTATTTGATGACAATTTTAGCAAATCTTTGACGATCACTTAATGTAGGATGAGTTACATTTTAAACGTACCGAGTTAAAAAAATAGAAGCTAATAGTATATATTTTTTGATGTCGCATATACATATTTTAGAAGTTTACTGCTTGAATGCATGTTACAAATTTAGATGCTAAAAAATAATCAGCATGCTGAGTTGTATTTAGAGTGTCTTACTTAGAAGATAACTAGTGGCTGAGCTAGCGTCATTCAGACGCTCGTTCATTGTGGCTGACTTAGTCATTTAGAAGGCAATGTACATTTTTAGACGCGAATAATGCTATTAAAAAGAAGTCTGTTTAATTAGCACCCAAACTAAAATAAATAATATATATTTTTAAAATGTTTATTAAAACTTTTCAACGATACCCTACAGTATGATTCATTACGGTGTTTTTTTCCCCTTTTTTCATTTTACCCCTCCTTTTAGACTTGAATTATATTGCAGTTATCAGGATAAGTATTTTTGCGGAAGCATTCAAGACTCCATCTCTTGTAGTTCTTGAGAAAGTTGCCTGTGACAGACGGACGGACGGACGGACAGTCGAGTCTTCTGAGATACGGAACCCTAAAAACACAACCGTCTCGAGTTTGATTTAAGCTAATGATAAAAATATATGCAGACCATTAATGTTCCCACCGAGGAGCAACAGACCTTTACCCGGATACGAGTAATATAGAGCCATATTCCACCACGCCGGCTCAGTGTGGATTGGAGGACTTAAGACCAACGAAATGGAGCTGTTGAACACTTTCACCATTTGCATTATTGATCCTACCATCGGTATATATAGATTAAACATGCATACGCTCGAAAACCTTACCCTCCTCCTGGCGCAGTCAAAACCCAGGGAAAGAACTCTAAAGCAAACTGTGTCAAGTTTGTGTTTTTCGCGGTCCGAAAGGTCCTAGCTGCCGTCAATTAGCCCGAACATTTCGGACCGGGAAGTCCATAATTGGTGGTAAATCAAACACGCCCGGAGATCCCTCGTGAATGGAATCTCGCGATCGGAGATGCGGTGGGTTCCGCACTAAGCTGATTGTATCGCGCTAGCTGTTGGCTAGATATAGGAGGAGTAAGATGTGGATGCGGTATCTAGGACAGGATTTAAATCCAAGGCCTAGATTGAACAAGAAAAATTAGGCCTTTTCCCGTACCAGCTGGCAGAGGCACAGCGCGCCGACGTTTAGCCAATTATTCAATAGTTAATTTAATATTACAGGGGGCTAGCCCAATGTCACAGCGATGGAGTTGGCAAGTTTCCCCAAATGTTTTCCATTTATATCATTGGATGCTTGGCACAGGCTGTACATTACTTGGATTCCAGTGAAAGCCTTTACGCCTCGGTGAGGAAGTCATGGGCTACATTTATTTGTTATTATTGAACATTCTTTTTCTTTTTTTCACTAAGTTTTTGTCCACTTTTAGACCTATGACTCTCCATATCGCACCGGCTGTAGCATACCGCCTCCAAGCCACCTCACCTCCACATCCTGCGCGTACTCAAGGAATTTAACGCCAAATCCTCACCGGCGCGGGCGCACTGTAATTGCGGCTTATCTGCGGCACATTGTTCGTGGCAAGCGGCACAAGGCTGTGCGACCGTTGACATATGAAGGAAAAAACTATAGTCTGTTCTAGCCTGGGCTTAGGTATATGCGTCTCTTTCCATCGGACTGGGACTGAAGCAAGGGGTCGAAAATAATGTAGGATAATAATTTATAACGTTATAAGGTGGTAAACTCCAAACTTCAAACTTATTTTTTTTTATTCAAATAGATTCTTACGAACACTTTTAAAAGTCATTTGCCGCTTCGGAAAGGGTTATGGCAGCGGAGAAGAAGCGGCGCAGGAAACTAGTACACTGCAACACGGCCCACTTTTCTTTTCCGTTTTTTTTTTTTTTTTTTAAATAGCTCTTGTGTTATAATCGTTTGCGTGGTTCTTGTGCTGCGCTGGAAAATCAGAGCTCCATACCTCTTTTTCATTAATTTAATCATCTAACCTATAATATGCTTTATCTATACATGTATCATAAACCCTCTTTACTGCGTTCAAAAACCGCACGTTACGATCAGCATTATGTTAAACTACTTGGTAAAAACTCGTTTGGTATCTGGAAAACTACACATAATGGTCATTATGTGTAGTTTTTCTACATATAATGACATTCAAATTTCGAACGCCGACGCCCACCCGCGTGCCGTCCCTAGTTTGTCTATGAAGTTGGTACTGACATTCAAATTTCGAACGCCGACGCCCGTCTGCGAGAAGTTGGTACTACAGAACAAGTTAAACAATTGCAGAGCCACAATGCCGGTCAAACATGCGGTTCCTGAACACATCAAAGAGAGCTTATGATATGTGTGTAGATAAACTAGTGTATGTAACTGTACATAATTAGGTATTAAAACTCTCGAGTGATATTATTAAGAAACTCGCCTTCGGCTCGTTTCATAAACCCACTCTCGAGTTTTAGTGCCCTCCATTATGCAGCAGTCACATAAACTACTATTATAACATAATGTTTTTTTAACAATGCATTTAAATTTCTTCTCTGACAAATTAAATATCTCTTCCGGTAGCATTGTATATAGGAGTTATCACCATCATCAGCACACTTCGACTCACTGATGGGCACAGGCCATATGGAGAAGACTCTATGGCGCCCATCCTCATGATCCAGTGCTGCTGCAACACACACGTCGCTGATATCCACATTGATGATATCCTCGAATCATCAGGTAGTCTGCCAATTGGCCGTTAAATAAAATAATGATAATGATATCATTCACTAAACACCTCGCCGAAACGCTGGCGGACCGCTGGAACCGGACCCCTGCCACTATAATGGGCTGGCTACGAGCAAGAATTCAAACCGCCATCATCAGGGCTAGCAGCATGTGCATCCGCGGCACCCGCCATAGGTGGAATCGCACAGGCCGATATGAGGATGGAGCGGCAGTCCCACACGTACTGTCTTGAACGAGAATGATTATCTTATTTATATTCTCTGTACTTTTTTTCATGAATCTTTTGCTTAATAAATTTCTTATCGTTTAAATAAAATATGGTGTAATTGTAACAAAATTAATTTGGTATGTTTCAATAATGTGAGTTTCATTCAATTCCTCAAATAAGAAATAGAAGAAATAATATTAAAGTATTTATGGGTCGATACAATCAAAAGACAAAATTCCAAATTTCTTTATTACTGTACATATTTACATATATTTAGCAAACACCATTTGTGCCTCTTCTCTATAACTCCCACAGATTGATTTTTAGACCGAGTTCTATTTGAGTTAGATTGACCCCTTATATTCTCGTGATTTTAGTAAATTTGAACATATGTTGTATCCCTTTTTAGACAAAGTTTTATATGGTTTTTAAATTGCTCAAATGCCAATTTCAAAATCTCCAAAGTAACTAAAATAGACTAGCCTAGATGTAGCCACATTAATGTTTTGTATAATGTTCCTAACCGCGTAAGCGGCAGAACTTAATCTACCAGCTAATTTATCTATTTGGGTTTCCCACTTCAATTTGCTATGAATGGATGTTCTGAGAAACTTCGTATCATTTATTAATTGTAAGGTGTTGCTGTCTAATACCAAACTGGTCTCAGCTTGTCTAACATTTGGAAGTGAGAATTTGATGCACTTGGTTTTACTTGCGTGTAGCAATAAATTATTAACTGTGATCCAATTCAAGGTTAAAGATAATTATTAACGACATCAAAATCTAACTTTTATCTTGCAATATTGAAGACCAGTGAAGTATTATCAGCAAACAACACTGTGTCAGTCAATTTCTCCACCATAAAAGGCAGATCGTTAATATATACCAGGAATAAGAAAGGGCCTAATATGGAACCTCGTGGAACTCCGATTTTTACGCCCGATCCATCAGATTTAATGCCGCTGGCTTTTAATTTTGAATTCTATTGGTTAAGTATGATTTTAGTTGATCCAACGCTTTATTTATAACACGATAATTATTTAATTTCAATGATTCAATATCCGGACAACAATACCTACATAGGTTTTATTAATTTTACTTATGTGTACTTTACAAATTATTGGTGTGTTATATTTTAATGTACTTGTATATAGGTATACCATTATTGTTAATAAAGATCACATTGTATGACTGGCAAAAAAAAAAAATATCCGGACAAGCCTCAACGCAGACAGATAAACCATAATTTTACGTACAAAATTTGCGATTCGTCTGACACATAGGACTTATCCGGATATTGTGAAATAGGGCCATACATGTAAACCTAACCTAACCGTATCATCGTCATCATCACCATCATACTCGGCTCACATCAACCCACGGCTGGACATTAAGTAAGAGATCTAACTATATATGTAGAAATATTTAAAAAACGTCAGAAACACTTGAAAATCGTAGAACATAGCGATCCCTTCGCTATAAACAAGAGTTCACGACAAGTTCACGACCTTAGTTCATTCGAATCTTGGAGGTGGTATCTGTGGATCCGACTTAATGCTACGCGTAAATTACGCTACCTACACTACACGCCATATTTGACTAACCGTCAGCTAAGGAGGCTATCAACTATTCACCCACTTTGCCATATGAATCTAAGATTAGGTATCAAAATGACAATAAATTGTTTTATAAAAATAAACTTTAAATTATGTAATCAATGATAATTATTTACAAGCACCAATCATCAAGCACATTATCGACTGTTATGTCCCGTCATTGATTAATGTTGTGTAGGTAATAAAGAGTCACTTGAATATGTATTTGTCACTATATCTAATAGTAGTTTATGTGACTGATACATAATGGAGGGCATTAATACTCGAGAATGGGTTTATATAGTGGGGTAATAATATCACTCGAGAGTTTTAATGCCTAATTATGTACAGTTACTTACACTAGTTTATCTACACACATATCATAAGCTCTCTTTGATGTGTTCAGGAACCGCATGTTCGACCGACATTGTGGCATTTTAATTGCTCTGCACTTGTTTAGCTTGTTCAGTAGTACCAACTTCAGAGACAACTGGCGGGCGTTGGCGGCGGGCGTTGGCGTTCGAATTTTGAATGTCATAATTTGTCATCAGATTCATCATTCATCAGACAAAGCACGGATGTGGCTACATCTAGGCTAGTATATTTTAGTTACTTTCATAGTGTGATGTCCTATGGTATTTTGTTGTGGGGGAAAGCAGCGGATATTCATACTATTTTTATTTTACAGAAAAGAGCTATTCGAGCAATTTATAATTTAAAACGAACAGACTCCATAAGAGAGCTTTTTAAAGAAATTGACATACTAACAGTAGCTAGTTAATTTATTTTCGAATATATAATGTATGTACGCAAGAACCTTACAACATTTTCCAAACTTAGCGATAGCTGTAATGTTAACCTAAGAAATAATCACAGACTGTGTGCGCCCCGATTTAGACTCGCGAAGGTTAGCAATTCTTTCAAGGTCAGTGTATTCTCTACTATAATAAGATACCTCTGGAGATTTTGTAATTGCCATTTGAGCAATTTAAAAAGCATATTAAAGCGACTTTGTCAAAAAAGGGATATTAAAATGTTCAAGATTACTTAAATGACAGGACTGTATGGGGTTGATCTAGCTCAACACAGGCCTTGCTGTTAATAATTTTGTAATTATTTATTCCTGCTTATTAATCATAACAATTAAATTTTTCATATTTGTATTAGTTAAGCACAACCTATTTTTAAAAGAGATCTAAAAATCAATCTGTGGGAGTTTCTACGCCCTTCTCTCCCACAGTGGTCTAATGTAGAGAAGAGGTAAAAATGACGTTTGCTAAGTATATGTAGATATCTACAGTAATAAAGTACTTTGACTTTGTCGAAAATTTATACATTATGGTCATAATGTATCAATATTCAGATAAGAAATTAGTTTTTACCTAGTAGTATAGTATTATGCTGGTCGTAACGTGCAGTTTTTGGAAGTAGTAATGAGGGTTTATGATACATGTGGATAAAATTAGTAAAAACTCCAAAAGTTCTCTCCAAATCCCAAATCCTCTCGCTCGTACTGTGACATTCGTACAACGATTTCATATTGTTGCAGCTGCATGAACAAGTTCTCCCAGTAAGTCGTAACCACGCTCATATCTGCGTCGTCCTTCACGCCAATAAGACGAGAAAATTATATCCCCTGTCCAACTGTGATTGGGGCCGACAGCAAGATGTAAACATATTAGCCAGCACACCACTATCGCTGGCTAGCATCGGCGCATGTTGGCCATCTGAAGTCTGTATGTGGCTGTATTTAGCCTGATTTAATAAAACAGGCTCTTCTACATACTAGAGGTACTGCTTTCTAATCATGGATGTAAAAATTATAAGTATTTTTTTCAGTTCTTTGAGAATTAATGAAAGCCGAAGGTTCGAGTCCCGGTGGGGGTAAATATTGTTTGATGAGAACGGATGTTTGTACCCTAGTCGTGGTTGTTTATCTATCTTAGTATATTATTTATCTATTAAGTATGTGTATCGTTGTGTAGTACCCAAGATACAGGGAATCCTAGTTTGGGGCTAGATCAATGTGTGTAAATAGTGTCCAAGGTATTATAATAATCCTGGAGAAATTCTTTTTCCGGATGAAAAAATTTTCACCGTGGAAGAGAGCTACAACAAACAAAATGATAAGGTGTACGCACACAGCAGTGAAGAAGCGAGCAACCGTATTCCGCGTGTCCAACGAGGTCATTTTCCATCCTCGCTCATGGTTTGGTTGGGATTCTCTTATTGGGGCTTAACTGAGGTACATTTTTGTGAGAAAGGCGTAAAAACGAATGCAGTTGTGTATCAAAATACAGTCCTCAAGAACCTTGAGGAACCTGTTTCTCATACCATGTTTAATAACAGGCACTGGGTATTCCAACAAGATTCTGCGCCAGCTCATGGAGCGAAAAGCTCACAAGACTGGCTGACGGCGCGTGAAATCGACTTCATCCCGCAAGAAGACTGGCCCTCCTCCAGTCCAGATTTGAGTCCGTTAGATTACAAGATATGGCAACACTTGGAGGAAAAGGCCTGCTCAAAGCCTCATCCTGATTTGGAGTCACTCGAGGCATCCTTGATTAAGGCAGCCGCCGATATTGACATGGACCTCGTTCGTGCTGCGATAGACGACTGGCCGCGCAGAATAAAGGCCTGTATTCAAAATCGCGGGGGTCATTTTGAATAAACTTTATTACCATAAGAATCTATGTTTTATTAAGATCATTTTGCTATATAAATGTTTACATAAATAATAAACATGTCTAAATTATTTCATATTGCACATGTGACAGAACTTATGACCTGACTATGTATATTATAAATAGCGCGTGTTTTTTATCTTTTGTTCTATAACGGCAACAGATATACACATTTTATGAAAATTTCATCTCTATACCTATAACGGTTCATGAGATACATCCCGCTGACGGACAGAATGACGGACAGACAGACGAACAGCAGAGGATCATTAAAAGGGTCTCGTTTAGCACCCTTTGGGCACGGAATACTGGATCTTGATAGGCTGCTATCGCATAATGAAAACGCATATCGCATAACGAAATAATGAAAACCGATCACCTATATTTGCACAATAGGGAGAAGAGAAATATTGCTGTTTCCGGTTCCTGTACCATGTTCAACTCGAGTGGGATCAGAAAAAACAAAGAGCCTGTCTATGAAAGTTTTTAAATAGCGAAGCCAAGATGCAACTTCGGGGATTGCCTATTACCCAATCTTGTTGACAATGATCAATAAAAACCGGTCAAGTGCGAGTCTAAATCGCGCACGAAGGGTTCCGTACCAGCGTTCAATGGAAGCGATGGTGTGGAGTGAATAGTTTGGATTTTACACAGCAAAATATTGTTTACAAAGTTATTGGTGCGGTTGCTTTCACACTCCATGTACGTAACCAGGTGCATCCATAAGTTTGTATGTGGTATTGAAAGAATTGTTGTATGGGAGCCCCCTTAAATATTTCTTTTATCCTGTTTTTTAGTATTTGTTGTTATAGCGGCAACATAAATACATAATCTGTGAAAATTTCAACTCTCTAGCTAGCTAGGTTCTTGAGATACAGCCTGGTGACAGACGGACGGACGGACGGACGGACGGACAGCGGAGTCTTAGTAATAGGGTCCCGTTTGGAACCCTTCGGGTACGGAACCCTAAAAATGCATAAATCCAGGCATTGAATATCCGTTTGTTTAGTACTGAGCGCGAGCGGCGGCGGACTATTGTTTTTTTTATTCACTAGTGAAGGGCTTATGTGAACCTACGCGCGCCAAGGTTGATGCAGTCAAAAGCATATGATAAAGCTAGGTCAAGTAAAACGATTGTACAATCAGTTAATGTGACGCTTATATTATTTTTCCATAGTCCCCATTGTTTTGCCAGTTTTATTATATAATGAAAGTTTTTGTTGTAAATTATTGGAAATTATTTTAGATGGATATTATTTATTATCCCACGATCTCCTAGTGTTGGGCCAAAGCCAACTACGATGTGCCTGAAAAAAAATGACCATGATACATGATAAGAAAAAGTGCGAGTCGGATTCGCCCATGAAGGGTTCCGTTGTAGCAAGTAATTGTGTGACTGGATGCTTATGTTGTAACTTTGGTTTTCATAGTGTTTGTATGAATGACAAAGTTATCTTTGCGGTTTTTAATCGATGTTTTTTATCTTAAAAACTGCTTTTTTTATTTTATACAAAGCAATTTTCGTTGAAAGTGTGTACAGCATATATTTTTTGTAGATTTTTCACTCTCTTACTTTAAAAGTTAGAGGGAGGAGACACACATTTTTCCACTTTGGAAGGGTCTGTCTCTTTAATGATTTATTAGAATACTAAAAAAATATTTACAAGAACTGGACTATGATCAGACCGAAAAGCTACTAAGCCCATAAAATTGTGTTACCTACATTGTCTAAACAACTATCAACTAATCATACTTTATGTCGCTTCTACTACAGCATAGGTCTCTGGCTACAGTTTTTTCCATAACCTGTGACCAGTGTATGTTGGCCCTATACTGGGTACATGGTGAAGGCGGACTGGGTCAATTAGTATTGGACTCTTGACCATTCTTTATTGACCAGTGCGGATTGATCCTAGCACTAAGCCTGAACATAGGGATAGCCCGGCCACCATACAGTGGTTGTTAACTTGCTATGCTTTCTGTTACCATGCCAAACTTTTATTAATTCTAACCTACCCTACATTACCGTGACCATACAATTTCGCTTTACAAAGTAAGTTTCTGTGCTGATAAGTAATAATATTACATTTGCTATCTTGAAACAATACATTATCGAGAATCTAAATAAAATAAGAATATCTATGTATCTAAGTATAGTTAAATATTATATTCATTTAATTTTAATAGTTAAATAAATATTTATGTAAGTTTATAATAATATAATATATATATTTAAGTATGTCTATTATAATATAATGGTGTTATTAATATAATAATTACTCATATACATATAATATTATATCAGATATATTTAATATAATACTTGTAGTAAGATACTTAAAAAGTGAGCCATAATTGTTTAGGCTTGTCTTTTAATTTAATCTAGTAGGCATTAGGTACTTGTTTTGTTAAGTGCATTACATAGACTGTGACAACATAATTTTTAATTAAGTTCATCCAGAACGGAAACACTAAACCCCAAGATACAATTAATATTAGTTTGGGGTTTAGAATTTACAAAAGTTTTTGTAATTATGTTTCTTTTGGCTCAATAAATACATTTTGATTTGATTTTTGACTTTGAAGAAATGTGGTTTTAGGAACCTCAATACCATTTTTAAAGACCTATCTATAAACACCCAACGTTTGATGAAAAAATATATTTTGGTATCAGTTTTATGTATGTTTAATTTAATTTAATTATTTAATTATTTTAATTTTTAAATTTTTGTATAAAAACCGCAAAGCGGTTTACAGAATATATCTACATACCAAGTTTCAACTGTATAGTTAATAGTTTCTGCATTAAGTTGCTGTGGCAAACGGACGGATGGACAGACAGACTTGACGAAACTATAAGGGTTCTCTACGGAACCCTAAAAAGCATTTATAATGTTAAGGGTCTGATACGATTTATCCGGCAGATAGGGGTTATCCATGACATAACACAAGTGGGCGTACATTCGTTACTTGAGGTGTTTCAGGCGATTTTCTGACGCCGCCCTCCCCCCCTTCTGAAACGTCACGAGATCTGACTCGACCCCTTCCCCCTTGTTACACCACACGTAGTTAATGGGCGCCGTTTGACTTCTGGAACAGGCACAGTCAAAGTAAGTCACAAATTCATTGACAAAGTTAATATGTACATATTATTGACCGAGCGAGCGAAGCGAGCGAAGGGCTCCATTTCGACAAGATATGCTTTCGGCTGTCTCTATGTCTCTATGAGTGTCTGTCAGTTCCGGTCTAGGGGCCACAGTTTTCAAGCGATCCTCACAAAACTTGGCACACGTGTTCCTTGAATATTGTTTTTTTGTCGAGAGCTTTTCTCGAATTTCCCCTTGGGGTGGGAGTTATGACGTCATAAATTTTTTGTATGTTTTTTTTTTGTCGGATACCTATTATGTGTGGTATCAAATTAAAGAGCTTCATAAGCTGGTTCTAAAAATATACTTCACCATTACCTTTCGACAGCTTGTTTTGTAAAAATCCAATAAATATTTTCAAAACATACCAAGCTTGGACTCCTCGAAGTAGGAGACGGTATTAGTATTAGTAAAGAGGATCTATACAGACCATGAGAGTGAGTGAAATAGACTATAACTATTTTCGTGAAAAGTCGCTTGTATTTTAAATCGCAAAATATAGTTTACAAAGTTATTGGTGCGGCTACTTTACTACTTGATTTTGATTGAATCTAAAATACTTACCTATAAATTGGTTCACAGCTCCCCCTGTTAGCGAGGTCTACTGCCCACAGGGCCACTAGTAATATATGTACCCGTATGTCCAGTTGTGTTAATCTGACTGGCGTTACATCCAATGATCTCAGAAATCATCTACGAGGACAGGGTGTTGCTCTGAACTAAACAAAACAAATGTGATGTACCATGTTGCTCTGCAAATCAAGTCAAAATGAAACGTTTTATGCAACAGCAGAAATAGAACTTCTCATCGATTCAAAGAGGTGAAAAGATCGAGTGCGGAATAATAGGGTACGATATTTGTGGGCGTAATGCGCTCGTGTAGAATCGATTACTGGCGATTCGGAATAAATAATCGATTTAAACGTCATACGGGACGGGTAGTGTACGGCTTGCAGTATGTAACTTGACACGAAAGCGTACAGGATAGACTAGTTGGTTTGGTGAGAACCTAGAATGATGAGCTGGTACTGTCGGTGACAAAACGTTTGAAAGTTTATTTTTACGATTTTTGACGTGATTACGTCTTTAAAATCGTTTTAGTCGGGTGACATGTTCAGAAACTTGTGTCACACCAAAACCTCACGAGCGCGATCGCAGTTATAACGAGAGAGAGACGGACCGATCTCCCGTCTCATCTCGAGCGCTGCCAGTCATTCCGTGAAACTTGTCACGCGGAATCCTCACGAGCGGAGGCTGGCATAGCGTTCGAGTGAGTGGACCGATCTTCCGTCTCTCTCACTCTAGCGGCATACAAACGAATGGAGATTTATCACGTAAACATCTCGATCGTAAACCTACTTTACAAACAACCATTTTTTTGCACCATTTTAAATCATCAAGAAATATCTTCAAAAAATTTACCTGTTGTGTAACACATATGCAAATAAATCTGTATAAATCACAGCACACTTGCTAAACTTCCTTTCTATATGTAAAAATGGTTTACCATGTATCCATTACGTACAGTACGTGTCTTAATGATATGCGACGACTCTGGAGTCATTTCATATCATTAAGACACGTAAACGTAACCAGTTTAAAGGAAAATTTAGTTTCTTTCACTGAAAAAAAAATATCTTACATAATTAATTGATTAATTACTGTCATAAGGCCTTTCAAAACACAGATACCATTAGGTATGAAATCATTATTAAATAATATTTGTCAACGGTATCTGGTTTGAAGGCAGTTTTTGGACTTTACGTAAATAAGACAGGTATTTATTTATTTATTTGCTCTAGGGCTACTTCAAATATCGCAGTCAACGGACTCCAGAGGCATCAAAACTAAATTGATTCAAAAATGAGTTATAGAATCTATGGCAAGCGGAGAAGAGCTATCGGATATCAGTCTGTCAGTTGCGTTTTTTAGTTAGTTAGTTAAAATCTGCATTGTTAATTCATGTACTATGACATTTTACAACTATCTTATTTTTATTTCTGGACATGTAATGACAATTATGAATAAATATAAATGTAAATCTTATTTTCATTAGTAATCAGAATTCCAACGATTATGTATTGTCCCTATGTACAATAGATAATCTTATGGCCAGACCTATGTATGTAGGTAGATACATTAAGTAGGTAAGTATCTCAGCGCAGATCTATATATTGGATTCGACCAAGTTAAGAAATGTTGTCGCCTACTGTCCAGATTAAAGCAAATATCCGAGATACCCAACTAGGAATCCAGTGCGCTTAGACGACGGCATCGATTCAGCATCGATTCAGAGCCGACGCGTGATCCACTCGAGAACAAACGACCTGCGCAGACGCAGCAAGCTGACCGATCATATTACTTTATTAATTAGAGTAAGGATGTGCGGCTCCGAAGCTTTTTCCTTAATGCTACGATGGAATTCGTCTATAACTATTATGGCAAGTAACCCATGTTCTCTTTTTGCTGCGGATAAATTCTTGTTCGTGGAATGTTTGTATAGGTGCATATATTGCTGAGTTCATTGTATTACTTGTATATGCTCTTGTACACCACGCATCGAAGCGGAAATGAGGGGGGCTATGTGGTTGATATGTATGTACCCATACCTACTATAATTATATATATATTAGGTCCTTACATATGAAATTGGCGTTTCGCCGTACTGGCCACTTTGATCTCAAATATCTCCTCTATGGTTAGGAATTCCAAATTCAAATTTATACAGCTATTTACTCATTTATTTGTGTTTCTAAAACTATAATTCATTTGTTTTTTCCTCATTTGTTTTTTTCTTGCGTAACTCAGCTTACAAAATGGAAAACTTGAAATATCGCGTTCCTACCCTGGCACCAGTGCTGCAGAAACGGCTCGAAGGATTAATGATGTGTATGGCGACGGTGCCGCAATAGAAAACACAGTGCGTTTTTGGTTCCAACGTTTTCGTTCTGGAATTTTCGAACAAGCCCCGTGGACGGCCGGAGACCAACGTTGATAATGAAGAATCGAAGGCTATTGTGGAAGCCGATCCATCGCAAACCACGTCCGAGTTAGCTGTAGGCTGCGGTGTTAGTGATAAAACTGTTTTAATCCACTTGAAGCAAATTGGGAAGGTGAAAAAGCTGGAAAGATGGGTACCTCACGAACTGAGTGAAGCAAATCAACAAACGCGCGTTGACTGCTGCGTTGCATTATTCACCCGGCACAATAATGAAAAGATTTTAAATCGAATCATTACCTGTGATAAAAGTGGATTCTGTACGATAATCGGAAGCACTCGTCGCAATGGCTGAACCCTGCCGACCCAGCCAAACAATGCCCCAAGCGAAAATTGACTCCAAAAAAGTTACTTGTGAGCGTTTGGTGGACTAGTGCTGGTGTCGTTCACTACAGCTTTCTTAAATCTGGCCAGACAATTACAGCAGATGACTATTGCCAGCAACTGCAAATCATGATGGAAAAGCTAGCTGTTAAGCAACCGAGGCTGGTCAATTGCTCTAGGCCACTGCTGCTTCATGATAACGCTAGACCATACACTGCACAACAGACGGCTACCATATTAGAGGAGCTTCAATTGGAATGTCTAAGACATCCATACATTACAAGACAACAGATTACCATTTTTTTCGAAATTTGGATAACTTCTTAAAAGGGAAAAAAATCAAATCCGATGGGGCAGTCCAAACCGCCTTCAAAGATTTTATTGATTCCCGTCCGAATGTTTTTTTTAGTAAAGGGATCGAAGAGCTACCTATGAGATGGCAAAAGTGTATAGATAGCAATGGTACACTTTGATTAAATAAATATATTATATTTAAAAAAAACGACTTTATGTTCCTCCCATGCAAAACGCAAATTTCATATGTAAGGACCTAATATATATGTAAGACTTATCCTGTGTCCCCTCGTAACCACTCAAAGGCTCGAGCGATTTAATGAAATGATACGTCATCATTATTTAATGTGCAAGCTAAAAAAACGTTTTTAAGACCCTCGAGTGGAGTGTCAATTTAAAGGGCTTAAAAAAGGTGAGTATACAAATATTTATCAAGTTTACTTAAGCTATATAATAATTCAGCATAGTTTTAAACTAAGCATTTACAGTTTTTTTGTAATTTTGTACTAAATAAATAGGAAATAAATGACTTAATTAAAAAACCTAAAACACCCTACTGCGTTATACTAAAAAGCACAAAACAAGCTGATAAGACTTATAAGACTTCATAATTGAAATTAAATAAAATTATTATAGTGCAGTGTTAAATTAAAAAGTAGGAGGGACCAATTAAATCTAATTCAGTTCAGCTTGCATTACATTTTTTTTATCCCCATCTGCGGCGATGAGCTAGCCCCCCGCTAGGTCACGTCAAATGGACAATTGAATAACTAGTTACAAGTGAGCAGAGATGTGCCTCTGCCACCCCGTATGGAATTCCAGCGGCATTATATCTATAATAACTAAACTAATTAAAAACTAGTTTGAAATTAGAACATATGCCAACCGTTCAAGAGCTGTCAGATTTCATGCGGTTGGCTTTCAGCTATTCGTTAGTTAGTTCCCTATTCTGAATTCACGGAAAATAATGTCAAATAATATTTCATACTATAATTATAGACAACCCGAGTGGCCGAGTCGGCAGTGACGCTGCCTACGAAACCAAGGGTCCCGGGTTCGAGTCCCGGTGAGGGCAGATATTTGTTTGATGAGCACGGATGTTTTTACCCTAGTCATGGTTTTTTATCTATCTAAGTATAATATTTATCTATATAAGTATGTGTATCGTTGTCTAGTACCCAAGATACAGGGAATCCTAGTTTGGGGCTAGATCAATGTGTGTAAATTGTGTCCAAGGTATTATTATTATACAGGGAATCCTAGTTTGGGGCTAGATCAATGGGTGTAAATGGCGTCCAAAGTATTAATATTATTATTATTATATTTAAATAATTGGATCAAAGTGGGTATATCTGCGACGCGGTATTATACTATTTGATACTGTAATGTCATCTAAACGACTCACTCTCTTTGAGACATTTGCTCAATTCGTCATAATAATTTACTCGGTACAAACTTTTACAAACCACCGCGATAAAAATGGCGTAAAATGTCACATCACTAAAACGAGTTGCAGACATTCGTGTACGATATGAGTCTCGCAAAACCCACAGTTCATAAAATATAAGGAAAGATTTGTTTGTTTGGTCGTATCTCTTCGCTCTATATGTACTTGATCGCACACTCAGTAGAGTAGACTCACTTTGACTACGGATTTAATTAGGAGTGGGGGAAGTCGTCTTCCTGCATGCTTCGTTATAATATAAATTTGACTACTTACTGCTTCTTGGTTAAATTATTTTTTTAGATAGGTAATTTTATTGAAATGGTGACTGAACGTGGGCGAAAATGTGACTTGACCACCCCGAATGGGAAAGGCGTGATGCTATTTTTAAATGTGTGTGTCGTCGCTCTGTCTGATTTCCGCGACACAGTATATTCTAGTGTCGGGCCAGAAGCAATGAATCTGCCTTTGTTAAAATTTATTGTTGCCGACCTCTGTGGCGTTGCGGTTGTGGCTCTGCCTACCATGCGACAGGTTCCGGGTTCGATCCCCGGCTGGGGGTAAAGAAAAAGAGAATCCTCAGTTCTTGGATGTTTATAAGTGTGCGACGTCGCTGATTCTGGTTTCCACGTCACAGTGTATCCTAGTGTGGGGCCAGAAGCAATGTATATGTACCTTTGTACCTTTGTACCAATGTACCTTTATGTAAATGTTTATGTTTTGTATTTGGTGTCTTTGGCCCATTTTAATCTCTACAAAGGGCTATCATATATATAGTAGGTAGTTAATATCACTAATTTTTATCACTGTTTCGAGACCTGCCTTTGTTTGTTGGAAAATAAGCCTTTTGAGACATAAGCTCACCTTTGTGTTACTTTGTTTTTGAGAATCTTTATGCAATTATGATTTTTAACTAATCCTATTTTAATTTATTTATGCTTATATGTTTAACAAAAAGTGTACTGCGTCTACCGTATGCGTCATCCAAAATTGACCACGTTGGCGTTCAACGAGATGATTGATTTATATTTCTAATCTTCAACTCCACAGTTACTCCACAAGAACATAGCTTCACGAATTCATAGAAAGTACTGCCAACATATGTAGTTTTGGAAGAAATCGAATTATTCAATTAAACAGGCTGTCCACCTTACCAATAAAAGCCGAAGCGTCCAGAATGGCGACCACCCTGCATCAACACGGAACTGAATTCCGTATTTATGGAGACTAAGCTCGGCAGTTAGCCTTTGAACTGTAATGTACGGCGTGTGAGCGTCATGGGGTTAAACATTAATTTATTAGATTGGCACACTTAAGTTTCGCGTTTCAGTGTGCGGGAATCGGAAATATGCGGTCTCAAACAAAGCAATTCCCAAGTGAGTTGGGAAAGAGAACTTTTTATCATGAGATTTTCCCGTAATTCATCTTTTCATCTGAAACTATTTTCGCAGACAGCAGTCTTCATTAACTCCGATCCTCCTGGGAGGGTGCAAACTCGGGTTACACGTATTTGGGAGCTGATGAAGTTGAAATGGTTTTCGGCTTGCTGGTAATTAATTCATATATTGATAACGTAAGTTACAGGTCAATAGAATAATTAAATTAAATAACATCATAAAAAAAACGATAAATTTAATTTAATTTAAAGTCAATTATGTCAAAAAATAGATTAAAATAAAAAAAAAGAATATTCATCGAAATTTATTAAATGTCAAGGAATTCCTCAAATGTGTAGAAGGTTTGGTCGACAAGCCGCCTTCAGGCGCAATTTAAAAATAGTGGGTATTCCTCGATAAATTAAGTGAAGTAAGGGGCGTAGCACGGAACTATCATCACTTCCGGCCTAGTTGTGATCCTCAGCCACATAGCCATCGTGATGCTCCCTGGTAGACAACAAACGGGGTTCTGGTGTCCAAGCAAGTAACGGGATAACTACTCCCTGGTCATTGACTGGAAGAGGCTAAAGGGGAAGCAAACTGTCATTAAGTTTTTAATTTAAAAAAAAACAATATTTACATGAAAATAGTGTACAAAGCAAGCTTATCTCTAATAAGAGATCTCTTCCAGAAAACCAGGATGAGATGGGAAAGTTTGATTGCTGAGCAGGGGCAGGTGTACAACAATATAAGGTAATGAACAAGAACTTACAATAAATAATAGTAGTTGATGTGACTGATACATAATTAAAGACATTAAAACTGGAGTTCGGCTCGTTTTATAATAATATCACGCGAGAGTTTTAATGCCTAATTATTTAAAGTTACATACACTAGTTTATCTAAACACATATCATAAGCTCTCTTTAAAGTGTTCAGGAACCGCATGTTCAACCGGCATTGTGGCATTGATCATTGCTCTGTACTTGTTTAGCTTGTTCAGTAGTACCAACTTTACAGACAAACTTACGGGCGGCGGCGTTCGAAATTTGAATGTATAATATAATACCTTGGACTTTATTTACACACATTGATCTAACTCCAACCTAGGATTCCCTGTATCTTGGGTACTAGACAACGATACACATACTCATTTAGATAGATATTATACTTAGCAAACATGATTAGGTAGAAACATCCGTTGTCATCAAACAAATATTTGCCCCCACCGGGACTCGGACTCGGGACCCTTGTCTTCGTAGGCAGGGTCACTGCCGACTCGGCTATTCGGGTCATCGTCAATGTAATAATATGTCGAAATTTTGATACATTGTAGTCATAATGTATCAATATATATATTTGTATATATGTATATATATAGTTATGTACTAATAAATATTTACTTGCATAATACCTTTAACTCTAAAGGGAGAGGTAATGCTTCTTCATGCGACTTTTAATTATATTCAGAGTTGGACTGTCCCTGATGGTGCAGGGGAGTGCATTCCACAACCGAATGGCCCGAATTCTAAACCCATGCTCATAGGCCGCGGTATTATTCTGTGGAGTATAGTGAGCACGGAAATAGCACGAGTTGTCCAAGGACTGCTGGAAGTAAATATAATTGAAAACCGTTAGGAAGGTTGGATAGCGTGGATTCCGTAAAATGTTGTAGAGGAAATAGAGGATGTGAGAATCCCGGCGAAGACGGATTGGCAGCCACTTCAACTCCTTGCGATGTTGTGATACATGGTCGAATTTGCGCAGCCCGAAGATTTTGAAGACGTTCGAGTTTCTGCAGTAGTTCTTCATTAGCACTGACCCATCAGATACCAGCATAATCGATGAGGGGTAGAAGGAGAGACTGGGCGAGAGTGATTTTGGTTTGTCGAGGCAAAAAGTACTGAAGTCTCCTGAGAGAGTGAAAAGTAGCAAACACTCGGCGACTGACCTCATTGGCATGACAGCTGGTTGTCGAAGATAAGACCCAGGTTTTTTGCTTTATTGCTTATGCGATTGTGGTACCACTAAAGGTGACAGGTGGAATGGGCTGTTGCTGCAATAAGTTAAGATAATGTGGTAATCGACATTATATATAATGATGGCTTGAGACTTTCGCGGGTTGACCAGGAGTCCGAAGGATTAAGCCCAACTTCTTATACCCTCAAGATCAGCATTAAGTACCTGCACAGCAGAGTTTACAACGTTAGGAGAGAAGTAGCGATAAATCTGGAGATCATCAGCGTAAAGATGATATGAGGAAGACAGGAAGTCTGAGATGGAGTTAATGAAAATCAAGAATAGAAGAGGAGAGAAAATACCACCTCGAGGGACGCTTGTAAAGAGGTCACACCAATCAGTGGACGTCTCATCCGAACTGATACGCTGTGGCCGATCCCTCAAATAAGAGTCAATCCAGCTAGCAGAGAAGGGGGAGACGTTCAGGGATCTGAGAAGCTCAATGACAATGTCGAAATCTACGCAGTTGAAGGCACTACTAAAGTCAAGTTAAGCCAGCACTGAAAGCTGTTTGCGGTCCATGGCTAGCTGGATGTCATCTGTGACTTTCAGCAGAGGCGCGACAGTGCTATGACACGGTCTGAAACCTGACTGGTACATGTTAAGCAGATTGTTTGTTTGAAGGTAATTAGAGAGTGTCACATTGACGGCGTTAAAAGTCTGTAGATAATAAACAATCCATCAAGTAAGTAAAGAGTTTCGTTCATCTAAGGTAACACATATCTGAATCACAGAGTAAAAGTAAGTAAAGCAAAAGTTTGCAAAGAGTTGTGTTGTTCCAAGAAATGAATTGACAATATCCAGATATCTATAGAAATTAAAACTTTTAGTAGCACATACATTGCTTCTAGCCGCACACTAGGATACCCTATGTCGCGGGATCCAGAAGCATCGACGTCACACACATATAAACATCCAAGACCTGGGGATTATTTTTTTCTTTATCTCCCGCCGGGGGTCGAACCCGGGACCTCTCGCATGGTAGGCAGAGCCGCAACCGCAGAGCCACAGAGGTCGTCAGATAAATCAAATTCTTTGTGTATGCAGTGCCCTCTGTAAAAAGTTTTGAGTTAACTTCCCTATTGACATATAGTGCATGAAACACCTGTGCCTTTTCCACATACGGTCAATTTGAGTATGCAAATAAGGCCTAGACCTGAAAATAATAAGGTGACCTTTGACTACTTTTATCGCAAATCGCAAGCTCAAATTCTAATTTATAATCGACACGATACATATTATCATCTTCATATCAAACGCTAAATAAATAAATAAAACCTTACTAAAGTGAGACGTACGTACTACACGAGTATTTATGAATAATGTCCACTTGTTACTCACTAGAATAGATATATTTATGATTCGCACACCAGGGCCTGAATTCTGCTAGAAAAAGAATACTAATAATAATTATACTTTGGACACCATTTACACACATTCATCTAGCCCCAAACTAGTATCTCCTGTATCTTGGGTACCAGACAACGATACACATACTTATATAGATAAAAATTATACTTAGATAGATAAACAACCATGACTAGGGTACAAACATCCATTCTCATTAAACAAATATTAGCCCCTACCGGGACTCGAACCCGGGACCCTTGGCTTCGTAGGCAGGGTCGGGATGGCGGGAGGGCATTCGGGATGATGGTTTAGTGACAATGAAGTACCATCGCTCCTCTACTTTAGGCATCGATTATTATCTTACGTTTTTGAAATCTCTTTCTCTATGGTAAATAACGTATGCCAATGATAATAAAAAACATAATTTATTTCAAGCAAATGTCTAAGGCTGGATTCCCCAAACACGAAATCATGATTTCACTCTCCTTTATATCCTTACGATCTCTTCCTTTCAGACGACATCGACAACTTCCTTTTGACAACCTCTGTAGCGCAGTGGTTGTGGCTCTGCCTACCAGGTCCCGGCTGCAATCCCCGGCTGGGGATGAGGGTATAAAACACAGGTCTTGGATGATTATGTGATGTCGCTGTTCCTGGTTCCCACTACAAAGGGTATCCTAGGTGGGGCCGGAAGCAATGTATGTGCCTTTATGTGAAAAACATTTATGTTTCAAAACTTGTGTGCTCTGGTATGCAGGCCGAAAGCCCGGAACAGGTTTAAAACTCTGGCTGGAGATCAATCATTCACACGGGAACGTCTTTGTCGATTCGTTGTCATTAAGCCGCCATTTTCCTAGTAGAATCAGGCTTCAACGCGCGTGCGCTTGTTACCTGAATGTTTATGGAGTACTAATAATGGCCCTAGATCGGCAACCGTGAAGTATGAAGTATGAAGGTAGTTTCAAATTGAGGAGTTATATGAAATGCATATTTCCATTACAATATAATAGAGCTACTAAATTTGACGCTACAGTGATAATGCTCGGAGAGTAACCGGTAATTTAAAAAGGGCATTTTCAAGATCAGTTCTACCCAATCCAGTCTCGTGAGCGGCCGTCAGGCTGGCCGCCGGATCGGCCGCGGCTCACCCGTCCGATGGCAAGAGAGAGATAGCTTATTAGAATTGTCTGAGGTAAAAGGGAGACCACGATCAGGAACGGCCGCCGGAGGTATAAAGGTGATTTGGAGATAAAAAACTTTCTAAAAGTGTTGGAGGTAGGAGGGAGACCGCGTTCAGGAAGGGCCGCCGGACCAGCGGCCGCAGCCAGCCGAACGGTCTCCGGACCGGGTCCGCGGCTTTGGCAATAGTAGTATACTACTGTATAAGCGTGAGTTATAAAGTGTACATATCAAAAAACATATATAACTTCGAGATGAAAGGGTTTTTCGGGTTAAAAGTCAAAGACAACAGTTCCTTATTACTGTAGATATTTAAATATACTCAGCAACCGTAATTGTTTACCCCTTCTATACATTAGACCACTGTGAGAGAAGCAGGGGGAAGAAACTCCCGTAGATTTATTTTTACATCTACTTTAAAAATTCATAGTGTTGAACTAACACAAATATTACGATAATAATTATTATAAATTATTATCGTAATATTTGTATATTTTATATTTGTATAATAAGCAGGAATAAATAATTAGAAAATTATTAATAGCGAGTTCTGTGTTCAGTTAGATTACCCTATATATTCTCGTCATTTCAGTAACCTTGAACATTGTAACATCACTTTTTAGTCGAAGTTGTTTTTACATGGTTATTATGAGACCGTTTCCAATTTGTTTCTTCCAGCAGGCCTCGGAGGATCCTCGCAGCTTCCATGCTTACGACCCCACAACATAACAACGCGTCCTACGAGCACGGGTTTAGACTCCGGGCCGTTCGATTGTGGTATGCACTACTATGCACTCCCCTGCACCTTCAGGGACAGCCCTACTCTCAATATATATATATATATTTAAAAGTCGCGTGAAGAAGCATTTCTTATCTCTTTAGAAATATAGATAGTATGTATGTAGTTATATAGTATATATATTTAATATTTATTTAAATTTTGGATGTACATTTTATGTATGTAGTGGAGGCACACTAGTATAGTTAGTTTATTGAGTTGTAATATTTATGTTTGTACTTACCAGAAAAAATATAATAAGATCTCATGCTAGAGATAAGCTCGCCTCTGCACAGTATTTAAATGTATATCTTGTTATTTTAATTATTTATATAAAGAACGAAATTATGAGAAATTATTTTGTTTTGGGTCCCAAATTTTGTGAAAAAAAACATAATTTCCAATTACCAAAAAAGTGCTAAAAAATAGGGTATTACCACAAAACCAAAAGCTTCCGTTCAAGACTCATTTACGACAAAAATATAAACAGTTGTTTTGATGTTAAACTATGTTTATTTTTTTTGCAGTACCACGGCTAGGAATTTATTCTTAAACAAAGCGTTATTTAAGTTTACAGTTTACACTTTTTAGCAACCATTTGATACTGGCAATACCTCACATTCTCATCATCACGATTCAGTTCATTTTAACACTTCCATCTCAAAGTTATACATATTTATTTACAGTCGGTACAAAGTAAATAAAAAAAAGGAAGGGAGGGAAGGGATTTTTTTGTAATATCATTTTTTGTTTAATATTTATGCTTCGGAACGCACCTCTTTTTGTTGCGCGACTCGGACCGCGAGTGATCGGAAACGGAACTAGCAGCTGTCACTTGTATAGAAACGAGATGACGAGTTAGAGGTTACTTTTTTTTGCACATGGCATTCGGGCCTTGGCTGTATTTTATTGTAATAATTGTCTAACACAGGTGTCGGGCCTGGTCGGAGTGTTAATTATAATAATCGTCGGGAATAAGTAGATTCACGTCATCGGAGTGAGTGCTTCGTGTTGTGGAAGGTTAAGGTGATTCGGGGATCAATTCGTCGCATTCGGACAGCGACCCTTTGTGTCGGCAAGCAACACGACGGCGACAGCATCGGGCTACGACGAGAGTAAGATTCGACTCCTCTCCCCTCACCCCCCGTGTGCTCCTTATCCCGTGTTCCTGCCTCGAATTGAGCTTTCGAATTTCGGTCCACGGCGTCAAAGGTCAGTACCACTTGTGATACTCCTGGTGAAAACCAACCCCTACCAGATTCCACGCCCGTTCGGTTGAGGCGTGGAATTTAATAATTTTTCGTCGATAAAATGTGATCCCCTTCAACCCGTTTTTTTTTATGTGCACTTTATAACACACTGTATAGACCCATCCGGCAGCCGTTGCTTAGGCCGTTCCGAGGTAGAACCTCTGTGTGTATGAGCCTTAAGTTAGACGGCCTCTCGAAGTCATGCTGTCACTGTCACTCACGCGGGAACTGACAGCGCGCCAGTATGATATTTAAGTGGCACTTTATTTCAGCTGCAGTCTGAGCATACGCCCTCAACGGCCGGTTTCCGCATACCCTTACACTTTTATTTTGACGAATCAACAATCTGTTTAAAAGCTTTGAGTTTCTAAAACGCAAATCTTTGGAAAATTAGCTAATCTACTGTTGACGGCTGATTTATTTATAATGTGGTCACCCAGGTCATTCGCACATTTTCATTCCGTCACTTGTATTTTTTTCGTTATTTTCTATGCTTTTGCTTCCCTCTAGCACATAGCTTTACCTCTGTCTCTAGGCCACTCGTCAAATTCATAATAATAATAATAATAATACCTTAGACACTATTTACACACATTGATCTAGCCCCAAACTAGGATTCCCTGTATCTTGGGTACTAGACAAGGATACACATACTTATATAGATAAATATTATACTTAGATAGATAAACAACCATGACTAGGGTACAAACATCCATTCTCATCAAACAAATATTTGCTCCCACCGGGACTCGAACCCGGGACCTTTGGCTTCGTAGGCAGGGTCACGGCCGACTCGGCCATTCAGGTCGTCATGTTTGTCTGTTGACTATTGTAAAGGATACTTTTTAATTATGCGACAGGCAGTGGGATTATGTACTCGAACATGGTCAGCCTCAGCATAAAACTTATTGCCAGCAGAACCTCTTCCTTGTTGCTTATTGCCAGATTGCGCTGGGTTATAGGCTCCAAGTTGAGTTGTATCATGAAATTGCGGAACACTTAAATAATCGGTAAATACCGATTCGGTATCGGTCCTTAAATTGGTCTTCGTAGTAGTGAACCAGCGGATCCATCCGACCCCGGATAATCCGCAGCGGTTTCCTCTCCTCCTCACTCGATAAATCAGAAAGATCAAGCCAATCTGACATTTTTTAGCTGAAAAGTATATTTGGTTTTGCTATAGCTTTGGATTTGTCTAAACTAACCCTTGGAAATAGAATAATATGATGATAAAATCGATAAATTTGGGATAACACGCTACTAATTGCTGAACAATCTCCAACAGTCTGTTCACCTAGATAAAATGCATTCAGAAATCCAAAATGGCTCTAAACGAAGATTGGAGGTTCGACACTAGCGTTGACAAACTGCTAACAGACTGTGAGTTTAATCTTCCAGCAACCCAAACTACATTTCAACGGAGTTTAAAAGCCCGTTACGTAATTTTCAGGAAAAAAGTTTACCGGAAACCGGGTGTTAGAGTCTTCACAAACCCTCAACTGGTACACTGTTGTTATATAGGTAATGGTTTGGGTGCTGGTAGGTTTTGTAGAGTGTTAAATTTTGGTAATATTGGATATTTACATACATATATACATCCCAGTCACCAGTAAATAAACTTAAGATTTACAAAGGTAGGCAGGAGGAAATAATTTTTAGTACTGTCAATTGAATACAAACCTCTGACTTAAGTATTCCAAAGATGTGGTAACATTTATTAGCTTGATTCAATGCCTATTTCAAAATCAAGCACATGTATAAAATTCACAATGAATCCAATTTCATCTCAAAGAAATCTTTACACATCATCATACTTAACAGCTACCGGCGTGCTCGCATAAAATAACTCGTAGAGATATGTAAAGAATATTCAACTTACGAGATCTTTTTCAACGCGGTATCTTTCAAAAGGCTGGCTCAACCTTACGAATGCAAATTATTATTAATACAGCTGATTCGATCAAATCTGTCAAAGAAATTCGATTAAATCTGATCATTCAACTCGATACTCCACAAGTCGGATCTTAAATTGATCTATTTCATGTATTTTTCTCGAAAGGAGTTGCAAGATAGGTTTCTCTTATGTCTTCCTTTTGCGGTAAATCAAAAAAATATAACCCAGAGCCTGAAATGTTTATCAGACTCCTGTGTCACATGGGTGCAACTGTGCTTCTGCAACATATGGGAAAAGACGTGACGCTATCTATCTAAGCATCAGGGTGATGAACGTTGGTAACATAAAAATCAAAGCCGTCTCTCCATGAAACAATACCGTTCACCACACGCCGATTATCAGACAAAACAAACATAATCGCTTCTAGGTAGAAAGATATGGCTAGTATTTAATCGCACATCAAAAATACTGATTTTCACAGCAAGAAAGGATCAGCAAAAACACTTTTTATGTTTTAAGTTTATGTTTTTTGTTGTTCTTTCATGTTCAACCTAAGGCTTCGCTTCACTACCACCCCCTTTACCCGTCACCTAAGCTACCGCAGTATTTTGCCCTGATATTTGCTGTAAAAATCAGTATATTTGCTGTGCAAATCAGTATTATTGACGTGCAGTTTAATATTTCCCGATAAATATCCATCATTTTACAGCATATGCTGAGTGAAGTATTCTATAATTAATAGTACCTACCTTTATGATGAGGTGGGCTGAACCACAGGCGGGTAATCAGTCATCTATTGTGAAACTATTAGTTGAACTAGTCTCTGAAATCAAATGTAACTAATCTTCATCAAAACATTGCCATACGTGGTACCTAACTGGTATCAAACGTATTTTGACCTCATCACGGATGTCATATCGAATCACCGACTCATCAGATACACATCACGGTGGCCTGTTTCCAGTTGCCCAGATAAGCTCTATTTCGGTCACATAGATGTTTCCCGAGTCGCCGAAACTCCCATATTCTTTTTTATCTTTTCAATATATTGAAAGACCCGCGCTACCCCAGTTACCTTCGAGACCGCTTTGAATATCTCTTTCCAGGAGATCGGCAACGGAGATCTCACACGGTCTCATTCTTAGCCACTCCAAGGCATACCACTTCCGCATATGAGCACTCCTTCAGGTTGCAGGCGGTCCGACTGTGGAACGCACTTCCTTGTACGATAAGAGACAGCCCCACTCTTTTCGCTTTCAAAAACCGGGTAAAAGAGCACTTCCTCTCTCTTTTGTGATAGTTGCAGTATGTATATTAGTATCATATGTAAACTATAGTATGTATTTAGTAGTTTGGTATATACGAGTATATATTTTATAGATATGTAATTTACTTATATGTATTTTATTATTGTTTAGATATTGTGCACTTTTTTGATAAAATTTCCTGTCATGCCTTGGTTTTCTGGAAGAAATCTCTTTTTAGAGATAAGCTCGCCTTTGTACATATGTTTTCTCTTAATGTATCTTTTTTAAATAACTGTGTTCAATAAAGAATTATGAATTATGAATGTTTTCGGGACTTCTTGAACCAGGCCTAACCTAATAGTCAGGGGGCCAAGGGTATATTTGGTGGAGTTACTAAAAAGGATGTAAGGTATCAACCATGTCTCAATCTGACGCTCTCGAGTTAGTTACTCACGAACTCCACTCTTGGCCTCGCCTACTGTAAGTGTCTTCTTAATATCGCCTAGTAATATACAAGGGGTAAATCCAGATAGATCATCTGTGATGCGACTTTTGAGATTCGAATATAACACGAGTTTTAGGTATATTTGAATTTGATTTTTTACACCACAGGCAAATAATCGCGGGGAGGGATCTCCTTTATAATCCTTGATATTGGACTGTACATACAGAAGCAATAAGAACTCACACAATGCGAGTACAGTCTGCGATTGTACCAGTGTGTGAATTGTGCCAAGCCTTGACCATACCGCACCATTTGTCTTAGGATACAATGCTAATTTTTTTCGTTCCTTCCAAGGATTTTTCGTGAGAATGGTAAAGGCACCTTTGCTTGATTAAAATAAAAACCGGCCAAGTGTTCTTTTTATCTGAGGCTACCTAAGACAACAAGTATTTGAATTTCTGGCCAATGAAATAATTAATTTAAATGATTAAAGTTCACTTTTATACAGTCAACAAAAATATACCAGAGTGACTCAACGTCACAAATAATCCACGTAGCTCCTCAGAAAAAGGACGGATAGACAGACAGACAGACGGACAACGAAGTGATCCTGTAACGATTCCTTTTTCCTTCTAGGGTAAGGAAACATTAAAATTAAAAAAACAAACTTTTTGACCGATATATGCCAAGAAGTTCTGGATCTGGAAGCATTCGACGCGCAATGAGACGCTCTGATACTAACGATGTATATGTCACCGTAAAATTGGCATAGTTTATAATCTAACGTTTTTTTTTTATAAATTGTAAAATGAACGGCTTACGATATGAAGCGTTAGTTTATAATAAAACCGTCAAATTGTAAACTGTTTTAAACTGGAATTGCAAAGGAAATACCAGGCAAAAACACTGCGGTAGCTTAGGTGAAGACTAGAGGGGGCGAGCGCAGCGAAGCCCCCGAATAGTCTTCATGTTAGGTTGACATGTAAGAACAAAAGAAACGTAAATTGTAAACCCTGTTGGTCTGGTTTACAATTTGTGATTTACAATAGTTTACAAAATAACGCGTTGTTTATAAACTAACGATTTTGACAATCTTACGGTTAAATATATAGCTCAATTTCGCCCTATGTTAAAATTAAGAGCCACATCAATCAGTTAGCCTTTTCACGGCCGATGTGTTATTATTCCGACCGCTATAACTTTCATATTTCAGTTGTTACAGTCAAATGGAAAAGAAAGTATCCGTAAGTATCTTAATCCGCAAAACAAATTCGTCCTTACTATAGCCTGGGACACCCGAGTACGTAGTGTATATCTGATTACGATATCTAGATTACCTATAGTGTGTGGCCATTCTGCTCAAAAGCAACGTCACTTGCAATTTATGGTATTACCTTTAAACGAATGGGAACAAGCTATTCCCTGTTTAAAGATGCGTAATATCAAACAGTTCAAGTCTCTGCGCATGTGGAGTTCCATTGGATTTTAACGACTTCACTGGTTCACTACAAATATTTGATAATAAATATTTAATTATTCCTGTTTCCTAGACTAGAGCTCGGATGAACAACCGACCACTCAAAGTTGAGAGGCAGTCAAATTCGCGCTGGCACTGTCTCTCGCTCCGGCAGCGACATATAAGTGGCACTTAATGTTAGCAGTCTGTGCATTAGCCCATAATTGACCTATGTTCATACTTCAGAACTTTACATCTCCTGTAAAACGAATAGACATTACAAATGGGATACGAATATTTAATATGAAAGCAGATTAGATAACACACAAATTCTTTATTTGTGAAAGATAGGTAAGTACAATAAGTTGTTGTAGGATGTCATTGAATCTCTATGTTGAGCCATATGGCATACAAATTTACATTACATGCAACATTATAATTTATTCTTAATTAAAGGTTAGGTATCCATTCTTATCAACGCATTATTCCTAAAATTATTTTATATATTAGAGTGTCGGGTCATTTATAAATTCATTAATCGAGTAGTATGTCGTATTGATAAGCAACTTTCTTAGTTCTTTCCTAAATTGTATTAAGTTTTCTATGTTTCTATAACTCTCCGGCAGCATGTTGAAAATGGTTGGCGCCATTCCATATATATTATTTTTGAATGTAGCTGTCTGATGTCATTATTGCAAATCAATAATAGTGCTATATAAGTACTATAATTAAACAAGCACTCCGACTGCTTAATTAACAGAGTAGATATTTATAATTATCATTAAAAACTATTAAAACTTGTATTGCAAGCGCCGACCATCAAAGGTTTCAAAGGTTAACCCGACTAACGCAAAGTTTACGAAACCGTATCGATCAAAAAAATTCAACACAATTACTACAAAATAATAGGTTAAGTTCTAAATTCTTCATATATATGGCTTAGTTACTGCAGATCCAACTAATAGTGTAAATGTGAAAGTAGCGATGTTTAAATGTTCGGATGTTTGTGTGTTTGTGCCTTAAACACGCTAAAACGGCTGAATTGATTTGAATTAAAATTTGCTTGGAGATAGCTTATGAGCTATATTAACGTATAGGATACTTTTTATCCGACTGCACCAGAAGTAGGGTCACGTTATCTCGGTAAATGATAATCCCACCAAAAACATTTTCATGTAAAATGTTGCCAGAAGAGACCACATGGCTGGCACTGTCAAAAAGTTATCAGATCTCATGTAGAGCCAAGCTTCTTACTCTATACGCCCTAACTCTACAAACTCTACACGCAAAAATTTATTCACACGTAAAAACATATAAATACATTTATGTCCAGGCATATATATTGCTTTGGGCCCCACACTTGCTTAGCGTGTTGTGGGGACCAGAAACAGTGACGTTACACACATCTAAACATCCAAGACCTGGGTTTTTTTTTCCTCACCAGCCGGGATTCGAACCCGGGACCTCTCGCTTGGTAGGCAGAGCTTCGAACCGGCACGCCACAGAGGTCTTCAATTAAGTTTTTACATTCTCAGCTAAAATTTGAAGCGAGGGCTTTTATGATTTGAACCAGCCTCAAGCATTCTGTCATAGTTTGTGGTGTCCGAAGCTCAGTTTTTATCTGTCTTCTTTTTATTTATGTAAGAATTCACAAAGCTCCGTGGTCTAATGGGTTACTTTCTTGCTTGCTTTCACACTTGCTTCTCACTCAGGAGATGCAGGTTCGAATCCTGACCATGTACCAATGAGATAATTAACTTATTCAATAATATAAGTTAATTATCAATAATATAAGTTAATTATCAATAATATAAGATAATGTACAATATACATTATCTCTTAATCTCTCAAAAACCGAGGATAGCTGGGACGGGTCGCAGTTTTAAATCTTATGGCATGGTAATACAATTTTATTTAAAACCTATAACGGAAAAGTGGCATTATATAACTCCGGTGGTATTCAAGAGGTTAAGCTGTTTTGGCAGTAGTAGTCGTAAAAAACCCTCCATCACCCGGACAGAGCCAGCGTGGTGGATTATGGCTTAATTTTACTCGTACCCGCCGAAGGCAGGTGACCCTCGGTTGGGACACTAATGGGCTAGGTTCAATAGAGAATTCACAAAAGTCACACCATAAGTGCCCAGAATATCTATAAGTGCCTGTCACCTCACATCCGTTCCAATAACCTTTAGAATATTTATCAATAGTGCTGATTTATACCACCACATTAGGCCCCGACAGATTCACATCAGGAGATCACCTCGAAAAAATAGAATACCACCGAAATGTAGACGTCACCGATCAGATAATCCTTTCAAGATAAAGTGGCAAAAGCGCATTATCAGTTGGAGTGGGACATTCTACTGACGTGTACAAATTAAGCTCATTCCAGAGTACGCTGGCAAATCCAAATGTCCAAGAAGGCTAGTAGGTAGGTATTATAAAAGGGCTAGTATTTAATCGCACATCAAAAATACTGATCGGCATAAAAGGATCAACAAAAACACTTTTTATGTTTTTATTATTTTATGTGTACATTTTATGTTTTAAGTATTTTTGTTGTTCTTACATGTTCAACCCAGCACAAGAATAAAGGAGTATTCGCTTCGCTCACTACCTTTACCCTTCATCTAAGCTACCGCAGCATTTTGCCCTGATATTTGCTGAGCAAATCAGTATTTTTGATGTGCAGTTTAATATTTCCCTTATAAAAGCAAAACTATCTGTCTGCCTGTAACGTTTTCTCGCTTTGATCACAGAATCAAATTGGCTGGTATAGACGGGAGCTCGGAAAAGGACTTAATTTCGGGCTCCAACCAGAAAATAATATTTTTTAATAGCACGGCCTTGATAATCCGTACCCCAGCTCCTCCGAACGCCTCTATAATTCGAACGAACGGAAAAAATGCTGTTACGTAAATTAAGGGATAAAGCATTTTCTATGTCACTAAATACTACTCGTCAAAGCACTATATTGGAATTCTTTAAAAAAGTGTGATTAATAGCATTGTATCTAACATACATCTAACGTACATACTTCAATAAACATAAAATATTTTTGTTTTATTTCGAAAAATCCCTTTCAAAATTTTTAACATACTATAATCCGAACGCTTCGTGCTCCGAACAGGGTATAAATTTTCGGTGTTCGGATCATCGAGGCCCTGCTGTATATAGTATATTGTAAATTAACATAAAATTGTAAATATATACCTAGGCATATATTTTGTGCATGAAATATATTTGTAGCACCCACCTATAAAGAGTCCATTTGTTTAAGTTAAATACTTATTGCCAATAAAAACATGTAATAGTATAAAAAATAATACTCTGACAGTAAATTCCACTTCTCTCTCTCTCTATATCTCTTTCTCTCACACACACACACACACACACAGATGACGCATGGCTAATGTGAGATAAATCCTACAGTTCAATTGACAAAGTAAGATTTCGTTTCGGATGACCCGCAGAATGTCCCGGCTGCATCCGATAAGCCTTGCGCGGGCGCATTCAACTCCGCTTGTTGATAAATCGACGACATTTATTTTAGTCGATTGTATCAAAATATTTTAGTCGATCCAGGGATAAGTGTCGGGTTATAATGGTTAGAGATTAGATGCACCCTTTGCCTGCTTCCGACTGTCGTGGCGTCTACAAACCGGCGGTCGAAAAGTTAATACAACTTAAGGCTGGGCACCACCCCCCCACTCCTGGGGAATAGGCAATAAAATGTTCAAAAATGCTCTTCATCGAGGTCTAACAGAGCAAATAACTTAATATTTTTTTACGAGTAACAGTCTTACTAATGAACGTGTGCGAGTTGTAAATGTTACAGTAAGATTGTCAAAACCGTTAGTTGATAAAGTAACGTTTTTTTCTCGTTAGTTGGTCAGCTATCGACAGATAGTAAACTATAGCGTACTGCTTACTATACGATGCGTTAGTTGATAAACTAACGGTTAAAACTGTTAAATAGTAAACTGGTTTAAATTAGAATTGCAAACGAAATACCAGGGCAAACTCTGCGGTACCTTAGGTGATAAGTTGATATCATATATCTCGTGTTAGGTTGACATGTAAGAACAAAATAAACGTAAACCCTGTCGGTCTGGTTTACTATCTGTCGATAGTTGATAACAAAAACGTTAGTTTATCAAACAACGGTTTTGACTATCTTACGGTGACATATACACCAGAAATAAGCAAAAACCAAAACCACCTAACTAATTATCACACAATAGGCAAATCATATATGCTGATATAACAAGTGCATAATTTGTATGACTATTTATACACTGCTTGTTAGAAGTGAATGAATAGTAACAATTAATGAGCAAAATGGCGGTCCACTCTACAAGCACCTGATTTGATCATTTGATTTATGTAAGGTATTTTAAGTTTGCATAACATGGTGTAAATGCAACTTCTCCATATTAGAATACTAGCCATCTCAAAAGAAGAAGTAAAACATTCAAAAGCGAATCTGTCAAATAGAAAGTAATACGTAAACCGGAGTCAAACTTTGGCTAGCAATTTAAAATTAATTCAGGACATGAATAACGTAGCTTAGTTTTGTTAAAAACTGTAAAACGCATTTTTCTAATTAAGTGTATCAATTTCAGCGCGGAAATAAGATAAGATAATGATTTATTTCACAGAAGAGTTTACAGATTCACATAATAAAATAAGTAGTTTCTAAGGTATCAAAAATGTAGTAAAGATTACCGGTGGCCCTCACACTAGGTTAGACCTGTATCGTGAGAGCCCAGTTCTTTGACATAGGAATTACAACTAAGCATTGACTGACGGCATGAGTTTATATAAACTATTTACTGTTTAGCAGATATGAAATTAAGCTTAGTAATAAATTACTTAAATCAAGAATTTTATAAAATTGGAGTTAAAGTTAAAAGGATACTAAATAAAACTTATATATAAAATAATTTTATAAGTTAGAGCAATACTAACAGTAAGATTTATTTTTTTCAGTGTAATGTGGACTATTTAATATTTGCATGCTAAAATTAATAGCAGATAAGGTGTTCATAATGTATATATAACTGACCATCGACTGCCTGCCCTTATCTAAGCAAATAAAAATCTTTATCTTCATCTTATCTTTATCTTTATCTAATAGAAATACATAAATTTAATAAAGGGAAAGGAGGGACAGGATTATATGATTATTTTCAGGAAATCTTGTGTTTCTTGATATGTAAGCGATTTTTATAAAGCATGCGAAGCATGAATTTTATAACCGATCGCTGCGCTCTCTCTAGTTTCAGCATGGCAGTCACGCCAGATCCTCCCCAGACTGTTATGCAGTAGCTCAGTATTGAGTCGCACAGAGCCACATAGACCAGCCGAAGGACACGCTTGCGGGCCGAGTTACGTAACGCACGCATGACATATATGAGTTTCCTAACTCTTTTAGCTGTGTCGGCAATATGCGACACAGTGACATCCAAGTATTTGAAGGTTTCAGCAAGATCTATCTCCTCACACTTGCATGACATCGGGTTACAGAAAGAGTGAATCCGCATACGAGTACAAAACTCAGGCTCTGATGCTCGAGTTTTGTGGAAACACATATATTTTGTTTTTTGGCCGTTAGTGTAAGGAGATTGGTTTTCAGCCATTCAGCAAGACTTGACAATCCTAGTTCTCTCTTTTTTAGAACATCCTCCCAAGTATCTGCATTGAAAATGGCGACGGTGTCATCAGCGAAGCAGAGGATGTTTGCGTCTAGGAGTGAAGCATTATGGATATCATTGATGTATATTATGAAGAGGGTGGGGCCAAGCACGCTTTCCTGAGGTACGCCGAAATTAATTGGCAACTCAAGGCCGATGTTATTGTCAAATTTGATGTGCAGTCTTCTGTTTGTGAGATAGCTTCTGAACCAATCGAGAGTCAGCCCTCGGAATCCTTTAGTTTCAAGTTTTTTGAGTAGCAAGGGTATAAATACGGTATCAAAGGCCTTCGCGAGATCCAGAAATACCCGAACACACTTTTTCCCTGAGTCAAGGTAAGAAGAAACCTGGTTAATCAGAGTCCCGACGGCATCCTCAGTGGAAATTTCCTTTCTGAAACCAAATTGTTTCTCCGAAATCAGCCGATATTTCTCAAGATAGGACACTAAACGCCTGTTCACAACTTTTTCGAGAATTTTTGAGAATATTCCGAGGAGTGATATGGGTCTGTAGTTTTCTGTAGATTTCTTATTGCCACTTTTGAATATCGGAACGACTTGTGCCAGCTTCCATGTCTGTGGGAATATGCCCATTGAGAGACTGATATTTTTTTATTTTATTTTTTTTATTTAATTATAATTGATATTGAAGATATGGGTCAAAGGGACAGTGATTTCGATACATATCTCTTTGATAAGTTTTGGGGTGTGACCATCATGACCCGGTGAGCTGTCGTTTTTTAGATTAGCGATGATCCTACCTACTTCGAAAACATCCGTTGGCTGCATGAAGAACGATTCAGGAGCCACATCATTGAGTATGACCTCAGAAGTGGCATCCCCTAGTGATTTTTGTTGTTTTTGAAGCAGTTGGCTTGCCAAATTCTCGCCCACATTGGCAAAGTAGTCGTTACAATGATCTAATTACTCTTGGGGAACAAGTTTTATTTTTGTCAGTTCAGAAGCTGAAGAGGTTTTTTTTGTACAATTGCTAATATTCTTTATTACTTTCCAAAGCCCTTTAGGATCACTCTTTTTGCTTTCTAATTCAGAACTTTCATCAGCAAACAACAAAGCAGTTCCACACAAAAGTTTCTGTATCTGCAGTAGACAATCTTACGTACTGGATCATTTGGATGTTTCCAAGTTTCGAGGTGGAGTTTGTCACGGTGTTTGATGCATCTCATCAAACCTGGTAATATCCATGGTTTAAGGATAAGTTTTGATCTACTGACCCGCTTCAAAGTCGTGTGTCTATCCACAGCATTATCCAAAATCTGGTTGAATTCAAAGACAGCCTTTTCCACCTTGGTGACTTCCATTACGGGTACCCAGTTTGTATTTCGCAGTTCAGAAGTCACTCCACGTAAGTCAACTTTTTTCATGATTCTGTCGGGTTTCTTCTGGCTAGCGTTAGGCACCGATAGCGCCAACATCGCTATATTATGGTCAGTTATATCTGTTGTTGCTACCAGGCCAAGGACTTGTTTGGTCTTGGCTCGGACGAAAATGTGGTCAAGACAGCTGTTTAATCTGGTGGGTTTTGTTATGGCAGGGATGAGCCCTGATTCCGCCATTGTACAGAGATACTCCGTGCTTTCGAAATCTTGCTCGTCAAGGGTATTAATCTTAATGTCGCCCACAACAATGATCGTTTGTTCATTGTTAGGGCCGTTCAGAAGCTCGTTTAGTGAGGCAGTAAAGGTTTCGGAATTTGTGAAAGAGGGGAATCTGTATATGCCTAGTATAGTAGTATAATTTGGAAGTTCTATGGACATGCATTCAACTTCAGCTATGGGTGGGCTCTTGAACACTTGCATTCCAGGAGTCCTTTATGTAAGCAGTCACTCCCCCACCGCGATTGTGGTTATGTTCAGTAAAGTATGAGTTGTATCCATGTAGTTCTCCTATGCCTGCTCCTGTGGCTAGCCAACACTCAGTAAGCACGATAACGTCGAAGCTGGTATCAAAACGTTTATGGGCCACTAAAAATTCATTGAAGTTGTGGTTAATGCTGCGAATATTGTAGATAAGAATTTTAAAGTTAAACGTATCTAAAGACTCGCTACATTTCTCTATTTTGTCGTGCAATTGATACTCTATTGTAAACGTTTTATATATTAGTTTCCCTAAAGTCAAGGGGGTGTTTATTAGAAGAGAATATCACCACACAGTTAAATTTTCTTTAAGGTTTGGTTATTATTCTGCAGTAAAAACTTGTTTGTAAGTGCCATTGTATTGTCTTACCAGCGTGCTACGATCTGCGATCTGCTCTATATAAACTTTATTTACTGTTTAATTATTCCAGTTCTGTAACGCTGAAAATCTTACTTAAAAAGGAATCATACTTAATGGATACCAACTGACATCGCTTAGATACGCGGACGATATGATACTGCTTTCAGAATGCCCGCAAGAGATGCAGGCAACAATAAATTCCTTCTAATCGGCATTACAATTAATAGGGCTGCAACTCAATGAAAATAAAACCAATATGATTACAAGCAGTATCCAAACACTGCTGTACACAAATAAACAACATATAGAATTAGAATATGTCGATAATTACATCTAACTGCGTCAACTCTTCTCATACCAAAACAGAATGGACAAGGATATATATAGGAGAGTAAACATTGGATGGAATAAATACTGGGCTCTAAAACACATATTCAAAGCTGATCTCAATATATCTTTAAAAATGAAAGTATCCAACTCTTGTATCCCACCAGCAATGGCATACAGCTCACAGTGGACAACCACAAATAAGCAAAGGTAAAAACGATTAGTGAATCAAAGAGCGATGGGGAGAAGCATGCTTAGTGTGAAGAAACAAGATAGAACACGCAACGAAGACATTCGGAAATGAACAAAAGTCACAGATATCCTGGCAACAATCAGAAAAAGGAAATGGCAATGGTTGGGTCAGATCGTAAGATGTAAAGACAATACAAAGATGGACATGCATCTCTACAGAGTGGATCCCAAGAGACGGCAAGATATCAGTTGGTAGGCCATTGATGAGATGGTCCGATGAGCTGAGGATGTGCAACGCACTTTGGTGGAGAAATGCGCCAAATAGAACCCATGGAATAATAAGTCAAAAGCTTTCATTACCTATGATACACACAAGTATAGAAAGAAGAAAAAGAAAAACGATTTACCTAATACCGCCACCCAGTAAAGCTTGGTCAGCTGGGGGGTCTAGACCGAACCTAACTCTATATACCTTGATATAGATTATGTAGAGTAAGAGGCCAATCTTTTTTGATGAAGATTTTCAAAACATAATATGAGCAAAATAACAATGATAATATTTTACTACAATTATTCAATTTTGAAAAATGGCATTTAATTAATATTGAATTTTGTGTGTGTTTGTAATTTTGTATAGGTATTTTCTTATTTTAATTCGAATCTTATTTTAGTTTATTTAATTTTTGCATGACATAAATTTTAATTCAAACAATCTCTTGTAAAGGCTATTTACAAAAAAATACTATATTATAAAAATATAGCTATATATTTGTAAATCAATTCTATGATAATATATTTTAATTAATTTGGAATGTTCTTAATTGGGACATTGTTGCTTGATATGAAAGATTAATAAAATTATGAAACATTATTATTATTATGCGAACAGATGATTTCTACGCGATCATGAGGAAACGCTTTGTCTCAATTATCGGCAGAGCCTGGGGCAGCACCAATGAGATCCTGAGGGTGATCTCGAGAAGGTTTGACTGCAGAATGTACCAATATTGGGTAGTCAAGCTTATCTCGAGCAACAAATAGTTTTATTTTTATTTTATTCTGTTTACTAACCATAGTTTTTGTGTGTTAACAAATAATGGGTCATTTTTATCTTAAATAAATTGAATTCAGTTGAATTATAGTTATTATAACGCTGAAATAAGACTTTTTTACAAGTAAATCAATAACAAGTACATAACTTCAAAGCCGGTGCAAAATATTTAAAAAAATATTGTGAAAAACAGATTTTGTGATAAGTTCGGGAGACTTTTCTATCTTCTATCTATATCTTATAATAACTATCGAGCAAAAATAAACTATGTATTTTTATACGTTCACGAACCCCTGACACTCCTTATCAACAAACTACAGTAAGTATGAAGAAACAACTGCTTTAATACTCCTTTAATATTACATAACTTGAGATGTACAAAATCTGTTTTGGCCTAGTGCGGCATCTTAAGTGTAGAAAATAAGTTAGTAACTTGTATCTGGTTCTTCCTTTAAACAGCTGTCTTCCCTTATTTGTTGGCATGGCTGTACGAGTACACCTTAAGTATTGACATCACCATCATCATCATAATTATCATCAGCGTATCAGGAAACCCACTGTTGAGTATGTAGGCTTCCTAAGGCCAATACTTTGTTACCAACATCTTTGTTACCAACATATGACAGGTTTGTACAATTGGCCATGTAAAAAATACAAAGGTACCAAACTGAGAAAACCGTTTCAAGATAAATGTGTTCGTAACTAAATTCCGTTATTTCCATCAAAAAATATAACAGAATTACTGAAATATCCGTAAAAATCATAATGTACTTCATTTGTCCTCTACGGCGTAATTTGTTCGAATTCCCTTCGCCGTTAAGTTGGCTGTTCTGCAAAACTGTCAGGTATTAACCGTTTTCCTGTCAGTCGATAACGCAGATTTCAGTAGTTTTTTGTTTTATGATCGGAAACAACCATCCTCAATAGTTCCAAAACTATGAGCAAGTGACGTCACGAGCAGTTTTATTTAAAAAAACTATTAAATAAATTAGACATCTATTAATTAAAATATTCAAATTATTTTCTTAAAATAAGCTAAAATTTCATGAAATAAAATAAAAGTAGTAAGTATGTTTTTTTAGGGCGCATTGGTCATTTCCTGACAAAGCATTATTTTACTTCTTAATAGAGACTTATCAAATTTCCGTTGCAGTTTCACATTTGTAACCATCACGATCTTAGGGCTTTGGCACACCGCAGGCGGGTCGAGGGTGGTGGCGGAGCGGTTGTCAGTATTTTTAAATGCATAATTCATAATTTCTATATTGCACACAAAAAATATACCGGCACCAAGACTAACATGAAAAAGTGTACAAAGACGACCTTATCTCTAATAAGAGATATCTTCCGGCAAACCAAATTAGGATGAGAAAGGTCTATTGCTGAGCAGGGGTAGATGATGTGTACAACATTATAATTTACTTAGTACATATCCAAATAAATAAAATAAAACAATATAAACTAAATAGGCTGCCACACTAATACAACACCGCGCGCCTGCTTCCGAATTTGGCGTTTATGACATGCTAGAGTTTCTTGTATTTGACACCTGCCCCGCTACCGACCTGCTCCTGTCGCGCCTGCGGTGTGCCGAAGCCTTTACAGAACATCTACCTATACTTAAAGAGAAGGTGTTATCTAGAACAGTATATCACGACCCGAATGGCTGAGTCGGCAGTGACCCTGCCTACGAAGCCAAGGGTCCCGTGTCCGAGTCCCGGTGAGGGCATTTTTTTTTTGATGAGAAAGGATGTTTGTACCCTAGTCATGGTTGTTTATCTATCTAAGTACAATATTTATCTATATAAGTATGTGTATCGTTGTCTAGTACCTAAGACACAGGGAATCATAGTTTGTGGCTAGATCAATTTGTGTGAATAGTGTCGAAGCTATTATTATATTATAAGCGTTTTTAAAACGCTCTATATCGCCGTCTAAGAAGGCAGTTTTAAAACCGCGATGCTGAAGATGACACAATAGCGCCGTGTGAAATTCAATATACACTAACGGACGCCATTATCAGATATATGAATAATTTCGCAGATATGCTTAGCATGCATTAGTAAGCTTTTAATGTGCAGATGTTTCATGCTTAGTATATATTGCACGTGAATACTTGCCACTGGAGGAATACGTCTAAAGATTGCCTGGGAAATTATACTTGGGAATCAAAAACACGCAATGTGCAAACATACATACACACATTTTTCCTGGGATGGCAGTGGCACAGTTGTCCCAACATTCAGCTAGATTATTATTACATTGTTATATAAATTAACTTGAGTGTGTTTGACACTATGGAGAAAGCCACAATAATGTCTTATTTATTTTTATTAATTAGGAAATAGTTGTGTTCACGTTCGTAAATCCTCTTTATGCACGGTCAATGCTCTTAATGGGTATTTTATCTGCGCTTTGATGACTTGATAGACCACATCATCAATGGGTAAGTGCCAAGTACTAAAATATTACTTATGATATTCAACAAAAGTTATAATGCCAAAGTTTCTCACGATGCCTCGCCTAGAGTACAGACCACGCCAAAGATCTTTGTCTCTGAACAAAAGGCGCGAGTGAGAAGGTGGCATGTCAAAAATACGTGGTGTGAGAGAGACAAAGGATATATTTCATTCAGAACCAGAGATATTTGGCACGGTCTGTATTTGGCTTGAGATTTCTAATCCCTTTTCGTCAAAAAGTTCCCGTTTCTTATGGTTATAAAACGCTGTGTTTAGGAATAATAAAATGATTAGCACTATTGTTCTGCCCAGCGAAACAGTAACGATATTTTTTGTAGGTTTTATTTATTGTTCTCTGCCAGGCGAGACACAAATTCGATAAGCTGAGCTTATCCAGGAAATGATTGTTTTACCTGGCTGTATCCATGGCCCAATATAATAACACGCTTTTTCCACGTAAATTTTAAAACATTTATGTACAGGCACTAACAATGCTTCTGGCCTCACACTAGGATACCCTGTGTTGTGGGAACCAGAAACAGCCACATCACACACGTAGAAATCTCCAAGACCTGGTTTTTTTCTGTATCCCCGCCGGGGATCGAATCTGGGACCTCTCGCATGGCAGGCAGACCCACAACCTCAGAGTCAGAGCCTCAATTATGCCCACGTTTAGCTGGCTATTTATTAACTAGTTTACTATGACGAAACATTTATGTTACACTATATACTGCACCTTAACTTCTGCACTTCTGCCCCTCCATACGAGATTATTAATTCTTGTATTTAAGAACCAGTAACTATCAAACGCCGAATTACTCACCAATAAAACGGAATAAAGACAACCACCGAACCGAAAAACCATAGATCTAAATTTATAAATCGTATTTTTTAAAGTATTGGATTAGAGAGGCCATGAATCAGCTGATGTCGCCCGAGATCGAGTGTACATACGTACGATAAGTGGACTACGTGTTAATCACAGGCCAAGATGGGAAGAAAATTCCATATTTATTAGGGGTCCTTTGGAAAAGGAAATCGTTATCATAAATATATATGCAAGCTGCATCTTGCATAATATATATCACAAAGACACACAATTACACATAGCGTCACGCTTTTTCCCAAACGGGAAGGCAGAGGCACATTGTGACCAAGTTTAGCCACGTTAGCATAATAAAACTGCGGTAAATGTAATTTCATTGAAATTCAAGTTAGCTATGACGAAAATTCTTGGCCGCAAATATTATAGTTCATTGTAAGGAATATAAATATATAGATAGATGAGTACATAATATAATTATGCAGTGTTTGGTATAAACACAAATATAGTTTTTAATACGAATCACAAATCGTTGAAATAATAAGTGAATCATATGCATTCTCAACAGGTTTTGGAAGTTTCGCTGGGTATTACTTACTCATCGTACAACATTCTCAAGCAAGACATTTTTTTTTTAAAATCAACTGCCTCAGTACAACTCTGAGAAATAAACTTGGAAAGTAGATAATGTACGGAACCATTTCTAAAATTCTTTTTATATTTCCCCAATATATCTCTCTCAATAAATCCAGCTAAACCGTTACATTCGGTTACTATTATCGGTAACAACACCGCATTTAGTAAGGACCCAATAAATATAGCGAGGGCCCGGAATTGAGCCATATGTCTCCAAAAGTAAGACATGTCTTTATAAAAAAGGAATATTTCCCCGCGATCTAATCTGGATTCTATGAGATTTATGGAAAGCTCTGGCTATGGCGGGTACTTTTTTAATTTCCAAGTGACATATTCAGATAAATAGAAGTGCGGTGACCCAATGAAGATGTTTTTATAAAAACATAAAGCTGAAAAATGGTTATATTGATGCCGTCGTCAGGCTAGCAGTACAATCGTCAATTAAGGCCCATTATTTCGAACGCGATTCAACACTGTAGGTATTCTGTGAATAAATTTGACAACTCCATACAAATTTATATAGAATTGTCAAAAATATTCACAGAATAGTGTTGACTCACCATCGTAGTAGTGGGCCTAAGTAATACTTATTAATGAACAAGAGGTTCGTCGCTTTCCATAATATGTGTGTCATATTTTGAGATAGTTTCTAAAGCATTGTGTCATTATCGTGATCCAAATATACACATTTACCCCGTAAGTCGTAAGTCGTGACGTACGACAAGATAAAGTATTCGTAGTGTTGGCCTATTGTCCTTAAAAATGCATTTAAAATACTTTGTGGTTAATACAGGAAATTAAGTATTTGTTCAATATAACAATTCACGCCATTTCTTTTTACGCTGAAAACGGCACGTAGGTTAGTTACTCGGCGAACAATTTATAATTTTAGGACTGAATTCAGTTCAATAATTTGAGATTGAAATCACTTCACAGATACAAAGGCCTCATTCCATATTCGAAACTTAAGCATCGCACCTGGTTTCAAATAAAGAAAAAACACATGACGTCACGGGCACGGGTCCGCGCTATCGGAAATAACTGGCCAGTCACCCCTCAACCTCCCCGTTAAGAAAGATCCCAAAAGAAGAAAAAAACAGGACCAAACAATAAAACAACGAACTGGCCATTAGAGAAGTTGTAAAGTTTTTACAGTTTTTACGAAAGTTTGTGCAAAATTATTTTCGGCGTAATGTGCAGTTTATGATGGCGTTTTTTTTTTGTTGTGTCGGCGTATTTTTGTTGTGCAAATGTTAGGGTTGTCATTAAAAAGTAGGTAATAAAAGTAAAAATTATACTATCTCTACGGTTTGCTTTAACAAAAAAAAAAGAATTTAGTTTTGCCGTCTGGTCCCTGGGTTTTGCAAGTTGTAAGTAGATTCTTATCTTCGGAACAACGATGTTTCATATTCGCCTTCTGTGTTGTGACCCGCTTGGGAAAAGTTGAAATATATCTTTCACTTGCCCTAGCAATAGACTTTTTTATACTCTTAAAAAGTATTAAAACCATTTTCTCTTAGAAGGTGTATTATAGATATGAACAACTTTTTATCCCGATTAACAACTTTTTGTTTCCAAAATAACTTTATTCATTCATAAAATTTCATAAAATTTAGTAGGCCGTTCATTCAGACTTAAACTTATACACCTATGTATTCATTCAATATATTTCTCTTTTAAAGCCAACGTCCAGGGTGAAAGTAGAAAAAACTGCTCCTGATAAAATACCCTACAAAATAACAGTACCTTTTTCGCTTCACCCTGTTTACCATAATTTATCGTAAATTATCAAATACTGCAAAAAACGTCCATGAGAACACAACTTATAGAAGCCTCTTTGAAAGAAAGACCTTTCTATTCCAAGAAACATATTTTACAAAGAAGTCACTTTTTTGACGAGACCGTAGATACCGTTTTTTAACTATTATTACAGCACTAAAGTAAAATTGGTACAAATAGATGGCCAATGTTAAGTATACTTTCTTCAGAAATTGGGGTAAAGCAGTTTTCAATTCTACCTAATTGCAAATTTTGTTTAGAATTGAAACAATAATAATACAATAATAATAATCTCTCTCTCTTCGTGTATACTAGTCGCTACTAAGATGACATAATCTAAATAATGCAATTACTTAGCGATGCACCATTAGACTTATCTGCTCGCATTTCATAGGTATCTACATGTATAAGTCTATAAGTTAACTGAGGACTTAAAATCATAAAAATATAGTTAAAAAACTGATCTTAAAAATCGTAATTGCACATCGGACGCTACAAACCGAAGTATTTAATTTGTATTAATCGCTCTCTCGACTAGGACCTGCGCCTGCGTAATGGTAAGTTCACGCGATCCCACCACGCATCGGTATCGCACGCGTTAGAGAGCGAGACGGCGACAGGCCCCGCGCCGCGCGAGGGAGCGAGACAGCTAGACGGTAACAAGCTGCGTTAGAAGCTAGCCACGCCCCCTTGCGCACGAGTCTTTGCAACCTCCTACGGAGACATTCGATCGCGCGCCTCGCCAGCAACAGGCGCCTGCGCGGTTCGCCGAAGAGTTTTTCGAATTTCGAAAATGTTTTCGCGATCGCACCTGCCAGTCAATTGAATTAGTCTAAATATACTTGATACTTGGAGGCGTGAAACTATATTTTGTCGACTTATTGAGCTCGTTCTAAAGACTTTCAGTTTGCGTTTTCAGTTATCGGCGGCCTGTAAATTGTATTAAGGCTGTTTGTTTTCAGTGAAAGTGACTCAACTGTGACTGTTTGAAGCGACGGTTTTCCGCGCAATTGAGACATCACGGCTTCGGCCGGCTTTTTGTGAAAATTGTATTGACTCGCAAAATTTTCAGTGAAGTGTATGTTGGGATTGTTCGGCCGCTCGCGCGCCGGTTGCTGCTGTTTACTTTTCTGAGGGTTTTCCACACCAAAGAGATTCAAGGTATGTGCCTTCAGAATTATTCTCACGAATACCTTCTGCCAATTGTATTTATAGATATACAATTGGCGGAAGGTGAGGTGGCAGAACTTGTGAGATATATATGGTTCAATTTGCAACGACAATACTAGTTTTAGTGTATATTACAAAACTCATTAGGTTTTATAAAAATAATATAGGCAATTTATCAAATAATAATGAGAAGAAGATATTTTAAAAAGTGATAAATCTCATAAAAACCGAAATAAATAATAACTTTGTTATCGGCAGCGGCCGGTCTATATAAAAGAGTTAAACGGGAATGCTAAATTTTGTGTGGCACACTTGTTACTAAAATGTTATGTGGTATTTAACTATTTGTTAAAATAACTGTTGTGATATAACCCTGTGTGATGGATGATTTAAAACAAATAATTAATGTTATTTTAATAATTTTGAGCTTCTGTTACTGTCTGAAAAACTAAAAATAATAATAATAATAATTTTATTGTTTACCACAATATCTATTGCAATATGTGTGATATTAACTCCGACGGGCGGTCGTGTCTAAATACATAATTAATAATTGCGAAAACAAAACGTTATGGTAATGAAGTGTCCCATGCCGCATTTAAAATGTCAGGTAAATCATACTTAAGCAGTAAATATACGGTGGACAGGATTAGAAATTATGAACACCTAAAGCGCACAATTTAAATAATCACAACTCAGACCACAGTTTTGGATTATCCAAGATATCTTTCATAGTATATGAGAATGAAATCATCTACAAAAATAGACTAACAAAAAACGATTTGTCAATATTTGCTCAATAAACTGGAATTCGTGAATAAAATTTTAACTTTTTCTTAATCAATATCAAATTTATAGTTTGTCTTTGAGCTAATATTCACGTCTTTTGATAAATAAATAACATAAAACATATGTTAGCGAACAACGCAAAATAACTGAATGTAAAAAGTATGGTGTCATTTCTGCATGTGTTATAAATATTTACATAACGATACCTTTTTCTCGAGTAACATGTAAATTTAGTGCCGAATAAATCTTGATTTATTTTGAAAAAACACGCAATATTATTGAAGCAACGTCACACAAATTATAGCCATTTCGAAACTGTGCCTCCTGCCACCCCGAATGGGAAATGACTTCAACATATATGTAAACACATACCAATCTTGTAGCCCTATAATGTATCGCAATCCATTTCATATTTTGTTTTCAATCTTCTGACCTTGTTAAAATATTGCTTGATTAGCATACTTACATGTTTAGAAACCTAAAAGTCTAGGTTCTAAACCAATCGAACACTAATGTTATAAACTATCGGATTTAGGGTACAAGCGCTCCCCGTGACTCCGCGAGCGAATGATTACGGCATATCATAAATATAAATAGTGCACATAAATCTATATAAGGACTAACTCATGAAAATTACACAGGTAATATGTATCTTGGTGCCTCAAAGTGGAAAATTTCTAAGTCTTTTTTCTCTTGGCGCCCCCTTATCTACATCCCAACCTGTATATTTAGTATTCTATACTCGCGTGAGCGTATTTGCGCTTTTATGTACACAAAGGCACTTTGAATTTCATAAACTTCAGAAAACTTCGAAAAGCTTTCAAGCAGTGACACCATTATAACGGTTCATCTCGCTTCAAATTATCGCTTTCAATTCTAAAATTTTAAAGTTCTAAGGTACCAAGTGCCTATGCAAAGTTTTATCGGGTTTATCAATTTGTGCAATACGCGTTCTTCTCAAATCCAGCTTCATATAAGTGCAGCGAGATATCAACCTTCCAACATTGACACTGTACAAACTAACAAATACGTAAATTTAAAACAGTATAGAGGTATTGATGAAGATGGTCTATAGTTTCATACAAATTGCTAGCGAAGAGGAAAACGTAGTCAATACTCACTTAAGAATATAGCATTGAACTTTCGTATGAACGTGAGTATGTCCTACAATTTTGCATGTACTTAGGTACTTTGCTATAGTGCGGCATATTCTATACTTTTTCTATATGTTTTTCAGATAGTTCAAATCAAAGCATTTATTTGTGAAAAACAAGTTGCATAGGTGGTAAAACATCATAGGTCTCCCTATCTTTAGCCATAAGGCATACAAGTATTTTACACACATACAGAGAGAGACAGGTAAATCGTAATTAATGTCAACAACTAATTAAAACATAAGTTCAAGTATCCGTAGAAATAATTGTATGTGTTAAATCAACTACATATGTATAGACTGGATTGCACATTACTACAAGAATGAGGTAACATGTAAAAGTATCATCGACAGAAAACCATTGACCTCATTACCAAAATCGAATTCAATTGAACAATTGAGCATTATGCATTATACTGTAATGCCTAGACGTCGCTTTAAAAAAGCAAGAAAATAAAAACAATAAAAATAACGTAAAGTAAGACAATAAGCATGGAGTGTGGGAATATTTCCCACGGCGGTAACCATAGTAACCAATTAGGATAAAAAGACATAATGTTCGCATAATATCGTAGATGTGAATGTCGACAATGAGGATTGTTTCGCCTAAACGCGCAGACGCGCATGCGCGTTGACAGTGACAGTGATATCGCGGTTTTTGCAATTCAAGTTTTACCATTTTGTAAAATAAAAAAGTGTGTTAGCCGGCAATGGCCGGTGTTTTCAGTTGCATGTATTTGGAGGATCAAAAAGTTTTTTGAAATTCACATTCACAGTTTTGTTTTTAAAGAGGCGGCTTAGCTGGCTGATGTTTTTATTGCTCGTGTATAGAGGATTACTTGAAGTTCAGGGAATCAACGGTAAGGATGAAAGAGTCAAAATAAGTCAATTGGATGTCGTGCAAAAAAAAGCTTTCAATTGGTTCAATGACAAAGGAAAAGAGTTTCAATCAAAACAGGGTATGATTATGCCTTTTTAAATGCTTATAACTAAGAATGATAATGTGTATTATAACAGCAGATACACTAATGATAAGTCACTATTGTGACCTTACCCGACGGACATATATGCAATTTACACATATAATTAGACGAATAACTTATAGACGGATAGCCCTTTAAAACGCCGTAAAAAGATGAGGCAATTTTTTTTCTTTGCGTGAGTATTGCAAACACATTCATATTGTTTCCTTAGTCGGACGAACGCCTCGCGCGCAGTTGCGTAGAAATAAGGATACCACCTCATCTTTACTTTCCTTCAAAATGAGCGTTTTGAAGTCACAGACTACGGCAGGATTAGGATTAAATAAAAAAGCTGGTGTGGGATTCCCCCCAATTTGCAACATTTACATATCATGGCGGAGTAAGCAAATTGCGAAGTGATTATCTTAATAACTTGAACAAATTACATAGAAACATTGCATTAAATGAATTTAAATGAATAAGTATTGCAGTTTGATCCCTTTACTTTTTTTGGTATTTCTAGAGCCTTTGTGGCACCAATTAATGGCACAAATCATCCTTTTGTATTTTCTCTTCAGATATGTTTTCGTAAAAAAGCGCAAAGGATTCTCACAACTATTTCATTTTCCTAATTGTTTCCTAATTGGAGATAATACTACTTACTTACTAAAATAAAGAATGACTCTCAACTTTTTATCTCTATTAAATCACTGCATTGAATTTTTTTTGTTGTAAATTATAATTTTATTGGTTTATTTAATGGCCATTAAGGACAAAAGTATCCGCCTCTGCCAACCCAACTGTGATAAAGTGTGACAAATATACACCTAGATTGATACACCTACAAAATAGAAACAATATTTATTGAATTCGTGTACGGAGTAAAGCAGTTATAAAAAAATTATTAAACTTGGGTATGTTTATGGGCGTTGGGGGTAGGGTTAAGTTTATAAATGAAAAAAGGCATGACGCTATGTGTATGTAGTTAGAAATTACACACAACAATAAAATACAAATGCGAGCTTATATCGTTTTGGTTAAGGGCAATCCGACTGTGGAACGCACTTCCCTACGCTATTGCAGATAGTCCCTTAATTTTCCATTTAAAGAAAAGATTGAAACAGAGGTTGATTTCCTTTCTCTTTCGTGATAGGTACTTTTATATACACAGTCAGGTCATAAGTTCTGTCACACAATAAAAACTTTTGAATTTAGAACGCTGGCCACAAAAAAGTTTATTGAATTCGAATTTCGAATTTTTCATGAAAATAAAAATGTGTACTTTTTAGAATTTTCCTCATTTTTAAATATGGAGTGGACACTTAAAGAAGACCGTGTCGCAGTTATTGCGTTGCATCGTTGCGGTTACGCGCCAATTCAGATTTTCGACTTACTGAAAAATTTGAATATAACCAAAAGATTCGTTTATCGTACCATAAAACGATACAATGAAGACTCTAGTGTAGATGACAGGTCAAGAAGTGGTCGCCCTCGCTCTGTTAGGACTCCAGCAGTGATAAAAGCTGTGAAGGCGCGAATTCAAAGAAATCCCATACGTAAGCAGAAATTGTTGGCCCTTCAGATGGGGTTAAGCAGGACCACGGTGAAAAGGGTGTTAAATGAAGACTTAGGGCTTAGGGCATATCGAAGAAAAACAGGACATCGTTTGGACGCTCGTTTAATGGACCTGAGACTGAAGAGATGCCGCGCTTTGTTGAAGCGGTACGCGGGAAAAAAGCATCGGGAAATTCTTTTTTCGGATGAAAAAATTTTCACCGTGGAAGAGAGCTACAACAAACAAAATGATAAGGTGTACGCACACAGCAGTGAAGAGGTGAGCAACCGTATTCCGCGTATCCAACGAGGTCATTTTCCATCCTCGCTCATGGTTTGGTTGGGAGTCTCTTATTGGGGCTTAACTGAGGTACATTTTTGTGAGAAAGGCGTAAAAACGAATGCAGTTGTGTATCAAAATACAGTCCTCAAGAACCTTGTGGAACCTGTTTCTCATACCATGTTTAATAACAGGCACTGGGTATTCCAACAAGATTCTGCGCCAGCTCATAGAGCGAAAAGCACACAAGACTGGCTGGCGGCGCGTGAAATCGACTTCATCCGGCACGAAGACCGGCCCTCCTCCAGTCCAGATTTGAGTCCGTTAGATTACGAGATATGGCAACACTTGGAGGAAAAGGCCTGCTCAAAGCCTCATCCTGATTTGGAGTCACTCAAGGCATCCTTGATTAAGGCAGCCGCCGATATTGACATGGACCTCGTTCGTGCTGCGATAGACGACTGGCCGCGCAGAATAAAGGCCTGTATTCAAAATCGCGGGGGTCATTTTGAATAAACTTTATTACCATTAGAATCTATGTTTTATTAAGTTCATTTTGCTATATAAATGTTTACATAAATAATAAACATGTCTAAATTATTTCATATTGCACATGTGACAGAACTTATGACCTGACTATGTATGTTTAAGGAATTATATGTTTATTAGATTTTTTGTGCTAATGTATTACATTATGTATTAATATGTTTTAGTTTCGTAAATAATTAGAGGTATATAGTTTTATTGAGCACTAGGACTCTCCTGTCGCACAACTTTTCTTGTCCTTTCTAGAAATCTCTCCTTAGAGATAACCTCGCCTTTGCTCATACAATGTTTCGTCATCTTACCATTATGATTTCTGTGCAAAAAAGAATATGAATAAAAGGCATTACGTCATTTACATCGCGTGCTGTTAATCAGTGCAAAAGAAAATATGAATTAGTCAATCTGTGCAATTCTGAAGGCGTCCAAAACTAACCAACTAACAAACTGAACTATCAACTTGCAGTCCGAGAGCTCTTGCCCAGTTGCATGTGCTCTATTAAAAAATGCGTTTCTAATTTTATTATTTTTGTTAGTGAAGGTTTGATATCTCTGGTCTGGATGTGTTTTGAACTGAATATTTCTGACGCAATGGACGATATTATAACGTGATACAGGGAAATGTATCCTTTAGTCGCATCCGTTCAATCACTGCACAACTCACTTAAAAGGAGCGAAAACAATGTTAATTGTATAATTGAAATATTGCGCTATTGCCAAATGCTCATTTTACGGTTCATTTGTTTCTATTGAGATACTGAAGTACTTTGAAAATGATTTATTGGATCTAAATTACGAAGGTGTTCAGAGTAAGAGTATCTGATATATCAGGTCCTGAATATCGCATAGTGTCATGATGCACAAAAGAGAACTCAAAGTCGTCACTGTCTCTCGCTAGCGAAATGACAGCGCCAGTACGTCATTTAAGCGGCACTCTTCTTGAGTAGCAGTCTGGGCATTCAGCCATGAGATTTGTCACTCATTATCATGAGATTTACTAAATAATTGTTCTATCGCACCAACCGAAACCAAAGACAATAGTCCGCCACTCAAAATCGGAATACGCAACGGTTTTGTAAAAAATCACTTATTACTTAACACTCGACCCCATTGCGACAATTCCAGAAATCATCAGCGAAGTCACTTCAGCTAATTATCCACCGTTTAACGCATTCTAATCCTACAAACGTCTTTCATACTCAAACCATATTTGAATCGTCGTTAGTGAGTATCCTTAATAGGCATGCGCTGAGCAAGCCATATTTTAAAATGCATCACGCTTTCTCATGCGGCATAAGTTTGAATATTGAATCGCTTTTCTACTCCAAAAAGTGGGGCTGAATATACACGCCCCTAATTTGCTCTTGATGGCTTACTGACTGCGTTGCGTGATGGTTACTTTTCATAAACTATTGATTTAGAAACCGCGTTGGTTTAGTTTAGGCATATACCTATGTTTTGTTTGTGATGAAGCCCATTTAAGAGTATTTGTTGCCCTGCAATCTGAGATGGAACAATAGTTCAATTTTAAACATTTTTTTCCAGAACGATTAAATAAATTATATATTATGTATAAAAAACATAGCGTCACGTATTTTCCCATACGGGGTGGCAGAGGCCCAATTGTGCCCACTTTGAGCCAGTTATTCAATACTCAATTTTGCGTGACAGAGGGCTAGCCCATCGCCGCAGCTGTGGAGGGATGAAGGTTTAATCACGATTTTTTCCATCACCGTTAGAACGTCCGTATAATGTATTTAAGATAAATTAATTATCTCATTGGTATATGTCAGGAATCGAACCTGCATCTCCAGTGTGAAAAGCAAGCATATATGAAACCCATAAACCACGGAACTCTCGAAAAAAAAAAAGTCTTAACTTCGGGAGACTATTCTATCTAGAGAAAATATTCAAATTATGTTTACACGTTAGCAAACGTAATCTAACACTCATGATCAACAAGCTAGCATAAAAAGGCGACTGCTTCCATAATAGCATAATTTAAGATTTACACAATGCTATTTTGGCCTCCTTAAGATACAATAATATGATTCAAGAAACACGTCTACGAGTTCGTAAATACTCTGAAGCTCTACATACCTTATTAATAGTTTAAAAACGTCTCTCCTTGTATGATTCAAGATGTGGTCCGATTAATTTAATGAAAATACACTCAACCCAACCATTGCCAACATCATAATATCATTATAGACTGACTTATAACAATAATATATCCATCTGAAGCTCTTTATTGACATCGTAACGTTATTTACATGGTAACATAGCATTGCGTCTATTTCTTGTCTCACTTATTTACTTAACAAATCCCAAAAAGGACAGAAAAAGTGAAACGTTTTTTTTAACGTAATGATTAATCAGTATTGTAATTGATCTCCTGCAGCTTTGCTTCGCTTAGGATTACTTAGTGATTCAACTTGATAGAACACGCCTGTAAAATAAAACCATGTATGGTTTATGCAGGTATTTGATCGGAATAACTTATTAGTGTCCGTCGTTTAAGGCTAAAATCGGTGTGATTATTGTAACCAGCGAGTATTATAATTGGTTAAGATATAACAAATAAATAATGAACTACCGTAATTTAATAAATAAAAATGGGGGTCCCTAATTTAATATTTGTGGCCTGGCAATGCTTATCGTCTTTGACAGACGCAGAGCTTTATAAAGTCACTAGCGAACCCTATAGACGTTGTCCTACATGTTATTTCAAGCGAAACTTAGATACCGACTGCCGCGCCATCTGCCGGGCTGAATTGTGAATCTAAGCCATCCAAGTCGCCACCCAAACGTGTACAAAAAAAAAGGTTCAAATCGGTCTAACCGTTTAGGAGGAGTTCAGTGACATACACACGTACAGTAAAATTATACATACAAAGATACGTAAACCTCCTCCTAGTGAAATAGCACAATGCTATATTTTGGCTATTTATTTGAATTATACGTTCACACATAGCGGTGGTCCCTTCCCACAGTGGTTGGCAGAGGCATAGCTGTGTATAGGTGCTCAGCGGGTCGCTGGGTATAGGCCTCCAATTTTGAGCGCCAATCCTCAAGATGCCCCTGGTGTGCTAATCGCAAGCCGTGACATCACGTCGACTTGGTGATTCGAACCGTCGATTCGAACCTTCGTCGGTCCGGTGATACTCCATTTTGAGTGACAGGGAACTGATACGCCTGTTAATTGCAATTAAAAATCATCATAATAATGTACTAATCTGACCAACATTAATTCTAAACTACAAAACAAGGATGTATTTTCATTAGTAGGAGCTAGATTATTTAATATATATATATATTGTTAAAGTAATTCGCACAACATTGCAGACACATATATCCAAATTGTTATACAAATAACATGGTAACCATTTATTTAACCATGTAACCATGGCATTTATCAGAAAAAAATACATAAAATACATTACATTACTTAAATACAGTATCAGTTGATTGCAATTCAATTTAATAAGGTGATTTCAGTTCAATTTAATTATAACATATCATGACAAATTAAATAATACAGCAATCTGTTATGTTATGTTGAACATTATCAGAGCGGAAATTACGTGCATAAACCGTAGATTATGTAGGTGAGAGCTCATGTTTAGGTAAATATTTTCGTCAAACGTTAATCTTTTTAAAACTCATGATTTCATGAGTCTTCGCCGCAAGTTGTAACTTGAAAACGAAGTTGCTTTCCTAACTAAACCAATATTTTTGCTAAAATATGATTGAAACAGTAATAAATATTATATTAATAGCTGATGCCCGCTAGTTCATCTGCGTGTTCCTAGGAAGGATCATTTACCGAGATAACATTACCCTAATTCTGGTGCAGTTTTATAAACAATATCCTATATGTTAATCTTGCTCTTAAACTGTCTCTGTGCTAAATTTCATTCAAATCCGTTCGGCCGTTTCAGCGTGATTGAGGCACAAACACACATACATCCAAACATCGCTACTTTCACATTTATAATATTAGTTGGATATATGGGATATATAAAGGAACGAGCTTTTAAAAACAGTTTTTCAAAATCACTTACCTCGCAAATATAGTATAATGATAATAATAATACCTTGGACACTATTTACACCCATTTGATCTAGCCCCAAACTAGGATTCCCTGTATCTCGGGTACTAGACAACGATACACATACTTATATAGATAAATGTTATACTTAAATAGATAAACAACCATCCGGGTACAAGCATCCGTTCTCATCAAACAAATATTTGCCTCCACCGGGACTCGAACCCGGGATCCTTGGCTTCGTAGGCAGGGTCACTGCCAACTCGGCCATTCGGGTTGTCTACATATAAAAATTGCAACTACATATTCGTCAAGTAAGATTGAATTTAATTTGTTTTCTAAAGCAATAGTTTTTAAATTCATCTCCAACAGCTTATTAAGGAACTAGATCTTAGAGAAGTAGTTAATTAGAAAAAAAAATTGAGTGACTTGTGCGCGCGCGTCTCATTAAGGATTCTGTTATGAGGCGTCAATAAGACCTTAATAGGGTATAAGGGGTCATTAATTAACTGGAATGCAGAGCTTTGAGCAAAAAGTGAGCTTTCAACTAAACTGCAGAGAGGGCTTATTACCTGACTTATCACAGCTACAGAACTATGTGGTATAAAGACGTAATCGAAACCTGATTTTTACTCAAATTTTAGATGACATTACTCAGTACATTAAACATTCACATACATACATTGCTTCTAGCCCCACACTAGGATACCCTGTGTCGTGGGAACCAGAAACAGCGACGACACACACATATAAACATCCAAGACCTGGCTTTTTTTTTCATTACCCCCAGCCAGGGATCGAACCCGGGACCTCTCGCATGGTAGGCAGAGCAACTACTGCTACGCCACCGAGGCCGCCACATATAAGTAGAATTCAATTATTATAACCAATATATTGTGTAACGGCATTAACGGCTAAGGTCGAGCCACCGCTATCAGTAGCTATGATCGTATATTCTACCTACCCCAAAATGAGATGTCCCGATTCAGCTGTAAAAATTGTAAGTTAAGAATGATAAGTCTGAATTTCTCGTTCGTTGAGAAGTTCATTAGGCGTACAATAGTCGAACGGAAGATTGATTCAGGATGTTACAGTTTCAAGTTAGACAGAGAAAGCATATATGCCCGCAAGCCAGTATTTCGCATCAGTTAGCGGTGTATTGCGCCAGATCGATCGTTGTTGTATTTTGTGTGATGGTACCATTTATTTTTTTGTATATATGGGCGCTTGGAACTTCTTTTAGTGGTCGACCACAATTTATAATATTTGTTTGGGATATCGTATAGATATCCGTCGTAGTTTTACGACGTGAGTACTCAATGATATTTCATATGCTCGCTAGTAGCGGCTTGTGGTGCTTCCAATTATATATTTAGTTCACGGCAATAACGATCCGAATAGACCGGTTTACACAATTGCGATTTGATTTTCCGAAATGGGTTTGAACTAGCGGTTACCTCAAAAGGTTCGTAACGTTTTGAAACCTTCAACTCTGCGCAATTTGAGCTGGATGTTATCGAAACGTTGTCATTAGCGCTTTAGGAGATCTAACCCTCACCATAGCGAAGTGCATAGTTCGGTAAATACCGAACTATGAATTCCACTGACCTCAGCACGTCCTCGACCGAGCCCAATCATATATTTTGACTCAGCCTACACATGAGACCTCCAGCGAAATTTACATTTAGTTTAAAGATGCAACTTGAATCCAAACTGATCCAAGGCAAAGCAAAGGAATCTACCCGGTCCTAAACAATGAACTTTAGACTGTAATTTGATCTCTTCGCGCGTCCCCGACAACACTCAAATGTCAAAATATCAACAGAATAGGTTATGTGTGTTGACACCGGTTTAAATTAGTTCTGAATTTGTTATTTCCATCCGCGGAACCTCATCGATCAAACAGTCTCCCTATGCCCTGCCAACCTAGGTTTAGCCGCAACTAAACTCCTGTTTAGCCTAGTCTAAAATCCTAGTGTTATACCACATCCATTATCGACACCACTCGAAAATGGTTGAGTTTGATTTGAATGTGCTTGTATGTTTAATGACTGTGTGTGTGGGAATTTCAAAACTCGCTATTCGAAAGGAATTAGGAGAGGATTAGCCCACGATTATCCTAAGAGCCAATCCAGGAACCCTATGGTGAAGGAAAAAGGAATTTAGGGTCGCTCCAAGCCCAGACTCAGACTCAGATCAATTACCTACAAATTCTTATCTAACGACCCAAGGATAGTTTTGGAATTCAGGGTAGGTTGATTAAAGGATAGGAACCGAGGTATATCTCGGCGCTTCAGACACTCACGAAAATCCACTGAAACACGCAATCACAATTCGTCCAGTTCTGACGCGTAAAACGGCAGACCAAAAGTGTTTAGAATGGCTGAAAGACGACTGTCACAGTAGCTTGACGCTGAGACTGAATGAATCCCCTCCCCGCACAATCGTATTTATAGACCTCACATGTCTGAAAAAAAAATGGCGTCCTTTGCGAACACGCGCTGCCCAAGCGAAAGCTTCTTATCACTAACTACACAGGGTCTAATTTCAACCATGCCATGCAGATCCGCCGTTCTACAAATTGTGTGTACGCATAGTTTCTAATCAACCATTGGCTATCACTCAAATTATTTGGTATCGCCGATACACAGAATTTGTCGATCGCTGGCTATAAAAGCGGTTTTGATTAATTAAGCCTTCCCGACCGCTAGCGCGCTAGACAAAGACCACTAGAATGATATTCAAACCCGTGGTGTCAAACTCGCCATATCATACCAAACAAACGCAATTGTATATTTGCAGTCAACATAATAGCTTTCTCCGTATTGTTCCATAATAACCTTCCATTATTTAGTTATTCATAATTTATTCAGCGCGCAGCCAAATCGGCTCTGATCCCTACACATTCCGCAGGAATGCGACAAAAAAACCTGACCTGTAACCTTCCTCGAACCATCCCACGCGCTCGGCTCATTGTTTTTGCCCCCTTACCCTGAGCTACTCAAAAACCCAAACGTTAAATGAATCGACTCTTGTATTCAAATACAGCGCGGCGATGGGCTAGCCCTCTGTCACGCAAAATGAAGTATCAAATGTACTGACTCTCGTGTACCATTACAATTGTTGTGAGGAAACCTTCATATCTCCATAGTTGTGGCAATGGGCTAGCTCCCTGTCACGAAAAATGGACTAATGAATAATAGTTGAACGTCGGCATAATTATTCCTATGCCATTCCGTATGGGAAAAGAAGTGACGCTATGTGTATATGTACTTATCTGGTATTAAACAATGTATATTTGTACAATGGCTTGGACACCACACCAAATGGAAAAATAAAATAAATAATAAATAAAAATAAATGGTACCCATTTAGGTCCCCACCCAAGGGCACAGGCCTTTACCCGGAAATGAGTAAGATTAAGCCATACTTCACCATGCTGGCTCAGTACGGGCTGATCACTACCAAGTAGCGATAGGTGCCGAGGCCTACAGCTTAACCTGCCATCCGAAACACTGAACGTCCGATAACGTACTTAAGATAAATTAATTATCTCATTGGGACCTACATGGTCAGGATTTGAACCTGCATCTCCTATGTGAGAAGCAAGCGTGAAACCCATTAGTCTATGGAGCTCTTACAAATAAGAAAATTCATTTGCATATCACGGTTTACATTTGGTCTTAAATATGTGATTTCTGTTTAACATGATACAATATTCAAACCATTTCACATTATATTAAACTATATCATTTAATATGATATGAAATGGTTTGAACATTATATTTTGTTTCATTTTATAGGTAGAGATAGGAATAGCGGCCAGTTTCAACTTTGACTTGCTTCCAGTGCGGACTTGCGCGCGCCAAGGAGGTTTCAGGATGGAGACGCCGTATTTTTGCTCACCTCTCCATATGCAAAAATGAGGGTTTCAGCCAGCATTATTTTGCGGGAGAAAAAGTGTCTGGATGTTGCCTTGTCAATAATGAGCGTTGGATTCAAAATTTAATCAGTTTCATCTATTCGCAGTCGTGTCTTAACGCGTTACCGGTCACAAACTTGCGTAAATTAGTTTTGGACTACATAAATAATTTGTATTATTACATGGTCTTCCCACAGCTGGGCAAAGGCTTTTCTTCACATCTTGGTCTGTTTCCCACTTTCCCCACAGTTTTTGTCTTTAATCAAGTTGAAAATTCGGTGGCAATATATTTTTCTCTGACCTAAAGGGTTACCGTTAACTTAGATACTTTTTCTGAAGACACTCTGAAGGCGCTCCCAGTGCTGATGATTCTTCTGCGCGGGCGCATATTACCGCTAGTAGTCGACATTAGTACGTGCATTATTGTGAACGTGGGAACCGGGGAAGGTCACAACACTGCCTGGGCTGATATTATGTGCCGACTTGTGCGATCTGAAATTAGGCGCGGTTAGAGATGGAACGCAACGACAAGACAACATACCGGCATGCCTTATTACAGACGGGGTGCCAAAGGCACAACTGTTCCCCTTTCACTCGGAGATCTTGAAAAATGCATCGCAAATTTCAAGCTTATGCCATAGTAAAAGTGCAAAGCCTATGAAAAATCCATTGTCGTCTTCACACGTGTAGACGACTATATAATAATAATAATAATATAATAATACCTTGGACATTTTTCACACATTGATCTAGCCCCAAACTAGGATTCCCTGTATCTTGGGTACTAGACAACGATACACATACTTATATAGATAAATAGTATACTTAGATAAATAACCATGACTAGGGTACAAACATTCGTTCTCATCAAACAAATATTTTCCCCCACCGGGACTCGAATCCGGGACCCTTGGCTTCATAGGCAAGGTCACTGCCGACTCGGTCATTCGGGTCGTCAAGGAAAAAAAAAAGGGACTTTCGAAATTCAAATGATGTAGAAGTAACCTCCCGTATAAGACTTTAGTCTTCTTCTACCCTGATCCACCACAGCGCCCTGATATTGCATGTGCAATTCTGGTTTAAACCAGTTCACAATTTAACGGTTTCGAATCGATAGTTTTTAAACTTACTAAAATTAATACTATTTGTAAGCAGTACGGTTCCGTTCACAATCTATCGACAGTGTATAACGGTGTCTTATACAAAGCTGGTCTTTTTCGAAATTCCGTGTTTTTTTATATTCACCGTCCCGTGTCTCAAACTCAAAATTTCTTTTAAACTGAAAATATTTACAAGTATTATTAGTACAGGTAATTTGTGTGCCTCTCTACATTGGACCAGTAAGAATGGCAGTCACATGGATTGATTTTGCTGATTTTCACAAAAAAAGAAAATAAATTTTAGATCCCTGTCACGCAAAATGGAATATGGAATAACTGGCTCAAAGTGGGCACAATTGTGCCTCTACCACCCCGTATGGGAAAAGGCGTGACGCTATGTTATGTTATGTTATTTTACGTAAACCGGAGCCATAAAGAGTGTGCTATTTTTTAGCTATTAGTATGCTATAGTTTTGCATTGGCCGATGATTTAATTTATACATTAACAAGGATATTAAAGTATCGTGATACTTCGCAAAAACCTAGTAAAAATAAGTACCTAAGGAAATTAATTTAAAGAGTTCTAGATCTTCAAAGAAAGGGGTTGCGAAATTCAATTCGGCTTAATTTATGAGTTAACATCAACAACAACAACAACAACAACAACAACAACAACAATAAGCATTTTAACTTTGAGTACAGCTGAGAAATTTGAGCTAGTTGTCCGTCACGCAGAATGGTTTATCGAACATGTGGCTAAAAGTGGTCACACCTGTGCTATGCCACCCCGTTTGGGAAAAAGGGCGACACTAAATTGTTGTGTTTAAGAAATTAAAAGGAAGGCAATAATTATGAAGTAAATGCATATTATGCGTCCATAAACCTAGAAGCTGAGGGTTGACCCCAAAGGTAACATCATCATCATCATCATCATTTCAGCCTGTTAATGTCCACTGCTGAATATAGGCCTCTCCAATCGCACTCCAGCGTGACCGGTCCGTAGCCACCTGCATCCAACGAGATCCAGCGATCCTCACCAGGTCGTCGGTCCATCTCGTAGGTGGCCGACCCACACTGCGCTTGCCAGTACGTGGTCTCCATTCAAGGACCTTTTTGCCCCATCGGCCATCCGATCTTCGCGCTATGTGGCCTGCCCATTGCCACTTCAGCTTGCTTATCCTACGGGCTATGTCAGCAACTTTGGTTCTTCTACGGATCTCCTCATTTCTGACTCGATCTCGTAGAGAAATACCAAGCATAGCCCTTTCCATAGCTCGCTGCGCGACATTTATGAAAGGTAACATAGGTATGGCAATTCGTACGTGCACTAAATACTCGTACAACTTCATCTTGGACTCGTGATCGGGCTCGGGAGATGTGGTCACGATGACAGCGTACAGTAGGACGTACGGCATTATAGGTGGTAGTTCAGCACATGAATAAGAATTGGATTGAGGTCACATGGAGATCTTGAAATTGCCATTTGAGCAATTTAAAAACCATGTTAAAGCGACTTTGTCGAAAAAGGGATGTTACAATGTTCAAGATTACTTAAATGACGGGACTTACACAGACCTTGCTGTTAATAATTTTGTAATTATTTATTCTTGATTATTAATTATAATAATTAATATTGTAATGTTTGTATTAGTTAAGAACAACCAATTTTTAAAAGACATCGATTAATCAATCTGTGATAATTTCTACGCTCTTCTACTCCCCTAGTGGTCCAATGTAGAGAAGAGGCAAAAAATGACGATTGCTAAGTATATGTAAATATCTACAGTAATAAAGACATTTGGAATTTGGAATTTATGAAATCTAGAATCTTTGCAGGTTTTAAACGCCGACTGTGTAATAAAAAACCACATTTTTTCACAAGGGGTGATACTACTGTTGCCGGTTTAAGTGACGGTGCAAATTGGTAGAGTAGATTTATAATTAAGTTTTACTGCGTAGCTGCGTTTCCTGATGTAGTCCGTCCCGATACAATTGGACCAATGAAGAGGGTTCGATTTGCAAAAGTTTTGATTTAAAATTATAAGTTAAACTGAAAATCTTTACTTTCTCAGCGCCCGATGACAGCCAAAGAAGGCATTTTCCCGTTATAGGTATTGAATTGTATTACAATGGCGTCCAGGTCTGCTGGCATTAAGTATATGGTCGGATTTGTCTTACTACGTTCTTTTAACAAAAAAGTGGCCAAGTGTGAGTCGGACACGCGAATAGTTCCGTTTTTGCAAGTAATTATGTGACTGGATGTATGTGTTGTAACTTTGTTTTTTTGTAGTGTTTGTATGAATGACAATGTAATCTTTGCGATTTTAAATAAATGTTTTATATCTTGAAAACTGCTTATTTTATTTGATTCGAACTTACTTTCTTTGAAATTGTTTATTGAGATACACAGCATATATTTTTTATAGATTTTTCACTCTCTTACTTTAAAAGTTACATTTACTCACATTTTTCCACTTTGGAAGGGTCTGTCACAATTTACCTTGAGGAAAAATGGTTTCAGGATCCTCGATGTCATTTTTAAAGACCTATCTAAAGACACCGCACACATATAGGTTTGAAGAAAAAATATTTTTTGCGTTTCCATGTATGTGGAGCCCCCTTTGATTATTTTAATTTTTCAATTTTTGTATAAAAATCGTAACGCATTTTACAGAATTCATCTACATACCAAGTTTTAACTGTGTAGTCTTAATAGTTTCTGCATAAAGTTGCTGTGACATACGGACGGACGGACGGACAGACAGACTTGACGAAACTATAAGGGTTGCTTGTTTATCTATGGAACCCTAAAAAGACGTTAGATACTAAAGTATTTGATACTCGAAAATTTCATGATGCCTAACATTTATCCGAGATCTACTGTACCTTAATAACTTGATTCTAAACTAGTCTACTTTACATAGGTTTGGAAATTCTAACCTTTAACGAAGAAAATTATGTGGCTTACAGTGTGTCGTTGCGTTCAAAGTTCAGAACCACATTGTTCTGAGACTCCTGAGTCGTTTAAAAAATGTCGACTATTTCATGAAATTTGTTCCCATCTCTGCATATACTTCACTAAGTTTCGAAATCATTATTTACCTTTACGCGAGTTTACACACTATTGTTTTTTTTTAAGTATAAAAAATGCCTTAACGAAGGCGTATGCATTTATCTCAATAGGAATTAGCTGATAAGATCTTCGCCCCCATAGGCTTCACACCCACGGGCTCAAACTAGCGATCAATTTTGACCATCCTAAATGATAACTTTTTAAATAGACATGCGAGAAACAATTAAGATTTCATATTATTTTTTTCTAAATCATTATGTAGTTCTCTCCACAAGTAGCGTTTTTAATATCATTAATTATGTTGAAACGATTCGTCCGTTTACTATCATTAATTTCTATTAGGTTTTGACAATTGCATGTAACGTATAACTTTTCATTGTTCATACATTGCTCGCTGTACGAGGCATATCATTAGTATCGTGGAAAAAGAGCAACAAAAGCAGCAGTGTATTACGAACAATGCGATACAGTAAACATTTACCACAAATATAGGAGGGCCATACTTACAAACCTCTCGGACCCGGGTTCACATCGCCCATTTCACATGACCCCTTCGTGTCAGCGTCAACGTCAAATCTTTAATTAGTTTGTGGCGAAAAAGTGACGGCCTCATCATCAGAACGTGGAACAGATGAGATGCCATTTAATTTGTCAATGTTATCCGTGGCTGGCGGCAGTGTAGGTAGGCACCTACTTAAAATATTCCAACCAGTTTTGTGGTATGGTTCTTTGCTGACTATTGTTGTTAATGATAAAGATTGATTTTATAGCAGTTGTAAGTTTTACGATTTATGTCCAAGAATTATCACTAAAGGATAATGCGCTCGTTTTTCTGGATGAAACTCTACGATTTTGTAACTTCACTATAACATAAACATTCACATACAGGCACATACATTGCTTCTGGCCCCACACTAGGATACCCTGTGTCGTGGGTACCAGGAACAGCGATAGTGATATCTGATGACCTCTGTGGCGCAGCGGTTGTGGCTCTGCCTACCATGCGAGAGGTCCCGGGTTTGATCCCCGGTTAGGAGTAAAGAAAAAAAAAACGCTCGTTTTTCTGGATGAAACTCTACGATTTTGTAACGTCACTATAACATAAACATTCACATACAGGCACATACATTGCTTCTGGCCCCACACTAGGATACCCTGTGTCGTGGGTACCAGGAACAGCGATAGTGATATCTGATGACCTCTGTGGCGCAGCGGTTGTGGCTCTGCCTACCATGCGAGAGGTCCCGGGTTCGATCCCCGGTTAGAAGTAAAGAAAAAAAAACCCAGATCTTGGATGTTTAAATGTGTGTGGGTCGCTGTTTCTGGTTCCCACGCCACAGGGTATCCTAGTGTGGGGCCAGAAGCAATGTAAATGTATGTAAATGTTTATCTTTATGTTTAAACATCTCAAACGATGACGTCACGACGGCGCACCGCACACATGGTGCTACTGAAAAGGGAATAATCAGTAACGCTAATGACCAGCAAGTTTACTTTGAGCTACTTCCTGTATAATCAAACTGGTTGAGGACTCATCTGTGTCAGTTTCTATTCAGTCAATATATAATTGAATTTAACTAGTACTGAAATACTTTTGATTGTCTTGTGATGCCGTTTTCGGTATGTTTTTAGCTGTCTCTTCAAAGTTCTTATGCCACTTAGAACCTTAACTAGTTTTAGTCTCATCTGGATGAACCTTGAAGTTTTCTCGCTAGACTTCTCTTCACTGGGCTCACTTTGCTCAACCTCAGATTACATGCTGGTTTCCTCAGTAAGATATAAATCATTGTCTAGTGCAGAAGAGGACCGTCTAGCGCGGTCATATTTAAGTAACTGTGAGTATCCTGAATTACTAATTTAGCTGCTTTTCAGTTGATCCGACTGAATAGTCCGCCCGGTTTCTGAAAGAAAAATTAGCTGTGACAACTTGTTATACTCTTCTTAAACGCATTTCAGCCAATCACATGCCGCTATTTTGAATTAATGATCGATTAATCGCTTGTTACATTTGACAACTCTTTCGGACACTGGGGGTGATCACTACTCCAGTGACTCGTCAGAGTTGGTGATTGGTCTTGACAGCTGCAACGCGGTGACGTCACGGCCTGCATGCGGTGACGTCACGGCCTGCATGCGGTGTAATACCCTCGTTAATTACACCGCCTCAACTTCAAGATCACGGCTCATGACGTCATCGTACTGTTCCGTCTGCGGCTGAAACGATCGCGCTGAACGTTTAACTGTTGATTGCATTTCATTTGTTAGTTTTCTAAGACCTTTTATTTGATAATTTCGTGCTAAACATTTAATTTAATATGAGAGAGGCAGCTCTATCTTATAAAATGCAATAACTAAACGCATCTGAATGTGTAATGTATGCAATTAAACTAATACATACCTAACTATAAACACCTATGAACCTTCAAAAGTGTTTTCTGCCATTCGAAAACGTGAGGCTACGTGAAAAGTAATTCAGACTAATGATAAAAAATACAATAAATAAATATATATATATATATATATTAGAGGATAATCTTGCACAAGTCGAACAAGGCCCATATAAAGCTCAACAAGGCTTGTGTTTTGAGTACTAGACGACTGTATATTTAATAGAGATGAATACTTATGTAAATAATTAGAAAACATCCAAGACTAAGAAACAAATATTCATGCTCATCACACAAATATTTGCCCTTACCGGGATTCGAGCTCAGGACCGTCAGCTTCGTAGGCAGGGTCACTACCCTAGTCTAATAATAATCAAAATAATAGTTTAATTAATTACTTTTTGGCCTTGGCCCAGCCGTGGGACATAATAGGCTAATAATAATAATAAGTTATTTTATAATATGGAGTAACCAGCCAAAACGTGATAAAGGATGGGCGCAACTTTCCATCTGCCACCCCACATGGGAAAAAGCTTGGCACTACATCGTTGTTGTGGAAACCGGGCAAAAGCCGAGCGCACTGTCTCGCGGGAACTAGAGCACGCTTTTTCACTTTTATTTACGCGTTTTACGCTGGAGTGCGCACGCGCAGTATCGCGCGCAGACCACGTGGTCGAGGAAAACTGATATTGTATACTCATCTGTAATAAGTCAAGGTTGAGGGAATATATATGGTTTGGTTTTAGATTGGTGGGTATTTCCAGGAACCAGTTTAAAAGTTGTTTTTTGTCAGCATAACATTTACATACAGGCACATACATTGCTTCTGGCCCACAGTAGGATACCAAAGGCAAAAGTCAAAGTCAAAGTACTTTATTACTGTAGATATTTACATATACTTAGCAAACGTCAATTTTGCCTCTTCTCTACATTGGACCACTGTGGGAGAAGAAGGGAGTAGAAACTCCCACAGATTGATTTTTAGATCTCTTTTAAAAATAGGTTGTGCTTAACTATTACAAATATGTTTTTTTTTATTATTATGATTAATAAGCAGAAATAAATAATTACAAAATTATTAACAGCCTGGTCCTGTGTTGAGCCAGATTAACCCCATACAGTCCCGTCATTTAAGTAATCTTGAACATTGTAATATCTCTTTTTCGACAAAGTCGCTTTAACATGCTTTTTAAATTGCTGAAATGGCAATTTCAAAATCTCCAGAGGTATCTTATTATAGTAGAGAATGCACTGACCCTTGAAAGAATTGCTAACCTTCGCGAGTCTAAATCAGGGCGCATATAGTCTGTGATTATTTCTTAGGTTAACATTACAGCTGTCGCTAAGTTTGGAAAATGTTGTAAGGTTCTTGCGTACATACATTATATTTTCGAAAATAAATTGACTTATTGATTGTCGAAAATGAATACCCTGTGTGAAACAGAAACAGCGACGTCACAAACATGAAAATATTCAAGCACTGTTTTTTTTCTTCCTCCCCGGCCGGGATTCGAACTTGTCAACCACAGAGGTCAACTTATGTGTAAAACTAGTTGACCCCGTGAACTACGTTCCACCTAAAATTTGGTTGTTCAATAAGTAATATGATAAGTAGTATGGTAACCTTAAGTGTCGCGTTGCCGAGAAAATTAGTAATAAAATAGTTGGTCGTTTAAAAAAAGTTCTTAGTAATTTACTTGTAGGTGAGTGAAAGAGATCCGCTAGTAACGCCATCTATCCTTTGCATAGTAACTGTATGCATCGCCCAGATGTGTAACATAGAGTCCGCTACCAACAAAGAGGTTAAATGTCTTAGGTAGGTAATAACCTAATTAATCAATGGCAAAGGAGTTTGAATCATCTACGGCTGCGTACGCCATCTAGCGATAGGAGGCTGAGACTTCTCCACTTCCCGTACAAAACATTATTTGATTTTTTTGCTGTTTCTCTGCGTTTTTCATTTTAAAATGAACATTTTTCCTTAACCTCCCGCGGACTGACGAGAATAAATGTGAATAGGCATTATTCTAACTGTTCGGGCCATTTTAGAGATTTAGTAAGACTAACGTTCAGCGATTCATTTTTATAAGTGTAGATAGATAGATAATATAGGCTAGTATTTAATCGCACAGCAAATATATTGATTTCACAGCACAAAAGGATCAACAAAAACACTTTTTATGTTTTAAGTATTTTTCTTGTCTTGTTGTTTGATATTCAACCTAATACACAACTACTTCACCTAAGCTACAGCAGTATTTTGCCCAGATATTTGCTGTAAAAATCAGTATCTTAGCTGTGAAAATCAGTATTTTTGATGTGCAGTTTTATACTTTCCGATAATATAATGTTAAGTGTAATGTAATGTTAAATGAATTATAATGTAAAACCTAAAAATATGGCGCTAATGGGCCAGATACTTGTACACACTAAGGTACCAGTATCTGGCCTACTATGGGAGAATCAGTAGAATGCCAATTGATACCCAAGAAAAATATTTAGGTACAAAAATTTACGTGGAATAAAGCGGTTCTGCCCAATTTGGTTAGTATCGAGAATAACAGCTTATTTTACACCTCGCGCGTAAAATTAACAGAAACACTAGAACCGTCCGTTTCACACGATGATAATCATGAGATCATGATAAATCAATCGACCTCAAAACCCACGAAGTAATGGAAGAACAAACGATATCGGAATAATAATTATGGTAAACAGAGAACTACCGTTTCACACCCGAAACTCGAAAAAGTCATATTGATTCATCTTAGCACTAATAATATGCGGGTACGGGCAGTGCGATGGTACGGGTGGTTCCACTAGAATCATTGAACAAAAAAAAAAACAGGCACATACATTGCTTTTGGCCTCACACTAGGACGTGACGGTGACACATATCAATATCCAAGACCTGGGTTTCTTTTTACTCTAGATATACTTTATTAAACAAAAACAGTGAATAAAAAATAATGTATAGAAAAAATCATGTACATAGGCGAGCTTATCTCTTACAAGTGAGTTTTTTCCAGCAAACCTAGGATGGAGAGGAAAAATAAACTACAAAAAGATGTTTGTGCACAACATTAAATATGTTAGTAAAAATAATAAACTACTTACCAATATCTACATAATACTAAAAATAATGCTATAACTATGTAAATATGTAATATATACAAAAATATACATACTAATACTTAGCATGGAAGAGAAATATAGCGTCCTTTCGAACAACTTTAAAAAATGCAAATTGGCGGACCATCTCTGATTTACAACTTCGAAATACATCCTCATAGATTTAAAAAAAAACAGATTTATTTAATTTTAATTAGTGCGGTCTCCTGTGCTCCTCAGGATCGACGGTACCAACTCTTTTTTTTTTCTATCGACAGCCGCAAAATTTTTGGTGGCTTGTTATAGTAGTTTATGTGACTGCTACATAATGGAGGGCATTAATACTCGAGAGTGGGATTATGAAACGAGGCGAAGGCGAGTTTCATAATAATATCACTCGAGAGTTTTAATGCCTAATTATGTACAGTTACATACACTAGTTTATCTACACACATATCATAAGCTCTCTTTGATGTGTTCAGGAACCGCATGTTTGACCGGCATTGTGGCATTAATCATTGCTCTGCTTGTTTAGCTTGTTCAGTAGTACCAACTTCACAGACAAACTAGGGGCGGCAAACAGGCGGGCGTCGGCGTTCGAAATTTGAATGCCATAATTTGTCAATTTTTTGTACATTATGGTCATAATGTACAAATTTTCAGATAAGAAATGAGTTTTTAACCAATAGTTTTACATTATGCTGGTCTTAACGTGCGGTTTTTAGACGCAGTAAAGAGGGTTTATGATACGTGTGTAGATAAAAAATATAATACACTCAAGAAAGTTACTGACGGTCATAACTTGTTGGTAATATGAAATTTCAGAATTCAGGTTTAGACTAACTGGTCAGGAATAGACCCCGCACCACACGCTGGCCATACTAAGTGGGGTTGCTCAAGTTGTAATCTCTGTAATTAGAGCCGGCATGTTGATACAGCATAACCTCCCATGTTTGAGCATGTGTGAACAACTACCATGTTGCCTAGTTGTTTAACTTTAATAACCTCTTGCACTTGTAGGCACTAAGTACTAATAGATGCATTTACTCGAACGAGTACATAAATAGTTTAGTTTAGTCATTCTGTGGAATTCATTATTCAGTCTTGTCTCGTTTGTGTAAACTCGTTGCTTTGTGTAAACTGGTGCGAAGCGAATTCAATCAATTTCTTAATTAACGGAGTCTAACAACTACGTTAATTTCGCTAATGTCACGTGCTCGGGACAGGACCTCCTTCGAGAAACTGCAAATTATTGTGATGATTTGTTGCTCGTTAGCACCACCCAGTAGACTGTGCATAGCTGTGGGATCCCCAAGTATTTCTTGCGGACTTGAGCAACTTATGTCCCTTTCTGTACTAAAGTTTGTCAGATCTTCGATACTCTGACGCACAGATAATGTGACCATGTTGGATAGGTAGATATAAATTGGAAAGCGCTGGCTGAAAAAGGGGGTGTCCATTAATGACGTGGGATGTTAAGTTGTTGAGGGGAATGGCCGAGCCAAATCTCAACCAATCTCACGTGGGGGAGAGGGGGGTCTCAGCAAATATCTCGTATTTGTTCCTCTTTCAAAATAGTATAATTTCAAGAAAACTGTTTTTTTTTATTATAAATAATAATAAATATTAGAGGACAATTTTACAAAAATCTAACTAGGCCCATAGTAAGCTCAATAAGGCCTGTGCTATGGGTACTAGGCGAGGATATGTTGAATAGAGATAAATACAGAGAAAACATCCAAGACTCATGCTCTTCGCACAAATATTTGCCCTTACCGGGATTCGAACCCAGGACCGTCAGGTTGGTAAACAAACTAAGCTAAACCGGTCATCACTCGAAACTATTACCGTAAAGTAAAACTATTTTACTGTTAAATTTTATCACTGGCACTTTAGACTTCGACCTACGCAATATTAGATACTAGTATAATATTATCTTAACCAGTGTTAAATAAAAAAATATTAAGCAAATTATGTTTTTTTAAGAAAAAATCCAACGCATTTACACTAAAAATAATAATTAAAAATCTCACGTAAGATTAGGGGCCGGGGGGAGGGAGTCAAAAAATTGTTAAAAGCGCCTCACGTAATGACACATAACCGTGCCTCTGCCGACCCCTTTGGGAAATGGCGTGAAGCTGTGTGATATATGAATATATGTCCAACACTTCGTATGGGAAAATGCTTGACCCCGTTCTGTTTATTATAACATTCATAATCGAATCGTGAAGCGAGATTTCATTTTTAAAGTTGGTATCGCGTGCCGGAATACCATAAAGTCACTCGCTCGATTATGATTCAAATATTTATTTATTCATTGATTCGATACGAAGTGGTATTTTGAAATAGTTTTAAATTATGTGTAAATATTGTATTATTTTATGTTTACGGGTTGATTGGATGATTGGTTTTTAAATGCGCGTTGTGATGTAATTGCTTCGTTTGTGATTGGAGTGGTCACAGAGTGTGACCTGGTAAACTTAAAAAAAAACTTTTAGGTTACTAATGACAAAATCTCACAATCGTGAAATATTTCATATCTTGTTTCAATCTTTCAAGTATTCTTTATGGCAACAGAGCTGCGTGGTCTAATGGTTTTCACGCTTGCTTCTCACACAGAAGATGCAGGTTCGATTCCTGACCGTGTACCAATGATTTCATTAATTTATCCTAAGTACATTATCGGACGTTCAGTGTTTCGCATGACAGGTTAATGTAGGTCCCGGCTACTATCGCTACGTGGTAGTGGTCGTAAAACCCCTCCACCAACCCGCACTGAGCCAGCGTGGTGGAGTACGGCTTAATCTTACTCCTATCTGGGTAAACGCCTGTGCCTCTCGATAGGAACATTAATCGGCTATATTAATTATTATGGCAACACTAAAACGCTATATTTTCACGCCATTTCCCACACGGGTTGACAGAGGCCTTTGCCAAAGTGATAGTTATTGAATTTGAATTTTAAAATCTGCATCGCACATTTTCAATTCCACACAAGTGTATCAACTAAGACGAATGTTCACATTCGCCATTATGTAAACATGATGCGTTACACAGATAACCTTTTCATTACCGTTCAACACCTAGAATTACATTATTGTAACACCGCCTGTTGGTCTGTGAACATACAACGGTTTATCGATAAGCATTAATCTCATAATAATTAGTTTCGGATCACACAACCAACATTATACGGTTTATGGGTCAATATAACACTTTAGATTGTTCTAGATAAATTTATTGTGTGGAGTTTTGAACGTGATACACATTATTGACTATGTTGGAATGTTTTTCAATTGTACTATGAGGTTGCAAGGTATTTACTCACACATACTCTGTATGTACTCAATAGTTAGTTCATAGTAAGGACGTCATATATTACATGGTTTATATCCTACAGAATACTCTGCCGAATGCGTGAATTATTTAGAAATTGAGTCAATTAGAGCGTCTTCCCAATTATAACAATATGAATAAATAAACATTAACCAGAATATGTAAGTATGTCGTGGGAACCAGAAACAGCGACATCACGCACATATAAACATCCAAGAACTGGGGTTTTCCAAGTTTGGGGCTTTTTGAATAAATAACAAGATGTAACAATAAGGCAAGGAAGAATTCTATTCAGCATTTAAGGACTTTCTCCGACTCTTTCCCAGTCTTTGAATAATAAGTTGTGCATTGGCCTAAGGAGCGACCACACATCAAACTCTCTAATTGAATATCAACCGACCAACGCTCTCCGATCTCAAAAAAAACATTTAGTTTTTACTATTTAAGCAAAGCTAGTATGGCGTGGACATGAAGAGAACATTTGGTAACGTGCTAATTTGGAAACGCACGTACTTTCGCCGGCTGTTTGTGCGATCATTATCGGCCGATCCACCTTAGTCGTCCGCGTTACGCGGCCGGTCAATAAAGTGATGTAAATAAATGTAGGGTTGCCAATTCATTTAGATTTACCAACCTGCATCTAGCTAGGCTAGCTACTATTGTTATTTGTGATATTATTATTATTATACCTCTGTCTTTGTCCAGTTTTAAGTGGGATGGGATTCTTTCGCCAATTAAAATAAAATTAGTAAGCAATACCGCGAATTAAATGGCTTATGGTTAAACGATCAACAAAAAAGCACATATTTTACTACCAATAAATTCGAAATAACCACCAGAATTAGTAAACGACCACCTAATTGTGTTTGGATAACTGATCACCAAACTTCTTTTATAATTTGTGTACTTAAGTTTATGTTTTAAGTATTATTTTTGTTCTTACATGTTCAACCTAACACAAAGGATAAAGGGGGCTTCGCTTCGCTCACCCCCTTTACCCTTCACCTAAGCTACCGCAGTATTTTGCGTTGATATTTTCTGCAACTTTTGGTGATCATTTACCCATTTTGGGTAAGAACAAAATATTTTGGTGATCATTATATTTGTTGCCGAATGAAATTGCAGCCTTGGCCCTTTTACATATTTCATGTGGAATATTTCCTGGATGTCTATATAGCCTACGTACCAGACAACGTTTGCTTGTTAGAATGGAGTTTTCATGACCGCGCCTGCGCCTGCGCTCGAGACATCAACATTTTGAACCTTATGGCATCGTTATAAACTTCAAAACCTATAACGGGAAATGGCATTTCTAGAAATGCCATGGGAGGTGAATCCTCAAAACTAAACTGAAATTAGTTGGAAGTGTCAAACTACGACTAAATAAGTTAGAATTTAGTCATGTTACTACAAAGATGTTAAACATAGATTAACCTAAAAACAAACGTGAAATCCCATACATTTTTGTCTTTAGACAAGTGTTGAACATGAGTTTACTTTTTTGTGGTAAGAAGGCCAGTCGGAAGACCACCAGCTCGATGGACGGACGACATCATCGCAGGAGGCTCAGGACCGGAGTGGATGGCGTGGTGAAGAAGAGGCCTATACCCAGCAGTGGGTGAATGTAGGCTGATTGATTGATTGATTGATTGACGACCATTGAAGATTATATTATATCCCTATCAAACCCTAACCCAAACCCTATCAAAAAAATATAAAACCACAAAATTCTTCATTTTCTGAAAATGTTTACCCACATGTTTAGAAAATGTATTTGTTTGCCTCTTCCCTACACTGTGGGAGAAACATTGTATTCAATAACCAAATGAAGAATTGAAAACTAGCTAAACGTTTGCACAACCAGCCTCTGCCAAACCCCATCTATGCGACAGATGCGTGTCACGTGCGTGTCACTAACGAACCGACAAGCTGTAAGTCTTCAAATCAATTGAAAAAAACCGGTCAAGTGCGAGTCTAAATCGCGCACGAAGGGTTCCGTACCACCGTTCAATGGAAGCGATGGTGTGGAGTAAATAGTTTGGATTTTACACAGCAAAATATTGTTTACAAAGTTATTGGTGCGGTTACTTTCACACTCCATGTACGTAACCAGGTGCATCCATAAGTTTGTATGTGGTATTGAAAGAATTGTTGTATGGGAGCCCCCTTAAATATTTCTTTTATAAATATTTAACTTTCTAGCTAGCTAGGTTCTTGAGATACAGCCTGGTGACAGACGGACGGACGGACGGACGGACGGACAGCGGAGTCTTAGTAATAGGGTCCCGTTTGGAACCCTTCGGGTACGGAACCCTAAAAAGCACTAGAACCTTTTACTTTCCTTAGCAAAAGGTTTGTTTTAAAAAACAACCGCTTGCACTCCTACAATATTTAGATACAATTCCGTAACGGCATCTCTCTAAAGAACCAAGCCCGACAAGAATCAATCCATACAAACAGACGATTTCTACCACACAGGCGACACCTCCATTAACACGGTCATAACTCGAAACACGTCTTTTATTATTTCTGTGCTAACCCTACATGCGGCGTTGGTCGCATTGTGTGTCTCAGTTAGCGGAGCACTTTACCTATTAGCGCCTAAAGTATGAGAATGGACGCTGGTGGGTTTGATCCAATATTGGACCAGTTTTGCTCTTGGATAGAGGAAGTGGGTTAATATAATACTGCTTAATTTTCTGGCATAGAATGTGAATTATAAATACGCGGCCCGTAATTCGTGGCGCGAGATTACTACCTTTGTTAATCATCTGCAGGAAGAAGCGCGAAATAAAATTATCATCAGACTTCACTTAGACGACCGGGTTCGAGTCCCGGTGGGAGCAAATATTTGTTTTATGAGAACGGATGTTTGTACCCTAGTCATGGTTGTTTATCTATCTAAGTATAATATTTATTTATATAAGTATGTGTATCGTTGTCTAGTACCCAAGATACAGGGAATCCTAGTTTGGGGCTAGATCAATGTGTGTAAATAGTGTCCAAGGTATTATTATTATATTATTATTCATTTAAGGTAAGTTCGTCTCATTTCTTAATTTTGACTCCCAAATATGTTAACAGAACAGAAAGAACACTATCTTTCCCTACACATGTTAGACTTATGTAAGTATGTATATTGATAGATATTTTGTAGTATAATTTTGTCTATTTGTATTGATATTATGAATTTATATAAATATTGGTAATTAGTTTATTATTTTAATTATAATTAAAGAGCTGTGTGGTCTAATGTTTCACGCTTGCTTCTCACACAGGAGATGCAGGTTCGAATCCTGACCATGTACGTACCAATGAGATAATTAATTTTTCTTAAGTATATTATCGGATGCTTCCATGTTTCGGATGACACGTTAAGCTGTAGGTCCCGGCTACTATCGCTACGTGGTAGTGGTTGTAAAACCCCTCCATCAACCTCCACTGAGCCAGCGCGGTGGAGTACGGCTTAATCTTAATCTTCTCTGGATAAACCTGTGCCGCTTGGTAGGGACATTAAGGGCTGCGTTTTAACGTTGTGCACATAAGTCTACCTGTTCTCTAATGTTTCCTGTCCATCCAGGGTTGCTGGAAAAAATCTCTTCTTAGAGAAAAGCTCGCCTTTGTATAAGTAGTTTCTATTTTGATGTATCTGTATCCTCTGTTTTTGTGCAATAAATTAGTAAAGTAAAGTGGATTGTTCACCAAAATTTAGCGCCGCCATGTTGTTTGACAGAACCGTATGGGTTGCTATAGCTCACTTTATGAGCAAATACTAAAAGTAGGTTTGTCAGGTCACAACTTTATATTACAACGTGGAGCCTAGGCCAAGCTGTGTAGAGCGAGATGACCGCAAATGGTTTAGTATAAAATAGGGTGTGAAATTATCGTGAACGTTTAGTTTATTTGGGATGAAAATGTATTTTTTTGGGTGTATCTTTTTACTCAATCTTGTGAACAGTTAAAGGTTAGCCATTGTTTATACAATTGCCTAGCTAGAATAAAAAATGGAACAGTGTGTACTAGCTCTTGTTATTATCATTTTGTCGGGGTAATTCCGGTTTTTTCTCGAAAATGTCAAGCCTCTTGGGAGGCTGTTCCCGCTAAATCTCCTTTATTCTATTATTTCTTCCACAAAATTCTTGCAAGATCATAAAGAAAGTACTCAATGGCTCATTTTCACAAAAGTGATAAAAAAAGGTTTTAATCCTGTCATTTTTCGCCACAGAAACTCCCAAAGTTCCAAACAGCAGTCTATTGTCAATCTTAATCCTCATTATTTATATTCTAATTCAAAAGAAAAATGTTGAAATTGTAAATCATTATGCGGGCACGTTCCGATTTATAAAAATATAGTGAAACGTTCCATTTGTTTTTATTATTTAAATCCTTTTCCCAGAAAGGTGGACCCTTTAGAGTTATGTACATCGAACCATCTGAATCATGACCCACCATAAGCTTATTTTGCTAAACCCCTTAAATGCAAGTAGGTCGAAATTCGCTTGAAGGTTTATTTCCTTGGTAACGAACTTGTTATCATTTGATTAGACACTGACATTTAGATAGATCTTACAAGTTTGAAAGTTTCAAACGAATTATCAGGCAAGTGGGTCATGATTCAGTTGGTTCGATTGTACATTATAAACAAACTGCTCTCATCTCTGAGAGTTGTCTCAGATAAAAAGACGGATTCGCATATGAAATCTGTCATTGTCACGCGGTCTCAAGCTCCATGTGTCATGTCGTGTTAACCCTTAACCACATACTAACTATAATATAAGGGTTTCATAGGTTTTAAACTCTATTACCAACCTATAAGGTTGAAAATTGCAACCTATTTCGGGTAAGGCCAGTTTGGGATAATTTTAGGGTTCCGTACCCAAAGGGTAAAACGTCCGTCCGTCCGTCCGTCTGTCACCAGGCTGTATCTCATGAACCGTGATAGTTAGATAGTTGTAATTTTCACAGATGATGTATTCCTGTTGCCGCTATAACAACATATACTAAAAAACAGAATAAAATTTATATTTAAGGAGGCTCATATACAACAAACGTGATAGTTTTGCTCGTTTTTACTCGATATTGATAACGGCAACAGGTAGACGCTTGATATATTCACAGAATATTGAGTTATATTATTCACTTTAAAAATAAATAGTTTCATTAAAATAAAATTAATATTGAAGGGGAGCCCATATAACAAAAGTGATTTTTTTGCCGTATTTATAGATAATGGTACGAAACCCTTCCTGCGCGAGTCCGGCTCGCACTTGGCCGTTTTTTTATAAATTTGCGAAAACTTATACCTATGCCATTTGCGCTGAACCATTTTAATAGCATTTTTCCTATACTCACCGAGTATGCGCAGCGTTGCCAAAATTCCGTTTCGAGTTTCGGGAATTAGCAACAGCTAGTTTGGCCGAAAGATGACTATTTAATGTTACATTTTAGTATTTAGATAAAATATTGCTGTTCCATATAAGGAACCACTATTGGACGAGTTTGAAGCTAAGGTATAATGTTCCCATCCCTTTACTTTTGTTTCAGGTAAGATTGTCCCCTTCTTTTGTGGCGCGAAAGGATTTAACATTTGGCAATGGTAGAAATGCGGTAGGTAAGTGCTCATTCATATACCAAATACCGTATTATAAATGTTTAGATTTATCATTGTGGCAATTGTCTTTTTAACTAGGTAGTAAAAATTACTTGTTTGAAGTAATTATACTATGGTTTAATAAGATTCGTCAACTTACATACAACTCACGAACAAAGGCTTTCGATAGTTCTTAAGAAGTATCTATTTTGACTAATTAGTCAAAATATAGTATTCTTCTTTTACTATGACATGAAGTATATTGTTATTTCTTATTGACACTTTTCAAATCTAGACCAAACATTGTTATGAATACATCCGTTTCCTTTAGTCTTGGTATTTGAAAACTACTTAATGTCTGTGGAAACTATGTATATGAAAAACTTTGAAAAAATCTATAATGAGTTATTTTTAAAGATCTAAAAGGAATATTGAAACTGTTTCTGTTTCAAAAATAGTTAATCAAAATATGTTTTAACATAGCATTTTAAATTACTTATGATAAGATCCAGGTTCGACACCTGACCAAGTACAAATGACATTATTAATTTATAAAGTACATTATTGGACGTTCAGTGTTTCGGATGGCACGGTAAGTTGTAAGTCCCGGCTACTATCGCTACGTTGTAGTGGTCGTAAAATCCCTCCACCAACCCGCACTGAGCCAGCGTAGTGTAGTATGGCTTAATCTTACTCGTATCCGGGTAAACGCCCGTGCCCCTCGGTAGGGACATTAATGGCTACATTATTTATTATCATGGTAGTATCGAATATTTCAACCACAACGTATCGAGTTGCTAATTTTACCGATACACGAGCCTTAAGGTACTGTTCTCACTAGCGAGCGGCCTACTATTTCGTCTCCATTTGAATTTTATACGCCCCGGTAACTTGAAATGTGCACTTGCAAGGACACGAAATAGTCAGACGCTCACTGGTCCACCAATGAGAAAATAGCCTAAGACTAAAGCCGTGTTACCAGAAAAAATAATAAACAGCGTTTAGCCTCAAAAAAAATGTCACATCCCATACACTTTTGTTTTTTAAACACGTGTTGAACGGTAGTTTATTTTTTTGTGGTAACGGCCAACATATTTTGGATACCACCCGCGTTACCGATGTAGGTAACGATAGTCATTTATCACCAGGCTTCCCAACAAAAAGTGTAATAACAAAAAGTTTAAATAAAACTGTACAATTTACGAAAGGTTAAAGTGTAATCAAGATATAATTGTCTACAATTGCATTTGACTAGCGGCTGCCCGTAATTTAATATCGCGCGTCGCTTACCGACTGGACCTGAATCAGATCTGGTGGGGTCTTACCAGTGACACAGTCAATCTTGGTGGACTTGGAGGCAGCAACAACAACGATTTGATAAGCTTTTGAAGAAACAACAGCCTATGTTAATCCTTCGTCCTACAAAGGCCAAATTAGCGATTTGTTAGTGAAGGGGCAGATTAGAAGTACCCGTAACCTGCAAGCTTGTATAAAGAGACTTGTGAATGTTGAGGAAGCGAGGGATACAAGCTAGGATCGTAGCAAGTGAAGGTCTTTAGTCTCTCTGCCTACTCCTCTTCCGGGAAAAAGAGCGTGAGCGTGACCCTTAACCCCTGGGGACATAGCGGTGTCAAGGGACGCCATTTTGCCGTTACAGGTTTTGAATTGTATCACCCTGGCATGAGTGTCAGGTCCAGGTCTCCAGCAGTTAATATATATATTCATATTTCTATAAACAGACTGACTTCAAACGTGTTTACCAGAGAAGACCCCACCTTAGGGCGTTACTCGAAACTCTTAATGTCTCTGTTTGCACGATCTCGATTACAGCTCCATTAGAACCGTTTATAATTACACGGCTCTTGAGAAAACTAATACAATTCTCAATCATTCATGTGTGGCTTTCATAGTGTTTGCATAATCGACTTTACACGACGTTAAAGTAAAAAAAATAATGTCATTTTTGTACAATGGTACTATTAGTAGCAGAAGTGGAAGCCCACTTCAAAACTTATTTCTCTTGCAGCTAGCATGTGGTGGTAAAGCCTTTCTTATGTTAAACTTTTTGTCGAATTTCAAAAACTATTTGTTTTATGGCTTTTAAGTGTTGGGCTGCATGGGAAAAGAACCCTAGACCTTAGAGTGGTCTTCCACAACTGCTGATAATGGTACATCAGGGTAAACGTAACTGGTAGGCAGTGAATGCTCTCAGACATCCCAGCAATGGGTGAATGTGGGTGAAACTTAGTATTCAGGCAATATCGAAAAAAATCACCTACTCAAACTACACTTTGTTTTAAGATGCATAAATGAACGATATCAAATCTGTCTACAGGGTATATTTGTGCCGTAGTTACGACAGTAAACTGTATATTTCAACGGATGTTGTCAAGGAATATTTGGAGTAGTGTTTCGAAAAACCCCCAAAAACATGATTATACCTATCTGTTACGTACTGTATTAAGCTTAGAAATGAAATTAGTTTCGTCTTGTTATAGAATCGTAGCACAGAAAAAGAGTTGTGCTAGCACAAGACATGTCTCAATTAAGGTTTCCCGGAACTCAATAACCTAACTTTGAACTGTTCCGATAATTCTCGATCGTTATTGTATCCCATTGGATGAACAAAGGCTTCATATCTTCCCCGTGCACTAATGACATATCAGTAATTACGCCTGTACGTGTCAATATCACTTCACACTTCATCACAAGTTGCAATAAAACTGAAGATGCGTGGATCTAAAAGATCCGTTAGGTAAGGTCGTAAAGTGTGCCAGTACTATCAATACTAGTAAAGTTACGATAGAATATATGTAGCTTATTGATGTCCTCGCCGAGGGGTAGATGTCGGCTCGAGCTATAGTCCCAAAAGTTACGGTAAATGAACGCAAATATTCAAGATGGCGTCCTTAGCCGAAGTGTAGGACGTAACTAAATTGCCCCAATTTATAATTAAATTAATTTACAACTTAATTTTACAAATTCAACTTATGACACAATTCCTATTCCACAATCTATAATAGTAGTTTATGTGACTGATACATTTAATGCCTAATTATGTACAGTTACATACACTAGTTTATCTACACACATATCATAAGCTCTCTTTGATGTGTTCAGGAACCTCATATTTGACCGGCATTGTGGCATTGAGTTGATTAGCTGGTTCTGTAGTACCAACTTCACAGACAAAGTACGCAGGCGGGTGTCGGCGTTCGAAATTTGAATGACATAATATGTAGAAAATTTACACATTATGGTCATAATGTTCAATATTCAGATAAGAAATGAGTTTTTACAAAGTAGTTTAACATGTTTTTACAAACGAGTTTTTACAAAGAGGGTTTATGATACGTGTGTAGTTAAATACAGTTGTGAATTTATTAAGTAATTCGTATGCATGTTAGGCTAAGCTCAATTGTTATCTACCAAATTTTAATGTAAACCTATAATTGGAACTTATTCATTGAATGTTATTAATTAATTCTATTATAATTAAAATTCTGTTGGTTTGCTTTCAAAATAAAATAAAATAACAGAATGAATATAATCTAAGTGCGAATTTTGTAGCAATATTCTAAACTTCTTTCTCTAGAAAACCGATTCGATCAGAGATCCTTTATTTTGACTGCCCCATACATATTTAGGCCAAAAGGCTAACCGGTTTGTATTCAGAGGTTTGAACTAAAATGATTGCATTTCTTGACAATCAAATAAAAATATTTAATTACGAAAAAAATAAGGGTACCGTCCTCACCAATAGAATAAGTCATCCTTATTAACAACGCGCAATGACTTATCGATTCAAATAAAAAATCGTTTGTAAATTCGCTCTTGTAAGCTCAACTTAGGGTAACACTTAACCCCACTTAACACTTATCTTAATTGTGCCAGGTTCATCTCTAATTTTTTAATCATATTTTACAGTATGGTCTGTACTTCAAAATATGAATAAAAAGTGGTTAGTTTGGTTGCCCATTTTACTACACAAATAGGTCTTATTTGTATAATAAAATGGGCAAGCAAACTAAACAATTTTCGCATAACAATATATGTTAACACTATTCTCAATCTTTCAATTGTTGCTGAAAATAATTCACATTCTAAAGCCATAACTAATTTGGAGCGGAGAGCTAACTATTTGTCATATCTGCATATTTTTTTATGCGTGAATGGATCCGTAGATCCTTTTGTGTAATAGAAAAAACCCACGGTTACTGGATGATTACATGTTTATGACTTTGCTGGTTCTGGTGCCCACCGCACAGTGGTGTCGTGGTGTGGTGCCAGAAGCAATGTATGTGCCTCTATATAAATATCTATGTTTTAGAACTTACGTTTATATCTATCGTCCTTATGGTCAACCATTTCTAATGTGAACCACAAGCCACATAGGAAAATAATCTGCTCATTTTATAAGCGCGCACAAATTGAGCGCACATGCGCACAATATCTCATTTTATAAAAAGAAGGTTACCCTCGCGCGTACGTAAAACAATTGGTCCATAATTCTATCGAGGCTAGCCAAGTCGACCTGTGTTGACCTGTGCAGCTATGTGGCTGCATACAGGGTGTTTAATTAACTAACAAAACTTCGGGTTCGTATCGAAACACGTGGTTACGGAGAAAATAATGTGTTTTCATTTCACTGCTCGGAAATATGGCGAAAGATGAAAATGAAAGATGGGCCGCAAAACTATGAACATTCAACCAGGACAACAATAGTTATTTGTGTCTCAAGGGAGCAAAATGATGAACTTACGGCGAAGGCGGTACATTGAATCCAGAATGAAGCGAAGGATTCTACGAAAGAATCCTCAGCGTAACGAAGTATTCAAGCGTTAACGCCCACGACAAAAATAATTTTGCTCCTGAGTGACACAAGTGACACATACAACTTTTCAGACCGACTAAGAGGAAAATTGAAACAAAGCTTTTTTTATATGATGGCGGATTGTGAAGGAGTAGCGGAAGGTCACCAAAGATTAAATATTCCTGAGCTATTTTTACCGATGTATAAAAATAATCGAATCGAATATTACAATGGCATCGGATATCAATATTCATTATATTACCATAACACTCATCGATAGTTTTGATTTCAGTAAAACATATAATTTATTGTTTTTTTTTTTAATATTACGAAAAATTCATAAATTTTCAAATAACGTTGTTAAAATTAAAGCTTAAAACATGTTCGTTTTTAATAAACTACGATGAAATTACTATCGATTTATTTATAAATTCTATGTTAAATTGGCAAATTGTGTAAATGCTACATGCCAATGAATAAATAAAAAAAGTAGCTTAAACAGAAAAGTAGCATTTTGCTCCCTCTCCTCGTGGAGCAAAACTTTCTTTTCCGAATGAAAGGTGTGGAAGAACATCGTTGGCTTGTTTGCTGTTGTTCTGTCATATGCCAACAGATGGCATGCATGTCGTGTCGGTTTTTACCGACATAGCGTGCGTCATTCCGTAGCATCAATACAAGCGTGCCTGACATTTACTGTCAATTGAGGTAGATGCCGGACTCCGCCAGGCGGAGTTCCAAACCTGATTTACTGTCAATTGAGGTAGATGCCGGACTCCGCCAGGCGGAGTTCCAAACCTGATTTACTGTCAATTGAGGTAGATGCCGGACTCCGCCAGGCGGAGTTCCAAACCTGATTTACTCTCAATTGAGGTAGATGCCGGACTCCGCCAGGCGGAGTTCCAAACCTGATTTATTAAAAAAACTGTATGATATATTTTTTTTCCTTGCAGTAGTCGTGAAAAGCACTAAGTAATGTCTCGGCTAAAAGTGCAATAGATAGTTTCGTCTCTTAGAGATCACAAACTCACTCGTCCATCAACGGCTCACTTTCCAGCCTCTTTAGTAATGCACTATTTTATTATTGGTATTAATAGAAAAGAATAGAATATAATACATTTTTATTGTTTATAATTTTGGTGATACAAGCTTATGTCTCCCTAATGGAGGTATGTACTTACAAATTTAGTCCTGGTCGGGATCTGTTTTGTGTAGAAATTTTTTAAATTCGTTATTATTGGTATTATCTGATCACGTATTGCTTAGAAAAAACTAAAAATATTTCAGATGCGACAAAATGTCTTAAATGGAAAGTTGTTGATAAGGATCGGTAGTTTCATTCGCAAGATTTTGGTGATGAAATTAAAAGTCACCTATATAATATTTTTTTGTAAGCGCTATAATTCGTTTATAATAAAGTTCTGTTTATAAAATGTTGCACTTATTTTAAGTCGTCTAAAGTGTAGTTTTTCTCTACGTTTGAGACGCTAGGTCAGATTATGCAACTGCAAATATGTAATACAAGAGTAACAACGTTCTCAAAATTTCAGTAAATTTGATTGAAAATGTTTTGCTACCTATTTATTACTGAAAGAAAAATTCTGATTGCACATGAGCTACAAATGAAATACCATAAAATATGCTGCTGTTCTACCTCAGAAATTCCACTTCTATGATCTCACTAATACTACCGATACTCCAACAAATCCCTCCACAGTTTCCTCGCCCATTGTATAAATTCCCAGGCGTTTGCGCTCGAAAGCCTCATTTTGTTCAACACATAATAAAGAGCCGGGCAACATTATACACACTAATATCATCATAGCGCTAGCAGCGCCGGAGGGTGGGCAGTGTTAGAGGTCCACAATGTCCTTACCTAAATTGCTGGTGCGATATGAAGTCTATTATACTTTGCTATAGTTTCGTTTAATTTGCATTCTTTTGGTTTGCTTCGGCGATGGGTTGGCCCACTGGCATGTAAAATGCAATATTGTATTAATTAGCGTGGGTACAACAGTGCCTCTGCCACCGCGTATGGGAAAAGCGTGACGCAAAGCTTTGTTGGTTTTTGTCCATGATTTATGATTTTATGTGACGTTTATTGAACTCTTTGAGTATACCTATATATACCTATATAATATCAAAAAATCAAAATGAAAATTTTCTTTATTACTATAGTTATTTACATATACTTATCAAACGTCTTTTTTGCCTCTTCTCCACCACTGTGGAAGAAACAGGGCGAACAAACTCCCACAGATTGATTTCTAGATCTCTTTTGAAAATTGGTGGTGTTTAACAGATCCAATTATTACAATATGAATTATATAATAAATAGTAAGCAGGAACAAATCATTACAAAACTATTAACATCGAGTTCTGTGTCGAGTTAGATTAACCCCATACAGTCCCGTCATTTAGGCGATCTTGAACATTGTAATATCCCTTTTTAGACAAAGTCGCTTTTATATGGTTTTTAAATTGCTACTCGTAGACTGGCATAGGATAGTCCGCTGATACGATATCAGGGCCACCAGCTCCTTCTACTATGGAGGCATGAATACAATAGTAAGAAAAACTTAACTTCTTTTTTGTCTCTACCCAATCGTTTTTTATCTTTGATGCTCAAACGACTCAAATTATTTGAGTATGAAACAAAGATCAATAAAACTTAAATTAAAAAGTGAGATTAAACTTTTTACTTCAGTTAAAGTCACCCATGTAGATTACATATATGTATATAATTTACAGTTATAACTTTAGCCTTGCTAGAGATTTTCTTCCTGGTCGGTTTCGCTTCCCTAGAGCGTAAATTTTAGCTTTTTACAGCTTCACTTATTCATTACTATCTTTATTAGTACGCCCGAAGTTGTTGAGTCGTTCTTGCTAAATATTCATTTTTGAGGTCTTCAGCATTGAGCTCAGCTGCTCCAAAGTGAAGAGGTCAGTGGGGTCTCCATCGCATTTTCATTGAGGACAGTCTCGAATTATGTGTTCCATGCTCTGAACATAATAATAAATACCTTGGACACTATTTACTCACATTGATCTAGCCCCAAACTAGGATTCCCTGTATCTTGGATACTAGACAACGATACACGTACTTATATAGATAAATGTTATACTTAGATAGATAAAGAACCATGACTAGGGTACAAACATCCGTTCTCATCAAACAAGTATTTGCCCCCACCGGGACTCGAACCCGGGACCCTTGGCTTCGTAGGCAGGGTCACTGCCGACTCGGCCATTCGGGTCGTCGCCATCCGTCATCCGCCCTGCAATCACAGGCTGGTGACTCTCTCCAGCCAGCGGTGCTTGTGTTCACCGTGCAGCCATGCTCCGTTCTGAGGCATTTCAGCTGATACCATGCCTTACGGGTAAGGCTGAATCCCTTAGGTTTCTCCGTTCGGTCGAAGTTGGCAGGGGAACATTTTTCCAGGTTCCGAGCTTCACTTAAAAAGCTACGCCAACTCATTACATGTACGAATTCGCTTTTTATCAAGCTTTTATTAGCTTCACCTGTATGTTTGTTTCTTTGTTTGTTTGTTTGTATGTAACCGACTCCTTTGGACTCGATTTTGACCCACTTTAAACGGACAGATTCAATTCAAACTTTGTACACTTATCAAGAATCAGCGACAATGTAATAATTTCATAAGTTTATCTCATTATCCTGATTAGGATCGCCAGGATTAATTAATCTCTCACACAACCTCTGTGTGAGAGCAAGTGAATCGAACTAAACTCGAACTAAAAAATAAATATAGTTAAAAAAAACTAAAAAACACGCTTTTAAAGCACTTCGAACTAAAAAGTTAAAAATTATTTTTAACTTTTTAGTTCGAAGTGCTTTAAAAGCGTGGTTTTTGTTTTTTTTTAACTATATTTTTATATCAAAGGTAACATCGACTGTGCCTCTACCAATACACACGAAACATGTTATACTTTATGTCACTACTAACTTTAATTCCCTGTTGAGTATGACTCAAGTACCAAGTGGGAGTCTGCATGGGCGGCAGATATATCGTGGGAACCGCACTCCTAATGCTAATATAACTCGAAGCATTATGAATGTAAGTGTTGGATAGCTAGAACAATGGAAAATGAATGATATGGAGCGCTTTTTAGAGGCCATCGCGTGGGGTGTGGGAAAGCATGCGTGTGTGTGTATTTGGGTTAGGTAGGGATGTTATCGATAGAATTTCGATTAAAGATCTGTGCTCCTCGGTGGGGACATTAGCTGCCTTACTAATAATAAAAAAACACTTTTTAACTTTTACAGTTTTTTGACATTTTCATACGTCGAGTAAATGTCAAATGTCAAAGCAAGACAAAACAGTGTAAAAGTTACACCACGAATAACTTCTTTTATTAGTAAGGCCGTAATAGGGTAAATTTTACTTTTTATTTACGTCAAAAAGTCATGTTTTCCTTGTTATAAAATACAATTTCTAAAACAATACGAGAAATGGGGTGCATTCTAAAACTGTGCATATTCTTACATTTTTTTATCATAACTAGACTGTTACTAGATAAGAACTAACGTATTTAGAAAAGCGTCTCTAAAAATACCTTTTAAACCCCGACGATAAAGTGGGATATTATAATGTTTGACATGTCTGTCTGTGGCACTCTGGCGCAGAATCGGGTTGACGGTTTTAAATGCGGTTTTTCGAGTTGGTAGTAGATTCCATTGCGATGGTTAAAATCGGTTTAAGTTGTGCGCCGCTCTTATGGCTCTGCCTACCATGAGAGAGGTCCCAGGTTCGATCGCTGGCTGGGGATGAAAAAAAAACAGATCTTGGATGTTTATATCTGTGTGTTGTCGCTGTTTCTAGTCTCCACGACACAGAATATTCTAGTGTGGTGTAAGTGGCAATGTATGAGCCTATATTAAATGTTTATGTTTAAATTTATGTGTGCTTATCAGCCTAAAAAGGAAAAAAGTGAACCTCTTTGACTCTTAGAGATTCATTAATGTGTAGGGGGTGTTTTAAATGTTTATATATAGTTATTATTTATTAAGCACACAGGCACGAATACTCTGGTGAGGTTGAAAGCAGTATCAAGGGTCAAATAACACATGGTATTTATTTAATAGTAACTCTAAAACTATGTCATACTGCGATAACAATTAATACACACACGACAGAGAAAAGAACACGCAAAATATCTCAACTTTAATTAGCTTCTAAAAAATAACATCACCGTGCTAAATAAAGGTTGATACAAAAAAGTATGCGTATTTACCTAACGTGTGTTTACACGAAAAGCCATTAGCAAACTGTTAAGATATACAAACATGGAACATAAGTACATTATACTAAAACAACTATTTAAGCATTGATTTTGCTCCAAATTCCAAACTAGGTTAATATTGGGATTGTAAGGCATCTGAAGTTGCTTGAGAGAGCCAATTAATATTTCAATTATCTTAAACTAAGCACCCACATAAAATAATCGTACATTACATGTCCAACTGTCCATCTCCATCTGTGCAGATAGCTTATAATGTAAGTCGAAGTTTGTAAGTTGAATCCATACATTATCACATCCATAACGATATTATCTATCTACTTCACATATACGATTTTGCCCCTACCTAAACCACAACATAAACGCTGCCAACTGCAGTTCACGCACCGAGACCATTTCCCTCCGAAATTCCTGGGAAAGTCTTTTGCCCGTGCGTATGCGCACTGCCGGGGGCTTCTCGTGTGGACCTTAATAGGCCACGCTCAGCACTCCGAGATTGTAGCCTTGCCGGCAAAGTGCACTATATGGGAAACTAAAGTGGCGTAATTCTAGCCTCTTAGCCTTTAGAGCTGGCCGTGTGTGTTTTTTAGATGGAAAAAAGATTGAGATCTTTTCAGTACTAGTTTTGTGTATTATTGACCGAGCGAGCGAAGCGAGCGAAGGGCTCCATTTCGACAAGATAGGAGGCCGAGTTTGCTTTCGTCTGTCTCTATGTCTCGTGTCTGTCAGTTCCGGTTATACTTACGGTTACCTGTCAATATATATACGAAAATATCATGCATGTAAGAAAAAACATAGCTTTATTTAAAATTGTAGGTGATAGCCATACAATTAACACTAGAAATAAAAATAGGTTAGCACTTCCATTATTTAGACTAAGTAAAGTAGGCACATAATTCATGGGGCACTGTATTCGCTTCTACAATAAAATACCACAGGAATCATTGATCCTTCCTGAAAAGAGGTTCAAAAACTATGTTAAAAATGAGCTGATAAGAAAGTTCTATTATAGTATTAAGGAATAATTAGATGACAAAACTGCATGGTCCATACCATCTCAGCGCACAGAAATTCGACGAGGGGCGATGGATCAAGTCTATCACTCGCCGGCGAATTTCCTTAGACCGAAACCAGTACCTGTTGTAAAGTCACTTTTAAAAAAAAAAGGTATGGGGGAGTTTCTTGCCGTTTCTTCTTAACCCCGAGGCCCACCTTCCGAAACGTGTAGTCTTTTTTTTATATAAAAAAATTTACTTGTAGTTATAAGTAAGTATAATTTTGACGTTGAATAAGATAATTTATTTATTTATATTCAATAAAAAAAATGACTCTGACTCTGACTCCGGTCTAGGGGCCACAGTTTTCAAGCGATCCTCACAAAACTTGGAACACGGGTTTCTTGGATTAAAAGATTTCATTTTTGTATGGGTTTTTTTTTTAAATTAAAGAGCTTCATAAGCCGGTTCTAAAAATATAGTACACTATTACCTTGAGGCCGCCTGTTTTCGAAAAATCCAAGAAACACTTTCAAAACATACCAAGTTTGGACTCCTCGAAGTAGGAGACGGATTAGTAAAGAGGTTCTATACGGACCATGAGAATGAGTGAAATAGACTATAACTATTTTAGTGAAAAGTCAATATAGTGTATTTTAAATCACAAAATGTAGTTTACAAAGTTGCGGCTACTTTACTACTTGATTTTGATTGAATCTAAAATACTTAACTATAAATTGGTTCACAGTCCCTACTGTTAGCGTGGTCTACTGCCCACAGGGCCACTAGTTTTCAGTCTGAATTCCGAAAAAGACAAAACTAATTAACGAAGTAAACTAACAGTCTTAAATTCAAAGGTTGGCATAGGTTCGCTCCGCAATCTGCCTCAGTATTCTAAAATCAGATTTCTGGATGATTTTATTATAAAAGTTTTATGCCGTTTATATTTACCTCGATTGCAATCATTTCCCATGTCTATAGGGAATATGGTATAAAAATTTATTTCCTCTGAGAATATCTTGACTATTAACACACGACAAAGTTTATTCAAAACGACTTCCGGAAAATGTTATTTCAATAGCTAACTTAGTTAGTTAGACACGTTAAAAAATATGTTTCAGCTCTTGGAACCCATGCCAACAAGGTTGCAGATATTCATAATTAATAAGCGATTTAACCAGATCTTTTCATTGGTAACTGTTAAAAATAAGTCTGCGCCGATACCATCGCCGACAGTTTACTATCCCTGCGTAATTCTGCTAAAACTAGCGATAAATATACGGAGATAGGGATCGCCAACCATCGGGTTCAAATAATATTACTAATTTACAAGCGACGATCGCATCTTTACTGTCCTTTGCTCCGTGCGTTATTGCTTGTTGCAAAGTCTAGGTGTTGCAATGCTAGGTAGAAGAGAGTAGGATTAGTGTGATTTGTACTTAAAAGGTTTTCTTATAATTAATTCTTACTGAAAAGACCTAAGACTGTACCATATCAACACAAATAAATATTTTTTTGCTTTCTTTCTTAAATTCAGACAACCAGATTTTTCTCAGACAACCATAATTCTGGATAGAGAGAACTTTTGCTTTAGAATATATGTTTTAGCCTCATAATTTTAGGACTTAAGATATAAATAAATGTTATTTATGGAACATTTTAAAGTTTGTTAAACCTAAATAAATATTATAATTGATCCTCAAATAAAATTTATATTTTAATCATTTACAAGCAGGCAATCAAAATTCAATTAACTTGATTAAGCTAAAGATATTAAAATGTTAGACTAACTTCACGGTGAAATTAACGCTACTTAAACAGAACTGGACTGACAGAAGAGATGATATTTCTGATAAAACAGCCATAAAAAGGAGAACATAAACTAATGGTTTTATGTTGATAAGTAGATACGTAATTAAACGAGTGTCGGATAAACAGCATGTTTATTCAAGATCACAACTTGTATGAAGTTGTATAAAGTCTACATTAGCACTTCGAAGCTGAATAAGGTAAATAAGGTTACCTTTGTTGAGATGAGAATCGAATATTATATACAAAGGAATTTTGTTTATGGTATTTAGATAAATATATAGTATATACTAGTAAGTAATTTAAGTGGTGCAGACTAAGTCTAATACAACTGCTATAAAATTCATAGTGACCTACATTCATCAAAATTAATTAATATATGTTAGCAAATGCAATGTAAATAAAATAAACAACTATGAATCCTACCTTACTATGTTGTATAATTAAAAGCAGCTTAAAGTATTCCATAACTATATTATTATACCAGACTTCAATGTGCACCATGATGTCACCGTTCTATTATTTTCAACGAGAACTAGACTTTACTTATCTTATCATAGGTACCATATAGCATGTTCTAGTAATCAGATCTGTGATTAACTCTTTTGGTATATAGAAATAAGGAAACTTAAATTTCGAAAAGACAAACTTCTGCTTTGCAGTTCAATTCAAAGGAAATGATAATTTCATTCCAATAATCCTTTTTGTAATCCGAAACGAATGATTCTAGATGCAAAAGTCTAAAGCAGAAAGTTTTTCCGACTATAAGTGACCCTTTTGAAGTGAGCCCTTAAGGGCGGGGCAAGGGAGGGGGGGAAAATTAGTTTTTGAACAGTGCACAGCTCATTATCCTAGACAAATATTGGGAATTAAATGTGTAGATAATTTCAACAGTCTTCATTGGTTAGCACAACATTTTTTCTTATGATGCGTAGATTTTGAGATGTAAACAAAAAAAAAACAAAAAACCGGGAGGTTCTTTGTAACCCCTCTCTAGGGCTCACCTCAGAGCGATCAGGACTTTTAGTATGTTTGTCTTCTAACTAGTCCAAACAAAGTTTTGAAGTCAAACTTTCTGCTTTCTGTTTTCCGTCTACACCCTCTTGTGGGCTTCACTAAGCTAAACTCATATAAATGTTTAAGGTATACTACCTACAGCCCTGAATCAATGCCGTAATTCTAGTAAACAATCGTGACTGACTAGCTCCTAAAAAGTACATTTACCTTGAAGATATGACTCGATTTGTTCACGTTCACGACTAATGTATTAATGTGGATGGTGCAGGCGTTTGATTCGATATTCAATATATCTTATTGTGATCTGTTCTTCTAGCTAAATAAATAGACTCGGTGAGGGACTATTATGATTGGAAATGAAATCTGAAGACACAAAATGTTTTAGAAAAAAGGATTCTCACATTCCTCTACAACATTTTACGGAATCCACGCTACCCAACTTTCCTACGAGACAGTTTTCCATTTCTTTCTTCCAGCAGGCCTCGGAGAACTCACGCATTTTCTTTGCTCACAACTCCACAGCATAACACCGCGTCCTATGAGCACGGGTTTGGACTCCGGGCCATTCGGTTGTGGAATGCACTCCCTGGCACCATCAGGGACAGTATATACTCTCAATATATTTAAAAGTCGCGTGAAGAAGCATTACCTCTCTCTTTAGAATTACAGGTAGTATGTCTGTAAATATTTATTAGCACATTTATATATAATAGTAGTAGTAAGTATTATATTATAAGTATTTAGTATGCAATTGTAGTCATTAAATGTTTTATTTTATTTATTAATATTTATGTAAGTACTCGTTTATTTCGTCATATTGCTGTACACATAGGTCTACCCCTGCTCAGCAATCAACATCTCCAACTTTAACCTAGTTTGCTGGAAGAGATCTCTTATTAGATATAAGCTCGCCTTTGTACACAATTTTTATGTAACTCTTTTATATATCATTTGTGTGCAATAAAGAAATTATAAAATTATGTTTAGACGATTTTTACAGTGTTTTTTCTAACTAATATTAGTTTGATATGCTAGACACTAATAAAAAAGATTCCATCATTAGATCACCACGTGATCTCGACTTTAAAACAATTATAGAATCAAAAAGGGTTTGCTACATTTCGTTGAAATCCATTCCTATACGATTTCAACGTTTGATATCAAACAGATAAAATGTCTCACTACCCAAATGAAACTCTACCTTCACGATATGATAATACAGTTTCTTTTTTATCGAAGTTCTTGAGGGCTATACCAAGTTATCTATCAGATATTGGCAAAGGACAACAGTCCTTATTAAGGTTGTTTTAGGGCTGGGATAAGTTTGTATCATAAGGATAGCCACCCGCTGTTCGTGTTAGCAGACCGATCCAAAATATAAAATATCAATTTTAAAAATAATAAAATCTTAGAATCGCCGCCGCGGTCGCATATTGTCAAGCGCATAAATATATATAAAAATGTCAAGAATGGCTGCTAAGATCGTAATCGTATTAAACTTAATATCGCGATGATGTTTTCCAATAAAAAGGACAAAACATTATATTTTATTGGTCGTTAGAAATTAGTGTAGCAGGGCATGACTTGTAGGAATCCTTTTTTGTTGCCAAGATGTTTATCAGTGACAAATTACTATTATATATATATATACTAATATATACAAATGATAACACGGTATTTGGGTACATCGTTTTACAAAATCGTTTTATGGTGATTTTATTGCTAAATTACAAGTGTTTAGTTCCATATTATTTTATCGTATAAGTAAGTATATTCTTATCAAATCCTTCCAGAACGTTTACGGATTTCTTACCGATCATTTACCGATTTGCAGATAATCCTTTAATTTTAATTATCATTCTTACAACTCATCAGATTCTGTAAGTTCTGATTTTACTGAGACTCTAAGCACCTATATACAGGACTAAAATCACTATACTTTGCGATAAGAATAAGAGTATAAATAGTTACTGACATTCCCATGCACGGTCACGTGCGCAGGCGCCGTCGTGAGCGCGAGTGTGGACCCGGCATAACAAGGCGCTTGACCAGCGTGCGCTGGAAGCATGCAAAAACTATTTTACACGTACAAAACACGATTGCGGGTCAAATTCTAAGTTGTATTATAACTTAACCATTTCTTGGGAAAAGTGCACCATTGTCAAATAAAATATCACTAACTACGTAAGGCGGCCAAATATATCATGCTCGCATTGTCGGGGCCTCATTCCTGGATAACAGATATGTAGATGATTTTCTTAAATCGTCACTGTTTCTGGCTCACACGATACAGGTTATCCTAGTGTAGGGCCAGAAACTATGTATGTGCCTGTAAATGCGTCTTTGTATATACACATATATTTTTTTAATCGGATCATCAAACTCTAAATTAGACAAAACCAGCTGTTCTCATAATACTGTAATCAATTGTTGCTTATAAGTATGCGATAATAATAATAATAATACCTTGGACATTATTTACACACATTGATCTAGCCCCAAACTAGGATTCCCTGTATCTTGGGAACTAGACAACGATACACATACTTATATAGATAAATATTATACTTAGATAGATAAACAACCATGTCTAGGGTACAAATAACCGTTCTCATCAAACAAATATCGGCAGGCAGGGGCATCTGCTACTGCTGCTTACTCTTAACGTAGATAAGACAAATATCGTTCAATTTGCTCTACCCAATACCAAAGGTCCTCCTACGGATACCAGTTTGGTGAAGCCTCACACATGTGATTCAAAAAGTTGCGACTGCTATTATCTGAACGTGGTTATTAATAAGGTTAAATATCTTGGTGTCTACATTGATGAAAATTTGACTTGCAGCACTCATATTGAGGTTATGTGCGGTCGTCTTAGGCGGATGGAACTAAGACACTCTGCAGATCAGGAGACATTATTTCTTGTATATCGCAGCCTACCCGAATCAATTATTTGACGACCCGAATGGCCGAGTCGGCAGTGACCCTGCCTACGAAGCCAAGGGTCCCGGGTTCGAGTCCCGGTGGGGGCAAATATTTGTTTGATGAGAACGGATCTTCGTACCCTAGTCATGGTTGTTTATCTATCTAAGTATAATATTTATCTATATAAGTATGTGTATCGTTGTCTAGTACCCAAGATACAGGGAATCATAGCTTGGAGCTAGATCAATGTGTGTAAATAGTGTCCAAGGTATTATTATATTATTCTTATTATTAATCACTCTATTCCGGTAAGGGGTGAAGCCTGTAAGAATAACATTGAAGCAACTTGAAAGAGCACAAAGAGTATTATGCATTTTGAACGACGAGATTACCTAACTGCCAGGCTCTGCCGAGTCTGGTCTTCTCACCATGAGAAAAGTCAAAATACTTTATTACTGTAGATATTTACATATACTTAGCAAACGTCATGTTTTGCCTCTCTCTACATTGGACCACTGTGGGAGAAGAAGAGAACGATACTACGAGCGGTGCTCCGAAAACACTGCTTGAAGCCCTAAAAAATCTTCTTAAAAGGCCCGGAACTTCAGTTTGCACCGGAACTCTTTGCCTCACAGCGCTTGCAAGTCGCGAGTTTGTGGCTCAAGGTTCCTTTCTATATAACGTTATTAATAAATTATCTCCAGTTTACCTTTTTGAGTTACCGTGATGTCAAAAACAAAGTTGCTAAATGGTCACAATATCTTGATTACATAAACACTGAACAACATCATAAGATAGTTGAATTAATTTTGATAAGTTTGTTTTCATGCAATGTAAGAAAAATTATAAAAATGTGTGCCTGATAATTATTTTTAATCTCAACCAAAAATACCAAACCAATGAAGAAAGTGTACGTAAATCCAAAATGGACGCTTCATCTAATTAAACAAAGGTTGTCGTTTATCTAGGGTACGGAGAGTAACTATATGAAAGTTAGTACATAAGCAAAATTAACTAATCATGTTTCTAAATACCCACATTATTTTGTAACACAGCTACATAGTTGTGATTTTTACGTTACCTAATATCGATCGAAGGACTTCCAACATATATTAATGTCACTGTGTATAACCACTTTACTGTATTATATACTCAAGCAGAAAATTGTAGAACGTACAAATAACTTATCTTATCTTATCTATTTAATGTTTTAATGCTTTTTAATACTAAAGTCATACAATCATACATAGCGTCAAGCCATTTCCCAAACTCAAACTCAAATATTTTTGTCTGAGTTTTAAAATGCACTTTTACGACTCAGACACTTATACTAACTAATTATTGAACTAACTTAACTAAACTAATGAGTAACTGATTATGGTTTGAGTTTGAAAAAGGAAATTTCCTTTTCCAGTGGTGATTCATGGCTGAGTCTCGCACAGGAAAAGGAAACTCCATTAACTCTACCAGTGCCAGTGCTTCGGAAATACGCTCGTCAGAGAAGATAGCACCAAGAATCTTTATGGAGATATTTTTTTTTCAATTTTCATCATTTGTCATATGTCACAATGTACAATATAAAAATAATCCAATCTAGTGACTATATTATTATATTGTAAATATAAATGCCAATAAGATGAACCAAAATAACAATTTTTCAAAAGAAAGGAACAAACAAAAGCTGTAATGAACATAACGTATGAGAAACCAGACTGAACCAGTCCCCCCAAGCAGCACCAGCTCACTATGACTTGTGCACCAGCCATCACCCCCTCGCCATATTTGAGGGAGAGGAGCAACCCGCCACACAGCGCCGCCGCAAGCATACAGCACCCTGTATATACCTGGGGCCGTAAACACGGAGTTTATACGGGGTTCTAGTGGCACAATTGTGCCCACTTTTAGCCAGTTATATACTTAATTTTGCGTGACAGGGGGTCCGCCCATCACCGCAGTTATGTAAATTGGAGGTTTACTCACGACGAGTAAGTACATATAAGTAATTTTTCAATAAAATCGCAAATTATCCAATCCCATAGAGTTTAACCTCTCAAGGCCCCACGGCATCATATGACGCCAAATCCCTATTATAGTTTTTGAATTTTATTACCATGGCAGAAGGCTCAAAATCGCGATGCATCAAAAAAAACCTCGAGCATCGGGAACTCGGGGCGAACTAGTCGCTTGTATGCTAAAATAGAACCCAGAAATGATGTTTGTTACTATAGCTCCATTCTAACCCTAACATATGAATGTAAGGCAAACTAATGACTCCAAGAAACCTCACATTTTACATCTAAACCTTATTTTATGATACCCTTCTAGAAGCCAATAATAATTCCGGCTTATACGACAATAATTCGCAAAATAATTGGACATGAGATTTATAAACATCTCATACAAACTTGTCTCTTATTAAAATGATAGTTTATCACGCTGATGTATACTGAAGACGACCTTTTGATTTTTAGGGTTCCGCAGCGTAGGGGCCTATTGCAAAGACCCCGCTGTCCGACTTTTATATGATACAAAAAAACTAAAAGTTTTTCAGCGTAACTACGGAATCCTTTGTGAGCGATTCGGACTGGCACTTGTCCAGCTTTCCTTATTCGCGACGGTCGTAACGAAAAGTTTATTCTGAAATTCTTTATTGTTACTGCCGCTTTTCGGTCTGTACGACATAGTGGAGACCATTACCGTAATTTCTGTTTATGTGATCGTAAGTTGCTACGGTTTCCTTCATTAAATGCGGAGTTTAAATTAGCTGCTAAATCTTTAACTTTGTTTATTAGTATGACAAATATGGATATATAAGTTTCACATACATACCATTTCTTCGAGGAAATCTTTAAAAGAGACAAAGAAAAACGCACCTATTTTGCTACCAATAAATTCAAAACGACCGCCAGAATTAGTAAACGATCACCAAACTTCTTTGAATTTTTTGTGTACTTAAGTTTATGTTTTAAGTATTTTTTGTTGTCCTTACATGTTCAATCTAACACGAAGGATAAAGGGGGTTTCGCTTCGCTCACCCCCTTTACCCTTCACCTAAGCTACCGCAGTATTTTGTCCTGATATTTTCTGCAACTTTTGGTGATCATTTACGCATTTTAGGTAGGATAAAATTAATTTTGGTGGTTATTTAAATTGTACTCAATGATAACCCTATTATGTACAATGTTTCATGAATAAATAAGTGTATTGCAAATAAGAGCTCCGTGGTCTAATGGGTTTCGCGCTTGCTTCTCACACAGGAGATGCAGGTTCGAATCCTACATGGTCAGGACCAATCAGTTAATTAATTTATCTTAATTACATGAACTCCGACGTTCAATGTTTCGGATGACACGTTAAGCTGTAGGTCCCGGCTACTATCGCTGCTCGGTGGTAGTCGTAAAACCCTCCACCAACCCGCACTGAGCCAGCGTGGTGGAGTATGGCTTAATCTTACTCGTATCCGGGTAAAGGTGCTCCTCGGTGAGGACATTAATTGGCTATCTTTTTTTTTGTTGCAAACTTAACTTAAAACATGAACCTTCTGCATTAGATCCAAGAAACTGAATTGCGCTATATAAAAGACATCAACGGGAGCGCAAGTTCTCTACTAAGCGTAATCTATTATTTTGTTAGTGTTTTAAAAGTAATTCGCTTCCCCTTGGGTAAATGTCATGATTATGCACTTGTGAATTGTTACGAGTGTGCATTTATACTGATTGTGATTATACTCTATTAGCGGTACTTATAACATTGATATAGTGAAATATTGAAAAAATAAACCCAGGTCTTAGATGTTTATATGTGTGCGACATCGCTGTTTCTGGTTCCCACGACACAGGGTATCCTAGTGTGGGCCCAGAAGCAATGTTTGTGCCTGTATGTAAATGTCTATGTTTATATAATAAAAGCATTGTATTTATCAACAAAAGTAAAAGCAAATATAAAGAAAAGCATAAAAGTAGAATTAATTTATTAGCAAACTAATGTTCGAGGCGGTGGGCCTGTTATATGATCCTGCAACTCTGTCTACCCCTTCATATAACCGTAAGCAGCATAAAGTCAAAGTCAAGTCAAAGTCAAAGTACTTTATTACTGCAGATATTTACATATACTTAGAAAACGTCATTTTTTGCCTCTTCTCTACATTGGACCACTGTGGTAGAGAAGGGAGTAGAAACTCCCACAGATTGATTTTTAGATCTCTTTTAAAAATAGGTTGTGCTTAACTAATACAAATATAATACATATCTATATTCAGCTGAAACCAGAATATGAAGAGAAATGTGCGAAATACCAGCCACACTGTAATGTCCAACTGGCGCATCTACAGTGATCGCAACATGTATCTTATAATACCAGCCGCACTGTAATGTCCAACTGGCGCATCTACAGTGATCGCAACATGTATCTTATAATACCAGCCGCACTGTAATGTCCAACTGGCGCATCTACAGTGATCGCAACATGTATCTTATAACAGGTATTTTGTTGCCCAAAAACTATGCCCAAATAAAATTATTGAGCAAACTTAGAGCCTTATATTTTTGATCTTTTGTAAGTCAAGTGGTAGTAAGTTAGGCCAAATGAATAAAGTAAAGTAAAAAGAAGCATTGCGCTGAGAACTTACAGGTAAACGAAAATCTAATTATAAATCTGTGCATACATTAACTTAAAGTTATGAAATTGCGAGGAATCCGTGATAGACTAGGCCAGTATTTCGAGAAACCAGTTTGACCTCTCAAAAACTGAGGGTAGTTGGGACGGGTCGCGGATTTGAACCTTATGCATAGTATTAAGGAATACTTAGATGACAAAACTGCATGGTCCATACCATCTCAGCGCACAGAAATTCGACGAGGGGCGATGGATCAAGTCTATCACTCGCCGGCGAATTTCCTTAGACCGAAACCAGTACCTGTTGTAAAGTCACTTTAAAAAAAAGAAGGTATGGGGGAGTTTCTTGCCGTTTCTTCTTAACCCCGAGCCCACCTTCCGAAATGATGTAGTCTTTTGTATATAAAAAATAAATAAATTGGTTTGTAGTTGTAAGTAAGTATAATTTTGGCTTTGAATAAGATTATTTATTTATTTATATTCAATTTAAAAAAAACTGAATCTGAATCATGCCACGGTAATAAAATTTAAAACCTATAATGCAAAAATGGCGGTAAATTGTAAAAATACATAATTCGGTTAAACGGTTAAATAAATACACAGATAAGTAAGTAAGTAGGAGCCTGATGCAATTTAATTAATTTAACAAGTATCAAGAACAGAAAAATCTAACTTAAAATTTTACTTAAGTGTTCAGGCTTCTCAGCATCTAATGACCTCGTAGGGGCCCATCAGCTACGAGGTAGCGTAACTATCAGGTGTCAAGAAGCAAGAACGTCGGCGATTCACCGAGCTAAGTAAATAGATTCTATCTGACCTGGTCTGTGCTTCGTTCCCGTCAAACTCCTGTCTCTCTGCAAGGCCTGGGTGCACCCTAGGCTCTTCTTGGTAGACAGGTTCTTCAGCCAACCAGGTATGGCTGGCAGGTCAGCTTCGACCGCACGATTTCCGTAAATACGTACAGTATCTGGTTCGGAGAACCACAACACACTCAGCTATAAGACAATCCTGAGGGGAGCCCGAATACAACTCCAGATGGCTTACGATTTAATTTTAATTGCCCAAAATCAATACACGTACATTACGGGGGCTTTTCGTCAGTCAGTTGTCAAAACTGCTCTGTTGGCAGCAACGTCAAATTCAAAATGGCCGTTCCGGAACCATAGATCGAGTATCGATTCTGAATCGAACAATCACCCGCCCGGACAGGCACCCACCTGTCCCTTAATCTACGGGCAGCCGAGACAACGTTGTTACCGCTCGCTTTAGAACCGAGCCTCCTACTAGAACCTCTGCAGACCGGGGGGTCCCGTCCCTGCCAGGGAACAAGTTAACAATGCGCCCCCTGCGCCAACGCAGTGGCGGTAGGTTAGCATCCTTAACCAGATCGAGGTCACCAACACTAGAGGGGCTGGTTTTGTCAGTCCACTTAAGGCGCTGTTGTAAGATATGCAGATACTCGAGCGACCAACGCTTCCAGAAATTCTGAGTAAACTGCTGCAACATCTGATACCCTGACAACCGATACAATTTCACTCCCTCGAAGGGGTGCTCGGGCAACGCGTTAAGTGGCTGTCCTATCAAGAAATGGCCTGGGGTCAGAGCCTCCAGGTCATTTGGATCCGAGCTGAGCGGACACAACGGTCGCGAATTGAGATCGGCCTCGATCTTACAAAACAATGTCGCGAGCTCCTCAAAAGTCAGCGCGGTCTGACCTACTATACGCCCTAAGTGCGTCTTCGCTGACTTAACTACGGCCTCAAAAATCCCACCCCAGTGGGGGCAACTCGGTGGGCTGAAGGTCCACTGTATACCCCGACGGGAGAGGGCCGTTCCAATATCCACTTTATTTACATTCAAAAGGTTGACTATCTCTCGTAAGCATCGTTCCGCACCGATGTAGTTAGTGCCGTTATCAGAGCGGATCAAAGTTGGAAGTCCCCTTCGAGAAACAAACCTATCCAAACAAGCAATGAAAGCCTCTGTCGAGAGATCAGCAACAAGCTCGAGTTCAGGAGCCCGACATCCCCTGGATGTACAATCAGACGGGTTCAATTCTCCTGGTACATGTCTCCAGGTCAGTGGGACCTCAGACGACACAATCTGGGAGACACGGTTCGCAACAAAAACCTCTAAGGTATGGACCGAAGCCTTCAGCCAGCACAAAACAATCTGGCTGTCCGTCCACGCGTACACCGTATCCTCCAAAACCACTGACCCACGCAACACTGTTAGAGTGTTATTCAAAACTTTGGTCAAAAGAGCAGCCCCGGACAGTTCCAGTTTTGGAATCGTCATCCTTGTCCGAATAGGCGCTACCTTGCTTTTTGCCAAAACCAAACGCACGTCGACCTCCCCGGTGGAGGTGACGGTCCGCAAATAAACCGCTGCCGCAAACCCTCGTTCAGAGGCATCACAAAACCCGTGAAGGGTTGCCCTGTAATCCCCAGCAGGGACCAATTTCCTCGGCAGCGATACATTATTTATATTGAGGCCCAACCATTTCGCTAAATCGTTCGATACAATGCAGCCCTGAGCTCCAGAATCTAATAGGGCGCGAACGTATGTTGGGTTGCCGGCCAAATCCCAAACAAGCACAGAGGCGATCGGTAACACCATCGTCTCCGGTTGGGGGGCAACAAATTGTTGGGCCGCAAATTCCTAGCGAGGGCCCCCGGGGCCCCACTCTGCCTGTAACCGATCAGGTAGGCAGCTATACGCCAGAGGGTCCCATTGTACAAATGGCCCACGCGCCGGTTCCATTGCCACCCTACGACGCCCCCCGTAGGGTTGTGGGCGTGAATTCAACCGTGGCCGCTCCATGAGCGGGGGGGACATCACATGCGACCGACGAGGACGAGGCGACGAGCGGGGCGACAACTGAGGCGGCGTCCGAACCGCACCCGCATAGCTCGAAGTTGTCCCATGCCACCCGCCCGTTACGGCCTGCTCAACACACCCAATGTGCCGCTGAGTCGGATGCTGAGTCGCAACCGAAAACTCAGGGCCCCCCATGTGATGACCCTGAGTGCGGCCCTGCACCCCTGGGTGGCCGCGTGCTTGTGGCCCCATTGCCCGTTGAGTCGGATGCTGAGTCGCAACCGAAAACTCAGGGCCCCCCATGTGATGACCCTGAGTGCGGCCCTGCACCCCTGGGTGGCTGCGCGCTTGTGGCCCCATTGCCCGCTGAGTCGGATGCTGAGTCGCAACCGAAAACTCAGGGCCCCCCATGTGATGACCCTGAGTGCGGCCCCGCACCCTAGTACTACCCTGTGCACGTGGGGACGCTGGTCCCTGAGTTGCGCTCCAAGTCGCAAACAAATTCTCAGGGCCCCATTCCGTATCAACCTGGGTACGGCCCTGTGGACGTGGGGACGTTGGCTCCTGAGTTGCGCTCCAAGTCGCAAACGAATTCTCAGGGCCCCATGCCGTGTCACCCTGGGTACGGCCCTGTGGACGTGGGGACGTTGGCTCCTGAGTTGCGCTCCGAGTCGCAAACGAATTCTCAGGGCCCCATGCCGTGTCACCCTGGGTACGGCCCTGTGGTGGCTGTTGGCCGGACCGGTTCATGCACAACAAATTGTTGTGGGCCCCACCACAATATCCGCACAATTTTGTGCGCGTGCAGTCCCTAGCCATGTGTGGCCCGAGGCACAGGAAACACCAGCCCCGCTGCTTGGCCATCCGGCGCCGTCCCTCAACCCTAAGTTCCCCGAACTTATTGCAATTGGCCACAGCATGGCCAATCTGCCTACAACATGGGCAGGTCTCACCTGCACCCCTGGGTGGGGTCAATGCACTCACAGTCCCATACGACTGCCGGTTGGTGCGGTCCTTCCTCGTCGGAGGGCCCCTACTCACAGCGCTCCCGGCAGCTCTCTGTGGCTCCGAAGGATGGGTGGCCGTCAACCCCAAATTCTCTGCCCGTCGAGCCTCCTCTTCCAAAAATCCGACCAAGTCGGAGAAGGCAGGCAGGTCCTCGGCCGACCTCCCGTGAGACTGTTCGAAACGAGTCTGCACGTCAGCGGGTAGGCGGGAAAGTACAATGTACAGCAGTAGGTACGACCATTCACCAACCGGAAGTCCAAGATTCTCTAGAGCCTTGGTGACGGACAACAACGGGTTCAAAACCTCCGTCTGTATGGCCCCGACCTTGTTCACAACCGGGATACTAAACAAACGGTTCAGTTGGGCATCGGCCAACCTCCGTTTGTTGTGGTAACGTCTGACCAGCAATTGCCTGGCCGTTTCATAGTTACCCTCCGTAACTGTCAAATGAGCGACCAGCTCCCTAGGCTCACCCCTCAATGCTGCCACCAGCTGAGCCATCTTGACAGACTTGGTAATGTCCGATCGCATGTGCACCAAGCTGTCGAACAGATTGATGAAGTTCATCCATTCACCGGACACTCCGTCAAAAGTAGGCATGGTTATGGCAGGTAACCTGGACCCCGAACCCTGATGCGGCAGAGGCGCCCCAATGTCACCACTATGGCTGGACTCGCGCTGCCTACGTATGTCCGCAGCCCTCTGCGTGATAGCAGCCGCCATCTCCATACACTGGTCGACATCCCCTAGCAACCGTGACAGCCTGTCAGGTGCGCAACCATCAACTGCTTCCGCCTGCGCGGACAATTCGAGCACCCTGTTGTAGCGTTCCTTAACGTCCATAGACCGCTCCAACACCACATCATGCCTATCTAAACGGTCTATCAGACCGTGTGCGGAGGAAAACCATCTGAGCTCCTTAGAAACACCCTTCTGTATTTCAGACAACGACATGATCGGAACGATACTTACTCACAATTTGCAGTAACTCAATTATATTGGACCCTCCAGTCTACAACACAAACGAGGGAACCCTAATCTATAACTTAAACAATGCTGGTTTCCCCAAACAATAGAAACCGAGTTTTATATCTACACAAATTCTGTAAACAACAATTTAGTTTCCCTATATCATATAAAACACACAGATAGTCAATATTAGTTCAAGTTACAAATTGCTATAAACTGAAAACAATGTCCAAACATTCATTAGCATTACTAGACCACTAATAGATTGACTATGCAAACTTCAAACTGCAAACATGATATGACTTCAATGCAAATTTCAATTCACCTACAATGCACCTGAATGTAATTACTATTCTGAGTCACATCTCAGTACAACTGGTCATTTAGGGAAAACTGTTATATCTGTCTGTCTACTACCAGCAGTAGACTTATAACTTATAATACTACCAATCTATGTGGATACAGGAACAAAACCAAGTTAGCTAATAACCGCCTATACCTACTGATTGATAGTCCCAAATCGTTCCTTCCTGGAGCCCTCGACGGCTGCAAATCTCAGGAAGCCACGCTCTGGCTACCAAAATGTTCAGGCTTCTCAGCATCTAATGACCTCGTAGGGGCCCATCAGCTACGAGGTAGCGTAACTATCAGGTGTCAAGAAGCAAGAACGTCGGCGATTCACCGAGCTAAGTAAATAGATTCTATCTGACCTGGTCTGTGCTTCGTTCCCGTCAAACTCCTGTCTCTCTGCAAGGCCTGGGTGCACCCTAGGCTCTTCTTGGTAGACAGGTTCTTCAGCCAACCAGGTATGGCTGGCAGGTCAGCTTCGACCGCACGATTTCCGTAAATACGTACAGTATCTGGTTCGGAGAACCACAACACACTCAGCTATAAGACAATCCTGAGGGGAGCCCGAATACAACTCCAGATGGCTTACGATTTAATTTTAATTGCCCAAAATCAATACACGTACATTACGGGGGCTTTTCGTCAGTCAGTTGTCAAAACTGCTCTGTTGGCAGCAACGTCAAATTCAAAATGGCCGTTCCGGAACCATAGATCGAGTATCGATTCTGAATCGAACATTAAGAGTTTAAAATAAGTTATAAAACAAAAATGAGAGGTTGTTCTATTACACTAAACCATCTAAAACGTTATTATATAAGTATTACATATTAATAAAAAACTATCACCTGTCATAAGAAGCAAATGCTTAATGTTTGACATTCGCCCATAAATAATTATCATTTTCTTTCAAATATTAGATAATATATTTCTTTTTTCATCGTCACAATATCTCATTTTCAATATTTAGACTTTCAAAAATGATCAGGTTTAAACATTAAGTACCCGGGGTTTTTTTTCTTCCTCCCCGGACGAGATTCAAATCTTCCGATAATGAGGCAGAACCTCGGCCGCTATGACGCAGAGATCATCATGTTTGCTATTGTTTAGTAAATCAACAAATCATTCAAGTGCGAGTCGAATTCACACACGAAGGGTACCGTACAATCGTAGAAGAAAATTTATTATTTATTTATTTATAAATATTACAATTTAACCATATTAAACCCTTTTAAAAAAAAGTTATACTAGGGAAGCTTTTTAATAATGTTTTAAGTTCATAGAACTACATCTATATAAGTCGTTATAGGAAAATATTATTAAAAACATTAATAATTGAAGAAATCATGCAAAAAAATAATGAAATAATGCAAAATAAACACATCCCTTGTACATGGATCCCTGTATATTTTACAATGGTGCATATTTTATTAAATATTGAAGAAATACTATAAATGAAGCATTTTTCGTCCAACCTGCGCCATTGCAGAACATACAGCGTGAAAGGTTGGACTCATCCCGTGACCTGCGCCGGCGCACTAGCAACTAGTACCATTTAGTACGACCAACATTCTATACCTCTACCGCGCACCCTAAACCAGTGGCACAAGGCGCATTTTCGTGTAACAATAGCGGAGGTAAGGTGGCAAAGCTTCAGGTAGAAAGTCTTGACTTGTTTAACCTTAGATGTAGACTTTCGTTGGATACGTAATAATAATTGTGTACTATGTTTGTTTGTGTTTGTACGACATGGGTAATGAGTGGTTGGGTGGTTATGGGTGATGGTAATGGTAATTTTTTATGATTAGGTATAATGTTATAAGTCAATACCTTTGTCAAAGGGTTTGAGTATGTATCGATTTCTTCCACTCTCTTTTATTTTTATTCTGACGTGATTGGAAATTAGGGTAAAACATAATAAACATATACATAAACATTTACTCACACTAGGATACCCTGTGTCGTGGGAACCAGAAATAGCGACATCCAAATAAACATCCAAGACCTGGGATTTTCTTTTTTTATCCCCAGCCAGGGATCGAACCCGGGACCTCTCGCGTGGTAGGCAGAGCCACAACCACAACACATTGATATGTTTGAAATACGATTCTTGGACTTTGGATTAGCTTCGTTCAAAAATTCCACAGCCACATGCCACAATGGTATTCAGATAAAAGTGATGGAATTAGTTTCTACTAAGGTTTAAATATTTCCAGAAAATCGTCAGAAAACCTTCAATCAAACTATGGAGATAGTCGTGGCGAGGGGCTATCCTAGCGTACCTCTACCACCTCGTTTGGGAAAAAACATGACGATTTATTTCATATTCATATTCTTTATTGCACAGAAATCTTAATCTAGTAAGTTAACAAAACATTTTAAGAGATTTCTACCATGCAAACCTAGGCAGGGCAGGAAAAGTTGTGCAGCAGGAGAGTCCTAGCGCGCAATAAAACTGTCTCGAATTCTATTCTTTCTTGGAGTCATATATATACCAGCGGTCACATCCAAGATGAGCTATTAGAACCGAGAGTACAAACGCTTCATGCATCAGCTGATCGCAGCCGTAACCCCCTTCATTACGGTGCGGGTGCCGGCATATGCAGGTGATGTTAGTTCGGATACCAGCATAAAGCATGATGCGATTATAGGTATATGCAGTTGGTCATTATCGAAGTCTGGCCGACGTGGATGCCCGTCCGGGGTGATGCAAGCGATATGAAGATTATAGTTCTGCGAATGATAGCTTGTATAGGGTGATAGCTTGTATTAGGTTTTGGTATGACGGATCGTAGTTTTAAATTAGTTGTTGCATTTACATAATGTCCTTTGCCCAGCCATTGGGCATAGAAAATAAAAAATAAAAAAAATGAAGTTGTGAAACAGTTGAGGATTTGTTTTGATAAACGTTATTATTTCATAAATATATATAATGGAAAAGTAAATATTTACTTAACTACATATTTACTTAATTTACTATCCCGCGACATGGAATATTGAATAACTGGCTAAGAGTTGGGAAAAGGTGTGACGCTATGCTTGATTGAATTAGGTTATTTTGGCGCTCCATGGTGTAGGGTTGCACTCTGGTTGCGGGTTCGTATCCCGGCGCTGGTCATGTACCAATGAGGTCAAGTTTATGTTAATTGCAATATAAGAATGTGCTAACGGTGATCGAAACCTTCATATCTCCACAGCTGACGTCCAGATCAACTGAAATATGTGGAGAAGTATTAGCAGACTTGACAAATGACAAAAATGCGATATTTTATTGCAATAATATACATAGATAGATAGAAGGTTGTTTTAATTGAAATAAAATGTATGTATTGAAATGAAATTAAATAAGGGATAAATTGACAGAAAATGCGGTGGCTTTGTTGTGTTAACCAGTTTGAGTTTTAATGAAATTATACGTTTTTAATTTGAGGACCGGTGATACTGATAAATTTATGATAAAATCATGATTTTCCCTTGAATGTTGATCAATATAGAGTCATTTATAATAACTTTCGTTAACAAATGAGTTTCATAAACTATAGGATATGAATAGGAATTTCTGCATAAATCTGCGACGAAAAATGTCTTCAATAAACAATGAGCACCCTGTACCAACAGTTGACAAGGCTCGGTGGCTGCGATAGGAAATGTTGTAACATACCGGATAAGGCGACCCGGCGGCGGCGGCGGCGGCGGGGCGACCTTTACAGCAATGTGGCGTTTACCCTACTTGGGTGGACAGTCGCTGACTGTGGCAGAATTTGCCTACAGACCCAAGCTTAACTTACAAGTACAGGTTTTCTACATCATCAGCATGTTCAGCCCACGTCGACCCACTGCTGGGTAGACCTCCTCTCCATAGCCTCGATTTTCGCTGTCCAACGAACTAAAATGATCTCTCTTCAAAACGATAAATAGTTAAAAATATGTGTAATACCTTGGACAACTTGGACACAATTTACACACATTGATCTAGCCCCAAACTAGAATTCCCTGTATCTTGGGTACTAGACAACGATAAACATTCTATATAAATAAATATTATTCTTAGATGGTAAAACAACCATGACTAGGGTACAAACATCCGTTCTCATCAAACAAATATTTGCCCCCACCGGGACTCGAACCCGGGACCCTTGGCTTCGTAGGCAGGGTCACTGCCGACTGGGCCGTTCCGGTCATCATAAGGCCTACGTTCAACTTTGGAGTTAATAGGCTGGCGTAAGGTTGAACCAAAGGAGCCACAGTTATGCCAGGGTTTATCAAATTGTAGTCCATAGGCCATATTACGTGACACGTGACTTCCCTATCTCCGCGGTTAGGAGATATGAAAGTTGCCTCAAGGTGTTTTCCATCAGCGAATACCTTGAATGTAAAACAACGATAAATATTGATAGCCTGATCACAAACCAACTTCAATAATACAATTGCTTAAATTCAAACCATTCCAACAGTCACCTCTTTATACAGGCTCTTTATACAGGATGTTGAGTTTCAAAGAGTTGTTGTTATCATTCATATCATTCGCATCTCCAGCTCACAATAAGGTGGCGCTGACACCTGAATGCGCGCGCGCACTCATACATATTGATCCATCACCGCTGAGCTATTGATCTATGAATTATTACGAGCGGCGCCGTGTGATCTAGATCGCTAATTTAATTCGTAAGGACCCTGATGAATTTTAAAATACTGGCTGGGAAATGCCTGTTTTTGAAATAAGAACTCTGAATAAAAAAAGTACCTTCAAATCCACAGAAAAACAACCTGTTACTGTCAATAGATGCCATATTCAATTTGATTTCATATTTCGGTTAAATACTTTTAAATTTAAAAAACATATGAATCAAAGTATTGAAAATCAACCTCTGATAAGTTATCATTGCTATAGTCAACGGCCAGTAATATTTTTCCCATCACCTCCAAAATAATTGAACTATACAAATCATTTTCTCAGATTATTCACAGTTAATTTAGTTTATTTTACTAGATCACAATCAAAACAACAATGTTAACAATGTGACTAGAGCAACTTGGCCTTTTGTTTATACATTTTTGAATTCCGCTTAGTTATTGTTCTCTTTTGGGGTTCTATGATATGATCAGCTGATTCGACAATTTGTATGAACAAAAATATTTTAGCTAAATAATTCATTGATGTAAACGAACATTTCCACTTGCGTTATCAACTAAATCCTACAGGCGTTATCAACTAAATCATTTTGCACATGCTACAAGACTAGAATAAGGTACCTCTATTTATTAGGCTCAGCCATATATAATTAAATTACCTAAACTAAACCGCCATAACCTTTGTATCAAACTCTACTCTAAAAATTTAACATGCGAGTACTATCAACCAACAGACAAACACACGCTATTCCACTTTAAATGAGACTTGTACCACATTCGCTAAATCAATTTAGCGCGTGGAATCGATTTAAGACACTAAACGTGTTTATTGGATGTGGTTTAAACGGGCAGAGGGCGATTTAGCGACCACCATATTTACATTGGGTTTCGACTTTAGTACCAAGCCACAAGGTGGAAAATGTGTTGCTTATCTAAAAAAAATGCCTATAAAGGGATAACTCACCCTAAGACTCATCTAGAGATACGCTCGAAAATTTTTACACGGTGACTTCACTCTTTAAGTACAGTAACCCAAGGAATTAGCTGAGCCGGTTATATATACGTACTACTTTATGCAAACTGGTCTAGAAAATTCCGTATCAAACTGTACAAGAAGTGTTTTAATTAGTTTATCTCCAAACGCATTCATTATTCCAGCGATGTACACCAGTAGGTACCGACTTTGTTAAATCAATGTCAACCGAGTCAATCACTCGACCAAATGTATCACTACTCCATACTTCATACATATTACGTTACGGCGCATGCGTGAATAGCGTACCAATGATTGGTCTAACTCGCCCCGCCTAGCGTTGTCAACTTGTATGACGCAATATGTATAATTGTATAATATACATATATTACTAATGTAGTGTATTCGCCTGTGCTGGTGATTTGAGATGTAGTTTAGCACATGCAAGTTTTGTTGTGTAGTTGGTATTAATTATGATTCGTGGTTTTTTTTTATTTAGAGATTCTTAGACGCTGGCAATTTGATTGAAGTATTAGGAAAGTAGTATTTAAAAAAAATTGCTAATTAGGATAGCAGAAGCCACAGTTCATAATTCATAATTCCTTTAAAATAACATACAGAAAAAGTTATATCATAAAAATGGTGAACTAATCCGAAGCTATTCTCTTACAAGAGCGAGTTGTATAAGCCGGATTTGATTCCCGGCCGGGGGTAAAGAAAAAATCCCCAGTTCTTGGATGTTTATATATGTGTGACGTAGCTTTTTCTGGTTCCAACGACACAGGGTAATCTAGTGTGGGGCCAGAAGCAATGTAAGTGCCTGTATGTAAATGTTTACGTTAATGTTTTATTGCATACCTACAAAAGAAGATACATACGTCGTATTCGTACCACCCCAGTAACATAACTACGTATTTATTAAAAAAACAACCCAACTTGCACTAAAAAGGTCCGAAACAAAACTTAATATTGCATTAAAAATAAAGAAGTCGAACGCACGGCGGCCAGTTCAAAGGAGGTCGTAAAGGTACCGCCTTCGATGCGCAAGAGCACCGAAACAAAAGCAGTCGTAAAAGAGATCTATTCAGCGAAAATAACATTTTGCACAACGAACCAGTGCACTATTGTCTGCAACTTGTTCCGTTACGGTAAAAAGAAATGTATTTTAATTGCAATTATTATTTTTTGTAATTGTGACGTTATTTGCAAATTGGTTGCATTTTTTACTGTTTAACATCTCTTCTTAGCTACTTGGCGAGATAAATACGCTGACACCTCTAACACGATAAAAAGTATGTATCGAATAATATTCATTAATAGTGTTATTAGTTTCGGAGGCTTCCGTATTTCAGATGACACATTAAGCTGGAGGTCCCGGCTACTATCACTTCTCGGTGGTAGTAGTAGTTAAGCTGGTCAGAGGCCGTAAAACGGCAGCTTGAAAACATCTCACAGTCGTGTTGGCCACTAGCTCGACACCCTTCCATCGACCCGTACTGAGCCAGCATGGTGGAATATGGCTAAATCTTCCACGTATCCGGGTAAAGTCCCACGTTTAACATCTATTTGACAGAGATTCCTTAGCTATTACTTCAGATTAACAGAATTCCTTGCATATACTATAAACGTTTTACTAGAGAGTTATTATTACAATTTGAGTGAGCGAATAAGTGGGCGAGGATTCCAAATGTCTTTATTACTGTAGATATTTACATATACTTAGCAATCGTAATTTTTTGCCACTTCTCTGCATTGGACCACTGTGGGAGAAAAACGGCGTAGAAACTCCCATTTAACAGATTGATTTTTAGATCTCTTTTCAAAATGTCTTGCGCTTAACTAATACAAATATTATAATATCATTATGACAATTAATAAGCAGGAATAAATAATTACAAAATTATTAACAGCAAGTCTGTGTTGAGCCAGATTTAAGTAATCTTGAACATTATAATATCCCTTTTTCGACAAAGTCGCTTTAACATTCCCTCAATGTATGTCCACAGACTTCCAAAACCATAGTCCAAAGATGATCTAGTAAGGTGGGGTTTCAGCTTAAAGTCCGTGCTATTGACGCGGGGTCAAGTCCGGTTGTCATGGGAACCGGGCTGGGTGAGTCGGCGAATGTCGAGCTTTTAAACCGGAGTTTTATTTGCGCGGCTGGTCGCATGAAATAATTTTATCAAAGCGCCAATGGTGAATATATTTTTGTTGCACGTTTGTAGAAGGCAACAATCGTGTTTAAATAATTTATATAACAAATATCGCTATGATGACCTAGTCCTGGCTTTTACGCTGCAAACCAATTTATTGTTTAAAATCAATAGCACTTTACCAAAATATTGAATGCGTTGGAATTATTTATTATCTCATGCAACACTGAAGTTAGCTTTTCAATGTAAATTATAATAATAGTAATAATAAGTCGTTTATTTTAAGAAGACCCGAATGGCCGCGTCGGCGGTGAACCTGCCTACGAAGCCAAGGGTCCCGGGTTCGAGTCGCGGTGGGGACAAATATTTATTTGATGAGAACGGATGTTTGTACCCTTGATTGTTTGTCTATCTTATTATAATATTTATCTTTATAATGATGGGTATCGTTGTCTAGTACCCAAGATTCGGAGATCCTAGTTTGGGGCTAGATCAATGTATGTAAGTAGTGTCCAAAACACATATTTCAAAAATAACATTACTAAAGCTTAGTTGTTAACTCAGTTAATGGACATCAGCCCCACACTAGGCAAGGCCAGTGGTTAAACAGATGGGAGTTGGCTTAGCACATTCTTAACAATAAAAGAGGTCACGCGTGAAATGAATTAAGCAATTACCAATACTTCATGCTAGATTTCAAATATGCGTGCGCGCACATTTCGTTTTAAAACGCGATAATGGAAGTCCACTCTATCCATCGCGTGCAAAGTATCGCTTACAACAAACAATAGGCATATTATGGACTATAAAAAAGTGATAGCACACCTTATCTTAATACTATTGTAAAGGGGTACTGGCCAGTCATCGAGAGCGACGACGGAACTAATCACTTTTTGTTCTCTATTAAAACTAAATTGTATAGAAAGGTATGTGAGTATTTAGAGTCGATATGTGCTTTCTTTGATTATTGTTTTTTTTTTTGTAAGCCAGCGGTATTCGCACATCGGAAACAGTGTGCGGGTAGCAACATTGGGCCGAGACGGGCATTCGATGGGTGTCCGTTCCATGTAGCATTTATTTCGGTGGTTCCGGATGACACGTTGAGCTGTGGGCCCGGCTACTAGGCCATGTTGATAACTCCAGACAGTAGGGTTGGCCACTAACCCGACAACCCTCCATCAGCCCACACTGAGCCAGGGTGGTATGGCTCAATTGTACCCGTATCTCGTGAGGACATTGATGGGCTATTATTATATTATTATTATTTTTTAAATATTACTTTGAAAGCATTTTGCTGATTCCATCCAAAACTACCTCATATTGATTTATTGATCAAATCAAATAAAATAAGTTTATTTGCATGATTTTTGGTAACAATATTGGATCTTAATGTTATACATGTTCATCGCAAAAATCTGCCTTTTCTGGCGTACAAATATTAATTATAATAAATTAATTTTAAGTCATCACATTATTCAATTCAATTAAATAGTTCTAACATTTTATCAGAAAAATACATAATTCTCAATGTCATAAGTAAGTAAGTTATAGTTCTATAAATAATTTGTAATTAGGTACACTATTTCTGAGTCGTCTGAGATTTGTCTCTATTAAGATACTCATTGATAGAATAGAAACAACGACAGATGAGCCAATCATGTAATTTAGTTTTAAACAAATTAAATCGTAGTTCTTTCAATTCTGTTGGTAGGGCATTGTATATTTTTATTGCCATATGAAAGACATTTTTCTGGACTGAAGTTAGTTTGCATATATGAACAAATAACCTCTCTCCAATATTTTCTCTCTGGGTTCGAATTGATTTATGTGTCAATTACTTCACTCAACAAATTAAATGTTTTCATAATAATACAGTCCACTGATATCTACTACGGGTTTATGGTACGAAATACAGTATAAATGTTGTATTGTATGTAATATATTTGTCACTGTAGTAAGCAGCAGATGTTTCACAATTAATTCCAACGATAAAACTCGCGTGTGGCCAATTTATTGAAACATATTTGTGGCCTGTGGGAACACATCTGCATACTATTTTACATTCCGAAAAAATCGCCCAATCATTCCACAAATCGCATTCACAGTCCAACATTTTCGAACGCATCCATTCACAATTTGAAAAAACAAGTGCGCAGTCATCGCGTTTATTCCAATTTCGAAAATTGCTCAAATGTCATGTGACAAGGGTTCAGGAATCGATGTTGAAATATTTTGTCATAACAATTTGTCATGGGTTGTCAGAAATATGCGTGTCACTGCGCCGTTTGCTCTGCGAGTTTAGACGTCCTGGGGGCACGTCACATGAATTATATCAATTAGTTATAATAAATCATCGGGCCACAATGCCCTCAGTCGATTCTGTATTTATCGATCGAATAGCGGAATCCTTTCGCAGCCCGAAGGACCAAAGGTGAGACGCGTTTTAAAGTTGGCAAAAAATATTTGAATATGGAATCGGGAATATTACAAATGGCTGACAAACGCGATATCGTTTTGATATTGATGAATGAGTTTTGCTGCCTCACTCCTGTGTGTGAGTGAACAACAATTTGTTTTTTGACATCCAGGTGAGACTAACGAAAATCTTTTATGTTTAAAAAGTGACACTCCCTTCATTTTGTGTAAAAACGTAAAAATACTTTGAATTTGTTTGAATATGTTAATCTGTGCCTCTACCAAACCGTAGAAAAAATGGCCAAGTGCGAGACAGGCTGGCGCACCGAGGGTTCCGCACAACTCGCATTTTGTAAGGATCCTAAGGTTTTTGATTTTTTTTCTTGAATAATGCGGGTGGGATATACAGTGTTAAGCAAATTCAGCAAATTTGTGGCACAAACGGTACTGTCGTTGGTTTGTGTTTTCCTAGGAGTTAGGTTTTTGTTCAGCTCTAAGGGATTAAAGAATAGATATTAATTTCACTTATGCGTTCCTGAGAAAAAGTGTATTGACAGACAGACAGACAGACAGACGGACTACGAAGTGATTCAATAAGGGTTCCTTCTTTCCTTTTAATGTGCGGAGCCCTAAAAATCATGCCGTTACACTAATTTAGGGTTCAGTTCATTATTAAGTGGTTATGCATAAGATTGTTTATCTTATCAATCCGATATACAAACTATACTATATTGCTTACAAACCTCAACTTTGGCATTACTTTATTCTATTTTTACGTGAATTTTATCTAAATAGAAATAAATTAAACCCTACAGAACCCAACCCAAGATACTTAACAATGCGCGCGCGCCGCAGCTACCGCGCTACGTGCTACCGATTGCGTCATTAAGGCGGCTAACGACAACCCTTCTCCAAATGTACCGCTTTAAAAGAAAACGATCACAGAAAATAATTATAAAGTTGTATTTTACGACCTGAAGTGGCATGGTGTCTGTTTTTCTAACACAGGGTACCTTTTTATCTGATTTTGATGTCATTTAGTTAGTTATTTGCAAATATAAATATCAACGCTTTTTATTGTTTGAAAATACATCATTTGTTATAGACAAGTCTAGTTTGCAAATGTCTTCTTCATTATTTTAACTGGCTTCTATTATCGTGTGCCTTAATTAATACTAGCGTATGACTTCCTTATTACTTTATAAGTTCCTTATGCAATTGGAACTACAGACATTATACGGGACATTTTAAATAACCACATTCAGACAGGCGACGGACGGCAGTATGCAGTTAACAGTCATCTAGCCGCCTTAACAGCAATATTTTACCAACAACAGGTCATTATCTCGACAATTAGACACGCTCGGTTATTAGTTATTAGTTAGGGAGAAGGCGTTTATTCCATTTGCATAATTTACATTCATAGTTTGTTGATAAGCGGAGAAAAGTTCTGTTGTGGTAAGTTATTAAGTGTATCGTTTAGCTTTATCGCGATTTTATTATTGTTGTCCAAGCTGCAACTTGTAGACCCTTATTGTGTAACTCAAATTGATTGAAAATCATCGAAAAGTGATAGTTTGGACTCGAACTAAGCATCTGGCATACACTGCGTCTATTTTGGAGTGGACTGGAGAATTAGTGAGCAGAATGACTACCTCGGTAGTGGCTCTGCCTACCATTCGAGAGGTCCCGGGTTCGATTCCCGGCTGGTAATAAAGTAAAGAAAAACCCCAGGTCTTAGATATTTATGTGTTTCTGTTTCCCACGACACAGGGTATCCTAGCGTGGGGCCAGAAGCAATTAATGTGCCTGTATTAAAATAAGTAAATAAAATTAATTAATAGCGTCACGCCTTTTCCCATACGAGTTAGCAGATGCACAATCATGCCTACATTTAGCCAGTTATCCAAAACTCCATTTTCCGTGACACTAGGCTAGCCCATCGCCGCAGCTATAGACAGAGATCCAATTTAGGATTGCATTATAACATGAGTAGGTTACTTAAATAACAACGTACATAAATACAATTTCAAATAACCAGCAGAGGTAATTGTAATAATATTGAGGCAACAGCGATGCGCAAATAACTTGTAGCACACATTATGAGAACACGTAGTAGGTCATCAATACGAAGGACAACCGATACCTTTACTACAAACCCGCTATAGCAGCTATAGCAGCTATAGCAGCTATCAGCCGTACTACAGTCGTGACTGGTTCCCGACAATGATGTCTCACTTACCTGACATCAGTGTAAATAGCCAAGGTGATGTACGTATGATATAACGATACCCCTACAGATTTCAGAGGCGTAACAACATAATACCTCTGGCGCTACTGTTGTGGCTCGGCCTACCATGCGAGAGGTCTTGGGTTTGATCCCCGGTTGGGGGTAAAGAAAAAAAAAACCCCAAGTCTTGGATGTTTCTGGTTTCCACGATACAGGGTATCCTAGTGTGGGGCCAGAAGGAATGTACGTGCTTGAATAAAAACTTTTTCATGAGCTTGAAAATTTTAATGTTCTGTAATATTTCAATGATATCTTGGGGCGGTGTCCAGACGCTTCACATCTGAGCTATATATAAATGGTATTTTGAAGTTAGAACATAGTACAACCGGACAAGATCTATCCGATTTCAAGATATGTTGTTTTGTTAGTTAGTTGGTTAGTTTACGCCTTCAGAATGCAAGGACTGCGTCTCACGACCCTAGTCTGGGATTAAATGGTAATTATTATGATCTGGGTTCTAGACAGGCATGTGCAGTATCGCGGGCAGAAGAGGCGTGGAATTGGGAAGGATTTCTGTAGAGGTGTGAAATTCGCTTTATGGTTTTATTGGCGATCATTTGTTGACTGTGAGTTGTAAGATGTCAGGATTTACAATGGAATTGTATTTTTTTTTAAAACAATGTTATGAAAAGGGTTTAAGAATGAATAGTAAAATAGTTAAACCCGTTGAAACAATATCCTTTAGTTACTAAAATAATGAATTTTCTATAAGGAAATACTCTACTAATACTGCAACAAGAATTTTAACTTCAATGAACTGATATGAAATCCACGTAGAAACTGCACTTCCACTTACTCTCTTGTCTGTAGAAATGGCGGATTCCGCCTTTTATAATAATAATATTAACAAAGAATATAGCCCATCAATGTCCCCACCGAGGGGCACATGCATTTACCCGGATACGAGTAAAATTAAGCCATACTCCACCACGCTGGCTCAGTGCGGGTGATGGAGGGTTTTTTACGACTACTACTGGCAAAACAGCTAAACCACCGGAGTTATATAATGCCACTTTTCCGTTATAGGTTTTAAATTGTATTACCATGCCCTAAGATTTAAAATTGCGACCCGTCCCGGCTATCCTCGGTTTTTGAGAGGTTAACGTGTCATCCGTAACACTGAACGTCCGATAATGTACAATAAGTTAATTATCTCATTGGTACATGGTCAGGATTCGAACCTGCATCTCCTGAGTGAGAAGCAAGTGTGAAAGCACGCAAGAAAATAACCCATTAGACCACGGAGCTTTGTGAATTCTTACATAAATAAAATGAAGACAGATAAAAACTGAGCTTCGGACACCACAAACTATGACAGAATGCTTGAGGCTGGTTCAAATCATAAAAGCCCTCGCTTCAAATCTCAGCTGAGAATGTAAAAACTTAATTGAAGACCTCTGTGGCGTGCCGGTTTGAAGCTCTGCCTACCAAGCGAGAGGTCCGGGGTTCGAATCCCGGCGGGTGAGGAAAAAAAAACCAGGTCTTGGATTGCGGGTTGGTGGAGGGGTTTTACAACCACTACCACGTAGCGATAGTAGCCGGGACCTACAGCTTAACATGTCATCCGAAACACTGAACGTCCGATAATGTAGTTAAAAATTAAAAATCTCATTGGTATATGGTCAGGTTTCAAACCTGCATCTCCTGCATGATAAGCAAGCATGAAACCGATTAAACCACGGAGCTCGTTTCACTTTTTACAATAGAAAAACGATTGTCATAAAATACCTACAGAAGAGAGGTAGTATTTTAACGGTTTTTATCTACACACGTATCATAAACCCTCTTTACTGCGTCCAAAAACCGCACGTTACGATCAGCATAATGTTAAACTACTTTGTAAAAACTCATTTCTTATCTGAATATTGAACATTATGACCATAATGTGTTAATTTTCTACATATTATGACATTCAAATTTCGAACGCCGTCGCCCGCCTGCGTGCCGCCCCTATTTTGTCTGTGAAGTTGGTACTACAGAACAAGCTAAACAACTCAATGCCACAATGCCGTCAAACATGCGGTTCCTGAACACATCAAAGAGAGCTTATGATATGTGTGTAGATAAACTAGTGTATGTAACTGTACATAATTAGGCATTAAAACTCTCGAGTGATATTATTATGAAACTCCTCTCGAGTTTTAATGCCCTCCATTATGTATCAGTCACATAAACTACTATTATCGTAGTTTATTCTCAAACTTGTACAAATCGGGTCCATTTTCGTCTGACCGATATTAAACTTAAACATTTATATACAGGCACATACATTGCTTCTAGCCCCACACTGCGATACTACTACCCTATGTTGTGTGAAGTAGAAACAGCAACCACACACAAATATAAACATCCAAGACCTGGTTTTTAGGGTTCCGTTCCCAAAGGGTAAAAGCGGGACCCTATTACTAAGACTCCGCTGTCTGTCTGTCCGTCTGTCACCAGACTGTATCTCATGAACAGTGATAGTTAGATAGTTGAAATTTTCACAGATGATGTATTTCTGTTGACGCTATAACCAAAAATACTAAAAAATTATTAAATAAATATTTAAAGGGGCTCCGATACGACGACCCGAATGGCCTAGTCGGCAGTCACCCTGCCTACGAAGCCAAGGGTCCCGGGTTCGAGTCCCGGTGGGGGCAAATATTGGTTTGATGAGAACGGATGTTTGTACCCTAGTCATGGTTTTTTATCTATCTAAGTAACGCTGACGAGCAAAGAAAAAGTTCCACCCACAAAATGCCGACAAACACCTTAATATCACCTAAGACATAGAACTTCATATTTTTTTTATTTTTTTTTATCTGAATATTGATACATTATGACTATAAAGTCATAAAATTTTATTTATTCAAAAAATTCATAAATTAAAAAGTATGAAATGTAATTGGTAATATTTTGATGCGCTGTTATATGTACATACTTCAATATTGCAGATGGCGTCATTAAGCTAGCCTTTCTCGTTTAGGAGTGATTTGGTGCTATGTCACTGAAACTTTTTCATTGCTCGTCAGTGTATTTATCTATACAAGTATGTGTATCGTTGTCTAGTACCCAAGATACAGGGAATCCTAGTTTGGGGCTAGATCAATGTGTGTCAATAGTGTCCGGTATTATTATTTATTACTACAACCATTCTTTCAATACCACATACAAACTTATGAATGCACCTGGTTACGTACATGGCGTGTGAAAGTAGCCGCACCAATAACTTTGTAAATAATATTTTGCTATGTAAAATCCAAACTATTCACACCACACCACCCCTACCATTGGACGGTACCGAACCCAACGTGTGCGAGTCCGACTCGCACTTGGCCGTTTTATTTTTGTATTTTTTTTTCTTTAAACCTTGCCGGGGATTGAACCCGGGACCTCTCGCATGGTAGGCCAATTTTGGTCTGACCGATATTATGTATAGGTTTGCCTATAAGAGCTGAGTCGGCGTGTGAACGACGCGCCCTGTCATTTGAGACGCCGCCATTACAGTTTGACGATAACTTCATAGCACTTACTATTTGTTGTGTAGGACTATTCTGAGTTCCGGTGTGATCATGTGATGCCAGATTGATATTTAAATCATATTTAGGAAAGTATGATACAGAGTACGATGGTCTAGTGGCTTCATGCTGGCTTCTCACGCAGGAGATGCGGATTACAAAGCTTCTGGCCCCAGACTAGGATACCCTGTGTTGTGGGAACCAGAAACAGCACTATAGCTAGGACAAGCTAGGACATTTTGGAGGACGATGGCGAACTCCACTGCGTTACGGGCCGGGAATTCCCTAAATCTCACCAAAACTCACTAGTTTTAGTGAGATTTAGGGAATTCTCTCTGAAACCAGAAAATTTGTCCTAGACTACCGAATACTAAAATATGCCGGAGCCTGCGATATGCTTCTGAGAGGCTGCGTATGGGCCCTGTATTTCAGAAAAACTGCACCCAAATTCCCTGTATTTTAAAAACAAATAAAAGTTTCTATACTGCAGGCTTATAACTCTTCTTATAATACTGTGAGCAAGTGGACTGGCAGAAAACGAGTGAGTTCAGACTAGCCCTCGTCCCAACATTGGGACTGTCCGTGGGAAATATGGATCTTGTGACGTCACGCAGCGCGGACGCAGATTGTCGACACCCGCCGGCGAGCGATCAGTGATCTGGCACCGGCACCGACATGATCTGGCACCGGCACCGACATGACAGGTTGCGGACTAGAACCGAGAAACTTACTTAGGGTAAGAATGTCGTTATGGGACTGAAATATTCTATTTTTGAGGTATGGACGTGGTTGAATAAGGACCGGCTTTTGAATCCAAAGTATTGTAATATACAGCTTAGCAATTTAATGTTGAAAACAAATGTGTTTTAATGAAGTATTTGGTTTGTCTACTTAAACACGCAGTGATCCGCTAATGTCCGTTGTACGTCGCATTTTTTTTCTTAATTAAATTGCCAAGTTAATTATATCTATCAATAAAATTATTTAGGTCATTCTAGGTATCGCCTTTTCTCATACTGAGGAATCGTTGAATAATAGAATAAAAATTCAAATTCATAATATCTTTATTACTGTAGATATTTAGATAAAGTGAGCAATGATAATTTTTTCCCTCTCTTTAAAATTGGTTGTGTTTAACTAGTACAAATATTACAAATATAAATTGTTATAAATAATAAGCAGGATTAAATAATTACAAGATGACTAACAGCGAGGTCTGTATTGAGATAGATTAACCTCATACAGTCCTGTCATTTAGGTGATCTTAAGTGATCTTGACGTGCAGTTGTGATGTCTAGTCTTTGTCTTAAGACTAGACATCTTAACTGCACGTCAAAAGGGCTGCACCTACTCGAAGTGCTGACTACACAACTATTGCAAGGTCAATAAATAAATAAAGGGAAACATTAAACTGCACATAAAATATACTGATTTCACAGCAAATATCAGGGCAAAATGCTGCGACTGCAAGCGAAGCCCCCTTTATCCTTCGTTAGGTTGAACATGTAAGAACAACAAAAAATACTTAAAACATAAACTTAAGTACACATAAAATATTTAAAGCGTTTTTGTTGATCCTTTTTTGCTGTGCAAATCAGTATTTTTGATGTGCGATTAAATACTAGCCATAAATAAATAATAAATAAGCCCAATAAGTCTTGTGTTATGGGTACTAGACGACGATATATTTAATAGAGATAAATACAAAGAAAACATCCAAGGCTAAGAAACATACATCCATGCTCATCACAAAAATATTTGCTGTTACCGGGAATCGAACCCAGGACCGTCAGCTTCGTAGGCAGAGTCACTACCCGCTAGGCCAAACCGGTCGTCGAAGATGCACCCACAGTGGTTAGCCCGTTCATAATGTATCAGCATCTATTAAGTTTTCACCCCACACCCCACACCCCACACCCAAGCAGGCCCGGCAGACTGCTGTTCCCATGACCCGGGGTCGCGGTCTGAAATGGTTGAGCGCAATCGTTCCGTTTTGCACAATCTGCTTTACGAATCAAGCAGGCTAATGAGATTGTTCATTAATCCACATCGCTTATAATGCTTTTATGTTAATTCTAATCAAATTCGTTGATGTTTTGACGTGTGACTGTCGGCTGTCGGGTCGGTGGTTTATGGAGTGGTGCTGTGGCACTATGAGTTCTCGATGTGCGAATATTTTGAGATATTTTTATTTAGGCGAATTTAAGGACGCAGAGATAATATTAAACTTACCATTCTGTATTGAACGTTTTAATTAAACACTCATCTTCTTCTGACGCCTCTGTGGCTCTGCGGTTGTGGCGCTGCCTACCATGCGAGAGATCCCGGGTTCGATCCCCAGCTGCAGATAAAGAAAAAAAACCTAGGTCTTGAATGTTTAATGTGCATATGTGTGTCTGGTTCCCACGACACAGGGTATCCTAGTGTGGGGCCAGAAGCAATGTGTGTAATTTTTTTATGTTTAATATTTACTTCAGTGTCTGACTTGTAATTTACGCATTCACCGCCCTCGGCTTTACCCGCGTGGAGTCGTGTAACAAAGATTTTTATAACACTTACCTATCTTATAACCAAAGCATCTCCGAAGACGTTGAAAGAAACACGGTTCTTGTTCCTTTAATTTTAACTTTGTGTTAGTACCCCCCCCCCCCCCTCCAATATCCCCCTCATGGGTCAAGTATTTTTTGAGTTCCATACAAAACTCTGACTCCCCCTTTTCCCCCTCGTGGGGGCAGAAATTATAAGCTTGATGATCTGAACACACGTTCTGGCTCTTCAAACTACCTACCTGCCAAAATCCAGATTAATTTTCAAACAAAGTTCGTATTGCATGTCAATCATGCAAAAACAAAGTTAAACATAAAACATCAACATAAACAGCACATACATTGCTTCTGGCCCCAGTGAGGATACCCTGTGCCGTGGGAACCAGAAACAGCGACGTCAGACACATATAAACATCCATGACCTGGGGTTATTTTTTTGTATCCCCAGCCGGGGATCGAACCCGGGACCTCTCGCATTTTAGGCAACGCCACAACCTTAGCGCCACAGCAGTCGTTCACCCCCCTTCCGATTGCCTCCCCCTTAGTGGGTTCAAATTAGAAAAAACTTCTTAACTGTTGTCTCACAACTTCAAATTACCTACTTGCAAAATTTTAGCTTCATAAATCAAGTAGTTTTTGATTTTCATACAAACTCTAACCCCCCATCCCCTCTCTTAGGGAATCAATTTCGCCAAATCCCTTCTTACTGCTACCCTATGCTGTATAAGGAATCCCTGTAGAAAGTTTCATGTCTCTAAGTACACTGGTTTAGACTTGGTGTTGCCCTTTTATTAAGAAGATTTTGGGGTTACATACAGCAGGACAAGTTACAGTACAAAAATAAACAGAGGATAAATACACAATTACTTAAAATCTAACTAATCCCTCAGGGCATCGCACTAGTGAGCTCTTAGTCAGCAACAAAATTCAGTGATCTCAATCATCTCTGATCTTGATCGAAAGGTATACAAAAAAATGTTTATCTACACATGTATCATAAACCCTCTTTACTGCGTTCAAAAACCGCACGTTACGATCAGCATTATGTTAAACTACTTGGTAAAAACTCGTTCCGTATCTGGAAAACTACACATTATGGTCATTATGTGTAGTTTTTCTACATATAATGACATTCAAATTTCGAACGCCGACGCCTGCCTGCGTGCCGGCCCTAGATTGTTTGTGAAGTTGGTACTGACATTCAAATTTCGAACGCCGACGCCCGCCTGCGTGAAGTTGGTGCTACAGAACAAGCTAAACAACTGCAGAGCCACATTGCCGGTCAAACATGCGGTTCCTGAACACATCAAAGAGAGCTTATGATATGTGTGTAGATAAACTAGTGTATGTAACTGTACATAATTAGGCATTAAAACTCTCGAGTGATATTAGTATGAAACTCGCCTTCGGCTCGTTTCATAAACCCACTCTTGAGTTTTAATGCCCTCCATTATGCAGCAGTCACATAAACTACTATTACATTACATACAAATAATAAAATTGTAATCGTAACCAACCTTCTTTATTCTCGGATAAGGATAGGCAGAATCAAAAGACCTCTACTTGCTACCATCCCGGCAGACATCTCTCGCAAATACCAGCTTTAAAACCATTGATAGCCACCACAATGTGCTAACTAGAAATAAACATAAGTTTTCTTTCCAGTGTTCAGACTCACAAAAGTTATTAGTTCTTTTATGGGACACTGTTTACGCTTCTACAATGAAATTCCGCAAGAAATACAAAACTTAACTGAAGCCCAATTCAAAAAATGTATAAAGCACACTTTGTGCACTAAGGCCTACTACAAAATTAATGACTTTTTACAAGACACCGACATCTGGCATTAAACCAGTTCATTGCACCCTATATATTACATTACATACTAATAATTAGGGACCTACCTAATGTTTTATTATGCTTGCTTGATTATGTTATGACGTTCATTAAGTCTCAATTTTTGTGATGAATCTTTGAAGTTGAACTTGAACTCGCTTTCCCAACATTCATAAGCCTCCTCTATTAATTAGTATTTTTTTAATAACCCACATAGAGTCGTAATCGAGATCGCATAGTCGCCAGCAAGGAGGTAGGTGATCAAAAAGTTCTCACCACAAGAGTAAAGGATAAGTGAGCGAATCGAATGTGTAATGGCGCGGGAACCTTTCTTGAATCTAGTGCGGATACAACTGGCAACATGTGGGTACAGGACTTCGGGATTTTTTATATTGTGCATCGGAAAACATATTTTTGTAACATTATGTTGGGTACAGCAAATGAGTATTCCAAGTTTTCCGATGCAAAATATTAATTCTTAATATAAATATTATTAATATAAAAGTAAATCTAAATAATAATAATAATAATACCTTGGACTCTATTTACAAACATTGATCCCCCAAACTAGGATTCCCCGTATCTTGGGTACTAGACAACGATACACATACTTATATAGATAAATATTATACTGAGATAGATAAAAACCACGACTAGGATACAAACATCCGTTCTCATCAAACAAATATTTCCCCCCACCGGGACTCGAACCCGGGACCATTGGCTTCGTAGGCAGGGTCACTGCCGACTCGGCCATTCGGATCGTCAAGGCACTTTTTTCAATCCAAAGAATATGCTAGGATTTAAATCTAAGTATCTTGAAAATAAAAAGTTTACATTTATAAAGATTATAATTACAAATACATGCAGATAATTCAAAGGAAGTTAACACTGAATATAATATCTTTCATCGCAGAATATACGACGTTTAAACATATAATATGTTTCCGATCTGCCCGTATGCCGTATGCATCAAAGCGACTCGACGCCCGTCCCTTGATTTCGTTTTGATAGACCGATAATTCGCCATGCGCGCGCATACATATTTTATACACCCTGTGAGAAACGACGCTCTCATTATACATAGTTCTTAGAAAAACACAAATCTTGCTACAAAGTATGGAAATTGTAACGAGATGATTGTGAGTGTGGTCGTTAGGGGTTTTTGTTGAGAATGCAAGATTTTATATTCGTGTTCTGTAAATTGGATTAGTCTTTGCGTGGGTAGTTACTGCTTGTTCATTCTTTTGAAAAATATGGTGCTTAACTGACCCTCCGTAATGTGAATTGATTAGTTAATATTGCTGGTGAAGTGACAAACGAATCTGATATCAATAACATGTCAATGAGCTTCCCCTTCATTACTGCGGGATCTTGAACGGATGGTAAAAAGCTCACTGCTAACGATTACAACCGTGACTTTAAGCTTATTTTAAAGAAAATCGGTATTTATTAATTAGGCATAAGTTTATGAGGCCGGGGTAACTCCAATAAATCAGTGACACTAAATCTCAATTTTTAATGTCTCGTACAACACCCACGCAAAATAAGAACAAATCAAACTCGAACGCAACAAAAACGTCAAAACCATCAAGTGCACATCCTCGAATATTAAATAATAATTAAAATGCTAATTGCACGTCAAGATTTCGCCCAAGATAAACGATTATCGTACCCTTTGACAACCTCCTTTCAGAACCTGCGTCCGCGGATTGAAATACTGTCATAAAAAATTCAGTTCATATGCTTGAATAAATTAAAAAGAAAAGACAATACAGAACCCTTTTCGAGCCCCGAATTTCATTTGAACGAAGGCATCTGACAAATTAATTAAGATGTTGTTCGAAGAATCGGTCTGATGGATCAAGTTAAATGCTCGAGTACATATTATGAGCCGGATCGATTTCGGGCGGGTGGCTTCTGTGGCTTTTTGGGTTCGGAAGGACATTGACACCTTTATGAGTATAATACCTTGTATCCTTTGATAGGATCGATGCGTGATTTCAAGATATCATCAAAGTCTACTAATGAGTAATGGCTCCTCATATAGTATTTAATCGCACATCAAAAATAACCCATTTTTTAAGAATAATACAGATGTGCAAACCTCGCTTCTTCCAATTACCCTACATTTCGCCCTGATATTAGATAGATTAGTGAACGAATATATATTTATGATGTGCGGGTAAATATTCCCCTTTGGTAGATAGGTATTAATTTTAAATACGAAACAGCTAACAAAATATATCTTTAAAAACTCAGAAACGCAAGAACGCGGTCCTTTGCGAGTACCGTTGAAAAATCTTCCACAGGAGCAATAAAACCGACAAATCACGGCGACGTTGTCCCTCGTTCAGAAAACAAGCAGAGGCCTTGTAGAAAATCGTGTCCAATCTAATTTAGAGCGACCCGGCGTTGATCGGGCGATAAGCGCGCGCGCGGCCCCACGCTGCGTGATTTACTGGCCGGCCTGCGCCCGCGCATCCCAGTGTCACCGCGCACCTGCGCCTGCGCCTGCGACCATACGACAACCAACCTCAGAGTTCTAAGGTTTCCTCATTCCGCCGGGTTCAGAGATCGAGATACCATTAGATTTAAGGACTATAAGACGCTGTGGTAACCGGAAACAGATGTGCGGAATCTGAATATCGTATTAACACCAGTTTTATGTTAAAATCAAGATTCGCAGATCGGCGTTTGTTGTTTAAATTATTCATAAAAAAATCCTAAGAGCGCGGCATATTCCGCGGAACGCAACATACTAATCGTTTTAATCGATACATTCTAAACGGAATCGAGTTATCGATACCAATAACATGCGCCGTGGTCCTCGAAATTAACAAGTAAATGACTGATTGCAATACGGCGGTCTCCGACACGGCATATTAACGCTGAATTGGGTTTGTGTGGCGGTTTTTCAGTCGCATGTTCATTTGTATCGAGCGATAAGAGCAACATTATTGCGTCTTGGGTTTGAGATTGCAGAGACGTGGACACTTTTCTTACTTGTTTTCGGTTATTAATATTTTAAATACCTTTCTAGACATACATATTTTTTACCTTTCTAAATATATCATATTTTTTACTATTTTAAAATAGCTTTATATCCGAAGTTCACAGGCTCTTACTCGCGGGATTGAGCGACACAATCGACCTTTCTTCATCTACGTATTCAAAATACTTTATTACAATGTAACTAATTGATTTTTTCTCTTTCCAGATGAACCAGAAGTGCAAAGTATGCGGGGAGCCGGCGGCGGGCTTCCACTTCGGAGCTTTCACTTGCGAAGGTTGTAAGGTAAGTTCGAAGCGTTCAATTGAGATTAAAAGTCAACCTACAAAGTGGTCGCACTACGGTATGAACGACACTGATGATGAGCTGAAGAGAGTCGTCGTTTCTACTCCTCACTTCACAGGGTAGCCTAGTGTAGAGCCAGAGAAATAGTGACCTTTGAAACCGAAAATCATAGCCGTATTTACAAATAATAATACTTCGTTAAACAAAGGAAAAAATATCAAAAACTATGAAGGAAGTTACGGGGAGATATCTTGGCAAGTTCTTGACATTCAGCTAGCTGTAGAATACCAAATAGACTCAATCAAAATCACCTATATCCTTAATAATAGAGGCACCTCCCACCGTTACGAAATGCAACAAGTCCTAATATTTTCAACGACTTAACCATCGCATGTGTAGCAGCAACTATGTATAGAACCTACAGATAATTAACAAAAACTTCAATGATATTTCATATCCACTCAATACAGTTACATTATTAGTTAATCGGAATTGATTATTTTACCGCTAATTATATTTTCCTATTCGATTATTCCATTTATTTGAAGCCGAGTTGAATCTTATTGTTTCTTCATTAAGGCTTGTTAGTATTAGAGTTATAAATATTCTACATTCGATATTGGAGGGTCATCCGGGATCCACACTTCAATAACTCGATCAAACAGGCGATGGATTCCGGTATTCTGCTTAGTATCCGTTTTACTTCGTGCGTCCGAAATCAGAACGTTTTCTTTTGCTTAGTCGATTTCGTTTCCCGTTTCCTTGAGCCCTCGGTTATCATAATAATAGTGGCTAAAATTTGGAAGAATTATGATAGGATGACATTCCTTCACAGTAAAATTACGATGCTTCTCATAAATGGCGGGACGCCTGTTGCCTAAACGGTCCTGTTCCAAGTAAGTATAGTTTAACATAGTTAGTTTGGAATATCCTCGCTCAGAGCTCATGTGTATTCAATTTATAGAGTGTAGTGTGACTACTTTTGCCGCTGGAATACGAATCAAGGCGCTGCCCACAATCCCTTACAATTCATATTTCAATTGGAGCACAGTCAGAGCGGCCCCTTGAATGATCCTTGAGCAACATCGGTAATCTTACGCATCAAACTGCTTCTAAACATTACGTAAACTAAACTGCAAAATGGGCAACCAAAGTGTATCAAGCGTGTAACAGAACAATGGGCAGCTATATTGGGAAATGGCTGAAACTCAGGAAACTTGGAAAATCGGCCGTTTGCAAATTGTCAATTGTCCTAGATTGTGGGTACCTCATGGGGTTAAATGATTTGAATTGGCGTTTGAAACATAGTTTAGGCTATGCTCGTGGTCTATCCAATTGTGATGTTATCAATAACGCCGTAGAAGGACCAGCATATGTATCAAAACTGTAAGAGTTAAGTGTCTATCGTAAATAATGCAATTAAGCAAGAATAATTTACGGCGCACACCCACAAGGCTTATTTACATAATGGCCTTGTGAAAAAAGAACAACCCGAAGAGTACAGCCCCTGCCGTCAATTTGTCTAGCGAGTCACTAATTAACCAACAATACCACATTCGCGAGCAGCGCGCGCGCAGCCACCGTTGTATGTAAATGCGCGCTACGCTCCGACGCGCATATGCGCGCATGCGCCTAGATCATATCGACCGCTTGATAGATTGTGACGGGCCGTTTGACATGTGTTGAAGATCGCTTTTGAGGGATAATCTTGTTTGGAGGTGGATCTGATACCACTGGAGTTAAAAGTGTGTTGAAATATTAAGACCAACAACATATTGTTTCCTGTGATTGAACTGATGAAATAACTAGCTGAAATTACTCAGGTCGTTGATTTCGAGCGATATCTATCTCTGAAGCTAAAAAACGTGTGAACAGCTCGTGATGCTCCAATTATTGCGTAACCCTATGTATATCCAAAAGTAAACGTCTGAGACAGTATGCTCGGTCGCACGATGCGCCACAAATTATTTTCTAATTTGGACCACTTTTAAATTGCGGTACCGCACGCGAACGGAAAACGCTCAACAGAAAAAGATATTCAGGTTAACTCGGCCCTCTGTCGTAACACTGGCCAGTAATAAATCATCGGTTCTAATTTGTTTTTAAAGGTTTCCGAAAGAGTTATCTGTGTGTGTAATCGCGCTTTGTCCGGAGACAATTGGCCCAGTGGCGCCGCGCCACCATTGTGCGGCCAAAACAGAAAGCTGCGCGGTAGCACAAAGGAGCCGCGCGAGCCCGTAATTTGTCAACCGCCTTAATAGTCTTCGGCAAAAAGGAAAAAGTTGCGCTTCTTAATAGCGCGTCTAGTGTCTCTCCTTAATTAATTGGATTGTTATTTCATTACCCACTAAATGTTAGTAGCTCCTGTTTAAGACCCAACTATAGGTGGTCTGTATCATGTCACCTAACAAATCGATTTCTATTTAACAGCCTCTTTCTTAACCATTAAAACTTAAGTGCTAATTGTAATTACCACTTGAGGTATCAACTGATATTGCGCTGGCCTTGTAAGTAAAAAAACTATAAAAAATTAGATCACAATTAGACGTTTCTATAAACGAATCGACGGTCGCCATATTGAAACAATAGCTTGTTTGCAATATCGTTTACGGGATGAATCGATTCGTCTCGATACGCGCGCGTCGCAATCGAATAACATTTAAACCTATTTATTTGTTATCAGAGTCTTGTTTCACTTTATCGGGTGGGTAAGCAGCTAATGATTGCCATTGTCTTTATCGTTTGGAAACTGTCAACGTTGCCAACCGATGGGGCAACCGGTCGGATTATTGGAGCGTGGACATAATATTTATTCCCGCCACGAAAACTGTGGTGGCATCCGTCGGTTGATATGGCGTACGATTTGTCGAGCGACTGGTTGCGTAATTTTTGCAATAGCTTTGAAGAGGTTCAAGGTCCCTGCACTTGTGTTCTGATTATACAAGTGTATGTCTTCTTTGCATCATTGTGTCGCGGAATAGACTCTCAATTATATTTGCCAACCACGGACTGACTGCTTGTTAAAAATAGCCTTCGGCTTTGAATCAAGGCTTTTATGATTCGATTTTGTTAATTCCATTGCAATTATTCCATGTTCCCAATTCCTAAATCAAGTACTTCATTATTACCAAACTTGTTATACTATTACGGTTTCTAATTGTGGTCGTAAACAAGTAATATTTATACCCATCATCGGTAGCGGCGTGAAATATAGATGAATGTCCAGATTCATACATCATAAAGTTGCCTGATAAAGTTGGGCACTGATTCGATTTATCGATCATAATCCAAAATCGATTGTGTTCGAATGTCAAACGCAATCAGGCTGCCAGTTCAGGTCAACGCTTCCGAACGAAGACGCGGGATGACGTCGTATTTAAACTTCTGAAACTGACCACAATAAATCTAAAACCACCTTTATGGCCTTATTAATACAGGCTACTAGGCTATCACTGATGTAAGAGAGGTCTCGATGTGGTCAAAATATTTCGGTACTATTCTCACGGTGTCTCATATTGATTGATTAATGTTTGCGGAATTAAAAGGTCAATTCTGATAGTAGCACATTTTACTGCTTGTGCAAGAAGTGTGTGTGTATTTCTGCTGCCGATGACTACAAATCAATTGCATGTGTATCGGAGGATAAAAGATACATCCATAGGGTTATTGCATCCCAGCGAGCTGCACAAATAAGCGAAATATTAAACTGCACATCAAAAATACTGATTTGCACAGCAAATATCAGGGCAAAATGCTGCGGTAGCTTAGGTGAAGGGTAAAAGGGGTGAGCGAAGCGTAGCCCCCTTTATTCTTGGTCTTAGGTTGAACATGTAAGAACAACAAATCATACTTAAAACATAAACTTAAGTACACATAAAATATTTAAAACATAAAAAGTGCTTTTGTTGATCCATTTTTGCTGTGCAAATCAGTATTTTTGATGTGCGATTAAATACTAGCCCACGAATAATGTGATCGTAAAAGTAGAGAAAATGGTCGAAAACGAAAGCGTATAATGCGTAATACGATACCAGATATTGCGCATTATACCTGTGAGAATCCCAAGAAACAATTCAAAGACAAAATCAATACATTCTATAAACTCCAACGTTTATTAACATTACTACTAGTTTTTACTTCCTCATATTTTATTTCTATTGTTACCTGTCATCTTATTTTATAGCTTCGCGAGATAATTTCGCCCCCTATACGTTTTATGTCGGTTTCTATGATATAAAACTAAACGCATAAAACGTGTTTAAGGACCGATTGTCGCCCTTAATGCCATCGCGTAATGAAATGTAGAGCCATCAAAGTGTATTAGCTTTTAAACGGGACCCTCGTAAAGTTGTGCCTATCTCCACAGTAAACGTATAAAAATGAGATGAGCGGGTGCTCAGTGACGGGCGAAGCGGTGGGCGGTGGGGTGTGAACTGAAATGTCGTCGAGCCGAATGGCCGAGTCGGCAGTGACCCTGCCTACGAAGCCAAGGGTCCCGGGTTCGAGTCCCGGTGGGCGAAAATATTTGTTGGACGAGAACGGGTGTTTGTACCCTAGTCATGGTTGTTTATCTATCTAAGTATGATTATTATTATTATTATTATTATTATTACGAGCCCAACATGTCCCACTGCTGGGCAAAGGCCTCTCTCCCCCTCTTCCGCTCTATCCGATCCTGAGCGGTCTCCCTCCACTCCTTGTCTCATAGACCCAACTCATCACTCCATCTCTTCCTGGGTCGGCCACGCTTTCTCTTTGCATTTTCTGGGAGCCAGTCTGTGGCTCTCTTAGCCCAGCTATTCGGCAGCATCCGAGCAACATGGTCACATTTCAGTTGGGCAGCCTTCTGAGCTACATCTATTATCTTTGTTCGGGAGCGCAGCTCTATATTCCGGATCCGGTCTAAAAGCCGAATACCGAGAATACTACGCTCCATGTTTCTCTGGCAAACCCCGAGTTGGAACCTTTGCGCGTCAGTCAAAGTATGATATTTATCTATATAAGTATGTGTATCGTTGTCTATCCAAGATACAGGGACTCCTAGTTTGGGGCTAGATCAATGTGTGTAAATAGTGTCCAAGGCATTATTGAAACCGCTTATCGAAGTTGTGCTGAAAGTTATTAACGCCACCTATATTCGTCAACAGGTAATTCTAATATGATAGTTTTTCGATGAGGATACGGTATAGCCGGATCCGGCTCGGAAGTTTGCTCCCGTTTTTCTTTGTTTCGACTGTGAGTGAAGTTCAGTGCTATGTTAGGCTTTAAGTTAACAGCAAATCACTTATTATTTGTTCCTTAAGGTACCTCTGCTTATTTAGCTATAAGAAACTGTAAGATGTTTTCGTTCACAAACCCTTTTGTGTGATTATATTTGTTACACAGAAGGTGTAGTCATATTTTTGGGGGTTATTAGGGATGTCCCTAATAACCCCCAAAAATAGGGTTTCATAGTGAAAATAGCTCATTTTAAGCAATTTTCACTATGAAAGAAATCTGTTGTTTCATAGTGAAATTCATTCATAATCTGTCCCTATACAAATCTGTTGACCGCCCGGGCCAAAATGTATGAAGAAGCGAATAATAAAGTTGTTCTGCTCAAATCGATTTCACAGGGAAAGCTGTTCAGATTGATGCCCCTAACAACCACCAATGTGGCTACACCTTGCTGTTATACCCTGTTTACTCCTAAGGTACCTATATAAGTGAGTCCACTGTATAAAAAAAACATTAACATACAGATACATACAATGCTTATGGTGGCTGGGATACCCTGTATCTAGAATTAACATTAAACCTACTCTGTATTCCTACGAAAGACTAAATCATTTAACTCTAAAGGACAATGGGAAAAATCGTATGAACCTTGGACTAAGTAGCCGCAGCCGCCACTAACAAAACATATATCATTCGATAGGGCAGAAGCCAACTAGGATACTGCCACTAGGATACCCTGTCGTGGGAACCAGAAACAACGGCGTCACACACATATAAACATCCAAGACCGTGGGTTTTCAGTTTATTGACCCCTAGCCGGGGATCGAAACCGGGACCTCTCGCATGGGAGGCAGAGCCGCAACCGCAGCGCCGCGGAGGTCGTTACACTTGGACCAAGCCCCACGTCAGCTCAACTAACCTCACCTTTACATACACCAGGTATCAACTCCGATGACTCCAGATATCGCATCTAACAATGTACCATCCTCTTTACCACGCACTGCGGTAGGTAAGACAGTTTAACTCCTTAAGAGGTATAAAATCTGTTATACAGTCCGCACGCCTTTAAATCGATCCTAATCCAGCTTATTGCAAATTAACTATCCTTTAGAGGTTTTTATTGAGTTACTAGTTTTAATTGTCATTGGATTAGTCTTAAGTGTAGGCTGCCTCGTGTAAGCTGCTTCAATAGGGAAATTGGTTTCTATCAGCATTATTCTACTAAGAGATCTGTGGCGATGCTGGGACAAATTAGACTATTGAATATTTTATATGTTTTTTTTCGAGTATGAAAACTTACAATGCTAGATATATTTGGACCTCTATGATGATAATAAATTAACGATAATGTAGGTATTGGTTAAGCATGTAGTGAGATATTTGATGTAAATCGATATTTATTAGTCATAGCATTTGCAATTGATAATTATTTAACATTCAGAAATGACTAATATAATTAAATTTGCATAACATTTATTACGCTAAAATGCAGTTATGAAAAATGGTAAGTGTTGCACATACTTACCATATTATTTAATCAGATGTTTAACACATGACGTCGACATATTTACATTCGAACTGGAATCATTTATTGAATTCTAATACCCCTAGTTAGCTACGACGTCGTCTGACCACACACAAATGGAAACCTTTATTTCAATGACATAAAGATGCAAATTCGTGCGGCAGATGGCACATAATAAGTTTTATTAATTGACAAGATAAGAGCTTGGGAGGGTGACTGTACATATCCGTAGTGAGACTGCTTGCGACATCGGTACATGCAGGTACTGTGGCGAGCAAAAGTGCTAGAAGTATCAATTTAAATTTAAACTTATTTTATGAATTTTTTATATGTCGAACTAACTATGATCTTAAATATATTTAATATCTAAATCACAGTTATTTTGAGTAATTATTAGAATATTTTTGTGTTCAACAGATGATAAAAATAGGGAAATATTAAACTGCACAACGAAAATACTGATTTGCACAGCAAATATCAGGGCAAAATGCTGTGGTAGCTTATGTGAAGGGTAAAGGTTTACCCTTCGTGTTAGATTAAACATGCAAGAACAACAAAACATACTTAAACATAAACTGGAGTATATGAACATAATAGTAGTTTATGTGACTGCTACATAATGGAGGGCATTAATACTCGATCACTCGAGAGTTTTAATGCCTAATTATGTACAGTTACATACACTAGTTTATCTACAGACATATCATAAGCTCTCTATGATGTGTTCAGGAACCGCATGTTTGACCGGCATTGTGGCTCTGCAGTTGTTAAGCTTGTTCTGTAGCACCAACTTCGGGCGTCGGCGTTCGAAATTTGAATGTCAGTACCAACTTTACAGACAAACTAGGGGCGGCACGAGGCGGGCGTCGGCGTTCGAAATTTGAATGTCATAATGTGTAGAAAAATTACACATTATGGTCATAATGTGTAATTTTTCAGATAGGAAATGAGTTTTTACCACGTAGTTTAACATTATGCTGATCGTAACGTGCGGTTTTTGTACGCAGTAAAGAGGGTTTATGATACGTGTGTAGATAAAATATTTAAAACATAAAAAGTGTTTGTGCTGATCCTTATTTGCTGTGCAAAACAGTATTTTTGATGTGCGATTAAATACTAGCCATTAATATAAAACCAAATAAAAATAAAAAATATAATCTGCATCGCCAATAACTCCTCCACCAGCCCAGACGGGCAAAGTAGACACTTTGCCTCTACTACTGTATGAAATTTGAAGGATTTTTCATATTTTTCAGTTACTTTTCAGTTATTACATATTCACGCTGTTCCACCGCCTACCCAAACCCGCTGCCCACTATTTCCGTCGCCATACTGTTCGCAAGTATACCCCGGTCATAATAATGAGTATGTGCATAAATTGCGCATGTCGCAACCCCGGCGCGGGGACAGAGTTACTACCGACCTGCGACCTCGGAGATGCGCGCGCGCCGAAATGTGGCGACACACGGCACCTGCGCTATAGTCTAACTCTAGAACTAACTTAGTTATTCTGTGGTCTCTGTATGACGTTGTTTATTGCAGATAAATTCACAGAGCGCCAGGCCATTCCCGCAAGAGTTTGTAGGGTCTCATTCGCAAGTTATCCAGATATTCAATATTTTATTTTGCGTGACAGATCCACGTGTGATAAGACGGCCTGGGTCACAGACTGTTACAAAGGTGGTCTGTGGACAACGTTAGGCGCCACATTTATTCATTTTATTTATTTATTTATTTATTTATTATCTTTGGTACACAAAACAGCATTGAAGATAATACACTAAAATATAACATGACAACGGGTGAAAGGCTGTCTTCAGCGCCAAAAATATGTGTATACAGCATGTTATAAAAAAAGAGTATGTGCCTAATTAAAATTATACATACAATAAATCAAATAACACTAAAGAAGAAATTAACAATTTAAATTTAAATTTAATTAAAAAAAAATTACGATATAATTGCACGATCCTTTCCTTGTGCAATAATGAATAAATACTCCTGCGGCACCAACCTCTTTTCTGAAATACCCTCACACGCCCAGCTCGGCGGGGGTAGACAGGTGACTACCGACCTGCGACCTGGGAGTTGCGCGTACGCCGAAATGTGGCCGCACACGGCACCTGTAGTCTAGCTCCTTAGTTATTTTACGGGGTTGCGGTTGAGATTCTGCCTTATAAGGGAGAGGTTCCGGGAACGAATCCCGGCCGGGGAGAAAGATAATAAATCCCCGGGTCCCGCATGTTTATATGTTAGTGATTGTGAAGTAGCTGTCATTGGTTGTGTCGGAAATAGACGTTTATTATTTATCGTCTATATTTAAATTACAGTAATCTATTTTTCTAATCCCCTTTATATAATAATAATATAATACCTTGGACACTATTACACACATTGATCTAGCCCCAAACTAGGATTCCCTGTATCTTGGGAACTAGACAACGATACACTTACTTAAATAGATAAATATTATACTTAGATAGATAAACAACCTCTAACAGTTATCAATAAGCAACAGAAACAACCTACAACGTACACAACCTTAATACTCGTAGTTGTTCTATGACCCCGCAATGCTTACCACACTAAAAAATCAACTGGGATAGGTACTATCTATTTTAATGCATCAGCTATGTTGTGCATGATAGAATTAATTGATTTTTAAACTTAATTTAAAATGTATAATTATAAGATAACTTTAAAGTACATTAAGCGAAAGAGACTAGTCTCCACGGCACAGGGTATCCTAGTGTGGGGCCTAGAGACACTGTAAAAAGTTGTAAGCTTATAAACTATTTTATTATTATTAGGTTCGCGTCAAGTTTAGCCAAGCCAACTATAAGTATTAAAGTCTGGCATAAGGGGACCCTTACTCTGTCCAATATGAGTGGTCGCGGCCCGCTCAGAGAAAAACACAATTAGCGCGGACGTCTTCGCAAATCTGCCGTGGTATATATAAAATCAGCGAAGATGCCCCAGCCGGCTCAGGGGCGCCGTAAAATAACAATAAATTACTAAATTCCTTTGCGACGACGGCCAGCTTATACTTGTGCGATATAATATGTTACTGGGCCTTCCAGCTGTATCACATCTGTATATGAGTGGTAATAGAAGTTAGAGCTATCAAATTGATTGTATGTAAGGCAAAGTGATTGATGAGCTCTGGCAATTTTTTGTGAATTCCGTCATATTGTTTGTTGGTTTATTTTCTCACTGTTTACTAAACAAGGAAAAAATGATAAGATACAAATTTTCACCCTGTACTGCATTGATTTAATAATAGTTATAAAAACATTTATAGTTCAAATTATATTTACAGCGCTACACAATAAAAATCAACTCTAGCCATACCAGTTCTAGATATTTACGATCATCTCTGACGCATATCGAGACGACCTTACGATACGTACCTATAATATGTGAAGCGATAATTTCCATGCACTTTTGCACCTACTACTACAAGTATGTAGAATCACATAATACAAAGACTACAGAAGTTTAGCTTTGCATAATTCGCGCCCGAGCAACCAGAAACAGGAGAATCATTCAAGGACTCAAAATCAGTTCGATGGCAAACAACTGTACTAAGTAGTAAAAATTTAACTGTCAGTACTTATATGAACAATGATTTATTTATTTATTTTGGTTCACCAACAGATGTTACATGTTTTCTTAATTAATTCAACAAACACTCTTTGTGTAGATGTTCGTCCACTTATTGGTAAACACAGCATGCATAGTTGTATAACATTACATCGTTAGAAATAATAATCAAGAATTTAGTTTGTGTAATTAACAATTGTGGGATAAGATTTTAATTATTTTAATTATTTTAATAAAATAATTAAATAACAATGAGATCAAGTGAGTGGTCGTAATTATACGTAAATATAAACGATTAAAATAAATATTTCCTATAGACTCTTACTTTTTCAATCTATCAAATATTGGCCATTTGAAACCGTTCCCAAACTTCTCCGAGCGCGGGTCTTACTCGTAATGTATTTACTGCACACAAATAATATACAGACAACACGACATGATAATAGTTATAGTGTAAAAAGAAGATATTATATGTAATGAGAGATTACTTCTTGGAATTCAAATTAGGTAGAGAAATTTCGATTGCTGAGCAGGGTTTGACCGAGTACATACCTAACTAAATATACAAGGTGAAATTTAATCAGCCGACCATATTTTGGGGAATGGTAGTACTCATCATTATGAACAACTTTCCCCAAGAAACATATGGTCGCATATGCAAAAAAAAATGTCCCTCAGTACATTGACCCGATCAGCTGATTACAAGTTACTATGGGGGACCCATTTTTTTTGTTTGCGACCATATGTTTCTTGGGGAAAGTTGTTCATAATGACGGGTACTATCATTTCCTTAAATATGGTCAGCTAATTAAATGTCACCTTGTATAATATAAAACAATATAAACTAAACTAAGAGTGCCTACATAAATATAATATAATATACATGAATAAATAAATTAATGTAGCCCATGAATGTCCCCGCCGAGGGGCACAGGCCTTTATCCGGATACGAGTAAGATTAAGCCATACTCCACCACGCTGGCTCATGCACATGCTAAACATAAGTACCTACTAAACGATGTAGCAGTTTCTGGTTCCCACCACACAGGGATCCTAGTGTTGGGTCAGAAGCAATGTATGTGCCTGTAGGTAAATGTTGTTATGTTATGTCAAACTTTACACTTCTAAGTTTTATTCAATTAAATAGTTATTTTACAATTAGTCATAGTATAAGTTTATGAATATTTATATTTAAAAAAATACAAACTTAACATACATAACAACAAACTAAACATGTTTTGCCTCTTCTCTACATTACACCTCGGCACTGTGGAAGAAGAAGGGCGCAGAAAACTCCCACAGATTGATTTTAAAATCAATTCTTAAGAAATTAATTTATGCTACCTATAATTCTAAAGAGAACGGTAATGCTTCTTCACGCGACTTTTAAATATATTGAGAGTTGGACTGCCCCTCAGGCGCAGGGGAGTGCATTCCACAACCGAATGGCCCGGAGTCCAAACCCGAGCTCATAGGACGCGGTGCTGAGTAAGGTAACTGTGTGAGCTCTTTGTGCTACAGAAGAATTATGTACATAGCATATAAGAGCTTTAGCTTTACTTCTGTAGATACATATTTTGTAGTAGAACGTAGAGTGGAATTATTTAAGATTATTAGAGTCGTCTTTAGATTGCTTGAGACGCCGAGTCAAGGCCGGTTCATTGTGTTTGATAGCTAAATAAAATTTCCGTTTCATAACTTTGCCATATAGCGAACTAAATCAATAAGTGGGACCACAATTATGTTTTACTGTACTTATAAGTTGAAGAGCGTGTTTCGATATTTGCATGGACCTTTTGATCGGTTCGTTTATAATTAATTTTGATTAGTCACCTGCGCAATCGTTTATTATTATTACACACCTTTTTGTATATTGTATTGCGCAATCCACTCTGGAATATATAATTGACATGATTTATTATATACTCAAACTTTGTATGCAGCTAGCGTAATAGAAAAATATACATGTCAGTTAAACACCTTTTTAAACCAGAGGCTATTGAGCTGTAGTCATCGCAAGCCACATAGGAAATTTGCCTTTTTTTAATTAGTTGCCTTCTCCACACCTGCGACCTCCTGAAGTTTATCGGATGAACAAGTTAAATCATTACAAAAATAAACAACCCGCCTGCATTTTCTTTCATACCACATACAAACTTATGAATGCACCTGGTTAAGTGTATGCAGCATGAAAGCAGCCGCACCAATAACTTTGTAAACTACATTTGTGATCTAAAATCCAGCCTACTTACTTTCCACCAACATTATATAGCCTATATCACTCTCACGGTTACTCTCACTGTTAGAATGGATAAAAAATCCAAATAGTTATGGAACCTGCTCGCAAAATTTCACGAGAATCGATTGAGAATGTGACCTGCAGTCCCCTGGGAGAACAGCCGGACAGAATCCGGACAGAAATCCAGACCTACGAAATCATTTTTGCCCTACGGAAACGCTTCGCTCAAACGTTTTCAGGGTAACTGACTTACTTAAATATTTTAAGTTACATAACAAACAGCATATTTCAAAGCTGCAGAATCCACAAACAGATACACATTAAGCATTTATATATGCCACAGAACCTTTAATAGTTATGCTCTATATTCCTAAGAACTATACGTTGCATATATTGAATACTGCACTATCGTTGTCTATCAATGAACAATGCTCATCACGTATCCATCGGGTCGATACTGAGCGTATTGTTTTACTTTAAATTCTTCATCTATGACGCGATGGTTGCACTAATCCGCCATATTTGTATTCATCGGAGAGCGGCTATTTTGTAATTTTGGCAACAAAGCGCGTGTTACAAATATTAAGAAGTTGACTCAAACATAGGCGCCAATTTGTCAGCTTTGATTCTGCAAACTACTACATAGTTGGAAGAAAATTAAATGAAACATACAGATTGCAAAGATAAATGGAAGCTAAACCATCAGGCCGTCTGGAGATAAATGACTAATGTATTTTTTTGTCTTGCCAACTAATTTCTATTGGGAAATATTAAACTGCACATCAAAAATACTGATTTGCACAGCAAATATCAGGGTAAAATGCTGCGTTAGCTAAGGTGAAGATCCTTCGTGTTAGGTTGAACATGCAAGAACAACAAAAAATACTTAAAACATAAACTTGAGTACAAATAAAATATTTAAAACACAAAAAGTGTTTTTGCTAATCTATTTTTGCTGTGCAAATCAGTATTTTTGATGTGCGGTTAAATACTAGCCATTTCTATTTCAGAAGATAAAGGTATCTCAATAGGTCTCAGTTAACCTAATAGCGTAAGTTAGAATAAAGTCTAAATCTAAATCTTTTTTCCTGGAAGAGGCGTAGGCAGAGACTAAAGACCTTCACTTGGAAAATCAAACATAGCGTCAAATTTTCCCGTTCGGGATGGCAGGCACTGTTGCGACCACGTTTAGACAGTTATACAATACACTATTTTCCTTGTCAGGGGGCTAGCAAATCTCCATGGAGATTGAAGGTTTCCTCACGATGTTGTCCATCGCCGTTAGAACGTCCGTATAATAGCATATTATTCGACAATGTTAATCTAAAACGATGTCAACACAAAACGCCAAGGTCGCACGAAATTAAGTACAAAACGCAGAACAACTGAACCACAAACTTCACGGCCTATTTCGACCGGAAGGCGGCGGTTACCGTAAATCGTGAATGGGTCCTTACGTCAGAGTCTCGAGGCGTTTCACTATCAAACTCACACGGCGGCTGAACCCAGCGGCCCGTGTAAACGAGCCTTAGCTCAACGATGTGGGAAATTGGCGCGATAGTGAATCGCTACTTGTTTTTAAACTTGACCACTTGACCTACTGAATTAAACAACCTTAAAATGTTTGGTTATTTTGATCCATGACATCCCTTGGAAGGGACTTGCGTAGACCGAGGGGATGACATCGCAAAAACATTCGGGGAATAGTGGATCAGGTTATCGCGGGACCGCAATTAATCGCGATTAATTGCGATTTAAAAAATAATAATAATACTTTGGACACTATTTACACACATTGATCTAGCCCCAAACTAGGAATCCCTGTATCTTGGTACTAGACAACGATCACATACTTATATAGATAAATATTATACTTAGATTGAAAAACAACCATGACTAGGGTACAAACATCCGTTCTCGTCAAACAAATATCGCCCCCACCGGGACTCGAACCCGGGACCCTTGGTTTCGTAGGCAGAGTCGCTGCCGACTCGGCCATTCGGGTCAAATTGAAATAAGAAACTTTATTTGCTTACCATCGAGAGGAGGCCTTTACTCAACAGTGGGTGCAAAAATCTGTATAGATAGATAGTTAACCATAAAGGCACATACATTGTCTCTGGCCTCATATAGGATACCCTGTGACATGAGTCGGATGACGCATGAAATACGGAGATAAAATCTAGTCCCAATAATGATTAAAAACTGTTATGGTATTTTATCAGAAATATAAAACGTTGCCCTTCCTTCTTTCCAGTCGTTCTTCGGCCGCTCATACAACAACCTCAACTCGATCACGGAGTGCAAGAACAACGGCGAGTGCGTCATCAACAAGAAGAACCGCACCGCCTGCAAAGCATGCCGCCTCCGGAAGTGCCTCATGGTCGGCATGTCCAAATCCGGCTCCAGATACGGGCGACGCTCCAACTGGTTCAAAATCCACTGTTTGCTACAAGAGCAGCAGCAAGCAGCCCAATCCAGGTCCCCCCCTAGAGTTCCCCCCTCCCCCCACCATCACCATCTAGCGCCCCCTTTCCCGCCTCACCTCTTTCCGGGTTTAGCACGACCACGTTCCAAAGAAGAACTAGCACTATTAGGGATTGACGACTACAAACCCAGCGCTGGCTCCCCGGATAGTCATAGAAGCGAACCTTCTCCAAAACTGGAGGAAGGGAAATCTAGAATTTCGTCGAGACCTCCAGACAGACCGCTCACGCCGCCAAGAGAGTTCGTGCATCATCCTCTAGCTAACTTAACCTTGCCGCACTTCCCGCACTCGCCGTTCCTGCACCCTCCCCCCTTCAGCCCGTTCGCCGCCAGCCACCCCCTCCTGTTCCCCGGGGGATTCCATCCAGCTTTATACCACAGAAATCTTCTGGAGCACGCAGCCTTCCGCGAGAATAACAATGACGTCAGAATCGACGATCATAACGCTGACACGTCTAAGAGATTCTTCTTGGATGAGGTTCTGAAGTCTCAGCAACGGTCTCAGCCTCCGCCGAGAGAAGAGGACGTGACTCCTGAAAGAGAGTTCGTGCCGACACCTCCAGCCGAGCGGACCACTTCCGAATCACCACTCCAGGAGAACCCGATGGATCTATCAGTCAAGTCGGATGACAGGTCCAGTTCTGTCAGAAGACGGTCGGATGACAGTGAGGTCATCGCCCCCGACAACGATGACCCAGACTCGGCCAGCAACAACGGCTCAGCCAGCGAAGAGGAAGACCTGGCTTTCTCTCAGATCAAGAGAATCAAGCTACACCCCCTAGACCTTACAACCAAAGTCTGACGTCACAACGTCCCTAGTGCCGGTAAAAATAACGCTAAAATAACTTTAGTTATTTACAGTGAAAGAATAACGTTAGTTATTTTTAAAACAGTGAAATAAATTAAGGGCCAGTAAATCGGATTGTGATTATTTGTTAAATAAGTAGAAATGTGAAGAAAGGACATTCCAAGAAATAGTTCTCGTGTATTGTTATCGCTTGATTGAAGAGTCTATCCAAATACTTAAAATAAGTAGTTTTTAGTTAGGTAGGTAAAATACTATTTTGGTACTTAAAGTGACCCGGTTGAAGGTTGTACAAACATGTGTATAAACTAAATTATTTTTGTATATTTGAGTATTTTAGGTCATTATTAGTTAGTGATTTCAATTGATAATGGTTATAGCCGGGTGTTTGCAACATTCCGTTTAGTGTAATTATGTAGTATTCTGAAATAATATAATTTATTTTTGTAAGTAGAAAAATTAATGTGTTATTTGTATACTTGCAAGTTATTTGCTATTGGGTGCGTTTGTTACTTTTCATTTTAATAATAATGTTTGTGTTTTTCTGATTGAAGGGCGTTTTATGATGTCCAGATTTTAAACTAGTGAGCAATAGACAATACACATTTCCTGTGTATATTTTTAGGAAAATATACACTCACTTTGTGTATTCTGATAAACGATTGCTCAAAGTATCCTCACAAAACTGTTCTATACTCAAAAGTAGTAAAATCCTTTAGTCACATTTAATATACTCAAGCATAATATTTTGTGGTGAAACATGATTTTTGTAAATATGTCTACTATGTTTAGATAGCGTGTTTTTCTGTAATTTTATAGCAAATTTCCACAAAAATATATCTCAGAAGTGTTCAAAAGACATATCATTCCATTGATAAAAATCTTCAAATTCGTAACAATATATCAATACGCTGGGTAATAAGTACATTCCATGAAGACGTACAAAATAAACTATTTATGCACTCGATCACCCTTTTTTATTTATGAGAAACCTAGTGATATATTCACTTTAGATTACCTATAATTGACCACTAGCAGAGAAACAGATACTAGCTTACAGTCAGCAGCAGATCACGCTTCACTATATGTACATATATGATTTATACCTATAAAATCAATATCAGAATCAAACTGTTACTCTACAAATAAAATTAGAATTAAATTAATTTGCCACTACAAATAGAGTACAAGCTGTAATGATGAATTTTAATGAGACCGAAATGCAATGCAACTAAAACTAAATAAGTGAAGTTAAAATATCAGAAAAAAATACGACATAAAGCTTAACTGGGACACATGGGCTAGCCCTCTATCACTAGACAGACTGAATAACTACATAGAGGTGGGCATAATTATGCCTCTGCCCCCCGTTTGGGAAAAGAGGCTATAAGTTCGTATCTTTGGCCCATGCTAACATAATGGACACCAAACAGAATTTATTAGCTGCTGTGCTCATAAATGTGGGTTGTACACCTGTTCGTGCAGTTTTAGTCAATCGATTTAGTGTTTAGTGGTCTCAAATGTCAGCCATCTCATAAAGCCGGAGTTCTCATTACGCGGCCTTGGGGTCATCCATTCAGATGCCATACTGAGGCCAGCCTAATAGGATCCTCGACAACCATAGTAATTGATAATTGTCTTTAAATTTACAGTAATAGTCATGCATTAACTATTACCTTTATCATATTCGATGCTAAATTAAATTAAGTAAAGTGGTGGTAAAACATAATAGTTTTCATGTGAGTACCTCTTTGTTAATGTTGCTTTAGTTAACTAATATGAACTTCCGCAGAAACAGTAAATATTTACTACAACAAAAAAATACATAAAATACTTCATGCCCAATGCAGTAGGTATGTAAATAAATCAAAACTATGTATAAAATGACGGCATGAGTCCCATCTAATATGTTGAAGGACATCGATCAATTGAGTAGTTCATTAACATCATACAAACAGTATATTATAGTATACAGCTAAAACCACCAAGCTCAAATATATAATGACAGAAAAGCCTACATTGCATCACACATAATTATCACCTTTACATAAAACCGATATCGAAATACTCTGACCTCTCATGAACCGTTCACTCATTAGTTCACCACTATTTGCCGGCCAACGTAATATACCACAAATTCGCCATAAACTCCAACAATTAACGACTCGAGCCATTAACTTTGTAATAAATCTTCCCCTACATTGGACCGGCGACCGCCGACTGCGTTGTGATGCTCAAAAAGATATGATTTCTTCGTTAATTCTTATAATATAAATGAATATTATTCGTGTAATATTTTATTTGTTTTTCTATGTTGGTGTTAGTGTGATGTTTAAGACACGGGTGACTTTTAACGGGTAAATAAATATGTATGGGACGTCGATCAGTCGATGCCATTTAATTAGAATCTGATGTTGATATTCTGAAGTGATATTAACGACCGTTAAGGAACTGAAATAGAATGACTGTTTTTACAGAGAGGGTGACAGATACCAAAATCTGTAGTTCTGCCAACGCTAGGAAAATATTTGCTTAGTTCCGGAGGCAATTTTCAACATTAACGAATATTTGCAAACCAAACCATAATACTGTAACGATGCTGTCGAAAAATACCTCGTCAATTAGCAGAGAAAAACTGCTTATTGACGAGGCGTTTTATGATAGCACCATTAGTTAAGATGCTACTTATAAAAAAATTGTAACATCATCTTTAGTATAGAAAAATGCAAATTCACCTACAATACCCAAAGTCACCTTCGATTTTACATCGACAAATAACCCGTCGATGCGATCACACAACAAATTTGACACACAAATAAATCTCGGCCTGTCTGCGTCTCCGTGACCCGTGACTTCGGACCAACTTGCAATATGGCCGCAATATCTGAGCACCTGGGTTCGTGACGTCATTACGGCCCTTTAGGGTTATTGCACTCCAGTGAGGTGCAGAGATAATGTGTTGTAGAAGCGCAAGCGCCTGCGTTAGGCAACAGTAAACTCGCCACAATGATACAATGTAAGTTATCGTCTTTACGTATATGTGAATAGCGTTTGGATGAATACAAAATAGTATGACCTGTATGCATTCTTATGGTGAAATAAGTTTTACACAAAAAAGGTAAGAAAGCACTTAAAATTATGCGCGCGAATGCACGATTTGAGAAGCCAGTCTATTTCGTAATATCCATCAAAATATTTTGTCAATGTACGTACTTTTTTTTAGACTCAAATAATTACCTGGACATGGCTTTAGAATCGAATACCTTCAGCTAACACGAAAAAAAATTAGAAGAGATTATTAAAAAAAACTTTCTCTAAAATACAATTCTACAACTGGCCATCACTATTTACTTTTTAATCGACCAACTTTTTGCGTTCACTTGCGGCCTTTTTGCTGCAATATGACCGTATAAAGGGGGCAATGTTTTAAAAATAATGAGTGGACGCAATGCGCAGACACAGCGGGGCATTAAAATACTGCGACATCTGTCATAGATCACCATGTAGTTGTGTATATTATGCTAATAATATACTATAAATACATGAACAAGTGCGTAAGAAGTGTTATACGAGAATGTGTTTTTGTTGTTTTTATGTTAACGTTATTTATGAGTATGGTTTGAGGTAAGCTGGTAATTTGCTATAGAGACCATTTGTAACGAAGTGTCTCAAATGTAGAGACTGTTTCATTTTATTTAAGTTACCGTCTGGTTTTACACGAGATGGCAGAGGCACAGTGCGCCCACTTTTAGCCATGATTCAATACAGTAACAATTCTGACTTAAGGCAGGCAAAATATAGTCTTAGTAATAACTATTGTAAAACCCAACTTCCTATGTATTTAGTTATACTAATAAACAAATATAAAATGCAAATGGTGAGTACATACCACTTATATATTACATATCACAACATGCAGGGGCTACCTGGCAAAGAACTTGTTTTAGAATTAATATTTCTGAATAAAAAATAGAATAATATCGATAATAGAATTAACAATTCTGACACCGATTTTATTTATATTACAGAGCACTGGTTAAAGGAAAATATGATGTCTTTTATCACTAGTGGTTCTTTGAAATCAGTACTCTGGTACTCTTTTTCAAAGGAAATACTTATAACTAATAATGCAATGATTTCACTTATGTTTATTTTTAGATAGCCAATGGTAGAATTATCGCCTTACCCTACAGGATTTAGGTCTTTTAGATAATTTGACACTGAGTAATATCCCTTCAAATATAATTTACTTTTAATAAACTTTTTGAATTTATATTTCGGTAAGCTTTGAATAGTATTCGGGGACCTTGTTGTAAAAGCGTATGGCCGATGAAGGAATTGCAAATGTTGTGGAGTCTTCTAGATAGTGCATTCTTATTTCTAACATTAAAATTATTTGGCCACACTAGCATCGTAGACTTTGACGTGCCCACAGACGAGTAGGCGGGTCATCCATGGCTCACAGTTAATTCTTAGTAAGAAAACTGTAAACACAAAGGGATTGTTTTTAGTCCGTATACCACAAGAGCTGATGCCCGCTCAAAATGTGGGGACCCGGACATAGCAGGGAGGTCTGACTCCTGGGCATGGGTAATTCCATTTTTTTCCCATCCAACAAAAAAAATAAAAAAAGTAGGCGGGTCATCGAGAATGTGAAATAGTCCTCATCATACAGCCTGGTGGAGAACCCGAACAAATCACAAGCCATGATTTTAGGAACCAGGCACACTCTTTCCTTATTACACAAGCCCATTGTTCCGGTATCGTACAATGGCACCACAATAGAGTTTACTGATAAAGGGAAAAACCTCGGGGTTACATTTACAGCAGTTTTGGTCCCACTCTTAGGCCACACCAAGGCACATCACCTGGGCACATCAGCACTGCTTCAGGTTGCAGGCGGCCCGACTGTGGAATGCGCTTCCTTTGCACTTTAAAATACAGTCCCACTATTTTCTCTTTCAAAACCGGGTAAAATAGCACTCCCTCTCTCTTTCATGATAGTAGTTATACACTGACGAGCAATGAAAAAGTTCCAGTGACAAAGCACCAAATAACTCCTAAACGGGAAAGGCTAGCTTAATGACGCCGTCTGCAATATTGAAGTACATTTAACAGCGCATCAGAATATTACCAATTAAAAATGTGAATATTGTGTTAAAAATTTATTATTATAAATTAAATGTTTTAAAAAATTGGATGGGTGTTTGTCGGTATTTTGTGGGTGGAACTTTTTCATTGCTCGTCAGTGTAGTATGTATATTATTACTATATGCCCTCGATTGAATTTGTTGACTTTGGCTACCCTGGGTCCCCAAAAACCCGTTTTAAGTTTTGAATTTTATTACCACGACATAAAATTCAAAATCGCGACCCCTCCCTCCTCTATGAACTAATTTAAATTACTTTTAATATCTTCCAATATCCCTTGTCTGTGCGCAATAGAAGCAGTCAGGTTAGCCAAATTCTTGGCTGTAATACTAAAAAAATAAGATAGTGACACAGCTACCTGTCGTTTATAAAAATCTGGAAGGTAGTAACTACCTTTGGTCAAATAAACATTATCACTAACATATTTGTTAGAGTCAACTGATTGAATGGTAGTTCATCTGAATGAATCAAACTATTATTATATGACATTGTATGTAATGACATATTTATTTTATATCTAAGATCATTTTCAGCTTGTGGCAAGCTTTTACTGTATGGGAATGTAAACATAACAATTGTTTATCTACACACGTATCATAAACCCTCTTTAATGCGTACAAAAACCGCATGTTACGATCAGCATAATGTAAAACTACTTGGTAAAAACTAATTTCTTATCTGAAAAATTACACATTATGACCATAATGTGTAATTTTTCTACATATTATGACATTCAAATTTCGAACGCTGACGCCCGCCTGCATGCCGCCCCTAGTTTGTCTGTGAAGTTGGTACTCACATTCAAATTTCGAACGCCGACGCCCGCCTGCGTGCTGTTGGTACTACAGAACAAGCTAAACAACTGCAGAGCCACAATGCCGGTCAAACATGCGGTTCCTGAACACATCAAAGAGAGCTTATGATATGTGTGTAGATAAACTACTGTATGTAACTGTACATAATTAGGCATTAAAACTCTCGATTGATATTATTATGAAACTCGCCTTCGGCTCGTTTCATAAACCCACTCTCGAGTATTAATGCCCTCCATTATGAAGCAGTCACATAAACTACTATATAATATAACATTCAGTGAGCAAAGTGTTTCAAAATATTTAATGAGGTTTTGTTTACCTCACCCCAATTTGTGTATGTGTATCGTTGTCTAGTACCCAAGATACAGGGAAACCTAGTTTGGGGCTAGATCAATGTGCGTAAAAGAGTGTCCAAGGTATTTCCAACCATGAGTATTAAGTTTGATTCAGGTGTCAGATCAAGTGTCTTTGTTATTTTTTGCATAACATCATGAAAACTGGAGTTTTGTAAACAATTATTTTAGACTTAATGTCCTAAGTTATATCAGTACTTATTTAGTATGTAAGTATATAAGTATTTTATTTTCCATATTTTATAGATATTTAATTTAATTTTATGTATTTTATCATATATTAGATATAAGACATTGAGCACTGCCTACCCTTTCATGGTAAATTTTCCTGTCAAGCGTTGATTTGTTGGAAGAAATGTCTTTCTAGAGATGCCTTTGTACGTATTTTTGCCAGTAATGTAATGTTATATATATATATCTGTGTGCAATAAAGAATTATCCATATAAATATATTATAATATAACATATTTCCAATTTGCCATCTGTGAACACTTTGAACACAATTTACAGTACAAAATTAAACATATTTTGTTGAAGGACTAATTCACGGGGAATATATTCAAAACAGAGTTATTTAATGTTGAAATGTTAAAATCTTATCCACGAAATATTCCTTCGGTTATCAATGCCACACATAATACATGACTTAAACGAATGTAAGACTTAATAATAATAATTTTTAACACCAAAAAACATTTATAATATATAATATAATCGTGTGGCGATATTACTCACAATATCTCAGTGGTTCTAATACTAAAAAATAAATTACCATTTCATTTTCGGGACGGTTTTTTTATTTATTTTCTGTTTAAGTTATAAAACATTATTATCACATTATGTCACCAAAAACCATAAAATAATTTTACAACGTTATCACTGCTTTTTTACATATTTTTTTAAATTTTACATTTTTACATAGAAAAATATCTGCTTGCCCGTTTATAGAAGTTCACCATTGCTTCAGGTTCATACAAAAGACATCAACGGGAGGTCAAGTATCATTTTTATAGTCCTTCCTAAAACGAATCATCACCAAAGAAGCATGTTACAATAAAACATGCAATTACATAACAATGAATATTAAACAAATAGACGCGTGATCGTAAAATGTTGGGCAACGCATCTAATTATAATCATCTAATTAAATAATGAGCGATGATACCCTGACCCCTGTCAGTGCGGTCGGTGATCATAACATCTGACAAGTGATTAACTGAGATTCTTGTCTAAAGAGTTGAGGTCAGTTTTAAGAGTACATAAAGCAATGATTCTGGGGTCCTACTCCGTCAGGTAACGACAAATACGCGACAACGACGGTGAACTTTAGCGGCCTTACTAAAAAAAGTTATTCGCTGTTTAACTTATACAGTATTTTGTCCTTTTCATACGTCGAGTAAATTTCAAATACAAGACAAAACAGTGTATAAGTTACACTGTGAATAACTTCTTTTATTAGTATGGCCGTAGGTTTATAACTGATTTTTTTGTAATCCGTTTCTCTTTGGTTGATAACTAATTCATGTGATTTATTAGATTAGTTTGTACCATTCATTTATTATTATCCAAACGGCAAATAATCAATACCTAAATATAAAACTGAGACATTTAAAGTTACGACGGTCAACTCTGACGACCCCAATGGCCGAGTCGGCAGTGACCGAAGCCAAGGGTCCCGGGTTCGAGTCCCGGTGGGGGCAAATATTTGTTTGATGAGAACGGATGTTTTTACCCTAGTCACGGTTGTGTATCTATCTAAGTATAATATTTATCTATATTAGGTCCTTACATATGAAATTGGCGTTTTGTATGGAGAAATTGAAGTTAACTCAATTTTCAGTACAAACATTTTTGTATTTTTGTTAGGAATGACAGATCCTAATTTTATAAACTTTGTGTGTATGAATGAGACAACATTTAGCTAACAGAAAATTTTATATAATTTTTGAAAAGTGTCAGCTGTAAAAAAATATTGTGAATATTATCATGAAAATGGATGACATTAGGAGGCACTGGTTTTGAAGATAACATTTTAGTTATCAAACTGAAAATTAAAAGAAAATTTAATAAGTAGATGTAAAATATTGAAATTAATTTTAAAACAATAAAAAAAAACTGGAAATAGTTATTGAATTACTCGAATTATGAACTCCTGAATCTATAAGAAAAATTCGCCAATTTCATAGGTAAGCACCCAATATAAGTATGTGTATCGTTGTCTAGTACCCAAGATACAGGGAATCCTAGTTTGGGGCTAGATCAATGTGTGTAAATAGTGTCCAAGGAATTATTATAACTCGTCATTGTCACTGAGCCGCCATTGTTTACCGGAATAGGGCCCCTGACATAAAACCATCCATTAAAAGGTTGTAGACAACCGCTGTGAATTAAGGATTTTTTTATTTATTGAGAAGTTACCATCAAATCCTATATTGTTAGTAAGCAAATGAGGAATTTGTGTTATATAGTTACAATATCTATGAGATGAGCCGAGGTCGCGACCTCTGTGGTGTAGCGATTGTGGCTCTGCCTACCATGCGAGAGGTCCCGGGTTCGATCCCCGGCTGGGGGGGGGGGAAAAGAAAACAAAACAAAACCCCCAGGTCTTGAATTTTTGAAGTAAAACTTCTTTACGCACGCTTGACTTGGGGAGTAAGCTGGCGAATGCGTGACGAGAGCGTTACGAAAAGTGTGATCGGGCGAGGCGAACGAGAGGTGCGCGCTCACATTTTCTTTCTCTCTTCCTCTCATAGCCAGACACAGTGCAGGAGATGTATTTTTGAAGCATTTGAGCTAAAGAAGTTTTACTTCAGTTGTGTGGTCTAAAGCACACTCTTTTTTTTATCTGTGTGTGACGTCACTGTTTCTTGTTCCCAGGACAAAGGCTATCTTAGTGTGTGGCCAGAAGCAATGTATGTGTCTGTGTGTAAATGTTTACGTTTATTGGAGAAGCGTTTCGCTGCTCCCCAGTGGAGATGGGCATACGTAAGCAGTTAAATAGATGTTAGAGATAGAATTACTGTCAGAAGAGGCTGACCAGGGCTATGAGGATCCTGGCAGTCTCCGGTGGACTCCGACAAATACTGCTGATAGGTCTTGGACCGATTTGAGCTGGACTTGAGATACCTTTGATTTAGGCGATGACTAGGCAGCAACAGAGGACGATGACAATATATGGTGAAAATAAACTACACCCAACGGACCGGGGCTTATTCGCTAACTTAGTGACATCACGAATTATGATCCATATAAATAGTAATATAAATAAAATAAGTAACCGACTTATTTTGAAATCCCTTTTACACGAAATAATTTAACGACACCAATAACTTCTTAATTTGTACGGATCATCATTCGTGATGATCACTGAGTTAGCTAATAAGCCCGCAGGTCTATTTTCTACTAGACAGGTGTATAATAAAGCATAATTCTATACATAAATGGACTCATTTTCAGGTGGATATTAATAACAAGATAAATTGACAAAACTTTGAACAATAACAATTGTACGATCAGCAAATATATGTAGCAAATGAGTGTCTCCACCGAAGGGCACAGGCTTTTACCCGAATACGAGTAGGATTGAGCCATACTCCACCACGCTGGCTCAGTGCGGGTTGATGGAGGGATTTAACTACCACTACCACGTAGCGATAGTAGCCGGGACTTACAGCTTAACGTGGCATCCGAAACACTGAACCTATAAATTAAGTATCTCATTGGTACATGATCAGGATTCGAACCTGCATCTCCAGAGTGAGAAACAAGCGCGAAACCCATTAGATCACGGAGCTCTTTACTTCTGAATTTTTAATTGTAAAAATGCCGTAGTGGATTATTGGACTCCATTTAATAAGACAGGGCCTTTAATTCTCTATTCTCGTATATATAATAATGCTGTCCATTAATGTACCCACAGAGGGCAGGGGTCTACACCCGGATACGAGTAGGATTGAGCCATACTCCACCGCGCTGGCTCAGTGCGGGTTGATGGAAGTGTGTCGGGCTTGTGGCCAACCCGACTAACTGTCAGAAGTTATCAAGCTGCCCTATTAGGGCCTCTGACACAGCTTTACTTTAACACACACAAACACAACACACACACACACACAACACACACACACAACACACACACATACACAAAACACATATACCCTTATCTTATATTTAAGAAAAGTAAAAATGCTTACCTTTAACTGTACGCTAGAATCTTAGGAGAAGTTGCGAGTCATTCTCAACACAAGTATTATGATTACTTACTGGGAAGTCTTGTTATATGCTTTGTTAACAGTTTCTATGAAATAAAACAACTTTTATTAATTTATTATTTATTATTTACGACTACCACCACCGAGTAGAGATAGTAAACATAAACATACATTGCTTCTGGTCCCACACTAGGATACCGTGTGTCGTGGGAACCAGAAACAGCGACATCACATATAAACCAACCATGGTAGCCGGGACATACATCTTAAAGTGTCATCCGAAACATGGAAGCGTCCGCAACAAATGTCACATAGAACGGACACCCATCCAGCGCCCGTCTCGACCAGATGTTGCTGCCCGCACGATCGCTTCTCAGGCCACGGACGCGTCTCCGGCTGAGGACGCAATAATCAGCAAAGGCCTTACCTACTCAGTTCACATAGCTCTTATTATTGGCAGCTGTAAGGACATACAATTTTGCTGATTGTTACCCTCAAGAGAACTTATAATGTGGCTTATTCGACCTTGCATTTTCATACAAAGTGGCTCAATAGTGCAAATAAAGTGCAAATACATGACAAGAACGCAGGTAAACTGACAAGAACGCAGGTAAACTGACAAGAACGCAGGTAAACCAGTCGAACAGTCTATCTTACTCTATGGCCTGTGACCCCACAATAATATGCCGATATTTTTATGCACCATAAACAAGCGCAGGCGCATCTAATGGTTACATTTTGCAGTATTGTGTAACGTTTGTGTAGAGTATGATGCAGGTGTAGAGTGAAGTTGAGATATATAATTTTTTTATCTACACACGTATCATAAACCCTCTTTACTGCGTTCAAAAACCGCACGTTACGATCAGCATTATGTTAAACTACTTGGTAAAAACTCGTTTCGTATCTGGAAAACTACACATTATGGTCATTATGTGCAGTTTTCCTACATATAATGACATTCAAATTTCGAACGCCGACGCCCGTCTGCATGCCGCCCCTAGTTTGTCTGTGAAGTTAGTACTGACATTCAAATTTAGAACGCCCGAAGTTGGTTCTACAGAACAAGCTAAACAACTGCAGAGCCACAATGCCGGTCGAACATGCGGTTCCTGAACACATCAAAGAGAGCTTATGATATGTGTGTAGATAAACTAGTATATGTAACTGTACATAATTAGGCATTATGTAGCAGTCACATAAACTGCTATTATCAGGTATATTTTATTTATATTTTGAAAGTAATTTTCGTACGTATGTATACAGTTTTATTGCGCACTAGGACTGTCCTTTTCACAAACACTCCTGTCTTGCCTAGGTTTGCTGGAAGAAATCTCTTTTTAGAGATAAGCTCGCCTTTGCCTATAATATTTATTGTAACTGTCTGTTTATCTATGTTTTCTGTGCAATAAAGAATATGAATATGAAAGGTTACTGTGCGTTGAAGATATACTTGAATATATTAGTAAAATAACAAAACATTATTGAAACGCTAAGCTTTCTTTCGTCAGTCCACTGTTTTTTAGGGTTCCGTACTCGAAGGGTTCCAAACGGGACCCTATTACTAAGACTCCGCTGTCCGTCCGTCCGTCCGTCCGTCCGTCTGTCACCAGGCTGTATCTCAAGAACCTAGCTAGCTAGAGAGTTGAAATTTTCACAGATTATGTATTTATGTTGCCGCTATAACAACAAATACTAAAAAACAGGATAAAAGAAATATTTAAGGGGGCTCCCATACAACAATTCTTTCAATACCACATACAAACTTATGGATGCACCTGGTTACGTACATGGAGTGTGAAAGTAACCGCACCAATAACTTTGTAAACAATATTTTGCTGTGTAAAATCCAAACTTTTCACTCCACACCATCGCTTCCATTAAACGGTGGTACGGAACCCTTCGTGCGCGATTTAGACTCGCACTTGACCGGTTTTTTTTTCTTTATGTAATTCCCTGTAGTATAGAGTAGAGTACTCGAGCAGTGGTAGTGGTACTTACGAGAAAATACATGTGGCAAAAATGTGAGGTCAAAAGAGTGAGTGGAAGTAAAGCGTACAATAATGTAGCCAAAAAAAATGGTCAAGTGCGATTCGAACTCGAACGAAGGGTTCGGTACCAACGTACAATGGTAGGGATGGTGTGGAGTGAATAGTTCGGATTTTACTAGCAAAATATTGTTTACAAAGTTATTGTTGCGGCTACTTTCGCACTCCATGTTCGTAACCAGGTGCAATCATAAGTTTGTATACGGTTTAAGATAAATAAATTATTTTATTATGTTTTTTCAGCGGCAACAGAAATACATCATCTGTGAAAATTTCTACGATCTAACACGGTTCATGAGATATATGCGGATATTAAAACTATTTTTATTTCACAGAAAAGAGCTATTCGAGCAATTTATAATTTAAAACGCACAGACTCCTTAAGAGAGCTTTTTAAAGAAATTGACATACTTACTGTAGCTAGTCAATTTATTTTCCAAAAAATAGTGTATGTACGCAAGAACTTTAAAAAATTCCCAAACTTAGCGATAGCTGTAATGTTAACCTAAGAAATAATCACAGACTACTTGCGCCCCGGTTTAGACTCGCGAAGGTGAGCAATTCTTTCAAGGGTCAATGCATTCTCTACTACAACAAGATACCTCTGGAGATCTTGAAATTGCCATTTGAGCAATTTAAAAACCATGTTAAAGCGACTTTGTCGAAAAAGGGATATTACAATGTTCAAGATTACTTAAATGATGGGACTGTATGGGGTTAATCTGGCTCAACACAGACCTTGCTGTTAATAATTTTGTAATTATTTATTCCTGCTTATTAATTATGATAATGATATATTTTGTATTAGTTAAGCACAAGCAATTTTTAAAAGAGATCTAAAAATCAATCTGTGGGAGTTTCTGCGCCCCTCTTCTCCCAGAGTGGTCCAATGTATAGAAGTGGTAAAAAATTACGATTGCTAAGTATATGTAAATATCTACAGTAATAAAGACATTTGGAATTTGAATTTGGAACGGAACACTAAAACGGCAAGCTATGTGGCGTGGTTCCAAATTACGGCCAGCAAGGAATGAATCCTGAACACCAGCCCATCACCGCAACTTCAGAGACAAGAAGGTTTCCTTACAACGTTCTATAGCCGTCAGTTCTATCAAGAGACTATGGGCCTTACCACAAAAAAATAAACTACTGTTCAACACTTGTTTAAAAACAAAAGTTATGGGATTTGAAGTTTGTTTTGAGCTTAAACGCTGTTTAATATTTTTTGTGGCAACACGGTAATTGTTCAAGTAGTCCCTCAGTCTCTGCTCATGCCCTACTCTGTACACCACGAGAATTATGGAGCATTGTGACGGCTGAAGTCGAGCGTGCACGACTTACCCGCCCTCTGGATTTTACTTTAGTCTGCATGAAAATTGGGCCGAGGTAACTGTTTGTATGGGTTTTAAATGCGGTTTTAAATGGGTTTTAAACATACATATGCCGCTCTAATGGGGAGTTACATTTTTGCGCATTTGGCTGTGGAGACGGCCGGTGTTTGGCGGACATGTGGCAGAGCTTTTATTAAATACATAAATATGTAAAATACCTTGGACACTATTTACACACATTGATCTATCCCCAAACTAGGATTCCCTGTATCTTGGGTACTAGACAACGATACACATACTTATATAGATAAATATCCTTTTTGATCATGCTGCCTAGAGATCGTAACGACTACGAAGCAAAATGCCTAAAATTTGATAATGTCTAAGTAGTAAAACTCCTACAGATCAATATCCCTACCAAGCAAAAAGCGTAAAATGTGGTAATGTCTAAGTATTCTACTCTACTTATATAGATAAATATTATACTTAGATAGATAAACAACCATGACTAGGGTACAAACATCCGTTTTCATCAAAAAAGTATTTGCCCCCACCGGGACTCGAACCCGGGACCCTTGGCTTTGTAGGCAGGGTCACTGCCGACTCGGCCATTCGCCATTAAAGAGTTGGGGCGCCATCTGCGTGAAGGTGGTTATGACTACCGCTCCGGGGCATTCCTCATGCAGAGGATCTCTGGGGACCTTTGGTAGGGAGGTGCCCCGGGGTGGCATTATTTAGTTAAGTTAAAGACCTTATTGTATACTTATCTTATTTTAGTTTAGTAAGTGTTTAAGATTAGTCTTAATTTATTGACGAAGCTTCCTGCAGATTCATCGAATTGTAAATTATGTTTTGAACAATGATTAATAATACCTATACCTATACCTTATACCTTGGACACCATTTACACACATTGATCTAGCCCCAAACTAGGATTCCCTGTATCTTGGGTACTAGACAACGATACACATACTTATATAGAGAAATATTATACTTAGATAGATAAACAACCATGACTAGAGCACAAGCATCGGTTCTCAACAAACAAACATTTGCCCCCACCGGGACTCGAACCCAGGACCCTTGGTTTCGTAGGCAGCGTCACTGCCGACTCGGTCATTCGGGTCGTCTAATAAACTTACTGAGAAACAATTATGTTCTTAATATTTGTGATAGATAAAATTAAGAGGAATCCTTAATATCTCCATAGCTAGCCCGCTGACACGCATTGATTGAAAGTATTAAATGGAGTATAATACTTTCAATCAATAGAACAACTAGCTGAACTTGAGCGCTTCACTCACTCTGCCATCCAGTATAAGAAAAGGCGTGACGCTATGTATATGTCGTAGCCATATCATAGAATTGATCATTTCATTAAATAGTCAGAAATGATTGAATTTGATTAAACATGTATTTTAAAGGAATTTTTATTCAGTACTACCAAATGTTTTTTGTGAATGTCAAACTAACACGAAGAATATTCGGGGGCTGCGCTGCGTTCGCCCCCTGTGGTCTTCACCTAAGCTACCGCAATGTTTTTTCAAGTTTTTTTCGTTCAATCAAAGTTCTAATTCAACGAGCGTTGACCATTTCATGATATGGTCAATGCTACAATGGTTACGACGTGTATAAATATTACGACGTGCATGCTTGTAAACACCTGTGTGGCATAGCGGTAGAATGTTTGCCTTACAAGCGAGACTTCCCAGTTTTTTATTTATAAATATAACAAAAATTAATAGCTCGGTGGTCTAATGGGTTTTACGCTTGCTTCTCCCACAGGAGATGCAGGTTTGATTCGACGGTTCCTGACCATGTACCAATGAGATAATTAATTTATATTATATGTACTATATTATACGGACGTTGTAACGGTGATGGAAAACATCGTGAGGACTTCATTACTCCATAACTTCGGCGATAGGCTAGCAACCTGTCACTCAAAATGGCGTATTGAATAACTGGCCCAAAGTGGGCACAATTGTGCCTCTGCTACCCCGTATGGGAAAAGGCATGACGCTATGTTAAAAATTAAAGCGGGTTTTCCCACGTGGGGTGATAGTTCAATGTTTAACAGTAGATTTTTATATCTGCCTGCCCTATTCTTAGCTGCCCACATTGCGTCGCCACATTATCTGCCAAAACCGCTGCTCTGTCGCACCACCAGGAGTTTATCCAGTCCGAACATAAGAGGCTGAAGTCACGATATGCTCCCTGCCGCTTGGTGCTAAACCTGGGAACAGAAAATTTTACGTCAAGGGCGACTGGATTAAATTAGGGTTATAACGGAGCTCCGCCTCCGTCTGCGAAATGTCGGAACTTCCGATAGAAATCGTACCTCCGACTCCGACTCCGCCTCCGCAATTTCTAAACGGAGGTTTAACGAGTCTATTTACGTTCAAAAATGTATACGCAATGCGACAGGGGCGACGCTAGGCAATTAGGCATCACGGCCGCTCGGCTGTGTATTAATATGAGAACGCAACTGAATGAAGTGAAGATTGTTTGTGCGATTGAATGAAACGCGCGGGCGGTGGGTGACAAGAATCAACCTGTCGACGTTCTCACTAGCTCGCAGTTGTAAATAGTTGTGAATGAACCTTGATTGTTTTGAGTTATACATAGTCAGGTCATAAGTTCTGTCACATGTGCAATATGGAATAATTTAGAAATGTTTATTATTTATGTAAACATTTATATAGCAAAATGAACTTAATAAAACATAGATTCTTATGGTAATAAAGTTTATTCAAAATGACCCCCGCGATTTTGAATACAGGCCTTTATTCTGCGCGGCCAGTCGTCTATCGCAGCACGAACGACGTCCATGTCAATATCGGCGGCTGCCTTAATCAAGGATGCCTTGAGTGACACCAAATCAGGATGAGGCTTTGAGCAGGCCTTTTCCTCCAAGTGTTGCCATATCTTGTAATCTAACGGACTCAAATCTGGACTGGAGGAGGGCCAGTCTTCGTGCCGGATGAAGTCGATTTCACGCGCCGCCAGCCAGTCTTGTGTGCTTTTCGCTCTATGAGCTGGCGCAGAATCTTGTTGGAATACCCAGTGCCTGTTATTAAACATGGTATGAGAAACAGGTTCCACAAGGTTCTTGAGGACTGTATTTTGATACACAACTGCATTCGTTTTTACGCCTTTCTCACAAAAATTTACCTCAGTTAAGCCCCAATAAGAGACTCCCAACCAAACCATGAGCGAGGATGGAAAATGACCTCGTTGGACACGCGGAATACGGTTGCTCGCTTCTTCACTGCTGTGTGCGTACACCTTATCATTTTGTTTGTTGTAGCTCTCTTCCACGGTGAAAATTTTTTCACCCGAAAAAATAATTTCCCGATGCTTTTTTCCCGTGTACCGCTTCAACAAAGCGCGGCATCTCTTCAGTCTCAGGTCCATTAAACGAGCTTCCAAACGATGTCCTGTTTTTCTTCGATATGCCATAAGCCCTAAGTCTTCATTTAACACCCTTTTCACCGTGGTCCTGCTTAACCCCATCTGAAGGGCCAACAGTTTCTGCTTACGTATGGGATTTCTTTGAATTCGCGCCTTCACAGCTTTTATCACTGCTGGAGTCCTAACAGAGCGAGGGCAACCACTTCTTGTCCTGTCATCTACACTAGAGTCTTCATTGTATCGTTTTATGGTACGATAAACGAATCTTTTGGTTATATTCAAATTTTTCAGTAAGTCAAAAATCTGAATTGGCGCGTAACCGCAACGATGCAACGCAATAACTGCGACGCGGTCTTCTTTAAGTGTCCACTCCATATTTAAAAATGAGGAAAATTCTAAAAAGTACACATTTTTATTTTCATGAAAAATTCTAAATTCGAATTCAATAAACTTTTTTGTGGCCAGCGTTCTAAATTCAAAAATTTTTATTGTGTGACAGAACTTATGACCTGACTGTGTATAGTGCAAAACTATTGTTTATTAAATACAATTTGCCTCTTCTTAAATATGAATACCACTATACGTATATATAGTGTTATTGCGAACTAGGACTTTCCTGTATAATTAACTCTCCTGTCTTGCCTAGGGTTGCTGGAAGAAATATCTTTTTAGAGAAAAGTTCGCCTTTGCTTATTACATTTCTTTTAATTGTCTGTAAGTAACCTTATACTATATATGTAATAAAGAATATGAATATGACAATAAAGAATATGAATACCGTTAAAAAATAGCTTTTGATTAAATACTATTCCTTAATAAATCAAACAAACATATTTATTCTACCTCCGCCTCTGCCTCCGTCAACCTCCGACTCCGCGAAGGCGTAGCTTTTCACCTCCGCCTCCGACTCCGCCTCCGATAAGACGCCTCCGTTACAACCCTAGATTAAATTCTGGCCAGCTGAGATACGGGCCGACGTAAGCGAGCGCATTCACCCAGGCGCACACGCAGCAGGCTTTGAAATGTCCCGTCGGGGCTGGTGCCAACTGTACAGAATCCAAACAGGCCACGGACGCAGTGGCTGGTCTGCCTCTTCAAGCTGCGCCTGCGGCGCCGTGTTCAGACAGTCGAACACATAATGCAAGACTGCCCTCTTCGGGTTAACCCTAGAGACCGCGATAACTTCATCACCCTTAAAATGACGCCATCAACTGGTTAAGTAATTTAGATACATGCCTGGGACGTTCCTAAACATATACCTCTCGTATATTATTACGAATAAATAATTAAATCTGCCCACATTTACCCCGTAATTCAATTCTACAGATTAGCCCATCGCTTTATACAAGGCTAGCCCATCGCTGAGTGCACCTTTAATGAGTTCCTAAGTCAACCTGGGACATAAGAACATATTCACTACATGTTCTCCTCTGCAACATATATCGTAATTCGATATGAATAAATATAATAGATCCATCTACATAAACCACGGAACATGTTCCTAAATTACTGACACCATTCACCAAAATACCATTTACGGAGCTGCGCAGTGACATGACAACATAACATACTCAGATTTACAGCATTACCAAATTAATACTATCCTAATAGACTAAATGCACATACAGCTGCTCAAAAAAAATGCCGCTTAAATGTCGTACTGATGCAGTATTTTCCCGGGTGTGAGACAGAGACAGCACTACTTTGAGTGTTCGTCAAGTTCTGAGTGGTCAGTAATGCATCCGGGTGTTAGTGAATGTCACATCAACATATGAAGAGGTGCGATTAAGATTTTATCACGAAGGCTATCCTGCGGTGAGGGTGTAGTCGAACTAATGTAGTGGAGATGATATTCTGTAGATATCACTTGTTGGGTAAAGGAACTTAAATCTATTAACACTGTCATTTTCCATACAACTAACCGATTCATAAAAAAGTGGCCAAGTGCGAGTCGAACTCGCCCATGAAGGGTTCCGTTGTAGCAAGTAATTGTGTGACTGGATTTGTTTTTCATAGTGTTTGTGCTAATGACAAATTTATCTTTGCGTTTTTAATAAATGTTTTATATTTAAAAAACTACTTATTTTATTTTGTTCAAATTAATTTTGTTAAAAGTGGGTATTAAGATACACAGCATATATTTTTTGTAGATTTTTCACTTTCTTATTTTAAAAGTTAGGGAGGGGTCACACACATTTTTCCACTTTGGAAGGGTCTGTCTCTTTATCCATTCACTTAGAGGAAAAATGGTTTCAGAAACTTCAACGCCATTTTTAAAGACCTATCTACAGACACCCTACACATATAGGTGTGATGAAAAAATATAAATATATATAAATCTAACAAAATCATAATTATTTTATTTATTTCTTAATTATAATAACTTATCAATTCAGCTCTATTAGAGGGCTGTGAAAACTATTGGATTGCCGACCGGGATTAATGTTTCCTTATCGTTATTTCCTATAAGCTTGTTGATAAAAACCTTAAGTACTGTAAATAAATCTAATTAACACAGAACAAAGATAGCATCACGCCTTTTCAATTATACTACATATTTTGAAACCAAATTATACTTATTTCGTGTTTTGCGTCATCGCATCTGCTTTTCCATTTTACTAATACCTATATTTTCTACGGTCTTAGATTGAATAAGGATCTGAGCACACATTGCTCCTATGACTTCAGTTATGGACACGTGTGCTTTTGGTGATATTAATTAGTTAATAAAAAATAAAGCCTTGTTTTCTTCATTACCCGAAAGACATAAATTGTTGTTTTTATGTACAATGCTGATGGCGGATCATAAGCTACTTACCTTTTTTGGAATGTTAAGTAAACTACTCATTATTCCAAGAAACTTCCTGTCATTTTCTAGCTTATAGTTGTCGGATACTAAATTCTTAATTTGCATGACATTTGGGAGTGATAATTTGATTAACTTTGAACCATTTTAAGGTTAAAGACAATATATTATTAAAAATGAAGTCTTTTTTTGTCTTTCTATTTGAATCGAGTATATCATCAAAAAACACTATGTCAGTCCAATTCTCACTAAAAAAGGTAAACAGAGCTTATGTTTAGCCGGATAAACCGAGGTTAAACCGTTATTCTAACCGTAACACATACACGAGATATGAAGAACTGAATTATGGGTAATAACTGAGACGATACCTTACCAGGCAAACATTTATGAGATTCCTAAAGAGACCGTAACTCTTGACCAACCTCTTTCGTGTCAACTGGTTCACATCTTTATCGAATAGTTTATAATAAACCGATCAAACTGCCGATAAACAATGAAAATAGACATAAAACATTATTCTAAACCCTAAAACAGTTAAGCGAATCCCTGTACTACAATTACTAGATAATTCTGTATAGTTTTTACATCGAATAACTACGCTATTTTACAACTAACTGTATAAGAGTATGAGTTAAATATTAAAGTTTAAATATTTAGTGTTTGTTAAGTATAATCGTTTGTATTTATTAGAATAATATTCTAATAAATACAAACGATTCATTAATATGACTGACCAAAAATTATGTTTCAGATTGTTACAGCGGACGTTTTTGTTTTAGCCAAAAATCTTAGGTTAGCTATATTTATTATTAAATACCATAAAAATGCAAGCTAAAATGCGAATATGTCTTTGGTTTAGTCTACAGAGGTTTATCTATAAAATGCCATAACCAGAAATGTTGCTAATTAGTTTATTGCTAAAACACCATTTGTCTGTGATATACATAAGTGCAATTACCATTTTGCTATCTATTTGATACTCGTATAAGGCGATATGGCCCACTAAGAATACTGTAAGTAAGATAAAAAGACACTAAAATGGACACTTTAAAAGCATATTCTTATCTTAGAAATAATTGTAATTGCATCTCTTAATGCCTAACCTGTCTTAGCTACGCTCTAGCAGAGTTAAGAGAAATTATAAGAGAAGCATCCGTAGACTAGCGATATTTGCACATCGGAAACAATCGTGCGGGTAGCAACATCTGACTGAGACGGTCACTGGATGGGTGTCCGTTTCTATGTGGCATTTGCTTCGGGCGTTAAGCTGTAGGCCCCGGTTACTATCGCTACTCGGTGGTAGTATTCGGAAAGCTGGTCAGAGGCCCCCATAGGGCAGCTCCAAAACATCTGACAGTCGGGTTGGCCACTAGTCCGACAACCCTCCATCAACCCGCACTCAGCCAGCGTGGTGGAGTATGGCCCGTACCTCTCGGTGGGAACGTTAATGGGCTGCATAATAATAACTCTCTTCTCGAATATATAATAATATATACGAGAATAGAGAGTTAGAGGCCCTGTCCTATTTAATGGAGTCCAATAATTAAACTTGTATCATATCCAAACTTTTATTTTTTCGTATAGTTTTCTATTTGTCTAAGTATTCATTTCCTACGTTGGGTTTTATATAAATACTAATAAAATAAATATTCCGTTTAGAATCATCATTTATCTTAAGATAATTAATGAGTTCAATTCAAAATTGTCTTTTAAATCTTATACTAGTGAACTGTTTATAATAGACATATCCATGTAGGCTATAATGAGTTTTTTATTCATGGAAGGTCCATCTAGACATCGATTGAGCTATCAAGCCACATGATTTCATTCAAGCTTAGATCCATCAATCAACAGTGCAGAAAAAGGGGGCGTAACTTTAAAATGTGTTTAAATTTTATTGTTTTATCTGGTATGTTCAGTATTACGTTTTAGCCTCACAAAGTTTTTTATTCGCCAAAGTCGACACTTTTTTTTTTTTTTTAATAATACATTATATTTGCACTTAATTTTACGATACAAAGAATTTGCCCAGAGCCTGGGCTTTAATATGGGATTTGAGACATATCCTTAGCAAAAACTAAACAGAGGTCTTCCGATACCTATAGAATTCACGTTACGCCGATTTACCATCGAAGTATCATCATTTAATGAAATTCAAATATCTGTGCCAGTATCAGCCGCGGGTCACAGTTCATGTGCCTACATACATAAAATGTGGCGCAAGCGCATGCTATAGTATAATTTATAGTCCAATCAAGGGATAGGTGTCCGTATTGTAATATATTTGTGAATATCTACAGTAATGCAGAACTTTTGGTTGTATCGAGACTTGAGATGGACTTGAGATGGACTTGCACTTCACGCCTTTTTAGATATTGGGTGGTGGCAATAGTACAATTGCGATCATATTTAGCCATTTATTTTATATAATGCGTAGCAGGGGGCTAGCCCATCGCGGCTAAGTCAGATTGTGGCGCTGCGGTTGTGGCTCTGCCTACTATGCGGGAGATCCCGGGTTCGATCCCCGGCAGGGGATAAAAAAAAAATACCCAGCTCTTGGATGTTTATCTGTGTGACGTCGCTGTTCCCACAACACAGAGTATCCTAGGGTGATGTATGTAGAAGAAGTAATGTATGTGCCTGTATATAAATGTTTATGTTTATAAACAGGCACATACATTGCTTCGTATTTAACATCACCGATACAGTACGAACGCAGTCTCTCAATACAAATAAATTACTATTTAACCCGAATGCAGAATCGAAGACTCAAAGTTTGAGGCCCATTTAAAGTCATACTGTCACTCTCTGTCGCTCGCAAGCTGACAGCGCCAGTTTATGAGTAATAGTTAACCTCTCAAAACCGAGGGTAGTTGGGACGGGTCACGATTTTGATCCTTATGCCATGGTAATTTAAATTAAAACCTATTACGGAAAACTGGCGTCGGTGATATTCAAGACGTTCAGCGGAACCTAATTCGAGTAGCAGTGCGTGCATTCAACCTCAGCACCACTGCAAGTCGTATTCAGTGATCTTGTTTTGAATGACAAATGGTGTCAATTTGTAAGCGTCATCAGGTCGCACCAGGCTCCGAACTAATTGGTCCGGTATTGGTCGAGTACGGTCGAATAGTATGGCCGTCTCGCTCCGAATCGATTTGTCCGAGAACCGTGGGAACGGTAATTGATAAACGCAAACGGTGCTCTTGTAATTGGCAGGGTGAAATATGATGCGATGGTCAACAGGTGTTTTCTAATTGGTAATTATAATTAAATGTTTATATGCGATAGGTTTCACAATCAAAGGTCGATATTACGATGCTCATTACAAGATGTGGGCCTATCAAAATCATGGTTAATACTTCACTTATAAAACGCGGCTCATGTGAACGAGTCGTGACGATATGGACGTTTGTATGGAATAAGAATTTGTCTGTTAACATTTTTTGGAAGTGTAATGAAGGATTAGAACGTACTTATCTCATTGGTACATGGTCAGCAACAGGATTCGAAACTGCACCTCTTCTGCGTGAGAAGCAAGCGTAAAGCCCACTAGACGACGGAGACACTAGACACTCTTTGCTGGAATATAACAAGAGATTTATTCCAGCAAACCACAGTAGGTCAGGAGAAGTAGATCAAACGGGGGAAGAACTATGCGTACAAATAGAAACATACTAGATAACCTTATGTAACTAAAACCCTGATTATATAATTATACACTGACGAGCAATGAAAAAGTTCCAGTGAGATAGCATCAAATTACTCCTAAACGGGAAAGGCTAGCTTAATGACGCCGTCTGCAATATTGAAGTACATTTAACAGCGCATCAGAATATTACCAAAAAACGTAAATATAGTTAACGTAATATTGGTTCTATGTCTTAGGAGATATTAAGGTATTTGTCGGCATTTTGTGGGTGGAACTTTTTCATTGCTCGTCAGTGTAGATAAATAGACTATGTAATTATACAATAATATAAGAGGTAAAAAAAATATGTAGGCCATTAATGTCCCCAGCAAGGAACACGGGCATTAATCCGTATACGAGTAAGATTGAGCCATACTCCACCAAGCTGGCTCAGTGCGGTTTGATGGAGGGGTGTCGGGCTTGTGGCCAAACCGACTATCAAAAGTTATAAAGCTGCCCTATTAGGGCCTCTGACACAGCTTTTACGACTACTGTCACCGAACAGCGCTAGTATCTGGGACCTACAGCTTAATGTGCCCTCCGGAACACCGAATATAAAACATACGATAAAGCACTTTTTAAAAATATTTAGTCATAGGCCTTTTCGAAGAACGAGATTCAAAGCGGTTACATAGGAAGTTAAGAAACGTGGATAACACGAGATACTCTAGAGGAAATACAGGATATGAGAGTCCCGTCTAAGCTGAATCGGCAGTAACATTGAGAAACGGGGTCCGGAGATTTTGTGGTCTTTCGAGTTTATTCATTTGTTCCTCGTTTGCGCTGACCCAACAAACATCAGCGTAGACAATGATGGGGAGAAATATTAATAAATATTTTAGCTTTCATAGGAATTCAGCTTAGTTACATAAGATTAAATCATAACGCCAAGTTAGCATCTAAAGCGTTCAGCTCTTACATAGAACCCAACTGAAAATGAAGAAAAACGACACCTGAATGCTATCACGCGTCAGCGCCAAGGATGGTCCGAAATAGCCTCAGCAGGCCACCAACAATGCATCACTGACCATTGCAAGACGAGCCGCCATTACCCATCAAAACTGTAATTTCACAGCATAATCAGGCCTTTACTGTACATGCCATCTTCGGCATTATTTTTACTGCCATAGTTGCCATATTTGGGTATTTCTGTCTGTATAGCTTTTCCACCAACTTACTTATAAACTCTTGCCGATAAAATATAGGATCTATTACTTAAGGATTAAGTTCTGTGGGATATCATCTTGGGTGTATGTAAATATTTGTGTGTAGTCTTTTGATCGTTGACACGAGAAAAGGTCAAAAAGCGACATCGATTGCCTAAAACGGTTAGATGGTCGTAATGCACTTAAATAGAGTTCTGAACTTGGATATTACTAAAGTGGTTCATGTCTATTTTATGTCTTTGGTAAGTAGTTAAACTAGCGGCGTGAAAGAGGATGGTCCTGTGTGTATCTTGAATGCTTGTCCATGCGAAGAGAATCCTTTGCGGCGGCTCTGTGTAGCGGGTTGCTCCCCTCCCTCAAATATGGCGAGGGAGGTGATGGCTGGTGCACAAGTCATAACCGTGAATAAGTGCTGCTTGGGGGGGACTGGTCCAGTCTGGTTTCTTATAAGTTATGTTCATTACAGCTTTTCTTTGTTTTTTATTTATTTATTTTGTTAGATTATTATTTTGAGACATCTTATTGGCACATAAGGATACGATATTATAATATTGTCATTAGATTAGATTACTTTTATATCGTTCATTGTGTAATAAAAAAAATATGACGAAAATTTAAAAAATAATCCCCGTAGAGTTTCTTGGTGCTATCTTCTCTGACAGGCGTATTTCCGAAGCACTGGTAGAGTCAGAGTTTCTTTTTCCTGTGCGAGATTCAGCCGCGAATCACACTTGAAGGGGAAATTTCCTTTTTCAAACTCAAACCATAATCAGTTATGAACTCATTAGTTTAGTTGTTCATATTTGTTTTTTTTTGTTCCATATATATGAGTCTTAAGTATGTAAATGTTTGACTTGTAAAAGTGCATTATTTTTTGCCTACTTGCGATAAATGATTTAAGTTTTTTGAGTTTTTAGTTTTAGCAAATGAAAGGTTAGATATAGATTTAGGACAACCGTTTTTGTTCCTTTTGTTCGATAAGACAAAATTATATTTTTACTGATTTGTTTATTTCGTATGCAATGAAGTTTTCATGACTAGAACTTTAAATATATTTTTTGCAATTCTCTTAACTTCCGCAATATTGCCCCAAACCTGCAAAAAATCATCAAACACACAACTTGATGCTAAAATAAACTCGAAAATGTAACAATCTCAGATATACGAAAGGTTAATTTAAGTCACCCTCATTCAATCCAGTCTATTGTCTTGGAAAACATAAATAATTGGACTGGAGGAGCCTTCTAAATGTAAAACGAAAAACTTTGCCATTCATTGCGGAAGACGAGGTAACGTAAACCTATAAATAAACACAACTACAGATGCAAACTGATTCTCGCAACCGAATATGTGTAAACCCCAGGCCCATAAGCACACAGAAGTTCACAGAACTACTGAAAGTTCCTTTTCAGTGAAGCTCATTTGAGTAGTTTACGTTGAGTCACTTCCTGTGTTACCAAATGGCACGACGCACGCGCTACAAGATGGGCCTAAGCCTACTAATTTGGCCTAAGCCTACTAATTTGGGGGACAAGTAAGTATAGCGTCTCCATTCCAATTCCTCCTTGCTTGGGAAAGCTGAATGGGACAACAATATTGTGAAGTTAACCCGCTAACGGTGGTCCATCAGAGTGCGCATAATTTACCGTAACCGGACAAATGAGCCGCGCGGGACATTTTAATAAATAATATCGATCGATTTGGCAAACGATAAAAGATAACATGCGGCGGGAGACGGTTTTCTGCGGGACAATATAATGGCACAGACAGTTCTATGGCCAGAGGTGGGTCGGAAATTATTTAGTTTAGAAAATTTACCGCATAATATCTCCACAACCGGTTAGACATCACATAATATTTACATATAGGTACAAACAGCCCTACACTAGAATACCGCGTCGTGGGAACCAGACACAGCGCCGTCAGAAACATATAAACATCCAAGGCCAGGGTTTTTATATTCTTCCTTTTTATTTTCTTTCCTTCTCCCGACTGGTATTCGTATACAGGACCTCTCGCTTGGGAACCACAGCTTCGGCCGTAACACCACATAGATATTTATATAATTCGATCCCCCTCTATCCGTTCCTGAACATATCATTTATGGCTTCAAAACAACATGATCCATATCAGTGGACATATAAAGCCGGGTACTCATTAGCGGGCCGTAACTGTTAGAACAGTAACCAAAACTTATAGTGTATACGTAGTACGCGAACCTTCCGCGAGCGATGAATTCATCTCAATGCCGTTCACATTAGAACCTCGTTACTTTATATTTATTTTATTATTTGGAGAAAAAACAATGACAGGTGACATAACATAAAAAATGGACTTACAATATAACACAAAACCTGACATCTTAAACATTTCTCACAAGGACATAACACAAGACCAGTTTTTTGTATTTACTTTTGATTACACAATTCAAGATCGAAGTTAAAGTTTAGGGAAGGATATAGAATTAGGGATAGCTTATAGATGAGATGAAGTACAGATGATACACAACTCACACTAAAAGAGACATAAAACACATACAAAATAGAAACCGACTTATTTTTTGAGAAACCTCTGAAATATCAAGCTGATCATTAATTATGAATTAACCCACACAGCAAAACTGCACATAGCAAAACTGCAAGCAAAACTGTATCGGCTCGGTTGCAGTTGCAGCTCGCTAATGAGTACCTGGCTTAAGAAGACGGAGCTATTAAAAGTTGTGAACTCAAATACCCCTTTTCAGCAGATCCTCTATCGTTCCTCTACTCTACCGACGCCACATTAAGCTGTGATCGTGCAGACACAGTAATTGGGTTCGATCCGTCAGTCCGTCATCGGCGAGCGGGGCCGGGAAAGGACACTAGTTTCACAGCAGATCGCGCGACTCTCTCATACAAAATGCGCCTCCCGGCTGGTCGGTCTAGTAGGCGACACATGAAGCTTCACCTGTGTAAGCTGTACCTTTGCATAGTGCGTATTTTTCCCGAGCTGACGACACGCGATTTAGATACGCACCTCAGAGCATATTAGGGTTTGTATCGCGACTGACGCATAAAATCTGCTAATACGCTCTGTTAACGTGCGGAGGACACGTGTTTGTTGTGCGATACAAAAGTCACTATGTGTCGATGGCTTTGCATTTCTGAGCGTACTAATCACATCGACCATGCGTTTAGTCAAAGTCAAAATCTCTAATACTGTATATATTGACATATACTTAGTAAATTGGACCATTGTGGGAGAAGAAGGGCCTAGAAGTTATAAATTTCCCCAATTATAAATTGCCCTAATAGCTCATTTCACTTATATAAAAATAGTTTGAATATCCGCTGCTTTCCATTACAGCAAGATATCATAGGACATGACACTAAAAGCACTAAACACATGACATGAAAGTTACTGAAATAGACTAGCCTAGATGTAGCTACATCCGTGTTTTATCTGATGTTCCTAACAGCGTAGGCCGCAGAATTAAATTTACCCATGTGGGGTCCCCTCTACAATTTGCTATCAATGGTTATTCTAAGACACTTCGTATCATTTACTAATTCTAACGTGTTGCTGTCTATCACTAAACCGGTCTCAATTTTCCTGACATTTGGAATTTAGAATTTCATACATATTGTTTTACCAGTGTTCAACAATAAATTATTAACTGTGAACCAATTCAAGGTGAAAGACATTACATCATTGACATCATCAGAATCTTCTTTTTATCTTTTAATTTTGAAGACCAGTGAAGTATCATCAGCAAACAATACTATTTCAGCCAATTTCTGCACCATAAACGGCAGATCGGCAATAAATTTATTTTGTTTTTCTGACATCAATTGCAATATCTGTCAAATTGTAAAATTGACCAACACGATTACTGTCTAGCGATGTGATTAGTCGATTTCTGAATTTGAAAGGTACTGAATGAATATTCACATGTGAATGATGTCTGTTAAACAGAAAGCTACATAATCCGCCGGGTATAAAGGCTCGAAGTTTTATTGTGACTGTCCTAAAAACATAGTAAGGAAAATTATAAACGCAACATAAAAATGACTGAGCTCCACTTTATGCGAGAAAGAGAGGTTGGAGCTCGCTCTGAGGTTAAGTTATATGGCGGCAGATATACATACATACATAGCCTCAAGCCTTTTTCCTGAAGGAAGGGAAGGCGGAGATTAAAGACCTCCCTACTTTCTTGGCATACATCTCTCGCTTCCTCAAGATTCAAAATTCTCTTTTGTTAAATCTGTGCTTCACACAAGGTACTTCTAATTTGCCCACTTTTCCCAATTTGACCACTTTAATGCTCATACTATCAGCACGTCAGGACTATTTCCATATGTCGTCAGCGAGAGAGCGAGGCATACATTTTATCCCCACTTTTATCCAGTAAGTAGGAAAACAAAAGAGAAGCTTTGGTTAAGATATTTAGCACATTTAATATTATTTTGAGATTATAGAACATAATGATTTTATTTAGGATTGGTTTTAAACAAAAATAGGAATTTAATATTACGCCAAATAGCACTCGTTTTATAACACCCTACCAATCAGTCAAGCATTCAATCAAAATATTCTTTATCTACACACGTATCATAAACCCTCTTTACTTCGTTCAAAAACCGCACGTTACGATCAGCATTATGTTAAACTACTTGGTAAAAACTCGTTTCGTATCTGGAAAACTACACATAATGGTCATTATGTGTAGTTTTTCTACATATAGTGACATTCAAATTTCGAACGCCGACGCCCACCCGCGTGCCGTCCCTAGTTTGTCTGTGAAGTTGGTACTGACATTCAAATTTCGAACGCCGACGCCCGTCTGCGTGAAGTTGGTACTAAAGAACAAGCTAAACAATTGCAGAACCACAATGCCGGTCAAACATACGGTTCCTGAACACATCAAAGAGAGCTTATGATATGTGTGTAGATAAACTAGTGTATGTAACTGTACATAATTAGGCATTATGCAGCAGTCACATAAACTACTATTATAACATTACCCCTCTAAAAAGCTTATTTTATTAACTGAAAATAAGCTTTTAACTCACCAATTTGGTCTTTAAATTTAAGACACAGCTATTTTTTCGACCTACATCTCAATTCTTTACCACCTCCTTGCGCAAAAAATACTCGATTCAAATTCCTAGTGCAAAGAATACTAGACATATACTAACTCCTTGTGCAAATAACTGCCCGAGATTTGATTGGTCGATATTTCAACAAGAAGTTTAGCATTAGAATAAAAATTGTTTTGTGTTCTTTGCTGTCATTAATAAATTGGCGCTATTTTGAATATTGTATGTTGTTCGTACAACAAACAACAAACAACAACAAAGTTTATTGTTACTTATTAAATTGATTGAAAATGCATTCAAGTGATGAAGAAAATGCATTCAAGAAAGAAGAAGATGATGGGTTAACACCTGAGTTTATGAAAGAGAGGGCGGATTATATAGTAGAAAACTTGCTACGCAACAAATCACGGCTGGCTTACATCAAAGCCTTCGTAGGTTTTGCAAATGGCAAAATGAAAATCAAGAGATGGCGTAAGTAAGTCTATTACCGTGGCTGAAGGTTATATCTAAACTCAGCCTTCAGATAACAAGCAGCATAAACCTGAAGAAACCTGAAGACCCATGGACTCCATGCCCTTCAACGTCCAAAGATGCCCCAGAGTTTCCTCCAGCAGAAAGTTCTGGCTAACGACAAGAAATAAATATCGCTTCACAAGTAGACCATCCTTATAATAAAAACAAGGAAATTACTCTTCATTTTAGTAATTGTTCCAATTATAATGTGCATTTTAATTAATTTAACCTTCCTTTTATTCTTCATTAAATGTCTATTTTCGCTTAAATCTTTCTTTTTCTCGTAGTCGTGGTATACAGTATCATAAGCAACTATTGAATAAAATGGATTTATATTGAGGGCCATGAATAACTCGCTTTAAATCCGTCCTTTATTCACTAGTTGCATCATATACTATAAAAACATGTTTTGGAATTACGTGTCGGTACGCTTTCAATAGAATCGGGGACCTTATTGTAAAAGCGTATACGTTGGCCGATGAAGGATTTTTGTTCTACTGTCTCTATTAAAATTATAGTAATTGCATTTTTTTTAAAACGGGTGGATATTTTTCTTCACATGCAATATTTTTACAAGAATTTACTGAGAAGGCAGGGTCACAATGTTGATCTCTTTAAACTTGTCTCTTAGCGACTCCCTGGCAAGCCCCCTGTCCCGCAAAATGGAGTATTGAATAACTGGCTAAATGTGGGCATAATTGTACCTCTGCCACCCCTTATGGGAAAAAGCATGACGCTATGTTAAGTTATGTTATTTATTCTTCTTAAAACGGGCTAAACTGCCATTTACGACCCGAATGGCCGAGTCGACCATTTGACGACCCGAATGTCCAAGTCGGCAGTGTCCCTGCCTACGAAGCCAAGGGTCCCGGGTTCGAGTCCCGATGGTGGCAAATATTTGTTGATGAGAACGGATGTTTGTACCCTAGTCATGGTTGTTTATCTATCTTAGTATAATATTTATCTATATAAGTATGTGTATCGTTGTCTAGTACCCAAGATACAGGGAATCCTAGTTTGGGGCCTAGTTAATCAATGTGTGTAAATAGTGTCCAAGGTATTATTATTATTATATTATTATTATTTACGAACTCGGTCCGAGGGAGTCGCTAAGAGACAAGTTTAAAGAGATCAACATTCTGTCTCTGCCTTCTCAGTAAATTCTTGTTAATATGTTGTATGTAAATAAAAATGTCCACCTGTTTAAAAAAAATGCGATAATTAACCATAATTTTAATACTAGAAATGAGAATAAACTGTCCAGCTACTCTAGTAGACTCCACAAAAATCCGTTGACGTTGAAGAGGTTCAGCTTGCCGAGGTTGGTGTGCTGTCGATTGTACTCGACACAGTACAGATGAGGATTGATCACGTGACCTAAGGTCGTAGAAATATTGATTTATATTTGGGCTATGTCGCCAGAAGGTATAGCATCTAAGCACAGGAATTGAGGATGCAATCGATCGGCTAATATGCCGCCTTTGGCAGCGAAGGCTTCTCATATTTTTCAAGCTTCTGCAATTTATGTTTCCAGGTTACCTACTTATACCTAGGTCCTGCAGTAATAACATGTGAGACGCTGGCATATTGTAACAGGGTGATCGGCGAAGGGCTTATTCCCTCTCATGCCAAAGACTGTATCGTCTAAATGTGGGCATATCTGTGCGTCTGCTACCCTGCATGGGAAAAGTGGTAACGCTTTGTCTTGGTAACCCCCGATGAAAAAGAGGGGTGTTAAATGTTTCAAACGTCTGGGTATGTGTATGTCTGTGGCACTGTAGAGCTCAAACGGGTGGGCGGATTTTGATGCAGTTTTCTGTAAATGGTTGCAGAATTCCCTGCAATGCTACGTAGTTTAGTATGTTTTATTAAAATGGGTTACCAGCTTAACAATGAAACAAGTTGGCGAAATTTTAGACTTAACCGATAAACACCTGGACCTGGTTATAAGGCATCGCGACTTTGAGCCTTATGAGATGGTAATAAAATTAAAAACCTATAACGGTAGTGGAACTTATATAAACGTTTCCAGTTATTAAGGGGTTAAGACTTAAGTTATTGTTTTTGGGAGTGTTTTGAATTATTTTATAGTTATTTATTTCTGTTGTATTTCTTCATCAAAACCATCCAATCCCATTACCCAACTCAGCACAACCGAGCCCTCTCGCATTCGCGTGTACGCAGGTGAGTTATTGCCAAAATCAGGCCGCCACAATAAAATAATTCTCCGAGGAGTTCATGACTCTTCAATCACTGGCTAATGGCATTCGACGTGTTACCTCAACTAGACAGATCTACACCTTTATGGTGTTTGCTATAAAACAATAATGTTACTAACAACTTGGGTAGTTTACTCTGCTGTGCGGGCCGTTTGTATAAAAGCCACGAACCAAATAGTCACAATAAATGTTGACGACCCGAATGGCCGAGTCGGCAGTGACCCTGCCTACGAATTCAAGGGTCCCGGGTTCGAGTCCCGGTGGGGAAAAATATTTTTTTGATGAGAACGAATATTTGTGCCCTAGTCATGGTTGTTTATCTATCTAAGTATAATATTTATCTATATAAGTTGTGTATCGTTGTCTAGTACCCAAGACACAGGGAATCCTAGTTTGGGGGCTAGATCAATCTGTGTAAATAGTGTCCAAGGTATTAGTATCATTATTAGTAAAGTGTCTTGAGCAGGCGTCCCACCTCATCATCTAAAGCCAAGTAATTAGTCGTCTATTTCGGCAGATTTTAGCCGAAATCTCAGCGTGAAACAATCGCGTTCTAATTGGTCAACGTCAATTTGAAGTAGGCGAACAGCTTGTTTATAAACAGCATATTTATTAATTTGGAAGGTTGATGCTGAAGCCGTAAACTAAATTAATCGACGAGTTTTTAAATGTACACTGCAGAATCCCATGAAGTCTTTGCTAGTAAAACTATAATTTTACTAGCAACTTGGGAAGTCAATTCAGCTGCGTGTTCCATTTGTAGCTGGCACAAGTTTTTTTTTAATCACGCTAATGATTCGACGACCACGATTAAAAGTATGGTAATGTTTAAAGATCTTTGACGACGGAATTATTCCCGCTCCGGTGATTCGATTTCTTGGGAGCGTCCCTGCAGTTTTTAAGAGTTTTGGTTGACAGATTATGTACACGTAGGTACACCTCTGAATTGCACGAAAAAAATGATAAAATCAGCAAAATGTCAAAACAATGACATCATATCGTTACGCTTTTTTCCATATAGATGCACTGTTTCACGTGTAGCCAGTAATTGGTTAAGTATGCCTTGGCAGAAAATGGAAGAAAAATATGGCAACATTGGCAGATTACTGCGAGTCTTTAATGACATGTTTGTCTATCAAAACACGCAGTAGTTCGCTAATCTAGCATCTAAAAGTAGTCTAGTATTTCCTGACAATGTGAGGTTAGCTTATTTCTTAATAAGCACAGATACTAATACTATTCTAAGGTCCACTTGCACGAAAAATATTCAATACGTTAAGCGTTTTAACCTGTCCACTCGCGTAGTATGGACTTGCATCAAATTTTAATTTACCTACCGTCCACTCGCGCTGAACACCTAGTATGGCCTTGGAATAATATTCATATTTATTTTTATAAAATAATTACTAGGTACTGGATACCCACTACCCCACTCTTTTTTATTACGGGCAATACTGACCGATAAATAGAGGATAAACGTACCTTCTCTCTGGTATCTCACACTTGATTGGTCAACTGACTGAGTTAATGAAAAAAATAAAATAATCGGTAATGTGGCTGGACGCCATGACAATTTGGCTTTTTATAGCCAGATATTGTTATTTTTTATGGCTTATGAGAGTGTTAAATGGATTTAGCACGTGTGAACATGTATAAAATATGCGTAACTTAAATCAGTTTAGCACGCCAAACATATTTAGTGTTTTTCGAGCAAGAGGACTGTCGCCGCCTCGCACGACAAGGCCGCTCGGCGGCGGCGTCTCGTGTCGTGTCCTATCCCCCTCGTCGCAGAACTCGAACACATCAACTTTGTAACAATTACTTATCAGGATCGTGACATAAGTATACCCATAACTTGACGTACAGCACTACTAGAGCAATTGTGCATTTGGAAGTATGTTAAATAAATTACGAAAGGCACAACACATCGCGACGCAACAGTGCCTCTGGCATCTCGTATGGGAATAGGAGTGACGCTAATTATTTAGTTCACTAAACGTCAAGTCAAAACGACCTCTGTGGTGCTGCGGTCGTGGCTCTGCCCACCATGCGAGAGGTCCCGGGTTCGAACTCAGGCTGGGGATACAGAAAAACAAATAGGTCTCGGATATGTATATATTTATGACGTCGCTGTTCCTGGTTCCCACGACACATGGTATCCTAGTGTGGGGCCAGAAGCAATGTATGTGATTTTATGTAAGTTTAAGTGTGCAATACAAGATTTCGGTAAACTTCATTACACTGTGCATTCGTTGCAGCCACTCTTCCAACCTTATGTTTTATGCTACCTATGAGATTATTTCGATTGCTCTAAAGTATCTATATGTATACATAACCATCTAAGGTTTTCATTCACAATTGGGTTTCAGTGCTAATAATTCAGAGTTCACACCCCCAACACCAGAAATACCGTAGTGGCGTGCAAAACGAGGCCGATGACAATTATGCGCCATTACGTGGTCCCTCGTAAAACAAAATGGCGGCCAATACTGAGATTTATGGCACGAGTGACATTCATTTGGGATATTAATTGGTTAATGACAGTAATTTGCTCCTCAACAAGCACGGCACGTATCATAGTATCATCATGACATGGTTTCATATGCTGAACTTTTCAGACCCGAAATCATTATTGAGTCACCTGGTAAAATCATTACATCTTAAGGCGTCAAAACGAATTAAACTTGAAATTGAAATAGCTACGTCGTCATGTCTGAACCGACCAACAAATCCGTTGCATCCAAAAATATTATTTTACACAAAAAAAAACTTGCACTTTTTTTTTTAAATGATTCCGATGTAAGCAAACGAAAATAGCGAACACTCTACACGGAATACTCGGGTGTCGGAACGTACATTCCTCATACAGTAAACACCATTTCACCTCCAACTTCCGAAGCCGCGCCGCCATAGATGAAGGGGGACCTAATAGACCCATAAAAATAGTGCTCCACCTAATTGATAACCTAAGTGACCCTTAACTGCGCGCGCGAATCTCAGCGCGTGATGTAGAAGATGTGGTGACCTTATTCTGATATCAGAAATGGTATCGAGTGGCTATCGTCATATTTTTAGGTTGGAGATATAAAAAAAACAAAGCAGCCTTTCCCGATACGGGGGGCAACGGATCAGATGTACCCAAGGTATCGCCGGTAAGTCAAAAGTCTATATTGCATGACAGGGGGTTAGTCTATCGCCGCAGCATGAAAGAGGTTTCACCACCTCACGATGATTTCCATCATCATTTAAACCTTTGATAGTCTATCAAATGTCTTACATAAAATCCCGCCTATCAAAAATGATTCGACAGAAATATCTAAGACTTGCAACTTTAAAACTAGTTCTTATCTACTTCTTCGTATTAACTCAAGCAATTGTCAAACCAACCCACAAGAAAAAATCGAAAAATAAATTAAATCACTATCGCCCTATAGCCAACCTCCCAACATGCTCCAACATTATAGAAAATACCACGTGTAATAGAGTTTACTACTTTTATGAAAAATACAAAATCTTCGATGACTCCCAAAATGGCTTCCGAAAAAAGCGATCCACTGTAAGCGCAGTATTCAAGTACACTCAAGAAATCCTGAAAATATTAGAAGACAAGAACTATGCAGTACCGACACTAATCGACATAACAAAAGCGTATGACAAAGTGCAGTTTAGTATACTATTAGATAAACTTTACGGCATAGGAGTCCGTGGGAAGGCACACGATTGTTTCTGGTCATCTGACAGACAAGTACTTACTACAAACATCAATTCCCCAAGGTAGTGACGCTGGATGTCTTCTATTTCTTGCTTATATAAATGATTTTCCTAGAACAATTGAAGAGCCGTGTCCTCTTAGCAGATGATGTTTCCTTAGTAACTACGTGCAAAAACCAATTGCAACTAGAATCAAAAATAACCAACGCTTTAGACAACGTAAATAGCTGGCTCGAAGAAATAGCATTTTAACAAAATTAGAACTAAATAATCTTCATTTAGTTACATTTAGTACACATGAAACGAAAAAATCAACAGACATAAACACAGGCGTGGTTATGCTATGGAGTTTTAGTTTGGGGAGGAAGTACACCGAAATCATTAATTACGCAGAAGAAAGATTAATTTAATTATACAACTCTTGACTGTGAGGACCATTTACAACTCCTATCATCATTGTATTATTCACTAAAGAGACTATACATCTCTGTTATTTATATTTTAATTATTTTATTATGACATTTGAGACTCTTTACATCTCTCAGAAACAATAATTAAGTACTTTTTTTTTCTGCTAATATGATACAAATAATAATACCAAATGTTCTGTAAAAAATGAAATGAAATGACATGTGAAAGTGCCCTTGTGGCCTATTTACAGAATAAACGTTTTGAGTTTTGACTTTGAGTTTTGAGTTTTGAAACTGATACGAGTTATAGCTAATATTGATGCATCACACCTAGGCATCACACAGTTGCCGACATTACTTCCAAAAGTATAAAATCATAACACTACCTTCAATTTATATGCTTATATGCTGGAAGCATGTAGGTTCGTTCGAAGCAATACACATCTATACAAACGTTGGAGAAAAAACATTGTCATTTCGATAAGACATCATAATAATTTGTTGTACCCACAATCTAGGTTAGCCCTAAGAACAAAAAAGCTTATGTCATGTCAATAAAAATATATAACAAATTACCTGACAACATGAAGACCACAGACAACGAAACCAAATATAAAACAATAAAAACACTTCTTGGAGGGCAAGTGTTATTCTGTGTTGTTAAGTATTATTCAGTAGACGAATATCTGGAGGATAAACTACAATGCTATCAATATATTTCCTGTTTTATTTTTATTTTCATTATGTTCCTAGCATACAATTCCAACTTAGGCTTAGAATTTCATACAATTTATGTTATTTTATCTACACACGTATCATAAACCCTCTTTACTGCGTTCAAAAACCGCACGTTACGATCAGCATTATGTTAAACTACGTGGTAAAAACTCGTTTCGTATCTGGAAAACTACACATTATGGTCATTATGTCTAGTTTTTCTACATATAATGACATTCAAATTTCGAACGCCGACGCCCGCCTGCATGCCGCCCCTAGTTTGTCTGTGAAGTTGGTACTGACATTCAACGCCCGAAGTTGGTGCTACAGAACAAGCTTAACAACTGCAGAACCACAATGCCGGTCAAACATGCGGTTCCTGAACACATCAAAGAGAGCTTATGATATGTGTGTAGATAAACTAGTGTATGTAACTGTACATAATTAGGCATTATGTAGCAGTCACATAAACTACTATATTGTTCTCAGTTTAAAAGTAAATGTTCTCATTGTGCTATAAAGTACAGTAAATTAGATATAATACTTATGTTAGATAGAATATTACTTGTGCCCAACAGGGTCCATGACAATCTACCACTATTTTATAAGACTATGGAGTGCAATAAACGAATATGAATATGAATATGAATATGAATATGAATATGAACTTACACCATTTTAGGCTTCAGTTCCCGAGGGATGCCCAACTGGACCCTATTTCGAAGCCTCCGCTGTCCGTCTTGTCTATATGTCCGCCAGCGGGCTCAATCTTATGAACCGTAATAAGTAGATAGAGAGTTTAAATTTACACAGAATGTGTATTTCCGTTGCCGGTACAGCAACAAATAAATAACAAGAAACAATATAAAGAAGTATTCTCCGTATAAGAGACCTGATTTTTTGCGTTTTTTCTTGGACGAAGGTACGGAACATTTCGTGTGCGAGTCCGTATAGCACTTGGCCGGTTTTTTTTAATACGAGCTATACTATCTGCCAAATAACGTCGCATTAGAGGTCATTCACACAATAGCGGACCTTCATTAAAATCCAATTGATGTATCGCTAATTTTGTCGCTTACCATACAAACCTATCGCAAACTGGCATCGCTAGAATCTCGTAGTACCAGATTTCTCGTAGGCCTTGTACCACCATAATTAGGGATGCAAGTTTTGCGATGGGCTTGTACGGTAAGCGACAGAATTGACGATACAAAAATTGTATTTTGGTGATATTGTGTTAATGGCCTCTCTATGGGTATTTGTCGGATTATACAGCACAGTTATTGCATATACTTACATTTTATTCATGGTGTGGCGAAATTTATATAATGGTAGTAAAGTAATTGTTAAAAAATATATGCGATCTAGAATATGACCGCTTTACATAACCTGCGCGGCTCGTTTCGAGATCGATTCTACTCGCTCGATTCTCGATCGATCACGATGCCGATCAGCTTCGATTTGTAATCGTTTAGTGGTCTAAATAAGAGGGAAAATTATTAAAGGACTGTGATGACGACAGGGAAAAACAGCGTAGCATATTTATTTATTTTATTTTAACCGTCTATCTACAAAAAATTAAGGGGGTTCTTAAATCGGTTATATTTTGTGTTTGTTTTTTTTTAATGTTCGTTACTTCGATATTGGTATTGTTTAAGAACTATTTGGAAAAAAAATATATATTCAAAAGTGTAGACCTCCAGTTTGATCCCATTTTTGAATAATGTAAACCAGTCTAGTAGTTTGGTTTCTATATTAAAAATAAACTGAAATTATGATGTCATCCAAGTAAATAAAAATTGCATATTATTGCTTTCCTAGACCTGTGGCAGAGTTGCTACCATGTTTAGCCAGTAATTCAATACTCTATGTTTACATGTTTGTGTTGAGGTAATGGCCCACATATTTGTTTATTTATCTGTGTAAATATTCAAACAAAGCTGTTTTTTTATTTAAGATTTTAATAAGTGTACTATATTATATACAAAATAATGTTCGTGCCGTACTACCTCCATTTTATTCCCATAAACCCATAAAACATGTGACACCGCAGTTCAAATCAAACGATCTATAAATAACCCATCTATGACGATTAACACTGACATTATAGAACAAACAATATGGGAATCTGGGAATAGCCACCTAGAGTGAGGTCCCATGGAAGCCTGCCAGCATAAATAAACCAATATGTCCCCTGTCTCATAGGGGTATGGCAGTATAAATAAAATGTTCTTGTACCATTTGACAGTGTCGCACAGTTGCAGCGGGGAACAGAGTGTTTGGATATAGGAGCACTAGAGTCGCTGATTGATTTTGACAGCATGAAAGTAATAGCGACAAGGCCTTCGGGAAGACCACCCTGACCGATGTTCTGATGATATCATCGAGTCGACAGAATCTCGATGGATACAGTTGGCATAGGGCACATTGTGAAGATTGGCGCGTTACTAAAGATGGTCTTATGTTCCTATGTCCAGCAGTGAGTGGTTGTGAGCTGAGTACAAATTAATTAATTTATCATCTCCATCCAAATAACCAAAAGTCCCCACCCCCTTTTCTGTTCCTCCAGATAAAATAATTACATTAGTTTGTGGGCAATAACAATAATTTAATTCGTTCAGAGACAACGACGGCCCGCGGCGCGGGCGCTTACGTTTCACAGATCAACAGATATCAACCGTAACTTATACCGTGCGCGCGCAGCCTCCTTGCTATGACAACGCTATTGAATTTTTATGCCCAATATTTTGTTGGCGGTTATTGGTTAACGGGAGTGTTTAGTTACTAGAACTTGTTGAGTGATTTATTCGCTTCTGGTCTCTCATCCCCTATTTCAAGTCCACAGTGAAACGTCCCCATGTAGGTATGTCAAATGCATTGAATTTTAGTGTAAGGAAAATTTGTGAATTATCAGCCGATTTGAGGCAGTGATTAAAGACCGATCTTGTCACATATTGTTGTTTTTGTTGTTGTTGTTGACATATTAAATGAACAAGGGACAGAAAAGTCGCCGAGACTCTCAGGCATGATTTTCTATATTACTCTATTCTGTAGATATATTAACCAAGCGACTGCGGATAATCAGTATTTATGCATACCTTGAAGTTCTTTCTTTGTATTTTTAATTGAAATTCCCTGAAGTTTATTTATTTATTTTGGGGTTACAAACAGGAAAGGTTACATAAAATATATACAAAGGATAAATACACAATTACTTAAAATCTAACAAATCCATTAGGGTTACTAGACCCCCAGGACAAGTCTGACTTAGTGTGGGGTCTGCTATTAACCACTATTTTTGTTAAAGCTATGCTCAAGTACATTTGTATCGTCTGTGCATATTAGTAAACTAAACTGAAAATCTAGTGTACTTTATACTGTAGTAATGTTAACAGTTACTGTTTGTTAGTTTACCCAAATAGTATACGATAAGTTGTGCTACGAGAAATAAATAAATTTTGTCTTGTCTTTTGTCTTTTGGTATCCCACTTCAGTTAAGTGGTGGAAGAAGTGAGCTCTCAGGGAGCAACAAACTCTGTGAATCTCTGGTCTAACCAAAAAGAATACAAAAATAAAAAGTAAAATATTACATCTAACGTGACTAGCGTGAATCTGCGTGCAGTGAAGTTCACTTCAGGCTGTCTAGGTGAAAGCAACAAAAAAAACATTCAAATGCTCAATAGTTATTTTCATTACTCATACTCTGAAAGGGGGTCATTGTTCATCCAGGCACCGTGCTGAAAGTGGTACATGCCTGCTCTAAAGCAGAAAAGTATTAAAAAAAATATATATGAATCGTAGTTTATATTGAACAACGCAATGGTAGTAACCTATACAGCCATAAAACGGAAGTATTTTTTTAATGTTATGCTCAAAGTAAAAGACATCAACGGGGGCACCGAAATTACTTTTTTTATGAGTAGTATTTTTAAACTTGAATTGTTTGTTTTTTAATAAAATAATTTTGATTTCAAGTGACTTTGTTTTTTAATAAAATAATTTTGATTTTAACTGTTTACTTTCCTCGTATTCGTAATGAAAAGTAGAGTGTTTTACTCGGGTGATAGCACCCATTTCTGCCTCGAACTATTGGCGCTCTCACTTCGTTCGAGCGCCAAAACATCTCGTCAGGAATGGGTGCCTTTCAGCCCTCGGTTAACAATCTACTATTGTGTCACAAGGGAGCAAAATGATGTATTTACGGCGAGGGCGGTACATTGAATCCAGAGTGAAGGGAACGATTCTGCGATAGAATCCTGAGCGTAACGAAGGATTCAAGCGTTAACGCCCATGACGAAAATAATTTTGCTCCTGAGTGACACATACAACTTTTCAGACCGACTATGAGGAAAATTTAAATTAAATGCTCTAAAAAAATATATACTTTGAATTATACTTTCACCACTTTTACAGTAATCGAACAACGTAAACAAAACTTTTTTTTAATAATGGTGGATTGTGAAGGATTAAGGAAAGGTCACCACAGATAAAATATTCCTGTGTACTTTTAATAATGTGTAAAAATAATCGAATCGAATATTACAATGGTTTCGGATATCAATATACATTATATCACAATAACAGTCATCGACAGTTTTGATTGCAGTAAAACATGTAATTTATTGTGACATTTTTTTAAATATTACGAAAAATTCATAAATTTATAATGTTGTTAAAATTTAAACTTGAACCATGTTCGTTTTTAATCGACTACGTCATCGTTGCCGATTGTAATGTAATTTCATAATTACATTCGATTATTTTTATCTGTGTTCAATAGGTACATTGCGTAAATGCTGCATGCCAATGAATAAATTAAAAAGTAGCTTGAACAGAAAAGTAGCATTTTGCTCCCTCTCGTCGTGAAGCAAAACTTACTTTTCCGAATGCAATGTGTGAAAAGGTACTTTTTCTTTCCGTTATCACAACAACTGTCGCCTTCGCGCGTAAAAACCAAAGCCATCCATTGTCCATGAAACTAACATATGGTGTCAACGACAGGATTTCATTCCTAAAGAATAACTGGGCGCCACATCCCACCGTTGGAATTTGAAACGCGCGCCTGCGATGTTTCGACATTCATTCTTTGCTGTTAAATTATTAAGATTATCTCTTTATAACTTTTTATAAATAGAAGTTTTTTAAACATTAACGCTCGAAAATATTGAGATACTTTAGACAAAAAATGATTTATTGATATTGTTAGTCATTAGATGCCTTAAACTCAGTATGATTCTGGCTCCATTAGTTTCACGATTTGGTATTATTTATACTCAGCTTTCGTCTCCAAGTATTTTACAAAACCTCAATAAGATTATCCAAAGCGGAAATCCAAAATATGCTACATTTATTCATCAACAAACATACACACATACAAAAATAACAAACAAACATTCATCCCCATTTGTTATGTAGACAGATTCATTCAGAAATACCAAAAAAACCTCCATGGTCTAGTAGCTTCACGCTCGCTTCTCACGCAGGAGATGCGGGTTCGAATCCGCTGCTGACCATGGACCAGTGAGATAATAATTCATCCCAAGTATTTTATACGGACGTTCGGTGATGGAAAACATCCTGACGAAAACATCAATCTACTTAGCTACGGCGATGGGCTAACCCCTGTCTTCCACCCCGTATGGGAAACGGCGTGACGCTATGTTATGTAATGTTGTTACACATTCATGCATTAAACCACTCTCCTTAAATTAAACATTGGTTTTAATGGATAAACATAAAACTCTACATTATAAACTTAAAAAAAAATTAATGTAATGAACTAATCAACTCCCCACTCCCTTCGTCACGGCGAGATCGATTATTCCAATTAATCGATATTTTATGACTGAATAATTATATAAATCGATTCGCACTATATGATCGATAAGTTACTGATCTAATAAACGCGGCACGTCTTAAGTCTAAAGTGTTATAATTATGACGGTAACGTCTATAACTCTATCGGAAACTTTCTTGTTGAGTGATGTCTTAATATCTTTGTTGATCGATGGATACTATTAATTGCAGGACTTTTAGCCATGCGATGATAGCAATACGGCGGGATAATAAAAAAATATTAACTAACATTTGGGCATTTGCAACATAGCGACGTCAAAATAACATTGACGGTTAAAATTTTATGTTTTAATTATTATATGAGCATCCTCTATACTATTTAATTAAAAATTATATGGTTGGCTCAATAAAAAACATCAAATTACAACAAAAAACCATGTTTAGAAATTAAATACATATTTATACTTACAATTGCTCACTCTGCATAAAGATAAGAAGGTCGATTGCCTACATATGTATGACTTTGGTAAAATTGTCGATATCGGTAAAAAGAAAGGCCCTTGACTAGTGATGTAGTTCACTCCGGCCACTAATAATCGACTCACGATTACTATTATTAAGGAAGATTAGCTTAGCACTAGTGCTAGTCCGAACGGCTTTCGTTTTAAAAATCAAATTTCGAACACACGAGCGTTGAAATTCACACGGTACATAACCTGCCTACCCCTCCCTACTTAACCCTTCCTAATGGCAGCCCAAATGGCCGAGTCGGCAGTAATCTGCCTAAGAAGCCAAGGTTCCCGGGTTCAAGTCCCGGTGGGGGCAAATATTTGTTTGATGAGAACGGATGTTTGAACCCTATAGTCATGGTTGTTTATCTAACTAAGCATAATATTTATCTATATGAGTATGTGTATCGGTTCTCTAGTACCCAAGATTCAGGGAATCCTAGTTTAGGGCTAGATAAATGTGTGTAAAGAAAACCTCTAACGACGACTTTGACGGCCTCTGTGGAGCAGAGGTCTTTAGTCTTACATGGGGCTTGGGTATTAGTGTCCAAGGTATTATTATTATTATTGCTCTACCCAAGGTTTTACCTGAGTATAGATCGCGACAGGTTTAGATGGCATTCGGGAAGAGATTATAAATTATGGTTCTAGTAAGTTGAGGCTTTTCCCTAACGTCCTTTAAGATCTCTGTGGGATTTATTTAGTGGGTATAGTCAATAGTCAATAGTCAATAGTCAAAGTACTTTATTACTGTAGATATTTACATATACTTAGCAAACGTCATTTTTTGCCTCTTCTCTACATTGGACCACTGTGGGAGAAGAAGGGCGTAGAAACTCCCACAGATTTATTTTTAGATCTCTTTTAAAAATAAGTTGTGCTTAACTAATACAAATATGAAAAATTTAATTGTTATGATTAATAAGCAGGAATAAATAATTACAAAATTATTAACAGCAAGGTCTGTGTTGAGCCAGATTAACCCCATACAGTCCTGTCATTTAAGTAATCTTGAACATTGTAATATCCCTTTTTCGAAAGAGTCGCTTTAACATGCTTTTTAAATTGCTCAAATGGCAATTTCAAAATCTCCAGAGGTATCTTATTGTAGTAGAGAATGCACTGACCCTTGAAAGAATTGCTAACCTTCGCGAGTCTAAAACGGGGCGCACATAGTCTGTGATTATTTCTTAGGTTAACATTACAGCTGTCGCTAAGTTTGGAAAATGTTGTAAGGTTGTGCGTACATACATTATATTTTCGAAAATAAATTGACTAGCTACTGTTAGTATGTCAATTTCTTTAAAAAGCTCTCTTAAGGAGTCTGTTCGTTTTAAATTATAAATTGCTCGAATAGCTCTTTTCTGTAAAATAAAAATAGTTTGAATATCCGCTGCTTTCCCCCACAACAAGATACCATAGGACATCACACTATGAAAGTAACTAAAATATACTAGCCTAGATGTAGCCACATCCGTGCTTTGTCTGATGTTCCTAACAGCGTAAGCCGCAGAACTTAATTTACCAGCCAATATATCTATGTGGGGTCCCCACTGCAATTTGGTATCAATGGTTATTCCAAGAAACTTCGTATCATTTATCAATTCTAACGTGCTGTTGTCTAACACCAAACTGGTCTCAACTTGCCTGACATTTGGAAGTGAGAATTTGATACACTTGGTTTTACCAGCGTTTAACAATAAATTATTAACTGTGAACCAATTCAAGGTTAAAGACAATACACCATTAACATCATCAAAATCTCCTTTTTGTCTTTCAATTTTGAAGACCATTGAAGTATCATCAGCAAACAACACTATGTCAGTTAATTTCTCCACCATGAAAGGCAGATCATTAACAACATGTGAACATGTCAACATGTGAATGAAATGGACGGATAATCTGATAGGCATTGGGGGTCAACAAATACACTTACTTGTACTGCGTAGTACTATTAAGTATTCTGTACTTATAAACTTACTTGTATTGCGTAGTACTATTAAGTATTCTGTACTTATACCATGTCATCCCCGAGTTTTATTGAAGCGACGAGGGCGGCTATATGTAGAAGAGGTCCGTTGGCTGCGTCCGCTGTGGATATTAGGTCCGTAAAAGGGAGATCTCCGCTCCAGGTTGCTACGCCTGGGGACCGTAGTACCACTGGTCCAACAGCTTACGTTCAGATGTTCTATATATTTGTAATTTTTTTCTTTATTGTACTACACAAAACAGTCATACAGATAACTTATAATAGAAAAAATATGTACAAAGGCGAGCTTATCTCTCAAAAGATATTTCTTCCAGCAAACCAAGATGGTAGGAGATGGTTGAGCGGGGGAAGACCTGCGCGTAAAATAAAACTCTATAAATACTACGACTAATATCATATATACTACAAACAATATTATACTGATAACCCTAATTGCTAAAAATAGACTGCATACACAATTGCTTAAATACAACGTAAAAATATGAATAAACCATATAATAAACTAATACATACAAATATATGTCTATATATATATGTATATATATAACAATAATATTATAATCGTGAAAGTTTGTGTGTGTGTTTATATGTTTGTCAGTCTTTAGCGCTGAAACGGCTGGACGGATTTAATTGAATTTTGAGATGTGTATAGATCATACCCTGACTTAAAAAATAGGCTACATTTTATCCCGAAAAATAATCACTGATTCCGTTGGATGTTCAAAATGCATCCATAAAAAGTTTTCATAAATATGTCACTAGATGGCGCTGCATGTATATTACATCGCGGTATAGTTTGGTTTCAAGCTTACTTCATATATGCCGGCACTGACACGCACTGACTGAGGTTGTTCTGTTGATTTATTGCTAAAGTTTCTCTCTCTCTCTCTCTCTCTCATCTCGATAGTTGGTCTCTTTTGTCTTGATAATTACAACAAGGTATTCTATTTATAATTTCGGATAGGTTAAAGGTTAACTGTGGTTCTTTCGCATAGAATTGTAATTGGCATTGTAACTTTTTAAATTGAGAATGCCTCGCAAACGCAAAACAAATCTTTCGTCGAGCTCACAAGGAGCGCGAACTAAGAAGATAGCTAGACAGCAAGAATCTTCTGTTCATGCTGAACAGCGGAGAATTGAGCAAGCGGCGCGTCAGGCAAATTCTCGAGCATCTGAAACCTCAGCGCAGGCTGATGCTCGACGTCACCGGAACGCTAACCGCATTGCATCTCAGATTGCTGCGGAGACACAAGAGCAGTCGGATGCTCGACGAAGGGATATGGCAGAACGTATGGCTTCTCAACGAGCCTCTGAAACACCAGAGGAGGCGGCTTCACGACGACAAGAGAACGCAGAGCGCATGGCTTCTCAACGAGCCTCTGAAACACCAGAGGAAGCGACTTTACGACGTCAAGAGAACGCAGAGCGCATGGCTTCTCAACGAGCCTCTGAAACAGTCGAAGAGGCAGATCTGCGCCGAAACGCTGTTGCCCAACGACAAGCTGAACGTCGGCAAATATCTTCAAGGAATATGTGGGGAGTTTTCAAAAAATGTGCTTTCGACTACGATCCTACTTTAGATTATAGTAACCATAGACTCATCAAAATTGACCGTATGAACAAGGCTTGCAGATTCTGTGGGGCACTGAAATGGAAAGAGGAAACGGCGGGAATGTGTTGCTCTGGGGGTAAGGTAGCCATCCCCACATTAGCGGAGCCGGTCGACACTTTAAGGGAATTATTTTTGGGCGAGACTGATGAGTCACGGCGCTTCCTAAACCGAATAAAAAAATATAATTCATGTTTTCACATGACTTCCTTTGGGGCAGACAGAATTCTCGCGATGCCTGGGTTTTCACCAACCTTTACGGTGCAGGGGCAAGTGCACCATAAAATAGGGTCACTTTTACCTCCACCCAAAGGTCAAGCACAATTTTTGCAAATTTACTTCATGGGAAACCGATAGAAACCGATAGACGGTGTCAAATTATTCATGGAGTGGAACGAGCGACTGTCCAGAAAATACAAAACGTCCTGCACGATCACAATAAATTGGTGCATGACTTTAAATCAGCTCTCGAGAACATGCCTGATGAGAGCTGCAAGGTTGTGATCAACCCAGACCGCGTGCCGAGCGGGCAGCACGCGCGCCGCTACAACGCGCCGGCCGTCACCGAGGTGGCGGCTGTGGTCGCGGGCGCCGACCTCACGGCCCCAAGAGACATCGTCGTACGCAAGCACAACGACACGCTCACCAGGATCGCTGACACTCACCGCTTCTACGATGCGCTACAGTATCCCATTATGTTCTGGAAAGGACAAGTTGGATATAACTTCAGTATTCCTCAAACCAATCCGGCGACTGGGCAACCGATCCTGAACAAAAATGTATCATGCATGGCTTTCTACGCGTTCCACCTGATGGTCCGCGAACACGACTTCAACTTGCCGCTGCGGTGTAGGGTACTTCTATCCCAATTTTTGGTAGACATGTACGTTAAGATAGAGAGTGAGCGTCTAAGGTTTATAGCGCTAAACCAAAGCAAGTTGCGTGCAGAAAATTACGTTCACTTGCAAGATGCTGTTGCGCACGATGGCAATGTGAATCCGAATGACTTAGGGCAGATGGTGATCCTGCCATCGTCGTTCGTGAACAGTCCACGATACCTCCACCAATACACCCAGGACGCGTTCTCCTACGTTCGGAACTATGGGCGGCCGGACTTATTCATTACCTTCACGTGCAACCCAGCCTGGAAAGAGATTAAAGATGAATTAATGGGTGGGCAAAAACCGACGGACCGGCACGATATCGTAGCACGAATTTTTAAAATCAAAGTACAAAAGCTGGTGGCCCTCGTCACGAAAGGGCATGTATTTAGCGAAGCGCAGTGCTTCATGTATTCGATTGAGTGGCAAAAGCGTGGCTTGCCCCACATGCACTTGCTGCTGTGGTTAAAAGAAAAATTGCTTCCGAACCAAATCGATGAAGTGATATCAGCTGAGTTACCAGACCTTAACGTTGACAAACAACTATATGACACGATCATTAAGAGCATGACCCACGGACCATGTGGGACCCTGAATCCTACGTCCCCGTGTATGAAGAACAGGAAATGCACAAAAAAGTATCCTCGTGCACTGTTAAAAGAGACCCAAACCAATGATAATGGGTATCCGTTGTACAGACGCCGAGCACTCGAGGTAGGGGGACGTACAGTCACAATTAAAATCAGGGGTACCGCGCAAGACGTCGTAGTAGACAATAGCTGGATAGTCCCTTACTCGCCGCTCCTTTGCAAAATGTTTGATGCTCACATTAATGTAGAGTTTTGCAACTCGGTTCAGGCAATTAAATACATTTGTAAGTACATCAACAAAGGCAGTGACCAGGCCATATTTATTGTGCAGCAGCAAGGCAATGCCAATATTAACACACGAGACGAAGTGCAGATGTTTAGAGCTGGTCGATACGTGAGCAGCAACGAGGCAGCATGGCGAATATTAGGCTTGCCGCTTCACGAGAGGTACCCGACAGTGATACATCTTGCGGTACATCTTCCAAACGGTGAGCGCATTTACTTCACAGAGGCTAACTTGCGCGATCGAGTAGCGACACCGCCGACGACTACACTTACAGCGTTTTTCCGTCTGTGCCATACTGACGAATTTGCCAAAACATTGCTGTACGCGGAAGTGCCAAAATATTATACATGGAACGCTGCGCGGAAAGAATGGAAGCGTCGTGTGCAGGGCAACCCCGTGGAAGGCTGGCATGGTGTGAAGGCGTCGGATGCTCTGGGCAGAATATATACCGTACACGTTACACACTTTGAGTGCTACTGCGCGCGGTTGCTTTTGACCCGCGTCCGGGGCCCCATCAGTTTTCAGGCCCTTAAAACAGTCGATGGACAGGAAAAGGCTACGTTCCGAGAAGCGTGTGAGGCCATGGGACTTTTGGAAGATGATGGCCACTGGGACTCTACGATGGAGGACGCCGTATTGTGCCGATCAGCGGCCAAGTTGAGAGAGCTCTTCGCCATCATGTTGAGCACTTGCGGATTCTCGAACCCCCTGCAACTTTGGGATAAATATAAAACCGCTTTATCGGAAGACATCGCGCACAGGTACCGAGAGACAGCACAGACCGACGATGATATATATTTCAACGAAGCGCTTAAACTTATTGAGGACAAAGTATTTTCAATAGTGTCTAAGCGGCTTTCTGATTTCGGCATGCCCACCCCACAACGAACAGGAGAGTTGTGCAATGATTTGATCAGGGAGCTCAGTTATGATACCGCAGCCTTAGGAGCTCAAGTTGCTCAAACTGAGCCTCAGTTGTTACCTGAGCAAAGGCAAGTTTTCAATAAAATAGTAAGCCGCGTGGAGAGCGAAGAAGGGGGTCTCTATTTCTTAGACGCACCAGGGGGCACAGGCAAAACATTTCTGTTGAATTTGCTGCTGGCGCAGCTGCGCAAAGACAGGAATGTTGCGCTAGCTGTTGCGTCCTCTGGGATAGCAGCGACCTTGCTCAGCGGAGGCAGAACTGCCCACTCGGTGTTTAAACTTCCACTGAACCTTGCGGGTGAGGAAACTCCCACTTGCAATATAAGCAAGAGCAGTGGTCGTGGAGCTCTGGTGCAGCAATGCAAATTGATCGTGTGGGATGAATGCACGATGTCACACAAGCGTGCGATTGAAGCGCTCGACCGCAGCTTGCAAGACATCCGTGGCAACCGCACGTTAATGGGTGGAGTGGTCGTCTTGCTCGCAGGTGACTTCCGGCAGACGCTGCCGGTCATTGAGCGCGGCACTCCGGCAGACGAAATCAACGCTTGCCTCAAAGCTTTACCAATATGGGCAAAGGTAGAGAGATTGCACCTCACAACTAATATGAGAGTCCAGCTCCAAAACGACCAAGAATCCGGAATCTTTGCTCAAAACCTCCTCAAAATCGGCGAAGGCCGCATGGCAATGGATGCGGAAGGCCTTATCAAATTTGAAAGCCATTTCTGTAATGTTGTAACCTCGGAAGAGATCCTAATACATATGGTTTTTCCGAGCTTACAACAAAACATGAGCAACGAGGAGTGGTTGTGTGAAAGAGCCATCATGGCGCCAAAAAACGAGTCGGTGGGAAAAATTAATAAAAAAATTATCGATCAAGTCCCGGGTGTGGTAACTACTTACACGTCAATCGATACTGTGATGACCAATGACGATGCAACAACATACCCAGTAGAGTTTCTTAACTCTTTAGAGCTTTCGGGAGTGCCGTCACACAAGTTGGAACTGAAGTTGGGTGTGCCTGTCATACTGATGCGTAACCTGGATGCTCCAAGGTTGTGCAATGGCACCAGGTTACGCATCACGGAGCTGAAAAGGCACATCGTGCAAGCCACCATCATCACCGGCGAGGCCAGGGGAGAAACGGTATTGATACCGCAAATACCTATTATCCCAACGAACTTGCCCTTTCAATTCAAACGCCTGCAGTTCCCATTGAAAGTGGCCTTTTCAATAACTATTAACAAGAGCCAAGGGCAAACATTAAAAGTGGCAGGCATTCATCTGGGCACCCCATGCTTTTCGCACGGGCAGCTCTACGTTGGCTGTTCACATGTATCGAGAGCTAGAAATCTCTATATTTACGCAGAGAACAACAAATCTCGGAACGTTGTATACAGAGACGTATTGCAGTAGATTTCTGTCTCTCGGTGCATTTCACGACAGTTTGCAATACTCAACATTCTAAATGATTTAATTTCCGGACATGTGTACAAATATACTTACAACGGTTCTCTACCTTGGAATACCAGAAACTCTTACAGAATTATTTTTGTTCTCTTTTTTAAACACATCAGGTATATTACTACAAATGTGCACAAACCAAAGCATGGCGTAAATCCGACTACTACGCGGGCGAAGCCGCGGGTAAAAGCTAGTATATATATATATATATATTTGTGGCATTACCGGGGATAGGATCAGTGAGATGTGGGTATTCAGGGTCTTCGTCGGCCATGGTGGGTAACTCGAGCAATTTAATTAAGGCGACCACGAACTTTAGAGTAACTTTTATTGGTCATGAGAACACAAATGAAGACAATCAATGAAACAGACAAACAAGTGTTGTTCCGCCGGAGTCCGAGCCAATAATGTCCACACGGATCTCGGTTCTTCAACACGTGCATGTCCAGGCCCGCCATTAGGTTGGTAGCCCGCGTTTCACCGACCAATCAGAAGGCAGCAGCAGTGCTGCCAACATAGCGGACGTGACAACCAACGACTTCCGGTCGTTTAGCGTCTCTTCCGCTGCGACACGGCCATCACTGACCATCACCCGTCCTCGGGTGGCATCCTGTAGGACAAAACAAAGAAAGCACAGTACTGTTGCTTCGGAAATCCTGACCTTAACTCTATGTTGTCATAGTTTCAATAAAATCACAATGAAATCTTAATCCTTTTCTTTATTTTAGCAACAATATCACAATCAATAGCATTATCAATCAATCCAATATCAGCATACTACAAAGTATACCAGAGCAGCAAGTGAGAGTGTAAACTGCAAGTTTATCAATTAAATCATAAGCAGCCTTAAACAAAATCAAACTACCAGTCTATCGGCAGTATCCCTGTATAACACAGTCCTTCGGTTATACAACACATCGATTACCGGTCCATCGGTAGCAATACAGTATGGCACAGTCCTTCGGCCACACAACTGATAGACTACCAGTCCCTCGGTAGCGGTTTTAACGTAAACCAGTCCATCGGTTTACAAGTCATTTGAATCGGCTTGCTCAGTATCACTAGAGACATCATCAATTTGTTCTAACTCAGGTGGCAATTGCTGGTCGGGTACCCTTCTCACACGGTCATGAGGGTACTTGTAGGTTTGCTTAGATGTAAGAGACTTAAGAAGATACCTATCACCATCTAGCACTTCAATAATTTTTAACGGACCCCTAAACTTAGGATCTAGTTTGGTTTGGTTCCTCTCCTCATTTTCAATTAGAACAAAATCTCCTATGTTTAACTTTTTTAATGTAGCCTTAGTACTATCGTACCTTCCCTTATCATAACTAGAGATCCTCTCAATGTTTTGTGTTGCTTGCTCCCTAATTTCTTCAAGATTTACGTCGGGCTCATCGTCAACAGTCATCAAACTCAATGTCCTAGCTACACGTCCTATCAGTAACTCAAGCGGGCTTGCTTTGGTGACTCTGTTTACCGTTGAATTTAATGCTAGTTGCACGTCACCGAGTGCATCCTGCCAGGTACGTTCCTTGCTTGTCTCTATAGCCGTCAACATGTTTTTAAGAGTGCTCATCACCCTCTCAACTTGGCCGTTGGCCCGCGCCGCGCCTGTTGCAACGAGATGCAATTCAATATTGCAAGACTCACAAAACGATGCGAATTCACGACTAGAAAAACACCGACCTTGATCCGCAATCACCCTACGCGGCGCACCGAATAACGCGATCATTGATTTTAACGCGCTCAAGCTACTGTTCGTGTCAATATTCTTGGAGTGATAAAGAAGCACGTATTTTGTAAAACCGTCTATAATAACAAATACGTACTCCTTATGATCGCTTTTACCACTCAATTTTCCGGAGGCATTGATATGAATCGTTTGCCACGGAACATTGACCTTTGGGATCGGGTGTAATTCGGCCTGTATCTTGCCAGAGGGCCTCTTAGAAATTTTGCAGGTAATGCAACTGTCCACAAATTTGCGAACGTACTTGTTCATGCCCTCGAACCAATAATGATTGTACAATTTTTCTAGCGTTTTCTCCCAACCCAAATGCATTATTGATTCGTGGACATTGTTTATAACGGACCACCGAAACGCTCTTGGCACGATAGGTAGGCAACGAGTACGACCATTACGCTGGACTTTACGGAAAAGGACATTAGACCTAATTTCGTATGTGTTACGCAAATCCTCCGATAACGACTCATTTTGAATGTCAGAAACGATTTTGCTAATCTCCGGGTCTTTTTGCTGTACTACGCGCAACCAATCTTCCGATAACTCAGCTAAATCTACCCGTTTTTGTTCTACGCGTGTGTCCAGCAGCGCTTCTATTGGTAATGGATTTCTCGAAAGAAAATCGACGTGTTTCATCCGACTACCCTCGCGATAAACTATGTCGAAGTCGAACGACTGCAAATACGACCACCATCTCTGTGCTCGGGGAGAAAGTTCGGCCTTATTTTTTGATGCCTTAACAGAATTGCAGTCCGTTACTACAGTGAATTTACGACCCTTTAGGTACTGACTGAAGTGTTTTGTTGCATTTACAATGTTTCTAAGTCATAGGAATGATACTTAGCTTCCGCTGGTGAAGTCCTACGATTTTCTGAATTAGAATAGCTCCGTAACCCTCAGAGCTAGTCGTCGGTGTGCAGTTCGATCGGGTGCTCGGGATTAAAAATCGTTAAAGCTGGCTCATGCGTTAGCAGAGAAATAATTTTCTGACGAATGGATTCGTGGCACGGCTGCCAGTCTAATTCTTTCGTTTTGTTGCTAGTTAGCCTGAACAATGGAGCCATGATTTCAGAAAATCGAGGGATAAACTGCCGAAAGTAGGCTAAGCCTATAAACTATCGAAGCTGCTGTAACGGCACAAAGGCTAAGGTCGAGCCACCGCTATCAGTAGCTATGATCGTCAATTCTATCTATCCCAAAATGAGAGGACCCGATTCAGCTGTAAGATTTGTAAGTTAAGAATGATAAGTCTGAATTTCTCGTTCGTAGAGAAGTTCGTTAGGCGTACAATAGTCGAACGAAGTTCGGTTCAGGAAGCTACAGTTTCAAGTTACTCTGTCTAACTTATAAGCATATATGTCCGCGAGCCGGCAATTCGCATCAGTCAGCGGTGTATTGCGCCAGAACGATCGTTGTTATATTTTATGGGTGATGGCACCATTTGGTTTTTGTATATATGGGCGATTGGAACTTCTTTTAGTGGTCGACCACAGTTTATAATATTTGTTTGTGATATCGTATAGATATCTGTCGTAGTTTTACGACGTGAGTACTCAATGATATTTCATGTGCTCGCTAGTAGCGGCTTGTGGTGGTTCCAATTATATATTTGGTTCACGGCAATAACGATCCGAAAAGACCGGTTTACACAATTGCGAATTGATTTTCCGAAATGGGTTCTGAACTAGCGGTTACCTCAAAAGGTCCGTAACGTTTTGAAACCTTCAACTCTGCGCAATTTGAGCTGGATGTTATCGAAACGTAAGCATTATTGTTTTAGGAGATCTAACCCACACCATAGCGAAGTGCATAGTTCGATAAATACCGAACTATGAATCCCACTAGCCGCAGCACGCCTCGACTGAGCCTAATCATATATACCGACTCAGCCTACACATTAGACCTCCAGCGAAATTTACATTTAATTTAAAAATGCAACTTGAATCCAATCTGACCCAAGGCAATGCAAAACACCTACCCGGTCCTAAACAATGAACTTTAGACTGTAAATTGATCGCTTCGCGCGTCCCCGACAACACTCAAATGTCAAAATATCAACAGGATATGTTATCTGTGTTGACACCGGTTTAACTTTGTTCTGAATTTGTTATTTCCATCCGCGGAACCTCATCGATCAAACAGTCTCCCTATCCCTGCCAACCTAGGTTTAGCCGCAACTAAACTCCTGTCTAGCCTAGTCTAAACCCTAGTGTTATACCACGTCCATTATCGACACCACTCGAAAATGGTTGAGTTTGATTTGAATGTGCTTGAATGTATAATGACTGTGTGTGTGGGAATTTCAAAACTCGCTACTCGAAAGGAATGAGGAGAGGATTAGCCCGCGAATATCCTAAGAGCCAATCCAGGAACCCTATGGTGAAGGAAAAAGGAATTTAGGGTCACTCCAAGCCCAGACTCAGACTCAGATAATTTACCTAAAAGTTCTTATCTAACGACCCAAGGATAGTTTTGGAATTTGGGGTAGGTTGATATAAAGGTTAGGAACCGAGGTATATCTCGGCGCTTCAGACACTCACGAAAAACCACTGAAACTTCGCAATCACAATTTCGTATAGTTCTGACGCGTAACACGGCAGACAAAACTGTTTAGAACTCGTGAAAGACGACTGTCACAGTAGCTAGACGCTGAGACTGAATGCTCTCCCTTCCCCCGCCAATCGTATTTATACGCCCCACATGTCTGAAAGAAAAAAAAACAGCGTCCTTTGCGAACACGCTCTGCCCAAGCGAAGCTTCTTATCACTAACTACACAGGGTCTATTTTCAACCATGCCATGCAGATCCGCCGTTCTACAAATTGTGTGTACGCATATTCACTATGATCAACCGTAGGTTATCACTCAAATCATTTGGTACTGCCGATACACAGAATCTGTTGATCGCTGACCAATAAAAGCTTGTTGCGATTAATTAAGCATTCCCGACCGCTAGGTGCGCGCAGCAAAGACCACTAGAATGCTATTCATACTAGTCGTGTCAGACCCTCCATTCCATACCTCAATCGCAATTGTATATTTGCAATCAACATAATAGCTTTCTCCGTATCGTCCCATAATAACCTTTCATTATTTAGTTATTCATAATTTTATTCAACGCGCAGCCAAATCGGCTCTGATCTCTACACATCTCGCAGGAATTCGACAAAAAAAACCTGACCTGTAAACTTCCTCGAACCATCCCAAGCGTCGGCTCTGTTTTTGCTAACTTGCCACTGAGCTACGCAAAACCCCCAAACGTTATCTGAACCGATTCTCGTATTCAAAACAGCGCGGCGTTGGGCTAGTCCTCTATCACGCAGAATGAAGTATCAAATGTACCGACTCTCGTGTACCATTACACTGCGTTATTGATGTTGGGGGTGAGAGTCTTGTCAGCGCTTGAAGCTTTCCTGGATTTGGTCTAATTTGCCCATTCTCAATTAAGTAACCCAAAAACTCTACGCGCGATTTAAGAAAAGTGCATTTTTTAAGGTTGAACGTAAACCCAGCCTTTGTTAAACGCTCCAGGACAATCTGAAGTCTCTCAAGACCCTCATCCACATCTTTTGCTATCAGTAGGACGTCGTCGACATAGGAAATAACAAAACTGTGCGCGAGATCGATTAATGCGCTATTTACTGCCCTTTGGAACACCGACGTCGCATTTTTAAGTCCAAATGGCATCGCGAGATATTCCCATTGACCATTCGGGGTCACGAACGAGGTCATCTCAACAGAATCGGGATGAATGGGAATTAAATGATACCCGCTACAAGCGTCGAGCGATACGAACCACTGTGCACCGCCTAAACGCGCAATGAGGTCATTAATCAGTGGCAGCGGATACCTGTCTGCTACGTTGTTGTCATTTAGCTGTCGATAGTCCACACACATGCGGTCAGAGCCGTCCTTCTTTTTGACTAAAAGTGCCGGACTAGAAAACGGAGAGCAACTCGGTCTAACCACACCCGCGCGCAACAATTCATTAACCTTATCACGCACAATAGCCTTCTCATCTTCACTGAGCCTGTAAGGACGTCTTTGAACCGTACGTGTGGGGTCTATAAGTCTAATCAGTAATTGCCCAGTAGAAACGCGCGACTCTGATACTCCATACGAAAAAGAATCGCGAAACTTTTCTAAAATCTGGAGCAATTGGGGTCTGTATTCGTCTGGAATATCAGTGTCGATGTTATCGAAAGAAACTAAAGTATCTGCGTTCCTGTCCGCTTGGCAGGCTAAAACTTGTTTAACACGCGATAAGGTGGCGGTATTCGAAGTCACTTTTGCCTCAAAACCATACTGCAAAATTTCGCGGCCTATCATAAGCGAGTGCTTGATGTACTGATCCGGCAAAACAAGAAATAGCACCTCCAATGTATAAACGTCAATCCTAACTTCGGACAAAATTTGCAAAACACTAGCTACGCTAGCCTGGCCGATGCCCGTTAATGTTACAACACTATGCACCCTCTTTCCCGGAAACCTTTTAGCCACACTGTCTTGAATTAGAGAGCATTCAGCACCAGTATCTAACACGTAGAAAAATCGCTCACCGTGATTTATCAGTTCGCCACGAGGATGGTCAAGGCTGCAGAGGTCCACTCGGTACTGCTTGGCAGCCGCAGGTCCGAGTCCGCCGCTGCCGCCACTGGAGCCGCTGCTGGAGGTCGAGGCGACTGGTCCTGAGCTCGTTGGGAGGCCACGGGGACACTTTGAAGCGAAGTGGCCCATGGCGCCGCATCGAAAACAGACAATTTTGTCGGGTTGCCGTTGTAGGTGCCTGCCAGGCGTTTCTGTTGAAGTGGATGGTTGGCCTCTGCCGTCTCTGCGTGAGCGACAGTCGGGTGACTTGTGCCCCAGCTTGCCGCAGTAAAAACAGCGAGGCGTGTTGATAGGTGGTGATGGCTTGTACCGCTTGTGATCCACCTTGTCGCCGATATCTCCAAATGCGGAAGAGTTCCGCTTCAGATGCGAGAGCGCTTGTAGTTCTCGCTGTAAGGTGTCGCGAGTGTTGATTTCCATAGTGAAAGCCAGCCGTTGAAGTCGTGGTTCAAATCGTGATACATGGGAAAGAACTGTTGCCACCACGATTTGTTCTTGCGTCAGGTTTTGCAATCGCGACGTGAGGGTAGACGTAAGTCGAGCTGCATACACCGCTAATGACTCGTTTTCTTTCGGCCAGTGGTTCTGCAACTTGATGAGTGTCGCTGCAGGAGTTTCGACGTAGTCGTAGCGCGCAATGAACATAGCTTTGAATTGTTCCCAGGTCATTCCGGCGAAAGAAACTTGTGAAAGCCATTGTGAAGCACTTCCTTTCAGCGCACCGCTGATCGCTATCATGAGTGCTCCACCATGCAATGGATTTTCTGTGAAGCAGAGCTCAGCAGTGGTGCACCAAGCTCGAGGATCCGTCGAGTCTGGTTTGTCAGGATTGAACTCGGGCAGCTTGACACGAGTTCCGGACGGCGCCTGCTTCATCGCTTCAATTAGTTCAAGAGTGTTCTTCGTTTGAGAGTCGAGCAACATCTTCAGCATCCTCTCGTCCATGGTGAACCTTCGTTGAAAGTCCAAATCTTCTGCTCGAGCTGATCCCACTTCTGATGTGGCATTACCGGGGATAGGATCAGTGAGATGTGGGTATTCAGGGTCTTCGTCGGCCATGGTGGGTAACTCGAGCAATTTAATTAAGGCGACCACGAACTTTAGAGTAACTTTTATTGGTCATGAGAACACAAATGAAGACAATCAATGAAACAGACAAACAAGTGTTGTTCCGCCGGAGTCCGAGCCAATAATGTCCACACGGATCTCGGTTCTTCAACACGTGCATGTCCAGGCCCGCCATTAGGTTGGTAGCCCGCGTTTCACCGACCAATCAGAAGGCAGCAGCAGTGCTGCCAACATAGCGGACGTGACAACCAACGACTTCCGGTCGTTTAGCGTCTCTTCCGCTGCGACATATATATATACATAAATATATATATATATATATATATATATATATATATATATATATATATATATATCTAACTGGAAAGGGAGAGATAGTGCTTCTTTAGCCGGTTTTTGAATATATTTAGAGATCGACTGTCCCTGATAGTGCAAGGAAGCTCATTCCACAGTCGTACGGCTCGGATTCTGAACCCGTGCTCGTATGCTGCAGTGGAGCGATCTGGAGCTTTGAGCGTAGACGCCATATGAGTTCTCCGAGACCTGCTTGAAGAAAGAAATTCGAAGCGATCACGTAGGAAGTTAGGGTAACGAGGGTTCCACAAAATATTATAAAGGAAACACAGGATATGAGAGTCCCGTCGAAGCCGAATCGGTAGCCACTTCAGCTCCCTGCGATGCTGAGATGGTCGTGGTCATACTTGCTCAGTCCGAAGATGAACCGAATCCGAGATTTTGAAGTCGTTCGAGTTTGTTCAGTTGTTCTTCATTTGCACTGACCCAGCAAACATCAGCATAATCAATGAGGGGGAGAAGAAGGGACTAAGCGAGAGTTATTTTGGTCTGGCGAGGAAGAAAGTTCTGAAGTCTCCTGAGGGAATGAAAGGTTGCGTAAATATTGCGTCGCCTGCTGACCTCATTAACATGCATTGACCAGGACAATTGATTATCAAAGATGACACCCAGGTTTTTAGCTTTATTGCCATACATGATTACAGTACCGTTATAAGTTACAGAAGGGACAGGCAATTGCTGCAACGTGTTTAAAGAGTGTCTGGTACCTACAATCATGGCCTGGGACTTATTCGGATTAACCAGCAACCCAAATGACGATGCCCATCCACTAATACCAGCCAAGTCAGCGTTTAACGCCTCCACAGCGGAATTTACATCATCAGGAGAGAAGTGACGATAGATCTGAAGGTAATCCGCGTAGAGATGATAGGAAGAAGAAAGGACATCGTATATGGAATTGATAAATATTGAGAACAGAAGAGGAGAGAGAATGCCACCTTGGGGGACACCGGAGGAGGGGTCACACCACTCCGTTAAAGCCTCCTCCGACTTGATACGCTGTTTTCGGTTTCTTAGGTAAGATTCAAACCAGCTGGCAGAGAGGGAGGAGACGTTAAGAGATTTGAGAAGTTCAACGACAATGTCGAAGTCAACACAGTTAAAAGTACTGCTGAAGTCCAGCAGAGCCAGCACCGAGACCTGCCTTTGATCCATGGCGACCTGAATATCATCAGTCACTTTTAGTAAAGCCGTAACAGTACATAAGCCAGACTGAAAAGGATTAAGTAGATTTTAAGAGGATAGATAATGGGAGAGCTGTGTATGGACAATGGATTCGAGGACTTTAGAAAGGATCGGCAGGATAGAAATGAGGCGATACTCTTTAAAGGAGGTGGGATTGGATGTTTTAGGGAGAGGGATAACTAATGCTTGTCTCCAAGCAGTAGGGAAAGAACAATTTGAAATGGAGAAATTTAATATATGTCTTATGACCGGAAGCAGATCATCAAGGACAGTTAGAATCATTCGTTGGCAGATATTATCATCTCCTACAGCTTTGGAGCTAATTGCTAGAAATGCTTTCTTAACCGTGTCGCTTCCAACATTGCTCAGGTTGAAAGGAGTGGTGTAGGGTAATAACCTAGAGCGCAGACTCTGAAGAGTGGCTTCCTTGATAGAAGGGTCCATTACAACTGGTGGAGCAGAGAGGAATTGATTGAGAGCGTTCAGATCAACATCACCCGAATGCATGTCCTGGGATTTGCCAATACCAAGTGTCCTGAGGAATTTCCACACCTGAGCTGGGGTGTACCTTTCGATACACTCGAAGATGTGGCGGCGCTTGGCGTGTCGACAGAGACGATTGCATCGATTTCGAAGGCATTTGTAGGAGAGAAAGTTGTCATCTGTCGGATCCTTTTTGTAGTTACACTTAGCGCGATTTTTCTTGGCCATTAGGCGCTTGATAGCATCTTTAAGCCAGGGCGCCGGTAGGTGTTTTACCCTGACTTTCTTAATGGGAGCATGTTTGTCGTAAAGTCCCAAGACAATTGCATTAAAGTTGTGGATTTTGTCGTCATCATAGTTAGTATCCGAAGAAACTTCTCTTGCGCGATGCAGGATCGATTGTCAATTGTTTGTGCGATCCTTGATGACATCTGTTGACAACTTCTGTCAATTGCTGCGTTTATTTGCTTGAAATCCATCCTGTATGTTAGTATGTGGATCGCTTGATAGGTGACGCCACACTTTCCCAACCTGTCGCTAACTATACCTATAATGTGAATAAATCCCTCTATAGGACCGCATAGCACTGAATTCAACAGCATTTCCTTTTTTTTTTTACATAGCCTATATTGTGTCCCACTTCTGGGCAAAGGCCTCCCCATTTCGAGCCCACACATCTCTAGTCAGAGCTAGATTGACCCTCTCTGGTTCGAACGTGTCCAGTTCGTCCCGCCATCTCCTTCTGGGCCTTCCTCTGTGCCGGTGTCCGTCTAGGCACCCATTCAGTGGCTATCCTCGCCCACCTGTCTGGGTGGCGGTTCACTTCAGTTTGGCGGTCTGCACACCCACATCTGCGATGCCAGTTATGGAGTGCAGTAAGGTGTTCTTAACGCGGTCTATTCGTTTTACACCTAAAATACTGCGCTCCATCGCTCGCTGGCAAACCTTGAGTTTGCACTTCTGTTGCTCGGTCAACGACCAAGTTTGTGCGCCGTAGGTTAGGATGGGCAGGATGCACATGTCGATTAGTTTGCGCTTCAGGGATAGAGGAAGGCTGCCCTTCATTAGCTCTTTCATGGACCAGAAGCTCTTCCAGGCATTCGAAGTACGTCTTTCGATTTCCTTGTCCTGCCTGTTTTCGAAGGATGCTATCTGGCCCAAGTAGATGTACTCGTCGACATACTGAATCTCCCGCCCATCAATAGCTACCTTACGCTTTGCGCCGTTGGTCAGCAGTTGAGTTTTTAACCGATTCATCATTAGTCCAACCTCAAGGCTTGCCGTGCTCAGTTCCTGTAGCAAAGTCTCCAGTTCCGCAGCCGATGAAGCAAACAGGACATTATCGTCGGCGAAGCGGAGGTTGTGTAGCCTTCTCTCGCCGACGACAATCCCCTCATTTTGCCATGATGCTGCCAAGGTTTTGAAGACCTCTTCAAGAGTGCTAGTGAATAGTTTTGGTGAGAGCGGATCGCCTTGCTTCACGCCTTTTTCTATTGAAAATGTAGGTCCTGGAAATGGAAGTTTAATGTCGGCTGTGCTATTGTTGTAAACGGATCTTAAAATGTTAACGTAGGTTGGGTCTATATTTTGGTTGAGCAAAGCTGTGAAAATTCAAGAGTTTTGAAGCTTTTCCTTACTAAACAAAAATTCTTAAGCAGATGACTATTCTTAGAGCGAATGGACGTTTTAAAAGTATGTGAATACTTTCCTTTTCCTGTAATTGGATGCATGAAAAGAATATAAGTATTCAAAGACCAATACTGGGAAAATATAGCTTTAAATTTACCCACAAATTAGTTCAACGCAATCACATCCAACCAAATTCCAATTACAACACTAACAAACGATTGTAACCGAGACCGTTGCGTTACCATTCCCAATAAACATTCGAATAATTAAATATTTATTCGGTTCCATTTGAATCGATCCCATTGATTACGATTAATCGATTCGATTCTGTGGAAATGGCTGAATTACGACCAATAAAATGCTAAGTCGGCGTGAAACATATTTGACAAATGAGCGCGTAGAGAATCTCTATTTACATTTAACGCTATTGTTATAATCTTTAATTGTCCTATAAAATTGCGAATATAATAAATTGGTAACATAAAGCCTTAAGAGCACAGAATACATTCGCTGAGAAGATTTACCTCGCATTTAATATTTATATATTTTTATGAATAATTGTTAGAGGACAATCGTACACAAATCGAACAAGGCCCATAGTAACCTCAATGAGGCTTGTGTTATGGGTCGATATATTTTATAGAGATAAATACTTATGTAAGTATGTACATAGAAAATATCCAAGACTAAGAAACAAATATTCATGCTCATCAGACACTTATTTGCCCTTACAGGGATTCGAAACTAGTAGTCAAAATGTGTTGATAAGTTTTTAACTGACTGTTTGGTGCGAAAAAGCCTATCGTAATTTTTATCGTATATAATTACTATCCCATCAAAAATAAAAAAACTCATAATTTTAAAAACATTTTCCAAACCAAAGCTCAATTATATACCCACATTAAAAAATACTAACTAGCAGAAAGGAGATGCCTCAAATCGGTGTTTTTACCTTATAAGGGCAGGGCAGGTTGCACAGGCACTTCAGTAATAGTTTTAACTTTTTTTTATTTTATTTAGAAAATAAGAATCCAATAATATTCATGATCCAATGATATATATAGTCTCTCTATAAAATGTACCACACGATCTGCCGGATTGTGGCGTAGTGATAGGCTTCGCTTCGCTCACTCTAATTCCTTATTTACTGACTGTGATTTCATTAATTTTAATTTGAAGAGCTCCGTGGTTTAGTGGGGTTTACGCTTGCTTCTCATACAGGAGGTGCAGGTTGGAATCCCGGTGCTGACCCTGTATCAATGAGATAATTAATTGGAAAATATTAAACTGCACATCAAAAATATTGATTTGCGCAGCAAATATCAGGGCAAAATGCTGCGGTAGCTTAGGTGAAGGGTGAATGTGTTTATCCTTCGTGTTAGTTGAACAGGAAAGAACAACAAAAAATACTTAAAACATAAACTTGAGTACACATAAAATATTTAAAACATAAAAAGTGTTTTTGCTGTGCAAATCAGTATTTTTGATGTGCGATTAAATACTAGCCTAATAAATTTATGTAATACAGACGTTCTAACGGTGATGGGAAACAACGTGAGGAAACCTATATTACTCCCTAGCTGCGGCGATGGGCTAGCTCACTGTCACGCAAAATGGAGCATTGAATAGCTGGCTTAAATTGGACACAATTATGCCACTGCTACCACGTATGGGAAAAAGGGTGACGCTATGTTGTTGTTTTGATTTAGAATCGAACATTTTTATTCCTGTAACGTTCATAAATCTGGTATATCAGTGTTTTATTCAGTTGCCTAAGACAGATGATTATGGGAGTGCCCGTAACTCTACTGTGTTTTGGTTAGACTTCCTTCGTGTATTTAATCTACTCAAATCCGATTCGAATTGATGCAACTATCTAGATATTTTTAACATTTGCGTGTGACGCAACCACCCCACTACGGAGAACCGACAATCTCACTTCTCATGCGCTGTATCTCCTAATGTTTTCACACACTTTCTACATAATTCTGTACTTAACCAACTGTTCTTCCCTGTAACTGTAACTGTATCCCTAGACGCCTTTAAGTTTTGGAGCAAACAAGAGCATTCCATTCCAGATCAACAATACCATAAACTAATTTGCTCATAGATAAAGTTAGATGTAGATAGACAGATATAAATAATAATATCCTCCAAATTAGCCGGAAACGGAGCGGTCTTAGGCATTGCATTATTTTAATAAACCACAGACTCGAAACAAAAGAATAACCCTACTTATTTTTTTTTAAACTGTGCAATGAAGAATATTATTTGAATGATATCAATTATAAAGCTAAACTACCTATACAAATAATAAAAATTATTAATAATAATAATAATAAGGTCGCTACCGTCGCGAGGCAAGGTGCTCAACATGCTGGCACCGTCACCTCGCTGTGTAGCCAGACTAATCCACTGGGTGAGGTAGGTGCCAGCTCTGGGATCGCCCGACTCAACGACGAGTCTTTTGAAGATCTCCTTAAAGACTTGTCGAGCGTCGGGCCCCCACGGCCCGAGGGTCTCTACGCCGGTCGGCACAAACATGTAGTCCTCGCTGAGGCCTGCATATTTGCGCCATTTGAGACCATAAATTCATGTTCCTATTTATCTGAATCAGCCCAGGAGCGAGAGGGGAATATATGTTTTTTTCCCAGGGGTGCAAAATTTTAAGTTTATTAATTGTTAAATGGTTTTTGTGAGACTGTGGTTTTTGTTAGAAAGAAAACTCTTTTTTCAACGCAAAACCATAGTTATTTGTGTCTCAAGGGATCAAAATGATTTATATACGGTTAGGGCGGTACATTGAATACAGAGTGAAGCGAAGGATTCTACTAAGTTAGAATCCTGAGCGTAACGAAGGATTCAAGCGTTAACGCAACATACAACTTTTCACACCGACTATGAGGAAAATTGAAATAAAATTCTCTAAAAATAATGGAAGACTATACTTTCAATTATACTTTTACGTAATCGAACAACGAAAACACAAAAAAAAATAATGGTGGATTGTGTGTGTGATTGAAGGATAGAGAAAGGTCACACACCACAGATAAAATATTCCTTGTGCTACTTTTTCCAATGTGTTAAAGTAATCGAATCAAATATTACAATGGTATCAGATATCAATATTCATTATATCACAATAACAGTCATCGATAGTTTTGATTTCAGTAAAACATATAATTTTTTTAAATATTACGAAAAATTCATACAACTTGGTTAAAGTTAAAACGTGAAACATGTTCGTTTTTAATCGATTACGATGAAATTACAATTGATTATTTTATTAAGATCTGCGTAAATGCCACATGCCAATGAATGAAATAAAAAAGGCGCTTAAACAGAAAAGTAGCATTTTTCTCCCTCACGTCGTCGTGGAGCAAAGCTTACTTTTCCGAATAAAAGGTGTGAAAAAAGAATAGCAAATCGAAATTGGAACCGCTTTTCCTGGCATCGCTTCTGTCTACCAAACAGTTTATCTATGGCAGTACAATATCAAGTTACATGAAAGCTAATACTGACTTACCCTGTTTTCTAACGGCTCAATTAATACAATTTACGAACCACACATAACATTTGAGGTCCGTCTTTATTGGGAAGATATTCAGCGTCGTATCTCCATCATCTACATAGTTTTGTTACAGAATATGATTTATATTTTATATGAGCTTCGTGGTCTAATGGGTTTTACTCTTGCTTCTCACACAGGAGATGCAGGTTCGATTCCTGACCACGTACCAATGAGATAATTAATGCCTTAAGTACATTATACGGAAGTCCTAATGGTGATGGAAAATATCGTGAGGAAGCCTTCATTACTCCATAGCTGCGGCGATGGGCTAGCCCCCTGTCACGCATTGAGCATGGAGTATTGAATAACTGGCTCAAAGTGGGCACAATTGTGCCTCTGCCACCCCGTATGGGAAAAGGCGTGACGCTACATTATTTTGTAAGGAATGGATACCTCTACAGTAATGGTGGTCTTGAATGAATAATATTTTTTTATGATATATGCCCTGATCCCGATCGCTGGTTCAGTGAGGATATCGTCCATGTTGTAGTGATTTTTGAATAAATATTTTTAAGTCTATCATTCCGGTCTGTCTCTAGTCAGTTGCACTAAAATGGGATAGTAAAAAAGATCTATCAATAAGCCAAAAATATAAAAGAATTAACGATACAGTGATTAATGTCTATTAACTAAACTCAATAAACACGGAAACTGTAGTATTAATTAGTTTTTATAATTTGTAAAATTATATTTATATTTATAATTTTACAAATTATAAAAACTAATTAATACTACAGTTTCCGAGTTTATTGAGTTTAGTTAATAGACATTAATCACTGTATCGTTAATTCTTTTATATTTTTGGCTTATTGATAGATCTTTTTTACTATCCCATTTTAGTGCAACTGACTAGAGACAGACCGGAATGATAGACTTAAAAATATTTATTACTTTAAATTTATTACTATTTAGTAATAAATTTACCAATTATTCGATGGCCGGCCCTGTTCCAACATAACGATTTCCCGTTTCGAAGCCTACCTTTATCAATGAAGTAATTATACAATTATACACCCAAACAACACAATACGAAAAACATAAAAAATCGTGCTTTCCGACACGTGAAAGACCCGACTCCTAAATAAAGATATTAACACCGAAACGAAATACTTCCCGTTAGAATTGTTTCCAAACGATGTGACCAATCGAAGATAATTCAATTAGACAATACAAACATATCTGTCGTCCTATAAAATGAGGAACTAATCGGTGACGATAAAAAAAATAACAGACATGATCGCGCGACGGGTTACTAGAAGATAATAACTACATTAATAAAATAAGAGAGATATCTGTTGAACTAAACGGAGTAATTGCCGAGTATTTAATAACTGGTAAAACGTTGGCACAACTGTGGCCACTGCTGCCTCGTTTGGGAAAAGACGTGAAGCTGTGTTTTGCTTTGTTCATCGGAGTTTGAGGATTACAGGAAGAATCGGAGTGATACAATCACAGCACTTTATTTATCGTATCGTGGCTGTAGATGTGTCTGCTTATCATTATGCGAACTTCGATGACCTCTGTGGAAGAAAGGTTTATGTTAGACGATTTATGCGTAAAGGAAGAAGAAAAAGAAGCATTTATTACTAGTTCATTTAATTATATAAAAAAAAACTTGCACATGCGGCTTACACACGCTGAATTTACCTTTTCGCCTCATCCAAATATACAGCCACCATAGACGACATCACAGTCGTTTAATCTGGATAAAATCAGTGATTCACTCAACCTGAAACTCTTATTCAAGGCATTATTATTACTAAAATAGTAGCAGCAAGCCTAGAAAAGATATGTGATGGCTGAAATGGTACGTCCAACCTGGTGGGCCACCAAAAGTTGATGGTTCCCTCCTGGAAACCTAATATTAAGTGAATTGGTAGATCTTGCCACTCTAACGCCACGCATGATGATGAATCACGAAGGGTCCAATGCCAGCCAGACCTGAGCTCCAAGCTCAATCCCCGGCGGCACCTGGGCGATGTTGGGCCACCACCCACGACTACGTGGGGAAATTGTCTCCACCCCAGCGGACTGCCCTTTCCAACAGTCTGTCTGATCGCGTGCGGAACACTGAAGTGCTGCGACGTGCCAATGTGGGGGTATTGAGGCCTACCTCATGCGGTGACAGCTTCGGTGTTGCGGACACGTGTCAAGGATGGAAGAGCAGAGGGTCGCGAAGCATCTTCTACTCAGACCTTGAGGAAGGCAAGCGCAAGGGTGGCGGACAACTCCTCAGGTACAAAGATGTGTTGAAGCGGCACATGAAGAGGAGTGGGAGAAGCAAGCCGCCCTCAGACCCAAGTGTAGGGCTTTGGTTAAAACCAAAGTCCGTGACTTTGAAATTTCCCGGCGCGCCGAGCTCGACACCAAGCGCGATGAGCTAAAAGCCCGACCACCTGCGCTAACTCAGTATAATTACATTAATGGCATGCCCGCAATGCGCGAGGATCTTCACAAGGAAGATTGGCTACACAAGCCACATGCGAGCACACGAGCGAGTTCAAAGCTCATGAAGCGGTCGCCGAGACCGAAATCGGTCGGACCACTTATTATTGGGAAATGATTGCTGCTAAGGGTGAGACCCAACCTGTGCCAGTGCAACAGTGATGCCATATCTGGGGAGCATAGAGGAAGGTAAGGCAGAACCATCATTCAGAATGCATAGATTAAGATCATTGAACAGATTTGATAAAGCATTTACAAAGCTATCATTGCGGGTTCAACCCCATGAAGTATGGTGACCGTCAAGATTAGGTATGGGGGGATAGGACAGAGATAATATTTTCTAGGTCAGGAAAAAGAGAAAGATTTGGATGGGAAGTTTATGTAGATAATATGGAGATCAACGAAATTAATCTCATCACAATGGGTGGATAGGGATTTGTACATGACATTCACAATTATTTACAAAAATGGCAGAGCAGCCCCAGAAATCTTCTCTGTCATCACGAAATGATGGTTTCAACCATGTTGCCGTAGTGGCAAAGACAATGGCCTATGTTGATCATATATTGATAAATATATAACATCGTGTCGCATATTGTTGATAAATATATAACATCGTTTTTTTATTATTGGCAATTCTCACGTTCCATTGAAAAATGGTTAAGGGAGCCATTGAAACTTTGAATAACTGAGTAAAATTGGGATGCGGCGTGGTCAGGTTAGGGGTTATTTCATGATATAATTATGGATATGGATTTGGAAATAAACGTATTTTTACTTTTTACTTACTTTACTTTATATCAGCAGTGAAACAATATTGTCTAAAGAGGAGGGTTGATTGGGGGTTGGTCTTGAAGGACACAACCTTTCTGGGGATCTGGTATAGAAAAGGAGTCTATTAATCTATGGTGACTTACCTTGTCGTACCCCGAATGGGAGATATTGTTGGGTTTTTTATTTATGAGGACAGTTTTTCTGTATGAAACAGAAGGAGATGGGGGAAGATTACCAGAAAATGGTAAAGAGGTTTGGTTTGGTTTGGTCTGGGTTTGAAGGAAAGGAGAAATTGCTGCTACCTCTGCAAATGACCTGTATGATGGAGCAAAGGAACGAGAGGACTCCTCGTATGAGATGTTTCTTTCTGCTATTGAAAATTTATTATTCTTTTGCCTTAGTTGTTCCGGGCATTCCCTGCTAGTTGCTAGGTTATTGCCAGAGCAAAAAAGACAGTTTGGACTAAAGGAGCATGACTCTGTAGAGTATTTGTCACCACAAGGTGAACACCTAGGTTTTGATTGCCATTTTTTTTTGTATGGCCATATCTGCAACAGTTGAAACTCTGTGTTGTAAGGAAGTGATACAATTCAACAGGTAGTCATGTGAATAGGAGTAGTAGTATGTTTAGCAGGAGAAACCTCTTTTGGGAAGCAGCTGACCACCAAATGTAACAATTTCTGATTGACCCTTCCATTAAATTTTGTCTTCCGATTCACCTTACAGTTAATCCGACGAATCCATTCCACATCCATTAGGGACCTCAATATTTTTAATTACCTCCTCCTCCGACTATTCTGATAGAACGTCTTTGATGATTCCCATGCGTGTGATATTGTACACTAGGATTAATGAAAAATATACACTTGCAATGAGCTCATTTCACAACATGAAAGAGCACATTCAGGTCTGTAGAATTCTACTAAGGCTCTGTTTCTTTCAACACTTTTGACACCGTCGTTTTTGATCCCTTGAAATTTATTTATTTCTAAGAACATGCTGAGTCATCTGTTTCTACACGAGATATATGGACCATAAAGGGAGATTTGTCAGTGGCCGCGTATCGGATAGGACTGATATTTTTGGAAATTTTAGTACTGTAGATTTTCGATTTACTTGCTAGTTTAAGGTCTGTGTGAGTCCGTTTACGAAACTGCTTGCTCATTACAAGATGAAGCTACTTGTTCATAATCCATAACGTCTTCTGGCGATTTATAAATATTGTCACTCAACGGAGAATAAGGGGGAGTAGAGTACGAGGATTGTGGAGATGTTGCCCCAGATACATCATGGGAAATATCAGGAGGTTCTTTTTCATTACCCTCCATGTTAAGGAACCTCTAGGAACCCAACCACGAGAGCAATAAATTCGGATTGTTAGAGAGACTTACCAGCAAAACTCACCAAAACATCACACATCACCAAAAAGCCTTTTTCACTAGGCAGATACAGCCAGAATATCAAAATTTTAACTCTCCGACATGTGCTCCGAACGAACGATTTCTACATTTGATGTAACGTATATCACTAAGTGTAAACAAAAACACATTGACAATGACATTTAATTGAAGTTTGACCGAATGATATAATAAATGAACCAATTGAGTGTTTGAATTAATGTCCGTGAGTTACCGACTTGATGTTCTGGTGTCGCAGTGTTGCCAATTGACCAATATGACCACAAATTGTCTAAATATGGCCACAGCTCCAACTAACAATGGGGTCCACATATTGATAAGCTATCGAACAGACTGAGCTCTGCAGCTTTTGCATGCAGGAAAATCCGTCACTTGACAGATTTAAAAACAGCCAGATTAGTTTATTTTTGTTATTTTCATAGTATTATGTCCTACGGCATTCTGCTCTGGGGCAGTGCTGCTGACATAAATACTATTTTTGTGCTGCAGAAGCGGGCTGTTCGTGCGATTTATAAAATGAATAATAGAGATTCTCTTAGAAATAAGTTTAAAGAAGTAAATATATTGACAGTCCATAGTCAATATATTTACGAGAATATTATGTATGTCCATAAGAACATTGTTAACTTTCGAAGAAACTGTGATATACATAACTTTAATACTAGAAACAAGGACAAACTTGCAGTGCCCACTACTCGGCTCCATAAAATAAAAAACTCGTTCAAGGGTAATTGTGTAAGATTTTACAATAAACTCCCAAGCACTTTGACAGATCTATCAATTAATAAGTTCAAGAAATACATCAAGCAAAGGCTTATTTCTAAAGCTTACTACAGTATTAAAGAGTACATAGACGATAAAAATGCTTGGGAAAGAATTGTTCTAATTAATTGTGAGCATCCTCACTGCCAGAGTTTCTTTTACTGGACACTTGGAGGCCTTTTACACCTCCAAAGATTAATTTAATTATACAACTCTTGACTGTGGGGACCATTTACATCTCCTATTATCATTGTATTATTGACTAAAGAGACTATACATCTCTGTTATTTATATTTTAATTATTTTATTATGACATTTGAGACTCTTTACATCTCTCAGAAACAATAATTAAGTACTTTTTTTTTCTGATAATATGATAATAATACCAAATGTTCTGTAAAAAATGAAATGAAATGACATGTGAAAGTGCCCTTGTGGCCTATTTACAGAATAAACGTTTTGAGTTTTGAGTTTTTAAGCTTGTTTTCACACCATGCCGTCTTTTTATTGAATGTTTACATTGAATAACAAATGCACACATGGAAATGCCATTTCCACGCACTAAATTTAGTTGTTTGCTACACACTTATACAGTTAGCGCCTTGGCCGGATGAATCTACGTTTAGTCCGATCTCGCCTCATGGGACCACCACAAATGTTAAACGAGAAGGTAGGTGCCACCTCGTGGGTCACCAAATGATGATGGAGCCTCCTGGGAACCCAAAGATGTTGAGAAAATTGATCTGCCCGAATGCCGAACTATCAAAATGGAATTACTCGTGACTCCGTTCGCTCCAACGCCACGTATGATGATGGATCACGAAGGGCCCAATGCTAGCCAGGCCTGAGCTACAAGCTCGATCTCCGTCGACACCTGGACGAAGTTGCGCCACCAACCTTGACTACGTGGGAAAATTGTCGTCGCGCCGGCGGACTGCCCTTTCCAACAGAGCGTGATGGTTGACGATGATTTATTTAAACGATGAATATTGTTTGATTATTACACTGATTTAAAGACTGTTAGCACACTGTAGATTTGTGAGAAATAGAAAATTATGCGCCACGCATTGACAAATTGGGATTTACAAAATATGACACGACCGACCGCGACGAAACCTTCTTAGCAAGAGACAGAACAAACGAGTGACTGAGTGATTTTTTGACGTGAACCAATATTTTAGGGACATACATCATAATGAAGACAATTGAACGGTCGTTCAATGGTATCGTTCTTTACAAAATGAAATATCATGTAAATTTGAATTGACAACATGTATGTCTACCATCTAAAAAGTTACATTAACGGAAAACATACATAAGGCCACTATTTTTGCATTTTATTTTCAAAACAGATATAAAAAATGTGTTTAAGCGCTCCTTTACACTATGCAGAGCGATAGACGCGCCGCTCGAAAGCGGCTGAGTTCCTTATTAATGACAGCAGCGAGACTGCGAAGTGTTGCAAGCACCCCATTAATATCTAATTGCAGTGGGGACCCCACGTAGATAAATTAGCTGGTAGATTAAGTTCTGCGGCTTTCGCTGTTAGGGACATCAGACAAAAATGTATGTGGCTACTTCTATTTCCGTGACTTTCATATATAGCACAGACTCCTTAAGAGAACTTTATAAAGAAATTGACATAATAACTGGTCCTTGTCAATTTATTTTCAAAAATATAATATATGTACGCAAGAACCTTACAACATTCTTCAAATTTAGCGATAGCTGTAATGCTAACTTAACAAATATGCACCCCGGTTTAGACCCGGGAAAATTAGAAATTCTTTCAAGGGTCAGTGCATTCCCTATTACAACAAGAAATTTTGAAATTGCCATTAGAGCAATTTAAAAATTATATAATAGCGACTTTGTCAAAAAAGGGATTTTACACTATTCAAGATTACTTAAATGACGGGCCTGTATGGGGTTAATCTAACTCAACGCAGACCTTGCTGTCAATAATTTTGTTGATATTTATTTCTGCTTATAAAATACAAAAAAGAGTTTCGTGGTCTAATGGGTTTCACGCTTGCTTCTCACACAGGAGATGCAGGTTCGATTCCTGACCATGTACCAATGAGATAATTAAATTATGCTAAGTACATTATACGGAAGTTCTAACGGTGATGGAAAACATCGTGAGAAAACCTTCATAATAATATAATAATAATTCGAAAACACAATGGAAAAAATATAACGAACAGTATGCAAAGGTGAGCTTATTTCTAAAAAGAAATTTCTTACAGCTAACCTGTGAGGAAAGGAAAAAATATTTATAGAGAGGTAGTCCTAGTGTACAATTAAGAGTTAAAAGAAAGAAATAAAGTCAATATACTAACAGATAAATCACAATACATCCTACACATACCATAAAATAAATTAATAGAATACAATAAATACATAGATACACATACATACTATAAGATACCCACTATGCGGAGAGAGGAGATGCTGTTTCAACTTTTTCTTAAAAGAGAACAAGGATGTGCAATCCCTAATAGCGCAAGGAAGTGCATTCCACAAACGTATTGCCCTTAACCTAAACGAGTGCTCGTAAGCAACAGTGTTGTGCTGAGGAATTGACAAAAGTGACACCGTGTGAGATCTCCGAAGTCTATCCCCAGAGAAAAGATAGTCAAAATGTTCACGAAGATATGCGAGAACTTCATTACTCCATAGCTGTGGCGATGGGAATGGAGTATTGAATAACTGGCTCAAAGTGGGCACAATTGTGCCTCTGCCACCCCGTATGTGAAAAGGCGTGACGCTATGTTATGTGTTATGTTATGTGTTATGTTATGTTTATTACAATAATCAATATCATAATATTTGTATTTTGTATCTGTTTTCTTTGCTTTCCTTCTCCCACAGTCGTCCAATGTAGAGAAGAGGCAAAAAATGACGTTTGCTAAGTATATGTAAATATTTACAGCAATAAAGATATTTGAATTTGAATTTGAAAATGAGATTAGTCATTTATCACTGACGTTCCAACGTTGATTACTCCAGTGCTGCGGAGATGGGCTAGCCCCATGTCACGCAAAATGGAGTATTGAACAACTGGCTAAAAGTGAGAAAATCGTGCCTCTGCCATCGCGTATGGGAACTTTCCGTAAATATAACCAAGAGCAACAATGATGTCCTACTCAAGTATATATTTAAAAGTCGTGTGAAGAAACATTACCTCTCTCTTTAGAGTAATAGGTAGTATGCATGTAAGTATTTATTAGTATAGTATATACAATAGTAGTTCTAGTATATTATATGTATTAAGTATATGATTATAGTTATTATATAATTTATTTTATTTATTATTTTATATATTGTACACCCTGCTCAAAAAACAACCTTTCCCATGTTAACCTGGTTTGCTGTAAGAGATCTCTTATTAGAGATAAGCTCGCCTTTGTACACTTTTTTATGTAAATCTTGTCTTTTTCTATGATTTGTGTGCAATAAAGAAATTATGAAATGTTTCCCCGCTGGAATCCATTTTTGAGAGCCCGTGTCGCGCGGCTCATCTGTACCTACACTGTGAGGACATGAGCGGCTGCCGCGCGACAACCGCCCTAATGTACAAGCTCACTAAGAATACCGACGTCATGGTATAAAGCAAAGTCCAGGATATACGCAGACATTAGTACATTTAATACAAAACGATTAACTCGCACCAAAAAAACATACCATTCCACACCCGCTTATTGATTCATCTTAATTATTTGAGCAGCATCTACACCCGGGATCTCTCAGCCATTTATCGAAAAGAGTCGCGCCGTTAATTAGTACGTATTCCTGCGCGCGCGCAGATACCATCGCTGCTTCACCTCTCTATTCCTTATTTAAAACTTCCCTCCTCTCCTTCTCTAACTCGCCGACGGGGATATTTGCTAGAGGGAGAGACGAATAGTGTCTAAGTGTAAGGCTTAGATTGTGATCGAGACGCGGGCGCCGGCACCCGACGTTCCTAATGTGTATTTTAAATGTTTACCTAATGAACACGATTATTTAAAGTGACATTTTCGGATTTCTTAGCGGCCATTACAAATACCGTGATGTAGGGCGAAGCGGGAATCTACACCAATTTTACACGGCATTCTTATTACCCTTTACTGAGAAGAAAATAAGGCAGCTTTTTCTCTGGATTTTATGTTAAAATATGTTTGTCGGGGTATATGTAAATATGCATATGGTACATCAGTGTTAAGGGAATTAATATACGATTGTTGTTTATGTTTTTGTCTATGGTCCGGTGACGTTTTTTATGTCCGTTTTTTACGATAATCGCCTTGACAAGGAAAGGAAACTGGACTTGCTATAGACTCACCGGCATCATCTTGAACCTGAATCGCAAAAATACTATAAACGATTACTATTCCTGATATATATATATATATTTTTATAAGGAAAATTCAGTTAAATGCGACCTCTATATCATAGTGTCGACTCAGAAAATATTTTAAGTAATATAATCTAAGTATTTTAATTAATGTCTGTGCAACGTGATGTAATACTTGTTGACTGCGATTTGATAAGTCGATCTAATTTACCGAAAAAAGCAAGTTAGAAGGAATTATGATAAGGATATACAGATTTTTATCATAATCCCTTCTAGCTTGCTTTTTTAAGGAGCGGCACAGAGGATTCAAATTGCACTTGAGCGGCTGTCCACCGGCTTCTTAAACGACAGACTTTGGCCCTTGGTAACTTTTTTATGCTTTTTGGCAATATTAACATATGATCCTCTATCAATACATATAGTAATCATAAATCAAAAAAATTGATGTAGCTCATGTTTTCGCATTGTCCTTTGTAGACAGGTACGTCACTGGTGCGCGACTACGACTCGTACTTAGTCGATTTTTGCCATTTACCAAGTAATGGCTTCTTTCCTCCGATACTAAAATCAATTTAGTATCGGAGGAAAATAAAATCAATTACAATCGATCATTATCGATTGTAATTGATTTTAGTATCGGAGGAAAGCAGCTCGATGTTGAACCTAACTAACAGGATAATTTCATTTTGGCAGACCTCCGGCGTTGAGAGGTTTAGTAGCAATGACTCATTACTTCTGTGTCACCGAACCAATTCGTCGAAACTGTTGGCCAATGAATGGACATCTCGATGCACAGGTTGACATGAAGTCTATCTAGCTCTAGCTGGAGGATCCAGTATCAGCAACGTCCATCTTTGTTCCTAGATGCAAATAGATAAGTACCGTTTGAATATATTCCGTCTGTGGCGGAAAACAAACTTGTGGCAATATTTGTGTGGATTTACTGGCGAAACGGGGCCGAAGTTTGTGGCTATGTGGCTCCCCAGTTTCTGTAAGTGTGGTCTAATGTAACAGGCGATAAATCGAAGATTAATTCGAAATAACGGCACGTGATTGGCTGAAATTAGATAAACAAGAGTTTGACAGTTTGTCACAGCTAATTTTGGGGTGAAAGAGAGAGAGAGAGAGAGAAGTGACAGCTCGCTAAGAACCAAAGAAACTTGGCGCGAACTGTACTTATGGTGACCGACCTTTTTTTACGGGAAATATTAAACTGCACTTCAAAAATACTGATTTGCACAGCAAACATCAGGGCAAAATGCAGTGGAAAAGGGGGTGAGAGAAGCGAAGCCTCCTTTATCCTTCGTGTTAGGTTGAACATGTAAGAACGACAAAAAATTCTTAAAACATAAACTTAAGTATTACACATAAAATATTTAACACTTAAAAAGTGTTTTCGTTGATCCTTTTTTGCTGTGCAAATCAGTATTTTTGATGTGCGTTTAAATACTAGCCCCTTTTTAACCCCGAAGGAAAAAGAAGGGTGTAAGTTTGAAGCAACTGTCTGTATGTCCGTGGCACCGTAGCGCTCAATCGGGAGGACTGATTATTGTGCGGTTTTTTTCATTGGTAGAAGACCCAACTGGGATGGTTTGTAAGTTGGTTATGGTTTCATATAGCATTGGGGCATTTTAATTTTTTAAATTTTATTGTTGAATTGACAATGGAGAGAAACAGTATCGTGAATGGCCTAACAATTACAATAACTTAGGACCGGTTATTTAGGTCATGTTTAAATAACATAAATTTCGTAACAAGCCATGTATTCTGTGCCGATGTTCAAAAGTTATGTTTTATATTCCCGACCTATGACATGACGATACAACGAAATTCAAGAAACTGTCGAACAACGCATAAAATTCGTCACAAACATATATACTCGTAACTATAAATAAAAAGAAAAACATAAATTGAATTCCAAATGAAGGTGATAAATTTAATAGCTCTGTGGCACCCAAACTTTGTATTCATTAGACCAGTTAGACTGCATCTATGATAATACCAAAAGATAACCTAAAACATTTAAACTTTTAAATATTTCAAACGAAAATTTGAGAACCATTGTTGTTAATAGACCAATAAACCGGATAAGACCGAAAGCGTGCTCATCATTTTAGATAAACGTTGGACGACAAGGGAAACTCGTCTCTATGCTATATACACGTTAAAACTACAAAATCTTTCTTAAAACCATAATTGATCAATTTGTTACTCAAGAGATAAAGAGCGAAACATACTTTAATTATATTGGTAGAAGGTTGAAGGTAGTTTTACTTATAGGGCCAAATATCTATGTAAGGCGTGACCATTTAATAGTATGCATAATAACTAAACAATAAATATATTTTTTACGGCAATTTTTGTTATAAACCAACGTAGTATTGGTTCATTTTAAAAATTAACTTCTTTTTGAAACAAGCAATTTTGTACTTATTCACAGCATGTATTTTTAATGATCTAATCGTAAAAATAAGTGCCCGACAATATGTTTTTTGTCATTCGAGCGATAAAATTATATCTTATTTGATTACAGTTCTACTTATGGGGGGGGCGGGGGGTCACAAAATAGTTAGAAAGGTGTACCACAAATATTCCTGTGCTACTTTTACGAATATGTAAAAAATTACGAATCGAATATTACAATGGTATCGGATATCAATATTCCTTTTATAACAATAACAGTCATCGATAGTTTGGATTTCAGTAAAACATCAAATTTATTGTGACTTTTTTTAAATATTATGAAAAATTCATATTTTTTTTGTTAAAGTTAAAACTTGAAACATGTTCGTTTTTAATCGACTTCGATGAAATTATAATCGTTATTTTATTAAGATCTGTGTTCCATTGGCACATTGCGTAAATGCTATATGCCAATGAATAAATTAAAAAAGTAGCTTGAACAGAAAAGTATAATTTTGCTCCCTCTCGTCGTGGAGCAAAACTTACTTTTCCGAATGAAAGGTGTGAAATAGTTATTTGGGAGTTACAAGGTTATAGTTACAAGGGAGCAAAATGATGTATTTACGGCGAGGGCGGTACATTGAATCCAGAGTGAAGGGAAGGATTCTACGATGAATTCTAAGTTAGAATCCTGAGCCTAACGAAGGATTCAAGCGTTAACGCCCATGATGAAAATTATTTTGCTCCTGAGTGACACATACAACTTTTCACACCGACTATGAGGAAAATTTAAATGAAATGCTCTAAAAATTAAATAACTATACTTTGAATTATACTTTCACCGCCTTTACAGTAATCGAACAACATAAACAATTTTTTTTTATAATGGCGGATTGTGAAGGATTAGGGAAAGGTCACCACAGATAAAATATTCCTGTGTACTTTTACCGATGTGTAAAAATAATCAAATCGAATATTACAATGGTTTCGAATATCAATATTCATTATTAACAGTCGTCGATAGTTTTGATTTCAGTAAAACATATAATTTATTGTGACATTTTTTTTAAATATTACGAAAAATTCTTAAATTTTCATATAACGTTGTTAAAGTTAAAACTTGAAACATGTTCGTTTTTAATCGACTACGATGAAATTACAATCGATTATTTTATTAAGATCTGTGTTCAATTGGCACATTGCGTAAATTCTAAATGTCAATGAATAGATTAAAAAAGTAGCTTGAACAGAAAAGTAGCATTTTGCTCCCTCTCGTCGTGGAGCAAAACTTACTTTTCCGAATGAAAGGTGTGAAAAAGTTATTTTTAGATTTCCGTCATAGTATTTCGTATTGTGTTCCTTATCAAATTACTCGATTAGTTGGTTCTACTATAAAAGAAGCAGTAAAGAAATTATGAGACTTCATGAAATTAATTGATGTAATCTGTGAATAATCAATTAGGAGCAACTAGCGCAAGTTTCCTTTCTTTTAGCTGTACAATTATAATAATATTTCCTTGTCATATTCTTGGGCCAAAAGTATTTGAATCAGATTTTAAATTCAGTTTAGGACATACTTAAACCCCAAATATAATGTCTGAAATGTTTTTAGTATACGCAGTGCACATTTCCACCAAGCTTTACTGTAATTTAATTAAATTAATTGTTACAAAGTCCACAGCACATACAATTTACTTACGTAAGGTAAGTGGAAAACAGAAAAACTTTTTAATATTATTAAGTATATTAAGAATAAGTGAAATCTAATTCGCATCTGAAATGCATTAACAATTAATAGATCACTCCTGAAGGCTGCATTTCTCAACTGGCTCTCGTGAATGTTTGTGAGCAGGTTCGATAATTGACGACCCGAATGGCCGAGTCGGCAGTGACCCTGCCTACGAAGCCAATGGTCCCGGGTTCGAGTCCCGGTGGGGGCAAATATTTGTTTGATGAGAACGGATGTTTGTACCCTAGTCATGGTTGTTTATCTATCTAAGTATAATATTTATCTATATAAGTATGTGTATCGTTGTCTAGTACCCAAGACACAGGGAATCCTAGTTTGGGGCTAGATCAATGTGTGTCAATTGTGTCCAAGATATTATTATTATTATATTATTATTACTCCCACCGCATACGTAAAATAGATAGATACTTTATCCAACTTGCTTGCCTGAGTTTGACCTCAACTCAGCGGTATACAGAGACCGCAATACTTTATCTAATGCTGCCAGAGTTTCTTTTACTGGACATTTGGAGGCCTTTTACACCTCCAAAGATTAATTTAATTATACAACTCTTGACTGTGGGGACCATTTACATCTCCTATCATCATTGTATTATTCACTAAAGAGACTATACATCTCTGTTATTTATATTTTATTTATTTTATTATGACATTTGAGACTTTTTACATCTCTCAGAAACAATAATTAAGTACTTTTTTCTGATAATATGATACAAATAATAATACCAAATGTTCTGTAAAAAATGAAATGAAATGACATGTGAAAGTGCCCTTGTGGCCTATTTACAGAATAAACGTTTTGAGTTTTGAGTTTTGCTGGGTTTGACGGCGTATCTTAGCTATCTTGTAAAACCATTTATTGTAGTTTTTGTTTAAGTTAAGTATAATATTGTAATAATAATAAGTGTTTTGTAAACAGGTGTAAATTTAGATGTAATTTGTTAAAACTTTTAAATGGTGTGTACCGTAATAGTAATTTAGGCATTCTATTTTTCTAACTTACTATTTCGGTAGCTAAAACTGTATGTTTTCCGAAAAGAAATAAATAAATATAAAAATTATTTTTTCTCTTGCAAAGGTCGCAAAGGAATGGGATTTATATAAGTGCAGCATCAAGGGTTTTTTTTTAAACAAGGATATAAACAGAAGCAAAACAACAACAACAATTCATATAACTCAGTGCCACCGATAAATATTTGATAATGACAACTCAGATTTTATAATTGGGCCTCGTTATACATTTTAGAGATTCAACCTCTGTCTGGTAAGAAAATCAAATTCTAGCTTCAGAATTAGTCATTTAATTTATTTATGCAACAACATAATTACTAAATCATATCATTTTTTCATAAAAAATTGCATTTTTTTCTAGATTTTCGACGATTATTGGTCCGAAAATCCGAATCAGGGCATCCCCTGTCCTAGGCAATCCTTTCTGGGTAGTCTTGTGGCTGGTCTCTAGAGGGTTTTGTATGAGCCGGAGGCACGGAGGGGAGGAGGCGATCGCGCACTGCTGCACACCGGGCAAGTTGTAGCGGCCAAGGCGGAGCCGACTGTGTGCTTCAATGCGGGGACATCGCCGAAGCCCCGTAGTACCCATATATATCATATACACATATATATCGCCCAAAAGGGCAAATTGCAGGTAGAAAGCCTTCAGCATATACCGAGGCCATGGCTCACAGTAAAGTCTTATACAGACAACTGATGAAAACATAAAGTGGTTGTTTTTAGTCCGTATACCACACGACCTGATGCCTGCTTTACATGCTGGGACCCGGACATAGCAGGGAGGTCTGGCTCCTGGGCATGGGTAATTCCATCGTTTTCCCCTCCAACAAAAAAAAAGCCCCGTAGTAGCCGGAGCTAGGGCGATTTCGACATAATAATACTAATCTAGTATAGTAGATTCAGTCATCTATTATTTTTGCTAACGAATAAAAATAGAGGTGACTTTTTGAAAAAGTGGTCGTTGAAATAATTTTAGAGACGCAGTTGATACACTTATTATAAGCTTGTGAAGACATATTTTGTTACAAATTTTGTTTTTATAGAATTATCACGCTGTTGAGTTATATCTTAACCGTAGCTTGAACTACAATAAAATAGTCGCATAAAAAATATTTATCAGGGCTTAAAATTTATTGCTGACGTATTTATTCAGTGGGCCAATAAACTATTTTGAAGACGAAACTGGTATTCATTTGAATATATTTTTATCATTATTTATCACAATGCAAACAAAAAACTTGAACGCTCTACAATTGATTCACCTGAGGTGCTAAGTTTCGCACAAGTCGCCATTATATATTATACCCCGAATATTACAACCTGATAATTATAAATTATACTGGTATCAAAAATCTATTTCATTAATGAACTATCCAACTGAGCCGAACAACCGATTGTAATACCAAAAGTAGAGAAATTATCTTATTATAAAACATTAGTATGTAAGCTGGCCCAGCTCATTAAGCTAACGAGCCTCTCGACACGCGGCCAAATTTGTTAATATAAATAATAAAACCAGTCAAGTGCGAGTCTTACTCGCGCACGAAGGGTTCCGTACCACCGTACAAGTAGGGATGGTGTGGAGTGAAAAGTTTGGATTTTACATAGCAAAATTTTGTTTACAAAGTTATTGGTGCGGCTACTTTCACACTCCATGTACGTAGCCAGGTGCATTCATAAGTGTGTATGTGGTATTGAAAGAATTGTTGCATGGGAGTTGGGAGCCCGCTGACATATTTATTTTATTCTGTTTTTCAGTATTTTTTGTTATAGCGGCAACAGAAATACATCATCTGTGAAAATTTCATCTGTCTAACTATCACGGTTCATGAGATACAGCCTGGTTACAGACAGACGGACAGCGGAAGCTCAGTAATAGGGTCCCGATTGGAACCTATCGGGTACGGTACCCTAAAAACTATATTAAAATAATATCTTATCATGTTAAAAATTATATCAACGTTGTAAAACATACGGCTATTTCTATTTATATCGATGACGCCGAAACTATGGGGAGTCGTTTTAAGATTTCACTATTGATGCTTAGGAAGTCATTGATAAATATTTACACATTGAGCACTAATATAAGTTACATGATATTTAAATAGGTGTTATTAAAATATTGATACTCAATCGAGGTACACATAGGCCACGTTCATCTACTTATTGTTACGTAACGTAAAGTAACTAATAAAAGCAAATAAATATAGTTTAAAAAAATTAAAAAAGACGCTTTTAAAGCACTTCGAACTAAAAAGTTAAAAATAATTTTTAATATCACCTTAAAACAATAATGAAAAAAAAAACATTATTATTATGAAAAAAAAGCGTCGGGCGCTTTGTTCCATATCTTTCGTACATCGAGCGCCTGACGCTTTTTGTTTCACAATAATAATAGTATTTTTTATTCATTATTGTTTTAAGGTTATATTAAAAATTATTTTTAACTTTTTAGTTCGAATTGCTTTAAAAGCGCGTTTTTTTGTTTTTTAGACTATATTTATTTTTCATTTTTTAGTTCGAGTGCGCGAGCCGGAGAGTTAGAGGTTGTGTGAGAAATTAATTAATCCTGGCGACCTAATCAGGATAATGAGATTAACTTATGAAATTATTACATTGTCGCTGATTCTTGATAAGTGTTCAAAGTTTGAATTGAATCTGTCCGTTTAAAGTGGGTCAAAATCGAGTCCAAAGGAGTCGGTTACATACAAACAAACAAACAAAGAAACAAACAAACACACAGGTGAAGCTAATAAAAGCTTGATAAAAAAGTTATAAGACCGTAACTTTTGGTGAACTGTTACTGTCAGAATCATCTAGAAATCATAAATTTCTTATGAAATAGCCTACTTCATAAAAAAAAATATACTTAATTGATACAAAGCAGCAGCTTTTACAACAGACTAGCTAAATATTGGAAATGGAAAAACAAGAATAACTATAGGGGAAAATTTTATAAATGTTGCATACATTTAGTAAAGACTAATATACCTACTGACAATCGAGAATTAATTAGGTTTGATAATGAGTTACATATGCTAATGAGAATGTATTTAATTCACTAGGGTGATGTTAAACAAATAACTGTATCAAAGAGATATGATAATGTTAATGATCCAATAATGCCATAGTTTATGTTCCGACGAAAATATATTAATATGAACATTCGTTTTTAAATTGTTTATTTATATTGTGTGCATCGATCGCAACTCTATCAAAGCGTACGATTATCATCTTACCCTCCGTTAACATGCACTGGGCCAGCGCAATGGAGTATGGCTCAATCTTGCTTGACTCCAAGTACAGACGTCTTTTTCCTTGTGAGAATATGGTTAAAAGCGGAAACATCAACTGGCTACAATAATTATTATTTACTTATAAAACACAATAAGGTGTTAAAATTTGCTAGTTAATGAAACTTTTACTCGATCACCAAATTACATTTTTTTTTTATGTTTGAGTGTGTTATTATTATTATTTGAATTTAAATAAAATGCTATTGTAACTTATATTGTATTGCACTAATTAGGGTCAATTTTGCATGTCACTTCGTGGCTAGATGTGTAGTGCCTATAAATCTTATGTCACCACCTTATTTAACCATGTCTACGCAAAATAAACGTATTTGTATTGGGAAATATTAAACTGCACATCAATAATACTGATTTGCACAGCAAATACACTGATTTTCACAGGAAATATCAGGGCAAAATACTGCGGTAGCTTAGGTGTAGGGTAAAGGGGGTGAGCGAAGCGAAGAAAAAGAAAAAATACTTAAAACATAAAAAGTGTTTTTGGTGATACTTTTTTGCTGTGAAAATCTGTTTTTTTTATGTGCGATTAAATATTTGTATTTGCTACTGCACCTACAGCCGAGTGCACATCTTCCGCTCAATTAAAGTACCGCTTGAATGTGATACTTGCGCCGTCATTTGGCTTGGGAAGGTGTTGCTGTAGGTTTCTAGTCGCCTCTTTGCCCCCAGCATCTAAACAATGAGGTGACGGAATTCAAATTGAGTTCTATATTTCCCTATTTCTTATATAAAATGAAGAACAACTGAACAAACGCGAACGTCTTCAAAATCTCGGGATTCGGTTTATCTTCGGGCTGCGCAAATACGACCATATTTCACAACATCGCAAGGAGTTGAAGTGGCTGCCGATCCGTCTTCGCCGGGATTCTCACATCCTCTATTTCCTCAACAACATTTTACGGAATCCACGCTATCCAACCTTCCTACGAGACGGTTATCAATTTCTTTCTTCTGCAGGCCTCGGAGAACTTGTGCTATTTCCATGCTCACTACCCCACAGCATAACACCGCAGCCTATGAGCACGGGTTTAGACTTCGGGCCATTCGGTTGTGGAATGCACTCCCCTGCACCATCAGGGACAGTCCTACTCTGAATATATTTAAAAGTCGTGTGAAGAAGCATTACCTCTCCCTTTAGAGTTATAGGTATTAGGATTTAGTATATTATCATAGTAATTATATTATTTATTTTATTTATTGTATGTACTTGTTTATTTCCTTATATTGTTGTACGCATAGGTCTTCCCTTGCTCAGCAATCAACCTTTGCCATCTCATCCTGGTTTGCTGGAAGAGATCTCTTATAAGAGATAATCTCGCCTTTATACACTATTTTCATGTAACTATTGTTTTTTATAAGTTTTGTGTGCAATAAAGAAAATATGAAATGTGTTAGTTTACGATTTGACATTCTCCAAATGTAACCTATGTGTTTCTTATGGAAATAGACTCTTTTTGAATTTTGAATTTTGAATTTCTCGAGCGAGAGACAAGCAACACGCACAAGTAACAGCAAGACTGGTTGTCGGTCAAACTTTTAGTTCTCGGTTATAGGCTGACGCCCCAGGCCAGGTTCACAGGTGATGATCACCTATCGTATGACAAGCGAAGTAGGTGAATTTGCGGCGTCTGGTCTGTGGTTGACACATACACTCAAGCAGACTGTCGAACCTTTTTTTTTTTATATGTTGAATTTAATCCTCATCATCATCATCATCATCAGCCTGTCAGGGAACCCACTGTTGAGTATAGGCCTCTCATGTCCGCGCCAATCAACTCGGCCCAGCGCAACCCGGGTCCGTGCACTTTAAATGCCCTAACTTTACTTACTTATACTTTATTGAACAAAAACAGAAGATACAGCACATCAAAATGGAAACTAGGTGTACGAAGGCGAGCTTATCTATAAAAGAGATTTCTTATACTACATAAATCTAATAAGGAATAGAAAGATGATGTTCTTTTAAGCGGCTTTTAAAAATATTAAGTGATGGGCTGTCTCTGATGGATGGCGCTAGGAAGTTTGTTCCAGAGCCTGATAGCTCGTAGTCTGAACCCATATTCATGTGCGGCTGTGTTGTGTTGCGGCATTATAAGCAGTGACCGAGCGTGAGATCTCCGTGGTCTATCCAAAGACAGAAATTCAAAACGATCTGGTAAGAAGCCAGGATAGCGAGGATTACATAAGATGTTTAACAGGCAGACGAGGATGTGAGAATCCCGACGAGGCGGTTAGGGAACCACTTCAACTCCCTGCGATACTCCGAGACGTGGTCATACTTGCGCAGGCCGGAGACAAACCGAATCCCTAATAGTACGTAGCACAGAATACTTAATAGTACGTAGTAGTAGTACCCTAAGTTTTGAAGTCGCTCGTGATTGGCGCGCACCATTCAACTCGGCTCTACCGGGGTCCGCGCACAGCTTTAAATGACCTAACCTTTTGCCTAAGCTCTCTGCCTCTGTAGGAAAGTGAGTGAGTTCAAAACGAAAAAATAGATGATGACATTCGATATGAAACGTTTAACTGCGTGTGCACATCTAATAGTTTGACATTTACGGGTCATCTTGTAATATGGTTAGTTTTAATTCGATTTATTTATATTATTTTTATTAGATCCTTCTCCTGGTTTCGCTTAGAAATGGAAGGGAGACTGTCGTATAACTCTGGCCATACTATTGACAGATGTCAAACTTTAAGAATGGCTCCAGTTTGACTAACTAAACTCAGTTTTAAAATGTCGTTGTAGAAGAAAAATACACGCGCTGATCATTAATATATTATAAAAATCTGAAGTAGTAATTAATACTATGCAAAAAATAAAAATTTGCACGTGCCCCTTTTAAAATTTATTATCCCTAATCTAAATTATTAATGGATTACCCTGCGCAAAATTTACACTGCAAATGCATGCAAGTTTTTCATTAGCATAGACATCAAACGTCACTAATGTGCGTGGGCGCAGATATCTAGGCGGGGCGGGGTCACGGCGGCGGTCAACATAAAAACGACATTGCTGTAGGTAGGTAGGTATCATTTTGTGTTTTTTCTGCTATATTTCCCTGAATTCGGCGCGCGATTGATGTCGCAGGTGTTAACCGGATTTGGGATCTAGAATTTTATTAGTACCACGTACCACTCCATTTTATAGATGACACTTTATACAGTTTGTGTCGCAAATATGATACAACTTTTTTAAAAGACTTATCAATCATCCCATTATCGAAAATCGTCTCGTGTGCGGCGCCTGCAAATTTTTCGTGGTAAAGGGCGGCTTGAAAACATCTGATAACCGGTTGGCCGTGGGCCCTCTACCCTATTTCCGCACCAAACCAGTATGGTAGAGTATAAGGCTAGTGACCCTCGGTGGGGACATTAAAGGCCTACATTTACTATTCTTTTAAATTAGCGTATAATATGGCAGATCACTGTAAATAACACTATAAATCAAGCCATGTAATATGGTCCAGTAAAAACATCACCCTATCAATCATGACTCACCTTGCGACGTTAATAATTTTTCTGCAGCGGCCCATAGATTTACGAGCCACTTTGCACACGTGTACACTTTGATCTAACTGACGTGGTATTAGCTAAGTGATACTTAGTTGCTAATGAGAACGATGGATACTTTGTATATGCAGTCGCAGGTGGGTCTTGCATTTTCATTCGCTTTTATTTATCTATGATCAGACATCTTTTTCTAATAGTGTCTCTCCACTACAACATGTTTACAATTAACAATTCAGAAGTTAAGAGCTCCGTGGTCTAATTGGTTTTACGCTTGCTTCTCACTCTGGAGATGCAGTTTCGAATCCTGCAGACCCGAGCAAGAGAGATTAAGTTATAAATCGGGTAGGACATAGTGCGCTAACAAATATAAATATAATAAGAAGTGAGATATCAATAAAACTGAATACGTATGTATTATACAAAATAATAAAAATTATAATATGAACTTAGTTCTTAATTTAATCATGATACAAGTAAATACAGGTATAGCGGTCCAGTCCAGTCAAATCCACACTACGCCAAAATCCACCACGCGACCAACACAACTAGGCGCATGACAGGACTTCGGCGGTTTCGGCACCTGTGCCCCTCCTACAAAACATAAGTACACGTACATACCTGTACCTACAGGTCACTAGCATGTACTAAGTATGTACTATATGGTATGAATCACCGTTCCTGTCCGTTTCCCTCCGTTATTCCCATGAACGCTTGGCTGTCATGAGCCTAGTTGTGTTGGTCGATTAGTATTTGGTCACACGCATACGTTGAAAATAAACATAACAATGTCAAAGTCAAAGTTATTTATTATCGTAGAGATATTTACATATACTTAGCATACGTAATTTTTTGCCGCTTCTCTACATTGGACCATAGTGGGAGAGGAAGGGCGTAGAATTGATGCACAGGGCACAGATTGATTCTTAGATCTCTTTTAAAAATTGGTTATGCTTAACTAATACAAATATTACAATCTCAATTACTAAGCAGGAATAAATAATTACAAAATTAATAACAGCAAGGTCTGTGTTGAGCCAGATTAACCCCATACAGTCCCGTCATTTAAGTAATCTTGAACATTGCAGTATCCCTTTTTCGACTAATTCGCTTTAACATGATTTTTTAATTTCTCAACCTCAAATATATTTTTATTTATAAAATGGCCTCAAGCAACAAAGATCCATCCAGGATCGACCTTATAACAACAAATCAATCAAACAGGACGATTCTCATACGCAGCAATTCACCTTGAGATAAAGTATTTACGGGCAATCGTTGATGTTCTTTCATGCGACATGTTATGGCTGACATGACAAGTTTATTAAAGACCGTGACACCGGTAGTGAGTTTATTCTCTCTGGTGACGCCGACCAGAGACCTTGAAGGGGTTTCGTGAGTGTTGGGTTACTGGATCCATGATAGAGATGACGCCTTAGAATAAGACATTAATTAGTTGAAAACCCATCCCTTCCCGCAACCCTCCACTACCGCAGAAAACTGCTCAGTAATGCGCTATGATTGTAAATTTGTAACACCTAATACTTTCTTAAAAAAGTTGAATCATTTTCTTCAAGCATTTTTACCACATACGAACTTATGAATGAGGTTCTAGGTTACGTATCTACATGGAGTACGAAAGTATACCTATAGATTTTTCACTAAAATGATACAGCCTGTGACACTCCTACTACTGAGAAGAATTCAACGACACCTCATTTATTAAAATCCGTTCAGCTGTTTGGGTTTCCGCGGGTGCTAACGAAATAGTCATATAGACATTCAAACAAACATACATACAAACATAGGCTAGAAAAAACGTTACCTTCCTGCTAGTACAGTCGGGTAAAAACCTCGCATTACATCCTTATTCAACCTACACAGCAATAAATCATATCGATATTGTTACGATGAAGTCATCAAGATGTCGTCGGTTTTATTATTGTTTGTGAAATTCCTCGAGTAATTATAGCAACTTCGCTAATGAAAGAAGCGAAATATACGGCCATAATGTCTAAATAATACGAGTGCAGTATTAACGCTATTATCATTAACATCCTAATTTAGTTTGGGTAGTATATAAACGTGTGACTGTAAATCCAGTTTTTGCTTGCCAAAAATACTGGTTTCTCCTAACTGAATTACTGAATAGCGACAAAAAATGAGCGCGACTAGAAATACGGGCTTCGTTCGTCTGACAAAATTACTGAATTGCGAGACTAGAAATCTAAAAACAGCAACGTAAAACCTTCATTCTCGTAGTATAAAATACAAAAAGGACGTTTGATGTTGTTGTTCTTACATATCACACCTAACACGAAGGTTATAGGGGGCTTCGCTTCGCTCACCCCTTTTATCCTTCGTACAGACAGTCTTAATTTGCCAATAAGCCGGGGCTAAACCATTCAGTAATTTAGTCGCGCAAATCAGTAATATTGTCGTGCAATTCAGTATTTTTTCGCTCATTTCGGGAAATTCCGCTGTTCGTGTTCATTCGCACAATTCGCCTTTTATTCGGACATTTGATTATTCCTCATTTGGGTTAGCTTTTATCATTGACATACTAATGACTATGAATATTTTATTCCCTCCCACTGCGTGCGCATGTCACGCTCTGTCTCCTTCTCCCATTACGTGGCAGCGCCACAGATTTTCACAGTATCCTTTGCCCTTTGCTAGGGGGCAGCCCATAACCGTTTATTCAAATTCAATCAATAGCAAATAGACTCAATACATAGACTTATAGCACTGCGTTGCGGCGTACGTCGGATCGGTGAAACCTGCGACACCGATCCTTTAAGTACTACTTAAGTACTATCCTACTGCGGTGCCATGACCTGCTTGTTCGCGCTTGCGGATGCGTCACAACACCCGCACATCCTCGGAACTGAACTAGCGCCGCACCACGCGCGCACGCACGACCGCCGCCGCCTGCCACTCGACCTGGTTGCCTAGCCGGCGATCACCCACTGGATACCAGCGCCACAAGAAGACCTCCGCCCGCAGGGGCCACCCGATGACCCGTCCATAGGAGTGGACAGAGGCTATTCTTCGGGAAGAGGCCCATTGACCTGACCCCGAATCCCCACGCCCCAGATAGGGTGCGTGAGAAGACTTTAATGATGATGAAGCCATGACTTTTTTGCGATGTGACGCGGCAAGCAACGTAAGTGTTGTGGCCTAAAACCCTGATACAATACTAAAGAGCACTTTCAATCAAATCAACTCACTCTTAGCTCAAGAGCTTGATTCAACGCTTCACACGCACTAAAACTACCAACAAATAAGTTCACATATGTGAAAACAATCTTATTCAATCGTGTTAAGGGGCGGATTATTAAGTTGGTAAGGTTTTGTAATAGGAGTGGTTCCCAGGAAGGATGACTTCGCTGTTCTGTAGGGTGTCCATGTTTTGATGTTAGCTGTGGAAGATTTAAAACCAGAAAAGTTTTATTTCCTGCTCCTCTAATTGGCAACATCTGTTTTTAATTAGACAGCCAACTAATCTTCTACTAATAAAGCTTCTCTATATAGTAGGTAACACGTGACAAGGTTTTTAGGACCCCAAGTCCCGAAGCAATGAGAAATGATGGTTGGCCTGATAATGATATCTCAAGTGTTCGGGTTCTGTCTGTTATTATTGTCTCTGTAATCACCAGACAGTCAATGTACCTACATTTATTGTTTGAATGAGCTGAATTTATTAGTAGGGAGTGTATTATGGCATTTTTAAGTTTGCATCGCCCACGCCAAGTATATAAAGAAGTAGCTAGCTAGGGCCGCAGGATCTCCAAAATATCTCATATCTTACTAAGTAGTTGCTTACTCGTCACCAGGGGGATACTTTCAGAGCAGTATTTTTTTCAAAATCCAACCTTTCCTTTGGCTAATGATAAATGTGGTACATATGAGTAGAGGGCATCTAAAGAAACAAAAAATAATTGTAAATACGGTACCCTAAAGTATCAAGTTTGTGAATTAATGTTCTCGCCATCTGTTAAATGAATTTAAAAAAACCTGATCTGAAAGTATCCCATTTCCTCAACACATAGGAGGTGGCGATGCAGTACCTATTTAAATCCCACCGGACATGAACCTGAGACGTCAAGCAGCGAAACCACATCTTTCCAAAAAGGACCATTACCCATGACAAATAGCGAACGAATAAATAGTCCTGGCGCGATCCTTAGGGTGAGGCCACACGATGCGGTGTGGCGCCGCAGGTCGCATGAAACAGCGCGAGTCAGGGTGGGGCTGGGGTAGGAGAGGGGGGTACACCTATACAATTCCCTCATAGACATTGATGCAGCTATTAGATCACCAAAAACTCACAGTTCCATAGGTCCAGATGGAGTCCCTCCATTTATCCTCAAAGCATGTAAGGGCATGTAAAGCATTTTCTTTCACGGCCTCACCTCTACATCTATAACAAGTCCCTCGAAACTGCAACTTACCCTAAACACTGGAAACTATCAAGTGTATCCCCCACTCCAAAGACAAGTGATAAAACTTTGGTTAAATAGCAACGACCCATAGCGATTCTCAGTTCAACTGCAAACATTTTTGAACTAATTATAAAAGAAAAAATAGTAAACAGATTGAACCTTTTTAGGGTTCCGTACCAGAAAGGTGCCAAACGGGACCCTATTACTAAGCCTCTCTGTCCGTCCGTCTGTCACCGGGCTCTAGCAGATCAACCGAAATAGGTAGAGAGCTGAAATTTTCACAGGGCGTGTATTAGAAATAACAACAAATAATTAAACTAATAAAAAATTGGTTGTTTGTAAAGTAGGTTTACGATCGAGATGTTTACGTGATAAGCCTCCGCTCGTGAGGATTCCGCGTGACAAGTTTCACGGAATGACTGGCAGCGCTCGAGATGAGACGGGAGATCGGTCCGTCTCTCTCTCGTTATACCTGCGATCGCGCTCGTGAGGTTTTGGTGTGACACAAGTTTCTGAACATGTCACCCGACTAAAACGATTTTAAAGACGTTATCACGTCAAAAAAGGTTTTTAAGAATTAAAAGAAGTATATTTCTTATAATTTCTTGTATGGGACAAGAAATTATTGGTATGGCTATTGTCTAAGCCATTTTGTTTTATTTTTGACGTGATAACGTCTTTAAAATCGTTTTAGTCGGGTGACATGTTCAGAAACTTGTGTCACACCAAAACCTCACGAGCGCGATCGCAGGTATAACGAGAGAGAGACGGACCGATCTCCCGTCTCATCTCGAGCGCTGCCAGTCATTCCGTGAAATTTGTCACGCGGAATCCTCACGAGCGGAGGCTTATCACGTAAACATCTCGATCGTAAACCTACTTTACAAACAACCAATTTTTTTTTTATCGGATAAGTGGACTCTGCCAACCTTATCGGAAAAGATCTTTAGTTGCAGTTATTGAGTTTGACATTGTGCTTACTTATTTATACGATTAATAATTGCTCATTCAAATTATAATAAATAATATTAAGTTTTTAACATATTTCATGTTATTTCTGTAAATAAGTTACTCAATTTCTATCCACCACCGGTTTCAATGAGCAAAGGGTTTCGTTAAACTGAGTACATAGTTCAATACTATATACTACCATACACAAATCTCTTTTTCAATGTTTCGATGTACGGCCTTGAATGTAGCCTTACCTAGTATTTAATATTTTATTATTTAAAAATTAAAAAAGTATACGCGACTGTCGTTTTCGTCCGACAGTGTTCCGTGTACATTGGTATGAAACCCATCGTGTGAGCTTCTGACGTCCTACTCGCACTTAGCCGGTTTTATTTGACTAATTTGACTAATGAACAACATGGCTTTAGAAGTGGGAAGTCAGCTAGAACCAACTTACTCACAATAGTGTAGCTCATCTCCAGCAGCCTAGATCGTGGGGAACAGGTGGACGTGATATATCTTGATTTCCAGAAAGCTTTTGACCGAGTGGATGATGATTTTCTCCTAAAAAAAGTATCAGCACTAGGCTTCACCCCGAAATTGCTAAGATTTATCCTAGAAATATGCCCAAATTTTGCCCCCGACTCAGACCGGATGGTATACATCCGGTCTGAGTCGGGAGCAAAAGTTGGGCCTCTTATTTTCCATAATTATCAACGACCTACCTGCGATGGTCAAAAATGCATCTTGTCTACTATACGCCGATGACTTGAAGATAATCCTGGGGATTCGTATGAGAACAGTTGTCGCTGAATGCAGGAAAATCTGGACGCAGTGTATAACTGGAGTATTGAAATCAGACTACTTTGACATGACATTTACCAACTTTACAGACAACCAATTTTTTACTAGGTATCTTTGGATATAAGTTGTTGGAAGTGAGGCGCGACATAGACTAATTGCTCGCATCATCGGTACAAATCCTTCGGGGATCTGTGAACTGCCTTACACTGCTGGAAAAACTTTAGAGACTTCATGTCCCTGATAGGTTCCTTGTCAGTCGGTGGAGCCCTTTCGCACCAATGCGCGGAGCAGCTCTCCGTTGCTGCGCTCGTTCTGGCGCTTCATCTCGTTGCAAAAAGCCGTCCCCCAGTGCAATTTGTTTGCTGATGATTGGAAGAATGTAAAGCAGGAATTTTTGACGATATGTGAGCGTGAGGAATGATTAATGATGATGATAACCACTCAAATTAATAAATTAATAATAATCCAATTCATGTTAGCCCACCGCATTATTTCTCTAATGGTTAATATAACTTCCCATACCTACCTATATAGCGTACAGATGTAGTGCTATCCACTAGAAACATTATTTAATTGATACTGTGTAATTATTTTGTAATAGTGTAATTTTACTTTAATATGGTTTGGTTTAGCCCCGAAATAGGTTGACCTGTAATGGGGCTAAACTTTATAAATAAATATATTCCCCACCCCGCAGAAGCGCCGCACCGCATCGTGTGGCCTGGCCCTTATCCGGCAAGCGGTACTAAATCATATGAACGCTTCAAACAATTACCAACCGAGCCATACTCCGATATTTTCGAACTTATTGGATGGTGATAGGGGCGACCCCATAAGTGCGAGAAGTCAGGGTTGGATCACAGGATGTCACAGGCGTTGGTTCCCCATTCCTTTGGCAGCCATTCCCAGAGATGTACATTATTATCGACGACCCGAATGGCCGAGTCGGCAGTGACACTGCCTACGAAACCAAGGGTCCCGGGTTCGAGTCCCGGTGGGGGCAAATGTTTGTTTGATGAGAACGGATGTTTGTACCCTAGTCATGGTTGTTTATCTATCTAAGTATAATATTTCTCTATATAAGTATATATATCGTTGTCTAGTACCCAAGATACAGGGAATCCTAGTTTGGGGCTAGATCAATGTGTGTAAAAGGTGTCCAAGGTATTATAATTATAATTATGAACGGAATAAGATGTAAATATTTGTTCAGAATGATATCCCTCAACTTTCATTATAATATGACTACCTCTCAGCCTAGGTATATCGACTAGCTAGCCTATCGTCAATTCTGTAATTTTTTCAATATTCAATTTCATACCTGTATGCTATGGAGGAGTGAAATTTGTAAAAAGAAAAATACGCTCGCCGTGTATAGTCCTAACCTGTATTTTTCAATGTTCGCACATCGCGCCGCACGGGATGGCACGGGTTAAACATATATTCCTTGTGTTTGATATATAATTTATTTTTGCGCCATTTTATATAGAATATACATAATTTATTACATGATATATTATTTTGTTTAACTTTTTAGAAATAAGCTCACCTTTGCATACTGTTCGTGTTATATTTTCCATTGTGTTTTCTGTGCAATAAAGGATTATTATTATTAATATTATATGTTTTACTTTCGTAAATAATTTGAGGTATATAGTTTTATTGCGCTCTAAGACTCCTGTTGCACAACAAGGAGTTTTGTGGTGTTAAATTATGGATACTGTAATAAACTGAACTAATATTGATTCGTTTAACCCCTGACGAAAATGAGACGTGTTATAAGTTTGACGCGTCTGTCTGTTTATCTGTCTGTGGCACTCTAGAGCTCAAACGGGTGGTCAACGCGGTTTTCTGTAAATGGAATCAGAATGATTGACTGCAAAGACAGACAGGTTGACTGTGATGATTTATTGAAATAATCTTTATACTTTATTGCATATACACATTAATGGACAATTACAAACATAGTTAGTATACAAAGGCGTGCTTATCTATAGAGATAAGCACGCCTTTGTATGCTTATCTCTATAGATAAGCATACAAAGGCGTGCTTATCTAAGAAAGAAATCTATCAAAGAAATCTCTATATAGATAGAGATTTCTTCCAGCAAACCCAGGGCTGACAGGAAAAATTGTTTCATGCGAAGGGATAGACCTATTATGCACAACATAACAAAAAACTAAACATCAGAGTGACTTTACTATATTTATAATAAATTACTAAGATATTTACACATATAAATAATTGAGAACCTACATAATAATATAATACCTATAAATACTATATATAAATATCAATAAATACCTATACAATATATAAATAAAATATAATCTACTACAGAAGAGAAAGGTAATGTTCCTTCAAACTACTTTTGAAGATGTTAAGAGATGGACTGTCCCTGACGGTGCTGGGGAGTTTGTTCCAGAGCTTGATAGCCCGGAGTCGGAACCCATGTTCATATGTGACAGTTTTATGTTGCGGAAATAAGTACATTATAGTTATCAGCTTATCAATTGAACAAGTCAGCCAAATGTAAGACTTAAGGATTTAATTTATTTTATCTGAGATGTTTTAAAAAAATTATTTATGTAATATAATATTTCATTCTTACAATCCTTCAATACAGAGGTGATGAAGTGGCACCATTCCATTCCGCCCTTATTACCAAATTAGTAGCACATTCAGATTCTTGCTACATTTATGTATACACAGTTCTGAGGATGGAAGTATCTATAGTTTATGGATATGGTTACAAAGATCCGTCCGATCATAGTCCTTGACGGCCTGAATGGCCGAGTTGGCAGTGCTCCTGCCTACGAAGCCAAGGGTCCCGGCTTCGAGTCCCGGTGGGGGCAAATATTTGTTTGATGAGAACGGAATTTTGTACCCTAGTTATGGTTGTTTATCTATCTAAGTATAATATTTATCTATATAAGTATGTGTATCGTTGTCTAGTACCCAAGTTACAGGGATTCCTAGTTTGGGGCTAGATCAATGTGTGTAAATAGTGTCCAAGGTATTATTATTATAATTATAGTGATGTGAAAACACCACTTATTTATTATTAACTCTCTATCAGTAACACGTCCCAGGGAGCGCGGGTACAAATTGCACACCAATTACGTTTGTGAGCGCGCCCCCGCGAAACCTGCGCGGAACACCCAGGGTTAATGGAGTCAATATGGGCGAAGTGAAAAATTATATGGAAATTAAATAGTTAGATACTAATAGAAAATTAGGAATATATTTTTGTTAAATAAAGGTTATAAATGCAAATAAAATTTATTTTACCAATGCAGAATGGTCAAGGATCTTCCTCAAAAGTGAAAAGGTATGCGGGTTGGAATCCCTTACAAGGAAATATTTATTTGTACCTATATGGTACTTAGTAAACGCATTTATTTTCCTCTTCTCTACATTGGACCACTGTGGAAGAAGGAGGGGGAAAAAACTGCCACTCCATTTATTTTTAGATCTCTTTTAAATTTTAACTAATAAGATATTGCAACATTATTTATTGTAAATGAATATGCAGGAATAAATGCTTACAAAATTATTAACAGCGAGTTCTGTCTTCAGTAAGTTTAACCCCATCAAGTCTTATCATTTATGTAATCTTGAACATTGTAACATCCCTTTTAAGACAAAGTCGTTTTTACATGGTTTTAAAACTGCTTATTATCAATTTTGAGATCGCCACAGGTATCTTATTATGGTAGAGAATGCACTGACCCTTGAAAGAATTGCTAATTTACGCCCCATACTACCAACTATTTTGTGATTATTTCTTAGGTTGACGTTATAGAAAAATTGTTTCAATATCCCCTGCTTTCCGGCACAACAAGATACCATAGGACATGCCACTACGTTAGTAACTAAAATAGACTAGTCTAAGCCACATCCGTGTTTTGTCTGGTGTCCCTAACAGTGTAAGCCGCAAAACTAAATCTACCAAATTTCTCTATGTGGGGTCCCCACTGCAATTTACTGTCAATGGATATTCCAAGAAACTTCGTAGAATTCGCTTATTCTAATGTGTTACTGTCTAACACTAAACTGGTCTCAATTTGCCTGACATTTGGAAGTGAGGATTTGGTTTTTGGTTTGATTTGGTAAAGTTGGTTTTACCAGCGTTTAACAATACATTATTAACTGTGAACCAACTCAAGGTTAAAGACAATACATCATTAACATCATCAAAATCATCCTATATCTTTCAATTTTGAAGTCCACTGATCAGCAAACAACACTATGTCAGTAAATTTCTCTCCCTTATAAGGCAGATCGCTAATATAAACATAAACATTTAATACACATATATTCAATGCTTCTGGCCCCACACTAGGACACCTTGTGTGGTGGGAACCAGAAATAGCGACGTCAAACATGTATAAACATCCAAGACCTGGAACTTTTTTCGCTGGAGCCCCAGCCGGGAATCGAACCCGGGACCTCTCGCATAGCAGGCAGACCCACAACCGGAACATCTCAGAGGTCGTCCAAATGTATGATAGAAATAAGAAAAGGCGTAATATGAAACCTTGTGGTAAAAAAAGTCAAATTTCTTTATTACTGTGGATATATACATATACTTTTCCTGATTATGTTCCGGCTAGTTCCGAATCGCGAAATGTGTACTCGAGTTGTTTTTTTTTTTTCCTTTTCACTTTAGATTTATTTAATTAATTTTGTTTTCTTCCTGTGTCAAGATGTGCATCCCGATGTGCAGTATGTATTTTCCAATGTCTTAAGTACCTATGAAGAGCTATTATAGTTTACTTATTGATTTCTTCCAGTATTCCTATGTGGATAGGGGCTGGGTCAGGTTCCATTATTTGTGTTTTAGTTTAGTTTAGTTTTAGTTATATATATATATATATATATACATATATTAGGTAGTTATTATATCTATCATTATTTTATACATATGGATAGTTTATGTAATATTGATAATAGTTTTTTCTCTTGTTCCTCAAGCGACGACTACATTAGTGCGGAGAGCGATAACTCCTTTGTGGTGGAACCGCTATCCGCCAAACTGAGGACTGTCTTTGTTGGCCTGGAGGGTAACTTAAATATTGTTCATATCAATGCCCAAAGCATCCACTCTAGTTACCCAGACCTTCTCGAAGCGTTCAGCACAAAACATGTGGATGGTATACTTATTTCTGAATCTTTCCTAAAACCTTCTATGCCTTCCACCATGTATTCACTACCTGGATACCAGCTGTATCGGAACGATAGAGTTGGAAAAGCAAAAGCTGGTGGTGGTGTAGCTATTTTCCTTCGTTCGGACATATCCTGCAAAGTTGTGAGTGTCTCCCCGAGTGAGTACTCTGAATCTGCTGAACATCTTTTCCTTGAAATCTGTCTTCACCATAGTAAAGTTCTGCTCGGTGTTCTCTACAGTCCTTCGCTTCTCATCAATTACTTCGATTCCTTCGAGTCCCTGCTCAATGAGCTGACTCCTCTTTATAATGATGTCCTAATCCTCGGCGACTTTAATACATGTCTTTTTAAAAATGATTCCCGCTCGGCCCAACTCCGGTCTATTGTCAATTCATTCAACTTGCATATTCTCCCTCTAAATGCGACTCATTGTCAACCACATTGTACTCCCTCTCTCCTTGATATCATGATATCATCTGATATAGACAAAGTTGCTGCCCACGGTCAATTTAATTCTCCTTTTTCTTATCATGACCTGGTTTATCTCTCCTATAAGGTCAAGTCTCCCAAGAACAGAGCCAAATTTATCTTTCTTCGTAGCTTTAAGGGCATTGATCCATCGTTACTCCAATCTGATGCATCATCAATCGATTGGTCACCTGTCATTTCTAGTGAGGCCGTTGACGACAAGATCCACCATTTCAACACAATTATTCTGGGACTATTTGACAAACACGCACCCATCAAAAAGGTCAAAGTAAAACACCTTCCTGCGCCTTGGCTCACGGACCCCATCAAACGGTTGATGGCTAAACGGAACCGAGCTAAATATCAGCATAAAAAGGAACCCACCGACGATAATTTTGCTGCCTACAAATGCCTCCGGAACCGTTGTAACCGTATGTGCCGTGATGCCAAGCGCCGCCACATCTTTGAGTGCATTCAAAACTACACCCCTTCCGAAGTGTGGAAATTCCTGAGATCTCTAGGTGTCGGTAAGCCCCAGAATCAAATGGTTGGTGACGTCGATCTCAACGGTCTTAACATATTTTTCTCGGCTCCCCCAGTCGTTATGGATCCCATCGTTAAGGATGCCACTCTGCATGGGCTCCGCTCCAGGCCGGCGTTGACCTCTACTCCTTTCGACTTCAGTCCAGTCGGAATTGACACAGTTAAGAAGGCGGTGCTGGCTATCTCATCGAAAGCTGTAGGTGATGATTGCATCTGCTCTAATATGATCAGCAACGTGCTCGATTATATTCTTCCCGCTATCACACACATTATAAATCACTCTCTCTCTAGCTGTTCTTTCCCCTATGTGTGGAAAAAAGCATTAGTCATACCTTTACCCAAATCCTCAAACCCCTCCTCTTTCAAAGAGTATCGTCCTATTTCTATCCTGCCTATCCTTTCCAAAGTCCTAGAATCCATTGTCCACTCCCAGCTTTCCTCCTACCTTATGTCTCACTGTCTGCTGAATCGATTCCAGTCGGGATTCAGGCCGGGTCATAGTACCGTTACGGCCTTACTCAAAGTCACTGACGACATTCAGTTGGCTATGGACGAGAAACAGCTCACCGTACTAGCGCTACTTGACTTCAGCAGCGCATTCAACTATGTTGATTTCGACATCCTCGTTGAGATACTGAAGTCTCTGAATGTCTCCCCGGCCTCAGCCAGCTGGTTCGACTCCTACCTGAGAGGTCGTCAGCAGCGTATAAGGTCCGAGGAGACTTCAACAGAATGGTGCGACCTTTTTGCAGGGGTGCCTCAGGGTGGTATCCTCTCCCCTCTTCTCTTTTCTGTCTTCATAAATTCTATCTCAGATACTCTCTCTTCCTCTTATCATCTCTATGCCGATGATCTCCAAATTTACCGTCATTTTTCTCCCTGTGATGTTAACTCAAAAAAAAAAAAAAAAAACTCAAAACGTTTATTCTGTAAATAGGCCACAAGGGCACTTTCACATGTCATTTCATTTCATTTTTTACAGAACATTTGGTATTATTATCATATTATCAGAAAAAAAAAGTACTTAATTATTGTTTCTGAGAGATGTAAAGAGTCTCAAATGTCATAATAAAATAATTAAAATATAAATAACAGAGATGTATAGTCTCTTTAGTCAATAATACAATGATAATAGGAGATGTAAATGGTCCCCACAGTCAAGAGTTGTATAATTAAATTAATCTTTGGAGGTGTAAAAGGCCTCCAAGTGTCCAGTAAAAGAAACTCTGGCAGTGAGGATGCTCACAATTAATTAGAACAATTCAGTCCCAAGCATTTTTATCGTCTATGTACTCTTTAATACTGTAGTAAGCTTTAGAAATAAGCCTTTGCTTGATGTATTTCTTGAACTTATTAATTGATAGATCTGTCAAAGTGCTTGGGAGTTTATTGTAAAATCTTACACAATTACCCTTGAACGAGTTTTTTATTTTATGGAGCCGAGTAGTGGGCACTGCAAGTTTGTCCTTGTTTCTAGTATTAAAGTTATGTATATCACAGTTTCTTCGAAAGTTAACAATGTTCTTATGGACATACATAATATTCTCGTAAATATATTGACTATGGACTGTCAATATATTTACTTCTTTAAACTTATTTCTAAGAGAATCTCTATTATTCATTTTATAAATCGCACGAACAGCCCGCTTCTGCAGCACAAAAATAGTATTTATGTCAGCAGCACTGCCCCAGAGCAGAATACCGTAGGACATAATACTATGAAAATAACTAAAATAAACTCTGCTGTGGCCTTGCTGAATGCTGATCTTGAGTGTATCAGGGATTGGGCTCTGTCACACGGGCTACTCGTCAATCCTTGTAAGTCGCAGTCAATGATTATCGGGTCCAGGCACTCTCTCCAAGTGTTACAGCATATGTCCACTGCACCCATAATGTACGATGGAATCGTAATTCCCTACAGCTCCAAGGCCAAAAATCTCGGAGTCATCTTTGATAACCTGCTGTCTTGGTCAGCGCATGTCTGCGAGGTTAGTAGGCGTGTCTTCGCTAAGTTTTACTCTCTCAGACGACTTCAGCACTTCTTACCTCTTCAGACCAAAATTACACTCGCCCAATCTCTGTTACTTCCCCTCATTGACTACGCAGATGTCTGCTGGATCAGCGCAAACGAAGAGCAACTGGACAAACTCGAGCGACTTCAAAATCTTGGGATTCGGTTTATTTTCGGTTTGCGCAAATTTGACCATGTTTCTCAGTATCGCAGGGATCTGAAGTGGCTTCCAATCCGTCTTCGCCGGGATTCCCACATCCTCTTCACTCTCTTTAAGATTTTACATAATCCTCATTACCCTGGCTTCTTACGTGATTCGTTCACTTTTCTTTCTTCAGATAGGCCTCGGAGACCTCACACTCGGTCGCTGCTCACAACACCGCAACATAAAACTGTCGCATATGAACATGGGTTCCGACTCCGGGCTATCAAGCTCTGGAACAAACTCCACAGCACCGTCAGGGACAGTCCATCTCTTAACATCTTCAAAAGTAGTTTGAAGGAACATTACCTTTCTCTTCTGTAGTAGATTATATTTTATTTATATATTGTATAGGTATTTATTGATATTTATATATAGTATTTATAGGTATTATATTATTATGTAGGTTCTCATTTATTTATATGTGTAAATATCTAAGTAATTTATTATAAATATATTAAAGTCACTCTGATGTTGAGTTTTTTGTTATGTTGTGCATAATAGGTCTATCCCTTCGCATGAAACAATTTTTCCCTGTCAGCCCTGGGTTTGCTGGAAGAAATCTCTATATAGAGATTAGCACGCCTTTGTATACTAACTATGTTTGTAATTTTCCACTAATGTGTATATGCAATAAAGTATTAATGTAATGTAATGTAATACTTAGCTTTCGTTATTTTTTGCCTCTTCTCTACATTGGACCACTGTGGGAGAAGCAGAGCGTAGAAATTCTCACAGATTGATTATTCGATGTCTTTTAAAAATTGGTTGTTCTTAACTAATTCAAACATTACAATATTAATTATTATAATTAATAAGCAGGAATAAATAATTACAAAATTATTAACAGCAAGTTCTGCATTGAGTTAGATTAACCCCATACAGAATAGTCATTTAAGTAATCATGAACATTGTAAGATCCCTTTTTCGACAAAGTCGCTTTAACATGCTTTTTAAATTGCTCATATGGCAATTTCAAAATCCCCAGAGGTATCTTCAGAGGTATCTACCGGGGAGCAACTAGACTGTGATTATTTCTTAGGTTGACATCGCAGCTATCGCTATGTTTGGAAAATGTTATAAGGTTCTTGCGTACATATATTATATTTTCGACAATAAATTGACTAGCTACAGTTAGAATTTAAATTTCTTCAAAAATCTCTCTTAAGGAGTCTGTGCGTTTTAAAATATAAATCGCTCGAATAGTTCTTTTCTTTAAAATTAAAATAGTTTGAATATCCGCTGCTTTCCCCCACAACGAGATACCATAGGACATGACACTATGAAAGTAAAAGAGAGCTGATAGCGAGCTGGAGATTGAGAAAATCCTGAACTCAAACAAAAGTCTTAAAAGTCAATTGACCCAGCTGCACAATGATTTGATCGATGCCAGCGCAGAAAGAGACAAGTTCTGAAATCTGTTAGACTCCCTTGATCAGTTTTACCGTACTCATGAGTCTAGCCTTCGGAGCATATCGGCGCTGAAATAGCAATTACTTGAAGCAAACCAAATCATCCAGCATCTGAAAGACCAAAAGACAGAGGAAGACACAGAAAAAAACCTTCTTTCTGTATCATGAATTGGTTGGACAAAATCAGATCTCTACAGTACAACAGCCAAAACCGATCATCATCGACTTAACCTCCGATCAGTCAACTGCTGCTCGAACCGATCTCTGCTAAAAACAAGAAAATACATTAAAAAATCGAGGATAATAAATAAAGCTGTTATCAAGACACAGAAACGGATCCAGGAGCTTAACATTTGCCCTATTTGGAAAATAAGAAATTTGAAGATTCAGCAAGACTGCTACAGGAAATGACAGAGGTATATCAGATTACAGTCACTGATTTAGAACTGAAATTAAGGCTACTGGAGATAGAACTTCAAGATGTAGTTAACAAGTATTCATGGAAGGAAAAAAAACAAATCATGGAATTAAAGAAAATAATACTGGATAGCAATCCTAATCTACGGAGAGTACTCGAGTTGTTGCGACAGACACAGCAATGCATCCATGAAAACTGCCAGATATGTGAGGCATAAGACCACCGCTTACACCGAAGAGCTCACCATCTTCACACCTGACACCGGGGATACACCGCCAGACGGGTCTGGCCTGCCTCAGCACGCCACCACAACCGGCGAACCCGAGGGCTCAAGGGCCGGTTAATCAAGTGTACTGCGAGCGATCAGCAGCTCGCACCCAGTGACGACACCAACGCCGCCGCAGAGCCCAAGACTGACCCTTTACATCAGCCGCGGGTCTGTCCTCTCACTGCGCACATGGTGACGTGCGACCAGCAGTTCACTCGGAGTGACGTCACCGCCGAGCTCACACGTGCGCCGCCGCGGCGACTTTAACGTAGATTTACTAGACAAGTCAAGTCAAGTCAAAGATTTTTATTCATAATAGCACGAAAATTGAGACTTAATGAACGTCATAACATAATCAAGCATAATATAACATTAAGTAGGTGCCTAATTATTACATAGAACATAATATATAGGGTGCAATGAACTGGTTTAATGCCAGGTGTGCCAATTCGGTGTCTTGTAAAGTCATTAATTTTGTAGTAGGCCTTTGTGGACAAAGTGTGCTTTATACATTTTTTTAATCGAGCTTCGGTTAAGTTTTGTATTTCTTGCGGAATTTTATTGTAGAAGCGTATACAGTGTCCCATAAAAGAACTGCTAACTTTTGTGAGTCTGAACATTGGAAAAGAAAGTTTATGTTTATTTCTAGTTTGCACATTGTGGCGGCTATCAATGGTTTTAAAGCTACTTATATTTTTCCCCACAAACATTATGTTTTCATAAATATATTGACTTGCAACTGTTAGGATGTTGGTTTCTTTGAAGAAATTTCTCAGAGATTCTCTATTACATAGCTTATAAATAAATCGGATCGCTCTCTTCTGCAAAATGAAGATGGACTCAATGTCAGCAGCCCGTCCCCATAGTAGTATGCCGTAGGACATAATGCTATGGAAATAACTAAAATATACAAGCCTAGCAGTTGCATCGTCAATCAATTCCCTGATTCTTTTAACCGCATATGCTGCGGAGCTAAGTCTATGTGCTAATTTTAAAATATGGGGACCCTACTGTAGTTTGGAATCAATAGTGGTGCCGAGAAATACAGTTTCATCTACTAGTTTCACTTTGTCTTTCCCCAATACAATGTTACTCTCAACTTGCCTTACATTAGGGAAAGTGAATTTTATGCAATGTGTCTTTTTGAATTCAGAAGCAAGTTATTGGCAGTAAACCAGTCTAATACTCGCAAGAGAGCATTATTTGTTTTCTGTAAATATTTTTCCTGTCTCCTAATTTAAAAAAATTGTGTCATCTGCAAATAATACTATCTCTGACATGTTTTGTACCATGAATGGCAAATTATTTACATACTCGAGGAAAAGGAATGGACCCAGAATAGATCCCTGTGGGGCTCCCATCTTCACCTGAGAACCCGACGATTTTGTCCTATTAATGTCAGCTTTTTGAACCCACCCTTCTAAATACGATCTCATAAGTTTAGAGCTAATGCCTTTTATGCCGTAGTGTTTTAGTTTTGATAGCAATGTTTCGTGGTCTACAAAGTCAAATACCTTGGACAGGTTACAAAAAACACCTATAGCGTCCCTACGATCTTCGCACGCATTAATAATATGTTTAACTAACACGACTCAGCATCTGTTGTCGACCGCCCTTTTGTAAATCCAAACTGCTGGCTATGGAGAATTTGATGCGCATTGAAGTGCGCCAGTAACTGACCCAATATGATCTTCTCAAATATTTTACTCAATACGGGTAGAACCGAAACGGGTCCGAAATTTGTAGGGTCATCCCTATCGCCGCTTTTAAATAAAGGTACTAGCCTGCTGTGTTTCATGAGATCAGGGAAAGTACTCTCATCTACACATTTATTGAAGATTTTAGCAAGTTCGTCTATCACCGAGCTAATAATTTTTAATGAATGAACGAGTACTTTATTGCACAAAACAAACATACAGAGATATACAAAGAAAGATATATGTACAAGAGGCGCGCTTATCTCTATGAAAGAGATTTCTACCAGCAAACCCAGATAGGAAAGGAAAGTGGATTGTGAGAGTAAAACCTATTTGCACAACAAAATTATTCATACACAATAATAATATAAGTAGATACATATACCTAATACTACTACTACACCTAATTTATATAATATTACATACATACATACATATCATACACATACAAGTTATATACATACATAACATACACATACAAATTATATATACATACTATGGAAGAGAGAGGTAATGATCTTTCAAGCGAATCTTAAAAACGTTAAGTGACGGACTGTCCCTGATGGCACTGGGGAGCTTGTTCCAGAGCCTGATAGCACTGATCCTGAATCCTTGCCCATATGCCCCAGATATTTTACTGACATGCCCCAGAGATCCTCGGATTTTTTTTAAATTTAAATAAACTTTAATTACTTTCAAACTTAATGCTTTAATTATGCCATAGGGCCCAATATATGCGAATGAGAAATTTTGATTGCACTTTTGAACATTGACTTTTAAAAATGATGCAGCAAGATCCGGAGATGAGTCTAAAGAAGCCGAAGTAACAATTGGAACATTTGTAAAGAACTGTTCAAATGCGGCCGTGATGTCATCGTTAGAAGTTATTAGTTTATCTTCAATCTTAAGTAAATAGCTACGGTCTCCTGATTTCGTTTTACCTGCTTCTCTTTTTATGATATTCCCAATTGTTTTACTTTTATTCGATGGTGATGAGTAGATGTATAAGAAATCTTCGTTTTTATGTGTTCGCACTTTACATTATGGCAGACGGCCCTAAATATTTTTTAATATAATTTTACATGTTCAATAAAAATTGGGTCATGTGTTGATGTTTTTTTGCCATAAAGTGTATCCCTACTTTTACGAATTCCTTTTGCTGCACATTCACTAAACCCTACTTTACTATCGCTATGTGTATGTTTATGTAATTGAAAATTGTTTTCAAAACTATTTGAAAGTTTGTTGTATAAGTCCGTATAGTGATCATTCGCTTTTTGAGTATTATTTTGAGTGGGTAAGCTTCTTTGTAAATCTTGTTTAAATGTTTTTTTTTGTTGTGATTGGCCTACACAAGACTAGTTCCAGTGATTTCGAATCTACTTCTAAGTTGACAATTTGTCCACTATGATCAGGCTTTAAACAATTTACTGTACGTTTCTTCAAAAATTTCGTAACCGCAGAAGACCTTATCAAGGCATGTTGCAGTAGTTTTAGTTATTCTTGAGGGCTCTGTGAAGATGTTGACTAAATTTAACGATTTAAAAAATATTATTAATTTAGTATGCAACGGGGAGTCCACCAGCAAGTCTATATTGAAGTCACCGCAAATGACTACTTCTTTGTTACTACTTGAATCTACTCTCAAGACATCCTTCAATACTGATTCAAATATACCATAATCACTGGTAGGGGGTCTGTATACGCTTACTACAATGTGTCTACCAAGTTCAACACACGATAGTTCTATTACTTTCTCAACAGAAAGTCTGCACCGACACTGACACCGCAAACCGCTCCATTCGCACTAGGATCCTAGCAGTATTTAAGTCTTACAATATGTACAATGTCTTTCCAAGGCCTTGGACTGTGTGCTCTTTTGCTCAAACTGCAACACTATGCCATAGTGTTGCAGTTTGAGCAAAAGACTATGGTATCAAAGATAATGCGTTAAAATTAATGGAATCTTATCTTATGGAAAGAGTACTAACAGTAGATATAAACAGATATAAGTCCACTGGAACCCATATGAATATTGGTATACCCCAGGGTTCTATCTTAGGTCCGTTCCTTTTCTTAGTGTACCTGAATGACCTGCTGTATATGGTGGAAAAAATTACACAGATTGTTCTATTTGCTGATGACAGACAAGATGACTTTTCAAGGTGTAAAGACAAGAAGAAATTCTAGACGACGCAAATAGTACACTTTCTCATGTGTTAAGTTGGTTCAATGTAAACAACCTGTCATTAAACTCAAAGAAGACTAAATGTATTAAATTTTGTTTGCTTAATGTACGACAGATTGAAAGCAGGATAAGAATATTATCTGAAAGATTGGACCTCGTTGAGGACACAATCTTTCTTGGAATCACTATAGATTCAAAACTTAAATGGGGTCCTCACGTAACTAATCTCGCACGAAGACTTAGTTCAGCCGCTTTTGCGGTCAGACAAATCAGATATCTTACAGATGTTAAAACTGCCAGATTGGTTTACTTTAGTTTTTTTCTCAGTATTATGTCTTATGGAATACTGCTCTGGGGGAGAGCAGCAGATGTAAATACGATATTTGTTTTACAAAAAAGGGTGATAGGGCGATATATTAATTAGATGCTAGAGAATCATTAAGATTCTACGTTAAAACCAATACTCAATGCTCAATATATTTATTTCATTCCATAAAATTAACGTTGCATAGGATAAGGATACACGTGTTATTTATGGACCTTGTAAAAAAGGCATTGCATTAGAAGAGAGGGAAAAAAAGTTTGTTAATTTATAATTAAGTATAATATTTACTAAAAGTCAGTGGAAAGTAAGTATAAGTCATGAAAAATTATCCTAGAAATGAATTTATTGTCTATTTAAATTTGTCATTTAAGTACTCATTAACTGTATATATATATAATAGCATTTATTTATGTATAAATATATAATCTTTTGGTTCATTTAATAGAGTTTCTGGCAGATTATTGTATATTTTTATTGACATTACTAAAGTCCTGATGAATATAAGTTGGAAATGGTTAATACTTTTTTTTTTTTTATTCATTCACGATCAATAAATCATATTTGAATCATACTTAAGATTAAAACACAAAAACAACAAAACCTAAAAAATAATACAACAATACTATACTACAAAAGATAATTCCACAGAACAATACAATTTCCAATAAATTTAATGTCAATAAGATTACTATATTATAAACTAAAATTTTCCAATACATTAATGCCGATCATATTGATTTATGAAATCGTCAAGAGTGTAGAAGCATTTTTTCAACAAGTAATTTTTCAACGCATTCTTGAATTTGGTCATGTTGTCAATTAATTTTAAGTCAATAGGCAATTTATTGTACAGGACAACGGCCTGGTACCTTGCACTGTGACTTGCAACTTGCAGTCTGGGAAATAGTGTCTCGATTTTTACATCTTTGCGTCTTGAATCGTTATGCACTTGTTTTTCTTCTGACGACTCGTACTTTGGCAAATTTTTCGCCAGGTTCACAAGTAATACAAGAATATAGAGACACGGTACTGTAAGTAAACCTAATTTAACAAAGTGCTCTTTGCACGTTTCCCACTGTGGTATTCTTACCATTATGCGTATCGCTCGCTTCTGACATATGAACGCCTTTTTAATATTATATTCATAGCTATGACCCCAAAACATGATGCTATACCGTAATTTAGATTCAACTAATGCATAGTAAACAGCTTTTAGTTGGTCTGAGCTTAGCTCATCTCTTAAACTTCTCAAGGCATAACACGATGAACTAATAGAGCTTTCAATTGCTACTAGCTCATTTTTCCAGTTAAGAAAACAGTCTACATGGACCCCTAGAAATTTGACTGTGTTTACTTGTTCGATTGTACTGTCATTAACATTAATCTCGAGAGCATCATCATTTCTGGCGGTGCTTTTGAAAAGCATGACATTTGTTTTGCTAGGGTTTATGTGTAGATTATTTCCGCTGAACCACTCATTAAAAGCTGAAAGAGCTTTAACTACAATATTATTTAGTGTTTTCATGTCATCAGCATAAATAATCGCATTTGTGTCATCAGCAAATAAAACAAGTTTAATGTCCGGACTTTTATTAAGTATGTAGTCTATTATATCATTTGTGAATATGATGAAAAGAACAGGTCCCAAAAAGGATCCTTGTGGCACTCCCATTTTTATTTTAGATATATCGGATTTTGCCACTTTTTCCGTCCCATTTTTTACATATTTAATTTCAACAAATTGTGTTCTATTTTGTAGATAGCATTTAAATAATTTTAGGGTATTTTCTCTAACGCCGTAGTGTTCCAATTTGTTTATTAATAGTGTGTGGTCTACTGTATCAAAGGCGGAACTAAGATCCAAGAAAAGTCCAGCCACTTTCTTGCTATCATTGAGATTCTTGACAACATCATCGATCAGAGAGTCAATAGCATCCACTGTTCCAACGCCTTTTTGATATCCTAACTGCCGGTTACTAAGTATATTATTGCTAGCCAGGTGACAAATTAACCTGTTTTTCAGTAGTTTTTCAAAAATTTTTGATAACGTAGTTAGAAGCGATATAGGCCTATACATTTTTGGATCAGTTTTAGTGCCCTTTTTAAAGATAGGAATGACTTTTGCTATTTTCAACTGCTCTGGGAATATACAATTATCGAAACACAAGTTAAAGAAATGCATTAATGGTTCTGCTAAAATATCAACGTTGTCTTTTATAATACAAATTGGGATTTCGTCATAACCATACGACTTTTTATTATTCATTTTTGATATTAGCTTAGTAATTTCAGCAGATGTGACTTTTCTTAAGCTCATATTGTTTTCTACTCTTTTGGTGTTTTCAGTTAGATATGATTCTGATACAAGGTGGTTGTCGATAGTAGATTTTTTACAGTTAAACTGGTCTGAGAAAATTTTTGCTATTTTATTAGGATCATCTACAATCATCTCATCAACCTTAAGCATAAGTTTATCCTTAAACTTGAGATTGCTCTTATTGCGGTGTTTATTAACTACTTGCCAAATTGATTTGAGGATGTTGGTAGATTGACTAATTGCTTTTCTGATTGACAATCTTTGCAGACCTTTTATGACTTTGCGGTACTGATTGATATACCTGCGTTTGAATTGAAGAACAGAATTGTCAATGTTTCCTCCTTTAGCCGTACTGAGAAATCTCTTCATTTTACTAGATACTCTTAGACCCCTAGTTATCCATTTTGTCTGCGTACCTTTACAGAGATTTACTTTCTTTTTACATTTCTGATAGCTGGAGTTAAATATTTCTGTAAATTTGTTTAAAAACGTGTTAATACCCACTCCTTGCCAATTTTGTGCAGCTATATTTTGTCTGAATACATATATAAATTGTTGTTTGCGTTGTCTCTGTTTATTATTCACAAATGAGCTTCTAAAAGTTCCCGAGATACCAGCATGCCCATCGGCCAAGTTATTGTGGTCTATATCAATATTGGTAATATCGTCATCATGAATATTTGCAATTATATTGTCAATGCAAGATGTAGAGTCATTACGGATAAAAGTAACAGTATCAATACAAGTTTTAAAGTTATAACATGTTAGGAGATTCAGAAAGTCCCTTTTTTGTTTATTATTCGTCATCAGATCAATGTTAAAGTCCCCTAATATAATTAATTTCCTGTTGAAAAAGTGCTCCAGTAACATCTCCAGCTGACTCATAAACGTATCTAAATTTTTGTCATTTGGTGTGCGATATATACAACAGATATTAAGATTTGTGTTAATATCCCTAATACCACAGATTTCAAATCACTGCATTTTGTACATTTTTTTGCATATTTCTAACTCTTCAAATTCACAATTTTCTTTTGCTAATATGAGTGATCCACCCCTTTTCTTTTTGACTCTAGTTGTGTATGAAGCCATGCTATAATGGGTCATATTGAAAAGTGGTGCAGATGTTTTATTTAGAAAATGTTCAGTCATACACACATAGGTGGGTTTATTTTCTAGACAGTGCAAGTATAACTCAAATTCGTCGTTCTTAGTACTTATACCACACACATTCTGATGTAACAAAGTTACACTTTGATTTAAACTTAATACAGCATTTTGTTTGTCCTTATCACATGCATTATTAACGAAAAAGCTCATCAGTATTGTCATTAACAGTGCAGGTGGTACCTTCAACTTCACCACGATCACAGTTAGTTAAGCTTAGACAGGTATCAGTCTGAATGCATTTGTTGGCGTAACTAACTATCGGCTTTGTATTCCTAGATGACTCTACATATTCTCTGTAATTATGATGATAAAGATTCTTAAGTATTTCCCGAAGCAATGCTCTACATTTTAGAAATTTATTGTTTTTGTGGATGCCAGTTCCATGGAAGTCTACAAAAGTAGCATGTTTGAAGTTATTGCATATTATTCTGATTACACTATTTAACTTAGCTTCATTTAAATACATACTGCTGCACACTTCACTAAAGAGGACATTTGTGTGTTGTAGCATGTTTAGGTAATAATACAGGAAAGACTGTAGTCTTAATGGATTTTTGTCAACCGACTTCGTTATAATTATGATGTAATCTTTTTTAGTAAAGTCTCTACAAATGTGGTCACAACCTTCCAGAATTTGATCCAGTGGAGCATTTGGTTTGAGTAATGAGCTCACTTTAAATCCTCCTCCGAGCAGATTTTGCAGAAACGGTCGCATACCTCTGCCCTCCGCGTCAGAAAACAAGGCCACTCTTTGCCTTGTATCGGGTTTTGTGTCCACTGAAGACGATTTAGATAAGTGGATAGTGGCCACGTCTTCCTCAGGCCGATATACTTTATTCTTACTGTCAGGGAAATTCTGAATATCTTTTGGAGAACTGGTATTAAATGAATTCTGTATGGTATCATTTATATTAGATGTTGCAAATTGACGGATTGTTAATAATTCAGCAGACTGGCACGTAAATTGATTGGGTGACGATCTAGGGATTCCAGTTTGCAGGCTTGGTCTCACCCTTCTATAGTATGGAGATAGATATCTTGCAGGGGTGGATTTTATTATATCATCTATTCCCACTGTTTTGTATATTTTAAGTTTGTTTTGACAGTCAGTTATTTCTTTCTTCAGTAGAGCATTTTCCATAGTGAGATTATCTATTTCGCCATTTGCAGTTTCTAGTTTTACCATTAATATATTATTATTTTTTCTATCAGTTCTGACTGTTCTACGCAATGAAATTGCCCAAATTCAGTCAGACTCTGAGAACTCACATCAAATACTGATTCATTATGGTTAGCCGATATATTATTTACTTGTGTCCTTCTTATAGTGATATTATCATAGGAGTTATTCATTGTAGCCATTTAATTTTGTCTCGCCCTGTACGCCAAGTTTTAAACGGGAGTTACTGGTGGCTCCGTGTATGGTGGCTGGTATTGATTAACAGTAGCGCAATCGCTACTCACCAAGACTGTGTTTGCGTGTAGTTTATCTGTTCCTCAATAGGTGTCGCTTGTGCGAATTTTTATGATTAAGAAAAATGAAAAAAAAAAAAAAAAATTTTTGGTGATTCCTCGGACTCGAACCGCGGACCTCTGACTTAGGAGTCGCCGCTTCTCAGCACACGCCACCGGGCCAGTTGTGAAATGGTGCGAAATTAATAATAATAATAATAATAATAATAATACCTTGGACACCTTTTACACGCATTGGATACCCAAACCTTTTACCCAAACTAGGATTCCCTGTATCTTGGGTACTAGACAACGATATATATACTTATATAGAGAAATATTATACTTAGATAGATAAACAACCATTTTGATACCCTTCCGTTTATCTCGCGCTGCACGGGTGACATCTGTGTCGTATCATGCGCAACTGTCATGGGTTGCTCTGATTGGTGGTCTTGAGGCGTCCTCTGTATTTGTATGCTAAAACGGTTTTCAATGTGATGTTTTTGCTTGAAAGAACTTATGCACTGATTATTTTCACATATTACTCATCACCATATCACTTATCACTTGGTAATATGATTTCTCTCACTGGGTCTTTGTTGTTTTTCTCACTGGTTCTTTTGTTGTCTATTGTTTACTGATTGATAATATTGCACCTCATTTATGATTTTTGTTTTGATTAAGATGTCATTTAATCACGGAAAGTCACTGTTGCTTAATGTTTATATTTAGGTTATCACTTATTACGAACGATTGCAATGAAATAAACTCTGTTTTTAGCTTGTTAATATTTTTAAAATAATTTATTTGCGGAGCGTTAACTTTAACGATGTTTACGTTAAAGTTAACGCTCCGCAAATATATATTAACTTAAAATTAAATATATATTAACTTGTTTTTTCGTGTAGGTCTTAGCGAACGATTGGATGGTATATTGTCGCGTCTGGTGTTGAATTCAGGGTATTTTCGAATACTTTTACATATTTCGAGTATATAAATACATGGTAAGGCAAGGATTTCATGTTTTTTAAAGTAAGGCTTACAACTATCACTCGATTTTATGTTGACCAATATCCTTATGAGTCTTTTTTGAAGGGTGAAAAGCGACGGTACATCTATGCTATTTCCTCAAAGGATAACGCCATAGCTTAACCATGCATATGCATAATACGTATAAATATTATGGGTCCTTTTGTACACTTCATTTGATTACCAGACTATTCAATTACATTTTGCTTTAATTATTATTATCCTGGAGCGTGGGACATTGATTATTATCTGATCGAGTATAATCTTTAAATATTTTACTTAGTACTGGAAGAACAGATATTGGTCTGAAATTTGAAGGATCACCCTTATAAATAAATAAATCTTACACAAATCGAACTAGGCCCATGTTTTTAAACAAAGTCTCTGCTTCATATGGAGATGAATTTAGACGCTCTGTTGTGAATTGTAGAGTAAGGGTACAGCGTTGAATTTAATAACATCATCACCTATCTTTAAGCAGAAATCATTGCTCATATGTATGTATAACTTTGCTAGTGTCACGGTTTATTATTTGCCAACCGTTTTCATTCTATTATTTGGATATTGTATTTTTCTACCAATTCGTAAAGTTTTTCCAGTTCTATTGATTGATTTTGATTTTTTGATTGACAGTTGATTTTTTTTACATAGTCATGAAAATTTCTACTTTCACGAATTCCAAAAGTTGCCCAGTCAATAAACTTTTATTTATCGTTGTTGTCACTGACTTTCTCTAAAATGAAAAACTTTATTGAAATCTGTTTGAATATCGTTGAAGTATGAAAACATTTTATTTTATTATTTTATTATTTATTCAATAGTTTACAATAAGGCTTACAGTAATTATTTACCAAATTGCACTTATTGCTAGATAATTAGTAACAAAAAGCAACACTTATCATTTATCTGTAGAAACTAAATAGTAGAGTCAGATCGTTTGTTAACTTTGGGATTGTATCAGAGAATATGTCAACCAGCTGACCCACCCTGACCAGTTCATTTATGAGAGCTATAGCTCTTGGGGTAGGCGCGTTTTCACCGCGCAGGCTGCGAAAATGATGGGCCGAAGCCAATAGTGGTGGCCGCCGCCGAAGCATACCAGATCGCAATTTGGGGACTATTATAGAGATGTTGTGCAAAACGCTTGGATTATTTACCATGTTTCGCAATGTACTGATATAGTGGACAAATAGGGCCAGCTTTCTTCTAAGCTCTAGAGTATACAGGCCAACCATACCCACCACAAATAGGGAGGGGAAAAGGAAAGGATAATAACCATACATTCGTTTGTAGAGGTATCTAGCAAACTTCCTTTGTATTCGCTCTATCATAATAGTGTATTTATCCTCGCGAGGATCCCAAACTATAGCGTCAAACTCCAGCCTACTACGAACAAATGCGTTGTAGAGCATAATAGCAACTTTCGGATCTCTAAAATGAGAAGCAGTCCGCATGATGAACCCTAAAGTCCTGCTGGCATTTTTGCAAGTTGTTTTAATGTGATCGCTAAAGGTTAATTTTTGGTCCAACATTATCCCCAGATCACGGATCTTGTCAACCCTTTCCATGACTTGTCCGTCTAGCGTGTATAGATTCATTGCAGGTGCGCGTTGCCTAGAAAACGTGATGACTTTACACTTTGCAATATTAAAATCAAGTTTATTTGATTTGCTCCACTTAGCTACAGCGTTTACATCATCCTGCATTCTTTGACCATCGGCAGCAACTCTACAAGGTGTGAACAATTTTAAGTCATCAGCAAACATGAGACATCTACACCCCTTCACAACGTCAGGGAGATCATTTATCATGAGCGCGAACAACGTCGGTCCGAGTGTGCTACCCTGAATTACCCCAGATCTAGTGTAGTAGTCGACAGAACGGTATTTTTGAAGCTGGACATACTGGACACGATCACTCAAGTAACTGGCAATAAATTTTAGAAGTTTGGGTGTGAAACCAAAGCCAGATAGCTTACGTAGGAGTATATCATTATCAACAGTATCAAAAGCCTTCCGAAAGTCAAAAAATGCAGCGTCAACTTGACAACCTGTGTCCATTTGACAAAGAGTGTAGTCAACGAAGTTAATATGGTTCGTTGTGGTAGATCGCCCTGCACGAAAACCATGCTGTGCGTCTGCAAGACGAATCTCTACCTGTCGAGTTATTTGCGCATTAAGTATATGTTCAAAGACTTTACAAAAACCTGACAAGACAGCAATAGGCCTAAACTCAGTCACATCAATAGAGCTAGATTTAGGCACCGGCGTAACTCTCGATCTCTTCCATTTACTGGGAAATTTACATTGCTTTATAGAGAGGCCAAATATATGCTGAAGCGGCTTAATTAGCACATATTTACAATCTTTTATCAAGAAAGCTGGTATTGAGTCAGGGCCTGTGGCAGCTGTAACTTTCATGCTCTGGATGGCGCGCTTGACTTCTTGAAATGTTATGTCAGTTATAGAAATGTTGAGAGCGTCTAAGCAACCTCCAGAACACTGTTCAGCATCCTCTGCGCTAAGATTTGGAATAGTGTCTAAGAATACAGAGTGAAAGTGAGTTGCAAATGCATCAACAGCTTCCTGGTTGCCTACACATTTACCCTTGTGGATGTATTCTTGGCTCAAGCTCCTGGGACTCCGCAAGCTTTTAACATACTGCCAGAATTTATTGGAGTCTTCATATATATTACGTTCAACTGTTTTCATATAGCGGCGGTACGCCATGTCTATTAGTGATTTTATAAGACTTCGATAGTACTTATAAACCTGATGATTGAAATCCAGACCCAACTGCTTATACTTTTTTAGGTGAAAGTACTTGATCTTCAATTTTGATTTAATTTCATCCGTAAACCAAGGTGGATAGCGTCTATAGTTGATTTGCGTACTACTTTTTAATGGCACATTTTCATCAAGAACACAGTAAAGTTCATCATAGAAGGCATGTAGAGCAGCATCGCTGTCCCTCAAACTCAATACATTAGTCCAATCAACGCGAGATAGTTCAAGATATAGTTTGCTTAGATCAGCTTTGTGAAAATTCCATTTAGGGGGCTGCCTATCAGCGTTCGGGGGAGGTTTTGAGGTTATGTAGGAGGGTAAAGAATGTTTTGAGCTAGGCATGGTTAGCATTATCTCCAGGGGTGGGTGATACAGGTCTGCGGGAACCAACGGTTCAACATCAGCTGAAACTAGTACTTGCTCTGATTTAATATTTGTGATTACATAATCAAGAATCCCTCCATAAGAATTAGGTGTAACATTTAGTTGCTTACCGTTACAGAATTGGATAAAGTTGATAATCTGTGATTTCACTTTTGAGCTGCATGAATTGATGTTGAAATCTCCTAATAACAAGAAATTCAAGGTAGAGTACCGACAGTATATATCTTCTAAGCATTCTAATACATCCAGGTAACGACTATCATCATAGCTAGGTGGTAAATATACTACACAGATAATTAATTTGACACCTTTATGAGTTATAATTAAACCCAAGATTTCTTTTTCAGCAGTCAGACTGTCAATATTGTCAATTATTTTAATAGAGAAGCTATCCTTAACTCCTAACATAACTCCGCCCCAGCCAACATTTTCCGGGCGATCTCTTCGATACACTTTATATCCAGCGGGAAATAATTCACTGTTCATTACAGAGGTAGTCAGAAAGGTTTCAGTCACAGCTATCACGTCACAATCCATTGCAGATACGCTATTTAAAAAGATATGAGTTTTACTTCTGAGACCTCTTACATTCTGATAAATAATATTAAGTTTAAGTTTAATATCTCTACTTCTGCGTGTCTTTGCTTTGACGGCGAAAATTCTGACGCCACGGCTTCACACATATGTCTTCAGTCCAGTTTGCAGGCGACAAGACAATATCAGCAGAAGAGAGCGGAACACCCAACTTAAATGAAGCATAGTCCCCACGGGCATTCAGGGACGTCACAGAACAGGTATCATGGCCGCATAAAGTGGCAAGATAGGTTTTCACCTGTTCACTAGTGGTGCCAGTCTTAACATAATACAGATGAAGATAGCGGCGTCGTTCAGCAGCTTCCAAGAGTGTTTGACCCGGAATGATGGTAGCAGTCCCGCGCACAACGTTGGACAGACTTGCAGCGCTGCGCTTCCGCCTCTTTTTGACTTCAATCCAGTCCGACTCATTTGCACTTGCCAAAGCCGCAGCGGAGAGATCTTGTACATCCGAGGCAGGAAGTTGGAGCAAGGCACCGACCGGATCCGGGTGTGATGCAGGAAGAGAAACGTGAGAAGAAGACTGAGAAGAAGACTGCGCCTGAACACTTGCTGACGGGAGATATGCTGAGCACGTGTCTCCTACCACTGTGCCTTTTTTTCCTTGGGTGGGCTTCTCCTTGACTACCTCAACTGGGACTAGATTATTATGTTCAGTTTCACCGTCCGTACATACCACCCGACCACGCACCTCACGCGCAAGCTCCTCTACCTTGAGTTCTAGAGTTGACAATTTCTCGCTCAATGCGGAGAGTTCCTTGCGGACTGGAATTGCAAAGTTCTCAGTAATAACGGTCTTAATAATTTCCATAAGGCGCTCTCCCGTGAACCGTGAGAACTCGTCGCGTATGATAGTACGAATATTATCCATATACTGAGTGTCATCAAATACTTCGACCATGCTAGAGCCGGGTTCGGGTTCTGTCTGTGTATATCTAAGTTTTTCATATACGAGTATATAGTCTATGGGATGTACTACGCCATTATGGATCTGTCTTATCCTTACTAGCAATTGGGAATGAAACTGTTCGACCGCTCCATCGGTTGGTAAGCAGTTGATTACATTTTTACTTATGAATGCACAATCACAAAAAACGTTGTCGACGCAAGTTGGGCTGGTAAGTGTAAATCTTGTCGGCTCAAGAAATACATGACATAAATTAAATGATTTGAATAAAGTATAAATCGTTGTTTCATTGTTTGACCGTATACTATCAGAACTTTCAAATCCATCCCGCTTAAATCAACACCTCCAATTTCAGTTCCCACAGCACAGCATCCACCGATCAGATCGCCCAAGAAGCCTCTCCAGAGGTCAACCACCCTCCAGTAATTTCACTTTAATAATGGTCAGGAGTCATTGTGATAACTTCCGGACTGTGAGAAAAACAAACAGATGGCTGATCATCCGCTGGTGCTAATTCGATATGAATTAAGACGAGTAATAAAAGTTTACTGTGTGGCTGTTGACGCGAAATGGTTGGCTTTTGAGGTTCTAGGAATGTTGTGGATAAGGTAAATTATTGGAAGGTTATTTAATTTTGATGCGGCATTTCCTTTCGACAGCGTTTTGGGGAACTATATCACGGGAAAATTACCCGAGCTTAAACTCCCACTTTCAGAATAGGACCGGAAGTCAGCGCAATTCGTATATCGTATAAGATCGCACAATCGTATGTGTGTGTGGTGTGTGTTCTATGTATTTGTACATTCTTTATACCTTTTATTTACTTTTTTTGTGTTATTTTTATCAAATTCAAGCTGCTAACGCTAGAGTTTATGATATTGTTACAATTCTATGGACTTAACAGTCTGAAATAAATGACTATTATTATTATCATAGTCATTACTTGGTCCACAGTCATTTATCATTAATGCCGTATCCATTCGCGAACTTCTGATGTCACAATGTTGTCACCTCAATCCCGCCCACATACAGCAGCACAGTAGCATTTTGATGACGAAGAATAGAACTTGCACCTTCGTTTAGAAAGACCATACTAAATTAACTAATGAACAATAGTTACTTTTTAAACACAAGGATTACGTGGCAGGCGATGACATAATGAAATCATCTGAATTTGAGATGTCGAAACCTTTTGCAGCATTTAAAAAAGGCAACATGATCATCAAAAAATTTTTTTTCTTACCCAAATTTCTAACCCAAGGGTTAAATGATCACCAAAAGTTGCAGAAAATATCAGGACAAAATACTGCGGTAACTTAGGTGAAGGGTAAAGGGGGTGAGCGAAGTGAAGCCCCCTTTATCCTTCGTATTAGGTTGAGTATGTAAAAACAACAAAAAATACTTAAAACAAAAACTTAAGTACACAAAGCATAAAAAGAAGTTTGGTGATCATTTACCCAAACACAATGTGGTGATCATTTACTAATTCTGGCATTCATCTCGAATTTATTTATATTAAATTTTCGAATTTTTTGGTAATCGTTTAAACACAAGCCTTTAAAAAATATTTGGGCTATTATGGATCCTACAGCAGTCCCAAAAGATTCCAAGTGGCATTGTCTGAAATGCGCTGTCGATTAACTTTTTGACCGCCCCAATCGGCAATGGCCGACATCTGAAAGTCGTGCCACTGGCGCCACGTCGGCTATAGCCGTCACTATTTGTATATTAGAGGAGACCTTATCTTGTTTGAATTAAGTTGCATTTAGCGTAGCATAGCAACGTGTTTTGGCGTGAGAGTGACACATTTTGTATTTGATGTAGGTATGGCGGTCAAAAGGTAACGAATGCAGTTTCGTGAAAAGTTTTGTAGGTCAAGCGTAGACAGTAGGTACTTACTATCGCATATGATGGTGAGTCCGTTTGTGCATCGAGACTGGGCGATGTCATGAGACTTTGTCAAAAAAACACCCGGAACTACTACTAACTTTGACGACCTCTGTGGCGCAGCGGTTGTGGCTCTGCCTACCATGCGAGAGGTCCCGGGTTCGATCCCCGGCTGGGGGTAAAAAGAAAAAACAATCCCCAGGTCTTGGATGTTTATATGTGTGTGATGTCGCTGTTTCTGGTTCCCACGGCACAGGGTATCCTAGTGTGGGGCCAGAAGCAATGTATGTGCCTGTATGTAAATGTTTATGTTTATGTTTACTACGGTGCCTTGACAGTGCCTATCCTAAGATTGCGCGGCCATAGTTTATTGACCGAGCCAACGAAGCGCGAAGCGTCTCCTTTTCAGGATTGGGCAAAATTTATTTCGTATGTCCGGATGTTATCCTCTAAAGGCCACATTTCTCAACGGATTCTGGTGATTTTTTGTGAGCAGGTTCGATTATTAAATAGTTTTTTTATACATTTAGTTTTTGGAAATATTTCCCAAAATGTTGGGGTTTTAAAATTTCAAAAAGCCGCTATAGTTCCAACAGCTTGACTGATTTTAACAAATAAGATGTTGTTGGATTTGTAGAGACCGTGAGAGTAATATGCTATATAATTCTAGCGGAAAGTCAATAGGTTGGGCATAAGACCACAAAAATTAGTTTAAAAAGTTATTAATTAGCACGGCTACTTTCACACTCCATGTACGAAACCAGGTGTATTCATAAGTTTGTATGTGTTATTAAACGAAAGTGTCACCCGCGAGGTCTACAACTCACAGAGCCACTAGTAGTTACCGTACCTTTAAAGGGAAAAGGGGGAAGGAATCCTTATAGGATCAGTTCGTTGTCCGTCCATCTGACATGACCTTTTTTCTCAGGAACGCCTGGAGGTATCAAGTTGAAATTAATATCAATTACACAGGTCTATGGACCCTTTAAGTTGTGAAGAAATAAAAATTACAGGTCAACGCAATCAAAAGATACCTACCTCCATTTATGTCACTGTTCCCGATATCTCCACACAAAAATTATTAAATAAATTGTTTCACGTTCTCCTCCATGAGAAATTGAAGTAGATGCGAGGGCATAAATGGATACCTATTTAATTTGTAATATAGGTACCTAATGTCCTGTAGAAGCTGTATACACGCACTTGTTTCTTATTATTTCTTCAAGTAATTTTCAAAAACAATATATAAGGATGGATTATCATTATCAATCAGAGGATATTACCCGTGCATTTCCAGGCTTTGAGTAGAAAACGAGTAAAGTGACACTTGGATTTCTAGTGTTGGATTTCTAGTGTTTGTCCCTTAGACGAATGTTTGTCCAAATCCTGCAGGTGAGTTTTAGTAGTTAGCAGGCAATGTGGAGAAAACCGTTCAAGAGTAGCACACTTGACTTCCTTACCTGTGCGACGAAATTAGCGCCAAACAGCTCAGTTCCTGTTTAAAACTCCTAAAATACATGTCATATCCGTTTTGAACCTCAGCAACATTGCTCGCGTAAACTTTCAGAAATGGCGGCAATTGTAGCCAGCGTCATTGCGCGCGGACTTAACAGAGTGAGATCTATTATTTATTGCATGGCGTAATATCAAGTCAGCTTAAAAAATATTTAGGTAATGAGTTTGATAGGAACCGTGTTGTACGCTTATTTGGCACGGCCAGCATTAGTAGATAATAAGATGTCGTATTTATGTAGTTGAAGTATATATTTTTATTTTATATTTATACCAAATATAAAATAAAAATATATACTTCAACTACATAAATACGATACCAGTTTATATATATTTTGAAAGTAATTTTCGTACGTATGTACAGACTGTTATTGCGAACAAGGACTTTCCTGTATAATTAACTCTCCTGTCTTGCCTAGGTTTGCTGGAAGAAATCTCTTTTTAGAGATAAGCTCGCCTTTGCTTATTACAATTTTTTAATTGTTATATTATCTATGCAATAAAGAATATGAAAATTATGAGTGTGATTCTTAGTTCAACACTGAGTTTGCATTTAATTGATTTGTTGATTTCCTCCAAAGTGTAATTTCAAAGTAGCAGTCGTTTCTCAAGGAAGTGCAACGCATGAAACGATACCTACGATTCCAGATACGGCAGAAGCATAAAATATTATTTTCGGTCTCTTATTAAATTAATACAATTTAACTACCTAACTGTACCTACCTCAGCTGCCGTGGAGGTAAACGGGACTTAAAATCAATATTTTTTTAAATATTAATAAACTCAATTTAAGACTTCGGGAACTGATGTTACCTACATTCTTATCTTTTCGAAACAATAGATTAGAGGCGCTCGGGAACAACCCACGCCGAATTAGCTTGATACTCTCATGGGAATCAAAACTTTTTGCTGAATTTGCTTGTTACACTCAATGGAATCAAAACTTACTACTTACTTTCCGTTACATCTCGTTGACCTAGAATCATGAAATTTGGCAAGGTCTTATAGGTCAAGTAAAGGAGCAAATCCGAAAACCGTAAAGCTAACCGTTCAAATTAGACTGTAAGGGGTAATAGTAGTAAACTTTTATATCGCATATTTGTTACCGTGAAGTGCAGTTCCTGTGCGTTAGTACTATCCCTTATCCTGTGATTGTACTTACAGTAATACATGATTGTTAACATTAATCACATGCCTTTTGTTTTATTTTTAACCATTAGGCAGTACAATTATTTTACTATTGTTGTTATTAGCTACAAATAGGTACTAAATATCTGACTAGTTGCAATACTTACCTATTTAAAATAGGCTACTATTTAATCGCCATCAAAAATACTGATTTGACAGCAAAAAAGTATCAACAAAAAATGTTTTAAATATTTTATGTATACTTAAGTTTATGTTTTAAGTATTTTTGTTGTTCTTACATGTTCAACCTAATACGAAGGATAAAGGGGCCTTCGCTTCGCTCACCCCCTTTACCCTTCACCGAAGCTGCCGCAGCATTTTGTCCTGCTAATTGCTGTGCAAATCAGTATTTTTTATGTGCAGTTTAATATTTCCATTTAAAAAATAAGTAGCATGTCACATGATTGCGACCGACGCAACGCGGCAGCGACATGTCGACTGCGTTTCATTGCGATGTGATTTAGTAGATAAATAATTAATTATAGTAGTTTTCTCGTGCTCTTATGTATGTAATGTAATGTGATGTACCTACTCTCTTCCAATAAACAGTTGTAGTAATAATCAACCTGGAAACTATTATTTGGATAAAATCTGGCCCCTATAGAAACGTAATAAGTCTATTTTTAATGATTGTCATTGTACTCATATGTCGATCTTTACCTCCAAATATCTCGGTAACGTGACACTTTGGGGTACCATGCAATTGTTTGTTCGTCTATGTGTCCTCTACCCATACATAACACTTTCATCGTGCGCCGCGATTACGAAAAAAAAACAAAATGGTGGTGGGTCGATATGCCAGATCGGTTCTATCCCCTTTGTAGGGGTTTTTATTTACAAAAATATGCTATTCGTGTCCGACTCGCACTACGCCGGGTTTTTTAAAGTTCTTACTCACTTACTGAATTGTGCTTACCCAGCAATACGGAGAAACAAACATTTTACTGAAACTGTTTTCTACGGTCTTCAATCGTTATAATCGTAACGCCTGGCCCACAAATGGTTATCGATGGACAGAATTTTGAACCGGAAACGCCAACGCAATCCCTATTCACAGCACACACATCGCACCAAATACAAACGTTCGAAATATCTTCATACCGTTTTAATTATCACGTTTGTTCCTTATAACAAATGAAGACGCCTGTGTGGGCTGAGAGAGCCCTTCACATCGCCCCAGGGCCCTTAGGCTGACTTGACTATCTTTGTGGTTGCACGAAGCTTTTATTTCAACAGATGTAGGGGAGAATTTTAATTGGGTTTTATCGTGGAATATTGAGGTGTTTTGATGTTTGCTAACAGTCAAATAGGCGCCATAACCAGAACCATTTACTATTACTATTAACCATAGCAGGTAAGTAATGTAACCTAATACTAAGTCATGGAACAATTGCTTTTACCCACGATCGCAGGAAACTCTTGGATCCTACCGCCCTCCACGATCCCGTTGGGTGGTGCTAACGAGCCACAAATCAACACTATTTCCAATTTCTCGAAAGAAAACCTGTGCAAATAGGTACAGTGGTTATTGTAAAATGACATAAGCGAAATTAAATTAATAGCTGTAGGAAGAGGCGGCGCTATTTACCCGGTTCCGATTCAGGCTTCTCCAGAAATAAACTAAAATTAGCAGTGTAGACCTTCCTACTTTCCTCAGTGGATTTGTGGCACCCTGTCCTTACTTTACGCCGTCAATACATCATTAGGTATTTGGAAACATAACAGTAAAATGCTAATTCTGTTGACCTACGGACGCCAGGGCTCGCTCCAACTTAACTAAGCAAACATAATTAAGCTTCCCATAGTCCGGCTCTGATTTAACTTCTTAGAACGCATAAGGTGGTCGCAAATATTAACACCACTGTTATTTGTTCGCCAATTTCGAGTGGGATTCTTTACTGATGCAATAAAACATGCTGCACTGCACCTTATGTGAAACTGAATAAGACTGAGAAAGTCGGCGGGGTAAAATGAAGTGTTAAATTTAATTGCGGATTTCTTCGCCTCTGAAACGTTTGTAAAAGTGCTAATTGAGGGTGTTTGGAATTCTCCTTTTAATATCTGCTTTTATGGAGTGTGAAAGCACACTTGAAACGTTAGCTTGCACGTTTGTTTAGGTCGGAGAACATTTATTGACAGTACATAGTTTACGTACATGTTGCTTGCACTATCTCTACAGGCGAACATGCGTAGGCGTAACAAAAGGTGCAAAAAATGATAATCACCAAAATAACTTAGAGTAAGACTTTATTTCTTATAATAACAATAATCTAATTACTCATCCATTCCGCACCTTCCAAAAGAATTAAAATTTTAGTCAAAAACCAATAAATCAAGAAATAGGCATTCATTTGCCACCAAACTCTCGGGACAGATAGTCACGAGATTTGATTTCTTACGATATCACTGTTCACTATAGCGAGGAATTCTCCAGATACCACTGACGCATACCATAAATACGAAAAAAAAATTCATGCGGTTATGAAAGGTTTAACATAGGTATGTACTGAAATGTGTTTGGCATGCCTTGTATGGGCCTTTCGTCACCTAGTCTTCATTCTATTGTGGTTCTTCGAATCTTTAAAACAGTGTCTTCCTATAGGTACTGTTTTAAAAAAATATGTAAAACTGGCGTGAAAATGTCCTTCAACAGGCATGGTCGTTAGTTAATCATGGTGAATTCAACAATACAAAACCAACTCTTATTTGGGCTTGGTCTCCTGATCCGTCACATATCTAATATAGATTGTGTCCTCTGGCTTGGGAGTTTCAACTTGGGTCTCGTCTAACTGAGAGCAGGCAATGGCGAGCGCTGACCCATCATATGAGAAGCTGAGGGAAGATACAGCAGTGTTGTACCGATGGAACTGGCAGAGGCGCTTCTTGTTGAACCCATCCCAGATGTTGACATAGCCGTCGGAGCCTCCGGTTGCGAATGTGTTGTAGACAGAGTGGAAGCTGATTGCGTTAACTGGGTAGATCTTTTCGAGTCCTGAAAATTAAGTACAAAGAGCATTTCAAAATCTTGCTCCAACATAGAAAGGAATGGTTTTTGACTCATATGACGTTGGTACAGTTCGCGCCAAATTTCTTTGGCTCTGACCGTGCTGTCGCCTCTCTCACCCTCCCTTACCTTAAGAAAGAGAGGTCACTGGTTTCTTTCTTTTCCAAAGAAGCTTAGTGCGGCCTGCACTGTAAAACCGCCAGTGTGGTATATCTTTGTGGGCAAACTTAACAATCAAAAACTTGAAGTCTGACCTCACTTTTCAAGGAGCATGGGTACATAGCTGCAAATCTTCACCGCACATGAGAAAAGACGTGTTCCAGTTAATGCTTTACATAACAGTGCTGCAAAACCCACCTCCATCTTTAATCCTGTGACACTTGAATGCATACTTCTTCTTCTGCACCTCCGGATTACTATCCAGGTACTCAACCGCCACTCTGCCCTCAATGGAGCTCAGCACGTAGCCCTGCTTGTTGGGGAACACCCGGATGCACCTTGTCTGGTACTTGAGAGAGGACTCGCGCCTCTGGTTCACATGGCCCATGTTCCGGACGTCCCAGACAAAGATCTTGCGGCCCGAGGTGCCGACAACAAATTTTTCGCCAACTATGCTCATTGTGTAGACCTGTGTGAGTAATTATGTTGTTTGTAAATAAATATAAATTTTCAAGGGTTTTATTTTTATTGCACAGTGAGAATTATAAAGTCGAAAAAGGATTAGAATAAACATAAACATTTACAAATATACCAGCACATACATTGCTTCTGGCCCCACACTAGGATACCATGTGTTGTGGGCACCAGAAACAGCAATGTCACACACATACAATGTGTCATCGAATAAACTCATAATGAGAAACTAGTTTGTTCAGAATCATGAGCAGTCAATTTCCCTGACTTTAAATATAGGTCATATTTTTGAAGAAAAAAGAGAAGTTCGGGGATCTCTTTGTTTGTTTTGTTTAGTCCATCAATGCAATGGTGCACGATACACCACGGATACACCACGCACGCGTACCAGTCAATTACATTTCGGTACACAAATGTGGAATATTGTGAAAGTAGTGAGAGTACTTGCACAATGTAATGACAGTATCAATCAAGCTGTGTCTGTGTATGATGTACGGATTCATGGTATGAGTGTCATAGCGACTACTATGGTACTTTCACACAAACACAGCCCCTAGGTACAGAACCTACATTTAGAGTGCATTCAACTCGTGAGGGAATTTTATTTTTCTTTATTCACAGCCAGACATCTTACCCGTGACTTCTCTTAGTGGTAGACATAGCCACAACCTCGGCACCACACAGCGAGACAGTATGAAACATAGTCACTAGTTTTCCCATAACAGGTAGCAGAGGCACAGCTGAAGCAATGTTTAGCCAATATTCCATTTTGGGTAACAGGTAATTTAGCTAGGATTATGAACCATCAACTTAAAATTGATCTTACCCTCTCATTCCCTTGATTGTAAGTTCCAACACAGTTAGGTACTCGACTGTCCCACATCTTCACAGTGCCATCCCAACTACCCGTCAGAACGGCATTTACTTCATTTGCAAACTCGACACATCTGATAGCAGCCTTGTGTTCTCCGAGTGTGGTCTCCGCACCGGCGTTCAGGTCATACATCTTGAGGGACTGATCGAGACCGCCGCTGTAGGTGTGTACGGCATCCTGGAAAAAATATGAAAATATGTTTCAGCACTTTACCTGCTCTATACTTTATTTTTAGGTTATTCTGTTATCTGCTTGAAAACTGTGTTGTTAATGTTGTCTGTGTGTCAGTTAGATGATATTTTGGTGCAATAAAGTCAGTAGGAGTTGGTGGAAGGTAATATGTGCTTATTATGGTAGTAAAAGTAAGGTTATATGGGTAAACTTACTCGGAAGCAGACGTCGAGTACTGGCAGTTCATGGTTGTATTTATGTCGTTCAACGTTGGCGGTGACATCGTAAAGTCTTACAGAACTGTCCCATGAGGACACGAGAAGGAACTGATTCGATTTCGGCGCAAATTTTACACTTGAAATAGCGTCTTCTGGTAAACTCTTCAATTTGAATTCAGTGCGGGATTCCGCTACCCGCGTCACTGTCATTGTGGAAGCAATTTTCGTGGGTATTCAGCTGATAAGGTGGAAGGAAGCGCTAATTGTGTGAATGTAAATAAAAATTAAATAGCCGAGCGTCCTATTTTGAGATCCACTTCGCGACTTCGCGTTCGCGTTCGTCTTCGTCGGTTCGAGTTCGAGATTTTTTATGACAGAAGATGCGTTTTGATCTCAAATAAGTTTACTTTCATTTATCAGCTAATCTATTCGAATAAATATAATATTCGTACAAAAATATGTTAACGTAAACACCTGTTGCAAAAAAAAACATTATTTATCTAGTACATACCTAATGAAATAGCGTATTTAAATTGGAGACACTCATATCGAAACGCACAGTGCGACGACACATACGACGCGTTCAAGATTGTTTTGTTTGATTATGTAAATACATTTCGAAATATCAGTAATTTCGTGTGGCCTAACTAGCAAAAAGCCTAATTAGCTAGCAAAGAGCAATGAAGATTCAACAATAAGATTTAATGCGTTTCTCCCTTCTACCTGTGCTACTTCTAATATATTTTTTATTGAACGCAGTTTTAATGACATGTTTGTGATGAGGTGTGAAGTCAGAAATCCCTTCTCGTAAAAATGAATATTTCATTGAAATTGAAAGTTGCATAGTTTGTGATGTTCAATTTGTGCTATTATTTGTCGACAATATAATCCGCCGCGTAATTCACATCGACAACACTCAGATAAAACCGTATAAATGCATATAAAACCGCCGTGTACCTAACTCGATTCCTCCAGGATCGAATGGAGTAATTTCACAAGTAATAACGATGCAAACCAATCTGAAAACTAAAGAAATGTTTATAGTTCGAGCTTTAGAAAAGATATTAGCAGACAAGGACATCAAGAGGTCCTATCACAGCCAGCTAAAGCGATCCTGTGAGGTCGCCTTGGGTAAGTACTGTCCACGACGTATGCCATTGTACCATGAATCTGAACCCACTTACGTATTCCCCTAGAGATAGTAAACTATAATTAATTAAGTTATAAAGCGAGGTCCTATCGAAATAGACCAAAATAGCTCATAAAAAATGATTGTGCGACCTTGAAAGTTGATCTTGTAGAACATGTAAATCCTACTAAGTTTTCTTATCAGTAGTTCTAATCCATATCCATCTCTGTTTGGTTAGTGGCAAATCAGGCAATAAAATCCCTCTGTTATTGATTTTATTGGAAACTTTATCGGCTCAGATAAAACAAATACAATATGGTTGTTGAACAAAACACTTGATAATAATCAGACCAGTTTTCAATTATAAAGTCATTAGGATTTCAATAATGGTGTTTGTCCATATAAATAATTTAAAAATTCAAACAGGAAACTCGAAACATACTGTTTTCATATACCTACTAGGTTTTTCCCCTTTTTCATAATTATACATATTTTACCACTCAAAAATGCCACTGGCAGATGCATAAATTAGGGTTGACACTCACACAAAAGGTGTGAGTCAAAGGTAAAGTGGCAGCATGGTGAGATGTGGTGGTTCAAGCAAGATGGTAGATGTTACCATCTCACTTGCACCACCACGTCTCGCTACGTCGCCGCCTATTGCTTGACTTATGCCTTAGTCAATCAATAGGCTTAGACTTTATATCCTTGATTGCTCTGTTACTCAGAATTTATTCTGATAAAATATGATATTCTCTCGGTCCCTCTCTCATTTGCCATATACCATGGCAACCTTTACCACAATGTCGCATAACATAACTTATTTATCACTGAATCTATTGCTTACCATACAAAGCTACTGCAGACTGGTATGGCTAGAATCTGACATTGCAACAGTTGTAAATATTTAGGCCTACCTACCTGCTGCAGTGTAATTAATATTTATGAAATTTTTTGGCCCAAATTTGGTAATTATTGTTTTAGGTAAATGAAATAAGTATTAAAAGGAGAGGTAAAATACCTTACATAAATCATAAAGGTTTATTCATAAAAAAATGCAAAATCTGTCACTATCACTTTCACTATTGTGTGATAAGTGAATTATAAATTTGTCAGTAATTGTAGTTGGGTCTGTTTTAGGTAGAGGACTCTAATTTTAATTGGCTAGTATTTAATTGCACATCAAAAATACTTATTTTCACAGCAAAAAAGGATCAGCAAAAACACTTTTTATGTTTTAAGTATTTTTGTTGTTCTTACATGTTCAACCTAATACAAGGGATAAAGAGGGCTTCGCTTCGCTCACCCCCTTTACCCTTCACTTAAGCTACCGCAGTATTTTGCCCTGATATTTTCTGTAAAAATCAGTAAATTTGCTGCGCAAATCAGTATTATTGATGTGCAGTTTAATATTTCCCATTATTATTTCTATTTTTTATTTATTATTAGTAACTTAACTCCCTCAAATTTGAATGTAGCGTTATTTCTGGCCACATTACCTTTTCGGGGTTCCGTACCCGAAGGGTGCCAAACGGGACCTATTACTAAACCTCCGCTGTCCATCTGTCCGTCCGTTGGTCTGACACCGGGCTCTATCGGATCAATCAAAATAGGTAGAGAGCTGTGCAGAATGTGCATTTTTGTTGCCGCAACAGCAACAAATAATGAAACATACCGATTTTCAAGAATTTAAAGAAGTACCCATAGGAGAAATTATTAGTATGGCCATTTTCTTAAGTATTTTGTTTTATTTGTTTATTGGTGAAAATGGACTCTGTGGATCTCTGCAGATTTTTAATTGCAGGTACTTATTGTGTTTTGTGCTTAGTTATTTGTCATTATGTGATTAATAATTGCTCATTCGAATTATAATAAATAATATTAGGTTTTTTTTCATATTTGAGTTTATTTCTGTAAATAAGTTACTCAATTTATATCCACTTCCGGTTTCAATGAGCAAAAAATTTCGTTTACCTGAGTACATAGTTTAATACATACATACTACATACACAAAACAATTTTTCAATGTTTCTATGTACGGCCTTGAATAAACCTACCCATAATTTAATAATTTATTATTAAAAATTAAATAGGTATAAGTAGTTTTTCCATGTACAATGGTATGGAACCCTTCATGTGCGGGTCCGACACTCGCACTTGACACGATTTTATATTTGCCCAAATTAATTCTATCAGGTGGACCGTATTTAGCAGAAGTGTTCCAACCCACAAAAAGTAACTTTCGAGAAAATTTACTTTGAAGTTTAAGATTGTTTTGCTTTATGTTTTGGTTCCGAAGTATTAAATGTTAGAGTTTGTATATATTCGGAATTTTGTATATTTTTAGTAAAATGTATTATAATTACGGTTAAAGGTATATATTTCAAGATATTAAGGGAAAATGTGGTTTGGAACGTTTCTGCTAAATGACTGTTTTCATTAACTTGGTTGAAACATTTATTCAGCAAAAACAATACAAGTAAATGAAAAATAAGAAAAAACAAAATGAATAATAAAACTATACATTTTTATTAAAAAACTATATCATTAGTTAAATAAACTGACATGCAGTCAATAAAATATTTATTAAAGTGACAAAATCAGCTCTGAACACAAAAAATAACCATCTCTGCTAGACTTACGCTACTTCCTCTTCTAATTCAAAATCTGGGACACTCCCAAACCCATCGATATCATCTATCACATGATTGTTGCCCTTCAAGGACTCGTAAAAATCTATGCAGTCTCTGGGTCGCTCAGAAATCGCTCAAGCGAAATTAGATGACCTAAGGTCACTTTATGACCTAATACCCATATTAGGTCATAAAGTGACCTTAGTCATCTAATTTCGCTTGAGCGATTTCTTTGCCATCAGGCCACAGAATATCGAAATTATTTTCCGGTATTTCCAAGACTTGTCCTCGAGACTTTTTTGCAATACATAGTTCCTTGTAGTCTTCGGTTGATCGAGATGATCGTTGCACCCCTCACATCCATCCCTAGCCCTTCCCCTTCCGCGATTTGCACTCGCTCAGTCGATATTTCAACTTGGTATTTTCCATGACATTTTCGGCGTTTTCTCCACACGCCTGAAATAAAAATAATTATCGGAATGTAAAATAAAAAAAACGGAAAATTTTTCGTTTGGTGAAACAGTACATAGTATGTATATGTCACCGTAAGACCGTGAAAACCGTTGGTTTATAATCCAACGTTTTTTTCTCGTTAGTTTACAAACTATCGGTAAATTGTAAACTGTACCGTACTGCTTACGATATGACGCGTTGTTTTATAATTAATACATTAAATTGTGAACTGGTTTAAACTTGAATTGCAAACGATGTACCAGGGCAAATACTGCGGTAGCTTAGGTGAAGACTAGAGGTGGCGAGCGCAGCGAAGGTCAAAGTAAAAAACCTTCCTGCGCCTTGGCTCACGGACCTCATCAAATGGTTGATGGCTCAACGGAACCGAGCTAAATATCAGTATAAAAAGGAGCCCACCGAAGATAATTTTGCTGCCTACAAATGCCTCCGGAACCGTTATAACCGCAATAGCTTTGGTATTATAAGCCCTAACGTCGCACTGTGTTTCGTCTAGAACAAGCTAGGTGGACAAAATTATTTTATGACTTTAATGACTGTCTTTATGTTCGTACGTCACTATTATATATATTTCCTTATAAAATAATAACCTTAATGACATTTTTTAAAGAAAAGTAGGTTTAATAGTAATTATAAATATTTAGAGAGAGTGGTAGTAAATAAAAGTAACTTTTTTTGGAAATTCAAGTGTATTATAGTTATCCTTAATAAATACAATGTTTATGAGATATTTTCAAGCATGTAAAACAAGATCTCCACATAAAAACAAATATTTATGTATTTTCTTACGAACATCCCCCTGACTCAACCTATCATAATAATAAAAAATCTCTAACATAATATCTACACATTTAATAAATACAATTATGAAATACTTACGAAATAGACAACTATTACTCATCATCACTGTCACAATCAGAATAATCTGACACCAGGTAATCTACTTCCTCTCGAGATTGGTTACATGATGCCGGCAGAAGAGGTGCTGAATGCGGATTAATCAAAATTATAATTTCGGGTGTCAATTTTTCAAGTTTTTTTCTTGGCAATTCTCTAAGCGAGTTTATTAAAGGATCAGATGTTATCATCAGCATATTTAACAGGTCTGTATTCGTGGCAACACGTGATATTTTTCGTGTGTTATGCTCTCGAAAATTACGACAATCTTTATTGCGGGCTTCTTGCGCTTCTTCTGAAAACTGTCCAATAGGAAGAAGGGATGTTTTAATAACTTGAATACTGTGTACTAGTGACTTATGCACAGTAACAGGCATGTAGTACCACGAATACAGACTTAAATAAAGTTGACGCGTTTGTTTGCAATGTTTTTCAAATTCATTTAGATTTATCTCATATCCAGATGAGAGTGTTCTTAAAAGTATAGCGAAATTCTTTATCAGCTGAACATCCAATCCTGTAATATTCGCACTTAGTTCTGCGTTGGCAAAAAACCTACGAGCTGTATTACCATCATTTGTGTTACCATAACCAGGTTTTGGCTTGTCTACAATCAAACCTGCTTCCTTTTTAAACTTAAGTTTGATTTCGTCTGAGCGCGTTTTCACACTTAACTTATCGTCCTCACTTCTGGCCTGCCATTTTTTTATGTTAAGACGATAACTTACTTAACGACAGACACTCGAAACAGCGAATCCATCCATGTAACGTAGACAAGCCAAATCCAAAATCATCTTGTTCAGTCGAAAAGTCCTTGGATTCATCATTCATCATTGTCGGGGTTGCACCACATATGTAACACTTTTGAGCGGAACGCGTGTTTGTCAATGCATTACACACTTTTCCATCGGTCATTGTCAAAATGAACTTATGAACAACCGAAACTTGAGTCTCGCCTACAGTGCATAATGATGGAAGTAGCTGTGATGCTTCTTCCAACACTTTTGTTTGTTTCTGTTGTGATCAATTCTGTTGTTTCCTTTGCGAAAATAAATTTTATGGGGCGGCAATATAAAGTAGATGATGGTCTTGGATTCTGCCAAACCACAACACCTTGAGGACTAATTAATCGCAAAGGAACAAACATTATAGCAAACAAAAACTCATCAGTGGCTTCAGAGTCCTCAAATTTTTGTTTATAAGTGCTGTGGCCAGAACTGCCATCACAGCCCCACTTACTGATTAATGTGAATGATGAATCACAGGGAAGAACACTTCTAATAACTTCACTTTGTGCCTCAACTAATCTTTCTGTCGTCTTATCAAGATTTGCCTGCAATTTGATCTCGGCACTAGTTTCTGTCACAAGTATGTTCTCTTTAGAAGTATAACAAGATATTTTGGACTTACCTAAGCTATGGTACGATGGAAAAACTTGATGCCCCGCTTTCAGCGACCACTTTCTTGTCTGTTTGTACGAGTGGACAGTGCATTTGGAGTCTACATAGTAAGCTAACGCTTCATTTGTACTTAATTGCCTAGCGTTATTACACAAAACTGCTTTAGGGCCACTTTCGTCCTTTGAACCGTCATCACTTGCACGTTTGATGGCTTGGGCAACACTTCGCTTCCCAGCAGATCTATTAGCAACTTCTGCAGCAATGGTCAACTCATCAGCATTCCAGGTTTGCACTATATCTTCCACACGCCTTTTCTTTGTTTTGAAAGATGATTCTTCGAATGACTTCTGAGGTCTTCCTGGATGGCGGACAGGTGTAGAAGTGCTTGGACTGTTCCGTTCAACCTTGAACTCGAACTTAGTACCCTCCAACCAACTTTTATTCTTCAGTAGAAAGCGGTCCTTTGTCCTGCGTGCCGACTCCCATTTTTCAGACATTTTGGCTGACCAAGAAGCCAATTTTAACTGAAATGCTTTTCTTGAGTCTTCAGTCATATCAGCCAGGCCGAATTTCGCCGAAATGTACTCAAAAAGCCGTGAATTCCGGTTTTCAATATCGTGATTGAGCCATTCTTCGAAAAATTCATTTTTTGAAATTTCAATGGTGTGTTCTGAAAAATGTAAAAAAACGTAAGGGGCAAGTTGGGGCATATAAATATTTAGGTTCATATAAAAGTTGAGGACCTTAGCAACAACACATCCAAAATCTAGCCTGGATATATCTGGATAAAAAAAGTTCCAGTCTTTGAAAGTTTCCAAATAGAAAAAAAATGTAATTTTTTCGCTATGTTTTCAGATGTTATTATTAGAGTCATGACAAATAGAAAGTCAAATACAAATGTTGGAATAGTATCGTCTTACCTTGTACTAAAATATACATGGCACAAATCACTGGTATATTCACTATATTTCTCATAAGATGTTGTCGAACGTGTGGCAAAATTAGATGTGATGGACTGTATGAAAATGTGTTTTAATAAGTACTCACCTTTTTAACCCTGGTGACCCATCATTACGGTATGTGGACATGATTTATACCTGGATATGTTACCTGGGGAGGTCATTAAGTAATTGTCACCGTTATTTCCTAGAAGTTTGTCAACGACTTTTGTCCACCTAGCTTGTTCTAGACGAAACACAGTGCGTCGTTGCCTTTTTAATTGCCTTATTAATGGTGTTAGCTCTCGCAGGTCCAATGAGGAGCTGTTTTTCATTTCTCTTCTTCGAGATAATAGAGACAGCGTGTCGGGCGCCAGTTTTGCCTCCTTAGGTGGTATTACACCCCCTATGTGCTTCAAGGTGATATGCTTTAGGGTAGTACACAATGCGTGGTTTAGTGAGTTCACATCCTGGTTCTCTTCCTTTAGTCCATCGAATGAGTTCTTCAGTTCAAGTTGAAACTCCTTTTGCAGGAATTTGTAACTGTTTGGGTCATATTGTGGGCTAGTTGACGGTAGCAGCTTTGCTCTTTCTTTGGACAAGTTATACCTGAAAGTGAATCTCACTAAGCGGTGATCGCTATTGCTTTTGAAGCATGCTAAATCAGAGACATCTGTTACGTTCGATTTTGGCGAGCTTAGAGTGTGTTTCATTTTTCGTCCTACCGTCCGGGATAGCCCAGGTGTTTTCGCTTTTTATGAATTTTTCTTCATAGCGTAGAAATGATGTTGCTCGAGAAAATTAACTAGGGTTTGCCCTCGTGGATTTCGACTACCTAACCCGAATTGTCCAACCGACGTTTCCTGTTCTGCAGGGGGTCCTATTTTTGCGTTAAAATCACCCATCACTACCGTGAAGTAACATGGGTCCTCACGACACGCTCTCTCTGTTTCCTCGTAAAAAGGTTCTATTTCATCTTCTTTATGATCTGAAGTAGGTGTATAAACTTGTACGACTCTAATAGCATATCTCTTATATAGCGTCAGATTAACATAACATACTCTTGTAGACACACTTGTTATGTTTTGGACTGCTGAGTAGAGTCTTTTGTGGATCAAAAAGCCGACACCGCCATATGTAGAAACATCGTGGCCTTGTGGTATAACAGATGAAGAGATGCCAGGCGCGTAAGGTCTTCATCCTCCCTCCCAGTGGCGGCTTTGGCCCTCAATACTGACTGAGGCGCCGCCGGTAGAAAAATTGGCCAAGTGCGGGTCATGCTCGGACTTAGGGTTGCGTACTATGGTACACACTTATGCGCAAAGGCGAGTATGGCCCATTTTGGAGTAGTTTTTGATATAATACATTAGTTAATACAAAATTACTGTAGCGTATACTAAGTTTATTTATCTACACACGTATCATAAACCCTCTTTACTGCGACCAAAAACCGCACGTTACGATCAGCATAATGTTATACTACTTTTCAAATTTCGAACGCCGCCGTGCAAAGCAATTATCAATGCCACAATGCCGGTCGAACATGCGGTTCCTGAACACATCAAAGAGAGCTTATGATATGTGTGTAGATAAACAAGTGAATGTAACTGTACATAATTAGGCATTAAAGGAGTCCCTCCTAACTTCAGACTCCTATTAGGTCCCAATTTATATGTTGGACTTCTTCCAGTAGTTCGAGAAGCCTTTCGTCGGTACTCAGTGTCCTTGTATTGTATGTAGGGTCATTGTTTCGCAGCCGGATCTCTGCCGGGGATTCTTAGCACCCTCTGCCCCGCCGGAACCTGAACCGCTGCAGGAGCTAAGGATAGCGGGGCTGCCGGGGACTGAAGGCCGTGTTTTATTCATATTGGAGATGGGTTTTGGCCGTAAACACCGGCCAGGCGGCTTGGCGTCTTTAAGTGGATTAGGGATTAGTGGGAAACGATTGTTATAGTCAGGAATATGAGTGTAGTTTTATAGAATACCACTTTCTTGGAAGACTAGGGATGAGTTTGTCGGGAGGCCGAGGTCGCATACCCGTATATCATCAAAGATTTACCGGAGAGGCAAGTCAATATGAATATCCCTGACACCGTGTAAATATCTAAGTAATTTATTATAAATATATAGTCACGCCGTAGTTTAGTTTTAGGTTATGTTGTGCGTAATAGATACATCCCTTATAATGAAACTATCCTTTTCTGCCCGCCCTGGGTTTGCTGAAAGAAATCTCTATATAGAGAAAAGCACGCCTTTGTATACCAACTGTATTTGTAATTGTCCAAGAATGTTTATGTGCAATAAAGTATAAAGAATGTCTGTTTCACAGACTGTTCGGTCTGTCTAAGCTTTTACCAATGTGTGTCCAGTAAAAATGTAACAAATCGGTATGTATGTACAAACATGGACCAACAATACGATAGGACAGACCACCCTGTCTGTACTGGACAGACAATCCTGTATTATTTCTAGAAGTCACTACTATCTCTCACCCGCTAGGCGTACCATGCAATAGACGCTAGGTGCTTAGGCTGATGGCGTAGGTGGGTAGGTAGGCGATGGCCTAGGCTGGTGACGATGATAATCCATCGTAATATCTATGAAAAATCAGAGATCTTGTTTGTTCTTAGGAAATGAACCGCCATTCTTCCTAAATTAAGCGCACCACTACGATATTAATAGAAAGAAAGTACAAAGTCGTGAATCCGATTGAATTTTATTGTTTCGAAATAGTAGCTCTATCTAGCGACAACATTTAAACTAAAAATCGAATTACGCTTCAAAGTATGACGGTTGTCTGCCCTCTCGTATTGTTGGTCCGTAGTACAAATAACATACTGTAGCTATACATAAGCAAGAATATCCATACTAATTTATATAAGTCAAATGTTCGAAAGTTTCGTGAGAGGATTTTAATCCTAAAGAGAAGTTTAATCCTAAAGGAGAATCTTCCATACAAGTCTGGCCCAAGATTTTCAAATTATTTGTACAGAGATCAAACTTTATTTATCTATTTTAGAGCAACTGTGACTAAGGGGTCAAAAAACATATATCCTGGAGAAAAAATAATTATGTGTCAAAAATAAAAATAAAGTTTTAAGAATGTTGATGTATTTAAGTAATAAAAGATAAAAATGATATGTAAGACATAAATAATAATACAGTATAATCATAAGACAGCCATACTAAGTATAAAATAAATAACAAAAAAAATATACCACCTTTTGATTTTTGCGATACTTTTGTTAAGTAAATTATTAGGTCTTACATTATATTATATCTTATTAACTTTGTGCAGGCACTATGCAAACCTAATCTAATAGATTGAATTTTTAAAACTAACAAATTATTATTGTGTACTTTTGGGCCCAAATATTTTTTCCTCCGGGATAGATTTTTTGGCGCCATTGAGAATGTTTACTAATGATAAGTTCGACCGATCGGCATTTATTTAACCTCTTGAATACCACCGGCGTTAGCTAACGCCACTTTTCCGTTATAGGATTTAAATTTTATTACCATGGCATAAGGTTCAAAATCGCGACCCGTCCCAACTACCCTCGGTTGTTGAGAGGTTAATCTACAAATCCTTAAGTAAGCGTCGTAATGACGTCATACTCAGTGTTAGTAGTGAGTGGTCGTCATTCACTGCTTGTAATTATTGTTTCAATGTTGGTAATTCTCTTTTCATATAAAGTGTCTGTGTGAGGAACCAAGGATCTCATTTCGAGAATGAATAGCATACATTTTATTAATTAAAAAAGCTGTCTAAAAAGTCTATTTTGCTCCCTCAAACTGGTTAGAGTCTGGCAAACGAAAGCGTGACCTGAGAAAACGTGGTAGAATTCATAAAACCTCTATGTGGTATCACTAACATAGATCACTACACTCCGTTCAGTTATTCTAAAGATCTTTGCCTCTCTTTCTGCTTTACGGAAGCGTTACAGTTAGAAAGAAAGACAAGAGGTTTAGAATAACGGAATGGAGTATGACTATCTATCACTATGTCGTTTGACGTGCCTTTGACAGCATAATAATGTTGCCATATTAAAACTAATAAAAAAAGTCCAGGTCACGCTTTCGTTTGCCAGACTCTAGTAGGTCATAACTTCAAGAATTTGTGAGGTATCTACGTTAATAATACCTTAAATGAAAGATCATTAATTAAGAATGTTTTGTAAAGATTTGCACATAAAAAGCTTTCACTTATTTTTGTTAAATTAGGTCCGAAAAACTTATTTTATTGATCATTGAAATTTGCCGTGTTCTTCAATGGTCTGTTAAAACCAAGTCTGACGTAGCACAGTAGCATTAGATGCACAAATCAAGATTTATTAGAATGGTTATTAAGTGATTTATTAGAATGAATTGTAAAATAATCCAATTCAATTATTGTTTAGTTTCGCAATGATAATCACTTAACTGTGAAAATCTGAAAATTTTCTTCAAAAACACTAAATCATCAATAAAAATTTAACGGTAAGACTTCGCCGTATGTATGTTTGACTCAAATGGTTCTAAATGGTCTGTACTAGCTTCGGTTTAAGTCTTTGCATCGATCTACCGGACACTCTGTATATTCACTTTGAAATAAATAATTTAATTAAAATAAAACCAATGTTTAAGGGGGGCTCCCATACAACAGACATGTTTTGTTTTGCAATTTTTATAGATAAAGATACGGAACCCTTCGTGCGCGAGTCCGACTCGCACTTGGCCGGTTTTTATTTATCTAGTTCCTTTGTATCAGAATCAAATTTCACTTTGACCTAACTAACATTACCCACATCATTCATGCACTATTATACTATCTGATTTTATATATCTGATTTGAATAAAATTAAGAGTTTTTGTGTCCACTTTAATTCTTAACTTTCTACTAAATTAAATGAACAAGGTAGTTATATCGCATTTCAAATATAAATATAGACATAATTTCGGAAAATCTGCTAGATTTCAGAGTTGGCAACACTGGCAGCTTTGCTTTCTTGTAGGCCTTGTATTTCGATAGTTAGCGATACCAGTTTTGCGATGGGTTGGTGTGATAAACGACAGATTTAGCGATACTAACATTGGACTTTGGTGAAAGTCAGTGAATTGACCTATATTGCCTCGTTATTTGGCAGATAATTGAATATAGTCTTTTTAAGCTTATGTTAATGACCTACTTTAGTAATTGATGCAATGATTCAATTTCCTTTTCAGAGGAAATCAAGGCCGAGCTTAAAGATGGAGGTCAACCGGAAGTTGCAGAAAGCCCAACCTCAGGCACTTTGCCTCTACCAAAGAATGATGCCGCAAACGTCATTACGGCTGAGAAATACTTCTTGCCCTTCGAACTTGCATGTCAGAGCAAGGCATCAAGGATCGTGGTTACAGCTCTTGACTGCTTGCAGAAACTAATTGCTTATGGCCATTTAACTGGCAACATTCCTGATTCCACCACGCCAAGGAAGCTTCTGATTGACAGGATTGTTGAGACAATATGCGGCTGTTTCACAGGCCCACAAACAGATGAAGGGGTCCAATTGCAGATCATCAAAGCCCTTTTAACAGTTATCACCAGTCAACATGTAGAAGTACATGAAGGGACAGTCCTACTGGCCGTCCGAACTTGCTACAATATTTACCTGGCTAGCAAAAACTTAATAAACCAGACAACAGCCCGGGCAACCCTTACGCAAATGCTGAACGTTATTTTTACTAAAATGGAAAATCAGGCATTAGAATTGGATGTTCATCCGGAATCTGTTGAATTGACTCACAAAATGCCGAATGGTAAAGTTGTTGGTGACGAAACACTTCCGGTGACTAATGCCAATGAAAACAGTACAGAAATACCATTACCTGCTGAGGAAAATCTAGATGAGCTTTTGGAGGCAAAAATAATCGCTAAACAGATAGTAGATTCTGTGATAGACAATGCAATCAATATAGCTACAAAACAGAGTGGGGAAGCTGGACCTGAAAACAACGAAAATCCGTTAGAAAACGGTAGAGTCTCGCAAGAGAGCAATGAACCAGCTACGACAGAAGCAACGATAACTAGAATTCCTTCACAAGAAAGTGTAGATGCTGCATCAGAGAATGACAACTCAGTTACAGCAAAATTCACACATATTCTTCAGAAAGATGCCTTTCTTGTATTCAGGGCTCTGTGCAAACTATCGATGAAGCCTTTGCCAGAAGGCACTCCCGATCCAAAATCTCATGAATTAAGGTCAAAAATCCTGTCACTTCACTTGCTTCTGTCTATCCTTCAGAATGCTGGACCAGTCTTCAGAAACAATGAGATGTTTATTACAGCAATCAAGCAATATCTCTGTGTGGCTCTTTCAAAGAATGGAGTCAGTTCTGTGCCAGAAGTCTTTGAACTCTCACTGGCCATTTTCCTTGCTCTTCTTCAGAACTTCAAAGTCCACCTGAAGAAGCAAATTGAAGTCTTCTTCAAAGAAATTTTCATGAACATTTTAGAGACTTCAAGTTCGTCTTTCGAACACAAATGGATGGTCATTCAGGCTTTGACCAGAATTTGCGGCGACGCTCAGAGTGTGGTTGATATTTACGTTAACTATGACTGTGATTTATCTGCGGCGAATCTCTTTCAAAGACTGGTGAATGATGTGTCCAAAATCGCTCAAGGTAGACAAGCTCTTGAGTTGGGCGCAACACCAAATCAAGAAAAGTCTATGAGGATCAGAGGCCTGGAATGTCTTGTCTCAATATTAAAATGCATGGTGGAATGGAGCAAAGAACTATACATAAATCCAAACTTACAGACTACTTTGGGTGAAAGACCAGTGAAGGAAGAGATTGACCACCAAAGCCTTAAGTCACATGGAGGATCAAGCCTCAGCTTGGATTCCAACAGATCAAGCAATATTGGCAACAGGGAAACGCTGGACTCGCCTGAACAGTTCGAAGTGTTGAAACAACAGAAGGAAGTCTGGGAGACTGGTATCGACCTCTTCAATAGAAAGCCTAAAAAAGGAGTCGCGTTCCTGCAAGAGCAAAGTCTGCTAGGGACATTGACGAAAGAAATTGCAGAATGGCTACTGACTGATGAAAGGCTAGATAAGACATTCATAGGAGAATATTTAGGTGAAAATGATGACCACTCCAAGGAGGTCATGTATGCATATGTCGATTCAATGAAGTTTTCTAACATGGATATTGTGGCGGCCCTGCGATACTTCTTAGAAGGGTTCCGACTTCCCGGGGAAGCGCAGAAGATTGACAGGCTGATGGAGAAGTTCGCATCTCGGTACTGCGAATGCAATCCCAGCAACACTCTGTTCACGAGTGCGGATACAGTTTACGTGCTGGCGTTCTCCATCATTATGCTTACGACAGACTTGCATTCACCGCAAGTAAAGAACAAGATGACAAAAGAACAATACATTAAACTAAACAGTGGTATCAGCGATAATAATGACTTACCACGTGAGTATCTGTCGACGATTTACGACGAAATCGCAGGACACGAGATCAAAATGAAGAGCACCTCAAAGCCGGGAAAACATATGATTGCTAACGAAAAGAAACGTAAATTGGTTTGGAATATGGAAATGGAACAAATATCAACAGCTGCGAAAAACCTTATGGAATCAGTTTCCCATGTGCAGACTCCATTCACCACCGCGAAGCATGTTGAGCATGTGCGGCCGATGTTCAAGATGGCCTGGACACCTTTCCTTGCAGCCTTTTCCGTGGGACTGCAAGATTGCGATGACCCGGAAATAGCGTCACTCTGCTTAGACGGCATTCGCTGCGCTATCCGCATCGCCTGCATTTTCCATATGTCTCTCGAAAGAGATGCTTATGTGCAAGCGCTCGCAAGATTCACGCTGCTCACAGCCAACTCGCCTATCACTGAAATGAAGGCGAAAAACATTGACACCATCAAGACCTTGATAACAGTCGCACACACAGATGGAAACTACTTAGGCTCCAGTTGGCTGGATGTAGTTAAATGTATTTCCCAATTGGAATTAGCACAATTGATTGGCACTGGCGTGAGACCTCAGTTCCTCTCTGGGTCTGGAAAACCACCGACCAAACCACAACTTGATTCTCTAAAACTGAGTCTGATGTCTTTAGACCCCAGTGTGAAGGAGCACATTGGAGAAACAAGCTCTCAAAGCGTAGTCGTGGCTGTGGATAGAATATTTACGGGATCGACCAAACTTGATGGTGACGCAATCGTCGACTTCGTCAAAGCCTTATGTCAAGTGTCGCTAGACGAACTAAGTCATCCCACAAATCCCAGAATGTTCTCACTTCAGAAAATCGTCGAGATATCATACTACAACATGGGAAGAATCAGGCTTCAGTGGTCTCGTATATGGCAAGTACTGGGAGACCACTTCAATAAAGTAGGATGCAGTAACAACGAAGACATCGCATTCTTCGCTGTCGATTCTTTAAGACAACTTTCAATGAAATTCATAGAAAAGGGCGAGTTTGCTAACTTCAAGTTCCAAAAAGATTTCTTGAGGCCTTTCGAGCATATCATGAAGAAGAATAATTGTCCCACCATCAGAGACATGGTCGTCAGATGCATCGCCCAGATGGTGAACTCTCAAGCACCTAACATTAGATCGGGCTGGAAGAATATCTTCTCAGTTTTCCACCTGGCGGCCGGCGATCAAGACGAAGCGATCGTAGACTTAGCATTCCAGACGACGGGCAAGATTATATCTGACCTGTATCAAAAACAGTTTCCGGCGATGATCGATTCATTCCAAGATGCAGTTAAGTGTTTATCGGAGTTCGCTTGCAACGCAAAGTTCCCTGACACGTCTATGGAGGCCATCAGACTGGTCAGGTCGTGTGCGACAGCCGTGGGCACGTCGCCGCAGCTGTTCGCAGAACATGCCGGACTGGAAGGCGAACAAGGGACTACCGAGGAAGACCGGGTCTGGCTGAGAGGCTGGTTCCCCCTACTCTTCTCTCTCTCGTGCGTCGTCAGTCGCTGCAAGCTTGACGTACGAACGCGCGGCCTAACCGTCCTATTCGAGATTATAAAAACCCACGGGGACTCATTCCGTCCGCACTGGTGGAGAGATCTGTTCAACATTCTCTTCCGGATCTTCGACATCATGAAGCTACCCGAGCACCAGCTCGAGAAGAACGAGTGGATGACTACGACATGCAATCACGCATTGTACGCCATCGTCGACGTCTTCACGCAATACTTTGACATTCTTGGCTCCCTGCTGCTGGAGCAACTGTATATGCAGCTGCACTGGTGCGTGCAACAAGATAACGAGCAACTAGCGCGCTCGGGCACCAACTGCCTGGAGAATTTAGTCATATCGAACGGCACCAAGTTCACGGACGACACCTGGAGGAACACGTGCCAGATCATGTTCGATATCTTCAACAGCACGCTACCCACCACTCTGTTGACCTGGAAACCTGACGAGAGCGAGGAGGGAGAGACGCCTTACGTGCGCCACGGAATACTGAAGAAGTCACAAGGAGGCGATGAAGCTAAATCCTCCAACCGAGTATTCAATAGCCTCCTAATCAAATGCGTCGTCCAACTCGAGCTGATACAGACGATCGATAACATAGTCTTCTACCCAGCAACATCTCGAAAGGAAGACGCCGAAACTCTTGCTTTAGCCGCAGCGGAGCTGACAGGTGGCCAACCAGGCACAGAACAGGAATGTCAGCGCGAAGAGCAAGGCATGTACCGCTTGCTGAGCTCACCACACCTGCTGCGACTCGTCGAATGCCTGATGTGCAGTCATCGATTCGCGAAGACCTTCAATACGAACAACGCCCAGAGAAACATCCTCTGGAAAGCAAACTTCAAGGGTTCGGTGAAACCGAATATGCTGAAGCAAGAAACACAGTCTCTTGCATGTGTCCTCCGGATATTGTGTAAGATGTACAGCGACGAGGCCCGGCGCGATCACTGGCCGGCGGTGCAGAAGAATTTGATCAGCGTTTGTTGTGAAGCGCTGGAATACTTCGTGAGTGTAACCAACGAGGCACACCGCGACTCGTGGACCTCCATCCTGCTGCTGATCCTCACGAGAATACTGAAGATGCCCGACGAAAGAGTAAGTATTTACACGCCATCAAAACCCAAAAACACTCCTGTCTCATCATGCATGGCCAAGCCTTTGCCCTGTTGATGCCGCCCATTATGTACGACTTAGACCCAATGAGTCATCGATGAATCGGCCTACATGTCGAGTTATTGTGATCCATATTTAATATATATATTTTTTCGCGGGGGATATTTTTGTTAACCTTTTATTATGGGGACATATAGAGATGGACCACGATTTTTAACTTATTTCTTGGTAATAAAAAGTTCAAAACCTATGAACCGGCCCCCGGTCGCTGGCACTGACGAGCGTTTAGTTATCATGTTGTCTGTTTCTATTTCAGTTTGCAGCTCACGTCTGCAGTTACTACCCCTGGCTCTGTGAGATAACCTGCTTCGACCTGAAGCCTGAGCTGCGGTCCGTCCTGCGAAGGGTCTTCATTAGAATTGGACCAGTATTCAACATCACCACAAACAAACAATAACATGCGTCTCACATGCAAAAATCAACATGGCCTTATAGTTTTGTAGGTTGAAGTACGACTGTATGTTAATGTTAAATGATACTATATACTGCTGAATCCTTTAAATTTTAAAATAAGCAAATTTGACAGCAATTAGTACTTCATTAGTATTAAAAGTGATTTATTATAAATAGGGTGTAGATTGTATTGTATATCTAATTTATATAAATTATTTGATTATTGTTTAAAATACATTATTGAAATGATAAAAGAAACATAATTGTTTGTATAAATTTATTGTTTATTCTGTATATTTGAAAGTTTTTAATGTTTGGAGTGCTGAATTCACTTGACAAGAATGTTTTATTTCCTAGTGTAGACTGATCATCTGTGATTCATCATCATAATAACCACAGATTTCCATGTTTATATTTAACTATATCAGTGAGTGAGTGATTTCAGAGCTCACACACATTACATTATTCCTTAAAAATAAATCATTACATTGACTTGAGGTATATTATTTTTATTATTACACAATTTTGAGCCCTTCAATGGACCTCTCCAGGGAATCCAGGTCCCAGATGATCAGTTGCCCATCCAAGCCTGAAGTGCTGAACTTTCTGGCATCTGCTTTAGTACCTTTATAGAGACTGATGCTAGTTATAGCATTTTGGTGAATGGAGTCCAGGTAGTTGTCGGAAGTCTCTATGCGAGCTTGACGGTCCAGAGACTGGAACTTCTTCATGGCTGACAAGCCACCAGACTCCTTTCGCTGAGTATTGTCCAGTTTAGCAACAAAATTCAAATTGTCTCCATCATGGCAATACAGTAATGGAATGCAGCTGTGGCCCGCCACAACCAGGGAGTTATTGGAAATCCAATTGCATCCCAAGAATGGCAGGTATTCAGTCTTCACCTTCACTACAGATTTCCCTTGTGTGGCATCACCAACATTTATCGAGCTGTCATGGCCGACCCAAGCCACCTTGTTGCCATCAGCTGAGAATGACACACTGTGGATCCAGCCACCACCTGAAATTGTGTTTGGAAACTCAGCCAATAGTTGGCCCAGTGGAAGTTTGGATCCCCACACATTAGGTCCAGGCTGGTCTTCAATATCCTTAATATAGGCAGAGAAAACCCTGACTTTGAAGTCAGCAGACCCAGCTACCAGTAAAATGTTGTTAGGATGCCAATCTAAGGAGGTCACAGTGGACCTTATTGGCTTCTTGATATGCTTCGAGACCCACCAGTTATTTTCCTTTTCAAAATAACAGATGGAGATCAGTCTGGCACCAGAGCCTACTGCAAACTTATTCTCCATGGGCGACCATTTGACGCAGGTAGCAGCGCGGTTGATACGTAGCAGGACCAATGTTGTGCTCCATTTCCCATCTTCACCCTGAGTCCAGACATATGCGTTCCTGTCAACGGAGCAAGTCACAATCCGGTTGGTGTTTGGTGCCCAGTCAATGCCCATGACTTTTAGGTCATGCTCAACAAGGTTGTTGGTTTGCTTCCATTCTGCACCATCTTTCTTGTAGATTTGGACCTCATTATTGTTTGGGGAAAAGGCAATTTCTGTAAAAGGGAAACATGTTATTGTTAATTAATAAGCAAAGTAATTTAAGCAAATGGGTAAGTGTTTTGTTATTATGAGGAAATGTTTGAGGATACTTACGTGTTCTATCCTTGTTCCAAGCGTGACAAGTAATCGGTGCGCATGAGTCACCGAAAGTTACAGTTTGAGCCATGTCACCACCTGAAACTAAATAAAGCAAAAGTTTATAGATGCACTCTGCTTATTAATCATCTAAATGAGAACATTCAAACTGTAATATTATTCTTATTTACCTTCAACTCCTGGAGCAAGAAATAGGACACGCCCGGTGTGATAGTGAAGAAGCGGAAATTCGCGGACTCTGGGCAGTCTACGCGAATTCCTTAGGCTGGTGTGTGAAGCAGCAGTCGCGTGAAGTTCTATAAACTGCGTTGCTTTGCTTAAATAACGCTGGAATTGCTAGGAATCAAATCAGCAGCAATAAAAATAAAAAGGAAAATCTGCGAAGATTTGACGTTTTGGCAATTATTTTTTTTTTCTATTTTTTACGGCTCTGGATTCTTGTGCTTTAGCCGGGACGTTTTGGCAATAAATTTAATCAATTATAGACATTGTAGTTTTTTATTGACAACGGTCGTTCATAAAAATTATGAGAATCATTCATTCATTCTGCCGACGCTCTTGCTACTATCCCGAGTATGCCAAAGGTGTAGAAATAGCATAATAGGCTGCGTTCAAAGTCAAGCAAATGTTATGAACAATTGTTGACTGTGTGGTGAGAGACGAGACCCAAAAGGGCTTGTCTAGGGCCGTAAAACTGATTTAAAAATGAATAGAAAAGAAACGCTTATTTGTTCTGTGGAGGAGGGAGGCGAGACAAGTGTAATCTTTAGGGTTCCGTACCCGGAGGGCGTCAAACGGAACCCTATTCATATTACTAAGCCTCCGCTCTACTCTATATATGTGTGTTGTGTGTGAGTAAACCTATATTAAATGTACTCTGTGGAGTAAACCTAATATCGTACCATACTTGCACTTGATTGGTTTTATTCACAGATTAATAATAATATGGTATAATTACACCAAGCAGTGTGACATATGTGGCAGTTTCCTGCCTTTTTGACAGTTTTAGTTCAGTAATTTGAGTCCCTGTAATGCCCGGCCCAGAATTGTCCGGCCCAGGAATGTCCGGCGCCGAAATTGGCGTCCCGAAAGCCCACGATTCCGGGGTCGGGCATTCCTGGGCCAAGCATTCAGTGGCCGTACAAAATAGTGCTCGACAACGGAATGCCCGGCCCCGGAATTGGCGTCCCGAGTACCATAGACAACTGCTACATCAGAATTTAGGGTATGTTCATAGTGTCTCTATCTCAAAAAATCTTTTAATATCATTAAATGTTTTTTTTTTATTTGCATACGCTTCGGTTTTGCTTCTTCTAAGTTCCAACCTAACCTATAACCCAATTGAAATTTAGTCTTTAATTTAACCTACTCTAGCCAAATTTGTATGGTCTTTGGTGGGATCCACACAGCCTTACATACAACTCAGGGTTAGCTAAGTTGTCAGTTGGAAGTTAAAGAGTCTCTTTGTATAGTTGAAAACACTTTACTTTTATAATAATGAAATACACTCTAAAAATAGTCTGTTGTGGCTTAGATTTAGGTGCTACAGCGAATAAGTAAGTAGAACTGCAATATGTTCATAGTTAAAATACAATTATATAGAAATTATAACGTGCTGATAAATTCCGCGTTCGCATTGTACAAGGTTGGCTTGTACAAAATTTGACTCAATCAATTTTACTCAATAATAGAAAAAAAAAGGGAGTATTTACGCATTTTTGCGTGTTACTAGCAGGCTAAACAAGCTTTTTTTAAATTTGGGTTTAATTTAAAAATGGAATACTTAGCGACTGCCATTTTTTTCATTCTTTTGTTTTAATTTTCATTGATTATTTTTTTTCGACCGCTTGTCCGTTTTTAGATGGTTCGTGCATTCCATTTGAAAAGCTTTGAATTACAGTTTTTTAAGGCTTTTGAGTTTTTTCGCATATTGATAATTTACGAGCATCCAAGTATGCCTGATTTAACGCCATCAGAAATTATTAGGGCAGATCAAATGAGGAGAAATGGTCAAACCTACAGATCGATTGCCAGAAGCCTTCGTCGATCGTTATCAACGATTCATCGTAGCATCCAACGATACAGATTGACGAATACTCTAGTGAGAAGAAGAGGACAAGGCCGGAAAAGGTGTACTTCAAGGAGACAAAAGACAAAAAGGTCATACTCGGCCTTCCATTTTCGCGATGCAGTGGTCATTTGGCTGTGTTAACTTTTTATTTGCGAGGTAGTAGCACTTTATCTTTGTGTCCAAGAGTCTACAGTATAATTTTGGGTTCTTTAGACATTACGACATGGTGGTCTGTCACTGTTTTTTTTTTTTTTACTTTTCATTGTGCACGCATCTGCGTCTGTGTACTTTTTAACAGTGGGATCGAAACGCAAACCTCAAACTTTGTACTTAATTATTTTTAAAGTGTTGACAAAAATGTTTGCGTTTCGTTCGGGCTCCATGTCGCGGTCCTTTTTGCGTTTACCTCGCCGTGGCCTAACTTCCAAAACATTTTTCATGTTATGTTCTATTTTATGTTTCTGTGCCTTCACTGTCCGCTGCCCAGTTGTTGATTTATTTTATCCTGTGTGTTGTTTATAACTGAATGAAGTAGGTTTTCTGCTTACTTCAGCAATCGTTGTCTGGCAATGGGTCTAGGTCATCCCGTTAAGTTATTTACTTGTTTTTTTTTGTTGTTTTATTAACATTTACACTATCGTAGTATATATTTTTATACATATATCTATATTATTTACCTATATATAGTATGGATATCCATAACGATAGCTTCTTGTCGTGTGCTTCTAGCGATGAATTTATTAGTGCGGAAAGCGATATTTCCAATGTGGAAGAACCGCTTTCCGTCAAACTTAAGACTGTCTTTGGTGGGTCAGGGAAAAATATGAACATAGTGCACATCAATGCTCAAAGTATTCACACTAGCTACCCCGATCTCATCGAGGCTTTTTCTGAGCAACGTGTGGACGGCATCCTTGTCTCTGAGTCGTTCCTTAAGCCTTCACTCCCTTCATCCATGTACTCTCTTCCAGGCTTCAGGCTATATAGGAACGACAGAACCGGAAAGGCAGACGGAGGTGTCGCTGTTTACCTACGTGCGGAAATTGCTTGTAAGTTGATCAATGTATCCCCTAGCCAGTACTCCGATTCTGCTGAATACCTCTACCTTGAAATTGTTCTTCATCACAATAAGGTGCTGCTTGGTGTCCTCTATAGCCCCTCTCTTCGTGTTGACTACTTCGACACCTTTGAATCCCTTCTTAATGATTTGACCCCAATTTACGACGACACTCTCATTCTTGGGGATTTCAACACCTGTCTCCTCAAAAAGAATTCCCGCTCTGCCAAACTCAGGTCCATAGTTGATTCATTCAATCTCCACATCTTGCCACTTGAGGCCACTCATTTCCAGCCGCATTGTTCACCCTCTCTTCTAGACATCATAATCGTCTCCAACTTGGATAAGGTTGCTTCTCACGGTCAACTTAACTCTCCTTTCTCCTTTCACGATCTCATCTACCTCTCCTATAAGATTAGGTGTCCGAAGAGCAGAACGAAATTCATAGATATTCGAAGCTTCAAAGGCATAGATGTGGAGTCCCTTAGGTCTGATGTCTCACTGGTCGATTGGTCCCCTGTCATCTTGAGCGAGAACGTTGATGACAAAATCCACAACTTTAATGCAATTTTCTTGGGACTTTACGACAAACATGATCCCATTGAGAAAGTCAGGGTAAAACACCTGCCGGCGCCCTGGCTTAACGATGCTATCAAGCGCCTAATGGCCAAGAAAAATCGCGCTAAGTGTAACTACAAAAAGGATCCGACAGATGACAACTTTATCTCCTACAAATGCCTTCGCAATCGATGCAATCGTCTCTGTCGAGACGCCAAGCGCCGCCACATTTTCTTGTGTATCGAAAGGTACACCCCAGCTCAGGTGTGGAAATTCCTCAGGACACTTGGTATTGGCAAATCCCAGGACATGCATTCGGGTGATGTTGATCTGAACGCTCTCAATCAATTCCTCTCTGCTCCACCAGTTGTAATGGACCCTTCTATCAAGGAAGCCACTCTTCAGAGTCTGCGCTCTAGGACCTAGAGCGCAGACTCTGAAGAGTGGCCTAGAGTCTAGGTCATTACCCAACACCACTCCTTTCAACCTGAGCAATGTTGGAAGCGACACGGTTAAGAAAGCAGTTCAAGCAATTAGCTCCAAAGCTGTAGGAGATGATAATATCTGCCAACGAATGATTCTAACTATCCTTGATGATCTGCTTCCAGCCATAACACATATTTTAAATTTCTCCATTTCAAATTGTTCTTTCCCTACTGCTTGGAAACAAGCATTAGTTATCCCTCTCCCTAAAACATCCAATCCCACCTCCTTTAAAGAGTATCGCCCCATTTCTATCCTGCCGATCCTTTCTAAAGTCCTCGAATCCATTGTCCATACTCAGCTCTCCCATTATCTATCCTCTAAAAATCTACTTAATCCTTTTCAGTCTGGCTTTAGAACGGGTCATAGTACTGTTACGGCTTTATTAAAAGTGACCGATGATATTCAGGTCGCCATGGATCAAAGGCAGCTCTCGGATCTGGCTCTGCTGGACTTCGGCAGTGCTTTTAACTGTGTTGACTTCGACATTCTCGTTGAACTTCTCAAATCTCTTAACGTCTCCTCCCTCTCTGCCAGCTGGTTTGACTCTTACTTAAGTAACCGAAAACAGCGTATCAAGTCGGAGAAGGCTTGTACGGAGTGGTGTGACCTCTCCTCCGGTGTCCTCCAAGGTGGCATTCTCTCTCCTCTTCTGTTCTCAATATTTATCAATTCCATATCCGATGTCCTTTCTTCTTCCTATCATCTCTACGCGGATAACCTTCGTCGGCGGGCATCGTTATTTGGGTTGCTGGTTAATCCGAATAAGTCCCAGGCCATGATTATAGGTACCAGACACTCTTTAAACACGTTGCAGCAATTGTCTGTCCCTTCTGTAACTTATAACGGTACTGTAATCATTTATAGCGATAAAGCTAAAAACCTGGGTGTCATCTTTGATAATCAATTGTCCTGGTCAATGCATGTTAATGAGATCAGCAGGCGAGTTTACGCAACTTTTCATTACCTCAGGAGACTTCAGAACTTTCTTCCTCGCCAGACCAAAATAACTCTCGCTGAGTCCCTTCTTCTCCCCCTCATTGATTATGCTGATGTTTGCTGGGTTAGCGCAAATGAAGAACAACTGAACAAACTCGAACGACTTTAAAATCTCGGGATTCGGTTCATCTTCGGACTGCGCAAGTATGACCACGTATCTCAGCATCGCAGGGAGCTGAAGTGGCTACCGATTCGGCTTCGACGGGACTCTCATATCCTGTGTTTCCTTTATAATATTTTGTGGAACCCTCGTTACCCTAACTTCCTACGTGATCGCTTCGAATTTCTTTCTTCAAGCAGGCCTCGGAGAACTCATATGGCGTCTACGCTCAAAGCTCCAGATCGCTCCACTGCTGCCTACGAGCACGGGTTCAGAATCCGAGCCGTACGACTGTGGAATGAGCATCCTTGCACTATCAGGGACAGTCGATCTCTAAATATATTCAAAAACCGGCTAAAGAAGCACTATCTCTCCCTTTCCAGTTAGATTTGTATGTATTCGTTTATTATACGGTTTATTAATATTTTTACGTTGTATTTAAGTAATTGTGTATGCAGTCTATTTTTAGCAATTAGGGTTATCAGTATAATATTGTTTGTAGTATATATTAGTCGTAGTATTTATAGAGTTTTATTGTACGCGCAGGTCTTCCCCCGCTCAACCATCACCTCTCCTACCATCTTGGTTTGCTGGAAGAAATCTCTTTTGAGAGATAAGCTCGCCTTTGTACATGTTTTTTCTATTATAAGTTATCTGTATGACTGTTTTGTGTAGTACAATAAAGAAATTACAAAATTACAAATTACAAAGACAAAATTTATTTATTTCTCATAGCACAACTTATCGTATACTATGTGGGTAAACTAACAAACAGTAACAGTTAACATTACTACAGTATAAAGTACACTAGATTTTCAGTATAGTTTACTAATATGTACATACGATACAAATGTACTTGAGCATAGCTTTAACAAAAATAGTGGTTAATAGCAGACCCCACACTAAGTCAGACTTGTCCTGGGGGTCTAGACTAAGGTTACCAACATGATTTTATATAAATGGGAGTAGACAGTTTGCTCATTTCATTTGCACGTTATTTAAGGCAGTAAACACAATAATGTGTTACTTTAAAACACTATTACAAGTTTGAAATTATTTTGAACACGTTTATTTAAAATGTTTAAATGTAAATAAGAAGAAAATAAATACATATTATATCAATAATAAAATTTATATATAAAAAAAGTAAATCATAATATTAATATCAATATATACCGTTATATCGTCATTTAATTATTGTTGTACCTTTAGGACAGCTTCGGTGGAGTCATAGGCCAGGGTAAGCAGCCAATTGGTGATTTTGTTTTTACCACCCAACTAGTGCAGTTTCTAAGGTCACAGTTCTTACTGACTTGCTTGTAGATGTAAGGGAAAGCAAAAGAGTTAAATCTTTGCGCAAAGGCCGTTTTAACAAGAGCAGTTTTAACGTTTAGACAATAACGTCGTCCAGTCTGGTTCTGAGCACAAGATTTAAGCTCCACTTTGTGATGCAGGAGAGCTACTCGCAAAAAATACATTTGCCTTACCGATAAGACCTTCGCTTCCTTGTAGGTTTCGTAAGTTGGGTGCCGGAATGGTTTTTTAAGAATGACCTTGAGAATTGACCTTTGAGCCCTTTCAAGTGGAAGTAGGGTGGTCTTCGCAGCGCTGCCCCATACCGCAATACAATAAGATAAAACTGATTGGCAAAGTGACAGATAAACGAGCCTCAGGATAATCTTATCAGCACTGTTCCGCAGAAGCTTCATGATACCAACAAGCCGCCTTACACGCCCAGCCACACAGTGCACATGCTGTTTTAAGTTTAGATTCTCATCTATGACAACACCGAGGTATTTCACAGATTGAACACGTGCTATACTCGTGCACGAGCAGGTAACTGAGGAGTTTTTAGATAAGCCCAAGTCTTTACATGTGTGAACCCTGATGTTATGAGACGAAAGAGGCTGAGAAGCAGCCGTTTTGTGAAAGTAAACATATTTTGTTTTTTGAACGTTAAGAGTAAGCAGATTTTTTTGAAGCCAGTTTGCTACAGATACTAGTCCAATCTCTGTTTGAGATAATACATTATTCCAAGAGTCTCCCCTAAACAGCAAGGAGGTGTCATCTGCGTAACATATCACCTCAACCCTCTCACCAGCTAAGTCCAGTTGCGATAAGCCGTTGATGTACATTATGGACAGCGTGGGTCCGAGGATGCTGCCCTGAGGCATACCAAAAGTGACATTTTCAAGATCACTGGTGAGGTCTTCGAGCTTAACACATTGTTTTCTATCTGTCAGATAACTTTGGAACCAATCGAGGGCAGTGCCACGGATACCATAAGACTCGAGTTTTCTTAGAAGAATTTTAATGGAGACCGTGTCGAACGCTTTCGCCAGATCAAGGAAGACGCCCACACAAGCCCGACCCGAATTTAGAGCAGCTGAAACTTCAGACAGTAGTAAGGTAACAGCGTCTTCAGTGGAATTGCCTGGTCGGAAGCCAAACTGTCGTGAGGACAGAAGATTATGAGTTTCCAAGAAATCCACTAGACGTTTGTGAACAATTTTTTCCAATATTTTGGAGAATACTGCCAGTAAAGATATTGGACGATAATTTGATGGAATATCTTTAGCACCACTTTTATGTATTGGAACAACAATGGCTGCCTTCCAAAGACTAGGAAAAGTTCCAGTAGCAATGCTTAGATTACAGATGTGTGTGAGTGGTTTCAAAATTAGATTACAGATGTTTTTAATCAGTGGATTTCTCAAACCATCTAGTCCTGGAGCACTGTTGTTTTTTAGTTTACATATTAGTGATTGGATTTCAGGTTCATCAGTTGGTAGCATGAAGAAGGAATTAGGGTTTTTATTAACCTTTTGACACGAATCACTGCTTAGGTCCTTTTCAGATTTATTCATGCAGTTAAGGGTTTGTTCAGCTAAATTTTTACCGACCTCGGAGAAGTATTTATTGCAGGCATTTAAAGATTCGTGCGGTGTCTTTTCAATTGTTAGTAGTTTCGATGAAGCTTTAGATTTCCCTCTTAAGTCACATATAGATTTAATAACATCCCATGGTTTTTTGTGTTATCTTTGTTTTCTTCTAGCTCTTTTTCTTAATACTGATTTTTGAGTCGTTTAAGCAAATCGTTGCAAAAGTTTCGATATCTTTTGTAAGATAGCTGCAGAATCATATTATAAGGTTGCTTACGAGCATGACTGCAATATATCGCGGTTTCGGGTACAACGTATAAGCCCCGGAGTCATCCAGGGCTTAAGGTTAAACTTTGAACGACTTATTGTGGTTAATCTTGTGTTGTTTTCAACAATTTTGTCTAAAATACCCATAAAAGAATTAGCAGCTTCCGATGAAATAGTTTTTTTCGTAATATTGGACCAGTCGTAGTCAGTTAGATGTTTCGCTACTGTGTGATAATCCGTTTTTAAAACAGTTCTTTTACGCATCGTATTTGATTCTAAAGGAAAACCTGTCATCACTAAGTCATGGTCTGTTAAAGAGAATTTACAGACGATTCCGACCGCGTTAATATTTGAGCAAACAAAAATGTGGTCTAACCAAGATTTTAGTCTAGTAGGTTTCGTGATGCAGGGTTTAAGACCCATTTCTGCTGTTAAACAAAGGTAGTCATTTGACTGTTCCAATCTCTGCTGTACTGGTTTGTCAGAGAGAATGTTTATGTTAATATCTCCTGCTATAATAACCTTTGTTTTTGGATTACGTAGTTTGATAATGGATTTAAGGGAGGTCAAATAGTTATCAGTGTTTTTAAAAGAGGGGGAGCGATATATTGCAAAGATAGTATGGTGTTTAGGGAATTCAATAGCCAGGCATTCTGCGTCGGATATATTTGGCTCGCTGACATTTACATCCCAATTGTCTTTTATATACACAATGACACCACCGGCCTCATTGTTTACCATTTTCGTAAAATAGTGGGTGTATCCGTCAATGCACCTCACCACCGTGGATTCCCTTATGTGGCATTCAGTTAGAATAATGACGTCAAATTCAACATTTAGTCTACCAAGCACAATCAAAAAATTGTCGGAATTCTTTGAAATGCTTCTTAGATTGAAATTGAGGATTTTAACATTATGATCTTTATCAAAAATGCCTTTGCATTTTTCAGGAAAATCCAAGACATGACAAGGAACAGAAAGAGTATCATCAATATCCTTGCCTAGTTCTATGATAAAAAATATTTTTTTCTAGTATGTTTTGTGTTCCAGAATGAGTTTTCCTTAGTCATGTCGTAGAGAGGAAATTGTGGGGATTTTAGCTGAGGTAATGATGCACGATATATGGTATAAGATAAATATAGAATACGAGTACAGTTGGAATATAATATGAAATATATACGAACATTATATTTAAGGATATATACGTACAGACAACAAATAATGCTACTTATAGATATAAAACTACGCAAAATTATAATACGAGATAGAACATGACCTACATGCACACACCTATTATTAATTTGGGAGATATTCACAAAATGCGCCGCGTACGTGAAATGGAAAAATGGAAATTGACTAAGCCAAAGTAGAATCCTCAGCGGCACGAGAAGCCAAATCAGGAACAAGTTTGCTGTAGAGTTCGTTTGTTGATCGGATGTGAATCGCTTGACTTCCGTCTCTTTTCCGAACATAAATGAGTCCTTTGCTAGTCCAACAGTGTTTATAACCTGTCTGCTGACTACGCTTACGTGCCTCACGAAATAACAAGCGGTTGTCACGCGTTAGACGTTCATTAAAGTATATCTTGGTAGGCAGGGCGTTGATTTCAATATCTTTAGTAGTTAAATTTCTTCTCACTTTTGACGCTTTCATGATTTCATTTCGTTTAGTATGCGCTAGAGGGCGCTGCAACTTAAACATCATACAAAATGTACCTCCGTGAAAAAAATTAAATAAAAAATAATAACAAGACGAATATATAGTAAACATTTGTGTAATAGTGTAAACCAAGTGATATGCTATACATATACTATAAAAATATGATAATAAATGTGATATAAATGTGAAAATTTACACTTTAAATCAACGTTATAGACAGTGCAGCAGTGAACAAAACCAAGGTGTCAAACAAGCTAAAATCATTCAAATATAATTACCAATATGTAAATTAAACTCAAACAAACATAAAACTCAGTGAATAAACACGCAAAATCTGGACACAAGTGATAAATCGCGTCAGTGCAAAGCACAGAGCAATATAAGTAGTAATATGAAATAGAGTGCCCTCTCCCGGGACTTTTATGCATGACAAGGTTGAAGCGCCATCTCGTTTTTAAAGTAAAAACGATTTTATATATCCATACGTATAGATAGGTATGTATCCATATCTCGTTACCTACCTAGGTATTTTCCAGTACTACGCGACCATTACAATTAGGCGCACCTTGCAGTACGTATAGTACTGCAAGGTGCGCCTAATTGTAATGGTCGCGTAGTATAGTTATTTTGTGTTATTTTGTTGCACAATTAACATAATAATCACATTGTTGCAACCAAAAACAACACAAGCAAGAAGTGGAAGCCATCTTGTGTGTGACTTGTGATTATTTTCAAGTGTCAGGATATTGTTGCCAGCAAAAATAATAAAGTGTATTTTGGGGTTACCATATGAAAAAATATATACTGCCTTTTGCCCAAACCACGATTTTAAACCACCTCGGCCCCCCTGGAAATATTTATTGTTCATAATTATATGTAAATAAATATATCCGCGCTTCTTTACAACACCACAATCTTAAAATAATTATTTAAATTTCTGTACAGAGGCATCTGTTGACTAGAGATAGAAACTGGCTTTTACTTTAACTAACAGATGGCGCCTCTTTCTTTTTATATTTCCCTTTCTGAAGGACTGTCCCCCCTCTGGTGCAAAGTCCATTAACGACATAGCACACTCATCTGCACCGCAATACTTACATACCAATTTTTCATCAAGTGTTATTCATTACTTGATAGCCGAAACGGTTAAGGAGGCTGTCTTTGCAACACAGTAATTTTTTATTTTTTTATTTTTTGGTGAACGTGCACAATACGCATAGGAAGGAAAATTATACCAAGTGCAATCGTCTTGTCATTATATGGAATAAAAAGAAAGTAACAATAATAACCTTAAATAAACACCGAAAACTAATCACCAACGCCATTTAGTGACAAAGACCATAACGACATCTAGCAGAAAATTGAAGAACAACGTGTGCCTTAAGATCTACATAGTTAACAACCTTTCACAAACACTCAACAGAGGGCGCTACAGTCGTTGTGCTGTTTTGAGGCCTAGTTAGAGATTATAGAGATGAACCACAACTACATGAACCTCGAACGAACTAAAAACTCAAAAATGGCTATATGTGCAAGCTGCAATCAAGAAATAGGCAACAACCAACTAATGAAATGCCATATCTGCAAAAGAGAATACTACTTTACCTGTGCTAATGTTAGTGAAAAAATATATTACCTTTCTTTCCACCCTGTCAACCAACAACCAAGAGAATGGAAATGTCCAAGTTGTACCTGCAAACAACCCAGGAATAACAACGACAATACACCCATTAGACACACCTATACACCGATTCCTGAAAAACAGTTAGATGACGCGAATGCAAATATTACTCAGCGCTAGGGATTAGAACCGGGAAATCCCGGGAACGAAAATCCCGGGAATTCCCGGTTTTGGTATGTTTTTTAAATCCCGGGATTCTGCAAGCGATTTCCGGTTTTTTCGGGAAAAAAGTATTTAAGTCACAATATCATTATTTCATTTTAGCAGCAGCATTCAGTTATTGTCCAAGCGGCCATTTTGAAATACGAAATGCAGCCGCTCGCTGACTAACAGGCAGGTAGTTTTTTACCTGCTTCTTAGTCGCTATGCAGAGTTCAATGTGTGTGGTGGTTTGACAAATTTGCGCCCTGGAACGAAGCCGAACTTGAGAATGGTAAGTTTTTAAATATCATATTTTAACTTTTGTATGTACCTGCCTTTATTTGTTTATTTTAATTGAGCGCCAACAGTATCACTTAGTAAAATGGAGTAACTATTCGCTTGAACTGAATTGAAATACTTAGGTACCTAGTAAGAAAGAAGATGGCTAAATGACTGCCCTACCAATGAACAAAGACTTCTCACAAGCCAATAGCATTTAAATATTAATTTATAAATTACTGCATCTTTAGTTAGTTTGTAGAACTTGTAGGCAATCATTAAATAATTAATAGTTGTTAGTTTATTTTCTATGATTCTGTAACCTTTTTCGTCGCTACAAATAAGCACCATTTTGCAATAACATACAACATCCGCCATCTAGCGAGACTATTCATTATTTCCTACAAGTGCTACAAAGTAACTAAAGATGCAGTAATCAATGAATGAATATTTTAATTCTTTTGGCTATTGAGAAGTCTTTGTACAAGTCTGGGGCAGTTACACTTACAATTAGACAACTCCTTTGCTTGTGTAGGCTGCCCAATTAAATAATCCTAAAATTACGCTTTTAGATAATTTAATTACAATCAAAAAGCAATTATCATACAAATTCAGACTGAATTATATTAAAATGCTAATAATTACGAAATTTTTAAAAAAAAACATTAGTTGTTTGCAATTAAATTTTCTATCGATGGACAATGGACATTATGATTTAAGGTGTACACGAAAAAGTGAAATTATAAATTATGCAATTACACCAGTATCCCAGGCACCGTACAAAAATGTTCCAACCTTTCTAGATTTACTTGATTACCCTTGCTATATTAAAGGTATAAATTACATACGCAAAAATACCAATCACTATATTGTCAGTTTTGTCAAGTACACCAAAACTCGGTAATCACATGTGTGGAAAAATACCTGGCTTAGGACTTCTTAGAAAAGAAACAATAGTACTTCAACACGGCCTTTGTGGCCGCGCGGTCCAAGTGGTGAGTCACAAGCCAGGTGTTATGGGTTAAAATCCCAGCCGATAAAACGAGAATAACATGTTTATCTGTATGTCATGTCTGCTTCAGGAAGAGACTGCATGATATGACGTTATGCCCGATGAGTGTAAGTGAGTGCGGCATAGAAGATGAAGATATGCATCATACTCTTTGGGAATGTCCACTATACGACGACGAACGGAAGAAAATGTTAGACGGAATCACTCGAGCGGATGAAGGACCAGTCTACTACGAGGACCTCGCCTCGTCAAAGGCGAACTTCCAACGGCTACACCAGTTTGCGCACGCGTGGCATAAAAAGAGATGTGGCTGGGAATTTGGTTGAAACTTTAAATGACGTGCGGAATCGGCACCGAGCTCACACCGTTTGTGTGTGTCACATCACCAGAAGGGTGCGACGCTGCTATCTTTTCCCCCGCGCCCCTGAATGGGGAGAGGCGGGTAGAGGACAGGCGGAGGGCACAGAAGGCCGGTCCAGCCATGTGGGGGACGCACAGAAATAGCTGCGGGTTACAAGAGCTCCATGCAAATCTAACTCGTTGGCTTACTCCCCCGCGTTTGCCTCATTATGACATGAAATCGGAATGAGGTTGGGTGGAGGTGGGATATGTCATGTCTGGTGTGGCTGTTTCTGATCTAATTTGGGGACTAGATGCACATATGTGCCTCTATAATAGTTTCAAATGCTATTCCAGCCAGTTTTAGCGTGATCGTATTTAAAATAGTTTTAGATTATAATTTAAAATATATTTGTTACAGGCAATGAATTTTGAAGAAGTACTCAAAAAGGCAGGCGATAAATCATCTGTATGGCATCATTTTCTACGGGCTCAAGATAAAACTTATGCGAAATGTAAAATCTGTGATAAAGTGTTAAAGTGCACTGGAGGCTCTACAAGTGGACTGCAAAGACATCTAAAAACCATCAATTCGGTATAGCTGAACATAGTGCTAGCGGAAGTGGCGAGTTTCCCACAACAAGCACTGAAGGCAATGAAGACAGTGAAAATCCAAAGAAAAAGCAAAAGCTGACGGACTATTTTAAACCTGAAAACAGGAATCCATCTATGGAGGTGATGGTTTCCCGTATGGCCTGTATGCATGGATACGCATTCAGAAAATTCACAGAAGACGAAGATTTGAGATTCCTCTTTGAAAAAGCAGGCCACAAATTACCGAAAGCTGATGACACAATCCGCAGTATTATCATAAAGGAAGCTGATAAAAGAAAACAAGAATTGATCAACGAAATTCAGCAACTCTTAAAATGTGGTCACAAATTTTCCATATCTTTTGACGAGTGGACGTCAATCCGAAATCGGCGTTATTTGAGTTTAAATTTACACTCACAGCGCTTGTCCGGCGGCAACAGTTTCAAAAGCTTGGGGCTCATCCGGATTTATAGATCCCTTCCTGCAAAAAAATGCGTCGAGGAAATAGAACGCCGATTGAACGAGTTTGGGGTCTCTCTTGAAAAAGACATCGTTGCTGAGACAACCGATGGTTGCAGCATGATGACGAAATTTGGCAAATTTCTGAAATCATACCACCAAACATGCGTGGCACATGCTCTCCAGCTTGCAATTGTGGACGTTTTCTGCAAGAAGAGTACCACAATTGATGAAGAAGTAGAAGTTCCAACCACTGCAGCAGAATTAGAAGATGATGACGACATACCCTTGTCAGAAATAGCTAGAAGACCAGCACATCAAGCAAACAGAGAATACATAATTTCTGACAACGACTCTGATGACGATGCAGACGGTGCCGCTTTTTCGGCCAGACAGAACAAGTCCAGACGTGTCAAACCGACAGTTTAACTACTGTTCGATTCCAAATCGATATTCGATCGATGGTTTCGGAACGGCCATTTTGAATTTGACGTTGCTGCCAACCTTGCAGTTTTTGACAACTGACAGACCGAAAGCCCTCGCAATGTAACGCGTATTGATTAGGGTATTGAAATTAAATCGCAAGCCATCTGGAATGTATTCGGGTTCCCCTCAGGATTGTCTATATAGCTGAGTGTGTTGTGGTTCCCCGAACCAGATAAAGTTCGCATTTACGTGGCCGATTGGTTTTTCCCACGTAACATAACCTGTGTTGGAACACTGTGCTCGTCGAAGCTGGCCTGCCAGTCATACCTGGTTGGCTGAAGAACCTGTCTACCAAGAAGAGCCTAGGGTGCACCCGGGCCTTGCAGAGAGACAGGAGTTTGACGGGAACGAAGCACAGACCAGGTTAGATCGACTCCATAATTACTAGCTCGGTGAATCGCCGACGTTCACACTTCTTGGCATCTGATCGCTACGCTACCTCGTAGCTGATGGGCCCCTGCGAGGTCATTGGGTGCCGAGAAGCCTGAACATTTTGGTAGCAAGAGCGTGGTTTCCTGAGATTTGCAGCCGTCAAGGGCTCCAGGAACCCACGATTTGGGACTATCAATCTGTAGGTATAGGCGGTTATTAGCTAACTTGGTGTTGTTCCTGTATCCACATAGATTGGTAGTATTGTAAGCTATAAGTCTATTGCTGGTAGTAGACAGACAGATATTACAGTTTTCCCTAAATGACCAGTTGTACTGAGATGTGACTCAGAATAGTAGGTACTCAACTTAGGTACATTGTAGGTGAATTGAAATTTGCATTGAAGTACCAGTTAGTCAATCTATTAGTGGTCTAGTAATGCTAATGAATGTTTGGTTAACATAGGTAGTTACATCTATTGATACATTGTTTTCAGTTTATAGCAATTTATAACTTGAACTAATATTGACTATCTGTGTGTGTTATAATGATAAAGGGAAACTAAATTGTATTTACAGAATTTATATAGATATAAAACTCGGTTCCTATTGTTTAAGGAAAACAGCATTGTTTAAGTTGTGGTTTAGGGTTCCCTCGTTTGGGTTATAGACTGGAGGGTCCAATAAAATTGAGTTACTGCAAATTGTGAGTAAGTATCGTTCCGATCATGTCGTTATCTGAAATCCAGAAGGGTGTTTCTAAGGAACTCAGATGGTTTTCCTCCGCACACGGTCTGATAGACCGTTTAGATAGGCATGATGTGGTATTGGAGCGGTCTATGGACGTTAAGGAACGTTACAACAGGGTGCTCGAATTGTCCGCGCAGGCGGAATCAGTTGATGGTTGCGCACCTGACAGGCTGTCACGGTTGCTAGGGGATGTCGACCAATGTATGGAGATGGCAGCTGCTATCACGCAGAAGGCTGCGGACATACGTAGACAGCGCGAGTCCAGCCATGGTGGTGACATTGAAGCACCTCTGCCGGTTCAGGGTTCAGGGTCCAGGTTACCGGCCATAACTATGCCTACTTTTGACGGAGTGTCCGGTGAATGGATGAGCTTCATCAATCTGTTCGACAGTTTGTTGCACATGCGATCGGACATTACCAAGTCTGTCAAGATGGCTCAGCTGGTGGCAGCATTGAGGGGTGAGCCTAGGGAGCTGGTCGCTCATTTGACAGTTACGGAGGGTAACTATGAAACGGCCAGACAATTGTTGGTCAGACGTTACCATAACAAACGGAGGTTGGCCGATGCCCAACTGAACCGTTTGTTTAGTATCCCGGTTGTGAACAAGGTCGGGGCCATACAGACGGAGGTTTTGAACCCGTTGTTGTCCGTCACCAAGGCCCTAGAGAATCTTGGACTTCCGGTTGGTGAATGGTCGTACCTACTGCTGTACATTGTACTTTCCCGCCTACCCGCTGACGTGCAGACTCGTTTCGAACAGTCTCACGGGAGGTCGGCCGAGGACCTGCCTGCCTTCTCCGACTTGGTCGGATTCTTGGAAGAGGAGGCTCGACGGGCAGAGAATTTGGGGTTGACGGTCACCCATCCTTCGGAGCCACAGAGAGCTGCCGGGAGCGCTGTGATTAGGGGCCCTCCGACGAGGAAGGACCGCACCAACCGGCAGTCGTATGGGACTGTGAGTGCATTGACCCCACATAGTGAGACCTGCCCATGTTGTAGGCAGATTGGCCATGCTGTGGCCAATTGCAATAAGTTCGGGGAACTTAGGGTTGAGGGACGGCGCCGGATGGCCAAGCAGCGGAGCTGGTGTTTCCTGTGCCTCGGGCCACACATGGCTAGGGACTGCACGCGCACAAAATTGTGCGGATATTGTGGTGGGGCCCACAACAATCTGTTGTGCATGAACCGGTCCGGCCAACAGCCACCACAGGGCCGTACCCAGGGTGACACGGCATGGGGCCCTGAGAATTCGTTTGCGACTCGGAGCGCAACTCAGGGGCCAACGTCCCCACGTCCACAGGGCCGTACCCAGGGTGACACGGCATGGGGCCCTGAGAATTCGTTTGCGACTCGGAGCGCAACTCAGGGGCCAATGTCCCCACGTGCACAGGGCGGTTCTAGGGTGCAGGGCCGCACTCAGGGTCATCACATGGGGGGCCCTGAGTTTTCGGTTGCGACTCAGCATCCGACTCAGCGGGCAATGGGGCCACAAGCGCGCAGCCACCCAGGGGTGCAGGGCCGCACTCAGGGTCATCACATGGGGGGCCCTGAGTTTTCGGTTGCGACTCAGCATCCGACTCAGCGGGACATTGGGTATGTTGAGCAGGCCGTAACGGGCGGGTGGCATGGGACACCTTCGAGCTATGCGGATGCGGTTCGGACGCCGCCTCAGTTGTCGCCCCGCTCGTCGCCTCGTGCTCGTCGGTCGCATGTGATGTCCCCCCCGCTCATGGAGCGGCCACGGTTGAATTCACGCCCACCCCCCTTCGGGGGGCGTCGTAGGGTGGCAATGGAACCGGCGCGTGGGCCATTTGTACAATGGGAGCCTCTGGCGTATAGCTGCCTACCTGATCGGTTACAGGCACAGTGGGGCCCCGGGGGTCCTCGCTAGGAATTTGCGGCCCAACCATTGGTTGCCCCCCAACCGGAGACGGTGGTGTTACCGATCGCCTCTGTGCTTGTTTGGGATTTGGCGGGCAACCCAACATACGTTCGCGCCCTATTAGATTCTGGAGCTCAGGGCTGCATTGTATCGAACGATTTAGCAAAATGGTTGGGCCTCAAGGTAAATAGGTATAATAAATCAATACGGGGCGTGGGGAATGTTACGGTTACGAATGTAGTTGGTCAATCGGTGATCACGTTCTCTCCACGTTATGACATTTTGACAAAAACATCCGTGCAAGCTTTAGTAATGACGCATGTCATGGGCAAACACCCCTTGGTGAAGTTGAATCCGGCCGTTCGATTCCTGACGTCAGGACTCAAGTTGGCGGATCCCGATTTTGACACTCCAGCCCCGGTCGACCTGCTACTGGGAGCAGACGTTCTGGGTAGGTTTCTGTTGTCGGATCGGCGAGTTCTTCAGCCGGACGGGTTGATTGCTGTGGATACTAAGTTTGGTCACGTGATCATGGGTCCGGCATTGCCAATGGTTAGGCCTGCCGAGTCAGATGGCATACTTATTGGCTCAGCGTTGTCAGACGCTATCCAACGTTTCTGGGAGATAGAGGAACCTCCCACCGCTCGTCGAGTCGACGCAGAGGAAGAAGAGTGCGAGTTGTTTTACCAGAATAGTACTGGTCGCCTTCGTTCTGGTCGTTTTGTAACTCGACTGCCTTTCAGGGCCGATCGACCGCCACTAGGAGAATCTAGGAAGATGGCTGAGACGAGATTGATGTCGATGGAGCGTAGGATGTCAAGGGACGCCGTATTTAAACAAAAATACGTCGATTTCATGAGGGAGTATGAGTCGTTAGGACACATGTCGGTATCGGGTGTGGACTGGAGATCTGAGGATCATTGTTTCCTTCCACACCATGCCGTCCTACGAACCCCTACCGGCAAGATTCGAGTTGTTTTTGATGGGTCAGCACCTACCTCGAACGGGATGTCCCTGAATCAGTGTCTACATTCGGGACCCAAGTTGAGTCGTGATATTTCGGATATTCTCACGAGCTTTCGGAGGCACCAGGTTGTATTTGTCGCAGACATTCGGATGATGTTTAGGCAAACGGTAATTCATCCGGCTGACAGAAGGTATCAGTTGATACTTTGGCGTGAGTCCACGGCCGAGCCAGTCAAGGTCTATGAGTTGAACACGAACACGTATGGGTTACGGTCTAGCCCGTATTTGGCGATGCGTACCCTGCGGGAGTTGGCGTCGCGTGACCGTGTGAGCTATCCTAGAGCCGCCGCTATCCTGGAGCAAGATTTGTACGTCGATGACGTCTGCACAGGGGCAGCCAGTGTAGAGGAAGCTCTGGACCGACGTGACGAGCTCATTCAATTGCTGGAACGAGGCGGCTATGAACTACGCAAGTGGATGTCCAACTCCCCTGAGTTGATGGCTGGTCTCCCAGATGAGTTTCAACAAGACCCGCACGTTTTTGAGAATCCTGACAACCCTAACATGTTGTCAGTGCTTGGAATTCAGTACCGGCCCGTCCATGATGAGTTTACCTATCGGGTGGTTTTAGAAACACCGAAGGCCTGGACGAAGCGGTCAGTACTGTCAACGATTGCGAGAACGTTCGACCCGAATGGATGGATTTCTCCAGTCACCTTTGCTCTCAAATGTTTTATGCAAAGGCTATGGGCGGCTCAGTTGACCTGGGACACCCACCTCTCAGGTGATTTGTTGACTGATTGGACGCAAATGTTCACCTCGCTATCGGACATAAATAATGTATCGCTGCCGAGGAAATTGGTCCCTGCTGGGGATTACAGGGCAACCCTTCACATGTTTTGTGATGCCTCTTGTTCAGGCTTCTCGGCACCCAATGACCTCGCAGGGGCCCATAGCTACGAGGTAGCGTAGCGATCGGATGCCAAGAAGTAAGAACGTCGGCGATTCACCGAGCTAAAGTAAATAGATTCTATCTGACCTGGTCTGTGCTTCGTTCCCGTCAAACTCCTGTCTCTCTGCAAGGCCTGGGTGCACCCTAGGCTCTTCTTGGTAGACAGGTTCTTCAGCCAACCAGGTATGGCTGGCAGGCCAGCTTCGACGAGCACAGTGTTCCAACACAGGTTATGTTACGTAAATGCGAACTTTATCTGGTTCGGGGAACCACAATACACTCAGCTATATAGACAATCCTGAGGGGAGCCCGAATACAATTCCAGATGGCTTACGATTTAATTTCAATGCCCAAATCAATACGCGTCACATTGCGGGGGCTTTTCGTCTGTCAGTTGTCAAAAACTGCCAGGTTGGCAGCTCCGTCAAATTCAAAATGGCCGTTCCGAAACCATCGATCGAGTATCGATTCTGAATCGAACAATCACCCGCCCGGACAGGCACCCACCTGTCCCTTAATCTACGGGCAGCCGAGACAACGTTGCTACCGCTCGTTTTAGTACCGAGCCTCCTACTAGAACCTCTGCAGACCGGGGGGTCCCGTCCCTGCCAGGGAACAAGTTAACAATGCGCCCCCTGCGCCAACGCAGTGGCGGTAGGTTAGCATCCTTAACCAGAACGAGGTCACCAACACTAGAGGGGCTGGTTTTGTCAGTCCACTTAAGGCGCTGTTGTAAGATATGCAGATACTCGAGCGACCAACGCTTCCAGAAATTCTGAGTAAACTGCTGCAACATCTGATACCCTGACAACCGATACAATTTCACTCCCTCGAAGGGGTGCTCGGGCAACGCGTTAAATGGCTGTCCTATCAAGAAATGGCCTGGGGTCAGAGCCTCCAGGTCATTTGGTTCCGAGCTGAGCGGACACAACGGTCGCGAATTGAGAACGGCCTCGTTCTTACAAAGCAATGTCGCGAGCTCCTCAAAAGTCAGCGCGGTCTGACCTACTATACGCCCTAAGTGCGTCTTCGCTGACTTAACTACGGCCTCAAAAATCCCACCCCAGTGGGGGCAACTCGGTGGGCTGAAGGTCCACTGTATACCCCGACGGGAGAGGGCCGTTCCAATATCCACTTTATTTACATTCAAAAGGTTGACTATCTCTCGTAAGCATCGTTCCGCACCGATGTAGTTAGTGCCGTTATCAGAGCGGATCAAAGTTGGAAGTCCCCTTCGAGAAACAAACCTATCCAAACAAGCAATGAAGGCCTCTGTCGAGAGATCAGCAACGAGCTCGAGTTCAGGAGCCCGACATCCCCTGGATGCACAATCAGACGGGTTCAATTCTCCTGGTACATGTCTCCAGGTCAGTGGGACCTCAGACGACACAATCTGGGAGACACGGTTCGCAACAAAAACCTCTAAGTTATGGACCGATGCCTTCAGCCAGCACAAAACAATCTGGCTGTCCGTCCACGCGTACACCGTATCCTCCAAAACCACTGACCCACGCAACACTGTTAGAGTGTGACTCAAAAGTTTGGTCAAAAGAGCAGCCCCGGACAGTTCCAGTTTTGGAATCGTCATCCTTGTCCGAATAGGCGCTACCTTGCTTTTTGCCAAAACCAAATGCACGTCGACCTCCCCGGTGGAGGTGACGGTTCGCAAATAAACCGCTGCCGCAAACCCTCGTTCAGAGGCATCACAAAACCCGTGAAGGGTTGCCCTGTAATCCCCAGCAGGGACCAATTTCCTCGGCAGCGATACATCATTTATATTGAGGCCCAACCATTTCGCTAAATCGTTCGATACAATGCAGCCCTGAGCTCCAGAATCTACTAGGGCGCGAACGTATGTTGGGTTGCCCGCCAAATCCCAAACAAGCACAGAGGCGATCGGTAACACCACCGTCTCCGGTTGGGGGGCAACAAATTGTTGGGCCGCAAATTCCTAGTGAGGGCCCCCGGGGCCCCACTGTGCCTGTAACCGATCAGGTAGGCAGCTATACGCCAGAGGGTCCCATTGTACAAATGGCCCACGCGCCGGTTCCATTGCCACCCTACGACGCCCCCCGAAGGGGGGTGGGCGTGAATTCAACCGTGGCCGCTCCATGAGCGGGGGGGACATCACATGCGACCGACGAGGACGCGGCGACGAGCGGGGCGACAACTGAGGCGGCGTCCGAACCGCACCCGCATGGCTCGAAGTTGTCCCATGCCACCCGCCCGTTACGGCCTGCTCAACACACCCAATGTGCCGCTGAGTCGGATGCTGAGTCGCAACCGAGAACTCAGGGCCCCCCATGTGATGACCCTGAGTGCGGCCCTGCACCCCTGGGTGGCCGCGTGCTTGTGGCCCCATTGCCCGCTGAGTCGGATGCTGAGTCGCAACCGAAAACTCAGGGCCCCCCATGTGATGACCCTGAGTGCGGCCCCGCACCCTAGTACTACCCTGTGCACGTGGGGACGCTGGCCCCTGAGTTGCGCTCCAAGTCGCAAACGAATTCTCAGGGCCCCATTCCGTATCACCCTGGGTACGGCCCTGTGGACGTGGGGACGTTGGCTCCTGAGTTGCGCTCCGAGTCGCAAACGAATTCTCAGGGCCCCATGCCGTGTCACCCTGGGTACGGCCCTGTGGTGGCTGTTGGCCGGACCGGTTCATGCACAACAGATTGTTGTGGGCCCCACCACAATATCCGCACAATTTTGTGCGCGTGCAGTCCCTAGCCATGTGTGGCCCGAGGCACAGGAAACACCAGCTCCGCTGCTTGGCCATCCGGCGCCGTCCCTCAACCCTAAGTTCCCCGAACTTATTGCAATTGGCCACAGCATGGCCAATCTGCCTACAACATGGGCAGGTCTCACTATGTGGGGTCAATGCACTCACAGTCCCATACGACTGCCGGTTGGTGCGGTCCTTCCTCGTCGGAGGGCCCCTACTCACAGCGCTCCCGGCAGCTCTCTGTGGCTCCGAAGGATGGGTGGCCGTCAACCCCAAATTCTCTGCCCGTCGAGCCTACTCTTCCAAAAATCCGACCAAGTCGGAGAAGGCGGGCAGGTCCTCGGCCGACCTCCCGTGAGACTGTTCGAAACGAGTCTGCACGTCAGCGGGTAGGCGGGAAAGTACAATGTACAGCAGTAGGTACGACCATTCACCAACCGGAAGTCCAAGATTCTCTAGGGCCTTGGTGACGGACAACAACGGGTTCAAAACCTCCGTCTGTATGGCCCCGACCTTGTTCACAACCGGGATGCTAAACAAACGGTTCAGTTGGGCATCGGCCAACCTCCGTTTGTTGTGGTAACGTCTGACCAACAATTGCCTGGCCGTTTCATAGTTACCCTCCGTAACTGTCAAATGAGCGACCAGCTCCCTGGGCTCACCCCTCAATGCTGCCACCAGCTGAGCCATTTTGACAGACTTGGTAATGTCCGATCGCATGTGCACCAAACTGTCGAACAGATTGATGAAGCTCATCCATTCACCGGACACTCCGTCAAAAGTAGGCATAGTTATAACGGGTAACCTGGTCCCCGATCCCTGATGCGGCAGAGGTGCTTCAATGTCACCACCATGGCTGGACTCGCGCTGCCTACGTATGTCCGCAGCCTTCTGCGTGATAGCAGCTGCCATCTCCATACACTGGTCGACATCCCCTAGCAACCGTGACAGCCTGTCAGGTGCGCAACCATCAACTGATTCCGCCTGCGCGGACAATTCGAGCACCCTGTTGTAGCGTTCCTTAACGTCCATGGACCGCTCCAATACCACATCATGCCTATCTAAACGGTCTATCAGACCGTGTGCGGAGGAAAACCATCTGAGTTCCTTAGAAACACCCTTCTGTATTTCAGATAACGACATGATCGGAACGATACTTACTCACAATTTGCAGTAACTCAATTATATTGGACCCTCCAGTCTACAACCCAAACGAGGGAACCCTAAACTATAACTTAAACAATGCTGATTTCCCCAAACAATAGAAACCGAGTTTTATATCTACACAAATTCTGTAAACAACAAGTTAGTTTCCCTATATCATATAACACACACAGATAGTCAATATTAGTTCAAGTTATAAATTGCTATAAACTGAAAACAATGTCATAGCCTGCTATCAATAAATGTAACTACCTATGTTAACCAAACATTCATTAGCATTACTAGACCACTAATAGATTGACTAACTGGTAACTGGTACTTCAATGCAAATTTCAAGTCACCTACAATGTACCTGTAATGTAATTACTATTCTGAGTCACATCTCAGTACAACTGGTCATTTAGGGAAAACTGTTATATCTGTCTGTCTACTACCAGCAATAGACTTATAACTTACAACACTACCAATCTATGTGGATACAGGAACAATACCAAGTTAGCTTAATAACCGCCTATACCTACAGATTGATAGTCCCAAATCGTGGGTTCCTGGAGCCCTTGACGGCTGCAAATCTCAGGAAACCACGCTCTGCTACCAAAATGTTCAGGCTTCTCGGCACCCAATGACCTCGCAGGGGCCCATAGCTACGAGGTAGCGTAGCGATCGGATGCCAAGAAGTAAGAACGTCGGCGATTCACCGAGCTAAAGTAAATAGATTCTATCTGACCTGGTCTGTGCTTCGTTCCCGTCAAACTCCTGTCTCTCTGCAAGGCCTGGGTGCACCCTAGGCTCTTCTTGGTAGACAGGTTCTTCAGCCAACCAGGTATGGCTGGCAGGCCAGCTTCGACGAGCACAGTGTTCCAACACAGGTTATGTTACGTAAATGCGAACTTTATCTGGTTCGGGGAACCACAATACACTCAGCTATATAGACAATCCTGAGGGGAGCCCGAATACAATTCCAGATGGCTTACGATTTAATTTCAATGCCCAAATCAATACGCGTCACATTGCGGGGGCTTTTCGTCTGTCAGTTGTCAAAAACTGCCAGGTTGGCAGCTCCGTCAAATTCAAAATGGCCGTTCCGAAACCATCGATCGAGTATCGATTCTGAATCGAACACCTCTGAACGAGGGTTTGCGGCAGCGGTTTATTTGCGAACCGTCACCTCCACCGGGGAGGTCGACGTGCGTTTGGTTTTGGCAAAAAGCAAGGTAGCGCCTATTCGGACAAGGATGACGATTCCAAAACTGGAACTGTCCGGGGCTGCTCTTTTGACCAAACTTTTGAATCACACTCTAACAGTGTTGCGTGGGTCAGTGGTTTTGGAGGATACGGTGTACGCGTGGACGGACAGCCAGATTGTTTTGTGCTGGCTGAAGGCTTCGGTCCATAACTTAGAGGTTTTTGTTGCGAACCGTGTCTCCCAGATTGTGTCGTCTGAGGTCCCACTGACCTGGAGACATGTACCAGGAGAATTGAACCCGTCTTATTGTGCATCCAGGGGATGTCGGGCTCCTGAACTCGTTAGACACCATTTGTGGTGGGGACCACCCTGGCTTGCCAGGAGAGAATCGGACTGGCCCCACAGTCATGTAGTAGTATATTCGGATCATGGCCCCAGAGCGGCCGTGCATGTTACCCAGAAGGCTGAGGACCCTGACGCCGGGTTTCTGCTGGACCGGTATAGCTCACTTGACAAGTTGATAAACGTGTCCACTTGGATTAGGAGATTCGCTCGAAATTGTCGTACTCCTCGCGATCAGCGAACGTTGAACCCTATTCTGACTCCGGCAGAGCGAAACGAGTCGCTACTGAATTTGGTCCGGTTGGTACAGTCCTCGAAGTTTGGGGCAGAATTGGAGATTATACGAAGTGGACGTTCGAAATTGAAGGGAGCCGTCGCGCGTCTCAACCCCTTTGTTGATTCGACCGGGTTACTTCGGGTAGGAGGAAGATTGCGCAATGCGAATCTGTCGTATTCGGCTCGTCACCCACTTCTGCTCCCCAAGGGGGGACAGTTAGTTGAATTGCTGGTGACTGATCGTCATATTAAAAACGCGCATGCCGGCTGTAACGCGTTGTTGGCCACACTCCAGCGGGAGTTTTGGATCTTATCTGCCCGCCGTGTCATACGGAACATCGTGTTTCGGTGCATGCCTTGTTATCGACTTAAGGCTGCCACGATGCAACCTCTCATGGGGGACTTGCCTCCTGATCGTGTGAATGAGGACAGACCGTTTTCAGGTGTTGGTACGGATTTTGCCGGACCGTTTATGGTGAAGAGTTCACGATTGCGTACCGCTAAGCAATACAAGGCGTACCTATGTGTGTTTGTTTGTTTATCCACCAAGAAGGTACATCTCGAGCTCGTTGCTGATCTCTCGACAGAGGCTTTCATTGCTTGTTTGGATAGGTTTTTTTCTCGAAGGGGACTTCCAACTTTGATCCGCTCTGATAACGGCACTAACTACGTCGGTGCGGAACGATACTTACGAGAGATAGTCAACTTTTTGAATGTAAATAAAGTGGATATTGGAACGGCCCTCTCCCGTCGGGGTATACAGTGGACCTTCAGCCCACCGAGTTGCCCCCACTGGGGTGGGATTTTTGAGGCCGTAGTTAAGTCAGCTAAGACGCACTTGGGGCGTATAGTAGGTCAGACCGCGCTGACTTTTGAGGAGCTCGCGACATTGTTTTGTAAGATCGAGGCCGTTCTCAATTCGCGACCGTTGTGTCCGCTCAGCTCGGATCCAAATGACCTGGAGGCTCTGACCCCAGGCCATTTCTTGATAGGACAGCCACTTAACGCGTTGCCCGAGCACCCCTTCGAGGGAGTGAAATTGTATCGGTTGTCAAGGTATCAGATGTTGCAGCAGTTTACTCAGAATTTCTGGAAGCGTTGGTCGCTCGAGTATCTGCATATCTTACAACAGCGCCTTAAGTGGACTGACAAAACCAGCCCCCCTAGTGTTGGTGACCTCGTTCTGGTTAAGGATGCTAACCTACCGCCACTACGTTGGCGCAGGGGGCGCATTGTTAACTTGTTCCCTGGCAAGGACGGGACCCCCCGGTCTGCGGAGGTTCTAGTAGGAGGCTCGGTTCTAAAACGAGCGGTAGCAACGTTGTCTCGGCTGCCCGTAGATTAGGGGACAGGTGGGTGCCTGTCCGGGCGGGTGATTGTTCGATTCCAAATCGATATTCGATCGATGGTTTCGGAACGGCCATTTTGAATTTGACGTTGCTGCCAACCTTGCAGTTTTTGACAACTGACAGACCGAAAGCCCTCGCAATGTAACGCGTATTGATTAGGGTATTGAAATTAAATCGCAAGCCATCTGGAATGTATTCGGGTTCCCCTCAGGATTGTCTATATAGCTGAGTGTGTTGTGGTTCCCCGAACCAGATAAAGTTCGCATTTACGTGGCCGATTGGTTTTTCCCACGTAACATAACCTGTGTTGGAACACTGTGCTCGTCGAAGCTGGCCTGCCAGTCATACCTGGTTGGCTGAAGAACCTGTCTACCAAGAAGAGCCTAGGGTGCACCCGGGCCTTGCAGAGAGACAGGAGTTTGACGGGAACGAAGCACAGACCAGGTTAGATCGACTCCATAATTACTAGCTCGGTGAATCGCCGACGTTCACACTTCTTGGCATCTGATCGCTACGCTACCTCGTAGCTGATGGGCCCCTGCGAGGTCATTGGGTGCCGAGAAGCCTGAACAACTACCAAGATTTAATTTCTAAAATTAAAAAGGTTGTTAAATTGTTCCGCAAGTCACCCACCAAAAATGATGATATTCTGCAAAAATATGTAGTTGCAGACTTTCAAAAGGAACTATCACTGACGTGTGATTCGATCACGCGTTGGAGTAGCTTAGCTGACACACTAGAACGCTTTTTGAAGCTACGTACATGCATAGTGAAAGCCCTGATTGACATGAAGAGTGAAATTCATTTCTCAGAAGATGAGTGGATGGTTATCAAGCATTTACATGAAGTTTTGAGCATAGTGAAAACAGTGTTTGTTCTAAGAAAATTATCGAATATTGGTAACAATATAAGCGAAAAACTGCTGACGTCATTAAAAAAGAGATACACACAGCGCCGATTGAAAGAAGCTTCAACTTTAAACTATTTGCAAAACCCTCAAAAAATACTTCGAAGTCAATGATGATGATTTGTCAGTATTTTTCCGTCCGAAATGTGTAGAAATATAGTAAACCTTCTAAGGCGCACTAATTCCCCACCAACACCCCAATTTGAAAATGAAGAATACGACAATGAACCTCTGCTGGTGGTACACCCAAGAACTGAATTAACACAAAGCGAAGAACTTAATCAAGAAATTAATCAAGCTGTGAGCAAGGAACGTAATAGAAACTCTCAATCAGAAGACCTGCATACTACAGTGAGAATAGAGATGGCTCTGTATGAAAATGGGGGGGATAGTGGCCATTTCCTGTCACAAGCCTATGATAACCTACTTACCATCCCTCCCACAAGCGTTGAACCGGAGAGAATATTTTCCTCGGCCGGTTTAATTTGTAATAAAATCAGATCACGTTTAGGTGACAGAAGTTTCGACGCTATTATATTTTTGAGGTCTTATTACAAAGAAGAAAAATCTGAAAAACAATTATTTTATTGTTATTGTGTGATTTTAATATGTGTATTTTATTAGATTTAGTTACTAAGAGTTTCAACATTATTTAGACTATTTATGTACTGGGGGCGATTTGGAAGGATTTTGCACTAAACTAAAACGAGAACTAAGGGCTCTAAACATCATAATGTCGTCATTTTAGTTGTTTATATGAACTAAAATGACGTCATTATGACGTTTAGAGCCCTTAGTTGTCTTTTTAGTTTAGTGCAAAAGCCTTCCAAATGGCACTCACTGACTGACTAAGTACATTAGATACTGTAGTATGCTATAGTATCTTAAGACAATATCCCTGAGCTACATGAAATCAGTTCTGATATTTAAGTTTAGGTTAACTATATTTAGCTTCAGAACTAAATGTCATTAACTAAACAAAACTTAAATTTCAATTTTGTTTTGTGTAGCTCAGGGTCATTGTAGTGATTCTGTGATTATTTTTTTTTAGTCATTTAATTATAAAGATAGTAATTAACCGTGTTATTTTTGCAATATTTTTTATTTAGATACTTCGTCAGTTGAACGGATTAATCAGGATATTTTTAATCACTATTAAAAAAAGTACCCTCAATTCCTAGCCGCTCCACTAACATACCAGATTAATCAATCGTTTAATTCCGGCTGCTTTCCTGATTTGCTAAAAAAGTCAATAATTAGACCATTACACAAAAAATATTCTAAACGAAATACCGATAACTATCGCCCAATCGACCTTCTGTCCTCACTTGCTAAAATGTTCGAAACCGATATGTATAACAAGCTCTATGCTTTTTGCGAAAAATTTAATGTTTTTGACGATAATCAATACGGCTTTAGGAAATCGAGGTCGACAACACTAACCGTTTTCAAATACATTAATAACGTCTCACACGCATTAAACGATGGAAAAAACGGAATAGGCATTTTACTAGACATGAGCAAAGCTTATGACCGGGTGCTATACAATATCTTGCTACAAAAACTATCAGGTATCGGCGTACGTGGCATAGCCCTCAAATGGTTCAAATCTTACTTAGACAATCGTACACAACATGTAGAAATAGACCATCACAACCACCTCACAGGTGAGATAGCCAAAGTCAAGTCTGAAACAGTGAATGTACACAAATCAATTCCACAAGGTAGTTCTCTAGGGTGCTTGCTGTTTCTGATATATATAAACGACTTTCCTAAAGTAATAGATAACTCATGCACTCTGTTCGCTGATGACACCTCAGTTTTAATCCCAGGCAATGACGCCCACATTCTAAACAACCATCTACACTCCACATTCAATACAATAGTAAATTTGCTTGAGGACCATAATCTAGACATAAACCTAAATAAAACTAAACTAATTCAGTTTCATCCATATCAAAGAACACCTTTAGAGATAAACTTTTCATTTAAAAATAAGCCAATTGAATGAGTCAATACCTACTGCCTCTTAGGAATTCACATAGACTCGTACCTAAACTGGAAATAACACATCAGCAAATTGTGCTCTAAATTATCTGGCTTTACCTACGCCCTATATGAAATAAAAAAGGCTACCGATTTAGAAACCGCCAAGAAGGCTTACTATGCCTACGCACATTCCCGGCTTCAATATCGCATCATACTATGGGGCAAGTGTGTTGACATACAAAAAATCTTTATCTTACAAAAAAAATGCATAAGAATATTGGCTCATATAGACCAAATGACCAGCTGTCGACCTTATTTCAAGATCTTCAAAATTCTCACCTTAACTTCAATATATATTTTGGAATTATCATTATTTGTTAGAAAAAACCGACATATGTTCCCTATTCGAGAGCGCCCTGTAAATCTCAGACCCCGCCCAAGATTAGCTGCAACTCATTCTAACCTAGTATTAGTAGACACAGGCCCTTATAATATGTGTGTCAAAATATATAATCACCTACCACCTACTATAAAAGAAATAGAAAATTTTAAAAGGTTTCAGAATATTAGAAATTCTTGATAGAAAATGCCTTTTACAGCCTTCAGGAGTTTTATGATTATGACCTATGCCCTTAATAATTTAATTTGAAATAAAATAAAATAAAATTTTACTTTAATTACCTATATTTATTCGTATTATATAATTTTATTAAGTGAAATCTCAGAAAATTAGAAAATGTGTACCTATAACTGATATATATATATGTATATATATATATATAATATAATAGCCATGCCTTGACACCTTAGACCTAAGTAAAAAAGAATAATATTGCAATGCCCTTGCAGGGCGCATGTTCTGGGACTACATTTAATCTTGACATCTAGTACTTGTACATATGTATACCACATGTAAGCGATGCATAAATGAAATGAAATGAAATGAAATATGTCTAATTAGCCGAATAACTACTGGACGTGGGAGTTCTGTCCCCGTAGCGAAGGCAGCGGAAGTACTTTTTTTAGCTCCGACTCTGGTGACCCAGTCAGGAGGGATGACCGTTTTCTCCAACTTCAAGTCCGAAGGAACACGATACTAACGGCGGTGCAGGCTCAAAATGTACTGGAAGAGGTACGAGCAGTAAGGATGAGTGAGCGGACAGTTCGTAGAAGATTCGAAGAAGTGGGTATAGGCTCGTATGTGCCCGCCAAAGCCCCAAAACTTGAGAGAAATCATCGCACAAACCGTCTACACTTTGGTAGTGAACATCGTGATTGGGACTTCGACGTCTGGGGACAGGTTCTTTTTACTGATGAATGCACAGTTATGTTAAATCAAATTGATGGAAGGCAGCGAGTATGGAGACGCAAAGGAGAACGGTATATCCAGTCTAATTTTGAAAATACAGTGGCATATGGCCTCGGTTCAATTATGGTCTGGGGAGGAATATGTTTAGGAGCTCGTACGGAGTTAGTAGTGGTCGATGGCGGGAATCTGAATGCTGATCGGTATATCAGGGAGATTTTAGAAGAACATGTTGTGCCATTTGCCCCCTTTATTGGTAACAACTTCGTTCTAATGCAGGATAATGCTCGGGCTCACAGTGCTCGCACAGTACAGACATACCTAAACCATGTTGGTATAACGGTGATGGAGTGGCCAGCATGGTCCCCCGATATGAACCCTATAGAACACGTCTGGGACTTGCTAAAGAGGAGTGTAAAGTCAAGAATGCCACCTCCCAATAATCTCAACGAGTTGCGAAACGCATTACTTGAAGAATGGCAGAGGTTGCCCCAAGAAACCATTGATAACATCATCCGCAGCATGCTCAGACGGATGGAAACCCTCATCAGAGCACGAGGAGGAAACACTCGATATTTAACAGTCATTGAAATTGTTGTTAACCTTTGGAAAATCTTGAATTTTCACGACCTTCAAGCTGTAATCCTCACCGAAGAAACCTTCATGAAAAAGAAATTTGACACTGCCAAAAAATTGTCCAGAAATAGTCCTAAATAGTCCACAAAGAAATAAAAATAGTCCTCTTATAGTTCCGAAGTTATAGCTATAGGTTGGTGAGGATTACAGCTTGACGTCAAGCTGTAATCCTCATCTCTCTTGCAAGCAAACGGAAGGGCCCATCGACTTGGTTTGGGTTTCAAAAATTAGTCCAGAAATAGTCCACACGGCATGCAAAATTTCAGAAATAGTCCTTCAACGATTCCAGAGTTATTAAGACATCTTGGTGAGGATTACAGCTTGAACATTTGATATCATCAAATATCTTCGGAACGCCTACGACTTTCAGTTTGAAATTTGAGCCTAAAAATAGTCCAGAAATAGTCCACCGAAACAATATTGATTTCCACCTGGTTAACTTTGAAGAAGGGCATTAAAATACAATGTTTTATTTCCCATACATTCAATACATGTACAGTCGTGTACAAAATAATAATGGGTAAACCCTAATAAACCGGTTTATATCGGTTAATTCAATCAAAGCGCCTGTTTTTAATCTCTGTAAACTAACGGTATTGTAATATTGTAGGAAAGTAAGCGCATAGCTCTGTCCTTCACGTTCACGACACTTAACTTTTATGTTCTCCCATTTAGCCGGACTTTCACCAGAGTTTTGATAACCGCTATATACAGTTTAAATACAACCTTAATAAAACACGGGTGGTTAGGGGAAACCTGGCTGACAGGCAATAAGCTTGGCCTGCTTGAGAACATTACTCGCCTTTTGCTTGTTGTGCTTAAGTTGTGTTTAATTTAAACTGTTTTTAACGGCTGTCAAAAGCCCTTAGAAGACTGAAACATAAATGAGTTTTTTGTTGTACATAAGTGCGTGACAGCGATTTGGATTTTGAACGGGTGTTCGAGCTTCGGTTGTAGCTATGATAATGTTATATATTTATATAGTTGAGCTAAGATGTAAACAACAATGGCGGAATTGGTATCGCGAACGCGCTGGCAAAATTTCTTCGTAATACGATTTTGCTGAAACTTTTGAAGACATCTTAAAGCATTTTTCGGTGGAAATTAAGGCACGAGTGTTTAAAAATCACGTCAATCGGTACATGACAATTGCAATAATGACATCATTGCAATGGAGGAAAGTGTTAAGAACTGATAATAAATGTGTAAAGGATAACATGCTAGCTTCTGTACTCACAAAACATAATTTGAAAAAAGAACAGATCCATTTATGTTCATTATAGTTATATATATGTATATGTTTATATCATATTTATATGTATAATTTAGTTTTAATCACAATAATCACAGTCGGTTCATTGGTATAATCATCACATAACATCAAACATTGTTTGATCAATTACAGTCTTAATCATTTCAATTTTAGGTATTTAATTAAGTTCTTATGTCTAAATAATTGGCACCTCCCGAGTATAAGTATACATAAAGGTGTAGTCAAATTTTCAAGGGTTTAACCCCTTCCCTAAACTATGATGTCCCTACATTTTAAATTAAATTTTTTAAATTTAAGCTGTTTATTTCAAAAAAAATTATATACATTACATGGCATGAACTTAACTTCTAATCTTAATATTTAAAGATTTTTTGAGTTAAGGAGCTGCTTATTCTTAAATTTACATATACATTATATTTTTACATTTATTGAGGTAGGTTTAAACAAGTACCGCTTAATAATATTTTTTGTTTGCTGACAAGTTTTGTTTTCTATTCTACTAACTAATTATATTGGAAATCTATTCAATACTCTAGGCAGAATTGACTGCCAGACTCTCTGGCCATATTCGTTTTTACTTGTTGGTATCTCGAAGTTTGAAAGATAAGGTAGGTTACGTAGATTTACGGGTCTTTTCTTTTTTTTTAAAAGGGGTATATTTTCATTATACTGAATAACAATTGCCAAATCCAACTTATCAAATACGTTCATCACTTTACAATAATTGAATAGATTTCCATAGTTATTTTTATATTTATATTTAATCTTTGCGGGAACAATCGCTTTCAGTAATCTTAATTGTAGGTTGTAAATATGATTTAAAGATGTTTTGAATGTTCTTCCATAGCTGGCTAAGCCATAGCTTATTACAGAATCAGCCAAGGACATGTAAAGAAGTCTTAGCGTATTATAGGGAACTTTATGCCTAAGTACACACAGTTTTGACAAAATGGATCTTAGCTTATTACATACATGCTCAATATGTGGACCCCAGTTGAATCTATGGTCTATTTTTAGTCCAAGGTAAGTATGTTCTTGTACAAGATCAAGATGAACGCAGTTACAGGAAGCGCTCTGTAGGTGCATACAGTTGTGTTCGTGGGCCACGATCGCCGGTATAAAGTTTGTTTTTTTATAAGGCGAATGAATATGCATGAGTTTTGTTTTAGAGTAATTTATCGATAAACCTAGATCGTGAGCCCACTTACACAATAGATCAAAATCCTCCTGCATCATACTTTGGGCCATCTCAAGGTCCTGATGAGCGGTAGTTATACAAGTATCATCTGCAAACTGATATACTGAGCCATGCCGAAATATTTTGCACATATCATTGACGTATAATAAGTACTCGGTTGGTCCCAGGATCGATCCTTGTGCCGTACCACATAAGGTGGGCATCAGATCACTGAGTTCACCAGCTATGCTTACCGCGTTATACCTATTAGTATGATAGTTTTTCATGAGTTCTAGCACAGGTCCCTGTATACCGTTCTGCTGCATTTTCTGGTAAAGTGTCTTATAATTTAAAGTGTCAAAAGCTTTACTGAAGTCTATCATAACGGTAAGTACATGGTATCTTTTATCTAAATAGCTATTTATTTCGTCTGTAAATAATGACCAAAGCTGAGATGTGCTTTTTCGTTTTTGAAATCCAAATTGTTTTACATGTATTAAGCCATTACTTGATAGGAAGTTATTTACGGAATTTCCGATATATTTTTCTATAATTTTATCTAAGCATGATAGGATTGTTATAGGTCTGTAGTTGTTTGTATCTGTATGACTACCTTTTTTATGTATCGGTCTTACAAGTCCTATTTTAAGTTGGTCGGGATATGTGGATTGCGAGATACATAGATTAATTAGATGCATGAGGACCGGTGTAATTTTTTCAGAAATATATTTTACGTCTTTTGCCCTTATCGTATCATACCCTGGGCTTTTTTTATCGTTTATTTTTCTAATAATTCTGTGTAAGACTTCTTCGTTAATTTTTCCCAGACGTAATGATAAGCTAGGGGTATGTATGTACTCCTTCTCATCAAGCAATGGCCTATCACAAGTGTTCAATACATTTTTAAAATTGTTATCGAAATCGTGTGCAAACTTATCTGATAATTGCTTTGGTCTTAACCTAAAGGACTTAACCAGTACATCATCGATAGCCTTTATAATTCTACCAGTCAATCTATTAATAATTTCCCACATTTTTTTAGGGTTTTTAAAATTATTACAAATTTCTCTTTTTGTTAAATTATTTCTAGCATTACAAATCATTCTGTTAGTTCTGTTTCTATATTTTTTGTATATTAACTCATTTTGTTTATTACTTGTATCATTTAAAAATATTTTTAAAAGTTCTTTCTTTTTGTTACACATGTTAATTAACTTATCAGATATCCAATTACAATCAGACTTTGCATACTGATTGATTTTAGTTTGATAGGTACACTTACTATATACTGCCTGGTATTTTTTAATAATAAAATCTACTACTTCGTTCGGCTCGGTGCAGCCGAGCGCAGAGCTCCAGTCAATTTGACTTAATTCCTGTTTGATTTTTTCATTATTCAACTTATTAACAGTCTTATAGGAATTCACGCAGTCGTAACTGCTGAGCGCGAGGCCTGTTACATAATGGTCGGCTAGTGCATCGCGCACAACAGCTGAGCGCACTGAATGCCCGTGCGTACCTCGCCTGGACGCGCCACGAACGAACAAATGATCGATACATGATTTGGATATGCCATTTACATTTGACTCAACTCGTGTGAATTGTGAAATACAACACTCAAAACCTAGTTCATTTAGGCTGTTTAGGTAAGACCTTACAGTATTGTTGATGCATTTAGTGTCTATGTTGGTATCACCTACTAATATACAGTTTTTGTTGGTGGGATACGCGGATAACAATTGCGAAAGTTCAATAACGAAGTCATTTTTATTCCAGCTAGGGGGCCTATATATTGAACACAAAAACGTTTTATGGCCGTTTAAACTTTCCACTTCACCACATAAACATTCAAAGTTTAACGTATTCACTGAAGTTCTAATAAATGAGATACTCTTGTGTGCGTAGATAATTATGCCACCTCCTTTTCTTTGTTTACGTAGTTCTGTGTACATTACATAATCCTTGATATCGAACAGAGTAGAAATCGAATCACTGATGTTCGCCTCAGTGATTATTATTAGATGTATAATTAGCGGGCTGCCAGCGACAATGTACTCAAGTTGCGAGTGGTTTTTGATCATCGAACGGATATTTACATGTAATAGAATAAGTTCATTTTGCTCGTGAGTTATATCACACATAAAATCATTCCACGAGTCATGAGTTGTCTCTGTTATGGTTGGGTCGACGAGATCCATATAGAATTGTTTTTTTTTTTTTAACGAGCTGACTTATTATTATTTTTTTTATTTTTTATATTGGAGATCACACCTATTGGTACAGTAGGGAGGAGGTACATACCTAGCTTTTCTGTAGCTCCTTACCAATTCGACCGATGTCGTTCTCCGAGCGGACGTAGTATATCTTCTTGTCACCTTCATTTTTTCGAACCATTATCTGTCCGTTTTTGCACCAGACGTACTTACAAATTGATTTTTCTTTGAGGCTTATCTTGGTTTTCCAGAGCAGGTAGGACATCGTAGGTGTGAGTGAATCACGTAGGTACACCTTATTTTCACCTACACCGCCCAGGTCTCGGGAAGTCATCTTTGTTGTTTTGGCAACTTCGCACCAGAGCTCGCGCTTACCCTCACGCAAGGATATTTTAATCGGCGCGTCGGCCTTGGCGCGCTCGGCCTGCGCCGAACTAGGGCGGCTGGGCATTTTTTTTCTATGAGCTCGGATAATATCGTCCGGTTTCTGATTTAGAAGTTGGCAAACTGATGCAGCAATTTTTTGGACATCCTCGTTCTCTTGTTCAGTTATTCCACAGATTTCGACCTCATTTGACGACTGCGCCTGCTCCAGTTTGCTTAATTTTTGCTCTAAAACCTCCATCTTTAGTGTTAGATTTTTGCATGTATTAGCATTTTCCTTACATAAATTCTCCGAAATTTTAACTCGCATTTCGTAATCTTTAATTTTTTCTTCATATTCGTCAATTTTGTCGGAATAGAATTTGAGGGTATTCTGTAATTCATCTCGAATAATTTCTCTAACGGTCTTTTGTAACTGACCAACCTCTTGTCGAAATACAGACAGCAAATTGTCTTGATCGCTATGCGATGTTACTTCAGCATCGGATTCCTCATCATCGGGATCTGGTAAAATGACCGATATACGCTTTTTTTTGCCTTCCGTTGCAAGCGCGCACGAACGACACTTCCAATCAGAGTCCGTTGAGGACAGCATACACAGTTGTTCGGTCGATAGCGATACACAAGAGCTGTGGTACCACTTGCAACACTTATTGCACTGCACACCGGGATTCTTTTTGGTAACGGTTTTACTACACTTCGCGCATTTGGCCATTTTGTAAATATTATGCGCTCGCGTACTCACGGGTAATTAGGTCACGACCTTCCGCTGTCGCTGCGAGCGGGCAACTTGATATATATATACATAAATATGTAGGGACATCATAGTTTCGCCATGAAACATCTTCAGAGCATTTTTATTTTTAACCTCTTCCAAAAATGAATATACAGGCTGTTATTTTTAATTAAAGTTACGCCTTTAGTACCCATCATCATGAACAACTTTCCTCCAGAAACATATGGTCGCAAATGGAAAAAAATCGTCTCTCATTACATTGACCAATCAGCTGATTACATGTTACTATGGGAGACCCATATGCCTATATTTCTTTGGGAAAGTTATTCATAATGATGGGTACTATAGTCCCTTACCCGGGGATGGCTTTACATAACAATACCCTGTATAGTGGTGAAAAATATAATTGCTCTGATAAAAACGGTTTCATAGTGAAAATTATTCAGAAAGATGTTTCTAACAACCTCTAATTTGACTACACTTTTATTTTACCGCCTATATATAAGTCACATGTAATGGACTTATAAATTATGATTTGTCATCATATCTAAAAAAAACAGTCAAAATAAAGTAAGTATAATTGCTAGATCTCTAACCCAACGAGTAGTCAGTAGAGTTCAATTATTATGGAAAGTGGCAGTAAAGTCTTGAAAATTACTAATAAATGATGTTGATTTTAAATATTTTCATCATTTTTAAATTAGTATTACAGCGTACTATACTTTTTTACAAAATACTATCCTTTTTGTATTTTTGTGCTATCCTTTTCAACGCACCAAAATTCAACACTGGTTGTCGTATAGCGCAGCCGGTCTGGTGCAGTGGGGTAATAAAATTGTGACCTCATATTTTTTGTACCTTGTTGATTTGTACCTTTGTAGGAAGGTAGGTAGTTAGGTGCCTACAGCAGGGGGCTAGCTCATCGCCGCAGCTATGGAGATAAAAGGTTGCCTAAAAATGTTTTCCATCACCGTAAGAACGTCTGTATAATGTACATTGGTTAAATTACTTATCTCAATGGTATAAGGTCCGCACCGGGAGATTAATTGGTATAAACCGGTTTATTAGGGTTTACCCCGTTAATATTTTGTACGCGACTGTAAATTTATTGAAATGCATGGGAAAAAAACATTGCATTTTTAATGCCGTTCTTCAAAGTAAACCAGGTGGAAATTATTATTGTTTCGGTGGACTATTTCTGGACTATTTTTTGGCATAAATATCAAACTAGAAGTCGTAGGCGGTCCGGAGATATTTGATGTTATCAAATGTTCAAGCTGTAATCCTCACCAAGATGACTTAATAACACTGGAATCGTTGAAGGACTATTTCTGAAATTTGGCATGCCGTGTCAAACCAAGTCAATAGGCCCTTCCGTTTGCTTGCAAGAGAGATGAGTATTACAGCTTGACGTCAAGCTGTAATCCTCACCAACTTATAGCTATAACTTCGAAACTATAAGTGGACTAATTTTCTTTCTTGGTGGACTACTTAGGACTATTTCTGGACTATTTTTTAGCATTTTAAAATTTCATTTTCATGAAGGTTTCAATGGTGAGGATTACAGCTTGAAGTTCGTGACTTTTCTTCTGTTTCTCTATAATTAAAAAATTGAAGAAAAATGCATTTTGTTTATAATTTAATTTTTATTTTAATTAAACTTTAAGTATGGTGTTACAAATGAATGTCAAAACATGTTAATTTAATTGTTGTTTCATTTTAAATAATATATTGTTTAAAAATTACATTCATTGTTCTAAATTCCCTCTTTTTTCTCCCTTTTTTTCTGTTCCGCTAATTGTGCCGGTGTGTGTATAATGCTCTTGAACTCAGTCTTCACAGTGTTATTTTTTTAACAAATAGCAGAATTGAGTTTGTTTTTATTTTAAACTAACCAAATATGAATAATATTGGGTTATGCTATGTGACGAGTGAATGTTAAACTTGCTTATAAAAAAACCTCACTACTATGACCTGGCCTTAGATTCGTCTAAGTTAAATCGAAAATGTTCGACCAATCAGAAGCCAGTATTTCCAGCCAATGAGAGACGTCCCACAATTCTGGGGCCGGACATTCCGGGGTCGAACAGGCAGTACGACGTAACACTGCCGACGTAAACACTAGCTCAAGTGATTACAGTGCTACAAATTGTGTTTAATATTATTCGTCATGTTCCAAATGACCGGACTAATATATAAATATCTCGGATCAAGCTGTATTTGAGGCGATACATTGAAGAACAACATCTGCCGAAAAAACCGTTAGAGTGACATTGAACGTTAGTCAGTGCGGTGAAATTATTTATTAGACAATTCAAACACAGAAAATATAAACAGTGAATTTAGTATGACAATGAACTGCAGACATTGAAGAAGATAATATTCAACTCTTAACCTAAAAGTTGAAATAAAGGTGAATTATCATTCCGCTGTATTGATTGAGACTTATATAACTACTAACGCCATCTACCGGCAAGTAGCAGCACTTTCTGACCAACTATCAATAGCAGCCATCAAGCGCACCTAAAGCTTTCGCTACTCACCACTAGAGGGCAACAAGGACAAACAACACGCCAACGCGGTTTAGCACAAGCGCTCTCGACTAACGATAGATGTCGCCCATGCAGCGCAAGTCGACGTCACCACATGTATACCATAATTTCACCGAGTATTCCAATTGTCCGGGTAGCGTAAGTTGCTGGAACGACCGGCGCGACTCAACAAGGCCCCCAGTTCGAATCCAGAAAAATCACAAAAGTATAATTTTTTCGAGATCTTTGTCAATTGTCAATTGTAAGACGGGCTGGTTTCCGCAACTCGACGACGAAAGCGCCTATTTTGCGTGTGGGTGGGAATGCGACATCATTCGAGCCAACCCAACTCCTCCAGGAACGCCAGTAGGCCCTTTACGTTACCGACTATCCCTGGAAGGTCCCTCGATTGACCGAGGTGTTTAGCCCTGTAGTCCGCTACTCCTGTGCACTCCATGAGGACGTGAGCAGCCGTTTCTTCTGCCTCCAAGCAGGCTCTGCAAAGGGGGCTGTCGGTAACACCTAGGACATATAGATGTTTATTAAAGAAACCATGGCCAGTAAGTGCTGCAGTTACCAGTCGCATGCGCGGCCTACTAAGTCGAAGCAAGGTCTTAGCCAGCCTAGCGCTAGGGGACGGCAAGGCCAGCTTAGCCTGCCTGCACTCCTCATGGTTTGTCCAAAGAGTGGCATGATCATTCCTGGTCGACTCTCTCAGAAATGAGCGTACCATCTTGAAGGGAAGAGGGATGATAGGTTCGGGACCATACGCTGTCAAGCTAGATCCTTTTCGCGCCAACTCATCCGCTGCATCGTTACCTCTTGATCCGCTGTGTCCTTTTATCCATTGAAGGATTACGCGGTTGTGTTGACATACCTCCATTAGGCGTTTGTGACACTCGTAGATTAGCCCTGAGTTAATAGTGTTGCTATTTAGGGCTTGTAGGACGGCCATGCTATCCGAGAGGATTCGAATGGAGGAATCTCTTACCTTTCTCGATGCTATGGCATTAGCGGCCGAGATGATGCCCATGCATTCAGCTTGAAAGACAGTATTATGGGCACCCAGTGGAATGGCTATCTTGATGTTTAGGTTCTCCGAGAAGGTGCCTGAACCAGTTTTTGAACCATCGGTAAAAATTCTGAGCTCTTTAACGTCGAGCCCCTCAACCCGATGGTCTTCATGTAACTGTATATTGTATTTTTTGTCAAAAACAAATTGTTTAGGGATTCTGTCACTGCAAGCCATAGAGATGGGAAATTTTTTGTAAACTTCCCCTAGGATGGCGGTGTGTGAGGTCCTGTTTTTCCTCCAAAGTCCTAAGGTGTTGAGTCTCACCGCAGATGACGCGGCCTCCTGCTTAATATACAGCTGGAGTGGCGGAAGACACAGCATGGCCTCCATTGCTGCTGTTGGAGTAGTTCTCATACTACCTGTGATAGCCATGCAGGTCAGCCTTTGGAAGCTTTGGAGTTTGCTTACCATTGTGGTTAGTTTGGTCCTGGTCCACCACACCACAGCTCCGTAGCAGACAAGAGGACGGATCACCGTTACGTACAGCCAAAGAATGATGTTGGGAGAAAGTCCCCACTTTTTCCCCACCATTCTCCGACACTGCCAGAAAGCAATACTCGCCTTCTTTAGTTTGTTGTCGATGTGGCTACTCCAGTTGAGCTTGCTGTCCAAGGTTATGCCCAGGTACTTCACCTCAGTTGCTAGCTGGAGTTCCGTTCCAAAGAGCTTAGGTAGGGTATACCTACCAAGAGCCCTATTGTTAGTGAACATGACCATTACCGTTTTTGTTGGGTTAACCGCCAGGTCATATTCTAAACACCAGCGCTCCACGATGCGAAGAGCTGTTTGTTTAAGGTTGCATACTGTGCTCGCAAATTTACCTGTGATGAGGATTACCAAATCGTCGGCGTATCCTACGCTGTAGTATCCATTAGCGTTAAGCTTGGTAATCAGGTCGTTAATGACCAGATTCCACAGAAGCGGGGAGAGCACTCCTCCCTGCGGGCATCCCCGCACTACCTCCACCGATAGGGACTCTCCAGCTAGACGCACGATACGTTTGTTAAGCATGTTTGTGACCCAGTTGTTTACAGCTGTTGACACCCCATGCCTTGTTAGAGATGCACTTATACTGCTATACTGCGTCTTGTCAAAGGCACCTTCTATATCAATAAAAGTTCCAAGACAGATGCATTTGTTTTGAATCGCCTCTTCAATTGTGGATACAACTGCATGGAGAGCCGATTCAGTAGACTTACCCAAACTATATGCATGCTGATTCTTGTGTAAGGGTATATGTTTTAACGCTCCATCTCTCAGGTGTCTCTCGCACAAACATTCGAGAGTTTTAAGCAAGAACGAGGTGAGACTAATCGGCCTGAAAGATTTAGCGTTAGTGTAGTCGCTCCTTCCTGGCTTCGGTATGAAAATTACGTTTACTACTCTCCACCTTTTGGGAACGTATCCGAATCTAAGACATGCTTTCATGATTCGGACCATTATATTGATGACGGGTTCCCCACCCCACTGTAGAAGTGCTGGGAAGATTCCATCTGGTCCTGCTGATTTAAAAGGTTTAAAGCTATTAATGGCCCATCTCACCTTGTCAGCAGTGATAATATTATTAGTTATGTCTAAGTGGTCGACAGCTTCATGGTGAACCTCTTCCGGCCACACAATCTCTTGAATAGTTCTACTTCCGGGAAAGTGAGTTTCCAACAAGAGACTGTGTGTTTCTGTGGTGGAAGAGGTATATGTTCCATCGGGTTTTTTAAGCGACCCTAGCCTGGAGTTGCCTTGTTGAGCTAGTATTTGCCTTACCCGATTTGCTTGATCAACGGTTTCAATGTCGCTGCAGAATTTCCTCCATGAGTGGCTGCTTTTGAACCGTAGTCGTTTCTTGTACTTGGATTTGGCATCTTTATAGTTGTCCCAATCCTCATCAGCACTGGTGTTCATCGCCCTGTTTAGCAGTCTTCTGATCTTAGCACGCATCCTATCTAGATCAGGACCCCACCAAGGCTGCCCCTTGATGTTGGTAGGCGCTGGTGTGCTAAGCGGGCAAGTTGAATGGTAGCAGTCTATTGAAGTATTTGTAAAATCTGTTACCTGTTGTTCGATTTGTTCGGGTCCCTCCGGATCTGGTAGAGTCTCAGCCCATGCAAGTCTTTCACCTAGGATAGCTCTGTACCTGGTTCTGTCAGTCTTGCGTGGGTTTCTCTTAGGGACAGTTGGGGAGAACGCTGCGTTGATCTCGAAGCGTATCCATCGATGATCAGAGCATGACGCCTCGTTGGACACATGCCAGCCCCCAACGTCGTCGGATATGTCCGCCGTTGCCAGGGTAATATCAACGATAGTTCTGCTCCGCTTGGTAACAAAAGTTGGTTCAGAACCTATGTTAAGCACATTGAGGTTTGTAGTAAATAGGTATTCAACAAGTGTCTTACCTCTGCTGTTCATATCTGGCATGCCCCACAGTGGGTGATGCGCGTTCGAGTCGGCCCCAACGATGAGCTGGAGGCCCGACTTCTCGCAGTGGTCCACCAGCCGGCACAGGTCGTGTGGAGGCGGGTTGTCCTCCGCAGGCATGTAGGCGGAGGCCACCACGAGCTCGCGGCACCTAGCTGTGTCGGGCAGTTGCAGCCTTATGGCACACAGGTCCCTGGAACAGAACTCTGTTAATGGCTGTGCTGGGATGTTGTTAGTAGTTATGATGCACGTTCTAGGGTTATCGTGATCAGTTGTACCGAAAAGCTTACCTCTCAAATTGGCGAGCCCTCGAATGCTACCGCGGTTGATCCACGGCTCCTGGATCAGAGCCACGGCAGTGCTGTTTGCCCCCAACCAGCGTCTTAACTGGGCCGTTGCAGTTTGGCTGTGTTGGAGGTTGGCTTGGAGGATTTTACAATCGCGGGAGAGGGACGCCATTTTTGGTCAACCCCTCCTCCACCTCCAAGACGAGTTCCTCCTCCAGCCGCATGGGCAGCTCCTCGCCCTCAGAGGGCACCACTGCTGGTTCTGGCTCATCGCCTTCACCAAGCAGCATGGCCTCCCAGTGCGCGTACTCGTCCTGCGGTTGAGCAGCAGAACTTTCCCCGACTGCATCGGGGCCTGTTTGCTGCCGCTCTGGAGTGGAACTCTGGGGCTTGGCTGTTCTTGATGAAACCCCAGTGATGACCAGCTTAGAGCTGGTCTGCGCTACCACCGGTGGTTCCTTCACAAATTTCCCACCGGGTCCCTGAAATTTGAGGTAGACCGAACCACTACCAAAAAGGAGCTGTCTGCCCCTTCCCAGCAGCGTCGGCACCACATCTTCAGGGACGTCTGTGATGAGAAACAGGTTGTCCTGCTGCTCATCCACTTTCTGGAGGAGCCATCGGTCAACCTGTGCCCACTTGTTCATAAAGTGGAGGACTACGCCGACGTCGGGCGCAGACTTCCACTTGCCTCGTTCGTTGGGTATGAGCACCCCACATCAAACCCTGCGGACCATCTCCGATTGGCGTTTCACCACCAACTGTACGTTGGATGGTGTAGACACACCGGAGACACACTCCCGCAGCCAGTTCAGGGAGTACTCGTCCTCCACGAACAGTTTAAGGTGGCCGTCCTCGTAACGAGGCTTGCCACCGAATTTGGGGTTTTCCTTGCTCGGATCCGCCAACGCTTCCCTCAAGATTTTGTCATCAATCTCGTTGAGGATGAGCGTTGACAGATCCTGTGAAATATGACCAGTAGCGACGTCAGTTACGGCGATGTACTGGTCAGATTTCACCTTCTGAGCATAGGTGACCCCAGCTCAGCGCGCTTCCGTGCACTGCTTTTTAGGCTCCACTCGAGGAGAAATACTATCCTCTAGTCGAGCCCTCTTAGCAGCCGCGCGCTCGTTTTTGCCGGATCTCTTGGCAGATTTCAACTTCTTGTTAGAAGTTGGACCACCAGAGAACGCTACGGTAGGTTTAGCCCCGTTTGAGTCTAGGGTTGCCCCTTTGACACCACGGGAGCCGGTCACCTTACCCGCAGCTCCAGCTGTATTAACAGCGGGACCGCCATCGGTCGTCACCGTGGCAGATGGAACCCCATCTACGCCGGCAGCGGCCGATGTGGCAGCCAAACGCTGTTTTTTCTTCCACCGACGATTCGCCTTACGCCCTGGTCCGGTTTGCACCGTATCTGGACGTTTAGTCGATGGGCCCTGCAAAGATTGCTTGGGTGGTTTACCCTTTCGACCAACCGTCGTCCAGGCGCTGGCGAAATGCTCGGCGATGTTTGTCGAATGGCTCCGCGCACCGGGTTGCCCCGTGGCCCTGCCTCTCGACTCACTTTCGGGCTTTTTGCAGCTAACCTCCACAGTGGAATCACTACCGGTTTGCACCGGTAGGTCACTGATGGTGGCAGTGAGCCCAGTTGAGGCTTGAGGATCTGCCGAGGCAGATTCTCGCACCTGTTTGGAGACGCTTGCGGTTTTCACCGCTGGAAGCGTTCCAGATGGGTTTTTTGACCTGACACGATCCATGGCCAAATGTATAGAGATTCGTCTACTCGATTTCCCACCCTCCACGGAGCCCGCACAATTGGGATCGCCTACTCGCTTGGAACAGCTTTCAGTCGCTAGGAGTACCGAGTAGATATAGGAGCATAGGGCTGGTACTTGGCGCGACATCGGGAGCTCGCTTCTGTGGACGATGGGAACCAAGGTGTCAGCGACATGGTCCCACCGCCCTAGTCACCGAAGCTTACCCCGTCAGCATGACCCATCCCTCCGCTATGACTGACGCCTTAGCGGACCCTACACCCCTAGCCGTGGCCCTCTGACGGGACACTTGGCCGTTACCCCAACCCGCGGCTACGGGCGAGGCTACCGTTTTGCCTGAAATCCAGGCCAAAGAGGGCGTGTTGCCTTACGAAGCTAAATCCACAGCAACGCTCGGCTCAACCCCCCAGGACCCCTTCATCCTGGCCTACGGTGGTCAACTGCGCAGACCACAAGACGCAGGTGAGTGTAGATAGTCTGCCGGGTACACCCACTTTAACCGACAGAACCGGAGCTACTTTTAGCCATCGGCTAGTAAGAGGTCCGGGGACCAGTCACTAGCCGCTGTTACCAGGGTGCACCAGGAGGAAGCAGAAGTTATGCAGGCGGACGTATCCTTCTGCATCACTTCAGCACCCCCACACTAGGAGGAAGTCGCTCATAACACCCTTTTTTCGAGATCTTATAAAAATACTCATAACTTAACTACGTTTAACACAACCGGAAAGGAATCTTATAAACGAGCAGTGGTTCAATCCCCGGAACGTGCAAAAAATACTTTTCTTCTTGCCTGGTATCTCTGCACTAGCGACACCTTCCGGACATTGGAGGAGATGCACTAAAAATCTAAACTCAATAACTCAATTACTGGATGAAGTTAAATTAGCCCAAAATCATGCCACTAGAGTTCGCTACAAGTCACAACTACAACATGCGGTGCAAAACGTGCAGTCAAACGGTCTTTCCTACTGAAACTATAGCGTGTATATCCTGTCGTGAAAAATATCACCATAACTGCGTCAGCATAACGACAGCTCAATATCTAGGAAATAACGTTGAGCTGAAGAAGACCTTTAAATGCCAAATGTGCCAAGATGGACAACGACCACGTGACTCTCCATTGAACAAAACCCCTGATATACTCACTTTAGAGGAAAAGTCGTCTACTATACAAGCCAACACCAGCTACAGTGCACCGTACTCCCCACTTTCAACTTCAAATGTGACACAACGAAGGCCGCGACAGTTGAGTCCTGTTTACAATAATAATAGTCCAAGCCACAACACAACACGGTTCCCTAGGACAAAATGTGACTCCAACGAGGATGTCTTCAACTCTTTAGACTCAAATACATCCTCAGTCAAGGCATTAAGTTTACCTGACCTTAGCACAGTTGACGACAGTGAACAATATAAAATAATGCAGCATACTATCGAGCAACTAAAATTACAACTGGATAGTGCCCATAAAGAGATCGAATCGCTTATAGAAGAGAGCCAGGAATTACGGATAGTAAATGCTAAACAAGAACAAAATATAGAAGCACTTAAGAAAATATGCTCACATGACTCAACATCCAAAAAACTTCCATCAACTTTACGGAAACGGAATACCGACCAAAGACGATTACGACTCTCTGCCAATCCAGGCACACCAAACAAAAGCCTGAATGCGAGAGTTATTTTTATGGAGAACACTTCAAAACATCTGGAAGAAGAAACCACACATATTCCACCAGAAACTACAAACAACCTACAAGAAAAACTTAATTCAGAAAAAGAAGAGCTACAAAAAATATCTCATGAAAGAAAAAGTTTTCCCAACATGACAAGAACAAACAAAGATAAGTCTACCAACACTAATCCCGAAAATAACTGTGAAGAAAGCAAAGGCGCAAAACCGTCGAAAGTAACTGTAAATAAGTGTCCCACAATACATATACTTGGAGGAAAACAATGCGTCGGTTTAGCGGCTGAACTCGTGGATGCAAGAAACAACTACCGGAAATATAACATACAGTCCAGCACAAAATCTCATGCATCCAGTGATAGTATATTGTTGGGTATAAACTATAGAAACATTAAGGACAAAGATGTCTACATATTATCAGTCGGAGAACATGATAAAAACCCAACAAAATTAACAGTGGAACTTAGCGCTTGTCTTAAGGCTTTGAAGAACAACACTGTTATTGTTGTGGGTATTACAAATAGTGACTATCTAAACGAAAATAAATTGAATGACACGATCAAAATATTATTAAATGTGTTTCCAAACTGTCATTACGTAAAAATAGATGAAAGCCTAACCAAAAAGATTTACATTAAAAGACTTTGTTCCGAAATAAATAAAGTTCTGACCAATAACGACCACAACGATATGTCCATAAATAATAATAACGAGGCAAACCATGTAAACTTAGAAGATGGTAAAAAGGGAACAATACCCTATTACTTTAAGAAAACTGGAAAATTTATTACTAAGGTCGATGAATCGGAACAAAGGACTTCACCAAAGGTACCAGGTTGCCAGCTTTTTCGTGTCGTCGGATAGCGAAAATGATAAACTGTATATAATGCACCAGAACATACAAGGTTTTAAGAGTAAGAGGGACATTATTACAATAACTTTTAATGAATTAAGGGAAAGCCACAAAGACATTCATTTTATCTGCTTGTCAGAGACTCTTGTTAAGTCAGGAAATGAGAAAAATTTCCTGCTCAAAAATTACAGACTAGCCACCTCTTACTGTAGGTCAGATAAATCACGAGGAGGTGTCTGTATATTTGCCAAAAATCACATTAAAACTAAAGAAATAAATGTTGCCAAAGAATTGACCGAACCATTTTCTTTTGAATGTTGTGGAGTGGAGGTTCCAGAATATAAATTATTTTTATTTTGTCTGTATAAAATTCCAAATGCCAAACTAAATACAGACTTCCATAATAAACTAGAACTCTTACTACATAGGCTAAGACATAAACTGAAAAATAGCAAATTGATAATAACTGGGGATTTAAACATAAATACACTGAAAGATGACAAGTGGACAAAAGAGTTGAAAAGCATAATAGAAGCCTATAACATGATCATTCATCTTAATACACCAACAAGAATAAATTCGTGTATTGACCATCTAATAAGTAATATTAATACGGCTTATGGGGAAACTAAACGTCTAGGACTGTCAGACCATGACACAACGCAATTCCTCACTGTTCCTGTGACAAAAATAAAGCAACAAATACATTTTTGGTATACCACTAAAAGGGATTATAGCGATGAAAATTTGGTAAAGTTTAAAGGCTACCTAGATAGCCTATCATGGAATGAAGTCTTGAATTGTACAAAATTGGAACCAGCGTTCAAATTATTCCATGATACGATAGTCTTACTTCACAATCAATGCTTCCCAACAATTAGGGTGAAAACTAGACGAGATACAAATGTCAATCCTAAATGGCTAACTAAAGGCATAAGGCGGTCATGTCAAACTAAAAGAAAACTAAGATTCCAGTACTATCAAAACAAATCAGTAATAAATAAAAATAACTACTTGAGGTATAGCAAACGGTTGCGCAGATGTATGTAGAGAATATTTTCCTCGGCCGGTTTAATTTGTAATAAAATCAGATCACGTTTAGGTGACAGAAGTTTCGACGCTATTATATTTTTGAGGTCTTATTACAAAGAAGAAAAATCTGAAAAACAATTATTTTATTGTTATTGTGTGATTTTAATATGTGTATTTTATTAGATTTAGTTACTAAGAGTTTCAACATTATTTAGACTATTTATGTACTGGGGGCGATTTGGAAGGATTTTGCACTAAACTAAAACGACAACTAAGGGCTCTAAACATCATAATGTCGTCATTTTAGTTGTTTATATGAACTAAAATGACGTCATTATGACGTTTAGAGCCCTTAGTTGTCTTTTTAGTTTAGTGCAAAAGCCTTCCAAATGGCACTCACTGACTGACTAAGTACATTAGATACTGTAGTATGCTATAGTATCTTAAGACAATATCCCTGAGCTACATGAAATCAGTTCTGATATTTAAGTTTAGGTTAACTATATTTAGCTTCAGAACTAAATGTCATTAACTAAACAAAACTTAAATTTCAATTTTGTTTTGTGTAGCTCAGGGTCATTGTAGTGATTCTGTGTTTTTTTTTTGTCATTTAATTATAAAGATAGTAATTAACCGTGTTATTTTTGCAATATTTTTTATTTAGATACTTCGTCAGTTGAACGGATTAATCAGGATATTTTTAATAAGGCATCCTTTTGCGTTGATTCTGTGATTTTAGTTTAAGTTTTATTTGATGATAGAGATAACTAGAAAATGTTGCCAAATATAAAACTTATTGTCATTTGTTAAAATTCAGAGGATTGCTTTGTAAAAATGTATGTTTTATATGACCTCAAACTTTTTAATGATTCGTGTTTAGCTTTATTAAAATGCAGGCCACAACAATTTCAAGCCATGTGAATTATTTAATATCATTAAAATATATATATTATTACTATTATTTTTATTTTATAATCCCCTACCTGTTTTCCCCACAATAAGTAACACTAAGTACGTATTTAATCATTTTAAATTGCAAATACCTTCATCGCACCGAAAATCCCGGGATCCCGGGAAATTCCCGGTTTCATCGACGATGAAAACCGGGAGTCCCGGTTTTCAAAAAATCCGGGATTTTAGATACCCTACTCAGCGCAGACAACCAAAGAAAAAGTCGGAAAACATGAGTTTCCCAGGTTTTCTGAATGATACCGACGAATCATCCTGTGAAAGAATAATAGACGAGAATTTATTTGGAGATACCAGAGTCGATTCACAAATGGAAAATTCCGGGATAATCGGCAAAATAAGTGTGCTTCTCGACACCAAGCTATTGAAAAACAACTCAAAAATAGTCGAGAAAATTAAGTTTGAAATTAAGTCACTGTTACAGCAAGAGATACAAATTGCAATAAAAAACTTAAAAATACAAATAGACAATAACATTGGCACTTTAAAATTAGACCAAGATGAATCAAACCAGCAAATTGGAAAACTAATAGGTCGAATCAGTTTAATAGAGGAACAACTGTCTACCCTGAAAGAAGAAATAAGAAACAGTACATCATCAACAATGCCCAGATCGGAAACTGCTCCCAAAAGTGACCATACAAAGACAATAATCCTATACGGTTTAGATCAACCTAATTGGGAAGATGAAAACGAACTCTTCAGAAGAATCACCTATATATTTAGGGACATCCTGGATGTTAATATAGACGGATACATTGAAGATCTACGTAGATTGGGTCGCAGAGGAAGCAGAAGACCAGTAGCTATTGAACTGATAAGCAAGAGAATGGCTAAGTACATCATTGACAACAAGCAGTACTTTAGGACTGCAGGTTTGGGCCTCTCTACTTTTTTAGATGAGGAGTCGCTTAAACAAAGGAAAAACCTAGTCAGAACTCTCTGCGAGGCACGGAAAGAAGGCGAACACGCGATCATCCGTCTCCTGATCAACGGGAATCCATACCTGGACACAACATCAAACACAATACCACTCACAAATAGAGCCATGCCCGCCGACGACAAAACTTCAGCAACAAATCACGTCAATGAAAGGACAACCTTCCAAGATACAAACCTAGCTCAAGTATACTATATCAAAATGTAGGAGGCTTAAAACACAACATACCTCTGATAGAGACAGACTCTTTCATTAAGAAAAATACTATTTTATGTGTTGGTGAAACGTGGTTGTCAGAAAAGGAGATCGATCTTGTGAAAATTACAGGTTACAAACCAGCTACCTATTTTTGTAGAAAGCACCATATTCGTGGAGGTGTGGGTATATATGTTAGGGAAAACATAGATTTTGTTGAACTGCTCGATATACCTAAAATGTCTACCGAAATGGTTTTCGAAGTCTGTGGCATTGAAGTCCCTTCGTATAATTAATAAGTATAATTATCATAATTTACTGGCCTAATAGCTCCAGAAAGAAAGATCTATTTCATAATTCGTTAGGAAAGCTCTTGCAGGCTGTACAACAAAAATACAAAAAGAAAACCATTATGTGGTGACTTCAACGATGGTGGTATTAGGTGGTGACTTCAACGTAAATATGTTAGTAGCGACCCCAGCCCGCTTAAGACTAATAGACCTCTTCAGAAGTTTCTATTTCCACCTGAAAAATCACGAACCAACTAGAATTACATCAGAAACAAGCACTTGCATAGACCTTGTTTTCACCAATTTCAGCCAAATCAAAACAACAGTAACCACTACAGAATTCGGGTTATCTGACCATAGAGGTATTACAATTTCCATACCCATAGCTCTCACAAACACACATCAAGAGCCAAAAACATGGCATACATATAAGAGAACTTTTAGCGAGTTAATTACTCAACTATTTATCTCAGAGCTAGGTAAGATAAATTGGGGTAATATTCTGGTAGACTCAGCAGACGTTAACGAAAACTTCAACAATTTTCACACCATAATAAAACAAAAATTAGACCAATGCATCCCAAAAGTTAAAGTAAAACTGAAAAAGGAAAACACTAAAACATGGATAACCAAGGGCATCAGAAAATCATGTCAGCAGAAACGCCTATTAAGAATCCTAACATCACAAACAAAAAATGCAATTCTTAAAAATCACTATAGAGAATATTCGAATACTTTAAAAAATGCAATCATTATATCTAGAAAACTACGCTACATAACAAGACTTAAAAACTCTAAAAACTTAACTAAAACTGTGTGGCAAGTAGTAAAAGAGACTGCGAACAAACATCGGAAAATGAACAGGGCCAACATCGAACTTCTGGACGGAAACAACCTGATAAACAACCCACAAAAAATTGCAAACACTTTTAACAATTATTTCCGGTCTATAGGCGAAAACTCAAATCTCGTACATCCCTCGACACCACCGCCTGGGCGAACTGTAATATCACCGCTCAAAAACCCTTTTTATATTCATCCTGTAACCGAAAAAGAAGTCTACCTAATTATAAAAAAAAATAAAGAATAAAAACAGCGCAGGTTTCGACGACATTCCTACATCACTATTAAAAAAGTACCCTCAATTCCTAGCCGCTCCACTAACATACCAAATTAATCAATCGTTTAATTCCGGCTGCTTTCCTGATTTGCTAAAAAAGTCAATAATTAGACCATTACACAAAAAATATTCTAAACGAAATACCGATAACTATCGCCCAATCGCCCTTCTGTCCTCACTTGCTAAGATTTTCGAAACCGCTATGTATAACAAGCTCTATGCTTTTTGCGAAAAATTTAATGTTTTTGACGATAATCAATACGGCTTTAGGAAATCGAGGTCGACAACACTAACCGTTTTCAAATACATTAATAACGTCTTACACGCATTAAACGATGGAAAAAACGGAATAGGCATTTTACTAGACATGAACAAAGCTTATGACCGGGTGCTATACAATATCTTGCTACAAAAACTATCAGGTATCGGCGTACGTGGCATAGCCCTCAAATGTTTCAAATCTTACTTAGACAATCGTACACAACATGTAGAAATAGACCATCACAACCACCTCACAGGTGAGATCGCCAAAGTCAAGTCTGAAACAGTGAATGTACACAAATCAATTCCACAAGGTAGTTCTCTAGGGTGCTTGCTGTTTCTGATATATATAAACGACCTTCCTAAAGTAATAGATAACTCATGCACTCTGTTCGCTGATGACACCTCAGTTTTAATCCCAGGCAATGACGCCCACATTCTAAACAACCATCTACACTACACATTCAATACAATAGTAAATTGGCTTGAGGACCATAATCTAGACATAAACCTAAATAAAACTAAACTAATTCAGTTTCATCCATATCAAAGAACACCTTTAGAGATAAACTTTTCATTTAAAAATAAGCCAATTGAATGAGTCAATACCTACTGCCTCTTAGGAATTCACATAGACTCGTACCTAAACTGGAAACAACACATCAGCAAATTGAGCTCTAAATTATCTGGCTTTACCTACGGCCTATATGAAATAAAAAAGGCTACCGATTTAGAAACTGCCAAGAAGGCTTACTATGCCTACGCACATTCCCGGCTTCAATATCGCATCATACTATGGGGCAAGTGTGTTGACACACAAAAAATCTTTATCTTACAAAAAAAATGCATAAGAATATTGGCTCATATAGACCAAATGACCAGCTGTCGACCTTATTTCAAGATCTTCAAAATTCTCACCATAACTTCAATATATATTTTGGAATTATCATTATTTGTTAGAAAAAACCGACATATGTTCCCTATTCGAGAGCGCCCTGTAAATCTCAGACCCCGCCCAAGATTAGCTGCAACTCATTCTAACCTAGTATTAGTAGACACAGGCCCTTATAATATGTGTGTCAAAATATATAATCACCTACCACCTACTATAAAAGAAATAGAAAATTTTAAAAGGTTTCAGAATATTAGAAATTCTTGATAGAAAATGCCTTTTACAGCCTTCAGGAGTTTTATTATTATGACCTATGCCCTTAATAATTTAATTTGAAATAAAATAAAATAAAATTTTACTTTACTTACCTATATTTATTCGTATTATATAATTTTATTAAGTGAAATCTCAGAAAATTAGAAAATGTGTACCTATAACTGATATATTATAATATAATAGCCATGCCTTGACACCTTAGACCTAAGTAAAAAAGAATAATATTGCAATGCCCTTGCAGGGCGCATGTTCTGGGACTACATTTAATATTCATAATATTCATAATTCATTTATTGATTTGATAGACACAAGTACATCAGGTGTAATGGTTGAAAAAATATAGCTTTTTTTGTGCTCTACCTAAATAGGCATACAAATCTTATGTCACAAGTAAAACTTTTTAAATAATTTTATAAAAATACAATTAAATACAGAATGTCAAAAATTAAAAGATTAAGTTAATATTAAAAAAACAATTTAAATAAATACAAAATTAATGTCAATGATAAAAATATACATGTCAGCGTGTCAATAATTACAAACTAAATTAATAAATATCTGATCTAAATTACAATTTATCTTCAAAGAACTCTTTCATGTCATAATAGCATTTATTAGTCAGCATGTCATATAATTTTCTTTTAAATTGAATAGTATTTAGCGATTTTAGATTATCTGGCAACTTGTTATATATTTTTGGTCCCATGACCACAATGCTTTTTTGTTTGAAGGCTGTTTTACAGGATTCAATTTTTAGTTTATGTGGATGCCGTATTGTTCTAGAGCTATTTTCATGCGCCTTTGGAAATAGCGACTCGTTTGTTTTGACAAAGACAGCAACTTCATATACATATAGACAGGTAAGTGTAAGAATTTTCAGTGCCTTAAAATATGGCTTACAGGTTTCGGTAGATTTTAACTGACACATCGCTCTCAGACATCTTTTTTGGGCTTTAAATATTGTAGTTACTTCAGTGCAATTGCCCCAAAATACAATTCCAAACCGCAATGTTGACATTACATACCCGTGGAAAGCTGACAGTACGGCGTCTCTACTAACAATTTTTGATAACTTGTATAAGGCGTAGGCAGATTTACTAAGCTTATTGCACGTTACCTCGGCTTGGTATTTCCAGCTTAAGTTATGATCTATCGTCAAACCTAAAAACTTGGTGACATGTTCTTGCTGGATTGCTACATTGTTGTATACCAAGTTTACAGGAGGTGGATTGGTTTTTTGTGTAAAGTGCATAATTTTAGTTTTGCTTAAGTTAGCCTTTAAACAGTTTGATTCTAGCCATGACATTATTTCTTGGAGAGTTTTATTTATTTCGTGTTCGTAATTTTTATTTTCTGATTTTTTTATGACCGCTGTGCTGTCGTCAGCAAAGAGGGTCATAGGGTAGCTTACATTCAGCGGCAAATCGTTAATGTAGAGCAAAAAAATCAATGGGCCGAGTATACTGCCTTGCGGGACTCCATGTAGAGACAAGCGGTCATTTGAAGTATATGTTACTTCGTTGTTTGTCTCTATGCAAATATTTGAGAGTTGAGTTTGTTGTGTTCGCCCGTTTAAATATGATTTTATGAGTTTTAAAGCTGTACCTCTCACTCCATAGAATTCCATTTTTTGTAGCAAAATTTTGTGATTAACGTAGTCGAATGCTTTTGTCATGTCCATGTAAATAGCCGATACTGGAACTCTAGAATCTACGCATCGTATTATATCCGCAAGAAAGTCGTATATTGCGAGATTAATACTTTTTCCTTTTCTGAATCCTTTTTGCTGCTCTACTAATATATTATATTTATCGAGATAGTTGTAGACCGAATTATAAATAACATTTTCAAATATTTTGGAAATAATTGGAATTAAGGCAATTGGTCTGTAATTGTGAACCGAGTTTTTATCGCCTTTTTTTATAAATAGGCTTAATTATCGTTGTTTTCAATTTTGCAGGGAAAATCCCGTTAACAATGCATAGATTTATTATGTGGCTTAGATGGGGTGAAATTATTTCATTAACGTATTTTATCACGTTAGTGCTAATGTTATCATAGCCTACGCTTGTTTTATTTTTTAATGATTTTATTATTTTGATTATGTCATACGAAATTGTAGGTGATATAAATAATGAAGATGGTTGAGAATTGAATTTTAGGTTATATGTCATATGTAAGTCCATAGGTGGAGTTGTTATTTGGTCTATGAAGTGGTCATTAAATGTGTTTGCAATGTTTATTGGGTCTGTAATCAATGTATTATTATCGTCCTTTAGTTTTCTAATGGGTTCCCTGGGTTGATAAGGTTTAGTGCTGTTAATAATTTTCCAAGTTGTTTTTGACTTATTAACTGACGTTCTAATTAAATGACTGTTTATAGATTTTTGTGTCAGCTTTATAATTTTTCTTAATCTTTGAGTATAAGTTTTTAGAGCAGATTTATTGACTTCACTTGGATTTATCCTATTGTTCCAAAGCAGAGTCCTTTGCCTTTTTGTACATAATTTTATACCTTTTGATATCCATCTGATTCTCTTTTCGCAGGAGATTTTAATATATTTTAATGGGAAACATAGCTCATACAGCAAAAGAAAAATGTCAAGAAATCGGTTGTATGCCTCATTTGGGTCGTCAGTAGTGTATAAGTCAGTAAATTTCCATTGATTTAGGTACTCTTTGAATTTTTTTAGATTTTCGTCACAGTAGTCCCTCCGTTTTATCCGCCAGAATTTCAGTTTACATGTTTTTTTGACATTGCATTTCAATATTTGAGCTGTATGGTCAGATAAACCTAAATCGATGACCTCAGCCTGACAGCAAGTAGCATCATTGTGAGCAAAATTGTCAATGCCAATTCAATGTCAATTAATCTTGACATCTTGTACTTGTACATATGTATACCACATGTAAGCGATGCATAAATGAAATGAAATGAAATGAAATATGTCTAATTAGCCGAATAACTACTGGACGTGGGAGTTCTGTCCCCGTAGCGAAGGCAGCGGAAGTACTTTTTTTAGCTCCGACTCTGGTGACCCAGTCAGGAGGGATGACCGTTTTCTCCAACTTCAAGTCCGAAGGAACACGATACTAACGGCGGTGCAGGCTCAAAATGTACTGGAAGAGGTACGAGCAGTAAGGATGAGTGAGCGGACAGTTCGTAGAAGATTCGAAGAAGTGGGTATAGGCTCGTATGTGCCCGCCAAAGCCCCAAAACTTGAGAGAAATCATCGCACAAACCGTCTACACTTTGGTAGTGAACATCGTGATTGGGACTTCGACGTCTGGGGACAGGTTCTTTTTACTGATGAATGCACAGTTATGTTAAATCAAATTGATGGAAGGCAGCGAGTATGGAGACGCAAAGGAGAACGGTATATCCAGTCTAATTTTGAAAATACAGTGGCATATGGCCTCGGTTCAATTATGGTCTGGGGAGGAATATGTTTAGGAGCTCGTACGGAGTTAGTAGTGGTCGATGGCGGGAATCTGAATGCTGATCGGTATATCAGGGAGATTTTAGAAGAACATGTTGTGCCATTTGCCCCCTTTATTGGTAACAACTTCGTTCTAATGCAGGATAATGCTCGGGCTCACAGTGCTCGCACAGTACAGACATACCTAAACCATGTTGGTATAACGGTGATGGAGTGGCCAGCATGGTCCCCCGATATGAACCCTATAGAACACGTCTGGGACTTGCTAAAGAGGAGTGTAAAGTCAAGAATGCCACCTCTCAATAATCTCAACGAGTTGCGAAACGCATAACTTGAAGAATGGCAGAGGTTGCCCCAAGAAACCATTGATAACATCATCCGCAGCATGCCCAGACGGATGGAAACCATCATCAGAGCACGAGGAGGAAACACTCGATATTTAACAGTCATTGAAATTGTTGTTAACCTTTGGAAAATCTTGAATTTTCACGACCTTCAAGCTGTAATCCTCACCGATGAAACCTTCATGAAAAAGAAATTTGACACTGCCAAAAAATTGTCCAGAAATCGTCCTAAATAGTCCACAAAGAAAGAAAAATAGTCCTCTTATAGTTCCGAAGTTATAGCTATAGGTTGGTGAGGATTACAGCTTGACGTCAAGGTGTAATCCTCATCTCTCTTGCAAGCAAACGGAAGGGCCTATCGACTTGGTTTGGGTTTCAAAAATTAGTCCAGAAATAGTCCACACGGCATGCAAAATTTCAGAAAGAGTCCTTCAACGATTCCAGAGTTATTAAGACATCTTGGTGAGGATTACAGCTTGAACATTTGATATCATCAAATATCTTCGGAACGCCTACGACTTTCAGTTTGAAATTTGAGCCAAAAAATAGTCCAGAAATACTCCACCGAAACAATAATGATTTCCACCTGGTTAACTTTGAAGAAGTGCATTAAAATACAATGTTTTATTTCCCATACATTCAATACATGTACAGTCGTGTACAAAATAATAATGGGTAAACCCTAATAAACCGGTTTATATCGGTTAATTCAATCAAAGGGCCTGTTTTTAATCTCTGTAAACTAACGGTATTGTAATATTGTAGGAAAGTAAGCGCATAGCTCTGTCCTTCACGTTCACGACACTTAACTTTTATGTTCTCCCATTTAGCCGGACTTTCACCAGAGTTTTGATAACCGCTAAATACAGTTTAAATACAACCTTAATAAAACACGGGTGGTTAGGGGAAACCTGGCTGACAGGCAATAAGCTTGGCCTGCTTGAGAACATTACTCGCCTTTTGCTTGTTGTGCTTAAGTTGTGTTTAATTTAAACTGTTTTTAACGGCTGTCAAAAGCCCTTAGAGGACTGAAACCTAAATGAGTTTTTTGTTGTACATAAGTGCGTGACAGCGATTTGGATTTTGAACGGGTGTTCGAGCTTCGGTTGTAGCTATGATAATGTTATATATTTATATAGTTGAGCTAAGATGTAAACAACAATGGCGGAATTGGTATCGCGAACGCGCTGGCAAAATTTCTTCGTAATACGATTTTGCTGAAACTTTTGAAGACATCTTAAAGCATTTTTCGGTGGAAATTAAGGCACGAGTGTTTAAAAATCACGTCAATCGGTACATGACAATTGCAATAATGACATCATTGCAATGGAGGAAAGTGTTAAGAACTGATAATAAATGTGTAAAGGATAACATGCTAGCTTCTGTACTCACAAAACATAATTTGAAAAAAGAACAGACCCATTTATGTTCATTATAGTTATATATATGTATATGTTTATATCATATTTATATGTATAATTTAGTTTTAATCACAATAATCACAGTCGGTTCATTGGTATAATCATCACATAACATCAAACATTGTTTGATCAATTACAGTCTTAATCATTTCAATTTTAGGTATTTAATTAAGTTCTTATGTCTAAATAATTGGCACCTCCCGAGTATAAGTATACATAAAGGTGTAGTCAAATTTTCAAGGGTTTAACCCCTTCCCTAAACTATGATGTCCCTACATATACATAAATATGTAGGGACATCATAGTTTCGCCATGAAACATCTTCAGAGCATTTTTATTTTTAACCTCTTCCAAAAATGAATATACAGGCTGTTGTTTTGTAAAGTTACGCCTTTAGTACCCATCATCATGAACAACTTTCCTCCAGAAACATATGGTCGCAAATGGAAAAAAATCGTCTCTCATTACATTGACCAATCAGCTGATTACATGTTACTATGGGAGACCCATATGCCTATATTTCTTGGGGAAAGTTATTCATAATGATGGGTACTATAGTCCCTTACCCGGGGGTGGCTTTACATAACAATACCCTGTATAGTGGTGAAAAATATAATTGCTCTGATAAAAACGGTTTCATAGTGAAAATTATTCAGAAAGATGTTTCTAACAACCTCTAATTTGACTACACTTTTATTTTACCGCCTATATATAAGTCACATGTAATGGACTTATAAATTATGATTTGTCATCATATCTAAAAAAAACAGTCAAAATAAAGTAAGTATAATTGCTAGATCTCTAACCCAACGAGTAGTCAGTAGAGTTCAATTATTATGGAAAGTGGCAGTAAAGTCTTGAAAATTACTAATAAATGATGTTGATTTTAAATATTTTCATCATTTTTAAATTAGTATTACAGCGTACTATACTTTTTTACAAAATACTATCCTTTTTGTATTTTTGTGCTATCCTTTTCAACGCACCAAAATTCAACACTGGTTGTCGTATAGCGCAGCCGGTCTGGTGCAGTGGGGTAATAAAATTGTGACCTCATATTTTTTGTAACTTGTTGATTTGTACCTTTGTAGGAAGGTAGGTAGTTAGGTGCCTACAGCAGGGGGCTAGCTCATCGCCGCAGCTATGGAGATAAAAGGTTGCCTAAAAATGTTTTCCATCACCGTAAGAACGTCTGTATAATGTACATTGGTTAAATTACTTATCTCAATGGTATAAGGTCCGCACCGGGAGATTAATTGGTATAAACCGGTTTATTAGGGTTTACCCCGTTAATATTTTGTACGCGACTGTAAATTTATTGGAATGTATGGGAAAAAAACATTGCATTTTTAATGCCGTTCTTCAAAGTAAACCAGGTGGAAATTATTATTGTTTCGGTGGACTATTTCTGGACTATTTTTTGGCATAAATATCAAACTAGAAGTCGTAGGCGGTCCGGAGATATTTGATGTTATCAAATGTTCAAGCTGTAATCCTCACCAAGATGACTTAATAACACTGGAATCGTTGAAGGACTATTTCTGAAATTTGGCATGCCGTGTCAAACCATGTCAATAGGCCCTTCCGTTTGCTTGCAAGAGAGATGAGTATTACAGCTTGACGTCAAGCTGTAATCCTCACCAACTTATAGCTATAACTTCGAAACTATAAGTGGACTAATTTTCTTTCTTGGTGGACTACTTAGGACTATTTCTGGACTATTTTTTAGCATTTTAAAATTTCATTTTCATGAAGGTTTCAATGGTGAGGATTACAGCTTGAAGTTCGTGAATTTTCTTCTGTTTCTCTATAATTAAAAAATTGAAGAAAAATGCATTTTGTTTATAATTTAATTTTTATTTTAATTAAACTTTAAGTATGGTGTTACAAATGAATGTCAAAACATGTTAATTTAATTGTTGTTTCATTTTAAATAATATATTGTTTAAAAATTACATTCATTGTTCTAAATTCCCTCTTTTTTCTCCCTTTTTTTCTGTTCCGCTAATTGTGCCGGTGCGTGTATAATGCACTTGAACTCAGTCTTCACAGTGTTATTTTTTTAACAAATAGCAGAATTGAGTTTGTTTTTATTTAAAACTAACCAAATATGAATAATATTGGGTTATGCTATGTGTCGAGTAAATGTTAAACTTGCTTACAAAAAAACCTCACTACTATGACCTGGCCTTAGATTCGTCTAAGTTAAATCGAAAATGTTCGACCAATCAGAAGCCAGTATTTCCAGCCAATGAGAGACGTCCCACAATTCCGGGGCCGGACATTCCGGGGTCGAACAGGCAGTACGACGTAACACTGCCGACGTAAACACTAGCTCCGTATATATTTTAGAGTTTCGAACGTTTAAAGTGATTACAGTGCTACAAATTGTGTTTAATATAATTCGTCATGTTCCAAATGACCGGACTAATATATAAATATCTCGGATCAAGCTGTATTTGAGGCGATACATTGAAGAACAACATCTGCCGAAAAAACCGTTAGAGTGACATTGAACGTTAGTCAGTGCAGTGAAATTATTTATTAGACAATTCAAACACAGAAAATATAAACAGTGAATTTCGTATGACAATGAACTGCAGACATTGAAGAAGATAATATTCAACTCTTAACCTAAAACTTGAAATAAAGGTGAATGATCATTCCGCTGTATTGATTGAGACTTATATAACTACTAACGCCATCTACCGGCAAGTAGCAGCACTTTCTGACCAACTGTCAATAGCAGCCATCAAGCGCACCTAAAGCTTTCGCTACTCACCACTAGAGGGCAACAAGGACAAACAACACGCCAACGCGGTTTAGCACAAGCGCTCTCGACTAACGATAGATGTCGCCCATGCAGCGCAAGTCGACGTCACCACATGTATACCATAATTTCACCGAGTATTCCAATTGTCCGGGTAGCGTAAGTTGCTGGAACGACCGGCGCGTCTCAACAAGGCCCCTAGTTCGAATCCAGAAAAATCACAAAAGTATAATTTTTTCGAGATCTTATAAAAATACTTATAACTTAACTACGTTTAACACAACCGGTAAGGAATCTTATAAACGAGCAGTGGTTCAATCCCCGGAACATGCAAAAAATACTTTTCTTCTTGCCTGGTATCTCTGCACTAGCGACACCTTCCGGACATTGGAGGAGATGCACTAAAGATCTAAACTCAATAACTCAATTACTGGATGAAGTTAAATTAGCCCAAAATCATGCCACTAGAGTTCGCTACAAGTCACAACTACAACATGTGGTGCAAAACGTGCAGTCAAACGGTCTTTCCTACTGAAACTATAGCGTGTATATCCTGTCGTGAAAAATATCACCATAACTGCGTCAACATAACGACAGCTCAATATCTAGGAAATAACGTTGAGCTGAAGAAGACCTTTAAATGCCAAATGTGCCAAGATGGACAACGACCACGTGACTCTCCATTGAACAAAACCCCTGATCCACTCACTTTAGAGGAAAAGTCGTCTACTATACAAGCCAACACCAGCTACAGTGCACCGTACTCCCCACTTTCAACTTCAAATGTGACACAACGAAGGCCGCGACAGTTGAGTCCTGTTTACAATAATAATAGTCCAAGCCACAACACAACACGGTTCCCTAGGACAAAATGTGACTCCAACGAGGATGTCTTCAACTCTTTAGACTCAAATACATCCTCAGTCAAGGCATTAAGTTTACCTGACCTTAGCACAGTTGACGACAGTGAACAATATAAAATAATGCAGCATACTATCGAGCAACTAAAATTACAACTGGATAGTGCCCATAAAGAGATCGAATCGCTTATAGAAGAGAGCCAGGAATTACGGATAGTAAATGCTAAACAAGAACAAAATATAGAAGCACTTAAGAAAATATGCTCACATGACTCAACATCCAAAAAACTTCCATCAACTTTACGGAAACGGAATACCGACCAAAGACGATTACGACTCTCTGCCAATCCAGGCACACCAAACAAAAGCCTGAATGCGAGAGTTCTTTTTATGGAGAACACTTCAAAACATCTGGAAGAAGAAACCACACATATTCCACCAGAAACTACAAACAACCTACAAGAAAAACTTAATTCAGAAAAAGAAGAGCTACAAAAAATATCTCATGAAAGAAAAAGTTTTCCCAACATGACAAGAACAAACAAAGATAAGTCTACCAACACTAATCCCGAAAATAACTGTGAAGAAAGCAAAGGCGCAAAACCGTCGAAAGTAACTGTAAATAAGTGTCCCACAATACATATACTTGGAGGAAAACAATGCGTCGGTTTAGCGGCTGAACTCGTGGATGCAAGAAACAACTACCGGAAATATAACATACAGTCCAGCACAAAATCTCATGCATCCAGTGATAGTATATTGTTGGGTATAAACTATAAAAACATTAAGGACAAAGATGTCTACATATTATCAGTCGGAGAACATGATAAAAACCCAACAAAATTAACAGTGGAACTTAGCGCTTGTCTTAAGGCTTTGAAGAACAACACTGTTATTGTTGTGGGTATTACAAATAGTGACTATCTAAACGAAAATAAATTGAATGACAGGATCAAAATATTATTAAATGTGTTTCCAAACTGTCATTACGTAAAAATAGATGAAAGCCTAACCAAAAAGATTTACATTAAAAGACTTTGTTCCGAAATAAATAAAGTTCTGACCAATAACGACCACAACGATATGTCCATAAATAATAATAACGAGGCAAACCATGTAAACTTAGAAGATGGTAAAAAGGGAACAATACCCTATTACTTTAAGAAAACTGGAAAATTTATTACTAAGGTCGATGAATCGGAACAAAGGACTTCACCAAAGGTACCAGGTTGCCAGCTTTTTCGTGTCGTCGGATAGCGAAAATGATAAACTGTATATAATGCACCAGAACATACAAGGTTTTAAGAGTAAGAGGGACATTATTACAATAACTGTTAATGAATTAAGGGAAAGCCACAAAGACATTCATTTTATCTGCTTGTCAGAGACTCTTGTTAAGTCAGGAAATGAGAAAAATTTACTGCTCAAAAATTACAGAGTAGCCACCTCTTACTGTAGGTCAGATAAATCACGAGGAGGTGTCTGTATATTTGCCAAAAATCACATTAAAACTAAAGAAATAAATAAACATAAACATAAACATAAACATTTATATACAGGCACATACATTGCTTCTGGCCCCACACTAGGATACCCTGTGTCGTGGTAACCAGAAACAGCGACGTCACACACATATAAACATCCAAGACCTGGGGATTGTTTTTTTTTTCATTACCCCCAGCCGGGGATCGAACCCGGGACCTCTCGCATGGTAGGCAGAGCCACAACCGCTGCGCCACAGAGGCCGTCAAATGTTGCCAAAGAATTGACCGAACCATTTTCTTTTGAATGTTGTGGAGTGGAGGTTCCAGAATATAAATTATTTTTATTTTGTCTGTATAAAATTCCAAATGCCAAACTAAATACAGACTTCCTTAATAAACTAGAACTCTTACTACATAGGCTAAGACATAAACTGAAAAAAAGCAAATTGATAATAACTGGGGATTTAAACATAAATACACTGAAAGATGACAAGTGGACAAAAGAGTTGAAAAGCATAATAGAAGCCTATAACATGATCATTCATCTTAATACACCAACAAGAATAAATTCGTGTATTGACCATCTAATAAGTAATATTAATACGGCTTATGGGGAAACTAAACGTCTAGGACTGTCAGACCATGACACAACGCAATTCCTCACTGTTCCTGTGACAAAAATAAAGCAACAAATACATTTTTGGTATACCACTAAAAGGGATTATAGCGATGAAAATTTGGTAAAGTTTAAAGGCTACCTAAATAGCCTATCATGGAATGAAGTCTTGAATTGTACAAAATTGGAACCAGCGTTCAAATTATTCCATGATACGATAGTCTTACTTTACAATCAATGCTTCCCAACAATTAAGGTGAAAACTAGACGAGATACAAATGTCAATCCTAAATGGCTAACTAAAGGCATAAGGCGGTCATGTCAAACTAAAAGAAAACTAAGATTCCAGTACTATCAAAACAAATCAGTAACAAATAAAAATAACTACTTGAGGTATAGCAAACGGTTGCGCAGATGTATAAAGTGCTCTCAAAAAATTCAAAATTACAATTTCATCAATAATGCTAAAAATAAATGCAAAGCCTCGTGGCAGTTAATAAAAAAGGGAAATGAAAATGGAAATATTGACATCGAAATAAGATCTATAGATATAAAAAACAAAAAAACGGAGGATCCAATAGAGATGGCAAATGCATTTAATGACTACTTCATAGATTTGACCAATACAAATATAAGCAATAATCCCGACAATACCGCAATTTATAAAGTAACTCAATCAAGTTATAGCATATTTCTATCACCTTGTACTATAGAGGAAACCTCAAAAACAATTAAACAACTTAATAATACTAATGCCACTGGCTATGATGAAATCGCAACAAACATTCTAAAATTCTGTAATAAAGAAATATCCCCTGTATTGACACACCTAGTTAACAAATCTCTCACAGAAGGTCTGTTTCCCAAAGAATTAAAAATCTCGGTAGTGAAGCCATTATATAAAAAAGGGGAGAGAACAGACATGAGCAAGTATAGGCCAGTTACCCTGGTGCCTATACTATCTAAAGTTTTTGAAAAAATTATGCACAACAGAATCTCATCTTTTCTATCAATATTCTCTGTAATTAGAAACGAACAAAATGGATTCCAGAAAGGAAAATCTACAATCTCGCATGCTTCAATTTAGTGAAAACATTAGCGGAAGCTATTGATACTAGGACACCGACTGTAACAGTATTTTTGATATGACTAAAGCCTTCGATTTTGTCAATCATAATATCTTATTAGGAAAATGTGAGAGATACGGTATTCGCGGACCAGCCTATGACTGGATAAAAACCTACCTAAGCAACCGCTCTCAGTATGTAGTTATCAAAAAAATAAATGACAAATCGGAACTAACAGAGAATAAATCAGTACTACGAGCAAATAATTTTGGTGTACCCCAAGGAAGTGTTCTCGGTCCACTGTTGTTCTTGTTATACATAAATGACATACCGGAAAGCACGAAACACCGTTGTACCCTTTATGCTGATGACATCTCAATTATAATAAAAAATAAAATTTTGAATGAATTTAATAATGACATAAACAATACAATTAGACATATCATTGACTGGTTAGTAGTAAATAATTTATGTGTTAATGTGGATAAGACATCTTATATGCAATTTTTTAATCAAGTAAAACCAGAATTAAATTTATCATTGACATATCAAAATCAACAAATATCTGAATCACAGGAAATAGTATTTTTAGGGATAACGATAGATCCACAGTTGTCATGGAAAGCCCATGTCGACAAACTATGTAAAAAGGTCAACAGTTTTACTTATGCTCTGTACCGACTAACGAAAGTAGCGAGTAGAGAATCAGCTCTTCTGGCCTACCACGGATATGTCGAATCAGCATTACGCTATGGAATTGTGATATGGGGTAATTCGGTGGATGTCAAAAGACTGTTTATCATACACAAACGCTGCATCAGAACTATTTGTGGTGTAAGCCCATATGAGTCATGTAGACCGTTATTCAGACAGTTAAATCTACTGACTCTAACTGGTATCTTCATTTTGGAAATGAGCAGATTTATAAGACTTAACATACATTTGTTCACAAAATTGTGAAATGTTACTTCATTCAATACTCGATTTCCTAATCGCTTAGTTCTTCCTCGAGCCAATACAGCATTGCACAATAGGAACTGCTATGCAATGGCTGTAAAGATATTTAATGGTATTCCAGCAGAGATACAGTATCTACCCCTGCCTATTTTTAAAATAAAACTAAGAAATTGGCTAGTACATTATGACATGTCCGAATTTTATAAAATTAAACCTCGATTACTTAATTAACATGGTACTATGTAGATCCAATTGTGTATTTTCTCTCATGTCAATTGTGAACACAGTTAATTATCTGACTATTTTGTACTTGTAAGAACCTGTAAATTTTGACATTAAGTAATTTTAATTTTGACGTTTACAAAGAATTTATAAATAATTATCTATTATTATCTTTAAAAATATGTTAATAATTTGCATGCCCAGGGTTGGCTAAATGTGTGAAACTTATCAATATTTAAGAACCTAATGTAACCACATTTAAAGCAAATAAATGAATATGAAAATGAATATGTATATATGAATATGAATATGAATAGTACACGGCTTCGGAATGCACGGCCCAGTAATGTGCGGCTTGGAATGTCCGGCCCCGGAATCGGCGTCCCAAATCCAGGGTCGGGCATTCCGGGACCGGGCATTACAGGGCCGTGCATTCCTGTCCCCCCAGTAATTTAACCTCTGGCAGATTATGGTGACGTTTTATGAATCTGGCAGTATTTCACGACATAAAATATAAGGGAAAAAAATCACCACTTTAGCCACAGACTTGATAGTAGGGACAGGGCACGGAGCGCTTGAAAGTGTCGCTACAAAAACAGTACAAAATCGTGAAAATTGGACTGTTTGCAATCAGTCGCGCTTGGTTGGACGGTGACAGCCGATTGACATATCGGCAGCAACAACAAAAATGGTGACCTGCGACGTAAAAAGGTGTAAATCATACCCAAATCGCAAAACACAAAAACAGGGAGTGTCGTATCACATGTAAATATTATATTATCAATTACTATTGGCTTTAAATTGAATATCTATAAAATATTGTTCTCGAAAAAATCCTCAAACGAAAATCAACCATTCGACTGACGTAACTTTGTAGCGACGCGCGACGCACAGTGAAACTGCCCGCTACCTATATTTGAAAAACGATCCGATTTGGTTATTTTTCTATTCGTAATGTCATTAGATTACTATTCGTAATGTCATTTGGTTACCCCCCCCCCCCCTGAATAATTCATAACTTTTTCTAAGATTAGGTAGTTTATTACTTAGGCCCACTAGCTATAAAGCGGATTAGCACTATTCTCCGATTAACTTTGACAACTCCATACAAATTTGTATGGAGTTGTCAAAGTTAATCGGAGAATAGTGCTAATCCGCTTTATAGCTAGTGGGCCTTATAAATTAAAATCAAGATCTTAAATTCCAAGTCACGCTACTAATGTGTATCTGTGAGCTTACATCCTCTTTCATAATTTAACGGCAAAGACAAAAATTAATATGCCTATTTAATTATGTTTCAACTTTTTATTAATTAACATGAGCTAATTGCGTGAGACCTCGCCCCTTAAGTAAAATTTTAGCTAGATATATTTTATTTCTACTCCTAATCACCGATTAAAAGTCACCGGGTATTTGAGAGTTATCCGTAGATCAACTTTCCTAATATTGTGTCTATACACCACAAATCGGAACGTGACCGACCGTGACGCCGTTACAATTTTTCGTACTGTCTTGGTTCCGACGAATTCCGACAGGGGCGCTATTTTTCTTAGCCTCAAAATGGTAAGAAATTTAGTACGGGAAGGCCTATCCTTAGTATTTATATCGATGACTTTAGCTGTAATCTGGGACTGGGAACCATCTTTGTAACTTGTTATTACTAATGTGTTTATAGTTTATTCAATTATGAACTATACGTAACGTAACATTATGACATGCATTATAACAATGAACATTATGTTCATAATACTCTTTATTCAGTTTCTTTTTTTAGTACCTAAAACATTGCACAATATTTGATAAATTTTATTTCTGACTTCTTCGAAACCATTTTTGGATATTAAAGTCAGTCAAAGTACTTTATTACTGTAGATATTTAAATATACTTATCAAAATAAAAATATTTCTAAATTTTTGTAGTCTAGACAGTATTAATGACAACCTACTGAAACTTTGTTTTTGTTTTCAAGTTGGAAGAATAAAAGTTTTCAAGTTTCTGTTTTTCAATTCAGTCGTTTCAGTTAGACGCTCAATAGAGAATTTTGTCAGACAAAATAATTCACCAAGTTAAAAACTTTGAAAAACCGACTCCAAGTTCAAACTTTATTTCTTCTTCCCCGGTATGCGAATGTCGTCTTTATACAAGAAAAGTCCTCATCAAAACGCTGAAGGGAATCACAAACCAAAACGTCATATGCATATCCTTTTTTATTTTGTTGATTTTTTCAAAAAGCGCTGAATCATTTTTAATTCAAATTCAAATTCAAAAAGAGTTTATTTCCATAAGAAACACATAGGTAACATTTGGAGAATGTCAAATCTTAAACTAACACATGTATAAGGTACAGGGAAATATAGAACTCAATTTGAATTCCGTCACCTCAATGTTTTAGATGCTGGAGGCAAAGAGGCGACTAGAAACCTCCAGCTTTATACGTTATTTATTACAGAATTGGAGCAAACACCTTCCCAAGCTTTCTTGTCTTCTACATAATCTGATAATTTGTAGTAACCTTTTTTACATAAGTGATTTTTAACAACATTTTTAAATTTACTTACAGACAATTCTTGTAACTCAGTTGGGATTTTGTTGTAAAAGCGAATACATTGCCCTTTAAAAGGTACATTAACCTTATGGAGCCTCGTAGTAGGTATAGCTAGTTTATTCCTATTTCTAGTGTTGACATTGTGCCTGTCGCTATTCTTAGGAAATTTTTCAATATTTTTGTGGACGTACATTAGGTTTCCATAAATATACTGACACGGCACTGTCATAATGTTAATTTCCTTAAATTTACAACGCAGTGACTCTCTGGGACCCACATTGTAGATTGCACGAACAGCCCTCTTTTGCAGCACAAATATTATGTTAATGTCTGCAGCGTTCCCCCACTTCAGTATGCCGTAAGACATAATGCTATGGAAGTAGCTGAAGTAAACTAGTCTAGCTGTTTCCACGTCCGTAAAAAGACGGATTTTTTTAACTGCACAAACTGCGGAACCGAGTTTTTTTGATAGCTTATCTATGTGTGGGCCCCACTGAAGCTTATTATCTAAGGTGATTCCTAGGAATACCGTGCTATCTACAATTTCTAAATTTTCACCTTTAACATTAACATTAGCCGAGATTTGTAACATTGGGGAGTATAAACCGAATACATTTAGTTTTGTTATTGTTCAGTAAAAGATTATTAGCACTAAACCAATTGACTACCTTTGAGATTGCATTGGGGAGTATAAACCGAATAGATTTAGTTTTGTTATTGTTCAGTAAAAGATTATTAGCACTAAACCAATTGACTACCTTTGAGATTGCATTATTCACATCGTCAAAGTTCAAACTGCGTCGTTTCATTTTAAACAAAAGTGAAGTGTCATTCTGCAAACAGTACAATCTCATGATTATCTCTGACAAGATGTGGCAGGTCATTAATATAAACCAAAATCAGGAATGGCCCGAGTATGGAACCCTGCGGTACACCCATAGTAACAACAGACCCTGGAGATCGTTTTCCATTAATGTCAACTCTCTGTATCCTGTTATTTAGATAAGAAGAGAGAAGATCTAAAGAGTTATCCCTAATTCCATAGTGATGTAATTTCCTGATCAATGTCCCATGGTCAACGCAATCAAAAGCCTTAGACAAATCGCAAAATACTCCTAGAGCATCATGCGACTCCTCCCAGGCATCATATACATAGTCAGGTCATAAGTTCTGTCACATGTGCAATATGAAATAATTTAGACATGTTTATTATTTATGTATATATATATATAATCGGTATGTTTGAAAAAATTGTCGCTGCAGATTGTTATGACACTTTAAAAAGCTTAGCACACAAAACCAGAATCTTATGCATTGTATTATGTGTGTAAATAGTGTCCAAGGTATTATTATTATTATTATTATTATTATTATTATTATTACCCAATGGGTAAAAAACAAACATCTTTGTTAAGGCTAGGGTTGTTAAACATTCGCTCTTTCTACACGGGTCAAGATGATCTCTGTGCGCTGCTAATGAAAACAGATCCCGACATTGTTGCCCTTAATGAAACAAATATGAAAGGCGGCGAGAAGCGTTTTTCACCCTCAGTACCAGGATACCAGCTGAAACATATCCCTCGTGCTAATAGATCCGGTGGTGGCGTAGGATTTCTAATACGCAAAGGAATCCGAACAAAAACAAAAAAGCATCCAGCTTCTTCGCTGGTGCAGATGTGGTTGGAGTTGTCGGTTTCTGGTGCACGCTGTAACGGCATAACGGCTAAGGTCGAGCCGCCGCTATCAGTAGCTATGATCGTCTATTCTACCTACCCCAAAAGAGATGTCCCGATTCAGCTGTAAAATTTGTAAGTTAAGAATGATAAGTCCGAATTTCTCTTTCGTTGAGAAGTTCGTTAGGCGTACAATAGTCGAACGAAGTTTGGTTCAGGAAGTTACAGTTTCAAGTTAGATAGAGAAAGCATATATGTCCGCAAGCCGGTATTTCGCATCAGTTAGCGGTGTATTGCGCCAGATCGATCGTTGTTGTATTTTGTGTGATGGTACCATTTATTTTTTGTATATATGGGCGCTTGGAACTTCTTTTAGTGGTCGACCACGATTTGTAATATTTGTTTGGGATATCGTATAGATATCCGTCGTAGTTTTACGACGTGAGTACTCAATGATATTTCATGTGCTCGCTAGTAGCGGCTTGTGGTGGTTCCAATTATATATTTGGTTCACGGCAATAACGATCCGAAAAGACCGGTTTACACAATTGCGATTTGATTTTCCGAAATGGGTTTGAACTAGCGGTTACCTCAAAAGGTCAGTAACGTTTTGAAACCTTCAACTCTGCACAATTTGAGCTGGATGTTATCGAAACGTAGTCATTAGCGCTTTAGGAGATCTAACCCTCACCATAGCGAAGTGCATAGTTCGGTAAATACCGAACTATGAATTCCACTGACCTCAGCACGTCCTCGGCCAAGCAAAATCATAAATATTTGACTCAGCCTGCACATTAGACCTCCAGCGAAATTTACATTTAATTTAAAGATGCAACTTGAATTCAAACTGACCCAAGGCAAGGCAAAACAATCTACCCGGTCCTAAACAATGAACTTTAGACTGTAATTTGATCTCTTCGCGCGTCCCCGACAACACTCAAATGTCAAAATATCAACAGGATAGGTTATCTGTATTGACACCGGTTTAATTTTGTTCTGAATTTGTTATTTCCATCCGCGGAACCTCATCGATCAAACAGTCTCCCTATGCCCTGCCAACCTAGGTTTAGCCGCAACTAAACTCCTGTCTAGCCTAGTCTAAAATCCTAGTGTTATACCATGTCCATTATCGACACCACTCGAAAATGGTTGAGTTTGATTTGAATGTGCTTGTATGTTTAATGACTGTGTGTGTGGGAATTTCAAAACTCGCTACTCGAAAGGAATGAGGAGAGGATTAGCACGCGAATATCCTAAGAGCCAATCCAGGAACCCTATGGTGAAGGAAAAAGGAATTTAGGGTCGCTCCAAGCCCAGACTCAGACTCAGATCAGTTACTAACAATCTTATCTAACGACCCAAGGATAGTTTTGGAATTTGGGGTAGGTTGAAGTAGGTTAAAGGATAGGAACCGAGGTATATCTCGGCGCTTCAGACACTCACGAAAATCCACTGAAACTCGCAATCACAATTCGTCCAGTTCTGACGCGTAACACGGCAGACCAAAACTGTTTAGAACTGCTGAAAGACGACTGTCACAGTAGCTTAACGCCGAGACTGAATGCTCTCCCTTCCCCCGCAATCTTATTTATAGTCCCCACATGTCTGAAAAAAAAAATGGCGTCCTTTGCGAACAGGCTCTGCCCAAGCGAAGCTTCTTATCACTAACTACACAGGGTCTAATTTCAACCATGCCATGCAGATCCGCCGTTCTACAAATTGTGTGTACGCATATTCACTATGATCAACAGTAGGTTATCACTCTAGTCATTCGGTACTGCCGATACACAGAATCTGTAGATCGCTGACCATAAAAGCTTGTTGCGATTAATTAAGCCTTCCCGACCGCTAGCGCGCTAGACAAAGATCACTAGAATGATATTCAGACTACTGATGTCAAACTCGCCATCTCATACCAAACAAACGCAATTGTTTATTTGCAATCAACATAATAGCTTTCTCCGTATCGTTCCATAATAACCTTCCATTATTTAGTTATTCATAATTTACTCAGCGCGCAGCCAAATCGGCTCTGATCCCTACACATCTCGCAGGAATGCGACAAAAAAACCTGACCTGAACTCTGTTCCTGGAACCAAACCACGCGTCGGCTCATTGTTTTTTGCTACCTTACCCTGAGCTACTCAAAACCCCAAACGTTAAATGACCGATTTTTGTATTCAACGTGTGTACCAATACAACGCGGCGATGGACTAGCCCTCTGTCACGCAAAATGAAGTATCAAATGTACTGACTCTCGTGTACCATTACAACGCGTGGCGCTGGGTGCGGTCTACAGACCGGGTACTAAGGGTGGGCCAAGTGTTGGTGAGGCTATAGCGTCACTGAATGAGTCCCTCGATTGTTTCGATTACTGTAATTATGTCTTCGTTTTATCAGATTTTAATGTGAATATCTTGGGTGTTACTGCAGACACTGCTCGAGGAGCCGCGCGGGAACTACTGCAGTTCATGACATGTCGTAATCTTGGCCAGGTGGTTGCTGAACCAACACGTGTCACAGAGACTAGCTCTACACTACTGGATCTGGTTATCACGAACATATCGGACCGCTGTGATAACGTTCGAGTATACCATAACCCATCTCTTAGTGATCACGGAGCAGTTATAGCAGAGTTTAATGTACAAAAGCCAGCCATAAAACCAAAATACGTAACAACTCGTAGGCTACACAATATAGATGAAAAGCAATTTACTGAAGACCTTCATACTACGAAATGGCATAGTATTTACGAATTAAGTGACGTGGACTCGATGGTGGAAGCCTTTCAAAAATTTATCAGCGACCTATTTGACAAACATGCGCCTGAAATCACTATGCGTGTCAAAGAAAAATCTGTTCCCTGGATAACCAGTAACGTTCAGCTGATGATGAGGCTTAGGGACAAAGCTCTAAATAAGGCCCACAAATCCAAATCAGATTCGCACTGGAATTATTACAAGACTCTCAGAAACCTAGTCACATCCACAGTAGAGCGGTAGAAAACTGCTTACTTTAACTTCTATGTGAACAACCACGCAAAGGATCCAAACAAAATGTGGAAGCATATAAAGAAGATCGCTAACGCAAATAACGCTAGTCGAGAAATTCCAGAAGGTCTCAATGATCCCAATAAAATAAATGACTTCTTTCTAAAGACACCGGGCGACGCTACTACCAATACTGACATTTTGCAGCAGTTTAGATGTGAGAGGTTCGGGACTTCGAGGTTTGAACTTTCTGCGTGCACCGAAGCACAAATTCTTAAAACTATTAAAGGTGTAAAGATCCATGCGTGTGGACACGATAAAGTGTTAATGGCTATGATTCGGCTGACAGTACCAGCAACTCTACCAATTATCACCTTTATCATCAACACTTCGATCTCGACAAACACTTTCCCAAGTAGCTGGAAACTGGCTAAAGTGGTTCCATTGCCTAAAGACGACGACGTGAAAGAGCACAAAGATCTGAGACCTATTAATATTCTGTCAGTTATGTCAAAGATCCTAGAAAAGGTCGTCAGTAGGCAGCTTACCAGATATTTAGAGTTAAACGGCATACTACCTACAAGACAATCCGGATTTAGGAGCAGCCACGGTACAGAAACGGCCCTGTTAAGCGTCACTGATGACATAATCACAGCTTCGGATGAGGAAATGGCCACTGCTCTGGTGTTACTAGATTTCTCGAGGGCTTTTGATTGTCTTAATATAGATTTACTGATCGCCAATCTAACATACTATGGTACCTCAAACGACACCTGTAACTGGTTCCGTTTGTTTCTCACTGATAGGCAACAATATGTAGTGACAAAAGATCAGCGTGGGGTCGAGGAAGTGTCCGAAATTAAAAAGATACCCAGAGGTGCACCGCAGGGATGTATAATCAGCCCTATTCTTTTTGTTATATTTACAGCGGACATTGGTTCGAGTATCAAGAGCTGCCGATTCCACCTATTTGCAGATGACACTCAACTGTATAAAAGTTTTTTCCCTGAGTCGACCCTAGATGCAGTAGGCGAAATTAACCGCGACCTAGATAATGTCAATAGGTGGTCTGAGAGCAACAATCTGGTCCTGAACCCAACCAAATCAAAATATTTGATTCTCGGAACAAAATGTCAACGCAATCGCGTTTTATTGAGTGATCCCCAAATCCAAATAAAATGTGAAGATAGTACGTGTGACAAAAGCAAGAAATCTGGGCCTGGTCAGAGTCAGAGTCAGAGTCATTTTTTTTATTGAATATAAATAAATAAATTATCTTATTCAACGTCAAAATTATACTTACTTATAACTACAAGTCAATTTTTTTTTATATAAAAAAAAGACTACACCGTTCGGAAGGTGGGCCTCGGGGTTAAGAAGAAACGGCAAGAAACTCCCCCATACCTTTTTTTAAAAAAGTGACTTTACAACAGGTACTGGTTTCGGTCTAAGGAAATTCGCCGGCGAGTGATAGACTTGATCCATCGCCCCTCGTCGAATTTCTGTGCGCTGAGATGGTATGGACCATGCAGTTTTGCCATCTAAGTATTCCTTAATACTATAATAGGACTTTCTTATCAGCTCATTTTTAACATAGTTTTTGAACCTCTTTTCAGGAAGGATCAATGATTCCTGTGGTATTTTATTGTAGAAGCGAATACAGTGCCCCATGAATGATGTGCCTACTTTACTTAAGTCTAAATAATGGTAGTGCTAACCTATTTTTATTTCTAGTGTTAATTGTATGGCTATCACCTACAATTTTAAATAAAGCTATGTTTTTTCTTACATGCATGATATTCTCGTACATATATTGACAGGTAACCGTAAGTATATTAATTTCTTTGAATTTTTCTCTTAATGATTCTCTAGCATCTAATTGATATATCGCCCTGATCGCCCTTTTTTGTAACAAAAATATCGTATTCGTATACAGAGCAATATTCCATAAGACATAATACTGTGAAAATAACTAAAGTAAACCAATCTGGCAGTTTCAACATCTGTAAGATATCTGATTTGTCTGACCGCAAAAGCGGCTGAGCTAAGTCTTCGTGCGAGATTAGTTATGTGAGGACCCCATTGAAGTTTCGAATCTATAGTGATTCCGAGAAAGATTGTGTGTGTATTTGATACCATAGTGTTGAAGTTTGAGCAAAAGAGTTTGATGGTCCACACAGTCAAAGGCCTTGGAAAGATCACAGAAAATACCAACCGCATCCTGTGATCCTTCCCACGCACTATAAATGTGTTCTACTAGCGCTACTCCGGCGTCTGTTGTTGATCTGCCTTTAGTGAATCCGAACTGTTTTTTGTGGAGTAGCCCAGATGCATTGAAGTGAGAGAGTAGTTGACTCAATATGACCTTTTCAAACACCTTGCTCAACACTGGCAATACAGATACAGGTCTGAAGTTGGCAGGGTCTTGTTTACTACCGGATTTGAAAAGTGGTATTAATCTGCTCATTTTCATGAGGTCAGGAAAAACTCCGTTTGCTATACAACTATTGAATGTGATTGCCAGGTATGGTGCAATCACATCGATTACTGATTTAACCACATTAACCGACATGCCCCATAAATCTTCAGTCTTTTTCATGCTTAGAAGTTTAAATGTTTTAACTATAGTTATAGAGCCTATTGGCTTGAAGTTAAAGCCATCCTTGTTTTGGGGCACATTTTCAACCAAGTAATCTAAAGACTTTTCAGAAGAGGATGGTAGTGCTTCTGTTGTTATTATTGGTATGGTGCTGAAGAACTTTTCAAATGCGTTAGCAACGTCCTCGTTTGATGAGAGTAATTGGTCGTTAACTTTTAAATTAAAACTAGATTCACTAGAACTAACCTTGCCTGTCTCTTTTTTAATAATGTTCCATGTAGTTTTAATTTTGTCGCCAGAAGCTTTGATTTTATTGTTAAGATGTAGGCACTTGGCTATGTGGCAGTCATGTGGTCATGGACGAGGACCTTAGATTTGAGAACCACATAGGCTCTAAAGTTAGAACGGCTTTTTATAGACTAAAGATCTTGTATGGGCTACGTAAGAATCTTAGTGTTAGGACTAGGGAAACTCTGAGAGAGGCCCTGATTTTGTCACTATTAAATTTTTGCGATTCTGTATTTGGGCCTCGCCTCTTTAAAAAGACTGAGAAAGAAATACAAAGAGTGCAAAACGCAAGTGCCAGGTTCTGCTACAATATCAAGAAGAGGGACCACGTTACCCCTTATTTAAACACAAATGGAGTCCTAAAGATGTCAGCCCGACGAAAATCTCATAGTGCATGCCTATTACATAAAGTAATACACTCAAAAAGGCCGGGCTACTTATTCGATAAGCTATGTTTTACGAAAAACATCCACAATAGAGGGACACGTTCGAAGGAGGAGAACAAACTGTCTATCCCTAGGCACAGGACCAGCGGATTCAGAGGGGGCTTTCGTTTTGCATCAGCGAAAATTTGGAATGATCTGCCACCACCTTTGCGGTTGCCTATGTATATAGATACATTTAAAAAATATCTCCTGGATGAGCAGAGGACAAAACTGTAAGGCCACCAGTGACACCTCTACTATTCTGTATTATTCTTTAGGTCTTTAATGGCAAAAAAAAATAAAAACCCCTACCCTTACAACAAAATATTCTACTATAACAATAGTGTTCATATGTGTGTGTGCTAAGCTAAGCTTAATTTTAAGCTAAGCTTAATTTTCAGCTTAAGCCTAATCAAGCGTCATTATTTTTATTTTTTCTCATTCATAATTTATTTTTATTTTTATTACTGTTTAAAAGCTCATGCAAACGTATTTGGCAGGGTTTAATTGTTTTCTCTATTGTTGTTCTTTAGTTTACTGTTATTATAATTATGTGTGTATGTGGTAGTCCTGTGTTCCGAAGGTCCGGCTGAAAACCAGCGCTGAGCTGAGACCCGTCTGAGCTCAGCATTGCTGAGCCGGGTCCTATTAACACTATGACCGTGTAATAATCAATTGTCTCTACTGTATAATGTGTGTTAATAAAGTCATTTCTATTTCTATTTCTATGTAAACATTTCTATAGCAAAATGAACTTAATAAAACATAGATTCTTATGGTAATAAAGTTTATTCAAAATGACCCCTGCGATTTTGAATACAGGCCTTTATTCTGCGCGGCCAGTCGTCTATCGCAGCACGAACGAGGTCCATGTCAATATCGGCGGCTGCCTTAATCAAGGATGCCTTGAGTGACTCCAAATCAGGATGAGGCTTTGAGCAGGCCTTTTCCTCCAAGTGTTGCCATATCTTGTAATCTAACGGACTCAAATCTGGACTGGAGGAGGGCCAGTCTTCGTGCCGGATGAAGTCGATTTCACGCGCCGCCAGCCAGTCTTGTGTGCTTTTCGCTCTATGAGCTGGCGCAGAATCTTGTTGGAATACCCAGTGCCTGATATTAAACATGGTATGAGAAACAGGTTCCACAAGGTTCTTGAGGACTGTATTTTGATACACAACTGCATTCGTTTTTACGCCTTTCTCACAAAAATGTACCTCAGTTAAGCCCCAATAAGAGACTCCCAACCAAACCATGAGCGAGGATGGAAAATGACCTCGTTGGACACGCGGAATACGGTTGCTCGCTTCTTCACTGCTGTGTGCGTACACCTTATCATTTTGTTTGTTGTAGCTCTCTTCCACGGTGAAAATTTTTTCGTCCGAAAAAAGAATTTCCCGATGCTTTTTTCCCACGTACCGCTTCAACAAAGCGCGGCATCTCTTCAGTCTCAGGTCCATTAAACGAGCGTTTGGACGATGTCCTGTTTTTCTTCGATATGCCCTAAGCCTAAGTCTTCATTTAACACCCTTTTCACCGTGGTCCTGCTTAACCCCATCTGAAGGGCCAACAGTTTCTGCTTACGTATGGGATTTCTTTGAATTCGCGCCTTCACAGCTTTTATCACTGCTGGAGTCCTAACAGAGCGAGGGCGACCACTTCTTGACCTGTCATCTACACTAGAGTCTTCATTGTATCGTTTTATGGTACGATAAACGAATCTTTTTGTTATATTCAAATTTTTCAGTAAGTCGAAAATCTGGATTGGCGCGTAACCGCAACGATGCAACGCAATAACTGCGACACGGTCTTCTTTAAGTGTCCACTCCATATTTAAAAATTAGGAAAATTCTAAAAAGTACACATTGTTATTTTCATGAAAAATTCGAAATTCGAATTCAATAAACTTTTTTGTGGCCAGCGTTCTAAATTCAAAAGTTTTTATTGTGTGACAAAACTTATGATCTGACTGTGTATATGTGATATTAACTCAATACCGGCATCAGTAGTTGATTTGCCTTCTGTAAAACCAAATTGTTTACAGTGGAGCATGCTTAGCATAAATGTGTAAGAAATTGATTTAAAATTACTTTTTCAGTTAGTCTGAAGTTAGAAGGGTCAGATGTACTTCCCGATTTAAACAAAGGTACTATTTTACTGTGTTTCATTAAATCAGGAAACACGCCAGATTCAATAGATGCATTAAATATGAAAGCTAAATCAAGTGCAATAACATTTATTAGGGGCTTCACAACATGAACAGAAATATCCCAGAGGTCTGCAGTTTTCTTAACATTTATTGATTTTAAGGCTTTAATAATATCTTTATCATCTACATAATTAAACGAGAATTGATTTTCACATCTAGGTACATAGTCTTTTAGCAAAGATTCAGCGACTACTTTGGAAGAGTCTAAATTGTAGTAAAGATTGGGATGTCAGTAAAAAAACATTCAAACGCTTTAGCTACATCAATATCATTTTTGAAAGTAATATCATTAATTTTTAATTCATATTTTTTTTTTAATACTGACCTTTCCAGTCTCACTTTTAATTATATCCCAAGTTGATTTAATTTTGTCATCACTTTTTCTTATTTTAGATCTGATATAATTTGATTTTGCAAATTGACAAACTTTTTTAAAGATTTTTGAGTACTTTTTTACTTTATCCATGAACTCTTCACTATGATTCCATTGTTTTTCACTATATAATTCATATAAATTTTGTCTACTTTTAAGTATACCTACTGTGGACCACTTACTAATGTTAAGTTTGTCTGAGACTTCAATCGATCTGGTTGTAAATACTGCATTGAACGCATTGCTGAATTTGTAAAAAAAATTGCAATATGACTCATTAGGGTTATTATTAGAGTAATTGATAGGTAGTTTGCTATCCCAATTCAATTTAAACCTTTCAAACCGATGTGCAGTCACAGGTATGTATTGTATCTTTCTTGTAGAACTTTTTTTAAGTTGAATTTCTAGTCTGATGTATGGACCTAAATGGTCTGACTTTAAATTACTTATAATTTTTTTAAGTACAATTTTTTTCATTTGGATAAGCAAATATATTGTCTATACAATTTGCTGAGGTTTCAGTTATTCGAGTAGGTTCCATGATAAGTGGCTTTAAGTTGTGAGAATTAAATAAGTTAGTTAGTCTCGTACTAAGGGAGTAAGTTTCTAATAAATTTACATTGAAGTCTCCACATATCATAAGTTTTATTAGATTTTGATACTTTAAATAATATGTCATTCATGACTTTTTCAAAAACATCAAATGAACCTGATGGTGGGCTGTAAACGCTTATTACAATTATGCGCTCCAATTCAACACATGCTACTTCAATGTGGCTTTCAACTGATAAAGATACTATGTCATTACGATTTTTGAACTTTATGTGTTTATTTAGAAATATTAGAGAGCCTCCACGAACAGCATGTGATCTGCAAAAAGAACTACCAACCTGGTGGTTACTGAAATTGAACATGAGCTCATGGCTTTATAGCCAATGTTCTGTTAGACATAAAGTATCAATATTAAAAGAGTTCATGTACAATTCCAACTCTAATAATTTACTGGTAATACCTTGAATATTTTTCGTGGACCAGATTAGTAAACGTTGCATTTATTTTACAATATTTAATTTTTCTGTTTTTATTATGTACTTTATTAATATTATTTGACGGGCTAGAGACTTCCTCTAGTGTCGTTGTATCTAGTTTAAATGACTTGGAAAAGCTTCCAAGGTTGTTAGAAACATCAGTATTATGCTCAATAGAGGCATTATGAGTAGCCAAATTTTTGGCTGTTAAGTATATTAAAATAATAGGACAGCGAATTTGCTACTTGTCTTTTGTAATAACTAGGAAGGTAATATTTACCTTTAGTCAAATAATATTTATTTCTACTAACAAAATTGTTAGTATCCATTACATATATATTATTATTGCATGATATAGTGTGCAAGGTCATATTTAGCTTACATATAAGTATCTAAGGTTGTTTTCTGATTGTGGCAGGCTGTCGCTGTAAGGGAATGTGAACATAACAATTTGTTTTACTTTTAAAGAACAGAGCTTGTCTAAATATTTAATTAAGTCAGACTATTACCGAGGTATATGATTAAATAACAGTCATCACTATATGTAGCGTTATCTACTTTTTGCATAATATCATGCAGATTACAGTTGGGTAAACAATTATTTATTACCGTATGCTCCATATACATATTTAATAATTGGCCCATATTTTTTCCAAGTTCATCGCTGTACATAATTGTTTTTATGCCTGGATATGAAGTGCTAACATCCAGAAGGGAAGTAGCTGACGGAGCACAGTCCGGCACACAACAGCAGCTCTCCAATATTTTAGTTTCTAGGCTAACCTGGCTACTGAGAACTGTATCCATAGCTAGGTTCAGTTCCCTGGTTTCCGCTCTGGTTTTGTCATAGAGGCTAATGTAGTGCCCCAGGGAGCGCTCTGCCTGGTCAAGTTTGCATCTTAGCTCATGCATGTTGTCCTCATAGCTAATCTGATTATAATTAAGCTGAGCAGTACACAGCTCCAGTTTGTTGTTGAAGTTCTGTGCAGGACGGGCTCAAACTCAGTGCCACAGTGCTCATCAAACCCATCTATTATAAGTTGCAGCCTATCCCGTTCCTCAGTAATAGAAATATTAATGAAATGTACCGCGGACAGTTCCCTCTTTAATTTTTGATTTTTTTCTAAGGTTTCCAAGATAGTTTTTTCATTTTCATCTCTTTCTGCTTCTAATTGTTCCACCTGTCCCTTTGCTTGCTTTAATTCCTGCAAAACCAGTTGGAGCCTGGACTCCGCTTGGCGAGACAAAGCATTGCGATTCATCATTATGATTAGTAATGTGAAAACAAAGACAAAAAATACTCGCTATGTAGCAAGGGAAAGGCAAGACAATGTCAGTTGAACACAGTGTCAAGACAGTTTGAATCGTCCTTTGGTCTGTTGGCCCGTGATCGAATATTTTATCACAATTATAATTCTGACCACGTTTATCACTGGGACACTATTAATTGACTTAACAAACACTAAAAACTAACACTATATTCACAAATAGACGAATTTAAACTAAAATTTAAAATAAAATGTATATGGGATTTACTTCTGAAGTATGACATACCGATAAAAAATATCATCAAAATCCATTCATAATTGACGGAACAATCGCGTAACAAACAGGAGAATCTCCTACTTTTTGAAGTGGGTTGATAAGTATTTTTGTAAATCAAAAACCCTTTAAAAACTCGGCATTATATTCGAAGCGTGTGGCACAATTTGCATTTTTTCATCTTAAGCATGGCAGGATTTCCAATTTCAAGATGGTCACACTGAAAAAAAAATTTAGTATTTTGGTGGGTGTGTGTGTATTGTTTGGGATTTTGTCGTTGAGTTGAGCAGCGCTAAAAATATCGTAAATTTAATAATTTCTCAATACATCGGTCACCAGCCAATCAACTATCTTTATTATGTCTGGCAGAGGTTTGGACTCACTTATTTCCCTACCACACTCCCATAGTTTTCCCTCAATATAAACTAACCTCCGATTCTTCAGGCAGGTACCGTGGAAACCGCAACAGAGAGCACGGTCACGGGCAGCAGACCTTGTCCTCCGTGGCGAAAGAGACGGCTGCATCACTGCCGGCCGATAGCCCTGTCCTGGCGATGTTTAAGGCTGCAGCGGCGAAGCTGAACGATCGACATGATCGGCACGAGAGATTGGTCAAATTGTCCAGGGATATCACTATTGAGAGCAAACGAATTATCTTTCTGCTGCATTCGGCTATCAGGTTTGTATGCCGTTGTGTTCTACTAAAATAATTCTCAGATTGGGAGGGTCTTTACTAGAGATCGGATAATCGGATGAATCATTGGTTTCAGTTCCATGTATAGGGAGCCCCCCTTAATTATTTTAATTTTTGTAAAAAAGTCGTAAAGCGGTTCACAAAACATATCTACATACCAAGTTTCTGTGTAGTCCTAAGTTTCCGCAGTGACATACGGACGGACAGACAGACAAAAAGACTTGACGAAACTATAAGGGTTTCTTGTTTCTCTGCAGAACCCTAAAAATGTACTGAAAGGTAAAAATGAAACCAAATATGCGTTCTCTGGTTATTATCTATAACCATCACACTTATTATTCCTTACTTAAATACCTAATTATTCTGAGCGAGCCCCCTAGCAAGTATCAGGTCATAATCTTCATTCTTAACATTACAATTACATACAGGCACTTACATTGCTTCTGGCCCCACACCAGGATACCCTCTTTTGAGCCATATAAACATCAAGGAGCTCGGAATGTTGCACTTGTTCCTCCCCGGCTGGGATTGGAACCCGGCACCTCTCGCTTGGGAAGCACAGCCTCGACCACAACATCGCAGAGATTGTCACTTTATTCTTCTGCCCATCTAGGTAAAGCCCTTATTTTCGGTTAATGTTTTATTTGCCATGAATTTGATCCATGATTTATATCTAGAAAAGAAGACCAAAAGAAGGCAATTATAGAAGCTGAAGACCGCCTCAACAACCTCATCAAAGGGCCTATAAAAACAATAGGCTTGGAGCTTGAGAACCGGCCAGCATACTTACATTCCCGAGCTGTCTCACCTGGTTTCCAAGAGTTTATAGAAGCATACACATTGTTCTACTTGTTGAAGATGAAGGAGATGGTTACTTGGTCTGAAGTACAAAAGCAGCTTCAGTACATCATCACTGAGAAGCCAGAAAATGAGTCAGAGGAACCAGTAGAACGAGAAGTGGTTACTCTGCTGACTCAGAATGACTACATGTTGGGTATAGCCGATCTGACAGGAGAACTGATGAGGCGAGCTATCAATAGTATCTCAAGTGGTGAGAGTGAGGAGTGCTTCCATTCATGCCAAGTGGTTAGAGACCTGTATACAGGTTATTTAGGTGAGTGTTGGAATTAACTCGGAAATAACTCTTTGATTAATTTAAAAACTTCACTTTTAGTAAATGTAAAGCCTTTGAATATAACTGACAGATTGTGGAGCCTTAGTAATAGGAAAGGGTCCACCTAGTAGAGTATGTACAGAAACATAAGGCTCAACAAAAGGCGAGCGGCGAGGGCGATGCGGCGAGATGCGGTGGTGCAAGCTAGATGGTAGATGTTACCATCTCGCGGCCGCCCTCGCTTTACGCCTTACGTATGGAGCGCAGCCCCTAAAAATACGCACAAGAGAGATTTATTTTTGTAAGTAAGTTTTTTTAAGTGAGTGTGTTTTCAAGCAACTTTCTAACATACTTTAATTTCAGGCATCCACAACTACGGCAAGGAACTCTCTCGCAAGCTGCCAACGACCCGCACCAACGTGCACAAAGTAGAAGCCGCAGTGTACGCACTGCGCGTGCGCGGCGGCGAGGCGCCGGCGCCGCTGCTGCTGGGGGCGGGAGCGCCGGCGCCGCACGAGTGGGCGGGGGAGGGCGCCGGCGCCGGCTCGGACGACGAGGGTTTCTATTAGCTGAGCTAGCGGCGTTTTTGGGAGAGTACAGAGGTCTTTATCTTTAGGGTTCTGCCAGTGGCCGCCAGCTAGATTCTGCGAAAGGAAGTCTCAAGAATCTGTGTATGTGTGTAATGTTCATTGAATCCTTATGATTACCCGAGATTTTGACAGGGAACTGTAACTTGTCTGCAAAGAGAATAAAAAATCTGTAACAGCAAACTACTCTAAAAGACTGTCAAACTAGATTTAGCGTGGCGTTGAATCTTTGAATATTTGAATATTTATAAAGCTTAAAAAAGTTTGCATTTTCTTATAGACGGAGTTCTTAAATAAATGTTTCTTATGTTAAAGGCTTTATTTTACTCATCCCCAACACTAAACTAAAACAATATATAGAGACGTGTTGAACAGGAGTTTATTTTTTTGTGGTAAGACCCTAAAAAATTATTAACAGCTTCATCCATCACAAATCAAGAAACAACCGAACTATTGTGCATACCATATACCTTTTCCCTTCGCCGCTAAGTTGGCTGTAGTGCACAACTGTCAATAAATGGGAAAAAGCTAAAGAAATGTCTGGTTGGCAGCTGGATCATAATTCCCTTCTTAAAAAAATAAGACAGCAGGTATTGTCAAAGTCAGCGTTGGAATGGAAAATTTTAGTTATGTAGGCGATGTCGATAGCTATAGACAAAAAGGTATACGACGGAATTTATCGTAATCAAAATCAAATGGACCTATGTTATCATCGCTAGAAACCCTATAGAATCTTCCGTCATTGCTTCTATGATTAAAAAATCCATCTCTTTCATTAGAAGGATTTGGATTTATTTCCTTCAAACATTGTAAGTTGCTGTTAAATCTTTTCGAAACTTTTTAATGCCACATTTTTTCAGTACTTTTCTGGCGAGTTCTCGTGCATGAGAATGGCTATTGGTTAGTCCTTTTTATACATGAATTTGTTAAATTAACAGGCTTCTTCATTGCGATAGAATGATTAACATACTCGCGGACTAGGTGAGAACCTGTTTGTCGAGAGCCATTTTAATATACAAGCATCTACGTGGGCAATATTGAAATCGATAAAAGAGATAGATGGAGACTCGCGCAGCACTATGACAGGTGACGCAGGGCATTTGCAGTTGTGTGGGAGGTGGGCGTAACGTCACACGCGCGGCCACTTCCTCTTTCCCCTAGTGCCCTCCTAACCTGAAGTAAACTATTGATGCGAGTGTCAATATTGCTTTCATTATTTCAACTACATACTTGTTTATACTACAGATCGTTTTGATATCTTGATAAATCTATTTCAGTCACTTATAAGATATTTTTCCCTAACTTTTGGGTAACACATTTTTTTTAAAGCTAGCAGTTTTTTTTGCTACCAACTTAACGGCGAAATACTGCACCATATTAGTTGTCCATCAAAAATCCTGAGTTTGTGTGTGATCCTGGCTGTTGGTACAGTCACTCGGTGGAGCCCAGTCATCGGAGCCATCTGTTGCGTAAGGATCTTCATTGCCAGATTCGGAGCCAGCGTAACTTGGTCTCCTTACAGGTTTTCGGGCTCTTTTTCCCGTCATTATAAGATTGGTAGCTGGAGTATCTTCTGAATCTGATTCAGAACCACTATAACTTGGCCCCTTCACTTTTCGCGACTTTTCCTTCGTTGGAGGCCTTGGTGAAGGCTCGCGACTGTCATCAGAGTTTCCTCCAGAAATCGGTGACCGATTTCGTCGACCTGTCGTAAAGAATGTTCTTATTACCCATCAGTTTTTAGGCGTAAACAGTTTCGGGTAAGCAAGAGCAGGTATTTGCATGATCCATGTCTTCTTACTATCTATCAATCACAATTATCTTAATTAGAATTCGTAATCATAATCGACGCTATCCCCGTCTGAATCTTCAACTCGGAAGTGATCGTCGTGGAAATTGACTGTGTGCGCGTTTATGTAAAATATATTGCCATTTCTGTGAACCACTTGCACACCTGTTGGGAAAAAATGAACCATGTTACAAGCTTGATAAGGAATGTCTGTCTGGCCGTCTACATAATCCACCCTTAATCTATCTGGGTGCAAGTTTGGCTATGCTAGGTCGTGCGTGGCGCCTTAATTGAGTACAAAAAATAGACACAACCAATAGACGCCTGTTTGAGACTATGTCTTGGTTGAAAATGCTCAGGCGCAAGTGCCATCGTATTTATTACATACATATTCTCATCTGTTATTATTAGCGTTTATCGCCGAATCACATCAGATTCACCTATAAGCGTCAAAAGTTAGTTAGGTCACCAGTGACCGCAAACAGCAACCCACCGGGCGGATTTGGCGGCGCTGTCCCCTGCGGGTGGTCGTGGTCGCGCCAGTGCCGCGCGTCGCGCTTGCGGCACGCGGCGCCGTGCGGACACTGTGTGCGGGGCCCCGAGCCCCAGTCCGGGTCGGCGGGGTGGCTGAACTGCGCCTTGTGCTGGGGGTTGCGTCTGAAAGAATATATTCGGGTTTGTTTGGCAATAGCGAGCAGTGACTCCTGTCTACCACCGTATGCTCGTCATTCGATTAGAAACTTACTTATTACGTTCTAAATTACTGTCTTGTAGCTTACAATAATAATAATAATCGTTTATTGTCAGATGTACACCAATAGAAAAAACAAGTTACAATACAAAAAATAAATAAATTATGCAAAAGCAATTTACAATAGAGGAATGATGCAATAGCAATTTTGTCAACACAGTAATGAAATAATAATAGCTATAAAATAATAAAACTAAGTTACTTCCTATTCCCAGAGTGGTGCACGGTGTTCCAATAATGGAAAAAAGGCCCGCTGGTGCTCTCCATAATACAGGCTAAGATACAATTCGAGTCCCGCAGCCGTTCCTAGAACGACGCGATACGCGATCTGATAATGGCGTAGAAGTCTGGGACCCTGGCGTCCGAAAACATTGCCGAGGCTATACAAAATCTCGGATGTCGCTTTAGAATACGAAATGCGTCGTTGTACTGAATCCGCAAGGTATTATAGGCGCTTAAGATGTAATCTAGCCAGAGGTGGCTGGTATAAAAGCTCTGGCAGAACGCCGTATAAAGAGTAATTTTAACTTCATTAGTACAACGAGCAAATCTTTCATGTGCGTTTGACGACCCGAATGGCCGAATCGGCAGTGACCCTGCCTAAGAAGCCAAGGGTCCCGGGTTCGAGTCCCGGTGGCAAATATTTGTTGGATGAGAACAATGTTTGTACCCTAGTCATGGTTGTTTATCTATCTACGTATTATATTTATTTATATAAGTAGGTGTATCGTTGTCTAGTACCCAAGATACAGGGAATCCTAGTTTGGGGCTAGATCAATGTGTGTAAATAGTGTCCAAGGTAAGATACAGTGGTGGTCATATAATTAAGAACGACTATTTGAAAACAAGCTTTTTTCAAACTTACGAGAATAACACTTATTGCATATCGTTTTGTATCTCTCTCGGTATCGTAAAACTGTTTTACACAATCGTAGCATACAGTTATAATATTATAAATTCAACAATATTATTACATAAGTAAACTTTTTGTATATAATATATCTTAACATGTTATTGCAAACTTACTGGCTGGCCACATAATTAAGAACGCTGGATAGTTTATTTTTTTATTCAAATTTAAATAGAGAACACTCTGTAACTAGGCCACTATTCGAGTAATTTTGGCGCCATTTAGTTCTGTAAAACTCAAAAAGTTGATCGTTTCATAATAAAAAAATGGGAAAAAATAAAAGTTGTGATGCATCTACAAGGGAAGTAATAATAAAACTTCGCGATATGAATTGGTCATATAAAAAGATTTCCAATCATTTGCAGTGATCAAAAACGATGATATTCCACGCTGTGAAGCATTTTAACACACATCAAACAACTTTAAATATTCCTCGTGTACCTAAACAGAGAAAGTCATCTCAGCGAGACGATCGAAATATCGTGCGTTTGGCAATACAATACCCTTTTAAGGGGTCTAATGAGTTAAAAAAAGAATAATTTGGTGAAAATAACCCTTCAGCGATCTCAGCGCGCACTATCCGAAGGCGATTGGTAGAAGCGAAGTTGAACGGAAGGATAGCAAGAAAGGTGCCCATGTTGAAACAGTGTCATAGGCAAGCCCGGCTTGCATTTGCTAGGAGGTATGAAAGCTGGACAGCAAGACAGTGGAAAAATGTTCTTTTCTCTGACGAAACAAAAAATAACAGAGTATGTTCTGATGGGAAACGATATGTTCGACGCCCTCCGAATACAGCATTCGACCCCAAGTACACAAAAATGACATTAAAGCATGGTGGTGGAAATGTGAAAATTTGGGGATGCTTCTCTGGTCATGGTGTTGGACCTGTTAGACTGATAGAAGGAAACATGGATCAATTCCAGTACAAAAATATACTCGAAGAAACTATGTTACCTATGCTACCTGTATGCTGAAGACGTACTTCCGATTATTTGGACATTCCAACACGACAACGATCCGAAGCACACTGCACGCACCGTTAAAGAATTCCTCACATTTCAATCAGTTTCTGTCTTAGAATGGCCACCGAACAGCCCAGATTTAAATCCCATAGAGCATCTTTGGTGCGAAGTCAAGAAAAAGGTTTCAAATCGACGATGTGGTAACCTAACTGAGTTATATAACGTTTTTTTAGAAGAATGGCGCTCTATTTCTCTTGAAAAATGTCAAAAATTGATAGAATCAATGCCTCGTCGGTGTAAGGCAGTTATTAAAAGCCATGGTCACGCTACAAACTATTAACTTAGAATAAAATGTATTAAATTATAATTTTTAACATTGTCACTGTCTTATTTAATGTGATTTGTAAAATCTAAGTATCTACGGAAACAACTCTCGAGCAGCTTAAGAATCGTTCTTAATTATTTGTCCAGCATTTTTACTACTTGAATTTGTAATTATCGATAATCAATTAAATTTGTAAAAAAAATAGTAAATGTTTTAAATATTTACTCCTAATCCCGTTTACTTTATCGATGTAGCTATTTCATAACACAACTAATTACTTTTAAGAAGGAACTTAAAAGTACACATAGCATAGTTTTGAAAAAAAATATCTGGTACTACAAATCGTTCTTAATTATATGACCACCACTGTATATGTTGCAGCGGACGGCCAGTGCCCTGACATTTGATGTGCAAATCAGTGTTTTTGATGTGCAGTTTAATATTTCCCTTTACTATTTGGGGTTTTAGTTAATGACCTAGAATCTGTTGTTTGTAACGCCAGATGTCTTCCTTATGCTGACGACTTGAAATTGGTGTAGGGGGTGAAGCGGGTCGCAGATTGCGAGTCGCTCCAAGAGGATATTGCAGCGGTGTTCAGGAGGAGAGTTTATAACAGGCTTCGCTTTAACGGGGCTAAGTGTTGAGTCTGAACTTTCAATCGTGATTCTGCCCCATCATAGGGTCTCCTCCGTCAAGGATCTGGGTGTAATATTTGATATACATGTTTCTTTCCATGACCATATAAGGGATCTCGCCACCAGCTGTTTCCGTAGATTAGGTTATGCGTAATGCTAGAGCTTTTCATGATGAAAAGTTTCCCGGGAAACGGGATCCCGGCCCATTTTTCGGGATTCAAATCCCGGGATTAAAGTTGTGAAATCCCAGGATTTTCGGGATTTTAAATAAAACAACAATACGGCGTGTACAGTACAGTCAACACACCTCGTGTTGCAAGGCACGTTTTTGGCGTCCATTACTAAAACGCCAAATACAGGCCGTGTAATGCAGTACGGGTCGTGGAAATATAAATGCTAGAATTTTTATTTGATAAAACAACTTTTGTTACATATTCTGATTACAATAGATTACAATATAAAATTATAATTAAAATTACATTAAATTACAATAAAAAATTACAAACAATAAAACTAATTCTAACAGTAAAATAAAATGTCAAATTTCACCAGAGTTTCGTCATATAAAATACAACACGGATAAAACAATTAGACAAACAGACCGCCCCAAGAATCTCCCGGTCCAAAGGTGCCCATCACGCTGGCGGCGTTCCCGCGCTGCACAGCGAGTGAGATTCTCTGGACCATGAAAGCCCCGGAGCGGTTGTCAAAACCTCGGTCCCTCAAGCGACGCCCAATGTCCCTGACAAAGGCCCTACCCTGCGAACCCCATACCCCAGTAGTCTCGACGGCCAAAGGAACGAACAGATAACTACCCATTAACTGCGCGTATTTAGTGCACTTCTGCCGTGCCGCAAACTCAGCAGCAGCACCCGGAGTTACCACAGTTGAGCCGATGTGGGATGGGGCAAACGTGCACACACAGGTCGCATCCCATAGAAGACAGCGACCCCTCTCCCACGGGACTAACGTCAAACCATCCGGACGCTTTCCGTCGCTGCGACACAAACCAGGAGGTTCAAGAACCGCCGGAATGTTAGCAGAGACGAGAGCCCTCCGGACGATGTCGTTAATAGAGTGATGGCGAGAGAGTCTGCCTGCACTCCGAACACAATGCAGCCCGTGACGCCCCAGCGAATCTACTGCGGCACCGCAAACACAGCGATGTGGTTCGCATATATCACAGCCTAAACGAAGCGCCACGGCCACACGCAGGGAGTTGTCATCTAAAAAGGTGCCCAACTGCGGAGATGGCAACGCATGTAGCCAGGCGCCTGACTCTGGTTGGGAAGCTGCACGGAGGCGAGCAAGTTCGGCACCTGTGCTTTGCTCCACCAAACCGTCAAGGGAAGCCTTGCAAATCTCCTCATCCCAGGCTCGCTGAACGCCTGGCTTTTCTGGCTCATCTCTCCCCGGGCAACGGACACGCCACAGCCGCAAGGCCTCGGCCGCAAACGGAATGTTTAAATTGTCACCATTAATGTTTAAAATGCGAGTGACAAGTTTAAACACCCCATGCGAAGATGCCAAGAAAGCGGGGAGCTCCGTGTCCTGTAGGCGACGAACGCCGAGACCACCGAACCTGATGGGTAGTGCAGCCTGAGACCACCGAGAGGGAGACAGTTTAACATTCAAAATACACTCCAGAATATGTCTCAATGAATCGTCGTATGAATCTGCCTCCCTTCTGGCTAGCCAAACCGGGGCCGTACGCAATGAGTAAGTCAACCTTGGCTGGGATAAACAATTCCGCGTAATTGTGAGGGCCACATGTGCGGAAAGCTCCTTCAAATGTGGCAAAGCCCCAACCAAGGCTTCCATCTTACCTCGCAAGACGGCCGGCACACCTTCCGCAAAGATAGGCGCCCCCAACAGGGTGAAATCTGTTTTGTCCAGGACCTTCGCCCCTGGGACTAAAGCCTCAAACTCCGCTTTTAAGTCCTGTTGCAAAATACCGGAGCAGGGATATAGCTCACATTTCTGCGGGTTCAGGTGAAGGCCCAAGTCCTCAAGACCGCGAATAAGGACGTCCAAGTCGGCAAGGACTACATCTGGAGGACCCCCGATTGTACCGTCATCCAGGTACCAAACGTTTAAGGGGGACCTCACGGACTTGACTACATCTTGTATCGCCAAACTGAATATCAACGGTCCCAAGGGATCACCCTGTTGCGCACCCACCTGCGACTCCACCAGGTTCTCCCCAAAATACAGATTACTCGGACCCGAGTAGCACTGATGCAAAAATGGATAGAGAGACGGAACAAATTGATTGACCTTATTTAAAATGACGTCACGTTCAACTGTATTGAACGCGTTTCGAAGGTCAACCTTTACAATAACGTTGTTATTGTTTCCCGGGTCGAACGAAAACGACCGGGTGGCGTGAATTGCGGCCTCGCAACCCAAGGGTGCTCCAAATCCCAACTGCTGCGGCTGAAGTAAAGACGATGCATCAGACCTAACAGCTTTGCAACCGAGTTTGGCCACCAGACGTCTTAGCACGCTCCCGACTGCAATAGGCCGAATACCTCCGTCCTTCTTACTCAAGGCACAGAGGGAAGCGCCGTAAAGGAAGGGGCATACTTCTCTGTTGACCATTCCCCTGAGCATAAAGTTGGTCAGATGGACCAGTGAACGTAGGAGAGTTGCACCGCCATCCCCAGCGCCAGCAGCAGTTAACTCCTTTAGAATCGCGGGACGGATCCCATCAAGGCCAGCTGCGGACCCGTTATTGAATGACTTGATTGCCTCCAAAACGTCAGCCGCTTCAACCGCCAAAAACTCACTCGAGAGGCACGGGTCCGGAGGGAAATGAAGGGCACGGGATGGTGAGGGGTGTTTGAGTCGTAACGACTCTAGGGTCTCCTCATTGTCCTCTGCCACAGAGCAGTCTGACAAGAGGATCCGCACAGCACCATCCAGGTCACCATCGTGAACCTTGGACTCAACGTGCTTGTAAAAAGCACGCCGTCGAAAATTACTATTTCTAGTCGGACGGACATCCGAAGACAGATGGCCGATCAAAGTACCAGCGGTAATATTGTCCTTCACCTTAGAGGTAAGGGACCGGGTTCTGTCTTCGGAAGATGGGACTCTGAGACAAGTGTACGAAAATGTAAGCAGATCGAACCAATCTGTAGTCTCATTAGTCTGTACGCACCTCTCGATGAGCTCCGACAGCTTCCCTGCCGCCAAGCATCTCGCCCCCTTCGGGACATGCTTAAGAACCCTAACACCCTTTCTCAGGGAAGACAAATCATTGAGCGACGGCGATTGGGTATTAACGTCCCCACCAACCGGCCCACCACCACCCTGAGACGGTTGAGGCTGGACATCTCTGTGTACACGGCTAATGTGAACATTTAAACCACGCGGAATAACAAATTCCCTTGAGGAACCGGGGGGGCAATGAGGACATACTGCCCTCGAAACATCCATAGTACCAAAAATTATCACATGTCATTTTTAATAACAAATATAAAGCATTAAAATATAAACATCATGCTGTCAAGCAAGTCATTGCGATATTATAAAGTCAAGTTATCATAAAATGTCAAGTTATAAAAAAAAAAAAAATGTACTCTAACAACAAAAATAAAAAACTAAACATAAAAAACAAAGAAAAAGTTAATTTACAATTCTTCCCAAAAACAAAAAATGACGGCTTCCGTTGAGGATTGAACCCTACGACGACGACGACGGTCTGACGACGACCGCGGTTCTTAACCACTGGGCCACGGAGTGGTGTAGTAGGGTGGGTGAATATTCGCTACCAATGGACCCGTCGTTTGCCGATACTTGGCGAAGGTAGAAGACTAGTCAGTGACAATTTTGTTGACTGCCCACATTCTCGAAATCACTAGCCCACTTTTCACTAAAATCACTGAAAACTCTTGATTTACAGCAGATAACACTTGTTGATGTAATTTTCTTATAAGCGGCAACGTTTATCAGCAACTCAAGCTAAAACTCCGAACGTTTTGTTTGAAAATGACGCGTTGAAATATTTTTTTCTGTGGAGCCGCTTGCAACGCGTCAACACCGATCACGGTCCACGCGTCCGTCCCACTATATAAATAATAATATTATAGAAATATAAATAATATATTAATATTATTTATAGAGCAAAATACTATATAAAAAAATAAAATAAGTACATATTAATCTCACAAAGATGTTTACGTTTATTATGATTATAGTAACTATTGTGTTTGTGTATAATCGAATTATGAATAATAATTATTGTAACTTTGTATGACTGATAGCTGATTGAGTAATAATATCAATGTTTAATATTTATACACTAAATACAAAAACTAAGTCACTTCACTACCTACTGAAGTGAAAGGTTTGTTACCTACTACTGTTAAAGTTTTGTGGTTTATTGTTTGTTTTTAACATAATAATGACCAAGTTCAAAACTTAAAAAAATCGACTTCAAGTTCTCCAAGCCCTTGTTCTTCCTCCCCTGTTGGGATGCGAATGTCGTCTTTGTAGAAGATGATGATGAACCTCTTGGTCTGAGGCTAAAAGATAGAATAAAAGAAAAAAAAATATTGTCTGTTCTATTTCTAATAGTTCTAAAAAGTTGATCCACACATAAAAACGCAAAACTAAAAAAGAAAAAGTGATTTAACTCATTTGCTTCTACCCGCGCATTGACTTCGAAAAAATTTTTTTTTTGTATTTTAGTCATATTTATATATATATATTTTATTGACCCTATTATTATTTAGGCTGGTTTACCATACAAAAAACACAGAAAATATCATGAGAAAAGTATTTTATTTAAGAAAAACTATGATGATACTAAGAAAATCACCAATCTGACACATTTAAAAAGCCTTAAAATCCTTTTTACTTTCGAACTTTGGCATCATTTCTCGATTCTGAATTTTCGTCTTTGTCATACCTTCCCTGGCGTTTTTGGTACACAACTGTAAAGATGCTTCAGTTACTGTTTTCACGGCTCGGTCTACAGCTTGTGTGTGACAGGGAAGCCGTAGGAAAAGTATTTCTTCGCTGCTTCCTGACTCAACCATTGAAAGTAGGGCTTCATCTGTGACATCTTTTTTTTCTTCGGGGGTAGAACTAAGAAACGCCAACAAAAAATAAGCTCTCTAATTTTATTTTAATTTTAATTATTTATAATCAATTAATGTACAATTTAATATAAATTCACTGACCTAGAGCCTCCTTTCATCATAATTAACTGATCACTTCATATATTGTTGCATCATCTATTATAACCTCACACACAAGCACAATGGACCTATACGCTGAGCTGCAGAAGAATATGGATGAAATCACGGAGACCTTCAGTGAGCGGATGGGGAAGTACGAGCAGGAACTGCATGCAGCCACACCTACTCCAGGACCCCGGGACATCACCAAGCTGACACGTGAGTTCTCGGACTTCAAGTCTCTCGTGTGGAAGAGCCTCGGAATGCTGAAGAATTCACTGCAGCTTCTGACCCTCGGGCTCGACCGGCACGAGACCGCTGCGAGGCGTAAGGTGCTGCTGGTGCACGGTGTGCAAGAGGCGGCCAAAGAGGAAGCAGACGTCATTTTGAAGGGTGTGCTCACAGACCGCCTCAAGGTGTCTGCAGAGTGCCTCCGCGACTTGAAGGTGGTGCATAGGCTGGGTGCCAAGGGGACGAAATCTCGGCCGCTGCTTGTACGCTTCGCAACGCACACAGCGCGCAATGAAGTTTGGAGTCTGAAGAAGGAGCTCAGGGGCTCGGGTATTACTGTGTCCGAGTTCTTGACCAAATCCAGACATGGTGTCTTCATTGCAGCACGCAAGCACTTCGGAGTGAGCAACACTTGGACTTCTGATGGCAAGATACACCTGTTGCTGCCTGACGGGTCGCGGCAAAAGCTTGAGTGTTGGGCGGATTTACGGCCGCTAACTGATAAGTTTCCCAGCAAGGAGGCCCCCTTGCCTACCGGCATTGGGAAGAAACTAGCTGCGGGGACTACAGCTGGCTCCGCCAAAGGCGCAGTTACCAGGCGACAGGCGGCTCAGACGCAGATCAAGAAGAAGTAAAGGTTCGTCTGTCCGCAAGCCAGTCATACTCGGCCTTCCATTTTCGCGATGCAGTGGTCATTTGGCGGAAGGACTTTAGCGGATGACCTACTTTTGTTGACCCTGAGGGGTGGAGGGGGGGATGGGGGAGGGGAGTAGATGCCCCCCCTACTACTCCCCCCCCGCGGAAATGCCTAGTTTCTGAGATATGATTATTTAAAGTTTTGAGGTTATGTTGTTAAATTAAAACAAAATTTAGACTGACCGTGATCTTTAAGTGGGGGGAGGGGGAAGGGGGTAGATGCCCCCCCCCCCTACTAGTTCTCCCCCGCGCGGAAATTCCTAGTTGCTTTCTTCGAAAGGGTAATTTTTCTGCCTCGACACCTTTCTCCTCCACAAATGCTCCATAATGCTATCATCAAAATTTACATGAAAAGTAGCCACAATAACCTACTCTAGCCAATCGTTTTTGTTTGCATACGCTGCCCTCCGCTCCGCTCCGGTTTAGCTTCTTCTACGTTCTAACATAACCTATAACCCGATTGAAAAGTAGCCACAATAACCTACTCTAGCCAATCGTTTTTGTTTGCATACGCTCCGCTCCGCTCCGCTCCGGTTTAGCTTCTTCAACGTTCTAACATAACCTATAACCCGATTGAAAAGTAGCCACAATAACCTACTCTAGCCAATAGTTTTTGTTTGCATACGCTCCGCTCCGCTCCGCTCCGGTTTATCTTCTTCAACGTTCTCACATAACCTATAACCCGATTGAAAAGTAGCCACAATAACCTACTCTAGCCAGTTGTTTTTGCTTGTAAATATCTAGAGAGCAAGCAAATAGAACATTCGCGAAACTACTAGAAAAGGGACTACTACTTTGCCGCCCAACCAAAAACGCGGCAAAACGCCCCAACAAAATGCGTTCAGTTTTAAACAAAAATGACAACCTTTTTATTATCAAAAGTGATATTTTACGAAAGAAATACTAAATTAACTTTGATTGACGTAAAATAAATAAACAAACATAAATTGCAAGTTAAATGAACGTTTTTATTAAAATAGGTATTATTAAAAAAAAAACACATTTCCTCCTTTTTTTAGAGAATTCTCATCTTTTCAAATGCTTATGCTTGCAACGAAATGTAGGTAATGTATTTTGACCACAGACAAGATTTAAACATATTATTTGCGTTGCGTTACATCATTTTACAAAGTATTTTCAGATTTTCAAAAAATCATATCTTAAAAACTATTGAATTCCGCACCCTGAAACTTTCAGGAAGATGATCAAATGACCCCAAAATGATGCTAAAAAAGTTTGGACGCTCCAGTGAGTAGGTCATCCGCTAAAGGTGAGCCCATTTGGCTGTGTTAACTTTTTATTTGCGAGGTAGTAGCACGTTTTCTTTGCGTCCAAGAGTCTAAAGTACAATTTTCGGTTCTCTAGACATTACGACATGGTAGGTCTGTCAATTTTTTTTTTTTTTTCCTTTTCATTGTGCACGCATCTGCGTCTGTGTACTTTTTAACAGTGGGATCGAAACGCAAACCTCAAACTTTGTACTTAATTATTTTTAAAGTGTTTGTTGGCAAAAATGTTTGCGTTTCGCTCGGGCTCCATGTCGCGGTCCTTTTTGCGTTTACCTCGCCGTGGCCTAACTTCCAAAACATTTTTCATGTTATGTTCTATTTTGTTTCTGTGCCTTCACTGTCCGCTGCCCAGTTGTTAATTTATTTTATCCTGTGTGTTGTTTATAACTAAAAGAAGTAGGTTTTCTGCTTACTTCAGCAATCGTTGTCTGGCAATGGGTCTAGGTCATCCCGTTAAGTTATTTACTTGTTTTTTTTTTTGTGTTTTATTAACATTTACATTATTGTAGTATATATTTTTATACATATATCTATATTATTTACCTATATATAGTATGGATATCCATAATGATAGCTTCTTGTCGTGTGCTTCTAGCGATGAATTTATTAGTGCGGAAAGCGATATTTCCACTGTGGAAGAACCGCTTTCCGTCAAACTTAAGACTGTCTTTGGTGGGTCAGGGAAAAATCTGAACATAGTGCACATCAATGCTCAAAGTATTCACACTAGCTACCCCGATCTCATCGAGGCTTTTTATGAGCAACGTGTGGACGGCATCCTTGTCTCTGAGTCGTTCCTTAAGCCTTCACTCCCTTCATCCATGTACTCTCTTCTTCCAGGCTTCAGGCTATATAGGAACGACAGAACCGGAAAGGCAGACGGAGGTGTCGCTGTTTACCTGCGTGCGGAAATTGCTTGTAAGGTGATTAATGTATCCCCTAGCCAGTACTCCGAGTCTGCTGAATACCTCTTCCTTGAAATTGTTCTTCATCACAATAAGGTGCTGCTTGGTGTCCTCTATAGCCCCTCTCTTCGTGTTGACTACTTCGACACCTTTGAATCCCTTCTTAATGATTTGACCCCAATTTACGACGACACTCTCATTCTTGGGGATTTCAACACCTGTCTCCTCAAAAAGAATTCCCGTTCTGCCAAACTCAGGTCCATAGTTGATTCATTCAATCTCCACATCTTGCCACTTGAGGCCACTCATTTCCAGCCGCATTGTTCACCCTCTCTTCTAGACATCATAATCGTCTCCAACTTGGATAAGGTTGCCTCTCACGGTCAACTTAACTCTCCTTTCTCCTTTCACGATCTCATCTACCTCTCCTATAATATTAGGTGTCCGAAGAGCAGAACGAAATTCATAGATATTCGAAGCTTCAAAGGCATAGATGTGGAGTCCCTTAGGTCTGATGTCTCACTGGTCGATTGTTCCCTGTCATCTTGAGCGAGAACGTTGACGACAAAATTCACAACTTTAATGCAATTGTCTTGGGACTTTACGACAAACATGCTCCCATTAAGAAAGTCAGGGTAAAACACCTGCCGGCGCCCTGGCTTAACGATGATATCAAGCGCCTAATGGCCAAGAAAAATCGCGCTAAGTGTAACTACAAAAAGGATCCGACAGATGACAACTTTCTTTCCTACAAATGCCTTCGCAATCGATGCAATCGTCTCCGTCGAGACGCCAAGCGCCGCCACATCTTCGAGTGTATCGAAAGGTACACCCCAGTTCAGGTGTGGAAATTCCTCAGGACACTTGGTATTGGCAAATCCCAGGACATGCATTCGGGTGATGTTGATCTGAACGCTCTCAATCAATTCCTCTCTGCTCCACCAGTTGTAATGGACCTTTCTATCAAGGAAGCCACTCTTCAGAGTCTGCGCTCTAGGTCATTACCCAACATCACTCCTTTCAACCTGAGCAATGTTGGAAGCGACACGGTTAAGAAAGCATTTCTAGCAATTAGCTCCAAAGCTGTAGGAGATTATAATATCTGTCAACGAATGATTCTAACTATCCTTGATGATCTGCTTCCGGCCATAACACATATTTTAAATTTCTCTATTTCCAATTGTTCTTTCCCTACTGCTTGGAAACAAGCATTAGTTATCCCTCTCCCCAAAACATCCAATCCCACCTCCTTTAAAGAGTATCGCCCCATTTCTATCCTGCCGATCCTTTCTAAAGTCCTCGAATCCATTGTCCATACTCAGCTCTCCCATTATCTATCCTCTAAAAATCTACTTAATCCTTTTCAGTCTGGCTTTAGAACGGGTCATAGTACTGTTACGGCTTTATTAAAAGTGACCGATGATATTCAGGTCGCCATGGATCAAAGGCAGCTCTCGGTGCTGGCTCTGCTGGACTTCAGCAGTGCTTTTAACTGTGTTGACTTCGACATTCTCGTTGAACTTCTCAAATCTCTTAACGTCTCCTCCCTTTCTGCCAGCTGGTTTGACTCTTACCTAAGAAACCGAAAACAGCGTATCAAGTCGGAGGATGCTTGTACGGAGTGGTGTGACCTCTCTTCCGGTGTCCCCCAAGGTGGCATTCTCTCTCCTCTTCTATTCTCAATATTTATCAATTCCATATCCGATGTCCTCTTTTCTTCCTATCATCTCTACGCGGATGACCTTCAGATCTATCGTCACTTCTCTCCTGATGATGTAAATTCCGCTGTGGAAGCGTTAAACGCTGACTTGGCTGGGATTAGTGGATGGGCATCGTCATTTGGGTTGCTGGTTAATCCGAATTAGTCCCAGGCCATGATTATAGGTACCAGACACTCTTTAAACACGTTGCAGCAATTGTCTGTCCCTTCTGTAACTTATAACGGTACTGTAATCATGTATAGCGATAAAGCTAAAAACCTGGGTGTCATCTTTGATAATCAATTGTCCTGGTCAATGCATGTTAATGAGGTCAGCAGGCGAGTTTACGCAACTTTTCATTCCCTCAGGAGACTTCAGAACTTTCTTCCTCGCCAGACCAAAATAACTCTCGCTCAGTCCCTTCTTCTCCCCCTCATTGATTATGCTGATGTTTGCTGGGTGAGCGCAAATGAAGAACAACTGAACAAACTCGAACGACTTCAAAATCTCGGGATTCGGTTCATCTTCGGACTGCGCAAGTATGACCACGTATCTCAGCATCGCAGGCAGCTGAAGTGGCTACCGATTCGGCTTCGACGGGACTCTCATATCCTGTGTTTCCTTTATAATATTTTGTGGAACCCTCGTTACCCTAACTTCCTACGTGATTGCTTCGAATTTCTTTCTTCAAGCAGGCCTCGGAGAACTCATATGGCGTCTACGCTCAAAGCTCCAGATCGCTCCACTGCAGCCTACGAGCACGGGTTCAGAATCCGAGCCGTACGACTGTGGAATGAGCTTCCTTGCACTATCAGGGACAGTCGATCTCTAAATATATTCAAAAACCGGCTAAAGAAGCACTATCTCTCCCTTTCCAGTTAGATAATATATATATATTTGTATGTATTAGTTTATTATACGGTTTATTCATATTTTTACGTTGTATTTAAGTAATTGTGTATGCAGTCTATTTTTAGCAATTAGGGTTATCAGTATAATACATACTGTTTGTAGTATATATTAGTCGTAGTATTTATAGAGTTTTATTGTACGCGCAGGTCTTCCCCCGCTCAACCATCACCTCTCATACCATCTTGGTTTGCTGGAAGAAATCTCTTTTGAGAGATAAGCTCGCCTTTGTACATGTTTTTTTCTATTATAAGTTATCTGTATGACTGTTTTGTGTAGTACAATAAAGAAAATTACATCGCGTAGTATCGGGGGTTGAGAGTATTTTACTTCAATTTGATCAGGTCAATATAAGAAGTCGCATCAAGGTTAATCTTGAGCACGCGGGTTTTCTAGAGTGTCAGCTTTTCTGACTTTAAGAATGCGCCTTGCGGCAAGCTGTCGCACATGCTTCTCAGGATCGGTTAACATAGCCAGAAGCAGGTTTTCCGGATGAGCGAAATATGCGTTTCTCTTTATAACAGCATGAACTACCTTCCTCAGGTCTGCTGGAAGATATCGCGAGCTCGCGATCAGTTTATAAAGGTATCGTGTTCCGTCTTTGCACGAAGGGTGTATTTTTATTTGAAACCAAACGGGGGCATAGACCTTTACTACAAATGCAGCGAGTTCTTTGAGGCTGTTTGATGGATCAGTGCTTGAAACATACAGTCGCATGATTCGGTTGGCTTTTGTAAGCCATCTTGCGTGAGACATTTTCCCTGGAGATCGACAAGCCAAATCAGCAGGACATTCACCGTTTATTACAGCTGAAACTATCTCATAGAGGTAACGTTGGTCGGAGCTCAAGTCTTGCACGTTGGATACGTCAGGCAAAGTGCCGTCGATGCTTTCATAGGCTATAACTAGCCGCTTTTCACACTCGACAAGTTGGTTTCCAATTGCACCAGAGAAAAGAAAGAAAGAAAGACATTTATTACACACAAAAAACACACCTTACAGTAGGACAAAACAAAAAAGTATAATAAACAAAACGAAACATCTAAAAACACAACTAATTGTAAACAATTATTGGCCAGGGTCACGGTGTGTTCTTGCTGTGCAAAAGGCACTAACTCAGCATTGTGCTGGGGGTGGAGGCCCTCAGCGCTGATTTTCAGTTAGTGCCAGGTAGTGACCGCACGTGCCACAATTGCCGTGTAGTGTGCGTACAATACTTACATAATATTACTTATATTTAAATAAACTATGATCGGTGTGTATATACAAGGCTGAGATAATATGTGCTGTGTGAATAAACTGAAAAATAAATAAATAAATAAATAATACAATAAATTAATAATAACTTAAAAATGTGTGACATAACACAACTGCTTTTTCTGATGCGATTACGTCGTCGTCGTCAAGTTGAGTTGCGGCGAGTTGTTCAGACAGGGAAGGGAAGTTTCTGCTGTTCAAGCAAATATGCCTTGAGCTTTCGCCCAAAAGCATATCTACTGAAAGCTTCGTGGACTGGGGGAGAAATATCATTCCAACATTTGGACGCCGCATACCTGAAACTACCCCGGAATGCCATCGTTCTATGCTGAGGGGTGACGATTCTCTCCTTGTGAACGCTACGCTGCCTGGTGCTAAAAACTAAAACTGGAGCTTCTTGTATAGGTAGTTGGGAGCTTCAGTGCGTATGACACCAAAAAGCAACATGGACAAATGGAGTTTTCGTCGGGCTTCCATGTTCAGGAGTTTTGTATTGTTCAAATGTGGAGTGACATGGGATCTGGGAGGGACCTTGAAGTAAAAACGTGCGCATGCGTTTTGAACACGTTGTATTAACTTTCTTGCCCGGGCAAGTATACAGCCACCATAAACGACATCACAATAGTTTAATCTTGATAATATAAGCGATTCACTTAGCCTGACACGCAAATCAGTGCTAAGGTAATCGCGTATAGAAAGTAGAGGGCCCAGTCGTAGCTCCATCAAGAAATGAAAACAAGTGTCTAAGGGGCAATTCATTCATATGTAATAAACAAATTACCCACTGAAGAGGTCTGTCAAGTCGTTGCTCAAATAGCCGTATCACCCCACGATACTTTCCAGTATTTGTAACAGTACCGTCACAACCAACAGCAACTGTGTTTTCTAAAGAGATACCTTGACAGGTAAGGGTTTCGTGAATCGCAGACTCTAATCCTTCAGATGGGACAGCGTAACCAACGTAAATTGATTCTGGCTCTTTGATGATAGAAATGTGTTCTTCCACTTTGCTGATCCGGTATTTTTTCCCGCTTTAGACACAATTTTAAGCGTCTTGTCTTTCCTGCCGTCGAAGTATATGTAATGCAGGAATATGGTTGATCTGCGCCTCAGTCACAGTTTTCTTTCGTAGTTTAGTCCGCGCCCGACGTAGTCTGGACTTGTCGATGATTTCACCACTTTTCTCCACATCCTGCAGTACCGCTGAAGCGACAGCAGCGGCCGCTCTGTCTGAGACCCCGTAACGATCACACACACTAGCTAAATTGTCCAAGGACTAAATTTTGCGCTTTTTAGGCAGTGGTGGAGCTGATGAATGCTGTGGAGAAGCTTCCTTTGGGATACTGACAGATTCCTTGGAAGTGCTAGGATTTGGGTGAAAAGAATCTTGCTGCGGTGATTCAGCAGCACTGTAATATGCTTGTAGTTTTAAATTGCGTTCCACAGCTTTTATATTCTTCCGAGTTGTCGCTAAATCGACTCTATCCATCATCATCTTCCTGTTTATTCGCTGATCTGTCAGAAAAGATTGTTCCGCTGTAGGACATTTTTTTTCTTTTGGAAACCCACAAGATTGAAAGTCTTTGCACTTGCAGGCACTCAAATCAAAAAACCGTTCAGAGCTCAGCAAAAACTCATGCTGTTTTTCTTCAGAAAGACGCTTCCACGACTTTAACATGCCCTTGCTCTTTGCGTGGGAAGTTTTAAGGAGCTGCAGCACACGAGTGTGAGATATTGTGGGAATAGAAGCCTTGAGCCACAAACTTTCGACTTTTTGGGCAACGATTTCAGAAATCATGTTAAAAGTGGGTTCCTTTTTCGAATTTTGTTCGATTTTAAGACGATATCTTACAAGGTTATAATATTTCATAACATCTTTGTATGTCGGCAGTTGGGTCTCACCTAACTCATCAAACGATCCAAATATACGACAGTTCGTGGTTCTTCTGCTGCTAATATCCATGGCACATCACTTGCTGCACGATTTAATAGTCAAATAAGAGAAAAACAATTAGATAATTGCCGCGCGACCGGTCCCGTTGATCGTGTCACTAAAACAATGCGCGAATTGTGCACAGTTGCATTTCTTTGCTACCCTCCCCCGCGCCCCTTGCCTCACTTCATGTTACACTGTTGCTGTCCAAACTTACCTTGTGGCCTTCTTATTGAGTTTTCGTTGTAAAACAATTAATAAAATAATTAAATTAGGTACTATACTAATCATGTTCTAAGGACTGATTTAAAAAATTCAAAAGCAATGCGCGGGTAGATAGATATTTTAAAAAAAATAAAAAAAATACGTTGTTATTAGTACATACCATACCAGGGTCAACTTTTCCGCACTATTAGAAATAATTTATATAAAATAAAAAAAATCGACCCATTCTATTGCACACCCATACCACCATCAAGTGCTACGTTTCAGGCAACAAGGGGTTAATAATAATAATAATAATAATAATCGTTTATTCTCAGGCAACATGACCCATAGTTATAAAATAGTCACAAAAATAACAATAATTTAGGCTAAACTAAAATAAAATAAATAAAAATATGAATCGTTACTTTTGGTTCCCACTGTGATGCACAGATAACCAATATGCGAAAAAATTACTTTTCAGACAACTGGCAATATTCGTTAAAATTCCATTTTTAGATTCCCGTAATCGAGTGCAAAAGGCGGCGATACGAGATCTGAGGATCGCGAAGAAGTCGGGGACTCTGGCCTCCGCGAACATGGTCGATGCGCTACAAAAACGAGGTTTTCTAAGCAATATGCGGAACGCGTCATTATATTGTATACGTAATGTGCTATACGATCGTTTTGTATAGCTTGTCCAAAGATGGCAGGTGTATAAATTTTGACAATAGGCCTTAAATAACGTTATTTTCACATCCTCGTTGCATTTAGATAAGGAGATGTGGTGCGTCGTATATTGCCTCTAACACCACACATACTTCACCAAGGTAAAAACTTTAAAAAAACCAAGCCCTATTTCTTCCACCCCGGTCGGGAAGCGGATGTCGTCAAAATAAACGAAAACAAGGCTGTTTGTCTTACAGTCAAGTCGACACGTATTACACGCCAATATAAACGAATATACGGTACTTGTAGACGGAATTCATCTTACGACAATGACCTAAACCACAACCAATAAGCCACATTACAACTATACCAAATTTCGTTTACCTGGATGACATCATAATTCCAGTATTTTTGCCTTAGAAACCAAACTACTGGACCGTAGTGGCACCAATCTGGATGGTCAACCTTTCAATTAAAATAAAAAAAATGAAATCGGTTCATAAATAGTACCAGTTTTGAGGTAACAAACATAAAAAAATACGAATTGAGAACCTTCTTTTTTGAAGTCGGTTAAAATAAGTACCTATCGATATCACCACAGATATCACATTAAGGCGGCAGTCTTGTGTTCTTGCAGTAATTATCCGAAACTAAGACCTTATTTTTAGTTATTCAAAAGCTACAAATGAAATTTATTTAACATCACTTTACAGAGTGGGGTTTCGAGTTTCCAAAACATATTAGTTTTTTTACTTTGATGTTACTTTTAATTACTGTGTTAGGCTTTAAACATACCCGTGTTTACGTTCTGCGCTTTGAAGGTCTAATTCATGCACACGTCACGTAAAAAATATGGCAAAAATACGAAATGTATACAGATAACATTGATTCTTAAATCCTCTACAATAATCTTACCTGCTTATATTTTAGAAAAAAGCCTTAGTTTTCTTATTTTAAGTGGCTTAATTAGTGGTAATTTTAAGAAATCGACCATATCTAAAACTTATTTTTTCTTTTAAAAAACATATTTTGGAGAAGTCACAATTTAACCACTTACGAAGCAACTATTAAGTTATGAAATAAAAAAAAAACTGTATTGAAAAATACATTATAAGTACCTTTTAACTTCTTGAGTGTTTATAAACAAATACGCGCCGAAATTTCAGTCAGTTCCGCTGGGACATCCCAGCGTTCGGACGTGTGATTTGTAGCTTGTTTTGCCTTTACCTCTCGCTCGCACGGAAGCTCTCTCTCCCACGCGCTACTCTTACCCCGGTGCCGGGACGCGGCCCAGCTCGCATTGAAAGTTGCTCTACTTGAAATAGTGCTTGACTATACTGTCAGTAATTATCGAGTATGGATCGGAAAAGAAAGAAATATCCCTGTACCAATAAAAAGAAGAGTAAATTAAAAGTTGAAATAATGAAAAAAAAACCGTTTAAATAGGTAAGTTGAGTTCTACTTATATAGCTTATTGTATTTACTTTCCGAATGAGGACCATGAATAAATTTAAATATTATTATGATGATAAGTCCAAAACGTCTATTATTTTAGTTTACAGTATTTTTTGAATATTTTAGTTTACAGTTAATTGCTTAGTTATTTCAAAACATGATCAATAATTCAAATTATCATAATACATATTTCATTCAAGTTTTTAATTGGTCTTAATTATTTTACATAATCTATATACCTATAATTCACAGTAAAACCACACCAACTGTGTCTTTGGATCGTCAGCCAATGTCAGATATTAGCAACAATCCACTTCAAGTAAAGGATATTGTGCATTGGTAAGAAATCTATCTTGTTTTAATAATATATTTATAACCGTTTCTCTGCTTAGTATGACCTTCATACAAAAAAACAATACTTATTTATGGGCTTCTCCCACTTACGTGCGAGCAGCGAGTTGTCGTCGCGTGGTCCACCCGCCGTCCGTGCGTGGACAGCTTGCAATGTATATTGCCTTTTGTATTAAAATCGAAGCAGTCATCCGGTTATAAATATTTAAAATGTGTAGTGCTTACGAAATATTGAGTTGATTATATTTTATAAATAAGCAAAACATAACAGCAATAACTTTACAATTTGATTAATTTCAGTGATGAAGAGATCAAAACTCAGTCTTCTAAAGATAGCATTTTAGTAGAAACGGAAAATTCCACACCAATGCTAGCTAATGTCGAATTAGCAAATGAGAATGCGAACAAAGAAAATTTGGTAAAGTTGAAAAAATATGATTTACATTGATGAATGACATTGACTTATATTACCCATCATAGTATAACTAAATATGTTTTGTTTGTTTTTAGGTAATCAAGAAGAGGCTTAAACGAAGAGCAAGCAATAGCCTACCTTTTAGAAGGATTTTCAAAAGAAAGGTAATATAATATGGGCACAGGAAATGTGACTCATAGCACTAAGGGCCATTACTCCGCCTCAACTTCAGAATAGCTTCTACTTCGTTACCTTTTATTATTTACCTTCACAATAACCTATTTCTTTTCAGTGCCAGCAACCTGATCACTGCTTTGAATTTGAAACCGAACGCGAAGATGCAGTCTGTGACAAAAGTGACTCCTTTGTTTTAGATGGACGTAGAATTGTTTCTCTTAGTCATTTCTTGGCATCTTTGCAAGCGATTGCAGATCACAGTGCAGCATCATTCGGATGCAGATTTTCAAATTTAAAATGCATTGGCGAGACCAGAAAAGGTTTTATTTCAACTCTTCAACTGAAGTGTGATGTTTGCAACGTAATATTTGATATAAGCACTGATGATCCCGCTTCTAATTATGATATAAAGCATGGTGTTGTTGTATTGGCTACGGGCTTGAAAATTTAAACGAATTGATGGCAAACGCTAACATACCCGCTATGTCAAAAAGTTTGTATTCTAAAACTAGCCAAGTTGTCTATGACTGGTATCACAAAACGGCAGAAAAAGAAATGCACAAGGCAGGAGAAGAGGAAGCACAACATGCGAAAGACATTGGTAGCGTTGATAGCGAAGGAAATCCTATGATAGTTGTAATTGCTGACGGATGTTGGTCCAAACGATCATTTCGAAACAATTATGCAGCTGCATCCGGCGCGGCAGCAATAATCGGTGCCTATACTGGAAAACTTTTATACCTAGGTTTAAAAAATAAATACTGCATGATTTGTGCTCGAGCAGCCAATAAGAAAACTGAGCCAAAAGAACATACATGCTATAAAAATTTCACAGGAAGTTCATCCAGTATGGAATCAACTGCACTGGTTGAAGACTTCAAACAATCTCTTGACACGCACGGTTTGATATATGAAAAATTGATATCAGATGGTGATTCAAGCACCATAAAAATTTTTTTTAGTAGCAACCCCTACAAAAATGTAAAAGTTGAGAAGATCGAATGTCGTAATCACCTATTGAGAAACCTATGTAATAAGTTAAGACTTCTCATAAAAGACACTCAAATTCCGATCCAACAAAGAAAACTTTTTACAGAGGCAAAAATAATGAAATTGAGGAGATACGTCGTACGTGCAATAAAGTTAAGAAAACATGCGGAGGTTTCACAAACCGAAAAGGTATCAAATCTTAACGGAGATATTTACAACACCTTACGCCATGCTTTAGGAGATCACACAAAATGTGAAGATCAGATATGCCCTGCAACTGATAAACTCGACATAGATGTGACGCAAAATTTGCAAAACACGTCTCTTTGGTTGAAAATGAGCCAACACGTCTCTTATTTAGCATCAAATGCAAAAAGCTTTGTTTTTGACGTCGACAGCAACGCGGCTGAAACATTTAACTCAGTTATAGCCAAATATGTCGGAGGTAAGAGAATAAATTACACTCTCAGAAATTCTTACCAAGAAAGATGTTCCGCCGCTGCGATCTCTTTTAACACAAAATCACCAATCACTGCAGTCAACAAATTTATATTTAATAAGCCTACAGGTAAATACACAAGAATATATGAGACGCATAAAATGAAGCCAAGAAAATATACAAGACAGTTTAGGAAAAGGTTTCGTGCTGCTACAACAAACGACCCAGACTATGGTCCAAACGCACAACGCCCGGACATGTCGGAAGAAGATTTTGAGGTCAAAAAACAATATTTTTTAAGAGATTTGGAGGTCAATACAGATGAGCGAGATGCTATTCAAAAAAATACTATCCAACAAAGTAGAAGCCAAGACTGGATAGAACAAAGAAAAAAAAGACTGACCGCTTCTCTTTTCGGTAAAGTTCCGTCGAATGCGTATGGTAAAGTAAATGAAGAGAAAGCCATTTCCCAGTTAGCTCATCAGCTAAAAATTAAAAACAAGCGATGTGGGTTATACATTCACAGAAGCAAATGCTTCTTGGGTGCCACTCCTGATGGCATTTATGAAGACGAAGAAGGAAAAACAGGCATTACAGAGGTGAAATGTCCATTATCTGCTAAAGATATTTATTTATTTATTTATTTAATATACAATTACGATGTACAACATTACAGGTATACACCCAATGCGCTGTACAAAGTCTAATAGTTATACAATGTCAGAATCAATTTAGGTATGTCGATTTCACAGGTAGGGAACAAAGGGTACAAATTCGTAGAAAATACTACATATCAAATCACATTAAACATTAACTTTAGGTCAAATTCAAATAGTATTAAACATTATTAGGTATGTCAAGGGTACTAAATTAAAATGTCAATGCAAAAAAAAAAAAAAAATCTAATACCACACTTTCACTCCTTCATCTCGCAGAACCTGCCACATTCTCGCACAATATGCCTCCACTCATCACCAAACAGATCAGTCAGTGGTGCAGCAGCCAGCAGAGCATTGAGGCTATCCCGCGCCCTCACCAGTGGAGACTGCTGGCGCGCCACCGTGCGGTACGTGCCGCCCGCTAACAGCTGGTGCCTACGCGCGCGGAGATAACTGTCGGGCACGTATAGCGCGCATACCGTACCGACAAGCGCGACACAGTCACTGTCGCCTCGCAACAATCGACACACAGTCAGAAGCTGCTCGGTGTTACGTCTGACCTCTAGTGAGTTGTATCCGAGCATACCCAATATAAAAGCGGATGGATAAAGATAAGGGTAGTATCCAAATTTCCGCTTATATAGGTATCGTAGGAAAGCTTTGTGTACCTTCTCGAGCAAAAGTATGTAGGAGCTTTCATGCGGATTCCAAACCACCGAACTAGATTCAAGTTTGGTTCTCACTAGGGCCATGTAGAGAAGCTGGACCACACCCAGGTTATGGAATCCCTTACTATTCCGTATTACAAACCCCAATATTTTGAAGCATTCCTTGGCCAATGTGCTCATGTGCTCATGGAATGTAAGTTTAGGGTCGAACGTAACACCGAGGTCCCTAATCGAATACACTCGAGTCAAAGACTCAGTACCGAGTGTATATATCGCGCTTATAGGATGAGAGGAGCGCGTAAAGGACATTACATAGCACTTGGCAGTATTGAAGAGGAGTTTATTGTTCACACTCCACCTATGAACCGCGTCTAAATCTTCCTGCAGCAAACTACAATCATCCTCTGAACTCACGGGAAGTATCAGTTTCAGATCGTCCGCATACAGAAGGCAATTGGCGTGTTTAAGCACTAATTCCAGGTCATTTATCATAATGATAAATAACAACGGACCGAGAATAGACCCTTGGCTAACGCCCGACCGTGTATGGTACGGCTGGGACTCAAAGCAGCCGTGTCGCACATATTGCTGGCGGTTCTTGAGGTAGTCAGCGAAGAAAACCAACAGCCGTGGGGCAAATCCAATGGCACATAACTTCTTCATTAGGACGTCATTATCGACTCTGTCGAACGCCTTACGAAAGTCCATATAGGCGACGTCCACCTGACATCCCTTGTCCATGCACTTCGACACAATCTCGACTAAAGTCAGCAAGTTGGTGTTAACTGAGCGGCGACTCCTGAATCCGTGTTGCGAGTCGCTCAGATAAGGCGCAATCTGCGAACCGATTTTGTCTTTTATGATCGATTCGAACAGTTTTGCCAATGAACTCAGGATCGCAATAGGTCGATATTGATCAACGGAGGCAGTGTCACTTGTCTTGGGGAAAGGACTGACTCGAGAAAGCTTCCAGCTGGTGGGGTACTTACCTTGTTCAAGAACAAGATTGAATATCCGACCCAAAGGTAAAACCAGTTGATCGCTGTAGGCCTTCAAAAAGTAGGGAGGGACGTTGTCCGGTCCAATTGCGCTCCTTGGCCTTAGCTGCTTCAGCCCTTCCTTTATGTCCCTACTGGAAATATGTGAAACTTGTATGTGATTAGCAGTGCACGAGTCATCAGAAATGTTTACCAGATCTGGATCGAGCGCTGGCTCATCAGGGAGGAAAACGTCTGAGTAGTAGTTTGCAAATGCGGCTGCTGCTTCCTCTCCAACGTGTTCCCGGCCCCGATGCGTGACCCGAGGTTCGAAACCACCCTTCGATCGTAGGCCACTTACATATTTCCAAAATGCGCGTGGGTTATGTCTAATATTGCTTTCAATACTACTCATGTGGTTGGCGTAGGCTGTATCTACGCGACACTTGAGGTTGGCTCTTAGCTCGCTGAATGAGACGTAGTCAGCCGGCCTCCTCCCCGTTTTCCATTTACGGTGGAGTATGGCCTTCGTGGCCAAGTCCCTTATTATATCACCAGTGAACCACACCGGGTATCTCCTTGTAGGCTGGGTTGGTCTGGTCTTCTTCGGGATACAGTTGTTGAAGACTCCGTAAATGGAATCGTAGAAGCGACCGACTGCCGTCTCTACATCAGTAGCTTCGAGAACACTGTCCCAAGATATGCTACACATGAGTTCGTACAGGACTGCGTGATTGCCCTTGGCAAAGTTCCAGTCATTGCGACCTCCAATGTTGCTGGGATCCAAGCGGCCAGATCGCTGGCCAGCTCTCTGCGCATACAACACGGGCACAATGACGTCGAGAGGCGGGTGGTAGGCGTCAGTACGTGGCACCAGGCTTCCTGACACGGAAGCGCGCACAGTTACGTCACGCACACTCTCCGGCAGTAACACCACATCAAGCACGCCATCATGATCATTCTTCACTTCATTCGTTTCATACATACCACATACACTTAGAAAATAACAATAATAGTTAAGTGTTGCAACTGAAGCACTGTTCAAATTGAGGTCACCTAGAATAATTAATGTACCGTTCACTTGGGCTACATTTTCCTCTGTTTTCGAAAACCAGTTCATATAATCGGCGTCCTTATCCGCCTGGGTGATTTTCTTCTTGTTTTTCTTTCTGCTGGGATCTATGTAAACTACACAGACGGTAACCGTCACTACCCCAACAGTCACAGTCGCCCAGAGATCTTCACCGTTCGGCGTTTCAAGGTCGTGGCGTCGTCTCAGTGTGATGCCAGGGCGGGCGGCGAGCAGCACGCCTCCGCACGCGGTAGCGCGGTCCCGGCGCAGCACGCTCCAGCCTCCCGCTGTGACCTCGGCATCTCCAACCGACGAGTCTAGGAAGGTCTCCGTAGCGGCGACGAGGTGGTGATCCAGCACCAGCAGGTTATGCCGCCAAAACTCCAACCGCGTTTTGATACCGCGGACATTTTGATAAAGGATATCAAGATATTCATTGGGGTGGGCGGGGCGGTGATTTATTTTTACTGTTTTTGTAGAGCTCAATGTAGGTCTGAAAGGGCAGCCACTCCTTGATACGGGCGTCAACAGGCCACATATCCTTGGAGAAGCAGGTGTCAAAAAGCGACTCTGGAACACCTATTTTGAAGGACTTGTACGCCCACTTTGTCGACAACTCTACCACGGTGCCGGTTTCGGGTGAGCACAACTCCTGTAAATATGCCCTAACTTCCTCCAGTCCCGATCTGATATTCCAGAGATGGAAGAACCGCTGTCGCTCCACCGCGCGAAGAGTGGTAATTGTGGGTCCTGCTGTGCCGCGCAGTGACCGGGGCCTTCGTGGCTTCCTAATGACTTTGGTCCATCCCTCCCCACCATCTTCCTTTAAGTCCTTGGCGTTAGTCGCATTGTGAGGTACTGGTGCCGGTGTGGGGACTTTTGCTTGCGCTGCAGTCGATATCGGCTGTTTGTTTGCGCTTGCGGTGCCACTTAGTTTTGGTTTGTGACCTTCAACCAACCGCTTCGTATTGCCACCGGGCGATGGTGTTTGTGTGAGCGAAATAGGCGTAGGTGTGGGCGGGATAGATGCATGCTGTGCCATCTCCGCATACGATGGGGATGGCGTGCTTGCTGCCCCTGCTACACACTCCGGTTTCGTCACTTTGGTCTCAGGTGGGGGGGTCAATGCTCTGTTTGCACTAATGTGTGACAGGCCGATAGGGCCGCTATTGCGCTGATATTCCCAGCTTTCTTGAGCACAAAATGCACCTCGCCGTATGTTTACGTAAGGCGGATTGCTATAAACACTACTGGTGTTGGAAGAGGCAGACGTCGTTTTTTTCAAGCTATTCAGCTCCGCTTTTAATAGCTCGAACTCCTTCACAGTAACGTACTTTGATTTTTCAGTCGCATATTTTTCCTGGATCTCTCTCAGTTCTTTTTGCACAGCTACTATGTCTGTTAAAAGCTGTGTTAAGTCTACAGGCTGTAAATTATTGCAGCACGAACACTTCAGCACGTTAGAGGACATTGCCCTTGTCGGTTTGAGAGGCCGGAATAAGAAGAAGAAGAAGAGGAAAGTACGTGCGGCTTCAAGAGTACCAGGCTAGCAGAAAGCGGAGAGCGTGTTACAGTGCTGGTATGGGTCAGCATAAACTGGTTGCGAGATCGAAGGCTCCGCCAGGTTTCCAGTATAGGTTAGGTTTCCAGTATCTGCTTGTTTATGACCGAGGTAAATCACTTTGAACTGTTTTTACTATTAAATATACAGAAATCCTGTAAATATGTTATTCTTGCAGTTATTAATTTTAATTATAATGCTTTTGGAAAATCCATGTTGTTTATTTCCAAGGAACATACCTACATTTTATACATAGATAGAACACTTATTTAAATGTATATGGTTATTGTACATCACATACATATACATGTAGATATGCGAAAAAAAAAAGAAAATAACACAGCCCGTGTTATTTTTTTTTTGTCCGTGCAACGAACTAATAAGTATAATAGTTTAATACTTAAGTACTTATCAATTCGTTGCACCGACAGCCCGTGTTATTTTATTTCGTTGCATGTGATAGTTGTGATGTTCAAAGATTTTTAAAGAATAAACTTATACAAACCATAAAATACATATATATACCTACACATTATAATAAATTAACATACAAATATTATACGAGAAGAGCACATAATGGCATTACTTAAATTTTTGTTACGAGATGAAACTCGTAGTTAAATAATAATTATATACGCGTGTAATAAAGTAGAGCAACCTTCTCGTGCAGTTTCTAACGTCTAAATGCAGCGGGGGGAGCACCACTTCAACTAACGTCACTAAGTGTCACGACACTGTCGCGCAAAACGAGACCGCGCCCCTAAGGGCGCTAGTATCAACTGCGCGATTGCAATTATAAAAGCCTGAGTAAAAACTGTTTCTTTTCATATTCATATTCTTTATTGCACAGAAAACATAGATAAACAGACAGTTACAATAAATTGTATAGGCAAAGGCGAGCTTATCTCTAAAAAGAGATTTCTTCCAGCAAACCTAGGCAAGACAGGAGTGTTTATGAAAAAGGACAGTCCTAGTGCGCAATAAAACTGTATACATACATAAGAAAATTACTTTTAAAATATAAATAAAATATACCTAATGAAGAAATATATATCTCAACTATATAAAATACACTAGATAGCATGCACATATATAAACCACAAAATATCATACATATACTTACATAAATATGATACAGATTACGAAAGAGAAAGGAAATACGCTTTCAATCTTTTCTTAAAAGTGAAAATTGAGAGACTATCCCTAATAGTGCAAGGAAGTGCGTTCCACAGTCGGATTGCCCTTAACCTAAAAGAGTGTTTGTAGGCGGCAGTGTTATGCCGAGGAGTTGACAGGAGAGACACCGTGTGGGATCTCCGATTACTATCCCTGGGGAAAAGAAACTCAAAACGTTCTCGAAGATAAGTGGGGTAGCGGGGATTTCGCAAAATATTGAATAGATAAGAGAGAAATTCTTTTTTCGTACATATAACTCATGTTTTGAAAAATCGACAATCCCAGGTTTATCCCGTGATCCCGGGATCGAATTCCCTACTTTAAATGTATTGTTTAACACTCTGGTGCGAAGCAAGCTGGAAGCATCTGCGATAATATGGAACCCTTATGAATCTACTTATTTACTACTCTTGGAAAAGGTTCCTTAACATTTCTAAGATTTCTATAAAAACTAATGTATGGATATTATCCATACCTCTATCACGAATGGCTCAAGAGAAAGCACAAAACTAGCAGAAGCTGGTTTTTGCATCATGGACAGCAACAAACAAGACAAATCAATTGCCTTGGGGCTGTACGCCAGCGTGTTCCAAGCGTAAATCTACGCCATAATGGAATGCGCTGAAGCACTAAGGGAAACACCAGAAATCAAAAACAAGACAGTAGTCATTTATTCTGACCCTCAGGCAAGGCGCTTAAAGGCGCTTAGGCAACCAATGAATAAATCTGCACTAGTCAAAGAGGCCAGTCAACTATGTGGGAAGATCATCAGTAATAATTATGGCATGGGTCCCCCGGTCCTGAAGGGATTCAAGGTAACCAAAAAGCAGATGAGCTGGCTTGAAACGGCGCTGATAAGCGTTTTGATGGACCATCACCAAGATTACCTATGTAAGCGACTAACACAAAGAACATCTTCAACATGACAGCTACGCGAGATGCAAAACAAGAGTGGAAGAACACCGAAGACTGTAGGCAGTCTAAGATTTTTATCTTAAGGAAAGACCCCAAAAAGGCTAAGTACATACTTCTTCTCATCTTAGTAGGGAAAACTTAGCAATACTTGTAGTTGTGGTGACTGGTCACTGCAAACTATATAGACACCTATCATTATTAAGGCTCTTACAGGACCCATCATGCCCTCACTGTGGCTTGGAGGAAAGTAGCCAGCATAATATGGCGAACAGTAGGGATGGATAACATTAAAGCAGATGATTAGTCAACTTGAAGTTTAGCGACATCCTAGAATTCATTAAGTAAACAAGAAGATTTGGGGAGGGACCAACTACCCAATTTCACCCAATTCCCACTGGTTACTACCAGTGGGAATTGGGTGAAATAGTCACAATAGAGGACCGATCACCCGCCTGTGGCTCAACGGGCGTCCCACCTCATAATCATCAATCACCATCATCCATACCTCTTCCTACAACATTTTTTCTTGGAAATCTTGACTATCCACTCTTTGGAAGTGAGGCGCAATTTCAGCCTACTCAATGTTGTTTGCCGTGGTTCACGGGGAGAGTCAGATTTCCTAGAACTAGCCCGCACTGTGTCGCACAGGAACTCGCCGCACCTCCGTGCCCTGACGCTGCTGCACGCCCTGTTGGTGTCAACACCCGAGTGCGATCTGCTCGCGTGGCGATGGACGGCTGTTTGTAAGGAGTGTCTGAGGTTTTGTGAGATGAAGGATGATAGGTTTTCTAGTGTACGTAGTTGATTATTATCACAGTATATTTGACTTAACTAAATCTGTAATGCTGTGTAAATATATTTAAAATAAATAAATCGTAATGCTAACTCGTATACAGATCAACATAGCACATGGTAACGGAAGGAAGAAGCTATCAAATTGTCAGTTAAAATATATTTTAAAGGAGGGTACAGATACCGCAAGGTTTCTTGGCGTGTGAGCGTACTCACTCTCTCTCGCCCATGTATGCATCTCTCTTGTATGTACCCATGCGCGGCTACCTCCTCCAGGCGGCATTCAGACGCCAACAAAATATGCGTCAGCTGTATAATAGAGGGGTCTAAAGCGCTGTGCAAAATGAGGTGACACGACATGCGTAACAAAGACAACAAAGACCACGCTTCCACGGCATGCCCTTTTGGGAACCCACTCCTACGAGTCCGATTGTGTACAACAAGCCGTGCAAGCGCGGCCTTTGTCTTGTCTATGTCACGCCGCCTTAGTGGGCACAGCGTCTCTAAATCTTGATGACGAAAAAAGCGGCAAACAAAAACTGGAGTGGGGACAAATGCGGATGGAACTATTGATACGCGCAACCAGAGTTTATGGAACCGATCTAGAATAGACAGAGACCTCTGAGGTCCATGGACCACATGGAATAGAGCAGACTTCTTTGTATTTTTAAATGCATGCTTTCTTGTTGGAAGGTCTTCTGAACCTGACCTTGACTTTAGGGGGGGAGGAGGGGGTCGGTGTGTAATTTTCTAAAGGTAAGCCAATACAATAATACCTGTAGCACTGAACTCCATAATAACATCGCTCGCGCAATGCAGGCGCAGGTGCCGGCGCCGGCTGTGGAGGTTTCGTGGGGGACGGAGGCTCGGCCTTCACATTGTCAGTGCTGGAGCAGCCCTGGGAAGTAAAGTGAGGAGATTTTAATAATACTTAATTTATGAAGTTATCTGTGAACTATGTTCCCAAAAAAGGGTAGCAGATCCACATTCAGCAAAATATGGGGAATTTCAGGGAAATTGTAAACTCATTACCTCATTTTGTCAACTCTATTATAAAAATTGTGACTATTTCAACCGAGTTAAACATATATACCTGTTGTCCATTAGCATCACTAGTCCCAGGTTGATCATCTTCCGCCTCTGTTTTCACCTTCTTCACATCACAGTTTGTTTCCCTATCTGAATGAGCTCTTTTGGCTGGTGAAGTGGCATTGTCAACCACTTTGTAACTTTGGGTTGACGTGTCAGTGATTGGAACCTGAGTTGTCATGTTGTGGATTGACGGTGGTTCCTCTGTTGGATTTTCATCCGCTAAAAACAAACATGACTCGAAATAATTACTTAATGAATCACTACTATCACCTTTCCACCTCAAGGATAAATGTCCCCTATGGTTGATGGAGGGCACAATGCAAAGACGCCACTCTGAGGACAAAGACGCTGTACCAATGCCTGCGCAAGCTGCTGCAATGAAGTTATATAATAACAAAAGTGCTTTCATTGTTAACTTACATATCAAAGACTGAGATCCATTGTGTCCAGAGCCCTCTATACTTTCATTCAGCTCAAAATCTATTGGTATGTCCACATCATCATTAGTGGTAGGTTTCTCCATTTGACTGTCATCATCTGCAAATGTACTGGGGGTATTCTCAACTCTGTTTTCTGCATCACCAGGCACATTTTCTATAACTCCATTGTCGATTTTGGGTGATACAGTGCAGTGTAACAGCTCATACCAGTATGTGTCTGGTAGGAGTCCAAATCTATCTCCATTATTGAGGTCTATGGTCTCACTTTGCTTCAATATTTGTGTTTCTTCAGCGCCCTTTCTGCTGTAGAAGCATGGATTTTGGTGTATCTGGAAAATAAAATTCAAATTCACACATTCATAAATAGGCACATACATTGGTTCTGGCCCCACACTAGGATACCCTGTTTCGTGAGAACCAGTAATAGCAACATCACACACATTTAAACATCCAAGACCTGGGGTTTTTTTTATTTACCCCCAGCCGGGGATCGAACTCGGGACTAACTTGTAAAGTAACACCCCAGTGGCTAGACCCTTAGACTTACAGATTTCAGAGTCACAATGTCTGCAGTAACTTCAAGGTGGCCATGGTTCCTGGATACCCTCTTGTCAGCACACTGTGGAGCAGAAATACATTAAACTACAGAGTTGTCTTTTGGTTATTACCTCTATAATTAGGCTTAAGAATGGATTGGTATCAGCTAAAATGGAATTTTTTATTTGAGGCCAGAAATGTAAACAATGAACTTTCATTTCCCAGGAAAAAAATATAATATGAATGTCAGTCAACAGTTTTGTTGTAATAATAAACCTTTATTTCAAAGAAAATACAATGGAAAATATAACAAGAACAGTATGCAAAGGTGAGCTTATTTCAAAACAGAATTTGTTCTAGAAAATGACAGTGATTTGTTTACATTTAGGACCTCAAATTAAAAATAGTACTGGTTGGAGTATAGATATGGGGGCGCTAAGGAACACTACAGGAACAGCTACACTGGTTTACCGGTCAGTGTCGATAAGGGGGTGGTCACTCCAACCGGTTTACCTGCCGCCAAGTTTCTCTATATTTTAGCTAGCTGTCACCTCTGTTTCTCTCACCCCACTTTACCCTCGAGAAAAGGGGTCACAGCTCTCCCAAATTCCAAGTTACACATGATATCAAGTTTCTTGGCGAAGTGTCACCTCTCTCTCTCTCTCGCCCATATAAGCATCTCTCTTGTTCCCATGGGCCGCTATCGCCTTCAGGTGCCAAGAAACTTGGCGTCTGGTATTCCTGGCGGCAGGTATAGCGAGAGTGATTTGACCATCCCTGATTCTCAATTTAATGATGTTCCATACTTGGATCATGATCCCGATTATCAATCTTAAAACATGCCATGAATACTAGAATGGGCCGTCCGGTCGAGGAGTGCAGATAATAATAAATAAAAGACGAGGAAAACATGCAAAAGGAAGAGTTAAAAACATACATCCAGAAACTTATCTCTTCCAAATAAATGGGTACCCAGAGGGAGTTGGATCTTGCACGGATCTTCTGTATCGGTTCTCACTAATTTGAACACCATCTTCTGATTAGTGGGTGAGGAGTGAACCCTTTTCAGTACATAAATATATTTTTGACTACACTTTTCACACAAATGCCTTGGTGGAAATTCCGTTGCCAATTTGCCTTTTGTTTGTTTGTTCAAACTGACTGAACCGACAGTACGTACCCTGTGTGTCTGACAGACAATAGGTAACGTTTGGTTTGTGGAATGTGGAATTGAATAGGACAAGACTCTAGATAATAATCTCAAGTGATTAATAGAATGACCACGAATACACCGTATTTGCGTTTTGATCCTGCATTATTTTGGATGGGAACAAAGTTCTTTTCGGGAGGCAGTTACGCATGTCCGAACCGGAAGGAAATACTTGGATTTGGATCATACATCCCTTCACCTTCATGGCCTCCTAGGTAGTCTTAAATGGAGTAAAAAATCATCCTCAAGATTTAAACTTCCAGGTTCTCGATAGAGCGATTCAGATTAGATTCAAAACAAGAACCATGGCAACCATTGCCATTCCAATGTGCCCGTGGGCTATATTTAGCTTACACCAAGACCTGTTATATGATGGTCATGGTAATTTTTCGGATCAATTTACGTTCAGGTTAGGTTGGCATATGACGTTGGAGTAAGTAACCATACGTAGTATCTCTATTTATAGTCTGTGAAGTAACCTACACACAAGAAGCAGAAGAAAGTTCTTGTCACAGATGATGAAATAATGTAGTCGTGCCTGCGTGACTAACAAAACGCAACTGTCAAAACAAATATTCCAAAATCTTAACATTCAAATCACAACAAATAAAAAAATAAGCTGATTTCCTGCAAGCTTTTAATTAAAAAGATTTCTAAAATGATGAAGGGTGGAGGCTCAGATCTTTCGGACTTGTTCAGCTCTCACCGGCCCTTATCTGGGCAGCTTTATAAGTATACAAACGTTGTCAAGGGATGGCAGCAGAGGTGGTTTGCTGTAGACGCAGAGACCGGAATCCTGTCTTACTACTTGTATGACGGACCGGGAGATACCATTCAGCCAGGACAGCCAGCCCGTGGGGAGGTTTGTAGCCATCGTCTTAGAATTAGCGATAGCTTAGTCAAGTTATAGTAGCTTTTATCTTTGTGTGATCTTCCACAAGAATGCCAACAACATACATTCATTGTCATCATTAATACTATAATAGGGCAACTTTAATTCAAGGCACACTTAGCAGCAGCGGTGATATGCCCCAGTGATGAAGACTCCAAGACTTTCACAATCAACTGTGCTTCCGGAGACATGCTGAAGTTGCGGGCGACTGACGCCCGTGCCAGGCAGGAGTGGGTCAATGGACTTCGGTCCATCGCAGAAATACACACAAAGGTTAGTTAAACTACCACAGGGAAAAGTGTGCACATCACCTGATTAGGGATTATCAATACTGGATCCGCAATCCAGCCATTCAGATCATGATACACTTTTTATGAAATACAGCATTGGATCTACTTACATCATACTTAAGCAATAGTATTTAAAAAGCAGAAGTGAACGGCATTACATTTAATGGATTGGGTGTGAAAATTGGTGTTCCACAAGGTTATTACGCCCTTTCTTACTCCTGGTATATATATCAATCTGCCTTTTATGGCGGAGAAATTGGTTGACATAGTGTTGTTTGCTGATGATACTTCACTGGTCTTCAAAATAGGAAAAAAGTGATGGCTTGTCCTTAACCATGAATTGGTTCCCATTTAATAACTTATTGTTAAATGCTGGTAAAACCAAGTGTATCATTTCTCCAATTCTCACTTCCAAATTTCAGGCAAGTTGAGAACAGTTTAGTGTTAGACAACAGCATGTTAGAATTAGTAAATGATACGAAATTTCTTGGAATTACCATTCATAGCAAATTGCAGTGGGGACCCCACATAGTTAAATTAGCTGGTAAATTAAGTTCTGTGGCTTACACAGATATTAAAAGCAGCAGATATTCAAACTATTTTTATTTTACAGAAAAGAGCTATTCAAGCAATTTATAATTTAAAAAGAACACTCCTTAAGAGAGCTTTTTAAAGAAATTGACATACTAACTGTAGCTAGTCATTTTTTTTTTTTTAGTATAATGTTTCTATCTTGCGTAGACCTTACAACATTTTCCAAACTTAGCGATAGCTGTAATGTTAACCTACGAAATAATCACAGAATAGTTGCGCCCCGGTTTAAACTCGTGAAGGTTAGCTATTCTTTCAAGGGTCGATGCATTCTCTACTACAACAAGATATACGTCGCGCCACACGTTATGAGCGGTGGCCTTAAATGCGCAGTAGTCACTTTTCATTACCTATACATATGCATAGTAATTCCCGCCAACGTCGCTCAGCGCTCTTAATTCGCTCTTAATTACCTCTGGAGATTTTGAAATTGCCATTTGACCAATTTAAAAACCATGTGAAAGCGACTGTCAGAAAAGGGATATTACAATGTTCAAGATTACTTAAATGACGGGAATGTATGGGCTTAATCTAACTCAACACAGAACTTGCTGTTAATAATTTTGTAAATATTTATTCCTACTTAATTAATATTGTAAGAATTGTGTTACTTAAACACAACCATTTTTTAAAAGAGATATAAAAATCAATCAAATAAAAATTTAAGTGGGTATTTCTGCGCCCTTCTTCTCCCACCATGATGAAATGTATAGGAGTTGGCGAAAAATTACTATTGCTAAGTATATGTAAATTTCTACAGTAATAAAGAAACTGTCCAGGTATTTGTATACCTGTTTAGGGGACTGTTAATTAAAGCACTTCATAAAACTGATATAATTTGTTTAGTTTTAACTCAATCTAACTACACAGAATTCGTACACGGTATATAAGTAGGTACACATGCTACTCTGTTCGTGTCCACGGAACGACTAACACGTCGCGCGGTTATGCTGACATATCAGAACTGTTACCCCTACACCTGCTTTTGTTTATCTTCGCCAAGTCGTATTGCCAATCGTTCTTCGATTGTGGGTGTAGCCATAACTTCAGTCTTCTTCACATTAATCTCCAGACCAAAATTACGACACGAGTGATCGATTTTCTGGATCAACCCTTGCAGACTTTTGGGTGCTCTGATGGCTATGGCTAGCTCTCCTGGTATGCTGTCAACGCCTGCCGCTTTCGTGTTCTGTGGTGCTCTGATGGCAGAAACAACCTCGCTCAATGTCAGTAGCTCATCTAACTCATCTGCTGTTGGTAGAGCAGGCATAGTTTCAATGTGTCCTAAGTCAACTGACGCATACGTAACGCATCGAAGTGCTCAGCCCATCGCTTGAGGACATTCTCTTTGCTTGTGAGTAGCTGTTCCCGGTCAGGTGACTTCAGGGTTATACTGACTCGATGAGCTGTACCGATGAGTTTGCGAACATATAGAACCCTAGCCGGTTCGTGTCGGATAGCCACTGTATTTTACGGGCCTTCCCTTGCCACCATTTGTCGTTCAATTCTCTCGTGAGTCTGCGTAGCTCAGACCCACTCTGCTTCACCTCATCTGCTACGTCTCCCTGTCCACGGTCTAGCTTATGGTGTTTCCTTAGTGCTGCTGTGAGATATGTATCATTACTTTAATCTTCACTCATCCGGATTTTTAAGTCTAGAGTCTGTGTTGCGGTTTCAGATAAGCGCGTAGATAAAGTCTTCCATTCAGCTTGAAGGTCACCATTCTCAATATTTAGCTCCTATATCGCGGTTTCCAGAGTTTCAACGTACTCCGTCCTGTTATCTAGGCTTTCGAGCCTTTCGACGTCTAAACACGCAAGCTTCACTCTCTGAGATCTTCGAGGAGGCTGGAGGCGGAGTCTCATCTTCGTAACGACCAGCCTATGATCGGCCCAGCAGTCAGCACCGCGCATGTCTCGCTTTATCTGGACCTGGGAGATATCCCTCTGTTTCATAATTGCGTAGTCTATAAGGTGCCTTTGTTTCGACTTCGGATGCATTCATGTGGTCTTGTACTTCGGTCGGAGTCTGAACATGGTGTTGGTAATTGCTAGCTCAAACTGAGCACATTAGCTTAGTAGTTCTTGGCCATTAGAGTTCATATTACTAATCCCATGCATGCCCAAGACCTTTGGCCATGCTTCTTAGTCTCGCCCAACTTGTGCATTTAAGTCGGCCAACAGAAGTATTTGCTCCTGTGGTCGAATCCTGCTGAAGACCTGTATGACTTCTTCATATAACCTGTCCTTGATGTCATCAACCTTATCCATAGTTGGTGCGTATATACTTATCACATTAATGTAGTTGGTATCGTCCCGGTGGAGGCGCAGTGTGGTGACGCGATCCGAGATGTGGACGGGACACGCGCCTAATTTTCTCAAAATGCTGGTCTTGATCGCAAATCCTATTTCAGAGCGTCTGGGTTCCGATGCAGCCGTCCCTTTTTAGAAAAAGGCGTATCCGCCGCCTTCTTCAACCAATTCGCCCTCGTCTGAGAGGTGCGTCTCACTTATGGCAGCGATATCCATGTCGGAGCGCTGTGGCTCGCGGGCTACCACTGCGGTCTTCCTCTCAGGTCACAGTTAATGTATACCAGGAATAAGAGAGCGCCTAATATTAAACCTTGTGAAACGCCAATATTTACACCCGATCTATCAAATATAATGCCGTTGACTTCTGCCTTTTGAATTATATTGCTTAAGTATGATCTTAGTAGATACAACGCTTTATTTTTAACTCCGTAATGATTTAATTTCATTAGTAGCATATCATGAATAACACAATCAAATGCCTTCGACTGAACGCAAAACTATCAGATGGCATCCTGTGCGGCCTCCCATGCAGAATAAATATGAGATATGAAGGTAATATCTGCATCAGTAGTTGATTTACCCCTAGTGAAGCCGTATTGTTTGGCGTGGAGTTGTTTTGTACTGTTGAAGTGTGAGATCTATAATCTTTTCAAATATTTTACTTAGTGGTGGAAGAAAGATATTAGTCTTAAATTTGAAGGATCACCCTTCTCTCCCGACTTGAGCAGAGGTATCAGTTTACTGTGTTTCATGAGGTCTGGGAAAGATCCACCGTCAACAGATTTATTTAATATATTAGGTAAGTGTGGGGCTACAACTAGAATTACTGAACCAATTACTTTGACTGATATACCCCACAGGTCTTCAGTATTTTTAAGGTAAGTAATCTTTTGACAATGTCCTGGGGATATACTTGATGAAATTTTAAATACACATTACTGACGCTAATGTTGTTTTTTTAAATAAAGGAGATGAATTTCGACGCTCTGTTTTGAGTAAGGATACATTAGTGAAGAATGTTTCGAAAGCTCTAGCGTTGGATTTAACAACATCATCCTGTCTTTAGGCAGAAATCATTGTCCCTTGGTTTAACTTTGCCAGTTTCACGGTTTATTATTTACCAATCTGTTTTCACTTTACTGTTTATTTGAATTTTGTATTTTTCTATTAATGTGTATAGTTTTTGCAGTTCTTATCATCAGATAGTCGAGATCTGTCAATGGTCAGTGAGGAAGATCTTTTTCAAGGCCCTTTACTTTGTATGTCAGCCCCTGGATAGTGATAGAGTCCCAAATCAAGAAGTGAAATTGAGACACTCAAGAGACACTTTGTGATCAAAGCAAAGTAACACTGCCATATTACACAGCTATTGTGGGGCCGTGCCTTTTAAATTTAAAATGTAAATGAATGAATGACCTCATTGAGGGCCACGGATCTTACCTCGATTTCAAGTAATTTTGAGCTATAGGTACTCCACCCCGCTGACTCAATTTATGTCTGTAAACATTTTCTATTGATATTTCCAGGTGATGGGAGAGAACCCGCCACTTCAGGCTCGCGAGCAGCTAGCAGTGCATGATGCTATGGCCTCTGCTAGGAGACAGATGCAAGAAACAGAACTCAGGTGATCAGCACTAGTCCTAAGTTGCAGATTGCGCCAAATATCTTTGGCTCTGAATGAAATGTGACCTCTGTCTCTCTTACCCCACCGTACCCTCTCGTCTTCTCATTCGCACCTTTCGTTCGGGGACAAAGATATTCGGCGAGGTCGGTAAACATACAGTTTAAAGTGTTTAAAAGCTTATTGAACTCTTCTCTTGTAATGTTAAAGTATGATGGATAGTCAGACAAAAGTAAGTAGTTACTAATCAAGAACTGAGAGCACTGAACATTAATTTACTTTGTGCAGTGAAGGAGTATGAAATTTGCAACTCCTTATGCCGAAATATTTTGGACTCCAATTATTGAATATTTTTGTTCTGTTCAATTCCAGTGATGCAGCACTAGCAAGGTGTATAGAGTCAGCTGATTCACCTTTCCCGCACACCGACCCTGATCTACTACTTCTCAAGGTGAGTATTAAGTAAACCCACTGGCCGTTGCCAGCGGATTCACCCGCGTGAAGTCGTGTGAAAATAGCCAACTGCAAGTCAAACTAAAGGGTTGCGTCCGATATTTTATGACACTTACATTTCTATTTATCTGATCACCACAAACGATGAAAGAAACACGATTTTTGCTCCTTTAATTTTAACTTCGTGTTTTATTCTTCGTGTTTTTTATCTGAACTTACGGGTCTTTTGACTGTCCGCCAAATTTCAGATTCATCGGTCAAGTGTTTTTAGGGTTCCGTACCCGAAGGGTGCCAAATAGGACCCTATTACTAAGCCTCCGCTGTCCGTCCGTCCGTCCGTCTGTCACCAGGTTGTATCCCATGAACCGTAATAGTTAGACGGATGAAATTTTCGCAAAAGATGTATTTCTGTTGCCGCCATAACAACAAATACTAAAAAACAGAATAATATAAATGTATAAGGGGGTCCCATACAACAATTCTTTCAATACCACATACATAAGTTTGTATGTGGTATTGAAAGCCGCGCCTAGTTAGTAGCCGCACCAATAAGATAAGAACGGAAGTTTGTACCCTAATCATGGATGTTTATCTATCTAAGTATAATGTTTATCTATCTAAGTATAATATTTATCTATATAAGTATGTGTATCGTTGTCTAGTACCCAAGATACAGGGAATCCTAGTTTGGGGCTAGGTCAGTGGTGTAAATAGTGTCCAAGGTATTATTATTATTATTATTAGTAACTTTGTAAACAACATTTTGCCATGTAAAATCCCAACTATTCACTCCACACCATCCCTACCATTGTACGGTGGTACGGAACCCTTTGTGCGTTAGACTCGCACTTGACCATTTTTTTATATTGGAGCGAAAAAGGCAAATATCACCAAATCTCATGAGGGGGGAGGTGGGATGTTTCGGCAAATCCCACGTATTTTTCCCTCAAAAATCATTGTCAAATAGCGAGAAAAATTGTGTTAAATTAAAGTAAATATTTGTTTCTTGACCAAAATATGTCAAATAGTAGTTCCCATTTGCATTTATTTTTAAATTGTTTGACGGTGATTCTAGACTACAATCTATCTATTCTGCCTCCCGCACCCACCTTTGAGTAAAAGCATCCTCTTCAGCACGCCACTTGACGCGGTCCTGCGCCAGCCTCATCCATTGGCGCCCAGCAAAGTAGGTAAGGTAAGTAAGATCGTCCGACCACCGGGCGAGTGGTGTGCCTCTTGGTCGAGTTGCGTCCCTTGGCCACCATTCCGTCACTGCTTTTGTTTATTCTTTCTTTCTTTATTCGTGTTATCTCCACGTTAGATATGCGGCTGAGAAGGGAGACTCCGAGCACGGCACTCTCCATTGGCCTTTGTGCTACTCTAATTTTGCGCATGTATTCTTTTGTGAACGGCCATGTCTCGGATCCGTAAGTGAGTATAGGCAGAACAGTATTGGTTGAACAACTTGGTTTTGGGGGCTTAAGACGTCTTCCTGTTTGCCAAAAGCGGCCCAACCCAGCTGGATACGTCTCAGATTTCCTTCACTTGCGAGCGTTTGCAAAAAAAAAAATTGTGTCCAAGGTAGATGTAGTCGGCTACTGTCTCTATCTAGCTGGCATTTACCTACGATTATGTTAGGTTTAGGACCCGCAAGATTTGACATAATCTTGGTCTGATGGATCGGTTGTTAAAATTGGCGTTCCACAAGGTTCCATATTAGGCCCTTTCTTATTCCTGGTATATATTAATGATCTGCCTTTCATGGTGGAGAAATTAACTGACATAGTGTTGTTTGCTGATGATACTTCAATGGTCTTCAAAATTGAAAGACAAAAAGGAGATTTTGATGATGTTAATGGTGTATTGTCTTTAACCTTGAATTGGTTCACAGTTAATAATTTATTGTTAAACGCTGGTAAAACCAAGTGTATCAAATTCTCACTTCCAAATGTCAGGCAAGTTGAGACCAGTTTAGTGTTAGACAACAGCACGTTAGAATTAGTAAATGATACGAAGTTTTTTGGAATAACCATTGATAGCAAATTGCAGTGGGGACCCCACATAGATAAATTGGCTGGTAAATTAAGTTCTGCGGCTTACGCTGTTAGGAACATCAGACAAAGCACGGATGTGGCTACATCTAGGCTAGTATATTTTAGTTACTTTCATTGTGTGATGTCCTATGGTATCTTGTTGTGGGGGAAAGCAGCGGATATTCAAACAATTTTTATTTTACAGAAAAGAGCTATTCGAGCAATTTATAATTTAAAACGAACAGACTCCTTAAGAGAGCTTTTTAAAGAAATTGACATACTAACAGTAGCTAGTCAATTTATTTTCGAAAATATAATGTATGTAAGCAAGAACCTTACAACATTTTCCAAACTTAGCGATAGCTGTAATGTTAACCTAAGAAATAATCACAGACTATGTGCGCGCCTTTTTAGACTCGCGAAGGTTAGCAATTCTTTCAAGGGTCAGTGCATTCTCTACTACAATAGGATACCTCTGGAGATTTTGAAATTGCCATTTGAGCAATTTAAAAAGCATGTTAAAGCGACTTTGTCGAAAAAGGGATATTACAATGTTCAAGATTACTTAAATGACAGGACTGTATGGGGTTGATCTGGCTCAACACAGACCTTGCTGTTAATAGTTTTGTAATTATTTATTCCTGCTTATCAATCATAACAATTAAATTTTTCATATTTGTATTAGTTAAGCACAACCTATTTTTAAAAGAGATCTAAAAATCAATCTGTGGGAGTTTCTACGCCCTTCTTCTCCCACAGTGGTCCAATGTAGAGAAGAGGCAAAAAATGACGTTTGCTAAGTATATGTAAATATCTACAGTAATAAAGTACTTTGACTTTGACTCTTGGACACGTTCATCCCGAGGCCTACCGCAAGCGAAGCATAGTTCTCGGCTAGGAGGATGAACTCGTCGGCAAAGCGTAGATGCGATATGCATCGGCCATAAATGTTAATTCCCTGCCCTTCCCAGTCGAGTGTCTTCATAAATTGTACGAGCACACCAATAAATAGTTTTAGGGAGATGGTGGCCCCTTGCGGACACCCCGCGTGATTAGCATGAAGTAAGAAAGGTTGTGCATTTGTACGTGAAGACGCTTAGGCACCAAATATCCATTTGACCATGCATTCCGGTAGAGCTGCCGGAGGATATCCACGTTTCGCTTGTCAATATTACACCGAGGGAGATAATGAATCACGGCCCAGTGCTCGACGCTGTCGAATGCCTTTTCGGAATCGACAAAGGCCAGGCACCTGGGCCGGTTATACTCTCGGCATCTCTCCATCCGTTGTTTGACTGCGTGAATGTGGTCCATGGTTAAGTAGCCACTCCGGAAGCCCGTCTACTCTATTGGTTGATACTCATCCAGAGTTCGTGTTAACCTGTTGCAAATGACCTTGGCAAATACTTGGGAATGGAGGCTGATATGACGATAATTGCCCAGATTGCACTTATCGCCTTTTTTATGGAGGATCGTGATTATTGCCTTCGGAGTATCGTACTGCAATCTAAATTAAAAATTATGAAACAAATTTAGTTTAACTTACAAATTAAAACTATCAAAAAATAAAAATCATGAAAATCGTCAAAAAGCCACATGTAACCGGTCCATTACTGCGCCAATGCGCTAGGAATCGCGAATTTGAACCTTATGCCATGGTAATAAAATTAAAAAACTAAAGCTCTTCTAGAAATGCCATGGGAGGTGAGTCCGTAAGCACGCCACCAACCTGCAAAATTTCAGCTTCCCTAGTCAAGTAGTTTTTGATTTTCATTAAAACTCTCCAAACCCTCGCCCCCTCGATCTTTTGAGGTTCAAATTCGCGATGTCTCAAAATTTCCGTGACTTTGTGAGTTTGTATGAGGATGAGTTTCGCCAAATCCCTTCTTAGTGCTACCCTACACTATATGTATTTAGGGAACCTCTGTAAAGAGTTTCATGCCTCTAGATCCACCGGTCACCCAAGTAGATGTGATGACAGCCTGTTTCATACTTACACAACACAACATTTGGGAAGAGTTCTCTATGTGTTGTAATTACTGTGGTGTACCCAATAGTTCTCTATGTGTTGTAATTACTGTGGTGTACCCAATAGATGTTAGTCTTGGTTGCAGGAACAAATTGATCCACAAGCATTACTAGATAATGTCAGCACCAAGCTTCTTTTTCAAGACCTCTCTTTCTTGCTTAGACTAAGGTGGAGTGAGGGGTCCAAAGAAACTTTATCTTGAGCTTTGAAAGGTTTTTATCTTAAAGGCTCTTGCATAAAAGTGCATTGCTCTGCCCCTTATTAACTATACATATGTATAACTTAACTTGCACATAACTCACATATTACTATTTAAAGCCGACTTGCACCATACTGTTGACAGCCGCTAAGTACAGTTTTAACGAAACTTACAACACGGCTTTAAAATAACCTTGCCGTGTTTGACTACGTAATTTGACTGTGTTGTACTAAGTTTTTAACATAACATAACATAGCGTCACGCCTTTTACCATATGTGGTGGTAGAGGCACAATTTTGCCCACTTTGAGCCACTTATTTAATACTCCATTTTGCGTGACAGGGGGTTAGCCCATCGCAATCGTAATGAAGGTTTCCTCACGATATTTTCCATCACCGTTAGAACGTCCGTATAACGTACTTAAGATAAATCAATTATCTCATTTGCACATATCCACGAATCGAATCTGCATCTGCTGTATGAGAAGCAAGCGTAAAACCCATTAGACCACGAAGCTCTGTACTAAGTTTTTTAAAACTGTATTTAGCTGTTGTCAAAACTCTGGTGCAAGTCGGCCCCGAATATTAATATTGTCTAAGATATACGTATCTATGGTAATTAGAGTTGAGCCATTATTGTGGTTAATATGTGAGCGTGGAAGATTGCGCTCCATATCCTCGGTAAATAAGGGGCAGAGCTTTGCACTTTTATGCAGTCTGCCTAAATAACTTCTCGTCTGCAGGCCACCTCCGCAGCGAGCATGCAGTGCCTGCTGCAGTGCCTCGGCATCCTGCACCGGCAACAGCAGTACGCGACGGTCAGCGTCAACAGTAAACATTCCGATAACGGACACCATTAGTCGAATATATATACTCTCGGAATTTCGATGAAAGCGGTGTAGCCAAATAAACATAAAGTGTAGCAAAAGTATGAACATTAACGACAAATAAGCCCTCAGTGTCACCATCGCTCATAACTTTGAGAAATTTAATTAATAAACGCCATTTTGTGTAAATGGGCATTTCTCCAGAAATTGAGCAACTTTCCTATGAAATTTATCTCATTTTTTTACAGTTAACCAAAAATTAACTGGTTGAATAGATATCTTCTTGGTTAACAATAAGCAATCTCTTATAAAAGATAAGCTCGCCTTTGTACATGTTTTTTTCTATTATAAGTTATCTGTCTGTCTGTTTTGTGTAGTACAATAAAGAAATTATGAATGACGAAACGGTATATTAACCAAAAAGTTATGTTTTTATCGAAAATATTGAGGTGTTAAAATAAATAAAATTGAAAAATATATTTCTTCTACCACAATGAAGACGTTTTATTATCATCGTCATGTGATTGGTAAATAAAGATAAATTACACCATAAGTTAGCCAAAAATAATGTTTCTTTGTAATATTTTACTGAGGTACTTAGTTGTACCTCACAATAGGAATGTGATATGAATTTCAATTAAAGGGAAATTTTAATTTTAATTATTGCAAATGTTTCAAATGTTACATTGTAGAATTACCCTTATTTTAGAGTTAAAATTAAATAATAATTATTTTGGAGGCCCCCCCCCTCCAAAATAATTATTATTTAATTTTAACTCTAAATTATGGGTAATTCTACAATGTAACTTTATGTTAAAAACCAGGGGACTGTTAATGGATTTTATTAGAAGATATCAGAAAATATAATTACTTTATCATATTGAACTGTAAGAAATATTACAGGGACCAGGAGTAACAATATAAATTGTCTAAGATATAGATGAAATACACTGAAAGAAATGAAATTATTTCTTGCCAGGGGACAGATGATAAATAATAAAAATAAAAATCATGTTTATTCAGTAATATTACTACAGTTTTGTCATACATTTGTACAGACAATATAAGAGTCGTTACTCCCCAAAGTAGTTTCCTCTGTGTTTTGGGATAAGTAACATACGCTCCTCCCTACTTATGTGCAACAATATTGTCTAACAAAAACAAATGTTCTGTAATTATGTACATTCAGTTAAAATATTTGACTTAATTTAAATTTATAGTAAAATTTAAAGTTATAAAGTTAAGGATCTTATATAATAGTTAAAAGTTAATTTGATAAAATGGGATTAATTTTACATATGTGACACAAAACTTACTTGAAAAATCATCTAATCGCTATTGGAGAGTGTTTATAGGATGAGTTATGAAAGAGAAGTTGATAAGTGTAATGCATATATGTAGAGTGTAGTGTGTAATGAATGTTATAATGTATTTGATATACAATAGCACCTACATGTTTACTAAGAATTTAATGACAGATATTAACTTAGGATGGTTATAAATTTCTCTGTTGCATCATAATTCTTTAACCTCAACCAATTGTAAATAGTTATTTTGAATTAAAATGTATTTATTGAGTAAATATCTTCAGATTGGCAGATTTTATTATATGTTTATATATGATGATAATATATATGGTTACGACGCAGGCTCCAAATAGCGAAACTAATGCTGCACACAATAATGATGGTTTTGTTACTAATTGTAGAAGTTTATTCGTTTAGTCCGTTTTTGTAATTGGCTACAAAGACGAACTATTTTTCTCTGTTTCTTAATTAGTAGATTTTGATGATGTTAATGGTGTATTGTCTTTAACCTTGAATTGGTTCACAGTTAATAATTTATTGTTAAACGCTGGTAAAACCAAGTGTATCAAATTCTCACTTCCAAATGTCAGGCAAGTTGAGACCAGTTTAGTGTTAGACAACAGCACGTTAGAATTAGTAAATGATACGAAGTTTTTTGGAATAACCATTGATAGCAAATTGCAGTGGGGACCCCACATAGATAAATTGGCTGGTAAATTAAGTTCTGCGGCTTACGCTGTTAGGAACATCAGACAAAGCACGGATGTGGCTACATCTAGGCTAGTATATTTTAGTTACTTTCATTGTGTGATGTCCTATGGTATCTTGTTGTGGGGGAAAGCAGCGGATATTCAAACAATTTTTATTTTACAGAAAAGAGCTATTGGAGCAATTTATAATTTAAAACGAACAGACTCCTTAAGAGAGCTTTTTAAAGAAATTGACATACTAACAGTAGCTAGTCAATTTATTTTCGAAAATATAATGTATGTAAGCAAGAACCTTACAACATTTTCCAAACTTAGCGATAGCTGTAATGTTAACCTAAGAAATAATCACAGACTATGTGCGCGCCTTTTTAGACTCGCGAAGGTTAGCAATTCTTTCAAGGGTCAGTGCATTCTCTACTACAATAGGATACCTCTGGAGATTTTGAAATTGCCATTTGAGCAATTTAAAAAGCATGTTAAAGCGACTTTGTCGAAAAAGGGATATTACAATGTTCAAGATTACTTAAATGACAGGACTGTATGGGGTTGATCTGGCTCAACACAGACCTTGCTGTTAATAGTTTTGTAATTATTTATTCCTGCTTATCAATCATAACAATTAAATTTTTCATATTTGTATTAGTTAAGCACAACCTATTTTTAAAAGAGATCTAAAAATCAATCTGTGGGAGTTTCTACGCCCTTCTTCTCCCACAGTGGTCCAATGTAGAGAAGAGGCAAAAAATGACGTTTGCTAAGTATATGTAAATATCTACAGTAATAAAGTACTTTGACTTTGACTCTTGGACACGTTCATCCCGAGGCCTACCGCAAGCGAAGCATAGTTCTCGGCTAGGAGGATGAACTCGTCGGCAAAGCGTAGATGCGATATGCATCGGCCATAAATGTTAATTCCCTGCCCTTCCCAGTCGAGTGTCTTCATAAATTGTACGAGCACACCAATAAATAGTTTTAGGGAGATGGTGGCCCCTTGCGGACACCCCGCTGGATTAGCATGAAGTAAGAAAGGTTGTGCATTTGTACGTGAAGACGCTTAGGCACCAAATATCCATTTGACCATGCATTCTGGTAGAGCTCCCGGAGGATATCCACGTTTCGCTTGTCAATATTACACCGAGGGAGATAATGAATCACGGCCCAGTGCTCGACGCTGTCGAATGCCTTTTCGTAATCGACAAAGGCCAGGCACCTGGGCCGGTTATACTCTCGGCATCTCTCCATCCGTTGTTTGACTGCGTGAATGTGGTCCATGGTTAAGTAGCCACTCCGGAAGCCCGTCTACTCTATTGGTTGATACTCATCCAGAGTTCGTGTTAACCTGTTGCAAATGACCTTAGCAAATACTTGGGAATGGAGGCTGATATGACGATAATTGCCCAGATTGCACTTATCGCCTTTTTTATGGAGGATCGTGATTATTGCCTTCGGAGTATCGTACTGCAATCTAAATTAAAAATTATGAAACAAATTTAGTTTAACTTACAAATTAAAACTATCAAAAAATAAAAATCATGAAAATCGTCAAAAAGCCACATGTAACCGGTCCATTACTGCGCCAATGCGCTAGGAATCGCGAATTTGAATAAGTAATAAAATTAAAAAACTAAAGCTCTTCTAGAAATGCCATGGGAGGTGAGTCCGTAAGCACGCCACCAACCTGCAAAATTTCAGCTTCCCTAGTCAAGTAGTTTTTGATTTTCATTAAAACTCTCCAAACCCTCGCCCCCTCGATCTTTTGAGGTTCAAATTCGCGATGTCTCAAAATTTCCGTGACTTTGTGAGTTTGTATGAGGATGAGTTTCGCCAAATCCCTTCTTAGTGCTACCCTACACTATATGTATTTAGGGAACCTCTGTAAAGAGTTTCATGCCTCTAGATCCACCGGTCACCCAAGTAGATGTGATGACAGGCTTTTTCCTACTTACACAACTAAACATTTGGGAAGAGTTCTCTATGTGTTGTAATTACTGTGGTGTACCCAATAGATGTTAGTCTTGGTTGCAGGAACAAATTGATCCACAAGCATTACTAGATAATGTCAGCACCAAGCTTCTTTTTCAAGACCTCTCTTTCTTGCTTAGACTAAGGTGGAGTGGGGGGTCCAAAGAAACTTTATCTTGAGCTTTGAAAGGTTTTTATCTTAAAGGCTCTTGCATAAAAGTGCATTGCTCTGCCCCTTATTAACTATACATATGTATAACTTGCACATAACTCACATATTACTATTTAAAGCCGACTTGCACCATACTGTTGACAGCCGCTAAGTACAGTTTTAACGAAACTTACAACACGGCTTTAAAATAACCTTGCCGTGTTTGACTACGTAATTTGACTGTGTTGTACTAAGTTTTTAACATAACATAACATAGCGTCACGCCTTTTACCATATGTGGTGGTAGAGGCACAATTTTGCCCACTTTGAGCCACTTATTTAATACTCCATTTTGCGTGACAGGGGGTTAGCCCATCGCAATCGTAATGAAGGTTTCCTCACGATATTTTCCATCACCGTTAGAACGTCCGTATAACGTACTTAAGATAAATCAATTATCTCATTTGCACATATCCACGAATCGAATCTGCATCTGCTGTATGAGAAGCAAGCGTAAAACCCATTAGACCACGAAGCTCTGTACTAAGTTTTTTAAAACTGTATTTAGCTGTTGTCAAAACTCTGGTGCAAGTCGGCCCCGAATATTAATATTGTCTAAGATATACGTATCTATGGTAATTAGAGTTGAGCCATTATTGTGGTTAATATGTGAGCGTGGAAGATTGCGCTCCATATCCTCGGTAAATAAGGGGCAGAGCTTTGCACTTTTATGCAGTCTGCCTAAATAACTTCTCGTCTGCAGGCCACCTCCGCAGCGAGCATGCAGTGCCTGCTGCAGTGCCTCGGCATCCTGCACCGGCAACAGCAGTACGCGACGGTCAGCGTCAACAGTAAACATTCCGATAACGGACACCATTAGTCGAATATATATACTCTCGGAATTTCGATGAAAGCGGTGTAGCCAAATAAACATAAAGTGTAGCAAAAGTATGAACATTAACGACAAATAAGCCCTCAGTGTCACCATCGCTCATAACTTTGAGAAATTTAATTAATAAACGCCATTTTGTGTAAATGGGCATTTCTCCAGAAATTGAGCAACTTTCCTATGAAATTTATCTCATTTTTTTACAGTTAACCAAAAATTAACTGGTTGAATAGATATCTTCTTGGTTAACAATAAGCAATCTCTTATAAAAGATAAGCTCGCCTTTGTACATGTTTTTTTCTATTATAAGTTATCTGTCTGTCTGTTTTGTGTAGTACAATAAAGAAATTATGAATGACGAAACGGTATATTAACCAAAAAGTTATGTTTTTATCGAAAATATTGAGGTGTTAAAATAAATAAAATTGAAAAATATATTTCTTCTACCACAATGAAGACGTTTTATTATCATCGTCATGTGATTGGTAAATAAAGATAAATTACACCATAAGTTAGCCAAAAATAATGTTTCTTTGTAATATTTTACTGAGGTACTTAGTTGTACCTCACAATAGGAATGTGATATGAATTTCAATTAAAGGGAAATTTTTATTTTAATTATTGCAAATGTTTCAAATGTTACATTGTAGAATTACCCTTATTTTAGAGTTAAAATTAAATAATAATTATTTTGGAGGCCCCCCCCCCCCCCCCTCCAAAATAATTATTATTTAATTTTAACTCTAAATTATGGGTCATTCTACAATGTAACTTTATGTTAAAAACCAGGGGACTGTTAATGGATTTTATTAGAAGATATCAGAAAATATAATTACTTTATCATATTGAACTGTAAGAAATATTACAGGGACCAGGAGTTACAATATAAATTGTCTAAGATATAGATGAAATACACTGAAAGAAATGAAATTATTTCTTGCCAGGGGACAGATGATAAATAATAAAAATAAAAATCATGTTTATTCAGTAATATTACTACAGTTTTGTCATACATTTGTACAGACAATATAAGAGTCATTACTCCCCAAAGTAGTTTCCCCTGTGTTTTGGGATAAGTAACATACGCTCCTCCCTACTTATGTGCAACAATATTGTCTAACAAAAACAAATGTTCTGTAATTATGTACATTCAGTTAAAATATTTGACTTAATTTAAATTTATAGTAAAATTTAAAGTTATAAAGTTAAGGATCTTATATAATAGTTAAAAGTTAATTTGATAAAATGGGATTAATTTTACATATGTGACACAAAACTTACTTGAAAAATCATCTAATCGCTATTGGAGAGTGTTTATAGGATGAGTTATGAAAGAGAAGTTGATAAGTGTAATGCATATATGTAGAGTGTAGTGTGTAATGAATGTTATAATGTATTTGATATACAATAGCACCTACATGTTTACTAAGAATTTAATGACAGATATTAACTTAGGATGGTTATAAATTTCTCTGTTGCATCATAATTCTTTAACCTCAACCAATTGTAAATAGTTATTTTGAATTAAAATGTATTTATTGAGTAAATATCTTCAGATTGGCAGATTTTATTATATGTTTATATATGATGATAATATATATGGTTACGACGCAGGCTCCAAATAGCGAAACTAATGCTGCACACAATAATGATGGTTTTGTTACTAATTGTAGAAGTTTATTCGTTTAGTCCGTTTTTGTAATTGGCTACAAAGACGAACTATTTTTCTCTGTTTCTTAATTAGTCATCAAAGAGGAACCTTTAGTCCGTTTTCCTGTTTCGGTTTCATGATTGGCTACGAAAGAGGGTTTCTTTTTCTTTTTTTCATAATTAATTATCAAACAAGAATTTATTAGCCGTTTAAGTAATTGACTTTCGTAATTTTCTCTTGGTTCTCAGTTAACTTTAAAACAAGTTTCCCGTCTTTCGCAGTCTTAAATAATACATTTAGATTTAATTAAATGAAAACACTGCTATCCAAAGATACTATCCTAATATAATAGTGACACTAATAATGTATGTGGGTGTGATAGTTTACTTAATATATGTAGTTGATAAAATAGAAAAAATAGGTAATTCGTACATACCTGCCTTTAACGTGAATAAGAGAAAATAACATGCATATTGTAAAACATAAACGGAGCAATTGTGGCGGCCCCCATTCTTATGCGGACTCCACATACGGACGGGATCGTAGCTCCTTGCCTCGCGGTATGACGCTGCGGCGCCCGAGCATCGCGTGATCGCGGTCCTCCAATCGCGATGCACCACGCCAGGACATCGACCGCGAAGTCACCTTGGAGCCTTTCACCGCGGGCCTGCATCGAGTCACCAGCACCAGCAGTCAGACATCATCGCGCGCTCAATCGGTCAAGGCAACAAATATAATGATCACCAAAATATTTTTTTCCTACCCTAAATGGATAAATGAACACCAAAAGTTGCAAAAAATATCAGGGCAAAATACTGCGGTAGCTTAGGTGAAGGGTAAAGGGGATGAGCGAAGCGAAGCCCCCTTTATCCTTCGTGTTAGGTTGAACATGTAAGAACAACAAAAAATACTTAAAACAAAACTTAAGTACACAAAACATAAAAAGAAGTTTGGTGATCATTTATCTAAACACAATATGGTGGACATTTATCCATTCTGGCAGTCATTGCGAATTTATTGGTAGTAAATTAGGTGCGTTTTTGGTAACACAAGCCATCGGTTAACCCGTTTATATTGCTCTGTACCACTTTTGCTTCGCTAGTTTCGCTAATTTTGCTAATCGTAGTTTGTAGTTTAAGTTAATTAATTAGCTTCTTATCGTTGACTTCACTCAGTAACTGCTTTCCAAATTGTCATAAAATAGAACTCTTTGGCTTAGCCTTTCTAATCTGTAAATCGCATTCATTCATATACGTATACCTAAATAAAAGTCTTAATTCTTGTTCTTTGTTTCTGTGAGCCGTCCACATGCAAACACCTTACGTTAGAGTATCGGCTAGTTAGTTAAGCATCATTTAGGTAGCCTAGCCTCAATACTTCTATACAATTATCTCCACACAATGCCCGGGCGTAATTTAACTTTAAATTTAACTTTTTAACCTCTTAAAAAAGTGAGGGTAGTTGGGACGAGTCGCGATTTTGAACTTTATGCCATGGTGATAAAATTTAAAACCTATAACGGAAAAGTGGCGTTATAGAACGCCAGTGGTATTCAAGAGGTTAAGCCATAGACAACATACACTGGTCAGCAAATAAACCGAGCCACCCGCTACCTAGGAACTCTGATTCGATTTTCTCAAAAAGTATAAAACTTACAACTATCAAAGTTATACCTACAAAAAGTGCGTTTCATGGTGATTAAAATGACTACAAATTAATTCGAAAGTACCGTCAACTCACATTGTAATCAAGCAACAAACACAATGCTAACGATTTGCTCTGTTTTCACCAGAGTTTGAAATTAGCGTTCTTTTTCTCTACAATGAGGGTAGTCGGATATTTCTTATCATTTCTTTAGTTTTTGCCCATCGTTTGCTCAGTGTGTGCGTGTGTTTTTGCTACTTTTTTCGATTAATAATGGATACAACACCTCAGGAAGCAGCTCAAGCTGTAGCATTACTTCAAGCAGGCATTGCGCAACGTGAAGTCGCTCGAAGGCTTCGAATCAGCAGATCTTCGGTGCAACGAGTTTACAGACGATACCTAGAGACTGGAGCATTCGATCGCCGTCCAGGTACGGGCAGACCTAGGGCTACATCAGCAGCAGATGATCGTTATATCCACCTTACTGTTCTGCGAAATCGCCACCTCAACGCAATTCAAGTCCAACAAAGTCTGCGTGACGAACGCCAAGTGGTCATAAGTTCAGATACCGTCAGAAGGAGACTTGCTGAACGGAACCTGACCCCAAAAAGAGCTGCAACAGGCCCAGCATTAACGGTAGCACACCGTCGAGCACGACTTGAATTTGCTCGAGAGCATAGGGATTGGACATTAGAGCAGTGGAGTAATGTACTCTTCACTGATGAGACCAGGGTGAGTCTACATGGAAGTGATCGACGTCAGAGAGTATATCGTCGCCCTGGAGAACGTTATTCTCAGTGTTGCATCGAGGAAACTGTTGCTTATGGAGGAGGATCTGTAATGGTCTGGGGCGGCATCTCGTTAACAGCACATACGGCGTTAGTTTTCATCGAACCGACGGGCCGTACACGTGGACTGACTTCTCATCGCTACATTACTGAAATCCTCGCAGACCATGTGGTACCTTACGCAGGATATATCGGACAGGATATGCAATTGATGCATGATAATGCACGGCCTCATGTTGCTCATGTGGTGACCCAGTATCTACGCGACGTCAGCATTCGTACGATGGACTGGCCAGCTCGAAGCCCGGACTTGAATCCGATAGAACACTTATGGGATGAGCTGAAACGTCGGGTTCGAGCCCGGGTACCTGCTCCAACAAGGCTTCCAGAGCTGCGAATCGCAATTGAAGAGGAGTGGAATACAATTCCTCAAGATTTTATCGTCAGGCTCGTAAGGTCGATGAATACAAGGATGCTGGCAGTTATCCGAGCAAGGGGAGGGAATACGGAATATTGATCAAAAACTTTTTTTTGATTTTATCTTTGTTTTTGGCTTTAATTTTTTTTTCACTTTATCATTACTAACGATTGTCACGACTGGAAAACGACTCTTCTTTGTAAAATCCTTAATAAACACTGAAATATTGATTAAACCCAATGAGTTTCCTTTCATTTTAATCACCATGAAACGCACTTTCTGTAGGTACAACTTTGATAATTGTAGGTTTTTTAGTTTTTGAGAAAATCGAATTAGAGTGCCTAGGTAGCGGGTGGCTCGGTTTATTTGCTGTCCAGTGTAGTACAAAATTTTAAATATAGAAATGAAATGAAATAATGAAATGAAATGAAATAATTTATTTGCGTTGATGTGGTACAGTCATAGGCCTTATCATTGAGTATTATAATAATAGAGCGGCACATTCAGCCAATTTATGGCATGCAAATAGTATTTGTATGTACAACGACGTACGTTCTCTAATATTAAAATCGGTAGGACCGTTAGGTTAGTATACTCACCTTAAATCTTATTGAATTAATTAATAATTATTCATCATAATAGAAACAACACAATACACATTAAATTCAATAAAACCATGATAATATTATTGCATAAATTTGTTGACTTTTTGTGTCGTTTTGTAAAACTCCGTTAAGTTATAAAAGCAATTAATAACAAGCCATTTTCTTAACTTTGACTTAAAAATAGGTAAAGGTAAATATTATAGATCTGCGGGTAAACAATTAAATATCTTTACCGCCATGGCATAACAGTTCCTTTTTAACAGTTCTGTTTTGGCTCGAGGAACCACTAGGCGGTTTGGGAATCGGGTATTGAATGTACATGAGATGGAATTTTTTGTGAACAAATTAATATTAAGTCTTAAAAAAGTACTAATTTAAAATATGTAAATACCAGTCAGTGTAAGAAGATTTAATTTTTTAAACAGTGGCCTACAAGACTCATATGGGTGCGCGCCACACAAAGTTCGTATGCAGCGTTTCTGTATGATGAACAGACGTTGTATATCCACTGAATTACCCCAGACAACGATTCCATAGCGTAATATGGATGCAACATATCCGTGGTAAGCTAATAGGGCTGACTCCCTTCCTGCTACCTTTGTAAGGCGGTAAAATGCAAAATTAAAACTATTTACTTTTTTGCACAATTTGACGACTTGAGCTTTCCACGATAATTGTGAGTCTATTGTTAAACCTAGAAAAACTGTGTCATTTGATTCGTTGATAGATTGATTTATCAAGGATAAATTTAATTCCGGTTTTATTTGATTGTAAAATTTTATATAGGATGTTTTGTCGACATTCACACATAAATTATTCATTACTAACCAATTGATAATTTCTTTAATTGTATTATTTATGTCATTGTCAAATTCATTGTTATTTGTACATTTTATTATAATAGAAATATCACCTGCAAATAGGGTGCAACGGTGTTTTGTAACTTCCGGTATGTCATTAATGTATAATATAAATAACAATGGGCCAAGCACACTTCTCTGTGGAACTCCAAATCTATTGTGACGTAGTTCAGATTTGTTTTCTGTAAGTTCTAGTTGTTCGTTAAGTTTTTTTATTACGACGTATTGTTTCCGATTACTAAGGTAGGTCTAAATCTAAGGCCTTTGACATGTCGAAAAATACAGTTACTGTGGGTGTTTTATTAAAATTTGATTCGGCCAACATTTTTATTAAGTTAAAGCACGCCAGAGTAGTTGATTTTCCCTTTTGGAATCCGTTTTGCTCCTGTTTTGTTACATTGAAATTTGATAAAAATGTCGCTATTCTACTGTGCATGATTTTCTCAAAAAAAATATATGAAAGTATAGGAACTAGAGTAACTGGCCTGTATTTACTCATATCGGTTTTGTCTCCTTTTTTGTGCAATGGCTTTACCACCGAGATTTTTAATTCTTCAGGGAATATTCCTTCCGTGAGTGACCGATTGGCTAAATGTGTCAAAACCGTTGATAATTATTTGCAACAATATTTTAAAATATTTGTTGCGATTTCATCGTATCCCGTAGCATTTGTATTATTTAGCTGTTTGATGGTTTTTTATAGTTTAGTATAGTTTTAGTTATAGTACACGGCTTTAAAAAGATGCTGGAATTAGATTGAGGTACTTTATGTACTGCGTTACTGTCAGGTTGGTTGCTTAATTGATTATTAGTCAAGTCGATAAAATAGTCGTTGAAACCCTGGGCCATCTTCAAAGCAACCTCTGTTTCTGTATTATTTATATTTAAAGATTTAATTTCAATATCCATGTTTTCAGATTCATTTTCAGTTTTAATTAACAGGCACTGAACAGAGAAACTGATAAGATACGAGCCCAGCCCAGTCTGCCTGCACAATACTACTTCTGCAGACCACCCCAGCACCGGCTCAAGTCTCGAAACCCACCTTACGCTTCAGCAAAAAACTCACCCCAGTACGACCTCTCCGAGAGCTGGAAGTCAGAGTGGAGCCAAGCTACTGTTAGAACGACCGTGAACGACCTGGACCCTACGTCCAAGTTACCGGGTTTCGGCTTGGTGCCGCCTGAACAGACTCCGGACTGGGCACGGTCGGTGCAACTACTTCTGACAAAAGTGGGGTTGGAGAGATAGTGCCATGTGTGAGTGCGGGGTAGAAATACAAACCATGGAGCACATCGTTCAGCGCTGCCCTTTGACAGCTTACAATGGACCCCCCGAGATCTGTTTGACCTTCCTTCCTCAAGCCATACGATGAAATAAATAAATAAATAAATTAACTGCCATGATTGCATTTATTTTTAGCATTTTTTATATATTTGTTATTTTGTGTTTTTTGTGAATATTCTATGCATTTTCGTAGTCTTTTACTATATCTTAAGCAATTACCTTTATTTGCTTCTGTTTGTAGTATTGATATCTGAGTTTTCTTTTTGTTTGACATAACTGCTTTATACCTTTAGTGAGCCATTTAGGACTTATATTATTATCTCGTCTGATCTTTACTTTGTTTATCGGGAAGCATAAATTGTATACAGCAAGGTAATCATGTCGTGGAATAGCTTGAACGCTAGTTCGAAATGTGTAGCATTTAGGACTTCGCTCCAGGATAGGCCATCTAAATGACCTTTAAACTTTACCATATTTTCCTCTCCATAATCTCTTTTTGTAGTATACCAGTAGCCAACTTATTTGAGCTTATTTGTCACAGGGACAGACAGAAATTGTGCGGTGTCGTGGTCCGACAGTCCTAACCTTTGTGTTTCGCCGTGAGCCTCGAGAATATTACTTACTATGTGATCAATACACGAATTAAGCCTTGTTGGCGTATTGATATGAAGAACCATATTGTAAGCTTCTACGACACCTTTCAGTTCTCTTGACCAAACGATAATCTTTTAGTGTATTTATGTTTACATATTGTTCGATAGATTTCAGCACCTAGTTTTTGTGTATACAGCCTTTTAGGTAGGATCTCATAAATTTTTATGAAATGGCACGTTTTATGTACCTTGCACAGGATTTTTATCGTTCCATTCAGTTTGCCTTCGTTTAAATAATCACTACAAGTAATCCCTACTACAATGACATTAATGTTTTTTAGAGTTTTAAGAGCGGCACTTTAGTTCTACTGTTAATTTGGTGGGTTTGGTGTCATGTTCACCGACTGAAATTATAACGACATCATTTTGACCAATATTGTCATGGTTGATGTCCATCAGTATATTTTCACTCGGATTCCGCTTTCGCGTCTGTTGTTCATCACACGTGTCAGAGGGATTTTTTCCAAACTTTTGCCTAATCATTGGCTCCCCTTGAGAGGAGATTGTGTTTATCTGGTGGTGGTTGTTTTGTTTAACTAGGTAAGTAGTTTTTGTGTGTCTAGATCCCTCCATGTCTTCGGACATGGAGGGTGAGGGATTTTCTCCCCCGGCGGACGCTGGCGGGACGGATGAGGCCAGGGATCCTATGGGGGATAACGAGCGCATGGAGTTGACCTTATTCCCGGATAACTCCCCCCAGATCCTAAATCAGAACGGTAAAAGGTCCTATCCAGGGGACGATAAAGAAAATGATTCTTCAGCTAAAAAAACTGTGACGGCTCCGGGATTGCAACCGGCATCCGTGGTCACCACCTATACTCATCCCAGCCTGACGGGGGATCTCGTTAGGTCATATAGTGAGGGGGACATTGGCCCATATGTAGTATTAGTGGAAAGAGAGGCTGATAACTCTGCAACTTCATTCAATCCACTGAAATTCGGTCAACTTCTATTCAATTTAAACATAAAAAACATAAAAAAGGATGGAATTAAAAAAACCGGTAGAAATAAAATGTCTGTGACATTCTCAAACTATTGTGAGGCAAATAAATTCCTAATAAACCCGCTACTTAAAAAAAAAAAATACAAGGCCTATATCCCTACATATGCAGTATCCCGAATGGGCTTTGTAAGGGGTGTCCCCGTGGACATGCCGATGGATGAGTTTGTGGAGTCAGTGGATCTTCCAACAGGATGTGGCGAGATCCTGAAAGCACGCAGATTGAATCGCAAGCAGTGGCTGGATCATGTTGCTTCTTGGGTTCCTACACAGTCTGTCGTGTTAACTTTTAGAGGCCAAGTCTTACCTGAAAGAATTTTCTCCTACCACACGTCCCTGCTAGTTGAATCATACCAATTGCCCACAATTCAATGTCATCAATGCCTTCGCTTTGGCCATGTCAAGGCTCAATGCCGCTCTAAACCCCGTTGCTTCCGATGCTGTCAGCCCCACCTAGGTGAAGATTGTACAGAATTGACTACCGACCCAACATGCATTTTCTGTTCAGGCAACCATGTTGCCACAGACAAAAACTGCCCTGAACAGGGCAGACAAAAATCAATAAAGCTCATGATGACCCAAGAGAACATCTCATATGGAGAAGCCTCTATCAAGATCCCTTCATCTGGAAGATCCTATGCAGACATGCTCAAAGCCCCATTGGTCTCAACTCCAGCCCCTACTACCTCAACATCTTATAAAAAAACAGTTTATTCCCAAAGGTCCAGACCTCCTCCACTTAAAGGTTATGACAGATCAACCCATAATATGATTATTGCAGATCCAACATCCTCAGTTCCTAATGGGTTCTGCCTATCTCAATCTATATCCCCAAACGACAACCTCATTGAAACCCTTTTGTCCCTCATTGTAAATATAATATCTAAATTTAGTGATTCAGTACCGCCCAACGTTGCACAACAATTAATACAAATTTCTAATATCCTTAACAATGTTCCCCCAAATACTTCAGTGGAACAGTCAAAGCATTAAGATTAAAAAACCAGAACTTCTTAATCTGATTGATCAATATAAACCTGCCGTCGCTGCCGTCTCGGAGACGTGGTTGGTCCCTGGTTCCCGTTTTCGGGTTCCTGGTTACTCATGCCTTCGGGAGGACAGAGACGACGGGTATGCAGGGACCGCTTTACTAGTAAAACGTTCCCTTACTTTTACCCAAATTCCCCTCCCTCCCCATGGTCAGGAGATCAATGCCATAGCTCTTAGAGCTCTTGGTGTGTCTTTTCTGTCCTTGTACATAGCTAACCCAACAGCCTCACTTATCCCCTCTCTACAAGCTATAATTTCCTCACTTACTCCCCCTGTTATAGTCATGGGAGACTTCAACTCCCACCATATCTCTTGGGGTTCCTATAAGTGTGACCCCTTCTCTCATCTTCTTCTTGATCTTTTGGATAACTTAAATCTCTGTATAATTAATGATGGTTCCCCTACTCGTAGAGTCCTTCCCCATCAGAACCCCAAGTCTGCTGTCGATCTTACTATTACTTCCCCCTCTCTTTCTTCTTCATGTCTATGGAAAAGGCTTTCTAGTACTTTTGGGAGTGACCACTTCCCTATCCTTATTTCTCTTCATTCTCAGTCTTATATCGCCATTGACCCTTGCCCCCTTGTTAGATACAGGTTGTCTAAAGCTAACTGGGATGACTTCTCTTCCTCACTAGATGTTAAAATGGATTCAATTCCCCTATGCACTTCTAATAACTTCCTATCAATATATGATAACTTTGTTGATGCCATCTTGTCATCTGCCAATTCACACATTCCTATTAAGAAGCCAAGGAATCATAGAGTCTCACCTCCTTGGTGGGATTCCGAATGTACGTTGGTGATTGGGGAGAGAAACGATGCTGAAACACTATACATTTCTGACATGTCGATGGATAACTTCATTAAATATAAGCACGCCGCTGCTCGAGCGAAAAGAACAATCCATCGGAAAAAAAGAGCAGGTTGGAACTTTTTTTGTGAAGGTCTCTCTCCTCGCACGCGTCCTTCAGAAGTCTGGAGAAACATTCGTAGATTTAGATGCTCTATGAACATAGAGAATGTGACCTCTAATGATCCGGCAGTTTGGCTGGACGCTTTTGCTGACAGACTTTCTCCTCCATTCTCTCCTAATTCTTATGATCTCCCCTCTCCCCCGTCCTTTATTTCTGCATGTGGGAATATGGACGCCCCTTTCTCTATCCGCGAATTAGAATGCGCACTGGAAGGCCTTGTCGACTCTTCCCCTGGAGTCGATGGGATTCCTTACTCTTTCTTAACTAAATCCAACTTAAAATGTAAATTTAAATATTTGGAATTAATAAATTTCTTCTTTGACTTTGGTTCCTCCCCAACTACATGGAGCAAACAAATTATAATCCCAATCCTCAAACCCGGAAAGAATCCCTCTGACCCTAAGTCCCGTAGACCTATTGCCCTTTCATCCGTCCTATGTAAAATTATGGAACATCTATTGAAAACCAGACTTGAGTGGTTCCTTGAGCATAATAACATCCTAGCTAAATCCCAGTTTGGTTTTCGTAAGGGTATGAGCACTATGGATAGTCTAAGCATTATTGTCACTGATATCCACCTGGCATTTAAGAAGAAACAGTACTTGGTGGCAGCATTCCTTGATATAACTTCTGCATATGATAACGTCCAGCTCTCAGTTCTCAGGCAAACTATGCAAAATCTGAGTATTCCTGAGAAGTTGACTCGATTTATATGCAATCTTCTCATGGAAAGATCTATATCCATAAAAAATACTAACTGTCCACCTACAAGCCGTACTGTATGGAAAGGTCTCCCCCAGGGATCTGTCATTAGCCCACTCCTATACAATTTATACACGTACGATCTTGAAAGATGCGTTACCCCCTTCTGCAATATTTTACAATATGCTGATGACTTAGCCCTTTATTTAGCTGTAGATTCATGTTCAGTTGCAGAATCTCGCCTAAACTCGGCGCTGATGTATCTAAATGATTGGCTCGATGCTCACGGATTATCTCTTTCGGCCTCCAAAAGTTCCTCAGTTATTTTCACAAAAAAACGAACCATTCCGGATTTGGAACTTCTCATTGAAGACGATCCTATCCCTACCGACAATAAAGTCAAGTTTCTAGGAGTGATCCTCGACTCCAGACTGACTGGGATCCCACACCTGTCCTATGTTGCCCAAAAATGTGAGAAGGGTATTAACGTTCTTCGCTCCTTATCAGGAGTATGGTGGGGGGCCCACCCCTATTCTCAAAAATTAATCTACAACGCCATTATCCGTAGCCACTTTGATTATGGCGGTTTCCTTTTGGACCCTTGTAATAAAGCTGCTACCGTCAAAATTTCCAGAATTCAAGCTAAGTGTCTGAGAATAATTTCAGGAACAATGAAATCATCCCCAACTAATGCTCTCCAGGTTGAATGTGTCGATCCTCCACTTCATCTCCGCAATCAGTATTTATGTGATTGATTTTTCTTTAAGCTTGTTCAGGTTTCTTCTCACCCCTTACTCTCTAAACTCCAAAGACTCTTCCAGATCACTACGGCTCAAGGTTACAGATCCCTGAGGGATCTTCCTTGTTTACTTCGAAGTTTCATCAACTTTTTCCATATCCGTCACCCCATATTCCATTATGAAACTTTTCCCCTCTTTTCGTTCCCATATCATTGTCTTATTTTTAAACCTCAAATCTTATTAGAGTTTGGCATTCAAAAAGATTCACGTCAACCCAATAGGCAATTTAATAGAATAATTACAGAAAAGTGGTCAGAGTGGCTGCCTATATTCACGGATGCATCCAAGCTTTCCTCTAGCGGGAATGTTGGAGCAGCCGTGTGGATCCCTAAATTCCGAATTATCTTAAACTTCAAACTACCTCCGGGTTCCTCCGTTTTTTCCGGGGAGGCGACGGCAATCCTTGAAGCCATCCTGTATGCGGAATCCCATTCGTTGGATAGCACTTTAATTTTCTCGGACTCCTTAAGCTCTCTTTACGCAATTTCTGCTAACCCATTTAAATCAAAACTTAAGTCCCCTCTTGTACTAAAGATTCGCCATGCTCTGTTCAGATGCCTCTCTCGGGGTATCAACATTATACTGGCTTGGATTCCAGCTCACAGTGGTATTTCGGGTAATGAAATAGTTGACTCTTGTGCAAAGGAAGCTGTGGAATCTGGTGACTTATCACACTTCAAAATTCATACCCAAGACTTAGTATCTTCGGCTAAGACTCGTCTGGAAAAATCATGGGAATCTTCATGGCAGTCATCTAGAACTTTAAAGGGTAGGCATTATGGCCAAATTCAACCGTTAATACCTAAAAAACCTTGGTTTTTCAAGTACAGGGAAATGCGTAAGACTGTTACATCAACTATCTGTCGGCTTCGACTGGGACACTCCTGCACGCCAGTACATCTCGCTAAAATTAGGATAAGGGATAGCTCTCTTTGTGAATGCGGCCTGGCTGACGGTACTCCCGATCATTTGTTTTTTGAATGCACTAAACTTCAAACCTCATTGTATGACATCCTCCCCGGTAAGATCCCCCGTCCCGTCAATCTTAAATTCTTATTGACTCTTTCGGACCCTTCCTTTATTCACATCCTTTCTAAATTTATAACCTCTAACAAGATTAAACTGTAGTTAGATGTAGAATTATTATTTTATTTATGTATGTCTTCTTTTTATGTCTAACACCCTTAATATGTAATCACTTAACATTTAAATTATATGTTAATTTGTGCTGTCCTAATTGTTGTTTGTCTGGCTATAGAGAGATCTCAACTCAAGGGAAGTTTCACCGATAACTGTACAACGTGATCCCCTTCGTGTCATCTTCAATACGTGATATTGGCGGAATTACTGTAGGGATCCACAGTAGAAGCCATCAAACCTAAAAATTGATTGATATTTTCACTCGGTGCATGGGACTTTGTGCAGGATATTATGTTAAATTTACTTTTGACCTGCTCGTTTCTTGTGTCTACGAGTTCGGCTGCTAGGTTAACGCACTGTTTTCCCCCAAATATGTGTATTGTGGGAGCATGACTTTACTCTCAATTCACAATTCTTTACTGCACAGAACATTACAACAAAACAATTATACACGAAATTAAAAGGCAAAGGCGAGCTTATCTCTCAACAGAGATTTCTTCCAGCAAACCTATCTGGATAGGATACATATAAAATGAAAAGGGTAGTCTAGTGCAATTAAATACTTACCAAATACCAATAAAATATGATACTTACTATAAAAATACATATAATCAAAGAAATAGTAGATAAAATAAGAATAAACAAATAATAATAAATAGATAAATACAATTACATACTTATATATACAATACCTATGATGAAGGAGAAAGTAAGTGCTCTTTCAAGCGATTCTTAAAGGAGAAAAGAGTGGGACAGTCCCTTATAGTGCAGGGAAGTGCGTTTCCTCAGCCGAATGGCCCTCAGCCTGAACGAGTGCTCGTAGGCGACGGTGTTATACTGCGGAATACATAGAAGAGACACCGTGTGAGATCTCCGCTCCTTGCCTCTGGAGAAAAGGAACTCAAAACGTTCACGATGGTAGGAAGGATATCTGGGGTTTCTCAAGATGTTAAAGAGTAAAATTAATATGTGGAAATCACGGCGAAGATGAATCGGGAGCCAACCCAGTTCCTTGCGATACTGCGAGACGTGGTCATACTTGCGCAGCCCGAAGACGAACAGAATCCCGAGGTTCTGAAGTCGTTCGAGTTTATTCAGTTGTTCTTCATTCGCACTCACCTAGCAAGCATCGGCATAATCAATTAAAGGAAGTAGAAGGGACTGGGCTAGAGTGACTTTAGTATGCCGTGGAAGGAAGTATTGTAATTTCCGAAGAGAGTGAAACGATGCAGACTCGTCTGCTGACCTCGGAGACATGGGGCGACCAAGACCTCATGTTATCGAATACAACTCCGAGATTTTTAGCTTTATCGCTGTATTTGATTACAGTTCCATCAAATATTAGAGGAGCGATTGGAAGTTGTAACAGGTTAAGAGAGTATCGGGTTCCCAAGATCAAGGCCTGCGACTTTCTCGGGTTGACCAGAAGCCTATATGAGAGGGCCCACTTCCTGATATTCTCGAGGTCAGCATTCAGAGCCTCCACAGCCGGAGTCACATCACGCGGAGAGAAATGCCGGTATATTTGGAGGTCATCTGCGTAAAGGTGATATGAAGAAGAAAGTACATCAGAGATTAAGTTGATAAAAACCGAGAACAGAAGGGGTGAAAGGATGCCACCCTGAGGAACCCCAGTGAATAGATCGCACCAATCGGTGGATGTTTCCTCAGAATTGATGCGTTGTTGTCGATCTCTGAGATAGGAGTCAAACCAGCGGGCGGCATGAGAGGAGACATTAAGTGAATGGAGGATCGCAACCAGGATATCAAAATCCACGCAGTTGAAGTCAAGCAGTGCCAGCACAGACATCCTCTTCTGATCCATCGCAAGTTGGATGTCATCTGTCACTTTGAGTAGAGCGGTGGTAGTGCTGTGACCCGGCCTAAAACCCGATTGGAAAGAATTAAGGAGATTCATGGAGGAAAGATAGGTGGAGAGTTGAGTGTGTACAATGGATTCAAGGACTTTGGAAAGGATGGGCAGGATAGAAATAGGACGATATTCTTTGTAGGAAGTTGGGTTGGATGTTTTAGGCAAAGGGATCACGAGAGCACGTTTCCACTGACTAGGGAAGTGACAGTCAGAGAGTGAAGCATTAATTATGTGAGTGATAACCGGCAGCAATTCTCCAAGAACGCTTGTCAACATTTGAGAGCAGATTTTGTCATCGCCGACGGCTTTTGATGAGATTGCTAGCACTGCTTTCCTGACTGCAGCGATTCCAACATGACGCAGATTGAAAGAAGAGTGGCAGGAGACAGTCCTGGAAAGCAAGTTACGGAGTGTGGCATCCTTGACAGATGGATCCATCTGGACGGGGGGGACAGCAAAAAAATGATTGAGACCGTTAAGGTCGATGTTACCAACCGTCAGGTCCTGGGACTTACCAATACCAAGGGTCTTCAGAAATTTCCAAACTTGTGCAGGGGCGTAGTTTTCGATACATTCAAATATATGACGGCGTTTGGCATCTCGACACAGACGGGAGCAGCGATTACGAAGACTTTTGTATGCTAAGAGATTTTCTTCGGTCGGATCCTTTTTGTATTTAGTCTTGGCACGGTTTCTCTTAGCCATCAGACCCTTAATGGTATCAGTAAGCCATGGAGCGGGGAGATGTTTAACTTTAACCTTCTTGACAGGAGCATGTTTGTCAAACAAGCTCAGGACAATCGTGTTAAAGTTTTGGACCTTATCATCAACGGACTCACTTCCCAGAACAAGGGACCAATCTATGGAAGAGGCGTCGGATTTAAGGGAAGTGACATCTTATAGTAGTTATACCGTAAAGGGATGCCAATGTTTTATTTTGAATTTTCTGACATTACGTTCCTATGTATATTGCATTTTACAATGCGGCATTTTGGGCATTTGATAGATTGCTATTCGTGTTTCATACTGAGGCCCCTACTAGCATCGCTAATCGACATGTTAAGAGACTTAACGCCTCACGGCACGCATCAAGTTTAGCGTGCATCTATGCTGCGTGCGCGCATTCCTGTGGAGCGAGGCTGATACACCGCGCTAAAACCTGTTGATACTTTTCAAGACTATAGTCGATAGGAACAATTAATTATTGGGTATTAATTATATGAGTATTCTAGCATAGACACACATACATAGCGTCGTCATGCCGATATGGGGGGAGGCACAATTGTGCCCAAATTTAGCCAGTTATTAATTACTAAATTTTGCCTCGGAAGGATCTAGCTAGCCCATCGCTGCAGCTATGGAAATTGAAGGTTTCGTAACGATGTTTTCCATCACCGTTAGAATTGAACGTCCGCATTCGTATAATGTACGTCGTAGGTATTGTATTGTAAGATACTTATCTTTTGGCTCCCGATTCGTCTTCGCCGTGATTTCCACATATTGACTTTACTTTTTAACATCTTGAGAAACCCCAGATATCCTTCCTACCTTCGTGAACGTTTTGAGTTCCTTTTCTCCAGAGGCAAGGAGCGGAGATCTCACACGGTGTCTCTTCTATGTATTCCGCAGCATAACACCGTCGCCTACGAGCACTCGTTCAGGCTGAGGGCCATTCGGCTGTGGAACGCACTTCCCTGCACTATAAGGGACAGTCCCGCTCTTTTCTCCTTTAAGAATCGCTTGAAAGAGCACTTACTTTCTCTTTCATCATAGGTATTGTATATACAGGGTGTCCCGTAAGTAGTGGTCCAACGTTAAAGGGAAGACAGCTTGCCTTATTTCCTAAAACCAATTTAAATATAATAAAAAAAAAACGTAGGGTTACCATGTTATTTTTTTTCCCTGGAATTTCCCATTTCGTCTTCCGACGCTGACGCTGCTAAGAATAACATTTCCAAGATTTTATTTTTGTAGAATAAAGCTAAATAGTTTATCAATGTAACCAAATAACAGTTTTGTTACTATCTGTTACTAATGGCTTGGAAAAAATCTTAAACAAAAAAAATATTTGTTCCGCCTTCAGATGACAGAAATTAAAAAAAAATCTCATGCAAAAAAAATGTATGACATTGAACTGAACCATTCTTTTAAAAACTTGTACACCTACCCAGCTTTGTAAATTGGAATAAAAACTAAGTCTAGGCTTTGTCGTTACAAAGTAATTGCTATTTATCTAAAAAGTGGCGCTAATTTTAAATAATTGAATAAAAAGAAAAAATATGCGTTAAACTTATTGTAGTGTCTAAACTGTCTGCCTATGAGCTTGAATCACTAAGATAGACACAATTTTTTATTTAGCTTTATGAATCAAGTTTCTACCGCTCAATCTACATTTAACATAAGATACTTATTGCAGGTATGTCAATAATCCATTTCATTTTAAACAAATTAGGTCTTATTAAAAAATAAAACAGTTAAGTAAATAAAAAATTATATTGATACAACACACACACAATTATAAAATTACAAAAGATGCTCAAATTGCCGTCCTCTTGCAATAATGCAAACTCTGCATCTCCTAATGAAAGAAGCTCTTAGACGCCTCGCGAAATTGCCTGCGTTTATTTCCGCTACAGCAGCATTGATTCTTTCTCTTAATTCTTCTTCCGTCCTAATAGGTCTTTGATATACCCTGTCTTTCAGACACCCCCAATAAAAAAAATCTAAGGGGTTTAAGTCCGGGGATCGCGGCGGCCATAAAATAGGACCTAAGCGCCCAATCCATCTTCCAGGGTAGGTCTCATTTTGGTACTCCCGTACTGCTGCTGCATAGTGTGCTGGGCATCCGTCATTCTGCAACCACATGGTTTCTCGCACGTCTTCTGGTAAATTTTCCAGTAAATTTGGCAACTCATTTCTTAAGAAATGCAGATAATATTCCGCGTTCAGAGTTGCTGGTAATTCAAAGGGCCCTATGATTTGGTTGTTGATAATTCCAGCCCATAAATTTATTTTAAATTGGTATTGGCTCTTGTCTTCTCTCATTAAACGTGGGTTAATTAATTGCCAACTGTGCAAGTTATGTAAGTTGAGATATCCATCACGTCTACACGAGGATTCATCACTCCAAAGTATTTTATTAAAAAACTGTGGGTCTTCCTCATTCATGTTCAACATTCGTCGACAGAAATACACTCTTGCAGCGTAATCTCTTGGCTGAAGCGTTTGGACACGTTGAACGTGATATGGGTGCAACCGGTACACTTTTAGAATTTTATGCACCGTTGTTCTTGGTATACCGGTGCGTCGTGCTATGGTGCGCACTGAAAGCGAGGGATCTTCTTCGATTTCTCTCAATACTATTAAATCGTTATCAACATGCCGCGGTCTTCCTTCACCAGCACCACCAATTCCGGTACCAAGAATCCTTCCCTCAAGAAGGGCGTTATGCACTCGAAGAAAAACGCGATGATCGGGGTAACTCTCCATATTCGGGAATCTTTCTCGGTACAATCTTGCGGCGGCCCTGGCGTTTTGTCTTGCTTCTCCATAAATTAAATGCATGTAACAGTACTCACGTGGCGTGAAACGAGGCATTACAATGACTTATGTTTTTTGCCAACAGAACACCAAACAAACGAAACTTATTCACAATGTGTATCAGAGTCCGTGAGATCGCCAAGTCGATAATTCCAAGTAACAAACAGTTCCAAAATCGATAAGAAAATCAATGTCCGATTTCAAAGCACAGGTCGAGATTGGAGCAGAAATTTTCAGGCCGGGGTATGAATAGTTGTCTTACGTCCGTATCGAAGTTACCACAAATCACAACTAACTGGGAGGAAACGGGGGCTGAGGGAGCGGGCGGTTGTGTCCCGCCCCGACCATCGCGCGCGCCATACCCCGCACTCTCCCCTCTCTCCCCGGCAAGATTCCTTGACATCGTAAACAAAAGATCCAAAGGAAAAAAAACCTGTTTGGCGACAAACTGAACTGTTACCGATAGCGGTGGCGCCACTGTCTTCGCTCTATAGACACTTGCCAGTGAGATCAGCGTATAAGTTCAGCTTTCAGTCGCAGGACATGATTTGTGGCGCGGACTCTATCCACGCTCTAGCTTTTTCTACCTGATGTGATGACTAAACTTTTCAACGACCCAAGGCATCACATGACTCTTAGGTTTGGAAGTTTATTACCATGGCATGAGATTCGTGGCTAAGGAAGTCATAAAAATATTGTAATACACATTTTGCTTATTATTAATATTTTTAAATAAGCGCCACTTTTCAGATATTTTGCAATAACTTTGTAACAACAAAGCCTAGACTAAGTTTTTATAGCAATTTACAAAGCTGGGTAGGTGTACAAGTTTTTAAAAGAATGGTTCAGTTGTTCAGTTCAGTTGTGTTGTATCAATATAATTTTTTATTTACTTAACTGTTTTATTTTTTAATAAGACCTAATTTGTTTAAAATGAAATGGATTATTGACATACCTGCAATAAGTATCTTATGTTAAATGTAGATTGAGCGGTAGAAACTTGATTCATAAAGCTAAATAAAAAATTGTGTCTATCTTAGTGATTCAAGCTCATAGGCAGACAGTTTAGACACTACAATAAGTTTAACGCATATTTTTTCTTTTTATTCAATTATTTAAAATTAGCGCCACTTTTTAGATAAATAGCAATTACTTTGTAACGACAAAGCCTAGACTTAGTTTTTATTCCAATTTACAAAGCTGGGTAGGTGTACAAGTTTTTAAAAGAATGGTTCAGTTCAATGTCATACATTTTTTTTGCATGAGATTTTTTTTAAATTTCTGTCATCTGAAGGCGGAACAAATATTTTTTTTGTTTAAGATTTTTTCCAAGCCATTAGTAACAGATAGTAACAAAACTGTTATTTGGTTACATTGATAAACTATTTAGCTTTATTCTACAAAAATAAAATCTTGGAAATGTTATTCTTAGCAGCGTCAGCATTAAAAAACACGATGTACGGAAGACGAAATGGGAAATTCCAGGGAAAAAAAATAACATGGTAACCCTACGTTTTTTTTTTATTATATTTAAATTGGTTTTAGGAAATAAGGCAAGCTGTCCTTCCCTTTAACGTTGGACCACTACTTACGGGACACCCTGTATAAGTATGTAATTGTATTTATCTATTTATTATTATTATTTGTTTATTCTTATTTTATCTACTATTTCTTTGATTATATGTATTTTTATAGTAAGTATCATATTTTATTGGTATTTGGTAAGTATTTAATTGCACTAGACTACCCTTTTCATTTTATATGTATCCTATCCAGATAGGTTTGCTGGAATAAATCTCTGTTGAGAGATAAGCTCGCCTTTGCCTTTTAATTTCGTGTATAATTGTATTGTTGTAATGTTCTGTGCAATAAAGAATTGTGAATTGTGAACTACCTCTATGGGTGAGCCTTCATTCATATACCATTTTTTTTTAATTTAAAATTCTATTTACAAAAAAATATTTTCAGATATCCAGTCGATTGCAGTCGAGTTTGGATTCAGATTTTTATAAGTGTTTTTATTTTATTTTGTATAAATTGATTTCAAGTATGTGCGAACAGCAGGAATTCAGGACACTGCGCTTCGACCCGCGGTACCCACATACAAACCAAACGAGGTGAGTAAAAAAAACACAACTGTCTTATAGCCATAAATTTGCAGTAGCAGATACCTTGCAACTTCGTAATGGAATGGCTACCTATTACTCGTAGATATAAGCCCGCGCTATGTGAATGTAGCAGGATCACAAGTCATCCCACAGCAGCTCAGCTCATAGCCAGCATGCTAGCTCACCAACACAACACACCTGCCATCCTGAGTTAGAAATTAAACCACAGAAAATCTGATAGTCTCCTTCTTCTTCAGCATTTTCGTGCCCACTGCTGGACATATACTTTATTGCATAAAACATAAGATACAGACATATAAAAATGGAGAACTCGAGTAAAAAGGCGACCTTATGTCCAACAAGAGATTTCTTCCAGCAAACCTAGGATGGACAGGATATTTTTAACAACATATGGCTGATAGTATATGTACAATAGGTACTAGTGGTTCTGTGACAACAGTAGACCTCACGATCCCTTCGACATACATACATACTTTAACATATTGTCACATACTGACAAAAAAGGCTTTATTATAATGCGATACAAGTTTATTTTGCGCAACAATTTAACGATGAAAGTCCAATTTTAAATTGAATCTTTTGAGCGACATAGGGGTAGAGTTTTGGCGATTGCTCGCGTTTCCTTGGTCCTAGGATGTCTGGTGTCCACGGGTACTCCTTACCGTACTTACTATTACTACATATCGGTGCAAGCAACGATTTCTGTGGTGTGCGTTTCGACGGCGCGGCCACGGCGTTAATTTTTAGATGTCATAGGGCCCTAAGCTACAGGTTTGTCTCCCTTTCCTCAGGGCTTGTTACGACAACTACTGCGATTACTACAAGTGTCAGCGTCTGTTGGGTCCTGTCGACGACTGCAAGATTTTCAAGAGATACTTCCAGACCCTTTGCCCGACTTTCTGGACCGAACACTGGGATGAGTTGAGGGAGAAGGGCGCATTTCCCGGGCCGATATGATGTGTAAGTGACAAATGCCTGCCAAGTCTAGTGGTATTCGCATAATTAGGCATTTGTCGATTAAACGGGTGTGTTGTACGTGACGAATAAAGAGATTTGGAAACTTGATGTTGTTTTGATAAGATATAGTAAGAATTTCCTTGCTCAATTTATAGGAAGATTCAAGATCATAAGTTGCAGTTAGCTCATAAATCAAACGACAAGCATAATCACGTAACGCAATTATATTCTCCTATAATCACATAGATTGACCTAGCACAGCAAAGTAACTGTACAACATAAATTAACACAACTAAATTCACCACTGAAATGGTCTCAAAGTTAAGTTTAAATAGTTTAAATCCTGCCAGGGAAGGTGCCCTCAGCGCGCTGCCCGTCCCACTTCTCAACCCATTCATTGGGACACATGGAGTTGTAGACTCGCTTAAAGTACTGGCAGGCTTCGTACTTCTCTCCGCGGACCTTCTGGCAGCGGTGGAAGTCTAGGTAGCTCTGGTAGCAGTACCTACAACAAATATACAATCATCATCTCGTCCAGTCACTTGCTTCTGGGTCAGTTGCTACTGCGCTGGTTTCTTGAGTCACAAGTTTACTTTAAAAACGGTCAAGTGCAAGTATGACTCACACACGGGGTTCTGTACCATCGGACAAAAAAACTGAAAAAAAATACGTCACTTGTATGGGGACCCCCTTTAATTTTTAATCTACACACATATCATAAACCCTCTATAAATCATTCAAAAAGCGCTAATTATGAACAGCTCAAAGACAAACTGCTTTTTAGAACAGATTTATTTGTGTAAAAATGATGTTATTGCTTCATAATAACATCGAATTCGATGTTCTTATTACATTCAAGTTTCAAATATCTCTGAAAAACAATAGTACATTACTTCAGAGGGAAGAAAGTGACAGTTCCATACCGAGATTATGGCATTTGCGCCACGAGCTTGCGAGGGGCGCAAACCATTTGAGGTATGGAACTGTACTTTATCCTGAGGTATGTATAGTGCTTTTTATTACACCTACGAGGAAAATTATAGACATAAATGCATAGAAATGTTTATATTTAGTTAAAAGTACAATTATTAAAAGTGCAGCTATTATAAGATGTTACATTTTGTCCGGGTATCTTGTTTTGCTTTCTCACTAAAATACGAGAGCAATACATTTTCAGAAAATGAAGTCGTTTTCTTTTCCTTTTGCCAACGTATGAAATTTTCATAAGTACTGTTGTATCTGCATTTAGATTTTTCCGGCAACAGATTATCAACAACTTCTTGGGCCGTCTCTAATAGTTCTGGCGGTGTGTTAGGGATAACATCATCACTGTCGCTCGAAGTATCCATATTTTACAAAAAACACAAAGATAAATGCTAAATCAATCGAAGTTTTTGCGAAAATGCGCGGGCTTTTCCTTTTTTTATTCGCCCGTTTCTGGAGTAGGCTAAGATCATAAGGTCATGCAGCCACTTCTTCCGTGATTCCGCGCGTTTTATATACAAAAATAATTTCGTTTTTAATTTTCTGTATGCACCAAGGAGGTTGGTAACTGGTAAAAAAAAAAACTGTATGTGGCCAGTAACAATTAACTTGAAATTTAATTAGTAGACAGTTAGTCTCTTTGCAGTATGACTGCTGACAAATAAAAAAAAAACCGGGTATGTAATGGAATTTCATACATACTTCCCACCCTTGGGTCGGAAGGATTTTCATACAAACTTCCATACCTTGGGATGAAAGGATTTGAAGGGCGGGATAAAGGCGTTTCTTCCCTCTAATTGGTATAATTAGTATGTATTTTCAGAGCAGGTGTGATAAAAAGTAATTTGATTTGACCTCAATTCTATTAACAGTCGAGATGACGTTATATTCGGAATCAAATGTCAATGCCGCAATGCCGGTCATAACATGCGGTTCCCGAACACATCATAAGAGAGATTATAATATGTGTGTAGCTAAAGCAGTGTATGAAATTGTATATAATTAGGCATAAAAACTCGCGTGTTGTTTACGAAACTCGCCCTTCTGCTCGTTTCATAAATCCACAAAAGCTCGTATCCTGATGTATCCGGGGACAGATTGCATTGTTAGATCGATCTAACCACGTCCACTCTTTCATGTCCTTGGTCAGATTTCAGTACTCTAGCTAGCTAAAGGCACTATTTAAGATATCCGTGGTCCGATTGCTATTCTAAAGAGATATACAAAGAGCGTTGATCTGTTAATCGTATTTCGTTTTGTAACAGTTACATAAACTACTATTAAATTGCTTGAAGTTTATTATTTGTTGTTCTAGCGGCACACACATTCTGTGAATATCTCAAATCACGCTTCAATCAATCAATCAAATTGTTTATTTGCTGTTAAATATGTGTACATGTGATCTTAAAATTATTGGTATTCATCAGTTTCAACATATTCACCATCTAAGGGTTGGTGTTCAAATATTTTACAATGTCAGTTATGAATTAAAAATAGAGTTTATTTAATATAAAATTATTTAAATAAATTGATTTCTTGTAAGTATATCATTTACGCTATAATATAATTTGACCATTACATAATTAAATAATTTAGTTTTAAACTGATTGAATGTAAGGTATTTATTGTCATCAGGGATTTAATTATAAATTCTTATTGCCATACAATATGCACTTTTAGAGTATAACTGTAGCCTTTGTGGTGGTACATATAATTTATCTTTGAATCTGCCTCTTGCACTAAACATTTTGCAGTTTTTCTTAAAGATATCTGGGTATTTTTTTACAAAAATGCATATCTTATAAATGGTAGGGGAAGAATCTGTGTTTTTTTAAACAAAGGTTTACAACTGTCCAAATACCCTGCACCATATAGTGCTCGGACACATTTTTTCTGGGTTTTGAACGCCCTGTCAACGTCAACAGAGTTGCCCCACATAATTAATCCATACCGCAGTACCGACGAGACGTATCCGTGGTATGCCGATAGGGTTGCAGATCCCACTTCTCTCATGCGTCGTAACACATACACAAATCTGTCCAGTTTCAGACATACCTTGTCTATGTGGGCTTTCCAATTACAGTGATTATCTATTACTATCCCTAGAAATAGAGTAGAATCGACTTCTTGAATATTAGTTCCTTTAAAGTTAATGGAGAGCTTCGGTGCGGAATGATTATTGTAACAAATCTGAAATTGTATTATTTTAGTTTTTTCTATATTTAAGTTGTTGTTCTCTAACCAAGTTACAATGTCGTGACTGAACAAGACTGAAGTAAGCGAAGCCCTAAGGCTTCGCTTACTTCAGTCTCTAATCTATTTCGATTTTTACATTTAATAAGAAGCGTCGTATCATCGGCAAATAGTACGCAGTCATTTTTTGTTACGTTAGGTAGGTCATTTATATACAACAGGAACAATAGTGGCCCCAATACGCTACCTTGTGGTACACCGTAGTTATTAACACGATAGTTTGATTGGAAGGTTTGTTTCATTCCATCAATAATCCTGCTTACTTCGACGCATTGAGTTCGCTGACTAAGATAGGTTTTAACCCACTCTAGACAGTTACGTCGGATACCATACTTGTAAAGTTTATCTAATAGAATAGGATGTGACACGAAATCGAAAGCCTTGCTCATATCTAAAAATATTGAGGCAACAGAGTTCTTGTCATTAAGACTTTGCAAGACATTTCTCATAAGAACAAAGCATGCTAAAGTTGTGGAGGAATTTTTACGAAATACAAACTGTTCTTTTTTTAGTATGTTAAGTTGTGTCACAAAGCTATATATTATTTTATACATCATCCTTTCAAAGATCTTAGAAATGACAGGGATTAGGGTAACCGGTCTGTAATTATTCATGTCACATTTATCCCCTTTTTTGTGCAGTGGTTTTACAATTGACTGTTTAAGTCGTGTTGGAAATTTTCCCTCTGAAAATGTTAAGTTTATGATATGTGTCATAGGTCTTGTAAGGAGATGTGCACAAGTTTTGTACCGATACCATCATAGCCAATAGAGTTTGTGTTTTTTAAGTTTTTAATTACTATATATACATCCTTTTCATCTACAGGTGTTAAGAAGATAGATTGGGCTGAATTAGCAGAAGTTCTTGCTGTATGTGATTGATTACTGTTGTCATTATTATTCGTTAAATTAATAAAAAAGTCGTTAAAAAGCTCAGATATGTCATTTGGTTTCGTAAATGTGTTCTGATCTATTTTTATTTCTGTTATGTCATTATTACTAACCGCCGAGTCCGTGTTATCTTTAATAACCTTCCATGCCGCTTTGCAAATATTTTTTGGGTTGGTTATATATTTTGTATTTTGAAGTTTTTGGGATTGCAATATACACTTTCTCAGTATTCATGTATAGTTTTTGTAGTGTTTATAAAATATAGTTTTGTTCCGGTAGTTGCATAATGCTAATTTTAAGTAGTTTACGTTTTTTTATGCAGCAACGTTTAATTCCTTTACTGAGCCATTTATTTTTGATTGGTTTATTGACTATTTTGACTCGAATCTCAGGAAATATAAGTTAAAGAACAGAATTAGTAGATCATGCAAGCTTTCGAATGCCTGATCTACTTTTTGTTCGCTTATACATTGGTCGGATGATAGTGAGGACAAAGCTTCCATAAACTTTCTGATATTATCGGCACTAAACTCCAGCCTTTTTTCGAACCAGTATGACGGTTTCAATGGGGCTTTGTTATTACATGCACTTTTAAACGTTAGGCTTTGTCCGGTTTCATGGTCTGATAGAGCTAAGTAGTGGACCCTAGGTTGTGCATCCGTAACGTTCATTGCAATAAGATCTAGGCAGGAATTAATTCTCGTTGGCACATTTATATAGTTTATTAGATTATGGTTATTGAGTATAGATACGAGCTCTCTAGAATACTTGTTGATTTTAAGAATGTCAATATTCTAATCCCCACATAAGACAATTTTCTTATCATTCTTTCGTTGTAGCTTATTCAATAAATCGGCTAATTCTCTGAAAAAAATGTCAGTGTTCGAGTCTGGTAGTCTATAGACGCAGATAACATAAAGGTCATAGTTAACTACTTCAACGACGCAACATTCGAAATCATATAGCTTTGATGTTATATTATTAATAGGTTTATAATTAAGATTATTTTTTAAAAGAATACATGTCCCACCTCTACGTTGGTGTTTTCTGGAGAAGGATGGTAGTTTGTAGTTTTTAAGTTTGAGATTGGCTTCCGTTCCACGTTTAATAAAGGTTTCTGACAGACAGATAACATTAATTTCACCAATCTCTAGGACAAGTTCTGATAGTGTCGCTTCAAATATGTCACGTTTTGACATTATGCTTGCAATATTTTGGTGAAACAAGGCTACTGGTCTGTGTGTGTCCCTAAAAAAGAATTATTACAGTTTTTCGTTTTCTTTTTTGCTGTTATTTGCTCAAAAAGGTATGGTAGAGTCCCTTTCTTGTGTGAACTTTTACGTTCATTATTTGATACTTTGACCTGAGGTATATTGATTTTGTTTACTAGTTTGGGTCTAAAATATTATGGTATTGTCCCCCGGCGGCGTGGAGATTTAATTTCTTGGTTTGTGGGATTTTATGTTTTCATTTGTTTTTTTTTTCGTTTCTTGCGGCGATAACAGATTTAAGGAATTGATTTTTATACCTTATGTAATCGTTTTCAATATTAATTTTGCTGCATATATATTCTAAATTTGACTCTTTTAGATAGCGGCTCGTCAACATTGGTTGTTCTGTTGGATTTGGAGATAGTTCTATGATTTCGCAGTTATCGAAATTTTGCGATATTAACTTCATTTTGTAATTTAATAACTTTACATTTAGATAAAGACTCTCTGCCACGCTTACAATAAACACCCGGTTTTTCCTAAGTTTATACAATGCAACATTTAATTCTGATAATAATTTGTAAGGGTTTTGATCATTCATTCCAACCGCTAAGATAAATATGTCTTCTTTATTTGACGAGCAGTTCTCTTTGATATCTCTGAGGATCTGAGCTCCTGTCGCGTCTGGTTTTATCAGAGCCGTCACATTATACCTATCATTCCACATATTTTCTCTACGTCTTTTTATCTTGTCTGAAAGTCCCTTGACTTGTTCATCTCCTAATATCACTATATTACCTATTTTGGTACAAGTGCTGCCATCTGTTGTGGAACCGGTGCAGTTGTGATTCAATGTCACGCGATCGTTGTTTGTGGTGTCTTCGGGTGGGCTGCTGGGCCTTATGTTGGTGTTCTCATGTGCCATGCAGATATCTTGATATTGTTTATGTCTCGGTACTGAGGAGTTATCTTGAGGCTGATTACTGGGGTGGGAGTTCTCTTATCCTGGGTAATCATTTTGATGCTGGCTGGCTGGCTCAGCTTGAAGCTGACTCCGCAGCACATGAGATCTTCAGATCTAACGGCCAGCATCAAAATGATTACCCAGGATAAGAGAACTCCCACCCCAGTAATCAGCCTCAAGATAACTCCTCAGTACCGAGACATAAACAATATCAAGATATCTGCATGGCACATGAGAACACCAACATAAGGCCCAGCAGCCCACCCGAAGACACCACAAACAACGATCGCGTGACATTGAATCACAACTGCACCGGTTCCACAACAGATGGCAGCACTTGTACCAAAATAGGTAATATAGTGATATTAGGAGATGAACAAGTCAAGGGACTTTCAGACAAGATAAAAAGACGTAGAGAAAATATGTGGAATGATAGGTATAATGTGACGGCTCTGATAAAACCAGACGCGACAGGAGCTCAGATCCTCAGAGATATCAAAGAGAACTGCTCGTCAAATAAAGAAGACATATTTATCTTAGCGGTTGGAATGAATGATCAAAACCCTTACAAATTATTATCAGAATTAAATGTTGCATTGTATAAACTTAGGAAAAACCGGGTGTTTATTGTAAGCGTGGCAGAGAGTCTTTATCTAAATGTAAAGTTATTAAATTACAAAATGAAGTTAATATCGCAAAATTTCGATAACTGCGAAATCATAGAACTATCTCCAAATCCAACAGAACAACCAATGTTGACGAGCCGCTATCTAAAAGAGTCAAATTTAGTATATATATGCAGCAAAATTAATATTGAAAACGATTACATAAGGTATAAAAATCAATTCCTTAAATCTGTTATCGCCGCAAGAAACGAAAAAAAAAACAAATGAAAACATAAAATCCCACAAACCAAGAAATTAAATCTCCACGCCGCCGGGGGACAATACCATAATATTTTAGACCCAAACTAGTATATTCAGATAAGAAATGAGTTACATTACGCTAGTGTAACATTTATTGTTAATCTCCACTCTCTACTAGATGTCGTTAACATCGCATCAAACAATCAAAATTTTGCTCGTATCTTGCTATCTATTTGCTATGTATTGGCGATCGTATAATGTTTACGTTTTGCAGCGACCAGTGTTGCCGACATGAGATAACATGCCCTTCATGAGATAACAGCGGAGGCTTAGTACTAGGGTCCTGTTTGGCACCCTTCGCGTACGGAACCTTGGAATGGGATTCTCTCTCTTGCTCCTACTAAATACTCCTACTGACAAGAGCACAAAGACAGCCATGTCCTCATGCTGCAAAGGGAATTATGAACTGTCACGTGAGAGCTTATTGTACAATAAGAGCGTGAGGACATGGATGTGCTCCTACCAGTAGGAGTATTAAGTAGGAGCATAAGGACGAACCCTTCGTAGTCAGATGGTTAGAGGACGCCTGCTTAAACCATCTGATAATGAATCATAGTCCGATCATAATAATAATAACGCACACAAATTAAGGGTATGTCCATAAGCGGTAACTGGACAAGTTATCGCGAATATAGTACAGGAAATCAGGCGCTTAAGGTTCTTTCAGGCAATAAGCTAGCAAATCGTCAACTATGATTTCTGTGGCTCCGCGTGTATAGTTGCGCGTGTCTTTGCTAATTCTGCCAGTCTGCTTTGGCTACTAAGTTGGAAAGTATGGATGATGAGTGTGAAATACACATAAGCAAAACATAAAAATGTACACTAACTAATTTAATTACTTGTTAGGGTTCCGTAGCCGTAGGGTGACAAAGGGGACCCTATTACTAAGCCTCCCCTGTCGTCTTTCAGCAATATCTGATGAACCGTAATAGGTAGGGAGATGACATTTTCAAATAATGTGTATTTCTATTGCCGTTATAGCAACAACTAATGAAGAACACGAGATTTTATAAATCAAAGAGAGTTCACATACAAGAAATTTGTTTTTATCTACACACGTATCTCTCACTCACACTCTTTACTGTGTCCAAAAACTGCACGTTACGACCAGCATCATGATAAACTTCTTGGTAAAAACTCATTTCTTATCTGAATATTGATAAATTATGACCATAACATACCAAAATTTGTCATATTATGACATTCAAATTTCGAACGCCAACTCCCGCCTGCGTGCCGACCCTAGTTTCTCTGTGAAGTTCGAACTACTAAACAAGCTAAATGCAGTTGTTTAGCTTGTTTAGTAGTTCGAACTTCACAATTCACTATGCAATGCATGCAATAGCAATGATTAATGCCATCATGCCGGTCGAACATGTGGTTTCTGAACACATCAAGGAGAGCTTATGATATACACTAGTGTATGAAACTGTACATAATTAGGCATTAAAACTCTCGAGTGATATTATTATGAAACTCACCTTCGGCTCGTTTCATAAACCCACTCTCGGGTTTTAATGCCCTCCGTTATGTAGGAGTCATAAAAACTACTACAACACCACCCGCAATATAACAAATATGATCGTAGATTTCGCGGCTTGTAATATGGTTGTGGTGGCGCAATTGGTTTGATTAGGGTTTAGTAATCTAAGGGTTGTGGGTTCGAATCCTCGTTCGGACATATTCGGGCAATACAGGGAGTTTGGTAGATCGATGCAAGCAAAGTCTTAAAGCAAAGCCAGTACAGACTATATAGAACCATTTGAACCAAATATGCCTATGGCGAAGTCTTATCGTTAATTTTTATTGGCGATTTATTGTTTTTGACGAAAATTCCCAGATTTTCACAGTTAATTAATAATAACTGCGAAATGAAACAATAACTGGATTATTATAAAATTTATTGTAATAAAACATTTATTAGGCATTATGTTAAATTTGTATTTGTGCATCAACTATTTCAGACTTAGTTTTTACAGACTTTTGAACAGCACGACAAATTTTAATCATCAAAAAAACAAGTTTTTCGGACCCAATAAAAAAAACGGTGAAAGCTTGGTTATTACTCTATTATTTGAGGTATCAGTAACCTACCTTACACATTGTTGAAATTAAGACCTACAAACCAGATTGAGGGAAAATAATAGTTTTTTTAGACATACTCTGATATGAACGTCTTTAATTGATTTAACTTATTTTATTCTTGTTTTTTTATAAAAGTCCAGTGGGGTCAGGTCTAGTGAACGAGCGGGGTAAGGTATGGCCCTCACATCAATAGTCTAAATCAAGATATCTTGACGACTCTCAATTGTTGGATCGGCAGAGATGGACCCATTGCTTATGCTGTTAGGAACATCAGACAAAGCACGGATGTGGCTACATCTAGGCTAGTATATTTTAGTTACTTTCATAGTGTCATGTCCTATGGTATCTTGTTGTGGGGGAAAGCAACTATGTGCGCCCCGATTTAGACTCGCGAAGGTTAGCAATTATTTCAAGGGTCAGTGCATTCTCTACTATAATAAGATACCTCTGGAGATTTTGAAATTGCCATTTGAGCAATTTAAAAAACATGTTAAAGCGACTTTGTCGAAAAAGGGATATTACAATTTTTAAGATTACTTAAATGACAGGACTGTATTTGGTTAATCTAGCTCAACACAGACCTTGCTGTTAATAGTTTTGTAATTATTTATTTCTGCTTATTAATCATAATAATAAAAAAAAACATATTTGTAATAGTTACGCACAACCTGTTTTTAAGCGATCTAAAAATCAATCTGTGGGATTTTCTACGTCCTTCGTTCCCACAGTGGTCCAAAGTACAGAAGAGGCAAAAAATGACGTTTGCTAAGTATATGTAAATATCTACAGTAATAAAGAACTTTGACTTTGACTTTTCAGTGTCAAATTTCATTTTCATGAAGGCTTCAATGGTGAAGATTACAGCTTGAGGGTCGTGAAAATCTGCCAAATTTTCGTCAAAAACAATAAAACATCAATAAAAAATTTACAGTAACAATAAGACAGTAGGCACATTTGACTCAAATGGTTCTAAATGGTCCGTACTAGCTTCTTTTTAAGTCTTTGCATCGATCTACCAAACACCCCGTATTAATCTCTTTTTGTTTAATTTTATTATTTTTGTTTTCCTTTACGGTGTTGAACCCTTCGTGTGCGAGAGACCGCACTTGACCGAATTATCATTATTTTATCATTATTATTTATCACTTCGGCTGGGGTACGAACCAAAAATATCAAGAAACTATTTTAAGCCTAAAGCCTTTGATGACATAGTAAAGAAATAAGAAATGTCCAATTAGCTATTAGGTTAAATAGCCAGTCGCCTGTGGCGGCCATTTTGTAACTTTCGCCGTGTCGGTGGGAACCGGAGAAGGAATCCCACACATCAGGAAATCTGAGCGCCGATGTTTAGTTTTTGTTGAAATTCTCCTATTCTAGTTAGAATTAAGATAAGTTCTAATTAGAATATTACTCTAAATGGAATTATTTACCCTTTTTCCTTTCCACAACGCCTTTATTTCAGTTTAATAACAGCTAATATGTGTTACTTAATATGAAGCTCCCTGTTGTACTTATTTCTGTATCATTTTTAAAATAAAGCAAGATTTGGCGGTAAAGTTTAGTTTTATTTATGCGGTATAATGTATAGAGCTAAAATAATCTCAATCACAGATAGTCTTTATACATTTATTTATCAATAGAGAACTTTTTCGATAGGTACAAAAATAGGGCCCATTAGAAGTCAGTTTTATTGAGAAATGAGTGACCACAGAGTATAAATACATTCATTCATTAGATAGCCTGTTCTTTCTTGTGCAATTTGAATAGGTTAGAAAGAAATCGGACCAACATGAATGGTGCAACGGAAGTAAATTAAAACCCTATACAGCAGTACCGGAGACGGGTGCTCCACACACAGGCGCCAGAGTGACAGATACCGGAGACGGAATCCCACACATCAGTGGTTAAGAGTTTACTAATCTCTGGAGGCAAAAGAAAAGTTACTTTACCTTGTCTGATTGGTGTTTGGGAACCGCGGGTCGAAAGGTGCGGTTTTGATGTCGGATTGCGATTTGATCATCTCAGGCATTTTGACTGCAAAGAACACAACAAAAACATTCACTTTCACATCGCTTTATTCATACATCCTGCCGGGAAATACAAAACAAGTGTTATTGAGAGACAAACATTTAAATATACGTACAAAATTGTTAAATGAATCTAATCTAATGTGATCGACCTGACAATAGGGCATATAGTTAACTAAATACTTCAACATAGTTATAATGATAAACTAAGTAATTATTATAATACTAGATTATTTAACTAGAGGCCTAGTTTTCCGTTCCTCCTCGCAAGAGGTTTCTCTATATTTCTTGACTTCCTGCATGTATAGCGACCATGCGTCTTTAGGCGTGTTGTCAACCGTTTGTTCCTCAATTGTCTTGGTTTTCTTCACCATGCCGGTCTTCAACACTCGCCCGCCACGCCGCTTGCCAATAAACGGCAAGACAGGCTTCTTCATCAAAGGCTTCTCCTGTGGTTCAGCTTTTTTAGTTTCCTCTTGCATCTTTTTGAACAATTCCAAAAAGCTGCCGTCGTTTTTAATCGGTAAAGGACCTTTGGGCTTGGAGGGGCCCGGTTTGTGCAGTTCTCCCACTTTGTCAATGCTTGGTATCAGGTCAGCGAAGTTGGGGCCCTCCAATTCGGGCGGGACTCCGTATTCGATGTCGTCGACTTGTGTGTTCTCTAGAGCGCCTGGTGGAGGTTTTATTTCCTTGGGTGGTGTTTTGAGTGAATCCTTTTCCTCCTGCCGACTTCGGTGGATCTTCCAGTATCTCTTCCTGTCGGCTACAGTGAACTGGCCGCGTCGTTCGTCTTCGCTGTCGCCGCTGCGAGCTTTACTATCGCGGGACTTGGACCGCGACTTGGATCGGGACTTGCGTCTTTTGCCTTTAGAGATGGATCGCCGGCGGGATTTTGTCGGAGTCGTGCGACGGGACCTAGAGTGGCTGTTTGATCGGCTCTTGGATCTGCTTCTAGAGCTACGCTTTGCCTTTCTTGTAGATTGAGATCGGGAGCGAGAGCGGCCTGGAGGGGTCTTAGAGTGGCTGGAAGAGTGTGATCGCCTGGAGTTGGACAAGGGTGAAAAATTCTTGCGTTTGGGTCGTGGGGGAGTCGAAGGTGAACGTGACCGTGACCGGGATACAGATTTGTTCCTAAGATAACTTTTTGGAGGTGATACTGAACTCTCTTTTTTAATTTTCTTTAGTGGTGGAGTCGATGGCTCCTCTTTGACTTTGAAACTCTTCGAAGGAGTCACCGATTTCCTCTCCTTGGATTTATAACTTTTTGGTGGAGTGACAGAGCGTTCAGATCGTTTGTAACTTTTAGGGGGTGTCACAGAGGACTTGTTCAGCTTTTTATAAGTTCTGGGTGGAGTTAGAGATGACTCTCTGGACTTTTTAAGTTTAGGTGGAGTGGCGATAGAACGCTGCCTTTTGTATTTGGATGAGGGCTTCTTGGCTGGTGATTTGCTTGATGATCTACTTGGTGAGTGAGATATTGATCTCCTTTTTTTTGTGCTACTCCCCTTTTTGGGTGGAGTATCAGATCTATCACGCCTTCTTCCAGATTTCTTGTATGCTTTACTGGAGGTATAAGAATCAGATGAACTAGATTTCCTAGGTCTAGGTCGGCTCTGTAATGAATTTCTGGATCTGGATTTAGATCTAGAACTGGAATGGTTACTTGGGGAGTACCTTCTCATTCTAGAGTTTGATCTACTTCTGGTCCTACGTTTCCTTACTCTTTCATGGCTATCATCTCTTTTGTACCTCCTCTTATCAAAAGGCGTAATACTTCTGGACCGGGACCTGTACTTTTTCCGCTCATAGCTCCTTGAGCGAGTGACCCGTTCAGTCTTCACCGGGTAGTAGTCTTGAGGCAGTGGAGGGGCATAACTGGAGGTAGCTTCAGCGGGGTAGTAGGCAGATTGGTTCTGATAATAGTTGTAGGGGTAGCCGGTGGCGTAGGCTCCGTAGTCGTAAGGCTGCTGGTACTGAGAGTAGCTGACGCCGGTCCAGGGGTCGGTGGTGGGCGCGGGGGACTCCGGCCGCTGCATGGCGTAGTCAGCCTCGGCACCCGGCGGCCCGCCGTCCCAAGAGCCCCCGTCGCCAGGCCGTCCGTAAGCGGACATACTTAGATCACGACCACGACTCTTCGCATAACCTGGGCAGTTTGTAGGTATGCACACACCTACAAACAGAACAACTTCTAGGTGTAGACAACAACTCTATGCGACATTCCCCTTAAGAAATACCTTCGTGATGATCTCGTAGGCAATAAAATGTATTGTGACGACGAACAACATAAATTACGTAATCCATTACCGATATCGCGGGTTAGGAGCGGTAACGTTGCATGCTTTATTGATGAAGCGTAACAAGATTTCGTAGGAAGTAATAAAAGATACCTCTTGTAACATTCTCACCTTAGTGTAATTAAGATTTATTCCAATATTTCCAATAGAAAATGGCTGCGAACACATTCGCCTTCACAAATCACAATTTTTCATAGACATTTGATTGTTTTTTTTTATGTCGCCATGTTGTTAGATAGTGTTGTACGAGGTACTTTAGTGCGCAAAAACCGATATAAATTCGTAATTTCGTATAAGCCTCATTGAAGATATTTCCTTGGACGAACTACCTCAATGTATGAGTATGCGAATCAACGAATACAGATTGTTAGGGACTTCGATCTAGTCCTCAAAATAATGTACCGTCGAGGTACAGCCTGGTCTATAAAAGGCGCCCGCAATGGCGGCGGCCCGCCCTCATTTTGCCCGCCGCTGCGCTCGCCAAGGAAACATCAGGCTGTATCTCTGCGTCACGATTTTCGATCTCCGGTCACGTGAGCCATTTTGTTGTTCTTTATTTGATATTGCGTGCATTTCATTGATTTGTGTTTTTTAGGTTAATCGCTGCCTCAGTGCTTGAATGTTCAACGGACCATTTTTCGGAAAATATACTTTTTGACGTCTACTTGAAGAACAGCTGACTTTACATCGTATAATGGGACAAAATGTCCTAAAGCGGTGACAATTCACGTTCTACGCAAAAATAAAAAAATAAAATATCCAGTAGGAATATTGTGTTCAGTGCTTGTTTGGCCAACCTCCGTATTTTACGTATTCTGAACGCTTGTTTAATCAGCATCCACCTTACAGCCAATCATGGACAAGGATTCAGCTATGACGCGCTTGCGCGACGCCATCTTGCTTTCGAAGCGTCAGTGAGGTGGTGGCTTGTTTTGGTGAGGTTTTGGTAAATATTAATAATTTACTGAGCTTAGTACCTGTTACTGAGAAAACCCAACGGCAGAAATGTCAGTGACAAATAGGAAAACAAAAAATCCCAGGAATTTGACAGATTTGGAATGTTGGACTTTTATTCATATTTTAATTTCTCTATTTCTTTTACATGACTGATACAGGGTGATGCAATATTATTTTGGTCCCTATTCTAATCAGTGGTCTACCTACACATTTAAAAATATTGGCGAATTAAGTACCTAAGTAAATTCCCGACCATATTCTAGATTACAATACTTAACAAAATGTTATTTTATAGTTAATTCCCGTTCATCTACACCAGGGTTTCTCAAACTTATGGCCCCACGTACCCCTGTTAATGTTGCCAAATGACTGCGAACCCCTAACCCCGCTCCTGTCAAAATGAAAATAATAATTTCTAGTTAACACGGTTTTTTATTTTAATAATAGTAGTTTATGTGACTGCTGCATAATGGAGGGCATTAAAACTCGAGAGTGGGTTTATGAAACGAGCCGAAGGCGAGTTTCATAATAATATCACTCGAGAGTTTTAATGCCTAATTATGTACAGTTACATACACTATTTTATCTACACACATATCATAAGCTCTCTTTGATGTGTTCAGGAACCGCATGTTTGACCGGCATTGTGGTTCTGCAAATGTTTAGCTTTTTCTTTAGTACCAACTTCACGCAGGCGGGCGTCGGCGTTCGAAATTTGAATATCAGTACCAACTTCACAGACAAACTAGGGACGGCACGCGGGTGGGCGTCGGCGTTCGAAATTTGAATGTCATTATATGTAGAAAAACTACACATAATGACCATTATGTGTAGTTTTCCAGATACGAAACGAGTTTTTACCAAGTAGTTTAACATAATGCTGCGGTTTTTGAACGCAGTAAAGAGGATTTATGATACGTGTGTAGATAAAAGGCATTACAGTGACAAAAATAAATATGTTTTTAATATTAATGTGATGGATGGGCTTGTTTCTTGTCGCAAATGGAGTTGATTTTAGGAGCAATTTTGGACAATTTCAATCTTAATTCTGGCTCAACATTAAGTCGATTTCTGTACTTGGTTTTTATCATTACTAGATGTGAAAACCCACTCTCACATAAGTATGTTGTTGCAAACGGTAGAAGAAAATTCACCGCTTTTCGTGAGAGTTCGGGATATTCTTCCTATCTAACTGTCCAAAAATCAATCAAAGACATCCTTCTGTAATCAGCTTGAAGAGTTTCATCTGCGGACATTTCTAGTAATGACTCCTGTTGCTTAATACTCAAACCAGCATTTATGCTCTCAGTTGTCGCACGCGCGCTGTCATGCGTGCCATGCGTGTCGTAATTATTGCTTGCCAGCCATCCAGCCGCCATTACGTAAATCTTTTCGCGTACCCCCTACCATCAAATGACGAACCCCTAAGGGTTCGCGTACCCCACTTTGAGTAGCACTGATCTACACCGTTCAAAAAGTTCCGTTCGTTCACATCAGCAAGTTGACGATCTAAACGTTTTATTTCATACTTGTGCATGCACATTATGTATACCTAGAAATGGGCAGTGCTATTAATCGTCAAAGTCAAAGTCAATGTCAAAGTACTTTATTACTGTAGATATTTACATATACTTAGCAAACGTCATTTTTTGCCTCTTCTCAACATTGGACCACTGTGGGAGAAGAAGGGCGTAGAAAATCACACAGATTGATTTTTAGATCTCTTTTAAAAATAGGTTGTGCTTAACTAATACAAATTTGAAAAATTTAATTGTTATGATTAATAAGCAGGAATAAATAATTACAAAATTATTAACAGCAAGGTCTGTGTTGAGCCAGATTAACCCCATACAGTCCTATCATTTAAGTAATCTTGAACATTGTAATATCCCTTTTTCGCCACAGTCGCTTTAACATGCTTTTTAAATTGCTAAAATGGCAATTTCAAAATCTCCAGAGGTATCTTATTGTAGTAGTATTGTTACTATTCATAGCCAAAATGGCTATTAACCCCGCTATTAATGTTTTTCTTACAAAATATGTTTTTTTATGGTTGTATTCTTTAGTGATCTGTAATTCGGATGCTATAAAAAAAACAAGTTTTGTATTAAAAATAGCCAGTTTAGCTATTAACCGGCAAACTTACGGCTATTAACCGGTTAATAACCCAACGATCCGGCTATTTACAATTTCTACCTTATCCATTGGTCTCTCACGTAATCAAATATGACCGCGTAAAAAAAGGGCCTGTCTGTCACGTAATTAAATATGACCGCGGTCTGAAGTAAGCATATTTTGATCGAAAGGAAGAACAAAACATAGGACTATCCCTTTCTAACTTTCACCAAAATGTAGCCGAAAGGACAAGGATGGCATACTATCCATTGACTAGCCTCTAAAGCCAGCCATCGGCTGTTAGTAAGGCAATGAAGTGACGCGCTCGCCAGTGGCAAAGTATCTCTTGATCGTTGCCTGCGTCGACTCAAGATAAATAATTGCAAAAAATTGAATGAGGAGAAGTGTTATATTTATTGAATTCCTTGGTTTAAATATGTGTATAAAACACTAACATTTAGAAATAATCGTTTATTTTTTATTTATTACGACCTTTGTACAATAAATTGGGAAAAATTCACTGACCCTTGAATTCAAATTACAATTTAGAATATATTGCTAAGCTAAACTGAACTAAACTATTTTTATTGGTTAAGCTTATTTAATATTCTTTCGAACCACAAAACATTCAGGTATAGGTCCCATACAAAAAACAGAGTTATCGTCATTTTTTATGAAACGGGCCGCAGCGCGCCATGCTCCCCGTAGACCTCGTGACATGGCAGCCATTTTGCGTATGCGCTTCTTGACAGTTCAATGGTTATACCTGTAACTACTTGCATAAACTTTATTAAACAAAATAGGTGGTTACCTTATTCCCACTCGCGCACACTGCAAACCTCGTGTCGTTAGTAACCTTAAATTCAAATAAAATAAAACATCCCGTATTCTACCAATGGTTCTTTGAACACACAATCACGCAACTAAAAAGTATTTTATGCTATGCAACCTCCACATGTTGTGTTCAATATCCAACTGCGTAATTTTACAGCGGCATTTTGTTCAACATCCACTTTTAAATTTGAAATACTCAGTACTTAGCTTACATATCTGTTCAAATTATGTATTTTACTTACTGGGCATGTTTAGACAATGCTTACATTCCGTAGATTTCCGTAGACCACGCTTTAGAACAATGTCAAACAAAATAAACGTTTCCTGTGCAATTCACTCATTGGTCTGTTGACCATACAAGCACTGAGGCAGCGTGTTGATTTTGTTCCTAGTTTTGTCATAACATTTGAATGAGAATAAACTGTTTGGGCCTTACCACAAGAAAATAAACGAGGGTTCTACACATGTTTAAAAACGAAAACGTATGGGATTTGACGTTTGTTTTGTGGTTTTTCATCACACAGTACGAAACGATTAATTATATGTGGTGACTTTAATGTTAATCTGTTAGAAAGAACTACTCTCAGCGTTAGATTAATAAATCTTTTCTCATCATTTAGGCTTAGCCATTTATTTATGGAGCCAACAAGAGTGACTGCTACTAGTGCTACATGCATTGACAACATTTTTACTGATATTATTCCAATCAGTAAAAGTGTTATCAGTGAATTGGATTCAGATCATTTAGGTCAATTATTTCAATTTGATTCTATTAGAGAACCTGTCATTAAAAAGAAAATTTCGTTTGTGCCAATAACTGCTGACCGGTTAGAAAGAATGAGATACTCTTTAGCCCAGGAACTACCGTTTTTGGCTGCTGAACAGTCTCCTAATATAATGTATAACTTATTCTTTGAAACCTTTATGAAACAGTACAGCGCGATATTCACTTCAAAATCGGTTGTGGTTAGTGGTTCAAACGACTTTAGTACGTGGGCTACTGCAGAGTTGCATAAACGCAGGCAAGCATTGTATGCATTGTATGAGGAACGACGGTTCAACATGAGTGACGAATTTAAAGAACAAGTCAAACAGTTCTCCAAACAATTTAAATTAGACTGTCATACAGCTAAACGTAATTTTCTGAGTAGTAAAATTAAGAATAGTTCCGATGTTATAAAAACGACTTGGAAAATAATTAATGAGGAGGCCGGTCGTAGTAAAAAAGCGAGTCACGATTACGAACTAAAAATCAATGGACAGCTTACGAGTTCTAGCTTAGAAGTTGCAACTGAATTTGAATCGTTTTTTACTAATGCACCGGCTTCCACGACTAAGTATTTAAATTCGTCACCTTTGTCTGCTGTTGCAATATTAAAAGATAATGTCTCAGAGTGTGCTTCATACTTGAATTTTAAGCACGTCACAAGTTCAGATGTCGTAAAGGCATTTAAATTGATAAATGTTAAGAAAACGAATGATCTTTGGGGACTCTCTGTTCACGTCGTTAAATCCCTGATCGAATTAATTGCACCTGACCTAGCGGTCATTTTCAACAATTGTATAGACTGCGGTGAATTTCCTGATTTAATGAAACAAAGTAAGATAATTCCCCTCTTCAAAGCAGGTAGTACTCAAGACCCCACCAATTTCAGACCTATATCAATACTACCAACTTTTAGTAAAATTTTTGAGAAATTAATCTTATCACAGCTATTACATCATTTTGAATCAAATAAGCTAATGCATAACAAACAGTTTGGATTCACTCGCGGTCGTTCAACAACAGATGCCGGAATTCAGTTCATTGAAAGTATTTTTGATGCCTGGGAAGAGTCACAAGATGCCCTAGGCATTTTTTGTGACTTATCTAAGGCTTTTGATTGCGTTTGTCATGAAACATTGATCAGGAAATTACATCATTATGGAGTTAGAGACACGTCATTGAATTTGTTAAAATCTTATCTGAACGGAAGAATACAATAATAATAATAATAATAATAATAATAAATCTTTATTTCAGGATATAAAATCCCATATCGATAGATACCTTAAAACTAGACATAGATATAAAATATAACAATAGTAACTCTAGCCTAGCTAGGAATTTTGGTCTTCGGTCTCGCTTCCCTATAGCGTCGGTAGACAATGCCCTCCGGCCAGTAATCTTAATCAAATAATACAAAGGGTAGACGTAAACGGAGAACGATCACCAGGATCATTGGTTTCTTTGGGCGTGCCACAGGGCTCAATATTGGGACCCTTCCTATTCCTCATCTATATAAACGACTTACCCTATCTAGGAAGGGACTGTCATGATATGGTACTGTTTGCTGATGACACCTCACTTATTTTTAAAGCAAAGCGAAACTAACACGCTACTGATGATCACGTGAACAATACCATATCAAGAGTGGTAAATTGGTTTAATGTTAATAATTTGCTATTAAATGAGAAAAAGACTAAATGTGTTAAGTTTCTTACTACTAACGTTAAAAATAATCAGACATGTATAACAATTAAAAATGAGGAATTGGAATTGGTAACCAGCACAGTGTTTCTAGGTATAACGTTGGATTCCAAACTCCAATGGGGTCCACATATTGATAAGCTATCGAACAGACTGAGCTCTGCAGCTTTTGCATGCAGGAAAATCCGTCACTTGACAGATTTAAAAACAGCCAGATTAGTTTATTTTAGTTATTTTCATAGTATTATGTCCTACGGTATTCTGCTCTGGGGCAGTGCTGCTGACATAAATACTATTTTTGTGCTGCAGAAGCGGGCTGTTCGTGCGATTTATAAAATTTATAAAATGAATAATAGAGATTCTCTTAGAAATAAGTTTAAAGAAGTAAATATATTGACAGTCCATAGTCAATATATTTACGAGAATATTATGTATGTCCATAAGAACATTGTTATTTTTCGAAGAAACTGTGATATACATAACTTTAATACTAGAAACAAGGACAAACTTGCAGTGCCCACTACTCGGCTCCATAAAATAAAAAACTCGTTCAAGGGTAATTGTGTAAGATTTTACAATAAACTCCCAAGCACTTTGACAGATCTATCAATTAATAAGTTCAAGAAATACATCAAGCAAAGGCTTATTTCTAAAGCTTACTACAGTATTAAAGAGTACATAGACGATAAAAATGCTTGGGACTGAATTGTTCTAATTAATTGTGAGCATCCTCACTGCCAGAGTTTCTTTTACTGGACACTTGGAGGCCTTTTACACCTCCAAAGATTAATTTAACTATACAACTCTTGACTGTGGGGACCATTTACATCTCCTATTATCATTGTATTATTGACTAAAGAGACTATACATCTCTGTTATTTATATTTTATTATTTATTATGACATGAGACTCTTTACATCTCTCAGAAACAATAATTAAGTACTTTTTTTTTTCTGATAATATGATAATAATACCAAATGTTCTGTAAAAAATGAAATGAAATGACATGTGAAAGTGCCCTTGTGGCCTATTTACAGAATAAACGTTTTGAGTTTTGAGTTTTTGAGTTTTGAGTTAAATGCTGTTTAATATTTTTTGTGGTAACACGGTTAGGTTTTCTTTGCATTTTTTTTATTACGCTTCTGTTGCTTAAATCAGAAGTGGGATAAAGATCAAGCAATTAAATTTATCATTAAACTCGCCCACTAAGCAGAGGAACAAAAAAGTAGGTCTAGGTCACGCGGCCGATCGAGGCATCGTTCACAGAATGGTTCACACGTTCACGCGTGTCCGTCGGGCTAGATCCCGTTCGCGTAATTCATTCCGCCGTCAAACAAGATCTCGATCTCGTTCCCTTTCCCGAGATACACCGCGCGGTCGAACGCGCTGCCATGAATGTTTCCCGCGCAGATCGCGACGTCATCGTCATGGTTCGCGAAGCGTGCGCAGTAATAGAAAACGTATCGACACGCCTTCTCCAGCTAGGCGCCGCGAGCGTTCTTATCGTTCTCGTGACCGTGCTCCCCGTCGCGTGATCATGCGGGGAGACAGTATCAATCCCACAGTGAATCCTCAAGGCGTAATTACAAGGCAAGATCATCGCTCACACCGCTTAGACCCACAACAGCACATTTAAGTAATTCTGCAACTACCTGCAAAAACTCGCCGAGTTTACAACCCTCGCCGCATTACCACTGCCATAAATCAAAATACGGACGATCATGGTCCATCCGTCGATTCAGCTGCTCGCTGCTCTGAGAAATCTACCCTCGCACAAGCAATTGTTGAAGCTATCAATTCTGCTCAGCCTGTTAGATCGAAACAATATTTTGTATCGAATTTCGATCCTAGCCTCAATAATAATAGATAAGCAGTATTGACGTGTGGTGTGATGAGGTGGAACCAGGAGCCAGGGCCGCGAACGGCTGGAGCGCCGATGAATTTCAATCTTGCGTTGCTTCGTGTCTCAAGGGTGACGCCAAGGTATGGCTGAAAGAATGGATCAGCAATGATCAGAAATGACTAATTTTCAGCGGGAATTTAAACCGCTCTGCCCTAGTAAACTAGATTACACCAATATTCTTTTCGAAGCCATGAAAGCCACGTCTGATCAGTATAGTACGTAAGCTGAGTATGCTCGTCGCACCTTGTTACTCTTTTCGGCTAGTTCAGGGCCTAAGTGATGAGTTAAGGACTCTTATTGTTATTCGCGGGATCGATAGTCCACAAGTTCGCGCTGCGGCTGCCAATGCAGCTTTGACATCCGATAACTTGGTTCCATTCTTATCTATTTACGTTTAACCCAATAGGAATGAACAAGATGGTTTCCAACCTGGACCTAAAGGTAACTTTGATCGTAAACGGTTAACCCGTCCATAAATAAAGTGTTTCTCTTGTAGACAGAGGTCATTTTGGTCAAAAATCAAAAAAAAATCAAAATCAAAAATCATTTATTTCCATAGGATGTTGTTACATCACTTAGATCCGTCATTACATTTTTTTGGGTGAGTTCACTAACCCAATGGCGGAATCTGTGGAGAAGAGCTCACCGAAGAAACTCCACAGTCGTCGCATCTTTTGCGTTTCCTTTTTTAAATAAAATATTGTCAAATTACAAAATGAATGCTAATTATATATCGAAACAGCCTGTTACTCAAACAATCTATTCCCATGGACATCTGTCCTCTAAGTAATCAGATATCCTGTAGTAACCTTTTTTATACAATTTCTGTTTTATTATTATTTTAAACTTGTCTAAAGGTAAGTTTTTAATATCAGTAGGGACCTTATTGTAATAGCGTATACAATTGCCTTTAAAAGAATTACTAATTTTATGTAGTCGGCTTACATAAGCAACCAACTTGTCTTTATTTCTAGTATTAAAATTGTGTATATCACTGTACTTCTGAAAATTAGTTATATTTCTTTTTACATACACAAGATTGTCATAGATATATTGAGACACAAATGTCAGAATATTTATTTCTTTAAACTTTTCCCTCAGCGACACTCTAGGCCCTAATCTATAAATTGCACGAACAGCCCGTTTCTGCAGAATAAATATACTATTAGCATTCGCAGCGTGACCCCACAATAAAATACCATAGGTCATTAGACTATGAAAGTAACTAAAGTAGACTAGTCTAGCGGTGTCTACGTCGGTAAGAGCTCTAATTTTTTTAACTGCGAACGCTGCCGAACTCAGTCTGTTCGACAATTTATTTATATGAGGATCCCATTGTAGTTTGGCGTCTAAAGTAATGCCCAAAAAGACAGTCGAATGTAAAACCAAAACTGCACCTACTTCTTCACAGTCAAAACCTAGTACTAATGTAACTAATTGCTAGTTTTGAAAAAAGCCCTGTTGCACTGAAACTGCTGCTCCAAAGCATGATCAGAGACCCGCAAACCAATGAAATGTAAATTTGTGTAACGATCGGACTTTTTGTACCAAGAAAAATAGCGATATTACAATGGCCATAGTTGAAGCTATTCCCATGGACGTTCTCATTGACAGTGGGGCATTGAATGTAACCCTGATTTCATCCGGCGTGTTGAAGTTCATACCGTGCCAGCCAAAATCTACTATACATTAAAGAGTATTATTATTGATAGTGAGATATGAAACCGTTGTAATCGAGTTCAGTAAAATTTCAATAGGGGCTGATTTGATCGTTGTGCCTAAATCATGCATGAACACCCCGATTATTTTAGGCACCGACATATTCAATCGTGACGGTGTGACGTAAGTGCGAACCTAGTACGCGCAGTACCTAACTCGGAGCTCGGATCTCCATCTACCCGCAAATATTAATACTGTTCAGCAATAATTAATACTGGCAGACCTGAGAGCATTTCTTCACCACTAACCAAAAGATCAACCCTCTCATTATCCTCTCGGTTTTCTTTCTCCGATTGTGATCCAAAGACGTATCATGTTCCAAGAACTATGGAGAACAGGTATGTTATGGGATGAACCACTTCCTAGCTAGCACTCTATCAAAATCGCTGTCCTGGCTACAAAGCCCTTCGGAAGTAAACGCCTGTTCGATTACTCGTTGGTATCAGGGACTGTTGTATCACCAGAAACCTGATTTTGAGTTATATGTGTTCGCTGATGCAAGTGAGCATATATGCTTGTGTCGCCTATGGGCGCTTGAGTTTTGGCTGTGACTGGGTTTGACTCGCCTTAATCGGTGGTAAAGCTCGGCTTGCGCCTTTAAAACCTGTGTCTATGCCCAGGCTTGAGCTTCAAGCAGCCCTGATAGCTGCAAGGTTTGCAAGTTTTATCATTCAAGCTCATAAGCACAAACCGAACAAAATAACGTTTTGGTCCGATTCAATGACAGTAATTAGGTGGTTGCGCAGCGACGCCCGCACCTTTAAGCCTTTTGTGGTGCATAGAATTGGTGAAATTACGGAAATTTCTGGCATTGCCAACTGGCGGTACGTTCCAACCTCTGATAATGTTGAGGATGACGCTATGCGCCCCAGCACATCAAAATTCAACATGTCCGCTCGCTGGTTCACTGGACCTTCATTTCTGCTAAAGTCATCTCATCATTGGCCAAGTGAACCAATGAGCGAGGTTCCATTATCTATCTCAGGATAGTGAGGTAAAACGGTCCTGTTTGCCTGAAATAGTGGGACAAATCAATATTCAGCCGCATGAACTACCTTTACCGGTTGTTGCGGATCACTCAAGGTTTTCAGAGTGGTTGCGTTTAATCCGTGCTACGGCTCGCGTTCAACGATTCGTTAATTTAGTTCGGTCCCGTTTAAAAAGATGTCAAAATTCAAAATTAAACGGCTTGTAACGATTACCAAAAAATTCGAAAATTTACTACCAATAAATTCGAAATGACTGCCAAAATGGATGGATGTCCACCAAATTGTATTTGGATAAATGATCACCAAACATCTTTTTATGTTTTGTGTTCTTAAGTTTATGTGTTAAGTATTTTTTGTTGTTCTTTCATGTTCAACCTAACACGAAGGATAAAGGAGGCTTCGCTTCGCTCACCCCCTTTACCCTTCACCTAAGCTACCGCAGTATTTTGCCCTGATATTTTCATTTCGATTTTGGGTAGGAAAAAAATATTTTGGTGGTCATTATAGTTGTTGCCAAATTAAACTTGAAGAAAGAACTCTTAAGTACGAAGAACTTAAGAGTTCTTTCTCAAATGCCTTCGAAACCGACGTAACCGCATGTGTCGTGATGCCAAGCGACGCCACATCTTTCAGTGCATTGAGAGTTAAGTTATAATCAGTCAGTGTTAGTAAGTCTCAGAATCAGTTGGTTGACAATGTTGATCTCAACGGTCTCAACAAATTCTTATCAGTCCCCCCTGTCGTCATTGAACCCTATCTAAAGGATGCCACTCTGCGTCGTCTGCGCTCGTGGTCCGCCTCCACCACCACTCCATTTGACTTCAGTCTTGTCGGAATTGATGCAGTTAAGAAAGCAGTGCTCACCATTTCCTCCAAAGCTGTAGGAGATGATAATATCTGCACTAAAATGATCAGTAGTGTGCTCAAAGAGCTACTTCCAGCGATCACACATGTTATAAACCACTGTATCTCCAGTTGTTCCTTCCCTAATGTCTGGAAAAAAGCATTAGTTATCCCTTTACCCAAAACATCAAATCCCTCCTCCTTTAAAGAGTTTCGTCCAATACCCATCCTGCCAATCCTCTCCAGAATCCATTATCCATTCGGAGCTCTCCTCCTACTTTTCCTCTAACAACTTGTTGAATCGATTCCAGTCCGGATTTAGACCGGGTAACAGTACCGTCACGGCCTTACTCAAAGTCTTCGACGACATTCAGCAAGCAATGGATGAGAAACAGCTCACTGTATTAGCATTGCTCGACTTCAGCAGCGCCTTTAACTGCGTCGATTTCGACATTCTCATTGAGATACTGAAGTCCTTGAACGTGTCCTCCGACTCTGCTACCTGGTGCGACTCTTATCTGAGAGGTCGCCAGCAGCGTATAAAGTCGGAGACGACTTCAACGGAGTGGTGTGATCTCTTTTCGAGAGTCCCCCAGGGTGGTATCCCCTCCCCTCTTCTTTTCTGTATCTTCATTAATTCCATCTCAGATGTCCTCTCCTCATCATACCATCTTTACGCCGACGATCTCCAGATATACCGCCATTTCCCCCCCTGTGATATAGCACCAGCTGTAGAGGTATTAAATACCGATCTCGAGAAGATCGCGTTTGGGCCTCATCTCTTGGTCTCCTTGTCAAGCCTACTCATTCTCAGGCTATGATTATTGGTACCAGGTATTCCCTTAACCTGATACAAAATATTTCTATTACTCCTGTAACCTATGATGGAACCGTAATCTCATACAGCACAAAGGCCAAAAACCTCGGAGTTATGTTTGATAACCAGCTGTCCTGTTCAGAGCATGTCAGCGAGGTTAATAGACGTGTCTTCGCCACTTTCCACTCCCTCAGGCGTCTTCAAAACTTCCTGCCTCGTCAGACAAAAATCACGCTTGCGCTGTCTCTTCTTCTTCCCCTAATCGATTACGCTGATGTCTGCTGGGCAAGCGCAAACGAAGAGCAACTGAACAAACTCGAGCGACTTCAAAACCTCGGGATTCGGTTTGTTTTCGGTCTGCGCAAGTTCGACCACGTCACTGAGTATCGCAGGAAGTTGAAATGGCTCCCGATTCGCCTTGACGGGATTCCCATATCCTCATTTGCCTCTTCAATATTTTATGTAATCCTCGCTATCCTGGCTTCTTACGGGATAGGCCACGGAGATCTCACACTCGGTCACTACTTACAACTCCGCAACATAACACTGCCGCTTATGAGAATGGGTTCAGACTACGAGCTATCAGTCTCTGGAACAAACTCCCCAGCGCCATCAGAGACAGTCCGTCAATTCACACTTTTAAAAGTCGTTTGAAAGAACACTATCTATCTCTTCCATGATAAGTATTAGTATTTATTTGTATCTACTATTTATGTATATGTAACATATTTATATATAGCATTATTTTTACCCACGACGGAACGGTGATGGTATATGCGTTTGGGGTGAGAGGATATTTGTGCAAACCAATGTTGACATTTTTCTCAAAAACTACTATTCCGATTTTGATGCGGTTTTCAGTGATGGATTTGGGATTGATTGGTGCATGTTTTTAGATAGATGTTACGGTGACAACTCACCAGGGGGTGCTGCAGTAAACATTTATATGTGCAAAATCACAACTACAAGTCCGATTTTGATGCCGTTTTTCAGTGATGAGTACTGGTTTGATTGCTGCATGTTCTTAGATAGGTGTTACGATGACAACTCACCAGGGGGCGCTGCGGTAAACATTTGTTTGTGCAAAACTAAAACTATTCGTTTGATTCTGATGCGGTTTTAATTTTTTTTTGTAATGAGTTTGTGGTTGATTAGTGAGGGTCTATAAATAGGTGTTTCGGTAAGAACTCACTAGGGGGCACTGCAGTGATATTGTTTATATTAGCTACTAAATATTAAATAAACTCGATAGAACTTTCTTCTAGGGGGCACTGCAGTGATATAGTTTATATTAGCTACTAAATATAAAAGAAACTCGATAGAACTTTCTTGATAACATTACAATGAGGCCTCACTTGTGCGCTGCATTGCGTCGCGTCGTCGATTTTCCATACTTTTGACAGTGGCATGTCACTGTTTTAAATATTTGGAAAAAGTCGAGGACAAATGGGGCCTCCCCCTCAGTGAACCAAGTATGTATGTGGGAAAGGGAGCAAAATACGATGGCTACTTTATGGCCTTGCTTCTGTGTCCTCGGTTTGCGACCGGCGGCGTATAGTTTGTTTCAATCGCTCTAATTCTTCCAACGCTATGCTGTTATTTGGGCTGTTAAAAAGATTTATTTGATCTAGTTCGGTAATTACTACGCCATCTTAAGATCGTACTCTACTAATCGCCACATAAGCTTGTCCTTTGGCGTATGTTTTTGGTCCAAAATATAAAAAAATAAAAATAAGAAAATATGGAGAGATGTCCCAACAACTTAGCCTAATACTTATTTTAATTAACCTAATAAATTGGCAACAAATATAATCATCACCAAAATATTTTTTTCCTACCCAAAATGTATAAATGAACACCAAAAGTTGCAAAAAATATCAGGGCAAAATACTGCGGTAGATAGCATAGGTGAAGGGTAAAGGTGGTGAGCGAAGCGAAGCGAATCCTTTATCTCTCTTAAAAGTTTGAAATAAAAAAAACTAAATTTCTTTTTTTTTTAAAACTCGCGACGGTTAAAATGTACTTGAAAAAGGTTAAAATAATTTTGAAACCCCCGACTCAAAGAATTTATGCTATGAACTTAATAAAAAAAACAAGAAAATCCGTCGGGGGCTGCTGCTACGTTTTTTTTCTAATTTTATGAGTAATAATTTAGAATTTGTGTAATTTCAAAATTAAATTTTCTTGCTCCTATTACATGAACTAGTTTGGCATGTTTATAGTAACTTGATTATTTGTTTATATTTAAAATAGAGATAGGTTCATAGCATAAATTCTTTAGTCGGGGGTTTCAAAATTATTTTATCCTTTTTCAAGTAAATTTTAACCGTCGCGGGTTTTTTCAAAATTTTCAATTTTGTTTTTTTTTAGTATTATGCAGATATTGGTAAGTAGTTTATTATTTTTATTAACATTTTTATTGTTGTGCATATAGTTCTACCTTTAGTTTCTTTTTTTCATCTCCACCTAGGTTTGCTGGAAGAACTATCTTGTTAGAGATAAGCTCGCCTTTGTACATGTTCTTTCCTTTATATTTGTTTGTTGTCACTGTTTTGTGCAATAAAGGATAAATAAAGTATAAAAAATAAAAATAAACTCCCATCCTCTGTCTGCGGATCTCATTGAAGCAGCCGAGAAAAGGCTATTCCTTAGGTCTCAGTTAGATAATTCCCAAACTAATTAACTCAGACTAGCCCCATTTCAACAAACTCACGATTGAAGAATATTGAATTTCATCGGTCTTCAGACAACCTTCTCCGCCTCGTCGGGAGGATTCCACGGGTTGAAGGCGTAGATACGGTACCTGACCCTATCATTTTAGACGGCAATCATCATATTGTTCAGCTTATGATTGCGCACCTTCACAAAATGGCTGCTCATGCAAATAATGAGACTGTGGTGAACCAACTCAGACGCAGATTCTTTATCGTCAACCTGAGACCATCCGTTAAGAAAGCTGCCAAGTCGTGTCTCTTCTGTCGAATAAGGAAGGCTCAACCGCTAACACCTTTGACCGGGGATCTTCCTGCAGTGAGACTCGCCCATCATCAATGTCGGCGCTTCTCAAATGTCTGCCTTGACTATTTCGGTCCCATCACCATCACTATCGGTAGAAGAACAGAGACGCGCTACGTTGCCTTGTTTACATGCCTTACGGTTCGAGCATTTGGAGATAGTAGCAAGTCTTACAACTGACTCAGCAATAATGGCTTTAAAACTATTCATAGCCAGGCGCGGTTGTCCATCTGTGATAATGTCAGACAATGGAACTGCCTTTGTAGGAGCCAACAATAAGCTCAATGAGATATACGAATTTGCGGCTAACCATAAAATTATCTGGAAGTTCATTCCTCCAGTGTCGCCATCAATGGGAGGAACCTGGGAAAGGGTCGTTAGATCCGTAAAAACCGCACTATCCGTTACTCTAAAGGAACGGTCACCACGTGAAGAGACCTTGCACACGCTCTTGTTGGAAGCTAAAGCATTATTGAACTCCCGACCTCTTACCCATGGTTGTTTATCTATCTAAGTAGGTATAATATTTATCTATATAAGTATGTGTATCGTTGTCTAGTACCCAAGATATAGGGAATCCTAGTTTGGGGCTAGATCAATGTGTGTAAATGGTGTCCAAGGTATTATTATTATTATTATTATATGCTTACTGTCTATTTTTTATTCCTTTTTTTATGTATATTTTTACTGTTTTTGATTGATGACTTTGTCATTCGGAATAAAATTTGATTACAGCAATCTGTTGTATTATTTATAAAAATAGAAAAGTAATGACACCACGGTGTTCAACACTAGGTACGTTGAACAATCGTTGAAATACGCCTTCCTGGTTCAATTGTTCACATCTTACTAACACGTTGTGACTTGTTAAGTAACTGTAGCAGTGGTGACGGTGGTGGTCGAACGCGGTAGAACGATAGGCGGATGCTTTTGAAGTAACTTGACGTGCAATACTTTTTAGGAATCGATATTACAAGGCTTTGATGCCATCACTGAAGTGCTTGTGTGACTTCATAGTAGGTATCAAACATTTTACACGCTCGGTCCCCACCCATTTCGCGCTACATGCTTCATCTAGCTAGATGGTAGGTCTGTGGTATTAGGTCTCCAGTGTTAGCGTCGCTGGCATCATTGGCTATGAATGCGATTAGCTTACCTCACCGGTCCAGATAAGATCGTGGATTTGTATTTATTTTTATTATACGTGAAAAAGAAAGCAAACATAAATACTATGCACGTTTTCTACTCACCTGAGGGGAACCGCTTGAAATTAAAGAAGTTATAATAAAAAAAAAAGCTTTTCATGCTGAACGGGTTTGAGGCCTTTGCCTATACGTAAGGATTAATAAAACCCGTGGCACACTGTTGCAAACAAGGCTTCCACAAGGGTCACCTTGGTGGGAGGCTTGTGGAGTCCGCGGTTGGTGTTTCCGTCCACTCAGGTTTACAACAAGGTGTGCTGTTGAATCTGTCGATATGGCACCGTACCTATCAAAATTTCAGAAAGTTGGTGTAGCACTGGCACTTTTGTGCTCAAGTGAGGGAAATTAAGAAAAAAAGAAAAGGAGAGTGATGATCCTTTGGCAGAAGGAAATAATTAAACTAATTTGATAAATCTACTTGATTTTGATGACCTCCGCATCTTCCCCAGGATGGAAAAGACTCGACATTCTATAAGTTATTAAAAATGGTGAGGCCATTCATAACGACATATCGCATCAACTTCTATCGGAAAATATTCCTGAAATTTTCTGGGCAATTTACGAGGTTTTAAAGGACACAATAAAAGTTTTAAAGGAATACAATTTAACGACCATGCGCACGTACAGACTGCCGCTGCGTAACTGACCACCATGGCACTATGTGTGGTGGAACAAGCGCCTACCCTGTGGAAAACTTCAGCATCCACATGCGGTTGGCAACGCACGCCCGTCCACAAAGGTTGTGGAAAGGTCAAACGAATTTTGGTTGCAAACAAGAGGTGAAACAGCGATTTTTAATTTGCGGCCAGAAATGTAAATAAAAAACTGTCATTTTCTAGAACAAAACCGTTGATTTTGACATTCATATTATACTTTTTATACTGGAAAATCAACTGTCATTTTTGTTTACATTTCGTCTCAAATTAAAAATCACATTATACACGGTTTTAACCCCGCTTGTGAAGCCTTGTTACAACAGTGTGGCCAGTGTTGCCAACCCCAATCTAGACTAAAACTGCAAACAAGCTTTCAAAAAGCTGTAGAAAACTGTAAATTTCTACTTACAGAACTATAAATCTACAGCTTTTCTTATTTTGTATTATTTATGTAATAGCAGTAATCAATAAAACGACATAATAAATCAATACTTGTAATGTACTTGACAACTTTAAATCTTAACAAATTTACAATATTTCTACTAAGACTTCCTCGTTTTAAATTTGCAAATTCTCCTCATTTTCAGTTTAATTTGTATTTTTTTTTTTTATTTTTTATTTTTTTTTTGATGTGATAAGTGAATGAATCGGAATAAAATTGATTGTGATCAACCTTTGAGCGTCGATCCACCTGCGTACCTTTGAATCTTGGTGTAAATCGACGTGCAAAGCGTAAAATACGGCCAACAGTATTGTGACGCCAACGATCAAACATTGCGAAAAACAAGTGCAAAACTTCACAAGTCAACATCCCGGTCAGTGTAAAGTGTTAAGTGAACATAATTGACGATGAAATACAGTTCATAGACATTTAAATAAGTTCTTGTAATAACATAACCTAAAACTCAAATAAAATATTCTTCGTCATCCGCGCTGGTAACGCCATCTACCAGTGAATAGTAACAGGTCCAGTAGCGCCATCTACAATCTATTGCGCAGTTGTTTTCAATGATCTACTCTGGGAAGACCAACTACTTAAGCTACTCGACACCAGAGGGCAGTGGAAGGCCCAAGTGAAAAATTACTCTTTAAAGTGCAACTTCGAATGTACCAGTCACAGAGAGTTCCAGATTGCTAGTTTGCTATAAAAATGAGTTTTTCCGAAAACGTTACATTACGAAAACCAAGGAATAACAAATCGGACACAGATATATTAACTGACGACGACGACAACTCCAAAGATGGGCTAGGACTAAACAGTACAAGCAATAGTATGCCTATATTGTCGGACTACGAGGATGATGACCAAATAAAGGAACTAAAACAGCAAATAGAACAACTAAAAACAGATTTAAAAGCAGCGCACCTAGAAATAGACAACCTGAACTTGGAAAATTCGAGCCTAAAATCGAGCTTAGAAAACTCACTAAAGAAAAATAATTTATGCAAAAGAATAACAGACAGCCTCAAAAATGATTGCGTCACACCTAAAAATAAACGAAAATCGAAGTCAACGCCACAAACAATACCTAGCCAGATACAAAAAACTTCAAAAAGCGCTGAAAACATCAGAAACGAAACAATACAGACGTGCGACATCAATACGGAGAGTGCGGCTATTCATAATTTCAACCCGAATACTATAACCGGAGATACGAACCCAAAGATCTGCTTAATTACAAGTAACAGACGTAACAAGATCCTCGAAATTTCCCAGGACGCACTAAAGAAGCAAGGTCGTATCTGTCACTTCCTAACCCCTGGCGTTGGAGTAATGGAATTGCTGCGAGGAATAGACAAAAAACTAAAAAACTATTCAAAAAATGACTACTGCATTATTATGATAGGTGAAGCAGACTTCCAGAGCACCAAAAACTACTTTGATCTTGTGCAGAATATTCGGAACACTCTACAAACGCAGCAACATACCAACATCATAATGTGTCTACCGGTCTACATGTGCTCAGACTTCACCACAATGTTCAATGGGCGAGTTGAAACGTTCAATAACTTACTTCATCTAAACAACCATACTCACAAATACGCGACATTGCTGGACTCCAATCAAAACCTAACTTATTACGACAATTACGAAAATAAAGTGTTTACCAAGAAGCACGGGACTACAACCAACAGCGGGATACGTACTATATTCACACAGGTCAACCGATTGATTCAAGACACAAGAGAAAACAACAACATTAACTATGAAGAGAACACAGAATCTCAAGAACCACGCCCAGATTCCCAAGAAATGTGCACAGGACCTCAAGATACTGTACCCTCCGGCAAACACAAGCATTATCAAAAAGAGCGCACAGAAAGAGAGCACCAGTTTTTTCTTCACTAAAAATCTCAATCTTCTCCATCAGAACATCGCTGGTCTCATTAATAAATCAGACATGTTGACTCTATACCTAGAGGAACTATACATAGAGAACGTTGTAGTGGACGTCATCTGCATCACGGAGCACAACATTATAGCAGGAGAGGAAGACTTGGCAGTGCTATTAAACTACCATATTGCGGCACACTACTCAAGAGATGATAGAAGGAAAGGGGGAGCCTGTATACTAATTAAAACTGGTCTTCAATATAAAGAACTAAAAGAAATCGCAAAACTCTCTATAAAGGGGATATTTGAATGCTGCGGCTTAGAATTAATTCATCAACAAATTATTATCGTATGTATTTACAGAATTCCGAAAAATAAAAATAAAACCTTGCATTTAAATACATTCTATGAGCAAATGGAAAAATTACTACAGAAGATATGTATAAAAACGGGTAAACGAGTAATTATTAGCGGAGACTTTAATATTGATACTATCAAACAAACAAAAACCTCTACCGACTTTAAAAACTTTCTGCTAGGATACAATCTAAGACTTCAATTTGCAGAACCAACAAGATTGTCATCTAAAACCTGTCTTGATAATTTTGCTCACAACATTAATCACGGAATAGGAAAAGTTATTGATTACGGGCTCTCAGACCATACAGCACAGCTTTTAAACTGTCCCGTGAAAAAAACATGTGCAATCAACTCTTGGAAAACCACCAAAAGAGATTATAGCCAAGAAAATTTAGACAAATTTAAATCATATCTTAATGCACTCTCTTTCTCTGACATATATACACTTGATGATCCCAATGAATCATATGACTGCTTTTTAGAAACATTCCTACTGATTTATAACCTATGTTTTCCAAATATTACGGTAACTGTGAAAATAAGAAAAAAACCCAAATGGATCTCGAAAGGAATAAAGAAATGTAGTATAACACAGAGACAATTACTATGGAAATCTAGACTAGACCCTACAATAAAGAACAAAAATGACCTAAAGTCCTATTCAAATCGACTTAAAAAAATTGTGAAGTTAACTCAAAAATCTCAAAATAATTATAATATTCAAAACTCATCGAATAAATCAAAAGAGTCATGGAAAATAATTAATGACACCAAAATCTCTCTCCCTAGTGAGCCTATAGAGAAAATAAAAATTGACGACAATGTCATAACCGATGCCCAACTTATTTCAGAAGCGTTCAATAACTTTTACATAGATCAAATACAACAAAACAACCAGTCACGTAATAAAACCTATCCCCACCCGATAAATCATCAGCAACAGTCAATGTACATGAATCCAACAGCAGCGGATGACATAGTCAAAACCATTAATGCTCTAAAAAATAAAAATAGTGTAGGATATGACGGCATCCATACTAAAGTAATTAAACATGTCCGGTATATCATTGCACCGCACATGAGCCACATTATAAATTTATGCATTCTCCACGGAGCATACCCGGAAAGTTTAAAAACAACAATAGTAAAACCTCTCTTTAAGAAATCAGATAGGGAATCTATGACAAACTACCGACCCATTGCACTCATCCCAGTGATATCTAAAATCTTCGAGAAAATCATATATAACGCACTATCCTCATACCTAGAATCTTTCAATATCTTGACTTTGGAACAAAAGGGATTCCGCAAAGGAAAAACCATTAATATGGCAATTTACGATTTCTTGAAGGACATCATGTCCTGCGTGGATAGAAGACAACCAGTAGTGGCCCTTTATATGGACATGACAAAGGCATTTGATTATGTTGACCACAGAATACTGCTCGAAAAACTATATGTATATGGTATACGAGGAAACATACTGCAACTAATAGAATCTTACTTGAGCAACAGACAACAACACACATAACTAACTAGAATAAATACAAAAACAAGATTAGAGAATACATATAAATCAAATGTAAGAAAAGTACTGTTTGGTGTCCCGCAAGGCAGTGTACTAGGGCCTCTTTTATTTATTATATATATCAATGACCTTCCAAAAGTGACATCTAATAAAATGACATTATTTGCGGACGATAGCACAATGATTTTAGAATGCAATGAACTAAACGATTATAATTTAAAAATAACTGACGCTTTAAAAGATATAATTAATTGGATGAATACTAATAATTTAATTGCAAATTTAGATAAGACCAAATTAATGAATTTCTGTCAAAGACAATCAAAATTAGAAAATCTTAGTGTTTATTGTGAAGGCACAACAATAGAAGTTGTCGAAAAAACCAAGTTCCTAGGATTAGTGGTAGATAACAATTTAAATTGGAAACATCACTCGAAACAAATATGTGATCGCTTAAGTAGCTCCGCCTTTTTGCTCTACAAACTTGTGAAAATCGTTAGCATCGAGACAGCATTAGCTGCCTATCACGGCTTTGTGTCGTCTACCCTGCGGTACGGTGTGATTTTCTGGGGCAACTGTTCTGAAAAGGAAACCATTTTTAAGGCACAAAAAAGATGCCTCAGAGCTGTGTTTAGCCTCAAAACTAAAGACAGCTGCGAACCATACTTCAGGAAACACAGAATACTCACCTTGCCCTGCCTATACATTTTTTAGGTGGCAGTTTTCGTAAAAACCAATCCTATTAATTTCACTGAGTCCACATCCACAACTAGTTTTTCCCACCGTCATCAACATCGGCACAGACTTTGCTTGCTAACTTCTAGGACAGCTTTATTACATAAAAGTATATTTTGCATGGCACCTAAGATATACAATAAAATTCCAAACGAAATAAAAGATTTAAATTTACAACCATTTAAGAGTAAATTATTCCATCTGCTCAGTAAAAAATGCTACTACAATATTAATTCCTTCCTAAATGACAAATCTCTATAATTTTGATATTTTGTAATTAAGTTTGACATTTTAAATTTGTGGTAAAAATAATAGACGTAATCTAATATAATAATATGTGTAAATGTTAATGTAGGTACTTTAGACAATAATATTCATACACCATTTTACTGGTAGGACATAGCGGTAATCTAATTTCTTTAAGACCTGTGTATTAATGTAACCTATGTTCATGAAATAAACAATTCTATTCTATTCTATTCTATTCTGTATTCTTGAAATCGTACATATTTTATTAAATCTCTTTAAATGCTTATTGGTACCATTAACTCGAAACAATTTTTAATTTCTGATTTTGTATGTAAAGTGCCTTTTATGGTGGTGGTAGACAGTTTATTCCTAAGTTTGGTTTTCATAAGTTTTATTTAAATTCATTTATTTATTTATCCACTAACGCCACATATATTAAGCAAACCGTGCCTTAGACGTTGCTAAAACCGAGTTGTACGGCGTAGTATTATATAGAAAAAACTGTAGATTTGGTGGTCTGAACTAAAAACTGTGACGATATAGACAAAACTGTAAATCTACAGTTAAAACTGTAGAGTTGGCTACACTGAGTGTGGCACGGGTGAAAAAAAACTACACGAATTATAATCTGTCTGACGTTTGTTTGTTAGTTTAGTTTATCATGTCTGTGGTTTAGTTGTCTGTGGTAACGGCGCGCGCGGTAGGGGCTTTTTATCTCTCTTTGTTTTCAAAAACCCAAATAATTAGCAAAATAATCACTCTCTGTAAATGAGTAAATCCAAAGTTACAGCAGAATGGAAGAAACGGGTGAAGTCGGAGTACATGCGCCTTCGCCAAGTCAAGGTAATTCTCATCACAAAAAATTACATCAAATCATATACATATGCTTTTTGCATAATTATTTCATGTTTTGTTGTTTGTAGCGCTTCAAACGCGCGGACGAGGTGAAGGTGGCGTGGGCGCGTAACCTGCGCATCATGTCGGCGGCGCTGGAGACTCAGGACTCGGAGGTGACGGAGCGCGGCGGCCGGCGACCTTACTGGCCGAAGCCCGGCGCGGCGCCTAACCACGAGAGCCTCATGAAGCGCGCTGAAGTCAGCTATACTGATGGTGAGTCTACTGGTTATTACATGGTTGTAAGCTTATTTATCAATAAACTTACTATTATTATTATTAGGTTGGTATTTAATCGCACATCAAAAATACTGACTGAAAAGGATCAACAAAAACACTTTTTATTTTTTAAATATTTTATGTGTACCCAAGTTTATGTTTTAATTTTTTTTTGTTTTTCTTGCATGTTCAACCTAACATGAAGGATAAAGGGGGCTTCGCTTTGCTTACCCCCTTTACCCTTCACCTAAGCTACAGAAGCATTTTGCCCTGATATTTGCTGTGCAAATCAGTATTTTTGATGTGCAGTTTAATATTTTCCTTATTATTTTACATAAAAATATAATGTATTTCTCAGTTATCTCTACTATACAAACAGGTTTGGTTCAATATTAATTATGTTGCTTTTCCCTTAATTGAAACTTGAAAAAAAAACGTATTTATGCTTTTTATTGATGCTGTTTGCTAAATATACATGTTACACTCCATATAATTTGGGACAATACTAGAGAGAAATAAAATAATAATAATAATAAATCTAGCCCATAATGGCCAAGAGAATTAAGAATGAATTATTTATGATTAAACTGCCCTCTCTATTCACCACAGGGTCAGGAGTAGTGACCACACAGCAAGTTCCCATCCGCATCACAAACTCGGTGAACCCAATCCCCACCATGTACACCTGGGCTCCGACACAGAAGAACTTCATTCATTTATGATTAAATTGCCCTCTCTATTCACCACAGGGTCAGGAGTAGTGACCACACAGCAAGTTCCCATCCGCATCACAAACTCTGTGAACCCAATCCCCACCATGTACACCTGGGCTCCGACACAGAAGAACTTCATGGTCGAGGATGAGACGGTGCTGCACAACATCCCTTACATGGGTGATGAGGTCCTCGACCAGGACGGTACATTCATCGAGGAACTCATAAAGAACTACGATGGAAAAGTGCATGGTACATAAGCTTCTTTCATATTACTTCTAAACAGAAGAAACGTAGATTAAACCATTGTTCAACTTGTTTTGAACAGTATGTGGTTTGTTCTACAAATATTTCATAAACACACACACATAGCGTCACGTTATTTCCTATATGGGGTGGCGGAGGCACAAATATATCTATTCTATTCTATTTTTGTGAATGGCAGTTGGTTGCCTATCAACAAATGCTGCCAGTGTCAGGTGTAAGGCTTGACATGAATGATTAGACAAGCCAAGGAATTAACAGACTACTCATTTTGCAAATGTAGCAAACTACACAATGGGCCATGCTAAAAAAATGTTCTACTTTTTATTTTACTTTGTGAAATTTTTAAGAAACTAATTTGAATAGTTCGGGTAATGAATGCCTTATTATTTTTCTTAAATAACACCGCCCATTACGTCACTTGCTCACAGTTTTGGAACGGTCATATTGGAACGGTCATACTTGATGCTAGTTGTTTCCAATTATAAAACTAAAAAACTATAATATCAATATTTGTAAGTTCCAACTGACCTGAGTTTTCGACTGACAGAAAACTGTTGATACATGACAGTTTTACAAAACAGCCTACTTAGCGGTGAAGGGAATTTTAACAAACTACACCATAGAGGCCAAATGCAGAATATTTTGTTTTTGATAATTATTTTTTGATAGTTATAATTATCATTGATATTTCAGTAATCCTGTATTATTTTTTGATGGGAATAACGGAATTCAGGAATACAATTATCTCGAAATGTTTTTCCCTGTTTGGTGCCTTTGTTTTTTTTTACATGGCCCATTTCATATGGTTAATCTATCATATGTACACATCTATTAGGCTGAAATTGTACTGGATTCCTTTTCACATCGCATCCCATCACCTATCCTCTTCATGCTTCACTCACCCTCATAAACCATTATGGATTTATGGTACAAGGGTATTTAATCTAGAACATTTTTGTTTATAAAACAAGTTTTGTACTACCTAACTGCCAATGATAAGTGAGTTGTCAATTGCTGTAGGCAGCGGAGTTCCAACTTGTTTTTTTATGTGAATTTTCTATTCAGGGTGGTGATGAATCTAACAATTAAAAAATCATTAAAATCGGTCCAGCTGTTCTTGAGTTATAAGTGGTATAATTAAGCCGAATTTGTTGTATATTGAGATTACCTAAGATACAAAATATTGTAGGTGCAATAACAATAACAATCAGCCTATTGATTGAGATTCATCTACCAATAACTTGAGAGTTCACTTTAGATAGAACTCTTAAAATAGTTTACTGAATTGCGAACTGTCAAATGCGTGTTGGACACAAGCACTCTTGTAAGGGGCGGCGCAAGCGACCCCTGGAATTTTACATGGCTCTCAAAGTCGAGTAACGAGCAAATAATAAGATATGTTAGGAAATAGTGTGTTCCTCATAAATCTTATTTTTTGTGAAGAACTCAACATTTCAGTTTTCAGATTTTTCCCTTTTTTGCCAAATTTCTTCTAGGTCAACAGGAAGTACCCTACAGGTTTTGATTGCCTTGCTTATATAAAGCAATTGTATCAAAATTGTGATAAATATGGCGGCGGTATCTTTTGATTGCATTAACTTAAGTTTGATTTTTTCACAACTTTAAGATCAGATCAAGTCTGGTAATCGATTTTAATTTCAACTTGCTATCTCTACTTGTTTGTTAGAAAAGGGTCTTGAAAGACCAACAGGCAGAAATTTACAGTTTTTGGATTTTTCTTTACTTGTGCTATAAGACCTTGCTTTGTGCCAAATTTCATCATTCTAGGTCAACGGGAAGTACCCTGTAGGTTTTGATTCCCTTATGGCGGCTTCTTTTGATTGCGTAGACCTATAAGTTTGTTTGATTTTCTCCCAACTTTAACTGACAGACCTGAGTAATCAATATTAAAGTCACCTTGATATCTTTACGCATTCCTGACAAAAGGGTCTTGACAGATGGACAGACAAACGAACAACGAAGTGATCCTATAAGGGGTTCCTTTTTCTTTTAAGGTACGGAACCCAAAAAAATTGAGACAAGAGAACCAACTGAGAACTGGACCGATTGCGATTTGGACAACTTGGCTATTGGCTGTGACTCGATTTGACAATTTGAGCCCGCTGGTTAATTTGCGATTGGGACACGAACTGTAGCAGGTGGCCTGAAAAAATACACGGTAGCTTGTAACCACCCCCCACAAACATAAGCCTCGTTTTATCACCATAATGATGGGGTGGGATGCCTCGTTTAGGCGCATCGTGTCTAATTCTCAAATGATCAGTGCGGCAGCGGGCTAAAATTGTCAAATCGCGTCACGTCAAATATGCAAGTTGTCCAAATCGCAATCGCTCCGCAATAATTCCGATTCTCAGTTGGTCCAATTCACAATCGGTCCAATTCTCAATAGGTCCAATTCACAGAAAATGTGATAGAAGTATTTATTACATATACTAAGGGCCTGTTTCACCACACGGTTTCACTTGACCACCATACTTACACGTTATGTATTATTGTAATATAATATTAAAGTCAATAAGTAAATATTTTTAATAATATTTATTTATTTATTTATTTGCATAAGCACACACCCACACACAAAACATTGCAGATACTTAACAAAAAATAACATAGGTACCACTTAACAAAAATAACATCGCAGAAAACAAAAATACTTATAAACATTCAGAAACAACTAGAAACTATAGTTAAAGTAATTACACCTTGAGACAGGTAGGACATAGGTACCAAAGTACCTATATCGCATTAGAACTGAGGGTGGTGTGGCATCTGCAAAAAGGTTCTGACTCAGCATGTGCCTAAGAAGTAGACTCCTCAGGCTCTGATCTTCCGTCAGTACCGGAACAAGGGAGACGGCGTGCTCAACTGAAAGCATTAACAGAAGGTACCTGACTTATTTGTTAGTGTATACTTTTAGTTTAAAAGGTATAAGTTTATACTATACAAATTGATAATATTAGTAGGATTAGTTAGTATTGGTTAATTGAATACGATATAGAATACTGTTATGTAGATAATAAAGAATATAGAATATAATAATAATAATAGAGTATAGCTGAATTTATTTTATAATTAGTTGATTACAATTTATTTATGTATTAATAATGCAGGCGGGACTAGGGGAGCATCTTTTGTGAGCCCAAAAGAGATTTTTTTAATGAATTCTTAAAGGCTACTTTACTTTTACTTTAATATGGTATTCGATACATCTCCTTTGGAAGCCCTAATAAAATAACGCCATCATTTAAACGGTCAGCTAAATAAAAAGGTTTTAGTCAGCTCCTAGTGGTCAGTAAAAACATCTTTACTGGTCAGCAAGCAACATGATATTGGGCAGAATTAAGATTAATCTCATAGGAAATTAAATATATTTACAGCAATAATAATTGATCGAGTGAGCCCAAAGCGCGTGCAAAGAATCTCCGTTTCAGCTTGGTCCAAAATGCTTTCGTGCATCCGGATTTCATGCCCCATGTTCGTAACCAGGTGCATTCTTAAGTTTGTATGTGGTATTGAAAGAAAATGCAGTCAGGTTTTTGTTTTTATAATAATTCCACTTGTTCATTCGATAAACTTCAAGGGGTCGGGGGTGTGAGGGGAAGTAAATAATGAAAAAAAACGCGAATTTCCTGTGTTGCTCGCGAGGTCTACACCTCACAGAGCCAGTAGTAATTAGAGAAGCAAATTGTGGTTTGGGTATCATAAAATTTTGGCAAGCTATGAAATGGAATTATATTTGAATTTATGTTATGTTCTATATTGCCTTGCTCTGGCTACTGCGGGGCTGCGTGCGGCGATGGAAGGTGTTTTCATAAGTCTGTATGTGGTATTGAAAAAAAATACAGTCGGGTTGTTCGTTTTTGGCAACAAATATATTGCTTAACGATATAAGTTTTGAGTACCAAATAAATTATATGTTCACAAAATTTAGCGCTAGTAAAGAAAAGTTAGATTTCTAGGTCACAATTTTATAACCACTCAACTGTTGAGCAGTTCAGCAGCAAACGCCTCGTTAATAGAATATAATAGAAATATTTATTGGCCTCGAAGTAAAATAATTTACAGGCAAGTCATTTACATTTTACACTTACATACTACTTAAATATTTGAAATTCCTATTCTAACTTAAATATTTCAAATTTTACATTACTTAAATATTTGACATTTAAATTACTGCATTTAACTTTTTACAGTGAAATGATAGTTATTTTATTTATAATTTTTCCAAGAACAAAGATTCTACAAGTTCCATTGACATATATTCTTTGACAGTATAAAATGGATTATTTTCAAAAAATATTTTTAGTTTTTGTTTGAACAAGTTAACAAAAACTAAAAATATTTTTTAATCCGCGTAAATAACCGATTTTTGGAATCCGGACATTTGAGTCAATTATACAACCTGGAGCTGAGCTGTGAGGCGACCCCATATGGTTTAGTATAAAATAAGGTTGTAAATTTTTGTTGTTCACCAATTTAGTAACTTTGATGAACATTTAACTTGGATGAAATGTATTTTTTTGCATGTAACTTTTTACCCAATTTGGTAAATGGCCCTTTCGCTTGCCTGCTGGCCGGAAAAGAAAAAATAATGACTTAACAATTAAGGCAAATTTTATGTTGTTGCTCCAATAGAATCTTCAGTACTCTAGATGACTTCTGTCAAAAAAGTTCCCTTTTAGGTTCTCTGTGACTCAGCAGGCTAAATATAACTTTCTAAGATTTCCGTACCTTAAAAAGGAAAAATGAATGAACCATTATAGGATCACTCGTGTGTCTGTCCTAGGTGTGTAAAATTAATATTTAACGACCGAATTCTGAACCAATTATGTTGTTATTTAATAAACTTATGTATTGTTGTAACCCAAACACAACGTGTTACGGAAGCAAATGCATTTTAAATTTGGGCAGTTTTGTGGGGTAAATCAGAAATTAAAAAAATAAGTGTTTTAACTATCTCGTGTGACATGTCTAATGAAAAGGCTAGTTTCGAGGATGTCGTTTTCTTTTTAAACCTAAATGCTTTGTCAAAATAATTATTCAACAAAATATGCAAACAATTACCCCTTATCTCTCTCACTTTATAATAATAAATTCTCATTCATCTATTTATTTGACCCATTACATAATTTATTTAAAAGTAAAGTTCTGTCTATCATGGGTGTTGGGTGCATCGTTTTCCAAATTAAAATGGCGGATAGAAGGGGTAATTTGCTATCTCCTAGGTCCACAAAAAAAATCTGGCCCAACAGATTTTTTTATTTTAATATTTTTATCTTTTTTGATAAATCCTCCAGAATTACTCATTTAAACTTGAATAAATGAAAAAGTTACATATAAAACTTGCAATTATTTACTGTTATTGGTTGTGTAATGTTGTACGGTTCTTTTGTACTAAAAATACTGGAAATTAACATCTAGTTTTTATTTTATTTACTCACAAATGTTTTTTCACGAAGTGAAATTCTGTAACGAATCATCTTTAACTTGCAATAAAGGGTCGATGAACTACTGGTACTCTAAACACTGCTGTGCCCCTCAGGCGACAAGGAGGGTGGGTTCATCGACGACCAGCTGTTTGTGGAGCTGGTGCACGCGCTGCTGACGTACCAGACAAAGGATGAGGTAGCCGAGGAGCGCAGGGAGCGCGAGCTGCGACGCTCCAGGGACGACAAGGAGAAGGACAAGGAAGTGAGTTGGTTCAACAGCTGTTGTGGAGCTGGTGCACGCGCCGATGACGTACCAGACCAGACCAAGGACGAGGTAGCCGAGGAACGCAGGGAGCGCGAGCTGCGACGCTCCAGGGACGACAAGGACAAGGAAGTGAGTTGCTTTAATAAAGAGGAACTTCTTAACCCTTTACTGCAAACTAACCCATATATAGTTTCTTAGGTTTTGAACTTTATTAACAAAGCAATAAGGTTTAAAATCGAGATCCATTTCGGGTCAGGCCATGCATTAAGGGGTTTCGTTAAAAATACGTCAATGGTCTGTCACGCAGTAGACCAAGGAAGAGGTAGCCGAAGAGCGCAGGGAGCACGAGCTGCGACGCTCCGGGGACGACAAGGACAAGGAAGTGAGTTGCTTTAATAAAGAGGAACGTCTTAAGTTTGAAAATACGTCCATGGTCTATCCATTGTAGCAATGTAGTATCGAATATCTGGCTAAACGTAAGCACAACTGAGCCGCTACAGTAGTGCTCTCGTTTAACTTGTTACTCCATTTTGCATGACAGGGGGCCAGGTTAAAAGCTTGCTTTTGCTTGCATTGCTTAAAATAAATCATAGTTAGTTTTGAAAATGTTCTAGGTGTGTGTGGATTGTTATTAGAGACTGGGATATAAAAATACATTTTATTTCGCATTCCAGAAAGACACCAACAAGGAGGCTAAAGATAGAACTGACAGAAAGGATAGTAAGGATAAAGACAGGACTGACCAAAAGGACAGCAAAGACAAAGAAGCAAAGGATAGGTCTGACAGAAAAGACAGCAAAGACAAAGATGCTAAAGAAAGACTGGATAGAAAAGACAGCAGGGATAAGGAACCAAAAGAGAGAAGTGACCGCAAGGATAGTAAAGACGCTAAGGACAGAAGCGAGAGATTAGACAGCAAAGAGTTTTCTTCAAAGGATGGAGAGAAGAAAGGACAAGATAAGCAGTTTCCTATATTCATCATCTTTCAAGCGATCAGCTTACATTTCCCGGATAAAGGGACTGCTCAGGAGTTGAGGGAAAAGTGAGTATTGCAGGTTCTATCATAAATTGACAATGCAAAAGGTTAATGTATTGCTGCCGTGATTGCTTTAAAATTGAGTTACAACGATCTCTTCACTCGGGTAAACTATATAAGTATTGTGTGTGTGCACCACGTGTATTAGGAAGAACACCGCAATAAGTTGTTTAGGCCAACAGAAGGTATCTAGGCAAAAATAACTACAAATTAAATATTCAATTAATTGAAAACAAAAGTCCATACGCAAAATGTCCCAAATAATGCATAAGTCTACTAAGTAACCCTATACGAGAAAGAGAGGTCACAGCTCGCTCTGGGCCAAAGATAATTGGCCTGCACATGCATAAATCAGGTGTCCACCTCCAAATCAAAAGCCTTTATTTCGAGCTACACACAGATACATCGAGTTGACCTCCCGCTCGGACCCCAACGCCTTGCCCCCCGAGTGCACGCCGAACATCGACGGGCCGCTAGCGGAGTCTGTACCCCGGGAGCAGACCATGCACTCCTTCCACACGCTCTTCTGTCGGCGCTGCTTCAAGTACGACTGCTTCCTGCATCGTGAGTCTGCCTTCTATATCCCTAGATCTTACCTTCTGCCTTCTACTTCTATATCCCTAGTTCTTGACTTCTGCCTTCTACTTCTATAACACTTGCACTTAAATTCTGCCTTCTACTTCTATATCCCTAGCGCTTGACTTCGGGCTTCTAATTCTTTATCCCTAGTACTTAACTTCTGCCTTTTGCTTCTATATCCCTAGCACTTAACTTCTGGCTTCTACTTGTATATTCCTAGCACTTAACGTCTGTCCTCTGCTTTTATATACCTAGCACTGAACTTATGCCTTCTACTTCTATAACCTATAAGTTTGTAATTGGCCAAAGATAAGTTTACCTTTTTGTCTTATTTGTATCGTATGTGCTGTAAACTCTGTAATCAGTAAATAAATAAATAAACCTTAGCACTTAACTTCTGGCTTCTACATCTATACCCTAGCACTAAACTTCTGCCTTCTACTTCTTTATCCCTAGCATTTAACTACTGTCTTCTACTTCTTTATCCCTAGCACTTAGCTTCTGCCTTCTATTTTTATATCCCTAGCACTTAGCTTCTGCCTTCTACTTCTATATCCCTAGCACTTAACTTCTGCCTTCTACTTCTAAATTCCTAGCGCTTGACTGAGTACGGTCCTGCGGTGATGGATGTCTGCATGTCGCGGGTTCGGCGTAGCATGTAATGTCTTCCCTCCTGCAATGCCCCACTACCGCTGGTACCTAACATTTGCTGTCGAGGCCGTGCATCCCAAGCTAGAGGTATCGAGTTTGAATCCTGGCTGGGGAGGATGAAAAAACCCTAGATCTTGGATGTTTTCATGTTTGTGACGCCGCTAGTGTGGTTTCTTAAGCAATATAAATGCTCATATGTAAATGTTATGTTACTCATGATAGTTACATCTGGCGAATCCTGTGGGGTAGCGGTCGAATGCTAGGATACCTTGCGTCGTGGGAAACAGTCAACAACCATTCACAATCAATCATCCAAGACCAGGAAATGTTTATTTTATCTTCCTCCCCAACCTTGATTCGAATATGGATGAAGGGTTTCTTGGGATCAGAAGCAATGTATTTAACTCTCTCCCCCGTGTAGGTGTATGATGCGAACTTAGATTAAGCTCAGGATTGATTAAAAGTTAGATATCTCCGTAGAATAATATGAAATAGTTTACTTATTACGTTTGAGAGTTTGAGTAATATACCCTACTTAATTATGTGTGTAGTAACATAAATGTATTTTTAGGTATTTACTGATATGTAATGGTTTTATTAGAACTTTTCTGTTTTTGGCGTACAGGAAGCCACACGGCAGGTAAGGCCGTAATTATTAGATAAATATCATTTATCACATGCCTACCTAATTTATTTCATTTCAAAAATCATTTTACTATTAATCATGTCATTTGGTACTCTTTTATTTGCTGATTTTATAATTATTAACCATGGTTATTGTAGTTGCATATTATATTATGTTTACAAACCATTTAATATAAAAAAAGCTATCAGAATTCTTCGTATTCAGGGAAAACGATAATCGCGCTGGCAGGGTATCATCCCTGATTCATTACTTCTTTCATCTACTTTAATGACTAGTATCAATAAAGAAGGGAGTCAACAACTAAAATGTCCAAACTTGACTTAATAATATAAGTATCGCCCAATATTTCAGTCATGAGATAATTTGTCTCATGTATTCGGTATTGTTGCATTTTAAAAACCAATTTCGTGAGATAAATCAAAGTAACCTTCTAAGAATAAAACCATGCTGACTCCTTCGCTATTGATACCATTGGGCCTATAGCATAAAACTTTACAGGCGTGCAAGCCTACAAATTTGATAAGCCGTCCACTAAGTGACCAATCTACAATCATTATAAATTAATTTGAATGGATGCGATTCTTCGCTTTGTTGACAGCTTAACAATTTCGTAGAATTGTACTCCTCTAATGTTATGTGTTAAAGTCTCAATAATACCAGTTTAATTCGGAGTTCGTTATAAAATAGCTTCACCAAAACAGGTCTTCAAGCTTGCCACCCCGAACCGAACCTGACGAAGCGCAAGGGACCGGAGCTGAAAGCGTTCTCCGAGCCGTGCGGCGCACACTGCTATATGTTGCTGGTGAGTAAAACTAAAACTAACCTGCAAGATTGGCATTATGTGATACAGCAACGTTAGGTACAGCCCGCCTCAGGTTTCCTGGCCTCTGAATGCTGCCTGAAGTGTGTAGCGGTGCATGGGTACAAGAAAGAGATACAAGAGGAAATTTGGATACTACCCTCACCTTTATCCATCCGATTTTTTATTGGGTAATTGGATTTAACTCACTACAGTCTTCACAAAATAAAAGGCCCAGTGGCCCAAACTAAATTCAACCTTATTACGTCAGTGACACGGACGCTGTCACCGGGCCTTTTATTTTGTGAAGACTAGACTTGAGACGTAACACTGAACAGCTTATGACAATGTGTCGACTGTTGCGAGGCGACAGTGACCGCGCTGACAACTACCGGCACCAGCTGCCAGCGGGCGGCACGCACCGCATGGTGGCGCGCCGGCATTCTCCGCTAGTGCGGGCGCGAGACAGCACCCGGCACGGTACACTATTATGACGTTCATGATGATATCCGCCCCCACAGGAGGGCATCCGCGAGAAGCTCGCTCGCGAGAAGGCGGCGGGAGACGACGACTGCAACAAGGGCAAGCTCAACGCAGACTCGCCAAACGACGCCTCTTCAGAGGACAGCAACGACAGCAACCGCTTCCAAAAGGGTGGGTGCTCTATGCTGATGACTAATCTGCCTCTTCATTAAATCCCGACGAAAATATAGGGGTGTTCTGTCTGTCTGGCTGTCCGTGGCACCCTAGCTCTCAAACGTGTGGACAGATTGTAATACTTTTTTTCTAAATTGGTAGAAGATTTCACAGCACTGTTTCTTTGATGTTTTATTAAAATCGGTTCAGAGGTTCGGAAGTTATCACCTTAACAAAGTGACAAGTGAAAGATTATTATGTCAGGAGTGTTTTGTATTATCTACTGTTGTAGCATCCGTGGTGTTGTTGTTGCACGCTCACCCGTCACGGCGGAGGTGCGGGTTCAAATTACGGTCAAAAAACGTAAAATTTCTATGACTGTAGATCTTTACAAATATGCTTTGTACAGGCCCCGTCAGGTTTCTTGGCGCAGGAGTTTGCTGTCACCTCTCTCTCTCTCTCACTCCACCTTACCCTATGCGAGAGAGAGGGAGAAAGAGAACATGGCGGGGCATGTACTCATTTTTTTCCTCTTCTCTACGATGGGCCACTATGCGAGAAAAGGGGCGAAGAACTCCCACAGGTGGATTTATTGAGACGCGGATTCGATTAACGCCGACCATGTGCCAATGAGACTAGTAATTTAGCCTAATTACATTATATTAAAGACGTCGTAACGGTCAATGTCAAAGTCAAAGTACTTTATTACTGTAGATATTTACATATACTTAGCAAACGTCATTTTTTGCCTCTTCTCTGTATTGGACCACTGTGGGAGAAGAAGGGCGTAGAAACTCCCACAGATTGATTTTTAGATCTCTTTTAAAAATAGGTTGTGCTTAACCAATACAAATATGAAAAAAATAATTGTTATGATTAATAAGCAGGAATAAATAATTACTGCTGGTGCTGGAAAACATCACAAACCTGCATATAAAATTACACAAAACAGACTTACAGATAGCTTATATATAAAAAAAAAAAAACATGCACAACGGCGAGCTTATCTCCAACAAGAGATTTCTTCCAGCAAACCATGATGGTTAGGAAAGTTCGTATGGGTAAAGGCCTGACGCTATGTGGTGTTTGATTGATTGCAGGCAGCAATAGCAACTCCAGCAATAGCAACTGGAGCATCAACGGCGGACACCTCAAGCACGACGCCGGCGCAGCCAGCGAGCCCGCGTACAGAGCGCTAGGTGACGATATGCTGAGATATTATCCGTGTCACTACAAAAAATATTCAACTGCGTTTAACCTCAAAACAAACGTCAAGTCCCTTACGTTTTTGTTTTTAAACCCGTGTTGAACAGTAGTTTATTCTTTGTGGTATGGCGCTATTAATAAGAAGGTTGTACAGTATGATTTAGAATCAAACGAACTTACCTTGTGAAGTTCGAGTTCTAATTATACGAGTATCTCGAACGAAGATGATTACTTAGTTTACATGCAGCAGTACGTAGTATGGTGCCGTCCTTGTCACACTTTTAAAGGTAATAAAGCTAAAAAATCAGGTTGTATGTGTCATCTCCTTCGCTCCTGTATCCCCCGTAGTACACTCACGCGGTCGGCTTTTCATTTTTTAGAGTTTTTTTTTTTTTTTTGTGAATTTGGGGACAGATGTGAATATATTGGGTCGGGTGGGAGTGTAATCATTTTCGTTCGAGATACTCGAATAATTAGAACTCGAACTTCACAAGGTAAGTTCGTTTGATTCTAAATTATACTTCGCATCTCTCTCGAAGATGATTACTTAGTTTACATGCAGATGTTTAGAGCACAAACAAAAAATAAAAAGGGAGATCTAGTCCAAAATAATGATTAATTATTTTGAAATACAAAATATAACAAAAAACAGGAATATTTTAACGTTTTCTAATTAATTAATTAAATAACAAATTAACAATATTATCCTCATTTGTATGACACATTTCTCTATTATAATATTTTAGAAACACATTAGAGGAATCAGTCCAGCCAGCGGCTCTACGAATGACATCTAAACTAGCGCCAGCACGGCGTGCCGCGGACGTGGACGCGTGTCGCGTGCTGTGTGCACTGAACACACGCCGTGTGCTCTCGGCTCGTGTCCACGCCGCTCTTTGCCAATGTATTTTGGCCCAATGAGCCAGGGTTTGTGAGCCTACATTATGATGAGGTCTTTTGAAACTTATAAATAGTCTTTCCGATCTACTGCTACGCAAATCACGTGTTCTTTCTAAATAAGTTTGCAAAGCTAAAGCAGGACATATCTTTAAGTTTTCTCTAACATACGGCAGCTTAATAAGCGGTCCGTATGAGCCAGGTCGGCTTGTCTTAATTAAATCATCAATTTTAATTGTGATCTCACTATCCTGAACCAATATATTGCTGATTTTAATAACACTCAACGTCTGCATTCTTTGAGCAGACGCAAGAGCAATCAAAGTTACTATTTTATATGACAGATCCTGCAAAGATACATCACTGTAAGGGTGAAATTGAGATAGATAATTAAATACTTGATTTGTATCCCAAGTTGATTTATACTTAGCGGCCGGTGGGTTCAGCCTGTAAGCTCCTTTAATGAGGCGATTCACACAATCATCTGAAGTAATTGAAGTGCCTATTATTAAGGACAGAGCTGATCTAGTGGTGTTTAGTGTACTGTAACTCGCTCCAGCTTCGAATCTATCAGTCAAAAAAGAAATCACTTGTGAAACATTAACATTGCAGTAATCATACCCTTTGCGCTGGCAATATTCCCACCAATATTTTAACGACGAGCTGTACTGATTTAGTGTATTTGTAGCGAGCGAAGCCATAAGTAAATGTACGGAATCGGCCGGCGCCGGCGCCCGGCACGCCGCGCCGCGCTTCAACAACGCTTGCCGGACAACTTCGCTGCCACCAGGGGAAGTTGCGCATGCGCATGGAGCGGGTGTACTTCTCTGAAAGGGGAGTGCAATAACGAGGCGTTAGGGGTGAATACTATTTCATTAGATATCATCATTTTACGGTATAACGGATACCAAGATTGTGATGGCCAATTCGGAACAAATGAAACCCCTTCCGCTCTGTCGAGTTTTTTGAAGAATTTTAGTGATTAAACAGAATGGAGGGAAAGCATAAAACTGTAAATGATTCCAATTAAATGTAAATGCATCTATTATTTCGGATCCGGGATCAAGCTTCCACGAGGCATACCGCTCACACTTGTGATTCTGTATGCTAGCGAAGAGGTCAAAGTTAGGTTCACCGAAAGTCCCGATGATTTGTAAATACGCGTAATTTGCAAGCTCCCATTCTGTATCTATATTCATTAGGCGAGACTCGATCTGCGATCACGTTGTCTGCTGACCTTACGTAAGATGCAAATTCATAAATCTCTCTACTCTCACACCATTGCCATAATTCACGTGAGAGTTTGTTAAGATGTTCATATTGCACTCCGCCCATTATATTTACGTATGATATCGCCGTGGTGTTATCAATACGCAGCAATATGTTACAATGTTTGAGATGGGAAGCAAACATTTTGAGACCATAAAAAGCAGCTTGTAGCTCGAGAAAGTTAATATGGTTCGTGAGGCCAGTAGAACTCCAATTGCCATTGGCAGTGTTGCCATCACATTCTACACCCCAACCCGAACGTGAAGCGTCAGTGTATATTTCCAAATTATAATTTTCATTTTGTATGTTAGAATAGGAAGAATCTATTTTATCTACCCACCATTTCAAATCTGTGGTAAGATGACTCCCTAAACTCATTCGTTTGTTATAATTATTTGAATAATTTAAGGCCAAAAATTTTTCTCTTTCGAGTAATTACGTATAAATCCAACCGTAACGCACAGCTGGGCATGCTGATGTCAATAACCCTAGGAACTCTGCAAGCTGCCTAATAGTACATTTGTTGATATTAGCAAAATGTTGGGCTTTTTCTTTGATTCGTAACTTCTTTTCCACAGGTAAAGAAAGCGACATATCAGAAGAATTAAATTCAAAACCGAGAAATTTACGTAACTGACTGGGCATCATTTGACTTTTATCTAAATTAATAACAAAACCTAGATATTCTAATAATTCTTTAGTGGCTTCTACATTTTTTAAACATTCTTCGTATGTTGAACCGATACAAAGAAAATCATCCAAATAATTGACTGAAAGAAAACCCAAAGATCTAAGACGATATAATACTGGTTTCATTAATTTAGTGAAAATGTATGGTGCTGTGCAGAGTCCAAAGGGGAGGACATTAAATTCATACAACTGGTCTTCCCACAAAAAACGTAATTTTTTCCTATCATCTGGATGGATTGCTAGCAAAAAATAGGCGTCCTTTAAGTCTATAGTTGTCATAAAACAGTTAGGATGTACCAATTTCAACGCAGTACGGTAGTCCTCCATTTTAAAATGCTCGACTGAAACATACTTATTTAAAGCTTTGAGGTTTAAAATAAAACGATGTTTGTCATTATGTTTGGGTATCACCTTCACAACTATCGCATCGTGAAACAAAGTTTGAGTGTAGGAGTTCAGTTATACAGCCTTTGATAATATTAAATTCTAAGGCATTGCAACATTTATTTTGTGGCAAACATAGCTGAACTGGTTCCTCTAGAAAAGGTATTTTATAACCACTAACCCAGGACATAGGACAGTATTATAGGGTCATCGGTGATTTGTGACCAGTTATCATGATAATGTTGTAGGCGACCAGCTATAGAGAAATGTACCTCAGTAGTTAATATTTCGTGTAACGGCGGCGCGGCGGCGGCGGCGACGGCGGCGTTCTCCTGTCGCTGGTCGGGTAGCGGTCCCGGTGTTGCCACCTGGCGCTGCAGGCGCTGGCGGCCGTCGCTGGACGGGGTTCGCTCGTGGCTCGGCGGCGATGGCAGACCGCGGCGCCCCCCTCACGTTTAAAGCACCTCGTCGAGCTGCCGGTTGCTGGTAATTCGGCATTGGTTTGAACTTCCCGCGATTATCGATTGCAGGAGGTGGTTGCGTCCGCAATTCCATGCCCGATTTTGAAATGGCTTTGGAAGATCTTAAATGTTCTGCCAAGTCAGATCCAAACAAATATTCATCAATTTTTGTATTTTTTATTGTATCTTTCGTTTCTTTATTGAGGGTATTTATGATAGCATATCGGCGAGATATCGATTCCTTATGATGGTAATCGCACAGAAGTCTACCAGCATCACTCATACGTTTTATAATATCTTGATTTACGCCGGAAGACAAAGCTAAGTCTATAGCTTTTCCCAACGCAGCGATGCCACTTCCAAGCTGGTTCTGCTTGCCTTCGCTATAAAAATCTTTTTTATTATTGATTTCTGTTAAAGCGGCCTTAACCTCTGGGTTAAGTTTTGGGGCTTTCATGTTTGGGCAATTCTCCGGCGGCAGGTACGTTTTCATGAGTTCTGTTCTGACTTCTTTGGTGGCACCGTTTAATAAAATATTTTTCCAAATATTCGCTAAGTTTTTGTGCACATTATCATCAAACGATTTTTCTTCAGACAGGTTACCCAGTACTTCTAGTAAATGTGGATCTATCTGAGGGTCCTCTTCAGTCTTATTCTCACCATCAACGGGAGGTAGCTCGAGTTCAATCAGCGGCGTTTCGTCTGGAATAGGGTATTTACGCATAAGCGTCACTCGACAAATAGCTCAGTTTTAACCATATAGGCTAAAATGATGTAGGTAAGAATATATTATTAAGGCCGCGTTATACAATTTAATAGCTACACACATCCAGATATCCATATAGGATAGGATTAAGGTCTCATACACGATTTACGTGGAGCAGTACACATAATTTTATCCATTTAGAATAAATTTAATAACATTTTACCCGTATAGGGTAGATAATATTTCCAGCCACGTACCATAAGTGCACTCAACACGATATACGTGAGGAATGCTCGCGTTCTATTCTTAGAAACGTTCACTATTTTAGCACAACCAAGCCCTATAATAGACCTTTGTTTTACATACCTGGGTTATCAAACGCTTCGTTGTAATACGAGCATGGCGGCGGTGATGGTGATTTATCCACCTCAACGCGTTGATCTTCTTTGTCGTCGGACGAGGACGACGTGGAGTATCGTCGATCCCAATTTCTCACTTCCTTCTCCAATTTTCGATTTTTTTTCAAAATCTCACTGTACTCGTCGTGATTTTTTGACCTTTTCCTTCGGCCCATGGTTACAAAAAAAAATGGAAGATATTCGGCGTACGACTACGTGTAACTCTGACGACACAAAGATACGTAATGAAAAGCCGACCGCGTGAGTGTACTACGGGGGATACAGGAGCGAAGGAGATGACACATACAACCTGATTTTTTAGCTTTATTATCTTTAAAAGTGTGACAACGCCGGCACCATACTACGTACTGCTGCATGTAAACTAAGTAATCATCTTCGAGAGAGATGCGAAGTATAATTACATTAACTTTTTTCCCTCGACACTTCTCGGTTTTAGTCGCTGAAAGTGATCAAGGTGTCCTGGAAGCTTGAAATTTGACACATAGGGGAAACATCTGAAAACAGTTAATATACGATTTATAAAAACCGACAAGTGTCTAGCGGTAAAATTTCAAATAATAGTACTTTACTGTCTTATTTTATTAGCTTACTGTCTACCTTCCGAACAATATGTCGCAGACCCGAATGGCCGAGTCGGCAGTGACCCTGCCTACGAAGCCAAGGGTCCCGGGTTCGAGTCCCGGTGGGGGAAAATATTTGTTTGATGAGAACGGATGTTTGTACCCTAGTCATTGTTGTTTATCTATCTTAGTATAATATTTATCTATATAAGTATGTGTATCGTTGTCTAGTACCCAAGATACAGGGAATCCTAGTTTGGGGCTAGATCAATGTGTGTAAATAGTGTCCAAGGTATTATTATTATTATTAAGTGTTTAGATTTTTTAGAAAATACACTATTCTACTGACTACTTAACTACAGGCCCTTTGTTGTTCAAAAGGTGGTTTTAAGATATTTTCACATAAAAATGACACCCTTGCATCTCCATAATCATAATAAACACCTCTACCAAGAAGCGAAATTTTGTATGTATGTATGTGATTGTGTGTCCGTCTGCTGCAGGCCTGATCATCGACGAGACGGACTCGGAGTTCACGGGCTCGGACCAGTCGCTGTTCCGCGCTCTACACAAGGTGTTCACCTCCAACTACTGCGCCATAGCCCAGCTGATGCTCTCCAAGACTTGCCAGCAGGTGAGTACACCGTATGTGAATGTATGTGTGTGCGGCATATACTCGGAGCAGACCAACTCGGACCAGTCGCTGTTCCGCGGATGTAGTCCTGCCTCAGATACATCAAGTAGGCCTGACATGGCCTCGAAGATTCACTAGTTTTAGAGATGTTGAAAATTAGTTCGTGTTTGTTCAATTTCGCATGTTCATATATACTATCGAACAGTACACACGTCGTTTGCAATTTCAAAATCCTTGCCAAGCTATACTGTGATTAATTACCACTAACAATACGATAAGTAAACATAACAATTGTGACAACATGTTATTAACGATTGGACAAAGATTAATTAAAGAAGTTAGATAATAGTAGTTTATGTGACTGATACATAATGGAGGGCATTAAAACTCGATTTCATAATAATATCACTCGAGAGTTTTAATGTCTAATTATGTACATACATACACTAGTTTATCTACACACATATCATAAGCTCTCTTTGATGTGTTCAGGAACCGCATGTTGGACCGGCATGGTGGCATTGATAATTGCTCTGCACTTGTTTAGCTTGTTCAGTAGTACCAACTTCACAGACAAACTAGGGGCGGTACGCAGGCGGGTATCGGCGTTCGAAATTTAAATGTAATAATTTGACGAAAATTTGTACATTATGGTCATAACATAATGTATCAATTTTCAGATAAGATATGAGTTTTTGCCAAGTAGTATAACATTATGCTGGTCGTAACGTTTGGTTTTTGGACGCAGTAAAGAGGGTTTATGATACGTGTGTAGATAAATTCATTTATTCATTGTAACATGGAACAGACACGAACACATTATTATAACTCAGAATAAAAAAGAAATCAACAAAGACAACAACGGTTATATAAAACAATCAATAAATAATAACTTTACCCAAGCAAACATTGGGGTACGGTAAGAAGCGACAATGAAATAGCCCTGACTCAGCAATGTCACAGACGGATCTGTGACGCTGACATTCTGCCAGAGCCAAAGCATTCATCCATAAAGAGTCCTAAGACACAAATCAATGTCCATCCAGATCTAAAGTACATCACAACAGATCCCGGGTACCACTCACACTCACACATAGTGTCTCGCCTTTCCCATGCTGGGTGGCACAGGCACAGCCTCGCCCATTTGTACCCAATAATTAAATACATTTCTCTCTCCAGGTCTACCGATACTGGATCAACACCGGCCAAGAAGAATGCCGCGTGGAGGCCGAGCTGACGCCGCCGCGCAAGAAGAAGAAGAAGCACCGGCTGTGGTCCGTGCACTGCAGGAAGATACAGCTCAAGAAGGACTCTGCCTCGCATCATGTGTGAGTCGGACTTTAAACCCTTTCCAGAAAGACCGGTCCACTTTCCCTGTGGGTTCTCTTGCCCAAGTTGCCCACTCTCCCCAATCGGTATACTTGTCCAAGTTTTCCACTTTCCCCAATCGGTCCACTTGGTCCAAGTTGTCAACTCTCCCCATCGGTCCACTAATCCAAATTGTCCACTTTCCCCTTCGGTCCACTAATCCAAATTGTCCACTTTCCCCATCGGGCCACTAATCCAAATTGTCCACTTTCCCCATCGATCCACTTGTCTACTTTCCCCATCAGTCCACTATCCCAACTTTTTAACAAATAAAAGATTCCAAACAGATGGTTTGATTTTGCTTTTACATTATATTGGTATGGTAACCATTGGATTGTATTTGACCTTCTGTGGAGTAGTATTCAAATTTTGGTTGATAGCTGAGATTTCTTAAGACTCCAAGGTGACCATGGCTGTTCCACTGTTCATTTGAATAAATTTCTGTTTCTGTAAATGAAAATTTCGCCTTTCCGTTCAGGTTCAACTTCACCCCGTGCGATCATCCAGACAAGCCGTGCGATAACCTCTGTCCCTGCATACAGACACAGAACTTCTGCGAAAAGTTCTGTCAGTGCAGCAGCGACTGTAAGTCTGCACTACACATAAACATTTTGATACAAACATTGAATATAGCTCCCCAAACAGCCATTTTTAGGGCAGCTGCCAGGAAAACGAAGAATAGGAAGTCCACAAATTACTTGCTGACGATGAAATAGGAAAATCGCAAGGAATGCTCAAAATAGATGAAGAAATCTTCGAGTCCTTTGATGTTAATATTTCCTATTAGGCTAATCACTATCGATAAATTATCGATTGATTCCGTTCGACACGCGTCGAATACTCCGCAGCAGTCGACATTGAAATATTTTAAGTGATTATCGACATATTTTATATAAACTTAGGTAATGAAAAAAGATTTTGTAAGAAAATTAGCTTCTATATTCCTTTGCAAACCGTATCGACGCAAACCAAACAAAAGAAAAGATGTCAATGTCATCACAAGTCACGGTTACGTTCTGTTATACGAAAATGTTTTATTTAATTTTATTGTAAAAAAGCGAGATGTGAATTTTGTTACCATTGTTAACATAGTGGTAAATAATGAGATATTGCTTAGAGACTTAGAAATATACCAGGTTATATTAGATTTTAGAAGACTAAGATATATTACTTTAAAAGGTTGAAATGAAAACAGTCGAGAAATTTTAAACTCATCAAAAAAATGGAACGTTTCGAAGGGGTGTTTTTTGTGAACTCCAGGGCCCCCATTCTCGCATAAGCGATATCATCATTGAAATCCTTATTAACTCTCGATAAAATGGCGGATATCGAGTGATTCTCTTGCAAAATCGATTGCGCGAGAATCACCCCCAGGGCGGATACGATATTTTGTATCACCATCGATGTTGTTATCGCCGGTGACTGAGAATACGTTTTTAGTTCATTATTCGTTATTTTAAAGATGTCATGTCATGTTGTCGATTTTGCATTATCGAAGAAATTGAGAATCGGGCCTCTGGTCGACCCACGCTCCTTTTTCCTCCTCTCGGCCACCACTCGGTCAGGGATCTACCCCGCATGCCATCACCTCGCCTCGCCAACTCAATAATATTTTATATTATATATATATTATAGATTTTATCTAAACACGTATCATAAACCCTCTTTACTGCGTCTAAAAACCGCAGGTCAAGACCAGCATAATGTAAAACTATTTGGTAAAAACTCATTTCTTATCTGAAAATTTGTACATTATGACCATAATGTGTAATTTTTCTACATTTTTTAATTTTATGACATTCAAATTTCGAACGCCGACGCCCGCCTGCGTGCCGCCCCTAGTTTGTCTGTGAAGTTGGTACTACTGAACAAGCTAAACAAGAGCAATGATCAATGCCACAATGCCGGTCAAACATGCGGTTCCTGACCACATCAAAGAGAGCTTATGATATGTGTGTAGATAAACTAGTGTATGTACCTGTACATAATTAGGCATTAAATCTCTCGAGTGATATTATTATGCCCTCCATTATGTAGCAGTCACATAAACTACTATTGTGCTGCAGGCCAAAACCGCTTCCCGGGCTGCCGCTGCAAGGCGTCGTGCAACACGAAGCAGTGCCCATGCTACCTCGGCGTGCGCGAGTGCGACCCCGACCTGTGCACTGCGTGCGCGGCCGGCGGTGCGCAGGGTAACCAGAACCTCTGCAGGAACGTCGCTGTGCAGAGGTGACTCTACTGATTCACAATGCTACACCCAGAGCGCATGTCTGTGCCACACCCAGAGCGCTTGTCTGTGCCACATTCAGAGCGCTTGTCTGTGCCACATGCAGAGCGCTTGTCTGTGCGACACCCAGAGTGCGTGTCTACACCACACCCAGTGCACTTGTCTGTGCCACATCCATGGCGCTTATCAGTGCCACATCCATAGCGCTTGTCTGGGCCACACGCAGAGCGCTTGTCTGTGCTACACCCAGAGTGCGTGTCTACACCACCCAGAGTGCTTGTCTGTGCCACATCCATGGCGCTTATCAGTGCCACATCCAGAGCGCTTGTCTGGGCCACACGCAGAGCGCTTGTCTGTGCTACACCCAGAGCGCGTGTCTGTGCCAAATCCATGGCGCTCATCAGTGCCACATCCAGAGCGCTTGTCTGTGCCACACGCAGAGCGCTTGTTGTCTGTGCTACACCCAGAGCGCGAGTCTACACCACACCCAGAGCGCTTGTCTGTGCCACATCCATAGCGCTTATCAGTGCCACATCCAGAGCGCTTGTCTGTGCCACACCCAAGGCGTTTGTTTGTGCCTCTCCCATGGCGCTTGTGTGTGTCACAACAAGAGCGTTTGCTTTGCCACACCCGGAGCGTTTGTCTGTGCCACACCCAGGCCGCTTGTGTGTGCCACACCCAGTCCGCTTGTCTGTGGCACACCCAGAGCGATTGCCTGTGCAGCACACCTAGCGCTTGCTGGACCGAAGTTTCGCGCCAACATCATCATGACAGTACATCACTCCCACCACTCCACTACCGCAGGAATTTGCTCTAATTTTACTTTATTTTTGTGCTGTTAAATACTAACCAATGTCAAATCAATGTTTGATTTTCACATTTTATTTATAAAGTAATGCAAATTTCGTATCCACAGAGGTCTCCACAAGCACCTGCTGCTGGCTCCGAGCGACGTGGCCGGCTGGGGCATCTTCCTGAAGGAGGCTGCGCACAAGAACGAGTTCCTCTCCGAGTACTGCGGGGAGATAATCTCGCAGGTAACGATACATGGCGGATACTCTTCTAGCTTGTACCTGCTGTTAGCTCCATTGATATTATAATTTTATCTTCTTGATTAATTCCACGCCTCAACCGAACGGGCGTGGAATCTTGGTAGGGTTGGTTTTCACCAGGAGTATCACACGTGGTACTGACCTTTGACGCCGTAGACCGGAATTCGAAAGCTCAATTCGAGGCAGGAATACGGGATAAGGAGCACAAGGGGTGGGGGGAGAGGAGTCGAATCTTACTCTCGTCGTAGCCCGATGCTGTCGCCGTCGCTGCCGAACGCGACGAATTGGGGACCAAACCACTTCAAGCTTCACAACACGAAGCACTCACTCCGATGACGTGAATCTACTTATTCCCGACGATTGTTCCGTGCTTATTATAATTAACACTCCGACCAGGCCCGACACCCGTGTTAGACAATTATTACTACTGAAATACAGCAAAGGCCCGAACGCCATGTGCCGACATTTTTTCCACGTCAAGAAAGTAACCTCTAACTCGTCATCTCGTTTCTATACAAGTGACAGCTGCTAGTTCCGTTTCCGTTCCGAGTCGCGCAACAAAAGGAGGTGCGTTCCAAAGCATAAATATTAAACAGTCACCCGCCCGGACAGGCCCGAACCTGTCCCTAATCAATAGGAAGGCGAGAAAGTGTTGCGACCGCTCTCTTGAGGACCGAGTCCCCCACCTTGACTTCTGCTGATCGAGGCGTGCCATCCCGACCCGTGTACAATTTGACGATCCGTCCTCGTCTCCATCTCAATGATGGCAGGTTCGCATCCATAATCAGCACCAAATCACCGACTTGAGGGGGGCTCGTCCGGTCAGTCCACTTAAGGCGCTGCTGCAAGATGTGCAAGTACTCAAGGGACCACCGTTTCCAAAAATCTTGAGCCATCTGCTGCAACATCTGCCACCTAGTTAACCGACTTAACTTAACATCATCGAATGGGTATTCTGGCAGGGCGTTAAGGGGCTGACCTATCAGGAAGTGACCCGGCGTCAACGCTTCCAAATCATTTGGATCCGAACTGAGCGGGCACAACGGACGCGAGTTCAGTATCATTTCAATTTTACAGAACAGCGTCGCAAGCTCTTCAAAGCGTAGAGAGGTCTCACCGATGATCCTCGTCAGGTGCGACTTAGCCGATTTAACCGCAGCCTCAAAAATTCCTCCCCAATGAGGACATCCCGGCGGACTGAAAACCCATTCAATCCCTCGTCGGGAGCAAGCCGTACCGATGGCGTCCTGGTTACCGTTCAGGAATTGAGTGACCTCCTGCAGATATCGCCTGGCTCCGACAAAATTTGTGCCGTTGTCCGAACGGATTAATGTCGGGAGGCCCCTTCGTGAGACGAACCGATCTAGACATGCGATAAATGCCTCTGTAGTGAGGTCACTGACCACCTCCAAGTGGACTGCCTTCGTGGCCAAGCACACGAAGACGCACAGGTATGCCTTCACGCGTTCCGTAGCTGTGAAGACTTGACCATGAATGGTCCCGCGAAATCCGTTCCGACACCCGCAAAGGGCCGGATTTCGTTAACCCTATCCGAGGGCAAATCGCCCATCTGGGGCTGCATCGTAGCCGCCTTGGCCCGATAACAAGGCAGGCACCGAAATACGACGCTACGCACTAAGCGTCTTCCCGATAGAATCCAGAACTATTTTGATTTCAAAAAAGCTTTTGATCTGGTTGATAACGACGTATTGCTTCGAAAGTTAGCGGGTGTAGGCTGTACTCCCCATCTTCTAAAATTTTTTGCAGATTATATGAAAGACCGACTCCAATATGTTGATTGCGGAGGAGTCTTATCAGAGCCATATCCTACGAGGTCAGGAGTTAGCCAAGGGAGTAATTTAGGGCCCTTAAACTTCTTGATAATGATCAATGATTTACCAAAAGTTACCAGGCATGCAAATCAGCTGCTATTTGCAGATGATTTGAAATTATTTCATTGTATTAAAACGCATGAGGACAGTCTTAAATTACAAGGTGATATAGATAGGGTCGTAGAGTGGAGCAGGTTAAACAAATTAGAATTTAATGTGTCGAAATGTATGGTGATATCGTTTACTCGGAAACGCAGACCTCTGGAACAAACCTACACACTAAACAGCTGTTCTATAAAACGAGTCACAGAAGTAAAGGACCTTGGAGTAAAGTTAAAAAGTGATCTATGTTTTCGGGAGCAAATAGATAGCTTGTGTAAGAAGGCTTACAGAAACTTGGGGTTCATACTCCGGACGGCTAGGAATTTAAGTGATATTAAAACGGTTGTAGTCCTGTATAACGCCTTGGTACGAAGTCACCTTGAGTCGAATGCATTCATTTGGGCCCCCCACGAAATTAAGTATAAGCTTATGCTGGAGAGAATCCAAAACAAGTTCACCAGACACATTTACCACAGACTGTATGGGGTGTATCCATACTATCCTCTCATGTATCCTTCCTTATTCGTTTTAGGAATGGTAGGGTATAATTAGCTGAGAGTGAGGCGAGAATTTGCACTGGTTCTTTACTTATTTAAAGTGCTGGTAGGTAAAATCGAGAATAGGACGGTGCTTGAGTTGCTGCGCATACGTGTCCCCGACCGGTACGTGTGGCAGCGCCGCCGGCCTGAGCTACTTTGTGTGACGCGCGCGCGCACCGCGCTGCTCAGCAAGTCCCCGATGTCGCGAGCGCTCAAATACCTTAACTTGATTGCCAACCAGATGGATTTGTTTTGTTGCACTTCGAGTGGCTTCACAAAGACTGCCTTGCAGACAATTAGTTATGAGATGATTGATTAAATAATAAAGGATAATGCTTAGTTGTATAGTTGGTACATATTTTTAGGTTAATTGAATAAGCTGCACTATGTATTAGGTCTAACCTGTAATGTAGATGTAAGTTTTAGATAAATAAATAAATAAAAATAAAATAAAAAAAAAAAACTCGCGCTGGAGAAACGCCATCAAGGCGTGGCATCCGATATGCCCATTCCGAATGTGTCGATCCTGTATCAACAGTTCGACCAACTTCCCTTTCCTAGGGAGTAACAACGGGTGGCGAGCCGCATAAGGCAGGTTAGCATTCCGCAGCCGACCTCCTACCCTCAGCAATCCTTGAGGGTCAATAAACGGGTTGAGCCGAGCCACAGCTCCCTTCAGTTGGACGCGTCCGCGTCTCAGAATGTCCAGTTCGGACTTAAAGTGCACCATCTGCACGTTCCGTACCAATGCGAACATCGCATGGTTCCGTTCCCGTGGTGTCAGGACCTGTGTCCGCACCCGTTGCGCCTCAGAATTGCGACAATTCCGCGCAAATCGGAAGATCCAGGCGGTCACATTGACCAGCTTGTCGAGCGAGCTGTACCGTTCCAGCAGGCTGAACTCCTCTTCCGGCTCTGGTTGCGTCGTACAGACACCGACTGTCATGGCGCCGTTCGCCGAGGTAACGCGTGGACTCATTGGCCAATCCGATTCGGCTTGAGTCAACCATTTTGGACCCCACCACAAGGGATGTCCAACCAACTCCGGAGCGTGACACCCACGAGACGCACAGTCTGCTGGGTTCATTTCCCCTGGAACATGTCTCCAGATTAAGGGAACCTCCGAATTCAAAATCTGCGAAACCCGATTCGCCACAAAAATCTCCAGCTTGTGAACTGAAGCCTTCAGCCAGCATAACACGATCTGGCTGTCCGTCCAAGCGTAGACCGTATCTTCTAACGCTATTGACCCACGAAGAACCGTCATCGTGTGGTTGAGCAGACGAGTCAGGAGAGCCGCTCCCGAAAGCTCTAATTTGGGAATGGTCAGGCGAGTGCGCAACGGCGCAACCTTGCTCTTGGCCATGACCAACCGCACATCAACCTCCCCCGAGGAGTCGACCGTACGCAGATACACCGCAGCTCCGTAGCCCTTCTCCGAGGCATCGCAAAACCCATGCAGGGTGGCGGTGTATCGTTTGGTGGGGACCAACCTCCGTGGCAGTGAAATCCGATTGATGCCAGGGAGGGTCGAAAAGAACGAGTCCCACTCTGAGCTCAATGACCCGCCGATCGGGTCGTCCCATTTCAGCTCAGCAGACCACAATTGCTGCATAAAACACTTGAGCTGAAATGTTACCGGGGTGATCCACCCGTTTGGATCAAATGTCCTAGCCACCGTTGAAAGGACGTTCCGTTTCGTCCAGACCTTCGGGGAGTCCAACTCGACCCGATACGAAAACATGTCTGACACCGGCTGGTACTGGACGCCTAATACCGACAACATATTTGGATTTTCCAAATTTTCAAAAATGTGGGGATCCTGCTGGTAGTCATCCGGAAGACCAGACAGTAACTCTGGAGAGTTCGACATCCATTTCCGGAGCTCGTAACCTCCACCCCGTAAGAGCTCAACTAGCTCGTCCCGTCGAGCGAGCGCCTCCTCTACGGAATCTGCACCGGTACAGATATCGTCCACGTAGAGATCCTGCTCCAAGATTGCTGCTCCTCTAGGGAAATTTAACCGTTCTCGATCCGCTAACTCCCGCAGAGTGCGAATCGCCAAATAAGGACTAGACCGTAGCCCGTACGTGTTGGTGTTCAGCTCGTACACCTTGATGGGCTGATCTGGGCTCTCTCGCCACAGTATCAGCTGATACCGTCTATCGTCAGGGTGAATGACCGTCTGTCTAAACATCATCCGGATGTCAGCTACAAACACAACATTGTGTCGACGGAACCGTGTGATAACATCCGCGATGTCATGGTTCAACTTCGGCCCTGAATGCAAACACTGGTTCAGGTTCATGCCGTTAGATGTTGATGCCGATCCATCGAACACTACCCGTATTTTGCCCTCCGGGGTCCTCAAGACCGCGTGATGGGGCAGGAAGCAGTGGTCTTCACGCTTCCAGTCGATACCCGAAACCGACATGTGGCCGAGCGACTCGTATTCCCGCATGAAGTCGACGTACTTCTGCCGGAAAATCCCGTCACGCTTCATGCGTCGTTCCATCGACAGAAGCCGCGTCTCGGCTGCATGGTGTGAACTGCCCAGCGGTGGGCGATCACTCCGAAATGGAAGACGTGTGAGAAATCGACCTGACCGAAGGCGACCAGTATTGTTCCGATAAAACTGTTCACACTCTTCTTCAACCGGGTCCAACCGGCGGACCGTAGGTGGTTCCTCCACCTCCCAAAACTTCTGTATCACCTCCGAGAGTACAGAACCGAATAAGGGACTACGAGTCGCTAGGCGTGGGGCAGCCGGCATGACCGGACCCATTACCGCATGGCCCAGTCTGGTGTTGACCGAAACCAGACCAGTTGCCTGCAACACGTGGACACCTGGCACTAACAGGTATCCCAAGGCATCGACACCCAATAAAATGTCTACTGGGCCCGGAATATCGAACTCCGGGTCAGCCAGTGACAACCCAGCGACCAACTGTCGCACCGAGGGCGACAACCGTACGTGAGGGTGTGAGCCCATCACATTAGGCATGACTAATGCCGTGACCGTCAGATTCACCGATGAATCCACCCGTGACGAGAGAGTAATCCGACATACTCCCTTAACGGAACCGACTTCCGTGTTCCCAATTCCCCGAATGGAATGTGGATACTCCCTTACCGAAATGCCCAACCGTCTTACAAGGTTGCACGAGACTAAGCACCCCTGGGCCCCCGAGTCCAATAGTGCTCGTGCCACACAAGATTTGCCGTCCGAACTCCACGCTATCACAGAGGCGGTGGGGAGCATGACCGTCTGTGGAGTGGCGGCACCCTGTAAGTGGGCGGCGTGTCCCTAGCGGGAACCTCCGCGGGATCCGAACCCGCTCAGACCTCCGTCGGCCGTGGAGTAACTCGGCTGCTGATATGCCGGTGGCATATCAGACCGTATGTACATCAGGGGGTCCCAACCCGCATAATAGGCCCCTCGCTGTCCCGGTATCCGACCATACCGGACGGTGTACGGCGTGCCCGGTGGCCACCGTGGATGGATGGGGGAGAGCGGATCCAACCTGGGGCGCTCTAGGAATGGGGGCGACATCCGACTGTTCGCCTCCCAGAGCGACGGGCAGGGTGGCGCAGAAGGTGGTGGGCTCCCAGCCTTCGCGCCACTCATAGGTGCCATCTGACACCCGCCCGTAACACGCGGTGAGCCAGCGGCCCGAAGTCCTCGCTGACCGTGGACAGCGGCGACCGAACCCCGGCTATCCCGCATGTTACCCCCCGCGCTGCCCCCTTCCCCTCGGGGGAAGTCCCGTCCGCGGGTACCCCAGTCACCCCGTTGGTGACTCCCGTTGCCCGGAGGGGGACTGGGTCCGGCCCTGGTTGGGCCCTGTGGCCGACCAACCTGAGTCCGGCCCTGGTGACCGTCCAAAGGGCCTGACCGATTCAGGCACAACACGATGTGGTGCTTGCCACCACAGCACTCACAGGGGAACGCCCGTGAGCACTCGCTCAGCGGGTGCGGCCCCAAGCAACCGAAACACGATCGGTGGCGGAAGACCACCTTCCTGCGGGCAGCCACACCGAGCGCCTTAAAGTTGGCGCAACTGGTCACCTCATGACCGGCACTGTCGCAGTGCACACAGCCGTCACCCGACGGCGCGGCATTCAAAACGCCAAATTGTTTCGACCCCCCCCCCGGGGGGGGGCGCGGCCCCTCCCGCATCCGCGCGGGTTGGCGCTGCACACTGGCCTCCGTATCCAGTGTGTCACATCGCCTGCATTCACCCTCCAAAAAATCCGTCAATTGGACGAGCGTGGGCAGTTCCGTGCTTCTGCCCCCATGCAGCTGTTCAAACCGACTTTGAACAGCTGCAGGCAACCGTGACAAAACCATATACAAAACAATATATGACCATTGGTCTACCGGAAGACCAAGGTTCTGAAGGGCCTTAGTGGCCACCAGCACAGGGTTGAGCACCTGTACTCGGATGTCAACATCCCGGGTTACTCTTGGGATGCTAAACAGCTTCCCCAGCTGCCCATCAACCAACCGCCGTTTGTGTTGGTAGCGGTCAAACAATATGGACCTGGCTATCTCATAATTGCCCGCCGTGACCGTTAGGTGACCGACCAACTCCTTCGGTTCACCCCGCAGAGCCATCAATAGTTGGGCCAACTTGTAGGCGTTGTCCAGGTCGTCCCGACCGTGGACCAAACTATCAAATAAATTATTGAATGCCGGCCACTCATCAATTGCCCCACTGAAGGCCGGAATCTCCAGGTGTGGCAGCCGTCCAACAACACCCTTCGGGGGTGGGTCTCCGTTACCCTCCCCGCGGTCATTCCTTCGCGACCGCTTAATTTTCTCCGCGCGACGCTCGATGTCGCCCAAGCATTCCATCGCTTGGTCAGCATCCGCGCAGAGCTGTTTCACTGCAGCCACCGAGGCTTCATCCGTAAGCCCGAGAGCTTCAGCCTCCGCAGCCAGCCGACACACCTTCCCGACGCGTGTCATTGCGTCCTCCACACGCTTGAGCAGGACATCGTCCATGTCAGGTCGCTCCACATACTTATGAGTATGGGCGAGCCATCTCATTTCCTCACGGACACCATGCCGCAGTACCGTCAAGGGCGAAGGTGCCATGTTTACCGATTTAATAGATTCTGGTCTTATACTTCACTACCGAACTAAGTATAGCCAGAGACCAGCACTTGCCCGTCAGCGCTGGGCACAGAAATTAAAACTAAGTTGTCAAAACTAAGGCAACCACTAAAACAATTAAATCCTAAAAAATATTTAATATGGTCGCCCTGTGGACATACACCTTATAACTATACACTCTAAATCAATTAGAGAATGCCACCATAGGGCACAATAAAAAATAACACACAAAAATTTATTATAGAAAAAAGGCTATTTTTAATATAATGAAGGTAGCTGTGAACCTTCTAGAAGTGGCCCCTCCGATATGACCCACACTTCTACTGAGGTCAGCAAAATCAGCTTAATACCCCTTAAATAGCCTGACCCTGCTCCGTAATCCGAAATAACACTGCAATGCTATGGAACCCGACTGCAATACTATAGTCCGACCGAATGACTGTTTCTTATGCACACCAAGTAGTTTCCGACTACAAATTTATAATAATTGTTAACTAAATCGTCAATTATACTTTCACTAACCGAAAATGAACTTTAATTGTGGTATACCGACCACAAGACTCACTCACAAACTGATTGCCGACCAATCTGAGATACCCTTTTCTCCCAACTACAATGTGGCAAAAAAACAACCCTACAACCGTCCGTGAATCTATGATTTCCCACTAGGAAACCGCGCCTGCTACCAAAATGATTAATTCCACGCCTCAACCGAACGGGCGTGGAATCTTGGTAGGGTTGGTTTTCACCAGGAGTATCACACGTGGTACTGACCTTTGACGCCGTAGACCGGAATTCGAAAGCTCAATTCGAGGCAGGAATACGGGATAAGGAGCACAAGGGGTGGGGGGAGAGGAGTCGAATCTTACTCTCGTCGTAGCCCGATGCTGTCGCCGTCGCTGCCGAACGCGACGAATTGGGGACCAAACCACTTCAAGCTTCACAACACGAAGCACTCACTCCGATGACGTGAATCTACTTATTCCCGACGATTTTTCCGTGCTTATTATAATTAACACTCCGACCAGGCCCGACACCCGTGTTAGACAATTATTACTACTGAAATACAGCGAAGGCCCGAACGCCATGTGCCGACATTTTTTCCACGTCAAGAAAGTAACCTCTAACTCGTCATCTCGTTTCTATACAAGTGACAGCTGCTAGTTCCGTTTCCGTTCCGAGTCGCGCAACAAAAGGAGGTGCGTTCCGAAGCATAAATATTAAACACTTCTAAAGCCAATAAAATTACAAAACCTAAAACTCTGTTTCATCATCAAGATCATTAATTGAGTTCCGGAAATTGAGTACCGCTAAAAAGTCATGTCCATAGTTTTGCTTTCGTTGCGCTCCAAATTGCAGTGGGGACCCCACATAGATAAATTAGCTGGTAAATTAAGTTCTGCGGCTTACGCTGTTAGGAACATCAGACAAAGCACGGATGTGGCTACATCTAGGCTAGTATATTTTAGTTACTTTCATAGTGTCATGGCTTATGGTATCTTGTTGTGGAGGAAGGCAGCGGATATTCAAACTATTTTTATTTCACAGAAAAGAGCTTTTCGAGCAATTTATAATTTAAAACGAACAGACTCCTTAAGAGAGCTTTTTAAAGAAATTGACGTACTAACTATACCTAGTCATTTTATTTTCGAATATGTTATGTATGTACGCAAGAACATTTTTCAAACTTAGCGATAGCTGTAATGTTAACCTAAGAAATAATCATGGACTATGTGCGACCCGATTTAGACTCGCGAAGGTTAGCAATTCTTTCAAGGGTCAGTGTATTCTTTACTATAATAAGATACCTCTGGAGATTTTGAAATTGCCATTTGAGCAATTTAAAAAGCATGTTAAAGCGACTTTGTCGAAAAAGGGATATTACAATGTTCAAGATTACTTAAATGACAGGACTGTATGGGGTTAATCTAGCTCAACACAGACGTTGCTGTTAATAATTTTGTATTTATTTATTCCTGCTTATTAATCATAATAATTAAATTTTTCATATTTATAATAGTTAAGCACAACCTATTTTTAAAAGAGATCTAAAAATCAATCTGTGGGAGTTTCTACCCCCTCCTTCTTCCACAGTGGTCCAATGTAGAGAAGAGGCAAAAAATGACGTTTGCTAAGTATATGTAAATATCTACAGTAATAAAGTACTTTGACTTTGACTTTGACTTTGGTGTTCCGTTCCGACCACTAGAGTACCATCTCCTATCGGAGGTTCACGCAAGGGCGGCTTCAGCCAGGACTAGTAACTATCTTGTGTCTGTAAACGCAAATAATACATTCCATTTAATTTCAGGATGAAGCAGACAGGCGAGGGAAAGTGTATGACAAATACATGTGTTCATTCCTGTTCAACTTGAACAACGGTAAGCCTGTTGAATGTATCACATAATATAGATTATGTGTTGTGCAACCGCGTCACTTTGTATCGCTTATGTATACTTTTTTCTATCTATCGAATGTGAGCGTCACGTTTCCCACACGAGGTATAGGCCTCGCCAATTTTCTTTGGCACCGAGCGCGCTGCGGCCTCTCATTCTCGCATATGTTAAGGTGGGGTGAGAGAGGGTGGTGTCAGGTCGCTCAGAGCCACAGAGACTTGGCGCTAACTCCCAGCAGACACGGATCGGCAACTCATCCTTTTCCAGATTTCGTGGTGGACGCGACGCGCAAGGGCAACAAGATCCGGTTCGCGAACCACTCCATCAACCCGAACTGCTACGCGAAGGTGATGATGGTGAACGGCGACCACCGCATCGGCATCTTCGCCAAGCGAGCCATCCAGCCGGGGGAGGAACTGTTCTTCGACTACAGGCGAGTCCTCTCGCTGCTGCACACTTCGCTTACAGGGTCTTAACATTACATGGCGTCACGGCTTTTCCTGTACGGGGTGGCAGAGGCCCAATGGGGACGAAAACTGTCAAATTAGTTCCAGAGGGCGCTGAGTGTTTGTCCAAATACATTACTCTGTACGTTACTGGTTACGAATGAATCACAGAGTAAGTAAGTGAAGCAAGTTTAAGCGAAGAGTTTAGTTAATCAGAGCAATTAATTTTGTCAATATTCTTAGAATTTTACTGTTACAACACGATAATTATTTCTTTTCCGCTCGACATTTCTCGGTTTCAGTGACTGAAATTAGGTTTTAAGGTTGACTTAATGAACTCCTAGATATTACTCACAACACCGTCAAGAAGCTGCTGTTGGAAATGCTCGAGATGCTCCAGCAGGGAGCTGGAGAATGGACGAAAGTTTACAATCACGCTGCTAAATGTGACGAAGATTTTTTAACTAAAGAAGAAAAACTGGATGTATTTAGGGCAGCTTTATCATCAATCTGATTCTGACAGTGACAGTGATTGTGCGAGTGACAAGTCTATGTCATTTATAGTTCTGTAGGCGCCTGTCCAAAGTAAACCAGGCCAGACAGACCTACATAAACAGCCTACATATTAGCAAGGTCAATGCATTAGCTGCGTAGGCAACCACGTTTCTATATATAGCTAAGACTCTGAAATAAAGTGATATTATTACATAGCGAGTACACTGTCTTTCTGCTCCACCTTCCATATACCTGCAAGGTTTAGGTGACTAGTCATTCACGACATTGGTGACCCCGACGTAAAAAGACACTTCTGAAATAGTTTAAAACGGAGTTAAAATACCGAAGCTAAGATGACTTTGGACAACACCTGCAGCAACACAGGATGCAACGCCACAGCAGGCGGGACAATAACTTCAGCAAATGGCGAGCTGGCTTCCATCGCCGTCGCATCGAAGATTCCCGAGTTTTGGACAGAGATGCCCAGAATCTGGATCGCGCAGTTTGAAACAGTCGTGGCGCCTCAGAAACATGGAGACGGGAGCAAGTACAGCCTGGTTGTCTCAAAACTCAACAAGGAGGCAATCCGACAAATTTCGGACATTCTCGTCGCACCTCCAGACACCGACAAGTACGGCAGAAGAGCGGCAATACCAGAAACTGGTCAGCGAGATCGGGCTTGGGGATCAAAAACCATCCTACTTACTACGCCGCATGAGGGAGCTCGCAAAGAACACCAGCGTCCCTGACAAAACTTTAAACAATTTGTGGACGTCAAGACTTTCAACTCACGTACGAGCCGTCCTCACAGTCAGCCAGGACCAGAGTTTGGACAATCTCGCTGGTATCGCCGACAAGATTATGGAGATCAACAACAGGTCAGAGTTATGCGAGATAACCAGCGGGAAACCACAACTGATGACGGAACTGTTAGCTCAAGTCAGCAAGCTAACTTTGGAGGTTGCAGCACTCAGAGTCCAAGCCAACGAGCACGGTAGAAGAAGCAGGTCCCCTGGCAGACATAGGAGCCGTTCAAGATACCAACCCAGATCAAGGTCGCGTCCAGGGTCGGACGAGTTATGCTGGTATCATCGCAACTACAAACAACAAGCATACAAATGCGAGCAGCCATGCAACTGGAACAAATCATCGTCATCTTCGGAAAACTAGAGCCAGCATTTACCGAGGCCGTCGTCAACGCTATTCTCCCGGCCAACAGACTGCGTTACCGACTGAAAAAGTGGGTACCGTTTTCTGGTTGACACAGGCGCAAACATTTCTGTGCTACCGAAGAAAGGGCGACCAACTAGGTCAACATACAAGTTGTACGCTGCCAATGGGACGGAAATAAAAACATACGGCGGGAAAACGCTTACGCTCGACCTTAGAATGAGGCGACCGTACTAGTGGACTTTCATCGTTGCTGACATCGCTCAACCAATACTCAGCGCTGACTTTTTAGATCATCACAATATTTTGGACGAAGTGCGAAACAAAAAACTAATTGATGGGAGAACAGGGCTTCTGACTTCAGGAAACATAATCCAGTCAAACACACCGATTCTTCGTACCATCAAGCTTGAAGACAAATATTCGGAGATATTAAAAAAATACCCAAATATAACCAAGCCAATCAACGCACTCGCCGAGCCAAAGCACGACGTCAAGCACCAGATCATCACCAACGGGCACGTAGTCCACACCAAATGCCGGCCATTACCTGCTGACAAGTATCACAGAGTCAAGCAGGAGATCGACAAGATGTTAGACATGGGTTTATGCCGTCCATCCAAGAGCCCCTGGTCTAGCGCCCTTCACGTCGTTAAGAAGAAAAATGGAGATTTAAGATTATGCGGAGACTACAGGAGTTTGAATGCAAGCACGGTCCCCGACAGATACCCAATTCCCAGAATAACAGATTTCACATATATACTACCTGGAACAACCATCTATTCCCGAATCGACCTCCAGAGGGCTTACAACCAAATTCCTGTTCAAGATATTGATAAGACAGCCGTAATTACGCCGTTTGGTTTATTCGAATTTCCAAGAATGCCTTTCGGGTTACGCAACGCTGGGCAGACATTCGTCAGATTCCTCAGTTCCGCGCTATCAGGACTAGATTTTGTTTTCGCCTACATCGACGATATCATGATAGCATCAAAATCAGAAGAGAAGCACAAGCAGCATATAATAATAATAATAATAATACCTTGGACACTATTTACACACATTGATCTAGCCCCAAACTAGGATTCCCTGTATCTTGGGTACTAGACAACGATACACATACTTATATGGATAAATATTATACTTAAATAGATAAACAACCATGACTAGGTTACAAACATCCGTTCTCATCGAACAAATATTTGCCCCCACCGGGACTCGAACCCGATACCCATGGCTTCGTAGACAGGGTCACTGCCGACTCGGCCATTCGGGTCGTCAAATATGGACGAACTGTTCAAGAGGTTAAACGACAGCGGCATCACACTAAATCAAGATAAATGCGAGTTCGGACGGGCTGAAATCGAATTTTTGGGATACCTTATCACGAAAGATGGAATTAAACCACTTCCAGAGAAGGTCAAGGTCATCCAAGACTATCCCCGACCCAAAACCATTCAGGAATTAAGACGTTTCCTCGGCATGATTAACTTCTACCGACAAAGTTTGCCTAAAGCGGCAGAACACCAAGCGAGTCTCAACAAATATTTAACCGGCGCCAAAAAAAAAGACAACTCGTTAATAGAATGGACTCCTGAGGCAATCAACGGATTTATGCAGTGTAAGGAAAGTCTAAGCGACACCGCTACACTGACGTCACCGTCGGCCGACTCGCCACTGTCAATAATGACTGACGCGTCACAATCATGCGTCGGCGCAGTACTACAACAATGCGAGAATAACAAATGTAAACCCCTTTCATTTTTTTCCAAGAGCCTCAACGACGCCCAGACTAAGTACAGTGCATACGATCGGGAGCTACTGGCAATATACATAGCCATAACATATTTTTAACCCTACATCGAAGGGAAATCATTATATTCACCGATCACAAGCCGTTGTGTCATGCTTTGACAAAGAAAAACGTTTCGGGCAAGAAAGCGAACGACCCAAGGCGATTACGTCACCTACAATACATCGCAAAATTTACTACGGACATTCGACACCTCGCCGGTAGCGAGACCCACCCGCTGACTGGGACGAGATCGCCGACTTGCAAAAAGGCGACCCACAACTCAAACAGCTGACGAAGGAGGGCAACGCTCAAATGAAGAAAATTGAGTTTAGCCACGGAAAAGAGATATGGTGCGAAAACTCCGCAAACGAGCTTCGTCCATACATTCCAGACAAGTTGCGCAAGCTCAGTTTCAACAACATGCACAACCTGACGCACCCAGGAGTAAGGGCCACAAGAAACCTCGTCTACAAACGCTACTTTTGGCCAAAAATAAACACCGACTCCCAGTGCCGGACATGACAGCGAGGACACTGGCCACTGTTTTCGTGAACACCTGGATCGCTCGATTTGGAGTCCCAGCCACCGTAACGACGGATAAAGGACGACAGTTCGAATCGGACCTTTTTAAGTCCCTCACCAAGATTTTGGGGGTGAAGAAAACCAGGACCACGAGTTACCACCCTCAATGCAACGGGATGGTAGAGAGATGGCACAGAACCATGAAGGCAGCCATAATCGCACGCGGGAACTCAACAAACTGGTCTCAAGAATTACCATTCGTCCTGCTCGGCTTGAGAGCCGCAATTCGTGAAGACGACAATATTAGCCCCGCACAAATGCTCTACGGAACCAACATCCGTATTCCAGGAGTGTTCGTCGAGCCGAAAAGGCAAGACACATCTCCAGAAGAGTTCACGAGCCAACTAATAGCTGCCATGGACAAGGTTACACCTTTCAAGACCGCCCACCATTCCAAGCCATCATCTTTCATCCACCCAGTTCTGAAAACTAGCGTTTACGTATTCGTACGCACGGACGCCGTTATGAAGCCATTGACCCCACCGTATGAAGGACCATTTGAAGTCATCGAAAGACATGACAAAATCTTCAAGATCAAGATCAGGGACAAGCTCAACACAGTTTCGATCGACAGATTGACACCCGCATACGTGTTAAACAACTGCCGTGTGGACGAAGCGGAAAAAGAGAGCAGTCAAAACAAACACGCGGCGGAACCGTCAGATAAACCAGGGCGGGCCAGGGCCACGAGCGACAACGAGTCAGCAGAATGCAAGAAGTCTCGCTCGGGCAGAATAATTCGCAAGGTAGTGAGATTTGCGTGAATAAAAGCCGCAAAATACCACACAACTATCGTCTAAAGTTTACTTCGTCTAATATTTTAAAGTTTTAATTTGATATTTTATTGTGTACATGTTATTAATATTGTTATTACCTTTGTGTTCTCTGTGTAAATAAGTTCCTTATTTATTTCAAAGGGGGAAGCAATGTAGGCGCCTGTCCAAAGTAAACCAGGCCAGACAGACCTACATAAACAGCCTACATATTAGCAAGGTCAATGCATTAGCTGCGTAGGCAACCACGTTTCTATATATAACTAAGACTCTGAAATAAAGTGACATTATTACATAGCGACTACACCACTGTCTTTCTGCTCCACCTTCCATATACCTACTGCTAGGTTTAGGTGACTAGTCATTCACGACAGGTCTAATCGACACAATGTGATTTCGGTACATTACTTTTTTCTACTGTAAGGTAAGTGTTACTGTGATGAATATGTAGCAATTTATATTTTCATCCGATATGTGCCGATAAGTGTCGAGAGGTAAATAAATATTAATCATATTGTTACAAATGTTTGTCATGTAACAAACCAAGTGCCCTCTACCAAATAGATTTGCGTAATATTCTCCATTGTGCCCAAGTTTAGTTTAGCCAGCCATAGTCCATTTTACGTGACACGGGGGGCTAGCTCATCGCCGCAGCTATGGAGATATGAAAGTTTCCTCACGATGTTTTCTATCACCTTTAGAACGTCCGAATGTACATAAGATAAATTAATTATCTCATTTGTACATGCTCAGGAATCGAACCTGCATCTCCTGCGTGAGAAGCGAGCGTGAAACCTCTGGACCATGGAGCTTTTTTTACAGTCTTGTCAGCTGTTATTTGCTGGCCTTTGGGAAAATCTTTGAAATGTAGACATTTTCAAAGATCAGCAAATATTAATTTTTATTTTGTTACGTCCACATGATGGGCTTGTTCTGCGAAAAGGAGAGTAAGTATACATTAATATTATTATTAGTGTATATTTAATCTCTTTTTAGTAGATGTCTCAAAACTCATTGCAAATAAATGATAGATATTATGTTTACATTTAATGAGTTTTGAGACTGACCTGATTATATCTTTTCAAATACCAAGGCAGCCATTCAGCTGTTAACCCAGAAACCTTTTCATCTCGCTGCATTTGATTTTATTAGGATTTGGGAGATTTTGTTGTAATTAGTTTTATTTCGCTCCACAGATACGGGCCAACGGAACAACTCAAGTTTGTTGGCATCGAGCGGGAGATGGAGTTCTTATGAGAGTAGTCTCGGAAGTATCTGATTGAGACAAGATCAAGACGTTTTCGACACTTGTTAATTCTTATTGCGAATTAACTAGATGCAAATGTTTGTTTGATACAAACCTGTCCCTGATCATCACTATGAAATATCCCTCCTACTGATATATACAAACTTTCGGCTTATCCTTATCATGACACAGACTGATAGACGTAGTTGTGAGTGCATGATATGACTAGTTTTTCCACAACCAATGTATTTTTAATATTACTCTTAAACTCTGACATGTATGGATTTGTAATTTTGTATGTGATTCTTAATTGATTTGTTTATAGAATAACTTAATGCGTATGATTAAACACAAATTCTTATTATAATTTTTTGTTTTACTTTTATATGCTTTTGACATGATAATTAAAAAAAAATTGACTCAAAAGAGTAATAGATATATGTAACAAATATATTAAGTTGCTAAGAAAATGGCATAAATGCTATTAATATTCATTTTCACAGCATACATTACAATATTTTCTACTTCAGTTTAACAAAAATGCAGATTAGATTAGTTATACTTCTACAACATTTACAAACATCACCAAGTTTTGTACATACTACTACCAAGTTCACTATTATACAAACATAAGTTTATTTTCGTCCTTACATCATTTTTAACAAAGTTGAGTAATTAGACACCTAAATCCTATGTAAAACATTGTTCGATGATTGTGTTACATTTCCACAGCACTACAATCTAAGGTAATAGGTATGTATCTCTTACAATTAAATCACCATACTTATATTGCCAAACTGGACAGCAGATGGTCAGCATTAACTATAAAAATGCCAATAATACTGTGGAAATGTGGAACAAATCCAAACTCAAGACTAATCACAGGACCCATCAGGCCATCCATCTCTCCATCGCTCATGCACTTGGTTGCAGTTAAATATAGGTTTTCCCAACTTTTTGTTCACCACATTATGTCTTTCACACAGCCATCTTGCTAGTTCATCCTGAGACGAAGTTCTAGGAGGGCACTGTAGTATACTGCAAATAATAGTAGAAGAATTTATTACTGTCAAATCAAAACCAATACTGGTTATTGACAAAAATAACAATAAAACCTCATTTTTAACATACCAACCAACCAACATTACAAAAGTGATGAAACAGACTTACAAAAATACTCACTCTTTTTGAAAGTCTATAGCGCATGGCTCACACGGGTAGAACTGTGCAAAGATGTCAAAGAACTTTGCCATGTCCTTTGCTTGTTGCAGACTTGGTTTCTCCGGGTAGTAGGCAGCCATGGAGTGGAGGAATCCCCATGACGACCTCCCAAGCTCAGATTTGTCTAGAGGGCAATTGTCAGGCCGCTTTGGCTCTTCTGGCTGTTGTGTCTGCAAGAGATGATGTTGAACTTTGTTGGTACCTACTAATTGTGAATTAAAAAATCCCAGGGCAGTTACTGTAATAAAACAATCATTCAATCGGTGCAGTTTACAATGCGCTTACAAGCGCTATTTGCATTGTGAGCACATAGAATTCACCAGAGTGAATGTTGTGACCTCATGAGTGACGTCATAATAGCGCACGCACAGCGCTCAAGAAAAAGAGGTAGTGCAGTGTGTGTGGAAACGTCAATTTGACATTTGGTATCTGTTGTGATATTTGAATTGAATTGTGAATTATTCTTGGAATATCTATTGCTTTAATTTAATTTTAACGTAGCGCGAGAGGTGTTAAAGTAATGTAAAGTAGAGGATGAACTATTTCTATTGTTGGAGGGTGACATGACGTATGACAGTTCAGTTGATAGATGGATGACGTAAGCGCGCTTTCGCCAGTTTATAATTAATGCGGGCTATTTGCGTGCTTACAATGTAAACCAGGGAGTATACAATGATTGCAGTGTGCGCTTTGTAAACCATACCGAATCTATCAACCCAGCATGGCTGGGTATAGTGCTTTTCTGTAAACTTCACACTAACCCATGTCTTGCCAGCATGAGGTTCAAAATTGCGATGCCTCAAAATAGGATTAAGTTGGTGACAGCCGAAGAATATTTTTGTGTAAGTGACACCTGTCATTGATATGTGTAAGAGAGCTCCATGCTTCAAGTCATGGAGCTCTCAATCACATGCAACATCCACATGTGTCATTTTCCAAAGAAAACCACTATATAGGCCTATTCTATTTTATTCTCAATCTACAAATTCTTTCCAGTTTTGTGTATGAAAATAACTTCACCAGCCATTTCACAGGTTCGATAACTTGATATTGATAGTATAAAAGTACTGTTCTTGGTGACACAAGCTGGGCTAAACTAATGAGATATATTTCAGAGGTTATAATCTGTAAAATATGTGGGTAGGTACTCTAAATATTGTAGGTACCTGTTTGCTAGATGGTAAAGTAGCTTTGGCGTTTTTGGCCCAAGATTTAAAGTCGGTGCAAGCTCGGCAAGGCTTGTCTTCGTCCTCTTCGTTGGAATGAGAAGAATTGGAAGGCATTCTTCCTCATGGGAAGTTACCGTACATGGAGACCCTACAATAGTGATCCAATACCAGTGCCACTTCTAATATATTTCATTTAGGCTACAGCCAGTCTCGTACCGTTTCATTTAGTGAATAAGATAAGTGAAGAGCGTTTCTCGGACAGAATATTTAGAAAATTTCGCCGAGCCCGCCGGCCGAATATTTTTCTTCGCAGAGCTGTCACTGTCAGTCACCACCACTGTTGTCAAAATCACATGACGTTTCGCCAATGCTACCAACCTACCAACAAGGAACAGTTCGGCAGGTATATGGATGCATTCAAAATAAAAGCAAAAATTTTACGAGAGATGAGTCGTACCACAGAGGAACAGAGAGAAAGGTTCTAAGGAGCCTGCAAAATTCATACCTTTATTAGTAGGGTTGGCAAAAGAGAAAAAAAAAATTGACAAACTATAACGAACTTTTATTGACCGAGCGATTTGCTTATCTTATTCTTAGGGCGGTATGCCATTGAAATACTTAGGTATCTAATACAGTTCGTCACATGAGGTCACCCACTTATAAACTCAACTACTCATCATAGAACATATTTATTTGTAGGGTAATAATACTAATAACAATTACCTAACTAAATAACACGGTTTGTGCTACCTACTTTAACATTTTAAATAGGTATACCTAGTCTGGTATTCATGTACTTACCTAGTAGACTCCTTGTGATAGTTAAAATATGAAATGTCTTTTCTGTTTCTATTACTATTCTTACAATCAGTACAGTACACCATTTTAAAAATCCAAAACGTACACTTAAACACTTTAATAACAATTTACAGTTTATTCTACATCAAACCATTAGATAATGTAGGTGACAATAAATAAGACGTGGTTTGTGCAGGCCCTCCGTTTGGGCACTGGCCGAACGAGCGTAAACCGGTTTTATCCAGTGGCGGCGCGAACGCGACACAGCAGCCAGTGCTCACTCACCATGCGCAGTATGCTTGTAGTAGGTTTCCTACGACGACGGCGTGGTTCTATGAACCGTTGTCTCTGGTCCTTTCTTCCTCTGTGGTCGTACTAGGTAAATTTCTTACCTAGTTCACATGTTACTAGTCTGCTAAAATACTTCCTATCCATATACCTGTTCTTGGAGTATCACGTAGACATGCGCAGTTAAAATATTTTCACGAAACAGTTATTCATCTTTTTGTTCAGAAGTAAGACCCGAATGGCCGAGTCGGCAGTGATCCTGCCTACGAAGCCAAGGGTCCTGGGTTCGAGTTCCGGTGGGGGCAAATATTTGTTCGATGAGAACGGATGTTTGTACCCTAGTCATAGTTATTTATCTATCTAAGTATAATATTTAAGTATAGTACCCAAGATACAGGTAATCCTTGTTTGGGGCTAGATCAATGTGTGTAAATAGTGCCCATTATTTAAATCACTCTTTAACATCTTTAAATCCCAAATGATTCACTGATCGAAAATAACTAAATAATCACTACATCATACATCTCTACATCAATACGTCACTTTCATCGCGTCCTGTACACATACAACGATGAATTCGAAAAATACGTACCAAAACATGATTTTGTACTTTGTCTCAATGACAGAAGAAATAGTTTTCCGGGGTCTGACGAAAATTCAACCGGGCAATTACCGTACGCATGCACTACTTTATACAAGAAATCAGCTTTTGCGTTGATGATGCCATCTTTCAAAAAGTAAGGAGAGCTAAGTAGCTTAATTTTTTGTGGCAAAAATTTGGAATGGTGCGGCACGAATTTTGGGGGGGAAGGGGGTGGTGGGGAGAGAGGGAAACCCCCCTGAGAAGTGGGGGTTGAGCAAACCCCCCGGTTTTGTTTAATTATTTTTTTTGTTTTTGGTTATGCTGCCTAAATAATTACTAAAACCACATTTTTTTAGTTATAGACATACTTTATTGTATCTGTCAAGTCTAAAAATGGATCGTTTTCACCCTGCAAATTTAGAATCGCCTTAACACCGGCTCCTATGGCTTATAAAACACACTCTAGAGCGTAGCCACAAGACTGCCTAGGAAGGTCTGCCTAGTAAGTGGGGTGCCCTGATCCAGATTTTTTAAATCAGTCAAAAGATAGAGTCACATTCTGTGTATATTGTCAAAAGGGAATCCCAACCTAACTAACCGAACCTACTTATGGTTTCTGACACGGTTTATTGAATCGAATCAACCAAAAAATCGGTTGGATATGTTTTTCAACACACTATAATTCATATCAATGGGCAACATCGGGTGAGGTCGTTTCAGAACATATCTACTAATACTACTACTTACTACAACTAGCACCTCAATAAACCAGAATTAAGGCTTCGTTAAGGTTACATTAATTGGAAGGAAACAAGACAAGAACGTGGTCATTAAGATGTCTTAAAATGTCTTCAAGTGAATTTTCAACAAGGGCGTATTGCCCCACGCCACCGGCTCATACAAATTGTCTAAAAACTCAATAATTTACGTGATGATGGTGTCATTTCATGCGAATCACATAATAATATATGGGTTGACAAGTGTTGCAAATTGCTGTGAATCACATGTATTTTTTTTTTACTTTAGATATTTACATATACTTAGCAAACGTCATTTTTAGCCCTTCTCTACATTGGACCACTGTGGGAGAAGGAGGGCGTAGAAACTCCCACTGCTGCTACTGTTAGTATGTCAATTTCTTTAAAAAGCTCTCTTAAGGAGTCTGTTCGTTTTAAATTATAAATTGCTCGAATAGCTCTTTTCTGTAAAATAAAAATAGTTTGAATATCCGCTGCTTTCCCCCACAACAAGATACCACAGGACATCACACTATGAAAGTAACTAAAATATACTAGCCTAGATGTAGCCACATCCCTGCTTTGTCTGATGTTCCTAACAGCGTAAGCCGCAGAACTTAATTTAATAGCCAATTTATCTATGTGGGGTCCCCACTGCAATTTGCTATCAATGGTTATTCCAAGAAACTTCGTATCATTTACAAATTCTAACGTGCTGTTGTCTAACAATAAACAGGTCTCAACTTGCCTGACATTTGGAAGTGAGAATTTGATACACTTGGTTTTACCAGCGTTTAACAATAAATTATTAACTGTGAACCAATTCAAGGTTAAAGGCAATACACCATTAACATCATCAAAATCTCCTTTTTGTCTTTAAATTTTGAAGACCATTGAAGTATCATCAGCAAACAACACTATGTCAGTTAATTTCTCCACCATGAAAGGCAGATTATTAATATATACCAGGAATAAGAAAGGGCCTAATATGGAACCTTGTGGAACGCCAATTTTAACACCCGATCCATCAGATTTTACGCCGTTAACTTCTGCCTTTTGAATTCTATTGCTTAGGTATGATCTTAGTAGATCCAACGCTTTATTTCTAACTCCGTAATGATTTAATTTAATTAATAGCATATTATGATCAACACAATCAAACGCCTTCGACAGGTCGCAAAAAACTCCGATAGCGTCCTGTGCGGCCTCCCATGCAGAATAAATATGAGATATAAGGGCAATACCTGCATCCGTAGTCGATTTACCCCTAGTGAAACCATATTGTTTAGCGTGGAGTTGTTTTGTACGGTTGAAGTGTGAGAGCATTTGATTGAGTATAATCTTTTCAAATATTTTACTTAGTGTTAGAAGAACAGATATTGGTCTGAAATTTGAAGGATCGCCCTTATCTCCCGACTTGAACAGAGGTATCAGTTTACTGTGTTTCATGAGGTCTGGAAAAGCCCCATCGTCAACACATTTATTGAATATATAAGCTAAGTGTGGGGCTATAACTAGAATTACTGAACCAATGACTTTGACTGATATACCCCACAGGTCTTCCGTATTTTTTAAGTTAAGTAATTTAAACGTTTTGACAATGTCCTGGGGATATACATGATGAAATTTTAAATATACATTACTGACGCTAGTGTTATTTTTTAATAGTCTCTGCTTCATATGGAGATGAATTTAGACGGTCTGTTGTGAGTACGGGTACATTGGTGAAGAATGTTTCAAAAGCTCGAGCAACATCAGCGTTGGATTTACCACATCATCACCTATCTTTAGGCAGAAATTATTGTCCCTTGGTATAACTTTGCCAGTTTCGCGGTTTATTATTTGCCAAACTGTTTTCATTCTATTATTTGAATTTTGAATTTTTCTATTAATGTGTAAAGTTTTTGCAGTTCTACAAACCAACTTGAAAGTTTTGGAATAATTTTTAACGTAGTCATGAAATTTTCGATCAAAGTTATAGGTTTTTTGATCATAAAGGTCATACAAGATAACTCTACTTTTACGAATTCCAAACGTTGACCAGTCGTTAAATTTAGATTTACCGTTGTAGTCACTGACTTTCTTTAATTTGAAAACTTTATTGAATTCTGTCTGAATAATGTTGAAGAAGTCTGAGTAGATTTTGTTTGGGATCTGTTCATTAAAATCCGGTACTGGCAAATTTATATCTAAGTTTTTCGTATATGTCTCTAGTCTATGGGATGTAATAGGCCTATAAAATGATGAACCAGTCTTATCCTTAATAGCAATTGGGAATGAAACTGTTTGACCACTGTGATCGGAAGGTAAGCAGTTAATTACACTTTTACTTGTGAATGCACAGTCACAAAAAACGTTATCTAAAAAAGTTTGGCTGGTAAGTGTAATTCTAGTCGGCTATAGAAATACATGACATAAATTTCACATCCTCGCCATTCCACACATCGCTGGAATTGGCTCCTTTCCGTCCTTCTACGGTCAGGTCACATCCCCTCCTTTCAAAATTCGTGTCCTCTGGTATGCCGGCCGCAAGACCGGGACAGGTTTAAATACTTGACTGGAGAGGCACTGTTCAGGCTTCTCGGCACCTAATGACCTCGTAGGGGCCCATCAGCTACGAGGTAGCGTAGCGATCAGTTGCCAAGAAGTTTGAACGTCGGCGATTCACCGAGCTAAAATGATTGGATTCGATCTAACCTGGTCTGTGCTTCGGTCCCGTCAACCTCCTGTCTCTCTGCAAGGCCCGGGTGCACCCTAGGCTCTTCTTGGTAGACAGGTTCTTCAGCCAACCTCCTGTGTGACTGGCGGGCCAGCCTCGATCAGCACAGTGTTCCAACACAGGTTATGTTACGTGGTAAAAAACCAATCGGCCACGTAAATGCGAACTTTATCTGGTTCGGGGAACCACAACACACTCAGATATATAGACAATCCTGAGGGAACCTCGAATACATTCCAGATGGACTGCGATTTAATTTCAATACCCTATCCAAACGCGTTACATTGCGAGGCTTTCGTCCGTCAGTTGTCAAAAACTGCAAGGTTGGCAGCAACATCAAATTCAAAATGGCCGTTCCGAAACCATCGATCGAATATCGATTTGGAATCGAACAATCACCCGCCCGGACAGGCACCCACCTGTCCCCTAATCTACGGGCAGCCGAGACAACGTTGCTACCGCTCGTTTTAGAACCGAGCCTCCTACTAGAACCTCCGCAGACCGGGGGGTCCCGTCCTTGCCAGGGAACAAGTTAACAATGCGCCCCCTGCGCCAACGTAGTGGCGGTAGGTTAGCATCCTTAACCAGAACGAGGTCACCAACACTAGGGGGGCTAGTTTTGTCAGTCCACTTAAGGCGCTGTTGTAAGATATGCAGATACTCGAGCGACCAACGCTTCCAGAAATTCTGAGTAAACTGCTGCAACATCTGATACCTTGACAACCGATACAATTTCACTCCCTCGAAGGGGTGCTCGGGCAACGCGTTAAGTGGCTGTCCTATCAAGAAATGGCCTGGGGTCAGAGCCTCCAGGTCATTTGGATCCGAGCTGAGCGGACACAACGGTCGCGAATTGAGAACGGCCTCGATCTTACAAAACAATGTCGCGAGCTCCTCAAAAGTCAGCGCGGTCTGACCTACTATACGCCCCAAGTGCGTCTTAGCTGACTTAACTACGGCCTCAAAAATCCCACCCCAGTGGGGGCAACTCGGTGGGCTGAAGGTCCACTGTATACCCCGACGGGAGAGGGCCGTTCCAATATCCACTTTATTTACATTCAAAAAGTTGTCTATCTCTCGTAAGTATCGTTCCGCACCGACGTAGTTAGTGCCGTTATCAGAGCGGATTAAAGTTGGAAGTCCCCTTCGAGAAACAAACCTATCCAAACAAGCAATGAAAGCCTCTGTCGAGAGATCAGCAACGAACTCGAGATGTACCGCCTTGGTGGATAAACAAACAAACACACATAGGTACGCCTTGTATTGCTTAGCGGTACGCAATCGTGAACTCTTCACCATAAACGGTCCGGCAAAATCCGTACCAACACCTGAAAACGGTCTGACCTCATTCACACGATCAGGGGGCAAGTCCCCCATGAGAGGTTGCATCGTGGCAGCCTTAAGTCGATAACAAGGCATGCACCGAAACACGAAGTTTTCGTATGACACGGCGGGCAGATAAGATCCAAAACTCCCGCTGGAGCGTGGCCAACAACGCGTTACAGCCGGCATGCGCGTTTTTAATATGACGATCAGTCACCAGCAATTCAACTAACTGTCCCCCCTTGGGGAGCAGAAGTGGGTGACGAGCCGAATACGACAGATTCGCATTGCGCAATCTTCCTCCTACCCGAAGTAACCCGGTCGAATCAACAAAGGGGTTGAGACGCGCGACGGCTCCCTTCAATTTCGAACGTCCACTTCGTATAATCTCCAATTCTGCCCCAAACTTCGAGGACTGTACCAACCGGACCAAATTCAATAGCGACTCGTTTCGCTCTGCCGGAGTCAGAATAGGGTTCAACGTTCGCTGATCGCGAGGAGTACGACAATTTCGAGCGAATCTCCTAATCCAAGTGGACACGTTTATCAACTTGTCAAGTGAGCTATACCGGTCCAGCAGAAACCCGGCGTCAGGGTCCTCAGCCTTCTGGGTAACATGCACGGCCGCTCTGGGGCCATGATCCGAAGATACCACTACATGGCTGTGGGGCCAGTCCGATTCTCTCTTGGCAAGCCAGGGTGGTCCCCACCACAAGTGGTGTCTAACGAGTTCAGGAGCCCGACATCCCCTGGATGCACAATCAGACGGGTTCAATTCTCCTGGTACATGTCTCCAGGTCAGTGGGACCTCAGACGACACAATCTGGGAGACACGGTTCGCAACAAAAACCTCTAAGTTATGGACCGAAGCCTTCAGCCAGCACAAAACAATCTGGCTGTCCGTCCACGCGTACACCGTATCCTCCAAAACCACTGACCCACGCAACACTGTTAGAGTGTGATTCAAAAGTTTGGTCAAAAGAGCAGCCCCGGACAGTTCCAGTTTTGGAATCGTCATCCTTGTCCGAATAGGCGCTACCTTGCTTTTTGCCAAAACCAAACGCACGTCGACCTCCCCGGTGGAGGTGACGGTTCGCAAATAAACCGCTGCCGCAAACCCTCGTTCAGAGGCATCACAAAACCCGTGAAGGGTTGCCCTGTAATCCCCAGCAGGGACCAATTTCCTCGGCAGCGATACATTATTTATCTTGAGGCCCAACCATTTTGCTAAATCATTCGATACAATGCAGCCCTGAGCTCCAGAATCTAATAGGGCGCGAACGTATGTTGGGTTGCCCGCCAAATCCCAAACAAGCACAGAGGCGATCGGTAACACCACCGTCTCCGGTTGGGGGGCAACCAATGGTTGGGCCGCAAATTCCTAGCGAGGACCCCCGGGGCCCCACTGTGCCTGTAACCGATCAGGTATGCAGCTATACGCCAGAGGGTCCCATTGTACAAATGGCCCACGCGCCGGTTCCATTGCCACCCTACGACGCCCCCCGAAGGGGGGTGGGCGTGAATTCAACCGTGGCCGCTCCATGAGCGGGGGGGACATCACATGCGACCGACGAGGACGAGGCGACGAGCGGGGCGACAACTGAGGTGGCGTCCGAACCGCACCCGCATAGCTCGAAGGTGTCCCATGCCACCCGCCCGTTACGGCCTGCTCAACACACCCAATGTGCCGCTGAGTCGGATGCTGAGTCGCAACCGAGAACTCAGGGCCCCCCATGTGATGACCCTGAGTGCGGCCCTGCACCCTAGTACCGCCCTGTGCACGTGGGGACATTGGCCCCTGAGTTGCGCTCCGAGTCGCAAACGAATTCTCAGGGCCCCATGCCGTATCACCCTGGGTACGGCCCTGTGGACGTGGGGACGTTGGCCCCTGAGTTGCGCTCCGAGTCGCAAACGAATTCTCAGGGCCCCATGCCGTGTCACCCTGGATACGGCCCTGTGGAGGCTGTTGGCCGGACCGGTTCATGCACAACAGATTGTTGTGGGCCCCACCACAATATCCGCACATTTTTGTGCGCGTGCAGTCCCTAGCCATGTGTGGCCCGAGGCACCGGAAACACCAGCTCCGCTGCTTGGCCATCCGGCGCCGTCCCTGAACCCTAAGTTCCCCGAACTTATTGCAATTGGCCACAGCATGGCCAATCTGCCTACAACATGGGCAGGTCTCACTATGTGGGGTCAATGCACTCACAGTCCCATATGACTGCCGGTTGGTGCGGTCCTTCCTCGTCGGAGGGCCCCTACTCACAGCGCTCCCGGCAGCTCTCTGTGGCTCCGAAGGATGGGTGACCGTCAACCCCAAATTCTCTGCCCGTCGAGCCTCCTCTTCCAAGAATCCGACCAAGTCGGAGAAGGCGGGCAGGTCCTCGGCCGACCTCCCGTGAGACTGTTCGAAACGAGTCTGCACGTCAGCGGGTAGGCGGGAAAGTACAATGTACAACAGTAGGTACGACCATTCACCAACTGGAAGTCCAAGATTCTCTAGAGCCTTGGTGACGGACAACAATGGGTTCAAAACCTCCGTCTGTATGGCCCTGACCTTGTTCACAACCGGGATGCTAAACAAACTGTTCAGTTGGGCATCGGCCAACCTCCGTTTGTTGTGGTAACGTCTGACCAACAATTGCCTGGCCGTTTCATAGTTACCCTCCGTAACTGTCAAATGAGCGACCAGCTCCCTAGGCTCACCCCTCAATGCTGCCACCAGCTGAGCCATCTTGACAGACTTGGTAATGTCCGATCGCATGTGCACCAAACTGTCGAATAGATTGATGAAGCTCATCCATTCACCGGACACTCCGTCAAAAGTAGGCATAGTTATGGCAGGTAACCTGGACCCCGAACCCTGAAGCGGCAGAGGTGCTTCAATGTCACCACCATGGCTGGACTCGCGCTGTCTACGTATGTCCGCAGCCTTCTGCGTGATAGCAGCTGCCATCTCCATACATTGGTCGACATCCCCTAGCAACCGTGACAGCCTGTCAGGTGCGCAACCATCAACTGATTCCGCCTGCGCGTACAATTCGAGCACCCTATTGTAACGTTCCTTAACGTCCATAGACCGCTCCAATACCACATCATGCCTATCTAAACGGTCTATCAGACCGTGTGCGGAGGAAAACCATCTGAGTTCCTTAGAAACACCCTTCTGGATTTCAGATAACGACATGATCGGAACGATACTTACTCACAATTTGCAGTAACTCAATTTTATTGGACCCTCCAGTCTACAACCCAAACGAGGGAACCCTAAACCACAACTTAAACAATGCTGTTTTCCTTAAACAATAGGAACCGAGTTTTATATCTATATAAATTCTGTAAATACAATTTAGTTTCCCTTTATCATTATAACACACACAGATAGTCAATATTAGTTCAAGTTATAAATTGCTATAAACTGAAAACAATGCAATAGCCTGCTATCAATAGATGTAACTGCCTATGTTAACCAAAACATTCTTCAATAGCATTACTAGACCACTAATAGATTGACTAACTGGTAATTCAATGCAATTTTCAATTCAATATCTGTCTATCTACTACTAGCAATAGACTTATAGCTTACAAATACTACCAATCTATGTGGATATAGGAACAACAGTTACCTAATAACCGCCTATACCTACAGATTGATAGTCCCAAATCGTGCGTTCCTGGAGCCCTTGACGGCTGCAAATCTCAGGAAACCACGCTCTAGCTACCAAAATGTTCAGGCTTCTCGGCACCTAATGACCTCGTAGGGGCCCATCAGCTACGAGGTAGCGTAGCGATCAGTTGCCAAGAAGTTTGAACGTCGGCGATTCACCGAGCTAAAATGATTGGATTCGATCTAACCTGGTCTGTGCTTCGGTCCCGTCAACCTCCTGTCTCTCTGCAAGGCCCGGGTGCACCCTAGGCTCTTCTTGGTAGACAGGTTCTTCAGCCAACCTCCTGTGTGACTGGCGGGCCAGCCTCGATCAGCACAGTGTTCCAACACAGGTTATGTTACGTGGTAAAAAACCAATCGGCCACGTAAATGCGAACTTTATCTGGTTCGGGGAACCACAACACACTCAGCTATATATACAATCCTGAGGGAACCTCGAATACATTCCAGATGGACTGCGATTTAATTTCAATACCCTATCCAAACGCGTTACATTGCGAGGCTTTCGTCCGTCAGTTGTCAAAAACTGCAAGGTTGGCAGCAACGTCAAATTCAAAATGGCCGTTCCGAAACCATCGATCGAATATCGATTTGGAATCGAACAGGCACCATTCATTGATCCTATGCGAACTCAGTTCAAAGTCACACATTAGGTATACCACCACTGTAGAAACCTATTTAATATTGGGTACAAATATAATTGACAACATTTCATTTTTGTTTAGGTAAAAAGATTTAATGTCCATTGAGATATATTTGATTGCTTAATACGAAACACATTTAAATATTTTTCTTTTCATTCGTTTTAAAGATACTTTGAAAATAATTCAGATATCGAGGATGTAGGCAGAAGAACTATACATACTCTGCCTAGAATTAAAAAAATACTAGCTGACACTAGCTGTCAACGTCACCTTATCATCTAACTTGTATCGTATGTAGCATAACCGTGCGCTCGATTTGTTTGATCGTCCACCCGCTCACCCGCATAAAATTAACAGAAGTATAGCACTGTACAAGTTCTACGCCTGCAAAAGAGATAGCATGTAAGGTGGGCTCACGGCGGACGTCAACTGAGATGTTCAAACCGAATGCAGCCTTGGTTATTTTTAACTTTCTCGGACAGGCAATGACAAAGCCCTGACAATGTAATTTTTTATGTTCTGGCAAATGTAACATGGTCCATTATGCCAACATCATTTTTTTCCAAAAACTCAAGATTTAAAAAAATATTTAAATATGAAAAATCAAAATTTTCGAAAATGGTAAAATGAAAATCCCTTAAGCTCTCGAACAACTTTCGAATTAGCTATTAAAATTAGGGGGTTAAAATTTGAAATGTTGTCAATTATGAATGAACTTAGTCAAGTTCTAAATTTCTATAACTTAATTCGTCCGGGTATACAAGGTGACCTTTAATTAGCTGACCATATTTTGGGGATTGATAGCACCGATCATTATGAACAACTTTCCCATAGAAACATATGGTCGCAAATGAAAAATATTTTTCGTCCCTCAGTACATTGACCCGATCAGCTGATTACAAGTTACTTTGGGAGACCCAAAATTTTATTTCGTTTATGACCATATGTTTCTTGGGGAAAGTTGTTCATACTAATGGGTACTATCACTCCCCAAAATATGGTCAGCTAATTAAATGTCATCTTGTTTAGTACTAGGTTTGAATACATTAGTACACTACTGCATTCAACGACCTCCGTGATTCTGAAGTTTGATTTGGCGAATAGACAATATCCTTTTCACTCATTGTGAAGCGGAAAAGTGATAGTAATATTTGTGATGTCCTGATATTCGGAATGAAATACGATAGATACGTGTTGTGCATTCGCCGTTTATTTATTGACTGAGTATTACAAGTACCCACATATTTTGGTATTCCTCACTCCTCCACAACAAATTCAAAAATCTCTATTTACTAATAGTATGATTACAATGCAGCAGTAACTTTAAACTTAATAATTAATACTATTGATTATGGTACATTTATCCCTCCCTAATTAAAACGCTTATCTAACTTAAAATAAATACAATAAAGAAGTTACAAAATCTTATACAATCATGGACGAAAACGGTCTGGAGCTACAACAGCCCGACCGGAACGAGTGCGATGTACCAGTGCGTCGGAGTCGGATGATACTTGTACAGGTATATCGTGTGGCGGCGGCGGCGGCGGCGGCGGCGGCGGCGGCGGCGGCCGCGGTGGCGCGCTCGCCTCGACAGCCGGCGCAGCCCCCGCAGCGTCCCTCGCGAGCCCGGGCTCGGCGGCGGAGGGCGCGGTAGCGGCGGCGGTGTCCTCTCAAACTCAAACTCAAACTCAAAACGTTTATTGCGACATTGTGGTGGTATATGGTGATACGTGTTGTGCATTCGCCGTTTATTTATAGACTGAGTATTACAAGTACCCACACCCACCCACCCAGGCGGTCTCAACTGACGGCCTGTCAACGACATCTAACCAACAACCCGATTGCCGATCCATGTCATACAAATGACCACTTCGCAACTGATTAACGTGACGCCGCCAAACGATATCACACCCTTCGAGTGACACATCATACATCACTTTACCGACACGAGTAATAACGGTACCTATGAGCCAAGTGTTTTTTTTAGGATTACGATAATCCTTGACCCACACTACATCCCTGATGTTATACTCTGTAGGCCTACCCCCGTGATTCATGGCCTGTCGCTCTTGGTTGCATCGCAAGCGCTTCATTACATCATCAGCCGACGGCGGTGGGCGGTGGAGGCTCTGAGCCGGGCGCGCTTATTAGGTCTAGTTTGCATCTAAGTCTCCTACCGAACATGAGCTGCGCGGGCGACACCCCCGTCGTGCAATGCGGTGTGTTTCTATATTGAAACAAATGCTTGGAGCCGTCTCTTAATGCGTTTTCAATAAAACGTTTACAGGTCTTTACTGCGTTTTCCGCGAGTCCATTACTTTGCGGTGAGTAAACCGGTGCCGTCATGTGTTGGATTCCATTGCTCGAGCAAAACCTTACAAAATCCGAAGATACAAAAGTTTTGGCGTTATCCGAGACCACAAATTTTGGGAGTCCAAATACATTGAAAATTGACGTTAGCTTATCTATTAACGTTTGAGTCAGTAAGTTCGGCATCTCGACACACTCCAACCATTTACTCCGAGCGTCGACCAACACCAGGTACATTTTACCATGGAGAGGCCCGAGATAATCCAAATGGATCCTCCCAAACACTGAATCGGGCCATTCCCAATTCTGAATCGGGGCGCGCGCGGGGTCAGGTCGTGTCGACGCGCATCGGTCACAATTTGCCGCTAAGCGCTCGATGTCGCGATCTATACCGGGGTACCAGAAGCGTTCCCTCGCCAGCGACTTCATCTTGACTATACCAAGATGGGCGGCGTGGAGTTCCTGCAGTACTGTCTGCCTGAACCTTTCAGGCACGACCACCCGGTGACCTCTCAGCAGGCTCCCCTCATCGACATGCAATTCATGTCGGCATCTATGATACGGCAGCATTTCTGCCGCTAAGACTTTCTTAGGCCACCCGACGGCCACATAACGCATCACCTGCGCGAGCGCCGGCTCAGCAGCTGCGGCGGCACGCAACTCTTGCACGGTTGCGGGAAAAGCAGTTTCAGACAGCTTTAAAATATTCACATAGCTCGTCGGTTCTTTGTCCAACGCTAACGATGTACATTGACTAGGAGAAAAAATCGACAGCAGCGGCTTATGATCGGTCCTCAGTATGAACGGTTCGGCGCGCCCGTACAGGAACTCATGGAATTTTTTAACACCGTAAATGATCGCAGTCGCTTCCTTCTGTATCTGACTGTACGCGCGCTCACTGGGAACCAGAGACCGCGAAGCGTAACTGAGTGGGCGCTCCGAGCCGTCCTCGCAGCGCACGGCTAGCACGGCGCCCAGCCCGGCCGGCGCCGCGTCCACCGTCAGCACCGGCTGCTGCCGGGGATCGAAGTGCGCCAGCACGCTCGTCGAGCTCAGCGCCGCCTTCACCGCTTCGAACGCCGCTTGTTGCTCCTCTGCCCATACCCATTCTGTGTCTTTACGTAGCATCACGTGTAACGGTTCCAGCATATCGGATGCTCCCGGTGTAAAGTTGCGATAAAAATTTACTAACCCTAAATATGATTTTAATTGTTTAGCATTTTCTGGTTTTTTAACGTCCAATATAGCACGCACTTTATCCGGATTTGTATGAATACCGTTACGATCAATTAGGTAACCGAGATATTCGACGCGGTCTTGAAGGAAAACACATTTTGTTTTCTGCAACTTCAATCCGGCGTCCTGGAGTCGCTGCAGCACCTGTTCCACACGCTGCCAATGTACCTCCACCGTGGGTGCTGAGATGAGCACGTCATCGATAAAACATTCTGCGCCACTGACGTCACACAGCAATTGTGACAGTGCGCGCTGAAACAGAGCGGGTGCTGAAGCGAGTCCAAAAACGAGTCTTGTATAAATAAAAAGCCCTTTGTGGGTATTAACGCAAGTGTACTCCTGCGATGATTCATCTAATCTAAATTGGTTGTAGCTATTCGACAGATCGAGCTTTGTAAATACCGTTGCATCATAGAGTGAAGCGCATAACTCTGACATTGTCGGTAATGGATATTGATCTACCTTCAAATCCCTATAAATCGATACCGAGTAATCACCACAAATGCGAACTTCATTGTTTTTCTTCAGTACAGCTACAATAGGCGACGCGTTGCGAGAATAAGAAGCCGGTTTTAGTATGCGCCGGCGTCCACCAGTCGATCGAGCTCGCTGCTCACTTTGTCCGCGCAGAGCGAAAGGTACAGAACGCGCTTTGAAAAATTTAGGTCTCGACCCCTCTTTCAGATGAAGCGATAGCTCGTACATGTTAAACGTACCTAGTCCCCCTGCAAACAATTACTCATATTTACGCAGTAGCAAGTCTAAATAGTTTCCATCGCCCTCACAATAATTCATAGGAACCAACGTCAGTCTAAACTTCGTCATAAAGTCTCGCCCGAGCAATGATACCGGTCCCTTCTCGACAATGAAAAATTCAATGATATGTGTAACGTCATCGTAAGTAATCGGTAATTTACCTACTCCTAGCGGTCTGAGTAACTCGCCTCCGTATGTACTTAACATTTTATGCGACTCACCGAGGGGCTCCATCGAGAAATACCTGCGCCACAGGCGCGCCGGCAGTGCCGACATCGCGCTGCCCGAGTCCAGCTCCACGCTGAGCGGCCGCCTGCGCACACACACCTCTACCACCATCGGCGACTCGTCTAGACATCTTATATTATTTACTGGCGCAAAATCATCGTCCCTATCATCACACGACTCGTTAATACCTATGTAATAATTACCACGCCTCTTATTTACACTTGCGGTAGCACTTTTTGATGCACACACTTTCTTTAGATGGCCCTTGGCACCACATATATCACAATTTAAGTGACGATACGCACACCCTAAAGAATCGTGAGACCTGCCCCCACACATGGTACACCTGGACGGTCCGGCGGCGGCGGCGGCGGCGCGCGGCTGGTGCGCAGCGGACCGCGCCGCGCTCGCGTACATGAGCGGCTCACTCTTGACCGCATGCAACGCCATTGCACTCTCGACCGCACCTGCCACTTCCAGTGCCTGACCCAGCTTCATGACCTCCGCGTCCTCGCGAAATAACCGCTCCCTCATCGTGACTAAATCCAACCCGAGCACGAATCGATCCGTGAGGCACATGTCCAGTGCAGATCCAAACCGGCAATGGGCTGCAAGTCCTCGTAGGCGAGCAGCATACTCCACTACTGACTCGTGAGCTTGCTTTGTCGCCGAGTAGAACTTCTGACGTTCCGCAAACGTACACTTCTTGGGCTCACAATGGCGGTCCAACGTGGCAGTGATTACGTCATACGTCGCAGACTCCGGAGTACCTGGATGCAGCAGATCCCTGATGAGACGATAGGAATCCTGTGTCATGCAATTCAACACGATAACCCGCCTCTTCTTTCGGCCGACATCAGATGTTCCGTCAATACCGTTAGCCGTGAAGAAATTTTCCATCTGTTTCTTGTGCACATTCCACTCGTACGTTTTGCAATCAAATACGGGCACATTTCCAAAAATAGACATTTTCTATTCGTTTACACGCGTGGGTTTCGAACAATTTTCGAAAATAATCCTCGTCGTCACTGTGATGTCCTGATATTCGGAATGAAATACGATAGATACGTGTTGTGCATTCGCCGTTTATTTATAGACTGAGTATTACAAGTACCCACATATTTTGGTATTCCTCAATATTCATCCACCTACACCCGCCTATGATGAAACGTACGAAGCACAGAATCTGCACTGCTGCCGAGTCCAGCCGGAAATGTCGATCTATTTGGTCTCAATAAATTCATTGCATCTCCCCCTGTCGCGATGGACCCCCTCGTCAAGGATGCTACCCTTCGTAACCTGCGGTCCAAGGCAACAGCCCTCACCTCAGCATTTAATTTCATCCCTGTCGGAATCGGCGTAGTAAGGAGGGCAATACTAGCAATCTCGTCGAAGGCCATAGGTGAGGACAAGATCTGTTCTCAGATGATAACAAGTATCATTGATGTGCTGTTACCTCTCATCACCCACATAATTAATGTGTCAATTGGCACTTGTGATTCCCCTCCCCAAAACGTCCAATCCCGCCTCCTTTAAAGAATTCCGTCCCATATCTATTCTGCCTATCCTCTCCAAAGTCATAGAATCAATTGTTAACTCCCAACTCTCCTCCTACCTTTCCTTAAAAATTGTTACTGAATCCCCACCAATCAGGTTTCAGGCCGGGTCACAGCACTACCACGGCATTGCTCAAAGTCACTGACGACATTCAATTAGCTATGGATCAAAAGCAGCTTACGGTCCTTACACTGCTTGATTTCAGTAGCGCCTTCAACTGTGTCGATTTCGATATACTAGTAGAAATTTTAAAGTCACTTAATGTCTCCTCGCACTCTGCTCGCTGGTTTGACTCCTACCTGAGAGACCGCCAGCAACGCATTAAGTCTGAGGAGATCTTAACGGACTGTTGTGATCTCTCCGCAGGGAGGGATCCTTTCTCCTCTCCTCATCTCGGTATTCATTAATTCCATCTCTGACGTTCTTACCTCTTCTTATCATCTGTACGCAGATGACCTTCAAATATATCGGCATTTCTCTCCGTGTGATGTGAATCTGACAGTAGAGGCTTTGAATGCTGATCTCGATAACATCAGGAAATGGGCTACCTCATATGGTCTGCTTGTCAACCCGGGAAAATCGCAGGCCATGATTTTGGGTACTCGTCACTCTCATAACCTAGTTCAGAAAATGCCCGTCGACCCTATAGTGTATGATGGTAACATAATTTCATACAGCGAGAAGGCCAAGAATCTTGGGGTTATATTTGATAAATTGTTGTCCTGGTCGCCCCATGTTTGTGAGGTCAGCAGACGAGTCTTTTCGTCATTTCACTCCCTACGGAGATTGCAGCACTTCCTGCCGCGGCAGACTAAAATCACCCTTGCTCAGTCCCTCCTACTACCTTTAATCGACTATGCGGATGTTTGCTGGATCAGTGCGAATGAAGAACAACTGAACAAACTCGAACGACTTCAAAACCTCGGGATTCGGTTTGTCTTCGGGCTGCGCAAGTATGATCATGTCTCACAGTATCGCAAGGAGTTGGGTTGGCTTCCGATCCGCTTTCGTCGTGATATGCACATTCTCTCCTATCTGTTCAACATTTTGCGAAATCCCCGCTACCCCACATATCTTCGAGAACGTTTTGAGTTTATTTCCTACAGGCATAGCAACCGGAGATTCCACACGATGTCTCTCCTTTCTACTTACTTGTTACAAACACTTGTTTAGGTAAACGGCGATCCGATTGTGGAACGCACTTCCCTGCGCTATTAGAGATAGTCCCCCAATTTTCACTTTTAAGACAAGATTGAAAGAGCATTTCCTTTCTCTTTCGTGATAGGTACTTTTATATATGTATATATAAGTAGTATATAGGTATGTTTGATAAATATTTTATTTTTGTGCTTTTGTATTTTTTTTAGTTTATATCTTTATTACATTATTATGTTTTAGTTGTAAACAATTAGATGTGTAGGTACAGTTTTATTGCGCACAGTTTTATTGGACTCTCCTGTTGCACACTTTTTCCTATCCTGCCTAGGTTTGCTGGTAGAAATCTCTCTTTAGAGATAAGCTCGCCTTTGCTCATAAAATGTTTTGTTACCTTACTATTAAGATTTCTGTGCAATAAAGAATATGAATGGATAAAGATATTTTGTATCAAAACATCTATATGCTAACACGCGCATCGCATCGAGTACGCGCGCGCATCACGTACCGCGTATTCGTAATTTCGTGACACGCACGATTGTGTGCGTGAGAGTAGATACTCGGATCACGTCCAGACGCATGCGGACCAGGTGCCGACTAGTATTGAAAAATACCTAATGCGTATATACCTTCTAGTATATACGCCTCACCTCGCCCATCTATGCAAAATATGGTGATGATGATGATGATGATGCTCAAAGAGGATTTACGAATCTATCACTATCATGTTCACTCGAGCCAGGTAGTTACACGCAGACATCAAGACCACGGAAGAAAAAGCCTGTGCTATTGTGATTACTATTTATTTATAACAAATAAAATCCATAAAAACAGTTTTGCATCTTACAGACTATCATGTAAAAGTTTAATATTTAACTTGACTAGTAATCAATAATAAACAGATATAAAGTATACAGCATTAGTAAATACACTTCAGCGGAAGAAGGCAATCTTGCGAAGAAAATCTTGCGATGAGCACCTTGGCCACACTGTCTGCCGCTGGTGTTTATGGAATATTTATCATTATTACACTGGTCACTACATAGTACATAATTATATTCAACTGGCAGCCGTTTGTTGCTCGCATGCTGCGACGATTTCTGGAACAGAAAAACGAAAGTCTACATATGTGCTACAAGCTACAGTTAAGTGCATCCCATAATCAGCTGCAAAAATTCTGGCACTGCCTAGGCCGCGTTCACACTGAACGGCACAGTTGCGTGCGAATTTGTAATATTCTGTCGATTAATCTAAATAGTGTTATACACTGCGACGATTCATGCAATATCGTTGGACGATTAGAGAATTATAATACTTATTGTTATTTATTTTAATTATTAGTTTCGGCCCTTTCGGAACGTGCTGTACGTTTCCCAAAACACCCGTTCCAAAATAACCGTCTTTTTAAACGACCATACGCCAACTGATCCGTTTATCATAGGATCCGTATGCCAAAACACCCGTTTCTCATTGCATCCGTATGCCATAAGATTAGTTTCTTGTGACCAGTATGCCCAAAAGATCCGTCTCTCATAGGATCCGTATGCCAAAACACCCGTTTATCATTGCATCCGTACGCGAAAATGCACCCGTATGGGAAAAGATTCGTTTCTCATGACATTTGTAAAAAGGTTACACATACCTCTATATATGACGTAGTGACGTAAACGGATGTTGTGGGAAAGGAATATCAAACCAAACGTGTTTTTTGGGGTAAGCACATTCTGGTAAACGGATTATTTAGGAAACGGTAGTGAAGGGAACGGCCGTTTCAGGATTAGGACTTTCTGGGAAACTGATATCAAGCGAAACGTATATTTTGGGGAAAACACATTATGGGAGACACATATATCGGGAATGGGATTATTAAAGAAAATGCAGTGACGGGAACGGGTGTTTTGGGAACGGGTGTTTTGGGAAACGGATAGCCTGTTCCGGAGCCGTTTCGGCTACTTTCATACTCCATGTATGTAACAGGTGCATTTATAAGTTTGTATTTGGTATTGAAAGAAATTGTGCCCTATTTAAACCATACACATATCAATATTTAAGTAAAGACCTATATTACGTATTTTTTCATAATTTTAGGATGAGCAGATTCGGAAATAAGGGGTGAGAATGTTTTATTTTTTGAGTAATTTCTTCATAATGTCTTTATTGTACTAAACAAAATAGACATACAGATAATTTATAATAAAAAAATACAAAGGAGAGCTTTTCTCTAACAAGATATTTCTTCCAGCAAACCATGATGGGTAGGAAAGGTGATGCTTGACTAAATTCTCAAATATTTTTTTAAATAAGCATTTCAGATTTTTTTTAAAAATTGAGATCCTCGCAACAAGCTCTTTAGGGTTGGTAGGGTAGGGGTCCAAACGGGACCCTATTATTAGGGTTCCAAACGGGACCCTATTACTAAGACTTCGCTGTCCGTCAGTCCGTCCGTCCGTCCGTCTGTCACCAGGCTGTATCTCAAGAACCTAGCTAGCTAGAGAGTTGAAATTTTCACAGATTATGTATTTCTGTTGCCGCTATAACAACAAATACTAAAAAACAGGATAAAAGAAATATTTAAGGGGGCTCCCATACAACAATTCTTTCAATACCACATACAAACTTATGGATGCACCTGGTTACGTACATGGAGTGTGAAAGTTACCGCACCAATAACTTTGTAAACAATATTTTGCTGTGTAAAATCCAAACTATTCACTCCACACCATCGCTTCCATTGAATGGTGGTACGGAACCCTTCGTGCGCGATTTAGACTCGCACTTGACCGGTTTTTTATTAGACTTGTCACACAATGCACTTTGAAAAGTTTTTATTACTGTTTGATAAGCGCCCCAATCAGCGAATCAGCTTTAGAAATATACGTTTATAATTTAAGGTTTATAATTTAATCTACATAAGTATCATAAACTCTCTTTACTGCGGCCAAACACCGCACGTTACGACCAGCATTATGATATATTACTACTATATATACTTGGTAAAAACTCATTTCTTATTTGAATATTGATACATTATAACCATAATGTATAAATTTTAGACAAATTATGATATTAAAATTTCGAACGCCGACGCCCACCTGCGTGCCGCCCCTAGTTTGTCTGTGAAGTTGGTACTACAGAACAAGCTAAACAACTGCAGAGCAATGATCAATGCCACAATGCCGGTCGAACATGCGGTTCCTGAACACATCAAAGAGAGCTTATGATATGTGTGTTCATTTTTTTTTTTCGTTTATTCAAAATCATAAAGTTACAATTTAATTAAGTTTTTCCACTCTCTGGTCTATCTGGAGTGGTGAGATCGTTCTTAGAAAACATAAACTAGTGTATGTAACTGTACATAATTAGGCATGAAAACTCTCGAGTGATATTATTATGAAACGAGCCCAAGTCGAGTTTTGATGCCCTCTAATATGTAGCAGTCACATAAACTACTATTATGAAATTGTAGCCTGTCTTAAGAAACGAATTTGAATATTTTGCCAAACGGGACTCTATTAATTACTAGGCCTCCGCTGTCCGTCTGTCCGTCTGTCACCGGGCTCCACCGGATCAACCGAAATAGGTAGGGAGCTGAAATTACACAGAGGGTGTATTTCGATTGCCGCTGTAACAAGAAATAATAAAACATTCGAGTTTTTAAGATTTAAAAGTAGTACTCATACAAGAGATTATTTGAATGGCCATTTTCTAAGCCATTTTGTTTTATTTGTTTGTCGCTGAACACTCTCCCGATATTATCGGATAAGATCTTTAATTGTGGGTATTGAGTTTTGTGCTTGGTTATTTTTCATTATAAGATTAATAATTGCTCATTCGAATAATAATATTTGATAAAAATCTGTAAATATATAATAATCAATTTCAATCCATTTCCGGTTTATGAGCAAAGATTTTCGTTAACCTGAGTACATAGTATTATGTGAAGTTGTGCCTCTGCCAGCCAATCTGGGAAAAGACATGTTAATATGTCTTGCATGGCTATGCTGTGCCTCTTCCATCCCATCTGGGAAAAAACATGTTATTCTGTATTGCAATGGAGTTTTAACAGCTTTTTTTTAATTGTAACATCATAAATTTTCTTCCATTTGACTAAAAAAAAACTTTTACTACTTTTCTCTGTCTTTAACGATTTACTTTGAGAAAAATATGGTTTCAGGAACCTCAACGTCATTTTTAAAGACCTATCTACAGACACATAAAGGATTGATGAAAAAAAAATTTTTTTTGGTTTTAGTTCCAGCCCCCTTTAATTATTTAAATTTTTCCATTTTTGTATAAAAATCGTAGAACGGTTCACAGAATACATCTACATACTATGTTTCAACTGTGTAGTCCTAATAGTTTCTGCATAAAGTTGCTGCGACATACGGACGGATGGACGGACAGACAGACTTGACGGAACTATAAGGGTTTCTCTACGGAACCCTAAAAATTAATTTCTGTTCACCACTTGTTTAACTCTTTCGCGGGTATTACGTTTTGGACAATATAATTTTTCAAGGGAAAATAGAAATGCTAGAGGAGTCGTGTCCATTTGCAGGTGCTTAATTGCTTGCTTGCGATGCGATGTGACATAGAATGCTGTAGAAGTCGAACCGTATTGATATTGGTCATTGAATTGAAGGATCAAGCGAAACAGAAATCTTCTGTCTAGCTTGCTCCTTGTTTTTTTTTCTATGGGTGCAAAAACTCTCTAATATGACACTATCCGAACTGTGGAAGTATTCACATTGACACAAAGAGTAGGGATCCTGTAACTGCAATGGAAATGCGAATTGTATAGGAGTTCCGTCCAAAAAGCTGATCCAAGAACGAATTCTATAGCATTCGCGTAACTAAGAGTTTCTCATTGCGGACTTCTATAGTAGTTAAAGACAAAATGTATGCGATTTGACGTTTATTTTGACGTGTTTGTGTGTGAAACTATGGTTAATATTTTTTGTAGTAACACGGCTATGACCTACTCGAAATATCCAAATTAGTTTCTTAAAATAGGCAAAAAAGTCATAAAATAAAATAAAAGTACTACTTATAGTTTCGTAGCATCGTCAATATGGGATATACCTTAATAACCAACGACAACCAGCTAACGACCCCAGTCGCGCAGAAAGGAGTGCTGAGTAGCCGGGTCCACACCGGACGATCCACCGCGACCGCAGCTATTTAGTGGCAGAGGGCCAGCTTCGTTTCCAGAGGCCTACTGCCTATTTACCACTGCTAGCCTCGACCCCGAGATCTTAGTAAGTGGAGGTCCTCAGTCCCTTCCTAACCTATACTTCCGGGAGTAAGCCTCAAGATACGACTAAATGTGTGAGAAACTAGTGTGAAGTGAACTCACTATCAACAATATCGTTCAGCGCAGCCACCGCCGGAGAGTTGGGCATCTCCGCAGTGAAGTCCCGTCCGTCATCGCAGCACCTCGTCAGCAGCGGGTCGAGCGGCAGGCTGCCGAGGTACGGCGCCGCGAGCTCGGAGCACATCTGCACGGCGCCGCCAGTCGTGGCGGGGAAGATCTCGCTGCGGGTCTGTTGCACGATATGTGGTATAAGTACGGTTAGGCTAAGAAAGTTAAAGTATATGGTTCCGGGTTCGAGTCCCGATGGGGGCATATATTTTTTGATGAGAACGGATGTTTGTACCCTAGTCATGGTGGTTTATCTATCTAAGTATAATATTTATCTATATAAGTATGTGTATCGTTGTCTAGTACCCAAGATACAGGGAATCCTAGTTTGGGGCTAGATCAATGTGTGTAAATAATGTCCAAGGTATTATTATTATTTCGAGATGTCCGGATATGCCCGACAGATAAATAATAAATTTTGTATGTAAAATGACAGATGAATCTATCACGTAGAACTTATCCGGACATTGTGAAACGTGCCATTATGTAGGATTTGTTGTGTAAATTAAAAGTTATAAAGGCAATTTAAGCGTGTTACGAGTTTCCAACGCAAAATGTTATTACATTATCTAAAGATGAAGTGCACACGATAGAGCGACTTTGTTTCCTAACCTGGGCTAGGTCAAGGAAAGAAAACAAACTTTTGCGATTATGAAAAAGTTTTGAGTCTCTTGTTTCTTGCCCATAATTTCAGCATAGTTCACCCTAATAAAAAAAGTGATAAAAAGTGGCATATTTCCATATGTGATAGTGCAGAGTGACTCACCTTACAATTAGGGCAGACAAACATCGACATATTCTCCACGACCCCGATGACCTTCACCTTGACCTTGTCGCAGAACTGCAGCTCTTTCCGCACATCAAGCAGGGCGACCTCTTGCGGCGTGGTCACGACAACTGCGCCGCTGAGACCGGCACCTGACAGGTAGCTCACTACGGAGAGGTGCTCGTCGGAAGTGCCTGCGAGAGTAGACACATCATGAGAACTATTGAAAATTGAGAAATGGGGATTGTGCAAAGAAAATGATGGATGACGGGATGGGAAATGGGAGGAAATCATGGATGCCGGATGTCAGGATACCAAGTTAGTAGACGTTAAAATTACACCATACATTATGTATAATATTATAGGTACCTGGGTCGGGCCATAAGTTTTGTCACATACCTTAAACTTCGAATTTAGAACGCGAACCAAAAAACGTTATGGCGTTCGAAATACGAATATTTTAAGAAACTAAATTCATAAGTTTTCTGAAATTTTCTTTATTTTCAAAAATGGAGTGGACGCGAAAAGGCTATAGAGTCGCGTTAATTGCATTGCATCGCTGCGGTCACGCGCCAACTGCGATTTTCAAACTGCTGAAAAAATTAAAATAATTTTGAGGCCTGGACTACGAGCTTACCGGAAAAAAAAACTGCAAGTTTGCTTCACGACTGAAGAAAATCAGGCTCGATAGATCCCGAGTCTTGCTAAAGTGAAACGCGGGAAAAAACAGCGCGGAATCTTTTTTTGGAAGAAACAATTCTTGATGTCGAGGAAAGCTTTTACAAACAAAATGATAGATTGTATACCCATGACAATGAAAAAGCGAGCAGACGTATCCCACGTGTTCAGCGTGGTCACTTGGCTTGGGGTTTCCTATTCGGGCCCCACTGAGGTGTATTTTTGTGAAAAAGGAGTTAAAACAAGTGCACTCGTGTACCAAAACACAGACCTAACAATCCTCGTGGAACCTCTGTCACAGACAATATTCAAAAACAGACACTGGGTATTCCAGCAGGACTCTGCACCAGCTTATTAGGCAAAAAGCACTCAAAATTGGCTCTCCTCACGTGAAAACGATTCAAAAAATGTAAAAAGCACACAAAGGCTTGCTACAAAATTAATGACTTTTTACAAGACACCGACATCTGGCATTAAACCAGTTCATTGCACCCCATATATTATGTACTAATAATTAGGCATGTACTTAATGCTGAGTCAGACACCATTTATAATGACAGTGACACACCACGACTGTCATTTCATTTCATATCATGTGTCATTGCCATTTTTCATCTGTGTTTTGTTTCTTTGTTGTAATTGTAGTGTGTTCACTGTCCTAATAAATGTTTCTTTCTTTCTAATGTTTTATTATGCTTGCTTGATTATGTAATGACGTTCATTTAGTCTCAATTTTTGTGCTATTGTGAATAAAAATCTTTGAACTGAACTGAACGGAATCGAATTTTTCAGACATCAAGACTGGCCCTCCTCGAGTCCAGACTTGAATCCACTGGATTATAAAAGATGGCCTCCTCATTGCAATTTAGAGTCTCTCAAAGCATCCCTGATTAAAGCAGTGGCCAATGTTGAGATGGACATCGTGCGTGCTTCTATCGATGACTGACCGCGCAGATTAAAGGGTTGTATGGAAAATAGTGGAGGTCATTTTGAATAGTTTAAATGTCATTTAAATCTGCTTTATGTAACCTTCGTTTGATATATCAATATTTGTATTACAGAGATTTTTGTCATTTATTTCATTTATTGTAAGTGACAAAACTTATGGCCCGACCACAGACCAGATATCGAGATAGACGCAGCAAACACGGTCGTTTGTATGAGAACCAACCGTGTAACTTTTTCACTACCTACTGTGACGTCACGAGCGCCTTTTAGTGATGGGTTGACATGTTAATCGTGAAACAGAGTCAAAGGCGCGCCGCCAAATCGATCAAAAATGAGCGCTGCTGCGGGAATCCCCTACCTACCACGACCACGTACCTACCGCGCAGTGTTGTTATTCATACGGCAATTGCCGTAATATACGGTATTCCATGACTTTTCTTGAGATTATACGGCAGGGTTTTCACTACCGTTATTATGAAATACGGCAATTAATAAAGTAAACATTTCTTAAATCATTATAATTATACGGCAATGTTGTGTTTTTTTCCCACAGATACGGCAATTTGAAACTTTAGATACGGCAATTCAAATTTTTGCGATAACAACACTGCTACCGCGTTGCCTTTTTGTCAGTAAGCCGGCAGTGTTTCGAGCGGGAGATCGTATCGTAGCATCGCACCCGGATAATTCTAACAAAATAGATAATCTAATCTTATTTTCCCATACAAACTTTCGACACCCATTTCATTCAACCCCTTACATTACGGTACATTTTTAAAAATCTTGGCTCAGTACACTCCCAGACCTCATAAAGAACCTACTTGCGAAATTTGGAATCTCTATACCCAGCGGGTTGGGCTGTGCTTTGATATGTCAGTCAGTCAGTCAGTCAGTCAGTCACTCAGTCTTCTTTTATATATTAACATAAAATGAATATCTACATAACAATCTCACATATACGTTATTCTACTACTAAAATATAGATTGCAATGAAAATGCAACTCAGAATTATCATTCTTCCGTCAACAAAATCAAATCGTCCAGCGATTTTGCAGGAATCGTCGCATTGTACAACACTATCTGATTAAATCGACAGAAAAATGAGCAAATCGACTGTACCATGCAACTGTAAGGTTAACGAAAGTATAGTTTGCTTCACTGTTCATTGAGGGCTACGAAAGAGATATCCATGAATTGTGTAAAGTGGAAGCAGCAGTGGATGAAGTCCATGGGAAATATACGCTATGGTTCAACGTATCTCAGTAAAAACGGGAGACGCTACCCGATATTAAAAATAATTGATTATTAAATAAATTAGGCGAATTTCAGAAATAAAATTACTTACGTATGAAAGGTAACGCCGTCGTTTTCTTTGGAAACAACATTGCTTGAGTTTTTGCAATTCACAACGGCACAGTAAGGCATTTTTATGTTTATTAGTACACGGCTTACATTCGAACAGCCAGAGAGCGACTGAGCTGGCATGAGCGGAATCCGCCTATTAAAAACACGCGAAGTAGGTAAACTTTCGCTGTCTATCTCGATATCTGGTCTGTGGGCCCGACCTAGTATGATGTAATTGAGCAAAATGTGCAGTAGTACGACACACATGCAGATTCCACATCTGGTGACATAAAAATGGATTAAAAATAATGTGCATAGAATTGAGAAAGAGATATTTACCTGGTGGCGTGTCAACAAGCAAGTAGTCCAGTTCCCCCCAGTCCACTTCACTCAAAAATTGTCTAATCATACCTGAAACAATGAGGGATTATTAATGGGAAATAATATAACGACCGAATACAAAACTAAATGAGCGAGTGACCATGAACAGCGGAATTTCCTGAAAAGAGCGAAAAACTGCGCGAACTAAATTACTGAATGGTTTAGCCACCGCTTATTGGCTAAATAAAGACTATCTGGCCGAAGTGGTGGGTCAGGCACATTTAAGAACAACAAAATCCAACGCTCGTTTTTTATTTTATGGTACCTACTCTAATTCGGTTTTTCAAGTTGCTTTTTTAGATTTCTGTTAGCCAAATCAGTAATTTAGTCAGACGAAGCCAGTATTTATAGTTGCACTCATTTTTTGTCCCAATTGACAACCTTTCATTTTTGTTTAGGTAAAAAGATTTAATGTCCATTGAGATATATTTGAATGCTTATTTTTTTATTATAAAATATTTGAATACGAAACACATTTTAGTATATTTTTCGATTCATTCGTTTTAAAGATACTTTGAAAATAATTCAGACATCGAGGATGTAGGCAGAATAACTACAAATACCTTTGCCTAACATTAAAAAAATACTAGCTGACGATAACATCTAACTTGTATAGACCTATCAACTTAAGCTGATACTTGCATTTGTGTGAGTGATCGCCAAAAGTACAGTTAGTAAAACACATACAAATAAAATCAATGTTTTATTTAAACGAAGTCCATAAAACACAATGTTACCAACTGTCCAATTCTCGACCTCATAATGACTGAATCTTATAACTCTTCTACTCCGCTCATTGCATCTTCATCTTCACTCTCGTCTGATGATTCATCAGAGTCAGAGCCTGTGTTAATAATTAATCGTTCCGTTATATCGTCGATTGTAGGAGCCATTAGCAGCAGCCAGGAGCAGTAGGAGCCATTTCACTAATATTTCAAACACAATCAATCACATAAAATTACACGTCTATCTGCTACCAGTACCGGAGGTGAAGTGAAGTATGTGAGCGGGCGGCAGGGAAGCGGTGCGTACACACGTACACTCACACAAATGCAAGTACAGTAGGCGCTCGATAATCCGGCACCCGATTTTTTCCCTCTATGCCGGATTGTCGGAACTGCCGGATTATCGAATGTATAGGAAGTAAAAGCTTTTTACCCATGTACAATGTAAAATAAATTCTACATATCATAGATTCACAGTAAAAGACTATTTTAATATGGTTAGTTGAATTTATTATAAAAATAAAAAAACACAAATACATATGTATGTAGGTACATTATTACACATGTTCATCATTTGTGACATTTTCAGCTTAAGTTGAGTATCAGCTTAAGTTGATAGGTCTGTATCGTATTTAGACTAACCGTGCGTTCGATTTGTTTGATCGTCCACCCACACCCGCATAAAAGTAACAGAAGAATAGCACTATACAAGTTCTACGCCTGCAAAAGAGATAGCATGTAAGGTGGGCTCATGGCGGGCGTCAACTGAGACGTTCAAACCGAACGCAGCCTTTGTTTTTTTTTTACATACTGGGACAGGCAATGACATTTTTTTATGTTCTGGCAAAGGTAAGATGGTCCATTATGCCAACATCAACTAATTCCAAAAACTCAAGACTTAAAAAATTATTTAAATATGAAAAATCAAAATTTTGGAAAATGTTAAAATTAAAATCCCTTAAGCACTCGACCAACTTTCGAATTAGCTATTAAAATTAGGGGGTTAATGATTTGAAATGTTGTCAATTCAGTAATTCAATCAGGCAAAACCAGTACTTACAAGAATTGGATTTACAGTCATATGTTTAGATACTACCTATTATTAATTACAGAAAAGTAATAATTTGGAATGGAATGTTTATTATGAAGCTTGTCAACATATATAAAGAGAAAGAAAAATTAAGTCGTACATACCGTTTTTCTTGGGCCCCCTCCATATAATGGCATCGTCTGGACTACCAATTAGGAATCCCATAGACATCAGTGACAGATTGTCTGTGACATACTAAAAACAAAAATGTGTGTATAGAGTAATCAACAAGATCTGTTATGAGAGGCGGAAGGCTGCGAGGCGGCTCCAGGGGCTTTAGTCTACTCGCCTCCTACGTCACGCCACTGGCTTTGGTCTACTCGCCTCCTACGCCACGCCACTGAGTTTAACAATCTTAGCCCTACAACAATACCCATCCATAGCGCTTAAGATAGAGAAATCCCAAAATTACTTGTCGCAGAACAACGTTACAAAATCAAGTTCAATGTTCAAAAAAATGTTAAGGATACTGCATCGTGTTAAGGTAGAATACAATTGGAAAGGGAAAAGAATCCCTCGACAGAAAATAATCACAAAGTTTCCTCTTGCTTTAAAGGAGATGTATTTTTCCGATTATGGATTTGTTATGTATACCTATATATAGTCATGACTTTCGCGTATAAAATTACTCAAATATATTCCCGAGGGCCTGGAAATGCGATTTCCGAATATTAATTTATAAAATGTCAAAATGTAAAATTAATTCCGCGCCAAAGTCTTTCTTCCGTTTGTTTTGTTACAAATCAAATCTGATGGTAATTCGCCCTCTTAACTGAATAAGCTCTTGCTTAGTGCAGAGAGGGGTGCCTTGTCTCGAAGTATGTATGGCGCGACTCTTCAGAGCGGGGTTTTCAATGACCGACCGAGCGAAGCGTCCAGTCTCGAGAGCCTTTATCCTTCTGTCTGTTCTCGCCTACAGGACGCATCTTTCAACCGATTTTGACGAAAATTGGCACACAAGTTTCTTGATTTATTTTAATGTTTTCGTTGATCGCGATTTTTGATTAGGGGGAAAATAGGGGGGGAAAGGGGGGAATTTTGCTGTGAGAAGCAATGTTCGTATATAAATGTATATTGATGTAAGCGTGAGAATATTAGCGCTAGTGTACTCACGACTGGCGACCACCCGGAGCCGGAGGAGTGCACCTGCTCGCCTCGCAGCCCCAGCAACCGCGGCTGACTCGGACCGCAGATGTCCGCGTCCAAGATGCCCACCTATAGGCAACACAAACTGCTTCAACAATGGACAAGTCATCCTAATCCCTCCGCCAAAGTACGAAAGACAATATGACGAGTGCACCTGGGTCCTCTCTTGGGTCCGTCTCTCTTTATTATCTATATGAACGACATCCATCAGCATAATTCCAATAACGCCGAAATAATATGTTACGCCGATGACACGGCAATCCTGTACAGCGAATACTCATGGGAAAATGCCTTTAGCACGGCAGAAACAGGCCACCAGGAACAATTTCAATGGCTCCGAAGCAATCTGCTGACTCTTAATAATGATAAAACCAATTACCTATGTTTTCACAAAACAGCTGCCTATAAGCCGTCACCAAATAGTTACCTCAAAGACCACACATGCCAGAACCTACTGTCAAATTGCTCCTGTAACCAAATAAGGAGAGCCAACTCAATTAAATATCTGGGAATTACCCTTGGTGAAAAGCTTAATTTCAAAAACCACATTGATATCCTATCAAAAAGAGAGAGAAAAATCATAGGTGTAATAAAAAGACTTCGAAATGCTGCCAGTAGAGTCATCATTAAGTACGTCTACACAGCGATCTGTCAACCTCTACTGACCTATTGCATCACGGTGTGGGGTAATGCAGCTAAATCAGTTCTAATTACCGCAGAAAGGGCTCAACGCTCAGTTTTAAAAGTAATGTTTAAAAAACCCCACAGATACCCCACCGACAGCTTATACAAAGAAGCCCAAGTCCTGTCAGTTCGCAACTTTACATACACAAAGTCTGCCTCACGGCTCATAAAGAAATAACTAACTCTAATGTCTATCCCCGGCTACTAGAGAAACGTGTCTATAAAATACCTACACCCACAATAAAAACAACCTTTGCTACCAGACTCCATCCCTACATCAGTACACATGTCTATAACAACGTCGTTAAAACTTGTAATTTCAAATCAAACACAGTTATGGAAGCGAAACCAACGATTGCAAAGTACCTTTTAACATTAGGATATGACGATACAGAATCACTATTATTATAAACAACTCTATTTATTTAAGTCTAAGAACCACCCAACCACACTACTTTCACTAACTTTTATTTAAACCGATAATTAGCTTTATATCTCTTAATATAATGTAGAAGAACCAAGTATTTTTTTTTGTTTTATACTTTTACTGTTATTGTTATTATTAATGTGTGCTCAAATTATTTAATTATTTTTCTAAATTTTCAATATTAACTGGTTCCTCGCGATACAGGCCCAGCCTAGTGCGAAGACCCCTGGCTACTTCTTAGTTTATATGTTAGCGTATGCACAATGCCCGTATTATCTTTAAGTTTTTACCTAAATGTTCATTGTTAGTACAATATTTTTTTTTTTACTTTTTTACTTTACTTTTACTTTACGAAATGATGAATAAAATATATGGGTGCATGCATGGATTGCTTAAATTGCTCTTAAACTTCAAAATTGACAAATGTACGAAAACAAGTTAGCTGATTCGATATATCGTTAGCCTGCTAAAACTTGTCAAATGTAAGTAAAGTTAATAATTTAGAAATACCCAAAATCACTAACGTCATACGAGTATCGAATTGAATCGCAGATAAGAATTTTCCCTGTACCTACCTAAGTACATCGTTCGGTTTAGAGACTTCACCACTATCCTACCCTAAGGGCCCTTTCAGTAAGGGCCCCTGCAGATGGCAGACTTTTTGATCGATAGTTTGTTCTGGTTGGACTGGCATATAATTCGGCCGATACCGAGTCCGAGTATAATGTGCGCACTTGCATACATCTTCATAGTGAAGAGACCGACTAAAACATCGGCCGACAAAGTCTGCCGTCTGCAGGGGCTCGAACAAGTACCTACTCGTACGATAGTCACGAATCACGATGAGGTTGAGTTACTCCAAAGCAGACAGTACGTTTGTAGTCCGTATCACGCACGAAATAAGCACAATATAGAAAGGGCAACCTATAATCACAGTTACTCTACTTAAGAATCACCAATAGACTCTCTATGACCTATATAAAAAGAGCAGCATAAACAAGAGTGCCAGGAGCAAGGTGGTACCGACCGCCTTCATAACCGACATAGGCTAAACGTTGCAAAATCTTTGCCTCCGAGGGCCCGTGATCAATACACGTGTTTTTAGTTTTTTTTAGAGTTGAGGGATATGGAGTTTGGAAATTCTCACGAGCGCCGTTCGAGGTATAACAGGGTAAGTTTTGATCTGTTATAACTTGAAATTTTGAAATAGCAGCCTTATGGTGAACGCACACTTATCGGCAACGGCACGCACCGGACGCACCGAACGGATCGATCGATCCGAAGCAATCTTTCACGCTGCTCTTGCACGCTACTCGCGCATTGCTCTATCGCACTCAACACAATGCAGAATGCCGACGATTCGACTGCATCATCCGCGCCGAATCTGATGACGTCATCACGATTCCCGACGATTCCGACGCGGATAGGTGTGCGACGTTTCATAGGATTTCATATTAAGAATTCTGAAATATGATGCGGTGTGTCCGGTGCATACGGTGCTGATAAGCGAGTATTCATTAGACTCCAGCGTTGATACTAAAAAATGGTTTACAAAATTTGGTATCCTAATAAATGGGTATTTATTACAGGTAATGTTTAATTATCTGTGAAGAAATTAATAGTTCTTAGGCGATAAGTTAGACTGTTTGATTTAGGCTTAGTACTAAGGCAGTAACTGCAGAAACAGGGTATCAAAGTGTGAGAAAAGAAGCTATGTATGTGCTTGTCATGGCATGGAGGCCGTGCCCACCCCCTGCCCAAAACACCCTGAAATTCAATACTTTCGACTCAACTTTTCGATTCAATTCAGGTGCACTTTTACACAGCAGGTACTCATAGGAGGTAGGTATATCAGGAAACAGAAACATGTTCCTTACGACAGGTGGATTTCTAAAAGCTAAATACACCATAAAGATAATAAATATGCAGTTCAAATGATGAACAAACAAGTTTTTTTCACTTTATCACTTCATCAACTTTTTTTACAACTACTATCAAAAATTCTTCTACTACTAACCTCTACCAACCTTTCTCAGTCAATTCTACTGTTTGTAGTAAACATACATCCTTTCGAACGAGAATTATTGAATAAAAATGATGCTCTAACAAGTTTTTATGTCTTTATCACTTCTTATCAAATTTTTTTTTTCAACTACTATATCAAAAATTCTTCCACTACTTTCCTCTATGAACCCTCTATGAACCTTCCTCAGTGAATTCTACCGTTTGTAGTTCTACCTATTGAACGAGATTTATACAGTAAAAACACCTTTTTTGTGAACTTTAACACTTATAATCAACTGTTTCTTTTACTAGTATCAAAAGTTCTTCCACTACTACCTAGGTTCATAGAGATGAACCTTCCTCAATAAATTCTCTATTTGTACTAATCATATATATAGGCCTTTTTATAGAAAGAATAATTTTAATAAAATTAAAAAAATATATATACTACTTACAAATAGGGACGTTCCGATACCACTGAAGTATCGATACCTACTCAAATAGTCTTGCGATACTACTTATTTGAGTACCTAAAAGTATCGATACTTACTCATATCGATACATTTTTTCAACTTTTTTAGGAATTATATGTATGGATATAAGCCCCCGCAGAATTGCAATGCATCTGTGCAGCGGCAAGGCACGTGAACTGTCTTATTATTAATTATTAATTCAGAATTATGAGCCATGTTCTATCAATAAAACAAAATGTATGGAACTATCAAGCGCATATAGATATTAGATTTTTTTAGGAATAATATAAAATAAGTTTTCTTTTTATTTTATTTCCAAGACTTACACAAAAAAGTCATTCTTATTTAAATTTCCTAAAAAAAAGCAGTTGCTCCAAATATTTAGGAGATAATCGGTTCCTCGCTTTGCACATCGCAAAACCCGCTTTGGAAAAAAGACTTTCGCTAATAATAACATATTAACAACAAGAGCGAGAAACAGGGTGGTTGGAAGGGATTTCGGCGCGTTCATAAGTCGTAATTGTAAGATGCGTTTAAAAAACTAGTTCCATTTGTTCGTACAACAAAATTGGTTTGATTCGATTCGATTCAAGTACATTTGTTTCTATACCAAGTAGGTACTCGCTAGATTGATTCAATGCTAAAAGTAGTTGGTATCGAAACAAAAGTATCGAGTACATACTCGTATTTACTTGAATCGGGACATCGCTACTTACAAATAAAATTGCACTTCAATCAACCTTTTCACTTCTCTGCTGGCCGGAAAAGAAAAAATACTGACAACAATTAAGACAAATTTTATGTTGTTTCCCTACAAATGCCCACAATAGACTCTTCAGTAATCTAGGTGATGTCTGTCAAAATTTTTTTTTTATAGGTTCACTGCGTCCCACAATTGTTCATAAGAAATAGCTGAGAAAGCTTGTTTTTTCAAATTTCGGGGGCTAATTATTATTTTTTTACTACTACTATCGAAAATTGTTTCAGTACAATCCACAACATATCAAAATCTTTCGAAAAATACTACATTTTTTTTTGTATATTTTTTTTGTTTACTTGTAATTGTAACTCTAGCTTGTCAGAATGCCCCCCAAATAAAATTCTGGATCCACCCATGGTGCTTGTATATAAATTTGGAAATAATGTAGATTGTGTATGTACTCACACAAATAATAGATTTCTTCCAAAAAACCTGCTGAAACTGAATATTACTATAAACCATTATATTATATTAACTATTCATTAAATAAAAGGGCCATGTAACTTTTGATACTTACAATTTTTGATACTACAGCACTAGCATCTGGTACTGATAAATTTTAATGAAATGATAAACAGAACAAGATTCCATTAATTCCCCTTTTATGATTTAATTCAATTCAAGCTTCACTTATGACAAATATCAAAAATCCATTTATTGAAACTGTGTTTTAGAAGTGTTAATTTTTATCTTGAGCTGATATGATAAAAAACTACAGGAATGAAATACACAAGGTTTTGACACAACAGAATATGTAAAATTTGAATAAATTAATCAGAAAATAAACTTACATTGGCATTAGGGTTTCTAGCAGCCAGCGCATAGCCCAGTAGGGATGTTACTGTGCTCTTCCCAACCCCACCCTTCCCGGAGAGCACGAGGATCTTGTGCTTCACCATTGAGAGTCGGTCCCTGATGGCGAGGATAGCTGGGTCGGGGCCGGTGGGTGCTGATAAAAACATTTTGTGTCAAAGTCAAAGTACTTTATTACTGTAGATATTTACATATACTTAGCAAACATCATTTTTTGCCTCTTCTCTACATTGGACCACTGTGGGAGAAGACAGGCGTAGAAAATCCCACAGATTGATTTTTTGATCTCTTTTAAAAATAGTATTCTTATTAGAAGAATCATCTTGATTTTACAAACAAAATTCAGTACAGAAAGTGCATCTTCTACATTATTCGGAAAATGTAAGTAAGTAAATGATAAGCATTGATGATCTGAATCAAATTGTCTATAACTATTGCATTGTATTGCAATTGTAGTGCAATAGTGTTTACCCATTATGGGCAAGATGGAGATAAGCCTATGGTTATGTACACAAGCCGTCATTTATCCAATACTGACTATTAATGGATTAGCAAATGTTAGGTTGCTATGGAAATGACCTGATAACATGTGATAAGTATAACATGAATATATAAGATAGGTAGGGCTACAATTTCTACAGAGAAAGCTAAAGTTGAACAAGCAACAAATAAGACAAACCTGTGGCACATATATTCTGGTTAGGACATCCGGCGCAGGCTGAAGCTTTTCCAGCGTCCTCGCTTCCCGTGCCAGGGCAATCTTGTCATGTAAAAGAAAATCATCATATGAAATCATAAAACAATGTTTTTACTAAAATTCGATTGTATTGTATTGTGGCGTTCGCGTTATGGCCAACTTACGGTTAGGAGCGTTGTCAGGGACGTCGCTCATTGTGAACTCTTTACTTACGCCAACATGAAAATGAAATATGAATTAAAATGGGATTTGCAATGATTTATCAAAATGAAACTTTATTCACAATCATAAAATACACGACATGATGACACGGACAGACAGGAGGAGACAGCCCCACAGACAAGACATATAATAAGATACTTGACATATTAATGTATTCTGTGGACAGCCCGTCAACAAACGTCAACGTCAAAAATAATTGTCTATTTCAGTCTTACAGTTGGCAGTCGTGGTAATACGTTCCTAAATAGTAAAATGTTGTGTTTTCTAAGAATAATGGAAAGCGAAATTTTGGAATGGGAATGTCAATAAAATGCTGTTTTTTCTTGTCCTTAGATATAGTTCGCATCAAGTTTGGATGGCCATAAGGAAGACACGGAGGGGTAGTGATGGGACGAGTCGTGTTTTTTCAACTCGAGTTACTCGAGTAGAAATTATAGCTGACTCGAGTAGAAACTCGAATTGACTCGACTCGTTTTCATTATAGGTAAACTCGTTCGTGTGAGAGACTGACAGTGAGTACAATGACTATATTGCGCTGTACGTACGAGTATAATTCGAGTTCACAAACTCGAGTAGAATATTCAACAATATTTAAGTCGAGTGAAATAAATTTTCGCTCATTTTATTGCCTTAATGTATTTGATACATTAAATTCAGTAACTCCTTTGTTCTGTACAGTTAGAGTTCATAAAAAAATATCTGGTTTTATTTTTTAGTAATGGGCTGTTCCATCTTTGATTTCAAAGCCCAGCTTGGGAACAAAGCCGCTCTGACGGCACGGCCGAAGCGACCGTAGCGTCGCCAAACTTTACCGAAGGCATGCCGGCCGGTACCCGCCGAGTTTCTAACTCGAGTAGCTGCATGCATACAAAGCAAGCAGAGCAGTCAGTCGCTCTTGCTCATGCGTAGGGTAGGCGGTCGCGCGAGACGTCGACACGTCGTTAGCTCGGTTGAGCGAGTTGAGAGGACAGGCTAGAGGCTACTTGAGTTAAATCGTTGGCAGTATAGCTCGAGTTATCGTCTCGCCCATCGCTAGGAGGGGGTAACGTCCCGCCCACCTCCCGCACATCCGCTAAGGCCCTGTTTCACCTGTGCTGCGCGACTCCGCAACGACTTCGTTAGTCGATTACGATATTGCTCATGTTGATGCTTGTGCTTGCACTGGTTTATTAAAATGGCATCAGTTGCCTCTTCATCATGTATGAAAAGCAAAATCCAATGGCCCATTCACAAGCACGAGAACTCGCCAGAAACTTGTTTAAAAACTAGAAAATGAATTCTGAGTGAAGGATATAAGATTAGAAACATATATGGAAGATTTCATCATACTTAGAAGTCGCAAAAACTAGTAACCAGTCTTTCTAGCAAATCATACTACCTACCTGTGACCGCCACTCACGTTATGCAGAGCTGAGATGGGATGAGCGGATGAGGGTATATTGGTAGAAGGGTCGGAAGTGGGTAGGTGAGCGGTAAGTACCTTGAATGGTTTCAGGGCTTCTTCTTCTTCTGCGGGCTGATGCCAGGCTGCGTGGGATGTCTGGTGGCGTTGTCCCTTGTGAGGGACGGAACTTCTGATGGCTGGGGTGAATCGTGCGTGGATGGCACGTGCGTGCACTGAGTCAGTTCAGTGTTCAGTTAGTTCGCCTCAGTGGGTTTTGTGTACACTTCACACGCGAACGTGATAGCTAGGCTATCTAATTGTCTATGAGCGGAAGATCCGCGCGGGTAAACACACCATATGGTTGGTCATAATGGCGACACGACGGCAATTGGGCTGAGCGAGAATTTGGTTAGCGTCTAGCGTCTGTGCAGGTCACAGACGGAATTACTTGCGATTCTCTCATTCTCTCTCTTAAGATGCCATGGTCCGACGTCGTCGGTGTGGTGATCTTCGCGAGAACTGATTGGTGGACTGGCGAATGCAGTCGCGCCTGCGCTGACGTCACGCCTCTAGCGTGTACGTGATGATGGATATTATCACTCATGCTGTATAGGTTGTAGATAGTTTTGCTTTTCGTTTCATATTGATTGTGATAAATAAAATATTATTTAAAATAAAAAGGTGGTGAAAGTGAATATTCAGTCGTGTCACTTTTTGGTGACTATCGACATAGACTACATCATTAAAATAGTGGCATCCCAACATGACTTGGACTATAGGATCTCAACTTGTCGGGGGCACTGCCGTTCCCCCAGATAATCGTACGCTATAGCCTCAGATTAACTAACTCTTTGCATATACCAAAGACCTAAAAAAATCATTGACATGAGGTTGGCGACACTGACAAACCAAATGATTTGTTTTATTTTCGAATTTCTCGTTTCCCACACACACTTTTTCAAAATTATTTAGCTACGATTTGCAATATTTGTAACATCTATCAACTGAAACCAACCAAACATGGCTAAGGAAGTTTCAATGTGCACGGTAAATATTTTATTGATCCGGAATCAGCTTCATTCCAAGGTCATCGCTGAATTATACGACGGCTAAATATTGTTCGTGCAAATATAGGTTGTATACATGTACCTAGGTTGTGCTATGGCACACGATATTCTTACATTGCGCTAACATAGTTAGCAAACAATCTTATTACTCGATACAGAGGACTACAGAGCACAACCTAAAACCCATACCATATTACTACAAAAAATATTAAACATAGTTTAACCTCAAATCCCAAACTTTTTGTCCACAAGTGTTGAACCGGAGTTTATTTTTTTATTTTTAATGAAAATTCTTTATCGGTGCTGGAGAGGTATCGTTGAAGTCAGCTACGACATTAAGGGTACCTAATCTCTGTCAGCTACGACATTAAGGGTACCTAATCTCTTCAAAGCATTTGTGATCAGTGAGATCTGTGATTGATGAGGAGAGATACATTTGTGATGAGTTAGATTAGGCAAAGCTTTATAGCCTACCTACAACAGACGGTATAAATTAAATATACATTTCCCTCTCCCCCAGCAACTCCAACAATGGAGTCCAGTAAAGGAATCCGCAGGTTCGCCGAGCGTGCCGCCGACGGTGGGCTACTGCTTCCACACGCCGAAGAAGCACCCGTGGCGGCCCATCATGGGCTACGAGGAAATCGAGGTCACGCCTATGTAAGAATCATAATCAATCGGTTCTGCCCTGAAATAGAATATGGTTATAAACTCGTTACCCACAAACACACCAGTGCTTGGAATCCAAAATCAGGATGGTCGCGCCTGCTACTTACATGCTAGAGTGCTCACACGAAAAGTCTGCACTTAGTTATGGTATGCGAATCGTTTTCTTTGGTATTACCATAGAGTACAGATGTAGTGAATAATCCTTTCCTATCGGCAAAACTCGGAACAACGATAACACCCGAATGGTGCCGATGTGTCTATGAATTACTGTATTATTAAATTACGTGTAGGTATCAAATAAATAGCATACTTTATTTATCAATGTCAAATGTCAAATTGCCCGTTTGACGACTGGGTACTGAGTGCGAGTGAAGTAGTAAGACAAAAACGAAAATTTCCGAGAAAATACGAAAGGAAAGGATTATTCACTACATCTGTAATAATATAAAGAAGAGTGTCCATCGCCATACAAAGCACCGTACATCGAAAGATAATTCATTGGTAACAATCTAGGTGTCGCTCAAAGTTTTTTTTTTCATTTTTTTTTAGTTTTTTTTATTTAGCCAATAAGGTGTCCCATTGCTCTTTCGTCCACACTTCCCTGGTCTGTGCCACCTCCGGCCACCCCGGCAAAAACTTGTCGAGGTCGTCCCGCCATCTCCGTTTAGGCCTGCCTCTACGCCGGTAAATTCATTCATTACTAAATTATAATTTCAGTCTTCACCACAATCTCAATGCTTTCATTGCCGAACGAAACAACGTATTTATAATATTCGCCGTTCTTATCAGCGAGGTGGATGGCCGAGCGGTTCATAATCAGACTTGTGGTTGATCGTGGTTCGATCTCCAGTGCGGAAAAGTTACCTTTCGATATTTTTTATAAGGTTTTGTTTATTGAGCCCAAGTATTTTTTTATTTATTGAATGTTGTTACTGCAAATAACATTACGATCAACTTTTATAATTAACTTTCTAAGACGTGTACGGTGCTTCACGCGTATTTTTAGGGTTACCTTAAAAAGGAAAATTTATTCAAATACAAAACGCAAACAATCCCATTACACTGGCAGCGTTACCACGCTGCACAGCGAGCGAGATCCTCTGGACCAAGAAAGCCTCAGAGCCATAGTTTAATCAGAATTAGAGCAGTTGTCAAAACCTCTGTTCCTCAAACGACGAATCCCAGTGTCCTTGTCCTTGACATTACTTAAATATTACAGGTAAACTATAGAGAAATATATGGTCTAAATAGAGGGGACACATTTTCCTACAATACCACATACAAACTTATAAATTACCTGATTACATACATACACGGAGCATGGAAGTAGCCATACCAATAACTCTGTAATTAACATTTTGCTATATTAAATCAAAATAAATAAACAAAAAACCTATTCACTCCATACCCATCCCTTCCATTGTGCGGTGGTAAGGAACTCTTCGTTTGCGAGTGCGACTCGCACTTGACCGTGTATTTCATTTCATGTATTTTTACTTGTTTGCCTTTGTATCAATTGTATTACAGGCGTAATACAATTGATACAAATTTTATTGGAGAAGTTTTGTCGAAAAGGTTTAAAAAAACCGGTCAAGTGCGGGTCGGACTCGCACACGAAGGGTTCCGTACCATTTTACAAGAAAACTTAAGCACTAAAAAAAACCGGTCAAGTGCGAGTCTAAATCGCGCGAATTATATGCCCCACGCAAGAAGAGCCTTAAATATTACGAACATAAACAGTAAATTATATTGCTACATTCCTACTAACCGTTTGCTTCGAGTTTAACGCTACCTCGCACGTGCTCGCACCGCGCGTACCCACACCCCGAACACAGTGGTACGCGGGGTGCGGTGCGGATAAGCGCGGGGCGAGGTAGCGGCAAACTCGAAGCAAGTAACGGCGATCGAAAGGTTGTTTTCTAGAAGAGGTGGCGAAACAACGATTCAGAGCCAACTGAAGTTGCTTTCTCACCCGCATGTACTGGGAATTGTGTGGATAAGGATTGGCACTTACAGAGGAGGACAGGCCACCCGTCTTTGTTCAGCGTCTCACTTCATTATCTTTATTGTCACCCACAGGCCCTCTCAACCAATAACTAACACCATGGTAGACCCCTGCTACACCCCCGCCGGCATGGCCACCGAGCCCCTTCGGTTCCCAAACCTGGTCACAGGATTCGACCGCAGCCCAGAACATGCGGCCAGAGCTGCCCTCTACACGAGATATACGCAGTACGAGTGGAACCAGAATAGCATCAAGAATTATAATGAGTCGGACGCAAAGAGGAACTATAGCGAGCGAGTGCGGAACGATATTATGCGGATGCTGAGGTAGGTGGAATGAGACAGACAATGCAAATAAGGTTATTAATTTTACATTATGATGTCGTAGCTTTATAGTGCATCTGCAATACTGGAGCATCCTCCAGTATTGCAGAATCGTCGTCAGCTCCGAATATCCCCCTCGGATTTCGCCAGGCGGTACTATACACACCGGCTATACTAGTCCGCGGTAGAATGTGAGAGCAGCGATGTTCTTTTTCGACTCTCAGATGTACTTTAATCTTCCCCTTGACTACTGTTAAGGCAGCTTACTCTTACAGTTACATTCCCTACAACATTGCATAGGTATACGTCGCGCCACACGTTATGAGCGGTTGCCTTGAATGCGCAGTAGTCACTTTTCAATACCTGTACATATGCGCAGTAATTCCCGCCAACGTCGCCCAGCGCTCTTAGTCTCAGTATATTCTAAAACATTTTGTTCTAAATGTAATAAAACCGATCACAATTTTAGGGAGACTGACGAGATTGGATCTCAAGGACAGAGGGACTCCGGAAGGCGTATTGGAGAACGTATCACTGACACCACGTTTTGGCGAAATGAGGTGAGTTGACACGGAATTGAATACTCCTACATTTGTAATTAGGTAGCACTTGCCGTATCTCTTATCTGGGAGGACAATCTCGCTGGAGCATGGAAAACGAAAGCCATAAAGAACGAAATCTGTACTCAGAGCCCCATAGACCTGCTGAGGATTGACATGATGTGATGATGATGATGATGACTAAACACTCAGTACTGATGGTGTGGTCGCAGGTTATGATGTCCTCAGTTCAGTATCTTCCGACAACAGTCCTCTGATATCTACATGCGTGGGCTCTAATGTGGCTGGCGAATCCAAACTGACTTTTAAATATCCTACAAATAAACCCCAGGTGTCGATGGAGATGGAGCGCCTAGTCTCCACCTGCGAGAAGCTGGTGGACGTGCGAAGACAGCTGGAGCGCGCTATAGCGGGGATTGAGGGACCGCTGCATATCGTGCAGGAGTGTCTGTATCATCGGGAGAAGCGGCAAGGTAAGTGCGATGTGACTAGACAACACAAAATGTACAGAGGCGAGCTTGTGCCTGAAAAGAGACACAGGTTCGTAACGAATTGACGGAGACAAATGCTAACTGTTTGTAGATTCGTGACCTAGTTTGGCAAGTTTAACTTTCTTTTACAATCGCTCTCGAGGAAACACTACATCTGGGAAAAAGCGTGTCGTTAATTCCATTAGGCCGATCTTCCATTCATACGTCAATAGCGTCCCTCATTTTCCCATACGGGGTGGCAGATGCAGTTATGTCCCACGTTCACGTTTAGCCAATTATTCAATACTCTACTTTGCATGGCTCTGGGCAGTATATCACCACAAATAAATCAATGAAGAAATGAAGTAAGTTTATGATTGTATGAGTTTATGGTTTCAGGATTGGAGCAAGTGCACGATACAGTGGAACAGTCTCTATTGAAGGAGGTGTCCATCTTGCGTGAGGCGCAGGAAAGATTCCGGAAGATGTTGGAAAAGGTATGACTGCTGACTGATTTATCTTACCTTCCTTTCCTTTCCAATCATTATTATGAATGCAAAATGGAACTTCTCACATACTACTTATACTTGCCATCTAAGATACGAATTGAGACATCTGTTTCAGTAAGATATATGGAAGATATTAACAATTCCATCTTGCATCTTCGTCCTAATCTGAAATACTGTCCAGAAGAATGCTCAAGAATATACCGAGGAAGGTTAATGTTCTAAAGCGTGATTCCACGTCCAGCGATGTGCAATGGACGAGCTCCCCTTGTCTCATCCAAAATTGACCAATGAATTAACCCAGAACGGTGACCTACCACCCCACATTGAACAACGCGTAAAACAAACTCGCGATTTTCGAAATACTCTAACATTTTGAGGAAGGGACCCTGCTGAAAACCAGCGATGTGCAGCTTATGTCTAAATATCACCTTACATTTTATGAATAAGCTATTACACAATAGGTGTATTGGCGTAGGTGTAACTCAAATCTAATAAGATTTGAATTTTGCTGTAGTGTTTCAAGTTCATGTTTAGTTTCCGCGAATATTGTTGAAATTTTATTTTGTAAATAAACTGAAAAAAATAAACATAAAATAAATTGTATGGACTACAATTAATGTATATATTTAAACTGCTGAGACGCAGAGAACCTAAAAAGGAACTTTTTTGACAGACGTCATCTAGAGTACTGAACTTCAGAGATGCGCAAGATGGTACACCAAAATGAAATGCAACATATCTCATCACCGTCGAACGAGTATCATATCTTCTAGTCATCACCTTATCTTATCACCCATCACTCTAATCATTACACTGAACCGCCGCGCTCTGTCCGACACCGAGGAGATGAGTGAGATAATTGTAGTCGCTACGCATATGCAACGCGCGTAATGAAGTCTGATTGAAATAGGTAAAGAAATGTTCTTGAACGTTTTTCGTGCGCTGCACTGCTAGGACCACCGATTACGACGTTAAAACATTTGACTGACAATACACGATAAGATAACGATACACACTCAGGAAATTGAGACTTACGACCTTTTAAAATAGATAACAACGTTGCATAATGCATTCGCTTTTTGCATAGAATTTAACGAAATCCAAAAAAATAAAATTGAATCGTATTTACTATGCCATAAGTCACATAATGTTTGATAGTCTTTCTCGCTTCGTTGAGACGGCCAGCGACCTATCCGAAAATACGACGCCGACCGAGTATTGCCGAATGCCGAACCGAACGAATACGAAGCGAAGGTGATGTGTAATAATACGAGCAAAAAAGCGACGGTGCGGGGCGGCCCGCCGACCGAGCGATGCCGAACCAAAGTGATGGGTGATATGTAATGCCTAAAGCTCTCGCGTGACGAGATATGTTGCATTACCTCTCCGAGTGTCATGACAGTTGTGATATCATACGCATCACCTACCCATGTCTACTGAACTTCTATAATGGGCATTTGTGGCGCAACAACATAAAATTTGCCTTAACTGTTATTTCATAATTTTTTCTTTTCCGGTCAGCAGAGAAGTGAAAAGTTTAAAGTGGTGCCATCCTTAGAAGTCGCATTTGACACCTGTCAACAGAGCGTCTGTCTTCTTCTCTTTGTCTCGCTTAGAAAAGGAAGGGAGACCGACGCATAGCTCTGTCCCGACTGTTGACAGATGCCAAGCGAGACTCCTGGAATGGAATCTCGCATGCTGTTTCTAGAAAAGTTCTCAAGAGACATCGCCTTTCGCTCGTCCGTTATAATTCTGGGGATTTTGAAATTGTCATTTGAGCAATTTAAAAAGCATTGTTAAAGCGACTTTGTCGCAAAAGGTATCGAAAGATTTGGCTAAAAATCAATCTGTGGGAGTTTATAAGCCCTTCTTCTCCCACAGTGATTCAATGTAAAGTGGCAAAAAAATACCTTTGCTAAGTATTGTAAATATCTACAGTAATAAAGTACTTTGACTTTGAATGTTGCATGTTTCTATCTTTCTGTCTGCTATGTATTTCTACACCCAGGTTGGCCAGCAGTCGAAGAACTGTCGCGCCACACAACACGAGTTGGAGTCAGACATGAGGAACAAGGAGTATGCGCTCGGCATAGACACCATGTGCCACCAGCTCAACAACTTCTCCAAAGTGTGTACATATCCTTCATTCATGTATAACTATATGAATAGATATTGTCGTCAGAACGGCATCAATTAATGTAAAAAAAACGGTCCTGACCCAGGTGGTCTGCCTGCAGGCCGTGTCACCGCTCTCATTGGCTGAATTGATTCTCCGATAATTGATACAAAAAGTAAAACTTTACAAAAGCCGCCTATTTATCACAAAACACCCATACGTGTCTTCATTAATTTAAGAGTTTACTTCAATTCTCCACGATCCTATCGTCAGAACCTGACTGATTTTGATAAATTGTTGAGAAGCTCTCCTGGTACCTACGACACCATCACTTTCACCACCATTGAAATCACCATTATGCATTATGACGAGAATACACTGAGCAAACTAATAGTAGTTTATGTGACTGCTACATAATGGAGGGCATTAATACTTGAGAGTGACGAGTTTCATAATAATATCACTCAAGAGTTTTAATGCCTAATTATGTACAGTTACATACACTAGTTTATCTACACACATATCATAAGCTCTCTTTGATGTGTTCAGGAACCGCATGTTTGACCGGCATTGTAGCTCTGCAGTTGTTTAGCTTGTTCTGTAGTACAGAACACACTTTACAGACAAACTAGGGGCGGCACGCAGGCGGGCGTCGGCGTTAGAAATTTTCAAATTTCTAACATTAATGTCATAATTGTAATTTTTCAGATAATAAATGAGTTTTTACCAAGTAGTTTAACATTATGCTGATCGTAACGTGCTGTTTTTGTACGCAGTAATGAGGGTTTATGATACGTGTGTAGATAAATAAAGTTATATAGCAACCTGTAGGATACCTAGTATGGAGCAGTTCCGGCGGCCATCTGTGCCTTCATAATCAGTTTCAATTATTAACATGATGGTTTCCGAGAGTAAAAGCACGAGTAACTGTGAAAAATACAAAATCGCTTTAGGTATGCCTATAGTATTTGAAGAGTTCGCACGATTTCTTAGGATCCCACCATCAAATCCTGACCTGATGGGACCAAATGGAATGAAACCCTTTCAAACTAAAAAAAACAATTTTCCAAATAGGTCCAATGGTCTTGGAGAAATCGATGAACATATATAAAAAAACTACAGATTCTGACGAATTGTAAAGCTCCTCCGTTTGTGAAGTCTGTTAAAAAGGAACGGTTATATCGTAGGAAAGTGAGGGTCTAAGCAAAGTCTTCGCTACCGGCAGCGCTTTTCTACGATATTGCCGCGCCGTTTCGAAAAATTAAAACTCATTCATCATTAGCTTTCCTTCTCAGGCTCGCACACCGTCCATTTTCGAATGTTGCGAAGCCACTTCCTTCTTGCCCACTTTCCTGCTTCGCTGAAATGTAAACAGGGCATAAGATAACTGCTCCTGTGTTAGACATGGGGCCCCTCGGTCTGGACATTTTTGGACTAGGTATATAAATGTTTAGGGCCTGCAATTCTACGCGGGCATCGAGCGCTACGATCCGACGGTGTGTGATACGGAGCGCTGGGCCGCCACCAGCGCCGCCACCGTGCAGCGCTCGCAGTCCGAGCGCGCCAAGGCGTTGCAGATGCTCTCCGGTAACTCTCTCTCTCTCACACTCACACACACACACACATACATACACACACACAAACACACACACAGAAATACACACATTTACTTATTTACAGCAGAGTGCACGAACACCACATCAGTTACGTAGACCAAAAAGTTGCATTAATATGGGAGGATGTTTAATCGCTGGCTTCGCTCAAGAGAACTCTAAATCCCTTGTTTCATTTGGGATTCAATTCAATATGCGCCCGCGACGCGACAAAGAGCAACATTTATCTCCTCGTGTTGGGTGATGAAGTGTAGTACAGGCCGCGCTAAGTTTCTCTGGCTCTCAGCGAGCTATGACCGCTCTTTCTCGCATATCCAGGCCAATATCTGTCTTAATAGGCCCCAAATTATATAACTCTTTACCTGACGAAATTAAAAATGGATCAAACACAACTTCCTCCGAGATGTAAGAAAACTGCCAATCTATTAGCATTCTCTAGAATGCGTTCTATTCGGTAGATGACTTATAAAATCTCATGGACAAAAAAAGTAATGATGAATTGAAATTGAAATTACTTTTAATAAATAATTAAAAGTGTTTTTAATGTAATGCAATTTGTTAAATTCCACGCCTTAACCGACAGGGCGTGGAATCTTGGTAGGGTTGTTTTTCAGTGGAATGTCACAAAGCAGTACTGACCTTGACGCCGTGGACCGGCATTCGAAAGCTCAATTCGAGGCAGGAATACGGGATGAGGAACACCAGGGTAGGGGGTGAGGGGAGTCGAATCTTACTCTCGTCGCAGCCCGCTGCTGTCGCCGTCGTGATGCTTGCCGACACAAGGGTCGCTATCCGAACGCGACGAATTGATCACCGAATCACTTCAACCTTTCAAAGCACGAAGCACTCACTCCGATGACGTGAAATCTACTTATTTCCCGACGATTGTTCCGTGATTATTATAATTAACATTCAGCCAAGCTTCCCGATGCTGGCGCCGACTTTTTCCCATGTGCAAAAGTTAACCTCTAACTCGTCATTTCGTTTCTATGCAAGTGACAGCTAGCTAGTTCCGTTCCGATCACTCGCGGTCCGATCGCGCAACAAAAAAAAGGTGCGTTCCGAAGCATAAATATTAAACAGTCACCCGCCCGGACAGGCCCGAACCTGTCCCTAATCAATAGGAAGGCGAGAAAGTGTTGCGACCGCTCTCTTGAGGACCGAGTCCCCCACCTTGACTTCGGCTGATCGAGGCGTGCCATCCCGACCCGTATACAATTTGACGATCCGTCCTCGTCTCCATCTCAATGATGGCAGGTTCGCATCCTTAATCAGCACCAAATCACCAACTTGAGGGGGGCTCGTCCGGTCAGTCCACTTAAGGCGCTGGTGCAAGATGTGCCAGTACTCAAGGGACCATCGTTTCCAAAAATCTTGAGCCATCTGCTGCAACATCTGCCACCTAGTTAACCGACTTAACTTGACATCACCGAATGGGTATTCTGGCAGGGCGTTAAGGGGCTGACCTATCAGGAAGTGACCCGGTGTCAACGCTTCCAAATCATTTGGATCCGAACTGAGCGGGCACAACGGACGCGAGTTCAGTGTCATTTCAATTTTACAGAACAGCGTCGCAAGCTCTTCAAAGCGTAGAGAGGTCTCACCGATGATCCTCGTCAGGTGCGACTTAGCCGATTTAACCGCAGCCTCAAAAATTCCTCCCCACTGAATCCCGGCGGACTGAAAACCCATTCTGTTTAATAGTTATGCTTCGGAACGCACCGGTTTTCGTTGCGCGGATCGACCGCGAGTAATCGGGACATCACTAGCGGAAACGGAACTGCAGCTGTCACTTGTACAGAAACGAGATGACGAATTAGAGGTTACTTTTCTTGTCGTGAGAAAGAAGTGTCGGCACATGGCGTCGGGCCTTGACTGTATTTTAGTGTAACAATTGTCTAACACAGGTGTTGGGCCTGGTCGGAGTGTTAACCATTATAATCGTCGGGAAATAAGTGGATTCACGTCAGCGGAGTGAGTGATTCGTGTTGTGAAGGTTAAAGTTGTCCGGTCTCCAACTCGTCGCATTCGGACAGCGACTCCTCGTGTCGGCAAGCAACACGCCGGCGACAGCATCGGGCTACGACGACAGTAAGATTCGAATCCACTCCCCCCACACCTTGTGCTCCTATCCCGTATTCCTGCCTCGAATTGAGCTTTCGAATTCCGGTCTACGGCGTCAAAGGTCAGTACCACTTGCGATTCTCCCCGTGCTGGTGAAAACCTCCCCCTCAAGATTCCACGCCGTTCGGTTGAGGCGTGGAATTAAACATTTTGGTAGCAAGCGCGGTTTCCTAGTGGGAAATCATCGATTCACGGACGGTTGTAGGGTTGTTTTTTTGCCACATTGTAGTTGGGAGAAAAGAATATCTCAGATTGGCCGGCAATCAGTTTGTGAGTGACTCTGTGGTCGGTATACCACAATTAAAGTTCATTTTCGGTTAGTGAAGGTATAATTGTCGATTTAGTTAACAATTATTATAAATTTGTAGTCGGAAACTACTCGGTGTGCATAAGAAACAGTCATTCGGTCGGACTATAGTATTGCAGTCGGGTTCCATAGCATTGCAGTGTTATTTCGGATTGCAGAGCAGGGTCAGGCTATTTAGGGGGTATTAAGCTGATTTTGCTGACCTCAGTAGAAGTGTGGGTCATATCGGAGGGGCCACTTCTAGAAGGTTCACGGCTACCTACATTATATTAAAAATAGCTTGGATTTCGGAATCCAGTGTGGTTTAGGGTGCTATATTGTTTAGGTTTATAGTCTCGGAGCCCACCACTTATTATTTTTTAATAAATTTTATTTTGTATTGTTTTTATAATCAATCTTTGTGGGTTATTTTTGTATTGTGTTTTATGGTGGCATTCTCTAATTGATTTAGAGTGTATAGTTATAAGGTGTATGTCTACAGGGCGACCATATTACATATGTTTTAGGATTTAATTGTTTTAGTGGTTGCCTTAGTTTTGACAACTTAGTTTTAATTTCTGTGCCCAGCGCTGACGGGCAAGTGCTGGTCTCTGGCTATACTTAGTTCGGTAGTGAAGTATAGGACCAGAAACAATTGAATCGGTAACCATGGCACCTTCGCCCTTGACGGTACTGCGGTATGGTGTCCGTGAGGAGATGAGATGGCTCGCCCATACTCACAAGTATGTGGAGCGACCTGACATGGACGATGTCCTGCTGAAGCATGTGGAGGACGCAATGACACGCGTCGAGAAGGTGTGTCGGCTGGCTGCGGAGGCTGAAGCTCTCGGGCTTACGGATGAAGCCTCGGTGGCTGCAGTGAAGCAGCTCTGCGCGGATGCTGACCAAGCGATGGAATGCTTGGGCGACATCGAGCGTCGCGCGGAAAAAATTAAGCGGTCGCGACGGAATGACCGCGGGGAAGGTAACGGAGACCCACCCCCGAAGGGTGTTGTTGGACGGCTGCCACACCTGGAGATTCCGGCCTTCGGTGGGGCAATTGATGAGTGGCCGGCATTCATCAATTTATTCGATAGTTTGGTCCACGGTCGGGACGACCTGGACAACGCCTACAAGTTGGCCCAACTATTGATGGCACTGCGGGGTGAACCGAAAGAGTTGGTCGGTCACCTAACGGTCACGGCGGGCAATTATGAGATAGCCCGGTCCATATTGTTTGACCGCTACCAACACAAACGGCGGTTGGTTGATGCGCAGCTGGGGAAGCTGTTTGTGGGGAAGAGTAACCCGGGATGTTGACATCCGAGTACAGGTGCTCAACCCTGTGCTGGTGGCCACTAAGGCCCTTCAGAACCTTGGTCTGCCGGTAGACCAATGGTCATATATTGTTTTGTATATGGTTTTGTCACGGTTGCCTGCAGCTGTTCAAAGTCGGTTTGAACAGCTGCATGGGGGCAGTAGCTCGGAACTGCCCACGCTCGTCCAATTGACGGATTTTTTGGAGGGTGAGTGCAGGCGATGCGACACACTGGATGCGGAGGCCAGTGTGCAGCGCCAACCCGCGCGGATGCGGGAGGGGCCGCGCCCCCCGCCCCCACGGGGGGGTGGGCGGTCGAAACAATTTGGCGTTTTGAATGCCGCGCCGTCGGGTGACGGCTGTGTGCACTGCGACAGTGCCGGTCATGAAGTGACCAGTTGCGCCAACTATAAGGCGCTCGGGGTAGCTGCCCGCAGGAAGGTAGTCTTCCGCCACCGATTGTGTTTCGGTTGTTTGGGGCCGCACCCGCTGAGCGAGTGCTCACGCGCGTTCCCCTGTGAGTGCTGTGGTGGCAAGCACCACATCGTGTTGTGCCTGAACCGGTCAGGCCCTTCGGACGGTCACCAGGGCCGGACTCAGGTTGGTCGGCCACAGGGCCCAACCAGGGCCGGACCCAGTCCCCCTCCGGGCAACGGGAGTCACCAACGGGGTGACTGGGGTACCCGCGGACGGGACCCCCCCCCGAGGGGAAGAGGGCAGCGCTGGGGGTAACATGCGGGATAGCCGGGGTTCGGTCGCCGCTGTCCAGGGTCAGCGAGGACTTCGGGCCGCTGGCTCACCGCGTGTTACGGGCGGGTGTCAGATGGCACCTATGAGTGGCGCGAAGGCTGGGAGCCCACCACCTTCTGCGCCACCCTGCCCGTCGCTCTGGGAGGCGAACAGTCGGATGTCGCCCCCATTCCTAGAGCGCCCCAGGTTGGATCCGCCCTCCCCCCTCCATCCACGGTGGCCACCGGGCACACCGTACAACGTCCGGTATGGTCGGATACCGGGACAGCGAGGGGCCTATTATGCGGGTTGGGACTCCCTGATGTACATACGGTCTGATATGCCACTGGCATATCAGCAGCCGAGTTACCAGGCCGACGGAGGTCTCAGCGGGTTCGGATCCCGCGGAGGTTCCCGCTAGGGACACGCCGCCCACTTACAGGGTGTCGCCACTCCACAGACGGTCATGCTCCCCACCACCTCTGTGATAGCGTGGAGTTCGGACGGCAAATCATGTGTGGCACGAGCACTATTGGACTCGGGAGCCCAGGGGTGCTTAGTCTCGTGCAACCTTGTAAGACGGTTGGGCATTTCGGTAAGGGAGTATCCACATTCCATTCGGGGAATTGGGAACACGGAAGTCGGTTCCGTTAAGGGAGTATGTCGGATTACTCTCTCGTCACGGGTGGATTCATCGGTGAATCTGACGGTCACGGCATTAGTCATGCCTAATGTGATGGGCTCACACCCTCACGTACGGTTGTCGCCCTCGGTGCGACAGTTGGTCGCTGGGTTGTCACTGGCTGACCCGGAGTTCGATATTCCGGGCCCAGTAGACATTTAGTGCCAGGTGTCCACGTGTTGCAGGCGACTGGTCTGGTTTCGGTCAACACCAGACTGGGCCATGCGGTAATGGGTCCGATCATGCCGGCTGCCCCACGCCTAGCGACTCGTAGTCCCTTATTCGGTTATGTACTCTCGGAGGTGATACAGAAGTTTTGGGAGGTGGAGGAACCACCTACGGTCCGCCGGTTGGACCCGGTTGAAGAAGAGTGTGAACAGTTTTATCGGAACAATACTGGTCGCCTTCGGTCAGGTCGAATTCTCACACGTCTTCCATTCCGGAGTGATCGCCCACCGCTGGGCAGTTCACACCATGCAGCCGAGACGCGGCTTCTGTCGATGCAACGACGCATGAAGCGTGACGGGATTTTCCGGCAGAAGTACGTCGATTTCATGCGGGAATACGAGTCGCTCGGCCACATGCCGGTTTCGGGTATCGACTGGAAGCGTGAAGACCACTGCTTCCTGCCTCATCACGGGGTCTTGAGGACCCCGGAGGGCAAAATACGGGTAGTGTTCGATGGATCGGCATCAACATCTAACGGCATGAACCTGAACCAGTGTTTGCATTCAGGGCCGAAGTTGAACCATGACATCGCGGATGTTATCACACGGTTCCGTCGACACAATGTTGTGTTTGTAGCTGACATCCGGATGATGTTAAGACAGACGGTCATACACCCTGACGATAGACGGTATCAGCTGATACTGTGGCGAGAGAGCCCAGATCAGCCCATCAAGGTGTACGAGCTGAACACCAACACGTACGGGCTACGGTCTAGTCCTTATTTGGCGATTCGCACTCTGCGGGAGTTAGCGGATCGAGAACGGTTAAATTTCCCTAGAGGAGCAGCGATCCTGGAGCAGGATCTTTACGTGGACGATATCTGTACCGGTGCAGATTCCGTAGAGGAGGCGTTCGCTCGACGGGACGAGCTAGTTGAGCTCTTACGGGGTGGAGGTTACGAGCTCCGGAAATGGATGTCGAACTCTCCAGAGTTACTGTCTGGTCTTCCGGATGACTACCAGCAGTATCCCCACATTTTTGAAAATTTGGAAAATCCGAATATGTTGTCGGTATTAGGCGTCCAGTACCAGCCGGTGTCAGACATGTTTTCGTATCGGGTCGAGTTGGACTCCCCGAAGGTCTGGACGAAACGGAACGTCCTTTCAACGGTGGCTAGGACATTTGATCCAAACGGGTGGATCACCCCGGTAACATTTCAGCTCAAGTGTTTTATGCCGCAATTGTGGTCTGCTGAGCTGAAATGGGACGACCCGATCGGCGGGTCATTGAGCTCAGAGTGGGAATCGTTCTTTTTGACCCTCCCTGGCATCAATCGGATTTCACTGCCACGGAGGTTGGTCCCCACCAAACGATACACCGCCACCCTGCATGGGTTGTGCGATGCCTCGGAGAAGGGCTACGGAGCTGCGGTGTATCTGCGTACGGTCGACTCCTTGGGGGAGGTTGATATTTCCATTCCCAAATTAAAGCTTTCGGGAGCGGCTCTCCTGACTCGTCTGCTCAACCACACGATGACGGTTCTTCGTGGGTCAATAGCGTTAGAAGATACGGTCTACGCTTGGACGGACAGCCAGATCGTATTATGCTGGCTGAAGGCTTCAGTTCACAAGCTGGAGATTTTTGTAGCGAATCGGGTTTCGCAGATTTTGAATTCGGAGGTTCCCTTAATCTGGAGACATGTTCCAGGGGAAATGAACCCAGCAGACTGTGCGTCTCGGGAGTGTCACGCTCCGGAGTTAGTTGGACATCCCTTGTGGATTGCCCAATGAGTCCACGCGTTACCTCGGCGAACGGCGCCTTGACAGTCGGTGTCTGTACGACGCAACCAGAGCCGGAAGAGGAGCTCAGCCTGCTGGAACGGTACAGCTCGCTCGACAAGCTGGTCAATGTGACCGCCTGGATCTTCCGATTTGCGCGGAATTGTCGCAATTCTGAGGCGCAACGGGTGCGGACACAGGTCCTGACACCACGGGAACGGAACCATGCGTTGTTCGCATTGGTACGGAACGTGCAGACGGTGCACTTTAACTCCGAACTGGACATTCTGAGACGCGGACGCGTCCAACTGAAGGGAGCTGTGGCTCGGCTCAACCCGTTTATTGACCCTCACGGATTGCTGAGGGTAGGAGGTCGGCTGCGGAATGCCAACCTGCCTTATGCGGCCCGCCACCCTTTGTTACTCCCTAGGAAGGGGAAGTTGGTCGAACTGTTGATACAGGATCGACACATTCGGAATGGGCATGTCGGATGCCACGCCTTGATGGCGTTTCTCCAGCGCGAGTTCTGGATTCTATCGGGAAGACGCTTAGTGCGTAGCGTCGTATTTCGGTGCCTGCCTTGTTATCGGGCCAAGGCGGCTACGATGCAGCCCCAGATGGGCGATTTGCCCTCGGATAGGGTTAACGAAATCCGGCCCTTTGCGGGTGTCGGAACGGATTTCGCGGGACCATTCATGGTCAAGTCTTCACAGCTACGGATTGCCAGATTAGTGAAGGCATACTTGTGCGTCTTCGTGTGCTTGGCCACGAAGGCAGTCCACTTGGAGGTGGTCAGTGACCTCACTACGGAGGCATTTATCGCATGTCTGGATCGGTTCGTCTCACGAAGGGGCCTCCCGTCATTAATCCGTTCGGACAACACAATACAAAAATAACCCACAAAGATTGATTATAAAAACAATACAAAATAAAATTTATTAAAAAATAATAAGTGGTGGGCTCCGAGACTATAAACCTAAACAATATAGCACCCTAAACCACACTGGATTCCGAAATCCAAGCTATTTTTAATATAATGTAGGTAGCCGTGAACCTTCTAGAAGTGGCCCCTCCGATATGACCCACACTTCTACTGAGGTCAGCAAAATCAGCTTAATACCCCCTAAATAGCCCGACCCTGCTCTGCAATCCGAAATAACACTGTAATGCTATGGAACCCGACTGCAATACTATAGTCCGACCCAATGACTGTTTCTTATGCACACCGAGTAGTTTCCGACTGCAAATTTATAATAATTGTTAACTAAATCGACAATTATACCTTCACTAACCGAAAATGAACTTTAATTGTGGTATACCGACCACAGACTCACTCACAAAATGATTGCCGACCAATCTGAGATACCCTTTTCTCCCAACAACAATGTGGCAAAAAAACAACCCTACAACCGTCCGTGAATCGTTTTCCTACTAGGAAACCGCGCCTCTGCTACCAAAATGGTAAATTTCCACGCCTTAACCGACAGGGCGTGGAATCTTGGTAGGGTTGTTTTTCAGTGGAATGTCACAAAGCAGTACTGACCTTGACGCCGTGGACCGGCATTCGAAAGCTCAATTCGAGGCAGGAATACGGGTTGAGGAACACCAGGGTAGGGGGTGAGGGGAGTCGAATCTTACTCTCGTCGCAGCCCGCTGCTGTCGCCGTCGTGATGCTTGCCGACACAAGGGTCGCTATCCGAACGCGACGAATTGATCACCGAATCACTTCAACCTTTCAAAGCACGAAGCACTCACTCCGATGACGTGAAATCTACTTATTTCCCGATGATTGTTCCGTGATTATTATAATTAACATTCAGTCAAGCTTCCCGATGCTGGCGCCGACTTTTTCCCATGTGCAAAAGTTAACCTCTAACTCGTCATTTCGTTTCTATGCAAGTGACAGCTAGCTAGTTCCGTTCCGATCACTCGCGGTCCGATCGCGCAACAAAAAAAAAGGTGCGTTCCGAAGCATAAATATTAAACATAATTAAATTAAATTATTGAAATGCAGAATTAATTTTATTATTGAAGTATTTTAATTTATCATGTGTAAATTTTATTTATAAATAATTGATTGAATTGAATTTAAATTGAATAGGTGGGGTGAGAGAACATACAGTTTACAGCTCGCTCAGAGCCCAAAGAAACTTGTGGCGAACTGTACCCGAAGGTGGGGCGGTCAATTTAACCTGATGCATTCACAGACACAGATAACCTGATCAATGTAGCAGCCACGGAGATCTGGGACCAATGGAGTAACACTAACGGTGCCTTCACGCGCCGCGTCGCTGAGACCATCGAGATAAAGAATAAGCTGCAGCTGCATCTGCATAAGGTGACGTCTTGTGGTTCTACTTTTATCTTCCCTATTACGTCGTCCAACCTTCTACTAAAAGGGCCCTTGCAGGATATTGAGTGCGAGACTTGCAGAAACCAGATTTCTTATTCGCCTGTACTTCCAATGGTTCTGTGGTCCAATGTAGAGAAGAGGCAATATTGACGTTTGCTAAGTATATGTAAATATCTACAGTAATAAAGTACTTTGACTTTGACTTTGACTGACTTGACTCGCAGAAATGCGATGTTTCTCTCACGTTATAAAATCGGATTTGAATGTGAATAAGGACAAAAAATACACATCCATGGCAAATATTTTTTCTCAGTCGGATTCGTCTCCCTCAGTCTCGGTAGAGCTTCTATATGCACTTAAGCTTAGCTTAGACCTGGACATAACATATTTGTTGTAACAAACTGATGTGATTTCAGGTCCAGCAAGAAATCTTCGACGTGGAAAAGACCCTGGAGCTGTTGAACAAGGCGATCGAAGACAAGCTGCAGCCGATGAAAGTGGCGCACACGCGACTGCAGGCGCGCACCAACAGACCGCACCTCGAGAAGTGCCGCGACGAGGCGCAGAACAGGTATTTCGACGTTAAAGGTGGCGCACACGCGACTGCAGGCACGCACCACTAGACCGCACCTCGAGAAGTGCCGCGAAGAGGGACAGAACAGGTATTTAGGCGATAAAGGTGACGCACACGCGACTGCAGGCACGCACAACCAGAACGCACCCCGAGAAGTGCCGCGACGAGGCGCAGTTCAGGTACTAAGACGATAACGGTGGCGCACACGCGACAACCAGACCGCACGTCAAGAAGTGCCGGGCGATGCGCAGTCACGTACTTAGACGATAAAGATGGCGCACACGCGATTACAGGCGCGCACCACCAGATCGCATCTCGAGAAGTGCCGCGACGAGACGCAGAACGGGTACTTAGACGATGAAGATGACACTTAGGCCCGTATTAAACCGCTCTCAGCTCTGAGAGCTATCTCAAGCGCGAAAATGACCTAATTGATATAGCAAAACCATCATTGTGACATAGCTGAGACATCTCTCTGCGGTTTATACGGGTCTTCGACTGTCTGTGGTTGGCGACGGCAGGTTACTGCAGCCCAGAATAAATAAGAAAGTTGTTCTCATTCTAAACCATTCTAGTAGCTTTTTAAGACTTCTGATGCGTGCAGACATCGAAGCCGAAAAATATCGGATGCTGCGGTTCTTATTGGTCCCAAGGAAATGGGAAATCGCTAGCTCATCACAACCGTATCATTATTTTGTTTATTTCCAGGCTCGTAAAAGAAGTGTGCGATCTCCATGAGGCGATGGAGACTCTCCGCTCCAAGATAGCGGCGGCTGAAGGCACCCATCAGACATTACTAGGCGTGAGAGCGGGCCTAGAGGCCGACCTCCGCAACAAGAGCACCACCCTCTTTATAGACCGCGACCAGTGTATGGGGCTACGGCGAGGGTACCCAGTCACGGCGGCGATCAAGTCTTAGAGGGGTCAGGTTATATGGTGGGGATTCTTGTGTAAATTGTGAAGTCGAATTTGTTGTATGTTTTTTGAGTGAATAAAGTTTGTGAGTGTTAATGTGAGTGGAAATAATTTCGTAATTTGGGATTAATTAGAGTAGACTTCATTATTTTACTGTAATCTACACTTTGATTGTTAAAGAGATATTTAAACTTAAATAGGTAAATCCAAAAATTTATATAGGATATAATTATATCATTTCATCAGAATAAATACTGTATTTTCTTAGTACATTGTCATATTTTACCTAAAACTTAAAAACAAGTCAACAAATAATCACAAGTTATCTCTATTATCTAGCGTACGCAGGTACGGGTAACTTCATGCCTTCTTTTGCTTCAAAGAATGTGTATGAGAGGACGATCTCATCAACAAACTCCATTCTCGGGTCTTCTATGAACTCCGGGTCGATGTAGAAGAAGACTGGCATGTCCACCTGCGCAAGAGAACAATTTTTTCTACTGAATAATATTTCAGGAGAGACAAAAATCTTAATAATTTCAATCATAAGGAAGCTCTATCGTGCTTAAATTAAGCATAGAGCTTATTAATGCCAACTCTATATAGAATAGACAAGATAGATTCAGATAAAAGATTAGATTTTTGTACGTACATTTGACAAAAAATACTGAATTTTAGTATTATTTTCATCATAAAATGTAAGTATAGGAATAAAAATACTTTTTATTTTGATAAATAAAATGCAAAGCCAGATATACGAATATATAAACGAAGATAATACAGGCCATTTAGAACTATTTTGGCCAAATTTATGTGAGTCTAACCGTTTTGTTTTTATCGATGTTTTATTGTTTTTTTGGCGAAAAACTCAGAATTTTACAGTTAATCGGTAATAATTGCGATTTTGAACAATAATTTATTTCTTTTAAAATCTTCTTTAATTAAGTACTGTTTAATGTTTAATGTTTAAAATGTAAACAGGGTAAAAGCGGGGGACAGTGGTCACACTTAAACCTGTCAAGGATTGAGTGGCCACCCAAGTAATGTTAAGAATAATTATAATTTGTTTTTGAATAAATAAATTAAAAAAAAAAAAAAAAAAAAAAAAAAAACTATTAACGAGAGATTTTCTAGATTTCAAAGGTTTGTAAAAACTGAACAAGTTGTATTAGTTAACTTAATCAGTAGGTACTTAATTACGAAAAATTATTGAAAATACGATTTCAATAATTATTGACAGTCGGATTTTTTCGTCAAAAATATTAAAACGTCGATTCAAACGAAATACACACACGTGAAAAAACCTACCTCTGGAAACAAAGCCAAGAAGGATGTGTAATATGAGCTCTATATGTATGTATAATTCCACGTACAGAGCACAATGCAGTCAATGCAAAGGCAGACTGACGGACGGACGGACGGGGTGACGGGCGACCGCCGACCGCCCGTTGCTTTCGATTGTTTACACATGACATTTAATCCTATATCTTTAGAACAAGGTACAAATTGCAAGTGCAATTTTTAGGGCCCGTACAATTATATGCTTCGGGTGTTTTCGGGAATACGACAACTGGCGGAGAATTGATATCGGTCTGTATCGAACTGGCGAAGATTTCTATGCGCATTATCATTTTTGGAATAATTGCAAGTTTTTGAAGTAGTTCATATATTTATATTTCATGTATGATCATCACGTACATTTATTGTATATTTTTTAACATAAGACAATCCTCTAATACGTCATGTCACCGCTAGAAAGTATAACACAAATTATAGATCTGATATAGCGGACCCGTCATTGTGACATCAAATTGAATCGATATGCAGTAGTCCTATCAGTAGTCCGGTGCTATTGCTTCACCAAACTACTGAGATGAAATAGTCTCAAAAATCTGGGTACCAGACTAAACCATCGAACTAAACTATTCAACAAAGAACAATCCCACCAAACACATTTTCATGTATAATGTTGCCAAGACGAGACCATATGGCTCGCACTGTCTAAAGATTATCAAATCAAGCCAAGCTTCTAACTCTACAAGCCCTAACTTCACAAACTCTATACCTTAGTCAAAATAATAATAATAATTGATCTAGCCCCAAACTAGGATTCCCTGTATCTTGGGTACTAGACAACAACAAAATATGTGGTTTGGCCGTTTCGCCATCATCACATGGGCGTGAGGTGAAAACTGTATTCACTGTTCGTTGTACACGGAAAAACGTCGTCGACAACATCAAGGGTTTGCTAGGCTTTCTACAGGAGCTGGGTTGGCAGGAGTAGTGCCCGCACCCCACATCACAGAAAATAGAAGCAAAATTGAAAACGTCGAGTTGCGGAAAAGTGGCCCGCGATAAACTGTAACTATAATGGCTAGGAAAATGGCCATACCAATAATTTTTTGTATGGGTACTTCTATTAATATATTGGTTCATTAACATGGACCTAATAAACCGTTTAAAAATAATTTCAACTTCGCTACTTCTTTTTCCAAGATCAAATTGTGCAAATTGTTACTGCAAACTAATAATGCAAATTACCTTTTCATGTGGATTCAACTGTTGCTCTTCAAAGCAAAAGCACTGAATCTTGTTGAAGTACTGGCCAGCCTCAAATGGTATCACATTATATGTGCTGATACCCGTCACTGGCTTGTCTGTTGGGTTCATTGCCGTGTAGAATGCCAGAGCGGTCTCACCCGGTAACACCTGGAAATGGAGAGAAACTTGTGACATATACTTGCAGAAGTTGTCGAGCAAATCAGACACAGTTTTTAAGATAGCACAACGTTTTAAAGTTCAGGTTGCGTAGTTAAAATTTTGTCTTGGGCGGCAACACGGCCCTCACACCGCTCAGCCCGCGGGCTCAGTTGACCAATACTGTTTTTATTTTGGGTCGACTCGGGCGACTAGGTCAACTCAGCCCGCCGCGCCGCGGGCTCAATTAACCACTGTCTATCGTTATAGGGAACTCAGCCCGCGGGCTCAATCGATCACAGTCTATCGCCATAGGATCGACTCAGCCCATTTTGTTTTAAGCTAAAGGTTTTATCTCAGAAGAGGTTTTATTTATTTTTTTCATCTGATTAATAATGTCTTTGGAACAATACACTAACTTGACGTTGTCAACGTCCATGTCCCGTCCGTCCCGTCATTGACACGACATTGAATTCTTGTTCAAATTAAGAGAAAATAACTTTAGTAAAAGAAAAAAGTAAAAGAAATGAAGTAATCGATGTTAATGACAGAATTAATGAAATATTAATGGATCTAGAAAACAATAAAAAAAGTTTAGCGTTATGTATCGAACATTTAAGATTCTAGATTCATATGTAACGTATTGTTCGTTGACTAAAACACGAACTCACGAAGGAGTTATTATTTTATTTGAATTAAGATGAATTATTTTTGTTAAGTTTGTCTGATTTATTAAATAATACATATCCATTACCATAGTTTTCGTGTAATGAAGCAGAAAATTCCAAGCCCCTTCTCACTGCCTTCCTGTACTTTCCTGAACATATTTCGCCTTAATGGTACATAAGTCGGCCAAATCCAATCGGGCTGAGTAGACCATACAGCGTTAAACTGTTGTCTACTGAGCCCGCGGGCTGAGTAGACCCCTTGGAAAATTACTGGGCCGAGTCACCACCGAAAACATAAAAGTGGACAACTGAGCCCGCGGGCTGAGTGGCGTGTGGGCCGAGTTGCCCCCGAAGGGAAAATTTTAATAAATTAGTACTAATTTAGGAATCTCCTGCCCTATTCCCTGTTGTCTAGTACCCAAGATCAAAAATCAAAAATCAAAATCAAAAATCATTTATTTCCATAGGATGTTGTTACATCACTTAGATCCGTCATTACATTTTTTTGGGTGAGTTCACTAACCCAATGGCGGAATCTGTGGAGAAGAGCTCACCGAAGAAACTCCACAGTCGTCGCATCTTTTGCGTTTCCTTTTTTAAATAAAATATTGTCAAATTACAAAATGAATGCTAATTATATATCGAAACAGCCTGTTACTCAAACAATCTATTCCCATGGACATCTGTCCTCTAAGTAATCAGATATCCTGTAGTAACCTTTTTTATACAATTTCTGTTTTATTATTATTTTAAACTTGTCTAAAGGTAAGTTTTTAATATCAGTAGGGACCTTATTGTAATAGCGTATACAATTGCCTTTAAAAGAATTACTAATTTTATGTAGTCGGCTTACATAAGCAACCAACTTGTCTTTATTTCTAGTATTAAAATTGTGTATATCACTGTACTTCTGAAAATTAGTTATATTTCTTTTTACATACACAAGATTGTCATAGATATATTGAGACACAAATGTCAGAATATTGATTTCTTTAAACTTTTCCCTCAGTGACACTCTAGGCCCTAATCTATAATCAAATCAAGAAACACGGAATCCTAGTTTGGGGATAGATCAATGTTTGTAAATGGTGTTAAAGGTATTAGGTATTATTATTATTATACTGTGCCTTGAGGGACAAAGTCAAACTCAAAAATACTTGACGACTCTGTGGTTTAGCGGTTGTGGCTCTGCCTACCATGCGAGAGGTCACGGGTTCGATCCCGGCTGGGGGATAAAGAGAATAAAAACCCCAGGTCTTGGATGTTTATATGTGTGTGACGTCGCTTTTTCTGGTTCCCAAGACACAGGGTATCCTAGTGTGGGGCCAGAAGCAATGTATGTGCCTGTATGTAAATGTTTATTTACATTATTACTATATTTACAAATATTCTCAGGAAATTTATATTATAGGGTCCTTGTGCAAGTTGGCGGCAAAAGGCTAGTTGGGGGCAGTTTGAGGGATCGGGAGGGACTGCAGAAATATTATAATAATAAGAATTCTCATATCTTCTTACAAAAAAAAAACCGGAGTTTTGGAAACTAGGGTAGAGTTAGAATTCGGGACAATTTGGCTGGAATAAATTTATCAGGTGACCAGACGATCTCATTGCCTCTTTCTACATGGGACCACTGTGGGAGAAGAAGGGCGTAGAAACTCCAACAAAATTATTTTTAGATCTTTTAAAAATTGGTTGTGCTTAACTAATACAAATATTACAATATTAATTATTACGACTAATAAGCAGGAATAAATAATTACAAAATTATTAACAGCAAGGTCTGTGTTGAGCCAGATTACCAGACCACCGAAGTAAGGGGATGAACTGCAAAGGGAACTCCTGATAAGGACAAGCCTGTACCTGCCCAAGAGGGTCCTAGGTCAAGCGTAAACGCAGGAGCAAGCTGCAGCGCGAAAAGAAGAAGGCAGCAGGAGCAAGCTGCAGCGCGAAAAGAAGAAGGCAGCGCGCGCTGCTCAAAGAACAACAGCCGAGGTAATCGATCAAGGGACCTGTACTGTATCTAGCTTACCGTGTGCCTGGGTAGCTTAACTCTCTCAACGGGGGAAAAGCTCACGGTACGGAAACAGAGCGACCTACCTCGTGCCATGGCATCCTTCTGCCGGGGGTCTGGGAGGACATGCGACAGCGAGGTCTATATTGAGCCAGATTAATACAGCCCATACAGTCCCGTCATTTAAGTAATCTTGAACATTGTAATATCCCTTTTTCGACAAAGTTAAGAAAGAATTGTTAACCTTCGCGAATCTAAACCGGGGCGCTACTAATCTGTGATTATTTCTTAGGCAAACATTACAGCTGTCGCTAAGTTTGGCAAATGTTGTAAGGTTCTTGCGTACATACATTATATTTTCGAAAATAAATTGACTAGCTATAGTTAGTATGTCAATTTCTTTAAAAAGCTCTGTTAAGGAGTCTGATCGTTTTAAATGATAAATTACTTGAATAGCTATTTTCTGTAAAATAAAAATAGTTTGAATATCCGCTGCTTTCCCCCACAACAAGATACCATAGGACATGACACTATGAAAGTAACTAAAATATACTAGCCTAGATGTAGCCACATCCGTGTTTTGTCTTTCATGTTCCTGACAGCGTTAGCCGCAGAACTTAATTTACCAGCTAATTTATCTTTGTGGGGTCGAAAGTTAGAAACAATTAACTAATTCTAACATGTTGCTGTCTTACACTAAACTGGTCTTAACTTGCCTGACATTTGGAAGTAAGAATTTGATACACTTAGTTTTACCAGCGTTTGGCAATAAATTATTCACTGTGAACCAATTCAAGGTTAAAGACAATACACCATTAACATCATCAAAATCTTCTTTTTGTCTTTCAATTTTGTATACCATTGAAGTATCATCAGCAAACAACACTATGTCAGTCAATTTCTCCACCATGAAAGGCAATTCTTAATATAGACCAGGAATAACAAATGTTATGGCCTATGGGTCTAATATGGGAGCTTGTGGAACGCCAATTTTTACACCCGATCCATCAGTTTTAACGCCGTTGACTTCTGCCTTTTGAATTATATTGCTTAAGTATGATATTAATAGATCCAACGCTTTATTTCTAACTCCGTAATTATTTAATTTAATTAATAACATATTATGATCAACACAATCAAATGCCTTCGACAGATCGAAAAAAACTCTGATAGAATCCTTTGTGGCCTCCCATGCAGAATAAATATGAGATATAAGGGTAAACCTGCATCCATAGTCGATTTACCCCTAGTGAAACCGTAATGTTTAGCGTGGAGATGTTTTGTAAGGTTGAAGTGAGAGCATTTGATTGAGTATTATAATCTTTTCAAAGATTTCTATTTTACTTAGTGCTGGAAGAACAGATATTAGTCTCAAATTTGAAGGATCACCTTTGTCTGCCGACTTTTACCATGTTTGTCAGTATGTGTCTCAATCTAACTGGTTGTCAGTGTGAAATTTACTTTTGAACAATAAAAAATAATGAGCTATTGAATAACACTAATTATGAGCTCCTAAATCAGAGAAGACTGCAAAAATACAAAACTATTCATAGATAAGTAGTTATAACCATAAATTTACTAACTACCTAATGAGACTGCCACCAAGTAAAATAAAAATACTAACAAGCCTAATAACAGGCCATTGTACACTAAACAAACACTTGAAAATTAGAGGTGCAACAGACAGCCCCCTATGCAGGCGGTGTATGGAAGTGGATGAAACAGTAGAACAGATGCTGTTGGCATGTTCAACCATCCACCCAGGAGCTCCTAGAACAACCAGGCCTCCTACTCCAACTCCTAGAAGGGGACATGCACTAAGGCGCTTCTCCACTCTCTCCTTGTCCATTCGGGTTACATGTCCACTCCATCGTAGCTGTCGCCTCATCAGATACGCCTCTATTCCGCCAACGACCATATAGTGACCCTACTGCTGTGGAAGGAGAAGACTGACTTTATCCGGTCAGTCAGAAATTGCCTCTATTTGTAAGAGCTAGACAACCTCTGTGGTGTTACAGACGAGGCTGTGCTTCCCAAGCGGGAGGTACTAGCCAGGGTACTAACTAGAGGGTTTAGCCAGGAGGTTGGGGAGGAAGAAAACGAAATCCACAGGTCTTGGATATCTACATGTTTGTGACATCACTCTATCTGAATCCTACAGGACAACACAGGGCATCATAGTGTGGTGCCAGAAGCTATGTCTGTGCCTGTATATAAATGTTAATGTATAGATTATTAGCATGTTCTCACAGTAATATCTAGCTGCTGTGGCTTGAAGTTCCACTGCATGGAAGAAGCCACATCAGCATTGAACCGGATCTTCAAGGGCCGGCTCTTTACAACATTCAATCCACTGATTCTGTTATCAGGCTCAGCGCCTCCAACAGTGCCTCCATAGCTGTAGGCCTGAAAATGAGCTGAGATTCATATTCCTACTATTTTTTGCATGCACAACATTGATTGCATTGTAAATAAATAGTAAGACGAGCTTATCTCTCTAATAAGAGATTAATACCAGTAAATCTACTCTACTCGCAACATAACACACCAACCACTAACTGTATTTCTTTGAGTTATGAGAGCTAAATATTTAGATGAAATTAGAATAAAACTATTTTTTATGGTCATGTTTGTCCACTTACCTGACAAAATATCCGGTAGAGTGGCACCGCAGCATAACTTAAACCTACAGTCATAACACCTAGGGCTACAAAGTAATTGAGAGTGGAGAGGATCTTTCGCCTTTGTTCATGTAAACCACGATTAAAACACACATTTGGTAGAGGTTTAACTGGCGTCAACAATTTAGGTAAAGATTGGATTAGATTACTTCGAAATGTATTTAAAGGACACCTATTCATTATTAGGAGACGGTTCATATTGAAAGTTATTATTTGGTTCGGTTCAAAGCAAGAATCAATGATAAATCAGCATTTCTAGAGTTTTCGGTTTCGTTTCGGCCGATCTAATGTTTCCTTTTCTTTCCTTGATATTTATTTGGTTGACAATTTGATTGACATGACAGACAGACAGACAGCTGACTATTGACAGGCGCGTTCCGATTCGCACCATAATCGATTACAGCGTCTACGAGGTCGTTCCGAATGAGTTTTAGCGTGTAAACGATAGTTCAAAATGGTTGATACGACGTCATGAATTACATCATTAACGCCGCCATGTTGTGCTATCATCGCCCATGCTTTGAGCGTCGGCACCGTGAGCGGGCCATCAAAAATGACAGCTGTCACGCTGACAGCTGACAATCAAACTTAGAACAGTAACCAGCAGCGACTTTTGGCGTTCCATAATTATTGTTTATTTCCTCACTTATTCACCCATTAAAAAGCTAAATCTGTTACAACTGTCTACGACTCGAAATGACAATAACTTACAAGAGTTGGGTTATAATAGTATCATCTGTCAGTGTTAACGTGTATCGTCGCTTTCAAAGCGTTCCGAATGGATATCTGTGATGGTCGCCATTTCCCACTCGGAACGGGCATGATGGTTCGTTTTCTACAAGATAAACAAGAGGTTTTATCGTTCTTTTGGGTCTGGTTGTTTCTTCTTCGGTTTGATCATTGTTCATTTCTGAATCTTTATATTCATCTTCCTTTTCTAGTATAACTTTCTTTTCTGTATTGATTTCTTCTTTGTCTTGGATATACCTTACTTGTTTCACTTCTTCGTTATTGTTCAACTTAATATCGCTTTCATCAAATCTTAGATCTCTGGAAATGACTATCCTATCTTCTTCGGCATCCCATAATGTATAGTAGCCCAAGCATTGGAACCAAGGAACCAAATACTCTCAATCTCGATAGGTCGTTTTTACCAAAAATATTTCGCTGGGTGTCTTGAAGCATATGGCCCATTATGGCGATCTGTTCAATTGGTAAACTGCACATTGTATCGTTTCGCACCATAGATGTTTTGGCAAATTGGTTTCCGCTAATAGATTAGATTCCTCGTTTTCTCGCATAATGCGCGTTTCATCCGTTCTGATATGCCATTAAGTTGTGGCGTGTACGGCAAAAATTAGAGAAATCGACAATAATTATCATAAAATATTTCTCACCTTAGGTCCTGGTTGTCTGATTGTTCCAGCTATGTCTGCGTGAAGCATCTCGGTTATCATTCTCGTTCTAGGCTTTGGGACAGGCGTGAATTTGCTTCTGTTGGCTTTAGCTTCCATACAGGGACTGCAAATTCTATCAGATACAGGTAAGTTTAATATATTTAGACTTTTCCTATTCAAATGACCTAAACGTTTGTGCCATAGATCTGTGCATCAGTAACATTACAGACTTCGTACTTTGTTTAATGCGGCTTGTAACTTATACAACATTCCTTGCACGTTGCCACATAAATATGTCTTTTTATTAAGTATTTTAACATTGTTTTTATTCAAATTTGCGTTTAAACCTGCTTCGACAATATTTTTCACTGTGATAACAAATTGTATGAAACATCTTTCACAATTAGAGCATCAATATTGATCGTAGCATTTTGATATTTTATTTGAAGTTTACCTCTTTTATTAGTTGCAATACATTGGCCGTTAGTTTCGAATATTTTGAAATGTTTATCTAAGTACGTAATATCCGTAATATAATTTTCACATTTTTCATTTATTAAATGCTCCGTACATTCCGAGTCTACAATTAGTTCTATGCTGCCACACTCACCCACATTAGCAATAATATCGCTAGCAAATGAAACCTATTTCTTCATCTTCTGTGCCTGCTGCTGAAGCATGCAAACGCTGTGTGTCGTGCACTTGAATTTCCTCTAAATGAGCGTCCACAAGCCCTTGGATAGCTCCGTCCTCGTGTCAATGACCGTCGTCTGCCCGGTCCTTGTCCTCGTCCTGATCCATTGCAATCGAACGACTTGTGTCCACGTTTCTCGCAGGAGTGGCACGTGAGGAAGGCATTATTCTCATAACTATCACTATATCCGTCCATTTTTAACTTTTTCTCCATATCAATTAGACTTGCTTTAACAAATTCTAGGTTCAGTTGTTTCTCGGAAGCCATATCTTTGGAAGAGAGAACAGCAGATAGCAAAGTTGGTCTTCTACATCGACGTTTACGTTGATTGCCGCTAATTCGCAAATCATTCCTTAAAATTTTAGGAAATATTGCTGTAAGTTGCATTCATTGTCATAGCGCATTGTTATGAGCTTCCGTTTTAAATATAATTTGTTACAGACTGTTTTCCGTTGAAATATGGCCTCTAATGACGTTAACATTTCTTTGGTCGTATTCGCATTTTTACAATGTCAATTTATCAATATCATTTATCGCTCAGACATTGTACCAAAATAGATTTTGCTCGTCGTTAATGTACGAGCCCTTGCTGGCGGTACCTTAAACTTGATCCTGATGATGATTGGTGGAACAGGAAAGAAGAGTGATAACTTGATAAATCACTTTATTTGTAATGATTACAATTGATTCGCACTTATTGATAGACGAATGTGAACTGACTTATAATTCTAACTTACAAAATAATGAAAACAGCAATATACATTAAAGCTGACTTTAAAATATCTGACGATGCACGATGGAATCGTACATATTCCGGGGCCTGGGATGAGAAAAATCTTAAATAATTAAATGTCAAACGTAGGTAACTTAATAAAATTACACATTAGCATATTAATTTCTAAAACATAAGTCAGTAAATACAAAGTATATAAAACACTAATTATCTGTAATCTTGAATTGTACCCGTGTGTTCTTGTCAGCGCGGGGGTGTATGGTCGGTATCTCGATGCTGCGATTGCGGGCAGAGCCCGCGCGCGTTGCGGTGCGGGAGTAGCCGGCGGTCGGTGGCGGCAGCACGGGCGGCGGCGGCGCGGGCGGCGTGGACTGCGTTAGTGCCGGCGGTGGTGTAGCGGGCGCAGTGTTGTGCACCAACCATCCACATTGCAGCTTTCTGATGATCGTCACTACTCCAATAATGGTTAAGATTCCGCATACCACATAAATCCTGGTGTAGTGATGAATATCGTGATAGGAGATATCTGTTGATTCTGCTTGCTTCAGCTTGTTTATCCTTCCTCCTAGCAGGGATAATTGTTGTTGCATGTCGCGTGAATCATCCTGTGATGGAGTGGTAGGGATGGTAATGTTGATGATGTTATTTATCTGAGGAATCTTAAGTACATATATATCTGGTATTAATTTCACTTCACTTGTTTGAAGTTTATGTGGCGTCACGGTGAAACTATCCGTTTTTATGACGCAGTTAGGCAAGTTAGGACTCACATGTATTAGACCACTTTTACTCAGCTGATGCGATGTCACCTGATCTTCGCATATTGTTCGGATTTGACACCGATTACAGCAAAAATAAAGGTATGTGTTCACGCTGTTGACTTCTTGCCACTTATTTCTGCATATCTTGCTCATTGTTGTACATTCTGCAGCTTCCAGGTCACAACAATCCTTGTCGTCTTTTAGGTGATGATTAATTTTCCACGCCTACCGAACGGCGTGGAATCCGAAGGGGGTGGGCTTTTGCCAGCACGTGAGAGAAAAGTGAGTTGAATTGTTACTGACCTTGTCGTCGCAGACTGGTAGATCGAAAGCTCGATTCGAGACAGGAATGCGGGATAGGAAACAGTTTTGGGATAGGAGAGGAATAGAAACCTTGCCGTCGCTGCCGACGCTGTCGCCGGTGTGCTGCCTGCCGACACGTGGAGTCGCCGCTACCGATACGACGATTTGGAGACCGTACAACTTCAACCTTCACCACGAATCACTTGACCGCTGACGGGAATCTAGTTATTTCCCGACGATGTAGATGATTAACACTCCGACCAGGCCCGACGCCTGTGTTTATGACAATTGGTACACCGAAATACCATCAATGGCCCGATGCCTGAGGAGACATGTTTGTTCTCCCGATGAGAAAAGAAAAAGATAACCTCCAATTTTTTCCTCTCGTTGGTACGAGTGACAGCTGCGGTCCGTTTCCGCTTAGTGATGTCCCGATTACTCGCGGTCGATCCGCGCAACAAAAAACCAGTGCGTTCCGACGCATAAATATTAAACAGGTGATACTCTGGTTTCATGGGTTGGCAAAAATTAGTTTGATATAGAACCAAACAGGAACTGATGTCGCTCTTGGTCAAAGGAATGTAAATGTCCTTTTTCATGTTTAGCGCAATGTAATCTGACACTGGGACAACCCTGATTGCTTGTTCTGTCGCTTCAGATATTGATATCATTTTATGAATTTCATAACTGTCTCGAATGATGAGTGGCAGTTTTATTTCAAAGAGAAGTACGTCGTCCAAAAATCTTCATTTTACTTGTAGTAATTTTTAAATTTTGTACACTTCTGTGTGGAAGTTCTCCAACGGCAGCGATACATCTTTGGGTAAATGGCTTGCAAATGTCGTCAATTCCTTGTTGAGTTGCTCGGGAGTTAACAAATGGTAATCGAACCGACCGTGGTGTAGATCGGTGATTGTATCTAATAATGTGGTTTGAATATTCCGTAGACTGAGTAGCATGTTGCTTGCTGTTGTCGCTCCTAAAGTGAAGGAACTAATGATGCGATTTCGTTGGGCTTCATCTTTCAGTTGCTTTACGGATTCTTCTATTGCGTTCATATGTTGGTCCATAATCTTGCGTTGCTTTTCCATAGTATTTTCGGCACCCTTTAAGAAATTGAACTCTGATTTTTCCAAAGCGATGCTATGTGTCTCTCATTGTCTCGAACTACAGCGATGTGCTTCCTGTATTGTTGGGCGAAATTTTCATCCAAAACTCCAAACAATCCGTTAGCGAGATATCCGACACCATTAATGAGACCTCGGCGCCGGCGCTGTCTGGCAAGTCGCATGCTCGACGTGGGTTGAGTAAGTAATACTTGATCGTAGTACTCTAGTTCGGAGAATCCGTGCCGTAATTGAAGTTGTGGGCCCCTTCGACAACCCACACTTATTACTGGGGCGGTGGCTGGCTCGTAGAAAGAAGAAGAAACAGCGCAGTTTTGGTCGAACAGGGTCGCAGCTTCCTTGGCAGGGTAGTAGAGAGCTTCTCGCTTGGTTTCGCTTGTAGTGGACTGTATCACTGAGAACTGTCTCTGCTGAACTGTGTCTGCTCCCGCCGGACGCCCGCAATTTATTCTGATTGGCGTACCGCGGGCGGCGGTGGGAGCAGCGATGCTATGAGCAGCGAGCGAGCGAGACGGCTTGCGTTTCTCTATCCGTCTCTTTCTATCTATCTTTCGCTCTCTACCTGTCTCTCTTTGCCAAGGAAACACGATTAGCAAATCTTTTATTTACCTATGCTATTAACAGAGTTATTAAAACTTAATGCTAAATTACTTAGAAACTAAATTATGTCGCGAACATCTTCTCCCGCCGCAGTCTTTCCAAGCTGTAATTCTTGCGGTTCGCGGCTTACAGGCAGGATAATTAGTTTCTTCGTGGGGCGTCGCAGGATCCCTCGTACTGTCCTGACGTCCACAGCGCGTATCTCTCCGTCGGGTCCAGGGAAGGTAGCCACAACTTGTCCTTTCGGCCAGATGTTGCGAGGTAGGGTCCCGTCGGCGATGAGGACTAAGTCCCCGACTTTTATGGACCCTTGTGCGTGGGGCTCCCGCCGGTGTTGCAGCTCCGGCAGGTACTCCCGCACCGATCTGGCCCAGAAAACATCGGCGAGTCGCTGGCTAGCGATCCATGACTTGCGGCTGATGTCATCTCCTTCTACGAAAGCGCCTGGTAGTGGCACTCTGGACGGCCCCCCCATGAGAAAATGGTTCGGCGTGAGCGGCTCGTCGTCCCCCGGTGACATGGAGACATGGGTCAGCGGGCGGCTATTGATAGTGTGTTCCGCCTCGATGAGCAGCGTCATGAGTACTTCTTCATGCGGCGCCTTTTCGCGCAGGGTTGTTTGTAGCGCGGTTTTCACACTGCGCACCATCCGCTCCCACGCGCCTCCCATAAATGGCGCGCCCGGTGGGATGTAACGCCATTCATTGGTTCTGGTGCTTTCGGAGATTTCCGCAACCCGATGTGCGACGAATGGTTTGTAGCTGCGTGGGCCTGTGCGCAGCCATGTCAGCACGGTGCTTGAGTCTGACCAGAATACCCGGCGTGCGGGCTTGATGTCGTGTTCTTCAACGGCTGTCCGAGCTAGGCGGCAGCCCAGCACAGCTGCTTGAAGCTCCAGGCGCGGGATGGAGATTGTCTTTAGTGGAGCGACGCGCCCTTTTGCGATGATTAATGAGACTCGCGATATCCCCTCTTCATCCGTAATTCTCCAGTAGACGGCAGCGCCGTAGGCGGTTGAGCTGGCGTCGACGAAAATGTGCATCTCGGCTGCTAGTTCCCGCGCCAAGTATGGGTGACAGCGCGGGATCGACAGCTGTCCCATTCTCTGTATGTTGTTAGCCCATATGTTCCAGGCCTCAGCTTCTCTCGGTGGCAGCTCTTCGTCCCATCCCGTATCGGAGCGCCAAGTGTCTTGCAGGATTCTCTTGGCTTGTACTGTGACCGGTGTCGCTAGGCCCAGGGGATCGTATATCGACATGACCACCCTGAGTGCCTCCCTTTTCGTCGGTGTTCTCTCGCCTCTGATAATGGCTGCTGGGACCCTCGTTAAATTGGTGTTGAAGCCGAGTGTGTCGGCTTGGGTATCCCAGATCATTCCAAGGATCTTCTCTGGTGCAAGTTCGACGATGTTCTTGTTAGAATCCGGTTCCAGCTTATGTCTGACAAGTGCTGAGTTTGACGCCCATTTTTGTAGATGAAAGCTTCCCTCTCTGTGGATGCGAGCTACTTCTGTGGAGATCTCAAGCGCCTCTGTTTCTGTGTTGAAGCTGGCCAGGTAGTCGTCCATGTAGTGGTTACGTAGTATCGCATTGACGGCCTTTGGATGTTCTTCAGCGTGGCGTTCAGCGTTCGTGTTCTTCACAAAGATCGCCGTACATGGTGATGACTTTGCACCGAAGATGACGCTCTTCATACGATATTCTGTTGGCTGGCCCTCGCGTCGGCTTCCTCTCCACAGGAAGCGCTGCATGTCTCTGTCTTCTTCTCGTATGGAGATCCGTAGAAACATGTCCTTGATGTCCCCGGTGACGGCTATTGGCCGCTGGCGGAACCGAATCAGGATCCCAGGAAGTGATTGGAGTAGGTCCAGTCCTGACAGCAGTAGGTCATTGAGGCTGACCCCACTGGACTTGGCGGCGGCGTCATGAACGATGCGCAGCTTCCCTGGTTTCTGCGGGTTGATGACGGCAAAATGCGGAAGGTACCATGTCCTCGTTGATCTGGTAGTGGGCGCTTCTTCCGCAAAGTCGCTGCTCAGAAAAGCTGCCATCTGTGTTTCGTACCGCTTCTTGAGATCTTTGTCCTTGTCGAGTTTCTTCTCAATCATGAGGAGTCGGCGGTAGGCAGTGCCGTAACTCTCAGGTGGGGTAAAATCATCGTGCTTCCACAGCAAACCGGACTCGTAGCGGCCATCGGGAGTGTGTTGCGTCGTCTTCTTCAGGATACTGAGCGCCCGGCTCTCATCCGGGGTGACCGAGTTACGTGGTTCCACCCCCAGTGACTCCAAGGCGAAGTGTTCTTTCATTAGCGCCTCCATTGACTCCTCTTCTGGGGCGCTGATGACGACATGGTTGACTCGATGTATTAGTGCGTGCCGAGGAACGTGTCCATGCAAGACCAAACCCAGCTCAGTCAGTGATGCGACTGGCTGGTTACGGTCTCCGAAGCGCGTCACGACGGAGAACAACAAGTGGAAGTTGTCCTGTCCCAGGAGTATCGTTGGAAGCCCCTTGTCGTAGACGAGTTGTTCCTCGAGGTCCCTGAGATGCCCGCATTCTGCAATGAGTTGTCGCGATACTGTCTGTGGTGAGAGATGAAGATCTTCCATGGTTCTTGCTGATATGTCGAAGCTTCGCTCTTGATCTCTTCCTTTGATAGTGAAGTTGACACGTCGAGATTGTCGATTTTCTATCTTCATACCGGCGACACCCTCAATGTAAAATGGCTCTGCTTGTCCGGTGGCGCCGATGTTCTTAGCTGTTTCTGCGTTGATTATCGTACAGGTCGATCCATCATCCATCAAGGCGTATGTGTCCACGCTTCCATTCGGTCCGCTGACTTGTACCGGGATGATTTTCAATGCAGCTGACGTTGACGCTTGTGTCGATGCGACGAAGGTGGTCGGCATCTCTTCGCAGTAGTGCAGCTGGGCTTCTGGCTTATCTTGATGCAGCAGTCGGTGATGGCGGTATATGCATCCATTGATGTTGCATTGATTTGATTTGCAGGCGTGCCGCATCTTCTTGGTGCACAGGCAGCGGAAGCATAGCCTATGCTTTTTGGCGAGTTCCCACCGCTCCGATACCGTTGCCTTTTTCATTTCAGAGCAGTCTGCCGGCTTATGATCTGCTTCACAAAGGCGGCATTGTGGTGTGCGTTTCTTCGGTGGCGGCGTGTCATCAGCGACGTAGGTGCGGACGATTTTCTTGGTGGGTGGCTCCCGCCGGTCTTCAGGTGCGATGATCTCCGCCGGGGCGAAAGTCCCACATCTTTCCGCCGCAGTGGACAGGAAGTGTGATAGCGTCAGTAGGTCCGGCCGCCCCTCCGGTTGCTCAGCATTGTAGTCGTAATACTTGTATCGCAGCGCTGACGGAAGCTTCTCCACTATGCTGCGCACTACTTCTGCGTTGTAAAGGTAGTGCGGCTTGCCCAACGCCTGTATGGTACTGGTCGCGTTGAGCACCCTTGACGCGAAGATGCAGATGTCTCTTGGGTTTTCTTGAAGCTTCGGCAAGGCCCGTAGTCTGTTGAGTTCTACGGCTACGAGTGCGTCCGGGCGGCCGAATCTAGTCTGCAGCATTTTCATAACGGCGGCGGGTGTTGTTACTCCGATGAAGAGACATTGAACTGCTTCCTTGGCCGCCCCTCGAAGGCAGCGGCGTAGACGTGATAAGTTCTCTTGCTCTGTTAGGTGGCTCGCAGTCTCTTCGTAGGCTGCTTTGAATGGCAGCCAATCACTCGACGCCCCATTGAAAGGCGCCAGTTCCATGGTACGTGGGTGCGCCGTAGTCCTTGATGCTAAAGTGATAGCAGCTGCGAGTTCACTGAGATCAGTGTGAACGTGTGGACGTAGCGCCGGCGGTGGCAGCGGTTGGAACTGTTGCGGTGTCGGTGGTACTTGCAGCTGTGACAAGGGCGGTGGTGGTTGCAGTTGCGGCAGCGTCACTTGTTCTTCAGAGTGAGTCACGGCGTGGGTGTGCGGTGGCGGTAGAGATGCGTCGGGACACGGCAGCGGTCCCTCAGGCCTGACGTTCTCCTCGGCAGACGGCGGTGGTAGGAAAGGAGTATCTGCAAGGGCAAGCATCGAATTCCTGACCCACTCCGTCGTTTGCTGGTTTTTGACAGTATCCTCTGCTTCGCTGTAGTTCGACTCGTCTTCGGATGACTCCGCTTCTAGCATCGCGACGCGGGCCCGGGCTAACTCTACCTCCTTCTGTAATAATTCTTCCCGCGCCCGTATCAAACGTCGCTTGCTCACGGCAGTGGAGCGGGCGACAGAACGGCGGGTGGCTGCGCGGAGAGGGGTAGGGCTTGCGTTGCTTCCGGCGGGTGCGTGCGAGGCCGGGGGCCCACGGGGTGGCGTCGGGCGCAGGGGGGCGGCTGCTACGACCTCGTTTCCCGGCGGAGTCTTCGGCAGTGTAGATTCCGTCGTTGTCGTAGTGCCCGTCGTGCCCGTAGTTTCCGTGGTGGCTGACCCCGTAATGGCATCGGAGGTATCCGTAGTCCCGCCTGTAGCGGTACGTGACGTGGAAGAGTTCTTCTGGCTGCGTGTGACAGGCATTCTTCTTATTATCCGGCTCGAAGGACCAGAAAATGTGGGCCCCTTCGACAACCCACACTTATTACTGGGGCGGTGGCTGGCTCGTAGAAAGAAGAAGAAACAGCGCAGTTTTGGTCGAACAGGGTCGCAGCTTCCTTGGCAGGGTAGTAGAGAGCTTCTCGCTTGGTTTCGCTTGTAGTGGACTGTATCACTGAGAACTGTCTCTGCTGAACTGTGTCTGCTCGGCTTGGTGATCTTCTCACACCCCTTCCAGGGTGCGGGGTTGCGGTCCCGGGGCAATGGCCCCCTTCCGCGGAGTCTTCCGCTGGCCGTGACTACGGCCAGGTCATTGGGTGGCTGAGGTGTTCTTCTTCGGGTTGTGTGGCCTCAATCCAGGGGTGCTGCCGGCTCGGCAACCAGGTCTCGGGGTAGGCGGCGACGGTCAGGCGGGCGCGCGTGGTATGGCGCCAGATCTCGCACGAGCGGGTGTTGAGAGCCGTCCGCTCGTGCGAACATGTTCGTTGCCAGCCTCTGGACGAACTTGTCCAGTGTCTCCAATCCTAGGTCCCTTGCGATCGTTGCGTTTCTCACGTAGCGAGGCGCGCCGACGATGGTACGCAAGGAGAGGTTTTCTTGGGCCCGGAGTCTCTTCTTGTTGGACTCCGAGCAGAGGGCGTACCATGCCGGCGAGGCATACGTGAGGCGGGACCTGATGTACGTTTTATAGATCCCGAGCTTCGACCGCAGGGGGAGGCCGGAGTCCAGGAGTGGGCGAAGTTTTGCCCGTGCAGCCCGGACCTGGTTTACGACGTTGTCGACGTGGGTCTTCATCGTGAGCCGGCGGTCTATGGTGACCCCCAGATACTTCACTTGGTGCAGCCACCCAATGTCCTTCCCTTGGAGTTGGAGTGGTGGTGGCAGGTTGCTCTGGCCGGTGATCATCGCCTGCGTCTTCCCGACGTTGACGGAGAGCCTCCATTTGGCCAGCCATTTAGGCAGGGTGTCCAGCGTGCGTTGCATTTTGACGGCGGCGTGGGGTGCTTTGTAGGACGACGCATAGTATGCTGCGTCGTCAGCGAAGAGGGCCAGCTGTACACCAGGGCCAACTGGGATGTCATCCGTGTATCGGGAGTAGCAGGCGGGTGAAAGACAGGAACCTTGTGGGACGCCGGCTTCGATGGGGCGGGCTTCTGACACGGCGTCTTCCACCACCACTCTGTAGTGGCGACTCCGTAGGAACGAGGCCACGACGCGGGTGATTCGTCGTGGAGCTGGGGACGTCGACAGCTTGTACAGCAACCCCTCGTGCCATACTCTGTCGAACGCCTTCTCCATGTCCAGGAGTACTGCGACGGTGTATTCTTTCTTATTCCGACAGACCGTCATGTCGTTCAGTACCCTGGTGAGCTGGAGCGTCGTCGAATGCTCTGGCCTGAAGCCGAACTGTTCCGGGCGAGCTTGGATATGTGGCAGCAGTCTTCCTAGCAGCAGCTTCTCGAACACCTTTGACATGGTGCTCAGGAGGGTGATGGGCCGATAGCTCTCGGGCTTCTTGACATTCTTGCCCGGCTTGGGGAGCATTATGACCAGGCCTTCCTTCCATCTAGTAGGGAAGTGCCCCGTGCGCATGATGCCGTTAAACAGGCGCGTCATAGCCGCCACAGTCGGTAGCGGCAAGTTGCGCAGCGCCATGTTGGTGATTTGGTCTGCGCCCGGGGCTTTCCTTGGCTTGGTGCGCCTGATCGTTCGCAGGACTTGGCCGGGCGAGAAGAAGATGGGGTCCTCTTCAGGAGCTATCGGCGTCGCGAAGTAGTGCCGCAGGTGTTCCTCCACTGCTGCTACGTGTTCGGCGTCGTCGGTGGGGTTCGGCTTGAACTGCCTCTCCAGGCATTCGGCGAAAATTTCAGCTCGGTCTTTTGCTCTGAATCTCGGGAAGCTGTCGCTGCCCAGCAGCGGTCGAACAGGAGCCGGGGTGGCCGACAGCTGCCGGCATAAGCGATGCACGGAGGGGACGTGATCGCCTACGGACTCGATGTGGCGTTCCCAAGATTCTTCGGCGTGGTCGGCAAGGCATCTTTTGGTGGTGGCCGTCATGGCGTTGAGGCGGGACTTCAGAGTTGGGCACCGGGTTTGTTGCCATAGCTTCCGGAGACGGCGCTGTTCGCAGATCAGTGCCTGAATCTTCGCCGGGAGGGGTTGGGGTTTCCTCCGGCTAGAGACGGTGTGCGAGGATGTGTCGAGCGCGTCCTGGATCTTGCTAGTCAACTCTGAAGTCAGTGCTTCGACGTCTTCTGGCTGTGTGGCTGTCCGGGTGGTGGGGTTTTCGGCGAGTGCGGCCGAGAAGGAGGCCCAGTTGTACCGTCGACGGGGCGCTGGTGGCGAGACTCTTGTTGGCAAATCCGTAAGGACGAGGAGAATGGGTCTGTGATCCGAGGGAAGTGTTTGCCGGCAGCCCCCGGATGGCAATCTTCAGGCTCCTTTCGGCGGGAAGCGAGTAGGAGTACCAGTGCACCCCTGTGGTCTTCTCCAACGTCGAGAGGTACGACTGGACGCACCGGTATTCCTCGTCATCTGCAGGCGAAAATCGCACACCCTTTTGGTAGGGGCGCGCGTTCGGGGCCCTCTTCAGCCGCTGCTGGATTTCGCGGAAGTGGTGGACCCAGTTCGGGAGGGTCTCCACCACTATAGGCGGGTAGCGCGGCTTGGAGGGCGGTTTCGTGACGGCCACGCCCGTAGCGGGGGCACCGGGTGGCGGCGGGGCGCCTGCGGTAGGCGACGCGGCAGGGGGCGCACTAGCGGGCACAGCGGGGGGTGCGGCGGGTGGCGGGCGGCGGGCGACGGCGGGCGGCGCGGCGGGGGGCGCGCTAGCGGGCGCGACGAGTTTCGCGACGGGGGGCGCGGGCGCGGCCTGCACTCCGTGTGTGTGCGGGATGGGGCGGGGGGGCCTCGCGTTCGCGGCGGGCTGATTCGCAACGGTCGCCAGCGCGGTGGGCATGGGCGCGTATGCGGACGCGGCCGCCGCGTACGAGGTGGCCAGCGGCTCCGGCGATAGCCGCGGCATGTCGAGGCCTCGGGGTTGCGGGGGAGTCGGTGACGGCGAGGGCTCCAGCAGCGCTCGCTTCGCGGCTTCCTGCTGCAAGTCGTCCGAGGGTCGTCGTTTGCCCCCACAGGTCGGCGGCAGAATGAGGGGCTGCGAGCGGGCCTGCTCCAGCAGCCTGGCGTCCAATAGTTCGTCGCCGATGCTTGCTAGCTGGCAGCCTTCCATGGCTGCGCGGCGCTCGACGAGGTAGGCCTCCATGGCCCGCAGAAGTCCCGCCGAAAACAGTTTGGCGTCACGGGCACGAATTAAATACAATTCGTCCAGCGTGAGCTCTGCTCTCGGCGAGACTGGTCGCGGGACGATCGGCGACCCGTATTCTGTCGAGGTCGACAAAACCAGGGGCCGCTCGAGGGAGGCCGATCTGAAGCGGTGGCGGGGGATGGTGCGCCTCGGGGTTTCGCCCAGTGGAGGGCTCCCGTCCGGCGCAGCGCAGCCCTGAGAAGGGCTGTGGAACTCATCCATAGCGCTGGTTGGCTATGGATGAGCTGGCACGGGAAGGGGTTCCGATCTGGCACGACCTTAGGCCGAAGCCGACGTCCGTCCGCCCCCGAAGGTTTTCCCCTCCGTGCAGTTCGCGACGCGGTTGTAGCGCGAACGCGACGCGCACGGGCGCGTGTTGACGCGGGCGTTTCGCAATGAAACGGCGCGCAAGCAGCTGAGTGGAGCGTTGCAGTAGGTCCGTATGCGCGGATGATTGCGGCTCAACTCCTGTGTCTGCTCCCGCCGGACGCCCGCAATTTATTCTGATTGGCATACCGCGGGCGGCGGTGGGAGCAGCGATGCTATGAGCAGCGAGCGAGCGAGACGGCTTGCGTTTCTCTATCCGTCTCTTTCTATCTATCTTTCGCTCTCTACCTGTCTCTCTTTGCCAAGGAAACACGATTAGCAAATCTTTTATTTACCTATGCTATTAACAGAGTTATTAAAACTTAATGCTAAATTACTTAGAAACTAAATTATGTCGCGAACAGAAGTAGTATAACGGCACGGTGGGCATGTTCCCGTATCATATTACATGTCAGTTGGAGCGTTTGTGTATATTTGTTGAAAGCGTCTTTTCCTTCCCAATAAGGTTCCAAGTGGTAATAGGCGACGATTTTCCACTCGCCTTTAATCAGCATCATATCTGAGATCTTGTCGAAACATATCGCTTGCCCTTTCCTGAATTGTGTAACGTATGTATTGCAGTGAGTGTTTAATATTTATGCTTCGGAAACGCACCGGTTTTTTGTTGCGCGAATCGATCGCGAGTAATCGGCACATCACTAAGCGGAAACGGACCGCAGATGTCACTCGTACCAGAACGAGATGTAAAATTGGAGGTTATCTTTATCCTTTTCTCATCGGGAGAACAACATGTCTGCTCGGGCCTCGTGCCATTGATGGTATTTCGGTGTACCAATTACTAAATACAGGCGTCGGGCCTGGTCGGAGTGTTAATCATCTACATCGTCGGGAAATAAGTAGATTCGCGTCAGCGGTCAATTGATCCGTGTTTGATTGGGCATCGTCGTATCGGTAGCGACGACTTCACGTGACGGCAGGCAGCACGCCGGCGACAGCGTCGGCAGCGACGATACTGGTTCGGTTCCATCTCCTATCCCAAACTGTTTCCTCTCCCGCATTCCTGTCTCGAATCGAGCTTTCGATCCCTGTCTACGGTGACAAGGTCAGTAAAAATTCACTCACTTCTTTTCTCTCACGTGCTGGCAGAAGCCCACCCCCTTCGGATTCCACGCCGTTCGGTAGGCGTGGAAAATTAATCATTTTGGTAGCAGAGCGTGGTTTCCTAGTGGGAAATCATCGATTCACGGTTCTAGGATTGCCTTGTTGCCACATTGTAGTTGGGAGAAAAGAATATCTCAGATTGGCCGGCAATCTGTTTGGCAATGAGTCTGTGGTCGGTACCACAATTAAAGTTCATTTCGGTTAGTGAAAGTATAAGTGACAATTTAGTCAATAATAAATTTGTAGTCGGAAACTACTGTTTGTGCGCATAAAAGATTGAACAGTCATTCTGCGAAGCCTAGATTGTATTACTTGCGGTAGAACGTCGGGTTCCATAGTCCTACAGTGTTATTTCGGTTTGCACAGCAGGGTCGGGCTATTTAAGGGGTATTGAACTGATTTTGCTGACCTCAAAGGAAGTGTGGTTCATATCGCCACTTCTAGAAGCCACTCATTATTTTGTATTGTTTTCATAATCAAGTTTTGTGGGTTATTTTTGTATTGTGTTTTATGGTGGCATTCTCTAATTGATTTAGATTGTATATTATAAGGTGTATGTCCACAGGGCGACCATATTAAATATTGTTTGGGATTTAATTGTTTAGTGGTTGCCCTGGTTTTTACAACTTAGTTTTAATTTCTGTGCCCAGCGCTGACGGGAAAGTGCTGGTCTCTGGCTGTGCTTAGTTCGGTAGTGAAGCATAGGACCAGAAACAATTGAATTGGTAACCATGGCACCTTCACCCTTGACGGTACTGCGGTATGACGTCCGTGAGGAGATGAGATGGCTCGCCCATACTCACAAGTATGTGGAGCGACCTGACATGGACGATGTCCTGCTCAAGCGTGTGGAGGACGCAATGACACGCGTCGGGAAGGTGTGTCGGCTGGCTGCGGAGGCTGAAGCCCTCGGGCTTACGGATGAGGCCTCGGTGGCTGCAGTGAAGCAGCTCTGCGCGGATGCTGACCAAGCGATGGAGTGCTTGGGCGACATCGAGCGTCGCGCCGAAAAAATTAAGCGGTCGCGTCGGGATGACCGCGGGGAGGGTAGCGGAGACCCGCCCCCTAAGGGTGTTGTCGGACGGCTGCCACACCTGGAGATTCCGGCCTTCGGTGGGGCAATTGATGAGTGGCCGGCATTCATCAATTTATTCGATAGCCTGGTCCACGGTCGGGACGACCTGGACAGCGCCTACAAGTTGGCCCAACTATTGATGGCACTGCGGGGTGAACCGAAGGAGTTGGTCGGTCACCTAACGGTTACGGCGGGCAATTATGAGATTGCCCGGGTCATATTGTTTGACCGCTACCAACACAAACGGCGATTGGTTGATGCACAGCTGGGGAAGCTGTTCAGCATCCCAAGAGTAACCCGGGATGTTGACATCCGGGTACAGGTGCTCAACCCTGTGCTGGTGGCCACTAAGGCCCTTCAGAACCTTGGTCTGCCGGTAGACCAATGGTCATATATCGTATTATATATGGTTTTGTCACGGTTGCCTGCAGCTGTTCAAAGTCGGTTTGAACAGCTGCATGGGGGCAGTAGCTCGGAACTGCCCACGCTCGTCCAATTAACGGATTTCTTGGAGGGTGAATGCAGGCGATGCGATACCATGGATTCGGAGGCCAGTGTGCAGCGCCAACCCGCGCGGATGCGGGAGGGGCCGCGCCCCCCACCCCCACGGGGGGGTGGGCGGTCAAAACAATTTGGCGTTTTGAGTGCCGCGCCGTCGGGTGACGGCTGTTTGCACTGCGACAGTGCCGGTCATGGAGTGACCAGTTGCGCCAACTTTAAGGCGCTCGGTGTGGCTGCCCGCAGGAAGGTGGTCTTCCGCCACCGATTGTGTTTCGGTTGTTTGGGGCCGCACCCGCTGAGCGAGTGCTCACGGGCGTCCCCCTGTGAGTGCTGCGGGCAAGCACAACATCGTGTTGTGCCTGAACCGGTCAGGCCCTTCGGACGGTCACCAGGGCCGGACACAGGTTGGTCGGTCACAGGGCCCAACCAGGGCCGGACCCAGTCCCCCTCCGGGCAACGGGAGTCACCAACGGGGTGACTGGGGTACCCGCGGACGGGACCCCCACCGAGGGGTAGGGGGCAGCGCGGGGGGTAACAGGCGGGATAGCCGGGGTTCGGTCGCCGCTGTCCAGGGTCAGCGAGGACTTCGGGCCGCTGGCTCACCGCGTGTTACGGGCGGGTGTCAGATGGCACCTATGAGTGGCGCGAAGGCTGGGAGCCCACCACCTTCTGCGCCGCTTGCCCGTCGCTCTGGGAGGCGAACAGGGAGGCGAACAGTCGGATGTCGCCCCCATTCCTAGAGCGCCCCAGGTTGGATCCGCTCTCCCCCCCTCCATCCACGGTGGCCACCGGGCACACCGTTCACAGTCCGGTATGGTCGGGTACCGGGAGAGCGAGGGGCCTATTATGCGGGTTGGGACCCCCTGATGTACATGCGGTCTGATATGCCACCGGTGGCATATCAGCAGCCGAGTTACCAGGCCGACGGGGGTCCCAGCGGGTTCGGATCCCGCGGAGGTTCCCGCTAGGGACACGCCGCCCACTTACAGGGTGCCGCCACTCCACAGACGGTCATGCTCCCCACCGCCTCGGTGATAGCGTGGAGTTCGGACGGCAAATCTTGTGTGGCACGAGCACTATTGGACTCGGGGGCCCAGGGGTGCTTAGTCTCGTGCAACCTTGTAAGACGGTTGGGCATTTCGGTAAGGGAGTATCCACATTCCATTCGGGGAATTGGGAACACGGAAGTCGGTTCCGTTAAGGGAGTATGTCGGATTGCTCTCTCGTCACGGGTGGATTCATCGGTGAATCTGACGGTCACGGCATTAGTCATGCCTAATGTGATGGGCTCACACCCTCACGTACGGTTGCCGCCACTCGGTGCGACAGTTGGTCGCTGGGTTGTCACTGGCTGACCCGGAGTTCGATATTCCGGGCCCAGTAGACATTTTATCGGGAGTCGATGCCTTGGGATACCTGTTAGTGCCAGGTGTCCACGTGTTGCAGGCGACTGGTCTGGTTTCGGTCAACACCAGACTGAGCCATGCGGTAATGGGTCCGGTCATGCCGGCTGCCCCACGCCTAGCGACTCGTAGTCCCTTATTCGGTTCTGTACTCTCGGAGGTGATACAGAAGTTTTGGGAGGTGGAGGAACCACCTACGGTCCGCCGGTTGGACCCGGTTGAAGAAGAGTGTGAACAGTTTTATCGGAACAATACTGGTCGCCTTCGGTCAGGTCGATTGTGTCACGCTCCGGAGTTGGTTTGACATCCCTTGTGGTGGGGTCCAAAATGGTTGACTCAAGCCGAATCGGATTGGCCAATGAGTCCACGCGTTACCACGGCGAACGGCGCCTTGACAGTCGGTGTCTGTACGACGCAACCAGAGCCGGAAGAGGAGTTCAGCCTGCTGGAACGGTACAGCTCGCTCGACAAGCTGGTCAATGTGACCGCCTGGATCTGCCGATTTGCGCGGAATTGTCGGAATTCTGAGGCGCAACGAGTGCGGACACAGGTCCTGACACCACGGGAACGGAACCACGCGTTGTTCGCATTGGTACGGAACGTGCAGACGGTGCACTTTAAGTCCGAACTGGACATTCTGAGACGCGGACGCGTCCAACTGAAGGGAGCTGTGGCTCGGCTCAACCCGTTCATTGACCCTCAAGGATTGCTGAGGGTAGGAGGTCGGCTGCGGAATGCCAACCTGCCTTATGCGGCTCGCCACCCGTTGTTACTCCCTAGGAAGGGGAAGTTGGTCGAACTGTTGATACAGGATCGACACATTCGGAATGGGCATGTCGGATGCCACGCCTTGATGGCGTTTCTCCAGCGCGAGTTCTGGATTCTATCGGGAAGACGCTTAGTGCGTAGCGTCGTATTTCGGTGCCTGCCTTGTTATCGGGCCAAGGCAGCTACGATGCAGCCCCAGATGGGCGATTTGCCCTCGGATAGGGTTAACGAAATCCGGCCCTTTGCGGGTGTCGGAACGGATTTCGCGGGACCATTCATGGTCAAGTCTTCACAGCTACGGAACGCCAGATTAGTGAAGGCATACCTGTGCGTCTTCGTGTGCTTGGCCACGAAGGCAGTCCACTTGGAGGTGGTCAGTGACCTCACTACAGAGGCATTTATCGCATGACATTAATCCGTTCGGACAACGGCACAAATTTTGTCGGAGCCAGGCGATATCTGCAGGAGGTCACTCAATTCCTGAACGGTAACCAGGACGCCATCGGTACGGCTTGCTCCCGACGTGGGATTGAATGGGTTTTCAGTCCGCCGGGATGTCCTCATTGGGGAGGAATTTTTGAGGCTTCGGTTAAATCGGCTAAGTCGCACCTGACGAGGATCATCGGTGAGACCTCTCTACGCTTTGAAGAGCTTGCGACGCTGTTCTGTAAAATTGAAATGACACTGAACTCGCGTCCGTTGTGCCCGCTCAGTTCGGATCCAAATGACTTGGAAGCGTTGACGCCGGGTCACTTCCTGATAGGTCAGCCCCTTAACGCCCTGCCAGAATACCCATTCGGTGATGTTAAGTTAAGTCGGTTAACTAGGTGGCAGATGTTGCAGCAGATGGCTCAAGATTTTTGGAAACGGTGGTCCCTTGAGTACTTGCACATCTTGCAGCAGCGCCTTAAGTGGACTGACCGGACGAGCCCCCCTCAAGTCGGTGATTTGGTGCTGATTAAGGATGCGAACCTGCCATCATTGAGATGGAGACGAGGACGGATCGTCAATTTGTACACGGGTCGGGATGGCACGCCTCGATCAGCAGAAGTCAAGGTGGGGAACTCGGTCCTCAAGAGAGCGGTCGCAACACTTTCTCGCCTTCCTATTGATTAGGGACAGGTTCGGGCCTGTCCGGGCGGGTGACTGTTTAATATTTATGCTTCGGAAACGCACCGGTTTTTTGTTGCGCGAATCGATCGCGAGTAATCGGCACATCACTAAGCGGAAACGGACCGCAGATGTCACTCGTGCCGGAACGAGATGTAAAATTGGAGGTTATCTTTACCCTTTTCTCATCGGGAGAACAACATGTCTGCTCGGGCCTCGTGCCATTGATGGTATTTCGGTGTACCAATTACTAAATACAGGCGTCGGGCCTGGTCGGAGTGTTAATCATCTACATCGTCGGGAAATAAGTAGATTCGCGTCAGCGGTCAAGTGATCCGTTTTTGATTGGACATCGTCGTATCGGTAGCGACGACTCCACGTGACGGCAGGCAGCACGCCGGCGACGGCGTCGGTAGCGACGATACTGGTTCGGTTCCATCTCCTATCCCAAACTGTTTCCTCTCCCGCATTCCTGTCTCGAATCGAGCTTTCGATCCCTGTCTACGGTGACAAGGTCAGTAAAAATTCACTCACTTCTTTTCTCTCACGTGCTGGCAGAAGCCCACCCCCTTCGGATTCCACGCCGTTCGGTAGGCGTGGAAAATTAATCAGTGAGAATTGCAGACGAGTGTTAGACTTGCCTTGGTACAATTCTATAACTCGGCCCACCGATTCCTGGCGGTAAATTGTCATCATGTATTATGACGACGTCACCGACTTGAATATTACGCTGAGGACTTTTCCACTTGCTTCGGGCGGCTAGTTGTATCAAATATTTTGATACCCATCTCTTCCACAAATCCTGCAATATTGTTTGTGTTAGGTACCATCTTGTGCGCTGATCTTTCTCTGTCTCAATCAAGGTAAGAGTTGGTCGGCTGGTTAAGAAGTGAGCGGGTGTGAGATAATTTAAGTCAAATCATTTAATTTATGACATGTCTTTATAGAGCCGACTAGAATTACTGCTAACAGCCAAACATGCTTAGATAACGTTTTTTGTGACTGTGCATTCACAAGTAAATAACTGCTTACCCTCCGATCACAGCGGTCAAACAGTTTCATTCACAATTGCTAGTAAGAATAAGACTGATCCATCATTTTATAGGCCTATTACATCCCATAAAACTCAAAAAACTCAAAACTCAAAACGTTTATTCTGTAAATAGGCCACAAGGGCACTTTCACATGTCATTTCATTTCATTTTTTACAGAACATTTGATATTATTATTTGTATCATATTATCAGAAAAAAAGTACTTAATTATTGTTTCTGAGAGATGTAAAAAGTCTCAAATGTCATAATAAAATAATTAAAATATAAATAACAGAGATGTATAGTCTCTTTAGTGAATAATACAATGATGATAGGAGATGTAAATGGTCCCCACAGTCAAGAGTTGTATAATTAAATAAATCTTTGGAGGTGTAAAAGGCCTCCAAGTGTCCAGTAAAAGAAACTCTGGCAGTGAGGATGCTCACAATTAATTAGAACAATTCAGTCCCAAGCATTTTTATCGTCTATGTACTCTTTAATACTGTAGTAAGCTTTAGAAATAAGCCTTTGCTTGATGTATTTCTTGAACTTATTAATTGATAGATCTGTCAAAGTGCTTGGGAGTTTATTGTAAAATCTTACACAATTACCCTTGAACGAGTTTTTTATTTTATGGAGCCGAGTAGTGGGCACTGCAAGTTTGTCCTTGTTTCTAGTATTAAAGTTATGTATATCACAGTTTCTTCGAAAGTTAACAATGTTCTTATGGACATACATAATATTCTCGTAAATATATTGACTATGGACTGTCAATATATTTACTTCTTTAAACTTATTTCTAAGAGAATCTCTATTATTCATTTTATAAATCGCACGAACAGCCCGCTTCTGCAGCACAAAAATAGTATTTATGTCAGCAGCACTGCCCCAGAGCAGAATACCGTAGGACATAATACTATGAAAATAACTAAAATAAACTAATCTGGCTGTTTTTAAATCTGTCAAGTGACGGATTTTCCTGCATGCAAAAGCTGCAGAGCTCAGTCTGTTCGATAGCTTATCAATATGTGGACCCCATTGGAGTTTGGAATCCAACGTTATACCTAGAAACACTGTGCTGGTTACCAATTCCAATTCCTCATTTTTAATTGTTATACATGTCTGATTATTTTTAACGTTAGTAGTAAGAAACTTAACACATTTAGTCTTTTTCTCATTTAATAGCAAATTATTAACATTAAACCAATTTACCACTCTTGATATGGTATTGTTCACGTGATCATCAGTAGCGTGTTGGTTTCGCTTTGTTTTAAAAATAAGTGAGGTGTCATCAGCAAACAGTACCATATCATGACAGTCCCTTCCTAGATAGGGTAAGTCGTTTATATAGATGAGGAATAGGAAGGGTCCCAATATTGAGCCCTGTGGCACGCCCAAAGAAACCAATGATCCTGGTGATCGTTCTCCGTTTACGTCTACCCTTTGTATTCTTCCGTTCAGATAAGATTTTAACAAATTCAATGACGTGTCTCTAACTCCATAATGATGTAATTTCCTTATCAATGTTTCATGACAAACGCAATCAAAAGCCTTAGATAAGTCACAAAAAATGCCTAGGGCATCTTGTGACTCTTCCCAGGCATCAAAAATACTTTCAATGAACTGAATTCCGGCATCTGTTGTTGAACGACCGCGAGTGAATCCAAACTGTTTGTTATGCATTAGCTTATTTGATTCAAAATGATGTAATAGCTGTGATAAGATTAATTTCTCAAAAATTTTACTAAAAGTTGGTAGTATTGATATAGGTCTGAAATTGGTGGGGTCTTGAGTACTACCTGCTTTGAAGAGGGGAATTATCTTACTTTGTTTCATTAAATCAGGAAATTCACCGCAGTCTATACAATTGTTGAAAATGACCGCTAGGTCAGGTGCAATTAATTCGATCAGGGATTTAACGACGTGAACAGAGAGTCCCCAAAGATCATTCGTTTTCTTAACATTTATCAATTTAAATGCCTTTACGACATCTGAACTTGTGACGTGCTTAAAATTCAAGTATGAAGCACACTCTGAGACATTATCTTTTAATATTGCAACAGCAGACAAAGGTGACGAATTTAAATACTTAGTCGTGGAAGCCGGTGCATTAGTAAAAAACGATTCAAATTCAGTTGCAACTTCTAAGCTAGAACTCGTAAGCTGTCCATTGATTTTTAGTTCGTAATCGTGACTCGCTTTTTTACTACGACCGGCCTCCTCATTAATTATTTTCCAAGTCGTTTTTATAACATCGGAACTATTCTTAATTTTACTACTCAGAAAATTACGTTTAGCTGTATGACAGTCTAATTTAAATTGTTTGGAGAACTGTTTGACTTGTTCTTTAAATTCGTCACTCATGTTGAACCGTCGTTCCTCATACAATGCATACAATGCTTGCCTGCGTTTATGCAACTCTGCAGTAGCCCACGTACTAAAGTCGTTTGAACCACTAACCACAACCGATTTTGAAGTGAATATCGCGCTGTACTGTTTCATAAAGGTTTCAAAGAATAAGTTATACATTATATTAGGAGACTGTTCAGCAGCCAAAAACGGTAGTTCCTGGGCTAAAGAGTATCTCATTCTTTCTAACCGGTCAGCAGTTATTGGCACAAACGAAATTTTCTTTTTAATGACAGGTTCTCTAATAGAATCAAATTGAAATAATTGACCTAAATGATCTGAATCCAATTCACTGATAACACTTTTACTGATTGGAATAACATCAGTAAAAATGTTGTCAATGCATGTAGCACTAGTAGCAGTCACTCTTGTTGGCTCCATAAATAAATGGCTAAGCCTAAATGATGAGAAAAGATTTATCAATCTAACGCTGAGAGTAGTTCTTTCTAACAGATTAACATTAAAGTCACCACATATAATTAATCGTTTCGTACTGTGTGATGAAATAGTTAGGACGGATTCCATTATTTTCTCGAACATTTCAAAGTCGCTCAAGGGTGGCCTATAGACACATATAACGATGAACTGTTCTAATTCCACAGCTGCAAGTTCTATAGTTCGTTCAACAGATAAGGAAACAATGTCCTTACGTTCCTTGAATTTCATATGATTGTTTAGTATGATTAATGCCCCACCATGTATTGAATTAAGTCTGGTGAACGAACTACCAACCTGGTGATCTTTAAAGCTAAACATAATTTCATTAATAGTTAACCAGTGCTCTGTTATGCACAAAATGTCAATTTTATTACAATTTAAAAATAACTCTATTTGTAGATCTTTGCCTCTAATACATTGAATATTCTGATGAACCAGGCTTATATACTTAGCATGTGAGCTTCCCTTATTCTTAGGGTTTTCTAATATACTAGAACATATGTTGCCAGAGCCTGGGTCCTCTGTTGTCTTATGAACTAATTTAAATGCATCCTGTTATTCTGGTCTGATACCAGATTCAAATTAGGCTGCTCAGTAAAAGCAGAGTTAGAAGCCAAATTTTTGGCTGTAATGTCATATAAATATAATAGTGACATAGCTATTTGTCGTTTACAATAATTTGAAAGGTAAAATGTACCTTTAGTCATAGTAAAATAATTACTAACATAATTGTTAGTGTCAATAATATCAAACTTATTATTATATGTACATAAATTGTACATAGTTATATTCATATTATGTCTATATACATTTTCATTTTGTGTCAATTGGTTGCAGTAGGGAAATGTGAACAATATAATTTTTTTCACACTAAGACCATTCAATGTTTCATAAAATTTTATTAAATTATTTTTGTTCACATCTCCCCTATTGCCCATGAAAATTATCAGTGTGGCACTGGCTGTGATAGTGCTGTCATTCAAAATTTGATTTATAATATTATCTACAGTGCTAAAAGGTGAGCAATTACTAATAACACTATGTCCCTTAGAGTATGAGTGGAGTGCTGAGCCCATGCCACTTCCAATCTCATCACAGTACATTATAATATCAGGTGTTGTGGTCATATCAGACTTGGCAGAACTATTATCAGTAACACCTTGTGTTGGTAAACTGTCACACAAGCCCGGAGAGTTGCCCGCTGTCAAACAACCACCTTTCTGCTCACAGCGACAAGTATGGTTGTTGGTCAGCGACTCAAACCGCTCACAATTATGGTTCATTTCTTGAATTAAATCATCCATAGCCAATGAGTATTCATTTATAACTTTCTCAGAGTTCAAATATGCACTGTTTAGTGATCTCAATGAATCCTCCAAGCTTTGGATTTTCAAATGTAAGTTTTGTGTGTCAGTTTCATACATCAACTTAGTACTTTCTAATTCTAATACACACATATTCAAATCATGTAATAAGTTTACATTTTTCTTGCTTACTTTTAAGTTTTTAGTACACAATTTATTATGTTTTATTAATTTCTGAGTTTTCCGTATATACCTATTTATTTTACCTAGTTTGTTATTGCTGCAACTTAATAACCTTGATAACATAGACTAGAGACGTATACGAAAAACTTAGATATAAATTTGCCAGTACCGGATTTTAATAAACAGAACCCAAATAAAATCTACTCAGGCTTCTTCAACATTATCCAACAAAATTCAATAAAGTTTTTAAATTGAAGAAAGTCAGTGAATAATACTGTAAATCTAAATTTAATGACTGGGCAACGTTTGGAATTCATAAAAGTAGAGTTATCTTGTATGACCTTTATGAACAAAAACTTATAACATTGATAGAAAATTTCATGACTATGTTAAAAAATATTCCAAAACTTTCAAGTTGGTTTGTAGAACTGCAAAAACTTTACACATTATTAGAAAAATACAAAATTCAAATAATAGTATGATTACAGTTTGGCAAATAATAAACCGTAAAACTGGCAAAGTTATACCAAGGAACAAAGATTTCAGCCTAAAGATAGGTAGGTGATAATGTTGTTAAATCTAACGCTGAGGTTGCTCGAGCTTTCGAAACATTCTTCAAAAATGTACGCTTACTCACAACAGATTGTCTGAATTCATCTCCATATGAAGAAGAATGTATTAAAATATAACACTAGTGTCATTGATGCATATTTAAAATTTCATCATGTATATCCCCAGGACATTGTCAAAACGTTTAGATTACTTAACTTAAAAAATACTAAAGGCCTGTGGGGTTTATCAGTCAAAGTCTTCGCTTAGCTTATATATTCAAATGTGTTGACAATAGAGCTTTACCAGACCTCATAACACACAGTAAACTGATACCCCTGTGCAAGTTGGGAGATAAGAGTGATCCTTCAAATTTGGACCAATATCTGTTCCTCCAGTATTAAGAAAAATATTTGAAAATATTGAGAAATTTTTTGAAAGCATTTGATTGAGTATATCAATCAAATGCTTTCAAACATCAACCGTACAAAACAACTCCACGGCCAAACATGGGACGCCGCACATGATGCTATCGGAGTTTTTTGAGATCTGTCGAAGGCATTTGATTGGTTTGATCATAATACGCTATTAATGAAATTAAATCATCATCATCATCATCGACGGAGTTAGTAATAAAGCGTTGGATCTACTAAGAGCATGTTTAACCAATAGAATTCAAAAGGTAGAAGTCAACGGTATTAAATTTAATGGATCGGGTGTAAAAATTGGCGTTCCACAAGGTTCCATATTAATATGGATATATGTTGTTTGCTGATGATTCTTCAATGGTCTTCCAAATTGAAAGACAAAAAGAAGATTTTGATGATGTTAATGGTGTATTGTCTTTGACCTTGAGTTCGTTCACAGTTAATAATTTATTGTTCAGTGCTGGTAAAACCAAGTGTATCAAATTCTCACGTAAGTACGCAAGAACCTTACAAAAATTTCCAAACTTAGCGATAGCTGTAATGTTAACCTAAGAAATAATCACAGACTAGTTGCGCTCCTGTTTAGACTCGCAAAGGTAAGCAATTATTTCAAGGGTCAGTGCATTCTCTACTACAATAAGATACCCCTGGACATTTTGAAATTGCCATTTGAGCCATTTTAGAAGCATGTTAAAGCGACTTTGTCGAAAAAGGGATATTCCAATGTTCAAGATCACTTAAATGACGAGACTGTAAAGGGTTAATCTAGCTCACCACAGACCTTGCTGTTAATAATTTTGTAATTATTTATTTATTATTGCTTATTAATCATAATAAAGTTTTTTTTATATTTGCATTAGTTAAGCACAAGCAATTTTTAAAAGAGATCTAAAAATCAACCTGTGGGAGTTTCTACGCCCTTCTTCTCCCACAGTGGTCCAATGTAGAGAAGAGGCAAAAATGACGTTTGCGTTATAAAAGTCAAAGTCAAAGTACTTTATTACTGTAGATATTTACATATACTTAGCAAACGTCATTTTTTGCCTCTTCTCTACATTGGACCACTGTGGGAGAAGAAGGGCGTAGAAACTCCCACAGATTTATTTTTAGATCTCTTTTAAAAATAGGTTGTGCTTACAAATATGAAAAATTTAATTGTTATGATTAATAAGCAGGAATAAATATTTACAAAATTATTAACAGCAAGGTCTGTGTTGAGCCAGATTAACCCCATACAGTCCTGTCATTTAAGTAATCTTGAACATTGTAATATCCCTTTTTCGACAAAGTCGCTTTAACATGCTTTTTAAATTGCTCAAATGGCAATTTCAAAATCTCCAGAGGTATCTTATTGTAGTAGAGAATGCACTGACCCTTGAAAGAATTGCTAACCTTCGCGAGTCTAAAACGGGGCGCACATAGTCTGTGATTATTTCTTAGGTTAACATTACAGCTATCGCTAAGTTTGGAAAATGTTGTAAGGTTCTTGCGTACATACATTATATTTTCGAAAATAAATTGACTAGCTACTGTTAAAACACTGGAAAAACTGGAAAAGGCTCTCTTAAGGAGTCTGTTCATTTTAAATTATAAATTGCTCGAATAGCTCTTTTCTGTAAAATAAAAATAGTTTGAATATCCGCTGCTTTCCTCCACAACAAGATACCATAGGACATCACACTATGAAAGTAACTAAAATATACTAGCCTAGATGTAGCCACATCCGTGCTTTGTCTGATGTTCCTAACAGCGTAAGCCGCAGAACTTAATTTACCAGCCAATTTATCTATGTGGGGTCCCCACTGCAATTTGCTATCAATGGTTATTCCAAGAAACTTCGTATCATTTACTAATTCTAACGTGCTGTTGTCTAACACTAAACTGGTCTCAACTTGCCTGACATTTGGAAGTGAGAATTTGATACACTTGGTTTTACCAGCGTTTAACAATAAATTATTAACTGTGAACCAATTCAAGGTTAAAGACAATACACCATTAACATCATCAAAATCTCCTTTTTGCTTTCAATTTTAAAGACCATTGAAGTATCATCAGCAAACAACACTATGTCAGTTAACTTCTCCACCATGAAAGGCAGATCATTAATATATACCAGGAATAAGAAAGGGCCTAATATGGAACCTTGTGGAACGCCAATTTTGACACCCGATCCATCAGATTTTACGCCTTTTGACTTCTATTGCTTAGGTATGATCTTAGTAGATCCAACGCTTTATTTCTAACTCCGTCATGATTTAATTTAATTAATAGCGTATTATGATCAACACAATCAAACGCCTTCGACAGGTCGCAAAAAACTCCGATAGCATCCTGTGCGGCCTCCCATGCAGAATAAATATGAGATATAAGGGTAATACCTGCATCCGTAGTCGGTTTACCCCTAGTGAAACCGTATTGTTTAGCGTGGAGTTGTTTTGTACGGTTTAAGTGTGAGAGCATTTGATTGAGTATAATCTTTTCAAATATTGGAAAAGCCCCATCGTCAACACATTTATTGAATATATAAGCTAAGTGTGGGGCAATAACTAGAATTACTGAACCAATGACTTTGACTGATATACCCCACAGGTATTCCGTATTTTTTAAGTTAAGTAATTTAAACGTTTTGACAATGTTCTGGGGATATACATGATGAAATTTTAAATATATACATTACTGACGCTAGTGTTATTTTTTAATAAAGTCTCTCCTTCATATGGAGATGAATTTAGATGGTCTGTTGTGAGTACGGGTACATTGGTGAATAATGTTTCAAAAGCTCGAGCAACATCAGCGTTGGATTTAACAACATCATCACCTATCTTTAGGCAGAAATCATTGTCCCTTGGTATAACTTTGCCAGTTTCGCGGTTTATTATTTGCCAAACTGTTTTCATTCTATTATTTGAATTTTGAATTTTTCTATTAATGTGTAAAGTTTTTGCAGTTCTACAAACCAACTTGAAAGTTTTGGAATATTTTTTAACATAGTCATGAAATTTTCGATCAAAGTTATAGGTTTTTTGATCATAAAGGTCATACAAGACAACTCTACTTTAACGAATTCCAAACGTTGCCCAGTCATTAAATTTAGATTTACCGTTGTAATCAATGACTTTCTTTAATTTGAAAACTTTATTGAATTCTGTCTGAATAATGTTGAAGAAGTCTGAGTAGGTTTTAGGAAAAATAAATGTACAACGCTAGCAAGTTTCAATTTAATGTCGAAAATTCTTAATAATTTAAATAATAGAAAACGGGTTATAGCTTTGTTCCTCGATCTTAGCAAAGCTTTCGATTTCGTCAACCATAAACTACTACTGTGTAAATTAGATAAATATGGTATTAGCGGGACGGCTAATCACTGGTTCAAAAGTTACCTAGAGCAGAGGAAACAAATAACAAGAATCTCAAAAGTTGATAATTTCACAAATGCTGTAGAGATATATGATTCAAATATAAGGTTTAATACTCATGGTGTACCACAGGGACCATTAGGACCACTACTATTCCTGCTGTATATCAACGACCTACCACAAGCCCTCACTCACGAATGCGTGCTTTTTGCAGACGATACCATTATCATAATTGAATGTGAAAACATTGCTACTTTTGAACACGAAATTAACATGACGCTAAAACAAGTTATTGAATGGCTAACAATTAATAAATTAAAAATAAATACATCTATGACTAAATTAATGCAATTTTCAACAAAATTATGTAATAAATTAAATTTAGACATAAAACATAATAATATTAAAATAGAGCAAGTCAGTCAGACTAATTTTCTTGGACTTTTAGTGGATGAGCATTGTGATTGGGAAGCTCAGGTAGACATAACTTGTCAAAAAATAAACAGATTTGTATTTGCGTTGAAACAATTAAGACTTATTACAAGTGTGGATACTGCCGTTATGGTCTACCATAGTCATGTATGCTCAGTCCTGAGATATTGCGTAACTTTATGGGGAAATTCTGCCACTATAAATAAGGTATTTATTTCACAAAAGAAATGCATTAGAGCCATATGGGGCACGTGTTGGAGGGAGTCTTGTAAGCCACTTTTCAAAAAACATAAAATACTCACATTTGCCTGCTTATACATATTCGAAACATGCAAGTTTGTTAGGAAACATTTAGAGCTGTTTAAGCTACGGGATAACACTTATAGACGAACAGCTACTCAAAGACCACTTGAACTTCCCGGTCCTCGCTTGGAATTATTTAGGAGAAACTGTGTTTACATGGCAACAAAGATATACAATAGTGTACCCAAAAGTATTCAGGCTGCACCAACACAATCCTTCTCTACGAAATTATTTAATTGGCTCGCTACAGTAGCATTCTACTCTTTAGATGAATTCTTCATAAAATGCAAATAAGTTTTATTCTTATTATTTTGAATTAAATTTTATCTGACATTGTGCTGTTATTATTTTGAATCAATTTTTTATGACATTGTGTAAATTGACTTTGGTATTATTTTAGTGTTTTGTAGCTAGTTTTTATTATTATTTTGAATTAATTTTTTATGACATTGTGTAAATTGACTTTGGTATTATTTTAGTGTTTTGTAGCTAGTTTTTATTATTATTTTGAATTCGTTGTTGCATGTTATTGTGTTATTAATATTTTAAATCACATTTTGTTGACATTATTTTATTTAATTAAAGTATTATTTTAGTATTTTGTGAGTTCGCAGCCTTAGCTAGTCATCTCAACTATACCCAAAAGACTCTCAATGCCCTGCGCGTCCAGTATAACAATGCTTTCAGGATGCTGCTGGGGCTGCCACGCTACTGCAGTGCATCGTGCATGTTTGTTGAGGCACGTACTGATGGATTTCATTCCATCATACGTAAGAGAACGGCCTCCTTACTTAGCAGAACGCGTGACAGCACCAATAGCATCCTGCAGGTCATCGCAGGGCGGCACGATGGCCCAATACTTAAACACTGGGTGAGTGTCGTGACAGGGACTCTGACATTATGTGGGAAAATGAGTCGGGCAACAGATACGCCCATTTACATGAATTAGGGTTTCAATTTGTACATAAATTTGTATAGTATTAAGTAACTAACATAGCATTAAGTAAATTGTGTGATACTAACTATATATAGATCTTTTTTTTTGTCCGAAATAAACGTTTTATTATTATTATTATATCCACATAAATATTTTTTGTAAATGTTCCTTTGCATGCCAATATTGGGCTAAATGTGCTGTTCTTATAATAATATGTATAACAACCACTGTAACCACATTTATGCAAATAAACGAATCTGAATCTAATCTGTAGATTTTGTTTGGGTTCTGTTCATTAAAATCCGGTACTGGCTTTATATCTAAGTTTTTCGTATATGTCTCTAGTCTATGGGATGTAATAGGCCTATACAATGTTGGACCAGTCTTATCCTTAATAGCAATTGGGAATTAAACTGTTTGACCACTGTGATCGGAAGGTAAGCAGTTAATTACACTTTTACTTGTGAATGCACAGTCACAAAAACGTTATCTAAGCAAGTTTGTCTGGTAAGTGTAAATCTAGTCGGCTCTAAAAATACATGACATAAATTAAACGATTTGAATAATATTAATCGTTGTTTCATTGTTGTTCCTACAAGCAAATCTACATTAAGATCGCCACAAATAATTAACTTTTTTCTGTTATTACATAGTTTAGTGAGGGCTTCCTCCATAATTTTCTCAAATATTTCGAAATTGCCATGGCCTTTTTCATCCCTCGGTGGCCTGTAGACACAAACAATAATATCAATAAATCAATCATTTTTATTTCGGAATACAAAGTTCCATAGTTTGTTAGTAGTACTATTAATAACATTAATATAACAATAACACTTAAAATTATAATAAGATTCAGTCAATTAAAATTAAAATGAAGTCATGCTAATAAAAATTCAAATTAGATCATTACATTAAATTAGGTTATTTTACAATATTAATGAAATAAAATAAAAATAAATAAATTAAAATTTAACTGACACAAATTACAAATAACAATTAAATTCAATACATTCAGGTGGATTTATGCATTCATCTCATATAGATAGGCCTGCCCGTGGAACGGCTCAGTTTGCCACACACTGTCAGTGTACCTGTAATAACACTAACCCAGTGTGTGAGTATAGGCCCGTCGAGCCGACCCGCAATGACCTGCAGGATGCTGTTGGCGCTGCTACGCGTTCTGCTCAGTAAGGAGGCCGTCCTCTTACGTATGATGGCATGAAATCCATCAGTACGTGCCTCAACAAACATACCCGACGCACTACAGTAGCGCGGCAGCCCCAGCAACATCCTAAAAGCATTGTTGTACTGGACGCGCAGGGCGTTGAGAGCTTTTTGGGTATAGTTGACCCATAGGCTGCACGTGTAGAACGATTGACAATATGCCTTGAAGAGTGTGATTTTGACTGGCTTTGTACAACGTGCAAAACTACGAACCAGCATATTTGCCCTAACTGCCAAAGCCCTGCGCTCCCGCTCAATGTCTAGGTCATCCCTCAGGTCGTCTGTCACTATATGACCAAGGTACTTAAAACACGTCACTCTTTTCAGTGTATTACCATACAGTCTTAAAGCCGGCACTTCACTCGGTAGTTTATTACCAGTGTTAAAGATCATAATCTCACTTTTTTTGACATAATATTTGATGCCGTGTCTTTCTGCATATCGTTCACATGTTGTAAGTAATTTTCTCAAGCCCCCTGGTGACGGACTCAGCAGCACCATATCGTCTGCATAGCTTAAGTTGTTGCAGCTTTTACCATCAACGTAGCATCCCGCATGCATACTGCTGAGTTCACCGACCAGATCGTTCACATACAGATTAAATAGCTTGGGCGATGTTAATCCCCCCTGCCTCACTCCACATTCCATCCGATACGCCTCCGAAAACTCATTTCCCCATTTTACTTTGCTGATTTGATTTTCATAGACGCTCGACACTTATCCCACAAGATGTCATAACTTACAAGGTCAAATGCTTTTGAGAGATCTAAAAAACAGGCGTACACATTTGTTCTACGGTCAGTGTAGTATTTAACGGTGTGCTTGAGGCCCAGAATTGCACTTTCCGTAGAAAGCCCCGGCCTAAAGCCAAACTGTTCATCATTCAAGCGGATGTGGGCGCTCAGCTGTGCGTCAAGCAGGCCGTCAAATACCTTTGCAATTATGGTTGCAAGCGAAATTGGTCTGTAATTGTTCCTATCTGATATATCGCCAGTTTTGTTTTTAACAATAGGCACCACAATAGTTTCCATCATTTCACACGGAAGATATCCATGGCTGACACAGAGATTGTAAAATGTGGCTAATACTCTAGGTGGTGCGAAGTGTCATAAAAAGCGGTCGTGTACAACTTCTCTCTAAGAAATATAATAGAAACCGTGGTAAAAAGTGAAGTTTCCAGTTAAAAAGGCACAAAATCGAGTATATAATTTAGTGTACAACAAAACTGTGAAAACAGAATAAAAATAAAACCGAAACTGTGGCAGTAATCAACAAAAAACTGAACCAAAATATCGTTTGCATTCAAAATAGTGAACGTGAGTGTGCGTGTGAGTTCAATAACCGGCATCAATCCGACCTTGAGACATAAACAAAAGTTCCGTCACATCAAACACATTCCCTACTAAGATACAATCAAAGAATTAGCAACTGAATGTAAGTGTCGCCGTGGCTTAGTGGCCTCTAACACTGCGCACTGTGGTGCAGTGACCTCAGGTTCAATCCTGCCCGTGTTACAATTTTTTTTTTTTTTTTGTATTTCTCTTCGTGGTGAGCGACATCTATACTGAAAAAGAGTTTCTTTGCAAACATAACATTCAGAAAGCCGCGAACACGATCAGAGTCACAGTTGACCGATGAGGAACTAGATACCACCAAAGATCCCCTAGATGGCACCAGTAGTAGTTTGCCCGCAATCTCTGACGACGACGAGAACCAAGTCACGGAGCTTAAAAAACAAATTGAAGTTCTGAAACGAGAGCTAAAAACAGCTCATAAAGAGATAGAAAATTTGAATTTAGAAAATAGACGCTTACATAAAAACTTTGACGATTTGAAAAAAACAAATGAATTGTGCAAAAAGGTAACAGAAAGCCTAAAAAATGATTGTATAACTCCAAAAAGGAAAAAAAGCAAATCATCCAAATCTACTCCTCGGCGTCACGATACACCGGCTACCTCAATTTCAAATGAACAACAGACGGTAGACCTCACGCAGTGGCCTATGCTAGGCGTTAACTCTAAAAATAAAATAAAAAAAGCCCTTAAAGAGCCAACAGGTCAACAAAATGAACATTTGAATTCAAAGTCTGCATTACAGCACGAAACAAGGGCGCCAAGCACGCATGAGGAAAAAATAAAACCATTAACGAGAAAAGTAACTATATTGAGCAGCAATTCACAAAATAGCGTCCACACAATTGCGCAGGAAACCTTCGACAGAAATACTCAGCTGTGTCACTATTTGACTAGGAATGTCGGCATCAAAGTACTCCTTAAGGATATTGAAATAAAGCTGCAAGACCATACAAGTAAGGATTACTGCATCGTAATAATTGGAGAAACAGACTTCGTGGAAACCAATAACTACTTTGAAATTATAGAAAACATAAGATGCACACTCCTAAGAATAAAACACACAAACATTATCCTCTGTTTGCCTGTATTTAAATTTGGTCCGAACCTCACCATGTTCAACTGCAGGATTGAGATGTTCAACAACCTACTCTGGTTAGATAATATGAGTCATAAGTATGCGCATATTCTGGACTCCAATGAAAACCTTACCTACGATCACGACATGTTCTCGGGGCGGCAGTTAGCGCTAAATAACATGGGAATGAAACAAATCTTTGCAGACCTTAAAGCACTATCAAACGTAATAAGCACTAAAGTAACACAGCAGCATGGTAACATCAACAATAGAGGAGAAAAGGATGGAAATCAGCAAGTTAATGCAGAGGAAAAAAAGGAGCTAGAGTTTTTTCGCCTATAACAGTATCTCTATCTTACATCAAAACATAGCTGGACTTATAAGTAAATCAGACTTGTTAAGTGTACATTTATCAAATTTAGATTCATTAGGAAAATGTATAGATGTAATTTGTTGCACAGAACATTTTATAGAGTCAGGATATGAGGATCAACTATGCATACCCAACTATAACATGGCATCATGTTACTCCAGACAAAATGTAAAAAGGGGAGGTGCATGTATACTTGTGAAGAACGGGATAAAATATAAAAGTGTAGAGCTGCAGGACATTTCTATTTCAAGTAATATGGAATGTTGTGCAGTAGAGCTGACAGACTACGCGTTTATAATACTATGTCTCTATAGAGTCCCAAAAATGTTAGCTACGGAATTAAAAATTTTCTTCACACAATTAAATAAGTTGTTGAAATTAATTAACAAAAAACGTGACAAGACAGTTGTACTCTGTGGTGACTTTAATATAGACATTTTGAAGCCAAATAAAACCTCTCAAAAATTTATCCATATTTTAACAAGTCACAACTTAACCTTAGCAATAAATGAGCCCACAAGACTACAAAGCAAAACATGCATTGACAATTTTGCTCACAATGATGCTACTTGCTGTCAGGCTGAGGTCGTCGATTTAGGTTTGTCTGACCATACAGCTCAAATATTGAAATGCAATGTCAAAAAAACATGTAAACTGAAATTCTGGCGGATAAAACGGAGGGACTACTGTGACGAAAATCTAAAAAAATTCAAAGAGTACCTAAATCAATGGAAATTTACTGACTTATACACTACTGACGACCCAAATGAGGCATACAACCGATTTCTTGACATTTTTCTTTTGCTGTATGAGCTATGTTTCCCATTAAAATATATTAAAATCTCCTGCGAAAAGAGAGTCAGATGGATATCAAAAGGTATAAAATTGTATACAAAAAGGCAAAGGACTCTGCTTTGGAACAATAGGATAAATTCAAGTGAAGTCAATAAATCTGCTCTAAAAACTTATACTCAAAGATTAAGAAAAATTATAAAGCTGACACAAAAATCTATAAACAGTCATTTAATTAAAACGTCAGTTAATAAGTCAAAAACAACTTGGAAAATTATTAACAGCACTAAACCTTATCAACCCAGGGAACCCATTAGAAAACTAAAGGATGATAATAATACATTGATTACAGACCCAATAAAAATTGCAAACACATTTAATGACCACTTCATAGACCAAATAACAACTCCACCTATGGACCTACATATGACATATAACCTAAAATTCAATTCTCAACGATCTTCATTATTTATATCACCTACAATTTCGCATGACATAATCAAAATAATTAAATCATTAAAAAATAAAACAAGCGTAGGCTATGATAACATTAGCACTAACGTGATAAAATACGTTAATGAAATAATTTCACCCCATCTAAGCCACATAATAAATCTATGCATTGTTAACGGGACTTTCCCTGCAAAATTGAAAACAACGATAATTAAGCCTATTTATAAAAAAGGCGATAAAAACTCGGTTCACAATTACAGACCAATTGCCTTAATTCCAATTATTTCCAAAATATTTGAAAATGTTATTTATAATTCGGTCTACAACTATCTCGATAAATATAATATATTAGTAGAGCAGCAAAAAGGATTCAGAAAAGGAAAAAGTATTAATCTCGCAATATATGACTTTCTTGCGGATATAATACGATGCGTAGATTCTAGAATTCCAGTATCGGCTATTTACATGGACATGACAAAAGCATTCGACTACGTTAATCACAAAATTTTGCTACAAAAAATGGAATTCTATGGAGTGAGAGGTACAGCTTTAAAACTCATAAAATCATATTTAAACGGGCGAACACAACAAACTCAACTCTCAAATATTTGCATAGAGACAAACAACGAAGTAACATATACTTCAAATGACCGCTTGTCTCTACATGGAGTCCCGCAAGGCAGTATACTCGGCCCATTGATTTTTTTGGTCTACATTAACGATTTGACGCTGAATGTAAGCTACCCTATGACCCTCTTTGCTGACGACAGCACAGCGGTCAGAAAATAAATAAAACTCTCCAAGAAATAATGTCATGGCTAGAATCAAACTGCTTAAAGGCTAACTTAAGCAAAACTAAAATTATGCACTTTACACAAAAAACCAATCCACCTCCTGTAAACTTGGTATACAATAATGTAGCAATCCAGCAAGAACATGTCACCAAGTTTTTAGGTTTGACGATAGATCATAACTTAAGCTGGAAATACCAAGCCGAGGTAACGTGCAATAAGCTTAGTAAATCTGCCTACGCCTTATACAAGTTATCAAAAATTGTTAGTAGAGACGCCGTACTGTCAGCTTTCCACGGGTATGTAATGTCAACACTGCGGTTTGGAATTGTATTTTGGGGCAATTGAACTGAAGTAACTACAATATTTAAAGCCCAAAAAAGATGTCTGAGAGCGATGTGTCAGTTAAAATCTACCGAAACCTGTAAGCCATATTTTAAGGCACTGAAAATTCTTACACTTACCTGTCTATATGTATATGAAGTTGCTGTCTTTGTCAAAACAAACGAGTCGCTATTTCCAAAGGCGCATGAAAATAGCTCTAGAACAATACGGCATCCACATAAACTAAAAATTGAATCCTGTAAAACAGCCTTCAAACAAAAAAGCATTGTGGTCATGGGACCAAAAATATATAACAAGTTGCCAGATAATCTAAAATCGCTAAATACTATTCAATTTAAAAGAAAATTATATGACATGCTGACTAATAAATGCTATTATGACATGAAAGAGTTCTTTGAAGATAAATTGTAATTTAGATCAGATATTTATTAATTTAGTTTGTAATTATTGACACGCTGACATGTATATTTTTATCATTGACATTAATTTTGTATTTATTTAAATTGTTTTTTTTTAATCAACTTAATCTTTTAATTTTTGACATTCTGTATTTAATTGTATTTTTATAAAATTATTTAAAAAGTTTTACTTGTGACATAAGATTTGTATGCCTATTTAGGTAGAGCACAAAAGAAGCTATATTTTTTCAACCATTACACCTGATGTACTTGTGTCTCACAAATCAATAAATGAATTATGAATTATGAATAGATGAGACCCTGCATGTTTCAGGTGTTCAATGCTGAGCCCGTCGTGGCCCGGAGACTTCCCTCTGGACATGTTTTTAACAACTGTTGCTACGTCTTTAGGGCTGAATCGAGTCTCCAAATCACCCCGAAGCTGCTCAACATCACTCACCCTATTTGAAGGAACTATAGTAGATTGCACCTCGAAATGCTCACGAAATATGTTGGCTATTCCCTTCTGTTCCATTACCCCGTCAACAGATACCGGTAGGCTGGGTTTGCTATTGTGCTCGTTGGTAGACTTCCAGAATTTATTAAAATCTTTCGCCTTGTGATGTGTTGCCAGTATATCCATAGCTATTTGCTCCTGGTTATCCTGACACCACTTAAGCGTCGCCTTAAAAACCTTTCTACTTTCACTCATTTCCAGGTATAGTGGACCGGATCTTGGTTTTCCATAGTAAAGCCACTCTTGAAATTTCAGTCGCGCTTCAGCATGTGCCACCCCTACATGCTTGTTCCAGCCAGTCACCTGCCGTTTTTTACCGGAACTTTTTTAATTATTACTAAATGCTGATGCCTCGCTTAATGAGATTACAATTCTGCTATACATACAATCTATAACTTTCTTATGGCCTAAATTATGACAGTGCATATCACAGCAATTACTAAGTTCCACCGGAAAATCAATATCCTTTAACTTATTGTGACATAATTCAGCATATAACTGTACCTCTTCCGGTTGTCGGTTCCCCCATCGTACTTTATTATTTACACATTTTTCCGTCTTATAAGCCGTAGGTTACATTCAACACTAACGGGATAATGATCTGACCACACAACATCATAAAGTATTTTTACATTTGTTACCGTACTATAAGCAGATTGCGTAACCAAGCAATGATCCAACCACCTTCTCGATCCATGAGAGTCACTTACATATGTATACGTGCCCGAGTCTATGCCTAACTTTTGTATATCGGCACAAATCCATTTCTGGTCATCACAGAAAGTCAGCATTTCGTCACAGAACAATGTATATGGATGAGCATTTAAGTCGCCTAACATATAAACAGACTCAATATTATTATTTTCCACGATCGCATTAATCTCGCTAAGGCACTCGGTAAATTCTGGCAAATTATCCTTATCATCTGTAGGCATGTAACAACTAAACACAAGTAAACACTGATCACACAACGTAATCTTTATACATGCAAGCCGCACACTGTTACAGTTTATTACTTGAACCTGTTGAAATACACTTTTCCGCCACAAGATCGCCACACCACCGTACGGTCTTCCCCTCAGTACACCTGTCGATGTGTCCACCGCTGACTTTCCCGTGTACCCAAAGTTGATGTCCAGTGTACCGAGGTAGGGTATGTCATGTGGCAGGGTCCATGTTTCTTGTAATGCCACAATGTCAGCATCACGACATAGCCTTCTTATACAATCAGCTGATCGTTTCACAGACTTACAGTTGAAACTGACAAAATTACTATTGTATCTGTACTCATTATTTATGTTGTTCGCCATTTTTATTTGAGTTAGAATTATGACTCTGTAGATCCTTCGTGCTCCTGCTTCTAAAGATGAAATACCTCCTGAAGAATATATCATGTGACCATAGGTCATCATCCTCAAAAAGAGATAACTTTTGCCTAGGTACCATTATTTTGTATGAGTCATATCCTTTCATCTCCCTCATACAGATTTTCTCCGGTGTTACAGGAACGTTAGTCTTCTCCATAATGTAATCTGAGATATGGGCAGCTGTAGTATCCGTCGATACGTTATAGATATACAACGGTATGTTAACCACCGCCGCCTTGAACTTCGAGTTCTCGTCTACGCTCGCCTTACCCCGCCTGCCCGTAAAACGTGTATTGAAACTACGTTTTTTTCGTCTCTCTACTCGTATCCATTCGCCCTTACCCTCCTCCTCATTCTCCCCAATCTTTGGTAAGGATGTGGATTTTCACTGGGCATACTCCGATGTTGAGATCAGCTGGTCGGCACTAACGGCAGTATCTATATTGTGACGCATAACACTCTCCGATACAGGTGTGTGTGCGAGCGAGGCCGACTTATGCTCTGTGATCCTAGCGTACGAGAGGGATGGCATGCGCGGCGGTACCGGCCCAGGCTTGCTAACTTGTTTTGTTGCTGAGCGCTCCGGTGGGTTGACCGACGACTGATTAGAGGTCATCGACTGATTGGCACTGTGTGTCATGCCAACCGGACCGCTATTGCAATAGTCATAACTGTCGTTCTGCACGCAAAACGCACCTCTCGTGTAATTGACGTTAGGCTCCTTATTGCCTTCACTGGAACTCGCAGCAGACGCTTTCTTCAAGCTTTCAATTTGAATTTTTAACTGCTCAACTTCGCTCACTGTGGCATACTGAACTTCAGACGCATATTTCTCCTGGATCTGTCTCAACTCTTTTTGCACTGCTATTATGTCTCTCAATAGCCTCGTAACATCTACATGGTCGAATGTCGTGGGCGGTAATTTATGTAGATCACGCGACACAAAAACCGGCAACTCCTCTGGATCCGTTGCCTTGATAAGGCTTATGATATCATCAAGGTCTCGAGACATCTTTCCTTGTCCTCTCCGCGTAGTCTTAGGTTTCGTGACACAGCCAAAAAGCAGAGCTTTAGCTTGTTCAATCTCTTCGACTGAAAACGCACCTGAGCAGATCTGGACTAGGCTTTCCTCGTCAGCCTTATTTTGCATATATGACAGCACTTCATTTATCACAATGTTGCAACTTGAGCACTTCGACATATTTGACGACATTGTTTACGTGGTTCAATGACCTCCTACGGCAGCGCAGCGTAGCGACCGACCATCCAGTACCGCGACCAACGGGAGACTGAGATAATATGGCTATCTAACTCAACACAGGATACCTCTATTTGTCTTTCAACAGTAAGTGCAAGAATATCTTTCCGTTGTTTCACCTTAATATTCTTTTTCACTAAGATTAAAGAACCACCTCTATCAGCAGTGTTTCTATTGTAACAACTGACAATTTTGTAATTATTTATGTTAAAAGACATCATATTTTCCTTCAACCAGTGTTCTGTAACACAAATAATATCAATGTCAGAATTTTTTAGAAATAATTCTAATAAAAGTTCTTTGCCAGGTAGCCCCTGGATGTTATATGTATATGTTAATATCTATAGTAATAAAGAACTTTGACTTTGACTTTTGATCTCTTTTAAAAATAGGTTATGTTTTCCTAGTATCTATACAAATATTTTGCTGGTTGACATTTAATTACCTGACCATATTTTGGAGAATGATAGTTCCCATAATTATAAACAACTTTCCCCAAGAAACAATGAAAAAAAATCGTCCCTCAGCACATTGACCCGATCAGCTGATTACAAGTTACTAAGGGCGACCGATGTTTTTTTTTTATTTGCGACCATGTTTCTTGGGGAAAGTTGTCCATAATTATGGGTACTATCTTTCCCTAAAATATGGTCAGCTAATTAAATGTCACCTGTATATTGATTATTATAAATAATATGCAGGAATAAATAATACCAAACGCTGCTGTATGAACTGCACGCTCAAATGGCGCGACAGAAGCTGGCCAAAAATATTCGCACGGCGAAATGTGAATCGTCGGAGAGGCCTTCGACGAAGGCAGAATCGAAAAAAAGTAATCTGTAAGGAGCCGGTTCTAAGTTCTTGAATGCGGCTTTCTGACGAAATGAATGAAGTTTTCTGGAAAGTCTCGTTTTTCAGGCACGAACGACAGAGGAACATCGACGTCGAGGATTGTGAACAAGGTGTACACGTCGTAGGCGTGCTCCGCCTACAACCGGCAAATGGGCGCGTTTCACAAGATTAGCATGAGGAGTTTGCTCATACTACCACCACAGAATACTTAATAGTATTACGTACAGAAAGATCACTCTGCAAATACACTTAAAAAAATAGTTACTCTCGCTACGCGGCAATAAAGCGCAATCTAGCTCGCACCTGCGCTACGTACAATAATCGCTAAATACGAATAGAGGTGGTCATAATAACAAAAGCACATTAATTAGCATGCTAATGAAAAATAATTAAAAGCGCTGCTATTGAAAAATGAAACAAACGACGAAATGCTAATCAGCTAATTAGCAAAAAGCGCTTAACGTTCAAGTAATGTAATGAAATGAATCAGCAAGCGCTAACTTCGCGCTACGTTGCCGCTTCGCAAATTCGCAATCGCATTAGTCGCGTCGTCGTCGCGCACGCGGGAACGCGCGAATCGCTGGCCGGCACGGTTTGGCAACTTCGTGCTCGCTTTGTAATAACTAATAACAATAATTTTAGATTAAAATAGTCATTCTGACAGTCCTAAGCCTGTGTAAAGTATGAAGGGAAGTTTATTTGATCGTTATAATGTTACTAATAACTCTAATACGTACTACTTAATTACTGACAGGAATAGAACACATACACAATAACACACTTTAAAAGCTACAAAACAGCAAGTGCGAATATAATTTCCGTTACCATTAGCAGTTTAGCAGTTAACAGATTAGCCGTTTATTTTATCCGCTTTAATAAATTAGCTTAGCAGCTATATAAATTATTTAAAATTAGCCGTTATTGCCACCTCTAAATACGAATCGGCTGCCCCGCCCGTGCGCCCTGAGAGCTTCTTTTACTCTGACATGACAAGGTCGTCCTGTAAACTCCTGTCTCGCTTGATCACGGTAGGGTTACCTGTGTGCGATTTGTGTTTGTGAATTTTAGTCCACTCTGTGTTAGAGAGGTGTTATTACTTTATTAGTTCTTACTCAGGCTATTGACAAATTCTAAGGCTAGGTAGGTACCTACCTCCTTACTTACGTAATTGACCGAGCGAGCGAAGCGCCTCCATTCAGAATTGGGCAAAAATGCTTTCGTACGTATGTATGTCTGTCTGGCTGGGTGATCTCCTCTACAGGTCGCATTTCTCAACCGATTCTCATGAAATTTTTTGAGCAGATTCGATAATTAAATAGATTTTTTTAGTCGATTCCGTTTTTTGTTTTTTTTTTTTCAAAATGGTGGAGATTCCACATCTGTTTGAAAATGTAAAAAAAACGCTACAGCCCAAACGGCTTGACGCATTTTTACAAATGACATGTCGTTGGATTCGTGGTGACAGTGAGAGTGACACAGACTACATCATTTTAGTGAAACATTGCAAAATGTAGCTTACAAAGTTATTGGTGCGGCTACTTTAACTTCAATACTCCATTTACGTAACCAGGTATTACGTATTGATTTTATTTGTCATTAATGTGTTTTATAATTGTAATGTGCTACTCTGCTGTTGATCTCCCAAATAAACTATTTTGGTACCGTAACCAGGTATATTCATAAGTTTGTATGTGTTATTGAAAGAAAATGCAGTCGGGTTATTTGTTGTCACTCCTAGATGGCGTTAGTTGTAGTTTTAGGTTTTCATCTCAGTATATATTTCCAACATGTTAATTGTATCAGTAATATTGATGGGAAGTTTAACAACAGTTTGAATAGAGTGCGTTGCTCACAGATTGGAATATTGATATTATTTGAATTTATTTTGAAAGTTTTTGGTGCGGCTTCATTTATACTCCATGTATATAGATAACCAAGTGCATTCAAGCTTCCCACCAACAGGCTCGCGAGGTCTACAGCTCACTAGTTGTAATTTGTTTTATACTGGGTCTAAAGTGTAAACAAGAGGTAGGTATTCAATTAAAAAGGAATCGAATTTTATTTGTAAACAGTTCCTTAAGACACCCTAAAATTTTAGGTACTTACTTAAGTCAATGTTGTTGCAAACATCACAGAAAAGTTGCTTATGAGGAGCGGCTAGCGCGCGACGCGACTGTCGATCGTGACGGGAACGCCGCCGCCAAGCCTAGGTATATACTCGTCAACACGAGGTCTGCTCTCTGCCTGCAGACCTGGATGCCTCATTCCGCGGGCATCCTAGCCATCGGATGTAACAACAAGGTCGAAACACGCTCACGATTTTTATTGTGCTCGGGTCTTAGGAGATTATAAACAATATATTATCTCATAATATCACAATTTAATACTTATTACTATTCCACTTATAATCAGCTACACGTGATTTTATGCTTTGTCTTGATATGAGCATCAGTGTGTGTTTTTTGATACGCTTTGTAACTACAGTCTAGAAATGGGCACCTAAACATTGGCTCTTTACCACATTCGTACGTTACATGTCTTCTGTAAGTACTTTTATGCCTATATTTTCTTTTACACTTTTCACATTCATAGGTCATATCATACTGACTCCAATAATTCTTGGTCTTCATAGGCATTACTGGCAGCAGCATCATTGTTTTAAAGAAGTCTACGTCACCTGCAACAAACATATAAGTTGTACATACAGGGATTTCCAATTAACTATCTTTATGTACTTCAATACATTATTATTTACCTAATGAAACCACAAAATCATAATTGAAATAAAACAAACTGGGTACCTACCTAATACATGCCATTTGTCGTGTGAAATCAAACATTATAATGTAAATCAAGAACATTTATTCATGCAGTTTTCGCGCAAAAGAAAGAACAATACCAAACACACCATTAGATAATTAAACGAATATGGTTTCCAATGTAAAAGATGGTTATCATTACACATTTTTGCTTTTACAAAATGCTGCTCTGTCAGCATTATCTTAATTAATCTGAATTATGTTACAATCGTTTAACTATTGTTGTAAAATCCCTAATTTAAGAGTAGATACCTATTCGGTATGTTTTTAAAAATAACTGTACAAAAATACAAAAAAATCGTACCATACATAATGAAATATCATTTTAGTTCCATTAGCAATGTTAAGCGATAGAAGGTGGTGACGAATGAAGATATCTTCAAATGCACTAAGCAGAAAAGTTTGTAAATGTTATGGAAAAATACAACAATGAAAACAATTAAAACGTGAAGTTTTACCGTAGGTAGTTAGACTTTGGTGGGATGTTTTCAGGAATTTAAGGATTAATTTACCATGATAAAATCTTTCAACTTAAATAAACGAAATGGCTAAACTAATTTTATTCAAGGCATATATTTTTGGCATAGTAGGTAACTATAACTAGAACCTACTGATTCTTTAGCTTATAAAATTACCTAGCAAGAAGTATATTATGCAAAATATTTGAACTTTTAAGGTAGGTAACTTACGATAAAATAACAAATGCACTATAACAAAATATTTGTAACAGAAATACTGGAATTAATACATTTCACTTAGTAATAATATTAATCTCAATATTAAATAGTTTGTAGTTCTCTATCATAATTCTTTGGTAACAAGGAACAAACACACACTAAACAAACATTAACAAGAACAAGAAAATATAAACAATCTATTTAAATTATCTCTAACATTAATATACGTAAGTATTTATTTATTGTCTTATTATTTATCTCAATAAAAATAGGTGCAGTTAAATATTGCAGTTTTGTATCTTCAGTCTCAATATTAACTGCCTTTATTAATTAATCAGAAATACTGGCAAACAATACTAACAAAATAAGGCACTAACACCTTGTTCATACTGACCATTAAATGTATTAACAAGGTGTTAGTGTTGTCCCATTCCATTCCACCTACAGAAATAGTTTTAACCAAAGTGAATTTCAGCTCTAATTAAATTCTCTTCGCCGTTAAGTTGGTAGCAATGAAACCATTGTGCTAGCTTTTATGCGTTAACCAAAAGCACAGAATAAGGGAGACCTGTTGGGACAAAATAGGGAGAACATATGGTATAGGTACAGTCGGCATCAGATATATATGAGGGCGCAAGCTACTCAAATAGATCTACACATCATAAACAACCAGAAATATCTACACAGCCAAAGCGTCAAAATTATGTCGAAGTCCATGTTAACACTGAGGGTGTTGAGATAATTTTGACACTTTGGCTGTGTAGATATTTCTGGCTGCTTAGGATGTGTAGATAGATCTATTTGAGTAGCTTGCGCGCTCATATATATCTGACGCTGACTGCACTATACATAGTTATAAATATTCATGTATGTACGTTGCCGATAGAAACTCTTATCATTTGCATTTAATTTATGTAAGTATTTCGTGTTGTGACGAGGTTGTAGTTAACCTACATACCTGCTTACTTATTCATGAAATGGAAATAATAAAACGACCGAATAAAAAACTCTTGATCTAATGACCATGAACAGCGGAATTTTCTGAAGAGCTTAAAAAAATACTGATATGCGCGACTAAATTGTTACTGGGTGTTAGGTTGAACATGTAAGAACAACAAAATCCAACGCTCGTTTTGTATTTATGTTACTAGAATTAAGGTTTTCAAGTTGCTGTTTTTAGATTTCTAGTCGCGAAATTCAGTAATTTTGTTAGATGAAGCCATTAGGTATTTCTAGTCGCGCTCATTTTTTGTCGCTATTTGGTAATTCAGTCAGGCAAAATCAATATTTTTGCCAAGCAAAAACTGGATTTACAGTCATGCGTTTAAATACTACTATAGCTGGATGTTAACGGCGAACGGTATTTAAAGCTGAAATGCACTGTAGCTAACGCGACAGACCTCGTTCTGTCAAAATCTATTAACGCCATCTATCAATAGTCGCATGAACTGAACCAAAGATATTTCGTGTCCTTCAAGCTGTAATCTTCACGTTTGAAATCTTCATAAAAATTTAAATTTAATTTGCAATACAAAAAAATAGTCCACAAAGAAAAAAAATAGTCCACTTATAGTTTCGAAGTTATAGATATAGGTTGGTGATGATTACAGCTTAACGTCAAGCTGCAAGCCTTATATCCCGTGTAAGCAAACGGAAAGGCCTATTGACTTGGTTTATGTTTCGAAAAATAGTCTACACGCATATCAATATCTCGCACAGAAACCATATCAAAATCTACTCCTATAAATGTACCGTAAGATGGGATGGCACAGAACGGAAACTACCACTTAATTATGCGTTGTGTAGATAATTAATTATTATTGCAGTTGTATTAGCATTATATTTTATGGTCTACTATGTCTTCAGTTGCATTGCATTGAAATCAGGGTCTGGATACGGACTTAACTGAAACAGTGAAGTGACCCAAAAGTTTTTGGACCATTTAAAATACATATCAGCTTCCAACTTAATAGGTAATTTATCGGGCCTTTGTTCCCTAATACCCGGACTAGTCAGTATAGCGTATAGCGTCGCCATGTCACAGCAAAATAATCTTGGAAAACTGAATGTGTAATGTATTAGCAACATATGTCATTTCCAACGGTAAACGTAGGTGAACTCTGGAGATTTATTACGGCTTGCGGAAATCATCTTCTTCAAATTTTACTCTTCAAAATTTCAGGCTTCTATGGGATTCACTCGGACAGACATTTATGGCTGAAATTTGGAACAATATACAATTATTAATACAAAAAAATGCAAAATGATATTGATGATTTGAAAGGACCATGTGACAGTTTGGGCCCACTTTTACGACATTGTCCAACAGTAACAGTAAACTCATGTCTTGTGAAAGCTCTTTGGTTGTACTTTGTTAAATATTATGACAGCTAAGTTCAAATCTAGCGCGAACATGGAGAATTCGTCCTTTACCCGAAGGGTCCAAACGGAGCCCTATTGCTGTCACTCTGTCACAGGTTTGACAGCCAAACGGGTGGAGCTACAGACTTAATTTTTATACAGTTTCTATAAGTACCCTGTTGACTTAGTCATACAAATTGTCAAAAAATATTTTATGTTTCCATACAGATCGACTGGAGTAATGTTTATAGAGCTCGTTGAGTAGAAAAATGTTTATTTTTTGTTTGAAAAAATATTGGTAAATACAGGAATGAGATGCCACAAAAGACAGCTTTTTGTACAAAATTTCGATCCGAAGAGCTTTTTAACTTCCATATGAACCATTTTTACATAGGGACATATGAACTTGAAAGGGCATGTATCATTTTTGGCATACTAACTGTCGAAAAATCATTATTTCTGCAGCCATTGATGAAACGGGTATCGATCAAATTTGACAATCAAATGTGTGTAATCATAAATTTCTAAAACGATATACTTTTGAGAAATCTGACTTCAAAGGGCTACAAAAACAACTTTTTTGCACTTTTAACTACGATTACTCGCAAAGGATATCTTTTTGGAAATTCATAATTACATAGGTACACGATTTTCAATTATTAACTCTATCGATGGACATCGGGTTCATCTCTGGCGGCAGATATCAAGATTTTTTTTAAAACGGTATGCCAGTCTCCATCCAAAAATGTTAGAACTCTTTTGGTGATAATTTTTATTAATACGTATATTTTACTAACAAATACTTACCAATATTGTAATATCATATTTTTTCTTTCAGATTCTCTCATTTTTCCTATTACGAAAAATGAGGGAAAATATTGGTACGGAACCTTAAACGTACGAAGTTCGACACGCAATTGGCCAGTTAAAAAAAAATTTTAGCTGCCATAATTTGAAACGAAGTACAGCCAAAGAGCTTTCATATGAGATGAGTTTCATTACTTACTGTTGGACAATGTAGGAAAAAGTGGGCCCAGAGTTCATACAAATTGCCCATGGTCGTTTTCGATACTTATGCAATTATTTCAAATGTTTATCAACTTTAATGTAGTCCTTGGAACGAAAATGAAATATGAGCCAATGAACGCAAAGTCATATCGTATTGTTGGACTCGAGTTTCAATTCCGCCCGCAGGGAGGCATGCTGGGCTAGTGTTCTACAGGTAGTGCTTGCTAACAAAAAAATATTCCATGAACAAAAAGCAAAACCAAAAATAAAAGAAATATGTAAAATATAAATGTGGATATTCCCCTTCTTCACTCAGACCCTGTTGTTAGTTAACACAATGATACCAACATATAAAATATACCACGTATTTATCGACAATTCAAAATACAAGTTGCTGTTAATCATAGTTAGTAGATAGTGCTCAGCTCATTACCTACTGAATTAGTGAGTCAAGGATTATCGTTAAATAAAATGCAGTTTACTGACATTAGACAGCTTCGCGGCGGCGCGGCGGGTCATTCCGATACGAAGTCCACCTTTTCCGGCAGATCTTTATGCAGATGTCGCTCGTGTAGTAAAAGATTGTGCTTCTGATAGGCCCGGTACACACAGTATGGGCACTTGAAGCTCGGCTGTTTTCTACACTCGTACTTAATATGCCGCTGTAGCGAGCCCTTATGCTTGTACTTATTCCCACAATCCACGCATTCATACAGTGTCCACCCTTTAGAGTTGGCCAACCCGGCTGAACCATAACCCAAAATATAAGGACTGTACAGTGCAACTGAAAGGAAACGTAATGCAAAAAATGAAATAATAAAAACGTGCTGACTACCACCATAAGAATAGGTACTTAAACTACCAAAGCCACCAAGCACTGTATATCTCAAACGAAATACATTATGTTGTGCATGTGATAAGCAAAGAGGATGATGCACCATGTCTCCCATTAATTTGGTTTACGATATTATTTTATCAATTACTAGTTACTATGTTACTAAATCTAGACCACATGCAACCAAGTAAAACCACAGATAACCTATTAGGTACCTAGTGTAATATCTCATATATAGGTACACAGAGTAAACCAGAACTAATGGACTAATTCAAGATCAACATAAAGGATGTTAGTTCGACGTAGATACATAAAGGAGAAAAATATAGCTCTAAATATTCACACCACTCCATAAAATTACCCACATTAGTTTCTTATTGTATTTTTAAGATAAAGCCAAGTACAGGATAGCACATCCTGACGATCCCATCACACTGGAGAAGTATAAAAATTCATTTTAGTATGTAGTAAAGTCGTTCATATTGTCTTGTCCCTCTTCCACGTGGCGACAAGAAATTAAATGAGGCACCTACATATAATATCCTGGTCACGGCACCAAATTGTTGAACCACAAAAGGGCCATTCACACGATCAGTTCTACCCAATCTGTCCCAAGCCGACACATGGTGTAAACAGTCAGCGGGAGAGGATACGTCTCAGAAACAGCTGCGACTGTCGCTTATTAAAAGGTTCGGAGGCACTCGGGAGTGTCGGAGGTATGAAGGAGACCGCGTTCAAGAACCGACGCGACGGACCGGCGGCGGCAGCCTCGGCCAACGGAACGGCCGCCGCGGCTGAGGCAAGAAAGTAGGCTCTACCGGCGGCCGTTCCTAGGTAGAACCTCTGTGTGTATGAGCCTTTAGTATGTGTAAACTACTGTAGTCTATAAAATCATGCACCCTTATTGTTATTTTGAGTTGGCAATAAAATATCCAAATATCAAAAATAATAATTTCAAGAATAGCAACTTTATTTAAAATACAAAAGTTATAAAAGTACAATCAAATACATTTAATCACTGTAACTTTATAGGATGATTTGTTGACCAATACAAAAAAAATATTTATTCTAGGCAGTAATTTTAACATTATCTGTATAGGTATAGTAGGTATGGTAAACTTATTCAAGCTCACTTTGTTCTTATTGATACTAAATTATTATAACGATACTGCTACGGTCTTCAATTGAACATTTGAGAATATTTTGTATCACAGTTACTTAGAGTAGAAACCCCATCCATAATTTCATCCGAAATGTGTGCAAGAGATCTATCTATGGTAAGGATTTGTGTATGGCGGTAGTCTTCAGATCCACATGAAATCGGGAATAAGGTTTATGAAGAGCCAATAGATATTGAACGTTTCTAATAACAAAAATCACAACCTAGAAATTTTTCTGTAGAAAGTTACCAAATATAATTAATTCAGGCATTTTGTGAAGTGATTGTGAAAAATAAAAACATAGAATTAAACCCTAATGACTACAATATATCTCAAAGGCACTTAGTTTAACTCTGACAAGAAGTGTTCCGTTGTACTAATTCGTGAACTCGTAACATTTTGATTTGATTGTATGATGGTAACTCCTGCAATCTATTAACCTAAACAATATACTCCCTAAATAAATGGTACAGAATTCTTAAAAATACTTTGTGGAAGATAATGATCGGGCCCTTAATACGTGATTTCGCAATATTTTAGATTTCAATGATTAAATAAATTTCTTAATGGCATTAACCTACCCTAGTTAATGTAAAGTTTTAACATGACGGCCACCAGTGGGGCAATGCGAACTGGCAATGTACTGATTCGAACAAACAATAATTAACTAATTGGCCCCATAATAAAATTACGCACATTCAACAGATACTAACTTCTAAGGAACTTATGTCATAATTTTATTGTCCGATTCCACTCATCATATACCTACCTTAAACGCATATAAACTTAGATTACGATAAAATAAATGCATTAGAATGTAAAGAGATCTAAAAATAATTGAAATAAAAAATATCTTAAATGAGTATTACAATAATAAATGGAACATGCATTATGGCAGAAATAAAAGAGTTGGCTAAAATAGCGAAAATAGCATCATCGTTTCAATACACCTACGATATAGTATACGATAACGTTCGAAGTTAACATAACTAACTAACTAACAAGCTTCACTTACAACTATTTACACTGTGGTGATGCAATCATCCGCCCAAGACTATCTGGCAAGCATTAAACATACTCTGTTTACACCTAAAGTAACACCGAAACTAACATTGTAAGATTGAAGCGCCACAATGAAATCTATTGTACCAAAAATAATATAAATGTAAATCTCCTTAATAAATTGGTAACAAAGTTGAATGGCGATCAGATTTCCGGGCTGAAATGTTAAAACTATCTAGCGCAGCTGAACCTTACGAAATAACCAGGAATGATTGTATTCACAGTAAATGCTGTACATAAAGAATAAAAAGCGTATTCTATACAAATCACTAGTCAACTTACACATAGTGGATAAATGCAACAGTTGCTGTATACTGCTACAAACTTATTAAAAATCTGTAACTAGTATGAATACTATGAGTAATTCGTCATGAGATTATTGTAGTTTCTATTCCGTCATTCGTCACTTAATTAGGGATTTTCTTTATAATAATTAGGTTTCAGTAGGTAACAATTAAAGGCACAATTTGCGACCTTGCGAGAGGCTTTAACATCTAACGTGACTGTCTGTTGCCACTATCACAAAGAGATTTCATCACATATATCACAATCATGACAAACTAGCTGGTTCAATCATGATTCCAATCACGATTTATGCGGATATCTTTCAAACGATCGGCTCTCTTCATCGGCACTAGGATCAATAAACTGGACACCTATCCCCAACTCGCCAAATACAATTACGAGACTAAACACCATGAGCGGCGTGATATGTTATTTATAATGTAAAAGTTTACCCTAATATTCCGGGACGCCACGAGGCTATTTCGTGAGAACCTCGAGCGCGTCATATTACGTTATGGGAGATACATTAAACCATGTTTAGTAACTCCACCAAATATTGAGCTAGAGCCGCGCCGTTGGGGAAACAAAAATAAATCCATTCGAGTGGGATTTAGTCAGAGCGCGTCAAACTAAGATCTGATAAGTTAACAACTTGCTGATAAGTGTAGATTTCAATAAATTATAATGATTTGTTTTCCTGCGTGACGTGAGGCATAGTTTAATAAAAAAGTACCTCACGTTACGCTCAATACGTCAATTTCTTAAAAAGTACACTTATCAACATGCCATTTACGCGTCATATCTTAGTTGACACGCTCGAGTACATCTCACTTGAATGGACGCCCTACTAACAGGGTGTAAGGTGTGTCCCACTTAATCTGACACGCTCGAGTTACTCACGAAATCCCCTCATTCCCGTGTTAGATTAACAAAAAGAAGTATTGGTTGGTTGCGATGCGACTAAGACTCACTGTGGGTATGTGATGGATGTGCAGGGTCGGGGGCACTAGGTGCAGGCGTCGATGTTGTCTTGCTTAATGTACTGCTCCGGCTTGAGATGCACTTCGCGATGCATGCGCTCCATGTGGCGCGCGATGTGCATCTTCTGCTTGGCGCGGTATATGCAGTAAGGGCACTGGAACTGCGGCTCCTTGCCGCACTCCCACTTCTGGTGGTTGCGCAGCGACGACTTGAGCTTGTACACGCGGCCGCAGTCCGGGCACGCGAAGCCGGGCTCGCCAGGCTGCGGCTGCATGGTCTGCGGGGACACGCGCATGCTCGCCACCAGCGGCAGAGCCAGCCGCGCCGACCACTGCTCCCACGAGAGCCCGCCAATCCTAGTGAAAGACACATCCTCGCCGCCGCAGCCGCCGCCGCCGCCGCCGCCGGCCCCGCCTGAAACCGCACGACTATCGTAAGAGGCTCCAACGCGCGAACACACACGACATTCAACATTCCCGTGAGGTTAACGACAGATACAAGCGATACATACGAGTTATATACATATCAATACATAGATATTAGGTAGATAAACTGAAGATAAATATGTCTACTGTGAGTGTCCACCGAGTGCTGTGATGAAAGCTTTGCAAAGGAAAAGTAAAAAGAAACAAAAAAGAAAACAAAACGTTTATTTAGCACAATGCGTGAAACTTAACGCTGGCACCTCACGTCAGTCACGCACGATGGAGTAGCGCGAGCCACGAGCCTAGAGCCACGACATGCTCTCTAGCGAGTTCGTTGCGGACTCTATTTGAGAAATTATTGAAAAGAAAAATTATGAAGAACTGCGAGGTACAGGGTTAAAGTTTTTAGTCCTGTCTCCCGACCCAAGGGTTTTCTTGACTACCTGAAATTATTAATTATATTAGTATGAACGAATAAAAACAAAAGATGTTTACTTGCAAGTAGCTGTTTTGGAATTGAATGAAAACAAGGGAAACACAATATCATGCCACCATGCAATAGTATGTTATGAATATGAATGAACATGTAAATCACAACACAAAATAATATCGTAGTACCTAGTTGGAAATTACTTACCAACGTTGTAGCATTACCTTGCAAGAAAACCATGTATTACCAGACAAGAGAAAATAAAAAAGAATGCTGGTATTAACTATAATTTATTAAACTTTTCTACCAAGTAAACCCAAATATATTCATATAAAAATCACACTAATTGATTAACTATTTTCCAATAAAATTATCAAACAAAACATTTCATGTTACTCTAGTTTCCTATATTTTAAGACTTTAGCAACAATATGACATGATGGAATATTGCATATCATGATAACATGTCATAAGCTTAGCAATGACTTCAATATTTCAACAAAAATATTATCTTTTCTTATTTTATATCATCACCTTCAACAAACTAATACTGACTTTGGTCAAATAGCTTTGTTATCCTAAAATATCAACAGTTAACAAAAACATCAAAGTTATTGTATTATAAATATCAGTTAATATCAAGCCAATATTCTTTTCTAATTTTGAACACATTTTATTCTCTTCTTACTAATGACAGAACCAATAACAATTTTCGTAAATATCATGTAAACGTTAAATTCTACAGGTAACATTGTAGGCACATTATGGGTGAGCTTTATATTACCTAGATGTATTCTTAGGACCGATACCTACTGTCAGTCAAACTATAATAATAATCAATTATCCTAGTAATATATTATAACACTTTTAAAATATTAATGTAAACTTTGGGTTTGGTTCTACATGGGGAAGACAAGACGAGGAATATGGTCCCACGAGAAGTATAAGGAAAAGTAACACAAGCAGAAACAAACTTATGAACACTATGAAAGTCAACAAGTCACATTTCAATATAAGTTAATAATAAATATTACCCGTGACAGAGAAGGAAGAACGCCTAGCAAGAAATACAGAAGACTGCCATAACAGAAGCTTAGTCTTATCGTTACCAACTAATTACTTCACTTAATATCATTGCACTAAAATTACCATAATTTGGAATATTCCTCATGAGGAATGATAGCTTTTATAACTAAACAAATTCGAGATATAACATTTTCAACTGCTTTTAGGTCGCTTCAAATAGTTTAACGCTTGCACGCGTCAGCTCTCGAGTGTCGCAACAAGCAAGCCTCAGCAGCTTGTTCCGATCATAACAATGCGAATATTCTAAATAACTTTGGATACATTGGATAATGTTATGTCTTCTTTCAATCACGCGACCTTGGGTCGAATCATTAAAATACTCGGGGGTCAGTCTTAACTACATCAAAAATATAAACTCTAAAAAAAACAAATAACAAAGAAAAATACCGCTAATGCCATTAGGGAATGTGCACATTAAAATCTAATCTAGTGTATAATAAAATATCTTTAACAAAAGTGATTATAAATAATAATTATTGCAGTACCGTTTAGGTAATGGTTGGTTACTACTTTGGTCGTGTAAGTCTGCGGGTAGACGGTGGGTGGGACCGTGGGACTAGCGAGAGGCTAGATGGGCGTCTTCTTGTTGCGTCGCAGCTTGTTGCTCGCGTACACGTACCACTCCTGGTTGTGGTGCTTGCGGATGTGCACGCCCAGGTTGCCGCGTTGCTTCGCCTTGTAGGAGCAGTAGGGACACTGGTGCGCAGGCGCCTTGCCGCCGCACTCCACGTTCTCGTGCCGGCGCAGCGTCGACTTCCAGCGGTACTTCTTGCCGCAGTGTCGACACTCGAAGTGTCTGCTGGCGTCGTCGGAGCCGTCCGAGCCATCTCTCCGCGATAAGTTTTTGGTGTCGGGTTTGGTGTCGAAGGAGTCGTTGCTGTGTACGCTGCCGGTTCCCGACGCGAAGCTTGCGTTGTCGTAGAAATTGTCGGCTTCCTCGGGTAGGACGATGTCGTCTGTGTCGTCGTACTCGTCCGAGTCCTCGTCCGGCTTGGTGCCCCCGGTAGCTACCACGGTGAGGTCGGTGCTGTTGTTGTTGAGGAAGGCCTGCTGCAACAGATGCGCCTTGAGGTCGTCAGGTATGTCGAGGCTGGCGAGGGTGGTGGCTCTCTCCTTGGCCGCGCTGGCCTGGCTAGCTATGCAGGCAGGTACGAGTGCCGCTAGTGACTGCGACTGCGCAGACAGCAGAGACAGCAGCGCCGACGGCAGCGACTCCTTGCGCAACTCTGCAATACACACATTCAGAATATGGCAAATAAAAAAGGTTAAAGCGCACAACTACTACGTACGGCGGCAAAATGTTAATACTACCGGAGGCTAATAAAATTAAGGAACCAAAGAAATGCGTTATAATTATTAAAAAAATATAAATTAAAAATGTCTCGGTTAGAAAAAATATAAGAGGCGAAGCTTTCTAATACATGCAGACATGCACAATCCAAGAAACTCGTTTAGAACTCATCTTCCCATAACATACAAAGGCGGGGGTGAACAAATCGAAAGCCCGTTCTTACTCTTAAAAACATTTAATAGCTCAAAAATATCGAATATCAAATCACTTCATAATACATATGTAAGTAAGGCTCTTATAAAATTTATTTTTAATACCAGCTAAGAGGAAGATCAAGTAGATTATACTTTTAAGGCACTAGTAATAAAGCACTGTAAATATCGTATGTGATTCTCTGGGTGAGCCTGGCCAGGTCACGGCGTCAGTGGCACTCAGTACTGGGTGCGGCCGGCCGCGTCACGGCGTCAATACTGGATGGGCCCGGCCGCGTCACGGCGTCAGTGGCACTCAGTACTGGGTGGGCCCGGCCGCGTCACGGCGTCAGTAGCACTCAGTGCTGGGTGGGCCGGGCCGCGTCACGGCGTCAGTAGCACTCAGTGCTGGGTGGGCCGGGCCGCGTCACGGCGTCAGTAGCACTCAGTACTGGGTGGGCCCGGCCGCGTCACGGCGTCAGTAGCACTCAGTACTAGGTGGGCCCGGCCGCGTCACGGCGTCAGTGGCACTCAGTACTGGGTGGGCCCGGCCGCGTCACGGCATCAGTGGCACTCAGTACTGGGTGGGCCCGGCCGCGTCACGGCGTCAGTAGCACTCAGTGCTGGGTGGGCCGGGCCGCGTCACGGCGTCAGTAGCACTCAGTACTGGGTGGGCCCGGCCGCGTCACGGCGTCAGTAGCACTCAGTACTAGGTGGGCCCGGCCGCGTCACGGCGTCAGTGGCACTCAGTACTGGGTGGGCCCGGCCGCGTCACGGCATCAGTGGCACTCAGTACTTGTTCGGCTGCGCGTCCCCACGATCGGCGCGCGTCACCTTGGGCTCGTGGTTGGGGTGTTTCTTCTCGAGGTGCTTCTTGAGCTCGTTGCGGCGATGCTTCTTGTAGCTGCAGTAGGGGCACTTGTACTGCGGCTCGCGACCGCACTCGAGTGTCACGTGGCGCACGAGGTTACGGCGCGCGTTGTAGCAGCGGTGACAGTTGGGACACTTGTAGCCCTTCTCAGTCTTGTACTGCGCGCAGGGCATGGGCGGTGCGGAGTCGGCGCGCGGGAAGATGTTAAAGCGCGGGTCTGCGCGCGCGCGGGGCTCGCGGGGGCGCGGCAGCAGCTTGGGCGGCGGCGGCAGAGCCTTCGGCGGGCTGGCCTTGTTCTCCTTGGCCTCGGCCTTCTTCTTGTCGGCGAGCAGATTCGGAGCGGTGACGTTCTTGAGCACGGCGAACGTGGTCGCCGTGGGCAGCTCCTCGTCCAGAGTCTTTTTACTACGCGTAACAATGCTAGGCGCAATGGGCGTCGCGGGCATCTTATGGCCTGAAATAGAAAACATTAATACAGTCCGTCTCTCTCGTCGGAATCGAGCGGTTGGCACGCAAATAATATGTTACGAACATAAATGGAAATGAAAACAACGATATGTACGGAACAACGATATGTATTTAAACTATAAAATAATTAATAAGGTATGGGTAGTGTGGAAAGTCGACATGTCTAATCTACTTATAAAAAACAAAGAAAGTAAAAAAACAATCAATACTGTTCGAGATTATTCCAAGATTAAACTTTTGGAATATAATTATGTAATAACGTCAACTTCCTTAATATTCGATTCAATATTTATATTGTTCAAGTTTTGGTCTTGGAATGATCTGCTACTATAGTAAATAAAAACAAAACTAAAAACTCCTGAGATCATTTTAGGAACGTTCTACCATAAATCGTTACTTTTAGTAAATATCTATGAAAAGCTTGATATAAAATCATAGATTGAATCTACTCCGTCTCACTATCCGACGTAAAAATAATCTAGTTAATTAACAAAATAAACGTAAACTGTAGCAAAACGCTAACAAAAACTAATAAAAATCAACAATGATAAAAGAAAACTGGTAACAAAAAGCGGAGACCGTTAGTTTGAGCGACAATCAATAATTTGAAAGGCAGTCATGGATTTAAACGGCGACTAGTGTTGGGGTTCGGGAAGGTTGAGTTTCCCTCTAACAATTTGCCAATCAGGGTGTTTGAGCGCAATGTGTGCTATCAAGGTCTTTTTCTGTGAGTATCTCTTGCCACACTTCTCACAGCAGAACTGAGGGCCGGTCACGCACTCATACTTCTCGTGACGAAGCTTGTTCCTCTTGTATTTATATTGCTTCTTTTTGCAAATTGAACAATAGAACTTGCATTCGTTATTATTGCACAACTCTTCGCTTTTGACATGTACACCTAAGCCGACATTTTTCTTCATTTTCCTTCCTCTTTTAACGTCTTTCTTTTTTCTCTTCCTAGTCTCTTTTTTGGGCTCAACATGAACATTTTCGTGTTCATTCTCTGATTTGAGAATGTTCTTTAGGAAGCCTCGGGTTAGTGGGAATGAAGCTTTGACATAATCGTTCATGGTGCAAGGTATTGGTATTGGTTCAATGGGTTCTGGAAGGTAAAGCAATGAAAAAGCGAGAATAATTAAATAATAAGCAAAGAAATGAAACATGAAACAAGTTAAGAATATAATAGTAGTGCAAAATAATAAAAATGCGAGGAAATTGAAGTGCTACCAATTATCGAAATTATTATCGCATAAATAAAATATGAAAGGCGAAAAGGATTGGAAAGTATTTAATAGGAACAAAGGAAGTCTCTGCCGGTACCTACATTTTCTAGGGTAACTTTTTGCTTAACACTAAATATTCTGTTATACCATATTACGTATGTATGTAGGTTTTATTTTATCGAAATGGCCTATGCTGCTACAATATTGAGATTGAATCATATCCTTAGTTTGATGAAATGCACACTTGCTGCAAACATTATAACCTGACAATTGAAGTTATTGATTTAGTTATTGTTACTAACACGAGTACAGGAGAATATAATGTGTTTCGGATACAGTAATAGCTAGATATATGTTGTACAATGATGTTTATAGCTGCACAGATACGCTCTGCCGTGAAATCACATGTGAATGCAAGGAAAAATTATAAATAATAGATAAATAAGCCACATAACCAACAAACTACTAAATAATTATAATTTCAGTTTACCTTGTTTCTTCCGCTGTTTTCGGCATGATGAAATGGATGTCAATAGCATTCAACTTCTTAAACATTTTTTCCACATTCTAGCACTCAAATGTTATCTTCATGTAATTTAGCCACGATTTTATAGTTTTTTGCTACTATGATAATGATAATTTGGATACCGATAAATTTGTGTCCCAAAAAGGTTGATGTTGGTGAGGTGATGTGCACATAAATACGTGCCGGTAACAACTAACTACTACATAAATAAATTGTAGCAATATAATAACTGAATAAAATTACTTACCAATATGAAAATTGTTAACCACTCCACTTCATACTACAAGTTAGTAAATTCTTCAGTAATTTCACTACGTATGGTTAATGATATAAGATGTGCTTATAGTATTACAATGCATGCAATGTTCAGTACGCTATCTACTAGCTTGTCCCATATCTACAAACACTAAGCGAAGACACATTCTCTGTGTAACGACACATACACCGAGAACTAGTAAAGTAATTGGATACTTACCGACTTTATTACCTCACCTTTAAAAGGCTACAGTAAAAGAAAAACAATACCATTTAAAAACAATTTACCTTTACCTGTGGCACTGGAAATACTCTTAAGACAAATTCATATGGACATAAACAGATAACATTTCAATAGGGATTAGTTAGTTTATAAATATTTAAATACTAATTATTTATTAATTTATTGTAAGGTAGAAGTTTCACATGTGAAGACACTAGCACTCTGGTATTCGCCGTTGTGGATATAATATGTATATATGTATAACAGAGATAAATAGATTATTTTAAGCAATGACTGTTTACTTATTTTCAAATTATGGGAAGACATTGCGCATTTCATCCGTTCCTTATATTACTAGAACAATCAATTTTACTTTTTCAATCTGTCTGTGAAACACTCTCTACGCAAATAAATCTAGACAGACAACTTAAAGTTGATTGTTCCAGAATAATTCCTGCATCCCATATAACATATAACAACGCACATTCATTTGTTCGTGTTGTTGACACAAACAAATGCAATGCACATTGTTGTTATGTGAGTCACTGCGTCAGACTGTGGTCAGACCGCCATCGTGTGGTCAACCGTTGTCTGTCAACAGTGTAGTAACAAACTGTGGGCTTACCTTGAGAATCTCTGATTGCATCACTAGAGTTTAACATTTCGTCCTGAGATCTTTCCATGTGCCATTGAAAATCTGGGAACAAGATAAAGATACACATTATTATACAATATAACATACAGAGTGCGGTCTCAGAAAGGGAAGGATCTATTCTTGTAAAACCCAAACTACGAAATTATTACTGTAGACCAAACTATATACAGGGAGTTAGGCAGATTAATGTCCAAACGGAGTCAGCAGCAAGGGGAGGTCATTTGCTACTCGTCTAGCCCTATTTTTCTGGAGCAGGCCCCACAGTTCCAGTTTTTTTTTAAATGTTGTGTTTTGAAAAATGTCCAAATGAATCGTTTAAACTAAAATAAGAAATCTAGTTATAGTAAGATCCACCCAATTAAGGTAGTGATTCAATCCTTACTGTTCACTATTCTTGTTAAATTATTGTTTTGTGTAGATAACCCATAGAAAAATTATTATGAGCCATCAGGCACAAAAAGGGGTTAAAAAAGCCCATCTTTAAATGGCATTTCAAATATAAAAAAAAAAACAGACCATCTAATTCTCTAAAAACATCCCCAATTTGTGCCCTTTCGATGGTATACTGCATGCGTTAGTAGTCTCTTATTAACCCCCAACGACAAAGAGGGGTGATATAAGTGTACAGTGTGTCAGTCTGTGTGGCTGTGTGTGTACAATAATAATAATAATACCTTGGACACTATTTACACACATTGATTCTTACTACTACTTAACTAGGATTCCCTGTATCTTGGGTAGACAACGATACACATACTTATATTGATAAATATTTTACTTAGATAGATAAACAACCATGACTAGGGAACAAACATCCATTCTTATCAAACAAATATTTGCCCCCACCGGGACTCGAACCCGGGACCCTTGGCTTCGTAGGCAGAGTCACTGCCGACTCGGCCATTCGGGTCGTGTACCTTGTGTGTATGTCTGTCTGTGGCACTCTAGAGCTCAAACGTGTGGACGGATTTTAATGCGGTTTTTTGTAAATGATAGTATACTTCCCTGCGATGGTTCTTAGCTATGATTTATCTAAATCGGTTCAGTAGTTCGAAACTTATTAGCTTAACAAGGACATAAGTCAACCAAATTTTAGACTATTTAACCCCAGACGACGAAAAGTATGAGTGTTGTAAAAGGTTTGAGGCGTGTGTTTGAGCGGGTGTGTCTGTGTGTATGAGGGTGTCTGTGTGTGTGTGTGTGTGTGTGTGTGTGTGTGCGAGGGTGTGTCTGTGTGTGTGTATATGAGGGTGTGTACACTGAAAAAAAACACTTGTTATTCGTAGCTAAACTTTCGTCTACGTATAACATAGAAAAAGTGACCACAAAACTATAGCAATACGTAACCAAATCTAGTTTGGTTATTTTTTAGCGAAACTGTTTTGTAATTAATGTTAACACTATTTTGTTTAAGTCATACCAAGGTGCTTACTTAAAGGTAGGCCTACTTACATGCAGTTAGGAAGCCAATTGTTTGTTTACTTCAGCCATTTTTTACAAAACAGTTTGACGGTTATTAACTAAACTAATGAGTTGTTCCAGCTGTTGTTTTGTTACTATAACCTGATATATTACTTAATTTAGATAACTTGTTTTGTTAGTTTTTACAAAACAGTTTGACTGTTAGTAACAAAACTTTGCTTGTTTTAGCTGCAGTTGTTTGTTTATATAATATTTAGTACTTCTTTAGTGTGTAGCCTAATTTATTTTAGCTATCTGAGCGTTTTAGCATGGCAATAAGCGGTAATTTCCCTTTTGTTAATATTTCAAGAATCACCGATTAGAATGACATTATTTTCAAATCAATCTAATCGGTGATTCTTGAAATATTAACAAATGGGAATTACCGCTTATTGCCATGCTAAAACGCTCAGATAGCTAATATAAATTAGGCTACACACTACAGAAGTACTAAATACCATATAAACAAAAAACTACAGCTAAAACACTAAAAAAATGTGTACTACTTACCTATAAAAAATTTAAAAGTAGCCAGATAAATAAAAGCAATTGTTTTACAAATGTAATTGTTGTATTGTTAGACTTCAGAATTGTTACAATGTAAGAACCATTATCACATAAATCAAAATCTCAAAACAACGGAAATCTCTTTCCCAATGTCCCAGTGTCCTCCAGTGACTGTAGGCCATACTCGTACGTTGTAGAATTATTAGTACCCTGTGAGGCCTGTGATCTATTTGGCTCAGTCAACTGATCTTCATATGTCTGAAACTGAGAAAACCATGTGATTAGGGCGTATCAATCTATTTCGGTTAGGTAACGACGTAGTGGTAAGGAAATAGAGGTACCTATTCAATTACTGTTGCTTGTTAAATATTTCTTTTCTTTTTTTCTTCCATACCTTCCTCCCCCGGTAGGTAGGTTAGACACAGATGCAAGCTAGCGTTATTTGTAGGTTTGGGTGCCGAGGTACTAACTTTTGGCGCGTTGGCACTGCTGGCGCGGCAGGCACGTTATGCCTTTTTACCCCCAGATTGGCATAGCTTTAGCTTACCACAAGATAATGAAAGGAAATGATTAGGTAAATACTTACCTTTGAATTGAGTAAAATACACTTCCAGGCCCCACTGCTGCAGATAATCTTCGAGAGCATCTGGGCTCTGCTCGGCCATGGTTCTCACACTCATTTTTAAGTACGTAGCAGACTGAAATAAAGATTCTTCTTCTGATTATGCTGATGAGAGAGACGACAAGCACAGAACTATTTTACTTTGGGGTTTTATGAAAAACGGAGACCCGTCTTCACACGATTGTCCCGAGAGGCGCAAGCGCAAGCAGCAAAATGAATAGAAAATCAACGTGTTTGACATGGCGTGTCGCGTCGTCGCGTCGATCGTAGCAAAATGCAGTTTTTAAAATTTTTCGCTCTTGCACAGATTAATAAAGAGTTGCTCTTGTCACTAAGCCGCACGGTCGGATTTTGTTTGACAAGACTACATTCAACTCGCGCGAGGACTGTTGGTAGTTCGTCATCCCGTAAACAAAAGTGTTTGGTTGTAAACAATCAAAATACGGCTAACAGTGGATAACGCTATGTTTAGTTCAACATATAAGTTTGTTGTTAATTACATAAGTTTTGTTGAATTGCAGTTTTGTGAGTAAAAAATAACAAACTTAATTGAGATAATAGTAACAAGATGTTTGTTTAGTGTTTAACAATAATAATTGTTTGATAGTTCAGCAAGCCTTTAGTAACGAATAGTCTAAGAATTAGTATAAACTAAGTAAACATGTATTGTTGCAAGTTACCAATCCAATTTGTTTACTTCATTAAGGTTATACATGACTAAATCTTAGCTATTAAACAACCGAACTGAAAATAACCAAACCAGTTTTGTGCTTCGTAAATAAACCACTTTAATTATTTCAAATTAAGTTTATTGACGACTAACTGAAGTATGGTTAAAAAGGCGATAACCGAAAAAGTTTTGTTATTAATTTTTTTCAGTGTATCGACAACGAAAAATAAGGGTCTGTAGCATAGGCGCTCAAACGGGTGGACGGATTTTGATGATGCTGCACACAAGTCAGAAAGAATGTATTACTGGGACACAGATTGACTTCCACATTTTTAACCCCCAACGACCAGATGAGGTGTTATTAAAGTTTGAAGTCTCTTAAGATCAGTGTGTCTGTATATCTGTCCGTGGAGCCCTTGCGGTCAAACAGTTTACAAAAAGTCATTGTTTGTAGTATTGATGTTCGCAATCGCCTTAGCTCCGGCTACTACGGGGCTACGGCGGTGCCCCGGACTGCACCACACCCACTCTAGGGAGTAGCCACAAGACTGCCCAGGAAGGACTGCCCAGATGTGGGTTTTGTACCAAAACTAACCTAATAGTAGCCACAAGACTGCCTAGTAAGTGGGGTGCCCTGACTCAGATTTCAAAATCAGTCAAATAAAACAGCCAAGTTTGCTATACTAGGGACACTACTTTATTCCACGTTCCATTTCACCCAACTTTATGCAATGATTTTTGACATCTATCATGAAATACGTATGGAAAGAGTCAAAATTGAGTTCCTTTTCAGGCATACAAGATAATATTTTGTTTTAAGTAGGTATTATAAATCCAAAACAAGTCTCCAACAATTAAAAATAGGATAAAATGTTCAAGAATATAGTCACCCATCCTTCTTAATAACTCTAGTAATTAAAATCAGGTGACCGTGATCAAAGCCAACCCTAAATTATTGTGGAGAACATGGGTAGTAGGTAAATAGTAGATTCTACAGCAAGGGCCTACAATACGCCAGGGGATTCTAAACATGCGTAACCTTCATCAACGGGCGCCGAAAGACCGGAACCCGCGCAGTAAAAGACAAAACTCTTTTCAAAGAAGATTTAGTGTAAATTTCAAAAAAGTCAAAGTCAAAAGTCAAAGTACGTTATTACTGTAGATATTTAAATAAATATACTTAGCAAACGTCATTTTTTGCCTCTTCTCTCTTAAAAATGGTTTGCTCTGCACTGTATAGTGTTTATATTGTACTACAGACCTATCAACTTAAGCTGAGAATTGCATTTGTGTGAGTGATCGCCAAAAGTACAGTTAGTAAAACACATACAAATAAAATCAATGTTTTATTTAAACGAAGTCCATAAAACACAATGTTACCAACTGTCCAATTCTCGACCTCATAATGACTGAATCTTATAACTCTTCTACTCCGCTCATTGCATCTTCATCTTCACTCTCGTCTGATGATTCATCAGAGTCAGAGCCTGTGTTAATAATTAATCGTTCCGTTATATCGTCGATTGTGGTTTCTCGACTTTGGAATTCTTTTTCTTTTGTAATTGCATGGTCACAAACATTTTTCCACTCTTGTGCAGTGATCGCGTCAACTTTTTCTTTTGTTAATTTCATTATAGTGTCCATATTCATTGACACGTTTCTTTTGGCTACGTATCCTTTTACCATTGACCATATATTTTCAATGGGATTGAAATCAGGGTGGTAGAAGTAGAACGCTGTGACCATGTTTTTCGAACAAATTATCAATTTTATATTCAACAAATCTTGCTTTGTTTTGTAGAATCAACTGATAAAGTTGCGGTTTGAGCATCTCTGCAGAGTGGTCAATATTTCTATATTTTAGCCAATCAATGATAGTTTGTTTACGATGGTTTGAATTGGGGGCGGGTTTTTTTTTTTTTTTTTTTTTTTTTTATGTAGCCTCCACGGTGTCCCACTGCTGGGCAAAGGCCTCACCATTTCGAGTCCACAAATCCCTATCAGTAGCTGTACTGACCCACCCTGGCTGAAACTTATCCAGGTCGTCCCTCCATCTCCTTCTGGGCCTTCCCCTACGCCGGTGTCCGTCTGTGGGCACCCATTCAGTTGCTGTTTTCGCCCATTTGTCGGGGTGCATTCTACAGACATGTCCGGCCCAGGTCCACTTGAGCTTGGCAGTCTGAACTCCTACATCCGCGATCCCAGTTTTTGAGCGCAGTGTGGTGTTTCGGGGCGGGATTATGTAACGTATTATGATATGCAGCGTTGTCAACCACCACAACACTATTCGGTTCTAAATTTGGAATCAGCTGCGTTTGCAACCATTTTGTGTAATTCTCGGTGTTCATATTATGATGATAGTCGCCAGTTTTTTGGTTTGCCTTGAACATGAGTAGGGCATTGGATATAAAACCGTCCTTTCCGCCGGCATGAACTATTATTAAACGATTTCCCTTGGAAATTGGTTTCTTTAAGCCAGAGGTGCTTCCATCTGAATAAGACTTCGACGAAGTGTGACACGTGTCGATATACGTTTCGTCAGTATACACGATTGGACGGCCCTGGGCACGATATTCAGCTATTTTAATCAGGAACAATATTCGCAGATATCTTATTTGGTGCTTCTCCATAAGGATTCTGCGATTGTCTTCTGTCCTTTTCCATTTAAATCCCAACAGAGCCACTTCTTTTCTCAGCGTCGTAACTCCACCCGGATAATTAATTTCTGTTTTTAACTTTTCGTGCAATATTTTCATGGTGGGAACCTGTTTGTCAGTGACGTGAAAGTTGTGGATTGTTCTCCGTATTACTGCTTTGTCAAAATCGTCAATGACGATGGTATTTTGTCTGCATCTTGTTTTTTTCGGAGATTTAAATTTACTTCCATGTTCCAAAGTACGTTTACCTTCTGCTAAAACTCAGTGTACAGTTGACAGCGGAATTCCCGTCGATGTCGCTACCGATTGGGCCGATGTAACGACACTTGACACATCCTTTTCGTTCACTCCTTTAAAATACGTATTCAATTTGCATAAAATTTCTTTCACTCGGCTGCTTAATGGTTTTCGTACAGGAAATTCACTTACAGTAGGAGCCATTTCACTAATATTTCAAACACAATCAATCACATAAAATTACACGTCTATCTGCTACCAGTACCGGAGGTGAAGTGAAGTATGTGAGCGGGCGGCAGGGAAGCGGTGCGTAGCGGACGTGCCGCGCCTCAGGCCGCTTGCTATAAACTAGTATAAACCAGTTTAAACCATGCGCGGGACGGGCCGCGCCTCAAGCCGATTGCCACTCTACACTATCGGTGTGCACTCACACAAATGCAATTATCAGCTTAACCCATATCATCCTAGTGTTCCATTTTCAAAACGGTTACTTTTTTATTTTCTTACTCGAATTTTTGAACGCGTCTTTAAAGTAAAGTTTTTATGGTATAACTGACATTTCTACTGTCAGATGAACACATGGCATTTCACATCGCGTGGTTTTGTTGATCTAGAAAACATAATTGTGTTAGTAAGTTTTGAGTGAAAAATATGGCGAACAGAAAAATGTAAGTAATCATGATGTTTACATTATACTACTGACAATTTAGGGTTTATAAAACATGATATAGTATGGTTCTATCATGTCGTCATATGTATTTAGAAATAAAAAATCAAATTTGAGGGTAGCTGTAAGTTTTATGTACCGTTCCATTATTTGAGCAGTAGGAACATAAGCACATGTAATTTTTATACATTAGGAACTTTATTTTGTCTGTATTGCCTCGTAATTATGATATTATTTTATTACAGATTGAATGTGAATCAGATAATATCTCAGTTGGAAGAATATGACGACTTGTTTGCGGCTGATATTTTCATCACACCTCCTGAAAATTGGCAAAATAGCGACGAAGATAGCGGTGACGAAGAGTTTGCAAGTATAAATAATTTGTCTAGACATCAGTTACTATCAGAAGCTGAACTCCGGGTCACTAGATCATCTCGAGCTGAATCTAGGATAGTGCGTGAGGTCGTTGGAGATGAACAAGAAGTTGAACCAACACCTTCCACATCGTCAGTGACGAAGCCTTCACAGCCCATATCCTCGTCGACGGCAACACCGCCACCGCCAAAAAGAAAACGTGTTGAAGTCAAAAGAAAGTGGAGGTTTGTAGATATTCCAGAAAAGGCTGAGAAAGAGTACTGTGAACGAGATTTCCTGGAAAACCTGGAAAATTTGGAAAAACCAGTTCAGATTTTTGAACTATTTTTTGATGAAGACGTGTTCGAATTACTGCGCTCAGAAACTGAAAAAAATGCGATTCAGAAGGGTAAACATGCATTCCGGGTTACTACAACGGATATGAAACACTTTATAGCCATTCTCTTATTGTCGGGATATAACAGTGTGTCGAGATACATAATGTATTGGGAACAAAGAGTTGACTGCAGTTTTCCAACAGTGGCAGCTATTATGTCAAAAAATAGATTTGAAGATTTGCTGCGTTATTTCCATGTTGCCGACAATAATAATCTTGGTCCTAATGATAAGTTTGCTAAAGTGCGCCCTCTATGGAATCTGCTCAATGCACGACGGGTAAAGTATTACCCTGGAGATAGAAATTTGAGCATTGACGAATCTATGATTCCTTATTTTGGGAAACATAGTACTAAGCAGCATATCTATGGAAAGCCAATCAGATTTGGATATAAAAATTGGTCTATTTGTACGCGACTTGGATATTTGATTTATGGTGAGCTGTATCAGGGAGCTAGTACCGGAAATACCCATCCTGAGTTAGGTGTTGGTGCCTCAGTTGTTCTGGATCTAATATCAAAGCTGCCACAAGGCAGCTACAGTTTTTATTTCGATATTTTTTTTACATCCTTACCGCTGTTAGAGGAGTTACAAAAAATGGGTCACGATGGAACAGGGACTATACGAGCTAACCGAACTGAGAAAGCACCTCTCAAAGATCCGAAAGAAATGAAGAAAACAAGCAGAGGATCTCATCACCAATGTACTGATATACTATCTAATATCACTCTTGTTAGATATAATGACAATAACATTGTCACACTGGCCTCGACTCAATGTGGTTCAGAACCCATAAGCAAAGTCAAACGTTACTGTGATAAACAAAAGAAAGATGTTGACCAACCTCGTTGCTGCGTAAACTATAATAAATTTATGGGCGGCGTGGATCGACTTGATCAAAATGTGGGTTGTTATCGAATCGCAATTCGTCTGAAAAGATGGTACTGGCAGTTACTCATGTTTCCACTGAATGTTTCAGTCAATAACGCTTTTCAGCTGTACAAAATATCTCCAGCTGCAATAAAAAGTAACGGCCCGCCTCATGATATTTTATCGTTTACGAGAGATATTGTTTCTACATACTTTATAATGAAAGATTCAGCACCTAGCACTTCAGCCATGTCAAATCCTAGATCTTCACTAGCAGTAATAAAACGTGTACCTGATGCTATTAGATTGGATGGTAAAGGACATCTAATTGACAAACAAAATAAACAAACTCGATGTGGTTTATGCCACAAAAACACAACCATGAAGTGTATCAAATGTAATGTTGCCTTACATAGCAAATGTTCTATCATTCTCAATAACACACGCAATTGTATTTTTTAAGTAATAATTATAAGATTTAAAACTTCGTACAATAAATAAAAAGTGAATACAATCGTTTTATTTCCCAACGAAATCCATAGCCACTGACAGTATCTTACATGTATGTTTAATCCTAGTGTTCCATTATTGGAACGGTTACAAAACTAAAAATCTAAATGAGATAAAAAATAATTTGGTATGTAGTTCTCATTATACATCTATAAACATGCTCTGATACGACTTTCATAAAAATTGGACTTCCTTTACTATGGTTGGGATGATACGGGTTAAGTTGATTTGTAAGACTAATTATTAAAACTTGTATATGGACTTGGTCTGAAATAAATGATTATTATTATTATTATTATTGGACCACTGTGGGAGAAGATGTATGGGCAGGTGTATTTGTTGACCAACTGGTCGGGCCGCACATTTTATACGACTTGCCTGAATTAGTAACCGAATTGCCGTTATACGAAGGAGAAAGTCCTAGAGTCTCTCAACAAGACGATTGGCCTGCAGGGTAGTTCCCGATTACCTCCAAGAAAAATTCCCGATGTCCTCCACACAAAACAAACTTCCCGTTCTCCTCAATGAGGCATCATAATGTACAGTCGTCGGGTCGTAAATGGATAAGAAGCTGGTGTACGTGTTTATTATTATTTCTTCGAGTAATTTATTCGTTACGATATTTACTAATTAGTTTCTTAGAAGTTTTCGAAAACTATAATAGTTATTATTTATTTATTTTGTCTACACACGTATCATAAACCCTCTTTACTGCGTACAAAAACCGCACGTTACGATCAGCATAATGTTTGGTGGTTTTAAATTTGGTAAAAACTCATTTCTTATCTGAAAAATTACACATTATGACTATTATGTGTAATTATTCTACACATTATGACATTCAAATTTCGAACGCCGACGTCCGCCTGCATGCCGCCCCTAATTTGTCTGCGAAGTTGGTACTAACATTCAAATTTCGAACGCCGACGCCCGAAGTTGGTACTACAGAACAAGCTAAACAACTGCAGAGCCACAATGCCGGTCAAACATGCGGTTCCTGTATTCATCAAAGAGAGCTTATGATATGTGTGTAGATAAACTTGTGTATGTAACTGTACATAATTAGGCATTAAAACTCTCGAGTGATATTATTATGAAACTCGCTTTCGGCTCGTTTCATAAACCCACTCTCGAGTATTAATGCCCTCCATTATGTAGCAGTCACATAAACTACTATAATATCCTCTTCATAAATACAAATGAATTATTATGCCGTATCGATAAAAAAACTATGTTGTAGAAGGTTAAATTATTTAACATAGATTAATAATTTTAATTTATACATTATTATATAGCTCATAAAATTAAGCATTAAGCAATTTTATTTCATCGTGACTCGTTATATTAGTATATATATTCTTTGAATTATTTAATTAATTTAGTTATTTATATTTTAGGTTAATTTCCCAGACTGATTTCCGATTCATACGTAATAAAGACTGATTTTACTAATTTTATTACAAAAAATAAACCAAATTCATCACAAAAAAAACTACTTTTGTTATTTACTCCTAATTTTTAACGGGAAATAATAAACCCAACATTGAATAAAATACAGTTTAGCATCAAAAACCAGGATAAAATTTTAATATGTATGTTCATGAATGATTGCTGATAAGTATTATTTTAAATTTGATACTGTTTTTTATTAAATTAGATGCTAAGTTATTAATTTGTTAAGTTAGGTTGGACTTATTTGATGTTCGATTAAATACTACCCAATTTAGCAACCTTTATCTATTAACAGTAGCGTGAAATATTATTTTCTGTCTCATACCAATATAGTAGCAATTGTATTATAACTACCCCGACTGTACCTTACTGTGGTGGAGGAGGCAAACGGGGCTATTTTTAAATAATAATAAACTTCTTGGAGGATTTCGTAAACTGATGTATGGCATTTTTATCTTCTCGAAACAATGGCTTTTGAGGAACACGGGAACAACCCGCCACATTGGCGAACAAGTGTTAGGGAATACCTAGATCACGGATTTAACTCCTGGACTGGTCGAGATGGCCCCTTTCCATGGCCTGCACGATCCCCTGACCTCACGCCGTTGTTTTATGTGTGGGGACGGGCCAAAGAATTGGTCTACTTTCGATAAATTGAAAGTGGAGATAATCTATTCAACGAATAAATACGGCTTACGACACATTGAAGAAAGAAATGCGGCTGCGCACTTCACACTGAGGAAGTCAAGAGAAGATGTCGGGCGTGCATAAGGAATGGAGGCCAGCATTTTGAAAAACTTTTGTTTTTATAAAGCAGGCTGTTTTTTAGGGTCCCTTACCCGAAGGGGTGCCAAACGGGACCCTATTACTAAGCCTCCGCTGTCCGTCCGTCCGTCACCGGGCTCTTTCACAGAGGGTGTATTTCTATTGCCACTAATGAAAAGAAGTACCCATAAAATAAATTATTGGTATGGTAATTTTCTTAGCCATTTTGTTCTATTTGTTTATTGGTGAAAATTGGACACTCCCGATATTATCGGAAAAGATCTTTAGTTGCAGGTATTGAGTGTTTTGCTCAGTTATCTCAATGTACTGTTACTCAATATCTATCACTTCCGGTTTCAATGAGCAGAGTTTCGTTAACCTGAGTAGGGTCGTGGCACCAGTCCCAAACCATTTAAGAGAAATTTTCAGATGTAATTTCTGCTAGCTCCTAGCCTTTATCACCCAATTTAATGAGCGAAATGTATTCGTATTCCCTACTTAGTGGGTCATTGATAAGAATAAATAAAAATCCAGTATATATAATACTTCATTCATAAAAAATATATACACGCAAAAAGTCGGAAAGTTCCTAAGGTTGACCAACGAGGTCCAGTAATTGACCTATGAAATTACCAATAGTTGACCAGCTAATAAAATCGAATAATTAATGGTTAAAATGTTTATTTTGAGATCAATCTTGTGGCATACATACATTCTTACTTTAGGACCGTACGACAGTCAACTTACAAAGTATTTGAAACATTAACAGTCTTGAAAATTTTCGTGTCCATAATTTTACATGTTCCTATTTAATTTGAAGCCTTGTTTTCATTAAGAAAATAAGTTTAGATCGATTTTCACAACATCTCACGTTTCTTTAGATGACTATGACAATCAACTTACAAACTATTTAATCATATTTCAATCATATTTCAGTCATTTTCAAAAAGCTGCAAAACCATTTCTTGCCAGGCTTGTTATTCTTGAAGGGATTCGGTCTTCCATCTGATTGCATGATATTCTTCACAGTTTCCATACCACCATATCTTTGTTGACTGGAAATCCCTTCTTGGCCATTGCTAAAATCCATGTTTTTAGCAGTGCTTCTTCATTAGGCGTCAATATTGTTGGTGGTCCCATCTTTCTCTGAACCGGATGTCTTAACTTAATTTTGTTTATGATGGTTGAGTGAGGAACTCCATATTTGCGGCATGTCTCTCGTATTTCAGCACCCTTACTTATTTCTTCTATAGCCTTTGTCACATCCTCTTCACTATACTTGAAAAACACCTTTCGTTTTACTGGCGGCATTTTGTCTGTTAAAACCGAAAATGGTCAACTATTAGATCGAACATGTAGTATGAAAAGCACCAGTATTTAACCAGTGGTCAACCATTGGTCTTGTGTGAGTTAGTCAAGTGTTCAGAATGCAAGATCTATCACTTAAAGTAAGCGAGGATTAGTGTAAAAGAAAATAATTGATATTGCAAAAAAATGAAATTCACCAGTGTTTGTCCAATTGGTCAACTATTGGCAAAATATCGAGTTTGAGTTCCAGTAGTTAACCAGCGTAATTTTATTATGAAAACGGCCAAATATACTAAAAATATTTTGTATTCTTGTAAGTTTATCCACCTAAGCTATGTATTAAAACAAAAACAACACATTACAATATCCCCAGTCAAAGATTCAAAGCGATTAAAAAATCTTACCTGCACGCGACGCCTAGTTACAATGGCCGCCCGGAACGAAGTGAACAAGAGGTGTTTCCGGTAAATCAATCTGACTGACATATGCGGCGCCATATTCACAGTTAAATGCTATTGGTTGATCTGTGAAGGACACACAAGGTTGCCAACCGCACAAAAAGTGGCGGGAAATTCGACACGACCTTAGTATTTTAAATTAAAGTTGAAAATGGTCAACGACTGGCTCCTGGTTTGGGACTGGTGCCACGACCCTACATAGAGTTTAATACTTACATACTACATACACAAAACTATTTTCCAATGTTCCGATGTCCGGTCTTGATGTACTAATATTTATACCATACTATAATAATATACCTAGTATTTAATATTTTATCATTATAAATTAAAAAGATATACTCCTACAAAAGACTGTCGTTTTACGATTTTCCGTGTGCGTTTGTCTGTGTGTATGTATGGAACCCTTCGTGTGCGGGTCGGACGTCCTACTCGCACTTGACCGGTTTTATTATGTAAGATAGAGATAGGAGATGGACTTTTGGACACATCAGCTGTGTATGAGGAAAATCGACTTTGCGTAAAAAGGGTTCGGGTCTACCAAGTTAATGAATTTTAGGAGAGGTCTCGATTATTTTTAGTTTTTTTTTAAATGCTTACACCGATGAGATTATGTTTTTTTGTGAAAACTTTTTCGTGACTTTGATGGCTCATAATATTTTTTCTAAGGGTTATCTGCACAAAATAGTCATTTGACTGGAATGGTAGGACGGCAAGGATTTAAAAACTGCCACAATTGGGCGGATCTACCCATAATTTTTTCTGTCTTATTTTAGTTTAATCAATTAATTTTAGACAATTTTCAAAAATCAACAAAAATAAATATTTTTCTGGAACGGTGGGGCCTAGTTATGAAAATTAGGGCTAAGCAATTAGCAAATGAGCTCCCCTTGCTGGTGACTCTGTTTGGACATTCATCTGCCTAACACCTGGTGTAATATAATGACACCATAAGATTTTCAAAATCGTTAGTTTATTAACTAACGCGTTAGTTAGTAAACTATCAACAAATTGTAAACCAAACTGACAGGGTTTAGAATTTACGTTTCTTTTATTTTTACATGTCAACCTAACAAGAAGGCTATTCACATAAGTTACCGCAGTGTTTGCCCTGGTATTTCCTTTGTAATTCAAGTTTAAACCAGTTCACAATTTAACGGTTTTATTATAAACTAACGCGTCATATCGTAAGCAGTACAGTACAGTTTACAATTTATCGATAGTTTGTAAAGTAACGAGAAAAAAGCGTTAGATTATAAAGTAATGGTTTTGACAATCTTATGGTATCATATATATTATTTTAAATATAACATTGACCTAGATTTCGAGATTGAATTTCTACTAATCCTAAGATTGAAAGTTACTTGATTATAAGTAAACAAATGAAGCACAAAAAGTTCACCAGTTTTACAAGTTCCAACACAGCGTTTTCATATGCTAATAGGCTACCAACTTGACTACATAAATTATGTTTTGAATGCAAAAAAAGCTGTGAAACCAGTATTTTGAAAGCTAAGCTCCTACTACTTCCGCTTATGCTATTATTGTATTAAACCCATCAACTCAAGACTTGAACAATTGGCCCAGGATAGTTTTGCTGTTAACTCCGTTAAAGGGAATATCTTCATCGTCAGCCTGCCAGGGAACCCCCACTGTCGAGTGTGAGGCTCCCGACCTGACACACAAATACACATTTGAATCAGTCCCGTTCAACCGCATTGTTGTGAGTCCATTGTTGCTCGGTTTAAACAGATAATAACTTCAGAAACTATTGCCCATACATAAATACCGGTCAAATGCATAACCCTTTTTTTAGCTTCACTGTAGTTGGCTAAAAATAAAATCTCTCAACTCACTGCGTACAACGTCATTGTGCGTCACCGCGGGCTGGCAATCCTCCGCCTCCTCGTCCAGCGTCAGGTCCTCGACGCCGTCGTCCCGCGCCGCCTCCTCCTTGCAGCACTGCGGCTCCTCTACGCCGCCTGCAGAGCTGTCGCTGGCCGGGGGCGCCGGCAGTGGCAGCGCCAGCGGGACGGCGGCGGCCGGGGCTTCAAGCGACATGCGCCGCGCTTTCTTGCGGCGCCGCGTAGGGCTGACGGAGCCTTCGCGACTGTCCACACTCCCATCGCGGGCCTGTGGGGTTTGGGAAATGGTTATTCAACTACAATTAATTTTAATACTAAGTTAATTACTACACACAAATCTTATTCACGCCCCTATATTGGACCTTTTATACTCTGTTAAATAAATCATGATAGCTATGACAGCTGTCAGAACAACATGACTAGAACTGAGAATAGGATGATATAACTTGTTACACATTTATATTTTTATAATATAGGTTCACATCACAGCCCAAATCATAATCAGTCAAATTATTTTCTACATTAACATAAAAATATATATATAGGCACATACATTGCTTCTGGCCCCACACTAGGATATCTTGTGTCATGGGAACCAGAAACAGCGACATCACACACTTTAAAACATCCAAGACTTGGGGATTTTTTCGTCTTTATCCCCAGCCGGGGATTGAATCAGGACCTCTCCCATGGTAGGCAGAGCCATAACCACAGCGTCACTGAGGTTTCAGTCTATTTTCTCTTACTATATTACCAAGTTAATTTTTCAAGATTGATAAATTGTCTTGTTGTATGATGACTGTAAGACATCACTATTCGCATATAAAGCATGATATTTGACTCCTATACAATTCACCGTAGCAAAATACGGTACTTTTTAGGCGTGATTTTGATGCTATATTTTACAGAGTATAGTGTGTTTTTTTTTTTGTTGGTCTGGAAGATTGTCGCTAAATTCATCAAAAATTTATTAATGGTGCAAGATTTCAGAACATCTCTATACTTCTTCGATAAGCTATGCCATAATCCTTTAAGAAGAAACCCTCATATCTCCATCGTTGTGGTGATGGGCCAGCCATCAGTAACTCAAAATGTAGTATTGGAAAACTGGGTAAACGTGGGCACAACTGCACCTCTTCGACCCCATGTGAGAAAAGGTGTGCAACTATATTTATGTATGTAAAATTCATGATCACCATATCAGTATGTCTATAGCTGAATTTTGATTGAAGCACAGTTGTATGCTAAATTGCATTCAATTACGACTAAATTATAAAATTAAGCTTAGCCTATGCTATTAAGTAAATGGTATTGTTCGTCAGGTTACCTGTGGTGGTGGTGAGGGGGCGCGTGGCGGGTGTGCGGGGTGTGCAGGGGTGATCTGGGCTGGACGCGACGGAGGCCGGGAAGGCTTGTTGTCAGACAGACCCTTGATTTGCAGGGACTCAGCCGCCTTTAGCAGAGCGGCAAGTTGATCCTGTGATATGTTCACTTCTCCTCGGTACATATAGTCCATCATTGCTCGAAGCTCGGCATACTTCACGTCTTTAAGGATGATAATTGGATGCTTATCAAACTGCTGTGATAGTATACTCTGAAAAAAAAAAAAAAATGTTGTTTAGTAGAGTAGATTTGTTTATTTTTGTTGAGAATGAATGTTTTTGCAATACATAGTTTGCAGGTGATGTCATCACTAAGATTTTATTGTTTACTTATAACTTGGTAGTTTAAATAAGCTACCTTGAGAAAGCCATGCTAATAGATGACACTCATGTTTGAGAAGTGTTTTGTTATTGTACTATTCTAATTGATTGTCATTTTGAGAATCATCAAATTGAAAGAATATGTACTGTAACAACAAAACAAATGCTGAAGGCTGCAAAACTAAAGTTGCAATATTGTTAACTTAATTGCAATCAATTTAGGATTGTGACATACTTAAATATGTTTTGCTGTGTAAGCAATTAGGAAAAGTTGTTCTTACAACTTTCTGTTGCCAACTCATCTACGCACTAATCTAAGTCAATTACTGCCACCCACCCATGAGTGTCTGCCTGACTTGATGCGTTATAATGTTTATTAGAGCAAAACTGAGCTGCCTTGTATGTAACCAGGCATGATAACAAGTGACCTACATTGTGCATGAGCATGTTAGAATATACCAACCTCAAAATATGGACTACAAGCTGATAGGACCACCTTGTGGGCCTTTAGGGTCTGTCCTTCCGCCCCCAGGGTGCAATCCACGTGCATTCCCTTCTCCAGCAGAGTATCGAATACTGACACCAAGGTAGATTGGTGGTTGTTCCATCGCAGACAGAACTGTTGGTCGTCGTCCATACTGCCTGCCGTCTTGCCAACGTCGCGTCCTGAGCCCTGACCACACCAAACAAATCAAATCTCAACACAGGGACTACACGCTGTAATTAGGCCACTGGGTAACCAAACCGAGACCAAAACATGCGAGGAGTGGCGAGGGGCCATCGCTACAGCAGCAAATATCTCACCGAATCAACACATTCGACAGTACCTCGCTTACTTATCACTTATTCACTAACTTATTACGACTACATACGACGATTCTATGCGACGCGGCACAAAGAAAATGGCCGCTTTTCCAGCACGACAAAAAATAAAATGGCGACGAAAATTCTAAGTTTTACTATTTTCTGTGCAGTTTCCCAGACACAATGGACGGGTTCAAGTTCGTTGTCGAGTCACGAGACACGGAACTTGGAGAAAGTTCGCAGCTGACAAGAAACTTCGACGAAACTTTACTTCAAAAGTTCACGAGTGGAAATTTTCAAGATGAAAAGTCGTAAGTAAGTTAGTGAAGCGCTTATCACCTTCGGAATGTTACATCGGACGATCACTTACCTTGACTATTTCATGAACAATTCTACTAACACTGTAGCACTGATCTATGGTATCAAATTAACAATATCACTTGCACTTTTTAGCAGCACTTTTGCACACCCGCCAGCTTTCCTGAATGAAAACATCTACTTTGCTATGCAAGTTTAGAGAAAGGCACCTCTACAAAAATCAAACAGCAAGTTGGAACCGACCGACGCAGTGACCCAAAATAAGCTCATAACTTTTGTTGCCATACTTAAAAATCATATAGTTACAAACAAATAACAAAAAGCTTGATGACCATTTACCTAAATTTAAATTGTATAGAAACAAAGCTTTCGTTATATTTCAAAAACAAAGCTCAAGAAAAGCTTCAATGAATTTCAATCCTATTTCAAATTCAAAATTGATCGGATTGTTCTTTTCGTGTTGACGCTATCATTCGTTCAAAAGGTCTTTTGTCGTGTCAACATATTATAAATAATCAAAATAGTGCCTTTATTCTATGCTAATTGAATATCTGTCGATTTATTTAAGTTAGCAAGGGTGCAAGGAGGCGACATAACTAACATAAATGAATTAAACTCTGTGTTTGAAAATGTTATCGGCTTCCTACCGCACAAGAGCTGTCGGATCAAGGTTGTCAGTATAGTTTCTTATTTAATTGGTTTTGAACCTGAAGAATCGCACTGAATAGGTACTTACTGTTTTGCTGATATAGCAGCAATTCCAACCAAATCAAACAAGTGTTTTGTTCAATTTCAATAATGTTGCCAGATGTCAAGTAAAAAAAGAAACTCGAGTGGCGACCCCTGTTGGCACAGAAGGAAACTAGTTGGAGTTTTCGCTAAGCACGCAAATAGGTACCACAGAAAAACAACTCAACAAAGCAACTCATGCTCTCTCTGTCTCAGATTGTACACGAATTCACGATTCAAGAGCGATTCTGCGACGAATGAACGTACCGAAAAGTTCTAAATATAGAAATTAAGTTCAGCACAGAGCACAACACGAAGGGTGTTTAATTTAACATGGGAAAATTGTGAGAAAGCTAGTTATGTAGATAATGCATTAACCAATAAAATAGTTCCATAATGATTTTAGTTTCAAATTCATGTTTTATTTGATTTCATCTAGCTCCTCCTGATCTATCCAGGGGCATCTACAGCAGTGCCCCTGCCAAGTCATGAAGGTACTATAGTACCTAACTTTTCTCGAACTGTTTCGTCCGATTTTCAAACCATAGATACCATGGATAGAGAGATGTGCTAGTTTTCTATCCAAAATAGCACATCTATCTGACCAAAGTTTCTCTTGTAGATAGGTACTTAGCTGGTACATCAACCTCACACGAAGTATAAAAGGGGAATTTATTTCGTTGTCGTTTGTGGGGTTTGTAGGGGTTAATAAAGCGGACAGATTTGACGAATCAGTAGTAAAGTAAGTAAGAAAATATTTGTAGTGATTAGCAAAATTTGCCCAACTTTGAGTAGAATCGCATCATTCATTCATCATCATCACTCCTGTCCTATCACAGAGAAAGTTTTGCACAAAAAAAAACTTACCTATTTCCTACCCACTATAAAAATGCGCTTTTTAAACTAAGAAGTGTTCGAACACCAGAGCATCATATTCAATTCAATTAGTTTTAATATAAATCAATAAAATAAGTGGAGTTTGATGTATATCCAAAAGCTTTCCGTAGCAGGTAGCATTATAGAATGGTTTAGTGATCTAGTAACATATAAGTTTTTATAACTGTTCCAAAGAAATTACAGTGATTGTTTGCTTTTGAACAAAAGCATTTTAACAATATATATTTTAGACTGTTACTTCTGATTGTTAAACAATAATAAAAATAAAACTATATTTATGTTTGATTTAACAAAACTTGTTTTTTGAAGTCGTAACAAAAGTTTGCCGATTTGTTTACTAGAAGAAATCTCTTGCTAGAGATAAGCTCGCCTTTGTACAGGCTTTTTCTATTTTAGGTTATCTATGTCTGTTTTGTGCAGTACAATAAAGAAACAACGAAATTACGAGAAAAGTCTTTAATTCTCTCTTCTTAACTAAAACAAGGAACTCCTTCCCGTTTGGTCGGTCCGCGACAAAGCACGAGCGCTTCGTTATAAAAATCAATAGCATTAGTAAGTTCGTACAAACGAATTATACGATTCTTGTTTGTGTGCGTCGCCAGGATCTAAGTGTGCAAAAACAAAAAAAAGCCACCGAGCGAAATTCTTGTAATAAAAATCAATCGGAGCAGAGAGAGAAGGCGCCGCGCGGGGCGCCGACTGGTCGGGCGGCTGTGGGAGTCTCCCCAGCCTCGCCCCCCCCTGCATACCTACACGTCCTATAGTGCATCTATCTACCCTCTTTCGATAGCGACTTTTGACGTTATTTTTCTATTGTATGCCGTTTCCTGAATTCCTATAAACTTCACGAAACACTTAATACACATCATAAAGTTTCAAAGAAAACCTTTACAAAGCTAGTTTATTGAAGCTTTGTGTAGGATACACCATGCGAGAGGGCCCCGATGTGGGCCGCCCGGCAGCCGGTTCCTGGCAAAAAGGCGTTTGTTTTTATTTCTTTGGCGCGGAAAAAAATCAGCACGCGCCCGCCCTGCACCTCCTAAACATGCGCCACGCAGCGACGCAGACTCGGCCGGGTGTGTGCCGAATTCACTTTCATTTGCGACATCTCATCGTTTCCCGAAGGTCATAGTGGTGTGGCGGGTATTGTCCCCCGGTGTCATAGTTCAGAGTGCATGTGTGGCGCGGACGAGTGCTGGCGGCGGCCTCCGCTGACCGACTAGGTGAGTAGAGTGAATTTCGCGCCCTCGTCTTCGACGATTTTGCTTCCCTCACGTTTATCGGCTTCGTTTCACACCGTCCTTCGCCGCCGTATGCGGGAAGACGTTAAAAGTAAACGTGTTTTCATATCTCGCGGTGTTGGGATCGCGCAGACGTGTCGTGTTACCAAAGCTTCCTCGAATAGAGACACGAATATGAGGAGAAGCGTGATAAGGCTAACAGCACACTTCACATTCACTATTTCTCTTCAACTTTAGTGAAATGCTGCTCTTCGAAAATACTCTCTATAACTTGAATGTGAAAGTTGCTTTTATCTAAAGATATTAACTTTGAACTTTTACGACATTTTCGCAACTAAAGTTTTGAGTCTGATTCGCGGGAAATATGTGAGCAGTACATATCTATTACTACTTTACGATGACAATACACGTCATTCAACGTAATGTTCTATGCAATTGTATCATATAAATATTATTATTCTTGCTGTGTTTTTAGGCCCCCTATGCTACAGAGATTTGTACGAACCTATACACTCATCTGTAGAGAAAGAAAACCAATTAGAAATAATACAAAAAACATGAGATGCGGGTTGCCTTGCTGAATGATAGAGAGGGAGAGAATTAACTTTGCACTCTTCGTTTGTGCACCAATCGTGGAAAAATTCAATAATGTTCGCTTCCTTTTTTATAATTGCTTATGTAAACTCCGTTAATACATATATATATCTAGGGATAGGCTTCGTTGCTACATTGATAATTAAATAAGATGAATAAAATTAAGTACATACCTATAAATTAACTGAAGTTGCTAAAATATAGTAGTTTTATTTTCATTGGGTGGCATACTAACATCACATAACATTACACATACATTGCTTTTGGCCCCACACTAGGATACCATGTGTCGTGGGAATCAGAAACAGTAAAAAAAAAGTGTGACGTCACAAACAATCCAAGACCAGGGGATTTTTTTTCTTCCTACCCAGATGGGGTTTCAAGGATTCTCAGGGATTAAAACCTGAAACCTCTCGCTTGGGAAACACAGCCTCGACTGCAACACCAAAGAGGTCGTCTATATTGCATCATGTATTTTTTCTAGGAAATGCCCGGGCACGGCCTGCCCCGAGTAAAATGCGAACCTTCATCGGAGTCAGACGATGAGGACAGCAATTCACAATTCGCTCTGAACTTTACTCCAAAACAGGTAATATTTTAGCGACCTATTTTTTTCCTCTGCTTTTCATCACGAAATGCAGGTACCTACTTCGTTCAATTTCTAAATGTTGACGTTGTTAATTTGTATTATGTTGAATGATTCTCTACGCTATGGCGGCATTTTAATTTAAACGTATAAACTACACGCAGCGGCAAGGTAAACAACATTTTTTTGTTCACCTACCTTAACTACGTAGTGTCGCCTTTAATTTTTATTATCGATAAACTATATGTCCTTTGAAAGACCTAAATGAATGAATGTAAAACAAAACAACGGACTGGTCAAATGAGCAACTTATTAACTTTATTGTATTTGTACCTTAGAGATTGTGAATCAATAAATATTGTTTTTGTATATTAAGAATCATTTATTGGAAAATTAGGGGTACATTAAGATTTATAAACTCTTATAAATCTAATATTCCAATAATTCAAGTAATTGCACTCGATTATTTTATCATTTCTGATTTTTGACGGAAGGCGGAAGCCGGTAGGCGCTGAAAAGTTGGGAGAGTTTGGAATCTGCTAACTATTGTAGGTCGATTCTGAATCTTTTGACTTACTATCTTGATTCCCGATTTCTTTTAAATTCAAACCACAATGACAGCTCGTGTTAAATAATCGCGACCCTGATTGATCAAAAGCCAATTTGTTGACAAACATCATTAAAATCAAAACGTAAATTCGAAAGATATCGGTATAGATGTCGGAGATAAATCTACAGATTTGTCTGTTTACTTTAAGGTGCCGTCAAAAGTACATTTCCGTCCAGTAAAAAGGGAACCGGATTCAAGTGTGAGGAGGACCGAAGATGATGTGCAGTCAAGTATTTTGCGAAATTTACAGGTAATAATACAGATTCTAGTAGGTACTTTAGAATTATCAATTAGACTACGTTGCTAAACCTGCGTTGTACTGTTACCCAAACAGCATAGGTATGTAGGTCTTCCTGCGAGAGTACTTAAAAGCCTTTTCGTGTGCGGTATAAGTTAACTACGCACGATATCGAAGAATCCCACAATTCAGCAGTCACACACACATCCATCACATCATTCAAATCACGCGATCAATTTTATTTTACTCTTTGGCCAGTACTTACCGTCGTAGTCAGACAGAGTCATTTATTGCACCACTAGCAGCTGACCCAACAGATATCGTTCTGCAAAAGCTATTGGACTACCAACGCCATCTATTAGAAAAATGATGAACTAAACTCTGAACAGATTTTTGGCTCTTTTGCGGGTTTCTTTTGCGTTTTTGAATTTTTCTCTCTTTAAGAACCTTCGAAAGAGTAACGAATAGTTTAAAAAAGTTAACTCAAATTTGCGAGTTTTCTCGTTACCAACACATAGAGCGATTTATTTTATATACCCACTAGCTGATCCAACAGACGTCGTTCTGCCCAAAGTTACGAACGCCATCTATTGAAAGAAGGGCGAACTGAACAAAATATTTTTTATTTATTTAACTGCAGTTTCCTTTGCGTTTTTAATTTTTACCTACTAGTAGGTAAATAGAATCTGGAGTCGGATGAGTACGGCGGTTAGTGTATAATTTTGATGGACAAGTGTGTCTGAGCAAGCGTGGTGGAGTATGGCTCAATATTACTCGTATCTGGGCAAATGTCAAATAGGACTACAAACTGTAGAGGGGGCTATACCTAATTATAAATAAAAATGACCTAGTTCGTGAGTGCGTTACGAATTCCTCGTGTCTTATTGAGCTGACGCCCTACAGCCACGAGGAATTTGTAACGTACTCACGATCACGTAGCCTTATTTAACATTTGAACTGCATTTTTTTTTTATTTTTGATGACATATTGTGCAACATTACTATTGCTTTAGACTTATTTTTACTATAGTATTACTCTAAATACGATTTCATTAATGTATTAACACCAACATGACATGTAATACTAACCTATTACGAATAAACGTCTTATGTCTTATGTCTTATGTCCCAAAAGCCCGTGCCCCCCGGTGGGGACACGAATGGGCTGCATTAATTGTTATTGTCAATATTCGACGTCACCAGCCGCCGACGCCGTCCACCCTCGAGGAGCTGGCGCCCCTCACACCAGCCGCGCCGTCCGCGACGCCAGTCTGCGTCAAGCAGGAAGTGCAGGAGTTGTCTGACGCGCCACCAGCTACGATGCTGGAGACCTTGGAGCCCGCGCCCTATGGTGTGAGTTCTACATCCGAGCGTCTATAGAAACCCAGTCAAAGAACAATCAATGACAGTTTACTAGCTTGTCCCATGACGACTCTTACTAAAAGGTAGTTTTCCTCTTTCGTCGACTTCTAGACAATACTACGCAGCAGATATACGGTTCTAGCATTCAAAACTTCAAAATTGTATGCTTCGCTTGTCTTCCAGAGTATATCCCATCACATGGAGCACCACATGTCCCTGATGAGAGAGGAGTTGCCGTCGGAGTTCATGCCGCTGATGGCCGTCAAAGACGAGCCTATGTCTGAAGGAGGTATGTTACGTGTGTCCGTTTCTCAAGTCCCGACGGAAATGGCTCGTCGTCGGAAGATAGGGAAAGGTGCCTTTGTCCTTTTAACAGTAGGTTCCTATGAAATTCATAAAGTTAGAAGCTATTTTTATAAGACTAATATTTCTTTTAAATAGGCTTTGAAATTCAATTTTCCAATCTTTTTAAGGTTCCGTACCTTAAAGGGAAAAAAATAACTCTTATAGGATCACATTATTGTTCATCTGTCTGGATGTCGCAACCCTTTTAAATTGAAATTGATATCAATTACTCACGTCGCGTCGGCCCACCCTTGGAGTTATGAAAAATTCACACTTCTAGGTGCACATCATCACAAAAAAATGGCCGTTTATGTCCCAAATTTGCAGAACTTGCTGAATTTGCTCGATACTCGCGACTCAAGTAGCAATGGGGGCTCTATAGCGGTAGACTAATGGTACACATTTATTCTTTTAGCTGTCTAAGTATAATAGTGTGCACACTATATAGCCTTAAGTTCACAAAAGGCACACGTAGCCGAATAGTGGCACTATAATGGCAGTTTAAGATAGAAAAGATGGTCTCAAGGCTGATTAATGACAGTTTATGAAGAGAAAACGTGGCCTTAAATCTGATCAATGGCATTAAATGACATTACATGTGGTCCCACACACAGACAAGAGATTTGTAAGGAATAACTTGTGAGCAATTATACAGCATCTATAGTAATTAAAGCTTACAAGTGCTTCCTAAAAACTTTAGGAGGCCGCTTTTTCAGTCCATTGTTTCGACTGTTCTTTCGTCTCAGGGGTGAAGTGGTGGACCTATTTTTCGCCATCGTGATGAATCTTCGTAAAAAGTCGGCTTTATTGCGTTGAAATTTCTCCAAACCCTGCATCGAAATTTCCTCAAGTGACTGCTTTTGTTCAATGGTGAGCAATCGCGGCACCCATCTTGCGAACAGCTTTTTCATGACCAAGTTTTCAGTCAATAAGCGATGTATAGCACTATTTGAAATCACTACAATGTCTGCTAAGTCGTGCTAGTGCACGAGTTAGCAGACGGTCTATGGTCTTCCAATACTAGTTTTTGTACTTTCACTATTTCTGGTGTAGTCACCTTATTTGGTTGACCGCTGCGATATTCGTCTTGGCAGCTCGTTCGACCTCTTTTGAACTCAGCGACCCAATATTTTATTGCTGTGAATGAAGGAGCAGACTCTCCCAAAGTAGAATCCAGCTCAACTTTAATATGGATTTGACTTAAACCTTTCAAATGAAAGTCTTGTACGACTTATCGATGATCAATTTTGTCCATGTTTGCAAAATCACTCAGATCAATCTCGATTAATAACTATGAAAGAAAAACAAAAGAACGTAGATTCTTCTTTTTTCAAATTGACGAGCCAAAAGATTAGAACTTTCGGATAAAAAAAAATAAAAATCTGCCAGTATTGCTATCTATATGCCAGGGGGGTTACCACAACGTCTTATGCCGATTCAGATTAGGAACCTAATTTGATCCGCAAAATTACCATGACCGTCTTAAAACAAGTCTTGGTATGAGGTAAATAAAGCCCATTATGGCGAATTGGAATGGAAATGGTTGCCATGTTGATGTTCTTGTTTTGAACCTAATTTGAGTCGGGAAAAGATTGTGGTAACCCCCCAGGTCGGCTACTTTTGGGACCGCCTACGTACCTTCGACTATCGCACGCTCCTAGCGACAATCTTTGTCATTTATCCGCACGAGGAAAGCGAGCGATGCTTTGCGTCCTTGTCTTATCTTATTATACATCATCCGTATGCAGAACAACCACATCTCAGCGGCGAAGACACGAGCGACTCCTGCGCAGACATCAGTCGCGGCAGCCCCAAGAGCTGGAGCCAGCAGGACATGGACAATGCGCTCGAAGCGCTCAGGAGCCATCACATGAGCCTCACTAGGGTATGTTATTATTACACCGCCGCCGTGTCATAATCGTACCATTAACTATTTTTCTGGTTCAATTCAGTAACAGGGTTCATCATCATACGGCCAATAACATCTGTAACAGATGATTAAAACAGCGTCCGATATACTTCTGAGCTCGTGACTATACAATACGATCCTGGAGCGGCAGACACGGCTGCACGTGTGGCACACGTGTTGTCACTCTGCTGGTAGTGCGTGCAGTCTGGGTGCTGGGTCTACGCTAGATATAAAGGTGAACAAATACATATGGAATAAAGACGGAATACTCTTAACATCAAATGATAAGATCAACGCCAGATGGTGCCATTATTACCAGGAACTGCTAAACGAAGAATTCCCAAGTCAACCTTTACCGCAGTTGCAGGGCCAGTGGAAGAAATCAGAGTGAGTGAAATCAGGCTGGCTGTCAGTAAAATGGAGAACTATTAAGCCACTGGCCCCGACGGTATACCCGCAGATTTGTAGAAAATACTTGGACGATTAGGAGCTGAATGGCTAACTTTACCGACGTCTGAGTTAGTACAGCTACAACGCCAGAATGCGGAATTGGTGGGCGTTCTAATTGAGAATGAGGAGAATGAGACCAGCAAGGAGGACGAGCCCACATCACTAACTTTGGTCTCGACCCCCCTCAACGAGAGTGTTGCAGCGTCCACCGCTGCCCCAACCAAAAAACAGCGTCGCCGTCGTCGACGAGGAGACTTCTCGCAGCTCAACAGCGCGAGCACCGCGCCGCTCGCTGTCCCTGCTGAGGCGTGTGTCATGCGCACGTTGCGACGCTCGCTGCCGCGAATGCCGCGCCAACCGCCGCCACGTGCATCAAACCGCACTCCAACACGTGTGTCCCGCCACTCACCTCCACTCGTGTACCGCCAGCTACCAAAATATGTGCTCAGAGAAAAACTCTGTTGTTCTCCGACAAAGTAGGTGCAGGATTTGGGACTCTATTACATAACCGGCTTAACCAAAAAGTAACGAACATTTGCTGTCCAAATAGTTCATTTGTAGATCTAGTGAAGATGATTAGTCGCGGTATCTATGATGAGTACATCACTATTGTAATTATGGTAGGAAATCGGAATGATTTGAATAAAAGTGTTGAAACACTTCTAGACTTACATAGTAGGATGAAATGCAAATTTATACTATGCAATTTTCCATATGCCTGTACTTTGACAGAACTACAGAACAAATCTGTGCATAGAATGAATATTCATTTATTTAATTTAACATGTCATCACAGCGATGCTATTTTATATTTCGACATGAATAATTTTATTCCTAACTTTACTCTGACACGGGATACATTGTACCTGTCTAATAAATATAGAAAATTAGTAGCTACATTGTTAGCTTATAATATATGCGACGCAGCTATAGTTGGTTTAACTAAGTTAAACTTGACATCAGCTTATTTTAAGAGTAATATGACATGCACCCCTATTGGGAATTCACCTGTTAATTATACTTTGCATGCAACATTAGAATCTGTTCCAAGTAATTTAAATTAGTTCATAAGACAATAGAGGAAATCTCTAGCATACAAGAGCCACTAAATATGTCAAAATGTAAGCCCCAGTTAAAGATTGCCCATCAAAACATCCAGGGGCTACCTGGCAAAGAACTTGTATTAGAATTATTTCTAAAAAATTCTGACATTGATATTATTTGTGTTACAGAACACTGGTTGAAGGAAAATATGATGTCTTTTAACATAAATAATTACAAAATTGTCAGTTGTTACAATAGAAAGACTGCTGATAGAGGTGGTTCTTTAATCTTAGTGAAAAATAATATTAAGGTGAAACAACGGAAAGATATTCTTGCACTTACTGTTGAAAGACAAATAGAGGTATCCTGTGTTGAGTTAGATAGCCATATTATTGTTTGTGTCTACAGGCCACCGAGGGATGAAAAAGGCCATGGCAATTTCGAAATATTTGAGAAAATTATGGAGGAAGCCCTCATTAAACTTTGTAATAATAGAAAAAAGTTAATTATTTGTGGCGATCTTAATGTAGATCTCTTGTAGATACAACACTGAAGCGACGATTAATAACTCTGTTCAAATCATTTAATTTATGTCATGTATTTCTAGAGCCGACTAGAATTACACTTACCAGCCAAACTTGCTTAGATAACGTTTTTTGTGACTGTGCGTTCACAAGTAAACGTGTAATTAACTGCTTCCCTCCGATCACAGTGGTCAAACAGTTTCCTTCCCAATTACTATTAAGGATAAGACTGGTTCATCATTTTATAGGCCTATTACATCCCATAGACTAGAGACATATACGAAAAACTTAGATATAAATTTGCCAGTACCGGATTTTAATGAACAGAACCCAAACAAAATCTACTCAGACTTCTTCAACATTATTCAGACAGAATTCAATAAAGTTTTCAAATTAAAGAAAGTCAGTGACTACAACGGTAAATCTAAATTTAATGACTGGGCAACGTTTGGAATTCGTAAAAGTAGAGTTATCTTGTATGACCTTTATGATCAAAAAACCTATAACTTTGATCGAAAATTTCATGACTATGTTAAAAAATATTCCAAAACTTTCAAGTTGGTTTGTACAACTGCAAAAACTTTACACATTAATAGAAAAATTCAAAATTCAAATAATAGAATGAAAACAGTTTGGCAAATAATAAACCGCGAAACTGGCAAAGTTATACCAAGGGACAGTGATTTCTGCCTAAAGATAGGTGATGATGTTGTTAAATCCAACGCTGATGTTGCTCGAGCTTTTGAAACATTCTTCACCAATGTACCCGTACTCACAACGGACCGTCTAAATTCATCTCCATTTGAAGCAGAGACTTTATTAAAAAATAACACTAGCGTCAGTAATGTATATTTAAAATTTCATCATGTATATCCCCAGGACATTGTCAAAACGTTTAAATTACTTATCTTAAAAAATACGGAAGACCTGTGGGGTATATCAGTCAAAGTCATTGGTTCAGTAATTCTAGTTATAGCCCCACACTTAGCTTATATATTCAATAAATGTGTTGACGATGGGGCTTTTCCAGACCTCATGAAACACAGTAAACTTATACCGCTGTTCAAATCGGGAGATAAGGGCGATCCTTCAAATTTCAGACCAATATCTGTTCTTCCAACACTAAGTAAAATATTTGAAAAGATTATACTCAATCAAATGCTCTCACACTTCAACCGTACAAAACAACTCCACGCTAAACAATATGGTTTCACTAGGGGTAAATCGACTACGGATGCAGGTATTACCCTTGTATCTCATATTTATTCTGCATGGGAGGCCGCACAGGATGCTTCGGAATTTTTTGCGACCTCTCGAAGGCGTTTGATTGTGTTGATCATAATACGCTTTTAATTAAATTAAATCATTACGGAGTTAGAAATAAAGCGTTGGATCTACTAAGATCATACCTAAGCAATAGAATTCAAAAGGCAGAAGTTAACGGCGTAAAATCTGATGGATCGGGTGTTAAAATTGGCGTTCCACAAGGTTCCATATTAGGCCCTTTCTTATTCCTGGTATATATTAATGATCTGCCTTTCATGGTGGAGAAATTAACTGACATAGTGTTGTTTGCTGATGATACTTCAATGGTCTTCAAAATTGAAAGACAAAAAGGAGATTTTGATGATGTTAATGGTGTATTGTCTTTAACCTTGAATTGGTTCACAGTTAATAATTTATTGTTAAACGCTGGTAAAACCAAGTGTATCAAATTCTCACTTCCAAATGTCAGGCAAGTTGAGACTAGTTTGGTGTTAGACAACAGCACGTTAGAATTGGTAAATGATACGAAGTTTCTTGGAATAACCATTGATAGCAAATTGCAGTGGGGACCCCACATAGATAAATTGGCTGGTAAATTAAGTTCTGCGGCTTACGCTGTTAGGAACATCAGACAAAGCACGGATGTGGCTACATCTAGGCTAGTATATTTTAGTTACTTTCATAGTGTGATGTCCTATGGTATCTTGTTGTGGGGGAAAGCAGCGGATATTCAAACTATTTTTATTTTACAGAAAAGAGCTATTCGAGCAATTTATAATTTAAAACGAACAGATTCCTTAAGAGAGCTTTTTAAAGAAATTGACATACTAACAGTAGCTAGTCAATTTATTTTCGAAAATATAATGTATGTACGCAAGATCCTTACAACATTTTCCAAACTTAGCGACAGCTGTAATGTTAACCTAAGAAATAATCACAGACTATGTGCGCCCCGTTTTAGACTCGCCAAGGTTAGCAATTCTTTCAAGGGTCAGTGCATTCTCTACTACAATAAGATACCTCTGGAGATTTTGAAATTGCCATTTGAGCAATTTAAAAAGCATGTTAAAGCGACTTTGTCGAAAAAGGGATATTACAATGTTCAAGATTACTTAAATGACAGGACTGTATGGGGTTAATCTGGCTCAACACAGACCTTGCTGTTAATAATTTTGTAATTGTTTATTCCTGCTTATTAATCATAACAATTAAATTTTTCATATTTGTATTAGTTAAGCACAACCTATTTTTAAAAGAGATCTAAAAATAAATCTGTGGGAGTTTCTACGCCCTTCTTCTCCCACAGTGGTCCAATGTAGAGAAGAGGCAAAAAATGACGTTTGCTAAGTATATGTAAATATCTACAGTAATAAAGTACTTTGACTATTGACTACTGTTCAGCACCATCCTCAGTAGCAACAAGATCCCAGACGCCTGGCAACATAGCTATCTCCTCCCTTTCTACAAAAACAAGGGAGATGTAGGCGACTGCGGAAACTATAGAGGTATCACGCTCACATCGCATACCTTAAAAATATGGGAACGAATTCTCCACAACCGTTTTCTAAAACACGTGGTCATATCAGAAAACCAATATGGATTCACAGCTTTAAGATCAACTACAGATGCAATACAAGCAGTGCGAATCCTCGTGGAAAAAGGACGCAGCAAGCATGTCGATCTACATCTCGTGTTCATAGACCTAGAGAAAGCATTCGACAGGGTACCACGAAAACTAGTGTGGCAAGCTCTGAGATCACAAAGAGTATCTGTATGTACAAAATCCTCATCTGTTATGTACAAAATCCTCATCTGCAGGCGTCAGCAACCTTCGGCATCCCATCCACGACGCTCTGGCAGAGAGCCCATCGCCTCGGCATCGATACCCCCAAGAAGGAGGGCTCCTCCAAGTCGTGGAGCGAAGCGGACCTGAGGGGAGCACTGCAGGCGCTGCGGGCGGGCGCCATCAGCGCCAACAAGGCGAGCAAGGCGTATGGTGAGTACACTCTCAAAAAAATATTGCCATTGCAACAAAAAAACTTTGATGCTGGACAGCCGTCAAAGGTGCATAGTTATGAGGGCAACGTTTTTATTGTTACTAAGTAAATTTACCAATTTTGATGTAATAACAATAAAACATTGTTGAAATTACAATGCTAAAATTGTTCGTGTCACTATATGATTTCTTGTCCTTTTGTTCCCATGACAAATGACTTTAGCTATCATATCAAAGGTATATTGTCCCGATGACAAGGGGTTTTGCTAAAAAGACAAAGGTTTACTGTCCGTGGATCTAACTTTGTTTTGTTAAATTAGCTATCTTCCTTTGTGCTTTTATCAATTCACCGTTGCTTCTCCGACAAAGTTACTTTTCTCGTATATATTTTGCTGCTCTAGCAAAGTAACATGGCTGATCTTATCCCTGCACTTTGTTAATGGTACACCATGAAAAAATATTATATACTCCCCGAAGCTTCTGACTATTATTCCAGGAGTATGCGTACCTTGAACTATGTTTAATGTACACCATACATCTGTATGGTGCATACACAGAGCACTCCGGTCAAGGTACGTATACCCGTAACAATATATAGGCAGAAGCTTCGAGGAATATAGATTTTTTTTAGTGTAACATTTACAAAGTGAAGGGATTGAAATCTACAATGTAGTACATTTCTTGGGTAGCACAATATACGATAAGAGGATAGAGGTATTTGAGAATCCTAAAAGAAAATAAGAAAATATTTATATCAAAAGTATGTAATAATCTCTACTTTACTTATTTATTCCTATGGCATTAGTAAACAGTTCATACCAAATTACAAGTTAATATTAAGGGATGTAAGCCACTCGGTGGCTTCGTCAGTAAGCTTGATCAGGTCCTCGGGAGTTCCCCTGGTATATCGCGTTTCTGGGAATTCAGAGATAATATGTTGGATGTCTTGTACTTCAATTCCGCAGGTACAAGCAGGGGAGTCCATCCAGCCGCAGCGATGTTTATATTGGGCACAGCGTCCATGCGTAGTCCCATGCGTAGTCTATTAAAATTACACCAGTCACGCCTCGGCAGCTGGGACCCCTTAATTTTGGAGCCTGGAACAAGATCTGAGCCCAATTTGCCGGCCATTGTTGAGTTCCATTGTTGCGACCATTGTTGCATGAGGTTGGAGTCTTCTTGCAGCAGATTTATCGCGATTTTGTTTGGTGGGTTTCTGGATTCAAGACGATGAACGACAACGACAACGGGTCAACGACATGAACCTCATAATTGTATTAGGGCACTGTTAATTTTCTGTTAAAAAAGTCTCCAATGCCATATTTCATATCACTCTTGAGCACAAACACTACTTCTCTGCACGACATCCACGTTGAAACTGGCAGAATAGGAGAAACAGTTTGCGCTTGCGAGAACAAGTATAAGACGTCACTTTGTAATTTTATCTAAGAATACTTTGTCAAAACATCTACTTCGTATTTTGTTAGTATATAACTTTGCCGTATCAACACCATCATTTAGCCGTAGTAACAACTGTTATTTTGATAGATTAAACTTTGCTGTAACATCACTTCATAACGTTGCCGTGTCAACAACACCATTTAGCCATAGTAACAACGCCTATTTTGATAGATTAAACTTTGCTACAATATCACTTCATAACGTTGATAAGTTGACAACGTGCCGTTGTTATCCCGTTTAAACATTTTTAACATAGTTACCGTATCTACGTGTCTTTAGCTAAAATAACAAAAATAATTTCAACAATAAAAAAGTTGCCACAGCAACTATGGGCCTATAGCTGCAGCGACGATGCACTTACGTGCGGTAACAATAAAATTCTAACAAAGCTTTTATTGTCGCTTTGTTAGCCGATTTTTCTCTGAGTGTAGGCTTGCTTGGTGAGCGAACTATTCGAGTTACAGGCTAACATTTCCAGTTATTTTTGTAAGAAGATGTGATTATCAAGGAAGGCTCTCCCACTCCCATTTCTAGGGTTATGGCGAATTCGAGGGAAGTTACAGGCATGACGACTCCTGTCGCACTGCGGTTGTGGCTCTGCCTACCATGCTGGAGGCCCCGGGATCGATCCTCGGCTGGGGATACAGCGTATCCTAGTGTGGGGTCTGTATGTATGTGCCAGTATATAAATGTTTATATTTATCATGGCAGACTAGCAAAGTGTATGGTGAGAGAACTACTCGCAATTTTGTATAGGTATTGTCCATCACTAACAGTTACACTGTAGTGTAGGTATCCTGCTGGATCGGGATAATCTCTCCATTGGCGTTGATTTGGAACCACTCAGATCCGTTGCCAAAATCGTGCCATAAATGCAAATTTTATAAATCTCCATACATAATATTTTATTGCAGGCATACCCAGCAGTACACTGTACAAGATCGCCCGTCGGGAAGGCATCCGTCTCGCCGCGCCCTTCAACGCGGCACCCACCAGGTCAGCACGAAGATAAGCTTCACGACATCTGCTTTCCGGGATTCCCCAAGCGGGAAATCCCGGGTTCGAATCTCGGCTGGGTAGGAACAGAAATACCCTAGGTCTTGGATGTTTACGAGTTTGTGACGTCGGTGTTTCTGGTGCCCACGACATAGGTTATCATAGTGTTTAGCCAGAAGCGATGTATGTGCCTGTTTTCTAATAATGTTATGTCATAAGTATCTCACACAGTACTGTTGTGATGTTACATTGTTCTTTATGATGCGACGCCTGGTCAGAAGGTAAGACAGATGGAGGACCAAGGCAGTAGCAGAGTGGTTCCTATGAACAGGACCGAACTTGGTTAGACGATTTTATTATGGTGGCTGGCGAAGCAGTTGGCCAGAATAAGATGGGTTCGGTTTGGAACCACAGGCGTGCTTTCGGAGAGGTAATATAGCTGGACTGAAATGATAATTATGATGAAATAATAGATATTATATATATTATATTATATATAATAGATATTTCACTCCACTGCTCGAAAATGTGGCGAAAGATGATCGGTAATGGGGCCGCAAAACCACGAATAGTTAACCAGGACAATAATAGTTATTTGTGTCTCAAGGGAGCAAAATGATGTATTTACGGCGAGGGCGGTACATTGAATCCAGAGTGAAGCGAAGGATTTTACGATAGAATGCTAAGCGTAGCGAGGGATTCTAAGTTAGAATCCTGAGCGTAACAAAGGATTCAGGCGTTAACGCCCATGACGAAAATAATTTTGCTCCTGAGTGACACATACAACTTTTTCACACCTTTCATTCGGAAAAGTAAGTTTTGCTCCACGACGAGAGGGAGCAAAATGCCACTTTTCTGTTCAAGCTACTTTTTTAATTTATTCATTGCCATGTGTAGCATTTACGCAATGAGCACAGATTAAAATAATCGAATGTTATTATGAAATTACATTACAATCGACTGCGATGGCGTAGTCGATTAAAAACGAACATGTTTGAAGTTTTAACTTTAACAACGTTATATGCAAATATATGAATTTTTCGTAATATTTAAAAAAATGTTTAAATAAATTATTTGTTTTACTGAAATCTAAACTATCGATGTCTGTTATTATGATATAATGAATATTGATATCTGAAACCATTGTAATATTCGATTCGATTATTTTTACACATTAGTAAAAGTACACAGGAATATTATATCTGTGGTGATCCTAATCTTTCACAATCTGCCATTATAAACAAAAAAGTTTTTTTTACGTTGTTCGATTACTGTAAAAGTGGTGAAAGTATAATTCAAAGTATAGTTTTTTTTTTTTTTTAGAGCAATTAATTTAAATTTTCCACATAGTCGGTGTGAAAAGTTGTATGTGTCACACAGTAGCAAAATTATTTTCGTCATGGGCGTTAACGCTTGAATCCTTCGTTACGCTCAGGATTCTAACTTAGAAAGAATCCTTCCCTTCACTCTGGATTCAATGTACCGTCCTCGACGTAAACACATCATTTTGCTCCCTTGTGACACAAATAACTATTCACATTACCGCATTTCACCGACTATGAGGAATATTGAATCTCTAAAAATAATGAAATAACTATACTTTGAATTATACTTTCACCACTTTTACAGGTATCGAACAACGAAAACAAAACTACTATTTTTATAATGGCGGTTTGCGAAAGATTAGGGAAAGTCACCACAGATAAAATATTCCTGTGCTACTTTTCCCAATGTGTAGAAATAATCGAATCGAATATTACAATGGTATCGGATATCAATATTCATTATATCACAATAACAGAACACTCATCTATAGTTTTGATTTCAGTAAAAGATATTATTATAATTTATTGTGTCAATTTTTCAAATGTTACGAAAAATCATAAATTTTCATATAACGTTGCTAAAGTTAAAATTTGAAACATGTTCGTTTTTAATCGATTACGATGAAATTACAATCGATTATTTTATTAAGCTCTGTGTTCAATTGGCACTTGCGTAAATGCTACATGCCAATGAATAAATTAAAAAAGTAGCTTGAACAGAAAAGTAGCATTTTGCTCCCTCTCGTCGTGGAGCAAAACTTACTTATCCGAATGAAAGGTGTGAAATAGTACATTTCCCACGAGTTCGCAAAGGCTTGTAGTTACGAACAGAGAAGTTTACGGCACGCGCCGAGGGCGAGGGTCGTAGCGAGGTTCGTAAAAAGCCTTTTCGAACGAGTTAGGAGTATAATTTTCCCGCCTAAGAACCCAAGCGACGAAGAGACTATTTTTAGTTCAGAAGTCGGAAAAATATATAAGAACTTGGAGAATGGCGGACTTATTTTAAATACATGCGTGCTCAACATATCAATAGTCGGCGCCGCCACTCATGTCCTGCGACGGAAAGTGGAACTAAATACGCTCATCTCTCCGGGGCAAGACGATACGCACGGCGGCGCCGTGGCTATGGGACTTGAGTGGTGGTATATAAGGACTCTACTACTGCGCATGTGCAAATAGCTGCCACGTCGTATCGCAAAAAAACACTGGCAAAATTTAGGTACGTTCAGCCAAACATATTTGATCAATATATATTTATAATTAATTTTCTGACCGAAACCTATTTTAATTTATTTTATAACGAAAATTATTTTAATGAAAAAAAACGTTTTATTGTTCTTTTGGTATGAATGACAATCTATTCTTGACAATTTTGTAATACTTTACTCAAATGATAAAAACTCTTTGCGTCGGGCTGACGACGGAGTTAAAAAAAAAACACTATGTAGTGCGAAAAAGTGGCACTTCCCGCACGATTTTGCTGCTTGGAAAACGCCGTGTTCATCAAATGCATTGTAAAACAATAGTATGCAATGCTGCATAGTCTGTCATCGTTCCTTGATAATTCCCTAAGACTTAATGTATGTGCCTGTCTGTAAATAATTGTCTTTCCCAGCTGGCGCCCTGCCGATTTGGAGCAAGCCCTTCGATCCATCCGCACCGGTCACAACTCAGTGCAGCGCGCCTCTGCACAGTATGGGATACCAACAGGTAATCCAATTTCTTACGATTTGAAAACTTGTCTTTATAGTTTATTCATTCTGTTAGCGTCACCTTTGACCGCGCCGCCTTGCAACGTGCCTGCTTTTTTCAACGGACACCGACACTCACTTAAAGGTACCCGTCACCAGATTAATTAAATCAATTATTACTCTGGTGGCGGCTTCCTTTGAGTGAGTGACGGCGTTCTTTGAAAAGAGCAGGCTTTTGGCAAGGAAGCGCGATCAAAGGTGACGCCATTTTTTTATAAACTGTAGGTACTTACTCTTTCCTGGATATTTACCTCCATACTAAAAGCTACTAAAAGTCGTGTCGTAAAGTATATGTCGATGTGCCTATTCACTACTGAAAACTATTGGCTGATGTGATGATAAAACAATCAAAATCTTGTCATCATTTAAATTGACTTCAGGCACCCTGTACGGGCGGTGTAAGCGAGAAGGCATCGAGCTGTCTCGCTCTAACCCCACGCCTTGGTCCGAAGATGCCATGGGTGAGGCCCTGGAAGCTGTCAGGTTTGCCAAACTCAGTTATGTTGTACTACACACGTATAACTAGTGTTACTAAAACGGATTGGTCCCATTCCGGTTTTGCTTCACCTTTCCTCGAATAGGGTAAAAGTATCTCTGTGACCATTTAAATTGTGAGAATCTTCTATGAAAATTTCGAGGTTAGAATTGAAAGCAGACACAAAGTGAACTTAGTATGTAACATATGGCGCGAATTTCAATATGCAAACTTTGCACACATTGCTTGCGACCTCTGTGGCTCTGATTAGGAGAGGTGCCGGGTTCGATCCCCGGGGACAAAATAAAACCCCAGGTCTTTGATGTTTATGTTTGTGATGTCGCTGTTTCTGGCTCCCACGACACAGGGTATCTTAGTGTGGGGCCAGAAGCAATGTAGGGGCATGTGTGTAAATGTTTGTTTTCTTTTATTTTGGACGTTAACTCGTTCAATGATCGTAAAAGGGTGCTGGTCGCGTAACCGATAATTTTCCCTATTCCTGTTGTGTCACAGACTAAACATTGGTTTAGTTATTCGACTGCGCGTACTACACCCGAATGGTCTTATTTCAGTTTTGTTACACCATCCGGCATCCCTATAGTCTTACTCACACAAATGTGTTATTGAAGTGGAAAGGCCCTGTCCTATGCTGTTATCCGTTTCCAGTTGGATGCTGTGGAATATGGCTTTATTTCCATCTCTTTTGGCTTTGTTTGAATGTCATACATTACTCTTCGTGTTCCAGAGTGGGTCAGATGTCCATCAACCAAGCTGCGATACACTACAACCTGCCTTACTCCTCCCTGTATGGAAGATTTAAACGCTGCAAGTACCCGCAGGTAAACCATTCTCTCGCTAGCTATTTTAGTCAATTTATGGGTTTTACTTTTACATTACTCCTAACGCCATCTGTTGATTGTTATTTGCCAACTTGCGTCTCATCGCCGAAGACTGTTGAAATCATTTGTAAAATTAATATTGCAATACTTAACTACATGGATATTTATATTTGACTTACAGAGTGCGTTGCAGCTACAGCAGATACCACTGGAATGTCCAGAAATCAACGCCCAAAGTCAGCAGAATCCCGAAATGTATCAACAATACCACCAAGCCATCGCCCACCCCATACACCCAGAAGCCATCGACCATACAAATCCCCTACATTACCATCACAGTCCCATGCAACCTCATCACATGGAACCTCAAGTTAGCAACCAGGTGCACGATCCATCGATACTCCCAAATGTAATGTTCCACGAACAAGGTTATGGAGCGCATTACAATCAGGGACATAATGGTATAACTAGCAGCTGAGGGTACTACGCCTCGGATACTGAGGCCCCTTGACACCCTGCCCATGGCAGACTTGTATTGATTTAAGTTACTTAGCCGCCTAACGCACTAAGGAGTTACTTAGCGGCTCAAAATCGACGTCTTAAAAAGCCAACAGATTTTCAATGTTCTTACCTTTGAGAACTAAATGTGGAAGGTTTGTTTTGGCTGTGCCATATTTTTTGTAATTTCCAAAAGTAGTGTTTTATTTCTAATTTTGATCCAATGATTGTTGGTGTGTGTAAAATTTGATACAAAGGCAATCTAGTTATAAGTTAGTGCTAAGAAACTACCCTCAAAATACGTAATGAACATGACTCCAAAGTCGTTGATATGAGTAAGTTATTGAGCTTTATTGTAGACTGTATATAGTGATGTAATCCGTGGAAATATTTAGGTATTTTTATACGACGATTTTCGCAGATCTTCCAGTGCGTTTTACTCACAGCTGCCTAACAATTGTTAGTTGGTCGTTCAATCAATTAAATACTCTTTACAATCGTTAGCAGCTTCAGTATTAGAGATTTACTTAAATAAGTTTACATCAATCAAGGACACTTTATTTATTTTTCTAGACTTCAATGAAAGGTGCCATAAGTGTTGAATCATGGTTAGTGACTGCTTTTGGTTTAAGTTCGTTAGGTACTTTAAAATATATCTAAGTCCGTTGTAGACTGCTAGACATTAGTTTGTAAGGTTTTGATGATATTATTACTTTGAGCAACATCTCTGTCCAGTAACGAAATACGTAATTTATTGTGATAGTTCTAGCATAGACTATAAGCATATTAAGAACAATGTTTTTTTTTTTTCACTTTGAAATTCAAGTCTAAGAAGTCAATATTCTCACTTTGGAACATTGGTAGCGCTATCTATTGACAAATTATTCTGAGACGATGCTGGCATAATTAGCGTTAGTCTGCCTATGTTAGGTCACAGATGGCGCTTTATGCATATGGTTTTCATTAAAAAAGGACGTTAGTGGCTCAAGCAGGAATTATTTACAGAGTGAAGTATTCGAGTTCAGATAAAATACCGTAATTATTCCTGCTTCTTATACAGAAAAGAGTAGCCACAGAGAGCAGTAGTTTACAAGAGATATTTCCCTGCGGAACCGAAACCAAATTGATCAGATATTCATTAATGGTTATATAGTTTGTTACTGTATTTACTCAGATGTACGACATGATTTTGTTAATATTATACTATAAATTAAAACAATTTATTACACAAACGAACCGCCCCAGGTATCGCCCGGCCCATAGGACCCCAGCCTTACCGCGCTGCACAGCGAGCGAAACTCAAACCAAACTCAAACCAAACTCGGGGAGTTCCGTATTCATTTGTGTACAGTTGTTGTTGATTGTTATATTGCCAACTGTCTTGTGGATCCATAAGATCCAATTTGTTTTGTTCTGTTTTGAATGATAGGGACGGTAAGACAATGTTCAAACTAGCAATAACTATACCTATACAGTAGTTAATAGAAAACTTAAATAAAAACGATAGACTGGACATTGTCTTTATTTATTTACTTACACATACGTATATTGAAACTACAGATATTTGTACATAAAAAAGTCCGATTTATTCGTTATCTACAGTTAGTTATAAAATAAATTATAATAATATTTTAGTGCGATACAGACGATGGTGTCTGCGGACTACATTTACAGAAACTTCTCAGGTTTTCATAAAAAAGCAAATATTTACGTTTTTGTACATCCTTGTTCTATTTCAGATAAATTGACGACTAAGTTTCTACTTGAGCATTGTTTAAACTGCTTATTGTGGATATCTCTATAATTATAGTCCTTTAATTATATGAAATAGAGAAAACATGTACGAAATTATGTCTCATATGTATCTAATCATAATACAATACAGGGTGTACTTATTAGTAAATCACTAGTCAATAACTATTGGTATGACTCAGCAAAATTATGTCAAATCATATATTTATACTTTGGTTAATTTATGAACAAACAAATGATGAGCCATAGCAATAGTTGCGAAAACACATTTTTACCAAGTCTTTTTTGTAGAAAAATTTACAATAGTTTTGCTTTATTCTAATGTTTAAATAAATACAGAGATGGCAGTGAGTTTATTATAGTTATTATTATGTAATGAGAAATATTCTGAGATGTGCAATCAATCATGTTGTTAGTTTCATAAAGATTTCCTTGTTGTAAGTACTTCAGATTTAGGAGTTAAATAGATAAAAGCTGCCTTTCTTGTAATGAATGAGAAACTAGGTACCATATTAGCATGTCCTTAGCTGCTAATTCATTATAACAATAGGTGATTTAATTACTCACACAGTAGTGTTATGTAAATAGTTCTGATTAAATTGGGTTCGTTCAAAGCACGACAATCTCTATGAAATCTAATAAAACGATTTCTAAATTTTCGTCAAAAACGATGTTCTTCTTCATAAATTCTTCTTCTTCTGCAACCTTTCTCTACAAAGACAAGTAGGTACATAACTAGGTATTATACATACGATACATATTATATCGAGAAGCGTTACGTCGCAGCCGCCATCGCCATCTGTTTGTACACTTACGAACTATTTACGTATATGTGTGCGTCGCGCGCTCGTTATACGCTAGGACTAGACGCGCGACGCGATATCCTCCCTCCCACTCCCGCATTCACACAACAATATTCACCGACGCGCGACGTGTCTACTGCACAATGTTATAGTCGTTCGTAGTCACGCCGTGTCGTCACCAATTATCACAAATGAAACATTCTGAGAGCTAATAAATCGGCAGTTCTCGGTCACGGTCGCAGAGTGAAGTCGACGGGCACGATCGCGCGAGAACTCAGTCGAATGGCACATAAACTGATTCCTTAGCCTAGTGAGGCGGGTTCTGTTCCGGGGACTGTCCTCCGCCGCGTTACACGGGGCCGTAGTCCGACAGCGGGTTGGCAGAGCGTGCCGACGCCGCCGTGTGCACCGAGGGCGGCACGGGCTGCAGGGCGGGCGGCACCGGCTGCAGGGCGGGCGGCGGCAGCGCGGGCGGCAGTGCCGGCGCCCGCCCTGCAGCCGCCTCCGCGCGTCACACACCGCCGCCCTTCACCAGCGCGCGCCCCGCCGCCGCCTCACCGCGCCCGCCGCGCCACACGCGCCGCCACGACTCCAGGGTCTTGCCGGACCAGATCCACACGCCCGACGTGATGCCCACCGCGAGCGCCATGAAGTACTTGAGCATGAGCGCCGAGTAGAGCGGCTGCGCACCGCAGCCGGGCCCGCAAGCCACGCGCCGCGTCCAGTCGGCGTGACCTCCCGCCTCGTACGCCAGGCAGCCGAGCACGGCACCTGCGGGGACGGCGTACAGCACGCTGAACACTCCGATGCGAATCATGAGCTTCTCGAGTTTGTCGGCCTTGGAGCCGGCGCCGAGCCCGCCCTGCCGCTTGATCACCGAGCGGATGCGGAACAGCGACACGAACCCGGCCAGCAGGAAGGTGGCGCCGAGCGCGAAGTACACCACGAGCGGCCCGAGCACGTAGCGCTTGAGGTTCTCGGGCGAGGAGTTGCCGACGTAGCAGATGCCGGCCACCGGGTCGCCGTCCACCGCGCCGGCGAGCAGCACGGCCACGGTCTTGGCGGCCGGCACGAGCCACGCCGCCAGGTGGTAGTACTGCGCGTGCCCGGCGATCGCCTCGTTGCCCCACTTGAGCCCGGCCGCCAGGAACCACGCGAACGAGAGCACCACCCACCAGATCGACGACGCCATGCCGAAGAAGTACACGAGGATGAACACGAGCGTGCACGCGCTCGGGCCGGTCGCGGTCGTCTTGAGCAGCAGCCCGTCGCACGCGACCTCGTCGTGGCCGAGCGCGAGGCGCGCCAGGTAGCCGAGCGACACCATGAAATAGCACGCGGACAGGTAGACGATGGGCCGCTCCGGATATTTGAAGCGCGACGAGTCAATCAGGAAGGTAGTGAGCGTCATGAGCGTGGAGGCGGCGCACAGGCCGCTCCACAGCGCGATCCACACGCCGGCGAAGTCCTTCTCCTCGCGCGTGAAGAAGGCGCCGCGGCAGGGCGGCGCGCAGGCGGGCAGGCGGCTCGCGTTGCGCGGCACGCCGGGCGGGCGGCACGTGCAGGCGGTGACGCACTCGCTTTCGACCTCGCCCGGGCTTGCAACCGGGCCGCTTTCGCAGTTTTTTGGGTCCTTGCATTCCTTGTTCTTGTAATGCGGCCGGCGCGGCGGCGGGCGCGGCGGGTCGGGCTCCTGCGCCTTCTCGTTCTCCTCCATACAGAGGTTGTCGGGGTCGCCGAGGCGCGGTAGGCGCTCGCACGCCATGCGCTCGGGCCACTGGAAGCCGTACTTCTGCATCAGCGGCGCACAACCGGCCCGAGCTCTCTCGCACACACTCCTGCACGCAGGCAGCGGCTTCGTGTAGTCTTCTATGCAGATCGGCGTGTACACCGAGCAGAGGAAGAACTTGAGATCGGCGGAGCACTTGATTTCGACGAGGGGCCAATATTGATGGACCTGGAAGATAGAGACAAAAGTTGGATTAGTAGGATGTAGTAATAGTTTACTAGAGACTTGTAATTACGCATATTTTGGATTTAGAAACGATAGAATAGGACAAATGCTTACGCTTGTAATCACATCTCGTAACATTTGCTTCCCCGATAGAAGACCATTACCATCATAGCAGTTATGTGGCTCTGTCACAAGAGCAAACGTCTAGGAAGAAGTAGAGAGAACACTTTATGAACATTTTAAAGTAGATAGTGTGAGAGAGAGCCACCTCAAGTCCCGCCTCCTCCTGCGTGTCATGGTCGAGCGCGTTCGGGAAGGATGTGTGGTTGTAGCCGATGCCGCGGCACATGGGGATGGTGATCTCCTCACATCGCGGCTGCAGCAGCGCCAGTGACGCCGCCGCATGCAGCAGCAGCAGGGCGGCACTGCGGCACGACATCGTGGCTGGTGGTTAGTGCCGGTTCATCTGTGGGGGAGACAGGGAGGATTAGTTCAGGAGTAGTTCACCAAATAGACTGATGAGTGGTGACCTAAAAAGTGGTGGTAAACGGTGGCAAGCTACGAGAGCGTCAGCAGTGGACTGCTAAACAAGCATTTGATTTATAGGAAAGATTTGTGTAGTATTAAATGTGAGTTACTTGGCTATAATGTGGTGGTCTATTGCACCAAGTAGTGGAAAATGAAGAGGTATCTCACAAAGCTTTTAAAAAAGCTCAATGAAATAGACCAGGCTAGGCTTACAGTTATCTTTCAGTGACTGAAAAAAGCTCAAAAGCGAACCAACCATTTAAAATGAATGAAGCAAAAACGGAATTCAATCTCAGTAGCTTTTACACTTTTACATTCAGCAACCGACAAAAAAGCTGAATATTTTTCATTTACCTAAGTGGTAACATTTTTGCAGGAGCAAAGTTTCAAAGGTTGGTAATTCGACGAAAAAATCACAGTCCGTTATCGGCTTAGGTGATGCGTGCAATAAATCAATATAGCCTGGAGTTGAGTGTGGTACGGCCGGCGGCATACAATCTCAGCTGGCTGGAGGACTACTCAATAAACCACCGCTGCTTTACGAGCAGACTTTAGATAAGGGGCCCTGTTTTGAACCTGCTCAAACGAGTGGTAACAAAGTATTCGCGAGCGTATACCCCAGGTGATAAAGCGGGGATTTCTGTGGCTGTCGGTGACATATGGCGGTGCCTCGGACTGTGCGGATAGCAGTACTTTAGTGGATTTTGGATTCCTACAATAGAATCGATGTGGCAGTGTCTGGTGACCAGTGTTCAACAATCCTATATTTTACGAATCTGACCAGATAATGGAAAGGCATTTCTCAAATGAATGAGATGCTCATTTGGCTGGTTAGTTTGTATAAGTCACCGTGAGATAGTCAAAACCGTTAGTTAGTTGATCAACTATCGACAGATAGTAAACCTGACCCGACAGGGTTTAGCATTTGCGTTTGTTTTGTTCTTTCATGTCAACCTAAAAAGAAGACAATCGGGGGCTTCGCTTCGCTCGCCCCCTCTAGTCTTCACCTAAGCTACCGCAGTGTTTGCCCTGGTATTTCGTTTGCAATTCAAGTTTAAACCAGTTTACTATTTAACGGTTTTAACCGTTAGCTTATCGACTAATGCGTCAAATAGTAAGCAGTACGCTACAGTTTACTCTCTGTCGATAGTTGACCAACTAACGAGAAAAAAACGTTAGTTTATCAACTAACGGTTTTGTCAATCTTACGGTTACATATCCAATTCTATGCAGCAACAGAGAAGAAATTGACACAATACGTTCGCACTCAACTCAGTGAAGGTCGTGGGATATCTCCGTAGCATCATGTTATCGCTCTAATTATGATCAAGTTGATAACACGTATTTATCAATGATAAGATTTGTCATTGTCGATGTAAAGACTACTGTGTATTGCACTTAGATAAGAAAGTCCTTACATGAAGTAGAGTCTATTTATGTAGGTAGAAAAAACGACTGCGGTGGTGTGGTTTGGTGGTTTTACAAAGGAACAATTGCAAGACCTAGGCTAGATGCCTACTTCAGGCAAAAATTTGGTCCATGATTATATTATTCAAGCCTCAAGTAGGTTTCCTGCGATCCAATTTCCACCTCACTTCGAATAATAATGGCTCATTATAGAATTACGCAAGGTCTTTTAATAATTATTAGCTCTTGAGCAGAATTCGGATTGCCAAGAATAATTCTGAGGACGGCTGAAATAAAACAGTCCAGTTCGATTTTGTAAAAACTAATGCGAGCGGTCTGAGATGCGCAGGCGTTCGTAAATAGAACGACAACGATTCCATCGGCCCTGCCTGTCGATGTCGAGCTAATGTATCGGAAGTGAATAGGATTGGGTTCGACATATTTATTTCGGCCATGGGTTTCTATGAAAAAGGTTGAACTCGATGCGATAGTTCTAAATGTAGAAAGACATTTTAACCGAAAGATAAAAGCCACTTCAGCACATATTTCATTCACGATGACAACTGAAATCTTCCCGTAATCAGTAATCACTGAACAAATGGTTGCTAAGATTTTAGAATGACCTTTTCAAAAGTAGAAGTAATACGTGCGAGTTACCTTACCTTATGCAGAAGTGGTACCTATATATTAGATGGTTCGACTCGAAGGCGGATCTTCAACTTTCAGAAGTGGGAGTTTTCTGAAATTAGAAGATCTGCTTTCGGGCCGAACTGAGTCGCCGGCGGGATGTCGAAGTCGGAACAGACGTAATGTTGTTTTAACGACACAACACATCGACACGTGGCGGGGGCTTGCTTTCAGACAAATAAACATGCGGCCGGATTTAACGCACGTCAAATTAAATTAGCTGCCTGCAACCGATTAAGTTCGGATGCGGAGCCAGCTTTATGTCGTTTGTGGTGTTAATTTCTAAACGAGCCTTGCTTTGTGAGCCTCGTCTTTATGATTGTGACTTTTGCGTCTCAATTACAATGTTTAGATTTGTGGCTGATTTGTCATCCGTGTAACAATGTTTTACCGTTGGAGTCGAGCGGCCGCATCTTGAGAAGGGTCCTGAGCATCTCTTGTTACACTTTTTACTGTACCGACTAAAGGCCCAACAATATCATCTAAACAGTCGTAAATTTCGAAATTTTCCCCAAAGATTTATAACTCGCAATGCGCTGGGCCGTAAATGAAACACTTGCTTGGCTTATAAGCGAAAAGCCACACTAGGGTTTCTCGGTATTAGTAGGGTTGTCAGATAACTTCCCAATAAAACATTTGCTTTAAATTAGGGTTCGACTTAGTTGCGTATGAAGAAGTATTCGACATTCGGGGTGTCTTCTGTTTCTCACCAGTCTTGAATATAATAATAATAATACCTCGGACACTATTAACACACATTGATCTAGCCCTAAACTAGGATTCCCTGTATCTTGGGTACTGACAACGATACACATACTTATTTAGATAAATATTATACTTAGATAGATAAACAACCATGACTAGGGTACAAACAATCCGTTCTCATCAAACAAATATTTGCCCCCACTGGGACTCGAACCCAGGACCCTTGGCTTCGTAGGCATTCGGGTCGTGCACAGATAGACAGGACGGAGAGTTCCGAAAACAATGGTCAACACACGAATCTTCTTCGTAACGTCAATCATGAGAGTGACGACGAAAGTATCGAGAAACTAGGTTCATCACAGCTTTCTATTTCGTTGCCACCGACGACGAGCAGCCCTGGGCCCACGCCTCGAGTTTAGACAGAGTTTTGCATAATTAAAATGGTGCACGAACTGGGTTCAGTGGAAACGGTAATAGTTCCAGCCGAGACGTTTGTCTCGATACATTATTACCAGTACGTGCTGGCTGACCCCTTTAGTTGCGGCGCGAAAACAGCAGCTGTATGGCAGCATTGCAGTTGTGTGTATGTGTTGGTGTTGACTTTAGAATGGCAATAGGTGAGAGTTTTGCTAATGGCAGCTATGTCCGCCTTTGCTCCCGCTAGGTGGCGCTGGCGTGGTTGGAGGCAAAGAGTTTCATTCATCTGAGGTTAGCTTCAAAAACACGTCACATGATCTTTCAAACGCACTTGAAACTGGTGAAATTAATCTCCAATGAAGTCAGCACGCCATATAATATGAAGAAGTAAATAGAATTTGACAACTTTGACAGATAGACAGCTTTTGAGATCAGACCGCTCGAAATCTAACGAGACAGATTAGGTTCTGATTTATGACGTTGGAGTACGAAAAAGCGGATTAGCTCAGTGTAGGCGCTAAATCTGAATCGGCATAGGACGTTAGAGTAACCCTCCAGGTGGCATTGTATTGGAATCTGGCGGTGGCTGTCCTTTGACTTGAGCGATGGGCGTGTCCAGCTTTAGAAACTGCTTCGAAAATGAGATGTCCATTACTAAGATCTACCTCATACATTAGTCTTACACTTTTTATTTCTAAACACAATTAAGATTAAGCTCTAGCGGTGAGTTGAAGACATAAAATACAAAATAAAACAATCAGAGAAAGGAAGAAAAGTATCAGGAGACAACAGAAATACCGATCCATAAAGACTTAAGCAAATACCTCAAAGCTTTCTCGAGCAGCTCGTCAAAGCTTTCTCGAAAAGCTCGTCAAAGCGACTTCAAAAGCGATTGGCCAATAAAATAACACAACAAGAGGACAGCGATTAGTCCGAATATATATTTTCACATTAGTTCTGAGCCCCGCTGCCGTGTTTGGTCGCATCATACACTGTCGAACTGTTCTGCTAGATATGTTCGGATTTTGGATCTTAAGTCAAATGACAAGAGTGCGTGGTGTTGAATTAACTCAACACAGAACTCGCGGAATTCATTTTGGAAAGATTTATAATAACTCATATGTAATATTTGTATTGGAGCGATCGGAGCTTGTATGAAGAAATTTTAAAATGTTGCGCAAGCGAGAGATGTATGCGAAGCAAGCGGAGGTCTTAAGTCTCTGCCTACCCCTCTTCTGGGAAAAAGGCGTGAGTATGTATGTATGTATGTATGTAATATTTATTTATATCAATTAAACACGACCTATTTTTAAAATCTGTATAAAAATCAATCTGTGGGAGTTTCTTCGTCCTTCTTCTTCCACAGTGGTTCGATGTAGAGAAGAGACAAAAGTTACGTTTACTATGAATATATTAAATATCAACACGACAGTAAAAATGAAATTTTGATTTTGAAAATAGGCCAACTGTTCAAACTGGCATGTTAAAAGTATCGTGTCGCCTCATTTGGACGGTTGTACTACAATTGAACTTATGAATTATTTAGTAAATAAGGATAATATTTAAAACTTTTGGCTCTAAACAAGGACACCGTGCATCGGCAGAGTGACCCATGAAACTTCATCAACATATTTCAAAAGGCTAAGAATTAAACACCCAACTATACATGATAGGTAAAGCGCTCATCTACAAAGTCACTGCGATTTTTCAGGTGTCAAAACCAACAAAGTCACTAAACTGACAACCTTGAATTCGACAGCTCTTGTGCGGTAGCCATAGATTCCATTTTCAAATATATTTTTTTAATTATTTAGTAGTGTCACCTCCTACATCGGTCTCAGTGTTGGCAAAGAAAAACAATTGGGGCACAATCCAGCGGGCTTGTCGGGGTGTGTGTGGGAGCTCCAGTGGTAATATTTTGTGCATTTGCGCGAGGTTGACGTCCGATCGGTTGGCGGCCGGCCAACTGTTTAAAAGCGCGCGATATCGCCTCCCGGCCGTTTCCACACTAATGAAAATACCTTCCAATGTGTTACCGGCATTCCGGGAGATAGAACATGCGAGGGTAGGAATACTTTAATTGGGAGTTATTCGATTTTAATAGTTTGCAATAGAAGCGAGTTTTGTTAACAGCGTGCTTCATTAAATAGTGGTAGTAATAATAATCATCATAATAATAATACCTTGGACACTATTTACACACACAGCCCGAAACTAGGATTCCCTTTATCTTGGGTACTAGACAACGCTACACAAAATTAAAATATTATACTGAGAGTGATAAATAACCTTGACTAGGGTACAAACATCCGTTCTCATCAAACAAATATTTGCCCCCACCGGGGCTCGAACCCGGGTCACTGCCGACTCGGCCATTCGGGTCAACTTACTTCCAGTCGCAGTACATTTCTAGTGCGTGAGAACTTTACTTAATTCTCCATCACATGTCACACAGCTAACGTAGTGACGACACTCTATACAGTGACGTAGATTAGCTGCAATAATACTTTAAAGTCAATGAAAATAATGTACAAAATTTTGGCAGAATCTCCTAGAAAACATCGAAACTATAAAGAAACTATATAGGTCTGTGTAGCTATCAGTATTTTCAGGATTGATACATTATTTCAGCCATAAGATTCCATAGTCGAGTCGAAAATTTCCCATCGCATGGCTCCTCGGGAAGATCACCCGCGGCGCACGACCACAAGTAATGTCGTAAAAACATCCAGTGTTGCCATCAGAACACATGCTTTACGACTCGCTTCCTGCTGCAATATACCCTCAGCCCCATTTGCATTCTTAAACCTCCCATTTTAGAGGTCATTCTCCCCTGCATCCACAGCATCAGGTACTGTGGTTCCTGCTGTTCTGTTTGTCTAACACCTTATTTTACAGCTACTGCTGTGCTGTGTAAGAAGTTGGAAATTTTACAATTTCTTTGTTATGCGGAAGCGGCTTATGCGTTGTTGATGTTCGTTTGGCTATCAAATATGTCCCCGATATAGAGGCGTCATAATAAATCAAGTGTGTAAATCGTTTAGTTAAGCTGTCTTTAGGAATATAAAATAAACCCATTTCACAAGACGCTTAGCCCGAGAATCACAAATATGTTCAAGAAATACGATGTAATCCGCGATCACATAAAATTGAACAATCCAGTAAAAGCTAAGAAGGTACCAGTAACTTTCGCGTAATTCTATTGCAGATAATACACCGTTAGGCACTCAATTTAGTTTAAAATACCGTTCGGTTTCAGCCTACCAAAACATTTAACAGTTATCCGGTTCATAGGTTTTTCACGAGGTACACTCAATAAATTCGATTGGAACGGTCGATTTAGTTCGGAACGAGGCCTGTTGATGGCACTATAAAACACCTTCTGCTAAACACCACGATTAACTCACTACCCCTAACTTTTTATACGAATGTGAATGTGTGTTTCTGTGTTTTATATGTTACGGGTCCGGTTCGCCATATCGAATTACACTACATCGAAACTCATGAGATCGAACACGTTACATCGATAGCGTATTGCATCCATCGTTCATCACATCGAAAGTTTAGCAGACCGAAACGAGGCCAAAGCATTGGCTTTATCCTTCGCAGATGATTTGGAAGAGGAATTAATTCTTCTATCCGGCAGTCTACGCTGTCCTGGCGCGGGACAGCCTCTATGCCCTGTTGGCTGCAGCTGCAATCATCTGTTTGGTGATGCATGGAGGCATAGATCTCTCTATGTATATGATTCTCGTGTGGCAGGTTCTGTGAGATGAATTTGAGGACATTTAGTCCCGGACTCATCATCATCTCATCCTGTCTCCCCTCTTGTCATCTGCTCTAGCTCCGCCAAATCTCACGATGGCATCTTTCTACGTTGGATGTCGCCACGTTGTTTTGGCGCGACCTATTTTCGGTTTACCCTTTGGGCACCATTTGAGGGCACCACCTACTTTCGACAGGTGTTCGTCAGGTCTCCTCGTCACGTGGCCAAGCCATCGCCACTTCCACACTTGCTTTATTGTCCCGGATCATTGAATTGAATTTAAATGAATCTGTATTTACATTATTCTAATTTATTTGTTCAAGTAAATATTACGTGTAGATTTGTGTCGATGTGGCATTTGCTGTAATGGCACAAATAATTAATGTAAATAATAAATAAATAAATGAGATAGTAAGTAAGGTCGTTTTAAGTGTATAAAGTTAATCCTGTGGGTGTAGAGTAGACTTTAGACATAACTGATTCTGTGACCGCATTGCATATTCAGTTTGCATTACCATTATAGATAGATACCGAGAAACAGACATGTTTGAAGGTGACCGAGTTAATATGAGGCTGTTAGTAATGCTACATGCAAATAATTATGTACATTGCATCATCTATTAAATACAATGCCCAGTTTTAATCGAAAACAGTTGATGGGAACAATTTATTAAGTTAATCGTGTGATGCATGCTACTGTGACCAAAACAGTTTTGCGTAAGTTACGTTAACCACCTAACGTCTTTTATGGAGATAATAATAATTAATATACGCCAAGAATAACTGTCTGAGTCACGAACACTTAGATAAAGCAAACAATAAGCCCATTCTCTCTGCACAGCCCACTGCCTCAAGTAAGTTCAACATTATCCGATGGAAGCTACACTCAGTATGTTCACTGTCTACTTGTACAAATTGAATAGAAACTATTCAATGTTTTATTTCTTTACTTCATAAAAAGAGGAACTCAAGGACTCAACTTGTTATTATAATAACAGAATAATACCAGCGGCTCTGTGAGCAGCAGACCTCGCGTCGCGCCCCACGCACGAAATTAGCATTTTTTTCGACTGCATTTTTTTTCAATACCACATACAAACGTATGTATGGTTACATACATGGAGTATGAAAGTAGCCGCACCAATAACTTTGTAAACTAAATTTTACGATCTAAAATCCAACCTATTGACTTTTCACTAACATTATACAGTGTGAGTCTTTATAAAGTGCACATACATATCAAAACCAGGGAAACTACACACAATTTCATCGACGGATAAACTGTCAAAAAAAAATAAAAAAATATCTACATTTTTTTATGAATATTTGAAAATTTTAAGTTGCAGCTGCTAACCCTATTTAAATAAATTATTATAACTTTTAAACTAATTGTCCTATTAAAATGGAAGGAATTTTGAAATTATTGTTAATAATAGGCCGTTCCAAAAAATAATAATTTCAACAAAAATAAACGCCATAAAATTAGAATAAAAAGGTATTTGCTGAAAATCTAGTATTTTTTTCATCATTTTTACAGTAATTTTAAAATTTCTCGAAAAATCGTCATCTTTATCTTCCTTTTTTATTTTAAGTTATTCTACATCGTGTTAGCTTTCTAATGGTAAAAAATGCACGTTTATTACTCAGATACAACTTTTTTAATTAGCGTTTTAAAAAAGCACTTATCTCAGTTAAGAGCCGTAGCAGGTAGAGAAATAAAAAATTGAATTTTTTTATTTTATTTTTTTTGACAATTTATCCGTCGATGAAATTGTGTGCAGTTTCCCTGGTTTTGATATGTGCACTTTATAAAGACTCACACTGTATAGCCAAGGTAAATCTTACGGTCTCCACTAATCCAACTACACCTCTTTTGCTAAATGTTGTCAAACCGTTTGGGCCGTAGCGTTTTTTTTTACATTTTTAACCCATATCTTCGCCGTTTTGAAAAAGAAAAATACTGAATCGATAAAAAAATACATTTTAATTATCGAAACATGCTCACAAAATGTCACGAGAATCGGTTCAGAAATGCGACCTCTAGAGGAACAGCCGAACAGAAATCAGCAAATTCAGACATACAAAAGCCCAACCTGAAACAGAGACACTTCGTCGCTCGGACAATTAGAGCGTGATTGGCATGCATTGCAGTTCAAAATAACGCAGTGGATGATAAACTGGAAGGCGAAGATAGAGTAGACCTCGGACCATTAGGGTTATTTATAAGCTATCATAGACAATTTAAATAATTACGTGATTTACATGACGTTGTTGCTCAAGGAATACTTCTAGGACCCACATGCATCTAGTTTTATACGCAGTATGTATATCATTTAGAATAAGTGGCGGTGAATATGAGTAATTGATTAAGCCAAAAGAGGAATAGGACAAAAAACTCGACAATGCTCTGCATAATAAGTTCGTGAGGCGTTTAGAAGTACCTACCTAAGTCGTAAGCTTCTAATGCCTTCTACATTGACATCCTTCATGTGGATAATGTTTCGCTAAGTAAGGTTAAGCGAATGTTCCCTGCGCAGATTTTAATTCAGATTATGCGAAACATTCACTGACTAGCACGACTTCATGTCATGTAACATTTTGTTAACAGACAGTTTATCTAGAAATGTGAAAATATATTACTAATTACTTATATTGTTGAGCACATGGTCTATCTTCCCCTGCTCAGCCATCCACTTTTCTCATCCTAATTTGGTTTGTTGGAAGAAATCTCTTCGAGATAGGCTCGCCTTTATACAATATTGTTATGAAAGTCTTGCTGTCTGTAAATTATTTGTGTGCAATAAAGACATTATGTTTTATGAAATTCATGTTTGTAGGCTTCAACGGGTGAATGAAACTAAGTATTGAATTACCTTTAACAAACCTGCCTACGGAGTATGGCTCAGGGTGAAGGCCCTTGTCCCTCGGTGGGCACATTAATGGCCGACTTTTTTCCTATATTATATTATAAATCTAATTGATCCTATCAGAACTAACGGCACTGACCGACGTGGTTCAGCACTGACCCAGCAGTATTATGATATCTGTGACACAAGCAAACCTTTGCTAATCTGACTTCAATAGCAGATCATTAGACAAGTTGTGGTCTGCTGAGATTTGATTTGTTTAATTAAGGCAATCAACGAGAGCCGGGTAAACATTTTCTTCAGCTTCAGCGCAATTTCACGCTTGGAAAATCAAAACTTTGATTTTGGGTTCTGAAAACGGTCAAAGGACTGGCCTCTCTCTGTTGACTTTGGTGGTTTATAGGTATGTTAGAAATATTCCTGGGGTATTATGAGGTATTTGGAAAAGGGAAATATTAAACTGCGCATCAATAATACTGATTTGCACAGCAAATATACTGATTTTTACAGCAAATATCAGGGCAAAATACAGCGGTAGCTTAGAAGGGTAAAGGGGGTGAGTGAAACGAAGCCCCCTTTATCCTTCGTATTAGGTGGAACATGTAAGAGTAACAAAAATAATTAAAAAGAAAAATTGTGTTTGCTGATCCTTATTTGCTGTGCGATTAAATACTAGCCTTTGGAAAATATGTCATTCAGCCTGGGGGCTGGGGGACAGTGATACAATAGTCATTCAGCCTGGGGGCTGGGGGACAGTGATACAATAGTCATTCAGCCTGGGGGCTGGGGGACAGTGATACAATAGTCATTCAGCCTGGGGGCTGGGGGACAGTGATACAATAGTCATTCAGCCTGGGGGCTGGGGGACAGTGATACAATAGTCATTCAGCCTGGGGGCTGGGGGACAGTGATACAATAGTCATTCGTCTATTTACCTTGGTCGCATCACACTTATGTACTCGCAGATTGGGAAAACCAAGTAATCCTATTTCAACGTAAGGTTACTTTGTCAGGAAATACAAAAATGGCTAATTTGATGAAAGTTTCATTTGAGCATAATCGAAACGAAGCTTTTGAGAAAGATGTGGGCTTTCTATTAGTCTATAGGCACAATTACAGGCGCAGAAGATTCAAGAAAGGACTTTTCATGATAATGATGGGTAGAACCGCGAAATGTTGTACATTTTGAATTATTTTGCTGTCCCCATTTTCTATTCTTTATAGCATGAATGTTATTTTGTTAAATTTGATTAAATGGTACATGATTGTGTTATGTAGGTAATTAAACAATTCTCTTGAATTTATATTTATTGACTACCATACAAAATTAAATTGTCCGTCTACCGCTTTTGAGTAAAAAACTGCTAAGACCTACGTAATCGGATGTCTACCCCGTATTTTTAATTAAGATGATGTTCTATGATACTTGCGCTACGTGTCCCTGTTTGCGCTCATTAATAACCTGGATATCGTTTCAATATATTTGTACACTTTTTTAATGTGTGTGTTACGTCATGAGTATAATGTGTAATGATTTTTTTCACGCCACTGCTCGGAAATATGGCCAAAGATGGATTGAAATGAGAGTAGAAAGTAGTTCTAAGTAGTACAATTCAAAAACAGTCAAACAATGTAGATTTGCAAAGTAAAATGTAGTGTTTAGCGGCCTTTTTTACTTTCTACTCTGCTATTGGTCGATTATTTTCGGTCGGCATCACACTCCATACCGGCCGAAATGACACAAAATACTAATATAAATGCTCCGGGGAAAAACATTTCCTTGTCATTCCACAATTGACCTAATGCGAATATCAATATTACTTTTAATTAAACTGTGTATTATACTGTGTACTCAACCTGTTTTATTTCCTTACATTAGGCGTGAAAAGCACATAGTAAATGGCTCGGTAGAAAGTGCAATAGATGGACTCGCATCTTCGCGAGCCTCACCTGCGGCTCGGCCCGCGATCTAACTCGTCCATCTATTGCTTACTTTCTATACCTGGCCAACAATGTACTATTCTTCCACTCAGAGGAATAATCCGTACTATAGAGGAATAACATTACTTTTTTGAGTGGCGACGCTATTGATCACGACATGGCAACATTAAAAACCGGTCAAGTGCGAGTCTTACTCGAGCACGAAGGGTTCCGTACCACCGTACAATGGCAGGGATGGTGTGGAGTGAATAGTTTGGATTTTACACAGCAAAATGTTGTTTACAAAGTTATTGGTGCGACTACTTTCACACTCCATGTACGTAGCCAGGTGCGTTTAAGTTATAAGTTTGTATGGGGTATTGAAAGAATTGTTGTTCGGGCCCCCTTTAATATCTATTTTATTCTGTTTTTTAGTATTTGCTGTTATAGCGGCAACAGAAATACATCATCTGTGAAAATTTCATCTGTCTAACTATCACGGTTCATGAGATACAGCCTGTTGTCGGACGGACGGACGGACGGACAGAAGAGGCTTAGTAATAAGGTCCCGTTCGGCACCCTTCGGGTACTAAACCCTGAAAAAACATAAACAGTAATTTTTTCTCGAAGAAAAAGGTAAAACATGTGGACGAGTGATTTGGCGCCAAAAATTGTGGATTTTTACAGCTTGATTCGAAGGTGAGTATGCGTATGTATGCATATTCTGTTTCACTGTTATACGTCATTCATTAAGCAGGTTTATTGTCACACAATTGAATAAAGCTATTAGTGCGAGACTGTCCGCACTCGCACTAAAGAGATAACTTTTATTTTATGTTAGGTGCCACGCATTTTTTTTTAATGAATGTTACGATGTGTTACGAAATGCGTTACGTTACAATCATGACCAATTCTTAAGTCTAGGCTACACTGTGCACTAACGGCAAATTCAAGGTCAACATTGAACACAGATTACTTATATCTACTTACAGAGAAGATATATAAAGTTTTCTTTTTCGGCGTGAAATAAAATCTAAATAATTGCTATTTTGGAACCAGGGGAAGAAAACTTACAAAAAGGTGGGCTCGTCAAAGAAAAACCTACGAAGAAGCAATAAAAAATGGCACTGATAATAAAAACATGGAAAAAGACATTTAGGCGGTACATACAGAAGAATAAAAATACTACGAATAGCTTAGAACTGTTTTTAGTATTTTTAGCCTCAGAGTATTTTAGTTGTTCTGTTTGTTAAATATTTGATATTTTTGGATTAAAGAAATCTCAACGTTTGTGATGTTGCATAACAAACTAAAGGCTCGCTCTGAGAGCTGGTTATTTTTGGCACTCACTAGATTTACTCATATCTGACCGGAATCATTACTACATTTTGATTAATTGTCGTTCAGTTGGGTATTACATCCGTGTAATATAGTGTTTTAATCATGTGTAATATTCGTAAAAAAATCCAATATAACAGGCAGTTGGTCAATTGGCTGAAATTGTTACTTTTTTATTAAACTTTGTGTATAATAATATTTGTTTTATTTCTGAGCTGTCGTTATGAACTAATCTTTATAATATTCATGTCTGTAACATCCAGTCATGAACGTCACGGTGTGTTAAGGTGACATGAACGTTATGGTACAACTTGTCGCGGTTCGAGCCTGATAGAAACGACTGTAGAAAGTCAATCAAAGTGCTACTGGGATGACGTCGGTGGTTTCGGCGGGTACCTTAAGCGTCAACGGGATATCCCGATATCGGGATATCCGGTCGCGTTCCGGATTACGACGTGTCTGCATTCCGCCATTAGGGCTACTTGGGCGGGAGCGTGAGTGCTCCCTCCAAGTATCCGTGAGCGTAATAATTCTGCTCAAGCTTTACAAATTGATAACAAACCGTGACTCGCAAATCGCCGGACAGTTTGTCATGCTTGCGACCTGTAGTTGAGTAATTTAAAAGAGATGAGCATTCAAAAGTCGCTGTACCTGAGATAAAAAAATGCCTTCGCAAAATTGACGATTTTTTGCCTCCAATGCCGATTGTGGAAAAACAAGGACGCTGTGACAAAAGCCGGCTAACCGTTAGTTTGTTTGAAAGCCCTCGGATACAATGGGAGAGCGCTTATGTTTGCGAATTTCAAAACTGTCTTCACGATTTAGTGCGCGGTTATTTACATATCGAGCATCGAGTGCGGCCGCGCCCGCTAGAAAATGTCATTCCCTTTTGTTTCAAGGCGGAATTTGGTTTTTTCGTATCGCCCTGCGCAGGCAGGTAACCAACGGGAGGATGATTTATTACCCGGCTTGCTTGTTCCGAATAATCGATCCCCTCGACAGCTCCTCCCGACCGAAACTCGCTCCTAACTCGGCGTGAAGTCGAGCGAGTTTCGATCGAGCGCTCTTCCGAACGCATCTTGAATTTAATGGATTTTACGAAAATAGCGCACATGCACTGTTTTCGGAGGGAATATTTGGACAATATGGAGGAGCTTGCTAAATTTAATATCCATGCGAATTTATTACGGCACTAAATTGAGGAGTCTTCGGGGGCGTTGGCGGACGGCCTCAACGCTACAACAATTTGTAATAAAACTAACCAGCGTTTTATATTATACGACGTGTAAACATAATTTCCCGTTGTAAAAAAATTGAATTATTAATAAAGCGCGGGTGGCGCGCTCATAAATAGATGCTTTCTTTATCCACACATTATACAGGTTTATTCAGCTATTGCTATTGAAATATTAAATGTATTTTGTAAACATACACGGTGTGTGATTTGTGAGGTATAGGAGGGTTTGCTTTGAAATATTAAAAAAAAAACGAAAAAATACTATATTACATATCTTTTTCATAAGTAAGTGCATGGACATTTTATATTAGGCTATGAGAAAGAAAAGAACAGCATGTTGCATAAAATTATTATGCATAAAAAAAATATAAGTAAAAAAAAACTAACCCGACTTCGTGAGGTTTAAAAAGTGCGAAACAAGGAAATAATTCAGAAAGAAGTCAAGAAATGCGAAGGTACAAAAATGGTCGAGGTAGAGCCGTGGTCGCACTTACTGTATTCTCATTCTCCACGAGACCACGGCTCTACCTCGACCATTTTTGTGCCTTCGCATTTCTTGACTTCTTTCTGAATTATTTCCTTGTTTCGCACTTTTTAAACCTCTTAACTCACGTAGTCGGGTTATAGTTTTTTTTTACTTATATTTTTTTTTATTTATTGTTTTTAGTATATGTTGTTATAGCGGCAACAGAAACACATCATCCTTGAAAATTTCAACTCTCTAGCTATCATAGTTCATGAGTACCAAACATTTACCTAACTAAACAGAGTTTTTCATGGCCGCTAGAGGGCGCCACATCAGATCTATATAGCCTATGTCACCCGCAGAATTATTACAAATCTATTGACACCTCATTTACTAAAATCGGTTCAGTAGTTTAGGCGCTACGAGTGGACATACATACATACCCACCCACATACATACATAGACTGCCAAAATCATTACCCTTCCTTTTGGCGGTCGCCGTAGTCGGGTAAAAACGGTGTTATTTGTACTGTGGACTGGCCATTTCATTATCTAGTTTCCTACTATCATCAGATCCGGAATAACAGAAAACTAAAATGGAAAATGAATATATATTAACACATAATAATCGAACAATCTCTAGGTATGTGTCGCAAGAAGGCCAATAGATTTCACATGAGACAGGTAGACAACAAACAGGTTGACGCTATTTTTAGGCAGTTTATCAAAAACATATGTAAGTAACAACAATATAGTAGTCCATACCGCATATCGATCCTGCAATATTCGCAATTAATCAGTTTATCGAACCGTCCGATGATTTATTGATATTGGGCGAGATAGTGACGACGCGATAACTATGAACAGAATTCCTGTAGAAATGTGATTATGAAATAATGAGAGAACTTAAACACCAAATACACTTTTTTCGAGCATTTGCCGAGCTGTTCCTTGCGATAATGCGATGATTGATGTTGTAAGCAGACGAGATAGGCCATATTAAAAAAATATGTTTTTCGACACCGTATTTGTGTAGCGTTTTTGAGTGATATTATTAGACCGGTTCGGAGGCCCATCTAACGTACATTGGTTGGGGACATTTAAAATTCTTTCTGCGAAGAACATCAATGTTAAATCAATTTTAAATAGATCATTTTGGTGCCTATTTCAGACGAGATACTTGTTTAACAGTGTTTCCAACTAAAACAAGCCAGCCACATCAAGTGCCGTCTCCAGCAAGTTATGATCAGTTATATTATTACGGATATATTTTGTAAACAGACCGCTGGGCTCTCGTTTGAAGCAGCAACAGAGTTATTGTAATGTTCTACTGAACACGTGTTATGTGATGATTAAAATAAGCACTTGACTCAATAACAAGCATGTTTTATAGTTCATTTGAAGCTGTTTTAGTAGGTCAATTGGATTATTTTAACAATTCAAACGGCTTCAACTTCTGGCTTCAAATTCCTTCCTAGAGTTAAAATCTTTTCAAATGGGTATATGTAATCCGTGTGGCTACACGTTTAAATTAATGAGGTAGGAAGGAAGACATCTAAATTCTAATTCTGTATTAAACAGTTATATTATAACAGTAAGTTAAAAGGGCCTGGTCCGGTGTTTCCAACATTCGTCCGGTTTGGTGCCTGCAGCGGGGCTGGGCAGACAATAATGTTGGAGCATGCGTGGTCTGGCCGCCTGCTGGGACCATGCAGCACTAAGCATTTATCAAATTAAACATTGTAGGCATCTCCACCTCCAGCCGGCATCGGTCGAAATGCCTGTCTAAAATAAATTCTACTTTTTTGTCACTCAGGAATTTAGTTAGTAGTTTGTTCGTTGAGTTTATTTTATGGTTGGTGAAGGTGGATTGTCTTTAAAGGTAGCGACTTACAAAATAGGTTAAATTTACTATTCGATTGCTTAAAATTGTGGCCTTTAATTTAATTATCTAAATTGCAGCAGGTACCTCTTCAAAATGTATGTTGCTGCAGGAAACAAAAGAAGGTAAACGGTCTCAAGCGACACACCTAATAATATATGGTAGATTTCAATTCAACATAACAATATATATGTCACCCGAAGATAGTCAAAACCGTCAGTTGATCAACTAACGCGGTAGTTGATCAACTATCCACAGATAGTAAACCAGACCGACAGGGTTTGGAATTTACGTTTATTTTGCTCTTACAGGTAAACCTAACACGAAGACTATTCGGGGGCGAGCGCAGACTAGAGCAGAGCGCTCTAGTCTTCACCTAAGCTAGCGCAGTGTTTGCCCTGGTATTTCGTTTGCAATTCAAGATTAAACCAGTTTACTATTTTACGGTTTTAAGCGTTAGTTGACCAACTACCGCGTCATATAGTACGCAGTACGCTACAGTTTACTATCTGTCGATAGTTGACCAACTAACGACACCAAAACAGTTAGTTGATCTACTGACGGTTTTGACTATCTTACGGTGACATATATACATAATACTGAAAATAATTTAGAAATATGTAACATAAATAGATAGATAGAAAGATGGTGTTCTTAAGTTAAGGCGCGAAACAAACAATTATATTTGTGTAAAACGCGTGAATCCTAAACACTGCGTCTCCCCAGGGCATTGAACCATCTTTATACGCACTCAAATAAGTACTAATTATATTTAAATTGGTTTCACCTGTAATTAGCAGGTGCTAGAGACGTAAAACAGCGTATAACGGCCATGTTCGGTTTATTTACAGACCGTTGCGCATACGATTAGAGATTGCGTGTATTGAATGTTTTTACGGGTAGGTAGGTACGCCTACACCGTATTTAGTATTTACCTACCTTACCTGCGTTTGGTAATACAAACAGATGGACCAGTGTGATTTCATGGGTGACTACACGTGTGCATTGTCGACTGATGTGATGAGAGATTTGTTATCGTGCTGGACTAACAAGGCGGAGAGTTACGATTTATGTAATTTCGTTTGTTTGACAGTTAACTTGTTGGAGATTGCATTTCTGAGCTTTACTCATAGTTTATATATAATTCTTCAATAAGCTGGTAGGTGTATCAAGCTATGCTAGACCAGTTGAGAGATGGGCGGGCTAAGTGCCGTTCCCTGGAGAACGCCAAAACATTTAAAGAGATGGCGTTCCCCAGGGTTTGATACTAGGTACTACTACAATAACCTATTGGCAGTTATTAATTGACGACCCGAATGGTCGACCCTGCCTACGAAGCCAAGGGTCCCGGGTTCGCGTCCCGGTGGGGGAAAATATTTGTTTGATGAGAACGGATATTTGTACCCTAGTCATGGTTGTATATCTATCTAAGTATAACATTTATCTATATAAGTATTAGTATCGTTGTCTAGCACCCAATATACAGGGAATCCTAGTCTAGGGCTAGGTCAATGTGTGTAAATAGTGTCCAAGGTATTATTATTATTAATTAGAATAGCGCTATACCTGAATGAAAATATGCGCGGATTTACATATGCAGGGAAATATGCAGATTGATAGGTAGGAAGGTACTGTCCTGGTAGGCTTGGATAGGTATTCGAAAGAGTCTTTGGGTCCTAATAAAGGTGATTTTGTAATTCGAGCATTGCCTCGGAAATATGTTTCATTCATGATTGAGGCTTCATAACATAATATAAATTCTCCAAAATATCCCTCAACTAGGTACGTACCTAATCTAATATACAAATTCACACGGCAATAACTGTATGCAAGGATTTATCGTCTGTGACTACAAATTGCACAGGAAGATGTTCATGTTGCATCGTAAATCGTAAACAGAGACGTGATTCAGCCCAGTCCTGTAACGCACAGGGCTATTTCGGACCGCGCTGGGAATAACCTATAGGTTTTGCTTGTTTCGAAGTCTTGACGGTGCTCAGGTGCAGAGTTCATTGCACTTGGGTGACAGACTGGTTGCTTCGGTCCTGGCTTGGAGCCGCACGAAATCTACCGACCGATTTTTAGGCGAAAAAAGGGAGAAAGCGACATCAATCTTTGTGATGACGATCGTAAGTAGTTAGGTAGATAGGTATTAAGTGGTTGTTACTTGGGAATACCATCCCGTATCAAAATCGCGATCCCGCAAGCCTGCGGAGGGATTTGCGGGATTGTCATTTTTTATATTTTTTGTTTTTTATTTTATATTTTACTCAATATTTAAAGTACGTAATTATTTTAGTTCCGGAAATCTCAAAATAAAGAGGAGAACTTGTCAATACAAGAGATTATATTTTATTATGATAAATTGGAAAATAATGTTTTTGTAATGTATGGAATTAAAATGTAGCACTTAAGTTTTTGCCAATAACAGTAATGTAAAAGAAAAACACATTTTTATAAACTCACGTCTTCAAATATTTTCCAAATCAATTATACATCTAGAAAAAATACGATTTTCATGGTAAAGTTGTTAAATTACTTCATTAATAAGGCCGTGCTGGATCCAATAAAAAATCAGAATGTCGTCTGAGCCCATTTTTCTCACAAAAATAAATAAAAAACCAGTCCCGCAAGCGTGCGGAATCTCGTGCGGGATTCCGCACGCTTGCGGGACTGTTGAGAAAAATGGGCTCAGACGACATTCTGATTTTTTATTGGATCCAGCACGGCCTTACTAATCCCTCATTTCTGATCCCGCAAAAAAGGTGCGGGATCCCACACTTGCGGGATTGGATTCCCTAGTTGTTACACTACGCTGAATCAAGGCCCTGAATGAATGGTGGCTTTGGCCCCCTATATATGATCCATACTGCCTTACACCTATGTTATTAACAGTTCAGAGACTCTGATTCAGTCTAGCTAGTGCAATAAGCCTTTTAGAACTTAGGTACAAGGATATTTCGAGGTTGCAATATTTACTTCAAATTGGTTTTCGTGTGGGTAGTTACATTGCTATCTACATAGATACTTACCTACTTAGGTATTTACATAACCTAGCACGCGTTATAGACCGCGCCATAAATCTTGTCTCTAAACAGAACGAATGCCAATGATATGTCGAAAACACTCAAAATAGGGTAAGGTGGGGTGAGAGTCGGTGAGAGACAGCGAGGTCACATTTCATTCAAAGCCAAATATTATAGTTATCTGGCACGACCTCACGGTTCTTGCGGAGGTAGGTATTTTGTCCGGGTGGCGGGTGGAATGGAAGCACTACCACGGTGTAACTTGATTTTAACGCCAAGTAAAGTTTGACTTTTAAGTTATCCGGATATTGTTTGTTGTCATTAGGTAAAGTTCCTAGTTAGTAATAATGGCACGAATTTGATAATAAGATATACCTATACTGTTAGATTAAGAAAATTATCAGCACTCCAATGATGTTATTATTTGTCCGAGCAAACGAACGTTTACTTTGCGAGATTTTAGCTTTCAGTTTTATAAATTTTAACAATATACTGCGGCACCTATGTCCCCTTGCTTTCGGGATAAACTAGGTTAACTAGGTACATATCTCCTTATCCTTAAAACATTGGCTGTGTAGGTATAACCTCATTTGTAATGGTTGGTAGGTACCGAATTCTTAACTAGATATTGATATCTCAACCGGCTACCTATTTATCATTACAAAACAAATCCAACCGCGATTTTATCTATCCGCGTATATTGTAAATATGAGACGGCTTTGAATCAATAGGTTCGGAACTCACCGCTGCCGCTGGTGTCTGGAAGCCGGAACGGAACGAGGGGAGGGTTTCTCGGTCCACAAGATCACATCCACTTCTCTCACCGACTTATGTGAGACAACACCTAATTGAATCCATGTTATCATTTAAAGTATCGATCAGTCACACGCGGCGAAACGGGTCCGACGAAGAAACCCACCGTATATTTTTACATTCGATCACGGTATTTTCGTTCCACTAAATGCCGGTGTACAGTCCAGACCACACGGTTGTTGTATCCTCCTATGGTCACGGCTGTATTGGCACAAACGAAGCACTACATGATCAGCTGGGTTGTATTACTGGTCAATGATTCGCGTAAATAACTGAAGCGGCGAAACACAACATCACCTTACGACGCGCTGAGCGAAACTGAGGGAGGAGAACGAACGAGCGGGCGGCGTTTGGCTGAACGAGTGAATGGAACGAACGACCCAAAAGATGTCGTCGGGGGTGTGCGGGGAAAGAAGACAGTTTCGCGGTGAATTTAGATAGATGGCGCTACTTGTACTGTTTGGGTACCTACCGGATTTACCTTCCTACATTTGAAAACTCAGTCAGTATTTCCTTCGGCTTTTATTTTTGATAGCGCTAATGCATAGAAATAATATTCCTCAAACACCGCTGATTTAAGTAGGCATATAGATATAATGGTTTTGAAGCAGCTTATTTGTTATCAGTACGGTAATGTGTTGCAGTAGGTATCTACCTACCTGCGGAATCTCTCCATCTTATTACTTTTCTAAGCAAATAAATTAGGAAATAGGAAAACGTTCGCGAGTTATTCCTGTCAAACGTTTATTCAACAATTTATCGAATTCTCTGCAAATTCGTAACATTTTCCAGTTTCCTTCGACGTTCGGATTAATTTCGACGAATCTCCCTTCGATTTCGTTTGAATTACCGTCTATTTTCTCCGCTTGACGGAAATTAAGTGTGTACATTTCATTTTCTGACACTTGACAAAATCTCGGGGGAAAAATTGCGAAATTGAATTCGGCGAAGAAAATAAAATCGAATCGAAATCGGAGAGAAGCTGAGTAAATGTAGAAATTCCATTAAATCTCGGACCTAACTTTGTATAATCGCGGATGGAAATCGATTAAAGTTTGTAGAGGCCTCATCAGGCTTTACTTTATCATGGGAACCGATCAGCTGATGAAACATTTTGGGAACATTCCGTCTTTTACTAAACAAAATAAAGGAAAGCTGTCTGGAACGACGACTTAGTTAGGGAGGTAATAATAAATGCATGTCCCTACCGATGGCACGGGCCTTTACCCGGATACGAGAAAGACTGAGCCAAACTCCACCACGCTGGCTCAGTGGGTTGATGAAGGGGGGTGTCGGGCTATTGGCCAAACCGACTTTCATGTCAGAAGTCATCAAGCTGCCCTATCAGGGCCTCTGACACAGCTTTACGACTACTAGGTACCACCGAGTAGCGATAGTAGCCGGGACCAACAGCTGAAGGTGATACGAAAAAAAATGGTGGTTTTTCAAATCAATTTAGTCCACCATGAAGTCATCTAAAGATTTTATTTTTGGTTTAACGTTTATTGAGTACTTGATGAAAGGAAAACGCGATTGGATGAAATTTTCTCGATAGAATTTAATTACGAAAACACCTCAATTTTTTTTCCTGTAATTCTGAAATCCTTTCTAATTTTATTGTGGAACTGCGTTCAAAATGTAGATATTATGAATTCGCAAAATCTCCTGAAAAAACTTTTTAACAAAATAGCGTAGTTTATTTTTAAACAATTTTTCTGTGCGCTATGTTATGAAATTTTTGCCCGATTCCGTCCCTCTCACACTGCGGGTCTTTCCGCATGGAGTAACGGGGACCTTTGCACGGTCGAGGTAGCGCCTCCTAAATACGTAAGCGCTCGACACAAATGCCACATAAAAACGGACACCCATCCAGTACCCGCTCGGCCAGATGTTGCAACCCGCACGATTGTTTCCGATGTGCGAATACCGCTGGGCCCGTGGGCTAGCTCCTAATATTCGGGAGGTAATCGAAAAAAAAACGAGACATGTTTTACACACCTGTATCTAGCTAGCAGTACGGCTTGTTAGCTCCAAAATATGTTTATATCCCATCCGAAAGAAAGCACGAAACTCGGCTTACATTAAGCTTTTAAATTATGTGCTTCAATATTGAATGAGGAAATGCGTCGAAAAACTTTTGTTCCCTCCCCCCTCTTTGGTGTCCAACAACAACAACAACAAGTATTGTTATCATTTTCCAATATAAGATGATAGGACCTATAGTTTTAAAAATATGCTTACCTACAAGGTTAATGGAACATTAATTCAATGATATTCAAAGCCCTGTAAGGCCCGAAAAACTTTTAGACCTGGATGCTGTTCTGGAACATCCAGCAGGGACTACTCTACCAGATTTGACGACCTCTGTGGCGCTGCGGTTGTGGCTCTGCCTACCATGCGAGAGGTCCCGGGTTCGATCCCCAGCTGTGGATAAAGAAAAAAAGCCCAGGATCTTGGATGATTATATGTTTATGATGTTGCTGTTTCTGGTTCCACCACATAGGGTATCCTAGTGTGGGGCCAGAAGCAATGTATCTGCCTGTATATAAATGTTTGTTTCGATGAATACCAGAATTGGCCTCGCCGGACTTGGATATAGGTAGCAGCAAATGATAAGCCAAAGTAATTTTCCACTTAGGCATGTAAATCATCTTCTGTTAGCTACATCCAGGTACGGCAAGGCCATTTACGGTGTCTCATTTAGTAGAGTAGTCCCTAATGCATGTTCCAGAACAACGTTCAGGTCCAAAAGTTCATCGGGCCATTACCTACAGGGCTTTGAATATCAACTTAGTTGAGTTGATTTTCCATGCAGGCGTAAAAATCATCTACTGACAGCTATATCCAGGTCCGGCAAGGCCATTTCTGTTGTTACATCTGGCAGAGAAGTCCCTACTGAATTTTTCAGAATAACGTCCAGGGTCAAAAGTTTTTCAAACCCTACCCTACTTAACCCTACAGGGCTTTGAATATCAACTTAGTTGAGTTGATTTTCCACTCAGGCTTATAAATCATCTACGGATATAATGTCCGAGATAGTCCAGGAACAGCACCTGTTCGAATAGCACCTACACGAATAGCAGCTAACCTAATCCACGAATAGCACCGACTAAAACTTATTTTACATTTTTGTCTACGACTTAGCAACCTACTGGGATGCTGGGATGTATACAGGACGTTATTAAATGAAAGATTTCGGTAAAAATCACTAGAATGTATATTAATATGAGGCTATGTACGTAAGTATGTGTTATACTTACGTAAATAGCCTCTAATAACTTACTTACCTACTTAATCAATGTACTATTTAATATGTTTTAATATTAATTTAACAATTTAATTCATTTTATTATACATAGTCAGGTCATAAGTTCTGTCACAGGTGCAATTTGAAATAATTTAGACATGTTTTTTATTTATGTAAACATTTATATAGCAAAATGAACTTAATAAAACATAGATTCTTATGGTGATTAAGTTTATTCAAAATGACCCCCGCGATTTTGAATACAGGCCTTTATTCTGCGCGGCCAGTCGTCTATCGCAGCACGAACGAAGTCCATGTCAATATCGGCGGCTGCCTTAATCAAGGATGCCTTGAGTGACTCCAAATCAGGATGAGGCTTTGAGCAGGCCTTTTCCTCCAAGTGTTGCCATATCTTGTAATCTAACGGACTCAAATCTGGACTGGAGGAGGGCCAGTCTTCGTGCCGGATGAAGTCGATTTCACGCGCCGCCAGCTAGTCTTGTGTGCTTTTCGCTCTATGAGCTGGCGTAGAATCTTGTTGGAATACCCAGTGCCTGTTATTAAACATGGTATGAGAAACAGGTTCCACAAGGTTCTTGAGAACTGTATTTTGATACACAACTGCATTCGTTTTTACGCCTTTCTCACAAAAATGTACCTCAGTTAAGCCCCAATAAGAGACTCCCAACCAAACCATGAGCGAGGATGGAAAATGACCTCGTTGGACACGCGGAATACGATTTCTCGCTTCTTCACACAGCAGTGAAGAAGCACCTTATCATTTTGTTTGTTGTAGCTCTCTTCCACGGTGAACATTTTTTCATCCGAAAATAGAATTTGCCGATGCTTTTTTCCCGCGTACCGCTTCAACAAAGCGCGGCATCTCTTCAGTCTCAGGTCCATTAACGAGCGTCCAAACGATGTCCTGTTTTTCTTCGATATGCCCTAAGCCCTAAGTCTTCATTTAACACCCTTTTCACCGTGGTCCTGCTTAACCCCATTTGAAGGGCCAACAGTTTCTGCTTACGTATGGGTTTTCTTTGAATTCGCGCCTTCACAGCTTTTATCACTGCTGGAGTCCTAACAGAGCGAGGGCGACCACTTCTTGACCTGTCATCTACACTAGAGGCTTCATTGTATCGTTTTATGGTACGGTAAACGAATTTTTTGGTTATATTAAAATTTTTCAGTAAGTCGAAAATCTGAATTGGCGCGTAACCGCAACGATGCAACGCAATAACTGCGACACGGTCTTCTTTAAGTGTCCACTCCATATTTAAAAATGAGGAAAATTCTAAAAAGTACACATTTTTATTTTCATGAAAAATTCGAAATTCGAATTCAATAAACTTTTTTGTGGCCAGCGTTCTAAATTCAAAAGTTTTTATTGTTTGACAGAACTTATGATCTGACTGTGTACTTAGTTGACGAGTAATTCACAATTATGAATAAATCAACTATTGAACATAAGAAATATGTCTAGGCGACATTGAAAAATGAAAAATAATAAAAATCACTGACTTTAATTATTAATCATACCAAATAATATTCTGATTTTCAATGATCAGTCTCCACATATCACTGTTATCGCAAAATCTGCTTGATTAAATCTTTCCTAATAACATACTACACAACACATACTAACATAATACATCACTTACTAATAATAAAACGGTACAAGATATCCAAAAAAATAACGTCAGTAGGCTGCTAAGTCGTAGGTGCTCTTCGTGGACAAAAATATAAAAATTAATTTTAGTGCTGGGTGCTATTCGTGGACTAGGCTAGGTGCTATTCGCGTAGGTGCTATTCAGACAGGTGCTGTTCGTGGACTACCTCTTAATAGCCGGTCGGGAAAGGCCATTAACGGTATCTCATTTCGTACAGTAGTTTCTGCTGCATGTTCCAGATCACCATTCAGGTCCAAAAGTTTTCCGGACTGAACCCTACCAGGGCTTTGAACATCAACTTGAATAGAATGATTTTTTACTTGTGTTTATACAATACATGATCTACTGATACTATATCCAAGTTCGGCAGAGCCACTTCAGGTGTGTCATCTGGTAATGTAGTTCTTACTGGAATTTTTAGATCAACGTCCAGGTCCGAATTTTTTTGAGCCATACCCTCACAGGGCGTTGAATATCATTGAGTTAATGTTCCATTATCGTTGCACCAATAAATGTTAGCATATTTTTAAAACTTAGGTCCTATCAGCATACATCCAAATATTGATTTGTAGATAATTTTATAAAGAACGGTTTTCGCCTTGCTTTAGCCGTTTTCAATATAAAAAAACTGTGTTTGGGATGCAAAATGGAGGAGGAGGGAGGGAAAATAAAGTTGTTCAAGGTGTTCCTCTTTCAATATTGAAGCAAATATGTAGTATATAAAAGTTAGATGTATGCCAAGTTTCATGCTTTCTTCCGTATGGTCCCAGGTTAACAAAGCCGCACAACCTACAGTCCCTAATTCCCAAGTCTCTGCCTACCCTACTCTTGTTTTGAGATAGGCTGAAGTTTATTTTGTCTACTAGAACTTTTTATTTTTACAAGGAAGACGGAATCTGGCTATAAACAAGGACGGTCCATGACAGATGATACGCACGACCGTAAACAAAAGAGGTCGCGATACGCAGCCCTGATAGCAGCTGATTTATTGTACAGCCGAGTTCGGGCTAAGGTAAACCATTCGTCCTTATGACTAGCTAGACCGATCTTGTTCAATCCGTCTTGGAGGCTAAAATCTTATTCCAGAGACGTAGCTTACCTTGATTGCGACTGTCCAGCGTTGTATCAAATCAATTAATATTATGAATGACGGTCAAAGACGGTATTATGTTCCCTGATATGGCAGTTGAGTTTGGTTGGCGACGTTCTTTTCTAGATTTTTTAGGTGTTGAAGATTAGCAACTAATCTTTTGGCTGTTGGTATCACACCCACAATACATCAACATCAACTGGTCTTAAGCTACCAGTTGTCAAAAGTTCAGTTTATTCTTTTGTTAATTAAAATGCGTCTCAAATCAAAGAAGGTGATAAATAGGATCTTCATTGCTGTCACAGGATGGCCCTAAGTTTCAGCAATAATTTCCTACCATAGCGTAGCAACGCAGCGATAGGTATTTATAACAACAAAGTAGATAGGTATCGACACAAAGTAGATAGGTATTTATGTTAATAGTTTTTTAACCGCTTTTCTAATGTCTTTTAAGTGTCAATTGCAATGTATAACGTCATTAAATTATGATAGCACGGAGATTTAATTATGGACGCTGTGAAGGAGGGTCATTGCCAGAGGTCACTGAATAATATTATTTTACTATTCTATGAATTAATTCGTTATCGTATTCATTGTTAACGATATCGACTTTCTTCTCGGCATCAATCCTAGATGGGGTAGAATAGCACACTATAGTACTTTACAGAGTCGTCTCGAGCATTGGTATATACATGATCTACAATGTTTAGGTATGTATATGTTTTTAGGGTTCCATATTTAATTTGCTTGGACGAAGCTTTGTGCCGATTTTTCAAAAAGATTTTATTAATATTTAAATAATAATAATATTGCGTGATGTTTAGATAGGTACCTACAGTAAAGAAAATAGTATTTAAAATAATTTAAACAAGGTGACTGGTCGCCGATTCCGCAGGCAACTACTCCATGAAAAAGGAATCTATGGTTAGTTTAGACACGTGAGGAATTTTGAGAATTGTCACTTCATTAGTACTTTAGCTTGTTTACATAATTTTAAACACCTACTTGTCCCTACTATAGGTAAATACTGCTTTGGTAATTTCACTACCATTAATCATCATCTCCGAATTTAACTGATTGACGAGTCTTCTTCCATTACGTTATACAATTCAATACTGGAACGTTCAACAATTCAATACGGTAACAGTGTTACTATATTGTGTGTGAGTTCGTAACGTTAGGTTTATTTGCCAACGTCTCAAACTCTACGTATACCTACTTACTACCTACAAGTCCACGTGCCTGTTTGCTCGGTCGCCGTCCTGTACCGGGTAACTGTAAGGTACCGGGGGGTGTAACTTAGTTACTGACTGCGAGGATCTCGTCTGGAACAAGGAACCCTGCGCATCTCCATAGTTGCGGCGATGGGCTAGCCGCCTGTCACGCAAAATGGATCATTGAATAACTGGCTAAACTTGGGCCCAACTGTGCCTTGCCACCCCATATAGGAAAAGGGGTGACGCTATGTATGTTGGTTGGTTTATCAAGGATTGTTCATGAGTGGCCTCAAGTTGAAGTTACTAATTAAGACTGTATACGACGCGCCAAGAGTTATGAGTGGTGGCCCAGCGCTCTTAATTCGTGGCGCGATGTATACCTAGTTCAAAACAAGCCTCAATAGCTGACTATGGGGTTACTGCGAATTTAAAATCAAAGAGTAACTACTACCAACGGATATTAAAAATACATCCTTTTGACGCAGTTCACCGGCATAATTAAATAACAGAAAATGTCAAAATATTTCATAATACGCCCCCATGTGACGTGCTGTGGCAATAGAAGTTTTTAATCTCTAAACCACAATCAACGTTCGATAACAATATTTCCTAGAAGGTTTCTGGTGGCTCCGATTGTCTACGCTCGCTCTACCTGAATAATCCCATCTGAGGCGATGTCGCCTAAAAGTGACAGATCCACTGATAACGCAGCTTTTGTCCTTTTCTGAGCTTACGGGGTGGATGGAGCTTAGTCAGTTGAAGGACGGATGACGTGCTGGTGAATAAGTGTGCAACAGGGAATACTTTGCACTGAAATGATCGATTAGAACGATTTAAGTTTCATTGTTTGTAGGAACTAGGAGATAAACTGTTTAGGTGAGAATTGCAAAAAATTCATCACACGAATAGGTACCATTTTCAACAAAGTAATTCTATGCAAAAACTCAGAGTCAAGACAGGCAGGTATTTAAAATATTGTAACCAAAAATAACAGCTGCCGATTACTTTGTACTTTTAATTTATTGCACAAATAAAGAAGATTCAGATACATCAAAATCAAAAACTACGTGAACAAAGGCGAGGACAAAACTAAACTAATCTATGAAAATTAATCTATGTTTGGTTTCGAAGCCTTACGAATATTGATAGTGACGGTAGTCATACATTTGCTTATTGTACTCAAAACTTGTTTGTCAAGTCATGATGTTTAGCTTAAAGAATTTAAATCCATTATTGGCTTAAGTTAAGGTTTAATTAGCTGTGTAATCATGCATATATTTAGCTGTGGATTTTTTAAAGATAATAAAATAAAATGAAATAAAATAAAATTGAAAACATTCCTGTTGAGCAAGTGGAAGCGATTAAGCGTTAAGTTGACGCCGCGGGCTGTTACTTTAACTGTATGGTGGAGCAGGTCTATTTTGATGTAATCCAATTCACTATTAAGTGTATTGAAATGAGTCATTAAACCTATATCAAGTAATAGTAACTATTAATGATAATAACTGAATCAATACATAATTACTTCCACTCAACTAAACAATATAATACAAGAAAATACTACAATACCATTCATAATAATACCTACCCGACTGTAAGCCCTTAACCCTTCTAATCCGTCTACGAAAAGGGTATTATTGAGACACAATGTGGTACCAATAATCACCCTTTCAGACCTGGACTTTATCAGATGAAATACTGGACGAGTTGAGACGCCACGGCGTGTTTGTGGCCCCCAAATTATGGGTGATTTAAAATAAAAGATGGCATTTATGAGTGCTTCAAATTGTGGCTGGATATTTTGGGACTACTTCTATGTTAGTGTAAATAGTGGTAATGTGAAGGGTATTTTAGTGAATAAGGAATCAGGCAGATGTAAATATGTAGGACCATTAGTGTCAACTTGCTAGCTTACCGCCGGACAGAACTCTTGAAACTTGATTTACTCTAGCTGGTACAATAAGTACGGTAGCTGAAGTAATATATTGACTTTATAAGTTTCTCTAAATGGAACGTATACATCTTTTCACACGGAATACATAAACCCACTTACTGTCACGGTTTTTTATTTAGATCAAAGAACATCCCCAAAAGTAGTATAGAATTACCTTCTCAAACTCATCGTGTTACAAGCAGTAACAACAATATGCCTACTCTGGCGAGACACAAAACTAGTCTGCAACTGTAACCGAATAAGCGTGGGTGTCTGTCGCCCGCGACTCGGAGTCGAACCGGGACGTATCGGTTACAGCGACACCTCTGAAGTCATGTGGTTAATCACCCGACCACAGAGGGCGGCCAGCCAAGCCAGAACTATCATGGATACACGAAGGGTTTGTGTGTGAAAAAAAGGAATATACAGGATGACTGGTAAGTCGACCTACATACGTTGGGAGATGCTAGCACGGATCAAAACCAACCATTGTTACTATAAAACACCCTACCCGAAAATTTACCGTTTTCGAGTTAGGGGCCTTTAAAGATTTTCGAGGAAAAATCCCACTTTTCATTAATACTCTTTATTGCATAGATAATATATAATACTTTTCAACATATTTCGCACCAATTTTCCTATTCTAGGTGATTAAGTCCAGGTATTTTGCTGGTATTAGGTAAAAATAGAGTTAATTTAATATTTAGAAACAAAAAAGATCCGACCACAGCAAAAAAAACCTATAATACAGGCTTATGGTGAAAACCGAATATCGCATGTTTACTTAATGGGTTGACTTTGAAGCAGTGTCACCAAAAAAAAAAACTAGTAACTGTTTGTGCAAACAAAACCTAAAACATCTCCAGTTCTCTAGCTATTGAAAGAGGTACAATAGTCAAATAAAATGTTTATTATTCTTGGGAAAATTGGGTGACAACGTAGATAAGGTAGCGGACTCTAAGATGACCGGTGATTTAAAAAAAAGGTTTTAAGATGTTGTAAGGGCAAAATTATTTTATTTTTATCGCCCGATGTCCAAAAGGGGGTGTTATACGTTTTGTTAAAATCGGTTAAGCCGTTCGAAAGTTATCTGCTTAAAAAGGAATAGTGGTCAAACGAATGGACTGATTTTGATGCGCTTTTCTGTAAATGGCAGTAGACTTCTGATGATGAACATCAAAACAGGTCAATTCATGGGGAAATGCATTACAGAACAGCTGATGTGATTTTTTTTTATCATTTAGAATAATCCAAAAATTAATGAGGCCGAGACGAAAAGAAAAGTTTTGACATAAACATTAAGGAAAATTATGTTTTCTTCGAAATTTGAATTTTCAGTACAGTGAATTTTCTAGGTGACGCCTGTCAATTACTGGACTGGATAGTCCACGGATAGGTCCTTACGAGGTCCTTACGCGTACTATCGTAACTTGTGCTGTGCGTACCGTAATACCTTCCTCCCTGAGCTAACATTTGCTTTCATCGCAACTTTGCTTGTTTTGTGGACTTTTGAATCTTCTCCTGTACTGTGACCTGGCTGTGTAACTAGGACTTCTACTTGCTTGTGATTTGGATTGTGAGATTTTGGTTCACGACGCCGGTGTTTTCTAATGAAGAATATGCTGATATTCTTATGTGTTACGGGTTGTGTCAAGGGAATTCTCGAGCAGCTCGGGCAGAGTATGTGCAACGTTATCCAGGTCGTCGAGTGCCAGATGTGTCTGTGTTTGATGGTGCTTAGAGACGACTAAGAGAAACTGGCTCGGTGCAACGACGAAATACGGATATGGGTAGACCACGTGTGTATGACGTCAACGAGCAAGACGAAATACAAAGATGTTTCCAAGAGGATCCTACGACATCTACACGTGTTGTTGCTCAACAGCTTGGCGTCTCACGGTGGAAAGTATGGTTCACTATGCACACTGCTGGAAACTATCCTTACCACTATACGCCAGTTCACGTGAAAGAAGAAGGTGATCCAATTCGACGTATGGATTTCAGTCGCTTTATGCTAAATGCAGATGCCGAAGATCCGGACTTTTTAAAAAGAATATTGTGGACAGACGAACCAAATTTGGTAAAGATGGCATATCAAACTATCATAATGCTCACTATTGGGCTCCTAAAACGCTACGGAATCCAAATAAGAAGAGAGTGAAAGGATCACAGCGAAGATTCAGTGTGAACGTCGGGATGGGAATTATAAATAACCATTTAATTGGACCTGTTTTCTTGCCTCAAAATTGAAATGGTGAAAGGTACCATACATTTTTGACAACGGAATTACATGATTTATTAGATGATTTACCGCTCGCACTGATAAGAGACATGTGGTATCAACACGACGGCTGTCCAGCTAACTACTTTAGGGGCATCCGGGATTGGCTGAATGAAAATTTCCCAGACAGATGGATCTGGAGAGGAGGTACACTACCATGGCCTGCAAGGTGTCCAGACCTAACCCCGATGGATTATTACTTATGGGGACACATGAAGAGTATCGTGTACCAAGATGGTCATCCTGTCGCAAATGTAGACATTTTGAAACAAAGGATTATTGACGTTTAGTTTTATATTATAGTTTAGTTTTATATTTTATATTATAGTTTAGTTTTATATTTATTTTATAGCTATTGTAGTATATATATTTATTTATTTTAAATGGATATCATAAACAATTTCACAGACAGTTTTTTCTCTAGCTCTTCTAACGGCGACTCTCTTGGTTCAGGAGGTGTCGACTCCCTTGCGGACGCATCATTGTCTAGCAATCTGAAACGAGTGTTCAACAAGTCGGAGTTCAATTTCAATGTCGTTCATATTAATGCCCAAAGCATTCCTGCTAGTTACGCTGATCTCCTGGAAGCTTTCAGTGATCAGATTATACATGGTATTTTTGTATCCGAATCATTTCTGAAACCATCTCTTCCTTCCTCCATGTATTCTCTGCCAGGGTTCAGGCTCTATCGCAACGATAGGACAGGCAAAGCAGATGGCGGTGTTGCTATCTACTTACGTTCTGACATTCCGTGCAAAGTCATCTGCCACTCGCCAAGCCTGTACTCTGGTTCAGCTGAGTATCTCTTCCTTGAGATCAGCTTGCACCACAACAAAATTCTTCTGGATGTATATTACAGCCCCTCACTTCGTATCGATTACTTTGATTCTTTTGAATCTCTACTCAGTGACTTGACTCTTCTCTATAGTGACACTCTCATTCTCGGTGATTTTAACACCTGTCTCCTGAAAAATAACGCCCGCTCTGCCAAACTTAAATCTATTGTAAATTCCTCTAACTTACATATTCTTCCCCTTGACGCTACTCACTTTCAACCGCACTGTATTCCCTCCCTTCTCGATCTCATGATTATCTCCAACATAGCCAAGGTGGCTGCTCATGGCCAGCTTAATGCCCCATTCTCCTATCACGATCTGGTGTATGTTTCATACAAAATTAGGCTCCCTAAGCGCAAAGTCAAATTCCTTGATATTCGAAGCTTCAAAGGTGTGAACCTCGATTCCCTGAAATCAGATGCCTCATCTGTCGATTGGACCCCCGTTGTAACTGGTGAGACCGTTGATGACAAAATCCTGAAGTTCAACTCAATTGTCCTGGGGCTGTTCGACAAGCACGCACCAATGAAAAAGGTCAGGGTAAAACATTTTCCTGCTCCGTGGTTGACAGACGCTATCAAGCGTTTAATGGCAAAAAGAAACCGTGCGAAGGGGCGATATAAGAGAGACCCAACCGATAACAATCTCCTAACATTTAAACGCCTTCGAAACCTATGCAACCGCATGTGCCGTGACGCCAAGCAACGCCACATCTATGAGCGTATAGAAATGTACACCCCAGCTCAGGTCTGGAAATTTCTTAAAACCCTTGGTGTTGGCAAGTCCCAGGAATTTTCTTCATGTGATGTCGATCTCAACGGTCTTAACCAGTTCTTTTCTTCTCCCCCCCTCGTGATAGACCCCGCCACAAAGCAGGCAACCCTTCGTCATCTACGGTTGAAGGCTGCAGTCTGTACCTCACCGTTCAACTTTAGTCTCGTTGGAATCGGCGCAGTTAGAAAGGCAGTGCTAGCGGTCACATCCAAAGCTGCTGGTGGCGACAACGTCAGCCATCAGATGATCCACAGCGTCCTTGAAGAGTTGCTCCCTCCAATTACCCACATCATAAACTTCTCTCTATCAGCTAGATCTTTTCCTAGTCTGTGGAAGAAAGCTCTTGTCATCCCACTGCCCAAAAATTCCAATCCCTCTTCCTTCAAAGATTACAGGCCCATATCTATTTTACCTATTCTCTCCAAAGTCCTTGAATCCATTGTCCACTCCCAACTCACCTCCTACCTTTCATCAAACAAACTTCTCAATCCTTTCCAATCTGGCTTCAGACCAGGGCATAGTACTACCACAGCACTGTTAAAAGTCAGCGATGATATACAGCTAGCCATGGATCAGAGGTTGGTTACGGTGCTGGCCCTGCTTGACTTCAGCAATGCCTTTAACTGCGTCGATTTTGACATTCTTGTCGCTATATTAACATCGCTGAATGTCTCCTCCCACGCTGCTGGCTGGTTCGACTCATACCTGAGAGGTCGTCAGCAGCGCATTAAGTCTGAAGAGACCGAAACTCAATGGTGTGATCTTTCCTCAGGAGTGCCTCAAGGTGGTATTCTCTCTCCTCTTCTTTTTTAGTCTTTATAAACTCCATCTCCGACGTCCTCTCTTCTTCGTATCACCTGTACGCAGATGATCTACAAATTTTTCGCCACTTTTCCCCCTGCGATGTAGTTTCATCCGTGGAGGCACTGAATGCTGACCTCGAGAATGTGAAAGACTGGGCCTCATCATACGGGCTGTTAATAAACCCGAATAAATCACAAGCCATGATTTTAGGAACCAGGCACACTCTTTCCTTGTTACAAAAACCCATTGTTCCCGTATCATATAATGGCATCACAATAGAGTACACAGATAAGGCGAAAAACCTTGGGGTTATTTTTGACAACCAGCTGTCTTGGTCTCCACATGTCAGCGAGGTCAGCAGACGGGTCTTTGCGTCTTTTCACTCCCTCAGGCGTCTGCAGTACTTCTTGCCGCGGCAGACCAAAATCACCCTTGCTCAGTCCCTTCTCCTGCCGCTAATCGACTACGCCGATGTCTGTTGGGCGAGCGCGAACGAAGATCTTCTGAACAAACTCGAACGACTTCAGAATCTCGGGATTCGGTTTATCTTCGGGCTGCGCAAATTCGACCACGTCTCTCAATTTCGCAAAGAGTTGGGGTGGCTTCCGATTCGTCGTCGCCGAGACTCCCATATTCTTTTTTGTCTTTTCAATATATTGAAAAATCCGCGCTACCCCAGCTACCTTCGAGACCGCTTTGAGTATCTTTTTTCAGGAGATCGGCAACGGAGATCTCACACGGTCTCACTCTTAGCCACTCCAAGGCATACCACTTCCGCATATGAGCACTCCTTCAGGTTGCAGGCGGTCCGACTGTGGAACGCACTTCCTTGTGCGATAAGAGACCGCCCGACTCTTTTCGCTTTCAAAAACCGGGTAAAAGAGCACTTCCTCTCTCTTTTGTGATAGTTGTAGTATGTATATTATTATTATATGTAAACTTTATGTACAGGTTTATGTATGTATTGATACGTATTTAGTAGTTTGTTAGATACGAGTATGTCTTTTATTTACCGTATTTTATAGATATGTAATTTACTTATATGTATTTTATTATTGTTTATATATTGTGCACTGCCTACCCTTTATTGATAAAATTTCCTGTCATGCCTTGGTTTGCTGGAAGAAATCTCTTTTTAGAGATAAGCTCGCCTTTGTACATATGTTTTCTCTTAATGTATCTTTTTTAAATAACTGTGTTCAATAAAGAATTATGAATTATGAATTATATGACGTACATATCTGAAAAAATGAGAAGGCAGCTCACAACCAGAGCAGTCAAAAATGAATGAGAAATAGGTTACGAAATTGTATTAGGAACATGGGTGGTCATGTTGAACATGAATTTTAAAGATAATACATGACTTATTGTATCTTAACAAAACGTATCTAAGAAACACCGCAGACATGTCTACTTTTATTTACAGAAAACGGCATCAAAATTCGTCCACCTGTTTGTCTTCTAGAGTGCCACGGACAGGCATACAGACAGACAGACCGACAGACTGACAGACGCTTCAAACTTATAACACCCCCTTTTGGACATCGGGCGATAAAATAAAATAATTTTGCCCTTACAACATCTTAAAACCCTTTTTTTTTAAATCACCGGTCATCTTAGAGTCCGCCCACCTTATCTACTTTGTCGCCCAATTTTCCCAAGAATTTTATTTTATTTGACTATTGTACCTCATTGAATAGCTAGAGAACTGGAGATGTTTTAGGTTTTGTTTGCACAAACAGTTACTAGTTTTTTTTTGGTGACACTGCTTCAAAGTCAACCCATTAAGTAAACATGCGATATTCGGTTTTCACCATAAGCCTGTATTATAGGATATTTTTGCTGTGGTCGGTTCTTTTTTGTTTCTAAATATTAAATTAACTCTATTTTTACCTAATACCAGCAAAATACCTGGTACACTTAATCACCTAGATTAGGAAAATTGGTGCGGAATATGTTGAAAAGTGGGATTTTTCCTCGAAAATCTTTAAAGGCCCCTAACTCGAAAACGGTAAATTTTCAGGTAGGGTGTTGCATAGTAACAATGGTTGGTTTTGATCCGTGCTAGCATCTCCCAACATATGTAGGTCGACTTACCAGTCACCCTGTATACTTTTGGTCAATATTATGAACTAATAGCCCCGCAAAGGAATACTGTTATTTGATACTTAAGTAACATACGTCGAGGGAAACAGAAACAGTGACGTTATTAACATAAAATCCCAGACAGGAGGGGGTTTCCTCCACAGCCGACAACGCTATAAAAGTCGTCACCCGGTACAACACAGTTTAATGTGATATGCAAATCAAATAAAAAAATAAGTAAACATATACGTATATATTTACTTAAACTTACACTCGGCGCCACGAATAAAGAGCTCTCGGAGAAACTGGCGGGGATTACTGCGCATGTGTACAGTCGCGGCATAATTCCGAAGTGCGTTTTTAGGGTTAGTGTGAAGGAATGAGTGTTCAGGACTTTCTTCACTTCTATTTTTTCTCTGTTTGATATTTTGTTGATTGGGATTTTAGCCGATGTAAATAATGGACTTTGTGTCAAATAAACTATAGGTACTCTCTATTGACAACATTTGTTAACGTCAAGGTTGAAACCTATATATAAATGACCCCCTAGCATAGAATGCCCCTAGTCACTAGGGCCTAGTGAATATAGATACTTGTAGTACTATTACTATCCTGCACACTCTTTTCTTCCCGCTGACTAATAATTTGTAACAATTAAACCACAATTAAGTTTTTAACACAAAAAATATTATTCATCTGACAGTAATGATATAACAGACTCTTTTTTGATATAACAGTTCACATCGTAAACCATTTTTCTAGCTTGCCTAGTCAGTACTTTATTTTTCGGCATTTTCGACCGGGGCGAAAGATAACGTTGGGTAATATTGTATGCGACTGTACTCAAGAAGCTTCGAGACGTGCTTTCGGTGCGGGCATCGGGAAGCGACTGATCAACGAATCAGGTGCCGGCGCTGACTACCGCCCCCGTCGCTCCTCACTTCCCCGCGCCAAACACTTGTGAAAAGTGACTACTGCGCATTCAAGGACAAAGCTCTTTAGTCGTGGCGCCGAGTATACAGCAAACTAATTTTTGGCCTCTTTTCTACATTGCACGGCAAGGGCGATGAAACTCCCATAGATTAATTTTAGATCTCTTTTAAGAATTGGTTGTTTTTAATTATTACAATATTAATTATTATATAATTCATAAGCAGGATAAATAGTTACAAAATATTAACAGCGAATTCTGTGTTGAGTTTGATTAAACCCATACAGTCCCGTCATTTGTCATCTTGAACATTGTAATATCCTTTTTTAGACGGACGGTTTCCTGTCTGTGTGTTTTAAATGATAAGTTGCTGGAATTGCTATTTTATGTCATATGAAAATAGTTTGCATATCCGCTGCTTTACCCCACAACAGATACAACCAAATGACATCATTGAAGTAGTCTTGAAAATTGTTATAACCCTTTTTCGACAAAGTGGCTTTAACATGGTTTTTGACCCTTGAAATAATTGCTAACCTTCGCGAGTCTAAGGCTAAACCGGGGAGCAACTAGTCTGTGATTATTTCTTAGGTTAACATTGAAGCTATCGCTAAGTTTGGAAAATGTTGTAAGGTTCTTGCGTACATACATTATATTTCCAAAAATAAATTGACTAGCTACATGTAAATTTCTTTAAAAAGCTCTCTTAAGGAGTCTGTGCGTTTTAAATTACAAATTGTTCGAAAAATCTTTTATGTAAAATAAAAATAGTTTGAATATCCGATGTTTTCCCCCACAACAAGATACCATAGGACATGACACAATCAAAGTAACTAAAATATACTAGCCTAGATGTAGCCACATCCGTGTTTTGTCTGAGGTTCCTAACAGCGTAAGCCGCAGAACTTAATTTACCAGCCAGTTTATCTATGTGGGGTCTCCACTGCAATTTTCTATCAATGGTTATTCCAAGAAACTTCGTGTCATTTATTAATTCTAACGTGCTGCTGTCTAAAACTAAACTGATCTCAACTTGTCTGACGTTTGGAAGTGATAATTTGATACACTTGATTTTACCCTTACCTTACTCTTACCCTTTGACATATTGAGTGGCTCATGTATGCTAGAGATTTCCTCTATTTTCTTATTTGTTTGTAATGGCAACGTGTATTTTTGTAACTAAATTAGTTTAATAATGATTTTGCATTTTTATTTGGAAAATAATAACTGCACATCAAAATTCTGATTTGCACAGCAAATATAAGGGCACAACACTGCGGTAGCGTAGGTGAAGGGTAAAGGGGGTGAGCGAAGCGAAGCCCCCTTTATCCTTCGTGTTAGGTTCAACATAACAAAATAAATACTGTTCTAAATACCTTAATAACTACCAGATCAAAAACCAACTTAAAAATTGGCTTATTGGAATTGATTATGACGCTACAGAAAACCTGTTACTGATAATAAGTTAAATTTTTATTCTACAAAGTTTAAATACTGATTTAGTACCTAAGCTATAACTACTTTTCACATAAACAGGCACAACACATCATGCACATACCTACACATAACTCGTAAACACACAGTAACTCCCTTATACCCAATACACATACAGTCACACTCTACACTCACCCCATTACCTAATCTTTTATTTTGTTTTGTAAAACAAAACCTTTATAATTATTCGAAGTACTTCTTTTTTCTAAATATGTAATCATAATTGTGTGTAATGGGAAGAAACTGTCTCCCAAGACACAGGTTACCCTAATTTGGGAGACAGGGAAACCCTTCTGCTAAGGACTTGTTTTTGGAAATAAACGTATTTTTACTTTTACTTTTTTTAACATGTAAGAACACCAAAAAATACTTAAAATATAAACTTAAGTACTCAGTAATATTTAAAACATAAAAAGTGTTTTTGTTGATCATTTTTTGATGTGCAAATCAGTATTTTTGATGTGCTATTAAATACATGTCATAAATGTATTCCAACCACAAGCACAGAATACATTTGTAGTAACCGAACCATGCATGCCTAACTGATTGAACACGCTAATGCTTCAAACTTCAAACACACTGAGATCTGGACCACAGGACCTTAATAGGCCTGTGCGGGCACTTGACACAAATCTGGTCCAAGGCTTCGTCTGATTTGATGGAGAGTTGTGAATTGTGCGTGCGCGCAGAGTGACTCATACAAGCGTAGAACGAGCAAGTCGCTCTATTTGCATATCGTTAGTAGTTAAATCATTTTAGTTTATGGGTAGCCTTTAACCGGTTGGGTTATGTCTGATTGATGAGTGGTTACTTGGATGACAACGAGGAATCAAGAGGGAACATCATGAGGAAACCTTCTTACCTTGAATTCCCCTGAAAGGTCACCGCATCTGACAGTATTCAAAAAGGTCTTAATACATAATAAATGTAGGGGATTTATCTCTCCACCGAGGGGCACAGGCCTTTACTCCACCACGCTGGCTCAGTGCGGGTTGATGGAGGGGTTTAACGACCACTACCACGTAGCGATAGTAGCCGGGACCGACAGCTTAACATGTCATCCGGAACACAACTGATAATGTACTGAAGACAAATAATGACTTATTAGTATTAAACGAAGAGCTTATATTAGGTGCTTACCTATGAAATTGGCGAATTATTCTTACAGATTCAGGAGTTCATAATTTGAGTAATTCAATAGCTATTTCCAGTTTTTTTTTATTGTTTTCAAATTTATTTCAATATTTACTTATTAAATTTTCTTTTAATTTTCAGTTTGATAACTAAAATGTTATCTTCGAAATCAGTGCCTCCTAAATGTCATCCATTTTCATGATAATATTCGTAATATTTTATTACAGCTGAGACTTTTCAAAAATTATGTAAAATTTTCTGTTAGCTAAATGTTGTCTCATTCATACACACAAAGTTTATAAAATAAGGATCTGTCATTCCTAAAAAAAATACAGAAATGTTTGTACTGAAAATTGAGTTAACTTCAATTTCTACAAACAAAACGCCAATTTCATATGTAAGGACCTAATATTAGGCAGCATAATATAGGCAGCATAGAAATTAACGTTAGTTATCTAATGGCTTTATTCCTATTTCTCTCCAAAATGAAAGCCAGAAATGGTCCTGCTGCTGCTTAAGCTGCCGCCGACCTTTATAGCGGAGATGCTATAGCGACCAAACGCTAAATAAACTGATAAAGTATATAGGTACTTCATATCCTCCGCATTTTGTTCAGAATGGCCGGCGCGCAATATTCATGCGCTGAATGCAAAAGCAATTGTCCAGCCTTTATCTATCTAGCCATTGGAAATTAGACATTGGCACTATATCGTCGTGCAAACTGACAAATGTACAGACACCCACGAAGTCGGTTATTGTTTCTCTATTCCACTAAGTTAGGTGGGCACATTCCGTTAGCTAAGTACTAGAGATTAAAATACTAACGGCACTTTCTGTAAGTTACAAGTTATAATTTTACAAGACTGATCAGTCAACGACAGTAAAAGTGTATCGGATTTTTTGTAATATTGCCAAATATTCGACCCAGGTCGCATGGTCGCCCCAGGAATAGGTGACCAGGTGACTAGTTGGGTGGGTCTAAATAACAGGAACTGGTGGATGACCGCTCATGATCGCGTCAAGAATAGAAAAAGTGAAAAGTGGCCTTTGCCCATATCGCAGGACGTGACGTGATGGGATTGATATAATAATAACAATTGCCAGTTTATACTTGTAATTTGTTGTTCTATGAAATGGCCTTAGTTAGAACAACAAGAAAACAATGACTTTACCATTTGAATTCTGCCTTATTTCTAGAGTAGCAAGGATTGTTTCTGCCTCTAAAATGATATAATGATATTAATGCCAGTGGAAATTAGAATGGTGTCGTATTTCACAATGTCTTGAGAAATTGCTACCGGTCTATTGCTCTATCCGTGGTATTGATTTAGTAATAAGTAGGTAAATGTATGGCTTACTATTATTTTGGTGAACTTTTTGTTGAGTATTTTATGTGTAGTGGAAAGTCAAGGTATGTGAAGGAATACTTATTTTTAATTATAATAATAGTTATTATGTTACTTGTACATACATTTTAAAATACTTTGTACAAAACTTAAATATGCTCGTTTTATAATAAGCTGTGTCAGTAATTTGATTCACCTTTCACTTCCGTCCGTACGGAAGGATATTTAACAAATAAAATCGGCTGTTTACAGTAAACATATTAAAATTAAACGGTATGCTTTCTTCGCACACTGTCGGAAACTCGTAAATATAATATTTTATAGTACTGGCTAAAGAGTATTACTTAGCTTTCTTTTTACCGTAGGAAGGCAACGTTAAAATATTAATTATACTTATTTTAACACTAAATCACGCGTAGATTACACTTAGATACCTTATTTATTATAAATATTAAATACATACGTTAAAAGAATAATAAAATTGTAAGTAGGCACATGTAGGTAGGCAACATAAATTTGTTTCTAATGCTTCGTATAAATCTGCCATTTGTTTTGAATAAATCGTCGAAGCGTCGTAAATATTATCAAAGTGTGAATTTGATTTGAATTTCTATCGCTTTGTAGTAACATTAGGTCAATGCTCTATTGATGTTAGTATTATGCGTTGTTTGACTAATAAGCCTGTGGTTAAATATAACTTGTTGGAAATAGGTATGCATGCACGGTGCGGTGTCTTTGGAAGCATTACTATTAAGACAAATAAATAATATTTATACACATTTCACGCAAATGATATAACGAGTTTATTTGTTGCCTATTGTTAACTTGCTATAAAATGTTACAAGAATTTAGGATAACTATAACTTTCGATAAATTGCGACTAATTAGAGACGTTTCCCATGAAGTAATAAATATTACTATGCTCTTATTTCATTGGGATTTACCACAAAAAATAAACTCCTGTTCAACACTTGTTTATATTACAAATATGTATGGGATTTGACGTTTGTTTTGCGGATAAACTACATGGGTCGGGCGATAAGTTTTGTCACACTGGTACTGACAAACTTCGAATTTAGAACGCGAATCAATAAAAAAGTAATGGGCGTTCGAAATTCTGATATTTTAAGAAACTAAATTCATAGGTTTTCCTTTATTTTCAAAATGGAGTGGACGCGGTAATTGCATTGCATCGTTGAGGTCACGCGCCAAATGAGATTTTTAAATTGCTGAAAAAATTAAAAATAACATTGAGGTTCCTTTACGTACTATCAAACGATTCAGGGAGGATTCGAGATTAGAAGATAAGCAGAGGAGCGGTTGTCCTCGTACTTTTCGAACTCCAGCAGTGATCAAAGCAGTAAAGGCGCAGATACAAAGAAATCCCGTTCGGAAGCAAAAACCGTTGGCTCTTCATCTGAGGTTAAGTAGAACTACAGTTAAAAGGGTATTGAATGAAGACATTGGATTACGAGCTAACCGGAAAAAACTGCATATTTGCAACTCACGACTCAAGAAAATCATCGATAGATCCAAAAAAGTAAGTACCGCGAAATCGTTTTTCGGACTTTTTTATGTCGAGGGAAGCTTTAACTAACAGAGTGATAGAGTTTACGGGCATAACAGTGAAGAAACGTCATTCATAGTTTGGCTTGGGGTTTCCCATTCGGAACCAACTGAGGTCTATTTTTGTGAAAAAGGAGTTAAAACAAGTTAAAACGAGTTTGGTGCACTCGTGTACCAAAACACAGTCCTAACAAACCTCGTGGAACCTTTTTCACAGATAATGTTCAAAAACAGACACTGGGTATTCCAGCAGGACTCTGCACCAGTTCAAAATTGGCTGTCCTCCCGTGGAATCGACTTTATCAGACACGAAGGCCCTCCTCGAGTTCAGACTTCAATCCATTGGATTATAAAATAGAGGCGAAGGTCTGCGCTAAACCTCATGCAAATTTGGAGTCTCTCAAATAATTCCTGATTAAAGCAGTGACCAATATTGACATGGATGTCGTGCGTGCTTCTGTCGATGACTGGCCGCGCAGATTAAAGGCTTGTATCGAATATAGGGGAGGTCATTTTGAATAATGTAAATGTCATTTGAAGCTATATTATGTATCCTTTCGTTTGATATATAAATATTTGTATTACAGAGATTTTTGTGTCATATATTAATTTATTGTATGTGACAAAACTTATGGCCTAGCATGTGCAAATTTTTTTTTAGTAGCACGGTTTTGTGTTTAATGCTCATGTAGCGGTAAAATTAGCGACTCCATTCATGATGGTTAAAATTTGGACACAACCATATTATAATAAAGTTCTAAACACTGCAACATCGCTGTTACGTCTGTCGCATTGCGAAAATTGTGTGGTATTTTCACGTGTATATTGTATATTGTATATTATTTCTTCAAAACCATATCAATATTTTTTAGATCCCAAGAATTAGCAAATGTTAGGTGAAATCATCTATTCAGTTTTTTTTCGTTTAGTTCCCATTGACCATAATGTTTTCAATTGGATGAAAAGAACCTAACCGTTTTCAAACACACCCATTAAAGGAAACGTTTGTCTTCATATTTTTTTTCGGGATTTGGGAAGTGTGTCCTTTAGCGCTTCAAAGATGGGCATTTGTTGACAATACCAATCGCCATTCTGGTGCTAGTAACAACTCAAGAATACCCGTGAGAAAATCCAAAAATACTAATAAAGAATACCAAATTAAGTATGTCATATTTTTAAATTAAATTACCAACAATGGCCGAAACAAAATACGGCCGCCATTAAAATAAATAATTTAATAAATTTGTTACCAAGTAATATCCTCAATAAATATACAAAGCGGTTGCATCACCTCCCAGCGGGGGTCGCCGCCAGCATCGAGCGAGGCGTCGATCCTACAGCGATTGTAATCGATGCCACTCGATTACTGAAGACGAATGCTCATGATACACCTACCCACAGCCTGTTTTTGTCACATTGATTACAAACTTTATTGTTTCGAAACAAGACGGTGCCGGTGGGAAAAATCGATAAATTCTGTAAAATACTTAGCCCACGCGTAGGGAGTCTTCAAATTGATAGAAATCGGTTTTGCATTCGAGAATAGGAATGCGTCATTAGAATCGATAGAATTGAATCGAGCAACGGAGCGATAATCGTGACGTTTCGCTAAAGCAAACGACTGTAAAATCTCTTCAGTGGTGCGCGTCGACGATTTATACGAACAATTTCAACTGCTTGTTCCATCTGGTAACTTTAACATTTACTTGGGATACTACAATGTTCAAGATTACATAAATGACAAGACTGCATGGGGTTATATGTATAACTTAGGGGAACAATTTAAATGACCACCAAAATATTTTTTCCTACCCAAAATGGATAAATGCATGCAGATGCAGTTGCAGAAAATATCAGGGCAAAATACTGAGGTAGCTCAGGTGAAGGGTAAAGTTTTATCCTTCGCGTTAGGTTGAACATGTAAGAACAACAAAAAAATACTTAAAAGTTAAGTACACAAAGATAAAAAGAAATTGGGTGATCATTTATTCAAACACAATTTGGTGATTGTTTACTAATTTTGGCGGTCGTTTCGAATTTATTGGTAGTAAATAGGTGCGTTTTTGGTGATCGTTTAAACACAAGTCATAGCTCAGCACAGAACTCGCTGTTGATAATTTTGTAATTATTTGTGATAATAATTAATTTACTAATGTTTCTATTAGTTACACAACCAATTTTAAGAGATATAAAAATTAATCTGTTGGAGTTTCTACGTCCTGCTTCTCCCACAGTGGTCCAATGTAGAGAGTATGAAGAGAATGTAGAGAAGAGGCAAAAAAACTGAGCATTGTAAATATCTACAGTAATAAAGAAATGATTAAATTTGAAAATAATTAACTAATTAGCGGCACAAGTAATTGCGCACTCTCTTCACCTACAGACATTACTCATACTTAGATATACTCTACATATAGAGTATAAGTCTGAGTATAAGTATTTTGTTTATAGGTAATAACCACCTGTAAAAATATAGCAATTTTTGTGTACATAATTGAATTAAACATATTTTCAAACGAGGTTTCGTTTCCAGCTTACGTGAACATTGACGAGAAATTAGATTTTTTTAAATTCCGTTTGTTAGTCATTAGTGACCAATTTCAAACAACGGCTTACCAACCCACGTAATCACTAACCCTGCTGAGACGCAGATAACCTAAAAAGGAACTTTTGCTTTTCATAGGATGTGAACTCTAAAAACATGGTAAATGTGACAGTTTTCCCATACAGGAAACGTCAATCCGACACGATTTGCTGTGGACTAGAGTAACTGAATAAGGCTCGGCTTCTGGAAAGTTGTCAGTTTGCTATTATTAGTGACCAAGCGCCAGCTGGCATACCGTGACTCGGCTGCGTTTAAATCGAGATGCATATTGCTTCGAACCGGCGAACGAATAAACGCGGGCTTAGTTCGACGTGACTGCACTGCGCGCTGCAGTTCGAGTGAGATCTACGTACGAAGTCCTCGAGTACCTGGCTGGCTAAGTAAGTATGTACATCCAAAATAATAAAGTTCGCGTCAGTAAAAACGTTACAATTTAATGTCGCTTAGAACATAATTAAACCGCAAAATGGAGAATTGTATTAGTGGCTACACGTTTGCACAGCTATTATAAACATTAAATATAAATATGTATTTACAGGGCACGTACATTGCTTCTGGCCCTACATTAGGATACCCTGCCTGTGTCGTGGGAACCAGATACAGCGACAATACACACATATAAACATCCAAGAACTGTTTTTTTTTCTTTATCGCCAGCCAGGGCTTGAACCCGTCCCGGGTTCGCACCACAGAGGTTGTCAAAAAATATGATCGTGCTGCTCTGGCTACGACCTAATTACCCTCCACATAAATAGGTTTTATGATATTGTAGGTATGTTTCCCCGAGGATAAGTCGGATCACCTGTGTGTGGTAGGTGACCACATTGAAGAACGTTTTTTTATACATACAATTTATTTCCGTTTCGTTGTACTCCGGATCTCACTTCTAGTTTTTCTGCCCACTCAAGGGGGTGTATTTCGGGCGAGAAATGATCGCACGCCCACCCACTCCACTCGCCGCCGTAATAGGCCGCCGGTGATAATTTACAGCTTAATTAAACTGGTTACTGCTGCCGGTTATATAGGAGTGGGTTTGCCTGCAGCGGGCAAAGAGCTAGATATATTGAAATAGGGTCCTAGGAAGAGCTAGAAAGTAAAAAATAGGGATCAAGGGAAGGTGGTACAGGAAGATCGGAATTGCGATAGGAAATAATGATGACACTCAAACAAAGTCATTAATATTTTGAAATGCAATTGATGATGGCGAAATCGTTTATTTTTATCGCTATGTATTGTTCAGCAATCAAAATTTAACTGAACCAAAATCCCTCATATAGTTTTCTTAAAATCTTTTCTGTAACTTCTGGTTCGCTGTTCCATACAATCTTTGCCCGTAGCCGGCGCGTGCCGTCCAACTGGTACATAATTCGATGGCGCTAAATCATCTCGAAATTAGTGCCGTCATTTTAGCGTAACTCAGGCCCCATTAGTTGGCCCGGCCGTACGCTGAACTCCGGGCTTGACAGACGACGTCCGTATATATTTTCGTAAACGGTCATCTAATGACAGCCACTTAGCAACTTTTCAACTATTGTATGCTGACCCCGCGAACTTCGTACCGCCTAACAGTCCAGGCCTCCTACTCCAGCTGGTGCAGGAGTTAGGATGGCTGAATTAGAAGAGTGGGTGCAGGGGATATGCACGAAGACCCTGCTTAAGTGGGCCAGGTGCAGGCACTTTAACCCCGTGAAGAAGATGGAGCAGATTATAAGGCGGAGTTCCAAACCTATTTTTTTTTTATATTTTCCGAATATAAATTTTTCCCGTGATTTTTTTCTATATTTTCATAGTTATTCTGCAATCATTAAAAGCAGTCTAGCCGTTTTTGAGTTATATATGATGTAAACTAACCCGACTTTTATATATTTAGGTTTCAGTGTCGCCGTACATCTCACAATAACTGGTTACTATATATTTATAATAATTGAAAAAGACTACACTAGTAACAAACAATGTAGATCATCAGAAAACTTCTACTCAAAATTATAATAGTGTTTTGCTTTGCCGTTTAGGGTATGAGTCTCACATTTGTATGTGAATTCCGTCGCTTTGTCTTTGCTCCGGATTAGGCTTTCCCAGCACATGTCCGTTGAATCCACACTTGTGTAAATTGGTCCATCTATCGCCACCCACATCGGCCCACATTACACAACCTCCAAGAAAACGAAACACTCCAAATTCCAAAGCTAGGTTGCAGGCATTCGACTTATGGAAATACATATTGGTTTAATCAGTTGATACTGTCATCGAAGTGCATACACATGGCGAGCAAACAGACAGACAAACAGTGAGTGGGCACGGCCGCGTGGGTCCTTGTCCAGGTAGGCTTTCTTGGATAATAATATGGCCACCACATAACGTCGCAACTATGGAGAGCTGTTTCTGTTTAACGAAGGATATTTTACTTTTTATTACAGTGGCTCAAGCTGGAATAATTACCAAAGTGAAAAAGTGTTCGAGTGCAGATAAAATGAACCGTATGTTATTGCATATAAGAGTCACTGACAGTTCGATTCGCATACCTTTTCGACACTTGATTATTCCTGCTTCCTAAACTGAAGAGGGCTATCGCTGGTGGGAGTGGAACCAATTCTACATAGACCAGAATATCAAATACCGGCTGCTAAGATAGAGATCTTATAATGATGACTCAGTTATTCGTCTAAGAGACTGCCGAAACTCTATTTAACTTCAACCAAAGCCGAGCAATACCTCATACAAGAGAGTTCTCAAGCTGAGATATTAAGAACCATTTCACATATGAATACTGTTATTGACGTCCGTTGACTTTATTATACAAGTGGCTAGTAGGTACCAGTTTAGCATCAAATCGAGTTTCGACAACGCCACTAATCCCATACTCATTATTCAACAGCCGTAGCTTTGACAAAACACACCTAATAATTATTCCACGAGTGGACGAACATTCACTTTCGCATATTGTAAAGATATAACTATAGTTAAAAGCTTGCACGGCAGCTGTGGGGATTCGAGCGAGGAAAAACCCAGAATTGTAGACCCACCCTTCCCCCCTCGACATTAAAGCGATTGGACGCAAATGAGGGTGCTTCATCAATGTGTGGGGGGTCAAAAAAGGCTGGTGATTATTTAAGAACACAATTGAATGGATTATTCACTGCAAAAGGTGTTTAGTATTCGAAACGATGGCCCTACGTGAGGAGGTGTCGAATCGCAGCATTGCGTAGAAATCATTATGGCTTATCGACTTCGCATCGCTTTAAGCTACAGGGTGCAACAGTTTGTAGCAATTTTAAGGGTTGATAAGGGTAGTCATATTGATATTTTTCAGTTTAGTGTCGCATGGAGTAGGTATACTGAGTTAATATTTCTGGCTGTTGAGGTGAAGGGCGCCGCAGTCGCCCGTCGTCTTCTGGCGGGGTAGCGGGCGGCGCGGAATACCATCGGGCCGCCCCGCCCCGCCCGGCGAATTAAAAAAACTGGGTGTTTTTTCGAATTTACTGAAAAACGGAAATAATAAGCTTTTTGATAAAATTTAAGGAAAATTTAGGGATAAAACGTTATGAGAAAAATGTAATTTTATATTAAAATATTTTATTTCCTTTTTAACATAGACTATGTTCAGGATTTTTTACGATCGAGGCAAATTAATGCAATCGTGTCACGACATAGTATTTAAATTGGATTATTTCATTGTAAATAACATATATTTTTTTGAGATCGCTGTAGTTAGTGGAATTTATTTTATTTTATTTTTTGCTAATCAATGCGCTCTTCGGTGGTTTTGTTTGATCTTGAGCCTTATTTGACTTGGTTAGGGTGTAGGTGCAAATAGCAAAGAGCAATAAAAATTGGCTTTAAGACATAATAACAATTTAATAAAATAAAAGTTTCTTACATTGAAAGGCACAATAAACACTAAGTCAGCATGTTTCGTAAAACAATAAAAACCAAACTAGCCGAGAAAATGCTCATGAAATACGGCGTCGGCAGCGCTAGGCAATTGCCACTTCGGACTGCGGAATAAAAACATTTAAATTCAAATATGGAGAGTGCTTCCACAACGCAAACAATATTAGTTTTAACGTTCGCTGGCATACGTTGTGTGATTATGTCACGCGCCACCAACGGACAGGCTCACCACTTAGAGCGGTTTTAAAAAACATAATCCAATTCAGATTTACGGCCAGTTATGGAAATGCAGTCGTAAAATATAAACGGGACACTAGGCAGTCCTTGCGAAAACACAAGTTTATTGACGCGTTTTATGATCTTCTTTAATTTGAAATACGATTGGATGACATTTTGAATGTTATATCGTCTTGCTTGCTAGCCGCTCTCAGGAGGTCCGAGTATGTTATATCGTCTTGCTTGCTAGCCGCTCTCAGGAGGTCCGAGTATGTTATATCGTCTTGCTAGCCGCTCTCAGGAGGTCCGAGTATGTTATATCGTCTTGCTAGCCGCTCTCAGGAGGTCCGAGTATGTTATATCGTCTTGCTAGCCGCTCTCAGGAGGTCCGAGTATGTTATATCGTCTTGCTAGCCGCTCTCAGGAGGTCCGAGTATGTTATATCGTCTTGCTAGCCGCTCTCAGGAGGTCCGAGTATGTTATATCGTCTTGCTAGCCGCTCTCAGGAGGTCCGAGTATGTTATATCGTCTTGCTAGCCGCTCTCAGGAGGTCCGAGTATGTTATATCGTCTTGCTTGCTAGCCGCTCTCAGGAGGTCCGAGTATGTTATATCGTCTTGCTAGCCGCTCTCAGGAGGTCCGAGTATGTTATATCGTCTTGCTAGCCGCTCTCAGGAGGTCCGAGTATGTTATATCGTCTTGCTAGCCGCTCTCAGGAGGTCCGAGTATGTTATATCGTCTTGCTAGCCGCTCTCAGGAGGTCCGAGTATGTTATATCGTCTTGCTAGCCGCTCTCAGGAGGTCCGAGTATGTTATATCGTCTTGCTAGCCGCTCTCAGGAGGTCCGAGTATGTTATATCGTCTTGCTAGCCGCTCTCAGGAGGTCCGAGTATGTTATATCGTCTTGCTAGCCGCTCTCAGGAGGTCCGAGTATGTTATATCGTCTTGCTAGCCGCTCTCAGGAGGTCCGAGTATGTTATATCGTCTTGCTAGCCGCTCTCAGGAGGTCCGAGTATGTTATATCGTCTTGCTAGCCGCTCTCAGGAGGTCCGAGTATGTTATATCGTCTTGCTTGCTAGCCGCTCTCAGGAGGTCCGAGTATGTTATATCGTCTTGCTAGCCGCTCTCAGGAGGTCCGAGTATGTTATATCGTCTTGCTAGCCGCTCTCAGGAGGTCCGAGTATGTTATATCGTCTTGCTAGCCGCTCTCAGGAGGTCCGAGTATGTTATATCGTCTTGCTAGCCGCTCTCAGGAGGTCCGAGTATGTTATATCGTCTTGCTTGCTAGCCGCTCTCAGGAGGTCCGAGTATGTTATATCGTCTTGCTTGCTAGCCGCTCTCAGGAGGTCCGAGTATGGAGTTTTACGTTTATTTTGCAGACAAAGGTGTTTGACAACAAAAGCACAGCGAGCATTGTTGATTGTTGACTTAGGAAGTCACTTGGACCAAAAGACAAGATACGGACCACCTACACCTAACCTTCGCTGTGTTTGTATGAAGTCGCTGTCAAAAGAAAAGGTAACGGACTGCCGCTTTCGTGGGGGAACGAGGGGTGTTCCACTAATCGTGTGACCGAAGTAGATAGAGCACCGGCCAGCAGCGGTCAGTGAGTGGGTAGTTTATGATCGAGCGAGTGAAAACATGCAAAGTCAATATTTGTTCAATATGGATGATAGTTCATGCTACTTGATATTAACCCTCGGTGTAGTAATGTGGATAACCTCTATGGATATAAAACACGATTATGCAGGCTTTCATTCGAATGGCCGACTCGGCAGTGACCCTGCCTACGAATTCAAGGGTCCCGGGTTCAAATCCCGGTGAGGGCATATATTTGTTTGATGAGAACGGATGTTTGTACCCTAGTCATGGTTGTTTATCTATCTAAGTATAATATTTATCTATATAAGTATGTGTATCGTTGTCTAGTGCCCAAGATACAGGGAATCCTAGTTTGGGGCTAGATCAATGTGTGTAAATAGTGTCCAAGGTATTATTATTATTATTATTATCATGTAAATTAATATTATATCTAAATTTCTACCAAAGCAAAGTTAGCAGTTTCAAATAGTGCTGAAGGCAGAGTCAGGCTGGTCCTTATCCAAAGGGGACCTCTCGAATAAAACCAACAGAGACAAAATAAGTCATGAAACAGTCGAGAGGATTGTTAATTGTGTCGTATCGATAGCTTGTTAAGTCGAACTTGTCCTGGCTCGTGACAGATGTGCGCAGATACCCACGTTCATGCGCTCGCAAACTGGTAATTGGAATGCATTCTGAGCGACAAATATTCCGAATGAGCCCTTTCCTACTTTTTGTCTCTTAAACAAGGGACTTGGCTCGTTAGTCCACTATGCCTCATGCCAGGCGCCAGGCATGTTAGGGCGAATCATCTCATCTTCTCATTAAGACTTGATTGATGGGGATCACCCTGCTCGCGACTCCACACTCAACGTTTTATGCCAAAAATAACGGTTCTTTATCATGTTCAACGCGATATCATGTTACTGGTATCTGGTACAGGTGGGAAGGAGTTGGGTGGCAGATGAAGAGATAAGTCGAGAGAGAAATGAATAATGCTCGCTTGGATAAAAATGTCAGTTTGGGTCTCGACAAAAAATAGGCGCTCTTTCCGAGAATCTTGCTAGCTGGTGGACGTGAGATATTTGTCGTGATAATATTAGTATTAGTTTCGTCGCTTTTCCGTGAATCCGTCGCGTTTCCGAGAGGGAGCCATCGCTGCTGACATATTAATTAGTAATTGGCGCCGATATCTCTCACTTATGGCGCTACAAAATAATTAAGAACGCACCCTTCTTTGATGTCATGTGGTGATTTAATTTTCCTTCCTTACAGGATAAGATCAAAATATCTGTACGCACTTATTTTGATCTTATCCTGTAAATGGATTTAATCTTACTTTTATTGAAGAACTGAGTCTCTCAAGGATTTTCTTACGACAACTTACGCGTTGTTGTTATGATCACGCAATAAAAGTTTAACAACAAAAAGTCATAAACTAAACGTAAATGACCGGATTCAAGTTGCAGCTAACCGCCATATTTTAGACGAAATTGCAAAATGTTTTCATTCATCCAACTAAAGAAATATCAAGCCGGGCCTGCTTACTATACGGAGAAATTGAATTGTTACCCGAACAAGGCATCCTTACATGTAACAAATGAACGAAATAAATCACAATTGACAGGTAAAATTTAAAACTTAGCGACAATTTGAAGATAAAAGCCATGCCAAATTCCATCATGGGCAGGCAAGAGAGCAGGCGTGCCCTATCGCGCGCTTCGAAACACCAAATTGACTCTGTCACTGGCCATAAATCTTTCTGACAAAAACTGACTGCATTCGATCCAGCCTCTGCGGATGTTTACACAACAGCGATGCGTCGACAATAATGACGAGTTTTTTGACATCCTTTCTAAGAATGTCACGTTTTTGAAAGGAATTAGCAAAGGAATTCGCGCCATTCGTCCTTCTCAGAGCAGTTATTTCAAAGCCTATTGTTTATACCACGCTTTGGATGGAGATGTCAAAACTTAACTTTGTTTATTTATTTTTTATTTATTTATTTGTAAATGAAAAATAATGTATGCGATACAGGCAATAAAAGTTTTAAAGTTCCCTTGGATGGATAATTTATAGCAAATAAATCAATTTGCATCCGATTCTGGCAGCGACATCTGCCATTATCGGGAGAAATATGATGTTTTTCAGCTGAGCAATGAATGAATTAACATCGGCGGAATGTCGACGTCCGCATCCTTTACAGCCCTGGAGGGCTGCCAATAAAATGGTCCAAGTCGAAGTTGTGCGAGTGCTTTTTGGTCATAACTCTCACCCCCGGATGGCAATAAATGTCACCCAGGACGCACTACCTCGCACTATCAATCCGGTTTTGCATACACTATCGAGTGTCTCCATCTAACGGCGGCCATCTTGGGTCCCTGGCTGTGTCGTGTGTCGGTGTGGCCGTAGGAGCGCGCCAAAAGAGACTGTGTCGTTCGAAAAAAAAAGAAAAAAACCAAAGGCATGGGGTGTCTTGCGTTTGGCTGTCCATGGCCAGATACAAAGACCGGTGCCGTATGCGATCTCCGTGCTCTGATTGTTAGTTTAGTTGTGTCATTTTATTTCAAGTTGGCAGCAGCAGCAGGTTAGTCTAAGTAGATATATATAGTCTAAGTAGGTATAAACCACAATGCTAATAGTAATAATACTCAAAAATCTATTCAGAGCGGTATGATTTGATTTGCGAGTCTGATTTGATTACTTGCTAGTCAGAGCAGAACAGAGTTGTGGGTTGGGTTAGATTAGAATGCTTAGCTTACCTTACATAACAGTAACTGCTGTCGATTATCTACAACCAAATGTTAATTAAGAAGGTTAGTACAAACGTAATGTCTTCATTCTTTTTACAAATACAGAAACGTCAAAAGCCTTTCTCCCTGATATAAGTCACGATGTTTACGTTCATAAAGTCATGTCGGACAGGTCGTGAATGGTGGTCGTTTGGTTCTTTGGTTTAGTTTGTGTTTGTCAATGTTTCTTGTCCCGTTCTCATCTCTAGTACAATGGATGTAAGGTAGTTTTCCTTTGTGTAGGATAATGTGGATGCATGTGCATGTCATTGTGTGACTTGTGTGGGTGTCAGTGGCGGCACGGCGGCGGCGGCGACGGCGACACGGGGGGACAATCGTTATGGGTTATTCTTCGAGTTAGATTATTACATGAAGGAAATACTCTAAGCTACGAAGCAAGAAATGGAAATAGTGATGAAAACCAACCTACGAGTATGGCAAAGAGATCGCAATAGCATTTATATTCGTATTATAATACCAAGCCATGCAAGCAACCTAGAACATTATAAATCGACCGATTATAGAAGATTTGCAGAGATGACAAAAAAAAATATTCGCTAGGTTTGATGAATAAGTAAAAAAAATGAAGTGTTGTCGCTTGTTATGCGAAGAATGACCCTCCCGCCTGTCGGCTGCGTGTGGGCAGCCATGCGCCCTCGCAGCCTCCTGTGCTGAGTTTGCATACGAATTTATGCTGGCGCAGAAAATTATCGCTTAAAAAACTTATGTTCTTACAATGCAGGTATGTGCCAGTTTATTGACGCATGCTTTATTTAGTTAAGTGAGGGAATTAATTTGTTTTACATTCCTGACGTATTTCGTAGGTATTCTTCGTTGTAATGTTAAACGTGAGAGAGACGACTTTTAAGGATTGGATCATGATGTTAACCTCTCCGTGACCCAACCGTACCGACACGTCAAAGTAAACAAACACTATTGACCCAAGCGTACCGACACGCACTCGATACCTTTTTTTTTAGACCGGAATGAATTAGCCAATTGTGTTCGTATTGGCAAGGTTTTAGTGTGTAAAAACGGCCAATGAGCCAATCTTCTATTTCCGGTTAGTCTTTTGTTCATTTCATTTATTCAAGACGCTGCAAACGTGACTCGAAAAAATCACTTTTCGTAAACATTTGAATGTTTGCATTGAAGTTTGTATAGAATTTGGTACGGTAAGTAGTAAAGTGTGATACACTGTTAGAAAGCCTGCAGCACTGTTAAATTACGAAAGTATCAAACAAAATGTGTATTTTGTTGTGTTTTACTCATTCGACTACATTTGTAGCGAGAGGGAGCATTTTATTAGAAGTTTGTGATTCTGATGTCGGTACAAAAATAAACTAAGGTCACAGTGACGTTTTCTTCGCATTGAGTAAGAGAGGGTTTCATTAGCTACTCAGATGTACAACTCTCATAGCTCTAAGAGTTACCATTCAGACATAATCACTTGATATGTCAGTCAAGTCGCGCGCGCCGCGCGGGCTCATGTATGCCTGGGATTCGAGCTGGTTGGCGCCGGGCGGCCGGGTTTCGGAGAGGTTAAAGTTAGTCTTTTTATATGTATTTTTGAACCAGTAATCAATCCTTCAAAAAATGTCGCCCCTTGACGCCCCCTTGAGAAAGCGCCCGTCATTTAAAATCATTTGGAAGTACATTTGTAACGTTTAAGATTTTATTATTTCCACAGCCCACATCTTATTTGGTCACCAACTATTTCTCATACTTTACCAACTGTATGTCAACTAGAATAGGGTGCAAATTGCCAGGACATCCCTGTTAGAAATAAATGCAATGCTGGCGTGTTATGGTAAAGGGTAAGTGAAATAAAAAAAGTCTCGTCTCCAGCCCACAGATGTTTGTTTTCGTTTGTCCAAAAATTCATTCGTCATGGAGCATGGGAGTGGAGAACAGGCCAGGCCCTTGTTGGCTGAATGACATGTTTGCCTTTGTCTGCTGTTGTAAAAAGTGGATTCAACATGTATAAATTTATAGTTTAAAAGAAGTGTTCAAAGTGCAACTGAATATATCCGTGTGTGGGTTATCGATTATATTTTTATCATTGTGCAAATTAAGATATTAAAAATTAATCAAGTCAATGCTTAGTACTAATTGGAGAGTAATCTATTTGTTGAATAAGAATGAGAGTAATTTTCAACCTCTCGACATTGACCTATTACACATAACCAAAAAAATAAGACCTACCATAACAATCTAAACAGTGTCATTAAGAAAATCAAGATACAAATATTTTTATTATGAGTTTTAATTTAACTAACGGCTCACCTTCAACAGAGGACACGCCTCCTCCTCCTCCTCCTCCTCCTCCTCCTCCAGACTCCGCTACTATATACTACACTGGAGACTTACGATTCAGTTTTTGAATGTACCTATTCTGTTTTGAGTCCTATATTCTATTCTATGGTATTAACTTGACTTCCATAGCAAAAGCGGTTACCTGTTGCTGTGCTGAGGGGTGCAATGTGACAAAGCACAAAAACGATTCATAATGAATCGATTATTATTTTTTCTATATTATCGTCTTTAAATAAATCGATTATTGTTATTTTTTTTGTATTAACTTTTTTTTTTCATGGTAGATCAAATAAATAGTCTAAAATCAAATCATACGCTTAATATCATAAGTAACCACACAGTTGCAGGAAAAAAAAGTTTCGGTAGCCTTTTGCACAGCATTCGGCATCGTGTTTGTCTAACTATACTCCCCGGGGGAATCCCCACTCTCGAAAAAAGTTGTTGAGCTGGCTGGAGGGAAAAAAACAAATTCGCTTTCCAACTGGATGTGCTAAGTCTAAACATTTATAACCACACAGCGTCAGTACAACACTCCACAGTACTCCATACAATTGACACTTAACGTTTACGCGCAAAGCGTTGTAATATAACTGAAACTAGTGGTCCTGTGGGCAGTAGACCTCGCTAACAGGGGGGACTGTGAACCAATTTATAGATAAGTATTTTAGATTCAATCAAAATCAAGTAGTAAAGTAGCACCAATAACTTTGTCAACTACATTTTGCGATTTAAAATAAAATCTATTGACTTTTCACGAAAATAGTCACAGTCTATTCACTCACTCTCATGGTCTGGCTGGATAGATCGTCTTTACTAATCCGTCTCCTATTCGAGGAGTCCAAACTTGGTATGTTTTGAAAGTATTTCTTGGATTTTTAGAAAACCGCCGAAATGTACTGGTGTAGTATATTTTTAGAACCGGATGAAACCCTTTAATTTGATGCCCCACACGATAGGTTTCAGAAAAAAAAAAACATACAAAACAATTAAGACGTCATAACTCTCCCCCCAAGGGGAAAATCGAGAAAAGCTCTCGACAAAAAAAATAATAATTCAAGAAACACGAGCGCCAAGTTTTGTGAGGAGAGGACCGCTTAAAAACTGTGGCCCATAGACCGGGACTGAATAGAAGAATGAATGAATAGAGACAGACGAAAGCAAAATCGCCCTCATATCTTGTCGAAATGGAGCCCTTCGCTCGCTCGTTCAAATATGTGTATGTAAGTACTCGTTTATTTCTTTATATTGTTGTATACATAGGTCTACCCCAGCACAGCAAACAACCTTTACCATCTTAACCTAGTTTGCTGGAAGAGATCTGTTATTAGCGATAAGCTTGCCTTTGTTCGCTATTTTTATGTAATTTTTGTTTTGTTTTTTAAATTGTGCAATAAAGAAATTATGAATTCTATCTAGATAAATAATTGGTTACTTATATCGAAAATTTTGATTACTTCAACGAAATTATTAAGAGTGAGTTATGAACAGATAATTATTGAAGGTATTTGAGGCGTTAATTGAGAACGCAAATATTCACAAAAAAAGTATTAGATTTTTTAATAATCGATGTTTTTGAACACAAAAATCGTTAAATTAAATTAGTTTTTTTCTACAATTGATTTTTTATTCACATCCCTTCTCGCTATCCCATTCAGCAAACTACCAAAAGATAAATTTTGGGGAGTTAGCACAACGACTCGGAAATCGAACCGACCGAGTCGGAAATGCCTGCGCTCAATTGTGCCTCTGCCACCCCGTATGCAAAAAGGTTTGACGCTATATTTGTTTGTTTTGTAGAATCGACACACTGGCCTCTTCGCGGTATGAGTAGTTTGCGTCATCGATATCCAGAATAGGGCCGTTTTGTGTTAGTTTTGCGGCGTCTAATTTGTATGCAAATTTCAACAATTCCGCCATAATCGAGCCGTGATGGTGATGTTATTAATTTTATTTGTGTAGCCGCGGCTTCTCAGAATGTCTGTTGATTTACGAGATGTTTGTGTTTCGTAATTAGTTAATTCAAATAAGTCTTGGGAATGTCATCACATCATCGCGTCAGGTTAAAAATGTTAACGACCCACCTGCTATTTCCGAAGCTGCGTTTCGCAAGATGCTTGTATCTGGAAAAGAGAAAAGGTGCATATGTAGACTTTTTCTTTCTATATCTACCTGCGTAAGTACCGAGTTATCGACAGCTTACTTTTGAAGAATAATTTGTACGTATTAATTAATTACGGAGGAAATTTAAACAATGAATAAATGTTTAAATTGTATTAGTTTTAGTAAAAAGGAAGACTTAATAGCACTGGTTATCTCAAAGGGCTCAAAATTGGCCAGGACTCAACGCTTTTATCGCGCTCGGGGGCACACGTTACCACCAGAGTTTCTTTTTTATTAAGTTTTTTTAGGCCTCGACTCAGCAGCTGCCTTGCCAGCAGGAAGTCCTTTTTTCGCTCGTAAATATCAATAATTCTCGATTCCTCGCCCTTTACGGGTAACATATACATTTGTTTTGTTTATTTCATAACCCCTGGTTTTTTGCACGCACGTTTTTGATAAATCTCTCGCATCGCACACATCTCGAAGCCGACTTGGTTATCTTTCCCACCGGAAGTACATATTTTCAGTCAGCAGAAAATTTTACGGAGCTCAGACTTCTCAACGCCACTTGGCTAGGGAGAATTCGGAAAATAAATTACAGATTTTCGCTAAAATGAACCCTCGAAGCTACAATCGACTGAGCCATTTCAATAATGAATTCCCAACCCGCAGGACTTTAAATTGATAGGAACTCAAATGATACTTGGAAAGAGACATTCATAATTGAAGCTCTAGAGAAACTCTACAAGACTGCCACATGCAAAATAAATCACTAATTATAGTTATAAAATATACTACTTTAAGCTTTTTAGTGAGTTGCAATAAGTTAATATAGACTTCTATGCGATACTTGCCAAGTGTATGTAGGGTTAGGTATTTGACGATGGTAAGTACTTTACTCATTGGATTCTAAGTGGACCGTCCAGCCTGCCCCCAACTGGCCATTACTGTTGCTGTTGAAACATAAACGTGAACTATTAACTCAATATTGCACAGATTCCGAGAAGTTTCGGTCGCGGTGTGCGCGGCAATACCGGCAATGCGTCGGCCATTTTGTCGTGTCATTTCCGTTCCAAGATGGCGACCGCGGAGCTGAAACGTGCTGAAATCCACGTGCGATGTTATATGAGAGTTTAGACGTTTTATGTGTTTACAAATAACTTGCGGCTTTGAAACTCGATGGAATGTAATTGAGCTTATACCTGATTGATATTTCCGTTTACTTGCGTGTTAGGTTGATAATGACGACCCGAATGGTCGAGTCGGCAGTGACCCTGCCTACGAAGCCAAGGGCCCCGGGTTCGAGTCCCGGTGGGGGTAAATATTGGTTTGATGAGAACGGATGTTTGTACCCTAGTCATGGTTGTTTATCTATCTAAGTATAATATTTTTATAGTTAAGTATGTGTATCGTTGTCTTGTACACAAGGAATCCTAGTTTGGGGCTAGATCAATGTGTGTTAATAGTGTCCAAGGTATTATTATTATAATGGCCATTTGGTAATATTTACGGACAATTTTTTAGTTAAACCTATGGTGAATCATGTAACGCCTTGATGAAAGTATTAGTTTAAACAGTAATATTATTGTACTTTTAAACATAAGCTTTAACATTCCAAATTAAACAAAACAAATTAAGGGCGGCACCTTGTGCTTCATTAAGGGTGAATATGGTATTTGACTGCTAGTCAAAATAGATACTTTTTAGGCACTGTCAAAACGATAACTTTGTTCACGAGTTCTATGACATACTAGCTAGCTTGTGACGTCATTGTCAAATGCTGTCTTTTTAACACAAATTTGAGTCTATAAAATAACACTGCTGGAAATATACAATTGTGATATTGTCAAACGTTTTTGTAGAAATGGGTTCAGCTTGAGACACATTTCTAGATTTATTGGACAACCTTGTCAAATACCGTATTATATGTGTACTTAAAGCTTGCGAGTTGTGAACATTTAAAAGACGTGACGCTATTTATTCTATTTTACTTATTTCATACAAAGATTTAAAAAAACTCGACCAATAAACAGTCCTTTGAAGTTGTAAGCAGTCATTCCTATCCAAAGCACTAAGTCGTACATCACCAACGAAACTAGCTCACAGCGGGAGGGAAACATAAAGTTTGCTATCCTACATAAGTCCTAGTTTATAGTGCTGGCACATAATTGCAAGTTATCTGGGGTCACTTCTAGGCGCCAGCAGTACTTGGCAGTCTAGCTAAGCTACAATGAATGTGTACTATTCTTATTCTAAGTAGATATATGAGGGACGTAAACTATACTTCATTGTGTAACTTAATAGACGGCTCAGCTTTGCATATCTTGAGGATACTTTATCTCATTGATTTCCAATAATTATTGGTTTCTTAACGATGTATTTTTTCCCTTGGACAGCTTATTAATTAAGTGTAGTCTGTAATTGAGCAAATGGAAGTCAAGTAAGTTGAAAACTTTCAAAGCTCTTTTAAAATATCAGGAGTAAAAGCGGCATACGTTTTTTTAATAAACGACCAGCGCTTATTAGCGTTTAGAAGATGCAGCATACATAATTAGAGGACGTCTGGTCCCCAGAGTAGTACTTTAAAGCTCATTAATATGTGACTTAATTGAGGCTAAGACGGAAGCCGGGAAAGCCGGAGAACAGAGCGATTCACCCGGCTATAGCCGCGGCCGGAGGACGGCCGGTCTAATTACCGGATGTGTGAGTTTCGCCCGGTTATGAGAAATGATCCGGGGCATGTTGATGTGGACGGTTTATTGTTGTTTTAATTAAATGCTGATTGATGTCAAAATAGTTTTACATATGCCTGATTGGATGACTGTAGTTTTCATAGTGAGAACTCCTCCAGTGATTACCTTAAGGCATGGTCAATAATGCACCATTGCTATATGCATATGCATTAATAGGCCAAACTAGTTGGGAGAAATATGTTTGATAAATATATGTTAAGTATATAAAGTTTATTAGAGAAGACCCTTCATGGAAAATATATAGACTTCCAGTTATATTTGTAATATCTAAACCTTTCTTCCTGATGATATTTTACTACTATATGTCTACTAAATAGAAATTAGCTCGGAGACGAAATCAGCTTTGTATTTGAAACTAACACCCAAAAAAGGTTGAAAAAATATAATAAAATTTATCCATTTTATTTTTAGATAGATAGATACATAGTTAAGTCATTTATTCATTGTTCGGTACAAACACAAACACATTATTGTTTATTAACAAATTACACACCACAAAAAATTAATTATGACAAAAAAAACAAAGATATTAAATAAAACAATGAAAATAATTATAATTAACACAGCAAAAATATGGAAAGTAAGGATCACTATATGACCCTGTGTCTGTACCGCGACAATGAAATGGCCCTGACTCAGCAATGTCACCACAGACGAATCTGTGACGCTGATATTCTGCCAGAGCCAAAGCGGACGAGACAGCAATAGGCACACAAACAAACAACAATAATACACAAAATACATAAATTATTACAGCAATTAAATTAAATTAAAAAATATTAATAAAAAATCTACTAATATATGGAATTGAATTATTTATTGGAATTGAATTTGAATTAATAATGTATAGAATAGTATTGGAATTGTGTGGTTAAAATTAGATGAAATTTCAGAATTGTATTATATGATTAGAAAAAGGATAATGTAATGTCCATGATTATGTCGTATGGTAGTCAAATAAAAAATGAATTTTCTAAGGTTGGAGATTTCTTCAAATTATAACGAAGGGCATAACAGTGATTTAAAGTGCTGCCTCCTCAGCCTTCTGCTGCTGTATTAAAAACTTTCTGAAGGCACTTCTGAAACCAGCCTTACTATTAATTATTTGTTATTAATTATTATTAGATATTAATATTATTAAAGTTAGATCATTAAACGTTAATTAATTTTTATATAGTTTTTCAACTCGCGGAGGGCGGCGCGATCAGTCTGTTCTTGATTTCTTTGTCTGATGCTCAAGTCTAGGCCTTAAACTCAGAAACAAAATGCCGGGCTGCATACTAATTTAGTATATAGGCTGGCCCAGTAAATTCCGATTCTTACTGCACATAAAAACATTAAGAAGAGATAATAGAAGCAGCGATCCACTTTTATCAGGCAACGACAGCTCGAGTCGAGCTTGAGTTAGCGCCATGCTAAGCGGAACTTAAAGCTTTCCACAAAAGCTTTCCACACCTGCTCTGTAAGCAGCCTAATGTCCTATACTCTACACACACTACACAGCAAACACCACTTTATTTCCTACAACAGTTACTTCAAATTCCATTAAAACTACTCAAAGATTTTGCTATAAAACTTTACGAGCCAATTTAGAATCTACAGGCTGGGTATGAGAGTAGATATTTGTGTGGGTTGTTGTGTGCTACAGTTTACATGTAAAGAGTGTATGAATACTAATGTACGCGCCAGCGGTGACAGAATTAGTTCCTAATCAGTTGATTTAATCACGGCGTAGAGCTTGCTCCTAGCGGGCGTTGAACCTGGGCAGGATACATCCTGGAGGTGGGCACGATGTGGAAGTTCTCTCACTGAATAATATTCGAAACGAGGAACAATAGAGTATTATGAGAAAACTCGACCTGTAATTCCACCAAACACGGAACCCCGCAACCAACACAGAACCCTAAAAAAACCTGATGGAAGCATCGATATTATCAGAGATCGATGCGCGTTCCTCTGAGTGTCATACGAGTTTCATATTCCAATAAGATCGAGTCACCTCGTACAAGTCACAGAACTACTCGGACATTCCTGCCATGTGGTCAACCAATGCTTATTTTGTTAGCACACATAAACAAATGTTTTGCAGTAGAACAGCAATGGTTGATGAATCGATTTCAAAGTAAGAATTATCGTTTTAGCTTGTGATACAGCGGTAGGCTTTTTTCGGTATTTCTTGTTCATTTGTCAGCTTCCTGTCACAATATATCACTCGACAGCATCGCGGCTCGCCACGACGCCATTCACTTATGCTTATTAATATTTTTATTTTAATGATTATGACATTTTTGGAGGTAGTCAGGTAGGCGCAGTATTTATAAGTGTCCAAACTTAGATAGTTTATGTCGAAACATTTGAGTGAATACCTACATTTATATATTTTACCTAAATCATTGCAAGATTATGTCCTATAACTGAAGTAAGACACAGATTTACTTATTTGATTCCTCAGAAAGTGCAGTAAAATATATTTATGCCGCAAGCAAAACCAACAATACGTGACTCCATAACAATGGCAAACCCTCACAAACAAAACAAACACGTAATCCTTCATCCATTTTATTACACGTATTGATTTACAATAACTTTCCCAGAACACTGTGTTTATAATAAGACATTTTATATTATTAGTCCCCGTTCAGGAAACCTAGTGTTTACGGGTTTATCCACCCCGGCTCGAAGGACCAAAGGTGTAAGCACGCGAAACGGCGAGAAATCATTGCTCATTGTGACGCGGTTGGGTTGGTAGCCTTGGTCATAGGCCGATGTGTAATGTTACTTACTGTTAGGGGAATATGAATCGTATTTTAACCAGATTAAGCTCTACAGTTTTGTTTTTGGCTCTAAATTCAACTTAAATAAAGTGAACAAGAAAAGGCATCACGCCTTTTCCCATACGGGTAGCAGAGGCACAGCTTTGTCCACGGTTGAAATAAACTTAAAAAAGCTCCAAATAGCTAAGAGGATAGTTCAAGAAGGATTTCAAGATTAAATTAAAGTTCAAAATACATAACTAATTTTAAAATTATACTTTCAATGAAATAAAAAAGTAGCCCAATAATGTTCCCACCGAGGGGCACAGGTAAACCCTGATACGAGTAAGATTAAGCCAAACTCCACCACGATGGCTAAGTACGGGTTAGTGGAGGGGTTTCACGACGTAGCGATAGTAGCCGGGACCTCAGCTTAACGTGTCATCCGAAACATTGAACGTCCGATAATTAATTTAAAATAAATAAATTATCTCTGTTGTGTATGGTCAGGATTCGAACTTGCATCTATCTCCTGTGTGAAAAGCAAGCGTGAAACCTATGAGACCACGGAGCTCTCTAACTTAAAGCCAAAAAATTATACTTTAAACTTAAAGCAAAAAAATAAGTGATCAAACAGTGAATGCTGTACAACCCTGTAATTAGCGCAACACTTTGTACTAGAAAGTGGAATGTTAGTATATATTAATATGTAATAATACTAATACCTTGGACACTATTGACACACATTGATCTAGCCCCAAACTAGGATTCCCTGTATCTTGGGTGCAAGACAACGATACACATACTTATATAGATAAATATTCTACTTAGATAAATAAACAACACAACCATGGCTAGGGTACAAACATCGGTTCTCGTCAAACAAATATTTGCCCCCATCGGGACTCGAACCCGGGACCCTTGGCTTCGTAGGCAGGGTCACTGCCGACTCGGCCATTCGGGTCATGTTACTATATAAATTAAGTGTGTGTTCTGTTGGAATGTCTTTATAATAAATAATTTATTTATTTATACAAGCAATGGTCTCTGCGATTAGTTTATGCTCTTATCATATATTGAAATCAAACCATTACCTGCCTGTGCCCCTGCACCCACAGAGATAAAAAGTTTTACTCAACAAAAGTTGTTACGTCATCAAAATAAACTAAATCTGTGCTTACAGGTCTGGTTCATAAATCGTTATTCGTGAGCATTTAACTCTTTTAGTTGACAATCGCAGAGTCACAGCCGAAACTTATTTATATCAATTTAGCATGTCGGAGGGTAATCCTCAATAAATATGTAATTAATATCAATGAGGCAGACTCAGACGGAATAACTCAATTTAATCTAGGTTGGGGGCGGGGAGGGGGGGGGGGGGCACAGACATGTGATAAAGGGACATCAAGGGACAATATGACTCCATCATTCTTGATTTGACGTAAGAAACAGTTGGGTTGTTTGTTAACATTTGCCTTGTCTTGTTAACAATGACTTGCCTGTAAATTATTTTACTTCGAGGCCAATAAATATTTCTATGTTCTATGTTCTATTCAGATTTAGACGCTATTTAGATTACACGCTATTGATCGCACTGTTCATAATGTTAGAAGCTATTTTTATAAGACTAATATTTATTTGAAATAGGCTTGAATTTCAATATTCCAAATCTTTTTAGGGTTCCGTACCTTAAAACTAAATAAACCGGTCAAGTGCGAGTCTAAATCGCGCACGAAGGGTTCCGTACCACCGTTCAATGGAAGCGATGGTGTGGAGTGAATAGTTTGGATTTTACACAGCAAAATATTGTTTACAAAGTTATTGGTGCGGTTACTTTCACACTCCATGTACGTAACCAGGTGCATCCATAAGTTTGTATGTGGTATTGTTGTATGGGAGCCCCCTTAAATATTTGTTTTATCCTGTTTTTTAGTATTTTTTGTTATAGCGGCAACAGAAATACATAAACTGTGAAAATTTCAACTCTCTAGCTAGCTAGGTTCTTGAGATACAGCCTGGTGACAGACGGACGGACGGACAGCGAAGTCTTAGTAATAGGGTCCCGTTTGGAACCCTTCGGGTACGGAACCTTAAAAAAGGATCCCTTATAGGATCACTTTGTTGTTCATCTGTCTGTCTGTCTGTCGGTCGGTGTGTCGCAACGCTTCTATTCAGGAACGCGTGCAGGTATCACATTGAAATTGATATTATAATAATAATAATACTACCTTGGGAGTTATTCGATTTTAATAGTTTGTAATAAAAGCCTGTTTTGTTAAGAGCGTGCTTTCATTAAATAGTGATAGTAATAATAATAATAATAATATCTTGGACACTATTTACACACATTGATCTAGCCCCAAACTAGGATGCCCTGTATCTTTGGTACTAGACAACGATACAAATACTTATATAGATAAATATTATACTTAGATAGATAAGCAACCAAGACTAGGGTACAAACATCCGTTCTCATCAAACAAATATTTGTCCTCACCGGGACTCGAACCCGGGACCCTTGGCTTCGAAGGCATGGTCACTGCCGACTCCGCCATTCGGGTCGTCATGTCGCGAACAAAATTCATGAGAGACAATGAAAAACTTCTTATGCTGTAACATTATATTACTTTTCTATAATAAACTTTTAGGGGTACATCCCCTTTTGTCCTAAAATAAAACCAAAATCGTGCTGAAAAACGAATAGATGTTCTTTCTCATTTTTCCACATGCGCCCCAAAAACGTGTAGAATTACACATTAGCGCACTTCTTTACACTACACACCACCCAACTAATTATAGTGCAATTAGTCCAGATAAATACGTAGCTTTTACACAAAATTAACTCTTGTTTACTGGCCGTCAGAACCGTTTTACAGCAGTTAATGATCTACTGTGAAATGTTTTTAAAAGAATAGTAAAAACAACTGCAGAGAATGAGATGTGCATCTGGACAACTGTATTGTGGAAGTTAAATTTAGAAGCGAAACGCTCAAATAACCGTCTCTTGTTGAGTCTGGGACTGTAACCCATAGAGGTAATAAAATGGATAGCAAATATTAATTATCTTTGTGGTTTGTGAGCTGCTGGATGACGAAGGGCGATTAAAACTTAGATGCTGGATACAATGGAGTAAGGATATGACTGAGTGCGGGCAGCCTGCATTGCAAGTGCCGCCTACGTGATTCCTTTACGTCGCAGTAAGGAATGAGACATCGTAAGGAAGAAGTACATGTATTCATTGTTTTACCGTTATTACCACAAACAATGGTGTCAAGTCTTGTCTTGTCACCAGACAACAGAAGCAAACAATTACGTTTGCTATGTTTGTGTAAATCTACAGAAATAAAAAATATATATTTGATTTGATTGGTTCACACACATTGCAAACTGGATAAAACAACGAACTCCCTCCAAACATGTGTAAGTTTACAACGAACAAAACAGAACACTCGCTTAATTTCCTCACGAAAACCCGGCTCAGAACTGTCATCCGCAATACGAGACAATAGCCGGCGCCATTTCGCGCGGAAAACAATGACGAGACAAAATGGCCGCCGCGGCATTGTGAAGAGATGGAGACGGTGGTTGGGTGGGACTAATGCGGGATACGTGGATGTATTGGCCAGTATCCAAAGTGAAGCTTTGTCTCACGTGGGAACTGGTGCACTTGTTGGGTTGGCAAGGAAATGGGGTAAGTAAGGAAAATTGTGGTAAAAGTAGGCTCACGACTGTCATAATATCCATTATTTGTTCAAGTTCTCCAGTCGTTCTCCATTATCGGTCTTGCATTCTTTAAATATGTATAGTTACGCTTCTTAAATGATTCGTTACCAACATGTTTTATCAAAAATAAAGCATTTTAGAGAAAGAACCTGTGCAAAGCCATACATTCAATTGCTCTGAAAACTTGTTAAATAATTCTAAACAAACCGTTACACAGGCTATTAAGAGTTCAAGTGATAAATGAAAGTGGAAGCAACTCCTAAGCGCGTCCCGAACTGCACTTAGCCCGGGGTTAAAGTTGTAATCGTTTGAAATACTAGTTTCTTGCTGAAGTTTAAACTTGGGTTGAGTAGTGGCTGATGCCTTCGTCTCTTTGAGTGAAGAGACGGAGGACACGAAATACGAGAAGGTAAGAAAGTATATGAACATGTAGGTACTACAAACATTCTATAATATTAATAATATTATAATATTAATAACATATTCTATAATGTACATTATAGAATAGTAATACCCAAGTTAAGGAAGGTGTTACAGAAAGTTGTTGATTCTTTAAAAGTGATTAAATATATCTTTTCTCAAACTTGCGCGGAATTTTTAATATTAAATACGTTTGGAAATACAATATGAAAAATATCAAATTTACAGCCAATCTTAATTTAAAAAAAATAAACATGCCAGAAATGTAAGTGTTTAATTTCCCACGCCTGCCGAACGGCGTGGAATCGTGAGGGGGATGTGCCTTTGCCACGTGAGAGAAAAGAATGATGAAATTGGTTACTGACCTTGTCTCCGTAGGCAGGAAATCGAAAGCTCGATTCGAGACGGGACTACGGAAAGGGGCACAGTTTGGGATAGGATATGGAGCGAATCGAAACTTATCGTTGCTGCCGACGCCGTCGCCGGCGTGCTGCCTGCCGTGACCGTGGAGTCGCCGCTACCGATGCGACGATGTCCAATCAACCGGGATCACTTGGCCGCTGACGGGAATCTACTTATTTCAATCAATAGCCCGACGCTATGAGGTAGATTTACACTCTGACCAGGCCCGATGCCTGTATGATAATATTGATAATTGGTACACCGAAATAGCATCACGGGGCCCGAGCCGCCATGTTATTCTCACCGACGAGAAAAGACCAAGAGAAAAATTAACCTCCAATTTTACATCTCGTTTCCGATACGAGTGACAGCTGCTAGTGCCGTTTTCGCTAGTGATGTCTCGATTACTCGCGTACGATTCGCGCAACAAAAAACCGGTGCGTTTCCGACGCATAAATATTAAACAGTAAGTATGAAAGTGTCGTTTTAATTAAATTTCGAATATGAATATGCACAGTCATCAAACATAGGGCCTACACCATCACAAGGCCATATTATTGAGTTTTCAGATATATTTAATTAAAATTGGTTCAGCGGTTCAAAAGTAATCAGCCTAAATTATATGAAATATTAAATCAAAAATCCACAAAGTGCATCGTCAATTAAAATAACCTAAGTATTAAAGATAATTGAATAATTTAAAACTATATGTGAGTGTGGAGGGCCTGACCGACAACAAAGACATCGCTAATATGTTTAAAAATCATTTTACTGTAGCACCTTTATCTGTGTCAACTGCGCCGAGGTTCGACGCTCACACCCGTCATGCTGAGGAACGTGCATACCACAGATTCACTATAAAAGACGTAGAGATGGCCTTACGCGGTATGAAACGTGGAAAGTCGCCGGGACATGACGGGTTGAGTGTTGAGCACTTAAGACATGCGGGTGTGCATCTCCCCAGAGTTCTCAAAATGTTTATTAATGCCTGTATTGGACACTCTTATCTACCTGAGGATTTAATGAAAACTATTGTAGTACCTATAATAAAAAATAAGACAGGAGATGCCAGTGATAAGGGTAATTATAGGCCTATTTCTTTGGCAACTACTGTAGCGAAGGTGCTGGACAGTTTGCTTGACAAAACACTTACTGCATCTCTACATTTACATGATGCACAATTCGGGTTTAGGGCCGGGTTGTCCACAGAGAGTGCAATATTGTGTCTCAAGCAGACTGTCCGGTACTACACAGATAGAAAGACGCCGGTATACGCCTGTTTTCTTGACCTATCTAAGGCTTTTGACCTCGTTAATTACGAGATCCTTTGGGACAAGCTGACAAAGGAGACCGACTTACCTGATGAGCTTATTTTTATGTTTAAATACTGGTATGAAAATCAACGCAACGCTGTCAGGTGGGCCGGCTCATTAAGTCAGGAATATAGGCTTAATTGCGGAGTACGGCAAGGTGGGCTAACATCTCCTAAATTGTTTAATATTTTTATAGACAAACTGATTAGGGAACTCAGCAACAACGCCATGGTAGGGTGCTCGGTTGACGGCGTCATGGTCAATAATATTAGCTATGCTGATGACATGGTAGTCCTGAGCCCTTCGATCAGAGCGCTTAGGCAGCTGCTGGGGATCTGTGGGTCATATGCCGAATCACATGGTCTTAGGTACAATGCTAAAAAGAGCGAGCTGCTAATATTTAGGGCCGGCAGTAAAGTACCATCGTGTGTGCCACCTGTCCAGCTCTGTGGTATTCCTTTAGTCAGGGTCACGCAGTTCAAGTACCTGGGCCATGTGGTCACGGACAGGCTCACAGATGACCTGGACATGGAAAGGGAGCGCAGGGCGCTGGCGGTTCGATGTAACATGCTGGCTCGCAGGTTTGCACGGTCCACTCGAGAAGTGAAACTCACATTGTTCAGAGCGTACTGTCAAACCTTCTACACCTGCAGCCTGTGGGTTAGTTACAAGCAGAGGACCTACAGCGCTCTGCGTGTTCAATACAATAACGCGTTGAGGATTGTGTTGGGGCTGCCGCGATTCTGTAGCGCCTCAATCATGTTCGCAGAGGCGAAAGTCGCCGACTTTTTTGCGATTCTGCGAAAAAGAATCGCTTCAATAATGATTCGTACACGCGGCAGCCCGAATACAATTCTCGATACGTTGGCAAATAGGATCGACAGCCCTATTATGAGACACTGGGTAGGTGTACATCTAGCTCCTAATAAAAAATGATGTACCTAACTGTGTTTTTCCTGATTGCTTCATGTAAATAATGATGTGTAATACGTGTGTGTAAGTGGTTGTGTGTGAGGGTAGAGATATGTGTGCGAGGGTATGTTTGTGTGTGTATGCCTATTAATTTAATTATGCTAAAATTAAAAATTTTATTTTGTATATGTTGTGTAAAAATATGGATTATTTATATCTGAAATAAATTGATAAATAAAAATAAAAATACACAATATTAGACAAATAAACCGCCCCAGGGCATGCCCGACCCAAAGGTACCCATCACGCTGGCAGTATTACCGCGCTGCACGGCGAGTGAGATCCTTTGGATCAGGAACGCTCCGGAACGATTGTCAAATCGTCGGTCGCTAAGAGTAGACCGATGTCCTTGACGAGCATCATCATCATCGAGTTACCTTTACCTAAAAAAATCATACGAAAAAAATACTTATCATTAGCGGGAAAACAAACTAAAAAGCTAAAAAGAAAGTGTTGAGAACAACAATTTTATTGAATAAATTATAATGAGTTCTAATGAGAGTAAAACGGAGATTGAATGTACTCTGCCAAATTTAAGTTCGGAAGACAAATTGGCCATGGAAAATTGTTTACCAAACAAGTCCAGGGAAAGCTTACGAGAGTTTCGTGTGCAACATCGGTGAAAATGGCAATTGCCTGACTCGTATTATTGATGAAAGTATCGTTTTATTTAAATTTCGAACATGAATTGATATTATTACTATATTTCAGATTAACATCCATATATACATTACATTATTACTATTGACACTAACATTATTTTAATTATAATTATATTTTATTTTATGTGTATGGTACACAATGGTGCCTCAAAAACGGGCTGTCCATCCTGGCACTTAACACCATCAGCAGCACCATGTCATCGGCGTAGCTTATGTTGTTAATAAATTTCCCATCAACAGAACAGCCGACGTTGGTACTGACGAGCGCCTCGATCAGGCCATTTACATATAGGTTAAACAGCACAGGTGAGCTTAGTCCTCCCTTTCTTACCCCACAATCTAGCCTATAAACTTCAGAGTACGAGTCCGCCCATTTCACAGTATTTGTTTGATACCTATACCAATATTTTAATAAGGATATTAATTGGGGTGCAAAATTTGACTCATTAGATAGTTTATGCCACAAGACGTCATAGCACACCGTATCAAACGCCTTGGATAAATCTAAAAAACACGCTAAGACATTCGTATTTCTATCCGTGTAGTAGTAGATATGCACAGTCATCAAAAATCAGGCATATACCATTACAAGGCCGTATCATCGAGTTAGCTTTGTCTAAAAAAAGCATACCAATATAATACCTACTTAATGGTGGAATGCTAATGCGGGAAAACAAACTAAAAAGCTAAAAAGAAATTTGAGAACAACTATTATATTTCATATATTGTAATGAGTTCTAATGAGAGTGAAATGGAGATTGTATCTGCTATGCCAAATTTAAGTATGGAAGCCAAATTGGCGACCCGAATGGCCGAGTCGGCAGTGACCGGGGTTCGAGTCCCGGTGGGGGCAAATATTTGTTTGATTAGAACAGAGTTTGCATCCTTGTCATGGTTGTTTATCTATATAAGTATAATATTTATGTATACAATATAATATTTATGTATTTATGTGTATCGTTGCCTGCTACCCAAGATACAGGGAATCCTAGTTTGGGGCTAGATCTCTATGTGTAAATAGTGTCCAAGGTATTATTGTTATTATATTATTATATATAAATACGTTACTAAAGAAGTCCAAGGAAAGGTATAGAATTTCATGTCCTAGAATGTTTTTTTTATAAAATTTTAATTTATTTTCATGACTTTTTTTTGAGAAAAGCACCATGGAAATGGCAATTGGCTGACTAGTATTATTGAAGTCCGAGCCGCCTGCAACTGCCGACTTTCCACGCCACGGCAGTCATGTACTATTGTGAACTATGGACCTAGATATATAATTAATTATGCACCTTAACGTAAGTGGCTATGCTTTTCGTGTGTTAAAGCACAGATACTATAGATAAAGTGATGATTCGGAGGCGATTCGTGAGTACTCAGAATAAAATACGGCTAAAAATATCAAGCTATTGACAAGCCTACTTAAACTCGTACAATACAATCTGGATTACTTCTCCTAATCAAATGACAAAAGAATAATGTACAGTTACATATCACGATGTCATTTGAAATGTATGTGACGACAATGTCAAGTAAGCGGATTACTTATGAGTATACATCTCGATGTAATTGAGATCTAGTCGATAAGGACCGAGTTTCAGCGGTACTTACACGGTGAGATTCGAAAGATTTATCTCAAACATATTTGAGTAAAAGGCTACTCTAAGTTTGATTCTGTCACTGTTCCTCGCGCGAGAATTGACAGCGCCCTTATGATGTTTAAGAGGCAATTTGATTGAGCAGCCGCCTGTGAATTCGACCAATAGAAACACAAATTACAACCAATCAACGACGGGCGCAAACTAGCTTCTTTAACCTAATGAAGAGATTAAATCCTAGTTTCCATCCATCCTAGTTATGATACTTATTATCATCAGGTTTGACAATAGCTCTGTCGTGTCAATACATATATGGAGATTAAAACAAGCCTTTCTAAGTCTTTTCTAATAGGATTACGATGGATGTCGCCATCAAACACGCCATTGTCACCAAGATAAGGCATTCCTGCATTCCTGGCAACATTGAAAGTCGTTAACGTATCGCTGCGAAGTCCGGATGCGCAACATTTGAGTGTCCCTCAACGTTTGACGACACTCAAAGCTGTCACTGTCTCTCGCAAGGAAACGATACAGTCAATATGATATTTCGATGGCACTTTTTTTGAACAGTAGTCTGGCAATTTACAATATACAGGTTGTCTCACGGATATTATACATAGTGGCATAGTCGCGGGATACCCTGTATACTGTAATAAATAATAGTTTAAAAAAACTAAAAAAACACGCTTTTATAGCTAACCGAACTAAAAATTAGAAAATAATTTTTAATTTCAGAGAGTTTATAATACAGTAGTAGAAGATCGAACAATCAATCAGAATTTATCACCTCAAAATAATAAAATTATAATAAAGTTTAAGTAACTAACAAAAGAATTCAATTCAGAGTAAACAGCGTGGGGTGCTTGATAAAGTAAATGTAACAACCATTCTATTGGCAACTATCTATGAGAGGAGAGTTATGAAAAGTAGTAAAATGCACCCCACGCTTTTTACTCTGAATTGAATTCTTTTGTTAATTACTTAAACTTTATTATAATTTTATTTTGAGGTGATAAATTCTGATTGATTGTTCGATCTTCTACTACTGTATTATAAACTCTCTGAAATTAAAAATTATTTTCTAATTTTTAGTTCGGTTAGCTATAAAAGCGTGTTTTTTTAGTTTTTTTAAACTATTATTTATTTTTCATTTTTTAGTTCGATTTATCAATTAGTTATTTGTTGACATGTGGTATTGAAATTTCTCACAAATTATTTCGCAATCTCATCATTTCATTCAAAGCTTCACTGTTGCATGGGGTTTTTCCTGTTAACTTAGAACAATCGAGTTCTTCAATCCGAATACCGTCTAAAGATCTTACACGACTAAGTGCTACATAAGCTTGTCCAGCAGCAAAGAGTCGCGAGCCTAGATAAATGACTGCATGATCGACTGTACAACCTTGCATCTTGTGGACGGTCGAAGCCCAACTCAGGATTAATGGCAACATTCGTCTCTCAGCAGTTCCATAACTGTATTTCGCTGGGAACTGTATCGATATTGGTTTAATCATGTGCACACCATCTGATCCGAGATCGATACGGACTGACGGGATGTCTTCCGCGTATAGTTGGCCTCTGCGAAAATTTGGCCAGATAATTTCTGTGATAAAACCCATATTGCCATTCACTAAACCTTTCGACACGTCAATGTTTGTCCTCAACATCACTTTAGCTCCTACGAATATTTTCAATACATTCGGAAGACCTCCGGTTTTATTAATATCGCTAGGTATCACAGAATCTAAGTCCTTGTTACCTAAATTTCGAGTAGCATCAATGAGTTGGTCTTGTGCTTTTATTGTATAAATAACTGTCCCTTTATTCTTAAAACTCTGGAGAACTTTTTCGTTGTGTCTAGCAACCTGATCATTCGTTGGGTAAATTCTTAATGCACTCTTGATTGAGAATTCATTAGTCGCATCTGTTGAAACTTTTTCAAGTAGAATTTCAAGATGCCTAGACGTCATTTCTCCAACTCTAAGGGCGTTAAGCACATCTTTAAATGTCGTGTCTCCTTGTTGACGCATATTTTGTTTAAGTTCAATCAGACCGAACTGTCGCCACAAATGTGTAGCTGGCTTCATGTGTTCTGGTTGTTGAAAAACTTGATGTCCTCGAACAGGTGGTAACTGCATTAGATCACCAAAGAGAATCACGTTTATGCCTCCAAAACAAGCGTCCGAGGTTTTCAGCTGTCGCAAACGAGAGTCGATCATACAAAGCATCTCATAGGGTACCATAGAAATTTCATCTATGAACAAAAACTCAACATTTTGCCATAATTGACGCATTCCTCTCAAATAATTACCAGTAAGAAGTGGCATACTCACAATTACTCCATCTTTTTGTACTGGTAGCTTTAGCAGACGGTGTAGCGTTGACCCACCGATCAACCGTGCTGCAACTCCAGTTAGAGCACCAACTTTTACCACCGATTTTCCATAACATCGGTTCACTTGGTTTTTCAATAGATTAAAGAGGAATGTTTTCCCGGTGCCTGCTCCACCAGTTACGAAAATTTTCTCTCGTTTAGTATCACCATTGAGTTGGTTCTTGATACTCTCTGTGATAAGAATGAACAACTGTCTTTGATCAACATTCATAGCATGTTGCGCTCTTTGGAATTGATCATTGCTCATTTCTCTCTCTGGTAACTCTTCCTCTTCAACTTCAGGATTTATAATCTCTGGCTGCTCTAAAATTTCGAAAGCATGTATCTGGTTGAATGCGTTTTCAAGCTGTTGGTCCCGCTCACGATGTTGGCACATATGTCTACTTGTTTCCCTTAAACGACTCTCTCGAGCCAAGAAAGCTTCTTTTGCATCATCAAAGCCTTCAAGTAATTCAATTTCTGAACGATAAGGCATATATTGAAGGAGTAAGCTGTAGGAAAAGTTTTCTGGATCCGATGCTGCTATAAAATATGGCACTCTGACAACTGCAGGAACATTTCTCACAACCATTTTGCTCTCATTCAACTGAGTGATGAGTGGACGACGCATGTTTGGTTGTTCTTCATAGGCATCATGATCAACGCTTTCCTCGGTATCACTTACTGCTTTCGGATAGTAAGGTTCAAACAACATAGCAAACTCTGTAAGGCTCATGTTCGTAAAATCGTAGTCAGGATGTTGTAACGGACGTTTTTCATATCTTTCAAAGATATTGCTGTAGTAGCCAATCGCGTGTCCGCTTCTGTCGAATTGCAATACTCTGTAACGCTGTTCTGGCTTTCTTGTGTTCAGGAAAATGCAATTTCGTGAACTGTGTCGTAATGGAATATGACAAAGCCGATATGCACATTCTGCAGCTGATATTTGCCGTTCATGAAGAATCTTCATACATATCTTGAAGAGTTTGCGTGAAAGATCAGTTTCTTCACGTTGGATTTGTTGTATTGCCTGTGCAATTCCTGAATCAACACCCTCAGGTTCTGCTTTTGATAGATACTTTGCTATATAGTATGCTATCGCTTCGTTTGATCCGCACGGCTGAATATCCATATTACCTTTCCACAGTCTCAATAACTCTGGGTGGTAATTATTTACCCAAGCATCTTCTTTACGACGCTTAAATAAGCAAATTCTGCCCCCATTACGGAGGAAATCATCTGAAGAATGTGATACTATTCGTGTCTCGTCACACTCTTGACGTGGAAAGTGGAATCGACATCTCACAGAGGTATTATTCTTCGTACAAGTTTGTGTATGTCGATGGATTTGACATTGTTTTACAAGCTCGAAGAGCTCTGGATCTTCTTCTTCTGTAGGAATTTTGCACCAGCAATTCCGATCTAGTAGAAGAATTCCTTCCTCTGTATCAAACGCTGGATGATTTTCGATCCAAACTACCATATGAAGGTGAGGACTACCACGATTCTGAAACTCAATACGCCACCAGAAGTCTTTTACTTTTCCTCCAAATACCTCATCATTATTTTGAATGAATTTCATTAGAGCATTTACTCTGACCATGAAATGTCGGCTTAAAATCACTGGGTACTTTTCGATGAGTCGTTGAGTCTCATAAATGTCAAGTGTACTCGGATCAACGTCAGGTCTACCATCGGCTATTAATAAAGCCTTTCGCTGATCTAACCAGTGGAGGTCATTTGAACTAAAAGTTACAAAATATGTTGGGGCTCCTATACATCTGATTTGAGCTAATAGTTCGTTTAAGGCTGATCTCCAATATGGTGCAGAACCTCTCAGATTTTTGAGATAAAGATGGACGTCTTCGACTGCTCCTTCTTGATTAACAATTTTCTTGCCGCATGCTGATATAGTGCTTTTGATTCGGTAATATTCAAAGAACGATAAAGCATAAAAGAGATAATCGTTACGTTGAAATCTTTTGTCACTTCCCAAAATTCTAAACTGATAGTAGTCCAATGCTGTAATTTTTACAGGCCTCTGCTCTGTAAAACCGTTCTTCCCATAGGGAAACAAAAAGTACCAAGCAAATTCTTCTGCTCAGTTCATGACCGACATTTACGATATTATCTTTCGTCTTGCGGGTAACTTCGTTAAGGTTTCGTGAAACCTGTATCTCATCTTCCACATTAGGTGGCATAACATCAATCGGTGCCATCATTGATGTCTGCAGTGGAATAGTTTGATTAGTTACATTCTGTTGGGAAGTGATTGTTTGGGATGCAGCTGCTGCCCTCTCAGTGCTCTGATGAGCCTCTGCCTCAGAATCATCATGTATACCCAAGACTTCAACATCGATGTAATCAAGAGTAAATTGTACATTTTTGCTGCCAGTTGTACGTTTACATATCCTCATGAACTCTTCAAAACTATCGCATTCAATAACGCAAGCCTTTCCATTGTTGTCGTTTGCTCTAGATCCCTTTGGGCCACAAGAATGAGAGTTACAGAAGTAATATTTGCTATCATAATGCATTACTCCGAATGATTGACCATCTGTTATTAGTATACCTGCGTTATGCGCCATGAACAGATCTTCTAAACCTTGACGAAGAGTACTTCCAAGATTTGCTTCGTTTGATTTGTCGTTCAAGCTTCCATATATACTTGGTTCTTCATCAAAAGTGATCCGTAGTCTTTTGCCAAATGCGACTAAGTCATCTTGGATAACTGCGAAATTTCTTACTAACAAGTATTGATCATTTCCTATAGGATAAGCCGCTAAATTTCTCTCCGTTTGAAATCTTATATTAGTGTAGATTTGGTCACCCGTTATCATATTTAGATTAAGGATGTTCGTAGACCAATCTTGTGGTGAAAGAATGCAGGCCCGGAGAATGTTTGCTAATGCCATCGCACAACATTGTACTCCTGCGAATCCTGATGTAAATATGAGATCGTTGCCTTGATGCCATGAAGCACGTACAATTCTCGAAACGTCACTGATCTTCATGTAATCGCTAGTGTTCTCAGTAGGTTCTTCATTGGTCTCTACAGCAATCTCAACTGGTGCTTCCTCTACTCTTATAATATCATTTTCTCCAATTACAACGTTCTGATCGATAGTAACATCTTTGTAGAGTGGATTGTTCGAAATTAGCCAATATAATGCATCGTATACTTTTTGCCTAGATATTGAAAATTGACGTGTTACGTTAATATTCTCTAAACGCTCAGTAATGACGACTATCCCAGCATTATTTGCGCTTCTTGGTAACATGTTTGCAAGGTTTTCAGTAACTTCAAAAACATCTTGTGCGAACAATACCGCTTGGCCACGAAAGCTATATTGCCCAAATACGCCACTTAATTTGATAATTTTTACAAAAGGAATAATGCGTGATATTAGCCGTTGTTCGGCTTGTGATAATTCCGCAATTACATTTGGAATGGATCCTGGGTCCAAATTGTTCCAATAAGATTTAGACGGTGCAAAAATTTTCTTTGAATTCAAATGAGTCTTGCACCGTTGACAAACGATCAAGCAATTTCTTTGTTTTGATTCGTTAGGCAAATATGGTGATGACTTAGTATTTACAATCCATTTAGAGATCTGAGTTTTATAGCACCGTTTAGTGCAAACTTCACAGATCTTGTCACAAAATGTGTTAATCGACTGCATGAAGCCTGTTATACTGGCTCTACTTAGTCTTCTCGACTCTGCATTTCGTTGCCGCATTTGCTGCAAGCGAGCTGCTCTGTCGTCTTCTGACTGTGAGGCCCGATATTCAGCACTATGTTGCTGCATGTGCTGTAATCGAGCTGCTCTGTCTTCTTCTGACTGTGAGGCCCGATATTTAGCATTACGTTGCCGCATATGCTGTAATCGAGTCGCTTTGTCTTCTTTTGACTGTGAGGCTCGATATTCAGCATTATGTTGCCGCATATGCTGTAATCGAGCTGCTCTATCTTCTTCTGACTGTGAGGCCCGATATTCAGCATTACGTTGCCGCATATGCTGTAATCGAGTCGCTTTGTCTTCTTTTGACTGTGAGGCTCGATATTCAGCATTATGTTGCCGCATATGCTGTAATGCCATCGCACACGCCTATTCCTGTGTCAACCACGAGAGCTTGTTAAACCTAATAAACTTTATCATTCTAGAGCTGAATCAGATCAATAAATATGATTCAAAACGGCAAAGCAATGCGTCTTGCATTTCTTAAAACAAATTTAAAAGCGTTGATAAATTTACTAACTAACACTATTGAATTATACTCAGTGATCTGGATTCGAACCAGATTAGTTATAATTCTCCGTGGTCTAATGGGCCCCACGCTTGCCTCTCAAATAGAAGATGCAGGTTCGACTCCGATGTACGACATACTAGCCCCTTAATGATAAATTTATTAACAATAACTACTGGATGATAATCAGTTCTCTGGATTCGAATCAGATTAATTATAAGGAGCTCCGCCCACGCTTGCCTCTCACACAGAAGTTGCAGGTTCGACTCCCGACCATGTACCAATGCGTCAATCAATCCATTTTAGGGACACTATACGGACGTTCTAACGGTGATGGAAAACATCGTGAGGAAACCTTTACTACTCCATAGCTGCGGCGATGGGCCGATTGTCAGCCAAGGCGGAGCATGAAATAACCGGCTCAAAGTGGGCACAGTTGCGCCCCTACCACCCCGCATGGGAAAAGGCGTGACGCTATGCAATTACAATTCTCCACATCTCTGAAATGTAACAAAATAAAATAGAGTTACCACTTTGCGCTATCCTTCACTCGACAGCCGACGCCTACCACGTGTACCTTTACTCACCACTCGGCGAAGGCCCCCTGACGCCGTAGTCTCGCCTCTCGCGCCCGGCACCAGAAAAACTCCCGCACTTCGCTCCCATACATCAATGTGGGACTCAACACTCCATTATGAATCGCCAAACGTGCCTTTTGGGACACCGTTTGGCTACTCATCAAGGAGTGCAGCGCCCTCCTTTCAATATCACCCTCACGTTTCCCATCTCTTGTAAACATACTACCCAAGTATATAAGCTCATTCACTTGTTCCACTTGTTCATCATCAATCATAATCACGCATTCAGTTACTTCTTCATCCTTTTCTAAAACCTTCATTTTTGACCTTCGTTTTACTGATATTCACATTCATTCTCTTCTTCTTAAGTGATTCGATCATCAGAGTTACCATCTCCTGCAGCTCAACTACCGACGACGCAAGAATAACTTGATCATCGGCGTATAAGAGGCACTTGATAAGTAACTCTCCCATTTGCATCCCACAATCACGCTCTTTCAAATCATTCAAACAACATGAACAGATTGAACAGCCATGGTGATGCTACACAGCCCTGTCTCACACCACGTTCGATGTTAAACCAGCCCGTGTAATCACCGTTTATCCTGACGCATGCATTGGAGTCGTCGTACAAGGACTTCAGTGAACGAATCATTTGGCTGTCCACTCCATACACGGATATAATTTTCCACAAATCATTCCTCATCACTTTATCATATGCCTTTTCTAAGTCTATGAAAGCGCAGTAAACTTTTTGCCTCAAAGCCAGAAGTTTCTCTGTTACGCATCGTAGAGCAAAGATCAGGTCCGTACATTCCATTCCTCTTCTGAATCCACCTTGCACATCCCAGATATTTTCCTCCGTTTTATTCATCACTCGTTCAATCAATATTTTTGAATACAATTTACCGATGATGCTGAGAAGACTAATGCCGTGGTAGCTTTTACAGTCCTGCTGTGAACCCTTCCCTTTATATAGTGGGACGATAACAGCCTTGCACCAGTCTGCTGGCACCCGACCGATCGTCCAGCATATATTAAAGAGTCGGTACAGCTGACTAGCCACGACGCCATCTCCTCCCCTCAGCATCTCTAACGATACTCTATCATACTCTGCCGCTTTACCTGTTTTCATTCTTTTCATCGCACATACTATTTCTTTCATGCTTATATTATCAATTTCGTACTCAACTTCAGTCAATATCGTATCCTCAGCGACATCTGCAGGTACGGCATCTACTAGGGGTGAGGAGGATGTGCTTACAGCTACACGTCCAGTCCCCTCACGTTCGAAAATATTTGATTTGATTATGGTTACAATTGACATATGTGGAGATATTTTACGCTTATCGATTAGGTTATTTAAAGAATATCATGTTAGGTTATTTAAATAATACCATCGCCAAAAGTACCCAAACACCCTGTGAACTATAGCTGGTGACCGCGACGTCGTCGACTCGTCCGCGTACACATCGATTTGCAAGCAGAGCAGCAAGAGATTGCATCGCAGAATTGTTGTAAAAATTGTAAAGATAAAGTTAAAGATATTTGTTGTTTGATGAAACATAGATATTCCATGGTTGGTTGTCGTAAAAAAAGGCAAGTGTATTACTATGATCTGCCGTAAGGCGTTCCAACATTGGTTTTAAAATGAAAATTACATAATTCAGACATAAAAATAGTGGATACGCAATAAAAGCAATAGATGCATAAGATTAATTGTCTTCTTAAATGTCCTCTCAAGTTTTATAATATGTCTTAAAGCAAATCATTGATCGAGAAGTATGCCTTTCCAATCAGTATTTTTTTAAGATTATGTTTATATAAAGAACATATTTATATCGTTATTTCCTTTTAATGTCTCTGGTTGTTTGTTTGCCATATATTTGACAAAATAAGGACATTGTGGGCCACATATTTGATAAAAACAGGACATTCTCCTCTTCAAAGAATCAATACAAAGCGGTCGCGGGGCTCATGAGGAAAGAAGCCGAGTTCTTATCCTATATCTTAATGGGACAACCCCGGACAGCGAGCGAGCGAGCGAGGACTTGTGACCTGATCTCTCTGATAACTAACTTTCTGATTCGCAAAGATTAAATACTGTTTAGAAGGCGGAAGTTCGTGGGATGTTTACCTATGGGAGTGGAGACTCTGGGAGATTATTGTAGGCGGGTAGAGTTTAGAAATAGGGGTGGTACCACAGAGGAAGAAAGGACAAAGGTTCGTAGAACCACGCCGTCGTAGGTAACCTACTACAAGCATACTGCGCATGTGTGAGTGAGCACTGGCCGCTGTGTCGCGTGCGCACCGCCACTGGATAAAACCAGTTTACGCTCGTTCGGCCAGTGCCCAAACGAAGGGCCTTCACAAACCACGTCTTATTTGTTGTCGCCTACCTTATCTTATTGTTTGATTTAGAAGAAACTGTAAATAGTTATTAAAGTATTTAAGTGTACGTTTTGGACTTTCAAAATGGAGTACTGTACTGTTTGTACGAATAATAATAGAAACAGAAAAGACATTTCATATTTTAACTATCCCAAGGAGTCTACTAGGTAAGTAAATGAATACCAGACTAGGTATACCTATTTAAAATGTTAAAGTAGGTAGCACAAACCGTGTTATTTAGTTAGGTTATTGTTATTAGTATTATTACCCTACAAATATGTATGATCCATGATGAGTAGTTGAGTTTATAAGTGGGTGACCTCATGTGACGAACTGTATTAGATAGGTACCTAAGTTTTTCAATGGCATACCGCGCTAAGAATAAGATAATAAAATCGCTCGGTCAATAAAAGCTCGTAACAGTATTTTTTTTTTCTCTTTTGCCAACCCTACTAATATATGTATGAATTTTGCAGGTTCCTTAGAACCTTTCTCTCTGTTCCTATTTATTCCTGTGGTAGTACAGTTGACGTTTTGTGTAAGTGGTAAGAAGTAAACTGTCAAGTATAAAAAATACAACATAATGACTTGTAAACAGTTTTTTAGGGTTTTGTACTCGTAGGGTGCCAAACGGGACCCTATAACTAAGCCTCCGCTGTCTGTCTGTCCGTCCGACTGTTACCGGGCTCTAACGGATCAACCAAAATAGGCAGAGAGCAAAAATATTCACATTATTTATTTTGCCGCTATAACAACAAACAATGTTAACAATAACAAATAACAATTTATTTCCTCCCTGTCTATGAGAATTAAGACGATAAGAAATTTATTAAGCAAAAGATTCATGAAAATAAGTACAGAGAATATAAATAAGATATTCATTCTAGTTCAAGACGTGTGGGACTGCCGCTCCATCCTCATATAGGCCTGTGCGATTCCACCTATGGCGGGTGCCGCGGATGCACATGCTGCTAGCCCTGATGATGGCGGTTTGAATTCTTGCTCGTAGCCAGCCCATTATTGTGGCAGGGGTCCGGTTCCAGCGGTCCGCCAGTGTTTCGGCGAGGTGTTTAGTGAATGATATCATTTGTGGAGCAAAAACTCCGTCGACAGAGGTTACTAAAGGGGTGAAGGTGGTGTGGCGCGTCTCGCATGGGTCGCAGTACTTCCTTTTCTTTTCTTCTTCAGCTGAACGAAGGACAGCCGCTACGGGGCGTGATGCGTGGGAGGGAGCGTCGGTGTCTATGACACGGATATCAAATAACGCCTCCCTCTGGGCAATCCATACCCCCCGACAAGCCAAGTCTCCGCGCAGCCCAGTATCGCCTTCGGAGATGACTGGCTCTTTCGTGACGTTTCCCCAGGCTTGCTGGCATAGTTCACAGAAAAGATCTCTTATTTCGTTATGTCTGCGTGTGATAAGGCCACCTGTTTTGCAGCACAAGGCGTGGTCCACGTTGAAGTTGTCATTGCCGCAGCCGTCGCAAGTCGCAGGCATGGAGATTGGTGTGCGGTGGTATCTTATGGCCAGGGCATCTCTAAATTCGTGGGGTGATAAGTCGAAGTTGTCTTTTCTTGTCGGTATTACTGAAAGCCATGTTGATGTTTTTGTTTTCATTTTTGTCGCTATTGATCTTTCTATTGCTCTTTTCTTTTTGAATGGTAATTTTGTTAGAATGCTTTCTAGAGTTTCGTTCTCGTATGTTTCTTTTTCCTTGTTTCCTTCCTTTCTTGCGTCATGCAAAGAATTGTAGTGTTCAGCAAGGTTTATGTCTTTCATCTCGGTTAGGGCTGTTGAAAGTATTGTAGATCCCTGTTTTGAGATTTGGTATGCACGGTTTGGTGTGTTGAAGGGGTCAGAAAGGGCAAGTCCGCCTTTGTGGACTGGGAGGGTAAATAGCTGGGTTTCAAGTTTTGTGATTTCGCCTCCGATTAGTGTTGGTATGAATTTGTCGTGTAATGTGTTAGTTAAGGGTTCAAAAAGTTCTTCTGAATTTTTTAAGACACGTAGTAGGAAGGACCATTTAAACTGAGCTGCTTTAGTTAGGGCAGTGTAAGCGGCTTGAGGTGAGTTTTTGCAGATTGTTGTGAGTTTCTCGATGATAGATATCCATTCGGTTACATTCTTTTTTACGAAGTCGTCCCCTCCTGTCCCTATGTAGCCTCCTAGGAAGCGGGAGCCGGTAACTATGGAGACGTTGGTACCGGAGAACGTCTTTTCTGCGGTAGACTTGTCAGTTTCTGACACTATTAGAAATGATTTTTTACCTTGTGGTAAGTATCCGTATGCTGGGCCTGTTTTGTTTAAGTTGTCCCACCATTGTCGTAGGCTTTGGAAAGTGCCTTGCGCGGAGGAGTCATCGGCGTACCAGCATTGTGTGACTGTGTTTTCGGTTTTAAGTTTGTTAATTATTGGTAGTGTTGCAAGCGCGTACAGTGGCATTGCGAGTGGGTCTCCTTGGGTTACGCCTTCTCTGCTATATAGTCTTGTATCAGAATCGCGAAATACCAATTCGGCGTGGCCATTGTAAGTATTATAAAGAAAGCGGGCGCAGTGTGGCCAGTATATTCTTGCTTGCCAGAGGGCTAGTTGTCTATTCACGGCGTTAAAAGCATTGTTCGCGTCAACGATGAGCATTCCCCAGTTTGAACCAGGTTGGCAATCTCTTTCGAAGACATCGGTCATGGCATGAATGGCGCCTTCGATGCCACTGCCCAGTCCACTGCAGAGCTGTGACTGGCCGCATGCTTCAGTGACTTCAGAGCCTGTTGCTAAGATCATGCATTTGGATAATATTCTTCGTAGGCATTCGCCGATGCCGATAGGTCTTACGCCTGGGCATTTGTCTAAAGCAACAAGTCGGCTTGACATTAATGCTTGTATTTGGGTCCAGGGTATGGTTTCGTTGCTAAGTTTCGTTGTGAGCTGCGCTACGGCTTCTCTTAAATGGGCGCTTGCTTGGCCGAAGCGGAGTAGGAAATCTCTCCAGTTTTCGGCTGTGCATCCAGTGGGGCCTCCGCCGCCGTGTAGTTTTCTCGCAACTGTTTCGACATGGTCACAAGTTATTTCGATTTCAAGGAGTGGTGGGAGTTTTGTGACGTCTTTGGGGAGAGTGAATAAAGCGGGATCTGGAGTATTAGGCGGGGGGTGCTTTTCTCTCAGCACATCACTGACGGTTTTACCGGATGGATCAACTTCAGTGTCTGGGTTTAAAACTTTGCTCGTGTCTTTTGTGAGGAGCCAGTTGAGCGCTTCCCGCGTTTTTCCATGTAGTATCAGTCGTGTGAATAATTTTGTTTCTTGGTCATTGTTGTTTTGTTTCCGGTTTCTTGTATTCCATATAGATTTATCTGCTTTGGTGGATTCCGTGATGAGTTCCTCGAAACGTTTGTCTGCCCAGAGTTTTAGGCGCCGATCGAGTAGTCTCAGTATATCTTTCATTTTTCTAACGTTTTTGTCTCTTTGCAGTATGACCGCAGCAAAGGTTAATACGCGTTCAGAGGGGTAGGTTGATTTGGTTAGATGCTCAATTTCGTCGGCCAGAGTATGTACGAATTTTCTACTGGCAGTACCGCATGGGAGGTCGTATAGCTTGCCATGAAGGTTACAGACGTTGTCCCAATGCCTTTGCCAGATGCCAGACTTGGGTTGGATGGCATTCAGGAATGGGGATCCGAAGGCTTCTTCCAAAGGTGACATTGGTATTTGCCCATCGGTGGTTGTTTTAAGAGTAGCGGATGCTGGTTGGTTTAGTACATCGTTGTGTGCTGATCTCATGTGACGCTGGAGCCCATTTTTCTTGAATTTCCTGGGGCATAGCGGGCATTCGGTGTCAGCTTGTGACATATGGGTGGGTATTTACTTACTTGATCTATTTGCACTATAATTTTGTTGTTTAGCTCTCGGATAAGGGTAAGATTAATAAAAACAAGGGATTTTGTTGATAAATAAATGGGTCTAAAGGAAATAATATTAAAATGAAGTATTTTTGTGAAAAATATGTCTATTTGACGTGACAGCTGACCATAGAGACAATTTGTTTATCGGTGAAAACAGGACTCTATCGATCTTATCGAAAAAGATTTTCAATTGCAGTTATATTTGATTTTATATCTGTAAATAACTTACTTAATTTTTATCCACTAACGGTTTCAATGAGCAAAGACATTCGTTAACCTTCAATACTACATACTACATACACAAAGTACACGTTCAATACTTACATACTACATACACAAAACTCTTTTTCATTTTTTCGATGTAAGGCCTTGAATGTTGTCCTACCTAGTATTTGATATTTTATTATTTAGAATTAAAAAGGCAAACTCGTACAAAAGACTATCGTTTTACGCATTTCCGCGTACAATGGTATGAAACCCTTTTTATTTTTATGTATTTATTTATTTATTCCTACGTCAGCGGCTATATCAAAATTTCATAACCAGTTGGTGGCGTCATTTGTAAGGGTGGTGAAGGCATCGCGGTCTCCAGGTAAACCTGAAAGGGGATCTTGCACTCTGTGGTCCACTGTCTGAACTCGGCACCGCAGTCACAGCTTGGAGAGGCAGACCAGCCAGAGCGGTGCTTGTTGTGGGTGCTGCGTCTGTGGCATGTTGGAATTCTGTTCAGTTGGCACCACTCCCGATGGTTTCACGTAAACCAGACAACATACTCGTAGCGTCACCCTTTTCCCATAGTCAAAGTCAAGTCAAAGTACTTTATTACTGTAGATATTTACATATATTTAGCAAACGTCAATTTTGCCTCTTCTCTACATTGGACCACTGTGGGAGAAGCGGAGAAGAGAAGAGAAGGGCGTAGAAACTCCCATAGATTGATTTTTAGATCTCTTTTAAATGTAGGTTGTGCTTAACTATTACAAATATGAAAAATTTAATTATTATGATTAATAAGCAGGAATAAATAATTACAAAATTCTTAACAGCAAGGCCTGTGTTGAGCTAGATTAATACAGTCCTGTCATTTAAGTAATCTTGAACATTGTAATATTCCTTTTTTGACAAAGTCGCTTTAACATGCTTTTTAAATTGCTCAAATGGCAATTTCAAAATCTCCAGAGGTATCTTACTATAGTAGAGAATACACTGACCTTGAAAGAATTGCTAACCTTCGCGATTCTAAATCGGGGCGCACACAGTCTGTGATTATTTCTTAGGTTACCATAATGGGTGGTAAAGGCACAGTTGCGTCCAAGATTAGCCAGTAATTGGCTCACCGCCGCAGCGATGCTGTCCTTGAGATAAGTAGGCATAAACCAAAAAATCTGCCACGTCTACAGTACAATATTCTTTGAGCAGGGTCGCGTGCACAGTGGCTTCTCCATCACAAACGGTCACAAGATATGTACTTTAGCTCAAATACAGGGTGTTACTAGGTAATAGACTTGTCGTACGACCTGTTTAGCCTAGTGGGTAGTGCTCTGCCTACGAAGTTGACGGTCCTGGGTTCGATTCCTGGTAAGGGGAAATATTTGAGAGATGAGCCTGAATATGTTTCTTAGTCTTGGATGTTTTCTATATATTTACATAAGTATTGATCTCGTTTAAATATATCGTCGGTTAGTTCCCATAACACAAGCCTTATATTGAGCTTACTATGGGCCTAGTTCGATTTGTGTAAGATTGTCCTCTAATATCTGATACCTATCTAAAGATCATCATTAGATAATTTTAAAATTATTTCAGTTTCATTTTCAGGGTCGTCAAAATTAGCCTTGTTATAAGGTGACATCAGATTCAAATAAGGTCCTCCAAAAAGTTAAAAACCTAAGATCGATGCACACAGCTTATTTCTCTACTCGTTCCACTACACATATCCCAGTGCCACAGTACAAATAAAGAGAAATGCCAGAGAATCGATGAATGCCTGCGTACAAATATTTTATGTCCATGTCTCTGGATGGGACAAATTGTTCAGCAGAATTATAAGTGTCTCCGAAAGTCGAGTAGTTCCACCCCAAACAACGAAGATTTTCCTTCAGTTTTGCTATATTATGTTCCACCCTGTAAAGTCCGTCACATACAACTTTAAGTAGGTTCACTCAGCAACGGATCCCGGAGCTGCTATCTCTGAGCTACAATCTGCAACTGGTGGTTGTGCTGACTCTATCACTTGAAGGACCGACTTTCGCCAAGATATTTTGGGTCAACTTATTTTGCTTTTGACGAAAACGTAACTGTTTTAACAGTAATGTCGCTATGGATTGCCGCGTTAGCGCTATTATTTCGTAGTTCGTATCTCGCCAAATGTAGTATTGGATTACTGGCTAAACAAAAAAAAGGCCGCGATATTGCCTCTGCCACCGCGTATGAGAAAATACTTGACTATGTGGAGTATGAGAGGTCCCGGGTTCAAAGCCCGGCTGGGTACTAAGAAAAAAAAAACCTGGGAACCAAAAGTCTTGGATGTTTACATGTTTGTGACGTCGCTGTTTCTGGTTCCCATGACACGGGGTATCCTAGTGTGGGGCCAGACGCAATTTATTTGCCTGTCTGTTAATGTTATGTTATGTTAATGTATGTGTGAAAAGTGAACCTATGTCGAAAACTTAGCTGTTGAGGTCATGAATTCTAAATCGAAAATTTTGACTATTTCGAATATTTGGACGTAAACATATCATACTTATAACCATTAGCTAAGAATATCAGGCTCTAAGTAAATGTAAATGGGAGTATAACAAACCAGCTTAAGTAGACTCACTAGCTGCAGATGCATAAACCAGTTCTTATTTGATATCTGAAACAAATATAGAATATGGTTATAGTTGGTAACTTGTTGGTGTCCTGTGCAAACGCAAATTTACAACTTTATCTGCGATTACGCTGGCTGGTTCAGCGGCCGTATATAATTAGAATATATGGTTATTTCCCAAAAAAATAACAGAAAACTGCCTAACTATGGAATAATAAATCAATCATCCCAATCACAAACAAGTAGCAAATAATTGCAGCCAGCCAAACCAGTAAGTTAAACACGTACTGCCCAAAATCAATAAGATGACTATAATCACACGGTTGGGATCGTGATTATTACTCCGATACCACGTTAATAACACCCACACGTCACATTTATTACTAGGCAGTAAGAACCTGGTTTGTTTGGTTTAGAAGCAGGAAGAAGTTGGTAAAACAATCGGTAACTTATTTAGGCAGCGTCGGCAAGCCTTTACGGCCCTTGAGGAGAGGCGGTGCTAAATAGGAGAAAATTACGTGATATAGGGTATTGCTTAGAATTATTCTAAGGGGTAGTGTGTGGGTTGTTCTTTGGTGGCCCGGTTGCACAACGAAAACTCAAAGTTTGTAGGTCACTCAAAGCCATGCTTCAAAGAAATAACAGAGCAGCATCGTCCCTGAGTGCTGCGCACACCTCTAATGTTTTGATTACGACAATGGTTCGGTTATGGTTCAGCTTCGGTCACCACTTAAACTTTAGCGCGATACCGAATTTCATTGAACCGAACCAAAGTTGAATTACAACTGGAACTGAACCAGAACCAAACCTTTGACGTTCGTTCACTATACAAAATAGCGCGATCGCCCCCTGTTATCTTCTTCTATCTATAACGTACGATTAATTGACCGAGCAAGCGAAGTGTCTCCGTTCAGCTTGGACAATGGACAATGCCAGCGTATCTCTGGATTTCTGTCCGGCTGTTCTCCTCTAAAAATCGCATTCCTCAACTGATTCTCGTGAAATTTTGTGAGCAGGTTCGATATGTATATGTTTTTGTCGATTCAGTTTTTAGAACATTTTCAAAATGGTGCAGAAATGGGGTTGAAAATGTAAAAAATCCGCTACAGCCCAAACGACTTAAGAAATTTTAACAATCAAGGTGTCGTTGAATTTGTGGAGGCTGTAAAATTGACATACGCCATACAATTTTAGTAGTTCCATAATCAATAGGTTGTATTTTAAATAGCAAAATGTAATTTACAAAGTTATCGGTGCGGATACTTTCATTGTCCATATACGTATTCATAAGTTTGTAGGTTAGTAGTTCAATTTTTCTCCAACAGACTTGCGACGTCTACAACTCACAGAGCCTCTAGTCATAACAGTGCATTTAAAATAATTACATAATTTTAATATTGCAAACAGTGAATTTCCAAGGAGATAACTCCTTGACCTCTCCGACACTACAAGATTTATTACCGAGATGCTTTAAATGCAATAACAGCCCACAGCATTATTTCTCGGAACTAGCTTTTAACTCAATTTCATGTTTATTTAATTTCATCTCCATTCATTCATATTTATAGATAATTTAGCATATTCATGGCATATTCTTATTTGTAAAACATTTCGCTACGATTCCAAGAACTGTTGCCGCAGGGTCTAATAAACAAGTGTGTGCCTTTTCTTATCGCTTCACAAAATCTGTCGACACAATGTCAAACTTAATCCGGAGGTCTCAGCACTCAGCATTGACGAAAATGTATCAGCCGAGAGTAAGTTAGAGTCGAAGCCTTTGGGTTCCGTAATTCCTTAAACCATCTATGTGCCAATGTCATAATCATAACTCATAGATGCAAATTAGATTTAGTTTTCTTTTTAAAGTGTCTCGGACTACACTTTTTTTGTATTGAACAAGATCAACGTTTCATGTAAGTTGCGCTGCAAGAATGTATATAACTAGCAAGTAATAAACCTCAATGACATGGCAGGCCATAGTTATATGTAATCAATAATTCCTCTAACTTTTAGACGATATGACCAAAACAGTAATCCAATTTATTTATTAGAACAATTTATTCACTGTTCTTTACATTTTTCAGCTTACTCCCATGTGACGGTACCGAAACGGCTAAGCCATGTATTTTGACTAAGGTGTAGAGTTTGTGAAGTTAGGGCTTGTAGAGTTAGGGCGTGGAGAGTTAGAAATTTAGCTCTACATGAGATCTGATAAATTTTTGACAGTGCGAGCTGCGAGCCATATGGTCTCGTCTAGGCAACATTTTACTTGAAAATGTTTTTGGCGGGATTTCACTTATTTTTGTAAGTTGCTTATGACAGTATTTTTATATTGTTCAGTTTGTCTTTCTGGTTTTATTAGTATTTATTGCACATCAGAGGTGACTTTTTTCATAGCCTACTCTTAATCTTGGACTTTTTTCCATTCGTAATATTTTTTTAATAAATCGATTTCTGAAAGCCACTATCCTAATAAATGGAAAGTTGCACTTATCACACCAATTTTCAAAGGTGGTGACGAACATGATATGACCAAATATAGGCCGATCTCTAAATAAAATATTTTCGGTAATATCTTAGAGAAGTTTGTAACCCAACAAATAACCTCAGGAGTGTCCACACTAATGTTCTCATTTTAACAGACTTCGTCCTGGATAAGATAGATGCCGGTTACCAAGTGGATGCCGTTTATACCGATTTTTCCAAAGCATTTGATAAAATTAATCATAACCTTCTAATTTCCAAAATACGAAATCTCCGTATACACGGCGATCTACTTAGATAGACAGAATCTTACATTGGTAATCGAAGTAAGATTGTAGCATTGAAAGGTTTTACCTCCCGATTGCTTTCTGTACCCTCAGGTGTCCCTCAAGGGTCACATTTGGGCCCACTGTTGTTTATCTTGTATGTGAACGACATCGGCAATTGTATAGTCAATTCATTTTTTTTTATTTATGCAGATGGTAATAAAATATACAGGGCAATCGCCGATGTCGATGACTGCACAAGTCTGCAACAGGATTTAAATATTTTTTAATCCAAATAATTTGTATCTGAATCATGACAAGTGTTCCGTCATAAGTTTCTCCCGTAAACAATCCCCCATACATTTCAACTATACTATAGATGGGAAAACATTAAATCGTGTCGCTTGCAAAGTAATACCCAAGTCTCTAGACTTGGGTATTACTTTGGATTCAAAACTGTCATTTAATACTCACATAAATAATATTTGTACAAAGGCCTACAAAACCCTTGGCATGATACTCCGAAATGGAACCTTTTAAGAAGTCCCTTATCTACAAAATCCTATACTACTCCTATGTAAGGAGTGTCCTTGAGTTCGGGGGTGTGGTTTGTACTCCCCAATATAAGGTTCATATTGATCGCTTAGAACGTATTCAAAATATATTTGTAAAATCACTTAACTACAGAGTCGGTCATTTCTCCGATAATGCAGTAAATTGCGCCACGCACCATAATCTGCCATCCCTTGTCAATCGTCGCTTGCACCACGATGCACTATTCTTTTTCAAAATTCTAAATACTTTTACAAATTGTCCTTCCCTGCTAGATGAGATATTGTTTAAAATCTCAAACGCCTCTTTAGGTTCTCGTGATCTTTTCCACGTACGTTTTGCTCGCACCAACTACTCTCAGCACACTTGAAGTGTCTCGAAATTCTATAATAGGTCTCTTAATGATATTGATCCCTTTAATAAAACTTTAGGTTATTTTAAGAATCTCCTCAGATCAACATAGTCTTAATAAATTTAGGTTTAGCTCCGTTATAATAATGTTATTCTTTCGACGACATTACCTAATTATTGATACGCTAGATTTTTAGAATAAGCCGTTTGTTAATTTTGCTCTCAAATTCGATCGCTCATTGCGTTAAAAAACTTATATTTTAAATTATCTTATGGAACTCCAAGTCTATTCGTATGTCTTTTAATTAAATATAATTAGTATAAGACTGTTTGTTTCCTAAATAAATAAAATAAAAAAAATTATAAAAAATTTAATATATGTTTGTGGAATCGGGATTTAGCATTGTTATTGTCTGCTTTAGACTTGACTCTTCGATTGCGGTTCATGTTGACATGTCTTCTAGGGAGCAGTGGCATACTATGGGATACACAACAACTTATCATTGGCCTCTAATGCACCGCACTCGTGATTTGACAACATTCTTAGTCCGATGTTCGGATATACATCAGGCGTTATGCGCGCGCTTCATTGAAATTCCATCCCCTAATTTAAAGTGTGGGGGGTGATTTACTAAAAATCCTGAAATATATATGTTATTATTTATATCAAGGAGTCCCTATATCAATTTACAGACCTCTAGCATCAAAATTTGCGGAAGTCCCATACAAACTTTCATCCCCTAGTTTAAGGGGTTGGGGGTAAAAGTCCCAAGTTATAGATTTTGTTGTTGTTTGAGTACTAATACTTGCTTACATACCGAATTTCAGCTTTATAGGACTTCAAGAAGTACCCTAAGAATTTTAATGATCATCAGTGAGTCAGTGACGAATTTGGGGTTTTTCAAATATTAATAAAATCTAAAGTTTAAGAGATATACAATTGAAACTTTATACTTTTAAAAAGTCCACTATTGACATCATATCCCAAGAATTCTGTTTTTATGGTAGTATCCAAATCCAAGTTATGAGGGTTCAAAAAAACGACACAGCGCTACATTTGCCTCGTCTTGGCGGGGGCACTACCGTGCCCCCACATTTGGTTGATATAAATGTCGAGATGGCACAAAGATCGCTAGGCTAAAGTGGGACTGGGCCGGACACATTGGGCAGACTGGTGCCTACTGATGGTCACCGGCATAGAGGCAGGTCGAGAGGTCGGTGGCGGCGGGACGACCTAGACAGCTTTTAGTCTGACATAGGGGAGGCCTTTGCCCAGCAGTAGGACACAAACCAGGCTACATTAGAAAAAAAATTGTCGAGATCGCACCAGATTTTCAATTAATTAGGTACCGTAGTTAGTCCATAACTGAACTCCGATAAATTCACCTTCGACATGATTGTTCTTCGACACTACGAAACTCCGGACAGTACTTAAGTTCCGATTTACCCGGACAAGCTGACAGGAACCGGCAAGGATTGAGGATGATGCATATTCAACATCCTTGCAAGACAAATACTCTGAAGGTACAGACAGAGACTAAAGAGTTTCCCTATGAAAGGTATAATATTTGAAGGCTGCGAATTAAGGATTTTTTTCTGCTGAAAAAGTTTCCAAACAGCTCCAAAGATGGCTTTAGACTTTTTATGCATCAAGCGAGCTGTTTGAATACATTTTTCAGCCGTCACAAATACCTTAAAGCCTCTATGGAAAACGTTCGAAGACAGCCTAAGATTAGAACTTAGATAATTTCCTTTTTTAATAAGAGTCATAGTGGTTCTACACTGAAATCCAGAACAGAACCCTAGAGCGACTCAACTTAAGTACCTACACAGAATGCGTTTTAAAAGTCAAGTGACACAAGAGTCTAAGCTTCTCGTAAGTCGATAATCTGGCAAAGAACCAAAAAAGTTGAGCAAAAACCTGCCGTTGGTATTTTGCTGCCAAATCGAGGTTGGGGTTGCTAACTAACTTTCTGGAAGGAATGGAAATCTCTAAATCATTTCGATAAACATGTTTTCTGTACCGTTTCTATTTATCAAATTAATAAATAGTACATATATTTTAAGATATTTTAATGAAACACAATGTTATTCATTTGACCTATCTATGACGAGGTCAAATGAATATCATTATATGCCGGGGCCTATGCCCAGCAGTGGGTCGATGCGGGCTGAATATGATGATCTATGACGTCATCATAAGATGTATGAAAAAATGTCTTTACCTGCCCATCTTACCTACAAAAAAAAGCCACTGTGAAATGTCAATCTATTCCCTGTAAAGTCTGTTATCTATTCATATCATAGTGACATCTCCTGATTGTTTTGATATTTTATCGTTTTGTTTTTATTCGCTAGGACAAGAACGGCTGAAAAAGCAGACTCGCGAAATTTACCTCAAGTTACCAAAATTATGATCATGTCGAATTCCAGCCACCACAACATTGCTCAAGTCAGAGAAGCCAAAGCCCTCATGTTAGTAAAATACTGATGCTGAGATCCTGCAGTCAACTGTGGTGAATTTTAAGATGATTTTTTTTAATTCATCGGCTGCAAAATTGCGTAGGTTTTACCGTGACAAACGATTGAAGTTTTCTTGATAATGTATAACACGTTTGATATTTAAACTATAATATGCCCTTTCTCTCAACGACCCAAGGCATGTGCCATTCGCCCGTTGTAGGTTTTGAATTCTAATACCATGGCATAACAATTAAAATCGCGATGCCTCAGAACAAACTGGGGGTTTGAGAATTAAACATATTGTAGAACCTAACTTGTTTGTTGTGGTGTTATTTTATATTATTATATATAGTATATACAATTTAGTATGATATTGTAAATATCTTCTTGCAAAATCAATAATACTTATTATTGTTATTATTTTTTATATACATTTTTAAGGTGGCTGCAATATTCCCCACTGCTTTTATTTGGACTTGAAAAGCGGACCTGTGATCACAATCACGATATACCCGTGGTAATAATGACCTGATAAAGAAAGATACTATTTTATGAAAATATCGATCGATATATAGGAACAAAAGAAAATTGGGTCATAGAAATAGATCAATGAGCGATCACTTGCTTCATGGATGGTTCGAGAAGAGAGTGCACAAAACTAGCAGGAGCTGATTAATGTATCTTAAATAGTAACGGAAAAGACAAATCAATTGCCTTGGGGGTATACGCCAGCGTGTTCAAAGCGGACATCTTCGCAATATGGACTGTGCTGCTGCCCTAAAGGAAACATCAGATACTGAAAATAAGACTGTAATAATATATTAAGATAGTCAAGCAACGTTATCACTGTCAATGAGAAGCACCCGCCAGGCGGCTTTTATCAAATATGTTCATACGCCGACGACCCACCTTGCGGGCTCAGAATAGATAGCTAACTATGACTTTAACCCACGCCGCCGACTTGACTAGCGGTGCTACCACACTCGGCTAGCTAGGGTTCTCGCTTACTACTTTCTTTTAACGTAATACATAAATAATTTATAAATTTACGCGTTACAGCTTTTAGTTATATAGCTGTGCCTCGACACTAGATGAGGTATACATTTATATACGTTGGCACCTGAATGGAAATGACAATGTGAACACAGTGAGTGAGTGTGCCACGCTTCCTTGCCCCATTTTGCTACACATCATAGGTACTTAATTGTTCATTTGAATATCGAAGCGGTTGTTGGGAATTTTTGGCATAGCCCTGGAAGAGGTCAGAACCCGAGAGACGAGTCGGCGGCACTCGCTATTCTATGTGTAAATGCACTGGAATAAGGTTTGCACACCTTTTGAGATTTCCACCCGACTGGCGAGTCTTATAAAGTACTTCCGCCTTCCGCTTTTGCGGTTTCTGGATAATGTTTCGATTTATTGATGGTTGTTAAAGTGTTAAAGGCGCTGAGGCAACGGGTCCCCGGACACCAAGGGATCCAAGGAAATGAAAAAGCAAACGAGCTGCCAAGATTCAGTGCAGACCAGAGATTTATTGGGCCAGAACTCAGAGAACTGCCTATAACAGCAACTCAAGAACAAGGAGATTTGGGGAGGGATGTCGGCTGAATCAACAGTAACTGGTGCTGAAACACTGGAAATTGGGTGACATAGTCACAATAGAGGACCGATCACCCGCCCGTGTTCAGCAGGCGTCCCACCCACCTCACCATCTATCTATCTACCCGTGCTACTGCCGGTGATACTTATGCTAGTATCAATGCTGAGTCAGCTACGGTCAGCGGCTCAACTTATTTTTTTTTGTGTACCTAATATTGTTAATATCTAAATGTTTTGTATAAATAAAACCATTTTTCAATTTTAAGAATATATAATTCTTAAAATTTTAGTGTTTTTTACTATATCATCCTGCAAATTTATTAGCCCACAAGCAAACATTAAATATTGATCCAAGTAGTCCAAGAAACAAAACTGCGAATAATTCTTGAAATATTCTGCGTTCACTTGACACCATTCTTCTCGCAGACGTTCTAGAATTGGTAAGAATAACAAATCCGGGTTATAACTGCTGTTTGAACATGGAGGGACGAAACACTATTTGCTTCCCATTATGAAAAACAATTCGATTTTTTAAATCATATCACAATATTAATCGATAGTTTCATTTTAGTTAGGTTACGACTGAAGTGAGAGTCTTGATGTTTGTTTGACAGTTGTCTTCACTCATATACTTGGCACTCTGTGGTTGATTTGACTGTAATTTTTTTGTGGTAGGCAAAGAAATTGATCCCTTTGCTCCTGACTAGTGACGTCACGTTTAATTTTGGCGGATAAAACTTTAGCGTTGTTTTTTAAATACAATGAATGAAACCCAAAAAATTCTAAATTAGTTTCTAAAAATGGACTATATTTTCAAAATTAATAATTGAATTCATGATATATAATAAATTACTCTTGTATTGGAGGCGATAACAACATACACAGAAAAACTTACATATCACATAATCATATTCATCTTATTCGATGTCCTATATTTAGCAAATAACGATTTAGTTGAACACACTGAAAGTCTTTGGAAGGCATTAGAGGAGGTGGCACAAAAAATTTCTACCTGAGTTAACTAACTCTTATCGGCTGCTTGACAGATTATCGTGCGGGTCTTGTAACGTATGTCAGACTTGTAGACTGACACACACACATACACACATAGTATAGCATCACGCCTTATCCCATACGAGGTGGCTGAGGCACAGCTGTGCCCACGTTTAGCCAGTTATTCAATAGTCATATCGTGTTAGGGGCTAGCCCATCGCCGCAGCCGCGGACGTTAGTAGATTGAGCATTTAAACATTTATTACAATACAAATTTACCAAGTTTAGTGTGACTGATTTCTGTGCAGCAACAAAATTAGGAAACTAAAGAAAGGCATCCTAAATCAAGCAGTACAAGAAATGCAAGCTTGAAAGACATAGCATTTGTCTTCTCTCCATAGCTGTGTCGGAATGAGACAATAAGGGCTGGTCGCAGCAATGTCCCGTGATGGAGAGGCCATTATGCGAATATATCGCAGTGAATATTGCAGAATGACGCTCGCGATTCTAGTGCGGGGCTTTATGAGGGAATAAGGAGACGAATTTTGCTAATGTGCCCTGTAAAATGTAATTTTATATCCGAAATTGCGTCATGATTTTTCTTAAATTAGGTAATTTTGTCTGTTGAGCACCTAGAAGTGGACTTCCCAAAGGAAATGGATTTAAGCGAAGTTTCTTTGAACTGAATTCTGTACTTTGTTCTTTAGGGTACTCGACTCAAACTGCTTAATTCGTAAGGTTAAATACATCATTTGTTCTATGGACGTCCTTTACCAAACAGGTCCAGAGTCAATAAATAGTCCAGCCTTGAATATTGAAACTGTACAATTGGTGCTTGCGTGTGTGTGTGTGTGTGTGTGTGTAGGACTACCTATTCGCACACTGCACTAGCTGGGTAGTAGAGGTGCACAACATAAAATTCAGGAGAGCACTTCTAACAATGTACGTGACGGAAATATCAGTTGGAAAAGCTTTTCAGCACACCAAATATGGGACTCTGAGGTTTTTCGTATGAAAATGGTTAGGTTTTCAAATAAATATGTTGTAGAGGTTTCGTCAGAATGTGTGACGTGGATATACTTAAATAATAAATGATAAAATTAAAAATAAAGGTTTTTAACTCATATCTTATATTAATGGGGCCATTCCGAATGTGTTAAAATATCATATATATTTTGGTCAAGTTTTCATATATCCCAAAAGATGACGTTTAGCCTTGGCAAGGAGTCAACATGTTTCGTTATTATCCATGTACAGGTATAAGCTTATTTATAAATTGCCGTTGAGAAGATAAAACTTTACGTTTAACGGAACAGAGACACTTACATCCTTGCATAATACATACAAATGTGTTCAACATAGGAATCTGAATAAATTAAAACATTGTTTCAATGGTATACTGTCAATATTACTAAAAGTTACCCAGATACAGTCACAATCAGGTAGACATACCCATTTATAATTACAAAAATATTTTTTCTTACAGGAAAATAATAATTTAATTAAGTAACGCGGTTTAATGCTAGCTAACTATCACGTTCCTATAGTGTTTATTCGATATCGGATACACTGACAAGGGATTTTGAAATCTGATTATTTTCTAGTTATATGCCTCTACTCCTAGCCTTCATCAAGTAAATGTTCAATAGTGATATTCATTTAATAACTTTTATGACCCTTCTGTTTCTATCGCATATCGTATAATTATTATTTTCTCAACGCTACCGCCAATGTCTCACACGTCCACAACTTGAGATCGTGCGAAAGATACGCCAATTAGCAATTAGCATTCACCGGCGCGCGCGCAGACGGCGGCGTGTAGTACGGAGAACGCGTGCCCACTCGGGTTACACACATGCATACAAGTCACTTGTACGTAGTTATGTTTAGCTACAGATGGTTTACAGCGAATATTCAAATATCGACCTAAACTTCCTTGGAATAATTCGCCATAGTTATTCGACGCAAATGAAACACAAACCACATTGCCACTGACCTTTCATTAAGATACTCTGAATTGAGGACCAGCAATATCAAAGATTCGCTAGTAGAGTATGTAGGTACGTAAACAAGCTCATCAGGTGGGACCTTGACGATGAACAAGACGTAGAATCATTGTACCAGATCTTCCTTATTCTATGCTATTTTGCCAGTATGATGTTCTGGTATACCGCTGCTTTCCACCCCGACTAATGGCGTTGGTGGCAACGGATGCTGCGGCACCGATTCCTGGGAGCCACTCGATTAGCGCCATCTGATATGGACCATAAACTGCGTATATAGCCACTTGCTCTCACCATATACCTGTCCACTTGGCCTCTACAAGACACCTTGTAAAGTGATCTCTCCTAGTGGTGGCTACTGGGAAATAGTTGTCGTGATCGTTGTTAGGCGACACTAGTTGTGGATATTGACTTGGCTCTTAGAATAAGTTTAATTTTATTAGTGCCTTGGAATCTTATGGTATCCTGTTCATATATGTAAAATATGGAGTTTCAGTAGAGAGGGCAGACAGATGGTAAACGGTTAATATTGAGATTTGGCACTTTGTAATAATTATATATTTGCTATAATTATAACTAAATATTAATTTTAGATTCTTTCTAAACAAATAAATTGAATCGGCAACACTAATTTTTTGTTGGCAGGTTAGTCAAAGGTTGGTGATTTTGATGAAGTGATTTAAAAATATAATGCATAAAATTAGCCAACGATAGAAGACAATAAAACAAGCCCAAAAATGTTCTGTAGTAATGGTCCTAAAGTGACACGTTTGCGAGATTTTAGGTCAAAAATTAGGAAGTGCTGAAAGTTCGTTATCCTACAAATGTTGTCGTAAATCGTAAATATTCGTAAATCGAATTTCTTATTCTGTGGAATAGATAAAAGCTTAATTTTCTACTTTAAAACCATTATTTTAAGAAGTGAGACTTAAAAAAATGTCGATTACCCAGACAAACAATGCAAGGGGAATCAGCCGAAAAACATAGTTTATTCTCGATATGGCTCAAACTACTATTTTGTTATCTGATAGTTTTTGTAATCTGACTGAATTTTTAATAAGTCCCATCAATTAATTACCCCATATTATTACCCCTATAAATTTATAAAACCTTTAAATGATAACTAATATTTTCAATTATTACCAGGGTAATCAATGAACGCCCGAAACAAGGCCATCAAATATTTTCCTCCTTAATTCCGCCTGGAAGCAGGCTGAGGCGTAAAGTCCACTCACTATTTTTGAAGGGCGACCAAAGCACGTGCGACAACCAACTACTTCAACATTCCATTAGGTATTATTGTGACCTTTTTTTATGTTCCAGGGTAATCAATAGGTTGTCCAGGACAACTTTTTGCCGCCAATTTTCTTTAAAAGTTCATTTTAAACAGACCTAACAGATCTCTGTCATTTAATTAACTATCTAATCTGCTTTAGTTAAAACAAATGCATTCATCTGAATTGCTGCAGTAAGTTGTTGTTTTATCAGAAGATTGACTCACGTTTGCTGTATGGGAGCCCCTCGTATATATTAATTTTATTATAATTTAATTATAAATTTTTAAAATGCATAATATAACTCAATATCCTGTGAATATTTCAAGCTTCTTCCTGTTGCCGTTATCAATATCGAGCAAAAAGCAAAAAAAAATACGTTTGTTGAATAGGAGCAAGCCTTATATTTGTTTTATTTTAATTTAGTTATTTATTATTAATGTAAATATATAACTAAGTACTCTGTGAATATTTCAAGCGTCTACCTATGGGTTTTTGTATTGGGACGGGTCGCAATGTTGAACCTTATGCCAGGGTAATAACATTTAATACCTATAACGGAAAAGTGGCGTTATCTAAACCCGGTGGTATTCAAGAGGTTAAAGATTTGTTTTATTTTATTTTAATTATTTATTTTTAAAGCAAATGTATCTAAATATTCTGTGAATATTTCAAGTGTCTTCCTGTTCCCGTTATCAATATCGAGCAAATACGAGCTATACAATCACGTTTGTTGTATGGGAGCCAACTATATTTATTTTATTCTGTTTTTTTAGTATTTGTTGTAATAGCGGCAACAGAAATACATCAACTTTGAAAATTTCAACTGTCTTTGTCACGGTTCATGAGACATAGCCTGGTGACAGACGGACAGACTGACAGACGAACAACGGAGGCTTAGTAATAGGGTCCCGTTTGGCACCCTTCGGGTACGGAGCCTTAAAAACATGGTTTGAGTTGTTATTTAGTTCCTACGGGTACTTTTTACCCTCGGTTATCGAACATTTTTCCCTTCAAGATTCACCGTATGCCAAGCAAGAGGTTAAAAGCCCGTTGTTAACGGAAATGTAAATTGAACAATATTTTTTTCATACAAACAGAAGATGAGTCATAAGACATTAAGGCCCACTAGCTATAACGCGGATTAGCACTATTCTCCGATTAACTTTGACAATTCCATACAAATTTGTATGGAGTTGTCAAAGTTAATCAGAGAATTGTGCTGATCCGCTTTATAGCTAGTGGCACTAAGAACAACATAATTTTACTTACTTGGGCTAATTACCTACATCGGTCTAAGAAGGTTTTTGACATGCGTTCGTAAAAAAATTGTAACAATCTCTTAAGGCCTTCAATGCCGGAACCAATAAATCAATACCGTGCAAGCTAACAGTTATTTCAACTCTCAACACATAGATGCCACATGCATATTTCCTAACCTGTAGAGGTGTATCAAACCTACAACACACAGCCTGCAGTTTCCGTCGGAACGAGTTCTGTCTGATACGGACTATGTTTCTGATGAAGTCGTCAACAACCATACAAGGAGTTCCAAGCTATCCTCGTTTGACACATTGCACATTGATCGCATTTCTTTGTGGACTATCCTTGTGATTGGCTGATTGTAATCCATTAGGCTGTTAGGTCCGGTTAGATTAACATATTAGAATTCTAGAGCAGAGCAAGTACTTGTCCGCTACCTATTTAAAGTTCGTTAAGGCGTTGAGATTATAACTTCTTAGTGTCGGTCATTATTTTTAACTGGCTCCTCATTTACTGAACGAGGATTATTTATACCTTGAATAATTGTGGTCTTCTATTTTTTTCAATACATATGGATAGTTAGCAGAATACTCGTATAAGTAAAGCATATACTTAGTGTTGTAGAGTGTATCAGTAAATAAAATAGGTATTTCGATACAGCCATTTTTGGAATTTGCTTAAAAATAAAGCTGAAAATATGAACACAATATTTTTTCTGATAATTAGTTGATAGCAACACAACATGCAAATTCTTACACAATGAATTTCAATACAACTAGGTGAATAAGTTCTAGTTCGCAAATTGCGTTTATTCCCCGGCGAACAAAGTTCTGCAGTTTTCTGACGCGAAATTTATCGTTTTAAATAAAGCAACGTGCAGTTTGCGTTGGTGGCATGCATTTACAGCCAGGCCCGCATTTTAATGCGGCCGCCATAATGAAACTATTGTGAGTCGCCTACTCACTCTACCAACCTTTGTAGGTATCTGACGAGAAGTTTTTTTTCGATCCGTATGCCTATAAAACGGGAAAACGGAGCACGGTTAGGTAGCTGGTTGAGGTAATTTTGATAAGAATAATAAACGGATTGTTTAATTAAGTAATTTAATTGCATTTGTCAAATGAAACTGTTTTAAGTTCGTGGAATTGATGTAAATCGTAACCTAAGTATATTTACTTTTGTACCCTAAAAGGGAAAACGGAACCGAATAGGATCAGTGGTGTATCTGACCTAGGTGTGTAATAGTAATATTATTTAATTTGCCTATATTTTTGTTTTGTAATTTTTCCGTATCACATTTTCCGACAAATTTCATGTAGTTTATTGTTATGCTTATTAATTTTAATAATAATTTAGATTTACTAGCCGAACTTTGCAACCGCGATTCTGACATACAAATGTCTATTTACTTCGTAAGACTTGTTCCTGTAATTTTTATCGTTATTTTCTGCGGGTACTTTTCAGTTTTATGACATGTTTTTTTTAATGCTTACGAAAGGTGGCTATCAAACGCTTTTGAACTGGCTATTGTTTCATAGAGTGTGATATTATTGTTCAAAAATATTAATTAAAACTCCGACAACTTTTTTCTAACATCTCTGTTATTGTAAAGGTATGCAAACTTACGATTTGAACCTACTAAGCAAAATACACGAAGTAGCTAATTGCAATTCGAATGGCCAATAAAACTGTCATCTGTCAAAATGTTTAACGATGCTGCTTAACAACAGTTGAGAGGAAAGGCAAATTAAAATTGCTTATACTTATTTGTTGAGTTTCATGTAGCAAATGAGATGTCTCAAACTCTGCCTGCTTGTGATGCTTGGGAAATCTTAAGAGGGGTCTTTTAGGGGGTGCTAAACGGGATCCTATTACTAAGCCTCCGCTGTCTGTCCGTCCGTCTGTCACCAGGCGTATCTCATGAACCGTGATAGTTAGACAATTGACATTTTCGCAGATGATGTGTTTCTTTTGCTGCTATAACAAAAAATACTAAAAAAACAGAATAAAATAAATGTTAAAGGGAGCTCCTATACAACAAATGTTTTTTTTCTCGTATTTGCTCGATATTGATAACTACAACAGGTAGTTACAACGCTTGAAATATTACAACGTTTGAAATATTCACAGAATATTGAGTTATACATTTACTTTAAAAATAAATAAATGCATTATAATAAAAAAAAAAATTTAAGGGGGGTTTATTTTTTGCCGTTTTAATAGATAATGGTACGAACCTTTCGTGCGCGAGTCCAACTCTCACTTGTTTTGCAGTGATTGGTGGTGATGATATGTGATTTGATATTGCATGGCGATAAGGGTTAGTCTAACGCCGATGAAATCCACCAGAACCGATGGATGCACTTAATTACAAAAAGACAATAATAATTTATAATAAAACAGAGTAGAACAGAGAATTTAAACAGTGAATATACGAGTAACATCTACAATTAATTAATTATTTACTGCAAATGGAATATTGAGATCAAAACCCATTATAATAGAACAGAGAACACAGGGAAGGGAAGTTACACTATAAAATATATTCCTCTATTAATATCATTTTAAACTCACTTCCATTTGTGTTGTACAATGAAACTGTAAATTATATAATCGAGGCGACTATACATGGCCAATCTAAATAACAGAAATGGCTGCCCAATAAAATGTGAAATAGTGTTCATAGTGTTGTGTTAAGATGAATCGTTCCGGACCATAATAGTTCCAGTATACATATCCGAACTCGGAACGACATCATTCCGGTCCGATCTGTCTAAATTAACATACTCCATAGTCCGGCAGAGTCAGATCCACGAAGAGGATCGAGGAACGAGAGAAAGAGCAACTTCACGTCTCCCGGTCCCGCGGAGTCGGAGGTTCGTCGGTGCGACAAGGATCGAGGAACGAGCTGAGCGCCTCATCCTACCGACTCCGCCCGCGACCTCTCCGTATCTGTCTCACTTTCCGTCCTGATAATTCCTGATATATCGTGATCAAAATGAAAGATATAAATGTGGCTTATGTTGGTAAGTTTTAAGTCCAAAATTCAAAAACGGTGGAGAACAGAGAATTCAATATTATAAAAAAATATAATAGATTATATATTTGCCACATATATTATCGTGATATGGCCTGTTTGTTTGTCCTGATTAAATATTTATAATATTATTTAACATTTTGATATACTGACTGATTATGAGTAGGTACCTACTATATATTTATCACCAAAATGTCTAATGATTAACTTTCGATATAGTCATATAACCTGTAATTTTTATTGATCGACCTAAAATCGACATTCAACCAACCAATCAGCTTACCTAGGTTTAACCGTTCAAAACCCGAAGTCGTATTTATTATTGGTATACCTACTTTGGGCTTTGACCGAGGAACTTGAGCAACCGGTTAAACTTAGAATTAACCGCTCTTCTAGCTTTAGCCGTAACAAATAAATAACAAATTCATTAGATATTTCACTCACCATTGAGCTCCATCAATTTCGATTATTCTTTTATGACGTGCTCGATGCATTTGGTGCACGACTCAGAATTGATTTTTAGCAAACTTCCTGTCGTCAAATCATGCCCATCACTAAAACGAATTATGATACTTCTTGCTAAATATTGTTATTTCTAAGCATTTCTAGATTTAAGACCAGTTTTTTGTGAAATCTAGTGTATTTGTGTTTTAAATTGTCTCTTCAACTAAATGTGGTAACCAACATCGAATGATCCCTTTGGAATATCGAGTCTCGTGATCACGTGACATTTATTTACATTTTTAGCATAGTTAAAACGCCTATACTGCAGGTATAAATAATGCAGTAAAGTTAATTCTAGTTGGCGATCTAGATAAAGTTATTTTACGTAATTGCAAGAGTAGTTTTTGAATGAATATGGCTCGAGAATCGATTTTTTTGATGGCTAGAATTTAATCGCACATCAAAAATACTCATTTGCACAGCAAAAAAGGATCAACAAAAAACTTTTTATGTTTTAAATATTTTATGTGTGCTTAAGTTTATGTTTTAAGTATTTTTTGTTGTCATACATGTTCAACCTAACAGGAAGGATAAAGGGGGCTTTACCCATCACCTAAGCTAATATCAGATCAAAATGCTGTGGCAGCATTTTGATCTGAAATTTGCTGTGCAAATTATCCATCGGTGTATTTTTGATGTGCAGTTTAATATTTCCCATTTTTAATTAAGGCCAGTATCGACACATTTGGAGGCTCCAAGGAGGTCGTATTCTGCAGTGATATGCATATTCAATTCTAAGAAATTCAATCAACTGGCTAGTCGGCTAAGGCTGATCCTGATCGCAAAACAGCGCAAAAACAAACAAATCGTTATAAAGAAGCAATAAAATATAAAATCCGGTACAAGGTCGCTACAGTGCATCTGCATTTGAGGCTCATAGAAACAGGGAATTAGGAACACAACAAACTTTCTTTGGCTTATATATGTATTTTTAGCATCTCTTAATAGTAATATCCTGATTGCCTTGGAATTTCAATCGACATATACTTATGTACCTTACACTGAGCAAACAATTTGTAGAGTACAAATGGTTTGTAAAAATACAAAGCAAATCAAAATTTCTTTATTTTCTGTAGTTTTAAATAATTTTCTTAGAATACGTTATTTTTTGCCGTATTTATCTACAGTAATAAAGACATTTGTAATTTGGGAATTTTGGAATTTTATATATTTTATCTACACACATATCTAATCTCTCTTTACTGCGTACAAAAACTGCACGTTACGATCAACATAATGTTAAACTACTTGGTAAAAACTAATTTCTTATCTGAAAAATTACACATTATGACCATAATGTGTAATTTTTCTACATATTATGACATTCAAATTTCGAACGCCGATGCCCGCTTGCGTGCCGCCCCAGTTTGTCTGTGAAGTTGGTACTACAGAACAAGCTAAACAACTCCAGAGCCACAATGCCGGTCAAACATGCGGTTCCTGAACACACCGAAGAGCTCACCATCGTCGCACTGGACACCGGGGATACGCCGCCAGCGGAGTCCGAGGTTGATCCTTTACATCAGCCGCGGGCCTGCCTGAGCGCGCCACCACAACCGGCGAGCCCTCGCATCAAGTATACTGCGAGCGATCAGCTCTCGGTATATGTCTCGGACAGGCTAGGTGTAGGTATGGGACCAGCTCTTCGTGCTTGTCGCGTAGGTACGGTTATTAACTATTGCATGCCCGATGTCCCCTTCAAAGTTATGGCCAAAAACATTTTAAACTACAAATATGAGGAGGGTACAACCGTAATATTATATATTGACTTGAAAAAAAATTGACTTGTAGTTATAAGTAAGTATAATTTTGACGTTGAATAAGATAATTTATTTATTTATATTCAATAAAAAAAACTGACTCTGATGACTCATGACTCTACATAATTAGGCATTAAAACTCTCGAGTGATATTATTATGAAACTCGACTTCGGCTCGTTTCATAAACCTACTCTCGAGTATTAATGCCCTCCATTATGTAGCAGTCACATAAACTACTATTATATACTTTTTTACAGATCAGGTAGAATCACAAAGTAGCAATTATTCCTTAATTACAATTAAATTCAAATTAGGTTATAAATTAAAAAAAAATGTAGAAAGCGGCATGATATAGTAGCATCTCGATACCACTATCTCTCAGGGGAGGTACATCAAAGCTGATAGGAAGAGTGGTATGCCTGTTGTATACCTTGATGAAAGTTATATCTATACTTAGCTCAATCATGCAGAATGTTGGCAAAGCGAAAAAGAGCCCGGCGTATCTAAATCTGTGGCTACAGGGAAAATATACATAATTGTTCATTGTGGTGGCAAGATTGGGTTCGTCCCGAATGCTTTGTTAATTTATAACGACAAAGAAAGAAAAGTTGATTGCTATGATGCTATGAATAAAGATAATAATTAAATGGGTATTGATTAAATTATTTCCCAATTTAAATGTACCCCCTTTGTATAGTCATGGACAATGCTCGATATCATAGATAGAAAAAAATAAATTGTAGAATGGCTTACTTCAATTAATTCTATGCTCTTGTAAATTAATATTTATTTTTATTAATCAATAATCTTTTAAAATTAATATATTTGTACACTAGCCAATTAGCATGGGTATAACTTTGCTTAGTGTTGCTATAAATAAAGTTATACCAACAACACATTTAACAGAATATAAGGAAACATGAAGAAACATTTTTTTCTGCTCTCCCATCACATATCCTCCCCTGTCCAAACTTCCTATATTGGCTAAAGGTTGCATTAATCGGTCGATTCTATTCACAATCACAACTTAGTCAGCGCGTGGGCCAGGCAATATTAAATAACTGTATGCCTGGCGCCACATATTCACAAATATTAAACAAAGTGTTGTCATCGCAGTTTTTAGAACCAACCACCCTAATTATTTTAATTGGTAGAAGGGAAAATGTATCTAAAAAACAAATTACTAAATACTTTTCCAAATTAAATTCTTTACAAAATGTAGAGAGAATGATCTTGTTTGCGTTTCCCTTCAGCCAATCTTTGTCACAACATGAAAATCATATAAGACATGATTATAATACATTTATACACACATTGACATGTCGTCATACTGAAAAATTTCATTTCATAGACACCAATATTTGTATTGGAAAATATTTTTATTTGACTAAGGATAGGTATTACCTATCTAGGTTTTATAGAAAACAGATAGCACAGTCACTATCTTATTTTATTTTGAACTCAGTCAAGTTTTTGACTAATGAAACGCCTGCTTCTATTGAGCAGTGTAATAATAATGACATGTACTCCTTGGAATCTGTTCCAGGCTCTTTAAATTAACCCATAGGACAACAGAGAGTAACTCTGGCAGTAATATTAATATTTGTATAAATATACCTTCATCTTGCCCATTAAATCAAGTTACTAGTAATGAAAAATGTAAAAGTAAGAATATTTTAAACGTGGTTCATCAAAATATACAGGGCATGTTAAGTAAAGAACTGGAAATTGAGTTATTCATGAACTGTAATAATATTGATATTTTATGTATAACAGAGCACTTTTTAAAGAGTTATCAGTTCATGTTCAACTTTAATAACCACCACGTTGCTAGTTCGTTCAACAGAAAAACAGCTGATCGCGGTGGCTCCTTAATACTTGTAAATAATAGTTTTAAATATAAGGAACGAGTTGACATAGTGAGCCTGTCTGTTGAGCGTACCATGGAAATAGCCTGTATTGAACTTGAACAACTTATTGTAATGAGCGTATACAGACCACCAGATTCATCCTTTGATTTATTCGAAAAGAAAATGGATGAAGTGTTGATTAAAATCAGCGATAAAAACAATTTTTTTATAATTTGTGGTGATTTTAATGTTAATCTGTTAGAGGATAATAATATTTGTACTAGATTAAAATCTTTATTTTTATGTCACAACATGAACTATCTGTTTTTGGAGCCTACTAGAATTACTGCAACATCTGCTACCTGCATTGACAATATATTTACTAACATTACGCCCATTTTCAAATCGGTCATCAATAAATTAACCTCTGATCACTCTGGTCAGATAGGTATATTCAATTTTAAAATAAAAAAGGACCAAAAAGAGGATATTACATGTGTGCCCGTTAGTGACACTCGGCTTGAACACTACAGGAATAATATTTTAGATAAACTATGGGAAATACCATACAGTGACGATCCAAATTTGTTGTACAACTCAGTATTTAACCTTGTCAAAAATGAATATGATACGGTATTTAAATCAAAAACTATAAAAGTTAATAACAAAGCTTTGTTTAGTGATTGGGCGACAGTTGGAATTCATAGGAGCAGACGAAGATTATATGAACTCTATGAAGAGAAATCATATAACAAAAATACGGCCTTTCTAGATTATGTTCGTAGTTATTCAAAAATGTTTAAACGCGTTTGTGCCGTAGCTAAATCTAATTTCATTAAAAACAAAATTGAATCTAGTAGCAATGTAATGAAAACGACTTGGCAAATTATAAACAGAGAGACTGGAAAGGCCAAAGCTACACATAATAACTTCAAGCTTAAGATAGATAATCAATTGCTAAGTACAGACCTAGAAGTAGCAAAAGCTTTCGAAAATTTCTTTACGGACATTCCAGTTTCAACAACCAAGTCTTTAAATTCATCTCCCGCTGCTGCTGAATCTATACTTAAACAAAACTTTGAGGATTGTAAAACAGATTTTAAATTTAGGCACGTAAATAATGAAGACATTGTAAAAGCGTTTAAATCCCTGGAAATGAAAAAGACAGCTGACGCCCATGGTCTATCAGTAAAAATTATTAGTTCCATTGTAGATTGTATTGCACCTCACCTTTGTTGTATATTTAATCAATGTATAGATAATGGTGTGTTTCCTGACTTGATGAAACTAAGTAAAGTTATACCTTTATTCAAAGCTGGTAGTACATCAGACCCCACCAATTTTAGACCCATATCGATACTACCAACGCTTAGCAAAATATTTGAAAAACTCATACTTAATCAATTGCAAAGTCATTTTTATCTCAATAATTTAATTCATATTGCTCAGTTTGGTTTCACAAAGGGTCGTTCAACAGCCGATGCTGGTGTTGAACTAATCGACAATATTTTTGATGCCTGGGAAGACGCAATGGATGCAATAGGTGTCTTCTGCGATCTATCCAAGGCTTTTGATTGCGTCCATCATGACACTCTTGTCAGCAAGTTACGCCATTATGGTGTAAAAGATCAGGCACTTGGCCTTCTGGAGTCATATCTAACAGATAGGGTTCAGATGGTCGATGTTAATGGGAAAAGATCACCTGGGTCTTCAATAGGTATGGGCGTACCGCAAGGTTCAATTCTTGGTCTTTTCTTGTTTTTAGTATATATTAATGATTTACCTTACCTTGTTAAAGCAAAACATGGATTAGTATTGTTTGCCGATGATACTTCTTTGATATTTAAAGTTAAAAGACAGCAATCAAATTATGACGAGGTAAACAATGCTATCTCTAGTATAGTGAACTGGTTTACTGTTAACAATTTATTACTTAATGAAAAGAAAACTAAATGTATTAAATTCGTGTTACCCAATGTGAACCCGGTAACTACAGACATATTTATAAAAGGACAGAGATTGGACCTTGTGCAGTCGACTGTCTTTTTGGGCATTACTTTAGACGCCAAACTACAATGGGATCCTCATATAAATAAATTGTCGAACAGACTGAGTTCGGCAGCGTTCGCAGTTAAAAAAATTAGAGCTCTTACCGACGTAGACACCGCTAGACTAGTCTACTTTAGTTACTTTCATAGTCTAATGACCTATGGTATTTTATTGTGGGGTCACGCTGCGAATGCTAATAGTATATTTATTCTGCAGAAACGGGCTGTTCGTGCAATTTATAGATTAGGGCCTAGAGTGTCACTGAGGGAAAAGTTTAAAGAAATCAATATTCTGACATTTGTGTCTCAATATATCTATGACAATCTTGTGTATGTAAAAAGAAATATAACTAATTTTCAGAAGTACAGTGATATACACAATTTTAATACTAGAAATAAAGACAAGTTGGTTGCTTATGTAAGCCGACTACATAAAATTAGTAATTCTTTTAAAGGCAATTGTATACGCTATTACAATAAGGTCCCTACAGATATTAAAAACTTACCTTTAGACAAGTTTAAAATAATAATAAAACAGAAATTGTATAAAAAAGGTTACTATAGGATATCTGATTATTTAGAGGACAGATGTCCATGGGAATAGATTGTTTGAGTAACAGGCTGTTTCGATATATAAATAGCATTAATTTTGTAATTTGACAATATTTTATTTAAAAAAGGAAACGCAAAAGATGCGACGACTGTGGAGTTTCTTCGGTGAGCTCTTCTCCACAGATTTAGCCATTGTGTTAGTGAACTCACCCAAAAAAATGTAATGACGGATCTAAGTGATGTAACAACATCCTATGGAAATAAATGATTTTTGATTTTGATTTTGATTTTGATTTAATCCTACCCTATCACGTGAGCAGGTCTCTCCCCCCTGCTCAAAAAACGTGCCTCTCTGGTATGCCGGCCATTTGACAGGAATAGGTATAATCCTGGCTGGAGTGGTACAATTCATTCATTCATTCTTTCTTTCATTCATTCATTCATTCATTCATTCATTCATTCATTCATTCATTCATTCATTAGCGCCCCCAGACCAGGGTCTTTATTTTCTGGCCGAGTTTTAAATAAATAACTGGTACTTAAGTCACGTAAATAAATTATTTGCATAACTATTAAGGATTATATCGCGTGAAACTGAAATAACATATTTAAAACGATACGCAAAAAAAGTTTCTTATATTCAAACAACACTGTGTCAGTAGTTTTTTCCACCATAAAAGATCGTTAATATGTACCAGTAATAAGAAAGTCTTATAAGAAACCTTGTGGAACGCTGATTTTTACACCCAATTCATTAGATTTAACGCCGTTGATTTCTGCCTTTTGAATTCTATTGCTGAAGTATGTAGAAATAAATATATATATTAAATATAAAATAAATAATAAATAAATATCTTAGTCAATACAACACTTTATTTCTATCTTCGTAATTATTTAATTTAATTAGTAATTTATCATCAACACAATCAAATGCCTTCGACAGATCGCAAAAACGCCGATAGCATACTGTGCGGCCTCCCAGGCAGAGAAAATATGAGATATAAGGTTGATACCTGCATCCGAAGTTAATTTACCGCTAGCGAAACCGTATTGTTTGGCTTGGAGTTTTTTGCACAGTTGAAGTGTGAGAACACTTGCTTGAGTACATGGACGTATAAAAAAGTTTGGTTATACGTCCATGCTTGAGTATATAATCTTTTGAAATATTTTACTTAGTGCTGGAAGAACAGATATTGGTATGAAATTTGAAGGATCACCCATGTCTCAGTACAGAGTTATATAGAGGTATCAGTTTACTATGTTTCACGACGTCTGGGGTAGCTCCATCGTCAATATATTTGATGATAATGATGATGATTTCCAAGCTGCATCCGGCCACGGCGACTGTTTGATGAGGTCCCTGGTTGGTTTGTGGAGCCCTTATATGACATATATAGCCAATTACCATTACATTATTATACATTAGTGTATTGGACTTATAGAACCAATACTACTAATGTATAATAATGTACTAAGTATGTAGCGAGCAGTAATTATTTCCATTTTTACACCTCTATTCTAAGGAGTAAAAAGAAAAGAAATAATTGCAAAGCTTACATAGAATACTGTCGGATGCAGAATTGTCGAAGATGCGGTGTAACGAGTGGGTGAGAATTGAATAAAAAGTCATATTGAATTCATAAACATAAAAACGCGGGAGGTCCGTTGTGTTTGCTTTGAGAAGGTCAATCAAATTAGTATTATTGGTTTGCTTAAACTGTACAACAATGATTAATTAAGACAAAAAAATATTTATATAAGTATGGGTTGGGAATACAGAAAACATGACCTAAACATTAATGGAGCTGTTTATTCACATGGCTCAAACTTGCTTGCAACAATATTATAGTTTCAGAAAGAAAGAAAGAAGTTTATTTGTAACAGGAAACAAAAATAGGAGTCAATATTGAACAACTAGGTACATAAGAATATTTCCTGTCACAAGCCGGCCTCAACTCAGCATATGCTGAATGCGAACAATCAGCGCTGGTCTTCCGTTGTGACCGACGGGTGACAACACGCACAACAATGTGCACTTTTGTATGACTTTTGTGTAAACATTTATAAACACAGGCAGAAGGAAAAACATATTTTAAAAGAGAAACATAGTTATACATGAATATTCAGACTTTTTAGTAGGTAATAGGTAAATTAAAGGTATAAAATAAATCTTTATAAATATACAACAGTATTAATATTAAAGGTCACAATTTCATATGATAGTCAGTTATATTGCGCTAGTATCATTTCGTATACTCTTCGAATTTTTGATGTTCAAAAATGGATTTTCTCAACGTTCATTTAAATCCGTATAAACAATTGTATCACCATTGAAAGTAACGTCAACTACGATACGAAATGATGCCAAGAATAATGGAACAACTACATTTTTCCAAAGGCGACTTTGATGTCATCTGTGGCTTCGAGGCTCTGCGTCCCGAGTTCGAAACCCGGCTGGGGTGGAATATAATAGAATCCCATCTTGGATGTTAAGGCGTTACCTCGTCCGTACAAATGTCCCGTTACTCCAGGCGGAAAGACCCGCAGTGTGAGAGGGACGGAATCGGGAAAAAATGTCATAACGTTGCGCTAAACCACAGAAAAATTGTTAAAAAATAAACTACGCTATTTTGTTAAAAAGTTTTTTAATGAGAGTTTACGAATACATAATTTCTACATTTAGAACGCAGTTCTGCAATGAAATTAGTTAGGATTTCAGAATTACAGGAAAAAATAAAACAATTTAGAGGTATTTTCGTAATTAAATTCTATCAAGAAAATTTCATCCAATCGCGTTTTCCTTTAGTGAGAATCTTAATCAAATACTCAATAAACGTTAAACCATTAATCAAAACTGTAGATGACTACATTGTGGTGTAAATGGATTTGAAAAAAACCCCAATTTTTTTTTCGACTCACCTTAATATGTTTGTGAAGTCATTGTTTCTGGTTCCCACGATACAGGGTATCCTAGTGTGGGGTCAGAAGCAATGTATGTGCCTGTATATATATTGATAAAGAATCCCTCGCCGATGGAGAGCTTCCCGTGGTCCGCATTAAACCGCTCATCACGAGTCCCGATGAAGACGTTTCCCGGACAGACAAAAAGCGAGCACTCTCCAGTACTCACGAATAATTAAGACTAGAAGCGCCTTCCGAATGATACACACAAATTCTGCCATTCGGTGCGGAGGCTGGAGGGTGAAGTAGTTGAATACATATGAAGACACAACTAAAACCCATATATGCAAACTAATATAGTCGCAAACCAACGTGATTTTAAGTCTTGGCAACACAATGATAATTTAAAAATCTTGCCACTGCCACCACGTTTGGGAGAAGCTATGTTTCATAGGTATAAATATTTTTAAAAGGCAACAAATATAATGATCACCAAAAAAATGTTTCTTACCCAAAATGGGTAAATGATCACCAAAAGTTGCAGAAAATAAAATTTCTCGTTGAACGGGGAAAATACTGCGGCAGCTTAGGTGAAGGGTAAAGGGGGTGAGCGAAGCGAAGCCCCCTTTACCCTTCGTGTTACGTTGAACATGTAAGAACAAAATAAAATACTTACAACATAAAATTAAGCACACAAGACATAAAAAGAAGTTTGGTGATCATTTATCCAATCACAATTTGTTGGTCATTTACTAATTCTGGCAGTCATTTCGAATTTATTGGTAGTAAATTTTTCGAATATTTTGGAAATCGTTTAAACCCAAGCCTTTTTAAAATATGTAGATAGTGTATATACGGTACTTCGGCAGAGGGGTGTGCGAGGGGTGGCGCTTTTACTCTAATTCCTCCTTGCTTGCACACGTGACATGCAGCCGTGGACAATGACTGTAGTCGCGCTATAAATCTGTCACTGCGCAGCGCCGCGCCGCAGACGCAATGCGCTGAACAAATTGATATGCGTTTGTGCGGCCTACTTCGCTTTGGTCATCAAGACTGAGTTTTAGTATTTTTTCAGTATTTAGAATAGGCTTTCGAACATGTATAGGTAGGTACATCGAACGTTTAAATGAGTAATATGAAGACACGCCAACAAAGCTCTCATTAGCCGAAAAAGTAGCTGAGACTGAAAATCGCCACGATCATCGTCAGGTAGATAGGTAAAATTGTAGCACCATGTTAGGCCCTAAATTGCACCAGAATTGGGCATAGGCCTCTTCTCTAGTTATATCTCTATGTACAGCGTGAACCCTCAAGTTCCTATGTCAACCGCATCCAGCTAGATCCCGTCGACTGGATGATTGAAAGTCAGATCATTGGGCAGGTGGTCTGCCCACTGAACAAAAAATATTGGTCGCTGAAAAAAGCAAGGGCAATTTAAATACAGATGTAGTGAATAATCCTTTCCTATCGGCAAAACTCGGAACAACGATAACACCCGAATGGTGCCGATGTGTCTATGAATTACTGTGTTATTAAATTACGTGTAGGTATCAAATAAATCGCATACTTTATTTATCAATGTCAAGTGTCAAATTGCCCGTTTGACGTATATTACACGTTGTCCCTACGTTGTCTCGATGGGTACTGAGTGCGAGTGAAGTAGTAAGACAAAAACGAACATTTCCGAGAAAATACGAAAGGAAAGGATTATTCACTACATCTGTATCCTACTTAGACAAGCAATTCTCTGTGGCACTATGGTTGTGGCTCTGCCTGCCATGCGAGAGGTCCCGGGTTCGATCCCCGGCTGGGGATACAGAAAAACCCAGGTCTTGGATATTTATATGTTTCTGGTTCTCTCGACACAGGGTATCCTAGTGTGGGGCCAGAATCAATGTATTTGCCTGTATGTAACATTTGTGTGTGTACGTTTCATTATAATTTCGAACATTTATGATTTCGTTTGAAGATGTTTTGCAAATAAAATTGGTCCTGCGCATGTTTGTTTTGACAGCTCGTGATAGATATCACTACTAAAGACCGTAGTGAAGCAAAAAGTATCAGTATTATTATAATTATTGTGGTAGGAAACATATGCCAATAAAGAGGTACAATATTTCAACCTTCCACTCAATCACAATCATTTGGCAGCCACCCACACGTCCTGACAGAGAAACGATGTTAATAAGTTTTTTTATACTTATTTGTTACTTACTGTATTTAAGTACTTTTGTATGTAGTCTATTTTATTATTGTGTGTGTACATATTCCATTTCTCTATATATATAAATATATGGACCTCATTTTAAGTATTTCGCTTTAAAAATATCTTAAATTCAAAAAACACATTGTAGTGGATTATGACAACGTGCATTTGTATGTGTATATGTATGTGTGTGTGTGTGTGTGTGTTTATGGGTGTGTGAAAATGATGATGAAGATGATGCATAATTTCATAGAGTAGAATATTTAGATCTAGCTAGCAGAACCAGGTCCCCGGCCGCCACGGGAGCCGCCCACGAGATCCTGCGTGAGCGCAGAATCCATACAACTAAATGTGTCAGCGCCGCGCTCGCCATCATGTCGCCAATGGAGTGTTCCGCCCTTAAGGGATTAAATATGGCCAGAAATGCATCTTTAGCTTCAATTCTAGGCTAAACTAGACAACATAAAAATGTTGGATAAATATATGTTATAAAAGGTCTATTAGAGATAAGAATGGACTTTTAAAATTACCGGATATGTGTTATATTTAATACTTAAAAATATTTTGTAAAATACTTGTGTGTAAATGGGTCCTAGGTATTATTATTATTATTATTATTATTATTATTATTATTATTCGCAATGCATTATTATTCAACTAAATGAACAAGCGCTCGGAGACGAAATCAGTTTCCTATATAAAACTTACACGCAAAAATAGGTAAATTTTTTGGTTGTTTTATTTTATTTTTAATGTTATTATTACAGGAGTTTAGTAATATTTTCTATAATTTTCTCGGTCTCGGAGCTCCGGCTGCCCCGCGGGGCTCTGCGCGGGAGCATGCGTCAGTCTGCTTCGACGCGATGCGACGGGTATTTGTTTTCTTTGTCTAATTGCCATTGCCAATGCCATTGGCCTTTGTTCAGCCCTTAACGCGACTTTTTATATTGGCTGTCTTGATGGGAAATGTTGCTGTATGTTCTATGATGGGCTCTTATGAGAGAAAACCGTTGGACAGCAATTAATCAAGATTTGCAACTTATTTCCGCCCAATGCTGAGCATAGGCCTCCTCCTTTATGCTCAGTGATTAATGTATATAGTATAGTATATAGTTCCATTTAAGTAAGACGGTAGGTATAAATGACATACTTATATAAGTAGAACTCCTAAAGTAGATTGTATTCGCAGAATTCGTATTTTTGAACTAATCACAACAAAATAAATTCAATATTCTGATTCAAGTTGAAAATTAAAGTAGCACTTGAACTGAAGCTGGTATTATTTGTCGACTTACGATTTTACAATGTAATGCAGTTCCAACCTCGGAAACATAAACATTGCAATTTAATCTGATATCGCCCATTAAAAATTTAATGTTCTATCTAAATCCTCCTCGACCACTGACATGATTTAGTTCGTGTGGTGGTGACCGTCGACTTAGTTGGAAATAGTGACCTGTCTGAACCACAGAATATAAATAATTCAGATTAGCAGCGGGAATGTGATGACGAACCTGAATTGACTCATAGTTTACATAGTGAGTTGGGTTGGGAGGTTTGATTGATTATCTAATCTTGGACATATGTGCTTTACTGGTCAGCTTACATGTCACGAGGGAGATAATTGGTTAGTTTCAAAATCTGAAGTGATGTTATAATAGCATAACAGCAGCATTACTGTTGTAAAGGCTGCTGTTTTATGTTAGAGCTCCGAGGTTTAACGCTTGCTTCTCACACAGCAGATGCAGGTTCGATACCTGTACCAATGATATTAATTATTTTATCTTACGAACATCATACGGACGTTCTAACGGTGATGGAAAACATCGTGGGGAAACCTTGATTACTTCATAGCTGCGGCGATGGGCTAGCCCCCTGTTACGTAAAATGGAGTATTGAATAACTGGCTCAAAGGGGGCATAATTGTGCCTCTGCCGTCCCCGTACGGGAAAAAGCGTGACGCTCTGTAATGCTATGTAAAGGCTGCTGTTATATGAAATTAAATCGGCATTTCAAAAAGTATTTCATAGGGATATATAGGATAATAAATACTGATAGATTATAATGTACATGTAAGCTAAGATGTAACTGACAATATGTTATAAAAGAGAAGATACTCTTAAAGGTTATCGAACAGAAGATAACATGAGATATAGTAAAGTCTTTGACCATATGAGCACTAGAGATTTCCGAGAACCCATTTACATATTACAAACTTTTAATTATCGAAACGAGTGGTTTTGCTCAATCATCGCTTTATCGTCTACTCTAACGGATCAATTACCGAAGAGAAACATCGTCACAACAATCGATCTAGGATCCTCGTGGTCCTCCTCCCATGTCCGCTCAGACTGGTCCACTTCATCTCTAAACATCATCTGAAATCCCCTACAATTTCAAAAATAATACCGTCTATTGAAACGGCGAAATCATTCTGCGTGCGCGCTTACATATTTGCCAACGTTCTGTTTGTGCACAACGGGGTATTGTTTCAGCAAATCACATCCGCAAACATTAACGGTACGGAAGTCCACACAAAAACATTGTATTGTCTTTACCATGTCTCTTTGGGCAGTGTTAATGAACACATAACGTTAAATACATATCTCCGGGCAGTCTCCTCTTATGAAGTGGCAGGCATTAGCGGACTGTAAAAGGCGGTGCACACAAGGAAGATATGCAGTAGCTATTTAAAGTAAGAATGAGTGAATGAATAAATAACATGAAGTTTCTTGGAATAACCATTGATAGCATTTTGCAGTGGGGACCCCACATATATAAATTAGCTCTAAATTAATAATTAAATAATAATTCACTTCACGAACGTCAGACAAAACAGGGATGTGGCTACAGCTAAGCTCGTCCATTTTATTTTATTTCATTATATCATTTCCTGTGGTATATTGTTGTGGGGAAAACAGCGTACATTCAAGCAATTTTTATTTTACAGAGAAGCTATTCACGCAATGGACGTATAATTTAAAACGCAAAGACACCCGAATATATTTTTTAAAGAAATTTACTTACTAACTGTTGCAAGTAAACTTATGTTGGAAAACATAATCGTACGCAAGAACACATCAACATTTAAAAAAAATTGCTATATGTAGTTAAAATGTTGGTAGACTTTCGCGAGTCTAAACCGGAGTGGTTAAGACTCGAGAAAGTCTTTCAATTCTTTCAATTGTCAATGCATTCTCTACAACAGGATACCTCTGGAGATTTTGATATTGCAATTTGAGTAACTTAAAAACCATGTTAAAGTCGCTTTATCTAAAAAGGGACCTTAAAATATTTAAGATTACATATATGACAAGAGTGATTGGTGTTAATCTAACTCAACAGAGAATTTGCCTAATAATTTTGTAATTATTTATACCTGCATATTGTTTAATTTTCCACGCCTACCGAACGGCGTGGAATCCTGAGGGGGTGGGCTTTTGCCAGCACGTGAGAGAAAAGTGAGTTGAATTGTTACTGACCTTGTCGTCGCAGACTGGTAGATCGAAAGCTCGATTCGAGACAGGAATGCGGGAGAGGAGACAGTTTTGGGATAGGAGAGGAATCGAAACCTTGCCGTCGCAGCCGACGCTGTCGCCGGCGTGCTGCCTGCCGACACGTGGAGTCGCCGCTACCGATACGACGATGTCCAATCAACACGGATCACTTGACCGCTGACGCGAATCTACTTATTTCCCGACGATGTAGATGATAAAACTCCGACCAGGCCCGACGCCTGTATTTAGTAATTGGTACACCGAAATACCATCAATGGCACGATGCCTGAGCAGACATGTTGTTCTCCCGACGAGAAAAAGATAACGATAACCTCCAATTTTTTCCTCTCGTTGGTACGAGTGACAGCTGCGGTCCGTTTCCGCTTAGTGATGTCCCGATTACTCGCGGTCGATCCGCGCAACAAAAAACCGGTGCGTTCTGAAGCATAAATATTAAACAGTCACCCGCCCGGACAGGCCCGAACCTGTCCCTAATCAATAGGAAGGCGAGAAAGTGTTGCGACCGCTCTCTTGAGGACCGAGTCCCCCACCTTGACTTCTGCTGATCGAGGCGTGCCATCCCGACCCGTGTACAAATTGACGATCCGTCCTCGTCTCCATCTCAATGATGGCAGGTTCGCATTCTTAATCAGCACCAAATCACCGACTTGAGGGGGGCTCGTCCGGTCAGTCCACTTAAGGCGCTGCTGCAAGATGTGCAAGTACTCAAGGGACCACCGTTTCCAAAGATCTTGAGCCATCTGCTGCAACATCTGCCACCTAGTTAACCGACTTAACTTAACATCACCGAATGGGTATTCTGGCAGGGCGTTAAGGGGCTGACCTATCAGGAAGTGACCCGGAGTCAACGCTTCCAAATCATTTGGATCCGAACTGAGCGGGCACAACGGACGCGAGTTCAGTGTCATTTCAATTTTACAGAACAGCGTCGCAAGCTCTTCAAAGCGTAGAGAGGTGGCACCGATAATCCTCGTCAGGTGCGACTTAGCCGATTTAACCGCAGCCTCAAAAATTCCTCCCCAATGAGTACATCCCGGCGGACTGAAAACCCATTCAATCCCACGTCGGGAGCAAGCCGTACCGATGGCGTCCTGGTTACCGTTCAGGAATTGAGTGACCTCCTGCAGATATCGCCTGGCTCCGACAAAATTTGTGCCGTTGTCCGAACGGATTAATGACGGGAGGCCCCTTCGTGAGACAAACCGATCCAGACATGCGATAAATGCCTCCGTAGTGAGGTCACTGACCACCTCCAAGTGGACTGCCTTCGTGGCCAAGCACACGAAGACGCACAGGTATGCCTTCACTAATCTGGCGTTCCGTAGCTGTGAAGACTTGACCATGAATGGTCCCGCGAAATCCGTTCCGACACCCGCAAAGGGCCGGATTTCGTTAACCCTATCCGAGGGCAAATCGCCCATCTGGGGCTGCATCGTAGCCGCCTTGGCCCGATAACAAGGCAGACACCGAAATACGACGCTACGCACAAAGCGTCTTCCCGATAGAATCCAGAACTCGCGCTGGAGAAACGCCATCAAGGCGTGGCATCCGAGATGCCCATTCCGAATGTGTCGATCCTGTATCAACAGTTCGACCAACTTCCCTTTCCTAGGGAGTAACAACGGGTGGCGAGCCGCATAAGGCAGGTTGGCATTCCGCAGCCGACCTCCTACCCTCAGCAATCCTTGAGGGTCAATAAACGGGTTGAGCCGAGCCACAGCTCCCTTCAGTTGGACGCGTCCGAGTCTCAGAATGTCCAGTTCGGACTTAAACGCCAGCATAACACGATCTGGCTGTCCGTCCAAGCGTAGACCGTATCTTCCAACGCTATTGACCCACGAAGAACCGTCATCGTGTGGTTGAGCAGACGAGTCAGGAGAGCCGCTCCCGAAAGCTCTAACTTGGGAATGGTCAGGCGAGTGCGCAACGGCGCAACCTTGCTCTTGGCCATGACCAACCGCACATCAACCTCCCCCGAGGAGTCGACCGTACGCAGATATACCGCAGCTCCGTAGCCCTTCTCCGAGGCATCGCAAAACCCATGCAGGGTGGCGGTGTATCGTTTGGTGGGGACCAACCTCCGTGGCAGTGAAATCCGATTGATGCCAGGGAGGGTCGAAAAGAACGAGTCCCACTCTGAGCTCAATGACCCGCCGATCGGGTCGTCCCATTTCCGCTCAGCAGACCACAATTGCTGCATAAAAAACTTGAGCTGAAATGTTACCGGGGTGATCCACCCGTTTGGATCAAATATCCTAGCCACCGTTGAGAGGACGTTCCGTTTCGTCCAGACCTTCGGGGAGTCCAACTCGACCCGATACGAAAACATGTCTGACACCGGCTGGTACTGGACGCCTAATACCGACAACATATTTGGATTTTCCAAATTTTCAAAAATGTGGGGATCCTGCTGGTAGTCATCCGGAAGACCAGTCAGTAACTCTGGAGAGTTCGACATCCATTTCCGGAGCTCGTAACCTCCACCCCGTAAGAGCTCAACTAGCTCATCCCGTCGAGCGAGCGCCTCCTCTACGGAATCTGCACCGGTACAGATATCGTCCACGTAGAGATCCTGCTCCAGGATCGCTGCTCCTCTAGGGAAGTTTAACCGTTCTCGATCCGCTAACTCCCGCAGAGTGCGAATCGCCAAATAAGGACTAGACTGTAGCCCGTACGTGTTGGTGTTCAGCTCGTACACCCTGATGGGCTGATCTGGGCTCTCTCGCCACAGTATCAGCTGATACCGTCTATCGTCAGGGTGAATGACCGTCTGTCTAAACATCATCCGGATGTCAGCTACAAAAACAACATTGTGTCGACGGAACCGTGTGATAACATCCGCGATGTCATGATTCAACTTTGGCCCTGAATGCAAACACTGGTTCAGGTTCATGCCGTTAGATGTTGATGCCGATCCATCGAACACTACCCGTATTTTGCCCTCCGGGGTCCTCAAGACCGCGTGATGGGGCAGGAAGCAGTGTTCTTCACGCTTCCAGTCGATACCCGAAACCGACATGTGGCCGAGCGACTCGTATTCCCGCATGAAGTCGACGTACTTCTGCCGGAAAATCCCGTCACGCTTCATGCGTCGTTCCATCGACAGAAGCCGCGTCTCGGCTGCATGGTGTGAACTGCCCAGCGGTGGGCGATCACTCCGGAATGGAAGACGTGTGAGAAATCGACCTGACCGAAGGCGACCAGTATTGTTCCGATAAAACTGTTCACACTCTTCTTCATCCGGGTCCAACCCGCGGACCGTAGGTGGTTCCTCCACCTCCCAAAACTTCTGTATCACCTCCGAGAGTACAGAACCGAATAAGGGACTACGAGTCGCTAGGCGTGGGGCAGCCGGCATGACCGGACCCATTACCGCATGGCCCAGTCTGGTGTTGACCGAAACCAGACCAGTCGCCTGCAACACGTGGACACCTGGCACTAAAAGGTATCCCAAGGCATCGACACCCAATAAAATGTCTACTGGGCCCGGAATATCGAACTCCGGGTCAGCCAGTGACAACTCAGCGACCAACTGTCGCACCGAGGGCGACAACCGTACGTGAGGGTGTGAGCCCATCACATTAGGCATGACTAATGCCGTGACCGTCAGATTCACCGATGAATCCACCCGTGACGAGAGAGTAATCCGACATACTCCCTTAACGGAACCGACTTCCGTGTTCCCAATTCCCCGAATGGAATGTGGATACTCCCTTACCGATATGCCCAACCGTCTTACAAGGTTGCACGAGACTAAGCACCCCTGGGCCCCCGAGTCCAATAGTGCTCGTGCCACACAAGATTTGCCGTCCGAACTCCACGCTATCACCGAGGCGGTGGGGAGCATGACCGTCTGTGGAGTGGCGGCACCCTGTAAGTGGGCGGCGTGTCCCTAGCGGGAACCTCCGCGGGATCTGAACCCGCTCAGACCTCCGTCGGCCTTGGAGTAACTCGGCTGCTGATATGCAACCGGCATATCAGACCGTATGTACATCAAGGGGTCCCAACCCGTATAATAGGTCCCTCGCTGTCCCGGTATCCGACCATACCGGACGGTGTACGGTGTGCCCGGTGGCCAACGTGGATGGAGGGGGGAGAGCGGATCCAACCTGGGGCGCTCTAGGAATGGGGGCGACATCCGACTGTTCGCCTCCCTGTTCGCCTCCCAGAGCGACGGGCAGGGTGCGTAACACGCGGTGAGCCAGCGGCCCGAAGTCCTTGCTGACCGTGGACAGGGGCGACCGAACCCCGGCTATCCCGCATGTTACCCCCCGCGCTGCCCCCTTCCCCTCGGGGGGGTCCCGTCCGCGGGTACCCCAGTCACCCCGTTGGTGACTCCCGTTGCCCGGAGGGGGACTGGGTCTGGCCCTGGTTGGGCCCTGTGACCGACCAACCTGAGTCCGGCCCTGGTGACCGTCTGAAGGGCCTGACCGGTTCAGGCACAACACGACGTGGTGCCTGCCACCGCAGCACTCACAGGGGGACGCGCGTGAGCACTCGCTCAGCGGGTGCGGCCCCAAACACAATCGGTGGCGGAAGACCACCTTCCTGCGGGCAGCCACACCGAGCGCCTTAAAGTTGGCGCAACTGGTCACTTCATGACCGGCACTGTCGCAGTGCACACAGCCGTCACCCGACGGCGCGGCACTCAAAACGCCAAATTGTTTTGACCGCCCACCCCCCCGTGGGGATGGGGAGCGCGGCCCCTCCCGCATCCGCGCGGGTTGGCGCTGCACACTGGCCTCCGAATCCAATGTGTCGGATCGCCTGCATTCACCCTCCAAAAAATCCGTTAATTGGACGAGCGTGGGCAGTTCCGAGCTACTGCCCCCATGCAGCTGTTCAAACCGACTTTAAACAGCTGCAGGCAACCGTGACAAAACCATATATAGCACGATATATGACCATTGGTCTACCGGCAGACCAAGGTTCTGAAGGGCCTTAGTGGCCACCAGCACAGGGTTGAGCACCTGTACTCGGATGTCAACATCCCGGGTTACTCTAGGGATGCTAAACAGCTTCCCCAGCTGCGCATCAACCAACCGCCGTTTGTGTTGGTAGCGGTCAAACAATATGCCCCGGGCAATCTCATAATTGCCCGCCGTGACCGTTAGGTGACCGACCAACTCCTTCGGTTCACCCCGCAGTGCCATTAATAGTTGGGCCAACTTGTAGGCGTTGTCTAGGTCGTCCCGACCGTGGACCAGACTATCGAATAAATTTATGAATGCCGGCCGCTCATCAATTGCCCCACCGAAGGCCGGAATCTCCAGGTGTGGCAGCCGTCCAACAACACCCTTAGGGGGCGGGTCTCCGCTACCCTCCCCGCGGTCATCCCGACGCGACCGCTTAATTTTTTCGGCGCGACGCTCGATGTCGCCCAAGCACTCCATCGCTTGGTCAGCATCCGCGCAGAGCTGCTTCACTGCAGCCACCGAGGCCTCATCCGTAAGCCCGATGGCTTCAGCCTCCGCAGCCAGCCGACACACCTTCCCGACGCGTGTCATTGCGTCCTCCACACGCTTGAGCAGGACATCGTCCATGTCAGGTCGCTCCACATACTTGTGAGTATGGGCGAGCCATCTCATCTCCTCACAGACACCATATCGCAGTACCGTCAAGGGCGAAAGTGCCATGGTTACCGATTTAATTGTTTCTGGTCTTATGCTTCACTACCGAACTAAGCACAGCCAGATACCACTTGCCCGTCAGCGCTGGGCACAGAAATTAAAACTATGTTGTAAAAACCAAGGCAACCACTAAAACAATTAAATCCTAAACAATATTTAATATGGTCGCCCTGTGGACATACACCTTATAATATACACTCTAAATCAATAAGAGAATGCCACCATGTGGTACAATACAAATAACTCACAAAAGGGTATTATAAAAAAAAAACTATTTTCCTAGAAGTGGCCCGTCCGATATGACCCACACTTCTTTTGAGGTCAGCAAAATCAGCTTAATACCCCTTAAATAGCCCGACCCTGCTGTGTAAACCGAAATAACACTGCAGTACTGTAGAACCCGACGTTCTACCGCAAGTAATACAATCTAGTTACTTCGCAGAATGACTGTTCAATATTTTATGCGCACAAACAGTAGTTTCCGACTACAAATTTAGTATTGACTAAATTGACACTTATACTTTCACTAACCGAAATGAACTTTAATTGTGGTACCGACCACAGACTCATTGCCAAACAGATTGCCGGCCAATCTGAGATATTCTTTTCTCCCAACTACAATGTGGCAAAAGGCAACCCTACAACCGTGAATCGATGATTTCCCACTAGGAATACCGCGTTTGCTACCAAAATGTTTAATATTCCACGCCTACCGAACGGCGTGGAATCCTGAGGGGGTGGGCTTTTGCCAGCACGTGAGAGAAAAGTGAGTTGAATTGTTACTAACCTTGTCGTCGCAGACTGGTAGATCGAAAGCTCGATTCGAGACAGGAATGCGGGAGAGGAGACAGTTTTGGGATAGGAGAGGAATCGAAACCTTGCCGTCACTGCCGACGCTGTCGCCGGCGTGCTGCCTGCCGACACGTGGAGTCGCCGCTACCGATACGACGATGTCCAATCAACACGGATCACTTGACCGCTGACGCGAATCTACTTATTTCCCGACGATGTAGATGATTAACACTCCGACCAGGCCCGACGCCTGTATTTAGTAATTGGTACACCGAAATACCATCAATGGCACGATGCCTGAGCAGACATGTTGTTCTCCCGACGAGAAAAAGATAACGATAACCTCCAATTTTTTCCTCTCGTTGGTACGAGTGACAGCTGCGGTCCGTTTACGCTTAGTGATGTCCCGATTACTCGCGGTCGATCCGCGCAACAAAAAACCGGTGCGTTCCGAAGCATAAATATTAAACAATTTATATATGTGTATTATTTTACTACTTAAATACAACATTTTTTAAATAGATCTAAAATCAATCTGTAGGAGTTTCTTCGCCCTACCACTCCCACAGTGTTCCAATGTAGAGAAGAGGCAAAAAAATATGTTTTCTAAACATATATTAATATTCACACTTTTATTGAACAACTTTCAGTATGAAACCATACATTTGGGCCGAGCAGTCATTTGATATGGAGACTTGAAAAATAAAGGTGTTCCTATCAAATCTAAAACAGAATTTTTATTGAATATGCAATCAATGTTTTATGCGAGTATATTAAATACCTCGAGCAATACTAGAAGTAGTAGGGTATGTACTATACTCCGATTCTATCAGCCGCTTTATTTACCTCCAATCCACTGTCAAATCAACGCAATTTAAGTCATATATTTTTTAAGCCCGCTATTCACTATGGGACTTAATGTTATACAATGTTACAAATGAGCTCTGTGGTCTAGTGGGTTTTTCGCAGGAGATGCCTGTTCGAATCCGGTGCTGACCATGAAAGTGTTGTACCGTGAAAAGTTATTTATCTTAAGTACATTATCGGATACTCACGAAGGAGACTGTACGCCAAGTTCAGTAGCACTTAGAGCCATGGAGTGTACCATGTATGATATTAGGCTGTATGACCGCAGCCGGAATAACGAAATAAAACGATAGGTGGATAACAGAAAGGTGCAGTCCTATTTTAGGACAGTATGCTGACCAACTTTCATTATGAAACCGATTTGATAGGAACACCTTTATTTTTCAAGTCTCCATATCAAATGACCGCTCGGCCCAAATGTATGGTTTCATACTGAAAGTTGTTCAATAAAAGTGTGTGTTAAATTCCACGCCTTAACCGACAGGGCGTGGAATCTTGGTAGGGTTGTTTTTCAGTGGAATGTCACAAAGCAGTACTGACCTTGACGCCGTGGACCGGAATTCGAAAGCTCAATTCGAGGCAGGAATACGGGATGAGGAACACCAGGGGGGGGGGGGGGGGGTGAGGGGAGTCGAATCTTACTCTCGTCGCAGCCCGCTGCTGTCGCCGTCGTGATGCTTGCCGACACAAATGCGACGAATTGATCACCGAATCACTTCAACCTTTCAAAGCATGAAGCACTCACTCCGATGACGTGAAATCTACTTATTTACCGACGATTGTTCCGTGATGATTATTACAATTAACATTCCGACCAGGCCCCGATACCTGTGTTAGACAATTATTACAAATAACATACAGCCAAGGCCCGAATGCTTGACGCCGACATTTTTTTTCATGTCCAAAAGAAGATAACCTCTAACTCGTCATTTCGTTTCTATACAAGTGACAGCTAGTGATGTCCCGATCACTCGCGGTCGATCCGCGTAACGAAAAAACCGTTGCGTTCCGAAGCATAAATATTAAACAGTCACCCGCCCGGACAGGCCCGAACCTGTCCCTAATCAATAGGAAGGCGAGAAAGTGTTGCTACCGCTCTCTTGAGGACCGAGTCCCCCACCTTGACTTCTGCTGATCGAGGCGTGCCATCCCGACCCGTGTACAAATTGACGATCCGTCCTCGTCTCCATCTCAATGATGGCAGGTTCGCATCCTTAATCAGCACCAAATCACCGACTTGAGGGGGGCTCGTCCGGTCAGTAAACTTAAGGCGCTGCTGCAAGATGTGCAAGTACTCAAGGGACCACCGTTTCCAAAAATCTTGAGCCATCTGCTGCAACATTTGCCACCTAGTTAACCGACTTAACTTAACATCACCGAATGGGTATTCTGGCAGTGCGTTAAGGGGCTGACCTATCAGGAAGTGACCCGGCGTCAACGCTTCCAAATCATTTGGATCCGAACTGAGCGGGCACAACGGACGCGAGTTCAGTGTCATTTCAATTTTACAGAACAGCGTCGCAAGCTCTTCAAAGCGTAGAGAGGTCTCACCGATGATCCTCGTCAGGTGCGACTTAGCCGATTTAACCGCAGCCTCAAAAATTCCTCCCCAATGAGGACATCCCGGCGGACTGAAAACCAATTCAATCCCTCGTCGGGAGCAAGCCGTACCGATGGCGTCCTGGTTACCGTTCAGGAATTGAGTGACCTCCTGCAGATATCGCCTGGCTCCGACAAAATTTGTGCCGTTGTCCGAACGGATTAATGTCGGGAGGCCCCTTCGTGAGACGAACCGATCTAGAAATGCGATAAATGCCTCTGTAGCGAGGTCACTGACCACCTCCAAGTGGACTGCCTTCGTGGCCAAGCACACGAAGACGCACAGGTATGCCTTCACTAATCTGGCGTTCCGTAGCTGTGAAGACTTGACCATGAATGGTCCCGCGAAATCCGTTCCGACACCCGCAAAGGGCCGGATTTCGTTAACCCTATCCGAGGCCAAATCGCCCATCTGGGTCTGCATCGTAGCCGCCTTGGCCCGATAACAAGGCAGGCACCGAAATACGACGCTACGCACTAAGCGTCTTCCCGATAGAATCCAGAACTCGCGCTGGAGAAACACCATCAAGGTGTGGCATCCGACATGCCCATTCCGAATGTGTCGATCCTGTATCAACAGTTCGACCAACTTCCCTTTCCTAGGGAGTAACAACGGATGGCGAGCCGCATAAGGCAGGTTGGCATTCCGCAGCCGACCTCCTACCCTCAGCAATCCTTGAGGGTCAATAAACGGGTTGAGCCGAGCCACAGCTCCCTTCAGTTGGACGCTTCCGCGTCTCAGAATGTCCAGTTCAGACTTAAAGTGCACCGTCTGCACGTTCCGTACCAATGCGAACAACGCATGGTTCCGTTCCCGTGGTGTCAGGACCTGTGTCCGCACTCGTTGCGCCTCAGAATTGCGACAATTCCGCGCAAATCGGAAGATCCAGGCGGTCACATTGACCAGCTTGTCGAGCGAGCTGTACCGTTCCAGCAGGCTGAACTCCTCTTCCGGCTCTGGTTGCGTCGTACAGACACCGACTGTCAAGGCGCCGTTCGCCGAGGTAACGCGTGGATAATAGTCAATAGTCAATAGTCAAAGTACTTTATTACTGTAGATATTTACATATACTTAGCAAACGTCATTTTTGCCTCTACTCTACATTGGACCACTGTGGGAGAAGAAGGGCGTAGAAACTACCACAGATTGATTTTTAGATCTCTATTAAAAATAGGTTGTGCTTAACTAATACAAATATGAAAAATTTAATTGTTATGATTAAAAAGCAGGAATAAATAATTACAAAACTATTAACAGCAAGGTCTGTGTTGAGCCAGATTAACGCCATACAGTCCTGTCATTTAAGTAATCTTGAAAATTGTAATATCCCTTTTTCGACAAAGTCGCTTCAACATGCTTTTTAAATTGCTCAAATGGCAATTTCAAAATCTCCAGAGGTATCTTATTGTAGTATAGAATGCACTGACCCTTGAAAGAATTGCTAACCTTCGCGAGTCTAAAACGGGGCGTACATAGTCTGTGATTATTTCTTAGGTTAACATTACAGCTGTCGCTAAGTTTGGAAAATGTTGTAAGGTTCTTGCGAACATACATTATATTTTCGAAAATAAATTGACTAGCTACTGTTAGTATGTCAATTTCTTTAAAAAGCTCTCTTAAGGAGTCTGTTTGTTTTTAATTATAAATTGCTCGAATAGCTCTTTTCTGTAAAATAAAAATAGTTTGAATATCCGCTGCTTTTCCCCACAACAAGATACCATAGGACATCACACTATGAAAGTAACTAAAATATACTAGCCTAGATGTAGCCACATCCGTGCTTTGTCTGATGTTCCTAACAGCGTAAGCCGCAGAACTTAATTTACCAGCCAATTTATCTATGTGGGGTCCCCACTGCAATTTGCTATCAATGGTTATTCCAAGAAACTTCGTATCATTTACCAATTCTAACGTGCTGTTGTCTAACACTAAACTGGTCTCAACATGCCTGACATTTGGAAGTGAGAATTTGATACACTTGGTTTTACCAGCGTTTAACAATAAATTATTAACTGTGAACCAATTCAAGGTTAAAGACAATACACCATTAACATCATGAAAATCTCCTTTTTGTCTTTCAATTTTGAAGACCATTGAAGTATCATCAGCAAACAACACTATGTCAGTTAATTTATCCACCATGAAAGGCAGATCATTAATATATACCAGGAATAATAAACGGCCTAATATGGAACCTTGTGGAACGCCAATTTTAACACCTGATCCATCAGATTTTACGCCGTTAACTTCTGCCTTTTGAATTCTATTGCTTAGGTATGATCTTAGTAGATCCAACGCTTCATTTCTAACTCCGTAATGATTTAATTTAATTAATAGCGTATTATGTTCAACACAATCAAACGCCTTCGACAGGTCGCAAAAAACTCCGATAGCATCCTGTGCGGCCTCCCATGCAGAATAAATATGAGATACAAGGGCAATACCTGCATCCGTAGTCGATTTACCCCTTGTGAAACCATATTGTTTAGCGTGGAGTTGTTTTGTACGGTTGAAGTGTGAGAGCATTTGATTGAGTATAATCTTTTCAAATATTTCACTTAGTGTTGGAAGAACAGATATTGGTCTGAAATTTGAAGGATCGCCCTTATCTCCCGACTTGAACAGAGGTATCAGTTTACTGTGTTTCATGAGGTCTGGAAAAGCCCCATCGTCAACACATTTATTGAATATATAAGCTAAGTGTGGGGCTATAACTAGAATTACAGAACCAATGACTTTGACTGGTATACCCCACAGGTCTTCCGTATTTTTTAAGTTAAGGACTCATTGGCCAATCCGATTCGGCTTGAGTCAACCATTTTGGACCCCACCACAAGGGATGTCCAACTAACTCCGGAGCGTGACACCCACGAGACGCACAGTCTGCTGGGTTCATTTCCCTGGAACATGTCTCCAGATTAAGGGAACCTCCGAATTCAAAATCTGCGAAACCCGATTCGCCACAAAAATCTCCAGCTTGTGAACTGAAGCCTTCAGCCAGCATAACACGATCTGGCTGTCCGTCTAAGCGTAGACCGTATCTTCTAATGCTATTGACCCACGAAGAACCGTCATCGTGTGGTTGACCAGACGAGTCAGGAGAGCCGCTCCTGAAAGCTCTAATTTGGGAATGGTCAGGCGAGTGCGCAACGGCGCAACCTTGCTCTTGGCCATGACCAACCGCACATCAACCTCCCCCGAGGAGTCGACCGTACGCAGATACACCGCAGCTCCGTAGCCCTTCTCCGAGGCATCGCAAAACCCATGCAGGGTGGCGGTGTATCGTTTGGTGGGGACCAACCTCCGTGGCAGTGAAATCCGATTGATGCCAGGGAGGGTCGAAAAGAACGAGTCCCACTCTGAGCTCAATGACCCGCCGATCGGGTCGTCCCATTTCAGCTCAGCAGACCACAATTGCTGCATAAAACACTTGAGCTGAAATGTTACCGGGGTGATCCACCCGTTTGGATCAAATGTCCTAGCCACCGTTGAAAGGACGTTCCGTTTCGTCCAGACCTTCGGGGAGTCCAACTCGACCCGATACGAAAACATGTCTGACACCGGCTGGTACTGGACGCCTAATACCGACAACATATTCGGATTTTCCAGATTTTCGAAAATGTGGGGATCCTGCTGGTAGTCATCCGGAAGACCAGACAGTAACTCTGGAGATTTCGAACATTGTGTCGACGGAACCATGTGATAACATCCGCAATGTCATGATTCAACTTCGGCCCTGAATGCAAATACTGGTTCAGGTTCATGCCGTTAGATGTTGATGCCGATCCATCGAACACTACCCGTATTTTGCCCTCCGGGGTCCTCAAGACCGGGTGATGGGGCAGGAAGCAGTGGTCTTCACGCTTCCAGTCGATACCCGAAACCGACATGTGGCCGAGCGACTTGTATTCCCGCATGAAGTCGACGTACTTCTGCCGGAAAATCCCGTCACGCTTCATGCGTCGTTCCATCGACAGAAGCCGCGTCTCGGCTGCATGGTGTGAACTGCCCAGCGGTGGGCGATCACTCCGGAATGGAAGACGTGTGAGAAATCGACCTGACCGAAGGCGACCAGTATTGTTCCGATAAAACTGTTCACACTCTTCTTCATCCGGGTCCAACCCGCGGACCGTGGGTGGTTCCTCCACCTCCCAAAACTTCTGTATCACCTCCGAGAGTACAGAACCGAATAAGGGACTACGAGTCGCTAGGCGTGGGGCAGCCGGCATGACCGGACCCATTACCGCATGGCCCAGTCTGGTGTTGACCGAAACCAGACCAGTCGCCTGCAACACGTGGACACCTGGCACTAACAGGTATCCCAAGGCATCAACACCCAATACAATGTCTACTGGGCCCGGAATATCAAACTCCGGGTCAGCCAGTGACAACCCAGCGACCAACTGTCGCACCGAGGGCGACAACCGTACGTGAGGGTGTGAGCCCATCACATTAGGCATGACTAATGCCGTGACCGTCAGATTCACCGATGAATCCACCCGTGACGAGAGAGTAATCCGACATACTCCCTTAACGGACCGACTTCCGTGTTCCCAATTCCCCGAATGGAATGTGGATACTCCCTTACCGAAATGCCCAACCGTCTTACAAGGTTGCACGAGACTAAGCAACCCTGGGCCCCCGAGTCCAACAGTGCTCAAGCCACACATGATTTGCCGTCCGAACTCCACGCTATCACAGAGGCGGTGGGGACCATGACCGTCTGTGGAGTGGCGGCTCCCTGTAAGTGGGCGGCGTGTCCCTAGCGGGAACCTCCGCGGGATCCGAACCCGCTCAGACCTCCGTCGGCCTTGGAGTAACTCGGCTGCTGATATGCAACCGGCATATCAGACCGTATGTACATCAAGGGGTCCCAACCCGTATAATAGGCCCCTCGCTGTCCCGGTATCCGACCATACCGGACTGTGTACGGTGTGCCCGGTGCGCACCGTGGATGAATGGGGGAGAGCGGATCCAACCTGGGGCGCTCTAGGAATGGGGGCGAAATCCGACTGTTCGCCTCCCTGTTCGCCTCCCAGAGCGACGGGCAGGGTGCGTAACACGCGGTGAGCCAGCGGCCCGAAGTCCTTGCTGACCGTGGACAGGGGCGACCGAACCCCGGCTATCCCGCATGTTACCCCCCGCGCTGCCCCCTTCCCCTCGGGGGGGTCCCGTCCGCGGGTACCCCAGTCACCCCGTTGGTGACTCCCGTTGCCCGGAGGGGGACTGGGTCCGGCCCTGGTTGGGCCCTGTGGCCGACCAACCTGAGTCCGGCCCTGGTGACCGTCCGAAGGGCCTGACCGATTCAGGCACAACACTATGTGGTGCTTGCCACCACAGCACTCACAGGGGAACGCGCGCGAGCACTCGCTCAGCGTGTGCGGCCCCAAACAACCGAAGCACAATCGGTGACGGAAGACAATCTTCCTGCGGGCAGCTACCCCGAGCGCCTTAAATTTGGCGCAACTGGTCACGTCATGACCGGCACTTTCGCAGTGCACACAGCCGTCACCCGACGGCGCGGCATTCAAAACGCCAAATTGTTTCGACCGCCCACCCCCCCGTGGGGGCGGGGGGCTCGGCCCCTCCCGCATCCGCGCGGGTTGGCGCTGCACACTGGCCTCCGTGTCCAGTGTGTCACATCGCCTACATTCACCCTCCAAAAAATCCGTCAATTGGACGAGCGTGGGCAGTTCCGTGCTACTGTCCCCATGCAGCTGTTCAAACCGACTTTGAACAGCTGCAGGCAACCGTGACAAAACCATATATAAAACAATGTATGACCATTGGTCTACCGGAAGACCAAGGTTCTGAAGGGCCTTAGTGGCCACCAGCACAGGGTTGAGCACCTGTACTCGGATGTCAACATCCCGGGTTACTCTAGGGATGCTAAACAGCTTCCCCAGCTGCGCATCAACCAACCGCCGTTTGTGTTGGTAGCGGTCAAACAATATGGACCTGGCTATCTCATAAGTGCCCGCCGTGACCGTTAGGTGACAGACCAACTCCTTCGGTTCACCCCGCAGAGCCATCAATAGTTGGGCCAACTTGTAGGCGTTGTCCAGGTCGTCCCGACCGTGGACCAAACTATCAAACAAATTAATGAAGGCTGGCCACTCATCAATTGCCCCACTGAAGGCCGGAATCTCCAGGTGTGGCAGCCGTCCAACAACACCCTTCGGGGGTGGGTCTCCGTTACCCTCCCCACGGTCATTCCTTCGCGACCGCTTAATTTTCTCCGCGCGACGCTCGATGTCACCCAAGCATTCCATCGCTTGGTCAGCATCCGCGCAGAGCTGTTTCACTGCAGCCACCGAGGCTTCATCAGTAAGCCCGAGAGCTTCAGCCTCTGCAGCCAGCCGACACACCTTCCCGACGCGTGTCATTGCGTCCTCCACACGCTTGAGCAGGACATCGTCCATGTCCGGTCGTTCCACATACTTATGAGTATGGGCGAGCCATCTCATTTCCTCCCGGACACCATGCCGCAGTACCGTCAAGGGCGAAGGTGCCATGTGGACCGATTTAATAGATTCTGGTCTTATACTTCACTACCGAACTAAGTATAGCCAGAGACCAGCACTTGCCCGTCAGCGCTGGGCACAGAAATTAAAACTAAGTTGTCAAAACTAAGGCAACCACTAAAACAATTAAATCCTAAAAAATATTTAATATGGTCGCCCTGTGGACATACACCTTATAACTATACACTCTAAATCAATTAGAGAATGCCAACATAAAGCACAATACAAAATAACACACAAAAATGTATTATAAAAAAACTATTTCTAATATAGGGTAGGTAGCAGTGAACCTTCTAGAAGTGGCCTTTCCGAAATGACCTGCACTTCTCCTGAGGTCAGCAAAATCAGCTTAATACCCCTTAAATAGCCTGACCCTGCTCTGCAAACCGAAATAACACTGCAATACTATAGAACCCGACTGCAATACTATAGTCCGACCGAATGACTGTTCCTTATGCACGCCGAGTAGTTTCCGACTACAATTTTATAATAATTGTTAACTAAATCGTCAATTATACGTTCACTAACCGAAAATGAACCTAAATTGTAGTATACCGACCACAAGACTCACTCACAAAATGATTGCCGACCAATCTGAGGTATCCACCCTCTCCCAGCTACAATGTGGCAAAAAAACAACCCTACTGAATCGATTTCCTACTAGGAAACCGCGCCTCTGCTACCAAAATGTTAAATTCCACGCCTTAACCGACAGGGCGTGGAATCTTGGTAGGGTTGTTTTTCAGTGGAATGTCACAAAGCAGTACTGACCTTGACGCAGGGGAGTCGAATCTTACTCTCGTCGCAGCCCGCTGCTGTCGCCGTCGTGATGCTTGCCGACACAAAGGGTCGCTGTCCGAATGCGACGAATTGATCACCGAATCACTTCAACCTTTCAAAGCACGAAGCACTCACTCCGATGACGTGAAATCTACTTATTTCCCGACGATTGTTCCGTGATGATTATTACAATTAACATTCCGACCAGGCCCCGATACCTGTGTTAGTTAATTATTACAAATAACATACAGCCAAGGCCCGAATGCTTGACGCCGACATTTTTTTTCATGTCCAAAAGAAGATAACCTCTAACTCGTCATTTCGTTTCTATACAAGTGACAGCTAGTGATGTCCCGATCACTCGCGGTCGATCCGCGCAACGAAAAAACCGGTGCGTTCCGAAGCATAAATATTAAACAGTGTTAATATTAATATATGTTTAGAAAACATATTTTTTTGCCTCTTCTCTACATTGGAACACTGTGGGAGTGGTAGGGCGAAGAAACTCCTACAGATTGATTTTAGATCTATTTAAAAAATGTTGTATTTAAGTATTAAAATAATACACATATATTAATTATTATAAATAATATGCAGGTATAAATAATTACAAAATTATTAGGCAAATTCTCTGTTGAGTTAGATTAACACCAATCACTCTTGTGATATATGTAATCTTAAATATTTTAAGGTCCCTTTTTAGATAAACGACTTTAACATGGTTTTTAAGTTACTCAAATTGCAATATCAAAATCTCCAGAGGTATCCTGTTGTAGAGAATGCATTGACAATTGAAAGAATTGCTAACTTTCTCGAGTCTTAACCACTCCGGTTTAGACTCGCGAAAGTCTACCAACATTTTAACTACATATAGCATTTTTTTTTTAATGTTGATGAGTTCTTGCGTACGATTATGTTTTCCAACATAAGTTTACTTGCTACAGTTAGTAAGTAAATTTCTTTAAAAAATATATTCGGGTGTCTTTGCGTTTTAAATTATACATACATTGCGTGAATAGCTTCTCTGTAAAATAAAAATTGTTTGAATGTACGCTGTTTTCCCCACAACAATATACCACAGGAAATGATATAATGAAATAAAATAAAATAGACGAGCTTAGCTGTAGCCACATCCCTGTTTTGTTTGACGTTCGTGACGTGAATTATTATTTAATTATTAATTTAGAGCTAATTTATATATGTGGGGTCCCCACTGCAATATGCTATAAATGGTTATTCCAAGAAACTTCAAGTTATTTATTCATTCACTCATTCTTACCATGTACCATACTAAACTGTTCTCGACTTGCCTGACATGTGGAAGTGAAAATTTTATAACAGTAAATTATTAACTGTGAACCAATGCAAGGTTGGACATACATCATATATCATCATCATACATCATTTACATTATCTAAATCTCCTATTTGTCTAAGTTTGAAGACCATTGAAGTATTATCAGCAAATTATACATGTCTCTAATAACCCCTTTAAATATGACTACACCTTTATGTTACACCCTGTGTATTACATCCCAGTATACATATGACACAGTGTAAACTGGCACAGACAAAAAGTATGGTTTTATTTCGATTTCAGTTAGTGAATAAGGGAGCTGTAGGAATACCTACTATGATTGCGGTACCTCGCCACTCGGGTACGTCTTTCAACGTTGGTGTGATTTACTCCGCAAACCAAGTACAAAGACAGGTGAAATCCTCTCCCTAAATATACACTTTCTAACCACACAATACATCATTTTATGTAAACACTCCATCAACAGGTTGACGGCACCAAGAAGCTCCTCAACACATAAAATTAACCAACATTAACTGCGTAAGGAAAACATTGTAACATTCCTACCTCTAGTTAGCACAATAAACATTCACACTTATGCACAATGCTCCAGCAGTTGCTTCAAAACCATAAACTCGAGTCTAACAGACAGACACCTCTGTTCACGTGGTTTTAATGAGTGTTCAGACATAAACAGTGTTATTCAGAGGCGGTTGCACAAAGCTGGGTCTAACTTTCGCGCGACCACTTCGGGACAATATGTGAGAAGTTGTGGAGTTTTCAGAAGTTGCGCATGAATCACCTGCGGCTCTTTGTTGGGAATGCAGTGGACGCGACGCGGTGTGTTCAGCTTATTGCCTGTATTTACCCAAATATATTACAACTTACTTCATTATTAATATTCTACTTTGTCCCAGTATTCCCATGAGCCTAAGAACCTGGCATAAAATGTAGCCTGCTAAGAATAATTTATACATCTAAGATGGCACATAGTATGCTTCTCTTGGCGTTTTATTGATACAAGCAAAGTATCAATAGGAGATATTTTGATACTCAATTTGGTAGTGATAGTAAGCATGAATAGGAATTTCGAGAAGCCTGCACCAAACTTTAATTCCGACTTTACAGAACGCTCATGTACAGTACCTTCCAACATCAATGTTTTATGAGCACAGGAGGACTGCTCAGAATAACCCAACAGTAGTCCCTACACCGTCGAAGAAAAACACCGAGTCCAAGCAAGACCATACATTGTAGTCAATACCTGAGGCTGAGGCACCCCTATTAAATCATCAATCATCATTTCTGAACATGAGTTTTGCCCGGGGAATATTAGAGTTTTCAAGAGAGCAATGATAGGAAAAGTGAGAATCTTTAATCATGAACGAAACATAATTAATTACCCAGATATAACTGTTGAAGCGGTCCCGTTACAGAGTACAGGTTGTGCCAAAAGTCATACGTCATAGCGACACCGAAGGTAGCCCAGCCTAAGACGCATCGATCAAGCCTCAGTGAAACTTGCATGTCATTCGAGAAATTGTCTGGATAAAGTTTTTAGTGAATATCCCCATTTTTTACAATATGTGTGCTGTCCATTCCTTGGAAATCCCTTTTGTTTACCTTTTTTCAATATCTACTCAATTTAAGGTGACTCAAGTGTTATTTTGTCGATACCTTAAGTAGAATACGATAAATCGATTAAATCTTCAGCAAAAACATTGACCTCGCTTTGATCAGTTGTCGTGAGAAAAAACACGGCCAAGTGCGAGTCTAACTCCCGCACGAAGGGTTCACGCCACCGTACAATGGTAAGAATGGTGTAGAGTGAATAATTTGGATTTTACATAGCAAAATGTTGTTTACAAAGTTATTCGTGCAGCTACTTTTACACTCCATGTACGTAACCAGGCGCATTTATAAGTGTTATATGTTGTATTGAAATAATTTATGTACGGGAGCCTCCTTAAATAATAATTATATCATTTTTATTTGTTGTTTATAGCGGCAACAGAAATACATCATCTGTGAAACTATCACAGTTCATGAGATACAGCCTGGTGACAGACGGACGGACGGACGGACAGCGGAGGCTTAGTAATAGGGTCCCGTTTGGCACCCTTCGGGTACGGAACCCTAACTAGACACGGAATGAGAACATTCCTTTAACTTGCTTATGTTATGCCGATTCAGGAATGGATAACACTTGTATCATAAAAGGGCATAACATTGGAACTAATGCCACACTTACTCATCAAACCGGGGCCGGGGCTCCGCCTAGTCAGAAAAGGTGTAACAAGAATACTTAATACTGACCTGCCAATCGGAACTCTATTACTAAGCCTCCGCTGTCCGTCCGTCTGTCTGTCCGTCTGTCACCAGGCTGTATCTCATGAACCGTGATAGTTAGGCAGTTCAAATTTTCACAGACGATGTATTTCTATTGCCGTTGTAACAAAAAACACTAAAAAAACAGAATAAATTAAATATTTATGGGGGCTCCCATACAACGAACGTGATTTTTTGCTCGATATTGATAACGGCAACACGTACACGCTTGAAATAGTCACAGAATATTTAGTTATATAATTACTTTCAAAATAAATAATAAAATTAAAATAAACAAATACTCAAGTGGGGCTCCCATACAACAAACGTGATTTTTTTTCTCGTTTTTGCTCGATATTGATAACGGCAACAGGTAGACGCTTGAAATATTCACAGAATATTTAGTTATATTATTCTCTTTAAAATAAAATAAAAATAAAATTTATATTTAAGGGGGGCTCCCATACAACAAACGTGATTTTTTGCTAATAGTACGGAACCCTTCGTGCGCGAGTCCGACTCGCACTTGGCCGGTTTTTTATTCACCTTTGTAGCCAGTTTTAAAGAAGAAAAGCAGTCTGAAAGTGACGTGAATTTTGAAAACGTATTTATAATCCATACCTAACTTATCCATCTTAATCCAATCTAACCCAACAGCAAACCAAAGTAGCGTGACCTAAACTAAGCAAATCTAAACGAACTGACTAAAATGCACCACCTTTTTGTAACATATAATTAAATCACCCTTCCGACTGGCGGAAAGATGAACTATCCTCATCCCTATTAAAAACATTTTGCCTCTAATTCCGCGATGTTCACAAATATTCCCATACAAATAAGTGCTTACATGAACTTGGATTCGATGCCCGCCCGCGTCCGGCTAATACCGGCACCGGCGGTAGACATTAGTACTATTAGTTATTGCGTGATACAGATCTACTACATACACAACGCAAAAAGCATGCGCTGTGCTTTGTGAGAGAGATTAATTGAGTTACCAGTAGCATTAGTAAGCGGTTACTCATGAAAACAAAGCACTGCGGGTTAGCAGAACAATGGCCGGGCAATGAGTTTCACAATATAAGTTGAAACATCTTTGATTAGATTAGCACGTGTGCTGTTAAACATGCTAGTAGGTGGTATTATTGTTAGCGAGTGGTACTTTACTCATTTTACTGTGGAGTTTCTTCGGTGAGCTCTTCTCCACAGATTCCGCCATTGTGTTAGTGAACTCACCCAAAAAAATGTAATGACGGATCTAAGTGATGTAACAACATCCTATGGAAATAAATGATTTTTGATTTGATTTGATTTGATTTACCACGTTGTTCAAGGATATTAAGCTTATCTTATATTATACTTTTCTACGTTGTTTTAGTCGAAACTATTTTGTAAGAGTTGAACAAGTTAATTTAAAATTTTGAACATATTTTCTGACTCAAATCTTGTCTCATTAATTCAACGACCTCTGTGGAGTTGAGGTTCGAGGCTCTGCCTCCCGTGCGAGAGGCCCCGGGTTCGAATCCCCGCTGGGGAGGAAGAAAAAAAAACTCGCAGGTCTTGGATGTTTATATGTGTGTGACGTCGTCGCTGGTTCTAGCTTCGACACAGGGTAACATAGTGTGCCATAAGCAATGTATGTAGAAGTTAGCGTTAATTAAACACTATATATAAAAATGACAATCTGGTAGGAACTCTGTAGTTCATAATTCGTAATCCTTTATTACACACAGATATTTTAAAATATACATTAAGATAAAACATATGGTCAAGGGCGTGCTTATCTCTAAAAGGAGATTTCTTCCTGCAAACCAAGGCATGACAGGAAAAATTATCATGAACGGGTAAAATATCTAATCAATAATAAAATACATGTATACCAAACTAAGTACCAATAAATACATAAACCTGTACATATATGCATGTAATAATAATATACATACTACAACTATCGCGAAAGAGAGAGGAAGTGCTCTTTTACCCGGTTTTTGAAAGAGAAGAGATTGTCTCTTATAGTACAAGGAAGGGCGTGTCACGGTCCAACCACCTGCAGCCTGTTTGACAGTGATTCTCAGGATCTCACAGTCAAACCATTCAAATGGTTTTGTGAGACAATTGTCAGTTGTTATGGTTTTCCTCTTCTGAAATATTAAATACATAATATTAAAAAAAAACTGAAGGAGAGCTCATATGCGGAGTATAGTTTTTAGTGTAATTACGAGTTACATAATAAGAGGGCTACGTAAGCACTTTCAATAGGTCATTGACACGTAGGCAAATCTTCCCTATAGCTTTCACGTTGCTAATCGCAAAAGTGATGGCAAACACAGCTGCCCAAGCCTCGGCGTCACTGTCATTGCGGTATCAAGTTTAACTGAAGACGATTATGGCGATGTGACAACCCTGTTTGTGGAGTGCGCGCTTACGTGTAGAGCGAATTTGTTGGGGTTGAGACTTCGTCGCGATGATTAATTGATGTATTTTTTATTTATTCCAATGGCCACTTGGCAATAACCAAAAGAAGGGCATGATTGTAAATTTATAGTAGTTTATGTGACTGCTACATAATGGAGGGCATTAACACTCGAGAGCGGGTTTATTAAACGAGCTGAAGGCGAGTTTCATAATAATATCACTCGAGAGTTTTAATGCCTAATTATGTACAGTAACATACACTAGTTTATCTACACATTTATAATAAGCTTTCTTTGATGTGTTCAGGAACCGCATGTTCGACCGGCATTGGGGCATTGATCATTGCTCTGCAGTTGTTCAGCTTGTTCTGTAGTACCAACTTCACAGACAAACTAGGGGCGGCACGCAGGCGGGCGTCAACGTTCGAATTTTGAATGTCATAATTTGACAAATTTTGGTACATTATGGTCATAATGATCAATATTCAGATAAGAAATGAGTTTTTACCCAGAAGTTTATCATTATGCTGGTCGTAACGTGTGGTTTTTGGATGCAGTAAAGAGGTTTTATGATACGTGTGTAGATAAAGAAAGTTATCGACGTAATTTATGTCTGTTTATCGACACACCTTGGCTAAAAACACGACCGAACTTCGGCGTGGTGTCGCCTGCAATGCTATGTCAGTCTTGTAATTCGGTCTCGTTGAAAAAATGACATCCCCGTAGAGTTTCTCGGTGCTATCTTCTCTGACGGGCGTATTTCCGAAGCACTGGCAGAGTTACTGGAGTTTCTTTTTGCTGTGCGAGATTCAGCCATGCATCACCACTTGAAGGGGAAATTTCCCTTTTCAAACTCAAACCATAATCAGTTATGTACTCATTAGTTTAGTTGATCATTTTTTTTCCATGTATATGAGACTTAAGTAAGTGTTTGACTTGTAAAAGTGCATTATTTGGCCTACTTGCAATAAATGATTTTAGTTTTGAGTTTTTGCGTTTTCGGTATGGTGTGTGCACACACCTACAGTAATAATAATAATAATACCTTGGACACTATTTACACACATTGATTTAGCCCCAAACTAGGATTCCCTGTATCTTGGGTACTAGACAACGATACACATACTTATATAGATAAATATTCTACTTAGATAAATAAACAACACAACCATGGCTAGGGTACAAACATCGGTTCTCGTCAAACAAATATTTGCCCCCATCGGGACTCGAACCCGGGACCCTTGGCTTCGTAGGCAGGGTCACTGCCGACTCGGCCATTCGGGTCGTCTTTTTCGGCCATTCGGTCGTCGACAATGAGTACTACTCATTGAGTATTTGGTGAGAATATAGGTGACCAACTGATCAGACAAATACTATGACACATCACATGCTAACGTGTTGAACATGGCGAATAAACTCTGTTTTTTTTTTGCAAATATTTCGCAATGTAATCATACACACTTCCCGAGATAAGCCATCTTGCCCCACAACCCTGGCGCCTGGCGCCACGATCACCCAATATCGCCTGAAACATGATAAGTCAGAATTGGCGGCACTTTGCTCAGCCCCCAACCCCCCGGGGCATGCCGCACCTACCCCTTGCTGCACTGCATCCACGGCATATTGCCCTCCAGCATAACCTTTGCCGCCACAGCCATTAAAGTCGTAGTCACAGTGCAAGATGGGTGACATGTCGTATTGTTGACTTGTTCATTAGAGACACTTTACTCGAGGGATGGAGCAGACAGCAGGAAATGAGTAGTAGGACGTGAGTAATGACTTGCGAGGGGGGCGGGGCAGGGGCGGGGGCGGGGGGAGGGGGGGGGGGGCCGCGAAAGCCTTTTAGAATGAGCCAGGTAAATGGCGGTACACCTAGCAGTGAAGACATCTTCAGGGCTTTTCCCACGTGGGAAAGCAGGAGCACAATGGCCCAAGCTAAAAAAAACGCTCTTCATTTTATTTTGTGATATTTTAAGAAACTAATTTAAATATTTCGGGTAATGGATGTCTCATTATATCTTTAATAATTTTTAAAATTACGCCCATCGTGATGTCACTTGCTCGCAGTTTTGGAACGGTTGTATGCCTCGCGCCACGAATAAAGAGCGCTGGGCGACTTTGGCGGGAATTACTGCGCATATGTACAGGTATTGAAAAGTGACTACTGCGCATTCAAGGCCACCGCTCATAACTCGTGGCGCGAGGTATACTTGAGGTTTGTTCAGGCTTCTCAGCACCTAATGACCTCGTAGGGGCCCATCAGCTACGAGGTAGCGTAACGATCAGTTGCCAAGAAGTGTGAACGTCGGCGGTTCACCGAGCTGAAGTTAATTGGGGTCGATCTAACCTGGTCTGTGCTTCGGTCCCGTCAACCTCCTGTCTCTCTGCAAGGCCCGGGTGCACCCTAGGCTCTTCTTGGTAGACAGGTTCTTCAGCCAACCAGGTATGACTGGCGGGCCAGCTTCAATGAGCACAGTGTTCCAACACAGGTTATGTTACGTGGTAAAAACAATCGGGCACGAAAATGCGAACTTTATCTGGTTCGAGAAACAATAACACACTCAGCTATATTAACAATCCTGAGGGAAACCCGAATACATTCCAGATGGCCTGCGATTTAATTTCAATACCCTAACCAAAACGCGTTTTCATTGCGAGGGCTTTCGTCCGTCAGTTGTCAAAAAACTGCTAGGTTGGCAGCTAACGTCAAATTCAAAATGGCCGTTCAGAAACCATCGATCGAATATCGATTTGGAATCGAACAATCACCCGCCCGGACAGGCACCCACCTGTCCCCTAATCTACGGGCAGCCGAGACAACGTTGCTACCGCTCGTTTTAGAACCGAGCCTCCTACTAGAACCTCTGCAGACCGGGGGGTCCCGTCCTTGCCAGGGAACAAGTTAACAATGCGCCCCCTGCGCCAACTTAGTGGCGGTAGGTTAGCATCCTTAACCAGAACGAGGTCACCAACACTAGGGGGGCTAGTTTTGTCAGTCCACTTAAGGCGCTGTTGTAAGATATGCAGATACTCGAGCGACCAACGCTTCCAGAAATTCTGAATAAACTGCTGCAACATCTGATACCTTGACAACCGATACAATTTCACTCCCTCGAAGGGGTGCTCGGGCAACGCGTTAAGTGGCTGTCCTATCAAGAAATGGCCTGGGGTCAGAGCCTCCAGGTCATTTGGATCCGAGCTGAGCGGACACAACGGTCGCGAATTGAGAACGGCCTCGATCTTACAAAACAATGTCGCGAGCTCCTCAAAAGTCAGCGCGGTCTGACCTACTATACGCCCCAAGTGCGTCTTAGCTGACTTAACTACGGCCTCAAAAATCCCACCCCAGTGGGGGCAAATCGGTGGGCTGAAGGTCCACTGTATACCCCGACGGGAGAGGGCCGTTCCAATATCCACTTTATTTACATTCAAAAAGTTGACTATCTCTCGTAAGTATCGTTCCGCACCGATGTAGTTAGTGCCGTTATCAGAGCGGATCAAAGTTGGAAGTCCCCTTAGAGAAACAAACCTATCCAAACAAGCAATGAAAGCCTCTATCGAGAGATCAGCAACGAGCTCGAGATGTACCGCCTTGGTGGATAAACAAACAAACACACATAGGTACGCCTTGTATTGCCTAGCGGTACGCAATCGTATACTCTTCACCATAAACGGTCCTGCAAAATCCGTACCAACACCTGAAAACGGTCTGACCTCATTCACACGATCAGGGGGCAAGTCCCCCATGAGAGGTTGCATCGTGGCAGCCTTAAGTCGATAACAAGGCATGCACCGAAACACGATGTTCCGTATGACACGGCGGGCAGATAAGATCCAAAACTCCCGCTGGAGCGTGGCCAACAACGCGTTACAGCCGGCATGCGCGTTTTTAATATGACGATCAGTCACCAGCAATTCAACTAACTGTCCCCCCTTGGGGAGCAGAAGTGGGTGACGAGCCGAATACGACAGATTCGCATTGCGCAATCTTCCTCGTACCCGAAGTAACCCGGTCGAATCAACAAAGGGGTTGAGACGCGCGACGGCTCCCTTCAATTTCGAACGTCCACTTCGTATAATCTCCAATTCTGCCCCAAACTTCGATGACTGTACCAACCGGACCAAATTCAATAGCGACTCGTTTCGCTCTGCCGGAGTCAGAATAGGGTTCAACGTTCGCTGATCGCGAGGAGTACGACAATTTCGAGCGAATCTCCTAATCCAAGTGGACACGTTTATCAACTTGTCAAGTGAGCTATACCGGTCCAGCAGAAACCCGGCGTCAGGGTCCTCAGCCTTCTGGGTAACATGCACGGCCGCTCTGGGGCCATGATCCGAAGATACTACTACATTGCTGTGGGGCCAGTCCGATTCTCTTTTGGCAAGCCAGGGTGGTCCCCACCACAAATGGTGTCTAACGAGTTCAGGAGCCTGACATCCCCTGGATGCACAATCAGACGGGTTCAATTCTCCTGGTACATGTCTCCAGGTCAGTGGGAACTCAGACGACACAATCTGGGAGACACGGTTCGCAACAAAAACCTCTAAGTTATGGACCGAAGCCTTCAGCCAGCACAAAACAATCTGGCTGTCCGTCCAAGCGTACACCGTATCCTCCAAAACCACTGACCCACGCAACACTGTTAGAGTGTGATTCAAAAGTTTGGTCAAAAGAGCAGCCCCGGACAGTTCCAGTTTTGGAATCGTCATCCTTGTCCGAATAGGCGCTACCTTGCTTTTTGCCAAAACCAAACGCACGTCGACCTCCCCGGTGGAGGTGACGGTTCGCAAATAAACCGCTGCCGCAAACCCTCGTTCAGAGGCATCACAAAACCCGTGAAGGGTTGCCCTGTAATCCCCAGCAGGGACCAATTTCCTCGGCAGCGATACATTATTTATGTCCGATAGCGAGGTGAACATTCGCGTCCAATCAGTCAACAAATCACCTGAGAGGTGGGTGTCCCAGGTCAACTGAGCCGCCCATAGCCTTTGCATAAAACATTTGAGAGCAAAGGTGACTGGAGAAATCCATCCATTCGGGTCGAACGTTCTCGCAATCGTTGACAGTACTGACCGCTTCGTCCAGGCCTTCGGTGTTTCTAAAACCACCCGATAGGTAAACTCATCATGGACGGGCCGGTACTGAATTCCAAGTACTGACAACATGTTAGGGTTGTCAGGATTCTCAAAAACGTGCGGGTCTTGTTGAAACTCATCTGGGAGACCAGCCATCAACTCAGGGGAGTTGGACATCCACTTGCGTAGTTCATAGCCGCCTCGTTCCAGCAATTGAATGAGCTCGTCACGTCGGTCCAGAGCTTCCTCTACACTGGCTGCCCCTGTGCAGACGTCATCGACGTACAAATCTTGCTCCAGGATAGCGGCGGCTCTAGGATAGCTCACACGGTCACGCGACGCCAACTCCCGCAGGGTACGCATCGCCAAATACGGGCTAGACCGTAACCCATACGTGTTCGTGTTTAACTCATAGACCTTGACTGGCTCGGCCGTGGACTCACGCCAAAGTATCAACTGATACCTTCTGTCAGCCGGATGAATTAACGTTTGCCTAAACATCATCCGAATGTCTGCGACAAATACAATCTGGTGCCTCCGAAAGCTCGTGAGAATATCCGAAATATCACGACTCAACTTGGGTCCCGAATGTAGACACTGATTCAGGGACATCCCGTTCGAGGTAGGTGCTGACCCATCAAAAACAACTCGAATCTTGCCGGTAGGGGTTCGTAGGACGGCATGGTGTGGAAGGAAACAATGATCCTCAGATCTCCAGTCCACACCCGATACCGACATGTGTCCTAACGACTCATACTCCCTCATGAAATCAACATATTTTTGTTTAAATACGGCGTCCCTTGTCATCCTACGCTCCATCGACATCAATCTCGTCTCAGCCATCTTCCTAGATTCTCCTAGTGGCAGTCGATCGGCCCTGAAAGGCAGTCGAGTTACAAAACGACCAGAACGAAGGCGACCAGTACTATTCTGGTAAAACAACTCGCACTCTTCTTCGTCTGCGTCGACTCGACGAACGGTGGGAAGTTCCTCTATCTCCCAGAAACGTTGGATAACGTCTGACAACGCTGAGCCAATAAGTATGCCATCTGACTCGGCAGGCCTAACCATTGGCAATGCCGGACCCATGATCACGTGACCAAACTTAGTATCCACAGCAATCAACCCGTCCGGCTGAAGAACTCGCTGATCCGACAACAGAAACCTACCCAGAACGTCTGCTCCCAGTAGCAGGTCGACCGGGGCTGGAGTGTCAAAATCGGGATCCGCCAACTTGAGTCCTGATGTCAGGAATCGAACGGCCGGATTCAACTTCACCAAGGGGTGTCTGCCCATGACATGCGTCATTACTAAAGCTTGCACGGATGTTTTTGTCAAAATGTCATAACGTGGAGAGAACGTGATCACCGATTGACCAACTACATTCGTAACCGTAACATTCCCCACGCCCCGTATTGATTTATAATACCTATTTACCTTGAGGCCCAACCATTTTGCTAAATCATTCGATACAATGCAGCCCTGAGCTCCAGAATCTAATAGGGCGCGAACGTATGTTGGGTTGCCCGCCAAATCCCAAACAAGCACAGAGGCGATCGGTAACACCACCGTCTCCGGTTGGGGGGCAACAAGTGGTTGGGCCGCAAATTCCTAGCGAGGACCCCCGGGGCCCCACTGTGCCTGTAACCGATCAGGTATGCAGCTATACGCCAGAGGGGTCCCATTGTACAAATGGCCCACGCGCCGGTTCCATTCCCAACCTACGATTCCCCGTAAAGGGGGGTGGGCGTGAATTCAACCGTGGCCGCTCCATGAGCGGGGGGGACATCACATGTGACCGACGAGGACGAGGCGACGAGCGGGGTGACAACTGAGGCGGCGTCCGAACCGCACCCGCATAGCTCGAAGGTGTCCCATGACACCCGCCCGTTACGGCCTGCTCAACACACCCAATGTCCCGCTGGGTCGGATGCTGAGTCGCAACCGAAAACTCAGGGCCCCCCATGTAATGGTCCTGAGTGCGGCCCTGCACCCTGGTACTGCCCTGTACACGTGGGGACGTTGGCCCCTGAGTTGCGCTCCGATTCGCAAACGAATTCTCAGGGCCCCATGCCGTGTCACCCTGTGTACGGCCTTGTGGAGGGGGTTGGCCGGACCGGTTCATGCACAACAGATTGTTGTGGGGCCCACCACAATATCCGCACATTTGTGTGCGCGTGCAGTCCCTAGCCATGTGTGGCCCGAGGCACAGGAAACACCAGCTCCGCTGCTTGGCCATCCGGCGCCGTCCCTGAACCCTAAGTTCCCCGAACTTATTGCAATTGGCCACAGCATGGCCAATCTGCCTACAACATGGGCAGGTCTCACCATGTGGGGTCAATTCACTCACAGTCCCATACGACTGCCGGTTGGTGCGGTCCTTCCTCGTCGGAGGGCCCCTACTCACAGCGCTCCCGGCAGCTCTCTGTGGCTCCGAAGGATGGGTGACCGTCAACCCCAAATTCTCTGCCCGTCGAGCCTCCTCTTCCAAGAATCCGACCAAGTCGGAGAAGGCGGGCAGGTCCTCGGCCGACCTCCCGTGAGACTGTTCGAAACGAGTCTGCACGTCAGCGGGTAGGCGGGAAAGTACAATGTACAACAGTAGGTACGACCATTCACCAACCGGAAGTCCAAGATTCTCTAGAGCCTTGGTGACAAAACCTCCGTCTGTATGGCCCCGACCTTGTTCACAACCGGGATACTAAACAAACGGTTCAGTTGGGCATCGGCCAACCTCCGTTTGTTATTAAAAGATTAAAAGATTTAAAAGATTAAAAGATTTATTGCAAGTTACGGTTCACACTTACAGTCTTACGACCAAAACATGTGAGCGTTAACACTAAATTACTGTCTAAAAAATGTACAATTAATGAAATTGAAAATACAGACAAACACAATACATAATAAATTACAATATGACTTACACACGACTGTTTAAAAACAAATACACAATTTTAAAAAATATCCAGAGCGGCATATTAAATATATCTAATTCTGGGTGCTGAGCAACACAGGCATTGAGTAGAGTCAGTGCCTGAAAAGTGGGCGCGTGACGAGCGTGCTGTGTACGAGCAACACCCGTAGCGAAGAGCGGCCGCGATCGTAACATCGCGTACCGAGCCGGCGCGTTAAGGACAACACTTTGTAGTGCGACCGGGTTGTCTACCTTGTTATGGAGGAGCAGATAGAAGTGGACCAACAGAGACAACTTCCGCCTCAGCTCTAGGGTGTCTACCCCCACCATCCCCGCCACAAATAGAGACGGGAATAAGTAGGGATAATACCCATATTTAAACTTGTATAGAAGTCTAGCAAATTTCCTTTGGACTTTTTCCAGCATGAGTGTGTATTTGGCTTCATGTGGGTCCCAGATGATTGCGTTGTACTCTAACTTACTCCGAACAAATGCATTGTACAAAGAGGTTAACGTAGAAATGTTCCTAAACCGAATTGTCTGTCGCATTACGAATCCAAGAGATCTGAAGGCTGAGGCTCTCCTAGAAGTCTCCCGGATGTGGTCATTAAATGTAAGCTCAGCGTCAAGTAATAGTCCTAAGTCGCGTATTTGGGTAACCCTCACAAACCTAGCCCCAGCGATAGTGTAGTCATGATGGAGCGGTGACCGAGATCGAGTAAAAGTCATGGTTTTACACTTAGCGCTATTAAACGCCAAGTGGTTGCATTCACTCCACTCCACCACTCTATCAACATCTCTCTGCAGGCGCCCAATATCGTCCTCACTGCCTATGCGCAAGAATATCTTCAAGTCATCCGCGAACATCAGACACTCAGCCGTCTCAACGACATTGGGAAGGTCATTAATCATAATCAGAAACTGAGTGGGGCCCAGAGTGCTACCCTGACTGACACCCGAGCAGGTTTCATAGGGCTCGGAACTCTTACCGTTAACCCTCACATACTGAACTCTATTGGAGAAGTAGTTCGCAAATAACCGTATTAAGTTCGGTGTGAATCCTATGGATGCAAACTTCTCCAATAGGACGTCATTGTCAACTCTATCGAATGCTTTCTTAAAGTCGAAAAACGTCACATCAACCTGTGTGGTCTTATCCAGAGCTAACGTCACGTAGTTTACAAAGTTGATGTGGTTTGTTAGTGTTGAGCGACTAGGGCGGAAACCATGTTGGCAGTCGGATAATAGCCCGCGTATTTGTTCAGTTATGTGATGGTTGATGATTGATTCAAACACCTTCCCAAATACCGAGAGGACGGCTATAGGTCTGTAATTTTCTACTTCTGACCCGGAGCCGCCCCTGAGCACAGGCGTGACTCGCGACGTTTTCCAGCGCCTTGGGTAGATTGCAGATTTTAGGGCTAAATTGTAAAGGTACCCAAGTGGTAGTTCCAGTACAGATAGACAGTCCTTGATTAGGAAAGGCGGAATACCGTCGGGCCCTGTAGAGGAGCGAGGTTTAAGTCGTCGCCCTGCACGTCGTATGTCAGTCACAGTAATGCAGTCAATCGCTACACGCGACGAGCTATTGCCCGGTCCAGCTCTCCGCTCGGCAGCGTCAGCGTCAAGTGTCGGTCTGTCTGGCAAGAACACTGACTGGAAGTAAGTTGCGAACGCGTTGGCCGCATCCACTCCCGTCACCGTCTTGCCGTCATAGTCATATTCGTCACATGTCTGTTTCGTCGTCCGTTGGTCCCTAATAAAATTCCAAAAGTTAGTGGGGTCAGTTCTGATATCATTCTCAGCTAGTCGTATGTACTCCGAGTAGGTTTTGTCTATTAAGTACTTCACGCGACTTCTATAATAACGGAACATTTCCTTATTAAACTCTTTTCCCTCAGCTCTATACCGTTTGAGATGAAAGTATTTGTTCTTAATGTTGCGTTTGATGTCGGACGTGAACCACTTCGGGTATACATACCGAGTCCTCACGCCTGTACGCTGTTTATTTGGAACGCAATCATCTATACATGCATATACCTTATCGTACAATAAATCAGTGGCTCGATCGACGTCATCGGATGTATACAGGTCACTCCAATCAAGAGAGGCAAGGGAAGAATATAACTTAGTGAAGTCTGCTTTGCGGAAGTTCCACTGTGGTCTGTCGGGTGGGTTGGGCGACTCGCCCCTCGGCAGCGGTGGCAGTGCGTGTGGCTCGGGCCGCGGGAAACGCACGCTCAGCTCCAGCGGCGGGTGGTACCCGTCCACAGGCCACGTCAGCGGCTCTATCTCCCCAGACACATCGATCCGATCGATGCCCATGTCACTCAGCACCAGATCTAGTATACCATCATTACTATTCGTGACCGTATTAAACTGCTTAAGTTTACAGAAGTGCATAAAATATTCAAATTGCAGACAAGGGTTTATCCCGCAAGAATTGAGATTGAAATCGCCAATAATAATTTTATCTAGATTTTTATAATTAGATACTACATTTTCGATAATTGTAAAAACTTTTGCAAAGTGTGAGTCCGGAGATGCCGGCTTGATGTAAACTACCACACAAAGAAATTTCACATAGTTATCAGACACAATCGCAAATATAAGTTCCACATCGTCGTCACACCCCTCCACGTCATGTAGCTGCCGCACGGTGTAGCAGTCGCGCACGGCTAGCAGCACCCCCCCCCAGCCGGCGTCGCGCGCGCGGTCGCGGCGCAGCGTCGTGTACCCGGGCGGAATGAGCTCGGCGTCCGCTATACTACTCAGCAGGAACGTTTCAGTGACTGCATACATATCAGCTTCAAGTTGTAGCATACTGAGTTTGCATTGGTCCAATTTTGTCCTGAGGCCTCTAACATTTTGGTACACTATGGTACATGTTTTGAACCTGGGCTTAGTGTGGGTGGGTTTTTTCTTGCGACTTTCGAAACCCAGACTGCCATGGTTTTATATGCACGTCTTCAGTCCAGTGCTCAACAGACATGTAGTCGGCGACTTTTTTGGATGGTACTCCCAGCTTGAATGAAGCGTAATCTCCCCTCGGCTTAAGCGCTTCCACAGTACAACTATCCGTCGGGCAGATAGTTTTGAGATGTTCTACTATTCTTTCCACCCCAGTACCCGCTTTCACATAGTATAAATGCAGGTAGGACTTTCTTTCAGCTGCTTCTAGTACTGTAGAACCAGGCGCCGCAGTTCCCCTGATGACATTTGATGGCCGACGGCGGGTACGCCTATTTACGGTCGTCCAATCCCCCTCGTTTTGTGTTACTTCGGCCCCAAGTGCCGACAGCAGTGGTATTTCGGCCGTATCACAAGGGCTGATGGCGGACTTAGGCTGGATCCCTGGTGGCACACGGCGGTCATCGCGAGGTAGACGCGGCCCCGACGTGGAGGCCCCCACTCGGCCCCCCGCGGCTGCAGGCGGGGCGGCGGCGGCGGTGGCAGTGGTAGCTTTAGCCGACGCGGAGTAGGTGGCGCATGGTGGAGGGGCGCTTTCCTGTCTAGTTACCAATACGGCAAATTCCGATCGCAGCTTTTTGTTCTCCTTTTCAAGATCCCCTACTCGCTTCTCAATGGCTTTGAGCTTAACTGCCATGGTGTCTGTAGCCTCTAAAAATTCAGTTTTAAGTTGTGTACAGGCTGTACTAAGTTCCCTAGACATGGCGAGCGATATCTCGCTTAATTTTTTGTCCAGGACACCCGCCAATCTTGAGTCCAAAACACCAGAGAACTCTTCTAGGGTCATATTTCCTACAGTTACTGGCCCACGTATGGGCACACTCTCTGTAGTTATCGGGAGTAGTAGCTGCTGTTGGTAGTTAGCGACCATGAAGCAACTGTGATCGAGTTTAGAGACCTCCCCAGCCGTGGAGGAAGTGCCGTTTAATGACTCATCACATGACATATTATTTGACATATTAAGAATATATGCGGTATTAGTGGAATTAGTGGTCCCGTCATTCTCAGTGGTGTCAATCTGTTTGCGAACAGGGGTGTTATCATTCCTTTGAGTTCGCCTAGTAATGTTCTGGCAAAAGGAACATTCCCATTTTTCCCTCAGTGTACCTATATTACCCACATAAGATATGTCATCTATACCTAGGCATTGGTAGTGATATGTTGCCCGACAGGCTCGGCATTGAAGCAGCTCATTGTCTCTTATCTGCTTATTACAAGCTGTACAGTTCATGGTGACTCACGTACAGGTATCAGTGCTGAGAGATGGTCGCGCGCGCTCCTATGCTGATGACGCAGTCGCGTGACTCAAGCTCCGTGATTCGCAGGCGTGCGAGACAGAGGCAGCTGCACCGCGCTGTACGGCGCAAGAGCGGGCGAGAGAAACGAGGTCACTGGCCGCGCACGACAACAGCGAATGATGTACTTGCTCAGCTGTTTACCGACGGTTATTCGGAGGATTTTTGGATCTTCTGATGATGTTTCTGAGGTGGCTACTGACAACTGGCACTTGGGAATATCACAGTTTTGAAGCCACTGGGAAGCACTATAGAATGGTGTATAATTTTGAATTGAAGTTAACGTTTATACAGAATTTGTTGGCAATTATTGCAGAGCGAATCGAAATAGGTGTATGCGCAAGCGGATGCGATAGTTCCGGTGTTTCCGGTTATGGTAACGTCTGACCAACAATTGCCTGGCCGTTTCATAGTTACCCTCCGTAACTGTCAAATGAGCGACCAGCTCCCTAGGCTCACCCCTCAATGCTGCCACCAGCTGAGCCATCTTAACAGACTTGGTAATGTCCGATCGCATGTGCACCAAACTGTCGAGCAGATTGATGAAGCTCATCCATTCACCGGACACGCCGTCAAAAGTAGGCATAGTTATGGCAGGTAACCTGGACCCCGATCCCTGAAGCGGCAGAGGTGCTTCAATGTCACCACCATGGCTGGACTCGCGCTGTCTACGTATGTCCGCAGCCTTCTGCGTGATAGCAGCTGCCATCTCCATACATTGGTCGACATCCCCTACAACCGTGACAGCCTGTCAGGTGCGTAACCATCAACTGATTCCGCCTGCGCGGACAATTCGAGCACCCTATTGTAACGTTCCTTAACGTCCATAGACCGCTCCAATACCACATCATGCCTATCTAAACGGTCTATCAGACCATGTGCGGAGGAAAACCATCTGAGTTCCTTAGAAACACCCTTCTGGATTTCAGATAACGACATGATCGGAACGATACTTACTCACAATTTGCAGTAACTTAATTTTATTGGACCCTCCAGTCTACAACCCAAACGAGGGAACCCTAAACCACAACTTAAACAATGTTGTTTTCCTTAAACAATAGGAACCGAGTTTTATATCTATATAAATTCTGTAAATACAATTTAGTTTCCCTTTATCATTATAACACACACAGATAGTCAATATTGGTTCAAGTTATAAATTGCTATAAACTGAAAACAATGTAATAGCCTGCTATCAATAGATGTAACTACCTATGTTAACCAAAACATTCATTCAATAGCATTACTAGACCACTAATAGATTGACTAACTGGTAATTCAATGCAATTTTCAATTCAATATCTGTCTATCTACTACCAGTAATAGACCTATAGCTTAAAATACTACCAATCTATGTGGATATAGGAACAACAACCAAGTTACCTAATAACCGCCTATACCTACAGATTGATAGTCCCAAATCGTGCCTTCCTGGAGCCCTTGACGGCTGCAAATCTCAGGAAGCCACGCTCTACTACCAAAGTGTTCAGGCTTCTCAGCACCTAATGACCTCGTAGGGGCCCATCAGCTACGAGGTAGCGTAACGATCAGTTGCCAAGAAGTGTGAACGTCGGCGGTTCACCGAGCTGAAGTTAATTGGGGTTGATCTAACCTGGTCTGTGCTTCGGTCCCGTCAACCTCCTGTCTCTCTGCAAGGCCCGGGTGCACCCTAGGCTCTTCTTGGTAGACAGGTTCTTCAGCCAACCAGGTATGACTGGCGGGCCAGCTTCAATGAGCACAGTGTTCCAACACAGGTTATGTTACGTGGTAAAAACAATCGGGCACGAAAATGCGAACTTTATCTGGTTCGAGAAACAATAACACACTCAGCTATATTAACAATCCTGAGGGAAACCCGAATACATTCCAGATGGCCTGCGATTTAATTTCAATACCCTAACCAAAACGCGTTTTCATTGCGAGGGCTTTCGTCCGTCAGTTGTCAAAAAACTGCTAGGTTGGCAGCTAACGTCAAATTCAAAATGGCCGTTCAGAAACCATCGATCGAATATCGATTTGGAATCGAACAAGGTTAGTTGTTTCCGATTATAAAACTCAAAAACTATAATATCAATATTTGTTTACGTGCCGACTGACATCTGCGTTATCGACTGACAGGAAAACTGTTGACACTTGACAATTTTAGAGAACAGCCAACTTAACGGCGAAGAGAATTTGAAGAAGCTACTCCGTAGAGCACAAATTAAGAACATTAGGTTTTTATGGATATTTCATCACACATCAAAATTACTGATTTGCACAACAAAAAAGGATCAACAAAAACACTTTTTATGTTTTAAATATTTTATATATTTTAAGTATTTTTTGTTGTTCTTACATGTTCAACCTAACACGAAGGATAAAGGGGGCTTCGCTTCACTCACCCCCTTTACCATTCACCTAAGCTACCGCAGCATTTCGCTCTGATATTTGCTGTGCAGGTCAGTATTTTTGATCTGCAGTTCAATATTTCCCGTTAGGTACACAGTTATCTCGAAATGGTTTCTCAGTTTGGTACCTTTGAATGTTTTAACATGGCCCATTACACTTGTAAATTACACAAGGATTCACGTTAAATTACGTTTACACCACTATCCTGCATGATTCTAACAGAAATGTTGACTATTATAATGTTGGCACACTTGGGCGATCTATTCTACTAATTACTTACACCATGTCACACTAGTACCAGTGTCAAGCCTCGTATGTAATGCAATCAATCCTTGCTGAACCATATTAAAGGCTCTATTTTTTGTACGTTTAACAATTCTATTGAAAGTATCTTTATGAAACTTTGTTAGCAGATAACAGATTCGAGTTACGCGAAGATTCGCTAAAGACTCGAAAGTCGTGAATTTTTTATCGTCACCAATAAAAACCGATGGAGTTCAGCAGAAGTTTGTTTTCCTAAGTAAGTAATTACCCGGAAACATTTGCATTTACGAGTCCTAAGGTTTTTTTATTGTTTTATTCTACACGCATTAATAAAATGAATAGCCATGAACAATGTCTTCAGATTTCAGCACTCAACGGTTTAATAGTCTGGTCTAAAATTGCAGATGTGTCCGTAAGATTGTGTGAATCGTTTGTTTATTATCTTTCGCCTCTGATTGTACACAATCGATTTATTGTGAACTCGACATACTTTTTGATAGTTTTTAACCTATTCATAGCAAACCATCAAATGGTGAACGAGACTGACAGGGCTCAAAACTTAGGTTTGTTTTGTTCTTACATGTCAACCTAACACGAATGATAATGTGGTTTCGCTTGGCTCACCCTCTTTAGCCTTCACCTACTTCGCCCTGATATTTCGTGTGCAATTAGACTTTAAACCAGCTGACAATTATTATTATTATTATATACTTTATTGCATATACACATTAGTGGACAATTACAAACATAGTTAGTATACAAAGGCGTGCTTATCTCTATATAGAGATTTCTTCCAGCAAACCCTGGGCTGACAGGGAAAATAGTTTCATGCGAAGGGATAGACCTATTATGCACAACATAACAAAAAACTAAACATCAGAGTGACTTTAATATATTTATAATAAATTACTTAGATATTTACACATATAAATAAATGAAAACCTACATAATAATATAATACCTATAAATACTATATATAAATATCAATAAATACCTATACAATATATAAATAAAATATAATCTACTACAGAAGAGAAAGGTAATGTTCCTTCAAACTACTTTTGAAGATGTTAAGAGATGGACTGTCCCTGACGGTGCTGGGGAGTTTGTTCCAGAGCTTGATAGCCCGGAGTCGGAACCCATGTTCATATGCGACAGTTTTATGTTGCGGTGTTGTGAGCAGCGACCGAGTGTGAGGTCTCCGAGGCCTATCTGAAGAAAGAAAAGTGAACGAATCACGTAAGAAGCCAGGGTAATGAGGATTATGTAAAATATTAAAGAGAGTGAAGAGGATGTGGGAATCCCGGCGAAGACGGATTGGAAGCCACTTCAGATCCCTGCGATACTGAGAAACATGGTCAAATTTGCGCAAACCGAAAATAAACCGAATCCCAAGATTTTGAAGTCGCTCGAGTTTGTCCAGTTGCTCTTCGTTTGCGCTGATCCAGCAGACATCTGCGTAGTCAATGAGGGGAAGTAACAGAGATTGGGCGAGTGTAATTTTGGTCTGAAGAGGTAAGAAGTGCTGAAGTCGTCTGAGAGAGTAAAACGTAGCGAAGACACGCCTACTAACCTCGCAGACATGCGCTGACCAAGAGAGCTTATCAAAGATGACTCCGAGATTTTTGGCCTTGGAGCTGTAGGGAATTACGATTCCATCGTACATTATGGGTGCAGTGGACATATGCTGTAACACTTGGAGAGAGTGCCTGGACCCGATAATCATTGACTGCGACTTACAAGGATTGACGAGTAGCCCGTGTGACAGAGCCCAATCCCTGATACACTCAAGATCAGCATTCAGCAAGGCCACAGCAGAGTTAACATCACAGGGAGAAAAATGACGGTAAATTTGGAGATCATCGGCATAGAGATGATAAGAGGAAGAGAGAGTATCTGAGATAGAATTTATGAAGACAGAAAAGAGAAGAGGCGAGAGGATACCACCCTGAGGCACCCCTGCAAAAAGGTCGCACCATTCTGTTGAAGTCTCCTCGGACCTTATACGCTGCTGACGACCTCTCAGGTAGGAGTCGAACCAGCTGGCTGAGGCCGGGGAGACATTCAGAGACTTCAGTATCTCAACGAGGATGTCGAAATCAACACAGTTGAATGCGCTGCTGAAGTCAAGTAGCGCTAGTACGGTGAGCTGTTTCTCGTCCATAGCCAACTGAATGTCGTCAGTAACTTTGAGTAAGGCCGTAACGGTACTATGACCCGGCCTGAATCCCGACTGGAATCGATTCAGCAGACAGTGAGACGTAAGGTAGGAGGAAAGCTGGGAGTGGACAATGGATTCTAGGACTTTGGAAAGGATAGGCAGGATAGAAATAGGACGATACTCTTTGAAAGAGGAGGGGTTTGAGGATTTGGGTAAAGGTATGACTAATGCTTTTTTCCACACATAGGGGAAAGAACAGCTAGAGAGAGAGTGATTGATAATGTGTGTGATAGCGGGAAGAATATAATCGAGCACGTTGCTGATCATATTAGAGCAGATGCAATCATCACCTACAGCTTTCGATGAGATAGCCAGCACCGCCTTCTTAACTGTGTCAATTCCGACTGGACTGAAGTCGAAAGGAGTGGAGGTCAACGCCGGCCTGGAGCGGAGCCCATGCAGAGTGGCATCCTTAACGATGGGATCCATAACGACTGGGGGAGCCGAGAAAAATCTGTTAAGACCTTTGAGATCGACGTCACCAACCATTTGATTCTGGGGCTTACCGACACCTAGAGATCTCAGGAATTTCCACACTTCGGAAGGGGTGTAGTTTTGAATGCACTCAAAGATGTGGCGGCGCTTGGCATCACGGCACATACGGTTACAACGGTTCCGGAGGCATTTGTAGGCAGCAAAATTATCGTCGGTGGGTTCCTTTTTATGCTGATATTTAGCTCGGTTCCGTTTAGCCATCAACCGTTTGATGGGGTCCGTGAGCCAAGGCGCAGGAAGGTGTTTTACTTTGACCTTTTTGATGGGTGCGTGTTTGTCAAATAGTCCCAGAATAATTGTGTTGAAATGGTGGATCTTGTCGTCAACGGCCTCACTAGAAATGACAGGTGACCAATCGATTGATGATGCATCAGATTGGAGTAACGATGGATCAATGCCCTTAAAGCTACGAAGAAAGATAAATTTGGCTCTGTTCTTGGGAGACTTGACCTTATAGGAGAGATAAACCAGGTCATGATAAGAAAAAGGTTTAACATTTAACGGTTTGACATTGATAGATTATAAACTAACGAAAATTAATATGTTATATTGCAAGCAGTATCGTACGGTTCACAATTTATTCGTAAATTAGCATTTACGAATAAATACCGATACCGGTACAAAAGCTAGCTCAAATCTAGTTGACTATAATGCAATGCAAAAAAGCTATACCTATATATAAGCAAGTCTCATTGGGGGGCGTCCATTAATTACGTGAGGAGTTTTCACGATTTTCTGACTTTTTTAAAGGCGCAATTTTAATAAAATTGATAAGGGGCTAACTCTGAAGTATGACCTACCAACCAAAATAAGAATCATTAAAATCGATTCATACGATAGACGGAGCTTAACCTCACGTTTTTTTTTGAGGGGTCGCGATTTTGAACCTTATGCCATGCTAATAAAAATTAAAACCTCTAACGGGTTTTTTGGGTACTACAGAGTGGCGTTTGTGTTGCCGGACCGAACGGACGTGTCTATAGACCTCCGACATCTTGCAAACGCATTTAAACAAACAATAGTTTACAACCCGGCGCGCGCCTTTGTTCTGTCTCTGGTTTCTCGCGTTTCGGAGATTTTGTGATGATTCGATGTTTATGAGAGTGTCTAATATAGCTACAAGTGTGAAAGTAGAGTGCAAAAAGTGTGAATTAGATAGGTTCTGAGCTGCGCCCTATCAGATAATAGGCTACGCCACGCTGCTGTGACAATACGTGTACAATATTGTGTACGACAATAGGTGCACATAGCTGAGACAACTCAACGAGTGTTGCCTGGTGAGCCCGTTCCTATTCAGTGTCCACATATATTATCTCCACAGACGAATCTACTAGAAGAGACCCCGAGTTTACGTCTCACGCAATACATAACAGTACTCCCTAACGACACGCCGTTATCCTGGAGTATTAACCGACCCTATCCAGCACATTAGGTGTATCATGACACTGGGATATCTCCTCAGCAATAACCTAACCTTATCAATGAATTGCTTTCTCCGGACACACAAAGGATTACATAGGACGTAGAAGCTTCATTATTTAAGGTATTTCTTAAGTGAATCTAACCCATAAAATTAAGCTCTCTCAACAGCAACAACCTGGGAAACAGACTTATTTCCTTTCATCACAGACATTCGTGGTGCTTGATACATCATCATAAATACTTAGTCAATAGAAACTAGAGTTGCGCAACGAGTCGTGGTATTATCCCACGCCAAGAATCAGGCCCTTTCATGCACTTCCTGCAGGCACGTGAATAAGGACACTAAAACCCAAACAATACCGGACAGAAAAAGTTAAACAAAAGAGATAGATTACGACAAAAAACATTCCTCACACTAACACAGCTGCAAAACGGCGAAGCAAATACGTTATTTTTTTTTTGTGCAACAAGCCCCTTCTCTGGACAACGAGCTAAGAAAAAACGAATTCCAACGAGCAATAAACAATAGGGCCTTGTACAGGGACTGGACCTCGACCCGTGTCACGGACCTCACTACTACGCACTAATGAAGTGAACTGAAGTAGGTGTCAGTGCAGAGAGTCTCACTAGCTGAGCAACAACCTGGTGAGATTGCTCCGATTAAGATAGCCCTATATCAGATAAAACAGAAAAACTAACTTTATATCTGGCAGGTAACATCCTTCGTAATGCTGGTTACCATTTCAGAAACAGATACCGCTCTCGCTCCAAATTACTACGCCAACTCTAAACTATTCCATAGGCATAGCCCCGTACAAATAGGTAGGTGATAGGTATACGAAAATACAAAACTAGGCAGGAACCTACCCAAGCACAATAAAACAAAACTAAACTATTTGCCACCATCTGGTCCAACCAGCCCATCTTGACCTGTTACAAAAATAAAATAAACAATAATGCAAGCCTACTGCATATTCTGAGAAATAGCGAGTAAAAGCCAACACTTGCACATCATAAAAGGATCATTTTACCATCTTGCAGAAAACAGGCAATTAACGAAAGGCAGCTGACGAACAACAACAAAAATAAAATCAAAGACTCTTTGTCCTAAGCGGGTCTCTCTCACGCCCATTTTATAGCTTCCAGGCCCAGCCTCCAATTCTCTTAGAAAATACCGAGAATAAGTGCGCAAAGGTACGCACAAACTTTGACAGCCAAAACCCATACCATTAACAATAGGTACGTGGGTGGTTCAAATTAATCAAATTAGCTCTAAGTTCTTTCTTTCAACAATATTCCAAAAAGATGAAAGCCTTATCAATGCCGAGAGAGGTGAACTGCCTATTCCACGCAATTGCTGACCAAATTAATCACCTATATCAATTAACACTCGACCACACCCACATTCGTAAGGACATAGTTAAATATGTAGAAGAAAACTGCGATGAACAGAAGATAAAGTTTGCAATCGCCGAGCCTGAAGAAACCCTCAATGACTGCATTAAAAATCTGCGCAATTACGGCACTTGGGCTGGAGAGGAGATTATAATAGCAGCCGCCGAATACTTTCTAATTAACGTAACAATCCACCAGCAAAATACACCATCGCTCACATACAGGCCCAAGAATCCCGCGGATGCAGTGGGATCTATCAACCTCAACTTCACAGGAAACCACTACGACAGCGTATACTTGCTTGAATCAAAAAAATACCCATGAATCTAGCAACCGACAGCCAAACTGATAACAACATACCTTCCCCAGTACTTATTGCAACACCCATGACCTCCTCAGGGTCAACCATAACATCAATAGATGACATCCCTGACAACACCGGATATACGATGATACGACACAGCCACATATTTAAACCAAAAGTCACATGCGAGCGTATGCGCATTGCTACTTGAAACGTTAGAGGATGCGCCGAAATACCTAAGAGACTCAACATTGATGCTGAATTGACAAACAGAAACATACATATAGCCTGTATACAGGAAACAAACATGACATCGGGAACATACGTGTCAAAACACTATCTCTGGTATCTATCAGGCACAACCAGCATCGCACACTGTGGCTTAGCTATACTAATTAGAAAGGACCTGAACTTATCGGTCCACAATATAAATCGAGACCTGGAAACCATGGCAGCAACAATAACATCGGCCACTAATACACTATATGTAATAAACGCACATATCCCCAGCTCTTCCACGAGAGCAACCGCAGCGTTTTCGCAACTTATAAAGATTATTCAAAAGAAACCAAACAAAGCCAATATATTAATGCTATGTGACTTTAACGCGCATATCGGACTAGGCGATACAAAGGAATACAGGAAAAAGGGAATTATAGGAACAAATCTCCTACACAAATCATCAAATATCATCGGAGAAATGCTAATGGATATTTGTTCCCGCGAAAACTTAAAAGTAGAAACCACCTGGGCTCGCAAGTCATGTCGGGCCCATGGTCTAACGGAAAAACAAAATCACAACTAGACCATATAATTATCTCGAATAATGCGCCACACACATTTAACTTCATCAAAGGACAATGGAGCTACCTACATATTTCCGACCACAAGATAATCTGGGGTGAAATAGACCCACTAAACCTGCTTCCAAGAACTGGCGACACGCAAATGGAATCAACAAAGAGTACAACCCAAACTAAGTACAAAGCGATAGCAGCTTTAAAGTTCAACTATAAACAGGGTTCGTACACCGCCCTAGCACGAAATGAAATGAATGACACAAAAGTAAAATACCATAACGGGATTATGGAAGAACTTACGGCGAACAACTACATATTCGAAGCCAAGGGTCCCGGGTTCGAGTCCCGGTGGGGGCAAATGTTTGTTTGATGAGAACGGATGTTTGTACCCTGGTCATGGTTGTTTGTCTATCTAAGTATAGTATTTGTCTATATAAGTATGTGTATCGTTGTCTAGTGCCCGGGATGCAGGGAGTCCTAGTTTGGGGCTGGATCAATGTGTGTAAATAGTGTCCAAGGTATTATATATATTTTTTATATTTATAGAAAATGACGACGAATATACGCCCGACATTCCGTGGGAATCTATTACAGGGGTTATGAAGTCAGTAGCCCAAAAAACACTTTCCGTAAAACCCGCTAGATCGCGGGAACACCGAATTGCTCTGGCAAATTTACAAAAGGCCAAATTCCTTAAAAGACGTCGACCAACCGACCAAACAATCATTAAACAACTCACAGAATGCCGACGACGTCTTGAGGAAATTATTGATAATGAATAAAAACGAGAATGCAGAGCATTTTTTGAAGGCCTAGGAAAAAACACCCAAGCAAACGCATGCAAATCGTGTACCACTATTACAGACGACACCAGCTTCAATCGAGACGGTGGAAATAACAACGATTTATCCCAATGTCACGCTGGGAACAGGAATTAAGGAAATCAGAAGACCCTAAAATTATGATTATTCCTAACGAAACTTCATTAAACCCTGACTATCTAGAAAATGGTCCATCAATAGCCGACATAAAAACGATAATCAGCCGCATGCGTAACGGAACAGCGCCGGGTACAGATCAGGTAGTCCCGGAACTGTACAAAGGAATACCGCCACAACTGTTAAAGGTTATTACCAAAACAATGCACAGAGCATGGACAGAAAATATAATACCGGAGTCCGGGAATGAAACGGTCTAAGTACCTATCCCCAAAATCAGAAACCCTCAAGACACCAATGACTATCGCCGTATAACAATGTGTAATACAGGATATCGCATATACGCGACATACCTGCTCATCAAACTAGACGAGATAACAAAAGAACTCGGGAACTACCAAGCAGCATTTCTCCGCAATAGATCCACCGATGACCACATCTTCACACTACGCAGAGTATTAGACGAAGAATGGCGCGCGGGTAACAGAACATATGTACTGGTGCTAGATATCGCCAAAGCATTTGATACTATAGACCTAAACGTGCTCAAGGATATACTCCTTTCAAGGACCAATAAGATTTTAACCAATAGGATAATAAAAGCCTGCATGTATGAACGGACCTGCATCAAATGGTTCGGACAGCAAAGTAACTTGATCAACAAAGGAAAAGGAGTAAAACAAGGCTGTCCACTGTCACCAAGACTATTTACAATATTAATGGATGATGTCCTCAAAACACTGGAAGAAGAAATTCCCAACATAAAACTGGACCAAGATGAAGAAATAGTCTTACCACTTATTCTCTCCTTCGCGGATGACCTCATCATCGTTTGTCAAGATTTACAACACCTTGACCAAATCGTCACGCAATGGTATCACAATTAAAAACAGTAGGTCTCAATACTAACAAAACAAAGACGAAAATTCTTATAAGAGACCCCATAAACACCCAGCGCCCACACAAATGATCGTATTGGACGGAGTTCCAATACGACCCGTAGACGAAATAAAATATCTCGGCACATATATAACGGCAGGACATAGTAGGAGAGACACAATAAAGAAGAGATGCCGGCAAGCCATAGGCAATTCCAAGGCCCTAATGCATATATAAAGAAATCCAACATGGACTGGAAAATAGTACGCCTGATTTACAAAATGGTTATTGCACCGTGTATAAAATACGGACTTAAAGCGGCAGCCCTCACCAAAGCAAACCGTTCTAGACTAAGAAAATATGAACGCCTGATCCTCAGAGACATGTTTGAGAACGCCAGAAGCTATCCAAGACACCACAAATTTCATGACTTACTACAGGGCAAAATAATAACCAAACAAATCAAAAACCATCGGATGTGTTACTATACACATATTCTACGACGCCCACAAAAACACCTACTCCACGCTGCATTGAAATACGAAGCAAAGAAGAAGAAAGTTGGCCGACCCATTTACACCTGGAAAGATTCCCTTAAGCATGACATCAAATACTACGGTAAAGAACACAGTTACTGGACAGAATCAGCACACAACAGGGACGAAGTCAGAAAGGCATCGAGCCAAATATACCATATTCCAGAAACAGACAGCGAAAGCGAAACGGAGACCTTACCGGATAACCCAAACGAACACGACAGGACAGGAAACTCAACCTATAACAATACCTGAAAATAGAAGGAAAACATGAACTTGAAGAAAACAACAGCTGCTCTCCAAATCCTATATCCTCCCCATTCCACATATCCTATATTGGCTTCAGGCTGAAGAGTCGGTCGATTGAATTCACGCTCCTTCCCCTCCTATCGAGCAGGTCATTCCGCCCCCCCTCAAAACTCGTGCTCTCTGGTATGCCGGCCGAAAGACCGGAACAGGTTTAGAACCCTGGCTGGAGAAGCACCATTCATTCATTCATTCATTCTAACGGGTTTTTTGGGTACTACAGTACCCAAGTGTGCTCGGGGGGATAAGTGGTCCGACCGATTTCGGTCAGGTCGGCTTTGAACTCGCTCGTGTGCTCTCATGAGGCTTGTGAACGCATTGCGGGCATGCCATTAATATAATTATACTGAGTTAGCGCAGGTGGTCGGGCTTTTAGCTCATCGCGCTTGGTGTCGAGCTCGGCGCACTGGGGTATTTCAAAGCCACGGACTTTGGTTTTAACCAAAGCCCTCCACTCGGGTCTGAGGGCGGCTTGCTTCTCCCACTGGGAAGACTCTAATTGACGGAATAATTGCGTAACAAACATAAAATCGGTCAAGTGCGAGTCGGACTCGCGCAGGAAGGGTTCTGTACCACAATACAATGGTAGGGGTGGTGTGTAATAGTTTGGAATTTACATGTTATTAACACAATTGTTGGTGCGGCTACTTTTATTATTCATGTACGCAACCAGGTGCATTTCTATGTTTGTACTTGGTTTACAGATAAATATAAAACCTTGGCAAAACTTGTTTGCCTCAAGTTCTATATTCTCTATTGTTTTCATAATTTTAGGCTCAGTAGTTTCGAAGATAAGCTTTTTTGATCGTAACTTCTCATCAAAAGTAAAATAAAAATGTAATATTTATAAAGAGCCATTGTCAACGATACTCTACATGAGTTATTACGGTGTTTTTGTTTTCGTTGTATCAGTTTAATCACTCCAATTTTGGAAGGTATTTTTTTTTCATAATAGTCTTGAATTATGTTGCGGTTGTCAGGATAAGTATTTTTGCAGAAGATTTCAAGACTCTCGTATTTCCAGAGAAGTTGAAAACTTCGATTATTAGACCGCTCTTCAAGAAAAAAGACCGTGAAGACATGAGTTTCTATAGACCAGTTGCGCTCATCCCCATAATATCAAAGATCTTCGAAAGAGTAATTTATAATAGTCTCTACCAATATTTTGAGAAAAAATGTCTATTCGCAAAGGAACAGAAGGGTTTTAGAAAGGGTAAGACGATCGACATGGCCATTTATGATTTCTTAATGCAGGTAGTGACGTGTTTAGATAAAAAAATACCTATTTCAGCGTTGTACATGGACATGACGAAAGCATTCGACTTCGTCGACCATGAAACACTAATAAACAAACTGCATTTACGGTGTACGAGGTAATGTGCTTGAACTTATTAAAAGCTACCTGAGTGACAGAACACAGTTAACACAGATTTCCAGAATATGTCAGAAAACAAAAACAGAAAATCAATACATATCAGGCCCGAGAACGGTTAAATGTGGCGTACCACAAGGTAGCGTATTAGGACCACTACTATTCCTCATCTACATCAATGATCTCCCTATGTCAGTAAGTTACCCAATGGTATTATTTGCAGATGACAGTACGATGATTGCGGATTGTCGAGATGAAAATACATACGCATCTGAAATTAATAATTCCCTTAACGATATTATTGAATGGCTGAGCCGTAATAATCTGATAATCAATCTTGATAAAACTAACATAATGACATTTAAAAATAATTACAATCAAATAACAAACACTCTTGACATCCACTATAATAATAAAAAAATTGACAAAATAAATGTATTCAAATTCTTAGGACTTAATATTGACTCACATCTGACATGGAAACTACAAGTAGAGCATGTTTGCAAAAAACTAAGTCAGTTTTCCTATGCTTTATATATGCTTGCCAAAGTTACTGGGCAATCAGCTTTATTAACCGTGTATCATGCTTTTGTCGCCTCGACTTTAAGGTATGGCATTATTTTCTGGGGCAACTCAACCGACAAAGATAAAGCTTTTAGAGCACAAAAACGGTGTATAAGGGCAATTTGTAAATTGAAACCTACAGACAGTTGCGTTCTTCATTTTAGAATGTTAGGTATATTGAAATTGACATCATTATATATTTATGAAACTGCTGTATTTGTAAAAACAAACTGGTGCTTGTTTAAGAAAATGAATAGTAAAAGAGATACTAAATTAAGTGCACCTCCCCGCTCTACTGCTTTATTCAGCAAAAGTATATTTGGTATGGCGCCAAAAGTGTATAATAAGCTGCCTAAATCCATAAGAGACATTGAGCAACTTCATTCATACAAGGCTGGACTTAGATATTTCTTAATCAAAAAATCATACTATAAGTTAGAGGACTTCTTGGAGGACAAGTCAATCTAACGCAATATTATTAATATAATGATAGGTACATAAATAGATAAGTAACATGACCAGAATAATAAATTTATTGTGAATAAAATTAATGCTCATTCACTCTTAGATGGGTGCTTACTTTTCTTTAATTTTAATTTTATGATAATTGTGTTGTATGTACATCATAACATTTGCACGTCTGCATGACAACTAAGTGACATTATAAAATACCCGATATACACCTATATTCATGCAAATAAAAAAAAAAAACTCTATCTTTTATAGTTTCTGAGAAAAGTGCCTGTGACAGACGGAGGCACCCAACCCTTAAAACAGTTGAATTGAGAACCTTCTGGTTTTTAAGTCGGTTGAAAAATACTTCAGATTTTCCGAGACAACCGCCCACCCCCTCCCCCAGGTAAGATTTGGGTTGACCCAAAAACACCACACGTAATTAATGGACGCCCCCTTGCGCGTGCGCGGCTCTGGCGACGATCTACCCATGACCCACGCATTTCCTCGCCATTTGTAATATACTTCTTGGAATCAGCGTGTGAAGGTTCAATATTCTGAATTTATAATGCAACAAATGCATCACCTATTTGGTTCCCGACTTTCAATGCTTGGGTTTTACAAAGATAGCCTTCTATTATATATATAGATAGATTTCTATTAAAATTCTCATTTGACTTGTAAAATATATGTCATGAATGTGTGTCATGAAAATCCTCCTTCTAGTATACATCGTATTTTATGTGAACCAAACGCGTAACGATCGGAAAACGCGGTGAAAATCAGTTCAGATATTTGGTTGGATCCTGCCGCCAGAATCTGCTCTAAAATTCGATGACCAAATAAACGTGAACTAACAGAGGTGAACACTGTATGCCCGGGACAAGACACAAAGGGTGTAACAATCTTCCATCACAGTTCAGTAGGCTTTATGTCTCAGTAGAATTCATACACCAGTGGGCAAGCTATATAGTGAAGCAACGGTGTAAAGACTCCTCTCTTCGTGGACCGATCAAGCGTTGAGTCAGAAGCAGATTCGTACTAGTGACTGTGTACCAGTTTCACGGGGAATAAATGCTTATTGCTTTTAAGTGACATATTGAGTTTAAGTACTACGAAATCTTCTACAATATGATATTTGTATATTTCCCTATTTTAATTCAGTGTCACATAAGGCGTGACTTTTAATAATTGAACATATTTTGGGGAATGATAGTAAACCCCATCCTTATGAACAACTTTCCCAAAGGAACTTCTTCTACTTTATCGTTCCCTCAATGCTGAGGATCGTGACCGCATGCTCTCCTCCATACTGAGCCAAAGGAACATATGATTACAATGTTTTTTACTGATCTTCAGTACATTGACCCGATCAGCTGATTACAAGTTACTATGAGAGAACCAAAAAAAATATTTCGTTTAGGACCATATGTTTCTGGGGTAAAGTTCTTCATAATGATGGGTACCATCATTCCCCAAAATATGGTTGTCTAATTAAATATCACACTGTAATACCTAAAATTATGTCCATGTTGTACTATTACGATTGGTATTAAGTGGAAAATTTCATACAAATGCGTAAGTATAAATAATAAAATCAGGGTATCCTATGTACAATATGTATCTCAATCAAGAAATGGTCTCTTTAGGTTTCATTACAATAAAACTAGTTAATAATAATAATAATAATATCTTGGACACTATTTACACACATTATCTAGTCCCAAACTAGGATTCCCTGTATCTTGGGGACTAGACAACGATACACATACTTATATAGATCAATATTATGCTTACATAGATAAACAACCATGACAAGGGTACAAACATCCGTTCTCATCAAACAAATATTTGCTCCCACCGGGAATCGAACCCGGGATCCTTGGCTTCGTAGGCAGGGTCACTGCCGACTCGGCCATTCGGATACATTAAGTATACTCGATAACGATAATAATTTCCCTGCCCACGTATCTTCACAAGTAATTGCCAATAAAGTCTCTATTTACATTCAAGAACTATTCTGAGCACCCAGTTAGTACCACACAAGACATTGACACAATACAAGACTACCGCCTACACCGGGCGCGGCGGCGCCTGCGTCGACAAGCGATCTACCACTTCTGTATAAATAACCAATCTTAGTACGCAAACGAAAATTGCTCTTATTACGTTAAGTTCAAGAGTTGCTGAAATGGACCATCATAATTGTAGGCACAATTGTTTCTCGGTGCGCCTACGCATGTGTCTAAAAGAGTTGAAACAATGGCGGAGAACTGATAGATTAATTAGTTGTCAGTTGTATAATAAATCATGTAAATAATACGGTGGATGACGTTTTCGGTCGGCACTTGGCGGGTTTGCTCTAAAGGTCGAATTCTATTATATTTTATATATAATTTATATTTGTATTGCACATGAAGAATTACATTACAAGCTTCTAACAAGAGATTTTTTCCACCATACTCAATATGAAAAGGATAAATATAACACCAGTGACAGGGAGACCTTTGTGCAGAAAGACAAGTAAATAATATAAATAAGTTTTTTTACTAAACTAGTTGATGTACTACATACATATAGAAGAACATTAATACCGTATATAAAATACATATTATTAATAAACAATACTACATATTAAATCCCTACGTTTATGAAAGAGAAAGATAATGCTCCTTTAGACAATTCTTGAAGATAAAGACAGACGGACTGACGGAGGGAAGCGCGTTCCACAGATTTTTTGCTCTCATTCGAAACCCATGTTCGTAAGCGATGGTATTGAGAGGAGGAGTAGAGACCATGGAGGCCATGTGGGATCTACGAGGTCTAGTCGAGGGAAGAAAGTCGAAGCGTTCACGCAGAAAGCTGGAATATCGGGGGTTAGTTAAGATGCTGTACAGGAAAGTGAGGTTGTGAGTCTCCCAACAGAGACGGATAGGCAGCCATTTTAACTCACTGCGATACTGTGAAACTTGGTCGAAATTTCACAGTCCGAAGATGAACCGAATCCCGAGAGTCGCTCGAGTCATCAGCTTAATCAATCAGCGTTAAGAGAAGGGATTGAGCGAGGGTAATTTTCGTTTGACGTGGCAAGAAGTTCTGGTGTCTTCTTAGTGAGTGAAAAGTGGTGAAGACACGCTTACAGACCTCACTCACATGCTTTAACCAGGATAGGTGGCTATCGAAAATGACCCCCAGGTTTTTGGCCTTGTCACTGTAAGCGATGATAGTACCGTTATATACTACAGGTGCTATGGGCAGATGCTTTAGTTGATTTAACAAGTACCTAGATCCCAGAAGCATAGCCAGGGACTTACTGGGGTTGACGAGCAGTCCAAAGGTCCATGTGAAGTTTTCGAGGTTAGCGTTTAGCGTAACTATAGCCGAAGTCACATCCCTAAAGAGAAAATTACTGTAGATCTGAAGATCATCAGGTTAGAGATGATATGAAGAAGAGATAACATCAGAAATGGAGTTGATGAAAATGAGAACCAAAGAGGGGAAATAATTCATAATAAGCGGTTAGGAAACATTAACGAATTCACATAATACATATAAAAAAGACTGCTAGCAGTTGCAAATAGATTCAAGGAACAAGGGAGTATTTTTCTTCACCTCTACTTAACGTGATTGCGAAACGTTCGCAAACAACAAACGATAAAATGAAAAATAACTTACCAAAAGTTTGATAATAAGCTCCAAGTTTTTCAGCTCAATCTGAAACAATGAAGGAATATTATTATTACCCTCAACGTTACAGGCAACACTTGGTTAACGACGTAAAGAATATCAAGTTATCCGCTTTCGCAACTTCCCTAACGATATAAGTAGGGTAACCAGCTCGGCTGGCAATTCTCATAGTAATAGTAAGTAGGGTAACCAGCTCGGCTGGCAATTCTCATAGTAATAGTAAGCAGGACTACAGTTTTATGAAGGAAGAAGTAGAGTAGAAAAAGAAATACGGTAGATTTTGCGGGTGAATAGATAGAATATTTATGTGCTATGTACAAAATAAGCAGCACTCAGCTTACTTCTCACTAAATCCGTGTCACATTATCATCACTGTCATCGTCATTAGCTGTAATATAGATCGGTGTTGGTGGTAGAATGGAGTTAAAACACGTAGTTATGTAGACATGTTTAATTGTTTATTGTCTGCTTTCTAAATCAGAGTGAACACGGTTGATGGTTGTGCATAGTATGCACTATGCTACCTTACGCTAATGTTGCAGTCAGTACTGACAGGCTGCAGTTAAAAGCACAATTACTTATTTCTACACTTCACTCACACCCACATCGACCTACTGTTGGGTGTAATTATTCTCTATGCATCTGTGTCACCGATGTCCTCGGTCCCTTCGCTCTAGACAAAGTTACAGACACGCTCGACGACACCACACGACACACCGCAAAATGTTTGCGATTGCACATTTTACGTGAAAAGTCACTCAACAAATTTCGCTGGACAACGTCACAGCCCACCCATACATTTTGTGTTGTCGTCGAGCATATACTAGACTACTAGAAACTTCGCCTAGCGGGGCCGTGAAAAGCAACGTTTATTAATATCTCGACAGAAAAGATAGGTAGAGCCAACGAATAACGTTATCGGTTATTTCACCCGTTGCTAATTTAACTTGCTAATGCTAATTGCCGGTAGGCTGCGGAGGTGTTAAAGCCTCGAGCGAGACGGGGCCGTATGAAACGAGTTTTGCGACTGTTAAACTGAATTATACATACAGGGTGAGTCAGGGAATATTAGGTTTGGGCCCTTGACGTCGGGTCCCGCCACGTCGGGTCCCGCCACGTCGAGTAGCCTGTAGGGCTAGTCATGTAGGTACTAAAATTACTACAAACGAGAGATTGTAGATTCTTGTAGACGTGGCGAGATTCGACGTCAAGCAACCAATGCGGAATTTGATTTGGTTCCTTGATGTCGTGTCCCGCCTCATCGAATAGCGTCTACGTCTACTTATTTTCTAAAATTACTGTAAGCGAGAGATTGTAGATCGCTTATTGTCATTGTCAATTGTTAAATTGTTAGGTCCTATCTCATGTGAAAAGCAAAAGTGAATCTAATGCTTAATGTATATGGGCGACAATCTATTTATGTCTAAGCACATGTGTAAAGGTGGGCGTAATTGTGGCCCCGCGTAAAAGGAGTGTGACTGCCGTCACGTTTGTAGATATTGCCAAACTTCAGTAGTGCACCTTACTACCATGAGGCAGGCAGGGTAACCGCATCATTCTAGATGATCTCTAGGTCAGCCTCTGCCAGACCTCGCAGTAAAGCACACGGTTCTCTGAAGCGAAGTTTATCGCATGCATGTGAACCTCGGCGTGGGCTCCAACACAAACATTCCAGCTCCCGTGCTCAATGTATAGACAACTAAAACTGCGATGCTCCTCGTTTCAACCGTATTACCGCGGGATAGAGGTTTAGCATGGTTTGATTTGGTGTACGAACGGCTCGGCAGGAAGTTGCTGCTATTTTGTAGTTATAGGTAATTTAGGTATAGGACAGTCTTCTGACGATGACTGATTGCCGTTACAATTATATCCACAAAACTTGTATGAACGAGCGTACGGGAAAAGGCGTGACGTTTTGTAATGTAAAAGTTTTAACTTCTAGTTTCTATAGACACTCATAAAAAAAAACAAAAAAAAACGGCGCACGAAGGGTTCCGTAACATTATCTATTTAAAAGGGCAAAAAAATCACGTTTGTTGTGTGGGAGCCCCCTTTAAATATTAGTTTTATTTTTATTTATTTTTAAAGTGAATATGTAACTTAATATTCTGTGAATATTTCAAGCGTCTAGCTGTTGCCGTTCATATTTGTATCATTATCGAGCAAATACGAGAAGGAAAAAAACTTTTATTGTGTGGGACCCCTTTCTATATATATATATATATATTTATTCTGGTTTTTAGTATTTGTTGTTATAGGGGCAACATAAATACATCATCTGTAAAAATTTCAACCGTCTTACTTGTTCTTGAGATACAGCCCGGTGACAGACGGACAGACGGACGGACAGACAGCGGAGGCTTAGTAATAGGGCCCCGTTTGCCACCCTTCGGGTACGGAACCCTAAAAACAAGAGATGGAAAGAAATCGAATTAGACGGCGAAACCCATACATATTCCTCACCTTCGCAGGACATCACGCGTCACGCACGCCCAAGTGTTTACAACATCAAATTAACTATCATTTGCAGTTAAAACGCCCGTCAGCAACGCTTTACGACTCGCCATACTTTTATAACGGGATGCTACAATTAACAAGTCGTTAATCTATTGTTTAGTTAGTGGGAAGATGTTGGAGCTTCTGAATATTTCGAATAGCGTCGTTAATTATCTTGCGATCGTAACGACGTAACGGTAGCGGTTTCGTTGGGTAAATATTGCCGGCTATTTATATGTGCTCCCTACAGGCTGCTGTATATTACTGACGTCTAGCTTTAATATGGGAACGACTTTGCCTGTGCCACCCTGCACGGGAAAAGGCGTGACGCTATAACCGGTTTTATTTTATTAATTTGGAGATAAACAATGACAGGCACCATTGTATGAAATGTAGACTTACAACATGACATAAGACCACTTTATAAGCCTATTTCATCCCGTACACGTAGATATAAATTTGCCACCGGACCCGAACCCGAGCAAAATTTCTTCAGACTTCTTCAACATTTTTCAGAGAAAATTAAAAAAGTTTTTAAATTTAAGAAATTCGGTGATCACGATGCTCTACTTAGGTAATTAGAACATTACGGAGTTAGAAATAAAGCGTTGGATCTATTAAGATCATAATTAAGCAATATCATTCAAAAGGCAGAAATTAAGGGCATTAAATAAGCATTAAAGAAATGAGCGCAAAAAATGGCAAAACTGAGAATTTCCTGCTAAATATACGCAAGAGGTAAAGTCCAAGGTCAATGGCCACGAGGTCAATGAACGTTGAACGAAATCTAACGGTGAAAAAATGGCCAAATGTGTCGTTTCCCCACCCTAATATGCTTGAAATGGCGATTTATAAAAAATATAACTCGAAAACTAATTATTTCCGACGGTTCGAGTATTTTGAAATCATCTATAAATCCAATAAAGCATAAAGCGAAGAAAACATCATCAAAAGCATTCGTATATTTCGTATATTTTTATTGAAAGCTTATCACTAACAAGAGATTTCTTCCAGAAAACCCAAGATAATGAGGACAAGTTACATATGTAGCAGTGAGAGGTAGCATCTGAAACGGCCGTCTATCTAAAGGCTAGCCAATCGGCATGCCACAATATTCCAAATTAGACTTTTCTTTTTCCTGGTATACATTATCGATCTGCCTTTTATGATGGAGAAATTGACTGACTGACTGAGTGTTGTTTGCTGATGATACTTTGCTGGTCTTCAAGATCGAAACACAAAAACAAGATTTTGATGGAGTTATTAATGTTGTATGCAGGTCTTTAACCTTGAATTGGTTCACAGTTGATAATCAATTGTTCAATTTCAATTTCAATTTGTTTATTTGCAATTGTAAGATACAGTAGTATATATAGGTATAAATTCCATTTCGTTACAAAGTTGGATCTGAACAGATATCACCTATACACATACGAGTATTATAAAACATTATAATATTACACTATTAGACACTTAATCGCTTGCATTCGTCGTTCAATCATTCTTCTACGCTTTTTCACCAAGCACGCCATCCCGCTGGCGAATGAATTGATATGCAAGATCACTGAATAAGACAGTAGCTGAATGAGGTTGTAGGGAGAAACGGAACGTCTCTCTTGAAAAGAGGTGAAAAAAAATGTCGCTTGACTCGATTTTCCTAGGGTGTTGAAAGCTTGTCACACAAATATATCTCAAGTGGGGAAACTGTCCACCTTTAGACCGGAAAGTCGAGCGGCGCTGCCGTCGCGGCACAGACGTGAAAGCGTCTTTCTCAGCATGAGCTACTAACTTCGATATATTTTATTTTCGATACATTTAAACAAGCTGGAAACAATAGCAAGCTGTTTTGGAAGGCTATTAAATCCATTTCTTCAACCACTCCGATAAAGGACCAACCTCGAGAACTTCTGACACCTTTAAATTCACCTATATCATCTTTAGAAAAAGTGAATAACTATTTTATAAATGTAGGAAAAAATCTAGCAGTGGCAATAAATCAAAAAGATCAAATTATTACACCAATCGTAAACAGCTGCCAACCAAACTCATTTGCAATGTTACAAACTGACAATCAAGATATTGAAGACTTATCCTGACTCTAAAAAACGAATGCTCTGTAGGATTGGATCAGATTTCAAATAAGGTTTTAAAATCCCATAAAAATCTGTTTGTCCCGATTCTAACTTACATTTTTAATTTATGTTTAGAGAAGGGAATCTTCCCTGATGCTCTAAAACGAACCGTAGTTCTCCCAATTTATAAGGGGGTGACCGGAACCGTGTTGAATGCTACAGACCTATCTATATACTCCCCTCTCTCACTAAGCTATGGAACGAATCATGAACATTAGACTCATCAGCTACCTGGAAAAAAACAGTATCCTGGCAGGAAATTTATACGGCTTTCGGTCTGGAAAGTCTACCTCCGATGCTGTACATGACCTTACAAACTTTGTAGCTGAAAACCTAGACGAGGGTAAACGCTGTTTGGGAATATTTCTTGATTTAGCCAAAGCATTCGACACGGTTTCAGTAGAGCTCATTAAAAAAAAAACTGGAATTAATAGGTGTCATAGATATCCAGTTGGAACTTTTTAGAAGTTACCTGTCAAATAAAACTCAATGTGTCAAAATTGGTGAACTTACGAGCAGTACGCAATCAGTAAATTGGGGAGTACCACAAGGAAGTATCCTTGGACCTACTCTGTTCCTAATTTATATAAATGACCTCTGCCGCCTCGTGCTGCCGCAAGCCTAAATTATCACCTACGCTGATGACACGGTTTTACTTTTTGCTGGCAGTGGTTGGGATGAGGTATTTGCTAGCGCTCAACTGGGCTTCAATATTGCATCCCGTTGGCTACAACAAAATATTCTGACCCTCAACTCTGAGAAAACCAAATATTTAGACAATAGACAATGTTGGCCTATTTTCGAAAACTCTGTATAATGTGTCATTAACTGGTGGGAAGTACAACTACTCATCCTATACCACAGGGTCCGCCCTTTATTAGGGAGTAGTTAACATCCCTTGTTCTTTTACAAATGTAAAAACAAGAAATTCTACTGAATACTTTCTACTGAATAAATGATTATTATTATTATTATTATTATATTTTTATGAATTTTTCATTTCACTCTTGTAATAAAGAGGTTCTGATACACGATTATTATCATATGTGACGTGAGGCATTCCGCCGGCATTCGGGATCTGGTTGGTTTACCTGACTATGGCAGAAGGCCAAATTTGTCTATGAATCCTATTCATTGGGTTCAAGAGTTTGGTGGTTATGAAAGGCAACCGGTAGCCATCTCCGATGAGACTTCTGTCCTTATCCAAGGCGGTCTACGAGTGGCGAAGCTAATGACCTGTTCTAGATGCAAGGCGGCTGCAGTTTAGCAGCGCGGTCCCGGTGAACAGGGCTTTCATCCCGACACACTACATACACCACACCTTACTCCATACCATAAGACTAAAGGTAACTCTGTCATTCTTTCATATCACTGGGTTGACGCGACTTCTGTGTAATTAAGTATTAATTAAGTACTTATGAAGTCCTTCAGTGTTTGAAGGGGAAGATGCCCGCCTTTATTATTAGTGCATATATACAATAACTGTGATTTACTGTAATTAAATTTAACTGTGTTTGCCTTTAGTATGTGCCTTACATTGCTTTATAAAGTGTACAATATCCGTAACAAGACTATTTCCTTCTCCCCAGATAGTCTATATTGTACGGGATGCTGAAGAAGTTGTCTTAAAATATAAATTTTGTATCTTCTCTTATAGAGGGATACTAGCGCTCACTGCATGACAGCTTTCTTCAACATCCTGCCAAACCAAAACTACCCACACTCTACCAATGAGCTGGGCAAGCATAAATAATTGTTACAGCATGAGTATATATTTACGCACATGTCGAGACCACATCACTAAATAAGTTTCGGCTATCCTCCTCACCAAGGCTACGTACAGAGTGAGTTGTTAAACGTTGGTAGAACCAAGTGTATCGAATTCCCACTTCCTTATGTCAGGCAAATTGAGACCAGTTTAGTGTTAGCAACACGTTAGAATCAGTAAATTATACGACGTTTCTTGGAATAACAATTAATAGCAAATTGCAGTGGGGACGCCACATAGATAAATTAGCTGGTAGATTGATTTCTGCGGCTTACGCTTTAGGACAACAAAACACTGATGAGGCTACATCAAGGATAGTCTATTTTGGTTACTTTCATGGTGTCATGTCCTATGGTATCTTGTTATGGGGAAAAGAACCTGATATTCAAACTATTTTATATTTCAGAAAAGAGCTATTAGAGCAATTTTTTATTTGAAACGTATATACTACGTAAGATAACTTTTTAAAGACATTGACATACTAACGGAAGCTTCTCTTATACGCAAGAGCCATTCAGCATTTTCCAAAGTTAGCGATAGCTGTAATGTTAATCTAAGAAATAATCAAGACCAGTTGCGCCCCGGTGTAGACTCGCTAAGTTACCAAATTATTTCAAGTCAAAGCATTCTCTACTACAACAAGATACCTCTGGAGATTCTGAAATTTCCATTGAACAATTTAAAAATCCATGTCACAACAACTTTTCCTAAAAAGGGATTTTACAATTTTCAAGATAACATGAATAACAAGAGTGCATGGGGTTAAACTAACTCAACACAGAACTCGCTGTTAATATTTTTGTAATTCTTTATTCCGGCGTATTATTTATTATAATTAATGCAGTAATATTTGTATTAGTTAAACACAACCAATTTTCAAAAGAGATCTATGAATCTAGCTGTGGCAGCTTCCGCGCCCTTCTTCTCCCACAGCGCTCCCATATAGAGAAGAGGCAAAAAATACGTTTACTTTTCTGTAAATTATACGTAAATATGTAAATATTTTTCATAATTTCTTTATACAAATCATATAAAAAACAAGAGTTACATAAATATCTACAGTAATAAAGAAAGTTTGACTTAGATCTTTCCTCAATTGATTCTTCGCGTATAATCAGTTTTAGCTTTGGAATTACTAATTTATGCCAAAGATTAATAAAATAATTTTCCGAAATACCGTTTAAAAAATTAGGATACACAATTATCTAGAAAATGAACTTTTACTTTGCGATACTAAACGTATTATTTATGAAATTAAGTATTAAGTGAGCTTTCATATAATCTGAGTAGAGTAAAAAAATATCATTAGGATTAACTGTCTTCTTCTACTTCCTCTTCTTCTTCTTGGCCCATTTCCTATCGGAGGCATTGATTAAGGCAATCTGGACACGGGATGCTGCGGCCCGGAATAGGGACGTTGTGCTCATCCCGAACCATTCTCGGTTTCGGAGCCAGGAGGTACGTGGGCGACCAGGTCTACTGCGTCCCTGGATCTTGCCTTCCATAATCAGTTGGAGCAGTTTATGTAGGTTTACCTGAAGGCAAACTAATCTAGTATAAATATATACGTTTTATTATTTTATTGCTCATTGGGTCCCAGGCCTTGCCTCCAAGACTGTGTTATGTTAAGTGAAATAAGAAACTTTATTTGCCTATCATGGTTAGTTACTTTGTGTAGTATTTGATTGGAAAAAATGTAACTTCAACCAGACCTGGGCAATTTAAATGACGATGCTTATATCTATATGTACGGTATGAATAATTTAATTTGCCTATCTGTCTACTTAGTGCCAAGAGATAAACTGAAAAATCTACTGTCTTCTAACTCTATCAGGGTAGGTAGGAGGAATGTAACTTCGTTTCAAAGACGCTGTTAAATAATTTTCCATCGAAGAAAGCTCGTAATCGTGTTAAAAGCTGGATATTATATTCACTGAGAACTCCTACAGTGCCTTTAATGAAATAATTAATTTTATTTCTTAGCAATCACATGGAAAATGCTCGTGCTCTGTTGAGTGTGACAGCAGGTAGAAGGGCATAAATAAATGCAACCCATTAATGTCCTCACCGACGAGCACAGGCCTCTTGAGTCGAGTTCGGGTATATCATGTACCTACTGCAGCGTGAACTCGCAGACGTCGTTTTAAGACTCCTTTGTAATTCTAATTTTTATTTCGATTTTATTGGGTTACAGGCTGGTTGATGTTTTATAAGTTTATGCGAAATTGAAAGTTCGAATTATTCTAGATTCTTATTGTAGTTGTCAGTTTTGGCAGGACTGAAAAAAAATCATTTTCATTGAGCTGTTCGAGTCGAAAGCATTTTGATGCCTCATTTTCTTCGTTTGGCCAGTTTTGTTCGCGTTGGGAGTTGTCGTGTAATGTGTTTTGGGCAGCCTTGACGCAAGAAGAATTGTCCTTGGGCATGAATTAATGCCGGCCTAAATTATTGCTGGCGTTTTCCCGATATTTCTCTGATATTTCATCTGAACTCAAAGGCCGTTGGAAGCAATCTGGGTATGTATTTGTTGTTAATATTCCGTGGTGGCATTTTGGCCGTGTTAGAGTTATTCTGGTACATTCCAAATTCAAATTACAAATGTCTTTATTACTGTAGATATTTACATATACATAGCAATCGTCATTTTTTGCCACTTCTCTACATTGGACCACTGTGGGAGAAGAAGGGCGTAGAAACTCCCACAGATTTATTTTTAGATCTCTTTTAAAAATAGGTTGTGCTTAACTAATACAAATATGAAAAAAATAATTGTTATGCTTAATAAGCAGGAATAAATAATTACAAAATTATTACCAGCAAGGTCTGTGTTGAGCCAGATTAACCCTATACAGACCCATCATTTAAGTAATCTTGAACATTGTCATATCCCTTTTTCGACAAAGTCGCTTTAACATGGATTTTAAATTGCTCAAATGGAAATTTCAAGATCTCCAGAGGTATCTTGTTATAGTAGAGAATGCATTGACCCTTGAAAGAATTGCTAAACTTCGCGAGTCTAAACCGGGGCGCAAGTAGTCTGTGATTATTTCTTAGGTTTGGGAAATTTTGTAAGGTTCTTGCGTATGTACATACATTATATTTTCGAAAATAAATTGACTAGCTACAGTTAGTATGTCAATTTCTTTAAAAAGCTGTCTTAAGGAGTCTGTGCGTTTTAAATTATAAATTGCTCGAATAGCTCTTTTCTGTAAAATAAAAATAGTTTGAATATCCGCTGCTTTCCCCCACAACAAGATACCATAGGACATGACACTATGAAAGTAACTAAAATATACTAGCCTAGATGTAGCCACATCCGTGTTTTGTCTGATGTTCCTAACAGCGTAAGCCGCAGAACTTAATTTACCAGCCAATTTTTCTATGTGGGTGTACTTCTGCCTTTTGAATTCTATTGCTTAGGTATGATCTTAGTAGATCCAACGCTTTATTTCTAACTCAGTAATGATTTAATTTCATTAGTAACGTGTCATGATCAACACAATCAAATGCCTTCGATAGATCGCAAAAAACACCGATAGCATCCTGTGCGGCTTCCCATGCAGAATAAATATGAGATATAAGGGTTATACCTGCATCCGTAGTCGATTTACCCCTAGTGAAACCGTATAGCTTGGCGTGGAGATGTTTTGTACGGTTGAAGTATGAGAGCATTTGATTGAATATAATCTTTTCAAAAATTTTACTTAGAGCTGGAAGAACCGATATTGGTCTGAAATTTGACGGATCACCCTTGTCTCTCGACTTGAACAGAGGTATAAGTTTTCTGTGTTTCATGAGGTGTGGGAAAGCTCCTTCATCAACACATTTATTAAATATATAAGCTAGGTGTGGGGCTATAACAAGTATTATTGAACCAATGACTTTGACTGACATACCCCACAGGTCTTCAGATTTTTTTGAGTTAAGTAATCTATACGTTTTGACAATATCCTAGGGACATACATGATAAAAAAAAAAAAATCTACATTGCTGATGCTAGTGATGTTTTTAAATAATACCTCTGCTTCATATGAAGATGAATTTAGACGCTCTGTTGTGAGTAAGGGTGCATTGGTAAAGAATGTTTCAAAAGCTCGAGCTACCTCAGCGTTGGATTTAACAACATCATCACCTATCTTTAAGCAGAAATCATTATCCCTTGGTATAACTTTGCCAGTTTCACGGTTTATGATTTGCCAAACCGTTTTCATTCTATTATTTGAATTTTGTATTTTATATTTATGTGTAAAGTTTTTGCAGTTCTACAAACCAACTTGAAAGTTTTGGAATATTTTTTAACATATTCATGAAAGTTATAGGTTTTTTGTTCATAAAGATCATACAAGATAGCTCTACTTTTACGAATTCCAAATGTTGCCCAGTCATTAAATTTTGATTAACGTTGTTGGCACTGTCTTTCTTTAATTTAAAAACTGTATTGAATTCTGTTTGAATAATGTTGAAGAAGTCAGAATAGATTTTGTTCGGGTTCTGTTCATCAAAATCCGGTACTGGCAAACCCATATCTAAATTTTTCATATACATCTCTAGTCTATGGGATGTAATAGGCCTATAAAATGATGGATCAGTCTTATTTTCACTAGTAATTTGGAATGAAACTGTTTGACCACTGTGATCGGATGGTAAACAGTTAATTACATTTTTACTTGTGAATGCACAGTCACAAAAAACGTTATCTAAGCAAGTTTGGCTGGTAAGTGTAATTCTAGTCGGCTCTAGAAATACATGACATAAATTAAATGATTTGAACAGAGTTATTAATCGTCGCTTCAGTGTTGTATCTACAAGCAGATCTACATTAAGATCGCCACAAATAATTAACTTCTTTCTGTTATTACAAAATTTAATGAGGGCTTCCTCCATAATTTTCTCGAATATTTCAAAATAGCCATGGCCTTTTTCATCTCTTGGAGGTCTGTAGACACAAACAATAATATGGCTATCCAACTCAACACAAGATAACTCTATTTGTCTTTCCACAGTAGGTGTAAGAATATCTTTCCGTTGTTTCACCTTAACATTATTTTTTACTAAGAATAAAGAACCACCTCTATCAGCATCTTTCTATTGTAACAACTTGCAATTTTGTAATTATTTATGTTAAAAGACATCATATTTTCCTTTAACCAATGTTCTGTAATACAAATAACATTAGTGTCCGAATTATTAAGAAATAATTCTAATACAAGTTCTTTGCCAGGTAGCCCCTGCATGTTTTGATGGGTAATATTTAAGTGGGGCTTACCCTTTCTGAATCTGAATCTTATTTAATATTGGGATATTATTAGACTTTTTTGACTTATTTAATTCGGGCAAGATATTACACATTTTTGATCTCCTATGCTTGCTTGATATATTTATTGGCTTATGTATGCTAGAGATTTCCTCTATTGTCTTAAAAACAAATTTAAATTACTTGGAATGTCTTCCAATATCCCTTGTTTGTGCTCAATAGAAGCAGTCAGGTTAGCCAAATTCTTGGCTGTAATACTAAAAAAATAAGATAGCGATACAGCTACCTGTCGTTTGTAAAAATCTGAAAGGTAGTAACTACCTTTGGTCAAATAAACTTTTTTACTAACATTATTGTTAGAGTCAATCAAATGAATCAAACTATTATTATATGACATTGTATGTAATGTCATATTTAGCTTATATCTACGATCATTTTCAGCTTGTGGCAATCTTTTACTATATGGGATGTAGTGTTATGTTACTTACATGCTATTTTCCAGTCTTTTCAGCTTGATACTTGCTGAGCTGTACAGCTTGTTATTTGGTATCACCTTTATTTTCATAGGACCCTGTAACGTTTTAAACCATAAGAACACAATAACAAATCATTTTCACTTCGTATTTTCACACTATCAGCACTTCTAAATCGATAGCGAAGGGGTTTACCTTTGGTGACCTTGTATTTGGCTTTCTCCGAAACTCTGCAATCTCGGGCTTCGTGCGCGCTGGTGCGCTACCCTTTTATCTTTCGCTGTTATGTAATTTTGGCTATGTGAACTTGTTAATTTTTCTATTACGAGCCTGAAACCAAAATCTGACATTTATTATGTTGTTGTTTATCTGGTTGTCATGGCAATGTCCATTCAAACTCGTTAGCGGTCTGATATGTTTGCTTCAATACTTTTACAAAAATACTTTTTCTCTCTTGGCTACTCACAAAAATTGCTTTTAATTTAAATAATAACTCCAAAAAGGGTATAAGAGCGGAACATTTCTGAAATTCTGGAGTCTCACTTCAGCTCTCAAGCAAGAAGCATCACCTAAAGGTCTTATCCCGGGGTCGCACTACCCCGGGATCCTGCGAGCCTCTACTACTACGCCTCCTGACTTGGCGAGCCTCTACCCTGGCCGGCGCTTCGTCGGGTCTCCACTTCACCTGCCCGTTCTCTGCTACACCTGCCCGTCGGTGACTTCGGCCGACACGTTGCGGGCCTCTACCCTGGCCGGCGCTTCACTACCAGGGCCCCTACTCCTGCTGCCCGTCGGGGTCTGATGACTGATTGGCCGCCGGCCACGCTCTCCATCTGCAAGTGCTACGTCGCCAGACCGGTTCCACTACTCCTTCTGCTCCTACTCTCCGTGTCCTCCGCTTCCTTTTTTTTTTAAAAATCGGATACCTGTATTTTCTATAAAACCTGTCTCATTTCATCCACCCTCATCTTCCTATCATTTTTCTAAAGTCATTGTATATAACCCTAATAAACTGTCATTTCTAAATTTTATCCTGGTTGTTTTCTGTTAGGTTCTGGTTAGGTTCATATCGCTACACGACAGGGAATGTAAACATAACAATTTTATTAACTTTCAGTGAGCAAAGTGTTTCAAAATATTTAATTAGGTCCCATTTGTTTACCTCACCCCTATTTCCAAACATGAGTATTAAGTTTGATTCAGGTGTCAGATCAAGTGTCTTTGTTATTTTTTGCATTTCATCATGAAAAATGGAGTTTGGTAAACAGTTATTTATGACTTAGTGTCCCAACTTATTCAATAATATGCCTAAGTTTCTTCCAATTTCATCACAAAACATGACAGTTTTGCTTATGATGCTTTTGTGCGACCCTGAAATCCTGGGTCGGATACTTATTTCAAGGCTCGCGGTTGAAGCTGGTCTCTCCGGCTGTTGCAAGGAACGTTGGCAGTCACACAAATGATTGGCCACCAAAGAGTCATAGCGTTCCTGATTACTATTAAGCAGCTCATCCATGGCCAGGGAGTACTCCTCAACTTATCATTATATATATATACCTCGTACTTATCATTATATCTTATTTGTAGCTTTTGGTGGAGAGCTGCGCATCGAGCCATAACCCCAATTTTTTGAAACCGACACCGCGGTCGCGTAGTCCTCACCAAGGCGTGCTTTGGAGCAGGCAGACGCAGGCAGACGCAGGCAGACGCAGGCAGACGCAGGCAGACGCAGGCAGGCAGGCGTACGTGAACGAGGAAGTTGGACGCCGCTTCAGGAGATCCCGTATTTTTTTGACCCAATCCATATTTTTGTTTATTTGAACTGTCGTATGTATTTTAATTTAAATTTCGTTTCATAGAGCGGCTTCACTCTTTCGACAATTTTAAATTTTTGAACAGGATTATGTCGTCTGTTCATCATTATACCATCTAAATTCCTAAAGGCATTTGTACGCCACCGTCAAAGATATTTTCGGCTTACTTTTGGGCAATCATTCATATAACCCCTCGTCCATTCCATACGCACTTCATATCTTCTTCATACAATAATTTCATTTTCACTTCGAGTCCTGGTCAAAGTGCGCAAACAGCGTCAAAAGCGCATTACGAAGATATTGATTTCGTTTTAAACGAACCAGCAATTGCGGTGTTCTTTTGCAACATAGACAAGTTCAGTTTGTTATTTATTTTTCTGGTTTAATTTTCGGACCTGGACACCTTGTCCGAAACACGGTGATCATTGAATATTTTGTTATAAACTTTTGATTTTATTATTAAAATAAATAATACGTGTTTTGTCAGTGAATGTTATTATTTATTTATCACTATATACAACGTGTCATCGACTTAACTCTTAATGATAATCTCGATTGTTCAGAATCATGAGCAGAGTCGATTTCACTGACTTTAAATATAGGTCCTATTTTTGAAGAAAAAAGTTATTGTTGCTGCCCTGTCTCTTTATTGCTAAGCTAACTTAGGCGCGATCGTCCAGTTTGACAGACAAAAAAATATAATATCATTCATGCCAGTCCTATTTTCCAAACAGATACCCACACCCAAATACGACCATGTATCATAGCATCGCAAAGAGATGAAGTGGCTGCCGATCCGTCTTCGTCGGGATTCTCACATCCTCAACTTCCTCTACAACATTTTTCGGAATCCACGCTATCCAACATTCTTTTACGAGACCGTTTTTCTTTTTTCCAGAAGGCCTCGGCAAATCTCACGCAGTTTCAATGCTCACAACCCCACAGCATAACACCGCGTCCTATGAGTACGGGTTTAGGCCATTCGGCTGTGGAATGCACTCTCCTGCACCATCAGGGACAGTCCTTCTCTCATATATTTATAAGTCGCGTGAAGAAGTATTACATTTCTTTAGAGTTAAAGGTATTGTATATTTACGGGGTCTACCCCTACTTAGCAATCTAACTTTACAACGGTATTTGTTTTGCTGGAAGAGATCTGTTATTAGAGATAATCTCGTCTATATATACTATTTTTCTTAGTCTTGTTGTCTGTGTATTATTTGTGTGCAATAAAGAAATTATGAAATTGTGATAATTCAGTTACAGGAAATACAAGAGCATGTATGAGACGCCTAGATTAAAAATCCGCTAAAACATCCCCCAAATTTTCACTGTTTTTGGACGTTATTACCAAAGCGAAATGTTGAAAATAAGTGGGCGTTCTTAGAGGGTTTCGAAACTAAACGACTCTACATCGTGACGCCCTTTCCATGTAATTCAGTAAGTTCAGTACGCTGAAGCGTTATGTGCCGCCCACCGTCCGTCCGTCCGCACATCAACATCGCATTGAATCTAAGCCCGAATTAGGGTTCAGTTAACTTGTTTGATGGGATTAGCGAGGGTTCCGTACGAAGGGACTAACGATTTCCGCCTTCTGTTTAGCATACGTTAATGCTCCTTTATAATTTGTTTAATGAGATGCGACCATGCGTACAATAGGAGGCATGTAAATCAAAATTCGAGTCGATGCTTACTTTACTTTACACTTTTTTGCTTGACATAATGTAATGTATCCTGTAGAGACAAAGTTGTACAAATTCAAAGTTATCTCTAACAAGAGATTTAATCCGGCAAACCTAGGAGTACCCTAGTGTCGCGCAGGTTTATCAGTTTGTCCTCAGATGGAGTGGCCGAGGCACGGAAAGCGAACTTTTCCAGTAAAACTAAAGAGAAGGATATTCCCTTCACCCTTTGAACTTTGGTCAGTCGTCCTGCAGTCTCCACAATTCACACAATTACCTAATAAGAGCCGAGCTGTCGGAGCCAACCAGGCAGTGATGGATGGCTAGTATGATCGATGGTGTATGACTTGTATGAGCGGGGGAGTCGGCAGGAACTTGCCAGTTGTTTGTTTCTCAATGCGATTGCACAAAGTGTCTCATATAACTTTTGAAACTGTGAATTACTTGGTGACATTGACATATCGCCCTTCCTTTGGCAAGGGATAGAGTCGACGGAAGTACGGCAGCCTATACATATGTAAATATATCGTAACAATCGCACATGAGAAGCGTGGAGCTCCTTCTGTCCCCCACAATTTGAGTCTTAGTCAAAGAATCTAAGTCATCTTTGGGTGACGGTCCTCGCAGCTTCAACCAGTTAAAACATGCTACTGTCTTTTTTAGACAAAGACAAAATAAAAGATTAGCGAAGCGGGTCATTTCACTCTCGCTCCATATTGTTGTCCTAAAAATACTGTGGCCGGCGTACAGGAGAAAGCTCATCAGCGCATTGTCTGCTCACCTCGTCACCGATATTAATATCCTCAGAGATTGTCATCACGTATTCAGGCGCTCAGATAATGTAACCAGATTGTATACAACATTTTCTGTCCACCACCACCCACCATCACATCTTGCACCCGTTTCAAAATGGAGGTGTTATTGAGTCCACGCCGCTGCACGATTACCATGCGCATGTTTGTTATTTCCACTGATGCTGATTTCTGTTTACCTCACACAAAAAGAAGTAAAAGTATCGCCAGCAACCATTCGAAAATGTACTGCGAGGTGGGAGTAGTGGCAAGTATTTTTCGCTAAAAAGTTTCTGAAGATGGCAGAGTTTTACTCAATTGTGGTTAAAGGAATGGCCAGTTATATTTGATACCTACCTAGTCGGCCCATAAGTTCTGTCTCAAATATTTTGCCGCATAGTAAATAATACCAAGTTTTTTTTAAATTTAATACTATATAATTATGGTTTGATAGCTCATTAAATACTGATAAATTAGAACTATTATTGGATTTAAATGCTTAAAGCCATATTACACAAATGCTAGTTTCTTCAGAGATTTTGCACTTTTTTACCCAAACAAAAATACGGACGTGATTCACTTTATCTTTTTTCCATGACTCTTAAAACCTTTCTAACTTCCGTGAGATTTTAGTCAGAACCCTCCCTGAACCCGTTACCTTCATTTTGAAGCATAAGATAACTAAGTCTGGGGAAAACTAATTTTCATTCACATTTTACGTAGTGTACTTGTTGCCCACAAGATCATTTTTATACGTTTTTCTGAAAACGTAAAAAGTACGTAAAGTTCGCTTTGGGAGCAGTTGGAACTGAAAGCTAACAGAAAATCAAGTGCTAGTTGTTAAGCATGGTCTAAAATCGAGGTTTCAGAATAAATAAAAAAAAACTTGTTGGTTATCTGGAACACTGTTTTTTTATTAAATTTGTGGTAAGTGGTATTTTTGTCAGTTGCGGCGTGTTTTGGGTTCGCGATTGTCTCAAGTTATAAGGTTTTTTGTCATATTGCGATAATCGTACAAAATGTATTGTATTGCAATTTGATTCGTATAAAATAAGCTTCTTAATAATGTATAATACGAATAAGAAAAAGTTTATTGCTGAGTTTTATCTATCAAAAACCTTGTGACAGAACTTATGGACCGACTAGGTAGAATAGACGGTTTTCATGGTTTTAAGTGAAATGGATATTTAGAAAATGCGTTGAACAGTCTTGAGTTAAATGTGCGAGCAATGGCTGCCCATGTTTGAACTGAGCAACAGGAGAATACTGACTCAGCTTTCTTAAGATAACAGAGGCATTAGGACTCTAGGACACTAAACAAGAATCTACTCGTCTACTAATTTTAAATGGCCAGGAACTGTTGAAGTACGAAGAAGATATACATCAAATACATAATGCAACCCTTACTTCCCCGTTACTATTAATAAGCCTATAACACTTTGCTTCCTACATACTTATTAACTCCTAATAGTACAATGTTCAGTATAGGCACTCTACTATAATAATATACTGGGATATCTGCAATAAACCGATGTCTGGTAACTCCACTCAAAATTTTGATGAATGTGTACCAAAATATTGTAACTAACCACACCCACTCGTCAATTAGGGATTCCAGAATTCTTGTCACCGTATGACAGGAGAAAACACTAAATGACGGATTATTATACAAATTACAGTTGACACTTCTAACCGGGAAAAGTGATCCATCAGAGAAGCAATTGATTTTAATGCGAGGACAGCTTTCTTTATTGTTTACTTCGGGACGTTTGCTGGCAATGGAATGATCGAGTAAGCGGAAATTAATCTGTTCTAGATGTGAGGTTGGGTTACATATTGCGTTTTTAAAATTGTGTTATAAAAACGAGTTTGCTTCACCAGGCCTTATATTCTACTGACTTATGTCGATATGTCATTTTTATTACAAGACTCGAAAAATAGGTATTTTGGACAGTGTACATACATCGAAGAGCCAGATCAAAAGAATCTCCGGAAACGATGAAGGGAAAAAATCATAACCACTCCATTCTGAAAGGAAGCCGTCTACAAAATAATCAAGAGTCAAACATGAACTCTTATCTTATTTACAAAATCCATCAATCTGACATCTAAATGCGTGCGCGCACTCGTTTGTATACAGATAAACAGATAAATTTGTTCATCGACGCCCGTTTCCGAACGCTCACTAAACAAACATTCACCACAATATTTACCAAAAAACCAACCATATTCAGTGATACTACAGTTGTCTTTCGTTTGTATTATTTTTGGAATAGTTACAGATAATCTGAATGATATTTAAATTTCGAACGTTTTTTATTTGTAATCATAATGTTCTGCCTCTGAAATCACTTCTCCGTCTGGTTACCGTTTGACTTTCAATTCCAATACCAATGTGTTAGAGTTCACTTTATCAGTTTTCCATACGTGTCGTATTGCATGTAATGTATGAGGTATATTTAGCCCCTGGCCGGGTATGAGGCTATGAGCGGATGTGGCATTCGAGGTGTTAAGTTGCACCTCTACGTCGTCATATTGTATTTCTGAATATTTCACATCGCTTTGTGAATATAATGAACTTACTACATACAGTCTATTTTATTACAGCAATAATAATTTAAAATTGAAGTTGGACTCTTCGTTGGTTATAATGGTTAGTTGTAGATGCTCAATTCCAGCTAGAGATTCAGATTTTAGATTCAGATCTCAGAGAGAGCTCATTGATCGAGCGAGCGAATGGTCTGCATTTCAGCTTAGGCAACAATGCGTTCGTATCCCGTCTTTCCGGATTTCCGGCTGCCATCTTCGCATTATTCGACCGATTCTCGTGCAAGTTTGTGAGCAGGTTCGATAATTATATGTTTTTGTCGATTCAGTTTAAGATTTTTTCAAAATAGCGCAGATCTTATATCATAATTTATATAAATATAACAAAAACCGGTCAAGTGCGAGTCTAAATCGCGCACGAAGGGTTCCGTACCACCGTTCAATGGAAGCGATGGTGTGGAGTGAATAGTTTGGATTTTACACAGCAAAATATTGTTTACAAAGTTATTGGTGCGGTTACTTTCACACTCCATGTACGTAACCAGGTGCATCCATAAGTTTGTATGTGGTATTGAAATAATTGTTGTATGGAAGCCCCCTTAAATATTTCTTTTATCCTGTTTTTTAGTATTTGTTGTTATAGCGGCAACATAAATACATCATCTGTGAAAATTTCAACTGTCTAACTATCACGGTTCGTGAGATACAACCTGGTGACAGACGGACGGACAGACAGCGGAGTCTTAGTAATAGGGTCCCTTTTGGAACCCTTCGGGTACGGAACCCTAACAAGTAACATTTGTGGAAAATATATGAACAAAGGCGAGCTTATCTCTAAAAAGAGATTTATTCCACCAAACCAAGACATGATAGGAAAATTCACCATGAAAGGCACAAGGCAGTGCACAATATCTAATAACTTATCTATACTAAACAATAAATAAATAAATAAAATATCTATTAAATATGGAAAATTAAATACCTATATGCCAAACTACTAAATAAGTACAAATATATACATAAACCTGTACATATAGTAATAATTTACATACAATAACTGCTATCATGAAAGAGAGAGGAAGTGCTCTTTTATATGGAGATATGGGCTTACAAAGTTATTGGTGCGGTTACTCTCATACTCCGTGTACTTAACCGGTTACACTCATAAGTTTGTAAGGGGTATTACAACAAAATCCAGTCGTCTTTTTTGTTTTTATAATAATTCCACTCGTCACCCGCTAAACTTCAAGGGGCCCGACCTCTTAATATAAAAGGTAATACAATGAAAAAAAAAACGCAAATATTTCCTGCGCCGCCCGCGGGGTCCACAGCTCACAGAGCCCTAGTTATTATGAATACGAGACTGAATCTAGATTCTAGAATACCAGCTTAATACAGCACTGAATCTAGTATCGCGTTGTGATGGAACTCCATGTCGCTCTATCATACACAGAGTGACCCGTAACTCAACGTCAAGCGAGTATAAGCCCCGCAAAGCTAACAGGCGTGTGCTCAGCTTGGGCAAAAATGCTCTCGTATGTCCGTATTTCCCGCTGTTCTCTTCTACAGGTCGCATTTCACAACCGATTCTCGTGAAATGTTGTGAGCAGGTTTGATAATACGGTATTTGACAACGTAGTCCAATAAATCTAGAAACGAGTCACAAGCTGAATCTATTTTAACAAAAACGTTTGACAATATCAGAATCGTATATTTCCAGCAGATGTATTTTATAAACTAAATTTTGTGTTAAAAAGACAGTCACACTATGACGTCACACCTAGTATTTCATAGTACTCGTGAACAAAATAACCTTTTGACAGTTGTTAAAACGTATATTTTGACTAGCAGTCAAATACCGTTTTTTTTTGCGTTTTAGATTTTGTGATTTTTTGTAGGTTAGACTTTAGATCGCAAAATGTAGTTTCCTAACTTACGGCGCATAAACTTGGTCGCTGACCCAGCATCAGATCAGAAGTCAAAACTCAAGATTTGCCGCGAGCGATGGAACGCAGTATTCCAGGTGTTAAACGTATAGATGAAAACTGGCAAATTCGACGTTGGCCTGCAAACCGCCAGACTCAACTGGAACTGGGCTGGACAGGTCTGTCGAATGCAAGCGGACATATTTTTTTATTATTACAAGAAATTCTTTTATATTTTGCCAGACCCCAGTGTAAGCAGGCCTACATCCTGGTACTCGCTTGACGTTGAGTTGCGAGACACATTCCATCTTTCCAAAAAATATATGTGCCAATGAAATTGTGTCACGCCTTTTCCCAAACCGGGCGGCATTAATTTATTGACTTTTGACTTACAAGTTAATTTGTCATTTTCATATTCGTTTATTAGGTAGAAATGCTTTGGAGTTATTATATAAAAAGATATCGTCAAATCTTGGGATTGAGTTGAGATATTATGTTACAATTAAATTTTTCAAAGAATCTGTTCTTTGACCGGTTTGATCCCGAATAAATTCTATTTTATTGATGCAACGTGTCCAAATTATACAAAATGTTCTCATATTTCTACTCACTGGCATTGTGCAAAAGCGTTGTCACGTGCCTCTCGTGACGCCTGCTTCCGTTAAGATCTTTGACACTTCATTTGACGTTCAACTCAACAATGGCGACAATGACGGCTTCCCAGCCTCCGCTCACGCTCAATTAAATCCCTTTTACAGGATGTTGTAAATTATTGAGTGTTTTTGAATAACTATCAGAGTGAAAATGTGTTTGAGTTCAGATAAAATTCACCTTATGCCATTGTACATAAGAGTCACTGATATAGTTCGATTCACGTACTTTTTCATCGCATAGTTATTCCTGCTTTCTACACTGTATTCTTTAAGCATGTAAACGTTATTAATCAAGTTAAGTTTCAGATCACCGAATACTGAATAAGACCAGACGATTCAGTGATCCAAGGAGATTAATTGTTTAACTAAATTGGAACCATTGCTACCTATGTATAAAACTCGTCTTCAAGTGTCACGATTCGTCCATTATTCGTCTCGAGCTAAAAGTGGGCACAACTGTGCCTCTGTCATCCCTTATGATATAACTATGCGTATCCTAACCACCCCATTTCTGTGTTCACCAGCCACCCTGTACTGTTCACCCACCGAGGCGCGAACACAGTAGCGTTCACCAACAATGGCCGAATCACAATATTGTGAGCCACCTCCGCCGGCAGAGGCACAACGTATTGTCAAACAATTGTCGCATTAGGGCCCTTACAACGTGCCCTTAAATGTTACCTTTGTGTGGAGTTTTTCGGTGCGCGTTTCCTTTATGCGGTAAGGCTACGGGTGAATGCTAATGGCAGACATTTTAGCTTAAGCCATAAGTAAAGATGTCTAACATTTCTTTTATAAATCTTTGAAACTTTGAATAAATGATTTTCCTTATATGACAATCAGGACGACTTTTAATAAGCTGCTGTATTTCGGGGACTGCCTGCCGATCATTATGAACACTTTTTCCAAAAGGAACATATGGTCACAAGTAAAGAAATGTTTACTCAAAGCCAAAGTCAAAGTTCTTTATTACTGTAGATATTAACATATACTTAGCAAATGTCATTTTTTGCCTCTTCTCTACATTGGACCACTGTGGGAGCAGTAGGGCGTAGAAACTTCCGCAGATTGATTATTTTAAAAATTGGTTGTGCTTAACTATACAAATGTGAAAAATTTAAGTATTATTATGATTAATAAGCAGGAATCAATAATTACACAATTATTAAAGCAAGGTCTGTGTTGAGCCAGATTAACCCCATACAGTCCCGTCATTTAAGTAATCTTGAACATTGTAATATAAATTTTTCGACAAAGTCGCTTTAAATGATTTTTAAATTGCTCAAATGGCAATTTCAACTGATCTTCAGTATGGGGGACCCGTATTTTTTTTTCATTTGCGACCGACCATAGGTTTTTAGGAGAAAGTTGTTCATTTGAAACTTTTGAAACTTAATCTGTCTCATTCTGATTCTGATTTATCATTAGAAACAGCCCCATGTAAGCCCTCCCCCTACTTCTGATAACGTAGGTAAATTACAAATCTTCTTTGCGCCAGCCGTATGAGAATGCCTAACTATCAGAACTCCCAATTAATAAACTTTCATGCTTATGTTTCTCTACTGGATCCCCCCCGAAACACACATGCACACACACAAACACTTACACCCACACTTTCACTAACTTGTTGTGTATTACCTACTGTACCTACTGTATTTCAAAAATTAATGTCTTTATATCTTAAGTTCTACATAGTAAAATCCTTAATTGGCTCAATTCTAAGTTTACTTATAAGTTTATTGTATTTGAACGGCTGTGGATTTTTTTAAATTAATAAAATAAAATAAATAAATAAAATTATTAAGGGTTCCATTCCCCAATGGGCCAATGCAATTATTGTGTCCAGATGGATTTGAAGGTCTCGCCAAGGCTTTTTTAAATTAACATAACTTAACATAACATAACATAGCGTCACTCCTTTTCCCATACGGGGGGTGGCAGAGGCACAATTGTGCCCACGTTCAGCCAGTTATTCAATAGCCCATTTTGCGTGATAGGGGGCTAGCCCATCGCCGCAGCTATGGAGCAATGAAGGTTTCCTCACGATGTTATCCATCACCGTTAGAACGTCCGAATAATGTACTTAAGATACATTCATGATCTCATTGGTACTTGGTCAGGAATCGAACCTGCATCTCCTGTGAGAGAAGCAAGCGTGAATCCTATTACACCACGAAGCTCATTTTAAATTAAATCATGATAATATTAATCCACTGCGTGGGAAGACTGTATTGTATGCAGTAATAAGCTCATCAAAATGAACACTACTAAATCTCTTATGCCTCTAAGGGTGGTTAGAAGCACCTTCGTCTAATTGACCGATTCAGCGAAGAGATTCAGGATTTTGAAATAATGCTTTCGCATGTCCCGATGTCTGTCCGGCTGTACTCCTCTACAGGCCATATTTCTCAACTGATTCTCGTGACTATTTGTGAGCAGCTTGATAATACGGTATTTGACAAGGTAGTCCAATAAATCTAGAAACGGGTCTCAAGCTGGTCCGATGTAAAAAAAAACGTTTGACAATATCAGAGTTGTATATTTCCAGCAGTTTATTTTTTATAAAGTCAATTTTGTTTAAAAAAGACAGCATTTGATTGTGACGCCACGTGCTAGTATTTCATAGAACTTGTGAACAAAATTACCGTTTTGGCAGTTCCTAAAAGTATTTATTTTGAATAGCTGTCAAATACCGTTTTGTTCGTATCAGTTTTTGGAAATTTATAAAAAGGTGATATGGGGTTGAAACTTCTAAAAAAACCGCTACATATGCTACATATGGATTTGTGTACGTCGTGAAAATGACATGTATTTTATTGTAATGAAAAGTCATTAGGTTGGATTTTGAATATTTAGAGAAATGTAGTTTACAAAGTTATTGGCTTCCTTCATACTCCATGTACGTAACCAGGTGCATTCATAAGTTTTATGTTGCATTGAAAGAAAATGCAGTCGGAATATTTGTATGTATAATATTTTCACTTATTCATTCGAAAAACTTCAAGGGGTCGGGGTTGTGACGGGGTAAATAAAAAAAACGAAACGGGGTAATTAAAAATAAACGACAATTGACTGTATCGCTCGCGAGGTAACACATCAACTTGTAACATAAGCAGTCAAGCAGAAATTCATCCATATACCGATGAAGTAATGGAAACGTAACCCAAGAGGATGTTAACATTTTTTTGGCATTAACTCTTATTCAAGCTTGCATAAAAGGCTTACGCCTAGCGGCCTGCGGCGCTTAGTGCCGACTCCTTTCACAAACCTCCTTGCTATTAAATACCATATTTTATAACCCAGGCGGGTCGCCCTATTATAGCGAGTGGTTAACTGATCGTGCAATCAACATTCGCTGTCTTATTGAAGGCATTTCTCTACATTGTAGACTGAATTACACCACACGAGGCTGGAATGACATTGTTGGCGCTACTAAATTAAAGAACGTGTTGGATCTGACGCCGAGTAGAGTGTGTGTTGTGTTGTATGGCTATAAAGATAATGTTAACTTTTAATGATATCTACTACCAGACACATTGCGCGGCGTGGCGTGGCGACGTGGCCCTGAGTATATCTACTACCAGACACATTGCGCGGCGACGTGGCCCTGAGTATCTACTACCAGACACATTGCGCGGCGTGGCGTGGCGACGTGGCCCTGAGTATATCTACTACCAGACACATTGCGCGGCGACGTGGCCCTGAGTATCTACTACCAGACACATTGCGCGGCGACGTGGCCCTGAGTATCGAATACTGTTGATATTTTATGACTTAAGTTTCTGTGCTCATTATGTGTGCTGACGACCCGAATGGCCGAGTCGGCAGTGACGCTGCCTACGAAACCACGGGTCCCGGGTTCGAGTCCCGGTGGGGGCAAATGTTTGTTTGACGAGAACTGATGTTTGTACCCTAGTCATGGTTGTTTATCTATCTAAGTATAATATTTCTCTATATAAGTATATATATCGTTGTCTAGTACCCAAGATACAGGGAATCCTAGTTTGGGGCTAGATCAATGTGTGTAAAAGGTGTCCAAGGTATTATTATTATTATTATTATTATATTCTAAATCCGATTTCTGTAATGCAACTACTATTTCAGATCGGTTTGCCAGACCTCGACCACTTAGCCAGACTTAGTGAATAAGACTGCAGATGATAGCGCATTTATTCATACCTGCCTGTGTACCTAACCATAGATATTTTGTGTATTATAAGTTTTTTCTATAACATCGTCGTTTCAGAGGTGACAGCTTGACGGCATCTTCACCCGCGGAGTGGACTTTTGCGGTCCGCCCTTGATCGACCACAGAGAACTTGTCCCGAATCCCTGGATGACATCGCAGGACCCTATAGTAATTGCAGTATTGTTTACATATTTATACGTATATACACGTCACGGCTATGGAACGCACACCTTTAGACCGTCCATATAATGTACATTTTACGGACAAAGATAGATGTGAAAAACTACACCAAATTTTCACCGGCTAATATTAAGGTTAGTTTCGAGCCTCGTCTAATGATTTCATATTTTACCGGCTATACTGCAACCGATGCGTATAGGTTAATGTTGGACGGACAGTAGCCGGCTAATGTTGAAAATGAAAGCATTCCTGCGACTGCGGGTAGCGGGGCGGGATGAAGAGCGCGGCACGCGCGAGCTGCGAGGTGGTGTTTTGTTATGTTATGTATGACACTGATTATACTTTGATGCTGTTTGTAATGTACATTTATTAAAAAATAAGTACCTTTTAGTTTCTTTTGATAATTAAGTTTAAGTCTACTTATTTTATTTAGATGACAAAGCAGACTGCTTCCAAAACATTAATACGTTGACTACTTTTAACTTTTTATTTAAGACTGAATTATTGTTATTTTATCAAAGTTGATGTTTAGTTGAGTAATTTTGTTTAGATAAGAAAGCTATAAGCCCCGCCACGTTTGTCTTGTCATTTGTAGACGTCGCTCGTGTGCTCGCATGTGACTAATGTAGCCAATATTCCTTGTGAAGATCCTCGCAAACTGCGGGCATGCGTGAACACCCCAATAATAAATATTTTTCGCATGTGGTCGGGCAATTTGTCGCATTTGGCGTCATTCTCCGTGCGCAAGAGAATTTCAAAGTCACGGACTTTGGCATGAACCATTTGGCATGCCGCACTTCTTCATGTGCCGCTTCAGCAGATATTTGTACCTGAGGGGTTGTCTGGCATGCTTACGCTTGCCCTCCTCAAGCTCCGAATAAAAGATGCCAAGCACATCCTCTGCTCTGCCATCCTCAATACATGTCCGCATCACCGAAGCTCTCGCCGTATAAGGTAAGCCTCAATGCCACCCACATTGGCTCGTCGCAGCACTTCGGTGTTTCGCACGTGATCAGACCGTTTGATATCCCACCAAAAACATTTTCATGTAAAATGTTGCCAAGACGAGACCATATGGCTCGCACTGTCAAAGAGTTATAGAAATAGAAATAGAAACAGAAATAGAAATTGTTTATTTTGCCTTAAAAAAAACAATACTGAGGAAAGCGAATGCGTAAGTAGGTATATAAGGCAAAAAAGGGAACAGTCTCAGCGTTTGCTACAAGCTAGCACAGTGCTAGCTTGCAGCGCTGGTTTTCAGACAGTCCCTGACTAAAATTAAGAAAACTAAAACTAACTTGGTAGATACTACCACTAAGACTAAAACTAAAACAATAACTGGGACTGAAACTAAAACTACGACAAAATGAAGGAATAAACTAAACAATATTATACATTAAATTAAATAAATAAAAAATAAAATAAAGCAGAGACGTAAATAAATTAAATTCAAGGAACCAGCAAACAAAAAACAGCAGTTTCTGATATAAAATAAAGTGAAGTGAAGTGATTGATATAACTACATAGACATTTAAAGGAGATAAAAGAGAGAAAAGAGAAGAGAGATATCACTCAACACAACGTGAACGTGAAACACAGGCGAGTCTTATCGTGCATAATATTGAGCAGAATCTTTAATCTGTCTCTCCAGAAGGACCTTACGCAGTTTTATTTTGAAAGTTTGTCTCGATATTTTGCTACGCAGGGGAGGGGGCAGGTCGTTCCAGATTTTTGATGCAGCATATTTGAGACCGCCCTTAAAGCCAGCCGTCCTGTGCTTCGGTATTACCAACTTGTTCTGCGCTAAACCTCGAGTAAACATGTGATGGCAATCTTTTACTGATGTAAGCTTCGCCCATAGATACGCTGGGGTTTTGCTGTCTAGCACTTTAAACACTAGATAAGCCAAGTGTAGTTTCCGGCGTGCAGACATTTTAAGAGAGCACTTGTCATTGAGAAATGGTGTTATAAAGTTCCGTCTTGGAGTCCCGAAACAAAATCGCACACAAGCATTTTGTACCCGTTGTATAGCGCGTTCCGTTTTAGCAAACAGTCTTGGACCATATACCACGTCACCATAGTTAAGTAGAGATAGTACAAGACTTTCAGTCAGAAGTGACCGGACTTTTTCTGTCAGAAAGTTTCTAATTGTGTATAAAACTTTCAATCTATAGAAGGCGTTTCTGATTTTAAGCTGCACGTGTTGTTCGAATCGTAAATCACCGTCTATCACGAGACCAAGATTCCTAGCTGACAGTACTCTTTCAATGTCTTCACCATTTATTTGTATCCTCGGGCTTTGCTCTACTACCGAATTTCGTTGGTGTTTTGTTCCTAAAACTAGAAATTTAGATTTTTGTGGATTGAGGACTAGACGTTTTCGTGTGACCATACCAAGATGCTTTTCAGGTCCTCGTTTATCATCTTAACAGCTTGTTCAGTATTTTGTGGTTTAAAAGAATGGTACAATTGGGTATCGTCTGCATATAAATGAACCTTGCAATTAGTAATCCTTTTGATGAGGTCAGCAGTGTATAAGATAAATAGTAAGGGACTGAGTATTGAGCCTTGAGGGCAGCCACGTGAAACTGAAATTAAATCTGATTGTGCCAGACTCCCATTCTCAACACTGGTTTCTACATATTGCTTACGACCAGTCAAATAAGACCTGAACCAATCACAGGAAGCCGATGACACTCCGTAATACATGATTTTGGCTAAGAGAAGTTCTGTGTTTATGCAGTCAAAGGCCCTTGAGAAATCAAGCAAGACAAGAATGCTACCATCTCCAGAGTCAGAAGCTGATATTATGTCATCCGTAACGGTGGCGAGAGCTGTTTCTGTGCCATGACCACCACGGAAACCAGATTGGACTACAGGAAGGATCTTTTCTGACTCAATGTAATCCGTCAATTGTCGGCATACTAATCTTTCCAGGATTTTAGATAGCATCGGTAAAATACTTATCGGCCGCAAATCTTTAAATTGTTCTATTGTACTGCTTTTAGGGATAGGTTTAATTCTAGCTATTTTCCAAGAAGACGGGAACACATTGGAGCTTATAGAATTATTTATAATGTGAGTAATTACTGGCAAAGTAGCCGATAAAGTCATTTGAATCATTTTCACATTTATACCATCATGACCTGACGCATTTGAATTCATTGCAGTAATGATTTTGTAAGTATAACTTTCTGTGCATCCCTTTAAACTGAATTCATTTTTGGTACCATATCTGTTAGATTTAAAGAAGTTAAGAGTATCCTTATCTACTGTTGGATTCCCGGGTGTATCAAGAAAAAAATCACTAATTTTATTGGCATCGTTTAAGTGTTGTGGTATGCATTGTTGAGAGGGCTTACCTATATCAGAAACTTGCTTTAAATTTTTCCACATCTTATATGGATTGTTAACATTATTATTTACAAAGTATGAAAAATAGGCTACCTTTTCTTTTTTTATGGAGCTATTAACTAAGTTACGTAAATCTCTAAATTGTTGTTTATCACGTTCTAGTTTTGTCGATAGAGCCTTTCTCCACGCATTGTCCCTTAATGACATCATCAGCCTAATTACGTCAGTTAGCCATGGTCGCGGTTTGTGTTTTATGAGGATTCTTCTCAGTGGCGCGTGTTTGTCAAATAAATTAATAAGTAGTTCATTGAAGTAGTCGACCATATCGCTAACGTCCTTTATCACCATAACGTCAGACCATGGTAGAGCATGTAAATCAATGTTGAAATGATTTGCGTCTATTTTATTCAAAGATCTGGTAAAAATATATGTGGGTTGTTCCTTGGGTTTCTGAATATCAAGTTCCGCAATGACCAAAGAATGGTCACTTAAGGCAGCATTGTGATGAACAGATATGTCTGTAAATAGGGAGGGAGAGTCTGTGACAATCAAGTCCAAGAGTGTGGCTGTATCGTCAGTGACCCTAGTGGGCTCCGTGACCATCTGCGACAGATCATGCTGGTTAAGGAAGGAGATGAATTCTGGAGCTGGGCTTTTGGTGGGGTCTCTCAAATCAATATTAAAATCGGTCATAATACACAGGTAATCACAACTGCCAAACATGGTCAGGGACTCACTTAGGGCGTCTATTGCGTCACCGCAAGATACACCTTCCGGTCTATACGCAGTGCCAACTGCCATGCGTCCTACTCCAGGTAGAGTTAGTTCAAGCCACATCTGCTCCAATTTGGAGGGTGGGTGTGGCTTTTTACGAATTCTTAGGCCCTTACGCACATAGAACCCTACTCCACCACCAGTGACACCATTTGGACGCGGTGCGAGGTACAAAACGTAACCCTGTATTCTAGGCGCATAGATTTCCTGGCCATCCTTAATCCACGTTTCATTAAGTGCTAGCAAGTCGGGTTTATGATTCTCAAATAGGATCCTTAGCTCATCTTGCCCTGTGTTAAGTGATCTCAAGTTTATAAGTCCAAACTTTAATAGAACATGTTTATTTTTGCCTTTTTATATCTGTAAAAACACTATGTTGATGTTTGAATGATTGATAGATGTTTGTTTGTTGGTTGCCTTTGTTATTGTTATAAATATTGTTATAAATAGGTACTATTATTATTGCCTGTATTGGAGAAGTTAAGTGGTAGTTTTTGATCCTGGGGCTTATTACATACTCGTATTTTAAGTTTTGATATAATAATAGTCGAATAGTCACCCTTGTCATTGTATACGCTAACCATATTGTCGCCATAAACATAAACACTGTTGACCTTAATGACCTCACAAATAAAACGCTAACGAAAAACACGTTCTAAATCCGATTCGACACGCAGTTGCAGTATGGGTGTGTTTTGCTCACGCCGAGCAAGGATGCGCCCCTCTTGGGTCCATACAAACCGCCATTTATGTTTTTTTTTGCAGCTCTCGTGCCTTACCGAACAGTATGCGGTTCGTCCTTGTGAGGCGTTCATTTATGAAGAGTTTCAGCGGATTATGAGCCGGGAGTCCCAGGTCCGCTGAAGTGGCACCTCGACGGACTCGCGAGCTCTTGATAAGCTCGTCCCGCAGCGCCCGCCGCGCCAGACGCACCGCGATAATGCGAGGTCGCGCCCTGCGACCTTTGTTGTCGCCGGCGGCGTCTTCAGCGTTGTTTAGCGTTGCGATATCATGCAGAGCCAAGCTTCTAACTCTACACGCCCTAACTCTGCAAGCCCTAACTTCACATACTCTACGCCTTAGTCAAAATATGTGGCTTGGCGGTTTCGCTACCGTCACTGCCCTAGAGAATACATTTTTCTCCTTACGCCCTGTAAGAAGAAAAATGTATTCTCTGCTCGTTACTTTTCTGTTATACAGTAGTTCTTGTAGTACTAAATGGATATAGTTCTTGTACGTACGAATAAACAAACCTTTTTCGTTTTCACAACTTGGGCAATCCAAAATGTATCAACACGGAGCACCGACCGTCTAGCTATTTGGTAAACCTGGGAAGGTGTTACCAACTAACTAGACGCGGTGTAGTAGGCCCATTACTAATTCCTACTAAATATTTTTTTTACATTAGCCTAGGTATATTGAAAAATAAACTTAAGTTTAGCCAGTTAATGTCAATCATATTTTCTCACCCATTTTTAGCCTCACAGCGTGGAGGCTAGTCTGTAGTTTAGCCGGACAATGTTGAAATCTTTTATCGCAATAAAATCTTGATTGCTAACATTAGCCGAGGCTCAAACATTATCTTGACGTTAGCCGGCTATACTTAAGGTTAGTTTCACACCTAGCCTTTAACATATACACATATACCGATAAATTACTTATCTTATTGGTACCTCATTTTCAAGCCGACTGTCAGATGTTATCAAGCTGCCCTATTAGGGCCACTGACCAGCTTTACAACTACTACCACCGAGTAGCCATAGTAGCCGGCACCTACAGCTGAACGTGTCATCCGAATCACGGAAGCGTCTGAAACAAATGCCACATAAAACGGACACCCATCCAGTGCCCGTCTCGGCCAGATGTTGCTACCCGCACGAACGTTTCCGCTGTGCGAATACCGCTAGGCCACGGACGCTTCAACATTCGCCCAATTAGGTTTTTATTCGGTCGTTTATTATTTCCCTATATTTCGTAAGCGTAACAAACAGTCCGTAAACGTGAAAAACTATCGTAATATTTTATTCGTTTTCATATATTATCAACAACAATATCACATAGGTACATAAGGTGGTAGATGGAAGACTGGAATTCTTACTATCTTCTAACTCCTAGCTGTATCACCATGTGATCAGGATGAGAACATCGCTGGAAAATATAAATAGGAGAGACGGCGAATCTAATGAGCCCAGACTCGATGTTTACAAACATCCCAGGGTAAACTGTCTCACCTTCGAGCCCCATCATCAGAAGAGCTCGATGGCATCATATTATTGTATTGTCAGCTAAACTACATATAGATAACATCGTAATGGTAGAAGACTTGTTGCACACGTTGATTGTATTTAGTTACAACTCAATTGAGTTAAATTCTGCTAAAATTTGTTCTACTGAGAACAAATTGCTCTCATTCTGTTTCAAATTTAATCATAATGTCCTTAATAATTTTTGCTGTAGCACAGGTTCCATAGGTGATAAAATGGACAAAAACTGTAAAAATAACGAAATATTTAAGGATATTCAAGTACTAGACAATGATTTGGAGGGCTTTTTAATGGCTTGTGTTTAATTGTTTGCGATTACCAAAAATTTCGAAAATTTGCTATTAATAAATTCGAGTGAACTGTCAGAATGGATAAATTATCACCAAATTGTGTTTGAATAAATGATCACCAAACTTCTAGGTGCTACGAAAATAAAATGGGGTTTTTTTTCGAATCCATTTACTCCACCATGAAGTCATCTACAGATTTGATTTTTGGGTAAACGTTTATTGAGTATTTGATTAAGATTTTCACCAAAACAAAAACGCGATTGGATGAAATTTTCTCGATAGAATTTAATTACGAAAACACCTCTAAATAATATTATTTTTTCCTGTAATTCTGAAATCCTAACTAATTTCATTGTGGAACTGCGTTCAAAATGTAGATATTATGTATTCGCAAAATCTCCTGAAAAAACTTTTTAACAAAATAGAGTAGTTTTTTTTTAAACAATTATTCTGTTGTTTAGCGCTACGGTTTTTCATTTTTTTCCGATTCCGTCCCTCTCACACTGCGGGTCTTTCCGCCTGGAGTAACGGGGACCTTTGCACGGACGAGGTATCGCCTTAAGTATTTTATGTTGTTCTTACATGTTCAACCTAACACGAGAGATATAGGGGATTTACCCTTCACCTAAGTACCTACCTAAGCTACCGCAGTATTTTGCCCTGATATTTTCTGCAACTTTTGGTGATCATTTACCCATATTGGGTAAGAAAACAATATTTTGGTGATCATTTACATTGTAGCGCTTTTTAATTGGGTTTGTCATAACTATTCATCACATATAAGTGTAAGACAGAAAAAAAAGCAAAGCAACCTCATTTAGAGCAAGGCAACATCTCTTAGATTGTACGCTTTCCATGCGTTACTGCGGCATCCTCGATCATTCTGTGTTCCCACCAAAAAAGAGTAAAACCTGCCCGTCGCCACTCGGCACCGTTACTCTCGCCGACGAGTGTTTGTGCCCAGTGCCCACTCGAGATGGTGTTTGATTTGCTCGCACTTGTCTCGGCCACTTCACTTCGGGACCGTTTTGTTACATAACTACTTTTTGGTCCGTTCCTAATTTTGTTTCTATTGGACAACCTGTCTCTTGACAATAGACCCTGAAGTTACAGCCTGGGGGGTTACCACGATCTTTTTCCGATTCAAATTATCTTCAAAACAAGAACATCACCATCGCAACAATTTCCATTCCAATTCGCCATAATGGACTTTATTTACCTAATGCCAAGGGTTGTTTTAAGAGGGTCACGGTAATTTTGCGGATCAAATATGGTTCCTAATCTGAATCGCCATAAGACGTTGTGGAAACCCCCCTGGTCGTCACCAAAGGCACCTATCCTGAAGAAGCTCTTTGCAGACGGCGCTGGTGATAGTTGGAGGCTGTCTTTCTGTCAATGTTGTCAGATTTTACTTACTGTACAACTAGTAAATGTTAATATAAAATGGCTTTGTACATGTTTTGTCTTATTGTGCTAATATTTCGGTTACTATATCAATGTACACAGTTGTGTCAGTAATAAATTAATTACCATACTAGCTGCTTGTGATGCAGCTTCGCATACGCGTTCATCGATTTCTTGTAGGTCCGAACACAGGACAACTGGGCCTCAATTCTCTTATGGGAAATGCACAGCGATAATAGCATATAAGACCCCCAGCGACGTCCGCCGCGCGCCGAACGTATAAGCCACTGAGTAGGTACTATTTCAAGATTTCAGTTGAGGTATAAGCTGTTATTTATAATTTCTATATTGTACTATCACATAACAGACAATCAGATAACTAATATTAGGTCCTTACATTTGAAATTGGCGTTTTGTATGGAGAAATTGAAGTTAACTCAATTTTCAGTACAAACATTTTTATATTTTTTTAGGAATGACAGATCCTAATTTTATAAAATTTGTGTGTATGAATGAGACAACATTTAGCTAACAGAAAATTTTATATAATTTTTGAAAAGTGTCAGCTGTAAAAAATATTACGATATTATCATGAAAATGGATGACATTTAGGAGGCACTGGTTTTGAAGATAACATTTTAGTTATCAAACTGAAAATTAAAAGAAAATGTAATAAGTAGATGTAAAATATTGAAATTAATTTTGAAACAATAAAAAAAAACTGGAAATAGCTATTGAATTACTCGAATTATGAACTCCTGAATCTGTAAGAATAATTCGCCAATTTCATAGGTAAGCACCCAATATATGATAGAGAAATATTGTACAAAAGCGAGCTGATCCCTCTTATCCTTTTGACGCATGTACGTTTTTTTCCAGCACTCTGGAATTTTGGATGAAATTTAGGCTCTATCTGATGAACCGAAATAAGAAGGGAACTGACATTTTCACAGAATGTGTATGTCTGTTGCCGCAACAGCAACAAATTATGCACTACACTATATTTTACAAATTAAAATGGATACAAGATATTTGTTGTAACACTCAGCCGCGATATAACAAACCATAAGGTGATTCAAGTACCATCGTAGATTTCGCGACTTATGTCATGTTTGTGGTGGTGCAATTGTTTCGATATCGTTTTCGCAATCAAAGGGCCCGGGGTTCGATTCTACATTCGGGCATAGTATTATTCTCGTTTTGTTTTTGTTTCGTTATTTTCAGTGGTTAAGTTTTCTAGTACGGTGCTACGGAACTCATCGTGTGCGAGTACGATACGCGCCTGATCGACTATTTTTAGAGGAGGAAGTTAGCGGTGTTACTAGAAAAATATTAAACATAGCTTAACCTCAAAACAAACTTTAAATCCCATACATTTTTGTCTTCAAACAAGTGTTGAACAGGTGTTTATTTTTTAGACGTCTACCTAATGTTACTTTGGTGTTCGTGTGTTACGTTCACGGGCCGTAAGACCTGCGACATAGAGACTACGATCGTATTGCTCTGTGTAGTCTAACATGAATGCGACAATACAATTTGTACATAGGTAAGTAAACTACTGGTTGCCTGGGCGGCAGGCAACTGATTGCTGATTGCATTACCATCACTACTGACGGGCGTACTGCTTCAAATTCACTACACACATACACTGATACACACACACAACATAAAGTGTAGTGTTAGCAGACAGGAGCTAGATTCCTGTAGCAGAACCGTTTAGCTAGAATTTGCTTATTTTTTAGGGTTCCGTAGAGAAACAAGGAACCCTTATAGTTTCATCATGTCTATCTGTCCGTCTGTCCGTATGTCACAGCAACTTTATTCCGAAACTATCAGGACGACACCGTTGAAACTTGGTGTGTAGATGTATTCTGTAAACCGCTTTACGATATTTATACAAAATTTGAAAAAAAATAAGGAGGGCTCCCCATACATGGAACTGAAACCAAAAATACTTTTTTTCATCAAATCTAATCTTTAAAAATTATGTTGAGGTTTCTGGAACCATTTTTCCTCAAAGTAAATCTTTAAAGAGACAGACCCTTCCAAAGTGGAAAAAATTGTGTCCCCTACCCCCTCTAACTTTGAAAGTAAGAGAGTGAAAAATCTAAAAAAAATATATGTTGTGTATCTCAATAAAAACTTTCAATTAAAATTGGTTTGAACAAAATAAAATAAGCAGTTTTTAATTTATAAAACATTTATTAAAAACCGCAAATATAACTTTGTCATTAATACAAACACTATGAAAGTAAATTATTTGCTGGTGAAGAATAATAGCGATATTTTGGCTAGGCGTATCAGGTGTATGTGAAGTGAGTACCTTCCTAATTTATTTTTTTAGGCTTATATTCTAAATTTATTACGGAACCCTAAATGTGCGAAGTCCGACTCGCACTTGGCCGTTTTTTATTATTCTAACACAAATAGTTGACCGTTGGCCAAAATTATACTACAAAGAAACTACTACGAAAAGAAGTAGATATCTAAAACTAATTGTAATGTCATAAAACATTTTATCTACACACGTATCATAAACCCTCTTTACTGCGTACAAAAACGAAACGTTACGACCAGCTTAATGATAAACTTCTTGGTAAAAACTCATTTCTTATCTGAATATTGATCATTATGACCATAATGTACAAAAAATTGTCAAATTATGACATTCAAATTTCGAACGCCGACGCCCACCTGCGTGCCGCCCCTAGTTTGTCTGTGAAGTTGGTACTACTGAACAAGCTACAATGCAGAGCAACGATCAATGCCACAATGCCGGTAAAACATGCGGTTCCTGAACACATCAAAGAGAGCTTATGATATGTGTGTAGATAAACTAGTGTATGTAACTGTACATAATTAGGCATTAAAACTATCGAGTGATATTATTATGAAACTCGCCTTCGGCTTGTTTCATAGACCCACTCTCGAATATTAATGCCCTCCATTATGTAGCAGTCACATAAGCTACTATAATGTACTGTCAACATCACATCAGATGCCTTAATTTAATATACAAGGTGACATTTAATTAGCTGACCATATTCTAGGCAAAGAAAGTACCCGTCATTAAGAACAACTTTGCCCAGGAAACATATGTCGCAAAAGAAAAAATAATTGGGTCCCCCATAGTAACTTATAATCAGCTGATCGGGTCAATGTACTGAAGGATAAATATTTTTTCCATTTGCGACCATATATGTCTCGGAATAAGTTGTTCGAATAATGGGTACTATCATTACCCAAAATATGGTCAGCTTAATTTAACTGGTTATTAAACTACGATTTCGTGGAAGTCGTTTATTGCTAACATCACGGTAGGTACCTACATTATTTTCCTGTTAGCTCTTCCAGGTGTTAGCTCCTGAACCCTGGCGGCTGAGCTGAGAGCGACTGCTGATTGCCGGCGAGCAGCCGTGACGCGGGAAATGAGCCAGCTGATTGGAGCATCTCGTTAGTGCCGTAACCACACTAGTGACTCACAGTGGAATTGTAATGCTCGGAATTGATTTAATCGACAGATTGTGCTTGCTTAGCCCTCCAACGTATTGTAGGATATGTAGGTGAACCCAAAGAATAACATAACTTAACATAGCGTCACGCCTTTTCCCATACGGGGTGGCAGAGGCACAATTGTGGCCACTTTGAGCCAGTTATTCAATACTCCATTTTGCGTGACAGGGGGCTAGCCCATCGCCGCAGCTATGGAGTAATGAAGGTTTCCTCACGATGTTTTCCATCACCGTTAGAACGTTCGTAAAATGTACCCAAAAATGTATCATCAAAATATAAGTATTATTATTTTCAACAACGTACTCCAACGTGAAAAAATTGTTACATAGCCTATTTGAGCATAACGATAAAGATAATATCGAACACTGAACATCTATCCAATTAATTTACAAGGAAGGGTCTCAAATATCCTCATCTTAGTAGATTATTCGATATAAGCAGGTAGGTATCGGTCAGTTCCACGTCGTCGACGACCCACGTCCGGTGATACGAGATGAGATTACACTATAAAATCACCGAGATCCGATGTCCGTGTCACTTTATATCACATATCACTATTGGAAGGGGATTTTAGGGAAAAAATATGAAATTTGGGCGCAAAATTGATTCGACGGTGGCGCCGCCTGACGGTAATAGTCCTAGACGTTTTGCGAGAATTCAATTTGTGCACATTTGCGATGACATGGCGGCATCTGATGCCGGAAGCTGGTGGCTGATGCTGGTGGCGGGGCTCAGAGATATTATGTTATGCTGATGCATGATAAAACAATTTGTGTTTGCGAAATTGATCTTTCGTATTTGATTAAGATCAAATTGAGGTACATGATGAGGTAAAGACATTCCAATAACAGGTTGATTTAAGTTAGACTCGACTTTATAGTTCTTAACCGTTTTATCACAAAAAATATTAAACAGCGTTTAACCTAAAAAAAAAGGTCAAATCCCATACACCTTTGTTTTTAAACGAGTGTTTCAGTTCAGTTTTATTTTATTTTCATATCTATGAACTATGAAGTCGACAACATACTTTTTGTGTGTTGTTTAGGTTGTGTGGCCGTAACTTCGCAACTCCAATGATTACGCCATAACAGCATTGTTCTAGGCCTAGTGTGACGCACAAATCGCAGTGGGGTCTCCGGCTCCCACATTATGTATGATAAAACTCTCATTACTGTCCGCCAGTCGGTCCGGCCGTCACCGACCACACATAACTTATGCTCTTTAGGGCTTATGACCTAGAAGTATGGTCGCGTATATGGGTTGACCTATTAGTTTATATTCCTTTGGTCGCTGTTATATTTTGTATAGGTACCTAATGTAGGTACAAACAGTTTAATAAGTTGCAGTTAAAATAAATGTGAATTCCTATGCGGTGATACCTACTGCATTGCAAAGCGCACTAACATTAGGTAAAAAAAGTTAACAGGATGTTGCTGAACGCAGCTGTTCTTTTGCCACGGCAGCCTTTACCCCTTGTTGAGAATATAGACGTGAGTTTTTAAGTTGACTTTTGATTGAACACAAACCTGCTGCTTAGTGGCCCCGTATCCGAACCCAAGACTACCTTGTCGTAGGGCTAAGCAGTCATACACAAATAACCCGCACAACCCCCCCCCACACACACACACACACACACACCCCTCACACACAACATACACAAACATTAACACACACAACTCCATTCGATGATAATTTAACCATAGGCTACCTAGGCATAATAACTTTTTTTCCATTTTGTATTGGTACATTCTGCAAACAGGTATATTTAAAAAAAAAACGATTTTTAGACTGCAATTAGTTTGTAGATTATTCCTTTGATCTTAACTTACTGCGAGACGGTCTCTGACCAGTGCAGAAGTTAATGTCATACGCTGAATAATATGTTGAACTTACATACACTTTAGATATAAGTAAACCTGTAATTGATATTTTTGATTAATAAACACTTTGAACTTGAACTTTTGAACTTTGATTTTGGTTCAAGTCAAGTCATTTGTAATCAATATTACCTGTATATCTATACCCAGAAAAATGGGGGAAAATGGCTACTTATTGGGTGCCACAGGACGGATATCTACCGGCGCGGCGGCGTGGGGGCAAGCGGCAGGCCTGAACGGAGATGGCGGGACGACCTGAACAGGTTTCTGCCGGGGTGGCCGGAGGTGGCACAGACCAGGGAAGTGTGGACGAAAAAGGGGGAGGTCTTTGCCCAGCAGTGCGACATCGTATTGGCTAGGTAAAAAAGATATTTACATGTATGTATAGGACCCACGAAAGACAGGCTCATGTTTGGAAATCGGTACCGCCGCCACACCAGATCGAAAAAATCATTTTTTGACACGTCTAGCTGATGATACCTCGAGTGATGATTGTTGTTCTAATGACTTTGACCTCTGTGAAGTGTTGAAATACACGCCTGATGGAACGTGCAATGATAAGTACAGACAATGACATTAATTTATTTTATTGCTTTGCTTGTTGGAATTTGTGGGTATTTACAATCACAGTAAATTTGAGCCGTTTGTGGTAGGCGAACCTAACCGATGTCAGGGATTTAAGGGTTTCCTAATATTTAGCTAAATTACAAGACTGTTGAAATTAGGTTATATCTAGCTAACTTTCTAATCTCAAGGGAAGGACTTTGGAATAAGGGCCGTTTCAGATTCTTTTGCTGATTTTTCTTATGCATTATAATACGTGCATTTAGAGATGATATCAATAGACGCGAAGTGTATAGTTTTTCTTCAACTTCACTTTTTCTGACACCTTTTAGTTTCTCTTGGTTTGAGTGCAATTTTACTGGCAAAATGTGACTAATTGTTTCACGATTACAACAATACCACTTTCATTACAAGGTTTTTTTTTTAAATACGAAAAACGATAATTCTAACCTAAAAACGGGTAACATAGCAAATATTATTATAACAGTAAATAAAAACGTTGTTTTTATTTGCATACGCTTCACTCCACTACGCAACGGTTTGTCTTCTGAGTTACAAACTACCATAAAGCCCAATTTAAATTTAGCCACAAAACCTAGTCTCCTAGCCAAATTTGTGAAAGCTCGTGAATAAAACGGAATGGCGTATCTTTACATACCAAGAACGAGAAGCAAAATAAATAAAAACCGGCCAAGTGCGAGTTGGACTCGCGCATGAAGGTTTTCGTACCATTATCTATAAAAACGGAAAAAAAACATTTTCTATAAAAACACGTTTGTTGTATGGGAGCTCCCCTTAAATATTTGTTTTATTTATTTATTTTTAAAGTGAATATATAACTAAATATTCTGTGAATATTTCAAGCGTCTACCTGTTGCCGTCATCAATATCGAGCAAATACGAGAGAAAAAAAACGTTAGTTGTATGGGAGAACCCCTTTTTTTTTTAAATTATTTTTTGTTATAGCGGCAACACAAATACATCATCTGTGAAAATTTAAACTGTCTTACTATCACGGTTCATGCGATACAGCCCGGTGACAGACGGACGGACGGACCGACGGACGGACAGCGGAGGCTTAGTAATATGGTCCCGTTTGGCACCCTTCGGGTACGAAAGCCTAAACAGTAAGTCAGTGTTGGCGCATTCACAAATTACATTATAAACAATTTTTTTCAAATTGTAAAGAATAATATCTGAAAAACGATTGAGTTCCGAAACGTGATCGTGATTAAAATGTCCCACTAACTACACAATAAAACATCACGAAAGTTCTTCTAAACGGCCGTCATTATAAAGTCCAGGCATCTCATGTATTGTTTTTAAACTACATAACATACATCTACGTCCATCTATGTTCTTAAAATTATTCCTCCTAACACAATCGTCCAACCAAAGACACTGAAAATTATTCCACTGAAACAGTTCAAAACACTGAAAACGAGAAACGCAAAACCTTAAAGCGTTTTCCGCTGACATATTCAAAAGCGCGTTCCGAAACGTAAAGTTCGTTCGTTATTAATTTGTCGCCGCACGTCCCATGTTTCTGAACAAACTTCAAACAAGTTGCGTGAACACTTTTTGGGGGACGAACCCATAAATTGATATGTTTTCAATCTGTTCTGTTTGTTGGTGAAAATTGGCGGCATGTTGCGAAATTCTGTAATTTCAGTTGTTTTCTACTTTTTATAATTTATTTTAACTAGAGTATATGCTTTCATTTGTTTTAAATACATTCTTCGTTATTTAAACAAGGTAGTTTATGACTCTATGTATGTGTTATATTATAATAGAGGGCATTTAGCACTCTCATTATTAGATTGAAGGACTTGAGATTCTAATTGGCTCGACCAAATTCCTCAAAAGCTACTAATGAATGAATGAATGTTTATTTCAGGATCAATGACCCATGTCACAAATTTATTTTATCTTTGTGTAAACTTATTTATTCTCCAAAGCCGTCTCCAATTAACACTAAATGCTGCGGCGTATCGTTGACGACAGAGACTCTCGTTACACACTGTAATAGAAGACGGACAGGCAGACAGACGTCTGGGCTAATTAGTTCTGAGATTCTCGACAGGAGAACGTCGTGGGATTTTATATAAACATTCCAAACATTAACTAAGTAAATTAGTATGCAGCCCAGCCCAGATATTTCCATTTCTTATTGTACAAGTGAGAATCTAGGCTTGGACTCGGAACAGAAATCCTCTGGCCTGGGTAGCTCAAGACCAACCAAGTTTACCTGGACCCTAAAAATGTTGTTTATTTTTTATGTTTTTATGTTAAAAACCTACATGGTTTTTAATTAATTGAACATGGGAATTTTATATTAGTTATTCCGAAATACTTTTATTATTTTTGCCAACCTTTGCCCGTGGCCTCACCCGCATGGAGACGTGTAAAAATAGCCAAGGGCGAGTCGAACACAAAGGGTTGCGTACCAAGATTTTTAACATTTATCTGAACGGCATCTCCGAAGTCGGCGTACGAAACACGATCCTTCTTACTCTACTAATTTCGGGTTTGAACCCTCCACCCTTGATACAATAGCCCTGTCGCTAACGTTCATAATCAAGTGTAAACACTTGGCACTTACCTCTCTAATCTGCCTTTCAGAAATATTTTGAAGTTCATACAATATCACTCCCCCGCCCCCTTCTCTCCTTTTGGGTAATTTAGAAAAATACACTGTCAATGACGTCTCGTTTCTGCCCTTAAACTATTTTCATTTCTTCGCTTTAACTAAATGAGCGTGAAGCCCATAGCACATATTTATGTGCTAAGGGCTTCACGCTCATGTCATGAGTCAAGTAGTTTTTGATTTTCAGACAAATTTTATCCTTAACTTCTTAGTGCTATCCTACAACTGCACAACGCTTCATGTCTCTAGGACCAGCGGTTTATTCTGTGCGTTGATATATCAGGCAGTCAACCAGTCAATAAGTCTTGTCTTTAAATGCTGTTTTAATAAAGATTATAAAAAGATAAATGCCTGGGTATGCATCAATAATAGTGCCCTTTTAGACCTTTGTGCCAGTTCAAAGGGAAACTAACTACGCGTGAGCATATAATACAAGTACTCGTGTGTGAGATGTTCGACGAATAATCAAATATGGATACAAAATATATAATTTCCCGCTTTCCCGAAAACTCTGTCGTTCTTATTGTTTATTTCGAGTAAATTGTCTAAATATCATGTAGCTAGAATTCATTACCCAAGTAAGTATTTAGGTTGTAGTTTTCTGCCAGGGGAAGGAATATAAACAAGGAATGTGATGTCCTTACTCCTATCATGTATCATTCAGGGACATCTTAACAAGAACGAATCATTCCCATGAAGCTCAGTGCAATAGGCAGACAAGCAAGTAAATGTTCACATTATTATCAAGACAGACAGGAGCATATTTAATGAACCACAAACATCTCTATCAATTAGAGACCGCTCCATTATAGAGCTGCCGAGCATCAGACAAATCGCCACGTGAAGATAACTTATCAGACAGATCACATCGCCATCCGCACTGCTTTAGAATCGTCAGGATAGTAAGAACTTTCCGAATGAAATCCCCTGGAAAAACATTTGCAGTGCGGGTGAACAGTGAATGCAAATAATCACAACTACAGATGCAAACTTACGTACCTGGCATCAATATTATACATAATTTTTTTTTGACTTTCTGTGATTAACTTTTGTCGATTTTTCTTTTCTTTAATTTTGTTTATTTTTATTTTTTTTCCACTTTCTTTTCTTTTTTATCTTCAAAATATTACAATATCATCAGTAACTTAACTAGATTGTATGCCCAATCTTGAAATCTAAACACACAAATTTAAACACTTGTTACGCCCTATTCAGTTACAATTTAAAAGTAAAATAATACTTGGTTCATTGGCCATTTGGTCAATGCAGATGTCCTCGTCTTGTTCTGTAGATGCAAGCGATCTATGACGTATCTCAATATCACACTGCTACAGTATTACCACACATATATCAAACTTGGCAACACAATGTAACTTTTTCACACACACACGCAAAATAATGGTGGCTAAAACACTTAGCTAGCAGAGGGTAAGCGCAAGATTGGCGACTCCATCCTAGAACCTCCGTGCCCACTTCCTACCTCATCCAACAACCCTCACACAAGGCCCATAAAACGACGATCCAATACGTGTTAACGTCACTCCGCACCGAAATATGCCGTCATTGTACACCATACTGTACAATAAACACCTTTCAGAATATGCAGTTCTTATCTCGTGCGAGTAGGCACTAAAATCGTATTGCAATGTTATGGTACAATCGGCGAGAAAAGTGCCCCGGCAGTTTTCCGGGAGCAAATCCCGCGGATTCAATGAGGAAAAGCCGCTGGCATCGCAGACAATGTTTTTTACGGTTATTCGGCGGAAGAGCGACAGTCAAGCGATACAACCGGAATATATCGCCTGAATGTTGCTTGGGTTTTGGCAACAGGCGATGTACCTACAGTTAGAAACGGTATTAGCTGGGTAGTAATAAATAATTTAGTAAACATCACAACTATGGCTAGAGGGTAATTAGAGCAGACATGATGACCTCTAAGATGAGCAAGAGCTAGAAATATATATAATTTTGGAATATGGTATTAAGTCCCAACACGGCTTTGATCAAAAACTTTTTTCAATCCACAATTTTTTGTCACATAGGCTTCTACCGTTACCTCTTTGATCTAATTCTACGAGTAAGAAGTTGTATTCGTCAAATTCTAAGTAGTTTAGACATTCCAGGAGAACAGATGAGCATACATAGGTATGTTCATTCTTTACCGCTTTGGGTAATCGATTCGATATGCGTTGAGGCCTTTCATTCGCACTCGTGCGGCAAAAGAAAAGGTACTACTACTATTACCTATTCTGCCAAAGAGTATAAAATTTACTCTTAAAATATTATTCTAAGAATTTACTATTCTGCTTTAACTTTAGCTATATATTATTGGGCAGATTAGATTTAGAGCAGCTCTTCCCCCAACCAATATTGCTTTACTTTCTGTGTAGGAACGGACTCCTTGTCAAAGAGTCTGAGCTTCTACAACAGTTCTTCCACACACTTTTAGCAGTGCTGCAAACTCTAACCTGCAAGAAAAAAGGAGATGGTTAGCAAAAAAACCAGGAGACAGAGAAAAAAAACAGAAGGATAATTAAGTACCTTTTTTTCCCATAATGTGCAATTAAAAGTAGCGTGTATGTGCTAGTGAAGCTTGAAAAAACCAAAAACCACCACAAATAACACATGCATTTTAATGTGCATTTCGCGTCCCTTTCGTTTGACATAGAAAACGAAAGGGACGGCAACACGAGTATTTGGCAAGTACGGCCAAGTGAAGAGCCGCCATCACACCTCACACCACAGATACGAAACTACGAACGTGAATGGTATAGGTAAATAAGTCAAACTCACCATTAATCATGGACTTAGTAACCATTAATACAGTCACCTCGCCTGACAAATACGTTCCGTTCGATATGATGTGATGAAACCAATAGTAGCCAACATAAGCCAAACAAAAATTCCTAAATATCAGTAGATTTTCTCAATTTACAAAAAAAAAACAGTAGACAAGGAGATTAGGCCTAAAATCATGTAATCTCCTGGTAAATCAGGAGCTTTTGCAGCACTGACTTTTAGACTGGCTTTCACGTGCTTATATCCTGCGGCGTAAACCAAACCATACCGCGATGTAGGAATCCGGAACAGCGCCATATATTGGGAAATTCAGTAAACTAATATACAAGTACTTTTGAGGGTCCGAAGGGTGCCAAACGGGACCCTATTACTAAGCCTCCGCTGGCCGACTGTCCGTCTGTCACCTGGCTCTACCGGATCAACCGAAATAGGTAGAGAGCTGAAATTTTCACAGATGGTGTATTTCTATTACCGATATAACAACAAATAAAGAAACATACCGGTTTTAAATAATGAAAAGACGGCCATTTTCTTAGCCAATTTGTTTTATTTGTTTATTGGTGAAAACTGGACTTTCCCGATCTTATCGGAAAAGATCTTTAAATGCAGGTATTGAGTTTTGTGCTTAGTTATTTGTCATTATACCATTAATAATTGCTCATTCATATTATAGTAAATAATATTGGGTTTTTTATCATATTTGATTTTTAATTCTGTAAATAAGTAACTCAATTTCTATCCACTTCCGGCTTCAATAAGCAAATGAGCAAAGGGTTTCGTTAACCTGAGCACATAGTTCAATACATACATACTACATACACGAAAATCTTTTTCAATGTTTCGATGCACGGCCTTGAATGTTCTCCTACCTAATTTAAAAATACTAGGTGTATACCTACGAGTATTCGTACAAAATACTTTAGTTTTACATGTTTTCGTGTATGGAATACTTCGTGTGCGGGTCTGACGCCCTACTCACACTTGAACGGTTTTATTTATTTCCGTTGTTGAAAATTGTTGTCATATAGAAGTTAAGAGTTATTCTGTTGTTAAGATATGCAGTTGTTTAATAAGAAACGAGTGAAATTGAATCAAAGTTCCGAGCCTAACCGAGAAATGTGTTCCCATTCCAAAATCAACAAACTTGAATATTGATACAGTCGAACAGAATCCTGCGACACGCACCGCTTCACCTGCGATCCGGATACGTCCGGATCAGCGCGTGCGAATGGCTTTATTATCCGGTAACCCGGCTGTAATGTTTAAGGGCCACCTGTGTGCCGAAGAGTGGATCAAAAGGGATTCTTATGGGCGTGGGGATGAAGGTTTCAGAAATATTACCTACAGTGAAAGAAAATAGTAAGACATTGTCGTTTGGATTTCAGTGGGAAAGCATATTAGGAAGTCCAATAATTTATGATTTCTATGAATGTTACATTTATTAATCTCGTAATACTCTTTATTTAATATTTGCATATATGACTTTTGTACTAAATGTATAGGTTTATGTATAAATTTGTACTTATTTTTAGTTTGGTATATCCTTAGGTATTTTATTATCCAAATTTTATAGATATTAAATTAACTTATGTATTTTATTATAGATTAGATATTGTGCACAGCCTTCCCTTTCATGGTGAATTTTCCTGTCATGCCTTGGTTTGCTTGGAGAACTCTTTTTAGAGATAAGCCCGCCTTTATTCATATGTTTTCCATTATGTAAGTTTTTATACATCTGTGTGCGATAAAAAATATGAATTATGTCCGTTATGTAACTACCTAGTAATTTAGATAGATTCGCTTGTTGGAACCTTCTGTAGACATTATTTTCATTACAGCCTATGTCACAAAAACTATTCCAAGTCACTTCAGAATTATCTACAAAATAAATATCATCTGCGCAGCTTAAAAGAATGAGCACATACATAGCATAACAGTATCCCTACAAGAGCAAAACAACTCCATGTCCGCAGAATGTCCGGTCCTCGCTCCGGCTCCGTGTCGCTCAGAAATGTACAAATATTCAGCTCGACCGCACCGGTACCGGTACCGGTACCGCGCCACTCGGCGTACCGGTACCGCGCCACTCGGCCAAAGTGCGGCCGAGGGCTGAACTGAAAATTTTATTCCAGATCATGGTGTATGAGAATGAGGTGTGCTCTTTGGAAAGAGTGATAAATACGAGTACACAAAAGTTTGAGTTTTTGAAGTGGGTATAGGTGTTTTACTTTAGGAAAGTTAAGTTGGGCGGCAATTTGCTGAATGTCTTAGAGTGTTCTTTATAAATAAACAAGTCTCTAACGCGAAGATTATTATTATTTATAACAGAAATGTTCATAATTCTGCGCGGTTAGTAGGGACATCATTCTTATCAACTTTAGACCCCCATAGATTTCAGGCCGATTGCATGCGACGATTACATACTAAGATAAGAATAGATTCGCTCTGTGTTCCGTCGGTTTCATATTGAAAGTTCACCAAAATCTCCATAAAACCGCATGAAACCGGCTTCAGTTTTATGTAACAGCTGTATTTTAAAGCCATGCCACGGCCCGGAAGCCGGCGTCGCCGTCGGCGGCAGTTACAGGTGGGCGGTAAACTTCAGGATAATTCGCTCGCTACATACAATGGCGCGCGACTCGCGAGAACGCTCAAACAAAAACTTGTTTTATATTCGACTCCGCCGATTCGTAGAACTCGTACTGGGACAACAGTACTTATCAATATAGGTCGGATGATTTTTATTATTTCATCTGACTTTGAATATGTTTTATATTTTTCCGCCTTCTAACCTCAAAATAGCACCTTCGCCGCTTGATGTTGGGTTCTCAGGCGTTCGTCACTCGTTCGAAAAGGCTTCTTTACGAACCTCGCTACGATCCTCGCCATCGGCTCGTGCCGTAAACTTCTCGGTTCGTAAATATAAGTCTTTGCGAACCCACAAGTAAGACAATGACCATTATCTTAATTAAAAAAACCGACTACGCGCGTGTCGGACTTCGCACATTTAGAGTTCCGTAATAAATGAAGAATATAAGCTAAAAAATAAATAAATTATGAAGGTACTCACTTCACATACACGTGATACATCTAGCCAAAATATCACTATCATTCTTCACCAGCAAATATTTACTTTATTTTTCATAATGTTTGTATGAAAAAGTTAGTTATTGAAAGTTATATTTGCGGTTTTTAATAAGTGTTTTATATTTTAAAACTGCTCATTTTATTTTGTTCTAACCAATTTAGTTGAAAGTGTTTAGTGAGATAGACAACATATATTTTGTTTAGATTTTTCAATGTATTACTTTAAAAGTTAGAGGGGGGGACAAATATTTCCACTTTGGAAGTGTCCGTCTCTTTAACGATTTACTTTGAGGGAAAATGCTTTCAGGAAACTCAACGTTATTTTTAAAGACCTATCTATAGGTACGTAGGTGTAAAGACCGCAAGCCTAAATCGGGACTGGGCCGGACACGTTTGCCGCATGCACCCCCAGAAGTGGGTGAAACCTGCCACCGAATGGATGCCAAGCGACGGACACCGGCGGCGTAGGGGTAGGCCGAGACGTCGATGGCGGGAAGACCTGGATAAGTTCCTGCCAGACTGGGCGGGGGCAGCACAGGACAGGAATAAGTGCTCACCGGAAGAAAGGGGAGGCCTTTGCCCAGAAGTGGGACACAAAACAGGCTACATAAAAAAAAAACTATACACAGGTTTGATTAAAATAATATTATTTTTTTTTGTATAAAAATCGCAAAGCGGTTCAAAGAATACATCTACATACCAAGCTTCAACTGTGTCGTCCTGATAGTTTCGGAATAAAGTTGCTGTGACATACGGACAGACGGACAGACAGACTTGACGAAACTATAAGGGTTCTCTACGGAACCCTAACAAAAACCGCGCCAGACAGGGCACACTCATTTGAATTTCACACATAAAGCGCGCCAGAAATCTAAGTATGAAAGTGACGTTTTATTTAAATTTCGATCATGAATTGAATATGCTGCCCAAGGCTGCACAAGGCCGTATCATCGAGTTACCTTTGCCTAAAAAAATCATACAAAAAATCCTACCATTAGCGGGAGGGAAAACAAACTACAAAGAAAGTGTTGCGAATAACTATTTTATTGAATAAATGATTTCTAATGAGAGTGAAATGGAGATTGAATGTACTTCGCCAATTTTAAGGGCGGAAGCCAAACGAGGACTTCGATCTCGATGCTCGTCCTTCACTTGCCGACTTTCCCCGCCATCGCCACCACGGCAGTAATATTAGCTTTTCGTTTCACCTCCTGTGGTGGACGGGAGGCACTGAGAGGCGGTTGGCTCCTGTCCCGCCTATTGCTTTTTTTACATAACATTTATATACAGTCACATACATTGCTTCTGACCCCACACTAGGATACCCTGTGTCGTGGGAACCAGAAACAACGACATCCATCACACACATTTGACGACCCGAATGGCCGAGCCGGCAGTGACCCTGCTTACGAAGCCCGTCCCGGGTTCGAGTCCCGCTGAAGGAAAATATTTGTTGGATGAGAACGGATGTTTGTACCCTAGTCATGGCTGTTTACATAACTAAGTATAATATTTATCTATATAAGTATGTGTATTGTTGTCTAGTACCCAAGATACAGGAGATCCTAGTTTGAGGCTAGATCAATGTGTGTAAATAGTGTCCAAGTTATTATTATTATTATTATTATTATTATTATTACATATAAACATCCAAGACCTGTGTTTTTTTTCCTTCTTCATCCCTAGCCGGGGATCGAACCCGGGACCTCTCGCACGGTAGGCAGAACCATAACCACATCGCCACAGAAGTCGTCGATATAGATGCACTGCCATGCCTCCTGCGTTCCCATGACGGATGCTAAGTTTGTCTCGTTTATATATTCCTCTAAGCTCTATGCATGTGACGTATTCACATTATGTGAACACACTCTTTCACAATACCAAAATGGCGGCGGCCATTTATCCGCCGCGGCATTTTTTGACTACCCTCGTCCCTTTGTTTACGCTGACTGTCCTGTTTACAGATCACCCGCGTCACTCTGACAGGCTGTCATCCGCTGACGTCACTCATGCTGACATGTTTACCGTCCTCTCTGCCCACCCCCTTATGTACTGCTGCTGATAGCAGGGAAATAAAAAGAAAGAATGTTTGGCCCGCGGCGGCAACTTTTGGTTTTCTTGTATTTATTTACTTACAACGGCGGTTTTCTTGTATTTATTTACTTAGTATTTCATTTCCTAATAAGTTATACTTGGTTCGGCAAAGTCATATAAACTTTTTGAATAGTGATTTTTGTTTTGTCTATAAGTCAGGGCGTAGCGTAGCATATTTATTTTTGTGCCGCCGTATGCCGCTCTACCTGCTCAAAATGTAATATTTAACCTTTAACTGGTGACAAGGGGTCTTACAGGCCCAGCGGCGTCAGTAAAACAACATTTTGGCACCTTCTCCGGGTTTCCTTGGGCTCATCACCTGAGTAGCTTCGAGTTTACTTGTTTCCATGCCGTAGAAGGGGATAGCTGTGTTGGACAGGCTCAAACCGGTAAGTTACATTGGCGTAAAGTTCGGCAGGGGTCTCTCAGACCCCATATCACCACTTACGTAATTTTTTTACGTAATTTTGTTGTATTGTTTTTTCACATTTTTAACCGATAACAATCAAAACTCCAGGAAAGCAGGAGCCAGTTGTCTTCCTCGATAAAAGCGCCAATCAAATTACCAGTTTGAATCGTGTCCGAAACGTGTGTGCTTGCAGTGTGCAAAAAAAATATGCCCAGACTGCATATAAAAATTGGCAAAGTTCGACCATTGTCAATTTCGTGAAAATACACTTTTGATTTTAGTTGTTTTTTTTTCTTAATTCATTGTTACTTCAATATTATAGAAAAAAGTGTTTTTTTGTCAAAATATGTTGATTAATTTTTTGCTTATGTAATTTGTGATCTCATCTCTAGTTTTTTGATTGTTAAGACGACATACATTAAAATTGCAAGATCGTAACAAAAAATATATTCAGAGTATAGTTATTTGTTTTATTTTATCCATTTATATATGATAACACAGTTTTTACATACTCTGGCTAGCTACCACACTTAATTTCTATGATTTATACTTGATACCGCAGTGGGCCTCTCAGTCCCCTCGTCACCAGTTACGTTACACAAAAACCATGTCACCAGTCAAAGGATAATCTCACCAAAAACAATTCATTTATAAATGGACCAAGGCTTTGACTCTTAAAAATAAATCAGATCTTTTGAGGCCTAAGTCTAGAAGAACTTCACTATATACTAGAACATTTTATAAAACATATATCACACCACACATCACCACAACTTATTTTTAATTTTTTGTAAGTACTACTAAAAGTTATTTTAACAATGTACGTAAAATCGAGGCATACCGAAACAAATTAAGATCGGGCATGATTACAGAAATGTAACTCTCGCATTTGACTAAACAATGTGCTTTAAACTCATTGCCCAATAAATAAAAACTGCTCCAACCGTCAGACTCCCGAGCATTCTGCAAATTACGACCCCGTCTGCGGTGGCCGATAGCACCCTAATGCCGGGGGATGAAGCACTTAGGGTCCCGGGTTCGATACCCGTGCACTCGCTTACCAATCCTACCTGTGCGCTCAGTAAGCTTGGGCTGCGCAGGTTGAAAGTATATGGCTAAGTTGGGGTATAGTTTCGAGAAAGTCTGACTTTGTATCCCTTCAGGTTTTTAATTCAGTGTTTAAATCTTCTACTATTTAAATTAAATGAATTGAATGCATTTCATTTTATACTTGGACAACAACCGGGCAATCGAAACGGACCTGTAGCATAAATTTGCACCTAACTTTACACCATAACAACAAACATAATGTGCATACAACGTAATATCTTGTTGCACCAACAAACTTGGTCTGTTTTACTTGGTACATTAGCCAGTGGGATTGATTACCTGCTCATATACGTCATGCTTTATTTACAGCCAGAATATCAAGTCTCTAACTATAGTACATGGTCAAAAAATGGGTCGTGTAATTTAGCCTAGCCTCCTGTCACGCCAAAATAACTATTAAATCACCGACCGGAAAAAGGTGGTACGATATTTTATTTCATTTTTATTACAAATTTATGTACATATTGTGAACTGTAATCTTCACAGCCGCGGCGATGAGCTAACCTCCTGTCATGCAAAAACGAGTATTTAATTACTGGCTTAATATGGTTGTAAATGTGCGTCTGCAAGACCATTAGAAAAGACGTATCGCTATATTTGTAAGCTATGGTTTCAAGTAACAGTTAATAACCATAGAATAGTAGAGCGTCGAGTCCCAGTCAGCATTGTCGTTACGCTTCCGGGTAACCCGGGAGCGGCGGGTCCGGTGTTGCGCCATAAATCAGGATCGGCCCCGGACCGCTCCAGTTTATGAGTGCGCGGTCTTAAGGTGCGAATGATTTACAGGTGTTTAATGGATTTGTGAGTTTGCTCGCTGTGTTCGTTTCCAGCGGACCCGCTTCTTACAATCGATTATTCAAAAGTATTTAAGGAGGTAGGATAATAATAATAATACCTTGGACACTACTGACACACATTGATCTAGCCCCAGACTAGGATTCCCTGTATCTTGGGTACTAGACAACGATACACATACATACAAAGATAAATATTATACTTAGATAAACAACCATGACTAGGATAAACATCCGTTCTCGTCAAACAAATATTTGCCCCCACCGGGTCTCGTACCCGGGACCCTTGGCTTCGTAGGCAGCGTCACTGCCGACTGGGCTATTCGGGTCGTCAAGGATTCTCATCACTTTCCAGTTTCAATACAGATGTTCGCATTAATCGTTGCGTGCTCAATAGCACATAGTGTTTGGATTTTTTTTAGTCGTAAATGCGATACTGTTATTGTACGTCTTGCTTCTATACATTGTATATATGAGTATAGTGTACTTGACTATCTCTATGGCGTTGCGGTTGGAGACGTATTGCCTTCCAAGCGATCCCGGGTTCGGATCCCGATCCCCAGGTCTTGGACGTTTATACAGGTTTGTGTGTGACGTCGCTGTTTCTGGTTCCCCCGGCACAGGGTATCCAAGTGTGGGGCCAAATGCAAAGGGTGTATACTCCCTTCAATACTCGGCCCCGATTTTTCACTCCAGCCATGCATATAAGTCACAAGCCTACTCGACATTTGTCACCAGAAGCACCAGTATGTGCCCACCCGCCACCAGGTGAACTTTGACAAATAACCACGGAACCCCGACAAATTAGGGTCCAGAGGTCAGCGGGAGGTATCATCGGTTACTAGAGCTTTTTTATGCAAAGGGTTTCGGATTGAATTACAGAAGGTATGCGAGTTAATGCGCAGGAGATACGGCTTCGAATCCGTGCTGACCACGTCATGTACCAAAGAGTTCATACATTTATCTTAAATACGTTTTAGGGATGTTCTAACGGGGGTGGAACACATGGTGAGGAAACGAATCTTCAATCTCAGCTGCGGCGATGGGCTAGCCCACTGACACGCAAAATGGGATATTTAATAACTGGCTAAACGTGGGCACAACTGTGCCTTTGCCACCCCTCAAGTATGGGAAAAGGCGTGACGCTATATTAGATATGTTATGAAAGAACTTTTATTTAATCCTGGCAAAAAAAAATAAGTAAAATATTAAAGTGTAAATGCTAGTACGTCTATTAAAAGTTATTAAAACTATACTCAATAGCAACTATGGTTAAGTATTTGTATGGCAAAGGGGCGCTGAATCTTCGCTGAACGAAAAATATTATGAAATTGCCGTTTGAGCAATTTAAAAACCATGTTAAAGCGACTTTGTCGAAAAAGGGTTATTACAATGTTCAAGATTACTTAAATGATGGGACTGTTAATCTAGCTCAATACAGGGTTAGTAGTTTTGTAATTATGTATTCCTGCTCATTAATTATAGTAATTAATTTTAAAAGAGATCTAAAATCAATCTGTGAGAGTTACGCCCTTTTCTCCCACAGTGGGCCAATGTAGAGAAGTGGTAAAAAATGACGTTTGCTAAGTATATGTAAATATCTATAGTAATAAAGACATTTGATTTGATATATTTCTATCATTGCCCTCATCATATAAAAGAAAGAGATAACTGATAATAGATCTACAGTATACATAATTATATTCATGGTTTTATATTTTATTTGTCAAAGCTTGTTAGACGAATGGTCTTAAATATTGTGCCGAGAAAGCGTCTGTACTCTAAATCTCATGAAACCGCTGGGTAAATGGTCTGAAACCAGGACCGGAAGTAGCCAGTGCGGCCGGAAGCGCCGGTCTGCCGGAAGCACACCTCATTTCCGTGGCCGAGAAATACTGTTTGTGCAGGAATATTCGTACATAAAAAATAATCAAGGTTGACAGTGAAGTGAACATTGAACCGTTCTTATTTTACAGACGAGAATGAGACTACTTGAGAGAAAAAAACCTACTTACTAAGCGCGATCGTCGAACAGCCCCCTGCTTATTAGTTTGAATGCATAGCATAGTTTAAATAGTCTGGTGACACAAACGAACATGCATACATACCAGTCAAACACATAACCCTCCGTTTGGTCTTCGGTGTAGTCGGGTCAAAATAGACTCCAATATATATTTAAGTTATATTATTTAGCTACATTATTGTATGCTCTATTATCAAATTTTCTTTATTTTCTGTAAATATTAACATCTACTTAATAAAACGCTATTTGACTGAATGATAGAAAAGCACAGCCTCAACCGGTGGACCTCGGGGCATGAAACTTTGTGGGGCTCCTGATGTAGCGTAGGTTCGCACTAAGAAGGGATGTGGGGATACAGTTTGTTCTTACAAACTTAATCAAATGCTACTTGACTTATGAAGTTGATATTTTGCAGGTGGGATATCGAATTTTGTATGAAAACAAAAATAAAACTTGACCTATGAATCTGAAATTTGGAAGATAGGTAATAGTAAGAGTTTGTGCCCATGAAGATCACAGACAATTTTTGAAATTGCCCAGAGGAGAGAAGAAGGGTGGGGGGGGGGTATAAACAAGCAATTAAAAGGGAAAAAAGTCTTTAATAGCGTATGACTTGGTAATTTTTATATAATTCTACGCGAGTGAAGCCGCGGCCATCGGTATGTTTAGAAAAAGTATGTTATATATAACGGGTACCGTGAATACGAGTTTTGGTGTGTTTCATCTCAATATGAATAAAGTGTGTGAAATTAGCTAGCAACGTAGCGACCGTGTTTTTATTTGATTTTCCAATACACAACAAAGTATTTTTGCCTCTTCTCTATGGTGAATTACTGTGGGAGAAGGCTGTACCCAACAGCTCAACGGCTCTGTGAGACCGGCAGAACGTCTTCCTCCTGGTGGCACACAGGAGTGGATGGTTTGGAGGGCGCTCAGCCGACTGCGCGCGGGTGTCGCCCGAACGAAGGTACCCTACAGAATTGGGGGATAATGTCTGGAAGCTTGAGCTCCCAGTGCAAATGCGGGGCTGGACAAACAACGGACCATCTTAAAGCTTGTCCGGACGGTCAAAATGTCACGAGGAGGATCTTATACAAGCATCGAAGAATGCCATAGCGGTAGCAAATTTTTGGAAACATATATTTTGACGTGATAACGTCTTATAAATTGATAAACGCCGGCTGCACGCACGAAGACGTGTCAGGTTCCATCGCAAGCGAGAGCGAGCGAGAGCGCGGGACAAGCGATAGAGAGGCGCGATCAGCCTCAGCGTTTCTTATGACGTTATCACGTTAAATTATCGTCCGTAAACCGACTTTACAGACAACCAATTTTTTTGTTCCTTTTTTATTGACTGTTTAACGCTCCCACACGAAAGAAGCACAAGGGAGAAGTAGGGCAAGGAAACTCCCACAGTGAGTTTTCGATCTCTTTAAAAAGGTGGTTGTTTTTAACTAGTATAAGTGAATATTGTAATATCCCTTTTTTGACAAAGTCGTATTTAAGTTGCAGCTAGGTGATTAAATCAGACACTTAACCAACTCTCTAGACCGTTAATTAAATTCCGACATTTAACCAAGTCACTAAAACTCCGTCAGACAGTATTCAGTATTCAGTATTCAGTATTCATTTATTTATTGACAAGTGAGTGAACGAAACGTTTAACGAGTTGTCTAAACGTTCCTAGGCAACAAGACATATACAATATAAGCAATTTTTTTTTTATTGTACTAAGTTTATGTATTATTTTTTGTTGTTCTTACATGTTCAACCTAACACGAAGGATAAAGGGGGTTTCGCTTCGCTCACCCCCTTTACCCTTCGTCTCATTAAGTATCCAGGTACTAAAAGGGATTTAGATTCTCTCGGTAGCTGGCTCGGTGGCTGGCCTTAGCAATGTTTTGCCCTGATATAAGCTGTGCAAATCAGCTGTTGTCGTGGCGCTATCTTGTTTTCCAACACGCCGGCTTTCGGTAAGACAGATTGTTAAACGTTTTCGACGATTCTTTATTTAAATCAAAATCTTGGTTAAAAGTCGGTATTTTTTATTAAATTAAATAAAGGTCTAGAGAGTTAGTTTAGTGCCTGATTTAACCAATCAACTGCGACATTTACATGGCTTTGAAATTGCTCAAAAGGCAATTTCAAAATCTCCGGAGGTATTGTTGTAGTAGAGAATGCATTGACAATTGAAATAATTGCTAACTTTTGCGAGTCTAATCCATTACGCAACTAGTCTGTGATTAAGTCTCATTAAGTATCCAGGTAGTAAAAGGGATCTAGATTCCCTCGGTAGCTGGCTCTGAATGCTGGCTGCGAAACGTTCCGTGGGGGATTATTTCTTAGGTTTATAATAATCGCTCTCTATCTATTCTATCTAAGACTTGCTACAGTTAGTATGTCTCTTTCTTTATAAAAAATATCTTGGGGAGTTTGCTTTAAGAGAATTTAGAGAGTTTAGATAATTAGCTCGAATAGCTCTTCTCCAATGTAAGAATACAAATAGTTATATAAGTAATATCCGCTGCCTACCCCCACAACAAGATACACACAGTAAAGATCATTGTTTGATCCTTACAACTTTGGAAAAAATGGGAATTGAATCCATACTGCTTGAACTAGAAAGGTAGTTTCTACCTCAACACGCCCACTACCGGCCACGTATGCGTATGCGCAATGCAATTTATTAAAAAAAGCTTGTCGCGCGCCGTGAGACAACTTTATGTTACCGCTCTACTGTGAGCTTAATAAACATTCGACGAATTATAGTGGAACTTTTATTGCCTATTTCACAATAGCCGAGTAAGTCTTACATGTCAGGCAAATCGTGATTTTACTAACAAAATGCATGCTTCATCTGTCTCAAGAGCTCTCATCCGGACTTTGTGAAACAGATATATACAGTGTGTTACCAGCAGCTGGGCTTTTAATTAAGGACGTTAAAATAACGTGTGTAATCAGTGTGTCTGTAACGTAACCATAACATTAATTTAATTAATAAATTAAATTTCAGAGTTTTTTAACTTTCTAACAAAATTTTAATTGCTCGCAATGTAAAGCACGCAAGTTACTGTCAACACTTGTCGTGCCTGTCACACTGTCACACTGTCACACGTCACACTGTCGACATGCCTTGTATCAAGTAACTCAACGACATGAGTTACGACTATTAGGCAATACGTCTACTACAAATTTAGAAAGTTTAATTGTGGAGTTAATTAACATAATTATGATTTACTAATACGTGCAAACTATTGTTAACGGAGCATGTTATTATCAGTTTTAATAAATGCCCAAATGCCGGCAACAGACTGTATATATTTTCGAGGCTGGGACATCCCTTTGTCTTGTGAGTCAGAACTTCGTCCTCTACGCCACAAAGGTCGTCCTTCACCAAGCCATCAGTGACAGTTGCTAAATGATTATAGTAGTAATGAGAATGACTGTAGTCAGCAATCTTGTTGACCTTTGCTGTATGCGCGGGTCCTCAATCTTAGACACCGCTCGCTGGTAGGATTACTCAGTTCCCGATCTAACGTAGAGTGAGAAACGGAATTGTGCGGGTCGTGCGGCTCGTGCGGTAAACTCAGCGGGCCCTTTACATATTTATGTGCTTACTTTGCAGCAGATAACGTTTCTTACTGTCCTTAATAAATGCTTGTACCGAACTACCAACGTAATAATTATAAAAATTATAAAGTGCCCCTTAGTATAATTTCAATGACATTTTCCCCACGAGTTTTCTAAAGCATGTTTACTTTTTCTGTAAATATGCCGTAGAAAATATTAGCTATAATTTATTAATTCATGCAGTCATGTGAGTATATATATACTTATATAATAATAATAATAATAATATAATAATAATAATACCTTGGACACCTTTTACACACATTGATCTAGCCCCAAACTAGGATTTCCTGTATCTTGGGTACTAGACAACGATACACATACTTATATAGATAAATATTATACTTAGATAGATAAACAATCATGACTAGGGTACAAACATTCGTTCTCATTAAACAAATATTTGCCCCCATCGGGATTCGAACCCGGGACCCTTGGCTTCTTAGGCAGGGCCACTGTCGACTCGGCCATTCGGGTCATACTCAGAAACAAACAGAATTCGAAACTTCATGGGTGAGGATATTTAAAAAAGTGTACGCATCTAAGTTACGCGAATGAGTATAGCGAGTAGCATAGCAATGCATTGACTGCGCCTGCAAGCGCGAACTAACAACGCTCGCGCTCCTACACGAGCTCCTAGACCGCATGAATAAATATTGCTATAATTTATTAATATCGAATACCTTCATATCTCTGCTATGGCTAGCCCACGGTGACGCAAAAGATAGAGTATGAATACTTACAATAGAACTGGTAAAACATGGGCACAACTGTGCACCTGCCAGCTCGTATGAGTTAAGACGTGACGCTATTTGTATTTGTGTGTGTTTCGACACGAATGTTTTATGTGATATTTATGTTTTATTTAAAAATTTACAGGCCTTAGGCCAAAAGTGATAATCAATAAATATGTATTTGCATACCGTTTATTTTGTCACGTTTTCTTAAATTCGAACGTAGTAGGTAAGTATTAGGTCAACAGTACGGTGTACTTTGTGTTTCATTAAGTAGGTATTTACATATTTAATGAAGCTTAAAAAACGACGCGCTTTTCAGTAAATCGATTGCAAACAGAACGAAGCTAAGGAACGGGATTCTCATTTGCTAGGCCAACTTAACGAAACGTAGGTAAACTTTTGTAAATTTGAGTGCGAAGGAGAATAAATTAAAGAGCAATGAGAATGAGATTGAAAAATAAGGACAAGGGACCCTCAAGGGCCACAGCGAGTGATGGCCGTGTATTGTTTGCCGACACATTTCCATTTTCATCACGAGAAAACTGCAGGCTCTGTTGAGTTTACAACGTTTGGAAATCGTCATATAATAATTGTTTTTATTTGTATTTTATTCAGTAATGTTTTCAAAACTGACAGGTGCGTTTCATCAAAGTTACATGTTCCTACAATCTGACGAAGCACAAGAACCTTGGATATAACAGAAACCTTAGATTATAACACCGTGCCGTCTGAAACATCGCAATACGTATTCAATTCAATATTCAAAGGTGTTTAAAAGGGCCCTCGCTTTGATTTATCATTAATTTGCCCAGCAGGCGTCATTAAATGGGCTGCTGCCAAAAAAATATAACACAGACCTCTACAGGACCTCCCGTAATAGAACGAGTAGCCCATTACAGCCCTTAAGGGGCAAAGGGTCTTGTTTATATCATAGGATCTCGATTCCGAAGGCTGCGCGGTGATTTATAACCAGTGTTGCGGTGATTTTACTGTGTGCAAGTACTTATATGTATATTTTCGACATTTATTTTGCTAAGTCAAACATTTGACGTTGTGAGTTTTAGGGACAGTTTTTGTCGTAGGGGGTTACATTTATAATACGGATGTTAACGTATCTTTGCAGAAATGTGACGCTTTTTTCCAGATACGTGAGATTCGGGGTATTCTTATGATCTCTGAAGTTCTACGGGTAAACGTAGATGTAGAGCTGAGAGTTTTCGAATTAAAACAGATTCCGCAAGAAGAGTGAAATAAATGAATTATATTAGCTAGGCTTATTCAACTAAATATGAATTGCGCAGCGATTCTCAGTAAAATATATATATGTATATTGGGTCTTACCACAAAAGAATAAAATGACCAAAATATACAGGATTTGTTTTATTTGAGGTTAAACTAGGAAGGTATATTTATATTTTTTGTAGTGACACTCTCAGTAGTAGTCAATAATCTTATCTACATGGTCACATTCAACAAATGGTCTAGCAATTAAATTTGAAAGCAGATGGTCGTTTTTTTAACTGCATTTCCGTAATCTCGAGTGGATCATAAATGCAGAGTTAGTGCAGACTTGCAGAGTCAAGTGGTTAGTGTCGGGCGACAACATATCCATGGCAAGGGGGGTAGTCAGGGCATGCCTCGTGTTTCGTCTTTAGAAAGGTAGGTTCGTTTACTTGTAGTTTCATTGAATAAAGTAATATAAGTAAATATATGTACTGCTAGGTAAAGTGTGATATGTATTTTAAAAAGACGGACATACTTTCACATGAAAACAATAAAAATACTGCAATCAAATACTGCTCCATTGATATGTAACTTCCAAACTTCAAGCATACTTTTTTAAATCATAGATTGGAGACATCGGCATATAAAACTCGGTAGACAACAATCGTACGAATGGGAATAGCGTCCATCGGCGACAGTCTGGATAGAGGGCGCCACATCAATATAGTGCGCGCGCGCAGCAGGTAAGCAGGAAGCGGGAACTCGTACTTGATGGCGCCCAGGGCACAGGGGATGGGAGCGCACTGCGATAAGCGTTTCGTAGACATTATAGAATGAGCTCTGGTGTTTGGCAATGATTGAGATATCTTAGCACAGGTACTTAAAAAAAACAAAGTGTCAAGACCATGATTCTAAGGCTCATTTCACGCAAATAGTCAAATATTTGACGGTCAAACCTTTTTGAATAGTTGATCAGATTTGCAGAATGGCCAAAGTTGCTTGCTCAATGGTACGTACTCGTTTGTTCAAAAAGCTGTTACTAATTAGCCTGTTAGGCAATAGTTAGAGAAAATGAGCTTAAAATCTAACGCCCTTTTTTGCGATAGCAAAAAAGGGCGTTAGATCTATGTGTGGGATAGTTGAAAACCCTTACTTTAAAAGGCTTAATATCCTGACATTCCCTTCTCTTTATATTTATGAGGCTATGTTTCTCAAAACAAACATTAATGTATTAACAAATTATACAATCAACGTCAACAGTCGAAAATTGTTATGCAAAATCAAAATCAAAATCATTTATTGAACAAAACGGTGGGTACATGTACCATTTTGAGTCTGTGTTAGTTATACAATGGTTGAGCATAGCAGTAATGTAGCAATAGTTGATGCCTTCATTGCTAGGCTACTTTAATAGCCTGTATTAATGATAAGCACGCTCTTGCCTTCTGGAGGGGGGAGTGCGGATAAGTACTACAAATGTACACCTTTAGTTTTTAAAATGAAAGAAGTTAAAATAATAAAATGAAAGTATTTATGTATGGTATTTGAGGGTATGTGTGTGTGTGCGTGTGTGTGTGTGTGTGTGTGTATATATGTGTGTGTGTGTATGTGTGTGTGTGTGTGTGTGTGTATGTGTGTGTGTGTGTGTGTGTGTGTGTATGTGTGTGTGTATGTATGTGTGTGTGTGTATGTGTGTGTGTGTGTGTGTGTGTGTGTGTGTGTGTGTATGTGTGTGTATGTGTGTGTGTGTATATGTGAGATGAATATTACCTACCTAACAATTAAAAGGTGAAATAAGCTTTTCAGTATCGCTATACGTTAGGTTAAACAAGTATTTGCGTATTTTGTGCTTACATTCATGAAGTGACAGTGGATAGATGTATTCAGTATTGTTATACTGATTATAAAGAAAAGGACCAATATATAGATTAAAGCGTTTTGTGAAAGTTAAACGAGGTAGGGGATTATTACATATTTTGTCTTTGCGTCGCTTGGTGTTCGGATTGTGTGGTGTTAATTGGTGTTGCAAGATTAAAGTGTTAAAGATAAATAGTTGACGTACTGATAGTACTTGACAGTATTTATATAGTTTAAAGGAGGGAAATAGGATAGGGTGTTTCGTTGCGACTTTAAGAATGGCTCGTTGTGCTATTTCTAATGGTTTCATATCTGATCATAAAACAGGCCTAATGTTAAAAAAATAGTATACTCGGCATGGCACCTACCATTTTTAAACATTTGCATGACAATATATGTAGCATGGACAATATTCTACAATTTAAGAAAGAAATGAGGAAAGTACTAGTTGATAAGATATACTACTCAATAACAGAATATTTAAATGACAGAACTTCAAGAATTGTCTGTAAATAAATTTAAAAATGTTGTTAAAAATCACTTATGTAAAAAAGGTTACTACAAATTATCAGATTATGTAGAAGACAAGAAAGCTTGGGAAGGTGTTTGCTCCAATTCTGTAAAAAATAACGTATAAAGCTGGAGGTTTCTAGTCGCCTCTTTGCCTCCAGCATCTAAAACATTGAGGTGACGGAATTCAAATTGAGTTCTATATTTCCCTGTACCTTATACATGTGTTAGTTTAAGATTTGACATTCTCGAAATGTTACACAGGTGTTCCTTATGGAAATAAACTCTTTTTGAATTTTTGAATATGTTTTTTTTTTTAGAATATTGAAAGTTTGTTTGGTACGTGTCCCGACCGATTGCATTAATCAATACATGGATTAATGCAATCGTTTAATAAACATGACTGATATTTTTATAGAACACTTGTGTCGCCAAATATTAGGGTCCCGCTATTATTGAGCCTCCGCTGTGCTTCCGTCCGTGCATCTGTCCGTCCGTCCGTATCCGGTTCTACCGGATCAACCGAAATAGGCAGAGAGCTGAAATTCTCGCAGAGAGTGTATTGCCGCTCTAATAACAAATAATAGAACGTAGGGGTTTTTCAGAATTAAAAGCAGTACCCACTTAATAACTATAGTGCATGAACGAAATAATATTTGTATGCCATTGCGCCAAACGAAGAGATCAACTAAACAATTTAAATCTTAACTGTACCTATTTTAACAAATAAAGCTTTGAGTTTGAGTTTGTTACCAAAGGCACGAAATGAGGTGATCCGTTTCAACAGTACATATATTCAAACCTGTATCTATGATAGTTCATAATCATAATAGTCTCGATCATAGTTGGGGGGTGTATGGGGTTAATCTGGCTCAACACAGACCTTGCTGTTAATAATTTTGTAATTATTTATTCTTGCTTATTAATTATGATAATGATATTATTGTATTTGTATTGGTTAAGCACAAGCAATTTTTAAAAGAGATCTTTAAAATCAATCTGTGGTAGTTTCTACGCCCGTCTTCTCCCACAGTGGTCCAATGTAGAGAAGTGGCAAAAAATTACGATTGCCAAGTATATGTAAATATCTACAGTAATAAAGACATTTGGATATTGGAGTTTGGAAATTTGGTTGTTTGTAATGATTTATTATTCAGTTCTTACTGGAAATCTTGACTGAGCCGGCTATTTATTTGATGAGTTTAATCAGAGTCTGGTTCGGCTGCGACATGTTAAGACCAGCCGTGAGCTGAACCATACCCACCCACCAACCTCTATTCATAGGCGGGATTACCCTCCTTACAAGTACAGTTGGCAAAACCATGTAAAATTAGTAGTTTATGTGACTGATACATTTTAAAAGTGCCCCTTAGTATAATTTCAATGACATTTTCCCCACGAGTTTTCTAAAGCATGTTTACTTTTTCTGTAAATATGCCGTAGAAAATATTAGCTATAATTTATTAATTCATGCAATCATGTGAGTATATATATACTTATATAGTTTTGTGGAAAACATTTGTACTAACTTGTAGATCATTTCTTTGTTCAGTTTTGTACCCAACAAACAGAAGATGCGTGAAAAATATTTGGGGGGCATTAAAACTCGAGATTGGGTTTATGAAACAAGCCGAAGGCGAGGCGAGAGAGTTTTAATGCCTAATTATCTACAGTTAAATTCACTAGTTCATCAACACGCGTATCATAAGCTTTATTTTATGTGTTCAGGAACCTCATGTTCGACCGGCATTGTGGCATTGATCATTGCTCTGCAGTTGTTTAGCTTGTTCTGTAGTACCAACTTCACAGACAAACTAGGGGCAGCACGTAGGCGGGCGTCGGCGTTCGAAATTTGAATGTCATAATATGTCGAAATATTGATACATTATGGTCATAATACTTTGCATACTCTGGGCGTTAACTCAAATAACAACTTTGAAGAGAACTGTCAATCTTACATAGCGTCACGCATTTTCACATACGGGGTGGCAGAGTCACAATTGTGCCACCTTTATCCAGTTATTCAATAATCCATTTTGCGTGACAGGGGGCTAGCCCATTGCCGCTGCAATGGAGATATGAAGGTTACTTCATAACCGGATAAGTTGGTACAAAAGGCGGAAGCTCATACTCATCAGTGGAAGGAATTATCTCGAATTTCACAAAGATTCATCCTTACTACAATTTGAATATTTTGACTAACGAGCATTCCGCAACAAACAACACATGTTTGTGGCACATTTGTTTATATTCCCGCGCGACTCAGGATGATGCAAATTAATTATCCCGAAACAATGTTAATCGATTTATAATGGCTCTCCCGATGTACATGATACAGTTTTTATGGGATTCTGTTAATGATGGGAACAGTATATATATACCTACCTACTTACATATTTTGCAGTTTATTGAATTAGGTAGAGGTATATAGATTATCATGCAGTTCTAATTTGACGTGGACATTGGATTTAACTATGAATTACAGTTTTGGCTAAAACAGAAAAAAAAGGGAAAATACATAACCCATCAAAAAAATGCAGGCATGTACAAAATCAAGCCAGTCTCGCAGCGCAGATTTATCAGCCGTAATAAATTGTGAGATCCAATGTTAAATCAAGTCGGCGATTTCATTCATCCTACCCGAGGTTGCCAAGTCATTATATTTATTAAAGAAATAAAGATGTAAGTTAACAAATAAGGTAAAACTTTACGATGATGTTGAAAAGGTAACTTCATGTATTGTTATAGCTACTGAATGAAGTTGTCGAATTGGTTTTACATGAGATCTCACAACTTTTTACGGCTGAGTAATCCGTGCTGCGAGACTGCCTTGATTGTTGAACATGCAAGCATGTTTTTGATGGAATCTCATTTCTTTTTGTAAGTAACCCACTTTTTTCTTTTCGGGTACTGTTTATTGTGCGTGTGCGTAAATCTCTTCCAGCCAACCCAGTGAGGATGTGTAGATAAATAAAGTATTAACTTTACTACTAGCGATGTCGATCTTCCCACTGCTCTGCCACATTCTCGACTACAACACGTCTTATAGCATACGACTCAAAGTGTTCTTATATAGAAAACGACAAAGCATGGAAAAAGCATGAACCATCTCCCGGTATGGGTATAACAACCCGCTGCGGTAAAGAAAAACGATTTACTCTTACGTTCAGTATTTCAATTATTTTTACAGACGGAAAATAAATGATGTTTTACTTTGTTATATTATAACCAATTATTTGGTACAGGAATAGAGGAGACAAGTGGGGAGGGAGCGTTATAAAAGAGCGCATTTTAATGAAATGTCCAAGCAAAATTATCCGAGCAGAATAAATTCAAGTCAAACAAAACAAAAATGGTACCAAAACAACCAAGACAAGACTAGACACCAAACGTTCAATTCGAATATGAAATCAACATTCAACGCTTTTTTTGTTGTAGTAGTCAGACCACCGTGCATTAAGCGGGCATCAGTATACGGACTAATAACAACCCCTATATTGTGTGAAGAAGTTATCATGAGATGTTACTTCTAGCCATGGAGAGATTTTACTGCTAGCCATGGACACATCATTCGCCACTGTCATGTCAGTTACATATATACATCACAGCGGAAACACAACCAAACTGCGCTGCAGGATATACCCAACGCCATCAATTGAGCATATCGGTAAAAATTAAACCTATATAACTATACAAAACACTACATTGATAATATAAAAATGAGAGCTGAGACTCCGCAATATTTTAAGTTTTCCTGTCTTTGTTGACTAAACACTACTGTTGTTTAAAATTTCAATATAGTAGGTCTGCTAAAAGTACATTAGAATTTTGATGATCGATGAGTCAGTCAGTGACAAAATTACGGAACCTTGAACGGCTGTCGTTTCCAACCTATTGGTTCAAATGACTGAATTTTTGGATTTTGCTTTTTGAACTGTGCCCTATTACTCCCAAAAAATCACGTGTCTAGCTTTATATACAACAAAGTTACAGGGGGGTCTAAAATACCCCGAAGTGCTTCCTGTAAAGGATGGTACGGCTGTGCTTCTTGGCTCGACTTGGCGGGGGCACTGCCGTGCTGTGTTTTAAGTTTACATATATTATATAATTACATACATAATCGCCAAAAACTAAACTAAAACCTGCACTAAGTTAAAATTTTCGCTCAGATCGCTGCCGGGCGGGAGGGCACCCAATGCGCAGTGTATTACTTAGAAAATTAGAAGACTACTTTTCAATTAGCTCAAAACCAAATATTAAAATTGTTTAGTAACCGACGCAGCCCGTCTATGAATGCGTCTCAACATGCACCTACGTGCATGTCGGCGAGTGCAGTAATCCAGGGCACGTGCTGCACTCAGAGAATCCTTTCATACAGACAGACAAATCCGTAGCATACTATAGCTATCAGTATTTATTACTAGCTATTCAGTGGTATCATGCGGATCTTTCATATCTATCCCAAGCTGCGGCGAAGGGCCAGCCCACTTATATTGTATTGAATATCTATGTTAAGGTTAACTTGATTGAATGATAGGGTGACATTTAATGATAGGGTGACATTTAATGATAGGGTGACATTTAATGATAGGGTGACATTTAATTGGCTGACCATATTTTGGGGAATGATAATACCCATCATTAAGAACAACTTTCCTTAAGAAACTTATGGTTCCAAATGAAAAATATTTTCTGTCTTTCGGTACATTGGCCCGATTAGCTGATTACAAGGTACTATGGGCGACCCAAAACAAAAGTTTGCAAACACATGTTTCCAGGGGAAAGTTGTCCATAATGATGGTACAATGTTATATGAATATGTAATATAAATGTTACCCAGTCAACCGGTAATTATTAATATAATAAGCTCCGTGGTCTAAATGGGTTTCACGCTCGCTTCTCACACGGGAGATGCAGGTTCGATCCTGACCTGTACCAATGAGATAATTATTTTTTCTTAAGTCCGTTATACGGACGTTCTAACGGTGATGGAAAACATCGTAAGGAAACCTTCATTACTCCATAGCTGCGGCGTTGGGCTAGCCCCCTGTCACGCAAAATGGAGTATTGAATAACAGGCTCAAAGTGGGCACATTTGTGCCTCCGTCACCCCGTATGGGAAAAGGCGTGACGCTATGTTATTATTAATAATCAATTAATCACATTTTCCGTAGCATCTACACATTAAATTTATAGGACTGTTACATGACCTGGGGAAGGCTTAAGCACATTATTGGATAATCCATATGTATACGTTTACACATTTCATGTAGAGTTCGGGTCGCTGTGTAACTTATAAACGCTGCACGTGACATCTAGAAAAGAAAAAATAGAATAAGGAAAAGCAAACGAAGGTATTCCTACTAAAACGCTAACAAATACCTGCAATAGTAAAGCGAGTACATAAACTTGTGTGACTCATAGGGTAGAGCTTCGTGGCAGACAGCAACAGCTGGCCGGATGATATTATTAAGATACCTCATGGAATGCAATGTCTTAAGTTGCAAAAATGGCCTAGGATCGGAGCAAATAGCTTTGGGTAATACGTATACCATACTATAATTAAAAGGGAAATATTAAACTGCACTTCAATAATACTGATTTTCACAGAAAATATCAGGGCAAAATACTGCGGTAGCTTAGGTGAAGGGTAAAGGGGGTGAGCGAAGCGAAGCCTTCTTTATCCTTCGTATTAGGTTGAACAAAAGAATAAAAAAATACTTAAAACATAAAAAGTGTGCTGATCCTTTTTTGCTGTGAAAATCAGTATTTTTTGATGTGCGATTAAATACTAGCCTAAATGAAAATAAGTAAGTAAACAAGGGCCTCGATCGAATGCTAACTACATTATTGTTGGTCCAACGGCTAGGGTTGTGGTGGCGTGACGCTCAGCGCGCGCGCACCCCGGCCGGCCGGGCCACTCCGTGCGCGTGTCCATGGCGGCTTTCTCGTTCAAACGTATCTCACAAATATCAATTACTTATGCAGTGATTAATTCCTCACGGTCTATTAAAGTGAGCCACTTTAAGCGTCTGGAAAAAGGACATGGAGCATGAAAGTAGACGTGGAAGTAGCAATAGTCAGACGACCTCTGTGGCGCTGTGGTTGTGGGTCTGCCTACCATGCGAGAGGTCCTGGGTTCGATCACCGGCTGGGGATGAAAAAGGGCTTGGATGTATAAACTTATATAAATATGTGTGACGTCGCTGTTTCTGGTTCCCAAGCTACAGGGTATCCAAGTGTGGGGCTAGATGCAATGTATGTGCCTGTATTTAAATCTTTATGTTTAAGTAACCGCATCAATAACTTTGTAAACTACATTTTGCCACTTAAAACTCAACCCATTCATTGTTCACAGCCTTTCACTTTCACGATCTTTACAAATCCATTACCTTCCTTCTGGCACAGTGGGATGAAAAAAACCGGTCAAGTGCGAGTCTAAATCGCGCACGAAGGGTTCCGTACCACCGTTCAATGGAAGCGATGGTGTGGAGTGAATAGTTTGGATTTTACACAGCAAAATATTGTTTACAAAGTTATTGGTGCGGTTACTTTCACACTCCATGTACGTAACCAGGTGCATCCATAAGTTTGTATGTGGTATTGTTGTATGGGAGCCCCCTTAAATATTTATTTGATCCTGTTTTTTAGTATTTGTTGTTATAGCGGCAAAAGAAATAAATAATCTGTGAAAATTTCAACTCTAGCTAGCTAGGTTCTTGAGATACAGCCTGGTGACAGACGGACGGACGGACGGACAGCGAAGTCTTAGTGATAGGGTTCCGTTCTTACCCGTTGGGTACGGAACCCTAAAAATTGTTACTTCATATTGAGTGAGATGATTTGTCATTATAGGTACATACCAATCCTAAATAATACCTACATAATGTCAGTGCCTTTAGTCGTAGTACCTAAGCCAATAAGGTGTAGTGGCATAATAGCGAAGTTAGCGAAATTGTAGCAATATGCAGCAGTAGACTGAGCCTGTCCTGCGCGAGTCTATTATATAGATACATTTTCTAAAATATTATTTTCCTTGTAATTTTTTTTCCATTCGCGTTTTCTCCCACGATTTATTTTTTCAAAATGTTCTTTTTACTAGTAATATATTTTTCTTCACGCTTTAATTCCTTCTGTTTCTATTTGCCAGATATATATTTTCCTATTAATTTTATTTTCTCAATCCGTAAAGCACCCCAAAACTCAGCTGTGTGTGTGTGTGTGTGTGGCGCGGAACTGAATTTGGCTGTGTGTGTGTGTGTGTGTGTGTGTGTCGACGACCTCTGTGGCGCTGCGGTTGCGGCTCTGCCTACCGAGAGGTGCCGGGTTCGATCCCCGGCTGGGTATAAAGAAGAGAAAAACCCTAAGTCTTGGATGTTTGTGTGTGTGTGATGTCGATGTTTCTGGTTCCCACGACACAGGGTATCCTAGTGAGGGGCCAGAAGCATGTATATGCCTGTATGTAAATGTTAATGTTCATGTGAAGATTACCGAGCGTGCTTATTCTTTGAGTTTAACATAAATTGTTCATAGGACGACGGCTGCAAGGTAGCTAGGCTACTCACCGCGTGATATGACTTGTCGTAGTAAAGTCTCATTCATACATACATACCTAGCATCACATCTATCCCCAAACGGGGCGCCAGAGACACAACTATGCCGACCTATAGCATTCGCACAGAAATACTTAACTAAAATAGAGATCGCCTATCATTTCCTATTTGCGGAAACGATATGCGCCGGAACCGGTGCAATATTAACAAGGGAGCACTGTTGCAATATCTAATGCAGGCGCCACAACTCCCCTGCCTGCTGCCCACCCACGTAGCGTAGTAGATAATGCGTGCGTGTGCGCAACCGTACTGCGCATGCACATGGCGGGTAGGGAGACCATCATCGTCACCGATTTAACTGCGGTCCTGTGCGACCTGCGTTTGTGTTTCTGCTTTCTTCGCTATGCCGTCGGACATGGGAGGAATAGTGGGACGGCAAACAATTGGGAAACTCAGGCCTAAACTTGAAGTGAAATATTTGTAAAGATACGTGGCCGTCAGATAACTATGACAATAATATAACCAGAAGATAGAATGTTAGGTTAGGTAGTAGGTAGGTAGTAGTGAGATAACTATCACATTCAAACATACAGATTATAGAATGAAATGAAGCATAGCTGACTCTCGGATCGTATTTATAAATCGAATGACAATTCATCCACCAAAACCGGCCCAGTAAGTAGTTTAGGCGCTCCGGTGAAACACACGTAGGCTTTATTAATCTGTGACGTAGGCCGTGGCGGTGGCGATGGTAAGACTAGGTTGAATGGCACAAGTCTACATATAAATGGTCATAGATTTCATCTTTAGGGTTCCGTACCCGAAGGGTGTCAAACGGGACACTACAGCTTCCGCTGTCTGTCCGTCCATCACCGGGAAGAGAGCTGAAATTTTCATTTTTGTGGCCGCAACAGCAACACATAATGAACTACACGCAATTTTGAAAATTAAAGGGAGTCCCCATACAAGAAACTGTTTTTTTTTAATCCCTGCCCCTGCGAAATACCTCACAACATCATGATTCATTATAACCATAAATTTCGCTGCTCTTAATAACTTTGAGATGGCTCAATCGGTTTCGTATCGGTTTCGCAATCTAGAAGTTACGGGTTCGATTCCCTGAGAACACATATTTTTTCTTTTTGTTTTGGTTTTATTATTTAGGATTTAGTGTTTTTTTTCTTGTATGACCGATTTTAATATATTTTACTTTTCCTTTATATAACTTCAGTAGTACTTTCCGGTTAAATACTAGTAATAATGTCTGAGAAGAGCTTGTTGAATGTGTTGGGCACCCTGAGACTTGAGCAGTTTGATGCGAAATTGGTACAGTTGTAAGGGACATGAAAAAGTGTAGTACCAGAATGCCTGGTACTTACGTTTCGTCGGAGCAGATAGTTTGATATGGCGACTTGGGCCCGAATCAGTTAAAACGAAATTAATGGAAAACATAGTTAGGAAACCTTTTTATCTCCATAGCTGATGCAATGGACTAGCCCCTTGTCATCCAAGTGGAGCATAACCGCCCACGTTTAGCCACTACCGCTTCGTATGGGAAAAGCTTGACGCTATGTTATGTCAGTTGAATTTGTGACTCCGTATCCATAAAGGTATTCATGGTAGCCCTACCGACAACCGAGGTGTGTGCGCGCGCGCAATCACGATGACAGCGAAATGTATCCGCCGAGCGATTTATAGCTGGCAGCGCCTCTAGCGGCCGCGCAGTGCACTCTAGTTGACGTTGCTTTACCGTTTCCGGTTCCTTTCTGTTAAATACTTGTGTATATTGAACTGAAGACCTTAATACTCATACTAAACATACAAATGAACGTTTCATTTGGTAGTAAAAAAAAACACATATTTGACGTTACTGCATTGCAATTGACAAGTGCCTCGTGCTTTGGCGAAATTCTTCTTGACGCTTATATGATATAACAACAAAATATATCCCCACCCCCGCCCCCCCCGCCCCCATTTCTCCCCCTTAGTTTTAGTACGTCATTTGGGTCAGTATAAACCAACTCATCTTACGAAATGAAAATCGATCAAATGACTTTCGAAGTCACGTAGGGAAACCTTATCATAATGAATCACTTACCTACGTTTTTTGAGCTAGTGGCTTACTGCTGCTGAATGCTTTATCTGAAAAGTAACATTAATATTGATTAGAATCTATATACGCGTTGACTACTCATACTTCAATCTACAAACTCTACATACATACCATCACGCCTTTAATCGTACGTGACGGAAGAGTAGAGTCACAGAATAGGGATGTTGACTGGTCAGAAAAATAACTTTTTAAGTGCTGACAAGACTCATTTTGTTGTCCGACACAATAATAATAATAATTATAATAAATGCAGCCCATTAATGTCCCCACCGAGGAGCACGGGCCTCTACCCGGATACGAGTAAGGTTGAGCCGTACTCCACCACGCTGGCTCAGTGCGGGTTGGTGGTCGTGTGTCGTAGTTGGACCTACAGCTAACCAGCCTACTGTCGTCCGAAACACGGAAGCGTCCGAAACAAATGCCACATAGAAACAAACCCCATCCAGAGCCCGTCTCGGCCAGATATTGCTACCAGCACGATAGTTTCCGATGTGCGAATACCTTAATTCTTAAAGGCTGACTTGTTTTCTGGATAGGCGTTCTAACAACTAAACTGATTTTAATAAAACATGGCTAAGAATGATTGCAGGGAAGTCTGTTACCATTTACAGAAAACGGCGTCAAAATCCGTCCACCCTTTTGAGCGCTAGAGTGCCACAGACAGAGACACAGACAGACGCTTCAAACTAATAACGCCTCTCCTTTTAGTCGGGGGCTAAAATACTGACCATTTGGTTAGCTGGAAGAGATCTCTAATTAGAGATAAGCTCGCCTTTGTGTACTATTGCTATCATGCTTTTATGAGTTCATAAATAAATAATCGTCGCATCGTCGCGAAATAGGAGATATATCCTACGGTACTTGGTGTAATTAATCACAATATCAACTGCCCTGACATTCTTGGTATGATTCGTTTTAACATTCCTAACAGGAATTTACATAATTTTAATACTATCGCAGTAGCAAGTACCCATAGTAATTATAGAAAAAATTGCTTTATTTGTCTTGCAAGCAATAACTTGAACGGTAATTTGAAAATATTAGATTTTGATATATTTAACTGTAACATAGCATCGGTTATGAGGTTACTAACCTCTAAATTCTTTTTAACTGAATAGTAGTTACTGGTAAACATCAATATACATAACTTGTCACCATGTCGTTATCTTTGTTTGCTTATCCTTAAAGTATTTTAATTTAATGAAGTACTAACCTAAAGTTAACTTTTTATTTTATTATTTTTACTAATTTAATCTAAAACTTAAAACAATATCACTACTTAATGATTGTTAATCAATAGGTACTCAATTATAAGTAAATACTCGCAAGGAATATTCAAACACCATAAGTAAAAACCTGTAATTGGCTTTCTAGTTCTAAGTTAGTATCTAAGTTATATCGCTGCTGTTGGTTTTCCATGGTAATAAATAAATAAACTTAACCCGCTTCCCGGTTTCCGATTGAGCTAAAATTTCGAATAATTATGTAAGTTTGGTGACAATGCAATGTTATGATACCATCGAGCTGATCTGATGATGGAGCTGGAGCCACAGGAACTCTGTAATAAAATCCTAGCGAGTTATTCTCTTTAGAATCGACTCGGTGAGTAGTTGATGGATTAGTGAGGGTATCGAGCTGGGACACCAATTCGGTACACTATCTGAAGATTTTGTAATTCCATTCCCTTTGTTGATTAACTTAATTATTGTGCTTACCAATTAACTTAATTTTATCCATAATTGCCTAAAAAAATATTCTCCGAACGCCGAATATTGGATACTTATATAAAGTTGACCGTAATCGTAATGTAATTGTCATGGAGCTGTCATTGTGTACCGGAATTGGGCCCCTGAACTGATGATGGGGCCTGAAGGTGGATAGTGGAACTCTTCAACGGCTACTCGTAAACCCCTTGAGTTTGGACTTGTTTGATTGGTTTTAACGTGACAAATTCATGCATGTTTTTTAGTTTAAAGCTACCTAATAACATGTAAGTATTTGTGGGGATTCTTCTCTAACTAGTTTACTAACGCTATATACTGAAATGGACTTTTTATTGTATTTTCAATGGACATTGTTTCGCGTTAATTCCGGTTCCCTCTCTCCCGCTGGGAGCGCGCACTTATCCTCTCACTCCATTTTAGACTAATTTACAAATAAATTGGACTTGTTTATTTTGTTTGACTTTTCTTTTGAGGCGGTAAAGTGAAATGGAAAATATCTCTAAAGGTAGATGATACGGTGCAGTATCCGTGTGATTAGGTACTAGATTCGCGAATTCGTTGTGACATTGCCATATCTACGCCTATGACGACCTACGTGGCGCAGCGGTTGTGGGTCTGCCTACCATGCGAGAGGTCCTGGGTTCGATCCCCGGCTGGGGGTCTTGGATGTTTATATGTGTGTGACGTCGCTGTTTCTGGCTCACACGACACAGGGTATCCTAGTGTGATGCCAGGAGTAATGTATGTGCTTGTATGTAAATGTTTATGTTTATATCATGCTTTTAAATTTATTGAAATATACAATTGGCGGTTATTTATGGTTAGTGATATTTATTTAGGTATTTTAGTACACTCGATGAACAAATAAAAATCATAAAGCGAGCAAAGTCATAGGTTGTTTATACACTTATTTTACAACAAATTAATTTTACCGAAACAATGCGCTACCTGCTAATAACAAACAACAGAAATAAGAGTAATATTTCGTCGCAAACAATACAAATCTATATATATGTGTCGCCCACAATTTTATCTCACGATCGCAATTGTGCTGTTGTAGACCCTGATGGCGCTATCACGTGACCCATGCCATTACGGAACCCTGAAAACACTTAACCACCTGACCATGCTACATTGTGTTAGAGTATACTTTCGTTTGGCAGGATGCAATGAAAATGAATGCAAGTAGTTTTAAAATGTTTGGAGCGCCGGTAGTTGGGAACTAAGAACAAGTAGTGCTGGAATGAAATGTGGAATAAAAAAATGTGGGGTACCATAGATGCAAACAAACAAACATAAGATGACCTCTGTGGTGTTGTGGTAGAGGCTGTGCTTCCCAAGCGAGGGATAAAAATGTAAAGAACACGGGATAAATTATATAAAAATATTACTTTTAAAATATCAAATATAAACTAGTGGTTCTGCGATTAGTAGACCTCGCTTGTTTAAAATTTCAAGCTTGTATGTCTGCTAGAAGTACATTAGAGTTGTGATGATCGATGATGAGTAGTCAGTGACAAAATGACCGAACTTTAAACAACTGTCTTTTTCAATCGATTGGTTCAAATTTACTGAAATTTGGGAATTTGCCTATATAAATTGTGGCCTATCAGGCACAGAAAATTCAGGTGTCCGACTTTACCCACATCATAGCTATGAGAGCCGGGGCTTCGAGAATACCCCGAAGTGCTCCCTCGCGTAGTGCTCCCTCGCGTATGATAGCCGGGGCTTCGAGAATACCCCGAAGTGCTCCCTCGCGTAGTGCTCCCTCCCCCGCGTACTCCTTCTTTTATTGCATCATCTTGTTTAGAATGATGTCCTCAGTTTGCCTCAGTTAAATATGATTGAAATCCGTCGCTAAATGACGCTACAAAAAACTTCCCCCCAATCGGAAATCGATCGAGTAAAATATCTAAATAAATCAAGGAACTTGTGTGCCTATTTTCGTCAAAATCGGTTGAAAAATGCGACGGATAATAATAATAATAATAATACCTTGGACACCATTTACACACATTGATCTAGCCCCACACTAGGATTCCCTGACGGATAAACTCACTTCTGTCCAATCTCGAAATTGGAAGATTCGCTCGCTCCGTCAATCAAATGAATTAATGGCGATTTTCAAACATATGTTAATTTGGGTTCTTTTTCTCTGGAGTACATTTTTCGACCTTCTGGAATATTTCATTGATTTCTAACGTTTATTATTAATAATTCTCATAGTTTTTCCTTGTTGATTTACTAGATGGAGTATAAGCATAAAAATAAGTATTTAAACACAAGTAATTTAATTTAAATCTTGTACTTCAACAGAGGGTGAATTGGTTGGATGGCGACTCCATTGCTAGTTGTTCTGAGGTTGTAAACGTACATTGTGTATGCGGAGGGCGAGGAAAATGATATTGATTCATTGTGAACAATGAAACTAACATTGTAAGCCATTTTGTGACAAAAAGGATGACTGAAATTACATGTCACGATTCCCCGTCATGGTTTAGAGTAGGCATGAATGATAGAGTGACAAATATGTAAAATTATATTTAGTGGGAATAAATACGCGTACTGCATATTTCACGAGAAAATTCGTAAAACTTAGGTACTACTTAGGTAATATAACTAGTGCATGGTTGGAAGTCTTTGACCTGTCCAGATGGACTGGGGAAAATTCGTAAAACTAATGCGTAGGTATGTAAATTGGTAGTAAAATTCATTCACAAAAAGTTAAAACAACAAGGAAGCAAATAAATAATTATGAATTGGATGTAAGGTTGGAAGACTTTGGCGTCTCCGGATGGACGACGAATATTAAAAAAAAAAAACATAATGGCGCTCATTTCGTTCGAAGTAATTCGAACAAAAACGTTTGAATCAATAAAAATTTAACAGTTTTATTAAGTTTTTCTCCGACTACTCATTAACGTTCTTTATTACGACTTTATTTTTAACACGCAAACGTATGCTTTTTCAAATTCCACAACCGATACACCTCGTTACCCAACAATCTGACGATTCTATACAAATTCTATAAACGTTACCTCCCCCATCCATCGTCCAAGTAGTTTGACAGTAAAAGTCATTGTATACCCACGACGTACTTACTGCACCAGCCTGATTGAATCGATGATTGTAGCCTTATCATCATGTCATGCTGAATTCTAACAATTTCAATAGATTTGAAAAAAGAACACCACAATACGGCTATTTGACACGAGCTGTATTCTATTGAGATTTTATGAACAGGCCCGGATTATCGCGTAAGCTTCTGAAGCTAAAGAGGCCACAGCTACGCTTCGTGACTGTAGCGATAACTGGACACGCTTTGCTAAACAAACACTTACATACTCTAGGTGTAAAGGACAGCCCCCAGAGCCTGCATGGAGGGGGAGGACACAGCCACCCAGGTCCTGTTGGAATGTTCCGGCGTGGCCATCTACCGAGCAACACACCTCGGATCGCCGAGGTCGCTCCAGGAAGTCGTCGGCAACATCGAGGGTTTGCAAGGCTTCCTACAGGAGCTGGGTTGGCAGGAGTAGTGTAGGACCCCAACCCACGTCACGCAAAATAGGCGCAAAGGGGTTAGAACTTTTTTGTGTGGAAGCTGGCATATGGACCCCGCCATTTTATTTTTCTTTTTAAATTGAGGCGCACGATGAGCAAAAATTGTCAAGTAACACGTGACCCAAAAGTGTCACGATACTTAATTAAAGTAGAAGTTTTCTCGTGTTCCTAGAAGAAAATAATGTACCTACTCTCTTCCAATAAACAGTTATAATAATAATCAACATGGGAACGATAATTTGGATACATTCTGACGCCTATAGACACGTAATAAGTCTATTTTGTAGGGTTCCGTACCCGAAGGGTGCCAAGCGGGACCCTATTACTAAGCCTTCGCTGTCCGTCTGTATGTCCTTCCGTCCGTCCGTCACCGGTCTATATAGGATCAACCGAAATAGGTAGAGAGCTGAATTTTTTACAGAATGTGCATTTCTGTTGCCGCAACAGCAACAAATAATGAAACATACCGATTTTCAAGAATTAAAAGAAGTACCCATAGAAGAAATTATTGGTATGGCCATTTTCTTAGCCATTTTGTTTTATTTATTTATCGGTGGAAAACGGACTCACCTGATCTTACCGGAAAATATTTTTAATTGCAGGTATTGAGTTTTGTGCTTAGTTATTAGTCATTATATGATTAATAATTGCTTATTGGAATTATCATAAATAATATTAAGTTTTTTATCATATTTGATTTTATTTCTGTAAATAAGTTACTCAATTTCTATCCACTTCCGGTTTCAATGAACAAAGAGTTTCATTAATTTTCGTACTTTAATATTTACATATTACATACACAAACTATTTTTCAATGTTTCGATGTGCGGCCTTGAATGTAGTCTACCTAGTATTTAATATTTTATTGTTAAAAATTAAATAGGTATATGTACTCGTGGTGCGCAGACAACCGCATGTTTTTGGCTGCTGACAAGTGCTTCGTAATTACGATGACCCGTAACGACAATCCTGTCCTGTCCGATTATACCATAGGGGATGTAACGCTGCAAAAAAAACACGAAGCCCGTGACTTAGGCGTTATTTTCGACGACAAACTAAGTCTTAATTAACACTGCTCAGCCCTAGTAAAAAAATGTAACCAACTTCTTGGATTCATTTCAAGAGTAACTAAGTCCTTTAAGAAATCAGAGAGTCTCATTCTGTTGTATAATGCCCTTGTCCGCTCCAGATTAGAATATGCGTCTGTCATTTGGTCACCATTTTACAAAACCCACATCGATCATGTTGAGTCAGTCCAGAAGCGCTTCCTACGCATGCTCTGCGCGCGTCTCGGTCTTCGTCGCGCGGTCAAGTCTTACGATAAAAGATGCGAACGTTGCTCACTGGAATCCTTAGAGTCGCGTCGTAGATCCATCTTCATAAAATAATAAATGGAGCAATAGTAACTTCTACTCTCTCAGAAATCAACTTTCAAGTACCAAGCAGGTCAGTCAGAATACCGCGTCCTTTCTTCATCCCAACATGCAGGTCGAACATCAGCGCCAATAACCCCATGCTTCGAATGTGTCGTCGCTACAATGAAGTTGTAGCCACCGAAGATGATGTTCCTGACATCTACCACGTCTCGTTGCCTTGCTTTAAATATAAAATGCGCAAAATCCTTAAGCAGGTATGATAAATCATTGATTGTACCAGATATCGATCATCATTTATTTATGTTTTTAAATTGTTTTTTATTTAGTTTTTTTAGTTCTATTTCATCTCTTAAGTGTAGAAAAATAAATTAAGTTTTTCCAATAGTTAAGTAGGTAATCTTTCCATTGTATGTAGTTTTTGTTTAGTTAGTTCTAGATTTACCTTACACCATGCTGTGTACACATACTTTTGGCGCTGGAGACAGCCCCTTTTGTACTTGTTTTGTTGCTGTAATTTGATGTATTATCTCTAGTGCTGTTTTGTGTACCTAATATAATAAATAAATAAAGTACAAAAGACTGTCGTTTTACGTTTTCCCGTGTACTGTACAATGGTAATGGAACCCTTCATGTGCGGGTCCGATGTCCTACTCGCACTTGACCGGTGTTTAATTAAAGATTGTCGTTGTACTCATTATGTCGATCTTTACCTCCAAATATCTCGATAACGTAACACTTTGGGGTACCATATTACTTGACATTTTTTGATTGTCTAGGTGTACTCTACCCATATATACCACTTATATCGCGCGCCGCTATTTAAAAAGAAAACTAAAATGGCGGCGGGGCGGGTCGATATGCCAGATCGGTTCTATCCCCTCTACGTTGTCGAGTTGCGGAAAATCAGCCCGCGATAAACTATAACTAGAACTGTTCTAATTGGTCAGCTTTTAAAAGTGATTGCAATTCCTTGATGGGGGACGTCTATTAATTACGTCAGGCGTTTGGGGGATCAGCAAATCTCACGTATTTCTCGGCTTCACGCCGTTTGCCATGCGGGTTGGCATAGGCACAGTTGTGACCACGTTTAGCGAGTTATTGAATAGTCCATTCTGCATGACAGGAGGCTAGCCTAACACCGCAACTAAGCAGAAATGAAACTCTTTAAACTCCTGTTTGTTAAAAGTGAATTCATAACAGTGTAATTAAATGTAAGGTAACTTCAAATAGTCGGTTTAATCCTACATTTCCAAGTGTAATGTCCGACGAAGTCATCGCTAGTGATGGGACGAGCGGGTAGTGTTGTTCACGTGGAGAGAGGAGTGGGCATATGCCAGCAGCCGGTGACCAGGGATGGGACATGCACGGCGTAATACGCTGCGGTGTGGATAGGCAATATAAGCTGATAAGTTCAGATCATCAATTTTGGTAGATAATCAAACAAGGTTTTGTATTTTTTTCTTCTTTGTCGACCTCTGTGGCATTGCGGATCTATGGTCCACCTTCCAAACAAAAGGTCACGGGTTCGAATACTGGCTAGGAAGGAAGAAAAAATATCCCCAGGTCATGGATATTTATATGTGTGTCACTTCGCTGTTTCTGGTTCCAACGACACAGGGTATCCTAGTGTGGGACCAGAATCAATGTTTGTGTCTGTGAGTATATATTTTTAAATTACAAAGCCTTATCCTGATGAGATTAGATACGATTTAATTGCATAAGTGTGAGTATTCAAAAGCCGCTACTGTTCCAAATTCCATATTCCAAATTCCAAATGTATTTGTAACTGTAGAGTAGATATTTACATATACTGAGCAAACGTAACTTTTTGCCACTTCTCTACATTGGACCACTGTAGGAGAAGAAGGGCGTAGAAACACCCACAGATTGATTTTTACAACTCTTTTAAAAATTGCTTGTGCTTATCTTATACAAATATTATAATATCATTATGATAATTAATAAGCAGGAATAAATAATTACAAAAATATTAACAGCAAGGTCTGTGTTGAGCCAGATTAACCCCATACAAATTTCTCTATGTGGGGTCCCCACTGCAATTTGCTATCAATGGTTATTCCAAGAAATTTCATGTCATTTACTAATTCTAACGTTTAACCTTGAATTGGTTCACTGTTAATTAAAAAAAAATGCTGGTAAAACCAAGTGTATCAAATTCTCACTTCCAAATGTCAGGCAAGTTGAGACCAGTTTGGTGTTAGACAACAGCACGTTAGAATTGGTAAATGATACGAAGTTTCTTGGAATAACCATTGATAGCAAATTGAAGTGGGGACCCCGCATAGATAAATTGGCTGGTAAATTAAGTTCTGCGTGCTTTGTCTGAACATCAGACAAAGCACGGATGTGGCTACATCTAGGCTAGTATATTTTAGTTACTTTCATAGTGATGTCCTATGGTATCTTGTTGTGGGGGAAAGCAGCGGATATTCAAACTATTTTTATTTTACAGAAAAGAGCTATTCGAGCAATTTATCATTTAAAACGAACAGACTCCTTAAGAGAGCTTTTTAAAGAAATTGACATACTAGCTAGTAGCTAGTCAATTTATTTTCGAAAATATAATGTATGTACGCAAGAACCTTACAACATTTTCCAAACTTAGCGACAGCTGTAATGTTAACCTAAGAAATAATCACAGACTATGTGCGCCCCGTTTTAGACTCGCGAAGGTTAGCAATTCTTTCAAGGGTCAGTGCATTCTCTACTACAATAAGATACCTCTGGAGATTTTGAAATTGCCATTTGAGCAATTTAAAAAGCATGTTAAAGCGACTTTGTCGAAAAAGGGATATTACAATGTTCAAGATTACTTAAATGACAGGACTGTATGGGGTTAATCTGGCTCAACACAGACCTTGCTGTTAATAATTTTGTAATTATTTATTCCTGCTTATTAATCATAACAATTAAATTTTTCATATTTGTATTAGTTAAGCAGAACCTATTTTTAAAAGAGATCTAAAAATAAATCTGTGGGAGTTTCTACGCCCTTCTTCTCCCACAGTGGTCCAATGTAGAGAAGAGGCAAAAAATGACGTTTGCTAAGTATATGTAAATATCTACAGTAATAAAGTACTTTGACTTTGACTTTGACTATTACAAATGACATCAGTGTTAGAATTATTAAGAAATAATTCTAATACAATTCATAATTTCATAATTTCCTTACTGCACACAAATCATACAAAAACCGGTCAAGTGCGAGTCTAAATCGCGCACGAAGGGTTCCGTACCACCGTTCAATGGAAGCGATGGTGTGGAGTGAATAGTTTGGATTTTACACAGCAAAATATTGTTTACAAAGTTATTGGTGCGGTTACTTTCACACTCCATGTACGTAACCAGGTGCATCCATAAGTTTGTATGTGGTATTGAAAGAATTGTTGTATGGGAGCCCCCTTAAATATATCTTTTATCCTGTTTTTTAGTATTTGTTGTTATAGCGGCAACATAAATACATAATGTGTGAAAATTTCAACTCTCTAGCTAGCTAGGTTCTTGAGATACAGCCTGGTGACAGACGGACGGACGGACGGACGGACGGACAGCGAAGTCTTAGTAATAGGGTCCCGTTGGGAACCCTTCGGGTACGGAACCCTAAAAAACAAGAGTTACATAAAAAAGTGTTCAAAGGCGAGCTTATCTCTAATAAGAGATCTCTTCCAGCAAACCAGGCAAACAAGGGAAAAGTTGATGGTTGAGCAGGGGTAGACCTATGTGTAAATATATAAAATATTAAAAAAAAATAAAAAAAAATAATAACTATAATAATATACTAAGTACTTATTATAAGTACTAAATACTTATTATATACTACAAATACTATTTTATACACTATACTAATACATACTTACATGCATACTACCTATAACTCTAAAGGGAGAGGTAATGCTTCTTCACACGACTTTTAAAGATATTCAGATTAGGACTGTCCCTACAAGTTCTTTGCCAGGTAGCTCCTGCATGTTTAGATGGGAAATATTTTAGTCGGGCTAACCCTTTCTACCATCTTACAGTTTCTTACCGTACAGGTACATATTTGTCATTTTATTGCCGGAAAACCCCTGCTTATTTTGTAAAATTTGCTTATGTTTTGAAGGGTCCTCTTTTGTCAAAATCTGTGCGTTGACATCAACAGGAGAAACACTGATTCTAATTGTTGGATTACATGGCTTTTTGTTTTCTCTAATTACATTGAATCACCCACTTCTGGAATACTTTATTATCCTTTTCTAGCAGCGAGTTATTACCTGAGTTTATATATCTGCCATTATCACCCACAGAAGAGAAAATCTTCATATGAAAACACCAGACAAACGACGATAAAGATTTATCGATATCGACTACACCCCCATGCCTCGCTCCCCTTCAGCAGCACTTGTCATTAAGGGTGATCCATCAAAACGTCAGCCAGGATTTGGGGTGCCCGGCGCCTGCGCACAAGGGACCTCGACCACGAAACGAACGAACACTACAGCAGTTGAGCTTCATACAATTCCGTTCGACAAACGCACTCATAGACGTCACAGCTTTTCCCATACGGAGTAGCAGAGGCACATATGTGCCCACTTTTAGCCTGTTATTCAATGGTCCATTTTGAAAGGGGAATAGCCCATCGCCGCAATTGTGAAGATATTGAATTGTTAAACATCAATAATTACATATTATCTAATGCACTATAAATATATTGAAAAGACATAAACTGATAAGTATTTTTTTCTTCTTTGACGACCTCTATGGCGCTGCGGTCATGACTCTGCCTATCATGCGAGAGGTCCCTGGTTCGATCCCCGGGTGGTGATAAAGAAAAAAGATACCCAGGTTATTGATGTGTATTTGTGTGTGACGTCGCTGTATCTGGTTCCCAAGATATAGAGTATCCTAGTGTGGGGCCAGAAGCAATGTATGTGTCTGTATGTAAATGTTTATGTTTATGTCAGGCCGTGCTCGCCCTTTACTATGAAGATTACCGAGCGAGCTTATACTATGAGTTTACAATAAATTATTCATAGGACGACGGCTGCAAGTTTATGTTTATTGTATACTTATAATTTCTAAGCAAAGGCGAGCTTATCGAAAAAAAGCTTAGGCGTGGGAGGAACATATGTAATAAAAGGGCAGAGCGATAGTGCGAGAAATCTTAACATCTCAATCCATTTGCGTGCCTTCGTGTGCGACTGTCTTTGTGTGCGTTGTTCGAACGCGCATCGTAGGAAGCTTAACTTCTTTAGTGTTTGTGTTGTATCTGAACCCAGGACTTTGAGGTAACGAGCCGAATTAGATATTCAGCTTGTGTCTCTGAATGTACTGTTATATGTTACACTGACTGATTGATTGCACTTTACTTGTATTTTTTTTTTCAGAGGCTCATTAAGAGTTGGTGGGCAGGGAGTTCAGTGTAGCTTCAGTGGGTTATTGTCAATAATGAATTGGTTTTTCGTGGCATGAAATGTGCCTACTTAACTCCATCTTAAAAAATATATTGATTTAAGTGTATATGAAGTGACAGCGGAATGTTTTAGTCTATGTCTTATTTTGTAGCTAGAGAAAACCCCACAGGAAACTGCAATAACTAGAAACGGACAAACTTTTATGAACTTCTTCAGCCGTGATTCGGAAATCAATAAATTAAACCAAAAGCATAAATTTTGAAATAACTGACTTCAATTGAACCCATTTCAGACAAAACATACCCATGCATATCTTCCGTGGTCCCTTCATCAGATCCTTATCGACGTTGGTAAATTGTTGAGAACATCTCCTCGTACATCACCATCATTTTCATATGAGGAGCTCACATCACTGACCAACCTTAATTAAGTTAGTATTTATTCATTTATTTATTTATTTATTAATACAGATTAATGCACAACATCGCAACCTGTAGGAATCCTAGTATGGAGCATTTCAAGTGGCCATCTGTTGTCTTCATCATCAGTGGAAATGCAGTATTTATTATAAAAACACCGGCCGGCAGAATATCAGCGTTCCAGGCACCCCGTAACATATGCTGAGCCGTACCGTTTCATTGCCGCGTTGCACGCCGCATCTCTCTGTTGTGCCACTTTTGTATGTTTATTATTATTTTTGTCTCCCTATAACTTGTCTCTGTATGTTCTTCTCTTTTGTTGTCTAATGTGGCTTTAGTAAATAAACAATGTTCTATCCTACTCTATAAATATAAAAAGCGCTATAGGTTGATAGCGCTATAAATATTTGAAGAGTTTCCTCGAGTTTTCCCATCATCAGCTTCTGATGTCAATGGGACCAAGGGGAAGGTAGACCCTTGCAAACAAAAAACATTTTACAAATCGGTCCATCCGTCTTGGAAAAATCAATTAACATTTAACATAAATTTTACCTTTTGTGAAGTCGGTTGAAAAGTGGATGTGAATGACGCAACGTGAGTGAGGACTCGCCCGGCCAGTCCACGATGCGCACGTGCGTCGCGTGCAGAGTGCCCAATATTGGGATCGAGGTTGCAAGTGATAGAAGCAAGGCCACAATTCAATTTAAAAAAAATGTATTTTTCATTGAAAAAATTATAAATATATTTTGCATCAGTGTCGTGGAACTTATCACCCCTGAGTCAGGTGTAACTTCAGAATTAACACTGTATGCCCCCAAACTCACTGCAAATATTTTTAAATCTTGACGTAATGAAAAAATTACTTTGTTATGGGGTAAAGTGTATTCATTGTCATGATACACTTTCATTGTTTTCATCCGTAAGTATTTTAACCCCCGACGACCTAAAAAAGGGGTGTTATATATACACACACCGACTCTATATATGTATAAGTTTGAAGCGTATGTCGGTGTGTCTATCCGTGGCACCCTAGAGGTCAAACGGGTAGACGTAGTAGATATTCCTGAAATGGATTTTAGATATGTTTTATTAAAATCGGTTCAGTAGTTCGAGTGTTATCAGCTTAACAAATAATAGTGATCAAACGGGTAAACAAATTTTAATTTTGTTGCTTGTAGTTGGTAGTAAACTTTACTGTTAATATTAGTTCAGTAGTTCTAAAGTTATCAGCATTACAAGGAATAACGATCACACCGTTTTTTGTAGTTAATAGTAGACTTCACTGCAATAGTTATTAGTTCTTAGTTTTGTTAAAATCGATTTAGTAGTTCTAAAGTAATGTGTCAATGGATTTTTTAATTTTTCAATTTAGTGTTATTTATTGTAAAGAAGGGATTTCATTCGTTCGTTCATCAATCACCTTTTTTCTATCAATACAATGTGAGAAACCTTTTACCTATTCTTTCATCTTGAGGCCTATACATGCAGACTTATACAAACTAAAAGAGCTCAGATTTTTTCAGTTTTGTTCCTTGTTGTATAACTAGGAAATAATGAACTTTCTAGTAGTACCTATACATTTGTGTCATGCAATGTTTTGCAATAACGTTAAGTCTCGAGACGCCATTTTAATTACCATTAACATAATCTCAAGTAGACACATATCGGACTGTATATATGTAGAGTCACGAACGCCGATGTCTCACGTATACACTGCTTCAATCACTGAAACATACGTAACAGGTCTATAGGACGATGATGAAGAAGAGTATAATAATTATTACTTAGAGTACTTATTTATCAAGATTAACGGGTACCACCGTTCAAATAAAATAAAAAAAAAAACAATTCGCCTCACCATATTCGAATCTCATTTCTTTCTCGAGCAAAATAAAAGCTACAACATTCTTCTACAAACCCAGTACAACATTGTCTCTCGACTCTAACTTAAATAGTAATAGAGTTCACATTGCCTGCAGTTTGAGACAAGACCAATCACACAAACAGAAGCACAAAAGTAGGAAGCTTCGTTTGGAATCGAAAACAAAGGGCAAATGAACTACTTAGCTGTCGAAATGCGGAACAACTGAACAAACTGTTTCGCCGATACAGTGCAGTTCGTTCGGCAAGGCGCGTGACAATACTTTCCTTGTCGTAGAGACAATAAACAGACTACTTCGCGACTACAGGAGACAATAGTAATGAGGGAATTATGATCTTTATCTACACACGTATCAAAAACCCTCTTTACTGCGTCCAAAAACCGCACGTTACGACCAGCATTATACTATACTACTTGGTAGAAACCCATTTCTTATCTGAATATTGATACATTATGACCATAATGTATCAATTTTCGACAAATTGTGACATTTAAATTTCGAACGCTGACGCCCGCCTGCGTGCCGCCCCTAGTTTGTCTGTGAAGTTGGTACTACTGAACAAGCTAAACAAGTGCAGAGCAGTGATCAATGCCACAATGCCGGTCGAACATGCGGTTCCTGAACACTTCAAAGAGAGCTTATGATATATACATAGTCAGGTCATAAGTTCTGTCACATGTGCAATATGAAATAATTTAGACATGTTTATTATTTATGTAAACATTTATATAGCAAAATGAACTTAATAAAATATAGATTCTTATGGTAATAAAGGTTATTCAAAATGACCCCCGCGATTTTGAATACAGGCCATTATTCTGCGCGGCCAGTCGTCTATCGCAGCACGAACGAGGTCCATGTCAATATCGGCGGCTGCCTTAATCAAGGATGCCTTGAGTGACTCCAAATCGGGATGAGGCTTTGAGCAGGCCTTTTCCTCCAAGTGTTGCCATATCTTGTAATCTAACGGAGTCAAATCTGGACTGGAGGAGGGCCAGTCTTCGTGCCGTATGAAGTCGATTTCACGCGCCGCCAGCCAGTCTTGCGTGCTTTTCGCTCTATGAGCTGGCGCAGAATCTTGTTGGAATACCCAGTGCCTGTTATTAAACATGGTATGAGAAACAGGTTCCACAAGGTTCTTGACGACTGTATTTTGATACACAACTGCATTCGTTTTTACGCCTTTCTCACAAAAATGTACCTCAGTTAAGCCCCAATAAGAGACTCCCAACCAAACCATGAGCGAGGATGGAAAATGACCTCGTTGGACACGCGGAATACGGTTGCTCGCTTCTTCGCTGCTGTGTGCGTACACCTTATCATTTTGTTTGTTGTAGCTCTCTTCCACGGTGAAAATTTTTTCATCCGAAAAAAGAATTTCCCGATGCTTTTTACCCGCGTACCGCTTCAACAAAGCGCGGCATCTCTTCAGTCTCAGGTCCATTAAACGAGCGTCCAAACGATGTCCTGTTTTTCTTCGATATGCCCTAAGCCCTAAGTCTTCATTTAACACCCTTTTCACCGTGGTCCTGCTTAACCCCATCTGAAGGGCCAACAGTTTCTGCTTACGTATGGGATTTCTTTGAATTCGCGCCTTCACAGCTTTTATCACTGCTGGAGTCCTAACAGAGCGAGGGCGACCACTTCTTGACCTGTCATCTACACTAGAGTCTTCATTGTATCGTTTTATGGTACGATAAACGAATCTTTTGGTTATATTCAAATTTTTCAGTAAGTCGAAAATCTGAATTGGCGCGTAACAGCAACGATGCAACGCAATAACTGCGACACGGTCTTCTTTAAGTGTCCACTCCATATTTAAAAATGAGGAAAATTCTAAAAAGTACACATTTTTTCATTTTCATGAAAAATTCGAAATTCTAATTCAATAAACTTTTTTGTGGCCAGCGTTCTAAATTCAAGAGTTTTTATTGTGTGACAGAACTTATGACCTGACTGTGTATTTAGATAAACTAGTAGATGTAACTGCACATAATTAAGCGTTAAAATTCTCGAGTGATATTAGGGTTCCGTACCCTACGGGTAAGAACGGAACCCTATTACTAAGACTTCGCTGTCCGTCCGTCCGTCCGTCCGTCCGTCCGTCTGTCACCAGGCTGTATCTCAAAAACCTAGCTAGCTAGAGAGTTGAAATTTTCACAGATTATGTATTTATGTTGCCGCTATAACAACAAATACTAAAAAACAGGATAAAATAAATATTTAAGGGGGCTCCCATACAACAATACCACATACAAACTTATGGATGCACCTGGTTACGTACATGGAGTGTGAAAGTAACCGCACCAATAACTTTGTAAACAACATTTTGCTGTGTAAAATCCAAACGATTCACTCCACACCATCGCTTCCATTGAACGGTGGTACGGAACCCTTCGTGCGCGATTTAGACTCGCACTTGACCGGTTTTTATTATGAAACGAGCCGAAACCCACTCTCGAGTTTTAATGCCCTCCATTATGTAGCAGTCACATAAACTACTATTATTTTGGAGTTCGATACAAAAAGTTACCGTTGAAACTTTTTAATTTAAAACTCCATCTACGTTACAGGCAGTAGCATGCGAGTGGTTTTTAACAATTGCAATGCTGTTCTATACGAGCTCCCATTTTATTTATGGGGAGAAAGAAAAAAAAACTCCAGGTCTTGGATGTTTACATGTTTTTGAGGTCGCTATTTCTGGCTCCCACGACACCCTCCTGTGTCTGTAGTTAAATGTTAAGTGTTTTATTCAAAGTAATCATATTTGTCACTTATTAGTTAAAATATGAATTAAAAATAAAATAAAAACACAAAAAGAAACAACTACGCGAATAAACCACCCCGGCACATTGCCGAGGCTAAGGTTCCCATGACGCATGCAGCACTTCCCCGCTGCACAGCCAGGGAGATCCTTTGCATCAGAAATGCCCCAGAGCGGTTGTCAAATCCTCTATCCCTCAGACGGCGGCGCCCCAGATCCTTAATAAATATTTTCCCTTGTGTCCCCCAAACCCCAGTCGTCTCGAGCGCAAGAGGCACAAAGATGTAGAATAATATATGGCATCCTCATCTCATTTCAGGTTGATTTTTTCAGTGTCAAGTGTATTTGAAAGATTACGTGACGTGTTTTTGAACCAAACCTCAGATGAATAAAACTCTTTGTCTCCAACTTCGCCAGCGCCACCTAGCGGGAGCCCAGGTGGACATAGCCGCCATTTGTGAGTCGGACACACAGAGATAGATTATAGATATTAGTCAATTTATCCAATTAAAACTTCTCGAAAGTTTTAAGGATGGACATTTCAATATGATCAAACAGCTATCGGCTGGATTAGGTGACCACGTGGTACCCGAGTATTACCCGATAAATAAACTACCCTTTTCCACCGTGTAATGAAAGCCTCCGCCAGTCACCGGGGCCGGGGGGTGCCGGGGGGTGCCGGGGGGTGCCGGGAGGTGCCGGGGGACAGGCGGACAGACGGAACTTACCCTCACTCATGTGATATTACTAGCACGGAACATTCTATCTATGCACACGATGCTCGAACAGATCCTGGCTCGCAATCTCGTGAACAGGCCGATGTATATGCCACGTATGAAAGTTATAAAATGATGTTATGATAGAAAACAAACGGTCAAGTGCGAGTCGGACTCGCACACCTTCGTGTTCCGTACCATCTCGAGTAACAGGCAAAAAAAGACGTCGCTTGTACGGGGGCCCACTTTCTAGGGTTCCACAGAGAAACAAGGAACCATTATAGATTCGTCAAGTCTGTCTATCCGTCCGTCCGTCCGTCCGTAGGTCACAGCAACTTTATGCAGAAACTATTAAGACTAAACAGTTGAAACTTGCTATGTAGATGTATTCTGTAAACCGCTTTACGATTTTATACAAAAATTTAAATAATTAAAGGGGGCTCTCCATACATGGATCTGACACCAAAAAATAGTTTTTCCATCAAACCTATATACACAGTCAGGTCATAAGTTCTGTCACACAATAAAAACTTTTGAATTTAGAACGCTGGCCACAAAAAAGTTTATTGAATTCGAATTTCGAATTTTTCATGAAAATAAAAATGTGTACTTTTTAGAATTTTCCTCATTTTTAAATATGGAGTGGACACTTAAAGAAGACCGTGTCGCAGTTATTGCGTTGCATCGTTGCGGTTACGCGCCAATTCAGATTTTCGACTTACTGAAAAATTTGAATATAACCAAAAGATTCGTTTATCGTACCATAAAACGATACAATGAAGACTCTAGTGTAGATGACAGGTCAAGAAGTGGTCGCCCTCGCTCTGTTAGGACTCCAGCAGTGATAAAAGCTGTGAAGGCGCGAATTCAAAGAAATCCCATACGTAAGCAGAAACTGTTGGCCCTTCAGATGGGGTTAAGCAGGACCACGGTGAAAAGGGTGTTAAATGAAGACTTAGGGCTTAGGGCATATCGAAGATAAACAGGACATCGTTTGGACGCTCGTTTAATGGACCTGAGACTGAGAGAGAACTGAGCTTTGTTGAAGCGGTACGCGGGAAAAAAGCATCGGGAAATTCTTTTTTCGGATGAAAAAATTTTCACCGTGGAAGAGAGCTACAACAAACAAAATGATAAGGTGTACGCACACAGCAGTGAAGAAGCGAGCAACCGTATTCCACGTGTCCAACGAGGTCATTTTCCATCCTCGCTCATGGTTTGGTTGGGAGTCTCTTATTGGGGCTTAACTGAGGTACATTTTTGTGAGAAAGGCGTAAAAACGAATGCAGTTGTGTATCAAAATACAGTCCTCAAGAACCTTGTGGAACCTGTTTCTCATACCATGTTTAATAACAGGCACATGGGTATTCCAACAAGATTCTGCGCCAGCTCATAGAGCGAAAAGCACACAAGACTGGCTGGCGGCGCGTGAAATCGACTTCATCCGGCACAAAGACTGGCCCTCCTCCAGTCCAGATTTGAGTCCGTTAGATTACAAGATATGGCAACACTTGGAGTAAAAGGCCTGCTCAAAGCCTCATCCTGATTTGGAGTCACTCAAGGCATCCTTGATTAAGGCAGCCGCCGATATTGACATGGACCTCGTTCGTGCTGCGATAGACGACTGGCCGCGCAGAATAAAGGCCTGTATTCAAAATCGCGGGGGTCATTTTGAATAAACTTTATTACCATAAAAATCTATGTTTTATTAAGTTCATTTTGCTATATAAATGTTTACATAAATAATAAACATATCTAAATTATTTCATATTGCACATGTGACAGAACTTATGACCTGACTATGTATATGGGGTGTTTATATATAGGTCTTTAAAAATGACGTTGAGGTTTCGGAAACCATTTTTCCTCAAAGTAAATCGTTAAAGAGACAGACCCTTCCAAAGTGGAAAAATGTGTCCCCGTCTAACTTTTAAAGTAAGAGAGTGAAAAATCCACAAAAAATATATGCTGTGTATCTCAATACACACAAAAAAAAATTTGAACAAAATGAAATAAACGGTTTTTAAGATATAAAACATTTATTAAATTCCGCAATGATAACTTTGGCATTCATACAAACTCTATGAAAACCCAAGTTACAACACAATCATCCAGCCAGTCACATAATTATTCTTTTTTGTATTGCGTGTAGTTCATTATATGTTGCTGTAGAAATACATATGCTGTGAAAATTTCAACTCTCTAGTTTTTAAGCGCTGTGAGATGCAGTCTGCTGTCGAACAGGCGGACAAACGGGCGGACGGACACCGGGGGCTTAGTAATAGGGTCCCTTTTGGCACCCTTTGGCGGATCCCTAAAAACTAAATAAATATAACTCATCGGTTTTCTCTAATAAACACGTTTCGGTACAAATATCCTTTAGTTCCATTTCAATCACTATCCCATTGCGACATCTTTTAATTTTTGTGCCCATTCGAGAAGTTCCCGTTATAATAAAGGCCCCATTTTGACAAATTCCACATTCGACCACCTCCTAATTCGACCACCACTTCCTAATTTGGCAACATCTCAATTCGACAACATTTCGGCTGTCGGCGAATTGAGATGTTGCCACTGTTTTCGGAGTGGTAGAAGTGGCGAATGGTAGAATCGGGGAGTGGTAGAAGTGAGGAGTGGTAGAAGTGAGGAGTGGTAGAAGTGGGGAGTGGTAGAATTGGGGAGTGGTAGAAGTGAGGAGTGGTAGAAGTGAGAAGTGGTAGAATTGGGGAGTGGTAGAATTGGGGAGTGGTCGAATTGGGGAGTGGTAGAATTGGGGAATGGCAGAATTGGGGAGTGGTAGAATTTGGGAGTGATCGAATTGGGGAGTGGTAGTATTGGGGATTGGTAGAAGTGGGGTGTGGTAGAAGTGGGAAGTGGTAGAATTGGGGAGTGATCGAATTAGGGAGTGGATGAATTGGAAAGTGGTCAAATTGGGGAGTGGTAGAATTGGGAAGTGGTAGAATTGGGGAGTGATAGAATTGGGAAGTGGTAGAATTGGGGAGTGGTAGAATTGGAGAGTTGTAGAATTGGTAAGAGGTCGAACTGGGGAGTGGTCGAATTAGGGAGTGGTCGATTGCGAAGTGGGTGAATTGGGAAGTTGTCAAAATAGGAAGTTGTCATGAAAGTGGTCGAAATTGACCTAAAGGATATATATGTATAATGCCTTCATGTTTTTATTATTAGCCGAGAGGCAAACATGTTGATTTGTGAACAGAGTATGTATTTTTTTGTCACAAGTCGCTGATTTTAGAATTTAGTGTGTAACTTGGTGAACTTGCGTCATGCCATAGGGGGAAATAAATAACGATAGAGAAATAGAGGGAGAGAGAGTACGAGAAAGAGAGAGGTCTATCCCTCTGTTTAATTGACTTTTCCTGTTTATACCACGTTAATCCGTGAAATATAAGTTGGTGTTTGTATAGTCAGCCTTCAGTCAACAGTCGAAGAGCTTGGCTGAGTTGTCGGCTCACTTATTATGTTAATAGTTTTAGTTCACATTTGTAATTTGTTGGGAAATGGGATCCAATTACGACGACCCTTCAAGTTACATGCAAAACTATCGTGAGCTATTACGCTACCTACTTCATTACAGTACGATTATTTTTTTCTTTCCCGCTCGACACTTCTCGGTTTTAGTCGCCGAAAAAAGTTTTTAACGTAGACTTAATAAACTCCTAGACATTACAAAAGAGTTTCGTGGTCTAATGGGTTTCACGCTTGCTTCTCACAGAGGAGATGCAGGTTCGATTCCTGACCATGTACCAATGAGATAATTAATTTTATCTTAACTGCATTACACGGACGTGCTAACGGTCATGGAAAACATCGTGAGGAAACCTTCATAGCTGCGGCGATGGGCTAGCCCCCTGTCACGCAAAATGGAGTATTGAATAACTGGTTAAAAGTGGTCACAATTTTGCCTCTGCCACCCCGTATGGGAAAAGGCGTGACGCTTGTTATGTTGAGTTACATTACTCACACACAACACATGAACAAGACAAATGGTGACAAATTTGAACAATGGTTTATGAAATTATATTTGTCGGGTTTTGATACAGAGTAAGCAATTAAAGCAAAGAGTTTCATTCATCCATGGGTTTTGATACAGAGTAAGCAATTAAAGCAAAGAGTTTCATTCATCCATGGGTTTTGATACAGAGTAAGCAATTAAAGCAAAGAGTTTCATTCATCCATGGGTTTTGATACAGAGTAAGCAATTAAAGCAAAGAGTTTCATTCATCCATGGGTTTTGATACAGAGTAAGCAATTAAAGCAAAGAGTTTCATTCATCCATGGGTTTTGATACAGAGTAAGCAATTAAAGCAAAGAGTTTCATTCATCCATGGGTTTTGATACAGAGTAAGCAATTAAAGCAAAGAGTTTCATTCATCCATGGGTTTTGATACAGAGTAAGCAATTAAAGCAAAGAGTTTCATTCATCCATGGGTTTTGATACAGAGTAAGCAATTAAAGCAAAGAGTTTCATTCATCCATGGGTTTTGATACAGAGTAAGCAATTAAAGCAAAGAGTTTCATTCATCCATGGGTTTTGATACAGAGTAAGCAATTAAAGCAAAGAGTTTCATTCATCCATGGGTTTTGATACAGAGTAAGCAATTAAAGCAAAGAGTTTCATTCATCCATGGGTTTTGATACAGAGTAAGCAACTAAAGCAAAGAGTTTCATTCATCCATGGGTTTTGATACAGAGTAAGCAACTAAAGCAAAGAGTTTCATTCATCCATGGGTTTTGATACAGAGTAAGCAACTAAAGCAAAGAGTTTCATTCATCCATGGGTTTTGATACAGAGTAAGCAACTAAAGCAAAGAGTTTCATTCATCCATGGGTTTTGATACAGAGTAAGCAACTAAAGCAAAGAGTTTCATTCATCCATGGGTTTTCACTTTAAGTCTTTGAAACAAAGTGCATTTATTTATGCTTCGCGTTGTAAATTTTTATATGGAAATAATTAATAAAGTGTCATGAAGGCAATAACGAGCATTCTGCCAACGATATTAGTCAGGGTGAAAAGGTTGATGCACTATCTTGCGAATTTGTAAATAATGTACATAAATACTTTTGTAGCGAAGCCATGTAGGTATGTAAAAGTTATGAAAATAATGATTTTCGAAAAGTACTTCAAAGAGTTAGTGAGGAGGCAGCGGGAATATCTGAAAAGAGCGTACGAAATATTCTGAAGGAAAATGACTGCAATAAAGAAAATACCTAACCTGACAAAAACTGGAGTAAACCTAACAAACTTGAAACCAAGTGATTTAGTTTATTGTGTCATACGGCGGATAATATGCGACTCTCACAAGAGGTTTAAAGAACTCCATACTCTCAAATAATTACAGAAAATACTACGAGAAGACATCGGATTCAGAGGATCAGCTGCAACTCTTCGAAATATTATTCGAGGTGGGATTCCGATTTAGAAAAATAGAGAATAATCGAAAATAATAAAAAGGTCAAGTGCAAGTCGACCTCGCGCACGGAGGGTTCCGTACCACTATACAATGGTAGGGATGCTGTGGAGTGAATAGTTAGGATTTTACATTGCAAAATAATGTTTACAAAGTTGTTGGTGCGGCTACTTTTACACTACATGTACGTAACCACGTGCAGTCATAAGTTTGTAGATGGTTTATAGATAAACAAATTATTTTATTCTGTTTTTTAGTATTCGTTGTTATAGCGGCAACAGAAATACATCATATGTGAAAATTTCATCTGTCTATTTCAACTATCTTGTTTCATGCGATACAGCCTGGTGACAGACGAACGGACGGACGGACGGACAGAGGAGTCTTAGTAATAGGGTCCCGTTGTACCCTTTGGGTTTGGAACAAAAAACCATGACGTCCGTTTAAAAAAATCCTACACAAATCCGGAAATTAAGAGCTGCTATGCATTATCGATCTGTGTTAAATATTAATCGTATTGTACTTACTATGTCTTTTCATTGTTAACTATTATAAAGGTTAAATAAAACAGACGAGAACAAGTAGCTTTAATGTATCTATAGATCGATGATAACTTTCTTCTCTGCCAAATTATGTGAACTAATCAAGTCCCATCACACACACACACACACCTACACACACAAGATTCAATGTTCTCCACTGACCGGTGACCGTCTTCGTCTCGCATTTCGTCCCATTCCTCCGTTTTTATTTCAGTATTTCCAGCGCGCCGCCAGCTGGCCGCACTCTAGAGCCTTTCAAGGCTACCGTAGCATTGTGCCGCTACGAGAGCATTGTGCTACGTGCTACGCGCTACGAGACTCGTAGCATCGCCTGATATTACGGGTATCGGCTATTTTGAAAATGTATGATGTTTTCCTTCGTTTTGTGGGAATAGACTGCAATTATTCTTCAACTTTTAAAAATAATTAAAATATGTTAACTATTCACATGTTTAGTTAATTTCCTTGCAGAATACGATCTTCCCTCTCAATCCAGCAAAATGGACACATTTTGTATCAAATTGATTTTTTCTATTATCTTTTCAAAAAAAAACCGTTCATTTGAGGTATTGCATAAGGTGAGTTAGAAAACGATATATAATATACATAATTACTATGCAGCCGAAACCTCGTATGTTCACCCCTCGTCACTCAGGGGTAGGGCAGGCAGCGAGGCTCCTTGATTTACGCGCGCGAACCACGGAAATTATTCCTACGTCTGATTTACTACCCACGCACTTGTACCTGCATTATTCACGCCTACTTTGCAGGCAAAAACAAGCCCTATTTCCTAATAACAAAATATGTTTTTCTGAAGACGGTAAAGGTTTTATGTAATATGCAAAGATTATTTTTAACGTTAATTGTTTAAGATTTCGTTGTATTTCATCCGCTTTTGCTTTCACGTTGGACTTAATCTTGCAGCTAATGTTTAGAGGTAGGGAATTAAGGAAAATTGGCTTGACCTTAATTAATCCTAATTTATTGCCGTCGCATATTTTTTAATTATGCTTAAACATGACAGGTCTTTACCTGAACAAGTAAAAGATTGGAATGGTGTTGCGAATTATGATTTTATATGTATATTTTGTATCTTGTCAGCAGATTTAAGTAAAAATAAGTGTTCAACTAAATGCAAAGTATGCTTATTTTCTACCTATAGTGTATCCTAGAATTCGTAGGTACCCTTAAGACGTACGAATTCTATGGCTACGTAGGATACACTATAGTTAGAAAATAAGCATACTTTGCATTTAGTAAAACACTTATTTTTACTTAAATCTGCTGATACAAAATTCACATCAATTATACCAAATAACGAGAAAGACATCATTCTGCTCGTACAAAACCTCACCAAACCCAAACACAAAGTTTTACGATCCTAAATAAAATCGCTTGCCGAATTTTCCCTGGTTTTACTACATCGAGACAATAAAACTGAGTCCACTCAGAATGTTGTTTTCACATTTTTGTTGAAAAGCTATCGGTAAGAGAAGAAATACATTGTAGGCATAAAGTGTGAACCGCACGTAACTTGGCCGTTGCTAAACAAAAGTTAAGTCTATTCGTGGCATCAATCAACACATGACGTCAACAATATTGTATTGTTGACGTCATGTGTTGATTGATGCTTCAATACAATTATAGTTGCTTCACACCTTTACTATAGTCTATACGGGTCAGTGTTGCGCTAGCGGTCATTGACCCAACTGCCACTGCGAACCTAATCATACATAGCAAACATGGTTATGGTCGGCAACCATGGTATTGGTCGGCGACCGCTACCATTACACGCTAAACGACACGGTAAGTTCGAAGGTTGCACGCAATCAGTAAGTACCGCAAACCCAATCAAAAGCGTACAGTGGTAGGCAGGAGTCGATGACCGCTATTGCCACGCTAACCCGAAAATAGTATATAAAGTCTAAATAAGTCTTTAATACTTTAACAATCTAGATAGGTACGATAACAACAACCGGAATACAATTAGTGAATTGTATCACTATGTGCCTGATAGAACATAAAATAATGTAGCTTCACGTATATTCCCATATTGAGTGGCAGAGGCACGACGCAGGCGCAACAGGGCCTCGGAAATAATAATCATATGTAAATAAAGAACTCAAGGCGTACGCAGTCTTCACGTGTGCGCGCACCATCACTCAAATAGAAATGTCTTGATTTGCCGCCGACTCGTGTCTACTTATCTCTCGCGGAGGAGACAGAGGATGAGCATTTACATAAAAAGCGGACGTCTTCCGTCGACGCGAACAATCCGGAGGTTAACGTAAAGGAAGCCACGCGGCATGAGATGTGCTGATTCCATTTTACGGCTTTCTTCAGCGGAATGGTTTATGGAAATTAATGGGTTTGGAATCTCAGCTTGGCTCATGGGTTGATGGGTTGAGACAAACTGGGGCACAGGGCAGTCTCGTAGTCTAATGGACAACTTTTGTTTCAGTGTAAAAGCCTCACTTTAATGTTGCAGCTTTGTTTCTACTTATTTTTTTGATTCGCCAGCTTTGATGATTAACTTCATAACGCAATAGGGCTAGTTGAACTTACCAAATAACCTTAACTGAGAATATATAATAATAACACGATGAACCTAAAGCGATAAATAACGCCGGTAGCTGGAGGGGTAAGCTGCGCGTCGCATGTCTGGGGGGTCCCACAATCGATGCCCGGCTAGGTACGTGTCGGGTCCCCTGGGTGTTTACCCGCTTTGGGGTAAGTTTTGGGGAAAATTCGTGTCGAGGCAAGAAATGAGAGGTGGAGTGAAGTTTAATTTGTGGTTGACTTGCAGGAGCCTCGATTGAACGTCTGATGCTGTTGAGGTTTGAAGATCTTGCTTCTTAGGCGGTGGTCTATCACTAACGCAGAGAGAAAGATGATATTTGTGGAATGACCGCTAAAGGAAATACTACGATGACTGTTAGGTGCTATCATTGCATGCTACAAAAAAAGATGTGTTAGTTATTGACCGAGCGCGTGAAGCGAGCCAAGGGCTCCATTTCGACAAGTTGGGAGGCCGATTTTGCTTTCGGCTGTCTCTATATCTCTATGTGTGACTGTCAGTTCCGGTCTAGGGCCCACAGTTTTCAGGAGATCCTCACAAAACTTGGCACACGTGTTCCGTGAATTAAAAGTTTTTTTTTGTTGAGAGCTTTTCTCGATTTTACCCTTGGGGGGGGAGTTATGACGTGATTCATTTTTTGTATGGGTTTTTTTTTCTTTGTGAAACCTATCGTGTGGGATATCAAATTAAAGGGCTTTATGAGCCGGTTTTAAAAATATACTACACCATTACCTTTCGGCCGCCTGTTTTCTAAAAATCCAAGAAATATTTTCAAAACATACCAAGTTTGGACTCCTCGAAGTAGGAGACGATTTAATAAAAAGGATCTTTACAGACCATGAGAGTGAGTGAAATAGACTATAACTATTTTCGTGAAAAGTCAATAGATTGTATTTTAAATCGTAAAATGTAGTTTACATAGTTATTGGTGCGTCTACTTTACAACTTGATTTTGATTGAATCTAAAATACTTACCTATAAATTGTTTCACAGTCCCCCCTGTCAGCGAGGTCTACTGCCCACAGGACCACTAGTGTTAAGACCTTAAGCATGTGTCCCTCTGTATTTTCAGGAATAAATTGCGTATCATTTATTTAAGGTTTTCACCAGGTGAAAAACATGAAACTTTGCGTGAAACGCAACTTTTGGGTCATTAATAACTTAGCACTTTTGTCAACAACCACCCGCGAAGTTTGGGGTTCTGTAGGAAATTGCGGAAATGTTTTCTTTTTAACCAGTGTCGCAGAAAGTAAATACAAATATCGTTCTACAAGCAACGTTTAATATAATAGCCAACCGCTGTGATTCAAAGGGAAAGCTCGCGATATGGTGCGATGAGACAATATGTAAGTAATGCATAGATATGGATAGTAGCAAAACCAATAGATACATATTGAAACAGATCTCACTTGTAAGATGACTGGTATAGGTAACGGAATGTCTATTCACCTCACATCACCCTATCTAGGAAGTTATTCCTAATTTATCCCAAAAAATAAACATGTACGGAACCAGCACTCCCAATAACTCCCGACCAAAGTACTCGCCTGACACGCGTCATCCATCATGCGTGAGATATGTACGGATCCCTACACCTACACCTACACCTACACCTACACCTACACCTACACCTACACCTACACCCACGTACATTCTCTTAACGCAGGAAGCATATTGATATCCTTCATTTCGCTGTGTGAAAGTAGGACACATTTTCACTTACGAAAGTACCATCGAACATAACACTCCTGTTTCTTTAGAAGCATAACCGGCTACACTCTAACAGAATGCGTCAGAAGTACTCAGAAGGTGCTACTTTACAGTGGGTGGGTAAAGGAGGCTGGATAGATAAATGAACAATAATCGCAGAACTACGTTGTCTAATTGATCTATTAATGCAAATTAGATAGTCTACAAATATGGCCTGGACGACCTCTGTGGCACAGCGGTTGTGGCACTGCCTACCATACGAGAGGACCCGGGTTCGATCACCGGCTGGAGATGAAAAAAATAATACTCTAGGTCTTGGATGTTCATATGTGTGTGACGTCGCTGTTTCTGGTTCCCACGACACAGGGTATCCTAGTGTGGGGCCAGAAGCAATGTATGTACCTGTATGTACTCTCGCTCGGGAAATGACAGTCTGGCATTAGCGCAAGCAAAGCGGATTTTAGTCGAATTCTAAGTCGATCCTGAACCCTCGGCTTTATAATCAATATCCGATTTAGACAATAACTTTGGTTGCCCTCCTCAGTACAAAATGCCGCGTGCAAATTGTCCTGAAGAGAGAACCGAACAACTTTGTCGACTTGACAAATGTACTATACAAGTTTTTTATACGTTTTATATTGCTTTCTGAATCGTCTGTACCGCAGAACAAATACAACTGGACGCATCCGCCATCCTTTTACACATATCTGTCGAAATGTGGTCGAAATACATGCATTTTTATGCATGCAATCGAGTGTTTTGTATGGAGAGGGAAAACCATAAAGTAGCTCCGATCAAATCGGTTTCATAGTGAAAATTATTCAGAATGATGTCTATAAGCACCCCCTAAAATATGCCTACAGCTTTCTTTTACACGCTGTATAGTGTTGGCAAGTCTTATAATATTTGCTTGTTGCGGTAACACTTAGATTTTCATCTGAGTATCTTTGTAGGGTTTTGTATAGGAGATCTTGAATGAAATGGCGTGAACATATATATATATATATATATATGTATATATATATATATATGAATATACATGTCACCGTAAGATTGACAAAACCGTTAGATGTACCTCTTTCAAGGGTCAGTGCATTCTCTACTACAATAAGATACCTCTGGAGATTTTGAAATTGCCTTTGAGCAATTTAAAAAGCATGTTAAAGCGACTTTGTCGAAAAAGGGATATTACAATGTTCAAGATTACTTAAATGACAGGACTGTATGGGGTTAATCTGACTCAACACAGACCTTGCTGTTAATAATTTTGTAATTATTTATTCCTGCTTATTAATCATAACTATTAAATTTTTCATATTTGTATTAGTTAAGCACAACCTATTTTTAAAAGAGATCTAAAAATCAATCTGTGGGAGTTTCTACGCCCTTCTTCTCCCACAGTGGTCCAATGTAGAGAAGAGGCAAAAAAAGACGCTTGCTAAGTATATGTAAATATCTACAGCAATAAAGTACTTTGACTTTTGACTTTTTTGACTTTTGATGATAAACTAACGTATTATTTCTCGTTAGTTGGTCAACTATCGACAGATAGTATACTGTAGCGTACTGCTTACTATATGACGCGTTAAATAGTAAACTGTTTTAAACTTGAATTGCAAATGAACACTGCTACCGCTTAGGTGAAGACTAGAGTCGTCGTGTTGGTTTAACATGTAAGAACAAAATTCTAAACCCTGTCGGTCTGATTTACTATCTGTCGACAGTTGATGAACTAACGCGTTAGTTTATCAACTAACGATTTTGACTATCTTACGGTGAGATACATATGCATGTCAAGGAAGGCGGTTCAGTGCTTATTCCTCTGAGACCCAGTGCCATCTTCGCCTGCAGTTAGAAGTTTTATTTGCGCCGTTCGCGGCTTATTTCATTATCTCGTGTGCTGGCTGGCTCGTGTCCCTGAGCTTCGCACACATTTTTCCAGCGATTTTTTGTTGACAGACAATTTGTAGAAACATTGCAATATTTATATTCAAATTGCTGCGGTTTTTGCGGTGTGACTTTTTTGTTTTTCCTGCAAAACCAATAGTGGATTAAATCAAATGAAATTATTTATTCAAAACGTGCTGTTGTTTGGTGGTTCGGCGTGGGTGTTAATTTTTGGTAGTAAATTTCACCAAAAACAATGTCTAAAGTGGAAGCGTTTGAAATAATTTGAACCAATGCTCAATACAAAGTGCTGCTCAAGGGCTAGCTCTTAACTTTGAGATAACAGCTGTGTATCCGGGTGCCAGCCATATTAATCTCTCTCTCATTTGCAGATCAGCTTGCTTACTTCATATTCTCTCTCCACTCTTGCGTGATAGGGAGCGATCCCTTTGCCGTCGCTCAGGATATTGAATCAGTTACAGAGAGAAACTCATTGAATAGTGTGAAAACTCAATTCAGTTACACTTCAGTCCGGTTCTGTGTGTCCAGAGCAAAGCACAAAAGTAAACTGACGGTGGCGTGATTCGATTTCAATACCTTCACACCCCCTTACACTAGCGTATAACGTCTATTATAATCGGCATAAGGGCTACAATCCCACCATTTAGGGCCAGAGAAACGTGGTGGTGGAACAGATTGTGAGGGTGCAAAATTGTGTTTCAAGTAAGAAGATTGATTCCGTCTCGAACTTTCTATCTCTCCCGCTCTGTCGCATTGCCATGAAGGCCGTTCCTTTATTGAATCATTCTTAATAGAGTCGTTTATTTTTTTGAGTCTGGTTCTGGGTAATCCTCCTCCAATCAAGTAGCTTGAAATCAAGATAATTGAAATGATGACCCGAACCCGGGTTGGGGTTGGGTCATCATTTCAATTATGTTGATGATCATTTTGAGGCATCGCGATTTTGAACCTCATGAGATGGTAATAAAATTGAAAACTACTTATGACTTAAGTACTTTATTACTGCAGATATTTACATATACTTCGCAAACGTCATTTTTTGCCACTTCTCTACATTGGACCACTGTGGCAGAAGAAGGGCGTAGAAACTCCCAGAGATTGACTTTTAGATCTCTTTCAAAAATTGGTTGTGCTTAACTAAAACAAATATTAAAAATTTAATTATTATGATCAATAATCAGGAATAAATAATTGCAAAATTATTAACAGCAAGGTCTGTGTTGAGCCAGATTAACCCCATACAGTCCCGTCATTTAAGTAATCTTGAACATTGTAATATCCCTTTTTCGACAAAGTCGATTTAACATGCTTTTTAAATTTTTCAAATGGCAATTTGAGAAAACCTCTATTGCAGTCATGGGTCGTTGAGAGGTTGAAAGGTCAGAATTTTGTGACGACACTCCGTCGAAATAACGAATGGCTATTAACCTGTCCTGTCTCTGTCACCTCATATGGATAAAGGCGTCGTGCTATATTTGTTTGGTTTGCTAACTGATATAGCCAGAAAGATCCCACCAAGACCTTCGTAGTCTAGTGGTTTCGCGCTTGTGTCTCAAGCAGGAGATGCAGATGCGGATTCAAATCTAGTGCTGACCGTGCACCAATAAGATAAGTGATTGATTTTAAGTACATTATCGGACGCTCGGTGTCTTGGATGACTCGTTAAGCTGCAAGTGCCAGCTGCCATCGCATCGCTACTCAGTAGTAAAAGTCGTGAAACCTCTCTGTCAACCTGCACTAAGCCAGTTTGGTGGAGTATGGCTCAATCCCACGTCAATGGGCTACATTTGTAGATAAAACCAACCCACAATGAACGGGATCAAATCCCCGAATGACGTGAAAATCTATCGCTTCCTCTCAAATATTCGGCGGTTTTCCATCAGCATTAGCATCTTTTCAGCCGCATCCCTTCAGCATCAGGGGCCGGCCACACGCCAGACCTACAGGCTTTCCGTATCATTAATCACGGGGTGTGAGGTCCTCGACTTAAGTGATATTAAGGGTAGACTATTGTAGAGCAAAGGGAGCGAGCAGTCAAAGTTTGTTGTGGGGATGATAGAGGAGATATATCTTGAGTACCGTACGAGTAATGGTCATATTGCTATCCCGAAAAATTTGGTGGATTTGAAGAAATCAACCCGTAACACATTTCTAAAAATATAATCGTTAATCGAAGAGCTTTAAGATGCAAATTTGTAGAAGAAGCAAATTTTCATTTTTGTCTATGGTGGCTTGGTAGAGTAGGTACAGAAATGGGGCCAAAAACGAAACCAATGTCGCCGCGACTAAAAAACTCCAAGTATTATAAAGGAAAATGACTTTAGATGAAGCCCGTATTGAATCAAACGCGAAATAGCAATCGGAAACGTTCGCAACAAAAGAGAAAGGAAAATGCCAAAGCAAAATAAATATGAATATTGTCGCTCGCAACAATGAGTGCCTTCAAAAGTCACAATTTCCTGCGAAAATGGAATAAAAAGCAGCAAAAATTGAACTTGGTCATGAGTTTATTGCTTTTTCATCCAGCGCAGTGGCGGAAATCATTGTGGGGTAGGATGCCGTGGCAGCTGTAGAGATGTGGAGGTTACGGCGTTGGGCTAGCCCCCGATCACACAAAATAGATAATCGGAAAGTCTACGTGAACATTTGTTGTTTCAGTAAACTATGAAATGAACTTCCGGTATGTCCAGTGACCTACCCATTTTTAATTTACACTTAACTATGTGCATACAAAAGTATCAATCTTGAACTGAATTTGGTGTTAGTGTTAGATTTGAAGCTTTAGAAACTACCGCAATAAAATTAACAAAATCTTCGAGGCATCAGTTTATAAAATAGTTGTTCTATGAAAAGAGCTATCTCTTCGGAAGCCTTCTATGTTAGGTATCCGGTATTTGTACTCTCCTCCTCGCCCAGCGTCTACCGAAAACAGAAAACTAGAAAACCTATCGTCGAGTTGAAAAGACTTGTAGATATTTCCCCTTCGTTTTACTTTTTTTTCTCTACAATTTTCTTAAAAGGCGTCTTCCCCACACTTGTCAGATTCCCAGGCGGGGTTGGGTTCCGTCAGAACGAAGAAAAACGCTTCTGCTTCTATTGGGCTCCCTTTTTATCTGCCTTAACTGATATTCATTGTCGCTGACACAGCAACTTCGCACTCCTGGGGAGGCGCGTATTTATGATTTATTACAATCTACAAAAAGGCCTTTTTTGAGAAACCGCATAAAAATATTTTTTTAAAAGCAGCATCTGGATTTCATCTCTCCAACAGATCTTCGGAATCATCTCTAAAACAGCATCTCAGTGGACTCTATATGCTATAACTAACTTGGTAAAGTCAAACTTTGACTTTGACTGCGATTCTAATTCGGCGATAAAATAAGAGCGGTTTCGACTTACTGGAAAATATATTTTCGATTCGTCAGTGCATTCTCGCCTACATCAAGATACGTCTGGAAATTTTCATTTGAGCAATTTAAAAACCATGTAAAAAACAATTTGTTTAAAAAGAGATATGACAATATTCATGATTACTTTTATGACATCTGGTTAATCTAACTCAACACAGAACTCGTTCTTAATATTTTTAATTATGTATTCCTGCATATTATTTGTAATAATTATTATTGTAATATTTGTAATTCGTAATTTTCTTTATCGTACTACACAACATAGGCATACAGATAACTTATATTATACAGATAACAGATAACTTATATATAGACTTCAACAGTGATTAATTGATCAGTAAACAAACGAATATTGAACAATCCAACAATGAAACATCTGTGATAATTGTGTCGCTCATTTTTCATAACCTGTCAAATTGTGCGTGTATGTGGTGGTGCCGCACATTTGAGTACATCGCAACATACATATATCGTACTCCCGACAAGTTTGATTAATGTCTGAATGTCGACAGTAGAGTAGGTATTGTCACAGAGCTATTGATCACCCACCAGATGGACAGATGGTCGAGCGTCACGATCATTTGTGTCAGTCAACACGACGCGACGACGGTGACGCTCCAACGCGCCATATCGCTGCACCACACAATGAATGTTTACGCAGCATTGTTATATTTTATAATAACGTTACATATTGGAAGAATTTTGCAAGATATTTTGGTCCATATTTGCTCTGGCTGGTGTACCGTGTTTATAATTACTATGAAAAAAGCTTTTTATTTAACACTACGGGCAGAAAAGGATTGACGGGTCACGGTCACATAATAATACTAGCAGTGACAAGTTGCTAGCTTATCGACTGATTCAACTCTGTTTGATTATCTTATTTTCTAAATGAAGGAACAATCACCACCATCGCGAATAATTATGATGAACATAAAATGCAGCTATGACTATGCTGTGCATCGACACAACATTAACCCTTTATGTGACAAAGGCAATACATTTGCCATCATATTTTCAACCTTATGGCTGAGTACTAAAGTCTAAAACCAATGAACAACTATGAATGCCTCTGCCACATGCTTTAAACGCTATTCGTTTACACGAAAACCTATAATTGGATATCAACCACAGTTCGAAAATGTGATCGAACACTACCGAGGCTATCGCTGCACCTAATAGCCCCTCCGGTCTATAATCCGCGCTGACGGCTGACAGCCCTCCCCTCTGCCCACCCCTTTTAATTGCTAGCGTGAATATACGCTGTCACTCACGGACACCAGATTTCGATTTATATTATAATAAGTTTGTTTCACAGACAGCTTCTTGACGTGTAAAATTTTGGGGGCATATTAATGACTTCGTGCGGCCATTGTAATTGTCTTCGATATGCGACGGGGCGTGGTGTCGTGTGCGACTGCACTGTGAAGCTTGTTTTAATATAAATGTATAAGAAAAATGTCAACCAAAAGCAGTAGCGGAATCGACATTGATCTAAATGGAATTAAAACCTACTGAAGGATGTCAGAGTAAGTATAATGTTAAAATCGAAGTCTGACTGTATAGCATTTTCATCTATCACAGAACTAGCTGACCCGGTGAACTTTGTATCAACTAAAATTTGATTGTAAAGTAAGTATAAGTAATATGGTATATACCCTAAAGTGTCGCCTTGGCGAGAAAATTAGTAATAAAATAGTTGGTTGTTATTGAAAAGTCGTTAGTTTGTAACTGAAAGAGATCAGCTGGCAATGCCATCTATCCTTTGCTGAGTAACTATATGCATCACAAAGCTGTGGAGCATAAAAACCGCTGCTAACAAAGAGGTTAAATGTATTACCTAACAATTACAACGGAGTTTCAAACTTCTATGACTACCTACGCCATCTAGCGATAGGAAGCTGAGGCTTCTCCACTTCCCATACAAAACATTATTTGATTTTTTGGCTGTTTCTCTGCATTTTTCCTTGTTTTATTTTTACCTAAACCTCCTCCGGACTGAGGAGAATAAATGTGAATAGGAATTATTCCAACTGCTCGGACCAATTTAGAGATTTAGTAAGACTAACGTACAGCGATTCATTTTTATAAATGAAGTAAGTGAGTAAGTAAGTAAGTAAGATATCTTATTAATAATCAACATCACTATATGTAAGTAGGTCTGGTAGTTTGGTCATAAATGCAGACTTCGATAATTGGCGGAATTAATCTTTGCCTTATTGCATTATAATCATTTTCTGATTTTTAACGTGGTTTTCTTAGGCTTCTCTGTCATTAATAAGACGCAACAATTCGTATGTCTCCAACAATAATCGATCTTGCCCTATACACCGTACACATCTCTAACTGTAAATGCACTGCAAAAGACGTGAACACGAAGTGTAAAAGAGTTGAACAAGTATACTTACAAGTTGTGATCTGCAGCCAAACTGCCGCCAGGTTGGACCTGCAGTGAGTACTAAAGTGTATTAGATTTGCAGAAATCTGGAATATAGACTGTTAAAAAAAAACCTTTTCCCTTTTGGTTAAGATAAGTACCTATTGAACTGTTGGGTAAGTACCTAACCGTTTATAACTAAAGTAGGTTAACCCAAATGCCAACGACGACTTCAAAAGCACCTACTTATATAACGTTACAACCTTACTCTACCCTAAACAGCTACTCAAAACATAACAGCAACTTATCCCCCATCCAATATTACCAAATATCACCCTTATACCAACGATTTAGAGTACAAAACAACTGCTCTAGCTAATAACTATGTTAAGTAGTGTACGACGAGACTGCTAGCTAGGCAAAGTGACCATGAGTGGAAAACTTCTTGACAGCAGCTTCAACTGCAATCAGGTAGTCCCTATTGCTAGGCGTGTTAGGTGTTATATTTAGATGACGGGTGTATCCCAATGTGATTTGCTACAGTTTCATAAACCTTACTTGAGGCACCGATATAATGTTATAGTAAGACTAGAGTATTTAGTCCACACCAAAAATACTGATTTTCACAGCAAACAAGGATCAGCAAAAGCACTTTTTATGTTTTAAGTATTTTTTGTTGTTCTTACATGTTCAACCTAACACGAAGGATAAAGGGACCCGCTCACCCCTTTTACCGTTCACCTAAGCTATCGCAGTATTTTGCCCTGATATTTGCTGTAAAAATCAGTATATTTGCTGTGCAAATCAGTATTATTGATGTGCAGTTTAATATTTCCCTTATAGTAATACTTCAGGTGAAATAGGTATTGTATAAATCCCTCTTAATCTTAAAACAATGTAAGATTTATGTTGGTAAGTTCGTTCTCGTTGAATGTAGGTTCAACAATTTGAAACTTCGGACGTCAGTCAACACTATTATAAATTATTAACGGCCGTTAGTTCAATCATCAAGATAATGATAATATGTCTGTTTGTCTTAGAAAAAATCCGCGGAGCTCCGTGGTCTAGTGAGTCTCCACTTGGCTTCTCACGCAGGAGGTGCGACCAATGAGATAAGACATTTATCCTAAGTGATGGAAAACTGATGTTAAACGTTTCCTCACGATTGAGGAAACGTTCATTCTACATAGCTGCGGCGATGGGCTAGCCCCCTGTCACAAAAAATGAAGTATTGAGTAACTCGTTAAAAGTGGGTACAATTGTGCCTCTGCCTACCCGTATGGGAAAAGGCGTGACGCTCTATGTATGAATGTTTGAAAATCGCCCCTGTAACAAGGCAATTTTTACTGAGCCGAAGCTATATTTTCATTGTTCTGTCAGTGAGCCGCCGACTGCTTTGTTCCATTTTGACACATGAACACATCGCTAGTTAGTGGCGTTCTATTCAGTATTGGTCAGTCAGTCGGCCCGCTTACTGTCAGTTGCAGGAAGAACACAGCATTCATTAATAATACCATATAAAATGTAACACATAATTTCTGTAGTTAAATATACGTATGAACCTGTGACGGCCAAGATTCTGCCCTTTTGAAAACAAATGTTAGCCTTCTCTTTAAATTAAAATCAAGTCTTTTCCATAATAAGCCATCGTACAGATAATCCACCCATAAAGAGCGAATCAAGAGAAGAGATCTTGACTTAAATCTAGACAATGCGATATAGATAATACAATCCACTGTCCGTTTGCAATATTCCGTATTACGACGAGGTCTGTGCACAATTTGGCGACTCTTGAGTTCATTTATTTAAATCTTCTTACTGGAAAGGATCAGTATTCTGAATACACTTGTCTACGAATAGACGAGCGGGTGTCCTCGACTTTGTCCGCGTTTTCTAGTTTTATTTGGCTTGTGTTTAAACGATTACCAAAAACACACCTATTTTACTACCAGAATGGGTAAATGATCGCCAAATTGTGTTTGGATAAATGATCACCAAACTTATTTTTTGGTTTTTGTGTACTTAAGTTTATGTTTTTAGTATTTTTTGTTGTTCTTACATGTTCAACCTAACACGAAGGATAAAGGGGGTTTCGCTTTACCCTTCACATAAGCTACCCCAGTATTTTGCCCTGATATTTTCTGCAACTTTTGGTGATCGTTTACCCATTTTAGTAAGAAAAAAATATTTTGGTGGTCATTTAAATTGTTCTCGTTATATTTTCCGACAAAAGATAGCATACGGTCAAGGTTCCAACTATCTCTAAATTAAATTCAACTAAACTGGTTCAGTGTTCTAGGCGGGAAATCATGAAGGGCAGATAGATAATCATAATTACATTTGCATTTATATTATAAGCTTGGATTTGGATCTTTCGTTAGGCTTGGCTCCACCCTCCGTGAAAATTATAACCCTCAAGAAACTCTTTTGTCGTTGACGCGTTCCACCATACTATTATGCCAGAAAACCTGGAAATGATAGTGCCCTATCCATATATATATACATATCACCGTAAGATAGTCAAAACCGTAAGTTGATCAACTAACGTTTTTCTTCTCGTAAGTTGCTCAACTATCGACAGATAGTAAACTGTAGCTTATTGCTTACTATATGACGCGTAAATTGACCAACTAACGGTTAAACAGTTAAATAGTAAACTGGTTTAAACTTGAATTGTAAAAGAAATACCAGGGTAAACACTGCGGTAGCTTAGGTGAAGACTAGAGGGGGCGAGCGCAGCGAAGCCCCCGAATAGTCTTCTTGTTAGGTAGACATGTAAGAACAAAAGAAACGTAAATTCTAAACCCTGTCGGTCTGGTTTACTATCTACCGATAGTTGATCAACTACTGCGTTAGTTTATCAACTTACGGTTTTGACTATTTTCCGGTGACATATACACTACTTACACTGCCCATCACTAGGGATGGCCCATGTGCAGTATATAGTAGTCCTTACGTGAACCTGATAAACGTGCATCGATTCTCACGCACCGATTACGCCTTGCATGTATCATGCATGCTGTATATCAGCTGTAATTATGCAGCGGAAGCAGCGCTGCAGCTGAATTATGAAGCAGTTAATCAGGAATTAAGCGATGTATGCTGCGCCCCGTGCCACCGTGCCAGCGGGCCAGCGGGCCAGCGGGCCAGCGAGCGGAACTGAGGTATCAGAACAGATATGCTGGTTGCAACCGTGCGGTAATCGCTAAATGCTCTTATTATTTTGAGATGGAAGTTTGTTGGTGGAGGAATCGAATGAAGGGTTTTATGATAGAGGATAAAAAAAAGGTTCCAAATAACTGCATCAAAATACGGCACTAGGTTTTATAAAATAAACTTCGTGGCCGATATACAATATTCTTCTTCTATGGAATAGAACCAGTTCCACCTGCGATAATGATTTTCACTTGTGCCCGGAAAACTAGAAATAATATCCCAAATTATCCGAGCATTTATACATATATGTTAGAATGTTAGAAGACCTCAGACATTACAACTACACTATTGTATACCTTATCCCGTCAACAATAGAGGCGTTGCACATGACCGCAACACTTGCGGTAATCGCATCGTGTCGGCATTACCGTTCAATAAGCTAACCCTTAGCAGTGCGACTTTGGTCCCTATGATGTAGGAACTAAGAAGGCTATGAAAGGTGTAAGTTAAGTAGCACGCACTTGTGCGAGAGCACTACAGCTCTTCAGTACAGTGGCGGTGCGGTGCGGTGCGGTGCGGTGCGGTGCGGTGCGGTGCGGTCGGGCGACCGGTAACGTTGCGTTGCGATTTAGACAGAGTATACCGGACTGACTGAATTCTTTCTGCTGCTCAAACAAAGTGCCACTTAAATGTTAAACTGACGCCGGCATTTGGCGGGCGTGAGACAGGAATATTGTAACCCAGGACCTCTCACTTGTGAGGGAGTACCTAGAGCGCTGCGCCGCCGGCCACAGAGGTCCTCCTAACTGTTTGAAGGCAAGTGTCATTGCAGTACTACTCCAACTAGACACCTGGCTGGCGAATGTCGTTATGTAAGTTTGCAGTATTCTTTATTAAGTACCATAGTACCATCCAAATGGCTAGTCGGATTTCTACAATAAGTAATTGTTGGATTGGTCTTGGCAACTTGAGTTTTTTATCTGACTGTACAAAACCATAATTTTTCATGGTGTCCGAATTATCAGTAAAAAAGTATTAAATTTAAAACGTGTCCGAGAAATATGTGTCCGAGTCGTCAGCAAGCTTCCGTCGACTTCATGTAAAAGATGCTTCAAGGTTTGTTTGACATGAGCCGGAAGATATCACTTGATCAAGGCACATGTACGCCTGTCAGGCTTCTAGTTGGCGCGGTGGAGTAAGTAGTACATGTAATCTAGAATTAATTAGGCGAGCGTAACGTGCCTATTACTAGACCACAATCCAATACGCATTGTGGTACACTTTATCAAGAAACTATTAAACTTTGCATGGGCGTACCCAGGTAGGGGCAGGGGGGCTGCTGCCCCCCCCCCCCCCCCCCCCCGCCGCCCCCTAGAAGATAAAATAAACGCCAATTCTCCTGGCAAGTGGGAATAAAAAACGTGTTACACAGTGAAACAGGTATGAGCTGCCCCCCCCCCCCCTAGCTGAAATCCTGGGTACGCCCTTGAAACTTTGACTTTAAGCTTAGACATAGCTGCAATCAAATGTATTGTAGCGCCTGCGAGATTCTTTACGGCAAGACACCGATCCGATATTGAATAATAAATATTATATTATATAACAATAATTGATATTGAATATAACAATAATTTCAGTCCAAAGACAAGTTCTAACGAGACATCACGCCTTGCGCCCCGGTTTAGACTCGCGAAGGTTGGCAATTCTTTCAAGGGTTAGTGCATTCTCTAATTGCCATTTGAGCAATTTAAAAAGCATGTTAAAGCGACTTTGTCGAAAAAGGGATATTACAATGTTCAAGATTACTTAAATGACGGGATTCTACTGTACGGGGTTAATCTGGCTCGACACAGACCTTGCTGTTAATAATTTTGTAATTATTTATTTCCTGCTTATTAATTATGATAATGATAATATAAATATATTTTGTATTACTCGTAGTTAAGCACATGCAATTTTTAAAAGAAATCTAATATGTATCTGTATGAGTTTCTACGACCTCCTTCTCCCACAGTGGTCCAATGTAGAGAAGAGGCAAAAAATGACGTTTGCTAAGTATATGTAAATATCTACAATAATAAAGACATTTTGGAATTTGGAATTTGAATTTGGAATCAGCTTCCTTTCGCTCGCCGTTACAAAAGCTGCGGTTTCTGCTAGTTTTACAAATCTCCATGACTAAAATTAAATGGATCTTGCGGTATTTGTTGTTCTGGATACACGTGCCGACCTCCGTGGCGCTGCGGTCGTGGCTCATATATCGGCCGGGGAGTGAACCCGGGACCTCCAGCATGCTGGGCATACCATGCTGGAGGTCCCGGGTTTTCATCGTCGCGGCTGGGTACATAGAAAAAAATATCCAGGTCTTGGATATTTATGTGTGTGTGACTTCATTGTTTATGGCTCCCACGACATAGGGTATCCTAGTGTGAGGCCAGAAGCAATGTTTGTTTATGTTTATGTATATAAAGTTGTGCCTGTACCCCACTTATGGAATAATAATAATAATAATACCTTGGACACTATTTACACACATTGATCTAGCCCCAAACTAGGATTCCCTGTATCTTTACTAGAATGGCGAAACGATACGATAATATATTGTTATGTTAACTTTTGAACGCAGCCAGCGATCCGATATTGTACTGCGGAAAGCTGCAACGCTGAAAGCATCCGTTACAGCGTATCACGGAAAATATTAGCGCCGTTATAACGCGAGATAAGATAACACGAACCTAATGCGTTTTGGTTTGGGATTCGAGCATCGAATTTTAGTTTCAAAAACGTCCGTAAACACAAATATGGCACCACCAAGGTGGCAACTGGAGCCGTTTCCTACAACAAGTCTAGAGAAAACACAGGGAAAAGGTAATAACACCCTACTTGGTGCCACTACAGAGAATTAACGTGAAAAGACTTAAAAAGGATAGTGGAGAGAAGAGTATTTGTACCTCCCAACTACTCCCACTTCACCCCCAATTACAAGACAAGAACACACCCAATAAATAACCTGAAATCCTTGATGCATTTACATTCGCCCAGTGTACGGAACCCGGGGCTAATTTAATTGGCTGGGTTCCGCGGCCACAATACCGCGTGATTGGCTCACGGACGGAATCCTAATTCGTGGGGAGTTTTGGAATCTTTCTTTCTTCGCGTGTTAGGCCGCGCAGGGCCCGGCGGTGCTGGCGAGACGGCGGAGGGGCTGGCTGGCGGTCGCAATTGGTATTTTAGTACGATAGCGGCAAGTAAGAAAATAAGTTTTTATAAATCGGCTACATTTTTTAAGATTTTTGTGTGTGTCAAAAAAAGTTGGTAATGCCTATATTTTGGGGTCGACCAACCACGATTTTATAGCCTTCATTTGTTCTTATTAAAAAAGAAGGTTAACTCACCTGATAAATCTCGAACACTTCAAAATCGTGTAGAAAGTCAAAGGTATACACAATGATTACTTTGTTTCTTCTATATAAAAAGTTCAATGTTAGCACTTATGCGTATAATGTTAGAGTATATTTTTACTTGGTACTGCTACGAAGATAAAAGGCTAATTAAGTATAATTGTAATTATGAAATAGAGAATATTATAAAATTTTTGAAAGATTATTATTTTATTTCAAATTGAGTAGGTTCTTAATAATGCTAATTACTGTAGAAACGTCATAAACTACACCTATTTTCTAAAATTTAACAACTACTTTTAAGAATAATAAGTATTTCAGCTGATTTACAGACTTGTATAGTTGCTACAATAAGAGTCTCACAACACTTAAATAGACGTTCCCTAATATGTCCAGTACTCAAAGAAGTCACCAAATGTTCTCTTCACAAAACCACCAAAAAGTTCCATAAACACCTACGACATCTTCTTTACTACGCTTTTAATTTATTACCCTAACCTAAATCATACATAGCACAGACTTGTTTTTCGAAAATGGGAGAAATTTTTCGATATATTTTAGTTCGCGATCTCTTAGGCGGGCGGGCGGGAGAATAGGGCGGGCGGCCGCCTCTGTTGATGGGCGGCGAGTGAGGGCATATCGCTGCCGGCAACGATAGGATATGCTATATCTAGGTAGACTACGGCACTAGAGTACTTGCACTGGTTTGCTCAATAGTGCAAAAAGGTGTGAACTCCGTACTCCGTTAAATAAACTACTTTTTTCTACACACGTATCATAAACCCTCTTTACTGCGTCCAAAAACCGCACGTTACGACCAGCATAATCTACTTGGTAAAAACTCATTTCTTATCTAAATATGACCATAATGTACCAAAGATTTCGACATATCAAATTACATTCAAATTTCGAACGCCGACGCCCGCCTGCGTGCCGCCCCTAGTTTGCCTGTGAAGTTGGTACTACTGAACAAGCTAAACAAGTGCAGAGCAATGATCAATGCCACAATGCCGCGGTTCCTGAACACATCAAAGAGAGCTTATGATATGTGTTTAGATAAACTAATGTATGTAATTAAAACTCTCGAGTGATATTATTATGAAACTCGCCTTCGGCTCGTTTCATAAATGCCCTTCATTATGTGTCAGTCACATAAACTACTATAACTGCTAAGTTACTTAATGATTTATAGGTGCACTGGGCCAAACTAAATTCAACCTTATTACGTCAGTGACACAGAAGCTGTCAGTGCACCTATTATCTTGACCCGACTTTAGTAATTAATTTTGTAAAAACAAACAAAAGAAAAATTAATAAATAAAAATAGCTGACAACAATAAATTTGTCTTGTTGCATAATTAAATATGTCTATTTCAACGACATCTTTTGTAGCATCGGTGGTTCAGTGGTAGAATGCTCGCCTGCCACGCGGGCGGCCCGGGTTCGATTCCCGGACGATGCAACTTTTTTGAATCTTCTTTTTTAGTTTTTTTTACTTCGTCATGATTCACATTTGTTATATATAAGTATTCCTCATTCTATACTGGGGCCATTTCATAAAAATAATAGTCTAATAATAATAGCTTTTTACTCTTTTAACCATACGAATTTCATAGTACCTAGCTATTATATTCATAAGGTTAAAAGCTATTATTAAGCTATCGATATTTCCCTGAAACAAGCGCCTAGTACTATTTAATAGTTTGAATCATTGAACACACAAGATGAAGAAACAAATGCACCGATGTGTGTGACAGACAAAACAACAAGTCAAAACAAATATCTTTGACGCCTGCTAAAATATTAATAGCAATAACTTGCACACCTACGTGTTTTGCTCACTGGTAAGAACTAAAGTATTTTCCTTTGCATCTAAAACACGTAGTTTATTAAATTCCCAGACCCACACCGATGCCTCTAACCTTCCCAAATCTTGGCGAGGCGAGGGAACTAAGTGGCGTTTAATTAAAAATATGTCAAGTGCTACCCCATACCCCGCGACCTGAGGGGGTCGTGGCGGTGTTGAGGGGGGAAGGATTAGTTTTGGTTGGGGGTCAGATTAGATGCAGGACTCAGGAGAGAGTAAAAGGTGTCTGTGTTCATTTTTGCAAGCTACGCTCGGAGAAGCTCGCTCAAGGATAAGCTCGCCTTTGAAGAAACATGTGTTCACCTTTTTTGTATTAACAATTTTTGTGCTATAAAGTAGGTATTTTGATATTGATACCTACATTATTGGGTAAAACTGATCAAAGTGTTTTCTTTTTACCAAACTTTTCTTTTTTATCTCGAATGAATCCGAGTTACTCTCCTAACATGATCCAAGATAATCCACGGTTATTCTAAGTATTGTAGTCTATAAATCTATAATAATTTAGCGTCACGCATTTTCCAATACGGGGTGGCAGAGGCACAATTGTGCCCACTTTTAGCCAGTTATTCATTCAAATTCAATAACTATTGAATTGAATCTATAACAATTTAAATTTGAAAATGCCTCTATTAAGATAAACTGTAACAGTAGGTATAGGTATGTTGCAGTCCCTGTGTATGTGATAGATAACCGGTACAATTTGAGGCCCTAGACTCAAGGTTGTGAGATGCTTACAACCTAGAGTAGGAGTCGGCATAAATACCAATATGTTTTATGCCTGTTATTCTTGTTTAGTGAGCAAATATTAGAGATAAATAAACGCCCCTCCCCGTTTGCCCGCAAGTTTAGAACTAGGAAGGAGCTATAGAACTGACTGTTGGACCAAGTTTCTTGTCATGGCCGGCCACTCCATTATCTAACCTCACAATAAGCCGGATCTGGCACCGAACCAGTGACCCCCCAGAGAGACTACTAGATTAACCCACCATGGTGGCGCAACAGACTATTGTGAAATGCTTAGTACTTAGGTACCTAATTAGTTTAAACTTTAACTTATGATCTCGTTGACGGTGATATAATCTATAGTATATTGCAGTTTCTTATTGGCAACAAATATGTTGTTCACTAATGTAAGTGTTGACCACCAAATTAGTTAAATGTCCACCAGCTATAGGTCGCCTTCGTCATGGTAAGTTGTGACCTAACACACCTAACTCACAAAGTTAAGTTTTTTAGGTCACAACTCTATAAAACCTGGAGCCGAGGCGACCCCATGAAGTTTAGTATAAAATAGGGTGTATTTTTCAGGTAAAAAGTAATATATTAGTGAACATTTAGTGAATTTGGGATGACAATGTATTTTTTGGATGTAACTTTTTATTCAATTCTGTAAATAGCCAAATATAATTACGTATTGAGTTTAAACATAGCAAAATATACAATACATATATCACGGTTATTCGCACACGGGGTTGCACACTGGTGATCACGCTAAGCCAATTATTAATGGCTGGTATTTAATCGCACATCAAAAATACTGATTTACACCGCAAAAAATTTTTTTGTTGTTCTTGCATTTTCAACCTAACACGAAGGATAAAGGGGGCTTCGCATCGCTCACCCCCTTTACCGTTCACCTAAGCTGCCGCAGCAGTTTGCCCTGATATTTGCTGTGCAAATCAGTATTTTTGATGTGCAGTTCCATATTTCCCAAATATTGAGTTTAAACAGCAAAACATTCAATATAGGTCGCGGGGTTGCACACTTGTGACCTCTCGTAGCCAATTACCGACGACCCGAATGGCCGAGTCGGCGGTAACCCTGCCTTCGAAGCCAAGGGTCCCGGGTTCGAGTCCCGGTGGGGGCAAATATTTGTTTGATGAGAACGGATGTTTGTACCCTAGTCATGGTTGTTTATCTATCTAAGTATAGTATTTATCTATATAAGTATGTGTGTCGTTGTCTAGTACCCAAGATACAGGGAATCCTAGTTTGGGGCTAGATCAATGTGAGTAAATAGTGTCCAAGGTATTATTATTATTATTATTATTATTAATTATTGAAAGCCTAGTTTGCTGACCGGCTGCTTGCTGCTAGTGTTGCATTTGTTATTTCTTGAAGTGACCGGGCGAGGGAGCGGTCGAAGCGTCCAGTTTAGAGATTGGCCAAAATGCTTTGCAACAGATTGTGACGAAAGTTGGCGCACAAGTTCCTTTATTTATTTTTTTTAATCTTATTTATTTTATAAGCCATACATCTTATGATTAAGTCAGCTTAAAAATAATTAACAAAGTTACAGTGCTTACAGTATTACTTTAACAAAAGAAAATAATATTAAATAAATCTAAAATTGGTTAGTTACATAAGTATTTTGTAGTGTTCCCAACTGAGATTCAAAGAGGTTATCAAGAAACTTAAGAATCTGTTACTATACTCGACAGTGAACTCTGAGCTTAGAATTCGATGGAAAAGGAAGAGAAGATCCCCCTCAGAGCACCGAGTGTCTTCGAGGAGGTCCAGCCCTGGTTGTTCATTTATTTTACACTCGAGAACTAAGTGAAGGAGGTCCTCCTCCCTCTCACATCGGGTACAATTAGGGTCGTCTCTTTTATTCATAATGAAACTAAATTTGTTAGGTGGGATGTGGTAAGTTCGGGTTCGGAAGCAAAGAACTAGTTCTCTTCTGTTGAAGCTTCGTGAGGCAAACCAAGGTACGCGAGGTGGTTCGTCTACAACGGTTCTGTACCAGATGCCTTTGTTTTGAGAGCAGTCATTGAAATAGGATTTAAATCTAAAGTAGTTGTCGATTTTCAATTTTGGAAGATGGTCAGTGTAGTGCGGTACCGTGTCGAGAGGTATGCCGTTCCGAAGAGCCTCGGATGCAAGTGAGTCTGCTATCTCATTACCCTTGATGCCCACGTGTGAAGGAATCCATTGTAAACGAACTTCAACCCCGTTACGTATCATTCTATGGATACATTTAATAATGAGGTAAGTTTCGTGTCTACCGACGATACTGCCCTTAGCACATCCCACTAAATGTTGTAGACTGCCCTTAGAATCTGTGAAAATTACAATTTTATTACGTGTGGTCGACTCAATGTAGTGTACTGTTTCTTTAATTGCTGTTAGTTCAACCCCCATTATCGGTATACATGGATCTTCAATTAGAAACTTCACCCCAAAATTCTCAGCTTCATCATAAAATGCGCAACTAGAGCCGTGTCTAGTTTTGGATCCGTCAGTATATATTTTAGAATGGTCTGAGTACTGCATGTTTATCATATCTTCGCTAAGTTGTTGAAGGTCATGAGTGGGTAGTTGAGCTTTAGGTTTAATAATAGTGTCCACTCTATGCAATATGATTTGCGCACAAGTTCCTTGTTTTAATTGAAAAATTAGTCGTTCGCAATTTTTGATTGGGGGGAAATAGGGGAGGAATAGGGGGGGAACAGTTTGCTGTAGTGTAGTGTAGTGTAGTGTTGTGTAGTGTAGTGTAGTGTAGTGTAGTGTAGTGTAGTGTAGTGTAGTGTAATTGATCGACGGATTTCAATAAAATTTAAGAGGCACACTAAGGACTTTTCACGCCACTGCTCGGAAATATGGCCAAAGATGGATTGAAATGAGAGTAGAAAGTAGTTCTTAGTAGTACAATTCAAAAACAGTCAAACAATGTAGATTTGCAAAGTAAAATGTAGTGTTTAGCGGCCTTTTTTACTTTCTACTCTGCTATTGGTCGATTATTTTTGACATAAGTAACTCGTTCAGAAAATAACAAGGCCGGCCGCATACTGGATGCGATAACGCAACTTTTTAAAACGCTTCTTTCCTCAATACTTTGCAAGAAAAAAAAATATTTACATTCAAATACCTCTACTTAATGTACTTACTTTTAATTAAGCTGTGTATTATACTGTGTACTCAACCTGTTTTATTTCCTTACATTAGGCGTGAAAAGCACATAGTAAATGCGTCGGTAGAAAGTGCAATGGATGGACTCGCAGCTTCGCGGGCCTCACCTGCGGCTCGGCCCGCGAACTAACTCCTCCATCTATTGCTTACTTTCTATACCTGGGCAACAATGTGCTATCGTTCTAGACAAGATGTTGCGAAAAAACAACCGTAAGCGGTGGTGAAGGGGGAAGCGGGGTATTTTCGATTCCCTGTAACTATTTTGTAATTAGATAAAGCTAGACACCCGAATTTTCTGTAACTATGTAATACATTAGGCCACAATTTAAATAGGCTAATTTGAACTATATTTGAAACATTGGAAACGACAAAGTTCCATCATTCTGTCACTGACTGACTTTTATCATCGAATCATCATCGATCATCAAATTGTTAATTGTCTTCGCGAGGTCTTCTCTGCTCCACAAATTAATAAAGAGTTATCTTCTCACAGAACCTCTAGTGTAGGTAGTTATTACTTAGAACATACATAATAAAGTACTTTTAAAATAGAGTTGGGAGTTGCGAGTCGAGATGATGATGTTGTATCAGAAAATCTCCCAGATTATAGTAGTTTATGTAACTGCTACATAATGGAGGGTATTAACATTCGAGAGTGGGTTTCGCCTTCGGCTCGTTTCATAATGAGATCACTCGAGAATTTTAATGCCTAATCATGTACATACACTAGTTTATCTACACACATATCATAAGCTCTCTTTGATGTGTTCAGGAACCGCATGTTTGACCGGCATTGTGGCTCTGCAGTTGTTTAGCTTGTTCTGTAGTACCAACTTCACAGATAAACTAGGAGCGGCACGCGGACGGGCGTCGACGTTCGAAATTTGAATGTGATAATATGTAGAAAAATTTCACATTATGGTCATAATGTGTAATTTTTCAGATAAGAAATGTGTTTTTACCAAGTAGTTTAACATTATGATGATCGTAACGCGCGGTTTTTGTAGGCAGTAAAGAGGGTTTATGATATGTGTGTAGATAAACAAAACTACAAATTCGAATATTTAATAAGGTGACTGGTTTGGACAAATATTTAGTTAGATCCGAATTAAACAATGAGTTGGTGTCACCCATGACAGGAAGTGAAAACAATTAACTAATCCTTGTAAAATGGCTCCCTACAGAAACACTACCACAATCGTTTTACGCACTTCATCACTAGAGACCATAATTCAATTAGGACCCCTCTCTCCACCCATTAGAGTACATTTTATGACCTGCAATCACACACCCGAACAGATGCCCTAAAGTACATTTAAGATAATTTGTCCCTTTGTCGTTAAGTTGGCTGTAGTGCACAACTATAAAAAAACGGCTAAGTGCGTTTCAAACTTCGCACATTTAGGATTCCGTACCAAATGTAGAATATAAGCCTAAAAATAAGGAAAAATCAAAGAAAAATCTGATTTATGAATATTGGTATTTGCTAGTAAAATATACTTAATAATAAACATCATCGCGAAATTCTTGGACCATATGCTAATGAGAAGTTGAGATTTTGTTGGAAACAAAAAAATAATAAAAAAAAGCTGACTTTGAGGAACAATAAGTTATCTTAAACACATTAAACTCCATACTTACTATCCTCGTTTTGTACAACGGTCATAGAATACCATTTCATTACCACTTTGTCAACCTTATTACAATTGGCTTGGATGCTATCTATATATTGGTGCCACCAATAAATAGACTCACACGATGTCTAAGTACTATACAATCTGAGAGAAGTGATAAAAAAGGATCTCCAAGCTCATTGCAAATTAACTAACGATAAACACGTTTCACATGTTTTGCTTTATCTATTATTAGTTTTCTTGTAAAGCGTCTACGTCATAAAGGCCGCAGCCTGAGCATTTATCCATTTATCCATCTATAGGACATCTTCTTCGTCAGCTGAGTGGACTTTAAGCAGTCCGCCCTTGCAGTCCATTCATGAGCTTTATTGCGGCTCTATACTTCTACACATGTGTGTGTTACTATTAAGGGGTTAAATATGGCCAGCGCCAGGGGACGCGAACAAAGAAATGTATCTTTAGCTTCAATTCTAGGCTACACTAGACAACATAAAAATGTAGGATAAATATATGTTATAAAAGGTCTATTAGAGATAAGAATGGACTTTTAAAATTACCGGATATATGTTATTTTTAATACTTAAAAATATTTTTCGCAATGCATTATTATTCAACTAAATGAACAAGCGCTCGGAGAGAAATCAGTTTCCTATATGAAAATTACACGCAAAAATAGGTAAAAAAAGGGAAAATATTTAGTTGTTTTATTTTATTTTTAATGTTATTATTACAGGAGTTTAGTAATATTTTCTATAATTTTCTTGGTCTCGGAGCTCGGGCTGCCCCGCGGGGCTCTGCGCGGGAGCATGCGTCAGTCTGCTTCGATGCGATGCGACGGGTATTTGTTTTCTTTGTCTAATTCTCAATGCCATTAGCCCTTGTTCAGCCCTTAATGTTCTTCACTGTACCACCAAACTCTATGCTTGCTAGTGCGGTCCGTCATAAGTTTCCTCATTGCTATTTAAATTCGACAGTCGCCATTGCGAGACGATTCTGCAATACTTATCAACCCTCTTCGATTAGAGATTAGCATCGAAACTTTATTGTAGGCAGTAAAAGTTTTACGCCACCGTCGACAGGGGTCGCTGTGTTCTGATTGTTATTTAATAACTGGATAGGTTTTATGGTTGTTTGACAAAGTCGCGAATGGGGTGATGATGCGCGGGCTTGTGCGTGGACTCCGTTCAGGGGGGGGGGGGGGGGGGGTAATAAAGCATTTGAAGGTCGATATGAAATTAAACATAGGTTCTCTATTAGTCTTCACTCATTGCGTCTACTCTACACCATACGTTGTAATGTGTTTCAGAAGCAATGTATGTGCCTGTATATAAATGTTTGTTCGAACGCTTCAATCTATTAAAGTTAAATTTATTTATTAATGAAGATCTTTATATATACTTAGCAAACGTCATTTTTGGCCTCTACTCTACATTGGACCACTGTGGGAGAAGAAGGGCGTAGAAACTCCCACAGATACATTTCTAGATCTCTTTACAATAAATAAATAATTAGCAGGAATAAATAATTACTAAATTATTAACAGCAACGTCTGTGTTGAACTAAATGAACCCCATACAGTCCCGTCATTTAAGTAATCTTAAACATTGTACTATCCCTCTTTCGACAAAGTCGCTTTAACATGCTTTTTAAATTGCTCAAATGGCAATTTCAAAATCTCCAGAGGTATCTTATTGTAGTAGAGAATGCACTGACCCTTGAAAGAATTGCTAACCTTCGCGAGTCTAAATCAGGGCGCATATAGTCTGTGATTATTTCTTAGGTTAACATTACAGCTGTCGCTAAGTTTTAAAAAATTTGTAAGGTGCTTGCGTAGATACATTATATATACATTGTTTACAAGGCTCGGAGAATGTAGTGACCTGGAACTAAATAGTGTTAAAAAACTTCAAAAGGATTTTCCCTATGTTAAGAAAAATTATAAACTAGTAAGCTAGTATTGTATTGTAAAGATTTCGTTCTTTCAGAAAAAATAACAGACTGATACTTTATATATAGGAAAGAAGAGATCATGGAAATAAGATCTATCAAAGTCCAGGACAATCATAAAATAGTGATGGATTGTAACAAAATCAATAATAAATATGACATTATTCAGTACCCTATCCGATCTTCATATCTGAAGATTTTCAAACACAAGTTAAATACAAATGCTATAACGAAATGTTTTTGTTTTCCTGAGGATAAAAAATGAAAAATAGTATCTAGTGAACTGAATTCTGAAAGATGTGTGATACCTTTGCTTGACACTATTTAAATGGTTTCTAGATTCTATAATAACAAACAAAGTGAGATAATCAACGTTAGTTTTATTTTCCGCCAATGAAACTGAGCAACACAAACAAGCTTACGTACTACATTCTTTCTTCTACTTTTACCAACATCCTCATCTTCCTCACTTTTGTTAATATCGCTATCATATCCATCATTTTCGTCTTCAGTTGAATTTCCATCTATACCGGTTTCCTTACTTTTGTCTTCATTTGACATAACTTCGGTATCGCTTTTGTCATTCTTTCTGTATAATTCATATTGTTTAGCCTCATCTTTATTTGGCATTTTTATTTTTTCTCTTGTCCTTATTTGGCATTTTTACGTCATATTTCTTGATCTCATCCTCATTTGACATTTTTTCTTTAGCATTACCCTCATTTTCTTTATTTTCTCCTTCAATGGTATTGCTGATATCTTTCTCAGTTTTTTTTTCATTGTTATGGACATTTTTCTGTTTTTTTCTTAAATCATCATCTTGTATCTTTACTTTCTTATCTTTATTTGTAGCGTTTAAACCCACTTTTTTTTCAGACAGTGTGTTCCCCTTTTTTTTATTTTTGACCTTGTTTCTTTTTTCTTTCATAATCTAAATAATAGAACAGCATAAACGCCCAATCTTCTTCGGGCATGGAATCCTCCATTTTACATTTCCTTTTGGCATTTCGTTTTGGCCACGAAAGGATACCTTGTCGCAGCCATGTGCTTGGGCATATAGCTATTTTTTTATTATCTTTGATGGTATGTACGATACACAACGACATTCTGAAATAAAAAATATAAATTTAGTGATTAGTCCATTGTAAGTAAATAGTGTAAATTAAAGTATCACACAAAAAAAAACAGGAAAGTCAGGCACTGATACTGAACAACTTCCCCTTTTATATGGATCCTGACAATAGTCCCGAAATAAAAAAGAAAAAGTTGGCAAAATTAGCAGCCTACGATTAAACCTAATTAGTTAGATCAATTGAATTGCTTACGAACGTGAATTTATATTATTTATATAGTAATTTGGTATGAGATATTAAAGACAGAGATTGCGCAGCTACGCTTGTCTCAGAAACAAATCGAATGGCCCAAAATGTAGATATGTGAGCAGTGAAAATAAAAGTTGCTCTGATCAAATCGATTTCGCACAGAATTTGGTTCAGAATGATGTCCCTAACGACCCGCATTCAGTTTATAATCCCCGTCATAAAGCCCCTTTCTTCTATTTGTTCCTAAGACAAGCCTAGCGTGCACAACCCGCTCTCTTTAACAGTTCAGACCGAATGCTTAATGGAGATAGAATTTGTCTGTTTTTGTAAGCTGAATTAATATAAATAAAGATCGAATCATACAAAAACTTCTTTTAAGTTACGTTTTTTAAAGAGATTTCATAATAAAATATTTAAAAAGTATTTGAAAAATATGCAGTTATATGCATTGTGCTTCATATTCAGGTTTTAAAATTTTCTCACGGATCTCCGATTAAAACAGAAAATAGTTACTACAGGTTCTAATATTCACTCATCTGATACTTCGAAGGTGGCTAATGGGTGATTTTTGGATGTGCAGGTTCCAAAAAAGGCGTAAATAAGTGAATATTGCGACTGCAAGTTCTTGGTTTGATCGCCATGATTAAAAGATGGCGAATGCAAATAACAAACATTTTGAGAAGATTATAACTGTACCAAGTTAACAACGTAAGTTTGACACGTATCTGATACATCCTAACATTACAACAATCGAACTAGGACCCTCAGATTCCAGATTTTTAACAGAAAAAATTAAATTGAGGTTATGTTTTGATTTGATTTTCAATTTTTTTTTGGAATAATCTGCATCAAATCGATGGCGCGTTAAAATCTAATAAGAAATATAATATGCACTTCACAGTGAAATCCAAATTGCACTGGTTTTCTCCTTTTCTATGCCAGTACTTACATGCGCACTGTAATCACGTTAAAATATGACGTTGTTGAGCACAACAGCAATAACAGCTTTTCGCATAAATGCAGCACAGACTTACCTTGTAACATTGAGGTTATATTTTTATTCAATGGTGTCACCACTCTTTTAGAACTGGTGAACGAATCAACAAACTGAATCATTCATGCAATTCATTCATTCCATCCGCATAATTTGCACTTGAAGTTATATTTTTCACCAACGGTAGTAATAAGAACTTCTTTAGACCTTATAGAGGGTTTAAAAATAGGCTGCCATTTTTCTCCTTTTGGTAATAAACGGGTTCTATAAGGGTTCTAACCACCCATATAGCACTTTCGTTAAGTTACAAAATTCACTTTGCGTAACAATTTGATATCATATGGCACCTTTTTGCCACTAACTGTGCTGCTTGAGATTAACCCCATACAGACCCATCATTTAAATAATCTTTAACATTGTAATATCCCTTTTTCGACAAAGTCGCTTTAACATGGATTTTAAATTGCTGAAATGGTAATTTCAAGATCTCCAGAGGTATCTTGTTGTAGTAGAGAATTCATTGACCCTTGAAAGAATTGCCAACCTTCGCGAGTCTAAACCGGGGCGCAAGTAGTCTGTGATTATTTCTTAGGTTAACATTACAGCTATCGCTAAGTTTGGGAAATTTTGTAAGGTTCTTGCGTACATACATTATATTTTCGAAAATAAATTGACTAGCTACAGTTAGTATGTCAATTTCTTTAAAAAGCTGTCTTAAGGACTCTGTGCGTTTTAAATTATAAATTGCTCGAATAACTCTTTTCTGTAAAATAAAAATAGTTTCAATATCCGCTGCTTTCCCCCACAACAAGATACCATAGAACATGACACTATGAAAGTAACTAAAATATACTAGCCTAGATGTAGCCACATCCGTGTTTTGTCTGATGTTCCTAACAGCGTAAGCCGCAGAACTTAATTTACCAGCCAATTTTTCTATGTGGGGTCCCCACTGCAATTTGTTATCAATGGTTATTCCAAGAAACTTCGTGTCATTTACTAATTCTAGCGTATTGCTGTCCAACACTAAACTGGTACCAAAATTTTATTTTTTTGTTAATCAAAATTAAATTGCTTGAATATCTCTTTTCTGTAAAATAAAAATAGTTTGAATACCCGCTGCTTTGCCCCACAACAAGTTACAAAAGGACAAGACACTATGAAAGTAACTAAAATATACTAATGCAGCCACATCCATGTTGTTCCTAACAGCGTAAGCCACATAACTTAATTTACTAGCTAATTTATCTATGTGGGGTCCTCACTGCAATTTTCTATCAATGGTTTTTCCAAGAAACTTCGTATCATTTACTAATTCTAACGTGTTGCTGTCTAACACTAAATGCCTGACATTTGGAAGTGAGAATTTTATACCCTTGGTTTTACCAGCGTTCAACAATAAATTATTAACTGTGAACCAATTCAAGGTTAAATTCTATATACCTAATGATGTTAATACATCATCAAAATCTTCTTTTTGACTTTCAATTTTGAAGACCATTTAAGTATCATCAGCAAACAACACTATGTCAGTCAATTTCTCCACCATGAAAGGCAGATCGTTAATATATACCAGGAATAAGAAAAGGCCTATTATGGAACCTCGTGGAACGCCAATTTTTATGCAGAATAAATATGAGATATAAGGGTAATACCTGCATCCGTAGTCGATTTACCCCTGAAACCGTAGTGAAACCGTATTGTTTGGCGTAAAGTTGTTTTGTACGGTTGAAGTGTTGATTGAGCATAATCTTTTCAAGAATTTTACGTGCTAGAAGAACCATATTGGTTTGAAATTTGAAGGATCACCCTTGTCTCCCGACTTGAACAGAGGTATCAGTTTACTGTGTTTCATGAGGTTTAGGAGAACTCCATCGTGAACCAATGACTTAGACTGATATACCCCACAGGTCGTCGGTATTTTCTTGTCTGTCGGTAGTCTAAACGTTTTGACAATGTCCTGGGGATATACTTGATGAAACTTTATATATGCATTACTAACTTATAACCTTTAACTAAATTGTTTTTTAACAGAGTCTCTGCTACAAATGGAGATGAATTACGACGCTTTGTCGTGAGTTAGGGTACATTGATGTATAATCTTCGAAAGCTCGGGCAACATCAATTCAACAACATTATCACCTATTTTTAGGCAGAAATCATTGTCCCTTGGTATAACTTTGCCAGTTTCACGGTTATTATATGCTAAACCGTTTTCATTCGATTATTTGAATTTTGTATTTTTCTATTAATGTGTTTGTTTATGCAGTTTTACAAACCCAACTTGAAATTTTTGGAAGATTTTTTAACATAGTCATGAAATTTTCTATCAAAGTTATAGGTTTTTTGTTCATAAAGGTCATACAAGATAACTCTACTTTTATGAATTCCAAGCGTTGCCCAGTCATTAAATTTAGATTTATCGTTGTAGTCACTGTTTTTCATTAATTTAAAACTTTATTGAATTCTGTTTGTAATGTTGTAATGTGTGTTGTAATGTTAAAGAAGTCTGAATATATTTTATTTGGGCTCTGTTCATAAAAATCCGGTACTGGCAAATTTATATCTTAATTTTTCGCATATTTCTCTAGTCTATTAATTGGATGTAATAGGCCTATAAAATGATGGATTAGTCTTAACTTTACTAGCAATTGTGAATGAAACGGTTTGACCGCTGTGATTGGAAGGTAAGCAGATAATTCAGTTTTTACTTGTGAATACTAACTCACTAACATTAAAGAACCACCTCTATCAGCAGTCTTTCTATTGTAACAACTGACAATATTGTAATTATTCAAGATTAAAGACATCATATATTCCCTAAGCCAGTGTTCTGTAATACGAATAACATCGATGTCAGAATTTTTTGGAAACAATATTCTAATATAAGTTTTTTCCCAGGCAGCCCCTGGATGTTTTGATGGGCAATGTTTAAGTGGGGCTTACCCTTTGACATATTTAGTGGCTCTTGTATGCTGGAGATTTCCTCTATTATCTTATGAACTAAATTAAATTACTTGGAACAGATTCCAAACTTGCATGCATAATATTATTAACCGGTGCATTCCAAATAGGGGTGCATGTCGTATTACACTTATCATAAGCAGGTTTCTGATAAGTCTGTTCAACAAAAACAGCTGATATCAAGTTGAACTTGGTTAAACCTACTATATAAGCTTATAGGCTCATAATGTAGTTAATTTTCTATATTTATTAGACAGGTACAACTTATCCTGAGCCAGAGAAAAGTTATAAATACAATTATTCATATCGAAATATAAAATAGCATCGCTGTGATGACATGTTAAATTCAATAAATGAATATTCATTCGATGCACAGATTTATTTTGTTGTTCGGCCAAATTGCATATTATAAATTTGCAATAAAAGTGTTTCAACACTTTTATTCAAACCGTTCCGACTAATGTCGAATGATTTCTCACCATAATTACAATAGTGCTGTACTCATCATAGATATCTCGACTAATTATATTTACAAGATGCACAAATGAACTATATGGACAGCAAATATTCATTACTTTTTGGTTAAGTCACCCTCACAATACCAAAATACAATAGCATTGTATACCCTGATTCCATTTTACAAGCTGCGCGTTAAAGCAGAAACGAAAGTAAGCGTGTGTGGGTATTTGGTATTTGCAAACGTTTGTTTACGATATAATTCCCGTTAAACTCTACGAAGGACGAAGTCTGAGTAGATTGTTTGTCGATGGAGCTCTATATCACCAATATCTCCCCGGAAGTGACGTGGCGCTCAAACCGGACGTTCGCAGGCGGATGCCAGTGATGCTAGACTTCGGGGGAATTGAATGGCAAGTTTCTTTAGTAGGGTTTTCGGGGGCAAATGTAAAATCAACTTACCCTTGCACCTTACCCTTACCCTTGCTCAACAATCAACATAATCTCATCCCTACTAGGTTTTCCGGAAGAGATCCCTTGTTAAAGATAAGCTCGCCTCTGTACGTACACACTCTTTCTAGGATGTTCCTTTTTTGTGAATGCGATTTGAGTGCATTAAAGAATTTGATAATTATGGGGGAAAATATCCATGGTGATCTGGCAACACGGTCGGATGCGGTCGGCGATCACGTGATAAGCTTTAACGGCAACTACTGACAGCTTCGTTAACTTTTCAGCATGCGGAGCGCCGCCGCCGTAATGTTCTTTGTGGCGTGTACTTTGTTTGTAGAATTAATAAACAGGTTTACAGAGACCCAGGCCCGGATGCACTGCCGGCCACTCAAAAATTAACGGGCACTCAAAGCCATGCTGCCACATTCCCTCGCTCGGTAAATGGCAGCGCCGAAAGGCATCTAAGCGGCATTTTATCTGAGCACCCTTATTAAGTTTCTCAAATCCAAATCGACATATAGTATAGGGAAACTGACACATTTCTATAGTTTTCGGTCGGTGTGAGTTACTGAGTACCAGTCTGAGTGTATTGAATTTGACTTAGGCTTGGCTATCCTAGTGTAGGCCCAGATGCGATGCATGTTTCTGGTATATGTATAAATGTTTGTATTTATCATATACCATATTAACTATTATATTATATACTTTTCTTAAACTTTTGAGCTTTTTATTTAAACCTTTATGTCAGAATAATTAATCATGATGACGTGTGCGCCTGCTTTCATATTATCGTAGAAAATTGCTATGTATCATAAATTTTTATCTCATAAAATTTATTTTTATTAATATTTAAAAGCGTTCCCAAAATTATATTTTTACCGCCATCTCCATTAAATAATAATAATAATAAATATTTCATGCATGCTTATTAATAACACAGTTTAATCACATAGATTTACGTGAATTCTAAGCTGCCTTATATTGTACAACTTTACAATGTTTATGTTTAAAAAATACAATAAAACATCATAAATTTTCACTTGAATTCGCCACCTTGGTGATTTTGAGCCATATTTAAGAGACTGCCGGTATGTCCCTTGAAAGGCTCTCAATCACCATTGCAAATTCCGCTAAAGATTTATATTACAACAAGATCTCTAAAAGAAAAGATTATCCTTTAAATATAAATCCCAGACTTGTAAACCCTTGACACCGTCCACACCCATATTATCCACACATGCGTCTTCTCCGATCCCGACGCGACAAAGTAAATACGGATCCCGCGCGCCCTGAGAGCCTGGGAATCCCGCAGCTGCTGGATTGCCGCGGGATTAGGGTGATGCACCGGCGTTATGAGGAGCTGCACGCGGGATTACTGTGTCGGGGATTAGTAGTTTTATGCTTGCATGATGACACGTCCTGCTGTTTTTAAAAACTTAAATGTGTAGTTTGTATTGCTTATATTCTGCTTGGTTATACTGACGACAGTATATGGTAGGTATGTACCTTTAATACGGACGTCCTAACGTTGATGGAAAATAGCGTTGGGCCAGCCCCTGTCGCATAAAATGCACTGTTGAATACCTATCTAAACGGGAGCTGAACTGTGCCTCTTCCACCCCGTATGGGAAAACGGCGATGACGATATGATGTTTACAGCAAACTTTCTATAAGATTCAGGATGTAATTTGAAGGAAAATCAGTTGATTTATAAGGGACTAAACAACATACATAGGCAACAAACTCACCTTATCAGAACCACTTTGGTGTTTAATAGCAAATACACAAATAATATGAAAATGATAACTTAACCGGACTGCACTAGGAGTAGGGGAATGTTTTTCGAGCGTATTTATGTATGTTTGTATGTTTTAACATTTTGTTGGATTCTTGGTGATTGTGAGAGTGACAATAGGCTACATAATTTAATTTAAGTTAAAATTTAATTTACAAAGTTATTGGTGCATATGACGTAACGATATCGTAGAATTGACTATATAATGAAATAGCCAACCATAGTTGAATTAGAACTTTCATTGAATGAACAAATATTTTAGAGAAAAACACTGCGGTAGCTTAAATGAAGACTAAAGGGGGCGAGTATAGCGAAGCCCCTAAATAGTATTCGTGTTAGTTCGACATGTATAACACAAAAACACCACGTAGTACTGAATACTTTTAAGACACGTTTTCGTGAAATTCAATCTTTTCGATAATTTCATGAAATAATTGACTAAATTATGGGCCATTTCATGAAATGATCAAATTCGACGACATAGCTACGATACATATATCAGTTAGTCTGTTAGAAGTTCAGCTTTCCACCCATAGATGCCACTATCCACAGGTATCCACATACATCTTTAATTGAAAGATGGAAAATGCCGTCGGGTTACATATTTGTGTTTATAATAATTCCACTTTGAAAACTAACTCGTAATAGTTTTTCTCCGTTCACAGCTACACCCTGATAGCTTTAATCTCCAGTAGTGGGAAGCAACATGTTCAGTAAATAGAGGGACCGGGTATTAACCAGGGCACGCTGGGTGGGTTCAGATAGATCAACACTGGCGTAATCAAATGCAAAGCCCTGTCATAATAACAACGACCTACGCCTACGTCCTGGGCGGTTCATTTGTATAGTATTGATCAGATTTTAGACATTGGGTTTAGAAATTATCTCTATCTGACCCCATTAGGTGAAAATTCTACAGGAAGAATATTATTTTATGCAACACAGAAATTCCCTAAGTTTTTCAATCGACATTGAAGATTAACATATCAATTATGCTTTTTGTTTCACGACCAATTTATGCTCGGTCGCTGTTATAGGTGCATGAATATTCGCGACGCCTGTTTCTAGTAATCACGACACGGGGTATCCAATTGAAGGGCCAGAAACAATCTGGCCGTAATCCTACCGCAAAACTATCTATCTATGGAGCATTCAGTAGGCTAAACTTAGGCTGTGTTTTAAATCTATCTAATGTGCCATTAGTATCCTTGTCATTTTCGCGAAGCTACAATACATGTCTCGACCCCATCTGGGCTCGCGAGGTGCGGGGTGCTGGAGAGGGGGGGGGGGGGGGGGGCAAGGGGGAAGGGTGTACAGTAATCTGCACAAAGAAGGCTTCTCCATGATCCCGCCTGATTGATTACAGCCTGCGGGCGGATCAGCTGCCAATAGGAGCCATGTACCTGGCGGCTAATGCCGGGCTAGCGATGAAGCTGGTTGCTGTGGAAATTGTTGGGAAATAAATCCCAATAACAGTTTATATAACTTAATGCTATCTAGCCACTAACGCAAACCAGTAGTTTCGCTGCAGTGGCGAGTGTTACTTCCTTAAACATATTTAATTTCATACATAATAAGAAACAGAGTAACTTAAATAGCACGTGGGTACATATTTTAATTATATTATTTGGAAATTAGTTTTTTTTTTATCTTATGCTTATGACAATGGTTTGGGATGAACACCAGTTTTTCTTATCTGGCCTGCAGTATGGCATGTTCAGGACGCTTTTTGATCGTTTATCAAAAGATGATAGTGCTCAAAGAAGTATAAACACACCTTACCTATCTAAGAATTCTGTAAATAAATTTGAACACTGTTACAAACTGGGGAAAAAAATCAGTTTGTAACACTGTTACCAACTGGGAATGAAATGGAATGTGATTCCTATTGTGTCATACCCCTGAGTGACAGTGTTACAAACTGGGAACAAAATAGTGCCAGTTTGTAACACTGTTACCAACAAGGAATGAAAATGGAATGTAATTCCCATTGTGTCATACCCCTGAGTGACAGTGTTTCAAACTGGGAAGAAAATAGTGCCAGTTTGTAACACTGTTACCAACTAGGAATGAAAATGGAATGTGATTCCCATTGTGTCATACCCCTGAGTGACAGTGTTACAAACTTAGAACAAAATAGTGCCAGTTTGTAACACTGTTACCAACTAGGAATGAAAATGGAATGTGATTCCCATTGTGTCATACCCCTGAGTGACAGTGTTACAAACTGGGAACAAAATAGTGACAGTTTGTAACACTGTTAACAACTAGGAATGAAAATAGAATGTGATTCCCATTGTGTCATACCCCTGAGTGACAGTGTTACAAACTGGGAACAAAATAGTGCCAGTTTGTAACAGTGTTACAAACTGCCACTATTTTGTTCCCACCTTCCCACTTTGACATACCATTGATCATGGATTGTCTTAAGTAGGTAGGTAAGTAGCTATGAAAATAGGTTCCTCAGAATATAAATGGTTAATTTGAATATTTATACTTAAAGTCAGAAGTAGAAGAAAGTAATTGTGGTTAAGAATTCGTAACAATTTCAAATGTGTATACATACACGCACAATATGATACCAAGCAGCAGGAGAGTTTAATTTACCGATCAACAGGAGCATTAATTAACCGATCAGCAGGAGCGATAATTAATCGATCAGCTGGAGTGTTAATTAACCGATCAGTAGGAACGTTAATTAACTGATCAGCAGGAGCGTTAATTTACAGATCAGCAGGAGCGTTAATTAACCGATCAGCAGGAGCGTTAATTAACTGATCAGCAGGAACGTTAATTTATAGATAAGCAGGAGCGTTAATTAACCGATGATATGACACCAAAATGCCTACTTCTACCCGCTACTTCACAACTGCCTATGGAGTCAAGAAGAGAACAGCAGCTCTCTCCAGCGTCGCCGCGTATTTCCGTCGTATACAAGGCCATTACGCTCCCATAGCGTACTGCTCGTGTATATTTCGGAATGCTGATACTCACATCTGCAACTACAAAATATACAAGAATTTTGCGAACTACTCGTGTATAGTTTGTTATGAATGCGTACGAAAGTTTAGTTCCAAACTATACAGTCCCTTACGCACGCTACCAAAGGCATTATTTAATAGCACATCAAAAATACTGATTTGCACTGCAAAAATGGTTCAATAAAAACACTTTAATAATAATAATAATAATAATAAAGCTTTTATTTCAGTCCATTTGCACAATAGCTTAGGCCCATAGTAAAATTAAATAACATAAAATAATATCACTAAATAAAAATAATCAATATTTTATTTGTCCTCAAGTTTGTATTACGTATTTTTTGTTGTTCTTATATGTTCAACCCAACACGAAAGATAAAGGGGCTTCGCTTCTCTCGTCCCCTTTACCCTTCACCTAAGCTACCGCAGTGTTTCCCTGATATTTGCTGTGAAAATCAGTATTTTTGAAGTGCGGTTTAATATTTCCCTTAAACTCTGATATTAATCTCTGAAATATAAACTTAAATACACATAAAATATTTATATAATAACACGAGTATTTACATTGGGCAATAGCGCAGTGTCTGTTGCCGGCATGTGGGCATTTATTAAAACTGATAATAACATGCTCCGTTAACAATCGTTTGCACGTATTAGTAAATCATAATTATGTTAATTAACTCCACAGTTAAACTTTCTAAATTTGCAGCTTAAATGTAGTAGACGTATTGCCTAATAGTTGTAACTCATGTCGTTGAATTACTTGGTACAAGGCATGTCGTGGTACGGGGGACAACTAGTGCAAAAATCAAAGTATATCTGTCAACTGTCGTGTTGATAGTAACTTGTCAAATTACCGTGCTTTACATTGCGGGCAATTAAAATTTTGTTAGAAAGTTAACAAACTCTGAAATTTTATTATTAATTAAATTAATGTTATGGTTACGTTACAGACTCACGTTATTTTAACGTCCTTAATTAAAAGCCCAGCTGCTGGTAACACACTGTATAGCGGAACCATAAAATTGGCGTAGACCATTCCGAAGTATACACGATTGCGGCATAATGCTGATGTATAGTTCGGAAGACGTAAGTGAAAATATTGCGTTCCAAAGTATACGCGATAATTTACAGACCCCTGGGTAATGGCCTTGTATATGACGGGAACACGCAGCGTCGCCTACCCCAACAAGCACTTTGACTAGGCCTGCGTCATCGCCCAGCTCTGCCGTGGCCTGTAGCGAACCCATATCTCCTGCTCTAAAACTGGAAAATAAAAAACACATAACATATATTTTTCTCATAAGATAGGGCTAGGCGTAAGTGCAATGATGCAGGATGAGTGTTTGAATCAACGGTTGGTGAACATTTGAATGCCTGGTGCTTCATACATACATCTTTTTTTGTAAAAAATAATATTAGGGTTAAGCAACGGCTATATATTCTTGCACTTACTGTAGAAAGACAAATAGAGCTATTATATGCTGAGTTAGATAGCCATATTATTGTTTCTGTCTACAGACCTCGAAGGGATGAAGAACGCCATGACAATTCTGAAATATTTGAGAAAATTATTGAGCGAGCCCTCCCCAAACTATGTAATAAGTTTATCTTCGGGCTGTGCAAGTATGACCATGTTTCCCAGTATCGCAAGGAGTTAGCGTGGCGTCCGATTCGTCTTCGCCGTGATATAGACATTATTTCCTACACTGCCTGCCTGCCTTCGTGAACGTTTCGCAGATCCCACACGGTCTCTCTTCTCTCAACTCCTCAGAACAACACTGTTGCTTACGAATACTCGCTCAGGTTAAGAGCAATCGGACTCTGCATCTCCTTTCTCTTCCGTATTAAGTTTAAGTATGTAAGTATTTTGTTTATGTAAATATCATATTATACGAACATGTCGTCATAAGAGCCTACAAGAATTACACTAAATAGCGGCCAAACTTGCTTAGATAAGGTTTTTTGTGTATCAAAATTTAATGACTATGCAAATATTGGAATTATTTGGAAAAAGTAAGTACCTATAAAGTTGAGAGAAAATTCCATGAATATGTTAAAAATTATTCCAAAACATTCAAGTTAAACTTTAGACATTCATAGAAAAATACAGAATTCAAACAATAGATTAATCGGTTTGGTACATAATAAACCTTGAAACTGGCAAAGTTATACCTAGGGACAATGATTTTTGCTAAAAGATGAGATGATGTTGTCTAACTCTGTTGTAGCTCGAGCTTTCGAAACATTCTTCACCAAAGAAACGTTACTCACAACCGAGCATCTAAGCTCATCTCAATTATATGAAACCGACTTTTATAAAAATCAGCACCAGCGTCAATAACGTCGATTTTAAATTTAATTTAATTTAAGACCTGTTGGGTATCTCAGCCAAACGGATCAGTAATTCTTGTTATGGCCCCACTTGTGAGCTTATATGACGACCTCTGTGGCGCAGCGGTTGCGGCTCTGCTTACCATGCGTGAGGTCCCGGTTTCGATCCCCGGCTGGGGGTAAAGAAAAAAAACCCAGGTCTTGGATGTCCTTATGTGTTTGACGTCGCTGCTTCTGGTTCCCACGACACAGGGTATCCTAGTGTGGGGCCAGAAGCAATTAATGTGCCTTTATATATATTTTTTTATATTTGCAACAAATTTATTTATTTAAGTATTTATATTTATTTAGGAACAAACAGCCTTAAACAAATTAGATTACAAGAATTTCTTAAATGTGTTAACGATGGAGCTTTCTCATGAAATACAGTAAGTTGATACCTCTGTTCAAGTCAGGAGATAAGGGCGATCCTTGAAATTGCAGACCAGTATCAGCACTAAGTAAAACATTGAAAAGATTCTACTCAATCAAATGCTAACATACTTCAATGGTACAAAACGCCTCGCCAAAAAATACGGTTTCACTAGGGGTAAATCGACTACGGATGATTTATCCTTACATCTCATATTTTCTCTGTGACACTGTACATGTGAGGCCGGATAGGAATATTTTGGTCATTTTTTGCGATCTGTTGAAGGCATTTGATTGTGTTGATACGCTTCTATTGAAATAAAATTATTACGCATTATGCCTTTCATGGTGGAGAAATTGAATGACGTGTTATTTGCTGATGATACTTCACTGATCTTCAAAATTTAAAGACAAACAGATGATTTTTATGACGTTAATGATGTATTTGTCTTTAACCTTGAATTGGTTCACAGTTAATCCAACCAATATTATAAATCTAAAATTAGCGATGTTAAGATATTTGGATGTTTAGATGTTTGTGTTTGTGCCTCAATCACGCTAAAACGGCTAAAGGATTTGAATGAAAATTTGCACAGAGATAGTTTTTGAGCTAAATTAACACAAAGGGTACTTTTATCTGACTGCACCAGAAGGAGGGTAACGTTATCTCGCTAAATTTATGATAATTCCCAGGAACACGCAGATGAAGTTGCGGGCATCAGCTAGTTATTTAATATAATTTATTGTTAAACGCTTGTAAAACCAAGTTGACACCAGTGAATTGTTAGACAGCAACACGCTCGAATTGATAAATACTACGAAGTTTCTTGGAATAGCCATTGATAGCAAATTGCAGTGGGGACCCCACATAGATAAATTAGCTCGGAGATTAAGTTCATCATCAGACAAAACACGGATGTGGCTACAGCTAAGCTAGTCTATTTTAGCTACTTTCATTGTGGCATACCCTATGGTTTCTTATTGTGGGGGTAAGCAACAAACTATTTTTATATTTCACGAACTTACTACGACATTGACGTACGTACTGAAGCTGACTAGCTGATTTATTTTGGAAATATATATAATGTATCTGCGCAAGATCCTTACAACATGTAACCTAAGAAATAATTAAAGACTAGATACACCCCGGTTTAGACTCGGAGCGAGTGAGCAATTTCTTCGAGAGGCAGCGCAAAAAGTCGGCGTCAAAAAAATTGCACATCTCGAAAATTTCGTTTTGAGTGAATAGAGCTCATGCATAATTTATTGTTTATTAATTTATTGACAAGATTTATATAAATTAGAAGTGCAATTAATGACCTTTAAAATGAGCTTCCAAATGATATTAACCTTGTATGATGTATAATATTGTATGAACTATATTCGCACAAAACGAAATTTTCGAGATGACCGATTTTTTGACGCCGAGTGTATGTTCAAGATAACATAAATGACAAGAATGTAACAGGTTAATAAAACTTAAAACAGAACTTGCTCTTAATAATTTTGTTATTATTTATTCCTGCTTATTATTAATTATAATAACTAATACTGTAATATTAGTTAAAACAACAATTTTATGGGAGTTGCTTCACCCTACTTCTTCCACAGTAGTCCAATGTAGAGAAGAGGCAAAACATTACGTTTACTAAGTATACGCAATATATATAGTATATATATTATATCTAGAGTATAGTAATAAAGATATTTTGACGTTGACTTTGACTCTCTAAAGAGTTAGAAAGTCAAAGTCAACGTACGACATACGAGTAGACAATGTGGATTATGTTTTTTTTTTCAAATTCCGTAAGCTACTTGTATACTCGTAATATTTGGTCATGATTAATTTGAAAATTACGTAAATTGACCTAAAAAGTGGCCCGATGACTTTTGGATGCACATCTTCCAACTTAAAGATTGACGGACATTCACGCAAGCGCTGTCTTTGTAAAGGATATCGCAAATATAACACTTAAGTTTCACTCAACTTGCGTAGCAGATTTAATATGGACTTCCAAGAAATGATGCACCCGGCAGAGCAGTGCAACTGTCAACAAACCCTGACACAAGCATAGTGAGCACGTCATACGAACCGCAGCCGCACAGCGCGAATCGGAACGCAATCATCGAGCGACCGCAGCCAGCGCGCAGTTGCGCTCCAATCAACGAATGGAATTACCACGAGTAATCAATACAAATTGAGTTTAAAGTTCTGCTGGTTAAGTACAACTTGTTAGAAACAATAGATAACCAACTTCCTGTAATATTAGAATTTACTTAAGTTGGTTTTGGAATCGGAATTTTTGCACTAGCGCGCGGCGTTATTCAATATGAGAGAAAGGGGTTTTTAGGTTCATTCAAGACAACTTTTACCATGAAATCGAGTTGTTGATTATCATCGTCATTTTGCTCAGCCAACATCGTCCAACTTGGGCATAAATAGGTCTCTTCTCTAGTAGCGCCAATCCTCACATTATATTTTATAAAGTTTATAATTTTAGACTACACTACACCTGTCAGTCTTTGAGCTAGCAACTTAATGCAAGCTTGCTTAGCTTTAGCTATTATCAGCGTTGCAGGATCTCCTGGAGGTCTCCTATCGCGTTGCGACCCAACACCTCACGGCATCGTTTTCCCATTTCCATCTTGTTATTGTGTTTTGTCTTTTTTTGTATCTTTAATTTCCCACTTGTTTTGGTTAATCATTTCTTTTGCTGTGTCTTGAGTGTTGAGACAGTTTAATAATTTATATTCTATTAAATTCGTATGCTATGTTTGATTACTTACTTTTACTTGTGCCGTAATGTCGAGCTCTAGTGAGTGTGTCTAATGTAGGGTGAAAGTACAGTGCGTGAAGTGTGAATTAGATAGGCTCTGAGCTGCGCCCTACCTACGATCGCGGCACTAGTTCGCTGGCCAGATTAACGGCCACGCCACGCCAAAATTGACACGCATTTAACTCACAAGGACATTCACGTAGCCTGCTTACAGGAAACTAATATGACTACCGGAACATACTCTTCAAAACACTGTAATTGTTATCTCACCGGCTACATAAGCAAAACGTCCACAGGGGGCTCGCAAACATCAATATCACCTTAAACCACAGATAAGATTTAGTCAAAACAACAGATAAGAACTTCTACATTATAAACTCAGAATTTCTCAAACTTACTTCAAAGATATCAATAAGAGGAAACCAAAAAAAATCAACAGCATTATTATTTTGGGTGGTTCCATTGCCTGCCTAGGCCCAACTACTAGACGACTAGGAAACACGCTGTCGATATAGTAATGAATTTGTCGTGAAAACATATTCAATTAATTGAGTTCCTGTAGGAAGCTGTTGTTTGGTCGAAAAATGTCGTGCGGACGTGCCAGGCTCAGCAATATAAACCTATTTATAAAACCATTAGAAACAAATTTAATCATGCGGAAGTAAGATAACGCATAGAAGATTAGTAAAAAGAATGGTTTGAGTTGTTATTTCGTTTCGACGGGTACTTCTTACCCCGAACATAAAAAAATTGCTCTTCAGGTTAGACCGTCATATTAGAATCTGAGGCATGATTCGCCCATCCGGGCCGGAATTCACCTATCAACAAATGCTATCTAGTATCTAGTCTGGGTCTATGATTTGTATAAAAGTGAGTTGACCGCGAGTTTCCCTGCTGATATAAGCACGCCAGGGTTGTCACTCCCGAGATTCATTTCATTGAGGCGCGCGACGTGACACCGGACTGTAGCCAGTGTTTACTCAGAGTCCGCGCTTCGATTCCCGGCTCGATCACAATTAGGAGGCGTTAGAATGGAGGCGCCATTTTGCTCTTACCTCTCTACCGAAGTTTTTTTAGCGTTACCTTTGCATGTGGACGTAAAAGTATACCTATCCCATCTCCATCTGGGTTGCTGAAAGATATCTCTTATTAGAGATAAGCTCGCCTTTGTACACTATTTTATGTATATTTATATGTTTTTTTTTTGTTTGCAATAAATAAATTATGAAATTATAATAATAATACCTTGGACACTATTTACACACATTGATCTAGCCCCAAACTACGATTCATGTATCTTGGGTACTAGACAACAATACACAAAGTTATAGAGATAAATATTATACTTAGATATATATATACAACCATGACTAGGGTACAAACATTCGTTCTCATCAAACAAATATTTCAATATTTATTACATTATATTATGAAATATTTCAATAATTGTTTTGTAAACGAGAATTAGTATATATCTGTAGTCGTGTTTCTTTGTAGGTACGGTATCTTATCTTCGCAACAAACGATCTGTTTTCTTAAGGGATTTAATTATGAAGGGCTTCCAGTCATAAGTATTCTGGGGATCAAACACTCTACGGGAATCATTATTTGATTTGAATCTCGCGCAGACACCCACTCCCACTCGTGTTTGGACGCGAAATGTTGTCCCTAGTAGCTGATTGGAGATCAATTTACAACACAAACATTTGCGTTTGAAACATTTTATTTCAAAAGTGGTTGTAGCTTGTAGGTTAATCAGAAGAAACTTTTACGTATAGACAAAGAAGGCGTGGAGAGATTTTGCAACTTAATAAAGAAACAAAGGTTAAAAATGTACCTCTAACTACTACAAATAAGAACAAGACGAATGGAAAGAGAAATTAACTACATTAATTAGAAAGCATATGATATAATTTATATTTTTCTCTGACGTATACTGTTTAACGCGATTATTCATTGTGATGATAATAGAGATTTAACTGGTGTAGTTTCTGTGTTATCTAAACAGATAAAAAATGGCACAATAGTTCACGTTTATCAACGAAGGAATGAAATAAAAAAATACTCAAATAGTCGTCGAAATGCGACGATGAAATGCAAAACATCGAGAATATAGACTGCAGAGTGCAGAGTGCAGCGAGCAGAGTGTACGTAGTCTGGCCGTGTTCGATTTGCGATCATTTTTGCTACCACTTCCTATATTTTATTGCTTTTGCTTAAACCAGAAGGAGGTAGGAAGGGAGAAGCTCTTATGCTCAACTCATATCAAATATAATAATAATAATAATACCTTGGACACCTTTTACACACATTGATCTAGTCCCAAACTAGGATTCCCTGTATCTTGGGTACTAGACAACGATATATATACTTATATAGAGAAATATTATACTTAGATAGATAAACAACCATGACTAGGGTACAAACATCCGTTCTCATCAAACAAACATTTGCCACCACCGGGACTCGAACCCGGGACCCTTGGTTTCGTAGGCAGCGTCACTGCCGACTCGGCCATTCGGGTCGTCAATCATCACCAAACGTATACATACTTTACACTTTGTTGCACAAAAACAGAAATTCATGAAAATGGAAACTAGGTGTGCAAAGGCGAGCTTATCTCAAAAAAAAAATTCTACCAGCAAACCTAGGATGGGCAGGATACATTAAAGAATAGGTAGGCCTATGTGCATAAGGTTAAATAGTTAAAATAATAAACCACTTACCAATATGTACATAAATACATATTATCAATACAAATAGATAAAATAGAGCTCCGTGGTCTAATGGATTTTACGCTTGCTCCTCACGCAGGAGATGCAGGTTCGATTCCTGGCCATGTACTAATGAGATATTTCATTTATCTTAAGTACATCCCCCCCTCGCCTTCTCTCATGAAATACCGACGTAGAAAGTAAGTTATTTATTTAGTAAGCAAAATACTGTTTCTGAAATACTATATACGACATTCGTACTTGCTTGTGAAAACGTCTAGTTTCCTCGTCGCTCCCTCTACAAATCTCAATAGTCTACATACAGTTCGCTCGAAGACCGCGCTACAGAATTCAACAGTTTCCGATCCAATGAGCTGCTTCATACGTGATACAATAATAACTACTTCTCAAGAGTGCGTTTTACGCTTCACTTAAACTTGAAAACTTGGACTTAAAGGAATTGTCTCGTATTTCGGAGGAAAACGAGACGTCGTCGTTGCGCTGGAATATAGGAATGCTGAAAAAAAGTCACATCTCAACTATTGTGAATCATACAGACAACAGATACGATCTGCACCAAAAGGAGGGATTTTTTTGTGTATTAACGCGTTTCGACCGCAAACTTAAAGGTTTCTCAAAACGCTATTCAACATTAACTGCGTCGATTTCTCTATGAATTTAAGATAGGGAATGAGGGGACTGCTCTCTTATTTCTCACTTCCTCTCGTGCATCTTGGCAGAGCGAGCATAACATTAAATTTGTTTGAGCAGGATTGTGTGTGTGCATTAAGCCATTTCTCGCGAGTGCCCCTTGAAGCGCTACTTTCTCTAGCCGACAATAGAAAGCTTAAGCAGGCACTGCTCTGTAATCATTTTCCCTTAAAACCTTATGCTTTGGGTCCCCCACTGTACGTGTCGTGATCCAATGACTCAATTAGTCGACACAGTAGATAACTGCAGGGACAGTGCTGATGAGCTTCGTAAGTCGAAGACACGTACTCATTTACGTCCTATGGCCCTTCTTGTCTGTGCGGTAGGGAGCAGATTTAGCGAAACCCATGAGACTGTAGTTTAAAGCGAAATAAGTAAGGAATGTCTTTGCTGATAATAAGTGTATTTATTTGGTAAGTATGTTGTAAAAGCTTGTCAATCTGTAGCTATACCAACTACTATTGGGTTACAGGTAATTGTGCTTAATATAACAGAGTCATCTCGGACAGCTACAGTTTCGTTTCATTGTATCACTCCTAACACTTATCATATCTCCATTGGCCAATTCACCGACTGAAACGGGGGTGGAGAGGTCCGCGACTCGTGGTCCCACCGGCTAAACCCACTGGTGGGTCCACGCGGATTTTTTCGCCCATAGACCCACCAAACTCTAAAAGCGCTGGCAGTGGGCCCACGGGTAAAAAAGGGATCCGTACGCCCACTGGTACAAATAGTATTTTTTTCAGAAACTTGGAATCTGACCTCCTTCGGCAAATTCCTACTGAAGCACAAACTTTTTATATTAAACTCTTGAAAACAAAAATAAAGCTTTAGTCAGTTTACAAAAATCGACAGTTAAGGCGGTGGCTCCCCCCGTTTCTCCCCTAAACCTAACCCAAGCAAACCTATCCCAAAACCTCACCTAACTCAAAACCTAACCTAACCCAAAACCAAACCAAAACCAAAAGGCGAAAAGTGACGTTTGCTAAGTATATATAAAAATATCTACAGTAATAAAGAACTTTAACCCAAAAAAACAAATCCGTAAATGACTTAATAGTAGAGTAAATGTCTTGGGAAAAAACCCCAAATATTTCCGTATCACCTTAACAAAGAGACATGTGGCCACACAAATGACAAACCCATCGCCAATCTGTATACAAGTGCCCCACGAAATCCAAGCAGCGTTCAATTCATTGAAAATAAACGTACTGAGAAAACTAAGCGAACGCTACAAGGAGAATAACTCAGTGCCACCGTGATTGTGAAATTACACCGACTTCGGAAAATCGGAACCAATTCGTACCCTACCAACACTGCTAGAGTGCATTGCAGCAGATGCATTAGTCTCCTCCCCCCCTCTACGAGGGAGTAGTCCCTCACTTCTACTGCTCACCCCTGCCACTGAAGGGTGCGGGGGGGTAATTCACTTAAGGCGCTCAATGCGTCTCCATAATCGAGTCAAATCGTTTTATGAACCGAAAATTGCTTTGCACAAGTTGTAATGTGGGGTGTTCGATTGGAATCATCCTGATTGTTTGGGACATGTCAGGAATAATTAACGGCGATAACAAAGGACCAATGATGCAGAATGACTTCGATCGAGGTTAGCCTGCAAAACGTCGACTCCGCTGTAGATTAGGCGTTACAATCACGTCTCAAACTTTCATATTGATTTAGCTAAATGGCAGGTAATTTTGGTTTTATAGTTATGTACCCTGACTTGACCGCGAGACTGAAATTTAAATGGTTTATATTCATCTACCTGTCAAAGGGTCGAAATCTTTATATTTTACAAACCTTCTGTGACGATACTACATCAGTCAAATGCTCATAAAACAATCAGATAATTAATGCTTCCCTTTTCCCCTCTCCCCTCATGTCCGTCATAACCTGGTTATCGTGAATTAGCGTTGTGGATAAGAACGAACCCATGTCCAGCGGAGGTACAATTAGCTTTGTCTGTTAGGGTTAAGCACAGACTCCACTCAACCCTTCAGTCGACGTTATGTTTACCTAATGCCCTTTTAATACCCTTTCCCGAAGGTATAAAAACCTGCTAAAAATAAAAGTTTCATCATTTCACTTTCAGTCCTATAAACTTTGGGCGCCGGTGGACGTCAAGAAAGGTTTCTGGCCAAAGATTACTGGCTTAAGGGGGTATACCGGCGCTGCAGGGAAGCGAGACCGATTAAGAGAGTTCTTAGCTAAACTATAGGTATAATAAAAAAGAGGTCTCAATATAGACGGCGCGGTCTTGTCACACCTGTGTTACGCCGACGATCTGATCCTCTTGGCTGAAGAAATCGAAGATCTCCAAAGCATGCTCAAACAACTGCAAGAAGCATCCCTGAATATGAAGCCTTAGGATGATTATGAATACAGACAATCCCAATCTTTTCTAACAGAAATTAAAGGATTACCTAGCTCTTGAGGCGTATTACTCAATCGATGAATATTTACAATGATGATGTTGAAATAATATTAATCGAATATGTTCTTTAATTAATATTGACTTTACTTTTGTCTATCTCTAATCAACTATGTATGTAATGTGTAATGTGTTGACTTTAAATTTTGACATTTTTAATTATTTAATTTTATGACTTTATATGTATGCATTTGTTTTTTTATTTCTGTTTGTATGCCTAATTGCTGGAAGTAAGAACACTATCCATGTAAAATGTAAGAACTTATCTAAAACTACGATCCACAATAAACGTTCTGATTCTGATTCTGATTCTGATTCTGATTCTGATTCTGAAGATGTCCAAGACGAAGATCAATGCCAAGGGATCCAGATTACCTACCTAACGTAATTGTAGGTAGCTGCTGTATAGAAGCAGTGGATAAGTACACGTGTCTTGGACATAACCTAACCTTCGGCCAAATTACTCAGGTGAAGGAGATCACCAGACGGATCCAGCTAGGATGGGCTGTCTTTGGTAAACTGGAAGAGGTCCTAAGATCACAAATCCTACAGTGTTTGAAGAGCATGGTCTTTGACCAATGTGTTTTGCCTATCCTGAAGAACGGTGCCGAAACATGGACACTCATAAACGCCAATATGCGTAGAATTAAAGTTGCACAAAAGGCTATGGAGCGTGCAATGTTGAAATCCGTAGACTTACCAGAGTCGCAGACGCGAAGACGCGAATAGCGGGGCTCAAGTGGCGATGGGTGGGACATTAGGTCAGAAAGGAGGACGGAAGGTAGACCAAGCCAGCAACAGAGTGGAGGACGTGAATAGGGAAAATGAGCAGCGGGCATACCACCGCACCGGCCCGATGGTCAGATGACATTGTCAAGGTGGCAGGTAGACAGTGGATCAGACTGGCGGGGGACAGATGCGAGTGGCGTGTTTTGGGAGAGGCCTATGCCCAACAGTAGGATGACACGGGCTGATATGATGATGATACGTATATCTAGGTATAGTTTTCAGGTATTAATCAATACGGGATTTTTTCTTGAAATAAAATAGACTAATTGATTGAATTCAATCAATTCGGTGTTCAATTAATGGCGGTATGCAGGATACATAATGTACCATCAACAGCAAATGTGGAGACTCACTTGTAAGGTTTCTCATGCAGCCCAACACTTAAAAGTGATAAAAAAAGATTTTTTAAATTTGACAAAAGTTTTACAGAAGCGAGGGTTTACTGTCACATGCTAGCTGCAAGGTTCTTTTTTTAATGGATCTCCACAGCAGCCGCTGATAGTATTTAAAGCCTATCTATCGCACCAAAATATTGTCTATTTTATTTATTTTTCCGCATATTTGCGCAAACATGTGTCAAGAGGCAGCCTATCATTCAGACGGTCTTGACTTTAATCTCCAAACACATGCCCTTCGACGGGGCAAGTGTAATATCACGCTCGGGCGGCAGCGGGGTAGCCAGTGGCGGCGAAGCGTCAATATTTATATCGAAGACGGATGAAGGAACGGGTTTCGGCAAATCTTAAAGAAAATGCGTATCAGATGTGGACTGGGTCGGATGATTGGGGATGTTACTGTGAACTGTGTACACACGTGAACATGGATATTGGGCATTGCTCAGCGATTCACGTAATGTATTATTATTTTGAAGAACTCATATCATGCATCTCTAAGTAAGAGGCCTAGTTGTAATAATGCACAAGGGATAATAATTATAATTTCAAAGGTATTTAAAAATTTAATAAAAAAAAAATTGCGTAATGTATGTACATATATTTGATATTCAAAATGACAATTAAAGCAATATTAGAAACAAACATTTTCAAGTATTCGTCTAGAGCTTCGTCAAAAACATTTGCTTAGCTTTGCTTTTTGCTGATAACATTTGTTGTAACCACGTTGTAACCGTCTGTACCTTTATATTTTCATTGCAATAAATATGAATGAAAATATCAGGCAATATTTTTAAAATATAATCTATTTAAAAATAGCAGCACGAGAGTTTACTAGTATTCGGTAGAGTATGGACATTGGACACAACCGGATTTTTTATTTATATTTCATCCGCTTTAAACTGCACCAGAGAAGCGAAGAAATCAGCTCGAGCGGATCCTATTGATATGGAAAACTTCGCCAAGAAACTGCCGCCCCATTTTGAATGCAACGACATTTTAAAACTCGTTTCGGAACTATTTATGGAGGTATTCGAACGGCTCTGCAGATTCATATTTCAAGTTTTAAACGGTGTTTGAGCAAAGAATCAAGGAATTCAGCCGTGGAAGTTAGGAAGTAGTCGCGCGGAAGTTCCGTTTGAAAATTATGAAATTGCAATAAAAGCAAAGCTTCGATTAAAAAATTACTCCATTGCATAATATTTCATGAATCGTATTTGAGAGGGCATTCACATACCATATACAATACACTTACGACCATACACAATACAGTCACGTTTTGTAATTAAATCAGTTTAAATTATATGATTTTAATGGTTTCTCGGAATTTTACCCTTTCGCTGCCAGTTTAAAAATTGGCCAACGAATTTCAACCTTATGGCTTGGTAATAGACTTCAAAACCTGGACCCTCATGTGGATGATGACGTTTATAATTAGTATAGGCATTTTAGCACTATAGGAACAGCTAGACCGCCCCGTAAACTCGACACCCGCGATGTACCGCGTGTGCCTTATGTCCGCAACACGTAATGTTATTTTCGCGTAACGGGGGTTTGAATTTACAACGGTCCAGCTAGCAAGTGCTTAGTGCTGAATTCATTTATATGCTGTTAAACTATTCGTACACTACCTAAGTTATAAATGTCAGGATAAATGTAAACGAGGGTTGAGCAACAACTCGTACATTATTATACGCACAGTTCAACGTTACACACAAAGTTGAAAGCCATCTTGTATATTCTTGTTCAAATATTAATATGATGAGGACCCTCAGGCATGGACGTGTAATATCGCACGAAACCCTTCTCTCTATCCTACATACTGTTACTGCTGCACGTGTACCTACACACTGAACGACTGACGATATCCTACATACTGTTACTGCTGCACGTGTACCTACACACTAAACGACTGACGATGACGGTAGAACTATCTTTCAGCTGAGACACTGGCAAAATATGCACGCTGGAGAACTACAGACGTTTCTTAAACGTGCTAAAATATTGTAATAAGCGTGACCTTTGATTCGGGCAACCATCAAATAAATGACAAAATCCTCTCGTTTGCATTATTAGTATTACCATTCACGAGATTAACTCAAAACGTTGTTTCAACGCCATTAAAGGCCAGGCCAAGGAGGTTGTAAAAGTAATTTTCAACGAAAGGAAGTAGAAGCCTGCCCAATAAGAATATTTACCAACTGACTGACCAAATATTTCCATCCCTGCAAGATTAAAAGCTACTCGATATAAAACGTTGGACACAAAGCGACGAGTTTGGCTCGCTGGCTTGTGGCTTATTCCATGGCTTAAAAAAAAGAAGATGGATTCTCGCCAATCGTTTTCCATTTTGTATCGCGCGAGTGTCATGGTCTGCTTAACTTGTTAGCAGAAGGTCCGTATTCGTATGGCAAGTTAGGTCAAATAGAATTTTTCTATTCGATGCCATAGATAAATGTGGAACACAGGATCAACGTTTCACGGATTCCAGCCTCTTAGGACGCACAGCCGGGTTCATCGTTTATTTTGTTTCATATATTCAAAATGTTTCCCATGCATGAAATATCACCACATCAGCAGCACTTAGCTCCAAAACTCAGCTCTCGTGACACAAACGTAATGTTAATATCCCAAATAAAAAAATCACCAGCCTGAAAGGCAAACTCTGACCGGAAGTCTGAAACCGGAAGTAGACAGATGGCGCCCTTTCTCTTATTGCTGACCGCGGCACAAAGCCGTGGCTTTATCTGCTATACAACCTTCGCGCTACACGTATTTTACACGAAATTGCCCTTTACTGCAGTAGCATTAGGGCTAAGATTGCGTGAATAGGTTATGTTGGTAGGTTTTAAATATGCAACTACTTTAACCTCTGGAATGGAGACGAGTAATTTGAGTGTCTCGCTGATTTAACTGGGTTCCCTCGGAAGTGGTGGAAGACCACGATAAAGAGATAGCTTCTAGTCACGCTAAGGTTTTTTTTTAAATATACGACCTAAATTTCATCAAAAAAGTCGTAAATAAATATGTAGGAGGCCAAACTCAACGGATGGTAAGTTACTAATAGTAACTTACCAAACCAAAGTCTGTAAATAGTAACTTACTATTTACAGACAAGAATAGACCTAGATGTTTTTTTTGTTATCTTGCAATAAATTCCAAATACTAGATCAATGAACATGAACGAGTACAATACATAAAATTTTTGCGCTTTTAATAGATACTCTTATCTCAGATTCATCACTGTATTCATATACGTAGAACTTGTTCTATACATAGGTTAAGTAAAACTCAAAGACCAGAGTGTTTCCGTAAATCTGCGAAGGCTTTTACTAGATTTATGTTGCCATCGAATGGCTGCTTGGACAAACTTTAGAGATCTCCATTTAGTCCGCAAGAATTTATGAGCAAGCATTAAATTCATTGATGTATTCATACCACGGTTGTAGAATGGAACGTTACTACAAAAATGAAGGCCGGCCACCTAGTAAATTAAGCGTGATGAGGTGATGAGTGTGGGAAAATACATACACCTGCCAATTGCTGCAATTTGCTCTGTCTGTCAAATGGACAAACCGAGTTTAGTCAGTAGACATAGTAAACTACACAGAGTTACTGTTGCCTTCAGAATTTCCTTGCCTGAATTTCCTGCGGAACCCACCGCACATCCCTGTAGCCTTTTTGTCCTATGCGCGCCTCGCGCTTGTTTTTGCGCTAAATTTCTTTTCATCTGGTTTTGTGAAGACGAGCGCACTATGCGCTTTAAACCTATTACAATTCAAGAATTTGTATGAAAATTCTTCAAAACGTTTCGCGCTTTGTAGTCGCAAAAATTGTTCAGAGAGAATGTGGCGTTTGCGACAGTAATAAATATATTTTATGACATACTGCTGGCACCAAAAGGAGGCGCCTCATGGGGAAACTTGCCGTCGACGTCTTTATGATGACTATGATAATATACTGTTTGATTAGAGTAAAACAAGGAGATACGACAAAAAATATAATGTTCATTTAAAGTCTTATTTTAGCCATGTGGCACTCGAGATCCAGCACAAGAAGAGTTTCTGATGATCACACTCGCGGCATTGTTCGTAAAGGCGCTGATATCATTGGTATTTTGCAGGATAAAAATACTATTCATAAGCAACTATGATATCCGTGTTTCAATACGTAGTAAGTAGTGGTGTGTTGGAAAATAGGTAAATTGTGCTATTTAAAAGGACTCGAGTGCATTCCTTCAATAAATTCCAGTCTGCAAAGTTCTTAGAATTCCGCCCATCACGAGACGATGGAGAGCTTTTGATATAATTCTTAGATTCGGCACCGTCTGCCGGCGGCAGTACTTACAACATGGTTCTGAACAAGTTTCCCCAGACTCAGGTTCAACAGATTCAGGTATGCTGCTCTTTGACAAGGGAGTTTAAAAAATTTGTTGAAAGTGGGCATCATCAAATTACCCTGTGCAATAGCAAATAATTCTTAGCTGCATCTTTACATAATTACGATGTTTGTAATATATAAAAGGGTTAGTGCGAATTATTCAATATATTGATATTTTAATAAGGTTTTATTTAACATTGTAAGAACTACGAAGCCACGAGACCTAAATACTAGGCAGTCAGCAATAGCACCTCCGATAAATCTATATGAGTCAACAACTGAAACACATTTATGTGTCGGAGGTTTCTTATTTATTTACTTGGCTTATTTACCGACGTCTTCTCTAAAGGATCCTCTATTGCCAAGTTCTCCAGTAAAAGACGCGAGCTTCTTGAACTGATCTTTAGAAGGTATATTTATGCTGTCGGATATGGTACTAAATCTATAACTGGTATACGATGAAGGAGATTTCTTTTCGCGAAATGCAGTATATCTCCTGTGGTATTGAGGTTTTAGTTTATAAATACAGGTTATGTATCTCATGAATATATTTCTGAACTGATCTGAACTGATTTAAATACTATTTGTATATCTTTTTCCACAAAAATGATTCAAAATACTAAGACAATTGTTATTGCTACAGAAAATAGTAACGCACGCACGCCTCAGTCGCTCACTCACTCAATTTTCTGCATAAGGCTGGACTGGAAGAATTTTAATAAAAGTCTAATAAAAATGAAGACATAAATTAGGACAAGTATCAACTCAGTTTGTAGTTCAGAGGGCTTTAGAGAGTCTGAAGCTTACGTGAGCCATTAAACAAGCAAACCTTAATCTAGGGTCTCGCCCTACCAGCCCTTGAAGTCAAGGGCGGGGGCGGGGGCGGGGGGAGGGGGGGGGGGGGGGGAGGGGTAACTTTGAATACTTATCCGAATATTATGTACTGTTCTTAGACCTAGAAATAACTAATTAGTTCTCCGTTGATAGCTCGGGACAGATTAATCTGGAGTTGATTTGTCTCTAGTAATTAAATTGTTTGTGGGTGTCATCGGAGAAAGGTCTAATAGTTAATCATACGTGTTAACGAAACTTGCTATAATATATGAGTTTTAAATCAGGATTTCTTGAAACACACGCTAAATGTATGTGCCAGAATATCATAAACTTATAAAAATCACTGGAAGCGGTTGGCCCAGAACTGTGAAGATTGGCGCCATGGAGGGAGGCATAGGGGACAGCAGTGGCTCTATGAAGTTTTTTCTTTCTTATTTCTCGATGTAGGATGGTGAGATTCGACGTTTATAGTAAGGTATATGTTTTATTCCTCGAGCCCTGAAAAGGCAACACCACCTCACCCCGCGGATCAGTACCCACGATCAAAGCAACATCGATTCACATGGAGTGGCACTGAACACGCGGGACCCGCCTGCTCTGAACCTCGGTCTGGTTGCAAACCCGGGGTAGCTGTTAGTATGACCTACTGGGACCGGGCATTACCGGTCTCCTACTTGCTAGTATAGCTACTACAACAAGATACCTGGAGATCTCGAAATTGCCTTTTGAGCAATATATAAAAAACATGATAAAGCGACTTTGTCGAAAAAGAGATGTTACAATGTTCAAGATTACATAAATAACGGTACTATATGGTTAATCTGGCTCAACACAGACCTTGCTGTTAATAATTTTGTAATTATTTATTCCTGCTTATTAATTATAATAATTCATATTGTAATATTTGTATTAGTTAAGCACAAGCAATTTTTAAAAGAGATCTAAAAATCAATCTGTGGAAGTTTCTACGCCCTTCTTCTCAAACAGTGGGCCAATGTACAGAAGTACAGAAGAAAAAACGGCGATTGCTAAGTATATGTTAATACCTACAGTACAAAAAAAAAAGATGTTTGCAATGGAAGAACTCAAAGGAAAGTGCTTGCTTACCTGGCCCGCGAACGGCGGCGTCGCTGGTGTCAATGGCATAATAATATAATTTCATGCTGGCGGCTTCAGTTCTATTTTTAGCTTTCGGATCAGTTCAGTATGTGGTAGAAGTAATACTAGTAGGTGCTTCAAGCCAGTCGCGTAATTGTAAGTTAAGTAATAATTTATAAATTTTAAACTTAAAAATTAAAACCCATGCTATTTTTTTTAAATCGTCAAGGTCTCTGCCGCATTTAACTTAGTCTTATGCTTTATGCTATTCAAATTCATATAAAAATTCGAAACATTGTTCTGCTTACATACAATGACATTATTATTCGGGTCCCGCCCACGACACCATTACAGCGGGTACTGAGTCGTCCGAGCTCTACGTACTAGAAGATTATAAGATTAAGCACGCCCGCTCCTCGTTACTGCCTGCCCTCTTCTGAAGCTTTAATATGAGCTTAAATTATATATACGTGTTTGGAAATTCGATTCGCACCCTTGCGAGCAGATAACGCTGAAAATATCCTCCAGAAATGCGCTGCTAATTAGGTTTATTCAGGATACCGTGTCAGTAAACGGTCTGTCATAATTAGGTTATCTCGTATATGAATACAATATGTAATGAATCATATAAGAATAATAATAATAAATAATAATAATGTAGAAGAATGACGTAGAAATAATCATATCATAAATACTGCGCCAAACTCCGCTTGCTTTAAAAGCGGACTCGAGCGAACCTTCTACTCATTCGCCGAGTTCTTCGAAACTCCTAAACCTAACTTAATTTCTTGACATGAATGAATAATTATGACATTATTATATAATTTGTAATTAAAAAATTACAATTTCGATTTATTTTATTTTTCTCCTGAAATGTAATTTACAATTACTTTTAAATATGTGCCAATATTTCAATGTAATGACTTCACATAACTATATAATTAAAAAAAAAACATTTATGAATGAAGAAGGAAAAAAACATAATTATATTTAATATAAATTCAAATAAGACTAGTAAATCTCGAGCAGTATGTAAATAAGCCAATTTTCTAATAAGTCAATACATATCACAGAAATATTTTCTTTCTCCTCCTCTATATTTCGATGTATCTAAGTGAAGAAACCTTCTACTACGACAGGTGATAATAATATATGCGTAAATATTTATGAAAAATGTGTACCCACCAATATTGCCGCGTACGTAGCGCGTAGCAGTGTAGTCCCCTGAGCGCCGGCGACGTAGACGTTACGAAACGGCGCAAGCTCTCACGTAGCGGCTACGAAAGTCTGTTTTTTTAGAGAAAGACTTTTTAATTTGACATTCAGGTAGTACAAAAATCTCTCCAAGTCCAAGTAAATTGAAATTCGAAATTTGGCTTCCCTTGTGATTTGACGGAGCCTAAGGTAGTCCAATTGCGCTGGCTCGTACACCATTTCAACAAACAGCTCAACCCGTTCGCAAAATTTATTCAGTGCCTTAAGATGTCTGAAAATATGGCCTAAATAATTTATGAAAGCAAATAATATCTCGAGCAGCAAATGATGAGCAATTTTTCACACAATAGAAAGGTTTCCAAAACATTCTGGCATTACCTTCTCCTCACACCACACGCTCCATGGTAAGCACTCAACGAAGACCCTACTATCAACCAATATCGATGATGGAATACTTACACAGTAGCAAGTATATACGATATGTGAAACCATCTGTATTTACCACTCCTAATTTACACACCGAGCATGGTAACGTTTAATTAACAGGACACCGGATAATAATGTTGGACTTGTGGCCACGATTACTCAGGCTAACTTTTTCTTTGAAATCAACAGCTCCATTCTTAGTCTATAACACCAAGACATCTTCGCACAAATAAATAAGCACAGTCGACGGAGAAAAGTAAAATGGCCGCATAAAAATGCAAACGGTATGCAAATCAGGCAAGCGGCCGCTGTTGTGGAGAACTCCGCAGTTTGGAACAAAAAATATAAACGAGTTGAAAAAGACACCCCGCGGAGATGGCGGCGTTTACTTCGTGGAACATTATTTTTAAAGCCGGACTCACATCTCCCAACATGATCCTGCACCTGCGCCAGATAAATGAAGGCGTAAGGGAATGTCATAGGTTTGTTTTAAAACCCATATCATCTACGGGTGGAGCACAACTCCATAAAATCTTCAAGTAAGATTTATTAGCTCTGCTTATGGTTGCAAGGCACCCTAGTAACCGGACGGTCAAATAAATTGATGATGAATTCGATTCTCAACGACTTATTACCTATATAATGTTGGTATTAAACTTCATCACCTTTACAAATGACGCCACCAGCTGGTTAAGATATAAAGATATATGTGTGTGACGTTCCAACACAAATACATATATGTCATACGAATAAATACAAACTATTGTTGATGAAATAGCTGGACACCCCGATAGTGGAGCTTAGAATTCTTCTCTTCGCCGATCTAAAGAGAACTAACAAAGCCAATATTTTTAACGATTAAATAAACAACCAGTACATAAATTTAAATCTCGTGCGCAATTGTAGAAAATTATGAAAAAAAAAAAAATTATGGTAACTTCGGCAGAGTTTTCTATCGAGCAAAAGTAATCAAATTAGTGTCAGCAGGGATTCCCGAACGTATTCACTTTCGGGAATCCTTGCTGACACCCATGACACACAAGCTAGTAAAAATAATTAGTTAATTTTCATAAATTTTAAAATTAAACTCTATATTTTTATTTAGTATCAATCTGGCTGTGTATAGTGTACCTATAACTTTCATTTTGTTGCTACTTTAAGGATTTCTCCTCAACTTTTCTCTGAATATGTAATCATAGCAGCAACAGGCTTGTCACGCAAAATTTGTATTAAATCACTCGCTAGACGTGGGTCTAATCTACTTCTCCGCCACCATTTGTAGGAAATGACGAGACATGCTTGAGTACCATACTATTGTACATGTTTGTAACGGTTCAGTCAATAGAACATTAGATAAATTATGTTTCCGCATCCAAAATCACACAATTACGTATGTGATTTTCCAGGAAATGAAATATTCAAGAGTTCAAGTATAGACATCGAAACGCCCAAAATTAATAAATATTCTTAAATCTTGCATATCATAAGCGCGCATCTACCTTAAACGAATACGTATACGCCATTTGTAAGTTCCGCTTTCACGCAAAGTGTGAGTGTGAATAAACATAATGATATATCTTCTTGTTCTATTTCACCGAGATTATGTCTAGAACTAATCAGGCCCTGAGATTATCTCCCAATCTGCTGCGATCTTCACCCGGTACTAATGTTAATAAGGTAATTCAACTTATTCCTATTTCATTATTGGCCAGATAGATCAAAAATTCAACGAAATCGTGCAGAGGTAGGCCTACGCAGGCAAACGTGTGTACGCTCCTGATTAGCAACCTGTTCCCTCAAATCGCAAAGACGTGGGCGATTTGTAATGAGCCCGCGGGCCGCCTCGTTACAAAGTAGATCAAAACGAGACCAACTTGGGAAATAAATCTAAAGCGAGATTATTTTTAATTACTTTCTTCAGAAGACGAAGCTCCCAATTACAGGGGTTCTCAGTAGTGAAAGCGCCCCGATGTGCAAGCTTTAAGACTTACGGTACAGGTGGGAAATATGAAATGGCGCGTCTTAGTGAGTGTACAAATTTCCCTTATTTCATCATCAAATAAACATTTTTTTAGTAACTGTCTACTTTACTGATTTACTCTTTATAGAGATGCTTTTTCTTTAGGTTTTCTTTACAAAGAAGAACTTATTTTGAGTTGACCTGCTTTGGAAACAAAGTTGGTTGAGTTGGTTTAATTAAAAACCCGGTCAAGTGCGAGTCTAACCCGCGAACGAAGGGTTCCGTACCACCGTACAATGGTAGGGATGGTGTGGAGTGAATAGTTAGGATTTTACATGGCAAAATGTTATTGGTGCGGCTACTGTCACACTCCATGCACGTTACAAGGTGCATTCATAAGTTTGTATGTGGTATTAAAAGAATTGTTGTAATGCAGCCTCCTTAAATATTTATTTTATTCCGTTTTTAAGGTTTTGTTGTTAAAGCGGCAATAGAAATATATCATCTGACAAAATTTCATTTGTTTAACTATCACGGTTCATGAGATGCAGCGTGGTGACAGACGGACAGACAGACAGACGGACAACGGAGTCTTATTATCAAAAGGTCCCGTTTTACCCTTTGGTTACGGAACCCTAAAAACAGTGTACAGGGTGACTTTTGATTAGTAGAGCGAACATTGTTTGTTTGTTTCGACATGAGACACAGTCATTATGAGTACACATAGAAAGTACAATGTTTCTTAGGCTATACACCTGTAAAAACTTTTAAACATTTAAATAATATTTTAGTAAAGTTTTGCAATGTTTTAGCAAAGTACTCAGTTAAGCGTTCTAGCGACAGTTAAAGACAATCATCAGATGAAGTAAAAGTTGCTGTGTCGTCGGCAAAGCACGCTAACTGTGCGCGGGTTTTTTTGGAAATATCGTTTAGATAAACTAGGAACAGGTAGTCTCAGGTCGAAGCCCTGCGGTACACCGGCTGGGACACCGTAGACATCCGAGTCAGTGACACCAATGTGCACCTTGAACTGCCGGTTCTCCAGGTACGAAGCTACAAACTTGACTTATTTTAGAGGGACCTGTTTACATTAGTTGGTGTGCCAAGCCGTCATGCCAGACTGTGAAAAGGCTTCTTCGATATCGACAAGGTGACACGGTGACAAGGTACATTCCTCTGGTGCTGTTCTTGTTGTGATAATCAGAAATATTTTCAGCCACGCGTGCAAGTTGCTGGACGGTGGAATGTCCTCTAAGAAAGCTAAATTGTTCTGGAATGAGGTTGAGGGTCACTTTAACATGCTAGCCTTGACAGAATTAGGTGCTCGAACAGTTTTCCAAGTGTAGCAAGTAGGCTAATCGATGGGTAGCCTAAAGGATCTGACTCCTTCTTTCTTGGTTTTATGATTGCTATTACTTAAGCAATCTTCCAGGCTGATGGATAATGACAGGCCAAACACCCATTAAGATTTTTTGTCTGAGAAACAATATACCCTATTGAGGTAGATTTTTAACAAATTAAATAATGCGCCGGCGGGTCTAGGGGAAATGCGACTTTTGAGGTTGAGGACATATTTCCAAAGTACCTTAAGGTGGATGAGATGCAAATTGGTCATCCTTGGGAGAATATTTACTTATTAGATTTACAGATCTACAAACGATGCCAGCAGTATCTGTAGTTGGATCCCAGCTGGACGTTACGTTGATCATGGGCATCGATAGACAACGAGCCACTATTCGTTTTAAGGGGAGGTATGACACAAGATTTTCAAGTAAGAGATCGAAGCAATTTCCAGATGACGGAGCTGGGGTTATCGACTCTACTCAGTTTTCTATTCCATATTTTGTCGTTGTGAGATTGGATGGCAATCTTGATCTGGTTCTGGAGATTATTAATAACTGTTCTTAGGGATCAGCGTACAATAAGGTTGGTTTCACTTTGGTCTAGCCCGACGAAGGCGGTTTTTGTCTCTTATGAGTTTTTTTGTGAACCGGGGCAAAGGCTATCAGAGATGATTACTTTGGGTACAAATCATCGCTAGCTTCCGAAATAGTGTTGGTCAAATCATTCATAGCGTCGTTCAAATCGGTGATAGAATGATCGTTGGGATAATGAAAAAAATCCAGTCCATTTTAGTCAGCCAGGTAGTTAAACAGCCTCAAAGTGTCATGTGTGGGGGTGCCCTCAAAGGTGAAGATAGAGCGGAGGTGATTCGAGGAGAGAGCAGGTACCGTAAGCAGCTCTGAGTTGTTTGTAATATTTTTCACTGTACACAAGTCTGGCGTAGATGGAGTATTGTACTAGGGTCGGACAGTCACGGGCGTGGATTATAAAGTCAGTAATTAACAAGTGATTGTCAAGTGTTTACCGCGATTTTTGGAGGAGGGGCAATTCCAAAGGATGTGCTTTGAGATCACCCATGATAAGAACTCTTGGGCCTAGTTTCAATAGAATATCCAATTGGTTATGATCTCAGAGTGGGTAACTGGTATGCTGCAATAAAAGAATACTCACAAACTGATATTACGCGAACATCAATGGTTTCTATAGTTTCAGTAGTTGGAATTCGTAAGGGTATGTCTTGGCCTTTTCCATTTTTAGGGTGTTTATCCTGGCGGTAGCATATTTAACCGGGGTATTCAATGTAACATTCATTGATAATCTCGCATTCACCGCAAGATATGCTATTGATAAATCTAGGAGTATGTCAAGAAGATCGTGGATTTGGGAACGAATTCCATCTGCATTCCAGTACCTACATTCAATAAAGAGCGTTTACACTAAATGTATTTTCCTAGATGTGTCAATATAAGTATGACTTTGTCAACCATTGAGTCGTAGGTAGTGACATTTTTGACTTTCTTAATCACTAGTAGGATTTGTAGCATCTCTGAGGTGTTATCGTCGAATTGTTGACCAAGTTCTTCGTTGCCGGTTTTCCGAAGGGCTTGTTTAAATCTTGAGGTCTGGTAACATACACATAACTCATTTGTTTCGGCATTGGAATAGTATTTTCCAATGATTCTAATGTAATTAAGGGTGAAGCTTTTGTGATGGCGCAATCAACACCGGCTAAGAGGGAACATTGGAAACTTTTGCAAACTTTTTGAACTTTATCCAAAAAGCCTCCCAATAAGTACTTATCATAATCAAGTAAAAAATAAAGTCACATTCTGCTTTATACAGCCAGGTTCGTCAAATCAGTCATAAATTGATAGCTCACCGCCTGGCTTAAGTACATCTAAGCTACGGATTCCCTTATTCGACTGCAGCAGTGCGACAGTGCATCATTTACCAAAAAAGCTATCTATAGGTAAAGGTATATCGTACGCTTACTTTCATACAGGATGGCAGAGGCACAGTCGAGCCCATGTTTGCGTTACGAAACTTCAAAAAGCTGAAACAAACAACCTTTGTTACAATCAGGGCTCCAGCGAGCCGAACTTCATTACCCTCCATCACAATATCCGATACGAATCATTACCGGAACGTATTAAATAAACAGACTTATTTGAATTCACAAAGAGAATTTCATAACTCACTTTGGAGCTGCCCTCGGAGGGATAATAAATGATTTATCGGTAAAATCCTGTAATTTGGCAGATTTGTTTGAAAACCGGCGCCGCTCGGTTCATTAGCGACTAATTGTTGTGATACTTATTTTAACTTTTACTTTGTTATACCCCGTAGTCACACAAATTACGCTGGAAATAGTTTCATAAGACGTGCTTGCAGGTTGTACAATGATAAGTTAGTAAATATAGATATATTTAGTGAATCTCTTAAACGCTTCAAAAGTTTAACTTTGGAGTGTCTTTCAAATTGTTCTGAAAATCAAACTGAACATGTATGAAATTTTTAACTTTCTTTTTATGTATAGATATTTAGTGAATCTCTTAAACGCTTCAAAAGTTTAACTTTGGAGTGTCTTTCAAATTGTTCTGAAAATCAAACTGAACATGTATGAAATTTTTAACTTTCTTTTTATGTATAATGCTTTTTATGTTGCTTCTTCATCATTATTATTTCTTTGATATTTAAACTATTATAAAAGATGTTTTTACTAAATTAGGAAACTGTAGGTCTATGTTTTATAAAGAGTTTATGTATTGTATACAAATATGTAAGACTGTTTGTTTCTGAATAAATAAATAAATAAAATAAAAATAAACAATTAGGACTTTGTGCTGTTTTATTGATAAATTACTTATTTCTACCTACCTAGCCGGGATGCAAACCCGGGACTTCTCGCTTGGGATCAGAGCCTCGAGCCGCAACGCCACAGAGGTCGTCAACCAACCAACCAAAAATAGGGTCACGCCTTTTGTTATCCGGGGCCGGTTTGTGAACTTTTAAGAACCAGAACTTAAGTATTTCTTGACAAACCCAACTAATTTATCTTTGCGCTGTTTCTCATAAAGGGTTGCAGAGTTACTCAGCGCCAACGTTTGGCAAGTTAAAAACGCCATTTTGAGTGAGATAACATAACATAATATTATATTTACTACAGGCCCATGCATTGCTACTGGCCCCAGACTAGCATACAACATGTAAACATACAAGACCTGGGTTTTTCATTCTTTCTCCCCAGACGGCATTCAAACCCGGAACCTCGCGCCTGGGAAGCACAGCATCAACTGCAACACCAGGTGTGGAGGCTCCATCGCCGCATCTAGAGAAAAGGTTTCCTAGCGATGTGTTCCGGTATTATACAAAGTATTTACTAGATGTATTTACCCAGTGCTTCAAGAATTCTACCCTAGTTTCCATTTCGGAAAGGATTAAACAATCTTGCTCCTTTCCCCCTGGAGACCTCCCCCCACCGCCCTCTCCCCTGCCCACTGAAGTGTGGTCGCTCACGCCACCGCCGACACTTGCATACGCGTCAGATTTCCTCGGAGACCGGCGAGGTGTGGGCCGCTTTGTGACGAGATGGACTGAGTTAAAGGAAGATGTTCCTTATTGACGCCTTGGTTTTTAAAATAGAAACACAGGTATAGAATAAAGAATAGTGCTAATAATAGTAAGGCACCTATACTGAACCAGCCTATCGGAGTATGAACAGAATAAAACAGAATAAAGCACTTTCCGACGTCAATAGACAACAAATAAGTAAGACTCTGGCAACGCAATACATATCTAAGCACTAACTATCTTTATAAAGAGTTCTTTGCGCCATTTTAATGCTGGAACCCGCGTGTTCAGTGTCTTTGCTATCGAAGGTTCCGTAATAAAGACAAATTGTCGCAACCCCAAATAAAATACGGTGGAAAACCTCCGGTGGACGGGAGCGAAGAATGATAGCCGCGACCCCTGCATGGCCGGCTAATATGAACTGATGTTATAGAACAAATGTAGAAACGGTTCTGAAGTGATTCACAGAATGATGACTTAGATACCTTAATGTAACTAACAAGCCTTCCATTTTTCGCCTAACTCAGATGACTCATCATGAGTTCAATAGCTCTATACAGTAGCTGGATCATGTATCTCTGTCTTGACACATCCCGTTCCCTTTCTAATCGAAACACAGCTTGTGTGACTAAAATAACACTCTTTTTCTTGGTAGTTATTCTATTAATGTCGTAGCTATATCGTAGAATTGACCAAATCATGAAATTTCAAGCATTTCATGATCTGACCGACGATTTGACGAAACGGTCAGAAAGGGTTGAATTTCATGAACATTCTTTTTGAAATAACATGTCTTTTTGAAAGCATTTTTGTTCGGTACTGCCCAATGTTTTTTTTTGTTATATACATGTCAATCTTACACGAAGACTATTTGGGGACTCTGCTGCGCTCACCCCCTTTAGTCTTCTCCTAGGCTACTGCAGTGTTTTTCTTAAAAAAAAATCTTCGTTCAATGGCGGTTCTAATTCAACCATGGTTGATCATTTCGTGATATGCTCAATTCTACAAGATGGTGACGACCTGTATATTATTATACGTAAATATATATGTAGGTATATACATTGATACTTATTTATAATTAGGTATAACATATATTCTGTATTTTAAAGATACTTAATTGATTCATATGTATTCTATGATAGCTATATTTTTATTGTAATTTTGCACTGTCTTCCCTCTCTTTAAATATTTCCTGTCATGCCTAGGTTTTCTGGAAAAATCTTTTTAGAGATAGCCTTTGCCTTTGTGGTCTGTTAATTCGTGTTTATTTATGTGAGCAATAAATTATAAATGAAATTAAATTAAACAATTACTTTGTGGTTGGTCAAACGACAATTTGAAGATTGCATTACTATAGACGTCAGAGATCCATAGACATACTGATTAGTTAACGTCCACTTGAAGTTAGCGAACAGCTTCTAAAGATACAGAGAAGAGCTTCAGTTGCTCAATCTTACAACATTGGAAGTAGTGCCGGTACCCGGGTGAAGGGGAACGGATCATGACGTCACACGAGATAGGCGGGCGGCGAAAAAGAGGGATGTTATACGTTTGAAACGCCTGTCCATGTGTCTGTCTGTGGCATCCTATTCGTCCAAAGGGTGGACGGATTATAATGCGGGTCTTTTTTACTACTTCGCAGTGAATTCTACTTAGTAGGAAGTAAGTAAACTTTACTCCGATGATTCTTCGATAGGTATGTTTAATTAAAATCGGCTCAGTGATTCGAAAGTTATCAGCTCAAGAAGGAATCAAGTAGATAAACAAGAAGAGGCCTACCTCTTCATAATTATCTCCATAGTAGCTATACTAAATATGGTAGGTGCATACGAATGTAGTACTCGCTTAAGAAATTGTTGTATAATCGGTTGATGTAGACTTTATTTGGCTGAGAGTATTGAGATAGATACATATAAATTGTGGAATGGAGACCGCAAAATTACACCATTGCTCTATGCAGTAAAAGTCCGTAACAGTGAGATAAAAACTTCGAGTCGCTTTAACTTCTACTGCTGCTGAGAGCTTTTCTGTAGAGAATGTAGATGAGTTGTCTCCCAGAGCTCAGAGTTAACTCCTCATTTAGCATTCCGTTGTATAGTTGACAACAGCTTAATTTACAACCTTTAGATTCTAGTTGACCGCCTTAAGTCGATATTTCGAACGTCATTTTGTACAGAATATTGACAAATATCATTCTCGTGGTGCTGGATAAAGGTCTGGAAAAACTGGAGCGACGATTATACTAAGGCCCTTTACCACAGAAAAATAAAATCCTGTTCACACTTGGTAAAAAATTAAATGTATGGGATTTGACGATTGTTTTAAGGGAAACCCTGCTTAAAGTTTTTTGTATAACACGGTAAATGTCTATTTGTAGAAAGTGCAAATATCTTCCACAGTGACAGATAGAGAGAGAAAGATATGTTTTATTAACTATAGATACATACGGTACCGAAGACATAATTTGAAAAATACATCGGATGAAAACCACAAAAAAAACAATTAAATACAACAACAATTGTTGAATATCTAATACTTACAAATACCACTTAAAAAATAAAATAGTTATGGCAAACTAAAAGTGTGTACATATGTGGTGTTGTGATTGTTCCGCGACAATGCAGCAATGTCACAGACGAATCTGTGTCGCTGATATTCTGCCAGAGCCATAAAGGTCGTAAACGTAAACATTTATATACAGGCATATATATTGCTTCTGGCCCCACAATATACGAATAACGATAGGCTCAAGTTCGCATTATGTACTATCGAACCAACTGAATCATGACCCTTTTGCCTGATAATTCGTTTGAAACTTTCAAACTTGTAAGATCTATCAAAATGTCAGTGTCTAATCAAATGATAACAAGTTCGTTACCAAGGAAATAAACCTTCAAGCGAATTTCGACCTACTTGCATTTAAGGGGTTTAGCAAAATAAGCTTATGGTGGGTCATGATTCAGATGGTTCGATAGTACATAATGTAAATTTAAGATAAAAAATATGAATGAAATAGTAGTTTATGTGACTGCTACATAATGCCTAATTATGTACAGTTGCATACACTAGTTTATCTACACACATACCATAAGCTCTCTTTGATGTGTTCAGGAACCGCATGTTTGACCGGCATTGTGGCATTGAGTTGTTTAGCTTATTCTGTAGTACCAACTTCACAGACAAAGTAGGGGCGGCATCGCAGGCGGGCGTCGGCGTTCGAAATTTGAATGTCATAATTTGAAATTTTTTTGTACGTTATGATCATAATGTACAAATTTTCAGATAAGAAATGAGTTTTACCAAATTGTTTTACATTATGCTGGTCTTAACGTGCGGTTTTTAGACGCAGTAAAGAGGGTTTATGATACGTGTTTAGATAAAATAATTATTATGTATCAATTTAAATAATAAGTAGATTCTGGTTCAGCAGAACCAGAGTACAGAGCCTGTACTTTGGTTCTGCTGAACACCTGTTCCTGGAGATATTCTTGCGTCACAACAAAGTCCTCCTGGGTGTCTATTATAGCCCCTCTCTTCGAATCGACTATTTTAACTCTTTTGAAACCCTTCTCAGTGACTTGACTCCTCTTTATAGCGACACCCTAATTCTCGGCGACTTCAACACTTGCCTTCTCAAGAATAACGGTCGCTCAGCGAAGCTGAATTCTCTTGTAAGTTCATTTAACATGCATATCCTTCCTCTAGAGGCCACTCACTTTCAACCACACTGCACCCCCTCTCTTCTAGATCTAATGATTACTTCTGACATGTCTAAGGTTGCTGCGCATGGCCAACTTAACGCCCCTTTCTCCTATCACAATCTTATTTACCTCTCTTATAAGATAAAGCCTCCCAAGCGTGCAGCTAAATTCCTTGACATTCGTAGCTTCAAGGGCATGGATATAACCTCCCTTAATTCAGACGCCTCCTCTGTCGACTGGTCGCCTGTCTACGGTAGTGAGACCATTGATGACAAAGTACGGAACTTCAACTCTATTGTCCTGAGCTTGTTTGATAAGCATGCTCCGGTCAAGGGGGTTTAAGTGAAGCACCTTCCTGCACCGTGGCTTACTGACACCATTAAGGGTCTGATGGCTAAGAGAAACCGTGCCAAGTCTAGATATAAGAGGGATCCGACCGATGAGAATCTTTTAATTTTCAAACGCCTCCGTAATCGTTGCACTCGCCTGTGTCGTGCCGTCATATCTACGAATGTATCGAGAGCTATACTCCAGCACAGGTCTGGAAGTTCCTGAAGACCCTTGGTGTTGGTAAGTCACAGGAATTGGCAGCCGGAAATGTCGATCTCCGGGGTCTCAATAGTTTCTTTGCAACTCCCCCTGTCGCGATGGACTCCCTCTTCAAGGATGCAACCCTTCGTAACCTACGGTCCAAGGCAACATCCCTCACCTCAGCATTTAATTTCATCCCTGTCGGAATCGGCGCAGTAAGGAGGGCAATACTAGCAATCTCGTCGAAGGCCATAGGTGAGGACAAGATATGTTCGCAGATGATAACAACTATCATTGATGTACTGTTACCTCTCATCACCCACATAATTAATGTGTCGCTTGACCAATGTTGCTACCCCAGCCAGTGGAAATTGGCACTTGTGATTCCCCTCCCCAAAACGTCTAATCCCGCCTTCTTTAAAGATTTCCGTCCCATTTCTATTCTGCCTATCCTCTCCAAAGTCCTGGAATCAATTGTCCACTCCCAACTCTCCTCCTTCCTTTCCTCAAAAATGTTACTGAATCCCCACCAATCAGGTTTCAGGCCGGGTCACAGCACTACCACAGCACTGCTCAAAGTCACTGACGACATTCAATTAGCTATGGATCAAAAGCAGCTTACGGTCCTTACACTGCTTGATTTCAGTAGCGCCTTTAACTGCGTCGATTTCGATATACTAGTCGAAATTTCAAAGTCACTTAATGTCTCATCGCACTCTGCTCGCTGGTTTGACTCCTACCTGAGAGACCGCCAGCAACGCATTAAGTCTGAGGAGATCTCAACGGACTGGTGTGATCTCTCCGCAGGTGTTCCGCAGGGAGGCATCCTTTTTCCTCTCCTCTTCTCGGTATTCATTAACTCATCTCCATTTCTTATCATCTGTACGCAGATGACCTTCAAATATATCGGCACTTCTCTCCGTGTGATGTGAATCTGACAGTAGAGGCGTTGAATGCTGATCTCGATAACATCAGGAAATGGGCTACCTCTTATGGTCTGCTTGTCAACCCGGGCAAATCGCAGGCCATGATTTTGGGTACTCGTCACTCTCATAACCTAGTTCAGAAAATGCCCGTCGACCCTATACTGTATGATGGTAACATAATTTCATACAGCGAGAAGGCCAAGAATCTTGGGGTTGTATTTGATAAATTGTTGTCCTGGTCGCCCCATGTTTGTGAGGTCAGCAGACGAGTCTTTGCGTCATTTCACTCCCTACGGAGATTGCAGCACTTCCTGCCACAGCAGACTAAAATCAACTTGCCCAGTCCCTCCTACTACCTTTAATCGACTATGCAGATGTTTGCTGGGTCGGTGCGAACGAAGAACAACTGAACAAACTTGAACGACTTCAAAACCTCGGGATTCGGTTTGTCTTCGGGCTGCGCAAGTATGACCATGTCTCACAGTATCGCAAGGAGTTGGGGTGGCTTCCGATCCGCCTTCGTCGTGATATGCACGTTCTCTCCTATCTGTTCAAAATTTTGCGAAATCCCCGCTACCCCTCATATCTTCGAGAACGTTTCGAGTTTATTTCCTCCAGGCATAGCAACCGGAGATCCCACACGATGTCTCTTCTCTCTACTCCTCGGCATAACACTGCCGCTTACAAACACTCGTTTAGGTTAACGGCGATCCGACTGTGGAACGCACTTCCCTGCGCTATTAGAGATAGTCCCTCAATTTTCACTTTTAAGACAAGATTGAAAGAGCATTTCCTTTCTCTTTCGTGATAGGTACTTTTATATATGTATATATAAGTAGTATAAGTTTGATATATATAAAATTTTTTGCTTTTGTATTTTATTTTGTATATATCATTTATTAAATTATTATGTTTTAGTTGTAAACAATTAGATGTGTACAGTTTTATTGCGCACTAGGACTCTCCTGTTGCACAATTTTTCCTGTCCTACCTAGGTTTGCTGGTAGAAATCTCTCTTTAGAGATAAGCTCGCCTTTGCTCATAAAATGTTTTGTTACCTTACTATTAAGATTTCTGTGCAATAAAGAATATGAATGAAAGTAGATATTACTACATTTTCAAGGAGGCAATCATTTGAAAGTGCTGCTTAACGGTAGCCACAATTGCTAGAACAAACTTGCTGACCATAAATACAGTTATGCCCTCATAAAAATAGCACGTCACCTTCAAAAAGCATTAAATAAAAATGACAAGACTATATTTCCCAGTAGTTATTCTAATAACATCCCATAAGAAAGGGGGCTTGACGTCACCCCGTGATACCCAACCAGTATAGCCAGACCTCTTTTTTCTCCCACCCCTCCCCTTTGGTATCTGCAATTGCAGGCAAACCGAGGATCCGGGAAGGTCTCCTACAGTGGCTCTTTGGGCCAGGAATCAGGGGTGGCCGACAAGTTATGCGGCACACGTGCATTACAATTTGAAGGGAAACTCGTAATGAAGTAGGGCTCCACGCCCCTGGTAGTGTCACTGCAGTAAGCTGGCTGTGCAGGGGAAGCTACAGGAGATGCAAAGCGATAGAGTTCAGGTTACAGCTTCTCAGGATATAGTGATAGCTTTAATTTTTTTCTAAATCTTTCTGCACTAAACTAAGTCAATGATTTAAGCAAGTGTACAGAGGAAGCGATTGGCAAGAAGAACGAAGCGCTATTTATAATATGTCTGTAGGACTATATATTATATGTATATGAGTGTAAAGGCGGTGTTTTCATTCTCGAGCAAAATAGATAAACAAACAGAATTCACGACATTCCGAAATAATTACGCAGCCTAGATTACCATAATAAGTTATTGATACTAGTTTACACATTCACGCACTAATTACCACTAAAAATGTTTTAAATTGTCCTTTTAAATACACTGACGAGCAATGAGATTAGTGTTGAGTCGACTTCGCAGTGGTGGGTCTAAATAATTACACTTTATTTACTATACTAACTGTAGCTAACTTTTTTAGCTCGCTCTAGCTTTCACTGTAGTCTCATCATAAGTTCTGTGTGTGAAAAGTGCAATTACAGTAACTTTTATCCATTTTTTTTGTCGCATGCAGTTTTCGTTCTCGCGTCGCGCGTGACCAGACCTTTGCCTAGGATCTGAGGCTGCTATTAAAATATGAGAACAAGAACAATGACCAAACAGGGTAAAAGAGATTTCTTCCAGCAAGTCATGGACCCCAGAATACTAAACAGAAACTTGTACAGATTATTCGCACAATCATTTTTGAATAAAATATCTTGGTCGGAATTAAAAAGTGGCCAAGTGAGCGTCGGACTCGCACATGAAGGGTTCCGTTGTAGCAAGAAATAATGTGACTGGATGTTTTTGTTGTGACTTTTTTTCATAGTGTTTGTATGAATGATGAATGAAACCGCAAAGTTATCTTTGCGGTTTTTAATAAATGTTTTATATCTTAAAAACTGCTTATTTTTTTTTATTCAAACCAATTTTCGTTGAAATTGTGTATTGAGATACACAGCAGATATTTTTTGTAGATTTTTCCCTCTTACTTTAAAAGTCAGAGACACACATTTTTCCACTTTGGATGAGTCTGTCTCTTTAACGATTAACTTTGATGAAAAGTGGTTACAGGAACGTCAACGTATTTTTTAAAGACCTATCTATAGACACCCTACATATATGAGTTTGATGAAAAAAAAAAATTTTGGTTTCAGTTCCATGCCCCCTTTAATTATTTTAATTTTTAAATCATACATCTACAAAATACATCTACATATCAAGTTTCAACGGTGTAGTCCTAATAGTTTCTGCATAAAGTTGCTGTGAAATTACGGACGGACCGACGGACGGACGGACAGACAGACTTGACGAAACTACCTTGTTTCTCTACGGAGCCCTAAAAAGGGCTAACATACCTAAGCTTTATAAAATATCATGATCGGAATTAAAAAGGGCTAACTTACCTAACCTTTAAAAATTGACTTTCTTCGACACTTTTTTACGTACATCATAATAGTAGTTTATGTGACTGCTACATAATGGAGGGCATTAATACTCGAGAGTGGGTATATGAAACGAGCCGAAGGCGAGTTTCATAATAATATCACTCGAGAGTTTTAATGCCTAATTATGTACAGTTACATACACTAGTTTATCTACACACATATCATAAGCTCTCTTTGATGTGTACAGGAACCGCATGTTTGACCGGCATTGTGGCTCTGCAGTTGTTTAGCTTGTTCTGTGGTACCAACTTCACGCAGGCGGGCGTCGGCGTTCGAAATTTGAATTTCAGTACCAACTTCACAGACAAACTAGGGGCGGCATGCAGGCGGGCGTCGGCGTTCGAAATTTGAATGTCATAATATGTAGAAAAATTACACATTATGGTCATAATGTGTAATTTTTCAGATAAGAAATGAGTTTTTACCGAGTAGTTTAACATTATGCTGATCGTAACGTGCGGTTTTTGTACGCAGTAAAGAGGGTTTATGATACGTGTTGTAGATAAAGCCTATTATAGCGTAGAGGATTCCTTTACGAAATCAAAAAGCTTACTATAGCGTACAGGATTCCTTTACGTACATCATAAAGCCTACTACTACTTGCTGAAATTCTTATTTTAAGTTAAGTCTGTACGCCCTTAGGGTAGAGTGTGGTAAGAAAATTATCTCTTTTATTAACAACCCAGTGTACCCACATTCAGACAAATAAACTTTATTGTATACTTGTATTCTCTTGCAAATTATTATTATGGTCTCTTTTCATTAATGATTAGGTAGTCCCTATTATTCTGATCACTGCACGATTATTTTCCTTTGAGTTAACTCATCACTAGCAATAACAGTGTTTATTTACTACAATTTGACCTTGCGTTGTTTTTCGCGTCCTTTGAAGTAAACAAGCGAATAAAACAAATTGCTTTACAACCACGTCTCGCGAGCTTTCACAAGTCGTTGATGTGTTTGGAGAAAACAGTACAGTAGGCGACAGCTAATGTAAGGCCAGTTCTTTACGCACACATTTGAAGTCGATTGGGGAGGCCTGAGACCGACGGTTCAGACGATGCGGAGAAGAAGACGAAGCATGATCATCATAAGGTGGATATCATTTGTACCAGATGATATAAGCAGCGTGCGCGCTCATGAAAATCCGAATCTGGAGCGACTGACAACAAAGCGAATTCAAGAAAAGAATTTGAAAATAGAACATGTTGAAGCTGTCACTTTAGTTCGTTAGTGACAAAACAAAGTACATAATATAAAGAAGTTATGGCGGAGAGCTTTGCAAGCTACGTTATTTTCATTCTTCAGTTTTTTTTTATCAATGACGTCATATTCATTGATCAAAAAAGTAATGAATAGTGCCGGCTTCCCGCCGCAGCTCAGCGTCAGACCATATTAGTTAGGCTATGGTTATTTAACCCCTAATAATAAAGAGTGTGAATACAAAAAGTGTGAATTTTCATTGGTTTTGGAGTGTATTACCAAGCCATAAGGTTGGAAATTTGGAGGGAATATAGTTCCCTGAAACTGATTAAGGGTTAATTTTGTCGCTTTCCAAATTCAACCGACTGTTTTACCAATGGAGACAACAAAGAGGTTAAAAACTCCCGAGGTGGCTGAAAAACGCTTGCGTTTAAGAAAAAGTAGACAAAATAATCCTCAGCATTTCGTAGACAGTCTGGTAAAAAAGTTGCCAGAACTTAAGTTCAACTAAGTTAGCCCGCGCGACAGCTATTGTTAAAAGCGTTAAAAATAAAATTTTGGAAAACTGAAAATTCTAGCCTCATTTAAACAGAAATTTAGTTTAATAGATTGTGAGGAAATCTTCATAAGATGTGGCTGTGGAGATGGGCTAGCTACCAGTCGATAGAATGGATCGTTGTATTACTAGCGAAACGTGGGGACAACTGAGAAAAAGTTTAGTTGATCATATTTGATTTATATTATATTTGATTAACCTCATCGTTAAACATTTATATACAGACACATACATTTCTTCTGGCGCCACACTAGGATACCCTGAGTAACGGGAACCAGTAACAGCGACATCACACACATATATACAGTGTGTGGTCTAGTCCATCATCGTGAAGGAAGGACACTTCTATCAATTGTCTCAATTGCCACAACGTAGAGGCCGATTCCAGAGGCCTCACAACAAACATAACCAAAATTTAACCGGATAAGAGCTGTGATTTTTCAAGCTGTCACTTTAGTTCGTTGGTAAATTAGTTTTATCGCCTTCATAATTCGTTAACCAAGATTCATTATTAGATAACCAAGTTACAATGTCAGCTCATAAAGCTCATCGGTTAGAAGCTTAACCATAAACCGTCTGTCGACTAAATTCGCGATGAATCTGCAGTCGTTTAAGAAGAACAATGTTACTCGTAAATGTTAATTGCTTTCGTAACGAACCTTTGACTCGAAACTGAAGAGTAACAAGACAGGGATTCGTAACTGCACAAAACTCTCCGTATTGACTGTAGGTTTTTAGTACACGACCAACACAACTAGGCGCATGGCAGCTAAGCCTTCATTGGAATAACGGAGGAACAGCGGAGTGGTGATTCATACCATAAAGTACATGCTAGTGACTTGTAGGTACAGGTACGTACGTATACTTATATACGTATTGTAGGAGGGGCAAAGGTGCCGAAACCGCAGCCCTGTCATGCGCCTAGATGTGATGGTCGCGTAGTACGCTAATAATTTCGCGTTTAATAATATGTACTAAAATTACATTATTTATTCAGCATTTTGTCGCTAGCGTCTATATCAAAAAAGATGGCAGCTTGAGCCGCCATCGGATAGTCATCTCGGCGGCTTAATTTTTCCTTCATCTTCAAAATTAAATTATTTTATAGTCTATCGCTTCAATGATCTTCGGACTGTCACGCAAAACAGGTTGAGAAATTACTGACTAAAAGTGAGCTCAGCTGTACTTATTCCACTCCGACAGGGTAAAGGCGTGACAATGTGTATTATAATATGTACTCTAACGAAATAAAGCATTAAATATACATATTAAAAATCTTCAGGGATTGCATATGTCCAAGAATAGGTCTACTTGGGCCAAATAGTCTCCTTCCAGAGCAGAAAAGACAAAGAGGTCGAAAGACGAATTGATATTGATAACTCCTGGAGGAGCTATTGGTCCATGACGAAACTCATGAAGGGACAACTTCCGTTGGCTCTAAAACGCAAGCTCTTGGACATATGCATTCTTCCCATCCTTACCTACGGAGCTCAGACTTGTCTTTGACTGACATCCAAAAGTCTCTATAGGCTTGAGGTTTGCCAGCGAAATATGGAGCGCAGTACCTTGGGGGTCCGATTGGTGGAACGAGTCAGGAATACTGAGATACCTACGCTTCAGAACGGACGTAGCGGAAAAGGCAGCTGAATTGAAGTGGAACTGGGCAGGCCACGTCGCCCGTATGCAACCAGACCGATGGGCCAAACTAACTACTCTCTGGATCCCAAACGCAAAACGGGGACGTGGTCGACCCAGGAAGCGCTGGAGTCATGAATTGAGGTACCAAGACTACAACTGGTGGGAGGTAGCCCAGTGGCGTGGAGAGTGGAGTAGGGGAAGGCCTTTTCCCAGCAGTGGAATGGTGTAGGCTAATATTACTAATAAATAATTAAAAAATATTAGGGGACCGGTTAATAACTCCATATGTTAGTGCAAAGCCTTCACAAGCGAGAAATATAGCTGCCTCGTTGCCATCGTACGTATTTCCAAGGTGTCGCTCACCCCTCAACTTGTCAAAGAAGTTAATTCATAATTCGTTGCTTATCCAGCGTTCAACTTCACGCGTCTCGCGCGCAAAGGGTTAAAACCCAGAGCTGTGCCTAAGTAATTAGTTTCCAAGAAATTAACACTGAGAGCTGGATTTGACGAGAAATTCTCGCTAAAGCTGTTTGGTAAATATCGTGTGGTGAATGTTTATAGGGTTCCGTACCCGAATGGCACCAAACGTGTCCCTATAAGAGTTGAAATTTTCATAGAACGTGTGTTTCAGTTGCCGTTGATTTTATAAATCAAAAGGCACATTCACATACACATTCTAATTACAATGACGTGACACGTGTTTCAATATCCCTGCCCCTGCGAATTATCAACCCCACGTCATTCAAATATAACCGATAATTTCGCGTCATTTATGAATCGTTTCGTTGGCGCAATTATAGTTTGGCGTCGGATTCGAAACCTAGTTCGACATAAACTTTTATATTTATTATTTATTTATCCTTGTCTTGTTCTACGGCACGAAGTCCTTCATGAGCGAGTCCCTCCGCCTTTGACTTATTTTCCATTTTAGCTTAGTTTACGACTAACATTGCATCACGCCGTTTCCCTTAAGGAATGGCAGAGGAATACTTGTGCTCAATTTTAGTCAGCCATTCAATACCCTGTTCCTGGGCATCCAAGGGGCTAGCCCATCGTCACAATTGTGGAAATATGAATATTTGTTGTTACAAAAAGAGCTCCGTGTTCTAATGGGTTTCACGCTTGCTTCTCACACATGAGATGCAGGTTCGATTCCTGACCATGTACCAATGAGATAATTAATTTATCTTTAGTGCATTATAAGGACGTTCTAACGGGGATGGAAAAACATCGTGAGGAAAACTTCATTATTCCATAGCTGCGGCGATGGGCTAGCCCCCTGTCACGCAAAATATCGTATTGAATAACTGGCTCAAAGTGGGCACAATTGTGCCTCTGCCACCTCATATGAGAAAAGGCGTGAAGCTATGTATGTGATTACACAGATACTGTGTAAATTAGTATGGCTGAAATCCAATAAAACAGACCAATAGGTACCTGAATTATCTTTCATTCATGATATCTTTGACTTGACGGTGGAGAAGTGATGCCTGCAGCGTACCAGTGCAAACTAGTGCTGGGGGTATCATGACTAAACTTAATATAGGAGTAACATACCCCTTAACCTCTGTAAATTTACTTAACAAAACCTTGTAACGTTGGCTAAGTTTTGCATTAACAAAGATTATTTTATTTTATTTATTTTATTTACCGCCGATTCGGCATAACCGCTCATGGTGTAACGCAGCAATTTACAGACAAAACAACAACAAAAAACCGCTCATGTGCGAGTCTGACTCGCGCACGAAGGGTTCCGTACCACCGTACAAAGGTAGGGATGGTGTAGTTTGGATTTTACATAGCAAAATGTTGTTCGCAAAGTTATTGGTGCGGCTCCTTGACACTCCATGCACGTAACCAGGTGCATTAATAAGTTTGTATATGGTATTGAAAGATTTGTTGTATGGGAGCCCCCATAAATATATTTTTATTCAATTTTTTAGTATGTGTTGTTATAGCGGCAACAGAAATACATCATCTGTGAAAATTTCATCTGTCTACCTTTCACGGTTCATGAGATACAGCCTGGTGACAGACGGACGGTCGGACGGACGGACAGCGGAGGCTTAGTAATAGGGTCCCGTTTGGTAACCTTGGTAAGGAACCCTAAAAATTATGGCGGTTCGTGCCCCTTTCTGTACGCGAGTGTACGAGTACCATAAATTGTGACAATTGCAGCATAAAGAAACCTCGGCTTAATCTGAGCTATCAAGAACTGATATGGGCTTGTGAGGTTGCAGGCACACTGGGCACACGTGTTTTGAATTATATCGTTGCCGACCCCATTTGGTTAAATGAGGCACTTAATTAATAGCCCGGGCCGTTTATTAACACCATATGTGCAAACACGGGAAAACGTGGAATCAGGCTCGTGTGCGTGCTGAGCCGGGGCTGAGTTGCGTCTTGGCTCAAATATAATCTGTGTCAAAATATTTAACATTTTCAATCAGAAAAAATAGACACCCATCCGCCGACTTTGAGATAAGGGTACAAGAGTGCATACATCATATAAACATACATTTCCAATTCCCTCATCATGCAATTAAATACCTTGGTATCATAATTGATGATCAATAAACTTGGAGCTCTCATATAGAAATGATATGCTTGAGGAAACTGATCTGGATCTTCAAGAAACTAGCGCCCAGTTTCCGAAAGGAAAATTAGCTGTGACAACTTGTTAAACTCATGTCAAACTTAAGTTAGCCAATCACGTGTGGCTATTTTGAAATAATCTTCGATTAATCGCTTGTTACATTTGACCACTCTTCCAGAAACCAGGAGTGAGACACATGAGTGAGGCACCCCATAGTCTCTTAAAAACGGTATACCATGCACTCGCTCAATCTGTGTTATCGTATTGCATTCCAGTATGCGGTGGAGCCTGCAACACTCATTCGATGAAATTGGAGAGAGCACAAAGATCGCTTCTAAAGGTTTCCACCTTTAAACCTTTCCAATTTCCCTACTGATGAGCTATAGGTATGAGTATTGTGAGCTTCTCACAATCCGTCAACTATATATATCTCACCGTAAGATTATAAAATAACGGGTAAGTTTGTAAACTATCGACAAATTGTACACCAGACGTTAGTTAGTTAAAGACCCGGGCTTTTGATCAAGTGCCTAATTGATCCAATTGGCGGCGACAGATGTCTGATGAAATCGATGAACGCGGTGTGTAGAGCGGAGCCTGGTGGCCGGCAACGTGAAAAAAAAGCCAGCTTTTTCAATGAAACACCTTCGTGTAAGCACACAGTATTAAATTGAGGAAATACAGCCTCAGACATTAAATAAACTGACCATTCGTTGTATACCATGTATACCAATCATATCGAAATCAACTTTGTCTTCTTTGTTGGTGTTCCCTTCCCACACGCGCGCGGGTTGCAAAGAAGCGAGTTGGATGGCGTGTGAAGAGACGACCTATGCTCAACAGTAGGTTCCTCGTGAGGCTGATGATGAACGAGGGTCCCAACGGAGCCCTATTGCTGTCACTCACGTGTCCGTCCGTCCGTCGTTCGTCACACACGTTGTGATGAACGAGGGTCCCAACGGAGCCCTATTGCTGTCACACGTGTCCGTCCGTCCGTCGTCCGTCGTCCGTCACACACGTTGTACAGCTCAACGATTAAAGCTACAGTCTTAAAATTTACTCATTATAAACATCTTGTTGATGCAAATTGCCATTTATTTTTTATTTTTGAAGGGTTTGTTAGGAGCCCTCCATACAGCTAGAGGGGGCGGGGAAAAGAAAAGACTTACCCCGTGCCGCTCTCTCGTTGTTTAGAGTTCGTTGAGAAGATAAATGCTGAATATGTTTTTCAAATAGTGAAAAACAAGGCAACGAGAAGCCACCAAAGTCAGCGCTTTTTTACAAAATGTTGTAACGGGGGAATTTTTAACTTTTCATTGACCGACCTTAAAGTTGGCTTAAGTTTAAACGATCACCAAAAAATGCGAAAATTTACTACCAAAAAATTAGAAACGACCGCCACAATTAGTAAACGACCACCAAATTGTGTTTGGATAAATAATCACCAAACTTCTTTTTATGTTTTGTGTACTTAAGTTTATGTTTTAAGTATTTTTTGTTGTTCTTACATGATCAACATAACACGAAGGATAAAGGGGGCTTCGCTTTGCTCAAATCCTTAACCCTTCACCTAAGCTACCGCAGTATTTTGCCCTGATATTATCTCCAACTTTTGGTGATCATTTACTCATTTTGGGTAGCATTTACCCATTTTGGGTAGGAACAAATAATTTTGGTGGTCATTATATTGTTACCCTTAAAATTTGGAGATACTTTTACATATATTTAATTAAAAATATCAATATAAATTAGTATCTTTTTCTTTAAAATTATCTAATTTTTAGGCTTATATTCCGTATTTGTTACGGATTAATATTCGAAGTCCGGTTTATTTCATGTTTTGAAGTTTGATTAAGATCTCATGATCTACTGAGGGTGCTGTTTATTATTAGGGGGGGGGGGGGGGGGTCAAAAAGTTTAAAAATTGTATACATAATCAATGTACAGCCCCAAATCGAGCTAGTCGCCTTGGTGTGTCTTCAACTCACCGGCAGTGTCTCGAGTGGGTACTATAAACGCGTGTTATGTCACGTTTTTCCGCCCAAATGAGTATTTGTGAGAAATAAACGCTCTCGGGGGATGTTTGTTCATGCGGATTATAATGCCTCTGAGTGTTGGGTGTTCCGTCCGACCCACACTGTACTTCGTAGAATGCCAAATGTAGGATCGCATATCATCTCGAGACAACATACTGCTTACGAACACAAACTTTATAAAACGAAACATAATAAAAAACTAAAAAACATCGTAAATTCGTATTGGGTACACCCATTTACGAATGAAAGCAGATTTTCTGGCCATTATGAAACAAAATTTGAAAATTTACTTAAATATGAAATAAAAAAGGAAATAAGACATTTAAGGGTGACTACAAAGTTCTTAATAGTAGTTTAACTACATACGTATCATAATCCCTCTTTACTGCGTCCAAAAACCACACGTTACGGCCAGCATAATGATAAACTTTTTGGTAAAAACTCATTTCTTATCTGAATATTGATCATTATGACCATAATGTACCAAAATTTGTCAAATTATGACATTAAAATTTCGAACGCCGACGCCCGCCTGCGTGCAGCCCTTAGTTTGACTGTGAAGTTGGTACTACAGAACAAGCTAAAAGACTGCAGAGCAATGATCAATACCACAATGCCGGTCGAACATGAGGTTCCTGAACACATCAATGAGAGCTTATGATATGTGTGTAGATAAACTAGTGTATCAAAGTTTACTTGGATTATTATAATTTTTAAAAAAAGATGATTTTTATGTTAGGACTAAAAAGTGCAAACATATTATTTCACACCTTTCATTCGGAAAAGTAGGTATGTTTTGCTCCACGACTAGAGGGAGCAAAATGCTACTTTTCTGTTCAAGCTACTTTTTTAATTTATTCATTGGCATGTAGCATTTACGTAATATGCCAATTGAACTCAGATTAAAATAATAGAATGTAATTATGAAATTACATTACAATTGACAACGATGACGTAGTCGATTAAAAACGAACATGTTTCAAGTTTTAACTTTAACAACGTTATATAAAAATTTATGAACTTTTCGTAATGTTTAAAAAAAATGTCACAATAAATTATTTGTTTTACTGAAATCAAAACTATCGATGACTGTTATTGTGATATAATGAATATTGATATCCGAAACCATTGTAAATATTGGATACTATTATTTTTACACATTAGTAAAAGTACACAGGAATATTTTATCTGTGGTGACCTTTGCCTAATCCTTCACAATCCACCATTATAAAAAAAAAATTGTTAACGTTGTTCGATTACTGTAAAAGTGGTGAAAGTATAATTCAAAGTACAGTTATTTAATTTTTTTAGAGCATTTAATTTAAATTTTCCTCATTGTCGGTGTGAAAAGTTGTATGTGTCACACAGGAGCAAAATTATTTTCGTCATGGGCGTTAACGCTTGAAACCTTCGTTACGCTCAGGATTCTAACTTAGAATCCCTCGCTACGCTCAGGATTCTATCGTAGAATCCTTCCCTTCACTCTGGATTCAATGTACCGCTCTCGCCGTAAATACATCATTTTGCTCCCTTGTGACACAAATAACTATTTATTCATCAGCACCCTGTTGAATTGCATGACTGGATTTTTTCTGCATTTTGTAATGGAAAGGCCGCTTGATACCTTGAAAGAGATAGGATTACTATTAAGGATAAGACTGGTCCATCATTTTATAGGCCTATTACATCCCATAGACTAGAGACATATACGAAAAACTTAGATATAAATTTGCCAGTACCGGATTTTAATGAACAGAACCCAAACAAAATCTACTCAGACTTCTTCAACATTATTCAGACAGAATTCAATAAAGTTTTCAAATTAAAGAAAGTCAGTGACTACAACGGTAAATCTAAATTTATTGACTGGGCAACGTTTGGAATTCGTAAAAGTAGAGTTATCTTGTATGACCTTTATGATCAAAAAACCTATAACTTTGATCGAAAATTTCATGACTATGTTAAAAAATATTCCAAAACTTTCAAGTTGGTTTGTAGAACTGCAAAAACTTTACACATTAATAGAAAAATTCAAAATTCAAATAATAGAATGAAAACAGTTTGGCAAATAATAAACCGCGAAACTGGCAAAGTTATACCAAGGGACAGTGATTTCTGCCTAAAGATAGGTGATGATGTTGTTAAATCCAACGCTGATGTTGCTCGAGCTTTTGAAACATTCTTCACCAATGTACCCGTACTCACAACGGACCGTCTAAATTCATCTCCATTTGAAGCAGAGACTTTATTAAAAAATAACACTAGCGTCAGTAATGTATATTTAAAATTTCATCATGTATATCCCCAGGACATTGTCAAAACGTTTAAATTACTTAACTTAAAAAATACGGAAGACCTGTGGGGTATATCAGTCAAAGTCATTGGTTCAGTAATTCTAGTTATAGCCCCACACTTAGCTTATATATTCAATAAATGTGTTGACGATGGGGCTTTTCCAGACCTCATGAAACACAGTAAACTTATACCGCTGTTCAAATCGGGAGATAAGGGCGATCCTTCAAATTTCAGACCAATATCTGTTCTTCCAACACTAAGTAAAATATTTGAAAAGATTATACTCAATCAAATGCTCTCACACTTCAACCGTACAAAACAACTCCACGCTAAACAATATGGTTTCACTAGGGGTAAATCGACTACGGATGCAGGTATTACCCTTGTATCTCATATTTATTCTGCATGGGAGGCCGCACAGGATGCTATCGGAGTTTTTTGCGACCTGTCGAAGGCGTTTGATTGTGTTGATCATAATACGCTATTAATTTAATTAAATCATTACGGAGTTAGAAATAAAGCGTTGGATCTACTAAGATCATACCTAAGCAATAGAATTCAAAAGGCAGAAGTTAACGGCGTAAAATCTGATGGATCGGGTGTTAAAATTGGCGTTCCACAAGGTTCCATATTAGGCCCTTTCTTATTCCTGGTATATATTAATGATCTGCCTTTCATGGTGGAGAAATTCACTGACATAGTGTTGTTTGCTGATGATACTTCAATGGTCTTCAAAATTGAAATACAAAAAGGAGATTTTGATGATGTTAATGGTGTATTGTCTTTAACCTTGAATTGGTTCACAGTTAATAATTTATTGTTAAACGCTGGTAAAGCCAAGTGTATAAAATTCTCACTTCCAAATGTCAGGCAAGTTAAGACCAGTTTGGTGTTAGACAACAGCACGTTAGAATTGGTAAATGATATGAAGTTTCTTGGAATAACTATTGATAGCAAATTGCAGTGGGGACCCCACATAGATAAATTGGCTGGTAAATTAAGTTCTGCGGCTTACGCTGTTAGGAACATCAGACAAAGCACGGATGTGGCTACATCTAGGCTAGTATATTTTAGTTACTTTCATAGTGTGATGTCCTATGGTATCTTGTTGTGGGGGAAAGCAGCGGATATTCAAACTATTTTTATTTTACAGAAAAGAGCTATTCGAGCAATTTATAATTTAAAACGAACAGACTCCTTAAGAGAGCTTTTTAAAGAAATTGACATACTAACAGTAACTAGTCAATTTATTTTCGAAAATATAATGTATGTACGCAAGAACCTTACAACATTTTCCAAACTTAGCGACAGCTGTAATGTTAACCTAAGAAATAATCACAGACTATGTGCGCCCCGTTTTAGACTCGCGAAGGTTAGCAATTCTTTCAAGGGTCAGTGCATTCTCTACTACAATAAAATACCTCTGGAGATTTTGAAATTGCCATTTGAGCAATTTAAAAAGCATGTTAAAGCGACTTTGTCGAAAAAGGGATATTACAATGTTCAAGATTACTTAAATGACAGGACTGTATGGGGTTAATCTGGCTCAACACAGACCTTGCTGTTAATAATTTTGTAATTATTTATTCCTGCTTATTAATCATAACAATTAAATTTTTCATATTTGTATTAGTTAAGCACAACCTATTTTTAAAAGAGATCTAAAAATAAATCTGTGGGAGTTTCTACGCCCTTCTTCTCCCACAGTGGTCCAATGTAGAGAAGAGGCAAAAAATGACGTTTGCTAAGTATATGTAAATATCTACAGTAATAAAGTACTTTGACTATTGACTATTGACTATAGACAATTCAGAGGTGGCGCGGGCTCTTCAATGTTATATTGAAAACCTTACCACGCATATGAGTATTAAGGACAGGGGGCTAACAATTATAACACAAAATATAAGAAGTATCTATAGCAATATCTGTGATTTAGAAGTGACGCTCTCAAGCCTAGAATTTTGTACAGATGTACTGGTCTTAACGGAGTGCCGTATTAGCCCAGATAAGCCAATCCCTTATCTCGCAAACTACAACTCATACACCACATCATATAACTTGAACCAAACTGATGGAGTTGTGGTTTATGTGAAAAAAACGCTCACAGCTAATGTCAAAGAAATTAAGCTTATACACGCATCATGTCTACAAATTAAGGTCGGCAATAGTATTATTCTGGGTATTTAACGCTCTCCATTAAATTTAAATGCGGATAGTTTAATAATTTTTTTAAACTCAGACTTAAACACCTTAAATAAAAATATTGCGCGAACCGGTAACTTAAATATAAATATTATTTCTAAAGTGAATCAAACTTATGATTACAATAATCAATCAAATTACCTTAATATGGTTGCCTTATATGGCTTACTATCAGGCCATTTTTTCCCCACTAGAAAAGAAAACTGTCTGGATCACGTTTTTCTGAAGCTAAACAATATAACATGCAAAGCCAACATTGCAGTATTAAATACTAGCATTACGGATCACTTTATGGTACTTCTTGATCTTGTCTATATAAAACATAAGTATGTCTGTGCAAAAACAAAAACCGTAACTGACTACCATAACACCCTCGAGTCTCGGAGTGGAAAGGACTTGTCCTACTTACTAGTGTGTGATGACCCCAACTTGGTGGCTGATGAATTAATTAATAATATTTTTAAAACTATTGAACAAAATACGATAGTTGTAAATGTTCCTAAAATCAAACGTATCATCAAACCGTGGATAACTCCTTTGAGTAGATAACGAAACGTGGATAACTTAACCGTAGATTTTAAGATGTATTAAACAAAGAAATAAATTGCAAAAAGAACTCAAAACTGATCCAAACAATGATATACTAGTACTAACCTATAAAAGATATCAGAATTCTTGCAATAATTTAATTAAAAAACTGAAAAGAAAATACGATTGACAAAAACTTCTTTATTCTAATAAAAAATCTAGGCTTCTCTGGAGAAATATTAAAAACATAACCAACCTGGGTGGAAATAAATCTAACAATAGCGGTCTACTTAATACCTGTACGACATCGACAGACTCGATTAATAAAATAAATCAGTACTTCTCTAACATCGGAAAACCTTTTGCAAAGAATATAACAAATGATTCTAATGGTAGTGCAAATTCTGAAGCCTCAGTTAATTGCCCTTATGGTCACACCCAGTGCTCTTCCTTTCTACATTTCCTGAAGAGGTCCATAGCATCATAATTTCCGATCACTGGCAGCCGATTTCGGTGCTGCCAGCGATTTCAAAAATCATAGAAAAACAATAGCATTGTAAAATACTTAGAACAATTTAACATTATATCTAGCTCGCAGTTTGGTATCAGACCAGGTAAATCCACGGAAGATACTGTCGCAGCACTAAGCTCTAAAATTGTAGAAAGTATGGATGCTGGGGAAAAGTGCCTCACTGTATTTCTTGACCTTAAAAAGGCCTTCGACACCGTGGCTGTGCCTATCCTAATCAGAAAGTTAGGTGAAATTGGTATTAGGGGTGTCCCTTTGAGATTGCTCCAGGATTACATGTGTGATCGGAAGCAATGTGTCAAAATAGGAAATGAGTTTAGTGACAATGCTGACAAAACCTTTGGCGTCCCTCAAGGAAATGTCCTTGGTCCCACTCTGTTTCTGATCTACATCAATGACAATTGAGCAGACTCAATGTTGGAAATGGTCACATTATCTCATACGCAGATGACACAGCAGTAGTATTTGAAGGCTCAAAATGGCAAGATGTGTTTAAAAATACCGAAACAGTCCTTGCTGAGGTTGCTGGATGGCTTGAAGCTAACCTAATAACCTTGAATACCAGTAAGACAAATTACATTTGTTTTTCGACCAGAAACCATGGTCAGCCAGATAGATAGTAACCTTGGCTTAAAAATTCATACTTGCAAATACATTCATGGTAATGCATGCAAATGCTCCACAATAAACAAAATACCTGCTGTGAAATACTTGGGTATCATGATTGACCAAAGATTATCATGGCATGCACATATAGATCTCCTGACAGCAAGAACTCGAAAGATGATTTGGGTATTCAAGGTCTTGCATCACGTAGCAGATAAAGAACTTTTATGCAAAATATATATATAGCCCTGGCACAGTCCGTATTGAGTTATTGTATCCCGGTTTGGGGTGGGGCATCCAAAACAAAATTTATGGAGTTGAAAAGAGCACAACGTGCCTTACTAAAAACTATGCTATTTAAGCCTTATCGGTTTTCTACGGACTCCCTGTGTGCCCTCTGTGATATTCTTTCCGTAAGACGACTTTATGTTCTAGGTTCTAACGCACAAAACCCTAGTGTTTGACATAAATACCTACAAATATAAAAGAACTGCTAATGTCGTACCCACGGTCTCTTCTGAAACTGGCAGCAGCCAAATGGCGAAACAATCTGCACATTTATACAATAACATAAACAGGAAAGTTAATATGTATCCAAAAACATATTTAGAGTACAAAAATTTTATGATCAAATGAATTAAAGGTTTAAGCTTTGAAGAGGTAGAAAGTTTATTAAAATATATTAAATAGTGTTTATTATTGGAATCAAACTCACACTCACATACATACACACACACACAAACTCTCACACACACACACACACACACACACACCCTCACCCACACACCAGCTCTGATTAACTTAAATTAAGTAAGTTGGCATTAGATTAAATCATTAAAAATTAGTTTTGTTTACTGATTAATTACAAGAAGTGACTAAGTGTGGAAGAGCGGAGCTTCCTGGTACAGGCATTTCTATACTTAAAAGGAAGTTCTAGCCCTATGTAGCTACTGTACCTTTAAAAGTAAAGAAACGATTATTATTATTATAGTGTGTGTAAGTCTACAAAATTAGGCATTAAAACTCTCGAGTGATATTATTATTTATTATTATTATTTATTATTGACATAAATTCGCACAACATTACAAAAAATTCCATGTCGTTGTTCAAAGTATCCAAACTGATAAAAAAATATTAATATAAAATACAATTACATGTGGGGCCACGGAAGTGCCCGCCAAGACGAGTTTATTATACAAAAACTATCCAATTATTAATATCAATCAATATTCTTTTCAATTATGTATTATATTCTATTCAATATTTAAAATAAACATTCAAGAAAAATAATAATAAAAAAAATACAGAAGAACAAATCATGCATTCTTCTCGCAGAACCTTGCACATGCTCTCACGATATTCCTCCATGCCTCACCAAACAGATCATTCAATGGTGCAGCAGCCAACAGAGCGTTGAGGCTGTTCCGCGCTCGGACCAGCGGGGACTGCCGGCGCGCCACCGTGCGGTGCGTGCCGCCCGCTAGCAGTTGGTGCATGCGCGCGCGTAGGTAGTTGTTAGGCACGTATAGCACCCATACTGCGCTGACAAGCGCCGCGTAGTCACTGTCGCCTCGCAACAATCGACACACAGTCAGAAGCTGTTCGGTGTTACGTCTCACCTCTAGTGAGTTGTATCCGAGCATACCTAATATAAAAACGGACGGATACAGGTAAGGGTAGTATCCAAATTGCCTCTTCCTATTATTATCTCACATTCTAAACCCACTCTCGAGTATTAATGCCCTCCATTATATAATGTATGTGTAACAGTCACATAAACTACTATTATGTGACTGAGCAGTCACATAAATTACTATTATGATACTTATGTAGATAAGAAATATAAAAATAACGCTTTATTCACCTATTAAATTGTAGCATGCATTTTTTTATATTTTTGTCGTCATTATTTTAGCGTTATATCAGTATTATTACAACCAATCATTGAAACACAAAAACAACAATAGTCAATATCAATTTGAAGGGCGTTGGCAGCCTCAGAATTCCGATAATGAAAAGAACATGTAAAAATTCTTGTAATATATGAAACCTACTGTCTAAATCTCTTTTAATATAATTTTATATAAAAGTATTCATTTAATTAAGGTTAATTCAAGGTTATTGGTCTTTAACCTTGAATTGGTTCACAGTTAATAATTTATTTTTAAACCATCGATAGCTAATTGCAGTGGGGACCCCACATAGATAAATTTGCTGGTTAATAAGTTCTGCAGTTTACGCTGTTAGGAAAATCAGACAAAACACGGATGTTGTTACATCTAGACTAGTATATTTTAGTTACTTTCATATTGTCATGTCCTATGGTGTCTTGTTGTGGTGGAAAGCAGCTGATATTCAAACTATTTTTATTTTACAGAAAATAACTATTCGAGCAATTTATAATTTAAAACACACAGACTCCTTAAGAGAGCTTTTTAAAGAAATTGACATACTAACTGTAGCTAGTCAATTTATTTCCGATAATGTACGAAAGAACCTTACAACATTTTCCAAACTTAGCGATAGTTGTAATGTTTACATAAGAAATAATAACAGACTAGTTGCGCCCCGGTTTAGACTCGTGAAGGTTAGCAATTCTTTCTAGGTTCAGGTGCATTCTCTAATACTACAACAAGACACCTCTGGAGATTTTGAAATTGCCATTTGAGCAATTTAAAAAGCATGTTAAAGCGACTTTGTCGAAAAAGGGATATTACAATGTTCAAGATTACTTAAATGACGGGACTTGTATGGGGTTAACCGACTCAACACAGATCTTGCTGTTAATAATTTTGTAGCAATTTTTTCCTGCTTATTCATTATAATAAATAATATATTGTAGTATTTGTATCAGTTAAGCACAACAAATTTTAAAAGAGGTATAAAAATCAATCTGTGGGAGTTTCTACGCCCTCCTTCTCTCACAGTGGTCCAATGTAGAGAAGAGGCAAAACATGACTTCTGCTAAGTATATGTAAATATCTACAGTAATAAAGAAATTTGACTTTTGTCTTTGACTTTGACTTCGGCAATACGCAATGAAAACGTATTTTGATTTTTAACCGCTATGTGGAACCTCCCTATGCCTTTATTGATCATGTTTTTGCACTTGGGATGGGAATTACCAAGAGAAGGCCGGATCCTTTTCCTAAATGTAGGTAATAAAACGTCGTCGTCGTGCTTGAGACAGGGTAATAATTGTGTGAAATATCCCTCGGTATTTTAAATGAGACTAGCAAATTCTAATTAAGTTCAAATTAAACTTAATTGAAAGTTAGTGGGATCGCTGAGGCAGTTTAACTTTCAGAGAAGTTCTTTTCAACTTAATACGGAAAACGAAAGAATATTCGCATCCATGATTTTCTGTTCAAAAGTAGGAAAATATTTCTACTATTTCATTATGGAGTATTGAATAACTGGAACAACTGTGCCACCACCTACCACCCCGTATGGGAAATGGCGTGACGCTCTGTTGTATTTAAAGAATCTGGATACACCTATTTTATGTATTTTCATCAGTTGGTGAAGACTCGATTCAATATATTACTTTACAAAAGTTCCTTGTCTTGCTCAGGGTTCATCCGAGATTCGGTGGACAATTTTTGAGAACGCCATCGCCCTAAATACTGGATGAAAAAATCTAAACATGGCTGCTGATTTCCGCGCATTTGTCGCGACTAAGGCGCGTTTTTATCGCCACAAACGCGCATTTTTATAGCACCTCTTTGTGCAAAACTGACTTCAAAATCCGACCACTATTCTTATCATTATCACACATTCACCCACATTCAGCCCACATTCACCAACTTTTGGGTATAGGCCTCTTCTTTAGCACGCCATCCACTCTGGTCCTGAGCCTCCTGCATCCACTGCCTACCAGCTACATCGATATCATCGCCATATCATCCGCCCATCACGACAAATACGACTCAGCTCTTCCCATGTAACTACATTTTCTATTTTATACTCGTTAACTTGTTAACCGTAGAGCAATTTCAGCTTAGCGCCTGCACACAAAACGCTTACCAACGCAATAGTAGCAAATTTTCCCCACAAAACTGTGCGTAAAAATAAAAATTGTATTGTATATGCTACCTCGTGTAAACCGATCGCGAGCGATTTGCGGAGGTGTGAATATTGATACTGAGGGGAACTAACAACCCTTTGGGCTGAGTGTATGGGATAGTGGAAAGGGATGAAGCCTGCACTTATGAAAATTACTTAGGAACGGTGATATAACACTTAATCAAAAACGTCATTGGCCGCTTATTTCCGTCTGCTGCTGAAGACAGGGTGTAAAATTATTTGTGCGTAAAGGAGCAGATCAGCAACATGATGTAAGCAATGCACTTCACATTTAATTTCCATAATATTTATGTCGATAAAACTCGGAAGTAAAAGGTGGCTGGTCAATAGTCAATAGTCAATAGTCAAAGTTCTTTATTACTGTAGATATTTACATATACTTAGCAAACGTCATTTTTTGCCTCTTCTCTACATTGGACCACTGTGGGAGAAGAAGGGCGTAGAAACTCCCACAGATTTATTTTTAGATCTCTTTTAAAAATAGGTTGTGCTTAACTAATACAAATATGAAAAATTTAATTGTTATGATTAATAAGCAGGAATAAATAATTACAAAATTATTAACAGCAAGGTCTGTGTTGAGCCAGATTAACCCCATACAGTCCTGTCATTTAATATTCTGGAGAAAACAAGTAGCGCGTAAGACACTCTTTTACGCGCTTGAGGAATCTCCAAGAGCGAAGCTTTATGAACCTGCGCAGGTATTTTCTGCGAAAACTTGTTACCCCCAACCATATGGTATCGATGAAGCCATCAGTATCACATAACCAGCGATGTTCAAGCTCGAAGAGTCGTCACACCCCGGTGCGGAAGGTGCGATCACTCAGAAACACAATACGACAATAACTCGAGGTGTGAAGTGTAAACCGACCCTTCATTACAGTCTACTGCGTTTGTGTCCGGATGCACGACTGCCAACTCAAGTTTGAGCGACACTCAACGTCATGGCTTGAAAGTGAAATGATAGCGCCAGATTGTGTTTAAAGTTGCTCTTTTATGTATTTGAACATATAAATAGCAGGCAGCAATTAAGTGCAATAGGTGCAGTAAACGGCAAGTTTCTTTGGCTCTGAGCGGGCTGTGGGAGTCTGACGGTGTGTGTGAGAGAGAGAGGTGACATTGACAGTTCGCTCAGAGACGATGAAATTTGGCGCGAACTTTCCCGGCGGTCAACGGTTGGTTGACCTGTATTCTTTAAACTGTAGGGGTCAGTTCAACTTACGCTTACGAAAAGAATTCTAATCTTACATTAAAATCTTTAAATCTAACATTAAAACCTTCAGGATATTCTAAAAAGTGCCTTTGCATGGAATCAAAGAAGAGGGGCAGGGGAAGACCTCAAGCCACCTGGCTGACAAACGTCCAGAAGGACATGAAACTTCAACAAGAAGCTGCATTCCATCGGCATACCTGGCGGAGCATTAGAAACGACCCCGTATAACGGGAAAAGGCGATGACGAAGAAGAAGAGGATATTCTAAATTTAGAAATAATTTTAGTACACTAATCGATCTTTGTCTGGAGAACTGGATGGAAACAATTTTACTATTTCATCTCCAGTAAGGGGATAACAAAGCAGCCGCGTTTTAAAGCTATTATTTATTTCGCCCGAGCAGCACAGGTTAGCAAATTGCAACAATATCTCCCTGTAACGGCTCTATTACAGCGAGCGCACATGGTGGGCCGCCGCCGTTGCCATGGCGACCGGGGTCGACGACCCGACGCTTCCGGTTCCGGGTTTCGGAAAATTTTACCGAATATTCAAACTCGGAATGGGGATCACATAACAGTAAAATAGTATTCAAAATTTACCTTCAAATTTGCAGGATACAATTTTTTTTGTTGTTAAACTTGCGATTCATCTGTGTTTCTTTGATGTATCTGTTTCAGCTATGCTCTACAAATCAAACTATTGCTTCACTATGATCTACAAATCAAACTACTATTAAAACACTGAACTACTTTAAGATCGCTATTACGATTCGTATACTGAAAGGCCGCCGAAAGAAACTTAATTAGTTCACCACCACTTCATTTACTTTAGCTCACACTTATTTTATCGACATTGTCTATTATACTACAAACTAACAAGACTGTCACTGCCAGTTCCTTTGCTTCGTCTATTTACACCATTTCAGACCGCGACGCATGCAAAATTCGAATTAAAAACAAAAAAATAACAACAAGATATTCCCCCGTGCCGGTGTTACCAAGCGAATACGCTGCACTGAATGCGTATTCCGATTCTATTTCCCATCAACTTGCCGCGGAAAACTCGCTTTTCCTCCGTCGATGTTAAAGCCTAGTTACCTTCCATTCCTCGAAACTACAAATAAAACACTCTAACCGTACACAAATAAGATACAATCTGCCTTGAAGCGTGGTAGTTCACAATGCGCCACGCAATGACGTTTGCAAGAAAAGAGGGAGAAGTAGGCTTTGTAACTTGTGGGAAAGAGAGGGAAGATAGCAAAGGGAGGTAATACTAGGGGTGCAAGTGTCAAGCAAGCCATAAAGAATCGATCTTGAAGACACCTTGATATGATGTCTACTGTATGGGTATCCTGAATAGGTCTGCTCATTAAAATATGCACTAGTAGCTATCATATTTCAGAACAGGATTCTAAATTAAATTTTTTTTCCTTTAATTCCTTAAAATTTAATTTCTTTAACTTACATAACATTAATGATAAAAACCAAAATTGTTAAAGCTATACCTATCAATAAGTTTCTCCAAGTGATGGCAAAATATGCTGGAAATCGTTAAATGGTCACTCACGATACAGGCTTGCCTAGTGTGAGGACCAAAAGTAATACAAATTGTAAATTTTCGCCAAAATAGCCAACAAAATGGTATAACATTTACGAAAGAACGTGCCTATTTGAATTGTAAAACTGTACCTACATACTATAATTGTGTGCTATTTTAATAAATATTTTTTTCATTTTTTTCATTTTCAAATTACTTCATTAGTAAATAGAATATTTACCCCATTTGTGGCCGCCGAGAAGCACAACTTCACACAGAATTTATTAAAAACTAGCCATAATCCACCCTGTCCGGCCCTGAGCGGGTTAATGAAGTGTGTTAGAAGTTCGTTATTATAATTGTCACGTTATTATAATATAAAATAATTCCAATAATTAATCCAAATAAATCACAATAATCAGTGTAAAATACTGTTCCGGTAGCCAGCAAATGTATTTCAAGCGGATTAATGACATAAACTATACGCCCATACCAAGTGGGACCACATATTGGATCACTATAATCTGCCTAATAAATTTTCATCGCACATAGGCAACGCTTTAATAGAATGAAAAAGGTTTTGTCGCCATTTAGGTAATCAAATCAACCATCTACGTTTTTTTTTCACATAGTTAACTCAATGTTATGTTTTAAATTTTTGAAGAACAACTGAATAAACTGAGACGACTTCAGATTCTCGGGATTCGGATTATCTTCTGGCTGCGTAAGTACGACCATGTCTCCCAGTAGCGCAATAGGGTGGCTTCCGATACAAATTCGCCGTGATATTCACATTCTCTCCATTCTTTTTTATATCTTGATGAATCCGCGCCACCCCACCTATCTTCGTAAACGATTCGAGTTCCTTTTCTCCAGGGAGAGCAATCGCAGATCCCACACGGTGTCTCTTCTCTCAACCCCTCAGCCTAACACTGCTGCTTACGAACACTCGTTCAGGTTAAGGGCAATCCGACTGTGGACCGCACTTCCGTGCGCTATTAGGGAAAGTCCATCCATTTTCATTTTCAAGAAAAGATTGAAACTGCATCTCCTTTCTCTTCCGTATTAATTCTAAGTATATAAGTATAATTTTAATAAATATATATATGTACATCATCCATTGACATATATATGTATTATAATGTTAGTAGGTAGTTATTAAATTTATTGCACACCAGACCGCCCTTACTAGCAATAGACTTTGCTGTCCTGCCTGGTTCCCTGGAAGAAATCTCTTTTTAGATATAAGCTCGCATTTGAGCATAAGTGTTGATGTGTTTTTACTCATTATTTATCATGCAATAAATTATATTGAATAAACAATTATTAATTTACATTTACATCAATATTCATCGTAATTATTATATTATATTCGTAGTGATCAAACAATTTGTTTGTAGACGTTGTGAGTAAATAAATAACTTAAATTAAATTAAATCACCAAGGCACATGTTGGTCCACTATGTTGGCTGCAGAACAAACTGGTTCATGTATACGTTTAACAGCGAAATAAACATTTCAATTTCCATTATTGAATTTCAGCCATCCCGAGCACGTGTGGGTTTATTTATTCGGAACTGATTGACAATCATTTTATTTTATTTTATTTATTGAACGCATTGAGTTCACAGGCTTAATTCCAGTACCTTCCATTCTGAACCTCACATTAATGAAGGAGGAAGTTTACAGTTTCGGATGTCCTGAAAAAGTATTGTTCATAAAGCTGCTTACTTGTAATAAATGACGTCACAGCATTACCATTTCCATACGATTAGAAGGTAAAAGTATCTCTCTAAAGTATTGTCGACGATCAGTAATAACATGACACCTCTTTCATAACTCTTAACTTTACGTCTTCGCTGGCTTGTACTCCCAAGGCAACTTATTACAAGGTCGACGTTTGTGTTTGTATGTATGTATGTTCCACCTTGCGAGATAAATACGCGGCTCGCGTGCCCGGGAGCTCATCTGCCATTCTGTTTGGGTCGGCCGGCCCTGGGGCTGCTATCATGATCTCATTCTCATTGAGAAGCTGAGGGCAACTTCATGGGATACTTCTGGATGCTACGAGTATCTGCCACGCGAATACATTTTCGAAACCATATTAGAATTAGAGAAGTACCCCGCTCAAAGGTATGATGATGTCGATAGGTGGGCATTCTATTTCTGCTTTCAATCTCAATCAAATTAATATTTGATGAGGTCTTCAGAGCACATTTTACTTGCGATTGCGACAGTTTTTTAAAGATTTCATAGACTGTTGACATTTCAAAGTGCAATCAAATTCCGTTCCGAGTCGCAATATCTATCAGATATGTATAGAGAGTCGAGTACCGATGACGAATATTTGACCGATCCAAAAAGTTATTAAAGGCCCGGTGACAGCGTGTCAATGATGTAATAAGGTTGAATTTAGTTTGGGCCACCGGGCCTTTTATTTTGTAAAGACTGTCGGCAATTTATTTTCGAAAATATAATGTATGTACGCAGGAACCTTACAACATTTTCCAAAGGCGATAGCTGTAATTTTAAGCCAAGAAATAATCACAGACTAGTTGCGCCCCGGTTTAGACTCGTGAAGATTAGCAATTCTTTCAAGGGTCACTGCATTCTCAACTGCAATAACTACTACCTCTGGAGATTTTGAAATTGCCATTTGAGCAATTTAAAAAGCATGTTAAAGCGACTTTGTCGAAAAAGGGATATTACAATGTTCAAGATTACTTAAATAACGGGACTGTATGGGGTTAATTAATATGGCTCAACACAGACCTTGCTGTTAATAATTTTGTAATGATTTATTCCTGTTTTTTGTTCCAATTTTTAAAAAAGATCTAAAATCAATCTGTGGAAGTTTCCAGCGCTACTACTACCACAGTGGTCCAATGTAGAGAATAGGCAAAAAAATATATTTGCTAAGTATATGTAAATATCTACAGTAATAAATAAATTTGACTTTTGCGATGTAATATCCATAACATTGCCAATTACTGACAGTTCAGAATGATTCGTGCTGATCTATAATTATTAGTGATAAGGTTTTGATCATCATTAATTTACCTAGGTTCACACTGAACTATTTCATAATCGGGAATATTGAATCCCAAATTATAAATACTGATATTTGGCGTAAGGGTAAAGGCGAAGCGAAGCCCCCTTTACCCTACGTGTTAGGTTGACATGTAACAGCAAAAGAAACATAAAATTTGAGTATACACAAAATATAAAAACATTTAAAGTGTTTTATATTGAAATTAAATATTACGGATTCATTATTGGGAAAAGTTGTTCAGAATCATTTATTAGTGTTGTGCTTAAATTAATTTGTGTAGAGCCCCAAGGTGTATGTACCTTAACGTATCGTTTGATTCGTCTTCTTGTAAGGCAATATTACTACAATAAACATGAGCGAAACGTTAGCAACGACAACTCTTTGAAACGTTTTGATCTGCCTGGAAACTGCCTGGAAACCGACGCAATGAGCTGGAAACTGCTCCTAAATTATACACCTGCCTTTGTGAGATACGCAAGTTTATACAGAAGTATAGAAAAAGGTAGGCTTTTCTGTTATCTACAGGCTGTAACTAAATACAAATAATGACACCGATTTCATCGGAGCTATTTTTCATTCCTCCATCCATAAGAAGAAATGAAAAATAAAGTTGCTCTGATCGAAATGGTTTCATACAGAAAGTTGCTTAGAATAGTGTCCCAAACAACCCCTTAAAATATATCTACGTCTTTCTTTTACAGCCTGAATATTGCTACCTAATAAAGTAATAATGTAATGATGGTTCGCACAAACTATAAACACAGTAAGTTAATTGAAATGTATTTAATTAGTCTTTAAAATTGGTCCCTGGGTGGGTGGGAATGTATCTCTAGATCTATATTCTAGAGAAATAAAGACTCGAGGTTTTCAATACACGTCGGAAGACTAAATCAAGTAAAATAACAGGATAGTACATTTCCGACGAGTTCGTAAAGGCTTATATTTACGAACCGAGAAGTTTACGGCACGAGCCGGAGGCGTGGTCGTAGCGAGGTTCGTAAAAAGTCTTTTGAATGAGTTAGGAAAAGAACTTCTCCGTCTGAGAACCGAAAATCAACCGGCGAAGGTGCTATTTTTAGCTCAGAAGTCGGATAAATCTTTTGTTTACTCAAATTGACCCTATTGCTTGAAAGCTTCAGCTTGTAAAAGTGCATTATGTTTGAGTATTTGCAATAAAGTTTTTGAGTTTGTGTTTGAGCTGTATCAAAGCCTAACTAGATCAAACTAATCAATCGACGAACATTTGGATAAATTAGGCACGCCCGCCATCAAAGGCCCGGGCCGTAAACTAAGGGCCGTTTCAAAAAACTGAACGAAACGTTTAACGAGTTGCCTAAAAGTCGCCTCTCCGCTTCGCTCGGCACCAGGTATTATATTACCTTAATTCAGTATGCGGGCAGAAGTGATATATATATAGAAACCTACTAAAAGTACTTCCGCTAAGTTGACTCTGAAAGAAATAGCTGTTGCATTGATGTGGCTGGTTCTCCATTCCTCCAAATCAAAGGTAATGCTGGTTGTTAAACGTTTCCGACTAGGGAATCCAATCCCGCAAATGAATGTTTACGGTATTGAAAAAACAATCTCTTTAACTAATTATGATTAAAAGTAAAAATTTTTGAACTTATTGGTTTTATTTCGTATTACGCTTATTCTTGTATATAATTAAAGCAAAAAGTTTATTCTTTTTAGCAATCTCGCAAATCCTGTGGGTCCGCGGGATTGATGACCTCAATCCCGCAGGCTGGCGGGATTAGGACTTTGATGCGGGATTGGATTCCCTATTTCCGACTTTGCATTGTTTTAATGAAAAGGCTAGGCTTTTGCCTAAACGCTGGTCCTTAAAAAATGGCCCGGGCTATTAATTAAGTGCCTCATTTAACCAACAGACAAAGACATGTGTCCGGCCCCGCCAATTTTCTTCGAGAAGGTGGTGTGAGTGAGGCAGAGGTGACAGCTCGCTCAGAGCCTATTAAACTTGGCGTGAACTGTACCTTGAGCTGTATGTTGCAGATAGTATCTTCCGATGTCATGTTTCTGCAACCATTTTTTAGAGGTTGAGTTGGTGCAAACACTAAAATAATTGAAAACTCCACTTTACCTAACTTCCGAAACCAGGCCAACGCTTTCAGAGACTTTACTTGAAAGTTGGAACACTTCCAAGTTTTCGGGCTTCATGTAATTATCATTATAACCTACCAAAAGCTTTGTTCTAAGATCTTTGTCAACGGCATCCTCCCTAAGAGGTATAGTCAAACAAAATGCTCGACATTCTACTTTTTGGCCGCGGAGGGATCAAAAGCAGAACTGCGTGGTTTAGTTTGACAGTCCCTAGTTGAAGAGTCTCGTATGCTGCACCTAGACACGGAATGAGGATCTAATCTCATCTCATCATCTCGTCAGCATGAGGTGCACTTCGATGACTCAATGAGGGAATAATTAGCTCGTCGAAGGATGGACTATGGAGACAGGGTTTCCCTGCATCCACCAAAGAATCGCACGGTGCGAGTTGACCCTGTTCGATAAAACCTATTTTTACTGTCGTCAACTCACGCTAAAGTAAAAATTTTAGGTACTTATGTGCATTCAATACAAAACTCTTTTGATTTATTTTTAAATTTATTCATAGTACATTTTCTAGACTCTAAAAAGAATACATTTTGTATGTGTTATATAAATTATAAGTAGTCAACAATATCACAATGTTTCAAGCATCTGTCTTATATTATTATATATATTATATATTATACTATTATTATATATATTATTATTATCGAAATAATAACTAGTGGCCCTGTGGGCAGTAGACCTCGCTAACAGGGGGGACTGTGAACCAATTTATAGGTAAGTATTTAAGATTCAATCAAAATCAAGTAGTAAAGTAGACGCACCAATAACTTTGTAAACAACATTTTGAGATTTAAAATACAATCTATTGAGTTGTCACGAAAATAGTTATAGTCTATTTCACTCACTCTCATGGTCTGTTTATATCCTCTTTACTAATCCGTCTCCTACTTCGAGGAGTCCAAGCTTGGTATGTTTTGAAAAGATTTATTGGATATTTAGAGAACAGGCGGCCGAAAGGTAATGGTGAAGTATATTTTTAGAACCGGCTCATGTAGCCCTTTAATTTGATACCCCACACCATAGGTTTCAGAAAAATAAATAAAAAAATCCCATACAAAACATTTATGACGTCATAACTCCCCCCCAAGATGAAAATCGAGAAAAGCTCTCGACAAAAAAAAACATTTAATTCAATTCCATTGTGAGGATCGCTTGAAAACTGTGGCCCCTAGACCGGAACTGACAGACATAGAGACAGACAAAAGCAAAATCGGCCTCCTATCTTGTCGAAATGGAGCCCTTCGCTCGCTTCGCTTGCTCGGTCAATCAATATAATATTCTTGAGAGCTAAAAAATTACAACTCAGGATTTGTGATGAATGATTTGATGATGATGAACTTTACTTAAAAAATTACATCAAAATCACAAGACAAGAACAACACAACACAAGAATAACTTATCTTCTATCTATCTTCTAAAAGGTGGTGAAGCGTTCACCTGGCCCACTTGAGCGGGGCCTTTGTGCATGTCCCCTTCGCCTGCACATCTAGTTCAGCCATCCCAACTCCTGCACCAGCTGGAGTAGGAGGCCTGGGTGTTCTAGGAGCTCGTGGGTGTTTGTTGTATTGCCTAGGATAGCAATTCTGGTTTCTGTTGTGGATGGACATGCCAGTAGCATGTGCTTTACTATTTCATCCACTTCCATGTAATTTTCAAGTGTTTGTTTAGTGTACAATGGCCTGTAATAAGGCTTGTTAGTATTTTTATTTTACTGCGTGGCAGTCTCATTAAGTAATTCGTAAATGTTTGGTTATACTTATGTATAAATAGTTTTGTGTTTTTACAGTCTTCTCTGCTAGACCATAATATGTTTTGTTTCTGTACTGCTTCTCTGAGCCTTTTCCGTAGAGCTTCCTCTGTTAGGGGCGAGAATGGTGGAGGGCCAATTGCTGGCCTTATTGCCCCTAGTTTTGCTAGCTCGTTTGCCTCCCAGTTGCCTCCCAGTGGTCGCCTCTGTGACCTTTTACCCACTGGAACGTGACCTTGTTTTTCTTACCTAGCCTGTTGAGTGCTTTGTGGAATTTTAGTTACTGGTCTGATTTGCTTCAAAATCGATATTTGAGGATCCCATTGGAGTCCGACCATGATTCTGAAGTCAGATTTTGAAAAAATCACCGCCATTTTTAACTTTTTAGTCACTAGTCTGATTTGCTTCAAAATCGATATCTGAGGATCCGATTGGAGCCCGACCATGACTCTGAAGTGAACTTGACTTGTACTCCGATACTCCCTCGATAATAATTTCACATACTTTTACTAAGAAAGCGATACATCGCTGTCCAAAATATGAGTGCAGTGGGTGTAAAGATCCACGCTCACTATCGCCAAGCTACCGCGTTCCTACTTTACATACAATTTGTATCGCTCTCAGGGCTCGGGTTGGGTTATTGGTTGTGTTTTTGGTATGTCGCGGAAATAGCCGAATGTAAACGACTGCTCTCGACGACACATCAGCCAAGACTTGAGCTTGATTGTTCTGTTGTATGCCTTTTGTGATATTACGAGCATTACCTACACACCTCTCAATCATATGTCCTAGCGATGTTCTCATCAGAATCACCCGATGATGGAGCTGAACGGTGTTAGACGGAAAACAGGTATTCTTATATGCAAACCCAATAATAAATAATTAAACAACTAATATGATAAACAGTGTTTATTTTTATACATAGGTGTCCAATAATCAACGATGGCACTTACTCAAACAGAAGTATTTTTTAGCCATAAAATCGCTCATACATTTACAATAATTAACGAAATCTTGTATTCATTAAAATATCACAGAAAATCACATTACTACACTAATCGTACTAGTTATACAATCACAGATTATTTGTGTAATAAAATTGATTGAACACTTAAACAAGCAGTACGTAAAAATAATAATAGTTGTAAGTATCACTAACAAATCACTTTTTACATATCAGACATAAAATCACCTCCGAGGCTGGACTCACTCAATAGAGTTATACTTATAACTAGGTGTTTTAATACGTTTTTTTTTTCGGAAACCGCGTGAGCTCAAATTCTGAAACTTCGTATTCTGGGAGCTTAACATAAGCTAGCAATACCCAGAATTTGAGCCCCGTTTTCTATGACTTTATAGGTGTTAATATTTAAAAATACAGTTACATGGATACCTTCAATTACCCTCTAGTTGAAAATGTAACGAGTTGACAGAGCAGAGAGTTGAAACTTGCATATATAGAAAATGCTTAGAGATTCCAGAATACGAAATTTCAGATTTCTAGCTCTAGTGGTTTTGATAAAAAGTGTAAAAACGTATAAATTTTATCTATCTAGATGATATTGTTGTGTAAATGATTTTTATTTTCATTCTCGCAAACTAGAGAAGTTCTGATTGCATATTCTGGGCGCTCAAAATCATGTCCAAATACGCTACGAGTTTCACTTCTCTACTCGGACTTTGCACTGCTGGTGTTTTATTGCGTTTTTTTTTCTATAACCGCTTGAGCTCAAATTCTGAAATTTCGTATTCTGGGAGCTTAACATAAGCTTGCATTGCCCTGAATTTGAGCCCCGTTTTCTATGACTTTGCACTGCTAACTTCACAGACCTTCATTGACCCGGTGTGGACTGACGTGAAGGGACACGCAGCTCGCAATAATACCTCATTTTCATCATTTTAAGATGTGAAAAAATTGCTACTAATTGCCGCTTATTTTGATCTTGCTCACGTTGAAGCTTGCTTGTGTATTGAAATGGCATCAGTTACCGCTTCGTCATCTATGAACACCATGGTCCATTCTCAAGCACGAGAACTCGCCAGAAAAGTATGCTGAAGATATTTGACACAGAAAAGTCTCGGAAACTTGTTAAGAAACTATAAAATGAATACTTCGTGAATGATAAAAGATTAGAAAAAGAGATGGAAGATTTTATCATAGAAGTCGAAGAAACCAGTGACGAAGATAACTTAAGTGTTTCTAGCGATGATAAAATAGGTTCAATCGATTTTAATTGTACATACATCGGCGTCAAAAAAATCGCACCTTTCCTAAAATTCATGTCAAGCGATTATAACTCCTAAGATCCTTCCTTTACCCTATCATTATTAGTATCATTTAAAAGCTCAATTAATAAGCTTTCAAAAAAAATATCATTTGTTTAGGAAAATCAAAAACCAGAAATCGCCAGCACTTTGATTAAAAAGTGGCGATGTACGCGTTTGGAGGCTCACTAATTGAACCACCATGGACGCGTATAAAATGGGGGGTAATAATCAATTATGGGTCCAGTTCACCCGCCGCTTCGTGCGAAGCGGACGTGTGTAACACGCGCCCGTGCGCGCCGCGATCGCGATACCCGCGCCGCGAGTGTTCACGGAGGGGATTATCACATCGGGACGGACGCCGGCTCTGCCTAAGGTCGTGCCTGGTGTGTAACCCTTTCGTGACGCCAGCTCGTCCATAGCCCGCCGCTATGGACGAGCCCAAAAGCCCTTCTCAGGGCTATAGTGCCAGTGACATTGTGCGAGTTAGTGAAAGTGAAAGTGACGATGCCGTGAAAGTGAACAGCCCGCCGCTGGGTGAAACCCCGCGTCGGCGCCGCGCGCAGAGATCGGCATCACTGGAAGGCCTGCTCCCTATCTCCACGTCGACGGAGTACGGGTCGCCCGTGGTGCGGCGTCCTGTGTCCCCGAGGGCAGAGCTTGAGCTGGACGAATTATATTTAATTCGGGCCGCTCAAGCCAACCTGTTTTCGGCGGGCCTTCTTCGTGCCATGGAGGCATACGTCGCCGCAAGCCGCGCTGCCCTGTCGGGCAAGCCCACGGCTTGTATCGGCGCCGAGCTCCTCGACGCGCAATTAGTGGAGCAGGCGAAAATGCAGCCTTTGGTGCTGCCACCAACCCGCGGGACGAGGCGCCCGCGTAGCGAAAGCCCGAGCGACGAGCTGCGTCTCCGAGGAGATGGAAAGCGAGTCCAGCTTGCGGACTCGCCGACCCCGCCACCGACGAACCAGCCGCCGCCGAGGAAGACGGGCCTCGACATGCCGTCGCTGTCGCCCTGGACGGGCGCGCTTCAGGCACCCGCCCCCGCCCCTGGACTGTCCGCCGCCGCGAGTGACTATGAGAGTACTTCTACACAAACAGGTACGAGTGTTTTACCTAATAAGTGCTCTCCTACAGTGTCGTTTGCCGCGGCGGCCGCGACCGCATCCACCGTGTCTGGGGCACCGCGCCCCAGCACCGCGTCCCCCCCCCGTTCAGTGAGGCACCCGGTGCCGCCAACCGCGCGTCCGCCCGCCCCGTCGGCGACCACGTCGCGAGTGCCCGCCCGCCCCACGCGCTCCGCCGCAGCGCCCGCGATAGTGCCCGCCCGCCCTACGCGCCCCGCCGCCGCACCCGCGAACCCGCCCACCGCCGCGACTGTGCCCGCCCGCCCTACGCGCCCCGCCGCTGCGCCTGCGAACCCGCACGCCTCCGCGCCCGCGAAAGGGCCCGCCCGCCCAATGCCGCCCGCCCGCCCAACGCCGCCTGCCACTGCCGCCGGCCAAACCGCAGCCGCGATTGCCACCGCCACCGCCGCCCCGTCGGGAGGCGCTGCGCCACAGCAGCCCCGCCAGCCGCGCTATCCGCCCCTTATTGTGGAGGTCCTACCCAACTGGGCCGACCACTTCAGGGCGATAGCCAGCGAGCTCGGCTGGGCTCCCAGCGCGCGCGCCTACCAAAAGGGTGTGCGCTTCACCCCCACGGCCGACGACGAGTACCGGCTTGTACAGCGCTATCTGTGCAGGCTGGAGAAGGACCACGGAGTTCGGTGGTTCTCTTACTCGCTGCCGGCCGACAAGACCCAGAAGGTGGCGATCCGCGGGCTGCCTTCAAACACTACGCCGGAAGAGATCGTCGCGGCACTTGCGGAACTCGGTGTGGAGGCCGAGTACTGCAAGCAGATCCGGGCGCGCAAGGGGCGCCCCGGTTGCATCTTCTTCGCCAGCCTCAAGAAGAATCCCGACCGTGCCCCCGGCGCTGTGTACGAGATCACGGAGCTCTTGTACATGCCGGGGGTGAAGATCGAGGCCTGGCGCTCGAAGCAGGGCCCGGCCCAGTGCCACAGGTGCCAGCAATTCCGGCACTCGTCGCATATGTGCCACCGCCCCCTGGCGTGCGTACGTTGCGGCGGTCCCCACTCGGCGCGGGAATGCCCCCGCCCGAAAGACCAGCCGCCGACGTGCGCCAACTGCGGTGGACCGCACACGGCAAATAATGCGACGTGCCCCGTGTTCCGCCAGGAGGCGCGGAACAAGAAGGCCGGCACCGTGGCGCTCACCAACGCGCCCGGGCCCAAGAAGGTGCAGCCTCCCCCTCTGCCTCGTCCCGATCTGCAGGAACCAACGGCGCCCGCCTCGCTTATGGCGCAGGCGAACGACGGAGCCCCCAGGCAGAAGACGAAGCGGGGGGGGAAGAAGAAGAAGAAGGCGACGGCTCCACCTGCCGCCGGCGCCGCGGCGGCTACTCTCGCCGCCAGCGAGACTGCGGCCGCCGCTGGCGCCGCCACTCCGGCTGCGGCGATAGGGCAGCAGGACTTGGGACACCTCACAGCCCTGCTCGCCCTCCTCAGCGACCCCACTGCCCTGGGCAGACTCACCGCTCTGCTCCGCAATGCATGAGCCGCTCAGGGTCGTCCACTGGAACGCGCAGTCACTGACAGGGAAGAAGCGGCTGCTCCACGTGTTCCTGAGGGACTACCGCGTCGACGTGATGCTCATCAGCGAGACATTCCTAGCCGGAAGCGACAAGCTGTCGCTGCCCGGCTACTTCGTCTATCGCAAGGACGAGAAGTCCACCAGCGGCCGGGCCTTTCGAGGCTTGGCAGTCATCGTCGGCAGGAAGATCGTCCACCAGCTCGTTGACGCCCAGGAGTATACATCCCTGTATGCTTTGGGCGTCGACCTCCAGGTCGCCGGCCAGGTGCTGCGACTCTACGCCGCCTACAAGCCCCCCAGTACACCAATCCGCACCGCCGAGCTACGGGGGTTGCTACAGTCGCCGCATCCGACACTCGTCGCTGGCGACCTCAACGCCAAGCACACCGTCTGGAACTCCACCAGGGTGTGCCCAGCTGGACGCGCCATCCTTGCCGACTCCGTGAGCCACAACTACGATGTCATCGGTCCCGACGAGCCCACCCACTTCGATTCGCGGGCCGGTTGGGACACCATCGACGTCGTAGTCGTCAGAGGTCTCCGGACTCCGCCGAGCCAGGAGGTTCTCCCTGACCTCCCATCGGACCACAGGCCAGTACTTCTCGTCCTGGCGGACCTGCCCACCCGGGTCTCTCCGCCAGCATCACGCCGACGCTACCAGTGGGGCGCCTTCACCGCCGCCCTCGACCAGTCTTCGACCACATGTCCAGTCAACCAGCCGGAAGACGTTGACCGCCTGGCATCGCTGCTAACAACCCAGATCCGAGACGCGCTCGACCTATCATCGCACACCGTAGCTCGCGGGGGGAAGCCCAATCCTCTTCCTGCTGAGCTACGCGCACTCATCCGCGATAAGCGCGCTCTCCGGAAGCAGTGGCAGCAAACCCGCTGCCCAACGATGAAGACCAGGCTCAACGCCATGACGGCAGAGCTGAAGCGCCGACTTGATCTCCACGCCGAAGAATCTTGGGAACGCCACGTCGAGTCCATGGGCGACCACGTCCCCTCCGTGCATCGCCTATGCCGGGATTTGTCGACTACTCCAACTCCCGTCCGACCAATCCTGGGCAGCGACGGCCTACCAAGATTTCGAGCCCAAGACCGTGCGGAGATCTTCGCCGAATGCCTCGAGAAGCAGTTCAAGCCGAACCCTACGGATGATGTGGAGCACGTCGCAGCAGTCGAGAGACACCTGCGAGAGTACTTCGCCTCGCCGATAGCTCCCGAAGAGGACCCAACCGTCGTCACGCCCGGCCAGATCATGCGTGCTTTCAGACGTACCAAGCCCAGGAAAGCCCCGGGCGCAGACCGCATACCTAACATGGCGCTGCTACATTTGCCGCCACGTACTGTGGCGGCCGTTACGCGCCTGTTTAACGGTATCTTGCGCACGGGCCACTTCCCAACCCAATGGAAGGAGGGCTTGGTCATCATGTTGCCCAAGCCGGGCAAGGACTCCAAGCTGCCTGAGAGCTATCGGCCGATAACTCTACTGAGTACCATCTCAAAGGTGTTTGAGAAACTCCTGCTGGCGAAGCTACTGCCCCACATCCAGCCGCGCCCAGAACAGTTCGGCTTCAGGCCCGAGCATTCTACGACGCTTCAGCTCACCAGAGTACTGAATGACATGACGGTTTGTTTAAACAAGAAGGAATACACTGTCGCAGTACTCCTGGACATGGAGAAGGCGTTTGACAGAGTATGGCACGAGGGGTTGCTGTACAAATTGTCGACGTCTCCAGCCCCAAGAAGACTGGTCCAGATCATCGCCTCCTTCCTGAAGAATCGCCGCTTCCGAGTGATGGTGGAAGACGCCGTCTCCGAGGAACACCCCATTGCAGCCGGCGTCCCTCAGGGGTCCTGCCTGTCTCCAGCCTGTTACTCCCAATATACGGACGACATCCCCGTCGGGCCGGGTGCCCAGCTGGCACTCTTCGCCGACGACGCTGCCTACTACGCGTCGTCGATCCAGGCACGGCACGCTGCCGTCAAACTGCAGCGCACCCTGGACATCTTGCCCGACTGGCTCGCCAAGTGACGGTTGTCCGTCAACGTTGGGAAGACGCAGGCGCTCATCACAGGCCAGTCCCCCCTTCCACCACCACTCCAGCTCCAAGGACAGGACATCGCGTGGTCTCCGCAGGTGAAGTACCTGGGAGTGACCATCGATCGCCGGCTCACCATGAAGCAACATGTCGACAACGTCGTCAACCAGGTCAAAGTGGCACGCGCCAAGCTGCGTCCACTTCTCGACTCCAGCCTCCCTCTGAGGGCGAAGCTCGGGATCTACAAGTGCTACGTGAGATCCCGCCTCACCTACGCGGCCCCGGCATGGTACGCCCTGTGCTCGGAGACGAACAAACGGAGACTCCGAGCCCAAGAGAACCTCTCTTTGCGTACCATCGTCGACGCCCCCCGCTACGTGAGGAATGCGACGATCCAGAGGGACCTCAGATGGGAACCAGTGGACCAGTTTGTCCAGAGGCTGGCGAAGGGCATGTTCGCGCGTGCGGATAGCTCTCATCATCCGCACATCCGCGACATGGCGCCGTACCACGCGCGCCCGCCCGACCGCCGCCGCCTGCCACGCGACCTGGTTGCCTAGCCGGCGATCATCCAAAGGAACACCCCTCGTGAGAAGATCTCCACCGCCCGCGAGGGCCCCCCGGTGACCTGTCCATAGGAGTGGACAGAGGCGCTTCTTCAGGAAGAGATCCGATGATCTGACCCTGACTCCCCACGCCCCAGAATGGGTGCGTGAGAAGAATGCTTGATTGAATTATGGGTCATTTGCTATCCAGACGTCACAGAGGTCACACCTGAAGAGCTCCGACAAGAAAAAACCCAGTGAAAATGGATACCACGGCAGAAGAAGCAGCTCAAGTGGTGTCCCTACTGCAAACCGGACTACGGCAGGTTGAAGTTGCTCGGCAACTGAACATCAGCCGATTTCGAGTGCAACGGGTATACCGACGGTTCCAAGAGACTGGAGGTTACATCAGGAAACATGGTTCCGGGAGACGTCGCTGCACTACCGTCAGAGATGATCGCTACATTGTGTCGACGTCTTTGCGGAACCGCTTCTCCAACGCTGTGGAGCTGCAGCATCAGCTTCGAGCTACTCGAAGGACAGCAGTCAGCGTCTCCACTATCAGAAGAAGGCTGCGAGAGAAGAATTTGCTGCCCCAGAGAGCTGCTACAGGCCCCCAATTGACTGCCATCCACCGGACGACCAGGAAGCGATTTTCCGAAACGCACTTGCCGTGGACATTCGACCAGTGGAGGAATGTCCTGTTCTCCGACGAAACCCGAGTGTGCCTGTACAACGACAGGCGTAAAAGAGTCTACAGGCGACCAGGGGAGCGTTTCACACCGGCCTGCACCGTGGAAACCGTCGGCTATGGAGGAGGATCTGCATGTTCTGGGGCGGCATCTCTATCGACGGCAAGACAGACCTCGTGTGCGTCTCCAGAGCTGGAGGTGGTCGCGGCCAGGGGTCTCTGACTGCTCACCGGTACATCACCGAGATTTTGGAGGAGCATGTGGTCCCATATGCTGGTTTTGTCGGCGCCAACTTCGATTTCAAGCACGACAACACCCGGTGCCGCACAGCCTTTATTACCAAGGACTACCTACGTCGAGTTTGCATCAAGGTTGTGGACTGGCCAGCAAGAAGCCCCGACCTCAATCCTATCGAGCACCTCTGGGGCGAGCTGAAACGGTGAGTTCGGGCCCATGATCCAGCTCCTGCCACTCTCGATGGGCTTCGAGATGCCATCATCGAGGAGTGGGACAACATTCCCCAGGAACACGTCTTGATGCTCATCAGGTCCATGACTGACCGCTTGGAAGCTGCTCGGAGGGCTAGAGGAGGCAACACTAGGTTTTAAGACTAACTTTTAAGGATTTTTATTGTTGATTTTTAATTTTTGTACAACAGTAAAAGGAACACCTTTTCTTTGTAATTTTGATCAGAATACACATTGTTTCACATTTACCCAGAATTTTCTTTTTTTATGGGGTTGGTGGCCAATTTCCTACCGTTTTCAAATAGGGGATTAGCTTTCAAATGATACTAATAATGATAGGGTACAGGAAGGATCTTAGGAGTTAGAATCGCTTGACACGAATTTTAGGAAAGGTGCGATTTTTTTGACGCCGAGTGTATAAAGATATTACTTAGTTTAAATAAAACGGCAATCACATAAACTTAATTTTGTTTTAGTAACTATGAACATCGACTACATCACTAAAAAAGTGCCATCCCAACTTGACTTGGACTTGTGTGTATACATATATGTTGATGCCATATCATAGAATTGATAATTTCATGAAATGGCAATCCATTTCATGATCTGGCCGACCATTTCATGGTGTGGTCAGAAAGGGTTGAATTGAATGTATTGTATTTTTAAAAGCATTTTTATTCAGCACCACCTAATGTTTTTGTGATATATACATATCGAACTAATACGAAGACTATTCGGGGGCTTCACTGCTCTCACCCCCTTAAGTCTTCACCTAAGCTACCGCAGTGTTTTACCTAAAGATTTCTTCGTTCAATGAAAGTTCTAATTCAAACATGGCTGGCCATTTCGTGATATGGTCAATTCTACGATATGGTCACGACATATACATAGCGTCACGCTTATCCTCATACGGAGTGGTAGGGACACACTAACGCCCACATTTAGCCAGTTATTCAATACTCCATTTTCCGTTATAAGGGTTATCCCATCGCCGCATCGACCTAAACAATTTCCCATTTTCATGTTAGTCAGCCAACACGGTGTTTTTTTCTTCATTATTTTATTCTCCATCGTCAGAACAGACAATGGACCCAAGTGGGCAGCACGAGGCACGAGTGGTAGCACGTCGACGATCAGGGGTCCGCGGAGAGATCAAAGGGTTCCGACACTTAATGGCTTTTAAGCGAGGTGGGGTCCGTAGGACTGGGGTTCGGTACTGTCACGATCAGGTCGGGTAAACCCAACGAAGGGCTATAAGAGTCCCTGTTACGTGGGAAATATGCACGGTACGAAGTCGAGAAGTGGTCATTTGGTCGAGATCTTGACTTTACCAGGACCCAATTTAAGATATAGTGCACTACGATTTTTGTCTGTATCATGTAAGATGCTTAGAAAGAATAGGACAATAAAAATGTAATAGTAGATAAATATAGGCTAATTAAAAGCTGTCTTTACTTATTTGGCGATAGACTTTCAGAATATGAATATAACTAGTGCACACAATGAGATATTATGAATAAAATTATGTACTTTTATAGATATAGTTCAAAACTATGTAGATCTGGAAGCTGATCATGGCGGACGTGGTTTACTACAGTGCAGTGAGTGAGGTGGCTCGGACAAGGTGCAGTTTTGGAACGGTATTTTGATTTGAGGAAAGAAATTGGCAACTTCAAGGCGATAAATGGAAAGCCAGTCGAAAAGCTTACTAACAAGCAGTGGATTATCAATCTTGGTTGTGTACTGATTTTTACTATGGAACTGAATCAGCTCAAGAAACGCTTGTAGATGCTTTATGTGCATCCAAGGGTATTACAAATTCACACGCCGCAAAATCTAAATAACCCGTGAACACACTGCTGGTAGTCAGAGGAGATTGCGGCTCAGTCAACAGGCATTTATTTCCTCACAAAGTCTAGACCAAGACGATGTTTGCGTCTAGAAATTAGCCTCAGATGGTGCTTAGATGTCTGCGTTACTTACAACTTGGCGCGGCCCTATTCTTGATAAGATAGTTTATATCTGATATGCAAACTAATGTTTATAGATTAGCTACAATAACCTTTTCACTTCTCATGCTCCAAAAGTTCTTCTCTAAGCTAGATGAAGGCTTCATAAAATCGCACTTTAGGCACTAGTGCATAGTGTTGTCGTCGTCTAGACCACAGATTCGACTAAGGCAATTTAACCATTCAGCCTGACAGACGAGGTGACTGCATTAAATAAATTTATTATTTTAATACATCTAATTAATCTATTTCCATTCTATGTTGCATAGTAAAAAAAGAAACTGAAAACTAATAAAGCAAGTATAATTAACAAAAACATTAAAAAATGCAAGTATGACTCGGGCAGTATCGCGTAGGACCTAAGCTAAAAATGATATGCAGAAAATTAAAAATACAAAAATTAAAAATACAGTAGCGGGAAAGAGACTTGTTTTTGACTTTTATTTAGTTGTTTTCTTTGCAAAACTTGTTGTTTGACGAAAGTTAATTAATATGTCGTCAAGTGAAGAGGAAATAATACTTACTCCTAACACACTAATGGAAATAAAAGCAAAAGTACTTTTGAACAGACATTGCCGCCTAAATCCAAGCAAATTTATCTTAAACGTATGAAAATTTCATGCTCTGGCGAAGCGGCAAATAAGGCGATACATTCTCAGAAGATATTTTTCACATTATCACTGTTTCATTTTCTCGCAATCGAAGTGAAAAGCAGGGTGTATAACTCGGTCATAAGCCCCATTTTACCCTCGACTGAACTATCCACCCTTGCCTGCGGCTCGGGTGGATATCAACGTCTCGGGTTAAATGGCGTGTTTTATGCCCTTGTTGTACAATCTACTATTATCTACACACAAAACCCCATATAATGCATCAAACACAGCAAATTACGACCATCTTAAAGTTAACTTTTTGTTAGCACACATTTTTGATCAGTGAAAATGTTATTACTGCTAAATAACATTCAAATTTCGAACATCTCTGAAAAACAAAGCAATTTGATTTGACCTCAATTCTAATATAAAAATAAACATAAACATTTACATACAGGCACATACATTGCTTGTGGCCCCACACCCTGCGTCGTGGGAACCGGAAACAGCGACGTCACACACATATGACATCAGCCGATATGACGTTCTATTCGTAATTAAATGTCAATGCCGCAATGCCGGTCGTAACATGCGGTTCCTGAACTCATCATTCAGAGGTTGTATAAGATGTGTAGATAAAGCAGTAACTGTACTTACATAGTTAGGCATTGAAACACTGGCGCGCTGGTATAATTTATTCCGCACGCCGAAATAGCGATTCGCATGTAGGTTTCAATAAAGGCACTGGCAAAACCGCTAAACAGCCTATAGAAATATATATATTGAATACGCAAATAAGGTTAATATGTAGTGAAAAAATATGTAAATACCCGTCGGGCGCTGAAACTTTGCCGTTGCCTGTACATCAAAGCCCCTGGGAAAACATCGGCAATACTTCTGCTTCTTCTGCCGGAATAGTATGAGGACGTATGATGCTCAGTAACTCTCAGCCATGCCAGGAGTCGGCCGACGCTGACCACCTCCATGGCGGTGGCCCCGGGTGCGATCCCCGGCTGGGGGGATACAGAAAAAAATCCCCAGTTCTTGGATGTTTTGCAGATGTGCGTGACCATGGAGCAAGGTGTGACGTCGCTGTTTCTGGTTCCCACGACATAAGATATACTAGTGTGGGGCCAATGTGCCTGTTTGTAAATTGGGAGTCACTTTTCTTTAGCTTTCTCACCCAGAATAGGGCTTCAAGGAGTGGTCCCGACCGCCGCCGCGGCCGCCTCCGGAGCTGGCGCGACCTACATCCTTTCAGAGTTGTATCTCCGTTTGAAATCGCTATGAGACCGCGTTAGCTGATACAACTAGGCGATATAAGGGTTAGGAGCTAGGAGATAGGGAGGTAAGGAACTAATGAAGGTTATCGGCTCAATTGGCTCGTCGGCGGCAACCTGAACCACAGAATTCTTAATAGTAGGTACTATACCTGAATTCCTGAACCTAGAAAGTCTATTTATACCTTCTTATTATACCTACGTTCAACGACTGTTTTAGGAAAGTTATCGTAAATAGCAATTGTAGCCAGGTCCCTTCCATCGATGTTAATCAAATTACATTGAGAACAAAGACTATGAATACCTATTGGATTAAAATAAAACGGGAAATATTAAACTGCAAATCAATAATACTGATTTGCATAGCAAATATACTGATTTTCACTGCAAATATCAGGAAAAATTACTGCGGTAGCTTAGGTGATGGAAGGATAAAGGGCCTTTATCCTTCGTATTAGGTTGAACATGTAAGAACAACAAAAATACTTAAAACATAAAAAGTGCTTTTACTAATCCTTTTTTGCTGTGAAAATCAGTATTTTTGATGTGCTATTAAATAATGAAAACGAAAATCTTTATTTTACGCAACAATTATGCTATATACGTGCTGCACTAGTCCTACACTAGGTTTCCCTGTGTCGTGGGTACCAGCCTCAACCAGAAAAATAATTATTATTTCAAATTATTTGCTTAAAACAAAGTAAATTATGAAAGCAATAACAATAAATCTAAACTTAGCTTAGGTAAGAAGTGTGTGTTTTTATACCTAATATAGGGCGGTGGTGGACAGTTGCTCAATAGTACAGGCACACCTAATATAGGGCGGTGGTGGACAGTTGCTCAATAGTACAGGCACACCTAATATAGGGCGGTGGTGGACAGTTGCTCAATAGTACAGGCACACCTAATATAGGGCGGTGGTGGACAGTTGCTCAATAGTACAGGCACACCTAATATAGGGCGGTGGTGGACAGTTGCTCAATAGTACAGGCACACCTATATTTTATATAAGTAGATAGATACAAGTTGTGTTATACTATTTATAAAGTACATCATTCACTCCAGCATATTAACACAAACAATGCAATAACAATCACGTTGACTTAGCTATTCTAATATCAGGTAGACTTAGCTATTCCAATATCAGGTAGACTTAGCTATTCCAATATCAGGTAGACTTAGCTATTCCAATATCAGGTAGACTTAGCTATTCCAATATCAGGTAGACTTAGCTATTCCAATATCAGGTAGACTTAGCTATTCCAATATCAGGTAGACTTAGCTATTCCAATATCAGGTAGACTTAGCTATTCCAATATCAGGTAGACTTAGCTATTCCAATATCAGGTAGACTTAGCTATTCCAATATCAGGTAGACTTAGCTATTCCAATATCAGGTAGACTTAGCTATTCTATCCATGAGTTCCTCAGAACCATCGTTATCAAATTGCTTCAGCCATTGCTTTAGTGATTTTTTGAATTTGTACGAGTTTAGTTGTCTGAGGGTACTATCTGACTCTGATAGTGTGGTGTAAAGCCTGAGGGCGATGGCTACCCATGCCCGTTGACTATGAGCTGATGTCCGCTCATAAAATCGGGTAAGCAGGCAAACTCCTCCCATATATATCATGTACAATATATCGCCCAAAAGGGCAAATTGCAGGTAGAAAGCCTTCAGCATATACCGAGGCCATGGCTCACAGTAAAGTCTTAGTAGGACAACTGTAAACACAAAGGGGTTGTTTTTGGTCCGTATGCCACACGAGCTGATGCCCGCTCAATATGTGGGGACCCGGACATAGCAGGGAGGTCTGACTCCTGGGCATGGGTAATTCCATTTTCTTCCCCTCCACCAAAAAAATAAAAAAAGGACGATGGCTTTGTAATGCCTTCTAGCAAATGGACTCCGGCAGAAGCTTGAATCTGGACAACGCGCAGATCTTTTGTTGGTGAGAGGGAGAAAGGCTATGACTTACTATGGTATTGTATAAGCGACTGGTAGACAAACATCTTTCTAACCGAGTTGACATTTGCTAGCTCGTATACTAAGGTGGTTGGACATTTACATGGCAGTGACATCATTACCTTAAGTATGTCAGAATGGGCATAGCATACATATATATATTTATAGATTTAAGTTACGTGAGTTCAATTATTATATCTGAGACCTAAATACTTGAGACAAGGGATTACAAATGAAACAAAGGCAATGAATAAAGAACTGATTTTACTTTACTTCACATTATAATTATCATTAGTTTTCAAGTAATCCCTCATTTAGCAAACATCGTCGACTGTTTTCGCTGGCCGCCATGATACCTTGATTTTTATCATCATCAGGGGCCCCACTGTTGGGTGTAGGCCTCCTCATAAACACGCCATTCAGCACGCTCCTGCGCAGCCCGCGTCCATTGCGCACCTGCCAGCCTCGATTTTTTATCGCCATATAAAAATTAAATCCATCGAGTGAGCCAACGGGGAACACGGTTGGTCTCTGACACCCAAAAGCCAAGGTCAAAGTCACGTTTGTATTTCATGGTGGATAAAATAAAAGTAGTAAAAGTAAAACAAACAAAAAGATTGCGCATGCGATGGCCGGGAATCGAACCCGGATCAACTGCTTGGAAGGCAACTATGCTGACCATTACACCACCATCGCAGCTGACGGTACTCGCGAAAATTGCCATGACGACATGTACTTCATGAAGAGGTAAAGCAATGTCACCATGAATCAGCATAGCTTTGAGATATAATAAAACCGGTCAAGTGCGAGTAAAACGTTACGGATAACATTTTACACGGAAAAACGTAAAACGACAGTATTTTGTACAAGTATACCCTTTTCATTCACATTTATAAAATATTAAATACTAGGTGAAAGAGAGTTTTGTGTATGTAGTATTTCAGTATTGAACTAGATTCTCAGGTTAACGAAGCTCCGGAAGTGGATAGAAATTAAGTAACTGATTACCAGAAATAAAATCAAATACGAAAAAAATATCTTAATATTATTTATTATGATAGGAATGAGCAATTATTAATCGTATAATGAGCAATAAATAACTAAGCACAAAACTCAATACCAGCATTTAAAGATATTTATCTATATTTCGGGGGATTCTAGTTCAGTTTAACGAGTTCGCTTGCCACCCTTCGGGTACGGAACCCTAGAATTTTATCTGTTGTAGTTTATTCGCCCTTCTCTCCTACAGTGGTCCAATGTAGTTACGAGGAAAATAACTATAAATTTAAATTTAAAAACACCCCCGAAACATTAATGGAACGCATTCAAAAGAAGTTTTTAAAACAACTTAACTTCCGTGATAGATTTTCAAGCGAAGGATACGAGAACTCTTGCCAACACCACGGTTTCGAGAGCCTCGAGAACCGTCGGAAGATGCTTGATATGATGCTCCTCTACAACGTCTGCTGCGGAGGTGTCGATTGCCCTGACCTCGTTAACTCATTACTCAAACAGGATGTACCGTCTATTCGCACTCGCCACTCTGCAAACAAACTCTTCCATATTCCCTTCGCACGCACAAACTACGCAGCTAACTCCATCAGCCGCAGGCTGCCCCGCGCCCCGCACTCACAACAAGTGCCCCGCACTCCAAATTTATCGCCACTTTTGCCCCTTCGATGTAGCTTCAACTGTGGAGGCACTGAATGCTGACCTCGAGAATGTGAAAGACTGGGCCTTATCATACGGGCTGTTGGTAAACCCGACCAAATCACAAGCCATGCTTTTAGGAACCAGGCACACGCTTTCCTTGATACAAAAACTTATTGTTCCCGTGTCATACAATGGCATCACAATAGAGTATACAGATCAGGCGAAAAACCTTGGGGTTATTTTTGACAACCTGCTGTCTTGGTCTCCACATGTCAGCGAGGTCAGCAGACGGGTCTTTGCGTCTTTTCACTCCCTCAGGCGTTTGCAGTACTTCTTGCCACGGCAGACCAAAATCACCTTCTCCTGCCACTAATCGACTACGCCGATGTCTGTTGGGCGAGCGCGAACGAAGATCTACTGAACAAACTCGAACGACTTCAGAATCTTGGGATTCGGTTTATCTTCGGGTTGCGCAAATTCGACCATGTTTCTCAATATCGCAAAGAGTTGGGGTGGCTTCCAATTCGTCGTCGCCGAGACACTCATATTCTCTCTTATCTTTTCAATACATATATTGAAAAACCCTCGCTACCCCAGCTACCTTCGAGAATGCTTTGAGTATCTCTTTTGAGGAGATCGGCACCGGAGATCTCACACGGTCTCACTCTTAGCCACTCCAAGGCATAACACCTCGGCATATGAGCACTTATTCAGGCTGCAGGCGGTCCGACTGTGGAACGCACTACCTTGCACTATAAGAGACATTCCCACTATTGTCTCTTTCAAAAACCGGGTAAAAGAACACTTCCTCTCTCTTTCGTGAGAGTTATAGTATGTAGGTATATCATTATAATATTTAAGCTATATTTGCAGGTATATGTATGTATTGTATTTAGTAGTCTGGTATATAAGTATTTTATTTTCCTTATTTTATATTATATGTATTTTAGTATAAATTAGATATTAGATATTGTACACTGCCTACCCTTTCATGATACATTTCCCTTTCATGCCTTGGTTTGCTGGAAGAAATCTCTTTTTAGAGATAAGCTCGCCTTTGTACATATGATTTCTCCTAATGTTACCTTTTAAATTGAATATGTGTGTGCAATAAAGAATTATGAACAAGTACTTTGCCGACCCGGACATGTTTCATCTATCAAAGCCGCTCTTCAAAAAACGGATTATGTCGTTGCTTAAGGAACAAAGGTAAGCCTGCCTTCTGTTCCTGCATAATCATTTAAATTCTCTCTCTCTCTCTCTACCATACACACACTCACTCACATAACCACAATAATGTAATTTTGATGTAATTTAATTTAATTTTTGATTTAATTCAATTTTTCTTTTTAATGTAAACTGTATGCTTTCTATCATACCTGCTTAGTCTTTAATAATGAGAGTTTGTAATTGGCCAAAGATAAGTTTACCTTTTTGTCTTATTTATATCGTATGTGCTGTAAACTCTGTAATCAGTAAATAAATAAATAAATAAATAAATAAATAAATAAATAAATAAATAAACATTACGGCTAAAATTTGGTTCACTTGTTTCCTATTTATGTCGATAAATTTTGAATCTCTGAACTGATTTGAATAAAATATATCGACGAACCATGGCAGTGAAGTCTACTACCAACTATAAAAATTGCTTTAAATTCAGTCCACATTAGACCGCTATTCCGTATTAAGATGATAACTTTCGAACTACTAAACCGATTTTTATAAAACATATCTAAGATTTTTCACAGGGAAGTCTACTACCATCGCTTACTGAAAACCGCATAAAAACTACCACCTGTGGTCACACTATGGTTCCACGGACAGATACACAGACACACCGACCTAAAGAGGCTTCAAACTTTAATAACACCTCATCTGGTCGTTGGTTAAAAATGTGGAAGTCAATCTGTGTCCCAGACTTGTGTGCAGCATCACCAAAATCCGTCCCCCCGTTGGAGCGCCTATGCCACAGACCCCTCTTTTTCGTCGTCTCTCACTTGTACTGCATCACCAATATCTGTCCACCCATTGGAGCGCTAGGGTGCCACAGACACACACATACTCACACACAAAGAGACAGACACCCACAGATACACGCAGACGTAAACTTCAAACCTATAACGACCCTCTTTTTCCTCGTCTCTGACTTGTACCGTATCACCAATATCCGTCCACAAATTTGAACACTAGGGTGCGACAGATAGACACACCCTCACACACACACACACACACACCCTCATACAGCTCTCACACTAGGTCAGACCTTTTTTATTATAAGGTGAAACTCTTATAAAAGGAGATAGTTTAGCACTCGTACATTAGGCTACCGTTAAATATATGTACATGTGATCTTAAAATACTTAAATAATAAATAAATCTAAAATACATAAAACTATACAAATAAACCACCCCAGAACGCTCCCGGACCAAAGGTACCCATTACGCTGGCAGCGTTGCCGCGCTGCACAGCAAGTGAGACCCTTTGCACCAGGAAAGCTCCGGAGCGGTAGTCATGGCCTCGGTCCCTCAAGCGACGCCCAATGTCCCTGATGAAGGCCCTACCCTGCGATCCCCACACCCCCGTGGTCTCGACGGCCAATGGAACAAACCAATAACTCCCCATCAGCTGTGCGTACTTACCGCATTTCTGCCGCGCCGCCGACTCCGCAGCCGCACAACATACATACATACAACGCCCTCATACATACATACAACGCCCTCATACATACATACATACATACACACACACACACACACACACCCTCTCACACGCACACACACACCCTCACACACACACACACGCACACCGAGGATAGACGCCTCAAACTATAATAACACTCATATCTTTCATCGTCTGGGGTAAAAAAGTCTAAAATTTGATTGACTTGAGTCCTTGTTAAGCAAATAATTCGAACTACTGAACCGATTTTGATAAATCATAGCTAAAAACCATCACAGGGAGGTATACTATCATTTACAAAAACCGCATTAAAATCCGTCCACCCGTTTGAGCTCTAGAGTGCCACAGACAGATATACACACAAACACAAGACAAATAGACAGACAGACACTTTAAACTTATAACAACCCTCTTTGTCCAACGGCCTCGTCCTTAACTTGAAAAAACCCACTTTCTCCACTTCGACCTGTCAGGCCGCCATCTCGTCCCGCTGAACGTCCATGTGGGCGGAGTGCGGGTCGAGCAGGTGGAGGCGACAACGTTTCTGGGCTTCGAGCTGGACCGCGGCCTCACGTGGAGTGCGCACGTGGACAGGCTGTGTGCACGGCTCGTCGGCGCGTGCTTCGCGCTGCGTCGGCTGGCACGCACGGTGCCGCGCGACATAGTGAAGTCGTGCTACTTCGCTACAGTGCATTCGCTGTGGGGCCGCGCTGGAGCCGAACTGTGGGGACGCGCAGCAGATTGGGAACGGGCATTCAGGATGCAAAAGCGAGCCGTGAGAGCTATAGTCCAGGTCCGCTGGGACGTCTCCGCGAAGCCTCACTTCAAAGCGCTCAGGATCCTGACGGTGCCGTCCGTCACCATTCTGCAAGTGGCCGTCTACGTGCGCGAAAACCTGGACTCATTCCGCACGCTCCGCAAAACACACCGCCACGGTCACAAACTCGCGACGGTCCCCCACACATTGGGGAAGTCATCGAAGATGACTCACGTCATGGGTCCGGCGGTATATAATCGTCTTCCCGCCAACGTAACCGATGCTCCCAATCCAAGCACTTTCAAACTGCGCCTGAAACGCTGGCTTGTCGAGCAAACCTTCTATTCTTTTTCGGAATTCCTAGACCTACCCAACTAGGTAGACTCTCTCTAGACAACATTTGTATTAATTAAGTAAATTATTCTTTTTTTTTATATTTTTATATAATTCAATATAATTTATTATTATTATTTTAATTTAATTTGACACAATTTCATTTTAATGTAATTTTTATTTGACATTCAACTGAACTAACTCTATTTACAAAATTACTTGTAACTAACGTTATCAATAAATAAATATGAATATGAATATGTCGTCGGGGGTTAATAAAAATAACGCTTACTAAGCAGGCATATGTATAAACTACCTATTATATATATAACTATATATAACTACAGTTATACAGAAAATTTGACTTTGACTTTGTTTTAATTTAATTGATCCCTCCTGCATTTAAATTTATTTTATTTAACACTGTATTATAATAATTTTACCGAATCTCAATAATAAATCTCAATATTTTCTGCTTGTTTTGTGCTTTTCAGGGTACCGCAGTTGGGTTTTTAGTAGGTATTTAATTTTAATTACGTTATTTATTTCCTGCTGTTTAAGACAAAATTACGAAAAATCTTTAGATGCTTGGTTAACAACGAATGTGTATTATTCATAGCTAATGCAAGACTATTATTTATTTCCTAACTCGACTTTTAAAGCCCCGTCTTTCGACGCCCCACACAAAGGTCCCATTTTTTGGTGTTTTGCTTACATCTCGAAAAAGACGAATCAAAGGAATTTTGTTGTATAACATCATGAAAACTGGTAAAATTCTCTACAACTTTGATTCTATACACTTTTTACCTATTCTAAATCGTTGTTTAGCAATATGAGATCCGACCATTTGAACGGTGAATACCGAATTAGCACAAGGTAAACATATTTTTAAAGATAAATTTAACTCTTTAACAATTTTTGGGTACTTTTTCATCAGATGAACTGTTTTAATGTAAAAAAGCAATATATGGCAGGAAAAGTGAGGTAAAAACTCATTTTTTTCAGGGCTAAAGAAAAAAAGAGTGTAAAGAATAAGAGTTTTTATCAGCTTTCATAATAATAAAAATGTATTCATTGAAAAATCTTACAGCTCGAAAATAAATTACAAGAACTTATATATTACATTTACACTACACTATTTTCACAAAGACCATGCTAAGCATTTAAAATGCCTGTGTTATGATGATCACTGGCTCCTCATATTTACACCATACCGTTAGAGTCTAGAAATTTTAATGATTAAAAACAATTTCACCCTTATTTTGCGGTTGTGTCGGTGAAAATGCGTATGAGTTGTGTGTGCTCGATGCAGATGTAAATTTTGTGAATGTAAGCAAAATAACAGGACTTTTGGTATGTTTGTCTCCTAACTATAGATTGGCGAGACAAGAAACCCAAATTGTATTTTACCCATTATTTCTGGGAAGAATGGGTAGTAACTCGGGTATATTGGGCAAATACCCAAAATCAAAGGGGTAAATTGTTTCATCGAATATGATGGTATTTCTGAATGAACTGCGGTCTCTATGCATTTATATCCAGTCATTAACACTAACATACGTCGATTTAAGTCATTTTCAATGCATATTTCGTTGTGTTAAAATAGCGCTAATAACGATAATCGAATTCGGTCTCGCACAATAAATGTCGCTACTAAATATATATATTATTGGAAGAGAATCAGTAGTAATAAATACATAGATCGATGCAATGTATTTATATGAATAAAAAAATGTCATGTAATATATCCTAAAGTGACTGGTTTAAATATTAAATAACTTTCCCACCATATATCTCTTGTACATAATGACACTTTAGGGCAATGTACGACATAAAATTTTTGTTCACATAAGTATCACCTATCCATTTATGTAAGTTTCATTGTGCACTGCCGACCCAAGAAAAATATAATCGGAAATAAATATCGACTCCACTTATTTTCTACATCCATATCGGATAAATTGAAAATTGAAAATACCCTCGTATTTACCCATCGAGCAACAAATTGGTATTTTCCTTATATCTTCCCATTTATGATTTATTTCTGGGAAGATTGCCCATCGAATCTCCTAACTAGTCTAAACAACGTTCCGAAGTAAAACTTTCTTCTTTCAACTTTTCCATCTACATCCATTCGTTGACTCGTCGAACAATGTTACTATATCTGTAGTTATTTATGTACGAGTAAACATTTATACAAAGAGTGCAGTAGTCAGATAACACAGGTCACATGAAGAGGTTTTAAGTTTGAGTTTGCGAGCCTTTGTGATATAACTTTGATCTCATACCTCCACAGAGACAGCTAGAGAGGCTGTAGGTATTGTCTTTGCAAAAATCAAGCACCGCCGGTTATGGCGCTCTGTGAAAGCTAATTAAAGTTGCAGAGAGACAAGCGCGTCTTAACCCTCGCGCGGTCGCGTTCAGACAACGAGGTGCCGCCCGCGGCGTAGTGCAGACGCCCGACCAATTTTTGATCGAAAAATTATAGTTGGCTAAAAACTAAAAACTCCCTTTTGAAATCAATAGGTCTTGTTAAGATGAATTACAAACTCGATAGATTTACAAGTAAACATCCTAGGGGTCCCTTTCCCATCTTCCAACTCTACCGTCAGACCAGCTTGGTATACCATATTACATATTCTATTGTCGTCTGAACTTCAGAAACATGTTAAATATAGCACTTGAAGTGGATGAATTTCCATTCCTAGATTTTTTGCACCCTGATATTTACCTAAAGTTAAGATTTTGGAGTAAATACAAAAATTATCAAAACTAAAGTGCGAATGACCCAGTGGGATTTTTAATTGATAATTGAAAAGGATTTCGAGGTACCTAGGTAAATACAATAACATTTTCAGTCATGACCTGCTGAGATTCAATTTCTATGTATGGTCATAGACCAACAATACGAGAGGACCGACCACCCTAAACAAAAACTCGTACTCTGTTCGAAAGCCAAAATCCTGTATTATTTGTAGATGTCACTACTATATCTCGCCCGCTAGCTGCACCATGCAATAGATGCTGGGTGCTTCGGCTGACATAGTATAATCCTTCGTAATATCGACGAAAAATCAGAGATGGCGCTTTTACTATTGTATACGAGACAGCGGCCAAAACAACGAACATACACACATAAGTGGACAGTACCTTAAGCCGGCGCCAGATACATTCAAACATTTAATCACATCTGAACCACAAAGCATTGAATTTTGAACACATATTTGAACGCATATTGTCGCAACGTGCCAGACATGCTTTGCAAACATTTGTGTACATAGTATACTGGTAGACGACAAACAAAATGGACGTAGATTTTTTTAACTTTAACCTTTAACTCTTATATAGAACAAGGTACATTAAGGAAAAACCTTTTTTATTTTGACCCACAAATCATTAAGCAAATTTATATTTCGGTGTCCTAGGTTTTTTGGGTTCCATTTACTATCAGTAGCAGAAGTGGAAGTCCACGTTAAAACTTATTTCCCTTCCAACTAGCATTTGGTACACCCTTGCTTTTGTTAAACTTTTTTTCGAATTTCCAAACCATTCAAAAACTATTCGTTTTATGACTTTTAAGTGTTGGGCTGCATGGTAAAAGAAGCCTTATAGTGGTCTTCCACAACTGCTGATGATGGTACATGGCTCCCCTTGCAGCAACTCCAAAAATGTAAGGCAGCACTCGTTGCTCTAGGCCATCTAGAAAATTTAGATATTGAACTATTCAAGCTCGTAGCTCCACGCAGGCATATACAAAACTTCCTACCGCGCACAACTTTCCGCCACAGCAACGGTCGCGCAAGTGGACTTTGCACAAGTATTCAAATATTTGCGTAGTCTGCCACCGAGCCACGGGGAGACATGTACTTGGAACCCAAAAAACCTAGGACACCGAAATTGAATTTTGCTTAATGACGCGTGGGTCAGAATAAAATGGTTTTCCTTATGTACCTTGTTCTATATAAGAGTCAAAGTTAAAAAAATCTCCGTCCACCTTATTTGTCACAAATGTTTGCAAAGCATGTCTGGCAGGTTGCGACAATATGTGTTCAAATGTGCGTTCAAATTTTTTAAAAATGTGATCAAATGTTTGAATGTATCTGGCGCCGGCTTTAGGAAATGAACGCTCATATTTCCGGCATCTTTCCTAAGTTAAGCGTACCAGCTACAATACCACCATTACAAAAAAAAGTACAAAGTCTGGAATCCGATTGAATTATATTGTTTCGAATTATTAGCTCTGTCTAGCAACAACATTTAAACTAAAAATCGAATAACGCTTCAAAGTATGACGGCTGTCTGTCCCCTCGTATTGTTGGTCCATGGTATGGTCAGAAAATAACGGAGAATATTCTCAGATTTACCTAAGAAACCACAAACACAGAACAAACATAGCGTCACGCCCCATAAGGGGTGGCAGAGGCACAGGTCGTACCCACTTTCAGCCAGTCATTAAAACAAAGTGCCTAAGCTACATAATGAATTGTCGAACATAATTGCACCAGTGTCAGAAGGTGAATCAAAGAATAGCCTAAAGATAATGGTCCAATGTAGAGAAGAGGCAAAAAATGACGTTTGCTAAGTATATGTAAATATCTACAGTAATAAAGTACTTTGACTTTGACTTTGAGTTTAATAAGATTAAAAAGACATTTTTTTCACCTACATATGTCCGTGAAACCAAATATAAATATAAACTATACCTAGATATTTATGAACTATACAAAACGTAAGTTAACATGTATCGTCGTGTTAAGTCATGCCAATTTACTTTAGTAATTGATAGTTCCTATAAAGATGCATGATTCAGCGCCGCGACGCATCGTCTGCGCATTGTGTAATAGTGATAGGTATATACCTATAACCTGCTTCATTACTTATTCTTTATGAAACTTTGTTAACTGCTACGCAGTTTGGCGGAAATAGAATTTAAGAAGCCTCTGTAATATTAACGGAAATACTTAAACATGTTTAAAAAAAAAAACTTAAAAATACAAATTAGCCCCGCCTGCTGCGCTAGTAGTTTCCAGGGGGGTGGGGGTTTCGGGAGGGGCGGGAGGTCGAGTGGCGCGTCGTCGCTGTAATCAGGGCTAATAGAAGCGCGTGTGCTTTGATCTGAGCCTCAAAGCGACCGACGAGGGCCGAACTCGCGAGACGAGCGCAGACCACCGAAACGCCAAGAGATGGCCAACAGTGCGAACAGATCAAATAATTATTATAATAACAAACACGACTGCTTCTTTTTTTCCTATCCATTCTAGGTTTGCTGGAAGAAATCTGTTGTTAGAGATAAGCTCATCTTTGTACATGTTTTTTCCTTTATATATTTTTATCTACACACGTATCATAAACCCTCTTTGCTGCGTGTAAAAACCGCACGTTAAGACCAAGTATAATGTAAAACTATTTGGTAAAAACTCACTTCTTTTCTGAAAAATTGTACTACACATGTACCAAAATTTGTCAAATTATGTAATTCAAATTTCGAACGCCGACGCCCGCCTGCGTGCCGCCCCTAGTTTGTCCGTGAAGTTGGTACTACTGAACAAGCTAAACAACTGCAGAGTAATGATCTATGCCACAATGCCGGTCAAACATGCGGTTCTTGAACACATCAAAGAGAGCTTATTAAATGATATGTGTGTAGATAAACTAGTGTACAGATGTAGTGAATAATCCTTTCCTATCGGCAAAACTCGGAACAACGATAACACCCGAATGGTGCCGATGTGTCTATGAATTACTGTATTATTAAATTACGTGTAGGTATCAAATAAATCGCATACTTTATTTATCAATGTCAAATGTCAAATTGTTGTCTCGATGGGTACTGAGTGCGAGTAAAATAGTAAGACAAAAACGAACATTTCCGAGAAAATACGAAAGGAAAGGATTATTCACTACATCTGTACATAATTATTATAAATTAAAAAAAAAAAAATTAAAGGTATTAATACTCGAGTGATATTACTCGAGTATTATGCCCTCCATTATGTAGCAGTAACATAAACTACTAGAATCTTACCACAAAAAAATAAAACCCCGTTTAACACTTGTTTAAAAACGAAAATGTATGGGATTTGACGTTTGTTTTGAGGTTAAACGGTGTTTAACCTCCTGCAGCCCAGGAAATAATTTGGAACTACTAAATAATGGCCCGAGTGTCCTTTATAAATGACATTATTTCCAATGTGATAAACGCCCAAGACTTAAGTCGTCTTTTTTTTTCTATTAAGTAGGGTAGGATTTTTTTAAACATTTTTTTGGAAATGTATTTACATTATAGAGTAGGTTTTAAGCATTATTTATTCGAAAATAGTATGTCCCTTTTAATGGACACTGGGCGTTTATTATTTCACTAGCTAAAAAAACAGTGTCCGTTATAAGAGACATTGGGCGTTTATTTTGTAAAAAAGCAAGCTATTTTTGAATCAACTTTTATTAAATTTAGGTGTATGATATTAACAAAGATATTAGACATATTTTCTTAATAAACTAAATCACAATTCGAGAGATCACTCTTAGGAAGGTAATAATTCTGACTCTTAGGAATCTAAGGAATAACCATGCCATTAGCTAATCTTTATGAAACTTAACATAACAATTGCTTTTCCTTGTAAGGCACAATCGTACACCACAACTTGAGCACTGAAAGTAAGTCTTATTTTTATGACAAGCTCTGCACCTGCCTTGCACATCGCTTAATATTGGCAAATGTTTGGCTTGGGCTGTTCTTTGTATTTTCGGTGGGACGGGTACAGGAACAGTTTTGCGTCTCTTCTGAGGGATTAAGGATACTTCGTCTCCAGATTCTGTTGCATCGTTTATAGCTGATACATTTTCCATGTCCGATTCAGCTTCAGTCTCTATTTGGTTGGAATATATCAAAGATTCTCCAAGGCCCAGCTTGAATTTTCTCAGTTGGTCTATCTTTCGGATTCCTTTTGATTTCCGATCTTTTTTGTACAACAACCATGAATTAGAGGCTGAAAGATCGATCATGTGAGCGATAAATCTCTGAGTCCACTTATTGGTTCGGTACCTATTCGGGCATACCGCTAACAGACGATCTGCCAAATCTACGCCTCCCATGTTTTTGTTATATTGACGTATAGATCTGGGTCTCTTTATGGTAATGTACTTTTTCTCCTTCTTGCACCATCTTTGACATGTGTCTTCGTCATCTTTTGCCTCAACTGACGACAGCATTAAAACTGGCTTGTTGTCGTACCATTTTGTTACTGCCATTTTTTTGTCCCGTCTTGTCACAACTTGAGATTCTCCTCTTCCTTTTTTCTTCATATCTTTGTCACTCAAGAGCAATCCTCTAACCTCTTTTGGGATTCGGTTTTTCATCAGAGTTCCAGTGCAACCAAGCCCTCTTTTGTCAAGTTCCTCTACAAGTTTTTGACTCGTAAAGAATCTGTCACAGTACAAAATATGGCCAGGGACAAGAGTTTCCGTCAGGCTTACTACAGCTTTCTCTCCTAATCCAAGATCAGCAGCTTCCAGTTGAGGGTAAGTAGTAGAGCCTTCGTAGACATTGAAATCGCAAATCATACCATTGGGGTTAGCAAGTACGAAGGCTTTTATCCCGACCGGATTTGGTTTACCCGGGCAGTAAATGCGGATGCCACAGTGACCCGTGAAAGGTATGATCATTTCATCGATGCTCAGACGTTGTTCTTTTAGCTGAGAACGACAACCAGTCTGCACTTTTTCAATGAGTGGGCGTACCTTCCAAAGCTTATCTTTTGACTTAGCATCTGCTGTGACATCCGGATCGAACACCAATTTCATGGAGTTACGGAGCATAAGAAATCTATTCCGAGTCATAGCATTGGCTATTAAAGCTACGCGATACTGTGTTTCCCAGTACATTCGAATAGATGGATAGTTAATGGTTGCCATAACCAAGCTAATGCCAAAATAAATGTGACATTCTTTGACAGTAAGATCCAAGCTTTTACCTGTTTTTAAAACCGCTGTTTGATTTGTTTTTTCAACCATTAGACTCATTATTTCTTCGTCAATGTACTGGCGAAAATATGAAATATTGTCAAAGTCTTCGCTATCAATTGGAATGTACGCTGGCTCGGATAATTGTAGTTCTCGTGGAACAAATGCCGTTACGTCCCAACATTTGTCACCAGTGGATCCAGATCCTGAAGGTAAGCTTTGGTCTCGGGTGTAATTTCCAAGTCTAGTACCTCTGCCGCGAAAACCTGAACGTGACCTTCTAGTGCCAGCAATACGACCTCGAAGTAGGGATCGTCCTCGGGAGGTAGTGAATGTAGGAGCATATTCAATTTCCTCTTGATCTTCATCGGAATCAGATGAAGATGAGCTGCTGATTTCACTATCTTGTACATTATACTCAGTGTCATCAATATCGTCGTCACTTGGAATAAAATCCTCAGTTTCAGAATGTTCTAAGATGTCCGATATATCTCTATCATTTAAACCTGCAAAAAATTCAAAGAATTACCTGATATCAGCCCGATGTCATTATAAAGGGACACGAGTAAATGACCTCTGTATATAAGAGCGGCCCAGTGTCCTTTTAAAAGAACAACCCACTTTTTAAAATCAACTATAACTTTTATTTTTGAAATAAAAGTATTTTCCATAACTACAGTCACCAAGGTATTGATATTAGTAATAGTTTTAATCAAAACCATAACGAAATAAGAGATTAAAATGGATTTAACATACCACCTCTTCGTGCCTGCGCCATGATCACCAATTTTTTCTCATCTGTCAAATTCCTCTTTGACGTTTCTTGTCTATGATCACAGGCTGACAACATAGCAACAAAAATAGCAAAACACGATGGCGGTAGCGCGCGAAATTTAAACATTGTTTTAGCCTAAAGTTGATGTCCGTTTAAAGGGGCATTCGGCGTATATTTTACAGAAAGTTTTAGCAGTCCTGGGCGGATATAGAGTATATGTGTGTGTCTTTTAAAACGTACATTGGGCTGCAGGAGGTTAATATTTTTTGTGGTAACACGGCTATTGTTTTCACTGTTTTTGTGCAATAAAGTATGTTGATGATGTATTGATATTGACTGCTATACCTAGTCGAAAGCGAACTCAGTTTAAAATAGTCGGGGTAAGCTTATGTTATAGGTCGCCCGACTCGCCTAATATAACATAATATATAATATAATTAAAAAAAAAAACTCTCAAGTGCTAGTCTAACTCGCGCAGGAAGGGTTCCGTACAACTGTACAATGGTAGGTGATTGATTCCACGCCTCACCGAACGGCGTGGAATCCTGAGGGGTTGTGCCTTTGCCACGTGAGAGAAAAGAAGTGATGAAATTGGTTACTGACCTTGTCTCCGTAGGCAGGAAATCGAAAGCTCGATTCGAGACGGGAATACGGGAAAAGGGCACAGTTTGGGATAGGATATGGAGTGAATCGAAACCTATCGTTGCTGCCGACGCTGTCGCCGGCGTGCTGCCTGCCGTGACCGTGGAGTCGCCGCTACCGATGCGACGATGTCCAATCAACAGGGATCACTTGGCCGGTGACGCGAATCTAATTACGATCAATAGCCCGACGCTATGAGGTAGATTTACACTCTGACCAGGCCCGATGCCTGTATTACAATTGGTACACCGAAATACCATCCATGGCCCGATGCCTTGGTAGCCATGTTATGTTCTCCCGATGAGACCAGACCAAGAGAAAAATTAACCTCCAATTTTACATCTCGTTTCCGATACGAGTGACAGCTGCGGTTCTGTTTCCGTTCCGAGTCGCGCAACAAGAGGAGGTGCGTTCCGAAGCACAAATATTAAACAGTCACCCGCCCGGACAGGCCCGAACCTGTCCCTAATCAATAGGAAGGCGAGAAAGTGTTGCGACCGCTCTCTTGAGGACCGAGTCCCCCACCTTGACTTCCGCTGATCGAGGCGTGCCATCCCGACCCGTGTACAAATTGACGATCCGTCCTCGTCTCCATCTCAATGATGGCAGGTTCGCATCCTTAATCAGCACCAAATCACCGACTTGAGGGGGGCTCGTCCGGTCAGTCCACTTAAGGCGCTGCTGCAAGATGTGCAAGTACTCAAGGGACCACCGTTTCCAAAAATCTTGAGCCATCTGCTGCAACATCTGCCACCTAGTTAACCGACTTAACTTAACATCACCGAATGGGTATTCTGGCAGGGCGTTAAGGGGCTGACCTATCAGGAAGTGACCCGGCGTCAACGCTTCCAAATCATTTGGATCCGAACTGAGCGGGCACAACGGACGCGAGTTCAGTGTCATTTCAATTTTACAGAACAGCGTCGCAAGATCTTCAAAGCGTAGAGAGGTCTCACCGATGATCCTCGTCAGGTGCGACTTAGCCGATTTAACCGCAGCCTCAAAAATTCCTCCCCAATGAGGACATCCCGGCGGACTGAAAACCCATTCAATCCCTCGTCGGGAGCAAGCTGTACCGATGGCGTCCTGGTTACCGTTCAGGAATTGAGTGACCTCCTGCAGATATCGCCTGGCTCCGACGAAATTTGTGCCGTTGTCCGAACGGATTAATGTCGGGAGGCCCCTTCGTGAGACGATACGATCCAGACATGCGATAAATGCCTCCGTAGTGAGGTCACTGACCACCTCCAAGTGGACTGCCTTCGTGGCCAAGCACACGAAGACGCACAGGTATGCCTTCACTAATCTGGCGTTCCGTAGCTGTGAAGACTTGACCATGAATGGTCCCGTGAAATCCGTTCCGACACCCGCAAAGGGCCGGATTTCGTTAACCCTATCCGAGGGCAAATCGCCCATCTGGGGCTGCATCGTAGCCGCCTTGGCCCGATAACAAGGCAGGCACCGAAATACGACGCTACGCACTAAGCGTCTTCCCGATAGAATCCAGAACTCGCGCTGGAGAAACGCCATCAAGGCGTGGCATCCGATATGCCCATTCCGAATGTGTCGATCCTGTATCAACAGTTCGACCAACTTCCCTTTCCTAGGGAGTAACAACGGGTGGCGAGCCGCATAAGGCAGGTTGGCATTCCGCAGCCGACCTCCTACCCTCAGCAATCCTTGAGGGTCAATGAACGGGTTGAGCCGAGCCACAGCTCCCTTCAGTTGGACGCGTCCGCGTCTCAGAATGTCCAGTTCGGACTTAAAGTGCACCGTCTGCACGTTCCGTACCAATGCGAACAACGCATGGTTCCGTTCCCGTGGTGTCAGGACCTGTGTCCGCACTCGTTGCGCCTCAGAATTCCGACAATTCCGCGCAAATCGGCAGATCCAGGCGGTCACATTGACCAGCTTGTCGAGCGAGCTGTATCGTTCCAGCAGGCTGAACTCCTCTTCCGGCTCTGGTTGCGTCGTACAGACACCGACTGTCAAGGCGCCGTTCGCCGTGGTAACGCGTGGACTCATTGGCCAATCCGATTCGGCTTGAGTCAACCATTTTGGACCCCACCACAAGGGATGTCCAACCAACTCCGGAGCATGACACCCACGAGACGCACAGTCTGCTGGGTTCATTTCCCCTGGAACATGTCTCCAGATTAAGGGAACCTCCGAAGTCAAAATCTGCGAAACCCGATTCGCCACAAAAATCTCCAGCTTGTGAACTGAAGCCTTCAGCCAGCATAACACGATCTGGCTGTCCGTCCAAGCGTAGACCGTATCTTCCAACGCTATTGACCCACGAAGAACCGTCATCGTGTGGTTGAGCAGACGAGTCAGGAGAGCCACTCCCGAAAGCTCTAACTTGGGAATGGTCAGGCGAGTGCGCAACGGCGCAACCTTGCTCTTGGCCATGACCAACCGCACATCAACCTCCCCCGAGGAGTCGACCGTACGCAGATACACCGCAGCTCCGTAGCCCTTCTCCGAGGCATCGCAAAACCCATGCAGGGTGGCGGTGTATCGTTTGGTGGGGACCAACCTCCGTGGCAGTGAAATCCGATTAATGCCAGGGAGGGTCGAAAAGAACGAGTCCCACTCCGAGCTCAATGACCCGCCGATCGGGTCGTCCCATTTCAGCTCAGCAGACCACAATTGCTGCATAAAACACTTGAGCTGAAATGTTACCGGGGTGATCCACCCGTTTGGATCAAATGTCCTAGCCACCGTTGAGAGGACGTTCCGTTTCGTCCAGACCTTCGGGGAGTCCAACTCGACCCGATACGAGAACATGTCTGACACCGGCTGGTACTGGACGCCTAATACCGACAACATATTTGGATTTTCCAAATTTTCAAAAATGTGGGGATCCTGCTGGTAGTCATCCGGAAGACCAGTCAGTAACTCTGGAGAGTTCGACATCCATTTCCGGAGCTCGTAACCTCCACCCCGTAAGAGCTCAACTAGCTCGTCCCGTCGAGCGAGCGCCTCCTCCACGGAATCTGCACCGGTACAGATATCGTCCACGTAGAGGTCCTGCTCCAGGATCGCTGCTCCTCTAGGGAAATTTAACCGTTCTCGATCCGCTAACTCCCGAAGAGTGCGAATCGCCAAATAAGGACTAGACCGTAGCCCGTATGTGTTGGTGTTCAACTCGTACACCCTGATGGGCTGATCTGGGCTCTCTCGCCACAGTATCAGCTGATACCGTCTATCGTCAGGGTGAATGACCGTCTGTCTAAACATCATCCGGATGTCAGCTACAAACACAACATTGTGTCGACGGAACCGTGTGATAACATCCGCGATGTCATGATTCAACTTCGGCCCTGAATGCAAACACTGGTTCAGGTTCATACCGTTAGATGTTGATGCCGATCCATCGAACACTACCCGTATTTTACCCTCCGGGGTCCTCAAGACCGCGTGATGAGGCAGGAAGCAGTGGTCTTCACGCTTCCAGTCGATACCCGAAACCGACATGTGGCCGAGCGACTCGTATTCCCGCATGAAGTCGACGTACTTCATGCGGGGGCGATCACTCCGAAATGGAAGACGTGTGAGAAATCGACCTGACCGAAGGCGACCAGTATTGTTCCGATAAAACTGTTCACACTCTTCTTCAACCGGGTCCAACCGGCTTACCGTAGGTGGTTCCTCCACCTCCCAAAACTTCTGTATCACCTCCGAGAGTACAGAACCGAATAAGGGACTACGAGTCGCTAGGCGTGGGGCAGCCGGCATGACCGGATCCATTACCGCATGGCCCAGTCTGGTGTTGACCGAAACCAGACCAGTCGCCTGCAACACGTGGACACCTGGCACTAACAGGTATCCCAAGGCATCGACACCCAATAAAATGTCTACTGGGCCCGGAATATCGAACTCCGGGTCAGCCATTGACAACCCAGCGACCAACTGTCGCACCGAGGGCGACAACCGTACGTGAGGGTGTGAGCCCATCACATTAGGCATGACTAATGCCGTGACCGTCAGATTCACCAATGAATCCACCCGTGACGAGAGAGTAATCCGACATACTCCCTTAACGGAACCGACTTCCGTGTTCCCAATTCCCCGAATGGAATGTGGGTACTCCCTTACCGAAATGCCCAACCGTCTTACAAGGTTGCACGAGACTAAGCACCCCTGGGCCCCCGAGTCCAATAGTGCTCGTGCTACACAAGATTTGCCGTCCGAACTCCACGCTATCACCGAGGCGAGCCACACCGCGCGCCTTAAAGTTGGTGCAACTGGTCACCTCATGACCGGCACTGTCGCAGTGCACACAGCCGTCACCCGACGGCGCGGCACTCAAAACGCCAAATTGTTTTGACCGACCACCCCCCCGTGGGGGTGGGGGGCGCGGCCCCTCCCGCATCCCCGCGGGTTGGCGCTGCACACTGGCCTCCGAATCCATGGTGTCGCATCGCCTGCATTCACCCTCCAAAAACTCCGTTAATTGGACGAGCGTGGGCAGTTCCGAGCTACTGCCCCCATGCAGCTGTTCAAACCGACTTTGAACAGCTGCAGGCAACCGTGACAAAACCATATATAACACAATATATGACCATTGGTCTACCGGCAGACCAAGGTTCTGAAGGGCCTTAGTGGCCACCAGCACAGGGTTGAGCACCTGTACCCGGATGTCAACATCCCGGGTTACTCTTGGGATGCTGAACAGCTTCCCCAGCTGCGCATCAACCAACCGCCTTTTGTGTTGGTAGCGGTCAAACAATATGACCCGGGCAATCTCATAATTGCCCGCCGTAACCGTTAGGTGACCGACCAACTCCTTCGGTTCACCCCGCAGTGCCATCAATAGCTGGGCCAACTTGTAGGCGCTGTCCAGGTCGTCCCGACCGTGGACCAGGCTATCGAACAAATTGATGAATGCCGGCCACTCATCAATTGCCCCACCGAAGGCCGGAATCTCCAGGTGTGGAAGCCGTCCAACCACACCCTTAGGGGGGGGGGGGGGTCTCCGCTACCCTCCCCGCGGTCATCCCGACGCGACCGCTTTATTTTTTCGGCGCGACGCTCGATGTCGCCCAAGCACTCCATCGCTTGGTCAGCATCCGCGCAGAGCTGCCTCACTGCAGCCACCGAGGCCTCATCCGTAAACCCGAGGGCTTCAGCCTCGGCAGCCAGCCGACACACCTTCCCGACGCGTGTCATTGCGTCCTCCACACGCTTGAGCAGGACATCGTCCATGTCGGGTCGCTCCACATACTTGTGAGTATGGGCGAGCCATCTCATCTCCTCACGGACACCATACCGCAGTACCGTCAAGGGCGAAGGTGCCATGGTTACCGATTTAATTGTTCCTGGTCCTATGCTTCACTGCCGAACTAAGCACAGCCAGATACCAGCACTTTCCCGTCAGCGCTGGGCACAGAAATTAAAACTAAGTTGTAAAACCCAAGGCAACCACTAAACAATTAAATCATAAACAATATTTAATATGGTCGCCCTGTGGACATACACCTTATAATATACACTCTAAATCAATTAGAGAATGCCACCATGTGGTACAATCTAAATAACACACAAAAGGTTATTATAAAAAAAAACTATTTTTCTAGTAGTGGCCCCTCCGATAGGAACCACACTTCCTTTGAGGTCAGCAAAATCAGCTTAATACCCCTTAAATAGCCCGACCCTGCTGTGCAAACCGAAATAACACTGTAAGACTATAGAACCCGACGTTCTATCGCAAGTAATACAATCAAGTTACTTCGCAGAATGACTGTTCAATCTTTTATGCTGAACAACAGTAGTTCCGACTACAATTTTATAACAACTGTTAACTAAATTGTCACTTATACTTTCACTTACCGAAAATGAACTTTAATCGTGGTATACCGACCACAGACTCATTGCCGACTTGAGCCAATCTGGGATATTCTTTTCTCCCAACTACAATGTGACAAAGGCAACCCTACCGTGAATCGATGATTTCCCACTAGGAAACCGCGCTTCTGCTACCAAAATGATTGATTCCACGCCTCACCGAACGGCGTGGAATCCTGAGGGGTTGTGCCTTTGCCACGTGAGAGAAAAGAAGTGATGAAATTGGTTACTGACCTTGTCTCCGTAGGCAGGAAATCGAAAGCTCGATTCGAGACGGGAATACGGGAAAAGGGCACAGTTTGGGATAGGATATGGAGTGAATCGAAACCTATCGTTGCTGCCGACGCTGTCGCCGGCGTGCTGCCTGCCGTGACCGTGGAGTCGCCGCTACCGATGCGACGATGTCCAATCAACAGGGATCACTTGGCCGGTGACGCGAATCTAATTACGATCAATAGCCCGACGCTATGAGGTAGATTTACACTCTGACCAGGCCCGATGCCTGTATTACAATTGGTACACCGAAATACCATCCATTGCCCGATGCCTTGGTAGCCATGTTATGTTCTCCCGATGAGACCAGACCAAGAGAAAAATTAACCTCCAATTTTACATCTCGTTTCCGATACGAGTGACAGCTGCGGTTCTGTTTCCGTTCCGAGTCGCGCAACAAGAGGAGGTGCGTTCCGAAGCACAAATATTAAACAGTAGGGATGGTGTGGAGTGAATAGTTTGGATTTTACATAGCAAAATGTTGTTTACAAAGTTATTGGTGCGGCTACTTTCACACTCCATGCACGTTACCAGGTGCATTCATTCAACTATCACGGTTCATTGAGATACAGCCTGGTGACAGACGGACGGACAGCGGAGGCTTAGTAATAGGGTCCCGTTTGGCACCTTTTAGGAACGGAACTCTCAAAACAGTGTATCGGTATCTGGGGGGCAGTAGTGCCCCCGCCAAGACCAGCAAAGCGAAGCGCTGCAAGGGCACTACTACCTTTACTCGAAGCGCTTCGTCGTGTTATTGAGCACTCATAATTACTTGGGGTTATGTCAATAGTAGACTCATTGAATACATAAAGTTTCAAATGCATAGCTCTTATACTCACTTCAGATTTTTAAATAAATCCCCGATTACGTCACTGACTCACTAATGATCATCAAAATGCTTAGGGTACTTCCTGAAGTCCTAGAAAGCTGGAATTTCGTATGTAAGTAATTAGTACACAAACAACAACAAAATCTAAAACTTGGAACTTTTACGCCCCTGCCCATTAAACTAGGGGATGGAAGTTCGTATGAGACTTCCGCAAATTTTGATGCTAGAGGTCTGAAAATTGACAGAGGCACTCCTTGTTATAAATAATAAAACTTCAAAATTTTTAGTATATCACACCTCACCACGCTTTAAATGAGGGGATGGACGTAAGCGCGCTCAAAACACCTAATGTGTACCCACTGTAACTGATGATGAAGCAAATACATCATCATAATAAGTGTTCGATTCCAAATCGATATTCGATCGATGGTTTCTGAACGGCCATTTTGAATTTGACGGTGCTGCCAACCTAGCAGTTTTTTGACAACTGACAGACGAAAGCCCTCGCAAAGTAAACGCGTTTTGGTTAGGGTATTGAAATTAAATCGCAGGCCATCTGGAATGTATTCGGGTTTCCCTCAGGATTGTCAATAATAGCAATTTATAACTTGAACTAATATTGACTATCTGTGTGTGTTATAATGATAAAGGGAAACTAAATTGTATTTACAGAATTTATATAGATATAAGACTCGGTTCCTATTGTTTAAGGAAAACAACATTGTTTAAGTTGTGGTTTAGGGTTCCCTCGTTTGGGTTGTAGACTGGAGGGTCCAATAAAATTGAGTTACTGCAAATTGTGAGTAAGTATCGTTCCGATCATGTCGTTATCTGAAATCCAGAAGGGTGTTTCTAAGGAACTCAGATGGTTTTCCTCCGCACACGGTCTGATAGACCGTTTAGATAGGCATGATGTGGTATTGGAGCGGTCTATGGACGTTAAGGAACGTTACAATAGGGTGCTCGAATTGTCCGCGCAGGCGGAATCAGTTGATGGTTGCGCACCTGACAGGCTGTCACGGTTGATAGGGGATGTCGACCAATGTATGGAGATGGCAGCTGCTATCACGCAGAAGGCTGCGGACATACGTAGACAGCGCGAGTCCAGCCATGGTGGTGACATTGAAGCACCTCTGCCGCTTCAGGGTTCGGGGTCCAGGTTACCTGCCATAACTATGCCTACTTTTGACGGCGTGTCCGGTGAATGGATGAGCTTCATCAATCTGTTCGACAGTTTGATGCACATGCGATCGGACATTACCAAGTCTGTCAAGATGGCTCAGCTGGTGGCAGCATTGAGGGGTGAGCCTAGGGAGCTGGTCGCTCATTTGACAGTTACGGAGGGTAACTATGACACGGCCAGGCAATTGTTGGTCAGACGTTACCATAACAAACGGAGGTTGGCCGATGCCCAACTGAACCGTTTGTTTAGTATCCCGGTTGTGAACAAGGTCGGGGCCATACAGACGGAGGTTTTGAACCCATTGTTGTCCGTCACCAAGGCTCTAGAGAATCTTGGACTTCCGGTTGGTGAATGGTCGTACCTACTGTTGTACATTGTACTTTCCCGCCTACCCGCTGACGTGCAGACTCGTTTCGAACAGTCTCACGGGAGGTCGGCCGAGGACCTGCCCGCCTTCTCCGACTTGGTCGGATTCTTGGAAGAGGAGGCTCGACGGGCAGAGAATTTGGGGTTGACGGTCACCCATCCTTCGGAGCCACAGAGAGCTGCCGGGAGCGCTGTGAGTAGGGGCCCTCCGACGAGGAAGGACCGCACCAACCGGCAGTCGTATGGGACTGTGAGTGAATTGACCCCACATGGTGAGACCTGCCCATGTTGTAGGCAGATTGGCCATGCTGTGGCCAATTGCAATAAGTTCGGGGAACTTAGGGTTCAGGGACGGCGCCGGATGGCCAAGCAGCGGAGCTGGTGTTTCCTGTGCCTCGGGCCACACATGGCTAGGGACTGCACGCGCACACAAATGTGCGGATATTGTGGTGGGCCCCACAACAATCTGTTGTGCATGAACCGGTCCGGCCAACAGCCTCCACAGGGCCGTACCCAGGGTGACACGGCATGGGGCCCTGAGAATTCGTTTGCGACTCGGAGCGCAACTCAGGGGCCAACGTCCCCACGTGCACAGGGTAGTACCAGGGTGCAGGGCCGCACTCAGGACCATTACATGGGGGGCCCTGAGTTTTCGGTTGCGACTCAGCATCCGACCCAGCGGGACATTGGGTGTGTTGAGCAGGCCGTAACGGGCGGGTGGCATGGGACACCTTCGAGCTATGCGGGTGCGGTTCGGACGCCGCCTCAGCTGTCGCCCCGCTCGTCGCCTCGTCCTCGTCGGTCACATGTGATGTCCTCCCCGCTCATGGAGCGGCCACGGTTGAATTCACGCCCACCCCCCTTTACGGGGAATCGTAGGGTGGCAATGGAACCGGCGCGTGGGCCATTTGTACAATGGGACCCTCTGGCGTATAGCTGCATACCTGATCGGTTACAGGCACAGTGGGGCCCCGGGGGTCCTCGCTAGGAATTTGCGGCCCAACCATTTGTTGCCCCCCAACCGGAGACGGTGGTGTTACCGATCGCCTCTGTGCTTGTTTGGGATTTGGCGGGCAACCCAACATACGTTCGCGCCCTATTAGATTCTGGAGCTCAGGGCTGCATTGTATCGAATGATTTAGCAAAATGGTTGGGCCTCAAGGTAAATAGGTATAATAAATCAATACGGGGCGTGGGGAATGTTACGGTTACGAATGTAGTTGGTCAATCGGTGATCACGTTCTCTCCACGTTATGACATTTTGACAAAAACATCCGTGCAAGCTTTAGTAATGACGCATGTCATGGGCAGACACCCCTTGGTGAAGTTGAATCCGGCCGTTCGATTCCTGACATCAGGACTCAAGTTGGCGGATCCCGATTTTGACACTCCAGCCCCGGTCGACCTGCTACTGGGAGCAGACGTTCTGGGTAGGTTTCTGTTGTCGGATCGGCGAGTTCTTCAGCCGGACGGGTTGATTGCTGTGGATACTAAGTTTGGTCACGTGATCATGGGTCCGGCATTGCCAATGGTTAAGCCTGCCGAGTCAGATGGCATACTTATTGGCTCAGCGTTGTCAGACGCTATCCAACGTTTCTGGGAGATAGAGGAACCTCCCACCGTTCGTCGAGTCGACGCAGACGAAGAAGAGTGCGAGTTGTTTTACCAGAATAGTACTGGTCGCCTTCGTTCTGGTCGTTTTGTAACTCGACTGCCTTTCAGGGCCGATCGACCGCCACTAGGAGAATCTAGGAAGATGGCTGAGACGAGATTGATGTCGATGGAGCGTAGGATGACAAGGGACGCCGTATTTAAACAAAAATATGTTGATTTCATGAGGGAGTATGAGTCGTTAGGACACATGTCGGTATCGGGTGTGGACTGGAGATCTGAGGATCATTGTTTCCTTCCACACCATGCCGTCCTACGAACCCCTACCGGCAAGATTCGAGTTGTTTTTGATGGGTCAGCACCTACCTCGAACGGGATGTCCCTGAATCAGTGTCTACATTCGGGACCCAAGTTGAGTCGTGATATTTCGGATATTCTCACGAGCTTTCGGAGGCACCAGATTGTATTTGTCGCAGACATTCGGATGATGTTTAGGCAAACGGTAATTCACTGACAGAAGGTATCAGTTGATACTTTGGCGTGAGTCCACGGCCGAGCCAGTCAAGGTCTATGAGTTAAACACGAACACGTATGGGTTACGGTCTAGCCCGTATTTGTCGATGCGTACCCTGCGGGAGTTGGCGTCGCGTGACCGTGTGAGCTATCCTAGAGCCGCCGCTATCCTGGAGCAAGATTTGTACGTCGATGACGTCTGCACAGGGGCAGCCAGTGTAGAGGAAGCTCTGGACCGACGTGACGAGCTCATTCAATTGCTGGAACGAGGCGGCTATGAACTACGTAAGTGGATGTCCAACTCCCCTGAGTTGATGGCTGGTCTCCCAGATGAGTTTCAACAAGACCCGCACGTTTTTGAGAATCCTGACAACCCTAACATGTTGTCAGTACTTGGAATTCAGTACCGGCCCGTCCATGATGAGTTTACCTATCGGGTGGTTTTAGAAACACCGAAGGCCTGGACGAAGCGGTCAGTACTGTCAACGATTGCGAGAACGTTCGACCCGAATGGATGGATTTCTCCAGTCACCTTTGCTCTCAAATGTTTTATGCAAAGGCTATGGGCGGCTCAGTTGACCTGGGACACCCACCTCTCAGGTGATTTGTTGACTGATTGGACGCGAATGTTCACCTCGCTATCGGACATAAATAATGTATCGCTGCCGAGGAAATTGGTCCCTGCTGGGGATTACAGGGCAACCCTTCACGGGTTTTGTGATGCCTCTGAACGAGGGTTTGCGGCAGCGGTTTATTTGCGAACCGTCACCTCCACCGGGGAGGTCGACGTGCGTTTGGTTTTGGCAAAAAGCAAGGTAGCGCCTATTCGTACAAGGATGACGATTCCAAAACTGGAACTGTCCGGGGCTGCTCTTTTGACCAAACTTTTGAATCACACTCTAACAGTGTTGCGTGGGTCAGTGGTTTTGGAGGATACGGTGTACGCGTGGACGGACAGCCAGATCGTTTTGTGCTGGCTGAAGGCTTCGGTCCATAACTTAGAGGTTTTTGTTGCGAACCGTGTCTCCCAGATTGTGTCGTCTGAGGTCCCACTGACCTGGAGACATGTACCAGGAGAATTGAACCCGTCTGATTGTGCATCCAGGGGATGTCGGGCTCCTGAACTCGTTAGACACCATTTGTGGTGGGGACCACCCTGGCTTGCCATCGGACTGGCCCCACAGTCATGTAGTAGTATCTTCGGATCATGGCCCCAGAGCGGCCGTGCATGTTACCCAGAAGGCTGAGGACCCTTACGCCGGGTTTCTGCTGGACCGGTATAGCTCACTTGACAAGTTGATAAACGTGTCCACTTGGATTAGGAGATTCGCTCGAAATTGTCGTACTCCTCGCGATCAGCGAACGTTGAACCCTATTCTGACTCCGGCAGAGCGAAACGAGTCGCTATTGAATTTGGTCCGGTTGGTACAGTCCTCGAAGTTTGGGGCAGAATTGGAGATTATACGAAGTGGACGTTCGAAATTGAAGGGAGCCGTCGCGCGTCTCAACCCCTTTGTTGATTCGACCGGGTTACTTCGGGTAGGAGGAAGATTGCGCAATGCGAATCTGTCGTATTCGGCTCGTCACCCACTTCTGCTCCCCAAGGGGGGACAGTTAGTTGAATTGCTGGTGACTGATCGTCATATTAAAAACGCGCATGCCGGCTGTAACGCGTTGTTGGCCACGCTCCAGCGGGAGTTTTGGATCTTATCTGCCCGCCGTATCATACGGAACATCGTGTTTCGGTGCATGCCTTGTTATCGACTTAAGGCTGCCACGATGCAACCTCTCATGGGGGACTTGCCCCCTGATCGTGTGAATGAGGTCAGACCGTTTTCAGGTGTTGGTACGGATTTTGCAGGACCGTTCATGGTGAAGAGTTCACGATTGCGTACCGCTAGGCAATACAAGGCGTACCTATGTGTGTTTGTTTGTTTATCCACCAAGGCGGTACATCTCGAGCTCGTTGCTGATCTCTCGACAGAGGCTTTCATTGCTTGTTTGGATAGGTTTGTTTCTCGAAGGGGACTTCCAACTTTGATCCGCTCTGATAACGGCACTAACTACATCGGTGCGGAACGATACTTACGAGAGATAGTCAGCTTTTTGAATGTAAATAAAGTGGATATTGGAACGGCCCTCTCCCGTCGGGGTATACAGTGGACCTTCAGCCCACCGATTTGCCCCCACTGGGGTGGGATTTTTGAGGCCGTAGTTAAGTAAGCTAAGACGCACTTGGGGCGTATAGTAGGTCAGACCGCGCTGACTTTTGAGGAGCTCGCGACATTGTTTTGTAAGATCGAGGCCGTTCTCAATTCGCGACCGTTGTGTCCGCTCAGCTCGGATCCAAATGACCTGGAGGCTCTGACCCCAGGCCATTTCTTGATAGGACAGCCACTTAAAGCGTTGCCCGAGCACCCCTTCGAGGGAGTGAAATTGTATCGGTTGTCAAGGTATCAGATGTTGCAGCAGTTTACTCAGAATTTCTGGAAGCGTTGGTCGCTCGAGTATCTGCATATCTTACAACAGCGCCTTAAGTGGACTGACAAAACTAGCCCCCCTAGTGTTGGTGACCTCGTTCTGGTTAAGGATGCTAACCTACCGCCACTACGTTGGCGCAGGGGGCGCATTGTTAACTTGTTCCCTGGCAAGGACGGGACCCCCCAGTCTGCAGAGGTTCTAGTAGGAGGCTCGGTTCTAAAACGAGCGGTAGCAACGTTGTCTCGGCTGCCCGTAGATTAGGGGACAGGTGGGTGCCTGTCCGGGCGGGTGATTGTTCGATTCCAAATCGATATTCGATCGATGGTTTCTGAACGGCCATTTTGAATTTGACGGTGCTGCCAACCTAGCAGTTTTTTGACAACTGACAGACGAAAGCCCTCGCAAAGTAAACGCGTTTTGGTTAGGGTATTGAAATTAAATCGCAGGCCATCTGGAATGTATTCGGGTTTCCCTCAGGATTGTCAATATAGCTGAGTGTGTTGTGGTTCCCCGAACCAGATAAAGTTCGCATTTTCGTGGCCGATTGGTTTTTCCCACGTAACATAACCTGTGTTGGAACACTGTGCTCATCGAAGCTGGCCCGCCAGTCATACCTGGTTGGCTGAAGAACCTGTCTACCAAGAAGAGCCTAGGGTGCACCCGGGCCTTGCAGAGAGACAGGAGGTTGACGGGACCGAAGCACAGACCAGGTTAGATCGACCCCAATTACTTCAGCTCGGTGAATCGCCGACGTTCACACTTCTTGGCAACTGATCGTTACGCTACCTCGTAGCTGATGGGCCCCCTACGAGGTCATTAGGTGCTGAGAAGCCTGAACAATAAGTGTCATGGGCCAAGTTTGAATAATGCTGTCATCGATACTGGGTCATCCACGTTCTCTTGTGGGCAGGCTTATGCAGCTATTAATCACTAGAGGGAATAATTTGGAAGGTGTTCACTTACAAATATTGACTTTAGGTGTTTTAAAGCACACCAGTCAGATAGTCGAATATAATCGCCTACGAGCCAAGTATCGCCATGATCTATCACTGTAAACCAACAAAGAAAAAGGGCAAAGATAGAAAGTGGGTTGTGAAAAAAGGCGCCTCTGCAGTGCAAGAAATAAACCCCAACAAAAGAAAAAATATGTCATAAGTAACTTACAAAAAGAAATAAAAACCCACCAAAAACAATTTCATGTAAAATGTTGCTATCAGATCTCATGTAGAGCCAAGCTTCTAACTCTACAAGCCCTGACTTTACAAACTCTACACCTGAGTCAAAATTAATAATTAGTGTGGGGCCTAGAGACACTGTAAAAAGTTGTGAAAAAAAATGTGGCTTGGCGGTTTCGCTACCGTCACATGGGCGTAAGGAGAAACATTTATTCACTACTTTTCTGTTATACAAAAGTTTAGACACGATTTGGCTAGCTACTCGGTCATCATGCTGTTGTTGTTACCGTCCTGCTTGGTTGTGGGCTATATACGAACGCATTCGCCGTCTGCAAATGGGCCGCTCAGAAGTATTCGACGCCAATCCAGTACTTCCAATTATTGTATTTGAGTGTGTCATTGGCTTGCCACGTGTTTTTCAATAGCTTGAAAAATAAATAGTGCGCAAAAAACACTTTGGTTCTAAGTGCGGCGGCTGCTAAAAGAAGTTCGTGCCGGCAAACTTGGTCACCGGTGGTTACTGTGTAAGAACTCCAAAAAGTAGGACATTGATTCCGCGAAAATATAATTTCTCACCTTTATCTGCTGCAACATGAGCTGGACACTACGCAGTGTTGGGTGCGGTACCATGGAATGGATAGCTCATGTATTATTAGCCATTGGACGCTTATCCTTTACCTTTCTCACTGAAGGGAAGGCGCTCACGGTCAAGAAGGCGCATCGTTTCTGTTCTATCTTTCGATGGGGAGAGCAAGTGTGGAGTTTAATGTAGCACTGCCAATACTGCTACTCTAGTTGGTGCTGCAACTTTTACAGTTCTGCTGCTATTTGGGGTCCAGGTGAGGCGAAAAAAATATTCAAGAGTTTCTGTCTCAATTACAGTTTTACTGTAAGTATCATAGATATTACGTGGCTAAAAATACCAACCAAGTCTACATTTTCTAAAGCCACACCCTATCGCAAGGTAAGGCACTGAAACTGAAGAGCTAAGCCATAAGCGGTGCGGAGTGAAATATTGTTTTCTTTATGCTTTGCGCGCCCCGCCGCCGCCGCCGCCCCGCCACCGCCGCCCCGCCGCCGCCCCGCCACCGCCGCCCCGCCACCGCCCCGCCGCCACCACGGCAGGCCCACAGTCGCGGGGTATAATTGATTCTTTTGTGTGCTAATTGCGAACAGATCTCATCGAAGAAGGAAGCTCTCCCTCAGTTCACTACCTAAAACGCGTCTCAGGGCTTATTATCCTCATATTAGTTTGCTTCCTCATTTCGATATTTTGTGCTCAAGGAGTATATCGGGTTTACTATGTTCTAATAAATGGTTTTATTTCCCATGCAAGAGTAGGCAGGACGATGACAATCCGATATCAAATCACTTAGTTTGATATAAGACCCTCTAATATTAATAATTCCAACTCCGTATTGTTCTGTTTTCTTTTTTACTTGGCAGTTAACGCTATCGATAGAACCGCACATACCTACTTAATATCTGATAATAATTATCACTTCTGTAATCTCAAGGGAACGGCTCACTTATTTAAATAGAAGTCGAACACGATATTTACAAGAGAAATCAAATATAATCCGTATCAGTTTCATGTAGGTAGCTTAAGTCAACATTATTAATCAATGTCGAACTACCGATAAGCATTTCAGTATGTATGAGCCAACAGTTAGATAGCATGTCTCAATGACGGGATTATTTCTTTTCTAATCGGATATATTTTCGGTTGCATGTTTGCTAACACGTGTTCATATCCGATAGTAGTGCGCAAGATATGGATTATGTTATGATATGAGTTATAAAAAAAAAATGGTAATACATGTCTTTTTAAAAAATATTTTAGATAATATCCGAGACACTAGTTAAAGTCAGAGAATTATCTTTTGTCATCCAACCAGCATCAGATAAATAAAACAGGTAGGTTGCTAACAGCAATTATAAAGATGTCCTTGGAAACATTAAACATACATCCAACACCTTTAAAAATAATAAACTTAATACGTCATTAAGATCGTTAACAGCAGACCTGGGAGGTTTTCACAACAATAGTCTTCGCTGAGTGAGTAAAAACAAACCATGCACCACATACTTAAGAGCACCCCTAGCTTTGATGTTCTCTAATAAAGCATAAATCTGGGAAGCGACTAATGTATGGCGACGTTCATACAAAACAGAAGTAAACCAGATAATATATCCGTCAAGGAGGCCGTTATAAGAGCAATGAAATAAACATGCTCAACGTAAATAAGGCCATAAGTTAGGTTAGGGCGAGAATTGCAAGAAACCGACCTCTATGTATCCAAGTGCTTTATTATAATCAACCGACAAACAAGTTGAAATGTTTCTATTTACGATCGTCTAATTTAATATGATGGCCTCAATTCGGGATGCTTTTATCTAAGTTCAAATCCAACCATCTTCGTGTTTGTCTGTTGCCACATGCCAAAAGGAAGTATAGTTTATCGGTAGGTATAGACAGATAGTGTGCGTGCGAGCATTGTTCAGAGGCACTCATCTTTGCAAACCAGAACAGTCTCCCATCTGTTCGGTGTTCGGTGTGCGCTTGTGCAGTAATCAGTGATCACGTGAGCGCTGAGAATGACCTAGGACAATATGGCGGCATCAAACTGCGAGATACGTAGCGATTACGGGTTTTCGACGCATTGTAGTCCTGACTCCTGACTTACGTGGATTTTCATAATTCTTTATTGAACACAAATATTTAAGCAGCATAAATAAAACACATTTGTACTAGGCATATACAAATTTATTGTTGTTTATTTTATTAGTTTATGTGACTGATACTGATGCATTCAAAATCGAGAGTGGGTTTATGAAAAGAGCCGAAGGCGATTTCATAATGATATCACTCGATATTTGTGTTCAATAATATTTTATGTTCTGGTGCAACACAAATTAATATATCTTTTATTGATACATTACAATTTTTAGTATTATATGGATATTAGTAAGCAGTTTGTTATTTTAGTAACATATTTAATGTTTTTCACATAGAACTACCTGTAGTTTATTTGTATCATGTCCATTCAAGGTTTGCAGGATGAAATCACTTGTTAGAGATAAGCTCGCCATAGTACTTACATGTTTTTTTATTATTATTTTTAGTATTTAATGTGTTTGTGCATTAAAGTGTATTGCTGGAAGAAATTTAGAGATAAACTCGCCATTGTTCATGTTTTTTCATTTTGTTTTTTGTGTTTGTATTGAAATACCTAAGTTATCAAATGACGTCGGCATCAGCGAGGAACGGAAATGATTGATTACGTTACTCGTACTTTAACGTAGAATCTAATGTTTTTGAACTTCGATGATTATTAACAAGAAACCCTTGAAATTCAGAGCAAGTTCTATGAAATTCAGAGGACTGTGTTGGCCCACGTTACCAGCAGTCTTCTACACTATATGTAGGTATCTGGCACGCGAGGCAGCGGACAGGGAGGGAGCGGGTGTCGTCGTCCAGCTATCGGTCGATCTGTGTCACGCTCACGGCCACTCATGGCTAATTCAACTAAATTTACTAAAAGGTTAAATTTCATTTCAAATTCAAGTTTTCCACTACCACCGCTCTGGGGCATTTCTTGTGCAGAGGGTATCACTGGCTGTGCAGCGCGGTAATGCTGCCAGCGTTATTGGTACCTTTGTCACGGTAATGTCCCAGAGCGTGACAAAGGTACCAATAATAACATGGAAGTGGATGAAATAGATTGCTACTCGCATGTCTATCCACAACAGAAACCAGGATTGCTATCCTAGGTAATACAACAAACACCCACGTGCTCCTAGAACATCCAGGCCTCCTACTCCAGCTGGTGCAGGAGTTGGGACGGCTGAAGTAGATGCGCATGCGAAGGGGACATGCACAAAGGCCCCGCTCAAGTGGTACAGGTGCTGGTGCTACACCCCCTTTTTGAAAATAGAAGATAGAATGCCCCAGAGCGGTTTATTCGGTTAATTATAACTTATTGGGTTTTATAATTTTTTATTGATGTTTAAATGTATTTTGCTTTGTGGATATATTTTGTTTGTAATTATTTTTTAAATTAGTAAATAAATTTCAATAAGGGTGGATAATGTAATACTTTTAGTAGCACTGCCAGGTTCAAGTAGGCATATTTTGAAGATAATCAAAGGCCAATTTGCGATATAGTCATCCTCACACCGAGGAGCATTTTATTTACGTCAAGTTAGATTGAACCATAAGCCTTTCTCCCATGGGGGTAGCTGAGGCACGCCAGCACCACGTTTGGTGAGTTAACCCATCGCCGCAGCTATCGAGGACATTATGAAAGTTGCATCACCACGATGTTATTCATCACTGTTAAAACTTCAATAAACGTTAAATGGAATCAGCCCCCTGTAGGCTGGCTGCTCGCTGTCGCTGCACACTCACTGTCGGCGGAGTGGAAGGGCGAGCGACGCCGCCGGCTCAGTCTGTTTACTGGCACCGCACACCCGCCCAATTCCCTTATGGCAAACGCATATCGATTACTCCGACGGGCGCAAAATGCCATATTCAGCAGTCAGTCTCTAAAAAAAATAGGCACCGAAGACAAGCCAAATACGACATTTTGCGCCCGTGGGAGCAATCAATACGCTATCGCTATGCGTTTTCCATGCGGTTGCGAACCGGGATATGGTCTCTTTGGTTGGTTCTGGTTCCTGGTGTTTTAAATGTCACCGTGAGATAGTCAAAATTAGTTTATCAACTGACGGTTTTGACTATCTCACGGTGACATATATTTTGTATCTTTCTTATCTATATATGTATTTCGTATCTATTTACTCCGCGGCATTTATCGCAAAGGGTGTGGAGTCTCTTCTCAATCGCCATTATCAGTTTTTTTGTTTCAAAAATAATCGAACTGTGGAAACTAACAGTATTCCCATATATCTTCATGTCAATTTGACATAAACTCAGTCGACTTCGCTGTGGATTGGTGACGCAGATACACGAAGCCAGTTGCGCTGGCGCCAGTGAGACTCCACGCAGCCAGCACTGGCCCCGTGTGCACCTAGCTAAACGGGCGCTCTATTCGCGCCAGCAAACTGGCAGCCAGAGAGAGCGCCTGAATGTTCTGTCACTAATATAATAGGCCACAATTTCAATATATTCCCAAAATGCAGTAAATTTTAACCAATTTATTGGCAACGATAGCCCTTCAAAGTGCCGTCATTATTTCTGACTCATCGTCGATCATCAAATTCTAATCTACTTACAACAGACCTACTAGCATGAACATTTAAACAAGAGAGGTCTACTGTTCTCTCTCACGGTACCACTAGTCACAGAAAGTTTCACAAACAGGTAGTCTTAATCAGAACAGGGCATTTGTGTGAGGTAGAACAGATGTGGGAGGTCCCGGGTTCGAACCCCGGCTGGGGGTAGAGAAATGTTTTTCTCTACCCCCAGCGGGGTAGTTACCCCAGGCCTCCAGGTTATGTGTGTGACGTCGCTGTTTCTGGTTCCCACCCACTACACAGGGTATCCTAGTGTGTATTGCTATAAAATTTAGAACCGAAATGTTTGCGCCACATTTCAGTGACATTTAATTTCCACAACTATCACAGACCGTATTGTACAATTTGACAATGAGCGGGTGCAAAGTTGACGGGCCGCCAACAATTCCCACCCGTTCTATAGCGAGTGTCAGTATCAGCATTTTCGCGGCTGTCCGAGCTTTCGCTGGGGTTCAGGGTTCAGGGTGCGGTACAGTGAGCGGCACATCAAGCTTTACTGCAGTAGGTACAATATTATCTAACAACACATGGTTCATGAACATGAACATGAACATGTCGTAAAACTTATCATCATGATGTATGTGGCCGGCCATTTCATGGAAAGGTTGTTTTTAACCGACTTCCAAAAGGAGACGTTATCAATTCGTCTGTATTTAAAAAAGTATATTTGTGTTATATACAATTTCGAAATAACCCGCTTCGCTCGCCCCCTTTAACCGCAGTGTTTCGCCAATGTTTGTCTCGGATGCCCACATCATGATCTGGCCACGACATAGACATTGCGAGGCTAAACTACAAAATACTCATATAACACGTCGCTTCACGAATTATGACCGGCGGGCTTTAATGAATGCGCAAGTCATTTTTAGGGCTCCGTACCCAAAGGGTAAAACGGGAACCCGGGAACTGAGGGTCCGCTGTCCGTCCGTCCGTCCGTCTGTCACCAGGCTGTATCTCATGAATCGTGAGAGTTAGACTATTGAAATGTTCACAGATGATGTATTTCTGTTGCCGCTATAGCAATAAACACTAAAAAACAGAATAAAATAATTATTTAAGGGGGCTCCCATACCACAAACGTGTTTCTTTGCTCGTTTTTGCTCGATATTGATAACGGCGGTAGACGCTTGAAATATTCACAGAATATTTAGTTATATTGATATACACTTTAAACACAAATCTTTAAATTAAATTAAATTGATATTTAAGGGGGCTTCCATACAACAAACGTGTTTTTTTTTCCATTTTTTGTAGATAATGGTACGGAACCCTTCGTGCGCGAGTCCGTCTCGCACTTGGCCAGTTTTTTAGGGTTCCGTAGAGTAACAAGGAACCCTTATAGTTTCGTCAATCCCGTCCATCCGTCCGTAGGTATGTCACAGCAACTTCATGCAGAAAGTTTAGAACTACACAGATGAAACTTGGTATAATTGTCGTCAAACTTCTTGAGCATGATTTGTCGTAGTGGGGGAACACTCTCACTCTCTCAAACACTGCCAAAGAGACGCCTTTATCTCGCTTGCGCCATCAAGGTCGATGTTCAAGAAGTTTGACGACAACTATATGTAGAGGTATTCTGTGCAACGCTGTAAGATTTTTATAGACAAAAATAGAAAAATTAAAATAATTAAAGGGGGCTCCCCATACATGGAACTGAAAGCAAAAAATATTATTTCGTCAAACCGTTATGTGTGGGGTGTCTGTGGGTAGGTCTTTAAAAATGACATCGAGGTTCCTGAAACCGTTTTTCCTCAAAGTAAATCGTTAAAGAGATAGACCCTTCCAAAGTGGGAAAATATGTCCCCCCCCCCCCCTCTAACTTTTATAGTAAGAGAGTGAAAAACCTACAAAAAGTATATGCTGTGTAATTCAGTATAATTAGTTTTAACAAAATAAAATAAGCAGTTTTTAAGATATAAAACATTTATTAAAAACCGCAAAGATAACTTTGTCATCCATACATGTATGAAAAACAAAGTTACAATACAAACATACAATCACATAATTACTTGCTACAACGGAACCCTTCATGGGCGTGTCCAACTCTCACTTGGCTGGTTTTTTAATTTTTATATCTGTACAAATGCGCAGTAACAAGCACCGCAATTTTCACAAGGTGATAATAAGAGCGAATACACAGCAAATGCCGAGTTCACTTGTCAATAAATTTAATCAAATTATTAAATGTTCAATCTTTCACTGCTGCCTTACACTATACACAGTGGATGTTTCGGACGCGGCCATTAGACCGGGCGGTCGAAGGTCCAATATGTGCTCGATGTATCCATACACTAGCAACAACGCTAACAACATGGCGGGCGTCAGCGACCCGTGCCTGTGTGCCGCCGTCGGCGCGCTGACGGCTGGCAATTTCCGAACTGTCAGTGACGACGTCGGGGAAGCGCGCCCTCTAGCGTTCCAGGCTGGTACTAAAATCGGGCGGTTTGAAGGTTGGAATAGATTTAACAACCAACTAGCTTAATTAGCCTAGCCTTTTTACTGTTTAACTACCTAACGGCCTGAATGAATGCGATATTTGCCAAGGTAGACCAATAAATCTAGAAACATGTCTCAAGCTGAAACTATTTCAACAAAAACGTTTGACAATATCAGACAGTTATCTGTTCGTTCCTTTGGCCGTCAAGATTTCAGGGGTATGGGGTTCGCAGGGTAGGGCCTTTGTCAGGGACATTGGGCGCCGCTTGAGGGACCGAGGGTTTGACAACCGCTCTGGGGCTTTCCTGGTCCAGAGAATCTCACTCGCTGTGCAGCGCGGGAACGCTGCCAGTGTAATGGGCACCTTTGGGCCGGGAGATTCTTGGGGCGGGCGGTTTGTTTGTGTAATTGTTTATGTCAGTTGTTTTTTCACGTGTTTTATTTTTATATGACGAAACTGTTTTTGTGGATGTGTGACACTGTTTTTTAATAATAGAATTTGTAATTAATTAATCTACTCTCATGTCATAAAATAAGCTAGTAATATAATTTAAATAAAGACATATCAGAATTGTATATTTCCAGCAGTTGTATATTATAAACTCAATATTCTGTTAAAAAGACAGCATTTGAATATGACGTCAATTACTAGTATTTCATAGAACCTGTAAACAAAATTGCCGTTTTGACAGTTCCTACAAAGTATCTATTTTGACTAGCAGTTAAATACCGAATTCAGCCATTCAATCAAACAGCTAGGCATATGATTTGCATTGATAACGTAAAACTATTTTCCTAGCCTAGTAATTTAAGTTACACACTGTCAATATGGCGGCGGCAAGCAACAAAATTGATAATCAAAATTGTAGATCTGTCATCAAATTAATAGATTAGATACCTAAATATTAGATCTTTCACTTCGGGTGATTAGCACACGAAAAACCAGGGCGAACGAAAGAAGTGGTAATTTAGTGTTAGTGAAAGCTAAAGAGGCTTAGAAATGTTTAATTGATTGGTGATACACGTTAAGTGAAGGATCGACTATTTAGTGTTAGTGAAAGCTAAAGAGGCTTAGAAATGTTTAATTGGTTGGTGATACACGTTAAGTGAAGGATCGACTATTTAGTGTTAGTGAAAGCTAAAGAGGCTTAGAAATGTTTAATTGATTGGTGATACACGTTAAGTGAAGGATCGACTATTTAGTGTTAGTGAAAGCTAAAGAGGCTTAGAAATGTTTAATTGGTTGGTGATACACGTTAAGTGAAGGATCGACTATTTAGGTAACCAATCTAATAATTTGATGACCAATGTGATTTCCCGGTGACATTGAAATACATTTTAGTTGACCAATTTAACTCTTGGTAACACCTACTACCCATTTTAGGAGCCAACACGATTTATTAGGTAATTCATCAAATATAAATTTATTAGGTGCTCCATACCTAACGTGACCATACGTCCCGCTTTGGGCGGGACAGTCCCGCTTTCAGAATGTCTGTCCCGCTGTCCCCCGAAAGAGCAAAAATGTCCCGCTTTAGCAAATAGATCAAAGATTATTTTAATTGGATCTATATTTAATATTTTGCAAGAATTGGGAAAGAAAGTTTTGAAGTAACAAACATACAAAAACACGTACTTAATTAAGAACCTCTTTCTTCCTTGAAGTTGGTTAAAAATCAGTTAAAACGTAAAAGGAAAAATGGTTCCACCCTTATCTGTCTGTTTTTCTCAGCAATAGTGAAATTAATATCAATTACCTTTAATTAAAATTTTATTTACCTGATGGCATGGGAATCAAAACCATGGCATGGGGTACTTCTCGATGACCTAGAATCATGGAATTTGGCAATTTAATTTATAATATAGCACAAGTGAAGGGCAAAAACCTTTAAAGGTAAATTTGTAGTTCCTTCACAAAAAATGCGATTTGTGCGGAACCCTTAGTGCGCGAGTCCGACTCGCACTTGACTTTTTTTTTGTTTTTTTTTTTCAAATATCCGCATGCGTCCCGCTCCGACGAAAAAATAATGGTCACGTTATCCATACCTAATATTTAATGGCACATATTTCATCATTTTTGTCGCATAGTCAATAATAATAATATTCATAATATCTTGAATAGCATCAGCCACCCAGTTGTATTGTTGTGTATTGTATTAGATAGACGACGTTACGGCTGAATATTCAGGCCGCTAGTTAAACGGTCGCGTTCAGTGACAAAGCGTAATTAAGCTAGTTGGCTACGAGAAGCTAGCTATAATAATAATTGGTTACATATGCAGGTTGTTACTTCACGAATCAGAATTTATTATAACGCGTGAAAAAAATAAAAGTAAAAAAATAAAAAAAAAATTTTTTTCAGAGTAAAGCAAAAGAGACGCCCCCGGGTGGACTCGAACCACCAACCTTTCGGTTAACAGCCGAACGCGCTAACCAATTGCGCCACGGAGGCAGATGGGTAACGTGTTGAAAATATAGTATAATATATAAAGCATCATGAAAGAGACAGACTACCAAGCACACAGAGAGCAAATCTCACAAAACCAGTTTTGAACTTTTTGTCTGCAGGCTTTTGAGCTAAGGCTTTTGTTTGAAGCTAAACAAGTTTTGTCGAGTGAGGTTATGTTGACAAGCTTTGCTGGAATTTCTGCATCTGTGTTTTAGTGATTGGTGTAAAGTGTGTAATTTATGGTAGAGATATCGTCTCTATTTACATTACTCTCTGTTCGGCAGATTTTTTTTGTGTTCTCTCTCAGACATAGAGGGCATGGTTTATTAATTAATATTCATTACAAGTCAGAATTTGAGTAAGTGTTTGTTTGGATGTCTTATGTCTTTGCCATTTAGGTGTTTGATTGTGTACAACTTACATTAAAAATATTGAGGCATAATTAAGATTGCAGTTTTAACAGTGAAGTTTTACATGTAGGTACCTCAAGCCTCACAGATTGAGGAATCACGGACACCAGCAAATTGATGTTTTCGAATTTGAAGAGATTTGTTGAAATTAAATACTTTGTTTGTATGCGCCTGCTAGCGCCCTCTACTACGATTTAAAAACCGGTGAAAATCGATAAATACCGGTTTTACATGGCTTCTCGTGTGACTGGAACATGTTGCACCGCTTCGGTGGAACGCGCCGGTTTACCCGGTTTACTCAGAGATCTTCATCGTCTCTCAGAAGATCAAGATTCTGCTGACATTGTTTTTCTACTTGGCCCATCCGAAGAAAAAGTGTATGCGCACAAAATTATTATGATTGCAAGGTAAGAAAAAAAAGAACAAAAATTATTCCCGTACCGGGAATCGAACCCGAGCCTCCTGGGTGAAAGCCAGGTATCCTAGCCACTAGACCATACGGGATGTAGTTTACTTTGTGAAATTTTGATACATGTTCTTGAGTCTTCAATTTGCAAGTATTGCATGATTAACTGCTACCCCACCAACATCATCCATGATGATTTCAATAAACAAAAACACGATTATACTCTTACCTACAGACTGCCTCCTACTTGCCTTTAAGATAGGTACAGTCCGCGCCAAGTTTCTGTAGCTCTGTCTCTCTCTCTGTGATGTCACACACAGTTCTATCTATTTCAGTGTATCTGTCACGGACCAAGTGATAAAAAGGGCATTATGAACAATGCCCGGAGATTATGAATAATTACAAACTACTTTGGGCAAAGAGAATAATTATAACTTGATCTTCCTTATTTATCACTTTGCCCAGACATTATGAATATTGCCATGTGGGTTTAGGGCAATGTGATAGATAACACAGATATTAACAAAGAAAACACTGCGGTAGGTTAGGTGAAGGGTAAAGGGGGTGAGCGAAGAGATTCCCCTTTATCCTTCTTGTTAGGTTGAACATGTTAGGTAAGAACAACAATATTATCATAGGGCAGCGGAGTACCAATGAAAAGAAACATTGTTCTGCCCCATAGGCGATGGGCATTATATAAAATGCCCGGCCGATTTGATTATTGAGTTGTTATCACACTGCCCTCTCATTTTGGACATTATTCAAACTGTGCGGGCATTGGTTATAATGACTGATTAATAACATGGTCCATAACACATCTATTGCCTTTGCCTTGCCTTCCCTACTTTATTTGTTAGCGCTATTTTATTATTCATAGTAGCAGGTACTGGGCAACTTAGGTAGGTAGGTACCTGCCAGCTTGTGTTTGAAGATGTTTCATTACCTATTTACAATCGAACCAACTGAATCATGTCATGACCCACTTGCCTGATAATTCGTTTGAAACTTTCAAACTTGTAAGATCTATCAAAATGTCAGTGTCTAATCAAATGATAACAAGTTCGTTACCAAGGAAATAAACCTTCAAGCGAATTTCGACCTACCTGCATTTAAGGGGTTTAGCAAAATAAGCTTATGGTGGGTCATGATTCAGATGGTTCGATTGTACATACATTTTGAAAGGCTTAGATCGCTAGAATTTCAAGGACAAGGTGCGAAATTAAAATTCAAATGCTTTTTTAACATTTTCTTCCTCTACCGTTTCTCTAGATGTTTGTAAGTCTTCTGTGGATGAAAGAATTAAAAATGTTTAAGCTATCGAATTTCAGGAATGGGTACTAAACCTTTGGGCTCAGTTTTCAATTAGGACCAGTCTGTATTTGCAGAAAGCGCTCACCTCTGTCTCCAAAAGGCTATAGACCTATGTAATACCACAGATACTATGTAATATGTACCAAAATAACTTCGACTTATTAGTTTTCTATCTCGGTATTCGCAACTGACATAAATTATTCCATTGGCTACAAAGAACGGGACTAAGAAAGAAACCACGTTTAATTTCCATGTAAATAGAAGGCGGCATATGTGTCGGGTCGGACTCCGGCCCACTGAGGGATGAAAGAAAGAGGAAATAGTTCCCAATGAAGTTACTCAAGTTATGCGGAAACTTTCCTGGCTTCCAGTGTACAGATATTTATTTGTTAAAAAGTAAACTGTATGTAACTTTAAGTTACTATTTGCGGGGGAAAACTTTGCTATTCTCGCATTGATCTATGGCACTAGTTTGCTGAGGGTATTCACACTTTTTATTAGTTCGTTGATATTTTATCCATTGCTCTTTCATCTCGAGGTAGACGAATGTGGTGCTTTGATGGTTTCTCAAGAAAGTTTCTTGACTACGTCTTGTTGTCTTTCAGCTTGTAGTTCCATAAAAAAATGTTGGCCTTGTTCCACTACACATTTTGTAATTATGATCTGGGGAAGTTTAAACTATCTTACAAGTATTATGAGGTAATTAATTAATGCAATGAAACCTTAAGTGCGAAGTAAGTTTGGCCGCTACATTTGCGTCCTCCCAAGGTGCTGCTGTTGTATCAGTTTATGATTAATTTAAAAAGTTCCGTCTCCCGCCAACTTCCCAGTCGGTGATCAATCTTCGAACTTCGGAACTGCAGCAACGATAAGCGTCTGCTTTAGTCATAATAATTTACATTTTGCAACATAAACGAGCGGTTGCTCGAAGATGGCGGAATGAGGAGTTAGTTTATCGTCTCTTTGTTCGCGCTGAAATGATGGTGACGAGGAAATTATGCAAAACTTGTATAGCTCTAGATTCCGAGTGAGAAAAGCTGCGTAATAAATTCCGCAACATTATACTAAAAGTATGGAAATGTGTTTGGTTGCTTCACTTTAGTATCACACTGAAATGTTCAACCGTATATAGCAGGCCATTACAGTGTCGAGCATAGTTCATCAAATATCTTTGTTTCAGTTAACTGGATGAGCTCAATTCATTAACCCTGTGATACCTGGAGGGGGCGAGGGGAGGGAATGAGGATAATTCGAGGCTTAATTACAAGCCGAGGAGTGAAGGGGGGGTGGAGTGATTGATGACGTCATGACGACGAACGAACAACGTCTCGCTCAGTGAATTTATTGCACACTCGTGTATTTTCCCTGATGTACAAGAGATTTTGTTGTCGTACATTGTACTCGTATAAAATGAGATAAGTTTTAAACGGTTTTCCTGTAAGAGAAAATATTTGCGTCGCCCGCGGGTGTGTTACTGAATTCAACATTAATGGCAAAACCTCGGGTGTTTCTGAAAAGCAAACAAACTGTGCGTAATTACAACACCGGCTTCCGCGCGAAACACTTGCTCCTCCGGTGCGGTCACCATGCACGACAAAAATGTGGGACAATTTCAATTTATTCATTAAAATGTCGTGAAATATTCAGGAATAAGTAAAGGTACACGTAATTCTTTCATCATTCAGCTTAGTTGTAGTGATGATATTTAAATATTCGGTATCTTTGTACATATATCTAATATACCTCCTGATAATATTGTATTCATCACTGTTTTAAAAGATTTCAATACGAATAAACAATTATTTTTATTTTGTTATGTAGCGATTATGGTTTCACTGCACACTGCTGGGAAAAGACCTTCCCCCTTAGAGTCCACACTTCCTTTGTTTGAGTCCTGATCTCCAGCCACCTTGGCAGAAACCTGTCGAGGTCGTCCCGCCATCTCCGTTTAGGTCTGCCGCCTGCCACCACCGATTTTCGATTTTTAAACAAAATGTTTATTTGAATTTATTTTCAATGTATGCTCGCTCAGTATAATTTGGATGTCCACCCTACCCCTATTGTACACGAATAAAACAAACGAATGAAAGGTAAATTCAAATCGCGTGAATAATGCAAACTCAAACAATGGCACTTGGCAACCTTGCGAAATACGACAATGTAAACTTTAAATTATTTCACATAGCAAATGTACCAAAATTAAATATATGTAGACCTTAAAGATGATTTACTTGAAACTTTATGTCGGTTAACACATAATGGCGTTATTGTAACGCACAATCAATATCTAAGTATCACTTCGAGGCAAACATAAAACTATAAACGGCGTACAGAAAAAAAGGAATTACATTTGTTCATTAATTACTCTTTTATTTTATTCACAACAGTGTAGTTTTATTATTAACAGTATTAATCCTACTTTATGTCACGGTACGAGTTCTATCATAGTAAAGTAATTCTGTGTCAAGTGCAGTACAGGGTTAACTTTCCTCTATTTCCTCAACGTGCAATAAAATTCTCTCAAAGCGATTCGCTGTTGGTAGAGCGATTTCATTTTTCTGGTGTCCAAACAACTTCTGTGCTGTGCAAGTATTGCAGCTCTTCTTGTAGAATGTCTCATTCAAAAGATTTTCTTGATGTCTTACGAAGGTTTGCGATTTATTAAATCGGAATAATCCGAGGATAAATTCAATACTTTTTGTTGTTTGTGTCCAAAGAGTCGCTATAGTAATAAAGTATCATCACTCTGACATTGAACTTTAAACTTTAGGGCTTCCCTTGGAAGCTTTATTGAGAAATTTTACCTGAGCACATCAATGAGTTTTAATTATGTAGGAATATGCAATATCTGCCTCCTGATTGTATGTACCTACAGTCACACTTTAGTTGTCGATCAGGAAATACAGTCCCTACTGCTTTCTAATAAGGTTGTTTAGATATTTGTATGAAGACCAGTGTCCGCTAGGTGGGGTGTTGCGATGACAGCGCACTCAGCACGTCTTGCCTGGGGGACCACAAATTGGATCGCGCCACTTGTACACTGACAACTGCTCCTGTTACTGACGGCCTTATTAGAGTTAATACAAACCCTTGTTACTTTAAATATTGTTACACGATAAACAAATTCCAGCACCTACAAAACATTTTTGTTGAATAATCACCACGTATCTACCTAGGAATAGTAAATGTATTCCTAATTGAAGGATGTAACGTGGTAATGTGCAAATCGCAGCTTCAATTACAGCAATCAACGTTAGCCATGAATGTATCGCAGATTCAGCAAAAGAAACTGTAAAGTACATTCGTTAGCGTTGTGCTCGCAGACTGTAATTTGCACCGGTAGTATGGCGTGCAGTGAATGAACCGAAATTAGAATGTCGTCGGGGCGTCGCGGTGCGATTGCTGACTTATGCAGCTGCAGTGCTACTGCTAAACAGCTAACTGGAATCAACTAACGAGATAAGACCCTCAAACCAAAAGGTTTTCCTGCAATTTACAGAAAAACTTTTACTGAAGCTGAAGCTGAAAGTCATCGTTCAACAATCAGCTTCCGACATCCTTTTAAAATTCCTGGCCTAATTATTTATCTTTGGGATTGTTGGAGGAGAAACTTTGATTAATTACGGGCAGCAGGCAGGCGCAGGCTGTGCCGATGCTATTAATCGTGATAATGCAAATTGTGTGTCAGCGAAGTGTCGCGGTGACGGGCTTGCCGCCAGTCAGCGGTGAAGGCTGCGGCGGTGAGACATCAATCATGGCAGACGACCAATATACACCCACACCCCAGAATGTTAAAATCACTACAAATTGTCTTTGTTGTAAAGACAACCGCTTCCGAAAAAATCACCCCCTAAGCTGTAAACAAACAACGCTCCGTAGTAGGGTGGATTATTCCAATATTACATGTCAAGTCAAGAAACACTATTAAAACTTTCTTCGTTGTTGTGGTGGAGGCGCGAGATGACGTCTACTACAGAAACAACGTTATAGGAAGCCGCGCAATTAATCTTGAGAACACTTATCCCATATCTAAAATTAAAAAGATAGTTATCAAGAATTACATGCAATATATTTCGCACTATAAATAAAGAAGTTCCTACTCTTATACGGTTTTAACTTGGACTTGGCGTGTGGACTAAATTGGCCAGTCAATTATCGGAAATAACATGGAAAGACTGGACGCTCTGGACATGACAGGCGAACTTTGGCGAACAAGTTAATAAGAGGAGTCAGGAAATAACTAGGTGCAATATGAATCGTTCTGGTGCAATCATAATGTTTGTGTTTGTTTGATATCTACCATTTCGACGAATAGAATATATTTGGGTGAAATGCATTTACATGTTTACCAAAGCTTTATTTTGCTAAACTAAAATCAGTGAGATCCATTATTTGACATCTGTGCGAGGCAGATAATCTGGGTAATCCGCCCGCGACGTGTTAACAGAGATTAATGGCCTCGAGCTGCTGGACGTGAGGCCTACGACATCATAGCCGCGGCCATCTTGAAAAATAGTACACTAATATCGTGTCAAATATCTGGATCTTCCTTTCAAAAGTGATCGTGAAGAAAAGTCATTAATCGATTAACCAATTAAAGATAAATGGCATCGTGAAGGATCTATTTAAAACGAACCAAATTTTATTTTTTCTAGAAGCAAGTGGCCAGGATTGTCTGAAGACTTTCAAGTCTTGTAGCTGAGCTTATCTATTGCCTAAATCTGAGTAAATGGTCATATAGACGTCAGTATTTATTAAAGTAATAGTGAGAAATGATCATCCAAGTCATAGAAGCAGCAGCCGCTAGCCGCTCTGCATTTACAATTTGATTAGAGACTCGACACGGAATGGGAGTAGAGTAACGCGTCAATCTGGTAGCATGGGAACTGGGAAGGTTGACGCGCGCGCACTAATTTGTAGGTATCTATAAGGTTTAGACACGTATCGGGTGTAGTAGCTATTACAAACACGAATATTTAAACGAGAGTTTAAGGTGATACGACAAAAAATGGGGTATTTTTCGAATCTATTTACTCCACTATAAAGTCATCTGATTTTTCTGACACATTTGATTTTAAGGTTAACATTTGATTAAGATTCTTAATGAAAGAAAACGCGACTGGATGAAATTTTCTCGATAGAATTTAATTACGAAAAGACCTCATAATTGTTTGATGTTTTCCTGTAATTCTGAAATCCTAATTAATTTCATTGCCGAATTGCATTCAAAATGTGGATATTATGTTTTTGTAAACTCTCTTTGAAAATATTGTTGACAAAATAGCGAAGTTTATTTTAAAACATTTTTTATGTGGTTTGGTGCCACGTTATTTTAGTTTGAGTGGAGCGCATCGTTTGCGCTCTTTTTTCTTTCTTATGTGGAAGTAATTAACGCTGTCACTTTCGTTTACATTAGAATTCCTTTTATATATTTTCTTATATAATATATACCTTAATGTATTTACGTGCCTCCGAGGTGGAGTGCTTGTATCTGCGTCCTTTATCATTATTCCTTACTTTGTACGTCGTCGGGAAGAGGAACTTGGTGCATAACTTACAAGTTGGATCGGTGCAACTAGACAACTCAAGTTTTTCCAACAACCGCTCTCGCTCAAAGCGCGCTTAAAATTTCATTAAATCAGATTATTGGTTTTTAATTATTGCAGTTACTTGAGAATATATAGGTTTTAAGTAGTAAGCTAATATCATCAAACAATTTTAGAGGAATCCAACATTGTAGAGGTTGTGACTGCTTTATTGTGAAAAAAAAAGAAAGAACAGGAAGTCGACGCTTTAGGAATAGGTATTTTGGTAGATTTAATGTGTGACTTTACCAAAGCTTTGTTATCACTTATTTATCAGTCACAGCCAATAATTTTCTATATATATATGTTTTGTGTTTTTTAAGTATCACTTTTATTTTTGTGTATATTTGTGCTGTTACCTATATTCTATCTAATCTAATCTATCCAGCCTCCTGCAACCACTGTTGAGTAAAGGCCTCATCTCAGTCAACAATTAACTACTACATATTTAAATCCAAATGCTGTTCAACTCTTGTTTCAGGAGTATAACAAATGCATGCATAGGTTTGCTTTGTTAGATAAACTTGTCTTGCTGTATTAATTGTAATAAATGGATAAAAGTAAGAAAATATAGACATTTCTCGAACAAAGCTATTAAATTCCACACACTATGACCGACTCGATTTTTTAGGTGCAAAAGTTTTCAAAACATGAAACGCGGCGAAGTGTGCCGTATCCCTGGATGTACAGTGGCGCCATCTATTGCCGGACAGCCGACACCGATCCGCATGCCCCATGTTCAACCGGAGACGTTCCGCCAGTTCATACAATACGTTTACACTGGCAAGGTGAGATGGCGCTAGTACCAATGCAAATTATTTTGTTGATTTGTAAGTTTTTCCCTGAAGTTTTCCATTTATTCATTAAAAATTTCTTGTTTTGTAGCTTCTATTACAAGATTCTGGAGTTTTCGAGATGATGACTATAGCTGCTGACCTTGGGGTCGAGGACTTGCGAGCTGCGTGTGAGGATCATGTCACTTCGACCTTGAGCGTGGAGAGTGCTTGCACGTTACTTGCTGCAGCCATGGCTGCCATGGAAATCCAGGATAGACCAGGTAACCTTTAGTTAAATATAAACTGACAATTTATTTCACCGTCTTCATCAGTTGCGATGGTGGTGTAATGGTCAGCATAGTTGCCTTCCAAGCAGTTGATCCGGGTTCGATTCCCGGCCATCGCAGCATACCCTTTTGCATTTTAGTTGTCGTAAAGTCAGTAAGACTGCCCAAAGTTATCTTTTTACCCGTAGATAGTTTTACCCGCTAAAGCGAAGCCAAAAAGAGTTATTATGTGTTTGACGACCTCTGTGGGGCGCTGCGGTGGTGACGTGCGTGCCTGCCTACGTGTGCGATATCAAATGAAAGGGCTTGCTTTGCTTACATTTAGTCGAATCGTAGAGAAGTGTATTGACCGCCCGGTCGTAATAGGTTTCATTCTCCTTAGAGCGCGATGTTTTTGACCGAGCGATCGAAACGATGAAGCGCCTCCATTTCAGGATTGGGCAAAAATAGTTTCGTAGGTCCGGATTTTTAGAGACCGTGAGAGAGAAAAGACAGATTACGTTAGGATCCGCAAATTGTAGTTTACAAAGTTATTGGTGCGGCTACTTTCATACTCTATGTACGTGACCAGGTGCATTTTTAAGTTTGTATGTCTACTACTCACAGACTGAGCCACTAGTAGTAGTCGGGTTTTAAGTTTTTAAACTTATTGTTTTGTTATTTCGTGTGACTCATCTTGATCATTTTAGTGAACGACTAAAATGATCAAGATTCACATGATTTTTACGATAAATGAGAGTAAGTCAGTCTAACAATGAGGTTTCAAGATATTGGCCATATTTTTTATACTCTTTGATATTGGCCCTAACTTCAGTACACTGAGTAATTATTTTTGGAACTTGAGAAATAAATAATTATCTTACAAAACCGGTAAGTAGTGCGGCACATCACTCTGACGCCATATTGGAATGCAAACTTTGACATTTCTTGGCATCGTTTTTTCGTGTGCTGTCAAGGCAAGAAAGACGCTTTGCCGGTTTACCGCCTTTTGTTTCTAATTTATCCAATTTTGTGGGATAAATCGACGATAAAATGGCTTACAAAGGCCCACCGAAAGTCCAGAAGGTGATGGTGCAGCCCATCAACCTTATCTTCAGGTATTTGCAAAACAGAAGTCGAGTACAAGTCTGGCTTTACGAGAACGTGAACCTCAGGATCGAGGGGCACATCGTGGGATTTGACGAATACATGAACATTGTTCTGGACGAAGCGGAAGAATTCCATGTGAAGACAAAGAACCGGAGACCAATCGGCAGAATCATGATGAAAGGAGACAACATCACACTTATTCAAAACGTTAACCCCGGCGCTGCGGTGTGATAGTGTATTTGTTAGGTTATAAAATAGTCAATAAGTGGTTACGCGGAAAGAACAGTGATTGCTAGCCGATAAGTTTATAAACCGGATTTCGTATAATTCCACATTTTTTTTTCTGTCAGAAACTGTGATTCCTCTGGTGTATTGACTTCATTAAATTAAGTGTATCAACAATATCTTGTTTTATTTGTATTTCCTATTCTGAATTTGTTCGTCTTCACTTTTCACCTCAGTTCTATAATGTAAGTTGAAGCTTCTTTGTGATTGTATACTTTTAATAGCACATCAACTAAAAAAAATATGAGACCCTACAATTACATTTCAGGTGGAAAGTGTGCACCCTCATTCATGGAACGATGCATCATGTTCATCGGAGATAATGCGGCAGACTGTGTGAAGACCAATGGTTTTCTGAATTTGCCGAAAGAAGCCCTCATCAAGCTGATATCTTCAGACTTTGTTAGTATTGAGTATTAGTCACATTAGTGCCAATTTTCATTTCAACTAGGAATACAGTTTATTACTACAGTAGGGCCTTGGTAATCTGGACACCCACTAATCCGGTAGTCGACATAATTGGAACACAGGCAGCAGGTGTATTCGGCAGGGAAGCGGGAGTCATTCCACATCACGCCACCTGCGCCGCGGCGCTTGCACCTGTGCCCGACTGTGCTGTTAGTCTGTTGTCTGTCATCAATTGATCTGCATGTTCATATAGTATAAATTGATCTGCATGTTCATATAGTAATAATCTCACTCTCATATATATTCAACATTGACTTTAAAAGATCAAGCGCAAATTATAAAGATGATACAAAGGCGACAACTACCTTTGCATTGCTCAGAAGTACAGTATAGGCAGGTCAACTGTGGGCAATATAAAGAAGAACAAAGACAAGATTTAAAAGTTTGCAAGCCATACAGAACGTGGTCTGACCTGTCCGTCTTTCATTAAATTATTGGTTTTATATATTTATGTATAAGTTTCCTCAAAATAATTTTGCAGACAATCCCGACACCTTGATAATCTGGCAAGGGATGATTTTTTCCTTTTTTTTTGCCTGTCGGGTTTAGCAAGGCCCTACTGTATATTGAAAATTAGAATACTTTTATTTTATTTTATCAAATCAGTTGAATAAATAGATAAACTTAACACCCTGTCACATAAAGGGCTACTCTAGAAAAATGGCTAAACTGGAGGCAAATCTGTTTTCTATTTAACCCAGTAAGGCATATGCCACGTCAGCTGGAAGCACCAACTGGTGGGTATAGTCATGATAAACTTGGGTGTAAAAAAATTTCAATACATCAAAATGTCGCCAAGTCATGTCTGGAGACTCGTTTCACGTTTTCCAGCTATGTCTAGAAGAGGAGGAGGTGTGGCGTTGTGCCCTCGCGTGGGCGAAGCAGCGCGCTGGCGTGACGCAGCCTGCGCCGCACTGGACCGAGGAAGAACGAGCCCGGGTGTGCGCTCACCTCGCACCACTCATGTCACATGTGCGGCTGCTGCTCATCGGTGAGTGGACATTAGCCATGCCATGTTGGACAAATCAATCAGCCTACATTCATCCACTGCTGGGTATAGGCTCCTCTTTACCACACCATCTACTGCCATCCTGAGCCTCCTCACTGCCTACCATTGATGGTAATGATGTCATCCGTCCATCTGGCTCCCCACGTTGTACCTCATACCATATATACTGCCATACTGTTACCACTTTGGTTCATCTTGTGACATCTCTCCTTGCTAAGTGTCAATGTTGTACAGTAAAGTGCAATTTGACAGCTAAAAGACCCTTGTCAGTCAGAAACAAACTAAAGACTATCAATCAAACCTACCCACATATTCATTAGTATTTACACACATCATATGTTCGGCCTCTGGCGACTAGACAAAATAAAGCTTACCAATAAGAAGCAAGGCTGGAATCGAAGATGTGACTAAGAAAATTAAACAACTAAAATGATGATGGACAGGTCATATGACGAGCAAAACAGCCCAGAAGTGGACAAAAAGAATATCAGGTACCCCAGGGAAGGGCAGAGAAAAAAAGGCTGACCAATTTTAAGATGGGAGGATGACATCAAAGAAATTGTTGGAGAAAGTTAGCCAGAGATAGACACCTCTGGAAGCTGTTAGAGGAGGCCTATGTTGCAGGACAAGCTGACCAAATGTGCAATAATACAAAATTAATAATTCATACACATAATTTAATCAAACTAATTAATATCTGAAAAATATAATAACAATTTAATCTAGAATCTTATTATTGTGCATGCTATATAATTTAAATTCAAAATATTATGCATCCTATATTAGTATCATGGCTAAATAAATACATAATAAATAAAATATCATGATAAATAAGGAATGCCAATGATGTCTGGTCAAAACTGAGGGGGTGGTATTTTAATAGGCAGTTCTGGCGGTGCTTGTGGCAGATTATTTCTCACTGCCTGACATTGCTTGCACTCTGCTACAGTTCTTTCTATTTACTGGTTAATTCTGGGCCACCACACATATCCTCTTGCATATGTATTTGTTTGGACTATACCGGCATACGAGCTACCCCTATGTTGCAGCGAGGAAGGTACTATGACGCTGTTGCTCCATAATAAAGTAATTGCGGCCAAGCTGGTCCACTATGGAATTGTCGGCCCACCGCATTCCCTTCTCACCAGCTTCATGCGAGACAGATCGCAGATTGTGGTGGGCGACCGAGGCACCATCAGATCCGATCCTCTTACCACGTCGATAGGTGTCGCGCAGGGCTCTTCCCTGTCCAACATCATGTTCTCTCTGCTTCTCAACGATCTCCCACAAAACATAGATACTAACGACGTATTAATGTACGCTGATGATGTTGCTGGAATAGTATATGCACCAGACCTGGTCATGCTGGAACAGAAACTTAATATCACTGTCGCTAAACTCTCCGAATGTTTCTCTCGAAATGGCCTTATCCTAAACATTAAGAAAACCCAATTCATGCACTTTCAGCTGGGAGGCAACCCCCCACGAAGAATGTCGGTTCAGGTTAACGGGGTTCCTATAGAACAAATAGATGTCGCGGGATTTCTCGGGTTTCAATTGAACAGGGGATTGACCTGGGAGGCGCACATTGACAGGTTGTGTCGAAAGTTGGCAAGTGCGTGTTTCGCGCTTCATCGCCTTTCGTGGACTGTCCCAAAGGAGGTTGTTCGATCTTGCTACTTCGCGACCGTACACTCTCTGCTCCAATATGGCGCAGAGCTTTGGGGGCGCGCCACTGATTGGGAGCGCGCATTCAGGATGCAGAAGAGAGCAGTAAGAGCCATCGCACGAGTGCCCCTGGACACACCCGCGAGGCCGCTGTTCAAATCGCTCCATATCTTGACTTTACCGGCTGTGGTAATATTCCAGGTGGCTTTGTATGCTCACCAAAACATAGACGCCTATCGCGCCCATAAAGATGTCCATGTAGTACGCAACACGCAACGCCAAATATTTGGTCTATCTATCTCCCGCCTTCTGACTAAAACATGTAAATCGACACATGCGATGGGTCCGTCGATTTACAACAAATTGCCGGAGCACATCACATCCGCTCCAAGTACCGGGGGCATTTAAAGCCAGACTAAAGCGGTGGCTTATTGAGATGACGCCCTACAGCCACGAGGAATTCGTAACGCACTCACGATCTAGGTAAATTTTATTTATAATTGGGTACAGCCCCCTCTACAGGTTGTACTTGACATTTGAACTACATATTTTTTATATTTTTGATAACCATGACATATTGTACAAGATTACTTAAGACTTATTTTTGCTATTTTCGTATTGATATTAATACCAAATGACATGACTTACCTATTACGAATAAACGTCTTATGTCTTAAACACTCTTTATTACGTGAAAGGGCCTCCCTTCCGTTCCAAAACGGTTGAAGTGCTAGCCGTGGAGTACATGAAAGCAGACAAGCTCTGCCGGCTGGACGTCCAACCTCCGGGAGTATTGGCTCCCAATACTGGATGGGTAGGGATGTTGTGGTGGGGGTAAGGCCGGCAGCCTCCTTGGCACCGGTTTGACGTCAGTGACGGGGGACTGGAGAAAAAGGAAAAGAAAGGACAGGAAGGAAAAATACATAATGAAAAACAGACAAAATCTTTGATTTGACGACCTAACAGGAGGTTTGACAAAATTTGCGGGCAAGAGATTGATCGAAGATGTCGGAGCTGGGGTTATCGACTTTACTCAGTTATCTATTCGTTTGCTTGGATGACAATCTTGATCTGGTCCTGGTTACTACTTATAGCTGATCTTAGGGATCTGCCGGCAGTTGGGTTGGTTTCACCTTGGTCAAGCCGACGAAGGCTGTTTTGTCAGATATGATCTTTTTGATGAACCGGGGCAAAGGAGTAGGGCTATCAGAGATTTCTACTTTGGGTACAAATCTATCCATAGCTTTCGAAATAGTGATGGTCAAATCACTCTCAGCGTTGACCAAATCGGTGATTTAATCTTAGATATTTGGGGAAAGTATTTATTTTTTCGTTTAGGAAACCTGTAGCCAATCCAGTCAGACTTGGTGTAGTTGAAAAGCCTCAAAGTTTCACGTGTGGGTGAAGACAACTGGGAGGTGATACGACGAGACAGCATGTACCGTAACCAGCCCGAAGATGTTTCTAATATTTTCTCCTATACTGGCGTCCGTCTGGCGTAGATGGAATAGTATCTTTCTATAGTATTTGTCTGAATCCACAAAAAAAATGATCTGAGACTAGCATTTCTAAATGATTCAATATTCCTGATTCCTACTACTACCACAGAAATTCAGAAATATATAAAATCACTTAAGAACACAAACAGTACGGGTATTGATGGTATCAACACCAAAATAATCAAAGCAGTTAGTAATGAAATCGCACCAATTCTTAGCCACCTGACTAACCTTTCCTTACAACACGGTGTCTTTCCTGATCGCCTCAAGACTTCCATTGTGAAACCACTTTTCAAAAAAGACGACAGGGAAGACATGAGCAACTACAGACCCATAGCGCTGATACCAATATTCTCCAAAATATTAGAGAAAGCTATTTATGACAGGCTATATATCTATTTTGAAAAACATAAAATACTGGCTGAAGAGCAAAAGGGCTTCAGAAAAAATAAAAATATTAACATGGCAATTTATGATTTCCTGAGTAAGATCATGCCAAACATTGATAGTGGCAAACCTGTCACATCATTATATATGGACCTTACCAAGGCGTTTGACTATGTTGACCACAAAATATTATTAGACAAATTGTATGCATATGGTGTACGAGGTAACGCACATGACCTCATTAAATCCTACTTAAGTAATAGGAAACAATTAACCCAAATTGCTCAAATATGCACAAAATCACAAATGGAAATGACATGTTCATCTGACTCTAGGGACATAAAATGTGGAGTACCACAAGGGAGTGTTTTGGGCCCACTATTGTTCCTAGTAACTATACATTAATGACATCCCAAAATGTGTTAATCATCCGATGGATCTTTTCGCTGATGACAGCACCGTAACATTTATAGGACACAATCTAAATACATATGAATCAGACATTAATAATTCCCTAATAAATTTAATAGAAAGGCTTAATAATAATAATCTTTTAATAAATATTAATAAAACAAAACTGATGAAATTTTCTAATGGACATAAAAAACCATTGCCATTAAACATTAACTATGAGGGTAAACAAATAGAAGATACTGAGACCACAAAATTCTTAGGACTGCACATTGACAACCACATGTCATGGAGTACACACATTGATGTCTTGAGTAGTAAACTGAGTCAATTCTCATATGCTCTATACATGCTATCTAAACAAGTAAATAAAGATGCTGTTATAATAACATATCATGGATTTGTCGAGTCATCATTAAGGTACGGAATAATGTTCTGGGGAAATGCCACAAAAAAAGATGTAATATTTAGAGCCCAAAAGAAATGTGTACGTGCAATATGTAAACTAATTTGTACAGATAGCTGCAGAGGCCACTTCATTAATCTTTAAATACTAACAGTCCCATCATTATATATATTTGAAACAGCAGTATTTGTGAAGTGCAATATGCATCTCTTCAATCACATGAAGAGCAAACGCAACCAGGACAAACTGAGTGCTGACCCGCGAAAGACAGCATACTACGATAAAAGTATATTCGGTATGGCCACCAGAATATATAACAAACTACCGTTAACATTGAGGTCAAATAACAATATAAATGTGTATAAATATAATCTTAAAAAAATTCTAATTAACAAGGCATATTATTCAATAAATGATTTTCTTACCGACATTTTATAAATTTAATGACAATAATTATTGTGTGTCCTCTTATATGTGTGCATGCGTGTATAATCTGTATATATAATTTTAATGTTATTGTTAATTTTATACAATTAAGCACCAATGTTTGAACGCCTTACGGCAGATCATAGAGATACACATGCCAACATTTTATTAACATCCACCATACCTATGTTTCATCAAACAATAAATATCTTTATCTTTATCTTTGTTATTAATGTACAAGGGTCGGACTGTCAGGATTATAAAGTAATTAATTTAGCAGGTGATTGACAAAAGTTTTTCCGAGAGTGTCCTTGTATTGTATGTAGCCAAGGTCATTGTCTGGCACCCAGCAGCACCCAGTCTCTGCCGGGGATTCTTAGCACCCTCTGCTCCTCCGGAACTTAAGCTGCTTTCGGTGCTAGGGATAACGGTGCTGCTGGGTACTGCGGGCCATGGTTTAGTTGCGCTATTTATTTAAGGATTAAGAAGGGAAAAAAACAGAGAAACGGATTGTTATAAACAGGAATATGAGGATAGGTTATAGGATACCACTTTCTCGGAAGACTACGAATGAGTTGGTGGCAGCTCGGAGGGTCAGGGTCGCTTGCCGTGTATGATATAATATAACAGATTTACCGGAGAGGCAAATGAATAACTAAATATAAACATAAATGACAATTACTAGTTTGATAGTTTTCTGCTAATATGTGTGTCTGTAGACAGTGCAGTGTTCGCGGAGGAGGTGGAGCCAACAGGCGCGGTCCCGATGGAGCTGTCGCTGGAGCGCTACCGGCGCGCCGCGCTGCACGCCGCGCCGCCGCGCCCGGAGCCCGACAAGCGCATGCAGCCCAGGTGACGACACCACCATACTGCCATTAGCTTCATTTCAATGGTTTGCTCAACTCCCGCAAGCGATTAACGGTGCTTCTGGGTTGGCCTGCGTGAGTTTTTTATGCTTCTCTCCGTATAATTGACCGAGCGAGCGAAGGGCTCCATTTCGACAAGATAGGAGGCCGATTTTGCTTTCGTCGGTCTCTATGTGTGTCTGTCAGTTCCGGTCTAGGGGCCACAGTTTTCAAGCGATCCTCACAAAACTTGGCACATGTGTTCCTTGAATTAAGTATTTTTTTGTCGAGAGCTTTTCTCGATTTTCCCATTAGAGGGGGAGTTTTCACATCCCAAGAGTGAGTGAAATAGACTAACTATTTTCGTGAAAAGTCAATAGATTGTATTTTAAATCACAAAATGTAGTTTACAAAGTTATTGGTGCGGCTACTTTGATTTTGATTGAATCTAAAATACTTACCTATAAATTGGTTCACAATCCCCCCTGTTAGCGAGGTCTACTGCCCACAGGGCCACTAGTAAAGCAATTGTATCACTAAAATTGTTATTATACATACTTACCTGGCTTAAAGCCTAATATTGAGAGTAGCATACTTGACTTCCTTTCCGGTGCGAAGAGTTTTGCCACAAACAGCTTACTTCCTGTTTAAAACCCCTAAAATACATGTCATATCCGTTTTGAACCTCAGAAACATTGCGCGAGTAATGTTCGTCGTCATGGCGGCTATGAGAGCCAGCGCTATTTCTCGGGCTCAATTTTCAGGTCATTAGCAACTCAATAAAGGGCTGACCGTGTCTACTAAGAATGTGGCTGTGTCTAAGAGAGTTGGCTCCTCGATGATTCACTATACGGGGCTATTTACCGCGATTTTCATTAAACGGATTCATTTATGCTGCTACGCTGAATAACACTACAACCGTAACAAAATTCCAAAAATATTTTGAAATGTAAAATGGAATATTTTTAAATTTGCCAAACGCCTGCACGCGCACGGAAAGAAATCCAAAACGCCAATGACCTGAACATTGAGCGCGCGCAATGGCGCTGGCTACAATTGCTGCAATTTCCGAAACTACGCGCGCAATGTTGCTGAGGTTCAAAACGGATATGACATGTATTTAAGGAGTTTTAAACAGGAAGTGAGCTGTTTGGGGCTAAATTCGTCGCACTGGAAAGGAAGTCAAGTAAGCTTCTCTCAATATTAGACTTAAAGCCAGGTAACGTCAGGTATAATTGACGTTTGCATGTGGCCCGCAGGAGTTTTGCAAACGTTGACCACCATGTACATCAAGAAATACAACAATTAGACGACCCCTGGCATTGCGGTTCAAGGCTCTGCCTCCGATGCTAGAGGTCCCCAGTTTCGAATACCGGCTTTGAGAGGGAAAAAACCCAGTTCTTGTATGTTTATATGTGTGTGACGTAGCTTTTTCTGGTTCCCTCGACACAGGCTATCTGTAGTATAATGTTTATGGCCAACTAGTACATAATTATAGGGCATGGGATCAGCATAGGCATGCGATCTCACGCCTTTGTCCCAGCAGGCAAAGATTAAAGGGCACACTCACTAACTCGACACCTTTCCGACGACTCTTTAAACAAAGTCGTCAGTTACTTTCCATCAGCACGTTACCAATTTGGTCCCGAAAAGAACATTTTGGGCGCGTCCGTCTAACGGCGCCGTTGACACTGCCTAAATAAATCAATTCCTTCAGTGTCCTCTCATTTATCCTTTCAACGTGACCAAACCACATCAGCCGACCATCTAACTATATTCTCACCAGGTTGGCAGTGAATATGTTTGCTGGCTCTACAATCTTGCAACAGGACAAAAGTGCGTTCCAAGCTGTCATTAATAACTGGTGAGTTTCTTTGTTGAAAAAGGAATTAAAGTTGAGGTTGGATACATAGACATAAATATAACTAAAGCAGCCAATGCTATTTTATGTCTAGTTTATAAACTTTAGCGTAGCATTCAATCTCTCTAATAGGACCAGGTTGACCACCCTGATACTTTCCCCCGACCCGCCCCGAACTGAGACAGCGTTAGATTTTGCTACGTTCTGAGTAATGACCTTATGTGTGCTGGCAAGCCCTTTTGACTTGCAAGCCTTTGGATTGGAAGAGATACCATAAAGACCACCATTATGCTGTGTAACTGATATGCAGGTGCGGCACTCCGAAGCAGTCGTGGCGGCTGGTGTTCCGCGCCAGCTCGCACGGCTACTCGGCACAGGCGTTCCACTCGCACTGCGACGGAGTCTCGCCGGTGCTGCTGCTGGTGCAGGTATTCTATATTTTACTATACTAGTGTGACATAATACTTTATAGTACTAGTGTTCCGCGCCAGTTCGCATGGCTACTAGGCGCAGGCGTTTCACTCGCACTGCTTGATTTTCATTCAGAAAGGTTTTGAGACATTCACACCATGTCGTCACACACTTTTTCATGCAGGGCGGCAGAGGTACAGTTCACAGATTAATTATATGTAGGGGAAAAGGGGGGTAAATTGGCCAGTTAAGCGACTTAAGCCCATTCAATTACCCATAGCGCTCAAACTATTCACAACAAAAAATATTTAACAATATCCTTATGTTAGGCCATACTCTTGGCTTTTAATTTCAATCATTATCAGGTGAAATTAATAAACTTTTCTATATCAAAATACATTTTTAATGAAAAAACATGCATTTTGGTAGTAATTGGCCGCAAAATTTTAGTTATTGGCCATCTTACAAGTAGTAACTGCCCAGGTTGAACGAGATCACGAAAAATCACTTAAGATAGGAAAATCAACATTATATATACCATAGTTATATACCAAGGTAATCTAAACAGAAATGAACCTATTTTAAAATTAACCTAAATCAGTCGTTTTCTTAGAAAAAAATATTATAGCCTACCTCAATAATAAAACATGAATCATATCTAACGCAGCATTAGTCATACTATCACAGCTGTAATAGATACAGATAGATGAATCAGCATTATATACCTTTTCTACTCAGATACCCATCTAGGTAATCTACACAGAGAATAAAGGTAACTACCTATATCAAAATGTACTTACATAAATCAGTCTTCTTCTTAAAATATAAAAAAAATATCTAGGCAGGTGGGTGATAAAAACATAAATCAAATCTAACACAGCACAAGTATATCACAGCTTAATTGCTGAATTTGGCTAGTTTAGTTCTGTTTGATGGCCTAAACTAGCTTCTAACATAGATTTGTATAATTCATCAATGTCACCTTCAGATGAATCCGTGTTAATAACTGTATAGCATACATTACAAATTCATCAATGTCACCTTCAGATGAATCCGTGTTAGTAACTGTATAGCATACATTACAAAAAATATTCATCATCGTTATCGTCAGGGATATGCATTTTGTGGTTTTCTGGTACACATGTCAAATGGAACCGTTTGTCACAGTGACTGCACTGCATAACTCTCTTCGTAATACGACTCAAGCAGACATCACAACATACAGGTATATATGCTTCACATGTAACTTTATCAGATTTCTGTCGCTGTTGTTGTGGCTGCCTAGTCTTCTTTTTTACTTCATCCGCTGATGCTTTCTTTAACTTTAACGGAGGAAGGTGGCGCTAGTGTACCTGTAAATTGAGCTCCGTAACATTATTTTAATTGTTAATAAATTACGTATAGTTTAAATATCATTACAGTACGAATCGATAAATATTGAACCAATTTTGTTGTGAAGGTGTTATCAAGTGAATACACTCAGTGTAAATAAAAATATACTGAAGTTATTATGTGACAATCAAAAATCAATAAAACAGTGAAATACAGTCGGAAATGCATCCGGTACGTGCCGCAAATAACAATAAGTGTAACAAGTGAATAAGAAGTATAAGGTTTATACAGAAATATAAACTAAATCCTAATTTAATACGTCTAATGCACAACAACATAACGGGATTGTAACGGACATTTGGATAAAGTGACATCTAGCACCTATTATGAAAACAAGCAGATGATCAATACGTCTACGAAATAACATCCCTACATACTGACAGTAGAACATATGACACAGGATACAACATCATGAACACAGATGGCGCTAGTACAGCGTGAATGACGCGTGAACCTATTCGGAAATTTCGCAGCACTTCGTAACTTCTGCGACGGCGTATGCGTATCACCCGCGCTCCTTACGCCAGAGACCCAGGTTCGAATCTCAACAGCGAAATTTTGAAAATAGAATTTTTGTTATCTGTAATCGACAATGGAGGCAAATGAGTCAAATGACATCTCATTCAATACACAAAGGAGGAATAACATACGAGCTAGCTCGAGTACACAGGACTAATCTGCCAGAAATACATTCCTCAACTCAACACTCCTAAATAACTCGATGAGTAATAGCTTACCAAACTTGTCTAGCAGCGATACATCACATATACTAGAGATGAAAAACCAAGTGCAGCAGTTACGCAGAGATTTAGACAGCGCAAACGAGGAAATTTCAAGCCTTGTAATGGAGCTCTCTAACTTTAGAAGTGAAAACGAAAAATTAAAAAAAACATCGGGACCTATAAGAAAGTTACTAGTACAGACTTACTAAATGGAAGCACGAAAACACCAAGGAGGTCCTCAATGCCGTTTCCATTTAAACCCACATACAGAACCATACATAAACCAATGATGATGATGATGATGATGTGTCCCGACCGGTTTCGGTCTCGGCGACTATTTCGGCTATTGAGAGCTTCGCTGGTGTGCCCTCATATGGCTCATGTAGCCTATCTTGGCCCTGAACGTTCGGTGACACAAGGGACATGTCAGTATTCCTCGAACGTAGTTGTAGTCGTGTCTGGCCGTCGGTGGTCTGGCCTTGATCTCATCTCGCTTAGCGTCTAGTTCAGCTTTGCGGCGCCTCTCAAACTGGAACACCTTCTGCCGAACATTCTGTCTCCATTCCAGTCTGTTGTCTGCTTGTTCTTCCCACCTGGTTGGATCAATTTCGCATCTTTTCATGTGTCGCTTGATGACATCTTTGAATCTAAGGAACTGGCCGCCCTGTTTTCCCTTCCCGTCCTCCAACTCAGAGTATAAAATGCGTTTGGCCATCCTCTGATCTGGCATCCGTCGTAGGTGTCCGCACCACCGCAGCTGTCTTCTCACAAAGTACGCCTCTATACCACCCACATTGCAGCGATTAAGCACCTCCGTATTCCTGACTCTGTCAGACCACTTTATGTTCTAAATGTCTCGTAGACATTTGAGGTGAAATTTCTCCAGTGTACGGATGTGCTTGCGATATAGGCACCAAGTTTCGGAAGCATACAATAGATTTGGGAGAACGATAGCGAGGTACACAGCTATTTTCGTATGGAGCTTGACGTCATGTGAACGAAACACTTTTGCTCGCAGTTTCCCAAATGCCGCGGAGGCTGCACTTATTCTACAGTTGATTTCTGGTTCCAGATCGCATGTGGAGGAAATCATGCTACCCAGGTACCGAAACCTGGACACTTCCTTGAGGTTGTTTTCGGCCAGAATGGTGCTCCAAGCTCCCCCACCGTCTTGCGACCCCGAGGCCATGACTTCAGTCTTGCTCACACTTATTTTCAGGCCATAACGCTGACAGGCATCATTAAGTTTGCTGACTAGCAGCTGCAGGCCGTCTGCTGTTGCTGACTCGAAGTACAGGTCATCCGCATACATTATTTCTGTGATCATGTCAAGCGAGACTTTCGTCCGGGCCTTCAATCTCGCCAGGTTAAAGAGCTGCCCGTCCGTACGGAAGCGAATTCGAACACCCTCTGGCGATTCTGCTAGGGTTTCTTTGACGACTTCAGCAAAGTAGAGGGCGAACAGTGTTGGTGCCAATACACAACCTTGCTTCACCCCGCAGGAAACTGTGAAGAATTCAGACTGTTCGCAATTTGCTGTTACACAGCACTTCATGCAGTCGTGTAGCAGTCGTATCAACCTTACGAATTTATCGGGGCAGTCGACTTTGCCAATTATTACCCACAGAGCTTCTCGCGGGACACAGTCGAAGGCCTTCTCGAGGTCTACGAAACAGAGAAACAGTTGTTGACCTTGTTCTCTGCTTTTCTCCTGCACTTGGCGAACAGCGAAAATAGGCTCGCAGGAACCTCGCTCTGGACGATAACCAAATTGTGATTCCGGGAGCAGGGATTCTGATAGTGGTGTCAATCTATTGAGCAAAACCCTAGCGAAGATCTTTCCTGGTGCAGACAGCAGTGATATTCCTCGATACGAATTACAATCCGAGCGATCACCTTTGTTTTTATACAGCGAACATATACGAGAAATAGTGAAGTCCTCTGGTACCTTCTCTTCGTTCCACATTCGTACATACAGTTTCCAGAGCTCTGTGTGTAGTTCTTCAGTACCGTACTTTATCAGTTCGCTAGGAATTCCATCTACTCCTACTGCCTTCCCATTCTTTTGCTCCTGTATTGCCTTTACCATTTCGGCAATTGTTGGCGGCTCATCCATCTCGGTTACTTTAGCGCGTCCAGGTATTGCACGGATATGCTGCAGATCAGCAGAGCTGTCAATGTTCAGCAATTGGTTAAAGTACTCTGCCCACCGTTTAAGGACATCTTGCTTAGATGATAGTCGCTCTTTGCCGTCGCATGATTGGAGTGGCACATTTCTACGTTGTTCTGTACCAATCAGCTTCCTGGCTTCGCTGTAGAAGGCTCCTAGCTGCTTTGAGTCTGCAAGCCATTGGATTTTCCTTGCTTTCTCTAGCCACCACCTGTCTTTTGCCTCCCGGGTAAGCCTCCTGAGGTCGCGTGTGCTAGTTCTTATGTCATCACCTTTCGACTGATGTCCTTGCCGCCGGTCTTGGCGTCTAACTAGTGCACGGTGCCTTTCGACAGCTGCTACCAACACCTCGCTGTTATCGTCAAACCAGTCCTCGTGAACTCGCTTTGTATCTCCTAGTGTTTCGTTTGCGGTATCAACAAGATGCGAGCATAATAACCTCCAGCTCTCAGATAGTGGGATTTCTGCATTTTCTTCGGACGAAATTCTGTCATTTAGGGCTCTACCAAATTTAATTCTTGTTGGCGGATGCTGAAGCTTCTCTATGTCAAGTTTCATAGGTTTAGATTTAATGGATCTCGCAGGAGGGTGAACTCGGAGTTTCATCTTGATCATTACCAATCTATGATCTGTCCAGCATTCAGCTCCACGCATGACTCGGGTAGTGTGCACCTGTGATATGTCTCTTCGGCGGATGATAGCATAGTCTATGAGGTGCCAGTGTTTGGACCTAGGGTGCATCCATGTAGCCTTATATTTAGTAGGCAGTCTGAATAGCGTATTGGTAATGGCTAGGTCGAATTGGGCACACATACTAAGCAGAAGTAGACCGTTGCTATTCATATTCCCTATACCGTGCCTCCCCAGTACACCAGGCCATGCTTCAAAGTCTCGACCGACACGCGCATTGAGGTCACCCAGTATGAGCACTTGCTCTCTTTGCGGTATCTTCGTTAGGACCCCTGTCATTTCCTCGTAGAACTTGTCCTTCGCTTCTTCCTCTCGGGTCATGGTGGGCGCGTATACGCGGAGCAAGTTGAGGTGATTATCATTATCCATGTGTAGACGTAATGAAATGACGCGATCTGAAGTATATGTTGGGTATTCCTCCAGGCTCCTTGCTATTTCGTTTTTAATTGCAAAACCAACTCCAGATTGCCGCGGTTCTGAGGCAGCAGTGCCCTTCCAGAAGAAAGTGTAGCCACCACCTTTTTCTACCATCTCTCCCTCATCCGCAAGGTGTGTTTCACTTAACGCGGCGATATCTATGTTGTATCGCCGTAGCTCGTGGGCGACAATGGCAGATTTCCGCTCCGGGCATAGGTTGGTCGCACGATCTAGCAACGTGCGTACATTCTAAGAAGCAAATTTCATCGTTGGTCGTTGTATCCTTTTTTTCTTGTTACTTCGACCGCATAGTGGGATGCTCGAACAGCTGCGGTTACTGTCCCCCAATGAGTTTGGGATATGGATTTGTTTGGGGCACCTTTTCTAGCCCCCTCCCTGGCTGAGCAGGGGAAGCAGTGCTTCCCTGAATAGGGCTGCTTCGTCGCCCAGAGTGCTGCCGAATCTACGCCGATATCCCGCTTCAACGCGGAAGCGACCACTCTCTCCGAGCCGCCTGCGTGCAAGTGTTAGCCACAACCCAGCGTGCATCGTCGCCGAGCCCCTTTGCCTTGCTCGTCGCCGCAGGTCTTTGTGTCATAGTCCGATAGAAGAGCCGAATAAGTCATTTGCGCAGGAAATATTTAAGTGCATAGGTGATCGCGCCTCCACGGATGCACTCTCTCTTCCTTACTCCTCTGTGCCCGATGGAACGGTAAGCCGCTACGACCGGAGAGGAGTTCGGATGCAGTGTCTGGGCTATTGTTGTTTGGTCCTCTACCATATCCCTTGCGGCCTTCCACGATGCCGTGGGAATATTAGTGCAGTAGTTTCCCCTTGCCTTCTGCACTAGACTTTTAGGAGTTATTAGCTCCAAGGCCACTGAAACCTCTTCCTCCCAGTTGCTTGGTTAGGTGAATGGTTATCCCGCCATTAGCTCGGACGCCAGAGCCTCGTTAGTTGTCTAGCAGGGAGCACCACGGCGGCCACCGGATGGCAGACGCTGCCGCCGGCTATTCATACGAACCACCGACGCGTGCAGGAGAGGTTGATATTTTGGGCCGGATTAGATGTACTCCGTTCGCCCCTTACATACAGAACCATACATAAACCAATACAGTTGATTTTATCACGTGGCCTAAATAAACGATACTCACAACCCGTATGCAAAGAACTTGAGAAAATAATGAATAAAAAATCAAAACACCAGAAAAGATAATAATCAAAATAAACGCAACACAAATGGCAGGAACTAGTGACACTATAGTCAAACCAGCAAAAAATAAGTTTATTATTTTAGCGGACCAACAAGGACGAAATCTTCGTGATCTACTGGTGGGGCTTCGCAAGAACTGGTGGGGCACAATTACGTAGTTTCCTGCTTCAGCAAACCAGGGGCAGCATTAGAAGAAGTTATGATGATGACTAAAAACTAGTCGTCTTTAGTCATCATCATAACTTCTTCCCTTTCCGATTTTAAAACTTCTTCTAATGCTGCCCCTGGTTTGCTGAAGCAGGAAACTACGTAATTGTGCCCCACACAATAACACATAATAAAACATAATTGTGTCATAGTACTGGGAGGGACAAATGATACGAATCCATACAGATTCCAATTCGGACTTCAATGCTGGATAAACGCGACTAGAAAAACGAATATTATCATATGCAAAATTCCCTACAACAGGTATTTGAACAAGAAGAAGCTGAATCATGAAGTGAAGTTCATAAGTAGCCAACATGAAAACATGTCATTCATCTACAGGAACTATCATCAAAAAATGTTAGACTTCAAATTGTGTAAATTATTATTAGAAGAAATACTGAGAGTAGGGTCAAAGGTTAACATAGTGAAATGTGATTCTAAACCAGAATGTATGGCAAAATCGGACAAATCAACTCAGACTAATAATAGCGTTGTAAAGACGAATGAGGTATTTGTAAAATTTGATGAATCTGATAATGATGAAAATAATAGAATCGTATGCAGCCAAATTGTAAATAAGAAGGACTTTTTTCGTCTATAAATTTATATATTTAATGCATCAAAATATAGATGGTTTGATCACAAAAGCGGATGAATTAATGGCTCATCTGGAAGAACTTAAAAGTAACGGAAATGAAATTGATGTAATATGTATAACAGAACATAACATGATAGAAAGCGATTGGAATCAACTGCACATCCCTAACTTCACATTGGCATTGTGTTTTAGTAGGAACAAACGTAATGGTGGATCATGTATATTGCTTAAAAAATCCATGCTTTTAAAGAATTAACAGAGTTAAAAAAATATAACGTGCCAAATGTCTTCGAATGCAGTGCTGTCGAAATAATTGAGCATAAAATTATTATCATATGGTGAAACAATGGTACATCAAAAAACGTGACTACTGCCCAGATAACATAAAAGGTTTGCTGAACATCTGAACTCTTTATCTTTTGACGAAGTATATAAATCAGAGGACCCACAATACGCATTTACTAGTTTTTACGATATGTTCATTTTGCTCTATAAATTGTGCTTCCCGGTAATAAAGGTAAAAGTATCTCTATTACGGAAAAAAAAATGGATGTCATGGGGTATTCGTCTATGCTGTAAGAGAAAGCGAGTACTACTGTGGCAATATAGAAAATGTCGTACAGAAGAAAATAAACACAAATTTAAAACGTATGCAAAACGATTAAAACACATAATTAAACTCATACAGAAATCGCAAAACAACCATAGAATAAACATAGCAGAAAATAAATGCAAGGAAACTTGGAATATAATAAAAAATCACAAACGAACACACCAAAAGAATACATTGAAAAAATAGTTAAAGATGGAAAAACTATAACTGAACCAATGGACATTGCAGAATCATTTAATAATTTTTTTATTGACCTTACAATTGACATACCAAATCATACCATTAATAACTCTAATTTGACATCTACTGATACAAATAATACAATCATTTTTTCAATCGCCGTGAGCAAATGAATCAAAAAAATTTGAGACATAAGAACAGACTTCATTTACCATATTCAAGGTTAAAACTACACTCTTCCAGTCCATATATTATGGCAATAAAAGTTTATAATAAACTACCGAAATCATTGACAAATGAACCAAAAGATAGCATTTTCTTTAAAAAACTAAAACTAATGTTAATAAATAAAAGCTACTATACGTTATTAGATTATTTAAGTGATAGCCTACAAAAATAAATTAGCTGCCTTCTCCCTCCCTGTGTTGCTGTGCCCGTAAGGGTCCATAATGTGAGACAATTTATTATAATTATTAAGACCAAATGTACCATTATGGAATGCAAATAAACTATTGAGTATTGAGTATAATCTATCACAAAATAATATTTATAATTGTAACTCCATATTTTTAAATCCAGTCTCACCTTTTGAAATTTTTTCATACAATTAAATAATTAAAAAATGCAAATAGCGCAGGGTACGATGAGATTAACACTAAGGTTATAAAGTATGTGGTAATTCTATTAGCTCCGCAGCTATGCGACATAATAAATAAGTGCTTGCAGTACGGCAAATTTCCAAAAGAATTGAAAATAGGAGTAGTAAAACCCCTATTTAAAAAACAAGACAATCTAAATATGAATAATTATAGGCCTGTTGCACTAATACCTGTAATTGGAAAAATATTTGAGGAAGTAATACATCAACATATATATATACATACTTTGAGAGAAATCATTTGTTTGCACCAGAACAAAAAGGGTTCAGGAAGAATAAAACTATAAATATTGCAATCTATGATTTTCTTGCACCAATACTAACCAATGTTGATAAAAGAAATCCCGTCGTGACCATTTTTATGGACATGAGTAAGGCTTTCGATTTTGTGAACCACGAAATCCTCTTAAATAAACTATATAACTACGGGATAAGAGGTAACGCGATCAATCTGGTAAAATCATATCTGGAAAAACGAAAACAAATAACACAAATAAATAGGATATGCATTGAAGCCAAAACTGAACAGAATTACGTCTCCAACCCAAGAGAATTAAAGCGTGGAGTACCTCAAGGTAGTGTCATGGGGCCGTTATTATTTCTAGTTTACATAAACGACATGCCGAAAGTGACAAATCATCCCATGGTGCTATTTGCGGATGATAGTACAGTTATAATTTCTTGCGATGACCCAAATAACTTTGAAATTGAAATCAATACTACCCTAAACACAATTATTAAATGGCTCGACAGTAATAATCTAATGATAAATATTGACAAAACCAAAATAATGAACTTAAAAAATAAACAAAATACATTGACTACTAATATTGACATTAACCACTCTGGCAAAAAAGTTGAACAAACAGAGGTAACAAAATTTTCAGGAATAGATATTGATAGCAATCTTAAATGGAAAACACAAATAGAATCCACATGTAAAAAGCTGAATAAATTTTCATACGCATTGTATAAACTTTCGAAAACGGTCAGTGAGAATGCAGTATTACTAGCTTACAATGGATATGTAGACTCCACTCTTCGATTTGGAATAATTTTTTGGGGTAACGGGGTATCGAAAGAAAAAGTCTTGGTATCACAAAAAAGATGTATAAGATCTATAAAGTCAAAGTCAAAGTACTTTATTACTGTAGATATTTACACATACTTAGCAAACGTCATTTTTTGCCTCTTTTCTACATTGGACCACTGTGGGAGAAGGAGGGCGTAGAAACTCCCACAGATTGATTTTTAGATCTCTTTTAAAAATAGGTTGTGCTTAACTAATACAATTATGTATTTTATTTATTTAATAAGCAGGCAATAATAAATAATTACAAAATTATTAACAGCGATATCTGTGTTGAACTAGATTAACCCCATACAGTCCTGTCATTTAAGTAATCTCGAACATTGTAATATCCCTTTTTCGACAAAGTCGCTTTAACATGCTTTTTAAATTGCTCAAATGGCAATTTTAAAATCTCCAGAGGTATCTTATTATAGTAGAGAATGCACTGACCCTTGAAAGAATTGCTAACCTTCGCGAGTCTAAATCGGGGCGCACACAGTCTGTGATTATTTCTTAGGTTAACATTGCAGCTATCGCTAAGTTTGGTAAATGTTGTAAGGTTCTTGCGTACCTACATTATATTTTGGAAAATAAATTGACTAGCTACAGTTAATATGTCAATTTCTTTAAAATGCTCTCTTAAGGAGTCTGTTCATTTTAAATTATAAATGGCTCCAATAGCTCTTTTCTGTAAAATAAAAATATTTGAATATCCGCTGCTTTCCCCCACAACAAGATACCATAGGACATGACACTATGAAAGTAACTAAAATATACTAGCCTAGATGTAGCCACATCCGTGCTTTGTCTGATGTTCCTAACAGCGTAAGCCGCAGAACTTAATTTACCAGCTAATTCATCTATGTGGGGTCCCCACTGCAATTTGCTATCAATAGTTTTTCCAAGAAACTTCGCATCATTTACTAATTCTAACGTGCTGTTGTCTAACACTAAACTGGTCTCAACTTGCCTGACATTTGGAAGTGAGAATTTGATACACTTGGTTTTACCAGCGTTTAACAATAAATTATTAACTGTAAACCAATTCAAGGTTAAAGACAATACACCATTAACATCATCAAAATCTCCTTTTTGTCTTTTAATTTTGAAGACCATCGAAGTATCATCAGCAAACAACACTATGTCAGTTAATTTCTCCACCATGAAAGGCACATCGTTAATATATACCAGGAATAAGAAAGGGCCTAATATGGAACCTTGTGGAACGCCAATTTTTACACCCGATCCATCAGATTTAACGCCGTTTACTTCTGCCTTTTGAATTCTATTGTTTAGGTATGATCTTAGTAGATCCAACGCTTTATTTCTAACTCCGTAATGATTTAATTTAATTATAAGCGTATTATGATCAACACAATCAAACGCCTTCGACAGGTCGCAAAAAACTCCGATAGCATCCTGTGCGGCCTCCCATGCAGAATAAATATGAGATATAAGGGTATATGCGGCTTACTTCGCAGAGACAGCTAAGCCCCACTTTAGGAGGCTAAATATTTTGACGTTTCCTTCGTTGTACATTTATGAGGTAGCTGCTTTCGTTAAAACAAATTCTAATTTATTTAATAATTACATAAGTAAACGCCACAAATCAAAAATTCATATGCCCCAACATAATATTACTTTATTTAAAAACAATATCTACGGCATGGCACCTATAGTTTATAACAAGCTGCCGGATAATGTGCATAATATAGAACATATAACACTATTTAGGAGGGAATTAAGAAAGTTACTTATCGAGAAGGCATATTATACGTTAAATAAATTCATAAATGACTCAAAAATATAATAATAATAATTAATATATGTAGAATTATAATGTCAATATACAATATACTAATTAATTACTCATAGAAAATTTTATGTTAAGTTAAGTTGCATGTACTGTACTTTTACATACTAAATATTTGTGTGCTTTACGGCCAAACATAGAGAACTTACCTACTGTTCCAACATATTTTACCTATGTTTGACAAATATTGATTGAACTTTTTCATGGCAATAGCGGCTTCTTTTTTATTCTTCTTTTCATCTCTTACTCTCTTCCTATTTTCTTTGGCATTTTCTTCTTCCTTCTTTTTTAATTGTTTAGCTCTGATAATTTCTACGTAAGAGTCGGACGTTAGCGTAAATGGAAGTTTCTCCATTTGAAGTTTTCCCTTTCTTTTTGGACGAATTGGATTTTGTTTATTTAGGAACACCGCCATTGATATGTTAGAAACTACACGAATTTAATTTCTAAGTTCTTGAACTTGTGGTATTGCGATTCCGATTGATGCATTCTGATCTGTGTACGGTTGGCTTGGCTATGGGATGATGTTGTTCACAACATTTTTTTCTCATGGCTAGTACTGCTTTATCTTCGTCAGCTTCACTTTTGTTTGTAATTGTAATTTCATTATGTGTGATTTCCATGTCTTCTAATATGCACATTTCTGCTTTCCTTTTGTTTTCATTTAATTGTGTAACCTCACAAGTGACTTCGTCAAGAAATTCGTGTGACTTCGTCAAGAAATTCGTCCTGTTCTTCATTTGCATCATCTGTTACAATGAAACGTCTTTGATACTCCATAGAATCAACATATCCCATTCTGTTTGCCTTTGTGATTTAATTCCCATTAGATGGCTCTGTTCTGGGCTCTTCATACTGTGAGTTTTTCTTGTCTTCTAATGCACAAATGTTAACTTTCATTTTGTGTTTATTTAATTGTGTTATCTCTCCAGTGATTTCATCAAGAATTTCGCCTTGTACTTCATCTACATCACATGTTACATATCTTTGATACTCCACAGAATAAACATCTGCCACCAACGCTTCTCCGGGCAGTATAACTGTCAATGCACGTAGTTTCTCATTGTCATCATTATTCCTTTTTTCAGTGTTGTTAAACTTCACCCGTACTCTATAAATGGCTTGGAAATAGGGGTCATTATTGTCCACACTTCTACATCTAGCTTTTTGGCGTTCTTCTTTCACTGACTCACCAACTATACTACAGAATTCTACGTAGTTCAGTTCACTGCTAACATTTCTCTCGGCTGTCAGGATATCACCATTTGCTGGGTTTACCTTTTCTTTTTCAGCTAAGCACTTGGTATAGTCCACGCTATCAGCGTTAAATGGGTATAGACTACATACGCGAAACCCATTCACCAAGGTTTCTTTTTTAGAAGTAGTCTCTACAACATCCTTCAGTAGAGGTGTGAAAGTTTCTTTGGTTTAATTTACCGCATACCTGTTTACCGAGTGCCATTTTCGGAGTCCCTTTTTTTGGTTGGAAGGCTGCGACATCAGCAGGCTGTAAAATGCGCGATGCATTTGGGTATAATGCAATCGAGTGAATTTTTAGATTACGACAGAGTTCAGCCACCTCAATAGTAACATGTGGTTTGTGTCCGTCAACGAAGAGAATTACTGGAAATATGACACCATTTGTTATCAATTGCGGATAGAAATTTCATTCAAATAGATCATTTTTCAATGAACTCTTTGTATACGGCGGCTGTCATCCAACCTTTTTCACTCCGTCCAATACCCCAACCAGCTGGGACGCTTAGCCCAATGCGATCGTATTCTCGTGTATGGATAGATTATCATCCGCTTGTATGTACCTAGTCGGTCCTTAAGTTCTGTCACAAGGTTTTTGATAGATAAAACTCAGCAATAAACTTTTTCTTATTCGTATTATAGGTACATGATTAAAAAGCTTATTTTATACGAATCAAATTGCAATACCATACATTTTGTACGATTATCGCAATATGACAAAAAACCTTATAACTTGAGACAATCGCGAACCCAAAACACGCCGCAACTGACAAAAATACCACTTACCACAAATTTAATAAAAAAAACAGTGTTCCAGATAACCAACAAGGTTTTTTTATTTATTCTGAAACCTCGATTTTAGACCATGCTTAACAACTAGCATTTGATTTTCTGTTAGCTTTCAGTTCCAACTGCTCCCAAAGAGAACTTTACGTACTTTTTACGTTTTCAGAAAAACGTATAAAAATGATCTTGTGGGCAACAAGTACACTACGTAAAATGTGAATATGAAAATTAGTTTTACCCAGACTTAGTTATCTTATGCTTGAAAATGAAGGTAACGGGTTCAGGGAGGGTTCTGACTAAAATCTCACTTAAGTTTGAAAGGTTTTAAGAGTCATGGAAAAAAGATAAAGTGAATCACGTCCGTATTTTTGATTGGGTAAAAAAGTGCAAAATCTCTGAAGAAGCTAGCATTTTTGTAATATGGCTTTAAGCATTGAAATCCAATAATCGTTCTAATTTATCAGTATTTAATGAGCTATCAAACCATATATAGTATTAAATAAAATAAAACTTGGTATTATTTACTATGCGGCAAAATATTTGTGACAGAACTTATGGACCGACTAGGTATGTGGATCCTGCAGCGGAAAACGTAAACATGACAGTTAAATTTTCTTTCGATGATCCTTTTTCGACTTGTAACACATTTCTTGATCCCTTTTCAGCAAGAACTTTTCCCGTTTTTGGACAAATGTTAAATCCAGTCTCGTCAGCATTAAACAGACGTGTTGGATCTTCAATCACATCTGTGAGTCCTTCACGCTCTATAAACTCCTGAATTTCTCTGAACCATTTACGTATGTCTTGTTCAGCCAAACAAGCACTGGCGTTAGTGCATCCTTCAGATGTCCGGAATACGATGTTAGGGTGACGCTTCAAAAAAGCCTCGAACCATGCGTCTCCGGGTCATTCATTTTTGAAGGGGGTTGGATGTGGATTCTCTTCGAGGAAGCGTTGGACACAGTCTTGAATATCGTCTTTATTTTGTGGAAACCCTTGCTTGGCTAGCTGGATTATGAAGTCTGTTGAGGCCTCTTCCTCAGCACTCGTCAGGACGGGAGTAGGCCCAGACTTAAATCTAGAGTCCGGGTTGGATAGTTTGAATTGTAAACTAGTTCGTGGAATGCCAAATCTTTTACACGCTTGTCTAATAGTAGCTTTCTCTTCCCTGATATATTTTATCGCCCTTTCAAAGTCTTCCTTGGCATATTGTCGTTTTTTAGGAGCCAATTTTATCATACGCATACATCTGTAAGAGAAAAAACACATTCAGTATTTGGCGACCTATAATTCTAAAACTGGCCACCCTATGCCAGAAACTACTAAACGTTGATAAAATCACTAGATATTTTGCTATCCTATATAAAACATTATGTTGTATATTACGTAGATTCTATTAAGGAGTAATTTTTGAACAAATAAGAACATGTTGAAAAAAGGTAGTAATGGACATGGGTGGTCAGTTACGGAAAAAAAAAAATTGCGAGCAGTAATTGTCCACCCCACTGTCTCTTTATTTAACAAACTTTAGCTTAATCTATCATCATCATTGTCTATAAGAGCATCTCTTCAATAAAACAAACAAAAACAAAAATAAACAAAATACACTTGTAATTAATAACTGAAAATTACAGAGTCGAGATGCGTTCGTTAGCTTGAATCCATTGCAAAGAAGGCCGGGCCTAGTGCCCAGCGCTTTATAGAAAGGTGTGTGTTGTACCCCCGCTACTCCCCTGTCTACCCCTCTACGTTGTGATACGCGCGCGGACATCTTCCACCGCCTTGAAAGCATACGGATGCTTTCAAGAATCTTGAGGTTCATTGTCTTCATTTTCGTGGAGGAGACACATTCGGTTGAGCGCACGTCTGACGACCCCGCGTTTTGTCGTGACGTCAGCGACGCGAGGCACGCCGTCCTTGCCAGGGAAGACGCGCTGCACTCTGCCAAGTCGCCATTGAAGTGGAGCCAGGCCGTCCTCCTTCAGCACCACCATGTCCCCGGGCTAGAGATCCCTGCATCGGAAATGCCATTTAGATCTTTGTTGTAAATTGGCCACATATTCCGACTGCCAACTTCTCCAAAAATGTTGCCTGACTTGTTCCAACCGCTGGTATCTGTTCAGACGGTTCGAATTAGCTTCCCCTAAGTTTGAGGATGGAGGCGCTGTCAGCGCTCGGCCTATGAGGAAATGCCCAGGGGTGAGAGCGAAGAGGTCATCGGGAGATGATGAAAGGGGACAAAGAGGACGACTGTTGAGGATCGCCTCTATCTTTGCAAATATAGAGGCTAGCTTTCGAAATTAAAATGATTTAAACCTCTAACATGTTTTATAAAATATTTGGCTGTTTTAATACCAGCCTCAACCAGACCATTGAAATTAGGAGCATATGCTGGTGAGAAGGTGAATTTTATATGCTGGGACGTTGCAAACTCGAATAGGGCAGCTATGGATTGTTACCTAATTCTTTGGTAGCCGCAGCAAAGTTTCTGCCATTATTGCAAAACATCTCTCGAGGCTTGCCCATGCGACTACAAAATCTGTGAAAGGCTAAAATAAAAGCGTCTTTCGACATATCACTTACGGCCTCGAGATGTACGCTTTTGTACCTGAAACATATGAATAGGCATAAATATACCTTGATTAACCGTGAGCCCCGCCCACGCCGGTCACTTATCATGAAAGGGCCTGCAAAATCGACCGAAGCAGTGCTGAAAGGGAAATCCGGCATCAAACGTTGACTAGGTAAATTTCCCATGATGTTCTGTTGAGACTTAGCCGACACGCGCCTACATAAGACACAACTACGTGCTATGCGCCTAGCCAAATCTCTACCACCTATCGGCCATATACGTTCACGAATCGATGCAAGCATAAGAGTTGGACCAGTATGTAAGAGACGGGTGTGTTCATGTGTAAATAAAAGCTTTGTGAAATGATGTTTAGCACATAATAATATAGGGTGCTTCTTGTCAAAAGAATATTCAGAGTTGGAGAGCCTTCCACCAACTCTGATAAGACCCTTGGGGTCAATAAATGGAGTTAATGCTGAAATCTTAGACTTCGAACTAACGTTTTTATCTTTGGTCAATTGACCTAATTCTTCGGTGAATGACTCCTGCTGTGAGAATTTTGTCAAATGTGTAAAAGAATTTTCTAGTTCATCGACACTTAATGGGCCAGAATATTTGTTACTGGGGACTCGACTGTTATGAATGAATCTGCAAAAATAAGCGAGAATTCGTTGTAAAGTTTTGAAGCTAGAATATTTTGTGACATCGAAAAAAAATTCAATAGTTTCCACTGTCTGCGATGACAAAACCTTGAGCTCTGGTAATTCGACAGGAACCTTCGATCCTAGAATGGGCCAATAGTTCTCATGTTGCGACATTAATTCTGGACCGTTCCACCACAACTTCATATTCACAATCTGGTGTGGATCAATGCCCCGTCAAGCCAAATCAGCGGGGTTGGAGGAAGTCGGCACGTGACGCCAACTTGAAGGGTCAGTGAGCTCGTTGATAGCTACTACCCTGTTGGCCTCAAAAGACTTTAATTTTGACGGATCTGTATGAATCCATCCAAGGACCACACTAGAATCGGTCCAGAAGCAATGTCGCGTTATTGGTGTTTTTAATCTTAGGGCATCAGTGACTGCTACCGATAACCTAGCCGCGAGCAGCGCCCCGCACAGCTCTAGACGAGGGATAGTAGTGGGTTTCAGTGGAGCCACTCTAGCCTTCGCGCTGTGTAGTTGAATCGTGACCGTCCCAGCCTGGTCAACACATCTGACGTAGACGCATGCACCGTACGCCGTCTGAGATGCGTCGCAGAAACAATGGAGTTCGACTGAAACGGGAGATGTTTTCATTGTATTTCTGGGTATACTTTGAGAGTTGGGGTAAATTATGTATGAATCTATTCCAGGCTCGCTCGAATTCTGGAGAGACAGGTTCGTCCCAATCGAGCTTCATGACCCAGAGTTTTTGGATAAGCATTTTTGGCTTAATGGTACAAGGACTTAACAATCCTAAAGGATCAAATAATTTGAGCGTTGTTGACATAATTGATCGCTTTGTAATCTTAAATAATAATAAAAATAATAATAATAATAATAATCTTAATCTTGTAATCTTGAAATATCTACAGGAAAATGCAGGGTAAAAATGTATTAGGATTCCAATTCAGGCCAAGATTGTCACATGATTGACTGATCACAAGACTGGTTTATGTATTTATTGAGGTCAATTTCAATGCTAATTCTGAGTTTGAACGGTATTTTCTCAGAGTGAAGCCTCCTTCGGAGAGAGTTTTTAAAACATTTGTTTGAATTTGACATAGTTTCTCCTCAGAATCAGCACCTGTTATGAGATCGTCAACCATGAAGTCATTTTGAATAATAGTTTTTTTCCCCCAACTGCCAGAGGCACATTGTTTTTAGATAGCTTGCACTGGCAAAGCAAAATGTGACAGTATTTAATCTGTATGTTTTAATGTCTTGTGATGGATCGTCTCGCCATAATATCAATTGGAGGTTCTGATCTGCCTCACTCATTGAGACCATGCGATACATTTTTTCTATGTCACCACATAGAACAAATTATGTTGTCTAAATCTAATCAAAATGTTATAGAGTGAATCTTGAATGTTCTTGCCTACCATTTGAATGTCATTTACCGAAAGGCCTGAGGATGTACGAGCTGAGGCATCGAACACAACTCGTAACTTGGTTGACTCGCTCTTTTCCTTCAGGACGGCTTGATAGGGTAAGAAAAAACTTAGCATGGGCTTGCGTATGGCAGACTCGGATAGGTGACCTAGATCAGCAGCCTTATGGCGTAACTCTCTGAAGTTCATAGCGTGTGTCTATGGTTCATCTCATGCTCATACAATTTCATCGATTGCGGGGTATCACCGAAGGCTTCAAGGCTTCATTCAATGAGCTTGGGTTTGGCCTCCATTATGATGCTACTTGCGTGATACCAATTTGACAGATGAAGCTGGTGCAAGGTGTCAAACGTAAAAGTCTATATGAAGTTCATAGCTCAGACGACTTACGCCATAAGGCTGCTGAATACTCTCGAATGAAGTCTGCATATGCTTGTTTCAGCTTGGGCTATTGCTGGAAGCGCTTGCTATAGGAGTCGCCTAAACAGTCAGCTGTGTCTATTAAGGGAAGTCGAACTGAGAACGTACCATCTTCACGACGCTTGGTGTTTTCAACAAAATGTTTCTCGCACGGGTCGTTACTATCTATTCGTGGCAGTTTATCTGGCAACTCTTCCAACTCCCAAAACCTGCTTAGACTTTGATGGACCTGGTCACTGCTGTCCAGCGCTGAAAAATTGCAGGAAATGGAGGCATTTACATTTATACTTGACTTCTTTGTCTTGCTATTTGTGTTGTCATAGATTGGACCTGCTAACAACCAGCCTAACTTAGAACTTCTGAGAACCGGCATGTTAGTACCCACATGACGTATTTCGGAACCAGTTCCCACGAGGTCCCAAAATAGATCTGCTCCTATAAGCATATCAATCTTACTTGGTTCGTTGAAACTAGGATCTGCCAGGTAAATACCTACTGCCAGGTTTAAATGCTGGATATTAATTGGACGCTTGGGTAATGTATCTGTGATTTCTGCCAATACAAGGCATGACAAAGTGACAATGAATTCATTGTGTCTTGATTTCATGTTAATATTGCATCTTTGTCGTGAGGTAGATAATGCAGAGTTACCTATACTTTGGTGTATGGTGCATGCTGATTTTTACTAGAATCAGTGCTGGTGGTAGTGTGGCTAGTTACTGTGTGTGTATCTCGTGTGTTCTTGTGTAGAAGTGTGTTGTGTGGTCGTCTCTTACAAATGCGACAACCACTTAACTTGCATCGTTGTGTTTCATGGCCGTCTCGAAGACAGTTGAGGCATAGACCGAGGCTCGAAGCTAGAGAGCCACGATCCTCTGGAGACTTGACTTTGAAGGCAGGGCAGTCGTAGATGCGATGTTCCCCGCTGTGACAAATGTAGCAGCTGTTGCGGCGTCCCTGAACAACTTCATCGGCAACGTATGCTGAAATAGTGCGATTGGAAAATCTTTGATTTTGATTCGGATTTTGTAACTGCTTGGGTTGCCCTAAACTTGACTTGAATTGCTCTAATGAGGGTATTTCCTTGGATCCTATCACATTACGATGCTCCTCCCATTTAGAAAAGTCAGAAAAGGCAATTGCCTTTTCTAACTCGCGTATCATGGGATCAAAACTCAACAAAGAGTTGAGATGATTTGTTATCAATTGTCTCCTATTATCATATCTTTCTCAAAGCAAAGACCAGGCCTGTGGATAGTTGCTATCTGCAACTTTAATATTTGAAACAATGCGTGCTGTTTCTCCCTCCAAGTAAGTGTTTAGATAGTAAAATTTATGGATTGCTTGTATTTTATAATTTTTATGTATCAAGGACTCAAAAGTATCTCGAAATTCGAGCCATTTAGAATATGAAGAGGTTGGAGTAGGTAGATTGATTTTATATACTTGCGTCAAGATATTATAATATGGACATGCCATTTTATCCATAATGTGCTGGAAGTACCGGAAAAAGTTCCGGGATTGGAGTTATGGAATAAAATTAAATAAGAAACATACAGATAGGCTAACAAAATCGTTTATTATATGAATGATTGATTGAATTCAATGAACAATTATTTTTAATTAAACAAAAACATAAATAAATTATTTTTAATCCTCATCGGATACAATTTCCATATTTTGGCTTTCAACTTTAATAGAATTAATTAATTTATTTATTTTATTTATTTTATTTATTCAGAAAACCAACAACGTTACAGTTTAATTATCTTAATTAAATTACTTATTTACTACAGCCAATTATAGGTTTCCATAAATTACTTAATTCAAGACTCACAGAAAATAAATAATCATAATTTTTTCAATATTTTCTAATTTTAAAGTATTCCTTTTGACGTCTAATATCCATTTATACATGGAAAATGATCGTTCAACATCTGTAGACGTCAATGGAGCAAATTTAAAATAAGTTATCTGATTATTTGCTACGTTTTTTTCAATAATTTCGCTGTGTTCTCTAATTGTATCTAAATCCTGATTTCGTTCCATGACATATTCTAATTTATTTTTAATATTGTCACTGTTGCACTCGTTAATGGTAGCTCTCACTTGGTCAAACATTAAAAGTGTGTTTATTATGAATATATAATTTTATTCGTCTTTTCCTTCTCTTAGTATCGAATTCCTAATTATCAAAATAGTAAAAAATACAAATGAACTGAGTTTTCCGCCATTTTACATCAACGTTAACCTCTATGGTACCTCTTTTTTATTAAAGGCCCTTAACTGCCAATAACCTCCATAGTTTATCTTTGCAGAAAAAAATGTTCTATATTTAAATATGGTATTTCATACTTACTTACTGGACACTTCTACAGTTCTATATTTAAATATTATGATATGTAATTGGATTTCATACTTACTTAGTGGACACTTTTGCGTTTTCCTGGACACTTCTAAACATTGTCCAGGATGTGTCACTTTCGGATACTATCTTCACAGATGTTACGGGAACATTTCATACTATTTTTGAGAAAAAGTATTTATCAACACATTTGTATCAGGATTCACATTCCTGCCATTTATTGCTCTAATACTTCCGAAAAAGCTTTCCAATGGAACTGATTAATAAATTTCGGATATAAGTAGTACCTTGTATGTAGGAAATAGTCATTTAGCCAATCCCTGAAAACTTTCCAATGTTGAAATCGACCTATGGCTTGTTGTTGTGTTGTATGTATGTTGGCTTACCATGTTTGCTATTACTGTCAATAAATTTCATATTTTAATGCTGATTATAGTAAGGCCTTCGATCGAATTGACCATGGCATCTTATTAACCAAGTTACATGGCATTGGAATCAGTGGTAATTTGCTCAGATGGTTTTCTTCCTACATTGACAATATATCTCAGGCTGTTGTAGTCAATAACTATATCTCGGGATGGGTGACTATTCCAAGTGGTGTCCCCCAAGGTTCTTTGCTTGGGCCATTGCTTTTCAATATTTTTATTAACGATATTAGTAAATGTTTTATACATTCTAAACTACTTTGTTTTGCTGACGATATGAAGGTTTATATGAAGGTAATGTCGAGCAGTGACTCACTTTTAATACAGTCAGACCTCGAGCGACTTGATGAGTATTGTCAGAATAACAAATTAGATTTGAATCCGTTGAAATGCTTTTTCCTGACATTCTCTAGAAAACGAAATTTAATTCCAACTACCTACAAACTTAAAGGTCAACCTCTGAACAAAGTCCAATGTATGAGAGACTTGGGGGTAATACACGACTCCAAACTTTTATTTGACACCCACATAGATACTATTGTCCGCGGTGCTCTGAAAACATTAGGTTTTATAATGCGGAGTTCCGCTCATTTTACTCAAGCCAAAACACTTAAAATTTTGTTTTGCTCCTTGGTTCGGAGCAAACTTGAATATGCGTCCCAAATTTGGAATCCTTGCTACAATATTTATATAGATAGAATTGAACGTGTTCAGAATTTTTTTATTAAATACTTGTGTTATAAATTTAAATATCCTTATAATTCTTCAAATTACCTTAATATTTGCAAGAAGCATCATCTGATCCCATTATATAGGCGCCGAGAAATAGCCGACGCTACTTTCTTGCTAAAAATCACAACCGGCGGCATTGACTGTCCAGAACTGCTCCAAGAACTGTCATTTGTTATCCCTTCTCGGTCCAAAAGGCACTTCCCCCCTATCTCTTTAAGGCGAATATCATCCAACTACAGACGAAATAGTTTCCTTAACCGTGCTGGTCGAAACTTGAACAATGCGACGAAAGAGCTTGAGATTGATATATTTAATTGTGTAGTTCCATCTGTGAGGCGAAATTTAAGTAGTGTATTTTTTGATTGAGCGATTTGTTTACCATATGTTTACCATGTTTATGTCGTGTTATTGTAGTGTAATGTATTAGGTATTTAGGTTGTTTGTTTATTTCGGCTTTGTAAGATAAATTATATGCTCGTAGTTTTTATATACCTACATCTGCTGTGTGTGCGCGCCGTTATATGAATGTGCGTATCACTGATCTATTATTTGTGCGATATCTATTTGTGAGTTCCTGTAATTGGCTTCATATTTCTATTTAAATTTTCTTCATGTGATGTATTAGCTGTTGGTTCTCCTAGAATAAATAAATAAATAAATAAATAAATAAATGCTTTGTCCCCAAAATTATTAGTGCAGCGATTCTGGTTTTACTGCAACCCTGAGTTTGCCTTTGGGACCACCTGGAGACACGTTGCCACTGTCAAATAAATCGTCTTCATTGTTTGGTTTTAGCATTTAGTCGCTTTATGAAACAAAAAATATTGTTGAAGGTTGAGGGCAGGCTAGATTGTTGCCAATGGACACCCAATCGGATATCAGAAAAAATATTAAGTAACTTTACTTATCACTTTATGGGGGCTCTGTCCATATATTGGATCATTATTATTATAAATAAAACTTGCGATGAGATTGGTCAGTTTTGATAGTTGGGTTTTGGCAAGAAGCCGTGTGGCTACACCTTACGTTTAAAAACTCGTCGTGATTTTAGGGACTTCATAGTAATGGATTCCCTTTCCTCTACGGGTCGCTACGACCCTTAGATACGAATGAGATTCCCATCTTGTGATATGATTTGAGCGTTGCATTTAGCTACTGCATCTTTTTAGGGTTCCGTACCCGAAGGCAATAAGGGACCCTATTACTAAGCCTCCGCTGTCCGTCCGTCCATCTGTCCGTCTGTCACCGGACTCTACCGGATCAACCGAAATAGGTAGAGAGCTTTTATTTTGACAGAGGGTGCATTTCTATCATGCTGGTTTTTGAGAATTAAGAGAAGACCAATAGAAGGCCATTTTCTTAGCCATTTTGTTTTATTTGTTTATCGGTGAAAACTGGACTCCCCGATCTTATCGGAAAGTATCTTTAATTGTAGGTATTGATTTTGTGTTTAGTTATTTGTCATCCATCATACGATGAATAATTGTTCATTCGAATCATAATAAATAATATTATTATTTTTAGCATATTTGATTATATTTCTGTATGTATACAAGTTACTCAATTTCTTTCCTCTTCCGGTTTCAATGAGCAAAGAGTTTCGTAAACCTGAGTACATAGTTCAATACCTACATACTCCTTACACCAAACTCTTTTTTCAATGTTCCGATGTGCGGCCTTGAATGTAGTCCTACTAGTATTTAATATTTTATTATAAAAAACTAAAAAGGTATACTCGTACAAAAGTCTATCGTTTTACATTTTCCCGTGTACAATGGTATGGATCCCTTCGAGTGTGGGTCCGGCGTCCTACTCGCACTTGACCGATTTTATTTATTTTTGTTTGGATCCATATGTTGAGCAGTTAGCATTGGCAGTGCTCTGGTATGACCTCAGCTCGATGATGTACCAATAACACTAGTAAAACAATCTTAAAACAAGAAAAAAACAAAAATTAAAACAAACAACTAACTCGTAAAAGTTCTCTACAGACAACCTGTGTGACAGTGACAGACAACCTGTGTGACAGTGACAGACAACCTGTGTGACAGTGACAGACAAGCAAAATGGCGGAAAACGCGGCGACATCGCTCAATCGGGGTGGTTCTCATTAGTGAAAATAACTGGACTGTTCTGTGTGAGCCGCAGCAAGGCTGTGATTGGATAAAATGGAATGGCCTCCCGATAGCAGCCCTACCACAGACCAGTGAGCCCTACTGAACCAAATGCCAAATATCGGCTTGCTGTCAGGGGCCTGGTACAGTTTCTCGCGCACATTTAGTTAGTGAATTCTTCTTTCGGCATGCCAGTAGGTTATGATATCGCCGCTGCTCTGGAGGCATCATTTATTGAACCGCCTTATCCAATGAAGCTGGAGTTTATATAAAAAGTCATAAGTAGTCATTATTTCAAGTCTAGCTCCCTATCACGCAAAATGGACTATTGCATATCTGGATAAACGCGGGCGCAACTCTGCCTCTGCCAATACGATTTGGTTTCATGTTGCAACAGAAAGGTGAAGACATATTCAGCTGACCGCTCGCCCCAAAATGTATGGACAAGTGAAAAATAATGTGGCCCTGATGAAATCGGGTTCATAGTGTAAGTTGTCCCTAATAATCCCTTGAAAGTCTACCTTTCTGTACACGTGTGTAAGCTTGCTCGCCACCCCGGCAGCTCCCGCGCGGCGCCGTGGTGGGCGGCTACGCGAGCGCGGGTTGGGCGCGCGGCGGCGCCGGCGGCTACCTGCCCGCTGAGCGCGCCTTCCTGTTCGCGCTGTCCGACACGCCCGCCAGGTACCCGCTGCTCAAGAAGCCCTTCGCGCTCTGCTATCATGCCGAGTGAGTACTATTAACTTCTCTAGCTGAGCACCTGCTACTCCTGAACGGAAAAGGCATCAAGATGTGTGTGCGGCGCAGGTTAATGTTGTTGTTAATAAGCTTTTCCGTGATTTCAAAAATTTACTTGCCGGTGTCTCGTTTCATCGCAACGATGCAATAGGTAGCATGTCATCATCAGCTGCGTGCGAAGGGATAAATAAATATATACTTCCCAGTGATCCCAGTTTCCTTTACTGGGCCTCTGGGTGGCTGATGATGACGCGTCCAATCCCATCGTTTACACTAAACGAACATCGGCTAGTCGTTTTTCGATAAATCGTTACAGCGGTTAAAAGGCTTCGTAGAAATATGATGACCTCTGTGGCACAGCGGTTGTGGCTTTGCCTAGCATGAGAGGTCCCAGGTTCGATCCTCGGCTGAATGTAAAAAAAACCCCAAATGTTACATTTGTAACGGCCTGAGGTTTTTTAATTATTCTTTACTTTATCCAACTTTCTTAAGGTTAGCCTTGGCAAGAAATCTTTTTAAAAAAACAACATTCGTGTTATATAGGACTACTGCGTAATTCGATAGACAAACCAAATATTTCATGTAAAAAACATTATTTTTTTTTTAAATCACGCAGTAGTCTGCAATGTTGCAAGACTATACCTACGGCAAGAATAAAGGTGAGAACTGAGGATAGACGTTACTGAAGTACGATCGAGGAGCACGAAGAATTTCGGTCATTAACCTGTTATCCTCAAACTCAAAAACTTTATTGCAAGTAGGCAAAAATAATGCACTTTTACAAGTTAAACACTTACTCAAGTCTCATATACATAGATAAAAATAAAAAATGAATCAAATATGATCATCTAAACTAATGAGTACAAGACTTATTAAGTTTGAGTTTGAAAGATGAAATCTCTCTTTCAAGTGGGAATTCATGGCTAAATCTCGCACAGGAAAAGGAGACTCCATAAACTCTACCAGTGCTTCGCAAATACGCTCGTCAGATAAGATAGCTCCAAGAAACTCTACGGGGATGTATTTTTTTAAATTTTCATATAATATATTTTTTGTTATTATCAATGTACAATATGCAAATAATTTATGACAATATCAATAAATTTAATATTAATACTACAACATCGTATCCATAAGTGCCAATAAGATGTTTCAAAATAACAATCTAACAAAATAAATTAATAAGAACAAAGACAAGCTGTAATCTGTGTAGCCGAGGCGGTTGCTCCCCTCCCTCAAATATGGCGAGGTGGGTGATGGCTGGTGCAGAAGTCATACTCGTGAACGGGTGCTGCTTGTGGGGACGTTTCCTGTCTGGTTTCTCATAAGTTATGTTCATTACAGCTTGTATTTGTTCTTATTTATTTATTTTGTTAGATTGTTATTTTGAGACAACTTATTGGCACTTATTTATACGATGTTACTATAATTATAATAAATTTAATAATATTGTCATAAAATTACATTATTGGTATATTACGATTATATGTAAAATACGAAAAATATATATGAAAAATAAAAAATAAATACATGCCCGTTGAGTTTCCTGGTGCTATCTTCTCTGAGGCGTATTACCGAAGCACTAGAATTTATGGAGTCTCCTTTTCCTGTGCGAGATTCAGCTATGAATCACCACTTGAAGAATTGAAGATTTACTTTTTCAAACTCAATTCTTAATCAGTCGTGTACTCATTCGTTTAGTTGATCATATTTGATTTATTTTTATCCAAGTATATGACACTTAAGTAGTGTTTCACCTGTAAAAGTGCATTATTTTTGCCTATTTGCAATAAAGTTTTTGAGTTTCAGTTTGAGTGAACATAACTTATGAGAAACCAGACTGGACCAGTCCCCCCAAGCAGCACCCGTTCACGAGTATGACTTGTGCACCAGCCATCACCCCCCTCGCCATATCTGAGGGAGGGGAGCAACCAGCTACACTGAGCCGCTGCAAGAAAAGACATTTTAGTGAGCATGACTTACCTGTCATGTCGCTTCCGCGTTGACGTTAATATATTCATATTAACGTCACGCTCGCTCAGACGGCGGTCATTGCACCCTGTGCGAGCGTGACGTGAATTACGCGGGAGCGACAGAGACAGGTAATAATAGATTAATGACCGAAATTCTTCCTGCTCCGCGATCGTACATTAGGCGTCTTATTCGCTACGAAAAAAAAATTCAAGGGCATCCAGCTGAGAAAACCATTTCGAGATAATTGTGTTCTTAAACAAATGGCATTTTCACCTCAGCAGCTTTTTCATGTCATGCCCTTTACCGATACGATACTTTGCCCACATTTAGTCAGTTATTCAATACGCAATTTTGCGTCAGAAGGGGCTAGCCCATCGCCGCAGATATGGAAATTGAAGGTTTCGTAACGGTGTTTTCCATCACCGTTAGAATTGAACGTCCGCATCCGTATAATGTAGGTACCTATATTGTATTGAATTGTAATATAAATTACTTATCTCAGCATGACTTTTCTATCCTTGGCTAAGCGAAGACAAATTAGAGACCAGATTTGTTAATTTGATTAACAATAAGATCGAATCATCTTATCTATTAAGTAAAATTGCATTAAGATGTCCTACTCGCACTCGTTCAAGCGCTACTTTCTCAATACCAGTATTTAAGAAAAATTACTCAAAAAATCGTTACCTTGTCAGAGCCACTCGACAGTACCATGATAATTACAGTAGTAAGATATTTTCAACGAAAAATAATCTTCTTATGTTGCCGCAAGTAAAAAAAAATATATTATGACTTATAAATAACTTTTTTGGTTGCTTTTTCTTCTTTTAATGAAAAATATATATATAAATCTGTGCTATCGGCCAAACCGAATCCTGTCAATCCAATTGTTCCAAACCTAATTATTATTAGTTCCTTTATCAATAACATATTAACAAGCTATTGATTATTATTATTATATACTTTTTCAACTTAATTTTACAGCCCGTTGTGCATGAGTCGATTAGGTCGATAGTAGATTAGTAGTTAGATACTAGTTTAGTAATAATGTTACAGACTCTTTTTTTTTAATCATTTTATACTCTGTTTTCATATCTATGTTGTGTCACCCTTTGTGTATAAATGATAGGTTTAAGCTATTGGTGGAAACATCACTGGCTCCATGTAAAATTACTTGTATTTACTAAGATGTAATATGTAGCTGTTTGTTTTCCTATAGAAATAAATGATCAGCACTGGATTCGAACCGGAATATCCTAAATAATTTGGCAATAAATAGTAGAAATTAAATAAAGACAAACTATTTGTGTATAAGCAATTTCACCAATGTTGTAAAATAGGTTTAAAAAAAGTATAATACATAAAAAATATATGTCAGTCCATCTCGAGAAGCAACTATAAATTAAAATGAATTAATGAATATAACAACAATGTGTGGACTGCATGGACTGTCAGTCAGTAGACATTCGCTTCCCGACCGAGAGGAAGAAATAGGTTCCGTACCCAATCCGTCCGTCCGTCCGTTCGTCCGTCCGTCTGTCACCGGGCTGTATCTCATGAACCGTGATAGTTATACAGATGAAATTTTCAAAGATAATGTATTTCTGTGGCCGCTACAACAACAAATACTAAAAAACAGAATAAAATAAATATTTAAGGGGGCTCTAATACAACAATTCTTTCAATACCATATACAAACTTATGAATGCACCTGGTTATGTACATGGAGTGTGAAAGTAGCCGCAGAAATACCTTTGTAAACAACATTTTGCTATGGTACATCCAAACTATTCACTCAACACCACCCCTACCACTTTACTGTGGTACGGAACCCTTCGTGCGCGAGTTCGACTCGCAATTGACCGTATTTTTTTTTAATTTTGAACTTTGGTGAGAAATTATATATGTATATATATTAATAGAGAAAAGATGATCAAATAAGTGACATGACATTTTGTAAAACAAAATAACAAATTAAGTCATTCTAAAACTAATAAATAAAAACATAAAATGTAATCCTCTCGCTGCGCAAGCGACGCGGACACAATAAGATTATCTACATAATATATTATAATAACAAATACATATTATACAGTTATATTACGATTATAACCGCTTTCAGGCTAATAAGAACTAGTAAATACTAAGCGCTTTTGTTGAAATAAGTTAAACGTATAGTTTTTTTTATTATTATTAAGTTATGGTATTAGGTACATATGTAAGCGTTGACTTACAACAACGAGAGTATTCAAGCACTGGTTTTCAAAGAACACACACTTTAACTTCTATACCTACCTAATAGTAATAATGGTGTTTTCGGGTGTATTTGTACATTACTCGTACTAACCAAAATGTACTACAAGGTCTTATTTGTTTAAGATTTCCAGTTTATCTAGGTAATATACCTTTTAGCTTCATGGGCCTTGGACAAGTGTCTATGAAGTTTTATTTTTTTGCCGATTGCAAATTGCATCTGTTTGTTTCTCCTTCAAAAAAATCAACATGTACTTACAAGTTAAATTTAAAGTTATTTTAAAGTCACTCCCTAAATACTCACCTACTACTGTACTTATCCAATCGAATAAAACGATCAAATAGTGCCGGTAGCCTAAAAACTAAAAAAGTACGCGGCGAGTCAATTTTCTCAGCAATAGGCGGTACACGTCCTGCCTCTGAGAGGCTTCAGCCGAGAATGAGCGCGGGCCCGGTCGTGCGCGGAATATTCAGTTGTTCTACTATAAAAAACTTAGTAAAATAACCAAATCAATTTGCGATGAAAAGTAATACACGATATTTTAAGCCATAAGTGATTTCACATCTTAGATAAAAATACTTTGAAAATAGGTTTTGAACCTTCCGTAACTTGTACGATTAATATCTAGAAAAACTCACTGAAATTACTATTGGGGCGAGTGTTAGCGATTGGTCATGTGATGAAAGAAGGAACTTCAAAATATAATTTATTCATTTGTGTCTTTCCCATAGTTTTGCCATTATTTCAAGAAACAAAAACCCTCTTAAGGCTTGTTTGATAAACGGCTGATGGAAAAACGGCTCCCACGAGAAAACTATCCAAAATTACTAAAAACTTACTGGTCATGTGGATAGGTTATGAAATCAAATTATACTTCGTAACTATCTTCGTACAGAATGCATGATCATTGCACAATGTCACGCTTAAAACGTTAAAATAGGAGGATCTTCGTTTCTAGCGCGTACCTATATGTTCTTCATAGAAAAATACAATATTCAAACAATTGAATGAAAACTTTGTAGCAAATAATAAACCGTGAATCGGGCAAAATTATTCCTAGGCATAACGTTTTGTGCTTAACCTCTAGGTGTAGTAACTTTTCAAAATCGCGACCCGTCCCAACTACCGAGGGTAGTTGGGACGGGTCGCGATTTTGAAAAGGTTCAGGACATATCCGATATTCCGACTTCATGTCATAATGAGGCAAACGCGGGGGAGCAAGCCAACGGGTTAGATTTGCATGGAGCTCTTGTAACCCGCAGCTATTTCTGTGCGTCCCCCACATGGCTGGACCGGCCTTCTGTGCCCTCCGCCTGTCCTCTTCCCGCCTCTCCCCATTCAGGGGCGCGGGGGAAAAGATAGCAGCGTCGCACCCTTCTGGTGATGTGACACACACAAACGGTGTGAGCTCGGTGCCGATTCCGCACGTCATTTAAAGTTTCAACCAAATTCCCAGCCACATCTCTTTTTATGCCACACGTGCGCAAACTGCTGTAGCCGTTGGAAGTTCGCCTTTGACGAGACGAGGTCCTCGTAGTAGACTGGTCCTTCGTCCGCTCGAGTGATTCCGTCTAACATTCTCTTCCGTTCGTCGTCGTATAGTGGACATTCCCAATGAGCATGATTTGAAAAGGTTCAAATGGTAATAAAATTTAAAACCTATAACGGAAAAGTGGCGTTAGCTAAGTATTCAAGATGGTTTATAATATTGCCAAATCCAACGCTAAGATTGCTCGAGCTTTCAATGCATTTTTCACAAATGTACCCCTACTTACAAAAAAGCTTCTAAGCTCAATTCCATATGAAGCAGAGATATTGTTAAAAAAAACAGCGCCAGTGTCAGTAATGTGGTTTTTTTAATTTAGCCATGTTTATCCCCAGGACATGACCAATACTTTATAGGGAACACCTGTGGGGAATATCAGTCAAAGTCATTGGTTCAGTCATTTTGGTTGTTGCCCCACACTTATCTTACATATTCAATAAATGTGTTGACGATGGATCTTTCAAACTTCAATTTTTCATTCAAAATTGATTCTTACGAACACTTTTCGAATGTCATTTGAATCTATATAATGCAAGAAAAGCTACTACCGCTTCGGAAAGGGTTATGGCAGCGGAGAAGAAGCGGCTCAAGAAACTCCTACACTGCAACACGGCCTACATTTCTTTTCTGTTTTATTTTTATTTTAAAAATAGGTCTTGTGTTACAATCGTGTGCGTTGTTCTTGTGCTGCGCTGGAAATCAGAGCTCCATACCTTAATGTAATAATCTAACCTATAATATGCTTTATAATATAATGATTTTTTAACAATGCCTTTAAATTTCTCTGACAAATTTAATATCTCTTATTTTATATAATATTTTTATAGGTATTTTATTATAGTATTGTATACTTAGACCCACAAATGAAGTTCTAACTTTAGCTAGTCTATAGTAAGGTTGCTCAATTTTATTTATGCTTCTTATATTATTACGCTTGTGCCTGTCAACATTTTTAGTGAAGCTATTTATGTACTTCCTGACGCACATGATATTTTATAAATATATTGACAAGATACAGTCGTAATGCTAATTTCTTTGAATAGTTCCCTCAGGGAGTTACTACTGCGTAGGTTATAAATTGCTCTAATAGCCCCTTTTTTATCAAACAAAAATTGAGTCACTATCAGTAGCTCGTCTCCACAGCAAAATTATATAGGAGATAATGCTGTGGAATTAACTAAAGTGAACAAGTCTCGCCGTAGCTACATCCCTTATCTGTCTGATTTGTCTCACAGAATATGCAGCGAAAACTTAGGTTTCCCGATAAAGATGTAATGTGAGGGCTCCATTGTAGTTTCAAGTCAAACTACGAAGCTTCAAAGGCATAGATGTGGAGTCCCTTAGGTCTGATGTCTCACTGGTCGATTGGTCCCCTGTCATCTTGAGCGAGAACGTTGACGACAAAATCCACAACTTTAATGCAATTGTCTTGGGACTTTACGACAAACATGCTCCCATTAAGAAAGTCAGGGTAAAACACCTGCCGGCGCCCTGGCTTAACGATGCTATCAAGCGCCTAATGGCCAAGAAAAATCGCGCTAAGTGTAACTACAAAAAGGATCCGACAGATGACAACTTTCTTTCCTACAAATGCCTTCGCAATCGATGCAATCGTCTCTGTCGAGACGCCAAGCGCCGCCACATCTTCGAGTGTATCGAAAGGTACACCCCAGCTCAGGTGTGGAAATTCCTCAGGACACTTGGTATTGGCAAATCCCAGGACATGCATTCGGGTGATGTTGATCTGAACGCTCTCAATCAATTCCTCTCTGCTCCACCAGTTGTAATGGACCCTTCTATCAAGGAAGCCACTCTTCAGAGTCTGCGCTCTAGGTCATTACCCAACACCACTCCTTTCAACCTGAGCAATGTTGGAAGCGACACGGTTAAGAAAGCATTTCTAGCAATTAGCTCCAAAGCTGTAGGAGATGATAATATCTGTCAACGAATGATTCTAACTATCCTTGATGATCTGCTTCCGGCCATAACACATATTTTAAATTTCTCCATTTCCAATTGTTCTTTCCCTACTGCTTGGAAACAAGCATTAGTTATCCCTCTCCCCAAAACATCCAATCCCACCTCCTTTAAAGAGTATCGCCCCATTTCTATCCTGCCGATCCTTTCTAAAGTCCTCGAATCCATTGTCCATAATCAGCTCTCCCATTATCTATCCTCTAAAAATCTACTTAATCCTTTTCAGTCTGGTCATAGTACTGTTACGGCTTTATTAAAAGTGACCGATGATATTCAGGTCGCCATGGATCAAAGGCAGCTCTCGGTGCTGGCTCTGCTGGACTTCAGCAGTGCTTTTAACTGTGTTGACTTCGACATTCTCGTTGAACTTCTCAAATCTCTTAACGTCTCCTCCCTCTCTGCCAGCTGGTTTGACTCTTACCTAAGGAACCGAAAACAGCGTATCAAGTCGGAGGATGCTTGTACGGAGTGGTGTGACCTCTCTTCCGGTGTCCCCCAAGGTGGCATTCTCTCTCCTCTTCTATTCTCAATATTTATCAATTCCATATCCGATGTCCTCTCTTCTTCCTATCATATCTGCGCGGATGACCTTCAGATCTATCGTCACTTCTCTCCTGATGATGTAAATTCCGCTGTGGAAGCGTTAAACGCTGACTTGGCTGGCATTAGTGGATGGGCATCGTCATTTGGGTTGCTGGTTAATCCCAATAAGTCCCAGGCCATGATTATAGGTACCAGACACTCTTTAAACACGTTGCAGCAATTTTCTGTCCCTTCTGTAACTTATAACGGTACTGTAATCATGTATAGCGATAAAGCTAAAAACCTGGGTGTCATCTTTGATAATCAATTGTCCTGGTCAATGCATGTTAATGAGGTCAGCAGGCGAGTTTACGCAACTTTTCATTCCCTCAGGAGACTTCAGAACTTTCTTCCTCGCCAGACCAAAATAACTCTCGCTCAGTCCCTTCTTCTCCTCCTCATTGATTATGCTGATGTTTGCTGGGTGAGCGCAAATGAAGAACAACTGAACAAACTCGAACGACTTCAAAATCTCGGGATTCGGTTCATCTTCGGACTGCGCAAGTATGACCACGTATCTCAGCATCGCAGGGAGCTGAAGTGGCTACCGATTCGGCTTCGACGGGACTCTCATATCCTGTGTTTCCTTTATAATATTTTGTGGAACCCTCGTTACCCTAACTTCCTACGTGATCGCTTCGAATTTCTTTCTTCAAGCAGGCCTCGGAGAACTCATATGGCGTCTACGCTCAAAGCTCCAGATCGCTCCACTGCAGCCTACGAGCACGGGTTCAGAATCCGAGCCGTACGACTGTGGAATGAGCTTCCTTGCACTATCAGGGACAGTCGATCTCTAAATATATTCAAAAACCGGCTAAAGAAGCACTATCTCTCCCTTTCCAGTTAGATTATATATATATATTTGTATGTATTAGTTTATTATACGGTTTATTCATATTTTTACGTTGTATTTAAGTAATTGTGTATGCAGTCTATTTTTAGCAATTAGGGTTATCAGTATAATACATACTGTTTGTAGTATATATTAGTCGTAGTATTTATAGAATTTTATTGTACGCGCAGGTCTTCCCCCGCTCAACCATCACCTCTCCTACCATCTTGGTTTGCTGGAAGAAATCTCTTTTGAGAGATAAGCTCGCCTTTGTACTTGTTTTTTTTCTATTATAAGTTATCTGTATGACTGTTTTGTGTAGTACAATAAAGAAATTACAAATTACAAAGTGTTATCCCCAGGAAAACTATACTATCAGTAAACTCTAACTTATCATTGTTTAATATAACCTCATTTTTTAAGGAATTAACATTAGGCAAAGTGAATTTTATACATTTAGTTTTTTTCGCATTAAGCACTAGATTGTTAACAGTAAACCAATTATGAAGTTGTCCAAGAGCGTTAAATACTTCTTTATAATTCTGTACATGTCGATCTACTTCAAATGTAAGATATGTATCATCAGCAAATAACACAATCTTTGACAAATACTGAACCATATAGGGCAAATAATTAATATAGACCAAAAATAAGAAAGGACTGAATATGGAACCTTGAGGCACGCCATTTTCACGCGAGATTCTAATGATTTGGTTCTGTTAATCTGAACCTTCTGAATTCCATGATCTAAATAAGAACTCAAAAGTTCTAGAGCTCTATTTCTAATACCATAGTGACCCAGTTTTAACAGTAAAGTTTCATGATCTATGCAATCAAATGCTTTGGAAAGGTCACGGAAGAGACCAATGGCATCTTTTGATTCTTCCCATGCACTAAAAATATTTTTTAATATGTAGTTCAACACCAGCATCTGTGGTAATCGTCCTTTTGTAACGTTGAATTGCTGGTTATGTAACATATTATTGTGATTAGAATGGGAAAGCATTTGATTGAGTGAGCATGATCTTTTCAAACACATTACTAAATACGGTAAAACTGATACAGGCCTATAATTACTGGGATCTTTTTTGTCACCAGCTTTATATAGAGGAACTACTTTGCTATTTTTAATTGAATCGGGAAAGATACCGTGATCAACGCATTCATTAAATATGTAAGCTAAATATTGTGCTAATATATGTACAATTGACCGACATCCCCCATAAGTCTTCAGTGCTATTAACTACTATGTCTTTAAAAGTATTAATAATATACGGAGGACTGACATGACAAAATTTTAATTCAGTTCCGCAGGCGTCCACGTTATCCTTAAGCAATGTAGCTGAAAAGGTTTGTGAAGATTTTAGTGGTTCAGTAGTATTCAAGGGTATATTAGTAAAAAGGTCTCGAATTCCTGAACTACTTCTGAATTTGTACTAATAATACCGCGATCTGTCTTAAGTGAAAAGTTATACTCGCGTGGCTTTGTACTACCTGTTTCGCTATTTATAACTTTCAATACTGTTTTTATTTTATCGTCGGCATTTTACTACTTATGAAATTTGCTTTGGCTTTAAGACACACTATCTTCAAAGTTTTGGAGTAATCGTTGAGATATTCTTTAAACCTGTCACTATTTGTCATGTTTCTTTGTTAGCTATACCTACTACTAGGCTCCATAAGGTTAATGTATCTTTGTTAGCTATACCTACTACTAGGCTCCATAAGGTTAATGTATCTTTGTTAGCTATACCTACTACTAGGCTCCATAAGGTTAATGTATCTTTGTTAGCTATACCTACTACTAGGCTCCATAAGGTTAATGTATCTTTGTTAGCTATACCTACTACTAGGCTCCATAAGGTTAATGTATCTTTGTTAGCTATACCTACTACTAGGCTCCATAAGGTTAATGTATCTTTGTTAGCTATACCTACTACTAGGCTCCATAAGGTTAATGTATCTTTGTTAGCTATACCTACTACTAGGCTCCATAAGGTTAATGTATCTTTGTTAGCTATACCTACTACTAGGCTCCATAAGGTTAATGTATCTTTTAAAGGGCAATGTATTCGCTTTTATAACAAAATACCGACTGAGTTATAAGAATTGTCTGTAAATAAATTTAAAAATGTTAAAAATCACTTATGTAAAAAAGGTTACTACAAAATATTAGATTATGTAGAAGACAAGAAAGCTTGGGAAGGTGTTTGCTCCAATTCTGTAAAAAATTACGTATAAAGCTGGAGGTTTCTAGTCGCCTCTTTGCCTCCAGCATCTAAAACATTGAGGTGACGGAATTCAAATTGAGTTCTATATTTCCCTGTACCTTATACATGTGTTAGTTTAAGATTTGACATTCTCATATGTGTTTCTTATGGAAATAAACTCTTTTTGAATTTTGAATTTAGAATTTCATAAAGTTAAAGAAGTCTATTTCCGCTAATCTGCATACCTGTGGTCGCCCGAACACTGAACTTAAATCTAGTATTCATTTTTTTCGCATCAATTTTGTTATATAAACTCAAATTCTTCGCTTACCAAAGAAAAAAGAAGTTTTTCGTAATAACAATGTTTAGATTTGACCCATAGCATATCCCAACGTATGAAGGTCGAGTTACCACTATACAGTGCGGAAAGATATTTCTACTATGAAAAATTAATGGCTGCTGCTAAGCGAAATTTAAATTGTGAATGAAGTGAGACCACATTAAAACAAATTATATAGAACAAATTGGGTTATCGATTAAAAAAATGTTGTATATAAAAACGGTCAAGTGCGAGTTGGACTCGCGCTCCAAGGCTTTTGTACATACTTGTAGAGACTACTAGAGATCTATTATGTATGTATGTAATGTAAGTATATGGAAAAAGTTCGTCCTCCACGGGAACCCAGTCTCGGAAATCAAATTGGTTTCATAGTAAAAGTGTTCAGAATGATGCGCCTAACAACCCCCTAAAGCATGACTACACCTTCCTGTTACACTCAGTATACGCAGGCACATACCTTGCTTCTGGCCCCACACTAGGATAGCCTGTGTCAATGTCGTGGGAAATAGAAACAGTGACACACACTGCACATAAACACCCAACACCGGGATTGTATTCTTCTTCCCCCCCCAGCCAATTAATAATTAAATCATCATCAGACTGCACATTAATCATCATAGGCTCTTTACTTACGTGGCTACGTTACGTTACTACTACGTTACGCTTACGTTACTACTTAGGCTGAATGATTCAATATCTGAGCCTAAATCTCGTGACCAAAAAATTCAACCGGTCTAGTGGGAGTAGGACTTCGGACCCCCACACGAACGGTTCCATACCATTGAACACGGAAAAACCTAAAACTCTTTTCTACGAGTCTTTTGTACGAGTATACGTTTTTATTTTTAATAATAAAATATAAAATACTAGGTAGGACTACATTCAAGGCCGTGCATCGAAACATTGAAAAAGAGATTTTTTTTATGTAGAATGTAAGTATTGAACTATTTCTCAGGTTAACGAAACTCTTGCTCATTGAAACCGGAAGTGAATAGAAATTGAGTAAATTATTTACAGAAATAAAATAACATATGATAAAAAACTTAGCAATTATTAATCGTATAATGACAAATAACGAAGCACAAAACTCAATACCTGCAATTAAAGATCTTTACACCTGCCTTGCTCGTAAAGACCTACTTACTTACGTTCAAAGAGCGAATCTAAGTTAGTCTTTACGTCATTCATTCATTGTCTGCATTGAAAACTACGTTCCATTTTCAAATTACTTTGCAGAACAAGCAATGCTTGATATGTAATGGATTTTCATACAACTTTACAGTTCAAGCTATGCAAACCTCCTTGGTCAAAAACTCAACCAATAAAAAAAAAAAATGGCGGTAATTCAATCGATATTATTTGAAGTTTGATAAAGTTTATCTCAAACTCAAATTAATTACCTAATTAAAAATGTCAAGTGATGAAGTGGATATGGAAGCTGAGAATGTAATCGACAACCTTTTGCCAAATAAATCAAAAGAAAATTTAATTCAGACAGTAAACATACCTGGCCAACCATTAAAACTGCATTTTAATAATTGTTATAATATAACAATAAACAATAATTTTAATAAGTAGTTGTGTGTGTAATTTCTGATTAGATATTGGGAAAGTATGTAACTTAATTAAAATTTACATACTTTCCCAATATCTAATTCAGAAATTACACACACAACTTTTTATTAAAATCACATTAAAATTAATATGTAGTTACCTCATTAGTTTTTTGATATGAATTTAAATTACATTGTTTTATTTTATTTGTTGTGTTTTATTTACCTCGCAAGAAAGGTGTAAAATAGTATACTTCTCTCGGGTTGTAAGTAGCTATTGCACCCTCGAACTATATCCGCCCTTGCTCGCTTCGCTCGCTCGGGCGTCTACATATCTCGGGTTCACTCGATCCTTAGAGCTCTTTGCGAGCGAAGCTCGCACGGGCACCAAATTGCATCTCGTTCCGTAATAGCTCACTTACTTTCCTTGTAGCGTTATGTACTATTTCCGATAAGATCGGGAGATCCATTTTTCGCCGATAAACAAATAAAACAAAATGGCTAAGAAAATGGCCATACCAATAATTTATTGTATGGGTACTTCTTTTAATTCTTATAAACTGGTATGTTTCATTATTTGTTGTTATATCTGTATGTATGTTTGCGGCAATACACCCTCTGTGAAAAATTTCACATGTACAAGCGAGATCTCACTTCCCGGCCGTCACTGCATCTCTCTTGTTCCCATGCGCCGATACCAACTCCAGGCGGCATTAGAGGCCAAGAAACTCCAAGATATAAATGTTTATCTCGCGTCACCTCCACAGCTCGGGCCCGATCTTCGGCGCCGGCGCAGACCTGCTGATCTCGTCCAACTGCAACACCAACAGCGACAGCTACAGCAACCTGCACTCTTACACCACCGAGCCGGCTTCCCTAGCGCCAGCCGACCTCTATCCGGAGTACAACTTCACAGTGCTCGACTATGAGCTCTTCACTACTAACTTCGAACATTAGGATTAAGATGTTCCATCAGTATAACCAGCAGTACCTTTACACTTACTGCAAGGTTTAAATTAGTATTAAGTAAGTTAACTGATAACTGTGACATTACCAACCCACATGGGTCCTTGGTATATACGCACTCCACGCTGTCTATTCTTCTTTGTATGAAAATTAACGGACCTGTATCAATGAAATGATCGACAGCACCAGTGCGCTTGCGGTGAACGTAATTATTATCAATTTTAGCATTACTTTATCTGATAAACTCTCAAATTCTTCGTTTCTTTAATAAATTGTCCCTAAAAACACTCCTAAGTCGTTTTACTACCTACATTCATATGGAGGCCATTAATAGGACTACAATACACAAATAATACATTAGACAGTGCAGTGGAGTCATTCTATGTTTACAGACAAACTTGTGTTGGATGGTGTTGAAATCGCGCAAGTTGAAATTGTTGTCAATTACTCATGTTCTTAGTTTCATAGAACTGTGAAAAAAACAAACTACCATCACCTCTTCTGCACATCGTGGTTTGCTGGAAGAAATCTCTGGTTATAGATAAGCTTGCCTTTTAAATGTTTTTTCTTTTATGTTATCTGCATGTCTGTTTTGTGAGTGCAATCACAGATACTATCATACTATACTAATACAGATGACCACGTAGAACAAAATATGTCGCCGGCGTAATCGGAGATGCTACGGAAGCATCTCTAGTTTGAGGCCTGTATCGCAGCACAATTGCAAATACCACGAGATGGCGCTAGAAGATAAAATTTCAAGAGAATAACAGCCAACTTCTTCGACACATTTAATAGATTATAAATATTAACTCTCTCCGTTACAGTTCAAATTAATATGCCGATAAAAAGCCGAGCTGTCATGGCGGGTTGACCGTTATGCCGGGTAATAGAGTGCAAACGTTCTTTGCATGTTTTAATTACTGAATTGAAATTTCCTATTACTGAAAATTCACCGACTGAACCTAGGATAAGTTTAGACAATCTACAGTCATGGATTTCGGAAATAATCAAGAATAATAAAAGACTAGTATTTAATCGCACATCAAAAATGTACTCAAGTTTATGTTTTAAGAATTTTTTGTTGTTCTTGCATGTTCAACCTAACACGTTCACCTTCGCTACCGCAGCATTTTGTCCTGATATTTGCTGTGCAAATCAGTATTTTTGATGTGCAGTTTAATATTTTCCGTAATAAAATAGTAAGTGGAGGACTGCGCGGCCAAAACTTCGGAAGAGCATAAATTAAACTTTTCCTCATTGTTGTTTTTCCGACACTTTCGACAAATTGGCTCTTTAATTGGCAAAAGGAATTAGATTTGTAGCCATCGTTGTTACCTAGATCTCCATGGCCCCGCAATCCTCCGCACTTCGTTCGCGAGGGCAACTTAAAATGGTCATTTTTTTTATGGTTTATGTTTAAACGATCACCACAAACGCACCTATTTTACTACCAATAAATTCGAAACGACCGTCAGATTAGTAAACGACCATCAAATTGTGTTTGGATAAATTATCACCAAACTTCTTTTTATGTTTTGTGTATCTACCTAAGTTTATGTTTTAAGTATTTTTGTTGTTATTACATGTTCAACCTAACACGAAGGATAAAGGGGGCTTCGTTTCGCTCACCCCTTATCCTTCACCTAAGCTACCGCAGTGTTTTGCCCTGATATTAGAAATAGCTTTCCCATCTGAATAAAATTACCCCGCCCCGCTCCCCGCAGTCGCACGAATACTTCGTTTTCAACATTAGCTAACTTATGTCCAACATTAACCGAAACGCATCGGCTAATGTGCAGTCTAGCCGATCAAAGATGACAGCCTTTATCACAAACGAACATGACTTCGGACATTAGCCGAGGCTCGAAATTAATCTTAAGACTAGCCGGCTAAACTTAAGTTTAGTTTCACACCTAGCTTTAGCCGTAACATATATACTAATAAACTTCGCTTCGCTCACCTGCTTTACCCTTCACCTAAGCTACCGCAGTATTTGTGATATTTTCTGCAACTTTTGGTGATCATTTACCCATTTTGGGTAGGAAAAATATATTTTGGTGGTCATTTAAATTGTTCTCCTTTCATATTACCAAAATTAATTTGATCTCTTCGAGCCTGCAGATTTAGAGTTGTATCTACTGCTACGGGCAAAAACAGTTGGTCCCAGGTTAAGCTTGTTATTCATTAATTTTAGTTATATTATTATTATAAGGTATTATATTATCAGTTGTTTTGTCTTTAGACTGCTCCGACAAATTTTTGGTTTGCAGTCTTATATTCCGAAAAATTCCGACAATTTTTGGTGCAAACGAAGCGCATGCGAAGAACGCACGGACGAACGGACTGACGGACAGACGGACGGCTACCGGAGGCATAGTATTAGGGTCCCATTGGGCACCTTTCTGCTACTGAAGCTTGAAAAATGCGTCACTCACTGCTACCGCGTGGTGGCGGGGAAATATATTTTTGCCGAAACGAGCTTTGAAGTTGATTTTGCGGCGCTTGCACGCTGATGAAAGTATTGATTTCACAAAAATATATTGAGACATTATATAATGAAATTTTTCTCTTGTATATTTTTGCCATTGACATTTTTATGGTATCTAGGTTGTTCGATGAATCGGTAGGTGCCACCTCGGCAACCTAAATGATGACGTGACAGGGGTAGGTATCGTGTAGCGACACCCAAGTGCCGAACTTCCAACCTACTGTTGATGCACGTGGTTCTGTGCGCTTCCACTCCACGCGCGAGGACGGCAGCAAGGAAGGTGCAATGCCAGCCAGACCCGAGCTCCGAGCTCGATCACCGGTAGCATCCGGACGAGGGTAGGCCCCAACCAGGCCTACGTGGTAACTTGTCGCCGCGCAGGCAAACATACTGCCCTCTCCCCGAGGGCTGTGACGAGGGGATGATGTGACGAATTCAAACACTGATAGTTTGATGATTACACTGGTTATTTATTGTTCTAGGACACGGTTCATGTATGAAAAGCTGAAAACTACGCACGACCTAACGCGACGAAAGCTTCCGAGAAGAGAAAGAGCAAAAAAATATATTTAGTGTTGTGACGATATGAGCAAACAGATAGTACAGATGTAGTGAATAATCCTTTCCTATCGGCAAAACTCGGAACAATGATAACACCCGAATGGTGCCGATGTGTCTATGAATTACTGTATTATTAAATTACGTGTAGGTATCAAATAAATCGCATAATTTATTTATTAATGTCAAATGACAAAGACGACGACATTTAGTAAGACAAAAACGAACATTTCCGAGAAAATACGAAAGGAAAGGATTATTCACTACATCTGTATAATGATTACAATCGATCGGTCGTTGTTAGTAGCGATCTTTTACAAAATAAAATATCATGTTAATTTGGATTAATAATGGTTTTACCAATACCTAATGGAAAACCATTAACGGGGCACGGGGGGAGGGGGGGATGTTGAACCTCACCACACCCAAAATTATCACGTGACACAAGTTTCAAAACTTTGCTACTCCCACAATTAATAACCCAAATTTACGGCGTTAATGGTACATTGTTCCCTCACAACTCTGATGAAGCAGGTGCCAATAGTAACAAATCGTCTCGTAGGGTTTACGAGTAGGTGCCTACTTTGTTTGAGGTTGCTCCCGGACCTTCGTCGTTTCGAAGTCCCCACTTTTTGTGAATTATCATGGCTCTGACAATGAACGTATCGATTTCATTGTTCAAATCTACTACTGTGAATAAATGGTTAGGAGATTGACCGGTCTAATTGTTTCCTCTATCTAGTGGGTGGTCAACTTGAATGAAATGGATTTTCAAGAAATTTCACGAAATATTCTGCGAGGACGGTTCCGTATCATCACTTACCATGAAGATTATGCTTCGGATCTTAGAGTATTACGTTTTAACGATGATTTCAAGGACTGGATCTCGATGAATGCAGTACGATGGTGACAAGGACTGGATCTCGAGGACTGGAACTCGATAGATGCAGTTGGCACAGAACCGCGAGACCTCGCGCTATGTATAGTCGCATATTTGACATCTGGGAAAATACATAATGTCGCGAAGTTTTCACTCCAAACCTACGGATCCCTATTACTAATGGTAGACAAGTAGTGAGGTACTGACCTGTGAACTGTCTGTTCACTGATAGTTGTTCAATAAATCGATTTGTGCGTGAAATGTCGTGTGGTTTCCCAGGTCCGCCTGGCATCCGACCGTGGCATTGTTTGTACTTACCATTACCTATTCGGTTAGCACTGTTTGATGTATACTAATATCTTAGAATGCATTATTATATCAGACGTAGATGTAGGTAGTAATGTAGAAAGATTGTAACTGAAATCGACCAAAATGTGTATCGTAGTATGAGACAGTTTTCCCATACACTGAACGTAAATTATGCTCAAATCGTCGAAGTCGCTGTGAAGTTAGTGTATAAACATAAAAAATACTATCCGACCCACCCAACCGGTATTATCGGCCATTGATCCCAATCGAAAAACCACGCGGGAAACACGCAAGCGCAAGAATGCAACAAATGCAGTTTCCCACAACATACTCTCTCTTGACAACATATCTACTTTGGAATACCCAGCGCCATGACCTAAGTCAATGCTGGGCTGATAGAGTAGTAGTACCTACCTGCCTAGGCTAGCTACATGCTTGTGTAGGTAAGCTGGCAGTGTTGCTTGTCGGAAAAACACATGGAAAAGCGCGGGCCTGAGGATTCCCCTCGGGTCGTGCGAGCGGCACGCGCCACGCGCTCTCATTGGGGTTTTAGCACGCGTATCATTGTAATGTGGCGGCAAGACTGGTTAGGTAGGTATAGCGCGACAACTTACCTGAGACACCTCTCGCCATAGTAAGTAGTATGATATGGGATGTCTGAGTTAAGTAGTCGCACTGTATGCGACGATCGGCGGTTATACGGTTAATTATTGCCATTGATTGCATAATTATAAATAAGTAACGATGTTGCAACTGGTCAAGATAGCTTCGCGGAGGTAAATAAAATTTACGTAAAATAAATATGTAAGTATCGACAGTTTCAACGTTAGATAAGTTACGAAGATCAAGGTCACCAGTGGCTTGTAAAATAAACGCGACAATCCGACAATATTGCCACTTTTTGACAAATAAGTCGAAGTGTCACAAAAAGTGCCGTTAAATAAAGCTGACAAAAGTCCAGTGCGACAGGTAAATACCGACAAAATTGACAGACTTCGTTATTTTCTGACTTATTTTATTTGTCATGATTGACCAATTTGGTACTGTTTCTGACGTATTTGTCACAACACAATATCGGGGCATGCCTACGGTACTATTTTTTATTTGAGACCAGAAATGTAAACAAACAACTGTCATTTTCTAGAACAAAACCGTTGACTTTGACATTCATATTATATTTTTTGTACTGGAAAAGTTCATTGTTCACATTTCTGGCCGCAAAAAAAATAATTAAAAATTCTAATTTAGGTATAATAAGTAAAAAGGCGCTATCCTAATTGACATCGGTCGTATGACTCGGAACAGTTGTAGGTTGTAGGCACAGACCAGAATATCTGGTCTGTGGTTGAAGGTGTACAGAGAACGGAATGAGCCGGAGGTGACGTCAGAAGTCATTTCATAAATTTGCCACTCATTAGAAATTGAATGAATGAGATGTTCATTGGTTCGTTATTATAGTCCGAATGGAATTGGCTGTGTAATGAGTGATTATGTACAGTAAATATCTGACGCCATCGAAAGGAAATAAAATTTACATGCACCATAGGTATCCCATTTCATCCAATGTAGTTCGCATACAATTTGTACAAGCAGTGTAAAGACTGTAAGTGGTATTACCTCCTCCCTCACTGAGCTGCTGAAGTTGCTGTCCAATATTGTTTATTATGTAGGTATTTAACCATTCTAGGAGTATTCAAAACTTAGGTCTTGTTTGATTATGTGTCATCGCCCTACAGTTTGCTCCACATATTCATCTTACAATAAACTAGTGCAATCCGTCGTTTTTAGGGTTCCGTACCCAACGGGTATGAACGGAACCCTATTACTAAGACTTCGCTGTCCGTCCGTCTGTCACCAGGCTGTATCTCAAGAACCTAGCTAGCTAGAGAGTTGAAATTTTCACAGATTATGTATTTCAGTTGCCGCTATAACAACAATACTAAAAAACAGCATAAAAGAAATATTTAAGGGGGCTCCCATACAACAATTCTTTCAATACCACATACAAACTTATGGATGCACCTGGTTACGTACATGGAGTGTGAAAGTAACCGCACCAATAACTTTGTAAACAATATTTTGCTGTGTAAAATCCAAACTATTCACTCCACACCATCGCTTCCATTGAATGGTGGTACGGAACCCTTCGTGCGCGATTTAGACTCGCACTTGAACGTTTTTTTTAATTATTTTCATACCAATGTATCTATCGAATTGCCTTGACACTGGGCGGGGGTGCTCGTCGAACATTTCTAACCACTTGACAGATATGATAATGGCATGACCTGTCATGATAATATAGTTAATAAAACAAATTTGACAAGATTTACCTGACAAGTTTTCACCTGTCGCCGGTCAAGAGAAAATGTTTATTAAACTTTAATATGTCAAATTGTTACGAAAATTCAACATATTTGTCAATTTTCCACCGTAGCAAATTTGTCAGGGCTAATATATATTAAAAAAGATTTTGTCAAATTTCTCGCAGTTACCTGTCTCCTGTCTCGTTTGTTGAAAAGGCCTCAGGTACCAGGCACATTTCATATTTTGGCCGTTCATGTAATTTGGTAAATAACGCAGACAAAATATGCTTTCCCCTTACGAGAAACTGCTCGAAGATGTCTTAAATATCGTAGTAGAGTCATCCCTGTGGCATGTGACGTATTTCCGGCGGCCGTTGCCTTCGCCGGATCCTGCCCCTGCGCCGACGACAACACGGTACGGTACTTTATTTATTTATTTTATTTTCTATTTCTTCGATACCGAATGCGGGCCCGCAGGCCATCTCTAAGGGTGGGCCCCTTCTGGGAAGTGCGTAGCACAAAACACTTTCGGATATAATTTAAATCTGGCTAGGGTCAGCGTTTGATACCGCCGCCACCAAAAACTGCATACTTTCGTCTCTGTTTAACTGTTTACTGGGAAATGCAAAAGATTGCGGAGATTGGATCAGTGGGATGGTACTGCATAGTATGGATAGCCGGATCTAATCGTAGATACAAGTTCTTATTTGAAAAGTACTTACAAGTAAATATTGCTGATGTGGGTGCGGGTGGGTGGTTAAGGTGGAAGCAGACGGTTCACTCGGATGAACGATCATCCGAGTAAACCGTCTGCTTCCACCTTTAGTTAGTCCCACACCCCACGTGGGTAGCTGTAAAGGAGTCATTTGTACACTTATAGGATAAGTATAACGAAATTGTGCTTCTAAGTAGATAGATATTTACTTATGGAGATGTTAGATTCACCGAAAATTTAGGTACAAAAAGGCATCCATTTGCTTCGCATAATTTTGTGTTTCCAAATTAGTATTCGCATAATGAGTTTGTCAAAAACTTTAATGGCATAATAGTACCTACTTTATAATAACAATACTTCGGCCTACTATTTTGGTTGGCATAACAAGCTTTTAGTATATATTTTCTATATGTATTAAAACAGGGGGATTTTTGGATCACTTTTAAAATTTTCTTGTTCTTAACTAATACAAATATTACAATATTAATTATTATAATTAATAAGCAGGAATGAATAATTACAAAAGTATTAACAGCAAGGACTATGTTGAGCTAGATTAACCCTATAGAGTCCCATAATTTAAGTAATCTTGGAAATTGTAATATCCCTTTTTCGACAAAGTCGCTTTAACATGCTTTTTAAATTGCTCAAATGGCAATTTCAAAATCTCCAGAGGTATCTTATTGTAGTATAGAATGCACTGACCCTTGAAAGAGTTGCTAACCTTCGAGAGTCTAAACCGGGGCGCAACTAGTCTGTGATTGTTTCTTAGGTTAACATAACAGAAACTTTAGTTTGTATACATTATATACATTATATTTTCGAAAATAAATTGAGTAACTATAGTTAGTATGTCAATTTCTTTAAAAAGCTCTCTGAAGGAATATGTTCGTTTTAAATTATATTATAATAATTGCTCGAATAGCTCTTTTCTCCTCATATTGTTTACCTGTGTATTGTTTGTTTAAAAATTATGTTGTTTAGTAGATGAGTCAATACTAATGGAGGGGAAATACCAGGGGACCGAGCTTGCGACTACCAGGGGACCGAGCTTGCGACTTATAGAAATTAAAAGTCATATTTGGCTAGAGTAGGTTATTGTGGCTTTTTGTAAATTTCAATTGGGGTATAGATAGCTTAGTTTGGAACTTAGAACAGAGAGAATGCAAATAAAAACATCATTTAATGTTACGAATATTAGCTGAAATACGAATCACTGAAGTTCTTTCGGCATTTGAGAAGAACATTTTTAGGTGTTTGAAAAGAATACATTATGTCTTTCTCTATACGATGCTAAATGTTTGTTATGTTTATGTTTACCTTTTTATGTTTATTCCGTATATTTATACTCTTTATAATATGTGCTTCCTATTTTTATGATTCCGACATTTATATGTAATCATTTATGCTAAATCATTATTATATTTCGGTTAAAGGATTTATTTCAAACAATATTACAAAATTTCATAGTATTTCATTAATATATTTCAATTTGGAATGCAACAGTGAACCATACAAAAGAAGATTAAACTTATAACTCAAACTAATAAGTGGCCGACTTCTCACTGGATGCAGATCGGTACAATGTGCATATCTCTCATCCACACAGCGTCCTCGTTGTGTGAATAAATTAATTAATCAATGTTCAAAACTCCACAGCCGCTACCGTGTAGGTACCAACAGCTCTCCTGCACGATATAAATTAAGAACGCCGAAATCCTTCAGATGCTAACTGTCATCTGAAGGATTTCTTACCTTAGTACCTAACAATGGCGATGAGATTTTAGATATTTCCTAACATTTAAAATACAGATTGTAGGCTGACTAAGTTTTGCTTCAAATAATTTAAAAATTACGTCGGTGTCTTTGCAGATTTCTATACAAGATTTCGGAGGAAAATCGATGAGTCAACAATGATGAGTGCGGACATAGAATATTAACAGAATCTCCGCGCATAGCTTATGCCTGAACAGGCTACGTGCTATCAGCGAGCGAGTGAACAATACCTCCAATTACAGGTGGGAAAAAATTCAAAATGCATTATTTAGGGCAACCGACCCGGTTTGCTCGTATGGGGCTAGATGCAATGAACATATGTACTGTACTACTTGTTTACCGGACGGCTGGCCAGGCCCGGTAATAAAGTCACCGAGTCAGTGCAAGTCCTTAAAGTTACAGAGAGCGGCTAACTGCTTGCCTCCAGTTCGTTTCCTTCAGGTTGGTGTTGTTTTGTAAAGTACGCCCATACAATGCATATCTCTGCGGGGGGTGGGAACCAAACAGGGCGAGTTGGCTTGTTTGTTGTTTTTCTTTTTAATGCCTAGTGGCGTTTCTGTACCCTTCATACTTCGTGTCTTGTGAGTCCATTCACTATGTGCGTAATACCGCGTGAGAGACTTGATCTACATTGTGCGTGTTACGCAGCGGGAATGCGCAATGAGAGTCTCACTCAGCTCTGGATTGAGTCACCCAACCCATTAAACACGCTTCGACCACATATGTCCAAATATTTATTGGCAAGAGAAAACAATAGGCAGAAGTAGATACTCTCATTGGCAGATTTTGATTCTGTTCCGCTTCGGATAATTAAATAAATAAAAAAAAATGTGTTGATGACGTTTTCTCACTATCTCTCAGGCGGTATGTCCAGAGCGTTTTTTCCGTCAAATTAGCTTCTAATCGATTTTTAAACGACTTCATAAAAGAAGCGGTTATCAATGCGGTTGTATTTTTTTATGAACCGATTTGAGTAATTATTTTTTTGTTGAAAGACTAGACCTCCAGTTGGGTTTCTAAATAAATAAACTGGAATAAAAACGAAGTTGCGTTTTATTGCTTTCCTGTGACTTCAGTGGTGTTTATGGTTATTGTCATGAGATGAATTCTGGCGTTATGTACCGTATATTCGTTTATCTCGTGTAATATGTGTAGACTGGTCAGAATGCAGATTACGTAGCGTCGTTTTATTGTATACAGTCGCCATTCCAGATGGTCCGATGACATAGCGAGGTTAGCAGGAGAGCAGTGGACGCGGCGGGTCGCACAGGACCGGGTCGACGTTCTGGGCACGTTCTGTATGTAGTTAGTAACTGAAGAATAGTCTCTTACGCGATGCAGGATCGATTGTCAATTGTTTCTGCGATCCGTGACAACATCTGTCGGCACCTTCTGTCAACTGCTGAATTGGTTTGCTTGGCATCCATCTTGTATGTTAGTATGTGGATCGCCAGATATGTGACGGCACAAAAGGGCTTTATTTCATTTTTTTTCTCAAGTTTTAAACTGGGTGAATTATTTGTAAGTATTGGTTTTGTTTTTTCTAATGATTTTGTTGTTTGCGATCGAGGCTCGGGTGGAACCACTCGCTTCCACAGCGAGGGGTTCCAGACCCAGGTAGGAGTCCCGGATGCGGAGGAAGAGAACATCCCCAGGTCTCGGATGTTTACATGTTTGTGATGTCGCTGTTTCTGGTTCCCACGATACAGCTTAGAGACTGTTATGTTAGCTAGTTTAGTTAAATTTATTATAATTTTAGTCTGTCTCTCAAATATCTCATTTAAAGGCAACCTTGCTGTCCAAGTATGTGGGATAAATAATGACGTGTTTTTCTTTCTTACAATTTCCTGTTTAAAGACGTCATCTGAATTTGTGGGTTACATGGTTATGACATCATTCATATTTCATAAGTAGTCCCCCAGCGTAACGTTGGGTAATGTTGTATTTTGCTATAATTGGTGATATTGACCGCATTTTCCTTCCGGACGGGGAACACGTGTCGAGCGGATTTTTGCTAAGAAGTCCGTCTGATTCACCATGCACCAATCCATGACGTTAATTAATATGCGTATTACTTACACCAGAAACTATTTATTAATAGGTTTCACACGACGACCCGAATGGCCGAGTCGGCAGTGACCCTGCCTACGAAGCCAAGGGTCCCGGGTTCGAGTCCCGATGGGGGCAAATATTTGTTTGATGAGAACGGATGTTTGTACCCTAGTCATGGTTGTTTATCTATCTAAGTATAATATTTATCTATACAAGACCCAAGATACAAGATCCTAGTTTGGGGCTAGATCAATGTGTGTAAATAGTGTCCAAGTTATTATTATTATTATAGGTAAGGTCTAGAAGTACTTCTATTGAAATCGACAATTTCAAGAAGTTGAGAAGCCATTTAATTATAGGGTTTAGGTTACAATCACGTTACGAAGTATCTAAAGTCACATGAGCGATATTTTTCCACGCGTAGGTACTTGCATAAAGAGTTCCGGTGAAATTAAAATGGATCATATGAGTTTAGAGCTCACGTAGGAAAGCCGTTCTTCGCACTTATAGGGCATTTAGAACACAATTAGATAACCGGGTCACGATCACCAGCGTCTAGGTATACTTAGTGTCCGTAGCTTGAGTCACTTGAGGTCACGGAAGGCCGATGTCCGAGGACTTTGCACCGAAAGTGATCGGCCGGAGAAAGTTATGTCACACTGACGCACGCGCAGCGCGGCACGTCTTCTGGCGGACACAACGAGGATGCCAAACTGAAAGTGGTGCTTGGTTCGCATAAACAAGTTTGGTTGAAAATAATATTGTCCGTCATCTCCAAAACTTAAGTAAAGAGTCTTGCAGGTTTGGCCAGTTATTCAGTTCTCCCATTTGCGTGACAGGGGGCTAACCCATTCCCGTAAGTATGGAGAAACAAACTTTATAAAATAAAAGTACATATGTAGTTATAAAATTGTTGGTGGACTATGAAGCGCGATGGCAAATATTTCAAATCAATAGGTAATTATAAGGTTAGACCGCATGCGCCTTCTGGATATGAATCACACGTCGAGATGCGACCCCGCATCTCCTGCGTGACTGGTGAGTCAGTAAACAAACGCTTTCAGCGCGACGGGGGCTAGCTCATCGTCACCAACAGTAGCCAAACAGCAGATAGAGTACCTACCTCACAGTGGCCGCCACCGCCGACGTAGCCGCATGCGTCAAGTTAATACTAATATGAGCGGCTCGCGCCGATCTCACGAACCTTGACCTTGACCTCGTTCTGAAATTAGCTAATCGGCCTCTTCTTTGCTAGCGGTATCTCTCACGTTTCGATTGCGTAGATACAAATATTTAGTAATATAAATGTCACCGTAAGATAGTCAAAACCGTTAGATGAAAAACTAACGCGTCAGTCATTTACACGGGTTTAGAATTTACTTTTCTTTTGTTCACATGTCTACCTAACACGAAGACTATTCGGGGGCTTCACCTAAGCTACCTCAGTGTTTGCCCTGGTATTTCGTTTGCAATTCAAGTTTAAACCAGTTTACTATTTAACGGTTTTAACCGTTAGTTTATAACTAACGCGTCTTATAGTAAGCACTACTCTACAGTTTACCTACTATCTGTCGATAGTTGACCAACTCACGGGAAAAAAAACGTTGGTTTATCAACTAACGATAACATTTAATTACGAGTAATTACTAGTAGCAAGATTTGATTACCTATGTTTGTATGTAGAATAATATGTTTCCTTGATGTCTCTTATAATAAAGAAAGAAATAGATTAAATTGGAGGCCAACTACACATGTATATACTTGCTATTTATAATATTGCCATTTTGGTACCAAACAAACTTGGTATGCGCAAGCGCAACGCGTCGTGTTAGCGGAATGCTCTGACGTAATGGATGATGACGTGCGGAGTCGCAACACGCCCACTCAATGCTGACCTTATGTCTGGCTAAGAAGAACCGTCGATGCGCGCGTAAACGACCCTATCACGACGCAGTAGAGACGATTTTTGGCGTGCACTACTTTCGCCAAATAGAACTTTCGGTCCATTTTTGTAATTTCAAGAAATGTAAGTCATAGAATGGGTTTTAACGGCGATGTCAGAACTACGAAATATACTTGATATGACGTTGGAGTTCGTGTGAAGTAAGTGAGACATGAATGACGATGAATGTAGGAGGGGGGTAGATCCGCTAGAATGTTTACGTTACGTCCTGCGCAAGAGTTGCGATCGAGCAGAGCAAACACGCCGGACCCAACGATAATACCAAGCACACGTAATAGTAATACAACCGAAACCAACGAACCAACACGTGTTCGCCCCTCAAGGGGTGGCAGAGGCTCAACGAGATGTCAACGAGTCGCACGACTATTCAATACTTTTTGCGGCGACAGCCCCTCAACTATGGAGAAATGCCTTATAATGTTTAATTTGTAAAAATCCGTCAAGTGCAAGTCGGACACACACACGAAGGGTTCCGTACCATCGTACAAGCTTGAAGCTCAAGATAATGCGTTTTTTTAATTTCCTTTTTAGTTCATTATTATAAGAGATGCGTTTAGATTCCACCGATTTAGCTTCAACCTATCTGAACTGGGAGGCAGTGGAGGAAGTGCAGAGTTTTATGTACCTTGGCAGCGTGGTGGACCCACAAGGTGGAACCGAGGCCGACGTGGAAGCTCCCATCAACAAGGCTCGAGCAGCATTTGCCCAACTCAGACCAGTGTGGATCTCATCTATCATTACACGTCGCACCAAGTTGAGAATCTTCGAATCCAACAAGAAGTCAGTTTTCCTATACGGATGCGAAACTTGGTTCGTTCAAAAGGACATCTGAGGCAGGCCCCAAGTATTTTTCAATAAATGCTGGAGACAAATATTGAGAATATTCTGGCCAAACACAATCACAAACGCAGAATTTTGGAGATTCACGTACCAGCAGCGGTTGGAGGCAGAGGTGATCAGCAGGAAGTGCTTGGTGATGATGAGGAGACCTGACGAACACCAAGATCGGAACAAATGGAAATCTGTACTGAAAGCCCTATACCCCTGCTGAGGGGTGACAGGACGAGATGATGATGATGATGATGTAGTTCGTTATTTATTCTGTAGTGGCCACATAAATACAAAATCTGTGAAAAGTCTACATAGTGCGGGTCATCAGATATAGCCCGCTGACGGACAGACGGACGGACAGCGGAGGTTTAGTAATAGGGTCCCTTCGGGAACCTAGCAATTATATACTAAAATGATGTGTATTGTTTTCTTAACAAATTGAGGATTCGGGTAGAGTAGGAGCTTCCATCGTGTTGTATCTAATGTTTGTGATTCTTTGTTCTAGCTTTATATAGGTAGACGCAAAAGCGCGACTTGATATAAATCTGTCGAGCTAACCGGATGAATACATTTCCAAGTCACTATGAGGATGACTCAGAGGCTTGTTGTGCCATCGCCGCACACGACGACAGTTTATGAAGAGGCAACTTCAATTGAAAACTGCAAAAAAAACATCGTGAGAGTAATGCCGTGGAAGGCGCCTCACTTTTCCAAGTACAGCGGATGAAGATAGATTGTAAATAATCGTTAGTAAACAATATCTGTTGTGAACCTATACGAGAACAACGCGCGCATCTTTTGTTGCAAGTGATTTACTGTTAACAGATAGCACCCGGCGCTAACTTGCCGGCTTTAAAGCTGTGCTGAAGGTCCGCCGCTAGTGACAAAGTTACGGCAGTAAACAAGGAATTTTACTAGGAAAAGCCGATAACAATGAAACAACAGGAACCCTCCGAAGTTCATGCCGCAGTTTTTAAAGCCGCTCACTTAACTTAACGTTAGATAAGAAGCGTCAAAAGAAAACAAGGCTAGTTTATGCGCTCTGAAGAAAGAATTAGTTGAATGAAACCGCTCTCATTCATAAAAGAGTCGCGAGTGACTCACATCACGTCCTAGCTCGTACATCATGGCTGCGGACGTGAATACATTTCATTCGTAAACATAACATCATCAACAAACATTACCACATTTTTCATTGAATCACTTGGCTCTTGGACGTCACCGAAAACACGAACGGATATCGATCAGAAAAACTTTGTATATGGTGTACAAAAATGTGTCTTTTGAAAGTGGTTTGTTAGGTAGATATGAACAACTGTTTCTCAAGAGAGCCAATATTATCATATGACCTTTTCCGCTACCCTATACCGATTGGAAGCCGCTTGAGCCGCAGCCAACCCTGTCACAGATCTATCCCTGCTATATAAGCTAATACATACGTATCTCGAGAGGGCTCCGTGGTCTAATGGGCTTCACGCTTGCTTCTCACACAGGAGATGCAGGTTCGATTCCTGACCATGTACATGAGATGATTAATTTAGCTTAACCCTTTACTGTATACTAACCCATATATGGTTTCATAGGTTTTGAACTTTATTACCAGCCAATAAGGGTAAAAATCGTGATCCATTTCGGGTCAGGCCATGCGTAAGTATAAGTAAATTATCGGACGTTCAGTGTTTCGGGTGACACGTCAAGCTGTAGGTCCCGGCTACTATCGCTACGTGGTAGTGGTCCTTAAACCCCTCCATCAACCCGCACTGAGCCAGCGTGGTGGAGTATGGCTTAAACTTACTCATATCCTGTTAAGGACATTCATGGGATACATTTATTATTATTTATTACTAGCTGATGCCCTCAACTTTATCAGCGTGTTCCTAGGAATTATCATTTACTGAGAAAACGTTACCCTCCTTCTGGTGCAGTCGGATAAAAGTATCCTATTTGTTAATCTAGCTCATAAACTATCTATGTGCTAAATTAAATTTAAATCCGTTCAGCCGTTTTAGCGTGATTGGGGCACAAACACACAAACATCCAAACATCCAAACATCTAAATATCGCTACCTTCACATTTTTAATATTAGTTGGATACATATCCATTTTTCTTATCCAACCATGCCTTTGCGTAGCAGTGGGAGATCATAATTTATTTATTTATTTTATTTATTTTTATTTATTTATTCTAGGAGAACCAACAGCTAATACATCACATGAAGAAAATTTAAATAGAAATATGAAGACAATTACAGGAACTCACAAATAGATATCGCACAAAAAATAGATCAGTGATACGCACATTCAAATAACGGCGCGCACACACAGCAGATGTAGGTATATAAAAACTACGAGCATATAATTTATCTTACAAAGCCGAAATAAACAAAAAACCTAAATACCTAATACATTACACTAAAATAACACTACATAAACATGGTAAACATATGGTAAACAAATCGCTCAATCAAAAAGTACACTACTTAAATTTCGCCTCACAGATGGAACTACACAATTAAATATATCAATCTCAAGCTCTTTCGTCGCATTGTTCAAGTTTCGACTAGCACGGTTAAGGAAACTATTTCGTCTGTAGTTGTTAAAGAGATAGGGGGGAAGTGCCTTTTGGACCGAGAAGGGATAACAAATGACAGTTCTGGACAGTCAATGCCGCCGGTTGTGATTTTTAGCAAGAAAGTAGCGTCGGCTATTTCTCGGCGCCTATATAATGGGATCAGATGATGCTTCTTGCAAATATTAAGGTAATTTGATGAATTATAAGGATATTTAGATTTATAACACAAGTATTTAATAAAAAAAATCTGAACACGTTCAATTCTATCTATATAAATATTGTAGCAAGGATTCCAAATTTGGGACGCATATTCAAGTTTGCTCCGAACCAAGGAGCAAAACAAAATTTTAAGTGTTTTGGCTTGAGTAAAATGAGCGGAACTCCGCATTAAAAAACCTAATGTTTTCAGAGCGCCGCGGACAATAGTATCTATGTGGTACAAATAATAATAGCTGATACAAAAACACTGAATTCCTAGATTTCCTCTTAGAATAAATAGATATCTCTTAGGAGAAAAGCTGGTCTTTGTAAGTCCACTATTTTGACTCATAGGGTAAGGACTCCATATTCATAAATTAATTATGGATACCGTAGGATTACGTTATTGCATATTGAAGGCCACAGTTGCATCACATTGCATCACATCGCATCACACTCCATCTAACGAAAAAACCCATCGCTTATCTTATAAATGACTGCTTCAAACAAGACGAACGACCGTTACCCGGCGGCGTCATTTTTTTTCTCATTTGAGCGCCCTTCGAGAAAGGGCATTGTAGAAATACGCGACTTCTCAATACAAAAATGTAAGTGTGCTATCTCTCCTGGCGCTGTGTGCAACCTGAACCGACCTGTCGTCATACCATTCATCCCTGCTGCGCCTGCGCCGGTGAGCCCATTGACTAATCGCCGTGGAATCCAGCAAGAATAAAAAAGGTGCAAATGCAAACTTTTTACCGTAAAAATACAGGATGTATTGAATGAAACGGTGGTTTTTGAATAGATTGTTTGACAACCATTTAAAATTGATATTTTGGTGATTCTTAAGATGGGAACTATTTCGGTCACCGCGTTGATGTCTTTTCTACTGAACAATTATAATCACGATTTGATACAAAATATTGCGCATGTAAGGATGTGGTATATGCGTGGAATAAGACGAGTATCGGCTTCAAAGTATCATCATAGTCATCTCACGCACCCCTTCTGGGGCGTGGGGAGTCGGGGTCAGGTCGACGGACCTCTTCCCGAAGAATCGCCTCTGTCCACTCCTGTGGACAGGTCATCGGATGGCCCCTGCGGGCGGTGGTCTTCTTGTGGCGCTGGTGTGCAGTGGGTGATCGCCGGCTAGGCAACCAGGTCGCGTGGCAGGCGGCGGCGGTCGGGCGGGCGCGCATGGTGCGGCGCCAGTTCGGCTTCAAAGTACAGTCGTATAATGTCTCTAGATTCATACAATACCGGGCTATATATAGATGTAATTAGGGTTCGGGTGTGCATACACTACACCTTCCCCCTTTTTTTGAAAGAAAAAATATACTATATCTTATTTTTTATGATATTTAAAACAATTTAGAATACAAAATATAAAAACAATAATCTGATAACTCATTTCTGTAAAAATAACAATAAAATAAATCATCTGTGTAAAAATAACAATTTAAAATTCAAAATCTGTGTAATATGTAAATATAACAATTCAATATACAACAACCATTTTTTTTTTTATATTCCCGATACAATTTTAAAACACTTTCAAAACAAAATATTACCATTTATATAAATTCACACTGTAATCGATTAAAAAATATATGTGTTAAAAAAAAACGATATATTGTTCTTATTAAATTCGTAAAATAGTTAATGATTACATAGTTAATATCTGTTCCAATATTTTATGAAACTTAATTATAATACACAAAATATTATCTAACCTGTTTACGATATAGGGTTGACGACATGAAAAATTTATTTTTAATACATAGAATTTTTAAAAAAAAATTATAACATTATTCCACTACAATTACAAAATTACACATGTTTCATACCTTCTGTATCTCTTTTTCTTTTCTTCGTTTATGTATTTATTTATTCAACTCTTATTCCATTAATCACAAACTACTTTATTTTTCATTTCCATAATACCTTCTCAAAACTCACATCAAAATATTTATCAATATAAAACTTCTTTCCAAAACTAACCAAAATATACTCGCTTTTCTCATACAATCGCTATCAATCAAAGTCTCTATTTTATTTCATTTTCCACTTCATATAGGTACTTACTTTCATTATTTATTTATCGACGTCATTCATAAGGTACTTTTTTTTATTTCCACAATACTACCATTATCTGGCTCCAGGTCTACCTGCCTGAACCTGCTCCTACTCGAGAGCTTATAAGGTCATCGATATCCAACGTTCTCACAAAGGAAGCTCGTTCACGTCATGATCGAAGAGGAAGGATTCGTGCCTTGTACCTTGTACCTGTACCTTTGAGACTTTGATGATTATACTATAACATATCGGACTCGCCAATAGTTACGTACCAAACTATAACATAACTTAAACACAATCCAAATGAATCCTTCGAATTTTAAGACATTCTGTAAAGATTGGATGATCAGTCCAAATTTTTTCGAAAGCTTACTAAATGAAGTGTTCCCAGCTCACTCACTCTGTGGCCTAGAGTAACATATCCTGCACATTCCATACCATCTCTCAAATTCATACTTTTTAATCCTAACGACAACCATAACCAACATTCCCAAATCCAAACAAAAATACAACTTTTCTCTATGTGCTTAATACGTAATCACATAACTCAAAACTTCAAGTCTCCATAACAACATTCAACTTTTTATTTCATTTCATTTTCATACTTTTCAACACTCACTATCAAACAAACATTTTCTCACTTTAAAATGAAGTATCCGAATCCTTAGTGACCATATCCGCTGGTCAGACTTTAATCTATTAATAAACTCGAATGCAATCTTTAAAATAAAAGTAACTAAGTGCAATTTCTAAACAAACTTTTGTAATAACCCATCGGTAGTGGTTCCGTCGTTTGTAATATATTTTAAAATCTTTGCTGAACTACTTTTTCATACTAAGTATATCTTACACATAGGAACAAAACCTGAAATTCATACATTCTCAAACTTTTATTCAAATTCATGCAATGGGTTCCATACTTCATCTCTCTGCGGTACCCTAAACTTGTTAACAATCATGCATCACCTTATAAGTATCTTCCATATTAGTCAACTGAAACTAAACTTTTCATTCTACATAAGTCGCACTGCGGTAACTTGAACTACTAATTATTATAATAACAATTCTGTTTCTCTGTAATCAAAACATGTGTCAAGTTCTAATCTAATTTGGATTCCTCTGCAGTGTTGCATGTCCATATTTGGATCGCCTGCGAACACTGTATTGTATTACTATAATTTTAAGATAAACTGGAACTGTAACCAAGTCAGATGAACAAATGAATCATTTATGTACTTGATTGTACATTTGGAGTAAATCGGAATTAAGATGCAATAAGTTTATAAAATAGTACTGGGTATATTAATGACTTTAAAACAACAAAACTTGTATCTTCTTACAAATTAACCACATTCTACCCATATTTCCAATCAAAATCATCATCTTAAAAAAAAAATATATTACTACTTATCAAAATCATCTAAAATAACTCATGCCAAACTAATTTAATTTACTTTTCTTTCGGCCTTCATAATTATCTCCATTCTTAAAAAAATATATCAACCATCATTCATACTTCTCTTGCTGACAGTACCTACTGTAACTTTTCATTATGCCATTCTTCGACATACTCTTTTACTTTATGCTCTCTTCATTTGAAAAATAATTATATTGATATTGATTCGAATCGTCAACCCTTTTACAATGTAAAAATCTTCCCAACACGTAATTAATACTTCTAAACAAATAATAAAATTCACTTACATTTTATAGGATTACATAGATACCATTGTCCAAAACACACATCACAGACATCGTCGCACGTGTCGTTCTTGTTCAGAGTCAGCTCATCCTGGGACCCGTACATCTCCCAGCTGCTCCTCACTTGACCCGTACGGTTACGCCCGGCGCCCTGCAATCCACATCGCTGGCTTGAAAAAACGCCCGGCACCCGGCAGCAAGTCTTCTTTATTTATTTTTCTCTCTTGTTTATGGTATCTTCTAAAATAAATGTCTGTCTTCCATATTTATCCATCTTCCATGATTATCTTCTCTATTTTTTCTTCTTTAATTATTTCAATTATATTCTTTCTTCTTTAATATCTTCTCTTTTATCTTCTTTGTCTTTCTCTGGCTGCAAACTTGTCTTCACGTTCTTCGTAATTATTCTCTTCTCCAGGATTTTCTAATTATTAAAAGTATTTATTTATTTGATGCACTGCCATTCGGCACAGCACTACCTCGCGAGAGGTAGGCTGGCCTGGCTAGGTCGCCATGTAAGGATGTGGTATATGCGTGGAATAAGACGAGTATCGGCTTCAAAGTACAGTCGTATAATGTCTCTAGATTCATACAATACCGGGCTATATATAGATGTAATTAGGGTTCGGGTGTGCATACACTACATCAAGGGATCGACTTATTATTATTATGCAATTTTAGTCTGATACAATATTGTGCTTTACGGTTAAGGTATTTCAAAACTTCATATGTATATAGTTCTACTTAGTCGATCATTAATCGAGTTTTGTAAACATATATTTCCAATAATATATTCAAATTAGAGCAATATCTTCGTTATTGCACTTATTGCTTCACATTGACTTTAATTTTACATACGTACGGTAAGTAACATCTTGCTATATCCGCGGTGAAAATTGTCTGTTGTAAATGTAACTGGCGTGATACAAATGTTCGAAATATGCAGTTATTTAGCGGCGCGCGCGCAGGCCGCGGACTGTCCATGGCGTGGTCGCCGCGCGCGCACTCTCCGAGCTGCCAGGCTGTTGAGGCTGTTCTTGATACTTTGAGCTGGCTTATCGAACATAGTGAAAGAGTTTTGGCTGGAATACTGTTCAATTAAATGGCTAGGGTGTTAATTGAACGGCTGATTTCAGCTAGTTGGCTGCGACACATAGACATGTTTCATCCATCACGCCCTTTCTAAAACAACAGATTCGATTCAACAAGAGATTCGACAGAACACCGATTCATTCAATATTTTAGTCAGAACATAAACTCCTGTGTCCATATTGATAATTTTATTCATATTTTTGAAGAATTTAATCTTTTCAACGACATTATAGGCCATCTGAACTAAGTAAAGACGCCTCCAAACCAACAGAATTTCAGTATTCCGTCCGCGTAAGGCCAAGTAAATGGTTCAGGGGATTCACGGAACCAAACCGCAAGTAAAATGTAGTTTCCAAAAGGTTTACAAACGGGTCTTACACACTACACACACATATAAAATACAATACACTTTGCTATGTGCAAACCCAATTATAGGTACACAACACGCATTGAAATAAATTCGTACAGTACTTACATGCTTACCTGCAGTACATGCTTACCTGCAGTTTTGTGGAGTTTATAAACTTTTATTTATTGTTTGTCATATTTTTCGAAGTATCACACGTAATTAAAGTGCAATAATTGTACATTACGATATGATACAAGTGTGCAAAGTTGGTCTTTACACACGAGGCGTTATTATTCGCGAGAGGTGTCAGCGAGCGCGAATAGGTAGCCGAGTATCTAATGACCAATGCAGACATTTTTCATCACACTTTTTCATTTCATTTCATCGTCGCTGTTTCTGGTTCCCACTATCTGGCTATCCTAGTGTGGGGCCAGAAGCAATGTATGTGCCTGTATACAGGTTGTTGTTTTGTAAAGTTTCGCCCATCTCAGGGACGACAGTTTACGTATCGCGCCGCACGCTGGGTGCCTGATATTGCGAACGCGGTAGCAAGCAATAGAAGTAAGGCCACAATATCATGGTTTTTAGGGATTTTTTACTAAAAAGTATTTTTTTTTGATATGATGTAAATAACCACCCCTGAGTCGGTAGTCGTAACTTTAATACAATACGCCTATCTCTATGTCTGTGTAAGGAAGGTTTGCCCACTCGCCTCGCCGCGCTAGCGTCAATAAAGGCACTGGGAAAACCTCTATGACAATAATGGTTTACAGTCCACTGCTCAGAACTGTGGCGAAAGTTGCTCAGTAATGCGGCCGCAAAACAATGAATAGGATATCAAAAATATTTCTGGACTGTTTGAACAGACCAGAAAAAAACAGTGTTGGCTTGTCTGTTATTTTTATTTTTTTTGTAAGTGAACCAACAGAATGCACAGTTATGATAGAGTTATCAGGTAAAATTTAATATGAATAGGTTACAATTACAGGTTCGCATTAAATTTACAATATAAAACTTGACATTCCAAAATTACAAATGTCATATATATATGTCACCGGAAAATAATACGATCCGCAAGTTTATAAATTTCCTAATATTTTTTCCGCTAGTTTATAAATATACTAACCTAACCTAACCTAACCTAACATAACCTAACCTAACCTAACCTAGCCTAATATAATCTAGAAGGAAGTTTATAAATTTCCTAGGAAATTTATAAACTTGCGGATCGTATTATTTTCCGGTGACATATACATATACTTAGCAATCGTCATTTTTTGCCACTTCTCTACATTGGACCACTGTGAGAGAAGTAGGGCGTAGAAACTCCCACAGATTGAATTTTAGATCTCTTTTAAAAATTGCTTATGCTTAACTAATACAAAATATAATATTTAGTCATTATCATAATTAATAAGCAGGAATAAATAATTACAAAATTATTAACAGCGAGGTCTGTGTTGAGCCAGATTAACCCCATACAGGCCCGTCATTTAAGTAATCTTGAACATTGTAATATCCCTTTTTCGACAAAGTCGCTTTAACATGGTTTTTAAATTGCTCAAATGACAATTTCAAGATCTCCAGAGGAGGTATGTTGTTGTAGTAGAGAATGCATTGACCCTTGAAAGAATTGCTCACCTTCGCGAGTCTAAACCGGGGCGCAAGTAGTCTGTGATTATTTCTTAGGTTAACATTACAGCTATCACTAAGTTTGGGAAATTTTGTAAGGTTCTTGCGTACATACATTATATTTTCGAAAATAAATTGACTAGCTACTGTTAGTATGTCAATTTCTTTAAAAAGCTCTCTTAAGGAGTCTGTTCGTTTTAAATTATAAATTGCTCGAATAGTTCTTTTCTGTAAAATAAAAATAGTTTGAATATCCGCTGCTTTCCCCCACAACAAGATACCATAGGACATGACACTAAAACATACTAGCCTAGATGTAGCCACATCCGTGCTTTGTCTGATGTTCCTAATATTGCTCTAGATCAACGCATGCAGCTATAAAATGTAAAAGGGAGATGTTACGATGTTATTAATACACCACCGATCTAACTATTCTTAACATCTTAAGTATGTCTGTCTGTCCAGACCCTTGTCCGCAGGAACGCGTAGTGACCAAATTGAAATTGATATCAATTACTCAGGCTGGTGGTCCTTTAGAGCTGTGATAAAATAAACTTCTATAGGTCAACACAATCTAAAGATACATTCATTCATGCCGCCAATTTGCTGAAATTACTTGTTTCTCGCAAGAATCTGTACACCCAGAATCATAAAATCCAGCATGAAAATTTGGTCAAGTAAAGGAAAAAATCCAAAAAGCGTTAATTTTTTATTCCTTCAGTTACATGTGTTTTGTGGGGAACCCTCGGTGTGCGAGTCCGCCTCGCAATCGCCGGTTTTCAATATTATAAGTAAGAGTATGGGAGAGTCTCAGAAAACATAGTGTTTACAGTAGGTAAGTACATATTATGTAAGTTGTGATCTGTTACCACTTCGGCATTGTTCTGTTCTTATCCCGTGTCGCTAGAACCGTCATCAGGAGACTTAAACATCTAGCTTACACTATGAGATGTCAAGTCGCAACTGAAAATGTAGGATTGCTAGACTGGAAAGCTAACTAGGCTGTGAACTATGTATTAAAAGGGATCGGGTAACTTCATAACATGATGTGATCCGACGACGACGTCATCGCTTCAAACGTTTTCGCTGAAGCTAATTAAAGGCGCACTCAACTAGGTACTGACTAGTTTAGTGTCGACTGGATAAGGATATTTGTCTGGTTACTCACACGACAGTCAACAAGGGCGGCCGATGACGTTAACCCACGGCATTCAACTTGTTTGTTGTTGCAATGAGAAACATTGGTCCGGAGCTGATCCGGGCCTTATTTAATAGACACATACATACATACATCAGCTGCGTCTCCTGCAAAACTCTCCTGCAACACTGATCATTGCGTCAGAGCGAGGAGCTAAGAGTTCCATCTCAGGCTATTCGACCGACTTAAAAAAAGAAGGGGTTTTTCAACCTTTAGGGTTCCGTACCTCACTAGTCACTAGGCAGGAGAAGAAGTCACAGGCTCTTTTCTCAGGAACTATAAGAGTTAAGAGTCTTGAAAATATTTTGCAAAATACTTATCCTGATAACCGCAACATACTTCAATATGACAAAAATATTGCCTCCAAAAAAGGGGAGGGGGTAAAATGACAAAACGAAAAAAAAAACACCGCGATAAGTGTTGTAGGGTATCGTTGAAAAGGGCTCTTTAATTTTAGTTTTGATAATTTCAGAAGTTATGAATGATCAAAAAAGTGCAAAAAATACTATCCCCCCCTTATCTCCGAAACTACAGTCCAAAATTATGAAAAAAATACCGAATATAGAACTTAAGCCAAAAATTACAGGAAAACCAACCCTCAATTGCCAATGTTTTTCATTTATTTGTCAACCACATACAAACTTATAAATGCAACTGGTTACGTACATAGCGTATGAAAGTAGCCGCACCAATAACTTTGTAAGGATTATTTTGCTAGGTATGTAAAATCAAAATTATTCACTCCACACCATCCTTACCATCGTACGGTGGTACGGAACCCTTTGTAGTGCGAGTCCAACTCGCACTCGACCGTTTATTTTTAATTTTTAATGTTTGTTACCTCGAAACGAGACATGTTAACCGATTTAAAAAATGGCTTTGTTATAATAGTTTGCTAACACATCGTGATTTTCAAGCGATTTCAAAAAGCAGCAGCTTCTCAATTCGTCTCTTTTTTGTATGTTTGTTACGCGATTTCTCTGTCAATCCTGAACCGATTTTGATAATTTTATTTTGATTGGTAAGTCATTCATAAAATTTTATCAAAATTGAATTAGCACTTTTTGAAAACAGCAACAAATACAAAAATATACACACAGATTTGTAGTTCTCTGCAGCACAAGATTTGATGAGGACTTTTTGTGTAAATAGAATTCATTCGCATACCGACCGGGGAGGAACAAATGGGGATTGAACTTGAAGTAGGTTTTTTTTAAGTTTTTAACTTGGTGAATCATTATATAGTTTAGCAAACGGAAGGCCCTATCAACATGATTAAGTTTCCAAAAAGTAGTTTACACGACATGCCAAATATGCATAAATAGTCGCTCAAAGATTTAAGAGTTAAGATACCTTGATAAGGATTACAGATTGAACATTTCATATTCGCTCAAATATTCAAGAGTTAACATACTTTGGTTAGGATTACAGTTTGAACATTCCATATCATCAAATATCTTTAGACTGCCTGCGACTTTTAGTTTGAATTTTGTTTTAAAAAATAGGCTAGACATATTCCACAGAAACAATAAATTATTATTGTTTCTGTGGAGTATTTCTAGATATTAATCTTGAAGAAGTACATTAAAAAACTAAGTTTACTTTCCCGTACAAACAAAGAAGGTCCCATTTTTTTGTTTTTTTTGCTTAGATCTCGAAAACAACTAATTGTGTTGCAGTACCTAATGAAAGCTGGTAAAATTATCTATAACTTTGTTTATCAACACACGTATCATAAACCCTCTTTACTGCGTCCAAAAACCGCACGTTACGATCAGCATAATGTTAAACTACTTTGTAAAAACTCATTTCTTATCTGAATATTGAACATTATGACCATAATGTGTAAATTTTCTAAATATTATGACATTCAAATTTCGAACGCCGACGCCTGCCTGCGTGCCGCCCCTACTTTGTCTGTGAAGTTGGTACTACAGAACAAGCTAAACAACTCAATGCCACAATACCGGTCAAACATGCGGTTCCTGAACACATCAAAGAGAGCTATATGTGTGTAGATAAACTAGTGAATGTGATATTATTACGAAACCCACTCTCAAGTCTTAATGCCCTCCATTATGTATCAGTCACATAAACTACTATAATATATACTTTTTACCAATTCCTAATAGTTTTACCAATTCCTAATCGTTGTCTTCCTATGGTTACTGATCTTGCAAAACGTATTAAAAATGTGTCTTGGTTTATTACATAATGGCCTAAGTCCTTTAACACATTTCTATGACGTGCCTGCCTACAAATTTACCAATGTCTTTAAGTTTTGTTAACTAAAATGATCTTAGAGATCAAAGAGGTGTACTGATCAACCAAGTCGATAGGCCCTTCCGTTTGCTTGCTCGAGAGATGAGGTTTACAGCTTGTCGTCATCCTCATCAACCTATTTGGCAATGTTACAGAAACCAGAAGTGAACATTTTTTTTGCCATTGGTGACTATTTCATGACAATTTTGAGCAGTGTCTCACTTTCCTGAAGATTCCAAACGTGAGGATTGCAGCTTGAAGGACATTCGCTGTCGTGTATTATTTAGACGACATTTTCAATCTGACGAAATAGGGCTTAAAATTGAATTTTCTTAAGTTGGTGAATTTAAACTTGATGAGTTATTTATTGCACAAAGTTAGATTGTTATTATTTGGCTGCTAGGCCCAAAACGTTAAGATGAAAAACATGATTGAACAAATCAGTTTCCCCTTTTAACTTGACGGTTTATTCATTCCTAATGAGAGAAAGGCGAGTTCTCAAAAACCGTTGAACGTTTTTGGTTTGAGCGTTTCCCCGGAACTCTATGTAAACAGCACGCAAGACGTATATGCACTATGCAGTGCAGACGAGGTGGCATGGCACGCGCTTCCGGTGACTCAGACGGACTACGTAAGTTTTTATAATTTAATATGTATTCCCACGATATACAAACACGATGTACAAACGTTCCCACGATGTACAAACATTCCCGATATACAAACATTACAAGGTTCTTCTTCTTATCGCCTGCCATGCTAATCGCTAATCGCCCCGCGATACAAGCCGATACAAGCTTCGCGGGATATTAACAGGCGATAAGTTGACCGCCAATTAGGTCTGACTCTAATTAATAATGTATACAGCATACTCAGCTAAGTATTAACAACATATTCCAACAACTAGTGAAGTCATAATTTTTGGCTCCTTCTTCTTCTTCGACTTCCTGGCAAACGTTGACTATCATTAATGACCTACGTCATGGGGGACCCCGCCGCTGACTCAGATCGAATACGTGTCTCAAGAAGTCATGCGGCACGAGAGCTAGAAGCGTGCGCGGAATTGTGTCGTCACAGTACCCACGTGCTGCGCAGGATTTGCTGCTTGCTGCCAACGCCATAATTCAGAAATACCTCGATTGGTTTGATCTATTTTATTTCAGAATCGGTTTCGCGGAAAGTCCAGACGAGCACGCATAGAGTCGGAATTAAATTAGGTCGGGTCAAATTGGTTGTACATATGTAATTACGATGGTGTGGTAATTTCCCGGCACGCGCTCAGCAATGGACTCGAAATGCGGGCGCGGTGATGTGCCATCATGTCGGAATTGCAAGTGGAGAGGCGGGAAATCCTGAAATTTTGTGAAAAAAGTTTGATGGTATGATCTATTTTACCCAAATTAAAAGGATTTATATTTTTGGTTTCCTTGCGGAAAGTCCAGACGAGCTCACGCACAGAGTCGATATTCAAATAGGTCGGTTTTGCAAGCTAGTTTTGTAGTTGTATGTAATTATTATGCTGTGTGAATTTCCCGGCGCGCGCAGCCATTGATTCGAGATGTGCATGGGCGCTGCGATGTGCGAACATATCGGACTTGGGGGAGAGGCGGGAAATCCTGACACTTAAATTCGTGACAAAATAACAAAAAAAGGGTTGTTTTTAAGCATTCACACACGCCGAGTAGAGTTAAAATGATTGTAACTGCGGCTAACCAATTCGGTTTAGAGGTCAAGATTTTTCTGAATGCTTTATCCTGCTGCTCATCTCATCATAAAATCGCATCGTCATTATATAGGTAGGTATTCCCCTGTGTGGAAGTGCGAGTCTCAATCTCTTCGTTTGACCTTGGTGAAACATCATTTTTATGGTGGCACTCTCGAAAATGAAGCGTTTAAGTTTTATCAGCAAAAAACAAACGTTTTCCTATTCATATCAGTAACCGTTGGGATTACGAAAAAAAGTTTGAACCAAAATATGAAGCTACACAGATTGTTAACAGAAAAAGATGAACCGTTTCCCCATAAAAATAACTTTTTCTCAAAAATAATATGGAATGTTCCCATAACATCTGTGAAGATAGTATCCGAAGGTGACTCATCCTGGACAATTTTTAGAAGTTTCCAGGAAAACACAATAGTGTCCAGTAAGTAAGTATGAAATCTCATTACATATCATAATATTTAAATATAGAACTGTAAAAGTGTCAAGTAAGTAAGTATGAAATCACATTACATATCATTATATTTAAATATAGAACTATTTTTTTTTTCAAAGATAAGCCAACGAGGTTATTGGCAGTTAAGGGCATTTAATAAAAAGGAGGTACCATAGAGGTTGACGTGTCCAAATTGCACTTATATTTCACTATGTAAAATGACGGAAATCTCAGTTCATTCGTATTTTTTACTATATTGATACTAATTAGGAATTAGGAATTTGATCCCTACTAAAAGAAGAATAAAATAAAATTTTCACAATAAACATAAAATGGTTTTATTTTTGAGAAAAGCACTAAACAGGCTTCGACCATGCCGTGCCATCCTGCATGTATGAGTAGAGTTCCTAAGTATATCGTCCAGGATGGCTTACTTACTGCTCTCTGCAGTAATGTACTATTATATGTTTAAAAAAAAGTGACTCAGCAATATTAAATAATTTCAAGCACATATTCACATGTTTGAAATTATTTAATTATGTTAGCTTAAATACTTTTTAAATCAATTTAAGTTTTCCTAATTTTTGCAAACGATTTATTATTGGATGTTCTCGAACTGCTCATCATTCGACCTACATAGACGACATCCAATGTAGAGAACCACGAAAGCAACGCAGTTGTCAACATAAAACAAAGTGTTTTTTTTGAAAAATATAACAGAACTTTTTATGAGAAAAAAGTTAATTTATTTTGTAATCCCAACAGTTAATAGATAGAAACGTTTTGTTTTTTGCTGGCAACACTCGAACGTAACATTTTCAAGAGTGCCACCATCATCGAAATTATATTTCTCCAAGGTCAAACGAAAAGTTTGAGACCACTTTTACATTAACATCATCAAGGAGCACACGGAATACGGATGAACTATCTAGCCGACTATCAGATGATTTAATTAGCTTCCGAACCGTCCGGTGACATCTGCTCTCGTGTCGTGAATTAAACAGCTCGATTCTGAAGTGGCAGACTCGGCCGCAGACACTAAACTAAACGAGCAATTGCTTAAATTAGCCTTTGTTTAAAATTGTCCAAGCCGAATCCACATACTTGTACTATACCACATCCGACAATCTACTTTGAATGATCCGCTGTAGAAGGCGCGTGCGCGAGGCCGTGGCTCGCTCAGTCTGGTCGCGCTCACGAGCGAGCGATATTAACTAATCGCCAAGTTCGTGCATAACTTATGAATTTATTCGTTAATCCATTAATTCATGTAAAATAGTCGACAATGTATTAATTGATATCAGGTTTGTCTGGCTGAGAATAACGATATTAGAGTATTTAAATGGTGAGGCAGGCGTCTCGGTTTAGGGAGAAAATTGGTAATGAATAAATGCAAGAGGAGTGAAAAGACAATATTTTAGGAAATCAACATGTTTATTGCAATTCTCAATATATTCTTAAAATTAACAACATTACTACTAAGAACTAAGAAATAACAAAAGTAGTACCTAATTAATTCTATAGAGCTAGAGATAATTGTTGTTATTTATATGAACTCAGCTCAATTCAACTCAAATCATTTATTGCAAGTATTCAAATATTGCACTTTTACAAGTCAACACTTATTTAAGTCTCACATACATGGAAAAAATAAATCAAATACGATCAACTAAACTAATGAGTACATAACTGATTATGGTTTGGGTTTGAAAAAGGAAATTTCTCCTTCAAGTGGTGATTCATGGCTGAATCTCGCACAGGGAAAAGAAACTTCATTAAGTATATTATTGTACAAGTTACTTAGGTATTTATTCTCAATATGTACTACTACATGGTATAACCTTACTATTTCTACATATAGTATCAGTCTTAATAAAGTGACAACATTTTATCGACAAAAAATAATAAAAAAATGGCGAATGGGAGGAAACACCTATTATACTTTTTAAATTCTCCATACAAAAGTGTTCCTCTCCACCTACTTTGCTGTTATGAAATTAAAATTAGTTTAATTGTTCTCATCACGTGATCGGCTCACAGAATCATTGATGCAGTAGATATCAAAGGCAAGTAATTTAGTTTTGTCGTGATTAATAGCTTTATGACAAATTTTCAAATAAAATGAGTTTTAAGCCTAAATTACTTGAAACCCATTCATCTCCGGACAGGTAGGTACTGTACGATTCCTTTAACGTTCCTGCTCGACTCTTCTCGGTTTTAGTGGCTGAAAGTGATTTCTTGGGAACTTGAAATTTGGCACAGAGGTGTATCAACATGAAGAGTATAATGAAATAACCTGAAAACAGTTAATTGGCTTACAATAAAATAAAAACAAAACAAAAAGCCGAGAAGTGTTGGGCGATAAAGTTGAAATAATCGTATTGTAGTAAGAAGAGTCCATTTCCAGCAAATTGTACCAATGGATTTTACGCTAAGCCCAAAGAATATATGTATCGAATAACCGATCACAATGTTTACCTAACCAATAATGTTAATTTTTAGATTGTATTTGATATATAGTAATATATAGGGACACACTCGAGTAATAGTATTGAACATAAAAAAACATTACAAATGAATTGGGTTACACAATTTGTAATCTACATACAAGCAATACAGTAAAACATTAACAAATTAATAAGGTTACATTTAATTTAAATGTTGACAATACTAGTCAATAAAGAGACAATACTAGTGCAATATAGAAAGGTGAGAATTCGTTTAGAATTACTTAAACAGGTTATAACAGAAAGGTGAAGTCATATTTTAGGATGTTTTTAGGGAGATTGTTCTGAACAAATTTCACTATGAAACCGATTTGATCAGAAAACTTGATTTTTCACATTTTGGGCCGAGCTGTTAGCTGATTTTTATGGAGGTGAAAAATAAAGTTGCTCTGATCAAATCGGTTTCTTAATGAAAGTTACTCTGAATAATGTTTCTTCAAATAAATTCCCTTCAAATATACACCTTTCTGTTACACCCTGTAGAACGATTTCGGCAGGCAAACTCAAATAAGTATTGCATCAGCAACTATAGTGTTCACATATAGCTCAGTTCACAGTCAGTCGCCGGCTGTTAGCACGCTGACTGTGAGCTCTTTGTGAACAAGCCAAATATACATTCATTTCGGGAAATGTTAAACTGCACATCAAAAATACTGATTTGCACAGCAAATATCAGGGCAAAATGCTGCGGTAGCTTGGGTGAGCGAAGCGAAGCCCCCTTTATCCTTCGTGTTAGGTTGCACATGCAAGAACAACAAAAAATACTTAAAACATAAACTTGAGTTTACATAAAATATTTAAAACATAAAAGTATTTTTACTGATCCTTTTTTGCTGTGCAAATCAGTATTTTTGATGTGCGATTAAATACTAGCCATTTATTTCTAACCATCCTGATTACTATACAAACTTAAATGCTACTACTTAAAGCAAAAATGCATACTTTCATAGAAATAAAACACGGAAATAAATTACATGTTGGTTCTACAGAAAAACAAACGATATAACACGTCAAAATAGCGCTAATCAAGATTTTTGTTGACGCAACAAATTAGAATTTGTTACTGATACAAATAATAATCGTAACCTTTTAAAATACATTCATTAGTTCAACCATTTTTTTGTTACAACGACTTCGCATGTGTAGAATAGAATGGCTAGATAGAAACAACCTTAAAATTAAGGTTGTTTCTTTCTAGCCATAGCCTCTTTCGAGGCGACCCGAAGTATAACCTAAATGTTAGACATTCAGCAAAAGTCACCAATTTTCTAAGTCTGCAAATTGACAATAATCTTTCATGGAAAGAGCAAGTAGCATTTAAAGCCCAGAAAAAGTGTGTTAGAGCTCTGTGCTCGCTAATAAAACGAACATTGAAATAGTCAAATTTGTAAAAACAAATTTAGGGTTGTTTAGAAAAATGAATAGCATTCGATATGCCGACAAGCTAGGCGTTGCAAAATGTAAGAGCTCCCTCACAAGAAGAAACATATCTGGAATGGCTCCGATAATCTATAATGCCCTTCCGGAGACAATAAGAAGGTTAGACAATTTACAGGCATTGAAGAATGCTTTGTTTAAATTTGTGATCGACAATATTACAGTGTCACAGAGTTTTTACAGGACAAATGGAAAACATGCAATTGACATCTTATTTGGACAAAAACTGCTATTATCTACACACTTATCATAAACCCTCTATACTGCGTACAAAAACCGCACGTTACGATCAGCATAATGGTAAACTACTTGGTAAAAACTCATTTCTTATCTGAAAAATAACACATTATGACCATTATGTGTAATTTTATTATTTTTGTAGGACTTGCTTAATCTAATTTGACATTTGTATTATTGTACAATTTGACATTTAATAAACATTATTTTCATTATTTTTTGCCAAATTTAAATTGTCGTACATCATCAATAGACATTATAATTGTAACTATTAACTGATCTCTCGCTGTGTGCTTTTTCATATTTCTATTTTATAATTGTATATTTCATTGCACATCCTTATAGGATAAAATATAGTTAAGTTCAAAAATTGTACATAACATCATAAGCACCTATATTTGCAAATCTTTGACTTTGACTTTGAACAGATTTCACATTGGTTGTATTAACCATGCATTTTTAGCAGGTTTGTAATCGTAATTTTTTTTTATTTATCGCGGCGTTTCTGTAAAAGCAACCAAACAAAGCTCTTGGTTATAGTTTGAGTATACTAGTATAGGTCATTAGAATAACCGATATTTTCTGCTGAAGTGATGATAGCTGATGATAGGGTACCAATACATTCGTTGGATTTATCAAGGTGCTTTAGTAGAAGCAACAAAACATAGCTGTTGGATATACCTTGAAAATATTAGTAGTGGTGTTTAGAATAACCAATATTGCTTGTTGAAGTAACGATAGCTGATGATTGGGTATACTAAAGATTTACCATGCTGTTTTAGTAGAAGCATCCATATTTAGCCTTTAGCTACTTTTAATAGTTTGATAATACTAGTGTAGGTGTTTAGAACAACCAATTTTTACTGTTGAAGTAATGATAGCTGTTGGTAGGTAATACCAAGATATTTGTTAGATTTACCAAGGTGATATATTATAAGCAAACAAACATAGCGGTCGATTATACTATGATAATTCTAGTATTGGTGTTTATAATAACTAATATTGTCTGCTGAAGTAACTATTTTATATTAACACCTCGCTTCACTTGTGTTTCAATTAAAATAGACTTTCGTCCCGGGCATTCACTTGGCGGGAATCGAACGGCTCCCGTACCGGCTTCCCGTGTAGAACATTACCACAGAAAAAGGGGCCCAAGCTCCGTGTATATACCTTGGCAGGTACAAAACTTTTTTGCGCAAGTTAGGTCTTCTTCAAATATTCACACTTCTACTCTGTACAATTTTTATTAAATATTTTCTCACGGAAGTGAATCTAGTGTTGTTATGAGTGGGTTGTGTAATGAAAGTGTCAACAAAATGTTCACTTAATTGGTTAAGAGGTCAAATAAGGTCAGGTTAACAGGTCGTTAAGCTAGTATTGTTTACTAATGAGAGTGGAGTTATTTTTGCGATGTAGAGTTCTAAGAATGACTATTATTAATGTCTGCTGCAACTCAAAGATACCCAAAAGTGGTTAAATAAATGTTATCATAGCTCAATGATAAGAAAAGATAAGATAAGCCAAGCGTTTATTCAAGCATCACAATATAGTTCAGTTCAGTTGAGTTCAAAGATTTGTACTCATAATAACACAAAAATTGAGACTTAGGAACGTCATAACATAATATAACACTAAGTAGGTGCTTAATTATCAGTACATAATATATGTATAGGGTGCAATGACCTGGTTTAATGCCAGATATCGGTGTCTTGTAAAAAGTCATTAATTTTGTAGTAGGACTTTGAGCACAAAATGTGCTTTATACATTTTTTTAATCGAGCTTCAGTTAAGTTTTGTAATTCTTGCCGAATTTTATTGTAGAAGCGTATGCAGTGTCCCATAAAAGAACTACTAACTTTTATGAGTCAGAACATTGGAAATGAAAGTTTATGTTTGCTTTTGGTGTTCGCTTTACGTACTTACTTATTGCTTTGTACCGCCCAATATTTTACATTCAATTTATCGTTTTTTACGCGTTTTTATTAAGCACATTATTTTAGTGGAGCTATGTTTATATTATATTATCATGCAATTGTTAATTTTTATCAGTAACTTTAATGGATAAATATGTAACTGGCCGTGAATTATGTATTTATTACCAAAATGTACGCGGGTTACGCTCTAAAACTACAACCGTCTCACGTAACTTATCTGTGCATTCATACGATGTTATTGTGCTTACCGAGACATGGTTAATTCACAATATAGCCGATGCTGAGTTGTTCGATAACCGGCACGTGGTCTGCAGGCGGGATCGCAATTACGCTCAAACGGGACAGGGCCGTAGAGGAGGTGTATTGGTTGATACGCGAAAGGATTTATTTGTTACTCCCCAATCGCGATTTTGCTCCTCTGCCGAAGACATATGGATCCTAATTACGCTCAAATGTAAGAATATTAAAACACCTATTAAACTCCACTTATGTTCATTGTATTGGTGTAGTCAAAACTTGGGCTATTCTTTCTCTCAACAGTTATCGAATTTCTTCAACAAGTTAGATCAAAATATTTTAAATAATAATCCTCTTGATAATATCTTAGATGAAAATGCCTTTTCACCAACCAATTACTGTACACAAACACCACTTTTTACCTCTTGAAATAAGACGCGAGATAGCTGATATTACGTATCTGCTTAAAATGATCTCGGCTAAGATAGACTGTCCCCAACTTTTAGCTAAGCTCTCGTTAAAAGTTCCTCAAAGGAATTTCAGGAGTAACCATCTATTTACCGAAAGCGAATACCAATTACAGGCAGAATAGGTACTTATGGCGTGCGTGTAAAAAATATAGCCTACTTAGCAAGCAGGTTGAGCTGGACCTTTTCTGTACCAGTGTACCATCAGCGAAGCGGATGTTGTGCAAGCGGTTCTTTGAGCCCACATAATACTCTTAGTTAGACATTCTGTTGCGGTAATTAATACCAATTCGTCAATAGTTTGAGCGAGGTTAATAATTCGTTGCTTAGTGCTTCTAGTTTTAATTAATATGTAACTTCTATCGGTGAGAACTTATTAGTGGTTTTTATGTGTTATACGTTGTAACCCTACTAAACCATACTACTACTTCCTAAAGACAATAAAATAAAATAAAAATAGAAATAATAATAAAATCTGTTGTCGACCGCCCTTTTGTAAATTCAAACTGCTGGCTATGGAGAATTTGATGCGCATTGAAGTGCGCCAGCAACTGGCCCAATATAATCTTCTAAAATATTTTACTCAATACTGGTAGAACCGAGACGGGTCTGACATTTGTGGGGTCACCCCTATCGCCGCTTTTAAATAAAGGTGCTAGCCTGCTGTGTTTCATGAGATCAGGAAAAGTACTCTCATCTACACATTTATTGAAGATTTTAGCTAAATGACGGGCAAGTTCGTCTATCACCGAGCTAATAATTTTTACTTACATGCTCTCTGGGCATTCTCAGATTTTTTCAAATTTAACAACTTAAATGCTTTAATTATGCCATAGGGCTCAATATATGCGAATGAGAAATCTTGATTGCACTTTTGAACATTGTCTTTTAAAAATGATCCAGCAAGATCCGGAGACGAGTCTAAAGAAGCCGTAGTAACAATTGGAACATTTGTAAAGAACTGTTCAAATGCGGCCGCGATTTCATCGTTAGAAGTTATTAGTTTATCTTCAATCTTAAGTAAAAAGCTACGGTCTCATGTTTTTGTTTTACCTGCTTCTATATTTATGATATTCCAAATTTTTTTAGTTTTGTTCGACGATGTTTTCTTCAACTGGAATTCTTCATTTTTATGTGTTCGCTCTATGGCAGACGGACGACCCTAAATATTTTTGAATATAATTTTACATGTTGAATAAAAATTGGTAGATGTTTTTTTGCCATAGTGCATAAAGTGTATTCCTACTTTTACGGATTCCTTTTGTTGCCCATTCACTAAACCCTACTTTACTATCGCTATTTGTAAGTTTATGTAAGTTTATTAAATCTGAAATTGAAAACTGCAAGGGAGACATAAAAAAGCTATGGAACATAATTAATAAACTAACAGGCAAAATCTCTACTACTATTGAAGATACTATATATAAATACATAACTGACACCCCAATAAAAAATGTGGTCAATAAATTCGCCGATGAATTTAAAAACGCGGTAGCCGCAATAAGGACGCATTGTAATAAAAAAATACTAGACCCAACATCTTACCTTGAAGCGACAGACAAAAGCATGAGGCTTAAAATGGCCACCGAAAAAGACATAAAACAACTCATACAGCAACTGGATGATAACAAATCCCCCGGTGCTGATAAAATAAGAGCTAAGGACATCAAATACGTATGTAACGCTATTGCTCCAGCTATTAAAAACTTGATCAACACTAGTATACGCACAGGACAATATCCAGACTTCTTAAAACTAGGAATAATAAGACCTATTTACAAAAAGGCGATCATCGAACTTACTCTAACTACAGACCAATTACTATCCTTTCATGTATCGATAAAATATTTGAAAAATTCCTAGGACAACAAATACAAAAATACCTACAGAAAAACAACATTATATCAAGTAAACAGTACGGGTTTCAGCGTAACAAGAGTACCTCTCAATTACTGGCAAACTTTGCAGACGAAATTTATAATCATTTAGATAAAAAAACATGTCCTAATAGTTTTTATAGACTACAGCAAAGCTTATGACACGTTATCTCACTCTACCATAGATGCTAAAAATTACCTATATATACCTATATATAGAGGTAGACTCCAAAGCTTACTACAAAACTATCATAAAAATCGGAAATCTTTAGTTAAAATTGATAACGTCGAAAGCAATGAATTCTTAATAACTGAGGGCACTGCTCAAGGATCTGTCATCGGGCCAATCGAATATTTGATATATGTAAACGACATGCCAAATGTTGCTAAAAAATGTTCCATGTACCAGTTCGCCGATGACACAGCAATGATTGCAGCCCACAATGACCTGATGGAAGCCCAAAAAATGCTTCAAGATGATTACGATTATTAAAAAAAAAAAAAAAATTACAATAACATTTGCAAGTGGTCACATGATGCCGGGCTACTAAATACTGACAAGACCAAATTACTCCATGTACGATCAAGCCACATCAAAAGTACCCACAGTCCGTCCATAACCGCACACACTCATGACTGCATGCACTCCCACTGTAGTAATTGCTGCTGCGCATCACTAGAGCTGGTCAGACACATTAAATACGTCGGCCTTATAGTTGATGATAGGTTTACTTGGTCCAAGCACATAGACTCCATATGCACTAAGTTAAGAGCTCTGCTTCTAAAATTCAAAATTCTAAAACACACATTACCCACCCACATGTTACTCACACTATACAAGACTATGATTGAATCAATTGTAACCTACGGATTGAGCACATATAGAAGAGCATCACCATATCTAACTAATGAAATTCATAAACTTTGTAGTTTATGAATTTCATCTATGTTGTCATAGAATACTAAAAACTATAGTTCCGCTATCCATTAAGTTAGAATGTAGAAGTAACCCTCTTAAACTTTTTAATTATTGTAAAACCATGCCCCTGTCTACCCAATTTGATTACTACATACTAAAGGAATACAATAAAATTCATGACACATTATTGCTTAAGAAAATATGCCATAAAATAACAACACGGAAAACAACTGAAAATAAATTTTATATACCAAACTTTAATAATAGCAATGGGAAAAGAACAGCTTCTTACCTTATCCCAAAAAAACTAAACGAACTGCCTTATGACATACGAACACAATTTCAAGATCACAATTTAAAGAAAAAATTAAAAAACTTTTACTTAACAACATTAGATACTGCAGAATAACCCAACTGATATTTTTTGTTAAGACTGGAAGCAACTACATGCGCGCGGAATGTATGATAGACGTTCAGCAGTAAGTAGTGCACAGCTACATATATTCTACTCGCTCTTACAACACACACCACAACGCGCATGGGTTGGTTCCCGTCTCTTTCGCATTAAGAAATAGTTTAAACTTCCTACATAATGAATGTAAACTGCCAGACCGACACAAATAAACCTTTTAGGTTTCGTGTCACAAATTTGTCAATTAGTACTTAAGATTTTTTATGTTAATAAATAAATAAATAAATAAATAAAATAAAATGTAATTTGATTTTTTTTTCAAAACTATCTGAAAGTTTGTTGAATGAGTCCGTATAGTGATCATTCACTTTTTGAGTAGGTAAGCTACTTTGTAAACCTTGTTGAAATGATTCATTTTTTTTGTTGTAATTGGCCTACACTATACTTCCTGTGAATTTTAATTTACTTCTAAGTTGACAATTTGCCCACTGTGACCAGACTTTTAACAATTTACTGTACACTTCTTCAAAATTTCGCAACCGCAGAAGCCGTTATCAAGGCAGGTTTCAGTAGTTTCAGTTATTCTTGAGAGCTCTGTGAAGATGTTGAATAAATTGAGTGTTTTTTTTTATAAATTTAGTATGCAATGAGGAGTCCACCAGCAAGTCTATATTGAAGTCACAGCAAATGACTACATTTTTGTTACTCCTAGAAGCTACTCTCAAGACATCCTCCAACACTGATTCAAATATACCATATACATAACACAACCCAGAAAGTACAAGTATTAAGCATGGAAATTACACACTGACAACCACAAAGATCGAGATAAACTTATATAAAACTTACTTGAGCCCTCTCCGGATATATAATAAATTTTATTAATATTACTGGGTAAAAAAGTTAATTCGAATAGATCATTCTTAATTTGCCAGAGGCAATTATAAGGAGAGCAACATCTTCGGGAGTAAAGTAAAAGGCTTGATATGCGCGCAAATACTAGACTAAACTAGACTAATTTATTATAGGGAATCCTAGCTTATATACTAGGTTGGTACATGTCATTAATGACGTGCATAAGACATAGTGCGTGATGAATATAATATACCTTATCTGTGACGGTCGTCGACTTATCTTAACATTACGTGAAAATATGACTAACATACTCGACCGGCACACTTAATAAATACCGAATCATTGCTGTTAAGCTAACCTTTGATAACTGTTTATTTAATGGAGGGCATTCATACAATCAGTCATCAAATCTATTAAATTTAACAAAGATGAATCCAACCATGTTATTTGTTGTTGCAACATATACTCCCAAGTTGTAGTTACCATAAACATTTGGTTACTTCTATTTAAACAGCAATGTTGTGTTCAGGAAAAAAAATTTGTTAATTTTACTTAGTAAAATACTTAATTCGAATTAAGTTTATTCTTGATAAATAATGAAGCATTGCTGTTAAGTATACCTTTAATAATTGTTTATTTTTATCGAGGGGCATTCATACAATCAATCATCAAACCTACTAAATTTAACAAAGATGAATCCAACGATGTTATTTGCTATTGCAACATGTACTCACAAGTTGGAATTACCACAAACATTAAAACAGCAGTGCTGTGTTCAGAAAAACTATTTGTTAATATTACTGAGTAAAATTGTTAATTCAAAGAGTTTATTATGAATAAATACCGAATCATTACTGTTTAGTTAACTTTTAATAATTGTTTATTTTTATCGACGGGTGTTCGTTAAAGCAATCATTAAATTTCATAATTAATTTAATTTTAAAGAGATATTCGGTTTAAATTACTGAATACATTCAACAAATCTAAATTTGATATTTCAACCAAATATTATGCACTGGTTTCTGTCTAACAACCAAAGTAACTGTTAAATTTACAGAACAGAGTTTTACCATGACGTCTTTGTTACTTCAACACAGCGATTGTTATCCACTAAAACAAATTAGTTAATTTAAACATGTCAGTTCTGTACTAAATATTATAACTGTCACGTATGAGAAACGATTCAGGAATCAGTTAATATTTTGTTGTATGTCAGTACATACGACTCAGCAGTCGTAACTAAAGTAATAATTAATTTTAAACAAATTTTTGGTTTAAATTACTCAATGCATTCAACAAATCTAATTCTGTGATTCCAACCAAAATAATACGTACTGAATTCTGTCTAACAACCAAACTAATGGTCAAATTTACAAACCCATATTTTACCATGACATCCTTGTTACTACTACAAGTATTTTTTTAATTTTAACTAAATAGGTTTGGTAAAAATAACAAAGCCATATTTTTTACTTGGATGAAGATGGATTGGATGAATTTTATCTCGGTGTTCTTCTCGACCAAAATCTCACGTTTGGTCCTCATATTCACTTGGTAACTGGCAGAATCCGCAAACTTATATATATTTTCAAAATACTTCGCCATGTCGCTGATGCCGGGTTGATAAATCGAGTTTATATGGCACTCTGTCAATCTGTGCTATCCTACTGCATTACCTCGTGGGGAGGCGCATCCAAGACATCTATCCTTCAATTAGAACGTGCCCAAAGAGCTGTACTCAAGGTTTCCACTTTCCGTCCCCTTGTTTTCCCCACTGATCTCCTTTATAATTATTGTGGCGTACTTACGGTCAGGCAACTATTTATGTATCACACTGTCTTAAAACAGCATTCTTATTTAACATATAGCCCCTATCTGCTGACGAGACGGCGGAAGGATAGAGTCTGTTTGGATTATACATTATTCCGAACATCCTTTGCCCATAAATTCTTCTGCTTCCTCGGTCCTTTCATATATAATAGAATTAATAGAATAGCTAATATTTATTCCCTCGCCAACTATAAACTTAAAAAGATTGTCTATAAAACATTGCAATTACTTAATTATGACAAAACGGAGGACCTACTGATCATAACTACCTAGCTACCTTCATAAAGGTGCACAAGGCAATTCATCTGTTAAAAAAAAAACGCATATTATATATTAATCTGACTTGTACACCATATTGACATAGTAACGTTGTTTTATAATTATTTTTATTACCTCACACACCCTCTCACACACACTCACTCATACTCATACTACACATAGAGAGGGTCACCCACTCACCCACACACCCATTTTTTTCATATTTTTATAACTTTGTCTTTAGTCAGTATTAGTCAGTAATTTTGTATAAAAAAGTGTCCGTGTAACTTAAATTAGCTTTATATATATTTTATAGGAAGAGCACTGTAGTCTGAAATACAGGTTTACACCTAGCTCAGGCTCAGATGACTCAATTATCATGTGTCACATTTTAGCTAAGGGCCTCAAATATTGTAAACGTTTTCTGTTTCTTTTCTTTGAATAAATAAATATTTGATTTGATTTGATTTTGATTTGATGGTTTTGTAGAGGTTTTGTTAAATTAATCAATTTCTAGTCAATTTAACCGAAAATAATTCAACCGAGATCATTTTCGTCAAATCAACCAGCAGTGTTTTCTCAGTGTAGATACCTACTTGTGAACCTTACATATTTAATGCCTTACTCTATTTTTTTTTTTTTTATTAAATATTAATCGTTTGTACCAACCCACATGCCCACATCCGGCCGGCCATTGGTACATTGAATGGACCGCGCTGACGAATTAAGCACACTCACTCGAAATAATCCGGATTTCGTATTTAGTGAAATGCAAATGCTCATTGGTTGTTTTATTTTTTAATACTGCACACGTATGTGTGCCTATACATACCTATACATACATGTATATGTATAATAGGGTATAATAGGAAAAATTGGATATTTTGGAGGCAAATGGTAGTAGAAATGAGGATCTGCGAGTCCTACCAAAATTTAGGGGTCCTACCTCCTTCCGGGGGATAAAGGCAGGCGGGAACATAAAAAAAAATGAGTGAAAGGACATTTTCCGTGTTATTTTTTGTGGTGAATCGAATGAGACCATACTCATACTTAGAGGATCAATATTTTGCGAGAAGAAGAATAGTTTTTATTGTTTTTTAAATATATTTTAAGTCAACAGTAGAATTAAATCAGGGAAGTGAAGTGTAATATCGAATGGAATTATACCTATACTTACCCGACAAATGTTGTGGGAGATTTCTATTAAAAAGTAGGATTTAATCAGCAAAAACAATTGGGAAACTTTTACACTAGGTACAGTATGTAATATTAACAATAAACATGTTTAGTTATTAATATTACATTTATTCTTAATTTTCTCTGAAATCTCTGAGATCGTCGTCATCAATGTCTACAGGGGCCATGAATCTGTGTAAGTACGAGTTACGGGAGTCCGATAAACAAAGTTTTTATTGTTTTACATATTTTGCCGCAAACTTTAATTTTTAGCTTAGGTACTTTATCTGCACTATAAATTAGCACACAGGAAAAAAGTGTGGTAAGTAATTAACTGATACTTGCTTAAAACTGAGACGCAGCGAGATAATTCATAATTCATAATTTCTTTATTACACACAAATAATGCTCAGACAACAAGATTTAATAAAAATATTGTACAAAGGCGAGCTTATCCAGGCGAGAGATCTCTTCCAGCAAAACAAATTAGGATGAGAAAGGTCTATTGCTGAGCAGGGGTAGACCATGTGTACAAGAAGCTACCTACCTAGTACATAACTAAATAACTAATATTTGGTTAGATATATAATATATCTAAATAACTAATACAAATCAATATAAACTAAATATACGAGTGCTTACATAAATATTATATAATATACACGTACTTACATGCTAAACATAAATACTCATAGTATTTATGTATATCTATTTATTTATTGTATTCTATTTATTTATTTTATAGTAATTACGTAGGGTGTATTGTGATTTATTTGATATTATATTTATTTTATTTATTTGTTTTAACTCTTAATTGTACACTAGGACTAACTCTCTATATTTTATTTTTCTCTTTTCTTCACAGGTTAGCTGTAAGAAATTTCTTTTTAGAAATAAGCTCACCTTTGTATACTGTTTCTGTTATAATTTCCACTGTGTTTTCTGTGCAATAAAGGATTATTATTATTATTAAATACTATATAATTAGGCAGAAGGAAGAGATCGAGTGTGGAAAAAAGTGATTTAAGCATAGGTGAAATAAATATGGTAAAAATACCTAATAAGGTAATCATATCAACTCCTCAACGACGCATGGCTGCAATAGAGGTTATTTTCCCATTATAGGTTTTGAATTTTATTACCATAGCATGAGGTTCAAAATCACGATGCCTCAAAATGTGGTCGGGTTAGTGGGAAGTTAAATGGGGTCGGGTTAGTGGGAAGTTAAATGGGGTCGGGTTAGTGGGAAGTTAAATGGGGTCGGGTTAGTGGGAAGTTAAATGGGGTCGGGTTAGTGGGAAGTTAAATGTGGTCGGGTTAGTGGGAAGTTAAATGGGGTCGGGTTAGTGGGAAGTTAAATGGGGTCGGGTTAGTGGGAAGTTAAATGGGGTCGGGTTAGTGGGAAGTTAAATGGGGTCGGGTTAGTGGGAAGTTAAATGGGGTCGGGTTAGTGGGAAGTTAAATGTGGTCGGGTTAGTGGGAAGTTAAATGCTATCTATACAAAGCATCTTAATTGCACGTATGTACATGTATGTACCTCACCTCACTTCCAAAAAGATTACATCTTGATTCTACCATCCCTGTACATATTTGAAATGGCCACCTACGTTAAAAAACACCACAAACAATATCAACACTACACAAACGCTAGACGAAAATTAATTAATATTACCGGAACCTAAACTAGAAATCTACAAAAATGTCCATATTATATGTCAATTTTAATTTACAATAATCTACCAAATAGCATAAAAACTAACAAACTATTACTTCATTCAGCCTTCGAATAAAAGAATTGTTAATAAGCAAAAGTTACTATAGTTTAAGTTAATTTATGACTGATTTTAAGAAATATAGATAAATATAACTCACTCAGTCGTAAGAATATAATTAGTTTTTAATTTAATTGTTAATTTTGAAATGTTTTATTTAGACATGTAAGCAAACATTTTACTTGTATGAACACCTCCACCCCCCACCCCCATGTACGTGTTTACAAATAAATATATGAATATGAGATTAACTTTTATTCACCATATTGTTTTAAACATAAGAATTTAGTTGAACTTTTTAAGCAGACACTTATTCCAAGAAATGTCTGAAAAATAAATCAACCACAAAATAGTCCACTTGCGCATAATCACTATTTAAGTAGAACACTTAATCAACAGCACTTGACTCCCGCACTTGTCTGCGCGTGCGGCGCCTTGTCGCGTGCGCGCGACGGGGCGGCACGTGGGCAAATGAGTCATGCGCACGCGCCGCGCCCGCCCTAGCCGCCACCGCCCCCCGCCCAACTGCCACTACAGCGACCACTAACCATATAAACCTAGCTATGACTAAGCACCCTTACATTATTTGCCTGGATCTCATTTCGGACGGTCGTATCACTCGTAAAACCTGTGAAACATGTCGATTTCGGTGAAATACGCTCTCGTAATTGTGGCCCTGTGGGTTGGCTGCGGGGCGAAGTCCTTGAGCACGGACGGGCCGCGGCAATTTGACATCAAGGATGTGGTGAACCGCACGATCTGTCCCTTTGAGATCACTGTGAACTACAATCACGACAGGATCCCCAAGCGGATCACCGAGGTTAAGTGCCTGGTGAAACCTGCTGCTCAGCATCAGGACGATCAACACTGCAGGAAGATGACAGCGGACGGAAAGCACGGTCACTGCGTGCAGCTTCGAGACCTGGTGCGAGTCCTCGTGCGTCACGAGAACGGCCGGCAAGAGTTTAAAACAGAGAAGGTGGCGGTGGGCTGCAACTGCATGCTGACGGAGCATAGAATCTCCTCAAGATACCCCGACCCGGACTGAGGAGGCACGCGGCAGCTGGCGGCCGGCAGCAGCCCACCTCACAACATCTTCTAGTACATCGGTGCCAGTTCCTAACCTCGCCTCCTAGGGCTAATGTCACCCGAAGAGACTGCTATGTTATATGCTAGTTTAATTGTTATTTAATTTATTCACTGTTATTTTATGATTTTGTACTTTTAACATTATTGTTAGGGTTTTTGTGGATCTCTTTTTGGGGATATGACCGTGAGTATCTAAGTACATGTAAATATTGATCTTGGGGCGCCCATCCCCGTGCCGTGTCAGTGACCTCAGATAACTAAGTTTCTTTAATAGATGTGAATACTAGTGGCTAAGAGCAAAGGGCTCGTTCATGGATGTGATATAATATTTAAGTATTTGTGTAGACTGCTAGTAGTAGACTAAGTTTGTAGAGTTAGGCAGTTATATTTAGGGAATAATATGACTTAATAGCTCATTCCCATGGCAGCTCAATAACTCATTCCTGTGGCAGCTCAAAATTTCAAAATCACATGACAGCTCAATATTTTATAATCATATAACATAAGTGTACAGTTTGAAAAAAAAACTTAAATACTTAGCTCTTTCCTACAACAGCTAAAATTAATAACAAACGAGTGCAAAATTCAGAACCTCATACAATCAAATTATTGTAAAATGTAAAGGATTTTTTTTACATATCACGGTACTTTATTGATCAAGGTCTTGTTAGATCTAACGGAATCATTATTGTTGTTAGTGTTGTCGTTATATTGATTGTAAATACAAAAGTTCCATAGTAAACCAGCTATCACAAGTTGTATTTTATAATGTGAAAGTGTCGTGAACGTCACAGTGCCAGTTCGTCTGTTTGTGTATACCTACCTCCAATCTACATGTAAGAACGCGTCCACACACGCCAGGCTGGGTTTCCCCGCTATGTTCTCGGAAACTCCAGCCCGGGCTTGCTAGTGTGCTGACACACTTCAGGAACAGTTCAACTGTTAGTATTATTTGCTTTGAGGTTGATCTTAATCTATTTATTAAATTACCGACAAGAATAGAATAAATTTTTATGAAATGAGTTTTCTTCTTTTATTACCATTTGGAAGATCCCTTTATTTTAGTCTAGATACTTTAATAACGTTTAAAACGTATCTACTAAATTCAGAGCACTTTGTAATGTTTATATAATATAAAGTGAGAGACGGTTAAAAGAAATGTTATAAGCAAAGGCGAGCTTATCTCTAAAAAGAGATTTCTTCCAGCAAACCTAGGCAAGACAGGAGAGTTAATGATACAGGAAAGTCCTTGTTCGCAATTAAACTCTATACATACGAAAATTACTTTCAAAATATATATAAATTATACCACATAAAATAAAAATATATGCATCAACTACATAAAATACCATTTAGAGCATGCACATATATAAACTATAGTAAATCATACATATACCTACATAGATATGGTACCTTTTTTGGAAGAGAAAGGATATGCCCTTTCAAACTTTTCTTAAAAGTGAAAATTGAGGAACTTTCCCTAATAGCGCAGGGAAGTGCGTTCCACAGCCGCATTTCCCTTAACCTAAACGAGTGTTCGTAAGCGGCAGTGTTATGCCGAGGAGTTGAAAGGAGAGACACCGTGTGGGATCTCCGATTGCTATCCCTGGGGAATAGAAAGTCAAAACGTTGGCATGGATATGTGGGGTATCGGGGATTTCGTAAAATATTGAACAGATAGGACAGAATGTGCATGTCACGGCGAAGACGGATCGAGAGCCACCCCAGCTCCTTGCAATACTGGCAGACACGGTCATACTTGCGCAACCCGTAGATAAACCGAATCCCGAGATTTTGAAGCCGTTCGAGTTTATTCAGTTGTTCTTCGTTCGCGCTGACCCAACAAACATCCGCATAGTATGTTAAAGGTAGTAAAAGGGACTCAGCAAGGGTGATTTTAGGCTGCCGTGGCAGGAAGTACTGCAATCTTCGGACGGAGTGAAATTACGCAAAGACTCGTTTGCTGACCTCATAAACATGGGGCGACCAGTTGTCAAATATAACCCCAAGATTCTTAGCTTTCTCACTGTAAGTAATAATGGTACCATCATACTATACAGGATCGTCTGCGTTTCGATTGCTCGGCCAAGTTATCGAAGCCTAAAATGTAATGCAAAAATATTTAGACGGTATTTTTCGATTTCTAAATCTGCAAATAAAAAAATTGTCGGGGCAGTAATAAATAAGTTATGAGCATTTTAAGTTGGCCGCGCGAACGAAACGCGCAGGATTGCGCGGCCATGGAGATCTCGGTAACTACTATGGCTAGAGATCTAATTCCTTTTGTCAATTAAAGATTCTATTTGTCGATAATTGTTGGTGAAAGAATAATGAAGAAAAGTTAAAAACTTTCGGAAATATGCACTTCCCAAGATTTGGCTGCGCAATCCTCCACTTAGGATTTTGTCATTCTTGATTATTTCCAAAATACGAGACTGCCGACAAGCAAAACCGGTCCTAGAATTTGTCGGTTAATTTGTCGGTCCTAACGAGACCATCCACTATCACTATTAACAGTAATTCACAAGAAAACACGTAAAACCAATATGCTCGTGGCCGCGCGAACGAAACGCTACTTTGTGCGATCTTACTGCCCTAACTATAATACCTAGGCACTAAGTGTAAAAGATGTATTTCTTCATCAACTTAACCTCATTCGAGTGACATAGAGGTTTGTCCGTAAAACAGTATATCATGCGAGTAATATCAAAACTAATAGTATCTCTTACTACGTTAGAGTAGGGTAACCATAATTTCGATTAGTTTACCAAAACGACTAGTCATGGTGCCACTTGTTTATATTTACATCTCGCTCAGGTTTGCCGCCGCGTCTTCATGCCGTCTCGCTCAAATGTAAGCCTTGCGCCGCCATTGCCCGAGGAGTTGAATGTTAATATAATAAACAAAAACCATTGAATAATTTAAATAATTATGTTTTATTGACAAAATCACCAAAAACAAATACACAGTCAGGTCATAAGTTCTGTCACACAATAAAAACTTTTGAATTTAGAACGCTGGCCACAAAAAAGTTTATTGAATTCGAATTTCGAATTTTTCATGAAAATAAAAATGTGTACTTTTTAGAATTTTCCTCATTTTTAAATATGGAGTGGACACTTAGAGAAGACCATGTCGCAGTTATTGCGTTGCATCGTTGCGGTTACGCGCCAATTCAGATTTTCGACTTACTGAAAAATTTGAATATAACCAAAAGATTCGTTTATCGTACCATAAAACGATACAATGAAGACTCTAGTGTAGATGACAGGTCAAGAAGTGGTCGCCCTCGCTCTGTTAGGACTCCAGCAGTGATAAAAGCTGTGAAGGCGCGAATTCAAAGAAATCCCATACGTAAGCAGAAACTGTTGGCCCTTCAGATGGGGTTAAGCAGGACCACGATGAAAAGGGTGTTAAATGAAGACTTATGGCTTAGGGCATATCGAAGAAAAACAGGACATCGTTTGGACGCTCGTTTAATGGACCTGAGACTGAAGAGATGCCGCGCTTTGTTGAAGCGGTACGCGGGTAAAAAGCATCGGGAAATTCTTTTTTCGGATGAAAAAATTTTCACCGTGGAAGAGAGCTACAAAAAACAAAATGATAAGGTGTACGCACACAGCAGAAGCGAGCAACCGTATTCCGCGTGTCCAACGAGGTCATTTTCCATCCTCGCTCATGGTTTGGTTGGGAGTCTCTTATTGGGGCTTAACTGAGGTACATTTTTGTGAGAAAGGCGTAAAAACGAATGCAGTTGTATATCAAAATACAGTCCTCAAGAACCTTGTGGAACCTGTTCTTCATACCATGTTTAATAACAGGCACTGGGTATTCCAACAAGATTCTGCGCCAGCTCATAGAGCGAAAAGCACACAAGACTGGCTGGCGGCGCGTGAAATCGACTTCATCCGGCACGAAGACTGGCCCTCCTCCAGTCCAGATTTGAGTCCGTTAGATTACAAGATATGACAACACTAGGAGGAAAATGCCTGCTCAAAGCCTCATCCTGATTTGGAGTCACTCAAGGCATCCTTGATTAAGGCAGCCGCCGATATTGACATGGACCTCGTTCGTGCTGCGATAGACGACTGGCCGCGCAGAATAAAGGCCTGTATTCAAAATCGCGTCATTTTGAATAAACTTTATTACCATAGAAATCTATGTTTTATTAGGTTCATTCTGCCATATAAATGTTTACATAAATAATAAACATGTCTAAATTATTTCATATTGCACATGTGACAGAACTTATGACCTGACTATGTACAATAACGACACCTCAAACCTTAAAATCTTTCAAGCTGTTCAGGCTGTACCAGGGAACATAGAAATATACCTACATACATACACACATACATACATACACTCGAAAAACATAACCCTCCCTTCTGAAGGCAGTCGGGTAAAAATAAGTACAAAATCAATAACAGTGATAGTTGATGCTCTCGTTAGGACCGACAAATTAACCGACAAATTCTAGGACCGGTTTTGCTTTCGTTCGCGCGGCCAACTTAAAATGCTTATAACTTATTTATTACTGCCCCGACAATTTTTTTATTTGCAGATTTAGAAATCGACAAATACCGTCTGAATATTGGTACATTTCATATTAGGCTTCTATAAATTGGCCGAGCAATCGAAAAGCACACCACAGGATCGACGGGCGAATTCTGTAATAAGTTAAGCAAGTGCCCTGTACCCATAATCATGCCATGAGACTTTCTCGTGTTGTCTAGCAGCCCTTATGAAATAGGGTAAACCACGGATAGATGCCCCACTTTGCGGGAAAGCCTCATAATTAGAAAACTACCGTTTCAATATGAATAAACCTATGAATATACCTAGTTTGGTTCTTTAACTTTCATTTGCACTTTGTCTTGTACTCCTGAAAATTACAGGTTTTGCACAAATTTAATTCTTATAGACCCTTTGTTTTGGGCGTCTATCCCAATGACTACGGATAGGTGCCCCGAAAAGAAAATTGTAAAAAGGATAGACGCCTGAAGCGTGGATAGAGAATAGAGGCCTTTACAGCATAATACGTATATAGAGGTCATCTATCCCCGTGTTATGCACAATTGTAAATTATTATATTAAATGAGGATGATTATATTTTATAATGAGGGGATTCGTCCCTTAAGGGTACAGCTTGTCTGCTATGTTAATAATCTCTTTACATAATTTAAATGGTCAGCAAAATAAACACGATATAATAATGTTATGTATGATTGATTGTTCATTTTTACGTAAAAAGTAGTTTAAACTTGTACAGAAGTTTTAAGTTAAATCGAGCAAAATCATCCTATCAAAATTGACAGAAAAAACACATGTGTACATAGTATAGTATAGGTAGCGAGTATCGCACGTCTTTTCTTGTCATACAAAAATTTTAACGGTATGATGAAAAAACACAACATTATTATAACAATCAACAGTTTTTATATATTTTGACCACTTTAACTTTTTTAATAAGGACAAGGACATAATAATGATATAAGTTTCAACGTGAAAAACAATCCTAATTTTACATTAAAATTAACACAATATAATATTCAACAGTTTTATATTTTTATTGTCAATACTTATGTACTTCTGATGTTGGACTAGCCTGTTTTTCATGTTGAGACACCTATATATATATATATATATAACTGTATGAGATCGGCATTATTATCTTTCAATAATTAAGTTTTAAACCTAGGGATGTATGTGTTCTTATCTTGCTCTAATTAATCATTTAATTTAAGAAATTTATCTAAAAATCAGATACTTATCTCAGTATAGAGATCTTTCCTTTTGGATTTAATTTAACGTGCAAAATTTATTAGTCTAGAGACCCTCATTTTTTTATTTATCGTAATAAAATAACAAAGTAAATAATTATAGAGATCAGTCTTTTTATCCTTCATTAGGTAGTTTAAGTAACGTGCAAAATCATTTTATTCTTACAGTAACAGTATGAATAGTAGTTATATGGAGGGTGTAACTGAAAAAAGTTGACAAGCCGAAAGAGGGTTGTCAGGGAAATCATTCTGAACAACTTTGTGACAGCAACAGATCAAAGCAACTTTATTTTTATTCTTATCTTCTCAGCTGAGCGCTCGGCCCAAAATATGAGGAGATGTGATAATAAAGTTACCCTGGTCATATCAGTTTCAGAGAGAAAGTCGTTCAGAATGATGCCCCTAATAACTCCCTTTCGGCTCATACCCTATCAGTTACACTCTCTATTTTAAATGTATAGTCTCCGGGAACGGTTTTCAATTTTCTGCGTCTTGCCACTTCTGGCGCATTATACACTGAATCCAATATGATGTTGACTTCGTAATTTGATAATTTTCAAAGCATTCTAAACGAAAATCTTTGACTGTATCTTGAGGATCTTCTCCTTCATTGCTTTTGGATTTCTTTAATTTCTTTATTAGCAAGCCTTTGGTTTTCTTTCCTTTAGATTCACAGTCGCTGTTGGGTGGGTTCTCTTCATCTTAACTATTCGAACTATATATTCTAAATCGTTTCCGAGCTCTAACTTTTGTGTTTATGTTTTCCTTATCACTTGTCCACTCGTCATTGTTGTCTTGTATAGTAGTTTCATCACTAGAGTAATTTAATATTTTTTTGGATCTTTGTTTATTATTTTTGTCTTTGGCATTTTTACTTGTTGTCTTTAGTTTATTACTAAACTCAATCCAGTCATTATTTTGGTCCTCACTAGAGTGATGTATTATTTCCTGGTCTGCGTATTTGTTTATTCTTTTGTCTTTATTTTTTTATTAGTCTTTTTAAGTTCTCCTTTTTCTTTGGCAGTTTTAGTCTTCTTCTCTTGGATAGCATTTTACTTTGTTTTCTTTCCGCAATTTCCTTCTTCAATTTTATGTTTTCAGTCGAGTTTAAAATATCTGCTGATTGCTTGGCCCTCTTAGCAACGGTTATAGGAATTTTTGGTATTGGTGATTCTTGATGTAGGAATTTGGAAAGCTCTATTACTTCACTCAGAAAATCATTAAGTGTATCACCAATTTTAAGGAGATCCTAGCCTAAATCCTCAGGATTGATCAAGAGACTGGGAGATTCCTCATCTACTGGCATCGGTATCAGATTTGTTGGTGTCGTATTTTGGATCTTCCAAAAATTCAAAATCGAACAAGGTCATAGTTAACTCTCCGTTAATTTCAAGGCTGTATTGGATTTGGTGGTATTCTATTTTGGTTGGTATTTTGTCCTTAGGGGCATAAATCCTTTTTGAGACTTGGGCATCTATCCTTTTTGAAAGGGTTTAGAACTTATTATTTTATAAATAAACCAAAATTGAAAAAGCCGTTATCTTTACCTAGATGCATTCTCGATGGACCAATGTACTAGCAGAATGAAAAATATAACAGAATTTATTACTAAATCTAAAGTTATGAATCGGTAAAATACTGACGAAAATGTCGCTGCACGGTTTTTTTACCTTGCTTCGAATGTTATCACCCGCCATTCGCAATACGACCGGCCCACATCTTCACCCGTCGGGGGTAGAGGGGCGGGTGTATGAAGCTACGTATTTAACCTTTAATTTATTCGTCGCGAGTTTGGGAAGTTAGGTATTTTGAAGGTGCAGCACCTATCCCAATGGGGCATCTATCCGTGGTTTACCCTAGTCCTGATGTTTTCGAGGTCACCATTCAACGCCTCTACAGTCAGTTTGAAATCACACGGAGATAAGTGTCATGGAGGAATAGCGGTCGTACAGCCTACTAAATTGACGTTCCCGAGCCATCTGCTGATTCCCACAATTCATCTTCTGAGTCACTCTAATCGCTTTCACCGTCTCTTTGCGATAGAATCACAAATGGTTCATCTAAATACGCATCTCTCCGTCAGTATTCATTTTAAATTTTTCACATGATCGCAATGATTTTCCACTCGGTCATTGTGTTTTTGCGGAATGCATCTTTAATCAATTGAGGCATTTGAGGACTTGATTTCCCAACATTTTTCTTTGCTACATTCCTTTTCATCGAACTCCATAAAATTTCAATGGCATTCAAATCGCAATGATAATCGTGGCAATCGAAGAATGTCATGACTTTTTAATAAATAGTTAATTTCATATTCAGGAGTTGGTTTATTTCTTTTTATCAACTCCTAAAGCTGAGGGTTTGTCATTTGTTCGTTTAACTCCACCATATATTCTAACAACCACTTGTGCATATCAGTATGGTTTCAATTAGGACTCCTATTTACGCGAATACATTGATAATACATGGTGCATTTTTCACACAGATTTGGCAGTAATTTTTCAAGACCCCATTATTTTTCACTTTCGAGTTGTACGAAGTGAAAATTAAGGAAGTACCTATTGTAATCGTAAAAAAAATCGAGGTTGAGATTTCGATGGGGATAGGTTCTCTATCGATAACTTAGTCCGAAAAAGTAAAAGAAAAAAATGTGTGTAAGGGTGTGTGTGCGTGTGTATGTATTTATGTATGGATGGCTGTCTTCCGTTGTCAGCTCTTGAGCCTAAACCACTAAACCGAATTGGATGAAATTTTGTATGGGGGGTTATTTTATAATATCTAGGACATTTTTTTTGTTTTTGGATAACTTGTTTATCCAAAAACAAAAGCTACCTGACATACAAATCAAACACATTTATTGAGTTTATTCAAAAACGGGACAAACGATTTTTTTTAAACTTCTCGTCATACAATTTCTTAATAGTGTTACGCCGGTAGGTTAGGTCAAAAACTTTGAACGTCAATTTCAGTGCTTTAGAGGCGTTTTCAGCAGGCTGAAAAGTCATTTCAGGCCGTTTCAGAAGTTACTCTATCACATATCTAAAGATCGAAATTTCACCCAAGTTGCCGTCGTTTTCAGGCGCCTGAAACATGTTTTCAGTCCGTTTCTGGGCACCCTCTATCAGATGACGCCATAACCTGAAAACCCGTTTTCAGGCGTTTTCAGGACCCCTTATGGGCCTCTGAAGCACAAATCGTTATATGGCGAAATATCCGGTAGGAGTGACAGAGATAGCACTACTAGAAAGAGATAGCTATACTCGGATCATTCGAGAAGTGTGTGACAGAGATAGCACTACTAGAAAGAGATAGCTATACTCGGAACATTCGAGGAGGGAGTGACAGAGAGATTGCACCATTAGAGAGAGACATATATGGTCTCGAATGTTCTCGGCCCGCACGCTGGTCCTTACTAGAATATTCGCGATATGTGTGGACAATGTGTCCAGAGCGGCTCCGCGGGATATAAAAGGCGCCGACGGCCGGCGCGAGTTAGTTTCGTCCGTCGCGCATACGGATCTCCGCTTCGCCGTCCCGCTGCAGTTCATTCACCCGCCGCTTCGTGCGAAGCGGACGTGTGTAACACGCGCCCGTGCGCGCCGCGATCGCGATACCCGCGCCGCGAGTGTTCACGGAGGGGATTACCACATCGGGACGGACGCCGGCTCTGCCTAAGGTCGTGCCTGGTGTGTAACCCTTCCCGTGACGCCAGCTCGTCCATAGCCCGCCGCTATGGACGAGCCCAAAAGCCCTTCTAAGGGCTACAGTGCCAGTGACATTGTAAGTGTTTGTGCTAGTGACATTGACGATGCCGTGATAGCGAACAGCCCGCCGCTGGGTGAAACCCCGCGCCGGCGCCGCGGGCAGCGATCGGCATCACTAGAAGGCCTGCTCCCTATCTCCACGTCGACGGAGTACGGGTCGCCCGTGGTGCGGCGTCCTGTGTCCCCGAGGGCAGAGCTTGAGCTGGACGAATCATATTTAATTCGGGCCGCTCAAGCCAACCTGTTTTTGGCGGGCCTACTTCGTGCCATGGAGGCATACGTCGCCGCAAGCCGCGCTGCCCTGTCGGGCAAGCCCACGGCTTGTATCGACGCCGAGCTCCTCGACGCGCAATTAGTGGAGCAGGCAAAAACGCGGCCTTTGGTGCTGCCACCAACCCGCGGGACGAGGCGCCCGCGTAGCGAAAGCCCGAGCGACGAGCTGCGTCTCCGAGGAGATGGAAAGCGAGTCCAGCTTGCGGACTCGCCGACCCCGCCACCGACGAACCAGCCGCCGCCGAGGAAGACGGGCCTCGACATGCCGTCGCTGTCGCCCTGGACGGGCGCGCTTCAGGCACCCGCCCCCGCCCCTGGACTGTCCGCCGCCGCGAGTGACTATGAGAGTGCTTCAACACAAACAGGTACGAGTGTTTTACCTAATAAGTGCTCTCCTACAGTGTCGTTTGCCGCGGCGGCCGCGACCGCATCCACCGTGTCTGGGGCACCGCGCCCCAGCACCGCGTCCGTCCCCCCCGTTCAGTGAGGCACCCGGTGCCGCCAACCGCGCGTCCGCCCGCCCCGTCGGCGACCACGTCGCGAGTGCCCGCCCGCCCCACGCGCTCCGCCGCAGCGCCCGCGATAGTGCCCGCCCGCCCTACGCGCCCCGCAGCCGCGCCCGCGAACCCGCCCACCGCCGCGACTGTGCCCGCCCGCCCTACGCGCCCCGCCGCTGCGCCTGCGAACCCGCACGCCACCGCACCCGCGATAGGGCCCGCCCGCCCAATTCCGCCCGCCCGCCCAACGCCGCCTGCCACTGCCGCCGCCCAAACCGCAGCCGCGATTGCCACCGCCACCGCCGCCCCGTCGGGAGGCGCTGCGCCACAGCAGCCCCGCCAGCCGCGCTATCCGCCCCTTATTGTGGAGGTCCTACCCAACTGGGCCGACCACTTCAGGGCGATAGCCAGCGAGCTCGGCCGGGCTCCCAGCGCGTGCGCCTACCAAAAGGGTGTGCGCTTTACCCCAACGGCCGAAGACGAGTACCGGCTTGTGCAACGTTACCTGTGCAGGCTGGAGAAGGACCACGGTGTGAGGTGGTTCTCATACTCGTTGCCGGCCGACAAGACCCAGAAGGTGGCGATCCGCGGGCTGCCTTCTAACACCGCGCCGGAGGAGATAGTCGCGGCGCTTGCAGAACTCGGTGTGGAGGCCGAGTACTGTAAGCAGATCCGGGCGCGCAAAGGAAGACCCGGCTGCATCTTCTTCGCCAGCCTGAAGAAGAATCCAGACCGTGCCCCCGGCGCTGTGTACGAGATCACGGAGCTCTTGTACATGCCGGGGGTGAAGATCGAGGCCTGGCGCTCGAAGCAGGGCCCGGCCCAGTGCCACAGGTGCCAGCAATTCCGGCACTCGTCGCATATGTGCCACCGCCCCCTAGCGTGCGTACGTTGCGGCGGTCCCCACTCGGCGCGGGAATGCCCCCGCCCGAAAGACCAGCCGCCGACGTGCGCCAACTGCGGTGGCCCGCACACGGCAAATAATGCAACGTGCCCCGTGTTCCGCCAGGAGGCGCGAAACAAGAAGGCCGGCACTGTGGCGCTCACCAACGCGCCCGGGCCCAAGAAGGTGCAGCCTCCCCCTCTGCCTCGTCCCGATCTGCAGGAACCAACGGCGCCCGCCTCGCTTATGGCGCAGGCGAACGACGGAGCCCCCAGGCAGAAGACGAAGCGGGGGGGGAAGAAGAAGAAGAAGGCGACGGCTCCACCTGCCGCCGGCGCCGCGGCGGCTACTCTCGCTGCCAGCGAGACTGCGGCCGCCGCTGGCGCCGCCACTCCGGCTGCGGCGATAGGGCAGCAGGACTTGGGGCACCTCACAGCCCTGCTCGCCCTCCTCAGCGACCCCACTGCCCTGGGCAGACTCACCGCTCTGCTCCGCAATGCATGAGCCGCTCAGGGTCGTCCACTGGAACGCGCAGTCGCTGACAGGGAAGAAGCGGCTGCTCCACGTGTTCCTGAGGGACTACCGCGTCGACGTGATGCTCATCAGCGAGACACACCTAGCTCGTCGACGCCCAGGAGTATTCATCCCTGTATGCTTTGGGCGTCGACCTCCAGGTCGCCGGCGAGGTGCTGCGACTCTACGCCGCCTACAAGCCCCCCAGTACACCAATCCGCACCGCCGAGCTACGGGGGCTGCTACAGTCGCCGCACCCGACACTTGTCGCCGGCGACCTCAACGCCAAGCACACCGCCTGGAACTCCACCAGGGTGTGCCCAGCTGGACGCGCCATCCATGCCGACTCCGTGAGCCACAACTACGACGTCATCGGTCCCGACGAGCCCACCCACTTCGACACGCGGGCCGGATGGGACATCATCGACGTCGTGGTCGTCAGAGGTCTCCGGATACCGCCGAGCCAGGAGGTTCTCCCTGACCTCCCTTCGGACCACAGGCCTGTTCTTCTCGTCCTGGCGGATCTGCCCACCCGGGTATCTCCGCCAGCATCACGTCGCCGCTACCAGTGGGGCGCCTTCACCGCCGCCCTAGACCAACCCTCCACCAGTTGCCCCGTCAACCAGCCGGAAGACGTTGACCGCCTGGCATCGCTGCTAACTACCCAGATCCGAGACGCGCTCGACCTATCATCGCACACCGTAGCTCGCGGGGGGAAGCCCAATCCTCTTCCTGCTGAGCTACGCGCACTCATCTGCGATAAGCGCGCTCTCCGGAAGCAGTTTGCCCCACGATGAAGACCAGGCTCAACGCCATGACGGCAGAGCTGAAGCGCCAACTTGATCTCCACGCTGAAGAATCTTGGGAACGCCACGTCGAGTCCATAGGCGACCACGTCCCCTCCGTGCATCGCCTGTGCCGGGCTTTGTCGACCACTCCTGCTCCTGTTCGACCAATCCAGGGTAGCGACGGCCAACCAAGATTCCGAGCCCAAGACCGTGCGGAGATCTTCGCCGAATGCCTCGAGAAGCAATTCAAGCCGAACCCAACGGATGATGTGGAGCACGTCGCAACAGTCGAGAGACACCTGCGAGAGTACTTCGCCACGCCGATAGCTCCCGAAGAGGACCCTATCGTCGTCACGCCCGGCCAGATTGTGCGTGCATTCCGACGTACCAAGCCCAGGAAAGCCCCGGGCGCAGACCGAATACCCAACACGGCGCTGTTACATTTGCCGCCACGCACTGTGGCGGCCGTTGCGCGCCTGTTTAACGGTATCTTGCGCACGGGTCACTTTCCAACCCAATGGAAGGAGGGCTTGGTTATCATGTTGCCCAAGCCGGGCAAGGACACCAAGCTGCCTGAGAGCTATCGGCCGATCACCCTACTGAGCACCATCTCAAAGGTGTTTGAGAAGCTCCTGTTAGCGAAGTTACTGCCCCACATCCAGCCGCGCTCGGAACAGTTCGGCTTTAGGCCCGAGCATTCTACGACGCTTCAGCTCACCAGAGTACTGAATGACATGACGGTTTGTTTGAACAAAAAAGAATACACTGTCGCAGTACTTCTGGATATGGAGAAGGCGTTCGACAGAGTATGGCACGAGGGGTTGCTGTACAAGCTGTCGACGTCCCCTGCCCCAAGAAGAACGGTCAAGACAATCGCCTCTTTCCTGAAGAATCGCCGCTTCCGAGTCATGGTGGAAGACGCCGTCTCCGAGGAACATCCCGTCGCAGCCGGCGTCCCCCAGGGCTCCTGCCTGTCGCCCGATACACGGACGACATCCCCGTCGGGCCGGGTGCCCAGCTGGCATTCTTCGCAGACGACGCAGCCTACTACGCATCGTCGTTCCAGGCTCCGCACGCTGCCATCAAACTGCAGCGCACCCTGGACATCTTGCCCGACTGGCTCGCCAAGTGGCGACTGTCCGTCAATGTTGGGAAAACGCAGGCGCTCATCACAGGCCAGAGTCTCCTTCCACCATCGCTCCAGCTCCAGGGACAGCACATCGAGTGGTCTTCGCAGGTGAAGTACCTGGGAGTGACTATTGATCGCCGGCTCACCATGAAGCAGCACGTTGACAACGTCGTCAGCCAGGTCAAGGTGGCACGCGCCAAGCTGCGTCCACTTTTCGACTCCAACCTCCCTCTGAGGGCGAAGCTCGGGATCTACAAGACCTACGTGAGATCCCGCCTCACCTACGCGGCTCCGGCATGGTACGCCCTGTGCTCGGAGACGAACAAACGGAGACTCCGAGCCCAAGAGAACCTCTCTCTGCGTACCATCGTCGGCGCCCCCCGCTACGTGAGGAACGCGACAATCCAGAGGGACCTAAGATGGGAAATCGTGGACCAGTTTGTCCAGAGGCTGGCGAAGGGCATGTTCGCGCGTGCGGATGCTTCACATCTTCCGCATATCGCCGAACTGGCGCCGCACCACGCGCGCCCGCCCGACCGCCGCCGCCTGCCACGCGACCTGGTTGCCTAGCCGGCGATCACCCACTGCATACCAGCGCCACATCAAGACCACCGCCCGCAGGGGCCATCCGATGACCTGTCCACAGGAGTGGACAGAGGCGATTCTTCGGGAAGAGGTCCGTCGACCTGACCCCGACTCCCCACGCCCCAGAAAGGGTGCGTGAGAAGATTATGAAGAAGAAGCGAGTTAGTTACATTTTAACTGCGATCGGGTGCTAGTACAAGGATAATCGGAGAGAAAGACTCTTCGTGTGAAATAGTGTTTGTGTTTTAATTAGTGGATTTTAAGTACAGTTCGTGTGAATTGTAAGTGCGTAATTTGGGTAATAAAGTGAGTGTTTTATTTAGTGGATTAATTCGTGCTTTTCTATCAAATACGAACCCCACGCTCGTAACAATATCATCTATAACATGACATACTCGGTTATTATGGCAATACTCTAAAAATGGTAGCTCCCATACAATATGCACACAGTGCCATACATCCCGTAAATTAGGCGGCGGGCGGAATAAGTACGGGGCATGGTTAAAGTATAAAGGTTTTGTTTTGTATGGTGGAATGGTTGTTAGGGACATTATTCTGAACAACTTTTAGTATGGGGCCGACTTGATGAGAGCAACTTTATTTTCAACTCCACCATATAACTCAGGTGGGCGCTAGGCCCGAAATGTGCTAAGATAAGAAAAATAAAGATCACGACGCGACGGTTCCATAGTAAAAGTTGTTCAGAATGATGTCTCTAAGAACCACCTTTCGACTTGTAACTCCCTTTCTGTTAGACCCTCTACACTTTATATTAGAACTTCTTAAAAGAAAAGTTAGTAAAGGGTGGACTGCACAAATTATTATTATTATTATTGTTCATCTCGTCGTGTTAGTCCCAACTTTTTGTGTTTGATTTGAAAACGAGAAGAGCATTCTCTACAAAACCTTGTTGTCCGCCTGCATGAACAGTGATCCACCTGTTCCCTTTCGAAACTGGTTCTAAATCATTCGCCAGTTGAGTGAGACGAGTGTATGTAGCTTTCATCTGAATAAACAATAGGCTTATTTCTCCACGTTCATTTTTCTCTATTTTATGTAGATAGGTTGCCCTCCACACCACTACGTTGTTACGTTCACACAGCACTTTCCTATTAGTTTTTTTTAAACTGAACCCTTTTTTGTGGAGAAATTTTGGAAGTTTCACGTTTTGCTTGAAAATTAATGTCTTCCTAAGTCCTAAGAACATTCAGTAATGTAGGTATGGACGGAATTTATTTTCTTACTGAATAAAATTTATGTATCTCCGGGAGATGAGTGTAGGGTATAGATTTTAGTATCAATTTCTTCAGCCTGTTTCTCTTCAGTGATTAATTTGTAGACAAATCGTACGGAAACACCTGTAATAAACAGGTAATTTTTTATGAACTACTATAAAATAAAATTCCGCAATCGCAAATTATGATGACATTACTTAAGGCTCAGTTCTGGCTGTTAGGGTGAGGGGCGCCGCATTCTCCCGTCGTCTTCTGGCGGGGTAGCGGGCGGGGTAGCGGGCGGGGTAGCGGGCGGGATAGCGGGCGGCGGGGGATATCATCGGGCCGCGCCCGGAGACGTTAAAAATTAGGTTTTTTTTCGAATTAACTGAAAAACGGAAATAAGCTAATTGATAAAATTTAAGGATTAATACGGAGCTTTAAAAGAGGAAAATTTAGCTACAAAAGTTAAGAGAAAAATCAGTAATTTAATATTAGAATTATTAAATCTCCTTTTAAATATAGACTATGTTCTGTATTTTTTACGATCGAGCCAAATTAATCCAATCGCGTAACGACATAGTATTTAAACTAGATTATCTCTTTGTGAATAACATATAATTTTTGAGACCTATGAATTGGTGGCGTTTCTCTTCTCTCATAAAAGATAAAATGTTTCAAATAACTAGCCGTACATCACTTTTGAGAGGTTTCGGCATTTTTTTTTGCACTTTCACAATGAAATAAAACAAAAAACACGGGAGAACTCAAACTAGACAAAAACCGACAGCGGAATGATGTTTTCGAAATGGCGGATGACGGGCCGTAGTTCTAATTTTGCCCACCTAAACAGCTAACATGGTGACTCTGTAGTAATACTTATTTCGTCCTACTCCTACAACGTTATGTATTATTTAATTGTTTGGCATGGTATATTGGTGTATGATGTACGGCCGTGTTTGGTTACCCGGCGCCCGGCCCTTGACTCAGACAACTCCTCTCCCCCGTTTCAGTCAGCTAGAGGGAGCGTGCATGGGTGGCTTTAGTCACGGTGACTGTTTCCGTAACTTCGTCATTATCAAGACCGTGGATATGTATGTAGATTCGCCCTTACTGTCTACCACATAAAAGCTGGGTGACATTTTCACACCGCATGCGCCCCGGTGACCAAATTGACACCTGACGCGTCATTGGTCCTCCATTTGCATTCCGATATAGATGGGCAATCTGACCGTTACAAACACAACATCACACGGGTTTAAATAACTAAGGTAGGTACCACAGACTTGAATAGTAGGGACAGGGCACGGAGCGCTTGAAAGTGTCGCTACAAAAACAGTACAAAATCGGGAAAATTGGACTGTTTGCAATCAGTCGCGCTTGGACGGTGACAGACGATTGACATATCGGCAGCAAAAACAAAAATGGTGACCTGCGACGTAAAAAGGTGTAAATCATACCCAAATCGCAAAACACAAAAACAGGGAGTGTCGTATCACAAGTAAGTATTATATTTTCAATTACTATTGGCTTTAAATTAATTATCTATAAAATATTGTTCTCGAAAAAATCCTCAAACGAAAATCAACCATTCGACTGACGTAACTTTGTAGCGACGCGCGACGCACAGTGAAACTGCCCGGTTCCTATATTTGAAAAACGATCCGATTTGGTTATTTTTCTATTCGTAATGTCAAGATTACTATTCGTAATGTCATTAATTTCTTTCATTCAAGATCTTAAATTCCAAGTCACGCTACTAATGTGTATCTGTGAGCTTACATCCTCTTTCATAATTTAACGGAAAAGACAAAAATTAATATGCCTATTTAATTATGTTTCAACTTTTTATTAATTAAACATGAGCTAATTGCGTGAGACCTCGCCCCTTAAGTAAAATTTTAGCTAGATATATTTTATTTCTACTCCTAATCACCGATTAAAAGTCACCGGGTATTTGAGTTATCCGTAGATCAACTTTCCGAATATTGTGTCTGTACACCACAAATCGGAACGTGACCGACCGTGACGCCCCGTTACAATTTTTCGTACTGTCTTGTTCCGACGAATTCCGACAGGGGCGCTATTTTTCTTAGCCTCAAAATGGTTAGAAATTTAGTACGGGAAGGCCTATGGTATAGTATATGGAGGGTATGTATATTTATAAATACTAACCCTAGATTTGACTGACCTAAACTGAGAATTAAACTAAATCTACGCATGCTAGAGACAGTGTATAAATGCTAAAATTTACACCAGGAATACAATGATTTTCGATTGATGTATCTATATATACCTTCGATTTGTACATATCTAGCAAATTTACCCCGTTTTTTACCTTATGTATAGGGTAAATACCATTTGTGTTTCTACCTACACCCATTTACTGACGTTAACAAAAACTTTTGTCACGGTGTAACAGGCCCAAATTCGATGGTTTTACTAGTCTACTAACCATCCCAGAGATCTCTCTCCCACCTTCATCATCAGGCGATGATGACAGGATCATCGCCAGTTGAAGTTAACAATAAATGTCACGACGAAACTATAATAAGACCAAACTCGATACAACTAAGCATCCCAGAGATCCCTCTCCCACTTTTGAGCACCACCAATCAGGTGATGATGACGAGACCGGTATCATTTTGTGGAGGAAAGCAGCGGATATTCAAACTATTTTTATTTTACAGAAAATATCTATTCGAGCAACTTATAATTTAAAACGAACCTTAAGAGAGCTTATTGCCAATTAAGCAATTTAAAAAGCATGTTAAAGCGACTTTGTCGAAAAAGGGATATTACAATATTGAAGATTACTTAAATGCCGGACTGTTTGGGGTTAATCTAGCACAACACAGACCTTGCTGTTAATATTTTTTTAATTATTTATTCCTGCTTATTAATTACAATGATTAATATTGTGATATTGGTATTAGTTAAGCACAACCAATTTTTAAAAGACATCTAAAAATCAATGTGTGGGTGTTTCTAGCCCTTCTTCTCGCGACAGTGGTCCAATGTAAGTACAGTAGAGACAAAAACTGACGTTTGCTAAGTATATGTAAATATCTCCAGTAATGAAGAAAAAAAAAGACCATCGCCAGGTAAAATGAGTGGGGATTGTCACGAAGTACCAGTAAAACAAATCTACTTCTTTTTAAGACCACTGCCCGTCGTAGCGACACGATAATTGCAACCTTGAAGGGTGACACAGTGGTTGATGTTTTTAAGTTTTTGGGTGAACATATTGACTCCAGTGTTTGCTTGCTAGCTTTACCAAGTTACTAGACATTTTTCAAAATTTTGCTAAATTGCGAGTTTTTTTTACCCCATAAAGTTGCTAGAATAGCTAAATGTTACATACAGTAGGTAGATGGGTAACATTAAAATGACAATTTTCGGCAATCATTTTTATTTTCATTGATTCCAACAAGGAAGTTAAAAATGTCTTGTTTACGTCATTGAATAAAAAAAAACAATCAATAAATAGAGGTAGATGTCGATGGCTGGGGTTCAGTATCGTGCCCATTTTGGCAAAACAGAGTTATAGCACCATTTACCACTTTTCCTGAGGGAGTCTCTAAAGCAGAGGATTGGGTACATAGTTAACAAACTCATTCGGTTTCTTTGCTTATTTTTAGAAAATTTATTTGAGAGAATAACCTCTCTACATCTGCATTAGAATGTGACAGTGAAAGGCAAGTTAAAGCAAGAGTACTTATATTTTGGTTTACTAAGTATTCAGTTGCAGCGCAGCAGGAAACGGGGAATTCCCGGCCAACGCCGACCTGTACCTACCATAGCATCCATGAGCATTGATTGCCTCACGTCTCATTATGAAATAAAAATTAGCTAGAAAAAGAAGCTAAAAAGTTTAGCTACAAGTTTCATTGAATTGTAGCTGTCTGTCATCAAATAATAGCTAGATCTAGCTATAAAATTGCTATGTTGCCATCACTGTTTGACTCCCACCTAAACTGGAAGCCAGAACTTACGGCCATTGAAAGCAGCTTGCTAGGCACTGAGAAGTCTTAGGGACGTCATTTATGTGGATCACCTGAAAATGGTATACAATGCTCTGGTCAAATCTAACAGTATAAAACTATGGGGTCATTTCCAGCTGAGTTCGAAATTCTGGTTACACACAGTAGCTTCAAACATAAACTTAAGTTATATCTATTGCAAAAGTGCCCCTATAGCATTGAAGAACTTTGTAAGTGAATAAGTTGAATTGTTGATTTGTTGCAAGCATTTGACATAATTTATAATAAGACATGTATGGTGCTTTTTGTAGAAACAAAAATAGTTTATTTTATAGAATTATTTATATTTATATGACATTGCCATTTAAAATTATATGCCGACATTATATTTGAACTTGATAGATATTTAATGTAATTGTATGACATAATGTTAATATTTTACACACAATGTACATTTTTATGAATAAAATACTTACTTACTTACACGACGGATCTAATGAGCCCAAACTCGATGGTGTTACAAGTGAGCATCCTTAGAGTTCCATCATCAGGTGATCATGATGAGACTATCGCCAGGTGGAATAAACAGGGCTTGTCACGACGAATGCAAAGAGCCCAAATTTGATTGGTTTACTAGTAAGCATCCCAGGCATTTCCAGGGTTCCCTCTCCCTCAAAATGAGGCTCTACCAAATCACCGCTAAAACGGTGAGAACTCAATTTTACCCAACAACAATTCACCAGTGGTGAGAACGGCGGCGGTAGGTTAATTGCAAGTCCTACTCATAATATGTAATTATATGTATCGAATAATCAATTTATACTATTTCAACATCGAAAATATCCCTCTCTGTTTACAATATATCTTTCTCTAATCGAATGTTGACAGACTAAGAAAAGTACTAAACTGACAGCTTGACATCTATCAGATCTTGTCAGCGTAGCATAGGTTCATATTTTTAACTATAACTCTATTTCAGATACCATTAGGCAAAAGTTCAATTAAAGGGCATATTGTTCTTTAAGTATATTTATGCAGAATTCTGCAAGTTGGAACGTAATTCTACGAAGTAAAAGGCGAACAAATTATATCTGTAGATTTCGGTATAGATTTAGTGTGAGAGAGTTTTTAGTTTTTGCCGTATTATAATTATGTCATTCGTGATATTCGTCCGTACATGTCTAATTGAATTAGCTTAATTTGAATAACATATTTTAGATTTTGACTTTATTTTTCTTATTATTAACCAGGGATAAAATTGTCATGACTTTGTATGTGTTTACTCAATCTTCCCACCTTTATAAAGTCTTCCTCTTTCATCTTTTGCCTTTTAAGTTTAGTAATTAAAATGGTGTTAAGCTCTGCTTCTGCTCGAACTCTATTTGACTTTATGTCTAGAGTTATCTGAAATACATATTAGTTATAAAAAATAAGTAAAATCGGTGATGCCTCTGGATTTTGTCGGCTATTTGACACCCTTAACATGGTCAAATAACAATGTTAAGTTACATCATCAGTGCATTTCCCAGCTATGCTGATCTTGCCGTACTGGTAACAGAGCGTTAGTACGTCACACGGATCAGGTACATAATCCAAGCATCGTATTCCATTTACCGTAACTGCATAAATGTAGACGTCAAGTTGCGCCGACGAGGGAGTGTGTGTCCCATAGTTGTCCAATGAAGCAAACGTCATTTATTGCCTTTTCTCTACATTGGACCACTGTGGGAGAGACTGCTGAAACAGGTGTGTGCAAGTTCATATAACTCTATGCAACAAGTTGTTAATGCGATTACTGCTGTTGGTCGGACGCTTAGTATCTATATGGTTTGGGCTGCTCATACCTTATAATGGCAACTCCTTTCTCTATCAGCGATGCGTAGATTTTTGTCGGTTATAATTAAAGGGGCGGAGCATGCGTTGGAACTGCCCTCCGCCCTTCGCTCCACGCCCCTGTACGTACACTACAGACTCATAATTTAGTTACTTGGTGAAGGCCCCAGGCTTCAACGTATTAGGTTTTATTAGAGCGTAGTATCTGACATAGCCGGAAAGGCTCTAAGTTGACTCCCCGGCCAACTTTTCAATATTTAATTATCCACTTTACCCAGAAATCTACAAACTACCTACTTTACTTACTGAACAAGGAGTGTACGAGAAGGTATGCCAATGTAATGATACTAAGAGAAAGTCTGTTACAATTAAAACAAATGGTACGAAAATCAGGCTCTTTATTTCACCATCAACCAGGCATGTCAATAAAAACCAACGCTTATAATTATAATATAAAGTTGTTAAAAAACTGGATATCTAATATCCAAAACCATATAAAGTGTTAAACAAACAAAACGATAAACAAGATAATTCTACGTAGGTACGTGCGCCATTTCTGTTAACCTAAAACTACCTATGGAGGTTTATCTGTAACGCCACAGAATAACAGATGGTAGACTTGTGTGTACTTGAAACTAAGTAGGTAACTGGTAACGTTGAGTTCTGTAGAATAGTCATTGCGAGGCTGCGGACGCGGGAGACATGAAGGACATCGACGAGCTCCCACAACTCCTGTGAAATAATTATTTTCCTCAATAAGCCAAATAGTCAAATTGTTGTTAGTTATTTGAAGAGACGAATGTTGAATGCCAAGATCGTAGCAAGCGGACTCTCTGCTTCCCATCTTCCGGGAAAAAGGCGTGACCATTTATGTGTGTAATTGTTGCAGTTTGTTAATGATCATCTTGTCATCTTTACAGATGTTTATTACTGCTGATTTGTGTTCTGAGAGCCATTTGTTTTCATTGAATACAGCGGTGGAAGAAAGATGCAGAAACGTGCTCCAGCCAACATCCGACACTAACCAAGAATAAAAACACAAACATGAAAATAGTATAACTGAGGGTATAATCGAGTGTAAAATAGGCGCGATGAACGCTACTTCGCCATCTTTAGCCTCAAGCAAACTGTTCAGTACTACACACTCACTACACCTCCAGAAACACGCCAGTCTACGCTTGTTTTTTAGACCTGTCCAAGAAGTTTGACTTAGTCAACTATGAGACATTATGGAAAAAAATGCATAGTGAAACGGATTTGCCACCCGAGATTATCTCTCTGTTTAGTTACTGGTATAGTAATCAGAGTAACAGTGTGAGGTGGGCAAGATCCCGGTCAGACGCCTACAAACTGGACTGCGGTGTACGACAGGGGGGGCTCACTTCTCCTAATCTATTTAATTTGTACGTAGATGGGCTAATCCGGGGGCTCAGTAGTACCCGAGTCGGATGTCACATAGATGGACAATGTATAAATAATATTTCCTATGCAGATGACATGGTGCTGCTGAGCCCCTCGATTGGAGGTTTGCGTAAACTCCTACGCATTTGTGAGTCCTACGCGGGGGCCCATGGGCTTAGGTACAATGCAAAAAAGAGTGAGCTTATGATTTTTATTTCAGGTAACAAAACTTATACAGATGTGCCTCCAGTTTTGTTATGCAGTACTCCTCTCAATATGGTTGTCAAATTTAAGTACTAAAAGGATTTAAAGGATGTTTGCGACATTGAGAGAGAACGTAGGGCGTTGGATGTTCGCTGTAATATGCTGGCCCGCAGGTTCGCACGATGTAGTAAGGAAGCAAAACTAACACTATTTAGGGCATACTGCCAGTCTTTCTACACGTGCAGCCTGTGTGTCAATTATACGCAGGGGGCATACAACGCCCTACGCGTCCAGTATAATAACGCGTTCAGGGTGGTGATGGGGCTGCCGCGGCACTGCAGCGCCTCGGGCATGTTTGCGGAGGCGAGGGTCGACGGCTTCGCTGCGATCATCAGAAAACACTGCGCCTCGCTGGTGGGTCGCGTGCGCGGCAGCGCCAACACCACCCTGAGCGTGCTGGGGGGGCGGTGGGACTCGCCGCTGCTGGCGCACTGGGTCAGTCTACATGCGCGTGGATAGCCGGGTGCTAAAGCCGTGGGGAGTCCAACTTCTCGTTTAGGATTATAAATCAATATATGTGTGTGTTATTTGCTGTTTATTTTTTATAAATTTTTTATTTGTCGTTTAACTGTTTTATATATTTATGGGTGTAATCTGCCTGATATATTGAATTGAATTAACTTTTACTTATACAATTATAATATGGACCGAAAACCAATAGTATATTGTACAACAAGGGCATGAAACAATCCATTTTATTCAAGACTCAAGTCAAGGATAAAACGGGTTTTAAGACCGAGTTATACACTGCTTTTCACTTCGATTGGGAGGAAATAAAACAGTGATAATGTAAAAAATTCCTTCTGAGAAAATATTGAATTGTTTGCCGCTTCTCCAGAGCATGAAATTTTCATACGTTTTAAGGTAAATTTGCTTGGATTTAGGCGGCAATGTCTGTTCCATAACTCCTTTAGTTTTTTTTCAATTAGTGGGTTAGGCGTAAGGTCGGTGGTCTTTCATGTACGTCACAAAATGTGTGTGGACATGCATGCACGCGGGTCGCAGGGAACCTAGTTGAGTGGCGTGTTCGGTACGAGGTATTCTAAACAGTTGATGTTAAATTGTTGCAATTATCACTCGTTTTCCGAATATCAAACATAACATAACTTATCGGTTACTTCATATGATACGACAAGAAATTCTTTAAGATATTCTATTATTTTATGTATATATACTAGCGGAAATACCTTTTGACTTGACGACATATTAATTAACTTTCGTAAAACAACAAGTTTTGCAAAGAAAACAACTAACTAAAAGTGAAAAACAAGTCTCTTTCCCGCCACTGTATTTATTTTTATTTTCTGCATGTAATTTTTGGCTTAGGTCGTACGCGAATACGCATATATCATGCTATGATTTTTTAATGTTTTGTTACAGTCTTCACAAAATAAAATGCCCGGTGGCCCAAACTAAATTCAACCTTATGACGTCAGTGACACGGATGCTGTCGCCGGGCCTTTTATTTTGTGAAGCCTGTAAAGTTTTTACATACCTGGTTAAAAAAAAGAAGTTTTTGTTTTTAACTATGTAACATAGAATGAAAATAAATTAATAGTAGATTATTAACCAAGGGGATAAAGCAGTGTCTTCTGTCGCGGATGACGATTTAAATCACGAGCGTAACGAAGGACTCGAGGTTTACTCCCTCGCTTCGCTCTTTAATTTAAGACGAGTCCTGAGTGTAGCGAGGGATTTAAGTTCACCCAAGACTAAGACATCTTTATCACCGAGGAAAATACTCTACTTTTCGTACCATTTGCGAAAAAATTAACACAATAATAATATAAGATAAGCCTTTATTAAAAATAATGACAATTAAAAGTAAAAGTTAACATTTGAAACATTGGTCCAATTATTGATAGAGAGAGTTACATTTTTGTTTGGTACATTTATTGTTGATGAGTTGATTTGAGTATTTCTCTGTTCTTGCGTCTGAGGAACTTGCGTTTCATTGTAGATAGTATATACGTCGGAGATAGTGGTGGTGGTGCATCGTGAGTTACGGACGAAGATAAGATGCCGGAAGTTGATGGTTGTGGCTCTGATGGATTAAGTTTTATATTTTTGTTAATTTGACTGCTTAATATGGTTTTATTCGCCATTGAGCTTTCGATATAACCCTCAGCTACTCTATCAGAGCTCCAACCACCGTGTCTTTTTATTGACGTAATATCCGCCCCTGAATCCGCCAAGAAAGTCGCCGAAGTTCTTCTAAAGCAGTGACCGGTGTAGAGTTCAACATCTTTAAGTTTTCAATATTTAGCTATTTCCTTTGGCGTATTGCTAATTTTATTTTTGCCGATGGCTTGTCGAGTACATTTCCCATTCCGATAGTTTATAAAAAATCTATTGTTTTCCATGTTGGTGGGACGTAATGCTTAGTATTTATGAATGATTTTAGTGTATTGTCCTTGTACAATGAATGACCGATTTTTCTCTGTCTTAGTTTCCTTTACATTAATCAGCAGCAACTCATTGGAATGATTTTCAACGTCCTCCACCTTCAAGTTTACAAGTTTACATCCGCGGCAAGCACCATTGAGTCCAAAAATTAAGGCCACCTATTTTTTTATTTTTTTATTTTTATTTAGCCATTAAGGTGTCCCACTGCTGGGCAAAGGCCTCCCCCTCTTTCGTCCACACTTCCCTGGTCTGTGCCACCTCCGGCCACCCCGGCAAAAACTTGTCGAGGTCGTCCCGCCATCTCCGTTTAGGCCTGCCTCTACGCCGGTATCCGTCCTGTGGCACCCAGTTAGTGGCGATTTTCGCCCATCTATCTGGGTGCATGCGACTTACGTGGCCGGCCCAGTTCCACTTTAGCTTAGCGGTCTGTGCACCCACATCAGCGATGCCAGTTAAGGAGGCCACCTATAACAAAGATAAAAAACAGGTAAATATATAGAATAATTACCATTACTAAGATACGAAATATTCATAGTTAAATCATGTATACTTACTTTTGTGGCCAGAAAAATTTCGTCAGGAGCTTCATTAAGAAATTTTTCCACATTTTGAGTCGTAAAAATTTTAGACTTCTTTGCGCAATGCCCTTCTGATTTTCTTTTTCAAAAAAATCTGTGAATTATTTCAATGCTATGTTTGATGCTTATTGTAGCTTTCAGTTTTGAGTACTTATATGCACCAAAGTGTATTCGGATTCTTTGTCTTGGATAAATAATCAAAATAAACAAGAAGTACTGATTCTGAAGTTGATAGGCCTTTCGCACTTCTCCACGTTGAAAGTTCTTCATAAGTTTTTAAATAATTTTCCTTGGATTTTGTTGGAAGCAAATTATTTATAATTGCGGCAGCATTTGCACTGATGGAATCCGACAATTCACTGTCACTGTCGCTTTGATTTAACATCGTAACGTATTTTATAGAACATTACCTTATTTATAAAAATAAATTAAAATAAACTTAACGTTTATGTATTTGAAGAATACAAAAACGAGGCAAATTCCTAGATTAATATTTTTGTCGGAAAAGCAAAGGCATCAAGCTCATACGGCCTCGTCGGTTTTCGTAATTTTATTTAATAATCATAACTGCATAATAAAGGCGTATTCCTTTTTCAAAAAGATGTATAATGCTTTATATACAAACTCAATGGTGTAAACACAGATGTAATTCTGTATAAATTTCGGTAAGTATTCCAAATTTAAATCACATTCTCCCCCTAGAGGATGAATGAAATTCAGTACAATTTTCTTTCCCTGTTTTTAACAGATTAAAAATGACTATTGTTATGTTCGCTTTTTGTGGCATAGAATGTCACTTTTTTGAGCAAGTGGTACGAAAAATGTATTAAAATAACAAGTTTATTTAATGCAGTCACCTCGTCTGTCTGGCTGAATGGCTCAATTATCTTTTCAGTTACCTATATTGCTCGAAAAGTCCTTCTTTATGCTGGATGTAGGCTGCATAAAATCGCATTTTAAGTGTTGTCGTCATCTAGACCACATATTAATAATCTAGACTAAGACAATTGAGCCATTCAGCCTGACAGACGAGGTGACTTCATTAAATAATTTATTATTTTGATTCATTTACTTTAATTTATTTATATTATATGTTGCATAGAAAAAAAAAACTAAAAACAAGTATAATTAACAAAAACATTAAAAAATCCAAGTATGACTCTAAGAGCTAAAAATGAGATGCAGAAACTTAAAAAAACAAAAATTAAAATTACGCTGGATTCAATACATTTTATATGGTATCCACCGTCTAACCGGTGTCTACTTACATGTCAGTGGCTATGGCGGCGGCAGATGAATGCACGTCAGCGCGCACTATGAGAGGTCCACCTCCGTCCACGATGCTGGAAGACTGTGCGGACCAAGCGCTGCGGAGAAGCAGGGACACTGTAGCAAGACATCTTCACTACGGTAGAGAGAGCCACACACATGTGCCGCGACGGCCCACGAGATACACCAATGCAAGTCGTCTACATCTCGCAACGTCTCAATTACGCATTGAATAAATAGGCGAATTGAAGCGATGTGACTCACGTTAACAATGACATAGCGAGTCCAGATGAAATTATCTCTAATGACATAAATATCATTTCATCTGGACTCGCTTAAGGGCTGGTCTCGCGATCATTTGGACAATCTAGCTGGCCAAAATAATTTTTCTTCTAACCTCAAACTAGCACCATCGCCACTTGATCTTGGGTTCCCAGGCGGAAAAATTATATTCGCAACTCAGACTTTACGACCTCGCTTCTTACTCGCACTCGTACGAAATATAGTATTTCACTTCTCGTGCTCGAAAAGATATTTATGCAGGATGCAGGCTGCATAAAATCTCATTTAATGCACTAGTGCTTATAGTGTTTTCATCCTTTAGACTCTAGACCACAGATTAATAATCTTGAATAAGACAATTGAGCCATTCAGCCTGACAGACGAGGTTATTTTAATACACTTACTTTAATTTATTTGCATTCTTTGTTGCACAGTAAAAAAATAATCCAAAAACTAATAAAAACAAGTATTATTAACAAAGACATTAAAAAGTCAAAGTATGACTCGGCAACACCGCGTAAGATCTAAGGTAAAATTAACATGCAGAAAAACAAGAATTATTAACAAAAACATTAAAAAGTCAAAGTATGACTCGGCAACACCGCGTAAGATCTAAGGTAAAATTAACATGCAGAAAAAAAAATACAGTGGCGGGAAGGAGACTGTTTTTTTAAAAACTTTTATTTAGTTGTTTTCTTTGCAAAACTTGTTGTCTTACGAAGTATTTTTACATTATCACTATATTATTTCTTCGCAATAGAAATGAAAGGCGGAGTGTATAACTCGATCTTAAAACACCAAACAAATTTTATTCCAAATTACAAATGTCTTTATAACTGTAGATATTTACATATACTTAGCAATCGTAATTTTTTGCCACTTCTCTACATTGGACCACTGTGGGAGAAGGAAGGCGTAGAAACTCCCACAGATTTATTTACAGATCTCTTTTAAAAATTGCTTGTGCTTAACTAATACAAATATTAAAATACCATTATCATAATTAATAAGCAGGAATAAATAATTAAAAAATTATTAACAGCGAGGTCTGTGTTGAGCCAGATTAACCCCATACAGTCCCGTCATTTAAGTAATCTTGAAAATTGTAATATCCCTTTTTCGACAAAGTCGCTTTAACATGGTTTTTAAATTGCTCAAATAGCAATTTCAAGATCTCCAGAGGTATCTTGTTGTAGTAGAGAATGCTCAATGCATTCTCTACTACAACAAGATAGAATTGCTAACCTTCGCGAGTCTAAACCGGGGCGCAAGTAGTCTGTGATTATTTCTTAGGTTAACATTACAGCTATCACTAAGTTTGGAAAATGTTGTGTTGTAAAGTTGTTGCGTACATACATTATATTTTCTAAGATCGACTCGGGAGGGATATATTCCAACTGGTACTGGTACTGGTAGGTAGGTAGGGTACTTACTTCCCTTGCTCTAGATATATAAATATATATATGTGGCCCATTAATGTGCCCACCGACGGGGCTCAGGCCTTTACCCGGATACGAGTAAGATCAAGCCAAACTCCACCAAGCTGGCTCAGTGCGGGTTGATGGAGGGGTTTTACAACTACTACCACGTAGCGATAGTATCCGGGACCTACAGATTAATGTGTCATCCGAAACACTGAACGTCCGATATTTTACTTAAGATAAATTAATTATCTCATTGGTACATCAGGTTTCAAACCTGCATAACTTGTGTGTGCAGCAAGTGTGAAACCTAATTGGGCCACGGAGCTTTTGCTCTAGATCTAGGTCAAAAATATGTTACAAAGGTAAGACCAGTTGATCGGTATAGGATTTCAGAAAGTGAGGAATGAGGGACGTTTTCATGTCCAATTGCGCTCCTTGGCTTTAGATGCTTCAGACCTTGCACTACACTACACGTTCCTTTTCTCCAGGGACAGGTTTCGCAGATCCCACAAGGTGTCTCTTCTCTCAACTCCTCAGCATAGCACTGTTGCTTACGAACACTCGTTCAGATTAGGACTGTGGACCGCACTTCCGTGCGCTATTAGGGCGAGTCCATCCATTTTCATTTTCAAGAAAAGATTGAAACTGTATCTCCTTTCTCTTCCGTATTAAGTTTAATTATGAAAGTATTTTGTAAATATATATATTAGACGTTGATATATGTAAGTATTAAAATATTACTCTTATTATACTTTATATGTTAGTAGGTTACTTAATTTATTGTGCACCAGACTGCCCTTACTAGCAATAGACTGTCCTATCCTGCCTAAGTTTGCTGGAATAAATCTCTTTTTAGAGATAAGCTCACCTTTTTGTATTAGTGTTAATGTATTTTTACCCATTATTTACCGTGCAATTAAGTATATTGAAACATTGTCCACAAAGAGCAGAGGGTTAATGACCTCCGATGCACAGTAATCACCTGTCTGACGGCTTCGCTGGAGATTTAGAAGTTGACGTAGGTCAGTTCCACGGTTTCTTGGCAAGTTTAAGTGACGTTTTTAGCTGAATTTTCCTTAAAACTGCACTTTAAACAACTGATTTCACCTCTATATACTTACTATTACGGGCTATCAAGTGAACAGAAGAATTCTCGTGGACTTTTAGCACACTTATCTATTTACACAACGGAGCAAAGGAGAATACGTATGTGGTCATAGCAGTTCAATGGACGGATGATTCAACAAGCCCTTTAATTTGACATATCCCACGACACAGTTTAAAAATAGTTTTGACTTTTCTTTCGTGTATTTGTTAAGTATCACGTTCGTGTTTGGTTAACATAAATAAATTAGTGTACTAAATTTAAACTTTTTCAACAACAGAATTCGGTCGTTTAACACGTCCATTGCCGACCTGAAAAGCTGGATTTCGTGAGATGGCCGCTATTCCACAGCTCATACAAATCCATTAGAAAGAAACACGCGATAACGCGTGATCGGCCATCGGGTAGGCAGGCCGGATCACGCGTTATCGCGTGATCGGCAATGGATGTGTTAATATGACGGACAGACACACGTTTTAAGAGTTCCGTACCTTTTTTACTTTAACAGGTACGGAACCCTTAACCTCTCAAGCCCCTATGGCATCATATGATTCCATTTCCCCGTTACAAGTTTTGCATTTTATTATAATGGCATAAGGTTTAAAATCGCGATGCCTAAAACAACCTGGGGTTTTGAGCGACCCTTATAAGGTTGTCCCTGCTCTGTGGTTGTCCGTCCACATACAAGACACGTCCTATTCATCACGGACTTGTGTTTAGTGCGGACACATACCCTCAAGTGAACAACATAACAACCGTCATCATATCACCGCTGTTTTGATGGTTCGTGTGCCGCGCGATTCGCAGTCAGTCAGTCAGTTCTAGACCCTGTTTGTTACCCGATCTTTGTTTATTTGCGAGAACTCTCTTACCATGAGTAACCTGACCACCAAAAGCCCACAAAGGAATCGACCAAGTTTTACTCAAACCCCTACTTATCATCACGAAGTGCTGATATCACACATAATATCAACACCAGGAAACGTCGTGATGCACGCGAATCTGACTTTGATGAGCTTACTCTGCGATTCGAAGAATGGAAAATGGAGATGAATAAATGCATCATTTCTACCATACAATCCACGGTGAGTGCCGCACTGTATGACAAGCTTGAGGTCGTCGTGACATCCCTTGTTCAGCTACGTGGTGATGTGCAAAAGCTATCTACCAACAATACTCAGTTAAACAACTCCATAGTCGACTTACGACAAAAGATTAAAGTGGCTGAGAAGGCATCTAATTTATCAGGTACGCGCATGAAAGAGATGGAAAAAGAACTTATGGAACTTAAGAAATACGTCACCTTCACCTCCGACAGGCAAGATGATCTTTACAAGTCGCTAGATAATATGAAATCAACAACCGAAGCTTCCAACCAGTCACAAGAGCTGGTAGCGTCACTCGATTCGAAGATCGAAGACAGCCTGGAGCAGAATGCCCGAATATGTAACATCGAGGTATGTAATGTACCCGACAGACAGGGAGAAAATCTAGTTTTACTGATTGGGTGTATCGGCTCTGCTATCAACTACACTATCCAACACATTGCAGCTGATCATCGCGTCCCACATTTCAATCAGCAAACCAAGACGCCGAAAAACATTATTGTTAAATTCACTTCCCGTATGCTACGTGACAACATACTGGGCTCATACAAGCAGAAGAAAGGGCTTACAACCGACTATATTGGAATATCTGGAACACTTCACTCCATATATATGCATGAACACCTAACTCTTAAGAAAAAGAATTTGTTTCGCGAATGCCGAGAATGGACCAAAACCAACAAATACAGATACGTCTGGACCTCCAACGCAACCATACTGGTCCGGGAATCCGACAATTCGCCAATATCTGCAGTCCATAAACTACTTGATCTTGCTAACATTAAGAACAAAACCCGAGCGACTACTTCCTCTAAGCACGTCATTTGAAACTAACTTGTGTATTAACCGTGAATCTATGCGCAACCTGTTTTATTTAATCTAATCAATATATCTGTATTTGCTATTTGTAATTTATTTATTGTGTAATCTATGTCCAACGTTATTCTGTAACAATAACAAACATTCACTACTCGTAATCCCGGAAATTGTAGCTGTGGCTGATCCTGACAATAGGCAATGTTTTTTATTCCCATCATTAGGTAGGAGGGCGAGGATGCTGTTTGTCTTGTCATGTCGTCGTCGCTTCGCCGTGGTGCGCTGCCACGCCACCCCGCAGCTCCCCGCAGTTCCCGGGCGCAGTACACGCTCGCTGCGGCCGGCCCGCGCGGGAACTGCGGGGCCGACACACACGGCGCGCGCGCGGGCTCGCCTGCGGGGCGCGGCGGGCGACATCCCCGCATTCCTTACCTATCGTATATTATCTATCCGTACTTATGCTTTACCAAAACTCAAGCATTTACTAGCAGAACTGCAGAGGCTTACGCTAGAAGTTAAACACACTTTACATGAACATACTCCTACACTGTTTCGATATCATAATACTCACCGAAACTTTGTTTGTACCTGAAATAAATGACAACGAATACATAATAGACTCGCGATACATAGTTTTCAGATGTGACCGTAAAAAAAAAGCCACTGATAAAAGTGACGGTGGTGGCGTGTTGATTGCCGTGCTACGAGGTTTACAGCCCACTTGCCCAATTAATCCTATTTTGTCCTCTAATATGACCAAAATTTAACATGTTGTCTTATACCTACCTAGTTCAACACGAAACATGATTAACCTCATTAGTGCTGCTTATATACCCCCTAAAACACCGGATACAGTTTACACTACACATCTCGACTATTTGCATAGCCTCGTTTCCGCTCACAACATTGACAGGTTTCTAATATTCGGAGACTATAACCTACCTAACTTACAATGAATTGCTCATGATATAAACAACACTACGACACCGGGGCAATCATGCGCAGGTACAGATACTTCAAACCGCCAAATGAGTAACTTTCTTTCCCTTTTAAATGCATACCAGTATAACACTTTTGTGAATACATCTAACCACATTCTAGACCTTCTAATCTCCAATACTGATTGCATCGTCAACTGTCCGAACAACTTCCTGTCCCAAGTAGACATACACCATCCTCCATTTGTCACCACACTATCACTTAAACTTGAACAGTCCCTTGCCGTCGTCCTTCAGTTAGGTACAATTACCGCAACGCTAACTATCAGGAAATATATGATAACTTGAGCAAGGTACCGTGGCTAGAGATCCTTGAGCCTTTGCCAGCCGTTGAAGCACTATATGAATTTTACAATGTTATTAATGGTATAATTAAATCTCATGTGCCCTTTAGTATCTCGAAAAAGAAACAGTTTCCATTATGGTTCTCTATATCACTGATACGCCTTTTTAATAACAAACACAAAGCTTGGTGCAAATGGAAAACTTATAAAAACATGTCTGGCTATGAACAGTTTTCTCTCTATCGAGCTAGATTTGAGGCAGAGTGTGATATCTGTTTCACTAAGTACATCAGATCTGTCGAAGACAGCATCACAGACAGCGTTAAACATTTCTGGACCTTTATCTCAAATCGCAAAGATAAATCTGGTATCCCATCGAACATGCACTACCTTCAAGATTAATCCAACAACCCAAAGGACATCTGAAAAATGTTCTCTGACTTCTCTCACTCCGTCTACGAACCATCTTCTCTCGCTACGATTGAGCAATGGTCCCCACCAACCCATTGTGCTGATAACAACGTTATGTTAAATAACATTTAACTGTCTGAATCTAAAATCTTAACTTCACTAAAACTTCTTGACCCTACCAAGGGTGCAGGTCCTGATGGCCTTCCACCTCTTTTCCTGGTACGTATCTCTGCTAATATTAGTTTACCCCTCCGCGTTATTTTCAACAAGTGCTTGAAAGAAGGAGTATTTCCTATTAGATGGAAAATTGCTAATATTACTCCAGTACACAAGTCCGGTTCAAAACAGAATATTGAAAATTACCGTCCCATTTCTATAATATCGGCATTGTCAAAACTTTTTGAGAGACTTGTAAACGATGAGATTTATCCCTTTCTTCACAAAATAATAATTGAAGAGCAACACGGCTTTGTGAAGCGCAGGTCCACTACTACTAATCTCATGGTCTTCACTAACCATCTTTTTGAAAACATGGACGACAGGACCCATACTGACGCGGTGTACACCGACTTCAGATAAGCTTTCGACAAAGTCGACCAAGAGTTATTATTACACAAAATTGCTTTCAATGGCATAAGAGGTATCCTCCTACAATGGTTCTCGTCTTATATTACTAACCGAATCAAAAGAGTTGTCGTGAACGGTTTCCAGTCAGACATGATCAAAGTCACCTCTGGTGTCCCGCAGGGTTCCATACTAGGTCCCCTACTATTTATTATTTTCAATAATTACATTAAGCACTGTTTCCAAAATTCAGAATTCTTACTATATGCAGATAACTTAAAAGTTTATCGCAGAATTAAGACCACTGATGACAGTGACCTCTTTCAAGATATTTGAATAGATTTTCAAAATACTGCAACTATAATAAACTTCACCTTCATATTGACAAATGTAACCATATCAAATTCACTAAAAAAAATATACATTCTCGTTACACACTTAATGGGAAACATCTCGCAAAGGTAGACTCCCTGCGGGATCTTGGGGTACTATTGGACTCTAAATTACACTTAGACCTCCACATTGAGAAAATAGTTAATAAAGCATTTCAAATGTACGGATTCGTAATGAGAGCATCCAAGGACTTTAGGCGTACTTCTACTTATCTTTACCTATACAAAACTCTAATACGATCGCAATTAGAATCCTCCCCCCCAGAAACCCCATTTGGAATCTTTATTATGACAAATACACCGTAATTATTGAAAACGTACAAAGGAAGTTCCTTCGAGCGTTGCACTATAAATTTCATTGCCCATCATGTACCAAACTCTCATATCCTAAGCTACTTAAGTTATACAATCTACCTACGCTTGAATCTAATTCAATTTGACGCCAGACCGTGTGCGAACAACAACTTAATTGTGTGCGAGAGGCCCACAGATATCGAGAGATAGGCCCTTGGCGCTAAGCTTGTATCGGGACCAGTGTCGCCGAAAACTAAGAACACGCATACATTTACACCACTCGTACATCAATCCCTCCGCTTTTATTGGTCAGTGCAATATCATGCACCTATCGTCCGAACACACCCACACTACCGCAAGTATACTAGCTAGTCGAGCTAGTGTTGGGACAATGCAAGGACAGCGTGTATCATCGATCGATTATAATTTATAGACACTGGTATAGACAGTCATATATAATGCCCGATTCTATAAATGAAATAGTAAATTGTTTGTAAATACGACATATTTATACGACATACGACATACGAGACCCCTTTGTCTCTCTTCTTTTTTTCAACAGAATCCTTACAGCTAGAAAGAGAGGCAAAGAGGTTTCCGAAGGTAGAATAACTGTGAACTCTTCGGACCTGATTGAAAGCATCGGAATTGACGATCAATACTTATAACACCCCATTATCCTTCGTCGGGCGAGGTTTTAAACAAACTTATAATCTAAACTGCCAGTTTGGCAATCATTGGAATAACTAACAATAAAGTTACGTATTATGAGCAATAAAATAACTATATTATTACATTTACTATATAAGTAATTCCGGAATGATAAAATCTATCGATTCAAAAACATAATTCTCCTATCACTATCCCCATCACTATATGTCGTCTCTGTGTGCGTGTAACAGTTCGCCTCCGTATCACGATGATTCTTTGCTTTCGTACTTAGATAAGTGTGAAATATTCATTGTATGTTAGCTTGGCAATAAGTAGTGAAATTAAGATACAAAACAAGCAATGTATAGTGAACTTAGCGAGAACAACATGACATTGTCACTTTAATGTCAATTCGTGACGAATTTTCCGCGAATGATTTATTTTCGTAATAATGTTTATTTCTTGTGTTTTAAGAAGAAATAATAGTTGGAATGAGACTTACAAGTGATATGTGACACCGGGGTTCTTGGAGTTCACAATCTCGCTTCTATTTTTGCACGTGAGTATTGCACAGGTCGGCATTTTCGAAAAACAACGGAAATGAATTCGTCACTGCGGTCGCCCGGTGACTACCGAGAATTTTTAATATCTAACCTGTCGGAGCTACATTTGTTCGCACGTGCCACGCCCCTCAACCTATCTCTCGATATCTATGGAGAGGCCTAAGTACCATGAAAATAAACAAACAAGTTCAATCCCACAGTGCACTTTTTAAAATACTCTTCTAACTAAATCGGCAACAGAAGTTCGAGGTTGAAGTGAACATTTGAACATTTCTTAAAACGGATCTCCGTAATAATTAATTATCTAAAAATAGAATTAAGCACAGCGACAAACAAATTTTAATGTGCCAGCATAAATAAAGTATAGACACTTTGATATCTATTGTGAAAACCAGTGCTGAAAGTGAATAAAGGATTAAACCAGTGATAAAAGTGAAAAAGGACGCTTACTACAAAGCTTAAATAAAGAACAATAAAAGTGACGTGACAGGGGTGCGAAGTAAATAAAACCTTTTATGTACAATTGAAATGAAATTCAGTGGATATTCGTCATATTAACACATGTAAATATTGTGATGATTTGGCGTCAGTACAAAGTCCGCAAACGACCGACGTATCCCAGGCACCTCGTTAACTATATGAGATTTTCAACACATGCTTAGCAAGACTTGATAGCCCAGTGGTTTAACACGTCTTCTGTACGACAAGCATCTCGGGTTTAAATCCAGTCTCGGGCATCACTTTTTCTTTTTCTTCTTTTCTTTGTGGCAGCGTATTGTGGCGACATCTTTGAGAGAATCCCTACACATGATGGTGGCTTACCATTGATATCATTGATAGTCACTAATTGAAAAGACCAACGACCGGACCAAGAAAGCTAACTTATTCAACAACCCCGCCACTAGGTGTCGCTAGCTGTATATTGAGGGCTTTACATTTAATTAGCAAGATGCATTGCAACATATGCAACGACACTATCCTTGGCTCCGAGCTGCTGACATGCATCAAATGTCACCACCACTACCACCATAATTGTCTCAACATGACAAAGGCACACTATATGGGAAACCTATCACGACTGAAGATAAATTATGTATGTCCAGTATGCCAGAGTACAGCGGCAGCGCGACAAAATATACCTTTCCCAGATCAGTCGCCCAAATCACCCATCAATGGAAACAGTAATACTTTAACTCCATGTACGGGGGAAGAGAATATAACACGCAGGCCACGGCGAATTATTCCCAGTTCCATTCGTCAGGAAAGCTGTGACGATTCAATCCTAAATCTGTCTTCACAAAGCCTACCTAATGTAAAGGATCATGAGGAGCTAAATGACTTGCGAGATAATAACAAGAGACTTCGCTCAGAGCTTGATACCGCAAACAATGAGATTGACCATTTAAGCATAGAGATATTAAGTCTCAAACAAACATTAGCTGAGAATAATAGAAAAATAGATATATGTAAAGCAGTAGGTCTCTGTGGATCATCGCCATCAAGAAATAAGTCAGCACCATCAGCACCAATATTCTTCTCGCCACAATACCGCAAACTCACACCAAATGTGATACAAATCGGCTTCCCTCGGAAGACTACACGAGAATTTACGAGCAGAGTGGTTGGACAGATGAACCCCAATAAACAGGCCATACTTTCACAGCAAGAAATTCGAATTCCCAAGAACACAGATTTGGCGTTCAAAGCAAATGAAACCCTTGCATCAATATATATCGACAATACAAGCAACACCAAGGACACTAAATGTCAGCAGCAAACGCATAATAAACGTCGAGTAATGATTTTAGGAGATGAGCAAGGAAGGGGAATGTCCATAATCCTTCAAGAACTTTTGGGTACCAATTTTGCTGTAGAGTCTATTATTAAACCTAATGCTACCATGGATAACGTTCTGAGATCATCATCGCTTTGCCAAAATTATGGTAAAAATTATGTTATTATTGTGATTGGAGGCTCAAATGATAAGGACCCACTCAAATTACAATCCTTATTGTACTATAACCTTAGTAATCTTAAAAACAATGTTATAATCTGTAAAGCTGCTAGAAGCAAATATCTAAACAAAAACATGGTTAACGCAACTTTTAGGCACTTATGCTCACGTTTTGTAAACACCACTTTCTTGAACACGGACGAAAATTATAATTTCGGAAATGTTCAGCTCAACAACAATGAGTACACGTGCAGGCAATTTCTACAAGAAATTCTTAGAATCGGCTATGCTCAGAAACTTTCAGATTACAAAGCATCCCAAATGGAGCGTCGTACTGAATTGCCTGTACTTGTAAATATAGAGACCCAAACGGACTATGTTGAAATCAATCACAAAGATAATGGTAACGAAAACGAACATAATTTAAATGACAATGATAATATAGATAATAATTCGAATATTAATAATAATGATAATATTTTTTTCGTGCATAACTGCCTTAATATATTTCACCAAAATATCAACGGTCTTGTTCACAAATCGGACTTGTTAACTGCACACTTAGAAGAGCTTAAAACGACCGGAGTATCAGTAGATGTATTAGGAATAACGGAGCATAACATGATCGAGACCGATATATACTCACTGAATATTGAAAACTACACGCTAGCTACATATTCTGCCAGAAGCACCCGAAGTGGCGGAGCGGCGGTACTTATTAAAAATAAACTTAACTATAATGTAATTGATATAGCGAACTGTAATATCACCAATGCTGTTGAATGCTGTGGCATCACTCTGACTGACCACAATATAAATATTATTTGCGTTTACAGAAAAGCCAAGTACGATGTAAAGACTTTTGAGACCATCTTTACAAATCTGGACAAACTGCTATCAAAACATTCACAAAATAAAAGAAAAACTATTTTGTGTGGAGATTTTAACATCGACCGACTTAAATCTAACAGATTCGTGGTTGAATTTGAAAATCTGCTATCAAATTATAATCTTAAACTCACATTCAATGAACCAACACGTTTAACTAGTGGAACATGTTTAGACAATTTTATCCATAATATACAAGGCTGTGAGGCTGAGATAGTAGAATTTGCGCTTTCCGACCATACTGGACAAATACTTATATGCCCGGTTCAAAACCTTTGCAGCTTCCAAAATTGGTCAATTTATAGGCAAGATTATAGCGTTGAGTACTTAAATAAGTTCAGAAAACACATTTCAAGTCTTAGCTTTGCTGAAGTGTATAGCAGCAACGACGCCAATGAGGCTTTTAATGAGCTCCATCAAATGTTTAAACTTCTATATGATTTGTGTTTTCCAAAAATCAAGATTCGGATGACAAGCAATAAACGACCAAAGTGGGTGACGAAAGGAATCTAACTATGTTCAAAAAAGAAAATAATGTTATTATGGCAATCAAGACAGTATCCTAGCCAACAAAATAAACAGATTTACAAAAACTATTCAAAGAGACTTATAACAATTATAAAACTGACACAAAAATCTCAAAATGAGTATTTAATTAAAACATCAAATAATAAATCGAAGGCTACATGGAAAATAATAAACAGCTATAATAATAATAAGACGAAACCAAAAGATGATATAAAACAAATTAAAATTGATGGCCAAATTTTTAATGATCCGCAAGAAATTTCGCAATTATTTAATGATTTCTTCATCGATCAAATAACACAACATCGCATGAATCATACTCTCACAAATAATCGCATATCCGTCCCTTTTAATCCCAATTCATTGTTTTTAATGCCAACAACTCCGACCGAGGTATTTAAAATAATAATAAACCTAAAAAACACTAATAGTACTGGGTATGACAACTTGTCAACAAAGGTTATCAAATATGTGGCGGATCTGATAGCACCAGTTTTGAGCAGTATTATTAACCTATCAATCCAGCAAGGCATATTTCCAGAAAAGCTCAAAACCTCAGTCATACGACCTGTGTTTAAGAAGAAAGATCGAGAAGACATGAGTTGCTATAGACCGGTTGCGCTGATCCCCATCCTATCAAAAGTTTTTGAAAAAGTATTTTACAATGCTCCTTATCAATACTTCGAGAAAAAAGGGCTATTTGTGGAAGAACAGAAGGGGTTTAGAAAGGGAAGAACGATAGACCTAGCTATATATGATTTTTTGGTACAGGTGATAACACATGTGGATAAAAAGATCCCTGTGTCCGCGTTATACATGGATATGACTAAAGCATTCGACTTCGTTGACCACGCCATACTGGTAAATAAACTTTATGCTTATGGTGTTCGGGGTAATGTGCTAGAACTTGTTAAAAGCTATTTGAGCAACAGAGTACAGTTAACACAGATCTCCAGAATCAACCCTAAAACGAAAACAGAAATTCAGTACTTGTCAGACCCGAGAATTGTACAATATGGAGTGCCGCAGGGTAGCGTGTTGGGACCATTATTGTTCCTTATTTATATCAATGATCTTCCTGCATCGGTATCTCATCCAATGGTATTGTTTGCAGATGACAGTACCATGATTGCTGAGTGTCAAGACAAAAACACATATGAATCAGACATTAATAATTCTCTAAAAAACATTGTTGGATGGCTAGAACGTAATCACCTTTTGATTAATCTTGACAAAACAAACATTATGACATTTAAAAATAATTACAATCAATCGACGAATAATAATCTTGACATACACTATAATAATAAGATAATCGACACAGCAAATATAACAAAATTTTTAGGACTTTACATTGATTCACACTTGACATGGAAACCACAAATAGATCATTTATGTAAAAAGTTAAGTCAGTTTTCTTATGCACTCTACATCCTTTCAAAAGTAACTGGACAATCGGCTTTACTAACAGTCTACCATGCCTTCGTCGCCTCAACTTTAAGATATGGGATTATATTCTGGGGGAACTCTACCGACAAAAATAAGGCGCTAAAAGCACAGAAACGGTGCATAAGGTCAATCTGTAAACTAAAGCCAACAGATAGCTGCATTCCTCATTTTAAAAGATTAAAATTATTAACGTTGCCATCATTATATATATATGAGATTGCTCTATTTGTAAAGACAAACTGGCAATTATTTAAGAAAATGAATAGTAAAAGAGAGGTCAAATTAAGTGCTCCTTTATGCTCCACTGCGTTTTATGATAAGAGTATTTTAGGTATGGCGCCAAGGCTCTATAATAAGTTACCGAAATCAATTAGGGATGCTAACCAACTGCACTCATACAAGGCTTTACTGAGAAATTTCCTGGTCGAAAAGGCTTACTATAGTGTGCAGGTGTTCTTAGATGATAAATTGACAATGCATTAAAATAAAATATTGAATAATGATTACGACCTGTACTAATATTAACTATAATAATTCATTTGTTATATAACTATATTGTACTAAAATAATAATTGTTAATAATATGTAAATTTTGCTAATTTATTTAATTACATATGTGATACAAAATTTGTATGTCTACATGGCAGAATATAGAGAAACTCTATGTGGCATTCTCTGTAAGAACTGTTGTAAACCTATATTCATGCAAATAAATAATACTTTACTTTACTTTACTTTACTCTAGGCGAACAATCCTGGAATCAACGATATTATATAATCTATGTAACAACAATTTCGACTGCAGAGATCTCACTTGTAAATTGTGCTATTTGGTGCCTCGATCATTTCATATGCGTGCTGTGCGTGAACGGAAACTATTCGCGACCACGCAGTGTAAAACGAATGCAGGACTACGCGTACCTCTGCGAAAACTGGTAGATACTTTCAACGCACACTTTGAGACTGTAGACATATTTAGTACACCAATATACAAATTCAAACAGCAGGTCTCGGAGATAACATCTGAATATCATGGCCTTAAGTTTTGTCAGGATCGGGAAGGCTATAGTTTCAGTTTTCGAATTATTAAATTGTATTTTTTTTAATTACAACATATTTTTGCAGTGCGTTGGACTAATAATTATATATTATATTTAGGATTTAGATTCCTGTTTATTTATTTTGTAAACACATATTTTTATAAACTTGAGATCCATATATATAAAAAAGACAATTATTTTGTTAACAGACAGCCCCAACTAAAACGTACCTGTGGATAATGCTGTGGGCTCCACAATAAAACACTTTTTTTTTGTAATAGTTACATCTATGTATTGTGCAGTTGTTTTTCGTCCCAAATAAATAAAATAAAATAAAATAAAAGTATTGGCGTGTTTTTTGTATGATTGCCGAATAAACTGATTTGGAAAATAGGTATGATAGTATTATCACATCACTATTATTGTAACTTACCTCTCGATACTTCTCGGCTTTTTTTGAATCGTAAATAAAGTAATTAACTGTTTTTAACTCAGATTTTCCCTTATACACTCTTCATGATACACCTCTGCGCCAAATTTCAAGTTTCCAGGACATCTTGATCACTTCCAGCGGCAGAGTTAAGCTAACCGTAGTGTACGGTACCTACGCCGCGCCGGTTTCATCACTCGCTGGCCACACAGTTCAGTCAGTTTGTATGAATCATATATTCATTAATACGTGGTGATCTGACACGTGGGATGCGTAGCATTGATTTCACAATGCTTAATTTCTTACTTCGTATATTACGGCGTCTTGCAACATATTTTAATAAACTTAAATTTTTTATAAGGTAGCACAAGTACCTAACTAGCGCTGCAGTTACCTGATGTGAAGAGGGCTGTCCTGCGGCACAGTCTGCCAAGAGCTCCTGGCTGCGCGTGCGCACCCGGTGGCACCGCGCCTCATGTTGGCTGCACTGACGCGTGCGCGGCGCGCTGCTATGCGCTTCGACCTGCCATTGCTACATAAGGAAATATTCAGTATATGGGCATTTATCATTGTCACTAAGACTAAGACGGACAACTTAATTTATTATTTATCTGACTTTTTTACAATTCCTTTCTATTTGGTAAATAACTATTTTATATGATTAGCACTAAACTCAATTTCCATCATTAATTGCCTAAAAATACTCTCCAAACGCCAAATAGTTGACCGTTGCCGTCGCATCATTGTCAGTGAGCGGTCGTTGTATTAGCAGAATTGGGCCCCAGGTAGTCTGCCGAATAAACTTCGGTTTCTTCTTGGCAACCGTTACGTGCGTCAGGAAGTGATGATGAAGTCGATCTCATACATCGCGCTGTCCTTCAATAACCCACAGCCATAATACCGCATGCACGAAGATGAACTCTTGAGACAATATGAGCGTTGATGACCGTGTACCGGGCTACCGGCGTGGTACGAGACTGGGATGTATGTAGGTGTGTGTACCTGGGCGTGTCCCCCGCGGCGGCGGTGAGGCTGTGCTCGGAGCTGAAGCTGCTGATGGAGACGGACCTCTCGCGCAGCGCGGGGCGGCGGCGGCGGGGGCTGCAGGGGGAGGTGGGGTCAGTGCGGACTATCAATCAGTCCTTGTAGAAGCTTCGAAAGAGACGGACGAGGCACATGGCGTAGGTGGATAAACTAGTGTATGTAACTGTACATAATTAGGCATTCAAACTCTCGCGTGATATTATTACGAAACTCGTCTCGTTTCATAATAATGATAATAATAATCATCTTTATTTCAGGTTACAAAACCCATATCTATACACACCTTAAGACTAAAGATACATAATTTATTAAATAAACACAAAGTCCGCCGGCACCCGAAGTTTGAATGACAGGAAGTCCTTGGGTCTTTCTGACTCCAAAATCTCAATCTGTACATTCAACTCCTTGAAACCAGACGGCGGATTTTTCACCCACTCTCGAGTATTAATGCCCTCCATTATGAAGCAGTCACATAAACTACTATTTGTTAGATTGTTATTTTGAGACATCTTTCATCATCATCATAACTATATCATAGTTTTTTAGGGTTCCGTACCCGATGGGTGCCAAACGGAACCCTATTACTAAGCCTTCGCTGTCCTTCTGTCTGTCCGTCTGTCACCGGGCTCTACCGGATCAACCGAAATAGGTAGAGAGCTGAAATTACACAGAGGGTGTATTTCGATTGCCGTTATAACAACAAATAATAAAAAATACAGGTTTTCAAGAATTAAAAGAAGTTATCACACAATAAATTATTGGTATGGCCATTTTATTAGCCATTTTGATTTATTTGTTAATCGGTGAAAATTGCACTATCCCGATCTTATCTTAAATTATCTTTTATTGGAGGTATTGAGTTTTGTGCTTAGTTATCTGTCATTATGCGATTTAAAATTACTTTTGCAGTCAAACTATTTTCTGTCAAGACTTGGACTAAATAATTGATGTCAGAAGTTTCACCTGGTTGGCATTGGAGATCCAAAATTTTCACTTGTGTACCTTCGTAAGGTTGAAAAAACTGCACTAGAATAGGAAAGATCTTCTTGTTACCGTGATTTTAAGCGGTTAAAATTGTGATACAATTGTATTTACCGAGATCATCTTCCAATTCTTTTATCGCTATGCTCGCCAAAACATTTTGTACAATAGCTTCTGTTTTCGTCCGTGCGCATCTAAACTTTGGATCGAAACAGGATTGGATTAACTTCGACGCACAATCATTGGAGCGAAAACTGTGGTTTTCTTGTATCGTGTGATAGGCCCAGACGCCTTCTGCCGCCACAGTATCCAAATCATTTGAAGTTAGCGTGTCCGATTTCTTGGGAAAAAAATATTGAAGAACTGAAGCGGCGGCACGGTCGGAATTTTGATGTTTTCCACTCTTTAAATTCTGTTCTACGCACAGATCACCCCCAATAGATACCGCATGATAAGACATTTGCATTGGACCGAACTCACCGAATTCGGAGGAAGGAAGGGTGTGCGGGGAACAAACAAGCGGGCTTGTGATTGGCTAATTCAAGGTCGCGCTAGAAAGCACCGAAGATCTAGTGATGCGACATCGAAATTACTGAAATAGCCACTTATCGATACATACGGTGTCAGTCAGTGACATTGAATCAATTCCGACATAAGACCTACAATTTTCTGAACCACAATTAAAGTCACAGATTTAACATTATATTTATATATAATAGTATAAGTTATGTTAAAAAATCAAATAAATTATATGCTAGAAAGTAAAAAAAAAGATTTTATTCAGCAATTTATTTACATAATTATATCAAAAACACACTTAAAATAACTGTGTAGATAATATTTTGAGGGTACAAAGATACATATTAGTAGCTATTCTCAACTTACCTAATATGAGTTCTGAGTACCGCATGGTAGGCAGAGCCTCAATCGCTGCGCCATAAAGGTATTAATAAAACAAACGAATACAATTATTTCGCATTAATCTAGCACTTTCAAACTAAGATAACTTACTTGGCGAAATCCCAACATCAATTTATATAAAAATATCGATAAAAACTTGAGCGCGAAACACCACACAACACTAGTGATATCGCATGATTTTGCTAAAATTCTCATTCTCATCACCGCAGGTGAGAAAGAGACATTTTCAAAAGACATCAACGGGTAGTGCAAGTTCTATTAATTATTGAATATTATGAACCGTTGTATCTTGAACTTTGCTTCACTGGCAAAATAAAATGTTTTTTTGAGGATTTTACTTACCAGTGGAATGTTATACCATCTTTTTGGAAGTTTGAAGTCTTAGTAGACTTCCCACACCACTTTACACTACAAAACGGCATCAAAATGTTTGTTTTTTTCGGAAAATATTTTTTTAAGGTTTAATTTTTGACAATACGCACAGGTCTGACACTTGGTCGCGACTGAAGAAGTGCATTCAGGCTTTGTTTCGTATTGTTACGAGCGTGGGGTTCGTATTTGATAGAAAAACACGAATTAATCCACTAATTAAAACACTCACTTTATTACCCAAATAAGGCACTTACAATTCACACGAACTGTACATAAAATCCACCAAAACACACACACACTATTTCACTAATTATGCACTCACTATTCACACGAAGAGTCTTTCTTTCCGATTATCCTTGTACTAGCACTTGATCGCAGTTAAAATGTAACTAAACTCGCGCCGGCCGTCGGCGCCTTTTATATCCCGCGGAGCCGCTCTGGACACATTGTCCACACATATCGCGAATATTCTAGTAAGGACCAGCGTGCGGGCCGAGAACATTCGAGACCATATATGTCTCTCTCTAATGGTGCACTCTCTCTGTCACTCCCTTCTCGAATGTTCCGAGTATAGCTATCTCTTTCTAGTAGTGCTATCTCTGTCACACACTTCTCGAATGTTCCGAGTATAGCTATCTCTTTCTAGTAGTGCTATCTCTGTCACTCCTACCGGATATTTCGCCATATAACGATTTGTGCTTCAGAGGCCCATAAGGGGTCCTGAAAACGCCTGAAAACGGGTTTCCAGGTTATGGCGTCATCTGATAGAGGGTGCCCTGAAACGGACTGAAAACATGTTTCAGGCGCCTGAAAACGACGGCAACTTGGGTGAAATTTCGATCTTTAGATATGTGATAGAGTAACTTCTGAAACGGCCTGAAATGACTTTTCAGCCTGCTGAAAACGCCTCTAAAGCACTGAAATTGACGTTCAAAGTTTTTGACCTAACCTACCGGCGAAACACTACCCCCTCCTAAGACATGCTCGTCCCGAGCATCATTATTTCCGTGGTATCTGGCCAGCCGGTCAACATGAACAATCTTGCTCGGACTACGAGGATTCCGCTGGATTCGATACGTGACGTCGTTTATTTTGGTGACTACCTTGTAAGGCCCTTCCCAATTCGGAGATAGTTTCGGGGACTTTCCTACTCGTCGCATAGGGTTATGTAGCCACACCAACGAACCTTCCTCAAAACCCACTTGATAAGACTTCCGGTCATATCGGGTTTTCATCTTTATGCTAGCGTGGAGCCCGTGTTCACGTACCAGGCTGTGAACATCATCAATCCGATCCCGCAAATCATTTGCATATTCCGTGATGGTCCTCGGTGTATCGGGCGGACGTCCAGTCAGGAGATCTGCAGGCAGACGGAGTTCTCTTCCAAAATTCGCATACGATGGAGTAACCGCCGTACTTTCGTGAGTTGCCGACCTATAAGACAACAGGAAGAGGGGGATATGCCGATCCCAATCTTTTTGATGGCTCTCAACGACCTTGGCTAGATGTCTCTCCAGTGTCTGGTTAAATCTCTCAACCATTCCATCTGACTGTGGATGATACGCCGTAGTCCTCGTCTTATGAATTCCCATTATGCGACAAGTCTCCTGAAAGACCGCAGACTCGAAGTTTCTTCCTTGATCACTGTGGATTTCGAGTGGTACCCCAAACCGGCAGAATACTTCGTTCACTAACTTTTCAGCTATGGTTACCGCTTCTTGATTAGGAATGGCAAATACTTCAGGCCACTTCGTGAAGTAATCCATCACGACAAGAATGTACTTGTTTCCGGAGTCCGATGCTGGGAATGGTCCTGCGACATCTAACGCAACCCTTTCCCAAGGGGCTCCCACGTTGTACAACTTGAGTGTTCCTCGGCTACGGGTATGCGGTCCCTTGACTGATGCACAGTTAGTGCATCGTTTACACCAATTTTCAACATCTTCTCGGCAGTGAATCCAATAAAAGCGTTGCCGAATTTTCATTAGGGTCCTTTTTACTCCAAGGTGTCCACCGGATGTTCCATCGTGAAAGCTTCTCAAAACATCTTTCACCCTTTTCTTTGGGACAACGACTTGCAGGTGAGCATCCTTCCCATTTGTTGATTCCCATTTTCTACATAGAACGCCATAATGCATAACCAAGCTATCCCATTGTGCCCAGTAGCTTTTTGTTACCGCACTCATAGGAGCTACATCACACCATCTTGGTTTAGGTGCGCCAGCATTAATCCAATCAAAAATGGGTCTCACGTCAGGGTCCTCTTGTTGCGCTTGCTGCATGATTTCATCACTCCACTCGTCGCTAACCGTATCAGTTCTTATCATTCGAACACATTCCTTGCCTTCTTGTCTTGAGCAATGTTTACAGTCGTCCGCACAAGGTCTACGTGATAGGGCGTCAGCATTTCCATGTGATTTCCCACTACGGTGTTCGATGATGAAATCATACTCCTGCAGTTGTTCAATCCATCTCGCCACTTGTCCCTCGGGGTTTTTAAATTCTAGCAACCACTTTAAAGCAGCATGGTCAGTTCTGATACGAAACTTTTTTCCCAGCAGGTATTTGCTGAAATGTTGTAACGTCTTGACAACTGCTAGCAATTCCCTCCGAGTTACACAGTAATTCCTCTCTGATTTTGACAATGACTTACTGAAATATGCAATCACAACTTCGTTACCTCCTTTCTTTTGCGACAAGACACCTCCAATTCCAGTATTACTAGCATCTGTATCCACAATGAAATCCTCGTCCGGGTCTGGATACCCCAATATTGGCGTTTCACAAAGTCTTCCTTTAAGCTCGTTGAAACTTGACTCACATTGTTCTTTCCAGTCAAATGATCGCTTTTCTTCCGTTAGTTGATGCAAAGGCTTTGCTATATCCGAGAAGTTCTTCACAAAACGTCTGTAATATGAACAAAGCCCCAAAAAGGCACGTACTGCAGTCTTGTCTTTTGGCGTCGGCCAATCCTTCACGGCGCTAATCTTCTCAGGATCTGTCTGGATGCCGTCCTTCGAAATCACGTGTCCCAAGTAATTCACTTTACGTTTGAAAAACGAGCATTTCTTCGGACTGAGTTTCAGATTTGCCCCTCGTAGTTTGCCTAGCACCTGCTCCAATTTATTCAAGTGGTCGTTGAAGTCTCTACCAACGATAATGATGTCATCCAAATAGACCAAGCAAGTTTCTCCTAGAAGTCCAGCTAATATTTGTTCCATTAATCTCTCAAATGTGGCTGGTGCATTACACAGTCCAAATGGCATAACATTGAACTGCCAGAGTCCCTTGCCAGTAGAGAAGGCCGTTTTCTCCTTATCCTTGTCCTTGATTTCGACTTGCCAATAGCCACTTTTCAGATCCAACGTTGAAAACCATTTCATTCCGTTCAATGTGTCTAAAGTGTCGTCGATTCGTGGAAGTGGATAACTGTCCTTCTTGGTTACATCATTAAGTCGACGGTAGTCAATACAGAATCTCATGGTGCCGTCCTTCTTCTTAACCAAAACTACGGGAGAACACCACGGGCTTGTTGAAGGTTCAATAACGCCGCTTCTTTGCATTTCCTCGATCATGCCCTCAACCTCCTTCTCCCGAGCTACTGGAACTCTCCGAGGGCGCTGTCGGATAGGCATAGTTTCCCCAGTGTCGATCTCATGCTGAACCACTCCAGTTCTTCCAATGTCATCATCACGCGAAGAAAAGACGTTGCGATATCGTAGCAGTAAGCTACGCGCCTTAAGGAATTCCTCCTCGGTAAGGTGCTCCCTGGAGTCATTTAGTAATTTTTCAACATCCATTGAAGGCTTAACATGCCCAGGTTTCACGTTTACCTCAGATTCCCGGCAGCCTCTTATCCAAGAAATTTCTTGGCATGATCCGACCAGCGTTCCTTTATTGAGGACGCATTCCGTGTCGCTTGGATTAAGGATCCTTACAAATGCTGTAGATGCCGTGGTTACCATTGTACGGGCTGTTATCCACGGTTTATCAGCATCCAACCTCTCTACCACCACACAGCGGTGAGATTGCGGCCTTGTGGAGTTCGGCAATTTCACTGGAACTAAAACCTGTGACCTTGGTTGAAGAATGGTTCTCCTGGTACAGTAAACATTTCCATTTACTCCACCTTGTATAGGAATCTCATCAACTCCAAACTTTAGAACTCCAACCTTCAAGTCGATTTTACAGTCATGTCTCCTCATAAAATCCAATCCAATAATGCAGTCGTCGACGATGTTAGCAACGATAATTTTATGCCAGTATTCTTTTTCACCTATTTTCACAGCTAACTCTCGTTCTCCTTGGACGGAAATGTACTGGCCGGTAGCAGTTTGCAGCTGGAGATGCCCAGGTCGGACTAGATGATCTCTGGTCAGGTGTCTCAGTAGCCGAGAGCTGATCACAGTCCGAGAAGCTCCGGTGTCTATGGTAAGGAGACATGGTATTCCACAGATTTCTCCATTGACAACCAGACTATTCCCTTCGTTTGCCTGTGAGATCATAATTGGGACATTTCGACCGCCAGCCAGCACTCGTCCCATAGTCCTGGCTTTTATTCGTTTCCCTGTTGGGGCTCTGACTCCACAGAGCCTATTTTCCTCGCCATTGGAGCGGGGTCTCTGTCCCTCCTAGTCCTTTTTGGACAGCCTGACTGCAGGTGACCACGTTCTCCACAATGGTAGCAACGTGGCCCAAATTCGCGGCGGGACTCTACTGGCTTCGTAGTCGACATTTCTCGCACCCTGAAAGGCCTGGATGAATCCTGTCGTACAGCTTCCACCTCGAGAGCGTGGGCTACTGCATCCTTTAGGCTGCCATGATGTCCCAATCGCACGGCTGCCCTCACTTCCAGATCCCGGATCCCATCGATGAAGGCCTGCACCAGCATACTGTCCACAAAGGATGCTGACGTACGTTGATAGGCCTTCCTAACCAACTTCTCGATTTCCAGGGCCCACTGTTGTAAGGACTCGTTACGTCCTTGTGTCCTGTCCTTTAACTGAGCTCGGTACACGTGCTCCAGGTGACTGTCACCGTATCGTGCCTCCAAGGCTTCTAGAAGGCGGTCGTACGTCCGGTCGTTTCCCAGAGCCTCTAGTATGGTAAGAGCCTCGTCACGCAGCGCCAACGTCAGTGCTGTCCTGGCTTGCTCCTTACTCCAACCATTAGCCTGGGAAACAGACTCGAACTGCAGCTTATAGGCAGTCCACGATGAGCTACCGTCAAAGGGGGGCACTTTGAACCTGCCGCCTCCGCACACCGATGCGTCGGGTACATAGGTACTTGGACCATTAGCCACTTTGATCTCAAGTTTTTGGAGACGGCTCTCACAGGTCTCAATTTTTTTATCGACATCATGGACTCGACTCTCCAGTTTTTCATCCATATCGGCCAGTTTTTCCTGGACCTCGAACAACTCTCTCTTCCATTCGGTCGTGGACTCATGTACCTCACGAAGCATTCGTGCCTGTACCTCCTGGTGATCCTTTTGTTCCCTAAGCTCATTCTGGAGGATTAGAGACTGTTCTTCCTGTTTCCTGGCCTGTTCCTTTAGCTCTCTCGCTTGTTCCTTTAGGAGGACGAAGATAACGTTGAGATCTACTCCTTGTGCAGCTGGAGCAGGTGATTCCGACGCACCAGGCGTCGAGTCTTCAGTCCCAGACGTTTGGCTTCGCGTCGTCACTCCTTTTGGCTCGGTTTCTCGTGGCATTAACGGCATTTTCTATCCCACTTCTGACACCAAATGTTACGAGCGTGGGGTTCGTATTTGATAGAAAAACACGAATTAATCCACTAATTAAAACACTCACTTTATTACCCAAATAAGGCACTTACAATTCACACGAACTGTACATAAAATCCACCAAAACACACACACACTATTTCACTAATTATGCACTCACTATTCACACGAAGAGTCTTTCTTTCCGATTATCCTTGTACTAGCACTTGATCGCAGTTAAAATGTAACTAAACTCGCGCCGGCCGTCGGCGCCTTTTATATCCCGCGGAGCCGCTCTGGACACATTGTCCACACATATCGCGAATATTCTAGTAAGGACCAGCGTGCGGGCCGAGAACATTCGAGACCATATATGTCTCTCTCTAATGGTGCACTCTCTCTGTCACTCCCTTCTCGAATGTTCCGAGTATAGCTATCTCTTTCTAGTAGTGCTATCTCTGTCACACACTTCTCGAATGTTCCGAGTATAGCTATCTCTTTCTAGTAGTGCTATCTCTGTCACTCCTACCGGATATTTCGCCATATAACGATTTGTGCTTCAGAGGCCCATAAGGGGTCCTGAAAACGCCTGAAAACGGGTTTCCAGGTTATGGCGTCATCTGATAGAGGGTGCCCTGAAACGGACTGAAAACATGTTTCAGGCGCCTGAAAACGACGGCAACTTGGGTGAAATTTCGATCTTTAGATATGTGATAGAGTAACTTCTGAAACGGCCTGAAAGCACTGAAATTGACGTTCAAAGTTTTTGACCTAACCTACCGGCGTAACAGTATAATACCTATTGAGCTAATGCGTGGTGCGCGTCGCTTGCCTTGTATACGGTATCTATTGGGGTTGATCTGTGGTTCTACGTCACCGGCACCACTATGGGAAACACTAAATCATCCACTAAACATCCGAGGAAGTATTGCCTTGCTTAATAAACGGGTATTTTATTTGTAAACTATCATTGAACGTACACTTGCGTTTCGGCATAGCTTCGAGGCGCCCGCGCCTAGCCTGGCCGCCCGGCGCCTAGCCTGGCCGCCCGGTGCCCGTACGGCCCGCTCATTTTAGAAAACGGGACAGTTTTGGGTCCCGAGGATTTTTTCAGGGACACCGGGACAGAGAACCGAAACACGGGACTGTCCCGTTCAAAAAGGGACGTATGGTCACGTTAATACGGTGTGAATCTTCATAAAGTGCTCATAACGATCTGGGTTGAAGAACATCGAAATAAATCATCGAAAAAAGAAATGTCACCCTTCTAAATTTCTTTATAGTCATTATAATATTGAGATGCGTTATCTGGGTACCAGCTGCAAAAAAAATGTAACTTCGGAAGGGAAGGGTTTTTCGTAGTGAAACTGACTTATTCATGATGATGAAAGACACATAGCGCTGCCAGTAACAAAAATTTGCAGAAAATGTGGTACTAAAATTACGCTTTGTTTAAGAAATAATAGCAATTTTTTCGAGTTTTTTTAGTAATGGCAGATTTCCACAAAATTTGGTTCCCAAAATAGAATTATTTTATTACGGAATATTATTCTTCATTTTGTTAGCTTCCAGACGACACCAAAATTGTGTTTCTAAATAATACACTTTTTTAAATCGTTACATGATACCTACTTTCACTTTTCGGAACTATGCTTAATCATAAGACCTAGAGATTAGTGATATACCGTAGAGTCATAAGGTAGTAAATAAATAAATTTAGCCCACATTAATGTTCCCTCTGGGATGCGTCATGTCTGTATGGGTCCAAAGGAGGACCTCTGCCGACCACGAATTTTTCACGAAAATGGACGAGGCAATAGAGAGTTTAATAGAGATGGTATCACAAACTTCCGAAACCAGCACAAGTGGTGCCGTAAAGGCCAAAAACCAAATTTGAAAAAATCCTTCTCGTTCCAAGTGAGGTTTTCTATTATATGCAAATGTTTATGTTAATGTTTTCTATTAACGTATGGATAGGGCTCATAAACAACATGCTGATTGGCCCTGTAATATTACCAAGTGCTTTGAGGGGCCAACTTTCTTTGGCATTTTTGCAGGACGAGTTACCTATATTATTGGAAGAGGTACCAATCGGTGTGACCCAGACATGATTAGAAGAGCTTCGTGTTTCGCTCAAAATTGTGTCTTAAACAACAAAGGGGTACACCTCGAAAACCTAATGCATTAATATATTTATCTACACACGTACCATAAACCCTCTTTACTGCGTTCAAAAACCGCACGTTACGATCAGCATTATGTTAAACTACTTGGTAAAAACTCGTTTCGTATCTGGAAAACTACACATTATGGTCATTATGTGTAGTTTTTCTACATATAATGACATTCAAATTTCGAACGCCGACGCCCACCCGCGTGCCGTCCCTAGTTTGTCTGTGAAGTTGGTACTGACATTCAAATTTCGAACGCCGACGCCCGTCTGCGTGCAGTTGGTACTAAAGAACAAGCTAAACAATTGCAGAACCACAATGCCAGTCAAACATGCGGTTCCTGAACACATCAAAGAGAGCTTATGATATGTGTGTAGATAAACTAGTGTATGTAACTTTACATAATTAGGCATTATGCAGCAGTCACATAAACTACTATTTTAATGTAATTACTCGGCTTATTTTCCTTGTCTTTCTGTTATAAATTAATTAAAAAATGATAACGTATAATTATTTTATTATCTTCGCCTATCCTCCCGCATTGAGCCAGCTTGATGAGGTATGGCTTAATCTCACGCATATCCATAAAAGGCCTTTCAGTGGGGACATTAATGTGGGCTACATTTATTTATTTACTACCTTATAACTTCACGACATATCACTAATCTCTAGATCATATGATTAAGCTTTGCTCCACAAATTGAAAACAGCTATCATGTAATGATTAAATATATATATCTATTTGGCGTCCACTATGGCCTTTTTTGCATATGATGTGGCGTCCACCTGCTTTCGGCGTCCGGTATACGGACGTCACATCGGCAATAGGTCTAAATCGCTTCTACTGTTGAAGCACATCACAGAAATGTTAAGATTTTTTTTTACTCGGACGTCATTTAGTCCTTAGTATGCCTTGACTGTACATTTCTATAGTTCTGCTATTTTCCCCATCAAATTACAGTGGCGCTAGAGTCGCAAGAAACACTTTCATGATAGGCCGCATTTGACGTCCGCTCGAAGAATGAGACGTTGCCAAACTTCGTCCATACTGATTTTTTTATCGGAGCGTGTTGAGTTACGTACCTACATAGTCCACAGTTTAATATGATTGAAGTGTTCGTTGATTTCGAAGTTTGCGTTCATAATAATTTATTTGCCTTGGAAGTAATTGTGAAAAACAATAAAGAAATACATGTTTAGATACTATATACAATGTCTAGATGAAAATGAAAATGAAAATGAAATTTATTCACCAAAGTAATATACAGATGAAAGATACATTGGAACCTTAATTTAAGTTTAATAAACCTGTGTTTTAAGGCCCATCTGCCTCTCCCTTTAGACACTATTTAATGTGTGAAAGAATTAAGTAACCTAGGAACATTTAACTTAACATTTGATTATGAATAAGATGTTTTATAATTAGATAATAAATGGTGGAACTAATTAGGTAATATAATTATTGCAGCTCAAACATGCGTAATAAAATAATAGAAAATGATTTCAAATTGAGTTCAGCGACAACACAAACTCTTTCAAACTCTTATTTTGTTTCCTGAAAGGGTTTGTAGGCGAAATTATGGGTATTTTGGATCCTGTTAAGTAGATGGAAAGGAAAAATCAGGGAAACGGCGTGCAAATATGGTCCTGGTAAGTACCCGTACGTGAAGTTCTATCATTATTGTATAATAATGATGGAAATTCACGTACGGGTTCTTCGTATGAAGGCTCCATCTGAAGAATTGAGTAACCTAAAGTAAGAGATAATACTATGTAGTAGCGCATCCAGCGGTCATCACTCAACACTGTATTTGAGGGTGTTGGTGTTTTCTTTTCGTTTCCTCCCGCGCCTCCGACATCGGTCGTTCGTCATTCACGTTTTCAGTTTCGATCACTCAGCAAGCATCTTTCGATTTCTAAAAAGTAAGTTAAAACTTCGCCATGCCGAAACGAAAAGATTATGAAAACAGAAGAGTTATCTCAAGGAAGCTAAGAAAACTTGGAAAAAAGAAGATGGAGAAAAATAAATATCGACGTAAAAGGACTATTTCATCGTTGTCGAAAGAAGGTTTGAGATCTCTAGAGAAAAAAGATAATTTTACTTGTACCTTTGTGCCTATAAATTACGCAACCCGTACGTACTTAATTCGCAACCAGGTTGGCTTTCCAAGCCCTCCATAGCAGAGTTATAATACAGCTACTTATACAATGCCTCGGCAGTGACGCGAAAGATAGTGTCGCGCTAGATGGTGAAGCGCTATCCCTGGTGAAGATCCAACATACACCACTACATATGCATCCTATTTAGGCATGTTTGACACAGTGGCGGCTTTGGCCCTTTGACACAAAGCTGTATAAATTGAAATAAGTGGGATTTTGTTCGCCGAGTGTCTCAAAAGTTTAATGTTTTTATTTTTTATCACCTGTCTTAACCCTGACTCGGCTGTTCTGTAAACAATATTCCAGGATTTTCCATGGAACAGAATGGCTTTGTCATCGGCATACCAAAAGATCTCGGCATCCAGGATGCGAAGATGTAGAAGGTTATTTATATAAATAACGAAAAACGTGGGACCCAGGATGCTGCCTTGAGGGATTCCGAAACTCACTGGAGCCGAGTCCTTCGTCTCTGAGCAGGGAACTTCTCAAACATCTTCGACATTGTGTTCAGGAGCGAGATTGGTGCCTCACATCGGTTTTAGATCCACCTTTATGAAAAAGTGACACGTTGGCTATTTTCCATGCTTCCAGAAATTTGCGAGTGGATTTTTTAATTTAAGATATATTTTAGGTTGTGATATCCTATCATATGGATTCATTTTATTAAGAATTTGAATTTGCATATTAATAATCACAAGACTCAAGTTGAAAATTTGTGAGAGCGCTTTTACTATTTTATGGGCTATGACTTTGATGAGCAAGTTATTGAAGTTGTCAGGAGTTGGATCACCGCTGTGTCGTCTGTAGAGTAAAGAAAAAGTGTTGTTTAGGGTCATGTGGTCGAGATTTTGACCAACTTTAGCAATGTATTTGTTGAGAAAGGCCTTGACACTATTTTTAATGTCGAGCAGTTCCAGTGAATACTTTTGTATAGGCGTTTGGAAGCATACTATCTGATAGGTTTCCATAACTGTTTGGGATTGCCCTGGCTGTCTTCTAGCTCTTTAGCTTCGTGAGTTGTTTTGAGTCGGTGTAACAGATCGTTTTTAGTACCTCTAGTAAGTGACCCTGAGTAAATTGTTATTGCTATCCTTTATTTGTTCCAAGTGCAGCTTATCTTAGGAGACCGGGCGTGATTCAAGGCTTCAAGTTGAGTTTCGATCTGCTAATTTATCTATGAAGTATTTTTCGCAACATCTATGTTTGGAGAATCGATGTGAAAATCTCTACGGCTTTCAGTGTTAATGACTGCTTTCCAGTCTTCCATTCCCAGGTAATTTCTGACTGCATCATAGTTTAGTTTTTTTTCTTGACGATTTCATATTCAAGATGCTTTGGTGTGCTTAAAACCATGGCAATATCATGATTGGTAATGCTGGTCAATAAATATCGCGGATTCCGCCCCATACCTAGTCCTTTTAAATATGTGATCGAGGCAGTTTTCCATCCTAGTCAGTTTTGTATTGGCTGGATTATTCCAGCCCCTGTCCATGCTCGGCTAGGCGACACAGGTTTTATATTTTGCGGCTATCGTCTTCATCAGGCATTATGTTGATATTTATGTCCCCTGCAAATATGATGAAAGAGTTTATCTTTAGCGACTCAAGTAGAATGTCTACGGATGAGATGAAGCCGTCGTTCATCGTCAACGTTGCATATTGAGAGTGTGCGATAGGTCCCGATAACCTTGGGCCCATTTTTGATATCTACAACCACGCCATCAGCATCTTTTACGTCAGGTTCATACGTCAGCAATTCCTACCGCCCCCCACCAGCTTTATTTATGTATTTGGTGGAGTTAAATTGACGTAACTCTCTATTTGCCTTATAAAATAATTACTGTTCAAATGACATTTGGTTAAATACCATGAAGTCCATATTAATATCCATGCGTTTCAGTGCAATGATAAATAACATCATCAAAGTTTCTGTTAATGCTACGAATATTAAATTTCATTAGTTTTAAATTATACTGAGAGCTTATATCACTTTTGCAGCTCTCTTAAACGTTTGGTTTTGTGCAGCTTACATTTTGATTACTATCTATTTCATGAGTTATATTTTTAGACATTACTTATATGTCAAAACAAATATAAGCTCGTACATAACTACTGCTACAGCTCATTGAAATGTGAAGGTCGTTCACACATTTCAATGCTCTAGGGAATTACGAGGAACAATCAATCCGCATCATTCATTCACCTTCCATTACTTCTAACTTTTACTAAATTGTCTGCCTTAGCGCATTGTCACACTAAAATCAACACACTTCCACAATAATAGCCTGGAAAATAAAAATTTTAAAAAATGCCTAAGCTATCAAATCTTGATTTTCCGCAGAAATCCGTTTTTTTAAGGTTTACAATTTTTTGCGGATAAAAGAAAAGATAAGCCAAAGTTGAGAATCAAGTCAAAATAAGCGTTACCTCAATATATAATGATCATTTTGTGATTGTTATAGTAGGTTTCATTGGAAAATCATAATAACAATTTATTCCAATTCATTTTTGTTAATGGTGGCAAGATTCGGCCAGGATCAGTGGAAGACATGGAAAAGGCACAAAAGGAATGGAATGGAAAACTAATATATCATAGTAATGAGATTTGTCGTTATGACAATATTCTTCTATTCTTCGACTAGACAGGGCTGTATTCTCCTTTAGACCACAATATGTTTTATTTTATTTTTCAAATAGTTCAAAATTTTAAATACCTGTGCAACTTACTATCTATCTATGGGAGATCGTCAGCTGAATAAAATTATTAATTATTAGTTCACCCATACTCTTCTCAGCTTTCTTAAGCCATTTTTTCATTAAAAAATGGTATGTGGATTATCATTGTTTTCTTTGTGAGTTAAAATTAATTTCAGTCATCGTTTTATCTTTGGAAAGTGTCTAATATGTTTTTCTTTAATTTGGTGAGAAATCAAAAATCAAAATCAAAAATCATTTATTTCCATAGGATGTTGTTACATCACTTAGATCCGTCATTACATTTTTTTGGGTGAGTTCACTAACCCAATGGCGGAATCTGTGGAGAAGAGCTCACCGAAGAAACTCCACAGTCGTCGCATCTTTTGCGTTTCCTTTTTTAAATAAAATATTGTCAAATTACAAAATGAATGCTAATTATATATCGAAACTATATATCGAAACAGCCTGTTACTCAAACAATCTATTCCCATGGACATCTGTCCTCTAAGTAATCAGATATCCTGTAGTAACCTTTTTTATACAATTTCTGTTTTATTATTATTTTAAACTTGTCTAAAGGTAAGTTTTTAATATCAGTAGGGACCTTATTGTAATAGCGTATACAATTGCCTTTAAAAGAATTACTAATTTTATGTAGTCGGCTTACATAAGCAACCAACTTGTCTTTATTTCTAGTATTAAAATTGTGTATATCACTGTACTTCTGAAAATTAGTTATATTTCTTTTTACATACACAAGATTGTCATAGATATATTGAGACACAAATGTCAGAATATTGATTTCTTTAAACTTTTCCCTCAGTGACACTCTAGGCCCTAATCTATAAATTGCACGAACAGCCCGTTTCTGCAGAATAAATATACTATTAGCATTCGCAGCGTGACCCCACAATAAAATACCATAGGTCATTAGACTATGAAAGTAACTAAAGTAGACTAGTCTAGCGGTGTCTACGTCGGTAAGAGCTCTAATTTTTTTAACTGCGAACGCTGCCGAACTCAGTCTGTTCGACAATTTATTTATATGAGGATCCCATTGTAGTTTGGCGTCTAAAGTAATGCCCAAAAAGACAGTCGACTGCACAAGGTCCAATCTCTGTCCTTTTATAAATATGTCTGTAGTTACCGGGTTCACATTGGGTAACACGAATTTAATACATTTAGTTTTCTTTTCATTAAGTAATAAATTGTTAACAGTAAACCAGTTCACTATACTAGAGATAGCATTGTTTACCTCGTCATAATTTGATTGCTGTCTTTTAACTTTAAATATCAAAGAAGTATCATCGGCAAACAATACTAACCCATGTTTTGCTTTAACAAGGTAAGGTAAATCATTAATATATACTAAAAACAAGAAAGGACCAAGAATTGAACCTTGCGGTACGCCCATACTTATTGAAGACCCAGGTGATCTTTTCCCATTAACATCGACCATCTGAACCCTATCTGTTAGATATGACTCCAGAAGGCCAAGTGCCTGATCTTTTACACCATAATGGCGTAACTTCCTGACAAGAGTGTCATGATGGACGCAATCAAAAGCCTTGGATAGATCGCAGAAGACACCTATTGCATCCATTGCGTCTTCCCAGGCATCAAAAATATTGTCGATTAGTTCAACACCAGCATCGGCTGTTGAACGACCCTTTGTGAAAACAAACTGAGCAATATGAATTAAATTATTGAGATAAAAATGACTTTGCAATTGATTAAGTATGAGTTTTTCAAATATTTTGCTAAGCGTTGGTAGTATCGATATGGGTCTAAAATTGGTGGGGTCTGATGTACTACCAGCTTTGAATAAAGGTATAACTTTACTTAGTTTCATCAAGTCAGGAAACACACCACTATCTATACATTGATTAAATATACAACAAAGGTGAGGTGCAATACAATCTACAATGGAACTTATAATTTTTACTGATAGACCATGGGCGTCAGCTGTCTTTTTCATTTCCAGGGATTTAAACGCTTTTACAATGTCTTCATTATTTACGTGCCTAAATTTAAAATCTGTTTTACATTCCTCAAAGTTTTGTTTAAGTATAGATTCAGCAGCAGCGGGAGATGAATTTAAAGACTTGGTTGTTGAAACTGGAATGTCCGTAAAGAAATTTTCGAAAGCTTTTGCTACTTCTAGGTCTGTACTTAGCAATTGATTATCTATCTTAAGCTTGAAGTTATTATGTGTAGCTTTGGCCTTTCCAGTCTCTCTGTTTATAATTTGCCAAGTCGTTTTCATTACATTGCTACTAGATTCAATTTTGTTTTTAATGAAATTAGATTTAGCTACGGCACAAACGCGTTTAAACATTTTTGAATAACTACGAACATAATCTAGAAAGGCCGTATTTTTGTTATATGATTTCTCTTCATAGAGTTCATATAATCTTCGTCTGCTCCTATGAATTCCAACTGTCGCCCAATCACTAAACAAAGCTTTGTTATTAACTTTTATAGTTTTTGATTTAAATACCGTATCATATTCTTTTTTGACAAGGTTAAATACTGAGTTGTACAACAAATTTGGATCGTCACTGTATGGTATTTCCCATAGTTTATCTAAAATATTATTCCTGTAGTGTTCAAGCCGAGTGTCACTAACGGGCACACATGTAATATCCTCTTTTTGGTCCTTTTTTATTTTAATATTGAATATACCTATCTGACCAGAGTGATCAGAGGTTAATTTATTGATGACCGATTTGAAAATGGGCGTAATGTTAGTAAATATATTGTCAATGCAGGTAGCAGATGTTGCAGTAATTCTAGTAGGCTCCAAAAACAGATAGTTCATGTTGTGACATAAAAATAAAGATTTTAATCTAGTACAAATATTATTATCCTCTAACAGATTAACATTAAAATCACCACAAATTATAAAAAATTTGTTTTTATCGCTGATTTTAATCAACACTTCATCCATTTTCTTTTCGAATAAATCAAAGGATGAATCTGGTGGTCTGTATACGCTCATTACAATAAGTTGTTCAAGTTCAATACAGGCTATTTCCATGGTACGCTCAACAGACAGGCTCACTATGTCAACTCGTTCCTTATATTTAAAACTATTATTTACAAGTATTAAGGAGCCACCGCGATCAGCTGTTTTTCTGTTGAACGAACTAGCAACGTGGTGGTTATTAAAGTTGAACATGAACTGATAACTCTTTAAAAAGTATGTATAACACATAAAATATCAATATTATTACAGTTCATGAATAACTCAATTTCCAGTTCTTTACTTAACATGCCCTGTATATTTTGATGAACCACGTTTAAAATATTCTTACTTTTACATTTTTCATTACTAGTAACTTGATTTAATGGGCAAGATGAAGGTATATTTATACAAATATTAATATTACTGCCAGAGTTACTCTCTGTTGTCCTATGGGTTAATTTAAAGAGCTTGGAACAGATTCCAAGGAGTACATGTCATTATTATGACACTGCTCAATAGAAGCAGGCGTTTCATTAGTCAAAAACTTGACTGAGTTCAAAATAAAATAAGATAGTGACTGTGCTATCTGTTTTGTATAAAACCTAGATAGGTAATACCTATCCTTAGTCAAATAAAAATATTTTCCAATACAAATATTGGTGTCTATGAAATGAAATTTTTCAGTATGACGACATGTCAATGTGTGTATAAATGTATTATAATCATGTCTTATATGATTTTCATGTTGTGACAAAGATTGGCTGAAGGGAAACGCAAACAAGATTATTCTATCTACATTTTGTAAAGAATTTAATTTGGAAAAGTATTTAGTAATTAGTTTTTTAGATACATTTTCCCTTCTACCAATTAAAATAATTAGGGTGGTTGGTTCTAAAAACTGCGATGACAACACTTTGTTTAATATTTGTGAATATGTGGCGCCAGGCATACAGTTATTTAATATTGCCTGGCCCACGCGCTGACTAAGTTGTAAACCCATATTTTTTCCAAGTTCATCGCTGTACATTATATACCTATCCTTTGTCCGAGAGAAGGAGGCGTTATTGATAACACTATTAGTACTCAAGTCGACTGACGGCGGCGCCTGGGTCAGTATCAGCTGTTCGGCCGGCTGCTCGGCGGGACACACGGTCGGCACGGAACAGTCCGCTGGAGCTTGTTTACAATCACAGATGTGATTGTCGGTCAAAGATATGAAAGTGTCATAATTATACTTACACGTCTCCAACAAACTATTCATAGCCGACACATGTTCCTTAATTTCGTATTGTGCTGACTCATATTTACGTGTAATACTTTGTAATGATGAGTTTAAAATATGCATATCTGACTGGAGTCGCCGTGTGTCACATTCGTACTTTTCTGTAGTTTTTTCCAAACATAATCTACAATCATCGATTTCCTTAATTAATTCGACACGTTCCTTGCTACAATTTACATTTTTACAAAATATTTTATTTCTATTAGCTAGTTTTTGTGTTTTTTTTGTATAATTATTCAATTTAACATATTTCTTTAATTTATTTTTACTACAGCTCATAGTGGTTACTGATTGCGATCTATTAGGACTATCACACGTGAGATCACAAGCTGTTAGGTCAATAGTTGGTATGCCAGTTTGGCTCATGACCTCATTATAGAAGGCCCTGGTTGTAGCACTGTCTCGCTGTTCCTCCCGCTCGCTGAAAACTTGAAGCTCGTGGTGTGCCTCTGCAAGCTTTTGTTCAAGTGATTTTATGTGTTGCAATGCTACGTGGTGGACATCATGACACTTGTAAAATGAGTCGACTTGGTGTTGTAGTTCATCTCTCTGGGCACTGAGATCCTGGCATTGGATGTCCAACTCACTGAGCTCTTCTTTTAGCGCCGAATTTTTCTTAATTTGCTTTTCTTTCTCCTCTTCACACTCATCTCGCTCTCGTAGAAGTATTTCACAAAGCTCTTGGCTCTTCTTGAGCTCCAGCAAGGTCGCTTTCAGCTTCAACTCCACATCGCGTGTGCTCATCTTGCTTCGGGTCAGCATTGCACCCTTTTTCGCCTGAAAAAAAACCGCGAATAGGTGTCAGTGTATGACCGGGTGGAATACTAGCGAACACTAGGGAGTTTATTGCACAATGAAGGTGTTAAGTGTGTGTTTTTGTTGAATGTGGCAGAATGTTGCGTCTTCAACTTTGCTTCCGCTTTTGCCAAGTAAAGAGAGACAAAACGGTACCTGAGTGAGTGTTTGGTTTCACTTATATGAAGGTTTGTTTAGTTTGTTACGGGTGTGAAAGGTGAGATTATTGATATAAATACAGAAATAAAACGATACTTCCCCCGTTTACGTCGTTGTTATTTGAACTGATTTTGACAGTTCAATCGGCCGGTACAATCTGTCTTGTTTTTTCCAAAGCTTGTATGTTTGCACAGCTGTTTCTTATCTACACATTATTTAATCACTAATTAATACTTAAATTAAGTTTACTCGTGCAGAAAAGCAATTTTGACTAATTTAATTGAAATAAAAACTACAGAGCTGTTTACATCGTCAGCTTTTCGGTCTGGGGTCAGAAACACCATTGTATCACTTCTGCTGATGAAGTCAACAGCACTTTTAATTTATAAAATACTATAATTTACCACAATTTTTCTGTAACACGAATTGTTCTGATTTTATCCGACAGTAGCCGAATCACATCCTAAATTCTCTACTAAAGTACGGTCGCCGAGCAGAAGGAATTTCGTACATCTACCCCTAGCTACTGGTCTCTCTCGCTCACGCGTAAATTATATTGGAGTGGCGCTCGCACAGTTCAATTGTGAGCATGAAGGCGATATCATTTACGCGCGAGTGAAAGATACAAGTAGCTAGGAGTCAATGTGCAAAATTCTTAATTCATGCGACCGTACTTTACGGTACATATTTTTAAAGCAGATATAGTTTTGACAAGTCAAGTCAAGTCAAGTCAAAGTACTTTATTACTGTAGATATTTACATATACTTAGCAAACGTCATTTTTTGCCTCTTCTCTACATTGGACCACTGTGGGAGAAGAAGGCGTAGAAACTCCCACAGATTGATTTTTAGATCTCTTTTAAAAATAGGTTGTGCTTAACTAATACAAATATGAAAAATTTAATTGTTATGATTAATAAGCAGGAATAAATAATTACAAAACTATTAACAGCAAGGTCTGTGTTGAGCCAGATTAACCCTACACAGTCCTGTCATTTAAGTAATCCCTTTTTCGACAAAGTCGCTTTAACATCTTTTTTAAATTGCTCAAATGGCAATTTCAAAATCTCCAGAGGTATCCTATTGTAGTAGAGAATGCACTGACCCTTGAAAGAATTGCTAACCTTCGCGAGTCTAAAACGGGGCGCACATAGTCTGTGATTATTTCTTAGGTTAACATTACAGCTATCGCTAAGTTTGGAAAATGTTGTAAGGTTCTTGCGTACATACATTATATTTTCGAAAATAAATTGACTGGCTACTGTTAGTATGTTAATTTCTTTAAAAAGCTCTCTTAAGGAGTCTGTTCGTTTTAAATTATAAATTACTCGAATAGCTCTTTTCTGTAAAATAAAAATAGTTTGAATATCCGCTGCTTTCCCCCACCACAAGATACCACAGGACATCACACTATGAAAGTAACTAAAATAAACTAGCCTAGATGTAGCCACATCCGTGCTTTGTCTGATGTTCCTAACAGCGTAAGCCGCAGAACTTAATTTACCAGCCAATTTATCTATGTGGGGTCCCCACTGCAATTTGCTATCAATGGTTTTTCCAAGAAACTTCGTATCATTTACTAATTCTAACGTGCTGTTGTCTAACACTAAACTGGTCTCAACTTGCCTGACATTTGGAAGTGAGAATTTGATACACTTGGTTTTACCAGCGTTTAACAATAAATTATTAACTGTGAACCAATGCAAGGTTAAAGACAATACACCATTAACATCATCAAAATCTCCTTTTTGTCTTTCAATTTTGAAGACCATTGAAGTATCATCAGCAAACAACACTATGTCAGTTAATTTCTCCACCATGAAAGGCCGATCATTAATATATACCAGGAATATAATATAATCAGATTTTACGCCGTTAACTTCTGCCTTTTGAATTCTATTGCTTAGGTATGATCTTAGTAGATCCAACGCTTTATTTCTAACTCCGTAATGATTTAATTTAATTAATAGCGTATTATGATCAACACAATCAAACGCCTTCGACAGGTCGCAAATTCATTCTTTGTTAATTTTCTTAATTCGTTTACTGTGGTAATGTGACGGAAAAGTATGATAATGTGGCAAGGAAGGTAATTTGGTAAAAGTGAGAAGTAATAGAAGGTTCTACTGAACGATCCGGATTTATTGATCCTCGTAATCTCTCTTGTGTATTAAAATGTGTAAACTACCCTTACATTTCAATGAGTAGTGGTAATCATTTGTCATGGCTATGCAAGAATTTAAAGAAGACTTATAAAGTCAAGAGTAAACAAAAACTATGACAAGCTTTATGCCTACCCAGAATGAATGAAACAACAACAAATATATATTGGGACGCCAGATATTTGAAAATTATTCATACTGTGTTTAGTTTGGCATCCATATATGTTTTTGTTTTGTTATTTCAGTAAAAAATAACCTTTGTGTAATGTTTTGTAGCGCCCTAATTATGCTTTTGTTGTGCTTACTGTCACTTTGTGACAAATGTGAATTTATTAATTCTAGAAGGACTATTTTTTAAAAAGATTTATACATATATGCGGACGCCAGATATATCAAAATCGTAGATATCGTGTTTAGTTTGGCGCCCATACATGTGTTTGTTTTAATATTTCAGTAAACAATAATCTTTGTGTTTTGTTTTGTAGCGCATTAGTTGTGGTTCCGTTATAAAAATAATGTTACTAACTTAGTAATAAATATGTGTTAGTTAATTATAGGCTGCATATTTTTGAGACAATATACGGATGCCAGATGGGATAAAAATTTCACACCGTATTTGGTTTTGCGTCCGAATATGGTAGATTTTTTAAATGTTTTAAATTTTTAGGGACAAAGGAGCCAAAAATCTTCCAAAACATGTATGGGACCTTGTTTAAATAATACCTACGTTTATTTTTCTATTTCACTGTTTAGGTTTAACAGTTCAGTGATCTTATAACATCAATAAATAATGTTATTTTCATATTGTTTTGTTGTTTTGGCTCCTTCATCCGTCTACCCGGCTCGTAATATCTATCCAGCTTGCTGTCTTCTAGAGCACCCCACACAGCCCGCATAGTCTTTCATTCGATATGGTGCTTTTAATGGGATTCTGTTTCTGTCCGTCGAAAACATGTTTCTGGGATTATTTTTGCATTCTAAGCTTTGCAAGCAAATCAGACCGTCGTCTCTTGTAGTTAAGCTTAAATTTGTATGCTTGCAGTTATTGGAAGTTTGGCAACGTCGCATAAACACGTGGACGTTATATAGTCGATAATGTAAAAATTATTTTAAAATATACGGCGGAAGTCCTTTTGATGTTATTATGAAAGGGAGTTGAGATTGGTTGCATAGTGATTGGCAATATACATATATTTGTATATCAACATTTTAGAGTTTATAATAAAAAAAAGATGGTTACTGTCGTCAGATAGGTTCAATGTATTAGTATACATTCAAAAAGTTTCAATAAGTCAACGTCATCTGGTGGACGCCATAATAATGCAAAGTGAAAGGACGCCAAATAGGTTGCGGGATTTATATATATATATATATATATATATTTAGAGACACAATGTTGGTGTCGTCTGAAAGCTAACAAAAATGAAGATTAATATTCCGTAATAAAATAATTATATTTTGGAAATCTGCAATAACTAAAAAAATCTCGAAAAAATCACTATTGTTTCTTAAACAAAGCGTAATTTTAGTACCAAATTTTATGCAACTTTTTGTTACTGGCAACACTATGTGTATATCATCATCACGAATAAGTCAATTTCACTCAAAAAACCCTTCCATTCCATTCCGAAGTTATATATTTTTTTGCAGTTGGTACCCAGATAGCGCATTTCAATATTAAAATGGCTACAACAAAAAGGGAGGGATAAGTTTTTTTTTGTCGATGGATTTCGATGTTCTTCAAATCAGATCGTTATTTGCACTTTATGAAGATTCACACTGTATAAAGAGTCACATTGTATGTACGAGACGCGATCAGGCGGCCAACAGGTATGTATATTGGGGTCCGTCCTCTCTCGTCATCATCACCAGTAAAACCGTTCAGTCGGGTTTTTACGCTACGAATGCGGTTCACAAATCATTTGCTGTATATATAGGTTAGGTACCACTCCACGGTCGGACCCTTCGAGTGGAAGTAAAAACCCGGCTTCCAGCCCACTGCTAGCAGCCGGTGACAAATTCAAGCTTTAATATTGCAGGGGAAAGCAAAATAAGTGCAAACTTAAAGAGCGATATGAAGAGCCAAATAAGTTTAGCTGCGCAACCACCAAGACTCAAGCTGGACCGGAATGTGAACCCGGAACTGGCTTGATGCTGCTATCAATGCCGTTCGTGAACAAAACGAGCATACGAAACAAAATCATAATGAATAAGTTACTTTTAGGGTCCGTATCCGTAGGGTGCCAAATGGGACCCCATAACTAAGCCTCTGCTGTCTGTCCGTCAGTGAGCTGCCTCAGGAAGCGTCGGAGTAGGTGAAATGTTCACTGAAGCCGTACTTCTGCCGCCGCTCGCCGCTCGCCGCTGCAGCAACAAATCATTACCTACACGGATTTTCTTAATATAAGGGGCTCTGCATACAAGTGCCGAGTACTTTTTTGCGCTTTTTCTTTTACGATGGTACGGAATCCTCCGTGTGAGTCCGGCGCACACTTGAGCGATTTTTAAGTATATAATAACCTTGTAGTATTTTAGCTACTGGGTTAATAAAGGCGATAGTCAACCTGCTAAACACTACATCAAATCTGTGCCACAACCACCCCAAACAAGACAACGCGTCCAGATATGGACATGTCGCAGTTAGTTGGTTAAATCACAGTTAATTAACTCTCTAGACCGTTAATTAAATACCGACGTGTCACTAAAATTCCGTAACGAGTTGTCTAAACGTCCCTAGGCAACAAGATATATAAAAAAATTGTGTGCTTAACTTTAAGTTTTAAGTATTTTTTGTTGTTCTTACATGTTCAACCTAACACGCTTCGCTTCGCTCACCCCCTTTTTCCTTCACCCAAGCTACCGCAATGTTTTGCCCTGATATAAGCTGTGCAAATCAGCTGTTGTCGTGACGCCATATTGTTTTCGAAAACGCCGGCTTTCGGTAAGACAGATTTATTTAAATAAAAAACGACTTAGCTAAACGTCGGTATTTAATTAACGGTCGAGAGAGTTAGTTAAGTGTCTGATTTAACCAACCAACTGCGACAGATATATAACTATTGAAATAAATTATATAATATATATATAAATTATATAAATTATAGCAAAACTTAACCTACGTTCTAAGTTCTAATTACTTACATAAAGCTAGGAAGTGAACATTTTTACTTACCTTACTAGGCAGCAGGACTGCATTAGGCAATAAACAGGTACATTTTGTGTGTATTATGTATTTGCTGCGTTCCAATTCCAATCACCACAATTAATAGGGCTGTTGAAGGAAGTTGTTTATTTATTGTTATTGTTGTTTTTAATTAACATAAACATTTATATCCAGGCACATATATTGCATCTGACCCCACACTAGGATACTCTGTGCCATGAGAACCAGAAACAGCGATGTCACATACATACAAACATCCAAGACCTAGGTTTTTTTTATCTTTATCCCCAGCCGAGGATCGAACCCAAAAAAAACCTAGATGAACGCAGCGCCATCGAGGTCGTTTATTCTACTTACATAACAATAAGGTTAATTAGCCATAATCAATTAAAATAAATTCACGTAAGTATCATATAAATTCTTGTTTACTTTAATATCAGAAATGATTACACCACGTACACCAATAATTTATTAGGGTTCCGTACCCGAAGGGTGCCAAACGGGACCCCATTACTAAGACTCTGCTGTCCGTCTGTCACCAGGCTGTATCTCATGAACCGTGATAGTTGACAGTTGACATTTTCGCAGATGATGTATTTCTGTTGCCGCTATAATAACAAATACTAAACAGAATAAAACAAATATTTAAGGGGGCTCCCATACAAAAATTCTTTCAATACCACATACATACAAACTTATGAATACATCTGGTTACGTATATGGAGTGTGAAAGTAGCCGCACCAATAACTTTGTAAACAACATTTTGCTATGTAAACTCCAAACTATTCACTTCACACCATCCCTACCATAGTACGGTCGTGCGGATCCCTTCGTGCGCGAGTTCCACTCGGACTTGAGTATTTTTTTTGCTCGTTTTTGCTCGATATTGATAACGGAAACAGGTAGTCGCTTGAAATTTTCACATAATATCTAGTCATATATAACTTTAAAAATAAATAATTAAATTAAAATAAAACTAATATTTAAAGGGGATCCTATACAACAGACACGATTTTTTTGCCACCTTTATAGATAATGGTACGGAACTATTCGTGCGCGAGTCCGACTCGCACTTGGCCGGTTTTTTCTGTAGTGTTGTCATTCATATTTAAACAGACTAAATATAAAATAATTGCAACGGGTTATGTAATAAAATCGTTTATTCATATAAAAATAGATCTTACTGACTAACCACAATTACAATGAATTCAACAATAGAACATATACGATACTAACAATACTACTTGTATCTCAGAATACAAACTCATTAGGTACTCTAGCTAGACTAGTCTAGACCCACTAGGTGTACTAGTCTAGACCCACTAGACCCACTAGACCCACTAGATGTAAGTATTTGTCTCAAAGGCGTTTATATTCAAATAGTATATTATTTTGTTGGGTTTTTGCCGACTTTGGAAAAAATTACACGTTCAAAATATAGTAACATCTGGCGACCCTCAAGTTCTGTAAGTTAGGTATAATAATGTGAAAAGGGTACTTGTCATCATCATCATCACCATCAGCCCTCGTCACCTACTGCTGGGCGCAGGCCTCACACAAAGCGCGGTCGCTACTGCTGGGCGCAGGCCTCACACAAAGCGCGGTCGCTACTGCTGGGCGCAGGCCTCACACAAAGCGCGGTCGCTACTGCTGGGCGCAGGCCTCACACAAAGCGCGGTCGCTACTGCTGGGCGCAGGCCTCACACAAAGCGCGGTCGCTACTGCTGGGCGCAGGCCTCACACAAAGCGCGGTCGCTACTGCTGGGCGCAGGCCTCACACAAAGCGCGGTCGCTACTGCTGGGCGCAGGCCTCACACAAAGCGCGGTCGCTACTGCTGGGCGCAGGCCTCACACAAAGCGCGGTCGCTACTGCTGGGCGCAGGCCTCACACAAAGCGCGGTCGCTACTGCTGGGCGCAGGCCTCACACAAAGCGCGGTCGCTACTGCTGGGCGCAGGCCTCACACAAAGCGCGGTCGCTACTGCTGGGCGCAGGCCTCACACAAAGCGCGGTCGCTACTGCTGGGCGCAGGCCTCACACAAAGCGCGGTCGCTACTGCTGGGCGCAGGCCTCACACAAAGCGCGGTCGCTACTGCAGGGCGCAGGCCTCACACAAAGCGCGGTCGCTACTGCTGGGCGCAGGCCTCACACAAAGCGCGGTCGCTACTGCTGGGCGCAGGCCTCACACAAAGCGCGGTCGCTACTGCTGGGCGCAGGCCTCACACAAAGCGCGGTCGCTACTGCTGGGCGCAGGCCTCACACAAAGCGCGGTCGCTACTGCTGGGCGCAGGCCTCACACAAAGCGCGGTCGCTACTGCTGGGCGCAGGCCTCACACAAAGCGCGGTCGCTACTGCTGGGCGCAGGCCTCACACAAAGCGCGGTCGCTACTGCTGGGCGCAGGCCTCACACAAAGCGCGGTCGCTACTGCTGGGCGCAGGCCTCACACAAAGCGCGGTCGCTACTGCTGGGCGCAGGCCTCACACAAAGCGCGGTCGCTACTGCTGGGCGCAGGCCTCACACAAAGCGCGGTCGCCCGATCCTATCATATGTATTATACTTTACATACTTACAATAATAACAATAGATTTACATAAGTACCTTGACTAAACAAGTGTGATTCCTGAACCTGAACGCACACACACTGTTCACAATCAACACACGATAATATAATGACAAATAACTACTAGTAGGGTTCAAGAAGTTATGATTTAGACCTTCCCCGGATTTTTGTGGAGCATAAACATTCCTGGAGACGATATATATAGCCTAAGTATATATAGTCTCTGTACTCCACTAAACAAATACACGATGATAATATAATCTCTTGATGTTCTGAATGACTCAACAGGCCAACTAAAACGCCTAATATTAACTTGACCATATTCTCATCCAGCCAATTTTGTTAACTCGGCATGCCTGGTTGGGTCTGACAGACCCACCGCATCAGTTAAACCGTTATAATTCATTGTAATTTGAATTTCGCGCGTAACTGCTCTCAGTAGCTGACCGTAGTGAACTAACTGACGCCCTCGTAATCTGAAACTGAAACTGACGCCCTGAAAATCATAAATTATACTAATTGATACCAATTTCTAGGAGAAAAATATATTTAAAATTTAGGGTCTCACAGACCCACTAGGCACGCCATGTAACTTTTTTCCACCAGGCATGCCGAGGGTTAAATCTAAGTTTATAATCCCAAGTGTTATTACTTAGGGCGGATGAAGACCCGCAGATGTCACTTCATACAGCAAGTGGTGTTTACTGTCCTGAATGTGTGCACTCAGCACTCAGCAACCATGTGTCCTAGAGTAATCTAATATGTATGTAATATCTGAGCTGTCTGCTGCAGACATCGCGAGTCAGTTGGTGAAAAGCTGAACTTCTAACATACAAACTTATGAATGCACCTGGTCACGTACATGGAGTACACAAGTAGCCGCACCAATTACTTTGTGAACTACATTTTGCTACACCTAAAGTCGAACCTGATCAACTATATTCACTAAAATCAAACCTGTAATGTTACCAGCAGCAGTCTGAGCACAACTACACTAGTCGTCGCCTAACTGTGCCTTTATTGGAAAATACAACCACAAAAATACAAACCGTAATTAAAATTGTTTAATTATTATTATGACATAAGTAGAATTGACATAAGTTCAATTGTTGGATAAAAAAATATACAGTAGATTTTTTGAACGGACACTAATCAGTAAATAAATACCCTTTACTTGGTACGTCGATAGGGTGGCAACAAGATATGACGTATGAGCTCGCCTGACATCTGTCAGGTCTGAGTGCTGCGCCTGTACAGCCGGTACAGCTGTATCATGAAGTTTTCTAACACACCTTTGAAATGAAACATTAGGCGTCAAGTAAGGAAAACACGTGCTTATGACATGTTCAGCTATTGTCCGAATATTCAGAACTAAAGGTCAACTGAACTAGTACTAACTGAGTGAAGTGGATGACAATAGGACAGATTTTTGGAAATGAGTCATCAATCCTCCTAGAGTGCTTTAAGAATCGAACGCGAGTTTCAACAATTCCGCAACGAGTCATCTAATCTTCGCGTCGCCCGTTGATCAACGGATCTTTGATAGATAGTACCTATGTGTGAGTATGTCGCATGACCAGTGACAGTACTAATATACTCTTCCATATATGCTCGTATTAACAAAAGCGTTTATGTCGTGCAGTTTGTGAATGCGGGCCTGACTGCTACACTACAGTTCTACTTCTATTTTCTAGTCAAATCAGGAATTCCATTGCCACTTAGAAAAGTTAAGCTGAAAAGTCTTTGACAAGATTACGAGTATAAACTCTCAACCAAGCCGTATTTCATATTGCGCTACGTTAAAATTGAGAATAAACTAACAAAAAAGTTGACACTCTCAACTCTGCGGAGTATGAGTGTGTGGAGTGTGGATCCCTGAAGTGAAGTGAAGCGGAGTAGAAAGTGTCACTACAGTAAGTCTAAGTACGGGTAGCTGAGGGGAGCTGCGGTTACCCGGGCGCATCGCCGTCCGAGTCCGCGTTGTCGTCTGCATCGTCCTCGTCTGCCGCCGCGCCGCCGCCTGGGGGAAGTAACACCTTTACATGCCTTATAACTTATACCGAAAATAATCTTGAACATTTCTTTAGGAATTACGACGACAATCTTTACTCAAGTTACAAGGACACATCGCTAGACGGGATGAGGGACGGCGGATCACCGCAGTCACAGAGTGGAGGTAGCCAACGGGAGCGATAAGGCCGATGGGCGGACCACCTGCCTGATAGTCCGACGATATCATCGACAGGTTCTCAATGGATACCGTTGGCACAAGACTGTGCAGATTGGCGCAAGACTGTGCAGATTGGCGCTACAGAGAAGATGCTGTGCCCAGCAGTGGGTTGTGAGCAGCGTAGTGTAGGTGTGTGTGAAGTGCAAGTGTGTGTGTGTGTGTGTGTGTGTGTGTGTGTGTGTGTGTGTGTGTGTGTGTGTGTGTGTGTGTGTGTGTGTGTGTGTGTGTGTGTGTGTGCGTGGGAGGGTGCGTGTGTGTGTGTGGGAGGGTGCGTGTGTGTGTGTAGTGCAGGTGTGTGTGTAGTGCAGGTGTTTGTGTAGTGCAGGTGTGGGTGTGTATGTGTGTGTGTTTGTGTGTGTGTAAGGGTATGTGTGTGTAGTGCAGGTGTGTGTGTAGTGCAGGTGTGTGTGTGTAGTGCAGGTGTGTGTGTGTGTGTGTGTGTGTAGTGCAGGTGTGTGTGTGTGTGTGTGTGTGCAGATACTCACGGCGGGTGCGAGCGTAATGCCTGCGCGCGGGCGGCGGGCGCTCCTCGGCGCTGTCGGCGAGCAGGGAGGCGCGGTAGGTGAGCAGCGGCGCCCACTCCGCGCCCCACTGTACGCCGGACGGCAGCCGCGAGTCCAGGAACTGCGGGACCAGCCACAGATGGAGTTACACATCGAATAGGCCAGGACATGTGCAGGTAAATTTTATTGAAAGGTTCTGCATGCTCCAGGAAAAATATCGAAAACATACATGAATCGCCGGCCGGCCGGCCGAATGTTTTATTTTTTAAGCCATACATCTTATGATTAAGTCGGCATAAATATTTAAAAAAGTTACAGTGCTTCCGGTGTTACTTTAACAAAATATTATAACGTTAAATAAATCTAAAATGAGTTAGTTACGGGAGTATTTTTGTAGTGTTCCCATCTGAGATTCAAAGAGTGTATCATGACGCTTAAGAATCTGTCACTATACTCGACAGTGAACTCTGGAGCTTAGAATTCGATGGAAAAAGAAGGGAAGATTCCCCTCAGAGCACCGAGTGTCTTCGAGGAGGTCCAGCCCTGGTTGTTCATTTATTTTGCACTCGAGAACTAAGTGAAGGAGGTCCTCCTCCCTCTCACATCGGGAACAATTAGGGTCGTCTCTTTTATTCATAATGAAACTAAATGTGTTAGGTGGGATGTGGTAAGTTCGGGTTCGGAAGCAAACAACTAGTTCTCTTCTGTTGAAGCTTCGTGAGGCAAACCAAGGTACGCGGAGTGGTTCGCCTACAATGGTTTTGTACAAGATGGCTTTTTTTGAGAGCAGTCATTGAAATAGGATTTAAATCTAAAGTAGTTGTCGATTTTCAATTTTGGAAGATGATAAGTGTAAGAGGCATGCGGTTCCGAAGAGCCTCGGATGCACGTGAGTCTGCTATCTCGTTACCCCTGATGCCCTCGTGTGAAGGATATTATTCTATGGATACATTTAACAATGAGGTCGCGCTTCGTGTCTTGTTGTCTACCGACGATACCGCCCTTAGCACTTCCCACTAAATCTTGTACTTGATGACTCTCTTAGAATCCGTCAAAATTGCAATTTTATAACATGTGGTCGGCTCGGCGACTCAGCGCAACTGCAGTAGGAAAAGGCCTTTGGCAGGCAGTTTGTATTTGCACGTTGTGGAGTGAACATTATCAAAAAAGGATTAGAAATGCATCATTGTGCTGTGATTTGGTGTCATAATCAAAGTAAGAAAGGTGAATAAACAAAATTCTGGCATATCATATTCCAATTAAAAAATGCGATTTGAGGTTAACCAAACGGGCGCGGTTGAGGATTCGTTTAGCTAGTGCGTTAGTTATGTGTAGCGTTGTATGGCGTCATATCGATAGAGTGCATCAATATCCTTAAAATGCCAATGTATTTTTCAATTACCATTTAAACATTTTTATCTGTGGCATAACTTTTATTAATTTTCCTTTTTTCCCTTAATTTTTAAATTTCCTATGATGGCTACATAAAAGATAAATGGATATTAGCGACTGGTTTCCTCAGAAACATAATAAGATTTGGTCAGAACATTTCGATGCTGGAAGTTTCACGAATAAGAGTACGAGAACATATTTATCTTCCGAAGCTATTCCATCATTGAACTCCACCCTATTTTTAATGAGGTAATGTAGTATCTTTATTATTATTTAGCTTGGAGCTTAAAATATTGAGAGCAAGTGTTTGTAATTTATTAAATATAAAAAACTTCGTCGCATGCCCAACCCGAACAGACTTCTACACCAAATAATCAGGACACATAATAGAAAAACATGTGGACATCAGAATGAACTACCTTACAAAAAACGCAACTCCAGTTTATCGATACAAAGTTCTTTTAATAATTTATTATTATTTTTGGGGCAGTGATGGTCCTCCGTCACAAGATTTGTAATTATTTGGTTTAATTTTAAAAAACAACATGATAAAATGAATCCTATTCTTTTAACATCTACCTCAGTTGCCTGAGGTATTATGAACAATATTGAATACTAAAATACTGTTATTGATGTATAACTAATTACCAAAATAATATTTAAAAATAATCATATTCGATTTCTGATTATAAAAATATGAACCCCGATCGCAGCACTCTGCACTTGTAGCGCAGGACGACATGTATGTAGTAGTGCGTGTGCTAGTGTGAGTAAACGTTGACGCCCACTGACACGCTTCATTTGTATGGCAAGTTTGAACCACGCCATCTCTAGTAGGGTCGCGTGCTGATGATTCAGTCAGCTGTCAGCTGATTGCTGTCAGTACACAAGATCTTCAATAAAAAATTTCACCCCAAAATTCTCAGCTTTATCGTAAAATGCGCAACTATAGCTGTTCAGGCTTCTCGGCACCTAATGACCTCGCAGGGGCCCATCAGCTACGAGGTAGCGTAGCGATCAGATGCCAAGAAGTGAGAACGTCGGCGATTCACCGAGCTAATACTTATGGAGTCGATCTAACCTGGTCTGTGCTTCGGTCCCGTCAACTTCCTGTCTCTCTGCAAGGCCCGGGTGCACCCTAGGCTCTTCTTGGTAGACAGGTTCTTCAGCCAACCAGGTATGACTGGCAGGCCAGCTTCGACGAGCACAGTGTTCCAACACAGGTTATGTTACGTGGGAAAAACCAATCGGCCACGTAAATGCGAACCTTATCTGGTTCGGGGAACCACAACACACTCAGCTATATAGACAATCCTGAGGGGAACCCGAATACATTCCAGATGGCTTGCGATTTAATTTCAATACCCCAATCAATACGCGTTACATTGCGAGGGCTTTTCGTCTGTCAGTTGTCAAAAACTGCTAGGTTGGCAGCAACGTCAAATTCAAAATGGCCGTTCCGAAACCATCGATCGAATATCGATTTGGAATCGAACAATAGCAGTGTCTAGTTTTGGACCCGTCAGTGTATATTTTAGAATGGTCTGAGTACTGCATATTTATCATATATCATAAAAGAAGCGGAAATAATTGACCAACCTTACTATAGGCTAGCTAAAGTTAAAACTTCATTTGTAGGTCTAAGTATACAATAACAAAATACAGGAAGAGATATTAAATTTGTCAGAGAAGAAATTTAAAGGCATTGTTAAAAAAACATATGTGTTATAATAGTAGTTTATGTAACTGCTACATAATGCCTAATTATGTACAGTTACATACAGTTACAGTTACATACACTAGTTTATCTACACACATATCATAAGCTCTCTTTATTGTGGCATTGAAAATTGCTAAGCACTAGTTTAGCTTGTTCAGTAGTACAAACTTCACAGACAAAGTAGGGGCGGCACGCAGGCGGGCGTCGGCGTTCGAAATTTGAATGTCATAATATGTAGAAAATTTACACATTATGGTCATAATGTTCAATATTCAGATAAGAAATGAGTTTTTACCAAGTAGTTTAACATAATGCTGATCGTAACGTGCGGTTTTTGGACGCAGTAAAGAGGGTTTATGATACGTGTGTAGATAATAGTAGTTTATGTGACTGATACATAATGGAGGGCATTAACACTCGAGAGTTCGGCGAGTTTCATAATAATATCAAAGTCCAAGTTATTTATTAATGTCGATATTTACATATACTTAGAAAACGTCATTTTCTGCCCCATCTCTACATTGGACTACTGTGGAGTATCACTCGAGAGTTTTATTGCCTAATTATGTACAGTTACATACACTAGTTTATCTACACACATATCATAAGCTCTCTTTGATGTGTTCAGGAACCGCATGTTGGACCGGCATTGTGGCATTGATCATTGCTCTGCGCTTGATTAGTTTGTTCAGTAGTACCAACTTCACAGACAAACTAGGGGCGGGACGCAGGTGGGCGTCGGCGTACGAAATTGGAATGTCATAAGATGTTCAAATATTGATACATTATCATAATGTATTAACATTATGGACTTATTGTATCAATATTCAGATAAGAAATGAGTTTTTACCAAGTAGTTTATCGTTATGCTGGTCGTAACGTACGGTTTTTGGACGCAGTAAAGAAGGTTAATGATACATGTGAAGATAAAGCATATTATAGGTTAGATGATTACATTAATGACAAAGAGGTAACCAAGAACACGATTGTAACACAAGACCTATTTTTGAAAAAAAAGAAAGAAAAAAGGAAAGTAGGCCTTGTTGAAGTGTACGAGTTTCTTGCACCGCCTCTTCTCCACTGCCATAACACCGAAGTTACCGAAGCGGTAGTAGTTTTTATTGCATTGTAGAGATTCAAATGACATTCAAAAAGTCTTCGTAAGAATCTATTTAAAATAAAAAACAAATAATTTGAAGTTTAAGTTTGATAACTTCGCTAAGTTGTTTAAGATCATGAGGATAGTTGAGTTTTGGTTTAATAATAATGTTCACTCTATGATTTTGTCCCAAGGGAGCGTTTTAATATTGTGAGAAAGAAAGAATTGTGGTAAATTTCAGATTTTGACACATAGTAGGTCACGTAGGTTGGAGTACTTTCTAAAACTTTTAAGCAAAAGAGGAAGTTGGTTTTTACGCTAATAGTTAGTATTTGATGTGTTGTCTAAAACTTCTAACTGTTTTCTCAACTGGTCGGATGTTCAGGACGAGTTTCAGGAAGTGTTTGTTACTTAAATAGATTCTTCTCAAATTTAAGGGTAAGATACAAAGTTCGCTTTCCATTGCAAAAATTGGGGTGTCTCGAATGAAAACTCCACAAAGACGAAGACATTGGTTTTGGATGACGTCTAACCTTTGCAAGAGCCTAGAGTTGGCGTTGCCATAAATGATGCATCCGAAATCGAATCTAGATCGAACCAGTGTTAAATACAGTCTTCTTAGTTGGATCGGATGAACACCCCACTTTGAACTGCTTAATGAACTAAGGATGTTAACGAACACAATACATTTTTCGGCAGGCCGGCCTCACTTTCGTACTACGTGTGACGTCGACATTATTGAGACTTGATGAATCTGTGGTCGGTTTTCACATTTCTTTTTAATTTCTCGCCTGAACGCAGATAGGTGATTCGGAGAATTCATTGGATTATTTATCAAGAAATACATAAATGAGATCGCTGATCCGTCGAAGTATTTCTGTTTCTTACGACGTGTGGTGTCGTGTTTCGTTTCCATAAAAATTACTGACGGGAATCACCAAACCAATGACGATGACGCAATAGTTCGATAGACGTTAGCTGCTGGCTAGCGAAATTTGGGATATCGACTTGGTGATTATCTTGATTTATTGTTTTAAAATCCGACCACGTCGTCCGTCATCGAAGCTGTCGTATAACGCCCCGTACTTTTTGTCCACAGAGATCGACATCTTAGCTTTAGTCATAGAAATTAGCTTCTTTTCTTTCTTCTCGACAATGTCCAGGGGGGTTACCACAACATCTTATGCCGATTCAGATTAGGATCCTAATTTGATCCGCACAATTACCGTGACCGTCTTAAAACAAGTCTTGGTATTAGGTAAATAAAGCCCATTATTGCGAATTGGAATGGAAATGGTTGCCATGGTGATGTTCTTGTTTTGAACCTAATTTGTATCGGAAAAAGATTGTGGTAACCCCCCTGGACCCCAGTGGGCAGAGTGCTACACGGCGAGCGTCAGACAAGTGGTGTACGACTTATACGGAGTCCCGGATGCCATACAATTTTTTATAGCAATTTTACATGTTCTTCGGGGGAATCACCAATCGTTGCGATGTTTCTTGCATAATCTTCACGGTAGCAGGAAAGTGTAGAGGTGGTGTTCTTCCTGACCAGCATTAGAATCTATATAGTGTAAGGTTAGCCTCCCCTCGGGAGGGGCTTCTCTAGAAGGTGCCCGCATAGCCATTCTTCATTATGCTGCACCAAGATCTGCTAGTCTACACGCCACTGCGACCAGACGTCAATGAAATCTTCGTGAAACCGGCCGGGGCTTCAGTGCGACGCCTTGTTGTGGTGTACTGTCGTATCATCAGTGCTGTTCGTGTAATAAACTATTGTGTATACTCGAGGCTATATCCCAATGCGTCCCCCTACATCATCACGGTGTGCGTGGGTGGTGGGTGGTGGGTGGTGGGTGGTGGGTCTGCTTCAGGTCCACATGTGTCAGTCCGGTGTACATTTAAGTTAAACAAGAGGACAGACACTTGAGGCGTGGTCCTAGAAATACATTTATGTAATAGAGTCATGGCTATATGTGGGAACGCGCTGAACAAATAGAATAAGAATTAGAAGACAGATTTGTTTGTCAAGAATCAGAACAGAATCCTTTAAGAAACGTTCAGTACCTCCTCTCTTGTAAAACTTAGCGTTCATTTAAATACATAGGGCGCACTGTAAGTTTCCGGAACTGGCCACTTACATAAACAATATTTAAAAATTTATTGCAACATTTGAAAATAGAACTCTTTGGCTGTAGAATGCAGTTTGTTTCATCTGACTGCCTTTTGTTTTTACCTTGTGGCGCCATTTAAAAAATTGTGTGTCTGCATCAACATGGATTTAACTCGGGAAAATTTTCGTAGTATGATTTTCTACGATTTTAAGTGTAATTTGACAGATCAACAGAGCATCGCTCGGCTTGAAACAGCTTTTGGCAATGAAGCACCATGCAAGACAACTGTTTATAGCTGGTTTGCAGAATTCAAGCGTGGTCGTATCAATCTCAGTGACGAATCTCGCGATGGTCGGCCGTCCACCGCTGTGACCAACAAAAACATCGATGCTGTGCGCCGTATGATTGAAACAGACAGGCATGTGACCTACCATGAAATTCGCGCATCCTTAGAAATAGGCATGAGTCAAATACAATTAATCCTACACAAACATTTGGGTGTGAGAAAGCTGTGCTCGCGGTGGATCCCACACAACTTGACCGAGGCTCAAAAAACGGACCGCGTCACTTGGTGCAGTGCCATGCTTACCAGATTCAACGAAGGTGCGTCAAATTTGGTGTGGGACATAGTAACAGGTGACGAAACATGGATTTATTGCTACGATCCCAAAACAAAGCAGCAATCGAGCGTATGGGTCTTTCAAGATGAGCCGAAACCAACCAAAGTGGCGCGCGTGAAAAGTGCATCTAAGCGGATGATTGCTTCTTTTTTTAATAAAACTGGACACGTGGCTACTGTTGCTTTAGAGAATCGTCGTACAGTGAATAGTGACTGGTACACGACCATTTGTTTGCCGGAAGTTATTGATGAACTCCGTAAAAATAACCGTAAACGCCGTATCATCCTGCACCACGACAATGCTAGTTCTCACACGGCCAGACAGACAAACGACTTTTTGAAGGCGAAAAATGTAGAACTCATGAGTCATCCTGCATACAGTCCCGACCTGGCACCTTGTGACTTTTTTCTGTTCCCAAAATTAAGAACCAATTACGCGGTCAACGATTTTCATCACCAGAAGAGGCTGTCGAGGAGTATGAAAAACACGTTTCAGAGGTCACCACAGAGGAGTGGCACAAAAGTTTTCAAAACTGGTTTCATCGAATGAAAAAGTGCATAGACGCCAAGGGAGATTATTTTGAAAAACAATAAATTAATTTTGTACCTTTAATAGTATTTTTTCATATTCATTCCGGAAACTTACAGTGCGCCCCACGTAATACCAATGCCTTTGTACAATTATCCAGCTCAGAATTTTTACCTAGGTTAATACTAACCCTTTGGATGACATAGAACAGATTTCATTCACAACTTAAGTTTGGTTACGGAATGTCCGAGTTGGTTAATAAGTAAATTCGATAAAACATATAAACATGGTCGAGAAACTGTTGTTTAAATTGTCTCTTTCTTTTAAGTAATTTCTGGTAACAAAATTTTAGGTAAGAATACTTATTTCACTAACATAATCGAAATGTTAACCCGTCGGCACACGAACCCCGCATCTAATACGCCTGGCCGGCCGGTCAGAAAATATTAATTAACGAGTTATCTCGTGTTATTGAATTGAAAAATATTAATTAATTCTCGTTACACTGTGCGATTTAAAAAAATACAGAAAAAAATAACATTTGCTTAAGAATATTGTGATGTGATTACTGAAGAAATTTAGAGATCAAAACTTTTTCTTTTCGTGTAGGAACGTTATACAGCAAATCAAAAATTATATTATATGTGTGCACAAAATTGCCACCACTATGGAATTAGCCATGAATCACCACTTAAAAGGAAATTTCCCTTTAACCAGTTGCCTATATGCCTGATTAATCCCCACTTTCCATAATTTTCGATTCGTCATGGCGGCGTGCGGAAATTATGTGCCTTTTCTTACTAAATGATGCATAGCATCTAAAGTATAATGTCGAAAGCTTGGAAATAAACAGTGGACGTATATTTTATTGATGCCTTCACACCCATCCCCATCCAATTGGGGTTGCTAACTTTCTAGACAGGAAGGGAAAGCTCAAAACCATTTCGAGAAAGATGTTTTCTGTACAGTTTCTATTTGTCAGATTAATGTTAAGTAATTTTAAGATATTTTAATAAAACACAATGATATTCATTTAACCTCTCTATGACGTCATCATAAGATGTATGAAAAAAGCTTTTACCTGCCCGCCTTACCTACAAAAAACAATGTCAAACGTCAATCTATTCCCTGTAAAGTCTGTGATCTATTCATATCATACTGACATCTCATGATTGTAGGTTATATTTAGCGTTTTGGACCTCCGAAACAAATTCAGGGGAAAAAAATCCACCTTTTATTTTTGTCTTCAAGTTGGTAAAATACATACATCGATAGAGGACCATTAAACAAACAATAAATTACATGAAACATAATGGCGTTTGCAAGAAATTAGGTTTCATAGAAGGTGACTTTCAATATGCAACACAGAAAATAATGAAAGGTGGAATTGTTCTCTCAATTTGGTTCGGAGATCCTAATATCAATAATTTATGGGATAGCGTTGTAAATGAAATCTTAAAAGATAAAGCAATAGCCGAGCATGTTTTAAAAAGATTTTCAAACAAAAACCTCCTCTGCCCTTTTTTACCATTGCAGTCAAAAAATCTAACTTAAAAGCAGATCAAATTTTCTAGCACTTAAAAGGTTTGTAAAAACCAAGTCTCAAGTCAAAGACACCTAGAACAAGTTTTGTTGGATTACTTAAACAGTACTTAATTAGAAATTATTGTAAAAACAATTAATTTTCAAAATCGCATATATTACCAACTAACGGTAACATTCTGGATTTTTTCGTCAAAAACAATAAAACATCGATAAAAAAGAAACGATAAGACTTCGGCTGTTACAAGTTTGGTACAAATAAATGGTTCTAAATGGTCCTTCGTTCTAAGGCTTGAATCGATCTACCAAACACACTGAATTTGTAGTCACATCACAAAAAAATATACATTTTTGTATCTGTTTTGAACTTTGTTTTTTTTTTCAATCCCCAGTTATTACATCCCAAAATACATAGGTAATTCGGTATGTAAAATATTTCAAGGACATCAAACTGAGAAAACATTTTCGAGATATTTGTGTTCTTAAATACATAACGTTATTCCAGCAAAAAATATTATAGGTTTACTTAAATTTCCGTATAAAATAGTATATGTCCTTCATTTGTCCTGTACCTTAGTTAGCTCAAATTTCCTTCGCCAATAAGTTGCTACCTGTAAAAATGTCAAATGTCAAGAGTGTTCCCGCCAGTCACAATAACTCAGTTGCCAGTCAGAAGTTTGGGACGTTATAAGAGATTATAAGAAAGTCTTAGTGAAATCCTAAGATTAGAACAAGGCAAGGCATGATTAGTGTAATAAATAGGTTCAAAGTTCACTCAGGGAGAAGAATAAGCCACCTAAAACCTTTAACAGTTCGGCAGCATTCATCGTGAGTTTTCTATAGTTTTACAATTGATATTATTTGGGACCTGTGATAAATATACGTAAAAACCGTAAAACAAAGTAATTAGTGATCGGAATAGGTAGAGCTAATGTACCTACCTCAAGTTTGTGGAACAGAGACGAAAAGTGGAGACTTGGAAAATGTCCCGGTTTTACGACATCGTTTAATTAAATGTATTTAAAATAAATGCCGTAAAGGTGCTAGGATTCGTTTTTATAAATAAATAAATTATGGAATTATAAATAAAGGTTATACTATTTAACGAGCAATATTTGTATGTATATACGTATATAAATAAATAAACGCTTTCAATTGAATTTGCTGGGACTAATTTCTGGGAAACTGCTCTTTCTCGTTTTGAGTCATAAAGTTCGAACCAGTGACAAACAAAAGACAACAAAAGCTAGAAAGAGACATCAAGTTTCTTATTTATGCGAAAGAAAAACAGGATTCAAATTTGATGTAATAGCTGAGCTTATAGATTTACAATAAATGTATGTAGGTACTTAGAATAGTGAGATAGTTATTTTTTCTGTTTATGTTACGTTAATTACTTTAACTAATGTTTATAGATATCATAAATTAATATTGATGATATCTATAAAAATTGTGTTTCTTAACTGATAAAGCCAAAAGTCATTTATACTAAAATTTATCAATATTGAAAGAAAAAACCGGAATGGAATTTAATTCTTTTACTTTAAATTAATAACATAATTTTTTTATAAAAACCAATATTAGCACCATTAGGGCATGGTATTTTAATATGTACATTTGAACGATCTCCCAAAACCGGGACAAATTGTTCTAAGGAAGTCTCCACTTTTCTTCTCTGTTCCACAAACTTCAGGTGCATTAGCTCTTCCTTATTCCGATCACCGGTAACATTACAGGCAACATTTGACACTTTATCAAAATTTAACAACGTAACATTGTAACAGCACACAATATTATTTACTTTTCAAAGTTAAATCTGCACAATTGTTTTTTTTTCAGTTATAAATAAATAAAAAAAAGAAATAATAAATGTAAAGGTAATTTGTTTTTATTACTCTGGTGGCGACTTCCTTTGAGCGAGTGTCGCCGTTATTTGAAAAGAGCGTGCACGTGGATAGGCTGCGCGATATTACCTCTCTAACAGTCCGCTTGTCCTGCCGCAGCAGCTTGCCGCTGAACTCGGCCAGCGGCTCCAGGAAGGCGAGATGCGGCGGCGGAGTCCCGGGCGGCACCGTGTCGGCTCGCAGCGCCGCGAAGCTCACGCCTGCGCGGTGCAGAGCCGTCAGTGCCTCGCGGTTCTTCACGGCGTCCAGACCGAACATCACTGCGAAGCGCTTCGCCAGCTCCTGAGGTAACACTAGGGTTTGGAGATATGTGGCCGGCTCCAAAACCTCAAATATAATACAAGTTCACACATTTGTGGACTGGACTATATTGCCATATGTTTCTATTGGCCATAGCAATGAAATACTATATAAGCTGGGTATTTTTCAAAATCCAATAAATAGCGTTAAAATTTAAGAATCAATGCTCTCAAATATGTATCTTTAGTGTTTTGGTAACCATATTTCCAAAATGATATTCACCACATTCCACAAAAGTACAAAATGGAAAGGGTATTTTCAATGCCATCTATTGGATTTTCCAAAATCCTTCTCAGTAAGTAAAATACTATTCAGGGTACACATATGCTGCACAATCAATACTGACGAGTGATTAGCCGATACAGGGCCTGTCGCTACACTATTTACAACTCATTTAATAGTAGTGTATGTGACTGCTACATAATGCCTAATTATGTACAGTTACATACACTAGTTTATCTACACACATATCATAAGCTCTCTTTGATGTGTTCAGGAACCGCATGTTTGACCGGCATTGTGGTTCTGCAATTGTTTAGCTTGTTCTTTAGTACCAACTTCACGCAGACGGGCGTCGGCGTTCGAAATTTGAATGTCATAATATGTAGAAAAATTACACATTATGGTCAAAATGTGTAATTTTTCAGATAAGAAATGAGTTTTTACCAAGTAGTTTAACATTATGCTGATCGTAACGTGCGGTTTTTGTACGCAGTAAAGAGGGTTAATGATACGTGTGTAGATAAAAATAATTACAATCAAAATACTATTGACACACACTTCATCAAACTACATTTTAATATCAATTAGAAATTATAAAACATCAAAACTTCAAATGAACTGAATAAACCGCCCCGCGACATTTATGTGCTAAAGGTTCCATTGGATTGGACTTTTTTATTAGACCGATTTGTTTGAATAGATTTGTAGAATAATTTGCTTTTGCAAGGGAAGTCATCCGTCACTACATGACTTGTAATCGCACGGGCGAGAACAGCGAGCGAGGATGTAATTGACCACTTACACCGAGTTACACCCGAGTGAATTCATCACTAATGCGAGGAAATATTTTTTTCGTTAAAATATATTTTAACAAGTTTTGCGTGGCGCCATTTTTCTTTCGTAAGCGATTTTCTTGCTGGCCATTTCAATCGTTTTAAAAAGAAACCAAATTTAGTGTGTTATTTTTAAGCGTGTTGCCTCAAATAGGTGGGAAAATCGCATTTAAATTTGCTTAAAAATGTCCAAGATCCGAATCACTGCGATTGTGAAGGAAATTTGACTCCGCCCGATATTTTAAATGCGGCAAAATAAATAACTCATAATATATTACCAGCAAACTACTATCTTACTCTTTTAACTTTAATCTTGTATTTAGTATGTTCAACACTCGTGATTTAACACCTCTCATTATGCAACAAATTTATAAACTACTATTAACCGGTCCATTACCGCGCCTACGCGCGTGGCATCGCGATTTTAAACAATATGCCATGGTAATAAAATTCATAACGGGAAATGGCATTTCTAGAAATGCCGTGGGGGTGAGCCCAGATATCAGATTATGCAACTAAGGAGTAGAGCGATGCCTTATTTCATGGGTGGCTCTTGTATCCCTCGTGGATAGAGGGACACTAGATAACTCCCGAGGGAAGCGAGAGATTACTATTAACACCTGAGCGCTGGTGTGTATTCTGAGGGATTCTACTCCACCCAACACCAAGCCAGCTTATTGTAAGCAGTCTTGAAGCAATACCTTGAGCTCCTGAATGTCGGCGGGCAGCAGCACTCGGTTGGGCCGCCGGTTCATCATGTCCGTGAACTGCGCCTGCGATCATAACGTTCGGTTATACTACGGACAGGGTGATATAATATAAAACAATATAATTAAACAATGGAATTACAAACTTCACTCAAACTTTTTGATAGACCGGTAACGCATTACGGCATTATCTTTATGATTCACTTAAGAGAATCGTGTGGGCGCGAGCTTCCATACAATAAGCGGTAACCTTTTTCACCCCTTAAACCTTGTCCGATTTTCACAATTTTTTCACATGTTTGAGATACTATGAAAAACTATGCTCGTGCGTTTTGTTTTTTTTTAAATATTTTGTATTTTAGTAATATAAATACCTAAACATTCACTTTTTTGACCAAAAAAAACCCTCCAGCATTTTATTTATTTTAACCAATCAAGCCAGATTTTCAAAAAAAGGAAAAACTACAAGCATCGTTTATGATGTGTGGAAACGAATGAGACAAAATTTGTCTTATTCCATAAAGGTTTAGGGGTAGAAAAACGTTACCGCCCAAAAGCATAATTCGGCCGAAAATTTAGGCAATTGCGCTCTTATAGCTCTGAGATAGCTTGTACTTTGGTAAATACCTACTCGCGCCGAGTTCTGTCGCCATTCGCTCGTCTTCATATTCTCGAAGGAGTAGGAGGAGTAGGAGGAGTAGGAGGAGTAGGAGGAGTAGGAGGAGTAGGAGGAGTAACATTACCTGCATGGCGAGCGCGCAGGTGAGCGAACAGTTGAGCTTGTTCATCTCGCGCGCCTTGCTCAGCGTCGCCTTGATGATGTCGCCGTAGTCGTTGTAGCACTGTGTCCGCACCGGAGAACACACGCGGCAACGGGTTAACGGAGATTCAGTAAAAACTTTTGTATTTAAGTTTCACCACAATCTGTGGTGTGGTAAAGGCCTAGGGTCTTAGGTAGAGTTCTCAATATCAAACTCCTTTATTGCACGATAAATAATAATTAAAAATACATGACTTATCTCTAAAAAGTTTTTTCCAGCAAACCTACGCAGGACAGGACAGTCTATTGCTGGTGAGGGCAGTCTGGCGCACAATAAATTGTATAGCTCTAGTTTAGGTCCATTGTTTTACTTCTTACCTTCTCGAGTATATCTATACCTATAGTTATTAGAACATACTTAGGACAGATCCTATAATGTCATCGTGTTATATATAATAATAAATGTAGCCCACCGAAGGTCACAGGCCTTTGCCCAGATTCGATCAGATTGAGCTAGACTCCACCACTGCGACTGCCAGAAGTTTTCAAGCTGCCCCATAAAAGCCTCTGACACAGTTTTACGACTAGTACCACCGACTAGGGAAGTAGAAACACGGAAGCGCCCGAAGCAAGTGCCACACAGAGACGAGACATCCATCCCGTACACGTCTTGGCCAGATGTTGTGCCAATACCGCTAGGCCGCGGGTGTTACCGCTAGTGTTACCTTGATATAATGCTTGAAGACATCAGCGGCGCGGCGTATCGGGATGACATTGTATACGATGAGCTTGCAGTAGGCCGCGAGGAAGTTCCTGCGTTTGTGCAACTCCTCGATTCGTCTCTCGTCTTGACCGTCTGTGGGAGATGACGCAGCTTCACACCGGCTCACTGCGAAGACGCGCCCCCGCCCGCGCTGCTATTCGTCCAATGCACAACAGGACAGTCGACTGCAGCGGAGGGCGCGTCTTCGAGCACTCGACATGCATAACTACGTAGGTAGCAGATCACAAGGTTGGCTTAGATCCGACTGGCCTTTATTCAGAGTATTTAACACAAAGGCGTTAACCAAACCTGCAGTATTATATGGAAATATATTTTTCATGCACTATAAAATTGCGGACGGACACAAACAATACATTAATTTGCAATATTTAGATTAGGTTGATTTGAATAAAAATTGCGTTAATTTGTATTACGGTTACTTGAGCATTACTTGCAAACTAATGAAATTAAAATAATAATGCTTGGTGAATCTCAAGCTATCAGAACAAATCGGCAAATAAACATGTTAAACCCAAGTTAAACCACATACACAAAGCTAAGAGAGTGAGAATCAAACAAAATAAGCACAGAGACCGGTCAGGAAAAGTCAACCTTCAAATAATTTTTCATACATTTTCAACTTTCACTGACAGTCTCTTCAGGTCAGCGGGTCACGTACTGAGTATTAATATAATATGAAATAGTATAGTCCCCTTTCAAATGTACATAAACAAGACCCCGTTCATTGGTGTATTGGTGATCCAATGTGGCTTCGTGTGAACTCGGAGAAACATAATTTCGATGTTGGCACTCTTGAAACTGTTGGGTTTGAGTGTTGCCAACAAAAAACAAAAAGTTTTCCTATCTATAGCAGTAACAGTTGGGATTATGAAAAAAATTTTGAAACAAAAAAACTGCTACACAAATTCCGCACAGAAATAGTTATTAGGGTCAACCGTTTCCTCATAAAAAGGTACTTTAATATTGTTGAACATTGAAACGAAGAGATCGGGACTAGTTGTCGGAGGAAGTGCTAATGCGCACACAGTGCACACGGTGCACACAGTGCACACGGCGCACAGGTGTACATGTGACAGGGGACTAGTACTGCCGGAAGCCCTACATGTGATGCACTGCCGCCAGAGGCACTATCGGTGTACTGGAAGCGGGCGCGTCAATTTTCCCTTAGTAATGTTATGTGACGTCACTACGATTTCGGTTAGCTCTTGCTTCGTTAAAGACGAGTGAGACAAAAATATGCATTATTCGCGCGCCGCGGTCACCGACCTCTCGCTGGCACCTGCCAGTCGCTACCAGCCTGCCCTCACACCTACTGCAATTATCTGACTTTTGGACTCTTTGGGTCTTTCCCAGTCGGAAAACGAATGTCGGTATCATAAGATAAGCTTTCTTATTCTTTTCTAACTTCATCTCGCGCAATAGAGAATAATGCTCGGAAACAAGATATGCATGCACGAAGAGCTTATTGATATATTGATCGTGGGTACATCGGCACATTCCAGCGAGAAAGGGTTGTGTTTTGCAGTACTATAAAGAGCAAGCTGATTCGCCATCGAGAGCGATCGGTCGGCATTACTAAGGTAAAACAGATCGCGAGTGGTGTGAGCGAGCGGTGAGGAGCGAGGAGCTAGGAGCTTACCGGACCGGTGCACCGCGCGGCGGGGATGGAACACACCACAACGTTAAACGATACAATCAGTATTCACAGTGTCATTTAATGCATATTTTTTTCTCGAGACTCGTATTATTTATTCTTTTGGGGCAGGTTTTTTCAGCTTCTTGAGTAGAGAAGGGGACTGTATTTACAGAATATTTAAAATCTTGAAGTAAAATATCGATATGTTATGACAGCAAGTTTTGGCGAATATGTAGAACTCTGGACATGAAGAGCACAAATTAGCACAAACAGGGAAACATATAGGACCAAGAAGCTTATTATGACATCTATGAGAAACAGTGAGATTTCGAATATTCTTCAAATATTCCCATTGATACGGCTCGGAGAACATAATACAAGTTGGCGTCGGCGCGGGCGTGGCTCGGTGGCTCGGTGGCTCGGTGGCTCGGACGTTTGTCCTTGCCCGCCATACTGAACTTGTGTTCGCCACGCGGTCCTGCACCACCTGCCTGCGCCATATCCTATTTCACACTGATGCGCTCTCTGTCGCACTCATGGGCACGTTTTATTTCTTAAATTCTTTATTGTACTGCAATTAACAAATTCAGAAAACTTATAAGATAAAAGTGAACAAAGCCGAGGCGATTTATAGTCCGTTCGTCATAGAATTCGAGCATAACACAGGCCGCGCCAAATTTCTTTGGTTCTGGGCGAACTGTGACCTCTCTTTCTGGCACGGGGTAAGGTGGTGCTAGAGAGACAGAGAGAGAGAGAGAGAGACAAAGAGAGAGAGAGAGAGACAGAGAGAGACAGAGAGAGAGAGAGAAAGAGACGACAGCTAGCTCAGAGCCAAAGAAGCTTGGCGCGAACCGTATGTAAGTATATCAGATTAGGCTCTCGTAGCGTACTGACCGTAGTTCTGCTGCACGAACACAAACTCCTGCACGAACGCGTTGAGCAGGTCGGCGAGCGTCTCGTCGCACGTGAGCACCAGCTGCTTCACCTCGGCGTCCCCGCGGTGATGCACCGTAGACAGCTGCTCCGCGAAGAAGATCAGCAGGTCGCAGATGCTGGTGTACGCCTGGGGGGGGGGGGGGACCCACATGTATCAGGAAGACTAGCTTTTACAAATCATCATATCTCCAGAGATGTGGTGACGTGCCGCTCCCAGTGCTGGGTTATTTTGTAAATATCTAGGACAACTTAATAACTGGATAACTTGATTATTTAAGGTACCTGTCATACAAATCAAACACATATAATGAGTGTATTCAAAAACGGGACTAACAATTTTTTCAGGCTTCTCCTCATAGTATCTCTTAATATCATCTATGACATGGCGTACTCGGTTATTACCACATAACTCTAAAAATGGTAGCTCCCATATAATATTGACGAGCCGAATGGCCGAGTCGGCAGTGACCCTGCCTACGAAGCTAAGGGTCCCGGGTTCGAGTCCCGGTGGGGTCAAATATTTGTTTGATGAGAACGGATGTTTGTACCCTAGTCATGGTTGTTTATCTATCTAAGTATAATATGTATCTATATAAGTTTGTGTATCGTTGTCTATAGTACCCAAGATACAGGGAATCCTAGTTTGGGGCTAGATCAATGTGTGTAAATAGTGTCCAAGGTAGTATTATTATTATTATAATATGCACACAGTGCCATACATCCCGTAAGATTAGGCGGCGGGCGGAATAAGCTCATAGTACGGGGCATGATTCAAGTAGAAAGGAGTTGTTTTGTATGGTGGAGTGGTTTGTTAGAGACATCATTCTGAAAAACTTTTAGTATGGGGCCGACTTGATGAGAGCAACTTTAATTTCAACTCCGACATATAACTCAGATGAGCGCATGCCCGAAATGTACTGAGATGAGAAAAATAAAGTTGCTCTGATCACGTCGGTTCCATAGTAACAGTTGTTTAGAATGATGTCCCTAAGAACCACATTTCGGGCTTGTAACTTCCCTTTCAGTTAGATCCTGTATACTTTGAGTTAGAACTTCTTAAAATGTCTCCTAAACGCCTGCACACGAATATCCACAAGCTATTATTTAAATAACAACACCGAAAGCATCATGCGAAAAAGTTAGTACAGGGTGGCCTGCACAATTTATTTAAACACCGTCGACCAAAACAGGGGTGTTATAATTTAATCCCCGTCAACAAAAAGAAGGGTGTTATAATTTAAGATCCGACGTCAAAAAAAGGGTGATATAATTTTATACCCGACGACCAAAAGAGGGGTGTATAATTAAATACCCGGCGACCAAAAGAGGTGTGTATAATTAAAATTCCAGGAACCAAAAAAGGGTGATATAATTTGACTCCCGACGGCCAAAAGAGGAGTGTATAGTTTAAATTCCGGCTACCAAACAAGGGTGATATATATCACCCTTGTTTGGTAGCATATAATTTAACACCCGACGACTAAAAAAGGGGTGTATAATTTAAATTCCAGGGACAAAAAAGGGTGATATATCTTAAACCCCGACGACCAAAAGTGGGGTGTTATATTTTAACCCCCGACGACTAAAAGAGGGGTGTTATATATTTTATTATTTTTATAGGTTGTTTAGCGTTTTTGCCAATACCTTTAAATACCTGCGCGCGCTTCGCCATCGCGGCGTGCGAAAGAGAAAAAAACAGCGAGCCATTATCCATGAATATTGGTTTTCGTTGTTTAGTTAATTATTATCTAATCTGATTATTTGCTCGCAAGTGTCTTGAATTTCACACAACGTTGTGTGAAACTCGGGTGCACTACAATGGTATCGTGTAAACAGCGCGTGTGTAATGACCTACCACTTGTATCGTAATGTACTATTAGAACTCGGGCACGGCGCCGTGTGTACGTAACTCCTCGCGCAGCTCGGGCGCGGCGCCGTGTGCCACCACGTCGGTGCAGTGCTGCAGGTACGCGTGGAGTCTAGCAGGCAGCTCCGTGACGCGGCGCCGTGTGTACGTACCTCCTCGCGCAGCTCGGGCGCGGCGCCGTGTGCCACCAAGTCGGTGCAGTGCTGCAGGTACGCGTGGAGTCTAGCACGCGGCGCCGTGTGTACGTACCTCCTCGCGCAGCTCGGGCGCGGCGCCGTGTGCCACCAAGTCGGTGCAGTGCTGCAGGTACGCGTGGAGTCTAGCACGCGGCGCCGTGTGTACGTACCTCCTCGCGCAGCTCGGGCGCGGCGCCGTGTGCCACCACGTCGGTGCAGTGCTGCAGGTACGCGTGGAGTCTAGCACGCAGCTCCGTGACGTCACCGCCACCGCCGCCGCCCGCCGCCGCGCGCTCCTCTCTCTCGTGCAGCGCCCACAGGAGAGAGTAGAACAGCGCACGGATTACGTACACCAGCGCCTGCGGGTAAATAAATACATTCTCAATATTTACTTTGAAAATGATAGGTGTCGAGATAGATGCGGACGGCGGTGCATGGCGCCCCGGGAACATCGTCGTGCAGGTGCAGGCTATACAAAGACCAGCTGCATAAGGGAGGGAGTCGAGCCGCCGAACGCCAATTTTCACACCCGATCTATCAGATTTAACGCCGTTGACTTCTGCCTTCTGAATTCTATTGCTTAGGTATGATCTTACTAGATCCAACGCTTTATTTTTAACTCCGAATGTTGTTCATGAAAGTCTTATTGACAAGGTCCGGAAGAAAACGTATCATTCGCTTTCTGCAAGAAACTTTAGTGACGCGAGAGCATTTCGAAGTCACTCTTCGAAAATCTGGCTGATAGATTAAAACATAGTATATGTGATTAGAACGTCGTTGCTCTCGAACACTCGAAAATTGACTGATGGAGCTGGCGTTGAACATCTGTTCCGTATTACTATAAAAAACACAGTTAGGTGACTGCCAACCTGAAATAATGGAGACACTTTAAGAAAATGAAAGAGAATATAACTCGCCTGTGAAGGCATCTCGGACTGCTTGACACATTTGGGCAGGTCGTCGAACAGCGAGTCCCAGATGTTGGTGTCGTTGAGGTTGTGGCACATGTACATGATGGACACCTTGCGCAGCGAGTTGATCACGTTGAAGATCTCGTCCGCGTCCGGCTCCTCGCCCTGAGACATCACGACACGTCATCATAATTCATCCAAAACCATTCACATTGACACTATTAGAAATAGCTTTATAAGAGATCTATACCCAGCAGCGAATGATGGTTGCTGGCATGGCAGTACCTACAGATTCTATAGCTAGAAGATTCATTCTATATGTTGGCCATATAAATATTGCGGTTTCATCCATATGAGGACTGTGCGCTACTGGTCAAACTGAGTTGAAAGCGCCTCCATACGCGTAGGGTTAGGGAAGTGTATGGAGCAAGTTAAAAGACGAAATAAGTATCTAGATGATGAAGAGAGTAGAATGCGTACCCCGTCGAGCAGGCTGCGGAACTCGTCGATGGCCTCCTTGTACCGGTTGACGCAGGCGTCCGCGAGCGTGGCACGCGCCACGTGGCAGCGCGAGCGCACACCGCCGGGCGCCGCGCACAGGCACTCCAGCGTGCGTCCGCATGCCTCCAGCACCTCGGCCTCCGTCTGCGAGCCCACGGTGTCGCGCAGCTTGTTCAGCAGCAGGCTCAGGTTCTGCGGCCCGACAAACACTCTTCAGCAGGACTCGAGCTCGAGACCGAGACTCCCACTGCGACGCTTACTAGTATAGACTACAAACACAGCACGGTACAATCAGTGAGCCCAAAGATAAGTCGGCACGGGACGGGACGGGAGGGAGACAACTTGCCAGATGGTCCGATGGACGCGGCTTGCACAGGACCGGATTGTACAATACCGTGTACAGGAGAAGGCCTGTACTCAACTATACTCAACAGTGGGTATCCCTGACAAGCTGCGATGATGGTGACGATGATGATGATGATGCAGTGTACTCACGCTCTCCTGGCGCTGCGTGGTATACAGCTCCAGGTCGAAGTACTGCGGGATGGCGACGAGGTTGGTGAGCTTCTCGGGGTCTGCGCCGAACTTGTCCAGCAGCGCCGGCAGCGACGTGATGAAGTGCCCGGTCATCTTGGCGCGGTCGTCGCTCACCACCTGCACCTCACACGGACACCGATATAACTTCCCGAAAACTGAGATTCTACAATTTTTAGGGACACTGGTCTGGCCTGAATGAGGTTTGTCATTAGGCGAGGCTTAACAAATGAGCAGACATTTCTGGAGAAAACATGTTACGTCCCCAATAGCGAGTAACGAGAACCATCGAGACGGATTATTGCCATTGGCTTACTGGAAGCATGTTACCAAAGCGACAAATGGTCCCCTTTATGTATGTGTGAGTACCTTCGCCTGCTCCTTGGTGAGCGCGTGCTGCTGCTTCCTGGCGGGCGCGCGGCCCACAGGCGGCTCGCCGGTCGCCGCCTGCCGCACGCAGCACACCATCAGCTCGATCAGCGACGACTCCTGCGCATGCAACTTCAATCGTCACGTCCACTCGCCAACAGCTATTATCTCTCTACTGCGCATACGTTTGCTTCGCTAGACTTGTCCACTCACTGCGTACTTAACCATCTTGTCTATGTTATCCGATAACATTAAATTTGGCTAGAGGTATACCCCAAACGATCCCAGAGGACAGTCTAGAGCAGCTTTACTCAAGATTTTTTGAGTAGCCAACCTAGCATTCTTGAGTTCTTCACTTTTTTCTTCATTTTTGTAAGGAGATGGGATATCTATGTTCCACCATTTTGAAAAATCTTAATTTTTGCTACTAGAGATAAAACCGGTGTCAATCGATAAATTGAGCCATGCAGCCTGACAGACGAGGTGACTGCATTAAATAAATTTGTTATTTTAATACATTTACTTTAATTTATTTGCATCGTAAAAAAAATAAACTAAAAACTAATAAAAACAAATATAATTAACAAAAACATTAAAAAATCCATGTATGACTCGGGCTATATCGCGTACGACCTAAGCTAAAAATATAAGCAAAAAAAAAAACTCGTTTTCGGCTCTTTTCATAAACCCACACTCGAGTTTTCATGCCCTTCATTATTCAGTCACATAAATTACTATTATCGACATTCCCAGCTACTATCGTCTGATCTCGATTATACCAGCGATAGCAAAGATTCTGGAGAATGGTCTCAGCTCCCGTCTCACCAACTCTCTCGAGAACACCTCTCTGCCCTCACGGACCGGCAGTATGCTTACCGCGAGGGACGCTCCACCATCCAGCTAGCAAGAGCTGTGAGCAAGTGAGGAGAGTGCTGGATTCTCGTGATAGCCACCAAGCCGTCGCTGTGCTCTCCTGTCGAAGGCTTTCGATTTTGCAGTTCAGAATGTCCTGCACATGAAGCTCCGGCACTACGGAAATGCCGGACCGGCCTTGGCGTTTCTGATAAGTTCCATGCGCGAAAGAACGCAGTTCAGCTTGCTAAAAGAAGCAAGGCGATCCATGTTATGGGTCCGGCGGTCTACAACAAGTTACCTGAAGCTATCACTGGTGCACCGAGTGTGACCGTATTCAAAGTAAAATTTAAAGAATGGCTTGTCGAGAGGTCCTTGTGTGCTGCACAAGGACCTCTCGCCAAGCTATGATGAATTTATAGAATGAAAATAACTAACCCTTTATTGAGTACAATGATGAAATTATTATTCTTCTTCTTCGGGTGCCATCTCCTATCGGAGGTTGGCGACCATTACGGCGATCTTCTCACGGGATACTGCCGCTCGGAAAAGGGATGTTGTGTTCATCCCGAACCACTCTCTCAGATTTTGGAGCCAGGATGTACGTGGGCGACCAGGTCTTACTACTAAATTATTATTACTATGAGTATATTGACATAATATTACTGCTGGATTGTTATTTAATTTAATATATATCCAACTAATATTATAAAGGTTGTGTTTTGGCCTCAATCACGCTAAAACGGCTGAACGGATTTGAATTAAATTTAACAAAGAGTGTTTATGAGCGAGATTAACATATAGGATACTTTTTATCCGAATGCACCAGAAGGAGGGTAACGTTACCTAGGAACACGCAGATAATGTTGCGGGCATCAGCTAGTAGTACTAACATTATGATTGACTATGTAACATTTTCCTTTGGCTTGTAACAAATATCCAACTAATGTTATAAATGTGAAAGTAACGATGTTTATATTTATGGATGTTTGTGTGTTTGTGCCTCAATCAGGCTAAAACGGCTGAATAAAATTTAGAACAGAGATAGCTTATGGGCTAAATTACCATATAGGATACTTTTTGTCCGACTGCACCAGAATGAGAGTAACGTTATCTCGGTAAATGATAATTTCTAGTATCTCCACATAATAATTATTGCTCGACTTGGTAGCTATGTAGAACTTTCGGGATGGATGGTTAGTTGGTTCAATTCCAAGGTCGGCTTCTGCGCCTTCATAGCAGACCTTGTTACATGATTCTATGTCAAACGCCGCCCTTTATAACAGATATTATTAGTCGACTTTCTGACTATGTATGTGTTTCTGTGATGGATTGTAACCGGATTTTTTGTTATTCTTTGCTGGACTTATAACAGTCCTTGTTTGGAGCTCATTACACGACTCTATGTGAAATTCCAGCTCTCCTAACAGACCTTGTGAGTAACTCATTACTTGACTTGAGAGCCATTTCTAGTAGCAGCTTGCGCCGCTCCTCATGACAGGACTTGTTGATTACTGTTAACAGTTATAACATTGGCAGGATATGAAAGGGTACCTAATGCATGACTCCGGGCGCCAACATGGTTAGGGCCGGGCCTGGTTAAAAAAAACTCAAAATAAACAAACAACAACAATCCTAATCTTAGATTTACCAAACTTTTTGGTTACTTCTCTATGGTCCAAACGCATGTATAAAGGGCAAAGTTTTTTTATGACAAAATATATGTCGATGAATATGTAGCCGTTTTTCGCATTTTTAAGTCAGCTTTCTCGCAAAGTAAAGCGATTACGAAGTTCATAACTACACATTTGCTTGTTACGATTTACTCTATCGATTAACACCGGGTTCATCTATGGCCGTATAAATCAAGATTTTTGAAATTGGCGGAATATTAAGTAAGTATGCTAAAAATTTAACATGGTCTTAGTTATTTTTTTTATAAGTAACCTTTTTTTAGTTAGAGGGAAATATATTCATACCAAATATTCAACTTTATGTCTTGGTGATAAAGTGAAAGGATTTTTTTTGTATGGTCATGTAGAAGTCTCTCTCCCTATGTTAGGGAATCACTGTGGAGTCGTCCCTATACAATAATACGCGTGACTGTTAGACACAAAACTTTCTTTATTTATACGAGTTATACAGTTCGCGGCACAGGGACGACTGGCTGTGCCAGGTATATAGTAATGTGTCGCACTTCCAGTGTGCTGACGCTACAGTCATGACCGGAATGGGGTTAGTACCACAGTATACATATAGAACAGTAGATAATCGTGGAACAAAGGGCCGCGGGGCCGCGGGGCCGCGGGGCCGCGGGGCCGCGCCGCCGTTGCCGTGTTATGTATGAAGGCAGCGAGCCGCCCCGCCCCAGTGCCACGCACGATATCAAAAGGAGCCGAATACGCTTGTAACTAAGCAAGTTGCTAAACTGCACGACAACCTGGTGCAGTTTAGCAACTATTATACTTACAAGGAAATATTTTAGGTATAGGATAGTGGTACGTATTAAAATATTCGATCAAGTGGGAAACTAGAAACACATGCCTAACGATCTGTAATATTATTACTTTGTGTAAACAATATTGTCTATAAAACTGTAACAGAAATACTTTGCATAGGTACCTACTTAAAAGCAAAATTAGTATTTTAGATATGCCAAGCCACAAAAGTGACACAGCCCTGCGCATCGAGCGAAAGTAGGTAACGAACGCTCCTAAACGGCCTCTGATTTACTACTGTTCTATATGTATACTGTGTTAGTACCTACATAAATGTATGTTGTGGCCCGCAGCATCGTAACTGAAACGGTATGGCTAGAGATAGCCCATTCAAGATTTGGAAACTTATTTCAAAAACATATATAGCTCAAAACTCGATATCTGGTATCTCTATGCGCCACACCTATTGTGGCTATCATATCCTACTATGAAATAGGATACTGTGTCTGTCAGATGACTAGATCTTACAAATAAATCAGCATAGATTAAAGTATTTGATAGTTGTGTCACCGACCTGTCTGTTGTCAAGCGGTTCCTCCCCCGGGCCGGGCTCCTCCAGCAGCAGGTCGGTCATGCACTCCCAGTCCTTCATCATCGGGTTGGACTCGATCAGCGAGTCCACCAGGTATGCACCATGCTCGTGCAACTGGAAATGTACATTGTGGCAGTCAGGGCGAAGTTTCAAACTGATTGTTCTTCTTGGGGTTATTATTAAAAGCTGTGTCTGAGGCCCTCTTAGTACTTCTGGAAAGTCGGTTGGCTTCTACCTCGTTGCCATCTATACAATGCCAACCCCTTCTTCAATGCTCTTATGCCCGTGTTCACCCACAATATCCCAATATTTTAGGGGACACTTCTCTTTTTAATGGCTACCTAGCAGTTGTTTCGCTTCCAGCAACGTCGTAGTGTCGCCTACACTGCCAGGAGTCCCACTAAATTTAGGAGGCCGAATAACGAGCCCCTAGCGCTAAGTGACGTTTTCTTAGCTGTCAAAAAGTATGCTAATTGCATTTTTGTTCGTAAACAGGATAATTTGGACTTTGAAGCCCTTGAAGACATAAATTTCCTACAAACCCAAATCTTACTACGCCGGCAGGAATTTTTCGAGAGAATATTTTTTTTCGCTAAGTTTGACAATGTACATTTTATCAGGCGTTTCAGTTTAGCTAAACGGGTCTTTTTTACTTATAATAATTGAAGTTCATCTGAAATTCATAGATAACAACACTCCAGAAGTTCAGAAAAGCACTCTCATTCGCGCGAAAAAGAAAATACCGGGTAAGTAGTTTGTTTGCCGACAATAGGGCAACCGACGGGGGACCTAATAAAACGCTTGTCACTACATGCTCGCTCAGTTTAGTAATAAAATATATTTGAGATACCCGTAACAAGCCAATTTCATTTCACAGTTTAAAAAACATATATTTTTCATTTTCAGATGTATCCCCCAAAATTACTTAAATTATATTTCATTTTGCATAAGAAAAATATTCGTTTAGCCCACAAAAATAAAAAAGCGTACGAAATTTCAACTTCAGAAAATTTCCGGTTCAGATTATTTTCCTTTTTAAGGTAACGAACCCTAAAAACATAAAAATGTGTTTAACTATTAATTTCCCCGAAGCACTACACTAGAACATAGACAAACCGTCACTTATGTATCGTCCATGCCTGGAGGGGAAAGAGGAGATCGCGGAGGGGTGACGTCCCCCGCACGCTTCCCGCACGCTTCCCGCACACCTCCCGCACACCGCGAAGGCCCTGTCATAGTGCTGAGCACGTCCGCATCGACCCTGTTTATCGATTTCGCTCACGTTGAACCTTGCACTTGTCTATGTTTATTTACAACTATAAATTTAAATGACCCCCGACTCATTGAATTGCAAGGAACTACAGTAGAAAAGGCTGTCCTATATCTGGGCAGTAAATTTTTTGCAAAAGTTCAAGCATATCTAGCTCTAAGTCGCGTAAAAAAATTACAAGGTGTTGCAAACTAAATGAGAAAAAACTATTCAATAGTTCCCATGAGAAATCGGCTTTGGCAGAATTACGGTTAAAATGTGGAAGTCAATCTGTGTCTCAGTTATACATTATTTCTGAGACACAGATTGACTTCCACAGATATTTATTATTAAACATAAAAAAATCAACCATATTGAGAACCTCTTCCTTTTTTTAAGTCGTTTAAAAAGGTAAAATCCAATAAACATTCTCAAGTACGAGAACTAGCTAGGAAAGTACTAGAAAAATTTAACAAAGTTAAAACTGAATTGAACGGAAAAAATATTTTGAAAAATATGTTCATAAACTAGAAAATGAAAACCAGTATCAAATTATCAAATAGAAAAAGAGATGGAAGATTTTATCGTAGAAGTCGGAGTAACCAGTGACCAACGAAGACTCTGAAACTGGTGAACTGGTGTTTCTTGCGATGATAGTATAGGTAACATTTGCTTTGGATTGCCGGCCGCGCACGCGATGTTACCTCAGACTCGATGAAGAACTGCACGAGGTCGCGCACGAGCGGCGTGCTGGGCTGGCGCAGCTTGCCGCGGCGCGAGCGCAGCGCCGGCGCCGCGTCCTCCGGCCGGAACAGCCGCACGTTGAGGAACTCGCCGGCCGCGCACGCGATGGCGCGCTGCGACGAGTACACCAGCTCGTACACGTTCTCGCAGTCTTTGTCCGTCAGCACGTCCGGGTGCATCCTGACACACAATGAGCAGGGTTACCTACGATTATACGTCGCCTCGTGCCTCTACACATCGACAGATACATTCGCATCTTCCGTTTGCGTATAGGTACGTCCGGGGCGAGGGTGCATGCACGTCGTCGTGATCACTCGTGGTGCGTTTGCTGATCCACGAGTGGAGGAAACTTGTGCACAAGACGCACTACGTATTTGCAATCCAACGACGCAAAGCAACGTGTATACGGAAAATATCCTCAGACGGATCAGTAAAGTTGTCTTTTTCTGTCACGCTAGTATTCAACATCATTAAAATTTGTCAGGCTATCATTCCTGGAAAAAGCCAGGCAAGCTTGTGTGCATGGCTCGACTACTGTCGACTTTAACAACCGTAACTGAAGCCTGAATTCTGCGGAAGTTTCGTAGCAACAACTGAAGACTCAAGAAAGTTCGCGACTGCTTACTTGAGGATCGCGATGACGAGCTTGACGGCGCGCACGGCGACGTCGGTCTCCTTGTCCAGCGACATGGTGACGATCCGGTCCTTAAACTTGGAGGTGAACAGTTCCAGCTTGCCCTTCAACTCCTCGCACTCATACAGCGGCTGCAGCGCCTGCAGGCAGCGCAGCCGCACCTCGCCCACCTGGATAGGGACCAAGCAGATCACACTGGAATTTTGGACTATAGTACCGTTTTAACCCTTTCAGATGGCATCGGCGAGAAAACGGCATTTAGACCAAGCTGACGAATCTGCTATTAATAGCACACTTCCCTATCGTGTTCCTGTCGCTGTGATTCCTGACTTTTTGACCCAAATCAATTCGATTCAGAACGGCGGCACGAATACGTTACGGATCCGGCGATCTGCCGTAGGCAGTGTAATGCATTTTTATCTGGTCTGTGACCGGATGTCAGACGTAACTTTTTAATATTGATATGGCAAGTTTTGGGTGCATTGGTGATTGAAATCGCATAATATCGTAGCGCTCACCCTAAAAACCGCGAGAATTGTAGATCACAAGCTGGCTCCGCGTAGCCAAGTGTTTTCTTTGTAATATTTAATAAGTTTTTCGAACGGTATAACCTCGTGCCGGTGTGTTTAGCAAAAGGAAAAAAGGAACCCTTATAGGATCACTTTGTTGTCCGTCCATCTGTCTGTCTGTCCGTCTGTCACGACCCCTTATCTTAGGAACGCGTAGAGGTATCATGTTGAAATTAATATAGATTACTCAAGTCTATGGTCCCTTGGAGCTGTGAAAAATTTAAACTTTTAGGTCTACGCAATCAAGAGATACCGCGATAATATGTCATAATTTTGCTGATTTTGCTGAATTAGTATGAACTCGCGTGGAACTCGCAAGGGAATCAAAACCTATAGGGTACTTCCGGTTGGCCTAGGGTCATGAAATTTGGAATGAAGGAAGGTCTTATAGCACAAGTAAAGGGAAAAATCCGAAAACTGTAAATTTCTGTCTGTCTGTCTCACCGTCTGTTAAGACTTTTTCTCAGAAACGCATGGAGGTATAAAGTTGAAATTAATATCGATTACTCAAGTCTGTGATCTCTTAAAGTTGTGAAAAAATTAAACTTATAAGTCAACGCATTCAAAAGATACGCATATGTCTCAATTTTGCTGAAATTGCTTGATATTCGCAAGGGAATCAAAACCTAGAGGATACTTCCCGTTAACCTAGAATCATGAAATTTGGTACGAAGCAAGGTCTTATAGCACAAATAAAGAGAAAAATCTGAAAACAGTGTATTATTACGATTTTACTCCATTGCTTTTGCAACCAAAATCTTTTTATCTCCATTATTAACGAAACCACGCAGGGGAAGTGCATTGACGCCGACGTGACCATATTCAGGTTAATCTAGCTGGATAATTATTAACATAGCCTTTTCCCATACGGGCTGGCAGGGGCACAATTGCGCACTATTTTAGTCAGTTATTCTATACTCCTTTTTGCGTGACAGGGAGCTAGCCTTTCCCATATGAATTTTATCATGTAAATATTGTAAAAAGCCGTTTGTGCCGCTTTGGCTCGCTGTAGTGGCACATGATAATAATTAATTAATTAATAAATCTATTATATCTAAGATAACAATAATAAAGATAGATTCGACCTCCTAGGACCAAGGAAACGCGAGTAATCCAAAACTTATGAATGTTTACCGATATCATCAATCATCACTAGATGGCGTTGGGTGTTTCCTGACTCGCGGTATGGTTGTTTTTGTGGTGATTTAAATAGCCGACATAACAGTGGCGATTATGGGATAGACTTGCGCAAAGTGTGTCTTTATAGGGAGTAATCATATCTCATATCTATTGATTCGGTGACACATTATATATCTATCATATCTCACTCATTCAAATCTATGGCTTCTCATAACGCTCCAACTCCCACTTATTTCTTACTTTTTTATCTCACAAGGCTATTATATTTGTTTAATGAGTTGATGAGTTGGAAGAGTCTCGAAAAATAACCTACTCAATACAAAATATATAAACAAACAAATTGCAACAGTTGCATTTTAATTTCACCATTTGAACTATGCCTTAACCAACTTACCTAGAGACCACTTTTTATTGCCCGCTTCGATCCCTTGATCACTTTTGCCTTGGCAGCGAACTGATGCCTCCATAGCTTCTTCATACATTAATTTGAACGTTATATCCCATAGATTTTTTATTGCTTTTCGAGCTTATTGCAATGCGATAAGATTCAAATCAATAAGCAAACTTTTGGAAACATTATGCCCATTATAGTATGACAAACACATACTCTTTCTCGCTCATCTTAATCCAACCGATGATAGCCGAAAAAACACACGTGTTCGTTTCCGCGAATCTCGCTCTGGTGTACAGGTGAACGCACACCTATCCATGCTTATCCGGTCATGCGTGGCGTGCGAGTGCGACAGAGCAACGCGCGAGAGCAGCGTGGTCGATTCCTTCGGCGCCGTCGATCCGTTCGGTGCGGTTAGTGTGTGTTCGCCTTCGCTATCGCTACTACTAGATATCCGGCTCAAATTTGGACCAAGGATTAAGGTGATAAGGTTGCTATTCGCCTAAAAGTGACATTTAAGACTGAAATACGTGTGGTTGGTTTGGTCAATTGTGTATTTGCTAACAAAATGTGGACCAAATGTAGACCAAATGTTAAGGTGATAAGGTTGCTGTTTGCCTAATAGTGACATTTTAAAACTGGAAGACGTCTGGTTTTGTTGGTTTGTTCTCACACAACTGTGTTTAGTGTAGCCTGGGCAGAGAGAGCGAGATTTGTTTGGGGAGTAAGATATGATTCATATCGCTGGGATGTAACTAGGATATAATGGAAGTCAAGCGATATGTGTGTCATATTATATCTTACTCTCGAGTTACCCAAGTCTATTATGGGAGGTCTGACTCCTGGGAATGGGTAATTCCATTTTTATCCCCACCACCAAAAAAAAAAAAAGCCGATTATTTTCAATTTCATATTCGAATTGAACATTCGGTGTCTTGTTTGTCTTATCTTCACTTTCTTGTCTGGTCTGGTTTGGTTTCGTTGGTGATATAGAATTGATTGTCTTGAATTTTATTAATTAGCAAAAAGTAAAACAAATAAAAATAAAATAGTAAATGAATGAAAATAAATATAAGTATAAAATAAGGTCTTGCGAGGTCTTCTGTCTGTCTGTTCTCTTCTCACAGACCTGCTAGTAATAATACTTATTACTCCTATGTCCTAGCTAAATTGTTACGACTCAATTCGATACAAGTCGAGTACATGCAATAGGTTTAAGTAAACTAATAATAGTACGCTCTGGGGGGAAAGGTCATGGTTCAAAGTCTGTCTTAATTAAGTACAAAGACTTCTCACTAGACAATAGCTTTTAAATATTAATTCATAAATTACTGCGTCTCTATTTATGTTGTAGAACTTGAAATGAAATAATAAAAGAATATACATAGTTTTGAGGTTTATTTTCCCGGGACATTTTTACAAATTCTTTGTTTACACAAAGACGTTATCATAAAATATAATAGGGTACTGACAGCGTGTACGGCACCCTTGGTGCGCGAGTCCGACTCGCACTTGACCGGTTTATTTCTATTATTACTGTACAATTCCATCGTGCATCGTCAGATATTTTAACGTCAGCTTTAATGTATAAGTATTGCTGTTTTCATTATTTTGTAAGTTAGAGTTATCGATCAGTTCACATTCGTCTCATTAAGTGTGGACCAATTGTAATCATTACAAATAAAGTGATTTATCAAGTTATCACTCTTCTTTCTTGTTCCACCAATCATCATCACAATCAAGTTTAATGTACCGCCAGCAAGGGCTCGTACAATTTCAAAGTTTAGTGAGGGCTTCCTCCATAATTTTCTCAAATATTTCGAAATTTCCATGGCCTTTTTCATCCCTTGGAGGTCTGTAGACACAAACAAAAATATGGCTATCTAACTCAACACAGGATACCTCTATTTTTGTCTTTAAATAGTAAGTGCAAGAATATCTTTCCGTTGTTTCACCTTAGTATTATTTTTTACTAAGAACCACCTATATCAGCAGTCTCTAACAACTGACTATTTTGTAATTATTTATGTTAAAAGACATCATATATTCGTTCATATATAGTCATTGTTCTGGAATGCAAATAACATCGATGTCAGAATTTTTTAGAAACAATTCTAATACAAGTTCTTTGCCAGGCAGACCCTGTATTTTTTTATGGGTAATATTTTAGTGGGGCGTACCCTTTGACTTATTTAGTGCCTCTTGTATGCTAGAGACTTCCTATATTGTCTTATGAACTAATTTAAATTGCTTGGAATAGATTCCAATGTTGCATACAAAATATTATTAACAGTTGAATTCCCAATAGGGGTGCTTGTCATCTTACCCTTAACATAAGCAGGTTTCTGATTAGTCTGTTCAATAAAACAGCTGATATCAAGTTGAACTTGGTTATACCAACTACAGCTGCATCGCATATATTATATGCCAACAATGTAGCTGCTAATTATCTATATTAATTAGACAGGTACAACGTATCCTGAGTCAGAATAAAGTTATGAATAAAATTATTCACGTCGACATATAAAATAGCCTCGCTGTTATGACAATTTAAATTAAATAAATTAATATTCATTCTATGCACAGAATTGTTTTATTGTTCGGTCAAATTACAGGCATATGGAAAATTGCATATTATAAATTTGAATTTCATCCTACTATGTAAGCCTAGAAGTGATTCAACACTTTTATTCAAATTTACTTCAGCCCTCTACCTATTTCGGTTGATCCGGTAGAGCCCGATGACAGACGCACAGACGGACGGACAGCAGAGGCTTGGTAATAGGGGCCCCTATTGGCACCCTTTGGGTACGGAACCCTAAAAACTATGTAAAAGCGACTTGTCTAAAAAGGGATATTACAATGTTCAAGATAACTGAAATAACGGGACTGTATGGGGTATTTTGTAATTAGAAAGAAAGAAAGAAAGAAAGAAACATTTACTATAAAGACAGTGAACACACTACAATTACAACAAAGAAACAAAACACAGAGATAAATAGTTGCATTGACACATGATATAAAATGAAATGACAGTCGTGGTGTGTCACTGTCATTATAAATGGCGAGTCACTGTCATTATAATTATCTATTCCTGCTTATTATTTATCATAATTAATATTTTAATAATTGTATTAGTCAAACCCAAATTTTTAAAAGAGATCTAAAGATCAATCTGTGCGAGTTTCTCCGTCCTTGTCTCCCACAGTGGTCCAATGTAGAGAAGAGGCAAAAAATGACGTTTGCTAAGTATATGTAAATATCTACAGTAATAAAGAAATTTGAATTTGTAACGTACCTTATCGTGCAGCGTCCACCCTATATACTTCAAGTAGAGGTCGTCGAGGAAGTGCGCCGGGAACTTCTCCATCCATATGCCGATCTCAGCCATCGTGATCGACCGGATCTCTGGCAGGGTATCTCTGTCCAACATTAAACATTTACATACAGGCACATACACTGCTACTGGCCCCACACTTGGATACCCTGGTTTGTGGGAACCAGAAACAGCGACGTCACACACATATAATCATCAAACACCTGGGATTTTTTTTTCCTTATCTCAATTCGGGGATTGAACCCGGGACCTCTCGCATGGTAGGCAGAGTCACAACCGCTACGCCGCAGAGGTCGTCTCTATTATACCACACAGAACATTAAATAGATTCAATCATTATATTTCCTGCTTCCTGCGAGTTTTTGTATCAGGACACACTATAAACAGAAAAATCCAGCTACATCCCCTTCCGTGCATGCCGTAAGTGCAGAGTAAGTGGGAGATGACGACTTGTAATTTTTGGTTCCTCCTATGCTAGTCCCATTGAACTAGAACATAGGATTAGGTAGAACATTTGTTGGACCCTTATTTGGAACACAGCGGTGAGTACTAAGTAAGTCTTTATTTATTTACTTAGGCAACCAACACCATTTGTCATTAAAATAATCTTAACTTTTTTAATTAATGAATCCGCCATCGATTACAATATTGAGGATTTTTCGATACGGTTTCATATTTATGTGTGAACCACCGTGGGGCGACACTTACCTGTACCTATGCACGAACACCGACTTGAACATATAGGAGAGCATGTTCTTGATCTCCTCCATGTTCTCCTCCAGCTCCTGCCGCTTGGCCACCAGCACCTCGAGGCGCTCGCTGGCCCGCTTGTCGCGCGCTTTCAGCCGCTCCGCCTCGTACTGGCGCAGGCAGTTGTCGCAGTTCACGCTCGTGAGGAGAGCCACGTCCACGAGGGCCGTCATCAGCTTCATCACTGCGCGCGGGTTGTTTGAGTCAGGGAAGGATATAGACTAAATGTCTATTTTGGGAGATAGATAGATAGATATTCCATATTCACTGTTAATATACACACAAATACGGATTTAATACAAATCATTAAAATAATATGTTTAAGTAAGCTGTACATGTGTTTATTCCCTCATTGAATAGGCCCTGCCTCAATATATGCTGCAGATATATGCAATGCTGATCATTATGTTAATAATATATTGTTAAATGCTAGTAAAACCAAGTGTATCCAATCCTCACTTCCAAATGTCAGGCAAGTTGAGACCAGTTTAGTGTTAGACAGAAACATGTTAGAATTGGTAAATGATACGAAGTTTCTTGATAGCAAATTGCAGTGGGGACCCCACATAGATAAATTAGCTGGTAGATTAAGTTCTGCGGTATTTTTTTTTCTTATTTTATTATTTTTCTTTTTTGTATTATGGTATCTTGTTGTGGGGGAAAGCGGATATTCAAACTATTTTTATTTTACAGAAAAGAGCTATTTAACCAATCTAAATTTAAAACGCTCAGACTCCTTAAGATAGCTTTTGAAAAAAAAATATATAGGTACCAACTGTAGCTAGGCAAGTTATATTTGGAAATATAATGTATGTACGCAAGAACCTTACAACATTTTCCAAACCTAGCGATAGTTATAATGTAAACCTAAGAAATAATCACAGATTAGTTGCGCCCCGGTTTAGACTCGCGAAGGTTAACAATTCTTTCAAGAGTCAGTGCGATCTCAACTACAACAAGACATTGAACTTTTTGAAATCGCCATTTGAGCAACTTAAAAACCCTGATAAAGCGACTTTCTCAAAAAAGGCATATTACAACGTTCAAGATTACTTAAACGACGGGAATGTACGGGGTTAATCTAAGTTGGCACAGAACTTATAAATAAATAAAAATGTAGCCTTTTAATGTCCCCACCGAGGGGCACGGGCCTTTACCCGGATACGAGTAAGATTAAGCCATACTCCACCACGCTGGCTCAGTGCGGGTTGATGGAGGATTTTATGACCACTAACACGTAGCGATAGTAACCGGGACCTAAAGCTTAATGTGTCATCCGAAACACTGAACGTCCGATACTGTACTTAAGATCAATGCATTATCTCATTGGTACATGGTCAGGCTTCGAACCTGCATCTCATGTGTGATAAGCAAGCGTGAACCCCATTAGGCCACGGAGATCATATTACACAGAACTTGCTGTTATTAATCTTGTAATTAATAAATAATTATTAATAATGTAATATTTCTAATAGTTAAACACAACCAATTTTTAAAAGAGATGTAAAAATCAATCGGTCGGCGATTCCTCGCCCTTCTTCTCCCAAAATTATTTTTGTCAAGTATATGTCAATATCTACAGTAATAAAGAAATTTGAACTTTGAACTCTGCCAGAACCCATTTTACATGGGAGTGGAAGCTTCAATGCGGGAATTATCTGTCAAACTTTAAACTAAACCAAACACTTTAAAAAGAGATAAGAGATGTGGCTGTGTGGGAGTCCTATGTAGTGGCCCATGGGCTCAGGTATAATGCGATGAAGAGTGAGCTTATGGTCTTCAAATCTGGCTCTATACGAGCAGGCGAAGGGGACATGCGCAAAGGTCACTATGACCCACTTATTGAACATATAAGACTAAAAGAGAAGGAGATAGAAAATAATTGACTATCCATTTAGGTTAAATTACTGAAGACCATCAACTGTAGGGTCACTGCTCAGCCCCCTATATGAGAGCCATTCCGCTAGCAGCTGGATAATCAAGAACCAGGATACTTCAATCTCTTACCAGCAAGTGTAGCACTGTGCCTGAAAGCTCTGACTTGTGAATCGGAAAGCCCAGTCAGCAGTGAGATGATGTTGTCCATTAAGTACTGGTCATAAATGATGGAGTACTGGCACATCTTCACCAGGGTCTGGATGAACTCGCAGAAGTTTGACTTGAACTTCTTCCAAGACTGCCCGCTCATGATTAACGGGTATTCACCACTTTCCTGAGAAAAAAACAGTCAAACACATTAAGGTCTCAGGTGGTTAAAATTGATGATTTCTTCAGCGACGAAGCAAAAATTACTAGGGCGTCCCTCAAATCCAATATTTTGGGCCCAACTTTATTTCTTATATTCATAAATGACCTCTGTAACTTGTCTATTGATGATGATGATGATGATGATGAGGTGGGACGCTAAACTTGTCTATTAATGACGCCAGCATTACCAGCAACTACGCCGGAAATACGGCAATTACTATCCATGCAGATTCCTGGACATAACTTCAATATCACGCGCAGCATGGCTTTAATGCAGTTTTTCACTGGCTCGAGCACATACCCTAACATTGAATGTGTCAAAAACAAAATTTATCACCTCTAAAATCGAATTCCCAACCCCCAAACACATTAATTATACAAGCTCATTCATGTTCTAATCAGAATCAGTGCATATAACCTCAACTAACACAATAAAATACCTTGGCTTAATAGTAGATCAGCATTTAAAGTCTAAAGCGCACATTAATCTGCTGACTGGGAGAATGCATATATTGATGAATATTTTCAAGACAATTAGACACGTTGGCGATTGCTTTAGATATAATCAGAATGCTTTATTTTTCCCTATGTCAGTCCATTATTGCCGTGCATTACCGAATGGCCGAGTCTGCCAATGCCGGGTCAATACCCTGCCTACGAAGCCAAGGGTCCCGATGGGGGCTTGGCTTCGTAGGCAGGGGGGATATTTGTTTGATGAGAATGGATGTTTGTACCCTAATCATGGTTGTTTATCTATCTAAGTATAACATTTATCTATATAAGTATGTGTAACGTTGTCTAGTACCCAAGATACAGAGAATCCTAGTTTGGGGCTAGATCAATGTGTGTAAGTAGTGTCCAAGGTATTATTATTATAATCTTCTACTCTACTGTATCGTCTCCTGGGGCGGGGCTTCTAAAACCACATTAAAGTCCCTTGAAGTAGCCCAACAAGCTATACTAAAGATACTTCACGACCCAAAATTTATCCTACTCAACAACTTTACCAGGACTGTAAAGTATTTAATGAACGAAAGCTTTTCATACTTAATGCTATTGCTACTCAACACAAAATTACTGCACATGGTAATGTAACAAACAATACAAAACAAGGCAAAGACTGTGACTGTGTCGTGTAGCGACAAGAACCTAAAGAGAACCTAATGAGAAACAACAACCAGGATAAACAACAACAAAGTAAATGTCAGATTTTGGTTTCAGGCTCGTAATAGAAAAATCAACAAGTTCACATAGCCAAAATTACATAACAGCGATAGCGCGCACGAAGCCCGAGATTGCAGAGTTTCGGAGAAAGCCAAATACAAGGTCACCAAAGGTAAACCCCTTCGCTATCGATTTAGAAGTGCTGATAGTGTGAAAATACGAAGTGAAAATGATTTGTTATTGTGTTCTTATGGTTTAAAACGTTACAGGGTCCTATGAAAATAAAGGTGATACCAAATATCAAGCTGTACAGCTCAGCAAGTATCCAGCTGAACAGACTGGAAAATATCCTGGTTGTTGTTTCTCGTTAGGTTCTCTTTAGGTTCTTGTCGCTACACAACATTTTTTTTTTTTTTTCCCTTTTTGGAGAGTTCTAAAAATTATTTAAATTAAAAGCAATTTTTGTGAGTGGCCAAGAGAGAAAAAGTATTTTTGTAAAAGTATTGAAGCAAACATATCAGACCGCTAACGAGTTTGAATGGACATTGCCATGACAACCAGATAAACAACAACAAAGTAAATGTCAGATTTTGGTTTCAGGCTCGTAATAGAAAAATCAACAAGTTCACATAGCCAAAATTACATAACAGCGATAGATAAAAGGGTTTCGGAGAAAGCCAAATACAAGGTCACCAAAGGTAAACCCCTACGCTATCGATTTAGAAGTGCTGATAGTGTGAAAATATGAAGTGAAAATGATTTGTTATTGTGTTCTTATGGTTTAAAACGTTACAGGGTCCTATGAAAATAAAGGTGATACCAAATATCAAGCTGTACAGCTCAGCAAGTATCCAGCTGAACAGACTGGAAAATAGCATGTAAGTAGCATAACACTACAACTGTCTAATACCAACCCCCAATTTCACTTTTACCAAAAGATTCATCCCCTAACTCAGGCCATTTCTATACAATAAAATCAGTGCAACTATCTCAATGCTTTCTCTTTCCCATTTGGAATGCAACCATAAAATTACAGCCTAACTTGTTAATCTATCCTATGAAGATACTAAAAAGTTGGTCCATGGATGATTCTGTAGTGACAAATCTCCTGTAATACACAATTATGCAGGCACACACAAACACATACTAATACACACACACCCTCGCGCACACAAAAACACCCATACACCCACAATGCACTCTCACACATACCCTGCCAGCTCCTCTCCCTACCTAAATGTACATGCATTTAGAATTCTGTCCTATAATAGCTTAATTTATGGGCATTTCCTTTTTGAGAAATTATTTGATCAAGATCTTTTGAGCCTCATCTATAGAATACAATTTTGGTCAATGTCGATAAGAGGGCTACACTCAACCAACCCAAATTTTGAATATTTTTACCTCATCAAACTCTTGAGTCATCTTCTTGATAATCAGTGTGTGGTCCATGGAGGCCATGTCATACTCCACTTTCCCCCGGCAGCCCGAGGAGTTGATGAAGAATTGCATCAACTGCACGAGAGCCAGCTCGCGGTTGCTCTTGTACTGCTCAATCCACATATCTACCACTTGCTGAAATGGAAAAAGCTCAGGTTTAAAATTTGCTACTTTTATGATACAATCTACAACACTTAACTCTTTCGCGGACGATGACCGAATGTCAAGTATTATGTTTTGGACACATAATTACTGAAGGAGCGAGTGAGAAGGAAGAAATACTTTTTTTATGTGTGCGAAAATGGTCTAATATGACACTATCCAACCTGTGGAAGTACCTACATGGACACAAAGAGCAGGGCTACGTATAACTGCAATGGAAATGCGAATTCTATAGAGTTTCTGTCCAAAACAGAGGATCAAGGAACAAATTCTATGGAATCCGCGTCACTATGACTCTTCATTGACTTATTCTTGGGAATTCGCTGACCGCTATAGTGTTAATGACTCAATTGCTTCCTGAAGAAGAATTGTAAGTGATGTGTTTGTTTTACCATCATAGTTATGATAAGCAAGAAGAAATAGCCCTTACATTGATGGCAGTTTTGTTGAAACGCAGGATGTTGTAAAGACTATTCTCATCATCCCCGGGTAGCAGCACTGGCGGTGGCGACGCGGCCGGCGGCGGCGCGGTACCCCTGCCGCGGCCCCGGCCGCGACCCCGACCGCGACGTCTCGGAGGCGGCGGCGGCGGCGGGGACTCAGCCAGGCGGCCCGGGTAGCCACCGTCGGCACCGCGGCCGCGACTGCGCGTCACGCGCTTGGTTGGTGCGGGCGCTGGCGACGGCGTCCGCAGCTCGTCGTCCTCGTGCGGAGACTCCTCCACGCTGCGGTCGTGAGGCGTCTCGACCGCAGCAGTAGCCGGCGGCGGCGCCGTGAAGCCCGTGTAGCTGAACTGATCGAGCACCGGCTCGTGCACCGACTGCCCGCCGTGCTCCGTCATAGGAGTCGCCGGCGTCATGGGGTTGATGTACTCCGGAGGAGGATCATCCATCCGGATACGTTTCCCGCCTCGACGATGCATATTGATCGATTGACCGGCTAAAAATAATAATAAAGGAATCCAGTCCACTGTGTTCTCATGCTCATATTACCACTGCCACTGGAGCACCATATCACCGTACCAAACAAACAAAACGAACGAAGGACTACTCCTTATTATTATTGATTTATGCATTCGTTCGTTCGTAGAAAGAATCAATCGTACTCTGTGAATACCAATAAAACGAAAGCGACGCGGTGAGCGGGTTTGTGGGCATTTCACTATTGATTAATGTTTGTTAGTTTAGTGTTGAAACGTTTGATTTCATTGCAACGTTGCAGTTGAGGTTGTAGGTAGCGGTACTACCACTACCTACAACCTCAACTGCAACGTTAGAATCAAATCAAACGTTGCGGTAGAAATATGATTAAATAAAAGGAACTTGCCAGGGTTAAAAATAATGAAAAAGAAATGTTCCGTTTCGTTCGGCTGGATAGGACTTAAGCGAACCTAACATTACCGTGAACTTTGAAAAACTTTGGGGGGGTTCGAGATCGGTTAAAAATTACTCCAAGTGATGCGAAAAATTCAGAGCGTTCGGAAACAACCCGAGTGAAACCAAGGTAAACAAACTGTTACCTGACAGCTTGCCAAATAGCGTTTTCGAACGGCTCAATTAATAGTACATTGTTCACCAAAGAAATTTAATACTCATGTTGTTCACCGAGAGGAGAAAGTGACCGATTACCGTCGAGGGTGTCCTTTGAAGCCCGAGCCATAGGCGAGGGCTTTAAAACACCCGAGATCGGGAATCGCACTTTCTCTCGAGTGATACATAGTGCTTTATACTACACCTACGATGAAAATAAAAAAACTAAATCTTTACTAATTGAAATTTATATTGAAATTTACTTTCTACGAAAACTGAATCCTCAAACAACATACAAATCGAAAATGGCGCCAATGGCGTCTGCAATTTCCACATGTTCTTTTTTCAAATTGTTTGACACCATCCAACACACAGCTAGTGGCCAGTGTCATTTTGCGAACTTGGAGATAAAAACTCACTGTAAAAACTTTTTGGCTTTTGATATTTAGGTTACCGGCGCATAGTCTTACCCAAAAAAAAAAAAACACGTAAGAAATGGATTTTCATACACTTTTCTCTCCCGCTCAGATGCGTTTTCTTCCCGCATATTTGTTCGATATGCAATGACGTACTTTCTACCGGATAAAGTATCAAGGTACTTTCCGAGCAGGTGTAGTATAATAGTACATTACTTCAGAGGGAAGAAAGTGATAGTTCCATACCGAGATTATGGCATTTGCGCCACGAGCTTGCGAGGGGCGCAAACCATTTGAGGTATGGAACTGTACTTTATCCTGAGGTATGTACAGTGCTTTTTATTACACCTACGAGGAAAATTATAGACATAAATGCATCCATATTTTACAAAAATCACAAAGATAAATGCTAAAACAATCGAAGTTTTTGCGAAAATGCGCGGGCTTTTCCTTTTTTTATTCGCCCGTTTCTGGAGTAGGCTAAGATCATAAGGTCATGCAGCCACTTCTTCCGTGATTCCGCGCGTTTTATATACAAAAATAATTTCGTTTTTAATTTTCTGTATGCACCAAGGAGGTTGGTAACTGGTAAAAAAAAACTGTATGTGGCCAGTAACAATTTACTTGAAATTTAATTAGTAGACTAGACAGTTAAAGTCTCTTTGCAGTATGACTGCTGACAAATTAAAAAAAAACCGGGTATGTAATGGAATTTCATACATACTTCCCACCCTTGGGTCAGAAGGATTTTCATACAAACTTCCATACCTTGGGATGAATGAATTTGAAGGGCGGGATAAAGGCGTTTCTTCCCTCTAATTGGTATAATTAGTATGTATTTTCAGAGCAGGTGTGATAAAATAGTACATTACTTCAGAGGGAAGAAAGTGATAGTTCCATACCGAGATTATGGCATTTGCGCCACGAGCTTGCGAGGGGCGCAAACCATTTGAGGTATGGAACTGTACTTTATCCTGAGGTATGTATAGTGCTTTTTATTACACCTACGAGGAAAATTATAGACATAAATGCATCCATATTTTACAAAAAACACAAAAATAAATGCTAAATCAATCGAAGTTTTTGCGAAAATGCGCGGGCTTTTCCTTTTTTTATTCGCCCGTTTCTGGAGTAGGCTAAGATCATAAGGTCATGCAGCCACTTCTTCCGTGATTCCGCGCGTTTTATATACAAAAATAATTTCGTTTTTAATTTTCTGTATGCACCAAGGAGGTTGGTAACTGGTAAAAAAAACTGTATGTGGCCAGTAACAATTTACTAGACAGTTAAAGTCTCTTTGCAGTATGACTGCTGACAAATTTAAAAAAAAAACCGGGTATGTAATGGAATTTCATACATACTTCCCACCCTTGGGTCGGAAGGATTTTCATACAAACTTCCATACCTTGGGATGAAAGGATTTGAAGGGCGGGATAAAGGCGTTTCTTCCCTCTAATTGGTATAATTAGTTTGTATTTTCAGAGCAGGTGTGATAAAAAGTAATTTTCGCACTGACAAGTGCGATTTCTCTCCCTGGTTCAGCGTCGTTAAAAGTTAGCTGACAGATGTAAAACTGTGCTTGGCAGGTTTATACAAATCGGATTACTTCGACATTGACAACTTATCCCATTCGGGGTCGGGCATTCCGGGGCCGGGCATTACTGGGCCGTGCATTTCTGTCTTCCGAGTTCGATAACCGCATTTTATCTCTCATTCTGACAACTCTCTCTCTCTATCCAACTCTTTTCTTTTTCCGAGTCAATTTTCTTTCACTCGGTTTCCGAACGTACCCATGAAAACATTAATTTGTTAAGTGTCACCATTTTTCTTACCTACAACTTTTGTTCTCTTGAAAACAAAATAAATCGTGCAGTCGTATCGTTTCCGTGACTTTCACAGACTTTATAGGGATGAGTGAATTTGCATTTGTTGCGCTACGTTTACGAAAATACGATACGACTACGAGTTTACAAAGCGTTCCCTTCCACGCCTTTTTCTGGGTAAATATTGAGATTCGGTTGATTTCCCTGTAAATGTTCAATGATTATATAATAGTTATAATTATGGGAAGGGCTTTAGAAAGCCGGCCGTTTCAGATGGTGGCTATTTTTTAGGGTTCCGTACCCGAAGGGTTCCAAACGGGACCCTATTACTAAGACTTCGCTGTCCGTCCGTCCGTCCGTCCGTCCGTCTGTCACCAGGCTGTATCTCAAGTACCTAGCTAGCTAGAGAGTTGAAATTTTCACAGATTATGTATTTCTGTTGCTGCTATAACAACAAATACTAAAAAACAGGATAAAAGAAATATTTAAGGGGGCTCCCATACAACAATTCCTTCAATACCACATACAAACTTATGGATGCACCTGGTTACGTACATGGAGTGTGAAAGTAACCGCACCAATAACTTTGTAAATAATATTTTGCTGTGTAAAATCCAAACTATTCACTCCACGCCATCGCTTCCATTGAACGGTGGTACGGAACCCTTCGTACGCGATTTAGACTCGCACTTGACCGGTTTTTCTATGCTTTATCAGTGGATTTATACAAGATTTGAAAATACGCGAACCGTTGGAAATACTTATTTTTCGAGTTATATATTTTTAAACCGCCATTTCAAGCATTCGGGATTGTGGGTATGAGGGACTATTAGGGTGGGGAAACGACAAAGTTGCTGTTTTTTTGAACGTGAGATGTCGTTCAAATTTCCGCTTCCAAAATCCATCCTTTGCTCGGTATGAAGCCAAGTTTGGCATTATGCTTACGCCAATGCTGTGCCGTACTTCACATATGAACTCCATTGCGACTCCTTCTTGACTTTCCTTAAGTTCTATACCTTGTACTGCGGGGTCAAGCATATAAGCTGCGTAATAGGCTTAAGCACATATTTATTCTTTCATCCAGTGTTTTGATAATTTATATTTTACGTGACTTTCTATAATTGTGAGGTCCGGTAAAATTAACAACACCTTGGACTTCAAATCTTTGAGGCTCAAATAAAGAGTGTGGATATTTTCTTGGTTCGATTCCAATTTTAATATCGCTTTAGAAATTGGTTCTAATTTGGATGCACAGTTTTAGCATTGTCCAAAAGCCATCATCTAACAATACAGATTTCTCTTCTGTCGGTAAAAGTGTGGCCTTTTCATGCACAGCCAAAGTTTGTAAAGCATTTCTTGTATTAACCAAACTTTAAAAACTTGTGCAACAACTGCCTCACCGTGTTTCACACGTGAGCTTTAGCGTCTCACCAACGTTTCTCCTTCACTATTTTGGCAAGTAAAGACATTAGTATTTGACTTCTTCTTACAGCTTTAATCACGCCTGTTGCCATTTCTTTGCAAGCATTTAAAACATTGATTCTCATGATATTTTTGCAGAGCAAATGGAGGGTGGCTGAAGACGTTGTCGACGTGATGCTTCATGGTGAGCCGGCGATCAATGGTCACTCCAAGGTACTTAACCTGCGGAGACCACTCGATGTCCTGTCCCTGGAGCTGGAGCGATGGTGGAAGGAGACTCTGGCCTGTGATGAGCGCCTGCGTTTTCCCAACATTGACGGACAGACGCCACTTGGCGAGCCATTCGGGCAAGATGTCCAGGGTGCGCTGCAGTTTGATGGTAGAGTACGGAGCCTGGAACGACGACGCATAGTAGGCTGCGTCGTCGGCGAAGAGTGCCAGCTGGGCACCCGGCCCGACAGGGATGTTGTCTGGGTATCGGTCGTAGCAGACAGGAGACAGGCAAGAGCCCTGGGGGACGCCGGCTGCAACGGGATGTTCCTCGGAGACGGCGTCTTCCACCATCACTCGGAAGCGGCGATTCTTCAGGAAGGAGGCGACTGTCTTGACCCTTCTTCTTGGGACAGGGGACGTCGACAGCTTGTACATCAACCCCTCGTGCCATATTCTGTCGAACGCCTTCTGCATATCCAAAAGTACTGCGACAGTGTATTATTATTTTTTCAAACAAACCGTCATGTCATTCAGTACTCTGGTGAGCTGAAGCGTCGTAGAATGCTCAGGCCTGAAGCCAAACTGTTCCGGGTGCCGCTGGATGTGGGGCAATAACTTCGCCAGCAGGAGTTTTTAAAACACCTTTGAGATGGTGCTCAGTAGGGTGATCAGCCGATAGCTCTCAGGCAGCTTGGTGTCTTTGCCCGGCTTGGGCAACATCATGACCATACCCTCCTTCCACTGGGTTGGAAAGTGGCCCGTAATGGCCGCCACAGTATGTGGCGGCAAATGTAACAGCGCCGTGTTAGGTATTCGGTCTGCGCCCGGGGCTTTCCTGGGCTTGGTGCGTCGGAATGCACGCACGATCTGACCGGGCGTGACGGCGATGGGTTCGCGAGTCTAAAACGGGGCGCACATAGTCTGTGATTATTTCTTAGGTAAACATTACAGCTATCGCTAAGTTTGGAAAATGTTGTAAGGTTCTTGCGTACATACATTATATTTTCGAAAATAAATTGACTAGCTACTGTTAGTATGTCAATTTCTTTGGAAAGCTCTCTTAAGAAGTCTGTTCGTTTTAAATTATAAATGGCTCGAATAACTCTTTTCTGTAAAATAAAAATAGTTTGAATATCCGCTGCTTTCCCCCACAACAAGATACCATAGGACATCACACTATGAAAGTAACTAAAATATACTAGCCTAGATGTAGCCACATCCGTGCTTTGTCTGATGTTCCTAACAGCGTAAGCCGCAGAACTTAATTTACCAGCCAATTTATCCAATTTATCCATTCGGCGAAGATCTCCGCATGCTATGTTGTCTTGCATAGAAGTATTGAGTTTTAGTGAATAGCGCCACCTATCTCCCAACACCAGAACTATTTCAAGCTATTTTTGGTCAGTGTTGCCCTTAAAGATAACTCATGGCAACTCATTGCAAAAATTTGCTTACCAATATTTAGACTTTCTTGAAATAAACCTTCAAGTTTATACTAATATTTCATTTATATATGCATATTGCATTTAAATTATCATTATTATCATTAACCTGAGAGTACAACATAAGACAATTTTAAACACAAGAATTGATTTAATTTTCTACATTAAAAAAATGGTGTGTAGTAAATTACTAAAATAGAAACACATGAGAATTTAAATGTCTCTCAAATGTCAAATCTCTTGTTGTTGGACGTCGGGGGATTAAAATTACTTTGGATTGAAGTTTTGGTCAAAGTTTTCCTATTTACTATCTTGCTTACTTTTCTTACGCTATTGATTTTATTGGATTTCCTTCCAATTTTCGAGTGATATAAAAGTGTTTCTTGTGTTTGAGATAGTGATAGATACCTCTTAGTTAACGATATCCGGCTGTGCCTGGCGGGTACTGACCCTCCCTACGAAACTGAAAGTCCTGGGTTCGAATCCAGTAAGGGCAAATATTTGTGTGATGGCATGAATATTTATCTTTTAGTCTTGGATGTTTTCTATGTATTTACATAAGTATTTATCTCTACCCTTAATAAGGCAAAGGGAAATTATTTCCCACCAAGACATATGTTCGAAACCCATTTTTTTGGTGACAAGATGGTACATGGAATGAACGGAACCATCTATGGTTCCGTTCATTCCATGTATAAATAAAATAAAATCTACGAAGATCTTGTTCTCTAGAACAAGATCTTCGTAGATTTTATTTTTATAAGCTGGCAATACTTAAAGAAAAACGGTAATTTTGAACTTTTATTCAATGTCAAAGTCAGTGAAGAGAAACTAACAACAAAAACCGGTCAAGTGCGAGTCTAAATCGCGCACGAAGGGTTCCGTACCACCGTTCAATGGAAGCGATGGTGTGGAGTGAATAGTTTGGATTTTACACAGCAAAATATTGTTTACAAAGTTATTGGTGCGGTTACTTTCACACTCCATGTACGTAACCAGGTGCATCCATAAGTTTGTATGTGGTATTGAAAGAATTGTTGTATGGGAGCCCCCTTAAATATTTCTTTTATCCTGTTTTTTAGTATTTGTTGTTATAGCGGCAACAGAAATACATAATCTGTGAAAATTTCAACTCTCTAGCTAGCTAGGTTCTTGAGATACAGCCTGGTGACAGACGGACGGACAGCGAAGTCTTTGATTAATTCCACGCCTCAACCGAACGGCGTGGAATCTTGAGGGGCTGGGTTTTTGCCAGCACGGGAGAAAAGTGAGTGGTACTTTACCTTGCCGTCGTAGACCGGAAATCGAAAGCTCGATTCGAGGCAGGATTACGGGATAGGAGCACAAGTTTGGGTAGGATAGGGACTGAATCTCACTATTCGCTGCCCGACGCTGTCGCCGGCGTGCTGCCTGCCGACACGAGGAGTCGCCGTCCGATACGACGATGTCCAATCACAACACGGATCACTCAACCGCTGACGCGAATCTACTTATTTCCCGACGATTATTATGATCAACACTCCGACCAGGCCCGACGCCTGTGTTAGACAATTGTTACACCGAAATACAATCATTGGCCCGACGCCTGAGCAGACATGTTTTTTCTCCCGACGAGAAAAGATAACCTCTAATTTTTCATCTCGTTGGTACGAGTGACAGCTGCGGTTCCGAGTCGCGCAACAAAAAAAGGTGCGTTCCGAAGCATAAATATTAAACAGTCTTAGTAATAGGGTTCCGTTCTTACCCGTTGGGTACGGAACCCTAAAAACCGCCACATTTTCGGTCGTTTCGCAGAAAAATCACATTTTTATTCTACAAAAAATCCCGTAAGTAGGTTTGAATTATATTTCACGTAGAATAAATATTGTAGGCACTGTTTTGTATTGTTTTCATGCCCTCAGCATGATCCAATAACTCAATAAATTCAAATTACCAAGTGGGAAAATAATTCCCTTAGCCCGATGCGAATTCTTTCCAACTATATACATAAATCGTTAAAGACCCGGGAATGTCGGAACGGTAAGAAAGGAATTTCGTCAATTTTATTTATCGTTTCGGTTTTCAGTTGTTGGTTGTCAATTTATTTACGGGTGCGTTCATAAATTTCAAAATGGCGGCACGATGTTTCCGCGGGTAGTACAGCTTGTATTTTGTATTGGTTACTCATGCTATCATTTATTTCTAGGATTTGAGAGTAGAACAATGAATAGAAAGAAAATAAAAAGCCGGCAGCAGCAGTTATAAGACATAATTGACAACCTGTCTGATTTACCTGCCGACCTGGACTCGGACGATGATGGTTATTATTAGACAGCCCCTGTTAGCAGCCCCGCAGATATCCAAAGTATGCCTGAATGTGATATTATTGAAAGGCGTCTTGAAGAGTCTTTAATTTAATTTTTGTTATGTTAAGTTTAAAGAAAATATTGAAATAATTTAATTTTGTGTTATGTGTATTTGTAAGAACTGAAGATTGATAAGATATTTTAATTTTTCTAATAAAAAGCTATTAAACCATGCCTATAACATTATTATTTTTTCTAAATATTATTAATAGAAAAAAAGGAAAAGTTAATTACAAATTACATAATTAGTAAAAATGCTAAACTTAGGAGTAGGTATACGAAAAATAGGAAAGAAGGCCTTTATTAGATTTATTATCACAACTTTCAGCCCACATCACCATCATAATCAGCAATATTCATCCACTACTGAACGTAGCTAGCCCGTTTCTAACCATTACTGAATAAAATAAAATAGAACAATCGAAGTCAGGGGCAAGTACTAGTATCTGAACAAAAACAAAAGTACGATAATTTGCAAATACATAACGGGCAATGGGAATTATTTTCCCACTTTGCAACACGTTGCACATACGTAATCGGGCAAGGGGAATTTATTTCCCATCAAAAACAAAAGAACTTCCCTCCCTTTCCCCCTTTTTTAAGGTACTTTTTTAAAATCTGTGATACCTATTTACCCTAAATCCACCCTCAAATGTGTTCTAGCTCTCATACAAGCTCAGGCCTTATTAAGGGTTAAATATATCGTCGTCTAGTACCCATAACCGCTAGACTGTCACGCGGACACATTATGACCCATGCAAAATACCCCAGTCTGTCACGCGGACACATTTTGACCGATGCGTAAAAGGCGGTAAATAAGGACCGTTATTTAATCAAAGCGTTTGTCTATCTTGCTCAAACTTCCACTAAACGTGGCCCAAAGAAGGAGAAAGGCATAACATCCTTTGTTTCTACTCTAAAGCAAGCATTAGTGGTTGACCGAGGCAATGAAATATCGCGCCGTCAGTCACGTGCCAGCGCTTATTGAGTGGTGGTGTGGTTGTGTGATTGCTTTCCAGGATTATTGTATGGGGAGGCATGTTATTGTTATTTATTTATGTGCGATAACGTATTTAGATGTAATATTTTTTTCATTTTTCATTTTTTTCTACAATAATTGGAAAAAATAATAATAATAATTACAATTAGATTTAAAATTAAAATTAAAATATATTGCTAGGCAAAACTGGACTATTCTTTTTTATCCGGTAGCTTATTTAAAAGCCATTCCAACGATATAACTTTCTTAGAGAGCTCCCATAGAAAATATAGAAATATCGTCATTTTAATGAAACGGGACGTTAGCGCGCGGAGTTCATGTGCGACCCCGTGACAGAAGCGGCCATTTTGCATTTTTGGGTTTGACAGTACAGAGGAGACCACATACCTTGCTGAGGGCCTAGTTCGATTTATATAAGATTGTACTCTTATATTTATTAATTAATTATTATTATTAATTTAGTCATTGCTTGCACCCGACTCTCACTCGCAAAAGTAACCTGTTGTTTTATTACCTAAATATCGTTTCGTATAATCGTATAACCATCCAGAATACCTTTACAGTATCAGTTCTATCAATAGAACTTAACCGAACAAAAATCGAATAGTTCTATCAGTAGAACTGGATGTGTAGAACAGTCCGGAACAGACATTTGTTTTCGCCAAAGACCGGTCTGTGCTTTTCGCCCATCTAAATGGGTTATAACCGGGCGACAACAGGCGATAACGTTAATAACCAGTGATAGGAATAGGTAGGGCTTATTAACCTAAACTTCGAGGAACATAGAGAAGGAACACATACTTCCTTACTACAATATTTTTTTCCGGGACATCTGCCCCAAGATTCGGGACATCACTTAAGTACATTAAAGCTTATTAACCTAAACTTCTAGGAACAGATAGAAGAATCGGAGACTTTCTTACGACAATATTTTTTTCGGGACGTCTGGTCCAAGATACAGGACATAACTTAAGTACATTAAAAATTAATGTTATTCGGAGTAAGTAATTGGTCTATGTTTACCTAAAGTTTGAGACCAGACCTAACATTATTATGTTAGAGAATCGTTTATTTTTATTTATTTACTTAAGTGATGTCCCGAATCTTGGGGCAGGTGGCTCGGAAAAAAATATTGTCGTAAGGAATTCTCTGTTCCTTCTCTATGTTCCTCGAAGTTTAGGTTAATAAGCCCTACCTATTTCTATCACTGGTAATAACCCATCGAATGGGTTATAAGCCATCTCTGCTGATAAGTGTGATTTCTCTTCCTGGATCAGCGTCGTTAAAAATTACCTGACAGATTTCAAATTGTGCTTGGTGGGTTTAGTTTTAGTAGGTCTGTGTGGGTTTACTTCAAATCGGGTTGGTTTGGCCTTAACAACTTATCCCATTAGGAAACACGATTGTCGAGTTAGCGTTCGGTAACCGCATTTCATCTCTCTTTCTGTCATTATCTCCATCTCTTTTTTTCTCCGAGTGAATTTTCACTCGGTTTCCGAACGCACTCTTCGATTCTTGCAACACTGAATTAAAAAATGTCAGTTGTCAACTTTGACGGTTCGTTCGGGACTTCTGACATCGCAAAAAATCGCAATCAGGATCAGAAAGAACGAAATCTGATTTCTCGATTTCTTATTTTGTTCAAGAAATAATAATAGCAAAATGGCCAAGAAAACCTACGACCTGTTGTTCAAATTGCTGCTGATTGGTGACTCCGGCGTCGGCAAGACTTGTATACTATTTAGATTTTCAGACGATCACTTCACAACGACGTTTATTTCCACTATCGGTATGAACTCATATTTTATCTTCAAAGACTACCCACATCACCATCCTGTTTACTACATTAGCTCTGCAACATCCTTACCTTCTAAGTAATCATAAATTTCATGGTTCTGCCACAATTGTGCTAATTTTAACTCACCCTTTGTTAGTCATCATCATCATCATGTTTGCTTTGCGTCTGGCAATTTCTTTCGTTTTTGATTTCATAATATTTTCTCAGGAATCGACTTCAAGATCAAGACGGTAGAGCTGAGAGGCAAGAAGATCAAGTTGCAGATCTGGGACACGGCGGGACAGGAGCGGTTCCACACCATCACCACATCCTACTACAGAGGGGCCATGGGCATCATGCTGGTGTACGATATAACCAATGAAAAGACATTTGATGATATAGTCAAGTGGTTAAGAAATATAGATGAGGTATGTGTTTTTTCGCAAATTAATTTGTTGAATTGTTCAAGCTAGGTTACACAAAGCCTTGGCTTAGGTATATCTAATATGCATATCCATTTATAAGATAGTTAGGCTACAGGTCATATTGGCTGGGTGTAGCCCCTAAGTGTGTTGGCAGTAAATTAACCTTTTGACTGCCATTTGATCTATGGACATCAAATACAAAATGTGTCACGCACGTGCCAAACATGTTTGCTATGCTATGCAAAATACTACTTGATTCACACAAGATAAGGTCTCTTTTAAGGAATCAAATACCATGGCATTTTTAGAAATGCCATTTCCCATTCATTGTAGGTTTTGACATAAGCTTGAAAATTGCGATGCCTTGGGCATAAGAGCGGTAATGGGTTAGTTAATACAGAAATTGTGTAGGCTACAGCCAAGATGGCGCCAGTGATACGACTTTCATCCGTCAAAAGGTTAAGGGCTTGAATTGAAAGCCTTAAAAAGTGTTTATTCATTCATGGCTTGAGTAAAACAGAGAAAGAAAAAAATTCTAAGATTAGGTATTTATTTTATTTATTTATTTATTTATTTACATAATCTATTTGTGCCATTACAGCAAAGCCAAGTCGACACAAATATACAAAATTAGAAAATACAATACAATTCAATTATTACAAATTAATTTACCATAATAATGTCAAATATAATAAGTTCAATTCAATCCTATAAATGCAGTTACAATATTATCATTATATCCATAAACATTCAAGAAAATAATTACAAGACTACGGTATATATAGGCTCAGAAATAAGGAGTCACACTCATACATCTCTCATGTCATTCTACCTGCACCCATATCATGCCGAGCATGGTGCTTGTTTTGTCGCGGAAAAGTGAGGGTCAGAGCTATGCATTATTTATAGCTCTGTCCCTCAACCTCCCGCGACAAAACCTGCGCTGCGTTCAGCATGGTATAGGTGCTGCACATTTTACAATACATGGAAAGGTGACATAAATAGGGGTAATATTGGAGGTTTTTTCTAGCACAACAGGTGTTTTAAAAGTAAATGTTACTGTATTCCCTATCAAAGGATACATCAGCACCATCCTATGTTTGTTGCAGCATGCCAATGAGGATGTGGAGAAGATGATCCTTGGTAACAAGTGCGACATGGAGGAGAAGCGGGTTGTGAGCAAGGAGCGCGGCGAGGCGGTGAGACATATGCTACTCATAAATTATAATTCTCATTAGCAATCGAACCAGACATATTTAAGTGTCCCTCAACCTTTAGAGTTATAGGTTCTGCATCCGGGCCTATATCATATTTTTATACAACTTCATTGGAAAATTGGTACACAAGCTTTTAGAAAAGACATTTCCAAAGGCAAGCTTATCTCTAACATGAGATTTCTTCCAGCATACCCAAGATGTAAAGAATGAATTTAAAAGCAGTGATAGTTGCCTATTGTGCTGTTAAATTGGTTAGAAATTTATATATGTATTACATGCCGACACTACTGCGGATATAAAAATAAACGTTGAAAACCAATGGCGCACGTAAGAAAAGGTGTTTTGTATATTATTTATAACATTTTTATAAAATATTATAATTAAGTTTATCTTTACCTTCCGCATTTCTTTAAAAGAAAGTTACAAGTGACATGAACTTTTTTACCGTTCTAAATGTCCACGGTTCCACAAAAAGCAGTTGTATGAGTTTACTTTTACGCGTGCAGGGGTGACGGGGAAGACAGATTATGGCCAGCCAGAGCGGCGGGCGGCATGACAACTGAAAAACAAACTAGCTACCTACCAGTGGAACATTTTAGATTACACAATAAAAACAGTTATTTTCTTGGAAGGTGACTTTATTGCTATTAAGAATCAGGCTCGTAAGGTGTTCATCAGGACAGCAGTTTCTTAAAAGTTTGAAGTTTCCAAGAAAAATCACAGTTGGTGGTTACATTTTCAAGTAGAATCAATAACAGATTCTTGTGAAGTACAATGAAATAGCTAAAAATTCCACATGTGTGAATTAATTAGAGTTTCGAGCTGAGAATGCCGACGCGACGCCTCGAGGCGTGCGCGCTGCGCAGCTTCCTGTATCGAGATGACGATGTCCTATTTACGCACACACGCTGCTCTGGTGGCCTCGAAATATCAAGTGATTTTGAATCGAGATTGATGGGACTGGTTTGAATATTGTTGTTAGTATATGTGTAGTATATTAGCTATCACTCACTACGTTGAAAGATCATAAAAATTCATAATATAATAGAGTAATTGTCTGTGAAAGCATATATACGAAGGTGTATGATAATTTTATTTAATTTAGGTAGATTTTATTGTCGACGTCTTATTAGAGTACTTGATTATGGAGGCCGAATCTATTTGCGGCGTTTTGATTATGGTTAACACAATCCGAGTCTAACTACTATGCGTATTTTCACACATTGCCCATGTTTTACACGTGTTAATTACCTACTTCCACATAAGAAAGAAAAGAGAGCGCAAACAATGCGCTCGACTCTTAACTAAAATAACGTAGCGCCAAACCACATAAAAATGTTTAAAAATAAACTATACTATTTTGTTAAAAATATTTTTAAGGAGAGTTTGCGAATAATACATACATCCATATTTTGACTGCAGTTCCGCAATTAAATTAGTTAAGATTTCAGAATTAAAGGAAAAAATTAAACAATTTAGATTTAATTTCGTAATTAAATTCTATCTAAGTATCTCGTTTTCCTTCAGTGAGATTCTTAATTAAATACTCAATAAACGTTAACCCAAAAATTAAATCTTTAAGTAGATGACTTTATAGTGAAGCAAATGGATTCGAAAAAATCCCCATTTTTTTTCGTATCATTTTAATTCTACAATAGTAATAAAATTCTTCATCGAAATTCGACAAGCTCTGGAAATGAGCCAATGTACCTACCTAACAGTTTCACTTTCAGTTTATTTATTCTTTAAACAATAAACATTGTATCAGAATACAAATCTTAAAATTAACTTATTACTATAAAATGTTTAATAGTAGTTTATGTGACTGCTACATAATGGAGGGCATTATTACTCGAGTTCGGCTCGTTTCATAATAATTTTATCACTCGAGGGTTTTAATGCCTAATTATGTACAGTTACATACACTAGTTTATCTACACACATATCATAAGCTCTCTTTGATGTGTTCAGGAACCGCATGTTTGACCGGAATTGTGGCTCTACAGTTGTTTAGCTTGTTCTGTAGAACCAACTTCGGGCGTTCGAAATTTGAATGTCAGTACAAACTTCACTGACAAACTAGGGGCGGCATGCACGCGGGCGTCGGCGTTCTAAATTTGAATGTCATAATGTGTAGAAAAATTACACATTATGGTCATAATGTGTAATTTTTCAGATAAGAAATGAGTTTTTACCAAGTAAACTACTTGGTAAAAACTCATAACATTAAGCTGATCGTAACGTGCGGTTTTTGTACGCAGTAAAGAGGGTTTATGATACGTGTGTAGATAAAATTATTTAAAGCTACTTTAATCGAGCACATAAAGAAAGAAAGAAAGAATCATATCAAAGAAAAAAGTATCTAGTGAATATAGACATTTTGTAAGCAAAAATTTCTTCAGATTAGTTTAAAAAATATCAGTTGAGTTAATCATCTTGAAACTTAAAAGCAACGAACGCATTGTCTATCTCTTTATCTATCTATATCTAAATCTGACAGCTTGGCAACGAGCACTGTTTCCCACAACTTTCAAAGAGGGAGGCACAGTATTTTGTGATGCCGCAATAAGTTTGATTTCGGTTACGCAATCTCGATGTTTTGGGTTCAAATCCAAGTTTTTTTTAGGTGCTTAAGTTTTCTTGTAAGATGGTTCCGTACCACCTTACCCTGCGTGTGCCAGTCCGACCCACATTTGACCGGTTTTTTAAACCTTATCAACAAAACTTCAACAATAAAATTTGTATCTATTTTATGAGCGGGGACCGGCGGAAAAGCGAACAAGTAAAAGTACATCAAATAAATAAACGGACTCGCAGTATCAAACGCTGAGCTGAGATCTAAGAAAGTGCTGCAACATTTCACTGTACCTACCATCAGTCAAAGTTTCTACCGAGTTTGAAGTAGCAACACCCTTACTGTAACCGAACTGTCTATTGTTTATTAGTCTATTCAAAGAAAAATGCGTACAAAGCTTATGTTGCAGTAGTTTCTCAATTTTTTTTGATAGTATTAGAAGATGGGAAATCGGTCTGGACATTTTGACTTCTGTTTTGGACCCTTTTTTGAAATTTGGTATTACTTTTGCCAACTTAAGTTGTTCCGGAAAAATTTAATCGTCAACACATTCATCAACACGAGCTATCAGTCTCTGGAACAAACTTCCCAGCCCCAGCGGCGCCATCAGAGACAGTCCGTCAGTTCACACTTTTAAAAGTGTCGTTTGAAAGAACACTATCTTTCACTTCCATGATAAGTATTAGTATTTAGTTGTATCTACTATTTATGAATATGTTACATATTTATATATAGCATTATTTTTAGTATTATGTAGATATTGGTAGTATATTATTATATTTATTATTATGATAAGTAGTTTATTATTTTTATTAACTTGTTTATTGTTATGCACGTAGTTCTACATTTAGTTTTTTTTCCTCTCCATTCTGGGTTTGCTGGAAGAAGACTCTTGTTAGAGATAAGCTCGCCTAGCAGATATTTATTGTCCTTAAATACGCTTATCGTTAATTAAACCCATCACTCCCGATGATTTCTTGTTTTCCATGGAAAGCACTAACTATTCTCAGAGTAAAAGCTGTTGTAAAATATAGAAATTTTATTTTAATAGCGAAATAGCAACATTTGGGTCAACTAAATCACACTCCAAACTCATAGTTTTTATGCTTCTGTAATTCTATTTACATCTCTATACATACCTACCTACTCCTACAGCCATTTAATTCTCATTATCAGGATACAGTTATGTATGGTACATGTCTCTCAGTCAGTCAATCATAATATTGTTCTTCATTGTTTGATGATAAGAAGTTTACGCACTATATTTAATTAATAGGTATTGTTCGCTTAGGCTAATGGCGTCAGATATGGTTGTGATTGTTGGTGTGACATTCGGAATCGAAACGGATAATGGGGCTCGTGAATTTCAGAAATTCAGAAAAAGCGAGCCTATGCCCTTTTATTAACTTTATAGGTCCATAAGAGTGGCTCGTCAGCATTTTGCGGACTTCATTGGTTCCATTCGATAACATTCACTTCTGCTCTTGCTCTTATCTCTGGTTATCTGCCTCGGAGCTCCGCAACTCCAGGCCTCCTAATCCAGCTGGGACACCGAAATATATCATTTACTCTATGATTATACGCAGGGGATTTGCACAAAAATGCCGCGCTCAAATGGTCCTGGGTCAGGTTCTACCGAGCTGAGCCGCCTAAACTAAAGAGGGATATTTTTAAATATATGTTTTGAGTTCTCGGAAACGGCGCTAAAGTTTTCGATGAAATTTGCTAAATAAGGGGTTTTTGAGGGCGAAATATCGATCTAACTAGGTCTCATTAAAGGGAAAACGCGTTTTTTCGAGTATTCGTGCTTTTTTTTAATTTCACTTTATGTATATGCAAATAGGGCAAAAATTCCAATGACAAAAAGGTATTCATTCCAAGTTTATGCGAGACTGGCAATTTCACTTTATTGCAATAAAAATAAGGCAGAAATTGCAAGGACCATAAAATATTACATCATCATTCCCGTGCCCGAGAGATTCCACGTTGCAGTCGCAGTGCGTCGCGTCGCGTCGGAGGGAGAAGCATAACCAAACAGTTTCGTTAGAATGCGTCAAATCAAAATACATCCTCCATGTTTGATTGAACAAGCAAGCACGCTCTTTTTTTTGGTCAAATGGCACAGCTATTCAATCATTCGGCCTACAGTTAGGTATAACGCTGTGGCATAACGGTATAATAGCTTAGGATGAGTGATGCGCAGTCTGATGATTTGTTATTGGCGCGACCAACTGCACCAACCAACCTCCGAGCTCATAGCTCGGTCACCCTATATTGTGATCTAAGAAGCATCTGCCCCTTGCATTGCAGATAGCGCGCGAGCACGGCATCCGCTTCATGGAGACTTCGGCGAAGGCGGACATCAACATAGGGCGCGCGTTCTCGGATCTCGCCGAGGCCATCCTCGACAAGACGGCGGGCGGCGGCCGCGACGCCGATGCGGACCACGCGCGCATCGCCGTGGAGCGGCGGCCCTCGCGCGCGCCTGCCACCCGGGCCTGCTGCACCTAGGTGCCACCGAGCCGCCCGCCGCCCTCCCGGAGACTAGGTTGCTATCTGTTCAGCAAGCAAGCAAGCAAGCAAGCAACTCGGCACGATTCCTATAAAGGTAAACAGAGAGTCGGACTCGCACACGAAGCTTGCGTTACACCGTGCAATATTTAGAGACGGACTGACTGATAGAGTCCCCTTGGCACCCTTTGCTTTGGGTACGGAAAAATAATAATAAATCAATAGATTTAAAATGTTTGCCTTCATTGTGGTGTGTCAAACATTCGATAGGGACATGCCAGTCTCCAGTGTGTGTTAAGGTCGTTGTATTAGATCTCACTGCAGTGTTTTTGTGAGACCCTTTTGTATTTTTTATGTTGCTCAAAGAGAGCAGTGTCAAACAATAGCTAATTCAGATTAGTAATTATGTGCGGCTTGGATATTCGAGTCTTAGAAACTTTGGAGGAATTTAATCGCGCGGTGTTTAGTATATATTTATTTTATCAAATTACAGTTTTTTTACTGTAAACAGTTAAAATGCCTACTAAATTGACCTTTATCCAGAGTGATATTTTAAGCATATATTCTTCAATTTTGTACTATTAATCAATCCCAGTGACACATTACCTTGCTGGCACCTTCAAATATATGAGATTATTAGAATGATCTGAAAGAATACTATATCAACGAGGTTCGTGTTAGTCCCCAATGCCACTGACTAAGTAGGTACTAGGCACTACCATCTTCTGTGGCTATATCTATCTACCTAACGTTAGCCACTTGAAAAAAGAAATATAATGTATGTTTTACCCTCAGCTGGGTTGTGCGCATAGTCTAGTCGCATAAATAATTCGGTTTTACCCATGTAATGTAATTGTATCTGCCACCGCGTGACACAACTAACTTAAGTGTACAGCGGCTACTTCGATCTTTAATGCTCGATATAATGACATGGTATGGTGTCTGGCAAGTCTCAAATTATTCCTACTTATGAACTCGATAACGTCAATGAATCTGCTTTGTATACTTTTCAATTGTAGGGTAGAGTAAGGCATAGTTAATTTTATTAGACATTTTTAAATATTTTATCTACACACTTATCGTAAACCCACTTTACTGCGTACAAAAACCACACGTTACGACCAGCATAATGATAAACTTGGTAAAAACCCATTTCTTATCTGAATATTGATCATTATGACCATAATGTACCATAATTTGTCAAATTATGACATTCAAATTTCGAACGCCGACGCCCGCCTGCGTGCCGCCCCTAGTTTGTCTTTGAAGTTGGTACTACAGAACAAGCTAAAAAACTCGTAAGGTGTGGTTTTTGGACGCAGTAAAGAGGGTTTATGATACGTGTGTAGATAAACTACTATATTATGTAACCACGACTGGTCAGTTTTAAAAAGATGCTGTGTTGGAGACAAAATTTTCATATGATCATACAAATACTGTTAAACGGGAATATTATACAATAGTTTTGAAGATTATCTCGGGAAATAGATTTTAATACGTAGCTGTAAGGTGTACTCGTTTCTTCACATCACGCCGCTTAACTCGTGCTCCTGTATAAAGTATAGCTTCAATGTACTTACGTGTATGTATTTACTTAATATCTTGACACATTTGACAACATCAGTAGTAGAATAGTGTCGATTTGTTTGAAATTGTTTTTTTCTCGCTCATGTTATGTGATTAATTTTTATATCTCGGTTATTACACTCTCACTTCAATTCATGGATAGCTTTAGCTTAGGTACACCATAAGAAGCAATAAACATAATTATTTTATAGGTATCCTTGCATTACCCCGAGTGATAGAGAAACCTTGATCGATGCCAAGTCGTCTAAAAGGTAGTGCACAATTATCAATGAAAGCTGCCGCCATATGAGTTAATAGTCGTGTAAGTGATGTTCTGTTTGCTATAACCGATGCTTGTACAAGCGGCCTGCCCTCTGCAGGCCAGGATGCCTCGAATTTACACAGTTCGTAGTCTCCTATGAACTGTGTAAATTCACGTGTAGTAAGGCCGAAACTCGCTTTCGATTCTTATTGTACTCGGGTCTTAGGAGGTTACCTGCTTTTATAAATAAACAAACACCAGCATTGTATATTATGTTCATATTAAAATACTTATCTTAAATACTGACTTTAATTTATTGGTGACTGGTTTCCGTAATCCCTTGATAGGTACGTATTAGTTACCTCGTTCTCAACAACCATGGAGATGTTTTTCTTGGAAGTATTTTTTCCAAGTCCTATTGATAGGGAAGTGGCATCTTATCAATTTGTTTTGTTCGAATCTATTGGCTATTAACAAACGATGAATAATAATCACGCCCTGGAATTGCTTATCAGGAGCTTGTGAACTCAAGAAAATGTGTGTGACTCTTATAGCTGTTGTTTTAGATTGTATTCCGGGCGAGGGCGACGATAATATAGATAGTCGATAGTATCAGGCAGGAGTCACAGGTCACGGGTACGCGACGCGCGCTTGTGTGTGCCAGACTAGAGGCAAGCCTGAGTGGAAGTGAACATGTGCGCTGTACTGAGAAGATTGCTGCTGGTTGGCTGTCTCGCGGCGGCTCTCGCTGATCGTGAGTCTGACATTTTTAACAGTTTAGTTTTCTTTCCCTTCCTTTGGATACGGAAACAATATACATCGATAGATTTAAAAAAGTTGGCGTTCATTGTGGTGAATGAAACATGCGATAAGGACATGCAAGTCTCCAGTGTGGGTAAAGGTCGTTGTATTAGAACTCTCTGTAATGTTTTTGTGAGGACCTTTTGTATATTTTATGTTGCCAAAAGAAAGCATTGTCAAACAATAGCTAATTGAAAGTAAGTAGTAAGTTTGTGCTGCTGGGATATTCGAGTCTGTTAAACTTTGTAGGTATTAGTTAACATTTGAGTATGGCCTATAATTACACCTATCTACTAGTAGGATGTTTAAAAGTAAACTTGTAGGTACTACTTATACTTGTTTTTTACAAACGAAACAAACAAATGTAATAGTTATGGTACCCGTACCCACACCCACAGTCGAACATGTTACTTAGTAAAGACATCGAACATAGCTAACGCGCATGTAGCTAAGATTTGTTATATGTTGTTAGTAATGAGGTACTCCTGATAGTAATTTATACATAAGTTTGCAACCCTGGAAACCCTGTGTTACTCCCGTGGTGCTCGAAAAACTGCGAAATTCTGGCACTTGCTGCAGTTTTTTCTTGAGAAAGCTACCTTAAGGAATCGATATTAGGGTATATTTACTTTACTTTTGTACAGAAAACTTACTTTTCTACAAATTAAGTCCAACCAGACATCTAGGTCAATTGTTTACGGAGATACAGCCAGTCAAAGATGACCTTTCTCCCAAAAAGTATAAATGTATCGGTAAGGTAATTGGGAAAATCAGCATAGGTAGAGCACTTAAGCCCTGCCTTTCTGCAAGTGCACGAGCCGAAGCACCCTTTCTTGAATTTGCAAGCCTCGCAAGCAAGCAGCACTACCATCCTCTTTTGAAAAGATTACTTGGTTGCAAGTGTGCCCCAAAGCAAGGATGGCTTTAACGTCAAACCATTAGGCTCTATAACTATAGTTAAAACATTTAAACGTTTTAACATGAAAAAGACTGAAGATTTATGGGGCATGTCGGTTAACGAGGTTAAAACAGTAATCGATGTGATTGCACTATACATGGCAATCACATCCAATAGTTGTATATAAAGGGTGTTTTTCCTGACCTCATGAAAATGAGCAGATAAATACCACTGTATCCCTATATAGTCTGTGATAGGTACCACTTTTCAAATCCGGTAGTAAAGAAGACCCTGCTAACTTCAGACCTGTATCTGTATTGCCAGTGTTGAGCAAGGAGTTTGAAAAGTTCATATTGAGTCAACTACTCTCTCACTTCAATGCATCTGCATACTCCACAAAAACAGTTCGGATTCACTTAAGACAGATCAACAACAGACGCCGGAGTAGCGCTAGTAGAACACATTTATAGTGCGTGGGATGGATCACAGGATGCGGTTGGTATTTTCTGTGATCTTTCTAAGGCCTTTGATTGTGTGAACCATCAAACTCTTTTGCTCAAACTACAACACTATGATATCAAAGATAATGCGTTAAATTAATGGAATTTTATCTAATGGAAAGAGTACTAAACGTACATATAAACAGATGTAAGTCCACTGGAACCCATAAGAATATTGGTGTCCCTAAGGGTTCTATTTTAGGTCCGTTCCTTTTCTTAGTATTATAGATTGACCTGCCGTATATGGTGGGAAAAATGACTCAGATTGTTCCATTTGCTGATGACACATCTATTATTTTCAAGGTGAAAAGACAAGAAGAAATTCTAAACGACGCAAATAGTACACTCTCTCATGTGTTAAGTTGGTTCAATGTGAACAACCTGTTATTAAACTCAAAAAAGACTAAATGGGTCAAATTTTGTTTGCCTAATGTACGACAGGTTGAAACGAGTGTAAGAATAGGATCTGAAAGATTGGACCTCGTTGAGGACACAATCTTTTTTGGAATCACTACAGATTTGAAACTTCAATGGGGTCCTCACATAAGTAACTAATCTCGCACGAAGACTTAGCTCAGCCGCTTTTGCGGTCAGACAAATCAGATATCTTACAGATGTTGAAACTGCCAGATTGGTTTACTTTAGTTATTTTTACAGTAATACGTCTTATGGAATACTGCTCTAGGGGAGAGTAGCAGATATAAATATGATACTTGGTTTAAAAAAGGGCGATCAGGTCGATATATCAATTAGATGCTAGGGAATCATTAAGAGAAAAATTCAAAGAAATTAATATACTTACGGTTACCTGTCAATATACATACGAGAATATCATGCTGTAAGAAAAAACGTAGCTTTATTTAAAACTGTAGGAGATAGCCATACAATTAGCACTAGAAAAAGAAATAGGTTAGCACTACCATTATTTAGACTAAGTAAAGTAGGCACATAATTCATGGGGCACTGTATTCGCTTCTACAATAAAATACCACAGGAATCATTGATCCTTCCTGAAAAGAGGTTAAAAAACGATGTTGAAAATGAGATGATAAGAAAGTCATATTATAGTATTAAGGAATACTTGGATGATCCATACCATCTCAGCGCACAGAAATTCGACGAGGGGCGATGGATCAAGTGTATCACTCGCCGGCGAATTTCCTTAGACGGAAACCAGTACCTGTTGTGAAGTCACTTTAAAAAAAAAGGTATGGGGGTGTTTCTTCCGTTTCTTCTTAACCTTGAGGCCCACCTTCTAAAACGGTGTAGTCTTTTTTATATAAAAATGATTGGCTTGTAGTGAAAAGTAAGTATAATTTTGACTTTAAATAAGATAATTTTATTCAATAAAAATAATAATCTGAATCTGTTGAAGTTTGGATCTAGGAAAATGCTGACGAGGTCTATCCAGTGGGGGTTTCTTTTGAGGACGTTGCACCAATTCGTCGTGCCTTGCTAGAAAAGGGCAGAGATGGTTTGGAAGGGCACAACCACTGATGGCACGTAGGAATAAAACCATCCCTCGCGGAAGGTGAATTTCTCCACATGTGAAGGATTTTTCTGAATAACTTATAAATTTGAATTATAGCACTAAGAAGTGATTAGGCGTAATTTATTCCCACCCTTAGAGGATAATGTGGGTTACATTTTGTATGAACATCAAAAACGACTTGACATACAATGCAGCTATGTAGTTTATGAGTATGAGATGTCGACTAGGCAAGGGGGTGGGGGGGGGGGGGGGGGGCGTGAGTTTGGTATGGTGTATGGGTATTACCAATATATTAAAAAATCTTAGATACATGCGGGATGCGACGTTTGTCTTTTTTTGGTGATATAAACATTAATGCTGTTGAGTTGAAGATAGGACAGAAAAGTGGAACAACGCGGCTTTGTTCGATTTTACTTGCAACAACGGACCTTCTGAGACTGATAGACGGATTGACCATCAGAATCATGTTAAAGAAGCGTTATTGAGGCTTGTCTTGTCTAACGAAATTCAATGGCAATTATTGTTCCACGTCCACAGGAGATACAAAGTACTTCGTCTATGGAGATGGGGAGGCAGCGGCGTCAGGGTGCGTCATACAGCTCGAGTGCAGCGAGTGCACCCCGGACAACCTGCCCATCGTGACGTCACACCGCGCCAAGAACGGCACCATCACCGCCAGTAATGGAGACGAGGTCATAACACTACCAAGTATTATTTACAGTTCAGATGAAAACGGTACATCCGTCCACAGAACATAAAGGAGGAACTATGCTTCAATCTCACTTTCCTTTTTAGGAAACCCTAAAAATTTCATGTTGACGGTTTAGTTAGAACTTAGAATTATCATAATAATAATAAATGTAGCCCACTAATGTCCCCACCGAGGGACACAGACCTTCACCCGGATACGACTAAGATAAAGCCGTATTCCACCACGCCTGGCTCAGTGCGGGTTTTACGACTACTACACTACCAAGTAGCGATAGGGTATAAAGTTCTACAAGCATGTACAGTACCCGGCCTATAAGTTGGAGTTGTAAAATGTATCTATAACAGTCATTTTTAACTGCGCAGACGCCGCTATTTTGGTCCAACTCATACGCCGCGCATTAAACAGTACGATTATTATAACTTTACCGCTCGACACTTCTCGTTTTTTTTTAAATTGTAAATCAATTCAACGTTTTCAGATTTTTCCCTTAGTACACTCATCCAGGACATCTTGATCACATTCAGCGACTAAAACCGAGAAGAGTCAAGTGGTAAACTTAAAGTAATCGTACTAGTTATAGTAGGTACCTTGTGTATTTAGTTGCATTATAGTAGATTATGCACCAAGGGGATAAAACACTGTTTTATGTAACGGGCGCGATGTAGAATCCCGAATGTAACGAAGGACTCCAGATTTAACTACCGAAGCAAGCATGAGTAATTCCCGAGGGAATTAAGACTGAGTCCTGAGTGCAGTGAGGTATTCAAGCGTGCCCAAGACAAATCATTTTATTAAAGTTAATCAATGTGAAAATGTATCTTTGATACATTGCTCTAGTTGCAACGTCTTGCAACAATCGCGGGTTTTGATTTATTTAAAATTTGTTCGATTTTCGAATAAGTTTCAGCCGCGCTCGCATCGCTCGGGAATTAACTCATAGCACCCTCGCTTCGCTAGGGTTAATCTGGAGTCCTTCGTTACGTTCAGGATTCAATATCGCGCCAATTCCAATTATCATAATTTCATTTCAATATCAAAAACAATGCTTTATACCCTTTGTGCATAATCTACTATTGAGTTTGAGTAGCCGGGACCTACAGCTTAACGCGTCATCCGAAACATACAGAACTGTCATAGAATTACTAATATCATCCGGTTCGTATCATAAAGTTCATCATTTAGTAAAATGTCTTTCTAGGACGAACGACACAAAAGCAAAACGACCTACTAGTAAAACGTCTGACATTTAAAATCGTCTGTAGAACGATTGAAATGCAAAACGTCATGTTGGGCAAGAGGACTTGCCCATGCTATAATGTACATTCTACCGCACAAAATAAAAATTCATAATATTGTATGGTGTATTGTGTAAGTACTCCACTAATAGTACTTCAGATAAATACTCCTTTGTGTTCCTTATTATAAAAGTGACTCGCTTCATTTAGTACTGGCCACTTGTAGAAGTAAAATTAATACCTTTAAAGTGATTATATTCTCTTTGCCTATATTATCTGTGGGGTATTTGTAAATATTGATGTGGGTACCTTATAATAAAGTCAGTTAGCGTTTACTGCTTGTTTCAATGACACAACACTGGCGACGGGAGTGAAAATTAAAGTAATATTATCAATTACGCGCGTGAAACCTAATTATTCAAGTGATTTCGTGTACCTATAATCGGTGTTTTGGATAAAATAATTGTTCGGATAAGTAGCGATTGCGGCCATGATTACATGCCGATCGGTAAAATAGAACCATTCGATCTGAATTCTAAGCAATGGCCGGCCTATGTGTGCATTTTACTGAACGAGATAAAAACCGAGTTACAAGTACCTATGCTGATAACGGTCGTAGGAGAAGCTACCTATGCGTTAATGTGTGACCTATGTGCTCCTGAAGACCCGGAGACAAAACCATTCGACACATTGGTGAAACTCGTGACCGGCCATCTTGAGCCCCAACGCTCGGAAATAGCCGAGAGACATGTGTTTCGTCAGAGGCGGCAGCGAGCCGGCGAAACCCTCACGGAATATCTTCAACATTTAAAGCATTTGGCGGTTACGTGTAATTTTGGCACCAAGCTGGAAGAAAATCTCCGGGATCAATTGGTGTCGGGTCTCGGGAGTGACGTCATGAGGTCAAGGATCTTTGCTGAGAAAGAGATCGATTACAACAAGGCAGTGGAGCTAGCTCTGGCGCTGGAGGCAGCAGACAGGCACGCGGAGGTCGCCAGCACGAGTGGCGGCGACGGCGGCGGCGGCGGTAGCAGCGCGGCGGGCGAGGGCCTGCATGCTTCGCCTGCTTCTATTGAGCAGTGTAATAATAATGACATGTACTCCTTGGAATCTGTTCCAAGCTCTTTAAATTAACCCATAGGACAACAGAGAGTAACTCTGGCAGTAATATTAATATTTGTATAAATATACCTTCATCTTGCCCATTAAATCAAGTTACTAGTAATGAAAAATGTAAAAGTAAGAATATTTTAAACGTGGTTCATCAAAATATACAGGACATGTTAAGTAAAGAACTGGAAATTGAGTTATTCATGAACTGTAATAATATTGATATTTTATGTATAACAGAGCACTTTTTAAAGAGTTATCAGTTCATGTTCAACTTTAATAACCACCACGTTGCTAGTTCGTTCAACAGAAAAACAGCTGATCGCGGTGGCTCCTTAATACTTGTAAATAATAGTTTTAAATATAAGGAACGAGTTGACATAGTGAGCCTGTCTGTTGAGCGTACCATGGAAATAGCCTGTATTGAACTTGAACAACTTATTGTAATGAGCGTATACAGACCACCAGATTCATCCTTTGATTTATTCGAAAAGAAAATGGATGAAGTGTTGATTAAAATCAGCGATAAAAACAAATTTTTTATAATTTGTGGTGATTTTAATGTTAATCTTTTAGAGGATAATAATATTTGTACTAGATCAAAATCTTTATTTTTATGTCACAACATGAACTATCTGTTTTTGGAGCCTACTAGAATTACTGCAACATCTGCTACCTGCATTGACAATATATTTACTAACATTACGCCCATTTTCAAATCGGTCATCAATAAATTAACCTCTGATCACTCTGGTCAGATAGGTATATTCAATATTAAAATAAAAAAGGACCAAAAAGAGGATATTACATGTGTGCCCGTTAGTGACACTCGGCTTGAACACTACAGGAATAATATTTTAGATAAACTATGGGAAATACCATACAGTGACGATCCAAATTTGTTGTACAACTCAGTATTTAACCTTGTCAAAAATGAATATGATACGGTATTTAAATCAAAAACTATAAAAGTTAATAACAAAGCTTTGTTTAGTGATTGGGCGACAGTTGGAATTCATAGGAGCAGACGAAGATTATATGAACTCTATGAAGAGAAATCATATAACAAAAATACGGCCTTTCTAGATTATGTTCGTAGTTATTCAAAAATGTTTAAACGCGTTTGTGCCATAGCTAAATCTAATTTCATTAAAAACAAAATTGAATCTAGTAGCAATGTAATGAAAACGACTTGGCAAATTATAAACAGAGAGACTGGAAAGGCCAAAGCTACACATAATAACTTCAAGCTTAAGATAGATAATCAATTGCTAAGTACAGACCTAGAAGTAGCAAAAGCTTTCGAAAATTTCTTTACGGACATTCCAGTTTCAACAACCAAGTCTTTAAATTCATCTCCCGCTGCTGCTGAATCTATACTTAAACAAAACTTTGAGGAATGTAAAACAGATTTTAAATTTAGGCACGTAAATAATGAAGACATTGTAAAAGCGTTTAAATCCCTGGAAATGAAAAAGACAGCTGACGCCCATGGTCTATCAGTAAAAATTATTAGTTCCATTGTAGATTGTATTGCACCTCACCTTTGTTGTATATTTAATCAATGTATAGATAGTGGTGTGTTTCCTGACTTGATGAAACTAAGTAAAGTTATACCTTTATTCAAAGCTGGTAGTACATCAGACCCCACCAATTTTAGACCCATATCGATACTACCAACGCTTAGCAAAATATTTGAAAAACTCATACTTAATCAATTGCAAAGTCATTTTTATCTCAATAATTTAATTCATATTGCTCAGTTTGGTTTCACAAAGGGTCGTTCAACAGCCGATGCCGAACTAATCGACAATATTTTTGATGCCTGGGAAGACGCAATGGATGCAATAGGTGTCTTCTGCGATCTATCCAAGGCTTTTGATTGCGTCCATCATGACACTCTTGTCAGGAAGTTACGCCATTATGGTGTAAAAGATCAGGCACTTGGCCTTCTGGAGTCATATCTAACAGATAGGGTTCAGATGGTCGATGTTAATGGGAAAAGATCACCTGGGTCTTCAATAAGTATGGGCGTACCGCAAGGTTCAATTCTTGGTCCTTTCTTGTTTTTAGTATATATTAATGATTTACCTTACCTTGTTAAAGCAAAACATGGGTTAGTATTGTTTGCCGATGATACTTCTTTGATATTTAAAGTTAAAAGACAGCAATCAAATTATGACGAGGTAAACAATGCTATCTCTAGTATAGTGAACTGGTTTACTGTTAACAATTTATTACTTAATGAAAAGAAAACTAAATGTATTAAATTCGTGTCACCCAATGTGAACCCGGTAACTACAGACATATTTATAAAAGGACAGAGATTGGACCTTGTGCAGTCGACTGTCTTTTTGGGCATTACTTTAGACGCCAAACTACAATGGGATCCTCATATAAATAAATTGTCGAACAGACTGAGTTCGGCAGCGTTCGCAGTTAAAAAAATTAGAGCTCTTACCGACGTAGACACCGCTAGACTAGTCTACTTTAGTTACTTTCATAGTCTAATGACCTATGGTATTTTATTGTGGGGTCACGCTGCGAATGCTAATAGTATATTTATTCTGCAGAAACGGGCTGTTCGTGCAATTTATAGATTAGGGCCTAGAGTGTCACTGACGGAAAAGTTTAAAGAAATCAATATTCTGACATTTGTGTCTCAATATATCTATGTCAATCTTGTGTATGTAAAAAGAAATATAACTAATTTTCAGAAGTACAGTGATATACACAATTTTAATACTAGAAATAAAGACAAGTTGGTTGCTTATGTAAGCCGACTACATAAAATTAGTAATTCTTTTAAAGGCAATTGTATACGCTATTACAATAAGGTCCCTACTGATATTAAAAACTTACCTTTAGACAAGTTTAAAATAATAATAAAACAGAAATTGTATAAAAAAGGTTACTACAGGATATCTGATTACTTAGAGGACAGATGTCCATGGGAATAGATTGTTTGAGTAACAGGCTGTTTCGATATATAATTAGCATTCATTTTGTAATTTGACAATATTTTATTTAAAGAAGGAAACGCAAAAGATGCGACGACTGTGGAGTTTCTTCGGTGAGCTCTTCTCCACAGATTCCGCCATTGGGTTAGTGAACTCACCCAAAAAAATGTAATGACGGATCTAAGTGATGTAACAACATCCTATGGAAATAAATGATTTTTGATTTTGATTTGATTTCATGCAGTCCGGGGGCGGCGGGGCAGCGGCGGCGGGGGCGGCGGCGCGGGCGCACCAGGCGCAGGCGTACGCTCCGCGCGCAACCCCGACCGCGCCCCCGACTCTTGCTGGAGGTGCGGCAAGGCGCACCGGCCAGATCGGTGTAAATTCGCAAATTATAATTGTGATGAGTTAACCAGCGGGGCCACTTAAAGGTGATGTGCAATAAAGTGCGCTATCAGGAAAGTGCAAGGTCAGTTAAACGTCAAAATTATCTGACTGAGAGTTCGGAGGCCGAGTTCTACAACATTAAAATTTCCTCACAAGGTAATGAGCCCTTCTTTGTTAAGCTTATGGTGGAGAATTGTATCTTGGATTGCGAAATTGATACGGGAAGCCGTATCTCGGCGATAAACTATGATTGTTATTTAAAGCTGTTTGGACATAAGAGTCTACAGTCAGATAATTTAATATTACGTAGTTATGCCGGGTCACGAATTGATACCTTAGGTTTCATTTCGGTAACAGTGGAATTTAACAACGCCAAAACAAGTAATTTGTTATTATATGTCATTAAAGGTGGGGGTAGACCATTGCTGGGCAGAGATTGGTTGCGAGCATTGAATATAACACAAATAACGATGAATGAATTGGTGGAGGACCAATTCGTGAACCGGCTAACTAAGGATTATCCAGAGGTTTTTACAAACAATTTAGGGACTTGTAAGAAGTCGTTTCGTTTAGAACTCTCAGATTGCAGCGGGGTGTATGTGCGTGCGCGGCCGGTGCCGCTCGCGCTGCGCGACCGAGTCGAGCTCGAGCCGCTCGAGTTCCCGAGCGGCTCGAGCGGGACGGGTCTATCTATTCGTGGAACATTCCAACTTTGGTACTCCGATTGTACCCGTCATCAAGGGTAACGGGGATATACGCATTTGCGGAGATTACAAAGTAACAATCAATCCTAAGCTACAGCGTGATTTTTACCCGCTAACGCGAATCGAGGAGCTATTCGCTAAGTTGAGTAACGGGGAGGAATACACAAAAATTGACCTTCGGCATGCGTATGAACAGGTTATGTTAGAGAACGATTCACAGCCTTGCACCGCGATAACAACACACATAGGTACGTTTGTGTATAGGCGTACACCGTATGGGTTGTCCTGCGTGCCGGAGAAGTTTCAGAAACTGATGGAGGAGACTCTGCACGGGCTGCCGGGCACGGTGGTGTTCCTGGACGATATCTGTATCACGGGGAATAACAGGGAGGAGCACTTACGCAATCTGAGGGCTGTACTCGACCGATTACGACACATGGGTTTAACAGTTAAGTTATCCAAGTGTAGTTTTCTACGAAAAAGTGTAACCTACTTAGGGTTAATTATTGATAAGGACGGATTACATCCCGATCCATCCAAACTCGAGGCGATTACCAGAGTACCAACGCCGAATGACGTCGTAAGTTTATACCTAACCTTAGTACTATTTTGCATCCGTTACATGCACTTTTAAAAAAAGACGTTCGTTGGAACTGGAATTCGCAATGCGAGAAGGCATTTGAAGATGCAAAATGCGCATTATTGAGTGATTGTGTATTAGCACATTACGAGGAGGGGCGACCGCTCGTACTGTCAGTGGACAGTAGCTCGTACGGGGTAGGCGCGGTGTTGGCACATGTATACATACCCAGACGGGTCGGAGCGCCCGGTCAGCTGCGCGTCGCGTACGCTAAATGATGCCGAGAAACATTACAGCCAATTAGACAAAGAGGCCTTAGCCATCTTTTATGGCGTTACAAAACATCACCAATACTTATTTGGTCGAAAGTTTGTGCTCCGGACGGATCATAAGCCGTTGACATACATACGTGGGGCGCACTGTAAGTTTCCGGAATGAATATGAAAAAATACTATTAAAGGTACAAAATTAATTTATTGTTTTTCAAAATAATCTCCCTTGGCGTCTATGCACTTTTTCATTCGATGAAACCAGTTTTGAAAACTTTTGTGCCACTCCTCTGTGGTGACCTCTGAAACGTGTTTTTCATACTCCTCGACAGCCTCTTCTGGTGATGAAAATCGTTGACCGCGTAATTGGTTCTTAATTTTTGGGAACAGAAAAAAGTCACAAGGTGCCAGGTCGGGACTGTATGCAGGATGACTCATGAGTTCTACATTTTTCGCCTTCAAAAAGTCGTTTGTCTGTCTGGCCGTGTGAGAACTAGCATTGTCGTGGTGCAGGATGATACGGCGTTTACGGTTATTTTTACGGAGTTCGTCAATAACTTCCGGCAAACAAATGGTCGTGTACCAGTCACTATTCACTGTACGACGATTCTCTAAAGCAACAGTAGCCACGTGTCCAGTTTTATTAAAAAAAGAAGCAATCATCCGCTTAGATGCACTTTTCACGCGCGCCACTTTGGTTGGTTTCGGCTCATCTTGAAAGACCCATACGCTCGATTGCTGCTTTGTTTTGGGATCGTAGCAATAAATCCATGTTTCGTCACCTGTTACTATGTCCCACACCAAATTTGACGCACCTTCGTTGAATCTGGTAAGCATGGCACTGCACCAAGTGACGCGGTCCGTTTTTTGAGCCTCGGTCAAGTTGTGTGGGATCCACCGCGAGCACAGCTTTCTCACACCCAAATGTTTGTGTAGGATTAATTGTATTTGACTCATGCCTATTTCTAAGGATGCGCGAATTTCATGGTAGGTCACATGCCTGTCTGTTTCAATCATACGGCGCACAGCATCGATGTTTTTGTTGGTCACAGCGGTGGACGGCCGACCATCGCGAGATTCGTCACTGAGATTGATACGACCACGCTTGAATTCTGCAAACCAGCTATAAACAGTTGTCTTGCATGGTGCTTCATTGCCAAAAGCTGTTTCAAGCCGAGCGATGCTCTGTTGAGCTGTCAAATTACACTTAAAATCGTAGAAAATCATACTACGAAAATTTTCCCGAGTTAAATCCATGTTGATGCAGACACACAATTTTTTAAATGGCGCCACAAGGTAAAAACAAAAGGCAGTCAGATGAAACAAACTGCATTCTACAGCCAAAGAGTTCTATTTTCAAATGTTGCAATAATTTTTTAAATATTGTTTATGTAAGTGGCCAGTTCCGGAAACTTACAGTGCGCCCTATGTATTTGGGGACAAACATGGCATTCCCCAGACAGCGGCGAGCAGGCTGCAGCGATGGGTGGCGCGGCTGGCCGGCTACGACTATAAGGTCGAGTTTGTAAAGTCACAAGACAATGGGTCCGCGGATGCGTTATCGAGACTGCCATTACCATACGAGCGGCGGCTCCCCACCGCACAAACAATTGATTATTTATTTTTGATCGAAGAAATATTGCCGGTAAATTTTCAAGATGTGGTTAAGGAAACTGAAAAAGACTCGACTCTTTGTAAAATTGTGTCTTATGTAACATTGGGCTGGCCCGTGTCTGCGGCAAGTTGTAAAGAGGACGAAATAGAGTTTTTTGATAGAAAAAACAATTTATTTGTGAATCAGGGTTGTTTGCTGTATAAATATAGAATTGTTATTCCGGTTTCATTAAGAAGCAAGGTGCTGCAGGAAATTCACGAAGGGCACTTGGGAATGAATAAGATGAAAAACATTGCTCGCGGGTATGTATATTGGCCGAATATAGATCGAGACATTGAGGAGATGTGCCGCGCGTGCGGGGCGTGCCGCTCGGTGAGGGACGCGCCCGCGCACGCGCCGCTGCACCCCTGGGAGTTCCCGCAGCACCCCTGGCAGCGCATACAGCTGATTTCGCCGATTGTGCCGGCAAACGCTTCCTAGTTGTGGTAGATGCCCATTCAAAATGGATAGAAGTAGTACAAATGTCAACTACCACAGCTAGTTTTACTGTAAAGGCATTAAGGTCTATTTTTGCAAGATTTGGCTTGCCGGCACAATTGGTGACCGACAACGGGCCGCCGTGGTTATCAGACGATTTCAAAAAGTATTGTTTAAAAAACTGTATCAAACATACGACATCGGCGTCATATCGACCGCAAGGTAATGATGAAGCGGAGAACGCGGTAAAAACCATTAAGAAATGTATTAAAAGGGCGGTATTTGAAAGCGAAGACATTGCGATCGCTTTGTATAGATTTTTGTTCAACTATCGAAATAGTGAGCACGCGACTACCGGGGTGGCTCCGGCGGTGGCACTGTGCGGGCGCAAGCTGCGGGGCCGGCTCGATGTGTTGCGTCCGAGCGGGGCCGCCGCCGCCGCCGCTGCGGTGCGCGCGCGACAGGACCAGCAGGTGGCGGCTGCCGGCGGCCGCGCCGCTGACTATCAAGTCGGTGAGTCAGTTCTCGCACGAGACTATTCACAGAGGGGAGATAAATGGGTTGAGGGCCGCGTTACGGCGAAAACGGGTCCGGTTTCGTACAGAGTGGATGTCGGTAAGGGCGCAGAATGGCGTCGACACCAGGACCAGATAGTTTCTGTTCATCCCAAGCATAAATATTCCTTGTCGCGTACGAGTACTACGGGTACAGGTTCAGACGGTACTTTGATAGTGTCAGATGGCGGCGATGTCGAGTCGCGCTCGGCGGCTCCCACTACGGACGTGGATGCGGAGGGTGATACGCGCAGCGATGCGCCAGGCCCCGAGGCCCAGGGTAGCTCGGAGCCCGCGGGGGCTGCCGCTCCGACCACCGGCCTGACTCCGCCTCCGCCTCCGCTGGGAGCCACCGCGCGCACACAGCGAGCATATAACCGATCGATTAAACATAAAAGGTTAGAAAATAGATTAAAATATATTTTGTTAGTAGGAATTTCTATTTGTAGTTAGTAGTATAGGTAAACTTATAAAGGGGGGGACATATGTGGGGTATTTGTATATATTGATGTGGGTACCTTATAATAAAGTCAGTTAGCGTTTACTGCTTGTTTCAATGACACAACATTATCAAGTCTATCAAATTCTCAAAGTAGATTGTTTACGTTTCTGCTTTGCAAATAAAATGGAGAAAAATCAGGATCCGTTTGTTTTTATATCGAGTCAAAAAGGCAAGAATGTTTTACTCCGAGATGGCTACTGGTACAATCATAGTGTTACAAATAAGAATGGTACGAGTTTTTGGAGATGTTCAAAGAGGGAAGAGTGCAGTGCGTCTTTTACATTAAACGCGAATAAAACGGAAATCATCCGGGAAAGTAACAATTTGCATTCATGTAAAAGTCAGGAGGAAAAAAATCAAAACGCAAAACGGAATGTTGTCGAAAATTTACTCCGGTCACGAAAATATTAGAGAATCGCTTTGGAAAATCCAATCTCGACATCTTGCCAAGTTGTGAATCCAAAAAAGATTCTTGCAGAAAACAGATTTTTCAGTTGTAGGCGAGGTTGAGATACCCAGAATTGTTAGCCAAAGACTGAGACATGAGACGGAAAATTAAAAAATATTTGTTTTTGTAACAAAATTTATCCAAAACACCATAGCGAATCTGAATAATGGCGATTTACTGTATTATGGAGACGGCACTTTTAAGGTTCCAAGTCCTTTCTACCAACTAAATTCGCTTCATGTCGATATAGACAGTTGTAGCGACACCACCAATGTTGTGCCTATAATATCTTTTTTGCTACCAAACAAAACGCAATCAACCTATGAAAGAATGTTTTCCATCATCAAGTATCATTTCGGAATTGACATTAGACGTTTTAAATGTGACTATGAGGTTGCTCAGATCAATGCTTTTCAAATGCTATTCTCTCACGCTGACCTGGCAGGGCGCTACTATCAGTTTAATAAGGCGGTATGTAAAAGTCTTTAAATTGAATGTGACTAATACCAAAAAGGGAAGAGAGTTAACAAGATTATCTGCAAACCTTCCACTGCTTCCTTCAACACACATTAATGAAGTGTGGACTAAAATTGCTGAAGCACAACAAAAAGGATCTGATTGCATTTCTCAATTCATTAATTATTTTCATAAACAGTGGATTGTTAAATTGAAACCGGAAAAATCAGCTGTTACAAACAAAGGCACAGGACCATTATTATTTTATTTTTTGCCGTGCCGTTTTGTCATTTCCATCGTTCTACTATTAAGACGATTTTAAATGTCAGACTTTTTACTAGTAGGTCGTTTTGCTTTTGTGTCGTTCGTCCTAGAAGACATTTTACTAAATTGACTATATTACGAACCGATATCATCAACCATCATTATCTAAGAACTATATAGGTATTAGGGACCAACTTCATAAGGAGAAGCCACTAACTAGCTAACAACTTGAATAACTATTTGTTGATGTATTATTCGCGCAGGTGGTGCTATCGTGCTACGGCGGGAAGTTCCTGGCGTACCCGATGCAGGAGACGGTGGTGGCGGGGTGCGAGGCAGGTCGCTACCGCGTGCGGCACGACGCGCAGCTGAGGCACCTGCTGGAGCTCGGCTGCCAGGAGAACGTGTTCGAGGACGTGCTGCATCAGGTGACGTACCCGCTGCAGGAGACGGTGGTGGCAGGGCGTTACCGCGTGCGGCACGACGCGCAGCTGAGGCACCTGCTGGAGCTCGGCTGCCAGGAGAACGTGTTCGAGGACGTGCTGCATCAGGTGACGTACCCGCTGCAGGAGACGGTGGTGGCAGGGCGTTACCGCGTGCGGCACGACACGCAGCTGATGCACCTGCTGGAGCTCGGCTGCCAGGAGAACGTGTTCGAGGACTTGCTGCATCAGGTGACGTACTCGCTGCAGGAGACGGTGGTGGCAGGGCGTTACCGCGTGCGGCACGACGCGCAGCTGAGGCACCTGCTGGAGCTCGGCTGCCAGGAGAACGTGTTCGAGGACGTGCTGCATCAGGTGACGTACTCGCTGCAGGAGACGGTGGTGGCAGGGCGTTACCGCGTGCGGCACGACGCGCAGCTGAGGCACCTGCTGGAGCTCGGCTGCCAGGAGAACGTGTTCGAGGACGTGCTGCATCAGGTGACGTACCCGCTGCAGGAGACGGTGGTGGCAGGGCGTTACCGCGTGCGGCACGACGCGCAGCTGAGGCACCTGCTGGAGCTCGGCTGCCAGGAGAACGTGTTCGAGGACGTGCTGCATTAGGTGACGAACTTCGGCTTGGATGGGTTACCGAACTAACTAGATATCTTTTGACAGTATCATTGTAAATCTATACTTTTTACGTATTATATCTCAGTGTCGGTCAATCCTGAACGCCGTAATTTGTAGGCTTCGATGTAGCGCCTTTACTTTATGTTTCGTCCTCGACTCCTTGTGTAGTTCTAGTTTCATAATATCATGTTGATCGGTGCAGGTGGAGCAGTGCGCGCCGCCGCTGCAGGGCCGCGCCTACGTGTTCCAGGACCCGACGGCCCCGGCGCAGGGCTCGCGGCACCTGGCCACATTGTGTTTCGACGCGGACCGCGCTGTGGCCGTGCGAGCCTGCGCGGGCGGTGCGCGGGGACTCGCCCTGCCGCCGCATGCGGAGACGCACTCGCCGCTCAGCCTGCTCGGAAACTTCAACCACATGTTCGACGCGCGCACGCGCAGCGACGCCGAGCGACTATACGGCGACGATGCGAGCATGAACCGCCGCCTGCGGGAGATCGTGCGCCACGAGCGGTTCCGCTTCGCCGACCAGACACTGACGTCCGGGAAGCTCCTCAGCGGCGAGTACTTCGAGGACCAGAACGCGCGCGTGAGCGAGTTCGCGTCCAACAAGGTGGCGGTGTGGAGCAGCGTGGCGCACGGCAACCTGCACGCCCTGCAGCGTGACGTAGCGCGTGCACGTCGCGCCCGGCCCGCACTGCGCGTGCACGCCGGCACGCACGGCACGTCACGCCTGCACGGCGCCGGCGAGCTGCACCTGCGTGCAGGCCGACGGTTCCCGGTGCCGCGCCTGGTGTGGACCGTGGTGCACGACCGTGCCTCACGCCGCGCCGCCGCGCTGGTGCTGCTCAACGAGCCCTTCGTGGCCGTGAGCGAGATCCGCGAGGCGGTGTTCTGCGAGAGCGCATGCTCGCGGATGTCGTGGCTGCGCGAGCTGCACCGGCACCGCAGCTACGAGACGCCGCTGTACGGACTGGTGTTCTGCTGCAACATCCACGACTTCACTGACGTGGTCACCGAGATGCCGAAGGACGAGTTCAGGGAGGTGCCGCGGGGCGACGAGGGACTCCTCGCCGATCTTGTCGGTTGAATTGAAATGCCAGACAGCTGTTCATTTATGAGTTTATTTATAAAAGGAATTTAAACAATATATTGATTAAGCATAATACCATTGTCTAATTAGTCCTTTTCGGCGATGGCGGTCAAGTGTCTCTCGATCTCAGACTCGGGCATTACCCTGAAAGCAATTATTTAAATCATCAAATAATATATGATTGGTATTTAAACGGGTGACCGTATATCCAATTAAGGTTGCCAAAACACTGATATTGGCTGACAAAATTACTGAATGGAGCGTATAACACAGTCATACTAAAAATTGACAAACATCTCAAAAACAGCTTAAAAATCTTAATTGGAGCAGCTTAAAATACAAAACCAGTGTTATTTTTTGTTGTTATTACACGTCAACCTAACACAAAGGTTACAGAGCCTTTAGCCTTAACGTATCCAAGCGCACCACTTCGCACAGACAGTTTGTTATTAGCCGGTAAGCGTTGTCTTGACCCAGATTCAGTAATTCATTCACCCATTTAAGTACCGCCGCACCTCGCCTAGCATTTATTAAATAAGTTCAGCGCAGCACTCTTTTTGTTCCCAGTTTAAAAAATCTAACCCAATTCAGCACAAGAATTATATACTATGGTTAATCCCCTTCATGAACACTTGGTGTGCGTGGTGGCGTGGTGCTGGTGACGTAGCCAAGAGCACCGTGGATCGCCTCCGCCGCCCCCGCTCCCGCCCCCGCTCCCGCCCCCGCCTAGCTGCAGCATGCGAAGGTGCGGCCCCGCCCCTCGATTCGCCCCTACACCGGTCTTGTTACTCGACGTTGGCTTCACCTAGTGTTTGTTTGTCTGTTGCCCACCGACCTGAAGTTGGGGTGGTCCTTGGTGACGATGCCGATCTCGATGTCCTGCGCGCGGAAGTCGACAGACAACACTTGCGACAGACAGGACACCGCCAGCTGTACCGCCGCATCCGCCCCCAGCGCGCCGCGCTTCTTCAGCTTCTTCTCTAGGTACGCGTTCGCGTCCGTCGCCTGCCAACATACAAACAAACAAACATACATACATAGCGTCTTGTCTCAACCCAGTCATTCAATAGTACAATTTGCCTTACAGGGGATTTATATATCGCCTCAATTATTGAGATTATGAAGGCACATAACAAAAATAACATTGCTTGTCTACTTTCGATTTCGGTTTTTTGAAATTTGATTTCTTTTTCGCGCAACCAGTTTTGGATAGCCTCCTTCCGCCAACTCATATAGGGCGCCTTTTCGATTTGACGCGAATGATAGGGGCATTGTCCATTACTATGAGGGAACGAATTGGGATTTTTGCCAAAAAAAAATCGAACCACTTCTCAAAATTGTGCGCATCCATTTCGCCGTGGTAGTGTCTTTCGGTTTTCTGGGCTAGAAAAATCTATTTTCCGCTTTCCACGAAACCATCTTCGTTTCCGATATGTGTGATTATTAATCGTTTTCCTTTATGAGGATTTTTTTAGACCAGTAGAAAGTCCTCATAAAAAGGCATCTCTTCTTGATTTGACGTCGTCATCAACCCACAGCTGTGACCTGCATTAACCCATGTTTCGTCCATGTAAAATATTTTTTATTTTGCTTTCTAAAATCGGCGATCTGCAACAGATATTTGGGCAACCTGGCTGGGGTAGCAACATTGGTCAAGCGACACATTAATTATGTGGGTGATGAGAGGTAACAGTACATCAATGATAGTTGTTATCATCTGAGAACAGATCTTGTCCTCACCTATGGCCTTCGACGAGATTATCATTTTAATATCATTTTAAACCTATTTTGTTCTTCAAGTACATTTTCATAATTTAAAGTAGATAGATAGTCAGATAGATAGATAATTCATTTATACATTGTTCGGTACAAACACAAAACATTATTGGTTATTTACAAATTACAAACCACACAAAATTAATTATGACAAAAAAAAACAAAGAAATTAAATAAAACGATGAAAATAATTATAACTAACACAGCAAAATATGGAAAGTAAGGGTTACTTACTATGTGGCACTGTGACTGTACCCATCACAGACGAATCTGTGACGCTGATATTCTGCCAGAGCCAAAGCGGACGAGACAGTAAGTAGACAGCTCGGTTTTTAGTTTAGTATTATTACCTAACGCTCCTAGCAATATATTTTGATGGTCCTCCCGTTCACAAGTCAACTGGCTACACAATTCCCAAGATAGTTTTAATTCTTCTAAAGCCAGTTTTAGTTGGGATTTTACTTGGCGTGCTTTACGGGTCTGCATGCGGCTGTCCATTATAGATATGAATAAGTAGAATAGTATGTATGAGTGTCAACAAACTTCTAACTAGGTAGGATATTTGTCAGCCAATTGAGGTTATGTCAGCTAAGCCGAATTCGAAATGTTTGCCACTTACGTGATTTATTTGGTTGAAATTAGATTCCAGATGTTATCTTTTCGCTTAGAATACACAGTAAGTAGAACCAAATCACTCCGAACCGAGAATAACAATGATAAAGACAAAATTTAAACTTTACATAGCATAAATCTCAGTCAGCTGTTGACCTCATTGTTGCCACAAGCTAAAAAAACCCACTAGGATACACTGAGTCGTGGGAACCAGCAGCCTTATGGCGTAACTCTCTGAAGTTCATAGCGTGTGTCCATGGTTCATCTCATGCTCATACAATTTTATCGATTGCGGGGTATCACCGAAGGCTTCTAGGCTTCATTCAATAAGCTTGGGTTTGGCCTCCATTATGATGCTACTTGCGTGATACCAATTTGACAGATGAAGCTGGTGCAAGGTGTCAAACGTAAAAGTCTATATGAAGTTCATAGCTCAGACGACTTACGCCATAAGGCTGCTGAAATAGCGACGTCACACAATTAATACAACGTAATATCAATTCTCTGGAGGAGCTCTGTGGTCTAATGGGTTTCAGGCTTGCTTCTCACACAGGAGATGCAGGTTCGATCCTGACCATGTACCAATGAGATAAATTATTTATCTTAAGTACATTATACGGACGTTCTAACGGTGATGGAAAACATCGTAAGGAAACCTTCATTACTCCATAGCTGCGGCGTTGGGCTAGCCCCCTGTCACGCAAAATGGACGATTGAATAACTGGCTCAAAGTGGACACAATTGTGCCTCTGCCACCCCGTATGGGAAAAAGCGTGTTGCTTTGACGCTAATATCAATTATCTTTTAAATGTGAAAGCGGGTTGGTTTAACCTCTCAAAAACGGAGGGTAGTTGGGACCGGTCGCGGTTTTGAACCTTATGCCATGGTAATAAAATTTATAACCTTTAACGGAAAAGTGGCGTTAGCTAACGCCGGTGGTATTCAAGAGGTTAAGCCTAGGAAGCTATCTTTTTCTGTAGTTTCATAAGAAAACATGAATTGATTTTATTTTTACTTTAATTTTTACATACACCGTGTCATTGAATAACCGCATAACCTTATACACCACAAATTATTATATTTATTAAAAATATTGATTTCTCAAAACACAAATATTTGCCTAATATTGTAGAAAATATTTCAGACTTAAGTTGTTGTGTCATTTCTGAAAAATTCACAACTCTGTTGTGTGCGCGTACAACGCTCCTCTGCCCGCGAGTTCAATCAAATTATCGATCACACTTTCCAGGCTTTGGACTGGCAGCAAATACCTACCTAAAGGTAGGTTAGTTAGGTTAACATACCAACACCATTCTTAAACCAAGAAACGAATATATCTCTAAACTGTACACTCGGCAGCTCGAATCTGTGCTCTCGAGGCCTTGTCTGCACCGCCATGTGTAGCAGACTTGTCTCGGTCGCATATGCCAAAATTAGTGTCTATCTCGTCCCAAATCATATCGGCAATGCCACCATGCATTTTCTCGAGCGTGGCATGCTAAGCCAGCTGAACGCAATTATGTCACTTCTATATAAAGAAAACAGCTACGTCAATCTCTTCTCCTTTCTCTTAGTTCCGTTTCACGTTACTTTATACTAAATAATATAAAGTAACGAGAAGCGGAAAATACTAAATAAAATAAAAACGTGCAAAATTTTACGTTTTTAGGTCTAAAAATATTATCAAATGTGATAAATATCTTCACTGAAGCTTCTCTATTATCATCGAGAAATTAAACATGTCGTTACTCATGTGCCAAAATTATACGGGATTCGTACCTTGGCACCCGCCGCGATGGCCTTGTACGAGCAGTAGTACCCGGAGGGGTCAGTCTTGTAGACGCACGGACCCTTCTCCGCGTCGTACGCGATCAACATCATACCTGCAACCAACAGTGCAGCACCAGTCAGGGTGAGGTCAAGCAAGCGGCATCCCGCGGGATCAACTATCGATATACACTACAAGTTGTCGGCATTTAAATAAATAATTGATTATAATGTTGCTTAGAAGGCTGAATATGCAATCCAAAAATTATGTGAAGAGTAAATAGGTTAATCCTGAATAGAATGTAGAAGTGAATAACATCCATGAAATAACTCACAGCATCCGAGTGGTCGCATCTCGGCGTTCTGTGTGTAGACCTGTGAGATGTCAGACATGCGGCGAGTGAGCACGTCCACTGGAGCTTCAGTGCCGTACTTGTACTGCCAGTTGGCGGCCTCATAGCGAGCTCGCTGGACTTGAGACTTGCTGTCAGCTGCGGATGTTCAGTTATGTATAATTAGTAATTAGTGAATCAAACTCTCACTTCCAAATGTCAGGCAGGTTGAGACCAGTTTAGTGTTAGACAGCAACACGTTCGAATAAGTAAATGACACAAAGTTATTTTGAACATGGATGTGGCTACAGCTTTGTATTTTCAGTTGCTTTCATAATGTCATTTGCTATGGGATCTTGTTGTGGGGGAAAGCAGCGGATATTAAAACTATCTTTACCTAGTCTAGACATAAATTATGTCAGGGAAAATTGTGCCTAAATCATACTTGCGAAGTAAAAATATCTAGAATATATCTTTTATCAGTATTTATTAATGTCGGGCCACACCACCACAGTCGTAGCATGCACTGTTTCGGAGGTGCAGAAGTCGCGGCTGCAACCAAGTTGCGCTTTAACCTTGATCTTGAACTTGGCATTCATTTAGATCTCAAATCTTTTGATGGCGAAGTCGACAGCCATGATATTGCTAACCCTTTCGCTTCTCTGCTGGCCGGAAAAGAAAAATAATGACATAACAATTAGGGCAAATTTTATGTTGTTGCCCCACAAATTCTCACAATAGAATCTTCAGTACTCAGACTGGTGACGTCTGCCAAAAAAGTTCCTTTTTAGCTTCTCTGCATCTCAGCAGGTCAATATTGAACTTGGCTCCCATTTTCACATTTATGTTGATGGTGGGATGCATTTTATAAACATATGTTAAATTTACATAAAATAAGGAAATTTTGTACTTTGAACTTGAACCACACATCAACCTTAGCATAATACCACAAACGAAATACACTTGAGTGCACTATCAATGTTCATATGTAAATAGTGCTCATGAAATGTGGGAATTAATGCAAAGTAAAGAAAATGTTCACATAACAGACAATGACACGGCAGTCTTGTTCGTTATAAGTTTTGCAAGTAACTTCAGACAGGATATTGCTTAGTTTCATTGCACTTACGATGTATTGCATCAGAGAGAATGATATCCAAGCCATATTGCATGTATTCATAGAGTTTGACAATTTACCAATATAAGTTTTGACTCCCAAATGTCAAATCTTCACCAAATTTAGTGCAACCATAATGATAATTATAATTATATATATATTTATCGACACAGAAAACAATTTGTCACATACAAAGTATTACTTACATTGGATGGATTCCTATTTAGAGTTTGATTGACGATGTTTGATTTATCGAGATCTAACTTCTGCCAAGGTTAGATATATATTTATTATGTTTGATTTATCGACATCTAACCTAGGCAGAGAAGCCATCAACAGTAAGTCTGTGTGCCTAGGAATCTTCATTGACATTGAAGGAGCCTTCGACAAGACTAAATTCAGCAGCATAACAGCGGCACTGGTAAAACACGGAGCAAACGCAGTTATAGTGGAGTGGATAGGTAATATGTTGATTAAGAGTCATTTAACTCACTTCAGCCGAATCCCAACACGCATTGATAGCGAAGGGATGCCCCCAGGGAGGTGTCCTCTCGCCACTCCTTTGGAACCTGGTGGCGAATGACCTCATCACCAGACTGAACGCACAACACCATTACACGGTAAGATATGCCGACAATATAGTGATACTAAGAAGTGGAATCGTCACAAGCACGGTACGTGATGTGTCCTAAGCAGCACTGCGGATCGTGGAACGCTGGTGCACAACTAACGAACTATCAGTCCACCTAAACAAGACATAAATGGTAATGTTCACCAACAAGCGCAATCTGGGCAACTATCAGACACCCAGGTTGTTTGGTACAGACCTACAATTTGCTGCTGAGGTAAAAAGTACCTTGGTGTAATACTAGACAGCATGCTAAATTGGAGCAACCATCTGAACAACAAGATAGATAAAGCAACAGTCACATTTTGGCAGTGCCGAAGAATGGTAGGTAAAACCTGGGGGCTAACCCCAAAAACCACCCTTTGGCTTTACTCAGCTGTCATCAGACCCTTCTTCAGACGTCTGGCGGCCACGGACCAAACTATTCACCTTCGAAGCAAAACTACAACGACTCCAGAGGCTGGCTTGCATGGCAGCAACGGGATGCATGAGGACCACACGCACTGCGGCTTTGGAAGCCATACTGGATCTGCCGCCGCTGCACATCTTTATCAGACAGGAGGCGACTGCAACAGCGGTGCGTCTTAAAAACTCAACCTGTGGAGACAAGCTAGGGCACCCCACACTAAAATACTCGACGAGTACATAGGTAAGGAGCCGCTACTAGAAGCGGCTACTGACAGGATACCCAAGCAATATGTCTTCGACAAAAGGTACAAAATACAACTGCTGAAGACCCTTGGGAGGGCCTCAATAAAAAAGAATTAAGGATCTTCACAGATGGTTCTAAAACAAACTCAGGTGCAGGCGCGGGGGCATTCTCGGAAGATCTAAACATGAGGAGGTCAACATCATTAGGTGCCCACAACACCGTCTTCCAAGCCGAGTATATGGGCATCATAATGGCTACTACAGCTATTGCAGAAAGAGAGGGTAAGGATTTCCCTATCCGCATACTATCCGACACCAAGGCAGTTCTGCAAGCCCTTCAAAGCAGCACCATCTACTCCGGGCTTATATAAGAGTGTCACTAAGCCCTGCCAGAGGTCTGTAACCATAGTACTGTTGCCCTGCAGTGGATAAGTTGATGATGCACTGGCAAGGTTGGGTTCGGAACAGTCGTTGGAGAGATCAGAACCCATAATACCACTGCCATTCAGCTGGTTGAGGCAAACCCTACGACAGCAAACAAAGGTAACCACCAACTTTACGTAACCGGAGTGATGACTGGACACGCTTTGATAAATAAACACTTACATACTCTAGGTGTTACAGACAGCCCACTGCGCAGATCCTGGAGGTCGAGGAGATAGACAGACCCATGTCCTACTGGAATGTTCCGTCGTGGCCATCTACCGGGCAACACACCTCGGGTAGCCGAGCGAGATTAGGAAGTCGACGGTAACATCAAGGGTTTGCTAGGCTTCCTACAGGAGCTGGGTTGGCAGGAGTAATGCCCCTAACCCACATCATGCAAAATAGGCGCAAATTTAAGACATCGACTTGCGGAAAAGTGGCCCGCGATAAACTACAACTATAACCTAGGCAGAACCTGTGCTAGAGATCTGAATCATAGAAAACATGGCACACTTTGCCGATTTTCTCCTGAAAATCCTCCTGAAATCTGTTTTAGATTAGGTAAGATGTTAACCGTCTTACCACAAAAAACTTTAACCATTGTTTAACACATGATTATAAAAATCGTTACCACAAAACTGATTTTAGCGTCTTAGCAGGGATAGGCATGGCTTATATTATGTGATCAATTTAGGCAACCGAGAAAGCTTGTTTAGTGAGTGTCTTGTTTGTCAAGATGGCGGAATTATTGACCAGCTGTTCTGCTGTGTTGGTTTTGTTTAGGAAAAAGCGGTTTTTACTCCATTAAAGTCCAAGTTTTATCGTGAGGAAACCTTCATATCTCCATAGGACATCGTGGGGAAACCACCTTAGTGGCTGCGATGGGCTATCCCCCTGTCATGCAAAATGGACTTAATTATCTAAAAGTGGGCAAAACTGTGCCTCTGCCACCCCGTATCGAAAAAGCATAAAGCTATATATCATCCAATGATGAAATTTATGGCTGGTTATGAGCGGTGGCCTTGAATGCGCAGTAGTCACTTTTCAATAGCTGTACATATGCGCAGTAATTCCTGCTAACGTCGCCCAGCGCTCTTAACTTACTTATACTATGAAATTTGTACATCTGCTACCGGTGTGCCCATCCACTATAAAAACCATACTAGCCGCAAGCCACAGCAAGCTTGGGAGAAGTTTCATCTGCCTGAGATCTACTCAACCATCCAGGGTGGTCGATCAAGCTGGAGTTGGTGCAGGAGTTAGGCCAGTTTGTGAAGGAGATAAGCCGGCTTTTCACTATGGGATGTAATGAATTATGTATTAAGATGCAGGCAGATACACGAAGACAGTGGCGCCGGTGCCAGTGAGACTGGTAGCCAGTACTGGCCTCATGTCAATCTAGCTCGACGGGTGCTCTATTCACCCCAGCACTCGCAGACAGCGCTGGATTGGCTTGATTTTATAAGGCCAATACAAGGTTTTTACAAGGCCAACACCAAGCCAGCCAGCACTGGCCTTGGGTAAAACAAGCTTAACATGTCAAGTCGTAAAATAAATATTGCTTGCCAGTCTTTCTAGTGCCCGTTCAGCAATATTTATTTTACATCTTGAGATGTAATTTATATTAGATTATATCCCATAGTGAAAAGCTGGCTTTATTCATTAAGGACCCCTGGAATGAAAGGAATAGCGAAGCAGTAATAACACCACATTTTGATATCAACATTTTTAATTTGTTTATTAACAATTTCATTAATATCGCCAATTCCTTGAAAGATTTTCTATCTCCATTATTAATGTTTCTATCTGAGGGATTAATGTTTACACCACAATTCATGTTCATCTTCTATCACATTTGTGGGTTTTTATTTCCATATTTGATTCAAGTATGTATGACGGCTTTGCTGGTGCTGAAAAGACAAGATTTCAATTAAATTATACCAAAATGCTAAGGTAGAGGTGGATGAAACACTTGGTTAGAGGGGATGACGGACAGTGGACCGTAGCGATAGAAAATACAAGGGGAAAGATAGGGCCATCCAGTGGGCATTGTCCGACGATATTATCAAGTCAACATCTCTCTGCATGCATTTGGCAAAGAACTTTGGACACTGGCGCGATAGAAGAGACTTGTCTTTGATCGACTTGACTCACTAACCAAGAGGCCTATGCCCAGAAGTGGTTTGATGTGTGGTGAAAACGATTATGAAGATTTCTTACCTTTTCTGTTTCGAAATCCTGGAAAATTAGGTGTTGTTTTGTTGATCGTCATCACTACCCAGGGTAAGTGCAGGGCGGGCAGTATGATCCAAGAATTTCCTTTCCTGAGCAAGGGATAAATAATAATATCCCGAACCAAAACAAACAAAAATTGTCTGACGGACTATCAGTGACAGTTCCGTGTGTCGTTCCGTTCCGTTTCGCTGCTTATTTTTTAGTCGTGTTTGATAAAAATACTAAAGTGAACGGTTTTTCTACACAAAAATAAGGATTTACCACTACTTTACCTAACCATGTTCTATTACTAAGTTAGGAATTACATTAAGCATACAATTTTCCATCAAATTATGTATTCATTCTTATGTTATTCGCGTAAAATGAAACTATGAACGTTTTTTTAAATATTTTTTCATATTGTGTTGTACGGCCCTGGAAATTCAGTCCTTTGAGGCTAGTTGATGAACGAACGAAATCAACTGAATGATCTAGCCGTTTTTTAGTAAGATACTCACTAAACACTTTTTTGTGGTAACGAAATTTAGAAGCTTGCTAATCATTTGTTTACTGATAGATGATGATTTTGCTAAACAAGTGATCATACTGTGTTTTTATTATTTTTTGTAGTAAGACGGTAAGTGTTTGTGTAGTGAACTTGTGATAGATAATGTGTAAGGGTGTGTTATGTTAGTGCAGTGTAGGCAACTTGGCAAATGAAATAAGTCATCCCTATCATTTGATGCTCCTGAGTAGATTTTCTGTTTTCATATTGTATTCCATGTAGTTTCACAGGACCATATTGGTTGTTATATGTCACTTTCTGATTTCTGTCCAAATACTAAAGTTAGGATTGTTAGGTGACTACTTTTGTACTATCTAGATCTGAAGTGAAGAAGAGCGGGAGGGAGGCGACACCATGTAGTTTAATATAGAATAGCCGCTGGCGCGCGTTTGGTATGAAAATCATACTAAAAAAATTCGGATGGATACTGCGCCTGGTATGAAAACTATACCTTATGAACTTGTGACAAAAATGTAGTTGCACTGGTCATATGTGTGCAGTTAGGATATGTGTCTATTTTTCTATCTAGGACCAATGCGAAAGCCAGTTGCGACAGGTCGTCGCAGCGCTTCGTGGTGAGTGAATTGATTTCGCAGTTGATTTCTTCTCAGCTTTGATTTTATGTATTTTTAATAAATAAAATCAAGGCTAGTGACTTGTGCTAGTACAGGGGCCGTTTTTTGGATAAAATTTAAAATTAAATATAAGTCATGCACTTTTCGCTCACACAATATTTATAAATTTTTACCTAGGTGTTATGCTCTAAATTTTCGAGTTTACTGAAAGACACATCTTTCAAAATTGTTGAGAAATATGCCTTCTGAGATCGACAATAAGTAAAAAAAAAAACGTTGACTTTTAGGCTTCTGGTATTGCATGAAATTTCGTTCAAATATAATAAAACCTATAAGCATCTCTTTCGTGTAGAGTCCAGATTTGGAGAAAAATAATATTTCAGTCATAACTAAGAAAGCCTTGGGTTAAGAACATCTATGCGCCGCTCACCGCGAATGTGCGGGGAGAGCAGAATTTTCAAACCCTCCTTGCTAACAAAATATCTAGGCTAGTGTATGCCGTTTTTAAATTAAATCATAAGTACAAACCCTTTTCTATCAGAAATAATATAAAATATGGATATAAATCATCTTAGATCCGACTTAGTTGCCCTGCTGCAACACAGTTTCTAAAAACTAGTGCGGGGGCAGGATACTTGTAAAACTTTTCTGCACCTGTTAAATGTAAAATGCTCAACAATATGTTCGTTATTAATGTGTTTGTAATGTTTTTTGGTAAATATATTATTATTATTAATAGGCTAGTACTGATTTTCACAGCAAAAAGGATCAGCAAAAACATTTTTTATGTTTTAAGTATTTTTTGTTGTTCTTACATGTTCAACATAACACCAAGGATAAGGGGGGCTTCACTTTGCTCACCCCCTTTACCCTTCACCTAAGTTACCGCAATGTATTGCCCTAATATAAGCTGTGCAAATCAGTAATGAAAAGATAGACTCTGAAAGTAATCATTGTTGTGATGCCATCTTGTTTTATATTATATAACCAACACGCAGGCTTACCGTAAGACAGATTGTTAAACCTTTTCGACAATGCAAATCAAAATGCTAGTGACTTGGTTAAACGTCGGTCTTTAATTAACGGTCTAGGGCGTTAGTTAAGTGTCTGATTTAACCAACCAACTGCGACATATACATATATTCACTGGGTGGTTTAATTGCGTGTCATAAAGTGGCTTGCAACCCATGGATTATGATTAGACAGAAACATTATTGCATAGCAGTGTGTGATTTTTTATTTTATTATTTATTTTGTGCAATAGTATCTAGTTAAGATAAAGATTAATATTATTATTGTCTGAATCCCGCGATACAGGTTCACCTTGTGTGGGATTAGCAGTATTGTCAAATGTTTTTATTGTATTGGAAATAAATAAATACTTACTTATTAGTTATTAATACTTACTTATCCCCACCCACATATATAAGTTAGCTGGTAGATTAAGATCTGCGGAGGATTTAGGTACATCAGTATTATTTTTTGAACCATTGGCGCTGAGCGCTGCCATGCCTGGCCGAGCTACACAACTTAGCGCGCAAAAAAAATGATGCAAGCAAGCTGTTAGGGTGTAAAATTTTTGTGAACATTTAGTTAATTTGGGATGAAAATATTTTTTGGATGTAACTTATTAGTCAATTTGGTAAACAGTTAAACAAAATCCATAATTGTTTATGATGAGATAGATGATTCCTTATTGTTTGAAACTATTAATCATACCAATCATGCCGGTCATGACGCAGCCGATGTTGTCTGTGAGGCCGAACAGGTGAGTGACCGAGGCGGGGTCGAGTAGCCGGTCCGGCACCTTGCGCTGCGCCGCCACCACAGCAGCATCCGCGCCGCACAGTGCCACTGACGTGAGCCCACCCTGATTGATCGCCTTTAAGGCATACTCTGCAAAGGTTAAGGAAGTGCAGTGTTTATAGCGCGCTTACGGCTGACAAACTACTTGTACTGCCCAGTATATTATGTGTAACTGAACCTAACCCCACGACAACAAACATTATTCGTATTCGGCAGTAATAGGGGGAACTTACCAACTTGATAGAGCCGACCTTCGGGGGAGAAGATTGTTATGTGTCTGTCGAAACCAGCACTGCTTTCGCGAGCCATTATTTATTGAATGGTAGGAAAATAACGAAAGAGAGCCTGATAGAAGCTATGATTCTCAATTTTTTGACAGGTGCGGCGGCTACAAATTTTCACTTGTCATCTCATCAGACGGCCGTAAGTTCTTTTATCCAACGTTTTCAATCAATATCGACATTAAAAGAAGAAAATCGTTGCAAACTAAAGAAACAACGTTGCGCAAGGTCTGTTCAAAATCTAGCTGTTTAACAAAAACGTGGATAAAACTAGACAACTGGAATGGTGTTTATATCTGTGATAATCTCCAGCACCTTCCACTCGATAAAATGTGAGCTAGGATATTGGCAGGAAATCTCATTTGGCTCGATTCATTTGCACAGCGGACTTGAGCGGACTCACGTGAAAGATTTGCTTTGTGCAAGTTAAAAATTATGTTGGAAACGGATAACCAAAATCTGTCAAAAAGTTTGTCTTGTCTATGACCAAAGATATAAATATATCAAAATTGTCTATGAATGAAAGATCAGTTCGCGTTTGTGAAAGAGAGGGAGTGCATGTATTGTTTTGAATTTATTTCGATTGTTTTGTTAAACTCTACGTTTTCACTCAATAATTCATCAGATCCTAGCCATATATCTTTGCGCTTCTAATAAATAGCGTTTACTACTAGGTTTATTGGTTTCTTAATTTATAATCGCAATTTTAGATATGACAGAAACCGTTAAAAGTCCAAACGACAGAAAATCTCTTTTTGGCACATTTCTGGACGTGATGGAGGCGCGGGAGCAGCAGGCGACAGCGGAGCGCCAGCTTCTCGAGGAAAAGTACATGAGGAAAACTCAGAGAATATACGACTTTCACGGTAAAACTATTATTTATCTTTGTGGTTATCTTACAATGTTTTGAAATTTCAGTTTGAGGAACATATTTATTTGGCTACATTAAAGATTAAAGAAACGCACTCGGGTCGCAGAATCTTAACCACTTAGCCGCAGAGATAGTAACGGTTTGTGTTAGTATTTATTTACTCCAAGTGTTTCTTAGCTACTCCAAAAAAATATCACTCATCAGAAAGATATTTTTCAAGCTGGATGTGTTCTTGCTTTTCTTCTTATTGTGCCTCTTCAGTGTTGGAGGTTGGAGGTGATGTCACCCCGGAGGGTATGAAACTATTTGCAACTATAGTATGACTGATATTAATCATATTTGTAAGCATTACTTAGTTACTATTTATGGATCAAACTGTACTGTTTTAAAAATATATTTGTTTATCAATATATACCTGAATAGATGTTTGTGATGTCACAAAAGAACAACCAAATCGGCACTAGGCAAAGACATTGACAAAAGATTTCTTTGTTGTAAAGTGGTGCAACTCAAAAGATATGAAACCTGCTTTTGTTTAATTTATGTTGCCAAAACACAAACAAATGACTACATAGCAGAGATGCAGCTTGTTAGAAATTTGGTCCCAGCTGAGGGGTCAAACATTTCAGATTATTCTAAGACTAATATTGTATTGTATTTGTTTGTTGTTGAAGTATGGGTTCTAGTTTCTTGAATTCTGAGTGTATCAAGGTATTGCCTTGAGGTGGAAACATTTCAGTACTGTGGTACCTCATGTGCCCAATATGTGTCCCACTAAATTGGGTACAGGTTCTTCATCCCCCTGAAATGGTGCAGCTTGAGTGTGTATGTGCACTCACCTTCAAGCAACACCTACACATGAACACACTGATGCCCATATATAGTTAACTGTCATATTTACTCTGATGTTTCTCAAATCAGAGACAGCTTAATTTAGATTTTTTTATCAAACTTTGAGTTGTTGCCTTCAATTCCAGGGGCTTCTAGAACCTGCACCTGGCCCACTTGATGATGACAACAAGTGTGCCAGGTACAACAAGTGTAGTGTCTCCGCAGAGCGCCAGCGAAACTCGGCGGCGGAGCTGGGGCGCTGCGCGGAGTACGTGGCGCGGCACGCTCACATGCTGGAGACGCTGCTGCGGGGCGCCGCGGTCGGCGAGGGCGTGCCGCTGTCCGCCGCGCTGGTGCGCCAGGCCGCCGCTCTACAGGCGAGCATGGTGCAGTGCGTCGCCAACGCCACCTCCATCCGCCGGTTACTCGCCACCACGCACCAGCAACAGATGGACAACATGCTCAGCAAGCTGGTACGTAACTCACACCCGCCGCATCACCATAGTAGGATACATGATACATAGGATGATGCGCTTACGCTGAAATCCCGTGACATTCAGCATCCGCGCATCATCATCAGTCTCCTGCACTGTGCATTGCGGCGCGGCTTTGTCGCTAAAATGTATATCATATATACATAGTCAGGTCATAAGTTCTGTCACATGTGCAATATGAAATAATTTAGACATGTTTATTATTTATGTAAACATTTATATAGCAAAATAAACTTAATAAAACATAGATTCTTATGTTAATAAAGTTTATTCAAAATGACCCCCTCGATTTTGAATACAGGCCTTTATTCTGCGCGGCCAGTCCTCTATCGCAGCACGAACGAGGTCCATGTCAATATCGGCGGCTGCCTTAATCAAGGATGCCTTGAGTGACTCCAAATCAGGATGAGGCTTTGAGCAGGCCTTTTCCTCCAAGTGTTGCCATATCTTGTAATCTAACGGACTCAAATCTGGACTGGAGGAGGGCCAGTCTTCGTGCCGGATGAAGTCGATTTCACGCGCCGCCAGCCAGTCTTGTGTGCTTTTCGCTCTATGAGCTGGCGCAGAATCTTGTTGGAATACCCAGTGCCTGTTATTAAACATGGTATGAGAAACAGGTTCCACAAGGTTCTTGAGGACTGTATTTTGATATACAACTGCATTCGCCTTTTACGCCTTTCTCACAAAAATGTACCTCAGTTAAGCCCCAATAAGAGACACCCAACCAAACCATGAGCGAGGATGGAAAATGACCTCGTTGAACACGCGGAATACGGCTGCTCGCTTCTTCACTGCTGTGTGCGTACACCTTATCATTTTGTTTGTTGTAGCTCTCTTCCACGGTGAAAATTTTTTCATCCGAAAATAGTACATTACTTCAGAGGGAAGAAAGTGACAGTTCCATACCGAGATTATGGCATTTGCGCCACGAGCTTGCGAGGGGCGCAAACCATTTGAGGTATGGAACTGTACTTTATCCTGAGGTATGTATAGTGCTTTTTATTACACCTACGAGGAAAATTATAGACATAAATGCATCCATATTTTACAAAAAACACAAAGATAAATGCTAAATCAATCGAAGTTTTTGCGAAAATGCGCGGGCTTTTCCTTTTTTTATTCGCCCGTTTCTGGAGTAGGCTAAGATCATAAGGTCATGCAGCCACTTCTTCCGTGATTCCGCGCGTTTTATATACAGAAATAATTTCGTTTTTAATTTTCTGTATGCACCAAGGAGGTTGGTAACTGGTAAAAAAAAACTGTATGTGGCCAGTAACAATTTACTTGAAATTTAATTAGTAGACAGTTAAAGTCTCTTTGCAGTATGACTGCTGACAAATTAAAAAAAAAACCGGGTATGTAATGGAATTTCATACATACTTCCCACCCTTGGGTCGGAAGGATTTTCATACAAACTTCCATACCTTGGGATGAAAGGATTTGAAGGGCGGGATAAAGGCGTTTCTTCCCTCTAATTGGTATAATTAGTATGTATTTTCAGAGCAGGTGTGATAAAAAAGAATTTCCCGATGCTTTTTTCCCGCGTACCGCTTCAACAAAGCGCGGCATCTCTTCAGTCTCAGGTCCATTAAACGAGCGTCCAAACGATGTCCTGTTTTTCTTCGATATGCCCTAAGCCCTAAGTCTTCATTTAACACCCTTTTCACCGTGGTCCTGCTTAACCCCATCTGAAGGGCCAACAGTTTCTGCTTACGTATGGGATTTCTTTGAATTCGCGCCTTCACAGCTTTTATCACTGATGGAGTCCTAACAGAGCGAGGGCGACCACTTCTTGACCTGTCTTCTACACTAGAGTCTTCATTGTATCGTTTTATGGTACGATAAACGAATCTTTTGGTTATATTCAAATTTTTCAGTAAGTCGAAAATCTGAATTGGCGCGTAACCGCAACGATGCAACGCAATAACTGCGACACGGTCTTCTTTAAGTGTCCACTCCATATTTAAAAATGAGGAAAATTCTAAAAAGTACACATTTTTATTTTCATGAAAAATTCCAAATTCGAATTCAATAAACTTTTTTGTGGCCAGCGTTCTAAATTCAAAAGTATATCTTGTGCAGTGATTCAAATAAAGTAAGCAAATGCGTCTGAAAAAATAAGAACTCTTGTGTATTTCAATATATTACAAACTTATGACTGTAAACTTATTGGTGCGACTAAGTGGGTAACTGCCACTTGGAATATGAAAGTATCCGCTCCAATAACTTTGTAAATAACATTATGTATCCGAAAATCCAATAAATCATATTTTTACTAAAATTAAATAGCCCGTATCATTTTTGCGATCTCTACAAATCCATTACCCTCCTTTACCTACAGCACATCCTACAGTGAGCAATCATAGTAGAACAATATTTACCTAATGTTAGTACCTAAAGTCGTAGTAGCTATGACAGTAAGTTAGTAGCAGAAGCCTGACCCCGTCCCGCGCACCCGTAATGCACCCACCCCATAACCGAACTATCTGTCTGCTGCGTGGCGTCGTGTGCTTACGCGAAACGGAAAGTGCCTGTTTGTGTCCGACCGTGAGCGCACTTTTCTATAAAGATTACCGGACGTGACACAGTGCTTGATTTTTTTTCCCGACTGCAGCGCAGCGAAAAAAGGAGGGTTTTGTGCTTGACCTGTATATGTATCCTTGAGGGTCACTGGGTACAATCGAACCAACTGAATCATGACCCATTTGCCTGATAATTCGTTTGAAACTTTCAAACTTGTAAGATCTATCGTAATGTCAGTGTCTAATCAAATGATAACAAGTTCGTTACCAAGGAAATAAACCTTCAAGCTAATTTCGACCTACTTGCATTTAAGGGGTTTAGCAAAATAAGCTTATGGTGGGTCATGATTCAGATGGTTCGATAGTACATTAAATAATAATATTTTAAAGGATTTTGTGCGCTTTAGTGTGCGGTCTAAAAACATTTTTAAGATCCTCGCGTGGGGTATCAAATTTATTCTAATCTTGCACAAGCTATGAATAATACACATTCGTTGTAAATCAAGCATCTAAATATTTTTCGTATTTTGTCCGAAAAACCAGGAAATATATAACGTTATTAAATATACTGAAAATCCCGATTGCGGTACTCTAAAAAGCCGTTGGGATTTCTAGTTTCAACGGCTTCGAAACCAAGTTCGGGTATATCGTTTTTTGTTTTATAATTTTTTAGTCCTTAAGTTTTGTTGTACACTAGTACGGACCCCTTCGTGTGCGATTCCGAGCTGCACTTGACCTTCTTTGTCCTACTGGCTTCAGAGATATTAAGGTTTCATTGCGTGCTTGACGCGTGAAACTCTCTTCACTATATCCGGACTTTTGTGACTGTACCTACCAAGAGGGATTCCATACTTTTCAAATTCAAATTCAAATTGTTTATTCATAATAAATTTACAAATAATATACAGGGGCTGGACCCTCCTAGTAAGTATAGAAATACCTGTGTCAGGAGGGCTCGCTCTTCCACAAATATACATTTAGTAATTCGAATAAACAACCTAGTATTAAAATATAACATGCAGTTTAATATTTTAGTGTGTGTGTGTGTGTGTGTGTGTGTGTGTGTGTGTGTGTGTGTGTGTGTGTGTGTGTGTGTGTGTGTGTGTGTGTGTGTGTGTGTGTGTGTGTGTGTGTGTGTGTGTGTGTGTGTGTGTGTGTGTGTGTGTGTGTGTGTGTGTGTGTGTGTGTGTGTGTGTGTGTGTGTGTGTGTGTGTGTGTGTGTGTGTGTGTGTGTGTGTGTGTGTGTGTGTGTGTGTGTGTGTGTGTGTGTGTGTGTGTGTGTGTGTGTGTGTGTGTGTGTGTGTGTGTGTGTGTGTGTGTGTGTGTGTGTGTGTGTGTGTGTGTGTGTGTGTGTGTGTGTGTGTGTGTGTGTGTGTGTGTGTGTGTGTGTGTGTGTGTGTGTGTGTGTGTGTGTGTGTGTGTGTGTGTGTGTGTGTGTGTGTGTGTGTGTGTGTGTGTGTGTGTGTGTGTGTGTGTGTGTGTGTGTGTGTGTGTGTGTGTGTGTGTGTGTGTGTGTGTGTGTGTGTGTGTGTGTGTGTGTGTGTGTGTGTGTGTGTGTGTGTGTGTGTGTGTGTGTGTGTGTGTGTGTGTGTGTGTGTGTGTGTGTGTGTGTGTGTGTGTGTGTGTGTGTGTGTGTGTGTGTGTGTGTGTGTGTGTGTGTGTGTGTGTGTGTGTGTGTGTGTGTGTGTGTGTGTGTGTGTGTGTGTGTGTGTGTGTGTGTGTGTGTGTGTGTGTGTGTGTGTGTGTGTGTGTGTGTGTGTGTGTGTGTGTGTGTGTGTGTGTGTGTGTGTGTGTGTGTGTGTGTGTGTGTGTGTGTGTGTGTGTGTGTGTTTGTGTTCAGAGTCTTATATTAACATTTGCACACTATACAAGAAATTTTATTAAATGTTCTGTTTCATTGTAGCTTAAACTCTTAAGCCATTCGATTAAGACTTTTTTACACTCAAAGTTTGTTTTAGGGTATATGTCTAGTTTTTTGTTAATTTTATTATATAAAAGTGCAAATTGTTTTGCCATTTGGCAACTAGCAAAAGTAGTCCTTGTGCGAACCATTTGTGAAACATTTCCATTTCTCTTCTTTTTATAAATATTTATATCAAATAATAGGGACTTGTGCAGTCTAAGAATGATGCGTAGGATATATAAACGTCTTACTGAGAGCATATCACATACTATGTTTCAGGTCTTAGGATATCATCTATTAAGTTTAACATTGGTTCGAAATATCTACAAATCTGAAACCTTTTCCGAATCTCATCAAGCACTTCGCTGTTATTGTGCAGGTCATACCCTCCAGGATCGCCATATAATTTGAGACATTCCGGGCATATTGCAGATTGACAGCTGAGTTTTTTTCCACCATTATCCATGGTACAAAATGCCACCAAGCGTACACAAATTGCTCGCATGGAGCTGATCTTTACAGACATTTCTGTTTTCTTCCCGTCGGAATAATGTCGGAAAAAGCCTCAAGAAACAAGGAGTTAAGAATTACAAGAGAACATCACACTCGGAAAATGGGGAGGATCCAGGACAACGAAGATAGCCTACATAATCATAAGTTTAAAATAACTTCAGGCCCATATATATCCCACATTTGGCCGAAGTATGCGAAATCCAAGAATCAGACTTTATTTGCAGAAGCTCTCGACCTACTAGATCGACGAAGCTCCAGTAGATATGGCAGATCCTTTGGCATGATAATTTCCACAGCTCTACGGCCCTATAACAGCTCTTTCTGGAACTATACAACAGCTTTTTTCTGAGCTACCATACATATCTTAATATTTTAGAAAAGTTTTTAAAGAGTTATTTTCAACGATACCCTACGATAACAAGTATCGCGGTGTTTTTTTTCCTCGTTTTTTCATTTTACTCCCTCCACTTTTTTGCTGGCAATTTTTTTTCATAATAGACTTGAATTATGTTGCGGTAATCAGGATAAGTATTTTTGCAGAATATTTCAAGACTATCTCTTATAGTTCCTGAGAAAAGAGCCTGTGACAGACGGACGGACGGACATTCCTACTTTTGTGGTACGGAACCCCAAAATCAGCTGTTTGATAAACAAAAAGTCAGGTTACTCCTCGGGGGTAAGGACAATTCCAGGAAAATGCAGCTTTATCTTATGATCTAAGTACATCCACAGTGCGCAACCTCAGGCAGGTAGGGGGGGGGGGGACCGTTAAATATATGACTTGAAATCAATAGTGGTTAGTGGCACACGGGGTCAGGTTAAAAAACCTTCTAATTATATTATCTTTTAATTACCTGGAATAGGACTTCTTACACAACTGATTTTGATTCGTTTTAATTTTATACATAGGAGATACAGTTTTTTGCCCATATTAAAATATGATCCAGTGATCCTCTTTAAATATAGTAATCAAAAATATTGAGGTGGCCGCGAAAGTTGACGAGGGCTTCCAGACTCCATTTTTGCGCATTGTCCTTTGGCAGAAATTTAGATCTTCTCGCACAAGTAATGGAAAATATCTGAAAACTGTAAATTAGGATTCCTTCTTAAATGTTGCTATTTGTGCGGAACCCTCAACACGCGAGTCCAACTCTCACTTGACCACAAAAAAAAATGTTCTATTACTCACCCTAGATTCATTTTCAAATACTTAGAAATAAATATGAATAAAATAACGTAGTTCACATTTCCCGTACCTATGTACATTTAGTATGGAAAATTCCAAAGTGCTGTTACGGCAAAGCGGCAGACATATGAATTCAAGGCATCAAATGTCAATAAATGTGTGGACTATACACCTGCCGCCCTGCCGCCCTGCCTCATAGTCAGTGATGCAACGAATACTACTTTTACGAATACGAATACGAATATCAAACCTACTATTCGGTGAATACGAATATCTCGCCATGGTAATAAATGACTAATTTATTTGATGAATTTATATTCTCCTAATAATTAAAATTTACAGTATTTTACAGTAACAGTAATAATAATTAAAATTTATATTCTCCTAATAATTTTAATTTTTGTTTAAAAAACATAAAATTTGTAGATTTTCTGGTTTTAGGCGATTTCTTTTTTCAGTCTGGATGTTTCCAGCTGTTGAAGAAAGTCTTTCCGAGACTCCCGGAGCCGGGGCACTGTATAAACTACGGCCGGGGAGTCCCCCGTCGTCGCGTCGTCGTTGCGGTTTAGTGAGGCCCTATGCACACGTCGTATTTTTACGTGCCGACGACCGACGCGCGTATTCGCCGAATACGAATATTCGCTAAATGTCAATTATTCGGCGAATACGAATATTCGTATTCGTTGCATCAGTATAATAGTGTTACCATTGAAAAGACTTGCATGTTTTTTTTTCACTAGGAAAAAGTACTTTTTAGAAAAAACGCTACTAAAAAAAGTTGATACTATTGTTAAAAGCAATAAGTTGAAAAAAAAACAGCGTGTTAGCTTAACTTTGACCCAAAAGTCCACGATTTTTGAGTTGAGATCAGTGCGCCATCTTACCTGCACTACACCTTGGGAATTCCGCGCAATACGTGCTTTATGGAGTCATTATGCGGTGAGCAAACAACTTTCTACTGCTCAGTCATCCTCAACCGGATGTAGGTAGATACACAAATAATACCCATTAGCACATCTCTTTGATAGCCGCAATCAATGCTCAATTAACAATCATGTGACGACTAACTATAACTAACTAACTATGTTTACTAACACAACCGCGAATTGTTTCAAAGTTCCCACGAATGTACCCTACCTAACCTAACCTAACCTACGAGCGGGCGCAGATAACTAAATGATAGCTGCAACTAAATACTTACCCTACCTTTAAGGTGTTTGGTAAACCTTTTTGTGTGGATTTCTGTTTGAACTAAAAAGGCTATTTTAAGGACAAAAGTACCTAGTAAAGTAACAAATAAAACTTCGCAGTTTTTGTGTTTCTCAGTCACCTTGCATTCTACTGGGAATGTAATCCGTTTCCGGGTGTCGGTAATGTCAAGGGACACAGTAATTACTGCGGCCCCAAAATTACCCAGAAATAATTATCTTGTTGGAACACCTGAGGTCAATGACATAATTGTCTAACAATATGGGACGGATTTTGTGTACAATAAGTGGCAGCCTTTGTTTGGTACAATATTCATGAAAGCGAATGAGGATTAATATGTGGTGGTTGGAAGGGGCACTCGGTCCTAATACCTTCCTACTAATCCGCTCATTTCCACACGCACAACTTTCATTACTTATCCAACTATTTTGTGATTCGATTCAAAAACAGTCCACATTTAAAGTCGGGTCAAGATAATAGGTGCACTGTGCCAAACTAAATTCAACCTTATTACGTCAGTGACATGTCACCTAATATCTTGACTCGACTATAGTTATCAGCGGGGGGCCACATCAATCTTACGACCATGTATGCATCTCTCTTGTCCCCATGCGCCGCTACCCCCTCCAGGCGGCACTCAGGCGCCAAGAAAGCATTAGCATTAGGTACACTATACGTATAATAATTTTCGGGTGTTTCAAGTAGGTAATTTGGGTTACATTTCAAGACTTAACCGGCGCGGCGACATTCATGCTAAATGCTTGAATAAACTACACTGACTTGGGAAAATTTCTATTCAAACATCACAATTAGGCTAAACAATAGCAGCTTTTGCGTACCGGCTCGACGAAGTTAGTTACCAAGTCGTTGTTTGTCGACCTCGGTGTAACCTGGCTTCATGCTGATGGCGCGTTGTTTGACAACCCCTCGCCCCCGTGTCCCCCGGTACCCCCTACAGGGTTCATTACGAGTCTGATCTCGATTAAGTTGGACAGGTCACGACCTTCATTCCGAGCGAGAGAGACAGCTAGGCTCAGTGAATGGCAACGCACCAGGGGTTGTCGCCGCCGCCGCCGACGGAATGATTAGTCACTTGATGCGTGAGATTTTAAATAATTGCCACCTGAATTCCTACTTCACTTTTAGCTGGTGAAACTAAGCCAGAGACTCACACCTGTTGCTCTGTGAATTGTCTTCGGGGTTCCATTATATAGAAAACTTTTACGTACCTGCCTAATTCAGATGTTATACTCGTAATATGATAGACAAAAGTATCTTGAGTTGTGCGTTACCTGCCTAACTGCCTATGTATGACAAAGGTACGGACTAGCAAGGCAACCATACATACCATTTCATTGCTTTGAGTGTCGTTTACTGATATGCAATTCATCAAGTTTAACGATAACAACAGGAACCAGACATGACAATGATCATGACATGACACTTGAAATTGGCGCAACGAGAAATTATTGCCTGTGTGGATCTTGTTGGAGGAGGAAGTGTGCTGAGATGATGCATGCAGTCGGAGGCGGAGGAGTCTCGGGATGAAGTCACACCACGGCCTCGGTCCTGGAGGCGACTGACACCAATTAGGCGACATTATACAATTGAGGCACGAACCCTAATTAATGGCGAGTGTTGACCTTAATCTGCGTGTGCGCATCTCGTGCGGGGTTGCTGCCCCGCCTTGGTTGTCTCGCGCAAAGCGTCAAAAGATACTTCTTTGTAGCAAATTATTTAATGGACGAAATCGTCTCTTTGTACCTCGTTTTTATTGTGACAAATTTCTCCAATCCTCACAATTTCATACATGAGATCAGGAGTCGACACTTGTGTGGTATTTTAAAAGTAATTTCCCCTTAAGTAAATAATAAATGAAACGCCATTCCTAGAAAACATCTGCACACACAATACATGTTCCACTTCCGAAAGTCAAATAATAATCGATGATATGCAAGTCAGAACTCTCTATTTGCTGTGGCACAGAAAGAGTACTTTACGTAGGCAGTAGGCATGATTGTCCTCAATATCATCGGGTGTCATCACATCACGCTTGACTTGTGATTTCCGAAGCCTTACTACACAATCCCCTACCTACACTACGCCGACTCGCCTTCACCTATAGTTACAGCTATTGATATTTCCTGAGAGGGCAACGTACGGAACTATTAGAAGCGGGGCGGGTGATTGCATATTTGCATGTTCCGAATCAAGGGTGTCTGATCCTCCCTTTGCCTGTCTGCCGTCCTCGCGCTGTGTGATCATACTATGGTAATGTGCTGCACTATTGACATACCGATCGTTCAGTGGCAGATGAGAGCAAAATGCGGGATATTGCATATTATTGCATTGAGGGGTGTCTGGTCTCGGAGGAGCATTGCCCATATTTGCACGTCACATAGTTATCGCCCGCTTAGTCCGAGTGAGTGCCGCCGCGAACTGGAGTCGTCGACCCGACGATGAACCTTCCAGTTCTGGCACGAGTCACGCCGAGCTATTGTTCTCCTGTTAACACCACTGCGGGGTGGATGCTTATCACTTTATTACTGGGACGACCGTCGTCCGGACTTTATTCAAGTCATAAAGGGTTTTTATGTTAGGGAGTAAACCTGTATCAAGTATACTACTCGTAGTAAGTACAATTTAGTAAATATACAGGTAAAGTTTATTGATCCATAACAATAAATCACAGTAATCGATAAAGTATTGAGGGCATGTTTATGATCTTTTAAAGTAAAGTAAAGTAAAGTAACGTTTATTTGCATGAATATAGGTGTACATTAGGTATTTTTTAATTTCATTTAAATATTTTGCGCTATATTCTGCCATGCAGACGTGCAAATGTTATTATTATGCAAAACAATAATCATAAAATTATATTACATTAGGTTAGTTATCTATCCAAAATCGCTTCTAATCCGCCCGTAATTTCGGCGCTTCATCCTCATTGACGTTCAGCTACTAAAGACTAAACAAATTAATTGATTTTTAATCTCCTCATCTTCTTAGCTACTGAAGTGTTATAGAAACTGCAGCAGCCGAGCAAACCGGTTGCGCGAGGAAAAAGTGTAACAATGTTACAAGATAATTGTAGCGAAAAATATTGTGACCGCAACACAATGGCAGGGATGACGACACCTTCGCAAAAATTTGCATATAAGTGGAAATCCGCTTTCTATTTCTGATGGGAGGCGTTGCGCGTGGATTGCGCTAATGATGGTGAAAGCGCACGCGCACGCCAGCGAGCGCGAGCAGCGGCGCGGCGGCGGCGGCGGCGAGGACGAACGATAAAGGATTTGACGGAAGTAGGTCGGTCAGGCAGCGCGGCGCTATCTCATGATTGCACTCCAAAAATGTCATATCTCTCATCGTAAGCAGTATTACGATAGCTTATTATTGATTTTCCTAAACCTCATCCAGCCAGATACCCTCGTTTCTATCGGGGTCACGAAATATGAACCACGAATCTGTGAAATTAATAGTTATTACAATATCTGCTATTATTCATTTGTTACTCAGTACGCTCTAATGGGTAAACAACAAGTAAAAGACAGCGGCTGCGATGCGACTGGTGCAATGAGTGCGATCGTTTGGGTGTGTAATGTACGTATCGATACAGCCGCAGCCCGTCACCATAGGTATTACTGTGTTACACTGTGGTTACAGCACGTCCAGATCATAGATTTGTTGGTGAGCTGCATAGAACGGGCTTTATCTTGGCAGTTATTTTATGGACCGTGTCTAATTGCATACAATATTGTGCCTGGCATATAAAGCGGTGGATAACTTCAATGTTGATGCGATTCGCAACTTATTGAGAGTTGGCAACTTTGTAACACTAATTTAATTTCGTCTCCGCTCCGCGGATAACCACGAAGACGATGTTTCGCTCTCATTCGAAAATGGAGCACGATTTGGTCATTGCTCTTGATTCTTGTCTGAGACGCCGCCTTCTTAGAAAATACATGTAAATATTTTCTGCATATGCTTTTAAAACATCGATTTCACAGTAGGTACATGATCACATTTACTATAATGATTGTACCCATATATTTATTGAATTACTTCCCATTAGTCAAACATAGTCGTCTTTTCAACAAAATGTATGTATCGCGTCTCGAGAGATTCTTTATTCGTTTCTTCTGCGAAAATGCTCTTTTTTCTTACTTGCGAAAATTCAATATGAATATCTACTACTGATCCCTTTGAACTTACCTAGGTGATGCCTCGGTAATATACACAAATTACTTGCGCTCTACTTCTTCTTTCATTTACTAAATTAGCGCTCTCGACAAAACGCCATGCACCCACCACCCCCCGAGGGACGCGTGTACGAGATATTACGGGTCTCAACTCTAGCGTACGGGGTCTGGGTACTTTAATGATGTCACACTTACTTGGCAACTAGTCAACTAGGCGCCCCGCGTGGGCGGCACATTTATCATTTTCAATACACACTACCTGACATATATGGCTCAATTAGGTCTATTATTTCCTGTGGTTGGTCCTCAACTAACAAAGAAGACCTCACCAGTCAGCACTGTATGTGCCTATATGTTAATGTTTATGTTTACTTTGACGACCCGAATGGCCGAGTCGGCAGTGACCCTGCCTACGAAGCCAAGGGTCCAGGTGTCGAGTCCCGGTGGGGGAAAATCTTTGTTTGATGAGAACGGATGTTTGTACCCTAGTCATGGTTGTTTATCTATTTAAGTATAATATTTATTGATATAAGTACGTGTATCGTTGTCTAGAAACCAAGATACAGGGTATCCTAGTTTGGGGCTAGATCAATGTGGGATCCTATCTTATGCAGAGGATCTCCCTCGCAGTGCAGCGCGGAAAAGCCGCCAGCGTGATGGGGACATATTTTGCATCTGATATGGTCCGGGGCGCTTTATTTTCTTAGTGTGTTTGTGTGTGTTTTTGCATATTTAAGTTTTGGACAAAGCAGTTGACGAATGCTGAACATTGATTTATTTTCATTATAATTTATATTGTCTATCTAGTAATTATGTGTATAATAGATCAATGTGTGTAAATAGTGTCCAAGGTATTATTTTATTTTTTTACTTCATTGAATAAAGTTCTTTATCTACACACATATCGTAAACCCTCTGGAATAATGCGTTTAAAAATGTTTTGTTAGAACTCATTTCTTATGGGGAATTATAATACGATCGAATAAAAAAACTAATTGAGCGAATGATCACTGAGCGAATGACCATGAACAGCGGAAATACTTGAAACGAGCGAAAAAAAGACTGAATTGATCATTTTATTTCTGATGATAATAAAATCTAGAACGAGCTTACATAAAGGGGCATTTCAGAAATTAAAATTCTAGCTGTGCGACCAAATTACTAAGTGAGCGACTAGAAATATAGAGAGGGCAACTTCAATAACGGAACACAGAAAGCTAAATTTGGGTAGAATAGGTTATTGTGGCCTAATTTCAATCGCTAGTATTTAATCGCACATCAAATATACTGATTTGCACAGCAAAAATCCATTTTGCTGCGGCATCCATCCATCCATCCAAATTTGCTGCGGCAGCTTAGGTAAAGGGTAAAGGGGGTGAGCGAAGCGAAGCCCCCTTTATCCTTCGTGTTAGGTTCAACATGTAAGAACATCAAAAAATACTTAAAACATAGACTTTAAGTACTCATTAAATATTTTAAACATAAAAAGTGTTTTTGCTGCGCAAATCTGTATTTTTGATGTGCGATTAAATACCACCCTTTTCTTTTTCTTTTTTGTGATTCTCGCCTAGTTTCATGTGTCTTTGTTTTTATTTTTCTTGTAATTGTAAGTAAATGTAATTGGAGCGTAGCGGAGAAGAGCGTATGCAAAGAAAAGCGTCTCATATTGTGTTTTAATGTTTGTAAGTTGCTGATGTGTTGATTTCTCGTCACTCGCAGTCAGTCGCTCACTTAGTAATACAACAACCTAAATCAATTATTTTTGTCACTTAAAACTTTAATTTACAGTCACTCGTTTAAATACTACCCATTTCTTATCTGTCAAAATGTTATTATTGCTTCTTAATAACCTCGAATTGGATGTTCTTGTAACAATCAAATTTCTAATATCTCTGGAAAATAAAGCAAGCTTCATTATAGCATCGAATTCAATGTTCTTATTTCATTCAAATTATCTGAAAAAAGAAACAAAGCTTGATTGCTTTGACTTCAATTCTAATGTCAGTCGGGATGACGTTCTGTTGGAAATCAAATGTCAATGCCACAATGCCGGTCGTAACATGCGGTTCCTGAACACATCATAACGAGCTTATAATATGTGAGATAAAGCATTGTATGCAACTATGTAACAGTCACATAAACTTTGGCTAATATAGAAAGTCAATTTTGAAGACGAAAATCTACCAAATGGTTTTTGTCTAATCCAGAATATCAGTTAAATTTCAGTCTTTTCAGTTTCTTCATATTTCATTAGGTACAGCCCGCGCCAGGTTTCTTGGTCTCTGAGCCAGCATTACCCACGCGCCCCGACCCCCTCCAGGCGGCATTCAGAGGCCAACAAAATTGGTGTTACGTTTACCCGATGCTCTTCAGCCCCCTTTTCTGTTCCCTATTCCCGTAATGTCAAGACGTGGTGTGTTGTGGTGTGCGCGGATGTGACGTAACAGGCGTGAAGCTGCGGAGCAAGGGCCGGCCGCGTCCTCGCCCGTGACCGACACGGTTATTTATACAAGCCGCCGCTCGTAGCACCACGTGGCCTACTGCCCGCGGCGCCGTGCCGCCCGTAGATAGAAAGTCTTCCAGACAGACGATTGACTCGGGATTACGTGATGTATGTCCGACTCGCCGAACCAGCTGGAAGCATCAGGCCGGCTGACGTGCGGGCCTGAGAGGGCACACACTTGAAACTCAATTACATTATGGAATCGTATGGACGCTATCGCGAATCACGATTGATTTGATTCCATCCATCTTTAGAATGTACCTCTCGCTTTTACTAGAAAATCAAAAGACGTATGTAAAATGGTCAAACACAGCAGAGTTGATTGATAGGCGAAATCAGGGGCAACGCTTCGTTAGTTAGATTAATTGGGACAAGTGTCACTAATTGCCTGGCTCATGATCCCAGAGGCCCCGCGGTGCCTCCGACACTGACCCGCTGTCCCGGGTTACCTGGGTGGAACATCTCAGTCGACCCTAGTGCGACAGCGCTTCTGTCTAACTGGCTGAGACCCGAGCTCTAATGTGTGTGTGGCTAATATGTTTCTAAAATATGTTTTTAATTAATCTCGTTCATAATGCTGATGATCAATGTAAACTGTATCCATTACTGTGATGAATGAATATGTATGTGTCCCACCCCACTGTAGGCGGTTTATTTAATTGGGCGGGCGGCAGTTCTGACCTTGCTATCATATTTCGAAATCGGTACGGTCTACTCCGGTTTGTATTCGATCGATCGGGATAATTAGTAAACTGGACTCTCTTACAACTTGTTCTTAGGGTTCCGTACCTTACAAGTAATAAAGGCGCCCTTATAGGACAATTTCCTTGTCAGTCTGTCCGTCTGTCAAGGCCTTTTTTCTCAGGAACAGTGTAGGCATCAAGTCGAAATTAATATCAATTAATTAGGTCTGTGGTCTCTTGAAGTTGTATAAAGAAACTTAAAGGTCAACGCATTCAAAAGATACAGCCCATGTATGTCACAGTTTTGCTGAAATTGCTTGATATTCGCAAGGAAATCAAAACCAACAGGAAACTTTCCGTTGACCTAGAATCTTGAAATTTATGACGAGTCTTTTAGCACTATAAGTGGAACAATCTGAGAACTGTAAAATACTGTCCGTCTGTCGGTATGTTCGTCTGTCAAGACCCTTCTTCTCAGCAACGCGTGGAGCTATCAAGACCCTTCTTCTCAGCAACGCGTGGAGCTATCAAGACCCTTCTTCTCAGCAACGCGTGGAGCTATCAAAACCCTTCTTCTCAGCAACGCGTGGAGCTATCAAGACCCTTCTTCTCAGCAACGCGTGGAGCTATCAAGACCCTTCTTCTCAGCAACGCGTGGAGCTATCAAGACCCTTCTTCTCAGCAACGCGTGGAGCTATCAAATTGGAAATAATATCGTTTACTTAAGTCTGTAGTCTCTTGAAGTTGTAAAAAAAAATAACTTACAGGTCAACGGAATCAAAAGATACCGCCCCGTTTATGTAACAATTTTGCTCAATTTGCTAAATACTCACAAGGGAATCAAAACCAATAGGATACTTCCCGTTGACCTAAAATCATGAAATTTGGCACGAATCAAGTAATAAACGCTAAGAAAAAAATCCTAAAACCGTAAATTTTTAGTTCCATCACAAAAAATTGTGTTTGTTGCGGAATCCTTGGGCACGAGTCCGACGCAAGCCTTTTTTCGTGATGGAACTACAAATTAACATATATTTTTTCCCCTTGAATTGCGCTATAAAAGACCTCGCTTCCTGCCCAAAGGGTTGTTTCTTTTTTATAAGGAGATTGCCGTAGTTACGTTAAAAACCAGAGATGAAATCGGAAGGTCACAGAGTCATAGAGTCAATTATTACAAACAAAAGAATAACATAACTCAACAACACACCTTTTCCCATGCGGGGTGGCAGAGTCACAATCGTGTCCACGTTTAGCCAGATAGATATTCAATACAAAATTGTTTATTTTCTGTGAATATTCACATTTGTTTAGAAAACGTAATTTTTGCCTCTTCTCTACATTGGACCACTGCGGAAGAAAGAGGGCGAAGAAACTCCCACAGATTGATTTTCAGATATCTTTTAAATATAACTAGTACAAATATTACGTATAAATAATAATAATACCTTGGACACCATTTACACACATTGATCTAGCCCCAAACTAGGATTCCCCGTATCTTGGGTACTATACTAGACAATAATATGCAGGAATAAATAATTACAAAAGTACTAAGCGAGTTCTGTGTTGAGTTAGATTAACACCATGCACTCTTGTCATCTTGAATATTGTAATATCCCTTTTAGGATAAAGTGGGTTTTACATGCTTTTTAAATTGCTCATTAAGGCAATTTCAAAATTTCCCGAGGTATCCCGTTGCAGAGGGTATATAGAGTATGCATTGACCCTTGAATGAATTGCTCACTTTCGCGAGTCTAAACTGGGGTGCAACTAGTCTGTCATTATTTCTTAATACCCCATTTAATAAATAATTAAATTTTCAAACGAAAAAATCTTGCAAAGTATTTAATTTACGAAATTCGATACTACATAGTTTTGTTCGTATTAACTGAATATGTCGATTGACACCAGTTCGTATTAACTGTTCGTATTAATTGAATATGTCGATTGACACCAGTTCGTATTAACTGAATATGTCGATTGACACCAGTTCGTATTAACTGTTCGTATTAACTGAATATGTCGATTGACACCAGTTCGTATTAACTGAATATGTCGATTGACACCAGTTCGTATTAACTGAATATGTCGATTGACACCAGTTCGTATTAACTGTTCGTATTAACTGAATATGTCTTATGACACCGACACAGTTTCATCGCTGGCCGTTGAACATGTTGTTGTTTGTTGAATCAACTTCACAGTAACGTATGAAATTAATAAGTAAACAAAAACAGAAATGTGAAAATAATGTCACATAACAGCTTCATAAAATCCCGTCGTGTTCAATTACTTTCCATACAAATTCAATGGAAAAGTCACGAGTTCCATTGGAAAGTTGTTAAATCACTTATGAATGAGGCTGTGCTGGTTCTAAATAATCATAACGTGTCGTCTGAGCCCAATCTTCTCATTTGCGGGATCCCACTGTTGCACTTGTGCTCCACAGTGAATCCAATCATTAGCACAAGTTAGGGGAACATCTAAACTAAACGGATCACCTTTCATATAAAATATATTCATAAATTACTAGGCTAGACTTTAGAAAACGGGCGGTTAGATTAGGGCTTTCGTGATTTTTTGGTAGATAGTTTGGGTCATTTTTTAACCAGTCTAAAAGTTTCAGGTGTCGGAACTCAATAGTTTTTCAGATATGATTTTTTGAAAATCTATAAAATTTACAACACGCAATAATAACCACAAAACGTTTCATTATACGCTTATTGAAAGATAAGAATACATAGATGAGAGTGCATTAAACCGAATTATATTGTATAAAGCTATTTTTGATTATATTTTTGCGTCACAAGCTTGTTTCTTTGCGTTTTTGGACTTGTGCTTATTTCAATGAGTTCTTTTAGATTTACTGATATTAAGTTTTTAGCAACGTAACGCAGAAAGCTTAATTCATTGCTTGCTTTTTAGGGTTCCGTACCCAACGGGTAAGAACGGAACCCTATTACTAAGACTTCGCTGTCCGTCCGTCCGTCTGTCACCAGGCTGTATCTCAAGAACCTAGCTAGCTAGAGAGTTGAAATTTTCACAGATTATGTATTTCTGTTGCCGCTATAACAACAAATACTAAAAAACAGGATAAAATAAATATTTAAGGGGGCTCCCATACAACAATACCACATACAAACTTATGGATGCACCTGGTTACGTACATGGAGTGTGAAAGTAACCGCACCAATAACTTTGTAAACAATATTTTGCTGTGTAAAATCCAAAATATTCACTCCACACCATCGCTTCCATTGAACGGTGGTACGGAACCCTTCGTGCGCGATTTAGACTCGCACTTGACCGGTTTTTCTTTTTTAATTATGTTTTACGGCCCTGGAATCTGGTCTTTTTAGGCCTTCATTGCTTGCATTCGCGTCAGGGGACATAGTTTCCTTTGGTTTGAGTCGCTTTGAAAACTTACTTTGGCTAGAGTAGGTTATTGTGACTAAATTTCAATTTGATTATAGGTTAGGTTAGAACTTAGAAGAAGCAACCCCGGAGCGGAGCCAAGCGTATGCAAAGAAAAGCCAAATTTGGCTAGAGTAGGTTATTGTGGCTAAAAATAGGCAAATTCCGTCGGTCCCCACCTGTTCCCCACCCTAATACGCCATCGTCCCCACCCACGGTCCAGAATGGCAATTGGCATTTTGAAAAAAAAAACTCGAAAAGTAATGATTTCCGACACTTCGCGTTTTTTGACACCGTCTCTAAATGCACCTATAATGCATAGGAAAAATCGGCAAAAAGTCCAATTACTATAATATATTACTATAGCCAACGTACGTACCTAGATGTTATAGTGAGTGAACTTAGTGCATTTCACATAAGGCGATAGCCGCGCTTCAGCAGCGTGGTCGCTGTCGCAGAGTATGCCTTATAGGTTTGATTAATTAAGCTCTTAGAGGGAGTAAGCCATACGATTGTTGTGCTACTTGTGTCCTTCCTTACTGATAGCGCTTGCTTATGTCTTAGCCGTCACATTTGCTGTTTCAGGAGAGCGAGCTGTGTTCGTGGACGTCGTTCCTGCAGCGCGCTGTCGACGCGACCTACAACACCGAGACCCTCATCGACAACCTGCACAACATGATCGGTGAGTTATGATGATCATCATGAGATGCTGATGACGAATATGATGCGCTGCTCTTACAACGAAATGACTGTGTACGCTGTAGACCTCGCGACTCTGTCTTTGGTGACATAGGAACTTTGTGATGTTTTTCTTTATTTTCCACTCCCCGACACCCCTGACCCCTTGAAGTATTTCGGATGATAAATTTGTTCGGACAAAAATGTTGCGTTTAGTGTTTACAATAAAGTGTTGGAAGTTTTAAAAATCTAAATGGCTGAAATATGATGTTTTTCTCGCATATTTCGGCCATACTGTATCGACAAAAAATCCATATAATTAATTGAACCAGCTCACAAATTTTCACGACAATAGGTTGAGAAATGCGACATGTAGACGAGAACAACCGGTCATCCGGACAGACATACGAAAGCTTCCTTACCCAAATTGAAACGGAGTCGTTACAACGACAGTATTCGAACTTATTTCTCTCTCATGTAAGCGAAACATGTAACCATTAGGCGATGAACGTATTTCGCTTCCGGTACCGTGTGAGGAGAGGTTGACTCTCCGAGGCGCTCGTAAAATATCCAGCGAAGTAATAGGGCGAGCTGATCAGCAAATGAAGTTAGAAGCTGCCCTAAAGATCGTTTTATTATGATCTTCTCTGTACCTTGAGTTTCTTCTTGATTTATCAGAGTAATAATAGATGTAATGGCTATAGTATCCGCTTCACAAATAGGTGATATTATTCGACTATTTGCCAGCCGGTTCCCTCTGCGGCGGCGGTGGCGGCGGCGGCGGGTGGTGCGTGGGTCTGCTTAATGTGCATGAGGTCACGATAATTTCCCGCCGCCCGTTAATTTTTCCTCGTCCTCAGTACATATTGCATGCGACGTGCACTGCCGGTCTGCTTATAGCGTTATTGCTTCCCCTGCGGTATAGAACAGCGCTCGCTGCACGTCATGTCTGCGATCAGCGCTGTGGTGTGGCCGGCGGGCACCGTGTGCTTTGCTGTAGAATATTTTCTACTCGAAACAGGCCATTCTTATCAAAAGTACATCACAGACTATGCCTTCACATTCTTCCAAACTGATTGGCTACATTAAAGTCAAAGTCAAAGTTTATCTCTGTAGGTATTAAAAAATTTGCTTGGTACTTTTTTTGCCTCTTCTCTACATTGAGCTACTGTGGGAGGAGAAGGGCGAGAAACGCCCGATAGATTGTTTGATCTCTTAGATCATGATGACCACTTCAACAATCTTATCTGTTTACTTCAGGTTTGTATGCAGCTGCTGATATATCTTTAGAATCTGTCTCTACATATACTCACTCGGGTTGTATGAGGCTTGTTTGCTTGCTTGTACTGTGTTCCGGTTCCATGTTGTGTGTCCTGTGTGTCCTTACCTGTGGCCTCGAACTAAAACAAACGACGAACTTATTTCCTATTCTATAGTTGTGTGCAAGCAGAATGGCTAGGGTAGAGCTGAACGAGTATTAGAATAGTTGGAAAGCAATTTTGAGATGTTTGTTTCGTTTCTCGTTAGATAACAATTACATTTAAAACATAATAAACGTTTACATTCAGGCACATATATTGCTTCTGGCCCCACACTAGGATACACTGGGTCGTGGGAACCAGAAACAGCTACGTCACACACATAAAAAATAAACATCCAAGGCCTAGGGTTTTTTTAACCCCAGCCGAGGATCGAACCCGGGACCTTTGCATGGTAGGCAGAGCCACAACCTTCTTCAATTTATACCTATACTATACTATAAATGGAAGACGGTATAAAACGTTGCAGTTTGAAATGAAGTACCTACCTAAGTACGATCTCCGTTGCAATCCTGCGCGAGTCGCCCCAGCCGCCGCGCCGGCGTCGCGGGCAATAGGGCCCGCTGGAGACGACTCGGCAAACTATACTTACAATAATATAAAAAGACCGGCCAAATGCGAGTCAAACTTGCGCACCAAAGGATCCTCACAAATCCCATATTTTTGTGATGGAACTATAACAGATTTGGGGTTTTTCCTTTGCTTGTGCTATAAGACCTTGCTTCTTGCTATATGATATGAGTTCTAGCTCAACAGGAAGTATATTTTGAAGAAAGTAGGTTTTGATTCCCTTGCGAGTCAGACGGACAACAAAGTTATCCTATAGCGTCTCCTTTTATTATCGTCCGTACGGAACTCCAAAAACGAAAGTAGGATAGTAGGATTTAGATAACTTTGGTCCGTTGGTTTTAGTCTTTCACGTTGGGATGTTCTCTGTCCTTCCCCCCGAGCCAAGATGCATTTCCTAACTCATCAGTTATCTATCACCAATGGTCGGGAAACCTTGGAACGCAACGAAGGCAACACTGTGGACTTTTCAGCGCTATTCAATTTCCGAAACTTAATAAAATATCGGAACTTTGCAAATTTGACAAATACAAACTTTTAATAATATTCAAAATCGTAGTTTGTTTTTCAAGGAAGTTATACATTCATTGTCAGAAAATAAAAATGTGAAATAAATTGCATTGGCCGCTCAAAGCTTCATTTTATTTCTCATATTCATTATAATTCATCCACACGTGACACACGGGGCTACAGTTTACATTTGCTCACGGTACAAATGCTTCGTTGTCAGATATAAAACTCTGAAGAAAACTAATAATAAAAATGTGACTTTGACTTATTGCTGTGAATTAAAAGTCTGCGAGAAATTGCTGAAACATAAAGTAAATAAAGAATCGCGACAATAGTGCGTATTTTAGGCACGCAGAGAAACCAGAACAACATAGAATGGATTGCTGAGCACACAGAAATAGTGTGGGACACTTCGACGATGTCGTGTCATCGTACTAAGAGCGATGTTCGTTTTCATTTGAATAAATCTACTCTAGACAGACACGTTCAAAGCGTCAGCATCAGCATCAGCACGGCTTGCTTGCTTGCTTGCTTGGCTTCCTCAATGAATACAACAGAAGGGCTCGATTATTACTTGAGCCTCATACATATTGTTTTGATAATGTGGAAGCGTTCGTTGTGCCAGCGTTCAGATGTTTTCTAAAAAGATTGTTGCCGGTTTAGTTGCTGTACTTTCTCAAACGAACGCTGCCTTATGATATGAGTCTTTGTTAAGAAAAAAATACTTAAGTTTTTAAAACAAATATTGAAAAGGCTTACGAAGGAACGAAACATGAGAAGCAATTTCTTCGGTCGAAACGACAATGTTTTGGTAGAAACGTCATGCATTTTATAGTTTGACTTGTAAAATTCAACCAGATATAATTAAGTTGAAATTCGCTCCATTTACCTCCACCGATGTGGAGAGCTCATTCTCGAGCTACGAATAGATGTTACAGGTAAAGCGAAATACTTAAAAAGAGGAAAATACTGAAAAAAAAACCGGTCAAGTGCGAGTCTAAATCGCGCACGAAGGGTTCCGTACCACCGTTCAATGGAAGCGATGGTGTGGAGTGAATAGTTTGGATCACGCTGCGAATGCTAATAGTATATTTATTCTGCAGAAACGGGCTGTTCGTGCAATTTATAGATTAGGGCCTAGAGTGTCACTGAGGGAAAAGTTTAAAGAAATCAATATTCTGACATTTGTGTCTCAATATATCTATGACAATCTTGTGTATGTAAAAAGAAATATAACTAATTTTCAGAAGTACAGTGATATACACAATTTTAATACTAGAAATAAAGACAAGTTGGTTGCTTATGTAAGCCGACTACATAAAATTAGTAATCCTTTTAAAGGCAATTGTATACGCTATTACAATAAGGTCCCTACTGATATTAAAAACTTACCTTTAGACAAGTTTAAAATAATAATAAAACAGAAATTGTATAAAAAAGGTTACTATAGGATATCTGATTACTTAGAGGACAGATGCCCATGGGAATAGATTGTTTGAGTAACAGGCTGTTTCGATATATAATTAGCATTCATTTTGTAAATGACAATATTTTATTTAAAAAAGGAAACGCAAAAGATGCGACGACTGTGGAGTTTCTTCGGTGAGCTCTTCTCCACAGATTCCGCCATTGTGTTAGTGAACTCACCCAAAAAAATGTAATGACGGATCTAAGTGATGTAACAACATCCTATGGAAATAAATGATTTTTGATTTGATTTGATTTGATTTGGATATTACACAGCAAAATATTGTTTACAAAGTTATTGGTGCGGTTACTTTCACAGTCCATGTACGTAACCAGGTGCATTCATAAGTTTGTATGTGGTATTGAAAGAATTGTTGTATGGGAGCCCCTTTAAATATTTCTTTTATCCTGTTTTTTTAGTATTTGTTGTTATAGCGGCAACATAAATACATCATCTGTGAAAATTTCAACTGTCTAACTATCACGGTTCGTGAGATACAGCCTGGTGACAGACGTACGGACGGACAGCGGAGTCTTAGTAATAGGGTCCCGTTTGGAACCCTTCGGGTACGGAACCCTAATTATGATCATTTATTTTAATACCTCAAAAGAAAAGATATTAGAAGGACTTCAATTGAATAATAAGTTTACGCTGGAGCAATTTTACAAATAACGTGGCCTACTTATTCTTCTAACGTCAATGTAAAGATATTTCAGTTCAGAAAACACGTACTTCACCAATTTTTCCATTGAAACTTCCCACGATTACCTAATTCAAATCTAAGCCATTTCGCAGTGAACTGAACTATTTTTATTTATTACATTATTAAGTATTATATACCAACGCCAAATTGATCAATAATGTTATAATTTTTTTAATGACAATGTACGATATTTTGTGTTTTTTTGATATTACATTTTTAACTTCTAAAGTCAATAAAAATACAATAACTACAACTGTGTTTCACTGAGACGTAGTTAACTAAGCAAAGTTTCATTCGCCAAACCCAACTATTAAAATCCGATAGGTCCAAACTTGCGAATTCGTAGGCGGCCACGGCCTCTTCAGAGCAGGAAAAAAATCCCTTTTATTTTTTCCTTGATTATCGGGAACAAAAATAAATGACAGGGAGTTAAATCAGGACTGTACGGTGGCTGGGGCAAGGCTTCAAGACCGGAACCCCTAAGAAACGCCTTTGTTCCCATCAGGCGTGAGCAATGTGACGCAGCGTTGTCGTGATGCAGCATGACGCCCCGAAGCCCGCTCTTTGGTCTTCTCTCTCGCAGAGCTCGGTAAACTTTCGGCAATGCTACTGTTGTATACCATTCCGAGTTAACAGATCTATGATTTTCCAACATTGTTTCCACACATGCCCGCTGCGAGAAAAAAAACTAACCACCATTTTTTTTACGTTATGAGGTCCTTGCAGTTTTGTCGGCAACTTTCCTTCTGAAAAGACCCGTACTGACGACTGACTCATATTTTACGGTTCATATTCCACGTTTCTTCGCCTGTAATGTTTTCCGAAACACGTCTTAAAGTCTCGTTTTCAAATGGTAGAAGCATTTCGCGGCACCAATCCACCCGGGCCTGTTGTTCAGCGTCTGGTGAGAGCTAACGCGGGATCCAACGACAACAATGCTTCCTCACTCTAAAATGCTGATGCAAAATAATATTAACGCTCCCCGAACTAAGGCCAAGAACCTTCTCGATGTCCGAGTAAGTAATTCGTGGGTCTTCTCGCACCATCATCTCAGTATTCAACATATTTTCTGCAGACGAGGTCGCCTACAAACGTTCCTATGGTCATCTTTGAGGTTTGTATACCCCTTTTAAATTCATTGAATCATCTAAAAACAGATGAATCTGAAAAGATTTGGGTTTTCAGTTAAACCAAATTTAAAAATCATAAAATATTATTACACGCAAATATTCGCGGTTATGCTCCATCGTTGCAAAGAAATACGCGGTAACCGTCGTAGTAAAATGAATGGAACGTCATTTTTTTTAAACAAGCGAACTGGCTACTTGCGTTCTATTTTTAAATAAATTTGCTTTAATAATATATAATACAGACTCGTTCCATTTTTAAATTACGAGTATCTCAAAACTTATCGAGTAACCTACCAAAGTAAGATCATCTAACTAAACAGTAATTAAGAATATGTATCAAAATAGTAATGTTCCGATATCTAATTAAGTTCCGGAAATTGATTACCGCTAAAAATTCATGTCGATACGCTCGCTCGCTCGCTACGACGACGCTAAGAAAATGTATGCGATTTAACGTTTGCCGTGCAAAGTGTAACGTGTCGACGTTGGCGAGTGCAACTTGGCTACGGCCTGGCATTACCTTGCATCGTGTGTTCACAGCGGAGCAGCGCCGCTGCGTGCGCGAGCTGTCCTCGACGGCCGTGCTTGCGTCCCTCTGCGGCGACACGCAGACGGCAGACACCTCCCCGGCAGACAGGCGCGCCCCCCCGGAGGCCTGCAGCACGCCGGTGGCGCGCGAGCGGGACTGACCGCACACCGCACCGCGCCCGCGTCTCGCAGCCCTCGCAGCTCTGCGGAGGATCTTCTGCGCGAGCCACTGCTTCCGGCCGTAGACGCGAACAGCGACAACGACCACCCGCGAGCGCAGCATCTGTTCACCTGCCCTCGTGACGTCAGTAGGGCGCTCTGATGAAGGCATTCTAGCTGGATAGTACTGTCCGGTCACAGATCCCGTATTCCCGGATTTATGACCGGATAGTATCGATAGCGAGAGTCATCAAGGGCTGTACTGAATACGCAGTTTTCATTCATAAGATGACTACCCCGCGATGCTAAAACAGGCTTAGAATAATTTAGGTTCGCCGGTGCTGCCCTCGGGAGTCTGCGGCTGTCATATATTGTAACGATGTTAAAAGAGGTTAAGGCATCCGTTTTTGAGACGTATTTTGTTTTAGAAATAATTTTCTCGGGTGTATTTATTGAATATATTGAAATTGTTGTATAAATATTTGCCTTATAAAGAGTATTTTTGTTAACCACTGCCTTCGCGTTAATATTGCATGCACTCGTATGCGATGGCGCCCCAATGATGGTGTATATGCTCAAAGCTGTTACGGAATGAACAGTATTGTTAGACCTTGATGTATCAACATTTTATTTATCATTTATTGCCAACTTCTCGAGCTTGGGAGAACTCCGGGTGAAGTTGCCTTTGGATTGTTAGTCTTGCAAAGTTCATCAACACCAATTCTGTTAGCGGCTGTCATGAAAGCTGTATTCGTATTTATGTTTGATTTAGTGGTCAATCACTGAATTTGCACTAAACTGACCGACTCTAGAGATCTCGAATGCAGTGAAAAAGCATCTGTATGTTCTGAAATAGACCAATACGCATAAAATATGTGGTTATCTTTATGTACATCCACAGCAGTTTCGTTTCAATAAGCACTCGAGTAGAAACATTCGGTAGTTTTACGATTACTTCGTAATGTTGGTTCATACGAATATTTCGTCTCGGTTTACTGTTTCTGTCGCTACCCTCCATCGCGGCTTGATCTGATCGACTAACAATCATGGGCGTGTGTGAGTGTGTGTGTGTGCGTGTGTGTATGCACTGCCTTGCCATTGACCACGTTTATTTTTTGGGGTAAAAGTACCTATTTTATTAAGCATTAGAGCTGTTCAATAAGTTATTTTGAATTAAAAGTCTTGTTAGAGGTATACATTGAAATATGGTATTTAACATATTAAAAAAAAATAGATAGATATTTGTCTTGATATTCTAAATTGTTAAGATGTGGAACGCTTCTTTATTCGCTTTAGCATATCCAAATTCTAAAATTTAGATAAATTCGGTACTTATATTGAATGTTATGTAAATGCTTTAAAATGAAATGTATCGAATGTACAGTCAGCTATGTTCATTGCTACAAGCTATGGGGCACACAATACAAGTGTACCTACCTAGCCGTAGTGACCAATGTTCATTGCTACAAGCTATGGGGCACACAATACAAGTGTACCTACCTAGCCGTAGTGACCAATGTTCATTGCTACAAGCTGTGGGGCACACAATACAAGTGTACCTACCTAGCCGTAGTGACCAATGTTCATTGCTACAAGCTGTGGGGCACACAATACAAGTGTACCTACCTAGCCGTAGTGACCAATGTTCATTGCTACAAGCTGTGGGGCACACAATACAAGTGTACCTACCTAGCCGTAGTGACCAATGTTCATTGCTACAAGCTATGGGGCACACAATACAAGTGTACCTACCTAGCCGTAGTGACCAATGTTCATTGCTACAAGCTGTGGGGCACACAATACAAGTGTACCTACCTAGCCGTAGTGACCAATGTTCATTGCTACAAGCTGTGGGGCACACAATACAAGTGTACCTACCTAGCCGTAGTGACCAATGTTCATTGCTACAAGCTATGGGGCACACAATACAAGTGTACCTACCTAGCCGTAGTGACCAATGTTCATTGCTACAAGCTATGGGGCACACAATACAAGTGTACCTACCTAGCCGTAGTGACCAATGTTCATTGCTACAAGCTGTGGGGCACACAATACAAGTGTACCTACCTAGCCGTAGTGACCAATGTTCATTGCTACAAGCTGTGGGGCACACAATACAAGTGTACCTATCTAGCCGTAGTGACCAATGTTCATTGCTACAAGCTATGGGGCACACAATACAAGTGTACCTACCTAGCCGTAGTGACCAATGTTCATTGCTACAAGCTATTGGGCACACAATACAAGTGTACCTATCTAGCCGTAGTGACCAATGTTCATTGCTACAAGCTATGGGGCACACAATACAAGTGTACCTACCTAGCCGTAGTGACCAATGTTCATTGCTACAAGCTATGGGGCACACAATACAAGTGTACCTACCTAGCCGTAGTGACCAATGTTCATTGCTACAAGCTATGGGGCACACAATACAAGTGTACCTACCTAGCCGTAGTGACCAATGTTCATTGCTACAAGCTGTGGGGCACACAATACAAGTGTACCTACCTAGCCGTAGTCCCAAATGGAACTGCAAAATGTTATCTATTGTGATTGTCACGAGCCTTGCAAAGCATAGCACCAGTGTTCACAGACACTACTGATGTGTTCCTATGTTGGTCGCTTTACGGAAATATACATAGAGACCTAATGTGTTCACAAAATAAATAGATATTTGTACTACTAGTGCGAAAAGTGGGTGATTTCCGTCGAGTGACATGCTCGATTCGAGTTGGAACAGTACATTATGATACAGTGGCAGCTATGTCTGCCTGCGCTACCGCTAGGTGGCGCTGGCGTCGTTGGAGGCAAAGAGTTTCATTCATCTGAGGTTAGGTTCAAAAACAAGTCACGTGATCTTTCTAATACTTGACACTCGCAAAATTAACCTGAAATGAGGTTAGCACTTCATATATTATAAGTAAATATAATTTGACAACATTGTCAGACAGGCAGCCTCCCAACTACATCAGCGTCATCTGCAATACGTTTTTGAGGTTAGGTGCCATTGTGTTGGTTGGTTATTACTCACGAAGCGATATTGTTCGGTACGTTAGCCGAGTGTGTATGATCAAAGCACACGAGATTCATACGACATCAACACACCACTATTTTATAAAACTACTCAAATAATTAAAAAAAACTGAAAAGTAAAAAGCACTAGTGCAAAAAGAGTCACTTCCGCACGATTGGGCTGCTTGGAAAACGCTGCATTACAAGCAAATGCATCGACAAAGCATAAGTTAATTTGTGTTCTTGTTTCACTGCATCGAAAAACGCTTTAGTTTTGTTTTGATAAATAATTGTATGATTTGATGTGTATTTCTAGGCGGTGTAGTTTAGTTGTATCGATTTTGGAATTCTAGTTTGTTATAGTTTGATATTATAGTTGGAATTATAGTTTGTTATATGGTTCCCTTGCCACCTCGCTGGCGCCAATATATAAATCATAGTAAGTGGTAGCTTCGTGTCGCGTTATGTTCAGCAGTACAGTATACTATTGTGGCCAAATTTTTCGTAGATTATCGGAGCTCGAGGATTATTAGAGCGTCCCGACGGACTCTTGGTGTCTCCAACCGACCTCTCTGTGTGTCGTGCTCTCAGCAGCACACCACGAGGAGGTTCTCGTATTGTATACACTTACATATTGTATGTACCGACTACTCTTCTTCTTTTCTCAGTTCTGTGCGAACAGAACCAAATGTTTTGTCTAATCTAATCTGTTGTATCTTGTATTGTGAATTTTCTACTGCCGTATTGTAATAATTTCTCTATTTTCTGATGAAAACTGCAATATTTTGTCATAAAATAACCTCGTAAGATAATGAAGTAATAACTATTTATATTTGGTGTACTTTCGAATATTTCATATCTGCATTTACTCTTGTTACATCGATTTGATAATATGCTACATGTTGATCAATTAACTAATAATATGCATTTAATTCTGAAGTTATTGCATGTCAGAGAGAGAGAGTATATAGGTAGTCTTATTGTATGTAGTTAGGTTTAGTACTCTTATTCGGAGATTTGTAGAATTTTTAATCGAAAATTCATTTAAAATTAAGTGAGTAGCTAATATCTGAACAGTATCATAACTAACTAGCTTTAATAGTGTCCGACTTGCCTCAGAGATATATGCATTTTTGGTGTCTCACTATACACGCATGTGTTCGTATTTACCATTTATTAGCCTTGGTGTACCTTATAAAGTTTATATTTACCATTTATTAGCCTCGTTGTACCTTATAATATGATGTTTATATTTCCCAAATGAAATGAAAAGCTGTTATGTAGTTTCGTCGAACTTTGTATTGTATATTGTTGCTTAACTATAAAATCTCTATGTCAGATACATAATATTGTAATGTGAGCGTACCGCGATACTATGACCTGAGAAGTAATGCTTTATGTTTGCTGTCTCACTCCAACTTGTGCAGATTGTGGCCGCAGCTGTCTCGCTCGCTCGCCGCTAGTAACTTGGGTCGTGGTACCGCAGGTCGCGCCTCGTATTATCTCTCTACATTCCATAGTATAACTGGTACAACTTAAAATGTAAATATATGGATATTTTAAAATAATCTCTTATGTTTTATTTTGTACCTTTAATAATAAGTAAATGTAATCTAGCGCTCTCGTACATAGGTTTAATTATATCAGACTTGTCGTTGGCAAGTAGGGTGTCGCACTCTATGGACCACTCTTTAACTTTAAACAGGATAGTTTTATGTTTAACAAATAATAACGTGATACAAATATCACATTCACTTGATACCAACCAAAGCTTCGTATCTATTATAGTTTTGCCAAAAAAGTGAAAAACCTTTGACGCGGACACATGAGGTTACGGGGGTCGAAGCGTTAGCTGCAGGAGGGGAGATTTGTGCGCTTTCAACACCACACCTAAAGTTATCATGTGGCACAAGTTTCAAAACATTATCAATAAGTTTGTCTGAAAACATAAAATGACTCGACTACGAGTCAGCGCACTTATTACATACATCGCTACGGTATTAGTGCAGTGGTCCCATTTCCAAACAAAGCAACGTAGACCCGCGGTTTCGACGCACCTAAAACTAAGATCACGCGATCCTAACTCAGTAGTTAGGTACCACAGACCGTACATACATCGAAAACTTCTGTGTGCACTTTACACGACACAATATGACACGGAAGAAATAAAATTTACCACACTTATTAGTCCAAGATACGGTACTGGTGGAAATCTACCCTTATCACTATTTATAACAACGATATAACAGTTAACATCCAATCTCACTCTTGGGAGGCTACCACAACCTCATATGCTGATTCAGTTTATTAACCTAAACTGATTCGCAAAATTATCCTTTGTTCCCAGTAGTACCGTGGGAGAAGTTCTGTGGAACTAGTGAGACTTATTACCAATACCATTACACCTTTCAAAAAAAGTTTCACCCGGTCAAAAATAGTTTCACCAGTCCCAATGGTACAAGTAGTCCGGAGGGCGCAGGAACCACACGTCAAACCCCTAAAACCACGTAACTTCTTCCACGGTACTAATCGTAAATCAGTACCATTGACGGAACTATCGGGAAAACAAGTCTCACTAGTTCCGCCACGGAACTTCTTCCACGGAACTACTGGGAATAAAATAAAATTACCATGACCGTCAACAAGTCTTGTTATCTACTAGCTAGATAAAATATAGCCCGTTATGGAGTTTTGGAATTGAAATAGTTGCCATGGTGAAGTTCTTGTTTTGAACCTAATCTGAATGGTTATAAGATTTTGGTAGCCCCCCCCCCCCCCTGATCGAATAAAGGATGGCGGTGTATTTTTACTAGTATCATGAATATGTAAAGATCCATCTTTTACATAGTATCGTTATTCATAAACGTTCTAAATATAAAGCCGGAGGCAGAAAAAACATAATTGTTTTTTCTGCCTCCGGCTTTACTTCCAGTACTTACAATCTACATGCCGATCCATATGTCGCAGTTGGTTGGTTAAATCAGCCACCTAACTAACTCTCTAGACCGTTAATTAAATACCGACGTTTAACCAAGTCACTAGCATTTTGTTTTAAGTAAAGCATTGTCGAAAACGTTTAACAATCTGTCTTACCGGAAGCCGGCGTGTTGGAAAACAAGATGGCGTCACGACAAAGGCTGATTTTCACGGCTTATATCAGGGCAAAACATTGCGGTAGCTTAGGTGAAGGGTAAAGGGGGTGAGCGAAGCGAAGCCCCCTTTATCCTTCGTGTTAGGTTGAACATGTAAGAACAACAAAAAATTATTAAAATATAAACTTAAGTACAAATAAAAATATATTTATATTGTATATGTCTTGTTGCCTAGGAACTTTTAGACAACTCGTTAAACGTTTCGTTCACTCAATGGTCTGACGGAATTTTAGAGACTTGGTTAAACGTCGGCATTTAATTAACGGTCTAGAGAGTTAGTTAAGTGTCTGATTTAACCAACTAACTGCGACACATACATAATGCTTGTATATGTCCTATGCAGATATATGTCGTAACCATATCGTAGAATTGAACATACTTATCATGAAATGGCCAACCATGGTTGAATTAAAACTTTTATTGAACGAAGAAATCTTTAGAGAAAAACACTGCGGTAGCTTACGTGAAGACTAGTAAAGGGGGCGAGCGCAGCAACGTGTTAGTTCGACATGTATATCACAAAAAACATCAGGTAACACTGAATAAAATGCAACTGTCGTATAATAAGGGGCCTTTAATCACGAGTGTGGGACGTGGGAGTGAACATCACACAAGTGTTTTAAGGCCTAATTATATACAGTTGTATACACAAATTTATTTACACACATATCATTAGTGCTCTAAAATCGGTTCAGAAGCCATTCGTAAAACCAAACAACAAACTAAAAAGACAAATGCCAACTGTCATGGCGGTACCACCAAAGTCGGTAAAGCTGTTTGAATGTTTCGTGTCGGTAAAGCAGTGTCACCAACAAAACTGTTCAGTTGAAAGCGTCGCTCGCGTCTATGTCCCACTAATGTCATTTCATACTGGGAGGGCATTAGTTTCGTGTTTTAACCACCTGAACAGATAAGTTGGTGGCACTGTACAGACGTCAAGAAAAATGACAATTTTGACGATTCGACGATCACAGATATTTTTTTTTACTTTAACACATCGATTGATCGATGCGTTAAAGTAAAATTTGTTTGTAAATTGCCATATCCGCATCGATGTGTCATAAATCATAATGCAGGTCATGGTTTCTGAGTCGATTTTAGAGCATTTATGGTACGTGCATAGATAAAATACATATTTCATAAAATCAACCCTTTGTGACCATTTTATGAAATGGTCGGCCAGCTCATGAAACGGTTGGCTATTTCATGAAATGATCAATTCCATGATATGGCTACGACATATATTATAAAGTAGTCAGGTTAGGAAGTAGGTAGTTCTACATATAAGGTACATTTTACCTAAAGGTATTAGTGCGTGTCTGTAATACTGAGTGTTTTATATTTCTAAAGCTGTTTGTAAGCATAGTCATCTTTACTAATCTATTAGAGTCCTCGTCCAAGGCTCGGCCCTCAAACTCACTCGTCCATCTTTTTAAAGTCCATGTAGTAGGTATAGGTATGTAGTGCCTAAGTGGATACTACTTAATTAAAGGATAAATACTTAATTATTTATATTTACATGTCAGGCACCAATGTCACTTTGATTTTCACGTCTACACTCAGATGTACAATACCGGTGCCTTATTGATTAATATCTTAAAAATGTGGCGCCTATATTTAAAGGATTTTTAGGTCACGGGCGGTCCTACGGTATAAGTGGTAGGTAGGTTGCCCATTTCCAAACAAAGCTACGTAACCTGAAGTATAAACACAAGGGGAATTTTCCGTGAGTGACCTATTACTGGGGACTGGGTTACTGGAGCACCGCCAGCAGTGGCAGGAGTATTATATTCAGGCCAGCGCGGGGGTAGGCGCGGGCGCGGGCGCGGGCGGCAGCGCGTGGTGGTGCGCGGCGGAGGGGGCGGCGGGCGGCGCGGGCGGCGGCGGAGCGCGCGCAGGCGCCAGCACCGAGTGCGGCACGGCCACGGCGCGCGAGCCCGACTGTAACGCGACGTGTCGTTATCAGTCTAGGCCTCTCAGCGGTAGAAACTCTGGACGACGCAAGCACGCTTGGGGTTCTTCAACATGCAATAAATATACCTGCTCGACAGACTCAGGTCTATGTGAGAGCGCCAGAGAGCACATACTGGTTAAGTAGGTAGTATAGAAAGACTCGGTTTTCATTTATAATAAACAGGAAATCTGGTTGAAACTGAAAACGTTTTGAATACTAGTCGATGAGGTCACCTACCTGGGTGGGTACCTGCACCGCGAGATGTCCACGCCTCGCGGCGCCGACGACGGTGACGGTGGCGCCGGCGCGCAGCCTCACGGCGCCGGCGCCGGGCGGCTCCTCGCTCCAGTCGATGGCCACGACGCGCTGCTGCGGGTAGCCGAGCTTCACGCCACCCGCCACCGTGTAGGCGCGTGAGGGCGGCAGCGGCGGCGGCCGCTCCTAAAATCAGAAGACATAATGAGTCAGAGACTATATGGAGTGAATAAAAGTACGAGTTACTTTTACGTTCGGCCTGTTGCATGGTATCTGAGTAACATAGGTTTTATTACTTACCAAGTCGAGGCCAAATAGCGTGCAGGTATGCCTTACAAGGGCGGGGTCGCACTTAGCGGGCGGTGCGGCGGCGGGCGGGGCGGCGGGCGGGTGTGCGGGCGGCGGCGGTGGCGGCGGCGGCAGCGCGGGTGGCGGCGTGCCGGCAATGGGCGCGGGGCGCGGCGCGCGGGGCCGCGGCGCGGGGCGGGGGGACACGCGGCGTCGCCGCCACGCCGCCTGGATCACCTCCGCTGCCAGAGCGCGGCGTAATCGGCGCATGCGCTCCAGCACCTGGGGAGAGCGACACGGAATCATGATCATATTTTAAGGTTTACAACAGCTGTGATAACAATAACGTAGAAATAGTGCAAACAATAAAATTCCTCGGATTGCGCGGATGGAATCTGCCCATAGAAAAACTGTCCTTAGAGGATAAACACATTTGTTTATCCTCTAAGGAGATTAACGCAGATTGCGACCACATCGGCAGCTGTTACTGCATATTTCGGATATGTGCATTCTATCCTTAGTTAATGTATCATCTTTTTCGGAAATTCTACTGATAGGGACAAATAATTAGGCATCAGAAAAAATGTGTTAGAGCCATCGCTGGCATAAAAAAGACGGAAAGCTCGGAGTCCGTAGCTTTCCGTCCGGAGTCCTTAATGTTCGTTAAGAAAACTATCATACACGTTTTATAGAACGAATCACAATTCACAGAAGAAATCTACGTAATGAAATCATATAGTACTTCCTTCTCCTAAATGCGTGCTTTATAGAAATAGCGTTTTCACACCTTTCATTCGGAAAAGTAAGTTTTGCTCCACGACGAGAGGGAGCAAAATGTTACTTTTATGTTTCAGCTACTTTTTAAATTTATTCATTGGCATGTAGCATTTACGCAATGTGCCAATTGAACACATACCTTAATAAAATAATCGACTGTAATTTCACCGTAGTCGATTAAAAACGAACATGTTTAAAGTTTTAACTTTAACAACGTTATATGAAAATTTATGATTTTTTCGTAATATTCAAAAAAAAACAATAAATTATAAGTTTTACTGAAATCAAAACTATCGATGACTGTTATTGTGATATAATTAATATTTATATCCAATACCATTGTAATATTCGCTTCGATTATTTTTACACATTGGTAAAAGTAGCACAGGAATATTTTATCTGGGTGACCTTTCCCTAATCCTTCACAATCCTCCATTATAAAATAAGTTTTGTTTTCGTTGTTCGATTACTGTAAAAGTATTGATAGTATAATTCAAAGTGTAGGTAATTAATTCATTATTTTTAGAGCATTTAATTTAAATTTTCCTCATAGTCGGAATGAAAAGTTGTATGAGTCACTAAGGAGCAAAATTATATTCGTCGTGGGCGTTAACACTTGAATCCTTCGTTACACTCAGGATTCTATCGTAGAATCCTTCGCTTTGCTCTGGATTCAATGAACCGCCCTCGCCGTAGATACATCATTTTGCTCCCTTGTGACACAAATAATTTTCTATTTCTATTTCGCCATAAAAACATTTACCAAATGCTGTTATTTTTTATTTTAATTTTAAAAACGTTTACTAAAATCTTAAAACATAAAATGTACTAAAGTCTGGCAAACGAAAGCGTGACCTGGAGTTTTCTTAAAGGTTTCAATATGGCAACAATATTATGCTGTCAAAGGCACGTCAAACGACAAAGTGATAGATAGTCACACTCCGTTCCGTTATTCTAAACCTCTGTCTCTCTTTCTAGTTGTAACGCTTCCGTACAGCAGAAAGAGAGGCAAAGATCTTTTGAATAACTGAACGGAGTGTAGTGATTTATGTTAGTGATACCACATAGAGGTTTTATGAATTCTACCACGTTTTCTCAGGTCACGCTTTCGTTTGCCAGACTCTATGATATCAATTAATACTTTAATGACAAAGAACTGTTTGAACACATCCGCTTCGAAGTAAATGGGCTGGATTGAGTTTTCTTGCCGATGTAATAAGATATATAAGATGTAAGTAATAAGATGGTGATGCCGCTGGTGTTGGTGGTAGAATAGAGTTAAAACACGTAGCAATGTAGACATGTTTATTGTCTGTTTTTCCAAACCAGAGTGAACCCGGTTAATGGTTGTGCATAGTACCTACGTATGTCTAACATATTGCTTACTATTGCTACCCTACGCTAATGTTGCAGTCAGTAGTGACAGGCTACAGTTATAAGTACAATTAGTTCTTTCTACACTTAACCGTTTCATTCTCGTCTTAGCCAACGGTTTGTGAAGCGGTGTAGCATTGCAATATAAGTATACCAAGAGTCATAAAATAAAAATATAATAAAATACTTATACTGATACTTATTTAATTTGTTAATAAGTCCACTAGTCTATATATGTTTAGATTAAATTTAGATTTACTACTGGGTACCTTCATTTGAAACACTGTGAATAATTTATTTATTTATTTCCATTGTATTTGTATTTTTTGTATTTGTATATCGCAACAATTCGCTATTGGTAGTCCAATATATATAGATATATATAATATAATAATAGTAAAAAAGATACTTTTTATGAACTGTCAAAACGGTAATTTTTTTCGTGAGTTCTATGACAATACAATTCCGGGTTTAGATTTAGGTTTTTGTCACGTAGTCAAATCTTCTAGGGAAATCTCGCGCTTTTGCGAGCAATATTCAAATATGGTAGCGCTCTTTAAACATACAGGTGGCAACACTGATCAGTCAGCTGATTGAAAACTGTCAGTTTGCAGCAGTAGTGCAGTTGCCAAGCAAGTCGACGAGAGTTTGTGGCATTCGATGTCGTTGTACGATCGGCTTTACAACGCATTTACTAAATGTCACAAGGATTCCTTGTCAATGCAGGCGATACAAAAATAATCCAAAGGAGCTGCCCGCACCGGTAGCATGCCGAGCGCGGGGCGGGGCGGGGGGGGGGGGGGGGGACAGAGCTTTATATAGCGCGTAGCTCTGTCTCTCAGTTTCCCGCTTCAACACCCCCCGTGGGGTCGGATGCTAAGGATGCTGGAACGTCTCACACACCCCCCGTGGGGTCGGATGCTAAGGGTGCTGGAGCGTCTCACACACCCCCCGTGGGGTCGGATGCTAAGGGTGCTGGAGCGTCTCACACACCCCCCGTGGGGTCGGATGCTATGGGTGCTGGAGCATCTCACACACCCCCCGCGGGGTCGGATTCTAAGGGTGCTGGAGCGTCTCACATACCCCCGCGGGGTCGGATGCTAAGGGTGCTGGAGCGTCTCACACTTTTAAAAATCGAGGAACGTAGTCGGATTGGGCCTAACAAAAGCGCCTCCTAAATTTTAATAAAGGAGAATGCGTGTGAGGCCGCGGTTAGTACGGTCAAGTGTAAACTGTACATTGGTATAAATCACATTATGCCGAATACTTTTCGTTGCACAGTTTGCCAACTCTATATATGTACACATATATAAATACTCTCTCAAGTAATCGTTGGTGTAAATGCTGTCTTTTTACACAAAATTAAACCAATTTACAACTACAGGCAAGGGCGTACCCAGGATTTCAGCTAGGGGGGGGGCAGCTCATACCTGTTTCGAGTACGTTTTTAATTCCCACTTACCAGGAAAATTGACGTTTATTTTATCTTCTAGGGCGGGGCAGCTTCCCCCCCCCCTGCCCCTACCTGGGTACGCCCATGACTACTGGTAATACTTATACAATTCTGATATTGAACAAATTGTTTCAACTTTAGACATGATTCTAGATTTATTTGACTACCTTGCACATTACTGAATTGCAAGGAGGGATTTATCGACTTGTAGTCGCGGCTAGTTACCTGCCGCATTCCCTCGCTGAGGAAGACGTGCCGCTTGCCGACCGCCCAGCGCACGGTGGCGGCAGAGGCAGTGTGCGGCGCCGCGCCCGCGTCCACGGCACGCAGCACGGCGCCGCACGCCTCCGCGTCCGCCTCGCCCGGCGCCGCGCGCGCAAGGCAGCTAACGGCTCGGTAACGCGCCATGAACGCGCGGAACCGCATGCGGTGCGGGTACCCGCTCGCCATCAGCGTCGCCGTCTCCAGGATCTGCAGGGCGCGCACCTGCGAACAAACAAACGCAACAATCAGCGCTTAATAGTTTATGATCGCAATCAGTTTTACTTTCACACTTATGTAGTAATTTCGATCTTGTTGTGTAGCAAAGGTTGGTAGGGGAGGTAATACCTGCTTGGCGACGGTCTGTCGCTCGAAGACCATGGGCGCTTCGCTGGTGTTGGCGCGCAGGCAGCGCACGAAGTGCGGGCGCGCGTGCACCAGCGTGCGCAGAAGGTTATCGAGGCGTGTGTGGAAGTCCTGCGTGAGCGTGGACGCGGGTGCGGCGCCGGGCGCGCTGCCGACACCGGGCAGCGGCACCGCGTGCGACGTCGGCGACGCGCGGAAGTGAGCGCCGCGCGCGCCACCCATCGCCTCCAGCGCCTTCAGCTCCGCGCCGAACAGGTGCGTTGCGAACCTGCAAGCACGGAGACATTTGAGGGATGGCGCGAGGAACACCTGTCGTCTATAGAGCACGAATAAATGATAGTCGGCTGCAATAACAGTATTCGAGTGAACTGACCCGAAATCGCAGCCGCGACGGTCGAAGGCGCCGACCAGCTCGTCGGGCACGGCGTCGCGGTTCGCGTCGAGGAAGTCGCTCGCGTCGTACACCACGTCACCCGCGTAGTGGCGCACGGCGAAGCGACGCGCGTGCGCCGGCCGCGGCTCGAGCAGCCGCGCGTGCTGCCGGTGCGCCGCCCGCACGCGCGCTACATAACGCTCCGCCTCGCCCGCCGTGCCCGGGCTGGCCGCGCACTCCGCGTCCAGCGCCGCTAGCAGCCCGCCGCGCAGCGACGACACGAGGTCGATGCACGGCACGTTGTCCACGTAGTCCAGCTCGACACACGCAACTCCCTCCTCGCGGCACGACTCCGCCGACGACTTGAACACGTGCGTATTGTAGAAGTGCTGCATGGTCTCGGCGCAAAGGTTGGCGCACAGGTGCTCGAGCCGGCTCGGCGCCGCATCCTCGAACCCGAACATGTCGAGGATGCCGACGAAGCCGTCGGTCGCGTGCCGTACTGCGTCGTTGAGTGCCGCCATGGACTTGCCGGCGGCGCGCGACCGCCCCCCGCCACCCCCCGCGCTGGATGCGGTGCGGCGCGAGGCCGCATCCTGGTTGTGCACGCTCTCGTTGCTGTCGGAGGAGAGCGTGCCGAGCGTGGAGCCGAGCCGTTTCAGCGAGTTGGCGCGCCTCACGATGGTGGCGACGGTGCGGCAGTAGAGTGCCTTGGCGAGCGCGTCACGCGCCTGCGCCGCGGCGGCCGGGTCCACCGGCGCACGCACGGGCAGGCGCGGCGCGCGGCGCGACGTGAGGCCGCGCAGCAGTGCCGGCGCCGGCACACCCAGCAGTGCGGCCGCGGCTCCGAGCTCGCGCGCGCTGCCGCCGCCCGGCTCGGCGCCGCCACCACCGCTCTCCTCCCACTGCACGTTGCCGAGCAGCAGCACAGCGGCCAGCACGCGTACCACGTCCAAGAAGGGGATGCCGAGGATACCAAGTGAAGTCTTCCAAGCGTGGAAGCGCGCGGCATCCTCGGCGGCGGGGCGTGTTGCGGCGCGCGGTGCGGTGCCGGGCGTGGGTGCCAGGTAACGCAAGTCAGCGGCTGCGTAGCCCTCCAGGTGAAGGCGCGTGCGCTCGTCAGGGCTCAGACCGGCCAGCATCTGGTAGAAGATGTGGTAGTTCCGCTCGCCGGGCAGCGGGCGCACGACGCGCGTCTGGTCGAGGAAGTAGCAGTGGATCTTGGTGCGGTAGAGCGCGCCGTCCGTGACCTGCACCTCGATAAAGTGTCCGATGCGGCTGGAGTGCTCGTTGGCTGCGGTGGCGGCAGCGCCAAGGGAGCGCAGCACTTGGAACGCGGCGGCGAGGTGCTTGAACGCGTCGGTCTCGGGCCCGCCGCCGGCCACATCGAACAGACGCCGCAGCAGCACCATCGACGCGTACGTCTTGCCCGACCCTGACACGCCTGCACAGTAAAACATACGAAACCTTCACAACCAGAGCATACAGTAGAAACGAGGTGAAGCCAGCAGTGGAAAGTCAACCCACTGATTATTTATAGTAATTGGTGATGAAAGCGAAAAGATACAAGCAGGTTGAACGAATTTATTTTCGAGGATATAATATATGTACGCAAGAACCTTACAACATTTTCCAAACTTAGCGATAGCTGTACTGTTAACCTAAGGAATAATCACAGACTAGTTGCGCCCCGGTTTAGATTCGCGAAGGTTAGCAATTCTTTCAACGGTCAGTGCAATATCTACAACAACAAGATACCTCTAGACATTTTGAATTTGCCATTTGAACAATAAAAAAAATATATGTAAAGACGACTTTGTCGAAAAAGTAATATTACAATGTTCAAGATTATTTAAATGACGGGACTGTATGGTGTTAATCTAGCTTAATACAGACCTTGCTATTTATAATTTTGTAGTTATTTATTCCTGCTTATTAATGATAATAATGAATATTGTGATATTTGCATTAGTTAAGCACTATCATTTTTTAAAAGAGATCTAAAAATCTATCTGCGGGGATTTCTACGCCCTACTTCTCCCACAGTGGTCCAATGTAGAGAAGAGGCAAAAAATTAGGTTTGCTCAGTATTAGTAAATTATCTACAGTAATAAAGAAAAAATAAAGATAATAATATTACCGGAGAGTATAATCGCCTGCGGGTAGCCGGTGTCAGCCTGGTGCCTGACCGCATCATGTACGAGGCGCGCCAGCTCGGGCCGAGCCTGCGCACGCGCAGCGCCCAGCGTCAGCGCGTTGCCCGTGTCCGTGTACCCGTTCAGAGACACAAGCACCGGACCGATCCATGTCTGCAACCAACACAATGGCATGTGACATCAATGGATTCATTATTTCTAGCTTACAGCGCTACATTGAGGAAGTTCCCGTGGCAGCAGAGTGATCCGAGGTCCACGAGTTGCGAGAGGTCAGACAATGCATACAACCTAAGTCCATACCAGCTAGACCATACCACCGCCTACACATACATACATGTATATATATTGCCTACATATATATATATATATATATATATATTGAGTTATAATCGTTAATAGTAAAATACCATAAATAACACTCTGCCAGACAGGATTAATCCGTCCATTTCCAGAAAGTCATGAATCCACATTACTGTAGTAAGTATAATATAGACTCAATGATATAAGTATTAGATTAATATGGATGCATGACTTTTAAAAGACTGTCTTTGCAGTGTATTACTGACCCACAATAGTTTGTTAATATCATCATTATCAACTTCTTCTTTAGTGTCATTATTTTTGTGATATGTTTTTTTTACTCACAAAGCAAAATATAATTTTGGGTTTATGGCATTTTTAAGTAAAAACTAAATATGTTTACCTACAGTATGTACTTAAGTAAGGCAACTGTAAGTCTACAATTTATGCTGCATTGTTTGTATTTTGTATAAGCATGTAAGACTGTTTGTTTCTTAATAAATAAATAAAATAAAAAAATAAAAAATTACATTCTATAATAAAGTCCCACAATTTAAACATTGCGTGTATCTCCATCCCAAACATTCAACCTGGTTCTATGGAACAAATCGCACGGGAAAGCAAGCAACGTCGACAAAATTCCGGGATAATGGGTGTCAAGAGATCGCACCACATCGGAGCAGCGCGGCGCGGCGCGGTGTGGCAGGCGGTAGGAAGCGCGGCGCGGCGCGGGGTGGCAGGCGGCAGGTAGCGCGGCGCGGTGAGGGGCGGGGCGGGGCGCCTACCTGCGTCGAGGGAGCCCCAGGGCCCACGGCAATATAATCCGCATTTTTTTGCCCCCGCCGACGACGACGACGGACAGTCCAGTCTTTAGCAAATGCTTTCTGTTACTATTATGATGAGGATCCTTGCATTTCTACTGGGAACATATTGTGTCGGGAGTGGATGCATATCAGAACTGCCAGTGACGAAGGAAGCATTTGCAATAACCTACAATGGCCTACATAACATCATGACAACCTATATTTGCAAATAAATGCCTTTGCCTTTGACTTTGACTTTGACCTACAATCTGTCGGTAGATTATACACAGTCAGGTCATAAGTTCTGTCACACAATAAAAACTTTTGAATTTAGCACGCTGGCCACAAAAAAGTTTATTGAATTCGAATTTCGAATTTTTCATGAAAATAAAAATGTGTACTTTTTAGAATTTTCCTCATTTTTAAATATGGAGTGGACACTTAAAGAAGACCGTGTCGCAGTTATTGCGTTGCATCGTTGCGGTTACGCGCCAATTCAGTTTTTCGACTAACTGAAAATTTGTAATATAACCAAAAGATTCGTTTATCGTACCATAAAACGATACAATGAAGACTCTAGTGTAGATAACAGGTCAAGAAGTGGTCGCCCTCGCTCTGTTAGGACTCCAGCAGTGATAAAAGCTGTGAGGGCGCGAATTCAAAGAAATCCCATACGTAAGCAGAAACTGTTGGCCCTTCAGATGGGGTTAAGCAGGACCACGGTGAAAAGGGTGTTAAATGAAGGCTTAGGGCTTAGGGCATATCGTAGAAAAACAGGACATCGTTTCGACGCTCGTTTAATGGACCTGAGACTGAAGAGATGCCGCGCTTTGTTGAAGCGGTACGCGGGAAAAAAGCATTGGGAAATTCTTTTTTCGGATGAAAAAATTTTCACCGTGGAAGAGAGCTACAACAAACAAAATGATAAGGTGTACGCACACAGCAGTGAAGAAGCGAGCAACCGTATTCCGCGTGTCCAACGAGGTCATTTTCCATCCTCGCTCATGATTTGGTTGGGGGTCTCTTATTGGGGCTTAACTGAGGTACATTTTTGTGGGAAAAGCCTAAAAACGAATGCAGTTGTGTATCAAAATACAGTCCTCAAGAACCTTGTGGAACCTGTTTCTCATACCATGTTTAATAACAGGCACTGGGTATTCCAACAAGATTCTGCGCCAGCTCATAGAGCGAAAAGCACACAAGACTGGCTGGCGGCGCGTGAAATCGACATCATCCGGCACGAAGACTGGCCCTCCTCCAGACCACATTTGAGTCCGTTAGATTACAAGATATGGCAACACTTGGAGGAAAAGGCCTGCTCAAAGCCTCATCCTGATTTGGAGTCACTCAAGACATCCTTGATTAAGGCAGCCGCCGATATTGACATGGACCTCGTTCGTGCTGCGATAGACGAATGGCCCCGCAGAATAAAGGCCTGTATACAAAATCGCGGGGGTCATTTTGAATAAACTTTATTACCATAAGAATCTATGTTTTATTAAGTTCATTTTGCTATATAAATGTTTACATAAATAATAAACATGTCTAAATTATTTCATATTGCACATGTGACAGATCTTATGACCTGACTATGTAGATATTAAAAAAACATTTGCGTTGCACATAATAAAGGATATTTCCTCCAGCTTCTGGAGTGGCAATGGAGTGAGTACCCACATAGAACTTGTTGTGGTAGAACCTGGCCTGCAGAGCTCTGACGACGGCGTCCTCGGTGAGGGGGCCGCGCAGGTGGATGAGGTCGTCCACGTCCCCCGCCGCCCCCGCGCCGCGCCCGCTGCCCCCCGCGTTGTTCCCAGCGCCGTGAGGGAGCGTGCTGGAGCTGGAGCGCCAGCGGGGCTCTGTGCGAAAGAGGATCGAATGCTTACCAAAGTTAATATTACCATACCAGATGCTTCAGTTTGCCAAGAGTGATGAGTGGGGTGGATGCGTTCATAAGGAATCATATATATATATTAAAGTGGGTACCTGTCTTATTTAAGCTGATCATATAGTAGAAGTGTAGGGATGTTACAATTTACCCCACTACGGCAATGGCAAAAGTTGCGTTATGATTTTGACCGGTATTTTCATATGTTCCCCCAGAACTCAAAACTCAAATTATTTATTGTAAGTACGCACTGTACTTTTACAAGTCAGACAATCATACATGGAGAAAAATTAAAATAAATCAAATATGATCAACTAAACTACTGAATAACTGATTATGGCATGGCTGAATCTTGCACAGGAAAAGGAAACTCCATTAACTCTACCAGAACATCGGATATACGGCCATCAAAGAAGATAGCACCAAGAAACTCCACGGGGATGTCAGTTTTTCAATGTTCGTAATTTTTTTTATGCTGCAATGTATAAAAATAGTTTAAATGCTTTCATGATTCATGTCTGTGTCGGTGCCCGGGTCACGGATTAGCATGTTGAAAGCGGAACACATTGCTCGTAACAGGTGCGTGCGAGTTGGTGCTGCAGTACCTTGCAGCAGCACTCTGCGGTACGAGGGATGTGTACTTACGCCTGAGGGTTATATTAGGTTCGTGGAAATTGCAAATCTGGACAGTCAATAATGCCTGTGGTGATCTTTAACTAAAATACTATATCAGATATGGCGTCCCTCGATCAGGGGGAGAAGGTGCATGGAGCGACAAGGAGATAAATAATCTTTAGTAGACTTTATGCGTCGGTTTATAAATTTAACATTTTTTTTCTGGATCCTTTCGATTCGGTTAATATAGGTATCATACTGATGGTTCCAGATTTGTGATGCGTATTCCAGTATGCTTCTAACATAGGTACAATATAGTAATTTTACAGTCTTCATTTTCTTGAAGTCCTGTGAAGCGCGCAGCACAAATCCGAGGACCTTGAAAGCTTTTTCACATATTGTGTCCACGTGACCGTCAAATAAAAGTTTCGAGTCATGCATTACTCCTAAGTCACGGGTGCTATGAGCGCGGTTAAGAGTATGCCCCTCCGTTTAGATAATAACTATGTGTTGTATATTTTTTCCTTGTAAATGTAGAAGACATGGTAGAGACCTGGAGCAGGGGGCGTTGGTGCAGGCGGCGAGAGCGGCGCATTACCAGGGGCGCGAGGCTGCGGTGGCGCGGCGGGCTGCGGGGGCGGCAGCGGCGGCGCGCGCGGCGGCACGGCGGGCTGGCCCGGCTTGCGGCCCGCCGGCGCCCCTGGCGGCACCGCCGCCGCCCCCGCCCCCGCCCCTGCCCCCGCCGGCGCCGCACCGCCCACGTGCAGGTGGTTGCGTAACGTCACCAGCTCCGAGCTGAGGCTCAGCAGCCTCCGCTGCAGGTGCACCGCCTCATTCGACGAGGACGCGTCTGGAACACACAACATGCACGTACATGGTACCTCACACTAACACTTGCTGAACACTCGCGATGCAGCTTACAACACCTTGTTATGTTCCTCTAGATTGTAGCTTATAGCGTATAGAATCTATAAGCTTGGTAGTTTATGGTATACGTGTGTACGAATAAGTGTTTTCTATAACACTGTGGTTATAGGTTCTCTATAACCACATGCGCGAGTAACGGTTATTACGATACGATGCAATCTAATGCAGGTGCATTCGATGTATGGCCCGGCGGTAAGTAAAGATTTAGGGCATCGATTGGCTTTGAATCTTCGACATTTTCGTTATACACATAAGGATATGGCAATCAGATTTAAAGACGGCCAGAGGCAGTGTCTCTGGTCTGAAATTTTATCATTAACTCTATGTAATTAAGTAGAACCCCTCCCAAAAGGCAAAAAATATGGTGTTGTTATTATGAACAAATTCCATCGAGCAGCATTATAGGCACCTTCCAGTTCATCTGTGTATCTCTACGTCGTGCAGAGTGTTCGTGTTGTGTGCAGAGTGTACGTTGTGCAGAGTGTTCGTGTTGCAACAGGCGCTGCTTTACTGTACAGTTCGTGTTGCAACAGGCGCTGCTTTACTGTACAGTTCGTGTTGCAACAGGTGCTGCTTTACTGTACAGTTCGTGTTGCAACAGGCGCTGCTTTACTGTACAGTTCGTGTTGCAACAGGCGCTGCTTTACTGTACAGTTCGTGTTGCAACAGGCGCTGCTTTACTGTACAGTTCGTGTTGCAACAAGCGCTGCTTTACTGTACAGTGCACTTTAATTCCTCGGCTAAACGGGTTTTCTCTCCTACTCAGTATACACTATGCCATATATATTACGTAAAATGAATGCCAGTTATGAAAATGGTCTTCGAATATACTATCTACCTACAAGTGCATAAATAGGTATTACAGAAATGAAGTTCATCTGTATATTTCCAAACAGTGACACATTTTCATATGAAATGTCGCTTGAAACTGAAGAATAATCCTAGCGCATTGCAGCTGATTAAAAAAATGTTTTTTTGCTGCAATAATAGGGACCCGGAGTTGGAATGATCACCTGACTCTGTTATGATTATAGTTGCTCGTTAGCGGCGGTCGGTCCGGGGGTGCGGGGGTGCGCGGGTGCGGGGGTGCGGCGCGGCGCGCGCAACCGGTCGCGGGACCAGGCGCGGCGGCGCACGGCGGCGCGCGGCTGCGGGACTGTGAGCCTTGCTGCCACATGATAAGGGGCAGCGGGTTCAGCTGCGGCCGCGTCAAAAACCTTTTTATTGGACCGCGATCGAAGGACAGTTTGCCCCGCGCCCCGCGCCCCACGCCTCACCGCCGCGCCGACTTAACAGCTTTTACATACCGAGAACTTTTGTTGATCGAGTGGAATGGACGAATATCATTTTAGTTTAGTCGGAGGTGCGCCGCCGCCGCCGCCGCCGCCGCCTCGCGCTAATTACTGCAACATGACTCACGCGCCGAAGACCAACAACGAACGGCGCGGCTCTAGCCGGAGTCATTGACATCTAACGCCCGAGCCGAGATATTCAAAACCTGTTCTTTGTATCTATAGAATATATGTAAACAAATTACTATCCATTAGGACTGATCGAAAATTCAGCGTTGTAAGATGGCTAAATGATGACTGGTAACATCTTCAAATCCAGATACAAGAAGATTGCAATATTTGACGGTATCTTCTAACAATACATGCGCCAGACGCCAAGTACAAAGGAACATTCTCTTTAGATATAAAAATGCTTTCGTTGCGAGATAACATCACGCCATTGTCTCGCTGGGGCGCACGAGTCGTGACGTCACCAGAGAGACAATTAATTATCTGAGGCGTCACTTCCGAGAACTTGTTCACAGTTCCACAGTTCGACGCGGAGGTGATATGCCACAAGAGTGCGAGACGTTGTTTGTTACTCGCTCGACCAACACCGGAGACATTCAACACATGCTTGTAGTTTGCTTAATATTGCTCAATGGGTGCCTTATAAATAAGATAGTAATCCTTTGATGATTAGGGAATGTTCTTGTGCATTATCTTTACCGCTTACTTTAATTTATCTCATGTCTATAAATAATGGGTGTGTGCCCAATATTTGGAAGAGAGCCTTGATAACTCCTATACCTAAAGGCATTGTATCTCAGGATATACTAAAGAACCGCCCCATCTCAAAATTATGTATATTTGGCAAAATTCTAGAAAAAATTGTAACAAATCAATTAACAGCTGTTGTAAGGCAACATATTACACCCTCGCAACATGGTTTTTACAGGGGGAGAAGTGTTGATTCCAATTTGTTGAGCCTTACTGAGTATACATTAGACGCAATGGATAACAAATGTCAAGTGGACGTGATATACACAGATTTCTCCAAGGCTTTTGATAAAATTTGCCACGACACTCTTTTAAACAAGCTCTGGCGACTTGGCGTGCATGGAGACCTTGTTAGATGGATCAAGTCCTATGTAAAAAATCGATGTCAAGCCGTTGTCTTGGGCGGATATTGCTCTCAGTATAAGGTTGTTACGTCTGGTGTACCGCAAGGGTCCCATTTAGGGCCATTGCTATTTATTATTGATGTGAACGACTTAAGTAACAAGATTATTAACTCAAAAACGCTGCTCTATGCTGATGATACAAACATATTTTCGATCATTCGTAATACTGAAGATTGTGAAATTCTGCAAACTGACCTTGCTCATTTTGAGCAGTTTTGTTATACAAATAAACTATTTCTTAATGCTGATAAGTGTCACATCATCACATTTAGCAGAAAAAAGAATTCTGTAATATTTGTTTACTCTTTATGTAACGTAAAGCTTACTCGTGTTACACAGACTCGTGACTTGGGTGTATAAATGGACTCGGAGCTAACGTTTGCAGCACACATTGAAGAAATATTAAATAAGGCTTATAAGCAGCTAGGATTTATTTTGCGAGTGGGAAAACCGTTTGAAAAGGCTTCCACCTACAAATTGTTGTACAACGCCTTTGTTCGTAGCAATCTTGAATTCGCGAGTACTGTGTGGAATCCCTTCCTTAAGAAATATATCAATAGGATTGAAAACTTACAAAAAAAGTTTGTAAAGTCTTTGGACTTTCGGACTGGTTTTGCATATTCTGATTACGTCACGTCTTCAAAACGTCATAAGGTTGCCTCGCTAGTCTATCGTCGTCAGCGTGCGGATTTACTCTTTTTATATAAACTACTTCAGAACTATACTGATGCTCCAGATTTTCTCTCAAAATTGTATTTAAGAGTACCTAGCAGGAATGAACGCAGTTTTAGAAAGAAGTCACTTTTCTCAATTAAGAGTAGCGGGAGTTGTTACGTGGCCAATAGTTATATTAGGCGGAGTTGTAAATCTTACAATAACAATTTTAGTCATGTTGATTTATTTGACAAATCTTTGTTTACTTTCAAAAAGCAGATTGCAAATTGTGATTTAATTGGTTGAACCTTTTAATGCTTGTATCGACAGCGGCGACAAGGTCATGCATGCTTATATTCTCGTCACATCTCTGTTGTAGATATTTCTCGTATTGACGGATTCAACCAATTTGGCTTCAAATAATATCTAATGTACTTTCTAAATTTTATTTCGGATTAAGTATTGTTTTTATTTAGTTTAGGATACTATAGGTCTATATGTTCTATACTATATTTCAACTTAAAAATAATGTACATGACCGTTTGTATCTAAATAAATAAATAAATAAATAAATAAATAAATAATCCGTGATTCAAAAGGCAACAAATATAATCATTACCAAAATATTTTCTTCCTACCCAAAATGGGTAAATGCTCACCAAAAGTTTCAGAAAATATCAGGGCAAAAACTGTGGTAGCTTAAGTGAATGGTAAAGGGGGTGAGCGAAGTGAAGCCCCCTTCAATCTTCGTGTTAGTTTAAACATGTAAGAACAACAAAAAATACATAAAACAAACTTAAGGTCACAAAATACAAAAAGAAGTTTGGTGATCATTTACCCAAACACAATTTGGTGGTCGTTTTCTGGCGGTCGTTTCGAATTTATGGGTTGTAAAATAAGTGCGTTTTTGGTGATCGTTTAATCATAAGCCGATTCAAAACCCTATATCCATGTAATATAAGGCTTACGAATTGTAGAAACAATTAGTTCGTGAGTAAATGTTCGATTGAGTGATCATCAGTGTCGTGGCGTCAAGTAACTCAGTAATGATGGCTGTGAGCTTTAGGTGTAATGTTTCACTTCACTTAAGGCATTACCTTAGGCGGCTGCCGTGTAGCGAGTCACCGTCGCCGTGTGCGCCGTGTGCAGGCATCCGCGGCGCTTCCGGCCGGCTCACCTCCTCCGCTCAGCCTTGGGCGGAATGTGCGCCGGACTTGTCGAGGTGAGCTCGCCAATCGCCGCCCAACTGAGCTCTACATACTTAGTGCTTACATCCGCATACTTGTGCAATTAACTTAATTGGTAACAATTGTAATGCAACTCACTAATTATATGTCGTTGAGCTGCATCATAGATACTAAAATACTTACTACATTGAGCTTGTATTGACTAGGGTTACGGCGAACTTGCTGAGTGCGCGCGTTGATGTCTTTTGCTTTGGATGGTGAAATGTGCGGAGTGAAATGTATCGGTGGTTAGAACGATGTGCATCAAACAGGTAAACTAATCTGAAATGGAGTTAAATAAGACTAGTCGCCATTCGACATTACATTATCACATTGTTTCTGAAGAGCAGCCAAGAGTTTTACTTTTACACTTTAAATTCCGATGCGATCGTCAATAACAAATGCAGCGTTTTTGCTGCAATAAGACATTTCCTACAAGTCTGAGGGCAGTTACTGGCACAAAAAGTTAATGAGCTGGTGGTCTGCGCGCGCACAGAGCGCACAGAGCGCATTCCGCGCACGCGCATGCTTTTACTTTCCGCGTCACTCGCACCTGCGCAGCCGCCGCCCCCCGCGCACCCCGCGCATCCCACGATACCTTCACACACCAGCAGAGGGCAACAGACATCTCAAACACCAGCTAACATGACCTCTCACTGTGCGTGCACTAACAATTACAATTTGTTGCCGGAATGTGCCCGACATTCAGCGGAGATGATGGAAAGAAAATTGTGTTGTAATGATACAGTGTTGTCAAATAATTACTCAAAAGATTTTAACATCTCCTGCAACATATGCAGAGTACATATAATTTGATGCGTATGATGTACAGAGAAAGCCTCCAGGTGGCACGTGAGCCCGCTCCGACTCACGGAGCTTCTCTGACTAATTTTAATGGCATGCGTCGAGATGTGCACGCGCAGTAAGATGCTCTCGCGATAGAGACAAACTTCGACTTGGACCGCTGCTATAGCACATCCTGAGTACGGAATAAGGGTGAACAATCAGGATATATGCGCGCGATGAGAGAGACCGCTGGAAAATGCGTTCAATGTGAGGAGGAGCGCGTGGCTTCATGTAATGTTACGTGTCTGAGTGATCTGTCGCGTGCTCCTGCGCGTGCGCATGCGTGGAGTGGTTACATACATACTAGTGGCTCTGTGAGCTGCAGTTAGTGGGTCTGCAGTTAGTGACACTCTCTTCTAACCCTCTCGCTCACCCTCACATTCGTCACCCCTTCAACAGAAACTGCTGGTTATACCTGGAAACTTTTACTTTTGAAAGTTTAAAAAGGTTTGAAAGTTTAAATAACATGTTACTTTTGAAAGTTTAAATAACATGTATATATCCCATAATAGCTATAAAACCAGTTTATTTGCAAATAGGGTAATATGCTTTTGTTGTTTTTATTGTTGAAAAATTGGTTGTATGGAGGCTCTGCTTATGAGGCTCATAGGATAACATAAACAATCTTTTGAATACACCTGGTTACGTACATGGAGTATGATAGTAGCCGCACCGATAACTTTGTAAATAAATTCGAGATAATTCTCCTCTCAAACTCAGATTTATAATGGGAAGCAGAGTATACACTGAGTATGAGGAAGCGAGCTTGGTTGGGACTGCAGGAGATAAGGAAAAGTAAATGTGCCTGACATCTGATGAAGCTATTTCTGTGGTGACTAGAATTTGAGACAAACACCAAGAATAACTCCCGATAGCATATTCGCTGAATCCAATCCCGAAGGAACAATTTCATTTAAAAACTCACATCAAACAGATCTGATATAAGCTGATATACCTACCTAGATATATACCTCGATCCACCTGCTCATCTATATAACAAACAGGACGTGCCATGTCATGGCTATGAGATGACGTCACAGTTGAATGCTAATGGAGCAGCGATGATGTAGTGTGATTGATGACGCCTGCTGGAGCTGCTCCTGCAAGTAGCTGCCCGCGTTACTTGTTCTCTAGTTATCTATGATGCTGCGCACGCGCCTGTGATAGGTACAAACCAGACTTGAACTAGTTTGGCGAACATGGCCCCGCTCAGTTTATCACACACAGTAATCATTTTAAACGAAAACCTGTTCCGGAATCTTCCGTATCCGATGCGCTCTTAAAACTTGAAGACGCGACAACTTAAAAGATGGCGGTATGCCTTTTTTGGCGGTAAAGTAGGCAATGAAGGAGAGAAGTAGCTTCACAAGAAGTTGCGTATTTGCCATAAACAGCTATGTTTGTATTATCTGCAAAGCTGTTGTATTTTACACAACTGCTCAAGAAGGAGGGCAATTTTAGCCCAAACGGCTCGAGAGATTGTAATAAATGAGATGTCGTTGGATTTCTCTCAGAAGCGGGAGTGACTCATGCCATATCAATTTGGTAAAAAGTCAAAATGTTGGATTTTACATCGCAAAATATAGTTTAAATTGTAAAAAAGTAAACTTTCCTAACTTTGTATGTGGTAAAGAAAGGGTTATTTGTTTTTATAAGTGTTTCAATTGGTTGTTTATCTTTCTAAGTATAATATTTATCTATATAAGTATGTATTGTGTGTCGTTGTCTAGTATCCAAGATACAGAGAATCCTAGTTTGGGGCTAAATCTATGTGTGTAAATAGTGTCCAAGGTATTATTATTAATTACAAGGTTTGTGCATCAAAGCTGTTTTATTAATTTTCTTTGACTAAAGTCAATAAATGTTTGATGCGTGGTTATATAGATATAACCACGTTACAAAGTAAAAAGCTCATGTTATCCGTGGGTGCGATGTTTTTGTAGTTTTTCAGTATACATATTATCATAATCAGAATCGGTTTTTCATCGTGTAGGTAATAACTTGGTCACTTAGTACACATTCTATCATGCCTAATAACTTAGTCTGAAGGAGCTTTGTTGGGTTTGCTGGAAGATATCCCTATTTAGAGATAAGCATGCCTTTGTAGATGCCCTTTCTGTTTACTGTCTTGCGTCGTTTTATGTGCAATACATATGTACGGAATATACGAGCTTAATGACTTTTCTGATGGTCAGTGTTATACATTGGTAACTAGGATTCGGATCGTGCCAAGTGTTCCGACTGCTGATAGCATCAGCGGCGGCGGCGGTGGCGGCGGCGTCACGTCCGCTTTATTGGTTTTTATTGCCATGAGCGAACTTTAGGATGACTACGTGGGCACTAGAGGGCAGGGCAGGGCTTGTTGGAGTCAACTTGAATTTGCAAGTAAGCTGAGTATATATATGTGTCTTCTTTATGGTTTAAGAGGTGTTCTCTTTTATAATAAAGCTGTCCGCGTCCACTTACTTCTGAACCCGACTTAAGTAAACAAGCGAGTCTAGGGATCAGCCTATCGATAGAAGCTTTTCGAGGCGCCACAAAAAGCTCTCACCGCCGCAGCTTCAATGACTGGAATGTCCGTTAGATGTTAGACGAACATCGCGGTAGATATTATTTTAATTATAACGGATGCCGCGGCTGAGCCTCACGCCGAGAGTTTATTAGCTAAATAGACTTGTGTATAGGAAGGAACAAGCAAGCGCTTGCGACGACATACCACAGATAAGAATAATTAACAAAAGTTCCTTATTGTACTCCTAACAGCTGAATACACGAGAATCTAGTCATTATTACTGTGAAGCGTCTCCAGCTGTGCGAGCTACGAGGAAAACCGCCTCTAAAAGTTATCGTGCTGTGTCCCGATTATGTAGGTACCTGCTCTTGCGACTGTGAGGTGGCACACATGCGCTTGCGCAGCGACACAACCTATCTATTACGTTCCGTTACACGCTAATACCGGCTCCAGCCTCCAATGCACTTTGCATAACACCGTCTCTGAGCTTTCGAGAAGCTAGCGCGAGCGCAAAGCTTGCGACTGACGGATGCGCCGAGCGAGAGGAAAAAGAAAAGTAGTAAGTCGAGTTTTCTTCGTGAGCGACGAGCGTCACGAGCGAGCGGACGACTCCGGGTCCGGGACAAAACCATCATCGCGAGCGGAGTCAGTCAGAGGTACAACCGCTTCTTGTTCAGTCCAGTCAGAGGAGACCTCTTCCCGATATTATGAGTACCTATGTGCCTTAAATATGAGTACCTACATGATGAGGTGTTGCAGATAGTAATGAGTAGTTAGTGCACAGTGTGAACTAGTACGTTAGTTAGTTAGTTACACATACACAACAAGTTTCGAAATGTCCGACCACAAATTAAACACTAATTCCGTTCGTGTTCCTCCGAGCCGGATAATGACATTACATATCGCGGACCTGGGCGGCGCGGCGCGGCGGCGGGCACTTCGGCGTTGTACATAAATACAAAGCGAGGCAAAGGCAATAAACATATCTCTGCGGGGCGGGAGAGGGGCGCGGGCGGGCGGGCGGGGGTCAAGCTCGCTCGCTCACCTTGCAGCTTTTTCTCCGTCTCCCAGAACTTCTGCAGCTCCGTGAAGTACTTGTCGAGGATGAACACCTTGGAGAGGCCGAGCGTGGCCATGGCGGGCGCGGCGCTCGCATCCCAGCGCACCGCGACGTGCGCGGGCGCGTGCGCAACAGAAGCGGGCGGAGTGGCACGACCGCTCGCGCGCGGCACAGGGCACTGACTGCCGCCCGCACCCCGCCCACCGCCCGCCCCGCCCGCCCCGGCGACCGACAAGCAGGCTTCGAGGGACAGGTATAGTCGAATAAACACCATTTGTACCACTTTTATTTATTCACACATTATCGCTGAAGAATAGAGCTTAAAAGTGGATTAAATGTGGATCTCTGGATCAGTCTGGCTTTCTTTGTCTGCTCCAGGTTCTGCAATGAGTAGTAGGTTCTGGAAATAAAAGCCAGCTGCTGAAGCCTTGCTACTCCTTAAGTGCAAACTAGATCACGCGAACCTGAAAATTTCAGTGCAGTATCATATGGATGTTCTGTTTTAACAACTGCAAAAGAGCAAAGTGATTCAAAGATACGTGGCTGTCTCATTCAAATCTCTGCCTTAGGTCGGGGAGCAAGAAATGTGGTGTATTCGGTAAAGTGCCTCGAACTCGAAAGCTTCACTCCGCCGCCGCCGGAGCCGCCGCAACCTCGCCGCTTTTTCCTTGTTGTTTATATGGACAGGAAACATAGTAATGATCGACTATATGTATACCTCTCTACCTATGACAATGAAATAATCTTCTTCAGTGTCTTATAATTGTAGGTAGACCCAAGCCACCGAGCATGTAAATGCAAGTCACATTTTCAAGCTTTTCGTAAACAGATTGTGATCGTGAGCTCGCAGGTGAGTCGCGGAGGTTGTGCCCCGGAGGGGCGGAGAGGGGGGAAGGGGGAACAGGTTTGTTTGTGACTCCCCCCCCCCCGTCTCTCCCAATTAATCTCGGCGGGAGCGGGAGTGTCGGGGATAGAGGAGGTGCATTCCTGCGCCTGCGCCGGAACAGCACATGAGATCCTGCGCATGTGTGTGTGCGCTGAGGTGATGGCCAGCACGTTCCCTGTACAGTATAACTAGATACACTACGAGAGGCACGACTATCTACTCCACTTTGCACATAAACCGTATAATTCGAATTCTGGTCAGGGAAAGAATAAACCAACCCTCAGCTGTGGTTGTTTATACGTATGTTTCATCTCTGTTTCTGGTTCCCACAACACACAATCCTAGTGTGGGGCCAGAAGAAATGTATTATGTGTGTGTGTGTGTGTAGATGAAGGTGCGCACGAGCAGTATTATGTGTGTGTGTAGATGAAGGTGCGCACGAGTAGGCGACGGCACGACCGGTCCCCACATTCACATGACAATATCCTCTCGTTTTGGTATACTTTCTTACCTGGAACTACGGTTTCACTTTATTAGCATCAAACCGCTTTTCTGTCGTTCTCATTGTAATGAAACGAGACTAGAGCGCGCCGGTAATAGTTTCCATCATCGAGACAATCGATTTCGAAACGATAACTTGTGAAGTCTAGGTGAGTTTGTGTGGAACCAACTTTTGTAGTGCAGCTAGTGCTGGAGTCAGGTTAGTGTCATAACGTGAACGCGAGTGTTGTGTGCGCGTGCGCCGCCTCGCGCCGCCTCGCGCCGCCGACATACTGTGCGCCTGCTACGAGTGAACACACCGGAGTGAACTCGGCACCACACCAGCACATTCTCGATAGGCTTTATTCTGACGGGAGATCATGTCAATTTGCTGCACGCACCCACCTGACAACATGTCTCGCTAGAGGCATGCGTCCACGTGTAGGCTGTAGTTTGATACGTGATAAAAAAACGGTCAAGTGCGGCTCGGAGGGTTCCTTACCATCGTGCAAGAAAATTAAAGGACTAAAAATAATGATACAAGACAAAACAAAATGTCCGAACTTTGTTTCTTCACCAGTCCATAAAGATGGCGGACCCGACGACAAATCAATAGCGCCACCAATGACTATAATTACGCTGCAATTGTTTTTTTTTATATTACAATTATGATGATTTGGTGATTCGCTGTGACAGCGATGTGAGGACACTTCTCTTGTACGGGGACCCCCTTTTTATTTATAAAATCTTATTTATAAATTCATTATTTCTTGCTGGTAGCGGCAACGAAAATATACATTCTGTTATATTTCAACACTCTACCTGTTGCGTGTCATGAGATACAGCCCACTGCTGGATAGACAGACAGACGGACGGACAGCGGAGCCAAAATCATCTATCTTATCCACATTACACAATGCGCGGTTGCGGCTTTTTGGGCTCCCCGTCTCTAAGGTGACTCTTTCAAGAAGAAGAAGATTACACAAAGCTTCATCGAAAGCTCTATCTTCTTCATGTAGCGCTATCTAGCGGCAAATGGTGGCAACTGATCACAAGGAGTAGTCAGTAGCAGCACGTCTCTATGCTCGTGCGCGCGCGCCGCTCGCGCCGCTGCGCCGCTGCGCCTGCGCCGCTGCGCCTGCGCCGGCGACGGATGGAACCACAAAGTACAAGGAACCTCCACGTGGTTCGGATTGTCGTCACAAGAGGGCTGCCCTTGCACTTGTCTAGTTACTTGATTGCGCTGTATATCCAAGTCATTTTTAGGGTTCCGTACCCGAAGGGTTCCAAACGGGACCCTATTACTAAGACTCCGCTGTCCGTCCGTCCGTCCGTCCGTCACCAGGCTGTATCTCAAGAACCTAGCTAGCTAGAGAATTGAAATTTTCACAGATTATTTATTTATGTTGCCGCTATAACAACAAATACTAAAAAACAGGAAAAAATAAATATTTAAGGGGGCTCCCATACAACAATTCTTTCAATACCACATACAAACTTATGGATGCACCTGGTTACGTACATGGAGTGTGAAAGTAACCGCACCAATAACTTTGTAAACAATATTTTGCTGTATAAAATCCAAACTATTCACTCCACACCATCGCTTCCATTGAACGGTGGTACGGAACCCTTCGTGCGCGATTTAGACTCGCACTTGACCGGTTTTTTTAAGTATCTATACGCGTGTTTACCGTGATTTCAGAGGAAAATTTTCTAATTAATAATTTCATACGTAAAAGGGGGCTAATGGCAGCCGAATCTCTCCAACAAGTTCTAGAAACAAATCTAGCTTAGAGTAAGCTAGATTTGTTACCACACCCAAAGTACATAATTTAAAACTGTGACCATCGCTGCTTACCATTCAAGCACGAGTCCATGTAGAGTTGAGAGACAAACAACTTCTTGCAGGACACTGTGTGGGCGACTGTACACGCACAGTGCGACCAACACCAACATCTCGTGCATAACACTTAAGTATTACTTGTATTTCTCAGTATCACTGTCGCTATAAAAGTTAAGTTTAAGTGTAAGCGGTATCAGTAACTTTAAGAGCCCTCCACCGAGGTCCCCGTTGCGTCAGCAAGCAATGAATACTAAAAAGAATTGATTTGAAAAGCGGTTGATGTCGTTGCATTGTAATAATTATAACAGTTGTCAGGTTGACGAGGAGTGGTCACGCGACCGTCGACCAATCGCCGAGGAGCTGACGTCGGAGTCTGCGCAGCATCCGTGCAGGTAGGTACTCTACTCTACTTAGACTCTGGTAGGTAGTTACTGTTATCTATCTAGCTAACCAAACCACTTGCATAAGTATATCAATGTACCAAACAAGCAACACAGCCGCACCAACCTTGTAAGGTAGTCGTTGGAAAATATCAAAGAGATGAAGTGATACATCACTCTCGTTTCTCATAATTTACCAATTAATCATCTGTAAAATTGTTAGCTTTAAAGTTATGTTCGTAGTATTCGTATAAAGGTCCTGCTTATAAGGCACGAGTATACGGCGACGGCGACGGCGGCGCGGCGGCGCCAACCAAGCAACGGCAAGCCGCTCTGTTGCTCGCAGCCAGCGTAGATACAGATATCGGCGCCTGTCCTCCATATAGCAATCCCAATACTTCAGAAATAACCCGGCAGATATATGGGCGAAAATAAGTTTAGTTTTAGTTGATATATATTATTATAGTAACTCAATGTTAGTAAATCCAAATTTATTACTTTTAGTACAAGGTGTACCACTCAACTGCGCGAAAACGAAATTGCCTTAAAGATTCACTCTTGTAATCCGACTTCATCTGCCTGTAACTGCGAGGACTTGGAAAGGGTCTCGAAAATTCGGTACCTAGGCGTTATAGTGGACAGGTATCTATCGTGGGCTGACCACATTAACTTGACGGTGAGGAGAGTGCGTAGAACCGTAAATATAATCAAAACTCTTAGGCATATTACTGATTTGCGGACCCTAAAAATCGTATACTTTGCTTTCTCTCATTCTCTGTTAACGTACTGCATCAGAGCCTGGGGTGGTGCCTATAAAACCCACCTTCTGAACCTTGAAAGAGCCCAGAGATATGTACTAAAAATTATGATAAATAAACCACGAAGATACCCTACTATTAAAGTATATAATGAGTCCCAAATACTTTCAGTACGCCAATCCTACATCAAAGCAATTGTACTTCATCAACATCAAAATTCCTCAACCAGTTCCACCAATCTAATAAAAAAGAAAAATAAACGCCTTATGCATAAAATATTCCAAATCCCTTTTATACGAACTTCATTTGCCAAAAGGTTTATTAACTACATTGGGCCAACTATTTACAATAAGATAAACAAAATAATCAATATTCATTGCTTGAACAAATTTACTTGCATTAGAATACTAAAAAAATATTTACAAGAACTGGACTATGATCAGACCGAAAAGCTACTAAGCCCATAAAATTGTGTTACCTACATTGTCTAAACAACTATTAACTAATCATACTTTATGTCGCTTCTACTACAGCATAGATCTCTGGCTACAGTTTTTTCCATAACCTGTGACCAGTGTATGTTGGCCCTATACTGGGTACATGGTGAAGGCGGACTGGGTCAATTAGTATTGGACTCTTGACCATTCTCTATTGACCAGTGCGGATTGATCCTAGCGCTAAGCCTGAACATAGGGATAGCCCGGCCACCATACAGTGGTTGTTAACTTGCTATGCTTTCTGTTACCATGCCAAACTTTTATTAATTCTAACCTACCCTACATTACCGTGACCATACAATTTCGCTTTACAAAGTAAGTTTCTGTGCTGATAAGTAATAATATTACATTTGCTATCTTGAAACAATACATTATCGAGAATCTAAATAAAATAAGAATATCTATGTATCTAAGTATAGTTAAATATTATATTCATTTAATTTTAATAGTTAAATAAATATTTATGTAAGTTTATAATAATATAATATATATATTTAAGTATGTCTATTATAATATAATGGTGTTATTAATATAATAATTACTCATATACATATAATATTATATCAGATATATTTAATATAATACTTGTAGTAAGATACTTAAAAAGTGAGCCATAATTGTTTAGGCTTGTCTTTTAATTTAATCTAGTAGGCATTAGGTACTTGTTTTGTTAAGTGCATTACATAGACTGTGACAACATAATTTTTAATTAAGTTCATCCAGAACGGAAACACTAAACCCCAAGATACAATTAATATTAGTTTGGGGTTTAGAATTTACAAAAGTTTTTGTAATTATGTTTCTTTTGGCTCAATAAATACATTTTGATTTGATTTTTGATATTAATTATCATTTTATTATTTTTACTAATAGGGAAACATAAAGTTTAAAATGTACTAACACATTTACATAACAAGGCTTATTAGTCTTATTTGTCTCATATATTTAGATTTATTGAATATTTACTTTATTTTATTTGTATTTATTTTATATTTTATGAAGATAAGTAGGGTGTCTTCCGATAGGGACTTACGAACTTTGACAGTTGACAGCCGCCATGTTCTCCGGAGAAGAACTGCGCGCGGGCATCATCGAGCTGAGGGGACAGTCCTGGGAACGCACCATTGACCAGGCCTCCCAAGATGACACCGCCCTTCACCGCCTGAACCGCAGCCTGACGTCAACTCCCGAGCCGGTCTGCCCCATGTTTGATCACACGGGCAGGCGCCGCTACGCCGCACGAGATCGAGCCGCCATCCTGGCAGACCACTTCGCTGGGCAGTTCCAGCCCAACCCCATCGCCGACTACGAGCACAACGCCGCTGTTGTGGAGCGCGTAGAGCGCTTCCTGGCGGTCCCCGCGCCTCCCCTCGCCGGCGACTACTTCATGTCGCCCCGCGAAGTCCGGAAGGTGGCCCTGAAGCTGAACCAGCGGAAGGCCCCGGGCCCGGACGGAGTCGTCGCGGGGGCCCTAGTACAGCTGCCAAGGAAATCCGTCGTCTCACTGACGCGGCTGTTCAACGGCATCCTGCGCACCGGTCACTTCCCCGCCCTCTGGAAGGAGGGCAAGGTGATCGTCATCCCCAAGCCGGGGAAGGACAGAAGACACCCGGGAGGCTACCGCCCGATCACCCTGCTGCCTCATATCGCCAAGCTGTTTGAGCGCCTGCTGTTACGGAGAATCCTGCCCCACATCCAGCTGAGGGCAGAGCAACATGGCTTCCGTAACAGCCACAGCACGACGCTCCAGCTGGCGAGAGTCCTGCACTACCTGGCGTCGGAGCTGAACAGGGGCCGATACACCGTCGGGGTCTTTCTTGACATCGAGAAGGCCTTTGACCGAGTGTGGCACGAGGGGCTCCTCTTCAAGCTCCTGGACGCAGGTGTGCCCCCAATGATCGGGCAGATCGTGGCCTCCTTCCTGGAAGGCCGGCGGTTCTTCGTCTCGGTCGAGAATGCACACTCCCAGACGAAGGCCATCAGCGCAGGAGTCCCGCAAGGCAGCTGCCTTTCGCCGGTGCTCTACGCGCTCTACACCAACGACATCCCCACACTCGAGGGCCATCTCGAGGAGGGGGTGGAAGACGTTGTGCTCGCCCTCTACGCGGACGACAGCGCCTACTTCGCGTCGTCGCGCAAAATCGAGCTCGCCTGCAGGAAGATGCAGCGACTCCTGGACCTGCTGCCGCCCTGGCTGGACAAGTGGCGGACCGCGGTGAACGTCGGGAAGACAACAGCCCTGTTGACCACCCGCTCCCGCCGTACGACCCCGCTACAGCTGAGGGGCCGGGACATCGAGTGGCAATCGACGGTGAAATACCTCGGTTGCAACATCGACTGCTCGCTGCGCATGGTCCCGATGGTGCAACACTGCATCAACCGGGCCAAAGCCGCGCGGGCAATGCTCCGGCCTGTCCTGTCGTCCAGCCTGCCTCTGAGAGCCAAGCTGCGGGTGTACAAGGCCTATGTGCGCTCGCGGCTCACCTACGCGGCTCCAGCATGGTACGCCCTGCTGTCGAAGACCCAGAAGGCACGGCTGCAGCGGTTCCAGAACATCTCCCTGCGGGTGATCACAGGAGCCGGGCGGTACGTGCGCAACACCACCATCATGAGGGATACCCGGATGCCCACCGTGGAGAAATTCGTCGCGCGGCTGGCACGGCGCATGTACGACTGCGCCGACAACAGCCGCCACGCACATCTCCACGACATTGCTCCGCATCACGCACGTCCGCCTGAAGGCAGACCACTCCCAAGAGAGTTGCTGCTCATCCCACTGTCGCCAGTGTAAGCCCGCAGAAGAGGGCGAAAGCACGGCACAGTGAAGAAGAAGAAGCTCCCGCACCGTTGTCGCCAGTGTATGCCAATAGACGGCGAAAGCACAGCACAACGACGACCACGCGAGGCCCCTGACAAGTAGGGGCCACCCAAGACCGGGGGGGACGTTACCCCCCGAGTTGACGCCGCGGGCATGAGGCAACCATAAGTCCTCGACCCCGCAACCGTAGTGGTTCTCGCGCTCCGCGCGAGAACACACTCCGCAGACCACACGGCTGTAGTTACATCTGTTACATTGGCTGTCATTTATTCAGTCTGTTTTGGCAGATCACCATGGACGGATATAACGTTCAACAACAACACGTGCAAATGATACAATTGTTTTATCAAAATGGGTGTTCTGTTCGGGAAACGTTCCGCGCACTTCGCCCATTCCACGGTCGCTATAATCGTCCCACCGAGAGAACTATTCGCAGTGTGGTGAATGAATATATATGAGTCCACCGGTTCAGTAAACGATCAACTAACTCCGGTACATCGACGAAACGCAAGATGTGCCGAAAACATCGCCGCTGTCCGTGAGAGTGTGCGGAGGAATCCGAAGCGGTCCATGTCGCGTCGCCCACCAAGTAAGCCAGGCCCTCGCTCGCCGTCAACGGCGATATAGGTCAACGATTACCAACTTATTTTGGCCTGAATTGGATGACATGGTCACCATCGATATGTAGTTTAAACAGGAGGGCGCTGCGTGCCACACAGCTCACGGCACATTGCATATCTGAGGGCACGGTCACCCCCCTCCAGTCCGTGAAGCGGCTAGTAGGTGTGCCTTTGGGCGGAAACTCAGGGCACAGTTGCTGGATCAGCAGAGACTACTCCTCCCCCCCGTACCAACCTCACGCCGCAATAACACTTGAGTCTGTGCTCGCTCATTGCCAGTGGGACCGAAAACCCAACACTTAAATTTACTGAAAAGATGGATTGAAAAGCGCGGGCCATGTTTTCTTTATCACAACAGCCATATCTTTATTTACCATTATTGTTATCTATTTTTTAAATATTCTTTATATTTATGTATTTATGGATTGTACCACGCCGCGGTCTGGGACGCTCGCTTGGTAACACTTGGCGCTGACTGAAAATCAGCGTTGAAGGCCTTCAGCATAATGCTGAGTCAGACGCCATTTATAATGACAGTGACACACCACGACTGTCATTTCATTTTATAACACGTGTCATTGCTATTTTACATCTCTGTGTTTTGTTTCTTTGTTGTAATTGTAGTGTGTTCACTGTCCTTATTATAAATGTTTCTTTCTTTCTTCTTTCTTTCTTTCAAATATTAGACATTCTGTTACCTATAGTGTGATATTCATGGAAATGTTATGATGTCATATTTGCGAACGTTAAGGCTTGTGTCATCATAGTAACGTCATTTCCTGTGAGCGTACTTAGCAGGGAAATACAAAGTATCTCCAAGTAGGTCCAATAATATATTTTTCTGTCCTCCGGCCAGAAAGCGTCACTTTTCTGGCCGCTGCGCTAAACGAAGTTGCCGCTTTCTGGCTCCGCCGAACAGAAAAATAGTATACTGACCTCGGCCAGTAAATAAGAAAGCCTCAGATCACATGTTTGTCGTCAATTACATGTGTTCTCAGACGTTTCTTACTTTCCCAGGCTAGGTGCGTAATGTACTATTTCACACCTTTCATTCGGAAAAGTAAGTTTTTCTCCACGACCAGAGGGAGCAAAATGCTACTTTTCTGTTCAAGCTACTTTTTTAATTTATTCATTGGCATGTAGCATTTACGCAATGTGCCAATTGAACACAGATCTTAATAAAATATTCGATTGTAATTTCATCGTAGTGGATTAAAAACGAACATGTTTCAAGTTTTAACTTTAACAACGTTATATGAAAATTATGTTTTATCGTAATATAAAAAAAAAAATGTCACAATAAATTATATGTTTTACAGAAATCAAAACTATCAGTGACTGTTATTGTGATATTATGAATATTGATATCCAAAACCATTGTAATATTCGATTCGATTATTTTTACACATTGGGAAAAGTAGCACAGGAATATTTTATCTGTGGTGACCTTTCGCTAATCCTTCATAATCAGCCATTATAAAAAAAAAAGTTTTGTTTACGTTGTTCGATTACTATAAAAGCGTCGAAAATATAATAAAAAGTATAGTTATTTAAGTTTTTTTAGAGCACTTAATTTAAACTTTCCTCATAGTCGGTGTGAAAAGTTGTATGTGTCACTCAGGAGCAAAATTATTTTCGTTTCGCTCAGGATTAGTAGAATCCTTCCCTTCACTCTGGATTCAATGTACCGCCCTCGCCGTAAATACATCATTTTGCTCCCTTGTAACACAAATAACTATTTCACACCTTTCATTCGAAAAAGTAAGTTTTGCTCCACGACGAGAGGGAGCAAAATGCTACTTTTCTGTTTAAGCTACTTTTTAAATTTATTCATTGGCATGCAGCATTTACGCAATGTGCCAATTGTACATAGATCTTGTTAAAATAATTGATTGTAATTTCATCGTAATCGATTAAAAACGAACATACTTCAAGTTTTAACTTTAACAACGTTATATGAAAATTTATGAATTTTTCGTAGTAGTTAAAAAAATGTCACAATAAATTATATGTTTTACAGAAATCAAAACTATCGGTGACTGTTATTTTGATATTATGAATATTGATATCCAAAACCATTGTAATATTCGATTCGATTATTTTTACACATTGTTAAAAGTAGCACAGGAATATTTTATCTTTGGTGACTTATCCCTAATCCTTCACAATCCCCCATTATAAATTATAAAAAAAAGTGTTTTCGTTGTTCGATTACTGCAAAAGTGGTGAAAGTATATTTAAAAAATTATAGTTATTTCATTATTTTTAGAGTATTTTATTTTAATTTTGAATCTTGAAATCTTGAATCCTTCGTTACGCTCAGGATTCAATGTACCGCCCTTGCCGTATGTACATCATTTTGCTCCCTTGAGACAAATAACTATTTTGACTTCATGACTGAGTTATATGTATATCTCATGAACTATAAAAGTTGAAAGTTTAAATGTTCACAGAATGTGTACGTGTGTTGCCGCTACTGCAACAAATAATGAACTTCACGAACAATAAATTAAAAGGGGACCCTGTACAAGAGACGGGAGTCGGGAGTCGGGAGTCGGGAGCTGTGACTCCACCCGCGACGCGACGCGACAAAGCATAACAAGCTTCAAATATGATCGTACACTTCGCGGCTGATCACATGATTGTGCGGGTGAAATTGGTTTGATATCGGTTTCGCAGTCTTACGGTTCTTGGTTCGAATCCACGATAGGACACAATATTATAGTCTAATTATTTTTGGGCAACAAATATAATGATCACCAAAATATTTTTTACTTACCCAAAATGGGTAAATGATCGCCAAAAGTAGCAGAAAATATCAGGGCAAAATACTGCGGTAGCTTAGGTGAAGGGTAAAGGGGATGAGCGAAGCGAAGCGCCCTTTATCCTTCGTGTTAGGTTGAACATCAAAAAATACTTAAAACATAAAGGTAACCAAAGTTTGGTGATAATTTATCCAAACACAATTTGGTGATTATTTACTAATCCTGGCAGTCATGTCGAATTTATTGGTAATCGTTTAAACGCAAGCCTTATTTTTGTGTTATTGCTTTTAGTGGTCAAGTTTTCTTGTCCTATGGTAGGAAACCCTTCGGGTGCGTGTCCCGCAATTGACATTTTTTTATATAATGTAAGTTTGAGATTTTTGGTTAAAGCACAGATTCTGGTTAAAGTATATTTTTGGTAAATCGTCTTGCAAATATATTGTATTATTGTTTATCTATTTGTTTCTGTTGGTGTTTAACGATATTTCTAAAGAAGTTTACTTTTTTTCCTAGAGCAAGTTTTGATTCCTTTTGAGAGACAGCGTGGTTTGTTTCTAGCGAATAGTCTGATTCTTCACCACGGGAAGCACGGGAAGCACAGTTCAAAATATAATATTATATCCAGTAGGTAGTTCTCAGAAAGCATCGTTTCCCTCGGTGCTTGATGGTAGAATGAACAAGCATGGTATCTGCTTATATACTAAGGTAAATATGAAATATTATTTCCATGTAAACAATTGTCATAATGATCTAGCTTTATTTGATCCCAATTTGTATATGCAACCTCTCTCTGCACCTGCACCTGATGGCGGAGGCACTCGGCGGAGGCAGTGGGCAACACAAGTAATGCATCAAGTTCTCATGTAAAACTCTAATGGATATGTCGTAGCCATATCATAGAATTGATCATTTAATGAAATGGCCAACCATTTCATGATCTGGCTGACCATTTCATGAAACAGTCAGTATTTGATGAAACATGTCTTATTGAAAGCATTTTTATTCAGTACTACCTAATGATTTTTTACTGACGAAAAAACGGAGGAGCTTCTCAAGTCGATGCGTATATATTTTTTATGTATGGGTTTTTTATGGTGGTTAAACGTCGGTATTTAATAAACGCCATAGAGAGTTAGTTAAGTGTCTGAGTTAACCATCTAACTGCGACATATATATTACATGTCAAATCAAATCAAATCAAAAATCATTTATTTCCATAGGATGTTGTTACATCACTTAGATCCGTCATTACATTTTTTGGGTGAGTTCACTAACACAATGGCGGAATCTGTGGAGAAGAGCTCACCGAAGAAACTCCGCAGTCGTCGCATCTTTTGCGTTTCCTTTTTTAAATAAAATATTGTCAAATTACAAAATGAATGCTAATTATATATCGAAACAGCCTGTTACTCAAACAATCTATTCCCATGGACATCTGTCCTCTAAGTAATCAGATATCCTATAGTAACCTTTTTTATACAATTTCTGTTTTATTATTATTTTAAACTTGTCTAAAGGTAAGTTTTTAATATCAATAGGGACCTTATTGTAATAGCGTATACAATTGCCTTTAAAAGAATTACTAATTTTATGTAGTCGGCTTACATAAGCAACCAACTTGTCTTTATTTCTAGTATTAAAATTGTGTATATCACTGTACTTCTGAAAATTAGTTATATTTCTTTTTACATACACAAGATTGTCATAGATATATTGAGACACAAATGTCAGAATATTGATTTCTTTAAACTTTTCCCTCAGTGACACTCTAGGCCCTAATCTATAAATTGCACGAACAGCCCGTTTCTGCAGAATAAATATACTATTAGCATTCGCAGCGTGACCCCACAATAAAATACCATAGGTCATTAGACTATGAAAGTAACTAAAGTAGACTAGTCTAGCGGTGTCTACGTCGGTAAGAGCTCTAATTTTTTTAACTGCGAACGCTGCCGAACTCAGTCTGTTCGACAATTTATTTATATGAGGATCCCATTGTAGTTTGGCGTCTAAAGTAATGCCCAAAAAGACAGTCGACTGCACAAGGTCCAATCTCTGTCCTTTTATAAATATGTCTGTAGTTACCTGGTTCACATTGGGTAACACGAATTTAATACATTTAGTTTTCTTTTCATTAAGTAATAAATTGTTAACAGTAAACCAGTTCACTATACTAGAGATAGCATTGTTTACCTCGTCATAATTTGATTGCTGTCTTTTAACTTTAAATATCAAAGAAGTATCATCGGCAAACAATACTAACCCATGTTTTGCTTTAACAAGGTAAGGTAAATCATTAATATATACTAAAAACAAGAAAGGACCAAGAATTGAACCTTGCGGTACGCCCATACTTATTGAAGACCCAGGTGATCTTTTCCCATTAACATCGACCATCTGAACCCTATCTGTTAGATATGACTCCAGAAAGCCAAGTGCCTGATCTTTTACACCATAATGGCGTAACTTCCTGACAAGAGTGTCATGATGGACGCAATCAAAAGCCTTGGATAGATCGCTGAAGACACCTATTGCATCCATTGCGTCTTCCCAGGCATCAAAAATATTGTCGATTAGTTCAACACCAGCATCGGCTGTTGAACGACCCTTTGTGAAACCAAACTGAGCAATATGAATTAAATTATTGAGATAAAAATGACTTTGCAATTGATTAAGTATGAGTTTTTCAAATATTTTGCTGAGCGTTGGTAGTATCGATATGGGTCTAAAATTGGTGGGGTCTGATGTACTACCAGCTTTGAATAAAGGTATAACTTTACTTAGTTTCATCAAGTCAGGAAACACACCATTATCTATACATTGATTAAATATACAACAAAGGTGAGGTGCAATACAATCTACAATGGAACTAATAATTTTTACTGATAGACCATGGGCGTCAGCTGTCTTTTTCATTTCCAGGGATTGAAACGCTTTTACAATGTCTTCATTATTTACGTGCCTAAATTTAAAATCTGTTTTATAATCCTCAAAGTTTTGTTTAAGTATAGATTCAGCAGCAGCGGGAGATGAATTTAAAGACTTGGTTGTTGAAACTGGAATGTCCGTAAAGAAATTTTCGAAAGCTTTTGCTACTTCTAGGTCTGTACTTAGCAATTGATTATCTATCTTAAGCTTGAAGTTATTATGTGTAGCTTTGGCCTTTCCAGTCTCTCTGTTTATAATTTGCCAAGTCGTTTTCATTACATTGCTACTAGATTCGATTTTGTTTTTAATGAAATTAGATTTAACTACGGCACAAACGCGTTTAAACATTTTTGAATAACTACGAACATAATCTAGAAAGGCCGTATTTTTGTTATATGATTTCTCTTCATAGAGTTCATATAATCTTCGTCTGCTCCTATGAATTCCAACTGTCGCCCAATCACTAAACAAAGCTTTGTTATTAACTTTTATAGTTTTTGATTTAAATACCGTATCATATTCATTTTTGACAAGGTTAAATACTGAGTTGTACAACAAATTTGGATCGTCACTGTATGGTATTTCCCGTAGTTTATCTAAAATATTATTCCTGTAGTGTTCAAGCCGAGTGTCACTAACGGGCACACATGTAATATCCTCTTTTTGGTCCTTTTTTATTTTAATATTGAATATACCTATCTGACCAGAGTGATCAGAGGTTAATTTATTGATGACCGATTTGAAAATGGGCGTAATGTTAGTAAATATATTGTCAATGCAGGTAGCAGATGTTGCAGTAATTCTAGTAGGCTCCAAAAACAGATAGTTCATGTTGTGACATAAAAATAAAGATTTTAATCTAGTACAAATATTATTATCCTCTAACAGATTAACATTAAAATCACCACAAATTATAAAAAAAATGTTTTATCGCTGATTTTAATCAACACTTCATCCATTTTCTTTTCGAATAAATCAAAGGATGAATCTGGTGGTCTGTATACGCTCATTACAATAAGTTGTTCAAGTTCAATACAGGCTATTTCCATGGTACGCTCAACAGACAGGCTCACTATGTCAACTCGTTCCTTATATTTAAAACTATTATTTACAAGTATTAAGGAGCCACCGCGATCAGCTGTTTTTCTGTTGAACGAACTAGAACATGGTGGTTATTAAAGTTGAACATGAACTGATAACTCTTTAAAATGTGCTCTGTTATACATACAATATCAATATTATTACAGTTAATGAATAACTCAATTTCCAGTTCTTTACTTAACATGCCCTGTATATTTTGATGAACCACGTTTAAAATATTCTTACTTTTATATTTTTCATTACTAGTAACTTGATTTAATGGGCAAGATGAAGGTATATTTATACAAATATTAATATTACTGCCAGAGTTACTCTCTGTTGTCCTATGGGTTAATTTAAAGAGCTTGGAACAGATTCCAAGGAGTACATGTCATTATTATATACTATACTATACTATACTATACTATACTATACTATACTATACTATACTATACTATACTATACTATACTATACTATACTATACTATACTATACTATACTATACTATACTATACTATACTATACTATACTATACTATACTATACTATACTATACTATACTATACTATACTATACTATACTATACTATACTATACTATACTATACTATACTATACTATACTATACTATACTATACTATACTATACTATACTATACTATACTATACTATACTATACTATACTATACTATACTATACTATACTATACTATACTATACTATACTATACTATACTATACTATACTATACTATACTATACTATACTATACTATACTATACTATACTATACTATACTATACTATACTATACTATACCTACTGCACATCATCTATTAGCCGACTTTACACCGAAATAAAAAAGGGGGGTACTGAATTAGATTGTATCTTTCTTTTATTTTTAATGTGTTTAACCTCAAAACTGTTTTTTAAAATATTTGAAACGGCGGATGAAATGGAAAACGTTTAAAAAAAAAAATATGGTGTCATCCAGGTAAACGAAATTGAATATAACTCTTCTCTGTGATTTTTCAGTGGTGTTGACGGTTATTGTCATGAGATGAATCCTGGCTATCAGTGCCGTATATATGCGTTTATGTTTTTGAGTGTGTATTTCGCAGCCTTGTTTTCGTGTATTTTGAGAACACTCACAAATAAGTTTTTAGCTTGGTGAATTATTAACATTTGAATACGTACCTTTACCTCTAAAAGTAAGCTGAAGGTTAAATTCAACGCTCCACTGTCAGAGTGCTCATTCTTAAACCAGATATCCTCAATGGGGAAGATTATGCAAAACTTTTTGGTAGAGGGCACTGTGTGTTTATAACATGTTAAACATTGTCAACAGCAAAGTTCTATATATATTGACAATTCATTTCTCTGAATTTGCTTTACTAACTTACTCTGTGCTCCATTTGTATCCTCAGATAAACTGAAATCGTCACATATCTGTTTTGTCGTCCGTCGGACCCTTATAAATTTCAAAAAGCTAGCTGAGCTAGTCGTATATGATCGAGAGTATGTTTTATCTATTATGTACTTAACGCGACTTCTATAATAACGGAACATTTACATCATTTACAACATTTACATCTGGCACATACATTGTTTCTGGCCCCACACTAGGATACCCTGTGTCGTGGGAACCAGAAACTATAAATCTAAGAACTGTTTTTTTTTTGTTTCGTTACTCCCTGCCGGGAATCGAACCCGGGACCTCTTGCATGGTAGGCAGAGCCACAACCGTTGCGCCACAGATTTTATGATTTAGCTGTACCATCTTTTATTCACATTTAAATACTCATAGCCCAGTAACGAGCGACAGAGTCCGGCTCTAGTTTACAGCGTGCCGTCCTGCGCACGCGCTTCGTCGTTATACTCCATACAATAGAATGATAGTTGGTGTCGCGATGCGGCGCGCGATAGTGCGCGCGCGCATTGTTACCGCCGCGCCGCGCCGAGCATGCGCGACAGTTTGATTTAGCCCACGGACGCGCGTGTCGTGTGTGACCAGCATGCACCGGCGGCGGCGGCGGCGGCCAGATAACATCGAGCCGAGTAACATATACGGTAGCACACTCCTGGCAATTGTGCAGTTTTGTCTCAACGGAAGATTTATTTGTGGCAAGAAAGACTTAAAATAATCAAATTGTCCGATCAAGATGTGTTGAAATAATAGAGCACCAACTTTTGGGACGATAATTAGGTCCTTTAATTGGTCTAAAGATAATTCAACCTCCAATTATGTCTCCTCGCCTTAGTTATCCAATTCAGTTCTTCAACTGGGTTCTCTCTCAAAATAGATAAAGGTATAAAGTATACTACACATTTAAACGCCTAGTAATATCTAAGAGTAATATATAAGTCCTACTAGCTGTTACTTATGGGACAAAACCAAACAAGGACTGAATAACCGAAACATATCGGAACCAAATTACTTACTCTAGGTAGACCAGCCAATAAATATAATTGTTTCTGTCTTAAGGCATACAAATCAAAGTCTTTATCTTCCTAACAACTTTAAAAGACATATCCTATCTATTTAACATTAAACGTATTATATTGCACTGTCATAAATAGTATGACAGATATTTCTGGTATAGTATTTAGGAGGAAAACTAATATTGATATTGGCCTGGCAATACAAGGTACAAATGATACCAGTGAATCACATTAATGCCGGTTCCGACAAACGGTATGCACCTCTTAGATATCAACACATCATAACAGGCAAGGGCTACCTTGCAAACTACTTGTTTTAGAATTATTTCTTAATAATTCCGACACCGATATTATTTGTATTACAAAACAAAATTATTAATAATGAAAAATCTGTTGCTAGAAAAGAAAGACTGCTAGTAGAGGTGGTTCTATAATCTGTAAAAAAAATGTCAAGATAAAACATCGGAAGGATATTTTTACACTAACTGGAGAAATAGATAGAGAGAGATATAAAGAGCTATCCTGTGTTGAGTTGGATAGTCACATTATTGTTTGTGTCTCCAGACCTCCCCTAGGAATGAAAGAAGCTGAAAGTTTGAGAAAATTATGGAAGAAGCCCTACTAGAATAAATAATGTTTTTTGAGATTGTGCATTCACAAGTAAAATGTGTTTAATGTTTACCTCTGATCACAGCGGTCAAACCGTTTTATTCCCAGTTGCAAATAAGGCTAAACCTGTTCCATCATTTTATAGTCCAATTATATCCCTTATACTAATGACATATATGAAAAACGTAGATATAAATTTGCCAGTTTTCATAAACAGAACTCGAATTAAATGTATTCAGACTTTTTAAAAATTATTCAAACAAGATTTAATAAATTTAATGACTGGGCTTCTTTAGGAATTCCTACTCGTAAAAGTAAAGTTATCTTGTATTACTTCTATGCATAAAAAAACATATAACCTCGGAAGAAAAGTTCATAACTATGTTAGAAATATTCAAAAACTTTCAAGTAGGTTTGTAGAAATGCAAAATTTTAATAAAATAATGGTTTGGCAGATAATAAACTGTGGAAAAGGTATAACTAAGGACAATTATTCATACGCTGAGGTGGCTCGAGCCTTCGAATCATTCCCTTATTCACAACAAAGGCTCTATACCCATCTCTATATAAAGCAGACTTTTTTTAAAAGCTTCAGTGATGTAGCTTTTAAATTTAACCATGATATCTCCAAGACGTTGTGAAAATATTTACCTTTCTTAAGTTAAAAAATACCGAGGACCTGTGGGGTATATCAGTCAAAGTGGTGGAGAAATTGACTGACATAATGTTGTTTGCTGGTGACGTTACTTCACTGGTCTTCAAAATTGAAAGTCAAAAAGAAAATTTGGTAATGGAATAATGAGTTGTCTTAACCTTGAATTGGTTTACGGTTAATAATTTACTGTGGAACGCTACTAGCGTACCAAACAAAGAGTATCACATTATATCTGCCAAATGTCAAGCAAGTTGAGACTATTTTATGTTAATCTAATTAGTAAATGACACGAAGTTTCTTGGAATAACCATTAATAGAGAATTGCAGTGGGGAACCCACATAGATAAATTAGCTGGTTGATGATCTGCAGCTTAAGCTGCTAGGAACATCAGACAATACACGTATGTGGCTATAGCTAGGCTAATCAGTTTTAGCTACTTTCATAGTGTCATGTCCTATGGCATCTTGTTGCGGGGAAAAGCAACGGTTAATCAAACAATTTTTTTTAATTACAGAAAAGAGCTAATCAAGCAATTTAAAATTTAAAACTCACGCACTCCCTAAGATATATTTTTAAGAGATTGACATTTTAATTGTTGCAAGACAATTTATTTTCGAAAAGATAAGAAGCGTAAGAACCTATCAACATTTTCCAAAATTAGCGAAAGCTGTAATGTTAACCTAAGAAATAAGCACAGACTATAATACAGCCTTATGGCCTGTTCCAATAAAACCTATCGTATCAATAAAGCTATATGTGACAGATTCATCTGTCACTTTACATACAAAATGTATTTATTTATCTGTTCATTAGGGCTTATGAGTTCAATATGGATTTATTGGAGCAGGCCCCTATAGTTGCATCCCGGTTCAGGCTTAGAGATTTGGAATTAGGAATCATGAAGTAATTTTATTTTTACTTTCATTTTCACGTACATATATCATGTCGAATAGACCACGAGCATATTAAAACATTATATTAATTTAATTTAATGTCAAAAATTGCGGGTTCAAACTGCCAGTTTGGCAGATTTTTGGCATTTTACACCTACAGTTTGGCGTGAATACGGATCTACAGCGCCGGATGTGAGTAATCTGGAGGCACGGTAGTGCCCCCGCCAAGACAAGCAAGCGAAGCGCAAGGTCACTACGAATCAGAATCAGGATTAGAACGTTTACTGTGGATCGTAATTTTAGATTAGTTCTTAAATTTTACATGGGCAGTGTTCTTACGTCCAGCAATTAGGCATACAAACAGAAATAAAAATAACAAATGCATACATATAAAGTCATAAATTAAAAGAATTAAAAATGACAAAATTGAACATTACACATTACACACAGTTGATTAGAGATAGATAAAAGTAAAGACAATATTAATTAAAGAACTAGACAAAAAAAAAGGAAAAATTAGAGAAGCAAATAGACGGATAACGGAAAGATCTGGGGGTGGAATCTTGGACCCATCAGAAAAAATAGGAAATAAAACAGTACATCAAATATTTAAACACAAACATCCTCACCAAGTAACCCCACAGCTATCAGATTTTATAGACCAATCTGACCTCCCGATTATGACGAATGTCGATATGATGCTAGGCAACTGTCCGGCGGAGCTGGACCAAGCGGCACCGACTCAGAACAATGGAAATCACTTCTACTTCGCTTTGGGAACCACAGCTCAGAACTGAGAGAATCAATCGCAGTACTAACTAGAAAACTCAGCAGTGAAATTGTCGATTGGGACTGCATAAGAGCTTTATTAGCAAGAAGAGGTATAGCACTGGATAAATGTCCAGGCGTCCGCCCTATTGGCATAGGTGAAATACTACAACGCATCATTGCAAAAGCCATGGCGACCGCAACAGGGCTAGATGTTCAACTAGCATGTGGCTCTGATCAGCTATGTGCAGGTATGAAATCGGGTATTGAAGGAGGGATTCATGCCATGACTTAATGTTTTAATGCAGGTGAAGATGATGAAGGCCTCCTACTAATAGATGCCGCGAATGCCTTCAACGCGCTGAGTCGCCCAATCGCTCTCTGGAATGATAGAATCTACTGGCCGCGCTGTGCAATATTTCTTTTCAACACTTATAGAGGTTACGCAGTCATTTGCCTATCAGGCTCAAAGGATTTCATCTTAAGCAAGGAAGGAACAACGCAGGGTGATCCATTAGCAATGCTAATGTATGCAGTCGGAATTCTACCCCTAATCCAAAGCTGCAAAGACCCTGGAAAATATGTACAAAACTGGTATGCTGATGATTCCGCCTGTTTTGGAAAACTAAAAAATATAAAAGAAGGGCTAGAATAACTGATGAAACTAAGTCCAAAATACGGTTATTTCCCAGAACCTTCAAAAAGCTATATCATAGTCAAAAATAAATCAACTGAAGAAGCTCACCGACTTTTTGGGAACCTTGGTGTGAAGTGTTGAGTGAACAGTTGCCAGACACGGGAAAATAATAAAAAATCAGGATTTTCAAGATTGCAACAGGAAAGAACTGAAGAGTATCCGAAAATAGTCACTGATTTAGAGCTGAAAATATCGCAACTCGAGATTGAACTGCAAAATATGGCTACTGCTTACTCACAACCAGAAGCAGAACAAGTAATAGAACTAGATAAAATAATAGCAGACAGCAACACAAATTTACAGAGAGTACTCGAGCTTTCGCAACAATCACAACAATGCCTTCACAAGAACTGCCCGGTATCTGAGGTCGAGACTAACACCGCTCCCTTCGAGATTACCGCCAGAGAGGTCACCATCATCACATCTGACACAGATAACACACCACCGGTGGAGTTGGAGGCTGAAAATGTAGGTTTACAGTCAGACCTCCAAGATGCCCGAATAGAAATCCAGCATCTACGTGACCTCCTGTCAAACGCACTCCAATGTTATGCCAAAGAACAGAGTGAGTTAGTCGAACTCAGAGCTGCAACATCTGAGCTACTACAACTACAACGCCAGAATGCGGAATTGGTAGGCATTCTAATTGAGGACGAGGAGGATGAGACCAGCAAAGAGGATGACACCAGCAAGAAGGATGAGCCCACATCACAAACTCTGGTCTTGACCCCCCTCAACGTAAGTGTTGCAACGCCCACTGCTGTCCCGACCAAGAAACAGCGTCGCCGTCGTCGTCGAGGAGGCATCTCACAGCTCATCAGCGCGAGCGCCGCGCCGCTTAGTGACGAGCGTGTCGCGCTGCCTGCTGAGTCGTGGGTCATGCTGAACGCTGCCGCTCGCCGTTAGACGCGTTGCACCGCTCGCTACCGCGAATGCCGCGCCGCCCGCTGGCACGTGCATCGCACCGCACTCCAACACGAGTGTCCCGCCACTCACCTCAAATCGTGCTCAGAGAAGAACAATAGCAAACAAAAGAACTGTAGTTTATTCAGATAAGATAGTGGGGAGGTCCAGAGCTAACCTGGCGAGGTGGGGCATCATCTCGCAACTAGACACGGCGTGCGTCTGTGGATACCCGAGACAGACGATTGCGCACATGACTGGGTGCCCTGCGTGCCCGACAACCTGCACGGACGAGGAGCTGTATAAGGCTACCGAGCGAGCTATTGCGGTTGCGGCCTTTTGGGCCGCCCGTATCTGAGATGACCGTCGACTCGAAAAGAAGAAGAAGATAAGATAGGTGTAGATTTTGGTATATTTTTGCATTATGGCCTTAAGCAACAAGTGACAAATAATTGTTGTCCTAATAGTTCCTTTGAGGATATTATAAAAAAGATAGCTGTAAGGAATTTTGATGAACATACTACCATTGTTATTATGGTAGGAAACCACTCAAACATTAGTCGGAGTGCATTAGATACCGGTATAGATGTACTGCTCAATTTATATAATAAGACGAAGTGCAAGTTTATTCTATGTAACTTTCCTTATTGTTCTAATTTATCGGGGAAACAAAATAAAAGTGTACATAGAATGAACATGCATCTATACAATATAAAGTGTCATCATAGTGATGCGATTTTATATTTCGACATGAATAATTTTATTCATAAATTTACTTTGACTCAGGATACTATGTACCTGTCTCATAAAACAAAAAAACGAGTAGCTACATTGTTAGCGTATAATATATGCGACACAGTTGTAAATACTATAACGCAGTAGTGTTTTAAACTAGATAGTTCGACAAAAGAGGACCCCTTAAAACATAAGAAAATTTTACAAAATAAGCAGGGGTTTTCTGGCAATCAAATGAAAAATACTAGGACAAAGGGTAAGCCCCACTTAAATATTTCCCATCAAAACATGCGGGGGCTACCTGGCAAAGAACTTGTATTAGAATTATTTCTTAATCATTCAGACACCGATGTTATTTGTATTGCAGAACACTGGTTAAAGGAAAATATGATGTCTTTTAACATAAATAATTACAAAATTGTCAGTTGTTACAATAGAAAGACTGCTGATAGAGGTGGTTCTTTAATCTTAGTAAAAAATAATATTAAGGTGAAACAACGGAAAGATATTCTTGCACTTACTGTAGAAAGACAAATAGAGGTATCATGTGTTGAGTTGGATAGCCGATATTATTGTTTGTGTCTACAGACCTCCGAGAGATGAAAACGGCCATGGAAATTTTGAAATGTTCGAGAAAATGAGGCATTCATTAAACTTAGTAATAGCAGAAAAAAGTTAATTATTTGTGGCGATTTTAATGTAGATTTGCTTGTAGATACAACATTGAAACAACGATTAATAACTCTGTTCAAATCATTCAATTTATGTCATATATTTCTAGAGCCGACCAGAATTACACTTACCAGCCAAACGTGCCTAGATAACGTTTTTTGTGACTGTGCATTCACAAGTAAAAATGTAATTAACTGCTTACCCTCCGATCACAGTGGTCAAACAGTTTCATTCCCAATTGCCAGTAAAAATAGAACTGATCCATCATTTTATAGGCCTATTACATCCCATAGACTAGAGACGTATATGAAAAAGTTAGATATAAATTTGCCAGTACCGGATTTTGACGAACAGAACCCAAACAAAATCTACTCAGTCTTCTTCAACATTATTCAGACATAATTCAATAAAGTTTTTAAATTAAAGAAAGTCAGTGACTACAACGGTAAATCTAAATTTAATGACTGGGCAAAGTTTGGAATTCGTAAAAGTAGAGTTATCTTGTATGACCTTTATGAACAAAAAACCTATAACTTTGATCGAAAATTTCATGACTATGTAAAAAAATATTCCAAAACTTTCAAGTTGGTTTGTAGAACTGCAAAAACTTTACACATTAATAGAAAAATTCAAAATTCAAATAATAGAATGAAAACAGTTTGGGAAATAATAAACCACGAAACTGGCAAACTTATACCAAGGGACAATGATTTCTGCCTAAAGATAGGTGATGATGTTGTTAAATCCAGCGCTGATGTTGCTCGAGCTTTTGAAACATTCTTCACCAATGTACCCTTACTCACAACAGACCGTCTAAATTCATCCAGATATGAAGCAGAGACTTTATTAAAAAATAACACTAGCGTCAGTAATGTATAATTAAAATTTCATCATGTATATCCCCAGGACATTGTCACATTTAAATTACTTAACTTAAAAAATACGGAAGACCTGAGGGGTATATCAGTCAAAGTCATTGGTTCAGTAATTATAGTTATAGCCCCACACTTAGCTTATATATTAAATAAATGTGTTGACGATGGGGCTTTCCCAGACCTCATGAAACACAGAAAACTGATACCTCTGTTCAAGTCGGGAGATAAGGGTGATCCTTCAAATTTCAGAACAATATCTGTTCTTCCAACACTAATATATTTGAAAGTAAAATATTTGAAAACATTATACTCAATCAAATGCTCTCACACTTCAACCGTACAAAACAACTCCACGCCAAAAAATACGGTTTCACTAGGGGTAAATCGACTACGGATGCAGGTATTACCATTATATCTCATATTTATTCTGCGTGGGAGGCCGCACAGGATGCTATCGGAGTTTTATGCAACCTGTCGAAGGCGTTTGATTGTGTTAATCATAATACGCTTATAATTAAATTAAATCATTACGGAGTTAGAAATAAAGCGTTGGATCTACTAAGATCATACCTAAGCAATAGAATTCAAAAGGCAGAAGTAAACGGCGTTAAATCTGATGGATCGGGTGTAAAAATTGGCGTTCCACAAGGTTCCATATTAGGCCCTTTCTTATTCCTGATATATATTAACGATCTGCCTTTCATGGTGGAGAAATTTACTGACATAGTGTTGTTTGCTGATGATACTTCGATGGTCTTCAAAATTGAAAGACAAAAAGGAGATTTTGATGATGTTAATGGTGTATTGTCTTTAACCTTGAATTAGTTCACAGTTAATAATTTATTGTTAAACGCTGGTAAAACCAAGTGTATCAAATTCTCACTTCCAAATGTCAGGCAAGTTGAGACCAGTTTAGTGTTAGACAACAGCACGTTAGAATTAGTAAATGATGCGAAGTTTCTTGGAATAACCATTGATAGGAAATTGCAGTGGAGACCCCACATAGATTAATTAGCTGGTAAATTAAGTTCTGCGGCTTACGCTGTTAGGAACGTCAGACAAAGCACGGATGTGGCTACATCTAGGCTAGTATATTTTAGTTACTTTCATAGTGTCATGTCCTATGGTATCTTGTTGTGGGGGAAAGCAGCGGATATTCAAATTATTTTTATTTTACAGAAAAGAGCTATTCGAGCAATTTATAATTTAAAACGAACAGACTCCTAAAGAGAGCTTTTTAAAGAAATTGACATACTAACTGTAGCTAATCAATTTATTTTCGAAAATATAATGTATGTACGCAAGAACCTTACAACATTTACCAAACTTAGCGATAGCTGCAATGTTAACCTAAGAAATAATCACAGACTGTGTGCGCCCCGATTTATACTCGCGAAGGTTAGCAATTCTTTCAAGGGTCAGTGCATTCTCTACTATAATGAGATACCTCTGGAGATTTTGAAATTGCCATTTGAGCAATTTAAAAAGCATGTTAAAGCGACTTTGTCGAAAAAGGGATATTACAATGTTCGAGATTACTTAAATGACAGGACTGTATGGGGTTAATCTAGTTCAACACAGACCTCGCTGTTGATAATTTTGTAATTATTTATAATTGCCTGCTTATTAAATAAATAAAAAACATAATTATATTAGTTAAGCACAACCTATTTTTAAAAGAGATCTAAAAATCAATCTGTGGGAGTTTCTACGCCCTACTTCTCCCACAGTGGTCCAATGTAGAGAAGAGGCAAAAAATGACGTTTGCTAAGTTTATGTAAATATCTACAGTAATAAAGTACTTTGACTTTGACTATGACTTTGAAGACTGTACTTTCACATCGGTTTTAGGGTGGCGTAATCGGAGACGAGAATGGAAGAAAAGAATACATCAAAGAAAAGGTTAACGAATGGATTGAATGTATAAGACTACTATCAAAAGCTAGTAAAAACACCCACAACTTGTACATACAGCCTTTACAAAATCACTCCAATGCGAATGGAGATATTTACAATCAGTCATGGATAACACTTGTGAGGAATTTCACACTTTAAAACAAACCATCATGACAACACTGATATCATCAATCTTAGACAGAGAAATAAAGTCACTAGAACATGAGCTATTCAGCCTACCGGTGAAACTTGGCGGGCTAGGCATTACCAACCCAATGAATAATAACGACTTTTATAAAACATCGATAGAATCCAATAGTATACTAACGCACGCCATCAAATCTGACGAATATCTAGACTTACTAGCCCATCAAACTCATGCTACAAATACTATCAAACAAGAAAAACTATCGCGGCAAAAGAGAGACGCTGAAAAAAGTAATTTCGGATGAATCGGAAAATAATGTGAGGATTAATAAAAAAAGGACATGATCAACACAGAGATGATTGTAAAAATTGGGCCAAACTATAGCACAATAGAACCCATAATGCAAGATGCAAATATAAATCAACCGGCACTTATAGGTGATCTGTTACTAAACAGTGTTTGGGAACCTGCAAGGGAAGCGTTCTTCGACGTACGCATAGTAAATGCTGACGCTTCCTCTTACAGCAACCTCACCTGGCAAAAAACAGCACAGAGACATAGCCGAGAGAAACACACAAAATACGACCGAGCAGCTGAAGACCTAAGATCCTCATTCACCCCACTAGTTATTTCATGCGATGGAGCCCTAGGAACTGAATAACAGTTTTAAAAAAAAACCGCATCAAAGCTTAACAAGAAATGGGGAAAAGCGTATTCTCAAATAGTGTACTGGCTGAAAATGAAAATACAAATCTCAGTTATAAGAGCAGTTTCCATGAGAGTAAGAGGCACGAGAAAACATTAAAACCTTTCATTGCGAAGATGGAGCAGGAATACTTTGGTGACAGCTTGATCTCCTAAAACAGAAATACCTACATAGGTTTTATTTATATTTACTTATGTATACTTTACAAATTATAGGTGTGTTTTAACGCTAGGAGGATGATGAGAAACTTTTTATTTGCAAACTTATATCAACAGGCCTATATGACTACACTAGCTTTTGCCTGCGGCTTCGCTCGCGTCAAATTAGGGGTAATTTTAAATTAATATTAGGGTAACGCGGGTCTCGTTCCATACCTTAAAAATATTAATTAAAGAATATATTCGATTAGTATTATGTACAGCATCATTTTAAATATTCATCGATTTATCGAATCCTTTAATTTCTGTTGGAAAAGATTGGGATTGTCTTTATTCATAATCTCCACCGGAACCTTATTATATATTTTTGACGCCATACCAAAAACACTTTTATTGAACAATGCAGTTTGGTGGGTAGATGCAAGTATTTTTTTGTTGTTACGGCGCCTGGTTAGATTTTGAAAGAGCTGAGGGTTTGTTTTCACAAACATTATTATTTCATAAATATATAATGAAGGCAATGTGAATAGTTTATGGCGCTTGAAGAATGGTTTGCAGCTGTCTGTTCGTTAAAGTGAAAAAATAGGCCTGATACATTTCTTTTGGGCTTTAAAAGCACTATCTTTGTTAACTCCGTTGCCCCCAAAATATTATGCTATATCGTAGTGTAGATACTACAAAACCGCAACATTAATAGTGCGTAAGAAAATTTATTAAGTTTTTTGGAGACGTAATCTATTTGGTCTTACCAACTTAATTTGTTGTCAATTTGCAGTCCCAAAATTTTTGTGACCTACACTTCGTTAATGATAGTGTTGTCATATTTGATATGTAATGGTGTTCGTTCTTTTAATTGTTTTAAATTCATTATGTAAGTTTTATTTAAATTTATCTTTAAATTATTATATTTGAGCCATGTAATTATGTCATTAATTGAGTTATTGATTTCATTTTCAAATGTCAGATCATCATATTTAATATTTTGTTTATATACTACCGTACTATCATCAGCAAATAGAATCATAGGATGAGTGTTGATTTCACAATGTCATTGATATAAATTATAAATAATAGAGGGCCCAGAACGCTTCCTTGTGGAACCCCGATTGTAACTTGAGATGCTACGGATGAGAAGTCTAGTTCTATGTTTTGTTTGTAGTACATACTACACACCTTTTCTCGAAGCGTTTTCGTATTTTTGAACCATCACAACTTGGGTCTGGATAATAGCGGATGAACGAAATTCTCGGGATATGATGTCAGTAGTGGGCCTAATATACACAGAAAATTTCAATAACATATCTCTTATTGATATCTAAAATACCCCGATTTCGTCACAGACTCACTGATGGTCATCAAAATTCATGGGGTACTTCATCAAGTTCAAGAAAGCTGAAATTTGGTATGTAAGCTAGTATTAGTACACGAACAACATAAAAAACATAATCTAAAACTTGGAATGTTTATCCCCCAACGAGCGCGAGCCATATGGTCTCGTCTTGGCAACATTTTACATGACAATGTTTTTGGTGCGATAACTGTTGTCAGTAATAGCTATATAATAGCATATCTCTGTTCCTTACTGAGACCAACTATTACGTCACTTCCTTGATGGGGTGTTTTATAACATGTGCTGTTTGACGTTCTTTCAATTCGTATTTTGTGTTGAAAATCAATACAATTAAAATAAAAACTTGCAAAATAAGTGCCTTTTACGTTTATAGGTCTCAAAATATTATTAAATGTGATAAAAATCTCGGCCGAAGCTTCTCTATTACCTTATCTAAAAAGGGATATTACAATATTTAAGATTACAAAGAATGGTAAGTAACTCAACACAGAACTCGCCTAATAATTTTGTAATTATTTATTCCTGCATATTATTTATTAGTAGTTTATGTGACTGGAGGGCATAAGGTAGGGCATTAAAACTCGAGAGTTGGTTTATGAAACGTGACGAAGGCGAGTTTCATAATAATATCACTCAAGAGTTTTTATGCCTAATTATGTACAGTTACATACACTAGTTTATCTACACACATATCATAAGCTCTCTTTGATGTGTTCAGGAACCGCATGTTCGAACGGCATTGTGGCATTGATAATTGCTCCCCACTTGTTAGCTTGTTCAGTAGTACCAACTTCACAGACAAACTAGGGGCGGCACGCAGGCGGGCGTCGGCGTTCCAAATTTGAATGTCATAATATGTAGAAAATTATTAATTTTACTTCGATGGGTTTAAAACTAATGCATTTTTGGCAGACCAGAGGGACACTTTAGCGAGATCCTCATTTATATTTCTGACGGCCTCTTCGATGTTATCTTTATTGGAATCTATATGTGTAGATAAACTAGTGTATGTAACTGTACATAATTAGGCATTAAAACTCTCGAGTGATAAACCCACTCCCGATTTTCAATGCCCTCCATTATGTATCAGTCACATAAACTACTATAAAGGTACGTGTGTAAATAGAATAATTAATATGTGATATTTGTAATAAATAAACACAACCTATTTTTAATATGATCTAAAAATCAACCTGTGGGATTTTCTCGTCCTTCTCTCCCATATCCACATCCAATGACGTAAAAAAATACGTTTTCTAAAGATATTTTAATATTTACAGGAAATAAAAAAAAATGAACTTGAACTTTGCATGCACCTTCTTCGCGTGTCATAGGTACCATAGGTGTTCTGCACGCAGGAACCTTGTCGCTTTAAGGTGTGTGAATAAAATATGGGGTTTTTGTTCGAATCCATTTACTCCACTTTAAGTCATATACAGATTTGATATTTGGGTTAACGTTTATTGAGAATTTGATTAAGATTCTCACGGAAGAAAAACGCGATTTAGTTAATTTTTTAATTGCGAAAAGACTTCATTTCGACAAAACCTAAGACGTTTGTTGATATGAAAAAAAAATACACGGTTGGTTCGCATACTACAGGGGAGCATGCGGCGTCTACTTCTTTATATGATCTGAGGTTCTAAAATAAAACGGAGGCCACCCGACCTTTATTTTTAGTGAAATTTTCGGTAGCGAAATGTTTCACGCTTGAAATGAAATGAAAGCTTACATCCAACCAACCGCTATAAAATATATCTGTTGCTTTTGACAATCCTCGCCGCCGCCGCCCGCCACTTCTTTTCATAAGTTCTTGTTATGAATTGTGCAATCTCGCCGTCGACAAGTAGGCGTCCGTGACGGTTACAAGCATCAATGACGTCCTTTTGATCTACATTACATAGGCCTTTTTATTTTCCTCCGTACCTTGAAAAGGAAAATACGGAACCATTATAGGATCACTCGTGCGTGTGTCTGTCTGAGAGTCCTAGGTGGGTAAAAGTAATATTGAACGACCGATTTCTGAACCGATTAAGTTGAAATTTGGTACACGTACGTATTTCTGTGAATAAACAAACACAAATGTGTTACGTTAGCAAAATAATTTTGTATTTGGGGGCATTTTTGGGGCAATTCAGTAAATAAAGAAAATCTTTTCGAAAAAACCATATTGTGTGCTGACAACAAATGAAAAGGCTTTGTGAGGATTTAAATTTTTTGTTTTTCATAAATCTGAAATATTTATGGAAGTAAAAACTCAAAAATTACCATTCCCCCATCTTATCTGCAAACTACTGATCTTTTTTTTTAATTACGTAATATAATAAGGTTTAACAATGAAAAAATGAGCCTTGTGGATCAAACTGTGTTTTTTGGCATCAACCTCGATTCAAAGCTTCAATGGGGACCTCATCTGGATGTACTAGCGGGTAGACTGAGTTCTGCAGCATACGCCAAATAATAATAATAATCTTTATTTCAGGTTAATCCGAATCCGACGTAATTCGGAGGTAGACACCGCGAGATTAGTTTACTTCAGCAACTTTTGCAGCTTGATGTCATGTGACCTCCAGGTGTGGGGTAATGCCTCGGATATAAATCGCATAGTTATTCTGCCGAAACGGGCTATACGTACCATTTCCAAACTCGGTCCGAGAAAGTCGATAAGAGGCAATTTTAAGTATATCAACATTCTGACTCTCAGTACATTCTTGTGACTATATTGTTTGTAAAGAAAAATATCCACCTGTTTGAAAAAAATGCGATAACCATTATTTTAATACTAGAAATAAGAACAAACTGTCCAGCTATTCTAGTAGACCCCACAAAATTTCCAAATCCCCGATACTATTCAAAGTTTACCGGCTCATAAATTCAAAACGTTTATTAAAAGTAAATTATGTTTGATATTCAAAAATTCAAAATTCAAAAAGAGTTTATTTCCATAAGAAACACATAGGTAACATTTGGAGAATGTCAAATCTTAAACTAACACATGTATAAGGTACAGGGAAATATAGAACTCAATTTGAATTCCGTCACCTCAATGTTGTAGATGCTGGAGGCAAAGAGGCGACTAGAAACCTCCAGCTTTATACGTTATTTTTTACAGAATTGGAGCAAACACCTTCCCAAGCTTTCTTGTCTTCTACATAATCTGATATTTTGTAGTGACCTTTTTTACATAAGTGATTTTTAACAACATTTTTAAATTTATTTGCAGACAATTCTTGTAACTCAGTCGGTATTACGGTGATTCCTAGGAATACCGTGCTATCTACAATTTCTAAATTTTCACCTTTAACATTAACATTAGCCGAGACTTGTTTAACATTGGGGAGTATAAACTGAATACATTTAGTTTTGTTATTGTTCAGTAAAAGATTATAAGATTATTAGCACTAAACCAATTGACTACCTTTGAGATTGCATTATTCACATCGTCAAAGTTCAACCTGCGTCGTTTCATTTTAAACAAAAGTGAAGTGTCATCTGCAAACAGTACAATCTCATGATTATCTCTGACAAGATGTGGCAGGTCATTAATATAAACCAAAAACAGGAATGGCCCGAGTATGGAACCCTGTGGTACACCCATAGTAACAACAGACCCTGGAGATCGTTTTCCATTAATGTCAACTCTCTGTATCCTGTTGAAGTTGTAAGAAGTTGATTTAAAATTACTTTTTCAAATACTTTACTAAATGTAGGCAATACCGATATCGGTCTGAAGTTAGAAGGGTCAGATGTACTACCCGATTTAAACAAAGGTACTATTTTACTGTGTTTCATTAAAATAGTACCTTTGTTTAAATCGGGTTTCATTGAAGGAATATTACTCAGTGTAAAATTATCTAGAAGACATAAAATCCTTGGGGACAAACTGCATGTTCTTCCATTGGCTATCTTAAAAATAAACATAAGTGAAAATCAATGCATTATTAGTAATAAGTATTTCCTTTGAAAAAGAGCTACCTTAGAGTTTATTGTGCTTTCTTCTCTGAGAAGTATTTGCTAATGGATTGTACACCTAGTATTAAATCAATGACGTGCTCTAAGAGATATATAATTATCCAACAGTATTTTTTTGATCGATTGATAAAACATAAAACATAAACATAAACATAAACATTTATATAAACATTTATATACAGGCACATACATTGCTTCTGGCCCCACACTAGGATACCCTGTGTCGTGGTAACCAGAAACAGCGACGTCACACACATATAAACATCCAAGACCTGGGGATTGTTTTTTTTTTTTTTTTCATTACCCCCAGCCGGGGATCGAACCCGGGACCTCTCGCATGGTAGGCAGAGCCACAACCGCTGCGCCACAGAGGCCGTCAAAATGATCTCCGAAAGAACTTATCATAACATTTTGAAAAAAAATACTTAATATAGGTCTTTACTTAAATATTACAGAAAAAATAATGATATATAGTTTAAATACGAGGAGCAGTTTGGAGCAAATTGGAAAAAAAGGTTTCAAACTGTATCGTGTGATATTTAAAAGGTCTTGTTGCGAAAGTCGAATACTTATTTTTATAATTTTTAAATACTTTGCTATTGAAAAAGTTATTGTAGAAAATAGTAATAAGAAGACCACCCCCCTTTTCTCCAAAACTACTGATTCTATTTTTTTTTAAATATATGTTATTTAGGTCTTTGCGGATACAGGAATACTATTATATGTGTATACTATATTACAGGATTGATAATGAGAAATGAATGGTTGAAATGGGGGGCAATTAGGGAGAAACCAGTTTCGTGGTACGGAACCCTTCGTGCGCGAGCCCGAGTCGCACTTGGCCATTTATTTTTGGCACCATAATTATTAGGGTGGCTGAGTAATATAAAGAGTGGAATTTCGCTAGGGTTGTATTTCGATACACATTGAAATAGTGGCCGATCCGACCAGTATGCAACGGGTTTAACCAACTGAATTCGGTCCTTGATACCCAAGTCTAAAAGCAAAATTGTTTGGTTGGTTCGTGGTTGTCTCTTGGGTCGCGCCGCCGCGCCGCCACGCCGCCGCGCCGCCGCCGAGACGTGCGATAACGCCAATTAAGCGCCGGCGCAGATAAGCTCCGCCGCGCCCGCCGCCATCGCAACCGAGCGCGGAACACAACAGGGTGGCCGGTGGCACCACCACACACAACCAGCAACACACTAGCCTGAGTGCCCGAGACGATATGCGGCTTGAATACTTCTCGGAAATCGCGCCATTTCCTCCACGAGTCCGATCCGACTTACTGCCTATATACCACTCTGCAAGTTTCTTACTGACTGTTCTTGCTGGTAGGTGTATTGGTATATTACTGTGATTACATTTTTGATCTTTTGTCAGAAACACATCATGCTTTTCGATTACATTGGTACTTTTACACATAAGGGATATCCAAGAAGTAAGTATATAAATATTCCTCATATCTTGTTCAGTAATTAATACGGTATATTTAACTATCAGTAATATCTTCAATTACAAAGTCATTACCGTCATGAGGTCAACTCTCACAGAGATTGATGCAAATATGCCCAAATAGGTTAGGTTAACAACCTCGTCTACATCAACTCCATGATACGACGAGAGTTTTAGCGACGATGCTATCGCTAAAACTCTCGTCGTCGCTAAAGAGAAGAGTTTATTTTCTGATGATTGTTGAGATTGTTGTGTTAACCACTTTTCTAATTGTCTCTTATGTTATGACGTTTTCTGTCACTCATGATCGCGATGATATGCTGATGCCACGACCTCGATGACGCATTGAACTAATGAAGATTTTTCTCGTATAATTTTACACATGCATAGAGATGTAGTAACATAGTTGGTGTAGTAGGTAGACACGCTGGCTGGCTGGACCCACCAGATGTAGTAACATAGTTGGTGTAGTAGGTCAACACGCTGGCTGGCTGGCTGGCTGGACCCACCAGCCCCACCCACCCTGCGTTCTTCACCAGGTACAATGTGGGCTTTTCAAACCCAAGTCGACTCGCTCAATCTTCGCGAAAAGTCATTTAAAATATACATATATACGTATATATATTCATAGCATTTCTAAAGAGTGACTTAATATACGTCTGGCCCCGCCCCGGGCTCTGACTGAGGAAAATCGAGAAAAAACGGAAAAACAATGTGAGGTTGAAAGACCACATAAAACTAAAAAGTAACTTTTATTATAATAATTAGATGGGAGAATAGAAAATATTTCAAGAACACTTTGAAAAACAAAATAATTTTCATTGAATGTGCTTTTTTGCAAATCAGACGGCGTAATTTTCTTTTTTAACATCGCAGCAAATAAAAATGTAGCTATGGAAGAGGCAATACCGCATATATGCTACATGAGTAGGTATGAGATCACAAAACAATAACTGATCACAGGCGTAAGCGCAGCGCATCACTAATTCGATAAGTAAACAAACAGCTACTACGGCAGGAGAAGCATAACACCCCACGCGCGCACCAAAAACATATCTCTTGCGCTTGCTGCGGAGTGTACGCATTGTGTGGGCCCCTTACCGCAGCCAGCTTGTACAAGTAGTACTCACCGCGCGCGTGTGAGTCACGAGACTTATGCCGCTGTCGCCTGCGCGCACTCTGCTCGCCTTCCGACACCGTCGCTGCACTCCTACAACAGTAACGATGTTACACTCACAGCTCAAACATATATCAACATACTCGTACAATCTATGCAACACAATCATTCTCTCAAAGCTTTTCGTTTCATATTACGAAAGCGCCATCAAAACTTCACGTTATATATAGCTCATTAATTGCAGTTCTTGCCACCTTTACATATTTTTATCTACACACGTATCATAAACCCTCTTTACTGCTTCCAAAAACCGCACGTTACGACCACCATAACGTTATACTACTTGGTAAAAACTTATTTCTTATCTTAGTATTGATACATTATGACCATAATGTATCGATTATCGACAAATTATGACATTCAAATTTCGAACGCCGTCGGCCGCCTGCGTGCCGCCCTTAGTTTGTTTGTGAAGTTGGTACTACTGAACAAGCTAAACAAGTGCAGAGCAATTATCAATATCACAATGCCGGTCGAACATGCGGTTCCTGAACACATCAAAGAGAGCTTATGATATTTGTGTAGATTAACTAGTGTCACATCAACTACTATTATGACCTCGAAGCGTCAGTGAGAAACTAAATAGTAGTGTGAGTAGGTGCCTATGTCATTGTGCACCAACCTGCGGGCGTGGTCGCGCCGGCGCCCACCGCAGAAGAAGTCGGGTCGCACGCGGTGCGCGCGCAGCACGGCCGGCAGCGCCGCGCCCCCCGCCACCCCCGCGCCGCACCAGGCAGGCCCCGCAGCCCCCGCCTCGTACGTCTGGTCCGGCAGCAGCATGCCGCCGCATCGCGCGGCCGCCGCCGCCGTCGCCGTTGACGACGGTGACGCAGGTGCTAGGGTACCTGAAACACAAATCGTTGACATGGAGTTGTTGAGTTACAGTTGTAGCGCAGACCATCACACATAGTTCTGAAAGTCTTAATTATAATTTAAACAATTCGACTTCAATGGAAAACCTATTAGATTAGCTTCCATGTGTGCAATCGTAAGCCACCCAACTCATTCAAACCTAGAACTGAGTAGTTCCGGTGGCAATCTGTAGTCTTCATCGATTTGATCGCGGAATGCCAACAATCGCGCTTAGTTAGCTTTCTTAACTTTTCGTGTTGTAGGTAGCACCACGCCGACAATATGAAATTCCATACAACAGATCGCGCTTTGTCAACTTTTTAAATTTGGGCTATGTCATGACGCACTTAGCTAAAATTTAACAACAATCGCAATGTTAATAGTATATTGCTCCAAAATAAAGTTCGTGCTGCGGATCTAAACTAGAATATCTATCGCCTTGGGGCTCGGGCCACACGAAATGACCGTCCATTGATTTGACGCAATAGCCTCTTACTGAAAAAAATATGACACAAAAAGCGCCTGAGTGTGCGTCTCCTTCTTTCTTGTAGTGTGGATAGAGGTTATTGCATTTGATTAACATTTGAAACACATTGTCATTGGGTTCATAAACAATGGTGGCCAGTGGCCCACAACCTCATTAGAAGAATGTAGGTGATAGGAGAATCATAATGGCAATGGGCTAGGCACGGTGATTTCTCTCACAGTTAGAACGTCCGTATTTATCTTATTGGTACACGGTCAGCATCGGATTCGAATCCCTATTTCCTGCATGAGAAGTGAGCCTGAAATTCCTTGACCACAGAGCTCTACCTTGATCTGTTCAAGGATTGCGGTATCAAAGTGAAATAATAAAAAATATTGAATAATCAAATTGTGTTAAATAAATAATAATTATTGTTTTACAGCTTGGTCGTTGTGATAATAAGAATAAAATAATAATAAGCACACTTTACTAAAATCTAATAAAAAGTGGTCGAGTCTCTGGCGTGACAGGAAATGCTCAGGATCCGTTACCTGGATGGCGGAAGACGAAACTGTTTCTCGAACCAGTAATCATTCGTATCAAACCGCATTCTAAGCATTTAAAGTAGAGATAATTGTGTCCAAATTTAAGCAAGCCGTTTTTGATGATCTGGGGCCCATACCTCAAATATTTGAAAATGTGGTGCGGCCTTATAGATTGAACCCAGAATATGACGGTGATTTGCCCGATTATAACGCAGTCAAGGATTCACTATACCGAGTTCGTAAATTGCAACTGAATGTGAGAGCGACAGTGTTAAAAAAATTAGAAGATGTTATTCTAATTTAAAAATGTTAGTGTTTTGTAGTCCAGAAGCCCATGAGACCATTAAACATGTTTTATTTGATTTTTATGTAGCCTGTATGATAGTGTCCCACTGTTGGGCAAAGCTGCTGCCACCTCCAGCCACACCGGCAGAAACCGGTCGAGGTTGTCCCGCCATCGCCGCCTTGGCCTGCCCCTACGCCGCAACGCCGACATGAGGCACCTAATCATTGGCGATCTTCGCCCACCTGTCCAGGTGCATACGACTCACGTGTCCAGCCCAGTTCCTCTTTAGCTTGGCAGTCTGTACGCCCATATCAGAGATGCCAGTTAAGGAGCGCAGTATAGTGTTCCTAACACGATCCATTCCGCGAACATTAAGGATGCTGCTGTTAAAAATGTACACCACTTTTTTGCGCATGGATTTTAAGAGCGCACCTTTAAGAGCGCTCCACCGCAGTTTAAATAGCTCTACACGATTCACGGTCTTACCGTGGCTGGTGTTACTCGCCTGGTATATTATTTCCTGCCCAACAAAGAGCACTATACATATGAAAGGCTGTTCACAAACCCTGAAATATCTCAACCGACTATGAAATTGCGGCCATGAACGCTCCCCAAATTACATTCCCTTTAGCATAAAAGGATGCCTTTTCCATTATGGTCAGGCATTAAGTAAAAAGGCCAAACAGTTAAAGATCAAAGACAAAAATACCATAGCCCTTTTTGTTGTATTGACACACTTGCCAGCTAATCAAATACAAGAAGGTTTCGCAAGTATTATATTCGAGGCGCAAGATAATTTAGATGGGTGGACAAATTTATTAGATATTTCATTCAACAATGGTTGAACCAAAACATGATTAATGTTGTTATCGCTTTTAACAGTAGGCACAGAATCATAAATTCTGTTGAAGGTATGCATTCACGTCTTAACAAAATTATATAAAAAAAAACACTTTTTCCTTTAATTCAGGCCCTCAAAAATGAAAGTATTAAATATGACATGATCATACCAATCGCAAGGCATCGTTGCATTTCCCTCTAATAACACAAAATAAAAAAGAACAAATCACCAACGAACTCTTAAAAAAATTGTTAAGGATTGTCCAGATAAAATAATAGATGCAGGGTTTTGCTTAATTAGGTTAAGCAAAGTGCGGTTTTTTATGAAATAGGCTACAACACACTTTCATTAATTCGTTTGTGATATTTTTAAGGATGATATGCTTATGTTAGTAACCTAGTTTAAATGGAGATATTTTTATTTGTAAACGTGCGATTTTTATTTTGATAAAAGTTTACTGAGGATAAAAATTATTATGTATTAGATCTAAGGCAATCTAAAAATCACATGTACTTTCAATAAGTAATTCTGGCATGACACGACTACAATGGCCTATTTCATGAAAAGTTGTCTATGTGCGACTGAATGAGATAGTATGTGAAGTGCGATCTGTTGTATGGGATTCCTTAAAAGTTGTATTTCGCGATCAAATCTCTTCATCAACAGTTGCACTTCGCCAAGTCATTCTTCCCAAGAACTGCGGTTTCCAAATGCACGCGATACAATACAAAATGCATTTGGACTCGGGAAGCATCATTTTGGAAAATACTTAAATCTGCTACTATATGATCTGCCTTAAGTATCAAGAGTTTCCTCAATTTCTCCAGGACACCATCATCAGATCCTGATCTGATGTCAATGGGACGAATCGGAAAGTATACCGTTTCAAGCAATAAAAATAGATTCAAAAGGGTACAGCCGTCTTCGAGTAATCGAGTAATAAATAATAACAAAGATCTCTAAATATTGAAAATCCTCCCCCTTTTGGAAGTCGGTTAAAAATGTTACCGTAGCGTATTGTACTGCTGCGAAGCCCACAAGAGATTCTAAAATATTTTTTTAGAATCTCTCAAAATAGCAACTTCGCCGCTTGATTTTGGGATCTCAGGCGAAAAAATTCTATTCCTAACTCGTTCGAAAAGGCTTCTTTACGAACTTCGCTACGAACCCCAAATATAAGTCTTTGAGAACTAGGTCGCAGGAAATCTACTATTGAAAACCAACACAGGAAAATATAGATATAGGAAAAGTATTCCTGTCTGCAAAACATGCTGAATAGAATTTACAACTTTGGAGAAGCGTGAATCAGCGTCATTAATATGCAAAAGCCGTCGTTGATAGCGTAATGAGACTTGATGGAAATAGGACTTACAAGATCAACAATAATGTTTAATGACGGACTGGCTGGCTTTCTATTTGGGCCGTTTTCTCTGATATCTGAACTAAACGGTGCCGAGCCTGCCACTGCCCGGCAGCGATCGATTCCATTGGAGTTGTCTTCACAAAAACTCACGCTGTTTAAGAATCAATCAGCGCAGGGCCATTACGTTCCGTGACTCGGCACTAAGTCGCTGTCACAGTTTCCTCAGCTGCTGCTAGATAAGTAAGTACTTACCGACACATCTCCACGCGGCAGCATCAAACCACTTATTCACAGAATCGCTCGGATTGTATGGTACTTGAGAAATGTTCAACTACCTACCTGCTGCCTTGTGTTAAGTAAGATCTATCTTCTAGGTCACTGTAATATCACTCTTGGTCTCGACGACTTTGGTAGCTAAGTTTCCTATCTACTGATTTATTAGATATACAAAATGCATAGTTACTGTTCGTATGTTCAGTCCAGCCAGACATGCAGTATGTTTGACGGTTTAAAAAGTGTACTGTGATAAGTCGTGAAGTTAATCAGTTGTATTTAGTGTAGACGGGCGGGACGGTGAGGGGCGGGCGGACGCGGGGAGGGGAAGTGGAAGAATGTCGCAAAGGTTTTTGTGCAGATTCGGACTCCGCAACCGCAGATACACACATCGAGCACACTAGTATGATAACGTGGTGTCACACACACGCAAGTCACTGACACATTTAAAAAAGTTAACTAGAAACAAAACTTACAGAGCTACGTATCTATTTGCTGTCGTCGATGTGAGAGCATGCACCCGATTCATTTGATTTATTTGTAGGTTATATGTTATCACCATGTTATGATATGTTATTTAAATCTCTAAGGAATAGTATTTTGGCTATAGGGTCTGCTTCAAGAATAACACAGCGGAACTGTTCCCGCCGGGACCCGGGACTTCGTGCGGCGGCGGCGGCGGAGTAGTAGATGTATCAGCAGATAGACGAGCCATCGTGAGAGATTAGTGCCGCATCGGTACACGTCAGCCCGCACGCACCGGGATTTAAACGTTGTTTTTATTTTAAATCCGTAAATAGCTCCAGAAAATACAACAAACATACGTAGAGGAGTGAAAACCGGTCAAGACAACAGAAACAATGCTCCTGTGATCGGTGCGCGGGCGCACGATTCGTCAAACCCGTTGCCATCACTCGACCCCAAGTTTGGCGAGTGGTAGGTATCTACCTCTCTTCATGATTTGTGTCTCTCTCTTACAATTGGTGCTCATTTTACAGGGTTGTCCGATAACATCTTAATTCTCAATACTCAGATGAAAGACAGAACACATTGTAACCAGAGATTTGTTTGTACCTCTCGCTATCTTACATTTATAACCTTTTCTGTATGTATTGGTTGTATTTACCGCATGATTAAGTTCCACGTGACAACCCTAGTTAATTGGCTGCTGTGCGCTCTTGACTCCCAAAATAAGCGGGACTGCGCTGCGGCCGCGTTTTCCAAAAGGAGGATTCCACCGAGCAGTATAAATACCTATACACCTCTAATCTAAGTACACATTATTTTATATAGACACTCAAAACAGATCCGACGACGAACGCCAGACGAACGAGCTGTCCCCATTAACATTGCGTCGTAGCTTCTAGAATAGGCAAGATGGATGTGATTGAGATGGATTAATCGCTCTGCTCTGACAGGATCTTGCCGAGCCGGAAGTGCGCACCGGCGCGCGCGCATCTACCAGAGATACCACATCAATCAAGCTCTCAGTACAGATTTACTCTTCGTTTAAAGTTTGACGATGACAAAACGGTGATATCTCCTAATATAAAGTTATATTGTTGACTGTATTGCACGGTATGTAGTGTTGTGTTGGTACGTACTTACATGGGAGCTATATATCTATCGGTTGTACGCTCACGGGTCGCGCGATGATCTTGAGATAGGTCACCTCACGAATTAAGAGCGTTGGGCGAAAATGTCCAGGTATTAAAAATTCAAGGCCACCGCTCATAATTCGTGGAGAAGTGCACCTACTTACATTTTTATCGCGCGACGTGAATGAAGCTCGTCACAGTATCGCTCGGTCGGCAGTTGTCCGCCACTGGTTGGTCCCACAAGTTTACGGTGATGTAACGGCAATCTATCAGTATATAACTGAGTGAATTTGATTAAATCTATTATCCGGTACTGAATGGTTCTTGCGGACCGTACACAATTTCCTGAACTTACTCGTTTGCTAGATAGTACACGCACGGTGGCATTCGATTAGATTATATTACTAGAAACCTCAATGAGTTGCGATTGCTTTATCAATTTACCTAAAGGAATCTTTAACACAAGTTAGCAAGATTATGAACATTTTGAATCCATCCCATGAAGGCATGAACAACTCGAGAGACTTAGTTTAGATTCATATCTCGGTAACGAAATCCGATTCCAGCTGCATGCGTGTTGCGCGCGTCTCCAGCCAGTAAGTGGTGTCAGGTTCAACCACGCAGTCGCTTACATACCTACACCTGATACACTACAAACTACGAGTACTGAGAGACAGCATAGAAACAGCAGATAATTACGATGGGCCCCTTTTACGGCATATCACGTACAAAAATACTTGCACAATTCAAATAACTGTGCGCACTCGTCCAGAAACAGATAAAAAGCTACAATTTCATTGCACACTGCACAGTACAGTCTCCCATGTTGCTCCAAGTAGTAGGTATGTTTAGGTTTGTGCATCTTGCAAATGGCCTGACTGTATAAGTCTAGGTATACACTCAGGCTTACCTATCAGCAATGCACCCAAACCATAAATGTTCTGCTTTCAATATGATCATGATCATCGTTACGTCAGCTTTATTGTACCTAGATTAGATTGTTTTATTTGTGTTTTAAAGATGCTTGCAATTATTATTCATATGTTAAACTGTAACAGGTAAATGTGTTAGAGATAGGTAGTGGTACTTAGTCCTTTTCTTAAATACGTATTTTATTTTTAGCACCTTGCTGTGAAAAAGTAACTGCTTACTAAGTCAACACTGATAGCACCAATCCTGGTTGCACATTAAAATCATTGACAAGCAGTGCTAAAATTTGAAATTTCTTTTCTTGTGTGTTAGTGTGACTAGAGGTTTGTGCCATCGTCGGTCGGCTGTAGGTATGTAGTTCTGCATCAGCTTGTTGTCGTTCCCACGCTAGCTGCATGCAGTGCCTGTCCAAACCTCGTCCACACTCACACACAGGCACAATACACTGCCGCCTGCACCCACACGTCACTCACTTCTCATCTCACGCACGGCGCGATGGCGGCGGCGGCTGTGACGCAGATAGAACGAAAGCAAACAGCTCACAATGGCGCAAGTGAAATCACACCTCGTAAAACACAAGAAATTGCTGTAGTTGTAGCATTGTGTACTCGTATACGTGAGTAAATTAACTCTGAGCTAACGCACCAACCATTAGTTGGTGCGAGAAGACGATAGTGTTAAAAGTTTATTCTACGGTCAGGAGGCACATCTGGATATAACAGGACGAAGAAAACAGTGTATGGCTGCACTGTACTTACCGCTGTACCTTATTATGTATTACAAGAGATAGTTACCGTGCCCGTAAAAACAGGCCGAGCCCTTTACCTTTTCGCGGCAGATACCTACACCTACACGTGCTCTACGTAGGTACGTGGAACGAGTATGGCACCGGTGGGCCAGGTCATGCGCAGGGCGCAGGCGCGAGTCGCAGTAATTAGAGGGGCGGCGCGACGCACGCGCACGCGCTCCACAACACAGATTATTATAATGACGTCTAATCGACTGATTTATTCGCATATGCACACAATATATCGCATCGCCTTCCCACGGGACCGACACTTGCAGATAATAGCTTTGCGCAGATACTCATCGGCGCTGGCGCAGCTAGCCAGCCCGCACCGAGCTAGCGCCGGGAACTACGGGGAACGATAATAGACGATTGCACAAGTACGTAGGCACATACGATCGAGAGTTCCAGGAACTCCCCCTGGGTGGTAATAAGTTCAGCTCGATTAATATCGCTTCGGTATCTGGTGTGGGAGTGAGTCTAATCCTACGTTCTGAAGGACGCGCTAAACTCACTCGCTCACCAGACGTTCGACTCCGTAATTGCATTGGATTGGTAATAGTTGAGAATTAATTAATGGCGGTTTAATTAAGTTATTAATGCTAAGTTAATAGTTGTGTATTGACTGGAGCTTAGCGGAGGTTGATGAGACAAGTGGTGCACACTGGTCAGTGATGTGTGCGACCGCAGGGTATCACTTGCACGGAGTTTCACACCGTGGTTTTACACAACATAATGATATTTTGCATGTGTTTATTAGGGTTCTATTAGTAGATTTGTTACGTATTCGACACAGATGTTGTTTGTGATGCTGGTTAGGCCGATCGATCGATTGGCTAAACTAACTATAAGTAATTAAAAGCGAATTTGAAAATATAATCTAAGGCTGGCTACAGAGCTATCGGATTTCCGGTTGTCAGTTTTGTTCGTTTGTTAGGTTGTTAGTTTTAATGGATGACGTGCGGGGACGACGAATTAAAACGATTTGTTATACAATATTTAAGATATAATATACCTACATATAATTTAAAATGTTATTAATTGTACAATACTCGAAAAGGGTACTAAGCCTTAAGTTCCAACAGACATGTATCAATTGTAGGGTATACACCCTAAAGTTGCATTACACATTTTGAGCTTGGGTTTGAATTATAAGGCGCTCTGCCCTGCCTCACGTAGGAAACCCTTCTAATAATTCGTCTACGCACATCCTGACGGCCATCTACAAACACTGTACTGCAGCTGTTTGTCTTATTTAATTTGAAATGTTCTTTTTCACGGCAAGAGTCGGAAACCTAAATCAGAAATCAAGTATTATTGAACAAAAAGTAAAACTTAAAAAAAACGACTTTAATCTAACCCTATTTGATTAGCAACCATATTTTACTATCGCTATATGTTTGCCTTTATTACTTCAAGATTTCCTTTTATATCTCCATGATCCCAACAGCAGATCCTGACGACGTTGATAAATTATTAAGAAATTCTCCTGGTACAATCCTTAGCCTCCACTTCTATAATGCATATCATTATGACCAGTGGTCGGAAAACCTAGGAGCGCAACGAAAGCAAAAGTATGGACGTGGCTTTTTGGCGTTACTTATATATACGGTATCTTAACACTGACATTAGATGAATAGATGGGTCAGGGGCAGCTCGACCCGAGTCAACTCAACCCGAATAATACCTAATTGTTTTAATTTAATGACAGAATTTTATATTTATTTTTATGGATAAATATTTATTTAAAATAAAATTTAATGTGAAATGCACAAAAAATAGCAAACCTATTTGGGTACTAGACAACGATACACATGCGTATAGATAAATATTATACTTAGATAGGTAAACAACTATGACTAGGGTACAAACATCCGTTCTCATCAAACAAATATTTGCCCCCACTGAGACTCCAACCCGGGACCCTTGGCTTCGTAGGCAGGGTCACTGCCGACTCGGCCATTCGGGTCATCAAATATTACGGAAAAAATAATAATTGTAGAAGTTTAACAATTATATAAAGATTTCCCGTCTTTATGGGATGCGGGTCACAAATTATATTGCATCAGACGCCCGCAATCAAGCGTTAGAAATAATATTAGAACAAAAAATAAAAAGCGGTCAAGTGCAAGTCTAACTCACATACGTTGTACGATGAGACGGATACTGGATGGGTGTCCGTTTCTTTGTGGCATTTGTTTCGGGCGCTTGATGACACGTTAAGCTATAGGTCCTGGCTACTATCGCTGCTGGGCTAGTAGGAGTCGTAAAATTGGTCAGAGGCCACAGGGCAGCTTCGGGTGGACACCCCACCATCAACCCGCACTGAGACTGCGTGGTGGAAAGTATGGCACAATCTTACTCGAGTCCGGGTAAAGACCCGTGCCCCTCTATGGGGATGCTAATGTAGCTTTCACCAAATTTTTGTATAGAAAGGTGGCATATTCAAAGTTTTTTATAGGACCGGTTTAGCGTAGGGGGTAGTGACGTAAGGTAAGGGCAAATATTTGTAATAAAACCTAAAGACAGTTAGATATTTTTATTGAGACGCGGGAGAATCGCACTTAATTATATAATAATTCTCGAGATAATTTTCCAAATCGGTCCATCCGTCTTTCAACTTGATTCAATAACCGATAAATCGCTGAACATGTATACAAAAAAATATCCCGATGAATTGAGATCCTCCCTCCTTTTTTGAAGTCGGTTTAAAAGATCCCGGCGAATTGAGCACCTTCTCCTTTTTGAAGTCGATTAATAAAATGTAGAGAGACAACAATGGCAACATAGAGGCTTATAAACATTCGAGTTCGAATGTAAGCTGGTCCTCCGATGCTGCCCAGAACCAGAGAGACAAACTAACATCTCACCTGAATTTTCCGCAAATTGGCCGTAAACCACTTCTGTTTCCGTTTTCAATTAGCACACATAAACACGTCATTAGTGCATTGTTAGGTCAGAGTGTTTTTCCTTGGCGCCCCCTTATCTACACTCCAACCCATTTTTACACTAAAAAAAATATACCGAACTTTTTTGGAACTTCCCGTGGAAAAAAATAAAAATTAGAAATCACAAATATCGGCTCAAGTATTTTCAAATATCGCTGATGTTTCGTTAGATGTGGGTAGCTCGGGGACGGAGCTAGGACGTGCTTATTGCGGACACGTGTTACCGGCGCGGCGCATGCGCGCTACTACTACTGCAGTGCAGGGCGGCGCGTGCAGCGCGGACTGCGGCGGCGCACGCGCCCCGCCCCGCTGAAAACTGCCTGACACCACTGAACATAGCGCAGCATTCAGAGGTTTCTTGAATAGCGTGGGCTGGAAACCCTTGCCTGTCACAACATTGAACGTGTACTTCTACCTACTGCGGTTGTCGCTAGTGCTGTTTTTGCCTCAGATCAGAACTCTGAACACTGAATAATCTGATGATTACTGATTGCTTTTATTTCGCATATGAGCAATAAACAATTAAACACTCATAATAATTATTATTTTATGAATATTATTTCATTGAAATCTACAGCTTAATTTAAATTACTCTTTAAATTACTTAAATTTAAGTTTCCCTTAACTACGACTTAAGTAGCCCGTACGTACGTGTTTATGGATAATTTAATAATGTCGTGCACGTTTATTGCGTTCCTTTTTTATTCTGCTATTTGATTTGATAATTATATAAACTACTCTTTATAGACAATACTTTAAAAATATTGTTGATGCAATGATGTATAGAATTACTTAATTATGGTTTAATTATTTGTTTATATTAACATTTGAAATTGCAATTTATTATAATTGTTCGGAGTATTAACACCGACACGAAATAAGCTTTTTATAAAAAGGCCTTTTTTTCCATGTATATACGACTCGCGCCTTTTCTTAATGCAAAATGTTTTGAGAAAGGGGCCCTGCTGAAAACCAGCGCTGTGCAGCTCATGCTCACAGGATTGCTGAGCTTGGCCCTTTTGCCAAATCTTATTATTTAATCGAATGTTTGGCAATAAATGATTTTCTTTCTTTCAAATATGGCTGCACTCGCCGACTAAATGCACGAATATAGGTCTCCACGTACGAGGGTGGTCCCAGAAGTAAAATCAGTCTAACACAGATAACACAAAATAATTCGAACAAAACTTATTTATTTCTCAATATAGTCTCCTTTTAACGCAGTACACTTTTCCCAGCGATGTTCGATAGTTTCGATACCCTGTTTATAGTGGTCTGTGTCAAGCTCCTAAAAATAGCCACCAACAGCAGACTCATTGACTCTTCATTTTTGGCAAATCTTTTCCCGCCGAGCCACTTTTTCAAGTTTGGGAACAGAAAATAATCCGAGGGAGATTCAAATCTCAACTCATTGCAATAGTGGACTTGTGAACCGGTGCATTGTCCTGATGAAACAACACTTTATTTTTCGCTAAATGCGGCCATTTTTTCTTCATTTCTTCACTCAAACGCTGCAATTGTTTTACGTAGTATTGGCCCTTGATGGTTTCGCCTTTTTGAAGTTAATCATAAAATATCCCATGCGCATCCCAAAATACCGACGCCATGACCTTGCCAGCATATGAAGCTGACTTCGCCTTCTTTGGAGCAAATCAAATCAAACCAAATGTCTTAATTACTGCAAATATTTACATATACTTAGCAAACGTCATTTTTTGCCGCTTCTCTTCATTGGACCATTGTGGGAGAAGAAGGGCGTAGAAACTCCCACAGATTGATTTTTAGATCTCTTTTAAATATCAATTGCTATTATTAATAAGCAGGAATACATAATTACAACATTTGTTACCCCATGGACTGTGTTGAGCTAGATTAACCCCATACAGTTCCACCATTTAAGTAGTCTTGAACATTGTAATGTCGCTTTTTGGATAAAGTCGATTTAACATGCTTTTTAAATTGCTCAAAAAGCAATTTCAAAATATCCAGAGGTATTTTATTGTTACTACAATCTCTACTGAGAATGCACTGACCCTTGAAAGAATTGCTAACCTTCGCGAGTCTCAACCGGGGCGCAACTATTCTTTGATTATTTCTTAGGTTAACAATTAAAGCTATCGCTAAGTTTGGAAATGTTGTAAGGTTCTTGAGAACATACATTATATTTTCAAAGATAAATTGACTAGCTACAGTTAGGATGTCAATTTCTTGAAAAAGCTCCCTTCATTTCATTTAGTAGAATTTATGGAGTCTCCTTTTCCTGGGCGAGATTCAGCCATGAATCACCACTTGAAAGGGAGATTTCCTCTTTCAAACTCAAACCTTAATCAGTCTTGACCTTGTGTAGTTTAGTTGATCATGGAGTCTGTACATTTTAAATTATAAATTGCTCGAATAGCTCTTTTCTATAAAATTAAAATAGTTTGAATATCCGCTGCTTACCACCACAACAAGATACAAGAGCCATCGAGCTAAGGGCATTGTTTCGACTGTTCTTTCGTCTCAAGGGTGAAGTGATGGACCCATGTTTTGTCCATCGTGATGAAAAATCGTAAAACTTTGGCTTGATTGCGTTAAAATTTCTCCAAACACTGCACTGAACTCAGCGACCCAATATTTTATTGATGTGAATGAAGGAGCAGACTCTCCCAGAGTAGAGTCCAGCTCAACTTTAATTTGGGTTGGACTTAAAGCTTTCAAATAAAAGTAGTGTATGACATATCGATAATCAATTTTGTCCATGTTTGCAAATCACTCAGATCATTCTCGATTAATGACTATGAAATAAAAACAAAAGCACGTTGATTCTTCTTTTTCCAAATTTATGCGCTAAAAGACTCGAACCTTCGAATAAAAAAATAAAAATCAGCCAGTATTGCTATCTGTATGCCAGGTCGGTACTTTAGGGACTGCCTACGTAAGTGTAGCGGACAGTGTTGGTAGAGTTTGCGCCTAGAGGCTGTATAACCATTTGATTTACTTTGGGTACCCTGGGTACCCAAAATGCCGTTATAATAAAGTCACTGTAGTGTAGATTCTATTTTGTTTTATCATTATAGGATTAGGTGTTAAAGTTTTCGCAGACAGTAGGCAGACACCATGACGTGGAGCCGATTTTGAAGATCTTCCGTATATCGGCGTACATCGTACAACCCCCCGCGAGTACTAGGAGAATAATTATATCCACCAATTACCCATGTATGTATGAATTTACTATGCATAATGTTCGCAGATATAGAATTGAAAAATATATATGAGGTCACAAGAAACAATAATAGTTATCATCAATATTGGACTTACTTCATGGCATTTTTATCTATGTGTGAGTAAGTCATGTCATTGTCTATTTCGCCAGCCACTGGAAGACAAGCATTTTGTTTCGGTGTAATGGGCACCCTATAATAAAACAGGACATTTGATTTAATTGTAATTTGTTTATCGAGAAAATTGGTTTTTGGATGAAATTTGTAAGCCTCATTTCATAAAAATAATTAGTTTTAACTTGCAATTCCAGAGTGTGATAAATTTTTGAATCGATGTCATCCCAGAAATTTAACCTAAAAATTAAAAATTTAAAGATAATGTGGTAATTCCTACTGAATTTATTATCATGCTTTCCTATACAAATCCTACTATTTCTACGCTTACCTTTCCAGTTTATCAGATGACTCTTTGTTTTGTAGTTAAGTACCAACAACTGGTACATTTACCCCATAAATAGAAAAAGATAAATAATTTTCCAATGTACCTATTTGTTGAAATATCGTAAATAGGTACGTTAGTGCAAACTACTTTTAATAAGCAGGTATAATGGGTAGGTAGCAGTATTCTCCTTGTATTTAAAATTGTATATAGGTAGGTATGTAGTTGTCTTTCACTCATCGCGTTAGCAGATGATTCAAATTTGTTTTGTAGTTTGTTAACAATTTACCCTATAAATAGAAAAAGACAGAGAATGTGATAGAGAATGATTCAATTCATAGTGGAAATAAGTTAGTCAATTATACAAACCCTTCGTAGGTAATAAAATAAATTACTGAAATATCGTAAATACTCGCATTTTGCTATATTATTATTATTAGGTAGTAGTTACGTACTGAGTATACTTTCGAAGCAACAGGAATATTCTCTATCTAAAACCTAACCTATATATAGGTATTATAAACTTTTCGGACACCTTTGAACGAAACTTTTTTCCTAACTGGACTCATTAGGTGTACCTATTGCTAAATATTATTATTAATTTATTATACTAATTAACACGAGCGCAGCCGCCCGAGGCCCGAGGCAACCCTGTCCCTGATCTGTTCTGGCATCCGTCTCGTTAATGAGTGCGCGTGGCGGCGGCGGCGGTGGCGGCGGCGGCGGTGGCGGCGTGTGCTTTCATGGAACGTAATGTCGCTTGGTAAGTGTCTGCATCTAAATCAGCGAACATATCCTAAAAAGTATATGACCGTTGGAAAAGTTGTTGGATTATTGAAAAATCTATTAAAATACAGCGACTAATAACTAATAAAGGTATAAAAATGGACGGAGCAATTTTTCACACTAAGCATTTAAGCAAAAACGATAAAACAATGTTTAGAAAGGAAAATCTATTGGATTACTGAACGAAATTATGTATTTAAAGATATAAAAACATATTAAAAAATATATTTGACGGAGTAATTTTTCAGTAGAAGATAGAGTGAAAAATATTAAAAAGTAAATTTTAGGTATCACAGAAATCGAAAATATGATGGATTCTTAAACATACCTATATACTGTAATAGTACAAACGTACACATACAGAAAATATTTCAGACTGAGGAATTATTCACAGAGAGTTATTAGCGATTTTCCTGTTTAGGTAAAAATACCTAACTTCTCGTAGCAAATTTTGTTGGATTATTGTACATCTGTAATCTGTATTACTTGACTTTATCAGATGCCAAATTTCAGAGGCAGAGGAATTTATCGGAAGTCTCCATACAACAAAATCCTCACCGCTTGGACTAATAGTTTTTTAAGTAAAGTTCATGTGTTTGTTATGAAAATTATTCATAAGAAATCCTGATTTGTAATTTGTTAGCTCTCAAGAACATTCTATTGATATTTATTATTTTGAATATGTATAATAATAAGCCAGATGCTTGAAAAATTTTGATATTTTTGAATACTTTTAGGCACTTTCTTATAATTTATTATCTCATACAAAATGTTTTCTTTTTAGAGTCTACCAGCCTTACCTATAAAAAATAACTAATATATGTTTGTAGACGTCGTAATTGTAAGATGCGTTCAAAAAACTAGTTCCGTTCCTTCGTACAACAAAATTGGTTTGATTCGATTCGATTCAAATACTTTTGATTCAATTACTTACTCACTAGATTGATTCGATGCTAAAAGTAGTTGGTATCGAAACAAAAGTATCGAGTACAATACTCGTATTTACTTGAATCGGAACGTCCCTAGGTATTCCAATCCAACCTCAGATAAACGAAACTCCTTATTCTGTGGTTCCAAAAAAACATTCATACATAAATTCATACATTGACAACTGACTGACGTTTGCTTTTGGTATTTGGTGTACACCAACACAGACATATAATAAGATACTACGTATTACACCAAAGAGAGTAGTAGAATGTGTGATAATGATAAGAGTGTATAACTCGCGATGTTGAGTGGTTCTTGTCACCATTTATATGCACTGTGTTTATATGTATATCTTGCCAAATTCAATGGGTTGGGTCTTATATAAGACACATTGAAATTGGAAGATTGGAGTACTTAGGTGGTTAGGGGGGGTCCTTAGCTATCCTCTGATACCATTTTCTGATTTAGGAAACATCATTTTAGCACTTTAATTATAAAATATGTTTACGCGATTTTTACAACTTGGCCAATCTCGGAACGACAAATGTCAAACCCAAAAGCTCCTACGTTGGATATTGGTACATGATTTTAATACAAATTACAAGATTTTGTTGTAATGGTAGAAATTTGCGTCAGCAATTTTGTATTTTCTGACATAATGACTTGCTCATTTCATTCCAATTCCTTCCGTGTTTCGTGAATGTTCTGTTGCGCTCTCGTTTTATCCGTGATTCTCTGGACGACTTTGGCTTTGTTTACTTACTAACTACTTTATGGAGTTTATCAGAACCAAATTGGTAGCTCCTGTTAAAAAACTAAAGATAGGTTTGTTAGGTTCACACGTTACAGCAGACCCGGGAGCCGGAGCGAGGCGACCCCCTACTCTTGGCAACCCCTCCTCCAACCCCTCTCCTCCTCCAACTCCCCCGAAATCCAAAAAATGTAGGCATTTTCTTCAATCTTTGGACCTCCATAACATAAAAACTAGTGGTTTCCTAAAAGGGGGGTAGGTGGGGGACTTCCCCTCCCCCACCCCTCCCCCCCTCCACTCCCCCCTCCCCCAAATTCAATGTGTCTTATACAAGTACTTACCCAATTCAATAAAGTCAGTTTTCTTCCACGGTACATATCAAGTGTGTTTCATTCAGTGTGTAGTCTATACGATAGATATACCTACAAATATAGGCGCAGACATCCACCACTCCGCGCCAGTCTAACACTGCGTGGGCGCCACAGAGTACCTTGTTATATGTGGGCGCGCAATATGTCGCAGTCTGTAGCCAGCCGGGAATGGTGGGCGCGTAACTTACGTCATCCTGGAGCAACCACGTCTCGTTGATGGCCATCAAGTCGGGAGCTCGCTGCTCCACCGAAACTATGAGCTCATCATGTCCAGTGCCTAGGAAACCCGCGTGCCAGAATTCAAATCTTAAAAACTTCCGACTGATTAGATTTTGGAAAAATACCCTAATGTGACAAAACAGTGTGTGCATGCAAGTATAATGTTATAATAATATAATAATCCCTTGGACACTATTTACGCACATTGATCTAGCTCCAAACTAAGATTCACTGTATATTGGGTACTAGACAACGATAAACATACTTATATAGATAAATATTATACTTAGATAGATAAACAACTAGGGTACAAACATCCGTTCTCATCAAACAAATATTTGCCCCCACCGGGACTCGAACCCGGGACCCTAGGCTTCGTAGGCAGGGTCACTGCCGACTCGGACATTCTTCGGGTCGCCGTTGCAAGTTAGTGTAATTTTTTGAACATTTTGTAGTGATTTTCTGTGCATAAGATTGTTGTATATAATAATATAATATGATAATAGCAGATGGTCAAATAATATATTTACGCGAATTCAAGGAACATAATTTGTGATTGTGAGTAATCTGTGAGTAATCTGAGTAAGCAACATGTGTAATCCAAAACCCACCGCTGCCCCGCAGGCACACAGCAACAAAACCCTCACACGTAACTTGACTTCAATTGATAATTGTTGAAATGCAGTTTCAGGAAGTTCGCACAACACAAAAATAAACACAATAGAAACAGTAACGGACACAATAAAAATTGAAAACACGAGCGAGAGCGACATTCAACATATGCGCAAATACTGGCAATACCTAAAGCCACGGACCAAGTCAGCCTCAATACGCATCCGGTATTTGGTGGTGGATTTTCGAATAAATTATAAATGGAAAAAGTTCAACGCGTCTGATGGGATTTAAACCTGTGGTGGTTTCACTTGCCGATAAAAAGTGTATTCGGCGTGGCAGCCGCCGCCACGGCTCGGCCACCCCAGCTGTTATGCACTAGTAGGAAATATCTAATACTGCATGATTAGTTGACTGGATCTGGTGTTGACGGAGGTTAGATAAGTCACGCAAGGCCATTCGTCCACACACACACACACACACAACAGTTCAAAATGTTTAGAAAGTTAACGGCGATATATTAAAAACAATGTTATCAGTTTGTCACCGTAACAATCACTATTACTTTTGCACAGTTCTGAAGAGCACAACGTAAACTTTAATATTCTCCAAAAATATCACACAAACTGAGTTTTTACTAAGTTTTGCAAATTAAAACTGCGGAGAAAGTTAAATGTACGTATTGCTTACGTATTACAATTATCCAACTTAGAATGTTTACCTGGATTAATACTAACCCTTTGCACGATAGAGAACGAATTTCTTTCACAACTTGAGTTTGGTTACAAAGTGTGCGAGTTGGTTATAAAAGTTTCCGAGTTTTGGTTACAGTGTTCGAGTTGTAGAAATTGTTGAGTAACTACGTTCCAGGTTATATCAATTAACCAGATAAACAATGTTGAGAACCCTTTGCACGATATAGAACGAATTTCTTTCACAACTTGAGTTTGGTTACGGAGTGTGCCAGTTGGTTATAAAAGTGTCCGAGTTTTGGTTTCAGTGTTCGAGTTGTAGAAATTGTTGAGTAACTACGTTCCAGGTTTAATCAATTAACCAGATAAACAATATTAAGAAACTTTTGTTTAAATTGTCTCTTTCTTTTAAGTAATTTCTGGTAACTAGTAAAAGTGGCCCCCTCTTTTAGATAGATAGATTTAACAGATGCTGGAGTAAGGTTATTTGAACATATTTTTAATGTGTGGGAAGATCGTAGGGACGCTAAAGGTGTTTTTTTGTGACCTGTCCAAGGCATTTGACTGTGCATACCACAAAACATTGCTCTTAAAGCTAAAACACTACGGCATTAAAGGTGAAGATGGGAGTATCACAGGGATCTATTCTGGGGCCGTTCCTTTTCCTCGTGTATGTAAATGATTTTTCATTTATGGTACACAACATGTCAGAGGTAGTATTATTTTCAGATGACACGTCACTAATTTTTAAAATTAGGAGACAAGAAAATGACTTACCGGAAACGAATAATGCTCTCTCGCGATTACTAGACTGGTTTACTGCCCATAACTTGCTTCTGAATCCAAAAAAGACAAAATGCATAAAAGTCACTTTACCTAATGTAAGGCAAGTTGAGAGTTATATTGTATTGGAGAAAGACAAACTAAAACTAGTAGATGAAACTGTATTTCTCGGCATCACTATTGATGCCAAACTACAGTGGGGTCCCTATATTGTAAAATTAGCACATAGACTTAGCTCCGCAGCATATGCAGTTTAAAAAATTAGGGAATTGACCGACGTTACAACTATTTTAGTTATTTCCATAGCATTATGTCCTACGGCATACTACTATGGGGGCGGGCTGCTGACATTAAGACCATCTTCATTTTGCAGAAGAGAGCGATCCGATTTATTTATAAGCTAGGAAAGTCTCTGAGAGATTTCTTCAAAGAAACCAACATCCTAACAGTTGCAAGTCAATATATCTATGAAAACATAATGTATATGAGGAAAATATCAGTAGCTTTAAAACCATTGATAGCCGCCACAATGTGCAAACTAGAAATAAACATACTACAACTTTCTTTTCCAATGTTCAGATTCACAAAAGTTAGCAGTTATTTTATGGGACACTGTATACGCTTCTACAATAAAACTCCGCAAGAAATACAAAACTTAACTGAAGCTCGATAAAAAAAAAATATAAAGCACATTTTGTGCAAATTCCAAAATTCCAAATGTCTTTATTACTGTAGATATTTACATATACTTAGAATCGTCATTTTTTGCCACTTCTCTACATTGGACCACTGTGGAAGAAGAAGGGCGTAGAAACTCCCACAGATTGATTTTTAGATCTCGTTTAAAAATTGCTTATGCTCAACTAATACAAAATATATATATACTTATGTCATTATCATAATTAATAAACAGGAATAAATAATTGAAAAAATATTAACAGCAAGGTCTGTGTTGAGCCTGATTAACCCCCATACAGTTTTTCGACAAAGTGGCTTTAACATGGTTTTTAAATGGCAATTTCAAGATCTCCAGAGGTATCTTGTTGTAGTAGATAATGTATTTACCCTTGAAATAATTGCTAACCTTCGCGAGTCTAAACCGGGGCGCAAGTAGTGTGTGATTATTTCTTAGGTTAACATTATAGCTATCGCTAAGTTTAGGGAAATTTTGTAAGGTTCTTGCGTACATACATTATATTTTCGAAAATAAATTGACTAGCTACAGTTAGTATGTCAATTTCTTTAAAAAGATCTCTTAAGGAGTCTGTACGTTTTAAATTATAAATTGCTCGAATAGCTCTTTTCTGTAAAATAGCTATTCGCTATAGCTGCTTTCCCCCACAACAAGATACCATAGGACATGACACTATGAAAGTAACTAAAACATACTAGCCTAGATGTAGCCACATCCGTGTTTTGTCCAATTTTCCTAACAGCGTAAGCCGCAGAACTTAATTTACCAGTCAATTTTTCTATGTGGGGTCCCCACTGCAATTTGCTATCAATGGTTATTCTAAGAAACTTCGTGTCAATTACTAATTCTAACGTATTGCTGTCCAACACTAAACTGGTCCGAACATGCTGACATTTGGAAGTGAGAATTTGATAGATTTGGTTTTACCAGCATTTAGCAATAAATTGTTAACCGTGAACCAATTCAAGGTTAAAGATTGTCTTTCAATTTTGAAGACTAGTGAAGTATCATCAGCAAACAACACTATGTTAGTCAATTTCTCCATCATAAAATGCAGATCGTTAATATATATGTACTAGGAATAAGAAACGGCCTAATATGGAACCTTGTGGAACGCCAATTTTTACTCCCGATCCATCAGATTTAACGTCGTTGACTTCTGCCTTTTGAATTCTATTGCTTAGGTTTCAAATTCGAATTTCATTAGTAGCGTATCATGATCAACACGATCCAATGCCTTCGACAGATCGCAAAAAGCACCGATAGCATCCTGTGCGGCTTCCCATGTAGAATAAATATGAGATATAAGGGTAATACTTGCATCCATAGTCGATTTACCCCTAGTGATACCGTATTGCTTGGCGTGGAGCTGTTTTGTACGGCTGAAGTGTGAGAGCATTTGATTGAGTGTAATCTTTTCAATAATTTTACTTAGTACTGGAAGAACAGATATTGGTCTGAAATTTGAAGGATCACCCTTGTCTCCCGACTTGAACAGAGCTATAAGTTTACTGTGTTTCGTGAGGTCTGGGAAAGCTCCATCATCATGAATGAATGAATGAATGAATGGTGCTTCTCCAGCCAGGGTTTTAAACCTGTTCCGGTCTTTCGGCCGGCATACCAGAGGGCACAAGTTTTGAGGGGGGGCGGAATGACCTGCTCTGTAGGAAGGGAAGGATAGTGAATTCAATCGACCGACTCTTCAGCCTGAAGCCAATATAGGATATTTGGAATGGGGAGGATGTGGGATTTGGAGAGCAGCTGTTGTTTTCTTCAAGTTCTTGTTTTCCTTCTATTTTCAGTGATTGTTAATAGTTGAGTTTCCTGAGTCGTGTTCGGTTGGGTTATCCGGTAAGTTCCCAGTTTCGCTTTTGCTGTCTGTTTCTGGGATACGGTATATTTGCCTCTAGGCCATCCTGACTTCGTCCCTGTTGTGTGATGATTTTGTCCAGTAACTGTGTTCTTCACCGTAGTATTTTATGTCATGCTTAAGGAAATCTTTCCAGGTGTATATAAGTCGGCCGACTTTCTTCTTCCTTGCTTCGTATTTGAATGGAGCGTGTAGTAAGTGCTGTTGTGGGCGTCGCAGAATATGTATAGTAACATATCCGGTGGTTTTTGATTCGTTTGGTTATCGTTTTGCCCTGTAGTCAGTCATGAATTTTGTGGTATCTTGGATAGCTTCTGGCGTTCTCAAACATGTCTCTCAGGATCAGGCGTTCATATACTGACTGTCAACTGTTTGCTTTAGTGAGGGTTGCCGCTTTTTGTCCGAATTTTATAAACAGTGCAAAGACCATTTTGTACATCAGGCGCACTATATTTCAGTCTATGTTGGATTTCTTTATAAAATGCATTAGGGCCTTGGAATTGCATATGGCTTGCCGGCACCTCTTTTTTATTGTGTCCTATGTCCTGCCGTAATATATGTGCCGAGATATTTGATTTCGTTTACGGTTCGTATTGGAACTACGTCCAATTCACTGGTTGATTATGGGGTCTCTTATAAGAATTTTCGTCTTTCTACTTTTAAGTTTGCCATGAGCAGTTCTCCGATGATATTTAATTATTCACTTTTAGTTACTCCGCGGCATAGCAGCGCTGCGTATAAACGCTCTTTCAGGTTGCGGGCGGTCCGACTCTGGAACGCACCTCTTTGCACTATAAGAGACAGTCCGACTCTTTTTTCTTTTAAGAAACATATCAAAGAGTTCACTGTCGAGTATAGTAACAGATTCTTAAGTTTCTTGATAACCTCTTTGAATCTCAGATGGGAACACTACAAAATACTTATGTAACTAACCAATTTTAGATTTATTTAATGTTATTTTCTTTTGTTAAAGTAACACTGTAAGCACTGTAACTTTGTGACTTAATCATAAGATGTATGGCTTATAAAATAAATAAGATTAAAAAAAAAAAACATATCAAAGAGCTCTACATGTCTCTTTCGTAAAAGTTATTGTATTTATTATATTATATGTAAGGTTTATGTATATATCGGTAATTATTTCGTATTTGCTATCTGTATTTTACAGATATTTTAATTTATTCCTAGGCAATTTAGTTATAGTAATTATTGTGCACTGCCTACCCTTTTATGATAGCAATTCCTGTAATGCCTTGTTTTGCTGGAAGAAATCTCTTTTTAGAGACAAGCTCGCCCTTGTACATGCATTTTATTTTGATGTAACTTTTAAAATATTTTTGTGCAATATTGTGAAGGAGGTTTGTTCCTATAATTCCCTTTTTCCTATATTTCTTTATAGCGTCTTGTCCGATGCGAGCATACAGATACCAGAGATAGTGTTTTGACATATGTATCATGTTTGTTTCCTGTATATAGGCTATGTGTATGTTTTTGTTAGTCAATTCCGTGTCAATGTTGAGTCTTTTAGTTATTTCGGCGCATCCTCTAACCTTCCAAGTAGCAATGCGCATACGCTCGCATGTGACTTGTGGTTTAAATATGGGGCTGTTTCGTATCATCGTATATCCGGTGTTGTCTGGGATGTCTTCTGTTGATGTTATGGTTGACCCTGAGGAGGTCATGGGTGTTGCATTAAGTATCGGCGAAAGTATGGTGTTATCAGTTTGGTTATCGGTTGATTGATCCGTGGGTAAATTTGGCGATTCAAGCAAGTAAACGCTGTCGTAGTGGTGTCCTGTGACGTTGAGGTTGATAGATTTTACTGCATCCGCTGGATTCTTGGGCGTGAATGTGAGCGATGGTGTATTTTGCTGGTGGATTGTTGCGTTAAGTAGAAAGTATTCGGCAGCTGGTATTATAATCTCCTCTCCAGCCCAAGTACCGTAATTGCGTAGATTTTCAGTGTTGAGTTGTTAAGGATTTCAGGCTCAGTGATTGCGAGCTTTGTTCTGTTCATCGCCGTTTTCTTCTACATATTTAACTAGGTCCTTACGAATGTGAGTGTGGTTGCATGTTAATTGACATAGGTGATTAATTTGGTCAGCAATTGCGGTGAATAGGCAGTTACCATCTCAGCGTTGGTAAGGCTTCCATTAGGTTATCTTCTTGGGATGTTGTTGAAAGAAAGAACTTAGAGATAGCGTGATTTATTTGAACTACCTTTGTCTACGATTAACAGATCGTACGGGTTGCGATTGTCAAAGTTTGTGCGTATCTTCGTGCGCCCTTATTCTCGGTAGAGAGCCGCTTAGGACAAAAAGTCTCCGATTTTATTGTTGTTATTGTTCATCAGTGGAAGTCTTTTGTTAATTGCCTGTTTTCTGGAAGATGGTGAAATGATCCTTTTATGATGTGCAATTGTTTGCTGTTTCTCGCTATTTCTCAGAATATGCAGTTATGTAGTAGACGGGCTTGCATTATTGTTTTATTTTTGTGGGCTTGTCGGACCGGATAAAGTGAGAAATGGTTATGTTTTGTTTTACTGTTATTGGGTAGGTTCCTGCTTAGTTTTGTATTTAGGTATACCTATCTCCTACCTACTAGTACGGCACTGTGCCTGTGGAATAGTTTGGAGTTGGCGTAGTAATTTGAAGCGAGCGTGGTATCTGTTTATGAAATGGTATTTAGCATTACGAAGGGGGTTACCTGCCAGATATAGAGTTCGTTTTGCCTTTTGATCTGAGTTAGGGCTATCATAATCGCAGCGATCTCACCAGGTTGTTGCTCAGCTAGTGAGACTCATTGCAATGATATCACCTACTTCAATTCACTTCATTAGTGCATATTAGTTAGGTCCGTGACTCGGGTCGAGGTTCAGTCCGTGAACAAGGCCCTAAAGATGAAGTACCCGGTTGTATCTGACCCGGCGGAGGGGGATGCATGTGTTTGTGGCGTGTGAGTGTATGTGTCGGTACGGTAAGTATCAAAGTCATTGGTCATCTTATCTTGAGTTGTGCATTTTGGGTAGGCCGGGGGAAGGTGTTTAGATTTACCGCTATCATATTATCTGTTTTTGGGGCGGGTGGAACTTGAGGGTACTTTGGTAGTCGCGCTGTATTTTGGTATGGGAAAAGTGAGATGCTGCGATGTAGATTTGACTGGTTGTTGATAGGTTGTTGATTACGTTTTGGGGCTCTATTATGTATGCGCTGTCGTAGTGGCTGTCGGAAAAGGTCAAGTTGATTGTTCCGACTGAGTTATATTCTTGTTGGGGGCTAAATACGATTGATGGGCCATTTTGTTGATGGATCGCTACACTTATTACGTAGAACTCCGCAGCTGCTATGATAATTTCTTCACCGCCCCACGTGCCCTGTATGTGGAGATTTTTTATGTACTCAGTGAAAGCTTCTGCGTTTGGTGCGTCGATCGCATGTTTGATGCGTGGATAATTGCTGTTAGCTTCCACGTATCTAGCTAAGTCGCTTCTGATGTGGGTATGGTTGAATGTCGCTCCAAACAGATGGTTGATTTGGTCTGCAATTGCATGGAACAGGCAGTTTCCATCTCTGGGCATTGGTAGAGTTTCCATTGTGAGATATTGCTACAGGAGAAAGCCTCATGGTATTTTAGCTAATATGAATGTGTGTGTGTGTGGGTTGTTTCTAAGAGGTGTACGGCCGGTATGATGAGAGACGCTGTTTGGCTTTTTACGATCTATTTTTATTCTAATGTTTCCCGGTATTTCCAAGATGGACTGACACCATAGAATGGGTGCCAGATGTTGGAGGGAACGTTGTCAGCCTTTTGTGCTTCGAAGCTTTTTCAATTGTTCCTATAGCAGTCAATTGTTTTGTCTAGTTTCTGGGAGTTTGGTGAGATGGCCTTTTTATGGCATGCACTTGTTTAGTTTTTGTTTATTGTCGGGTTTAGTATGATTCACCCGATCGGACCGCACCCGAGGCTACACGTCAAAAACAGCTGTGCTGTATTTTAACTAAATTAATTTGTTTTAATTCGTCTATTTGTGAATATAGTGTTAATTTAAGTGTTTGTTTAGTCAACTAAAGTGTGCCAGTGCTAAATGTGGTCAGAATTGTAATTGTGATAAAATAATCGATCACGGACCGAAAGACAAAGGAAATTTCAAACTTTAATTATTTGTGGCGATCTTAATGTAGATCTGCTTGTAGATACAACACTGAAGCGACGATTAATAACTCTGTTCAAATCATTTAATTTATGTCATGTATTTCTAGAGCCGACTAGAATTACACTTACAAGCCAAACTTGCTTAGATAACGTTTTTTGTGACTGTGCATTCACAACTAAAAGTGTAATTAACTGCTTACCCTCCGATCACAGTGGTCAAACAGTTTCATTCCCAATTAGTATTAAGGATAAGACTGGTCCAAGATTTTATAGGCCTATTACATCCCATAGACTAGAGACATATACGAAAAACTTAGATATAAATTTGCCAGTACCGGATTTTAATGAACAGAACCCAAACAAAATCTACTCAGACTTCTTCAACATTATTCAGACAGAATTCAATAAAGTTTTCAAATTAAAGAAAGTCAGTGACTACAACGGTAAATCTAAATTTAATGACTGGGCAACGTTTGGAATTCGTAAAAGTAGAGTTATCTTGTATGACCTTTATGATCAAAAAACCTATAACTTTGATCGAAAATTTCATGACTATGTTAAAAAATATTCCAAAACTTTCAAGTTGGTTTGTAGAACTGCAAAAACTTTACACATTAATAGAAAAATTAAAAATTCAAATAATAGAATGAAAACAGTTTGGCAAATAATAAACCGCGAAACTGGCAAAGTTATACCAAGGGACAGTGATTTCTGCCTAAAGATAGGTGATGATGTTGTTAAATCCAACGCTGATGTTGCTCGAGCTTTTGAAACATTCTTCACCAATGTACCCGTACTCACAACGGACAGTCTAAATTCATCTCCATTTGAAGCAGAGACTTTATTAAAAAATAACACTAGCGTCAGTAATGTATATTTAAAATTTCATCATGTATATCCCCAGGACATTGTCAAAACGTTTAAATTACTTAACTTAAAAAATACGGAAGACCTGTGGGGTATATCAGTCAAAGTCATTGGTTCAGTAATTCTAGTTATAGCCCCACACTTAGCTTATATATTCAATAAATGTGTTGACGATGGGGATTTTCCAGACCTCATGAAACACAGTAAACTTATACCGCTGTTCAAATCGGGAGATAAGGGCGATCCTTCAAATTTCAGACCAATATCTGTTCTTCCAACACTAAGTAAAATATTTGAAAAGATTATACTCAATCAAATGCTCTCACACTTCAACCGTACAAAACAACTCCACGCTAAACAATATGGTTTCACTAGGGGTAAATCGACTACGGATGCAGGTATTTCCCTTGTATCTCATATTTATTCTGCATGGGAGGCCGCACAGGATGCTATCGGAGTTTTTTGCGACCTGTCGAAGGCGTTTGATTGTGTTGATCATAATACGCTATTAATTAAATTAAATCATTACGGAGTTAGAAATAAAGCGTTGGATCTACTAAGATCATACCTAAGCAATAGAATTCAAAAGGCAGAAGTTAACGGCGTAAAATCTGATGGATCGGGTGTTAAAATTGGCGTTCCACAAGGTTCCATATTAGGCCCTTTCTTATTCCTGGTATATATAAATGATCTGCCTTTCATGGTGGAGAAATTAACTGACATAGTGTTGTTTGCTGATGATACTTCAATGGTCTTCAAAATTGAAAGACAAAAAGGAGATTTTGATGATGTTAATGGTGTATTGTCTTTAACCTTGAATTGGTTCACAGTTGATAATTTATTGTTAAACGCTGGTAAAACCAAGTGTATCAAATTCTCACTTCCAAATGTCAGGCAAGTTGAGACCAGTTTGGTGTTAGACAACAGCACGTTAGAATTGGTAAATGATACGAAGTTTCTTGGAATAACCATTGATAGTAAATTGCAGTGGGGACCCCACATAGATAAATTGGCTGGTAAATTAAGTTCTGCGGCTTACGCTGTTAGGAACATCAGACAAAGCACGGATGTGGCTACATCTAGGCTAGTATATTTTAGTTACTTTCATAGTGTGATGTCCTATGGTATCTTGTTGTGGGGGAAAGCAGCGGATATTCAAACTATTTTTATTTTACAGAAAAGAGCTATTCGAGCAATTTATAATTTAAAACGAACAGACTCCTTAAGAGAGCTTTTTAAAGAAATTGACATACTAACAGTAGCTAGTCAATTTATTTTCGAAAATATAATGTATGTACGCAAGAACCTTACAACATTTTCCAAACTTAGCGACAGCTGTAATGTTAACCTAAGAAATAATCACAGACTATGTGCGCCCCGTTTTAGACTCGCGAAGGTTAGCAATTCTTTCAAGGGTCAGTGCATTCTCTACTACAATAAGATACCTCTGGAGATTTTGAAATTGCCATTTGAGCAATTTAAAAAGCATGTTAAAGCGACTTTGTCGAAAAAGGGATATTACAATGTTCAAGATTACTTAAATGACAGGACTGTATGGGGTTAATCTGGCTCAACACAGGCCTTGCTGTTAATAATTTTGTAATTATTTATTCCTGCTTATTAATCATAACAATTAAATTTTTCATATTTGTATTAGTTAAGCACAACCTATTTTTAAAAGAGATCTAAAAATAAATCTGTGGGAGTTTCTACGCCCTTCTTCTCCCACAGTGGTCCAATGTAGAGAAGAGGCAAAAAATGACGTTTGCTAAGTATATGTAAATATCTACAGTAATAAAGTACTTTGACTATTGACTATTGACTATTGCAGTTTAGCTACATAAAAATAATTCTAGGATTGTTAAGTTTTGGGTTGGCTTATTCACTGAGTTTCAGGGTTTAGTGGATGGTTATTGTTAATGACTGTTTTGAATGGTCTTTCGAAGATGAGGAGAAAATAAATCTCGAGGAGAATTATCTCGAATTTATTTTCAGGTAAAGCAATATAAGTATATGTAGCTATAATAATGTTTTATTAGTTGATTTTGATATTGCGTAGGTAGGGAATTGTTATATCCTGCCTATGACGCACCTATAAATGTGATTATGCCTTAGTCAATAGGGGCGACCGCGGCCGCGGTAAGTGGTGGTTTATTATTGTCAGGCGGCGAGTGGTGCTGAGAGAAATAAAGTTAGAGGTAGTATCAATGATGTCCTAATCGGAATGATCTCACCGGGTTGGTGTGTTTAGCGGCGGTGGTGGTGGAGGCAGTAGCGTTGAGGGTGTGTTGCGTAGGCGTCGCTCGCTGCCGGCCTGTCGCTGCGTGGCTCAGACGTGCACCTGGCCTAGAATAAATTCTAGGTCTTGCACAGATGGGATGCCTAAGAGTATCGCGCAGTTCTCTGGGCATTCATTACACTTGACCGCACTAGTATCATCACAATCACTGAAATGCGTGGTATTGCACAGATGGGGTGCCTAGATGGATCGCGCACATTCCCCAGGTATCCCTTACAGAAACACGCGGTCTGGGAAAGCTCCATCATCAACACATTTATTAAATATATAAGCTAAGTGTGGGGCTATAACAAGTATTATTGAACCAATGAATTTGACTGATATACCCCACAGGTCTTCAGTATTTTTTAAGTTAAGTAATCTATACGTTTTGACAATATCCTGGCGATATACATGATAAAATTTAAAATATAAAGTGCTGTTTTTTAACAAAGTCTCTGCTCCAGATGAATTTAGACGCTCTGTTGTGAGTAAGGGTACATTGGTGAAGAATGTTCCAAAAGCTCGAGCTACCTCAGCTTTGGATTTAACAACATCATCACCTATCTTTAAGCAGAAATCATTGTCCCTTGGCCATAACTTTGCCAGTTTCACGGTTTATGATTTGCCAAACCGTTTTTATTCTATTATTTGAATTTCGTATTTTTCTATTAATGTGTAAAGTTTTTGGAGTCCTACAAACCAACTTGAAAGTTTTGGAATATTTTTTAACATAGTCATAAAATTTTATATCAAAGTTATAGGTTTTTTGTTCATAAAGGTCTCATACAAGATAGCTCTACCTTTACGAATTCCAAATGTTGCCCAGTCATTAAATTTAGATTTACCGTTGTTGGCACTGACTTTCTTTAATTTAAAAACTGTATTGAATTCTGTTTGAATAATGTTGAAGAAGTCAGAATAGATTTTGTTCGGGTTCTGATCATCAAAATCCGGAACTCGCAAACTTATATCTAAGTTTTTCATTTTCGTCTCTAGTCTATGGGATATAATAGGCCTATAAAATGATGGATCAGTCTTATATTTGCTAGTTATTGGGAATGAAACTGTTTGACCACTGTGATCGGATGGTAAACAGTTAATTACATTTTTACTTGTGAATGCAGTCACAAAAAACGTTATCTAAGCAAGTTTACCTCTACTAACCTATATCATATGACAAGATATACGTTAGTAGAGGAACAAATGTACACTTTACCTTACATTACCTGCTTTCATTACGTATCAGGGGCCAGCCCATTACCACTTTGGAGATATTCTAAATTGCATGTTCTTTGGTCTACATTACCAAGTTAAGGGATATTTAAAGAAAAAGGGCGACTTTTGTCCTTCTTTCTTTTTATAGGCACCCCAAAGGTTATTGTCAGTGGTAAGTGTAATTCTAGTCGGCTCTAGAAGTACATGACATACATTAAATGATTTGAACAGATTTATTAATCGTCGCTTCAGTGTTGTATCAACAAGCAGATCTACATTAAGATAGCCACAAATAATTAACTTTTTTCTGTTATTACAAAGTTTAATGAGGGCTTCCCCCATAATTTTCTCGAATATTTCAAAATTGCCATGGTCTTTTTCATCTCTCGGAGGTCTGTAGACACAAACAATAATATGGCTATCCAACTCAACACAGGATACCTCTATTTGGTAAGTGTAAGAATATATTTCCGTTGTTTCACCTTAATATTATTTTTACTAGGATTAAAGTACCACCTCTATCAGCAGCCTTTCCATTGTAACAACTGACAATTTTGTAATTATTTATGTTAAAAGATCATATTTTCCTTTGACCAATGTTCTATAATACAAATAACATCAGTGTCAGAATTATTAAGAAATAATTCTATTACAATTTCTTTGCCAGGTAGCCCCTGCATGTTTTGATGGGTAATATTTAAGTGAGGCTTACCCTTTGTCTGAATGTTATTTAATATTGGGATATTATTTCACTTTTTTGACTTATTTAATTGGGGCAAGATATTACACATTTTTTAACTCCTTTGCTTGCTTGATATATTTACTGGCTTATGTATGCTAGAATTTCCTCTATTGTCTTAAGAACTAGGAATGTCTTCCAAGTAATTTAGGTTAGCCAAATTCTTGGCTGTAATACAAAAAAAATAAGATAGCGACGACACAGCTACCTGTCGTTTGTAAAAATCTGAAAGGTAGTAACTACCTTTGGTCAAATAAACATTATCACTAACATAATTGTTAGTCAATCAGATGAATCAAACTATTATTATATGACATTGTATGTAATGTCATATTTAGCTTATATCTAAGAGCATTTTCAGCTTGTGGCAAGCTTTTACTGTATGGGAATGTAAACATAACAATTTTATTAACATTCAGTGAGCAAAGTGTTTAAAAATATTTAATTAGGTCCCTTTTGTTTACCTCACCCCTATTTTCAAACATGAGTATTAAGTTTGATTCAGGTGTCAGATCAAGTGTCTTTGTTATATTTTGCATAACATCATGAAAACTGGAGTTTGGTACTAAGGTAAGGTAGTAAGGTTTTGCACAAAGGCCTACTAAAAAATTAATGATTTTTTACAAGACACCGACATCTGGAATTAAACCAGTTCATTGCACCCTATATATTATGAAATAATTAGGCACCTACTTAATGTTTTATTATGCTTGCTTGATTATGTTATGACGTTCATTAAGTCTTAATTTTTGTGCTATTATGAATAAAAATCTTTGAACTTGAATTTTAACTTGAGATAAGAATACTTACTTCAGTATAATAATCATCGATATAAATACTAAGGATAGGCCTTCCCGTACTCAATTTCTTACCATTTTGAGGCTAAGAAAAATAGCGCCCCTGTCGGAATTCGTCGGTACCAAGACAGTACGAAAAATTGTAACGGCGTCACGTTCGGTCACGTTCCGAATTGTGGTGTATAGACACAATATTAGGAAAGTTGATCTACGGATAACTCTCAAATACCCGGTGACTTTTAATCGGTGATTAGGAGTAGAAATAAAATATATCTAGCTAAAATTTTACTTAAGGGGCGAGGTCTCACGCAATTACCTCATGTTCAATATATAAAAAGTTGAAACATAATTAAATAGGCATATAAATTTTTGTCTTTGCCGTTAAATTATGAAAGAGGATGTAAGCTCACAGATACACAATAGTAGCGTGACTTGGAATTTAAGATCTTGATTTTGATTTATAAGTAATAAAATACCTAATCATAGAAAAAGTTATGAAAATTGGTACCTGATATCACTGATTAAGTCATCGTGTATAAAATAGAGTATTTAGCAATACATTACACGCGTAACATAGCGTCACGCCTTTTCCCATACGGGCTGGCAGAGGCACAACTGTGCCGGTCTGTGCCCACTTAGCTAGTGATTTAATACTCCATCTTGCGTGTCAGGGGGCAAGCCCATCGCCGCAGCTAATGTAATGAAGCCGGAGTAATGATGATTTCCTCACGATGTTTTCCATCACCGTTAGGACATCCGGTTAGATTATTTATCCTTATATTATTCTGTTGCGTCGCGCGTCGCTACAAAGTTACGTCAGTCGAATGGTTGATTTTCGTTTGAGGATTTTTTCGAGAACAATATTTTATAGATAATCAATTTAAAGCCAATAGTAATTGAAAATATAATACTTACTTGTGATATGACACTCCCTGTTTTTGTGTTTTGCGATTTGGGTATGATTAACACCTTTTTACGTCGCAGGTCACCATTTTTGTTTTTGCTGCCGATATGTCAATCGGCTGTCACCGTCCAAGCGCGACTGATTGCAAACAGTCCAATTTTCCCGATTTTGTACTGTTTTTGTAGCGACACTTTCAAGCGCTCCGTGCCCTGTCCCTACTATTCAAGTCTATGATAATAATCGACTTGTCGGCACACGAACCCCACATCTACTACGCCCAGCCGGTCAGAAAATATTAATTAACGAGTTATCTCGTGTCATTGAATTGAAAAATATTAATTACCGAGTTATCTCGTTACAAAACAAGGGGTAATAAAACACTATAAGAAAATTACCATTGAAAATAATGCACGTTTAATCACAGGGCGCTCGCGCCACGACGTAACAAAAATAAATAAATTTACACAACAACCATACACAGGAACTATTCTACTTACTGCTACAGACAGCCTTATCTACAAATATCTATCATCTATCCAAGTTGCATACGTACGTGTACGTAGAAACACATATGCATTGTCACAGCGGAATGTCACATATCACATGATTTACAATATCCAGTAGCATATCCACTATAATCCAAATAATTCACTAATTTATGTCGACCGCCTGCGCTCGGCGCAAGACGATGATGTCATGATTCTCATGGCGCGAGTCGATGATGTCATGATTCTCATGGCGCGTCGGTCTCGGACCGAGTATAAAAATATCGATTTCCTATATTACATATACCTAGGTAGGTACGTCACTTTTTGCTACTATAGGTAAAGACATTTCTTCAATATTGAAGGGATGTCACAGTAGGCGGCAGTAAAGAATGATCAAGCTTGTAAGAGATACGTAACCAGTTTGAGCTATGTAACTATTAGAGCTAAAGCGTCGTCTTCTGTTGTTTCGACGTCTCTTTACAACGTGCATTCTTTACCACCGGGTTCTGTTCTACAAGTTTTTAAATTCGAATTAAGCCACACGCGTCGGCCACTCATTGTAAAAGACTGCATGTAGATCATTTGATGTATCTAATGCATTTGGCGACCCGAAGTTTAACTGCGTTCGGCACTGCGTAGTTTACTACGTAATCTGGGAAGCGTACACAATGTACATGTGCACGTCGGAGTGTCGGCGCCTGCGTGGCCGGCGGGGCGGTGCGGGAGGCGCCGGGCGGAGGCCTAGCGCTGCGCCAGCAACGCGGACACGTGCTGCGCGATGGTAGCAGCAGGTGCGCCGGCGAGGATGGAGCGGTGGTTGCCTTGCAGCTGGCGCGTGGTCAGCTCGCCGGCGCACAGCGCCCGCAGCCCGTAGTCCGCGTCGAGCGCCACGTAATTGTCGCTGGCGGTGAACAACGTGACAGCGCCCTGCAGCACGCCGCTCGCCACGTACGAATCGCCCACCACCAGCTTGCGGTAGAAGCTTCGTGCCGCCGTCGCCAGCTCGGCCGCGTCGTGTGCGCCGCCCACCAGGGCCGTCGTGCGCCGCACGCGTGCCGTCCAGTCGCCCAGCCGCTCCAGCTCCGCCGAGGTCTGCGGGAAGGACACGAATCAGCACACGTCTGTCGGTGACCACCGGTGTCTCCACCGGGACCGGAACCCAGACGCGAATCTACGCTTCTAGCCGCACGGTCGAGGACGACCTGCCGAGTCCTGCTCTGATCGGATCGTTCGGAATCGAACCGACTCTCACGATGAAGTAGAAAGACAATCTTCGAGAGGTTCCTCGAGAGCTTCAGTCAGTGGGCGTACCTTGGCGATGTCGACTCCGTCGTTGAAGAGCTGCGCGAAGTAGGCGAGCGCGTCGGCCTCGTCGGCGGCAGGTGAGCGACTAGCGCGCTTGTTCTTGCCGCGCCGCGTGTGCGTCGCCACGTAGGCCGGCGCGCCGTCCACCAGCACCAGCCGCGTCGCGCACCCGCTCTGTCCGCGCACACCGATATTATGTTAGGTTAGGATCCAATTCAAATTCAAGCATATCGATTCTCATCAACGACCGGTTCGTTTGCGTACCTTCTCGAGTTGCAGCGCCATCTCGAAGGCGACGCCGGCTCCGAAGGAGTATCCGAGCAGCGTGTAAGGCGGCGTGGGCTGGCGCGCGCGCACCTGACCCACGTACCAGGCCGCCAGCTCCGCCATGGAGCCGAGCGGCGCCGCGGCCGCACACTGCAGGCCCAGCACCGGGCCCGCCACGCCCCGCGCCACGCCGCGTAGCATGTCCACTACGCCCTCGATCGGGTGCACCTGCGGACACACAAACAAACATCAACTATTGCACTGAACAACACTGCACCAAACCAAACCTACCTATAAATGGCATCTTCGTAATCAGACGTCTCGATGCGTTTGAGGCAATATTCGGCAGACAAAGAGAGTAATGCTCGCACTTACCATGAAAACGGGCTTGGTGTCGGGCGGCGCTGGCGCGCTGGGCAGCTGCACCAGCACCTGCTTGGGCACCAGCTCGCCCGCCACGATCTGAACCAAGTCAACGGCGCCTGCGCTAGCGGGGGCTGCGGCGGCGGAGGCGTCGGCGCCGGCGGTGGCGGTGGCGGCCCCGGCCGGGGCGCCGCCCGACAGCTCGGCCAGCTTGGCGAAGCTGAGCGCGCGGATCTCCTGCACGCCTAGCACCATGTCGAAGCCGCGCTCCAGCGTCTGTTTGATCTCGGCGCCCATCAGCGAGTCCATGCCGAGCTCCGCCAGGTTCGCCGAGTCCGACACCTACTCGAGACAAAAATGAACTGACGATATTTGCTAATATTGGGGTTTAGATACGGAGTGACGATGAGATAGAAACGACTTGTGGGGAGATTCGATACCACCATTGTTTGTGTCGTCTTCGTACTGGGGAGACGGTTTGGTTGGAATGTTGATAGTTTGTTTGTTTGTTTCTTAGTTTATTTATTTAAAATGTGTAAAACCAACCAGCTATAAAACAAATTTCCTTAAAAGCTAAAATAGAATTAGAAAGCCATTTACAGGTATTCATATTATAGAAATAGAACAAATTAAACTTGTGAACACTCATCATATTTGTTATACTTGCCACTTCCATACGTAAAAAGAGAACAACTATGCACTAAACAAGTTGAGGGTTACGTACGCACCGCCTTGCCTTGACAATATTGGTATGAAATATGTCTATGTCCAATAAATTGCTAAAACAGTTAACAGTCCTGCTCGCCCGTACCATAATAGTAGTTTATGTGACTGATACATAATGGAGGGCAATAAAACTCGAGAGTGGGATAATGAAACGGGCTGAAGGCGAATTCCAGAACAATATCACTCAAGAGTTTTTAATGCATAATTATGTACAGTTACATACACTAATTTATCTACACACATATCGTAAGCTCTCTTTGATGTGTTTAGGAACCGGATGCAACCGGCATTGTGGCATTGATCATTGCTCTGCACTTGTTTATTTTATTTATTTATTTAAATTTGGAAAACCAACAGCTATAAAACAAATTTCTTTAAAAACTAAAATAGAAATAGAAAGCCAATTACAGGTATTCACTTATACAAATAGAGCAAAAATTAAACATGGGAACACTCATCATATTTGCCACACTTGCCAATTAAAACAAACAGTGAGATATTGGCACAAAAACCATATTAAAAAAAGATAAAAACTATGGACTAAAAAAGTTAAGGGTTAGGCACCGCCTTGCCTTGACAATATTGGTATGAAATATATCTATGTCCAACAACTTGCTAAAACAGTTAACAGTCCTGCTTGCTCGTATCAAAAATGAATTTTGTCTATAGTTAGTTGAGGCTCTAGGCACATTTAATGGAGGGTTGAATCTGAGTGACCTCTGTGGAACAACAAATTTAAGTTTGCTCAGGAGGACCGGACAATCGATGTCATTATTAATTATTTTCAACATATATAGGTAATCGGCAATATTCCGCCTATTTTGAAGAGGTAAAAAGTGAAATTGTTTACAGAGATTTAGATAGTTATTGGATTTATAGGGAATTTTAACTCTAAAACATAGGTACCTCAGGAACCGCTTTTGGATATTTTCAATACGATCTATATAAGTGGCATAGTTCGGGTTCCATATCTGAGACGCATACTCAAGGTTACTTCTTACAAATGTACAATATAATAGTTTTATAGTTTTGATATTAGTAAAACTCTTAGATATTCGCATAACAAAACCCAGTGATTTCGAAGCTTTATTGTCAATTTTATCAACATGACGATCAAAGAGCAACCTTGAGTCATGGTGTACACCGAGATCACGCATTATATTACATCTAGAAAGATCCTGGCCTTGTAAAGTATAGTTTGTGTGAAGAACATTGAATTTACGGGTAAAAGTACAGACGAAACATTTAGAAGGATTCAGCTCTAACTTATTGATACGGCAATAATCTTCTAAGCGAGTGAGATCTGCCTGAAGGGCAATCACATCAACATGAGATGATATAATAGAATAAATTTTCATATCATCTGCGAAACTCAATAGATTTGATGATTTGTTTAGCATCTTCAGTAGTAACAACTTCACAGACAAACTAGTAGCGCAACGCAGGCGGGCATGCCATAATGTTGATACATTATGTAATGTATCAATATTCAGATAAGAAATGAGTTTTTACCAAGTAGTATATCATTATGCTGGTCCTAACGTGTGGTTTTTGGACGCAGTAAGGAGGGTTTATGATACGTGTGTAGATAATATATATAATATATAGTTTATGTGACTGATACATAATGGAGGGCATTAAAACTCGAGAATGGGTTTATGGGTTAACGGGTTCATAATAATATCACCCATAATAATATCGGCTTGGAGTCCTTTTTAGATGGATCAAGTCCTATGTAGAAAATCGATGTCAAGCCGTTGTCTTGGGCGGATATTTCAGGCTCTCAGTATAAGGTTGCTACGTCTGGTGTAACGCAAGGGTGCCATTCAGGGCCATTGCTATTTATTATTTATGTGAACAACTTAAGTAACAAGATTATTAACTCAAAAACGCTGCTCTATGCTGATGATACAAGCATATTTTCAGTCATTCGAAATACTGAGAACTGTGAACTTCAGCAAGCTGACCTTGTTAATTTTGAGCTTAAAACGGAGTTAAAGTTAAGCATACCGAAGCTAAGATGACTTTGGACAACAACTGCAGCAACACAGGATGCAACGCCACAGCAGGCGGGACAACAACTTCAGCAAATGGCGAGCTGGCTTCCATCGCCGTCGCATCGAAGATTCCCGAGTTTTGTACAGAGATGCCCAGAATCTGGTTCGCGCAGTTTGAAACAGTCATGGCGCCTCAGAAACAAGGAGACGGGAGCAAGTACAGCCTGGTTGTCTCAAAACTCAACAAGGAGGCAATTCGACAAATTTCGGACATTCTCGTCGCACCTCCAGACACCGACAAGTACGGCGCCCTTAAGAAGCGACTTTTGGCAGTTTATGAGTAATCAGAAGAGCGGCAATTCCAGAAACTGGTCAGCGAGATCGAGCTTGGGGATCAAAAACCATCCCACTTACTACGCCGCATGAGGGAGCTCGCAAAGAACACCAGTGTCCCTGACAAAAATTTAATCAATTTGTGGATGTCAAGACTTCCAACTCACGTAAGAGCCGTCCTCACAGTCAGCCAGGACCAGAGTTAGGACAATCTCGCTGGTATCGCCGACAAGCTTATGGAGAGCAACAACAGGTCAGAGTTATGCGAGATAACCAGCGGGCAACTACAACTCATGACGGAACTGTTAGCTCAAGTCAGCAAGCTAACCTTGAAGGTCGCAGCACTCAGAGTCCAAGCCAACGAGCACGGTAGAAGAAGCAGGTCCCCTGGCAGACATAGGAGCCGTTCAAGATACCAACCCAGATCAAGGTCGCGTCCAGGGTCGGACAAGTTATGCTGTTATCATCGCAACTGGAACAAATCATCGTCAGCTTCGGAAAACTAGAGCCAGCGTTGACCGAGGCCGTCGTCAACGCTATTCTCCCGGCCAACAGACTCTGCGTTACCGACCGAAAAAGTGGGTACCGTTTTCTGGTTGACACAGGCGCAAACATTTCTGTGCTACCGAAGAAAGGGCGACCGACTAGGTCAACATACAAGTTATACGCTGCCAATGGGATGGAAATAAAAACATACGGCGAGAAAACGCTTACGCTCGACCTTAGAATGAGGCGACCGTACCAGTGGACTTTCATCGTTGCTGACATCGCTCAATCAATATTCGGCGCTGACTTTTTAGATCATCACAATATTTTGGTCGACGTGCGAAACAAAAAACTAATTGATGGGAGAACAGGACTTCTGACTTCAGGAAACATAATCCAGCCAAATACACCGATTCTTCGTACCATCAAGCTTGAAGACAAATAATCACCAACGGGCACGTAGTCCACACCAAATGCCGGCCATTACCTGCTGACAAGTATCACAGAGTCAAGCAGGAGATCGACAAGATATTAGAGATGGGTTTATGCCGTCCATCCAAGAGCGCCTGGTCTAGCGCCCTTCACGTCGTTAAGAAGAAAAACGGAGATTTAAGATTATGCGGAGACTACAGGAGTTTGAATGCAAGCACACAGGCACAAGCACAGGTTCCAGATAAATACCCGATTCCCAGGATAACAGATTTCACATATATACTACCTGGAACAACCATCTATTCCCGAATCGACCTCCAGAGGGCTTACAACCAAATTCCTGTTCAAGATATTGATAAGACAGCCGTAATTACGCTGTTTGGTTTATTCGAATTTCCAAGAATGCCTTCGGAATACGCAACGCTGGGCAGACATTCGTCAGATTCCTCAGTTCCGCGCTATCAGGACTAGATTTTGTTTTCGCCTACATCGACGATATCCTGATAGCATCAAAATCAGAAGAGGAGCACAAGCAGCATCTGGACGAACGGTTCACGAGGTTAAACGACAGCGGCATCACACTAAATCAAGATAAATGCGAGTTCAGACGGGCTGAAATCGAATTTTTGGGATACCTTATCACGAAAGATGGAATTAAACCACTTCCAGAGAAGGTCAAGGTCATCCAAGACTATCCCTGACCCAAAAACATTCAGGAATTAAGACGTTTCCTCGACATGATTAACTTCTATCGACAAAGTTGCCTAAAGCGGCAGAACACCAAGCGAGTCTCAACAAATATCTAACCGGCGCCAAAAAGAAAGACAAATCGTTAATAGAATGGAGGCCTGAGACAATCAACGGATTTATGCAGTGTAAGGAAAGTCTAAGCGATACCGCTACACTGACGTCACCGTCGGCCGACGCGCCACTGTCAATAATGACTGACGCGTCACAATCATGCGTCGGCGCAGTACTACAATAACGCGAGAATAACAAATGGAAACCCCTTTAATTTTTTCCAAGAGCCTCAACGACGCCCAGACGAAGTACAGTACATACGATCGGGAGCTACTGTCAAAATACATGGCCATATATGGCCACACTGCCAATACACATATTTTCAACCCTACATCGAAGGAAGAGAAATCATTATATTCACCGATCACAAGCCGTTGTGTCATGCTTTGACAACGAAAAACGTTTCGGGCAAGAAAGCGAACGACCCAAGGCAATTACGTCACCTACAATACATCGCACAATTTACTACGGACATTCGACACCTCGCCGGGAGCGAGAACCCAGTTTCTGACGCGCTATCAAGAATCGCACAAATATACTATCGTTCACCCACTGACTGGGGACGAGATCGCCGACTTGCCGAAAAAGGCGACCCACAACTTAAACAGCTGTCGAACGCTAAAATGAAGAAAATTTAATTTAGCCACGGAAAAGAGATATGGTGCGAAAACTCCGCAAACGAGCTTGGTCCATACATTCCAGACAAGTTGCGCAAGCTCATTTTCAACAACATGCACAACCTGACGCACCCAGTAGTAAGGGCCACAAGAAACCTCGTCTCCAAACACTACTTTTGGCAAAAATAAACACCGACATCGGGAATTGGGCTAAAACATGCATTTCGTGTCAGAGAAGCAAGGTGTCACGTCACAGTAAGACACCTATCAGCACATTTTCCTTCACGTCACGTTTGGATCACGTGCATATCGACATCGTCGGCCCGCTACCCGAGTCCAACAACAACAAGTACATAGTCACGATGATTGACCAAGGCACGCGATGGCCAGAAGCTGTCCCAGTGCCGGACATGACAGCGAGGACAGTGGCCACTACTTTCGTAAACACCTGGATCGCTCGATTTGGAGCCCCAGCCACCGTAACGACGGATAAAGGACGACAGTTCGAATCAGACCTTTTTAACTCCCTCACCATGATTTTGGGGGTGAAGAAAACCAGGACCACGAGTTACCACCCTCAATGCAACGGGATGGTAGAGAGATGGCACAGAACCACGAAGGCAGCTATAATCGCACGCGGGAACTCAACAAACTGGTCTCAAGTATTACCATTCGTCCTGCTCGGCTTGAGAGCCGCAATTCGTGAAGACGACAATATTATTTATTATATTAGGTACACAAAACAGCACTAGAGATAATACATCAAATTACAGCAACAAAACAAGTACAAAAAGGGCTGTCTCCAGCGCCAAAAGTAATTAGCCCCGCACAAATGTTCTACGGAACCAACATCCGTATTCCAGGAGTGTTCGTCGAGCCGAAAAGGCAAGACATTTCTCCAGAAGAGTTCTCGAGCCAACTAATAGCTGCCATGGACAAGGTTACACCTTTCAAGACCGCCCACCATTCCAAGCCATCATCTTTCATCGTATTCGTATGCACGGACGCCGTTAGGAAGCCATCGACCCAACCGTATGAAGGACCATTTGAAGTCATCGAAAGACATGACAAAATCTTCAAGATCAAGATCAGGGACAAGCTCAACACAGTTTCGCATACGTTTTAAACAACTGCCGTGTGGACGAAGCGGAAAAAGAGAGCAGTCAAAACAAACACGCGGCGGAACCGTCAGGGAAACCAGGGCGGGTCAAGGCCACGAGCGACAACGAGTCAGCAGAATGCAAGAAGTCTCGCTCGGGCAGAATAATTCGCAAGGTAGTGAGATTTGCGTGAATAAAAGCCGCAAAATACCACACAACTATCGTCTAAAGTTTACTTCGTCTAATATTTTAAATTTGTTTTAATTTGATATTTTATTGTGTACATGTTATTAATATTGTTATTACCTTTTTGTTGTCTGTATAAATAAGTTTCTTATTTATTTCAAAGGGGGAAGCAATGAAGGCGCCGGTCCAAAGTAAATCAGGCCAGACAGACCTACATAAACAGCCTACATGTTAGCAAGGTCAATGCATTAGCTGCGTAGGCAACCCCGTTTCCATATATAGCTAAGACTCTGAAATAAAGTAACATTATTACTACACTGTCTTTCTGTTCCACCTTCCATATACCTACTGCTAGGTTTAGGTGACTAGTCATTCACGACAGGAGCATGTACGGTTCACACTTGACCGTACTCACCGCGGCCACACGCGCGTTCTAATTAATCGGTCTAACGTAAGCAATGTTATTTCCTTAGCGAGTTTAGGTTATCGATTTAATTAGGCATTTTAGTTAGAATACAATCTCTCCAAAGTCTCCATAATCTCTCATGTACCTTTTGCGTCGGAATATACTTTGATTGGACTTCTCATCTTTTACTTCATCTCTCGTCAACTACAACAACGGGGAACCATCTCAAGACACACACTACGGGGTGGCCCATACACTTGCTAACATTTGATAACTGATAGATGATGATTACCCTCCGATCACAGTGGTCAAACAGTTTCATTCCCAATTGCTATTAAGGATAAGACTGGTCCATCATTTTATAGGCCTATTACATCCCATAGACTAGAGACATATACGAAAAACTAAGATATAAATTTGCCAGTACCGGATTTTAATGAACAGAACCCAAACAAAATCTACTCAGACTTCTTCAACATTATTCAGACAGAATTCAATAAAGTTTTCAAATTAAAGAAAGTCAGTGACTACAACGGTAAATCTAAATTTAATGACTGGGCAACGTTTGGAATTCGTAAAAGTAGAGTTATCTTGTATGACCTTTATGATCAAAAAACCTATAACTCTGATCGAAAATTTCATGACTATGTTAAAAAATATTCCAAAACTTTCAAGTTGGTTTGTAGAACTGCAAAAACTTTACACATTTATATAAAAATTCAAAATTCAAATAATAGAATGAAAACAGTTTGGCAAATAATAAACCGCGAAACTGGCAAAGTTATACCAAGGGACAATGATTTCTGCCTAAAGATAGGTGATGATGTTGTTAAATCCAACGCTGATGTTGCTCGAGCTTTTGAAACATTCTTCACCAATGTACCCGTACTCACAACAGACCGTCTAAATTCATCTCCATATGAAGCAGACTTTATTAAAAAATAACACTAGCGTCAGTAATGTATATTTAAAATTTCATCATGTATATCCCCAGGACATTGTCAAAACGTTTAAATTACTTAACTTAAAAAATACGGAAGACCTGTGGGGTATATCAGTCAAAGTCATTGGTTCAGTAATTCTAGTTATAGCCCCACACTTAGCTTATATATTCAATAAATGTGTTGACGATGGGGCTTTTCCAGACCTCATGAAACACAGTAAACTGATACCTCTGTTTAAGTCGGGAGATAAGGGCGATCCTTCAAATTTCAGACCAATATCTGTTCTTCCAACACTAAGTAAAATATTTGAAAAGATTATACTCAATCAAATGCTCTCACACTTCAACCGTACAAAACAACTCCACGCTAAACAATATGGTTTCACTAGGGGTAAATCGATTTCGGATGCAGGTATTACCCTTGTATCTCATATTTATTCTGCATGGGAGGCCGCACAGGATGCTATCGGAGTTTTTTGCGACCTGTCGAAGGCGTTTGATTGTGTTGATCATAATACGCTATTAATTAAATTAAATCATTACGGAGTAAGAAATAAAGCGTTGGTTCTACTAAGATAAGCAATAGAATTCAAAAGGCAGAAGTTAACGGCGTAAAATCTGATGGATCGGGTGTTAAAATTGGCGTTCCACAAGGTTCCATATTAGGCCCTTTCTTATTCCTGGTATATATTAATGATCTGCCTTTCATGGTGGAGAAATTAACTGAGATAGTGTTGTTTGCTGATGATACTTCAATGGTCTTCAAGATTGAAAGACAAAAAGGAGATTTTGATGATGTTAATGGTGTATTGTCTTTAACCTTGAATTGGTTCACAGTTAATAATTTATTGTTAAACGCTGGTAAAACTAAGTGTATCAAATTCTCACTTCCAAATGTCAGGCAAGTTGAGACCAGTTTAGTGTTAGACAACAGCAAGTTAGAATTGGTAAATGATCTTTAAATTCATCTCCCGCTGCTGCTGAATCTATACTTAAACAAAACTTTGAGGAATGTAAAACAGATTTTAAATTTAGGCACGTAAATAATGAAGACATTGTAAAAGCGTTTAAATCCCTGGAAATGAAAAAGACAGCTGACGCCCATGGTCTATCAGTAAAAATTATTAGTTCCATTGTAGATTGTATTGCACCTCACCTTTGTTGTATATTTAATCAATGTATAGATAATGGTGTGTTTCCTGACTTGATGAAACTAAGTAAAGTTATACCTTTATTCAAAGCTGGTAGTACATCAGACCCCACCAATTTTAGACCCATATCGATACTACCAACGCTCAGCAAAATATTTGAAAAACTCATACTTAATCAATTGCAAAGTCATTTTTATCTCAATAATTTAATTCATATTGCTCAGTTTGGTTTCACAAAGGGTCGTTCAACAGCCGATGCTGGTGTTGAACTAATCGACAATATTTTTGATGCCTGGGAAGACGCAATGGATGCAATAGGTGTCTTCTGCGATCTATCCAAGGCTTTTGATTGCGTCCATCATGACACTCTTGTCAGGAAGTTACGCCATTATGGTGTAAAAGATCAGGCACTTGGCCTTCTGGAGTCATATCTAACAGATAGGGTTCAGATGGTCGATGTTAATGGGAAAAGATCACCTGGGTCTTCAATAAGTATGGGCGTACCGCAAGGTTCAATTCTTGGTCCTTTCTTGTTTTTAGTATATATTAATGATTTACCTTACCTTGTTAAAGCAAAACATGGGTTAGTATTGTTTGCCGATGATACTTCTTTGATATTTAAAGTTAAAAGACAGCAATCAAATTATGATGAGGTAAACAATGCTATCTCTAGTATAGTGAACTGGTTTACTGTTAACAATTTATTACTTAATGAAAAGAAAACTAAATGTATTAAATTCGTGTTACCCAATGTGAACCCGGTAACTACAGACATATTTATAAAAGGACAGAGATTGGACCTTGTGCAGTCGACTGTCTTTTTGGGCATTACTTTAGACGCCAAACTACAATGGGATCCTCATATAAATAAATTGTCGAACAGACTGAGTTAGGCAGCGTTCGCAGTTAAAAAAATTAGAGCTCTTACCGACGTAGACACCGCTAGACTAGTCTACTTTAGTTACTTTCATAGTCTAATGACCTATGGTATTTTATATTATCTACAGTACTTTATTACTGTAGATAATATAAATACTTAGCAAACGTCATTTTTTGCCTCTTCTCTACATTGGACCGCTGTGGGAGAAGAAGGGCGTAGAAACTACCATAGATTGATTTTTAGATCTCTTTTAAAAATAGGTTGTGCTTAACTAATACAAATATGAAAACTTTTAGTGTTATGATTAATAAGCAGGAATAAATAATTACAAAATTATTAACAGCAAGGTCTGTGTTGAGCCAGATTAACCCCATACAGTCCTGTCATTTAAGTAATCTTGAACATTGTAATATCCCTTTTTCGACAAAGTCGCTTTAACATGCTTTTTAAATTGCTCAAATGGCAATTTCAAAATCTCCAGAGGTATCTTATTGTAGTAGAGAATGCACTGACCCTTGAAAGAATTGCTAACCTTCGCGAGTCTAAAACGGGGCGCACATAGTCTGTGATTATTTCTTAGGTTAACATTACAGCTGTCGCTAAGTTTGGAAAATGTTGTAAGGTTCTTGCGTACATACATTATATTTTCGAAAATAAATTGACTAGCTACTGTTAGTATGTCAATTTCTTTAAAAAGCTCTCTTAAGGAGTCTGTTCGTTTTAAATTATAAATTGCACGAATAGCTCTTTTCTGTAAAATTAAAATAGTTTGAATATCCGCTGCTTTCCCCCCACAACAAGATACCATAGGACATCACACTATGAAAGTAACTAAAATATACTAGCCTAGATGTAGCCACATCCGTGCTTTGTCTGATGTTCCTAACAGCGTAAGCCGCAGAACTTAATTTACCAGCCAATTTATTTATGTGGGGTCCCCACTGCAATTTGCTATCAATGGTTATTCCAAGAAACTTCGTATCATTTACTAATTCTAACGTGCTGTTGTCTAACACTAAACTGGTCACAACTTGCCTGACATTTGGAAGTGAGAATTTAATACACTTGGTTTTACCAGCGTTTAACAATAAATTATTAACTATGAACCAATTCAAGGTTAAAGACAATACACCATTAACATCATCAAAATCTCCTTTTTGTCTTTAAATTTTTAAGACCATTGAAATATCATCATGTCTGATTACGATCACTTTTGAAGAGTCGTCGCGGCGCACGTGTATTTTTTGTTTATTTGTTTGCGTACCTTTTTGGGGTCCTTGATGCCGAGGATGTTAGCGACGGCCTGCACCAGGTCCTGCTGCGGGCCACCGGCGACGCGGCGCTTGTCGGCCAGCACCATGCTGGCGACCACCGGGTGCGGCAGCGACATGAGCAGGCCCAGCGCCTCCAGACACGATGCGATGCGCTGCGGCAGTGTGCCACCCACCACCGCCTCGTCGCCGCCCATCGCCATGATCAGTCCCACGTCGCCTTAACACACGCACACATACACACTCAGTAATGCAGACTCAGCCTCTACGGATATGATCTGGTGTATATGAGCCATACATACCGATGGCTCCCCACTGCACGCACTGGCCGGGCAGCGTGTCGGCCTGGCGGCGCTCGCAGATCCGCTCCATGGCGCTGTTGGCGAGCCCGTAGTTGGCCTGGCCGGCGTTGCCGCGGCCGCACGACACGCTCGAGAAGCACACGAAGTACTCCAGCTCCGGGCACAGCTCGCGTGTCGCCGCGTCCAGCGCCATCGTGCCTGCACACATCATGTACGGATATGAAACATCGCACCAAACTTGCCAGTGATCGACTCTGAGGCGTTTTGCACTAGTGCAGATGAGCAAACTTCATGTTGGGAAGATGTCGGTGTGGTTACCTTCAATCTTAGGCTTGGCGACGGCCTTGAAGTCCTCGGCGGTCTGGTTCTCGAGGAAGGCGTCTTTGAGCACGGCGGCGAGGTTAAACACGCCACCCACCGGCGCCGCACACTCGCGCAGCAGCGCCCGCGCTCCAGCCACCGTCGTCGCGTCCGTGATGGACACCAGCACCTCCACGCCGCGCGCACGCCATCTGCGAGGGGCACACACGTTTTGTTTCGACTTGTTTCGAATGCATAGTAGGGACAGATGTTCATAGCTAATCTGTACTCGTATAAAGAGCAAACGGCACCCACCTCCTGATGCAGCTGGCCTGGTAGCCGGTGCGCACGCCGCTACGCGAGTTGAGCACGAGGTGCCGCGCGCCGCGTACCGTAAGCCAGTTGGCGAGCTCGAGCCCGAAGCCGCCCAGGCCGCCCACCAGCACGTAGGCACGGTCGGGCTGCAGGTAGGTGCGCGGCAGGGCCGCCACCAGCTTGCTGCCCATGCGGGCGCCCGGGGCCTCCTCGTCGCGCAGCTTCAGCACCACCTTGCCGATGTGCTTGCCCGTCGCCATGTAGCGGAAGGCTTGCTCGAGCTGCGTGTCGCTGTACAGCGTGGCCGGCAGCGGCCGCACGGCGCCGCTCGCGAGCCCCTCGTTCATGCAGCGCACGACCGCACGCTTGTCGGGGTGCTCGTCCGTCGCGTCGAACAGCGCATCCAGCAGGATGCCGTGGAACGTCGTGTTCTTCAGGAACACCGACATGCCCTGCACGAGCGCATACAAGATTAGTGATCGAGGTGGACATATACGACACGTGCAGACAGCGATGCGACAGCGGGGTGCATACTCACTAGAGCGGTGTTGTTGGAGAGGTCGAGCTTCCCGATCTCGAGGAAGCGTCCGCCGACGGCGAGGCAGCGCACGGAGGCGTGCAGCTTGTCGGCGGCGAGCGAGTTGAGCACCAGGTCGACACCTCGGCCGTGCGTGCGCGCCAGCACAAGTTGCTCGAACGAGCACGAGCGCGAGTCGCCGACGTGCTCGTCGGGCAGAGCGGGGAAGGTACGGCGCAGGAAGGCTCGCTTGTCGGGCGTGCCCACGGTGGCGTACACGGTGCAGCCAGCCGCTAGCGCGATGGCGATGGCGGCCTGGCCGACGCCTCCCGTGCCCGCGTGCACGAGCACGCTCTCGCCGCGCGCCATGCGTCCACGCACGCACAGCGCGTAGTAGGCCGTGGCGTACGCGACCGGCACAGTGGCCGCCTGCTCGAGCGTCCAGGCGGCCGGCACCTCCCACAGGAAGCCGGGGTCGGCCAGCACGGTGGTGGCCATGCCCTCGGCCGCCACCATGCCCATGACGCGGCGGTTGCGAGTGTCGCGGCCGCTGAACTCGAGACCGAGGATGCACTCCTGGCCGGCAAGGTTGCCGGGCAGCGCGTCGGGAGGCAGCTTGCCGGTGGCCAGCATGATGTCGCGGAAGTTGAGCGGCGCGCAGTACACGCGGCACAGCTCGCGCCTGGAGGCCGGCGCCGGCGCTGGTGCTGGCGCGTGACGCAGCGGCGACTCGATCCATCGCAGCGACGACAGGTCGCCGCGTGTCAGCGTGTTCACGTATGCGTGCTCCAGCTGACGGGGGAATGCACGCGCTCAATAACACACTTATTTCTTGTAGGAAAATAAAACTATTGATGGGGAGGGACAATTGCGTAGACTTTTTTCTATTGGAACAATATGCCACATATGCAAAATCCTAATGGTATTCACCTGCAGTTGAGCGTCCTTAGCGTCTCCGAGCAGAAGATGTCTGTATGAGCCCCACACGCCGGCCCGGAGCACGTTGACGGCCAGGTCCTTCTCCAGCTGTGGTTTGTACACCGGCGACTCCAGCGAGAACGCCGGCGCCTTAGCCTCGCCCGCCATCACCACGCGGAGCTGCATACAACCACATTTGTTTAATTATCAGTAGAAATTCTTCTGATATGATAATCTCTGTCATTTTCCATCTCGAGGGATGCCATTCAGAACCCTCGCAATGAAATTTATTAATTCTTTGGACAAAATATGCAATCATATCATCAATCTCGCACACTTGCTGACGTTTAGTGCGCGTGCGCTAGTTCAGTGTGAGACCTTGACCTGGAGTTCCGTGCGTACCTTGTTTCCGCCGGGCTCGGCGCGCAGACAGGTGGCCAGGCCGAGCACGCCGCTGCCGACGTCACCGCGCGCCACCACGTACACGCGCACGTCCTCCGTCTCGGCGCGCTTCATGGCCAGCTTCAGCGGCTCCACCCAGCCGTAGTCCGCACCCGCCACCTCCACCACCAGTCGTGTGGCCGGCAGCACGGTACGGCGCCGCAGCAGCACGTAGTCGCAGCTGGCCGCCACCTGCCGCGACACCAGCACCAGCCCCGCACGCGCCAGCAGCTCGCCGGCGCCGCGCTCGTCCAGCGCGCCGTGCGGCTCCTCCAGCAGCAGCATGCCCGCGTCGTCCAGCGCGCCGGCCAGGTTGGCCAGCACCGCGGCGCCGTGCCGCGCCAGCACGTCGGCGCCGAGCACGAGGTGGCAGCCCGCGTCGGGTACGCCGGCGCGCGGGTCCTTGCCGGTCACGGCGGCGCCGAGCGGCTGCAGCACGGCGGCGTACTGCGCGGCGCCGGCGCCGGCCGCCACGCTAGCCTCGGTGCGCACCATGGGCTCGGCCTCCAGCACCTCGAGTGCGGGGGGCAGCAGCAACGCCTCGGGCGCCCGCTCGAGAGCCGCCTCGCACAGCTTCAGCCGCAACGCGCCCGCGTTCTCGAGCACGATCTGCACGCTGACGGTGAGCGCGTCCCGCTTGGAGCGCGACGTGTCATCGGTGGCGACGGCCGCGTTGTCGTACGGCAGGAAGGTGTAGCGCTCCAGCTTGGGCGGCGGCTGCGGGTTGGCGCGGCGCGGCGCGAGGCTCGTCTTGACGCCGCGCAGCTCGACACCGCCGCAGCTGATGACGTCGATGTCGCGGTGCATGTGCACAGGCAGGCCTCCGCCCCCCGCCGCCTCCGCCGCGGCCGCCAGGTGGCGCTGCGGGTCGATGGCGGCGCGCTGCAGCCGCGTCGGCAGGTACAGCTCGCGCGTGTCGACGCCGATGATGCCGAACTGCAGCATCGTGTCGATGAACGAGATCCAGTTGTCCTCCCAGGCGAGCGTGCCCTGGCGGCCGCGCGGGTCGGAGCCCCGGATGCCCCGGAAGAGGCCCTGGTAGTGGTAGCCGCGAAGGCGCAGCTCCTTGTATATGTCCTCGCTGTCGAGCGGCAGCAGGCCCTGCTCCTGCGGCAGCGACTGCGGCGGCAGCGCCAGACACTCGGAGGCCGGGTCGGCAGCGAGGCGCACGGAGCCCCGCACGACGACGGCGCCACCCTCGCAGACCTCGAAGTCTCCGTTGCCCTCGAGCACGCTGATGAGGAAGCGCGTGGGCGCCTCCTTGGACATGATGGTGGCGCGCTGGAACTGCACGTTCTCCAGCACGATCGCCGTCTCCTCCAGCTTTTTATTATGCAGCTTGGCCATGGTCTTCCACACGAGGGTCTGTATTATAAGAGACGCGAGATTATTTTCAGGTATTTATAATGACAGTCGAACTCGATTTAAAGTTTTCTTCATTATCATCTGGGCGCGTAGATAAAATGTGTCCTCACCAAGTAGCCGGTAGCGGGAAACAGGATCCTACCATCGATGGTGTGTCCGGCGATGAAGCTGTCCTCCGGCTTCGAGAGGTCGTACTCGATGATGTTCTCCCCGGAGCGGCTAGCTGCACAACATCAATATATTAGACACGAGCTGATCCAACAGATGTCGTTCTATCAAAAGCTGATTCCTTTGCATTTTTTTCTCTCCGTATGAATCTTGCTTAGACTTCAACAAATAGTTTAAAAAAAAAACGGTTCAACTCTTTTCAAGTTTCGCCTGTACCAAGACATTTAAAGAATCATTTCCATATACATAAATATGAAGTTGAGATGTGCTCCAAGTGCAATCCCCATGCTCATGTCCTGCATAGACTTGGGCACTTTCAACAGTTAACTAATAAACAAAGGATGCAAATCTTAAAGATAACAGGTACTGACTGTTGCTGTAGTCGGCCACGCTCCACTCGATGCTGTGGTCCCACTGCACGGCGGAGGCCAGCGCCGGCGTGCCGCGCGATACCGGCCACTGCACTCGCGGGTACAGCGACTTCAGCTCCGGCTGCAGACCCGCATTGTACAATCTGCGGCCGGAGAGACACCGAATTACATTTGCTGCTTGTTACTCGTAGCTGTCATCTTAGTTAGATCGCATTAAACAGTAAATTAATGTAAAAAAGTGAGCTTCTCTCTATGAAGAGATCTCTTTCACCAAACCAAGTCAGGATGATAAAGATTCATCGCTTATTATACGAATGCCTACACTACATACATAAAATATACATCCTAAATATAAATCAATATTTCTAAAGTGATGGGAAATGCTTCTTCACGCGACTTTTAAATATATGGGTCTTACCACAATAATATAAACTCCTGTTCAACACTTGTTTAAAAACAAAAATGTTTAGGATTTGACGTTTCTCATGAGGTTATGTGTAACTTTTTTGTAGTAACGCGGTATATCATTTAGATCCTACACTAGACGCTCTAAAAGCTGTGGCGACCGGCTAAATGGTACACACGAAATTGAAATGTATTTAGGTCAATTTAGCTGAATTTTAAAGGATCTCGAGAGGATATGGATATTTCGGAGTGAATTTCCCAGAGTAGGGAGGGAGTTGAGTCGCCTGACGCATGTCCAATATTTGATTGCACGAGACGATATTTAGTATGATTAAGTAGTCTTATCGTCGATGCGGCCCCGTGAGGTAGTGAAGATTGACTGATTGTTTGTTTGTTTGTTTGTTTGTTTGTTAGTACCTGCCGAGCGCCTGCCTGACGTGCATGGCGGTGTCTGCGGCGTCCTTGCGCACGAGCGGCACGTGCGCACTCGGTGCTGGCAGCGCACGCTTGAGCACGGCCTGCAGCAGCGCGTGCGGGGCCACCTCCACCAGCACGGCGCCGCTCGGCACCTGCGTCAGCGCCTCCGCGAACCGCACCGGCGACAGCAGGTTGTTCACGTGGTACGCCGCGTCAGACAACTTGGCTGAGGAACATACAGAGACATCCATCATATTCTACTCGTACTCCACCGGATCGATATATTCCAGCTCCGTGGAATGAGATTTTGGATACATTTCATGTAGCCTGGTTTGTGCCCCACTGCTGAGCAAAGGCTTCCTCTACGTCGGAGCACTCTTCCCTGTCCGACCATGGCGACACACGCCACAACCCAGTCCGGAAAAAACCCGCCAGCGGCGTCTCGGGATGCCTCTACGCCGGTGTCCATCAGTAGGCAGGCAGGTAGGTAGGACTTTAACCAAATCGGTCCATCCGTCTTGGAGTAATCGATTAACATCATTTAAAAAAGCATAGATCCCGACGAATAGTGAACCTCCCCCTTTTGTGAAGTCAGTTAAAAACAGAATGCTAAGAACAGGCGATCTGTGTGTGTGTTGCTCACCGAGGTCGGAGTCCCACTGGTCGCGCGGCAGCGAGGACGACACCCACTTGGCGGAGCGCGGCTTGGGGCTGGGGATGACCTGCTCCAGCGACTTGCGCAGGCGCGGTGCCGCCGCCGCAATGTACTTGCTGTGGAACGCGAAGCCCGAGCTGTTCACGCGCCGCGCAAATACGCCCTCCGCCGACAGCGAGCCCACCAGCTTCTCGATCGAATCCACCGGGCCTGATACCTGGGATACGCACACAGACATACGCTCAGAACATTTACATACATAGAATAACTTGATATATAGACCGTTACATAATTCGATACAAGTGAATGCGTGGCATGCGTTGTCGTGAGAATAGTTGTCTGTTGACTCACGGTGACGCTGTCGCTGGCGTTGTGGCAGGCGGGGAAGCAGTCCGGCGGGCAGCGCGCCTGCGCCTGCTCCCAGCTGAGGCCGAGCGCCGCCATGCCGCCGGGCTGCAGCCCCGAGTCCGCGATGCTGCGCCCGCGCCAGTACGCCGCCAGCACCGCCTGCTCCGCCGTCAGCGTGCCGTCCGCGTACGCGCAACCTGCATCACACACACACACACACACACATGTACAACTCGTAACGTACTCCACTGCTCTCGCTCGCTGTCTCGCCGGCTAGTAGTGGAGCAGCGCGCCATGTTATCGTAGTTTTACAAAATATTTACATAAAAGTACATACATTGCTTCTGGCCCCACACTAGGAAAGCCTGTGTCGTGAGAACCAGAAACAGCGACGTCACAAACATGTAAACAAGACCAAGCCCAAGACCTGGGATATTGTTTTCTTCCCCAGCCGGGAATCGAACCCCCTGGGGGGGGCCCTCTCGCTTGGGAAGCGCAGCCTCGACCTCATCATCACAGAGCTCGTCGTATATCTTTACCTAACTCCCATTAAAACAAATGAAACAGGAAATTTCTAATGTGTACGTCTTCACAATAACGTGATTACGATAAAACGTCGATAAAATTATATCGATATAATGCGGTTTAGCGTATTCAATTAATATATTGAGCTAAACTTGCTCATTTTTCTTGATAGGCACCTCTCGGTATCAAATCACCGGTTATTTAACAAAACTATAGTGATTTGTAATGTGGCTGCATAGGATATTTTCTTAAAATGAAAAGGAGATTAAAATTTGATTTATGAATTTCCTGTAGTGTATGCACACCTGAACCCTACTTACATCTATAAATAGCCTCTTTATTATGATTCATGACTCAATATACAACTGTCTTTCGAACATGTGACTGTCTCATTCCACACATAATAGGCCGATCCTTACATGGCGACCGTGCCAGGCCAGCCTACCTCTCGCGAGGTAGTGCTGTGCCGAATGGCGATTAAATAAATTCAAATAATATTTAAATAATACTTGAAGAACTTGGAAACGAGAAATATAACGAAGATAAATATATAGAGAAAAAGAACGGGATGACCTATGAAGAGATTAGCGGATTGCAGCCAGAAGAAGACGGATAAATAGAAGAAAGAAGATAATTATAGAAGAAAGAATATATTTACACAAGAAGAGAAAAGAAAATATTACAGAAGATTTGTGCTGCCGGGTGCCGGGCGATTTCCTAAGCCTGATGATGTGGAAGCAGGGCGCTGGGCGTAACCGTACGGGTCAAGTGAGGCGCAGCTGGGAGATGTACGGTTCCCAGGATGTGCTGACTCCGAGCGAGCTGCGTGCGACACGGGCGATGACGTCGTGGCGTCAATGTGTTTTTTGGACAATGGGTTTTATTATACGTATGACATGTAAGTAAATTAAATTATTTGTCGATTAGTATATTTAAGTTTTGGCTAGATTTTGTATTGTCAAAGGGTTGACGATACGATCAATATTAATATAATTATTTTTCCAAATGAAGATAGCATGAAGTAACTAAAATAGTATTATGATGAATGGCATAGAACGAAAAGTTAGTAGTACAGTATAGTCAGCAAGAGAAGTGTGAATGAACGATTGATATTATTTTTTAGGAATGGAGATATTTTTGAAAGCCGAAAAGTAAATAAGTTAGACACGAGTTATTTGGGATGAGATGATTTGACAGTAGTTTTTTTTTTGAGGAGATTTTGAAAAATATGGGAATAATGTGATAAAAAGTGTGAAGTAAGAAGTTGAAAGTATTGTTATTTTTTTTGTTTTATAAACGCTAGTTTTTTTTTTATATTGCATCATAATTCTGATTTACTCCAAATGTACAATCAAGTACATAAATGATTCAGTTGTTCATTTGACTTGGTAACAGTCAAAGTTATTCAAAAGTTAAGTATAGAAATTCAATCCAGTGTTCGCAGGCGAACCAAATATGGACATGCTACACTGCAGAAGAAACCAAATTAGATTAGAACATAACACATGTTTTGATTACAGAGAAACAGAATTGTTATTATAATAATTAGTAGTTCATGTTACCGCAGTGCGACTTGTATAGAGCGAAAGATTTTAGTTTCATGCGACTAATATGGAAGATACATAAAAGGTGATGGATGATTGATAGCGAGTTTAGGGTACCGCAGAGAGATTAAGTATGAAACCATTTTCAAGTTATAATACGGAATGAATTTGAATAGTATGGGATGTATAAATTTCATATTGTGTATGTATGTACAAAATATTTAGTATGCAAAAGAAGTTCAGCTTTAATCACAGATATACTTAAAAAAAAACGTACGACGGAACCACTAACGTTAGTTTATCATAAAAGTTTGTTTAGAAATTGTACTTGCATTTATTTTACAGATTGCATTCGAGTTTATTAATAGAATTATAGTCTGACCAGCGGATATGGTCACTTCGGATTCGGATACTTCATAAAAGTGAGAAAATATTGGTTGATAGTGAGAGTTGAAAAGTATGAAAATGAAATGGAACGAAAAGTTAACCACTGATGTGAAGATTTATTTAATATTTGCAAGTTTTAAGTTATGTTATGTGAGTACGTATTACCTAAGAAAGTTATATTTTTGTTTGGATTTGGGAATGTAGATTATTGTTGTCGTTAGGAATAAAAAGTATGAATTTGAGAGAAGGTATGGAATGTGCAGGATAGGTTACTCTAGGCCACAGAGTAAGTTAGTTGGGAACACTTCGTTTGTTAAGTTTTCGAGAAAAGTTGGACTGATCATCCAATCTTTACAGAATATCTTAAAACTCGAAGGATTCGTATGGATTGAGTTGAAGTTATGTTTTTAGTGTGGTACGTGACTATTGGCGAGACCGATATGTCATTGTATTTTCAGCAAAGTCTCAAAGGTACAAGGTACAAGGCACGAATCCTTCGCTTCGATCATGATGTGAACGAGTTTCCTTCGTGAGAAAGTTGGATATCGATGACCTAATAAGCTCGCGAGCAGGCTCAGGCAGGTAGACCTGGAGCCAGGTACTAGTAGTCTATGTATTTAAGTATTATTATAAAAAGTACCTTATAAAGTAAATACCAGTGTGTATAAAAAGTACCTATAAATGTGCACTCACTACATGTGAATATTAAGGGTCCGGATCCCGATAATTAAAGTACCTATATGAAGTGATAAGGAGATTATAATAAAATAGAGACTTTGATTGATAGCGATTGTTTATGAAAAGCGAGTATATTTTTGATAGTTTTGCAATGAAGATTTATATTTTTATAAGATGTGACGATTTTCTTTTGAGATGGAAGTAGGTATGCAATGGATAAATAAACAAAAAAGTAGTTAGTGATTATGGAATAAAATTTGACAAAAGTAAATAAATGCGTGAAGAAAGGAAAGAGATTTAGAAGGAATGAGAAATGTGGAGTTTTGAAATTGCAACTGATTAATTGTTATAATTTTGTGTAAAAGTTCAATGTGTTAAAAATAAAACGTTCTCATGTTTGATGAAGGATTGAGAAATGTGTACTTTTGTTTTGCGTTTCATTTATTTTATGATTTTGTGTTATTTTGTTTAAATGTATAAAATTCGTTCATGTCGTCAACCCTACACCTAAAACAGATAGATATTTTGGTTTCGTGTATTTACTTGTGTATGTACTTATTCGTTTATTTCGTGTATTCAAAATTAGTTTTAGAAAATATGTAACCTAATGTTCTTATGTAATCATTATAAATGTACTTTAATGAAGTTGTTTAAAAATAGGTGTTAAAAAGGGGTGAGAAATAGTAATAAATGGTTATAGTTGATTTTGATAGTATTGAAAAAATTGTATCCAGCAAACAAAAATATAAAAGGTTTTCATTTGTTATATTTTTTACAGATTTTAAATTTTCAATTGATATTTTACACAGGTGATTTATTTTATTGTTATTTTTACAGAAATTAGTTACTTATTAGATTGTTGTTTTGATGTTATTAGATCTAAATTGTTAAATGTCATAAAAATTATATGCATATTTTTTACTTTCAAAAAAGGGGGAAGGTGTAGTGTATGCACACCTGAACCCTACTTACATCTATAAATAGCCTCTTTATTATGATTCATGACTCAATATACAACTGTCTTTCGAACATGTGACTGTCTCATTCCACACATAATAGGCCGATCCTTACATTCCATTTAGTTCTCTAAATATACAGTGTTATTTGCCACCACAACTCATCGATATCGAATAATTTTTCGTTGTTAGGAAACCAGTAAAGTGCTAAGATTCAAGATAATTTATTGAACGACTTATGAATTTACGTTTACATAACAGGTTGTTCAATCGTCAACAATCATAATCAAGTCCAACTAAGAGATATTATTATTCCGTAGTTTGTTGGTAAGTAGATTCATTTCTTATGCCTAGTGGTAATCTCTGCAACCAGAGACAATTGTTACCAACACCAACAAACAGCCTACGCGCTCAAAATAGTTACTTTTGGTAAAACTATTAAAACGCCGCCGATCGAGAACATCGATGAAATCATCGATATTTACAAACATTCCTCCATTTCCCAGGGTCCTACTCCGGATAGAACAATGACGTTTCAGTGACAATGACGCGACGACGAGGGTCTATGCGTTATTTAGCGTTTGGATAATCCTTTTTGGATAATTAATGGTACAAATAGAGACAGTTGCTAATTACATAAATGAGTAAGTCAACAAAGATAAACGTATTATAAAGTCAGATGTAGTCCGTCATCGTTGCATCACTGTCACTGCACCGTCGCGTCGTTGCTTGCCCTGGAAGAGGGTTTGTGTTGCGGTCGGGCGACATGTAGCCGACTTCGAAAGGTATTTTATAGAAGTATCTACATAGAAACCAGCTCTGCGGTCGCGACATGTCGTCTGCTGCTGGGGTATGCGGTCGGCTTGGAACTGATACCTTTACAAGAACTAATATTGGATCTTTTCTTCATGGTTGTGAGTCAGTATGACATTTAAGCGGCACTCTATGCATTCATATGCATTCATTGAAAGCACCGAGTAGTAGTGAGAAGTCTCACCGATCTCTCCGACGGAGTGTCCGACGATGCCGTCCGGCGTGACGCCGACCGCGCTGAGCAGGTCCACGAGCGCCACCTGCACGGCCGCGATGGACACGAACGAGGCCGTGATGTCGTTGAAGGCGTCGTCGCCGGCCGCCGTGAGCACGTGCATCAGGTCGAGGCCGTGCGGCTTCAGCACCGCCGCGCTGCGTGCCAGCGAGTCGCGGAGCTGCGGGATGCGCTGCAGCGCCGCGCCCATGCCGGCCCACTGCGAGCCCATGCCCGAGAACACGAACCACACCGGCCGCTTGTCCCCGCCCGCGCTGCCCTCCAGCTCCTGCGCACGTCACATCGTGGGCTCTACATACACTTCCAGGCATGCCAAGGGGTGGGACGATCATTTATGTATATGTCACCGTAAGATTGTCAATACCGTTAGTTGATAAACTAACATTTTTTTCTCCTTAGTTAGTCAACTAACGACAGATAGTAAGCTACAGCATACTGCTTACTATATGACGCGTTAGTTGATAAACTAATGATTAAACCATTAAATAGTAAACTGGTTTAAACTTGAATTGCAAACGAAATACCAGGGCAAACACTGCGGTAGCTTAGGTGAACTTCGTGTTAGGTTCATATGTAAGAAGAAAAGAAACGTAAATTCTAAAGCCTGTCGGTCTGGTTTACTATCAGTCTTTAGTTGATCAACTCACGCGTTAGTTTATCAACTAACGGTTTTGACTATCTTACGTGACATATACAAGTGAAATGCAGTTATTCGACTCGGTGTCGGGATGTCAGTCGGTTTCCATCGTATGACGTATGACTGTGGGCATTCTGATGAGCCAACGTTAACTTGACACGAGGAACCAATCAAAGCGGGATTCGAACACACAGCAGATATCTGCGCTTTCTCAGACACGATTTCCCTCTTGTTCGTTTACACAATTTATTTCCTCTCATTGTGATCGCAAGGTCTTTTCCGAGATGTATTGCTGTTAGCTATGTAATAAGTAGAAAAGATATAAGCTAAAATAGTTTTACTTAAAAATTTAGAAGGATCTCAAATCGTCGTTTGTTCAGTGATTTCTCCCAGCCGAATGGACCGATGTGGAAAAATCTGTTTTGATTGAAAGTCCCGTTGACATCAGGTCAGGATCTGATGATGAGATCCTGGAGAACTCTTCGACTGTTATAGGCAGGCGCCGATTTTTGTACTTTTCATAGTATCTCCGGGAACATAATTTTATGAAGTGGAATCAGATGAAGATGGCCACCGGAACTGCTCACTGCTAGGTATACTAGGTACACACATATTTTGTTTACGGTTGCTAATTATGAATGCTCGTCATAATGCTTATGGTGAAGGTAGAGGTGATGGTGAAGTACGGGGAGAGCTTCTTAATAACTTAACAAGGTCATCGGTCAGCATCTGATGATCGGATTATGGTGAAATTGAGGAAACTTTCTGGTAATCAATTAAAAGGTTTGATATGCGTCGTTTTTTTTAGTTCTACTTTTTGTTCAAATGTATTAGGTAGGTAGGTAATAGTGAATAGGTGTAGTGGGGAGTACTAACCGCGATCTCCTCGACCGGCGGGTCGCTGAGTATGCGGTAGCCGCGGTAGCTGTGTCCGGGGATGTTCTGTGCGTGCACGGCGTCCATCAGCGCGTGCAGCTCAGCATCCTGCACGCAATCAATCATACGATCAATCAATCATCGAAATTGACAAGGATTCTAACTTGGAACCACGATCATTAGACGTGACAAAGAGTCGTAATATTAACAAAACAAATAATTATCTAAGTAACAACTACGTATTAAAAAAGCATAATAAAAATCATCTGACATTTTGCTTTTTTTTCTGAATTTATAGCTAAATGTATAAAGACAAAAAAAGTTTATCGCGTCACTTATAGCACATCCGCGTGCAGGCGGTTCTAAAAGGTGAAGCGATGCTGTCAGTAGGGTATCTGCGGTACCTGCGGATGGTTGGCGCCGTGCTGCAGCATGTGGCGCACGGCTTCCTCGGTGCGGCCCGACGCGACCAGGATGCGCGGCTCGCTGCCGGCGCCGGCAGCAGCACGCGGCGCCGGCGCCGGCGCACTCTCGAGGATGACGTGCGCGTTGGCGCCGCCGAACCCGAACGAGTTGATGGCCACCAGCCCGCCCTTCCACGGCGTGTTGGTGTCCACGACCTGCCGGGTACATCACACTCAGACTCTCGCACAATCAGAGTCGAAAATAAATCTGGAGTCATTGTGTCACCGGTGGCGGTACCGTCCCTCGCTGAAATTCTGATACTGAACTTCTAGAGCTTCTCTCCGGCGACCGATCATATGTATTCATATCAATGAACGTGGCCTTCAAACTCGGCTCGAAACGGATGATATGTAGGCGAAACGAGAAATACTAGTTTTGACAGACAGGTTGTTTGTTTTTTACTACTTATGAAATGACTTACGTAATGAAATTGAGTTTATCATTGTTAAACTTGAACCCAAACAGGAACTTTGTGTGTCCGATCGTTATGATCGTTAAGGGTAAAAAAAAGAAGACATAATTACTATCAGTATTCAATAAAAGGGCGATGCATCGCTATTGTGAAGTTGAGTTAGTATTTACCTTGATCCTGCCGTCGTTGAGCGCGGGTATGTCGGGGTTGGGCGAGCGGAAGTGCAGGTTGGCGGGGATGAGGGAGCGCTGCATGGCCAGCAGCACCTTGGCGATGGAGCAGAGACCTGACGCGGGCTCCGAGTGGCCCATGTTGGACTTCACCGAGCCCAGCAGGAGCGGCATCGTGCGGCCCGCGCAGAACAGGTCCGCGATCGCGTTCACCTCCTGCGGGTCGCCCACCTACACCACATGCGGGAACATCTTATTACTTATTGCATTGCATACCCGACTATGGCAAAGCCAAGAGGAGGGTTATGATTCTAAACTATACTTATCAGAATTTGACAAATGAGGTATCGTGAGAAGCTTCTTGATCGTCCACCGGTTACAGTCTGTGACGTCACGATAAATTCAATATGGTGCCCTCTAGAGGGCAAAAAGACATGTTGTTTATTTGAAAGGGTCGTATTGTGTTGAGTCAAATTAAAGGGCTTAATTAGCACATTCCAAATACTACTCGCAATAATACTCGCGAACAGGATGTTGATTTGTGAAATTACGCCCGACAAATGGAACACGATAATTTTGATTCACAAATTGCCGCGTTCAATTTGTCCTGAAATAACCGCAAGGCGCGCAAGGAGGCGCGCAAGGAGGCGCGCGCAGTACCTGATATTGCGATTTTCATGTAATTTTCGATGGAAAAAATTGCTTTTATTTATATTTTTGCTTCAGTGTCGTGCAAATAACAAGAGGTGGGAATAACGGCTCTTTTAAAAAATACAAATAACCGCTGAGTTATTTTATAAAGACCGTTATTGAAAACGGCTTTTCGATTATACGTTATTGTAATGAAAACTACAATCGCACGTTGTAGCTTTTAAAGTGTGTTGCTGTTATATAATTATGTGTGACATTACTGTTAGCTAGTGTTATTAAGTAGTATCATTATAACGATCAAATAAACTTCCGTTTCCGTTTTTTACTTAAGTGATATTTTAAATTTATTACGGCAGATTTATACGATGCAGAATTTTACAATATTTACTAGTCGCTTTTTTGTCAACCTCACTTTTATTATTATAGTTCCACATTGCAGAAATCGATGAACTCGATTTTGACTCTCTAGAAGAGATGTAAAATAGACAGAATAGATTAAGAAAGTATTAATAATAATGTAATAATAATAATACCTTGGACACTACTTACACATATTGATTTAGCCCCAAACTAGGATTTCCTGTACCTTGGGTACTAGACAACGAAGATAAATATTATAATTAGATACATCTAATACAATACATATAATACAAGTAGGTATGCGAATTGAGAACGCATGCCACGCAAATTACGTAATTACGCAATAGGAATAAGTGAAGCACTAAAATAAGAACAAAACAAACAACGCCGCGTGGACTCGGGCGCGCAGTTGCCAAACAGTGCCGCGCCGGGCGACACATGGTGACGCCATATCACACGCAACTCAATCAACAGCGGAGCGGCAACATATCGTGAAAAACTGAAATGAGAACTTCGCGCGCAAACTGGTTCCTCGCTATGGATAATGATCATTTAAAAATATTGATAGATGCTTTTTAAATTGTCAATAACGGAGTCTTTCATTATTTTAAAAGAGCGCATTCTTTTATTCGTCTTTGTAAAAACGACCACCTCTGCAACCCCTGAGACGAGCATAACTTTACAAAACAACACCCTTAATATTACTAGTTCTTGCTCGGTTCTTTGCTTTTATTTATTCGAATCGTTAAAAGTGTATTGATCGCCCGGTGGTCATCGGTTTGTTCAACAAACATCGGTGATGTTTTAGCAGTCGGGTTTTAGTTGTTGAAGTTATTGTCTTGTAAACAATTAACAATGGAAAATCTTGCATTTAATTTAGCATCGCCACAAATTAAAGATTATATTAGGTAGTATCTTTGTCCGGCACTTAGCGGTCGCATTTAGCGCCTCGCGTCAAATCGACAACATCCTTGACACCGTAGCGTATAAACATAACACGTTGATTAAATACTGGTTTCACCATTGACGTCAGAGGTCGCAATTAGTCTTTAGTCTGTAAAAACTGGAACCCTCGTCAGAAACTCTTGTAGCAGGAGATTGCAAAAACGTTACATGGCATGATTTAGCTATTGGGTACACTTGAATAGGTCCAGGTACCTACATACGATATTGTTCGTGATGTGGTACCTTAGTGCCGGTGCCATGCGCCTCCACGTAGGCGACGTCCTTGGGCTGCAAGCCCGCCTCCTGGAAGGTCTCCTTCGCCAGCTGCAGCTGCATGCGTCCGTTGGGGAAGGTGATACCCTGCTCTTTAGCGCCGTCCGTGTTGGTGCGGCAGCCACGCACCGTGGCGTACACGCGCCGCGCGGCGCCGCGCCGCTGCAGCAGGATCGCCACCGCCGCCTCGGACCGCACGTAGCCGCGACCTACACACAATACATGTCGCAGTTAGTTGGTTAAATCAGACACTTAACTAACACTCTAGACCGTTAATTAAATGCCGACTTTTAACCAAGTCACTAAAAGCCCGTCAGACAAATTAGTGAACGAAACGTTTAACGAGTTGTCTAAACGTTTCTTGGCAACATCACATATACAATATAAATATTTTTTATGTGTACTTAAGTTTATGTTTTAAGTATTTTTTATTTTTTTTTATTTTTTCTTATTCTTACATGTTCAACCAAACACGAAGGATAAAGGGAGCTTCGCTTCGCTTACCCCTTTACCCTTCACCTAAGCTATCGCAATGTCTTGCCCTGTTATAAGCTGTGCAAATCAGGTGTTGTCGTGACGCTATCTTGTTTTCGGCATGTATTTAAACGCTAAACAAATAATCCCCGATTTTTTTATCAAAATATCTCAAAAATGCATCAAAAATACTGACTGCACCTCAGAATTAACCCACAAAACAAAATCAATTTTGCAAACTGTTTAACAACGTATGTAAAACCGTTATACTAAGTGATTATCTGATATCTGAATGTAAACCTAACAATTATTTTATGGACTACGAAAACATAAACCCAACTTTTCTTGAACCAAGCACCTATTAATCTTTGGGGCCCAATAATAATGAAAACACCATTTAATCAATCATTATTTGATTTCATCTAATCAATCAAAAAATCACCTAAATGCAAACTTAATAATAACAAAGAACGATACATCAGATTTAGAAACATAATTTCTGGCACTTACAATACAAAATTTAATCGGGTAGTATTTAATCGCATATCAAATTATGTCCTATTTGCACAGAAAAAATGTTCAACAAAAACACTTATGTTTCTTATTCTCTTACATGTTCAAACATTTTATGTTTCTTTTGCTCATACATGTTCAAACTAACACGAAGGGTAAAGGGTGCTTCGCTTCGCTCACCCCCTATACCATTCACCTAAGCTACCGCACCGCTTCGCCCTGATAATTGCTGTGCAAATCATTATTTTTATTGTGCGGTTTAATATTTCCCAATTAAATCTCATTAAAGCCTCAAACTTTTCATTGTGTGATTAAGACAGGTCTTGCTTTAGCAGGGTGTCCACGTTTTCGCTTTGTGCCAATAGGGATGTCTTATATATAATTTTCATTGAAAAAAGATAATAAAAAATAAATTTTGCTATATTAGTAAGCTTTTTAGGTAAAAGAATGATAAAATTGTTAAATATAATTTGGTAAAGTAAACATTAATTAGTGTGGTGCAGCAAAAGACACCGTTCCGTTATTAGGATGGATAATTTTGAGTGCAAGTCAGTATTTTAGAGTGACTAAGAATATTTTTGTATTGAAAACGGAATTCGTGTTCGACAAGCCTGATATTTGTTGTGAATTGTGTAAGAAAGATTAGCTTGTTTTGTTAGGATTTTTGTTGGCGGTGCTTGTTTTGTTAATCAAATGGTTTATTTGTAGATTAGTTATTTTTTTGGTATACGGTAGGTTAATCAGTGAAGATAATTCGTTTGCATAATTTTATTTTGAGCTACAGTTAAATATTCCCGCTTGTTTTCCAACACGCTGGCTTTCGGTAAGACAGATTGTTAAACTTTTTCGACGATGCTTTATTTAAATCAAAATGCTAGTAACTTGGTTAAACGTCGGCATTTAATTAACGGTCTAGAGAGTTACATAAGTGTCCGATTTAACCAACCAACTGCGACATAAATACCTAGGGATAGGTATTAACAGCGAGCGGTCTGAAGAGAGGATCGATTGGCTTACCTGAGGCGTCGAAGGCTGCGCAGCGGCCCTCCGGCGAGAGCATGCTGAGGCGGTGGAAGTTGAGCGAGTTGCCGGGCTTGAGGCAAAGGTTAGAGCCGGCGACCACGGCGGCGTCGCACTGGCCGGAGCGCAGCGCCGCCACCGCCGCCGCCAGCGCGAACATGCTCGACGAGCACGCCGTGTCGACGGCGTACGAGGGGCCGCGCAGGTCAAACGTGTACGAGATGCGGTTCGGGAACATGGCACGGCAACAGCCCGTCAGCGCGTACCCGTTAATCTGCAAGCACGCAACATATTATACCAATATCCGAGGAACCCATCAGAAGACTCTCTACTTACACGAAAGTGGAACAGAACAGGTTGTGGATGGCGGTACCTTGTCGGGGTCGGCGGTCCAGAGCTCCTCAGTCTCGGAGTTGCTGACGCCGACGTAGACACCAGTATTAGAGCCGCGCAGCTCGGCGGGGTTGAGCCCGGCGTCCACCAGCGCCTCGTGCGTCAGCTCCAGAAGCAGCCGCAGCTGCGGGTCCATCAAGTGCGCCTGCTTGCCGTGCACGCCGAAGAACGTCGCGTCGAACTTGTCCAGCGTCTTCAGCTTGCCGTTGCGCTCCGGCAGCCCGTGCAGACCTGTCCGCCGTAGGCACACACACACACACACGCATATCAGCATAACCGACTACCGTGAGATTAAACCAATAAAGCGTTTGATGGATCAGTAAGATGTTATAGAGGATGGGGTATTATGCCTGCCTGTCAGCTCTCTAGACTAATGTCTAGAGAGCTGACGGGCAGGGCAGGGTCTAATCTGAGTGACCTAAAATATCTACTTATTACACTCTCGCTTCTTCTTATGAAGGATAATGATGATATCCTTAGGTCATTATATCGTACGACATGGTCACGCGACGTGCAACTGCGTGATTGATGGGAGGCGCCGGCGTGTCTGCGCGCGCGCATACAGTGCGTGTCATGTCCCGCGCTGCAGTGAAAGCAATCCAACGATTAAACGAAGCGCGGAGCAACCGCTCTTAGCACTCCATTGCATTAGTGAAATGTCATCATTACTGCATTGTGTGCACGCAGGAAATGATCATAAGTCGATAAAAACCAGCAGCGTACAGTCATGCAAAGCTAAATACTCTGCAGTATGATACCCAAAAAAAGTTATGTATACCAAAACTCCATTTTTTATTATTATTTTTTGTATCAAGGCTTGGTAACGAGACCTTTAAGTCATAGCGAAACTCCAGCTGTCATTTGAGTGTTGCCAACTTCCAAAATCCCATATGGCTAGACTCAATACTAAAAGTTGCTAAATGATACAATCAGGAGCGGAACCAGGTTCTGAAAGCTAATTTCCTAAATATAATATACTAAAGTAGTGCAAAAATATTGATTTCTGCAGCCACAGATACAGTAAATTGTACGAAAGTGTGTAATTATGAATTTCTAAAACGATATACCTACATTAACATTATAGATTACGAGAAATCTGAGTTCAAAGTGAGAAAAAAAGCAAAGTCGTGCAAAGACTATCTGCGCAAGCCGACAGTGCGTGGCGCAACCTCCCACGTGTGTAGGAAGCGTGCCGGCGCGCGCCGCGCATGCCGCTCATTGCCGGTCCCATGACACTGACCTTGCAGCGATTGAGTGATTGCGGTAACGCAATTCCTCACGGTATCACATTACGGTCGCCGTATAACCGTAGATCTCGTTCAGATAGCTTTCACAAAGTGCCAGGTACTCCGTTCATCGAAGCAATGGACTTTACTAAACATATACTGGGTACCAGGTATCTACCCATGAGTCTAGTTTACAAACAATACGAGACGACAAATTGTATCTAATAAAAAACCAAAACACAAAAAAACGGGTTTTTGTTACTGATGTAGCGAAATCAATTAATTAGTATTATTTATTAAGTTTTCATTCGTATCGCAAAAAGCCATGTGTCGAGTGAGAGAGGGATAAGTAGTTATCGCGCCGAGTGCACAGTACAGAGGTGACGCTCCTATCAGAGTTACGTTAATGTTATCACTAATAATTAAGTTACGTAGGAACCCTGATATTGATACCCGGGCCTCGGTGGCGGACGACAAGTGTGAAGGTCAATGTCACAAGCGCGTGGCGCAGCAGCCGCCCCGACCAGTGCGCATTACAATGTTACCGGTTACTACAACTTCTCCGAGTAATACCTACATAATTCATATAATTATTTCCATAATAATTGACCTCAGTTATTTTGCTGGTTAATATTCCCGTGCCATATATATATATATATATGTATATTATGACACATGACAAGGCGAGAAGACGGCAGATGAACCAGATCGGTAACCGAGGTGGCCAAGAGGAGGCCAAAGATCAGTCAATAGACATAGTGAGGATAGCAGGAAGTCAGTGGACCCGGGTTGCACGGACGGGGTCGAGTGGCGTGTATGTCGCAGTTGGTTGGTTAAATCAGACACTTTACTAACTCCCTAGGCCGTTAATTAAATGCCGACGTTTAACCAAGTCACTAGCATTTTGATTTAAATAAAGCATCGTCGAAAAAGTTTAACAATCTGTCTTATCGAAAGCCAGCGTGTTGGAAAATAAGATGGCGTCAGGACAACAGCTGATTTGCACAGCTTATATCAGGGCAAAACATTGCGGTAGCTTAGGCTTTTATCCTTCGTGTTAGGTTGAACATGTAAGAACAACAAAAATACTTAAAACATAAACTAAGTACAGATAAAAAAATATTTATAATGTATATTTCTTGTTGCCTAGGAACATTTAGACAACTCGTTAAACGTTTCTTTCACTCACTTGTCTGACGGAATTTTATTGACTTGGTTAAACGTCGGTATTTAATTAACGGTCTAGAGAGTTAGTTAAGTGTCTGATTTAACCAACTAACTGCGACATGTATATGAAGAGGCCTTACTCCCTGATGATGATGATAAATTATAAGTTATTGATCTGAACAGCGTGTGCACATTATTTTGGAACATAACGATTTATTGATAAAGTAAATCACTTATTCTGTATCCCCGAAATAACCAATCAGAACACGGTTATTCCGTGATCTGATTGGTGATTGACTGACTGACTGATCGAGTGACATAAAAAAGGATGAGAGAAGAGACTTAGTCAAAGAGAAGAAACTAAGTTGAATGGGGTTGGTAAGGTAAGGTAAGTTGACTGACCTGGTGTCCATCGGCGTCCGTCAGCAGTGACGAGGTCGACGCCCTCGAAGAGCTGCGCCTCGAACTCGGCGATGCTGTCGGACTCGGGCAGGCGGCCCGACAGTCCCGTCACAACGATCTCATCCTCCGTGCCTCCCGCGCGGGCAACGGCTGCCGGCATCGTGGCTGCAACACAACACGCACACTATCACTCACTGCAGGACACAGCTGACCACAGCACCGCCGCCCTAGGAACTGGCGCAAACTTCACTACCGGCTTGTGTGCAGTGCTGTCACCGATTACTGTTGTTTCGTTCGCACCAGCTCCTATGGCGAGAAAAACTAGAAGACGTACCGATAAAATTGGGTTTTAAAACTGAATGACACAGGTGGACCGGTTGCGGCCTATATGGTTGGTTACTTATTTCTGAAAATAGTGCAGATTCCCGGGAGCCCCTGCCACGGCGGTCGAATGGGGGTAGTAGCGTATGGGGCTGGTGTCGGGTGCGCACTGGCGGCGGGCAGTCGCGCGATCGCTTATAGCGGCCGCGGGAAGGACGCACAAGGTCGAGCCGCGACCCGCGACTCACCCGGGGACCCGCAGATAAGCGAGTCCGCAACGACCTCTGTATATGTGAGACCTAGAGCGCCCCGTTAGCCGCGCAGCCCCCGCCGCCACCGCCGATGGCGCGGGGTGTGCGCGCGCGCAGCCTCGGCGTCCTCACCGCTTCATGGGTGCGCGTTTGAGCGTTACCATCAAAAAACAAAACGTTTTCCTATTTATATCAGTAACAGTGGTGATTACGAAAAAATGTTATCAAAATGGTATAAAAATGAATCACTAAATATGTTTGGTAAGCGCGAATCTCCCAAAGGGCTAAATCGATTGGGATTAACTTTTGTTTAACTATTCGTTGAAGGGTCGGGAAAGTTCTTACATAGAGGAACGTTTGAAAAACGTGAAAGGAACAGACGAAATGCGCAATATCTTTTGTTGAGTTCACTTAGATAGATAGATGACGTTGGTAGCTTTGATATTACAACGTCTCGTCTGTCGGGTCAGCTCAAGGGGAATTTTTAATTTGAGGCCAGAAATGTAAACAATGAACTGTCATTTTCCAGTACAAAAAATATAATATGAATGTCAAAGTCAACAGTTTTGTTCTAAAAATAGTACTGTAGTATCTAATAAATGTAGCTACACAAATACTGAAATGAAAAAAAAAACTTATATTTTTTTTGTAGTCAACCGTTATCGTATTTAAAAAAAAAATATAACGAGCTTTGGACGTCTCCATACATTTTCGACCAGGCGCCAGGCAGTCAGTAGATTTGGAAGGCGTGAAAAAAAGTTGCTCTGTACAAATCGGGGTACGTATACTTAATTCACCTGGGTTAATTCACCTAGGTGCATCACAAACAAGTATACTTTTATCGGAATCATAGTGAAAGTTGCTCAGAATGATAGCCCTAACAACCCTAACAACCTGTATTTAGTTTGTATTTAGCTTGTATTAATATAAAAGATAATTTCATCAAGACAAATAAGTCCTAACTTGTTATGTAAATAGCTTCACATCATGACCGATACTTACACAAAAAAAAAAGATAACGGTTGATCCTACATAAAAAGTTGTAATAACCTTTTCTGTGCAGAATCTGTGTAACCACATTTATTCGATATTTTCTTTTTTTTTCGTCCTCCCAACTGTTACTGATATAAATAGGAAAACGTTATGTTTTTTGCTGGTAGCACTCAACAGCAACACCTTTAAGAATGGCACCATCGAAACGTTTTTCCAAGGTCAAACAATTAGAATGAGAGTATTTTCACACTTCCATTACCAAGGAGCCTACGGATTTACATTTGAAAGCCAACAATTAGACAAAGGCCCTTGACTCGATAGTTACGAATATTCACGGATTCACATTGATAATTTCATACAAGTACAGTTTTACTATCCCTATCTAAAAGTTCTTCTTTGAGTCATTTTCAATGAGCCCAAACACGATTTTTCAGCTGTAAGTTGGACAGCAGTTGGGTGTCCCGCAGATTCTAGGTGATGTTTTTAGTGAGAGACACAAACACACATAGGTCGTGATTCGAAGTTGTTTGTGGCTCCCACAACTGTGTCGGGCGTAGACTAAACAAGTGTGATAGTAAAGGCAGGCTACCTATACTTAGTTAGAATTTATCTCGCGTTGACCTTGTGGTCTGTGGTGGAGTGGTGTCACCTGCGTCATAACTTCGCCGATTGACTGGAGTATGTAAACACCAGCATCTAGTAAGTACATGCAGCATAAGTACATGACTATTGCATGGCTTTGCCAATAAGTGACATTGTAGTTATATGTATGACTAGCTTTTGTCCGCGGCTTCGCCCACATTATTTTAGTTTTTTTGTAGTCAATATATTTCGAACCAATTCTAAATTTTGAAAACCGAGGATAACATTTTTAGGTTGTTTTTCACAGTTGTTAAGAGTTTTTCTTTTTTGATTTATATATGTACTTAAAGTACCTCTTTATATACTACATTAGAGGTTCTGCCCTCCGATGTTAATATGACCAGGCTCCTAGGTGTGCTCACTCTCGAGCAGGCCACCTAAGGCTGGCCGTGCGAAAAGCAGTGTCCTCTAAGATCAATTCCTGCTGTTTTCAGTGACTGACCCTGAGACTTATTAATCGTCATTGCGAAACAGACCTTAAGAGGGAACAGGAGTCTTTTAAATTCAAATGGGTACCGACGGTATAACTGGTATCCGCTGTATATACACAGATTGACCTCGAGCACAGCCAGTAAATACAATGGCCTCTTAGGTGGATTGAGATTTCGCAAAGCATGACTGGAGCACCCCTTTGAGGATAAGTGTGTGAGACGGTACCAAGTGAGTTGAGCGCATTCAGGAACTCCACAGCATATTGCACAGCATCATCTGTATCTACTACAGTATCTACAGACTTGTCCTGGTATTCTGCACCTTAGAATGAATTCAACAAAATGTCGTTAATGACGGAAGCCTGATCGTTTTTAGTAGTCAAAATCGTACGTTCGCACAGCATCACTACATGGATTTGCTGTGTAAATTGTGGACATCTGTTATATTCGGGCTATTAGGTCGTCAACAGTTGACACAACTGAGGCTAGATTTGGTAAAATTGTAGTCGTGCCTTTACTTTCCGGATATTCTCCATTTCCTATTTTTACCCCTCAGTTGTTACTCCGGCGTTAGCTAACGCCACTTTTCCGTTATAGGTTTTAAACTTTACTACCATGGCATAGGATTTATAATCGCGATCCGTCCCAACTACCCTCGGTTTTTGAGTGGTTAAGGAGGAGATCGGAGAATTGTCCAGCGCAAACATCGCCCTTCAAGTGCACCCGCATGTTTTTCTTAAGGTGGAGTTTTTTTATTAAGGGCCAAAGATTTGACGCTTTAATGCAAGCTTTAACTTCATCAGCTCGCCTTCCCCTCGGCTACCGGCAGAGTCTGACGGAAGTCTCCAGCTAACAACACGGTGACTCCACTCATCATGATGTCGTTTCCTCTGATGTCTTTAAGAGTTCTGTTTAGTGCTTCAAACCCCCCTTTATGCGCTATTGTGTTTTCGTCCCAAACTATAAGGTTACAATCGCGCAGTACTAGGGCCGTATTACTCTGCTTTTAAAAGTTGCGAGTGGAGTTTCGACATGCATTCGATTTGGCGGCAGCTTGAAGGCAGCGTGAGCTGTCTTGCCTCCCTCCAACAGTGTTGCTGCGTTTCCTGACGATGCGACAGCTAAGGCAATGTCACGATTACTTTTTATTTTTGCCAATATCAAATTGATAAGGAAAGTTGTTCCAGATCCACCAGGAGCATCCAGGAAAAAGAGTTGCCCAATTCCTTTGCCAATATTGCCAAGGATCTGTTGATAAATTTAAAGCTGTTCATCCGTCAGTAACTCTTCATTATATGACACCATCTTGTCCAGGGCGCAGGAATCATAATTTGTCTCCCTCAGATATATTACCCAAAGTTGCTGCAGATCTTTTTGGCTGAGGCAATCCGTATTGTGCCAAGTTTTATCCTGCTTGAGCTAAGACTGCATCCTCGATCAATATCAAGCATCTGTTCTGGCAAGTTTTTCTTGAGATACTGTCTTCGTGTTTCTCCCAAAAGCTTAAAGGATCAGAGAGTTGACAGAAAACTATCATTATTGTAAATAGCTCTCGCAGCTTTAAAGGAGAATCGCACAATGCAACTTTATTTAAAGTACTATCCCAATGCTTGTCGTCTTTCAGCAATCCAAAGGACTTGCAAGCAGACTGAAATGTTGGATGGAGGATTCACAGTCTTCCAGTTTTCAAAGCTTGTTGGCCCCCTAACCTCATGGAGCAGCAGGCGTAGGTGGTAGCACTCGGTTTTGTTTGAATGAATCGTGTAGATCCTACCTAGAGCGTGCTCTTTTTTTACTCCTGGCCAGCCCTCTACAACTTTCCCCTTTTTTCTTCTAGATTTTTTTTGTTGTTCCAGACAACGTAGGAAGGGACATCAGAGTACAACAGCGTCTTAGCAAAATATTCCGTTTTGCAGATTTCAAAAAACGCTAAGAGCGTTGTCTGAGTTGGGCTATTTGTTTTATCTGACAGGTTAATAGAGGTGAAGTACACACGCTGACCGTTTTCAAGATGAAAAGCAAGATGTAAGACGTGGGGGAACCTTTCATGAATGGGAAAGGTTAAGATCCTCCAAACTTCTTCGTAACTGCTTATGTACCGGCCGCTTTGGTAGATTCTCACCTCATCTTTCTCATTCTCCAGTATAAGGGTAGCTTGATCGGTATCGGTAGCTTGATTACAAATATATTTGATACATTTAACAGAGTAGCAGTACTCCACATTAATATGAGCATTGAAAGTACGTGACATGACAGGATTGTAAGGCATCACCCAGCGGTTGTCCAAATCAATTTTGTTAATATTTATTTCGTGACCACCGTCAGCTGGAGAACTCCTCCTACATTGCGGATATCCCCCGTCTCCTGCCTGGGTGTCGTTAAGAAGTGGTCGAGGGTATCTCATACTACAACTACCATTTTTAATGCAGGGTGATTTGTAGTTGAAACTGCCGCAAGAACCATGTATAATATTAGCCTTCACAATATCGTAGAGGAGTGGGTCTTGCTCTGGGTCTGGTATTTCGGCACAAATAACATTGTCAATCTTGTCTGGGGTGATACGCTGCTCTACCCATAGCAAGATGTGAATGTGAGGAAGACCCCGTTTTTGCCCTTCCACTGAGTATATAAAACAACGCATCTCCCCAAAAGATTACATTAGTTTAGAAGAGACATCATCTTTTTCACCTTTAGATGTAATACCCCAGCTATATATGTCGTGGCAATCGTGTGACTTTTGGCCAGGTAAAAGTATATCTGTGATGTGTTTCCATCGAGGATTTCACGTAAATGTGATAAAAAGGTCTGAAAGGCCGTATTGGCGCACGTATGTCATCGCGTCTTGTGTACGCTCGTGCATATAGCGTGGTCCCCCAGTAAAAGATGACGGTGGCACCACCTTCTGACCCAGCTGCCCACCATCAACGTCCTGCTTCTCTATAGCATCCCGCAAGTGTATATAACTGTCAGCCCTCAGCTGCGCCTTGTTGTTCCTGATATTGTTCAAAAGGGAACGGAAATACACCAGGTGATTGTCTTCTCCCGGTCTTATCATAATACGAAAAGAATAAAAATTTGCAGCGGAGACTGAATTTTTAAATTTTAATTTGGTCTCAGGATCCCGCTGAGGTATAGAAATACAGTACCCATCTTCACCACGGCAAAACAAAAGCTGCAGGGCGGATCTCACTAATGAGATGAGGCGCTCTAAGGAGTTATCGTGGCTTTCAATGATAACGTCTCGTCTCTCAAATTGCTGACCAACCATTACTAAAGCCACCTCATTTCATGTTGGAGCATTGAAACGACCCCTGTGACTGCCCAGTGGCTTCCTCTCAGCGTTAATGACTACCTAAAATTATTGAGACGTTGCAGGCACCTTGTCCAGTACGACCTTAAAGTCTCACTCACCTCCCTGGCCATCACTTGTGTGTCATACACAGGAGATAGACCGAAACATACAGGCTCCGTCTGCAATTATGGTAATTACGGTGTGACGCACCATAGTCCCATCCCATCAGAGGCTTCAGAGGCAAACCAGTCATAATGATAAATAAAGCAAGTCAAATTATATTTTAAACTAATCCGGAGTACAGAAAAGATTTGCGCTGAAATGCACACTTTATAACGAAGAAATTTAAATATCAATTTAGAAAAGATTACAATAGGTAACAACTTAGTTAATTTGGAAACAAAAGATTTGCGCTGAAAAGCACAGTTTTTAAGAGATAGACGCATTATCGAGACAAATGTTGTATCTACAATGAGCTGGCCTTCCTTACTTACTCTCCGGGCAGCGGCACGCGCGTATCATATCCTTTTTGGATGATTTGCTTAAAAATGATTTATGAAAAAACATTAATATGTACACATTAAATACATTCCCAAGCACGAGAGAATAATAAAAACATTCTTAAACTGAACAACGGAACGAAAGCAAATCTGTATAATTTACCAGCAAAACAAAATTTACAAAATTCTGAAAGAAATTTTCCACCCCTATTTTTGACATAAGAGGATCATTTTGTAAGTACGCTGTGACATGTCCTGCATTATTGGCAACCAATAAGCTAAATACCATACAATCTTTCTACACCCATATTACCATAGGTGGAATTTACAAAAATCCTTTCTTAGTGGATGCCTACACTACACATAATTTCATTTTTTTTTTGCTTTGAGACTTTCAACTTCATCCCCCTTTTCACCCTTTTGGGGGTGGAATTTTCAAAGACACTGGAACACTACTCAGTTACATTCAATCTTCAGCCTTAACACAAAATTGACGACCCGAATGGCCGAGTTGGCAGTGACCCTGCCTACGAAGCCAATGGTCCCGGGTTCGAGTCCTTGTGGAGGCAAATATTTGTTTGATGAGAACGGATGTTTGTACCCTAGTCATGGTTGTTTATCTACCTAAGTATAACAGTTATCTGTATAAGTATGTATATCGTTGTCTAGTACCCAAGATACAGGGAATCCTAGTTTGGGGCTAGATCGATGTGTGTAAATATAGTGTCCAAGGTATTATCCTAACTTCAAAACTGACGGACTTACATACAAACTTTCAACCCCTACTTTTCCTCCTTAGGGGTAAAACTTTAAAAAAAAACGCTGTGACACGTATTGATTAATTTTTCAAAGTCAGTCTTAACACAGAATTTGAAGATCCTAACTTCAAAACTGACGGACTTTCATACAAACTTGCAACACCTATTTTACTCCCTTAGGGGTAGAAGAAAAAAAAAGCCAAGACATGTGTTAATTTATTTTCAATCGTCAGCCTAAACACAAATTTGATGATCCTAACTTCAAAACTGACGGACTTTCATATAAATTTTAACCCATTTTACCCCCTTGGGGTGAAATGTTTAAAAATCCACCCTTATTCCTTGTCTACGTTATAAATAGAACCTCTATGCAAAATTTCAGCTTTCTGGGTTACAGGGTTTGGGCTGGGCGTTGATGAGTCAGTGAGTAAGTCAGGCATTCTCTTTTTATATATGTATACAGATCATTGCTTCTTTTATTCAACATAAACACAATTTCAACATTTTTTTTTGTCATGTGTTCAGTAATGGATGTCTATCTGATGCTGTAATGTGGGATCAGCAGTCATGCCGCGGGAGACGAAGAATCGACGCTGGCGGAAATATTACAGTGGGTAATGAAGCCAGCTTGGTCATTGAAGGCCGCCAATAGACCGGCTTTGTGCGTCAATTACTGGCAGAGTCAGCCACGGCCTCCACAATACACCGAGCGAGGACAGCGCGGCCGCGGCCGCTCGCCGCTCGGGAGGCGATCGCGAGTAGCGTGCTTACAGCCACTCATTGTTAAATCGAGTGTCGGTAGTTCTGAGTCGCCAGTTACCTACTTAACTGAATGACTGGGGACCCGAGTAAATACAATATCAGCACCAGAGTAGATGCGTCGCAGCCTCGACATTCACTTGGAGGGGTTCGTGTCGTCACCGCGAGGCGGGCGAGGGCGACTGACGCCGATAATAAATGCTTTTCGCTTTGTTTACATCATCGGCATCGGCTGCACCGCGCGGAGGCTGCGACGAACGCGCCGCCAAAGTGTGGGGCACTCCCCACTAGAAGAGGGGGGTACGCAGCCGCGACGCCGCGCGACTCGACGCGACCTCGACATTGACCGGCTCTCACTCGGTTCGGCATTTCGCTCCACTTGCTCCAAATAACGTAACTGTAGTATCACGCGATGTGTTGTCATGAGTTGGCGATTCTTTTTTTTACTAGCCGTTGCCCGCGGCTTCACCTGCGTGGAGTAGTAGTGTAAGAAAACCAAGTGCGGGTCGTACTTCAACACAAAGGGTAACACGATTTTTATAACACTTACTATCTAATTATTTGATAACAACAGTATCTCCGAAAACGTTGAAAGAAACACGATCTCTTTAATTTTAACTTCATGTTTGTGCAATTGATACAGACCTTCCGGTAAATCAGTTCGGAGTCTTTTAAAACTTCCTATATACGCTCCTTCGCTGTATAATCTCTCCCCCCTGCCTTTCTCTTCACTTCCTACAAAGATGTGGTCAATGACGTCTTTATTTTGAAACTACTTACATTGTGTGCTAATTTTCACCTTGATAGGTCAAGTAATATTTGGGTTTCAAACAAAACTTTAAACGTTGTATGTGCCTGTCAGCTACGCAAATACAACGTTCACCCCCGGATCCCCAGTCATTCCCTCCGACTTAATGGGTTTTAAATTTGAAAAAAAAAGCTCTTGTTAACTATTGTCTCGCAACTATACGTTAAACTACCTAAATACCTGCAAAATTTCATCTTCACCATAAGTCAAGTAGTTCTTTCTTTAGACTCCTTAGGGAATGAATTTCGCCAAATCCCTTCTTGGTGCTACCATTCGCTATTTATGGAACCCCTGTACAAAGTTGAATGACTCTATGTCCACCGGCCACCGGCCACCGGCCACCGGCCACCGGCTGAGGCTAAACGTTCTCTGTCAGTCACTTCAATAGCGTTTTACTTACTAAGTAGACCGTGGAGCCAAGAGCAACTTTTATGAAATAATTATAGTGAGTAGTTTATGTGACTGATACATAATGGAGGGCATTAATACTTGAGTGTGGGCTTATGAAACGAGCCGATGGCGAGTTTTAATGCCTAATTATGTACAGTTACCTACATACACTAGTTTATCTACACACATATCATAAGCTCTCTTTGATGTGTTCAGGAACCGCATGTTCGACTAGCATGGTGGCAAAGATAATTGAACTGCACTTGTTTAGCTTGTTCAGTAGTACCAACTTCACAGACAAACTAGGGGCGGCACGCAGGCGGGCGTCACGTCAACGTTCGAAATTTGAATATCATAATTTGTCGAAAATTTATACATTATGGTCATAATGTATCAATATTGATATAAAAAATGAGTTTTTACCAAGTAATATAACATTATGCTGGTCGTAACATGCGGTTTTTGGACGCAGTAAAGAAGGTTTGTGATACGTGTGAAGATAATAGTACATTACTTCAGAGGGAAGAAAGTGACAGTTCCATACCGAGATTATGGCATTTGCGCCACGAGCTTGCGAGGGGCGCAAACCATTTGAGGTATGGAACTGTACTTTATCCTGAGGTATGTATAGTGCTTTTTATTACAACTACGAGGAAAATTATAGACATAAATGCATCCATATTTTACAAAAAACACAAAGATAAATGCTAAATCAATCGAAGTTTTTGCGAAAATGCGCGGGCTTTTCCTTTTTTTATTCGCCCGTTTCTGGAGTAGGCTAAGATCATAAGGTCATGCAGCCACTTCTTCCGTGATTCCGCGCGTTTTATATACAAAAATAATTTCGTTTTTAATTTTCTGTATGCACCAAGGAGGTCGGTAACTGGTAAAAAAAAACTGTATGTGGCCAGTAACAATTTACTTGAAATTTAATTAGTAGACAGTTAAAGTCTCTTTGCAGTATGACTGCTGACAAATAAAAAAAAACCGGGTATGTAATGGAATTTCATACATACTTCCCACCCTTGGGTCGGAAGGATTTTCATACAAACTTCCATACCTTGGGATGAAAGGATTTGAAGGGCGGGATAAAGGCGTTTCTTCCCTCTAATTGGTATAATTAGTATGTATTTTCAGAGCAGGTGTGATAAAAAATAATTAATACACGCGCGAGCAATAAACTGGAATCACTTTCACCGCGCCTTGCTCGGAAATAATTGTTTCAGGTCCTATGAAATGAACTATGGATTGTGGTTTTCATTTGAAAGGAAATTTTGTTAGTTAGTAGTTCAACCTCTTTCAATATAACAACCAAAGAATATTTACTTTTGTCATGGAACTTAAAAACAAAAGACATCCATTTTTAAAACAAAACACCATACTGTTTGGGAGTTATGAAACCCTATTAAAAGTGCGTGTTTATGAAAATTGGTCGTCATCCAATGTTTCACGTCACTCGGATCACTGAAGCAAAAAATAATAATGGAAAACACACCTACAGAACCCGCTCAAGTGGTCAGCCTAATCCAGCAAACCCTTGTCCCAGCGTACGTACTATCGCTCGACAGCTTCATCTGAGCCAGTCGTATCTCGAAGGTATACAAGAGATTCAGGGAGACTGGAAACGTAGGCCGGAGTCCAGGATCTGGCTGGACGACAGCGATGCACTTCGGTGAGAGATGACCAATTTATTGTCACTGTTGCTCTCCGAAATCGACACCTGACCGGCGTGGACGTCCAGCAGCAGCTCAGAGAAGTTCGATAGAAGATGTCAGCGAGTGGACAGCGAGGCGAAGACTCAAAGGAGCGAACTTGACCCCAAAAAGGCCAGCCACAGGACCCAAGTTGTCCCCAGCCCACCGACAAGCCCGCCTTCAGTTTGCTCGCGATCACTAGAATGGGAATGGAATGTGCCTGCATGGTAGCGAGCGTCGGCTGAGAGACTAGACTCTCGGGAGACCGGAAGAGCGAATCGCACAATTCTGGTTTGCGAGATCAGTGGCATACGGGGGTGGGTGTGTGCACGATAATGCTCGCTGCCACACCGCGGCAGTGTCTAGACAGTACGTCGAAGAAGTCAGGATCCCTACACTAGACAATGGTCCAATGTAGAGAAAAGGCAAAAAATTACGTTTGCTAAGTATATGTAAATATCTACAGAAATAAATAAATTTGACTTTGACTTTGATACTGGCCAGTTATCAGCCCTGTCTTGAATCCGATTGAACATATGTGGGACGAACTGAAAAGTCTGTTACGAGGAAGATGTCCAGCTCTAGCGTCGAAGACCTGAAAACTTTATTATCATTAGCTTTACTCGAATAGTGGCAGAATATCCCACAAGGCTCCCATCTTGGTCCTCTGCTGTTTGTGGTATACATAAACGACATTGTTAACTGCTGCAAATACGCCGAGGCATATATGTTTGCGGATGACCTAAAAATAATCCTTCCCATTTCTGAAGAGGGAGATGCACTTAATTTGCAACTAGACATCGACAGACTTTGTCAATGGTGTGAATACCACAAAATGGAGCTAAATTCAAATAAGTGCTACAGTATTTCTTTTACACGTAATATCAAGCATTTTTCCACGAGTTATACTATCAATGGTGCGAACCTTCAACGAGTTAACATAATACGCGACCTTGGTGTCCTTATAGACAGCAAACTTAGCTTCATCCCTCACATTGAAAACATCAGTAAGAAAGCATCCAAAATGTTGGGGTTTCTGGTTAGAGCCGCCAAGCCTTTTAGAAAGGCTAGTACTAAAATACTGCTCTTTAACACGTTAGTCAGAACAAACTTGGAGTATTGCTCACAGGTGTGGAACCCATTTTATCAGGTCCATAAAGACACATTGGAAAGAGTCCAAAAGAGATTTCTGTGCTAGCTCGCTAACACCACTCTTGGCGACCTCCAATTTCGGTCATACGCCGAACGGCTCGGTCACTTCCACATGATGCCTTTTACAATCAGAAGAAAGGTTCACGACTTGAAATTCATGCATTAAGCGCTAAGCGGTCAGGTGGACTGTCCGCAGCTCTTGGATTCATTCACCATCTCGGTTCCAAGCAGACTCCCACGACCAGGCAGTCATACACTGTTCAGAGAGAAACTTTGGAAGACAAACCTCGGCATTAACTCCCCCACTACGAGAATGATACGAATGTATAACACTCTGCATAAATGTCAAACAACATCCTCCGACGTGTTTCATGATAAACTTTCTTCATTCTGTCCAAAGCTCGAACTACACCTGACTAACTAACCCACTAATCAATTAAATTATCGAATCAAACCAATTCAAACCAATTCAAATAAATTCTAAATTCCTAAAGAATAACCCCTTTTTAATTTTAATTATAATTATACTTTATCTAATTCAAAGAAATGTATTCCTACTTAATTTGTCATGCGGTAATTGTCTTGTAATTGTTTATTACTAATTATCTGTTATTATGTAATTACTTAATGTTATATAAGTTTTTTTTTCTATAAGCGGGCTGTGTTTGCCTTTAAGTATATAGACAAACATCTAAAATGTAAACTTTTAAGAATTATATTAAGAAAACATGTATTGTCTGTTGGCAAAGCTGAAATAAATAAAATAAAATAAAAATATCCCACAGGATTCAGGAATATTCAGGAAACTCATTTGGTTGGTTGGTGAAAAACAGTTTACAGGCAGTGATGGGCCAGGGAAATAACATAAATAGTAAATAAAAGAAAATATATTTTTTATATTACTTCGTATTCATTTAGACGTCCACAGCTTCGACCTATTGCAATAATTCCCTAAGTTTATGTAGGAAAATAAATAAATTATGTATTTTTGATATGATTTAAAAGCTAACACGAAATTACCTTTAAAAGACATTTTCCCAGCAGTGGGACATCGTATAGGCACGAATAACAATATATTTACGAAGACTCCTCTCTTCGAAAGTCTACGTCTAATGCTCACTTTCCAGCCTCTACGAATAATGTACTATTCTTAAACAGTTGGTGGCGTCATCTCTAAGGGCGATGAAGTCATCCGGGTCTTCAGTTGGCGAGGGGACGGACGTAGGAAATAGCAAGTCTTAATGACAGCTAACAAACAAAATCTCTTTATCGTCGTATTTTTCACATAACTTTACCTTTGTGTTATTGTGTGCAATAAATAAATTACGAAGTATGAATTTGAGTAAGTATTCGTAATTATGAGTATATCAACACGAAACGACACTAACTTATAAAATCATGTTCTCTATCAAGAAAAGGCGTATTGATATACCACCTACTACACTATCATTTCTGCAAACTTGATGGAAAAAGGATCGGTTGATATAAGCATAATCGGTTGATGATGATACTTGATATTATCTAATACTCATAAGTGTCTATGCCTTGTCGCGCATCGCGCACCACGCGCTCGTGTCGCGTGACGCGTCGTCGCCGCCGGCATCACGTACTACACGCACCCGGGCACGTGCGTGCCGCATGGAAGATAGCGCGCTCTACCAATCAATGAAAGCTTCTTTCTGCAAATCCGCCTTTACATTATAGAGTCTCCTCTATAAATTACTTACTTTCCTGTCGTTTGTTACGAGTTGTTTTTTTTTAACAAAATCTTTTTGAAAGGGTTTTTTTAGACTAAGTAGATCTTGCTGAACCCGATTGTGCCCGGTGTCAATAAGATTTGTTCAAAAAATGAGTAAACAAAACTCCATTATTTTTATTAGTATGTGGCAACTTTATACTATATTAGTGATTATGATTGTTAACGTACGGTGTATTTAAAATAATGTTAGTAAACAAAACGGTAAAATATTGCTAGAAGAAATTGCCAAGATGTGGACCAAGTGCTGCCCAGAATTGACATATAGTGCATTTATTTTTATTGCACATGAAAAATCACTTTACTGTATTGTATGTTGTTACGAATGACTATGGCAACACCATTGTGTTTATTGCCACAATTATTGCGTTCTATTGAGTATCCTTTAATATTTAAACGTTGTGTAGGCTTGAGCCAAGTTTCGCAAACTAAAGCTATGTCAATATTATTTTCATACAAAAATTGAGTAAAAATATGACGATTACATAACAGACTTTGAGCATTCCATTGTACTATCTTTAATTTGTCTGTACAAGCTTATAGAAAAGACATTTACAAAGGCACGCTTATCTCTAACAAGATATTTTTTTTAATAGAAAGAGCGAACCTCCGATCTGTCAGATTTTTTGAAATTTGATTTCTAATTCAATATATTAATAAATAGGTAGCTAGTACTTATGTCTTGTAAATACTATATTTGAACCAATATAAATCATGATACGCAAATAAATTGAAGGGGCGCGGGCGTGAAGAGTGGGGGAGGGGAAGACAGGCCTTTGCCCAGCAGTGGGATGGCGTAGGCTTATAATAATAATAATAATAATTGCTTATCTCAAAACTACTGGAACAATCATGACATTCATATAAACGAAATTGCGTATTAGTTGTTCTCTTGACTCCGGGGACAGACTCTGGAGCACTTCGGTTTACAGATTATCTAGTGTTGGCCTAGGACCAGAATGCACTACCTATATGTTGTCATTCTGGACAGTACTTGGTTCACCGTCTATAGTCTATACATACATTGTCAATGTCCTTTATAGTCACAGTGACTAGAAATGTGACAATTTACAAATTTGTACGAAAATGGCTATAATTTTTGAACCAGATGACCCAGTATTTTTTCCAGAACCTGATTGGTCAGGGTTCTCTCCTGGTAGTCGATAAGTTTTAGGAGACGCTGTATTACGTAGGTACCAATAAAACTGTTCTCATCCACCAATTCGCCGATTCATCTCATAAAACCAACCAGTATATGGTGTTATAAGCGCTTGAGTAATTAATAATTCAACGGCCGCTATTTTTCCAATAACTAAAGGCCTTTTCTCATAATGAACCGGTTGCTGCTATAAAACGTTTTTTAAGTGATATAATGTGTATAGCGTCATGTAGGATTGTTTGTGTTCGTTGTCTTCTAGTTGTCGGAGGAACGTCATTAGAATTTTCTGAATTTAATTAAATTCAGAAAATTGGGTTGGTTTTATAAAATAAATCGTTTGTGCTCAAAAATCCTCCTGCAGCTGCTTTTTGAGCCATAAATGATGTTTGTAGGTTTGGACTCAATTTTGATTCACCAAAAGGGATACTCTACACATTGTATTATCTTGCATTACTATTTTATTTTACTAACGAATAATAAAACAACTTAATTGTAAAGCGCATGGTCTAACTAAATGTACCAATAACAAGTATATAGGTATTTTAGCGTGATAGTTTGAAATATAAATAATTTACATAGCGTGCACGCACGGTGCCGGTGCGTGCTAGGTACGCGCAGCGCGTGCGCAGTCGCTGCGTAGTGCGTAGTCAACTCGCGCCGCGGCCGGGCCGGGGCGGGCGGGGCGGGCGGGGAGGGACGGGCCGTTACGATTTTTATATTCGGTGGTTACGATCACATAATATAACAAAAATATACATATTCCGTGGTTACGGATTCCCCCCCGTCGCGAATCTATGGCGAGCACACAAGAGCACTCGGATTGGAGGTTGTCAGCTTAGTGCCTTAGTTTATAGTTAAATAGTTGCTCTTGACACATGAAGGATCGCCTTGTTTGTTGATCACACCTCTGCTTTTATGATTGTAAAGACTACACGCCTTGTAATAGCAAGTTCCTCATGAAAAAAATTGCTTCGGAAACATTTTTACAATTCCATATTAAGTAGGTAGGTAGGTACCTACCTACTATTAATACTTAATTAATTAATACTAATAAGATTTTTAAGAATAAAAATAAAAACAAAAAAAAATTGAATAAGTACTAAAATCTCAAAATATATATATTAAAATTGGTGCCCTCATATCTAGGTAGGTTAACATTATTGAGAATTTATTTTTGATTTATCAGAGACTAGTAGTTTTATTCTGTATTTGTGTGACATCAATCAAAGTCATTGCGACTGCGACTGCGACTGATATCAGTAGCTAGGTATACTAGTATTCTTTACAAACTATTCCGTATGTCGCTAAAATTCATGATACAACACGGAACTTTGATAAGTAATTGTAGCATTCATTAAGTAATATTAGCAACATAGGTACCTACCTAAATATGCAAGTTGTTTACAAAACAACATACAAAATCTTTATTTGCAAAATTACAAGTATTGTACTAAGTAGAGTATAGTGGTTCCTGGTAGAGTACAATGATTTTACGAAAGCAGGGAATTAAAATGTGAATCTGGCAAGCGCATAATGCATTTGCAAATTTTTTTGGTGACAGGCGAAGGGAATTCAGAGCAGAAATGCACTATACATAGACACAAAGGCCACGCTTGCACGGCATGTTCTACATCTATGCACGTCACGTCTCCTTAGTGGGCACATGGCCTTAAAGAGTTGATGTTGTTATTAATGAGCGTTTGTCAAATCGCGTTAAATATCGGCACTTAAGAAGAAGAAAAGTTAAGTGAAAGCACTCACAATAAAAACTTAGTGGTCCGGTAAAATCCTTGATAAATCCGCCCTAGTGCAGGCGAGGGGCGAGGGGCTGGTTGTCCACCGGGGCCGGGGGCGGGGTGCGTCCGACACTTGTCACGGTCGAGGGTCGCGGGATGAGGTCGTGCGTGGAGCACCGCCTGCCTCGCTCTGTGAGTAATGTAAAGTATGTATGCCGCGTCGTAAGTATCGACCGGTCGAGCGGCGCTACACTACAGAGCTGGCTGGCTGCGTGTGGATGGGGGCGTGCGTCGCAGATGCTCCCCGGTGCGGACTGGGGCGGCGGTGGCGGCGCGCGCGGGGTATACCCGGCGGGCGGCGGGCGCGCGGGGTGCTCCGCCATTGGCCGCATGCACGTGGCCTGATCTCGCGCCAGCAGCGAGCCTGCACCCGCCGCCGCCGCCGCCGCGCCGCCCCGTTGCGCGCGGGGCGTGCGTGCCGAAGTGCGTGCGGGACGCGTGCTGCGGCTTTATTAATCTGTGGCTGCAGTTGCATCTACCTACCTTTCTAGATTTCGCTGCTTCGCCCCTCCTAACGTGAAATTGGAGTTTGATTTATTTTATAATTATCGAGTTCTGTATTTTTTGAGTTTATGTAGGAATTAAGATTTCAATGATGGTACAACAGGATGATGTGCTGGATTTTTTATTTCGAAATGGAAATTACGATTAATCGTAAAGAATTAATTGGCCTCTGTGGCGCAGCGGTTGTGGCTCTGCCTACCATGCGAGAGGTCCCGGGTTCGATCCCCGGCTAGGGGTAATGAAAAAAAAAAAAAAAACAATCCCCAGGTCTTGGATGTTTATATATGTGTGACGTCGCTGTTTCTGGTTACCACGACACAGGGTATCCTAGTGTGGGGCCAGAAGCAATGTATGTGCCTGTATGTAAATGTTTATGTTTTATGTTTTAATTTCTTTCTACCGAGAGCTACCGCTCTGGGGTTACCACCCCAGAACTATCATTCTGATCTGTCTAACCAGATGCAGTTGTTCGATATAGTCCAAGTCAGAATTGATGGCCAGAGGGGAAAGAGGAAATCGCAGAGGGGGTGATGTCGTAGTGCTGGCTGCACAAGTAAGTCCACGTCGACACTGTTGTGTCGGTCGACTTCACTCTTGCGCACATTGTCTGTTTGTTTGTTGCTTGCACTTTCACTTGTGTATTTAAATGGCATCGGCTGCCTCATCGCCATTCCAATAATCCATTCTCAAGCACGAGAAGTCGAGAAGTCGAGAAGTCGAGAACCGGCTAGAAGAGTACTGGGAAATGGTGACATTGAACGGAAACATTATTTCGATAAACATGTTCAAAAACTATTACAAGTTTTTGTAATATATTTAATCGCACAATAAAAAATACTGATTTGCACAGCAACAAAGGATCAACAAAAACACTTTTTATGTTTTAAATATTTAATGAATAGTTAAGTTTATGTTTTAAGTATGTTTTGTTGTCTTTTTGTTATAGTACCTAAACATTGTTTTCGAAATAATTCTTCCATCTCTTTAGAATTCGATGGAATTTTTTATAATAGAAGACGGAGTAACAGTGACGAAGGAAGATTCCTTTAGTGTTTCTTGCGATGATAGTATCGTATAGTATAGTATAGTATAGGTAGGTAACTTAGTTTGATTGTTATTGCAATAAATAAATAAATGTAGCATATTGAACCCACCGAGGGGCACGGACACGAGTATATTCGTTTAAATAAAAAGGTAGGGAAACTATATTTTTAGTGCCTTTTTAGTAACTATCGACATCCATTGCCTCACTAAAAATAGCTATAGTGTACATCTCTGTAACTGTCAGAACTCCCCCCCTATCTACTAATAATTTAAATAATATATTGTATTTACTAAGCCTTAAAACACATCGCTGCGCTATCAGAATAGCAACCGTTGAATCGCCGAACTACACGGTTTTCGAGGTTACCCATTGTTATTATCGATAAACATTTTGACAATAAACACGGTTATTGCTATGTCTGGGGAGAGTGAGAGACAAATAGCGACAATAATATGTAAATATATAGACACCTGCGATCAACGAGGCACTGTTAAGTGTGATCTTGTATTGAAACTCATGTGCCGGGCAAAATAAAAACAGAATGGTACTCGCAGCGATCCATAATGCACTGCTAGTTTCAAAGAATCTTGTAACAATACAGATGAATTATTTACTTCCGGGACATACTGAAATGACCGTAGATAGTATCCATGCCACAAATGGAAATGCTGATCGGAATATGAAAGTGAGGGCACCATCGCAGTGGGTGACTGCATGCCAGCTGGCTAGAATGGAACCTAAACCTTATGAAATGGAAGCACTTACTCACGACGACTTCAAAAACTACGAGGAGTTTGCAGACAAGTATTTCAAGTTAAACTTGTTGGTAAAATCAGAAAGATACGAGTGGCAACTTTAAAAAAATCTACCCCGACTGTACCTAATGACAGTAAAATGCAGCATGAAAGAAGATGCGCGAGGAGAATCAATATCTCTTTTTGCCATACCGAAACCAATCAATACTAAATTTGAATCTGCTTTGCCAATTACAAATAGCAAATATAACGACCTGAAGAAGTTATGTGACACAGGTCATGCCATGTATGTCATACCAAAAATATTTTATGCAGAATTCTTGAATTTCCCGAACGTCAATGGTAAACATTTTATCTGATTGACACTGATATAGAAGACAAAACAGAAATACAAAAAGAATAGAGATCTGTTGTTAATTTTTAAGCATTTTTCCTCATTCATTTATTTATTATTTATATAATTATTGTTTTAGAGGCCATTTTTTTTACCGCATTTTGAATAAAGTTTCTTTGTTGTTTGTGGGAAATGTTGTTGTTTCGATTTATTTTGATTGAGTATGAAGATTTAATTTTATATTACTTAGATAACTTATATCTAGTGCGTTAACCTGCATACTTAGGTACTTATAAAAACGCAATGTACTTCACTGTTCCCAAAAATGTTCCAATTTAGATTTAATTTCATACTACAAAAGCTAATTCTACCTTATAAATAAGCCAAAGTAACATGAAATCGCGTTTTTTATGTGAAGTCTAGACTCTTCTAATAGAGATTAAATTTTTATTTTGCTAAGAAAACTAATTTCAAGTGGTTAAACCTACAAGATACTTACCAGGTAAGACTGTACTGTTCCCAAACATGTTCCTACTAAAATTTTATTTCATGTAAAAGCCATAATTTTATTATAAGCAACTTTTTTAATAAAGACTAAGTAAATTAAAATACTGTTTTAATGTTAAGACTAAACTTAAATATTTAAGATTGTTATGAAACATAATATTATTGTTAGAACCGGCTCTGAGCTGAAATATTTAAATTGATAATAATATTCTAAGGTCGATATAACAATAAAAAGAACTACTCATTGGATTACAATTACTTTTTTTGTTTTATTTTAACATTATATTCAAGTACAACCTACTCTCCTCTACAAGAATACTGCAAAATAATGTTGTTGTACAAACTCATTGTCATTTATAGCCAATGACTTTTAGCTCAAAGTGATTATATTATAAAGCATTTAGATCTGCAGCTACTTTATGATATCCACTTCAGGTGCTTAAGCTAAATAGCCTGATTCTATTTATTGTATTATGACAAAGGCTGTTCATACATTTTGCCTGACACTAATATACATAAGTTTTTAATTTTGAATATGTTCGGTCTTAGATCCGGTCAATCGTCAAATATAACTACTTGTCGCTACTACTGTCTGCTAGGATATTATTGTAAGAGAATACACGCTAATAGAGAAGAAAAGCTGATATTTCACTCCATTCGCCCATCTAAACCTACCTAACTACAGTCCACAAAAAAAGGAACGCAACACATGTGTCGCGAATGCATCACGAACGAATAACAAATAAGTCTGAACGCAGCTAAAATAAATATCATGATAACTGAGGGTAGATAGAATGTAATGAAAATAGGAGTTAGGTGTGAGCGCGCCACGATGACACTGGCCTGACGATTGCGGACGAGGACGGATATGCTGCCAGCGTTTTCGTTACCCTGTTGAGTCGTAATTATTATTGATTTCACTCTTACCATTTTACCTGTGTTTTCATGTTGTGTGTATGTGTATTATTCATGTTGTGAAATACCAAACCATGTTGCCGTAGTGCCTAAATCAGTATCAGAAAGTTAGATCAGTACATTGAACAGTTGACCAGTAAATCAGTGATGTACGTAAATCAGACCAACCAAACTTGTGAGGTAAGGGGTGGGTGGCTATAGGGGAGGTTGGATGGAGGCCACTGCCGAGAGTTTTACTCTCATCATAACCAGTAACAATACCAGTATGATCATCATACCTTGTATAAATATGCCATTGAGGCATGTGATGTGATATGTTCACGTAAATTAGTAGGGTGATGGGTGTTTACCCAATTCAGATTTGATGATGATAAATTATGCACTTGTGGTGCAAGTAAATCAGTTAATTCGTAGCCTGGAGATATAGGCGTGACGACAACATGGTCCTTCGAGCCGGATATGAACCAGCGACCTATGGATGCGCAATGAAGTTCGCTATTACTTAGGATAGGTATTAAGAGATCAGTACAATACAAAGTACAAATTTAGAATAGTTTTTCAAGCTTAAAGAAAGTAAAGTTTGTTTGTTTATTTGTTAGTATGTTAGATAAATACTTGAGGTAAAAAATTAATACTTGAATAAAATAAAATAAAGTAAATAACTGAATTTTAAATAAGTAAAATATAGGAAAAATAAACCCTGTTAATTTTATTCAAGTCTTTATTATACAAAATACTTAGCTATCTAAAATAATGTAGATATCTATCTTTAATAAAATAAAATAAGATGTTTTGTTTTTATTGTGCTACCAAGATGCTGGAAGTTTTTAGTTGTACCTATCACTATTATGTACTACAATTAAATATTTTCTAAAATTGTTTTCAGGGTTGCACTGCCGCCCCCCCAGCAGGTTGCACTGCCGCCCCCCCAGCAGGTTGGCATCACCAACATAAGTTTTTAATTTTGAATATGTTCGGTCTTAGATCCGGTCAATCGTCAAATATAACTACTTGTCGCTAATACTGTCTGCTAGGATATTATTGTAAGAGAATACACGCTAATAGAGAAGAAAAGCTGATATTTCACTCCATTCGCCCATCTAAACCTACCTAACTACAGTCCACAAAAAAAGGAACGCAACAACAGTTTATGTCGCTTCAATCGTTTTACCTGTTTCTGTTTTGAGGTCATTTTGTATCAAGCGGCATTTATTTCTTGCAATAATGGCTTTAAACAAATAAAAACTAAACTTAAATGTGGGGATTTTGTAACGAAAACAGCATAGGCCACTTTTTGGAAAAATAAATTAATACATTTTTTATTATGATTTTTTTTCTTAAAATTTAAATATTAAAACGCTCTCCTGTAAAGTTCTAAAAGTGTCGCTTCAGACATATAGACCGGAAGCCCTATGTAAGTTGTAGCGTGTGATCTACAGTGTTCTGTGTCTGGGACATGGGAGGCCGATTCCTTTATTTTACAAAGTTAATGCAGGTTGCAGGTTGCATGGTGGGAGGTGGGAGATTGTGTATGCGATAGGGACTTCATCATTTGTGAAAACGAAAAATATCAGGCGATGTCGCGGATCAATGTGGGGCTAATGAAATACAATAATAACACAAATACCAAAAACAAGTTATATTTTAAACAAACTACGTAACTACATATATCTATAAATCACAGTCAGGTTATTAAGAATAACTCTTCATAAAATGTTAAGATTTACGTACTGTCTTATACATAAATTACATATAACTATAAATTAAACAGCTCGGACACATTAAGGAAACCTTAACTTTAGGATTTGGTTCCTTTGCTTCCTAGTTCCGTTTTAGTAATAACATTCAAACCACTGAACCGTTTCTAATGAAATATAGCTAATAAATAACTATCGCAGTGAAGTCTTCTACCAATTCCAAAACCGCATCGAAATCCGTCCACCCGTTGAAGCGCTTGGCCACAAATAGGCACATGGGCAGGCAGACACTTCAAACTTATGACACCCCTCTTTTTCTTCGGGGGTTATGAACAATGCTGGGTACAAACGTTCACGTCTCACTGTTGTATTCAGTTTCAATTTAAGTCGCCAAAGTAAGTATTTATCATACCTAGTCTGGCCATAAGTTCTGTCCCAAGTAATCGAATTCCGATAATTTACATAAATTGTTATAGTGGCAGTTATTGCTCATTTGTTTCACTGTGACCTAAATAGGGTTCGGTCTTCTGGAAATCCCTGACGAGATTGCATGAATCCCAGCTGGAGAGATGAAGTGGGCTGTGAAAAAAAATCGTGTCGCAATCATCGCATTGTAACAAAATGTAGTACTACCAGTCAACAATTTCTAAGTCTTTCGATATAATATGAATGTACACGACTGTAAAATAAAAAGCTTCACTGAGATGTACTCTATCGATAACAGACTGAAAAGAGGCCGCCCGCGAGTTTCCAGGACGCCAGTAGTGATCAAAGCCGATGCCGAGCGAATTCATCGAAATCCTCTCCGCAAAGTACACAAACTACCGGACATCGATTCAAAGTGTCTCTGCGCAGCAGTAGGGCCAAGGAGTAGCCAGTAGGCAGCAGCACGCGAACTTTGGCTATCGACGAATAGATAGTTTTTTGATGAAAAGTATTATAACCTTTCTAAGTAGAAGAAAAAAATAACCTGCAAAATGATCAAGTATCCTCGCACGTCTCTTTAGAAGGCTCTGAGAAGGTGAAGTCAAAGTGGAAAGAGACACCACCCGGCCTCAGCGATGTATTCAAGTATTTAAATTTCTTTATTTCTGCAGATATTTAAATATACTTAGCAAACATTTATTTGCCCTTCTCTACATTGCACCACTGTGGGAGTAGCACAGATCTCTTTAAAAATTGGGTATAATTAACTAATACAAATGTTACAGTATTAATTATTATATTAATGAGCAGGAATAAATAATTACAATATTATTAACGACAAGGTCATTCAGTCCCGTCATTTAAGTAATCTTTAACATTGTAATAACCCTTCTTCGACAAAGTCGCTTTAACATAGGTACTTTATCTACAGTGAATAATTTGTTGTTAAACGCTGGTAAAACCAAGTGTACCAAATTCTCACTTCCAAATGTCAGGCAAGTTGAGACCAGTTTAGTGTTAGACAGCAACACGTTAGAATTAGTAAATAATACAATGTGTCTTGGAATAACCGTTGATAGCAAGTGGGGACCCCACATAGATAAATTAGCGGATAAATGAAGTTCTGCGGCTTACGCTGTAAGTGTAAGGAACATCAGGCAAAACACGGATGTGGCGACATCTAGTTCACAGTGTCATGTCCTATTGTACAGGAAAGCAGCGGATATTCAAATAATTTGTATTTTAAAGAAAAGCTATTCGTGCAATTCATAGTTTAAAACGAATAGACTCCTTAAGATAGCTTTTTAAAGAAATTGACGTACTAGCTAGTCAAATTACTTTCGAAAATATAATGTATTTACACAAGAACCTTACAACATTTTCCAAACTTAGCGATAGCTGTAATGTTTACCTAAGAAATGATCAAAGACTAGTTGCGCCCCGGTTTAGACTCGCGAAGGTTAGCAATTCTTTCAAGGGTCAGTGCATTCTCTACACAATAAGATACCTCTGGAGCTTTTGAAATTGTCATTTGAGCAATTTAAAAAGCATGTCGAAAAAGGCATATTACAAGCTCATACTTAGCTTCTACCAAAGCTGTTAATGTTATTTCATGTTATATAAAAAGTCTGTTTGTCTTTATATTATTATGTATACATAGGAAATCCATAATTGGCCATATTTAAAATATATATTGTTAATTTACTATAGTTGACAGGCTGTCGATTTGTGTTAAATAAAAAAAAAAATAAAAAATAAACAATGCTCAAGATTACTTAAATGACGGGACTGTATGGGGTTAATCTAGCTCAATACATGCAGACCTTGCTGTAAATAATTCTGTGATTATTTATTCCTGCTTATTAATTATAATAATAAATATTGTAATATTTGTATTAGTTAAGCACAACCAATTTTTAAAAGAGATCTAAAAATCTATCTGTGGGAGTTTCTACGCCCTTCTTCTCCCACAGTGGTCCAATGTAGAGAAGAGGCAAAAAATGACGTTTGCTAAGTATATCTAAATATCTACAGTAATAAAGAGATTTGACTTTTGCTTCTTCCATTATTTTCTCAAATATTTCGGAATTGCCATGGCCTTTTTCATTCCTCGGAGGTTCCATCATTCCTGTAGACACAAACAATAATATGGCTTTCTGACTCAACACAGGATACCTCTATTTGTCTTTCAACTTTCAATTCCGTTGTTGCCCTTAATATTATTTTACTAAGATTAAAGAACCGCCTCTATAGATGGTTTAGTGGGGGTCTCGTACGGGGGGGTCACTCGGTGAGTTTCATTTTTGCAAGCAAGCTTCAAACCAAAGGCAGAAAACGATCAGTCCGTAGCCTGTTGTCAAGATACTTATCCAAACTTTATTTTCTAACCAGCAGTTGATATTCCATCAGAACACAAAGAGCAAACTACGCGACGCTTTTATTGCGGCCAAAGTTAATTGGCCCTCAGATAGCTCCAATCTTAACCCACCGGACTGTCGACTATGGGATGGTTTAGAGGAGAAAGCTATCTGGAAACTCATAACATATCAATGCTATGTGGCAGCAGCAGATTCTATACCCCTGACTGAAGACTGTGCGTGCTACGTACGACAGAGGTGTGGGTGTGGCCCCACCACCACGGACCGACCGATTGAAGAAATGTTTCCTAGCGAAAGAGGGGCATTTCGAATATTTTGTATGTTTATCTGATAAAATAGGAAATAATGAATATGAATGAATTGAATATATTTTGCTTGCAAATATGATTTGAGCACAATTTTCCTTGAGACAGAATTCAAGGCTAGAGTAACTAGGTAAATAAATTAACGAGAAGCGAAATATTGGGAACAATATTCAACTCAATGTACTCAATATAAGTCATCTATGCGGTCGCCTAGCACATTACTTCCTCAAATACTATATCTACTAAACACATCTGAAACGAAGTACATCCCAAGAGCTTTCATATGACACGAATTTCATTACTGTTGAAAAATGTTACAAAAAGTGGGTCTTTTTGTATGCATTCGGTGTGTTGAAGACCTCTGTGGCGTAGCGGTTGTGGCTCTGCGTACCTTGCGAGAGGTCCCGGGTTCGATCCCCAGCTGGGGGTAAAAAAACCCTATTTCCTAGGTCTTGGATGTTTATGTGTGTGACTTCGCTGTTTCTGGTTCCCACGACACAGGGTATCCTAGTGTGGGGCCAGAAGCAATGTAGGTGCCTGTATGTAAATGTTTATGTTTATGTCATAAAGTTATTAATTACTTGATTTACTTTGTATAAGTTAAAAGGACTCTCATTACTTGAGTTGATGGGCTCATTGTATTAAAACGAATAGTGTTTTTACTTTTATTACATGTAAACTTGGGTAAACCCTAAAACTATTCCACAGAATTATTGATGTATTTGCTAACAAGCGACAGTCAAAGAGTTACCCAAAGTACCCCAAAAACCTAACTTACTGAAACCCGTTAAGTTTCAGATGGGGTATTTATATGGCTTATTCAACATATACTGTATCGAATAACCGGTACCCTGTATATGTATAGTGGCTTACAGTGTAGTACATTTAGAAAATAAATAATATAATTTACATAAGTTTCTTAAATACACATGCGTGTTCACACAAAAATACTGCAAAGCCGAGTTATACAAAAAAATTGCTGGCCAACTAATTTCATCTAATTAATACCTCATACCTGGATGCAATAACATGCCTCGGGGGAGGCCTACCCTACCATAGGTACCTCAGAGGGCCGCGGTCGGAGAGTACTAAGTCGACAAGTTGTGATATCACTTAGTCGGAGTGGCAGCTCAGGCGGTGGCGGTGGCGGCGGGGTGGTGGTCACAGGTGAAGTCCAGCAGCAGCTTGCCGCGCGCGCCGCCCGCCGCCGCCGCCGCGTACGCCGCCGTCGCCTGCCGCCACGGGAACACGCGCTGCACCCGCACAAGGAACTGGGCACACGGAACAACAACACACCATCAGTTAAACGTACCTACTTTGGCACAATTCACATGAATTCAATACGGAATGAAGGAAAATTTACGGGGAAACCTGCAAATTAGAGATAGCCCGACTTAATGCATTCAAGTTAGCTCGGTTATGGCACACCTTATCAACCTTTCTCTGATTCATTCTACTTTACTCTCTATATTAAAAGAAGCTGTGGTAAGACCTATCTAAAAAAGGGGTGACCACAAAGTCTATAGGAATCATCGGCCTATAGCTATATTATACCATAAAGAAGGTTGATGAAAAGCTTATAATTAACCAGCAAAACAAGTTTCTCCAAAAATATGGTAGGTATAATTAACTACTATCAACAAGGCTTTCAAAGTGACAAAAGCTCCTACTTCCACTCTACCTACAAAATTTACAGATGAAATCGACGGCTATCTCATTAACAAAAAAAATATAACTGTGTTTTTCGATTTTAAAAAGGCGTTCGATACGCTACAGAGAGCGATTGCGGAGTGCGGAATCGGCGGGCCTCTCAACTACTTGTAACGAGACTACCTCACGGACCGCTTCTACCGAGTAAAGGTGTTTGAGGAGTAGGTACAGCAAACCACCCCCTGTGACAGATCGCGGGGTGCCGCAGGGTCCTGGCAGTAAACAGCCTATGCAACGTAGACCGCACTTGCTCTGCTTCATGTTCGCGGGCGACCTGTGCTGTGCACTGTGCACGCCCCGCGGTGTGCCGGCCGGCCGCGATATGGACGAGTGCTCGCGTCTCGTGAAGGTGGACAGTATCACTCGCTGGGCGCATGACAATCATATCGTTATCAATTCAGATAAAACGAACCTTCTTGTTATTCAATCTCTTTAACCAAGAAGCCCTAAGGTGTCATGCCAGATCGGTTGGACATGACTTCTCTTGTAGGTATCCATAATATTTTTTCAAAATGCTATTGTCATATGACAATCTATTAAAAATTACCAGAAGTAAAATACCTAGGCATTTGTATATATCAAAATATGGGTTGGATAAAACATGTACATTGTTTGTAACCAAACAAACTTCGTATATTGTTATGTTATAATCAACTTAGACATAAAGTTCCTAAATGTATGCTAAAAACTATTTACCTACACACGTATCATAAACCCTCTTTATCAAACTCAAAAAAACTCAAACTCAAAACTCAAAACGTTTATTCTGTAAATAGGCCACAAGGGCACTTTCACATGTCATTTCATTTCATTTTTTACAGAACATTTGGTATTATTATCATATTATCAGAAAAAAAAAAAAAAGTACTTAATTATTGTTTCTGAGAGATGTAAAGAGTCTCATGTCATAATAAAATAATTAAAATATAAATAACAGAGATGTATAGTCTCTTTAGTCAATAATACAATGATAATAGGAGATGTAAATGGTCCCCACAGTCAAGAGTTGTATAATTAAATTAATCTTTGGAGGTGTAAAAGGCCTCCAAGTGTCCAGTAAAAGAAACTCTGGCAGTGAGGATGCTCACAATTAATTAGAACAATTCAGTCCCAAGCATTTTTATCGTCTATGTACTCTTTAATACTGTAGTAAGCTTTAGAAATAAGCCTTTGCTTGATGTATTTCTTGAACTTATTAATTGATAGATCTGTCAAAGTGCTTGGGAGTTTATTGTAAAATCTTACACAATTACCCTTGAACGAGTTTTTTATTTTATGGAGCCGAGTAGTGGGCACTGCAAGTTTGTCCTTGTTTCTAGTATTAAAGTTATGTATATCACAGTTTCTTCGAAAGTTAACAATATTCTTATGGACATACATAATATTCTCGTAAATATATTGACTATGGACTGTCAATATATTTACTTCTTTAAACTTATTTCTAAGAGAATCTCTATTATTCATTTTATAAATTTTATAAATCGCACGAACAGCCCGCTTCTGCAGCACAAAAATAGTATTTATGTCAGCAGCACTGCCCCAGAGCAGAATACCGTAGGACATAATACTATGAAAATAACTAAAATAAACTAATCTGGCTGTTTTTAAATCTGTCAAGTGACGGATTTTCCTGCATGCAAAAGCTGCAGAGCTCAGTCTGTTCGATAGCTTATCAATATGTGGACCCCATTGGAGTTTGGAATCCAACGTTATACCTAGAAACACTGTGCTGGTTACCAATTCCAATTCCTCATTTTTAATTGTTATACATGTCTGATTATTTTTAACGTTAGTAGTAAGAAACTTAACACATTTAGTCTTTTTCTCATTTAATAGCAAATTATTAACATTAAACCAATTTACCACTCTTGATATGGTATTGTTCACGTGATCATCAGTAGCGTGTTGGTTTCGCTTTGTTTTAAAAATAAGTGAGGTGTCATCAGCAAACAGTACCATATCATGACAGTCCCTTCCTAGATAGGGTAAGTCGTTTATATAGATGAGGAATAGGAAGGGTCCCAATATTGAGCCCTGTGGCACGCCCAAAGAAACCAATGATCCTGGTGATCGTTCTCCGTTTATGTCTACCCTTTGTATTCTTCCGTTCAGATAAGATTTTAACAAATTCAATGACGTGTCTCTAACTCCATAATGATGTAATTTCCTGATCAATGTTTCATGACAAACGCAATCAAAAGCCTTAGATAAGTCACAAAAAATGCCTAGGGCATCTTGTGACTCTTCCCAGGCATCAAAAATACTTTCAATGAACTGAATTCCGGCATCTGTTGTTGAACGACCGCGAGTGAATCCAAACTGTTTGTTATGCATTAGCTTATTTGATTCAAAATGATGTAATAGCTGTGATAAGATTAATTTCTCAAAAATTTTACTAAATGTTGGTAGTATTGATATAGGTCTGAAATTGGTGGGGTCTTGAGTACTACCTGCTTTGAAGAGGGGAATTATCTTACTTTGTTTCATTAAATCAGGAAATTCACCGCAGTCTATACAATTGTTGAAAATGACCGCTAGGTCAGGTGCAATTAATTCGATCAGGGATTTAACGACGTGAACAGAGAGTCCCCAAAGATCATTCGTTTTCTTAACATTTATCAATTTAAATGCCTTTACGACATCTGAACTTGTGACGTGCTTAAAATTCAAGTATGAAGCACACTCTGAGACATCTGAGATATCTACACACATATCATAAACCCTCTTTACTGCGTCCAAAAACCACATGTCACGACCAGCATAATGATAAACTTCTTGGTAAAAACTCATTTCTTACCTGAATATTGATTATTATGACCATAATATACCAAAATTTGTCAAATTATGACATTCAATTTCGAACGCCGACGCCCGCCTGCGTGCCGCCCCTCGTCTGTCTGTGAAGGTGCAGAGCAATGATCGATGCCGCTTGAACATGCGGTTCCTGAACACATCAAAGAGAGCTTATGATATGTGTGTAGATAAACTAGTGTATGTAACTGTACATAATTAAGCATCTTGTAGCAGTCACATAAACTACTATTATGTTTCATTGCTTGATTCTATTATCATTACATTGAGTGAGCTATATTTTGACTTTCAAAACTCAGGTAAAATAAAATAAAATATCTAAGTAGGTATCACACTTCAAAAAATATTGGCTTATTTAAAAAAAAAAAACTCAGAATCCCTTATCACATATTTAGTTACTGTGACAACAATATTAGCATTTCTCGTACGATTTCTTTCCAACATGATCCTAAATAACCATACGATTAACAGCAGTCACAAATTGAGCATAATATTTCGTTAGATTGATAAAAAATAGGTAGTTTGGTTGCGACGTGGTTTGAGATAAGCATTGAAAGTAAACTTTGACTCATAACGAAAAAAAAACATACTGTACTAAATTCAGCAAGTTTATTCAAAAAATGGTTTATTTAGTAAGGATTTTTAAAAGGTATCATTCTAGATGGACACCATAACAACACCATAAGATTTTAGGTATGTTTTTAAAATGTAACAATAATGACTAGATTTAGAATAAAACAAAAAGAGTTAATTAGTTATATAAATGAAAGTCTATTTTACTTCACATGAGTAAATGTTAAAATTGTTTGCCTCAAGCACGAAGACTCTACATCTTTAAAAAAAGATCTTTTGATTAGTCTTGCGTTACTCGCTGCATTTATGTTTTCTGCAGCATGAGCAATTTCGTGGCGGAGATCACTGATATTTTGTTTGCTTTTGAGCGTGTCATTCTTTGGAGCTGTAGAGCAACAAGGATTGTAAAAAAGAATTTTCCGAAATAATATTTTCCTTGAATTTTTTCCCATTCGTGTTTTTTCCGACTTATTTTTTCTCAACGTTTTTTACTTGTAATAATGTTCACGCTTTTATTTCTATGGTTTCTTTTTGACAGATATATATTTTCCTATGCTTTTATTTTCTCACTCCGAATTTTCATTTACATGTTTTATATATAATAAATTTCCAGGTATTTGTTTTATCATACACTTAATGGTTGATTTAACTTACATCCATACACGTTCATTTTGCGTGACAGGGGGCTAGCCCATCGCCGCAGGTAAGGAGATATAAAAGTTTCCTCACGATGCTGCGCGAGCCCTTCGACTTCGACATACATGAAGTACGACTGACGGACTTATTTATTACACTGCGATACAAGTATATTTTGCGCAACAATTTAACGAAGAAAGTCTTAATTTAAATTGAATTTCAGGTGCTTGAATTTTTCAATTACTACGCAGACTTTTGAGCAAAATAGGAGTGTATATATATATATAAATTTTAAAACTGAACTGAACCGAAATAAAACCAGACTTCTTTTTATTTCAATACCACACACAAATTTACGAATGCACCTGGTTACATACATGAAGTATGACAGTAGCCGCACCAATTACTTTGTAATGCCATATATCCGACATTTAAAAAAAACTGCCTCGACAAAAAAATCTATAAGTATGGGGTTAGGTTCGATTCATCCATTTTTTGTTTCATCCAATTCCCAATTCATGCAATTCCCAACTCATCCAATTCCCAAGATTTCTCAGATGGGGCGGCAGAGACATAATATCACAGGTGTAAATGAAATTTTTGACAGCTGTCACTATTTAAGACAAGTGTCACTATTTTTACATCTCTCACTTTTATTGACAGCTGTCATTATTTTTGGCATCTGTCACTTTATTGACAGATATAACAATTTTTTTACATCTGTCATTACATTAGCTGACCTAGTTTTTCACGAAGCAAGGTCTTACAGCACAAAAAAGAAAAACCTAAAACAATTAATTTGAAGTTACATGACAAAAAAAATGGTGGATCAGTTATAGACATAAACATGTGACGATATAATATTATCAGAGGTCGGAACATCTTGGAGCGAAATGTTATCAAAAGTATGGAAATGACTTTTTAGCGGAACACAATTTCCGGAATTAATTATCGGGACTTCACTATTTTATTTCTATGCCTTGGTGTTGTGAGTTTTGTATGTATGCCACAAAAGTTCTGGACCCTTTAATGTATTAAACTAGTGAAGTTCCGAAATTTAATTTAGTTCCGGGACTAGATTAATTGACCAGCTACTATGTCAATTTCTTTAATAAGTTATCTTAAGGAGTCTGTTTTAAATTATAAATTGCTCTAATAGCTCTTTTCTGTAAAATAAAATAGTTTAAATATCCGCTGTTTTCCCCCACAACAAGATAAGACCATAAGACATGTCACTATGAAAGTAACTAAAATATACTAGCCTAGATGTAGCCACATCCGTGCTTTGTCTGATGTTCCTAACAGCGTAAGCCGCAGAACTTAATTTACCAGCTAATTTATCTATGTGGGAAATCAGGGATATATTTAAATATTAAAATTTTAAATATACGTTACTGACGCTAGTGTTATTTTTCAATAAAGTCTCTGCTTCATATGGAGATGAATTTAGATGGCGTGTTGTGAGTAAGGGTACATTGGTGAAGAAAGTTTCGAAAGCTCGAGCAACTTCAGCGTTAGATTTAACAACATCATCAATTCATCACCTATCTTTAGAAATCATTGTCCCTTGGTATAACTTGGCTAGTTTCATGGTTCATTATTTGCCAAACTGTTTTCATTCTATTATTTGAATTTTGAATTTTTCTATTAATGTGTAATATTTTTGCAGTTCTACAAACCAACTCGAAAGTTTTGGAACATTTGTTAACATAGGTCACGAAATTATCGATCAAAGTTATAGGTTTTTGTTCATAAAGGTCATACAAGATAACTCTACTTTTACGAATTCTAAACATTGCCCAGTCCTTAAATTTAGATCTGTGTGTGTGAATGCAGTCACAACAAACGTTATCTAAAGTCTGGCCGCTGAGATAATGCGACCCTGATAGCTCAAAACCTATATTTTTTTACACCTACAATGTATTTACATATTATGTACACATTAAAAAAATGTCATAATTGCATTCTAAAAACGGCCGAAGTGTAAGCAAGTTTGGCTGGTTTTGTGGGATGTATGTGTGGCTCATAAGATATTTATGAAATAAGGTATTTTATTATATATATATATATATATATATATATATATATATATATATATTTAAGATAATAAAATAAATAAATAAAAATAAATAAATAAATTGTTATTCTTCTTAAGTGAGCCCATACGCCAGTGACTGGGTCTGATGGACTCATATTTCATATAATAATTAAAATCGAAATGCTCTTAATGCCGTTGTTCGTGGTGGTGTAGTGTATGGGTAAATGTTACAAAAGAGATGACTGGATAGATATTACATTTGGGTAATTTATTGAGAGAGGAGTTGTTGCTAACAATGAGAGCTAACTAAAAATTAAACCGTGTTTGCTTATAAAGAGCTAGTAGGTAGATGATTAATTAGTTAGGTGTCGAAGTGACCGCATCGCTGGAGATAGCTGATCGCATGAGCTGGTGTCGTGGTGCCGTGCGTGAGCAGCCGCGTGCTGCGTGCGTCAATCAGTGACCTGAGTGAGATAACCTCGCCCGCCGCTGCCTCTCTACTCTCCGCCGCGCGCCGCGCGCCGCACGTGAACGCTTGACACCGGGGACCGCTGCGCCTGCGCTGATAGCTTTCATTTCCTAGGTACAATACGAATACTTCATGGCAGTGACTGTCAAACTTCAAAATATTTATTTCAAAGAAAGAACTTACGAACGCTTTTTGAACGTCATTTGAATCTATATAACTGTAGGCCAACGGCCCGATTATCTTATAAAAAACCGGTCAAGTGCGAGTCTAAATCGCGCACGAAGGGTTCCGTACCACCGTTCAATGGAAGCGATGGTGTGGAGTGAATAGTTTGGATTTTACACAGCAAAATATTATTTACAAAATTATTGGTGCGGTTACTTTCACACTCCATGTACGTAACCAGGTGCATCCAAAAGTTTGTATGTGGTATTGAAAGAATTGTTGTATGGGAGCCCCCTTAAATATTTCTTTTATCCTGTTTTTTAGTATTTGTTGTTATAGCGGCAACATAAATACATAATCTGTGAAAATTTCAACTCTCTAGCTAGCTAGGTTCTTGAGATACAGCCTGGTGACAGACGGACGGACGGACGGACGGACGGACAGCGGAGTCTTAGTAATAGGGTCCCGTTTGGAACCCTTCGGGTATGGAACCCTAAAAACGAATAGCAATAGTAGGTACATCGTTTGCTCCATGGGCGGGCAGGGCGCAACATGCCTGTGGCAGCCAGTCTCTAAACAATGTAAGCGCCGCGCGCCGCCGTCAAGCCTATAGAGATGTAAGGCCGGTATTTAACCGATTGGTTAACCACCAACTGTACACATTTAACCGCACATTTGCGGGTAAATCCGTTGTGGTCGGGGGTTTTGAGTTAAATGCATCTTTTATTGTAAGTACTTGAGTATAATTTAAATTTGCATTAAAGTTCCTCGTGGTTTCGGAACGCGCCCGCCCCGGCCGGCTTAGCTTAGCTGTCTAAGAAACGGCAACTGTTTTTAATTGTAATTTTTTCGCATTTAGGGCTTAAATATAGTGCAACATTATTCAAAGAGTATATAATTTATTACGTAAGAATTATTGTTAGGGTGTATAAAAGGGGGACAAGTGTTTGCGGCCAGTTTTCTCAAGATTGCATCATCCACCGAGCCTTTACCTACTCGAATGTGAATTTGAATACCAAGGGAATTTACCAGCTGACTATTTTTGTTTCATTGTCTAATCAAGCTCAACACAAATTTTAGACAGAAATAATCAGAACCACACGCATTCCACATCACAAATACCTCAAAATCAGTGTAGTATCACTGCAAATTGATTTTATATTACAAATTCAAATAAAATATATTTTAAACTAACTACCTACCTAATTGCAATGCGGAGGCGCATGCAAAGTATAGCGAAAGGGTGTAAGCCAGATCAGGTTTTGTGTTTTGTCTCCTATTCCGCGCCCCGCCCCTATTTTCCATCTCTCCTCGACAAGCGTAAACAAGTCAACTAACAAAACTACATTTTGTGAAGCCGTAAAAATTAAATTTAGCACGTTTAGATAGTTCATGTCACTTGTAACGTTTCTTCAAAGAAATGGAGAAAGGCTAAAGATAAACTTACCTAATTACAATATTTTATCAAAATATTCACAATTATGTGTGTATTCTAAATAATATACAAAACACCCTTTCTTACATGCTCTATTGGTTTTGAACGTGATGTCACGTATTTCTGCAGTACTGTGGGCATGTAATAAATATCTGACCGATTTAACTGCACAATAGGCACAGTAGAGAGCATTTAACCTTGCACTTTAGGATTTAACGGTTAATTTACAACTCTACTAATACTTTATTTCGCCCCCTTGGGCCCTTGGGAGCAATTCGCAACACACTCGCTATTCGTGTTTCATGAGAGAGTCGGGCTCTAGGTCAACATTTTTTAAGGGTGAAATCGCCGCGACGCGTATTGATTTTGTGTATTCATTCGATTGGTACTCAACTGCTAAGTGAAGGTATAATAATGATATTACGAGAATATTGATGTAGTAGAGGTACCTATGTACATACATACATAGGTATGGCAGCAAAACAAGACCGTCGCGCGATACGCATTTCCGTAAATGATGGTTATTATCCAATTGAATAAAGAAGCCTGGCTATTAATTAAAGCAACGCCATAATAGCTCAACATTTACCTGCAACAGTACTCTGTAACCAATGTCCTCTGTACTCATGGTCGCAGTGAGACGAAGCCATTTAATTACAGAGTTACGCAATCCAGAGTAACCTTAGCGGTAGATGATGAAAAACGTTGCATTGTATACGCACTAGGATACAATAACTATAACAATCGATCATAGGCAGATATCAACTTTTTCTGTTTGACTTTATAGTCATTTTTCCAAACATAATACAAAAAGTAAGGTATAAATTTATCTTTCATTTCATAATTTCATTAAAAAACAAGACTTACACAAAAATTGTGTACAAAACCGAGCTTATCTCTTATAAGAGATATCTCACAGCAAACCAGGTTAACATGGGAAAGGTTGTTTGCTGAGCAGGGGTAGACTTATGTTTACAATATATAAAATAAATGATATAATAATATACTACATACTTACAATATACTATTATAAACCAATAAATACTTACTTACATGCGTACTACGTATAATTCTAAAGTGAGAGGTTATGGTTATTCAGAGTATAGAGTGCAGGGGAGTGCATTGAGGGGGTCCACAACTGAATGGCCCGGGCTCTAACTGAACCCATGGAGTTGTGAGCATGAGTATAGAGTGCAGGGGAGTGCATTGAGGGGGTCCACAACTGAATGGCCCGGGCTCTAACTAAACCCATGAGTTGTGAGCATGAGTATAGAGTGCAGGGGAGTGCATTGAGGGGGTCCACAACTGAATGGCCCGGGCTCTAACTGAACCCATGGAGTTGTGAGCATGAGTATAGAGTGCAGGGGAGTGCATTGAGGGGGTCCACAACTGAATGGCCCGGGCTCTAACTAAACCCATGAGTTGTGAGCATGAGTATAGAGTGCAGGGGAGTGCATTGAGGGGGTCCACAACTGAATGGCCCGGGCTCTAACTAAACCCATGGAGTTGTGAGCATGAGTATATAGAGTGCAGGGGAGTGCATTGAGGGGGTCCACAACTGAATGGCCCGGGCTCTAACTGAACCCATGGAGTTGTGAGCATGAGTATAGAGTGCAGGGGAGTGCATTGAGGGGGTCCACAACTGAATGGCCCGGGCTCTAACTAAACCCATGGAGTTGTGAGCATGAGTATAGAGTGCAGGGGAGTGCATTGAGGGGGTCCACAACTGAATGGCCCGGGCTCTAACTAAACCCATGGAGTTGTGAGCATGAGTATAGAGTGCAGGGGAGTGCATTGAGGGGGTCCACAACTGAATGGCCCGGGCTCTAACTGAACCCATGGAGTTGTGAGCATGAGTATAGAGTGCAGGGGAGTGCATTGAGGGGGTCCACAACTGAATGGCCCGGGCTCTAACTGAACCCATGGAGTTGTGAGCATGAGTATAGAGTGCAGGGGAGTGCATTGAGGGGGTCCACAACTGAATGGCCCGGGCTCTAACTAAACCCATGGAGTTGTGAGCATGAGTATAGAGTGCAGGGGAGTGCATTGAGGGGGTCCACAACTGAATGGCCCGGGCTCTAACTGAACCCATGGAGTTGTGAGCATGAGTATAGAGTGCAGGGGAGTGCATTGAGGGGGTCCACAACTGAATGGCCCGGGCTCTAACTGAACCCATGGAGTTGTGAGCATGAGTATAGAGTGCAGGGGAGTGCATTGAGGGGGTCCACAACTGAATGGCCCGGGCTCTAACTGAACCCATGGAGTTGTGAGCATGAGTATAGAGTGCAGGGGAGTGCATTGAGGGGGTCCACAACTGAATGGCCCGGGCTCTAACTAAACCCATGGAGTTGTGAGCATGAGTATAGAGTGCAGGGGAGTGCATTGAGGGGGTCCACAACTGAATGGCCCGGGCTCTAACTGAACCCATGGAGTTGTGAGCATGAGTATAGAGTGCAGGGGAGTGCATTGAGGGGGTCCACAACTGAATGGCCCGGGCTCTAACTAAACCCATGGAGTTGTGAGCATGAGTATAGAGTGCAGGGGAGTGCATTGAGGGGGTCCACAACTGAATGGCCCGGGCTCTAACTAAACCCATGGAGTTGTGAGCATGAGTATAGAGTGCAGGGGAGTGCATTGAGGGGGTCCACAACTGAATGGCCCGGGCTCTAACTGAACCCATGGAGTTGTGAGCATGAGTATAGAGTGCAGGGGAGTGCATTGAGGGGGTCCACAACTGAATGGCCCGGGCTCTAACTAAACCCATGAGTTGTGAGCATGAGTATAGAGTGCAGGGGAGTGCATTGAGGGGGTCCACAACTGAATGGCCCGGGCTCTAACTAAACCCATGGAGTTGTGAGCATGAGTATAGAGTGCAGGGGAGTGCATTGAGGGGGTCCACAACTGAATGGCCCGGGCTCTAACTAAACCCATGGAGTTGTGAGCATGAGTATAGAGTGCAGGGGAGTGCATTGAGGGGGTCCACAACTGAATGGCCCGGGCTCTAACTGAACCCATGGAGTTGTGAGCATGAGTATAGAGTGCAGGGGAGTGCATTGAGGGGGTCCACAACTGAATGGCCCGGGCTCTAACTAAACCCATGGAGTTGTGAGCATGAGTATAGAGTGCAGGGGAGTGCATTGAGGGGGTCCACAACTGAATGGCCCGGGCTCTAACTAAACCCATGGAGTTGTGAGCATGAGTATAGAGTGCAGGGGAGTGCATTGAGGGGGTCCACAACTGAATGGCCCGGGCTCTAACTGAACCCATGGAGTTGTGAGCATGAGTATAGAGTGCAGGGGAGTGCATTGAGGGGGTCCACAACTGAATGGCCCGGGCTCTAACTAAACCCATGGAGTTGTGAGCATGAGTATAGAGTGCAGGGGAGTGCATTGAGGGGGTCCACAACTGAATGGCCCGGGCTCTAACTGAACCCATGGAGTTGTGAGCATGAGTATAGAGTGCAGGGGAGTGCATTGAGGGGGTCCACAACTGAATGGCCCGGGCTCTAACTAAACCCATGGAGTTGTGAGCATGAGTATAGAGTGCAGGGGAGTGCATTGAGGGGGTCCACAACTGAATGGCCCGGGCTCTAACTGAACCCATGGAGTTGTGAGCATGAGTATAGAGTGCAGGGGAGTGCATTGAGGGGGTCCACAACTGAATGGCCCGGGCTCTAACTAAACCCATGAGTTGTGAGCATGAGTATAGAGTGCAGGGGAGTGCATTGAGGGGGTCCACAACTGAATGGCCCGGGCTCTAACTAAACCCATGGAGTTGTGAGCATGAGTATAGAGTGCAGGGGAGTGCATTGAGGGGGTCCACAACTGAATGGCCCGGGCTCTAACTAAACCCATGGAGTTGTGAGCATGAGTATAGAGTGCAGGGGAGTGCATTGAGGGGGTCCACAACTGAATGGCCCGGGCTCTAACTGAACCCATGGAGTTGTGAGCATGAGTATAGAGTGCAGGGGAGTGCATTGAGGGGGTCCACAACTGAATGGCCCGGGCTCTAACTAAACCCATGGAGTTGTGAGCATGAGTATAGAGTGCAGGGGAGTGCATTGAGGGGGTCCACAACTGAATGGCCCGGGCTCTAACTAAACCCATGGAGTTGTGAGCATGAGTATAGAGTGCAGGGGAGTGCATTGAGGGGGTCCACAACTGAATGGCCCGGGCTCTAACTGAACCCATGGAGTTGTGAGCATGAGTATAGAGTGCAGGGGAGTGCATTGAGGGGGTCCACAACTGAATGGCCCGGGCTCTAACTAAACCCATGGAGTTGTGAGCATGAGTATAGAGTGCAGGGGAGTGCATTGAGGGGGTCCACAACTGAATGGCCCGGGCTCTAACTGAACCCATGGAGTTGTGAGCATGAGTATAGAGTGCAGGGGAGTGCATTGAGGGGGTCCACAACTGAATGGCCCGGGCTCTAACTAAACCCATGGAGTTGTGAGCATGAGTATAGAGTGCAGGGGAGTGCATTGAGGGGGTCCACAACTGAATGGCCCGGGCTCTAACTAAACCCATGGAGTTGTGAGCATGGAAACTGGATAGCGTGGATTCCGTAAAAAGTTGTAGAGGAAATTGAGAATGTGTTGAATTGAGAATCCCGGTGAAGACGGTTCGGCAGCCACTCCTTGCAATGTTGTGATACATGGTCGTATTTGCACAGCCCGAAGATAACCCTAATCCCGACATTTTGAAGTCGTTCGAGTTTGTTCAGTAGTTATTCGTCAGCACTGACCCAGCAGACATCAGCATAATCGATGAGGGGTAGGAGAGACTGAGCGAGAGTGATTTTGGTATGTCGAGGCGATGACCAGGAGAGCTGGTTGTCGAAGATTAGACCCAGGTTTTTAGCGCTGTCGCTATATACTTACAATTGCGGTACCATTACAAGTGACAGGTGGAAAAGGCTGTTGCTGCAACAAGTTAAGAGAATGTCTGGTGCCTATGATCATGGCCAGAGACTTCCTCGGGTTGACCAGGAGTCCGAGAGATGAAGCCCAACTTCATATACCCCCCCTCAAGATCAGCGTTGAGTGCCTCCATTCCACATTTTTATTGCCTAAATAGTTCTGATTCCCACGGTTCCAAGTATGGAGTGTTGGGGAGATATCCAGACTCCAGAGACACGGTACGTGCCTGTAATACCTAAATAAGGTAGGTATGCGTCAGTATGCGATAAACATTTTAAGAAAGATTATTATTGAGTAGTGAGTAAGTCGTGGACAACCTTGGATTTACAAATCATCTTTGATAAAACATATTAAAAAATTAATATGACTGTCGAATATCGAAATAGGTTATCGAATTGTAGACGTCAGGTAGCCTCAGGCGGCAAATGTGTAATTCCGTCACTGTTAGTGTAAGAGCTAGGTACGTACTTTGATGAACTAGTATCAATAATAATAATATCCCAAAATTAGGTTTGTGTAAACAATAGGGTATCTCAGCAAAATAGTCAAACAGTCTGTACACATGGAAGTGAAGTTAGACTGCGCTAACAAAACAACGACTCACATAGAATTCGATGACCCGAATGGCCGAGTCGGCAGTGATCCTGCCTACGAAGCCAAGGGTCCCGGGTTCTAGTCCCGGTGGGGACAAATGTTTGTTTGATAAGAACAATGTCTGTACCCTAGTCAAGGTTGTTTATCTATCTACGTATAATATTTATCTATAAGGTACAGTCGTCTAATAAGGCCCACCAGTTAGCAGGCCCAGGCGCAGAAAACCGACTTCTATTCAGTTGATTTGCGCGAGCTTCAAAGTACGTATGGAATAGATCAATAGGAACGCAGAAACGCAACAGCGGGCAGCGTGGGGCCGCCATCTTGACAATGACGCCCGATTTATCGACGATGCCGGTCGTGGCCACTGATTACGCTAAATTGTGCGCCCACAAAACGTATGTTTTTACTTGTTTATACTGCAATTTGTAAGTAGATTTTGGTTTAGAGTGATTATTCGAACATTATTATTTTGATATTTACATAGACATGTGCGATTTCATGTCTATTTATTTAGAAAATGATCAATTTGTGTTGGAAGGCCCATGTCGTTTAGGAAAGCCCAACAAGATTGTTGCTCGGGCCATACAAGACTCGGCTGAGCCTTCCAACCCTACTGCAGTCTAATAAAGCCCGCTAGTTTCTGTAGTGTTAAATTTAACTAACAATGTTTAACTGAGTGTTACAAAAGTGCTTGATGATGATGATAAATACAATTATAATTACTAATCGGAAATTCGGATGCTTTCGGTTGTGAGTTGTACTGAATTTGAAAGGGCCTTGTAATCGACCATAGGGGCTTTCTTAACGATATCTGTGTAATAAGGCCCAATGTATGAAAATTAAAAATCAAAAAGCTTTGACAATAATTACTCAATTATAGCTTGAATAACAATATTTTTGAATAAAATACTAATATTTATTCACAAAACACCTAAAAAGTCAAAAGCTAGGCTGATTTCCCACAGTGGAAACGCGTATTTTTCTAACAAATTATTGATGATTTTAGTTTATGCTTCCTGTTATAATGTTCATGAATATCACTATGTTCATAATTATTCAATCTTTGAGGTCTTTAATGGATATTTTTACGCCAAACGACCTACAATCGGCACGGGCCTTATTATCGACACCATTTTTAATAAAGCCCAAAAAAGAGGTTTTTAAAAACGTTCAAAAAAGTAACTTACCGTCGTTATAGCTATAAAAAGTACATTTATTTGGATTTTGAAATAATCATAACTTTCATTGTAAACCTTTTTTTCCTTGAGTTTGGTTAAATAAAGCTATTTATTTCAATTTGTAAGAAAGTGGGCCTTACCATACGATGGTACCTTATAAGTAGGTGTATCGTTGTCTAGTACCCAAGATACAGGGAATCCTAGTTTGGGGCTAGATCAATGTGTGTAAATAGTGTCCAAGGTAATATATAATATTAGAAATTCTGGTTTTCAGGGTTTCTGGGTAACCGCTTTGTGCCAATCGGGGCTTCTGCCACCACATACGAGTAAAGACACGACGCTACAATACTTTGGAACCGTACATTTTGAGTTGTGTTCGCGATGATCTCGCGCTACGCGTGGCGAATTCTTGATGCGGTCGTGTCACCTACGTCGTACTTCCTACATGTACCTATATGTAGATATGAACAAAATATTTAATCAGTCACCTACTTGCCACTTGCAGGCGGTCACGAGCTCGGCTCGCGTGGCTCGCGGGTCGACGCATCAATCTCATCTTAACAATCGTTTTAAGGGCAGCGATCAACGCTTAGCGATAACGTTATTTAATTTCAATAGTGTCTGTTTTACATTCGCCAATTTTATGATTTCTTATTTGCTCCGGCTGTTGTATGGTCGAATATGTTAATCTCACAACAATATGGTGTGTATATTGTAGTAAATATAGTGTCGATTGCAAATATTTTGTTGTTTCTTTAGGACTTATGACTATGACCTTAAATAACTTCTCAAAAGACTAGGCAATTCTTCCTCATCCTGTCCAGCCATCGCCGCAGAAGGCGCCACCTATCTTGAGTTAGACACTTACGTCCTTTCTGGTTGTTTATCCTCAGTATTTGATGAACATCTTTTAAGCCTATCTAGCAGATCTACCCAGCCTGCGACGACAACCTACGGCGACAACAAACTTTTCACTTTGAACGCATGTTACTCTGAACATGGGCTTACTATTGACTTATATACTATGTAGGAGCAGTCCTTAGGGTCTTGAGAACCAATTAAAAATAATTTAAATAAAAAAACTTACAGTGAGTAACATTTTTCTCACATATTAGCAGAAAACCCGGGTTGGGCTTTGATCACGGACACCTGATTTTAATTACTAGAGTTATTTAGTAGGATAGTTGACTATATTCGTGAACCTTTTATCCTAGTCTTAATTGTCGGACACTTGTTTTGGATGTATAATACCTAAAGCAACATATTATTTTGTATGCCTGAAATGGAACGCAATTTTTACTCTTTCCAATACGTATTTCATGACAGATGTCAAAAACGTATTGTAAAGTTGGGTGAAATGGAACGTGGAATAAAGCAAACTTGGCTGTTTTATTTGACTGATTTTGAAATCTGAGTCAGGGCACCCCACTTACTTACTAGGCAGGCAGTCTTGTGGCTACTATTAGGTTAGTGTTGGTACCAAACCGACCGACATCTGGGCAGTCCTTCCTGGGCAGTGGGCAGTCCTGTGGCTACTCCCTAGAGTGTTTTTATGGGGAAATGTTAAACTACACATCAATAATACTGATTTACACAGCAAATGTACTGATTTTTACAGCAAATATCTGGGCAAAATACTGCGGCAGCTTAGCTGAAGGGAAAAGGTTTCATTCGTCCCTTTCATTCGTATTAGGTTGAACATGTAAGAACAACAAAAATACTTAAAACATAAAAAGTGTTTTTGCTGTGAAAATCAGTATTTTTGTTGTGTGATTAAATAGTTGCCTTTTCTATGAGCCCTAGTAGCCGGAGCTAAGGCGACGTCGAACATCAATACTACAAACAATTGCTTTTTGTAAAAATCCTATAGTAAAAAATAACCTCAAAATGCGACTTTTAAAAATTCTTAACAAAAAATCCCCTGGTTTCCGACAATTGAGACTTATGGGGGAGGTCCCCTTACCCCCTCCACCCCCTCCCCTCCCTAAATTCAGGTGTCCGTGATCAGAACCTTTACCGAAAGCCCCTTACTTAGGCTAAGGCATTATTATTGCCCCGCTTGAGCGCTTGAGCGCAGCGATTAACTACAAGTTTCGACAAAAAATGGCGGCAAGCGATTGTATGCAAGCAAGGTACGCCAATGAAAGTATCGAATGAATGAATACATGTGATGTGAAAGAGCAAAAAAATTATATTATTATAATTGAAAAATAAATATGAAATCCAAACACCATTTTGACTTAGGCTAGTCTTATTAGATAAGATACCATGAATTACCATGTTCTATTTTAGAATTCCATTTATTATTGTTATTTATTATTTACTTTTTTATTTTACTATCACATTTTACATACCGGCTCCATCATAATACCCTGAATATCAAAAAAAGGCAATAACTCGGAACAAAACTTAATATTTTACCCAAAATCAATAAGCATGTGTTTCCGCTTGCACTTTAATTTTTTACTAGCTTTTGCCCGCGGCTTCGCCCGCATTTTTTTAGTTTTTTTGTAGTCAATATATTGCGTACCAATTGTACATTTTGAAAACTGAGGATAACCTTTTTAGGTTGCTTTTCATAGTTGTTAAGACTTTTTCTTTTTTGATTTATATAAAGTACCTCTTTATATACTACATTAGAGGTTCTGCCCTCAGATGTTAATATGACCAGGCTCCTAGGTGTGCTCACTCTCGAGCAGGCCACCTAAAACTGGCCGTGCGGCTCCTAGGTGTGCTCACTCTCGAGCAGGCCACATAAAGCTGGCCGTGCGGCTCCTAGGTGTGCTCACTCTCGAGCAGGCCACCTAAAACTGGCCGTGCGGCTCCTAGGTGTGCTCACTCTCGAGCAGGCCACCTAAAACTGGCCGTGCGGCTCCTAGGTGTGCTCACTCTCGAGCAGGCCACCTAAAACTGGCCGTGCGGCTCCTAGGTGTGCTCACTCTCGAGCAGGCCACCTAAAACTGGCCGTGCGGCTCCTAGGTGTGCTCACTCTCGAGCAGGCCACCTAAAACTGGCCGTGCGGCTCCTAGGTGTGCTCACTCTCGAGCAGGCCACCTAAAACTGGCCGTGCGGCTCCTAGGTGTGCTCACTCTCGAGCAGGCCACCTAAAGCTGGCCGTGCGAAGAGCAGTCTCCCCTAAGATCAATTCCTCTGTTTTCAGTGACTGGCCCTGAGACTTATTAATCGACATTGCGAAACAGACCTTAAGAGGGAACTGGAGCTCTATTTTTGAATCACTCGCCTCGGAAGCGAGCGTTTTCCAAGCGACACGATTGGTGCAGCTTAGTTACGTCGAGTGATATGAACCAATCATTGCGCTTGGCGAGCGCTCGCCTCGACGCCAGTGATTCAAAAACAGAGCTTCTGTAGTCTTTTAAACTCAAATGGGTACTGCGACGGTAAAAGTGGTATCCGCGATATATATGTCAACGTAGGAAGTCAAAACCGTTAGTTGACAAACTAACGCGTTAGTTGATAAACTAATGCGTTAGTTGATCAACTATCGACAGATAGTAAACCAGAACGACAGGATTTATAATTTACGTTTCTTTTGTTCTTCACGTCCACCTAACATGAAGACTATTCGGGGGCTTCGCTGCGCTCGCCCCCTCTAGCCTTCACCTAAGTTACCGCAGTGTTTGCCCTGGTATTTCGTTTGCAATTCAAGTTTAAACCAGTTTACTATTTAACGGATTTAACAGTTACTTTATCAACTAACGAGTCATATAGTAAGCAGTACGCTACAGTATACTGTAATCTGTCGATAGTTGACCCACTAACAAGAAAAAAACGTTAGTTTATCAACTAACGGTTTTGACAATCTTACGGTGACACATACACAGATTGAACTCGAGCACCACCAGTCAATACAATGGCCTCTACCACGTTTTTATGTGAGGCTTTCACGCGTAACCCCATGTGGTCCCATTACACAACTTAGCTAGATTGAGATTTCGCAATTACACGACTGGAGCACCCACTTTGATGATAAGTGTGTGAGACGGTAAACCAGGTGGGTTGATCGCGTTCAGGAACTCGACAGGATATTGTACAGTATCATCTGTATCTACTACAGTATCTACAGACTTGTACTGGTATTCTGCACCTTCAAATTACTACAACAAAATGTCGTTAATGACGGAAGCCTGATCGTTTTTAGGAGCCAGAATCACAAGTTCGCACAGCCACTCTATGGATTTGCTGTGTAGGTTGTGGACATCTGTATATATTCGAGCTATTAGGTCGCCAACAGTTGACACAACTGAGGCTAGATTTGTTGGAATTGTAATCTTGCCTTCACTTTCCGGATATTCTCCATTTCCTATTTTAAGGAGGAGATCGGACAATTTCCCAGCACAAACATCGCCCTTCAAGTCCACCCACATGTTTTTCTTAAGGTGTAGTTTTTTTATTAAAGGCCAAAGTTTTGACGCCTTCATGCAAGCTTTAATATCGTGAGCTCGACTCCCAGCACCCATCATGTTGTCGTTTCCTCAGAGTTCTGTTTAGTGCTTCAGAACCCCTTTTATGCGCCATTGTGCTTTCGACTCTAACTATAGGTACTTTGGCCGTATTACTCTGCTTTGAAATGTTGCAGAGTGGAGTTTCGACATGAATAAGATTTAGCGGCAGCTTAAAGGCAGCTTGAGCTGTCTTGCCTCCCTCCAACAGTGTTGCTGCGATTCCTGACGATGCGACAGGTAAGGCAATGACACGATTACTCCTTACTATTGCAAATAGCAAATTGATAACGAAGGTTTTTTCAGTTCCACCAACAAGAGCGTCCAGAAAAAAGCGTTGCCCAATTCCGTTGTCAATTTGACAAGGATCTGTCGATAGATGTAAAGGTGTTCATCCGTCAGTAAGTCTTCATTAAATGACACCATCTTTTCCAGGGCGCATAATTGGTCTCCATCAGATATTCTCGATTACCTAAAGTTGCTGCAGATCTTTTTGGCTGAGGCAATCCGTATTGTGCCAAGTTTTGTCCTGCTTGAGCTAACACTGCATCCTCGATCAATATCAAGCATCTATCTTGCAAGTTTTTCTCAAGTTGCTGTTTGTTGTCGTCCGAGAGACTGTCTTTGTTTTTTCTCGCAAATGTTAAAGGATCAGAGAGTTGAAGGAAAGCTATCATTATTGTAAATAGCTCTCGCAGCTTTAAAGGAGAATCGTACAATGCAGCTTCATCTTAAGTACTGTCCCAATGCTTGTCGTCTTCTAGCAATCCAAGGGACTTGCATGCAGACTGAAATGTTGGATGGAGGATATTTCACAGTCTTCAAGTCTTCAAAGCTTGTTGGTAGTCTAACCTCATGGAGCAGCAGGCGTAGGTGGTAGAACTCGGTGTTGTTTGGATAAATCGCGTAGATCCTACCTAGAGCGTGTTCTTTTTTTACTCCTGGCCAGCCCTCTACAACTTTCCCCTTTTTTCTTCTAGTTTTTTTTTTGTTGTTCCAGACAACAACAGCATCTTGGCAAAATTGTCCGTTTTGCAGATTTCGAAAAAGCTAATAGCGTTTTCTGAGGTCGGCTGTTTATTTTATCTGACAGCTTATAAGAGGTGAAGTATACAAGCTGACCGTTTTCAAGATGAACAGCAAGATGTAAGACAGGGGGAAACCTTTCTTGAATGGGTAAGGTTAAGATCCTCCAAACTGCTTCGGAACTGCTTATGTATATTTTCACCTCATCTTTCTCATTCTCCAGAGTAAAGGCAGCTTGATCACTACCCTTGTTCACGTACTTACAAATATATTTGATAGATTTAACAGAGTTGTAGTAGTCCACATTAATATGAGCATTGAAAGTACGTGACAGGACAGAATGGTAAGGCACCACCCAGCGGTTGTATTTTTTATTTCGTGACCACCGTCAGCTGGAGACCTCCTCCTATATTGCGGATATAAATCGTCTCCTGTCTGGGTGTCCTTAAGTCGAGGGTATCTCATACTACAACTACCATTTTTAATGCAGGGTGATTTGTAGTTGAAACTACCGCAAGAACCATGTATAATATTAGCCTTCACAATATCGTAGAGGAGTGGGTCTTGCTCTGGGTCTGGTATTTCGGCACAAATAACATTGTCAATCTTGTCTGGGGTGATACGCTGCTCTACTTATAGCAAGATGTGAATGTGAGGAAGACCCCGTTTTTGCCATTCGACTGAGTACATAAAAGAACGCATCTCCCCAAACATATTACCTTTGTTTAGAAGAGACATCATCTTTTTCACCTTTAGATGGAATACCCTAGCTATGGAATACCCTATGTCGTGGCGACCGTGTGACTTTGGGCCAGGTAAAAGTATATCTGTGAATTCTTTCCATCGAGGATTACACGTAAATCTGATAAAAAGCTCAGGACGGCCGTGTTGGCGCACGTATGTCATTGCATCTTGTGTGCGCTCGTGCATATAGCGTGGTCGTCCAGTAAAAGATGACCTTCTGACCCAGCTGCCCACCATCAACGTCCTGCCTCCCTATGGCATCCCGCAAGTGTATATAACTGTCAGCCCTCAGCTGCGCCTGGTTGTACCTGAAATTGTTCAACCTTTCCGTCTCTAAAAAGGGAAAGGAAATACACCAGGTGATTGTATTCTCGCGGTCTTATCATCATACGAAAAGATTAGAAATTTGCAGCGGAGACTGTCTTTTTAAGTTTTAATTTGGTCTTAAGATCACGCTGATTTACAGAAATAGATTTTACTCAAACAACGCTAGTAATGTGCTCATTATTTTGACAACCTTCTTTGAGCAAAGTCGAGATTGCCGCGCTACTTGGAGGAGCCAGAAAAGGTGCCGGCAATTTCCCGTGAAAATCCATTAGGTACTGTCGTGTTTTAGCGACTGGCAATTTCCTGCCAAATTCCATGATTGTCTTCGAAAATGGTAAAAAAAACGGTAGTGCAAAAAGGCTTTTTTCAGAATTTGGTGATGTGTGACAAAAAAAAACTCATTCTCAATTTTATAATAGGCTGGTTTTATTTAATTTTTCGCATTATTTAAGTAAGGTACCAGAGGCGGCTCGTCTTATGGAGCGCTGGTGCAGTGCACTCCCACTCTACCAAAATTACCTACTGTATTATTATTTTTCATATTACTTACCTATAACCCTATACCTACCTAGACATTCTAATATGCGTATAGACGCTCAATAGTAAACAACTACCTACGCCCACAACGTTGATGTTTGGCGCCATGTCAAGTAAATTCGAGTGGAGCGCCAGCGATTGCGCTCCTATGAAACCAATTTCAGTACAATGCCTAGCCCTGTATTCAGTGCGTGCGAAAGAGAATTTTTACAACAGTCCGGCGCGTGAAACAAAATATTTCTATGAGAAAATTTGCTACTCCGGAGCGCCGCTCCGCGCGACGTTGCCAGATCGCGGTGTGGTTGCTGGGCGCTGACAAAACGAGAGCGGGGCGGGGCGCGGTGAAGTACCTATGCGTTGTTGCCGCTCTTATCACAACAATCAAACGTACGACACTGTCTGTTTTGCGCCAGTTATTTCAGGACATTTCGCAATAAATAAATACTAAAAACAGTTTGTGAGTGTTGTGTGTGACAATCGAGTGAAAGATGGAAAAATATAGTGTCACTTTTATTAAAAACTGTGAAAAGACCCTCGAAAAGCGTCTCGAACTAAAGTCGAAGGGCCCACCACGGCCTGAACTAGACCTTACCCAAAAATGTGGTACGAAAAGTAAAACGTTTACGTGAGTTTTCAAATCAGAACAATATTTAAAAACCCCTTGGTTGTGTGGATGTGTAGACAGCAATAAATTGTTTTGTTTCCCGTGTTTGGTGTTTGCTGCTAGTGGTAGTGAATCTGCTGCATGGACAGAAACCGGTGTTGATGATTTAGCGCATCTTTCAATAAAAATGAAAAAGCATTCGCAATCTCGATCTCATATGTTATGTGACGTGCAATTAGCATCTATCAGATTGGCGAATGGATTTTATTTACAAATAAAACAATGAGGTAAGCTGTCGTTTTTCATTTTTATTTTTAGTAAACACCCAAAAAAATATATCACGAGCCGCCCCTGTAAGGTACTATACATTGGTCCGCAATGACTGCACTGCTGACCACACTATGAAGGCCTCGAGCTAAGCTTATCTACGCTCTCGGCCTATAAGTTTGGTCACTATTGCAGCCTTTGATGTCCGCGCTATAAAAGCCTCGACCTTCGGTCTCGGCATTTATTCCAGCTTGTCCATCAAAGGCTGCAATGCTGATCGCGCTGTGTAGGCCTTCAGCCACCAACAGTGCGACCAACAACGCGTCATTACAGACCGCGACAGTAATATCATATCCCATCTTCACCAAGGCAAAACAAAAGCGGATACTGCAGGGCGTCGTATGAACGGTGGATCTCACTAATGCGCTGTAAGGTGTTATGGTGGCTGTAACTGTAAACTGAAATCTACAGATACCTGCAAACCCCATTTTATAAAACTAAAATTATTCACATTGCCGTCATTATATATTTTAGAGATAGTACTATTTGTAAAAACTAATTATGATTTATTTGGCAAATTTAACAGTGCAAGATATAAAAATAAGATCAGTGCTGCGAGTCACTCAACAGCTTTATTTAATAAAAGTATATTTGGAATGGCGCCCATAATATATAACCATCTGCCTAATAGTATTAGAGAAATTCAAGTTGTCCATTTATTTAAAAAAAGGCTATCACAACTTCTTCTTGAAAAAGCCTATTATAGCCTTGGTGAATTTCTCCAAGACAAATTTTAGTTTCCTTCCTTGTGACTGTGCCTAGGGTTCCTAATAAATTAATGTTAAATATGTACCCAGTGTGTAATGTATGATAGTGTTGACATTTTATATTTAAGCCTAATTTAATCTTGAATACTGTCTTGACATTTTTTATGCTTTAATTAATTAAATTATATTGTTAACACTCAAAATTTTGCAAACCCTTTCGGGTAGAGTATAGCTAAGCGACCGTTATTATAATTTTATCACCTATGTAACCTATATTCAGCAAATAAATGCCTTTGACTTTGACTTTGACTTTGGCTTTCAAGGATAACGTCTCGTTTCCGATAGACCAAAACAGACAGGCTGATATATGAAGCAGGCAAATGATATATGAATATACGTTAATATGTACTCATTAAAGCACAATCAATTGTGAATTCCCTACCCCGAGGGCATAATAAAAACATTATTAAACTAAACAACAGAACGAAAACAAAGCTGTATAATTTTAAAGCAGAACAAAATTTACAAAATTGTTATAGAATTTTTGCACCCCTAATTTTGACATTAGAGGACATTTTCTAAGTACGCTGTAACATGTCCTGCTTCATTTGTAACAAATAGGCTAAATACTATAAAAACTTTCTACACCCATATTACCATAGGTGAAATTTCCAAAAATCCTTCCTTAATGGATGCCTACACTATGCAAGGTAATTTTTCATTTATTTTTTTGCTTTGAGAGTTTGAATACACTACTTCATCCCTCTTTTCACCTTTTTGGGGGTCGAATTTTCAAAGACGCTGGGACACTACTCAGTTATATTCAATCTTCAGCCTTTATACAAAATTTGAAGATACTAACTTCAAAACTGAATTAGTAATTGATACGAAGTTTCTTGTAATCACCATTTATAGCAAATAGCAGTGGGGACCCCATGTAGACAAATTAGCTGGTAGATTAAGTTCTGCGGCTTACGCTGTTAGGAACATCAGACAAAACACGGATGTGGGCATGTCTATTATAGTTACTTTCATAGTGTCATATCCTATGGTATCTTGTTCTGGGGGAAAGCAGCGGATAAACTTTTCTACAGAAAAGAGCGATTCGAGAATTTTATAATGTAAAACCTACTCCCCAAGATAACTTTTTTAAAGAAATCGACATACTAACTGCAGCTAGTCAATTTATTTTCAAAAATATAATGTATATGTCGCAGGCAATTTGTTTGATTCCGCATTTTACAAACGGCATCGTCCGTTTACAAACGCGTACTGCTATGTAATATGCCGAAGGAAAATTGACACTCCTTTATGTTTTAAGCATTTATTGTTGTTCTTACATGTTCAACCTAACACGAAGGATAAAGGGGGCTTCGCTTCGCTCACCCCCTTTACCCTTCACCTAAGCTACCGCAGTGTTTTGCCCTGATAATTTGCTATTTTAATTTCAATTTGTCAATTTGCCTTCGGCATATTACATAGCAGCGCGCGTTTGTAAACGGACGACGGCGTTTATAAAGTGCGGAATCATACAATTTGTCATCATCAATCATACAAATCATACATTTCAACGAAAGTATTTAATAATATTAAGCAATTAAATTCAATTTAATTAATTTAACAAATAATTAAATTGAAATTAATCCCGCTAATAAAACAAAAAACACTAATGAGATTTATGTAAATGTGATTTTCCACCGACAATTGTTTGTAGTTGTGGATTAATTTTACTTGTACCAATTATTAAAAGAGATTTAAGATGCTCATCGGTTAATTTAGATCTGTAAACATTATTTGTGTACTTCATCTTGGAAAACGTTTTCTCACACAAGTACGAAGTACCAAAACAGAAAACAACCCACGAGCAAATTTATGCAAATTATAAAATTGTGCCAGTGGAAGACTCTTATGAAATTCCATGAAAGATGAATTTTGATATTTGTTCTTAAACATATCACTGCACTGTAAATCAATAATGCCAGGGTTTCAAAGTCAGAATCAAAAGGATTTTGAAAAAGCTTAATTTCATTCGCAATGACATCAAAGTCTGAGAAACGAGTATCGAAATTTATCTTTAAAGCACTCAAAGTTTCGACTGCAAAATCGACGGGAAATTCAGTCTCTGTAGTGTGGCTTAATATTTCACATTTTTTAAAATGTCGGCACTAGGGCGTTGCTTCTCATTCAAAGAAAGTTCGGTCTCTGCTCGAAGTTAAAAAAAGCGTGGAATTGTCGGTGATTCGGCCCTGTGGATCTGATGAAGTTAACGACTGATATGACTTTTTTAAACAGTTGCTCAAAAAGTGGCGTATTGCAGGGACGTATAGCGTTCGGGATGTGGGCTATTACATACTCGTGCTTTTTTTTACCTTTCCCGAACTCGTGCGTTCTCTTTCCCAACTGTCAAAATAATGTCTATTAAAAAGAAAAACCAACCATAAAGTTTTTACTAAAAAAAATCATAGAAGTTTTTATGATTCATGCAAATACGTATATTTATAAAAAGAAGCTACTAATTTGTTTCAATATCAGATTTAATGATTTGATTGAATGAGTTAGGTTAGGTTTCATTTCATTTCATCTCATTAAATTTAATTTTCATTTCATATCAATAAAAAAATCTACTGAAGACTTGGCTGTATGGGCATAGTTCCCTTTGCCTACCAGAATGGGTGAAGAAAAAAAAACTCTTCTTATATTCTACGGTTGGCGCCATTTTTCAGAAATTTTCTTTGCGAGTTTAGTTGTTTGTTTCACAAAATGAGTAATTTCAACCCTAGTTTTTTTGAATTAACGCCACCGGAATTCAGTATAATTGCACAAAATGCTTCGGAGAACATTTTACCGAAAAAGACAAAAAGTCGCTACATATCTACATACGACGAATTTATTGCGTGGAGAGAAGAGAAAAAAGCAAATAGTTTTTCAGAAAATGTTATGTTGGCATACTTCTCCGAACTCTCAGCAAAATTAAAACCTTCTACGTTATGGTCGAGGTTTTCGATGATAAAAAGTATGCTGAAAATAAGGAACAACGTGGATATAAGTGAATACCCAAAATTAAATGCTTTCTTAAAACGACAATCAGACGAATTTACAAGTAAAAAGTCGAAAATATTAACATCGAATTAAGCCCCCGATGATCGTTATTTAGCCACAAAGGTAATTTATTAATAAGTACTTATATTTTTCTTTAGTAATCAGTTTACGAAATCGCAAAATACAGTCAATACATTATTGAAAAAAATATTAATCAAATCCCTTTTTTTGCAGGTTGCTCTAATTTTTGGCGTTGTTGGAGCTTGCCGCAGAGAGGAGTTAGCAAATATTACTTTAAAAGATATTGAAGCCCATGGAGAAATGCTACTTATCAAGATTCCGAACACAAAAAATAACATACCGAGAAGCTTTGTTGTTGAAGGAGATTTTCTTAGAATAGTGCAAAAATATATGAATCAGCGGTCCCAAAAAGGAAAAACCGACCGTTTTTTTCAAAACTACCAAAAAGGGAAGTGTACAGCTCAAGCAATCGGGATAAACAAAATTGGTAATATGCCAAAAGAAATAGCTACGTTTCTGGGTCTGCCGGATGCTGAGTATTATACTGGGCACAGCTTCAGGAGGACCTCTGATACATTATTAGCAGATTCAGGAGCCAATTTGACGTCCTTAAAGCGACTAGGACGTTGGAAATCGGATAAAGTTGCAGAAAGCTATATTGGTGATTCATAAAACAACAAACTAGAAACTGGGAAAAAAATCACACAATCCATTAATTTAAGGTCCAGTCCGTCTCCTTCACATGTTGCAGAGAACGTTCGTCCATCTACCTTCGTTGATAATGATAATTCATCAGATCCAACTCCATCAACTAGCAAACGCCATTGTATGACAAATAGACATGAACAATCATACGAAATTAATAATAGTTTGTTTCAAACAGTAAATATGCAACCTAAAACTTCCCCAGTTAGCATAAAAAACTGTACCAATTTCAATGTATATGTGAATTATAACGTTTATAAGAAATAAATGTTAAGTTCGTTGAGTTTATTGTGTTTTTATTATTTTATTAAATTGCTTCATTTTTTCGCAGCTGTATTAAAATAGTCGTTCAGTACACGTGGGAACCGTCATTGCAACTTGTTCTGACTGTCAACCCTCGCCTTCGGCTGCGCCTCGGCTCGGGTAGACATTTTTCGGAACTCTTTCCACACAAGGACTGTTAATGAATGATACAATGTAAGACTAATGGTTTTGAACCACCATAATTGTTTACAGCCTTTGACACAAGTGCGACCACTCCTTTATTTTTACCACACATATTTTTGCCTCCATCGGTGGTGATAGATTTCAAGTTTTTCCATCAAAGGTTCTTTATATTAATGGCATTTTCAACTCTTAAAAATATCTGCCCCATCTGTCGTGCCGTGAATACTATCAATATCAAGAAGTTCTTCATACACTTCATAGATTTTATCTACTCCACGAATAAAATCAACACCTGACTAGTATCTGACACATCCGTTGACTCATCCAAGGCTAGAAAAAACCACTGAAGATGTCCATTTTTGTCAGACAGTTGAGATGATATATTTCCTGCGATGTCTTGCACCCTCCGGGCCACGGTGTTTGCTGACAAACTGACACCTTTCAATAAATTTACCTTTTTGGGGCATATTTCTTCAGCTACTGCAATCAAGCATTCTTTTATCATTTCTCCATTGGTGAATGTGGTGATTTCAGTCCGTGCTTCAAAGCTTCAAATTTTTCCGTCCGCAAATATATATTTAGAGTAATTTTGAAGATGTTTCGATTCATAGAGACGTTTAATGTTATATTCTCCGAGAACAGCTATGGTTTCATTACAAATTAAACAAAGCGCCTTATTACTGCACTCAATCACAAAATACTGAAAGTTCCATTTATCTTGGAACGTTTTGCATTCACTATCTATTTTTCGCTTCTTTTCTATACTAATGAATCACACATAAAAACAAGTCTAATCAAAGTACTCTTATGCACGGGTTTTACTTTATTTCACAATAGGCAGTTTCACTTCTTTCGCCTTTTCCACGCAAACTGACTCGCAATGGCGCCGCTAGCCTTTTTATACCTATGCAATTACTGCTATCTAGAAGTGATCGGAAAATCTAGCCAGAACCAGAACTGTCTCGAACCAATGCGGAAATTCCCAAATATGCCACCTGTTAGTGGGTAGCTAAAATAGATAGTACGTAGTACAGTACATAGCATCACTACTCGCCACTAGATGTCGTTACGTGTCACAATCCATAATCAGTAGTAATTGAAATGCAAACAAAGCCTTTGTTTGCTTAGGTGGGCAGAAAAATTAAAATTGTTCTGGCCCTTGGAACATACCGAAATAGCTATTTGTGACATTGAATCCAGAGTGAAGCGAAGAGCCTAACTTGGGATTCAAGCGTTCACGCCCATGACGAAAATAATTTTGCTGCTGAGTGACACATACAACTTTTCACACCGACTATGAGGAAAATTCAAATAAAATACTCTAAAAATAATGAAATAACTATCTTTACTGTCATACTTCATACATACATACAACTACAATAACATGTCCTGGGGCGGTTTATTTGTTTAGTATTTTGTTTTAATTGTGTTCACTTTTTGCGTGTGTGTAGCTTTTAATTATTTGGTAATCTTAAATTCTTAAATTATTTTAATTATCGATGCACTTTGCGGATTTTTGATTTTATTTCGGTTATATTTATACAGATTTAATGAATTACTAAAATAAATGTCGGCACCATAATAAAAATAAAAATATACTTTGCATTATACTTTCAATACTTTTACAGTATGTAATTGAACAACGAAAACATTTTTTTTTATAATGGCCGATTGTGAAGGATTACGGAACTGTATTTCTCGGCATCACTATTGATGCCAATTTACAGTGGGGTCCCCATATTGTAAAATTAGCACATATACTTAGCTCCACAGCATATGCAGTTAAAAGAATCGGGGAATTGACTGAGACGTTGCAACTGCTAGGCTTGTATATTTTAGTTATTTCCATAGCATTATGTCCTACGGCATACTACTATGGGGACGAGCTGCTGACATTGAGGCCATCTTCATTTTGCAGAAGAGAGTGATCCGGTTTATTTACAAGCTAGGTAATAGGGAGTCTCTGAGAGATTTCTTCAAAGAAACCAACATCATAACAGTTGCAAGTCAATATATCTATAAAAACATAATGTATGTGAGGAAAAATATCAGTAGCTTTAAAACCATTGATAGCTGCCACAATGTGCAAACTAGAAATAAACATAAACTTTCTTTTACAATGTTCAGGCTCACAAAAGTAAGTAGCTCTTTTATGGGACACTGTATACGTTTCTACAATAAAATTCCGCAAGAAATACAAAACTTAACTGAAGCTCGATTCAAAAAATGTATAAAGCACACTTTGTGCACAAAGGCCTACTACAAAATATACGATTTTTTACAAGACACCGACATCTGGAATTAAACCAGTTTGATGCACCCTATATATTATGTAATAATTAGGCACTTTCTTATAGTAGTTTATGTGACTGCTGCATAATGGAGGGCATTAAAACTCGAGAGTGGGTTTATGAAACGAGCCGAAGGCGAGTTTCATAATAATATCACTCGAGAGTTTTAATGCCTAATTATGTACAGTTACATACACTAGTTTATCTATACACATATCATAAGCTCTCTTTGATGTGTTCAGGAACCGCATGTTTGATCGGCATTGTGGTTCTGCAATTGTTTAGCTTGTTCTTTAGTACCAACTTCACGCAGACGGGCGTCGGCGTTCGAAATTTGAATGTCAGTACCAACTTCACAGACAAACTAGGGACGGCACGCGGGTGGGCGTCGGCGTTCGAAATTTGAATGTCATTATATGTAGAAAAACTACATATAACCATATGTAGTTTGTACACATAATGACCATAATGTGTAGTTTTCCAGATACGAAACGAGTTTTTACCAAGTAGTTTAACATAATGCTGATCGTAACGTGCGGTTTTTGAACGCAGTAAAGAGGGTTTATGATACGTGTGTAGATAAATGTTATATAATGATTGCTACATAATGTTATGACGTTCATTAAGTCTCAATGTTTGTGCTATTATGAATAAAAATCTTTGAACTATCGGATATCAATATTCATTACATCACAATAACAGTCATCGATAGTTTTGATTTCAGTAAAAAATATAATTTATTGTGACATTTTTTTTAAATATTACGAAAAATTTATAAATTTTCATATAACGTTGTTAAGGTTAAAGCTCGAAACATGTTCGTTTTCAATCGACCACGATATAATTACAATCGATTATTTTATTAAGATCTGTGTTCAATTGGCACATTGCGTAAATGCTACACGCCAATGAATAAATTAAAAAAGTAGCTTAAAACAGAAAAATTGCATTTTGCTCCCTCTCGTCGTGGAGAAAAACTTACTTTTCCGAATGAAAGGTGTGAAATAGTTATTTGTGTCACAAGGGAGCAAAATGATGTAATATACGGCGAGGGCGGTACATTGAATCCAGAGTGAAGGGAAGGATTCTACGATAGAATCCTGAGCGTAACGAGGGATTCTAAGTTAGAATTATGAGCGTAACCAAGGATTCAAGCGTTAACACCCATGCCGAAAATAATTTTGCTCCTGAGTGACACATACAACTTTTCACATCAACTATGAGGAAAATTTAAATTAAATGCTCTAAAAAAATGAAATAACTATACTTTGAATTATACTTTCACCGCTTTTACAGTAATCGAACAACGGGAGGGAGGGCGCCACCTGCAGAGAGTTAAAGTCTGCTCCCATTTAAATTTGCCCAGAAAAATAAACAACACAGTTTTTGTGACATATTATTCGATAAAAACCTAGTATCATCCGAAGTGCTCAAGTGGAAGTGTTATCCAAGACATTATTTACGGATTTACTTCAAAAAACATTGAAATACGTATAACGATAGTGATGATCTTAAACGGTGAATTTTGTGTATAAAAACCTATAAAAACAAATAAACGGTGAACATTCCTCGGTGTTATAACATTGTGTAATAATGAAACAGTGCAATTATTATGAACATAAGTGAAAATACTTTAAAATGCAAATTGCTGTCCGTTGCACATCATAATTTCAAATAGTGCCATCTACTGCGCAGTATCGGAACTAGTGACATACATCTCTAACCAAAATTACCATCGCCATCTAGTGGCTAAAACAGAAAACACTACTGTTCTGCAAGATCTCATATTTCAATAAATACACCACATCGCAGATGTCACAGTAGAGGGCGCCACCAGTACAAATCAATATCAACAACCGATCCACATCTAGTGAACGCTCCGAATAATCTGCATAGAGGGCGCTATAGGAAGACAAGATGGAGCTATGCAAAGCGTGTTCGGGTAATATCATTACAACAGAACTTTTACAATGCGTCACTTGTAAAAGCAACTACCACCATAACTGTGCCAACGTCACTACAGCAAAGTACATGGCCTACTACTATACTCAAAAGAATACATATATTTGTGACCACTGCATTAAGCACAACGAAAGCGAAGAATACACAGCTTCGATTCAAGACTACTGCTATGTTACGGAGAGGAAGCCGAGACGCAACGATGTAGATCACGAAGAATGGGCGCTAGACTTATCTCATCAAAGCCTGCCAACTACATTAACCCAAAACAGCCAGGAGTTTGAGAACTTGAGGAGCGAAAATGAAAGATTAAATCTAGAATTAGAGTCAGCGCACGCCGAGATCGAAAAACTTAACTCGCTAAACTCTACATTATATAGAGAGATCAATGACCACCTAAGAAAAATACAAGTATACAAATCTGTGGGCTTTTCCGATTTACACAAGGGCAATACTTCATCGCCCAAGAAAATGTTCTTCTCTCCCCAGTATCGTAAATTACGAACTGATTCAGTTAATATCGGAATTTCAAGTACCTCACAAAAGGACTTCTCTAACAATATTACAAAACAATTTGACCTAAACGCAACTCTTTCAAGTAAAACTAAACCAGCCGAAAATATCGAACCTTGTCTAGAACGCATACCTGACTCCCGTCGTTGCGCAGACACACAGACTTCAACAATAGGAGCGGTCCAACAAATGGTACCAGAGTCAACTGCACTCAACGAACATTTGACTTCGAATCAAATGACATGCAAACACCAGGCTTGTATGAGTGAGCCAGAGCAGACCACTGAATTAAAAATCACGAACGACGACCGAGAAGAATATCTGCAAGAGGAAAAAGAGAAAGGCAAAACAGAAGATAAACAAACGAAACGGAGAATACTTTTGCTCGCCGATGAACAAGGCAAAGGCATGAATAAAATATTGACAAATCTTTTAGGGTGTGGATACTGTGTGAAGTCTGTTATCAAACCAAATGCTATAACAAATCAAGTAATGGAATCCTGCTCACGTCTATGCAAAGACTATACAAATAAAGATTTTGTCATAATAGTGGCCGGGTCCAACGACAAAGATCCTTTAAAACTACAGTCTTTGTTATATAGCAACCTCAGTCAAATGTACAACACAAATGTATTGTTGTGTAATGTCGGATTTAGTAGATATCTAAATGAGAGCAAATTAAATAGCACATTCAAACTTTTAAGCAACCGCTTTGCGCATGCAACTTATATGGAAATTTTTAACGGCATAATCACCTCTAAACTGAATGCTTGTAGAGTCTTATTAAGGGAAATTCTAAGAATTACCTACAAACTAAATTTCTCTGAATACATGAAGTCCCAAAGTAAATCGTGTAATTTAGAACCCGCTCTTAAAAATGCGGAGACCCAGACGGACCATGCGGCACTTAATGCAGATAACCAGGATTTCCAGAGGGACCAGGAGAGTCCTCAAAAAAAGTAGCAGTGAAAGTAGCTGTAAGCACAAATGCCCTTGTTATCTCTGACAAAATAGCCCATATAAATATCCAGAGTTTAAATGATAAAAAGTTACCCCAACTCGAAGTCTGGTTAAATACTACAGTGGGAAAGAGGGTCTCAGTTCTGTGCATCACAGAACACCATAGAGTAAATGAAGACCTTAACCGTATTAACATGAACGGATTCAAACTGGCAGCCAGTTTTTGCCGTCCAAATAGAAATAATAAGGGAGGAGTATGCATTTTTGTCCGGACAAATCTTGAGTTTCACACTTTACCAAAAATCAAGGACATGTCTATTCCTTATCTTTTTGAGCTGTGTGGTATCAAGCTGGGAGATACATACATCATAAGTCTATACAGACCTAAGCCATATAAAAATGACGACTTCATTTTAAACCTTGAAAATATGCTGAATTTTGTACATAAATATAATGAACGTAAAACTATTATCTGCGGTGATTTTAATGTGAATATTTTGGTACAGGACACGGAAACAAAGGAGCTTTTAAGTCTTTTGTCATCTTACAACCTGAAGTACTTTATAAACGAACCTACCCGCGTCACTAATCATAGCGCGACTTGCATTGACAATATTATATCCAATACTTTGCTGACAGACGCAAGTGTTATTGAGATTGCTATATCAGACCACACTCTACAATGTGTCACTACAGAGCGCCCGTTGAAAAAGAATTTAAATCATTACATAACGGTAAGAAACCTGAAGCAAAACAACCTTGAAGGTTTAAATAATCACTTGTTCTCAGCCTCCTGGGACGAAGTACTTAATGCTCCTGACTGTGACAAGGGGTTTAATGTTTTTCATGATTTCTTGATAAAAGCTTTTGATATCCATTGCCCTCTTATAAGAGTAAAGTGTGATGATGGTAGTAAAAGTAATCTGGGTTGGCTCACTCCTGGAATCAAAAAGTCTTGTGAAACTAAGAGAGATATGTTTGTTTCTATGAAACGAACAAATTGTTTGCACCGCTGTCGGCACTATAAATTATACTGCTCAATATTGAGTAGCGTAATATCATATGCAAAGAAGTCTTACAATGAACAAATGATAACCAATTCACACGATAAGGTTAAATCAACATGGAATCTAATAAACAAAAATATCAAGGGTAAAAGAGGACACGAATTAAAAGGTTACGTTGGACTGACGGACGGTGCAAATATAGCATATACTGATTATGAGGCTCCCGATATATTTAACAACTTTTTTACAAATACTAGCGATAATTCAACAGCTGAAGCTTCCATAACCAAATTTCACCTCCCAAACTTGTGTCCAGATACAATGTTTCTAAGACCAGTATCTCTAGATGAGCTGCACAATACAGTAAAATCCTTAAAAAATAAGAGGTCTTGTGGATATGATGGTATACCGTCAAGGGTTCTGAAGTTTATATTTAAAGCTATTGCCGAACCCCTACTTACATTATTAAATATGTCCTTTGTAGAAGGAACCTTTCCGCAGAGGCTAAAGAAAGCTCACATAAAACCCATTCATAAGAAAGACGCCAGACTTGATGTCAATAATTATCGACCCATTTCTCTACTACCGGTTTTGTCGAAAGTGTTTGAGAAGGTTATGGCAAACAGGTTATACACATTCCTTACTCTTAAAAAAATCCTAGTTAAGGAACAATTCGGATTCCGACGAGGCATCTCGACAGTAGATGCTATATTTGATATGACGGACTTTGTAGCAGAGGCCCTTAACGGTAAAGAGAATGTAGTCACAGTTCTTCTCGATCTCTCTAAAGCCTTTGATTACGTCAACCATACAACCTTATTGGATATAATGTATCGGTATGGTATTCGGGGGACAGTGGCAGAGTGGTTCAGCTCATACTTGAAAGGAAGACAACAAAGTGTGCTGCTACCAATATTGGACCAATCAAGGACTCAAATAAATGCAGAATCAGAAACTACTAGTATTAATAAAGGCGTTCCACAAGGTAGCATATTGGGACCTATACTCTTCCTTCTCTATGTTAACCATCTCCCAAACTTGATAGAAGATAAAATCATAATGTTCGCAGATGACGTATCTGTCTTTTTTAAATTTCAACGAGATGAAGAGAGTAACATAGCAGACCGGATATCTCAATCTATAAATACTCTTATAGGCTGGTTCAAGCAACTCCAACTTAGTACAAATGTCGGCAAAACTAACATAGTGCATTTCAGGAACTATAACACCCAGGAGTTAGCTCTAACGGTGGACTTTGACGGTCAAAACTGTTCGTTAGTATCGCATGCCAAATTCCTGGGTATCAGTAGTGACGAATACATGAGCTGGAAAAAACATATTGAGTGCGTGGGAAACCAGTTGAGTAGCTTTTGTTACGCATTGAGAGGGTTAGCAAGAATTTCTACCTTAAGAGCTACTTTGCAGGCATACTACGCATTCGTCCAGTCTAGGTTACTGTACGGTTTGGCAATATGGGGCAATAGCGTAGACATAAAAAAAGTATTCGTTTTGCAAAAGAGATGTGTGCGGATAATTGACGGACTCAAGTCAAACAAGATCTCATGTAGAGACTCCTTTGTAAAATTTAAAATCCACACAATCACAGCTCTGTACATAATAGAACTCTGCAAACTGGTAAGGCGATATCCGGTAAAGTTTCCAATGAGACCCCTAGGAGCTAGTGAACGGCTCAACAAGCGACAAAAGGGCGATCTGGAGGTGCCAGCTTGTAGGACTGTCGCATACTCTCGATGCGCAAAGATGGTTGCCATAAAGGTTTATAATAAGCTCCCCGACGAAATAAAAACTTTGCCAGACACAATTTTTTTTAATATTCTAAGACAGCATTTAATAAAAATATGTCCCTATGATCTGAACGAATTCTATAATTATAAATTTTAATACTGATGACATTTTAGTGGGTTGAATGAATTTTATAATTATTAATTGTATGACATTTTGAATTAGTTATTTGGTAGTATTTAATTGACTAGTTCTAAGAATCGCCCGTTTGTTTGTGTATTTGTATTTGTATTGTTGTTGTATTATTTTGATTTATTACGATTTTCTTATTTTTACGTCTTATGATACGTGTATTGTAATTGCTATGCCCCAAGGGTAAAATGACATTGATTCCTACCTATTATAATTATGTGTAAGACCTTGTATAAACATGACATTTACGGCAATAAACTACTGAACTGAACTGAACTGAACAACGTAAACAAAACTTTTATTTTTATAATGGCGGATTGTGAAGGATTAGGGAAAGGTCACCACAGATAAAATATTCCTGTGTACTTTTACCAATGTGTAAAAATAATCAAATTGAATATTACAATGGTTTCGGATATCGATATACATTATATCACAATAACAGTCATCGATAGTTTTGATGTCAGTAAAACATATAATTTACTGTAACATTTTTTTTAAATACTACGAAATATTCATACATTTTCATATAACGTTGTTAAAGTTAAAACTTGAAACATGTTCGTTTTCAATCGACTACGATGAAAATACAATCGATTATTTTATTAAGATCTATGTTCAATTGGCACATTGCGTAAATGCTACACCCTAATGAATAAAGTAAAAAAGTAGCTTGAAATAAAGTAAAAAAGTAGCTTGAACAGAAAAGTAGCATTTTGCTCCCTCTCGTCGTGGAGCAAAACTTACTTTTCCGAATGAAAGGTGTGAAAAAAACATGATGGCCCTAAGGCTTCAAAGAATGGAGACCCCTGGTATAGACTATAGTCTGTGGTACAGACCATTAAGAACCATTTAGGCCAAACTTGTGTCAGGCGAAGTGTTGCCGTTTCGTTTTTATCGATGTCTTGTTGGTTGGTGGTCCAATCTAAAGAAGAGGCAACAATGACGTGTACTGAGCAAATTTGCAAATATCTACTTTTTTCTAAATATTTTAGTACGGATTTTGTTTAAATATAATGCGTATATCACTAATGTTTTTCTCGGAATGCGTTACTATTTATTGTCACCCATAAAAGACAATGATTGGCAGTGCCAATACATTCAAGAGAACAGTGATTATGGCCCTGCCAGTTTTTCTCTAGAGAAGTTGAAAAACGTTTTTAGCAGCATTTTAATATTTATTTTATCATAATAAAGTATCCCAGTCTTAACAAATTTTGCTATTATACAAATTTTTGAAACGATTTATTTTTTTAGTTATACTGTTTATAAAATTTAATCAAGAATTGTAGAGTTTTATAAAGTTACAGTATATTAATTAAAAATATAGTTTGGTAATTTTTCCACTTTAATATTTGGTTATAAATGTCAAAAGGCCATTAATTAGGGTGGCGCCAATATTATTCTGGTTTCCCCTGTATGCGTGAATCGAAATGAGAATTTACAGATCGCTTAATCTGTTATTGTTTGACCGCGGGCGACCTTCGCATAGAGTAGCGATTATTACAGTTGAGTTATCTTTTAGTCGAAATGAAAAGATTCCATATATAGGAACAATGCAACAGTCAAACTCATTAAACTACTTGATGGAGAAAATATAGTGAGTGTGATAACCTAGAAATCGATAAAGTGGTCCACCAAAGTTTATTGAAACTATTCTTTCACAGAATGAAAGGAGCGTATTATCGCATATATTAATAGAAAAAGGCACATAGTGCTATTGGAATGTAGGAAATAAAGTGGGCCAGTATGTCTAGTGGTCTCCTTAATATATTTCAATCGAAGCAGGGCTCGTAGCCATGATCAGTTCGCTAATATCATGTGACTTTTAGTTTTCGCATGTCCATACATTTTGTTAGCGTTGTGCGCGGGTGATATTAGCTAATTGCATCTTGCCTACGGCCCGTAGCCCTGGATATATTCTTAGAAATAAATAGTAAAAAAACAACAGAATGGTATAGCATGCATGCCCTCGCGGCGCGGAGATAAGTTAACATAATGGTATAGTGACCTGGCCTTGTTCTGTAAGCTTGTGTATGAGCTGCATGCCCTCGCGGCACGGAGAGAAGTTAACAGAATGGTATAGTGACCTGGCTTTGTTCTGTAAGCTTGTGTATGAGCTGCATGCCCTCGCGGCGCGGAGATAAGTTAACAGAATGGTATAGTGACCTGGCTTTGTTCTGTAAGCTTGTGTATAAGCTACATGCCCTCGCGGCGCTGAGAGAAGTTAAAAGACTGGTATAGTGACCTGGCCTAGTTCTGTAAGCTTGTGTATGAGCTGCATGCCCTCGCGGCGCTGAGAGAAGTTAACAGAATGGTATAGTGACCTGGCCTCGTTCTGTAAGCTTGTGTATGAGCTGCATGCCCTCGCGGCACGGAGAGAAGTTAACAGAATGGTATAGTGACCTGGCCTCGTTCTGTAAGCTTGTGTATGAGCTGCATGCCCTCGCGGCGCTGAGAAGTTAACAGAATGGTATAGTGACCTGGCCTCGTTCTGTAAGCTTGTGTATGAGCTGCATGCCCTCGCGGCACGGAGAGAAGTTAACAGAATGGTATAGTGACCTGGCCTCGTTCTGTAAGCTTGTGTATGAGCTGCATGCCCTCGCGGCGCGGAGATAAGTTAACAGAATGGTATAGTGACCTGGCCTCGTTCTATAAGCTTGTGTATGAGCTGCATGCCCTCGCGGCACGGAGAGAAGTTAACAGAATGGTATAGTGACCTGGCCTCGTTCTGCAAGCTTGTGTATGAGCTGCATGCCCTCGCGGCGCGGAGATAAGTTAACAGAATGGTATAGTGACCTGGCCTCGTTCTGTAAGCTTGTGTATGAGCTGCATGCCCTCGCGGCGCGGAGATAAGTTAACAGAATGGTATAGTGACCTGGCCTCGTTCTGTAAGCTTGTGTATGAGCTGCATGCCCTCGCGTCACGGAGAGAAGTTAACAGAATGGTATAGTGACCTGGCCTCGTTCTGTAAGCTTGTGTATGAGCTGCATGCCCTCGCGGCGCGGAGATAAGTTAACAGAATGGTATAGTGACCTGGCCTCGTTCTGTAAGCTTGTGTATGAGCTGCATGCCCTCGCGGCACGGAGAGAAGTTAACAGAATGGTATAGTGACCTGGCCTCGTTCTGTAAGCTTGTGTATGAGCTGCATGCCCTCGCGGCGCGGAGATAAGTTAACAGAATGGTATAGTGACCTGGCCTCGTTCTATAAGCTTGTGTATGAGCTGCATGCCCTCGCGGCACGGAGAGAAGTTAACAGAATGGTATAGTGACCTGGCCTCGTTCTGCAAGCTTGTGTATGAGCTGCATGCCCTCGCGGCGCGGAGATAAGTTAACAGAATGGTATAGTGACCTGGCCTCGTTCTGTAAGCTTGTGTATGAGCTGCATGCCCTCGCGGCGCGGAGATAAGTTAACAGAATGGTATAGTGACCTGGCCTCGTTCTGTAAGCTTGTGTATGAGCTGCATGCCCTCGCGTCACGGAGAGAAGTTAACAGAATGGTATAGTGACCTGGCCTCGTTCTGTAAGCTTGTGTATGAGCTGCATGCCCTCGCGGCGCGGAGATAAGTTAACAGAATGGTATAGTGACCTGGCCTCGTTCTGTAAGCTTGTGTATGAGCTGCATGCCCTCGCGGCACGGAGAGAAGTTAACAGAATGGTATAGTGACCTGGCCTCGTTCTGCAAGCGTGTGTATGAGCTGCATGCTCTCGCGGCACGGAGAGAAGTTAACAGAATGGTATAGTGACCTGGCCTCGTTCTGTAAGCTAGTGCACGAGCTGCATGCCCTCGCGTCACGGAGAGAAGTTAACAGAATGGTATAGTGACCTGGCCTCGTTCTGTAAGCTTGTGTATGAGCTGCATTCCCTCGCGGCGCGGAGATAAGTTGACAGAATGGTATAGTGACCTGGCCTCGTTCTGCAAGCGTGTGTATGAGCTGCATGCCCTCGCGGCACGTAGAGAAGTTAACAGAATGGTATAGTGACCTGGCCTCGTTCTGTAAGCTAGTGCACGAGCTGCATGCCCTCGCGTCACGGAGAGAAGTTAACAGAATGGTATAGTGACCTGGCCTCGTTCTGTAAGCTTGTGTATGAGCTGCATGCCCTCGCGGCACGGAGAGAAGTAGGCCCAGCGCACCGCGCCGCCGCCGCCGCCGCCCGCCGCCCGGGCTGCGCGCCAAGCGCCCTGCCCGACATTCAACATTACTATACCATCAATACCATGCAAACATTGGATTTATGATCAAAGGAAAGGCATTTACTGCAATTGATGCCTTAGAAGTATTGCTATTATATTTTATAAGGCGCTTATTGTTGCAAATATGTTGCATTACGTATTACTGGTATTAAACTATATTATTAAGGCAATAATTAGGATGCATTCAAAAGTACTTTTTAAGTAGATTTATTTATAATTAATCAAATCAAACAAAAGTGAAGCACACCATCTGATCTGAGAGTGGCCGCGCGGGAAGAATGCTTTGCGGCGCGGCCAACAAAATTATGTTATTACTAATAAAGTAATTAGGTACTATTTTTTTATTGAAGTACTAAATAGTACATTTACTGTAGCACCTTGTATCTTAGTTTAAACCCTTTACGTGATGGTGGCCGCGCCCCAAAGAACAACATCACAAGAAGGAGGATAATATTTTTGGACCGTTTGTTTGTATATTTGTATGAATGTATGTATGTTTTTATAAACATTTCGTTAGCACGCGCTACAGCCTAAACGGCTTGACAATTTTAATAATGGATTTGTCTCGTTTTGGGAGTGGCATAAGCTATTGGTTAGATTTTAAATCGCAAAATGTAGTTAACAATCAATTGGTAGGGTTACTTTCATACTCCTTGTATGTAACCAAGTGCATTCATGCATTTGTATGTGGTATTGAAAGAAAATGCAGTCGGGTATTTGTTGTTATAAAGATTTCACTTGTCAATAACAATCGGTCCCATCACTTCCTGCCACTCAAAACCGTAAAAGCACCGATTCAAAACGAGATTCTCCGCTCTGGCTACAACTGTCAATATTCCGCTTCCCGATCGAAGCTATCTTGTCTAGTGGTTATCTGTGTGGTGCGTGCGTGCGTGCATGTGTACTCACGGCCTGCTGCGCGGCGAGGTCGGCGGCGGCCGCGGCGGCGCCCAGCACGAGACCGCGCTCGTCCGTGTGGCGCAGAACCGGCGACGTGAGCGTCACGTAGCGCGCGTACAACCCCGCCAGCGCCGGCAGCGCCGCGCCCGACCCGCCCAGCCCTGCCGTGTCCACCACCGCCCAGTACCTGCACAGTACCAACCAACCAGTAAATACATACGGCGAGTGAGAACTACTGGAAGAACAGCGTCAATGCTTAATTAATTTCATTCATTATGTTCGGAACCAAACGCAGTTCGATTCGTAATAGGGTTAGCCCGCGCCTTAAGAGTAGGTTTTGAACGCACCCTTCATATTTGTCTATGAAAGGGTTGAAATGTCAGTGTGGTTGGACCGAATATAAGATTATAACTTCAAAAAATTGTTGGATTTGCCGTGAAAAAGCACGAGGTTTTTGAGGTCCCTCCGTATTGAGCCGGAAAGTTGGGACGAGATGGTTAGTTTCCTGAAAATCAGCACCGCGAGTCGGCCGAAGTGGTTTGAACAATATTAAATAATAATAATGATATTTTTTTTTTCAGATATCATAGATACATAGATGAAATTAAAATTAAAATTAAAATTAAATAAAAATAAAAATAAAATAAAATTAAAATTTGTATCATTTCAAAATACTTTAATTGGTCAAACTTAGTAAACAATGAATTTGAGGATGATTATAAATACTAGGTATTTTACACTAATATTGCAGCACAGTTCAGTGAGCAAGTCACCGAGCGTATGCGTCAGTCTGTTTAGAGTCGGTTCTCGGAGCTGTCCAGTTAGAAAGGTTGAAGCGGTCGAGAGCGCGGCTCATGCAGATCTTGCTTGCTTGATAATCTTCTCACGCACCCTTTCTGGGGCGTGGGGAGTCGGGGTCAGGTCGACGGACCTCTTCCCGAAGAATCGCCTCTGTCCACTCTTGTGGACAGGTCATCGGATGGCCCCTGCGGGCGGTGGTCTTGATGTGGCGCTGGTGTGCAGTGGGTGATCGCCGGCTAGGCAACCAGGTCGCGTGGCAGGCGGCGGCGGTCGGGCGGGCGCGCGTGGTGCGGCGCCAGTTCGGCGATGTGCGGAAGATGTGAAGCATCCGCACGCGCGAACATGCCCTTCGCCAGCCTCTGGACAAACTGGTCCACGGTTTCCCATCTTAGGTCCCTCTGGATTGTCGCGTTCCTCACGTAGCGGGGGGCGCCGACGATGGTACGCAGAGAGAGGTTCTCTTGGGCTCGGAGTCTCCGTTTGTTCGTCTCCGAGCACAGGGCGTACCATGCCGGAGCCGCGTAGGTGAGGCGGGATCTCACGTAGGTCTTGTAGATCCCGAGCTTCGCCCTCAGAGGGAGGCTGGAGTCGAAAAGTGGACGCAGCTTGGCGCGTGCCACCTTGACCTGGCTGACGACGTTGTCAACGTGTTGCTTCATGGTGAGCCGGCGATCAATGGTCACGCCCAGGTACTTCACCTGCGAAGACCACTCGATTTGCTGTCCTTGGAGCTGGAGCGAAGGTGGAAGGAGACTCTGGCCTGTGATGAGCGCCTGCGTTTTCCCAACATTGACGGACAGTCGCCACTTGGCGAGCCAGTCGGGCAAGATGTCCAGGGTGCGCTGCAGTTTGATGGCAGCGTGCGGAGCCTGGAACGACGACGCGTAGTAGGCTGCGTCGTCTGCGAAGAGTGCCAGCTGGGCACCCGGCCCGACGGGGATGTCGTCCGTGTATCGGGCGTAGCAGGCGGGAGACAGGCAGGAGCCCTGGGGGACGCCGGCTGCGACGGGATGTTCCTCGGAGACGGCGTCTTCCACCATCACTCGGAAGCGGCGATTCTTCAGGAAAGAGGCGATTGTCTTGACCGTTCTTCTTGGGGCAGGGGACGTCGACAGCTTGTACAGCAACCCCTCGTGCCATACTCTGTCGAACGCCTTCTCCATATCCAGAAGTACTGCGACAGTGTATTCTTTTTTGTTCAAACAAACTGTCATGTCATTCAGTACTCTGGTGAGCTGAAGCGTCGTAGAATGCTCGGGCCTGAAGCCGAACTGTTCCGGGCGCGGCTGGATGTGGGGCAGTAACTTCGCTAACAGGAGCTTCTCAAACACCTTTGAGATGGTGCTCAGTAGGGTGATCGGCCGATAGCTCTCAGGCAGCTTGGTGTCCTTGCCCGGCTTGGGCAACATGATAACCAAGCCCTCCTTCCATTGGGTTGGAAAGTGGCCCGTGCGCAAGATACCGTTAAACAGGCGCGCAACGGCCGCCACAGTGCGTGGCGGCAAATGTAACAGCGCCGTGTTGGGTAGTCGGTCTGCGCCCGGGGCTTTCCTGGGCTTGGTACGTCGGAATGCACGCACAATCTGGCCGGGCGTGACGACGATGGGGTCCTCTTCGGGAGCTATCAGCGTGGCGAAGTACTCTCGCAGGTGTCTCTCGACTGTTGCGACGTGCTCCACATCATCCGTTGGGTTCGGCTTGAATTGCTTCTCGAGGCATTCGGCGAAGATCTCCGCACGGTCTTGGGCTCGGAATCTTGGTAGGCCGTCGCTGCCCAGGATTGGTCGAACAGGAGCAGGAGTGGTCGACAAAGCCCGGCACAGGCGATGCACGGAGGGGACGTGGTCGCCTATGGACTCGACGTGGCGTTCCCAAGATTCTTCAGCGTGGCGATCAAGTTGGCGCTTCAGCTCTGCCGTCATGGCGTTGAGCCTGGTCTTCATCGTGGGGCAGCGGGTTTGCTGCCACTGCTTCCGGAGAGCGCGCTTATCGCAGATGAGTGCGCGTAGCTCAGCAGGAAGAGGATTGGGCTTCCCCCCGCGAGCTACGGTGTGCGATGATAGGTCGAGCGCGTCTCGGATCTGGGTAGTTAGCAGCGATGCCAGGCGGTCAACGCATGCAGATCTAACTCCTCCGGCTCCGCTGACCCGCCTTATGAAGTCGGCGGCGGTATGCGCGGGGCGAGACGCGACACACGGCATCAGTGGGGAGCGAGCGTGTTGCGATGTGAACTTGCTGCGCACGCTTCATAGTCGTTGGGCATTTACGGCGGTTGTTATGTTACAAAATAAAATGAAATTAAAATTAAAATTAAATAAAATTAAATTTTTATTACAATTAAATTAAAATTAAATTCAAAATATAATTTAAATATAAATTAAAATTAAATTAAACTAAATTTAATTATATTAAATTAAATTTAAATTTAATTTTAAATTAAATAAGAATTAAATTAAAATTTAATCAAAATAAATTACATTCAAAAAAGTCAAATCAAAATCAAAATAAAGCAATAAAAATCAAAATAAAACAATATAAGATGTCAAGGTAAGCTAGCAGCTGCACGGCTCGACTTCCCACATACCAATGATTACACTCACCCAGTACTTCAGTATTGGGCATTTAGTGGACAGCCAAAGAGGTTTACACGCCCTGTGATCGTGAAGGGTTCGGTGACCCCCGGGCTGATTAGTCGTGATAACTAGGGTTGAAAGTAGCGTGAGATGCCAGTGTTCCGCCGGGATATACCCACGCGTGATTATAATAAGGAACACGTCGCTCCGGAAGGCAGGTCATACATCCAGGTTTACGGAAGACCCCGTCAGGTAAGTAATATAGCGCGGTGTATCACCGCCCGTTAAACTACCCTACGGCGGTGAGCCAGGTTTCCAGCTGTCCCAGTGTGATCAGGTCTCACACATTACCTTTTCGTTATTTAAAAGCGCCAGATAATACATATTTGTACATCATTGTTTTATGGAATAATAATAAAGAATGTAAGATGAGGGCATAATATCTGACGGGATACTGACGGTCCATGATCCCGGATCTGTTGGTCGTAGTCCGGAGCATGCCGGTCCAGCGCCGCCGCCGCGCCCAGGCTCAGCGCGACCTCGTGCAAGTCAGCGGAACACCCCACCGTCACCTGACAGCACAAACATACATTTTCAGTTGTGTATACTAGAATGTGTGGCAGCGATGGGCTACCTAGCCCTCTATAAATTACAGTGGACACAAACAAGTGTATCTCTGTACCTGCGCCCCCTTGTGTGTGAGCAGCTGCAGCGCGGCCTGCCCCGCCCCGCCGAGCCCCAGCAGCAGCACGCGCCGCCCATCGCCGCCGCCCGCCAGCCCGGCCGCTCGCAGCGCCGCCCACGCCGACAGACCCGCGTACAGCGCGCCGCCCGCGCCCGCCTCCGCGCCGCGCCCCGCCAGCCGGGCCGGCACCGGACTTATCTGTACACACAGCCAGCAAGAGACTACCATGAGTATCTAACGAGAATGCAGGAGCTGACTAGAAACAGCGCGGGTGAGCGTTTTATTGGGCCAGAACCAAGGCTACCCATATCAGCTACGCGAGATGAGAACTTAGAATGGTAGAACACTAAACACTGCAGGCAGTCAAGCTTTTGAATTGAGAAATTCAGTAAGTCAATACTTAAGTATCGTCACGTTCTTTTTTGTGACATCTGCACAGACGAAACGATACTTAAATATTTGATTAGTGAAATTCTCAATTCAGAAATCAGAGGTAATTAGTTTAGTAAATGAGTGCTCACAAGGGGGTTGTGGACAGCACCCCGTTACAACACTATGAAGGAACCATTAGTATTTTCTGACGTTCAGTGTGTCCTATGTATTTGTTGGTAAACATCTAACTCAAGGATACATTCAATAATAGTAATGCCAAATTACGTTATTTCGAAAGACATTTTACTAATATCACTTATTATAAATATTTAGTGCTAACTAATCAAAATTCGTTTCAATTATCTTTATGCCCGGTGCTTCATACAGACAACTTAATTTTGAATCGTAGTTTTAGGAAATGCAGTAAAATTATTTTGTAGGTGGGTAATTGCAAAGGGGAAATACAAATAGACCTAACTAGATGTTCACATTCGTTGAAGAAACTTGGTGTAAAAAATATTATAACTTCTTCAATTCCTTATAAATAAAAATCGAACTAGGCCCATAGTACGCTCAACAAGGCTTGTGTTATGGGAACTAGGCGACGATATATTCGACGATTTAATAGAGATAAATACTTATGTAAAAAACATAGAAAACATCCAAGACTTAGAAACAAATATTCATGCACATTACACAAATATTTGGCCTGACCGGTATTCGAACCCAGGACCGTCAGCTTCGAAGGCAGGGTCACTACCCGCTAGGCTGAACCGGTCGTCTAATACAATATAGGGCCCTCTGAAAAAGGTCGCAATAACTATAGTTACATAAATAGGCTGAACCAACGTATGTGCAGTATAACAGGTTAAGAAAATCCAAGACGTAAAGAAACTGTGTGAAATTATCCCAGTGAAAATAGCAATTGACATTTAAACAATAAAAGAAAATCGCGAAAAATAATAATAAAATAAAGAGGTTTAATTAAGTTCAATCCAATTCATTTCAATGTCGTAGGCTGTTTAGTGCGTTTAAACTAATAAATGTTTTTATAAAGATTTGCACATAAAAAGCTTTCATTTGTTTTTGTTAAATTAGGTCCGAAAAACTTATTTTATTGATGATTGAAATTTGCCGTGATCTTCAATGGTCTGTAAAAACCAACGTAGCAGATGCACAATTCAAGATTAATTAGAATGATTATTAAGTGATTCATTAGAATCAATTGTAAAATAGTCCAATTATTGTTTAGTTTTGCAATGATAATTAATTAACTGTGAAAATCTGGAAATTTTCTTTAAAAACACTAAATCACTACATAGTATAAAACAAAGTCGCTGTCGCTGTCTGTCCGTCCCTATGTATGCTTAAATCTTTAAAACTACTCGACGGATTTCGAAGCGTTTTTTTAATAGATAGAGTGATTCAAGAGAAAGGTTTATATGTATAATACATGCATAATATTGTAGAGAAACACGGATAATTCGAATGTGATGTCGTAAATAAACACATTTTTCTGCGCTTACATTGCAATCGCTGGCTGAATCCCACGAGATAAATGAAAATAATGTACAAATTTATTGTATAACTTAAAAAGGTCAATAATAAAAATCGCGATGGTCTATCACTTAAGGATAACCCACAATAACCATTTTTTATCCTTTACATTTTACGGGAAAAAATGGCTTATAATTACGAAGTGATTTTAAGCAACACAGCATTAATCCTTATCCACTAAAGTACCTTAAATACATTGTCCATTTAATATAGATCAATATTGCTCTTTACAGCATGTAATTTAAATGAATATTTCCGAAGATATTACAGATTTAAAATGCAGGGACACGGCGGCGCGTGCTACAGATAAAAAAGAAGATTCTGTCCTGTCCGAAATAAAGAAACACGTGGTGCACGGCTTTTAACCGTAATTCTCCATGTATGCGAGATTCCAAATGCAAAAGAAATTCCCGAAGTCGTTCCAAACTCAAACATCAACGATGACGATATCCTAAATATCGTCGACGATCGCCAGAACGGGGCGGGCAAAGTGCCACCGTCCCAAACAGATGATAACCGAAAGTAATGATATTGATTACCGATAGATAGTTCGATATAATCCGCTCCTTTTGAAAATTTTTTGATGCCCACATCCACACTGCAACTCAGCTACATCTTTAAGATATTTGTTTGCCATCATAGTAGCGTTTTGTCAAGTAACTGATTCTGCTAGTTTATTTAATACATTTCGAAAAAATATGGCCAGTGATATTCTGATTCGGCGACGGCGAGAGTTAGTTTCAGATGATGTACAATATGATCAAAACGTAACAAATTAGTGCAATTACTATCGAGAAAATCGACAAGGATTTTGGTCTGCCGATGCCAGCTAATAATACTATTAACTCAGATTTAACTAATAGTGCCGAATACACAAGAGAAACATCATACGATCTATCGATACTTTTACAAAATATAGTTCAAGATGAGCCACGATTGAACTTCGATCAGAAAAAATGTTTCACTATTTTACTAACATCAATTGATAACAATGAAGGAAAAATATTTTTCATGACGCCCCAGGATGTACAGGAAAAACATTTTTAATCATGGCATTAGCTGTCGCGTCATCCGGCATTGCCGCTAAACTTTCAGAAGGAGGCCGAACTGCACACTCTTCATTCAAGCTCCCGCTGCAAATCGCCACCGATGATAACAACAGCATCTGTAGTGTTTCTAAACAGAGCCATACAGTACAATTGATGCGTGACTGCTCATAAATAGTCTGGGACGAAGCCACCATGTCAAACAAGACGTCTGTGGAAGCACTGGATAGGACAATGCGCGATTTCCGCAGCAAAAATTCAGCTATGGGTGGATGCATAATTCTGTTCTCAGGAGATTTTCGTCAAATCCTACCGTTAATCACTACCAGTTGTGACTAGAGGAACACCTGTTGACGAGATAAATGCTTCCCTTAAAAGATCCAACATTTGGCCACACGACAATAAGTTAGAGCTTAAAACTAACAGAGGAAGAGATCGAGAGTTACGCCGGTGCCTAAATCTAGCTCTATTGATGTGACTGAGTTTAGGCCTATTGCTGTCTTGTCAGGTTTTTGTAAAGTCTTTGAACATATACTTAATGCGCAAATAACTCGACAGGTAGAGATTCGTCTTGCAGACGCACAGCATGGTTTTCGTGCAGGGCGATCTACCACAACGAACCATATTAACTTCGTTGACTACACTCTTTGTCAAATGGACACAGGTTGTCAAGTTGACGCTGCATTTTTTGACTTTCGGAAGGCTTTTGATACTGTTGATAATGATATACTCCTACGTAAGCTATCTGGCTTTGGTTTCACACCCAAACTTCTAAAATTTATTGCCAGTTACTTGAGTGATCGTGTCCAGTATGTCCAGCTTCAAAAATACCGTTCTGTCGACTACTACACTAGATCTGGGGTAATTCAGGGTAGCACACTCGGACCGACGTTGTTCGCGCTCATGATAAATGATCTCCCTGACGTTGTGAAGGGGTGTAGATGTCTCATGTTTGCTGATGACTTAAAATTGTTCACACCTTGTAGAGTTGCTGCCGATGGTCAAAGAATGCAGGATGATGTAAACGCTGTAGCTAAGTGGAGCAAATCAAATAAACTTGATTTGAATATTGCAAAGTGTAAAGTCATCACGTTTTCTAGGCAACGCGCACCTGCAATGAATCTATACACGCTAGACGGACAAGTCATGGAAAGGGTTGACAAGATCCGTGATCTGGGGATAATGTTGGACCAAAAATTAACCTTTAGCGATCACATTAAAACAACTTGCAAAAATGCCAGCAGGACTTTAGGGTTCATCATGCGGACTGCTTCTCATTTTAGAGATCCGAAAGTTGCTATTATGCTCTACAACGCATTTGTTCGTAGTAGGCTGGAGTTTGACGCTATAGTTTGGGATCCTCGCGAGGATAAATACACTATTATGATAGAGCGAATACAAAGGAAGTTTGCTAGATACCTCTACAAACGAATGTATGGTTATTATCCTTTCCTTTTCCCCTCCCTATTTGTGGTGGGTATGGTTGGCCTGTATACTCTAGAGCTTAGAAGAAAGCTGGCCCTATTTGTCCACTATATCAGTACATTGCGAAACATGGTAAATAATCCAAGCGTTTTGCACAACATCTCTATAATAGTCCCCAAATTGCGATCTGGTATGCTTCGGCGGCGGCCACCACTATTGGCTTCGGCCCATCATTTTCGCAGCCTGCGCGGTGAAAACGCGCCTACCCCAAGAGCTATAGCTCTCATAAATGAACTGGTCAGGGTGGGTCAGCTGGTTGACATATTCTCTGATACAATCCCAAAGTTAACAAACGATCTGACTCTACTATTTAGTTTCTACAGATAAATGATAAGTGTTGCTTTTTGTTAGTAATTATCTAGCAATAAGTGCAATTTGGTAAATAATTACTGTAAGCCTTATTGTAAACTATTGAATAAATAAAAAAATAAGGGTTTCATTGTCTTCACGTGAGAACAGGCTTTTTTCAGAGATATTGCTAAAAGTTGGCAATGGAGAGTTAACACAAAGTGATGGAAGGAGAGTTGATCAACAATGTCTATCCTGACATTGATAACACAAGTTGTAAGACTATATCTTGGTTTAAAGAAAGAGCATTTCTGTCACCAACTAACGAACAAGTAGATATGTAAATAACTTGATTATTTCAAAGATTGATGCGCCGACGCAAATATACTATTCGGTCGATACTGTTCTCAATTTGGAAGAAGCTGTTCATTTTCCTACAGAATTTCTTAATTCTTTGAACCCGTCTGGACTACCTCCTCATAAAATGGTGTTGAAAGTAGGTTGGCCTGTTATGGCTTAGATTTGAGCGTTGAGTGTTTTTCTCAGGTCAATTATATGTCCCTCTTTCGAGTAACCTCTGAACAAAACATGTTTGTATTGTCTAATGACAAAAAAGCTCTATACGTTGTCTATAAGGACATTCTGTAGTAGGTAGGTATATTTAGATTGCACCCGTGCGAAGCCGGGGTTGATGGCTAGTCATCAATAAAAATTGAACGGTAAGACTTCGCCACATGTATGTTTGGCTCAAATGGTTCTAAGTGGTCTGTACTAACTTTGGTTTAAGTCTTTGCATCGATCTATCGGACACCCACTTTTATTTATTTTTTATGACCCTGTCATAATCAGTATGACAGAGGTTCCTAGTTAAGTATTTAGTAGTAATACCAATATTGATATTGAGATGGCAAAACAAGGTACCAAATAATATTACTTTTCCGTAAAATCAATATTAGTTTTAGGTATTTTCATTAATTACTATTTCTTGTACTGCCTCACTTTATTCATCAATCTGTTATGATAATAGTCACCCGACTGGTGCAATGTAGCCGCCCGTTCTACCATGTGACCTTATTTCAAGTAAAAAAATAAAAATATTGTATTAATTTTGCATTAATCATAAATTAAACATTTAAAGTACAATTTCCAATAAATTCTTTCGCAATTACAACAGAAAAATCACCTCCCAAAATCGTGAGGTACACGTTTATACGAAAATGCCCAGAAGAACACGAAGAAGAAAGAAGAAGAAGACGTTTGGGGTGAGACATCTATTGAAGCAACATTAGTCAGTGCCCAAGCACTGTGAAATAGACTTACTAGAGGACCGATCAACCGCCTATGTTAAAGCTGGCGTCCCTACTCATCATCTCATCTATTCATTCATTCATTCATTATTCCGACTACATACCCGGAGAACATTGTTTTTAACCATTACAGGAGTCGTTTTAAGTTGCCAAGGAGCAGGGACGGTTGCACAAAAGCCCCACTCACAATTAACATGTGCAGGCAGGCAGTTAACCCAGAAGATGTTATAATAATACCTTGGACATATTAATACCTTGGACACTATTTACACACATTGATCTAGCCCCAAACTAGGATTCCCTGTATCTTGGGTACTAGACAACGATACACATACTTATATAGATAAATATTATACTTAGATAGATAAACAACCATGACTAGGGTACAAACATCCGTTCTCATCAAACAAATATATGCCCCCACCGGGACTCGAACCCGGGACCCTTGGCTTCGTAGGCAGGGTTACTGCCGACTCGGCCATTCGAGTCGTCATCATTATGTACAGAATAAGAGTACCCGAGCAGATATTTAGCACAAACCCAGGCATCCTTGACGAGCACATACTGCGCGTGCGAGCCTTGCCAGTGCGGCGGCACCACGCCCCACACCTCGGCGCCCGCGCGTAGCCCCGCCGCCGCCGCCGCCGGGCCCGCTCGCACCACCAAGCCGCTGAAGTCGCGCCCCGGCGTCAGCGGCAGCCGCTGTGCCGCCGCCGCCTGCTCTGCGCACTCCGTCGCTGCCTCCGCGCGCCTCCACGCAGACAGCGCCCGGTCACCGTATCCCTCTGTAAATGTTTCAAACGTTCCAGTCCACGATGATGTTGATGATTGATCATGATGAACTGATGATACTCAGATAACTATGATACATCCAGGAATGGCGGCAATTGGCCATTCACAACGCTAAGAAAGAGGAAAAATCCAAAATTCCAAAATACCAAATGTCTTTATTACCGTAGATATTTACATATACTTAGCAATCGTCAGTTTTTGCCACATCTCTACATTGGACCACTGTGGGAGAAGAAGGGCGTAGAAACTAACACAGATTGATTTTTAGATCTCTTTTAAAAATTGCTTATGTATATACACAGTCAGGTCATAAGTTCTGTCACACAATAAAAACTTTTGAATTTAGAACGCTGGCCACAAAAAAGTTTATTGAATTCGAATTTCGAATTTTTCATGAAAATAAAAATGTGTACTTTTTAGAATTTTCCTGATTTTTAAATATGGAGTGGACACTTAAAGAAGAACGTGTCGCAGTTATTGCGTTGCATCGTTGCGGTTACGCGCCAATTCAGATTTTCGACTTACTGAAAAATTTGAATATAAACAAAAGATTCGTTTATCGTACCATAAAACGATACAATGAAGACTCTAGTGTAGATGACAAGTCAAGAAGTGGTCGCCCTCGCTCTGTTAGGACTCCAGCAGTGATAAAAGCTGTGAAGGCGCGAATTCAAAGAAATCCCATACGTAAGCAGAAACTTTTTTTTTTTTTATTTATTTATAAACATACATGCTTGTGACATCACAGTAAAAACCAAATCGACACAAACAGACAGTAAATATAAGGACAAAAAAGCTATAAATAAATCTTATCTATAACACAGACAATAAGTGGCGACCCTTGCGAATCCCGTCAAAGAACATTGGAACAGGTCCACCTCGGTTCTCTCTGTTATATGATTAAAGAGAGCGAGAGCCCTCATCACAGGTGCCTCCCGCAGCATTCCCGTCCTCGCAAGCGGGATGTAGAACAACTTATGGTTCCTTGCTCGGAGGTAGTTGTTCGGCACATACAGTCCCAGCCTCGCCAACAGCAGAGGGTTTTCGAGCATTCCTCGGAAAACCTTAAATACATAAGAAGAAAGTGCGAGGCCCCTCCTCACCCCCAGCTCATTGTAACCAACCATGCCCAACACGAACAGGGTTGGATACATAAGCGGGAAGAAAGGATAGACTCCGTACAGCTTCAGATATAAGTACCTAACAAATCAGTTTTGCACTTTCTCCACCATGACGCTATATTTCGCTTCATGTGGGTGCCAGATAATCGCACTACTTTCTAGTTTGCTTCTAACCAAAGCATTGTATAGGGCACTTATAGTTTCAATGCTCCTAAACTCTCTTGATTGTCTCATTACAAATCCGAGCTTTTTAAATGCTTGCTTAGTGACATCTACAATGTGATTACAAAACGATAAATCAGTGGCCATACGCACTCCAAGATCTTTGACCTCTCTTACCCGCGTCATTTCTGCCCCATCTACCGAGTACTTATGGTGGAAAGGCTCGCGTACGCGGGTGTAATACATCAACGCGCACTTCCCAACATTGAAGAACAGTTTGTTGTGTTTGCTCCACTCAACCACACGATCTATATCCCTCTGCAGCTTTTCGCAATCCGAGATGTCCCTTACTCCCAGGAATAACTTGAGGTCATCCGCAAACAAGAGACAGACAGCGTCCTTAATGACCTTCGGAAGGTCATTAATCATAATAATAAATTCTAAAGTCCCCAAATTACTGCCCTGATTAACGCCAGAAAATGTGAAATACGGCTCTGATGTAGAACCTGCGTATTCCACATACTGTCTTCTGTGCTTAAGATAGCTCACAAAAAGCCGCATAAGTTGGGGAGTAAAGCCGACCCCACTTAACTTTTCCAGAAGGACGTCGTTGTCCACTGTATCAAAGGCCTTTCTAAAGTCGAAGTAAGCGACATCTACTTGTCCCCCGCGCATCAAGTGTAGGCGTTACGTAAGACACAAAACACAGAAGGTTAGAGGCGGTGTTACGGCCTGGTCGGAACCCGTGCTGTGCGTCCGAAACCTGCTCCCTCATCTGGAGGTATATACTACGTTGTAACACCGACTCAAAGACCTTTGCAAACGTGGACAGAACCGCTACTGGTCTGTAGCCACTGACATCCGACCCTGTTTCACCTTTTGGCACTGGAATAACTCTCGTAATCTTCCAGACATCGGGATATTCAGAGCTTTCCAGATGTTGGCCCTTCAGATGGGGTTAAGCAGGACCACGGTGAAAAGGGTTTTAAATAAAGACTTAGGGCTTAAGGCATATCGAAGAAAAACAGGACATCGTTTGGACGCTCGTTTAATGGACCTGAGACTGAAGTGATGCCGCGCTTTGTTGAAGCGGTACGCGGGAAAAAAGCATCGGGAAATTCTTTTTTCGGATGAAAAAAATTTCACCGTGGAAGAGAGCTACAACAAACAAAATGATAAGGTGTAAGCACACAGCAGTGAAGAAGCGAGCAATCGTATTCCGCGTGTCCAACGAGGTCATTTTCCATCCTCGCTCATGGTTTGGTAGGGAGTCTCTTATTGGGGCTTAACTGAGGTACATTTTTGTGAGAAAGGCGTAAAAACGAATGCAGTTGTATATCAAAATACAGTCCTCAAGAACCTTGTGGAAACTGTTTCTCATACCATGTTTAATAACAGGCACTGGGTATTCCAACAAGATTCTGCGCCAGCTCATAGAGCGAAAAGCACACAAGACTGGCTGGCGGCGGTGAAATCGACTTCATCCGGCACGAAGACTGGCCCTCCTCCAGTCCAGATTTGAGTCCGTTAGATTACAAGATATGGCAACACTTGGAGGAAAAGGCCTGCTCAAAGCCTCATCCTGATTTGGAGTCACTCAAGGCATCCTTGATTAAGGCAGCCGCCGATATTGACATGGACCTCGTTCGTGCTGCGATAGACGACTGGCCGCGCAGAATAAAGGCCTGTATTCAAAATCGCGGGAGTCATTTTGAATAAACTTTATTACCATAAGAATCTATGTTTTATTAAGTTCATTTTGCTATATAAATGTTTACATAAATAATAAACATGTCTAAATTATTTCGTATCGCACATGTGACAGAACTTATGACCTGACTATGTATTATACCGTAATGATTTAATTTCATTAGTAGCGTGTCATGATCAACACAATCAAATTCCTTCGAAAGATTAGTCTTCTTCCCATGCAGAATAAATATGAGATATAAGGGTAATACCTGCATCTGTAGTCGATTTATCCCTAGTGAAACCGTATTGCTTGGCGTGGAGTTGTTTTGTACGGTTGAAGTGTGAGAGCATTTGATGGAGTATAATCTTTTCAAAAATTTTACTCAGTGCTGGAAGAACAGATATTGGTCTGAAATTTGACGGATCACCCTTGTCTCCCGACTTGAACAGAGGTATGAGTTTACTGTGTTTCTAGAGGTCTGGGAAAGCTCCATCATCAACACATATATTAAATATATAAGCTAGGTGTGGGGCTATAACAAGTATTATTGAACCAATGACTTTGACTGATACACCCCACAGGTCTCCAGTATTTTTTAAGTTAAGTAATCTATACGTTTTGACAATATCCTGGGGATATACATGATAAAATAAAAAATCTACATTACTGATGCTAGTGCTGTTTTTTAACAAAGCCTCTGCTTCATATGGAGATGAATTTAGACGCTCTGTTGTGAGTAAGGGTGCATTGGTGAAGAATGTTTCCCGGATGGTAGGCAGTTGACTGCCAATGAAGCTTGGGCTATTTTGACTCTAAGGAGCATATTCAATAGTCATACCTATAGACGGCGAGGAAGTGGTCAATGAAGGCGGAACACAACAGGTCTACATCGTGGCTTAGCACGCGTAACTCAATTTGTAGTTACGGAGACGCGTGCCGGTTTGAGTGTTTAAATCGTGTTTCTTAAATCGGTCGGCGTTCGAAATTTGAATGTCATAATATGTAGAAAAATTACACATTATGGTCATAATGTGTAATGTTTCAGATAAGAAATGAGTTTTTACCAAGTAGTTTAACATTATGCTGATCGTAACGTGCGGTTTTTGTACGCAGTAAAGAGGGTTTATGATACGTGTGTAGATAAACTAATTAAAGTATACCAAGTATATATTTTCGTAATTATTTTGATTTTTTAATAAACATTAATAACTAAGTTTTTAAACTAATATAAGTATACCTAAGTAATTTTGAGTCGGCTTAAAACAAGCAAATTAATTACGCCCCTCCGCCGGAAAATATCCGAGCGTTCACGAAGTTAATATCAGCGAGACAGCAACCCGAACGCGTACACCAATGAGGAATGCATAAAGAAAAAGAGGGCGCTCTTGCGTGAAAAAGTGCAACCACTTTTGAATGCTAGCGACAACTGCATTTCAGTTCTGGTACTAAACTCTTTGTATAGACCTATAGGATTCAGATTCAGATTCAGATCGTTTATAGTGTAACTTATCAGGTAGTCCAACAGGTTTGGGTTTGTTTTTATAAACATTATTATTTCAAAAATATACAGAGAGGGCATTGTTAATCATTTATAGCGTTTGAAATAAGGTTTGCAACTGTCTGTTCTTTTTAACGAATGTACATCTCTAATGCGTTTCTTTTGAGACTTGAATGCAATTTCCTTATTTACGCCGTTACCCCAGAATATTATTCCGTACCTGAGAGTGGACATTACGAAACCGTGATAAGCAGTTAGTACTGCGGTAAAATCCACATTTTTACGAAGCATATTGTAGTGTTATGCTACTTACATGCCATTTTCCAGTCTGCTTTGATGGTCTGCATTTATCTCACAGCTGGATATTTCGTATCACCTTTATTTTCATAGGACCCTGTAACGTTTTAAACCATAAGAACACAATAACAAATCATTTTCACTTCGTGTTTTCACACTATCAGCACTTTTAAATCGTTGTCGAAGGGGTTTCAATATATAATATATATATAATACAAATATCACCTTTGGTGACCTTGTATTTGGCTTTCTCCGAAACTCTGCAATCTCGGGCTTAGTGCGCGCTGGTGCGCTACCTTTTTATATATCGATAATGTCCCAATTTTCAGTGTTATCTTGTTGTTTTCTCTATTACGAGCCTGAAATCAAAATCTGACATATTTTGATATCGTTGTTTATCTGGTTGTCATGGCAATGTCCATTCAAACTCATTAGCGGTCTGATATGTTTACTTCAATACTTTTACAAAAATACTTTTTCCCTCTTGGCCATGCACAAAAATTGCTTTTAATTTAAATAATTTTTAGAACTCTCCAAAAAGGGTATAAGAGCGGAACATTGCTGAAATCGAAAAAAAGTCTCGCTTCAGCTCTTGAAGAGGAAGCATCACCTAAAGGCCTTATCCGGGGGCCGCACTGCCCCGGGATCCTGCGAGCCTCTGCTGAGTCGCCTACTGTTTGCTGCTGCTGCCTTACTGCCGTCCCCAACCACCTATACCCTGACGTGCTGCCGTCTCCAATCAACTATACCCTGACGTGCTGCCGTCTCCAACCACCTATACCCTGACGTGCTGCCGTCTCCAACCATCTATACCCTGGCGTGCTGCTGCCTTCAAGCCACCTCCTACACCACCTCCGGATCTCCAACTACTCGCAACTACTCCAGGCTCCGGGCACCACCGCCGCGTGCTCCCTGTTCTGCCCTCCTTCTCTCCGTGTCCTTTGCTCCCCTTTTTATATCTTTTGTACCTGTATCTTTTAAAACCTGTGTCACCTCATTCATCCTCATCCTCATATTTTTTTTTTAAATAATCATTGTAAATCAACATAATAAACTGTCATTTCTAAATTTTATTCTGGTTGTTGTTTCTTGTTAGGTTCTGGTTAGGTTCTTGTCGCTACATGACATTTTAGCGCCCATCGTAAAAGTTTTTCTTCACCCTTCTTCACCTTTTCTGCGCCTTGTCTCTTTCCTTTTGATTTGCTTTCTCTTTCGCTCTTAAATCTTTATCTATTCATCCTTTTCATATTTTACAAATTCTAAAACAAAACTTCATCTAGTTTTTCAACTCATCTGGATTATATTTAGGCCTACATTTAACTTACATTACTTCACTTCACTTCACTTCACTTCATCACTTTAATATTTTTATTCTAGATAACCGGAAAGAGGTAAAATTTTCAATTTAACTATAACAATGGAAAGGGTTATTAAGTACGAATTCCTTAACAAGGCCGAGCTCGAATACGAAGTAAAGATTAGATATGAGGAACCAGCTAATACTGTTTTGCTTCTTAAAAAACAGGTTTTGCGTTTAGTTGCGAATTTTCACCTTGAAGATATTCTGTCTTCTCCAGTTCCGTTTGAGGATGACTTGTCTCAAATTGGTTCTACTCTGACTTACCTGGATTGTAAAATTGAAAAATTTTTACAAGGTGAAACCAAATACTAACGATTAATAGATACTTTTATTAATCATGTTTTTTACAGATTGGAGCGAATAGATACTGACTTATATCCAGACTCTAAAGCTAGTTTCGAAACTTTGAAGATGAAATTTGACGCTATTTCTAAACAATTCGAATCCTTGACTCCACCTTCAACTGCAAATGACTCTCCATCACTTCCTGCTGACCCGACTGTCATGGAACCCCCTCTTGTTTCTCAAACTTCTGTCCAGACCCATACCCCGTATCCTCCACCACCACCTCAATCTTTCCCTCCAACTAACGTCTTCAAAGATCTGAAAAGACACACCTTCAATGGTAAAAGCTGTCCAAGATCCTTTCTTCAAAAACTTGAAGAATATAGCTTAGCTCGTGGCTTGTCCAAGGACTTGTTGATTTCTCAGGCGTTCGAAATTTTCACCGACAATGCCCTTCATTGGTTCAGATTTAAATATAATCAGAATCCAAACTTAACTTGGAACGAACTTTCTTCTTTACTAATCAAAGACTTTGGTGGTTGTGATTATGATCATAAACTTCTAGAAGCGATTAGGAATCGTACTCAAGGTCGTAATGAACCTATCGTCATCTATATTTCCATCATGTCTGGAATGTTCGCTCGCCTTTCAAAAAGACTTTCTGAAACAGAACAATTGGAGATTATTTTGAGAAATATTCGCCCATGTTATTCAGTCTTCGTAGCTCTAAAAGACATTGACTCTATCGATTCTCTTCTGGCCACTTGCCAAAACTACGAAAAGTTCCTAGACAGAGACAAACAATTTAAAGAACCAAATTTGCAACAAAGTCCTCATGTTTCTGAATTCAACTACAAGCATTCCACTTCAAGTTCAGTTGACTCTCCAAACTCTTCTAATAACTCACGACCTTCTCCTCCCTTCATGAATAAATTCACTCCACCCTACAAATACCCTTCTAGACAAGTTAATAGTCTCTCTCAAACTGCAGCTCCCCAAGAAAGTTCTTTTTGCGTTCGCTGTCGTAAACTAGGTCATACTTTGAACAGTTGCAGTCAACCACGATTCGTGATTTGTTTCAAATGTGGTCTTAAGGGTTTTAAAACTGCAGATTGCCCTACTTGTTCTCCCAAACCTAATACTAGTACAAAAAACTAACTGCTGACTTGAAAAGTAACTCAAACTTTGATAAGGACGAGTGGACTAATTGGATCAAAACAATTCAAAACTTCTTTGCTTGCTACAAAATCTCTTCTACACTCCATCTACTCCAAAGAACAAGATCTTAATCGTCCATTCGTTAATGTCAAAATTTATGACTTAACTTTATCTGGTTTACTAGATTCTGGCAGCTCAGTAACTATTCTGGGCAATAATTCTCATTTGGAAATTCTTAAACTGGGCTGCAAACTTCTCAAGTCAGATCTTATTACTGTCTCTACTGCTAATAATCAAAAAATTAATTCCTTGGGTTATTTTGACTTACCTGTCCATTTCAATAACGAAACTCACTTGATTAAAGCTTATGTTTTCCCTGAAATATTTCCTTCTCTAATACTAGGTATTGACTTTTGGAGAAAATTTAATCTTCTACCTAGTGTTTTAGCTTCTCTTAACTTTACAGATCCTAAATGCTTTGCTATCGACACTAAAGATATTAAAGTTTTACCTTATGAGCATTTAACTCCTAATCAAAAGAACATCGCTAATGACATCATCCAACGCTTCAAGACAATCTCTTTTGAAGAAAAAGGTGTTCTGGGAAACACACACTTAATCACCCACAAGATTGACACTGGTGATTCTCTTCCGATCAAACAAAGATGTTACAGACTGTCTCCTGAAAAACAAAAGGCTTTAATTAATGAAGTTGACAAGATGCTGGGATGGAACGTCATTGAACAATGCGAAAGTCCTTGGTTATCTCCAGTCCTCATCACTCCAAAGAAGAATGGTGAATAGCGTTTCTGCGTAGATAGCAGGAAGCTTAACTCAGTTACACGTCGTGATGCTTATAGTCTGCCTCTAATAAGCGAAATTTTGGACAACCTGAGAAATGCCAAATACTTATCAAGCATCGACATTGCGAAAGCATTTTGGGAGATTCCCTTGAATCCTGCTGATAGAGATAAGACAGCATTTTATGTTCCTGGAAGAGGTATGTTCAGATTCAAAGTAATGCCTTTTGGTCTCACTAACTCACCTGCAACTCAACAAAGATTAATGGATACGCTATTTACTCCTGAATTTGAGAACAAGGTATTTTGCTATCTGGATGACATCGTTATTATTAGCGAGACCTTTGATGAGCACAAATCGCTTCTCATGAAAGTTCATGAAAAACTTTCATATGCTAATCTGACTATTAACTTTGAAAAAAGTCAATTCTTCAGGAAATAACTGAAATACCTTGGTTTTCTAGTGGACGAGTATGGTCTACGTGCTGATCCAGATAAAATAAAAGCTATTCTAGAATATCCTGTACCTACTTGCAGAAAATAAGTTCGAAGATTCATAGGCACCTGCAGCTGGTTTAGAAGATTCATTCCAAACTTCAGCACTATTGCCTCTCCACTCGACCAACTAACCTGTTCCGGGAAGAACGCTCCTAAATTTTTATGGAATTCCAAGGCTGCAGCTGCTTTTCAGAAACTTAAAGAAGCTTTGGTAACTGCTCCTGTCCTTGCTTGCCCTAACTTCGAACTACCCTTCTCTGTACATTGTGATGCATCAAATTATGGCATAGGAGCAATGCTTACTCAACATCAAGATGACAAAGAAGTCGTGATTGCTTACATGAGTAAAGCACTAAACAAAAATCAACAAAACTACTCAACTACTGAAAGAGAAACATTGGCTGTAATAACTGCGCTAGAACATTGGCGATGTTACCTAGACAATGGTAAAGAATTTACAATATATACTGACCACGCTGCACTTAAATGGTTTCAGAACTTATCGAATCCATCTGGAAGACTTGCTCGCTGGACTCTACGCTTATCATGCTTTAATTTTGTCCTGAAACATAAAAAAGGAAAGGATAACGTTGTTCCTGATTTATTATCAAGACATAAGAATAAAGAACGTCCTGATAGACGAGAAACTTCACCTCAAGGCGTACATCCTATTACGATTGAAGAACCACCTGATCGTGAACTTGAGCACTACAACAAGATTTTTCTCGGATGCTCCAACAACCCAGACGCATATCCCAACTACACTATCAGGGATAACAAACTTTACCGCTGCATCCATTCCCCCGATCGTCTAAACGATGACTTTATTTGGAAAGAAGTTCCACTGCCGCAAGATAGACATGCACTTATTGAAGATAGCCATGGTTCCCCTTCAGAACTCCACCTTGGTATCTTCAAGACATTCAAGAAAATATCTTTAAAATACTATTGGCCTGGTATGTTTAAGGACATTGCCAATTTAATCTCGACTTGTGAAACCTGCTTAACCTACAAACACCCTAATCATTCTCCCTATGGTCTTATGGGTAAACCTAAACTTTGCTCCAGACCTTTTCAAACTATATCCTTAGATCTTATGGGTCCATTGCCTATGACCCGGAGAAGAAATCAGTATATTCTGGTTGTTCGATTCCAAATCGATATTCGATCGATGGTTTCTGAACGGCCATTTTGAATTTGACGTTAGCTGCCAACCTAGCAGTTTTTTGACAACTGACAGACGAAAGCCCTCGCAATGTAAACGCGTTTTGGTAAGGGTATTGAAATTAAATCGCAGGCCATCTGGAATGTATTCGGGTTTCCCTCAGGATTGTTAATATAGCTGAGTGTGTTATTGTTTCTCGAACCAGATAAAGTTCGCATTTTCGTGCCCGATTGTTTTACCACGTAACATAACCTGTGTTGGAACACTGTGCTCATTGAAGCTGGCCCGCCAGTCATACCTGGTTGGCTGAAGAACCTGTCTACCAAGAAGAGCCTAGGGTGCACCCGGGCCTTGCAGAGAGACAGGAGGTTGACGGGACCGAAGCACAGACCAGGTTAGATCGACCCCAATTAACTTCAGCTCGGTGAATCGCCGACGTTCACACTTCTTGGCAACTGATCGTTACGCTACCTCGTAGCTGATGGGCCCCTACGAGGTCATTAGGTGCTGAGAAGCCTGAACACTTTGGTAGCAGAGCGTGGCTTCCTGAGATTTGCAGCCGTCAAGGGCTCCAGGAAGGCACGATTTGGGACTATCAATCTGTAGGTATAGGCGGTTATTAGGTAACTTGGTTGTTGTTCCTATATCCACATAGATTGGTAGTATTGTAAGCTATAGGTCTATTGCTGGTAGTAGATAGACAGATATTGAATTGAAAATTGCATTGAAGTACCAGTTAGTCAATCTATTAGTGGTCTAGTAATGCTATTGAATGAATGTTTTGGTTAACATAGGTAGTTACATCTATTGATAGCAGGCTATTACATTGTTTTCAGTTTATAGCAATTTATAACTTGAACTAATATTGACTATCTGTGTGTGTTATAATGATAAAGGGAAACTAAATTGTATTTACAGAATTTATATAGATATAAAACTCGGTTCCTATTGTTTAAGGAAAACAACATTGTTTAAGTTGTGGTTTAGGGTTCCCTCGTTTGGGTTGTAGACTGGAGGGTCCAATAAAATTGAGTTACTGCAAATTGTGAGTAAGTATCGTTCCGATCATGTCGTTATCTGAAATCCAGAAGGGTGTTTCTAAGGAACTCAGATGGTTTTCCTCCGCACACGGTCTGATAGACCGTTTAGATAGGCATGATGTGGTATTGGAGCGGTCTATGGACGTTAAGGAACGTTACAATAGGGTGCTCGAATTGTCCGCGCAGGCGGAATCAGTTGATGGTTGCGCACCTGACAGGCTGTCACGGTTGATAGGGGATGTCGACCAATGTATGGAGATGGCAGCTGCTGTCACGCAGAAGGCTGCGGACATACGTAGACAGCGCGAGTCCAGCCATGGTGGTGACATTGAAGCACCTCTGCCGCTTCAGGGATCGGGGTCCAGGTTACCTGCCATAACTATGCCTACTTTTGACGGCGTGTCCGGTGAATGGATGAGCTTCATCAATCTGTTCGACAGTTTGGTGCACATGCGATCGGACATTACCAAGTCTGTCAAGATGGCTCAGCTGGTGGCAGCATTGAGGGGTGAGCCTAGGGAGCTGGTCGCTCATTTGACAGTTACGGAGGGTAACTATGAAACGGCCAGGCAATTGTTGGTCAGACGTTACCATAACAAACGGAGGTTGGCCGATGCCCAAGTGAACCGTTTGTTTAGAATCCCGGTTGTGAACAAGGTCGGGGCCATACAGACGGAGGTTTTGAACCCATTGTTGTCCGTCACCAAGGCTCTAGAGAATCTTGGACTTCCGGTTGGTGAATGGTCGTACCTACTGTTGTACATTGTACTTTCCCGCCTACCCGCTGACGTGCAGACTCGTTTCGAACAGTCTCACGGGACGTCGGCCGAGGACCTGCCCGCCTTCTCCGACTTGGTCGGATTCTTGGAAGAGGAGGCTCGACGGGCAGAGAATTTGGGGTTGACGGTCACCCATCCTTCGGAGCCACAGAGAGCTGCCGGGAGCGCTGTGAGTAGGGGCCCTCCGACGAGGAAGGACCGCACCAACCGGCAGTCGTATGGGACTGTGAGTGAATTGACCCCACATGGTGAGACCTGCCCATGTTGTAGGCAGATTGGCCATGCTGTGGCCAATTGCAATAAGTTCGGGGAACTTAGGGTTCAGGGACGGCGCCGGATGGCCAAGCAGCGGAGCTGGTGTTTCCTGTGCCTCGGGCCACACATGGCTAGGGTCTGCACGCGCACACAAATGTGCGGATATTGTGGTGGGCCCCACAACAATCTGTTGTGCATGAACCGGTCCGGCCAACAGCCTCCACAGGGCCGTACCCAGGGTGACACGGCATGGGGCCCTGAGAATTCGTTTGCGACTCGGAGCGCAACTCAGGGGCCAACGTCCCCACGTGCACAGGGCAGTACCAGGGTGCAGGGCCGCACTCAGGACCATTACATGGGGGGCCCTGAGTTTTCGGTTGCGACTCAGCATCCGACCCAGCGGGACATTGGGTGTGTTGAGCAGGCCGTAACGGGCGGGTGTCATGGGACACCTTCGAGCTATGCGGGTGCGGTTCGGACGCCGCCTCAGTTGTCGCCCCGCTCGTCGCCTCGTCCTCGTCGGTCACATGTGATGTCCCCCCCGCTCATGGAGCGGCCACGGTTGAATTCACGCCCACCCCCCTTTACGGGGAATCGTAGGTTGGGAATGGAACCGGCGCGTGGGCCATTTGTACAATGGGACCCTCTGGCGTATAGCTGCATACCTGATCGGTTACAGGCACAGTGGGGCCCCGGGGGTCTTCGCTAGGAATTTGCGGCCCAACCATTTGTTGCCCCCCAACCGGAGACGGTGGTGTTACCGATCGCCTCTGTGCTTGTTTGGGATTTGGCGGGCAACCCAACATACGTTCGCGCCCTATTAGATTCTGGAGCTCAGGGCTGCATTGTATCGAATGATTTAGCAAAATGGTTGGGCCTCAAGGTAAATAGGTATAATAAATCAATACGGGGCGTGGGGAATGTTACGGTTACGAATGTAGTTGGTCAATCGGTGATCACGTTCTCTCCACGTTATGACATTTTGACAAAAACATCCGTGCAAGCTTTAGTAATGACGCATGTCATGGGCAGACACCCCTTGGTGAAGTTGAATCCGGCCGTTCGATTCCTGACATCAGGACTCAAGTTGGCGGATCCCGATTTTGACACTCCAGCCCCGGTCGACCTGCTACTGGGAGCAGACGTTCTGGGTAGGTTTCTGTTGTCGGATCAGCGAGTTCTTCAGCCGGACGGGTTGATTGCTGTGGATACTAAGTTTGGTCACGTGATCATGGGTCCGGCATTGCCAATGGTTAGGCCTGCCGAGTCAGATGGCATACTTATTGGCTCAGCGTTGTCAGACGTTATCCCACGTTTCTGGGAGATAGAGGAACCTCCCACCGTTCGTCGAGTCGACGCAGACGAAGAAGAGTGCGAGTTGTTGAATAGTACTGGTCGCCTTCGTTCTGGTCGTTTTGTAACTCGACTGCCTTTCAGGGCCGATCGACCGCCACTAGGAGAATCTAGGAAGATGGCTGAGACGAGATTGATGTCGATGGAGCGTAGGATGACAAGGGACGCCGTATTTAAACAAAAATATGTTGATTTCATGAGGGAGTATGAGTCGTTAGGACACATGTCGGTATCGGGTGTGGACTGGAGATCTGAGGATCATTGTTTCCTTCCACACCATGCCGTCCTACGAACCCCTACCGGCAAGATTCGAGTTGTTTTTGATGGGTCAGCACCTACCTCGAACGGGATGTCCCTGAATCAGTGTCTACATTCGGGACCCAAGTTGAGTCGTGATATTTCGGATATTCTCACGAGCTTTTGGAGGCACCAGATTGTATTTGTCGCAGACATTCGGATGATGTTTAGGCAAACGGTAATTCATCCGGCTGACAGAAGGTATCAGTTGATACTTTGGCGTGAGTCCGCGGCCGAGCCAGTCAAGGTCTATGAGTTAAACACGAACACGTATGGGTTACGGTCTAGCCCGTATTTGGCGATGCGTACCCTGCGGGAGTTGGCGTCGCGTGACCGTGTGAGCTATCCTAGAGCCGCCGCTATCCTGGAGCAAGATTTGTACGTCGATGACGTCTGCACAGGGGCAGCCAGTGTAGAGGAAGCTCTGGACCGACGTGACGAGCTCATTCAATTGCTGGAACGAGGCGGCTATGAACTACGTAAGTGGATGTCCAACTCCCCTGAGTTGATGGCTGGTCTCCCAGATGAGTTTCAACAAGACCCGCACGTTTTTGAGAATCCTGACAACCCTAACATGTTGTCAGTACTTGGAATTCAGTACCGGCCCGTCCATGATGAGTTTACCTATCGGGTGGTTTTAGAAACACCGAAGGCCTGGACGAGGCGGTCAGTACTGTCAACGATTGCGAGAACGTTCGACCCGAATGGATGGATTTCTTCAGTCACCTTTGCTCTCAAATGTTTTATGCAAAGGCTATGGGCGGCTCAGTTGACCTGGGACACCCACCTCTCAGGTGATTTGTTGACTGATTGGACGCGAATGTTCACCTCGCTATCGGACATAATTAATGTATCGCTGCCGAGGAAATTGGTCCCTGCTGGGGATTACAGGGCAACCCTTCACGGGTTTTGTGATGCCTCTGAACGAGGGTTTGCGGCAGCGGTTTATTTGCGAACCGTCACCTCCACCGGGGAGGTCGACGTGCGTTTGGTTTTGGCAAAAAGCAAGGTAGCGCCTATTCGGACAAGGATGACGATTCCAAAACTGGAACTGTCCGGGGCTGCTATTTTGACCAAACTTTTGAATCACACTCTAACAGCGTTGCGTGGGTCAGTGGTTTTGGAGGATACGGTGTACGCTTGGACGGACAGCCAGATTGTTTTGTGCTGGCTGAAGGCTTCGGTCCATAACTTAGAGGTTTTTGTTGCGAACCGTGTCTCCCAGATTGTGTCGTCTGAGGTCCCACTGACCTGGAGACATGTACCAGGAGAATTGAACCCGTCTGATTGTGCATCCAGGGGATGTCGGGCTCCTGAACTCGTTAGACACCATTTGTGGTGGGGACCACCCTGGCTTGCCAAGAGAGAATCGGACTGGCCCCACAGCAATGTAGTAGTATCTTCGGATCATGGCCCCAGAGCGGCCGTGCATGTTACCCAGAAGGCTGAGGACCCTGACGCCGGGTTTCTGCTGGACCGGTATAGCTCACTTGACAAGTTGATAAACGTGTCCACTTGGATTAGGAGATTCGCTCGAAATTGTCGTACTCCTCGCGATCAGCGAACGTTGAACCCTATTCTGACTCCGGCAGAGCGAAACGAGTCGCTATTGAATTTGGTCCGGTTGGTACAGTCCTCGAAGTTTGGGGCAGAATTGGAGATTATACGAAGTGGACGTTCGAAATTGAAGGGAGCCGTCGCGCGTCTCAACCCCTTTGTTGATTCGACCGGGTTACTTCGGGTAGGAGGAAGATTGCGCAATGCGAATCTGTCGTATTCGGCTCGTCACCCACTTCTGCTCCCCAAGGGGGGACAGTTAGTTGAATTGCTGGTGACTGATCGTCATATTAAAAACGCGCATACCGGCTGTAACGCGTTGTTGGCCACGCTCCAGCGGGAGTTTTGGATCTTATCTGCCCGCCGTGTCATACGGAACATCGTGTTTCGGTGCATGCCTTGTTATCGACTTAAGGCTGCCACGATGCAACCTCTCATGGGGGACTTGCCCCCTGATCGTGTGAATGAGGTCAGACCGTTTTCAGGTGTTGGTACGGATTTTGCAGGACCGTTTATGGTGAAGAGTTCACGATTGCGTACCGCTAGGCAATACAAGGCGTACCTATGTGTGTTTGTTTGTTTATCCACCAAGGCGGTACATCTCGAGCTCGTTGCTGATCTCTCGACAGAGGCTTTCATTGCTTGTTTGGATAGGTTTGTTTCTCGAAGGGGACTTCCAACTTTGATCCGCTCTGATAACGGCACTAACTACATCGGTGCGGAACGATACTTACGAGAGATAGTCAACTTTTTGAATGTAAATAAAGTGGATATTGGAACGGCCCTCTCCCGTCGGGGTATACAGTGGACCTTCAGCCCACCGATTTGCCCCCACTGGGGTGGGATTTTTGAGGCCGTAGTTAAGTCAGCTAAGACGCACTTGGGGCGTATAGTAGGTCAGACCGCGCTGACTTTTGAGGAGCTCGCGACATTGTTTTGTAAGATCGAGGCCGTTCTCAATTCGCGACCGTTGTGTCCGCTCAGCTCGGATCCAAATGACCTGGAGGCTCTGACCCCAGTCCATTTCTTGATAGAACAGCCACTTAACGCGTTGCCCGAGCACCCCTTCGAGGGAGTGAAATTGTATTTGTTGTCAAGGTATCAGATGTTGCAGCAGTTTACTCAGAATTTCTGGAAGCGTTGGTCGCTCGAGTATCTGCATATCTTACAACAGCGCCTTAAGTGGACTGACAAAACTAGCCCCCCTAGTGTTGGTGACCTCGTTCTGGTTAAGGATGCTAACCTACCGCCACTACGTTGGCGCAGGGGGCGCATTGTTAACTTGTTCCCTGGCAAGGACGGGACCCCCCGGTCTGCAGAGGTTCTAGTAGGAGGCTCGGTTCTAAAACGAGCGGTAGCAACGTTGTCTCGGCTGCCCGTAGATTAGGGGACAGGTGGGTGCCTGTCCGGGCGGGTGATTGTTCGATTCCAAATCGATATTCGATCGATGGTTTCTAAACGGCCATTTTGAATTTGTCGTTAGCTGCCAACCTAGCAGTTTTTTGACAACTGACAGACGAAAGCCCTCGCAATGTAAACGCGTTTTGGTAAGGGTATTTAAATTAAATCGCAGGCCATCTGGAATGTATTCGGGTTTCCCTCAGGATTGTTAATATAGCTGAGTGTGTTATTGTTTCTCGAACCAGATAAAGTTCGCATTTTCGTGCCCGATTGTTTTACCACGTAACATAACCTGTGTTGGAACACTGTGCTCATTGAAGCTGGCCCGCCAGTCATACCTGGTTGGCTGAAGAACCTGTCTACCAAGAAGAGCCTAGGGTGCACCCGGGCCTTGCAGAGAGACAGGAGGTTGACGGGACCGAAGCACAGACCAGGTTAGATCGACCCCAATTAACTTCAGCTCGGTGAATCGCCGACGTTCACACTTCTTGGCAACTGATCGTTACGCTACCTCGTAGCTGATGGGCCCCTACGAGGTCATTAGGTGCTGAGAAGCCTGAACACTGGTAATTAACTGCAATTTTACTAAATATACTATGATTTTTCCCCTTAAACGTGCTACTTCAGCTAATATCATTAATGTCTTAGAAAATTCAGTGTTTCTAGTTCATGGCATTCCCCAAACTATTATAATGGACAACGCTGTTCAATTTCAGTCGCGAGAATTCCACTCATTCTTAAATTCTTATAACGTTCCTTGTATTTTTCACACAGCTTTATATTGTCCTCAGGTTAATCCTACAGAGAAATTTAATAGTACGATTATTACAGCTCTAGCATCCCTAGTAGGAGACGATCATAGATCCTGGGACAACCATCTTACTAAGATTCAGTTCGCAATGAACAGCGCTACAAACGTTGCTACTGGCTTTACTCCAAACTTTTTAATCTTTGGTAGGGAAACAATACCTTGTGGTTCCTTCTCCTTCTTCCAACTCAGAATCTCGAGGAATTGATATTTATGCCTCGTGATATTTACGCGTCTAATGCTGGTCTCCTCTCATCTATCTTTCACAGAGTTCAAACTAAACTTCACATAGCTCACGCTAAAAATAGCGCTCGCTATGATCTTCGCCGGTCTTTTAAAGAATTTAATGTGGAAGATACTGTTTGGCGTAAAAACCATGTTTTAAGCAATGCTGGCGCATACTTTAATGCTAAACTTGCCCCTAAATTCATTAAGTGTAAAATAATAACCAAACTTTCACCATTAGTATACATTCTCGAAGACCCTGACAGAGTTAGAAGCAAGTGGCACATTAAAGATATAAAATCTTAAATTTCTTAACTTCTATTAACTGTTAATTTGTATATATGTATAAATATCACCATCATTTTCACCTTATTATTTTTATTTCTTCCTTTAATCCAGTGTTCTTCAACACATTTTACTTTAGGACCTCGAATCTTCGTTGGTTAGTCTTCACATTTTTTTTTATCTTTATTTCAGACACATCTCGTTGGCGATGTTGCTGATCTCTGGCTTCGAGCCCTACCGCTCTGGCCGTTCTTAATCTTTTCTTAAGTCAAAGCGACCATAGCTACCTTAGGATTAATTTGTTTCTCTTTACCTCCACTTATTTTTTTTTCCACGCAGGAGCGGATGACAACTCCTTAAGTAAGCCTGAATGTCCTTTCGAAAACACACTTTTAGAGTGGTAGTCATTGAATGTGAACTCCACCCTTACCTGAATGAAGATGATGAATGTAAGAGATGGTATATCTGATTTTGCCTGGTGATGTCTGTTTCTGCAAAGCTGTGTTTTTATGGTTTATTTTAAAATGTACATATCAAAATTTTTGCTGAGTCAAAAATTTTTCCATGGTCGGGGGGAAAATGTAGTGTTATGCTACTTACATGCCATTTTCCAGTCTGCTTTGATGGTCTGCATTTATCTCACAGCTGGATATTTCGTATCACCTTTATTTTCATAGGACCCTGTAACGTTTTAAACCATAAGAACACAATAACAAATCATTTTCACTTCGTATTTTCACACTATCAGCACTTTTAAATCGATGTCGAAGGGGTTTACCTTAGGTGACCTTGTATTTGGCTTTCTCCGAAACTCTGCAATCTCGGGCTTCGTGCGCGCTGGTGCACTACCTTTTTATATATCGATAATGTCCCAATTTTCATTGTTATCTTGTTGTTTTCTCTATTACGAGCCTGAAATCAAAATCTGACATATTTTGATATCGTTGTTTATCTGGTTGTCATGGCAATGTCCATTCAAACTCATTAGCGATCCGATATGTTTACTTCAATACTTTTACAAAAATACTTTTTCCCTCTTGGCCATTCACAAAAATTGCTTTTAATTTAAATAATTTTTAGAACTCTCCAAAAAGGGTATAAGAGCGGAACATTGCTGAAATCGAAAAAAAGTCTCGCTTCAGCTCTTGAAGAGGAAGCATCACCTAAAGGCCTTATCCCGGGGCCGCACTGCCCCGGGATCCTGCGAGCTTCTGCTGAGTCGCCTACTGTTTGCTGCTGCTGCCTTACTGCCGTCCCCAACCACCTATACCCTGACGTGCTGCCGTCTCCAATCAACTATACCCTGACGTGCTGCCGTCTCCAACCACCTATACCCTGACGTGCTGCCGTCTCCAACCATCTATACCCTGACGTGCTGCTGCCTTCAAGCCACCTCCTACACCACCTCCGGATCTCCAACTACTCGCAACTACTCCAGGCTCCGGGCACCACCGCCGCGTGCTCCCTGTTCTGCCCTCCTACTCTCCGTGTCCTTCGCTCCCCTTTTTATATCTTTTGTACCTGTATCTTTTAAAACCTGTGTCACCTCATTCATCCTCATCCTCATATATTTTTTTTAAATAATCATTGTAAATCAACATAATAAACTGTCATTTCTAAATTTTATTCTGGTTGTTGTTTCTTGTTAGGTTCTGGTTAGGTTCTTGTCGCTACATGACAATATACAGTGCATATGAAAATTTGTTCAGTTTTTTGGTGACATTTTCTATTTGTACATTCCAATTTAGTTTATTCTCGATTTGTAATCCTGAAAATGTTGTTACTTGTACTTCGTCAATGATGTTGTTACCGTGTTTGATACTTAATGGTATCCGTTCTTTAGTTTGTTAAAAATTCATTATAAAAGTTTTTTTTTTTTATTATTTTTTAAATTATTATATTGTAGCCATGTTATTATTAGGGATGCAACGATACCGATGCCGATAATCGTAAACCGCAGGTTATCGTTATTTTTGACGATCATCGGTATCGTAAAACGTATTACGATTTATAACGATTCTTAAAACTAGTTTGATGTATTTTTTTTCGTGAAAAGGAATGTAAGACAGCATGGATGTTTGCGCTGGCAACACTAATGTCAGCCATCTTTCATATTTTTGACGCTTGACACTGACATTAACAACAATTATTTTGTGATATTTGTTTTTCGCGCGAGTAAGGTTGTGGTGTAGTATTTATTGTTTTTTACGTCTTGGTGTGATTTTTAATAGAAAACAAAGGCACGAACACAGTGAGATATGGAAGCATTTTTCTAAAGGCCCACCATACAGAATAAAGCTGTTTGTAACTACTGCAAAACTGAAATTTCGCGAGGTGGCCAAAATGCTGTATCCAAAGGTTTTACTACCGCAAACATGTGGACACATATGCGACGTTCTCATCCTAATGCTGTTGAACATGTTAAAGAGAGATTAAAGGAAGAAATGCAGTCGGTTGCTTCTACCACATCATGCATAAATGAAATTCAAACGAAGCCTGGACCATCTACTTCAAAAAAAAAAATGGAATGTTTGTCAACAGATAATATCAGACAAGGAGTTTGAGGAACCTCTATCAAACTTTTCAATTTCATCAAGTGATTTATGTGTTTACAATTTTAGATACTACTGATTTACTTATTTATTATTTAGGTATAGGTAGTACTAACCTGAAGGAACTTAGAATAATACAATACTTACCAAGTGCTACTTAGTTTAGTTATCAAACATTATTTCTAATTTTAATGAAATAAAATAATGTGCCTACATAATATTGTTTTCTTTTTATTTATTTTTTGTTTCAGATCGCAACTACATGGATGAAATTAATGCTTATTTAAATGCACCCAATGCAGAGATGGATACAACAAACTATTCAAGCTATTGGAAAAAAAAATACAGTATTTCCGAATTTGAAAAAATTGGCTCATAAATATTTGTCCATCAAACCAGCTACCGCCGATTCAAAAAGATTGTTTTCTACAGCTGGTTTGATCCATATGGATATACGAAATAGACTAAAACCTGATAATTTAAAAATGTTATGTTTTCTAAACAAGAATTTAAAAGAAGTTGAAATTAATTATGTTACATAAAGGTGGTAAATTGTCTAAAATTTAAATAAATGTTGATTTTACTCAATTGTCTTGATTTATTAGATGTAAACAAAAAAATCGTAATGCATTCGTTATCGCATTCGTTATCGTATTCGCTATTACGATGTATTCGTCATTCGTATCGGTATCGTAATAGACATATCGTTACATCCCTAGTTATTATGTCATTAAGTGAATTATTTATTTCATTTTAAAATGTCAAATTATCATTACCTACATTTTATAAACTGTGGTACTGTAAGGTATATAGTTAGGTTCGATATTTGTCTATGCGATAATATTGTATACGGGCCTCTTTAGAGTGAGCGTTCACTTTGACACTGTTACGTAATTTGTAATTTTAAAAAGAAAGAGGCTTGGATGTGAAAAGTCATATTTCATATTTCATATTTCATATTTATTTATTGATAACGTCAGTTACAAGTTTGTAAATATAGTTAGTTCAGATGAAGGTAAATTATATTGAATTATATAAAAATATAAAAAAAGAATAATTTACTTAATTAACACAAATGTTGTCTACCTAGTTGGGTAGGTCTAGGAATTCCGAAAAAGAATAGAAGGTTTGCTCGACAAGCCAGCGCTTCAGGCGCAGTTTGAAAGTGCTTGGATTGGGAGCATCGGTCAGTCAGTCAAGTGACACACTTCACCTTAGGCTTCGGCCAGCGACTGATCTAAATTATATAGTTAGGATTAGCTTAATGGCTATCGAGCCAGTTTGATCCCTTTTATACAAATTGTAACCATACTCGATCAATAAACAGTACTATGGTGTTACCAAAGTCTTTATAATTGCCTACCTAAACTGTAGGGCTACGAAGTTCAAGTATAGGTAGTGCTCAAAGAAGTGCTACGACATTACATTGGCGGAGGCGCCGAACGAAACGGAGATATAAGAAGACCGCTTCATAAGGAATAAGAGGTGACGTCATAAGAAGTGACGTAATAGAAGAGGATAGTGATCGTCGATCCAGACCTTGAAGAATCGAGGAAGGATCGAAACTACATTGAAAGGAAGTATATTTCTGTACTTAAGTTTTTAATTTAGGAATTACCTCGACCTGCCAAGCGAGTGAAGAATTGAATAGAAAAATATTGTGGGAAGATTTTTATCGCAGCGGACATTTTGTGAAAAATTTTATGAAATTATTTCATGATGTAGGATTTGTCAACTTGTTTTTCGGGGAGTCCTCAGGAGTCATTTGAAGTCCTTTGAAGGCTCGCACAAAATATCATTTTCTATAACTATTTTATTGAGAGCACCGGAAAAAAACAATGCTTCTTTAGAATTACGAATGAATTTATTTTTTCCTGTTTTTTACGGACAACCGTAGAACAACATTTGCATTTGTCAGAAGACATCTTTTTCATCAAAAGCTTAGCTTGAAGTGTCGATTTGTTTATAAGTAAATAAGAAAATCAAACTTCATACATATGTCAGAAAATGACATTTAGTGTTCTCCTTGATAGTAAGTAAACAAACCTATTTTGATATCAGCAACTGTTAGAAATAGAACGTATATGAGCATCGTATGTATATTATAATAAATGTTTATGTTACAATATGAACAATGATCGATTTTTAGCGTAGATGCACCCAACCCAATGAAACAATTTTTGGTGTGTTGAAAGATATTTGTTTGTTTGTTTTGAATTATAATTTTCATGGGTGTGCCTTTCAAGGAACCTGTCAAAAATAAATGTCAAAAAATAAATGTGTTTTTTTTTCTCGAATTTTTCAACCAACTCTTTTGTAAATAATACATTAGAGTATAATTTAACTCAATGTACATAGATACTAGTTGGTTTCAATATTCTGGCTACAATAGCTTAGGAGAAATTAGACTTTGAAATAACCTCTGCAGATTTGACGTTTTTGTCAAAATCTCGGAAAGTTTTCATAGTAGCCGGCTGTAAATTGGAGCGCAGCCTTGTTAAATGGTAACGAACAAACGTGTAGAAAAAAAAACAGAAAATCTCACAGTGGCCACTGCTCCTTCCTTAGCCTGCCAGACCCTTTATATCGTCGGAGGAATTAAAATTATTATTTCCTTCGTATTTAAAAGGTGGAGCCTTATATATTTTTTAGGGAAATTAGGGGCAGTGCCCAGACATTTGAAGAGGTGGTGGATAAATTTAATGAGGAATTTGGAAGCACAGACTTTGCAGAGAAGTTCTACAATGCCAAGCAAGAGAAAAGAAGTTTGTTGGACTACTTCCATTACTTAGGGGACCTAGCGAGGAAGGCTAGAGTTACCAAAGATGACATTTTTATAACGCAATTTTTAAGAGGATTTCAAAACCATCATAGAAATAAATTAATGTTGAGCCGTTTTGTAGATAAGAAGGCACTAAGGGCAGTAATGGTACAGATGGAGAAATTAAGTCCGGGAAGTGATGATAATGTAAATGTGTTTAGGAACCCGGCAACTTTTGGACCGAATTGGGCCCATAGGAATAGAGGGGGGGAGACAGGCCGTTTCACACACAATTTAATCAAAGCCCTACTCAAGACCCACGGTGAACGCCGAATGTTTCGCCGTCATCAAGTGGTCAGGAACCATATATTAGACCTAGTACTAATAATTATAATTTGCGTCCTAGGCAAGCGGATTTTACAACGCGTCGTCGCTAGAGGCCGATAGCGGTGACCAGGCTGACCTGTGGAATGAGGGCCTCAGACGAGCTCAGCAGCGTAGCACGGAGGCGAAACGACCAATGGGGAAGATCGTCGCAGTCGAGGCGGATCAGCAGGTCAGACCATTAGTTTTATTGAATACTTCTAATGTAAACGTGGTAGCTCTTTTAGATACAGGCTACGCTACGGCTTCATGCATCAGCCCAGCCGTTGCAGATCAAGTGGGTGCGAGATGTATGCAAGAAGAGAAGAGACGGGTTAAGGCGGTAAATGGAAGTTTATTGCAAATTGTAGGGAAATGTGTTATAGATTTTAGTTTGGACAATTTTAACTTTTCACAGGAATTTTTAGTAATAACTGATTTAAATTGTAGCATTATTTTAGGGGTGGATTTTTTAATAAAGAACGGTATGAATATTGATTTTGTTCATTCTGTAAGGATGGCGCTCCGTGGGTCCTTTTAAAAAAAAACACTTTTATTACTGCTGCTGAATAAATTTATTTCACTGTACTACACACCGAATTTTAGACAAAAATAACGAGAGTTTACAATGTATGTATCGGACAAAGGTTGTGGGGTGACTGCTGCCAGTCTCTATCGAAAACAGTTTTATATAAAATGAATTAGCTTAAGTCAGCGTTTACTGCAAACTACATTCGGTTATAACATCTCCCCCCATAAGACTGAGCTTTATCAATTTAAGATAAACGAAGGAGTAAACAAAACAAATAGATTTAGATTAAAATCAAAATAAGATACAGTGACTAAATACTAACTTGAATGTCACCTTTACTATCTTTAAGCAGTATCGCTACACTATAATAGTAAAATCTAAGTTCCGAAATAGAAATCAATAATTTTTAATATGTTATTTTATTATTAATAGTTACTTAAGTTCCGATTTGCGGGTATTTTTTCAAAATTCCTAAACATAACTTTACTTTTGTTTTTATTTATTTCTATTTCAGGCAGGCTTCTAACAGACTTCTTATCGCATTCAAATGATTCATCAGATTCTGTGAATTCAATAGATGTATTATACTTTGTTTCATTTCTACTAGACTTCTTATTATGACACTGGTTATATATTTGGATGCAACAAGATGTGTTTTTACAGCAGGGTGAAAACCATTTCTTATATGCCTTATATACTAAGTAAATTATAATAGCTACTACTATGGCATAAGTAGTTCCAGAATAATAATGTCCGTATTTAAATATATGGGACTGATTCTTAGCTTGATTAATTTGGTTTTCAAGATTATCAAGTTTATGAGAAGCTAGTTTCAGTGATTCTAAATCAACATCAGTTATAGAAATAGCAGAAATTACACCTGCACTATTATTGATAAAATTATACTTACAACAATCATCTTCGATTATGTTGAAATCGATTAACAATTGGCTTGGCAAAGTTTGTTTATACGTTTGAGATGAGTGAAACTGTAAAGTCTGAAAGTTTGCTGTACAATCTTCTTTTAAGGATAGAATTCCTGTACCTTGCAGGGTATAATCTGTTATATTGTTTTTACATTTCATTGATAATTTGTTAGGCTTAGACTGTACATAGATAAATCTGCCATCATTAAGTTTTTGCCATATATTAACATTACCATATATTATCTTAAAGTCACAGATATCGGGAAGAGACAATGTTACTTCTGTTAACAGTTTTGTTTCACATAAAGGATTGTTTATTGTAGATAAAACAGAGGGTAATGGACAGATCATATACTCATAATTAACCTTATGACAATCACTTAGGCTATCTAATAATGCGTAACTTAATCTATCATCCGTAAGGGCTACATACATCTTAGATGAATGAATTAAAACATAAGTTTGGAAGTTGTACTCATCTTTCGGTGTAGGCAACGGTAAAATCTTATAAACATTAAACTTAACTGGGTTAATCAAGGGTATTTGAATTACAAACATAATCTTATTAATATAGTAATATGAAGTCATCCTAGATAGATCTATGATACTATGTATATTCTCTAGTGATAGAGAAACTGGGAACTCAATGTTCTTTTTATACATCTTGCTTTTACTTAGCTCGTTAAACAGGTGAGTGGGAGTCAAAACATACGGATGTAAAATATTAGCTTTAGCAAAGAGGATAGAGTTCAAAATTGTATCTAAAATATTAGATACTGAAAGTAATGATGCTTCAATTAAATTGAGAATGGAATTGATTTTTGAAAGATTTACACAGTTTTTAGTTACTTTATTATTTTGTTCAAATATGTAATTTAGTTTTTCGATTTGTTTATTTATTCTTTTCTCATTGTCATTTAATTTTAGAATAGAGGTATTGAAATTATTTATGGTTGATTGGACAATGTGAATGTTATCCTTCATTAATGAAAATATCTCCTGGTCGTTATGTTCACATGTGGACAATGCGTCATCATATTTCCTAGCATCGTCTGCGTCTAGAGTGCCAAAGAAAAATTTAAGAATTTCACCGCCAAATTCCAGGGCTCGCTTGAAGCGATCTTGAGGTTTCGATTCCGATATTAAATGAGAAAATGAATCATATTTTAATTTATTAGCTTTTATCAAAATCTGAAGAGGGTTTATGGCATCCTTACAATTTATATCAATAGCTAAATTCTGTGCTTTTTCACAAAAGCTAGAAATGCTCGAGATCGATTGGTCAATCTTTTGTAAGTAAGGTTCTATAGGTATAACTTCTAGATGCGTCACTACATTCCAGTAGTCGTCATAGAAATATACCACAGACGTCGGATCGAAGTATAGTCCAGGACTGTGCGTGATTGATTGGATAGGCTCTGAATAACTTGTTCCAAGGACGAATCTGAAACAATTATTGTGCTAACTTTATTTCATTAATGTGATATTTCACATGTTTCCTATTTATGCTGACTGTAACATTATTCTTGTCATGTACTTTAACTATCTTATAAGGTCCTTTCCAGATTGAGGACAGGGCCTTGCGCAGCCTATGATGTTGTTTAATGTAAACCATATCTCCTGATTTATACGTTTTCGTTCTGGATGAAACATCATAGTATCTTTTTTATTGTTCTTTACTTTTAGTAATATTTTCTAAAGCTTTTTCACGGGAGTACTTCATTCTGTACTGTAAAGCGCGTATATATTTGGCATATGTTGTGCTATCACTTGAATCGTATAAACTACTGGGAATGGAAGGTTTATGGCCATAAAATAGTTCAAACGGAGTGAATTCTGTTGTACAATGCGGAGTTGTATTATAAGCTAGTATTGCAGTTGCTAGATAGCAATGCCAATCGTCGTGATTTTCATTCACGAAAGACTTTAGGTACTCCTTAAGAGTCGCGTGACTACGCTCTAGAGCGCCATTCGTTTGAGGGTGATAAGGTGTAGAGAATAAGTTTTTGATCTTAAGAATTTCAGTCAATTGTTTAAATAATTCAGATGTGAAGCATGTGCCTTGGTCTGTGAGGATCATTTTAGGAAATGAAAATAGTGAGAAGAAATGTATGAGGTTACGTGCAATCTCATCAGTAGTAGAGGTTATCATAGGATAGGCACAAGAAAATTTCGTTAAGTCATCCTGAAGAGTTAAAATGTACCTGAATTTTTGAAGGCCAGCTTCAGGCAAAATTCCAACAATATCTAGAGCTAATCTCTCGAATGGCTTAGTGCTCGAGGATGTTATCACCATAGGTGCTTTGTTGGAAGCTCGTAGTGGCTTATTTACTTGACATAATCTGCAATCTTTTACGAAACGTTCAATATCTGCCCTCATGCTTTTCCAATAAAACGAAGCTTTGATTCTGTTGAGCATGCGTTTTACTCCTGGGTGATCAGCTATGGTCGTGCCGTGATTTTCTTTCAGGATATTTGGAACCTCGGCCGGAGTAGGATAACGAATTTGGTTTTTATAGATATGTACTTTTATGTTTGTGCCATGAAATATGTATGATATCATATTATATATTTTTACATAAGCTAGCTTGGTGAAAGGTTCTGTAAAATCTGAAATAGCTAACTCCTTATCATAATCATCTTCGGAAATGATCAAGTCTCTCAATTTGAGTAATAAATTATAAATAGTTCTGTAACTCGTTTCATCATAATGATGGATTTTAGTATATAGGAAATAGAGCTTCTTATTAGTCGCCTCAACTGACTGCACGGTTTCAAGTTCCCGTTCGGCTGATAAGAGCTCGGCGGAATTGTTTACTACGGATAACAGTTGTTCGCTGTGCGGCATAGAGCTATCAAAATCTAGAGAAACTGGACAAGCTATCGATTTAAGTTTCGTGGAAGTTAAACTTTGGTTATATTCCTGAATTTGCGTATCATTAGAGATTGATTTCGTGAATTGTTTCTTGAAAAATTGTTCATAAGTTGTCTTATTTATTCCTGAAAGAGTGATGGCATTTACTGGGTTACGAGATAGAGCGTCAGCATTTGAGTTTATACGGCCCGGTTTATAAACTATCTCGTAGTCACTCTAGTTTCAATCGCCATCGCAATAAACGTCCTCCTGGATCTTTTGCATTGAAAAGCCATGTAAGGGGACGGTGGTCAGTGACAATTCGAAATTTATACTCATAAATATATGGTCTGAAAGTGTTGACGCCGAAAAGAATAGCGAGAAGCTCCTTTTCAGTCGTGGAGTAGTTTCCTTCGCATTTATTTAATGTACAAGACGCATATGCTATTGGCTTATCCTTTCCAATTTCGCCTTGCGACAGTACTGCGCCAATGGCGTAGTTAGAAGCGTCTGTAGTTATGATGAATGTTTGACTGAAATCTGGGTACTGTAATAATGGTGCTGAGACTAACTTTTCTTTCAGAATGCTGAATGCTTGTTCTTGTTCATGAGACCAATGAAACACTGTGTCTTTTTTCAATAATGAGGTTAAAGGTTTAGTTAAGTGAGAGAAATTCTCTATGAAACGTCTATAATAGCCGGTTAGTCCTAGAAAAGATTTTATGTCTTTCGGGTTCTTGGGTGTAGGGAATCCGGAAATAGCCTTTACCTTGTCTGGGTTAGGCAAAACACCCTTGTCGGTTATGACATGCCCGAGATAAGCGACTTCGCGTCGCAAGAATTCACATTTGTCAGACTGCAACTTCAAGTTGGCCTCTCTGAATCTTGAAAATATGAGTTCTAGTTTTTGCATGTGAGATTGAAGGTCATGTGAATAACAGATGCAGTCATCCAAATATATATAACAATGAAGACCTTGGAGCCCAGAAAGGACTAAATTCATGAGTCTCTGGAATGTGGATGGAGCATTTTTTAAACCAAAGGGCATTCTGGTAAATTCAAAATGTCCTGAGATACCATTAGTCGTAACACTGAAGCCAGTTTTTTCAGAATCTTTGGGATCTAGCAACAGCTGATGAAATCCTGAAGCCAGGTCAAGAGTACTGAAGTACTTTGAGGGTAAACCTCTGAAACTGAGACGTCATTAAGGCGTCTATAGTCAATTACGATTCGCCATTTTTGCTTGCCAGAGGCATCGAGTTTTTTAGGAACAACCCACACTGGTGCATTCCAGGGGAAGGTTGAAGGGCGAATTATATTTTGGTCAAGCATTTTTTTTATTTGACTTTCTACCTCTTCTTTATGAATTTCTGGGAACCGGTATGACTTAACATGGATAGGAGCTGCATCCCCGGTATTAATAGAATGTTGAATTTTATCTGTATGAGTTAGGAATTCACCATTAAGGTGAAATATATCAGTATATTTAGAAAGGCAGGTCATCAACGCCTTCTTTTCTTCTGCGTTTAAGTGAGAGCATCGTATCTGCTCTAGAACCTGTCTAGAACGATCAGTGTTTGAAGAACTCAGCTGATGAATGAGCTCATGCTGAGCATCATCTGAGTCTGATGACGGAAACTCAAGGGTTTTTAATTGAACCTTGAAGTTATCTATTGAAATCTCGGATTCAGTAGTGTTTAATACTGATACGTTTACCCTATTGTTGGATTTGACATTGACTATGCAGTTTGCTAAGAACACACCTTCACAAATTTGTTGATCTAATATTAAGGCTTCTTTTGGGCCTGAAAAATCTGATAGATTGGCAATTGCGCATTCAATCACCATCTCTGACCGTGGAGGTATAACATATGATGGCTTACTAAAGCATATAGGTATCGAGTGTCCTTGCATGTTTAATGAATTTGTGGAATACTGCACGTCGATTTTGAAATGTCGAATAAAATCACTACCTATGATTCCGTCAAAATATAGATTGATCTTGTCGTCAATCGCGTGGAACAAAAAGTCAAATATTATTTTGCTTTTATCGGAAATTACGTGTTCAAAATTGAGCTGGATGGACCCAAGAGATTCACATGTGGAATCGTTGTCACTTAAACCTTTTAGAGTGACTGTTAACGGTCCGAGCACTGGTTTGATCAAACTTGACTGTTTTACAATAGAAATTGAGGACCCAGTGTCTATAAGAAAGCATAGAGGCTTTTCATTTAAATGTGTCTTTAAATAAACGTGTGGTAAAGATATTTTATTGTTCACGTTATTAATTTTATAACTCTTTTCACGTATAAAATCCCTAAAAGAAAAACTCGGTTTGTCGCGAGTAGAGGGAATAGTTTTAGAATCTCCAAGTTCATTTGAATGACCAAAAATAATTTTAGGATTAACTTGTGTTAGGACAGATTTAAGAACACAAGATTTGAGTCTTTTGTCTTGAATTTTAGACTGAGGTAGAGGCGCATCAAAACCCTGATTTTTACAGGTGCTGCCTGGTAGCTTAGTTGAAAACTCAGTGAAATAAGGTTATGACTGAGGGGAAGGTGCAGAAGAATCCTGTGCCACGGCTTGTGTGCTACAGGTGCGACCTCGCAACTTTGCTGAGAACTCAGTAGACAAAGACTGGTCAATTTGTCGAGATTCATTTTCCATCATCTGTGCTGGGGGTAATTTAAGAGCACGGGGTTTACCTATAGAAGGCTTATCATTCGTGTCGTTTACATTATTACATTGTTCCGGCAGACACGAGACCGAAACAGTGTTTAGTTTAAATCAACTTGGTCATCAGAAGAAACGCTAACAACATGAACATTAGAGCGACTATTGTTTGCCGCGTTGTTGTGAAATGCACCTGCGCTTGGCGATGCAGCGTCGTGGGAGTCGGCGGCGTTTTGATTATTTTTATACTTAAGTTTGCGACACTCGCCGATCAAGTGACCGTGTTTCTTGCAATATACGCAAGTTTTGTTCGAGGAAAACCTTGAATTCTGGTTGTTCCTTTGAGCAACATGAGGATTCGAATTTACGTGATGGAAATTAGGACTTGAAGTTTTCGCTTTATTTTTGTAACAATCAGAGGCCAAATGTCCAGACTTCTGGCAAATAGAGCACTGCTTATTTTGTTAATAGAGCACTGCTTAGTTTAGAAAGTTTATAAAGCTTTTCTTCCTCAATAGCATGAGTTATAGCATCTGATAGGGTCTTTGGATTCCTACAGCGCACTATGTGAGAGTAGTTGGAATTCATTCCCAACAAAAATGTGTTAAGGGCAAGATCCTCCATAGCGGCTAATCTGCCGATTAATTCTTTGTCATCGTCGCAACTATAATGTATATCAGACTGTAAACGTGTGAGACATGATTCAACACGTAATGAATATTGTGTCACATCTTCTGTGGGCAATTGCTTGCAATTTTGTAAGTCGACGAGCAAATGAGTTGAATGTTTTTTCTCTCCAAACGTGGCCTTAAGGAATTGTTTGATTTCAGGCCAAGTACTGAATTTCTTGAGGCAGCAGGCTAACTGCGCCTTGCCCTCAAGTTGTGACACGATATACTTGCATAAAACATCCTGTTGATCTGTACTAGCTAATGAGAATGCGTTTTCGCAATTAGTCAAGAATGCTGGCAACAACTCGCGGTCCCCATTATAGGGTTTTATGAATTTGGTCAGGAACGAAAGAGTAATTGATGAAGTCATTTTGGGTTTTTCTTTTTTTCTAATTGTTACTTTGGGGCTTTGGTTTTGGCTTTCAGAAGAGGAACTTTCTGAATCAGGTGTAGTTAATTTATCGGCTTCTTCTTCTAATTTTACTTCTTTTCCAGTCGACATTAAGTTACAGCTTTTGTAATGTAGTACAGATCATCAGTAAACACAATCAATAAAAATGTAAAATACAGTAGAAAGTGTGATTGCACTTTAAAAATAGTTATAGAAAGTTTGTAAAAATAAATCTTGATGTATATAGTTGTAAAACTTGTAAAAATCACTTGCACATTCACTTCAATTAGAAAGTTAGGAATAGATAAAATAACTCACAGACTCACGAACATTTTGACGAACGGCTTTTTTCAAAAACCGCGTAGAAACGGCGCACGGCAACTGCAGTGCGACGCAGTAATGACGTCAACAGGACGTCGAAGGCCCGGCGACCCAGGGAGTCGTATTACGGAGTACCTCGAAGTCACGTTGCGTTGTTCGTGATCCCGTTGACTTCCACGTGGAAAGTCAATATGAGCTGATGATGATGATGATTGGTTCACCCGTCCGTTTATGAAGACGGTGGTGGTGCAGACAATTGTGGTGCGGGCTCACTCGAAAGCGAAGACTTAACGTCGACCACAGCAGCAGGAAGCGTCCAGGATGAGATGCGGGCTCGCGCCTGGCAGCGGAGACTTATCGTCGACCTCGAGAGCAGCAGCGCGGGCTTAGGCTTGTATGCCCAAGTCTTAACGTCGACCACTGTCTATTAAAGGACCTTACTCCACAGAGCCACTAAATGGTTGTCAGGCGGGAAGTTATTTCGCAACGCGCCTAACACCTATGAATCTCAGTACTCACGAGTTTTCCTGAGATCCCACTTCTGACACCAAATTTGTAAGGATGGCGCTCCGTGGGTCCTTTTTAAAAAAACACTTTTATTACTGCTGCTGAATAAATTTATTTCACTGTACTACACACCTAATTTCAGACAAAAATAACGAGAGTTTACAATGTATGTATCGGACAAAGGTTGTGGGGTGACTGCTGCCAGTCTCTATCGAAAACAGTTTTATATAAAATGAATTAGCTTAAGTCAGCGTTTACTGCAAACTACATTCGGTTATAACAGTTCGATTATATTAAGAAGGTTATGTGTAGTGAGCCAACTTTCCTATTATTCGGGGGATAAGTCGGTTACTACGAGGGTTTATGTGGATGCGTCTAACGTCTAAGGCGTTAGGTGCAGTGTTGATGCAGGGCGTTGAAAAAATGAGTCCGGTTGCCTATGCGTCTAGGAAGTTAACGGATGCGGAGAAAAAATATAGTACGACGGAGAAAGAGTGTCTGGGGTTAGTATGGGCGTTAAGGCACTATAGGCATTATCTTTGGGGATCGTATTTTCAGGTTACAGTCGAAAAAAGATATGTCTGGTAGGTTAGCGCGATGGGCGTTAGCGATACAAGAATGGGATTTCGAGATAGTTCATTGCTCGGGGAAAATGTGGTGGCAGATTTTTTGAGTAGGAATCCGCTAATGGAAGAAGGGAAACGGGAAACAGAAGGACCTTAGTCTTCTTCTCGTTCTGAACCTGAAGATGATGGTTTGGAAGTTTTTAGTATTAATGTAGAGTCGTTACAGGCGGATCAAGAGAACGATTAATTTTGTAGTAGATGGTCAACGCGATTGAGCGAACGTCCGGAAGCGTGGCGTAGCGGTTTTTGTTTGAGAAATAATTTATTATATAAAAGCGTACGTAGAGATGGAGAAATTAAGGAGGTATTAGTATTGCCTAGGTCTTTGTTTCAAAATGTAATGAACGAATTACATGATGAGGCGTGGACAGGAGGTCATTTGGATCTCGCAAAGACGTTGAAGAGGTTTCGGTCGAAATATTTCATGCCGAAAGCCGATAAGGAGATAGAGCGTTATATAGGTTCGTGCGTGCCGTGTCAAGAAAGGAAATTAGTTAAAAGCGTAGCAGATTTGATGCCGATTAGGATCTCGGATATTTTTGAGAAGGTAGGAATCGACGTGTTAGGAGCGTTTCCACGTTCGTCGAGAGATAACCGATTTATTATAGTCGCGGTAGAGTATGCGTCGCGGTTTGCGATATTTAAGGCGTTACCTAGGGTTACATCGGAAGATGTGGTGCGGTTTTTAATTGAGGAAGTTTTCTGTAGGTTCGGGCCGATTAGGGAAATTATTTCAGATAGAGGTACAGTTTTTACGGCGGGAATCGTAAAAGAAACGGTAGAACAGTTTAGGGCTAAAAGGATACATACAAGTTCGTTTCACCCACAGAGTAACGGTTTGGTAGAACGAATGAATAGAACGTTAACTTTGATGTTATCAAAATTTTTAGGTAGTAATTAAAGGCAATGGTGCTCAGTTTTACCTTTGATAGTACTATCGAACCATCTGAATCATGACCCACCATAAGCTTATTTTGCTAAAACCCTTAAATGCAAGTAGGTCGAAATTCGCTTGAAGGTTTATTTCCTTGGTAACGAACTTGTTATCATTTGATTAGACACTGACATTACGATAGATCTTACAAGTTTGAAAGTTTCAAACGAATTATCAGGCAAGTGGGTCATGATTCAGTTGGTTCGATTGTACATGCGTATAACACTAGCGTGAGAGCGTCAACGAAAGTGTCGCCGTATAATATGTTTAAAACGCTTTGTGCTGCGTTGAGGAGTTCGTCTGATATTAAATAATTATACATTATGAGTATAATATAATTTTATCCCGGTTGATGGTTTGTGGTTTATGTATGCGGTAGTGTTATGAATTGTTTATTAACCGGTGTTTCTTTTCATGTTGTTGCTGAACTATGATGTTTGATGAGGACCGTTCACCAAAGATCCAAGAAATATCTGTAATATACTAGATTTCCGTGGTAGATTACCTTTATATGAGAAACTTTTATAAACGACAGTTCGTATAATTGTTTGAGCCGATCGCCTGGTGGTGATCTTTGAGAGCAGTATGACGAGGCAATAGCTATTCGTCATAGGGTTCTGTTATGGTTCCTGGGTTCTTAAAGTAAAGAGTTGGGATGATTTGGTAAGGGGAGAGTAAGGGTTGTTCAGAAAGTTGGTAACGAAGGTTTCTCAATGAAAGTAATTTCTGATGTGGGATAACTCGGGTATTTGATACACATTCGAGATTCTTTGTAGTGTTTTAACTTGGGTAATTGGTTGCAACTCACGGCGATTATCTTAAACTGTTAATAGTAAAAGATAGTTTACTGAATTCCAATGGATTAGTTGAGATGTTTGTAAGTTGTAGTATCGGTTTTAAAGCTAGTTGATTTCATCGTATTATTGGAACGAATTTTAATGAACTCATTCTTAAGCTGTGGCTTAGTAATACGGTTCTATAGATTAATCCTGTTAATATGGTTGACGTTTCCTATATTTGAAAAAGATATTTTTATTCTTTGATCTTTGCCTGCGTTAATTTTTGAAATATTTCCATTCGGTGGAAAGAGTAAATGATTTTTTTAAGCAAAGATGGAGTTGTGTTAATTTTAAGAACGGAGGTTTGTGTATTATAGTTGTCTGATAAATTTTTCGCTAGTTTTTTTTGTCAGAAAGTTTGTCGAACGATAACCATTCGAGAAGCTAAATCTTAGCTAGATTCAGCTGTTTGCCTTCGTATTGTAATAGATAGTTTTCTAGCGTTAGGTAGGTTAGTGTTAAGCCGCGAATAATTGTATGATGGGATCATAGGGTGTTATAATTTAAGTTTTTTAAGGTGCATAGCCTACACCTTAAGTGTAGTTAGGTTTATATTAAGTAGGATCTACACCCTAAGTGTAGTTAAGTGTGTAACTTAACATATGACCTTCGGTCAGTTTATTCTATTTCTTGTCAATTTATTCTTATCATGTCAATGTTTTGTTTTGGTACTGGTCTTATGCGTGATCAGAATTTAATGTTAGGGTATTTAATGTTTAATTAAGTAGGTTAAATGGGATGGTTGGACGGATAAGGATTAGTGTTCAGGCCTCTCGGCACCCAATGACCTCGCAGGGGCCCATAGCTACGAGGTAGCGTAGCGATCAGATGCCAAGAAGTGTGAACGTCGGCGATTCACCGAGCTAATACTTATGAATCTATCTGACCTGGTCTGTGCTTCGTTCCCGTCAAACTCCTGTCTCTCTGCAAGGCCTGGGTGCACCCTAGGCTCTTCTTGGTAGACAGGTTCTTCAGCCAACCAGGTATGGCTGGCAGGCCAGCTTCGACGAGCACAGTGTTCCAACACAGGTTATGTTACGTGGGAAAAACCAATCGGCCACGTAAATGCGAACTTTATCTGGTTCGGGGAACCACAAAACACTCAGCTATACAGACAATCCTGAGGGGAACCCGAATACATTCCAGATGGCTTGCGATTTAATTTCAATGCCCTAATCAATACGCGTCTACATCGCGAGGGCTTTCGTCTCTCAGTTGTCAAAAAACTGCAAGGTTGGTAGCAACGTCAAATTCAAAATGGCCGTTCCGAAACCATCGATCGAATATCGATTTGGAATCGAACAATCACCCGCCCGGACAGGCACCCACCTGTCCCCTAATCTACGGGCAGCCGAGACAACGTTGCTACCGCTCGTTTTAGAACCGAGCCTCCTACTAGAACCTCCGCAGACCGGGGGGTCCCGTCCTTGCCAGGGAACAAGTTAACAATGCGCCCCCTGCGCCAACGTAGTGGCGGTAGGTTAGCATCCTTAACCAGAACGAGGTCACCAACACTAGGGGGGCTGGTTTTGTCAGTCCACTTAAGGCGCTGTTGTAAGATATGCAGATACTCGAGCGACCAACGCTTCCAGAAATTCTGAGTAAACTGCTGCAACATCTGATACCTTGACAACCGATACAATTTCACTCCCTCGAAGGGGTGCTCGGGCAACGCGTTAAGTGGCTGTCCTATCAAGAAATGGCCTGGGGTCAGAGCCTCCAGGTCATTTGGATCCGAGCTGAGCGGACACAACGGTCGCGAATTGAGAACGGCCTCGATCTTACAAAACAATGTCGCGAGCTCCTCAAAAGTCAGCGCGGTCTGACCTACTATACGCCCCAAGTGCGTCTTAGCTGACTTAACTACGGCCTCAAAAATCCCACCCCAGTGGGGGCAACTCGGTGGGCTGAAGGTCCACTGTATACCCCGACGGGAGAGGGCCGTTCCAATATCCACTTTATTTACATTCAAAAAGTTGACTATCTCTCGTAAGTATCGTTCCGCACCGACGTAGTTAGTGCCGTTATCAGAGCGGATCAAAGTTGGAAGTCCCCTTCGAGAAACAAACCTATCCAAACAAGCAATGAAAGCCTCTGTCGAGAGATCAGCAACGAGCTCGAGATGTACCGCCTTGGTGGATAAACAAACAAACACACATAGGTACGCCTTGTATTGCTTAGCGGTACGCAATCGTGAACTCTTCACCATAAACGGTCCGGCAAAATCCGTACCAACACCTGAAAACGGTCTGACCTCATTCACACGATCAGGGGGCAAGTCCCCCATGAGAGGTTGCATCGTGGCAGCCTTAAGTCGATAACAAGGCATGCACCGAAACACGATGTTCCGTATGACACGGCGGGCAGATAAGATCCAAAACTCCCGCTGGAGCGTGGCCAACAACGCGTTACAGCCGGCATGCGCGTTTTTAATATGACGATCAGTCACCAGCAATTCAACTAACAGTCCCCCCTTGGGGAGCAGAAGTGGGTGACGAGCCGAATACGACAGATTCGCATTGCGCAATCTTCCTCCTACCCGAAGTAACCCGGTCGAATCAACAAAGGGGTTGAGACGCGCGACGGCTCCCTTCAATTTCGAACGTCCACTTCGTATAATCTCCAATTCTGCCCCAAACTTCGAGGACTGTACCAACCGGACCAAATTCAGTAGCGACTCGTTTCGCTCTGCCGGATTCAGAATAGGGTTCAACGTTCGCTGATCGCGAGGAGTACGACAATTTCGAGCGAATCTCCTAATCCAAGCGGACACGTTTATCAACTTGTCAAGTGAGCTATACCGGTCCAGCAGAAACCTCCTCCTCCTCCTGGGTAACATGCACGGCCGCTCTGGGGCCATGATCCGAAGATACTACTACATGGCTGTGGGGCCAGTCCGATTCTCTCCTGGCAAGCCAGGGTGGTCCCCACCACAAATGGTGTCTAACGAGTTCAGGAGCCCGACATCCCCTGGATGCACAATCAGACGGGTTCAATTCTCCTGGTACATGTCTCCAGGTCAGTGGGACCTCAGACGACACAATCTGGGAGACCCGGTTCGCAACAAAAACCTCTAAGGTATGGACCGAAGCCTTCAGCCAGCACAAAACAATCTGGCTGTCCGTCCACGCGTACACCGTATCCTCCAAAACCACTGACCCACGCAACACTGTTAGAGTGTGATTCAAAAGTTTGGTCAAAAGAGCAGCCCCGGACAGTTCCAGTTTTGGAATCGTCATCCTTGTCCGAATAGGCGCTACCTTGCTTTTTGCCAAAACCAAACGCACGTCGACCTCCCCGGTGGAGGTGACGGTTCGCAAATAAACCGCTGCCGCAAACCCTCGTTCAGAGGCATCACAAAACCCGTGAAGGGTTGCCCTGTAATCCCCAGCAGGGACCAATTTCCTCGGCAGCGATACATTATTTATGTCCGATAGCGAGGTGAACATTTGCGTCCAATCAGTCAACAAATCACCTGAGAGGTGGGTGTCCCAGGTCAACTGAGCCGCCCATAGCCTTTGCATAAAACATTTGAGAGCAAAGGTGACTGGAGAAATCCATCCATTCGGGTCGAACGTTCTCGCAATCGTTGACAGTACTGACCGCTTCGTCCAGGCCTTCGGTGTTTCTAAAACCACCCGATAGGTAAACTCATCATGGACGGGCCGGTACTGAATTCCAAGCACTGACAACATGTTAGGGTTGTCAGGATTCTCAAAAACGTGCGGGTCTTGTTGAAACTCATCTGGGAGGCCAGCCATCAACTCAGGGGAGTTGGACATCCACTTGCGTAGTTCATAGCCGCCTCGTTCCAGCAATTGAATGAGCTCGTCACGTCGGTCCAGAGCTTCCTCTACACTGGCTGCCCCTGTGCAGACGTCATCGACGTACAAATCTTGCTCCAGGATAGCGGCGGCTCTAGGATAGCTCACACGGTCACGCGACGCCAACTCCCGCAGGGTACGCATCGCCAAATACGGGCTAGACCGTAACCCATACGTGTTCGTGTTCAACTCATAGACCTTGACTGGCTCGGCCGTGGACTCACGCCAAAGTATCAACTGATACCTTCTGTCAGCCGGATGAATTACCGTTTGCCTAAACATCATCCGAATGTCTGCGACAAATACAACCTGGTGCCTCCGAAAGCTCGTGAGAATATCCGAAATATCACGACTCAACTTGGGTCCCGAATGTAGACACTGATTCAGGGACATCCCGTTCGAGGTAGGTACTGACCCATCAAAAACAACTCGAATCTTGCCGGTAGGGGTTCGCAGGACGGCATGGTGTGGAAGAAAACAATGATCCTCAGATCTCCAGTCCACACCCGATACCGACATGTGTCCTAACGACTCATACTCCCTCATGAAATCGACGTATTTTTGTTTAAATACGGCGTCCCTTGACATCCTACGCTCCATCGACATCAATCTCGTCTCAGCCATCTTCCTAGATTCTCCTAGTGGCGGTCGATCGGCCCTGAAAGGCAGTCGAGTTACAAAACGACCAGAACGAAGGCGACCAGTACTATTCTGGTAAAACAACTCGCACTCTTCTTCGTCTGCGTCGACTCGACGAGCGGTGGGAGGTTCCTCTATCTCCCAGAAACGTTGGATAGCGTCTGACAACGCTGAGCCAATAAGTATGCCATCTGACTCGGCAGGCCTAACCATTGGCAATGCCGGACCCATGATCACGTGACCAAACTTAGTATCCACAGCAATCAACCCGTCCGGCTGAAGAACTCGCCGATCCGACAACAGAAACCTACCCAGAACGTCTGCTCCCAGTAGCAGGTCGACCGGGGCTGGAGTGTCAAAATCGGGATCCGCCAACTTGAGTCCTGACGTCAGGAATCGAACGGCCGGATTCAACTTCACCAAGGGGTGTTTGCCCATGACATGCGTCATTACTAAAGCTTGCACGGATGTTTTTGTCAAAATGTCATAACGTGGAGAGAACGTGATCACCGATTGACCAACTACATTCGTAACCGTAACATTCCCCACGCCCCGTATTGATTTATTATACCTATTTACCTTGAGGCCCAACCATTTTGCTAAATCGTTCGATACAATGCAGCCCTGAGCTCCAGAATCTAATAGGGCGCGAACGTATGTTGGGTTGCCCGCCAAATCCCAAACAAGCACAGAGGCGATCGGTAACACCACCGTCTCCGGTTGGGGGGCAACCAATGGTTGGGCCGCAAATTCCTAGCGAGGACCCCCGGGGCCCCACTGTGCCTGTAACCGATCAGGTAGGCAGCTATACGCCAGAGGGTCCCATTGTACAAATGGCCCACGCGCCGGTTCCATTGCCACCCTACGACGCCCCCCGAAGGGGGGTGGGCGTGAATTCAACCGTGGCCGCTCCATGAGCGGGGGGGACATCACATGCGACCGACGAGGACGAGGCGACGAGCGGGGCGACAACTGAGGCGGCGTCCGAACCGCATCCGCATAGCTCGAAGGTGTCCCATGCCACCCGCCCGTTACGGCCTGCTCAACATACCCAATGTCCCGCTGAGTCGGATGCTGAGTCGCAACCGAAAACTCAGGGCCCCCCATGTGATGACCCTGAGTGCGGCCCTGCACCCCTGGGTGGCCGCGTGCTTGTGGCCCCATTGCCCGTTGAGTCGGATGCTGAGTCGCAACCGAAAACTCAGGGCCCCCCATGTGATGACCCTGAGTGCGGCCCTGCACCCCTGGGTGGCTGCGTGCTTGTGGCCCCATTGCCCGATGAGTCGGATGCTGAGTCGCAACCGAAAACTCAGGGCCCCCCATGTGATGACCCTGAGTGCGGCCCTGCACCCTAGTACCGCCCTGTGCACGTGGGGACATTGGCCCCTGAGTTGCGCTCCGAGTCGCAAACGAATTCTCAGGGCCCCATGCCGTGTCACCCTGGATACGGCCCTGTGGAGGCTGTTGGCCGGACCGGTTCATGCACAACAGATTGTTGTGGGCCCCACCACAATATCCGCACATTTTTGTGCGCGTGCAGTCCCTAGCCATGTGTGGCCCGAGGCACAGGAAACACCAGCTCCGCTGCTTGGCCATCCGGCGCCGTCCCTCAACCCTAAGTTCCCCGAACTTATTGCAATTGGCCACAGCATGGCCAATCTGCCTACAACATGGGCAGGTCTCACTATGTGGGGTCAATGCACTCACAGTCCCATACGACTGCCGGTTGGTGCGGTCCTTCCTCGTCGGAGGGCCCCTACTCACAGCGCTCCCGGCAGCTCTCTGTGGCTCCGAAGGATGGGTGACCGTCAACCCCAAATTCTCTGCCCGTCGAGCCTCCTCTTCCAAGAATCCGACCAAGTCGGAGAAGGCGGGCAGGTCCTCGGCCGACCTCCCGTGAGACTGTTCGAAACGAGTCTGCACGTCAGCGGGTAGGCGGGAAAGTACAATGTACAGCAGTAGGTACGACCATTCACCAACCGGAAGTCCAAGATTCTCTAGGGCCTTGGTGACGGACAACAACGGGTTCAAAACCTCCGTCTGTATGGCCCCGACCTTGTTCACAACCGGGATACTAAACAAACGGTTCAGTTGGGCATCGGCCAACCTCCGTTTGTTATGGTAACGTCTGACCAACAATTGTCTGGCCGTTTCATAGTTACCCTCCGTAACTGTCAAATGAGCGACCAGCTCCCTAGGCTCACCCCTCAATGCTGCCACCAGCTGAGCCATCTTGACAGACTTGGTAATGTCCGATCGCATGTGCACCAAACTGTCGAACATATTGATGAAGCTCATCCATTCACCGGACACTCCGTCAAAGGTAGGCATAGTTATGGCCGGTAACCTGGACCCTGAACCCTGAAGCGGCAGAGGTGCTTCAATGTCACCACCATGGCTGGACTCGCGCTGTCTACGTATGTCCGCAGCCTTCTGCGTGATAGCAGCTGCCATCTCCATACATTGGTCGACATCCCCTAGCAACCGTGACAGCCTGTCAGGTGCGCAACCATCAACTGATTCCGCCTGCGCGGACAATTCGAGCACCCTGTTGTAACGTTCCTTAACGTCCATAGACCGCTCCAATACCACATCATGCCTGTCTAAACGGTCTATCAGACCGTGTGCGGAGGAAAACCATCTGAGTTCCTTAGAAACACCCTTCTGGATTTCAGATAACGACATGATCGGAACGATACTTACTCACAATTTGCAGTAACTCAATTATATTGGACCCTCCAGTCTATAACCCAAACGAGGGAACCCTAAACCACAACTTAAACAATGTTATTTTCCTTAAACAATAGGAACCGAGTTTTATATCTATATAAATTCTGTAAATAACAATTTAGTTTCCCTTTATCACTACAACACACACAGATAGTCAATATTAGTTCAAGTTATAAATTGCTATAACTGAAAACAATGTAATAGCCTGCTATCAATAGATGTAACTACCTATGTTAACCAAACATTCATTAGCATTACTAGACCACTAATAGATTGACTAACTGGTACTTCAATGCAAATTTCAACTCAATATCTGTCTGTCTACTACCAGCAATAGACCTATAGCTTACAATACTACCAATCTATGTGGATACAGGAACAACACCAAGTTAGCTAATAACCGCCTATACCTACAGATTGATAGTCCCAAATCGTGGGTTCCTGGAGCCCTTGACGGCTGCAAATCTCAGGAAACCACGCTCTTGCTACCAAAATGTTCAGGCCTCTCGGCACCCAATGACCTCGCAGGGGCCCATAGCTACGAGGTAGCGTAGCGATCAGATGCCAAGAAGTGTGAACGTCGGCGATTCACCGAGCTTATGAATCTATCTGACCTGGTCTGTGCTTCGTTCCCGTCAAACTCCTGTCTCTCTGCAAGGCCTGGGTGCACCCTAGGCTCTTCTTGGTAGACAGGTTCTTCAGCCAACCAGGTATGGCTGGCAGGCCAGCTTCGACGAGCACAGTGTTCCAACACAGGTTATGTTACGTGGGAAAAACCAATCGGCCACGTAAATGCGAACTTTATCTGGTTCGGGGAACCACAAAACACTCAGCTATACAGACAATCCTGAGGAGAACCCGAATACATTCCAGATGGCTTGCGATTTAATTTCAATGCCCTAATCAATACGCGTCTACATCGCGAGGGCTTTCGTCTCTCAGTTGTCAAAAAACTGCAAGGTTGGCAGCAACGTCAAATTCAAAATGGCCGTTCCGAAACCATCGATCGAATATCGATTTGGAATCGAACAATTAGGGTACTCGATGTTATTTAAGATTATGCTTGCGGCATATTTACTGTTTTTAGATTTCAAGCATAGCAAGCTCACTTAATGTTAACATTTAATGTTTTTTAGATTTTAAAAAGTTTTTTTTTTTTTTTTGGAAAAAAAACACCGTTGTTTTTTTTTTTTGGAAGGAGGGGGGAATGATTGTAAGGTATATAGTTAGGTTCAATATTTGTCTATGCGATAATATTGTATACGGGCCTCTTTAGAGTGAGTGTTCACTTTGACACTGTTACGTAATTTGTAATTTTAAAAAGAAAGAGGCTTGGATGTGAAAATTTAATGTGACACACTTCACCTTAGGCTTCGGCCAGCGACCGATCTAAATTATATAGTTAGGATTAGCTTTATGGCTATCGAGCCAGTTTGATCCCTTTTATACAAATTGTAACCATATTCGATAAATAAACACAACTCTAGTGTTACCAAAGTCTTTATAATTGCCTACCTAATCTGTAGGGCTAGCAAGTTCAAGTATAGTGCTCAAAGAAGTGCTAAGACACTACAGTACTATCATCAGCAAATAGGATCATAGGGTGAGATGTCGAGTTACCAATATCATTAATATAGATTAAGAATAACAGCGGGCCTAGAACGCTTCCTTATGGTACCCCTAGCGTTACTTTTGAAGCTTCAGATGAGTAGATTTGTTCACAGTTTGTTTGGGAACATAATCTCTGAATTTCGGTGATTCGTTTTCGATCAGATAGGTATTGTTGTAATATCAAAATTGAAATACTACTAGCGCCATCTGGTGGCAATGCAATTATAACTCCTAGCTGTATGTTTGTTGAATAAAATAATACTCGTTGTCGATCTGTCGTACACGCTGTGTTTTACTTTAGGTTATGGGCCTTTCCCTATTGTTAATAATTGTTATAGTCGCGTTTTATAGTCAGTAATCAGTGTGATGAACAATAGTTTCTGTGATTTGCTACCAGACTTATCGTAAGTAGTCAACAGAGTGCAGAAACCGGCTTTTTTCTAAAAACGTGCGCGACTGTAATGGCGTCTACGAACTATTTGGTTAGTGTGCCGAAGTTAAAAGGCAGAGAGAATTACGACGAGTGGTGTTTTGCAGCTGAAAACTTTTTGGTTCTGGATGGAATTGAAAAATACATCAAACCACCGTCTGATTTTGAAGTCAAGGCAGCGGAGGATGCAAAAACGAAGGCAAAGTTAATATTGACTATAGATCCAGCTTTGTACGTGCACATCAGTAACACGGGGAGTTCAGCGAAATTATGGACCAAATTGAAGGCCATGTTTGACGACTCCGGTTTCTCGAGGAAAATAACCTTGCTTCGATATTTGATATCCATAAGACTGGATAATTGTGACTCGATGGCTAGCTATATCACACAAATGGTCGAAACAGCGCAAAGGTTAAATGGCACAGGATTTACAATAACCGATGAATGGGTGGGATCGTTGTTATTAGCAGGTTTGTCTCTCAGAAACAATAATTAAGTACTTTTTTTTTCTGATAATATGATAATAATACCAAATGTTCTGTAAAAAATGAAATGAAATGACATGTGAAAGTGCCCTTGTGGCCTATTTACAGAATAAACGTTTTGAGTTTTTTGAGTTTGTCTGAAAAATATATATGCCCATGATAATGGCCATTGAACATTCTGGTTTGGTCATTACAGCCGACGCCATTAAAGGAAAGTTGATTGACATGGAACCGGAAGATAATCTTGGTAACAATGCGTTTGCTTGTTTCCGCAATAATCAACGCAAGAATGTGAATTCTATGGTCAGCAAAGATGGCGGCGGTGAAAAAATGTTGACATCTGTCAAAAGAAAACAAAATGTCAAGTGTTATCGTTGTAAACAATTTGATCATTATCGAAGCCAGTGCACTAATAACTCCATCAAGAATACGCAGGGTTCAGAAAATAAACCTATGAAAACAACAATTGCGTTCAGTGCCGTGTTTTTCAATGGAATATTCGATAAGAGTGACTGGTACGTGGACTCTGGAGCCAGTTCGCATTTGACAAGCAATAAAAATTGGATGTACGACGTGTGTTATTCTGGTTTTACCAAAGAAATCATGGTTGCGAACCAGAATAAAGTCCCGGTGATGTGTTGTGGAAATGTAAACATAACAACATCAACTAAAGAATGTGACTTCAGCATAACCGATGAAAAAGTGTTATGTGTTCCTGGATTATCTCGAAACTTACTGTCAGTGAGCCAGTTGCTAAAACAGGGCAACAAAGTGCATTTCACAAGCAATGGATGTGAAATACTCAATAAACAGGACACTCTAGTTGCTACTGCGTCACATGTGAATGGAGTTTATAAACTGAATACTTCTACCTGTTTAGTGGCAGCAGTGGCAGAGTCGTCAGAAGTTTGGCATCGTAGATTGGGACATGTCAACAGTTGTAACATGAATAAAATGCAGAATGTTGTGGAGGGAATCAAATTGACTGAGACGGCCAATATCAAGAAGTCAAACTGTATTGTGTGCTGCGAAGGAAAGCAAACCAGATTGCCTTTCCCTCATGAAGGTAACAGGAGTAATGAGCTGCTGGGTATAGTACACTGTGACATCTGTGGGCCGATGGAGAATCTATCCCTAGGAGGATCAAGGTATTTCCTACTTTTTGTTGATGACCACAGCCGCATGACACATGTATATTTTTTGAAAAATAAGAATGAGGCTTTACAGTGCTTTAAAGAGTATAAAGCAAAAATTGAGAATTCAACGTCAAATAAGATAAAAATTCTGAGAAGTGATAATGGCACGGAATTTTGTAATAGGGACTTTGATAGTTACTTGAACAAGATGGGCATCATTAATCAGAAGTCGAATCCCTATACACCTGAACGAAACGGGCTTTGTGAACGTATGAACAGAACAGTAATAGAAAAAGCCAGATGTCTTTTGTTCGATGCCGTACTCGGTAAGGAGTTTTGGGCGGAAGCCGTTAACACCGCTGTTTATTTGCAGAACAGAATTGCAAAAACTGGATTAAACAATCGTACACCACATGAATTGTGGACAGGAGCTAAAGCAAACCTCAGTCAAATAAGAATTTTTGGTAGCACTGTTATGAAGCACATACCCAAGGAGAAAAGACGTAAGTGGGACAAGAAATCTGAACAATGCATACTTGTTGGCTACTCTGAGGAAGTTAAAGGATACAGAGTATACAATCCTTCAACATGGGCGATCACAACAAGTCGAGATGTCATCATTATAAGAGAAAATGACTCACATGAAGAGGGTATGGTTGAAATACCTATAGAAGAGGCTGATGACAATGCAACAGAAAGCAACCCCTGTGAGTCTTCAGTGGGAGATTCCTCAGAAAACAGTACAGAGGATACATTTTTTTCTTTGGAAAGTGCTAATGACCTGGATGAAACCTATGTACCAGATAAGGCGTCCATGACGTCTGAAGAAGAATGAGAATCCAATATCTTAACAAAGACATACTCAAGAAGGCAGAGGAAGAAACCTGACATATATGGATACATGTGCACTGAAGAGTGTAATAAATCTTTCAGCGATGAGCTGACATTAGAAGAAGCACTGCAAGGACCAGAGAAGGAGCATTGGGAACAGGCTGTCAAAGAAGAGCTGAAAAGCTTTGACGACAACAACGCATGGGAAGTTGTTGATATTCCTGTGAGTGGAAATATAGTGAAGTGCAAGTGGGTTCTCAAAAAGAAGTGCCATTCTGAAGACAATATCCGTTATAGGGCCAGACTTTTGGCTAAGGGGTGTTCTCAAAAATATGGTGTTGACTATAGTGAAACATTTTCTCCGGTAGTGCGGTATACAACACTTAGATTATTATTTGCATTATCAGTGCAATTGGACCTGGAAGTGATTTACCTAGATGTGAAAACAGCCTTCTTGAATGGTGACTTGTCTGAGACCATATATGTATATGCAAAAACCTACAGGTTATTTGTGTACAGATGATAGAAAGATCCTTAACCTCTGAACTGTCAAACCCAAAAATGCAAAATGGCCGCGTCTGTCACGGGGTCGCACGCGAACTCCGCCCGCTAACGTCCCGTTTCATTAAAATGACGATATCTCTATTTTTTCTATGGGAGCTCTCTAAGAAAGTTATATCGTTGGAATGGCTTTTAAATAAGCTACCGGATTAAAAAGAATAGTCCAGTTTTGCCTAGCAATATATTTTAATTTTAATTTTAAATCTATTTTTTTTTTTTTTTTATTTTTTTTTCCAATTATTGTAGAAAAAAATGAAAATAGGAAAAAATATAGCGTGTTTGTAGTTTATTTACATCTAAATACGTTATCGCACATAAATACTAATATAAAAACTAGGTAAAATAAATAGGTATATGCGGAAAACTCAGAAATTAATAAAACATAATAAATTGTGTACTAAAAACTTAAAAGTAAGCAAGAAAAATGTAAACTTATTACATGATTTGAATATGTGTGTATTAGAATTAGAAAGTACTAAGTTGATGTATGAAACTGACACACAAAACTTACATTTGAAAATCCGAAGCTTGGAGGATTCATTGAGATCACTAAACAGTGCATATTTGAACTCTGAGAAAGTTATAAATGAATACTCATTGGCTATGGATGATTTAATTCAAGAAATGAACCATAATTGTGAGCGGTTTGAGTCGCTGACCAACAACCATACTTGTCGCTGTGAGCAGAAAGGTGGTTGTTTGACAGCGGGCAACTCTCCGGGCTTGTGTGACAGTTTACCAACACAAGGTGTTACTGATAATAGTTCTGCCAAGTCTGATATGACCACAACACCTGTGTTCACGATGACCCCTCCGTGATGTGCGACAAAACTTAAATAAATGTGTGCAATACCTAAGTACCTTATAGCTCTGTAATGTAAATAATTCGTAAATATTTAGTAATTGTTATAACGTGTAATAAGATGTACCTACCCCCTATAGAGATAGGCTGATAAATAAAGAGTCCGCTTCTGTTGTTATTACTGTCAGGAAATGAGTAAAGATAGCAGATAGGAAAGTAAATAGAGACGTAGTCACTCAGACAGTATGTCATAGCAACATTTTAGTAGGTAACAACCGATTTGTCTGTAACTCGGTGTAGAGGTAGTTTACGCATAGTTATGCCCTAGAGTACACGATGTTATCGCTACGGCGTCTCGCTGGCTTCTGGAGCGCGATTTCCAAAACCCTCCGTATTTACGTGAGGGGGTGAGGAAGCGGGGAAGCGCGCGTCCGGAGGCTAGCGGGGCGTCGTAAACGAGAATTTTAGTTCTAATAGTAAGGATTCTAATTAGAATTTGTAAATGATGATAGTGTATATAAACACGGCAGGTGTAAATAGCCATGTATGTAGCCAATTTTAAGGAAATAAAGATTTTAGCTAAAGCGGGGGTGAGGGGAGGTGAAATAGGTGCGTGCCTGCCCGCGTCGCTATAAAAGCGAGCCACCGCGTTGGTTCGATCCCTTTTTCCACGCCCGAACGTCGTCGAGTCAACACACCACGCACCTCGCCTACTCGCCTCGCCCACGCCCAAGCCGCCATTTTGTTCTGAGTAACTTGGTAGTTTTTCTGCACCCCAAGCTCGCAGCCCCAGGATCCCCCAGCCCCCACATTTATGGTCCTTCGAGCCGGATCCTGCGAAGATGAGCGAGAAGAACGCCAGGGTCACCAGGAGCAAGGGACGCCGAACCTCAAGTGAGTGTGACATTCCCAGCGGTAGCGCATCAGACGCGACGATGCGCACCGCCACCGACTCGACGGCTACGGGCACCACAGCGACATCGAGCGCGTCGACGGGCACCACGGCCACGTCCGGCACCGCGGAGACCATCGTCTCCTCCCACTCGCCGGGTGCTGCGCCCCCGAACCCAGAGGTCGCCCAGAGGCTGCCATTCGCGCCTCCGACCTCCCCTATAGGCCCGCCGCCGCCGATGCCGCCACAGACGCTGCGCCCCGATCGACCCAGGCCGCCGCCGCGGCCTCCCGCGTCCATCGCCCGCAGTGCAGCGTCCCGTAAGAAAAGGATGATGAGAGCAGAGATGGAAGAGAAGCTCGCCGCGCTGGAACTTCGAGAATTCCAGATTGCGGCCCGGATAGAGCGCGCAAAAATGGAAAAATGCAGGTTAGAAGAAGCATCGTCCGAAGACGAAGCCCATGAAGAGGAGGAGCTTATGGAGCGCCGCGTGGACCAGTGGTTCGAGCAGCAGCCGACGCCCGCGGAAGCTGAGCGTCCCCCCTCTCCTCCCCGGCCCCCCGCGAGGGCCATCACGGCGCCAGCGTCGGTCGCAGAGCCGCCGCCGCGCCCCCGAGAAAACCATGAGTACCAAAGTACGAGGTATGTAACTATGCCCATATTAAGTGATAACCAACCGCGCCCGGCGGCGCCCGCCCACGCCCAAATAGACGCGCTCGCGGCGCAGGTAGCGTCGCAGGTGAATGCGCGGCGCGCGCCGCACTACATAACAGAGCTGCCCAGCTACGGGGGCCGGGCAGAGGAGTGGCTGTTGTTCAAAGCTACTTTCGAACAGACGTGCGATCGCTTCGCACCTGGCGAGAACGTGGCGCGCCTACGTCACAGTCTCCGGGGGCCCGCGCTAGAAGCAATAACCTCGCTACTTATCACCCAGTCGGCGCCAGAGGAGATAATGCGCGCGCTGGAGCGGCGCTTCGGTAGGCCCGACGCGTTAGTGATGGCAGAAATGGAGAAGCTAAGGACGCTGCCGCGAGTCAGCGACACGCCACGCGAAGTGTGCGTGTTCGCAAACAAACTGAATAACATAGTGCGGACCATAGAAGTTTTGCACAAACCGCACTATCTACACAGTCCAGAAATGCTGCGAGCGGCAGTCGAGAAGCTGCCGCCATTACTACGCGATAAATGGTATGAATGCGCCGCTAGCGACCGCAGCGGTCGCCCCGAGTTGATCACACTAACAGAATTTCTAAACCACCAGGCAGACATGCGCGCCCCCTACGCGCCCCCGGAGCTGGAGACGAAGCCCGAGGCGCCCCGTAACCCGGCCAGGCAGAAGAAGATGGAACGCACCTTCGTGACCGAAGACACGAAGGACGAGTGCCCGATGTGCGCCCGTCCGCACGCACTCCCCGATTGCAAGCGTTTCATCGAGGCCGACGTAGAGAAGAGGTGGGAAGTAACCAAGAAGAACAAGGTATGTTTCCGCTGCCTACGCAGCACCCACCGGAGAGACTCCTGCCGTGCACGCGTATGCGGCGAGGCAGGCTGCACGCTGCGCCACCACCGACTGCTGCACTACAAGCGACGAGAGCTGCCGATCGCGCCGCCACCGCCGCAGACCGAAGAAATACACGCGTCGGCCATCGGCACCGAGATTGCGAACGCGGCCCAGACGCGGCGCCGCGCCTACCTAAAGGTCGCACAGGTAACGCTAATAGGACCCAAGGGGAGTCGTGACACGTATGCGCTCCTAGACGAGGGCAGCACCGTGACGATCATCGACCAGCAGTTGGCGGACGCAGTAGGCCTCGAGGGCCCCACCGAAGTTATGAAGGTGCAAGGCGTTAGCGGAAAGGTAACAACACACGCAGACAGTAAGCGAGTCACGGCGCACATCAAAGGCAGATACGAGACGGAGACCCACGAAATGAACGACGCGCGAACCTTCGGGGACATGAACTCGTTCACACAGTCCGTCCGCCCCTGCGACATAGAGAACTGCACCCACCTCGACGACGTGAAGACGCAGCTGCTCTACGACAGCGCCACGCCCACAATACTAGTAGGCCAGGACAACTGGGAGTTGATTGTATCGCGTGAGGTACGTAGCGGACCCCGCCACCAACCCGTGGCATCACGCACTCACCTCGGCTGGGTTCTGCACGGCTGCAGGACGACAACCACCTACCCTATGGTATTCTGCGGGCGCCTAGACGCCGCCCCCGAGGAAGACAAGCTGGAGGGCCTCATGCGCCGACACTTCGAGTTAGAATCGTTGGGAGTAGCACCGCGCCGCCAAGCCAGCGACCCCGAAGAACGCGCCCTAAGTATTTTAAAGGAGAAAAGCCGCCGTCTGCCCGACGGCCACTTCGAGACCGGCATGTTGTGGCGCGATCCCAGTGTAGTGTGCGAACACACATTTACCCTATACCTATATAATCAGTATGTATGTATCACTCTAGGATGATTAAACGCCTGTCGATTGAACAAATGACTCGTCTCATTCACCACCTATAGGCCGATCCTTACATGGCGACCTTGCCAGGCCAGCCTGCCCTAAAAGGCAGTGCTGCGCCGAATGGCATATTTTTGTGTGAAGTGAAATGAAATTTGGACTATGTAATGTGTAATAAAAAGTGAAGAGACACAGTGCTAAAATTATACCTAAATAACTACAGTGAAGAAAATTATACCTGTCAACTTATATTAAACTACTAAATGATGAATAATGATTGATTTAAAAAAATAATAATAATTAAGAAGACCGCCAAATAAAACCAAAATGACTAAATAAACTAACAAACAACTACCAGACGTCTAGATCCAGATACAGTATGCAGAACAAAAAACCAGGTTACCTTAAAACCCAAACTATAAAGATGATTCCTGCCGGGTGCCGGGTAATCTGTGCAAGCCGAGATGATGTGTGACGCAGGGCGCAGGGCGAAGTGTACGCTGTACAATGTACGGGTCCGATGAGGAGCAGCTGGGAGATGTGTCCCGGAGCGAGCTGCAGCACTAAGGCAATAGAAACGATAGGTGCCACGCGAAGTCTTCGTGATCGTGAGTCGTAACCAGTAATGTTTTTTTTAATTGGTTAGTGATTTTCGTGAGATATTTTATTTGAGACAATTGATTAGTAAACAATTACCGGCATAATTGTTCATTTGTAAATGTAAAAGACATATTGAACGATTAGAAATTGAATATTTAAGAAATTAAAATTGTTTTGTATGTGTATGCTTTACTTCCCCGAATATGGTGTAATAAATAATTCAGATTAATTTGTAAGGGGTTGACGTCAAGAACTTTATTAGTTTTTTAACGAATTAATTGACGTATGAGAGTAAGAACATCATGTATGAATAAATATAGGTATAAACAAAAAAAAAACGAGAAGAAAGTTGTTTGTGTGAAAGTTGATGAAATATTATTTGGCAAGTGTTGATGGATGATGGAATAAATTAACGAAGGCGATGAGAATCGATATAGCAAGTGATATTCATTTTAAATGATGAATTAAAATAAGTTTGGTGATGATGTATGTAAAACGGTGATGATGATGATGATTTCATAGAATGTGGCATGAATTAGTAAAAGAGATGTGACGTGTGATGATTTGTGTGATTATATCTACTTATACTGTACAAAAGATACGTTAAAATTTTGTTATTGTTTTTCATAGTAAATTACCTATTTTACTTCATTTAAATAATTAAAATGCACATATTCAAAGTAAATTTTAGAATTCAAAGTGTACCTAATAGTGTAGGATAGAAAAATATTCAGTCCAGTTATAACCAAAGGTGTAGAATTCAAACCAATGATGCATGTGACGCGATGCATTACAATGCAGATAACAACAGAAAACCAAATTAGGAGACCACCTAGAAATTGTTTAGCAGAACTTGCCACCGATAATTCGCTTAGAAGTTCTGACGAGAATGGATCGTAACAATACCTAGCAGCTCTTATTGCAGCTGCACTACTATAAGAGTAATGATGAAATTTTAATATAATGAATAAATGACTCAGAGAACTTTATTAGAAACCGTATTTGGTGATGGATGTTGTTCGAGATTATAGGGTTCAGTGGAGGAATGAAGTATTGCGCCGTATGTTAAAATAGAGCATCCTAGTGAGTGAAAGTAATACGCAGTTGAATAAGTATAGTTGGTGAAGTATACATTATATTGATTTTTTTATTGTGAATAGAGAGATGTATGTTACCGGAAAAGTAATTTGTGTTGTAGTTACGTTTTGAAAATGTGCGTGATTATTATTGTTATATAGAGAAAATAACTGAGTTTGAGGTCAAATTAAAAGAAATATTCACGATTTAGATTAGAAGTTATCACAAAATTGAATAAAAATTTGCTACAGAAAAGTTATCAATTTGAAGGAAGTAGAAAGTGTGTATGTGGTTTTTAATTGTCTTTTTGTTTGTGTATCTTTAATGTGTTTGATGTAATGAGAATATTCAGTGTATGGAAGGTATGTGATATAAAGTGTAAAATGTGAAGAATAAAGTATTAATGCCTCGCAGCCGTTCATGTATTCAGTAAAAATACAAAGCTATTTTTATTATAAAATAATAATTATCATGTACACCTATTGTACAAAGCAAGTACCAAAATGTTTCAGTTCACTTGGTAACAGTTCCAGTTAAACCAAAAGGTATAGTAATTTGATACAGTGTTTACAAATATGTACATGCAAGCAACCTTAGCACATGTTTTGATTGCAGAGTAAAATAATTGTTCATATGAGAAATAGCAGTTCATGTTTCTGCTACTTCTAAATAAAGATAAAGATATTAGTTTCTGCTGACTGATATGAGAGATACATAAATGGTGATGGATGTTTGTGGCCTAAATTAGGGTACCGCAGCGAAGTATATTAGAACCATTATAACAAGTAGTTAATTTGAAAAAAGTATGTATTTATTTCAGTTTTAGTTAATTTTAGACATATAAATACATTAGAGTATTTATTACGTGTATGTTGCGATATATATACGAATATATTTGATTTATGAAAAAAAAAAAAAAACAGATTATAAAAATAAGGTATGTATATTTTGTTCAGGTTCTGGCTTAAACTTGCATTCATTTATAAGTTTTTCAGATAAATTTTCAGTTTAGGACATACCGTATATCCTCAAATAACAAAAATATATGAGCAACGGAACCAAGTTAGTTACATGAATTAAAAGTTTGTTTCAGTAATTAACTTTCGTGCAATGCAATGTGCAACTAAGTTTATTTATAGAATTATAGTCTGACCAGCGAGTATAGTCTCTTCATAGAAGTAAGACAATTTTGTTTTATATGGTTTAAAAAAAAAATTAGAATAGTATTACTGTAAAATACTTGAAAATTTTATGTTATTTTTTAAACTGTCGTTATGATGATTCAGTAAGATTATAAAATGAAAGGATAACACTTTGGTAATTACTTAGATCTTGTGAAATCTTCAGTTAGTAAATAGATATTACATATAACTTTTAAATTATTTTGTTCGTTTGGGAATAACAATCAGTTTATTTTGTCGAAAGTCGATAGGTTATATATTTTTTTTAGTTACAAGAGTTGTAGTGAAGCCGACATAGTACAATATGTATTGTGGTTGTTACTTAAGTACTTGTCGATGTAATATGTTTAGTATGCTTAATTGCTTATGTTACTTACATCATTATTATTTGCGTGAAGTGTATGATGGAAAGAGTATAAATAAATTATGAAAGGAAGTAAAAGTAATATGTACCTTGTGTTTGAAATGGAAATAAGTTAGTGTTGTGAGAAGTTGAATGACAGAAGATACATGAAGGGATACGTTATGTTGATGATTGAGATAAAATATGTTTTGTTTATGGCTACGTATACCTAGGTTTGTTTGATCTGATCAGGAAGATTTAAAAGGATAACAATTATGTTGATATGAGATATTTTATTATATGTGTGGTATGAGATGCAAATTGTTTTAAGAAGTGGGGATTAGTAAAGTTTTAAGATCGCTATATATTTTATTTGCCAGTAAAGTTATGTAATTTCGCATTACATAGGAAAGTTATATTTTTGTTTGATTTTAGAATGTTGGTGTTGTGAGTTATATAGAGAGTATAGTGAATTAGGTATGGATTTGTTTCTAGAACGAAACAAAAAGAGAATGTTTAGAATGTTGAGATAGGAACTCATGTGCACTGAGTAAGACAGCTGGGAACACTTCATTTAGTAAGCTTTCGAAAAAATTTGGACTGATCATCCAAGATTTGCAGATTGTCTTAAAATTCGAAGGATTCGTATTGATTGAGTATAAGTTATGTTTTTAGTATGGTACTTAACTATTGGCGAGTCCGATATGTTATTGTATTTTCATCAGTCTCAAAGGTACAAGGTACAAGGCACGAATCCTTCCTCTTCGATCATGACGTGAACGAGTTTCCTTTGTGAGAAGGTGGGATCTCGATGACCTAATAAGCTCGCGAGCAGGCTCAGGCAGGTAGACCTGGAGCCAGGTACTAATAGTCTATGTATTTAAATATTGTTATAATAAAAGTACCATAAGACGTCTATAAATAAATAAAAAATGAAAGTACCTATACAAGTGCACTCACTATAATGTGAAATAATATGGGATCCGGATACCCTTAAAAAGTACCTATATGAAGTTGAAGCGGACTAAAAATAAAAGACTGATTGATTGAGATTGTTTATGAAAAGAAAGTATATTTTGTTGGTTTCAGGAATGAAGGGTTATTATGACATATGATATATTTTATACACAAAGTAAATTTAATGGTTTCGAGAATGTAGGCATGATATGATAAACTCAAATAAAATACGTAAATAAAGTAAGTTTGTGATTGAAGAAATAAGAGTTGAATAAATCAACAAAGGAAGAAATAAAAGGGCGATCCAGAAAATAATGAGAGATTTTAAACATGGCAATTACAAAGTTTTGATTTAGTAATATTTTATTTAATGTGGTTAAACAAAATAATGATTCATGTCGTCAACCCTTGGTACATTTACTGATTTTAGTACAACCCTAGTAACATTTAGTTGTTTTTTTTAACCTATATTTTATGTTATTGTACAACCGTAAATTTAGTTGATATTGTATTGCTCTACATATTCAAACATTTATTTTATGTTTTATGTGATAAGATTTTATAATATTATATGAGTTTTAAGTTAGTTTAATAAGACTGAGGAGATAATATTTCTATATAATCATGTTTATTTTAATGGTGTTAGAAACAATATATCGTTTTCTTTATACATTTTATATCAATGACAGTGTATGCTTTATCGAAATAGAAATTGTTGAAAATTTACATAAAATAAAATAAAAGTGTTTTGTATACATACAACAAATATCTGTATACTCAGGTTTATACTTAAATGAGAAGTGCATATGACATATGTCTATTATTCACTTGCTGAAAATTTTCTAATAGATATTCCGAATGTGTAAAAAATTAGGAGATAAAATTTCTAAACATTAAATTGACAAAAAAAAAAAAAATAACTGAGCTAGTGCTAAATTGAAATGTTTATTTGTAAAATGTTAATTCTTATTATTATGATATGAGTTACACAGATTTTGAAAGTAAATATGACTGTTATATCATTATTCTGATGTTATCTTATGTCTAATATCAATTGTTTTCATGAAATTTTATTTAAAAAAAATATGATACTATATATTTTCTTTGAAAAAAAGGGGTAAGGTGTAGTGTGCGAACACACATTTACCCTATACCTATATAATCAGTATGTATGTATCACTCTAGGATGATTAAACGCCTGTCGATTGAACAAATGACTCGTCTCATTCACCACCTATAGGCCGATCCTTACACCAGCGCCCCCATCCGCCATACCGGGTACGAAGACGCCAAAAAGAGACTGGTGAGTTTGGAACGAAAACTCGACAAGAACGAAGATTTGAAACTGCAGTACAGCGAGCGGATAGAGAACTTGCTAACGTCGGGCTACGCCGAGCGCGCGCCAGCGCCCCCTATCGGCGGGAGAGTATGGTATCTCCCGCACTTCGCCGTAGTAAACCCCGACAAAAAGAAGATCCGCGTCGTGCACGACGCCGCTGCGAAGGCGCGCGGCGTCTCGCTGAATGACATGCTGCTACCCGGCCCCGACTTGCTACAGTCCCTGCCGGCCGTAATAATGAAGTTTCGTCAACATCGAGTGGCAGTAACATCCGACATAAAGGAGATGTTCATGCAAGTGAAGGTACGTGAAGAAGACCGCGACGCGCTTCGCTTCCTGTGGAGGGGAACACGCCGCGACGCCGCCGCCCCGCCCGAAGAATATAGGATGACATCAATCATCTTCGGGGCCTCGTCGTCCCCCTGCAGCGCCCTCTATATCAAAAATAGGAACGCAGAAGAAAACGCGCATGAATGTCCAGCCGCCGCGGACGCAATAGTAAACAACCATTACATGGACGATTACCTCCACAGTTTCGACACCACCGAGGAAGCCGCCCACATCACCACCGCCGTCGACCGCATACATCGTCGAGCTGGTTTCGAGCTACGCGGCTGGACGTCGAACGACGAGGCGGCCATACGACACTTCGCGCCGCGGCTGGACAGCGCACATAGCGACACGGTTGAAATCGGCGGCAACGACTACGAAAAAACGTTGGGCCTGTTATGGTATGTCAAAGAAGATTTATTAGGGTTCCGTGTGAACCAGCGACGTGTCCATCCCGATGTACTCAGCGGCCTGCGCGAACCGACCAAGAGGGAGGCGCTCAGCCTCATTATGTCGATTTTCGACCCACTGGGTCTAATCTCGCCCATAACCACTCCAGCGAAGCGGATAATGCAGGATACGTGGAAGTATAAAACCGGGTGGGATGACCCCATCCCGCAGGCGCTTCACGACAGATGGCAGTCGTGGCTCATGGGTCTACGTGAGCTACACACACTACAAATCCCGAGATGCTACGACAAGGAGCCGGCAGCTGAGTACGAGCTACACACATTCGTCGATGCGAGCGAGGAGGCATACGCAGCGGTCGTATACATCCGTATACAGCGCGCCGACGGGTCCATACAAGTAAGCATAGCAGCCGCAAAGAGTCGCGTCACGCCCACGAAACCCATCTCCGTGCCACGCCTCGAGCTACAAGCAGCGCTACTGGGTGCACGCCTCGCACGGTCGGTACAGGAGGGCCACAACTTCGACTTCGCCCGCCGCACGTACTGGAGTGACTCGCGCACCGCACTGCATTGGATCCGCGACGAGCCACGTACCTACAAAACGTTCGTAGCACACCGCCTCGCTGAAATAGAAGATTTAACCAAGAAAGACGAGTGGCGGTGGGTCCCCACCGCTGTGAACGTCGCCGATGACTCCACGCGTGCCACCCCAGCTGACATGTCGCCGCAACACCGCTGGTTTACCGGCCCCGAGTTCCTGCGCAGCGACCCCGAGGAGTGGCCGCGAGAGGACAAGAAAGAGGTACCTACAACAGGAGAGGAACGAGCAGCGGTCATCGCGCTCCCCGTAGCTGCAAACGTGGCCCCGCTCATCGACGTCGACCGCTTCTCAAAGTGGAACCGACTGTTGCGCGCCACAGCCCGCGCGTTGCAGTTCATAGAGCTATGCCGGCAGCGCCACCTGTCGAACGCCGCGCGCCGCAAGCGTACGAAGAAGATTGAAGGCGATGACGACTGGAGAAAACGTCCCGCCAACAATAAGGCGGCCAAAAGGCCCCCCCCGATCGTCGCTGCCCCCCGCGAGTACATCCCACTACCCGCGCGCCATCTATATGCGGCGGAAATGTTACTCGTCCGAACATCGCAGCGAGACATGTCGAGGGCAACGAACAAGGACAGCCCCCTCGCCGATCTCAGCGTGTTTACAGATCCAGATGGCGTCCTACGACTACGTGGACGCATACGAGAGGCCAACGACGTGAGCTTCGAGGCGGCCAACCCCATCATTCTGGATGGCAAACACCGCTACACGCGACTATACGTGCAGCACACCCACGAGCGACTACACCACGGCGGCGTCGAGATAGTCGTAAACGAATTACGACAGCGAGTATGGATGGCGCGAATTCGACCGACGGTGAAAGAAGTCCTGAAGAGCTGCCCGCCCTGCCGCCTGAAGAGGGCCAAGCCGGCCCAACCGAGCACGGGCGACCTGCCGTCGGCGCGCCTCGCACACCATAACCGCCCCTTTACGTTCTCAGGTCTCGACTATTTCGGCCCGCTGGAAGTCACTGTGGGCCGGCGCCGCGAAAAGCGTTACGTCGCGCTTTTCACCTGTATGACGTCGCGCGCCGTACACCTGGAAGTCGTCGCGTCGCTGAGCGCCGACTCCGCCATCCACGCCCTGCGCCGCATGATTGCGCGCCGGGGCTGCCCGACCGAGCTATGGTCGGACAATGCAACCTGCTTCCGCGCCGCCGACCGCGAACTCGCGGAGGCGTGGCGCGCCCTAGAAGACGAGGCGTCGCGACGCCGCATCAACTGGCGTTTCCTGCCCCCGAGCGCCCCCTTCATGGCTGGCGTGTGGGAACGCATGGTGCGGACAGTAAAAGAAGCCCTACGAGTCACCCTGCACGAGCAACGCCCGAGCGATGAGACACTCGCCACGCTGCTCGCGGAAGTTGAAGCCACAGTCAACTCCCGCCCTCTGACGCATGTACCTGTCACGCCGGAAGACCCACCCGCGCTGACACCCAACTCCATCCTGCTTGGGCCCGACTGCCACATACCGGCCCCCTGCGCGTACGAAGAGGACGAGACCGCCGCGCGCACACACTGGAGGCGCGCCCAGCGCCTTGCCGACATCTTCTGGCGGCGCTGGGTGAAGGAGTACATGCCCCTACTCCAACACCGGCGGGAGCCCCACGCTACCGGGGCTCCACCCAAGATTGGCGACGTCGTGGTGATCTGCGATTCGAACCTGCCCCGCAACACATGGCCCCGGGGACGAGTAACACGAGTCTACCCCGGCAAGGATGGCGAGGTGCGAGTCGTCGATGTCACCACCAGCAGCGGACGAGTACTCCGGCGGCCGACCAAGAAAGTCATCGTTCTGCCGACGGGATCGCCTGCAGCGACGGCGGGAGAATGTTCACGATGACCCCTCCGTGATGTGCGACAAAACTTAAATAAATGTGTGCAATACCTAAGTACCTTATAGCTCTGTAATGTAAATAATTCGTAAATATTTAGTAATTGTTATAACGTGTAATAAGATGTACCTACCCCCTATAGAGATAGGCTGATAAATAAAGAGTCCGCTTCTGTTGTTATTACTGTCAGGAAATGAGTAAAGATAGCAGATAGGAAAGTAAATAGAGACGTAGTCACTCAGACAGTATGTCATAGCAACATTTTAGTAGGTAACAACCGATTTGTCTGTAACTCGGTGTAGAGGTAGTTTACGCATAGTTATGCCCTAGAGTACACGATGTTATCGCTACGGCGTCTCGCTGGCTTCTGGAGCGCGATTTCCAAAACCCTCCGTATTTACGTGAGGGGGTGAGGAAGCGGGGAAGCGCGCGTCCGGAGGCTAGCGGGGCGTCGTAAACGAGAATTTTAGTTCTAATAGTAAGGATTCTAATTAGAATTTGTAAATGATGATAGTGTATATAAACACGGCAGGTGTAAATAGCCATGTATGTAGCCAATTTTAAGGAAATAAAGATTTTAGCTAAAGCGGGGGTGAGGGGAGGTGAAATAGGTGCGTGCCTGCCCGCGTCGCTATAAAAGCGAGCCACCGCGTTGGTTCGATCCCTTTTTCCACGCCCGAACGTCGTCGAGTCAACACACCACGCACCTCGCCTACTCGCCTCGCCCACGCCCAAGCCGCCATTTTGTTCTGAGTAACTTGGTAGTTTTTCTGCACCCCAAGCTCGCAGCCCCAGGATCCCCCAGCCCCCACAACCTGATATTATAATGTACTGTGATGAGATTGGAAGTGGCATGGGCGCAGCACTCCACTCATACTCTAAGGGACATAGTGTTATTAGTAATTGCTCACCTTTTAGCACTGTAGATAATATTATAAATCAAATTTTGAATGACAGCACTATCACAGCCAGTGCCACACTGATAATTTTCATGGGCAATAGGGGAGATGTGAACAAAAATAATTTAATAAAATTTTATGAAACATTGAATGGTCTTAGTGTGAAAAAAATTATATTGTTCACATTTCCCTACTGCAACCAATTGACACAAAATGAAAATGTATATAGACATAATATGAATATAACTATGTACAATTTATGTACATATAATAATAAGTTTGATATTATTGACACTAACAATTATGTTAGTAATTATTTTACTATGACTAAAGGTACATTTTACCTTTCAAATTATTGTAAACGACAAATAGCTATGTCACTATTATATTTATATGACATTGCAGCCAAAAATTTGGCTTCTAACTCTGCTTTTACTGAGCAGCCTAATATGAATCTGGTATCAGACCAGAATAACAGGATGCATTTAAATTAGTTCATAAGACAACAGAGGACCCAGGCTCTGGCAACATATGTTCTAGTATATTAGAAAACCCTAAGAATAAGGGAAGCTCACATGCTAAGTATATAAGCCTGGTTCATCAGAATATTCAATGTATTAGAGGCAAAGATCTACAAATAGAGTTATTTTTAAATTGTAATAAAATTGACATTTTGTGCATAACAGAGCACTGGTTAACTATTAATGAAATTATGTTTAGCTTTAAAGATCACCAGGTTGGTAGTTCGTTCACCAGACTTAATTCAATACATGGTGGGGCATTAATCATACTAAACAATCATATGAAATTCAAGGAAACTAAGGACATTGTTTCCTTATCTGTTGAACGAACTATAGAACTTGCAGCTGTGGAATTAGAACAGTTCATCGTTATATGTGTCTATAGGCCACCCTTGAGCGACTTTGAAATGTTCGAGAAAATAATGGAATCCGTCCTAACTATTTCATCACACAGTACGAAACGATTAATTATATGTGGTGACTTTAATGTTAATCTGTTAGAAAGAACTACTCTCAGCGTTAGATTGATAAATCTTTTCTCATCATTTAGGCTTAGCCATTTATTTATGGAGCCAACAAGAGTGACTGCTACTAGTGCTACATGCATTGACAACATTTTTACTGATGTTATTCCAATCAGTAAAAGTGTTATCAGTGAATTGGATTCAGATCATTTAGGTCAATTATTTCAATTTGATTCTATTAGAGAACCTGTCATTAAAAAGAAAATTTCGTTTGTGCCAATAACTGCTGACCGGTTAGAAAGAATGAGATACTCTTTAGCCCAGGAACTACCGTTTTTGGCTGCTGAACAGTCTCCTAATATAATGTATAACTTATTCTTTGAAACCTTTATGAAACAGTACAGCGCGATATTCAATTCAAAATCGGTTGTGGTTAGTGGTTCAAACGACTTTAGTACGTGGGCTACTGCAGAGCTGCATAAACGCAGGCAAGCATTGTATGCATTGTATGAGGAACGACGGTTCAACATGAGTGACGAATTTAAAGAACAAGTCAAACAGTTCTCCAAACAATTTAAATTAGACTGTCCTACAGCTAAACGTAATTTTCTGAGTAGTAAAATTAAGAATAGTTCCGATGTTATAAAAACGACTTGGAAAATAATTAATGAGGAGGCCGGTCGTAGTAAAAAAGCGAGTCACGATTACGAACTAAAAATCAATGGACAGCTTACGAGTTCTAGCTTAGAAGTTGCAACTGAATTTGAATCGTTTTTTACTAATGCACCGGCTTCCACGACTAAGTATTTAAATTCGTCACCTTTGTCTGCTGTTGCAATATTAAAAGATAATGTCTCAGAGTGTGCTTCATACTTGAATTTTAAGCACGTCACAAGTTCAGATGTCGTAAAGGCATTTAAATTGATAAATGTTAAGAAAACGAATGATCTTTGGGGACTCTCTGTTCACGTCGTTAAATCCCTGATCGAATTAATTGCACCTGACCTAGCGGTCATTTTCAACAATTGTATAGACTGCGGTGAATTTCCTGATTTAATGAAACAAAGTAAGATAATTCCCCTCTTCAAAGCAGGTAGTACTCAAGACCCCACCAATTTCAGACCTATATCAATACTACCAACTTTTAGTAAAATTTTTGAGAAATTAATCTTATCACAGCTATTACATCATTTTGAATCAAATAAGCTAATGCATAACAAACAGTTTGGATTCACTCGCGGTCGTTCAACAACAGATGCCGGAATTCAGTTCATTGAAAGTATTTTTGATGCCTGGGAAGAGTCACAAGATGCCCTAGGCATTTTTTGTGACTTATCTAAGGCTTTTGATTGCGTTTGTCATGAAACATTGATCAGGAAATTACATCATTATGGAGTTAGAGACACGTCATTGAATTTGTTAAAATCTTATCAGAACGGAAGAATACAAAGGGTAGACGTAAACGGAGAACGATCACCAGGATCATTGGTTTCTTTGGGCGTGCCACAGGGCTCAATATTGGGACCCTTCCTATTCCTCATCTATATAAACGACTTACCCTATCTAGGAAGGGACTGTCATGATATGGTACTGTTTGCTGATGACACCTCACTTATTTTTAAAACAAAGCGAAACCAACACGCTAATGATGATCACGTGAACAATACCATATCAAGAGTGGTAAATTGGTTTAATGTTAATAATTTGCTATTAAATGAGAAAAAGACTAAATGTGTTAAGTTTCTTACTACTAACGTTAAAAATAATCAGACATGTATAACAATTAAAAATGAGGAATTGGAATTGGTAACCAGCACAGTGTTTCTAGGTATAACGTTGGATTCCAAACTCCAATGGGGTCCACATATTGATAAGCTATCGAACAGACTGAGCTCTGCAGCTTTTGCATGCAGGAAAATCCGTCACTTGACAGATTTAAAAACAGCCAGATTAGTTTATTTTAGTTATTTTCATAGTATTATGTCCTACGGTATTCTGCTCTGGGGCAGTGCTGCTGACATAAATACTGTTTTTGTGCTGCAGAAGCGGGCTGTTCGTGCGATTTATAAAATGAATAATAGAGATTCTCTTAGAAATAAGTTTAAAGAAGTAAATATATTGACAGTCCATAGTCAATATATTTACGAGAATATTATGTATGTCCATAAGAACATTGTTAACTTTCGAAGAAACTGTGATATACATAACTTTAATACTAGAAACAAGGACAAACTTGCAGTGCCCACTACTCGGCTCCATAAAATAAAAAACTCGTTCAAGGGTAATTGTGTAAGATTTTACAATAAACTCCCAAGCACTTTGACAGATCTATCAATTAATAAGTTCAAGAAATACATCAAGCAAAGGCTTATTTCTAAAGCTTACTACAGTATTAAAGAGTACATAGACGATAAAAATGCTTGGGACTGAATTGTTCTAATTAATTGTGAGCATCCTCACTGCCAGAGTTTCTTTTACTGGACACTTGGAGGCCTTTTACACCTCCAAAGATTAATTTAATTATACAACTCTTGACTGTGGGGACCATTTACATCTCCTATCATCATTGTATTATTCACTAAAGAGACTATACATCTCTGTTATTTATATTTTAATTATTTTATTATGACATTTGAGACTTTTTACATCTCTCAGAAACAATAATTAAGTACTTTTTTCTGATAATATGATACAAATAATAATACCAAATGTTCTGTAAAAAATGAAATGAAATGACATGTGAAAGTGCCCTTGTGGCCTATTTACAGAATAAACGTTTTGAGTTTTGAGTTTTTTTTTTTGAATAAATAACAATAACATGCCTCCCCATACAATAATCCTGGAAATAAATCACCACAACCACACCACCACACAATAAGCGCTGGCACGTGACTGACGGCGCGATATTTCATTGCCTCGGTCAACCACTAATGCTTGCTTTAGAGTAGAAACAAAGGATGTTATGCCTTTCTCCTTCTTTCGGCAACGTTTAGTGGAAGTTTGAGCAAGATAGACAAACGCTTTGATTTAATAACGGTCCTTATTTACCGCCTTTTACGCATCGGTCAAAATGTGTCCGCGTGACAGACTGGGGTATTTTGCATCGGTCAAAATGTGTCCGCGTGACAGTCTAGCGGTTAAATTAAATAAGGCTATATATGGTCTAAAACAAGCATCTCGCGTTTGGCATAAGAAGGTGGATGATTGTATGTTAACTGATGGTTATTTTAAGTCTAAAATATAACCATGTTTGTATTTAAAATTGTTGGTAGTAGTAAAACTATTGTGACATTATATGTCGATGATTTTTTTGTTTTTTCGAATGACAAAACAGAAATGTCATCGACAATCATCTTAAAAAAATCATCTTAAAAGCATGTTAAGTAAGAATTTTGAGATAAAAGACTTAGGAATTGTAAAGGAATGTCTTGGCATGTCAGTTGGTTTTGATAATCAAAATTGTGCTGTTACTTTAAGTCAAGAGAAGTATATTGATAAATTACTGTCAAAGTTCAATATGACCGATTGTAAAACAGTTACCACCCCTATGGAGGCAAACTTAAAAAGTAAGAAGGAAGATAATTGTAACAATCAGAATCCGTATCAGCAGCTTATCGGAAGCTTAATGTATTTGGTTGTTCTCACACGACCTGATATAGCTTATGCAGTCTCAAATCTAAGCCAATTTAATAATTATAATACTGAAGAGCAGTGGCATTATACTAAAAGAGTTTTAAGATATTTAAAACACACAAAAGCTTTAGTTTTAAAGTACGGTAAAGACAAAAATGTTAATATTAAAACATATGTTGACGCAGACTGGAGTAATGACGTTAATGATATGAAATCATACTCTAGATTTAGTTTTATTTTGTCAGGATCTGTAATATCTTGGAAATGTATTGCACTCTCTAGTACAGAAGCGGAATATGTATCAATGTCAGAGGCCTGCAAAGAGGCAGTATATTTAAGAAATTTACTATATGAGGTGACACAGGCATTATATAAGATAAGCATGTATAAAGATAGTATGAGTGCGCAGAAACAATTACTGAATCCTGTTTTCCATAATAAAACTAAGCACATCGATGTCAGATATCACTATTGTAGAGAAATGATATATAAAAACATTGTAAGTGTTAATTATCTATGTACATCAGATATGCCAGCTGATTTGCTCACTAAAAGCTTAGGTGCTGTAAAACACTAGAAACATTTGAATGCCTTAGGTCTTGTTAAAGTGTAGTCTTTATTCATTGATTTTAAAGTAATTTCTGTTTTGAGTGGGAGTGTTGTAATATCAAAATTGAGATACTACTAGCGCCATCTGGTGGCAATGCAATTGTAACTCCTAGCTGTATGTTTGTTGAATAAAATATTACTCTTTGTCGATCTGTCGTACACGCTGTGTTTTACTTTAGGTATGATAAGATCAAATCTATAACATACATTACCTCTGACTCCATAAGTCTGTAACTTTTGTAACAATAATTTGTGGCTTACATAGTCGAATGCTTTGGTCATGTCCATATATATGGCTGACACAGGTGTTTTATTGTCTAAATTAAAAACAATTTTTTGCAGGAAGTCATAGATAGCCAAGTTAATTGTTTTATGTTTTCTAAAGCCTTTTTGTTCGGGAACCAGAATATCATTCTTTTCACAGTAGTTGTAAATTCCATTATACAGGGTGTTCGGCAGAACGTTTTTCACAGAAAAATGGGGGGTAGGTGGGGTCATTTGCTATCTCCTCAGCCCAAAAGATTTGGCCTAGGCCCAAATATTTTTTTTATATGATTATTTTTAATTTTTTTAGAATTTTGTCACTTTCATAACTTTAAACTCCTAAGAACTTTTTTTTTATGAGTAGACCTTATTTTGTTTCTTTTTATTATAATCTCAATAATTGGTAGGTCCTGTTAAAATTAATATTTGTTGCAGGTTATTGCTAGAAAGAAAGTAAAAAAAAAACAAACATGAAAAAAGAGTTTTTCTTTTTTTTTAAGCTTGACTTCGTGTTGAATTTAAAAAAAAACTAAAAGTGATGGAAGACTTCTGATTTTTTTAAAACATCTCTAAAGTGTGAGCTTTCTAGCAGTATGACGTTTGTTTTGATATCTGTGTCCTAACCAGAGTTATTCATTGTTATGTACCTAGACGCACCATTTCAACGAAATTCCACTTATGTGGGAAGTTAAGATTTTACGAAATGGATCAATGCAAACGTGAAAATAATGAAACGATTAATTAAATTTCGTAATCTTTATTTTAAAACATAAGAAAAAAACAACATTTTTAACGTTTAGTGCAAATCTTGTTCAAATTGACGTCCGTTATTCGCTATACAAGCTCTGCATCTGTTTCTAATTTCAACTGTTGTTGTTCGCAGAAGCATTTCCTGTTTCATCGTCTCGAACGCAGCATCAATACGATTTATTAAATCTTCCTGACTGAGAACTTCAGTGGTGTAAACCAAATCCTTGGCTCTTCCCCAGACGTAAAAGTCGAGAGGCGTGATGTCTGGCGATCGAGGGGGCCAGGGAATTGGAGCTGGATGCCGACCAATCCATGCGTTAGGGAAAGCATTATTAAGCCAATCCCTTGCATCTAAGCTCCAATGGGCTGGACAGCCGTCATGCTGAAAGACAATGGCAGCATCTTCTTGGAAAACTTCTTCTAATAATTCGGGTAAATCATTCGTTAAAAATTGTAAATAGTTAGGCCCATCGAGGATGTCTGGCAAATAAAATGGCCCTATTAACCTATTGCCGATCACTCCTGCCCAAACATTTACACTGAATCTTCTTTGAAACTTCCTTTGTCTCTTTACGCGGGGGTTTGCTCCTTTTTTTTCCCAGTGATGTAAGTTGTGATAGTTAACTATTCCTTCCCTGTCAAATTTGGATTCGTCGGTCCAAAGAATTCTCCTTAAAAAGTTTACATCGTCCACATCGGTATGCAGCAAAAAACGGCAAAAGTTGATACGTCTCCCAAAATCAGTATCTTCAAGACCTGGAACAAACAAAACAAGAATTGAATTCACTACTAGTGACTACCTTATTGTTACTCGAATGCAGTCTAACACACATTAACTTTCGTATTTGAACAGATTGAAATGATGAAATTACATACGAGACTGATTATTGATTAATCAATCAGGAAACAAAATCATAAAGTCAAGTATATCTAGGTACATACCCTGGACTGGTGTATAGTGGAAAGGATGCCTTTCATCGTGCCGGAGAACAGACCACACTTTCCATATTCCTAGGCCAAGCATTGCAGCTACCTGTCTAACACTTTTGGTAGGGTCCGCATCAAACTCGGCAAGAATTTGCTCATCAATGGCAACATTGTGTGCTCTGACGTTGACCCTCGGCTCTTGAAACTGTAAGTGGCCGGTTTCCCGTAAACGCCTGTAGGTATTCGCAAACGTCGGATAACTGGGTACTCGTCGGTTGGGATAACGTTCCTGATAAATTCTACGGGCTTCGTGTGAATTGCTGTTAGCGCTGCCATACGCTAATAACATGTCTGCATATTCCTCGTTGGTAAATTGAGCTATTGCACTAGCAAACGAACTTATCAAGAATAACAAAAACTTCACTTAATGATTGATAACAATAACAAAACGAATTCAACAAAAACAAGCGCAAGCGCAGAGAGAACGTCAGATCGTAGAGGCAGCTAAGTCTCGACTAAAATTGGCTGAAAAGTTGAGTAGCCGCCAGCGATGCTCCGAAAGAGAGAGAAGATATGACATGAGTGAGCTAGAGTGAAACATTATCATTGTTACCTCCTTTGTGAAGCTACGCGCCGCCGGCGTCAACGCCGCGTCGGGCGCTTCCTTTAGAGAGTGAAGCCCTTGTGACTATGCAAGAATGAAAATAATTATTTTTTGCTTTGTGTAACATTTTAGTAATAGCCGTTTCATTATTTTGTCTATTGCATTGATAAATATCGCAAAACCTTTAACTTTCCACATAAATAGAATTTCGTTGAAATGGTGCGTCTAGGTACATAACAATGAATAACTCTGGTTAGGACACAGATATCAAAACAAACGTCATACTGCTAGAAAGCTCACACTTTAGAGATGTTTTAAAAAAATCAGAAGTCTTCCATCACTTTTAGTTTTTTTTTAAATTCAACACGAAGTCAAGCTTAAAAAAAAAGAAAAACTCTTTTTTCATGTTTGTTTTTTTTTTACTTTCTTTCTAGCAATAACCTGCAACAAATATTAATTTTAACAGGACCTACCAATTATTGAGATTATAATAAAAAGAAACAAAATAAGGTCTACTCATAAAAAAAAAGTTCTTAGGAGTTTAAAGTTATGAAAGTGACAAAATTCTAAAAAAATTAAAAATAATCATATAAAAAAAATATTTGGGCCTAGGCCAAATCTTTTGGGCTGAGGAGATAGCAAATGACCCCACCTACCCCCCATTTTTCTGTGAAAAACGTTCTGCCGAACAACCTGTATATTACTTTTTCAAATATTTTTGAAAACACTAGTATAAGGCTTGATAATGGAGGTCTTTAAGGCATTAGGATATGTACCGAATTGGATGCAAAGATTAATCATGTAGCTCATCACCTTGCTTATAGTAAATACAACATATTTTAATACTTTCGTACAAATAATAATACCTTGGACAACATAGACACACATTGATCCCCAAACTAGGATTCCCTGTATCTTGGGTACTAGACAACGATTCACATACTTATAGAGATAAATATAGATAGATAGATAGATAGATAATCACTTTATTCAATGTTACAACACACGTTTATAATTACAGACAAACAATTCATTCAGCAGCACTAAACATAAAAAACATGCATTGCCAACAATGAAAAGGCTCTGACTCAGCAAAGTGTTGCAGAAGATCTGCAACGCTGCCAGAACCTTGATAAAATTTACACAAAATTATATACAAGCTTATAATAAATAATTAATTACAATTATCATATAATTATTTTATTACACGAAGTTGCTGAATCTTGTGAAGCATAAAATACTAAGTTACATAAAGAAATAAAAAGAAGGAGAAAACATCGTTGCTATCACATTGCTATAACCTGCTAAGTAGATTAATTAAGATATGATAAACAATGAAAGTTAGAAAGGTAGCTGTAAAGTCGAATTAAGTTAGGGTAGGTGCCAAAATTGGTTAGTACCGGAATTAAACAGGTAAATATGTCGGTAGTATATGTAATCATATTATTATTATTCTGTGTATAGTTTGGGTTGTGTGAGGATGAAAAACGAAAAATAATATTGAAGGAAAAAGCTGTCTATATAAATATTTGGAACTTCTACCTGTCTTCTGCAAATTTAATAAGTATTGATAATATTGGTTCTTGAAAACTTGTTGGGAACCTATTTTTCGAAGAAGTGGCGGCAAGTTATTTCAGCATTTTGAAGACAGGTATCGAAAACTTCCCCGGTATGCAGCAGTTTTATGACGCGGGACAGAAATTCGATATTACTCGATTCAAGTGCTGGTGACGTGACCCGCACCATAATAGCTTTTCGTATAGGTAGTCAGGGGACTTAAATTGTATGATTCCAAATAAAAGGTTAGCAAAATGAAGGCTTTGCCTTTGCTCCATTTTTAGGATATTGGCCTCATTAAGATAGGGTGTGATGTGAGAACGGGGGGTATACGAAAGCAGTAGCGAGCGCAAGCATTCTGTACACGTTGGATCAGACGTTGTGATCGTTGGAGTAGACACAGTCCGTAAACCGAGATGCAGTAGTTGAGTTTAGACAGCACGAGAGCTTCACATAGTTTTACTCGCATGTCAGTACTTAGAAAGTCTCTGATACCGTATAAGAATTTCAACCTATAAAAGCAATTCCGGGCTAACTCCAGCACATGTCCCTCAAAAGTGAGCCATTAGTACACCCAGATTTCGAGCCTGTTCAACCCTTTCAATAGGGACGCCCATAATGGCAATTTGGGGATTAGCATTCGAGATGTGGCTTACTTGATTTTTAGATCCGAGAACCATGAATTTAGACTTGGAAGGATTTAAAACAAGTGAGTTTTTGGCAGCCCATGTCGATACTGCATCTAAGTCCTCATTCATTTTGTTGACGGCTACCTCCACGCTCTCATTTTTAGCTGAGATGTAGAGTTGTAAGTCGTCAGCATATAAATGATATTTACAGTGAGACAAACCAAGGTCGATGTCAGCGCTGTATATAATGAAAAGAAGAAAGGCCTAAGATAGATCCCTGTGGTACACCTCTGGACCTGTGGACGATAGGCGAGATCCATCCAGCTTACGTAGTTCGACTTTCTGATTACGCAACGTGAGGTAGCTATCAAACCATCTAAGTGTGCCTATGTCGAAGCCATAGTAAGAGAACTCCTGCATCCTGAGAACAAAGAATGTTGTCGACTACATCAAGCAAAGCGGTATTTGTGCTGCGTTGTTTCCTAAAACCAGATTGGAAGCGTGGGAGAATCTTTTGCTCCTCGAAATATTTAGCGACCTGATTATATACGACTTTCTCCAGAACTTTCGATAGGTAGGGCAGTATGCTAATGGGTCTTAGCTCACTTACACGTGCCAAGTCGTTATTCTTAGGTATAGGCTTAATTATAGCTGTTTTCCAAAGATAAGGGAATGTGAAGGTGGTTATAGACTTGTTTACCAATGTTGTGATAACGCCCAGAGTATGAGGCAGGGTCAGTAGAATGATATCTCTGGAGAGTTCATCCAGACCTCTAGCATTAAAATCCATTGACAGTAATATCCATTAATATAATACTTAGATACTCGTAGATAAACAACCATGACTAGGGTACAAACATCCGTTCTCATCAAACAAATATTTGCCCCCACCGGGACTCGAACCCGGGACCTTTGGCTTCGTAGGCAGCGTCACTGCCGACTCGGCCATTCGGGTCGTCAAATCCTGTCCAAATCTCATCATATCCTGTGCTGCTTGTGTTTTTCAAGGTCATAGTTATACGTATAATGTCAGAAGATTATTTGGATTTAAATACATCGAATTTGGTTTATTATAGGTTAAAGTTACATGATTATTAGGAAAATTATTTAATGGTTCTGGTATCGTGAAATGGTCATTGAATGCCTATGCTATGTTAGTCGCTTTTTTATTACATTTCAGATTTTTTCAATTTGCTCAATTTGTTCTCGTGGGTGATTTGACTTTGAGCTGTTAATTATATTCCATGTAGCTTTTGATTTGTTTTGTGATGATTGTATGTAGTAATTATTTTGTGATTTTTGAGTCAATTTTATTATTTTATTTAGTTTTTGAGCGTAAGATTTAAAAGAGTTCCTATTATCTGTGTTTGGCCTTCGCCTAAACTCCCATAGAAGCTCTCTTTTAGGGTTTGCTACATTTTCTTATACCTTTGGACATCCATTTTGGTCTTCGTTTAGTATGTATTTTTACTCTTACTTTTGGAAAACATAAATCATATATTAATTTGAATACATTGAAGAACCGATCTGAAATGCATCATTCGGATCTATTGTATACGTCAGCAAAACTCAAATTGCTCAGATGTTCTTTGAATTTAATATTTTCGAGACTATAATCACGCTTCATAGTATATCAGTGACTAAGATTGCAGGTTTTTGTACTGGACATTTAAGTATTTGTGCCATTTATTTTTACATGCGTATTGTTGAAGAATGTCATAAAAATTATTAAAGAAAGGATTCAAATCATTCAAATTGTATTTAGGAATTCTTTATATGCATACGATTATTATGTTGTGTTCAACAAGTTCAATCGCAGAACATTCTAGTGTATTTGGTATGTTGAAGCGTCGTATCTTGTAGATCTTTTGATTTGTGTTTATTCCTGACCAATAAACAGGATCCACCCTTTCTGCTCATACGTGAATAGCATGAGGATAAACGAAAATTTGGAATTTACTTTTTTTTTTTCGCCCGGTGAACGTTGCACGGAGTGGACGTGTCGATCTAATTTAATTAAATTGTTTTAAATTTACGCCTGCTGTTAAAGTCAAATTATCGACTCCTCTCGTTTCTTCTTGTGGGATATCCCATAGAGGGTCGCCGCCATCTTGATTTGTGTATTGCTGCTTCGCTCTTCTCATCGGTCTTGGCCTGGTGACTATTGCCTCACACTCACACATACTCTACACCACACAGGAGACCAATTAGTGTTTTAGAAAAATGAAAAAGTAATTGGCATCCGCGTGGATTCGAACTACGGATCTCCGGGGCTCTAGTCTGCACCGCACCCGCTAAGCCACTCGCACAGTTGTCGCCCGCTGCGAAATCATCGACCGCTTTCGTCGCTGCAAACCAGTTACCGTGCCAAGCTGCATACCCTGTACCACGAGACTTGCAATAGATTCGCGATCTGCCCTGTACCAAGATACTTCTGACTAACCACTGATATAACGGCAAGTCCTGGCATCGTGTAAACATGAAATGTGCAAAGTGCAACTGCAACATTGCAGTCACCCAAAAAAGGGTCAAGTGTACAAAATGTCAAGACCTATTTCACTGTGACTGCTTAAACCTTAACAGCGACACCATTACTCGCACTTCATGGACATGCCACCCATGTAAATCCAAGCCACCCAAGGGATCCGCTGGCGCCGGCTGCACACCCAAAACACTAGCACTTCCATCGCAAGAAGCTTCTCTGAGCGCGTCTTCGAGTGCAGATTTGAATGATGGTACCTCTATTTTACCCGTTACGATGGAAGCTATTAGTGACCTATTTGATAGAAAGATTGATGTCCTCCTTCAAAATCTCATGGGAAAGCTGAAAACTGAGATCTTATGTACTATGCGCACTGAAATGTCAAATTTAATAACTGATCTCAAGGACGATTTTACCGCCACCACGGACTTCTTAAGGCGATGATGGAATAAAAATGCGCTGTCGAGTGGAAGTGAGATGCAATAATTACTCGCGAATAAGAAAAAGCGGGATGCCAATAATGCACTCGCGACTAATCTGAAACAACGTAAGCGCCAAAACGTAAAAAAAAATCATAAAAAATAAACTATTTCAGGGAATTAACTTTCAAATTAAAAATCGTTAGAAATAACAATTGTTCATACATTGCAATTATCACACAGTCATATTCACTTACTACTGCGGTGTAATAGGATAAAACCATAAAAAAAGGGTTGACTTTGTATTTATTTTCTATCGAGAAAATTTTATCCAAACATGTTTTCCAATTAAGAATCTCTAGATTGTATAGTCAAATTACATATACCAGAAATTAATTACGATTTGCCCAGTATTTCCTGAAAAACACATGAAAACAGCACCCCATATTTATTTAATCAGCGTCTTAAGCGCTGATCTAACTTCACTGAAAAACGAATTGAGCACGAAATCCAAAACGAAATCTCTAAACTTAACGCCCGCGTCCAACATTCAGAAAAGTTATCCCGTGCATGCAACCTCGAAATTCATTGCATTCCCGAAAGGAAAACTGAGAATATAATGGAGCTTTACAAATCACTCTGTGAAATCGTCGCAATGCCTTGGAAGGACAGCGAAGTACTATCGTGCCGCAGGATTGCTAAAATGGATAACAGCACAAGCCGTCCGCGTACCATCCTGGTTACTCTGTCGTCAGAGTTCGGGATGAAGTCATATCAGCTGTACACCGCTAAAACAAGACACACATTAAAGATCCCCTCACCATAGACCAGCAGGGCTTTTCTTTCTCACCGGGGCGGAGCGGCGACACCCACGACGGAAAGCGAATCTATGTCTCAGATAACTTGTGCCCAGAAATCAAGAAACTACATCTCGCTGCCAGGCAGTGTAAGAAACTCAACAAGTATGAGTTCGTATGGGTCAAATATGGAAAAATTTACCTCAGAAAGGACAAGGATGCTCCTGCCATTCACGTCAAGAGCCATGACTTCCTGGATAAACTGACCCCATAAAACAAATTAGTATTTACCTATCTATTATATTATATTGTATTCGTTCTCTATTTTTCATAGTGTATTTATACTATCAAAATGTAAACGGTCTTAGGACCAAAACCCGTAACTTCTACTTAAATTTTGTGAACAATGACTTTGACTTAATATGCCTTACCGAAACTATTCTTAACTCTGGTATTCATAATGAAGAACTCTTTGACAATCGCTACAATATTTTTCGAAAAGACCGCGATCTAACTAATCATAAAAAATCTGACGGTGGTGGAGTGCTGATTGCAGTGAAGAAAACGTTTAACGTGGTACGACGGCCATCTTGGGACTGCAATATCAGTGCAGCGGAGGATTTGTGGATTAGCGTATCACGACCAGACATGCCCGAATTGTCTATTTGCCTCTGCTACCTAGCAGATGACATAAAAGTCGCTGATTCGAAGGGATTCTACAATAACTGTAACCGCATTTTAATCAACTTCAGTTCTAACGATAGGGTTCAATAGTCAATAGTCAATAGTCAATAGTCAAAGTACTTTATTACTGTAGATATTAACATATACTTAGCAAACGTCATTTTTTGCCTCTTCTCTACATTGGACCACTATGGGAGAAGAAGGGCGTAGAAACTCCCACAGATTTATTTTTAGATCTCTTTTAAAAATAGGTTGTGCTTAACTAATACAAATATGAAAAATTTAATTGTTATGATTAATAAGCAGGAATAAATAATTACAAAACTATTAACAGCAAGGTCTGTGTTGAGCCAGATTAACCCCATACAGTCCTGTCATTTAAGTAATCTTGAACATTGTAATATCCCTTTTTCGACAAAGTCGCTTTAACATGCTTTTTAAATTGCTCAAATGGCAATTTCAAAATCTCCAGAGGTATCTTATTGTAGTAGAGAATGCACTGACCCTTGAAAGAATTGCTAACCTTCGCGAGTCTAAAACGGGGCGCACATAGTCTGTGATTATTTCTTAGGTTAACATTACAGCTGTCGCTAAGTTTGGAAAATGTTGTAAGGTTCTTGCGTACATACATTATGTTTTCGAAAATAAATTGACTAGCTACTGTTAGTATGTCAATTTCTTTAAAAAGCTCTCTTAAGGAGTCTGTTCGTTTTAAATTATAAATTGCTCGAATAGCTCTTTTCTGTAAAATAAAAATAGTTTGAATATCCGCTGCTTTCCCCCACAACAAGATACCATAGGACATCACACTATGAAAGTAACTAAAATATACTAGCCTAGATGTAGCCACATCCGTGCTTTGTCTGATGTTCCTAACAGCGTAAGCCGCAGAACTTAATTTACCAGCCAATTTATCTATGTGGGGTCCCCACTGCAATTTACTATCAATGGTTATTCCAAGAAACTTCGTATCATTTACCAATTCTAACGTGCTGTTGTCTAACACCAAACTGGTCTCAACTTGCCTGACATTTGGAAGTGAGAATTTGATACACTTGGTTTTACCAGCGTTTAACAATAAATTATTAACTGTGAACCAATTCAAGGTTAAAGACAATACACCATTAACATCATCAAAATCTCCTTTTTGTCTTTCAATTTTGAAGACCATTGAAGTATCATCAGCAAACAACACTATGTCAGTTAATTTCTCCACCATGAAAGGCAGATCATTAATATATACCAGGAATAAGAAAGGGCCTAATATGGAACCTTGTGGAACGCCAATTTTAACACCCGATCCATCAGATTTTACGCCGTTAACTTCTGCCTTTTGAATTCTATTGCTTAGGTATGATCTTAGTAGATCCAACGCTTTATTTCTAACTCCGTAATGATTTAATTTAATTAATAGCGTATTATGATCAACACAATCAAACGCCTTCGACAGGTCGCAAAAAACTCCGATAGCATCCTGTGCGGCCTCTCATGCAGAATAAATATGAGATACAAGGGAAATACCTGCATCCGTAGTCGATTTACCCCTAGTGAAACCATATTGTTTAGCGTGGAGTTGTTTTGTACGGTTGAAGTGTGAGAGCATTTGATTGAGTATAATCTTTTCAAATATTTTACTTAGTGTTGGAAGAACAGATATTGGTCTGAAATTTGAAGGATCGCCCTTATCTCCCGATTTGAACAGCGGTATAAGTTTACTGTGTTTCATGAGGTCTGGAAAATCCCCATCGTCAACACATTTATTGAATATATAAGCTAAGTGTGGGGCTATAACTAGAATTACTGAACCAATGACTTTGACTGATATACCCCACAGGTCTTCCGTATTTTTTAAGTTAAGTAATTTAAACGTTTTGACAATGTCCTGGGGATATACATGATGAAATTTTAAATATACATTACTGACGCTAGTGTTATTTTTTAATAAAGTCTCTGCTTCAAATGGAGATGAATTTAGACTGTCCGTTGTGAGTACGGGTACATTGGTGAAGAATGTTTCAAAAGCTCGAGCAACATCAGCGTTGGATTTAACAACATCATCACCTATCTTTAGGCAGAAATCACTGTCCCTTGGTATAACTTTGCCAGTTTCGCGGTTTATTATTTGCCAAACTGTTTTCATTCTATTATTTGAATTTTTAATTTTTCTATTAATGTGTAAAGTTTTTGCAGTTCTACAAACCAACTTGAAAGTTTTGGAATATTTTTTAACATAGTCATGAAATTTTCGATCAAAGTTATAGGTTTTTTGGTCATAAAGGTCATACAAGATAACTCTACTTTTACGAATTCCAAACGTTGCCCAGTCATTAAATTTAGATTTACCGTTGTAGTCACTGACTTTCTTTAATTTAAAAACTTTATTGAATTATGTCTGAATAATGTTGAAGAAGTCTGAGTAGATTTTGTTTGGGTTCTGTTCATTAAAATCCGGTACTGGCAAAGTCTATGGGATGTAATAGGCCTATAAAATGTTGGACCAGTCTTATCCTTAATACTAATTGGGAATGAAACTGTTTGACCACTGTGATCGGAGGGTAAGCAGTTAATTACACTTTTAGTTGTGAATGCACAGTCACAAAAAACGTTATCTAAGCAGTTTGGCTTGTAAGTGTAATTCTAGTCGGCTCTAGAAATACATGACATAAATTAAATGATTTGAACAGAGTTATTAATCGTCGCTTCAGTGTTGTATCTACAAGCAGATCTACATTAAGATCGCCACAAATAATTAACTTTTTTCTGTTATTACAAAGTCTAATGAGGGCTTCCTCCATAATTTTCTCAAATATTTCGAAATTGCCATGGCCTTTTTCATCCCTCGGTGGCCTGTAGACACAAACAATAATATGGCTATCTAACTCAACACAGGATACCTCTATTTGTCTTTCAACAGTAAGTGCAAGAATATCTTTCCGTTGTTTCACCTTAATATTATTCTTCACTAAGATTAAAGAACCACCTATATCAGCAGTCTTTCTATTGTAACAACTGACAATTTTGTAACTATTTATGTTAAAAGACATCATATTTTCCTTCAACCAGTGTTCAGTAACACAAATAATATCAATGTCAGAATTTTTTAGAAATAATTCTAATACAAGTTCTTTGCCAGGTAGCCCCTGGATGTTTTGATGGGCAATATTTAACTGGGGCTTACATTTTGACATATTTAGTGGCTCTTGTATGCTAGAGATTTCCTCTATTGTCTTATGAACTAATTTAAATTACTTGGAACAGATTCCAATGTTGCATGCAAAGTATAATTAACAGGTGAATTCCCAATAGGGGTGCATGTCATATTACTCTTAAAATAAGCTGATGTCAAGTTGAACTTAGTTAAACCAACTATAGCTGCGTCGCATATATTATAAGCTAACAATGTAGCTACTAATTTTCTATATTTATTAGACAGGTACAATGTATCCCGTGTCAGAGTAAAGTTATGAATAAAATTATTCATGTCGAAATATAAAATAGCATCGCTGTGATGACATGTTAAATTAAATAAATGAATATTCATTCTATGCACAGATTTGTTCTGTAGTTCTGTCAAATTACAGGCATATGGAAAATTGCATAGTATAAACGTTCTGCTAATCGGAGACTTTAACACGCCTAGTAGAAACTGGACAACTTCGTCAGACGCCAATTGTCTGAAAATGATACCAAGCTCGGCTAGTGACACTAAGTCCTCCTTTCTCCTTGACACTATGGACCTATTTAATCTTAGTCAATACAACAATATTTTTAATAACAATTCGCGTCTACTAGACTTAGCACTTACCAATATCAACAGCATCTCGGTGTCTAGCACCGACCCCCTTACTCTATTAGACGTCCAGCACCCATCGATATCAGTCGAACTGCAGTTAGAAGTAAAATCTCGCAGTAATCTCGTTAATAAGAATTCAAAAAGACCCAACTTCTGGCGCTGCGATTATAATAAACTGAAATCCGATCTCATAAACACCAAGTGGACTGAACTGCTAAATTGTTCTGACATTGATAATAGTCTAAATATATTTTACTCCAGAATAAACCAATTGATTAGCCTTTACAAACAAAACTCTGTTGTTCTCCGACAAAGTAGGTGCAGGATTTGGGACTCTATTACATAACCGGCTTAACCAAAAAGTAACGAACATTTGCTGTCCAAATAGTTCATTTGTAGATCTAGTGAAGATGATTAGTCGCGGTATCTATGATGAGTACAGCACAATTGTAATTATGGTAGGAAATCATTCAAACATTAGTCGGAATGATTTGAATAAAAGTGTTGAAACACTTCTAGACTTACATAGTAGGATGAAATGCAAATTTATACTATGCAATTTTCCATATGCCTGTAATTTGACAGAACTACAGAACAAATCTGTGCATAGAATGAATATTCATTTATTTAATTTAACATGTCATCACAGTGATGCTATTTTATATTTCGACATGAATAATTTTATTCATAACTTTACTCTGACACGGGATACATTGTACCTGTCTAATAAATATAGAAAATTAGTAGCTACATTGTTAGCTTATAATGTATGCGACGCAGCTATAGTTGGTTTAACTAAGTTCAACTTGACATCAGCTTATTTTAAGAGTAATATAACATGCACCCCTATTGGGAATTCACCTGTTAATTATACTTTGCATGCAACATTGGAATCTGTTCCAAGTAATTTAAATTAGTTCATAAGACAATAGAGGAAATCTCTAGCATACAAGAGCCACTAAATATGTCAAAATGTAAGCCCCAGTTAAATATTGCCCATCAAAATATCCAGGGGCTACCTGGCAAAGAACTTGTATTAGAATTATTTCTAAAAAATTCTGACATTGATATTATTTGTGTTACTGAACACTGGCTGAAGGAAAATATGATGTCTTTTAACATAAATAATTACAAAATTGTCAGTTGTTACAATAGAAAGACTGCTGATAGAGGTGGTTCTTTAATCTTAGTGAAAAATAATATTAAGGTGAAACAACGGAAAGATATTCTTGCACTTACTGTTGAAAGACAAATAGAGGTATCCTGTGTTGAGTTAGATAGCCATATTATTGTTTGTGTCTACAGACCACCGAGGGATGAAAAAGGCCATGGCAATTTCGAAATATTTGAGAAAATTATGGAGGAAGCCCTCATTAAACTTTGTAATAACAGAAAAAAGTTAATTATTTGTGGCGACCTTAATGTAGATCTGCTTGTAGATACAACACTGAAGCGACGATTAATAACTCTGTTCAAATCATTTAATTTACGTCATGTATTTCTAGAGCCGACTAGAATTACACTTACCAGCCAAACTTGCTTAGATAACGTTTTTTGTGACTGTGCATTCACAAGTAAAAGTGTAGTTAACTGCTTACCCTCCGATCACAGTGGTCAAACAGTTTCATTCCCAATAACTATTAAGGATAAGACTGGTCCATCATTTTATAGGCCTATTACATCCCATAGACTAGAGACATATACGAAAAACTTAGATATAAATTTGCCAGTACCGGATTTTAATGAACAGAACCCAAACAAAATCTACTCAGACTTCTTCAACATTATTAAGACAGAATTCAATAAAGTTTTCAAATTAAAGAAAGTCAGTGACTACAACGGTAAATCTAAATTTAATGACTGGGCAACGTTTGGAATTCGTAAAAGTAGAGTTATCTTGTATGACCTTTATGATCAAAAAACCTATAACTTTGATCGAAAATTTCATGACTATGTTAAAAAATATTCCAAAACTTTCAAGTTGGTTTGTAGAACTGCAAAAATTTTACACATTAATAGAAAAATTCAAAATTCAAATAATAGAATGAAAACAGTTTGGCAAATAATAAACCGCGAAACTGGCAAAGTTATACCAAGGGACAGTGATTTCTGCCTAAAGATAGGTGATGATGTTGTTAAATCTAACGCTGATGTTGCTCGAGCTTTTGAAACATTCTTCACCAATGTACCCGTACTCACAACGGACCGTCTAAATTCATCTCCATTTGAAGCAGAGACTTTATTAAAAAATAACACTAGCGTCAGTAATGTATATTTAAAATTTCATCATGTATATCCCCAGGACATTGTCAAAACGTTTAAATTACTCAACTTAAAAAATACGGAAGACTTGTGGGGTATATCAGTCAAAGTCATTGGTTCAGTAATTCTAGTTATAGCCCCACACTTAGCTTATATATTCAATAAATGTGTTGACGATGGGGCTTTTCCAGACCTCATGAAACACAGTAAACTTATACCGCTGTTCAAATCGGGAGATAAGGGCGATCCTTCAAATTTCAGACCAATATCTGTTCTTCCAACACTAAGTAAAATATTTGAAAAGATTATACTCAATCAAATGCTCTCACACTTCAACCGTACAAAACAACTCCACGCTAAACAATATGGTTTCACTAGGGGTAAATCGACTACGGATGCAGGTATTACCCTTGTATCTCATATTTATTCTGCATGGGAGGCCGCACAGGATGCTATCGGAGTTTTTTGCGACCTGTCGAAGGCGTTTGATTGTGTTGATCATAATACGCTATTAATTAAATTAAATCATTACGGAGTTAGAAATAAAGCGTTGGATCTACTAAGATCATACCTAAGCAATAGAATTCAAAAGGCAGAAGTTAACGGCGTAAAATCTGATGGATCGAGTGTTAAAATTGGCGTTCCACAAGGTTCCATATTAGGCCCTTTCTTATTCCTGGTATATATTAATGATCTGCCTTTCATGGTGGAGAAATTAACTGACATAGTGTTGTTTGCTGATGATACTTCACTGGTCTTCAAAATTGAAAGACAAAAAGGAGAATTTGATGATGTTAATGGTGTATTGTCTTTAACCTTGAATTGGTTCACAGTTAATAATTTATTGTTAAACGCTGGTAAAACCAAGTGTATCAAATTCTCACTTCCAAATGTCAGGCAAGTTGAGACCAGTTTAGTGCTAGACAACAACACGTTAGAATTAGTAAATGATACGAAGTTTCTTGGAATAACCATTGATAGCAAATTGCAGTGGGGACCCCACGTAGATAAATTGGCTGGTAAATTAAGTTCTGCGGCTTACGCTGTTAGGAACATCAGACAAAGCACGGATGTGGCTACATCTAGGCTAGTATATTTTAGTTACTTTCATAGTGTGATGTCCTATGGTATCTTGTTGTGGGGGAAAGCAGCGGATATTCAAACTATTTTTATTTTACAGAAAAGAGCTATTCGAGCAATTTATAATTTAAAACGAACAGACTCCTTAAGAGAGCTTTTTAAAGAAATTGACATACTAACAGTAGCTAGTCAATTTATTTTCGAAAATATAATGTATGTACGCAAGAACCTTACAACATATTCCAAACTTAGCGATAGCTGTAATGTTAACCTAAGAAATAATCACAGACTATGTGCGCCCCGTTTTAGACTCGCGAAGGTTAGCAATTCTTTCAAGGGTCAGTGCATTCTCTACTACAATAAGATACCTCTGGAGATTTTGAAATTGCCACTTGAGCAATTTAAAAAGCATGTTAAAGCGACTTTGTCGAAAAAGGGATATTACAATGTTCAAGATTACTTAAATGACAGGACTGTATGGGGTTAATCTGGCTCAACACAGACCTTGCTGTTAATAATTTTGTAATTATTTATTCCTGCTTATTAATCATAACAATTAAATTTTTCATATTTGTATTAGTTAAGCAGAACCTATTTTTAAGAGATCTAAAAATAAATCTGTGGGAGTTTCTACGCCCTTCTTCTCCCACAGTGGTCCAATGTAGAGAAGAGGCAAAAAATGACGTTTGCTAAGTATATGTAAATATCTACAGTAATAAAGTACTTTGACTATTGACTATTGACTATTACACCCCCTTAAAGAAGGACGATTCTCATATATACCCTGCCTAGTACAGCGAATCCCTTAAACGTTGTCTGAGCGAGAAATGCAAGGCTCACAAACGCTATAAACGGTTTGGTAATCCTAGGGATTACGACACTTTTTCAACTTTAAGAGCAAGGGCCAAAGAGCTGATTGATAGCTGCTACAAATCATACCTATCGGACGTTGAAGAATCTCTCCACATAAATCTAAAGAGTTTTTGGTCGTATGTTAAGAGTAAGAAAGCTGGCAATTCCATCCCACAAACCATGTATTTAAACGGTGACACGTCATCAACTGGCCCTGGCGTTTGCGAGCTCTTCTCTAAATACTTCTCGTCGGTCTTTGAAAAACCTTCTCCTTCTGTTGACATGAGCAACATCGAGGATCGCAGCTCGTCGACTATTTCCAATGTCCATATATGCCCGGCTGATGTCCTTAAAAAAATCAATAAACTCGATAGCAATAAGGGACCAGGTCCAGACGGCCTTCCCCCTCACTTTATCAAATTGTGTGGTAAAGAACTGGCAGCTCCACTGTCTCTGCTCTACACTCGCTCCCTAGCTCAAGGTGTGTTCCCTAGCCTTTGGAAGACAGCAAACGTTATCCCGATACTGAAGTCAGGCGACAGTACACAATGCGATAATTATCGGCCAATAAGCATTCTGTCATGCTTTGGTAAAATATTTGAATCACTCATATACACAGCTATTTATTCAAATATTAAACACTCTCTAACACCACTTCAGCACGGATTTGTCGAAGGCAAATCTACTATGTCCAACCTCCTTGAATATCACACATATCTGAGCAACGCGCTCGGCAAACGCAATCAAGTTGACTCCATCTACACTGACTTCCGCAAAGCTTTTGACAAAGTCAATCACGAACTCTTGGCAAAGAAGGTCTCCTCCTACGGTATTCACAGAAACCTGCTAAGATGGGTCGAGTCTTATCTAAAAAATCGTAGCCAAATTGTAGCCATAAACGGCTTCAAGTCAGCTCCAGTGCCCATGCCCTCTGGCGTTCCTCAGGGTTCGCATCTAGGTCCCCTGTTGTTTATATTATTCATTAACGATTTAGTTTATCTTTTGCAAAGCAAATGCCTACTATATGCGGATGATCTAAAAATCTATAAAATTATAAACTCAGTAAATGACTGCTTATCACTTCAGCGCGACCTAGATACACTGTCCCAGTGGTGCAAATCCAACTTTATGTTCCTCAATGTATCAAAATGCTTCGTTATCACCTTCTCCAAAAAAACCGAAAATATTTCATTCACATATGTGCTTGACAACAATCCTCTGCAACCAACGAATTCTATGAGAGACCTTGGAGTAATCTTTGATAGCAAGTTAACGTTTAGGGATCATTATAACTACCTAGCCTCTAAATGCAATAGACTGAACGATTTCATTCTCCGTATTACCAAAGGATTTAAAAAACCGGAAAGTCTCATCGCCCTATACCTAAGTCTCGTAAGAAGTCAGGTCGAGTACGGCTCAATAATATGGTCCCCTCAATATGCGGTACACGATGACAGAATAGAGCGCATACAGCAGATAATTCTGAGGGCTGCAGCAAGACGACACGGTCTCAAGCGTAAACTTACCGGCTACGAGGCTAGACTTGAACATTTCGGCATCGAAACACTAAAAAAAAGACGTATGATCTGTGATATAACATATCTCCACAAAATTCTTCACAGCAAAATCGGCACTTCACTACTGTCGTCACTAAATATCAACACGCGTTGTCTAAATACGCGCTTAAAAAAGAAAATATTTAGCGTTCCAGTCTGCAGAAATAACACTGAGTCGAATGGGCCTATTCACAGAATGTGTCGTGCTGTAAACGACACCAGCCTGGCCCACGACGAAGTGGATATATTCAATCCGAGACCAGGCTTATTAAAACACCAACTTAGACGTCTCGTCTAAGTTTGAATTATTGTTTTGAATTGTTATGAGATTGCTTTAGTCGTTGTTTAACCTATAACTATAATTATAACTATAACATCCATATATATTTTTTAAAGTGAATACCATGTATTTGGGCATTTATGATTTATTTTGTTATTTTTTTTTCTTAAATTTAGATTTGTACCTTTTAGGTCTCATGTCTACTCCAAATTATAACTTCCTGTGTAAATACGCTGTGGGTATACAATTAGAGCTAAGTTTTATGTATTTTAAGTCATTATGTTGTATACCTGTTGTATAAACCTTAATAAATAAATAAATAAATATATATGTCGTAGTGTACAAATTGAGATATAGCTATAGCGTAAGGCAGTAGAGATAAGTACGGCATTAGCTTAGGTTGGGCCAATAATGGAGAGGTTAGGTGTGTGTGTATGCTATAAAAAGGGCGTGCGCGCCAGTCAGCGGGTGAGTCTGTATCGAGCAGTCGTACGGAGCGCACCTCCTCCCATATTATGGGGACTAGCTAGTCCACCAGTCCCCGTGTCTAGTGTGGTTATTATGTATCTAGTACTCCCCTTGTTTAGTGTGACTGTAACTAGTGCTCCCAGTGTCAAGTGTCATTATTCTGTGTCTAGTACATAATTCGTGCCCTAAAGTTAATAAACTGTGTTATAACAAAACTGTTGCCTCCAATGCTCGAGTACCCATCACACCCATCCTCGTGACGCCCTCAGCCATCGGTCCTGACCCTTCTGCGACATCAGAAGCGGGATCACCTCGAGCACAGGAGAAATATGCCACAGAAAAACTTCAAACACCAGATGATGATGCACCTTATTAATGCTGTCAAGAAATCATCAGCTGATTAGAAACAATTGCTGCCACTATCACGGAATTGAGGGTGCAGTGACCAGGTAGCTCCTGGACTCGGATATTCTGCTTCGGTTGTGGTGAACCTGTCGACATCGTGACGTTGCTTTTCAGCGTCTGCCCCAGCGTCGTGTCGGTCCATAGTCGAGATCCCATTCGAGAAACTGTTTCATTTGGTGAGCCATTTTCTTTTTATTGTGACTCAAGTACCGCGTGTTCGCTGATGAAATGAAAGATTACGAATAAATTAGTGGAAAACTCACAAAAAAAAGAGACTCATAGGCTTTGATAATTACAATGTTGTCGATACTTTCCAAACTGAGATTGATTGATTCATTGGAAAGCTTATTGCGATCGAAATCCGTGATTCCGGCGTTTCGGTACGGAACGACGACGGAACGTATGTGTGCGGCAGGCTTTAGAAGGTAGAAAAGTACTCTGTGGTGATGGTGGTTGTCAAAGTGTCAAAGAAGTTTAATTGATCTGAGGTCAAAGTGTGTTTTGTGTGCTCTCTATTATTTTCTACTGGCCAGGCTTTTCTTATTGGACAATGATAATAACCTGGCTATAATTTAGACCCCGATTGCTTTTGCGATTTGTTTATCATGTCGAAACGCGGAAAAACGCTAAATAGTCAAGCTCTTGAATAAGTGGTGAAATTGTACGACTATTTCGTACGTGAGTCTGATAACGGTGGGCCTCTTTTCCACACAATAATACCGAGCCACCCTTCAGCACCGGTAAAATGATGGCTCTGCCAAAAATGGGGAAAAGTTGTACGTAAAACAAAGGGTTTTTACAAGATTTGCAAAGAGACATTAGAATAGACAACATAGTTGAAAATGAACTAATTATATCTATAAGTGCGGATAGCAGCGATGGCGATGAAAACTCATCTGTTAGTTCAACTGAATAAACAATTTTGATTCTTTCCGATTGTTTTGGTAACATCCCTAGTGTTTAAAAAGTGGATTTAATGAAGTTTTAGGTTAGCTGTCCAGTTGCTTCCTAGTATGGATAGACTATAATGACATTTTGAACAAGTGTCATATCAATCAATGAATAACTAACGATTAATGATAAATGGTACACGTTGGCTGCATACTACGTGTGACAGTGCCCTTTGAGTGATAATTACGCGACTGAGATAGACCGAGTAGATAACTCTACTGCATACGGATAGGGCTGATAGAACTGGCAATCGGAGCAATCGTTAAGACTTTGTTGAATTTACAAGTTCATAGATTGTAGTTGGGCCTGTGGTTTGATTTTATATTTTGGTGTAAAGCGGCCCTCTTGTTCTTGATCTGTGATATTCTTTGAGTTATTATTATTCTAGACAGTTTGTTTTGATTCTACGGCAGGTTGTCCGAGCTGATTTCTGACGCTATTTTTGTTACGTTGTTATCGCCAATTATTTTGGTACAGTTCGCTTACTATTTGTGTTTTCATAAGATCTGCAATTGAAGCGGTTGAATGATCCAGCCTACGTTTGGGTGATGCCCTAGTCTTTCTACGAACATTGATTAATTGGTGTAGGCTTGTACAGTGCAGCCTTTTTGCAGGAGAGGGATGTGGAGTTATTCTGTTCAAGTCGTAATGATGTGGCAAATTTCAGCAAAAACCAACAGAGTCTTCTACGTACCATTCATGCCAATGGAAGGCGTTCGCTGTTGCAAATACCATGAAGCATTTTTTGAAAATACCTGCAAAAATTGTGTTAGTTACTACTTGAAACGAGATTGACTTGACACTGAGATTTCACAGCTGGTGATGATTTTTCTTTTGATTGCACTGTAAATAGAGTGACTGGAGCCAACCCTCTAGAACTCATAATGGCTGATGGATGATGTAGGACAGACACTAGATCTCAATACTTTAAAGTGCGCTCCTAGTGTTCAAGCTGAGTTGTATTCGAACATTTTTGACCGAGCGAGCGAAGGGCTCCATTTCGACAAGATAGGAGGCCGATTTTGCTTTCGTCTGTCTCTATGTCTGTCAGTTCCGGTCTAGGAGCCACAGTTTTCAAGCAATCCTGTTTTCTAAAAATCCTAGAAATGTTTTCAAAACATACCAAGTTTGGACTCCTCGAAGTAGGAGACGGATTAGTAAAGAAAGAGGATTTATACAGACCATGAGAGTGAGTGAAATAGACTATAACCATTTTCGTGAAAAGTCCATAGGTTGTATTTTAAATCGCAAAATGTAGTTTACAAAGTATTGGTGCGGCTGCTTTACCACTTGATTTTGATTGAATCTAAAATTACTTATTACTTACCTTAAAAATGGGTTTACAGTCGCCCCTGTTAGCGAGGTCTACTGCCCACAGGGAGTATTTTTATTTAGAATAGGATTTTGTTTGTTGTCATTAAGACATTGGGTTTAAAATTTTATGTCAATTCAGATACTCTTACCGCCTCGTGTCCTTCAGACACGGATTTGGGCCGATGCAAGAATGGAAGGAGAGTGTTGAGCTTTGTTGGGCAAAGCTGCGAGATAGTTTGTAGAAAATGCAAGAGTTTCGGATATTAAGTCAATGTTTCTATGATGCTATGATGATTGAGTAAGGTGTGCGCGGTTCAGTTGGTTGAGTCTTGCCAAAGGCCAGAGAGGGTTATGGTTTGACTTTGTAAAGTGATTCTTGAAGAGCACTCTTGTGATTGTGATCTTTGAGTGAGAGGATGAACATGTTGGTGAGCTTAGAGCACGAATGTGACACTTACTATCATCTGAATTTCTTTTCTTGTGGTTATCTTGGTTGACCGGGCGTGCGAGACATCCAGTTTCAAGATTGGTAAAAGTGTCTTTGTCTGACTGTCTGTTCTTGCCTTCATGTCGCATTTTCCAGCCGAAGGCACACAAGTTTCTTGTTATTTTTTTAATGATCGCGATTTTTTTGTGGTGTGAAATAGGGGCTTTTTGCTATGGCGTCTTTTGTCCACGGATTTCAATCGGACTTGAGAGGCGCACTGGAGACTTCAGCACAGGATATTGCAAGGAAAATGTAAAAGTGGAGAGGAATGGAAGTTGCTTCGGGGTATTTTCGACCCCTCCTGTAGATAAAGCTAGATACCTGAATTATGTGTGATCGATAGACTACAATTTGAATAGGAAAATTGCCGAAATTCAGTCAATTTCAAACAATAAATAGAATGGTAACGACAAACGTTTATGGTTCCGTCATTTTGTCAATGGCTGACTCATCATCGATCTACAAAATTCTAATGTAAATCTAGCAGAGCCACAAGCTTGATGTTCTAAACAAGCGAGGTCTACTGTTTTAGCAGAGCTACTGGTTGATGTTGCTGGAGATGACAAACAGGCTTTGTTTGTTTGTTGGTATTGGATACTCAGCTCATTGGCTATAATATTTTGGTTAATTTGGCTATGAGAATATGAGTTTTATACGGTGAATAAATGATGGTTTTACTTTGAAACTGAAATGAATTTGTGTTTTGGAGTCTGAATGGATCTCTATCAATGATTGGTGATCAATTTCCTGGGGTTTGGTGAGGCATAGCAGAGCGGATACTATGCTGTTTCTTTTATTGTTGCAGGATAATGCACGAGAAGGGCATGATGGCTGTGTTGCAATTTCACCAGAAGCCTTTGCCGGGCAAACCTAATCGTAACCTTATTTATTCATGGTTTACTAAGTAATTTGTTAGTTAACTCAAAAAGTCAATTGATATTCAATGTGATATTTGGTGAATTAAGACAAATAACATACATCCTAGTCGAGTGTCAGTTTCAACTAGGCACACACAATATAGTATTTTGAAATGTTTGAATACCTTAGATCTTGTGGTACAGAGATGAGATTGGTATCCGTTGGAACGGAGATGTTGAGGTTGGATTCCGTTGGTACGGAGATGTTGGGGTTGGATTCCGTTGGTACGGAGATGTTGGGGTTGGATTCCGTTGGTACGGAGATGTTGGAGTTGGATTCCGTTGGTACGGAGATGTTGGAGTTGGATTCCGTTGGTACGGACATGTTGGGGTTGGCCACGGGTCGGCACCGTTGCCACGAAGGCGTTGCGTCTGTGAGCACAGATGACGCAAAAGATTCCGTAGGTACGGACACGGTAGGGTGGGGCTACACTAGTAAAAGATTCCGTAGGCACAGCCACCTTAGGCTGGGCTTCGGGGATGAAAAAAATCCGTGGGCACGGACAAGACTAAAATATTCCGTAAGTATGGACACGATAGGGTGGGGCTTTCGCTATTAAACGATTCCGTAGGCACGGACACCGTAGGATGGGCTTGATATACGATAATAATTTAGATCCGTCGACATCTAAATGATTCTGAAGGAAGGAAGGCATATACCAGATATTTTAGTGAGAGAAATTGATTATTTGAATATTTTTCTAGATTTTGTGTGCTTGGTAGACAGTACTAAAACTATTGTGAAAATTCGAGATACTACTTAAAGAGTCAGGATGATCGAGCGAAATGTAGTTGTTGTTTCACAGATAACACCGTCGTGGAAAACAGTCGTGGACTGTAGTGTCAGGTTGGCCGTGTCGTAGTGTACGAATTGAGATATAGCTATAGCGTAAGGCAGTAGAGATAAGTACGGTGACACAAGCGATGTGTGCATTCGCTTAGGTTGGGCCAATAATGGAGAGGTTAGGTGTGCATGCTATACAAAGGGCGTGCGCGCCAGTCAGCGGGTTAGTCTGTATCGAGCAGTCGTACGGAGCGCACCTCCTCCCATATTATTGGACTAGCCAGTCCCCGTGTCTAGTGTGTTTATTATGTATCTAGTACTCCCCGTGTTTAGTGTGACTGTAACTAGTGCTCCCAGTGTCAAGAGTCATTATTCTGTGTCTAGTACATGATGCGTGCCCTAAAGTTAATAAACTGTGTTATAACAAAACTGTTGCCTCCTATGCTCGAGTACCCATCACACCCATCCTCGGGACGCACTCAGCCATCGGTACTGACCCTCCTGCGATATATAGCTGATTTTCATCACCTTGCATCATGTTATGTTCTGTCACACCTATTATATCTATGAGATTACTATTGTGTTCTAATTCATCTAAATGTATACTTAATAGATCACTTTCGCTTATGAGTCCGCTAATGTTTGGTGCAGTATATTAATATGGTTAAACACGAAAAAGCTCCCTATTGTTGCTGTATCTCTCTCATTCTCCTTGGCACTTGTTGTTTCGGTAGTATTTTTATTATTTACTACAGAAGAATTTGAATTTTTTGTTTTGTTTGATACATTTTTGTTATCCGTAGATTTGTCTTTAACTTCATTAAGGTCTACATTCGTCTGTGTACACTTGTCCATTTTTACTTTGTAAGCCTGGAAACGTGTTGTTGGTTCAGTGTGCTGTAATATTTGTTTCTTTCGGTGGCGTAGTGTTTTTGTAGGAGCATTCTTAATATTGATCTGCTAAGGTTTCTTGTGAATGTATATTTATTGGACGGGAACCTGCCGTATTCCATATTAAGGGATGAGACGTTGTTGTACTGGTTACAAATCAGTCTAAGTTCGTAATTTCGTTTATGTTCCTGTAAATTCTTATTGTAAGGAATCTCACATACGATGATATTTTAGAATTCTTGTTATACCGCAGCCATACTATCATGCTTGACGTTAATTCAAATGGGTTCACTTCGTTCATACCACCTATCAATGTCACGTAATCTTGGGCAGTAAGTGTTGATATTTCTGATTTCTCTGCTTCATCGATATCGCTAAGCCTTGCTCCTAACTTCCAGAAACTTTATACCAAGAATTTAGGCCCCACGAGGGTCTGTAGCGAATTTCTCATTCCTCTACTCTGTTGGTCATCAATAATTTGTATATTTTTTCTTAGACTTTAGCATTTCTGGGTCAGCGTTAATCTTATTGTCTGTTTTTGTAGTGTTGTCTTCTTTTCTCTGTGATGTTTCTTGTGTGTTACTTATGTTACATTATGTTAATGATAAAAACGCATGAAGTTAACACTGAATTCAATGTTAAGATTATACAAATACCTTTAAAGTTATCTCGTAAGTCAATCTGTGGGAGTGTCTTGCCCTTCTTTCCTCACAGTGGTCCAATGTAAAGAAGTGGCAAATATGACGTGTACTAAGAATATTTTTAATATCTACAGTAATAAAGAACTTTGAACTTGAACTTATTTTATCAATCAATTTAGTGTATCTTCCTCTTGCTGTATATTTTCATTATTTGTTTCTACAATCTGAGTAATTATCTTGGCCTGGTTGATGGTCTCATCGTTTTTCTACATAGAAGTTTCAGCGCTAGCTTCCAGTATATTCAACGTGGGCTCAGGGCCTGGTTCCGCCATAGCCTCGATAATCTCCACTGTTTTGGTCTCGGTAGTTGTGTTGGATATTTGGTCACTCATTGGTCGTTCTAGATTTATGTCTTCTTTGGCTACTATCGGTTCTATTGTTTGACTCGTATCATTATTATGTTCTGTTTGGTCAATTGTCTTCGAAATATCGTCCTGTGTATTGTTGTGTTTGTTCTCATCTTTTTTTTTAGAAAATGCAGTTTCTTGTTTGTGTTAGGGTTTAATAGCGCTTTTTGGGTTTTTGTGCGTCTTACTGTTATTGGTGTGTTGATGGTTTCGGAAAATATAAATGTCTTATAAACTTCGATTAATTTAAATGATTTTTCGATTTAAATTTTTAGTCTATTGTTTTCTGAGAGCAAATTTTCAATCTCTTGTTCAGCGGAAGTCGCATTTTGACTAGTATCACATGACGTGTTGGGAAAGCTTCAGTTTATATCTTCAAATAGAGATGAGTTTGACTCATCACCACATGAGTTGCTTCGGTATCTAAATTGGGATCTATGTTTGCGTAGAACAAAACGCAGTTGAACAAAACCTCAATAAAACGTAATCTTCATTCCTCCATTCATTGGATTGGTTTTTGAACGTACCTTTGTCCGTCAAGTTGGTAGCCTTGCGTAAATGTCACCCGTTTGTTTGTGTCAACAACTGTTTATTTTGAAGAGTGGGTGTCTCACAGTAGAGATTAGCCGTTTATTGTTATTTTAAACCGTGTTGTGGATCGTATACGTATTAATATGTTTGCGTGATGAACTATTTCCAGGATAACTTGAAATTCCGACTTTCGTTGTGAATATTGGACGGTTATACTCACAGTTTGAGGTTAGTTGAGTGTTCTTCACAGGTTTTAGTTCCTTCTTGTGATGGTTATAGTGTTTATTATATTATTTTTGACTAGAGTCCCTTGTTTACGTTTAGATCAGAGCATTATTATTTAGCAGAGGTATAAGTACATATATATTACACATGTATAGGATTTGGCTTTCAGGTCCATACGATGATGATACTATACGATACTTTTCCAAATATCATTGATTCTAGTGCCATCTGTTGACGATAAGATAAAACTTAGAGGACGCCACCGTCTCTCTAAAATTCAATTTGCAGGCAAGTGTCCGCCCCCTGGGGTACACAACACACTACAAACCAGTGTTGCCACCTTAGCCCTTTTAGAGCTAGATCTAGCACTTTTTACTGTAGGTAAACTCGTTTTTCCATGCTTTAGCCCGAAAAAAACAATCTAGCCCTTTTCAAGCGATACCAAAATATCGCACCGCGATTACCAAGTTAAGAAACATACGCGCAAATACATACTATACTTGTAGATTTTGTCAGTCACGCTATTATGATCACTAATTGGGTATATTTTTAGTTTTGCTATGGTAACATTGGTAACCCTACCTACTGTTTGAACTGTTTCTGCTTTTTTACTGGGGAATCTCCCAAGTGCTTACCCTTTGATTCCACGCGAACGGCGTGGAATCCTGAGGGGGTGGGCCTTCGCCAGCACGTGAGAGAAAAGTGAGTTGAATTGTTACCGACCTTGTCGTCGCAGACCGGAGATCGAAAGCTCGATTCGAGACAGGAATGCGGGATAGGAGACAGTTTTGGGATAGGAGAGGAACCGAACCTTGCCGTCGCTGCCCGACGCTGTCGCTGCCCGACGCTGTCGCCGGCGTGCTGCCTGCCGACACGTGGAGTCGCCGCTACCGATACGACGATGTCCAATCAACACGGATCACTTGACCGCTGACGCGAATCTACTTAATTCCCGACGATGTAGATGATTAACACTCCGACCAGGCCCGACGCCTGTATTTGGTAATTGGTACACCGAAATACCATCAATGGCTCGATGCCTGAGCAGACATGTTTGTTCTCCCGACGAGAAAAGAAAGATACCCTCCAATTTTTTCCTCTCGTTGGTACGAGTGACAGCTGCGGTCCGTTTCCGCTTAGTGATGTCCCGATTACTCGCGGTCGATCCGCGCAACAAAAAACCGGTGCGTTCCGAAGCATAAATATTAAACAGTCACCCGCCCGGACAGGCCCGAACCTGTCCCTAATCAATAGGAAGGCGAGAAAGTGTTGCGACCGCTCTCTTGAGGACCGAGTCCCCCACCTTGACTTCTGCTGATCGAGGCGTGCCATCCCGACCCGTGTACAAATTGACGATCCGTCCTCGTCTCCATCTCAATGATAGCAGGTTCGCATCCTTAATCAGCACCAAATCACCGACTTGAGGGGGGCTCATCCGGTCAGTCCACTTAAGGCGCTGCTGCAAGATGTGCAAGTAATCAAGGGACCACCGTTTCCAAAAATCTTGAGCTATCTGCTGCAACATCTGCCACCTAGTTAACCGACTTAACTTAACATCACCGAATGGGTATTCTGGCAGGGCGTTAAGGGGCTGACCTATCAGGAAGTGACCCGGAGTCAACGCTTCCAAATCATTTGGATCCGAACTGAGCGGGCACAACGGACGCCAGTTCAGTGTCATTTCAATTTTACAGAACAGCGTCGCAAGCTCTTCAAAGCGCAGAGAGGTCTCACCGATGATCCTCGTCAGGTGCGACTTAGCCGATTTAACCGCAGCCTCAAAAATTCCTCCCCAATGAGGACATCCCGGCGGACTGAAAACCCATTCAATCCCTCGTCGGGAGCAAGCCGTACCGATGGCGTCCTGGTTACCGTTCAGGAATTGAGTGACCTCCTGCAGATATCGCCTGGCTCCGACAAAATTTGTGCCGTTGTCCGAACGGATTAATGTCGGGAGGCCCCTTCGTGAGACGAACCGATCCAGACAAGCGATAAATGCCTCCGTAGTGAGGTCACTGACCACCTCCAAGTGGGCTGCCTTCGTGGCCAAGCACACGAAGACGCACAGGTATGCCTTCACTAATCTGGCGTTCCGTAGCTGTGAAGACTTGACCATGAATGGTCCCGCGAAATCCGTTCCGACACCCGCAAAGGGCCGGATTTCGTTAACCCTATCCGAGGGCAAATCGCCCATCTGGGGCTGCATCGTAGCCGCCTTGGCCCGATAACAAGGCAGGCACCGAAATACGACGCTACGCACTAAGCGTCTTCCCGATATAATCCAGAACTCGCGCTGGAGAAACGCCATCAAGGCGTGGCATCCGACATGCCCATTCCGAATGTGTCGATCCTGTATCAACAGTTCGACCAACTTCCCTTTCCTAGGGAGTAACAACGGGTGGCGAGCCGCATAAGGCAGGTTGGCATTCCGCAGCCGACCTCCTACCCTCAGCAATCCTTGAGGGTCAATAAACGGGTTGAGCCGAGCCGCAGCTCCCTTCAGTTGGACGCGTCCGCGTCTCAGAATGTCCAATTCGGACTTAAAGTGCACCGTCTGCACGTTCCGTACCAATGCGAACAACGCATGGTTCCGTTCCCGTGGTGTCAGGACCTGTGTCCACACTCGTTGCGCCTCAGAATTACGACAATTCCGCGCAAATCGGCAGATCCAGGCGGTCACATTTACCAGCTTGTCGAGCGAGCTGTACCGTTCCAGCAGGCTGAACTCCTCTTCCGGCTCTGGTTGCGTCGTACAGACACCGACTGTCAAGGCGCCGTTCGCCGTGGTAACGCGTGGACTCATTGGCCAATCCGATTCGGCTTGAGTCAACCATTTTGGACCCCACCACAAGGGATGTTCAACCAACTCCGGAGCGTGACACCCACGAGACGCACAGTCTGCTGGGTTCATTTCCCCTGGAACATGTCTCCAGATTAAGGGAACCTCCGAATTCAATATCTGCGAAACCCGATTCGCCACAAAAATCTCCAGCTTGTGAACTGAAGCCTTCAGCCAGCATAACACGATCTGGCTGTCCGTCCAAGCGTAGACCGTATCTTCCAACGCTATTGACCCACGAAGAACCGTCATCGTGTGGTTGAGCAGACGAGTCAGGAGAGCCGCTCCCGAAAGCTCTAACTTGGGAATGGTCAGGCGAGTGCGCAACGGCGCAACCTTGCTCTTGGCCATGACCAACCGCACATCAACCTCCCCCGAGGAGTCGACCGTACGCAGATACACCGCAGCTCCGTAGCCCTTCTCCGAGGCATCGCAAAACCCATGCAGGGTGGCGGTGTATCTTTTGGTGGGGACCAACCTCCGTGGCAGTGAAATCCGATTGATGCCAGGGAGGGTCGAAAAGAACGAGTCCCACTCTGAGCTCAATGACCCGCCGATCGGGTCGTCCCAGTTCAGCTCAGCAGACCACAATTGCTGCATAAAACACTTGAGCTGAAATGTTACCGGGGTGATCCACCCGTTTGGATCAAATGTCCTAGCCACCGTTGAAAGGACGTTCCGTTTCGTCCAGACCTTCGGGGAGTCCAACTCAACCCGATACGAAAACATGTCTGACACCGGCTGGTACTGGACGCCTAATACCGACAACATATTTGGATTTTCCAAATTTTCAAAAATGTGGGGATCCTGCTGGTAGTCATCCGGAAGACCAGTCAGTAACTCTGGAGAGTTCGACATCCATTTCCGGAGCTCGTAACCTCCACCCCGTAAGAGCTCAACTAGCTCGTCCCGTCGAGCGAGCGCCTCCTCTACGGAATCTGCACCGGTACAGATATCGTCCACGTAGAGATCCTGCTCCAGGATCGCTGCTCCTCTAGGGAAGTTTAACCGTTCTCGATCCGCTAACTCCCGCAGAGTGCGAATCGCCAAATAAGGACTAGACCGTAGCCCGTACGTGTTGGTGTTCAGCTCGTACACCCTGATGGGCTGATCTGGGCTCTCTCGCCACAGTATCAGCTGATACCGTCTATCGTCAGGGTGAATGACCGTCTGTCTAAACATCATCCGGATGTCAGCTACAAACACAACATTGTGTCGACGGAACCGTGTGATAACATCCGCGATGTCATGGTTCAACTTCGGCCCTGAATGCAAACACTGGTTCAGGTTCATGCCGTTAGATGTTGATGCCGATCCATCGAACACTACCCGTATTTTGCCCTCCGGGGTCCTCAAGACCGCGTGATGGGGCAGGAAGCAGTGGTCTTCACGCTTCCAGTCGATACCCGAGACCGACATGTGGCCGAGCGACTCGTATTCCCGCATGAAATCGACGTACTTCTGCCGGAAAATCCCGTCATGCGTCGTTCCATCGACAGAAGCCGCGTCTCGGCTGCATGGTGTGAACTGCCCAGCGGTGGGCGATCACTCCGGAATGGAAGACGTGTGAGAAATCGACCTGACCGAAGGCGACCAGTATTGTTCCGATAAAACTGTTCACTCTTCTTCAACCGGGTCCAACCGGCCGACCGTAGGTGGTTCCTCCACCTCCCAAAACTTCTGTATCACCTCCGAGAGTACAGAACCGAATAAGGAACTACGAGTCGCTAGGCGTGGGGCAGCCGGCATGACCGGACCCATTACCGCATGGCCCAGTCTGGTGTTGACCGAAACCAGACCAGTCGCCTGCAACACGTGGACACCTGGCACTAACAGGTATCCCAAGGCATCGACACCCAATAAAATGTCTACTGGGCCCGGAATATCGAACTCCGGGTCAGCCAGTGACAACCCAGCGACCAACTGTCGCACCGAGGGCGACAACCGTACGTGAGGGTGTGAGCCCATCACATTAGGCATGACTAATGCCGTGACCGTCAGATTCACCGATGAATCCACCCTTGACGAGAGAGTAATCCGACATACTCCCTTAACCCCTCGCACCCCCAGCCACTTGGCGCCGACACAGCTCGTCCCCCAGGCACACTTAAGCCCGCGCGGCGCGCGACACTTGACTGACGTATCAAGTGATTATGTTGAAATGGTAACTCTTAGAACTATGAGAGTGCTAAATATGAGTAGCTAATGAAACCCTCTCTTAGTCAATGCAAAACTAATGTCACAGTGACCTTCCTTTATTATTGTACCGACATGAGAATCACAGACATCTATGAAAATGGTCCTTCTCGACACAAATCTAGCAGACATGAGAAAAACATCAACAACATATACATGTTATTTGATACCTACGTAATCTAAATAACATTACCCTTTCAAAACAATAAAAACATTAGTGTGTTCTTATATAAACTGTTCAATATTTCAGCGTTTGAAATTTTCCAAAAATACGGTATAAATAAAAGTGTTTTTTTGAGGCACGTTTGGAATATTTTTTTCTATGAATGACCATAGACAATTGTATCGGATTATAGACTTTGTCTTATTGAGCGTCTGGAAAATCTTTAACAGTACCAACATGACAAAAATTGGCCAAAATATACCGGTTTAAAAAAGCGCGGGAGCGAGAGCGTCATATGACGCTTGGGGGACGGACGGTACTCGAGGCGAGCGTCATATGAGGCTTGGGGGATTGTAAGGTTAACGGAACCGACTTCCGTGTTCCCAATTCCCCGAATGGAATGTGGATACTCCCTTACCGAAATGCCCAACCGTCTTACAAGGTTGCACGAGACTAAGCACCCCTGGCCCCCGAGTCCAATAGTGCTCGTGCCACACAAGATTTGCCGTCCGAACTCCACGCTATCACCGAGGCGGTGGGGAGCATGACCGTCTGTGGAGTGGCGGCACCCTGTAAGTGGGCGGCGTGTCCCTAGCGGGAACCTCCGCGGGATCCGAACCCGCTGGGACCCCCGTAGGCCTGGTAACTCGGCTGCTGATATGCCACCGGTGGCATATCAGACCGCATGTACATCAGGGGGTCCCAACCCGCATAATAGGCCCCTCGCTCTCCCGGTACCCGACCATACCGGACTGTGAACGGTGTGCCCGGTGGCCACCGTGGATGGAGGGGGGAGAGCGGATCCAACCTGGGGCGCTCTAGGAATGGGGGCGACATCCGACTGTTCGCCTCCCTGTTCGCCTCCCAGAGCGACGGGCCGGGTGGCGCAGAAGGTGGTGGGCTCCCAGCCTTCGCGCCACTCATAGGTGCCATCTGACACCCGCCCGTAACACGCGGTGAGCCAGCGGCCCGAAGTCCTCGCTGACCCTGGACAGCGGCGACCGAACCCCGGCTATCCCGCCTGTTACCCCCCGCGCTGCCCCCTTCCCCTCGGGGGGGGTCCCGTCCGCGGGTACCCCAGTCACCCCGTTGGTGACTCCCGTTGCCCGGAGGGGGACTGGGTCCGGCCCTGGTTGGGCCCTGTGACCGACCAGCCTGAGTCCGGCCCTGGTGACCGTCCGAAGGGCCTGACCGGTTCAGGCACAACACGACGTGGTGCCTGCCACCGCAGCACTCACAGGGGGACGCGCGTGAGCACTCGCTCAGCGGGTGCAGCCCCAAACAACCGGTGCACAATCGGTGGCGGAAGACCACCTTCCTGCGGGCAGCCACAGCGAGCGCCTTAAAGTTGGCGCAACTGGTCACTTCATGACCGGCACTGTCGCAGTGCACATAGCCGTCACCCGACGGCGCGGCACTCAAAACGCCAAATTGTTTTGACCGCCCACCCCCCGCGTGGAGGTGGGGGGCGCGGCCCCTCCCGCATCCGCGCGGGTTGGCGCAGCACACTGGCCTCCGAATCCAATGTGTTGCATCGCCTGCATTCACCCTCCAAAAAATCCGTTAATTGGACGAGCGTGGGCAGTTCCGAGCTACTGCCCCCATGCAGCTGTTCAAACCGACTTTGAACAGCTGCAGGCAACCGTGACAAAACCATATATAACACGATATATGACCATTGGTCTACCGGCAGACCAAGGTTCTGAAGGGCCTTAGTGGCCACCAGCACAGGGTTGAGCACCTGTACCCGGATGTCAACATCCCGGGTTACTCGTGGGATGCTAAACAGCTTCCCCAGCTGCGCATCAACCAACCGCCGTTTGTGTTGGTAGCGGTCAAACAATATGACCCGGGCAATCTCATAATTGCCCGCCGTGACCGTTAGGTGACCGACCAACTCCTTCGGTTCACCCCGCAGTGCCATCAATAGTTGGGCCAACTTGTAGGCGTTGTCCAGGTCGTCCCGACCGTGGACCAGGCTATCGAATAAATTGATGAATGCCGGCCACTCATCAATTGCCCCACCGAAGGCCGGAATCTCCAGGTGTGGCAGCCGTCCAACAACACCCTTAGGGGGCGGGTCTCCGCTACCCTCCCCGCGGTCATCCCGACGCGACCGCTTAATTTTTTCGGCGCGACGCTCGATGTCGCCCAAGCACTCCATCGCTTGGTCAGCATCCGCGCAGAGCTGCTTCACTGCAGCCACCGAGGCCTCATCCGTAAGCCCGAGGGCTTCAGCCTCCGCAGCCAGCCGACACACCTTCCCGACGCGTGTCATTGCGTCCTCCACACGCTTGAGCAGAACATCGTCCATGTCAGGTCGCTCCACATACTTGTGAGTATGGGCGAGCCATCTCATCTCCTCACGGACACCATATCGCAGTACCGTCAAGGGCGTAGGTGCCATGGTTACCGATTTAATTGTTTCTGGTCCTATGCTTCACTACCGAACTAAGCACAGCCAGATACCAGCACTTGCCCGTCAGCGCTGGGCACAGAAATTAAAACTGAGTTGTAAAAACCAAGGCAACCACTAAAACAATTAAATCCTAAACAATATTTAATATGGTCGCCCTGTGGACATACACCTTATAATATAAACTCTAAATCAATTAGAGAATGCCACCATGTGGTACAATACAAATAACACACAAAAGGTTATTATAAAAAAAAAAACTATTTTTCTAGAAGTGGCCCCTCCGATATGACCCTCACTTCTTTTGAGGTCAGCAAAATCAGCTTAATACCCACTAAATAGCCCGACCCTGCTGTGTAAACCGAAATAACACTGCAGTACTATAGAACCCGACGTTCTACCGCAAGTAATACAATCTAGTTACTTCGCAGAATGACTGTTCAATCTTTTATGCGCACAACAGTAGTTTCCGACTACACTTATAGTTTCCGACTACACTTATACTTTCACTAACCGAAAATGAACTTTAATTGTGGTGTACCGACCACAGACTCACTCACAAACAGATTGCCGGCCAATCTGAGATATTCTTTTCTCCCAACTACAATGTGGCAAACACCCTTGTTTTAAAGTCTACCGACTTTGAAATTACTTTCTGAAATTACTTTGAACTGTCTGATTCATAACAATTTAATAATTCAAATATTATGTATTTATGTTGCCACATTGTCAAAATCTAGCTCTTTCTAGCTTGTCCGAGTGCCCCTTTTCATAAGCCAAGGTGGCAACACTGCTACACACACACGTGAGGGCACTCGCCGTTGCGAGTGGTCGTGCGGAGAGTGCATTTTTTGGAATGAATGTTTATCGCTGGAGATTTCATGTTGCATTGTTAATTTGATTTCGTTATTTCTTTAAATTTAAGGTAATTTAGTGATCTTTGTTCATTGATTGTTTGGCGCCGCGCCGACTCAAAATTACTTAGGTATGCTCACATTAGTTTCATATTCATATTCATATTTATTTATTGATAACGTCAGTTACAAGTCATTTTGTAAATAGAGTTAGTTCAGTTGAATTTCAAATAAAAATTACATTAAAATTAAATTGTGTCAAATTAAATTAAAATAATAATAATAAATTACCTATATTGAATTATATAAAAATATAAAAAAAAAATTACTTAATTAACACAAATGTTGTCTAGAGAGAGTCTACCTAGTTGGGTAGGTCTAGGAATTCCGAAAAAGAATAGAAGGTTTGCTCGACAAGCCAGCGCTTCAGGCGCTGTTTGAAAGTGCTTGGATTGGGAGCATCAGTTACGTTGGCGGGAAGACGATTATATTCCGCCGGACCCATGACGTGAGTCATCTTCGATGACTTCCCCAATGTGTGGGGGACCGTCGCGAGTTTGTGACCGTGGCGGTGTGTTTTGCGGAGCGTGCGGAATGAGTCCAGGTTTTCGCGCACGTAGACGGCCACTTGCAGAATGGTGACGGACGGCAACGTCAGGATCCTGAGCGCTTTGAAGTGAGGCTTCGCGGAGACGTCCCAGCGGACCTGGACTGTAGCTCTCACGGCTCGCTTTTGCATCCTGAATGCCCGTTCCCAATCTGCCAATTGCACGACTTCACTATGTCGCGCGGCACCGTGCGTGCCAGCCGACGCAGCGCGAAGCACGCGCCGCTGAGCCGCGCACACAGCCTGTCCACGTGCGCACTCCACGTGAGGCCGCGGTCGAGCTCGAAGCCCAGAAACGTTTTCGCCTCCACCTGCTCGACCCGCACTCCGCCCACATGGACGTTCAGCGGGACGAGATGGCGGCCTGACAGGTCGAAGTGGAGAATGTGGGTTTTTTTCAAGTTAAGGACGAGGCCGTTGTCGCGGAACCAGTGAGACAGTTCGGTTATTGTATGGTTTAGGCTTAGCTCAAGGCCTCCAATCGTTTTGTTCGTAATAATTCCTGCCACATCGTCAGCGTACATATATAGTTCGCTGGAGGTCATTGCTTGTGGCAGGTCATTGAGCAAGAGCGAAAACAGAATATTGGATACAGAAGAGCCCTGAGCAACCCCTATATGTGTCATCACTGGTTTTGATCTCGTCCTGCCTCCATCACCAACAACGATCTGGGTACGTTTTTTCAGAAAATCCGCTAGCAGAGATAGGGGCTTTCCATCGATACCGTAATGCCGGAGTTTGACGGCGAGAACGCCGTGATCAGCCACGTCGAAGGCCTTCGAGAGGTCACAGCAGAGTACTGCCACCTGGAGCTTTCTCTCTCTCGCCTCGAGCACGCGTCGCACCACCACCCTCGTCAGCGCAGTCGTCGAGCGTCCCGCGCGGTACGCGTATTGCCGGTCCGACAGCGCTTCAGTCGACGCTAGAAATTCAAGGAGTCGGGAGCTAAGGCCGTTCTCTAGGATCTTGGACAGTATGGGCACGACTGCGACTGGTCTGAACCCATCGATATTCTCCCTCTTTCCTTCCCCCTTGAACATCGGTGCTATTTTGCTCTTTAGCGCTGTCGGGTAGATGCCTCGTCTGACGCACTCGTTAAAGAGATTAGCTAGTATCGGTGCTAAAGGCTCTGCGGCCCAGTGTATAAATTCCGTCGAAATGTCATAAATATCTTTGGTGGGTTTATGCGCGATTCGGAATTTTATAATGCGATAAAAGTTTAAGAAGTTAGTTATTAAGGTTAATTTAAAACTCAAAATAATTACAAAAATATATACTTAGGTTAAGGTTACAAAAAAAAATGTGATTCAGTTTTTAATTTAATAACAGCATTTATTAGTTGAATATTTATGATAATCAGTCTTATTTAAAGAATCATATTATGGGTAATCTATTCACATAAATGTAATTCAGTCCTAAATATAATAAAACGTCACTTTTTGGTACCTAAAAAAAATATCTTTTATTTTTCTTTTTACGACACGTAACGTGATATTTATATTAAGAGCTTTAATATGGTCTTCTGTTAACCATTATAATATAGCATTAAGTAGGTATAAAATTCAATCTAAATAGCACGGCCAGACTACGACACATCACAGTTATGGAAAGTGATGCGACGTAGAGGAACTCTATGGCATGTTTTCCAAAGTATCAAAAAAAAAAGACAAACAAAGCCGCTTTTTAGAAAAATAATAAGCATATTCACGTAATGTTACATTATGTAGTAGGAACTTATAAGATTGATAAAATTTACTAAATACTGTTTTAGAAATTTACTCGTCTAATTAAAAATCAGCTGACCATATCATGGGGAATGATAGTATAGTACACAACTATCATTTTATACAACTTTTCCCAGAAAAAATATGGTCGCAAATGAAAAAAAGTTGTCTCTGTACTTTTTTTCGTGCTTACCTAGTTACAACCTACAGCTTGGGTGTTACTTTGAAAATCAAGCCAATTTAAATGGAGCGAAATGATCTCACTTGTTGTAAGTTAAAACTTAAGAATTGAAACTAAAGAAATAAACATAAAACATTTACATAGATACATTGCATGTGGCCTCACACTGGGATTCCGTGTCGTGGGAACTGGTAACAGCAATGTCACATACATATAAACATCCAGGACCTGGGGATTTTTTTTCTTTAACCCCAGCCAGGAATCGAACCCAGGACCTTTCGCAACAAATTACATCATCAAGTAAAATGATAGCCATATAAACAATTCCATTACATTACATTTTGAGATCCCTCATACAACACGTAACTTAATGTAACATGCGTAAAAACATTTTTTTTTGCCTCTTCTCTACATTGGACCACTGTGGGAGTATATTCAGATCTCTTTTAAAAATTGGTTGTGTCAATGATACATCCAAATACGTAGGTACTCCAATTTACATAAATTTTATTTATGTTCTTTTAATACAGGTCGTATTATGAAGAAAAAAATAAAAAAACAAGCCGAAATGCGATGCTGTCTGCAAGCCTCAAAAAATAACTTTTATAAATATGCATATTTTAAAAAGAAGTATGAAAATGAAATTTTGGAGAGACGACTATATCAAGACATAAGGCTCCGTCAAAAAGAACTCCTGGTGTTGGCCAAGAAAATTAAGTTGGAAATAGCTATTCTAAAGAAGCAATAATGTACAAATATTTAGTAATTATTTTTATTTTTCATTAAATTCCCAATCTCCTCCCACATCTTCTTCATTTATTCTATCACCATTTACTCTCATATTAGCTTCTTTAGCTAACAAGTCCAACCATGCCTTTTTCTTATCATCCACCACCTTTCTTACTTCATCATCCCACCAGGCATCTTGTTCTGGTCTTTTTCCTTTCTTCCTTTTCGTCCCACCACATAGACAGAGACACGACACGAAGTGTATCTACTATTTATGAAAACACAGTGTTCACTATAGCGGTTCTGACAGAAGTATCCTCGCCATGCCGGAAAGCATCATCAATTGTAGATGCGTTCACATCAAAGACCACATTAAGCCCTTGTGATGGTTGTTCATCCCTTAACTCTATTGCTATGTTATGCAGTAAAGTTGTTGCCACTATCACATTTAATATGGTGAAAGACATTACGAATTTCTACATCAGAAGGCATTTTATAAATGTTTCAGCCAGCTTACACAACTCCACAGTTACCCTTTGGATTATTCTACAAATAGTTGATTTGTTTGCTTTAATTGTGAAATGAAATGAAATTAAATGTAATGATTCTTTATTTGCCAGAAAACAGTATAGTGGAGGATCGTAATATTAGAATATGTTCAGTGTTTTCAGCTTAAGTTTAAGCATGCAAAATAATAGTAGGTAATAGTTTTAAATTATGAATTAGGTCAATGTTATTGCAATTAGTTTTTAATTGAATAATTTCAATTTATATAATTATTTAAAATGTCATAAAGTTTGTACATAATATATAATTTCAAGTTTGTAAATGTTCAGTTCAAATGTCAGTTTTTATAATCTAGATATTCCTTAGTGCTATAAAAACAGTGTTGTAGTAGCCACTTAGTGAGATTATTTTTTAATGACTTGCAACTTAGTGCCTAAATTCTTCAGGCATCTTGTTAAACAAAATTATACACATATTGAAAACATTCTTCCTATAGATATCCTTAAATCCAGGAGGTTGATATAGCAGGTTCGCGTATTGTGCTCGTCTTTGTCTTTCCTGCCCTTCACTTCTGGTTCTCCAGTATTCTCGATGAGAGGCAACAAAGGCGCAAACATCTCTAATGTAGGCACATAGTAGGGGTAATATAGTAAGTTTTTTAAAAAGAGGTTGACATGTTTCATCGAAATTGGCTTTACATATTGCTCTATACACTTTTTTTGAATTTTGAATGCTTTTTCAACCTCCACCGAATTTCCCCACAGGATCAGGCCATAGCTGAGTACTGAGGAGACGCAACCGTGGTAGGCCATGAGAGCGGCTTTGATAGAGACAGTTTGCCTCAATTTGTGCAAAGCGTACACAAAACGATTTATTGAATTACACACCGACTCTACATGTTTTTTCCAATTTAGATTTTGGTCAATAGTGATACCTAAGAATTTAAAATTGTCAACTTCGGAAATTGTTTCATTGTAATAAGTAATAGGATGTGCATTAGAATTGTAAGAGATAAATTGAAGAAATTTGGTTATTTGTATATTAATTTGTAGATTATATGATTGTAGCCATTTTATAATGTCCCCTAGAGCAGTATTAATGACATTTTCAGAGTTACCTTTATTTTTACACTTTATTATTAACGTTGTATCATCAGCGAATTGCAAGCAGTCATGTAAGGTAGAGTTAGGAAGATCATTTACATATAGTAGGAACAGTAATGGTCCTAATACACTTCCTTGCGGTACTCCTGTGTTATCAAATTTATAGATCTCATTTTAGGGTACTAAAATGAGATCTATAAATTTGCTTTGTGGCGGTGCCGTTTTTTTCCTGAATTTTACTTGTTTCGGTGCATTGTTGTCTATTTTCCAGAAAACTTCTTAGCCAGTTTAACGCTACGCCTCGAATTCCGAAAGAATTTAGCTTTTCTAAAAGTAACGAATGGTTGACAAAATCAAATGCTCATATCAAGAAACAAAGCTATTGTTGGTGTATTTTTATTTAAATTTTGAGTAGCTATACGTACTAAGTCAAAACAAGCGTGAATCGTTGATGAACCTTTACGAAATCTGTATTGTTCGGTACGGAGTATTTTGTGTTTTTCCAGAAATTCATTCAACCTCGCTTGCAACGCCTTTTCAAATACTTTTGAAAAAATTGGAACCAAAGAGATAGGTCTATAATTGCTGGGATTTTAAACAGGGGTTTAATCACACTAACCTTTAGCATTTCGGGGAAGTACCCTTCGACAAACGAGAGATTTACTAAATGAGTTAGAGGATAGCAGAACTTATACGCAGATCCTTTCATAATTTTTGTGATAATGTCGTCGAAACCACTTGCGTTACTGTTTTTTAAGGAAATAATAATGTTATATATTTCTGTTTCAGTAACTGGTCTTAAAAATATTGTATTTTGATTCATTTGTGTTGTGCTATTCATTGATAAGATATTATTATTTAATACATTATTGCATGTCAGGTTTAATAAATAATCATACAAAATATTACAAATGTCATTGGGGTTTGAAAATTCTATGTCATTTATTAGAGAGAGAGATTTATTAAATGAGTTAGAGGATAGCAGAACTTATACGCAGATCCTTTTATAATTTTTGTGATAATGTCGTCGAAACCACTTGCGTTACTGTTTTTTAAGGAAATAATAATGTTATATATTTCTGTTTCAGTAACTGGTCTTATAAATATTGTATTTTGATTCATTTGTGTTGTGCTATTCATTGATAAGATATTATTATTTAATACATTATTGCATGTCAGGTTTATAAAATAATCATTCAAAATATTACAAATGTCATTGGGGTTTGAAAATTCTATGTCATTCAATTTGATTTTATTAATATTATTATTGTTTTTAATATCATTTGAAATTGACGATGAGATTATATTCCACGTAGCTTTACATTTATTTTCATGATTCTTTATGTATTTATAATTATGTAATTTCTGAGCTTTGTTTAAACAATGATTGAGGATATTATTGTACTTTTTAAATTTTATCTTGTTTGTCAGTTTATTCGTTTTTGTTTGTCTGTATTTTAAGTAGAGAGAACGTTTTGTTTTACAAGATTTCTTTAAACCTTTCGTTACCCACCCTATATCTTTAGCTCGGTTATTGATTTTAACTTTAATTATGGGAAAGCATAGATTAAAAAACAAACATATTGTGTCATAAAATAGGTCAAAAGCTTCCGCGGCCGCTTCACAGCGACAAAGCAGCGATACATTCGCTGATTTTTTTAATATTGTGAGCGTTATAGTCTCTTTTAAATTCGAACCAGGTACTAATGGCTTTATGCTTCTTTGTGTCAAACTTCAATATCTGGGCCGACTCATGATCGGAGAGACCCAGTTTCAGTACATCTGCCTTCGCGGATTTTATATTGCTCGCTATCTGATCATTTTGTCTTGTAGGAGACTGTATGTGCAATTGAAAATTGCAATTTGAAATCAAATTTTGTAAGTCCTTTGAGTTGCTATAATGTTTAATTAAGTCAATATTCCAGTCTCCACATAGAACTATTTTTTTATTTTTATATTTAAAAGTTAATGTTTCTAATATTTTTTCTAATTTATACATAAATACACCTATATGCGACTTAGTTTTCTTTGGTATTCTGTAGATATTAAGCCCTATCCCAATAACCTCCATGCCACAACACTCAAAATAAAAATCATTTCCTAATTCCAGATTTATTTGCTTGCATTCAAAATATTTTTTTGCTAATATTGCACACCCGCCTCTACTTTTTTACGACAATAATGTGAAACTAATTTAAAGCCGTTGATCTTAATGTTTGATTCGGTGCCTTTCTTCACAAACTTTTCACTAAGACATACAATATCAACGTCCTTTCCGTTAGCCTTTAGATCTTGTAGTGAAATCTGTAACATCTCTAATTTCTTACCAATACCTTGTATGTTTTGGTTGAATATAATTAAACTGTCACACTTATATTTATCACAATTTTCTATTTGTATAGTCTCCCTACTAGATACATGACCATGAGTAATATCCACATCAACGAAAACATTTTGCATTATTTTCACAAGAAGGAACCAACTCTATCATTATTTCAGAAGCCATGTAGTTAGAGTATTGGGCAAGTAGGAGGTACTTAATTGGTTACTATTGTATATATCTAATAGCTTACAGTTTTCATATTGGTTTGAAAATTCTCTCATTTCATTTTTCAATAAATGCGAGTTAAGGTACCTGTAATTTCGAACATTTAACAATAATATTTTATTTTTAGCAAAAATGTGCAATGTATTACATAGGTTAGTAAGCAGAGCATAAGGATCTCTGTCGCTGCGTCCTACCGATAACACAATTATGTCATTTTTTTAAATTCTATTTTTCATACAGTCTAGTTCTTTCAGAATTTGTTCACTTTGTGCATGAGGTTTTATTGAAGCAGACACATTTATAGAGTCCCTACTCTCACCCAACTTATGGATCACTCTCGTCGACAGTCCACGCACTCTTTCGTCACCAAAAATATAAACAGATGTCTTCCCTGGCTCGGTACTACTCTGGATAGGAGATGAACAGATGTTTTCCTCCAGAATGTTTTCATCCACAGGAGATGATTTTGCCGTACTATTTATGTATTTTGGATTATAGAGGTTTTTTGGTCTGGGAATGTTAGTCATTCTAGGCGTAAGCCTGTTATTTGTTGGAGCTGTCTCTTTTGTTTTGAATATGCTCTGGTTCAATTTCTGTTTGTTACTCAAACTCAAAACTCAAACTCAAAACGTTTATTGCGACATTGTGGTGGTATATGGTGATTTATATATATAGAATTTGAAGAACCGACAATGAACCCAGTGAGGGCACTGCAATATCTTACATCTAACTTGCACAATAATAAAATATCATAAAATGGTTAACTTTATAACAATGAGATCATTACCTACTATTATCTACAGTATTAGCGTAACATTAAAGTATTATAATTATAAGATTTACATGCATTTGTGTATGTGTACCTGTGTGTGTGTTATGAGTGTGTTTGAGGGTGTGTAAGTGCATGTGTGTGAGTGTTTGTGTGTGATTATAGAAAGTGTGTTTCATTTAAATATTCTTCAATGCTGTAGTACGCTTTTTGGAGGAGATGATTTTTTACTTTCTTTAGGAATTCTATTTCGTTAGAAATATTTTTGTAACTATCTGGAAGTTTGTTATAGATGGTTATGGACATAATATATGTGTTAGTGGATTGCAATGACATATTAATTTTTGGGAGGAGAATTTTGTGTTTGTGTCTGAAGGAGTATAAGTTATTCAGTGTGTCTCTGGTCTTGTATGTTTCTGGGTATTTTCTGACTAGCTTTATTATTTCGAATAAGTAAATAGAGGGGAGGGTGAGGATGCTATATGTTTTGAAATGTGGTTTACATGTGTGTGTTGGTTCTATGTTTGCTATAATTCTCAGCAGCTTTTTCTGTAGTCTAAATAATTGTGGAGCGTCGGTGCTGTTTCCCCACAGTATGATGCCATAATTAAGTAAGGAATGTGCGTGTGCGTAGTATGCTGAAAGAGCAGTGGCGGTGTTAGTTGATTTTTTTACTTCCCTTAAAGCATATGAGAATTTAGATATTTTACCTTTAAGTTTCTGTACATGCGACTTCCAATTTAAGTGAGAGTCTATGATAATTCCTAATAAACTTGCCTCTTTTATTATTTCTAGTGGAATATTATTATAGCTAAAGTTGATATCGAGGGGCGGTTTTTGATGTGGATAAAACGTTATTAATTTAGTTTTCTGGGGATTTATTTCGAGGTTGTGGTCAGTCATCCAGTCAGTAATGGTGTCAAGGCATTTTGTGAGTTTTTCGTTTATATTATCGTTATTTTTGTGGGAGGAAACTAGGGATATGTCATCAGCAAATAGGATGCAAGGGTCATTTAGAATTTTTGGGAGATCGTTGATATAAATAAGAAAAAGTAGGCATCCGATTACGCTACCTTGGGGTATTGAGGCATGAATAGTTATGCAGTCAGATTTATGGTATACGATTTCTCTTGTAGTCTGATTATAATATTCTATTTGGACGTATTGTTCTCTATTGTGTAAATATGAAGTAAGCCAGTCGTGTGCTTTGCCTCTAATGCCCACACCGTTTAACTTATTCAACAGTATATTAAACTGAACTTTATCATAAGCTTTCGTCATGTCGATCAGTATACCAACAGCGTAATGTTTATTTTTAGTATATTAAGAATTTCCTGTGTGAATTTAAAGACGGCGAGAGTAGTTGAATGATTTTTCCGAAAACCATTTTGGGAGTGATGAAATACGTTGAATTTTTCACAGAAGGAATAGATTCGATCGTGGATAGCTTTTTCAAATATTTTGGCTGATGTAGGAAGAACTGCAATGGGCCGATAGTTGTCAGTGTTGGTTTTAGATTTTCTCTTATGAACTGGTGTGATAACTGCTTTCTTCAAAAGTGATGGGAATACGCCTTGTTCGAAGGATTGGTTGATTAACAGGCAAAGGGGTATAGTAAGTAGGTCAGCGCCATGCTTAAATAGAATTGGGGGGAAGTCATCGAAACCACAGCTTTTCTTGTTTTTGAGATTTCTTATGATTTTAGATACCTCACGATATGTAACGAAGTGAAGGTACATTGTGTTTGTAGTAGGAAGTATTACTGGTCGTCCCTTGGCGTTTGCATGTTTAATTTGACCTATCGAAGCGAAATGGTTATTGAAATGTTTCGAGATAATATTGGGGTCTGATTGTTCAAAGGCATTTATATTTAGTTTAATGTTTTCTTTTAATTTTAATTTGTTTTTATTGGTACGTTCATTAATTATTTTCCACATAGTTTTTATTTTATTGTTTGATGTTTTCATTTGTGATATGTACTGTAATTTTTTTGATGTATTTACTGTTTTTTTGAGCATTTTTTCGTATGTTTTATAGTGATGGTATAGTAATTCGCTGTTAGATTGTAGAGCATGAAACTTTAGGAGTCTCTTATTATGGCAGGATGTTTTGATACCAGTGGTCAACCATAGTTTTTTCTTTTTTGAACTGAAGTTTTATTTTTTGAATTGGAATGAATTTATTTAATATGTCTGTTAGGATTGAGTGAAAAATATTATAATTATCGTTAACGTTTGACTCTCTGATCAGGATTTTTTCCCAGTCGATATCTATGAGTGAATTTTTGAAAAGATCCATGTTTCTTTTTGAATACATTCTTTTATGTGTGTGCCAGAAATCAGTTTGAGGAGAAAGAGGTGGGGGTATTTTAAGGATTAATTCAATAGCCATATGATTTGTAAATCCTAGGTTTTTTACAGATGACTCTTGGTATTTGTTAGAGTTTGTGAATACTAAGTCAATGCAGGAGCTACTTGTTTTTGTGAAGTGTGTAGGGGAATTTATATATTGAGTGAAATTGTGTTCGGACATGGTTCGTATGAAACGATTAGGCTTATTATTAATTTCTAGAATGTTAATGTTAAAATCACCTCCTATAACTATATCAGTCTTAGGATATTTCTTCTGCAATAAGTTGAGCAAGATGTTTAACTGAGAGTTGAATCGGTCCCTGTCATCTCCATTCCAATAAGCACATATTAGTAGAACATTTTGTCTTGTCAGTTTTACGGCACACAGTTCAAAATTATATTCGATGGAGGTATCGGTGATAGATGTGACGTCCTCGTATTCAACATCATCCTGTAGCAGTATGCACACGCCACCGCCGACTCTATTTTTTCTGGTGAAGTGGGAGGCGATCCTGTAGCCTGATATCTGGAGAAGCTCCAGTTTTGCTTCAGTCAGCCATGACTCTGATACACATATAGCTCGGTAAGAAGAGTCTTCATCTATGAGGGCCTCTAGTAAATGTTGTTTATTATTTATGCTCTGGAAGTTTTGGAATAGTATTTTAAAGTTAGTTGGTCTATTTTGATATGATATTTTCTTGAAGTTGGGTTTTATTTCCTCTGCTGGGGTGTTGGTGGGTTATTCACGAAAGGTGCAAGTTTTGTTCGAGTACTCATTTGTCTTGATCGGGTACTCATATGACTTGACGGTGTTGTTTTACTTATAGTTGTTAATTGTATAACCTTGTTTTCCTGACGTTGAATATCAATCTTTAAGTTTTGTATTTTCAGACAGAAGATTTTCAATTTCATTTTCAGCCACTAATAATTTGCTCTCTAATTCCAATACACGATTGTCCAACTTTTCATATTTCGCATACACTATTGTCCTTTCAGGGCAGCTTCTATTACACTGATCAATACACGGGCTTTGGAAATAACTACTTGATTCAGCCTCCTCATCATTCATCAAGCTAAATAATTCGTGGAAGGAGTTACTTACTGGAACCATAGGCCTATAGTTTCGGCGGGTGACGTTATCAATCGGAGTTTCGGAGTTTTCAGTAAGTGTGCGTGCGTGTTTGTCAATGCACGGCACACATCTCCAGGTTGTTCTGTCCTTAATAAGCAGGTAAAATTTATTTGATATAGAGCAACAGTCCAAATGGTATGTGTCTTTGCAGCAAGAACACGTCAAGAAATGCCTTTCTTCTATTGCATTATGACATTTATCGCAATACAATGCCATATTTCTGCGGCAATGGGGTACTAATGTTCAAAGACTTATAAAAAATAAAAAAAGTCCCCCAACAACTGCTGAAATGTGCCTGTTGCATAGAACCTCAGCATAACTAAAAGCTGCGTCATTGCATCAATTGATTTTGATGTATCAGTTGACGGAGAAAGGTTATGTTGTATCCTCGATAGTATTTCTTGGACAGCAGCTTTTGAGAACCGAAACCGTTCCATAAACTCATGTTCATCATATTTGTTGAAGAGATCTTCTCTATCATGATACGTCCTTGGTCTTCGCTTTTCATCTGAAGATAGCGAAGACAATGAGGTAATGGGCATGTTCTGCAATCAAGGTAAAGTTAAGTAGATATGCACCTAATGTGAAGAATAATATTTCTGAGGATAAACTTGCATCTCGGGCCAAATACTAATAATGGTGCATTACTTACCTATATCAAATTTACTGCATTGCATGTCCAACAGGTACTACTAACTGATATTACCAACAATATCATCAACTTTCCGCCTAGAGAATTCAAATTTTTCAGCTCTACAAATGATTTTTAGGTTATGCCTAGGGTAGGAATTATTGCCACGTCAAAAACAGCTGTGACTCTGGCCGCCATTTTCCCACTTAAACGTGTAAAGTACAGGATTATTGGAACTTAAAATTTAAGTTCCAATAATCCAGTAAAAGTTAAAAGTTAAAAATTGTTAAATTCGACGCTAACGGAGATAAAATATCGTTTGAACAACGTAATTTCAAAGATAATCATGACAGGTTTTTATTTAAAATTAAAGTTATGCTTCAATATTTAGATTTGAGGTTTCATGCAACAGAAAATCATGATTCTCGTGATTAAATCAGGTTAATCAAAACTTAAATGCTAAAATTTCTTTCATGCAACTCAGCATTAAACTAATACATATATAACAATATTAATATTATGCATAATAATTAAAAAAATGTTAACAGCTAGTTCTGTGTTGAGTTAGATTAACCCCATGCACTCTTGTCATCTATGTAATCTTGAACATTATTTTAGACAAAGACATTTTTTTACATAGTTTTTAAATTGTTCAAATGGCAATTTCAAAATCTCCAGAGGTATCTTGTTGTAGAAGAGAATACACTGACCCATGAATGAATTACTAACTAACATTGTTAGTAGATATAAATTTGTTAAGTAAATTGACAGAGGATGGGTGAGATAAGATAAGAAGGAAGTTTAGATTGTCAGAAGAAGGGAATTTCTTAAAGGGAAGTATGATTATTTTTGCAAGATTGACAGGTGTACAGGATTGTCTTAAGACAAACATTGTGGAAGACGACATACAACAGATTTAGAACCAAGGAAGCCTCGGAATTATGGATTGAATGTTACTATAGTGTTTACCTTTTAAGGTTATTGATATTTGAAAGTTACAGAGCCAGGACTTGTCTATTAGTGATTTAGTTAGAGCAGCGAGATCCTGAGAGTCCACCTTAAAATAAGAAGGACACAAGCCCCCACAGCATCCTTTGCTAGAGAGTCAACCACTTAACCCGTCAAACGTCTTATGCGCTACATAAGCGCATAACTTTTTTGGGCGGCTAGCGTCCTGTGCGCTGCATAAGCGCATAAAAAGTTGCAAACTTCGACATTTTATGAATATTCACCAAGTTTCAGAACATTCCCGGAAGTAGTCTTAGATTATGAGTAGTTTAGTTGGCAACCGTGTGATATGATTGGAACTGACATTGAGACAGCCAAATCAGATCAAAATAAATAAAATACCAAGCCATGTCGCCATTTTGGGCAGGCGACCGGCCGCAGACTTACATTTTATGTTTGTCAATATTTATTTATTGTGAAGTAATTACTGTGTTTTGTAAGAAAATAATACATCTTATAGCTGGAGAAATTAATAGTGGTAATGTGAAAAATGGAAAATAATGTAAGTTTTGTGTTTGGCCCGAGTAAGAACGAAATATAATTAGAGGTGTCGGTGTCAAATAATGGATTCTGCAAACAATCGATGAAAAGCCATATCAACTTTATTATCACATGTGAGTACTATACATCACAAGATAGGTAATTTCATAAACTTTATTATGGTACATAACATGTTAGGAAACTAATAAAATAACCTAACAAACTTATCAAATTCCTAACGCAAGTCGATTGAAAGTTTATTTTCGCCAGTACCTTGGACGCGTTAGGGTCCACGAGATTCGCTGTACAGGGACATTCCAGAGGTTAATTAACAACAATGCCGGAAAGACCAGGAACCTAAGCAACAACAATATTGGCACCAAGAACATACAACAGTAACCATACCATTGTATCTTTTTAGCAACTATCACCATCTACACCATCACTAAAATAGTACCTTGACTTGGACTACTTGGACTTGGGACTTTGGGCAAGGTTGGGACTTTGGGCGTATTGTTGAGGTTATGTTTATGTTTATGAGTAGTCTGTGATGAGGTGGTTGGGGTACTTACTGAGCATGGCAACGTCGAGCGGGTTGAGCGAGGCGGCGTGCACGCGCACCAGCACGTCGTCGGGCGCGCGCAGCGCCGGGACGCGCACTTCGTCCAGCTGTAGCGGGCTCTCGTCGACGCCGGCGCCCAACTCCGCCTCGCCGAAGCCGTGCGCGCGCCACGCGCACATGCGGCTCGCGCACCTCACACCCGTCACCACGCGGCTGCACTGCATCATGCTACCCACTTGGCAAACGAAAACCGAAACAAAACCCCGCACGTTTCGTTAGATAGAACATAAGACGACCCGAACCCAAACCGAACCAAAAAGGCATGCATAAATAAATATCAGCTGTTCGTTCACAGATAAATCTGTATGGACAGAGTATGATATTATCTGTGAAAGAGTATTCTTTCGCTGCACTGCTGTCATCATGACAGTTACTCCATGTCCATATTTAGAGAGCTTCAAGCTGTAATCCTTACAATTAAAATCTTCATGAACATGAATTAATATTGTAATATTTGTATTAGTTATTAAACGAAAAGTACAAAATATACGAGTCCTGTGGAGTTTCTTCTGGCCGCTCTTCTCCACAGCGTGCGTACACTGGTAGTGATCGTGCCATCCATCTTTGTCGTCGAAAAATTATTTGTAAACATCTTAATTCGAATAAAATCTTTTTGACTGTTGACTTTGACTTTGTTAAGAACAGCCAATTTTTAAAAGAAATCAAAAATCAATCTATGGGAGTTTCTACGCCCTTCTTCTCCGACACTGGTCCAATGTAGAGACATGCAAAACATGACTATTGCTAATCATAAGTAAATATCTGCAGCAATAAAGACTTTTGATTGATTGACTTGACACTGCTAAAAAATTAATGAAATAGTCAGAAATAGTGACCAATGGAAAAAGAAAATACACAGTTCCGAAGTTACAGCTATAGGTTGATGAGGATTACCACTTGAACGTCAAACTGTAATTCTCATCACTCATGCAAGCAATCGGTAGGTCCTATCGACTTGGTTAAGGCTTTATCAAGTTATATCAGACGTATATATATATATATATGTATATATATATATATATATATATATATATTTGTATTTATTTTTATAAATGGGCCATTACAAAGACTAAAACTGAATGTAGTTTTTTTACACTGTCAGCCAATTAATTAACTGACGGACAACGCGCAGCTATGCCAGTGAAGCTAGAATCATGAAACTTTGGTTTATTAATGAACACTGAACCTTCATTTAGAGGATCCAAATACAACTAAAAAAATTGGTTGCCTGTAAAGTCGGTTTCGGGCGGTAATTTTACGTAATAACGTCAGAAACGCTTAGGCCGATCGTGCCTCTCTATCGCTTGTTCCACGCTCTCGCTTTAACGCTAGGCTAAGGCGGAACGTGACAATGTAAAGTGAAAAAGCCATGAGCCCATGTTCAATTTCAATAACCACCAGGTTGGTAGTTCTTTTTGCAGATCACATGCTGTTCGTGGAGGCTCTCTAATATTTCTAAATAAACACTTAAAGTTCATGTTTATCAGTTGAAAGCCACATTGAAGTAGCATGTGTTGAATTGGAGAGCATAATTGTAATAAGCGTTTACAGCCCACCATCAGGTTCATTTGATGTTTTTGAAAAAGTCATGGATGATATATTATTTAAAGTATCAAAATCTAATAAAACTCTTATGATATGTGGAGACTTCAATGTAAATTTATTAGAAACTTACTCCCTTAGTACGAGACTAACTAACTTATTTAATTCTCACAACTTAAAGCCACTTTTCATGGAACCTACTCGAATAACTGAAACCTCAGCAAATTGTATAGACAATATATTTGCTTATCCAAATGAAAAAATTGTACTTAAAAAAATTATAAGTAATTTAAAGTCAGACCATTTAGGTCAATACATTAGACTAGAAATTCAACTTAAAAAAAGTTCTAAAAGAAAGATACAATACATACCTGTGACTGCACATAGGTTTGAAAGGTTTAAATTGAATTGGGATAGCACACTACCTATCAATTACTCTAATAATAACCCTAATGAGTCATATTATAATTTTTTTTTACAAATTCAGCAATGCGTTCAATGCAGTATTTACTACCAGATCGATTGTGGTCTCAGACAAACTTAACTTTAGTAAGTGGGCCACAGTAGGTATACTTAAAAGTAGACAAAATTTCTATGAATTATATAGTGAAAAACAATGGAATAATAGTGAAGAGTTCATGGATAAAGTAAAAAAGTACTTAAAAATCTTTAAAAAAGTTTGTCAAATTGCAAAACCAAATTATATCAGATCTAAAATAAGAAAAAATTATAACAAAATTAAATCAACTTGGGATATAATTAAAAGTGATACTGGAAAGGTCAGTATTAAAAACAATGAATATGAATTAAAAATTAATGATATTACTTTCAAAAATGATATTGATGTAGCTAAAGCGTTTGATTTTTTTTTTACTGACATCCCAATCTCTACTAAAAAGTCTTTAGACTCTTCCAAAGTAGTCGCTGAATCTTTGCTAAAAGACTATGTACCTAGATGTGAAAATCAATTCTCGTTTAATTATGTAGATGATAAAGATATTATTAAAGCCTTTAAATCAATAAATGTTAAGAAAACTGCAGACCTCTGGGATATTTCTGTTCATGTTGTGAAGCCCCTAATAAATGTTATTGCACTTGATTTAGCTTTCATATTTAATGCATCTATGGAATCTGGCATATTTCCTGATTTAATGAAACACAGTAAAATAGTACCTTTGTTTAAATCGGGTAGTACATCTGATCCTTCTTACTTTGGACCGATATCGGTATTGCCTACATTTAGTAAAGTTTTTGAAAAAGTAATTTTAAATCAACTAAATACACATTTCAACACCAACAACATGCTCCACTGTAAACAATTTGGTTTTACACAAAGCAAATCAACTACTGATGCCGGTATTGAGTTAATATCACATAATATGTGATATGATATATATGATGCCTGGGAGGAGACGCATGATGCTCTAGGAGTATTTTGCGATTTGTCTAAGGCTTTTGATTGCGTTGACCAAGGGACATTGATCAGGAAATTAAATCACTATGGAATTAGGGATAACTCTTTAGATCTTCTCTCTTCTTATCTAAATGACAGGATACAGAGAGTTGACATTAATGGAAAACGATCTCCAGGGTCTGTTGTTACTATGGGTGTACCGCAGGGTTCCATACTCGAGCCATTTCTGTTTTTGGTTTATATTAATGACCTGCCATATCTTGTCATAGATAATCATGAGATAGTACTGTTTGCAGATGACACTTCACTTTTATTTAAAATGAGACGACGCAGTTTGAACTTTGACGATGTGAATAATGCAATCTCAAAGGTAGTCAATTGGTTTAGTGCTAATAATATTTTACTGAACAATAACAAAACTAAATGTATTCGGTTTATACTCCCCAATGTTAAAGAAGTATCGGCTAATGTTAATGTTAACCCCTCGCACCCCCAGCCACTTGGCGCCGACACAGCTCGTCCCCCAGGCACACTTAAGCCCGCGCGGCGCGCAACACTTGACTGACGTATCAAGTGATTATGTTGAAATGGTAACTCTTAGAACTATGAGAGTGCTAAATATGAGTAGCTAATGAAACCTTCTCTTAGTCAATGCAAAACTAATGTCACAGTGACCTTCCTTTATTATTGTACCGACATGAGAATCACAGACATCTATGAAAATGGTCCTTCTCGACACAAATCTAGCAGACATGAGAAAAACATCAACAACATATACATGTTATTTGATACCTACGTAATCTAAATAACATTACCCTTTCAAAACAATAAAAACATTAGTGTGTTCTTATATAAACTGTTCAATATTTCAGCGATTGAAATTTTCCAAAAAAAAAGTCCTCGAAAAAGTGTTTTTTTTTGAGGCACGTTTGGAATATTTTTTTCTATGAATGACCATAGACAATTGTATCGGATTATAGACTTTGTCTTATTGAGCGTCTGGAAAATCTTTAACAGTACCAACATGACAAAAATTGGCCAAAATATACCGGTTTAAAAAAGCGCGGGAGCGAGAGCGTCATATGACGCTTGGGGGACGGACGGTACTCGAGGCGAGCGTCATATGAGGCTTGGGGGATTGTAAGGTTAAAGGTGAAAATTTAGAAATTGTAGATAGCACGGTATTCCTAGCAATTACCTTAGATAATAAGCTTCAGTGGGGCCCACACATAGATAAGCTGTCGAAAAAACTCAGTTCCGCAGTTTATGCAGTCAAAAAAATCCGTCTTTTTACGGACGTGGAAACAGCTAGACTAGTTTACTTCAGCTACTTTCATAGCATTATGTCTTACGGCATACTGCTGTGGGGGAACGCTGCAGACATTAACATAATATTTGTGCTGCAAAAGAGGGCTGTTCGTGCAATCTACAATGTGGGTCCCAGAGAGTCACTGCTTTGTAAATTTAAGGAAATTAACATTATGACAGTGCCGTGTCAGTATATTTATGAAAACCTAATGTACGTCCATAAAAATATTGATAAATTTCCTAAGAATAGCAACAGGCACAATGTCAACACTAGAAATAGGAATAAACTAGCTATACCTACTACTAGGCTCCATAAGGTTAATGTATCTTTTAAAGGGCAATGTATTCGCTTTAACAACAAAATACCAACTGAGTTACAATAATTGTCTGTAAATAAATTTAAAAATGTTGTTAAAAATCACTTATGTAAAAAAGCTTACTACAAAATATCAGATTATGTAGAAGACAAGAAAGCTTGGGACGGTGTTTGCTCCAATTCTGTAAAAAATAACGTATAAAGCTGGAGGTTTCTAGTCGCCTCTTTGCCTCCACCAGCTAAAACATTGAGGTGACGGAATTCAAATTGAGTTCTATAGTTCCCTGTACTTTATACATGTGTTAGTTTAAGATTTGACATTCTCCAAATTTTACCTATGTGTTTCTTATGGAAATAAACTCTTTTTGAATTTCGAATTTGAATTTTGACACTTTTGTGCGTGCAGCCGGCGTTCATCGATTTATAAGACTTTGTTACATAAATACCAACTGAGTTACAATAATTGTCTGTAAATAAATTTAAAAATGTTGTTAAAAATCACTTATGTAAAAAAGCTTACTACAAAATATCAGATTATGTAGAAGACAAGAAAGCTTGGGACGGTGTTTGCTCCAATTCTGTAAAAAATAACGTATAAAGCTGGAGGTTTCTAGTCGCCTCTTTGCCTCCACCAGCTAAAACATTGAGGTGACGGAATTCAAATTGAGTTCTATAGTTCCCTGTACTTTATACATGTGTTAGTTTAAGATTTGACATTCTCCAAATTTTACCTATGTGTTTCTTATGGAAATAAACTCTTTTTGAATTTCGAATTTGAATTTTGACACTTTTGTGCGTGCAGCCGGCGTTCATCGATTTATAAGACTTTGTTACATAAAATTTTAACATGACAACGTCTTATGAATCGTGTCCTAAAAGTTGGCAAGTGCGTGTTTCGCGCTTCATCGCCTTTCGTGGACTGTCCCAAAGGAGGTTGTTCGGTCTTGCTACTTCGCGACCGTACACTCTCTGCTCCAATATGGCGCAGAGCTTTGGGGGCGCGCAACTGATTGGGAGCGCGCATTCAGGATGCAGAAGAGAGCAGTAAGAGCCATCGCGCGAGTGCCCCTGGACACACCCGCGAGGCCGCTGTTCAAATCGCTCCATATCTTGACTTTACCGGCTGTGGTAATATTCCAGGTGGCTGTGTATGCTCACCAAAACATAGACGCCTATCGCGCCCATAAAGATGTCCATAGGTACGCAACACGCAACGCCAATAATTTGGTCACAATCTCCCGCCGTCTGACGAAAACATGTAAATCGACACATGCGATGGGTCCGTCGATTTACAACAAATTGCCGGGGCACATCACATCCGCTCCAAGTACCGGGGCATTTAAAGCCAGACTAAAGCGGTGGCTTATTGAGCTGACGCCCTACAGCCACGAGGAATTCGTAACGCACTCACGATCTAGGTAAAATTTATTTATAATTAGGTACAGCCCCCTCTACAGGTTGTAGCCTTACTTGACATTTGAACTACATATTTTTTATATTTTTGATGACCATGACATATTGTACAAGATTACTTAAGACTTATTTTTGCTATTTTTGTATTGATATTAATACCATATGACATGTAATACTAACCTATTACGAATAAACGTCTTATGTCTTATGTCACGTTAGCGAGATAATAGAGTAAATGTACTTAATGAAACGCTACCACTGACATACAAGACACAGCTAGAATCATGATATCACCAGTGGAGCTAGAATCATGAAACTTTGAACAGGGGTTCCGTATATAGCGTAAAGGCATATTAAAAAGGGATTTTGTAAAATTCCTCCCCTGTGGGGGGAAATTGGGGTTCCATGAAAAACAAAAACTACTCGATCTATGACATAATTAAAGATACTCTTTTTAATGATGGATTGATTTTCAATTCAATTCAATTCAAAGGTTTTTTATCATAATAACACAAAATTTGAGACTTAATGAACGTCAAAACATAATCAAGCAAGCATAATAAAACATAAAGTAGGTGCCTAATTATTAGTACATAATATATAGGGTGCAATGAACTGGTTTAATGCCAGATGTCGGTATCATGTAAAAATTCATTAATTTCGTAGTAGGCCTTTGTGCAGAAAGTGTGCTTTATACATTTTTTGAATCGAGCTTCTGTTAAGTTTTATATTTCTTGCGGAATGTTATTGTAGAAGCGTATACAGTGTCCTATAAAAGAACTGCTAACTTCTGTGTATCTGATCATTGGAAAAGAAAGTTTATGTTTATTTCTAGTTTGCACGTTGTGACGGCTATCAATGGTTTTAAAGAAACTGATATTTTTCCTCACATATATTATGTTTTCATAGATATATTGACTTGCAACTTTTAGGATGTTAGTTTCTTTGAGGAAATCTCGTAAAGACTCTCTATTACCTAGCTTATAAATAAATCGGATCGCTCTCTTCTGCAAAATGAAGATGGTTTCAAAGTCAGCAGCCCGTCCCCATAGCAGTATGCCGTAGGACATAATGCTAAGATAATAACTAAAATATACAAGCCTAGCAGTTGTAACGTCAGTCAATTCCCTGATTATTTTAACTGCATATGCTGCGGAGCTAAGTCTATGTGCTAATTTTACAATATGGGGACCCCACTGTAGTTTGGCATCAATAGTGATGCCGAGAAAAACAGTTTCATCTACTAGTTTTAGTTTGTCTTTTTTATTTTGTTTAAATTTTGTTGTGATAATGACTTCTTTTATGCCGACTATGAGCTGCTGAAACATAAAGTTCATGGTTTCAGGTATGTTAGATATGCTCATGGCACAAAAATCTGGCTTGATCACTGCGTCACTACACGACGACGGTTAGCCGGGTCTATGATAGATAGCATATATGTAATGGGTGATGTGTTCATGATTTTAATTGTGAGGATTATAGCTTGAAGCTCACGATATATTGTTCAGAAAAATGGCCTAAAATAAAAATGTAATGAAATTTATGAAATAGGTAACTATAGTGCTAGACAAAGTTTTTGTTATATCCTCGATCTAACGAATTATAATTATGGAATTAATTCGAAGAAGTATTCACAAATGCCGGGGAAATCTACATGCTATAGCACGGTTTAGATTAAGTCGGCAGCTTTGTTGCACTGTAAGTATTGAGCTATATCCATTATATCATAACCTCTTTGTTGTATTACTTGTATCGTGTTGATCGCTCGGTGCAGTCCGAAGGCGGCGGCGGCGGCGGCGAGCAGCAGAGTGCGCCGCGGTGCGTGGTGACCGGGCTGCAGCCTACTGGCGCGCTGCACGTCGGCAACTACTTCGCCGCCGTGCGTCGCGCCGTGCAGCTTCAGGACCAGGGAGACGACCTCATGATCTTCATCGCTGACCTGCACGCGCTTACTACACCACAGGTACCTACAATCACACGCTCCTGCACTCCGCACTTACAAATGCTCCATTGATATACATATTCTTACAGGAAATTTTATATGCAAAGGTGACCTTATTTTCATATCTGGGTATAATAAAAAACACCACGCCACATAAGTAATTGAGTTGTTTTAATAAATAATTTGTATCATCAGTCTGCCCACATTCACCTGCTGTTGGGTATAGGCTTCTTCTTTACCACACCGTCCACTCCGGTCCTGAGCCTCCTGCATTGATGTTCTGCCTACTGGTCGTCATGCAGTTTGTATATCATATTGTGATGGGAATTTTCATGTGCAATAAAAATTATTGCACATGAAAATTCCCATCACAAGCTTATAGAAAAGATATTTACAAAGGCAAGCTTATCTCTAACAAGAGATTTCTTCCAAAAACCCAATATGAAAAGGATAAATTTAATAGCAGTGACAGGTAGAACTTTGTGCAGAAATAGAAGTAAATAATATAAATCCTACCAAAAACATTTTCATGTAAAATGTTGCGAAGACGAGACCATATGGCTCGCACTATAAATAAGTTATCAGATCTCATGTAGAGCCAAGCTATTACTTTACACACCCTAACTCTACAAGCCTCAACTTAACAAACTCTAGTGCAAATATGTGGTTTGGCAGTTTTGCTACCTTTATATGGGCATAAGGTGAAAAATTAATTCACTGTTCATTACTTTTCTGTTATACAATAGTTTTTCTAGTAATGAGTATAGTTAGTGTAACGTGTAGGTATGAATAAAACAAATGTATTTAATTTTTACAACATACATTTTTACTTTAACCTATTCTTTCAATTTCCAATCATTCAATCCATTCTTGTAGTAAACAGTGGGCCTACCGCCCAAGCCCCGTCGCACTGTGTTTCGTCTAGAACAAGCTAGGTGGACAAAAGTCGTTGACGAACTTCTAGGAAATAACGGTGACAATTACTTAATGACCCCCCCCAGGTAACATATCCAGGTATAAATCATGTCCACATACCGTAATGATGGGTCACCAGGGTTAAAAAGGTGAGTAGGTACTTATTAAAACACATTTTCATACAGTCCATCACATCTAATTTTGCCACACGTTCGACAACATCTTATGAGAAATATAGTGAATATACCAGTGATTTGTGCCATGGATATTTTAGTACAAGGTAAGACGATACTATTCCAATATTTGTATTTGATTTTCTATTTGTCATGACTCTAATAATAACATCTGAAAACATAGCGAAAAAATACATTTTTTTTTTCTATTTGGAAACTTTCAAAGACTGGAACTTTTTTATCCAGATATATCCAGGCTAGATTTTGGATGTGTTGTTGCTAAGCTCCTCAACTTTTATATGAACCTAAATATTTATGCCCCAACTTGCCCCTTACGTTTTTTTTACATTTTTCAGAACACACCATTGAAATTTCAAAAAATGAATTTTTCGAAGAATGGCTCAATCACGATATTGAAAACCGGAATTCACGGCTTTTTGAGTACATTTCGGCGAAATTCGGCCTGGCTGATATGACTGAAGACTCAAGAAAAGCATTTCAGTTAAAATTGGCTTCTTGGTCTGCCAAAATGTCTGAAAAATGGGAGTCGGCACGCAGGACAAAGAACCGCTTTCTACTGAAGAATAAAAGTTGGTTGGAGGGTGCTAAGTTCGAGTTCAAGGTTGAACTGAACAGTCCAAACACTTCTACACCTGTCCGCCATCCAGGAAGACCTCAGAAGTCATTCGAAGAATCATCTTTCAAAACAAAGAAAAGGCGTGTGGAAGATATAGTGCAAACCTGGAATGCTGATGAGTTGACCATTGCTGCAGAAGTTGCTAATAGATCTGCTGGGAAGCAAAGTGTTGCCCAAGCCATCAAATGTGCAAGTGACGGTTCAAAGGACGAAAGTGGCCCTAAAGCAGTTTTGTGTAATAACGCTAGGCAATTAAGTACAAATGAAGCGTTAGCTTACTATGTAGACTCCAAATGCACTGTCCACTCGTACAAACAGACAAGAAAGTGGTCGCTGAAAGCGGGGCATCAAGTTTCCATTTTCCATCCATCGTACCATAGCTTAGGTAAGTCCAAAATATCTTGTTATACTTCTAAAGAGAACATACTTGTGACAGAAACTAGTGCCGAGATCAAATTGCAGGCAAATCTTGATAAGACGACAGAAAGATTAGTTGAGGCACAAAGTGAAGTTATAAGAAGTGTTCTTCCCTGTGATTCATCATTCACATTAATCAGTAAGTGGGGCTGTGATGGCAGTTCTGGCCACAGCACTTATAAACAAAAATTTGAGGACTCTGAAGCCACTGATGAGTTTTTGTTTGCTATAATGTTTGTTCCTTTGCGATTAATTAGTCCTCAAGGTGTTGTGGTTTGGCAGAATCCAAGACCATCATCTACTTTATATTGCCGCCCCATAAAATTTATTTTCGCAAAGGAAACAACAGAATTGATCACAACAGAAACAAACAAAGTGTTGGAAGAAGCATCACAGCTACTTCCATCATTATGCACTGTAGGCGAGACTCAAGTTTCGGTTGTGCATAAGTTCATTTTGACAATGACCGATGGAAAAGTGTGTAATGCATTGACCAACACGCGTTCCGCTCAAAAGTGTTACATATGTGGTGCAACCCCGACAATGATGAATGATGAATCCAAGGACTTTTCGACTGAACAAGATGATTTTGGATTTGGCTTGTCTACGTTACATGGATGGATTCGCTGTTTCGAGTGTCTGTTACACATAAGTTATCGTCTTAACATAAAAAAATGGCAGGCCAGAAGTGAGGACGATAAGTTAAGTGTGAAAACGCGCTCGGACGAAATCAAACTTAAGTTTAAAAAGGAAGCAGGTTTGATTGTAGACAAGCCAAAACCTGGTTATGGTAACACAAATGATGGTAATACAGCTCGTAGGTTTTTTGCCAACGCAGAACTAAGTGCGAATATTACAGGATTGGATGTTCAGCTGATAAAGAATTTCGGCATACTTTTAAGAACACTCTCATCTGGATATGAGATAAATCTAAATGAATTTGAAAAACATTGCAAACAAACGCGTCAACTTTATTTAAGTCTGTATTCGTGGTACTACATGCCTGTTACTGTGCATAAGTTACTAGTACACAGTATTCAAGTTACCTATTAAAACATCCCTTCTTCCTATTGGACAGTTTTCAGAAGAAGCGCAAGAAGCCCGCAATAAAGATTGTCGTAATTTTCGAGAGCATAACACACGAAAAATATTAATTTCATTTCATTTCATTTTATTGCGATAAATTACAGTATTTGTTACAGATCTTAAGTAATATAATATAATGTGCTAATGTAATTTTACCAATGGCGGCATGGCAATTTAATAATCATAATTATCAATAGAATTAAATTAGATTAAGTAAATTAGATTAACATTAGAGAAAATTTGATAATAGTATTTTCCGCTTGGAAAAACAAAACAATACATAATCATAAATAATTCTATAAAAACATTATTTTATTGGATTAGAATTGAATTGAATTGTTATTTTGAGCTAATATTTATGTCGCTAGTCAAAAGTATGAAAAATAATAAAATAAAAAGTCTAATCCGTAAAACGGTAAATACCTACTTTCTAAGACAATAATTTGCCGTATTCATAAAACTCAGTCAACGTATAAGGACACATAAGCAGTAAGTACTGCTTCAAGGCCTTCAGAAACTGATCACCCGAGAGAAGCTTTATATTTGACGGTAGTTTATTATAAACGCAGACTGCCATATTACTAGTACTTCTACTATAGGACGTAGTTCTACAGTACCTAGTCTTAAGGTCATGCTTGAACCTATCTCTTAGCCTATTACTATCGCGTTCAGAGCTGATGGGAAACTTTTCAGGATAACGCTTTATTAATTTGCAGAGCTCCATAATGTAAAGCGCTGTGACAGTGTGTATTTTCAATTTAAAAAATAGGCCGCGACAAGTTACTATTTTTGATTTGACGTCATCGCAGCTGCCCGCGAGCTCCGTTCGATTACTTCGGACCAGCTAGCTATCGCCGGACCGCCCTGTGATATTTACGTCAAAGAGCATCTTACTTTGAAAAACAAAGCACTGTTCAGCAAGGCTCGTGCGGCCGGTAAGGCCTGCGAGTACAAGTATGTTTGGGTGAAAAACGGAACTGTAATGCTTCGTAAGGTGGACGGTGCCCGAGCACTCGTCATTCGTCAGGAGAGTGATCTCGTTAAAATAGTATGACTCATATATGTACTTTATATCGGTATGCCTGTACTTGTACTTCTATGTCTATTACACACGCACTCTAAAATTATTTTGTATTAGGTATCCCACATCTGAACCAACTGTCTACTCATCACTTGTCATGTTAACCCACCATAGTAATGTATACAAGCAATATTGCCGCCAACTGTTTATTACGTCACAACAATGTATTAAAATTAAAACTAAAGTGTCCAGTTACCTGTGCATCGGTATTTATTTACTACAGAGCTAGTTATAAATAAACTTAGCCTTTATTATCAAAACTGTATTCGGTTTAAGGTCAAAGGTGGCAGACTTTCGTCTGAATGTTTTGTGCTGCAATTATGACGTCATTGTTTTATGCGAGACCTGGCTTTTGCCTGGTGTAAGAGATAGCGAATTGTTTGACGATCGGTATGTGATTTTCAGGCGTGACCGTGACCTATCTGCGACTAATAAAAAAGACGGAGGTGGGGTTCTGATTGCCGTCCGTAGTGGCATAGCCGCCACGCGCCTTACTCACTGTGATAACCCCCATGTCGAAGACATTTTTGTAAGTATCCCGCTCCGTAAAAATAAAAATATGAATCTTGTGGTGTGTGCAGTCTATATACCGCCTAATTCGACTGAATCTATCTACGACATACACCTATCACGGGTACAGCAATTTTACACTCAATCCCCCGAAACAGTGTTTTTGTTAGCAGGCGATTATAATATCCCAGAGTTGGGGTGGTCTTTCAACAGTGACGTCACTTTTGGCACACCGTTACCGTCTACTTCTGAGGTAGCTGATAAACTTTTGGTCACATATAATCTTGTCGGCCTACGTCAATTCAACTGTGTACCTAAAGCGAATGGGAGATTTCTTGATTTGCTGTTGTCCAATGGAACCGACCTCAATGTGACTGAGTCGCCGCTACCCTTAGTTCGCCCGGACCGACATCATCCCCCGCTTGAAATTATCATGAACTTACAGGTTGAGTCATCACTTCCTAGATCTTCCGCGCCAAAATTTGACTTTCGCAAGGCTGACTATAACGTTATATGTTCTGATATTAACGCCATATCCTGGGACATTGAATTGAGTAATACCTGTGCAGCAGGGGCGGTCGATCGCTTCTATTCTCTTGTCCATAACATTATTAAGGAGCACATACCACTGAAAAAAACAAAACGTGTGAAGCACCCAGTATGGTTCTCCCGAGGTCTGGCACTTACTCTAAACAGAAAAGAAAGGGTGTGGCGAAAATGGAAAAATTATGGGTCATTATGGCAGAAGACTATAAAAAACATAATAAAAATGTAGAAGATTCACTGGTGGGTAAGAATAATGGTAACAGTAATTACTTCTGGCGCTACGTTGCATCCCTACAGACAAGTGGCTCCAGCTACCCCAGCACAATGTTCTGAGGCGCTGACTCCACCTCTGACCCTAAAAAAATATGCGAACTATTTACACAGTATTTTGCTTCCGTATTCGAGCCCAAAACGAGCATAGACCCTGATATGTTTGATGAAATTGATTCTCACCCATGTTCCTCACAGCTTTGCAATATAACACTGGCGAAGTCTGAAGTGGAAAGGCCCTCTTTGACGTTAACTTAAATAAGGGTGCCGGACCCGACAACTTACCTCCTGTTTTCTTGAAAATGGCTAGACATGCACTAGCCATGCCCCTCACTGCACTGTTTAACAAATGTCTAAAGGAGGGTGTTTTCCCTGAAGCGTGGAAACATGCGTTTATCATTCCGATACACAAATCAGGAAACAAAAAAAATGTAGAAAACTATCGTCCTATTTCCATCCTCTCTTGCATACCGAAACTTTTTGAAAGATTGCTACATAACAATATCTATCCACATCTGGACAAACTTATCATAAAGGAACAGCATGGTTTTGTGAAGGGTAGATCTACGGTAACCAATCTGATATTATATACCAATGATCTTTTCGGAGGCCTGGGTAAGCGACAGCAAATAGACGCAGTCTATACCGATTTTCGAAAGGCATTCGATAAGGTTGATCACTGTATTCTACTCAAAAAACTGGCTTACAATGGTATAAAAGGTAACCTACTAAGATGGCTCGCATCATATCTAGACAATCGTAGCCAGGCTGCTGCACTAAACGGCTTCACTTCTTCCCCAGCCCCCGTTACATCCGGCGTACCACAGGGCTCCATACTTGGGCCGTTGCTCTTTGTAATTTTCATCAATGACATCAACCAATGCTTTAGATATAGTAATTTTATTCTCTACGCAGATGATTTAAAATTGTACCGTGTTATCTCTAATCCTTCTGACTGTCTGCTACTGCAATCCGACATCGACAGACTCACCAATTACTGTACTTCAAACAAACTACTTCTTGCATATGACAAGTGCTCTGTCATTACCTTTACCAAAAAGAGGGTGATAGTCAGATACCCGTATAATATCAGTGGCCACATACTACAAAGCGTTCAATCCATTCGTGATCTCGGGGTCATTTTTGACAGTAAGCTTACCTTCAATAAGCACGTGCAGTACATATGCACTAAAGCATATCAGATGCTAGGCTTCGTATTCCGTACAACAAGCAAACTCAAAAGAGCATCATCCTCAATCTCTCTGTATCTCTCACTTGTCCGTTCGCACCTAGAATACGCTTCTTCTGTCTGGAGTCCACACTACGCGGTGTATGTCAAAAAGGTAGAAATGCTACAGAAAAAGTTCCTGCGTGGCCTTAACATTAGGCTTGGTAATGAGTACCTATCGTATGCTAATCTGTTGAAGGAATATAACATCATGTCGTTACAACGCAGGAGGGAACGTTCCGATGCTATCATTCTTCGCAACATCTGTTCCAGTCACTACAACTGCCCACAACTTGTAGAAGCAATACAGTATGCTATACCGGCTAGGACACGTTCAAGAAGGTTATTTCATATCCCCCTGTCAACCACAGTCACTGGTTCCCGACTGCCCCTTCATAGGATGTGTGACACTTACAACAAAAAATTCTCAGATCTAGACTTGTTTAACTGCAGTCTCAGTTCTTATAAGGTGCAACTCGGTAAACTTCTACAGGGCTCAAATGGAGACAGCGGGATTGAGGCCTGAGGTCTGTAAAAAAATACAAAGTTGTGTATATGTGAGATGGATGTTGGTGAAATATCTGTTTGTTTATTTGTCTACGCGGTCTGTTGCCTAGACCTGGCCGTGCAGTTTTGCTATGTGCAGTTTTGCTGTGTGGGTTGATTAATAATTAATGATCGGGTTGATATTTCAGATGATTCTCAAAAAATAAGTCAGTGTCTATTTTGGATATGTTTTATGTCTCATTTAGTGTGCGTTGTGTATCATCTCATCTTTATAGATACTATCCCTAATTCTATATCCTTCCCTAAACTGTAACTTCGATCTTGAATTGTGTAAACAAAGTAAATACAAAAAACTGGTCTTGTGTTATGTCCTAGTGAGAAATGTTTAAGATGTCAGGTTTTGTGTTATGTTGTTAGTCCATTTCTTATGTTATGTCACCTGTCATTGTTTTTTCTCCAAATAAACAAAAATAAAATAAAAATAAAAAATAAATAAATAGACACCACTTAAAATACGAACGCATCTCTTTTGCAAGACAAACAACTTTTCTATATCAACGCTGCCACCCCACAATGCCAAGCCGTACAGAAGCCTAGAGTGGAAAAACGCATAGTAAGCCTGCAGCATGGCATGTATTGTAGTAACTGTTGACAAGCATCTCAATGCATAGCAAAAACTACTTAGTTTTGTCTCAAGGGTATCTATGTGCTTTTTCCAATTCATGTACTCATCTGCGAAAATCCCCAGAAACTTGGCTTGGTCTACAAGGGCAACCGTAGTATTATCCACAGTTAGATTTGGTTCCAGTCTAGGGGTATTATAATTTCGGAAATGAATCATTTTTGTTTTTCCTGCATTTGTTTTTAGTCCAATAGATTTTAACCATTGATAGTTTCATTTATCTCAGGAAACAGCTGTGTTGTATTATTTCTTTCAAATTTAAAGAATACTGAGACATCATCCGCAAACATAGTGATTTTCTTACTGACTATTTGGGGTAAATGATTAATATATAATATGAACAGCAGGGGACCCAGGACACTACCTTGAGGCACACCTTGCGTCATCTCAGTACTTAGGGATATTTTGTTTGAAAGTGTGTTTGTCCTGGAGTCAAACATAGGGAGCTTAACACTTTGTTGGCGGTTTGTCAGATAAGACTTTAACCAGTCTAGACAATTTCCTCTTATACCGTACCGATTTAGGATGCATAGCAACACGTGATGATCGACATAATCAAAAGCCTTTGATAAGTCCAGTAGAACAGTTACCACGTTTGACTTTATATTTAGAGAGTCCGCCACAAAATCCATCATATCGAAAACAGCATGAATAGTTGACTTACCCTTTTGAAAACCAAATTGGTTTTTGGCCAGTATTTTGTATTTTAATAAAAAGTTTGTCAAACGGATTGAATAAAAATTTTCGACGATCTTTGAAAGACAGGGCGACAACGCAATGGGGCGATAATTCTGAACTTCCAGTCTACTATCACCTTTGTGCAGAGGAATGATATGAGCTTTTTTAAGCCTTTCTGGAAAAATACCTGTGGCTATTGATCGATTTATGTGATAGACCAGAGGATCGGCAACTACCTCTATAATTTCTTTAATAATAGTGATTGGTAAACCGTCAAAACCACATGACTTTTTATTATTGAAACTAGACACAAGTATTAGAATTTCATGTCTAGATATGGGATTGATGAACATGGTGTTGTTTTGAAAGCTGGGAAGTTCAATGCTATGTAGCTTGTTTTTATTTATAGGAGTGCTACTTGTACTGAAATAAGCGTTAAATAAGTCTGGGGCCTCTAGCTCACTGATTATCGTTTTAACACCATCTGTGAGTCCCGAAAAACTTTAATTTTTTTTAGATTTTTCCCCTTTGATAGTTTTATTTACTATATTCCAGACAGTTTGAATTTTATTTTTTGAATTTAGAATAAGACATTCGTTGTCTTTTTTCTTTGCATACGATACCACCCTGTGCAAAAACGAACAGTATATTTTGTAGTGTTTCGAAAGTATGGATTTATAATTTTTTGAAACTATGGAATCTTGGTTTAAATTTTAAAGTTCAATAAAAAGTTCACGCTTTGTTTCACAGGATTTTTGAATACCCGGTGTAATCCATTTTGGCTTAGGATATTTTTTCTTAACCTGTACTGTTTTCAACGGACAAAACCTGTCAAACGCACTAACGAGTATATCGTGAAACAGATTAAAAGACTGATCCGTATCTGAAATAGAGTATATCTGCTCCCAACATACGCAACTCAAAAAATCTTTGAACTCGTCTGTATTTGATTTATTGAGGTCTCTCACTTGTTTATAAATACTACGTGGATTTGATTTAATCTTTATATCAAGTGTAGCATGCTGAAGGCTGTGGTCAGATAAACCTGGCTCAACTACTTTCACATTGCGTAAATTCATGTTGGAAATAATATTGTCGATGCAAGTACTACTATGGGCTGTTATGCGCGTGGGTTCCAGTACAAACGGTTTAGCATTAAATGATTTCAGTAGACTTAGAAACTCGCTCTTTTCCCTTCCGTGTTCCATTAAATTTACATTGAAATCTCCACACAGCAAAAATGGTTTGACGATTCTGTTTCCTACTGTGTTTAAAACATTTTCAAGATGTTCAACAAACTTATCATTTTTAATAGTTTTTGGCCTATAAGCACAAATCACAAAAACCCCGAGCAAGCTGACACCGCAGACTTCTAAAATATTTGAAATTGTGCGTTGCCTTATTGAGGGAAGCTCATCAAAATGCAGGCTGTTGTGAACAAAAATACATACTCCGCCTTTACTTTTTCGAGTATCCCGACAAAAGGACGATGCCAGACTAAAATCCCTAAAAGACATTCTTTCTAGATCCGTTTTCACTCTATGGTGTTCAGTAAGGCATAAAACTTTTACACTACGGCCTTCTTCTGATTGAAGCCAATTTTCAAGTAGCGCTTGTTTCCTATCATTAAAACTTTGTATGTTTATATGTGCTACTGTTGTGCCTGCCTTTGACAATTTAAGTTTTTCTTTGCGTTTGTTTGCGTAAGTTGCCTAACACAATATGTTTTTATTTTGTTATTCTTTTTTTGGGGTGTATTTCTTGCACATAGAGGTGCCTTTTTTCATAGCCCACTCTTTGACCGTTTCCGATTGGTAATATATGTTTGTGGAATCGGGATTCAGTACCGTCGTTTCTATGTTAGACTTGACTCTAGCTAGCGACCTAATCGTCGTCTAGGGATCAGTGGCATACAATAGGATACCCAGCAACGTATCACTGGTCCCTAATACACCGCACTCGCGATTTGACGACAAAATTCTTAGCTAATGTTCGGGTACACATTAGGCGTTTTGCGCGCTTAATTCCATCCCCTAATTTAAAGCGGGGTGATTTACTAAAAATCCTGAAATATGTGTTTTATAATGTGTTTTATAATATAACAAGGAGTCCCTTTTTCAATTTTTAGACTTTTAGGATCAAAATTTACGGCAGTCCCATACAAACTTCCATCCCCTAGTTTAAGGGGTAGGGGGTAAAAATTCCTTTTTTTTTTATTTGTGTACTAATCAACGAAGTACATAAGTGTAGTAATATTATTCATATAGATCTATCCACTACTTTAAGGGGTTGAGGGATGTTTTTTAGAGACTAAAAACGTATTTCCTTATTTGTAATATACTAATATAAGATGTGTGTACTGGTATTATTTTCAGATTATTTATCTTAAGGAGTCCCTATTTTCATACCTATAGCATCAAAATTTGCGAAAGTCTCATACAAACTTCCACTAAGAGGTTGGGGGGTAAAAATTCCAAGTTTTAGATTTTTGTTGTTGTTTGTATACTAATATTAGCCTACATACCAAATTTCAGCTTTCTAGGACTTGAGGAAGTACCCTAAGAATTGTGATGATCATCAGTGAGAGAGTCAGTGACGAAGTTGGGGTATTTTAGATGTCAATAAAATCTAAAGTATAAGAGCTTTGCTATTGAAACTTTCTAATATATTAAGCCGACTACTGACATCATATCCCGATAATTTTGTTCGACTGCTATAATCCAAACCCAAATTGTGAGGAATCAAAAAAAAACTTTATCTAATATGTTAGTATAATAAGATCATGGTAGGAGAAAGCAGCGTTCATTTGACCATGAGCAAATCCCATCCACCATCTTTTCAAGATCAGAGGTTATCATGAGATCAAGAAGAGAGGGCGTACAGTGAGGATGGAAATGATTCGCGTCAAGGGGAAGAAGGTGTAGATTGAAAGAGCTAACAATCGACTGGAGTTTATAGGAGCGGGAGTTATTTTTGAGAAGACTAGTGTTAAAATCACCTAGGATAAAAATATTTTTATAAAGGGGAGTCAAATTGTTGAGAAGGAATTCGAACGAGTCAAAGTAGTCGATTCAAAGACACCGAGAATAACTGTACTGTGTTGAAGACAAATTTCTAGAAAGATAAATTCTGCGGATTCCGAATATTGACTCGGAGAGGCACTTACCACTTTGTAAGGGATATCCGAGCGCAGATAGACAGCAACCCCTCCATCAGCGTTACTGACTCTGTCATTCATATAAAGCCTATAACCAGGGAGATATTACAGAGAAGAAGGTAGACTAGGCTTAAGGAATGATTCCGACACGAGTTACCGTCAATAAGGTGCTTCTTGAAGGTCAGAGTAACTCGAGTGTATGCTTTTAGCGTCAATGTGAACTATGTTGAGATTTTTACCTAGACAACCACCAAGAACAGTCTTCTGTTTGTTGGAAAGAGACTCATCCTCTAATCATCCTCTCTGTCATTTCTGGGTAGCCACTCTGTAACCACTTTGGTCCACCTTCTGTCATCTCTCATTCCCACATGTCTTGCCGATGCCCATTCAGTCTTGTGTTTCGCTTGCCGACATCGACAAGTAGCGAATGTGAGCCTGAAGTCTGATGCCTAGCACGGAATGCTTCATAGCGCTTTGTGCAACTTTAATTTAGTGCATATTTACCTTTCTTATCGTCCACATTTCGGCACTGTATGTAAGTGTGGGCATGACACATTGGTTGTAAACCCCGGTCTTCAGGTTCTGTGGGATCTTGGACTTGAAGACATGTTTGAGCTTTCCAAATGCGGCCCAATTGAATCCTTCTGTCCCGCACTGATGAGTGACTCATTATTATTTTAGTCTTGGACGTGTAATTCTTAAGGCGGAACTGCAAAGAAGTTGTGTGCAGTTTATCAAATATAATATTAGGTCCTTACATATGAAATTGGCGTTTCGCCGTACTGGCCAATTTGATCTCAAATATCTCATGAACATCCTTAGAAATAAACTCGACTGTACAGAGCTTCTCCAAAGGTGTTTGCGAATGTTCGTGCCCGACGCATACATGAGGCTGCGGGGTAGTCGCGCTCGCGCACTGCTGGCAACTTGCGCGTCGCGCACCAACCTTTACCTGTACTCGCCCGTCGCGCAGGCGCAGGCGCTGATCAACTCCGTGCTCGCCGCCTCACCACAGTGTGATATATTCACGAGTGGGATGGCGTGCTTGGTGAGGGAATGTAAGAGAATGACAGAAAGACGAATGCAAGATCTAGATAAGTAAAATATTTTTACCGCCTTTGTAACGTATTGGTTAATTTAGCTGTAAGGTTACAATTGAAAATAAATGAATTGAATTGAATTGAATTGAATCTCCTCTATGGTTAGGAATTCCAAATTCAAATTTATACAGCTATTTACTCATGTATTTGTGTTTCTAAAATTATAATTCATTTGTTATTTCCTCAAATTTTTTTCTTGCGTCACTCAGCTTACAAAATGGAAAACTTGAAATATCGCGTTATTTACGAGTATGAGTTCTACCGTGGCACCAGTGCTGCAGAAACGGCTCGAAGGATTAATGATGTGTATGGCGACGGTGCCGCAATAGAAAACACAGTGCGTTTTTGGTTCCAACGTTTTCGTTCTGGAAATTTCGACCTGCAGAACAAGCCCCGTGGACAGCCGGTGACCAAAGTTGATAATGAAGAATTGAAGGCTATTGTGGAAGCGGATCCATCGCAAACCACGTCCGAGTTAGCTGCAGGCTGCGGTGTTAGTGATACAATTGTTTTAATCCACTTGAAGCAAATTGGGAAGGGGAAAAAGCTTGAAAGGTGGGTACCTCACGAACTGAGTGAAGCAAATCAACAAACGCGCGTTGACTGCTGCGTTGCATTACTCACCCGGCACAATAATGAAAGGATTTTAAATCGAATTATTACCTGTGATGAAAAGTGGATCCTGTACGATAATCGGAAGCGCTCATCGCAATGGCTGAACCCTGCCGAACCAGCCAAACCATGCCCCAAGCGAAAATTGACTCCAAAAAATTTACTTGTGAGCGTTTGGTGGACTAATGCTGGTGTCGTTCACTACAGCTTTCTTAAATCTGGCCAGACGATTACGGCAGATGTCTACTGTCAGCAACTGCAAATCATGATCGAGAAGCTAGCTGCGAAACAACCGAGGCTGGTCAATCGCTCTAGGCCACTGCTGCTTCATGATAACGCTAGACCACACACTGCACAACAGACGGCTACCATATTAGAGGAACTGCAATTGGAATGTCTAAGACATCCACCGTACTCTCCGGACCTTGCTCCAACAGATTACCATTCTTTTCGAAAATTTTATAACTTCTTAAAAGAGAAAAAAATCAACTCCGATGGGGCAGTCCAAACCGCCTTCAAAGATTTTATTGATTCCCGTCCGAATGTTTTTTTAGTAAAGGGATCGAAAAACTACCTATGAGATGGCAAAAGTGTATATGTGTATATGTGTAGATAGCAATGTGTACATACTTTGATTAAATAAATGTATTATATTTAAAAAAAACGACTATGTTCCTCCCATGCAAAACGCCAATTTCATATGTAAGGACCTAATATTAATCAATAATTTGCATACCTATGATTATATGATGTGAAAGTGAAACTAAAAATTACATATTTTAGACACAATATGTAAATGAAGCTATTATTTCTTATTTAAGTTTCCATTGGTCCCCTCTATTTTGGGTCGACTTTTCTGGTCTTACACCGATTGAATCCAGATTTTATCTGTCATTGTAATCATTGTCATCTGTAAATGCTGTCATGCTGAGTCTCCCGCACACCCAATCAATGTGCGTGCCCCAGGACAAGCCCCTGTCTCGTTTAAACCCCAGAAAACAAGTTTCATCGACCTAAGGCTCTATCGCCACAAGTAGGGGGCGGTTCGGTCTCCTCGCCAGGTTGAAGTGCATGAGCTGTGTTTTCCTGGGGTTGAGAGCTAGTCCGTTTGTACGGAACCATTGGCCCAGCCGCTCGGCGACCGTGCTCAATAGCACCTCCAGCTCGTCGACGCCATGTCCCGTCACGACGGCGGCAGCCGGCATACATGGTAACCTGTGCGTCCAGTATGCAGCTGGGAAGGTCATTCAGCAACAGAGAAAACATAATGTTGTATACTGATGAACCTTGTGGCACACCAATGTCTGTTTTTAGCGCCGCCCACCATTCTTTGAAGCCTGTGAGACATAAAGTCAATGAAAAGGTTCAGCGAAGACCCCCTTACGCCGTAGTGATGCAGCTTCGCCGCTATGACGGAGTGGTCCGCAGCGTCAAATGCTCGTGACAGGTCACGTGCTGTTGTGCTGACAGGCACAACAGCACGGCCACCTGCTGCCTCCCGTCCCGCGCTCGCAGGACACTCCAAACCGGAGGTGGTCCTGCGCGCGTTATAGACGTATTGTCTGTCGGTCAGTATGTCCATAGCTGACAGGAATTGACCTAGGCGTGTACTGAGGGCCTTTTCCAGTACCTTGCCAAGAACCGGGATTAATATAGACACCGGCTTATAGGCTTCGCCGTCTTCTTGCTTTCTTTTCCCTTTGTAAATTGGAGATTCCTTCACGCGTTTGAGAGAAGACAGGTATGCTCCATGCAAGTATGTTTTAATGCATGCGTGGACGTGACTAAGTAGTCAATGTTGATATCGCCAGCTATTATGATCTTACCATAATTATCATCTGATGATATCATGTCAAGCAGGCTCTCGAACACAAGGAAGAATTAATTAGAGTGGTTCAGGTTTCATCTGTACACACAAATTACAGATACAGTCAGAGTCAGATTAGTCAGATGTACAGCAGATATTTCACATATCTTTTCTAAGGGCATTCTAATCAGTTCAACCAAGGGAATGTATGCAGGCAATGCATTTTTTTACAATATGTGTGTCCCACCGTGTTCTATGTTGGCCGACAGTAAGTGGAGATAAAAACATAGTTTAATAATGTTACCGACTTAATCTCCTCTGCTCTTAAAAAGTGCTCACTTAAACATAATACGTCACGTTTAAACTTGTGCAGTAGGAGCGCTTCTATCCGTTGCGTTTCGTAGGTGACCGACCGGATGTTTTGGTGGCATACAATGACGCGTGTCGCGGCTGGCCCGCTGCTCGTCGTTCTGCTGGTGGTCGCATTCGCCTGGCGGTCAACGCGCTGCTTGATAACTTCTTAAAATGTTAGATAATGAAGATAGCAAACTAGTTTTTGTCTAGCATTTGGTTATGTTGTTTGCCTAGGAAGCAGTGATCCTGCAGGAGCGTATCCTGGACCTGACGGCGCTGCTGCTGGCGGCGGGCGTGGACCCGGCGCGCGCAGTGCTGTGGCAGCAGTCGGCCGTGCCCCGCCACGCGGAGCTGTGCTGGCTTCTCGCGTGCCTCGCCTCGCATGCGCGCCTCGCCCATCTGCCGCAGTACAAGGAACGCCTTGCTGCCGGTACGAGCACAAGACACTTGTGTATTACAACACACAGTAAATGTACAAGTGGACTGAGTAAAACAGCTCGTCTCATGTTGCAGGCGGCGCGGAGACGTGTGCGGGCGCATTGCTCTACCCGGTGCTGCAGGCTGCAGATGTACTGCTGTACGGCGCCACGCATGTTCCCGTCGGCGCCGACCAGCTGCAGCACGTGCAGCTCGCCGCGCTGCTGGCGCGCACGCTGCGCCACCGCACCGGCGTGCACCTGCCTGCGCCCAGGGCGCTGCTGCCAGGTCGGTCGGTTACTCGACTCCCTAATGACGATCTATCTGGCACAGCGGTTGTAGCTCTACCGACCATGCGAGAGGTCGGGTTCGATCCCCGGGTGGGGGGAAACAAAAAAACTCAGGTCTTGGATGTTTATATGTGTGTGACGTCGCTGTTTCTGGTTCCCACGACACATGGTATCCTAGTGTGGGGCCAGAAGCAATGTATGTGCCTGTATGTAAATGTTTATGTTTATTTTTTATGTTTATAATCTACATTCCTATTCACTCGTGAACATGATCTCTGTAACATGATACCTATTCGCAGAGGACGGCAGCGACCGCATACGCAGTCTGCGCGACCCCACCAAGAAGATGTCCAAGTCGGACCCGAACGGCAAGTCGCGCATCCTGCTCACCGACTCGGACGAGCAGATCGACCTCAAGATCCGGAAGGCCGTCACTGACTTCACGCCGGAGGTGACGTACGAGCCGGAGACGCGGCCCGGCGTCTCGAACCTGGTGCGCCTGCACTGCCTGAGCGCGGGGCTGCTACACGAGGAGGCGGTGGAGGAGGCGGCCGGGCTGACGACGGCGAGCTACAAGGCGCGTGTGGCGGCGGCGTTGCGTGCGGAACTGGCGCCCGTGCGCGAGCGTGCGCGGGAGCTGCGTGCCCGGCCGCAGCGGCTGCGCGACGTGCTGCGGGCCGGCGCGGCGCGGGCGCGTGTGCGGGCTGACGTCACGTGGCAGCGCGTCGCCGCGGCGGCGGGGCTGCGACCCGACACCGACGCCGGAGCCGCCGAGTTGCTGCGCCGCGTCGCCGTCAAGGCCGACTGATCTGTGAACTGTTCGCCGAGAGTGCAGTGCGCTTTTGAAATGGGCTAGTCAGCACTGCGCTGCTGCAATATGCGCGTGTTGAACTGTGTCGAACTGTGTGTTGACTGTTATTTATTATTAGATACAAGGCAAATTTTATGATAACCAGAATATTCATATCGATCCATCATATTTTCACGATGCGACTCGAACTTGTTGGAGTCGAGGCTTTCACAATTGTAAAATATACCTTACTATACCAGCTATAGGTATAGTTACTGAGGACTTTCATTTTATATTGGTTAGCTAGATAGATGGAAGATTTGGTGGGTGGGATGCCTGCTGAACACAGGCCGGTGATCGGTCGTCTGTTGTGACTATTTCACCCAATTGCCAGTGTTTGGGCGCTGGTTTGTGTTGGTTCAGCCGATTTCCCTGCCCAAATCTCCTTGTACGATTACATCGTGCATTGTCAGATATTGCTGTTTTCATTATTTTATAAGTTAGTATTATCGATCAGTTCACATTCGTCTATCAATAAGTGCGCATCAATTGTAATCATTACAAATAAAGTGATTTATCAAGTTATCACTCTTCTTTCCTGTTCCACCAATCATCATCAGCGTCAAGTTTAAGGTACCGCCAGCAAGGGCTCGTACATTAAGCGGTCCTTCGAAACCTGTGTTTAGTGTAACTTTGTGTTTTAATCGTGTGACTGCGAATCGTCTCTGCTGGCCTGCCACCAGCGGCAATCCCCGGTAGAGTTGAGAAAGCGCAAAAGGTTATACGTGGGGAATACAAAAGCATTAGACACGCACGATCAAGCGATCAAGGATTCAAGCCATAAGAAGGTTTTTATCAAGAGAACAAGCTCTCCCAAGTTTAACAAGAGATCAAGCTCTACAAGTTAATCAAGTAACAAGGTTTATCAAGAACCCCGTAAATAGCGAATGATAAGGAACTCAATTTCAACAAGGGAAATTGAACTGAACAAGCCAAGAATTCGTCTAACTGTTGCAAAATAGCAAATTATTGACGGAATAAGAGTAGTCCACTTGCAGACCACGCTATGTGGTTGAAGTTTTTTTTTTCGGTACCAAAAAAAACTCTTTTCTAATTAAGTAAGCGGGAAAAACTGACTATGTCGATTGCATTTTAAAATACAGACTATAAGGATAAAGTTTTATCTCCTAATGAAAACGGAACATTATGAATATTATTATATTGATGATTTAAAATTGAACAGAATTAGTTTTGCAAGTTTATTTTTAACATAGTTTTGCTAGTGTATAAAAGGAACAAAGGGAGTTTTGCTGTTGCATGTAATCTAATTTTTTATAATAATAAGGCTACTGGAAAGGAGAATAAAGTTGGTGATATGTACTCTACATTAAATAAAACAAATTTAATTTAATTTCTGTTTTATTGAACTGAATTTCACATTAAGAATTTTTACAATTTAAGTATACATAGTTTACAGGTTATACCCTTAAGTCAACTTCTACGGTCATCAACGTTTCTTCAGTATCAGTTTGTTCCTGTACAACGTCATCTTCTGCATTTTGTGCTTGTAGAAATGTGTAAAATCTAAGATTTTCGTTGGCAGCCCAATCTTCTCCGAAATGTTAAACCTCTCAGTATCCGAGCGCATCAATAGCTGCAAAGTCAAAATACCGTTGGTTACCACGCGCAGCTATTGATGCGCGGGTGACGCTGTGTTTACAAACCGGTATTTTGGTACAATTTTAGTGCATAATGTTGGCATGCTTGGCAAGTGTAAATGCGGCATTAGTCTAACTCTACCATGAACATATTTGCCTGTGGTCTTTCGGTGAAAAAAATATTCAGACTGGAAAAAACAAAATCACTTTCTCGCGCACGAATTTTGACTGATCTTTTCTGAGCTTTTATGGTGAATATTGAATTGTTTGTATAAGAACACACTAATGTTTTTATTGTTTTGAAAAGGTTATCTTGTGTAGATTACGCAGGTATAAACAACATGTATATTTGTTGATGTTTTTCTCATGTCGGCTAGATTTGTGTCGAGAGGGAACATTTTCATAGAAGTCGGTGATTCTCATGTCGGTACAAAAATAAACTAAGGTCACAGTGACATTTTTTTCGCTTAAACTAAGAGAGGGTTTCATTAGCTACTCAGATCTACAATTCGTATAGTTCTAAGAGTTACCATTCCAACAGAATCACTTGATACGTCAGTCAAATGCCGCGCGCGGGTGGGCTCAAAATATGCCGCGTATCCTAGCTGTTTCGCGCCGGGGCGGCCCGGATTCGCAGAGGTTAATAAGCAAATTCTGCACATCCCGCAATTTCGCTGATTTCACGGGGACTCCGACATTAAGGTTGATACATATTAAAACATCCTCTGGTATTGTGAAAAATTAGTTAAAGAAATGATACTGTTATCTCCTATAAAAAAATACAAAGAATAACAAAGAACTGTTCTATTAGTTGGCACATTCAAATCAAGTTTTAAATCAATGATCACTTCGAAAATAATTGCTAAAGTTGTACTAAAACCGTAAATATCCCAAAAAACTGCATTTAGCGTTGGAACAATTTCACACCTTTCCCATACACTGTGCACCGATTTGTTTAGGTGTCTACAAAGATAAAAGACCTGTTAATCATATTTCATAAGTTATTTTACTTAGAAGATAATTTAATATAAATTAATCAAATTTCTCCGATCGAAATTCCTATACAAATTCGCGGCACCGATGCGGTGGCCGGTGCGGTGAGTTCTGTCAGCTTCAGTCGGCCGCGGGCCTTCGGAGTGAGAGCACGTCGCTTTGTGTCAAAAACAATAGATCGCAGAATTGTGTATCGACACAAAACACTGCCGCACAGCGGTCCGTTAGTTAAATTGGAACATACTACGTGATTGAAATTTTGAAAATGATGTGACTTATTATGAAGTTGTTGTTAAGATTTTTTGTCTGTTTTAGGAAAAATGGGGAAAAGAAAATCCGACGAGGTCTACTATAGACGAAGACCTCGTAAGAGACGAAAAGGTAAGGAAAGAACATGGCTAAATATTGTATTCCTTAGCAGATTACAGGCATCGCAACTAGCATACACATTCCTGGATGACGAAATAACATAATGTAACATTTGTTGCACTTGCACATTATACACGTATAACCAGTCGCCTTTGGCGGCCATTTTGTAACTTTCGCCGTGTCGGTGGGTACCGGAGACGGAATCCCACACATCAGGAAATCTGAGCGCCGATGTTTAGTTTTTGTTGAAATTCTCCTATTCTAGTTAGAATTAAGATAAGTTCTAATTAGAATATTACTCTAATTGGAATTCTTTACCCTTTTTCCTTTCCACAACGCCTTTATTTCAGTTTAATAACAGCTAATATGTATTACTTAATATGAAGCTCCCTGTTGTACTTACTTCTGTATCATTTTTAAAATAAAGCAAGATTTGGCGGTAAAGTTTAGTTTTATTTATGCGGTATGTATAGAACTAAAATAATCTCAATCACAGCTAGTCTTTATACATTTATTTATCAATAGAGAACTTTTTCGATAGGTAAAAAATAGGGCCCCTTAGAAGTCAGTTTTATTGAGAAATGAGTGACCACAGAGTATAAATCCATTCATTCATTAGATAGCCTGTTCTTTCTTGTGCAATTTGAATAGGTTAGAAAGAAATCGGACCAACATGAATGGTGCAACGGAAGTAAATTAAAACCCTATACAGCAGTACCGGAGACGGGTGCTCCACACACAGGCGCCAGAGTGACAGGTACCGGAGACCGAATCCCACACATCAGTGGTTATTATATATGTGTACGGGAAAAGGCGTGACACTATATTATGTTATGTTATATTATATTGTGTGAGCAGTATACATTTTCCCATACGGTAGGGTAGCAGATGCCTAGATGAATAAACTTATATGAATAAATAAATCAATAGGGTGGGTATGATATAAACGCTGTACTCCTGTTTAAGCATGTAGTTATTGAGTTAGTTTGTTTTGTTGTGTTCCTGTATGTTATTTTATTATAGATTGTGTATTATTTTGTGTTTTTATAAGGTGAATAAATGTTACTTATGTATAAAATATGCTTTTAATTATTTTCAGAAATCAAAATAGAAAACTTATTTCTATGGTAAAATTGGTATACTAAACAAAATTGGTGTAGTTAGTTTACCATAAACGCATCTAACATTACTGGGTTGTACCTATAAAGCATATGTCTATCGATTGAGGATGTAATCGGTATACTCTCTTATGGACATAGGCAGAACAAACTTACAATGGAGAACAAAAGACGTCGGAGCAAGAGGACAGTTTAAAAACAAGAAATATTCTTTGACAAAATGTCGTAGCCATCTTATCACATATTAAAACTGAATTATCTCAGAAACGCTATTACTTTATTTTATTTATTTTATTTTATTGTATTAGGAGAACAAACAGTTTTACACACTCTATTAATAAACTTATATAATAACTTATAACCATTAATGTGTTCTCGCATGTATGTATGTACTACCCGTTCGCTATAAGTATGCCGGTGACGATGTGACGTCACTCAGAGGTAGGGATAGCAAAAATATTACACATTTACAAAACATTTTATTAGGCAACATTTAACACATTTTCCCTCGTGAAAGTTATGTCGTTGGAATCGATATTAAATAAGCTACAACAATAAAAATTGTTTAGTCCAGTTAGGCTTACATGGTCAGGTCATGGATTTTTTTCCAATTTATTGTACAAATTTTGTTGTAAATAAACGTATTACGTACGTATAGTTTTTCCTTTACCCATTTTTCTCTAACACAGACAATCACAGTAACAGATATTGAGCAAAGTGAAAAATATTTGGTGTCGACTACTGCGACGCGTCTGCGATGACGATGCTAACGGTGTGCGGATAGGGCGACTCAGGGGTGCGGTAGGCGGTTGGGGGAGGGGAACCGCATTCCACGCACCGGCATACTTATAGCGAACGGGTAGTAGAAGCTAAAAAAGAAAAAAAAAACTGCCTGCTTGCGGTTAAACAGAGAAAAAATTAAAAATATAGTTCTGTCTGGATAACAACATTAGAATGTATAACTTATATATAATTGACAAGATTTATAAATTTAATCATAATAATTAACAAGAGATTATAGGTACAAAAAGACAGAACTGTAAGTTAAAGGAAAAAACATAATGCACAAAAGAAAATAATTAAAAATTAGGTACAAATAGTATTACCTAATAACAATACTTAATTAGTTTAAGATGCTAACGCAGTAAACCAGCGCTTTGTCAGGAGTTTCTTAACACTTTGCGGTTTTGAGTTGAATAAGTCAAGGTCGGGGATATCGACAAAACCGTTAAATGTAGCTACCGCTCTACTGAAAAATGAGTTTTGTCTATAATTTGTGAAATTGAAAGGAATGTCTAGATGAATAGGATGTCTATTAGTTCTATTGGGGACTTTAATTTTGATGTGTTCAAGAAGCTGCGGAGAGTCAATTTCTCCTTGTGCAATTTTGCAAAGAAGTACAACGTCAGCAATTCGTCGTCTCTCTTGTAGGGGGAGTGTATGGTGTCTTTTACATATAGCTGAATAGTCCGAGTCAAAATTATTGCACTTAAATTGCAGATATCGCAGAAATCTACGCTGTATGGACTCAATCCTATCTATGTCAATTGATGCTACGTACATAAGCACAATAGAGGATTTTAATAACTTTAATACTTGTAAACTGAGAGCAGGTTCTCATAACAAAACCCAAAGCCTTATTTGCTCTTTTTATAATGCTATCAATATGCTTGTCGTAAGCTTGCCTACTATCTTGAATAACTCCAAGGTCACGAATCTCATCTACCACCTTCAGGGGGTTTCCTTTGAATGTGTAACTGTACTGGGTAGGCTTAGGGCTACGGGTAAAAGTAATAGCAAAACATTTCAACACATTCAGGTCTAGTTTATTTTGCTGGCAGTAAAATTCAAACCTACCTAAGTCCTCCTGCAATAGACTGCAGTCGTTGACGTCGCTAATTCGTTTAAAAACTTTCATGTCGTCCGCATATAGCAAAAATTTTGAGAACCTAAAGCAGTGGCAAATATCATTAACAAATATAGAAAAAAGAAGCGGTCCGAGCAAGGATCCTTGGGGCATGCCTGAAGGTATTTTTATCCAACTAGAGGAGGAGGAGAACCCATTAAGAACCACGGCCTGGGATCTATTTTCAATGTAGGAGGTAAACCATCTATAAATATTACCATGGATTCCCGCCCTTAGGAGTTTCTGTAAGAGCAACTGGTGGTCTATTCTGTCGAATGCTTTGCTATAGTCAGTAAAAATAGCGTCAACTTGGCCACCAGCATCCATGTTTGAGGTGGTATAATCATTAAAAGATAGCAGATTAGAAGTAGTTGAACGTCTTCGAATAAACCCATGCTGCTCCGGAATAAATGATGTTGAGAGAGTTGAATATACCGCAGTATAAACAAGCTTCTCCAATACCTTGGCAAAAATAAAAAGTTTTGAGATGGGCCTATAATCATTAACGTCACTCTTGCTACCACCTTTATGGATAGGAGAAATATTTGCTGCTTTCCAGACCTTAGGTACAAAGCCCTGCTCAAGAGAACGCTTAAAAAGAAGAGTCAGTGGATATGTAAGGCCTTCAGCACTTCTCACTATGAAGACTGAGGAAATGCCATCACGCCCACCACCCTTTGACACATCAAGCGACCTAAGTAGTTTAAATACAGTAGCATGTTCAATATCGATGTCACTAATAGAGCATGGATAATCATTTTCTAAAGGGCCGTTTCCCAAGCCGCTATCGGAAGAAGAACTATGTGATTGAGATTGAAAAGTGGAGTAGAAATTGTTGGAGAAAAGGTTGCAAATTCCCTCTCCAGTACTAGCCGACAGCCCTTTATAAAATAAAGTGGACGGAATAGAGTTGGCACTTCTCCTTTGAGATTTGACAAAAGACCAAAAATATTTGGGGTTTTCAATTATCGAACTTTCAACTTTTGAAATATATTTTTGGTAGCATTCTTCCTCCAAAGTTTTCGCCTTTTTTCTAAGCAAAGCAAAAGATTCATAATCGGATTGGTTACCATATTTATGAAATTTCTTAATGTATTTGTACATTTCTTTAAGCACCCTCCTGAGAGGGGAGCTGTACCAAGGCGGAAAAGACGATGCATTTATGTACTTGTGCGGTACAAATTTATCACGTAGCTCATAAATACAGGCATAAAATAGTTCTATGGAGTCATCTATTGGTTCACTATTTAAAATAGAGTCCCAATCGTAATCATGAGCCAAACATGAGTTAATGCTGTCGTAGTCACCTGAGCCATAATAATATTTCAAACGAGAGTTCAATTTAAGTGATTCGCAATCAACATCATTTATATTAATAACTAAGGATTTATGATGCTCATCTTCGGGGACCAATGGGTAATCACTAGCGAGAACCGTTACATCTACATTACTGATAACATAATCTAAGATCCTATTATTTGAGTTACTATTAAAATTAAACTGAGTCAAGTTGCATACTGACAAAGTATCAAAAAAATAAATCTGACTATAACCTGATACGTTAGCCGGGTGCAAAGTTCCTTGTCTGCATGAACAATCTACATTCGGCAAGTTAAAATCACCCAATATAATAAAAGTGTCATTAGGACATGACTCCACAATACAAGTAAGTTTATCAGAAAAATTTGTCAGTTGCGTGTTAAATGAATTTCCTCAGTTTTCGCTACAAAGATAAAGAGTACAAATATGGATTTTATTTAAAGTTCGGTTACTATTTTTAGTGGTTACCGTAACCCAAATATCCTCTGCAGAGGAGTGCCACTCCGGCCGCGCTAAAACACCAAGATCACGGCGCACCGCTATAAAAACTCCACCACCGTACATTTGTTTTGTTTTATCATAATCTCTATCCCGTCTCAAAATTAAATATCTATCATCAATGAGTTCGCTATCATAAATACCATCTAAAAGCCAGCTCTCAGTGATTGCTATTACATCATAAGAATTTAAACAGATGTTACGTTTAAACGTATGTGTCTTAGTACGCAGCCCTCTTGTGTTTTGATAAAATAGTTTTAAATTAGACGCCATTATTAACATGTAAGCAATAGCGAAAGTGAAACTCTATAAAGCATAATATGCTATAGCTGTTCATTGAATATGTTGCTGGATAGCAAAAAAGCATAAAACAAGCCCTAGGTATTAAAAGAAGCGATAACTGCAGATTCTTTTCATTGATAACATATTTAGGCGTAATATTAAGATAATTGTATGAAATAATCAAACATGTATAACAAACACTCCCAATAAATTGAATAAATAAGGTAGAAATAAATATCTTTGAACTAAACCCAATAGTTAATTTTAACTCGTTCACGCAGCGACTGAGTGACACGAAAGCAGTGCAAGCGAAAATGGAACGTGAGTGCATAACGCGAGCAGGTGCGAGTAGCTTAACGCGCAGAGCTGTACTTACGACGAACCGGTCGGTATCCCCGCCGCACCCGCTGCACTGTAGAACAAAAGCGCTGGTTTTGCATGCGGCTCTCAAACTTTTACTGTTTCGTAGTGACAAAAGTAATAAAATAATTTTAAGATTATAGGCTATTACTAAATTTAACGCAATTGGTACGTTATTTAAGTAGCTAACAATTATGAGATCTTCAATAGGTCGCTTTCGTTTTTTATAAAAATTATGGGTGACGTATCTGACATTCTCGCCATAATTTTACAGTGTTTAACCCAAACGTGCTTGAAGTTCTTCTCTTTAGCTAAGGCCCGCGCCTTGCTTAACAGGTTCTTGTTATACTGCGTCAGGTGATCATTGACGAAAAAGACTCCGCCAGTTGTGTAACCTAGAGTCTCGAGCTTCAGCTGTTTGGTCTTGCGGCAAGAAGCAACAAAGTCTTCCTTAGTGTAACGATTATTAAAAGAAATAACAATCGGTTTTTCGACATTCGGGACTCTCGTAGGAATTCGTGCAATATAATTTATATCCCTCTTCTCGAAAGTACGATTACCGATTTTACCAATCTTGTCAGCAATTTCGTATAGATTTTCATTCTTCTTCAATGGAATTCCACGTATCTCGACGTTATTAGCACGAGCCCATTGATCTCTATTCTGAAGTTCAACTTTCAATGCAGTTACTTCGGCTTGGAGCGTCGGGACATCGCTAACTAGTTTCTCCACTTGAGTAACTCGGGTTTCTAATGCCTTGACGGATCCTGAGAATTTCCCAATCAGCTCATGCGCCATCTCCAAAGATTCTCGAAGGTTCCCCAGCTCTGATTTGATGGATTTCACATTTTATGACAGTGGCCCCAACTGGAAAACGATGTTGTTCAGTTGTTCTTGCATTTTATCCAGTTGAGTTGGGGAGGGTGACGTATTAAGCCTCGAAGGCGATTGGTTGCCTTTACACTTCGGGCAACGCCAGCTCTTCTGTCTCTCTCCAAGTCTACGATAACCATTTTCCGTAATCCCGGAACACTGGAAATCGAGGTGTTGCTTGCAGACACTGCACACCGTTCCATCCGTGAACTGGGAGTCACAACTTGCGCAGGAGAACATAATTAAACAGGAAAAAAAAACAACTTTGAGTAACGCTGGTTTAACAAGCAAGCGTGCGCTCCGGTTGAGTGATAGCGAGTGAGTTACTTACAATACAACATTTTGTCAAAGAATATTTCTTGTATGTTATGAAAGTATCAATCGATAGCCAGCTGTCACATCTCCATACAAACCGTTTTGGTCCAGCTAGGGTCACTAGTTTACGAGATATGACTGTTTTTAGTTTGACAGCCGAAATGTAAATCTCGCCGAGAGCTGTCACATCTCGATACAAACCGGTGGTCTAGGGTGCTTTAGTTATTGTTCTGAGGTCTAGGGTCAGCAGTTTCCGAGATATGACAGTTTTTAGTTCATCATACCTTTCAACTATTCAAAATCATCATACCTTTCATTGTGACATCTGTCTAAATATTGACACCTGTCTAAATGGTGATCTACATTAAATATTTAAACTTTTTTTTAAACATAGTTTATTTGTTGTAATGTTGTTTAAATTTTAAACATAACGTAGGTAAGATATCAACTCTGTCAAAAGTATGAATAATGATATGTAGATAATTAGATATACTTTGGCAAGAAATATCAGACTAAAAATAATTGCAACATATGTGACATACTTACAATAAGTATAATGACAATAATCAATAAACACCACTGCGTGTTTAAATAATAATAATTGTTCTCCTCTGCACATCTTTCTGCAAAAGTCGCGGGCTGCGGTTGTCTTTTGTCCCACTATGCGGCTTTGCATGTGTGCGTGAGCGCGCCGATTGTTGTGTGGGTACGCTCAAATGCCTAGAAGCGACGCCGGGCGGCGCGGCGGAGACGGCCCTTAATGATGGTTGGTTCAATATTTTCAAATGATTTGCCTTTTCTGCATATGTTACCGTAATTTATTACTTCTTCGGCGTAATTAGGTAGGTACTTTTAGCTGCAATTCTATTAGTTTTATCTCTTCTTAAGAATAATCTTTTCGAGTTATTAAATTGGAAGTGCCAAGATCCAGGCGCTTTGAGTACATTTTTGACACTAGATTTCCAATTGTAGAAATCAAAATCGCTTCCAATTCTTAGACAGTACCATGGTTTTTGAATAAGTCGTAATATTCTTGGGGGTCTACAATGACGTTTTCTCGTTTTAACTTTCTTTCTAAATTGCCAAAAACGCGATCGGGGGGCAAAAAGGAATGGCCAACAATCGGGAAAATTACTGTTATTTTCGTTACATGACGTGGAGCTTTTGTTTTCAACCAGTTTGCTAACATTCCCATGACTATTGTATTTTTATTTTGCCCCCCACAACCATCGCAATAAAATCGCACGTGTTTGATGTGACTTTCAAAGTGTGTATTCATCAACCGATGATATATTGCAGAAGCAATCTGATTTGACCCTTTCGCGGCCTCTGTTTCTAGCCACGTGTAAATAAAAGTATTTGTAACATTTTGATCCTGGCCTGATGATCCTTGACAAATAGTCATGTTATAAGTATAAAGTCTGGTTGTCTTGGATGATGTGATGCGTAGAGTAACCAGTAAAGAAGGGCCAGTCTGCCATGGTTGCAAAGTAAGTCCCTCGAGGACATAGACTTCGCAGACGATCTCTGTCTGCTCGCCACATCCCGTGACCAACTACAGTCCAAGACCGACGACCTCACAAACGAAGCTGCTAAAGAAGGGCTGCGCATCAACTGTAGCAAGACCAAAGACATGCGCCTAAACACCTCTGATGCAGCACCCATTTATGTCAATGGCGAGGTGGTCGAACAAGTGCAGCGCTTTACCTACCTGGGGAGCGTCGTGGACCCACTGGGGGGAGCGGAGGCGGATGTAGAGGCGCGCATCAACAAGGCTAGAGCCGCGTATGCGCAGTTGAAATCTGTTTGGACGTCTTACATAATCACTCGGCGTACAAAGATCAGAGTATTCAACTCCAATGCACATAGCAGCTATAAATAACCTAAACATACCAAGATAGTTAGATACAGAGACCTCAAGCGATATCGAGTTACACGGGTATTGTGACGCATCACAAAAAGCGTACAACTGCGTAATTTATTGTAAATTAAAAATAGATGGTCAATATCAAATCAGTCTCGTCGCTGCAAAATCAAGATTAGTACCACACAACAAAGAGATTACATTGCCAAAACTGAAGTTGTGCGGAGCCCATTTGCTGGCCACACTGATGGAAAAAGTACTAGAACTATCGTATCAAGATGTATGGTTGGGTAGATTCGACTGCCGTTAGGCTGGCTTCGAGGTCAGCCCCAGCGCTGGAAGCAGTTTGTTGGCAACAGGGTTCAACAGATTACTCAAGTAATACCCGCGTCATGTTGGCGGTACGTCAAATCTGCTGAAAACCCCGCAGATTGTGCTAGCAGAGGGCTCAACGCCACACAACTACAAGATCATCCACTTTGGTGGCATAGACCGACTTGGCTAAAAGTCATTGATGAAAAACAAAGATTGAGCAAGAGTTATTCGACTGATGAAGGAAGAGGTCAAGCCAATGAAAGCGACTATACAGGCTGTATCAAGAAACGGCAATATTGTACTTGAGTTGTTAAACAAGTACAGCTCATTCATCAAACTTAGTACATGTGCTGTCGTGGATACGCCGATTAACAAGTCGGAAACAAGACAGAAAATATGAGCCCTACATTACACTGGCGGAAAGTAGACGAACTACTGAGATTGTTATACAGGATGTTCAAGGAAGGGAATTTTACGGAGAGATAAATGACCACAAAAACGGCAAACAAGTGTCACCCAAAAGATGAAACACCCTGTAATTTTGCCTCAAGAAAGCCGCTTGACGGAGTTAATTATTTTGCAAGCGCATGAACATACCTACCACGGCGATGCTCGGATTACATTGTCATTCATAAAGCAAAAATATTGGATACTCAGTGGAAACAAGACCACTAAGCAGTTTATTCGTCGGTGTATTACTTGCAAGAAAAACAACCCTAATAAAAATCATCAAATAATGGGAGACTTACCTGAATCAAGGATAAACCCTTCTCGTCCTTTCCTGCATACCGGCGTTGACTACACGGGACATTAATTCTACATAAAATCCAACAAGGGACGTAGTACCAAGACCACCAAGGGATATGTCGCAGTCTTCGTATGCATGGTGACCAAGGCGGTGCATCTAGAGCTGGTTTCCGACCTGACAACATCTTCATTCCTCGCCGCTGTAAGAAGAATGGCAGCGCGCAAAGGAAAACCAGGACATTTTTACAGTGATAATGGGACCACTTTTCTGGGAGCTAACAGATGCCTACAACAAGAATTTCAGGAGATACAAGAGCTCATCAACGATCAATTACTGAGGGAGATAGCAGACATGGAGATAATATGGCACTTCAACGCCCCTTCCTGGCCGTCAGCAGGAGGTCTATGGGAGGCAGCGGTGAAAAGTTTCAAATTCCACCTGAAGCGAGTGATTGGCGAACAACGCCTTACTTATGAAGTATTCTCAACTCTCCTCGCTCAAATAGAGGGTTGCCTAAACTCTAGGCCTTTATGTATTTTATCTGAAGATCATGAAGGCTTAAATTATCTCACACCCGCTCACTTCTTAACCAGCGGACAAACTCTAACCTTGATTGAGACAGAGAAAGATCAGCGCACAACATGGTACCTAACACAAACAATATTACAAGAATTGTGGAAAAGATGGGTATCAGAATATTTGATACAACTAGCCGCCCAAAGCAAGTGGGAAAAGTCCTCAGCGTAATATTCAAGTCGGCGACGTCGTCCTAATACATGATGACAATCTACTGCCAGGAAAGTGGGCGATGGGTCGAGTTATAGAATTGCACCAAGGCAAAGACGAATACGTGCGTGTCGTTACGTTGAAGACCAAGAATGGATATTTCAAACGGCCAATAGTAAAAATTTCAACCTTATTAGAAAACGACGAGAAGGTTAAACCACGTCATTCCAGTGACGTAGTTACGGCGACCGGACAGTGGCCAACGCGAACTAGCGCAGTCAGTCCTATCAAGTGCACTCAGTGCAGTGGTAACAGCTTTATTTCTGCTGCTAACACTCGTCTGCAATTCTCACTGCAATACAAATGTTACACAATTCAGGAAAGGACAAGCGATATATTTGACAAGATCTCAGATATGACGCTGATTAAAGACGAGTGGAAAATCGTCGCCTATTACCACTTGGAACCTTATTGGGAAGGAATAGACGCGTTCAACAAAAATACACAAACGCTCCAACAGACATGTAATATGATACGGGAACAAGCCCACTGTGCCGTCATACTACTTCAATTATGGCACGGATTCTCCGAACTAGAGTACTACGATCGGGTATTACTTAGGTACTCAGCACACGTCGAGCATGCGACTTGCCAGACAGCGCCGGGGCGGCGAGGTCTCATTAATGGTGTCGGATATCTCGCTAACGGATTTTTTGGAGTATTGGATGAAAATTTCGCCCAAAAATACAGGAAGGACATCGCTCTAGTTCGAGACAATGAGAGACACATAGCATCACTTTGGAAAAATCAGACTTCAATCATAGAGGCAGAGTTCAATTTGTTAAAGGGAGCCGAAAATACTATGGAAAATCAACGCAAGATGATGAACCAACATATGAACGCAAAAGAAGAATCCGTAAAGCAACTGAACGATGAAGCCCAACGAAATCGCATCATTAGTTCCTTCACCATAGGAGCGACAACAGCAAGCAACATGCTCAGTCTACGGCATATTCAAAACACATTATTAGATAGGTACTATCACCGATGTACACCACGGTCGGTTCGATTACCATTTATTAACTCCTGAGCAACTCATCAAGGCATTGACGACAATTGCAAGCCATTGACCCAAAGATGTATCGCTGCCGTTGGAGAACCTCCACACAGAAGTGTACAAAATTTATAAATTACTACAAGTAAAATCACGATTTTTGGACGACGTACTTCTCTTTGAAATAAAACTGCCACTCAACAGTCGTCTCGACTGTCTCAGTTACGAAATTCATAAAACGATACCGATATCTGAAGCGACAGGACAACAAGCAATCAGTGTTGTCCCAGTATCAGATTACATTGCGCTAAACATGAAAAAGGACATTTACATTCCTTTGACCGAGAGCGACATCAGTTCCTTTTTGGTTATAATCAAACTTATTTTTGCCAACTCATGAAACCAGAGTATCCCCTAAAAGACGACAAGAGTTTTTGTGACCTGGAAGCTGCAGAATGTACAAAAATGAGCAAGATGTGCAGAAATAAGTGGCAAGAAGTCAACAGCGTAAACACATACCTTTATTTTTGCTGTAATCGGTGTCAAGTCCGAACAATATGCGAAGATCAGGTGACATCGCATCAGCTGAGTAAAAGTGGTCTAATACATGTGAGTCCTAACTGCGTCATAAAAACTGATAGTTTCACCGTGACGCCACATAAACTTCAAACAAGTGAAGTGAAATTAAGACCAGATATATATGTACCTAAGATTCCTCAGATAAATAACATCATCAATATTACTATCCCTACCACTCCATCACAGGATGATTCACGCGACATGCAACAACAATTATCCCTGCTAGGAGAGAGGATAAACAAACTGAATCAAGCAGAAGTACATAATATCAACAGACATCTCCTATAACGATATTCATCACTACACCATGATTTATGTGTTATGCGGAATCTTAGTTATTATTGGAGTAGTGACGATCATCAGAAAGCTGCAATGTGGATGGTTGGTGCACAGCACTGCGCCCCCTACACCACGCCGCCCACGCCGCCGCCCGCGCTGCTGCCACCAACCGCCGGCTACGCCCGCACCGCAACGCGCGCTGGCGCTGCCCGCAATCACAGCATCGAGATACCGACCATACACCCCCGTGCTGATAAGAACACTCGGGTACAATTCAAGAGTACAGATTATTAGTGTTTTTATATACTTTGTAATTTTGTAATTTCTTTATTGTACTACACAAAACAGTCATACAGATAACTTATAATAGAAAAAAAAAACATGTACAAAGGCGAGCTTATCTCTCAAAAGAGATTTCTTCCAGCAAACCAAGACGGTAGGAGAGGTGATGGTTGAGCGGGGGAAGACCTGCGCGTATAATAAAACTCTATAAATACTACGACTAATATATACTACAAACAGTATGTATTATACTGATAACCCTAATTGCTAAAAATAGACTGCATGAATGATACACAATTACTTAAATACAACGTAAAAATATGAATAAACCGTATAATAAACTAATACATACAAATATATATATATTATCTAACTGGAAAGGGAGAGATAGTGCTTCTTTAGCCGGTTTTTGAATATATTTAGAGATCGACTGTCCCTGATAGTGCAAGGAAGCTCATTCCACAGTCGTACGGCTCGGATTCTGAACCCGTGCTTGTAGGCTGCAGTGGAGCGATCTGGAGCTTTGAGCGTAGACGCCATATGAGTTCTCCGAGGCCTGCTTGAAGAAAGAAATTCGAAGCGATCACGTAGGAAGTTAGGGTAACGAGGGTTCCACAAAATATTATAAAGGAAACACAGGATATGAGAGTCCCGTCGAAGCCGAATCGGTAGCCACTTCAGCTCCCTGCGATGCTGAGATACGTGGTCATACTTGCGCAGTCCGAAGATGAACCGAATCCCGAGATTTTGAAGTCGTTCGAGTTTGTTCAGTTGTTCTTCATTTGCGCTCACCCAGCAAACATCAGCATAATCAATGAGGGGGAGAAGAAGGGACTGAGCGAGAGTTATTTTGGTCCGGCGAGGAAGAAAGTTCTGAAGTCTCCTGAGGGAATGAAAAGTTGCGTAAACTCGCCTGCTGACCTCATTAACATGCATTGACCAGGACAATTGATTATCAAAGATGACACCTAGGTTTTTAGCTTTATCGCTATACATGATTACAGTACCGTTATAAGTTACAGAAGGGACAGACAATTGCTGCAACGTGTTTAAAGAGTGTCTGGTACCTATAATCATGGCCTGGGACTTATTCGGATTAACCAGCAACCCAAATGACGATGCCCATCCACTAATACCAGCCAAGTCAGCGTTTAACGCTTCCACAGCGGAATTTACATCATCAGGAGAGAAGTGACGAAAGATCTGAAGGTCATCCGCGTAGAGATGATAGGAAGAAGAGAGGACATCAGATATGGAATTGATAAATATTGAGAATAGAAGAGGAGAGAGAATGCCACCTTGGGGGACACCGGAAGAGAGGTCACACCACTCCGTACAAGCATCCTCCGACTTGATACGCTGTTTTCGGTTCCTTAGGTAAGAGTCAAACCAGCTGGCAGAGAGGGAGGAGACGTTAAGAGATTTGAGAAGTTCAACGAGAATGTCGAAGTCAACACAGTTAAAAGCACTGCTGAAGTCCAGCAGAGCCAGTACCGAGAGCTGCCTTTGATCCATGGCGACCTGAATATCATCGGTCACTTTTAATAAAGCCGTAACAGTACTATGACCCGTTCTAAAGCCAGACTGAAAAGGATTAAGTAGATTTTTAGAGGATAGATAATGGGAGAGCTGAGTATGGACAATGGATTCGAGAACTTTAGAAAGGATCGGCAGGATAGAAATGGGGCGATACTCTTTAAAGGAGGTGGGATTGGATGTTTTGGGGAGAGGGATAACTAATGCTTGTTTCCAAGCAGTAGGGAAAGAACAATTGGAAATGGAGAAATTTTAAATATGTGTTATGGCCGGAAGCAGATCATCAAGGATAGTTAGAATCATTCGTTGACAGATATTATCATCTCCTACAGCTTTGGAGCTAATTGCTAGAAATGCTTTCTTAACCGTGTCGCTTCCAGCATTGCTCAGGTTGAAAGGAGTGGTGTTGGGTAATGACCTAGAGCGCAGACTCTGAAGAGTGGCTTCCTTGATAGAAGGGTCCATTACAACTGGTGGAGCAGAGAGGAATTGATTGAGAGCGTTCAGATCAACATCACCCGAATGCATGTCCTGGGATTTGCCAATACCAAGTGTCCTGAGGAATTTCCACACCTGAGCTGGGGTGTACCTTTCGATACACTCGAAGATGTGGCGGCGCTTGGCGTCTCGACAGAGACGATTGCATCGATTGCGAAGGCATTTGTAGGAAAGAAAGTTGTCATCTGTCGGATCCTTTTTGTAGTTACACTTAGCGCGATTTTTCTTCACCATTAGGCGCTTGATAGCATCGTTAAGCCAGGGCGCCGGCAGGTGTTTTACCCTGACTTTCTTAATGGGAGCATGTTTGTCGTAAAGTCCCAAGACAATTGCATTAAAGTTGTGGATTTTGTCGTCAACGTTCTCGCTCAAGATGACAGGGGACCAATCGACCAGTGAGACATCAGACCTAAGGGACTCCACATCTATGCCTTTGAAGCTTCGAATATCTATGAATTTCGTTCTGCTCTTCGGACACCTAATCTTATAGGAGAGGTAGATGAGATCGTGGAAGGAGAAAGGAGAGTTAAGTTGACCGTGAGAGGCAACCTTATCCAAGTTGGAGACGATTATGATGTCTAGAAGAGAGGGAGAACAATGCGGCTGGAAATGAGTGGCCTCAAGTGGCAAGATGTGGAGATTGAATGAATCAACTATGGACCTGAGTTTGGCAGAACGGGAATTCTTTTTGAGGAGACAGGTGTTGAAATCCCCAAGAATGAGAGTGTCGTCGTAAATTGGGGTCAAATCATTAAGAAGGGATTCAAAGGTGTCGAAGTAGTCAACACGAAGAGAGGGGCTATAGAGGACACCAAGCAGCACCTTATTGTGATGAAGAACAATTTCAAGGAAGAGGTATTCAGCAGACTCGGAGTACTGGCTAGGGGATACATTAATCACCTTACAAGCAATTTCCGCACGCAGGTAAACAGCGACACCTCCGTCTGCCTTTCCGGTTCTGTCGTTCCTATATAGCCTGAAGCCTGGAAGAGAGTACATGGATGAAGGGAGTGAAGGCTTAAGGAACGACTCAGAGACAAGGATGCCGTCCACACGTTGCTCAGAAAAAGCCTCGATGAGATCGGGGTAGCTAGTGTGAATACTTTGAGCATTGATGTGCACTATGTTCAGATTTTTCCCTGACCCACCAAAGACAGTCTTAAGTTTGACGGAAAGCGGTTCTTCCACAGTGGAAATATCGCTTTCCGCACTAATAAATTCATCGCTAGAAGCACACGACAAGAAGCTATCATTATGGATATCCATACTATATATAGGTAAATAATATAGATATATGTATAAAAATATATACTACAATAATGTAAATGTTAATAAAACACAAAAAAAAAAACAAGTAAATAACTTATCGGAATGACCTAGACCCATTGCCAGACAACGATTGCTGAAGTAAGCAGAAAACCTACTTCTTTTAGTTATAAACAACACACAGGATAAAATAAATTAACAACTGGGCAGCGGACAGTGAAGGCACAGAAACAAAATAGAACATAACATGAAAAATGTTTTGGAAGTTAGGCCACGGCGAGGTAAACGCAAAAAGGACCGCGACATGGAGCCCGAACGAAACGCAATCATTTTTGCCAACAAACACTTTAAAAATAATTAAGTACAAGTTTGAGGTTTGCGTTTCGATCCCACTGTTAAAAAGTACACAGACGCAGATGCGTGCACAATGAAAAGGAAAAAAAAAAAAAAAAAACAGTGACAGACCTACCATTTCATGGCAATTCTAATAATATATAGGTTCCTGGATAGCTGTCACGATTGAAAATAAAACAACGTATATTTTTCATGGTCAATGTTATAAAACAATAATAAATAAATAAACCGCTGTTTTTTCGCTAGAAAGTGTTGTTGGTGAGCACATTGGAGAATTGAAAATTTAGTTTCTTTTGCCGATTTCCGCTCGAAATTAGTTCTTTTTAGTATCTGTATATCTTGTGATTGTCCTGTGTTATTGTTTGTCTTGTTGTTTTTGGCCTTTCTACTTGGTAAGTGGTACACAGTGTTTGTTTTTTCTTCCGTGTTTGGGGATGTAACATTCCTTAATCATGGATGAAATTGAGCCTGAACCCCCTGACAAAAATGAAGCTTCCCAGGAGTTATTCGATGGGTCCTCCAACGCCTCATCTCCCCCTGCTCCGCCCTTCTCGCCCGTGAGCGATAATATTTATTACAAATCTTCATCTGGCTCAGAGGACATTGCTTGTGATGGGCAGGCTAAGAAACTTAAGCGCCCCCGTGTTGAAGACCCGAGTGCAATCGAAAAATCAACACCACTAAATAAGATTCATAAAAGCACTGGCAGAATGAGGTACTCGACCTCCGATAAAGCTCCCTTCCTGGTTCATGTATCCCGATCCGATACTGATGAACGTTCTGGATCTACCATGCACCCGGTCAGGTTCGGAAAGTTTCTCATGAACAGTAACACTATTGGTATCAAACCTGATGGGATCAAGCGGGTTGGGAGAAATAGAGTCTCTGTGGAGTTCACTAAACCAGAGCAAGCTAACTGCTTCCTGATCTGTACCAAACTATTTGACAAAGGATATATTGCCAGCATTCCCATCTATAATATCACCCGCATGGGTGTAATAAGTGATGTCCCGCAGGACTGGACTGATGAAGAGGTCCTACTAAACATTCAAGTCCCCGATGGAATAGGAAAAATACTGAAGGTCCGAAGAATTAACCGGAAGGTTACTTCTCAGGATATATCGGAATGGAAACCTACCCAATCGGTCATAGCCACCTTTGATGGGCAAGTGCTCCCTACTAGAGTTTTTGCTTGTTATACATCCTTACCTGTGAAACTGTATCAATACCCCACAGTCCAATGCTTTAACTGCTGCCGATATGGGCACACGAAACCAAAATGCAGGTCCAAGCCTAGGTGCTCGAAATGCGGTGAAAACCATACTACTGATTCTTGCAACAAGAACCCATCTTGTCTCTTTTGCTGTGGCAATCACTTGGCCACAAGTAAAGATTGTCCGGAGCAATTAAGACAAAAGAACATTAAAACTATTATGGCAGAGAAGAACATATCTTATGAAGAATCATCTAAATGCTTCCCTTCTCCATACAGATCCTATGCGGAGGTATCAGCCTCCCAAACTTACCAAACCCAGTCTTCTCCACCTTTCTCTGCTCCTTTTTCTTCTGGCTACAGAAAAACTATCTTCAAATCCCCAAAACCTAATAAATTCACCCCATCCGGGTATGACAAGATATCTCATCAGAACATTATTAACTCTTTCACAATCCCCGAACCACAGAATGGGTGTGCTTTACAAAGCCAATCTCAAACTCAGTCCTCTCCAGCAGATAATGTTATATCATTACTGCTGTCTCTCCTCACCTCAATGATTTCCAGTAACAATTCTATACCAGACCACGTAGCTTCACAACTCCTCTCATTTGTAAACCGTTTCAATGGCTCCACTGGCTATTTTTCAATGGAACGCGAGAAGCGTTGAATTAAAAATAAATGACATATTTTTTTTAATAAATAAACATTCCCCTCTTGTCTTTGCCATCACGGAGACCTGGCTTAAGCCAGGAAGACGCTTTAACCTGCGCGGCTATTGCTCTTTCCGAAATGATAGGCAGGATGGCAGTGGGGGCGGTTCAGCCCTATTTGTAAATAATTGTGTCTGTCCTATTTCAATTCCTATTCCCCCCCATAACAATGAAATTAGTGTAGTAGGCGTTGTTGTTCAAGGTATTTCTATTCTTTCCATATATACCCCTCATCCTAATCTAACCTTTCTTCCAGATTTAAGACGTATATTTTCGGTTTTAACCCCCCCTTATCTAATATTAGGTGACTTTGATGGCCATCACTCGGCTTGGGGTTCCCCTCGCAACGACAGTTTTGGTAGGGCCCTGGTAGATCTCTTTGATGATTTAAACCTATGTTTGCTGAATGATGGTTCAGCTACACGATTAACTCCCCCAAATCAAAACAAAAGCTGTGTTGACTTGTCACTATGTTCCCCAGACCTGGCTTCCCTGATCTTCTGGCATAGGTTGAACCTTACACATGGTAGTGACCACTTCCCATTAAAAATGACCATTCCTTCGTCATCCATCCCCCACAGGGACTTCAACCCCTTATTAAAGTACCGTGTGTCTCAAGCCAACTGGGATGGTTATTCTGATAAACTTAGCCTACTCACCAGCTCTCTTCCTGATGTTCATGAGGGCAATGCTGTTGACTGCTACTCTCAATTCACTAACGCTATATCATCTGCTGCTGATGAATCGATCCCGCTTAAGAACTCGGCTTCTGAAAAAGTATCTTCTCCACCATGGTGGGATAGAGAGTGTACAGAAATAATCAAAGCTCGCAATAATGCTGAAGTAATCTACATATCTGCTATGACCGTTGATAACCTAGTTAGTTATCGTAAAATAGTGGCTAGATCCAGACGTCTCTTTAGAAAGAAAAAATACCAGGGGTGGAAACGATTTTGTTCCACTCTTTCTCCATCAACTCCAGCTAGTTTGGTTTGGCGTTATATTAACAGGTATAGAAAGGGTTGTGTTCAACATAACTCTCCCCGCATCCCCCATCATATTGCTATAAATTTCCTTAATAAATTGGCTCCTGACTATGTCCCTCTCCTAGAGGAATCTTGCAATTCCCATACATTACCTACTATCAATGACCCTTTGGATGCTTCATTTTCCATTGCAGAACTTCAATCAGTATTATCCCATGTCCGCGACTCAGCCCCTGGGTTGGATGGATTCCCATATTCATTTCTAACAAATGCAGGCCTGCCAGCTTTAGAGTATCTGTTAAAACTTGTGAACATTTTTTATAATACAGGTTATGTTCCAGACTCTTGGAAGGAACAAATCGTTATCCCCCTTCTGAAACCCGGTAAGTCCCCGGATGTAGCTGATCATTATAGACCTATAGCCCTGTCTTCGGTTTTGGCAAAAACCCTAGAGCATCTCATTAAGAATCGATTGGAGTGGTTTGTGGAGTCTAAGGGTATCCTTGCTCAATCTCAATTTGGTTTTCGCAAAGGCTACAGTACATCTGATAGTCTTAGCATATTCATCACTGATGTTCGGCTAGCTTTCTCCAAAAAACAATCTGTCCTAGCTGTGTTCTTGGACATATCTGCTGCTTATGACAATGTACTTCTTTCAGTGCTCAGGTACAAGTTACAACAGCTGAACATCCCCGTAAGAATGAGAAACTGCATTTGCAGTCTGCTTATGTCCAGATCAATCTCACTTCGTATCCCTGGCGAGAGTGTAGTGTATGCACACCCGAACCCTAATTACATCTATATATAGCCCGGTATTGTATGAATCTAGAGACATTATACGACTGTACTTTGAAGCCGATACTCGTCTTATTCCACGCATATACCACATCCTTACATGGCGACCTAGCCAGGCCAGCCTACCTCTCGCGAGGTAGTGCTGTGCCGAATGGCAGTGCATCAAATAAATAAATACTTTTAATAATTAGAAAATCCTGGAGAAGAGAATAATTACGAAGAACGTGAAGACAAGTTTGCAGCCAGAGAAAGACAAAGAAGATAAAAGAGAAGATATTAAAGAAGAAAGAATATAATTGAAATAATTAAAGAAGAAAAAATAGAGAAGATAATCATGGAAGATGGATAAATATGGAAGACAGACATTTATTTTAGAAGATACCATAAACAAGAGAGAAAAATAAATAAAGAAGACTTGCTGCCGGGTGCCGGGCGTTTTTTCAAGCCAGTGATGTGGATTGCAGGGCGCCGGGCGTAACCGTACGGGTCAAGTGAGGAGCAGCTGGGAGATGTACGGGTCCCAGGATGAGCTGACTCTGAACAAGAACGACACGTGCGACGATGTCTGTGATGTGTGTTTTGGACAATGGTATCTATTTAATCCTATAAAATGTAAGTGAATTTTATTATTTGTTTAGAAGTATTAATTACGTGTTGGGAAGATTTTTACATTGTAAAAGGGTTGACGATTCGAATCAATATCAATATAATTATTTTTTCAAATGAAGAGAGCATAAAGTAAAAGAGTATGTCGAAGAATGGCATAATGAAAAGTTACAGTAGGTACTGTCAGCAAGAGAAGTATGAATGATGGTTGATATATTTTTTTAGGAATGGAGATAATTATGAAGGCCGAAAGAAAAGTAAATTAAATTAGTTTGGCATGAGTTATTTTAGATGATTTTGATAAGTAGTAATATATTTTTTTTTAAGATGATGATTTTGATTGGAAATATGGGTAGAATGTGGTTAATTTGTAAGAAGATACAAGTTTTGTTGTTTTAAAGTCATTAATATACCCAGTACTATTTTATAAACTTATTGCATCTTAATTCCGATTTACTCCAAATGTACAATCAAGTACATAAATGATTCATTTGTTCATTTGACTTGGTTACAGTTCCAGTTTATCTTAAAATTATAGTAATACAATACAGTGTTCGCAGGCGATCCAAATATGGACATGCAACACTGCAGAGGAATCCAAATTAGATTAGAACTTGACACATGTTTTGATTACAGAGAAACAGAATTGTTATTATAATAATTAGTAGTTCAAGTTACCGCAGTGCGACTTATGTAGAATGAAAGGTTTAGTTTCAGTTGACTAATATGGAAGATACTTATAAGGTGATGCATGATTGTTAACAAGTTTAGGGTACCGCAGAGAGATGAAGTATGGAACCCATTGCATGAATTTGAATAAAAGTTTGAGAATGTATGAATTTCAGGTTTTGTTCCTATGTGTAAGATATACTTAGTATGAAAAAGTAGTTCAGCAAAGATTTTAAAATATATTACAAACGACGGAACCACTACCGATGGGTTATTACAAAAGTTTGTTTAGAAATTGCACTTAGTTACTTTTATTTTAAAGATTGCATTCGAGTTTATTAATAGATTAAAGTCTGACCAGCGGATATGGTCACTAAGGATTCGGATACTTCATTTTAAAGTGAGAAAATGTTTGTTTGATAGTGAGTGTTGAAAAGTATGAAAATGAAATGAAATAAAAAGTTGAATGTTGTTATGGAGACTTGAAGTTTTGAGTTATGTGATTACGTATTAAGCACATAGAGAAAAGTTGTATTTTTGTTTGGATTTGGGAATGTTGGTTATGGTTGTCGTTAGGATTAAAAAGTATGAATTTGAGAGATGGTATGGAATGTGCAGGATATGTTACTCTAGGCCACAGAGTGAGTGAGTTGGGAACACTTCATTTAGTAAGCTTTCGAAAAAATTTGGACTGATCATCCAATCTTTACAGAATGTCTTAAAATTCGAAGGATTCATTTGGATTGTGTTTAAGTTATGTTATAGTTTGGTACGTAACTATTGGCGAGTCCGATATGTTATAGTATAATCATCAAAGTCTCAAAGGTACAGGTACAAGGTACAAGGCACGAATCCTTCCTCTTCGATCATGACGTGAACGAGCTTCCTTTGTGAGAACGTTGGATATCGATGACCTTATAAGCTCTCGAGTAGGAGCAGGTTCAGGCAGGTAGACCTGGAGCCAGATAATGGTAGTATTGTGGAAATAAAAAAAAGTACCTTATGAATGACGTCGATAAATAAATAATGAAAGTAAGTACCTATATGAAGTGGAAAATGAAATAAAATAGAGACTTTGATTGATAGCGATTGTATGAGAAAAGCGAGTATATTTTGGTTAGTTTTGGAAAGAAGTTTTATATTGATAAATATTTTGATGTGAGTTTTGAGAAGGTATTATGGAAATGAAAAATAAAGTAGTTTGTGATTAATGGAATAAGAGTTGAATAAATAAATACATAAACGAAGAAAAGAAAAAGAGATACAGAAGGTATGAAACATGTGTAATTTTGTAATTGTAGTGGAATAATGTTATAATTTTTTTTTTAAAAATTCTATGTATTAAAAATAAATTTTTCATGTCGTCAACCCTATATCGTAAACAGGTTAGATAATATTTTGTGTATTATAATTAAGTTTCATAAAATATTGGAACAGATATTAACTATGTAATCATTAACTATTTTACGAATTTAATAAGAACATTATATCGTTTTTTTTTAACACATATATTTTTTAATCGATTACAGTGTGAATTTATATAAATGGTAATATTTTGTTTTGAAAGTGTTTTAAAATTGTATCGGGAATATAAAAAAAAAAAAATGGTTGTTGTATATTGAATTGTTATATTTACATATTACACAGATTTTGAATTTTAAATTGTTATTTTTACACAGATGATTTATTTTATTGTTATTTTTACAGAAATGAGTTATCAGATTATTGTTTTTATATTTTGTATTCTAAACTGTTTTAAATATCATAAAAAATAAGATATAGTATATTTTTTCTTTCAAAAAAAGGGGGAAGGTGTAGTGTATGCACACCCGAACCCTAATTACATCTATATATAGCCCGGTATTGTATGAATCTAGAGACATTATACGACTGTACTTTGAAGCCGATACTCGTCTTATTCCACGCATATACCACATCCTTACAAGAGCTTTGAACCCCGTACGGTGTGGAGAGGCCTCCCCCAGGGATCTGTTCTCAGTCCTCTACTATATAATATTTATACTGCTTCTCTTCATACTTCCCTAAATAACGATTGTCAAAATTTACAATATGCTGACGATCTGTGTCTGTACATTCCTAGCTCAAGTGTTGAAGATGCTGGGGAGTCAATGCAAGTCTCTCTCAACTCATTGATTGCTTGGCTGCTATCCAATGGTCTCAATCTATCAGCTTCTAAGAGCACTGTGGTAGTGTTTTCTAGGAAGAGGGGCATTACTGACATAGATTTAAAAATAAACAATTCCTCTATCCCTGTTCGTAATTCTGTAAAATTCTTAGGCGTATTCCTAGACTCAAAATTATCTGGTTCCGTTCATCTAAATTATATTGTTAATAAATGCGAAAAGACAATAAATATTCTTCGAGTTCTCTCTGGGGTATGGTGGGGTGCCCACCCATTTACTCTGAAATTGATGTATAATGCCCTCATTAGGAGTGTACTTGACTATGGATCCTATCTTTTAGAACCTTGTAGTAAACTGGCTCTTCGCAAATTGGATGGTATCCAATCTAAGGCACTTAGAATTATAAATGGATGCATGAAATCATCTCCTATAAATGCCTTACAGGTGGAGTGCGGAGATCCTTCTTTGATTCTAAGGAGACAATATCTCTCTGACCGGTTTATATATAGGGCCTATTTATTCTCAAATCATCCTCTTTTTTTAAATTAGAATCCCTTAATAATATTTGCAATATTCGTAATGAATATTGGAAATGTAAGAGTCCTCCTCTTATTCTCAATAGTTTCCGAAAGCTTAAAAACATCGAGGACTCCTGCCCAATCATCCGAAAGGATAAATTACCATTATATTGTTTCCCCCTGCCAACTGTCCTCTTCACTCCGAAAATTATTTTGGATCTTAATATTGTAAAAGGTTCTCCTTTAGCAAACTCGTCCTTCAACTCGGTTTTAAGATCAAGATGGGAAGACTGGCAATATTTTTATACTGACGCCTCCAGGCTGGAAGAGACTGTTCCGACTGGTTTCGCAGTATACTTTAAAAATTCTAAAATAGAAATTAAACTTCAGAGCCCGCCTCAAAGCTCAGTGTACACAGGAGAATGCCTTGCGATCTTGGAAGCTTGCTCGTTTATTGAATCCCATAATATAAGACAATCTTTAATAATTTCGGACTCCAAAAGTTGCTTACAAGCCCTCCAACAAAACCAATTTAAATCAAAAGTGCATAGTAATATTATTATGGAAATCAAAAATATCCTTTATAAATGTTCCCAAAAAAATTTTGCTGTAATTTTGGTTTGGATCCCTAGTCATTCTGGCATTATTGGTAATGATCACGTTGATGAGTTGGCTAAACATGCGGCCTTAGATAATAACAGTAATCGAAAGTACTTCTCTAACCACTGTTATGACTTGCTCAGCATTCCTGGTAAAGATCTTCAGAAGACTTGGTCAGATGTGTGGCATGAATCAATTCGAAATAAAGGAGCTTTTTACGCTTCAATTCAACCAAGTATTCCAAGCAAACCATGGTTTTTCAATTTTAAAAAACTACCAAAGATATTAGTGACAATTTTATGCAGAATACGCTTAGGTCACTGCTGTTCTCCAGTGTTTTTAAAGAAGATAAAAATCAGAGATTCCTCCATTTGCGAGTGCGGCCTTGAGGATGGGTCCGTTGACCATATTTTCTTTAACTGCCCCATTTATGGCCTTGATTCCTTGTACTCCCTAATACCCTCAATCGGTCTCCCTATCCCTACTAATATTCGCCACCTTCTTTCTCTATTCCCCAACCCAAAGATAGTATTTTTATTAGCTAAATTTCTCCATATTAACAAAATAAAATTATAATAGATATGTATCCCCTTCCTTCCCTTTATGTTATTGTGTTGTCCCTTAGTTTATCTTGTGTGTGTTATGTATATATTGCATGAAACTAAACGATAATGTAAAACTTTATTTCGGATAGACACCTACTAAAATGTATTCAGATTTGCCCCGCGTCTCTTCACATGTGCCTCCACTACATGATACTGGCAGAAATTGTCTGGCAACAGCAGGACAGATTGCCATTAGTTAAAAAATGAAATGAAATGAAAATATAGGTTCCTATCCTTTTCATACAATAAAACGCCGTGAGCGACGTTTTAGTAGGAGCAGGCAACAGCCCGCGGGGACCACCCACGTAGCCCCCTTGCCGGTTGAGCGTAATTTTTCAAAATGGCACCCGCCACGATAAGGGCTAGAGAACCGAAAATTGTTCTTTAGACTCTTGGACGCAAAGAAAAAGTGCTACTACCTCGCAAATAAAAAGTTAACACAGCCAAATGACCACTGCATCGCGAAAATGGAAGGCCGAGTATGACTGGCTTGCGGACAGACGAACCTTACCTTACTTCTTCTTGATCTGCGTCTGAGCCGCCTGTCGCCTGGTAACTGCGCCTTTGGCGGAGCCAGCTGTAGTCCCCGCAGCTAGTTTCTTCCCAATGCCGGTAGGCAAGGGGGCCTCCTTGCTGGGAAACTTATCAGTTAGCGGCCGTAAATCCGCCCAACACTCAAGCTTTTGCCGCGACCCGTCAGGCAGCAACAGGTGTATCTTGCCATCAGAAGTCCAAGTGTTGCTCACTCCGAAGTGCTTGCGTGCTGCAATGAAGACACCATGTCTGGATTTGGTCAAGAACTCGGACACAGTAATACCCGAGCCCCTGAGCTCCTTCTTCAGACTCCAAACTTCATTGCGCGCTGTGTGCGTTGCGAAGCGTACAAGCAGCGGCCGAGATTTCGTCCCCTTGGCACCCAGCCTATGCACCACCTTCAAGTCGCGGAGGCACTCTGCAGACACTTTGAGGCGGTCTGTGAGCACACCCTTCAAAATGACGTCTGCTTCCTCTTTGGCCGCCTCTTGCACACCGTGCACCAGCAGCACCTTACGCCTCGCAGCGGTCTCGTGCCGGTCGAGCCCGAGGGTCAGAAGCTGCAGTGAATTCTTCAGCATTCCGAGGCTCTTCCACACGAGAGACTTGAAGTCCGAGAACTCACGTGTCAGCTTGGTGATGTCTTGGGGTCCTGGAGTAGGTGTGGCTGCATGCAGTTCCTGCTCGTACTTCCCCATCCACTCACTGAAGGTCTCCGTGATTTCATCCATATTCTTCTGCAGCTCAGCGTATAGGTCCATTGTGCTTGTGTGTGAGGTTATAATAGATGATGCAACAATATATGAAGTGATCAGTTAATTATGATGAAAGGAGGGTCTAGGTCAGTGAATTTATATTAAATTGTACATTAATTGATTATAAATAATTAAAATTAAAATAAAATTAGAGAGCTTATTTTTTGTTGGCGTTTCTTAGTTCTACCCCCGAAGAAAAAAGTTGTTTATTTAATGAATTATGTTTTACAGATTAATATATTGTTGTGTAATTTTATTAAGTTACCTACATTTGACATGTAATTATTTAAGATTTTTCTCATCTCAGGCCCGGAATATGTACCTACGACTCCATCGTGCATCGTCAGATATTTTAACGTCAGCTTTAATGTATATTGTTGTTTTCATTATTTTGTAAGTTAGAATTATCGATCAGTTCACATTCATCTATCAATAAGTGCGCACCAATTGTAATCATAACAAATAAAGTGATTTATCAAGTTATCACTCTTCTTTCCTGTTCCACCAATGATCATCAGAATCAAGTTTAAGGTACCGCCAACAAGGGCTCGTACAATGAAAGTCAAATGAAAAAACAATTTCATCATTTTGTTGAATTCTCAAGCTTTTGTAAAACCATTTGGCCTTTAGTTTATGGATTCGAAGTTGAACCATTTTTACCTATAATAATAATAATATGTACAGTTCTGCCGCACATGTTGGCAATTGCTATTTTGCTGAAGGTGCGACCTACTTGGCCGCACGTAATTTTATATCATATTTTATTTCAACTAACGAGTACGTCACCAACTATCGTAAGGCACAGACCTATCGGAAGAGTTGCCACCCTTTTTACTGTGTAACCACTTAAACAATAAAGTGCATAAAAGGATTGGGACTTTACTTTCCCCCGACGTGCTACGACTCATACTTCTAACTACTACAAATTCTGACTGGACGATACATTTTGGTCCTTCGAACCTCAGGTATTTAGTACTTTCGTATTTTGTTTGTGATAGCGAATCGGTTTAGCTGGCCTCCCACAAGCGGGTCTCACCAGTTGAATTGAGAATCGCAATATCGTACGTGAGGTACGGAGTGCTATTACCGACCAGCAACCATTTTCTCGTCAGCGAAGATGGAGCCACAACTGACCTACTTCGGTTTCATTTTCGTCAGGCGGAAAGTGGGAAGACTACAGAAACTCTGCGGCCTTCGCGCAAAGAACTTGCGACCTCAGCTCGAGTTCTAACACCGTCATCTACGTGATAGATCGAGCTACCGAAACTACATCAACTTCAATCAACTAACATTTTCGCCATGCTCAACCTACAACAGCAATGTTTCAACAACATAAAAACGTTGTGTACAAATTACAAAAAAGACTCCCCGGCGAGGAAAAATGAAGACTACTTGACTAGGCGCCTCGAGTCCATTACAAACCAATGGACAGACTTCGAGGAACGAAACCAAACTCTCGTGGATACTAGCGAGAACAAGGACATCCCTTACTTCACTGAAGATGAAAATAATTAATGAGGAGGCCGGTCGTAGTAAAAAAGCGAGTCACGATTACGAACTAAAAATCAATGGACAGCTTACGAGTTCTAGCTTAGAAGTTGCAACTGAATTTGAATCGTTTTTTACTAATGCACCGGCTTCCACGACTAAGTATTTAAATTCATCACCTTTGTCTGCTGTTGCAATATTAAAAGATAATGTCTCAGAGTGTGCTTCATACTTGAATTTTAAGCACGTCACAAGTTCAGATGTCGCAAAGGCATTTAAATTGATAAATGTTAAGAAAACGAATGATCTTTGGGGACTCTCTGTTCACGTCTTTAAATCCCTGATCGAATTAATTGCACCTGACCTAGCGGTCATTTTCAACAATTGTATAGACTGCGGTGAATTTCCTGATTTAATGAAACAAAGTAAAATAATTCCCCTCTTCAAAGCAGGTAGTACTCAAGACCCCACCAATTTCAGACCTATATCAATACTACCAACTTTTAGTAAAATTTTTGAGAAATTAATCTTATCACAGCTATTACATCATTTTGAATCAAATAAGCTAATGCATAACAAACAGTTTGGATTCACTCGCGGTCGTTCAACAACAGATGCCGGAATTCAGTTCATTGAAAGTATTTTTGATGCCTGGGAAGAGTCACAAGATGCCCTAGGCATTTTTTGTGACTTATCTAAGGCTTTTGATTGCGTTTGTCATGAAACATTAATCAGGAAATTACATCATTATGGAGTTAGAAACACGTCATTGAATTTGTTAAAATCTTATCTGAACGGAAGAATACAAAGGGTAGACGTAAACGGAGAACAATCACCAGGATCATTGGTTTCTTTGGGCGTGCCACAGGGCTCAATATTGGGACCCTTCCTATTCCTCATCTATATAAACGACTTACCCTATCTAGGAAGGGACTGTCATGATATGGTACTGTTTGCTGATGACACCTCACTTATTTTTAAAACAAAGCGAAACCAACACGCTAATGATGATCACGTGAACAATACCATATCAAGAGTGGTAAATTGGTTTAATGTTAATAATTTGCTATTAAATGAGAAAAAGACTAAATGTGTTAAGTTTCTTACTACTAACGTTAAAAATAATCAGACATGTATAACAATTAAAAATGAGGAATTGGAATTGGTAACCAGCACAGTGTTTCTAGGTATAACGTTGGATTCCAAACTCCAATAGGGTCCACATATTGATAAGCTATCGAACAGACTGAACTCTGCAGCTTTTGCATGCAGGAAAATCCGTCACTTGACAGATTTAAAAACAGCCAGATTAGTTTATTTTAGTTATTTTCATAGTATTATGTCCTACGGTATTCTGCTCTGGAGCAGTGCTGCTGACATAAATACTGTTTTTGTGCTGCAGAAGCGGGCTGTTCGTGCGATTTATAAAATGAATAATAGAGATTCTCTTAGAAATAAGTTTAAAGAAGTAAATATATTGACAGTCCATAGTCAATATATTTACGAGAATATTATGTATGTCCATAAGAACATTGTTAACTTTCGAAGAAACTGTGATATACATAACTTTAATACTAGAAACAAGGACAAACTTGCAGTGCCCACTACTCGGCTCCATAAAATAAAAAACTCGTTCAAGGGTAATTGTGTAAGATTTTACAATAAACTCCCAAGCACTTTGACAGATCTATCAATTAATAAGTTCAAGAAATACATCAAGCAAAGGCTTGTGTTGGCAAAGGCAATATGTTTCACTCAATCCTAACAGATATATTAAATAAATTCATTCCAATTCAAAAAATAAAACTTCAGTTCAAAAAGAAAAAACTATGGTTGACCACTGGTATCAAAAAATCCTGCCATAATAAGAGACTCCTAAAGTTTCATGCTCTACAATCTAACAGCAAATTACTATACCATCACTATAAAAAATACGAAAAAATGCCCAAAAAAACAGTAAATACATCAAAAAAATTACATATAAATGCCTTTGAACAATCAGACCCCAATATTATCTCGAAACATTTCAATAACCATTTCGCTTCGATAGGTCAAATTAAACATGCAAACGCCAAGGGACGACCAGTAATACTTCCTACTACAAACACAATGTACCTTCACTTCGTTACATATCGTGAGGTATCTAAAATCATAAGAAATCTCAAAAACAAGAAAAGCTGTGGTTTCGATGACTTCCCCCCAATTCTATTTAAGCATTGCGCTGACCTACTTACTATACCCCTTTGCCTGTTAATCAACCAATCCTTCGAACAAGGCGTATTCCCATCACTTTTGAAGAAAGCAGTTATCACACCAGTTCATAAGAGAAAATCTAAAACCAACACTGACAACTATCGGCCCATTGCAGTTCTTCCTACATCAGCCAAAATATTTGAAAAAGCTATCCACGACCGAATCTATTCCTTCTGTGAAAAATTCAACGTATTTCATCACTCCCAAAATGGTTTTCGGAAAAATCATTCAACTACTCTCGCCGTCTTTAAATTCACACAGGAAATTCTTAATATACTTAGAAATAAACATTACGCTGTTGGTATACTGATCGACATGACGAAAGCTTATGATAAAGTTCAGTTTAATATACTGTTGAATAAGTTAAACGGTGTGGGCATTAGAGGCAAAGCACACGACTGGCTTACTTCATATTTACACAATAGAGAACAATACGTCCAAATAGAATATTATAATCAGACTACAAGAGAAATCGTATACCATAAATCTGACTGCATAACTACTCATGCCTCAATACCCCAAGGTAGCGTAATCGGATGCCTACTTTTTCTTATTTATATCAACGATCTCCCAAAAATTCTAAATGACCCTTGCATCCTATTTGCTGATGACATATCCCTAGTTTCCTCCCACAAAAATAACGATAATATAAACGAAAAACTCACAAAATGCCTTGACACCATTACTGACTGGATGACTGACCACAACCTCGAAATAAATCCCCAGAAAACTAAATTAATAACGTTTTATCCACATCAAAAACCGCCCCTCGATATCAACTTTAGCTATAATAATATTCCACTAGAAATAATAAAAGAGGCAAGTTTATTAGGAATTATCATAGACTCTCACTTAAATTGGAAGTCGCATGTACAGAAACTTAAAGGTAAAATATCTAAATTCTCATATGCTTTAAGGGAAGTAAAAAAATCAACTAACACCGCCACTGCTCTTTCAGCATACTACGCACACGCACATTCCTTACTTAATTATGGCATCATACTGTGGGGAAACAGCACCGACGCTCCACAATTATTTAGACTACAGAAAAAGCTGCTGAGAATTATAGCAAACATAGAACCAACACACACATGTAAACCACATTTCAAAACATATAGCATCCTCACCCTCCCCTCTATTTACTTATTCGAAATAATAAAGCTAGTCAGAAAATACCCAGAAACATACAAGACCAGAGACACACTGAATAACTTATACTCCTTCAGACACAAACACAAAATTCTCCTCCCAAAAATTAATATGTCATTGCAATCCACTAACACATATATTATATCCATAACCATCTATAACAAACTTCCAGATAGTTACAAAAATATTTCTAACGAAATAGAATTCCTAAAGAAAGTAAAAAATCATCTCCTCCAAAAAGCGTACTACAGCATTGAAGAATATTTAAATGAAACACACTTTCTATAATCACACACAAACACTCACACACATGCACTTACACACCCTCAAACACACTCATAACACACACACAGGTACACATACACAAATGCATGTAAATCTTATAATTATAATACTTTAATGTTACGCTAATACTGTAGATAATAGTAGGTAATGATCTCATTGTTATAAAGTTAACCATTTTATGATATTTTATTATTGTGCAAGTTAGATGTAAGATATTGCAGTGCCCTCACTGGGTTCATTGTCGGTTCTTCAAATTTTATATATATATATATATATATATATATATATATATCACCATATACCACCACAATGTCGCAATAAACGTTTTGAGTTTGAGTTTGAGCTTATTTCTAAAGCTTACTACAGTATTAAAGAGTACATAGACGATAAAAATGCTTGGGACTGAATTGTTCTAATTAATTGTGAGCATCCTCACTGCCAGAGTTTCTTTTACTGGACACTTGGAGGCCTTTTACACCCCCAAAGATTAATTTAATTATACAACTCTTGACTGTGGGGACCATTTACATCTCCTATCATCATTGTATTATTCACTAAAGAGACTGTACATCTCTGTTATTTATATTTTAATTATTTTATTATGACATTTGAGACTCTTTACATCTCTCAGAAACAATAATTAAGTACTTTTTTTTTCTGATAATATGATACAAATAATAATACCAAATGTTCTGTAAAAAATGAAATGAAATGACATGTGAAAGTGCCCTTGTGGCCTATTTACAGAATAAACGTTTTGAGTTTGAGTTTTTTGATGTCTTTACGAGAACTAAAGAAATGTACGAAACTACCCGGAAGAACATGGATGATCTGCTGCGACAATTTCGTGACAGGAAGAACGTGGTCTTCGACTTAACGGGAATTTTGGACGATAACAATGACGACGACGCTTCGAGAACACCACTGGAGAATCAAGAGTGTAACTTCATGGCCCTTGATCGCGCCATGTCTAAGATCGACGTGAAAAACATCTCCCAAAAGTGGGAGCTTGAAGATCATCCATGTTATCCATCCATATCGATTCTCAAATCAAGATGGCACGTCGTCGATAAAAAGCACTGGGAATTGGAAGCTAAACTCCGAGGCTCCAATCACAAATACTACGATGCATTTGTCACCATGGAAGATAAATACGATGCTTTACGACATGCATTGAACTCAAAGATGAGATCTAGCGCGCACTACGAATCATCGACTCCCAAGATACAAGTTCCAGAGTTTACTGGAAGTTACACCCAGTGGCTATCTTTCAAGGATCTTTTTTTAGAAACGATCCATAACAATCCTTTGCTAAACAATGCACAGAAGATGCAACTTAAGTCTAGACTGAAGGGAGAAGCGGAACGTCTAGTTCATCATTTAAACACAGGCGCTGAAAACTACGAGTCATGCTGGGAGATACTGGTTCATAGGTACGGCAATCGTCGTCTGCAATTCACGTCATTCGTCAACTCGATGTTGAACCTGCCAATCATACAAAACCCCGACAGTAGCAACATCAAAAAGATGCATGACATCATAACTGAATGCCTAAATGGACTAACTAACATGGAAGTCGAGATAACTAACTGGGACCCACTCATCGTACACTTAATGCCTCAAAAACTGGACTCAAAAACATTCACCGAATACAATAAGGATTTGTAAGACCACCGAGAATTGCCGATTTTGTCGGACTTCCTCATCATCCTAGAGAGTAAATTCATGGCTTACGAAGCTATGAAGAATACGCAAAAGGAAGCACCCACCACAAATCAAAAACAAACTACAACAAAGCCGAATAACTATCAATTTGGCGGGAAACGGAACTATTCAGAGCAAACGAAAAACTATACAACATCATTTCACCTTACTGCGTATGGTTCGTGCTCTCATTGCACCGGTGATTACGTGTTGATGCAATGCCCCAAGTTCATCGACCTCAAACAGCGAAATAGCCTTGTGGCAAAACTACAAGTGTGTAGAAACTGTCTCTACAGCCACGGAAATGCGAACTGCAATTCTACGAAAACTTGTAAGGAATGTAATATGAGACATTATACTTTATTGCACAATAACAGAAAAGCAAATAACAAGGAGTTGAACAAATCTGCACGACCATCTACGTCGGATAAACTAAATACCAATCATCTTTCATCGACTGATAACATGGAGATCTTATTAACTACCGCCCAGCTACGAGTGATGTCATCGAACGGCAACTACGTCACTCTTCGTGCCCTTTTAGACCAGGGCTCGCAAGTCAATTTGATTTCTGAGCGAGCGGCGCAACTACTTAAACTAGAGAGGAAACGACTGCAAGCAACTGTCTCGGGAATTGGGAGTATAATTGGCGACTGCAAAGGACGTCTACTACTCAACTGCAAGTCTATCCACTCCGACTACGAGATTGAAACTGAAGCTGTCATCATGAAAAAGCTTATCTCTATCTTACCTTACTCTACATTTGATAAGGCTGACTGGCCACACATCAACTATTTGAAACTGGCCGATCCCGAGTTTAACGTCTCACGCTCCGTCGACTTACTACTAGAGGCTGATGTATATTCGGAGATAATATTAGACGGAGTCCTGAAAGGACTCATCATCTTCATCACCCGTTGCACAACAGACGCAATTAGGGTGGATTCTGTGTGACAAATTAAAGAGTTTTAAATGTCACGTGACAATGATCAACTTGGAGGAAATATCTAAATTTTGGGAGAATGAAGATGTCACTCAAACTACTAATGACATACCTGAGGACGACTACTGTGAACAACTTTACCCGAAGACAGTGCAGCGAGACGCAGAAGGAAAATACATTGTAGAAATTCCATTCCATCCCAAATACGAAGAAAAGCTGGAAAATTCCAAGCCAATTGCAATGGCTCAATTTCTACAACAAGAAAAAAGGCTGCAAAGAAAAAACAAACTTGCTGGACTGTACAGAGACTTCATGCGAGAATACGCCGAATTAGGTCATATGAAACCGGCGCTTTCGAACTACCCGTCCACACCGGAATGTTACCTTATGCATCATGGGGTGGAACGGGACCAATCAACCACAACAAAAGTGAGAGTGGTCTTTAATGCATCACAAGCTACTTCCAGCGGCTCCAGTTTAAATCAGCTCCAAAACAAAGGAACCAATCTGCAAAAGGATATCCAAGCCCTCATCATAGGCTGAAGGTCATACAGATACGCCTATACAGCTGATATTGAAAAAATGTACCGGTGTCTTTGGATAGCCGATCACCAACAAAAACTACAGAAAATTTTGTGCGTGACAGCCCTACTGAAAAACTTAAATCTTATGTACTGTCACCTACGGAATGAAAAGCGCGCCCTGGCTAGCTATGAGGACTCTCAAACAGCTCGCCATGGACGTCGGTCACAAGAGCCCAGAAGCAGCCTACGTACTAGAAAATCAACTTTATATGGACGACCTCGTCAGCGGCAGACACACTATCGAGGAATCCAAAAACCTACAAGTGGCCCTCATTGATTTACTAAGAGGGGGCGGCATGAACTTACGCAAGTGGACATCAAACCATCCTGCATTACTTGAGAATTTGTCGAAAGATCAAATATCACTTCAAAACTCATTTGACTTCAAAAACGGAGAATCGATGAAAATGCTAGGCCTGGGATGGAATCCGACTAGCGATACTTTTGTCTTCAGTTGGGAATTAGAAGAAATCACTACTGGTACTCCGATGACCAAGAGAAGACTACTGTCAGAGAATTCGAAGCTGTATGACCCTCTCGGCTGGCTTTCGCCCATCACTATCACAGCGAAACAACTATTTCAAAAAGTCTGGGTTGATAAACTTAGCTGGAACGAAGCCCTCCCAACAGAAATACAAAAGGAGTGGCAGAAGATGAGATCAGAGCTCCCCGTGATCCAAGACATTAAACTTAATAGATGGCTCGGTGGAAACCAAGATAATCTCGAGTTACTTGGTTGCTGTGACGCGAGCACCAAAGCTTATTCGTGCGTCATCTACAGCCGTGTCAGCAATCCAGGCGGTCCACCAACTATAAGTCTGCTCGCCGCAAAAACTAGGGTTGCCCCGCGGTCGCAAACATTGACAATACCACGATTAGAGCTCTGCAGTGCCCTACTACTGGCACAACTAACTAAAAAGGTGAAAGAAGCCTTCAAAAAACCAGATATGAAAGTTAAAGTCTGGTGCGATTCGCAAGTTGTACTTGCCTGGCTTCAGGGAGATGTGACGCGATGGGAGAGATACGTCGCAAACCGAGTGACAAAAATTACCGAGGTGATCCCAGCAAAAGACTGGCATTATATAAAATCGGAGATCAACCCTGCAGACTGTGCGTCACGTGGCTTATACCCCAGCCAACTTCTCAACTACAAATTATGGTGGGATGGACCCGACTTCCTACAAACTCAAGACGAAACACTGTCCCAGAACAAACCAGTTTGTTATTTCACTACAAGTAACGAACTTGAAAAACCTAAGAACAACCCTAACTTCAAATGATGACAAAAATGTTATCAGTGAATTACTAATAAAATGTCCTTTAACTAGCGTCATCGGCTGGGTACGGCGCTTCGGTAAGAATGCACTGAAAAAGGAGAAACTTGAAACCGGCGGCGGCGTCTTATCGACCAAAGAACTATCCGCGGCAAGAAACTGTATAACTCGAAACGTGCAGCAACATTACTTTGAAAATGAATACAACTGCCTGATAAAAGGAAAACCAATACCGAACAAGAGCCCTATCTTCAAACTAAATCCTTACTTGGATGAAGACCAAATTCTGCGTGTTGGTGGGCGTCTCAACAAATCAGTCCTGCCATACGAGATGAAGAACCCCATCATCATACCTCACAAAGGACGCTATACTGACCTACTAATTGAACAAGCGCACTCAGCCGTACTGCATGGAGGGACGCGTTTAACTCTGGCGTACGTACGACAACGATATTAGATTGTTGGCGGGAATCGAGCAGTCAAGTCCAAGCTGACCCACTGCGTACGGTACCACCGTTACAAGACAACAACGAGTAACCAACTTATGGGCGACTTGCCACCACAACGCATAACTCCTTCACGACCTTTCACGCACACCGGGGTCGACTTCACCGGTCACGTAGAGGTCAAAACCATCAAAGGCAGAGGCGTCCTGACCTCAAAGGGCTACATAGCGATTATCGTATGCATGGCCACAAAAGCAGTGCATATCGAACTTGAATCGGACCTGTCAACTGAAACTTTCATCGCAGCCTTTCAAAGGCTGTGTGCGCGAAAAGGAAACCCCTCCCATGTCTACCTTTATTGGAGAGGCCAAGTTATTACGCAACGAATTCAAAGACTTTCAAACCCTGATGTCTCCAGAATTCTTCAAAGAGCTCACGAAACTAGAAGTACCAGTGGCATTTTAACGCTCCGGCGTGGCCATCTGCCGGCGGATTATGGGAAGCGTCCGTCAAGTTGATGAAACACCACCTACGCCGAGTCCTGGGGGAACAAAAGCTCACTTTCACAACTCTCCTAACTTAAATCGAAGCGTACATGAACTCCCGCCCCCTAAAAAAAAAAACAAAAAATCAAAAATAGTTTATTCCCATAAGAAACACATAGGTAACATTTGGAGAATGTCAAATCTTAAACTAACACATGTTTAAGGTACAGGGAAATATAGAACTCAATTTGAATTCCGTCACCTCAATGTTTTAGATGCTGGAGGCAAAGAGGCGACTAGAAACCTCCAGCTTTATACGTTATTTTTTACAGAATTGGAGCAAACACCTTCCCAAGCTTTCTTGTCTTCTACATAATCTGATATTTTGTAGTAACCTTTTTTACATAAGTGATTTTTAACAACATTTTTAAATTTATTTACAGACAATTCTTGTAACTCAGTCGGTATTTTGTTGTAAAAGCGAATACATTGCCCTTTAAATGATACATTAATCTTATGGAGCCTAGTAGTAGGTATAGCTAGTTTATTCCTATTTCTAGTGTTGACATTGTGCCTGTCGCTATTCTTAGGAAATTTATCAATATTTTTGTGGACGTACATTAGGTTTTCATAAATATACTGACACGGCACTCTCATAATGTTAATTTCCTTAAATTTACAACGTAGTGACTCTCTGGGACCCACATTGTAGATTGCACGAACAGCCCTCTTTTGCAGCACAAATATTATGTTAATGTCTGCAGCGTTCCCCCACAGCAGTATGCCGTAAGACATAATGCTATGGAAGTAGCTGAAGTAAACTAGTCTAGCTGTTTCCACGTCCGTAAAAAGACGGATTTTTTTAACTGCATAAACTGCGGAACTTAGTTTTTTTGATAGCTTATCTATGTGTGGGCCCCACTGAAGCTTATTATCTAAGGTGATTCCTAGGAATACTGTGCTATCTACAATTTCTAAATTTCCACCTTTAACATTAACATTACCCGAGACTTGTTTAACATTGGGGAGTATAAACCGAATTTATTTAGTTTTGTTATTGTTCAGTAAAAGGTTATTAGCACTAAACCAATTGACTACCTTTGAGATTGCATAATTTACATCGTCAAAGTTCAAACTGCGTCGTTTCATTTTAAACAAAAGTGAAGTGTCATCTGCAAACAGTACAATCTCATGATTATCTCTGACAAGATGTGGCAGGTCATTAATATAAACCAAAAACAGGAATGGCCCGAGTATGGAACCCTGCGGTACACCCATAGTAACAACAGACCCTTGAGATCGTTTTCCATTAATGTCAACTCTCTGTATCCTGTTATTTAGATAAGAAGAGAGAAGATCTAAAGAGTTATCCCTAATTCAATAGTGATGTAATTTCCTGATCAATGTCCCATGGTCAACGCAATCAAAAGCCTTAGACAAATCGCAAAATACTCCTAGAGCATCATGCGACTCCTCCCAGGCATCATATATATGTGATATTAACTCAATACCGGCATCAGTATTTGATTTGCCTTGTGTAAAACCAAATTGTTTACAGTGGAGCATGTTGTTGGTGTTGAAATGTGTAAGAAGTTCATTTAAAATTACTTTTTCAAATATTTTACTAAATGTAGGCAATACCGATATCGGTCTGAAGTTAGAAGGGTCAGATGTACTACCCGATTTAAACAAAGGTACTATTTTACTGTGTTTCATTAAATCAGGAAACACGCCAGATTCAATAGATGCATTAAATATGAAAGCTAAATCAAGTGCAATAACATTTATTAGGGGCTTCACAACATGAATAGAAATATCCCCAGAGGTCTGCAGTTTTCTTAACATTTATTGATTTAAAGGCTTTAATAATATCTTTATCATCTACATAATTAAACGAGAATTGATTTTCACATCTAGGTACATAGTCTTTTAGCAAAGATTCAGCGACTACTTTGGAAGAGTCTAAAGACTTTGTAGTAGAGATTGGGATGTCTTAAAAAAAAAATCAAACACTTTAGCTACATCAATATCATTTTTGAAAGTAATATCATTAATTTTTAATTCATATTCATTGTTTTTAATACTGACCTTTCCAGTCTCACTTTTAATTATATCCCAAGTTGATTTAATTTTGTTATCACTTTTTCTTATTTTAGATCTGATATAATTTGATTTTGCAATTTGACAAACTTTTTTAAAGATTTTTGAGTACTTTTTTACTTTATCCATGAACTCTTCACTATTATTCCATTGTTTTTCACTATATAATTCATAGAAATTTTGTCTACTTTTAAGTATACCTACTGTGGCCCACTTACTAAAGTTAAGTTTGTCTGAGACCACAATCGATCTAGTAGTAAATACTGCATTGAACGCATTGCTGAATTTGTAAAAAAAAAAACAATATGACTCATTAGGGTTATTATTAGAGTAATTGATAGGTAGTTTGCTATCCCAATTCAATTTAAACCTTTCAAACCGATGTGCAGTCACAGGTATGTATTGTATCTTTTTTGTAGAACTTTTTTTAAGTTAAATTTCTAGTCTAATGTATTGACCTAAATGGTCTGACTTTAAATTACTTATAATTTTTTTAAGTACAATTTTTTCATTTGGATAAGCAAATATATTGTCTATACAATTTACTGAGGTTTGAGTTATTCGAGTAGGTTCCATGAAAAGTGGCTTTAAGTTGTGAGAATTAAATAAGTTAGTTAGTCTCGTACTAAGGGAGTAAGTTTCTAATAAATTTACATTGAAGTCTCCACATATCATAAGAGTTTTATTAGATTTTGATACTTTAAATAATATGTCATCCATGACTTTTTCAAAAACATCAAATGAACCTGATGGTGGGCTGTAAACGCTTATTACAATTATGCGCTCCAATTCAACACATGCTACTTCAATGTGGCTTTCAACTGATAAACATACTATGTCATTACGATTTTTGATTTTTGAATCCTATGCTCGCTTAATGAAGATCCGGAAGAATTCTACAACTAGGTACTGTAGCGCTCTTGGTGCTAATGTAGTGCTTCATTGATGATTATAAATCATAACACTGGACTGGTTTGTTGTTACTGTTCTGTTTTTATTTCTTTAGTTTCGTTTACACATTTTATAAAAGGGATCCACAACTGGCTCGATAGCCATTAATCTAATCCTCACTATAATTTAGCTCAGTCACTGGCCGAAGCCTACGGTGAAGTGTGTCACATTGACTTCCACATCCAATCCTCTTTCTTTTTAAAACTACATATAACGTGACAGTGTCCAAGTGAACACCCACTCTAAAGATGCCCGTATACAATATACAACCTACCTTACAGTACCTAACACCTGGTCACTTTCTAACTGGCGGACCGACGATGTCACTGCCCCGCTCTGACCATAGCGACATCAGAACTTTGTACTTACGGCGTCGCAGGCGGTGTAGTGTTATGCTACTTACATGCCATTTTCCAGTCTGCTTTGATGGTCTGCATTTATCTCACAGCTGGTTATTTCGTATCACCTTTATTTGCATAGGACCCTGTAACGTTTTAAACCATAAGAACACAATAACAAATCATTTTCACTTCGAATTTTCATACTATCAGCACTGTTAAATCGATGTTGAAGGGGTTTACCTTTGGTGACCTTGTATTTGGCTTTCTCCGAAACTCTGCAATCTCGGGCTTCGTGTGCGCTGGTGCGCTACCTTTTTATCTATCGATGTTATGTAATATTGGCTATGTTATCTTGTTGTTTTCTCTATTACGGGCCTGAAACCAAAATCTGACATATTTTGATGTCGTTGTTTATCTGGTTGTCATGGCAATGTCCATTCAAACTCATTAGCGGTCTGATATGTTTACTTCAATACTTTTACAAAAATACTTTTTCCCTCTTGACCATTCACAAAAATTGCTTTTAATTTAAATAATTTTTAGAACTCTCCAAAAAGGGTATAAGAGCGGAACATTTCTGCAATTGGGGAGTCTCACTTCAGCTCTTGAAAAAGAAGCATCACCTAAAGGCCTTATCCCGGGGCCGCACTGCCCCGGGATCCTGCGAGCCTCTGTTGAGTCGCTGACTGTCTGCTGCTGCTGCCTTACTGCCGTCTCCAACCACCTATACGGCTTGCTGCTGCTGCCTTACTGCCGTCTCCAACCACCTATATCCTGACGTGCTGCCGTCTCCAATCATCTATACCCCGTCGTGCTGTCGTCTCCAACCACCTACATCTTGACGTGCTGCTGCCTTCAAGCCACCTCCTACACCACCTCCGGATCACCAACTACGCCACTACTCCAGGCTCCGGGCACCACCGCCGCGTGCTCCCTGTTCTGCCCTCCTACTCTCCGTGTCCTTCGCTCCCCTTTTTATATCAATACCTGTATCTTCTAAAAAACCTGTGTCACCTCATTCAGCCTCATCCTCATTTCATTTTTATAAAAATAGTCATTGTAAAATACACATAATAAACTGTCATTTCTAAATTTTATCCTGGTTGTTGTTTCTTGTTAGGTTCTGTTTAGGTTCTTGTCGCTACACGACAGCGGTTAACGGAAAACATGCTGCAGCAGTTTTGGAAAGTCTGGTTAAACGAGTACTTGACACAGCTAAAAGGCCGTTGTAAATGGAATAAACCAACAAAAAATATCAAAGAAGGCGACGTCGTACTGGTGAAAGATAACAACTTGCCGCCCGGGAAGTAGGCTTTGGGCAAAGTGTTACAAATGCACCCTGGCTCCGACGGCTACGTGCGAGTGACTACATTGAAGACGCAGACAGGTGTTATCAGGCGCCCGATGGTCAAATTGTCTCCACTACCGCTGGACAATACGTCCGCTATTGAAAGTCAAGAAGGAGAGAAGAAAGATGAAAATACATCACCGAAGAGACTAACATCGGTGAAAAGATCACTCACAACATTGCTTACGCTACTCGTTACAATGTTTACATTAGTCAGTGGAGCGCGTGCTAGCGGCGGCGGCGGCGGCGCCCACATATCGCAGGGCGCTCGCATTACACAACTGGAGCCGACTCGACCGATTTACTACGATGCCGCCGGGAGATTACAAAGTACACGATGAATAGACTATACTTATGTACTACAACTGAACTAATTACTGGAGCGGTGTGCAAAAAATAGGAGACTATCTTCATGGTTTGACTGAATTTTGCAAGAAAACTGATCCAAGATACTGTAAGACTACTTTACAGCAGTTGGATCACGAAATGGAACTACTCACTTACTCCAACGACATTCTACTGGCCCCACACCGACACTTATCCGAGCGGATGAAAAGAGGTTTGATCAACGGGATCGGCAGCATCGCCAACAGTCTGTTTGGTATACTGGACCAAAACTTCGCAGATAAATATGAAAAGGATATTGAAACTATACATAACAACGAGAAATACTTACTGGAATTGACGAAGAATCAGAACTTCCTGGTCAAACTGAAAAATAAAGTACTCAAGAAGACGGAAGAGAACATCAACCGGCAGTTCATCATGTTAGAAGAATTCATGAATCAGACAGATAAAAATATGGCCAGCATCGAGTCTACTTTGGAGATTATGATGGCCACTACGTTCTTCAACTCCGCCTCTTTAGCAACATACTTACTAACGAAAAAAATGAGAACAATGCAGGAACTACTACCTATTTGACTCTTTAATTGATGTCTACAAGAGACACATGGATGTACATCTCCTCCCTCCAGTGGAGCTAATTAAGCAGTTGCACTTAATATCTGGAAGACTCCCGAAATCTTTAACACTTCCCGTAGAAAACATCGAGGAGGATAAAAAGGATGTGTATAAGCTTATCTATGTAAAATCTCGAGTGACGAACAACTACTTCTTATTCGAAATACACATTCTTCTCACATCCGATGAAGACTATCTCGTGTACCGAGCCGTACCTCTGCCCGTCAAAACGGAGTCGGAGATAACTATTATGCAGCTGCAGTCACAATATGTAGCAGTAAACTTCCAACTTAACACCGTGAGTGAAGATGAGATCAAGTTGTGAAGTCGACTAAAACCGGACCGCTTCATTTGCATCAAGAATTTACCTGTTTATACTTTGAACAATAATTACGCGCCGTGTGAAGCAAAACTGTTAAGTCATCATACAATGGCTACGACACCCTGTGACATCATAGGGACGACATGTGAGAACTCTTGAGAGAAAATTGAAAGAAAAAAGGAGATTTTGATGATGTTAATGGTGTATTGTCTTTAACCTTGAATTGGTTCACAGTTAATAATTTATTTTTAAACCCTGGTAAAACCAAGTGTGTCAAATTCTCACTTCCAAATGCCAGGCAAGTTGAGACCAGTTTAGTGTTAGACAACAGCACATTAGAATTAGTAAATGATGCGAAGTTTCTTGGAATAACCATTGATAGCAAATTGCAGTGGGGACCCCACATAGATAAATTAGCTGGTAAATTAAGTTCTGCGGCTTACGCTGTTAGGATCATCAGACAAAGCACGGATGTGGCTACATCTAGGCTAGTATATTTTAGTTACTTTCATAGTGTCATGTCGTATGGTATCTTGTTGTGTGGGAAAGCAGCGGATATTCAAACTATTTTTATTTTACAGAAAAGAGCTATTCGAGCAATTTATAATTTAAAACGAACAGACTCCTTAAGAGAGCTTTTTAAAGAAATTGACATGTATGTACGCAAGAACCTTACAACATTTACCAAACTTAGCGATAGCTGCAATGTTAACCTAAGAAATAATCACAGACTGTGTGCGCCCCGATTTAGACTCGCGAAGGTTAGCAATTCTTTCAAGGGTCAGTGCATTCTCTACTATAATAAGATACCTCTGGAGATTTTGAAATTGCCATTTGAGCAATTTAAAAAGCATGTTAAAGCGACTTTGTCGAAAAAGGGATATTACAATGTTCGAGATTACTTAAATGACAGGACTGTATGGGGTTAATCTAGTTCAACACAGACCTCGCTGTTAATAATTTTGTAATTATTTATTATTGCCTGCTTATTAAATTAAAAATAATCATAATTGTATTAGTTAAGCACAACCTATTTTTAAAAGAGATCTAAAAATCAATCTGTGGGAGTTTCTACGCCCTTCTTCTCCCACAGTGGTCCAATGTAGAGAAGAGGCAAAAAATGACGTTTGCTAAGTATATGTAAATATCTACAGTAATAAAGTACTTTGACTTTGACTTTCACTTCTTGGGTCGAGTTACACGCGGCGAACAGCTGGCTGGCCGTGTGTTGCGGAACATGTACGTTCCGTACAATAAGTGCATGTGACGTCAAGGATTATACCATAACGACTTCCAGCGTCGTAATACTGTCGGAGGGATGCGTTCTACAATCTAAGGAACTGACTATTCATTCGTACACCGAATACAATACAGATATGCAGATGACTCACTACTTCGACTTTCCCGATCTGAATACAACTGTAAATAACATCGTGGATCTATCTTAACAACGAAGGAGATACACTCTACCAACAAGTACAGGAGAAACAGATGAGATAGATAAACAGATACTTTCATTAAAAAGTAAAGAAATACTACCTTCGACCGTGACAACTTACGAAACTCATCTGTATGCAACAACTTATACACTACTTGGAGCAGCCATACTAGCCGTCATTGTATGGTTTATAAAGCACCGTGCGAAACTGTTACGATGCTGCATGAGAAGCAAGGAAAACAAGGAGGGACCGCTTCACGAAGACATCGAACTACAGAGCGTTTGCAAGCGGACGGAAAGAGTGACGGCGCCCACGCCGCAGCGCGCTCGCCCCTATTCTGTTCCGGACCGCTGCTGGTGTAAGACCCATCCATTTGTCTCTGTTTGTGTTCGAGTGTCTTTATTTGTCAGGTTGATTTCTCATCTGTTTGAGTGTTTTAATTGTCAGGTTGATTTCTTATCATTCGTGTAGAAGTGTTTTCAATTATCCGTTTATTTGTGAAATAGTTTCTTTCGTTGATAAAGGTAATAAAGATTTTGGTACATTGTAGCACTTTTTTTTAAGTAGTTTCGCTCGAATCCGCTAATATCAGAAGTGGGATAGGACTAAGTCCTATCGTTTCGGCTGTACTGTTTCTATTAAAGGATTCAAAACGAGGGTACTTGAAACAAAAGGAGTTATCATGTCGGATCACGAACGTCGTCACAGCCGTTATAGGTCTCGCGATAAAGACGGGGATCGTCGACGTAGTAGGTACCGTGATCGCACTCCAGACAACGGCATGAGGCACGAGTTGGATGCTATGATGGCTCGACTCAAGGCCCTCGAAAAACAACCAAAAAATGTTCATGCGTCATCCCCGCGAACTCGGTGCCAACCGCCTCCTTCCGTTGTCTGGCATGCTGCATCACCATCTGCCGGTCGAGCCGAATCGCAGGCGCGCGGTGCCGACCGCTCTGGAATCCCAAAGCTGCCGTCGCTTATGCCTCGCGATATACATGCGAGTAGAACGGAAGATGGTGGACGCACGCCCAGCGAGGCAAACGCATCGCCGACAGTAACCGACCAGATTGTAGATGCTATTCGTTCGATAAATACGGTGGTGAGGTCAAATAATTTCTACATTTCGAATTTCGAACCTAAATTACATAACATTGAGGATTGGTGCGCGGAGGTAGATCGGGCGAAAAACCTTAATAAGTGGACAGATCATGAATTTCTTTATCGAATCGGGAACTGTTTGAAGGGGGATTCTCGTACATGGCTGAACGAGTGGGTGACAAGTGATCGAACGTGGAGTAACTTTAAAAAAGAGTTCCAACCATTATGCCCCAGAACACTTGATATAGCGAGTATTCTGTTTGAGGTTATGAGTACAAACTCGGATAATTTCCCCACTACTTCGCCTACGCATAGTTCGTGGTCTCGCTGAGGAACTAATGTCAGCTATTGTGATTCGCGGGATTATCGATCCGCAAATTCGAGCATCTGCAACTAATGCTAAACTGTCACCCAACGAATTAATCGAGTTTTTCGCAATCTACGTAAAACCTAAATTGACGAAACATACATCTCGGTCTACGCCTCAGAGTGGTTCTTCAAGAAATGACAAAGTTCACCCGCAATCGGGTCATTCTCGAAAACGACGGTTTGAAGAAGGGAAATGCTATACTTGTGGTCAAGTAGGTCATAAACAGGTCGAATGCAACAAAAAACCTAGGATGAATCAAGCTCCTCCGTCTCAAACCCAAGGCCGGCTTTTGTTCCAATTAAACCGGAGACGCGCGGGACGCGGTATTGCTACTACACGTGTATCTGTTACTCTCTGTTTCGTAAAGTATTTTTTGGTTCTAAAATCGCGTTCTTTGGAAATAACTTTGCATCATTACTTTTCTTATCCTCTGCGCTTTAATTTGGTGTATCGCAATTGATTGTGTTTATTGTCGTTACTGTGTGGATACGAAATTAAAAATTTAACTGTGACCGCTAATTGTAACTGTGTGGTGTTTACAACTCCGGTGTCATTGAACCGAGTTCAACCCATGAGTCATATCTGTGGCCTACTAACTTGTGTTCGACAATTTCGCGCCGCTCGGTATAGCCGATTTGGCTCAATGGGAACTTCGACGGCTCTTTGACGTGTGATTACGGATGTTCGTGGGTTCAAATCTCAATAAATCTTTAAATATTTTTATTTTTATTTTTGGCATTAATTTTTGAATTTACTATGGCTAATAGAGATGGTCCTGGCTCTTACGTTAATGAAGCCTGCTCCGGATGCCTGCAAGCTATAACTGATTCTCGTTATATTTGCTGCAATACATGCTGGAAGCACTACGATTTAATTTGTGCGAATGTTCCTGAGCACAACTTTACCAAGGAGCTTAGGGATACATGGAAGTGTGTCATGTGTGTTAGTAGCCAGCCGAAGACTGACAACACCAACACTCCAGTGCGGGCAGCGGATGGTGTGACGGTTCGGCGGGGTGCACAGGGTCTCCAAACAAATCAAGTGGATGTTTCATTCGACACGCAATCTTTTTATCTCGACAAAATGAATGATACTGCTCATAATGAAACGCCTGAAACTTCACCTACCAAAGCGCTAATAGTTGAGATGCGACTGTTCCGGGAAGAGTTGATGTTAACACGAACCAGTATCCAGTCGTTGAATGGCACCATTGCCAGGCTCACAGAACGCATGGATGCTGCTGATAAGCGCGCTGATAGGCTTGAGGAGCGCATAGCTGCACTTGAACGTGCTAGTGATAGCAGTAATGAATCTGGTTCCACTTCCAGCAATTCGATAATGGCAGCCGTAGAGCAATTAAAAGCGCATATAAATGAAAAGGAGCAAGAGGCTTTATTGAACGAGGTGGAGATTTCCTGTGTGGCTGAAGAAAAAGGTGAAAGCTTGCCCCATATCGTCATGACCTTGGCCAGTAAGGTCCGCGTTCCGCTCGCTGAGCAGGAGATAGTGAGCGCGGTACGCGTGGGGCGCGGGCCGGAGTCGGCGGAGGCGGCGGAGGGTGGCACAGGGGTCGCGCGGCCGCGGATCATCGTCGTGCGGCTGGCGCGGCGAGCTCTGCGGGATAGCCTGCTCGTGGGGGCTCGTGTGCGGCGCGGCGCCACCACCGAGGGTACGCGTCTGCCAGGTGCACCACGCAGGTTTTACATCAACGAGAGGCTGACCCGAACCAACAGGCAGATCTTTCGTCAGGCTCGGGAGGCTGCTGATCGTCTCAACTGGCGCTTCGTATGGACGCGTAACGGCTACGTATTCGCGCGGCATCACCAAGGCGTAGATGCTCCTCGATACCGCTTGAGCACGGAGGCCGACCTTGCGCGAGTTTTTGGCCGTGACTTTGTTGGCTCCGCCTAGTAGAACTACCGTAAAACAGTACAATTTCTCTGTTAGTGGAACACTTACAGTGGATTTTAAAGATGTACGGTATTTTTATTATTTACTTTTAAATTTTTCATCCTGTGTAAGCGGCTGCTTTATTGCTCTGTGTGTCCGTTTATCATATGTTCATATATCATCTTTGTCTTGTTTAAGCTATAGTTTCCGTTATACATTGCTTGAATTTGTTTATATTGTTGTAGTAAATAATTTTCATGTAATACTAATGCTTTTACTGAGGTACTATGTGTGCTTTATTATTCATTCGATGCTTTTGATCATACGCCGACTGAAAATGAGTAGTAAAAGTTTCTTATCTCATCTTATACAGGAACTAACTATCCACTTGTATTATAACTTAAGCTCTAAGTCACGTTGCATTATGTGGAATTTCATACCTGCCTATGTGAACTGTCATGTACCTATAGACATAAGCTCGGTTGTCCCCCTTGTTAAATATCTCTGTTGTATGTTGGTATTGTGCTATGTTGTGTTGATATGGAGAGGTCAAAGTCCATGCGCACCTCAAAGCAAAACATTAAATGTAATATTAAACACACATAATTACATCACACAAAAAACACACTCACATTATACTATCAGTAATCAATTAACTACAAACATATCTACTATTCATATCGCTCTCATCTCACAAAATCTCATCATATTCAACATATTTTTCTTTTTAAATTTTAAAGACATTTCAAATACAAACACTAATATAAAATGTAGATCCCTTTATCTACTTAGTTTATTTATTTGCTTACTATTCCTATGCCAGTTTCACACTCATTTAATTAACTTCGCCGGAATCATAATAAAAATTATTTCCTCACCATTTGTTATGCAAATAAATTTTATTATTCTAAATAATAATCAAATTAAATTTTCAAATTCAATATTTTTTACGATGTTTACTTGCACCTGTTATTACATAGCTGCTTCTTTGATTGGCCAATATATTTTTGTCTCACTTTTGCACTCTTCTATGTCCCTAAACATAAAAAATGGATAAGAACAAATACCTCAAGTTAGGGCTTTTTAATGCAGGTTCCTTGAATACCGGTCACAACGATTTCTTAATCGCGATGACTCAAAATAACCCCGACATTATTGCAATCAACGAAACTTGGTTTCCTATCGATCAGCAAGCGCGAGCGCCTGTCGTCCCAGGCTATCGTCTGCGCTGTACCCCTAGACCCAAGCATGTGCGAGGGGGGAGGGGGGGGGCGGAGTGGCGTTTTACATTAAGCAAGATGTGCGCGTTCGGTATGAAAAGTATCCTACTGCGGATATTGAACAAATGTGGCTATCAACTAAAATTAATGGTCAACATGTTGTAATAGGAACTGCTTATAGACCTCAGTGGGTTGGTGTGGATGACTTTTTTGATGCATTAACTGACTCAATCACAAGTTTCGCTCGGTATGATCATGTAGTTTTGCTTGGAGATTTTAATATTAACTTCACCGACTCTCTTAACTGCCATACCAAAAAATTACAACAATTCCTGACATATATGGATCTTAAACAAGAAGTTAATGAGCCAACGCATTTTACTTCTGAGTCTGCAACTTTAATAGACGTTGTTTGCACAAATGCTAAGGTGCGCGAAGTCACTGTCTCAAATATCACCGGTTCCTTTGGTCACGCTATGGTAAATGTAACATTGGCATTCAAGAAAGAAAAAATACCGCCCCGAGTTATAGGTTTAGTGAAGGAAACTCACTTTTTAAAAAGTTTATTATTTAATTATAAGAAACAAGTAATTATTACAAGAGCGGAAATGAGAATGAGAGTTAAACAAATTAATATTAAACGAAGACGAACTCGCTGATGATGTGTCCTAGTTTCGGCTTCCTGCCATACGCTGCGCGGGGCATGGTCAGCAAGTACCAGGGCCTTCAGCCATGGTAACTCCTCCCTTCTTCAGATAGAAGCACGGTCCCCGGCTTCCAGAGGGGGTGATATCCTGGTTGGGTGATGGGGCAGGATTGCTTTCAGTTTTTCTGGTGTAGTACAGATAAAACTTCCAGATTCCGTATCCTGTTCCGATGATGTAGAGGAAAATTGTGCTCCAGCTGGGGGTAGCCATGATGACGGTCCAGTCCGGGATGAAGCTGTGTTCCTCGAGGTTCTCTGCTTTATTTATTAACTGGTGGATGCTGTCTAGTGAGATGTCTTCCAAATGTAGTTCATATTGGATATTTTCTGGGATGATGTGAGCTTCGCTCGGTAGTGGGATAACCTCCTGCGCTAGATACCTTTTGCTGTGGGTTTGCAGTGTCATGTTAAAGAGATGAATTTTGCATTGATCTGTAGTGGAGATAAGATTTGTGCCCGTGAGTTTCTTATAAGATGTTTTCTCGTTGCATGTGATCTTAGCGATGGTTTCCTGCTTCATGATCGTGAGCCAAGTGTTGGGGTCTATCTTTTGAATTTTTACTTTATTGAGATTCATCTTAGCGTAGGTACAGTTTCCAGCTTCTTGTTGGATGAGGGATATCACGCAGTCTGCGGATGTCTTCATATTCTGAGTGTCCAGCTGCTTGCAAAGATGTGTGTCATCGGTTATCTCCTGACAGGTGTCTTCAAGGTAAGAGTACTCCTCGTTCCCAAGTATAAGAAATTTGGATTTAGGGATAATGGTAAGGTTATTGATATTAGGAATTGAATAAAGGTGGATAAGGTCATATGAATTTGGATCAATGCTGGGAATTTCTAGGACAAAATTCAAAGTGCTTTCCGTACTATAGGCTTTAACCTCTATGGACCTTTCTAAAGGGTAAATATTATCTATGTTGATCTCTGCAACTGGGGTGATCAACAGTTTTGATTTTAGCTGCAGCATTTCATAAATTAAGGTTTGAGGACTTATTATACTAGGATGCATTACACCTAATTGAGAAAACGTCTTGGCATCTTCTAGGAGCATGAGCTTATCTAATATTATCTGTAAACTAAAATCTATTTGAACGTAAATATCTAAAAAATGTAACTGATTATATACTACGTTAGAACCACTAGTAACATTAGTTAGAGCAGCAAGTATTCTATTTTGGTTTTCGTTAACTCCAATTAGTTGTTTTTGAAATTCTTCCATACTTTTACGGGCTAAATTTACGGAACTTTTTTGAAAATGTTGTGCAAGATTCACTTTGTTATTAAGATTCGCTATTTCCTGTTCAAATTTAACGGCATCTTCGTGATCTAAGTTACCAGTGATTGACTTAACTACTGAGCCTAATCCGTCAATAAGGCCGCGTTTAACCCTAGAAAATGGGGCTAAAAATATTAACTTATTATGTATTAAACTAATGGTGTGGCTAATTTGGTCCTTATATGTTTTATGCATTTCAACCGATGTTAATTTAGCTTCGACAGCTTTAGTGCTTACAAAAAGGGACAAAAGCTTAGAAGTTGAAAGTTGGAGCGAAGTTATATTATAAACGCATATTAAACTAAAGGTATCTACTTGTTTGAGGACCTTTCCCTGTTTGAGAAGGAGGATTCCGTTGGAATTCTCGATGGGTTCAATTCTCATGGTGGCTGATGCGTAGAGCACGATGGCTCCAGCGATGAGCGTCCTGGAACAAGGCGAGGTCTGCGTAGGAGTTTGAAATGGACTCTAATGGATTTTGAATTTGGATGGGTTCCTATAATTTCAGCAACATTGTTAGGATGTAAGTGTATGATTTTATAAGGGCCTTTAAAGACTGGTTTAGTCTTGTCATTTCGTGCTGTTTTCGCTACTTGTTTGTAGACGGTTTCACCTACCTTAAAAGTTATCTCCTCTGCGGCCTGGTTCCTTTTGTTAATTACCTGTTCTTTATTTTCAGCGCTGTGAGCTGCAACGCATTCCTGTACGGCTTCTGCGTTTAATCTATGTTTCAGAACGTAGTCTTGGTAGAATTCTTTAGTGTAATGTATTTCGAGAGGGTTTCTAGCCACTGTATGGCCGAATAAAAGCTCATGTGGGGTATATCCTGTTGTGGAGTGTATGGCGTTGTTGTATGCTATAACAGCGTACCTCATGAGAGTGTGGATCATGTCATCTTTGTTGGTCATCCTCTGGATTCTTATAAGTTCGCCAATGGTGGAGTGGAATCGTTCGACTGGAGAATTTGAGTTAGGGTTGTATGGGGTAGTGAAGTGAATGTTTATGTTATGTGTAGAAAATATTTCTTTAATTACTTCGTTATCGAATTTCGTGTCCGAGTCTGTAGTAATTTTTAAAGGTAATCCTAAAGTCGCAAAGTTTTGTAGTAAAGCGTCTGCAATATGAATACTACTTGTGGCTGAAAGTGGGATAGCTTGGGCATACTTAGAGAAGTTATCTATAAGAGTCAGAAACGTTGCTCCTCCCGTTGAATATAAGTCCATGAACAAATGTTGCATAGGCTTTGTTGGTGTCTCTGTCAAAGCTAAGGGTGGTTTAAGAGGGTTTCTTTCATATTTGGATTGGAGACATATTTCACATTTGTTAATGTATCCCTGGATGGTAAGTAACATATTTGGCCAATGGTAGTTTCTACGTACTTGTTTGTGGGTCTCCTGAATGCCACGATGCACGGTCTTACCTTCATGGTACTTCTTAATTATCTCAATTTGTTCAGTCTTGTTTTCGACTAGGGTAACCCGTGAAGTACACCTGAATAACTTAGGACCTCTGTCATTAAATACTGTTGTGTATACCCTGGAGAATGCTAGATATAGATCTTCGCTATGGAAATAACAATGGAAACTACGGTCTGCTATGGTGTTTTCTTTGAGGAACTTTATAATTTCCTGCTCTGTGTTATTAATGGGGATGAATACGTCCTTTATAACGACTCTTGAGTTTGTAGATCTATTTTCAACCCTAAATGTAGAACCGGGGGTCGATCGAATGTGAAATTGCTTAAGTTGTCTATCTATAGCATCTGATAAGATGGGGATACCCTGATTCTCATTATCTGGTTGTGTGTGATTCGTTGAAATCAGTTGGTCAGGATCTGATACTACAGTCATGGTGTCAGATTCAGTTTGGGATATCGGGATAGTTTGTGTACCTGGGTCAGGATTGTTGGTCGGGGAAGCGTTATTTTCGTGAACGTTGTCAAACATTCTGTTTATAATGTCGTCGTCTTCATTGTCGTCAAAGTTTACCGTTAAAGATTCTATGCTATTATGAAATATCTTGGCTCTTGAAAGGGCGTCAGCGTTGGTGTTTTGGTTGCCTTTCTTGTACACTACCACGTAGTCGTACTCGGCTAATTTCAAACGCCATCTAGTCAATTTAGAGTTAGAGTCTTTAATGGACATAAGCCAAGTAAGGGGTCTGTGGTCTGTGTAAATTGTAAATTTACGTCCATACAAGTAAGGTCTAAAATATTTTACAGCCCAAATAATAGCCAAAAGCTCTTTCTCGATGGTGGAATATCGGCTTTCTGTGTCAGATAAAGTTCGTGAAGCGTATGCTACGGGTTTGTCGGACCCTACGGTCCCTTGAGAAAGAACTGCGCCCAGGGCGACATCAGAAGCGTCAGTAGTTAGTACAAAAGGTCTGTCAAAGTCAGGATATTGAAGTATAGGGTCATTAGTTAAAAGCTGTTTGCACTTTTCGAAAGCTTCTATAAATTCTGGAGTATGAACAACTTTGTGGTTTTTCTTGAGGCAAATAGTCAGTGGTTTAGTCAGTCGAGCAAAGTCCTTAATAAACTTTCGGTAATATCCTACTAGTCCTAGAAATGCTTTAATGTCCTTTTGCGTCCTGGGGATGGGAAACTGAAGAACGGCATTAATTTTGTTTTTATTTGGCTTAAGGCCCTCATCAGTTAGATTATGTCCAAGAAAACTGACTTCTTTTTTTAGAAATTCTGATTTGTCTAATTGAATTTTTAGGTTATGTAATTTAAATCTGTCAAAAACTTGTTTGAGCTTTTCAGCGTGTTCCTGAAGGGATGTGGAGATAATAATTACGTCATCTAAGTAAGTAAAAACATTTTCGATGCCTCTCAAAATATGGTCCATGAGTCTTTGAAACGTACTAGGCGCGTTTTTGAGTCCAAAAGGCATTCTCAAAAACTCGTAATGACCTCTCTCTGTGGAAAAAGCGGTTTTCTCCATGTCGTCTGGGTGCATTTCTACTTGGTGGTAGCCACTCGCGAGGTCAAGTGTAGTAAAATATTGAGCTCTGCCCAACCTGTCGAGAATGTCGTTGATGTTAGGGAGGGGATATTTGTCTTCTACAATGCGGTCGTTAAGTCGCCTATAGTCGATGACCAGACGCCATTTTACCTTACCTGAAGCATCCGGTTTTTTTGGGACGATGTGAACGGGACATGACCATGGTGATATACTCTCCCTTATGATGCCTTGTTTAAGCAGATTGCTCACCTGGTTTTTTATTTCCTCTCGCTGCCGTGGTGCCTGTCTGTAACTCCTTACGAAGATTGGGGAGTTATCAGTTAATCTAAGTTCGTGCTTAACTGCGTGAGTAAAAGTCAAAGGAATCTGTTCTGTGTAAAATAGATCTCTATACTGATAACAAACTCTATTAATTTCGCGTTTCTCTTCCTCGTTCATGTGATCAGTTTTAATTTTTTTTAAATTTTCACACAAAATTTGATCGATTTCAGATGTCACTTTTATCGAATTTAAATGGCAACTCTCCTTGTGTCCTGTAAAACGTTCTAAATCAAATGGTTCCGCGTTAGAAATATACTTTTTATCGTCATTGTAATTTAAAACTGTGGTTTTAAATGTCCCATTGTTGACTTTTACTATAGCAGCTGGTGACTTAAGACCTTTCGACCATTCATGCTCTCCGTGTGTATATTCGCCATTTAAATAGTGCGTTTTTATCATTACGACTTTAGCGCATTTAGGTTCTATTTTGATTTTTTTTACGGGATAATCAAAACAAATCGGGATCTCTGCTGTCGCTGTGCGAAGCACCTTGTTTTTAATATCTATGTTGCTAGATAAACTTTTGAGTAAATCGAGACCAATAAGGCCTCTATATTTATTATCAAAATCGAATATCAAAAATTTATGAGTTAGGTCACTGTTAAACACGGGTGGCAATGGCAAATATACAACATTGTCGTGGTTGGTAACGGCATGTGCGGTTTTGATGTTAAAGGGGTCTTTCACTATGTAATTTTCAAAAGTAGTACCACAAATAGCACTATATGAAATTAAAGAGTGAGAAGCTCCTGTGTCAATTAAAAACTTACCTTTAAATTCCGGTAATTCTATATAAGGTAGGTGGTCCTTGTCTTGGTGATTTAATTTAACTAGGTTGAGTCTTGGTTGTTCGGGCCCTCTGAAAAATTTTGAGTATTACGCACCCCTTCATCCTCGATATCTGTGATCTCGCACGGCTGCTCGTCGCACGTCGGGTTGAAGTCGTAAGACTCATAAGCTTGGGGTTCATAAAGTACCTGATCATTATTACAGTTATACTGGAGCGATGCGTGGTTGTTTGGCATGTAAAATAATTCATGCGATGTGAATGGGGATGGTTTAGGTTTACCTACTGATCTCATCGTCACGTCCGATACCTTTTGTGGTGGGTCCACTTGTTCGCGGGGAATATTTTGCTGCTGACTCCTAAAATTACCGGAGTTGCGGAACCTACCAGAATTAGTATTAAATTGTTGGTTCCTCCATGGCTGCATAGGTGGTGCCGCCGACTGTTGTGTGGGCCAGGTATTATTGCTAGGGTCACTACGCTGTTGTGTAAAAGGTGTGTTGAACATTGGAGGGAATGACCTGTTGCTAGGCCCGGGTTGGTTAAAACGAGGGCTAAATGATGTGTTTGGGTGTTGGTTATTCGATTGATGAAAAGTTTTAATATGATCTCTGGGTTTTTGGGAATTAACGGGATTGGAAGGCGGGTTGTTCGCAAGCCTAGCCTCTTCCTGTCGCGCTGTATAGATAGCGGCCTCCAAAGTCGCGGGCGCCGTTATCTTCACGCCTATAGATACGTGAAATTCTAACTGATTGATGTATTGTTCGATAGCCATTTTTTCGTAATAGGTTTTATCCGTGTGCGCGCCGACCGAATACACGGTATCTAATACCTCTCTAACTCGCTTCCCAAACGACGCGGAATCCTCATTCCTATTTCTACGCAAATGGGTTAATTCCTGCATCACTTGGACCTCATTACGCGGGTCACCTAAACGTCTTCTCAAAACTTCCTTAACAGAATCCCACGAATGGACGTTCGGCTCGTTCGCGATGGCGTCTAGGGCCTCTCCTTCTAATCTATTTTTAATTAGCTGCACTATTAAATCAGATACTGGGCCTTGTAAATCAAATAAACTTAAAATTTTATCTACTTCATTGATATAATAATTCAAACGTTTCTGATTACCGTCGTACTTAGGTATCAATGCGGATAATACCTTGAAATGTGATTCCGCCATTGTTACGAGGTTAACAGTGGACAAACGAATAAAATACCTAATCTAAAAATAGAATGCGCGTGAAATGTATACGAGTCTACAGCGATTATAGCCAATAGATCGGACAAAACACAAAGAAAAATGCACTTGGAAAAAGGATAACAACAGGAAATAGAGCAAAGGAACTTGAGAGTTAAAGAGCACTCACCCCAGCACCTTCTGCATTTCTCGTCGGATTCTCGTTCCGCTGCAGGATTACAATTCTCCGGGCTCCTGCGTATCTCCCTGGGTTTCTTGAGCAAAGGTTCGGTTCGTGGAGCGGCGACTCGAAGTTATGCGTGAAGAGGCTATTCGCGCACCAAAGAACCTGAGGTTGAAGGTTCCTGTCTCGGTCTTCCCACGAAAATAGACGACTGCGCCAGTTATAGGTTTAGTGAAGGAAACTCACTTTTTAAAAAGTTTATTATTTAATTATAAGAAACAAGTAATTATTACAAGAGCGGAAATGAGAATGAGAGTTAAACAAATTAATATTAAACGAAGACGAACTCGCTGATGATGTGTCCTAGTTTCGGCTTCCTGCCATACGCTGCGCGGGGCATGGTCAGCAAGTACCAGGGCCTTCAGCCATGGTAACTCCCGCTGTATAACTTATCGTCCCATTAAAGACATAGACTTTGATCGATTCAATCGTGAATTGGACTTGCTGGATTGGGAATTTATCATTGACTTGCCTACTGTTGATGATATGGTCGATAGATTTAACTGCTTGCTCTTGACTCATTATAATATTTTTGCACCAGTCAAGGTGGTAAAAATTAAATATCATCACACTCTACCTTGGATCACTGATAACATCAGACTTATGACCGATTTACGTAATGAAGCTCACGTTAAGTATCGCGAAACTAAGTCTGACTTTGACAAGGAGAGCTGGAAAGATCTAAGAAAGTTAGTGGAATCTAGTATATACAATGAAAAACGTGCTTACTTTAATCATTTAGTTAACTATGAAGTCTCGGATGGCAAAACATTCTGGCGAAATATGAAACAAAATATTCTAGCAGATAATGGACATGGTGAAAAACTTCCTGATTGCTTCAGTGACCCAAATCTAATAAATGATCATGTTTTATCTCTCCCTTTTGCTAGTGAAGATCCTAAACTTCTGTTATCGTACTTTAATTCCAATCGGTATAGTGATTCCAGATTTAATCTCGTGCCAGTTTCTGAACAAAAAGTATACAATTACATAATCTCTATCAAATCCAATGCAATTGGAGATCATGGGATAAGTAGAGACATGATAATACTGACTCTCCCCAGAACCCTGCGCGTTATAACCTCAATTATAAATAGGTCAATTACTAGCGGCATAGTTCCCAAGCAATGGAAAAAAGCTATAGTAATGCCTTTTCCTAAAGTCGATAACCCGTCCAATCTCAAGGAACTTAGACCTATTAGTTTGCTTCCCTTCCTTTCAAAAGTGCTGGAAAAACTGGTGCATGCCCTATTTTACAAATATATAGAAGACTCTTATATTTTGCCTGACCTCCAGTCAGGTTTCCGAAGGGGGCGGGGCACAACTACTGCGTTGGTTGATGTTGTTGATAACATTTTGAGCAATATCGATGTAGGTAAGGCTACTATTCTTACACTGCTAGATTATAGCCGTGCATTTGACAGCATTAACCCGACCTTGTTGCTGTCGAAATTGCGTTACTATGGGCTGGATGCATTATCTGTGGGATGGTTTGAAAGTTATCTCGACCAACGCTTCCAATATGTTAAGCTGACCAATGACAGTGGTGGTGCCTTGTACTCGGATCCAAAGCCAGTTTTGCGGGGTGTTCCACAGGGTTCCATCTTAGGGCCTCTATTATTTATTATATATGCAGCAGATTTGGTGAATGAAATCAAGCACTGCAAATTCCATTGTTACGCTGATGATCTTCAACTTTACATTTCTGATGTGCCTTCTAATATTGACTGCATGACAAACTTCATCAATGAAGACCTAAGCAGGTTAGATGCCTGGTCAAATAAAAATTCCTTGATTCTCAATCCCTTGAAATCAAAGTTTATGGTGCTTGGGAGTAAAGTTCAAGTTAAAAAAATTCTCATTTCTAATCCTCAGCTAATCCTTGAAGGCCAGACTCTAGAGCGTGTTGACGAGGCCAGGAATCTGGGAATCATATTTGACACTTACCTACGATTTGAAACTTATGTCTTGAATTTAGTGAAGAGTTGTATGTATCGTTTAAGGGTTTTGTACAAAATCCGTAACCTTATCTGCGAAAGGGCACGTATTATTCTGTGCGAGTCACTGATTTTATCTCGACTCAACTACGGAGATATAGTTTATGGTCCGCGTCTTCTATTGAATACTCAGCGTTTAGTGCAGCGCATACAAAATGCCTGTTGTAGGTTTTGCTTTGATTTACCACCTCGTAGTCATATCACCCCATACTTAAACTCTGCTGGAATGCTCAAAATGGAACTGCGTAGGCACTCACACCTTTCAAGTGTAGTGTTTGATGTCATCAAGTTTAAAAACCTGAGTACCTGTACCTAAAATTAAAGGTGGCAACATCTCACCCCAGATATGGCATGAGGGATATTCGAGCACCTCTTGAAGGTCATATTCATCGCACGGTGGCATTTAGAGGTAGCTTCCGCTTCCAAGCTACCAAATGATATTCCGCCGCCCATAAGAAATCTAACCTCCAAATACACCTTCAAAACACATATGAAGTCGCACCTGATTCAAAAGCAAAAACTAGGAATTTCTCTTTCCAACATTGGATAGTCGGGCTACCTCTGCCATTTTCATATATTTTTTAGTTAGATATCTTATGATTTTAGTAAACATATTCACACTATACCCATTCTGCTACTCACTACTCACGTGGCATAATATACTTATATACCTATTTATTTAATCTTCATGTATATTTTGTACTATCCTACTCATGAAAGTTTTGAAACATATTTATGTGCAATGTATTTATTTATTTCCACATCTTTAAACACTTGTAAGGATATATCTATTTCTGACACTTTTTTATTATTGTTTTCATTCACATTCACATTCGGATGTAACTGCTGAGTCTCTGCGTCTCCTAGGTGAGGGCTGAAAACCAGTGCTGCTCTTAACGAGCAATAAACACTGAGCTTTGACCTTTTCGCGTCAATGCAGCGCGCCTACATACCGACCTATATTCTTCTTTTTGTTTTATTGTTTTAGTAATAATCTTATGAGTTTTTTTTTATAACTTTGCTTTCATTTAAGTTATTTTATAGTTGCACCTCCGTATCACTTTTAATTTGTATGTGTGCTGCTTTGATGCAATAAACGTTTATCTATCTATCTATCTATCTTAAACCTGAGCCATGTTCTTTCTGTAAGAAAGTAGGTCATGCGGTTGACACCTGTTTTGCCAAACAACGATCAGAGTCACGTAACAAAAACGAAGTAAATTTTTGTCGGGAAAACCAAACTACCCTCAATAGCGATGTTGTAGTAGCCGTTGTTCAGGGTGTCCCTGTAGATGTGTTGATTGACAGCGGGTCAACAATATCACTTATTTCGACGTCTATGTTGAAACATTTCAACTGTTCTCACAAACCGGCGTATAGTGTACTGAAGGGTTTGGGAAGTCAGGAGCTTGAGAACACCTCTTACGTAACATTACTTATTGAGTTTGATGGTCTCACTCTTGAAGTTGATTTATTTATTGTGGCTCCCGAGTTTATGAACACTCCAATCATTGTTGGTACGGATGTGCTGAATAGGGAAGGCGTTCGGTACGTGTGCACTCGTGACTCCCAGACGCTCGAGAGGAAATCTGTCCAACCCAGTAAACGAGTGGTGACCGTTCAGTCTGCTCCAACGATTCCGATCAATACATCTCTGGTCGATAATGAATTACAACAGCTGCTTACAATAATAAATGAATTTAAACAGAACTTCATATCTGGCACTGCGGTTAGCACTGTCAATACGGGCAGCATGACGATCAGACTGAACGGCAACACTCCGGTCTATTACCGACCATACCGGCTATCGCACAATGAGACACTACGCGTTCGCGAGATAATAACAGATTTATTGGACAAGCAGATCATTCAAGAGTCGGAGTCGAAGTACGCGAGTCCTATCCTTCTTGTAAAGAAAAAAGATGGTGCAGACCGTATGTGCGTGGACTACCGAAAGTTGAATGACCTGACGGTCAAGAATCGATTTCCTTTACCGCGAATCGACGACCATATTGACCGATTAGGCCAAAACAAATATTTTACCAGCCTTGATATGGCCACTGGCTTTCACCAGATTCCAATGGAAAAGGATGCTGTTCCTCTCATTGTCTTCGTCACGACTGAGGGCCATTATGAATATTTGAAAATGTCCTATGGCCTGACGAATGCTCCGGTTGTATATCAGCGTATAATCGCAAAAACTCTTCGGAAGTTTATTGAATCTGGTGATATCCTCGTCTATATCGATGACGTTTTAATCCTAAGTAGGACTGTAGACCAGGGGTTTGTTCTACGGCGCAATGTGCTCACGACTTTGACAGATGCTGGATTCTCCATTAACTTGAAAAAGTGTTCCTTTCTCGCGACGGAAATCGAGTACCTAGGACGCAGCATTAGTGAAGGTCAGGTACGGCCGAGTCATGACAAGGTAAAGGCCTTGACTGATTCTGCGGAGCCGCAAAACGTGAAACAAGTCCGCCAGTTTATGGGCTTGGCCAGTTACTTCCGCCGGTATGTACCTGGCTTTGCCCATAAGACTGCTAGCATCGTGGCTTTGACGCGGAAAGGCGTTGAATTTAAGTGGGGACCGGAGCAGCAGGCTGCTCGAAAGGAAATCATTGATTGCTTGACCAGCGAACCTGTACTTGCAATGAATGAATGAATGAATGAATACTTTATTGCACAAAACAAACATACAGAGATATACAAAGAAAGATATATGTACAAGAGGCGCGCTTATCTCTATAAAAGAGATTTCTACCAGCAAACCCAGATAGGAAAGGAAAGTGGATTGTGAGAGTAAAACCTATTTGCACAACAAAATTATTCATACACAAAAATAATAATAAGTAGGTACATATAACTAATACTACTACTACACCTAATTTATATAATATTATATACATACATACATATCATACACTGTCAAAATGACATCATAGCATCAATGTACAGCGCCATCTAGTCTTCCATAGTACGAACCACCTCACCCACAACTATACCCTAAATCAATACCTTTAGAGGTGGTTCGACTAATAAAGGCTAGATGGCGCTAATTAACCATATCTTATAAATTCCGTTCAACTCGATTTAACCACCATTCTCGCATTAGAGCCCGAGCTGCGAATACCTTGTACAAACCGAATTAAATATCTTCAGATAAAACTAAACACCTATTATTTGGGGCACCCATTTTCATGGTGACCCCGACGTTCGAAATAACGCAGTGAAGAAATTGGACGGAAGAAACCTGCAAATACGCCGCCGCGCCGCCCGCGACAAGGAAAAAGGCGCGAGCACATGGTCGCAGCCATCTTGCGTATTGCCGCGTTATTGCCGCGTATTCGTTTCAACAGCCGTCTGAAATTCGTTCCTGCATTAGAACAAGTAAAAGCGACCACGAGGCGTCGAAGAAAGTGATCCTGCAAGGCGAAACCCCAGGAAAACACACTAAGACATCACCACGTGCGTCCCGCGTGTGCCCCCCAACATCTGAAGACCATCAGCCGAGAATCAAATCACCGAGCAGCCGAAACCCAACGGACGTACAAGGAGCAGCATATCCGAAGCCCGGTGGAGCGTCCAGCCGAGACTGGACTCGAGACCCGTCGGAAGCCGAGGAGCCGCCCCTGCTGTTGGACGAAAGGCGCGCCAGAGACGAGAGACATAAAAACATAAGTATCTACCGATCACGTGAGTTGGCACAAAATTTCCCCCCCATTTATTTTATCTATACACCGTTATTAGTAGGTAAATTATTGGTAAATTTCGACATTTCCATATGATGATATCAAGGAACGCGATAGTGTCTGTATGACGCACAAACGAGACTCTGAGGAAATTCGTCGTTAATCTACCTATCAAACAATATCTATCTATATCTATCTATCTAAATATTCCCATTAGCTAAAATGCCCAATAACGACGTGGCAACCGTAGAGAAATCTAAACCTGAGAGCATATCAGAACTAATAAGAAAGCGAGGGATTATAAAGGGGAAAATGACCCTATTTGTCAAATTTATAGCATCCATAAAACCCGAAACGATGACTGCCGAACAAATAATCGAGCTTGGGCTGCGCACAGACAAAATGCAACTCGAGTTTTTACAGTTTGATAAAATACAAAGTAATATCGAAACCCTCTGCTCAGATATTGACAAGCAGTTACTCGAAAGAGACTCCTTCGAATCTCAGTATTATCAATACATAGCTAAAGCCAAAGGCACTTTAAATCAAAAAGCGACAGACCAGACCGACTTACAAGAACCTACACATCATTGCAAACATAGCTCAGATGCTAGCGATTCCATTAGGTACCCAGATATTAGCCTACCCTCATTTAATGGAGACATTACACAGTGGATCGAATTCCGAGATACTTTCGACGCACTTATAAATCAGGGTAACCTGAAGCCCATACAAAAATATAAATATTTGAGAAGTTGTCTAAAGGGCAGTGCTTTGGAAGTTATAGGAGCGCTGGAATATTCGGAGGAAGGGTACAGCATAGCATGGCAATTACTTTGCGAACGCTATAATAACCCAAAAGTATTGGTCTACAATCATTTGCGAGCGCTTTTCGGCATCGATAGCGTACAATCGAATCCAATGGCACTAAGGGGCATGGGTGATAACATATCGAAACACCTTAGAACCCTAAGAAGCTTAAATATAGCAACCGAAAACTGGGATATATTGATAATTTTCTTTTTATCTAGCAAGCTAGAAAAGTCACTACAACTAAAATGGGAAGAAAAATCCAACTCACGTGAACTTCCTACATTACAGGATTTCAAGACTTTTTTGAGGTCCCGAGCTGACCTTTTGGAGTCGATGAACAGCAACCAAGCTGTTGAAAATACAAACCGGAATTCGAGTAATACAACTGAAAAGGCGATGATAACCACGTCCCGCAACAATCCGGAAGCTAACAAGGTAACAAAACCACCTACTACCCAGCATAATCACTGCCCTTTTTGCAAGGGCACCCACTACCTAAATCAGTGTACACAGTTCCTAGCCCTTAGCCCTATAGCTCGCAGCCGAGCTGCGAAGAGGTTACGACTCTGCACTAACTGCCTGAGATCGAATCACGCGGTGCCGAACTGCCGAGCCAGCAAGTGTACCAAGTGTTCAGGTAAACATCATACTTTGTTACACATACCTACTATACCTACTCCAGCGAACGAGCAATCTATCTATAATCCCGAGCGATTACCTACACAACCGAACACATCTCGTCCTACCTATAATCCCGAGCGATTACCTACACAACCGAGCGTATCTCGTCCTATGACGCTATACACCCCACAACAACAATCTACATCCGAAAATCAATCTATAAACTTGCATATTAAGCAAATCAACACGTCAAATGACAATGCTTGTTCACAGCCGATGCAAAACAAGCATGTTTTCTTATCTACAGCTGTAGTAAACATAACCGATCACGAAAACAAACAACAAAGCATGAGAATCCTATTGGATTCCGGCTCGCAATCGTGCTACATAACAGAAAGGGCACACAAAAAACTAAACCTACCTGTACACAACACAGATACCGATGTCATGGGTATCAGCAACACAATAATAAACGTTAAACACTATTGTAACGTTATTATTCACTCTAGAACCGAACCATTTTCTGTGGATCTATCTTGCTATATTGTACCTACAATCTGCAACCTACCTAACTATGATATAGGAAATCTTATCATACCTAAACGATTCCGACTGGCTGATGATGGATTCAATTCAGCCGGCGAAATCGACATGATACTGGGCGCCGAAAAATTCTATGACCTATTGTGCGTAAACCGACACGAATTAGGAACTAACTTACCGACTTTGCAAAAAACCAAATTGGGCTGGATCGTGACTGGCTCGACGACGGGGCCAGTACGCCAGCAAACTAGATGTCATTTCATTCAACAACAAATGAGAAGCATTTTCGAAACTGAGGAAAATTCCACACTTTCCAATGATGATATCACGGAGTGCGAAAGTGTCTTTATGACGCATAATCGAGATTCTGAGGGAAAGTTTGTCGTAAAAATACCTCTAAAAGAACCTGCTTCAAGTTTAGGTAGATCAAGACACATTGCCTATAAGAGATTTCTGTCATTAGAAAACAAATTTAGTAAAAATTCAGAATATAAAAAACAATACGTCCAATTCATGAGAGATTTCCAACAAGCGGGCCGCATGAAAGAGATGGAATACTCCAATGTAGGACCCCAAGTCTACTTACCGCATCACGCGGTAATTAATATCGAAAAATTATCAACCCCAGTGAGGGTTGTCTTTGACGCATCATGTCCAACAGACACTGGAAAATCGCTTAACGATATTCAATATAAGGGTACGATATTTCAAGATAGCCTAATCAATATACTAGTAAGATTTAGAACTTACAAATTTGTAGTAAATGCAGATATACAGAAAATGTTTTGCCAGGTCAATATTGATCAATCACAACAAAACCTACAAAATATACTATGGAGGGAAAACTCAACCGATCCTCTACGTACCTACACATTAACTACTCTCAGTTTTGGCTTGAAGGCGGCCCCCTACATAGCCACGAGATGCCTACTGCAGCTAGCAACCGAATTCGAAGGTAAATACCCTACAGCAGCCGAAGCAATAAAAGGTTCATTCTACTACGATGACTGGATCTATGGAGGCGACGACGAAGCAGCGCTAATCGAGACAGCAACGCAAGTAGCGGCCATCCTGCGTACAGCCTGCTTCAATCTACGAAAATGGAAGTCGAACTCAAAAACCATATTAAAAAAGGTATGTAACACCGACTCAACAAATCCGACCGAGAGCGGAAATAACACACACAAACTATTAGGTATCACATGGTGCAGCCACACAGATTGTTTACAATTCTCATTCAAAGAACAACCAATGCCAGATCGACTTACGAAAAGAAAGGTCCTGTCTATAATTTCAGCTATCTATGATCCTACGGGCTTAATTAGTCCCGTTTTAGTGACAGCTAAATGTTTTATTAAAAAACTATGGCAGGATAAAACTTCATGGGACGAAACCCTATCGCCCGCTTTAACAAGAGAATGGATATCTTACTATAGGAGTCTATTTTCTTTAAACAATCTATCCATACCGAGACGCACAATCATAAACAATTACGTAACACTAGAACTGCATGGGTTTGCAGATAGTTCAAAAACATGTTACGGAATTGCAATTTATTTACGTTCCATTGATAATTTAGGTAATATACAGGTGCATTTGTTATGCACAAAGTCTAGAATTGCTAGAGAGGAAACAATACCCCGCTTAGAATTACGCGCAGCGGTATTGTTATCACAAGTAATGGAATCACAAGGCAATAACCTTGCCAAACGAGTCAGTAAAATATACCTATGGTCTGACTCACAGGTGGTATTGGCGTGGATAAAAACACCGCCACCTAAACTAGGTACTTTCATCAGTAACAGAGTAGCGGAAATTCAGAGATTAACCAAGATCGAAGACTGGCATTGGGTGTGTTCGGCTGAAAATCCAGCTGACATTATATCGAGAGGAATTCAACCTCATATATTAAGAAAAAGCAATCTGTGGTGGTCGGGTCCCGCCTGGCTATCTGGTCAAACGGCGCAGTGGCCTCTGCACAATCAAACTAACACACAAATACAAACAAAGGACACAGAACAAACTATATCCTTAGTTAACCCAACAAACATCGAGAATAATTTCATAGATAAATTGTTTCATAAATATTCAAACGACAAAAAATTATCGCGAGTGTTTGCCTATACTCTGCGATTCATCAATAACCTACAAAATCCTTGTAATAAAATAAGCGGACCGCTGTCCGTTCAAGAATTAAATGATTCGATGCATAAACTAATTATGCGCGCACAAATAACATCACTACCTATTGAATACAAACTTTTAAGTCAGAATAAATCAATACCAACGTCATCAAATATTAAATGCCTTAACCCGTTTTTTGAAGATGGCCTGTTGAAAGTTGGAGGAAGGTTAAACCTATCAAACATTCCCGAAACTAAAAAACATCCTATAATTTTGCATCCAAAACACATACTCACTGAAACTATAATGAGAAACATGCATATCAAACTCTTCCATTGTGGTCCACAGCTACTGCTAGCATGCATGAGAGAGCAGTACTGGCCATTAAATGGAAAAGGTCTGGCTAACAAAATTGTACACAAATGCGTTACATGTTTCAAAGCAAAACCACTCATACACGTACCCATTATGGGTCAACTACCTACAATAAGAACTACTCCTTCACCGCCATTCCACACAACATTTTGTGATTATGCTGGGCCCTATTCAATTCGAGATAGAAGGGGGCGTGGTTTCAAGTCTTACAAATGTTGGATAGCTATGTTTGTTTGCTCATCGACAAGGGCAGTTCACATTGAGTTGGTTTCAGGTTTAGAATCACAAGCCTTTATTGCCGCCTTCCGGCGATTCATATGCAGAAGAGGTAAACCAAGTCAAATGGTAAGTGACAACTCGACCACATTCCGTGGAGCAAATAATGATTTAGTAGAACTATACAGATACCTAAACGAAAATTTTAGCGAACTTACCAACTTCCTTGCAAACGAAGGTATTTCCTGGAAATTCTTACCCCCCTACAGCCCGCATCTAGGCGGCCTACATGAAGCTGCAATTGGCAGCTGTAAGCTTCATCTTAAGAGGGTATTAAGTCAAGCCTTATTAACATTTGAGGAATTCTCTACGGTTCTTACTCAAATTGAGGCAATATTAAACTCGCGCCCATTGTGTCCCATACCTAATGCTAATAATGATGATTTTCCCATTCTTACGCCAGCTCACTTTCTGATCGGTAGATCGTACACGTCTCTGGCGGACTACGAATACCAAGATGTATCAAGGAATAAGTTAAATCACTTCCAACAACTCCAACAGATACAACAGGACTTCTGGAAGCGGTGGTCTCGAGAGTACCTGGGTCTCCTACAGCAGAGGTGCAAGTGGAGGAGCACAAAGGGACCTAACCTCACCGTCGGCTCAATCGTGCTGGTGAAGGACGATCGCTTACCACCCTGCCAGTGGAAGTTGGGACGCATCGCGAAGACACAAGACGGTCAAGATGGCGAAACGAGGGTCGCCGTCATCCAAACAACAAAAGGCCTTATCAAACGAGCCTTCAATAATATTTGCCCCTTACCTATTTCTCTGTCAGATACCGACTATTAGTTCTAAGTAATCAGTGTAGGTAGACAGGGACTATATAATTAATTAATCACTTTATTACACAAACAAGTGAAATGTAACCTAATTAACTACTGCCTACTTAATAAAAAAATACTTCTCTTGTGTTTTCTTCATAAGATCTAGAATCTTTCTAGGTAGGTAACTAAAACAGAACGCTAGGAGTATACATAAATCTATTAATAAATTAGCTAGTCACATTCATAAATTACAGTTATATTTGTATACCTAGTAGAGTTTAGGCGCTCTGGAGTATGTCAAAATGACATCATAGCATCAATGTACAGCGCCATCTAGTCTTCCATAGTACGAACCACCTCACCCACAACTATACCCTAAATCAATACCTTTAGAGGTGGTTCGACTAATAAAGGCTAGATGGCGCTAATTAACCATATCTTATAAATTCCGTTCAACTCGATTTAACCACCATTCTCGCATTAGAGCCCGAGCTGCGAATACCTTGTACAAACCGAATTAAATATCTTCAGATAAAATTAAACACCTATTATTTGGGGCACCCAGTTTCATACACATACAAGTTATATACATACATAACATACATATACAAATTATATATACATACTATGGAAGAGAGAGGTAATGATCTTTCAAGCGAATCTTAAAAACGTTAAGTGACGGACTGTCCCTGATGGCACTGGGGAGCTTGTTCCAGAGCCTGATAGCACTGATCCTGAATCCTTGCCCATATGCGACTGAGTTGTGTTGAGGAGTTGCAAGCAGCGACCGAGTGTTTTTTCTCCGAGACCTATCCGAAGAAAGAAACTCAAACCGATCACGCAGGAAGCTGGGGTAGCGAGGGTTGTGCAGAATATTGAAGAGTAGAATGAGAACATGGGTATCCCGGCGAAGACGAATTGGAAGCCACTGCAGTTCCCTACGATACTGGGAGACATGGTCATACTTACGCAGCCCGAAAACAAACCGAATCCCGAGATTTTGAAGTCGCTCGAGTTTGTTCAGTTGCTCTTCGTTCGCGCTGATCCAGCTGACATCTGCGTAATCAATGAGAGGAAGGAGAAGAGACTGGGCCAGAGTGCAATCTATGATCCTTCCTTAACTATTGAGGTCTACACAGATGCCAGCTCCGTTGGCTATGGGGCTGTGCTCATGCAGGTGCGTGAGGGTGGACACAAAAGAGTGGTAGCTTACTTAAGCAGGTTGACGCAGAGGTGCGAGAGTAGGTACCATTCGTACGAGCTCGAGACCCTCGCCGTAGTTAGAGCCCTGCAGCACTTCAGACACTATCTTGTGGGTGTACACTTCACCGTAGTCACTGACTGCAATGCGATGAAACTAACAAAGAGTAAGAAGGACTTGCTCCCTCGCGTGGCTCGGTGGTGGGTGTACCTACAAGATTGTGATTTTGATCTCGATTACCGTAAAGGTACGCTCATGGCGCACGCCGACTATCTGAGTCGGAATCCTGTGAATGTGTGTACGGTCGAGAAGCCACAAAACTGGGCACAGATAGCACAGGCTGCCGATGAGGAGTCTCGATCGCTTATCCAGAAGTTGTCTGACGGACAATTAGACGCCAGTCGTTATGTTGTCAAAAATGACCTGCTATACCTAAAGTACTCTTCTACTGGGGAACCTTCTCGCCTCCTTTGTTTTATCCCTAAAGGACACAGGCTCGGTTTATTGCGCGTATTCCATGATGAGCATGAACATCAAGGGGTGGACAAGACAGTTGAGTTGATCCTTAAACATTCCTGGTTTCCGGGGTTAAGGGGTTTTGTGCAAAAATATGTCGCGCACTGCATTGTGTGCATCTCTCACAAGAAAGTCCCTCGTGCTCCATTGCAGCCCATTCACTCATGGGAAAAACCCGACGTCCCATTTGAGACCATTCATATGGACCTACTTGGGCCTCTCCCATATACTGATGGTTACTCCTCCGTCCGTCCTCATCGTAATTGATGCATTTTCGAAGTACTGTCTTCTTTATCCTATGCACAGACAAGACGCGAATGAGTTGAAACGGCACTTCACTAATACGATCTCGTTATTCGGAGCCCCCGGGCTAATTGTCGCCGACAGAGGCCGCATGTTTCAAAGTGCTGATTTTCTTGACTGGGTCAAATCCATGGGTTGTGATACACACCTGATCACGCCGGAGATGCATCAGTCCAATTGCCAAGTTGAGCGCTATTGTCGGACGGTGCTGAACATGGTGCGTATAGAATGCAATCATCGACAACAAAGGTGGCCCAACATCATATGGAAGCTTCAACTGGTGCTCAACATTACCAAGCCCAAAACCACCCAATCACTCAGCACTCAATCTCTTGGCCGGCATCGACGCTGCGACGCCCCTTATCCGTAGTCTGATACGTGATGTGGCACTGGAGGGTTCCAGCCCAAATCGAGAGACCCTGCGTGAGATGAGCAGACAGAGAGCGTCTGAGCGACTCAAGCGGAACCAAAGTAATCAAGACACCCGTCTGAATCAGGGGAGGAAACCGCCCCGCGGTTTTGAACTAAATTCCTTAGTCTTTGTCAGGAAGCAAGCTCAGTCGACCGGGAAGCTGGACTCCGGCATGCGTGGCCCTTACCGCGTAGTAAAGGTGCTACCACATGGGCGCTACGAGTTGCAACTTGTGGCCGGCTCATACGGGAAGTCTACCCAGGCTGCGGCAGAGTACATGATTCCGTGGCACGGGGAGTGGACTCCTGAAGTGTGCGCCGCTTATTTCGATGGTGAATGGTCGTCAGGAGACAAGTTATGAACTGTCTATCAAATGTGTGTGTTATGTTAAGCATTTTTGCGAACTGCTTAACAGGTGTGCCGTCAAAAGACATTGTTTCGAACTGTCTTTTGGATGTGCGGTGTTTGTGTTGACCGTTCGCTAGGCATGTTGTGAACTGTCTATCAGATGTGCCGTCTGGGGGACATGTTGCGAACTGTCTCTCAGACACATTTTGTTTGTCTTGGTATGTCTGTTGAGCATTCTTGCGAACTGCTTAACAGAGATATATATGACTCAACCACGCAATAACCACGCAATTGTATTAAAATGACAAGCGTGGCTGTTTACTTTTAATGTTATTTGTTTCTGTTATTAGATGCAGACATAGACAACACGGAGACGTCTTCTTCACTCCCCAACTCGCTGCAAGATGTAGCGGGCCCATCAAAAGCAGAAGTGACTGCGCCGTGCCAGAAGCTGAGCTGACAGCTGCCCATAGCCAGCCTGTGGTAGAGCCCGGACTTGGACTCTCCATGTCACTGCTGGAGACTTATCAAGATCAGCTGAATGGGAGCCCGAGGACGGACTCCTGTCAGGAGAGGCCGTGTTAGAGTAGCTGTGTGGGAAAAATACCAGTTGGTGCCAGACAATATAAAAGGCGGTGCGCGCCACGCCTCTCCAGCCTCCCTCTGAGGGCGAAGCTCGGGATCTACAAGACCTACGTGAGATCCCGCCTCACCTACGCGGCTCCGGCATGGTACGCCCTGTGCTCGGAGACGAACAAACGGAGACTCCGAGCCCAAGAGAACCTCTCTCTGCGTACCATCGTCGGCGCCCCCCGCTACGTGAGGAACGCGACAATCCAGAGGGACCTAAGATGGGAAACCGTGGACCAGTTTGTCCAGAGGCTGGCGAAGGGCATGTTCGCGCGTGCGGATGCATCACACCTCCCGCACATCGCCGAACTGGCGCCGCACCACGCGCGCCCGCCCGACCGCCGCCGCCTGCCACGCGACCTGGTTGCCTAGCCGGCGATCACCCACTGCATACCAGCGCCACAAGAAGACCACCGCCCGCAGGGGCCATCCGATGACCTGTCCACAGGAGTGGACAGAGGCGATTCTTCGGGAAGAGGTCCGTCGACCTGACCCCGACTCCCCACGCCCCAGAAGGGGTGCGTGAGATGACTATGAAGAAGAAGCGCTCGCCTTTAATCTGTTCCGGACCGCTGCTGGTGTAAGACCCATCCATTTGTCTCTGTTTGTGTTCGAGTGTCTTTATTTGTCAGGTTGAATTCTCATCTGTTTGAGTGTTTTAATTGTCAGGTTGATTTCTTATCATTCGTGTAGAAGTGTTTTCAATTATCCGTTTATTTGTGAAATAGTTTCTTTCGTTGATAAAGGTAATAAAGATTTTGTTACTGATGGATACGTGGTAGTCAAACGCCAGCTATTTGCACACTAGTCTTTATTGGCATCGTGGAGTGGGGACGCAGCCCGCACGCAGATACATAACAATCCCTTCACCAATAGTTCTGAAGTAATCTTAACCTAACTTAATGTTTGTTTAAACAATACCTATTTAGTTCCTAAAAGCCAAATAATAGTCCTCATAGTTTGTAGTTGATTTTCGGCCTAACTCGCATACTACGAGTGCCGCCGATTACGAGCGCCTCAGTGTCCGAACCAGTACCCTCAGGTTGTGCAGTGTAGCCGTCACCTGGGGCGTTCTCATTATCTTCGGCGCTGACTCTGACGTCAACATTAGCCTCTTGCGAGACGTGTGACGCGGTAGGCAGCGGCGGCGGCGGCGGCGGCGGCTCACTACTCTCTATCCCCTCCGCGCACGGCGCTGCGGCGGCTGCAGAGGCGGCGACGCTGGTCGACGCCCGCACGCTCGGCTGGTCTGAAGATGTTCCTACATCAGGAATCACGTCTGCATCCCAGGACTCGTTTTGAACTGATGCGCCTTGGTATTTTCTTATTTGGTCCACGTGACGGTTCACAGTACAGTTCAACTCGGGTACAAAAATAGTGTACATAACTTTACCAATCTTATTCGAAATTGTTCCTCTTATCCAGTGATAGTTAGTTTTCGTAGTATATTTCTTAGTCATCACTTTATCTCCTGTCTCAAAGTTCGCCCTCTTCTTACCGCCATAATGTTTACTCTGTAAAGACTGGTTCCTAGCTACAGTCTCCGTGAGGTCAGCGACCGAGGACGATAGCGACGACTCGGTAGATGATAACAAATCCAACCGACATCTCAATTTGTGGCCGTACAATAATTCTGCAGGAGACTTTTCAGTGGTGCTATGACGGGAATTACGATAGTCGAAAAGATATTTTTGTATCTTACTATCTAATGCTTTAGTGTTACTACTCATTAATATAGTTTTAAGTCCTTTTTTTACAATTTTCACCGAACTCTCGGCTTGCCCGTTGGTGGACGGATGATAGACCGGAGATAGTACATGACGTATCCCGTTCAACTTACAGAACATTTGAAAACGCTCTGATGTAAAAGCGGTACCATTATCACTGACCAATGTATGTACCTACTCTCGAAAACAATTCCTGTAACATTCCTATTACTGCTTCTGTTGAAGTGCCAGAGCTCATCGAAAAACATTCGACCCATTTAGAGAAAGCGTCTACTACAATAAGGTACATTTTGTTATGAAACGGTCCCAAAAAGTCAATATGTATTCTATGAAAAGGGCTCGGCGGGTAGGGCCAGAGCGCGAGCGGCGCGTGCGGCGGTGCCGGGCGGAGCTGCGCGCACACGCCGCAACCGCCCGCCAGCCGCTCCACTGCGGCGTCCACGCCCGGGAACCAAAACCGACTTCTAGCTTCTGCCTTCATCTTTACAATACCAAAATGAGATTCATGCAACTCCCTTATGACGTTATCCCTTAATGACTCTGGAATCACAACTTTATGACCCCTCATAAGACAGCATTTCTCTTCTGATAATTGATAACGGCATAGAAGGTTTTAAACTTGCATCGCTAACTTTCCGTGGCCAACCTTCCTTTACATATCTAATGACCTGTTTTAAAATCACATCTTGTTTCGTGGCGATCCGTAACTCGGTCAAGGTTACCGGTAGTTGTCCATCCACTATGAAATTGACATACGCGGCCCGGTCCCCCCCGGCAAGTGTATCGGATCTTGCATCTCGCTCGCTCACGGCGCTAGCCGGTAATGAGCACCGAGACAAATAATCTGCGGTGTTATTTGCACTACGCACGAATTCAATTTCATAATTATACGCTGCTAAAAACATCGCATAACGTTGTAGCCTATTGGCCGATACCTCTGGTATTCCCTTTTGTGAACCGAAAATAGAGATTAAAGGTTTATGGTCCGTGCGTAACACGAACGGGTCTGACCTTCCGTATAGATATTGATGGAACCGTCTCACTCCAAATATAATAGCTGTAGCCTCTTTCTGTATTTGTGAGTACCTTTTTTCTGCGTTTGAAAGCGACCGTGATGCATAACAAACTGGTCTCTCTGACCCATCTTGACTAATTTGCGATAATATCGCCCCCAATCCGCTTGGTGACGCATCTACCGTTAACACAATTTTTGCGTTGTGATTAAAATGTGCTAACACACTTTCTGAAGCCAATTCCTTTTTAATTTTATCAAAGGCCTTTTGTTGTTCTGACGACCAAACCCACTTGACTCCTTTATTTAATAACAAATATAAAGGAGCAAGTATACCCGACGCCCCTGACACAAAGTTTCTGTAGTAATTTGACATCCCTAAAAACGACTGAAGTTCGTTGACGTTTGTGGGTACTGGTGCTTCCAACATTGCCTTGACCTTGCCTTTTGACTTTCTAATTCCGTTCTTATCAATCACATAACCCAGATAGGTAACTTCATCTTGAAAAAACTTACATTTATCTCTGCGCAAAGTTAGACCTGCTTCTTCAAACCGTTTTAATACTATTTTTAATCTATCCATATGTTCCTTCCTATCTTTACCTGTCACTACGACGTCATCGAGAAAACAGAGGACCCCGTCTAGATCTGCTACTAGCCCGTGCATGACTTTTGCAAAGATAGCCGGACTGCTAGAAAGACCGAATATTAAGCGCTTATATTTAAAAAGGCCTCTGTTTGTATTTATACATGTTAGCATTTGTGTGTCATCCTCTTCTGACAGTATTAATTGATTAAAAGCCTGTTGGAGATCTAGTTGGCTAAATTGTTCCCCCCCATGTAATTTCGTGAATAGATCTTCTACTGTTGGTAACGGAAACTTATCTATAACCAATTGTTTATTCAGAGTTGCTGCATAATCAGCGCAAATTCTAACTTCTCCGTTAGCTTTTAATACTGGAACTATAGGCGAAGCAAAGTCCGAAACATCCACTGGCTCAATAATGCCTATTTTTTGTAGTCTATCTAACTCTTCGTTTATCTTATCTTTCAGCGCGAACGCTACCGGTCTAGCTTTCATAAAAACAGGTTTTGCGTCTGGTTTCAGAGAAAGTTTTATTTTATATCTATTAAAACTTCCTAGTTTATCTGAAAAGACTGTAGGAAATTGTGAACTCAACATATCTATCTCGTCTTTCTCTGTCCCTGCACAGTATTTAACTGGTGCAATTTCCAATTTAAATGTAGTCATGAAATCACGACCTAACAACGATGGCCCTCCCGCGCGTACCACATACACATCAAGCGTGTGTGTATGCTCCCTATACGTTACGGGTAACTTTACATAACCTATCGCGTCTATTTTGCTTCCCGTGTAACTTGTGAGATTTTTCCTGCTCAGTGATAACGGTATTTCCGAAAAGTATTTATTGTAAGTCGATTCAGCTATAATTGAGACTGCCGAACCACTATCAACTTCGAATTCAATGTTTACTCCGTTCACTGAAATAGTGTCCCGCATTGGCATACCCTTCACACATCGAATATTATAAATATTCTTACCGTCGTCGCTATCGGCCTCTGAACCTTCCTCGATAAGTTTAACACTTAGCTTTTTAGGGCACATTCGACGTAAATGCCCTTTACACTGACACACTTTGCATTTATATGACTTAAACCGACACTGGGCCTCTTTATGGTTTTTATAACCACAAACGGCACACCTGGGCTTGTTATGGTTCGCGATGCTGTAGACCCCGCCACCTGAAGTGAGTTGCGCGGCGCCGGCACCGGTCCCGGCCGGGCCCGGCACTGCTGTAGCACCTGCGCGCGCACACCTCACGTTCTCGGCCAGCTCAACCGCCTTGCTCAGTGTCAGCTCCTTAATTTGCTGCGCAAACAGCTTGTTGCGCTCGTGACCGACCCTCATGCCCATGACGAATCGATCCAGCAATGATTCTTCTAAGTTGTTAAATCCACAATACGCTGCCAAACCCCTTAGCCTGGCCGCCCATTGCGCGTGACTTTCGCCTGACCTCTGCACCGCTGCATAGAACATGGATCGTTCAGCGAAGCTGCATCTCTTTGGAGTAAAATTATCGTCCAAAACTTTAACGATCTGATGATAGGTCAGGTTTTCCAATTTCTTTGGAAGTGCGAGGTCACTCGCCAGCTTGTATGTAGATTCCGTGAGTGCGCTTAACAAGATGGCGCGTCGCTTCCCGCCGGTTTTGTCATCTCCGTCGCTCACATTATTAGCAATACACCATTGCTCCAGCCGGTTCCGATAAACCTCCCATTCTTGTGATAAATGATCGAACGATGATAAAATTGAATGAGTACGTTGAACTCATTTTCACGTCGCGTATTTTTAATCCAATCGTCGCCATTGATGGATACGTGGTAGTCAAACGCCAGCTATTTGCACACTAGTTTTTATTGGCATCGTGGAGTGGGGACGCAGCCCGCACGCAGATACATAACAGTTACATTGTTGCACTTTTTTTTTAAGTAGTTTCGCTCGAATCCGCTAATACATACTTATATAGATAAATATTATAGGTACTTAGATAGATAAACAACCATGACTAGGGTACAAACATCTGTTCTCCTGTTTCTTACTTTGGTCTTTTCATTTCTGATTGTTTCTTTCAACTCTATGCACTTTGAGCAGGCATCAGCTGCAGGTGATTTAAAGCTTAAATTTAAATATTTGTTAAATATACGTCTGAAAAATTCATACGTCACCTACAGATTGGCGTCATGTGAATCATTATAAGATTCATGTATTTTTTTTTTAATATTTAGGTTACTGCTTAGGTATTGTACAGTAGATCTGCCTCTCACATAATGTGACTCTAACGACTTGAGCTCTTTTATATAAGATTTTACAGAATTAGTACGCTCGCTATACTTGGCGGACCTTCTGTCGCCTCCTCGTCTCTCAGTAGGCATTGCCATTGAAATTTAATGCTGTTTGCGAATTCTCTGTATTCTATCTTTTGATATATACCTAAAACAGTTCTTGCCTTTTGACACACTTTTTTAATGTGGTCCGGCGTTTTCCGTTTGCTGCTGTGTCGTGCTTTGGTATAAAGTACGCTTTTGTTTGTTTTTTCTTCTTACCTTCCTTTTTCGGAGTTTGAGCTGAGCTGACATATTTGAGCAAAAAGGTGTCCTGTTTAACTTTATCTGAAGTGGCATAAAAATGTCGATGGAATTTACTGTAGTTTTGCGTTACTACGTAGTTATCTCATTACACTTATATCGCTGCTTTGAGTTTCCGTGTACACATGAAGGGATGACTGGAGGTCTCATAGCCATATGTCTGCAAATAAGAATAAAACAACACGTAAATACAGAAACGAAATTCAAAAAATGTATGCAGGTAGTTAGAAATAAAATTGCAACGTGTAGTTACCGTTTTGATTTTTCTATTTCTCGCTTCCATGTAGATTTAAATGCGACTTTTTTACGTCCTCTTCTACTGGGAGGTTCAACAACCACCTGTTCTTACAGATCCATCGTTTTTTAAAAGTATTTTTGTGTGAAACTTTTTTAATGAAATTAATTGCCAAACACGCATGACGATCTGCGAGCGACTACTTCGGTCAAATTGAAATCATGGCGGTGTTTGTACGAGTAGTCTGTTAACATAGAGGCGTATGCAAGTTTATCGGTTACATAGCAACTATTACAAGTGGAATGCCATTTAAGATAGCAGCTTTTGCAAGAATACTCAATATTTTACTGGATTTTGTAGGAAACTTAGCAACTTTTAGTAGAGTACGATTAATGACAAGAATTCCATTTTCAATGGTCGACAAATTGCCGCCATAAAATGAAAAATGACAAAAAGTTAACTTAGCGTGATCTGAAAGTGGACTACTCTAAATCAGCTGTGGTCAGATTAGAAGAATGATGACCAATCTCGTAAGACAGCAGATTATATCAAAAGGAGGATGGAGACTTTAGATAACTACTATTGGGCTGAGTTTCAATGGAATCATGAGTTAATGATGGCTGAAAATCAAGATATCGACTACTTTACTGCCAATCAATACGAGCGTTCCCAATTCTTTGACCAAGAAATAAGGGAGTCGATCGTCAAGAGCCCCGCGTTTTCCCTAAAACCACCTACACCACTAGTAATTCCTAAGACGGTTGAAGTGGCGGGAGAAGATAAGTCAAGCGGTGAATCAAGTAGATCAATCTACACGCCGAATCTGTGCAAAATAATCCCAGCAAGTTAGAGGAGATGTTGCGTCGGCAAACAAGCAACTTCAAAGCCTTCTCCCGCACACTGTCAAGCATACACTTATCAGAAGTAAAGGAAAACTGGGAATTCGACGACCTACTCAAGAACTTAGAAGCACGATACTATCGATAAACTTCATTGATTGATACGTGTCTGTCGTTACGTTGAAGACCAAGAATGTATATTTAAAACGCCCAATTATAAAAATTTCAACCTTATTAGAAAACGACGGGAAGGTTAAGTGACGCAGTTACGGCGACCGGACAGAGGCCAACGCGAACCAGCGCAGTCAGTACTATCAAGTGAGGCAACCTCAGTGCAGTGGTAACAGTTTTATTTCTGCTGCTAACACACGTCTGCAATTTTCACTGCAATACGAACATTACACAATTCAGGATAGGACAGGCGATATATTTCGACAAGATCTCAGTTATGATGCTGATTAAAGACGAGTGGAAAATCGACGCCTATTACCACTTGGAACCTTATTGGGAAAGAATAGACGCGTTCAACAAATATATGTTACGGCTAAAGCTAGGTGTGAAACTAAACTTAAGTTTAGCCGGTTAGTCTTAAGATTAATTTCGAGCCTTGGCTAATGTCAGAAGTCATGTTCGTTTGTAATAGATAACGGATGTCATCTTTAATCGGCTAGACTGAACATTAGCCGATGCGTTTCGGTTTATGTTAGACATAAGTTAGCTAATGTTGAAAACGAAGTATTCGTGCAACTGCGGGAAGCGGGGCGGGGTAATTTTATTCAGATGAGAAAGCTATTTCTAATATCAGGGCAAAACACTGCGGTAGCTTAGGTGAAGGATAAAGGGGGTGAGCGAAGCGAATCCCCCTTTATCCATCGCGTTAGGTTGAACATGAACACAACAACAAAAACTATAATAAGACGAGTATAAGTATTTTTGTTGTTCTTAGATGTTCAACCTAACACGAAGGATAAAGGCAAACATTAGCCTAGGTATACTGAAAAATAAACTCAAGTTTAGTCGGCTAATGTCAACCATATTTTTTCACCCATCTTTAGCCTCAACAGCATCGAGGCCAAACTGCAGTTGAGCCGTTTAAAGATGACATCCGTTATCACAAACGAACATGATTTCTGTTATGTATGTGATAGTAGGGTAGGTGCGCAAAGCAGCGCACTGACATGTTAGTCTGGTAATAAATGGTTGTACAGGACGCACGTCTATTATTTAACAGTGGCGAACGCGGAAAAACAAATACGAACTATCAAACGGACAAAATATTAACTATCTGTGCAGTGTATTTGCAGTGTTGATTAGCAAAATGTCAGTCGGGAAGGTTCGGGAGTTTGCTGTAAAGACCGGGAATTGGTCTAGCTATGTGGAAAGACTGGAGAGTTATTTCTTGGTTAACAAAGTGGCAGCGGAGTTTCAACTACCGACATTAATTTCGGTGATGGGCGAGGACGCGTATGAACTTTTGGCTACGTTGGCTAGCCCTACGAAGCCATCAGCGTTAAACTACCAACGGGCCGTGGAGTTATTGGCTGTCCACCTGCAGCCAAAACCATCGGAGTTGGCGGAACGTTACAAATTCCGTCAACGTCGACAACTCAGTAACGAGTCAATTGCCGAGTATGTGACGGAGCTTAAAAAACTGTCAAGATTTTGCGAGTTTGGATCGGCCCTAGATGAAAATCTTCGAGATCAGCTGGTTTGTGGGTTGAAAAGCGAGATAATTCGGCAAAGACTATTCGCGGAGGACAAGTTACAGTATACTCGAGCTGTTTCTTTGGCCTTATCATTGGAAGCTGCTGAAAGAGACGCAAATGCTGTGGAGCGGGGCGCTGTGGAGCTGGCAGAAAGAATGCATAAGTTAAATTACGGCGAATGTACAAGATGCGGAGACAGCAGACATCAAGGTAGCAACTGTGTATATAAAGATTACGTGTGCAGCCTTTGTCAAGAAATCGGTCACTTGAGGAGGATGTGTCCCAGAAGATCCAGGAATATGGAGTACAACCATTCGAGACGGCGGGGACAAACGGCGGGAACAGCCGGTAGTTTTGAAACAAGATCATCACGCGGAGGCCGCATGATCGGGCGTGGAGCGAGCACCAGCGGCGGCGGCGGCGGCGGCGGCGGCGGCGGTCGAGGCTCGTGGTCCAGAGGCGCGGGGCGCGGGGCGCGCGGTGCAGCGAGAGGGGGCCGGGAGCGGGCTCATGCTTCATTTCACTCGTTAGAAGAGCAAGGAGAGATGTTTTGCGATGATGACACCAATATCACACATACGGATGTTGACAGCGAAGAAGAACAGCCTATGTACCAGATGGCGTTAAGCAAATATAAACCGGTGTGTATGGATATTATGGTTGAAAATCGTTTGTTAGCAATGGAGGTCGATACTGGATCGGCGTTATCTTGTATTGGTAGAAATGTCTATGACGAACTATTTAGCAACTTGCAGTTAAATTCCTGTAATTTGACCCTAAAGTTTTATGACGGATCGACAGTTCAGCCCTTGGGGTACATAGAAGTCGTCGTCAGTTATGAAAATAAAACGAAAACGCTAGACTTGTATGTAATGAACAGGGGAACCACAAATCTGTTGGGTAGGCAATGGTTAGCGGAATTGAATATACCTGTTAAAATGCATAAAGTTAACCTGCTAAACAACAATGTTATATCGGATGATCAATCAAACAATCAGAAAATTATAGGTAATATTATTTCCAGACATGAATCGTTGTTCGACGGCACATTGGGTAAATACACCGGGGGCTGTGCCGCGCTGAGTGTGCGCGAGGGCGCGGTACCTATCTACTGTCGCGCGCGGCCGCTGCCGTATGCGCTGCGCGAGCGCGTCGACGCCGAGCTGGACGGCATGCTACGGGCCGGAGTTGTCGAGCCGGTCACCCACTCCGACTGGGCCACGCCGCTGGTCGTGGTAAACAAAGCCGACGGTGGTTTGAGAATATGTGCCGACTATAAGGTGACCCTGAACAAAGTTTTAGAGATTGACAGATACCCGGTTCCAAAAATGGAGGATTTGTTTAGTCATCTAAGTGGGAATAAATTATTTACGAAGCTAGACCTCTCTCAAGCCTATAATCAGATTGAATTATCGGAGGATTCAAAGAAGTTTACAGTCATAAACACACACAGGGGGCTATTCAAGTATTCTAGACTCGTATATGGATTATCATCCAGTCCCGGAATTTTTCAGAAAATTATGGTAAATTTGTTTAGTAACTTACCAAGTGTTGTAGTGTTCTATGATGATATATTGATTAAAAACAAAGACTTAGAAAGCCATTTACAATCAATCAAAGAAGTCTTAGAGATTTTAGAAAAAAATGGTTTAAAAATTAAAAAGTCTAAATGCGAATTCCTAGCAAAAGAAGTAAGGTACCTAGGGTTCATTATAGACGAAAACGGGGTTCGGGTGGACCCTGAAAAGGTGAAGGCTATCACAACAATGCCCCACCCAAGAAACGTAACAGAGTTAAAATCATTCTTAGGGATGGTGAATTTCTACGGTAAATTCATAGATAAATTAAGTGCATATTTATCACCTCTTTACAAGCTTTTAAAAAAGGATTGTTATTGGGAATGGGGCATGGAACAGAATGAAGCTTTTGAGACAGTAAAGAGGCTACTCATTAGTACAAAGACGCTCGTTCACTTCGACATGGGCATGGAGACCGTGCTGACGGTGGACGCGAGCTCGCGCGGGCTCGGCGCCGTGCTGGCGCAGCGCACGCCGTCGCCGGCGGGCGGCAGCGGCGGCGGCTGCGGACACGAACGCGTCGTCGCGTACGCTTCAAGGTCATTGACCACTCACGAGGTTCACTATAGTCAAATCCACAAAGAGGCCTTGGCGATTGTGTTCGCGATTGACAAGTTCCACCAATACTTATATGGCAGGAAATTTGTGCTGCGCACCGACCATAAGCCGCTCGTGAGCATATTCGGACCGAATATTGGCATTCCTAGTGCAGCAGCCAGTCGTTTGCAACGCTGGGCAGTTAAGCTCTCAGCGTATGATTTTGCAATCGAGTACATTAAGACGGATAAGAACACCGCCGATGTTTTGTCGCGACTAATTAAATCACAGAAAGATGAGGTAGCATCTGAAAAGGAAGATATTCCAGAACAAACTTATTTGCATTTTGCAACAGACGCTCTGTTGCTAGATTACAATGTTCTTAGAAGAGAGACTCGTAGTGACCCTATCCTCAGTCGTGTTCTGAGTTACATTAGTGATGGTTGGCCATCAGAGGTGGAAATAAGGGAACTAAAACCTTACTTTAACAGAAAAACCGAGCTCTACAGTGAACTAGGATGTGTCATGTGGGGTCACCGCATAGTAGTACCAGCCGCATGTAGGAAAAAAGTAATCACAGAGCTACACGACCCACATATGGGAATAGTAAAAACCAAATCATTAGCTCGTAGCTATGTTTGGTGGGCGGGGATAGACGAGGCGGTGGAGGCAGAGTGCCGTGCGTGCGCGGTGTGCGCCGCCGTGGCAGACGCGCCGCCCGGCCACGTCTTGCACTCATGGCCGTGGCCGTCCCGGCCCTGGTCGCGACTACACTTAGATTTTCTCGGACCCATTAAGGGTGTGACGTATTTAGTGGTGGTCGATTCATGTTCAAAATGGATTGAAGCCATTAGAATGAAAAGAACCACAGCATCAGCAGTTATAGCTACGCTAAGAGACTTGTGGGCCAAGTTTGGCTTACCAAAACAAATCGTCAGTGACAATGGCCCGCCATTTTCTAGCTCAGAATTTCAAATGTTTTTAACACATAACGGTATAGAACACATTTTTAGCGCTCCTTATCATCCGGCTTCCAACGGAGCTGCGGAAAGCGCGGTTAAAATCTGTAAACGTGCTATTAAAAAGGCATATAAACAAAATGTAGACGTGCATACAGCTTTATGTAGGTTCTTATTGGCGTATAGAAATACCGAACATGCTACCATCGGCGATAGTCCAGCAAAAATCTTACAGGGCCGAAACCTCCGTATGAGACTAGATGTACTGAAACCAGAACGAGAAACGAGAGTAGCCGCTCGTCAAGCGCGTAGTGAAGAGATAGCGGGCGGTACACATCGTCAACTCGAGCCGGGTGCGCAAGTATGGTATCGAGAATACAGGGGTACGGATAAATGGCTAGCGGGCACGGTAATGAAAAGAAATGGTAATACGAATTACACAATTAAATCTATTTATGGAACCGAGATACACAGGCATGTCAATCAACTAAAACACAGGGTTACCCGGCAACTAGATAACGATATTACTAATAGGGAAGTAGCCCTTGTAGTAAGCAGGCCAAACATAGTGGACTGTAGACAAAACCGCAAGTCGTTAACGTTTCCCATGACCGGAGGCGAGGAACAGGAACGGGGTACCGACAGCTTAGAGGAGAGTAGAGTGGAGAGTTCACCGCAGAGGGAAGTCGAGCCAGCAGCAGCGGAAGCCGGGCCGCCGGTGTATGAGCCCAGTGTGTCAGCGAACAGGGAACCATGTACTGATTCTAAGCGAACTCGCAAGCCACCTGGGCGCTTTGGTTTCGATGAATATTTTTAGTACTTAAGTTTATACTCAGTATAATTGTGTTTTCTATTAAGTACGATTGTCTTAGATATGTTCTTATTCTATTTTGTTACATTTTCCTTTAGAGTACTCTAAATTAGGTTTAGATTATATTTGTATTTTTTTGTTAATAAGGGTGGAGGTGTTATGTATGTGATAGTAGGGTAGGTGCGCAAAGCAGCGCACTGACATGTTAGTCTGGTAATAAATGGTTGTACAGGACGCACGTCTATTATTTAACAATTTCGGACATTAGCCGAGGCACGAAATTAATCTTAAGACTAGCCGGCTAAATTTAAGTTTAGTTTCATACCTAGCTTTAGCCGTAACATATATTTGTTGAACGCGTCTATTCTTTCCCAATAAGGTTCCAAGTGGTACAAACGCTCCAACAGACATGTAATGTGATACGGGAACAAGCCCACTGTGCTGTCATACTACTTACGGCACGGATTATAAAATCAAAATCAAAATCAAAAATCATTTATTTCCATAGGATGTTGTTACATCACTTAGATCCGTCATTACATTTTTTTGGGTGAGTTCACTAACACAATGGCGGAATCTGTGGAGAAGAGCTCACCGAAGAAACTCCACGGTCGTCGCATCTTTTGCGTTTCCTTTTTTAAATAAAATATTGTCAAATTACAAAATGAATGCTAATTATATATCGAAACAGCCTGTTACTCAAACAATCTATTCCCATGGAGATCTTTCCTCTAAGTAATCAGATATCCTATAGTAACCTTTTTTATACAATTTCTGTTTTATTATTATTTTAAACTTGTCTAAAGGTAAGTTTTTAATATCAGTAGGGACCTTATTGTAATAACGTATACAATTGCCTTTAAAAGAATTACTAATTTTATGTAGTCGGCTTACATAAGCAACCAACTTGTCTTTATTTCTAGTATTAAAATTGTGTATATCACTGTACTTCTGAAAATTAGTTATATTTCTTTTTACATACACAAGATTGTCATAGATATATTGAGACACAAATGTCAGAATATTGATTTCTTTAAACTTTTCCCTCAGTGACACTCTAGGCCCTAATCTATAAATTGCACGAACAGCCCGTTTCTGCAGAATAAATATACTATTAGCATTCGCAGCGTGACCCCACAATAAAATACCATAGGTCATTAGACTATGAAAGTAACTAAAGTAGACTAGTCTAGCGGTGTCTACGTCGATAAGAGCTCTAATTTTTTTAACTGCGAACGCTGCTGAACTCAGTCTGTTCGACAATTTATTTATATGAGGATCCCATTGTAGTTTGGCGTCTAAAGTAATGCCCAAAAAGACAGTCGACTGCACAAGGTCCAATCTCTGTCCTTTTATAAATATGTCTGTAGTTACCGGGTTCACATTGGGTAACACGAATTTAATACATTTAGTTTTCTTTTCATTAAGTAATAAATTGTTAACAGTAAACCAGTTCACTATACTAGAGATAGCATTGTTTACCTCGTCATAATTTGATTGCTGTCTTTTAACTTTAAATATCAAAGAAGTATCATCGGCAAACAATACTAACCCATGTTTTGCTTTAACAAGGTAAGGTAAATCATTAATATATACTAAAAACAAGAAAGGACCAAGAATTGAACCTTGCGGTACGCCCATACTTATTGAAGACCCAGGTGATCTTTTCCCATTAACATCGACCATCTGAACCCTATCTGTTAGATATGACTCCAGAAGGCCAAGGGCCTGATCTTTTACACCATAATGGCGTAACTTCCTGACAAGAGTGTCATGATGGACGCAATCAAAAGCCTTGGATAGATCGCAGAAGACACCTATTGCATCTATTGCGTCTTCCCAGGCATCAAAAATATTGTCGATTAGTTCAACACCAGCATCGGCTGTTGAACGACCCTTTGTGAAACCAAACTGAGCAATATGAATTAAATTATTGAGATAAAAATAACTTTGCAATTGATTAAGTATGAGTTTTTCAAATATTTTGCTAAGCGTTGGTAGTATCGATATGGGTCTAAAATTGGTGGGGCCTGATGTACTACCAGCTTTGAATAAAGGTATAACTTTACTTAGTTTCATCAAGTCAGGAAACACACCATTATCTATACATTGATTAAATATACAACAAAGGTGAGGTGCAATACAATCTACAATGGAACTAATAATTTTTACTGATAGACCATGGGCGTCAGCTGTCTTTTTCATTTCCAGGGATTTAAACGCTTTTACAATGTCTTCATTATTTACGTGCCTAAATTTAAAATCTGTTTTACATTCCTCAAAGTTTTGTTTAAGTATAGATTCAGCAGCAGCGGGAAATGAATTTAAAGACTTGGTTGTTGAAACTGGAATTTCCGTAAAGAAATTTTCGAAAGCTTTTGCTACTTCTAGGTCTGTACTTAGCAATTGATTATCTATCTTAAGCTTGAAGTTATTATGTGTAGCTTTGGCCTTTCCAGTCTCTCTGTTTATAATTTGCCAAGTCGTTTTCATTACATTGCTACTAGATTCAATTTTGTTTTTAATGAAATTAGATTTAGCTATGGAACAAACGCGTTTAAACATTTTTGAATAACTACGAATAATCTAGAAGGGCCGTATTTTTGTTATATGATTTCTCTTCATAGAGTTCATATAATCTTCGTCTGCTCCTATGAATTCCAACTGTCGCCCAATCACTAAACAAAGCTTTGTTATTAACTTTTATAGTTTTTGATTTAAATACCGTATCATATTCATTTTTGACAAGGTTAAATACTGAGTTGTACAACAAATTTGGATCGTCACTGTATGGTATTTCCCATAGTTTATCTAAAATATTATTCCTGTAGTGTTCAAGCCGAGTGTCACTAACGGGCACACATGTAATATCCTCTTTTTGGTCCTTTTTTATTTTAATATTGAATATACCTATCTGACCAGAGTGATCAGAGGTTAATTTATTGATGACCGATTTGAAAATGGGCGTAATGTTAGTAAATATATTGTCAATGCAGGTAGCAGATGTTGCAGTAATTCTAGTAGGCTCCAAAAACAGATAGTTCATGTTGTGACATAAAAATAAAGATTTTAATCTAGTAAAAATATTATTATCCTCTAACAGATTAACATTAAAATCACCACAAATTATAAAAAAATTGTTTTTATCGCTGATTTTAATCAACACTTCATCCATTTTCTTTTCGAATAAATCAAAGGATGAATCTGGTGGTCTGTATACGCTCATTACAATAAGTTGTTCAAGTTCAATACAGGCTATTTCCATGGTACGCTCAACAGACAGGCTCACTATGTCAACTCGTTCCTTATATTTAAAACTATTATTTACAAGTATTAAGGAGCCACCGCGATCAGCTGTTTTTCTGTTGAACGAACTAGCAACGTGGTGGTTATTAAAGTTGAACATGAACTGATAACTCTTTAAAAAGTGCTCTGTTATACATAAAATATCAATATTATTACAGTTCATGAATAACTCAATTTCCAGTTCTTTACTTAACATGCCCTGTATATTTTGATGAACCACGTTTAAAATATTCTTACTTTTACATTTTTCATTACTAGTAACTTGATTTAATGGGCAAGATGAAGGTATATTTATACAAATATTAATATTACTGCCAGAGTTACTCTCTGTTGTCCTAGGGGTAATTTAAAGAGCTTGGAACAGATTCCAAGGAGTACATGTCATTATTATTACACTGCTCAATAGAAGCAGGCGTTTCATTAGTCAAAAACTTGACTGAGTTCAAAATAAAATAAGATAGTGACTGTGCTATCTGTTTTGTATAAAACCTAGATAGGTAATACCTATCCTTAGTCAAATAAAAATATTTTCCAATACAAATATTGGTGTCTATGAAATGAAATTTTTCAGTATGACGACATGTCAATGTGTGTATAAATGTATTATAATCATGTCTTGTATGATTTTCATGTTGTGACAAAGATTGGCTGAAGGGAAACGCAAACAAGATTATTCTATCTACATTTTGTAAAGAATTTAATTTGGAAAAGTATTTAGTAATTAGTTTTTTAGATACATTTTCCCTTCTACCAATTAAAATAATTAGGGTGGTTGGTTCTAAAAACTGCGATGACAACACTTTGTTTAATATTTGTGAATATGTGGCGCCAGGCATACAGTTATTTAATATTGCCTGGCCCACGCGCTGACTAAGTTGTAAACCCATATTTTTTCCAAGTTTATCGCTGTACATTATATACCTATCCTTTGTCCGAGAGAAGGAGGCGTTATTGATAACACTATTAGTACTCAAGTCGACTGACGGCGGCGCCTGGGTCAGTATCAGCTGTTCGGCCGGCTGCTCGGCGGGACACACGGTCGGCACGGAACCGGAACAGTCCGCTGGAGCTTGTTTACAATCACAAGCCACAGGACAATAAGCAATCAGTGTTGTCCCAGTATAAAATTACATTGCGCTAAACATGAAAACCGGTCAAGTGCGAGTCTAAATCACGCACGAAGGGTTCCGTACCACCGTTCAATGGAAGCGATGGTGTGGAGTGAATAGTTTGGATTTTACACAGCAAAATATTGTTTACAAAGTTATTGGTGCGGTTACTTTCACACTCCATGTACGTAACCAGGTGCATCCATAAGTTTGTATGTGGTATTGAAAGAATTGTTGTATGGGAGCCCCCTTAAATATTTCTTTTATCCTGTTTTTTAGTATTTGTTGTTATAGCGGCAACATAAATACATCATCTGTGAAAATTTCAACTGTAACTATCACGGTTCGTGAGATACAGCCTGGTGACAGACGGACGGACGGACAGCGGAGTCTTAGTAATAGGGTCCCGTTTGGAACCCTTCGGGTACGGAACCCTAAAAAGGTCATTTACATTACTTTGACCGAGAGCGACATCAGTTCCTATTTGGTTCTATATCAAACTCATTTTTGCCAAGTTATGAAACCAGAGTATCACCTAAAAGACTACAAGAGTTTTTGTGACCTGGAAGCTGCAGAATGTACACCAATGAGCAAGATATGCAGAATTAAGTGGCAAGAAGTCAACGGCGCAAACTCATACCTTTATTTTTGCTGTAATCGGTGTCAAGTCCGAACAACATGCGAAGATCAGGTGACATCATTAAAAGTGGTCTAATACATGTGAGTCCTAACTGCGTCATAAAAACGGATAGTTTCACCGTGACGCCACATAAACTTCAAACAATTGAAGTGAAATTAAGACTAGATACCTATATATGTACCTAAGATTCCTCAGATAAATAACATCATCAACATTACCATTCCTACCACTCCATCACAGGATGATTCACGCGACATGCAACAACAATTATCCCTGCTAGGAGAGCGGATAAAAATATCAGAAATAATATCAACAGACATCTCCTATCACGATATTCATCATTACACCATGATTTATGTGGTATGTGGAATCTTAATCATTATTGGAGTAGTGACAATGTGTTGTTGTGTAATTGTATTAAGTTACCTACGTTTGACAAGTAATTATTTAAGATTTTTCTCATCTCAGGCCCCGGAATATGTACATTCTATCGCGCATCGTCAGATATTTTAACGTCAGCTTTAATGTATATTGCTGTTTTCATTATTTTGTAAGTTAGAATTATCGATCAGTTCACTTTCGTCTATCAATAAGTGCGCACCAATTGTAATCATTACAAATAAAGTGATTTATCAAGTTATCACTCTTCTTTCCTGTTCCACCAATCATCATCAGCATTAAGTTTAAGGTCCGCCAGCAAGGGCTCGTACACTCCTTGTTCTTTATCCTGGCGGTTCAAACGCCAATTTTCGAAAAAGTTTTTTTCTTATAGTTTTTTAGTTTGGGTGAGGTCACCGCTGACCTATATGGTATTTAACGTGTTAATGAATTATATATAGTGTTCACCATCTTGATTTGTCTTGTACGCTACTATTGAAGATACAGTAACCAATTCCCGCTAGTTTTGAAGTTTCTCTTGAACCAACTGGGAAGCAAGTGATCGCCGGTTGTTCTATATCTATTTCCCATTGTTAAAGGTTGACCAAAACCTCAATATTGCTGGGAGGAAACTAGTCAACCCTAAAATAGGGTTGACTGCACCTTTCTGTTACACCCTGAAACATGAATTTCACTTAGCGCGGATTTTCTCTGAACGCATTAATAGCCTAGCTTTGTGGTATTGCACAATACTGTAAAATCATTATATAACAAAGAGCAATTATAGGTACCTAGAAATAAAACGAAATGTACTTTGTTGCAAATTGGCAACTTCGCGTCGCATCGCACAGTGAGATAATCGGCAACGTCGCACGGACGATGGCCGGCCGATTTGTCAAAATCAAAACATTTGACAGAAAACAGCTGATCACTAATGCCGCCATATTGTACGCACACATGTATACAAGCTAGTTATATTCTCCCCTCGACCTGAAGTGCTGACTGTCAACGCTTCATCAGCACTTATCTCATAGGTACAGATGGGTTCCTAGTAAGCATTCCTGGCCATCTGTGATACTTTGTTGGTACAAGAGTGACTTCCAAGAGTTAAGATGACGTGGTCTGCTTCCTGGCAGCCCGTAGAGCCGTGGGGCGAAATCAATTAGGCGTCTGGACTCGCATCGTCAGACGTGTTTAAGTTTGTCTATGTTTAGTTGTCTGTCTCTCAAAATCGAGCAGTCATGTTAAGTAATATTAAGCTTTTCCAATAAAAAGTTGTTTTTAAATAGCTTTTCCCTCTACGCGAAAACTTGTCTGGCGCAGCCGGTAGGATCGCGTGATAAGGCTGTGTAGACCCCGCGAATCGGTAATCAAATCTTATAGATTCCGCGAGGTGCTCTACGCGACAGAGCTTTCCGCGATCCAACGAACAAACAAATAAAACAAGCAGTCAGTAGCAGCAGCCGATTCTTATAGCCGCCCCAGCGTCGAGTGCAGCAGCAGCCCCTAGACTGGACAGAGGACGAGCATGGGAGAGATTCTTCGGTGAGTGAACTTTCTTGCCATCCTTTCTCTCTTGTTCCTCATTTTGTTGACGTGGGATTAAACCTCTCGCATGTCAACTGTAGTTATGTGAATTATAAGTAAATAAAAATAGGAAGAGACGTAAAAATTAAAAGTAAAAAATCCAGTTAAACTTAGTTATAATAATAATAATAATACCTTGGACACTATTTACACACGTTGATCTAGCCCCAAACTAGGATTCCCTGTATCTTGGGTACTAGACAACGATACACATACTTATATAGATAAATATTATACTTAGATAGATAAACAACCATGACTAGGGTACAAGCATCCATTTTCAAAAAAATATTTGCCCCCACCGGGACTCGAACCCGGGACCCTTAGCTTCGTAAGCAGGCATATAAGTAAACTTAGTTTTAACATAGCTTTAAATATATTATATGTAAAATGAGCAAAGATGGCACAGTTAATTGCTATTCCACCGGAATTGGTTAAGTTAATTCCTATCTTTGAAGGCGACAAACGCCAATTAAACTTATATATAAGAAAAGTGGAATATATTGTGGAAAAATAACAAGGCGATGAACATCAGAACGAATATGCTTTTCACACAATTGCGAGCCGACTATCAGGTGACGCCGCCGCTCTTTTGTCTGAGCGCGAAGACATTGTAACGTGGCCAACACTTAAAACGCTATTCATTCAACACTTTGGTGATCCGCGTAGCGAAGAATTTGTAGCGATAGAGAGAGTCCCTTAAAATAAAAACAGGCGAGTCATACACCCAATTTTGCAACCGAATCCAGTCAATAAGATCCGTGTTGTTTGCAAAGGTAAACCAACTCCAAGACCAGAACATAAAAGCAAGTAAAATTGCAATTTAAAATAATATGTCACTGTAGGCGGCGCAAATATTTAGATTAAAATGTGTAGGCTAGTTTTTACTTAGTTAGTTTTACTTTTAGTACTTGTAACGCCATCTCGTGCAAACTTATAGATATTAAAGCTAATAAAAACGTTGGTGGGGAGCGAGCCCAAGTCATGCGCAGTACGCACGTATACAAACTGTTAGATTGACAGTGATTTTCCAAATCTCATATTCGCACGTTGGCTACTCGCTCGCACCATAGTTTTCGCCATTGTATAAATCGAAATTACGTGTTTTCCTTGTTCCGTCATCTACAATAAGTGGTCTTCGAACCGGATCTTTACTGGAAATGATGTATAGAACTCCGAAGCAGCCTAAAACTCGTAAACAACACCGAGAATTCGAGCGCACGCAATTGCAAATGGCGAGCACTTCTAGCAACGCACCCGCGGAACCCAAACCTCGGCACCGATAGTGATGCACAGCCGAAGGAGTTGGATACAGGGAAAATGGAAATACCGAAAAGATCTATACGTGGATCAATTGTGTCAGGCAAGTCGAAGCGGTCTACGTCACCATCCATTGCTAGACGTAAGCCATTGGAATTTGAAGCCGCTCAAGCTAAGGCACAGATTGAGCTGGAGCTAATTGATAAAAAGCTGGAAGCTGATCTAGCCCAAGTTGACGTCGAGAAGTGGCAAAGCGAGCGCAGCAGTCAAGCTAGAGGCGCGCTTAGCAACAGAAGTCGATCGAGCGTTGAACAATGGTTGGGCAAAGGTCACGATGAGACAACTTACATACCACAGCCGCAAGCACCATATCAGCCGCAGCTTCAAGCATTGCCGCTTGTCAATAGTGCGTCCGTCAACGTAACCCAGCACCCTGAACTGCCTCGTGATAGCATCCAGCAACTAGCCCTGACCTTGAAGGATATCATGACGACCTCGTCAGCACAGCGTGAGGACCGTTTGCTCAGTCGCCTGTCTACTCCGCGTGAATTACCAATTTTCAGCGGTGACTGTGTTGAATGGTTACACTTTAAGAGGACATATACTGAATCTACTAAAGTGTGCGAATTCAGTGATTCTGAAAATCTAGAAAGATTACGCAAAACACTGCGAGGCGACGCGAAGGACACGGTTACCGCCCTACTGATTGGTAACACCCCACCCGCAGTGGTAATGGAGGCCCTTGAATTAAGGTTTGGCCGATCTGACGTAATCATTATGAACCTTACGACTCAACTGAAGAAGTTACCTTCGCTACCCACGTCGTACCAGAATGACTTAATAGATTTTTCAATCAAGGTAAACAACTGCGTAGCAACAATAGGTGCCCTAAATCAGCAGGATTACCTACGCAGCCCCGAGCTCGCGTCAGCTGTTTTGAGTAAGCTACCGAGCACTCTAATTGGGAAGTGGACCGATTTCGCATATAACAGATTAGCCGAAGATCAGCCAAAGTTGACTTTGATCGCAGGATTTCTCAAACAGGAAGCACAAATGTTATCATTAGTTGGAATGACACAGGTACGAGAACAACAACATAAGCCGAGTGAAACAAAAATGTCAGCAAAACATGCAACTGATAACAGATTCCGGCCTAATCGACCTATATTTACCACAAGTGTTGTCGAGGACAATAAGGTATGCAAGTTTTGTTCTAAAGGACCTCACACACTGCCCGAATGCCGTATCTTCAAACGTGCTATGCGTCGTGGCAAATGGAGGTTTATAAAATCACAAGGACTGTGTTATTGTTGTCTGACGTCACGGCACGATAGAAATGCATGCCCCGCACCTGTGTGCAATGAAGATGGATGTGGACTAGCGCACCACAAAATGCTACACTGGACGAAACCTAATACGGAATCACAATCAGCTGTCACGGTTACCGACTCGCCGCCCGACCCGGCCCCCACGGTGGCTCAGCCGCAGGCCCCGGCGCCGGCGCCCCCGGTTCCCGACACCGTGGCACACGTTGCATCGGATTGTGACAAACATTCTTCCAAGGACCATGTCATCTTAAAAGTAATGTCAGTGCAGTTACGTGGACCTAAAGGTGTTGTGAGTACTTACGCCCTTTTAGACGATGCAGCTTCAGTGTCCATTATAGACTCTGACCTAGCAACCGAGTTAGGTCTTAAGTGCGAACAATCTAGCCCTATAAAGTTCATCGATGCATTTGGACTCGAAGTGTACCAATCGGACGCGCCGACCGTCACCGCTCAGATAAGTGGACAACACAATAACAATAGTTATGATATTAAATTGCGTAAAGTGTCTTAGTTAAATTTACCAGCACAAAACTTATCTGTAATTAGCAGTTTAAATTGTCAACATTTATCTCATGTCAAAGATTTTGTGTGTAAAAGTTGTGTAATTCCGCGCATTCTTATTGGGGGAGATAATTATTTCTTAATTGCTCCGGTTGAAATAATTCATGGTAATAAATACGAGCCCTATGCTTCTCGGTGCAAGTTAGGTTGGTCTATTCACGGTTACTGCGATCGCACTCACTCCAACGCTGCCGGTATGTTTCATCTTAGTCACACAGATGACGAAAATATTAGCGAGTTAAATGATTTAATTAAACATTGTTTTTCCTTAGATTCTATAGGAATTTCAACCCTACGGCGTGAAAATAGTGATCATGACAGGGCATTGCAAATTTTAGACGATACAGCCCGGCTTATCAGTAATCAATGGGAGGGTGGCCTGCCGTTCAAGAAGGACATATTCACCATGCCGGACACACGCGAGGCTGCTTTTACGCGACTACAGTCTTTGATGCGCAAATTTGTTAAAGACGACGCGTACGCAGATCGTTACCGAAATGAAGTAAACAAACTGTTTACTGCCGGCTATGCACGTGAACTGCGGGAAAATGAACTCTCGGCGGACCACATATGGTATATGCCGCACTTTGGAATACAAAACCCGAACAAACCTGGTAAGCTAAGACTAGTATTTGATTGTGCCGCAAAAGTAAACGGAACCTGTCTTAATAGTTATTTACTTACCGGTCCGGACTTATATAACTCGCTTATGGGAATAATGTTCAGATTTAGCGAGAAAAAGGTTGTCATAATAGGTGATATTAAGGACATGTTTTTAAGGGTGAAAATAAGGCCGCAAGATCAACATGTACTTCGTTTTTTATGGCAGAATCGCCTAACGAACCTCTAAAAACATGTCTTATGCAAAGTTTAGTGTTTGGCGGAACATGTTCTCCATTCATTGCGCAATATATAAAGAATAAAAAAGCATTGAGGCATGATGATTTGTATCCCGAAGCTGTACAAGTAATCGTAAAAAGTCATTATATGGATGATTGCCTATATTCAACTAGCACCCCGGAGAATGCAATCAAGTTGGTCAAACAAATAACCGAAATTCACAAAAGCTGTGGATTTGAGATACGAGGTTGGTCTAGTAATAGCACGGAGGTACTGAAGAATATACCTACCGAGGCGCTCGCGCAAACAGCTGTTCAGTTCAAGGACGGGGCCTTGAATACTACGGAGCGCACCTTAGGATTAATTTTTCATCCTTCTGATGATACGTTTGGATTTAAAATATCTTTTCATCGGGTGCCAGAGGAGATATTAAATGGAACTGAGGCGCCTACTAAGGCAAAAATGTTGAGTCTTATTATGTCGATTTATGACATTCATGGTTTTTTATCGCCTTTTATTATAAAGAGTAAAATAATATTCCAGAATGTTCATCGTAGTGGCGTGAACTGAAACGATCGAATCCGCCCGGAGGAGCATGCGAGCTGGGTAAGATGGCTCGACGAGCTTAAGCTTCTAGCATCGCTGCGCATACCACGACACTATGATGATGCGGGAGTATGGACGCGTTGTTATGACGACGCAAAGTATGGGGTAAGAGACCATATAATTATTGTGAACACCGAATTGCACGTCTTTTGTGATTCGAGTAGTAAAGCATATGCTGCTGTCATTTATTGGCGTTTCACACGCTCTGACGGAACCGTCAATGTATGTTTCGTGGCAAGCAAAAGCCGAAGAGAGGTCACCTCTCTTCGTCCGGTTTCGATACCGAGACTTGAACTTCAGGGTTCCGTACTTGCAGCTCGTCTCGCTGCTACTGTACAAAGCGAGCACAAGGATATAAAAGCAAGTAAAAGGTATTTCTGGACAGATTCCAATACCGTACTTCAGTGGATACGAAGCGACCCTAGGGATTATTACCCGTACGTTGCTCACCGACTCGGTGAATTAGATGAGTTGACCACTGCGTCAGAGTGGCGGCACGTGCCCTCCTCTCAGAATGTAGCTGACGTGGCGACTCGCGACAATGCGCCGCCGCTGCCGTACGACGATGTATGGTTCCACGGGCCTAACTTCTTACGCCGGCGGGAAGTTGAGTGGCCTAAGGATCTTAAAAGTTTTGAACCACTCGAAGAGGCAATTTGCGAACGTAAGTTTGTTAGTGTCCTATCTTCAGCTGATTGTACTAGTACACTACCGGTACCTAACGAAAACAACTTCTCTTCGTGGATTAGATTGCTATCTTATCTTAGATTCTTATCTCCAACATAGCCAAGGTGGCTGCTCATGGCCAGCTTAATGCCCCATTCTCCTATCACGATCTGGTGTATGTTTCATACAAAATTAGGCTCCCTAAGCGCAAAGTCAAATTCCTTGATATTCGAAGCTTCAAAGGTGTGAACCTCGATTCCCTGAAATCAGATGCCTCATCTGTCGATTGGAGCCCCGTTGTAACTGGTGAGACCGTTGATGACAAAATCCTGAAGTTCAACTCAATTGTCCTGGGGCTGTTCGACAAGCACGCACCAATGAAAAAGGTCAGGGTAAAACATTTTCCTGCTCCGTGGTTGACAGACGCTATCAAGCGTTTAATGGCAAAAAGAAACCGTGCCAAGGGGCGATATAAGAGAGACCCAACAGATAACAATCTCCTAACATTTAAACGCCTTCGAAAGCTATGCAACCGCATGTGCCGTGACGCCAAGCGACGCCACATCTATGAGCGTATAGAAATGTACACCCCAGCTCAGGTCTGGAAATTTCTTAAAACCCTTGGTGTTGGCAAATCCCAGGAATTTTCTTCAGGTGATGTCGATCTCAACGGTTTTAACCAGTTCTTTTCTTCTCCCCCCCTCGTGATAGACCCCGCCACAAAGCAGGCAACCCTTCGTCATCTACGGTTGAAGGCTGCAGTCTGTACCTCACCGTTCAACTTTAGTCTCGTTGGAATCGGCGCAGTTAGAAAGGCAGTGCTAGCGGTCACATCCAAAGCTGCTGGTGGCGACAACGTCAGCCATCAGATGATCCACAGCGTCCTTGAAGAGTTGCTCCCTCCAATTACCCACATCATAAACTTCTCTCTATCAGCTAGATCTTTTCCTAGTCTATGGAATAAAGCTCTTGTCATCCCACTGCCCCAAAATTCCAATCCCTCCTCCTTCAAAGATTACAGGCCCATATCTATTTTACCTATTCTCTCCAAAGTCCTTGAATCCATTGTCCACTCCCAACTCACCTCCTACCTTTCATCACACAAACTTCTCAATCCTTTCCAATCTGGCTTCAGACCAGGGCATAGTACTACCACAGCACTCTTAAAAGTCAGCGATGATATACAGCTAGCCATGGATCAGAGGTTGGTTACGGTGCTGGCCCTGCTTGACTTCAGCAATGCCTTTAACTGCGTCGATTTTGACATTCTTGTCGCTATATTAACATCGCTGAATGTCTCCTCCCACGCTGCTGGCTGGTTCGACTCATACCTGAGAGGTCGTCAGCAGCGCATTAAGTCTGAAGAGACCGAAACTCGATGGTGTGATCTTTCCTCAGGAGTGCCTCAAGGTGGTATTCTCTCTCCTCTTCTTTTTTCAGTCTTTATAAACTCCATCTCCGACGTCCTCTCTTCTTCGTATCATCTGTACGCAGATGATTTACAAATTTATCGCCACTTTTCCCCCTGCGATGTAGTTTCATCCGTGGAGGCACTGAATGCTGACCTCGAGAATGTGAAAGACTGGGCCTCATCATACGGGCTGTTAATAAACCCGAATAAATCACAAGCCATGATTTTAGGAACCAGGCACACTCTTTCCTTGTTACAAAAACCCATTGTTCCCGTATCATATAATGGCATCACAATAGAGTACACAGATAAGGCGAAAAACCTTGGGGTTATTTTTGACAACCAGCTGTCTTGGTCTCCACATGTCAGCGAGGTCAGCAGACGGGTCTTTGCGTCTTTTCACTCCCTCAGGCGTCTGCAGTACTTCTTGCCGCGGCAGACCAAAATCACCCTTGCTCAGTCCCTTCTCCTGCCGCTAATCGACTACGCCGATGTCTGTTGGGCGAGCGCGAACGAAGATCTTCTGAACAAACTCGAACGACTTCAGAATCTCGGGATTCGGTTTATCTTCGGGCTGCGCAAATTCGACCACGTCTCTCAATTTCGCAAAGAGTTGGGGTGGCTTCCGATTCGTCGTCGCCGAAACTCCCATATTCTTTTTTGTCTTTTCAATATATTGAAAAATCCGCGCTACCCCAGCTACCTTCGAGACCGCTTTGAGTATCTCTTTTCAGGAGATCGGCAACGGAGATCTCACACGGTCTCACTCTTAGCCACTCCAAGGCATACCACTTCCGCATATGAGCACTCCTTCAGGTTGCAGGCGGTCCGACTGTGGAACGCACTTCCTTGTGCGATAAGAGACAGCCCGACTCTTTTCGCTTTAAAAAACCGGGTAAAAGAGCACTTCCTCTCTCTTTTGTGATAGTTGTAGTAGTATATTATTATTATATGTAAACTTTATGTACAGGTTTATGTATGTATTGATATGTATTTAGTAGTTTGTTAGATACGAGTATGTATTTAATTTACCGTATTTTATAGATATGTAATTTACTTATATGTATTTTATTATTGTTTAGATATTGTGCACTGCCTACCCTTTATTGATAAAATTTCCTGTCATGCCTTGGTTTGCTGGAAGAAATCTCTTTTTAGAGATAAGCTCGCCTTTGTACATATGTTTTCTCTTAATGTATCTTTTTAAAATAACTGTGTTCAATAAAGAATTATGAAATTATGAATTATGCTAATGACCACTGCACGGGTATTGTTGTTTATTAAAAAATGTCGACGGCAATGCAATCGCATTGACAGCGAGTTGTTGCAGTCGGCAGAACATAATTATGGTGATCAAAAAATGTCAACATGATTCTTTTATCACAGATTTCGAATGTTTGAAACAAAATGTGCCGTTACCTAGAGAAAGCAGACTGCTACCATTGACACCTTATCTTGACGACGCGGGCTTACTACATGTAGGAGGCCGTATCGACAAGACTGTAGGAGTCGAAGAGTCTGTCAAGAGACCGGTGATTCTTGATGGAAAACACAAAATCACCAGGCTGCTTGTGGAGCACTACCACCGTCGAGCACTACATGGAGCTCAAGAGTTGGTGGTAAATGAACTAAGGCAGCGCTACTGGATCTTGAACCTGCGTCCTACGGTACGCGCGAATGCAGCACATTGTCTATTTTGTAGATATCGACGCGCGACACCGCAGGCGCAACGAATGGGTGATCTGCCTCCTGCTCGACTGCAGCACAACCGGAGGCCATTCTCTTTTACAGGAATTGACTTCTTTGGCCCAATGGAAGTCACAGTAGGTCGTGGTAGACTAAAACGCTACGGCATATTATTTACTTGTTTGAAGGTTCGTGCCGTTCATATTGAACTAACCGAAAGTCTTACCACTGACTCCACCATCATAGGTTTAAGACGGATGATAGCTCGCAGAAGAGCTCCCACTACGATTTACTCCGACAATGGGACGAACCTACGAGGTGCAGACCTGGAATTGAAGCACAGCATCGCTGAGCTTGATATTGATGCACTTCGCCAAGCTGGGCTTGTCAGAGGCATTGAGTAGCGCTTTATTCCACCAGGTGCTCCAGAAATGGGTGGAGCGTGGGAGCGTATGGTGCGCACGGTGAAAACAGCCCTGAAAACTGTTCTAAAGGAACGCGCACCTCGTCCAGAGACGCTAGCAACCCTGCTAGCCGAGGTGGAAGTGCTTGTAAATAGTCGCCCAATCACGTATGTGTCTACGGACCCAAATTTCCCCGAGGCCTTGACGCCAAATCATTTTTTAATTGGCACGTCATCGAATGGAGCAGCGTTCGGAAGGTACGATAACGAAGACCTTCAGCTCAAGCGGCAGTGGCGGATAGCACAACGTCTGACAGATATGTTTTGGTCTCGTTGGCTTAAGCAATATTTGCCAACACTTCTTCCACGGCAGAAACGGACGCGCGAAAATCGTTCCTTACAGGTAGGAGATTTCGTTCTCTTAGTCGAACCTAACTTGGACCGTGGCTCATGGCGACACGGAGTAGTGAGTGCGACCCTCCCCGGGAGTGATGGTCGCATACGCATGGTGGACGTGCGCACTCGCACGCGCATCCTGCGGCGCCCAGTCACACGCGTCGCCCTACCTGCACCAGAGTTAGCTCGTGATGGCTAGTCATCACTAAGGGGGTGGGATTGTAGGCGACGCAAATATTTAGATTAAAATGTGTAGGCTAGTTTTTACTTAGTTAGTTTTACTTTTAGTACTTGTAACGCCATCTCGTGCAACATATAGATATTAAAGCTAATAAAAACGTTGGTGGGGAGCGAGCCCAAGTCATGCGCAGTACGCACGTATACAAACTGTTAGATTGACAGTGGTTTTCCAAATCTCATATTCGCCACGTTGGCTACTCGCTCGCTCCATAGTTTTGGCCATTGTATAAATCGAAATTACGTGTTTTCCTTGTTCCGTCATCTACAGTCACAAAATGAGTTTTTACACAACTTATCTGAAAATATGGTGAGGATTGTTCGCCTAAAAGGCCCTACATCCTTAGAACAAGCATTGACCATAGTCTTGGAAGAGGTGAACTTTTACGATCAATATAATGCGTGTAATAAATTATATAACAGACCCAACTTTGGTACAACACAATCATCCGGATTCAAACCTTCATTGCCCAACAACAACAATGCCCCACAACAATTCCACCCCTGGCAGTTTGGTGTATAGCCACAAAATACAGGTTTCCGCCCAAAAATACAGGTAGAACCTAGGTCAATCGGTTATGAACCACAACTACCAGGTTTCCGCCCACAGCAGTTTGGCCAGCAAACTGGTCCTCAACAACCAACACAGCTGGGATATAGGCCTCCGCAGCAGTTTGGTTACAAACCAACTCAACAGATAGGCTATAGGCCTCCGCAGCAGTTTGGCTATAAGCCACCGCAACAACTAGGGTATAGACCACCTCAGAACTTCGGTTATACACCTCCTCAGAATACGTACAAACCCCCACAGTTAGATAACGATGTTTCAATGCGAACGGCAAAGCCGAAATTCCCACTTAACGAACTTGAAGTGGATGGTGAAATAGATCAATCATATGAGTATTACGATGATTCATGCGAGTATGTGCCCGAGAATGATGAATTAAACTATGTAGAGCCGCAACATTGTGACTACGTAGGTGAGAATAACGACACGAAGACTGACTTGGAAACGTCCGACACAAATGTGAATTTTCACTTAGTAGCCTCGGATTTCAGCCCCAGAAAATAACGCTAAACTACAATGATAACCTTAAGGTACCATTTGTATACTTACCTGAAATAGACCCAAAGTTCTTGTTCGATACTGGGAGTAGCTTTCTTTTCTTTCTTTCATTAGTCTCATAAAGAAGATCGATACGAAGTAATAAGCACCCGTGCTATTAGCAGTCACAACGAGGTAATAGATATACCATTGCCCAGAACATTCAGGACTAGAAATCATCACACCTTTTTTGTGTTTGAAGTAGATAAACGATAAACTTCTGATTGGCATGTTTATATCCTAACATTAAGTATACGCAAAATTTTGTATATTTATATATGCTGTTAGTTTTCCTATGAAAATAAAATAAAAAAAATAAAAATGATGGATTGATAGGTATGGACTTATTGAAGGAGCTAGGAGCCACAATAGACATCGGATCCCAAATCCTTCACACGAGTACAACTTCTATCCCGATCTATTGTAGCATGACCCAATACAAAATAATCATCTCAACTCGCACCGAACAACGAGTGCAACTACCGACAGACCTGTATTCAGGCAAAGCTATTATGAATTACGTGCAATTTCATGAAGGCGTTCGTATGCCTAGTGCTATTGTAACCTGTGAAAATGGCTATGCCATCACCGTAATTCAGAATAGTACAGAACAAAAATTCAACCTAACAATTAAAAGTCCATTTAAAGTCAGTCGATTTAACAACAACAAATGTAAGTTATTCAGTATAAATGATGTAGATATGAAAGATCTGGAACTGGATGACATGCTAACGAATAATCTGAATAAGCTGCGAATGGAACATATGAACGAGGAAGAACGCGAGCACATCCAAAGACTCTGTATGGAGTACAAGGATATTTTTTACTGTGAAAAGATACCCTTGTCATTTTCCAACCAGGTCAAGCACACTATTAGGACCAAAAAGGAAGACCCAATATATGTAAAGCCATATAGGCAGGCACCTGCTCAGGTAGCTGAAATAAAACAACAAGTGGATACATTATTAAAAGAAAACGTCATCCAGGAGTCACATTCACCTTGGAGCGCACCAGTGCACCTGGTACCTAAGAAGTTAGACGCGTCAGGTAAAGTTAAGTACAGGATGGTGATCGACTATCGCCGTCTTAATGAAATAACGGTGGACGATAAGTATCCGTTGCCCAACATAACGAACCTGTTTGATAAACTTGGAAAGAGTAATTATTTTTCTACTATCGGCCTGGCCAGCGGGTACAATCAAATAGAGGTAAATGAAGAAGATAGAGAAAAAAACGGTGTTTACCACCCAGCACGGACACTTTGAATTTAGTAGAATGCCTTTTGGACTAAAAACGGCACCAGACACATTTCAGAGAACCATGGGCTATGTACTGCGAGGTCTTCAGGGCATACACTGTATGGTATACCTTGATGATATCATAATATATTCCCAAAGCCTCGAAGAACACGTAAAAAGGCTTAGAGCAGTTTTTGATAGGCTCAGAGCCACAAACTTACAAGTACAACTTGACAAGACCGAATTCCTTAGGAAAGAGGTCCTCTACCTAGGACACACCATAATCCCTAATGGCCTCATGCCAAATGAAGATAAAGTCCATGCAGTCTTAAACTACCCAATCCCGAAAACCACAACAGAAATCAAGAGCTTTTTAGGCTTAATTGGATACTACCGCAGGTTCATAAAAGGTTTCGCGAAGATCACGAAGGCACTAACCAATTGTCTCAAGAAACGCAATAAAATCACAATAAACCAAGATATATCGACGCATTTAACAAATGCAAGGAGCTTCTTACTAACGCCCCTTTGATTTAATATCCCGATGCAGATAAATCATATATCCTCACTACTGACGCGTCCGCCTCCGCTTTAGGTGCAGTCTTGTCCCAAGGTACAGTTGGAAGCGATAAACCAGTAGCGTACGCAGATACTGAATCCCGTTACAGCACGATCGAGCGTGAGTTACTAGCGATCGTATGGGCTACGAAACACTTTAGACCCTACTTGTACGGACTTAAGTTCACAAGATAGATAGATAGATAATTCATTTATTCATTGTTCGGTACAAACACAAAAACATTATTGGTTATTAACATATTACAAACCACACAAAATTAATTATGACAAAAAACATCAAAGAAATTAAATAAAACAATGAAAATAATTATAATTAACACAGCAAAAATATGGAAAGTAAGGATCACTATGTGGCACCGTAACTGTACCGCGACAATGAAATGGCCCTGACTCAGCAATGTCACAGACGAATCTGTGACGCTGATATTCTGCCAGAGCCAAAGCGGACGAGACAGCAATAGGCTTAAGTACACAAAATACACAAATTATTACAGCAAATAAATAAAATTAAAAAATAAAATAAAATATTAAAATCTACTAATATGGAATTGAATTAATTATTGCAATTGAATTTGAATTTAAATTAAATTAATAATGCATAGAATAGTATCGGAATTGTGTGATTTAAATTAGATGAAATTTCAGAATTGTATAATATGAATAGAAATAGGATAATATAATGTCAATGATTATGTCGTATGGTAGTCAAAATAAAAAAGAATTAATTTTGTGAGGTAGGAGATATCTTCAGGTTATAACCAAGGGCATTACAGTTATTTTAAAGTGCTGCCTCCTCAGCCTTCTGCTGCAGTATTAGAAACTTTCTAAAGGCACTTCTGAAACCAGCCTTACTATTTAGCAATCGAAGGGGTGGTGGGATGTTATTCCAGCACTTTGTGGCACGGTATTTACAACTGCCACGGTAAGCTGCACTTTTGTGTCGAGGCATTGAGAGGAGAGGAGCGACTCTCTGGGACAGACACCAGGTGAGTTTATCATAAAGATAAAGCGGTGTTCGCGTCCGGACAACCTCAAAAAGCAACATTGAATAATAAAGATTTTGTCTAGCTTTCATTCGTAAAATATTTGCCTTATTTAAAAAAGGAGTGACGCGCGTTCGAGGAGGAATCACGAAGCAGAACCTGGCACAGGCGTTTTGTACTCTTTGTATGAGTTTTTGAGTTTTCTCAAACAGACACGATCCATACACCGTAATACCGTAGTTTAGCTTGGAAAGCACTAAGGCTTCAATTAATAGTATTCGCAGAAGATCCCGGATTCTATACAGAACTTTAAGTCTATAAAAGCAGTTTCTAACTACCTCAAGAACATGTCCCTCAAATCGCAGTTGATCATCCATAAGAAGACCAAGGTTTCGAGCCTCGCGGACCCGTGTGATAGCGATTCCATTAACTAGAACCTGTGGATCATGCATAGTTATATCCTTTATCTGATTTTTTGAGCCCATTATCATACACTTCGACTTATTTGGGTTGAGGACTAAAGTGTTATCAGAGGACCACTGCGATATGCGGTCCAGATCCTCATTTAAAGCTTCCACCCCTATACAGGGATCATTGTCTACTGAGACATAAATTTGCAGATCATCAGCATACAAATGATTATTACTGTTAATTATGCATCTAGTGATATCAGCACTGTATATTATAAACAGAAGCGGTCCAAGTATGGATCCTTGCGGGACTCCTCTATCCAGGGTAGCCAGCTGCGACTGCAACTGAGATCCATCAGCTTTGTCCAGCACCACCCGTTGGCTCCGAGTGCAAAGGTAGCTATTAAACCAGTTTATGGTGGAAACATAGCATAGAAAGACAGCTTAGACAGTAAAAGAGGGATGTTTAGAGCATCGAAAGCCCTGGAAAAATCCAGGAGAGCCAGTACGGTGCCCCTGCCTTGATCCTGAGAAGACAAGATATTATCCACAACGTCCAACAGTGCTGATGTAGTACTACGCCCCTTTCTAAACCCAGATTGACGCTGAGGCAGTACATCTCTATTCTCACAGTACTTATAGACCTGGTTGTATATTACTCGTTCCAGAACTTTCGATACTTATCGCCCGAAGGTCACCAATATTAACCGGATTGTCTATTTTAGGGATGGGACGGACAAAAGCAGTCTTCCATTGAGCAGGGAAAGTGGAAGAGGCTATGGACTTATTAACTATAGCAGTAATCACTTTAAGAGTACGAGGCAAGGTCAGCAAGATCATATCTTCAGTTATCCCATCTGCGCCTCTTGCATTTGAGCTCAAAGAAAGGATCGTTTTGGCTATATAGTTCTCATCCACTTGGTCCAATGAGAACTCAGCACTACTGAATCTATTGAATTCAAAATGTTTTAGAAGTGACAGGGAGACCGTACTAGCGCCAGGAACATTTAAAAAGTTATTGTTAATTTCATCAGGGTCGCTAAAATGTTCAGGCAAATAATAATAATTTTTAAAGTTTGGTAGAATGGGGCACCATTCTACCAAACTTAAGATTTTTCCACAATTTTTTTGAATTATTAACATACTTGATGATATGCTGTTCAAAATATGCCTTCTTCTCACCATATACAGCTACGTTAACCAGATGCTTTAGGGACTTATAATACTCCCTATCATGTTCTAATTTTGATTTCCGCAAACGAGCATGCGCTTGATCACGCAACCTCATCATCAATAGTATGTTGCTAGTAAGCCATGGTGTGGGTTTGCCCCTGATCCTAGTCCTAGTCAAAGGAGCATGTTTATCATACAGTACTAAGAGGTGCCTGCTGAAACGTTCAACCATTTCATCAACTGATGGGCATGACATAATATCCTCCTCCCAATTAACCAAATTAACATCGGAATTAAAATCAGAAAAAAATATTTTACTAATAGGCCTTACCATACTATACCGCGTCTGAATTTTTCCTTTTTGATTTTCAACGTTACCATAACCATTACATGGCCCTGCTGAGGAATGTTTAGTAAAGAGACGTTTAATACAGACGCATTTGTGCAGAAAAGGTCAATTAGTGTAGCACTATGAGATGTGAAGTGCGTCGGCTCAGAGACAACATTTATTATATTCATGCTTCTAAGGAAATCATTCAGACGTAGCGTGGCACTATCAGCGGTAATCATAAGATCTATATTGAAATCACCCAAAAGCACTCTCTTATCGTAATTAGAGAAGGCTGTAATAGAATCCGTCAAGGCGTCGAGTAAATCGTCAACCTTAACCCATTCCGGGCGATAAGCAGTGCCAATTATAACTCTAGTCGACTTGACATTTATGGAAATCCACATTTGTTCAATGTGAGTGATGGGAGCCGGGTGTGAACACGCGCGCACAGCCACCCCGCATCGAAAATAAAAACCTACTCCCCCCCCCAGCCCGCGCCTTATGTGTAGCGGACGCGGCGCATGTCTTAATCTATAACCCAGTACCTTTGGCGCGTTATCTTCCTGACCAGCCCGGAGCCAGGTCTCATTTATAGCGATCACATCGGGCATCTCCCTCATTAGGGCACCTATAAATTCATCGTGGTTTGTACCGAGTGAGCCCGCGTTAAAGAAGCCAACTTTCAAAAGTTTACAGTTAACCATTGTGCGAGACAGTCGTCAGAGTGATAAAAACGTTTGCAAAAAGATAGGTACGCGGTGACGGAAATAAAATACAACATATCAAATAGGGTAACAGGGAAATAGAAACCGGTTGCTCGTCAAACATTGTCGCGCATTCACAGAGCCACATAGCAAACCTACCGATACATGTACAATCGCATAATCTCGATTGAATAATCAAAATTATCAGAATCATTTTTAGATCAGCACAAATAAATAGATCACATTGAACACATGCAAGAAACAGACAAGAGAATAAAAGCAAGGCTAGTAGTAGACGGCAACAGTACTTGGTAAATACTTGGTAAATACCAAGCCTAAACTTTGTAAATACAAAGTTTAGGCTTATTGCACCGAACTCACAGGAACCCCAAAAACTTTCTCAAGGTCACTTTCGGTTTTAATAGGAAAACCTTTAGCGCCAACGTGATGTCTCGCATAGACTCGACCCTCGTTGGTCCAGACAAACCTCCACTTCAGGTCATCGCCTAGCTTTCGCGCTTTGTCAAACAGAGTCCTGTTGAGCTTCGACAGCCTCTCGTTGACGAAGAGTTTCATGGGGTCATGGGGCGGCAGGCCAAGGTCTGCAGTGGTGGCACCGCGACGGACGCGGGCGTTTTTGAGGAAATCGTCCCGTAGTGAGCGTCGAGCCAACCGAACCACGATGGGGCGTGGGCGGGGCGGCGCCCCCTTGGCCTCCGGGAAGCGCTTGGGGCCGGCGCGGTACACGGTGTCTACGTCCCGCTCCTCCAGGTCCATGCCGAACTTCTTCGCCACAAGCAACACGACATGGCCGAGAGACTCCTCCTCATACTCTGGCACGCCGGAAATATCTACATCGCTAAGCAGGTCTGTACGGTCCCTGTCCTGAAGCTCTGTCTTGAGCTCATTCATCGTTTCCCGTAGCGCAAACACATCCTGGGAATCGGTAAAACTCTGCACAGCTTGCTTGTCTACCATCTGGGATTTGAGTTTCTCATTTTCGGACTCAACAGCTGTAAGTCTGGCGGTCAAACTCGACAGCTCCGAATGCAATTTAAAAAATGTCTGATTTATTTCTAGGCTCAACGAACGCTTGATGCCATCAAATTTTGTATCAAGTAGTATTGAGAACTGCTCAAAATTAATGGAGGGAGCGTTCTTTATTTCGTCACAGGACATATTAGTGACATCAGCTCCTGTATCATCAAGCGTAAATTCTGGCACTTCAAATAGATTGCGGGTCGGGGTGCCGTCTGTCCTAGGCCGGCGGGTGACATTTAGGCATGATGGGCAGTGCCAGTTAAGCCGGAGGCTTGCTAAATTACTCGTGTACTGGTCAGCAGTCATACCTAGACACTCATAATGGTATGAGGCGTTACAGGGACGACATTGTAGTAAGCTAGTAGCGCATACGGGCGTCTCGCAGGCAGCGCACTTCATTGTATCAATCAGTATCTAGAAGAGGTTGATACAAGTAGGTACACGCTCGTCAGCTGCTGTTACCAGGCGAGTCCTGTTTGTGTGTGTAACGCAGCGCAGCGGTCAATGACCCGAGAGGGATGGATGTAGGCGCCCGAGTGAGCAGCACTATGTGTGTCGTTGACCGACCTTGAAATCAGCTGCGACAAACCGGTTATGTGATCTAAAATCTAGGTAACATCACTTTCACCGAATCACTAAACTGTAAAACTTCACCACAATTATGCAGATTTAAGTAAGGAAACTGACTGTATATTTTTCATATAGATATGTTTTAAATAGACGGAGTAATTAATAAAATTTAAGAGCGTCTTAGATTTGATGTGTACTCAAGGCGCGCGCGTCTGTATGTCACAACATACACCGACCATCGTCCCCTAGCGTGGCTACACTCACTCAAGGACCCGAGCAGCAAGTTGACACGCTGGCGACTACGTTTACAAGACTGCGACTTCGATATCGTCTACAAAAACGGTAAGCAAAACACAAACGCCGACGCGCTTTCCCGCATAAAGATCAATGCGATGGACGACGAAAACCTCTCCATGTAGGTAAACATCGGTAAGAAAGACAAGAAGACCAAGAAAGACAAGGCGCTAGAATCTTATATAGATACAGTCACGAAACAGATTGACAACAGAAAAAGAAGACAGTCCTCTTCAATGGTCACAATATCAGACGAAGAAAAAACCGTCTCGGTAAGTTCACCAGTATCGATACCTGACTCGTTACCCTCCAATAAAGACAATGAAAACATTATCCTGTACCATCACTCTCTTCAAGCGATAAAACCATTCATTCAGCTAGAGATCTAGAGTCAATAGGTATTCCCAATTGACTCCAAACCGAATCAAATCTTAGTTCACATGTGGTTTAAAAACGAATTACAAGTTCAGGATTTGCCCCGTGAAAAACAAAAGGTATTACAGATTTTCCTACCCATAGATAACAACGATCTTGTAAAACAATTCTTAAAGGAATACATCAAAAATAAAACCAAATATTTCATCTGGTTTGAATGTGAACAACATACGAAACAGTTTTATAAAATTATCATAGAATTATTTAAGCGAGACGCAGTAACATTATTTGAATGCACTGAGAGAGTGATGTTCTTAGAGGATGAGCAAGAACAAAGAGCTGTCATACTTAAACATCACATAGGTAAAACCTGTCATAGAGATATTAAAGAAACAACCGTGAGAATCCGCCGCAACTATTTCTGACATAACATGCAAGACACAGTATCAGCAGTTTTAAATGGTTGTGAAGCATGTGGAAAAATAAATAAACACCCAATAAAACCAATTTTACAACTGACACAAACAGAAGAGGCTCCATTTCAGGAAGTCTTCGTAGACTTATTTTCCATCGAAGGAGAAGAAGCATTTAGCAAACTTGGACAATCGTTTGAGTTAACCAACAGGTCTACGCCTGAAGTATCTCGCGCTTTGATTAAGTACTTTTAATTTTACGGCACCCCTAAAAAGATTAGTTGTGATCCCGGCTCCGAGTTCAACAATTTGCTCATGAAAGATCTCATGAGTATGTACAAAATTCAGTGGCATTCACATAGGCACCCCTAACAACCCCAACTCAAAAGGTATTGTTGAACGATTTCATTCCACCCTGATAGAGATATAGACTAGCAAAATATGAGCAGAAATGTACGGACCCAGCGTCCATAACGACATAATCCATAATGGCTTATAATCATACTATACATACAGCCACTAATCTGACGCCTTTCGAAGTAGTATTTGGTCACACAGATTCAGGAAAGATCTTTGACGTAAAATTTGAAAAACAATACACCCAACAACAACCAACAACAACAAGGGATCATGCCAAACGAACACGGCATTTTATAGTCATCTGGCACAAAAGCTTTTAGAAAACAAGACGAAAGTTAGAGAAAAGAAAGGAGGTGAAACCGTGGAAAGTTTCCCTGAAGGAACTCCAATTTTCGCTAAGGTTGTGAGCACGCGTAAAGGTAAAGACAAGCCCCGCTATTAAAAAGCTATCGTAACAGGCAAGACTAAAAGAAACATTGTCCCGGTAAATATTGGACAAAGACCTTCTAAGGTCCCTGTTCAAAACGTGAAACGCCCTCCACAGGTGGTGTTGGCTCATGCTGACCGTGACGAACCTCAACCTGGCCCTTCATCTTCAAAAGACTGACCAGAACCCTGGCATCTTGCCCTGTGAAAGAATACCAAGCTTGTGTTCAATAAGATAAGTGGACAATAATTAAGATTCTAGACACTAATGGATTAGAGCGAGACTTAGATTTTAATATTTTAAAATATAAGGAATATGACAGGTTAATTAATGTCGATAAGACCTATGCTTACGAATTTGTAGGATTAAAAGCACACGCACAGTAACGTTTTAAGCGAGGAATATTAGACCCTCTAGGTTTCATAGTACAACTTATTACAGGTAACCTAGACCATAGCGACGCCATCAGATATGACTCCATAATCTCTAACATGAAATCTCAACAGATTATTACGGCAAACAAGCTAACCCTGATCATCAAGGTTTTGGACAGTTTCATAAATAGCACTAATGCTCTTAACAGTAATACAAAATTGTTAGATGGACGACTCAAAAGAGTCGAAAGTATGATTAAAGATATAGCCACTAAAGAAAATAACGCTATTTACTCTACCCATTGAAACGTCCGACTCGACCCGAGTACCAAATTTACAATATACCGTTATGTCCGACTGCACCCGAGTACGGATTTTTTAGCGCGCGCGAAGGTTTGTGTAGAGCGCGACTATTTTCGATTGTCTTGAATGAAAAGTAGTGAAGTTTACCTCCTATGTCTACTCGGCGTCAATATAAATAATAGTTGCACTCGTACAATACCTTTTTTATTTTCAATGTGGCAACAATAGTAAAAATATGGTCTTCAAAGTTCACTGTTCGTTTGCTCCAAGTTTGGTGAATGTTTTGCGTGTTGTGGTTTCGTGAAAATTGTGTTTGAGGTAAGTTTTACTACATAATTCTATGATAATAACACATAAAATATATTTTAATGATATTTCCTACAAGATACAAGCATAGGTTTGTCATAACAATAGGGTTTTTAACCAATATCCTCCCTGGAAATGGAGAAAGCCGTTGTAGCGGTTGGTTTTTTGGCGGTAATTTGTGTGTATCGAGTAATTATTTCACAAAAACCTGCCAATAATGCTCAAATGGGGTAGAATATGTACTTATCTTCATATTTACATCCATTCACAATAGTAATCTATGGAGGTTAGCTTTGATTTAGCATAAATTACCAATTCGTAAATTCGTTTCGTCTCCATTGGGGCGTGGCTAAGGATCATTTATACTATCACGGTGCAATATGGTGTACCGGTATTTTTCAATACTTTTCGATACTCAAACTAGACCTAACGAAATCTACAGTAACAAATGGCCTGTTTACATGCAGTATCTTGTGAGGATATTTTGTGATACTTTTTTTTTATATTCATTCAAATAGAAATGTAATATAATAAAATTTGTGCAGATTACTGCAGACATGGAACCTGGAGAGCTTCAGTCGTAAGTATTACTAATTTTTATTCGACTGCGCTAGAAGTAGGGCAATGTTTTATTTATTATATACGTCTCTAGGGTTCCGTACCCGAAGGGTGCCAAACGGGACCCTATTATTAAGATTTCGCTGTCTGCCTGTCCGTCTGTCTGTCCGTCTGTCTGTCTGTCACCAGGCTGTATCTCATGAACCGTGATAGTTAGACAGTTGAATTTTTTACAGATGATGTATTTCTGTTGCCGCTATAACAACAAACTAAAAAACAGAAAAAAAATATTTAAGGGAGCTCCCATACAAAAAATGTGTTCTTTTTGCGTTTTAATAGTTAATGGTACGGAACCCTTTGTGCGCGAGTCTGACCCACACTCTGCTTTTTTTGTATATATCTGTGTTTATAATTTCTGTTGTTTGTATTGTAGTTGTGTCGGTGAATTTGTTTTTTATTTATTGCGTTTATTTCAGTGGGGTACCTGAGTGCGGACGTGTGCGCGGGCGCGGACGAGGGCGTGGACGTGGGCGTGGTCGTAGGCGCGGAGGCGGAAGAGGTCGCGGAGGGCTCGAGCCTCAACCGTAAGTGTACTCATGTAAAATCAAAACTCACTTATTTTTTCTATGGCTATTTATTTTTTTAATTTATTTCAGGTCGACAAGTGAACTCAATGATGCTCTCAATACTTGTGATGGTCGCGAAGGGCTCGAGCCTCAACCGTAAGCGTACTCATGTAAAATTAAATCTGGCTTCACTTATTTTTTGTATGGCTATTTATTTTTATGATTATTTCAGGTCGACAAGTGGACTCAGCAGCCGAGGTGATGCTCGCGGTGCTGCTGATGGTCGCGGAGGGCTCGAGCCTCAACCGTAAGTATTAATCATGTAACATTTAAATGGGTTTCATTTATCTATTGTATTAAAATATATTTTTAATATTTCTTTCAGCTCAATAAGCGAACATATGAAAGTTAAGGCAGCGGCAGCCCTAACTACCAGAAGGCTAAAAAAGTTAACGCCTATAAGTCTCTAAAAAGGGCGAAGGAAATGGTCCGTGTTCTTCTTCCCGACGCCCCACCAAGGAAGAGGAATACCAGGTAATTAATAACTTGTTATCTTTCTTGTTGTAAAAGTTGTTTGTCTCATCGCTACCTTAAATAAATGTAAATTTGTATTGTTCTTATCTTGCAGGTTTCCTTCGCCCCAACGAGAAATCCCAATAATGGTGCCACGACCATCTCCAGCGCAGGCAACGGCCGATGCTAACATGGGTATGTAGATATTGTTATGTCTGTTTAAAGTTCTCAAAGCCCTTTAACTATTATGTGTGTACAGATTAGTAGTGTATCTATGAAACAATATAAATTTTTCTTGTTTTATTTTTATTAGACATCAACGCGTTGTTGTGCGACGAGATGATGCCGTATGAGTGCCGTGATTTACCAAACATTTTGCGGCCACCATCTTTAGCCGATGGCCTGGGTATGTAGATATTGTTGTCTGTTAATTGTTATTATTTGTGTTTAAATGCATATTGTATTTATGAAACTATATATGTTTTTCTTGTTTTATTTTTATTAGACATCGACGCATTGGTGCCGGCGCAGAAGGAGAGGGGGCCGGATGAGGTGCCTGAAGTGGCGGTCGATGCATCTTTAGCCGATGTTTTAGACGACCTGGGTATGTAGATATTGTTATGTCTGTTAATTGTTATTATTTGTGTACAAATTAGTGTATTTATGAAAAAAAATAAATATTTTTTGTTTTTATATTAGACATCAACGGCTTGGAAATAGTGCTGGCGCAGGTAGTGGCGCCTGAGGTGGGCGCTGTGGAGGAAGTGGAGGCAGAGGTGGTGGCGTCAGCGAAAAGGCGTCAAAGCATGGTTTCCATCCGACGAGCGCTGACACAGACCACTTAGCGGAGAGACCGGTGGAAACCCCATGGAAATGACGTTCAGGACATTCTTATTTTTTGTGCGTGACCAAGTACTAAAAACCTTATACTTTATTATCTGTACATATTTACTAACTGTCTGTTGGTGTGTTTTTCTGTCTTGGAAGCTTATTTTAATATGTGTGTTTTCCTGTGCCTTTTGAGAGCATGTTTTCTTTGCATCGTTCATGTACAAGTACTCAAACCTTACACTTTTCTGTCTGTATTTACTAACTGTGTGTTGGTGTGTTTTCCTTCCTTGTAAGCTTACTTTTAACCGACTTCACAAAAGGAGGGGGTTCTCAATTCGGTTGTATTTTCTTTTTTGTGTTTTTTACCTCAAATTTGGTAGTAAATATAGACGATTTGAAAAAAAAAAATTGATATGAGATAGAGCATGCTTCCAGTTTGGTCGTATTTCTTGAAATTTAGAAATCCATCCAGTAGATCTTGAAAAAACTTAAAAAAATATAAAAATTTGGTCTGATTACCTAGACGTTATCATACAAAAAAGTTAGAGCTCAGGTTCGAATCCCAGCCGGAGTACAATTAACTTTATTTTGTGATGTGGCTACTGAAGTCGGTATTAATATATATTTTTAATTATTTATGCATCTGTTTGTCTTTTTCTGTGCCTTGTAAAGAGCTTATGTCTTGTAAGCTTATTTTTATGTCTGTGTTTTCCTGAGCAGGAATGAAGAGCATTTGAAGGGTCATGATAAAATAAAAACATTACGATAATGAAATAAGATTTTTTATTTATTACCAATTACATTTCTTCCCACACAGTCAAGTTATGTTTCGACAGAAAAGGCGATCTAGCTGTAACCTTGAATTGACATTTACCATTTCATAACTTTCTTCGCTTTCGCTATACCGACTGTCGCATTTATATCTTGGCAGGAGAAGCTATAAAATAAATACTGCTAGTATTTACAGACTACTGCGTGGTATTTTAACCGAAATATTGGTAAAATATTGGTGGTATTTTCCTAGCATTTCCTGCCAGGCATGATATGAACTTAAATTTTCCTATAAAAATGTGAATAGTTCCCTTTATCTCGCTCTCTCTTTATGCTGCTCATATATTGTTTTATTTGATATTCAAGCATAGCATATTATTTGTACGCAATTAATCAGTATTGATAAAATACCTAGTTTCTCGATACCAGATTCCCGATTTCAAACAGGCGACAGAATGGTTAATGAGTAAATTTATCCTCAATAAACAATAAAATGATTACAGTATGAGTTTCATTGAAATATAATACCAATTATAACATAATACCATCTGATATCAATACCGGTATTACGCATACTCGTACCCGTGCAAATCTACCATTAGACGGGCGGCCATCTTGTCGATTTTCGAGGGCGCCCGGGCATTCCCTGAGACCATGCAACTTTTTGAGTAGTACTCAGACTTATCGATTTTATCTACATGCTAGATGTATGAGTTATATAACAATGTTAGTATCGTTTGAAAGCTTACATAATCTACTTTATAGTAGTAAAATAGTTTACAACAAATACTAGCAGCAAAACTACTATACATCGAGATGAAAATAAAAATACTGAAAAGTTGTAGTTATCGCCAACTTTTAATCGTTTTTGGCGCTTTCTCTAACAAACAGGTAATTAACTATTAATTAAATTACATTCTTCATTTCTTGATCTTTCTAGCAATACATTTTATTTTGTGATAGCATTAGTAGTTGGCCCTCAATTATGGTTTTTGCCGAGTCGGTCGCCCCCGACGTCGCGCGCGGTGCGGACGGAAAAAAACAGTGGGCGTTTCACAGCGCCGGTCAGCTGACTCTGTCTCGGTGAGTGGCTACCTATGTTTTAGGATTATACGTACAATTTATATCAAGTTAAGTGAAATTGAAACTGCACTGGCCTTCAGCAAAATATCTGTTTTACATCAATCCATTGTAAACTCTACAGATTTACTCCACCATCTCGAACTAATATCTGAAACAGAAAACTTAATGTATAAAGCAAATTTGATAAATCTCATTAAACTGGAAAACACTATTACTGTAAAAACTGACATGAAAAGCAAAGAGATAACCTTTATATTAGAAGTACCTTTGGTTGACAATAATACTTACAATTATTTTTAACTCTATCCCTTACCTATCTTCCATGAACCTGAAAATCAAACCCTTTTAATCATCCCTAAATATCCTTACCTATTCCAGAGGCAAGAGGCAAGAGGTTCCACATACTTACCTATCGCGAAAAAATGCAGACGCATAGCTGAAGAACAGTTCCTATGCACCAATGAAAACCGACTCATCTATCCCAAGGAAACCTGCATAGAACAGCTCATTATGTTTGGTACCAACCTAACTCACTGTCTTCAAGTCCCAATACGCATCGAAGCTACCAAGGTGCAGCAAATTGGACCTAACAGCTGGATCCTGTATGCAAGAAACAAAGCAATCCTGACGAGGAGATGTAACACTGTCACGCAACCTATAACTGGTACATTCATATTGTCTATAGACGAACCATGTGAAGTATACATAGATGAAATCCAATTACATCGTGCACGGTCATTTATAGACAGTATGAGCTACGCGAGGGTTCCAATCATCATGTTACCAGACCTGAAGCGTCAGGAGACCTCCAGCGGACCTACAGTCGACATGGAAGACGTAAACCTGGATGAGCTGAATTACCCGTCCCGTGTAGTGAAACAGAATAACGCTTTTAGTGATAGTGAAAATCACAGTGTAGTGTATGTGAATAGAGTTAGCCTTGCTACTATTGTTTTATATGTGCTCTTGTTTTTAACTATTCTGTGTCTTGCTTTAATTTACCTTAAGAAAGATTGTCAGAGATTTTGGCCGAATCACGCTGATCATCATCATGACTGTTCATCAGGTGATTCTGCTCTTAAGGAGGGAGGAGTTATATGACTGTCAACGCTTCATCAGCACTTATCTCATAGGTACAGATGGGTTCCTAGTAAGCATTCCTGCCGATCTATGATACTTTGTACAAGAGTGACTTCCAAGAGTTGAGTTGACGTGGTCTGCTTCCTGGCAGGCCGTAGAGCCGTGGGACGAAATCAATTAGTCGTCTGGACTCGCATCGTACAGACGTGTTTAAGTTAGTCTAAGTTTAGTTGTCTGTCTCTCAAAATCGATCAGTCATTTTAAGTAATATTAAGTTCTTCCAAAAAAAGCTTTACCCTCTACGCGAAAACTTGTCTAGCTTGTGTCGCCATCTATTGCTAGTTACCGGCGTTATTTGGTTTAAACTCGATTTTGCTATACTAGCGCCAAACCACCAGCGGCTTTTTTTGGAAACGTATGCTGTTAGGGCGCACTAGCGCCATCTAGTTTTATGCTACTTTTGAAGCCGACGCCTTCCAATATGAACTATGTTGCTCTATTCCACCTCTATTCTAATACTTGCTCCATGTAAAACATAAAAATGGCTCTTACAAACGGTAAGAGCTTCTAGTACCTAATTAACATGCTTATTTTCTGACTTTAAAATTTAGATTGTATTTCATCGACACAAATAGTTTATTAAAGGTAGGTATGCAGTGGACGAAATGGCGTCCCAATATGGGATCACTGTGCTGAGATTGCCACCATATCACTGTGAGCTAAACCCTATAGAGCTCCGCAAGCGTCACTTAGATTAAGTTCAAGCGACCAGATCTGTGGAACATGTACTAAAAATACAGCCGAATGCTTTAATTTCACTACTGTCATAATACATGTTTAGGCAGCCAGGTCACCTGAATGATCCTATAACATTTCGCCACCCAGGCTACCCAGCCCCTTGACGCGATTTGCCGTCGAAAGGTATTGCTCTTGTAGCAGGGCTATGTCTATCTTGTCGACTTCTATAGTTTTGCAAGAATACGGACGGGCATCACCTCGTTGCATCACCCAGGTGAAGCACGGGGTACTATAGATTGTCAGATTCGATCGTGACACTCCCATGGTCTGCGGCTGACGGGAACGAAAGATGCGGGGGTTCCGAGGGCGGCAAAGAAGAGCGCGGGAGGCGGGGCACGTAGTAGGAACCGTCCGCTCTTTCCCGCCCCCGCATCTTTCGTCCCTCGTCACTCGCAGCCCATGGGAGTGTCACGTAAAGAGTCCCGGAGACGATCAATCTTGCTTGACAAGCATGCTTGATATCAATTTTGATTGAATGGGACGCTTGACGGGCCCATCAAGCCGCACGACACAGTCGCCTACCGATCTGCATCAAGTGCGCACGTGACAGTTTCCTACCGACCTACCTTGCCAATAACTCTAGCGTTGTCTATTAAAAAGAAAGGAAAAAAAAGAGACGATGGTGTGAGGAGTGGTATACATTGAGATATCGATTCACTCATGAACACTTGCAAAGAACTCTTCATGAAACTGAGCCGGACGATTATAAAAATTTTCTTCGAATGGACAATGATTATTTTGTTACATTGGTGGAGTTGATTCGACCCAAAATTTAAAAGCAAGATAAATATATGCGACAAGCTATTCCCGCTAGTCAAATGCTTTTATTTCCATGAAAAAATAACTATAACAATCGAATTAGGGAAATTGCTAGTTTCCTATAATTAAGTACTAAAAAGTAAATATATATATACTTAACTACAAATGAACGAAACTCGTCAAGCCGCTTGATGGGATGGATACTACACCGTAAGATACGCCGACGATTTGGTAATCCTCATCACAGGTAAATTTGCGAGCACAGTGTGCAACCTTAAACAAACAGCTCTTCGCATCGTGGAGCGCTGGTGTCTAGAATATGACCTGGCGGTTAACCCAACAAAAACGGAAATGGTCATGTTCACTAACAATAGGGCTCTTGGTATGTATACCCTACCTAAGCTCTTTGGAACGGGACTCCAGCTAGCAACTGAGGTGAAGTACCTGGGCATAACCTTGGACAGCAAGCTCAACTGGAGTAGCCACATTGACAACAAACTAAAGAAGGCGAGTATTGCTTTCTGGCATTGTCGGAGAATGGTGGGGAAAAAGTGGGGACTTTCTCCCAACATCATTCTTTGGCTGTACGTGACGGTGATCCGTCCTCTTGTCTGCTACGGAGCTGTGGTGTGGTGGACCAGGACCAAACTAACCACAATGGTAAGCAAACTCCAAAGCTTCCAAAGGCTGGCCTGCATGGCTATCACAGGTAGTATGAGAACTACTCCAACAGCAGCAATAGAGGCCATGCTGTGTCTTCCGCCACTCCAGCTGTATATTAAGCAGGAGGCCGCGTCATCTGCGGTGAGACTCAACACCTTAGGACTTTGGAGGAAAAACAGGACCTCACACACCGCCATCCTAGGGGAAGTTTACAAAAAATTTCCCATCTCTATGGCTTGCAGTGACAGAATCCCTAAGCAATTTGTTTTTGACAAAAAATACAATATACAGTTACATGAAGACCATCGGGTTGAGGGGCTCGACGTTAAAGAGCTCAGAATTTTTACCGATGGTTCAAAAACTGAAGCAGGCACTGGTTCAGGCACCTTCTCGGAGGACCTAAACATCAAGATAGCCATTCCACTGGGTGCCCATAATACTGTATTTCAAACTGAATGCATGGGCATCATCTCGGCCGCTAATGCCATAGCATCGAGAAAGGTAAGAGATTCCTCCATTCGAATCCTCTCTGATAGCATGGCCGTCTTACAAGCCCTAAATAGCAACACTATTAACTCAGGGCTAATCTACGAGTGTCACAAACGACTAATGGAGGTATGTCGGCATAGCCGCGTAATCCTTCAATGGATAAAAGGACACAGCGGGTCAAGAGGTAACGATGCAGCGGATGAGTTGGCGCGTAAAGGATCTAGCTTGACAGCGTATGGTCCCGAACCTATCATCCTTCTTCCCTTCAAGACGGTACGCACATTTCTGAGAGAGTCGACCAGGAATGATCATGCCACTCTTTGGACAAACCATGAGGAGTGCAGGCAGGCTAAGCTGGCCTTGCCGTCCCCTAGCGCTAGGCTTGCTAAGGCCTTGCTTCGACTTAGTAGGCCGCGCATGCGACTGGTGACTGCAGCACTTACTGGCCATGGTTTCTTTAATAAACATCTATTTAGAATAGAATAGAAAAATCATTTATTCATCTCATAATTACATATAAATTTACAAATAACACCCCAAACAACATAGTTGTTTCTCGGGGCAAATACACTCTGTTTAATAAATCCATTTTACACACTTTAAGCTTTTAAAGTAGGTATTAATATTTATATTCTTATACATTTAATATATAAATTTCAAATAAATATGATCAAAGTTAAAGTTAAAGCAAACAATGGTTAGATTCAATTACATATTTATAACGTATTTAACTGATCTAGTTAAGTAATTACTTATTAAGGTAGATAGGCACACGCGACAAGTAGGTATGTAAGATATGAGTTCATGAAACTATAAAACAATACAATTATTATGTAGGTATGTAGTTGGAATTACAAGATACAGGTACATGGAAAAGTAAGTAATACAAGTTCAAGAAAACGAGTAATAGATTTTTTTTTTTTTGTAACAATTAAATTACTTACAAGATACTTTAGACCACCACACATATTAGAAATGTTCAAGAAAATGTTTTTTGAGTGCCCTGTTTCTAGCACTAACTTTATATGGTAATACATTCTTCGTTAAGTCAGACATACTATTAAATGTTTTAGGAACTAAGTATTCTTTTGTTCGTTTTCCGTAGTTATTATTCACTTAAGGTACAAAGAGTCGACCCTTACTAGCCCGCCTGGTTTTTATTCTACTATTTAATATGATTTTGTATCTATTATCCCAATATTCTTCCTTTGCTATCTCCAAAAGGAATTTTTTATCAACAGGAATTACGTTACATTTTTTAAATAAGCCCTCATAATTACCTGTGTACTCAATTTTAACTTTTTTATCAACTAAAATCTTCAGGAATCGTATTTGCAATTGTTTTATTTTATTAATATACGTTTTATATGAACCACCGTAAGTTATAATACCATATGATATTAGTGAGTCTACTAGTGCAAAATAAAGGCAGTAAAGGACGGATCTAGGCACACAGTACTTTAATTGATGAAACTTTCTTAACAGTATCCTTAATTTATCCACAACAAAGCCAATGTGTTTTTTCCAGCTAAACTTACAATCAACAATTATACCTAGGTACTTACATTCGTTAACCTGTTCAATATGCTGGCAAGTACAACATCCGGTCCAACATGCATTATTATGAAGACAATTATAGCTATGACCTATGACGACTAGTTCTTTATTTCGATTCTTAAAACTTGAGGAGATGCACATAATATTTGTCTTTTTAACATTTAGAATAATACCATTATCGTGAGCCCATCGTGTAATATTATCGAAATCCTCCTGTAAATATTTTTGTATTACATTTATATCTTTGTGGCCGTACATGAGACAGGTATCATCAGCAAACATATAAATATTACAATGTTTCACAACTTTAGGCATGCTATTTACGTGCATTATGTAACAGGCCGGCCCGGTCACTGACCCGGTTGCCACCCCGTACCTGACATCTTCGCAGCTCCCAGTGTGGTTAGTTACTTTAACTGCTAATTTTCTATTGTTTAAATATTGTCTAAACCAGTCATTTAATCTTCCTCTAATACCACAGTTCTCCATAGACTTCAGGAGGACCTCATGATCAAGTGTATCAAAGGCCTTCCTGAAGTCTATGAAGATAACCCCCACCTGGTTCTTATTATTTAAATGATTGTTTATATCGTTCGCAAATCGTGACAATAATGTTGAGGTACTTTTCCCTTTCTGAAACCCACACTGTGATGGTGAGATGACGTCATGCTTAGTTAGAAAATACAAAATTTGGCCTGTAATAGCTTTTTCCACAATTTTATTAATGCATGAAAGAATTGCAATGGGACGATAATTCGTGCATGGTTTCACTGTGGCTTCCATTTTTAAATATTGGACGAATAATTGAAAGTTTGAGGTTTTCAGGATATTTTGACTGTTCAACAAAGAGGTTAATCATTTTAGCTAAGACTGGGCTAATTTCTAGCTTAATTTCTTTTACATCGCTTATTCTTATCTGATCAAAGCCAGGTGACATTTGGTTATCAAGTTGGTCGATAATTTTTTCGATTTGTGATGGAGTTACTTTGATAAAACGTATGGAGGCATTCATAACTTTAGTATAATCTTCCCTCTCTAGCAACTCAGAATTACAAATATGTTGAGACTTGAGTAGTACGACTTCGTTTGCAAAAGTGTGGGCAAAGTTTGAACATATAGTTTGTATATCAAACTGACTACCCATATGCTGCATGATCACTTCGTCCAGGGACTTTTTACTGCCCCCAGCCAATCATTTATGTGTTGCCATATTTTTTTGCTATTGCCCCCATGTTTTTTTAGTAATTTTTTTTTATACAAATTTTGAGATTTATTTATTAATTTGAATGTTTTATTGCGATACCTAGTGTATTCTAATCTTTTAGCCATATTGTTAGGACAGGCCCTCCATAGGCGATACAATTTATCCTTATGTATTATACAGTTTTTTATCTCAGCAGAAAGCCATGGACAGGAGTCCTGTTTACATTTACGAACTTTAATTGTTTTTAAATTCTTATTATAAGTGACTTCAAATATTTTACACATTTTTTCATAAATCAAAAGTGGACAGTCTAGGTACATCAACTCTGACCAATCAGTGTTTTTTAAATCTTGTTTAATTAATGGGTTATTCAAAATTTGTTTAGTATTTTTTTTATCTTGTCCCGTAACTTGATTAGTTGTTATATTTAAGCATATAAGATGATGATCAGAGATGCCACACCTAACAATGTTCGAACTAAAATTATTAATTTTACATTGTCTTATTAAAATATGATCCAAACATGAGACGATTAGCTTTCCATCCCTAATTTCTTCCCTAGTTACATCTGAAATTGTATTAAGCAGTCCGTACTCACTCAACATGTCCTCATACAGCACAGTATCCGTGTGATGTTTAGATAATGTATTTATATTCATATCACCGATTATAATGAGGTCACGGTCACGCGGAACCGTGTTCACAGCAGTTTCGAGCTCGCGCACAAACACTGGCACCTTAGACAAAACTTTTTTCGACGAAGGCGGCCGGTACACCGCTATTAGGTGCAGCCGCGACCCTCGCACCTGCACCGCGACCTCGCATTTCCTAGGTGTTACCGACAGCCCCCATTGCAGAGCCTGCTTGGAGGCAGAAGAAACGGCTGCTCACGTCCTCATGGAGTGCACAGGAGTAGCGGACTACAGGGCTAAACACCTCGGTCAATCGAGGGACCTTCCAGGGATAGTCGGTAACGTAAAGGGCCTGCTGGCGTTCCTGGAGGAGTTGGGTTGGCTCGAATGATATCGCATTCCGACCTACACGCAAAATAGGCGCTTTCGTCGTCGAGTTGCGGAAACCAGCCCGTCTTACAATTGACATTGCCGCTTGATGGGCCGGCACGCAACAAGCACGCGCATCAATCAGCCCCGTCAATTTTGCTTGAATCATGCATGCTTGTCAAGCAAGATTGATCGTCTCCGGGACCCTTAAGAATCTGACAAGCTATAGTGTGTGATGCAGTGCTACTATCGCGTCTTTGCAGTGGTGGAGGTTCAATTGATATATTCTAAACTGGTGTGTGTTTGTGTTACGAGTATATGGTCAAAGCCACCGTTTTTGCCACTTTTCGGTCACTGATATTTGTCCTTTAAATTATCTTCAAAAGTGTAAGTGCTGCAGATTTTGAATTGCATCTACCTTATTAGACAACTCATTGCCTACGATGGCTGCTAGCTCACATTTTGATATTCCTATTCATTACCGAGCAATTTCAAAGTTTTGTTTGAAATCGGGAGGATTTTGCGTAAAAAACCGAAGTTTTTTTTTAGAGGTTGACTTTGACCCATTTTTTTTGTTATTAGTAGGCAGTATAGAAGTTTAAATCTATATCCTACGGCATTATTATATAATAAGCTAGTAGTTCTTAATATATTACTTCAGCCTAAAGGCACTGTATCACCGTTTATTCTTTGGTGGAAGTTCTGAACGAAATTTATCAATTTTAAGCATCAATTCTATAAAACGGCATATTTTCTAATTTTTACGTGTTTAGTGGGGAAATTTAGTTTTATTCGGCTGGCAACACATTATTGTCTCGTTTTAGTAAAGAAAAGAAACGCTAGCTGTTAGTCTGTGGCTGTCAGCTCGTTTGGAAGCACGTGGAGGAAGACGGTCAGTCACTGAGAAAAAGTGTAATTGAGTTTTTTCGCAAGGTAAGAATACTATTTTTATTATGATCTATTGTGCCATTTGTTGGAAAAACCTAGGTCTTTCGATATATTGATTGCGATAAGCTGAAATGCAGCTAGTTCACGAGTAATTTTTGATTCTCAGTGACCTCAGTGACCACCGGTCACTGAGAAGATGTACTTACTCTGTCAGTGACCATGTAAGGGCCGGGTTACACGTAGAGATTCGTTATTGGATAGTTTTGACGAAACATCTACATCTATACTGTAATAAAAACGCCATTTTGTTTTTTTTGTTTATAGACCAATTTAGTTACTTCAAACTCGGTATAAAGGGGTTTAGGAGGACATCAAACACAGATCTAATTCAGATTAGTAAAAAATGGCCGCCATTGAATTTTTTTTGAACTTTTTTTTGCCCGACTGCCGAAGAAAGGAAGGGTTATGTTTTTCGAGTGTATGTATGTATGTATGTATATATGTATGTATGTATATATGTATGTATGCATGTATGTCTATTTCTTTGTCACGGGCTACATCCTAAACCACTGGACGGATTTCTACATATGAGGTGTCATTTGACTCCTCGTGATCCCGAGAATGACATAGGGTATAATTTTTTTTAGACAGTCGGGCTTTTTTGTTTTTGAATGAATTAATACTTGTTTATGGACCGATTTACTTCAAACTCAGTATACAGAAATCTAGAAGGACTCCGACCATGAATCTAATGTTGGATTTGTAAAAAAACGGCTGCGATTTTGAACTTTTTTGTTTATGGACCGATTTATTTCAAACTCAATATACAGGGGTCTAGGAGGACTCCGACCACGAATCTGATGTTGAATTTGTAAATAACGGCCGCCATTTTGCACTTTTGTTTATGGATCGATTTACTTCAAACTCGGTATACAGGGATTTAGCGAGACTCCCACCATGAATCTGATGTCAGATTTGTAAATAACGGCCGCCATTTTGAACTTTTGTTTTTCTGAGCCGATTGTCCGCGCAATGGCCTGATTTTTTTTTGTACAAATGAGACTAAATAAAAGATTTTCGGATTTATTCGTCATCATATTAATATTATAGAAAATTTATTCAGTATTTTATTATTTATAGATGCCCCTCACACAAAAAGAGAAAACTCGAAGATATAGAGAAAAATTGAAAAATGATCCCGCACGACATGCAGAAAGTCTGAGAAAAAATCGGAACATTCAAAAGGCAAAGTATGAAGCAAAAAAGGCATCTATCCTTAACCCTGAAATACAACATAAAGATGTTTGTGAAAACGAGAATAATTCGGAATCATGTCCTAAAGTAAATACAAAATCACTCATAGAACCAGGTCCAAGTTATATGGCTATGAAAGTTTATACTGAAGAGAATGAGAAAGACAAATCTAAAAATAATACAGCTATTTTATCTGAACGTAATATACAAAGACGCGTGGAACGCAATTTAAGAAATGAAATCGCTACATTAAGTAATTCAGTGACAAAACTTAATAAGGGATTGAATATCATGAGTCTCAAAATGAAAAAAATGAGCGAAGAGATAGATTATTTAAAGAATCAATTAAAAGCGCCACCGAGCCTAAACCCTTCGTGTGCTCAAGTTGTTCAGGAGATGACACCTAACAAAACATCTGATCACTTTATTACTAAAAACCTGCCTAATATCAACACCCCAGCAAAGGAAACCGTAAAGAAAGTACTAATAGAGCATAGCGTTCTAACTGAGGCTATGAAAAATGAATATGAAACATCCAAAAATGAAGGAAAAAATAAACTAAAGAAAATGTTGAACACCAATATGGTTAAAAAATACAGACTGAAAACACGACTGTCAAAAAAGTTGGGACTAAAATACAATTTAAAAAAATACAAGAACCAGAAAACAGCTTGTGACAATCTTCGTAAAAAATTGCAAGAATTTTATGAGCAAGACGATGTAAGTCGTGCTAGCGCTGGCAAGAAAGAGTGTTATACACGTAAGGGCTGCAAAAAACAAAGAAGGTATCTAGTCGACACACTAAGCAACCTGCACCGAAAATACATACAAGAGACCGTTACAATCGGGCTAAGCACCTTTAAAAAGTATCGTCCATTTTATGTAGTGGCACCAACACTCAAGAATTTAGAGACATGCGCCTGTGTCCAACACAGCAATATGAAATTCATTATTAACGCCCTCCATACTTGTGGTGTGCTAGACACGAAAGATGAAGATGAAGTATTTTCAAAACTTGTATGTGACACAAAATTCAAGGATTGCATGTACAATGCATGTGAAGCTTGCTCAGAAAATTCCATAAATGATAAGAATGAAAATGGTGAAATAACCTGGCAGTCATTTAATCTTAAAGAGCACATTTACACCGAAAAAAATGTCACAAAAAAGACAAAAAAAATGGTTAAAGAACAAATGAAAGGCACAGTGAACGAGTTGATAGCATTATTCAATAGTAAAATAACATCATTCAAGAAGCACATGTACAACGCAAGGCATCAATACGAACAGTATAAGATGTGCATAAGAAATCTCAGAGCGCACGAGATCGCCCTACATATAGATTTTTCAGAAAATTGGGTGTGTAAACTAAAGGAAGAGGTCCAAACAATGCATTTTGGAGCTTCGAAAAATCAAATCACTTTACACACAGGTGTATTGTACCACCAAGATTCTGAAAAACCGGTCTCGTTTTGCTCTATAAGCCCGGATAATGCCCATAACCCGGAGTCGATTTGGGCTCATCTTGACCCTGTCTTGAATTTCATAAAGACCAACTACCCACTGGTGACAACATTACATATTTTTTCTGACGGGCCGACAACACAATACAGACAAAAAAAAAATTTCTTCCTTTTCACCCACAATATACCAAAATATGATTTCATTCACGCAACGTGGTCGTTTTTTGAAAGCTCTCACGGAAAAGGCGCTGCGGATGGCGTTGGTGGCGCCATAAAACGCACTCTTGATTCAAAAGTTGCTCAAGGAACGGATATTCCCGACGCGGAAACAGCCTTTAAGATTCTTAGCAAGACCGAAACGGTCATAAAACTATTCTATGTCGATGAAAAAAGTATAAAGCCTATGGATAGTGATGTTGTAAAAAAACTAACTCCATTAAAGAACACAATGCAAATTCATCAAGCAATACTGTCAGACAACCATTCTCTAACCCACAGAGTTCTTTCATGTTTCTGTGAAAATAAAGAGGGAAAATGTGATTGCTTCAACCCAGTAATTCACACATTTCCAACGGAATCTTCAGATGATATGATATTAGAACTAGATGAATCTACGGGCATTATGCGAAGAGTGAAGGTAGATTCAAATGAACCAGAGAGCGACGATATTGATGATACAGACTTATTCAACGTGATTAAAGTGGATGGGGTGATTGATGTGGTAAAAGACGTTATGAGCGAATCAATGGTGAGATTAATTGAAAACACATTGCTTGAAACCACGCAAATCGATGACAACATATCCAGTAAAAGCAAAAACGATGAGCAGCCATCACAAATCAAAAATGGTCCAGAAACGAAAAGGCTGAAGAAAACTCAACGTGCACGGGAAAGTTCTGACGAAAACGATTGTGATATTTCACTTCACGACACATCATCAGAAGGCTATGTGATCGAAGAAGAAGAAAGTGTTGACAATTATTGGATAATGGATAAAGAAAATAGCGAAGACGGTGCAGAAAAAGAAAATATAGCAGAAAAAGATGATAATATCGCAAAAAATATTACAACTGATGATTTGGTATGTGAAAAAGACACGTACGTCCTAGTAAAGTTTTCTGTTAATAAAGGAACTAAATTTTACCTGGGACAGATTTTAGAAGTACTGGCGAAACATTGCTATAAGGTAAAATTTCTAAGACACAAGGGGAGAGGAAGGTTTGCATGGCCCATAAATGATGATATATCATCAATCTATAGAAATGATATCGAACAGATTTGGCCCAAGCCGCTATCGGACAGACGAGGTATCAAAACATTTGATATTTCACAGTTGATCTTAAAGATAAACTGAAATGGTTGATTGATGTTCGAACTACATACAACAAAGAACAAATTTTAATAATGCGCGTCGGTTTTCACCTCACACGTGCTAAGCTTGCGGGATGTTATCATCTGTTGGATGAAATAATTTTTTCGGGGTGTCTGAGTCCATGATTCTGAAAAGTTTTCGACATAAACATATCAGATGAAAAAAATTGACCTACCCCTAGTACTTGACCGGCTGGGTTATTATGTAAGCTTTGAAGGACCGCTGTCTTTCAAAGATAGCGTTAATTATCTAGCTGTGGAATAGAGCTAGCTTTCAAATAAAGCGCTGCCTGGCTTCGGGTTGGTCAACTGTCAATGGTCTACGCTCTATTTGAAAGCCAGCTTTCCTTCAGAGCTAGAAAATCAACGCTATCTTTGAAAGAGAGCGGTCCTTCAAAGCTTACATAATAGCCCAGCGGGTGATTTCTTGAAAATGTATGGGAATGTCAATTTTTTAAATATATTTCTTGGAAAAAAAAAGAATCATGGGATGAGTCACCCTGCTTATTTCAACCAACAGTTACACCGTGTATATTAACACGTGCCATGCAGAATGTCATGAAACCTGACGTGCAAAATTAAATAATATTTCATTGAAAATAAATACACCCGTTCTATTTATCTTGTACCTCTATTAGTGATGAGAAAGGCCTTAAGTAAAGATATCTTTAAAAGATAAAACAATTTTAGTTAAGTACTTTTATTATAATATTATATTAAGTTCTTTAGTTTAAACAGAGAAGTCTTATACCTAATATCTCAATAATAGTTGTTTATACGATACAAGACTGACTAAGCTATTATTATTTTCATAACAATTTTAAAAAGCAGTCGGTTGAAAAGTTTCATCTCTATTATGTGGTGAATATGGTGAATAAGGTTGAACTTGAAACTAACGTGCGCCTAATATTACACTGAAAGTTGTATATGTATAAACCCGTGTATGATACTAGTGAAAGATTATCTTTCATTTTTCAAATTAGCGCCATCTAGCCTTTATTAGTCGAACCACCTCTAAAGGTATCGATTTAGGGTATAGTTGTGGGTGAGGTGGTTCGTACTATGGAAGACTAGATGGCGCTGTACATTGATGCTATGATGTCATTTTGACAATAATAATATACTTATGACGGAAACTATACATAAGTAAATTATGATAGCTAACCTACCTTATTTAAAAACTAAAAGTTATTATAAGTAGGTGCTAGACAAGTTAGAGTTGAAAATTTTTAACCGACTGCTTTTTAAAATTGTTATTTTTTAATTTCTGTGGATAAAATAGAGGCTAAAGTATAAAAAAAAAAACCTATTTTTTTTTTACAAGACTAACTAATCATTTAACCTTTTTAAATACATAAACTTAAGTAGTGAACTTCATAGGTCAAATAGTCTTAATAATAGTCTAATGTCCTAATATTTTTTTATGTTTTATAAATAATTATTTTTTGTTCAAATATACCGGGTGTAATTAAAAGTATACAAAAAAATACTGGTGGCTCAGTCAATGACACTGAATAACTTTCCAAAAGAAACTTTTTATTTAAATGAATAAAAAATTAAACCTTCCATATTCCTTCCATTCCACGCGGCGGTAGAGCGTGTAGCGCTAAGGGAATTCAAAAATGTATGTCTAAAAAAAAACAAAATTCTTCGGGAAAAATGGTTCAGTATCAATGACTGAGCTTTCTGTATTTTTTTGTATGATACCTACTTTTATTTACACCCTGTACATAGTTTTTGTACTTGTAAGTTTTTTAGAAGATGTTTTTATTTGATTCCTTGGTAATATAAATTATACTTACTAAGTACTTATTACCTCGTTTTTTTATGAGCATAATTCCCACCCTATCAGCAGATAGTTAATAACAATAAACCTACCCAACAATAATACAGTTTCGATGATTCGCGAAATTGTTATACCTATCAGCGATTTGCTATTACCTTGTAAATAGGATACCTACCTATCTGGTTTAATTAGTCTTTATTTTGTCATTGCTGATTGGATTTTCAAAAAGGCTGTGTGTAACCCCGACCTTATGGTTTTCTCAGCCACTATCAGTGACCGTCTCAGTGACCGCAGTCACTGAGATTCTCAGTGACTCTCAGTGACTTTGTGGCAAAATAGGTGGCTTCACCCATATTTGTATTACGTGAGTCTGAACTCAGAATTACAAATATGTTGAGACTTGAGTAGTACGACTTCGTTTGCAAAAGTGTGGGCAAAGTTTGAACATATAGTTTGTATATCAAACTGACTACCCATATGCTGCATGATCACTTCGTCCAGGGACTTTTTACTGCCCCCAGCCAATCATTTATGTGTTGCCATATTTTTTTGCTATTGCCCCCATGTTTTTTTAGTAAATTTTTTTTATACAAATTTTGAGATTTATTTATTAATTTGAAAGTTTTATTGCGATACCTAGTGTATTCTAATCTTTTAGCCATATTGTTAGGACAGGCCCTCCATAGGCGATACAATTTATCCTTATGTATTATACAGTTTTTTATCTCAGCAGAAAGCCATGGACAGGAGTCCTGTTTACATTTACGAACTTTAATTGTTTTTAAATTCTTATTATAAGTGACTTCAAATATTTTACACATTTTTTCATAAATCAAAAGTGGACAGTCTAGGTACATCAACTCTGACCAATCAGTGTTTTTTAAATCTTGTTTAATTAATGGGTTATTCAAAATTTGTTTAGTATTTTTTTTATCTTGTCCCGTAACTTGATTATTTGTTATATTTAAGCATATAAGATGATGATCAGAGATGCCACACCTAACAATGTTCGAACTAAAATTATTAATTTTACATTGACTTATTAAAATATGATCCAAACATGAGACGATTAGCTTTCCATCCCTAATTTCTTCCCTAGTTACATCTGAAATTGTATTAAGCAGTCCGTACTCACTCAACATGTCCTCATACAGCACAGTATCCGTGTGATGTTTAGATAATGTATTTATATTCATATCACCGATTATAATGAGGTCACGGTCACGCGGAACCGTGTTCACAGCAGTTTCGAGCTCGCGCACAAACACTGGCACCTTAGACAAAACTTTTTTCGACGAAGGCGGCCGGTACACCGCTATTAGGTGCAGCCGCGACCCTCGCACCTGCACCGCGACCTCGCATTTCCTAGGTGTTACCGACAGCCCCCATTGCAGAGCCTGCTTGGAGGCAGAAGAAACGGCTGCTCACGTCCTCATGGAGTGCACAGGAGTAGCGGACTACAGGGCTAAACACCTCGGTCAATCGAGGGACCTTCCAGGGATAGTCGGTAACGTAAAGGGCCTGCTGGCGTTCCTGGAGGAGTTGGGTTGGCTCGAATGATATCGCATTCCCACCTACACGCAAAATAGGCGCTTTCGTCGTCGAGTTGCGAAAACCAGCCCGTCTTACAATTGACATTGCCGCTTGATGGGCCGGCACGCAACAAGCACGCGCATCAATCAGCCCCGTCAATTTTGCTTGAATCATGCATGCTTGTCAAGCAAGATTGATCGTCTCCGGGACCCTTAAGAATCTGACAAGCTATAGTGTGTGATGCAGTGCTACTATCGCGTCTTTGCAGTGGTGGAGGTTCAATTGATATATTCTAAACTGGTGTGTGTTTGTGTTACGAGTATATTTGTAATACGTGAGTCTGAACTCAGAATTACAAATATGTTGAGACTTGAGTAGTACGACTTCGTTTGCAAAAGTGTGGGCAAAGTTTGAACATATAGTTTGTATATCAAACTGACTACCCATATGCTGCATGATCACTTCGTCCAGGGACTTTTTACTGCCCCCAGCCAATCATTTATGTGTTGCCATATTTTTTTGCTATTGCCCCCATGTTTTTTTAGTAATTTTTTTTTATACAAATTTTGAGATTTATTTATTAATTTGAAAGTTTTATTGCGATACCTAGTGTATTCTAATCTTTTAGCCATATTGTTAGGACAGGCCCTCCATAGGCGATACAATTTATCCTTATGTATTATACAGTTTTTTATCTCAGCAGAAAGCCATGGACAGGAGTCCTGTTTACATTTACGAACTTTAATTGTTTTTAAATTCTTATTATAAGTGACTTCAAATATTTTACACATTTTTTCATAAATCAAAAGTGGACAGTCTAGGTACATCAACTCTGACCAATCAGTGTTTTTTAAATCTTGTTTAATTAATGGGTTATTCAAAATTTGTTTAGTATTTTTTTTATCTTGTCCCGTAACTTGATTAGTTGTTATATTTAAGCATATAAGATGATGATCAGAGATGCCACACCTAACAATGTTCGAACTAAAATTATTAATTTTACATTGTCTTATTAAAATATGATCCAAACATGAGACGATTAGCTTTCCATCCCTAATTTCTTCCCTAGTTACATCTGAAATTGTATTAAGCAGTCCGTACTCACTCAACATGTCCTCATACAGCACAGTATCCGTGTGATGTTTAGATAATGTATTTATATTCATATCACCGATTATAATGAGGTCACGGTCACGCGGAACCGTGTTCACAGCAGTTTCGAGCTCGCGCACAAACACTGGCACCTTAGACAAAACTTTTTTCGACGAAGGCGGCCGGTACACCGCTATTAGGTGCAGCCGCGACCCTCGCACCTGCACCGCGACCTCGCATTTCCTAGGTGTTACCGACAGCCCCCATTGCAGAGCCTGCTTGGAGGCAGAAGAAACGGCTGCTCACGTCCTCATGGAGTGCACAGGAGTAGCGGACTACAGGGCTAAACACCTCGGTCAATCGAGGGACCTTCCAGGGATAGTCGGTAACGTAAAGGGCCTGCTGGCGTTCCTGGAGGAGTTGGGTTGGCTCGAATGATATCGCATTCCCACCTACACGCAAAATAGGCGCTTTCGTCGTCGAGTTGCGGAAACCAGCCCGTCTTACAATTGACATTGCCGCTTGATGGGCCGGCACGCAACAAGCACGCGCATCAATCAGCCCCGTCAATTTTGCTTGAATCATGCATGCTTGTCAAGCAAGATTGATCGTCTCCGGGACCCTTAAGAATCTGACAAGCTATAGTGTGTGATGCAGTGCTACTATCGCGTCTTTGCAGTGGTGGAGGTTCAATTGATATATTCTAAACTGGTGTGTGTTTGTGTTACGAGTATATTTGTAATACGTGAGTCTGACATTTTACAAGGATGAGTTAGAAAGGTCGTGCTCCATGGATAGGTCGAATTTAGTTTGAGCGCCCTGAGTTAACATCGCCGACTCCACCCGACCCCTTCTCTTCCTCCTCTCTGCCGGGAGCCTCCTTCTGTAACCCATACACACAAGTTGTGTAAATCAGAAACATGTGTGATTCGATTCGATTAGCCCCAGATTGTTCACGGATGGGTTTGGCCTGGACTTGCGTCATCTGAAAGCACACCCTGAACAATACTTATGCTCCAATATATTCGGCAAACTCGGATAGCATGCTCATCAGCAGACGGGTGCCCAGAGGCATACTCTGCCTGCTGATGAGCTTCCAGTCCAGTAAGCCTAGGTCAGCCCAATCCATGTTCTGGAATTTAAGCATCTTAAGAGGATTTTTCGGTAGATCCTCCTATCTCCCCGGAAGCCACACGACCAATTACAATTTCTTAGCAACGATGCCAACTTCGTTAAGGTCACCGAAGTCAACCAATAAGAAGCCAAGTAAAAATCCTTCTCACAACAATCCCGACACAGCAAACTTTGTCATCTTGAAGTGATCACCATGGCTTCCAACGCGTTCTGTACCAGTCTGGAGCATTTTTCTAATTTAAGGCCAGGCTTGTCAGGCCATCCTTGCGGCACAAATCAATCGCTAGCCCACGGTGCTCTTTAGCGGAGCTTCGAGGATCCTCGGCAGGCTTCGGTTCACAAGTTTGACACATAATATATATTGATGCTGGTCTGTCGGTTGATTCTCATCTGTCACCTGCCATTTAACTTTCACCCCTTTCCTGGGTGCACAAGTTGTAGAGGGGGACTGAACGTCTTCCTTTACCGCTTTCTGCAACTTTTCCTGGCGTGCCAGATTGCGGCATTTAGTTTACTTCCGGGTTTTTTTCTGCCTTTCTAATGTACCTATTAAAAGAAGGACTTCCCATTCGCCGCCGACATTGTCAACTCTGTCACGGATTTGGGAGACTACAATAAGTTTTCTTCTTCTTGAAATGATAGGTTGAGGAGACTGCCCCACAAGATCATTATCTCCAAGGAGAGCTAGTTGTGTAGGAGGGTTGTCCCCTGCAGGTTTAACCGAATCAACAGAGTCCAGCTCTCTGTTACTAGAATTTACCAGCACCTGTGCCTGGTTCACAGCAGATGATGGGACGTTTTCAGTTTTCTCATCAGAAGAGATTTTAAAAGAGGGAAGAAATATTCAGGAATGAAAAGCTCCCTTGCCATATCCGAGCTAGATTCAAGCGGACGTGGGCTCGCCAATCCAGCCACGACCAGAATTTTAGATATATCTGTATCCGATTAACAATAACAAGCAGTAACCACGTCAAGAGCTCCGTGGTCTAATGGTTTTCAAGCTTGCTTCTCACATACGAGATGCATTTTCTAAATCTGACCATGTACCAATGAGATAATTCATTTTATAAGTACATTATCGGAAGTTCAGTGTTTCGTTCGGATGACACGTTAAGCAGTAGGTCGCGGCTACTATCGCTACTTGATAGTGGTCGTAAAAACCCTCCATTAACCCGCCCTGAGCCAGCGTGGTGGAGTATGGCTTAACTTACTCGTATCAGGGTAAAGGCCTGTGCCCCTCGTTGGGCCATTAATGGGCTACATTTATAACCACGTGATGGAAATTCTTGGGCTTGCTTAGGGAATCATCGCAACATGTACTACCCCGGAGATCTTATACCGACACTGTCGGACAGGCAGGTTTGCCAGAGACAGACCATCTGCAACCTTGTTGCAATTGACCCACGTCCACTTATATCGGCTCCTATTCCATTTAAAAATGTGCGGAAATTTGACACAAAATTCCGTCCACAGTGTAGGTTAATCAAGGACAGGGCTATTACGCCACGCCAAGCACTGTTCTGCTCAGAAAATGAAATAAACATTAACACATACCTACCTACTCGTATTCAATATTTTCTGTGCGCATGCAGAATTTTAATAAAACCTGCTTATGCCTAACGCGGTCTTCTCAAAACTAATAATTAAACCTCAAAGTCAAGCACTTGATACATTTATTCTTAGATGACGAAGTCAGATTCAGTTCAACATGTACACTAAATAATGTTGCGCCGCCCCTTCACTAGAGGCGGTGGTGCTGCTGGTGGTGCAGCTGCAGATGGTCCTGCGCGGCGTGGTGCGGTGGCGGCGGCGCGGGCGCCGCGGCTCGCGGGCGCAGCGCCTGCACCAGCTCGCGCAGCAGCTCCACGGCCTGAACCACCGCCTCGGCCTGCTTCTCCTGCGCCAGCGCGCTGCGCATGGCCGCTTCGGCCAGCAGCTCCTCCGTGCCGAGCCGCTCGCCGGCGCCCGCCCCGCCGCCGGCCGAGCCCTCCGCGTCGGAGCCCATGTCCTCGTCCGCGCCCGCCGCCGCGCCGCCGCCGCGCGACGACTCCGAATGCGAGCTGCGCCGCCGCGACCCGACGCTGCCGCTGCCTACCAGGGCTGTAATAGAAACAGGCGTCTCTTAAATATTTACCTCCTATTGTATTGTAGGCTACGAAACCGCTGGGTCTACACCTACATTCGACGTGATCCGATCGCGCTCCACAGGAGTCGGTTTATCGTGAATGCTCACAAAGGTGCCCTCGCCATTTAGCGTGCGCGGTGTGCACGGTTGCGTTTGTGAATCGCGAATTATGGAAAATATGCAATTCAGTCGTATACTATAGGTACTAGCCCTATAGGGAGCAGAAATGGGACCCAAATGACTAACTACACAAGTAGAGGTGTGAGGAGATTTGACGAGATTTGAAGATGTGTGACGTTACCATTTGTCGTTCGTGAAATCAACGTCCCAGTTGAGGAAATTAAGAAAGAAAAAAAGGTTAAGGTATTTTTAATTTTCCTGTGTTTAGCTAGCAACATGATGTTCTCATAGTTATTGGTGCGGCTACTTTCATACTACATGTATGTAACCAGGTGCATTTATAAGTTTTAATTGATATCGAAAGAAATTATTCCTTCATAATTAAACTATATTTTTCTATAAATTTTAACCTGTGATATTTATCCCTTCCCTTGCTTTACACGTCAAACAAGTATTTAGGGTCTCTTGCTTTGGCGCAGTCGCGCGCTCCCCACGCTGGGGGAGCGCGGCACGCTAGCCTTCTAGCCTCTAAATGACTGCAAATACTAAATTGTAAGAAACAATCGATATTTATTTGAAAACTACATTAAGTTTATTTCTACTAATTGAACAAAATGTTCGGTTCAGTAGTATAGGTGGTGTCTAAGAATGTAATCTGAGAATAGGGAAATTTACCGTACAAGTTTAGATCATCGATATTACCACAAACCCAATGCAAACAACGTACGGGAGTTCTAAATGCTAATTACTTACAATTCTATAATTTTAACACGAAAATCACAAACAGTGCAGCCATCAACGAGCGACACAGCAAGTTCTGCTTACAAGTGCCGCTTTGCTTTGCCGTCTGAAGGTTTTAATACCTACGTGACGAATTAATATTACTATCCTTGTCACACCGCTCCCTGTTGCAAGAAATTCATTCCTAAGTACGCGACGTGCCAGCCGGTCTATATAGGCCGGCGGCAAGTGCGGGTTTTTGAATACCGCTCCATGGAGACCGGCAAGAAAGTGAGGCGTTAAGTAATAGTAAATTACACAGACAGTTTGCTATAATACGGATCACCGACGATGCAACCAAATGTTATCATGTGCTGGCGACACTCGACAGACAATAAGCAGCGGAAGTGGAGGATATTCTCACCGCTCTAGCCGACTACGTCCGCCTAAAGTCAGAGCTTATCAAATGTCTATCGGTATCTCGTGAAAACAAAGTATAACAGTTGCTCATGCATGAACAACTAGGTAACCGGAAACAATTCCAGTTTTTGCGGCACCTGCAATACCTCACCAGACCAGCCATCCCTGAGGGTTTAGCCATCTCGGCGGACCACATATGGTATATGCCGCACTTTGGAATACAAAACCCGAACAAACCTGGTAAGCTAAGACCAGTATTTGATTGTGCCGCAAAAGTAAACGGAACCTGTCTTAATAGTTATTTACTTACCGGTCCGGACTTATATAACTCGCTTATGGGAATAATGTTCAGATTTCGCGAGAAAAAGGTTGTCATAATAGGTGATATTAAGGACGAAAGGGTGAAAATAAGGCCGCAAGATCAACATGTACTTCGTTTTTTATGGCAGAATCGCCTAACGAACCTCTAAAAACATGTCTTATGCAAAGTTTAGTGTTTGGCGGAACATGTTCTCCATTCATTGCGCAATATATAAAGAATAAAAAAGCATTGAGGCATGATGATTTGTATCCCGAAGCTGTACAAGTAATCGTAAAAAGTCATTATATGGATGATTGCCTATATTCAACTAGCACCCCGGAGAATGCAATCAAGTTGGTCAAACAAATAACCGAAATTCACAAAAGCTGTGGATTTGAGATACGAGGTTGGTCTAGTAATAGCACGGAGGTACTGAAGAATATACCTACCGAGGCGCTCGCGCAAACAGCTGTTCAGTTCAAGGACGGGGCCTTGAATACTACGGAGCGCACCTTAGGATTAATGTTTCATCCTTCTGATGATACGTTTGGATTTAAAATGTCTTTTCATCGGGTGCCAGAGGAGATATTAAATGGAACTGAGGCGCCTACTAAGGCAAAAATGTTGAGTCTTATTATGTCGATTTATGACATTCATGGTTTTTTATCGCCTTTTATTATAAAGAGTAAAATAATATTCCAGAATGTTCATCGTAGTGGCGTGAACTGAAACGATCGAATCCGCCCGGAGGAGCATGCGAGCTGGGTAAGGTGGCTCGACGAGCTTAAGCTTCTAGCATCGCTGCGCATACCACGACACTATGATGATGCGGGAGTATGGACGCGTTGTTATGACGACGCAAAGTATGGGGTAAGAGACCATATAATTATTGTGAACACCGAATTGCACGTCTTTTGTGATTCGAGTAGTAAAGCATATGCTGCTGTCATTTATTGGCGTTTCACACGCTCTGACGGAACCGTCAATGTATGTTTCGTGGCAAGCAAAAGCCGAGTGACCTCTCTTCGTCCGGTTTCGATACCGAGACTTGAACTTCAGGGTTCCGTACTTGCAGCTCGTCTCGCTGCTACTGTACAAAGCGAGCACAAGGATATAAAAGCAAGTAAAAGGTATTTCTGGACAGATTCCAATACCGTACTTCAGTGGATACGAAGCGACCCTAGGGATTATTACCCGTACGTTGCTCACCGACTCGGTGAATTAGATGAGTTGACCACTGCGTCAGAGTGGCGGCACGTGCCCTCCTCTCAGAATGTAGCTGACGTGGCGACTCACGACAATGCGCCGCCGCTGCCGTACGACGATGTATGGTTCTAGGGGCCTAACTTCTTACGCCGGCGGGAAGTTGAGTGGCCTAAGGATCTTAAAAGTTTTGAACCACTCGAAGAGGCAATTTGCGAACGTAAGTTTGTTAGTGTCCTATCTTCAGCTGATTGTACTAGTACACTACCGGTACCTAACGAAAACAACTTCTCTTCGTGGATTAGATTGCTATCTTATCTTAGATTCTTATCTCCAACATAGCCAAGGTGGCTGCTCATGGCCAGCTTAATGCCCCATTCTCCTATCACGATCTGGTGTATGTTTCATACAAAATTAGGCTCCCTAAGCGCAAAGTCAAATTCCTTGATATTCGAAGCTTCAAAGGTGTGAACCTCGATTCCCTGAAATCAGATGCCTCATCTGTCGATTGGACCCCCGTTGTAACTGGTGAGACCGTTGATGACAAAATCCTGAAGTTCAACTCAATTGTCCTGGGGCTGTTCGACAAGCACGCACCAATGAAAAAGGTCAGGGTAAAACATTTTCCTGCTCCGTGGTTGACAGACGCTATCAAGCGTTTAATGGCAAAAATAAACCGTGCGAAGGGGCGATATAAGAGAGACCCAACCGATAACAATCTCCTAACATTTAAATGCCTTCGAAAGCTATGCAACCGCATGTGCCGTGACGCCAAGCGACGCCACATCTATGAGCGTATAGAAATGTACACCCCAGCTCAGGTCTGGAAATTTCTTAAAACCCTTGGTGTTGGCAAATCCCAGGAATTTTCTTCAGGTGATGTCGATCTCAACGGTCTTAACCAGTTCTTTTCTTCTCTCCCCCTCGTGATAGACCCCGCCACAAAGCAGGCAACCCTTCGTCATCAACGGTTGAAGGCTGCAGTCTGTACCTCACCGTTCAACTTTAGTCTCGTTGGAATCGGCGCAGTTAGAAAGGCAGTGCTAGCGGTCACATCCAAAGCTGCTGGTGGCGACAACGTCAGCCATCAGATGATCCACAGCGTCCTTGAAGAGTTGCTCCCTCCAATTACCCACATCATAAACTTCTCTTTATCAGCTAGATCTTTTCCTAGTCTGTGGAATAAAGCTCTTGTCATCCCACTGCCCCAAAATTCCAATCCCTCCTCCTTCAAAGATTACAGGCCCATATCTATTTTACCTATTCTCTCCAAAGTCCTTGAATCCATTGTCCACTCCCAACTCACCTCCTACCTTTCATCACACAAACTTCTCAATCCTTTCCAATCTGGCTTCAGACCAGGGCATAGTACTACCACAGCACTCTTAAAAGTCAGCGATGATATACAGCTAGCCATGGATCAGAGGTTGGTTACGGTGCTGGCCCTGCTTGACTTCAGCAATGCCTTTAACTGCGTCGATTTTGACATTCTTGTCGCTATATTAACATCGCTGAATGTCTCCTCCCACGCTGCTGGCTGGTTCGACTCATACCTGAGAGGTCGTCAGCAGCGCATTAAGTCTGAAGAGACCGAAACTCGATGGTGTGATCTTTCCTCAGGAGTGCCTCAAGGTGGTATTCTCTCTCCTCTTCTTTTTTCAGTCTTTATAAACTCCATCTCCGACGTCCTCTCTTCTTCGTATCATCTGTACGCAGATGATTTACAAATTTATCGCCACTTTTCCCCCTGCGATGTAGTTTCATCCGTGGAGGCACTGAATGCTGACCTCGAGAATGTGAAAGACTGGGCCTCATCATACGGGCTGTTAATAAACCCGAATAAATCACAAGCCATGATTTTAGGAACCAGGCACACTCTTTCCTTGTTACAAAAACCCATTGTTCCCGTATCATATAATGGCATCACAATAGAGTACACAGATAAGGCGAAAAATCTTGGGGTTATTTTTGACAACCAGCTGTCTTGGTCTCCACATGTCAGCGAGGTCAGCAGACGGGTCTTTGCGTCTTTTCACTCCCTCAGGCGTCTGCAGTACTTCTTGCCGCGGCAGACCAAAATCACCCTTGCTCAGTCCCTTCTCCTGCCGCTAATCGACTACGCCGATGTCTGTTGGGCGAGCGCGAACGAAGATCTTCTGAACAAACTCGAACGACTTCAGAATCTCGGGATTCGGTTTATCTTCGGGCTGCGCAAATTCGACCACGTCTCTCAATTTCGCAAAGAGTTGGGGTGGCTTCCGATTCGTCGTCGCCGAGACTCCCATATTCTTTTTTGTCTTTTCAATATATTGAAAAATCCGCGCTACCCCAGCTACCTTCGAGACCGCTTTGAGTATCTCTTTTCAGGAGATCGGCAACGGAGATCTCACACGGTCTCACTCTTAGCCACTCCAAGGCATACCACTTCCGCATATGAGCACTCCCTCAGGTTGCAGGCGGTCCGACTGTGGAACGCACTTCCTTGTGCGATAAGAGACAGCCCGACTCTTTTCGCTTTAAAAAACCGGGTAAAAGAGCACTTCCTCTCTCTTTTGTGATAGTTGTAGTATGTATATTATTATTATATGTAAACTTTATGTATAAATGACGCCAAACAACTTGAACAAATGACCTTGCATGCGCAGAAACCGATTCTAAGGGCCGGGGTATGCGGTGCGGGGCGCGGCGTGCGGAGGGAGCATCGCATCGACCGCGCCAAGCCACGCTATTGGTAGATCAGTCGACCATCGCTTCCCGCTTTGAGTTCACGTCTCGTCGCTACCCAATACACTTGCGTGCAGTGAAATTACGGCTAAAAATGCCTCGACGGCCGAACGTAGTTTTAAAAAGGCAAGCCAGAAAGATGGTATACGATGTATATTGCTTTTTAAAGAGAGAAGGAACACCTGATATTGAAACCGTGAAACAGACATCGGAAGCAACTAAAACATCGGTGAGTACGGTAAGAAGAATAATCAGCGATTGTAAAAACTCCGACTTGCTCAAGGTGTTCCGGACTCCGGGGAAGAAAAGAAGTGGGAAGAAAAAAGTCACCGAAATTGACAGTTTCGATCAATCAGTCATCAAAAGGTGCATACATAATTTCCACGTAACGGATGGTGAATTACCTACAGCCGTAAAACTCCGTAAAAAATTAAAGGAAGACATAGATTTTAACGGATCCGTAACCAGTTTACGAAGAATTTTACATGGATTAGGTTTTCGATGGAAGAAAACAGAAAACAATCGCAAAATATTGATCGAGAAGAACAATATCCGATTACTGCGAATCGAATATCTTCAAAAAATTCGCAAGTACAGGGAAGAAAGAAGACCAATAATTTACACAGACGAGTCCTATGTCGACTCATCGCATGCTAGTTCCATATCATGGGCTGATGGATCAAATAAGGGCTTAAAAAAACCAATTTCTAAAGGGCAACGGGTAGTCATTGTACACGCAGGTTCCGAAGCAGGTTTTATACCCAATGCCCTTTTAGTGTTTAAAGCCGGAACAAAATCGGGTGACTATCACGATAATATGAATTTCACAAATTATGAAAAATGGCTTCGTTGTCAACTTCTACCGAATCTGCCACCTAATTCAGTCGTAGTAGTTGACAACGCGTCTTACCACAATAAGCAGTCCGATCCCGCCCCAACCACAAACTCAAGAAAAGCAGACATGCAAAAATGGTTGCAAGAAAAAGGCGTTCAGTTCGATGAAAGTATGTTAAAACCACAGCTGTATAACTTGATAAGACTACATAAACAGCAACACAAATCATATAGCATTGATAAGATTTTAACTGAACACGGCCATTCAGTCCTTCGCTTACCTCCATACCATCCTGATCTCAATCCCATTGAAATGGCTTGGGCAGCCATTAAAGGATATGTCGGTAGCAGAAATGTCAAATGGAACATTACCAAAGTTATAGATCTGGTAAAGGAGAAAGTTGCTAATATGGGCAAAAGCGAATGGGAAAAATTATGCCAAAAAGTTATAGAGATTGAAACAGAATATATAAAGAGTGATCATGTTGTAGATTTGGTAACTGACCAATTTATTATTTTGGTTGGTGATGACAGCGACTCGGAGGATGATGATGATGATGATGATGAGGACGAGATTGATTCTGATTATGAAAATTTCGATGACGAAGAACCAAGACCTAGCACAAGCTCTGCTTCTACTGGACAAGGTTACGACTTGATGGAAGGCATATCTTATTTACCTCAAGACAAAGTTTAGTTATTTACCAATAAAGCCGACAAATACCGCTAATTAAGTATAGTTTTATTTTGATAGTCATACCCACAAACCATTAAATCTAGTTGGACTCAGCACATGTACCTACTTCTTGTCTCATGCATGTGCATTTCCATTTGAAGCATTTCCGAACACACATACAAAATTGATCTACCTCTAAAGAAGGAATTAAATTGTAGACGTAGGAATGAGAATTTCAAATGCGCCGATTTTTTTGCACGTAATTGTACATGCGCAAACTTTCCCCCACCACGTCACATTTTGTTCAAGATGTTTGGCGTCTATTGTACAGGTTTATGTATGTATTGATACGTATTTAGTAGTTTGTTAGATACGAGTATGTATTTAATTTACCGTATTTTATAGATATGTAATTTACTTATATGTATTTTATTATTGTTTAGATATTGTGCACTGCCTACCCTTTATTGATAAAATTTCCTGTCATGCCTTGGTTTGCTGGAAGAAATCTCTTTTTAGAGATAAGCTCGCCTTTGTACATATGTTTTCTCTTAATGTATCTTTTTAAAATAACTGTGTTCAATAAAGAATTATGAAATTATGAATTATGCTAATGACCACTACTATTTACTCCGACAATGGGACGAACCTACGAGGTGCAGACCTGGAATTGAAGCGCAGCATCGCTGAGCTTGATATTGATGCACTTCGCCAAGCTGGGCTTGTCAGAGGCATTGAGTGGCGCTTTATTCCACCAGGTGCTCCAGAAATGGGTGGAGCGTGGGAGCGTATGGTGCGCACGGTGAAAACAGCCCTGAAAACTGTTCTAAAGGAACGCGCACCTCGTCCAGAGACGCTAGCAACCCTGCTAGCCGAGGTGGAAGCGCTTGTAAATAGTCGCCCAATCACGTATGTGTCTACGGACCCAAATTTCCCCGAGGCCTTGACGCCAAATCATTTTTTAATTGGCACGTCATCGAATGGAGCAGCGTTCGGAAGGTACGATAACGAAGACCTTCAGCTCAAGCGGCAGTGGCGGATAGCACAACGTCTGACAGATATGTTTTGGTCTCGTTGGCTTAAGCAATATTTGCCAACACTTCTTCCACGGCAGAAACGGACGCGCGAAAATCGTTCCTTACAGGTAGGAGATTTCGTTCTCTTAGTCGAACCTAACTTGGACCGTGGCTCATGGCGACACGGAGTAGTGAGTGCGACCCTCCCCGGGAGTGATGGTCGCATACGCATGGTGGACGTGCGCACTCGCCCGCGCATCCTGCGGCGCCCAGTCACACGCGTCGTCCTACCTGCACCAGAGTTAGCTCGTGATGGCTAGTCATCACTAAGGGGGTGGGATTGTAGGCGACGCAAATATTTAGATTAAAATGTGTAGGCTAGTTTTTACTTAGTTAGTTTTACTTTTAGTACTTGTAACGCCATCTCGTGCAACATATAGATATTAAAGCTAATAAAAACGTTGGTGGGGAGCGAGCCCAAGTCATGCGCAGTACGCACGTATACAAACTGTTAGATTGACAGTGGTTTTCCAAATCTCATATTCGCCACGTTGGCTACTCGCTCGCTCCATAGTTTTGGCCATTGTATAAATCGAAATTACGTGTTTTCCTTGTTCCGTCATCTACAGTCACAAAATGTGTTTTTACACAACTTATCTGAAAATATGGTGAGGATTGTTCGCCTAAAAGGCCCTACATCCTTAGAACAAGCATTGACCATAGTCTTGGAAGAGGTGAACTTTTACGATCAATATAATGCGTGTAATAAATTATATAACAGACCCAACTTTGGTACAACACAATCATCCGGATTCAAACCTTCATTGCCCAACAACAACAATGCCCCACAACAATTCCACCCCTGGCAGTTTGGTGTATAGCCACAAAATACAGGTTTCCGCCCAAAAATACAGGTAGAACCTAGGTCAATCGGTTATGAACCACAACTACCAGGTTTCCGCCCACAGCAGTTTGGCCAGCAAACTGGTCCTCAACAACCAACACAGCTGGGATATAGGCCTCCGCAGCAGTTTGGTTACAAACCAACTCAACAGATAGGCTATAGGCCTCCGCAGCAGTTTGGCTATAAGCCACCGCAACAACTAGGGTATAGACCACCTCAGAACTTCGGTTATACACCTCCTCAGAATACGTACAAACCCCCACAGTTAGATAACGATGTTTCAATGCGAACGGCAAAGCCGAAATTCCCACTTAACGAACTTGAAGTGGATGGTGAAATAGATCAATCATATGAGTATTACGATGATTCATGCGAGTATGTGCCCGAGAATGATGAATTAAACTATGTAGAGCCGCAACATTGTGACTACGTAGGTGAGAATAACGACACGAAGACTGACTTGGAAACGTCCGACACAAATGTGAATTTTCACTTAGTAGCCTCGGATTTCAGCCCCAGAAAATAACGCTAAACTACAATGATAACCTTAAGGTACCATTTGTATACTTACCTGAAATAGACCCAAAGTTCTTGTTCGATACTGGGAGTAGCTTTCTTTTCTTTCTTTCATAAGTCTCATAAAGCAGATCGATACGAAGTAATTAGCACCCGTGCTATTAGCAGTCACAACGAGGTAATAGATATACCATTGCCCAGAACATTCAGGACTAGAAATCATCACACCTTTTATGTGTTTGAAGTAGATAAACGATAAACTTCTGATTGGCATGTTTATATCCTAACATTAAGTCTACGCAAAATTTTGTATATTTATATATGCTGTTAGTTTTCCTATGAAAATAAAATAAAAAAAATAAAAATGATGGATTGATAGGTATGGACTTATTGAAGGAGCTAGGAGCCACAATAGACATCGGATCCCAAATCCTTCACACGAGTACAACTTCTATCCCGATCTATTGTAGCATGACCCAATACAAAATAATCATCTCAACTCGCACCGAACAACGAGTGCAACTACCGACAGACCTGTATTCAGGCAAAGCTATTATGAATTACGTGCAATTTCATGAAGGCGTTCGTATGCCTAGTGCTATTGTAACCTGTGAAAATGGCTATGCCATCACCGTAATTCAGAATTACAGAACAAAAATTCAACCTAACAATTAAAAGTCCATTTAAAGTCAGTCGATTTAACAACAACAAATGTAAGTTATTCCGTATAAATGATGTAGATATGAAAGATCTGGAACTGGATGACATGCTAACGAATAATCTGAATAAGCTGCGAATGGAACATATGAACGAGGAAGAACGCGAGCACATCCAAAGACTCTGTATGGAGTACAAGGATATTTTTTACTGTGAAAAGATACCCTTGTCATTTTCCAACCAGGTCAAGCACACTATTAGGACCAAAAAGGAAGACCCAATATATGTAAAGCCATATAGGCAGGCACCTGCTCAGGTAGCTGAAATAAAACAACAAGTGGATACATTATTAAAAGAAAACGTCATCCAGGAGTCACATTCACCTTGGAGCGCACCAGTGCACCTGGTACCTAAGAAGTTAGACGCGTCAGGTAAAGTTAAGTACAGGATGGTGATCGACTATCGCCGTCTTAATGAAATAACGGTGGACCATAAGTATCCGTTGCCCAACATAACGAACCTGTTTGATAAACTTGGAAAGAGTAATTATTTTTCTACTATCGGCCTGGCCAGCGGGTACAATCAAATAGAGGTAAATGAAGAAGATAGAGAAAAAAACGGTGTTTACCACCCAGCACGGACACTTTGAATTTAGTAGAATGCCTTTTGGACTAAAAACGGCACCAGACACATTTCAGAGAACCATGGGCTATGTACTGCGAGGTCTTCAGGGCATACACTGTATGGTATACCTTGATGATATCATAATATATTCCCAAAGCCTCGAAGAACACGTAAAAAGGCTTAGAGCAGTTTTTGATAGGCTCAGAGCCACAAACTTACAAGTACAACTTGACAAGACCGAATTCCTTAGGAAAGAGGTCCTCTACCTAGGACACACCATAATCCCTAATGGCCTCATGCCAAATGAAGATAAAGTCCATGCAGTCTTAAACTACCCAATCCCGAAAACCACAACAGAAATCAAGAGCTTTTTAGGCTTAATTGGATACTACCGCAGGTTCATAAAAGGTTTCGCGAAGATCACGAAGGCACTAACCAATTGTCTCAAGAAACGCAATAAAATCACAATAAACCAAGATATATCGACGCATTTAACAAATGCAAGGAGCTTCTTACTAACGCCCCTTTGATTTAATATCCCGATGCAGATAAATCATATATCCTCACTACTGACGCCTCCGCCTCCGCTTTAGGTGCAGTCTTGTCCCAAGGTACAGTTGGAAGCGATAAACCAGTAGCGTACGCGAGTAGAACTCTTTCAGTTACTGAATCCCGTTACAGCACGATCGAGCGTGAGTTACTAGCGATCGTATGGGCTACGAAACACTTTAGACCCTACTTGTACGGACTTAAGTTCACAAGATAGATAGATAGATAGATAATTCATTTATTCATTGTTCGGTACAAACACAAAAACATTATTGGTTATTAACATATTACAAACCACACAAAATTAATTATGACAAAAAACATCAAAGAAATTAAATAAAACAATGAAAATAATTATAATTAACACAGCAAAAATATGGAAAGTAAGGATCACTATGTGGCACCGTGACTGTACCGTGACAATGAAATGGCCCTGACTCAGCAATGTCACAGACGAATCTGTGACGCTGATATTCTGCCAGAGCCAAAGCGGACGAGACAGCAATAGGCTTAAGTACACAAAATACACAAATTATTACAGCAAATAAATAAAATTAAAAAATAAAATTAAATATTAAAATCTACTAATATGGAATTGAATTAATTATTGCAATTGAATTTGAATTTAAATTGAATTAATAATGCATAGAATAGTATCGGAATTGTGTGATTTAAATTAGATGAAATTTCAGAATTGTATAATATGAATAGAAATAGGATAATATAATGTCAATGATTATGTCGTATGGTAGTCAAAATAAAAAAGAATTAATTTTGTGAGGTAGGAGATTTCTTCAGGTTATAACCAAGGGCATTACAGTTATTTTAAAGTGCTGCCTCCTCAGCCTTCTGCTGCAGTATTAGAAACCTTCTAAAGGCACTTCTGAAACCAGCCTTACTATTTAGCAATCGAAGGGGTGGTGGGATGTTATTCCAGCACTTTGTGGCACGGTATTTAAAACTGCCACGGAAAGCTGCACTTTTGTGTCGAGGCATTGAGAGGAGAGGAGCGACTCTCTAGGACAGACACCAGGTGAGTTTATCATAAAGATAAAGCGGTGTTCGCGTCCGGACAACCTCAAAAAGCAACATTGAATAATAAAGATTTTGTCTAGCTTTCATTCGTAAAATATTTGCCTTATTTAAAAAAGGAGTGACGCGCGTTCGAGGAGGAATCACGAAGCAGAACCTGGCACAGGCGTTTTGTACTCTTTGTATGAGTTTTTGGAGTTTTCTCAAACAGACACGATCCATACACCGTAATACCGTAGTTTAGCTTGGAAAGCACTAAGGCTTCAATTAATAGTATTCGCAGGTCAACGCTGAGAAGATCCCGGATTCTATACAGAACTTTAAGTCTATAAAAGCAGTTTCTAACTACCTCAAGAACATGTCCCTCAAATCGCAGTTGATCATCCATAAGAAGACCAAGGTTTCGAGCCTCGCGGACCCGTGTGATAGCGATTCCATTGACTAGAACCTGTGGATCATACATAGTTATATCCTTTATCTGATTTTTTGAGCCCAATATCATACACTTCGACTTATTTGGGTTGAGGACTAAAGTGTTATCAGAGGACCACTGCGATATGCGGTCCAGATCCTCATTTAAAGCTTCCACCCCTATACAGGGATCATTGTCTACTGAGACATAAATTTGCAGATCATCAGCATACAAATGATAATTACTGTTAATTATGCATCTAGTGATATCAGCACTGTATATTATAAACAGAAGCGGTCCAAGTATGGATCCTTGCGGGACTCCTCTATCCAGGGTAGCCAGCTGCGACTGCAACTGAGATCCATCAGCTTTGTCCAGCACCACCCGTTGGCTCCGAGTGCAAAGGTAGCTATTAAACCAGTTTATGGTGGAAACATAGCATAGAAAGACAGCTTAGACAGTAAAAGAGGGATGTTTAGAGCATCGAAAGCCCTGGAAAAATCCAGGAGAGCCAGTACGGTGCCCCTGCCTTGATCCTGAGAAGACAAGATATTATCCACAACGTCCAACAGTGCTGATGTAGTACTACGCCCCTTTCTAAACCCAGATTGACGCTGAGGCAGTACATCTCTATTCTCACAGTACTTATAGACCTGGTTGTATATTACTCGTTCCAGAACTTTCGATACGTACGGTAAGATACTTATCGCCCGAAGGTCACCAATATTAACCGGATTGTCTATTTTAGGGATGGGACGGACAAAAGCAGTCTTCCATTGAGCAGGGAAAGTGGAAGAGGCTATGGACTTATTAACTACAGCAGTAATCACTTTAAGAGTACGAGGCAAGGTCAGCCAGATCATATCTTCAGTTATCCCATCTGCGCCTCTTGCATTTGAGCTCAAAGAAAGGATCGTTTTGGCTATATAGTTCTCATCCACTTGGTCCAATGAGAACTCAGCACTACTGAATCTATTGAATTCAAAATGTTTTAGAAGTGACAGGGAGACCGTGCTAGCGCCAGGAACATTTAAAAAGTTACTGTTAATTTCATCAGGGTCGCTAAAATGTTCAGGCAAATAATAATAATTTTTAAAGTTTGGTAGAATGGTACCAAACTTAAGGTTTTTCCACAATTTTTTTGAATTATTAACATACTTGATGATATGCTGTTCAAAATATGCCTTCTTCTCACCATATACAGCTACGTTAACCAGATGCTTTAGGGACTTATAATACTCCCTATCATGTTCTAATTTTGATTTCCGCAAACGAGCATGCGCTTGATCACGCAACCTCATCATCAATAGTATGTTGCTAGTAAGCCATGGTGTGGGTTTGCCCCTGATCCTAGTCCTAGTCAAAGGAGCATGTTTATCATACAGTACTAAGAGGTGCCTGCTGAAACGTTCAACCATTTCATCAACTGATGGGCATGACATAATATCCTCCTCCCAATTAATTTTGTGAGGTAGGAGATTTCTTCAGGTTATAACCAAGGGCATTACAGTTATTTTAAAGTGCTGCCTCCTCAGCCTTCTGCTGCAGTATTAGAAACTTTCTAAAGGTACTTCTGAAACCAGCCTTACTATTTAGCAATCGAAGGGGTGGTGGGATGTTATTCCAGCACTTTGTGGCACGGTATTTAAAACTGCCACGGTAAGCTGCACTTTTGTGTCGAGGCATTGAGAGGAGAGGAGCGACTCTCTGGGACAGACACCAGGTGAGTTTATCATAAAGATAAAGCGGTGTTCGCGTCCGGACAACCTCAAAAAGCAACATTGAATAATAAAGATTTTGTCTAGCTTTCATTCGTAAAATATTTGCCTTATTTAAAAAAGGAGTGACGCGCGTTCGAGGAGGAATCACGAAGCAGAACCTGGCACAGGCGTTTTGTACTCTTTGTATGAGTTTTTAAGTTTTCTCAAACAGACACGATCCATACACCGTAATACCGTAGTTTAGCTTGGAAAGCACTAAGGCTTCAATTAATAGTATTCGCATGTCAACGCTGAGAAGATCCCGGATTCTATACAGAACTTTAAGTCTATAAAAGCAGTTTCTAACTACCTCAAGAACATGTCCCTCAAATCGCAGTTGATCATCCATAAGAAGACCAAGGTTTCGAGCCTCGCGGACCCGTGTGATAGCGATTCCATTGACTAGAACCTGTGGATCATACATAGTTATATCCTTTATCTGATTTTTTGAGCCCATTATCATACACTTCGACTTATTTGGGTTGAGGACTAAAGTGTTATCAGAGGACCACTGCGATATGCGGTCCAGATCCTCATTTAAAGCTTCCACCCCTATACAGGGATCATTGTCTACTGAGACATAAATTTGCAGATCATCAGCATACAAATGATAATTACTGTTAATTATGCATCTAGTGATATCAGCACTGTATATTATAAACAGAAGCGGTCCAAGTATGGATCCTTGCGGGACTCCTCTATCCAGGGTAGCCAGCTGCGACTGCAACTGAGATCCATCAGCTTTGTCCAGCACCACCCGTTGGCTCCGAGTGCAAAGGTAGCTATTAAACCAGTTTATGGTGGAAACATAGCATAGAAAGACAGCTTAGACAGTAAAAGAGGGATGTTTAGAGCATCGAAAGCCCTGGAAAAATCCAGGAGAGCCAGTACGGTGCCCCTGCCTTGATCCTGAGAAGACAAGATATTATCCACAACGTCCAACAGTGCTGATGTAGTACTACGCCCCTTTCTAAACCCAGATTGACGCTGAGGCAGTACATCTCTATTCTCACAGTACTTATAGACCTGGTTGTATATTACTCGTTCCAGAACTTTCGATACGTACGGTAAGATACTTATCGCCCGAAGGTCACCAATATTAACCGGATTGTCTATTTTAGGGATGGGACGGACAAAAGCAGTCTTCCATTGAGCAGGGAAAGTGGAAGAGGCTATGGACTTATTAACTATAGCAGTAATCACTTTAAGAGTACGAGGCAAGGTCAGCAAGATCATATCTTCAGTTATCCCATCTGCGCCTCTTGCATTTGAGCTCAAAGAAAGGATCGTTTTGGCTATATAGTTCTCATCCACTTGGTCCAATGAGAACTCAGCACTACTGAATCTATTGAATTCAAAATGTTTTAGAAGTGACAGGGAGACCGTACTAGCGCCAGGAACATTTAAAAAGTTATTGTTAATTTCATCAGGGTCGCTAAAATGTTCAGGCAAATAATAATAATTTTTAAAGTTTGGTAGAATGGGGCACCATTCTACCAAACTTAAGGTTTTTCCACAATTTTTTTGAATTATTAACATACTTGATGATATGCTGTTCAAAATATGCCTTCTTCTCACCATATACAGCTACGTTAACCAGATGCTTTAGGGACTTATAATACTCCCTATCATGTTCTAATTTTGATTTCCGCAAACGAGCATGCGCTTGATCACGCAACCTCATCATCAATAGTATGTTGCTAGTAAGCCATGGTGTGGGTTTGCCCCTGATCCTAGTCCTAGTCAAAGGAGCATGTTTATCATACAGTACTAAGAGGTGCCTGCTGAAACGTTCAACCATTTCATCAACTGATGGGCATGACATAATATCCTCCTCCCAATTAACCAAATTAACATCGGAATTAAAATCAGAAAAAAATATTTTACTAATAGGCCTTACCATACTATACCGCGTCTGAATTTTTTCGTTTTTGATTTTCAACGTTATCATAACCATTACATGGCCCTGCTAAGGAATGTTTAGTAAAGAGACGTTTAATACAGACGCATTTGTGCAGAAAAGGTCAAGCAGTGTAGCACTATGAGATGTGAAGTGCGTCGGCTCAGAGACAACATTTATTATATTCATGCTTCTAAGGAAATCATTCAGACGTAGCGTGGCACTATCAGCGGTATCCATAAGATCTATATTGAAATCACCCAAAAGCACTCTCTTATCGTAATTAGAGAAGGCTGTAATAGAATCCGTCAAGGCGTCGGGTAAATCGTCAACCTTAACCCATTCCGGGCGATAAGCAGTGCCAATTATAACTCTAGTCGACTTGACATTTATGGAAATCCACATTTGTTCAATGTGAGTGATGGGAGCCGGGTGTGAACACGCGCGCACAGCCACCCCGCATCGAAAATAAAAACCTACTCCCCCCCCAGCCCGCGCCTTATGTGTAGCGGACGCGGCGCATGTCTTAATCTATAACCCAGTACCTTTGGCGCGTTACCTTCCTGACCAGCCCGGAGCCAGGTCTCATTTATAGCGATCACATCGGGCATCTCCCTCATTAGGGCACCTATAAATTCATCGTGGTTTGTACCGAGTGAGCCCGCGTTAAAGAAGCCAACTTTCAAAAGTTTACAGTTAACCATTGTGCGAGACAGTCGTCAGAGTGATAAAAACGTTTGCAAAAAGATAGGTACGCGGTGACGGAAATATATAAATACAACATATCAAATAGGGTAACAGGGACATAGAAACCGGTTGCTCGTTAAACATTGTCGCGCATTCACAGAGCCACATAGCAAACCTACCGATACATGTACAATCGCATAATCTCGATTGAATAATCAAAATTATCAGAATCATTTTTAGATCAGCACAAATAAATAGATCACATTGAACACATGCAAGAAACAGACAAGAGAATAAAAGCAAGGCTAGTAGTAGACGGCAACAGTACTTGGTATTTACAAAGTTTAGGCTTATTGCACCGAACTCACAGGAACCCCAAAAACTTTCTCAAGGTCACTTTCGGTTTTAATAGGAAAACCTTTAGCGCCAACGTGATGTCTCGCATAGACTCGACCCTCGTTGGTCCAGACAAACCTCCACTTCAGGTCATCGCCTAGCTTTCGCGCTTTGTCAAACAGAGTCCTGTTGAGCTTCGACAGCCTCTCGTTGACGAAGAGTTTCATGGGGTCATGGGGCGGCAGGCCAAGGTCTGCAGTGGTGGCACCGCGACGGACGCGGGCGTTTTTGAGGAAATCGTCCCGTAGTGAGCGTCGAGCCAACCGAACCACGATGGGGCGTGGGCGGGGCGGCGCCCCCTTGGCCTCCGGGAAGCGCTTGGGGCCGGCGCGGTACACGGTGACCACGTCCCGCTCCTCCAGGTCCATGCCGAACTTCTTCGCCACAAGCAACACGACATGGCCGAGAGACTCCTCCTCATACTCTGGCAAGCCGGAAATATCTACATCGCTAAGCAGGTCTGTACGGTCCCTGTCCTGAAGCTCTGTCTTGAGCTCATGCATCGTTTCCCGTAGCGCAGACACATCCTGGGAATCGGTAGAACTCTGCACAGCTTGCATGTCTACCATCTGGGATTTGAGTTTCTCATTTTCGGACTCAACAGCTGTAAGTCTGGCGGTCAAACTCGACAGCTCCGAATGCAATTTTAAAAATGTCTGATTTATTTCTAGGCTCAACGAACGCTTGATGCCATCAAATTTTGTATCAAGTAGTATTGAGAACTGCTCAAAATTAATGGAGGGAGCGTTCTTTATTTCGTCACAGGACATATTAGTGACATCAGCTCCTGTATCATCAAGCGTAAATTCTGGCACTTCAAATAGATTGCGGGTCGGGGTGCCGTCTGTCCTAGGCCGGCGGGTGACATTTAGGCATGATGGGCAGTGCCAGTTAAGCCGGAGGCTTGCTAAATTACTCGTGTACTGGTCAGCAGTCATACCTAGACACTCATAATGGTATGAGGCGTTACAGGGACGACATTGTAGTAAGCTAGTAGCGCATACGGGCGTCTCGCAGGCAGCGCACTTCATTGTATCAATCAGTATCTAGAAGAGGTTGATACAAGTAGGTACACGCTCGTCAGCTGCTGTTACCAGGCGAGTCCTGTTTGTGTGTGTAACGCAGCGCAGCGGTCAATGACCCGAGAGGGATGGATGTAGGCGCCCGAGTGAGCAGCACTATGTGTGTCGTTGACCGACCTTGAAATCAGCTGCGACAAAACGGTTATGTGATCTAAAATCTAGGTAACATCACTTTCACCGAATCACTAAACTGTAAAACTTCACCACAATTATGCAGATTTAAGTAAGGAAACTGACTGTATATTTTTCATATAGATATGTTTTAAATAGACGGAGTAATTAATAAAATTTAAGAGCGTCTTAGATTTGATGTGTACTCAAGGCGCGCGCGTCTGTATGTCACAACATACACCGACCATCGTCCCCTAGCGTGGCTACACTCACTCAAGGACCCGAGCAGCAAGTTGACACGCTGGCGACTACGTTTACAAGACTGCGACTTCGATATCGTCTACAAAAACGGTAAGCAAAACACAAACGCCGACGCGCTTTCCCGCATAAAGATCAATGCGATGGACGACGAAAACCTCTCCATGAAGGTAAACATCGGTAAGAAAGACAAGAAGACCAAGAAAGACAAGGCGCTAGAATCTTATATAGATACAGTCACGAAACAGATTGACAACAGAAAAAGAAGACAGTCCTCTTCAATGGTCACAATATCAGACGAAGAAAAAACCGTCTCGGTAAGTTCACCAGTATCGATACCTGACTCGTTACCCTCCAATAAAGACAATGAAAACATTATCCTGTACCATCACTCTCTTCAAGCGATAATACCATTCATTCAGCTAGAGATCTAGAGTCAATAGGTATTCCCAATTGACTCCAAACCGAATCAAATCTTAGTACACATGTGGTTTAAAAACGAATTACAAGTTCAGGATTTGCCCCGTGAAAAACAAAAGGTATTACAGATTTTCCTACCCATAGATAACAACGATCTTGTAAAACAATTCTTAAAGGAATACATCAAAAATAAAACCAAATATTTCATCTGGTTTGAATGTGAACAACATACGAAACAGTTTTATAAAATTATCATAGAATTATTTAAGCGAGACGCAGTAACATTATTTGAATGCACTGAGAGAGTGATGTTCTTAGAGGATGAGCAAGAACAAAGAGCTGTCATACTTAAACATCACATAGGTAAAACCTGTCATAGAGATATTAAAGAAACAACCGTGAGAATCCGCCGCAACTATTTCTGACATAACATGCAAGACATAGTATCAGCAGTGTTAAATGGTTGTGAAGCATGTAGAAAAATAAATAAACACCCAATAAAACCAATTTTACAACTGACACAAACACAAGAGGCTCCATTTCAGGAAGTCTTCGTAGACTTATTTTCCATCGAAGGAGAAGAAGCATTTAGCAAACTTGGACAATCGTTTGAGTTAACCAACAGGTCTACGCCTGAAGTATCTCGCGCTTTGATTAAGTACTTTTAATTTTACGGCACCCCTAAAAAGATTAGTTGTGATCCCGGCTCCGAGTTCAACAATTTGCTCATGAAAGATCTCATGAGTATGTACAAAATTCAGTGGCATTCACATAGGCACCCCTAACAACCCCAACTCAAAAGGTATTGTTGAACGATTTCATTCCACCCTGATAGAGATATAGACTAGCAAAATATGAGCAGAAATGTACGGACCCAGCGTCCATAACGACATAATCCATAATGGCTTATAATCATACTATACATACAGCCACTAATCTGACGCCTTTCGAAGTAGTATTTGGTCACACAGATTCAGGAAAGATCTTTGACGTAAAATTTGAAAAACAATACACCCAACAACAACCAACAACAACAAGGGATCATGCCAAACGAACACGGCATTTTATAGTCATCTGGCACAAAAGCTTTTAGAAAACAAGACGAAAGTTAGAGAAAAGAAAGGAGGTGAAACCGTGGAAAGTTTCCCTGAAGGAACTCCAATTTTCGCTAAGGTTGTGAGCACGCGTAAAGGTAAAGACAAGCCCCGCTATTAAAAAGCTATCGTAACAGGCAAGACTAAAAGAAACATTGTCCCGGTAAATATTGGACAAAGACCTTCTAAGGTCCCTGTTCAAAACGTGAAACGCCCTCCACAGGTGGTGTTGGCTCATGCTGACCGTGACGAACCTCAACCTGGCCCTTCATCTTCAAAAGACTGACTAGAACCCTGGCATCTTGCCTGTGAAAGAATACCAAGCTTGTGTTCAATAAGATAAGTGGACAATAATTAAGATTCTAGACACTAATGGATTAGAGCGAGACTTAGATTTTAATATTTTAAAATATAAGGAATATGACAGGTTAATTAATGTCGATAAGACCTATGCTTACGAATTTGTAAGATTAAAAGCACACGCACAGTAACGTTTTAAGCGAGGAATATTAGACCCTCTAGGTTCCGTAGTACAACTTATTACAGGTAACCTAGACCATAGCGACGCCATCAGATATGACTCCATAATCTCTAACATGAAATCTCAACAGATTATTACGGCAAACAAGCTAACCCTGATCATCAAGGTTTTGGACAGTTTCATAAATAGCACTAATGCTCTTAACAGTAATACAAAATTGTTAGATGGACGACTCAAAAGAGTCGAAAGTATGATTAAAGATATAGCCACTAAAGAAAATAACGCTATTTACTCTACCTAAGTTTTAGGATTATACGTACAATTTATATCAAGTTAAGTGAAATTGAAACTGCACTGGCCTTCAGCAAAATATCTGTTTTACATCAATCCATTGTAAACTCTACAGATTTACTCCACCATCTCGAACTAATATCTGAAACAGAAAACTTAATGCATAAAGCAAATTTGATAAATCTCATTAAACTGGAAAACACTATTACTGTAAAAACTGACATGAAAAGCAAAGAGATAACCTTTATATTAGAAGTACCTTTGGTTGACAATAATACTTACAATTATTTTTAACTCTATCCCTTACCTATCTTCCATGAACCTGAAAATCAAACCCTTTTAATCATCCCTAAATATCCTTACCTATTGGCAAGAGGTTCCACATACTTACCTATCGCGAAACAATGCAGACGCATAGCTGAAGAACAGTTCCTATGCACCAATGAAAACCGACTCATCTATCCCAAGGAAACCTGCATAGAACAGCTCATTATGTTTGGTACCAACCTAACTCACTGTCTTCAAGTCCCAATACGCATCGAAGCTACCAAGGTGCAGCAAATTGGACCTAACAGCTGGATCCTGTATGCAAGAAACAAAGCAATCCTGACGAGGAGATGTAACACTGACACGCAACCTATAACTGGAACATACATATTGTCTATAGACGAACCATGTGAAGTATACATAGATGAAATCCAATTACATCGTGCACGGTCATTTATAGACAGTATGAGCTACGCGAGGGTTCCAATCATCATGTTACCAGACCTGAAGCGTCAGGAGACCTCCAGCGGACCTACAGTCGACATGGAAGACGTAAACCTGGATGAGCTGAATTACCCGTCCCGTGTAGTGAAACAGAATAACGCTTTTAGTGATAGTGAAAATCACAGTGTAGTGTATGTGAATAGAGTTAGCCTTGCTACTATTGTTTTATATGTGCTCTTGTTTTTAACTATTCTGTGTCTAGCTTTAATTTACCTTAAGAAAGATTGTCAGAGATTTTGGCCGAATCACGCTGATCATCATCATGACTGTTCATCAGGTGATTCTGCTCTTAAGGAGGGAGGAGTTATATGACTGTCAACGCTTCATCAGCACTTATCTCATAGGTACAGATGGGTTCCTAGTAAGCATTCCTGCCGATCTATGATACTTTGTACAAGAGTGACTTCCAAGAGTTGAGTTGACGTGGTCTGCTTCCTGGCAGGCCGTAGAGCCGTGGGACGAAATCAATTAGTCGTCTGGACTCGCATCGTACAGACGTGTTTAAGTTAGTCTAAGTTTAGTTGTCTGTCTCTCAAAATCGATCAGTCATTTTAAGTAATATTAAGTTCTTCCAAAAAAAGCTTTACCCTCTACGCGAAAACTTGTCTAGCTTGTGTCGCCATCTATTGCTAGTTACCGGCGTTATTTGGTTTAAACTCGATTTTGCTATACTAGCGCCAAACCACCAGCGGCTTTTTTTGGAAACGTATGCTGTTAGGGCGCACTAGCGCCATCTAGTTTTATGCTACTTTTAAAGCCGACGCCTTCCAATATGAACTATGTTGCTCTATTCCACCTCTATTCTAATACTTGCTCCATGTAAAACATAAAAATGGCTCTTACAAACGGTAAGAGCTTCTAGTACCTAATTAACATGCTTATTTTCTGACTTTAAAATTTAGATTGTATTTCATCGACACAAATATTTTATTAAAGGTAGGTATGCAGTGGACGAAATGGCGTCCCAATATGGGATCACTGTGCTGAGATTGCCACCATATCACTGTGAGCTAAACCCTATAGAGCTCCGCAAGCGTCACTTAGATTAAGTTCAAGCGACCAGATCTGTGGAACATGTACTAAAAATACAGCCGAATGCTTTAATTTCACTACTGTCATAATACATGTTTAGGCAGCCAGGTCACCTGAATGATCCTATTACATTTCGCCACCCAGGCTACCCAGCCCCTTGACGCGGTTTGCCGTCGAAAGGTATTGCTCTTGTAGCAGGGCTATGTCTATCTTGTCGACTTCTATAGTTTTGCAAGAATACGGACGGGCATCACCTCGTTGCATCACCCAGGTGAAGCACGGGGTACTATAGGTTGTCAGATTCGATCGTGACACTCCCATGGTCTGCGGCTGACGGGAACGAAAGATGCGGGGGTTCCGAGGGCGGCAAAGAAGAGCGCGGGAGGCGGGGCACGTAGTAGGAACCGTCCGCTCTTTCCCGCCCCCGCATCTTTCGTCCCTCGTCACTCGCAGCCCATGGGAGTGTCACGTAAAGAGTCCCGGAGACGATCAATCTTGCTTGACAAGCATGCTTGATATCAATTTTGATTGAATGGGACGCTTGACGGGCCCATCAAGCCGCACGACACAGTCGCCTACCGATCTGCATCAAGTGCGCACGTGACAGTTGCCTACCGACCTACCTTGCCAATAACTCTAGCGTTGTCTATTAAAAAGAAAGGAAAAAAAAGAGACGATGGTGTGAGGAGTGGTATACATTGAGATATCGATTCACTCATGAACACTTGCAAAGAACTCTTCATGAAACTGAGCCGGACGATTATAAAAATTTTCTTCGAATGGACAATGATTATTTTGTTACATTGGTGGAGTTGATTCGACCCAAAATTGAAAAGCAAGATAAATATATGCGACAAGCTATTCCCGCTAGTCAAATGCTTTTATTTCCATGAAAAAATAACTATAACAATCGAATTAGGGAAATTGCTAGTTTCCTATAATTAAGTACTAAAAAGTAAATATATATATACTTAACTACAAATGAACGAAACTCGTCAAGCCGCTTGATGGGATGGATACTACACCGTAAGATACGCCGACGATTTGGTAATCCTCATCACAGGTAAATTTGCGAGCACAGTGTGCAACCTTAAACAAACAGCTCTTCGCATCGTGGAGCGCTGGTGTCTAGAATATGACCTGGCGGTTAACCCAACGAAAACGGAAATGGTCATGTTCACTAACAATAGGGCTCTTGGTATGTATACCCTACCTAAGCTCTTTGGAACGGGACTCCAGCTAGCAACTGAGGTGAAGTACCTGGGCATAACCTTGGACAGCAAGCTCAACTGGAGTAGCCACATTGACAACAAACTAAAGAAGGCGAGTATTGCTTTCTGGCAGTGTCGGAGAATGGTGGGGAAAAAGTGGGGACTTTCTCCCAACATCATTCTTTGGCTGTACGTGACGGTGATCCGTCCTCTTGTCTGCTACGGAGCTGTGGTGTGGTGGACCAGGACCAAACTAACCACAATGGTAAGCAAACTCCAAAGCTTCCAAAGGCTGGCCTGCATGGCTATCACAGGTAGTATGAGAACTACTCCAACAGCAGCAATAGAGGCCATGCTGTGTCTTCCGCCACTCCAGCTATATATTAAGCAGGAGGCCGCGTCATCTGCGGTGAGACTCAACACCTTAGGACTTTGGAGGAAAAACAGGACCTCACACACCGCCATCCTAGGGGAAGTTTACAAAAAATTTCCCATCTCTATGGCTTGCAGTGACAGAATCCCTAAGCAATTTGTTTTTGACAAAAAATACAATATACAGTTACATGAAGACCATCGGGTTGAGGGGCTCGACGTTAAAGAGCTCAAAATTTTTACCGATGGTTCAAAAACTGAAGCAGGCACTGGTTCAGGCACCTTCTCGGAGGACCTAAACATCAAGATAGCCATTCCACTGGGTGCCCATAATACTGTATTTCAAACTGAATGCATGGGCATCATCTCGGCCGCTAATGCCATAGCATCGAGAAAGGTAAGAGATTCCTCCATTCGAATCCTCTCTGATAGCATGGCCGTCTTACAAGCCCTAAATAGCAACACTATTAACTCAGGGCTAATCTACGAGTGTCACAAACGACTAATGGAGGTATGTCGGCATAGCCGCGTAATCCTTCAATGGATAAAAGGACACAGCGGGTCAAGAGGTAACGATGCAGCGGATGAGTTGGCGCGTAAAGGATCTAGCTTGACAGCGTATGGTCCCGAACCTATCATCCTTCTTCCCTTCAAGACGGTACGCACATTTCTGAGAGAGTCGACCAGGAATGATCATGCCACTCTTTGGACAAACCATGAGGAGTGCAGGCAGGCTAAGCTGGCCTTGCCGTCCCCTAGCGCTAGGCTTGCTAAGGCCTTGCTTCGACTTAGTAGGCCGCGCATGCGACTGGTGACTGCAGCACTTACTGGCCATGGTTTCTTTAATAAACATCTATTTCCTAGGTGTTACCGACAGCCCCCTTTGCAGAGCCTGCTTGGAGGCAGAAGAAACGGCTGCTCACGTCCTCATGGAGTGCACAGGAGTAGCGGACTACAGGGCTAAACACCTCGGTCAATCGAGGGACCTTCCAGGAAGTTTGAGAAACCAGAGGGGGTTCCATGACAGTCGGTTCAGCAGGAAGGTCCAGTGATGGAGAGTGATTTGCAGTTGAAGGTGGAGCCAAGGATCCGAACTGTTTAGAAATATCGTCAAATTTCAACTTCAAAGTATCGAAACTAGCTTTAGAGTCTGGATATAAGTCCGTATCTATTCGCTCCAATCTGTAAAAAACATGATTAATAAAAGTTTCTATTAATCGTAAATATTTGGTTTCACCTTGTAAACATTTTTCAATTTTACAATCCAGGTAAGTCAGAGTAGAACCAATTTGAGACAAGTCATCCTCAATCGGAACTGGAGAAGTCAGAATATCTTCGGGGTGAGAATTCGCAACTAAACGCAAAACCTGTTTTTTAAGAAGCAAAACAGTATTAGCTGGTTCCTCACATCTAATCTTTACTTCGTATTCGAGCTCGGCCTTGTTAAGGAATTCGTACTTAATAACCCTTTCCATAAAGTTAAGTGTAGAGTTAAGTGTTATAGAAGTGAAGTGAAGTGAAGTGAAGTGAAGTAATGCAAGTTAAATGTAGGCCTAAATATAATCCAGATGAGTTGAAAAACTAGATGAAGTTTTGTTTTAGAATTTGGAAAATGTGAAAAGGATGAATACATAAAGATTTAAGAGTGAAAGAGAAAGCAAATCAAAGAGAAAGAGACAAGGCGCAGAAAAGGTGAAGAGTGGAGAAGAACTTTTACGTTGGGCGCCAAAATGTCGTGTGAGGATACGAACCTAACCAGAACCTAACAGAAAACAACCAGGATAAAATTTAGAGTGACAGTTTATTGGTTATTTACAGTGAAGTAATTTAAAAAAAATGATACGAAGATGAGGATGGATGAAATGAGAACAAGTTTTATAAAAGACAAATTAAGTATAAAAAGGAAGCGGAGAACACGAAGAGTAGAAGACCGGTGGGGTTAGTGACCAGGATGCAGGTGTATTTGTTGTTGTAGATGTTGTTGAAATCGTCGTTGTAGGAACGGTAGCGGCGTACTGGTAGCTACGGCTCGCTGGATCCCGTTGTAGAAATCGTCGTTGTAGGAACGGTAGCGGCGTACTTGTAGTTACGGCTCGCAGGATCCCGTTGTAGAAGTCGTCGTTGTAGGAACGGTAGCGGCGTACTTGTAGCTACGGCTCGCTGGATCCCGTTGTAGAAAGGATAGTTTGAAGAATTGAGAGAGTTTGAAGGCTCGCAGGATCCCGGGGTAGTGCGACCCCGGGATAGGGCCTTTAAGTGATACTTCCAGTTCAGAAGCTGACGTGAGACTCCAGAATTTCAGAAATGTTCCGCTTTTATACCCTTTTTGGAGAGTTCTAAAAATTATTTAAATTAAACGTAATTTTTGTGAGTGGCCAAGAGAGAAAGAGTATTTTTGTAAAAGTATTGAAACAAACATATCAGACCGCTAACGAGTTTGAATGGACATTTCCATGACAACCAGATAAACAACGGCATCAACAGATGTCAAAGTTTAGTTTCAGGCTCGTAATACGGTAAACAATACGAAAACCATGCAGTAAATTACATAACAGCGAAATAGCGCACCAGCGCGCACGAAGCCCGAGATTGCAGAGTTTCGGAGAAAGCCAAAAACAAGGTCACCAAAGGTAAACCGCTTCGCTATCGATTTAGAATTGCTGATAGCATGAAAATGCAGAGCGAACATGATTTATTAATGTGTTCTTATGGTTTAAAACGTTACAGGGTCCTATGGAAATAAAGGTGATATCAAATATCAGACTCATCAGACAATCATACAGATCAGGATCAGACAGACATATCAGACAATACAGCTAAGCAGCATGAAAAGCAAGAATAGCATGTAAAGCATGAAAGCATGAAAAGCAAGAATAGCATGTAAGTAGCGTAACACTACATTCCGTAGAGTGTGCATTTGGAATTTAATGCAATAAATTGCGAATTTTGTTAAAACCGATTGAAACTGATGTTAAACATGCACGCCTGATTATAAAAACCGCTTGCTTGTTGCATAATATTGTAATTGATATAGATGGTTACGATTGCGATAAAGAAACAACAATCCATCAAATCGAGCTAAAGAAGTTCGGAATCTATTTACGAAATATTTTTGGGACAGCAATCGTTTAATGTATACGTTGCCGCCTTTGCAGTACCTTTTTTGGTATCTTTCGAAGCCTGTCATATCATTCCTGAATAAAAAGTTTAAAATACCTATTTGTATCACAATATTAAATTTACTCACCCTCCATATCAGGAAACATTTCACCAATTTCCTTCCATAGCTTATTAAGAACGTTTCTGTTCATATGATGATTGTGATTACTACTTCAAATCGGAGTTCTGGACTGAATAGCACTAATAAACTCTTCTGTATTGATAGACATTATAAAAACATGCTACCTTTTCTAGCGACAAGTTCAAACTGGTTGAACTTGCCTGATCTCGCGAGTGAATCGCGCGCTCCGCCGCTAATTCGACGTGAACACACACAAGCGTCTCACGCGTTTGATACTGTCGCGAGCGCGCCGCGCGCGCCAATCGCTAGCTTGCCCGCTACTTAGACCGCACGTGCGTTTCGTACGTGAACACTTGGATACTACGTCATATCTATATATATCAAACAAAGTCGTGTTAGTTACACCACTTATAACTCAAGATCGGCTGGACCGATGTTAGATTTCTCTTTTTTGGTGGATTCTACTGCGCTCCGAATAGCAGAATAAGTAATAAAATATCGGATAAGTTATCGAATAACAATAAATTAATTAATTAATTTTACGAATGCAAACAGCATGTGATGCCATCTGTTGACAAAACTACGCATATTTTTATAAAAGAAACCTACTACTATCAACCGGTGGCGCCACAGTCGCAATGCAATTTGATAGCTCAAAGTAGTTCAGAAACATCGCCCGATCACGCCCGCCGAGTCGCCGACGCACCAGCCCGGTCAGAAAGCCAGTGCGATCATAGATTTGTATGGGCAACTGTCATCGGGTGACTTTCGCCCGACGATAATCGCACTCGGTGCGATGTTTCTGAAATCAGCCCTGCAGCCGTCAAATTGAAAAAAAACAAAAACGTATAAAGAGTTTTTTCATTCTTCTGAGGTATGGATCCTTGCTTGAGGTTAGGTTACACGTAGTGATTACTTTCTCTGTGGAGGTTACCTATGTACCGGTCGGTCGGTTTGTTTTGTTGTTTTGGGAAAGTTCTTAATTATCAATGCCGCGACCCAGAAGATCTTTTCGCTTTCCCAACAAAGCCGTAATGCAGTGAGGCTGCGGAACAAGGCGAATGAATCTACTGAAGAAGACCAAGAAATCGCACGAGAACAGAGGCGCGTTAGTATGGCCCGAGTTCGCGCTTCTCAAACGGCTCGGTTGGAGATGAGAAATCGTCGAGCTTATCGCATAGATCAACAACGAGATATTGTTCGACGCGCAAGAAGAAGTGCTTCAAGTGTTGATTTGAATCGTGCAGCATTTCTATACGATTGCACAATTGATTACAGCTCGCATCCTTTCGTCAGCATAGGTCCAATGAATATTCATTGTGAGCATTGTGGCGCATTGAAGTTTGCTGCAGAAACACCTGGATTGTGCTGCCTTAATGGTAAAGTGAAATTGCCGTCATTGACTTCGCCACCTGAGCCATTGAATTCATTGCTGCATGGCGAAACACCAGAATCACGACATTTTCTGGCGAACACTCAAAAATACAATGGATGTTTTCAAATGACTTCCTTTGGGGCTGACACTATCAGAGAACATGGTTTTAATCCGACATTCAAGGTAATATGTTTCATCCTATCCATTAAATTTATGCCTAGAATAAATAAGGCATGGCATTTAAAATGTGTGCTTATCTTCTATTTCGACTTTACAGATTCAAGGCCAAATTCACCATCGAATGGGATCATTGCTACCTCTTGAAGATGCGCAGAATAAATTCTTACAAATATACTTCATGGGAAATATGGAGGAGCAACTTGATCGGCGTCAAGAGATAAACGCAGAAATTAAACCTTCAAACTACTGAACAACCGACTTGTAACATTGCGAAACACTCTGCAATGGCCAAAGTTTTAGTAGCATCTAAAATCATCATCTGGGATGAATGCACGATGGCGCACAAACGCGCATTGGAAGCACTTGACCGAACATTGAAAGATCTGCGCAATGACTTGAGATGATTTGGAGGCGCAATGATTTTACTGTCAGGCGATTTCCGCCAAACACTGCCAGTCATTCCGAGATCGACTGCTGCCGATGAAATAAACGCTTGCCTCAAAGCCTCAAATCTGTGGCGCTATGTGAAGAAACTTCAGCTCACAGAAAACATGAGAGTTGCATTGCTGAACGATCCATCTGCTGAAGAATTCTCCAAGCAATTGCTGGCTATCGGTAATGGTTGTGTTCCTGTCAACCAATCGAGCGGATTGATTTCGTTTCCTCCAATTTTTTGCAATTTCGTGTCATCAAAAGACGAGCTCATCAACCAAGTGTTCCCTAAAATCATTGCTAACCACAAAAACAACAAATGGTTGAGTGAGCGAGCCATTTTGGCGGCTAAGAACAAAGATGTGGATAACTTAAATGTCGAAATTCAGAATCAAATCGTTGGTACGCTGCATTAATTTAAATCTATTGTCAGTGTAACAAATGTAGACGAAGCTACCAACTACCCAACTGAATTTTTAAACTCCTTGGATATGCCTGGCTTACCACCGCATAATCTACGACTTAAGGTTGGCTCAGTAGCCACCATGCTACGAAATCTAAACCAACCGAAATTATGCAACGGTACGCGTTTGGTGATTGGAAAACTGATGGTGAATGTGATACACGCGACGATACTCAAAGGAAAATTCAAAGGTGAGGAAGTTCTCATTCCGAAGATTCCGATGATCCCAACCGATTTACCCTTTGAGTTCAAGCGAATTCAATTTCCGATCCGTCTTGCATTCGCCATGACGATTAACAAGGCACAAGGACAATCCTTGAGTGTTTGTGGTCTAAATCTAGAAAATGCATGTTTTTCTCATGGTCAATTATATGTGGCATGTTCACGTGTCGGCAAACCATCTGCATTATTTGTTCTTGCGCCGGATAATAAAACAAAAAATGTTGTATATCAGAAAGTGCTTTAAAATGCAGTATCGTAATATTGGCGGTACAGAGAAGAGGCCTAATGTGTAAAATGTAAAAAAATGTCCCATATATATCATATACACATATAATCGCCCAAAAGGGCAAATTGCAGTTACCCTTTGAGTTCAAGCGAATTCAATTTCCGATCCGTCTTGCATTCGCCATGACGATTAACAAGGCACAAGGACAATCCTTGAGTGTTTGTGGTCTAAATCTAGAAAATGCATGTTTTTCTCATGGTCAATTGTATGTGGCATGTTCACGTGTCGGCAAACCATCTGCATTATTTGTTCTTGCGCCGGATAATAAAACAAAAAATTTTGTATATCAGAAAGTGCTTTAAAATGCAGTATCGTAATATTGGCGGTACAGAGAAGAGGCCTAATGTGTAAAATGTAAAAAAATGTCCCATATATATCATATACACATATATAACGCCCAAAAGGGCAAATTGCAGGTAGAAAGCCTTCAGCATATACCGAGGCCATGGCTCACAGTTAATTCTTATTAAGACAACTGTTAAAAAAAACAAAGGGGTTGTTTTTAGTCCGTATACCACACGAGCTGATGCCCGCTCAATATGTATGGGGACCCGGACATAGCAGGGAGGTCTGACTCCTGGGCATGGGTAATTCCATTTTTTTCCCCTCCAACAAAAAAAAAAAATGTAAAAATGACCACCATTTACTTAATGTTTATTGTTACTGTACAGGTACCTAACTATTAAGCTCAGGATGTTTAAATAAGATTATTGTATACTTAGTACACATTTATTTTATTTTATTTATTGTATTTTATGTAGCACACATACCAGGTATTGCCATTTAAAACTGTGAATATTTAACATCTAAATTTTGCAATGGCAAGCAATAAAACATTTGTAATAAAAAATTGTATTAATGTTATCACCTTATTGAAATCCTAAATTAAGTTTAGCTAAAGTTAACACGATATTTATTTGACTGTTAGGCGGTACGAAGTTCGCCGGGTCAGCTAGTGTTTGATATTTCGTGACCGCGCCCGCGCCCTCGCCCGCGAGTCAACGTGAACAAGCACTAAGGCTGAAGTTGCCAACTATAGACCCATAGCTGTCCTCTCTGTTTTTGGTATGATCTTTGAAACCATAATTAACTGTTACGTCACCCTGCAAGTTAAGAGTTCATCTAGCAGAAGCACAGCATGGATTCCGTCCTGCCCGTTGTACGGTGACTAATCAACTTAACTTTGTTAACTACGTATCATTAGCTATGGACAAAAAGAAACAAGTAGATGTGACCTATTTTGACTTCAAGAAAGCTTTTAATCATGTCCATAACGATGTGCTCCTGCAAAAATTTGCTACCATAGGTTTCGCTCCCAAGCTACTCAAGCTGTTTGTGTACTCAACTCAATTACTTCGCTAACAGGTTACAATACATACACGTTTCCGGTATGCGTTCCGTGCGCTATGATACTTGCTCTGGTGTAAGTCAGGGAAGCACCCTTGGCCCTACCCAGTTTCATATTATGATCAACCATCTTCCTGAAGTCATTAAGACTGCCGAGTGTCTTATGTTTGCTGATGACTTGAAGTTGTTCTTGAGCATCGAGTGTGATGATGACGTTGAGTTGTTGCAACGAGACATTGATAGGGTGGTTGAGTGGAGTGTGAGAAATAACTTGACCTTCAATAGCTCCAAGTGCAAGGTTATGACTTACACTGGACTCTTGACTCCTATTTGTCATGACTATACTATAACTGGCACCCCTATCATAAGGAGTTAATAAAATACGTGACCTGGGACTGACTGTGGACACAGAGCTGATATTTAATGACCACATACAAGATACGTGTAAGAGAGCTTACAGGTCGTTTGGTTTTGTCATGAGGTAGGCATAGGTTTTCAGTGGTGTTTCTAGTCATAATATTGTACAATGCCTTTGTCCCTAGCAGGCTTGAATATATAGCTACCAGCTGGGACCCACATGAAGTCAAATATAAGCTCATGTTGGAAAAGTCCAGCGTAAATTTGCAAGATCCCTATATAAGATGATGTATGGGTACTATCCACACTTATTTCCGTCTTTGTTTGTGGCAGCAATGGTGGGAATTGACACCCTGGAGTTGACAAGAAAGCAAGCATTACTAGTGCACTACTATCTCCTTTTACACAATAGAGTGGATAATCCCACAGCTCCAAGCCGTTACACAATGTTGCACTCTCGGCCGCTGCTCACACGGGTGTGGCCCGTACAGAGCACGCTCGCCACGCACCCAACTTCCAGGCACTGACATTGGTGAATGAGTGTATCACTCAGTACCCAGAAACTGACATTTTTGGTGTGAGCCTTTGGAAATTCATCCAAATAGTTAATAAGTATTTCAACATAATTCTGACTAAAAATGAGAAATTGAATGATAATACGTAATTGTAAATTGTGTGTAATCTAAGTAATTAATGTTTTAAAAACCGGCCAAGTGCGAGTGGGACTGGCGCACGAAGGGTTCCGTACCACCGTTCAATGGAAGCGATGGTGTGGAGTGAATAGTTTGGATTTTACACAGCAAAATATTGTTTACAAAGTTATTGGTGCGGTTACTTTCACACTCCATGTACGTAACCAGGTGCATCCATAAGTTTGTATGTGGTATTGAAAGAATTGTTGTATGGGAGCCCCCTTAAATATTTCTTTTATCCTGTTTTTTAGTATTTGTTGTTATAGCGGCAACAGAAATACATAATCTGTGAAAATTTCAACTCTCTAGCTAGCTAGGTTCTTGAGATACAGCCTGGTGACAGACGGACGGACGGACGGACAGCAAAGTCTTAGTAATAGGGTCCCGTTTGGAACCCTTCGGGTACGGAACCCTAAAAATGATACCTATAATTGAATTTTTAATTTTATTTGTTAAATATTAGATAAATTGACTTGTGTTATTTTGTTATTGCATTGTATTACACATGCATTGGTGTATACTGTAAGTGTGTGATATGGATTAATAAAGAAATCTAAATCTAAATGCCAAACAATATTAATACATTTCATATTATGCAATCCAACAGTGAACCTGTGTGTCTTCAATAACTGTGAGCTTACAATTAAAGCTTCTTGGCTTATTTCCTAAGCTGCATTGTTTACTTTATGACAACCATTGTTATGGCTCACTCCACTAAAGTTTGTTTATACAAAAGTGGTGTAAGATGAGACTCAGTGCAGATATTTTGTATCACCTCCACATATCTTGAATTGTTCATACTAAAAGGTTTGGGTCCCAAATTTTACTGAAATAATTTGTTGTGGTAATAATAAAATCACTATCCTAGTTTTCAAACTCATTGTTTTTGTTTTATTATCTAAATAATGTTTATAATGAAAGGCATACTTACGATCCGGAGCGGCTTTAAGTAGATCCCGCAGGCGCTCCTCGTGTTGGGAGAGGTCACCAAGTGCTCCGCCTGCTGCACTCTTTTTACGAGCCTTGTATTTGATATCTGCCCAGTACTGAAACACAGCATAATCACTGTTTTCAATTCTCTCTTCCTAGGTTGCTCTAGGGATTTATCTTAACAATAAATTTAATGCTGGTTTTAGAGCAAACAGATGGTCCACACGGACCATCTGCATCACTTTAAAACTCTTCTAAATTGTCAACAACAAAAACTAAGGTTGGAGTGTAGATAAGGGGGCGGCAAGGAAAAAAAAAAACAAGTGGGGGCTTCTGCCCCCTTATCAACACTCTGACAAAACTAAAGACCACATTAATCATTTGTTTGTCAGTGCCTTGTTAATTATCTGAGATTCACAAATTTTTATTTTTGCATTTTTTTTATTATACATCTCACCTTTGAATGTCCGAATAAAAAGTTAGCACCAGAATAATCAGATGTGAAACTCATGCAAAGGAACACAGATTGCTTGCAGTGAGCGTGAAAGACAATGAGTGACTGACCCGGCACCACTTGTCGGGCGACTTGTACGAGCCGCCGGAGCAGCTGGCGGCGGCGTTGAGGCGCTCCGCCAACAGCCGCCACAATTTGCTGGAACTGAAGCGCGAGTACACAGACTGCTTGCCGGCCGCGAAGTCCGGGTGCTCCTCCATAAACGAGAGCAGGGCGTCTAGCTGCTCCGTGCTCACGCGCCCGCGCATAGCCGCGCTCATGCCCCCGCGCCACGCATCACAGCCGGTGCCCACGACATCACATAACCAAAATAATTGTTCGTTGTACGATCGATTTATAACAAGAGGAAGCGTCTTTACGAAAACTAAGGAGACGAGCAAGACAAACAAACCTCAACTCACTCAGCCTCAACTCAAAACAGCAATGAGTAAGTAAATGTCAAAATGATTGATTGTTTTTTTTTTTTTTTGTAATGTTTTTTCCTTTATGGAAAAGGCTAAGAGCTTAAGCCCATACCGCCTGGTCTTATTTTAATTTCTTTTCTTCTCTTCATATTGATTGAGGCTAAAAGCCTTGTCTTTCCGTAGGTATTTTCTTCAGTCTTTATTATATATTCGAGGCACAAAGCCTTGTCTAACGTATTTATTCTTTAACTTCATAATCCAGTATGTTTAGGTCAATCCGTGTTGTCAAATCAGGTATCAGTTTTCCTCCAGTATTTATAGGTCACATCCGAGTTGTCAAATCAGGTAGTATAGGTCTATTCCGGTGTATTCTTATTTTTCAAATAACTCCAATGGTACTCTTGATAAAATTATACATAGGGTAAAATGCTTCTATATTCTTAAGGAGATCCTGAATAGAGCGCGGGACATCCAGGGCTTCTTTGTAAATGTTCAATAAGCTGTCAATGAATACTAGTCTTTGTATAGGGCAATTACAAAATGTACAATTTGGGGAAGGAATCATTTTCAATCTATGTAAATCAAACTCAACTCAAACTCAAAAGTACTTTATTACTGTAGATATTTATATATACTTAGCAAACGTCATTTTTTGCCTCTTCTCTACATTGGACCACTGTGGGAGAAGTAGGGCGTAGAAACTCCCACAGATTGATTTTTAGATCTCTTTTAAAAATAGATTGTGCTTAACTAATACAATTATGATTTATTTTTATTTAATAAGCGGGAATAAATAATTACAAAAATATTAACAGCAAGGTCTGTGTTGAGCCAGATTAACCCCATACAGTCCTGTCATTTAAGTAATCTTGAACATTGTAATATCCCTTTTTCGACAAAGTCGCTTTAACCTGCTTTTTAAATTGCTCAAATGGCAATTTCAAAATCTCCAGAGGTATCTTATTGTAGTAGAGAATGCACTGACCCTTGAAAGAATTGCTAACCTTCGCGAGTCTAAAACGGGGCGCACATAGTCTGTGATTATTTCTTAGGTAAACATTACAGCTCACGCTAAGTTTGGAAAATGTTGTAAGTTTCTTGCGTACATACATTATATTTTCGAAAATAAATTGACTAGCTACTGTTAGTATGTCAATTTCTTTAAAAAGCTCTCTTAAGGAGTCTGTTCGTTTTAAATTATAAATTGCTCGAATAGCTCTTTTCTGTAAAATAAAAATAGTTTGAATAACCGCTGCTTTCCCCCACAACAAGATACCATAGGACATCACACTATGAAAGTAACTAAAATATACTAGCCTAGATGTAGCCACATCCGTGCTTTGTCTGATGTTCCTAACAGCGTAAGCAGCAGAACTTAATTTACCAGCCAATTTATCTATGTGGGGTCCCCACTGCAATTTGCTATCAATGGTTATTCCAAGAAACTTCGTATCATTTACTAATTCTAACGTGCTGTTGTCTAACACTAAACTGGTCCCAACTTGCCTGACATTTGGAAGTGAGAATTTGATACACTTGGTTTTACCAGCGTTTAACAATAAATGATTAATTATTAAATGTTCATTAAATCTGCCATGTCCAATTCTCAAACGACAAGTTGTTGTGTATAAGTTTCTATGTAGATATTTTCCGACGATAAACCATGGTCTCTTAATGTCCGAGTTAATATAGCTGTACCATTTTCCTTTTATTTGTGTCGTTTCTCTCCAATGAAGCATCCATTGATGTTTAATATTCGTTCTAATGTCGGTTTTGCAATCTGAAGCTGGCAACTTAATGTTCTTGACAGGTATTTGGTGAATATTGGGGTTCTTTTATTATAGAGCTGGCAAGTTTATCAGCGAGTTCGTTGCCAGAGACGCCAATGTGAGATGTGTCCAAAACATACTTATTTCTCTATCTTGATTGAGCTAAAGCCTACTAATTTTCTGCCTAATGTTATAAATAATATAGTTTGTGCTACCATTGTACGTGGGATTTGACAGTGCCATTAAAACGCTCATGCTGTCCGAAATTATCAACCATTTCTTGAAACTGAGGTTAGTTGATTCTATATATTCTAAAGATGCATAAATGGCTTGAGCTTCTGCTGTGTATATACTTGCATTTGATGGCAATCTGAACCCATGTCCTAATTTAGTGACAAGATCATAGTAAGCCATGGAGACGTTTTCGTTACATTTCGAGCCATCTGTATAAATTTGTCTAAACTCTCTGTGTTCATCCAATTTATTGTAAACTGCATATTTATCACTCAGTGTCCTATCTATTTGAATCTTTAACCCACAGAATTTGCTCTCATAGGATCCTTCTTAACAAGGCAAAGTACTACTATTGTAGATATTATATTTACTCTTATAAGTTAAAGTTGCTTGAATGTTACAAGTTAAAAAGTTAATAGAGTTAAGCATTAGTAGTTTAGAAAGGAGATTACCATCTTCAGACAACAACTTAATAATGAAATTAAGTTTTAAATTATTGAATCTGATCATTAATGGACACAAGTTACACTCAACCTGCATTGAATTAATTGGAGATGACTTAAAGGCTCCTAAGATTAATCTTAAATTTATATTTTGGATCTTTTCAAGTTTATCTACTAATTTTGGATCTATACAATAACAGAAAAAAACCGGTCAAGTGCGAGTCTAAATCGCGCACGAAGGGTTCCGTACCACCGTTCAATGGAAGCGATGGTGTGGAGTGAATAGTTTGGATTTTACACAGCAAAATATTGTTTACAAAGTTATTGGTGCGGTTACTTTCACACTCCATGTACGTAACCAGGTGCAACCATAAGTTTGTATGTGGTATTGAAAGAATTGTTGTATGGGAGCCCCCTTAAATATTTCTTTTATCCTGTTTTTTAGTATTTGCTGTTATAGCGGCAACAGAAATACATAATCTGTGAAAATTTCAACTCTCTAGCTAGCTAGGTTCTTGAGATACAGCCTGGTGACAGACGGACGGACAGCGAAGTCTTAGTAATAGGGTTCCGTTCTTACCCGTTGGGTACGGAACCCTAAAAACCATAGTCAAAGTGACTTCTTACAAGGGCTTTGTATAGAGTTAAAAGAATCTTAGGATCGGCACCCCAATGGCTGCCAACCAAAGATCTTAAAGTGTTGGTAGCTCTTAAAGCTCGTTCCGTTATGCAATCAACATATCTACACCATGAGAGATTCTGTGTAAAAACTACACCCAAATTTTTTATTTGAGATTGAATTGGTAATAAGTTATTGTCATATTGTAGCTTAACTGGGATGACTTTTTTCTTTGAGAATATGACTACTTTACTTTTAGCTGGACTAATTTCTAGATTTAAATATTGAAAGTAACTATGTAATTTTTCCAGTGCTAAATTTAATTTTTGAGTTGTGTGTGATGTTATTACCACTGCAATAAATAGCCAAATCATCTGCAAACTGTAAGTTGCTGACTTCTGTTCCTAACATTTCATTGAGCCTGTGGATGTAGAGAATATACAATAAAGGGCTCAAAATGCCACCTTGACAGACGCCTTTAGTTGACAATCTAGGCCCAAAAATATTATTGCAACTCATCTTAACATAAACTTCTCTTCCACTGATAAACTCATAAATCCACCTAACACATTTTTCAGGTATTCCCAAAGAAGAAAGAATGGTACATAAAACAGAATGATTAATGTTATTGAATGCCCCTACAATATCGAAAAAAATACAGACAAGATGTTTATTACTGTTAACCGCAGCGTCAGTATCATGGAAGGGATGCCCTATACTTTCTCTTGCTGACCGACCGCGATGAAAACCGAACTGATTTCTTGGTAGAATATGATTGGATTCAATATAAAACTCAAGACGTTGTTTCATAAGTTGCTCAAAAAGTTTACCTGAACAAGATGTTAATGCAATGGGACGGTAAGAGTCTGCATCTATTGGATCTTTTCCTGCTTTTAGAATTGGAACCAAGCAATCTTGTTTCCACTCTTTTGGAATTATTGATTGTTCCCAGAGTAAATTTAAAATATTTAAAAATTTCACAAGGCAATCTGTTTCCAGTTTTTGAAACATTTTGTAAGAAATGCAATCTAAACCAAAGGTTGTGTCTTTACGTGACTTGATAGCTGCTTTTAACTCATCTATGGTGAATGGATTGATAATGTAACTATTGGTGGGGTTTACGGAAGAAGTATTATTTATTTGCATTGGTTGTGAAACAAAGTCAGGTGTATATTTCCTTAAAAAGTTATTTATCCAAAATATTTCATTATTATTATTTAGTTTCGTACTTTTACTGTAGGATTTATTAAATTTACGCATAGTTTGCCAAATTTTAGAAATTGGAGTGGATCTATTTATTTCAGTACAGTATTCCTTCCAAATATTTTATCTTTCTATTTTAATAATAAGTTTTTTCTCAGCCTGCATTTTTTATAAATTAAATCACTAGGTTCTTGTTTAAATATAATAAAAGCTTCCTTACTTTTTTGAAATGCATTAGCACACTTTTCATTCCACCATGGCAGAGGAGGATGCCGGTATTTAAAATTGCTTCCTGTCTGTTTCGAGCTATTATTATTCATATTTGAATTTTGGGCCTGACTTCTAAACATCAATTGATTAATAGCTTTATGAATGATATCACAATAGTCATAGTAGGACTGTAGAGGATCGTTATGGTTAATAATAAATTCTTTAAACATAGTGTTGGCAAGCTTTGAAAACTTATTCCAATTTACTAGCCGTAGATTAGGTCTTTTGAGTGCAGCTGTGTTATTTTGAGAAATAAAGTTGTTTGTAGAAGAATCAGTGATAGTGTTGAACAAAATCTCAGTTATTGTGGGTAGATGATAACTTCCCAGGGGATCATCATATACTGTCCAATTGCAATTAAGGGCTATAGAGGCACTGACATTTGTTAAATCCAAACCATTTGGTCTCCAGTTATTTGTACCTACAGTTGTTGGTTGTGTGTCATTTAATAACACTAAATTGCATTCATTTACAGCGTCGAGGACATCTCTTCCACGAGGACGGACAGATTGGCAACCCCACATAGTGTGATGTACATTGAAATCACCTGCTACTAAGCATGGTTGTGGTAAGGTATTAATAAAATTAACAAATTTTGATTTTCTAAAAGTAGGACTACAGTTTGTCGGGATATAAAGACTGGCCATTGATAATGAACTGTTATTAAAGTTTATTTTGATAGCAATATTCTGAAGTGAATCATCAAAAAATGTTTTTAATCTACTGTATTGTATGTTGTTACGAATGACTATGGCGACACCATTGTGTTTATTGCCACAATCATTGCGTTCTATTGAGTATCCTTTAATATTTAAACATTGTGTAGGCTTGAGCCAAGTTTCGCAAACTAAAGCTATGTCAATATTATTTTCATACAAAAATTGAGTAAAAATATGGCGATTACATAACAGACTTTGAGCATTCCACTGTACTATCTTTAATTTGTCTGTGAATTTGTACTAATGTTCTTGGTATCACTGGAGTTGAAAAAATCGCTTAAAACATCTAACACATTTTTTGAGAATATTGGGGTATCTTGTGTCTTATTTAATGTTATAATTTTTATAATGCTTTGCACTAAGAGATTCAGTGCCTTGTCATTTGATTTTAATAATGTCAAGAGATCAAGAGGCTTCTTAGGGCCGAGAGGTGGGAAATTTCCATTTTTGAATATGTCAGCGAATGATGGTGTCTGAACTTTCTGTCTGTTTTCTTGTATTTTCTTTTGCTTAATTGGACACTGAGCTGAAATGCTAACGTGATTGCCATCGCAATGGAAGCATTTGGCCTGTTCGATCGGAGTTTTACAAACTTTATATGAGTGGTCTTCTTTACAGATGGAGCAGCGCTCGGAGTTCTTGCAAAACTTTGCTAAATGGCCATACCTGAGACACCGGAAACATTGTTTGTCTGGTGGAACATACGCTGAGATGTCATGCCGCCAACCGTCCAAATCTACGTAGTCTGGAAGAACTGACGTCGCGAAGGTGATGGCTACTGTCTGCAGCGGCTTGTGAATGAAGTTATCATCAACTTTGGTCCTTTTTATGAATCTTCGAACAGATATTATTTTCTTGTAACTTGATAGCATTGTGAATATCTTTTTGTTTGTCAAGTTGGTGGGTACATTTTTAATTATACTAGTAATTTCAGTGCTTGAAGCTGGTATATTGGCCTTAAATTGGTAGTCTTTTAAAAATGTAGCATTGTTCAAGAAAGCATTAGCAAGGCTGGCTTTTTCGAAGTATAACGCAATTTTGAACTTGTTCATTGACCTAAGATATTTGATTCCTTTATTAAACCCTTTGATACAGCTAGATATGGACATTAGGTCTCGGGTTCCTATAGGTATATCCGCATTGGAAGACTCTACGAATACTACAAATTCTGTAGCACCGGAATCCTCAGGGTATCGTCTCTTATAATCTGTTACCAGATAAGGTTTGTACTTATCTGCGCTTTCGACCTCTGACTCGGACGACGACGTGGAGTCTCCTTCACTTTTCTCTTCAGCCTCATCTATTTTTCTCTTTCTTGTTCGCACCTTCCCCATGATTGGTTTCTTTTTATTTGTCTCCAGACGCCTTTTATTTCTAAAAACCCCGATTGATACACGAGTAATCGATGAAATTAATAAAAACTTCGAAAATCCCGCCTGGTTATTTCAATGGTTTCCCGCGCTTTTTTTTTAAATTTCCAATCCTTGATAATTTGTTATAACTCTTCCACAGTATTTCGTACGAACTCAACTAGTGCTGAGTAGAGCGCGGGATATATTCAGCCTTCTTGAAGATTTCCATTAACTTTTCCATTAGCAAAAGGCGTTGTACATACTAAAGGACACACATCTGAATATAATGTGATCTAGGGTCTTCTTCTGCACTGCACCTATCACATACAGGCGAATCAATCATCCTCATCCTGTAAAGATGAGCATTAAATCGACCGTGTCCCAGTCTTAACCTCTCCGAAACCCGGCCGCCCGGCGCCAACCCGCTCTAATCCCAGGCATACATGAGCCCGCGCGGCGCGCGCGACTTGACTGACATATCAAGTGGTGATTATGTCTGAATGGTAACTTTTAGAACTATGAGAGTTGTACATCTGAGTAGCTAATGAAACCCTCTCTTACTCAATGCGAAGAAAATGTCACTGTGACCTTAGTTTATTTTTGTACCGACATCAGAATCACAGACTTCTAATAAAATGCTCCCTCTCGTCACAAATGTAGTCGACATGAGTAAAACACAACAAAATACACATTTTGTTTGATACTTTCGTAATCTACACAAGATTACCTTTTGAAAACAATAAAAACATTAGTATGTTCAAATATAAATTTTTCAATATTTCATGAAATACCGGTTACGAAAATTGATTTTTTCGAGTCACGTTTGCAGCGTCTTGAATGAATGAAATGAACAAAAGACCATACCGGAAATAGAAGATTGGCTCATTGGCCGTTTTTACACACTAATTCATTCCGGTCTAAAAAAAAAGGGAGTGCGTGTCGGTACGCTTGGGTCAATAGTGTTTGTTTACGTTGACGTGTCGGTACGGTTGGTTCACGGAGAGGTTAATCGGTTAATAATTGTTTAAAATTTTAGACTCGCGAAGGTTAGCAATTCTTTCAAGGGTCAATGCATTCTCTACTACAACAAGATACCTCTGGAGATCTTGAAATTGCCATTTGAGCAATTTAAAATCCATGTTAAAGCGACTTTGTCGAAAAAGGGATATTACAATGTTCAAGATTACTTAAATGATGGGTCTGTATGGGGTTAATCTGGCTCAACACAGACCTTGCTGTTAATAATTTTGTAATTATTTATTCCTGCTTATTAATTATACTACTCAAAAGAAAATAGGGGCCACTAAGTATTTTGATTGCTACGTGAAAAATATAGTGAACAGTAATGTATATTTATTAAAATAACATGTAACAAGGCTTTTGTTTTAACTTATGCTAATAACCATTTAATTGTGTAGTCAATTGTTTCACTTATTTCGATTAACATGAAATTAGTCCATTGTCAACAGCAAAAACTAAACTGAAACTCTTTGCAAAACAAAACAAAAACTGACACAAGCTGTTTTTTTTAATGGTTTAGTAACGGGTGTGTCCTCCTCTCTTGTTTTCACACTCCTGGAGCCTTGAATGCATACTCTCGATTAAGTTTCTGATGTTTTCATCAGGTATCTCTTCCCACGCACGTTTCAGAGCATCCATAAGCTGTTGCTGGTTGTGAACCTCTTGCTCATGCTCCCTAACCCTTCGTTTTAATTGGTCCCACATATGCTTTATTGGATTTAAATCCGGACTATACGCTGGCCATGGTAGGACACGAATATGGGAGTCATCCAGTACAGTCTGAGTGGCCCGAGCTGTGTGTGGGCGGGCATTGTCATGCATTAACCAGAACCCTGGCCCCACTCTCTGTGAGAATGGAATCACATGAGGCCTGATGACTTCATCGATGTACCGTTGTGCAGTTACTGTGCCTTGATTTAAGAAAACCAGCTCAGTTTTGCCTTGTAAGCTAATCCCAGCCCAAACCATCACACTAGGACCTCCAAAGCGGTCAATTTCCTTGATGCAGACATCGGAAAATCTCTCACCCTGTCGTCTCCATACTCTAATCCGCCGATCATCACTACAAAGCTTCACTTTACACTCATCTGTGAAGAGCACCATACCCCATTGATTCATGCTCCAACCTGAATGTTCGCGGCAAAAACTTAAACGATTTCCACGTTGAACCCTAGATAAAGGAATTCGTACTACTCGGCGTCTGGACCTTTGCTGGTCTTCATGCAGTCGAGTACGTATCGTTAGGTCACTAACACGAGTCCCCGTTGTCAACCGTAGGCGATTTTGTAACTTACGTGCCGTCACAGAGCGCTCTCGACGGGCACTCAATCGGATGTAGCGATCCTCTTGTGCCGTAGTCGCTCGCACCCTGCCCGATCCAGGCCTTCTTGCAACACTGCCAGTCTCTTGGAATCGATCCCACACATTGTGGATGGCTCGGCGAGAGAAACCCAACGGAAAAGCTACAGACCGCTGTGAATGACCTTCAGCAATCAATGTAACGGCTCTGGTGGCAGTAATGGTATCCATATGCCTTCGTTGACGTGGCATTATTAACAAAAGATGTTAAAAGAAGCAAAAGATGGACATAAATAGTTTTTTAACAGAATAAAATTGTGATTCCATCTGAAAGGAATTTGACCTGAAACTCGTTTTTTTTATTTGCTTCAATTTCTGGCCAGCTGTAAGACTTAAACACCAGCATTAAAGAGGTTGGATACTGAAGGAGGCCGGACATCATTAATTAGTCACTTATTAATTAGTTTACATCTAAAAATTTACTCAAAAACAGAAATATGTAAGTGGCCCTTATTTTCTTTTGAGTAGTATATTTTGTATTAGTTAAGCATAAGCAATTTTTAAAAAGAGATCTAAAAATCAATCTGTGGGAGTTTCTACGCCCTTCTTCTCCCACAGTGGTCCAATGTAGAGAAGTGGCAAAAAATGACGTTTGCTACAGTAATAAAGACTTTTGGAATTTGGAAATTTGGAAAAATAGCCTGTTGATGAATTTTCTTTTGGAAAACCATGGTATCTTATTTATAGATGTTCCATTTATGCCTGAATACCATTGTCCTTTCTGAACTACCGTCGTTGAGTGGTCCCACAACTTCTGCCAATCCATCTTCATATTGTCTTTTAATATTCTAACATGATCTGTAAACGGTAAAGAAAGAAAGAAAGAAAGACATTTATTACACACAAAAAACACACCTTACAGTAGGACAAAACAAAAAAGTATAATAAACAAAACGAAACATCTAAAAACACAACTAATTGTAAACAATTATTGGCCAGGGTCACGGTGTGTTCTTGCTGTGCAAAAGGCACTAACTCAGCATTGTGCTGGGGGTGGAGGCCCTCAGCGCTGATTTTCAGTTAGTGCCAGGTAGTGACCGCACGTGCCACAATTGCCGTGTAGTGTGCGTACAATACTTACATAATATTACTTATATTTAAATAAACTATGATCGGTGTGTATATACAAGGCTGAGATAATATGTGCTGTGTGAATAAACTGAAAAATAAATAAATAATACGATAAATTAATAATAACTTAAAAATGTGTGACATAACACAACTGCTTTTTCTGATGCGATTACGTCGTCGTCGTCAAGTTGAGTTGCGGCAAGTTGTTCAGACAGGGAAGGGAAGTTTCTGCTGTTCAAGCAAATATGCCTTGAGCTTTCGCCCAAAAGCATATCTACTGAAAGCTTCGTGGACTGGGGGAGGAATATCATTCCAACATTTGGACGCCGCATACCTGAAACTACCCCGGAATGCCATCGTTCTATGCTGAGGGGTGACGATTCTCTCCTTGTGAACGCTACGCTGCCTGGTGGAAAACTGGAGCTTCTTGTATAGGTAGTTGGGAGCTTCAGTGCGTATGACACCAAAAAGCAACATGGACAAATGGAGTTTTCGTCGGGCTTCCATGTTCAGGAGTTTTGCATTGTTCAAATGTGGAGTGACATGGGATCTGGGAGGGACCTTGAAGCAAAAACGCGCGCATGCGTTTTGAACACGTTGTATTAACTTTCTTGTCCGGGCAAGTATACAGCCACCATAAACGACATCACAATAGTTTAATCTTGATAATATAAGCGATTCACTTAGCCTGACACGCAAATCAGTGCTAAGGTAATCGCGTATATTATAGAGAAGTTTAAGGCGATAGAAGCAGTTGCTGACTACGTTGCCTATATGTTTTTCGAAACGCAACTCTCCATCAATTAGTAAGCCGAGATTTTTTGCTTCTACAACCCTTTCCACTGGTTCCCCCATAATAGCTATATTATTGCCGGCAAGGGCTTGCACCGTATTATGGATTTGATTATGAGTACCAAGTACCATGTACTTTGACTTGCTGGGGTTCAGCACCAGACAGTTCCTGCCAGACCATGCCGCTATGCGATCGAGATCACTTGATCTGCCGTGCCGCAGCTACTGCATCTTCTGATGGTGTCGACAAGTACAACTGCGTATCATCCGCGTACAAGTGGATAGAGCAGTTTTTGATACCGGTGACAATATCGGCGCTGTATAAAATAAACAGAAGAGGTCCTAATATGGAGCCTTGCGGGACCCCCCGCGTCAGCTGCTTTGTTGATGAAAACCGCATCGTACCATCATTCTTATGTATTACGACTGTTTGCGCACGGTCCGACAGGTAACTACCGAACCACCTAACCGTAGCATTATCGAATCCATAATAAGACATCTTTGATAATAAGAGGGCAGTATTAAGACAATCGAAGGCTCTGGAGAAATCTAGCAACACCAAAATTGTGCTCCTCTTCTTGTCGAGCGCTGACAGCACGTTGTCCACGACGTCTAGCAACGCAGTAGCCGTCCCTCGACCCTTCCGGAACCCAGATTGCAATTCCGGTAGAATGCCATTTTCCTCCAGATACCTCGACAGCTGGTTATATACCGCCCTCTCAATTACCTTAGACATGCAAGGAAGAATGCTAATGGGACGGAGATCGGATATGTGGACAGGATTAGGTTTCTTGGGGGTTGGTGAAACTTTCGCAGTCTTCCAGTCAGTCGGAAAGATGTTCGTCAAAATGCTCCGATTAATAATCGCAGTGAGGGTCGGCAATGTCGTAGGTAGAGTCAGTATAACCATGTCTATTCCAATTCGGTCAACTCCTGTCGCATTGGTCTTGATAGACGTCAGTATTTTTGCAACAGTGTGTGCAGTAACGGGGTTCAGAAAAAAACTAGTAGCATTGTCGTGTCGGTTAAATTCAAAGTAAGTCAAGTCCGAAATGGTCACCTTAGTCGTTCCTGGTACTTTCATGAAATGGTCAATAATGGCGTCGGCATTACCAAAGTGTGCGGGTAACTCAATATTTCGTCTATCCGCTAGAACAGTGTGTTTAAGGTTTTTCCACAGGCGCTTCGGATCTTTAGTGCAGCTGTTGATTTTTTGTTCAAAAAAGCATGTTTTTCATTGTGTAGGGCGGTGATGACTAGGTGTTTGAGGTCTAAGTAGTAGTTTTTATGCACATCCAATTTAGACTCTTTGTACTTTTTATGTGCCTTATCACGAAGTCGCATCATTAAGCGAACGTTGCTTGTAAGCCACGGTTTAAGAGACTCCCGCACAACTTTAGTCCTGACTGGCGCATGTCTGTCAAAAAGTCCAGTAATTTGGTCATTGAACTGTCTTAGCATGTCGTCAACGTTATCTAGTTTATTAATATTGTCCCAGTCTATTGAACACAAGTCTTCGTCAAAACTGTCACGGTCTATGTCCTTAATTGGACGGAAAGTTATAGTCCTAGGGATGGGCTTTTGTTTTTTGACGTGAAGGTCAACAGTAACAAAACAATGATTACCTAGGTCCGGTATATGATGCACTTCGACACTACGTACCCGCGCATCCGTGCAAACAAGGTCAATCGTCGTTTCGCTATGGTCGGTAAAGTGGGTAGGTTTGTCAACAATTTGTCTCAACTTCAGTGAAGTTAAGAATTGCGTCAGACATCTAAATTTGCTGTCGTTGCAGTCAGTATAGTTAATGTTAAAGTCCCTTACCAGTATAATATTGTCGTAGTCAGTCATAGAAGTCAGTGAGTCGGTAATCGCATCAAAAAAAATGTCAGTACTCACCCATCGGGGGCGATAAGCCGTGCCAACTATAAGCTTCTTTCCAGCTACGTTGACTCGGAACCACATCTGCTCCACGGGAGGGGTGGGGGGGTGCACGCAGAGCCGCGCACTGACACCTCGCTTCACGTAGAAGCCCACACCGCCCCCGCAGTGCCGGAAGCCAGGCGGGCGCGGTACATGGCGCAGTCGGTAGCCGGGCACGACGGGCGCGCGTCCTTCCTCACCTTCACGAAGCCAAGTTTCATTTATGGCTACTAAGTCGGCCGACAAATTAGTCATGGTGACAGTAAGCTCGTCATGACCTGTCCCTAGAGAACCGGCATTAAACAGACCAACCCGGAAATGTTTTGTTTTAGACATAGTTATAATAATACAAATTACCCACACCTGTATATAATATAAATAATATTTTAAATACTATACTGTGTAGTATATTTATGAATATACATTCAAATATATAGATATATGACAATTGAATAAACACAACGCATACACCATCGGCACCAACCAGCACATTGACAAACCGCGACCACGGCGCACGCACAACATTTAATCCTAGATTTAAACAAATTATTAGGCCATAAGGAAAATTACTTTTAGGCAGACAATGCAAGGCTAACTTAGTCCGTTTTAAAAATATTAACAATATCTATCTCCTTTCGGATACGGTATCCGGGCTGCCCCTCCGCGCGTCGCACCTGCACCCGCCCATCCCTGGTCCACACCCATCTCCAGGCGTGAATGCGAGCTTGCTCCTTAGCCTTGGCAAATAGCTGCCTGTTCAGCTTGGTGAGCCGTTCGTTGACGTAGAAACGTCGCGGTACTCCACTGAGACCCATATCAGCGGTTGTTGCTCCACGACGCACGCGCGCCTCACGTAGCAGTGCGTCACGCGTAGCCCTCCGGGCCAGCCGCACCACCAGAGGCCGCGGCCTGCGGTCGTCGGCACCGGCTCCGAGTGGGCCCACCCGCACCGCGCTGACCACGTCGCGCTCGTCCATCGGCACACCCAGCTTCACCGCGATGAGCGACACCAGGTGTAAAGGGTTCTCGCCGCGCTCCTCCGTAACATTGCTAAACTGTAAGTCGTTCGCCAGCATATCTTGGTCCCGATCATTCAGCTCCATCTGAAGGTTGGTAATGGCTTCCTCCAAGACCTTCGTTCCCGTCGACACCACTTCATCCGTGACCCTCTTCTCGAGATCATCGACCCGCCGCTCCACCTCTTCAATCCGCTGATTGCATGCACCAAGCGTTGAGCGGAATTCATTGGTTTCGCGCCTGAATTCACGCATTTCATCCCGCATACCTTGCATTTCTTCTCTCAACAATCGCACCTCCAGCAACAAAACGGTAGGGCATCACTACTTGTATTGTATTGACAGATGACGGACGGAAGAGAGGTTATTGTTCTTGCAAGGAAGTCGGCATTCTTATTATATGTCTGTGGTCGGCATTTTCGTTTCCAATTATGCCGTCATTATGCTCTTGTGTGCCGGAATCCACATGAAAACTACTGCTTTGTTTTTCAAATAAATTTGCACAGTTAAATTGTGCCATAAACTCTTGATGTTATGTATGATATAGTTGGTTGCTATATCTAGTATGTGATTTTGTAGGGCCGTCAGCCATTGAACTTCTATTACTAGCGTATGGAACCGACACCGCGAACCATTTCTTTGCGCCATGACATAACCGGCGTTATTCATTCCCTTTAGTCCCTCGCCAGCGCTCATAGCGACCGCATGCAGATATTGTGACTCAAAACAATTCAAAAATGCCTTCTGGGTCTTGCGAATTTGTAAAAATGCGACTAGTACGAAGAAAAAATATAGTGGCGTGACGTATCATCAGTAAGTAAGCAGAATATCAACTAAAATAATTCAAAACTAATTTTGAACATTATTTTCCACTGAACCCGACTTTTGTATGAAAACCATAGAATATGAAAAGTGAACCGTACAGATAAGACACGTAGGTACTAATGGTGATACGAGAGAGCACTTCACAAATATGTGGGATATGATGAATGTGGTAAATATGGGTAGAGGACTCCTAAACTAACAAAACATGTTTGGTAATATTTTAACACGACTGCCCTCAAAAACGGAGTGTATTGTATTCAGGGTTCATGTGGGTATTTCTCTTAATGCCATCACAACTTCTTAAAGCCTTATCCGATTTCGAAGTGCGTCGTATCGCTAGGATCTAGCATCCTAAGTGCTATAAATATATACAAGGTGTAAAAATAATTTACTTCTCAGTTCATTTTGAAATTATGGCAGTATAGATAACGATGACACACAGCTAATGCGAAAGAGCAAGTCATCTACATAAACCTCTGTTTAAATCTCGGTTACAATGAATATTTAGAACATTTTGTAATAGCCTGCACTCAATCAAATGAAGTTTTGTAGGTATAAAAGCGGTGTCACTTCTGCGGTGTGTAATCTACAGGGACGACACGTCGAGCTCGCGGCAGCAGATCGCATCATGCCCCCGCCCCGCTTTGCGACACGTTTTTGGTTCGAGACAGCGTCTCTATGTATAGTAATGGTAGCTCAATGCCGTCTGCACACTCATGCTGTGGCTTGCCACAAGCCAGTGGTTTGATTCGACCTGATGTTGGATGATTCAGCGGTATTCTGGCTTCAGCGGTAAATATGCTTGCATTACTATCCAGTCTTCTACCATATCCAGCTTTCAAATGATAATCATAAAATGCTTGACCCACGCATGTGTCTTCATCGATTCTTGCTTGTTGGTTAGATCAACTCATGAAAAATTTATGATTTTGAAGAAGAGAAAAGAGAAGAGCCTATGCTCTTAAGTTTGGCAATCAATGGATGTTTCGGCAAAGAGGACATTTTTAATATAAATTTACATTTTAGAAATTTAAATCTTACTTTAAGAGGAGGCAGAGTGCATTCAACTTGCACTGAATTGATAGGAGTTGTTTTGAAAGTTCCAGTTATGAGACGTAAGTTGTTATTTTGTATCTTTTCTAATTTGTCTAATAATTTAGGTTCAGATGCAAAACAAAGAAAACCATAGATACTCAAAGTGGCTTCGTACTAAAGATTTACAATTTTGGGGTCAGCTCCCCAATATGTTCTACATAAAGTCTTCAGAATATTGAAGGCCTTACTAGCGCCCTGCACACTAGGTAATCGACATATTTATTCCATGATAGGTTACTGGTGAAAATAACACCTCGGAATTTAGCTTTTGATGCTATAGGTACACAGTTATTATTGTAAATACAATTGAAAATTGTTTCCTAGTTGTTTACCAAAGACTACAATTTTGCTTTTTAGAGTAAGTTATTGTGGCTAGTTTTCAATCGGGTTATTGGTTAGGTTAGAACGTTGAAGAAGCTAAACCGGAGCGGAGCGAAGCGAAGCGTATGCAAACAAAAACGACTGGCTAGAGTAGGTTATTGTGGCTACTTTTAAATCGGGTTATAGGTTAGGCTAGAACGTTTAAGAAGCTAAACCGGAGCGGAGCGGAGCGAAGCGTATGCAAACAAAAACGACTGGCTAGAGTAGGTTATTGTGGCTATGTTTCAATCGGGTTGTAGGTTAGGCTAGAACGTTGAAGAAGCTAAACCGGAGCGGAGTGGAGTGAAGCGTATGCAAACAAAAACGACAGGCTAGAGTAAGTAAAGTATGTCTATATCTAAAAAAGTGGTTTTTAGGGTTCCGTACCCAAAGGGTAAGAACGGAACCCTATTACTAAGACTTCGCTGTCCGTCCGTCCGTCCGTCCGTCCGTCTGTCACCAGGCTGTATCTCAAGAACCTAGCTAGCTAGAGAGTTGAAATTTTCACAGATTATGTTTTTCTGTTGCCGCTATAACAACAAATACTAAAAAACAGGATAAGAGAAATATTTAAGGGGGCTCCCACACAACAATTCTTTCAATACCACATACAAACTTATGGATGCACCTGGTTACGTACATGGAGTGTGAAAGTAACCGCACCAATAACTTTGTAAACAATATTTTGCTGTGTAAAATCCAAACTATTCACTCCACACCATCGCTTCCATTGAACGGTGGTACGGAACCCTTCGTGCGCGATTTAGACTCGCACTTGCCCGGTTTTTTTTTAATTATTTAGGCAACATAACATCAAGAACTAAAAAATAACGGGGTGTTTGCTCAACCCCCCTCTCAGGGGGAGTTCCCCTACACTTCCCCCCCTCCCCTCCCCGTGTGCGGCCATTTGGCCCTCAGATAAACGAAACAAAACGAAATTCTATTAACTATTTGGCTCACAGAGAAAGTATGTAAGTAAATGGAGGGAGGGCTATTTTCCATGAACAAAAGTTAATATACCGACACTCTTACTCATACGACCGTTTATCTTTGTATGAATCAAATCAATATCAATTGATAGGAAGGCTTTTCGCGTAGGTACAATTTTAGCCACACCCAGCGATGGGGTGAGTATCGATATAAGTACCATTGTACGGTGGTACGGAACCCTTCGTGCGCGAGTTCGACTTGCACTTGACCGTTTTATTATTATTTTACTGTTATCATAATTATGTGTGTATGTGGTAGTCCTGTGTTACGAAGGTCCGGCTGAAAACCAGCGCTGAGTGTGTTAATAAAGTCATTTATATTTCTATTTCTACGCAAAAATGATAGATCGTTTACCTAGGTTGTTAATGGCAAAAAATATAATGACCACCAAAATATTTTTTCCTACCCAAAATGGCTAAATGACCATCAAAAGTTGCAGTAAATATAAGGGCGAAATACTGCGGTAGCTTTGGTGAAGGGTAAAGGGGGTGAGCGAAGCGAAGCCCCATTTATCCTTCGTGTTAGGTTGAACATGTAAGAACAACAAAAAATACTTAAAACATAAACTTAAGTACACAAAACATAAAAAGAAGTTTGGTGATCATTTATCCAAACACAATTTGGTGCACATCCATCCATTTTGGCAGTCATTTCGAATTTATTCTTAGTAAATTTTCGAATTTTTTGGTAATCGTTTAAACACAAGCCATTGTTTATAACTTAACATAACATAGCGTCACACCTTTTCCCATACGGGGTGGCAGAGGCACAATTTTGCCCACTTTGAACCAGGTATTCAATAATCCATTTTGCGTGATATTAGTCGTTTATGAGACTGATACATAATGGAGGGCTTTAAAATTTGAGAGTGGGTTTATGAAACGAGCCGAAGGCGAGTTTCATAATAATATCACTCGAGAGTTTTAATGCCTAATTATGTATAGTTACATACACTAGTTTATCTACACACATATCATAAGCTGTCTTTGATGTGTTCAGGAACCGCATGTTTGAGCGGCATTGTGGCATTGAGTTGTTTATTTAGTTTGTTCTGTAGTACCAACTTCACAAACAAAGTAGGGGTGGCACGCAGGCGGGCGTCGGCGTTCGAATGTATGGTCATAATGTTCAATATTCAGATAAGAAATTAGTTTTTACAAACTAGTTTAACATTATGCTGATCATAACGTGCGGTTTTTGGACGCAGTAAAGAGGGTTTATGATACGTGAATAGATAAAAGATATAAGATTCATTCATAAATTCATAAATTTCATTACGTGTCAATAACAGGTGCAATACAATTGTATTAATAATAAAATAGCAACAACAAAGTGGAATGTCACATTTATAAAACTACACAATGGTTGCGATTGGAATGTCAAAAGTAAAAATAAAATAATGATGTCAATTAATGAAGTTCAAATGTCAAATTATAATATCAAAATCATAGATTTCATTTCATCTCTATGTCAAAACAAGTACCTTCAGGTATCTAGCAAGTTATACGCTTTGCGGCGTAATAAAGTCAATATATCTGTAGAACGTTTGCTCGACAAGCCAGCGTTTTAGTCTGATTTAAAAATTTTGATGTTTGGGGCGGAGGTGATGTTCCCCGGCAGTTTATTGACAGTTGGTCCTGCGACCTGAGTTTGTTTTGCGGGCTACTGGGACGAGTTTGTTGGCGGCCGCGTTTGTGATGTATCTGTGGACGTCCGCGTGCGTTCGGCACGAGTTGAGGTTTTCCCTCACGTACACCGCGATCTGGAAGATCAGTATGGATGGTAGCGTCATGTTACCGAGCGCTTTGAAGTGCGGTCTGGCGTGCGTAACCCGCGGCACTCGTGCTATTATCCTTACGGCCCTTTTTTGCATTCTGAAGACGCTCTCCCAGTCGGCAGCGCGTCCCCATAGCTCGATGCCGTATTAAAGTAAGGAGTGCACAGTCGCAAAGTGGCACGAGCGTACGACGTCGGTGGGTACGGTCCCGGCTAGGCGGCTGAGCGCGAAGCACGCAGCTCCGAGGCGCCCGCATATCTTGTGAATGTGGTGGGCCCAGGATAGTCCTCTGTCCAGCTCGAAGCCGAGGAACGTGGTGACCTGGACTTGATAGATCAAGACTCCATCCACTGAGGTCGACAATGCTCTAGGCTGGCGGCCGCCAAAGTAAAAGTGGATTTATTAAGTCTTTTTCAAATTCAAGGCCAGGCCGTTCCTGCTGAACCATTCGTACAGGGCTGTCGCAGTGTCGTTCAATCGTTGCTCCAGTCGGTCAATGCTGGGGGCTCTCACAACTGCCGCGACGTCATCTGCGTACATGAGTACCTCCGCGGTGTTGATAGCTTGTGGGAGGTCATTAAGGAGCAACGAGAAGAGTATGTTCGACAGGGAGGAGCCCTGGGCCACCCCCATCGATGTGGAATGGGATCAGATCTGATCTGATCTACCTCCATCGCCTGCCACGATCTGTGATCTTTTGACCATGAAGTCGGTCAACAGCGCCAGCTACGCCGTAGTGATGCAGCTTCGCGGCGAGCACGGCGTGGTCTGCAACATCGAATGCCTTGGACAAGTCATAGAACAGCACAGCGACTGGAGTTTCTGCTCGCGGGCGCTCACTATACGTCGTGTCACCTCGCACACGAGCGCGGTTGTCAAGCGGCCTGCGCGGTAGGCGTACTGACGGTCGGTGACTGCGGACGTCGACGATAAATAGTCGATTAGTCCCAAGCTGAGGCCGTTCTCAAACACCTTCGCTACAGCTGGTATGACCGCTATGGGTCTGTAGCCGTCAATTAGCTGTATGCTGTATGTAATGGACATTAATATTAATAATATTTCATACATTGCCTGAACGCCCCATATATATTGGCTAGGTATTATATAGAATACCTGCATCATACAGATTGCGGTAACGTAATACTAATGGCGGTACGAGTGACGAGTGAGAAGTTAACAAATCGGAATGAGTCAGTTCAGATAATAATCTTTCTAATAGGTATCTTATTCTCTTTGCAAAAGAAATAGATACCTATTTAATAATCTACGACTTAAATGTACCTATAAGACCAATTAGTTGATTTCTTATTTAATATGATTTTAAATGAATAATAATTCGCCCCCCGCTACAACTTTCATCAAGTTACGATACCTTATTGTTTCAAATAGCGTCTTAAACGCTATAATAGTACCTAGACTTTGATATTTCTACCAAAATCAAAGTTTACATGGATGATATTGTTGTTAAGTCATACAGACAAGGCAAGGTAGGCAACCTACGTTTTTCAGATTCCTTAGGTATCCTCTCCCGTAATGCTCGATTTTCACATATAACAAATGAGGGTGAGGCTGAACCAAAAACCTGAGTTAGAAAGGCAACCGGCAGCCCAGGTGCGACATATCAATGAACATGTTAGCTAACATTTAATCTTACTCCGATCAAATACCTACCTACCAGTGTCTGCTAATGACGTAACGAAACCGCTTTCGGAGAAAACTGTAATAAAGGATAAATGATACGATAGTTGTTGGTAGTAGAAGTCCGTTTATTGAACGTGCGTATACTTATATACCTACATTATTGCTAACACAGCACTACGTACATTATGTTGTAGTTAACTCTAACATCTAGCCTTTTGTATGTACCACCATACAACACCTCCCCTTTTACTTCCTTCACCCTAGGGGTAGCGAAAGAAAAAGAATTTCTCAACAAAGAAATTATTTTTCAAACCTAAATGGTATGATCGTACCTACATTACAATATTATGAAATCCTACTCTACCTAACTGCATTGCATAAAAGTGCAAGGCAGAGCTATTGTAAAAATGCTGACAAGTTACCTAGAGTTAGACTGCTGTATGCTATGGACAAATTCTTGAACAAAATAATGACCTAGATAATTGCTAGTTACCTGTCTTGAAAATTAATTTTGAATGAAATAGGTACACTTTATAATTTACACACACATATTTTATACTGAAAGACATGTAGTAAGAATCATTTATTTTCCTGGGAAAAATACGTAATTGTTTTAAAAGGACAATTTATCACAATGTTTATAACACCTATAATTTGGAAGAAAGAAAATAAAAATACACTTTACCTATCGTAAATATGAAATGAAATTTTACAATTTATACATTTTAATTTTGAAAACACACCTATAAATCGAAACACTGTAAATATTAAAAGACGAAAACACATCAAAATATCTGAAACCAAAAATATCCTATCGTAATATACTATACTCAGTCGATTTAAATCCTTAAACTTACTTCCTGTTACATTTTTATTTTTCTGATTCCTTTACATTAATAAGTAATAACACAACACATGACATGTACAGAGTGATCCTCCTGATGTTACATTTTCTCGACTTTAATATTTAATTATGAATTTACACAACATTTAATTTTCACTGAATATTTCCTGTTCTAAAGTAATTATTACTTTTCACATTTCATTTTACTCATGATTCTACGTATTTGAAAATAATTATAGTCGCTAGGTACCTAGTGTCACATTAAAACCCAACTTTTTTAGAATTTCAAAAATAAAATTATTTGATCGAATACTAATATATAGCGAATATTTTCTATGTAACTTCCTATTGTGGTATCGGTACTATTCTTTCACACGTACTTTTCAAATACTCATTTCATAGATACTTTTACACCTTCGGTTTTTAACCCATATTGAGCATCCTGTGGTTCTCAGTTAACTTCTCTGATTACCAACAAAATATACTCTAGGAAGAAAGATTTATCATAACTCCTAATAATTAAGTCTTTCACCGAGGGCACGATAGTCCATACACTATGAGCAAGAACATAATTCTCCTACATTATACATACATCCTGAGGGCATGATCACCCTTCATATTGGCATATCAGGCCACTTATTCTGTACACCTGTAATAGGGGGATAGAGCTGCTACAATTTAAGATAATGGCCTCCAATCTGTCTGTATGACTAGAAGGAATAGCTCCCTATCTCCTATAAATTAATAAAGTACCGTTGCATAATAATTCGCAACATAAAATATACCATGTACTAACGTAATTCATTTACTTTAAATCTTTACTTTCAATTATTATCATTAGGCCATCGTTCTTTTCCACGTGACCTAGAAATTATTCTGCAGTCATTCAACTCGGAATGCACTGTATTAGCGATACGTAATTACCTACTCGTATGCTATTTTTAAACTTTACTTTGATTTTAAAAGATTATGAATTTACTAATTATTTACTCATGACTGTGACACTAGATATTACAAGCATAATTATATGTTAGATGAAACTTTGATAACAAAACCTATGTTCCTAATCCTGTCTGAAACAATTAATTAATTTACCTCACAGGTTAACATTTCGTCGAAGTAGGTCGCTCGATGCATGTCATCGTCGCGAGGATGGTGATGAGGGCAGCTGGGCGGACGTGAAGCATGTTGATACTGGATACCGCTCGAAGATGCACGTGGTTGTCATCTTCTTGAGTTGGCCGGGATAACCCTGGTCCGCTTCGAATGCCGGGATAGCCCTGACCTGTTCGAGCCGGGAAACCCTCACTCCTCGTCCGGTCGCAGAAAATCTTCATACTGATAAAATAAATCAGGATTCACTCGTACATGTTTGACGGTGGTGCTGCTGATGCTGATGACGGCGCTTTCGGTGGTAGTGGTAGTGCTGCCGACGTTGATGATGGTGCTGCTGGTTCTTCTTGGGCTCTTCACTTAATTGCCATTTGCACAGCACTACCTCGTGAAAGGTAGGCTGGCCTGGCAAGGTCGCCATGTAATAAAGGATAAATGATACGATAGTTGTTGGTAGGACTTCTAGTCCGTTTATTGAACGTGCGTGTACTTATATACCTACATTATTGCTAACACAGCACTACGTACATTATGTTGTAGTTAACTCTAACATCTAGCCTTTTGTACGTACCACCATACAACACCTCCCCTTTTACTTCCTTCACCCTAGGGGTAGCGAAAGAAAAATAATTTCTCAACAAAGAAATTATTTTTCAAACCTAAATGGTATGATCGTACCTACATTACAATATTATGAAATCCTACTCTACCTAACTGCATTGCATAAAAGTGCAAGGCAGAGCTATTGTAAAAATGCTGACAAGTTACCTAGAGTTAGACTGCTGTATGCTATGGACAAATTCTTGAACAAAATAATGACCTAGATAATTGCTAGTTACCTGTCTTGAAATTTAATTTTGAATGAAATAGGTACACTTTATAATTTACACACACATATTTTATACTGAAAGACATGTAGTAAGAATCATTTATTTTCCTGGGAAAAATACGTAATTGTTTTAAAAGGACAATTTATCACAATGTTTATAACACCTATAATTTGGAAGAAAGAAAATAAAAATACACTTTACCTATCGTAAATATGAAATGAAATTTTACAATTTATACATTTTAATTTTGAAAACACACCTATAAATCGAAACACTGTAAATATTAAAAGACGAAAACACATCAAAATATCTGAAACCAAAAATATCCTATCGTAATATACTATACTCAGTCGATTTAAATCCTTAAACTTACTTCCTGTTACATTTTTATTTTTCTGATTCCATTACATTAATAAGTAATAACACAACACATGACATGTACAGAGTGATCCTCCTGATGTTACATTTTCTCGACTTTAATATTTAATTATGAATTTACACAACATTTAATTTTCACTGAATATTTCCTGTTCTAAAGTAATTATTACTTTTCACATTTCATTTTACTCATGATTCTACGTATTTGAAAATAATTATAGTCGCTAGGTACCTAGTGTCACATTAAAACCCAACTTTTTTAGAATTTCAAAAATAAAATTATTTGATCGAATACTAATATATAGCGAATATTTTCTATGTAACTTCCTATTGTGGTATCGGTACTATTCTTTCACACGTACTTTTCAAATACTCATTTCATAGATACTTTTACACCTTCGGTTTTTAACCCATATTGAGCATCCTGTGGTTCTCAGTTAACTTCTCTGATTACCAACAAAATATACTCTAGGAAGAAAGATTTATCATAACTCCTAATAATTAAGTCTTTCACCGAGGGCACGATAGTCCATACACTATGAGCAAGAACATAATTCTCCTACATTATACATACATCCTGAGGGCATGATCACCCTTCATATTGGCATATCAGGCCACTTATTCTGTACACCTGTAATAGGGGGATAGAGCTGCTACAATTTAAGATAATGGCCTCCAATCTGTCTGTATGACTAGAAGGAATAGCTCCCTATCTCCTATAAATTAATAAAGTACCGTTGCATAATAATTCGCAACATAAAATATACCATGTACTAACGTAATTCATTTACTTTAAATCTTTACTTTCAATTATTATCATTAGGCCATCGTTCTTTTCCACGTGACCTAGAAATTATTCTGCAGTCATTCAACTCGGAATGCACTGTATTAGCGATACGTAATTACCTACTCGTATGCTATTTTTAAACTTTACTTTGATTTTAAAAGATTATGAATTTACTAATTATTTACTCATGACTGTGACACTAGATATTACAAGCATAATTATATGTTAGATGAAACTTTGATAACAAAACCTATGTTCCTAATCCTGTCTGAAACAATTAATTAATTTACCTCACAGGTTAACATTTCGTCGAAGTAGGTCGCTCGATGCATGTCATCGTCGCGAGGATGGTGATGAGGGCAGCTGGGCGGACGTGAAGCATGTTGATACTGGATACCGCTCGAAGATGCACGTGGTTGTCATCTTCTTGAGTTGGCCGGGATAACCCTGGTCCGCTTCGAATGCCGGGATAGCCCTGACCTGTTCGAGCCGGGAAACCCTCACTCCTCGTCCGGTCGCAGAAAATCTTCATACTGATAAAATAAATCAGGATTCACTCGTACATGTTTGACGGTGGTGCTGCTGATGCTGATGACGGCGCTTTCGGTGGTAGTGGTAGTGCTGCCGACGTTGATGATGGTGCTGCTGGTTCTTCTTGGGCTCTTCACTTAATTGCCATTTGCACAGCACTACCTCGTGAAAGGTAGGCTGGCCTGGCAAGGTCGCCATGTAATAAAGGATAAATGATACGATAGTTGTTGGTAGTAGAAGTCCGTTTCTGTTTGAACGTGCGTATACTTATATACCTACATTATTGCTAACACAGCACTACGTACATTATGTTGTAGTTAACTCTAACATCTAGCCTATTGCACGTACCACCATACTACAAAACCAAAGCTTAAACTAGCTGGACGAACGAGAGCGACTAAAAAGTGCTATGACAAGAAACAGTTGCACATGCTCATACTCTTATATTACATACATGTACGTTTTTACATAATGCTAAATCTAAATTCGATAATCGATTTTAGGTTTACTCACACACATATATAGATTCACAACGCAAGCACGGATAAAGGAAAGAGGGCTAGCCCATCGATATATTAAACACACACCCCTTCAGAACCGCCCCGCCCACGCGCGACTGATGACCGGCCTCGGTGTGGTCGGTGGAGTGGGTGGTTGAGTCGTTGGAGAAACTGTTGTGAACTGTTGTTGTGTCTTGTTTCCATGGTTACGAATGTAGACCAACAAGGAAATAAATAATGTTCATTCGATAAATATTTAGATTTGAGATGTAATACGTATACATATGGGTTCTACCAAATTATCAATTGAATATATTGTGGCTGGGTCTGGCGTTGCGTAGTGATTTATTGTACTATCTCAATAATTGGTAAAAGTGTAATTTTAAATGGCACACATCTACATTAAATGTTTGAAGATCTACGTGCTAATTTCTTAAAGGTATCTGGTATATTCAGCAACGCCAAACAAGATTGGTTGGACCGAGGCCCTTCGTTCAGAGTATTTGCGCTGTAGAGAAGAAATCTATGCCCATCAGTGGGTCGATGTGGGCTGAGAATTAAATGGAGAATAAGAAAGCATTACTAAAACATATTGATAGGAACGTGATTATATTTTATAGAGCGCGTAGTTATATCGTAAACAAATCCATCAGGCGTGATGACGCATCGTGAATTCGTGCTTGAGTTTCTTGGCTATGCCATACAGGGTTTTACTATGGCCTCTACTAGTCGGCCGCTGAAGGTTTGCCGTTGACTATTATTAAAGGGATATATCTCTTTGACGACATCGGCCAAGTTCTGCGGGTAAAATAAAGCTATGCCCAATAATGCGGCTCCTCTTTGTCGCGATAGCGAGAAGATATAAGTACCTATACTTATTGTTGACAGGATATGCATGACCGGTAAAGCCGGTGGGTCGGTCGGCACGGCGGCGGCGGCTGTGGCGGCGGCGGCAGCGGCAGCGGCGGCGGCGGCAGCGGCGGCGGCGGCAGGGCAAGTGACGACAACATGAACCGCTACGTGGTGCTGCAGCAGCTCGGCGACGGCACGTACGGCTCCGTGGTGCTGGCGCAGCGCCGCGATACGGGAGAAAAGGTAGCCATAAAGCGTATGAAGCGCAAATACTACTCGTGGGACGAGGCCATGAACCTGCGTGAGGTCAAGTCGCTCAAGAAGCTCAACCACCCAAACATCGTAAAGCTGCGCGAGGTGATCCGCGAGAATGACACGCTCTACTTCGTGTTCGAGTACATGCGCGCCAACCTCTACCAGCTGATCCGCGACACGGAGCGCACCTTCCCCGAGCCCGTACTGCGCAACATTGTGTACCAGGTGCTGCAGGGGCTGGCGCACATGCACCGGCATGGTTTCTTCCACCGCGACCTCAAGCCCGAGAACCTGCTGTGTGCCGGGCCCGAGCTCGTGAAGATCGCCGACCTGGGTCTGGCACGCGAGACGCGTTCGCGGCCGCCCTACACGGACTACGTGTCGACGCGCTGGTACCGCGCGCCCGAGGTGTTGCTGCACGACACGCGCTACGGCGCGCCCATCGACCTGTGGGCGCTCGGCTGCATCGTGGCCGAGCTGTACACGTGCCGGCCGCTCTTCCCAGGCAACTCGGAGGTGGACCAGCTGTACAAGATCTGCGCCTGCCTCGGCACGCCGCCGCGCGACGCCTGGCCCGAGGGCTACGCGCTAGCCGCGGCGCTGCGCTTCCGCTTCCCCGCGTGCGCCGGCGTGCCGCTGGCCCGCGTGCTACCGACGGCCGGCGCGCCCGCGCTCGCACTCACGCAGGCACTGCTGCGCTACGCGCCGCGTGACCGCCCCACCGCGCCGCAGGCTCTCCGGTGCGTGTTGTTCCATGTCTCCTGATACCTACACATCTCGCACATGACACTCAACTTGATATTGTCATCATCTACTTTCACAGATTTCCCTACTTTGCTGTGGGCGTCGGTCTCGTCGCGCAGCCGCCACCGCCACCTACTTCCCGCGCAAGAAGGTATCATATAAAAGTCCTGTCTGTCTGTTTTACGTGTGTATCAAAGTTCTCAATATAATATAATTAATTATTTTCAGGAGTTCTGCACGAGTTGACATAGAAAGTGCTACACAGGTCCAACCTGTTATTGCGCCGCTACCACCTCACCCTCAGCCTTTACGAGACCACTTCGCTGATATACTCGGGTACGTCATTTTTCTAATCGAATGCAGCCTAACATTATCTTTGTCTTAGGTAGAGCCCGAGCCAAGTTTCGTTGACTCCGAGCGAACTGTGACGTCTCTTTCTTGCATAGGAAGAGGTGGAGCGAGAGAGAGAGAGAGAGGGAGCGCGAACTGTAAACGTAGGCATCTTACAAACATTTAATGAAGCCTATCTAGGCCGACAAGATGAGCAAGCGAAGCGCAAGGGCACTACCTACCTTTTCTCGAAGCGCTTCGTCGTTTATTTGAACCTTCACAACTTGTGTTTGGATTATAGCAGTTGAACAAATTTATCGGGATATGACAGTAGTGGGCTTAATATATATAGAAAGTTTCATTAGGAAATCTCTTATACTTTACATTTTATTGACATCTAAAATACCCCAATTTCGTCACTGACTCACTCACTGATGATCATTAAATTCTGAGGGTACTTCAAGTCCTAGAAAGCTGAAATTTAGTATGTAAACTAGTAGGTATTAGTACAAAAACAACAAAAAAAAAAGAAAAATATGAATTTTTACCCCCCAATCCTTAAACTAGGGGATGGAAGTTTTATGAGACGCAAATTTTTATGCTAAAGGTCTGAAATTTATATAGGAACTCCTTGTCATAAATAATGAAAAACATATTTTAGAATTTTAAGTAAATCCCCCCCCCCCTCACCCTTTAAATTAGGGGATGGAAGTCCCATACATACAGTATTTCATGCTAGAGATCTGAAAATTATACAAGTACACATACTTCTTATTATAGTATACTAGCTGACCCGTGCCCACTTCGTTGGGCATAATGTTAATAATCCTTTTTTAGTACAGAGTGTTATGTTTTAATTTCTAACTGACAAAAGGAGGGTTATACGTAGGTATAGTTTGTATTTGCATGCTAATACAAAATTCGAAAGTAACTCTGTCCGAAAGAAAAAACATTTTCTGCGGGATTTGCGATAAACGAATTCCATGAGGACCAAGTCGCGGGAAAAGTTAGTTTGGTTATGGTAATTTTAATTGTTCAAAACTTCTCTGTAAACTATATTGGATGTAATGTTATCATTTGGTAGCAAAATATATTGTCTGTCAGGAGTTCCAACCCGAGATAAGCCAACTTATAACTGCCCATGGGAAAAACACGGCTTTCTCAGGTCAATGCCCACCAGAGAGAATGTTTGACCTTGGGACTTGTTAATAGTGAGGGCAAAAGAGATCTTCACTGGAAACTGTAGCCTTTTAAACAGTATGGGTAAATCAGTGGAAATCATGGGTATCCGCGGAATGTAAGCCAGTTGTCCCACTGCTGGCCCTGTGAGAATGGTCGCCACGATTATATTGTCCTGTAACTCTTTTGTAAGCAGCCTTGTCCCATTACACATGTTGGGTGGACTCAAGTTTCTCAATAGCATGATAGGAATGCCAACTTTTAACACAAGGTCGTGAGGAGGTAAGCCAGAAGGGTTCAAAGAATTTAAAAATTATTGGGGATAGTGTACTGTGTCCTCAATATTACACACCGTATCAATAGCCTTATAGTGTTTGATTGACCTGACCGGGAATTTTCTCTAAAATGAGTTTATTTATTTCATTCACTATATCGTTTCTGGGTGACACTATTGCCCTAGAACAAAGCCAATGATAATCTCTCTCCAATAAATTTTCAAGACCGGCATATATTGCGTCAATAAGATGTTCCAACCTGTGCAATATGTGTCCTAATGTCTCGTCAAGTTTAATGTCATTGCTGTTGGTGTTAGGAGATACAATTTTTCCTTCGCCAAGATTGAGTAAAAAAAATTCGCCAAGAAGTCGTCATTGTCGTTGTCGCTCAAATGGGCTCTCATGTTTGTTCGTAAATTGAGAGATGCAACCGAACTCCATAAGTGAGATGATTTTAAGCAAGCTCTGATGACATCGGCGCGTGTTCCTTTTGTTACTACAGGCAGTGTTTGCCGAAAATCTCCCGCGAAAACAAAAGTAACGCCGATATTATCAGACCAGCATCAGAGTTTCTGATGTCCTTGAGCGTTCGGTTTACTGGTTCAACATGAGCTCTATGACTCATGGTACATTCGTCCCATATAATTAAAGATGTTTCTTGTAAAAGTTTCCCGAGTGGCCCATTTTTACGTATGGAACAAACTGACTGTTGCTCTAGTGAGACTGTCAGAGGTAGCTTAAAGGTGGAGTGTGCTGTTTTCCCATCATTTAACAGAGTAGCGGCAATCCCCGAAGAGGCAACGGCTAATCCATTTCTGCCGGATTGTCTTACTTTTGCCAATACCAAATTTGCAAGAAACGTTTTGCCAGTGCCTCCCGGGGCGTCAAGAAAGAAAATTAAACCTCTGTTATTTAGCACACTGTCAAATATTGCATCAAAAGCTTGTCTCTGGTCTCTGACTAATTTCGGTATATTTACATTAATAAAAACTGACAACTCATTGGTATCGTACGTACTTATCAGTATTATGTCCGATGCATTGTTATGTGGCCGAATTGGAGAAGGTAAACCAAAATCATTTAAGGTTTTCTCATTTAGTTCTAAAAGTCTATTTTCTATTTGTAATAGACCTTCATTGTACATGTCATCATTATAGGGTAAAGTGAAATCCTGATTCTGCTGTCGTATTCTATGTCTTATGTCGTCACATAAATCGTCTTTGAAGTTTTCCCACAAACTGAGTGGTTTAGATGGGTAACAAAATACCACCACAAACAACTCCCTCAACTCCAAAGGACATTGAGAAATTGAGGCTTCTCGTAGAGTGTTTTTCCACTGGTTATCGTCTTCTTACAAACCTCTCTCACGGCAAGCAGCTTGGTATGTTTCTTTGACAACTCCGTTCATAGTTCTTAAGTCCTGAAATGAGGTGGGGCCACGTACGTGGTGAAGCAAAACTCGAAGAAAGAAACACTCCAATTGAGAAGGGTGCACACTATATACGCTTCCCAAAGCAGGATATTTTTTTATTCCAGGATGACCAGCGACATCTTCTCCGTGTCTTCTTCGGGAAAATTTTGTGATTAGCCCAGGTATAATAGTGGGGAACTTCATGGTAAAGTAATGTTTTTGCGAAGTTGTCGGAATTTCACAATTCAAAGGAAGCAGTCAGAGTTGTTTTTGGTGGATTTTCAACAATGCTTTGCACATTAGCTGGTGAAAAGTATACTCTTTGGCCGTTTTCTAAATGTACGGCCAACTGCAGAACAGTAGGGTGTCTGTCATGGAGAGGAAATTCCAACAGCCTCCAGACCGCTTCCGATGTACTTATGTACCTTCCGTTTACATAATTCTCAACTTCATTATGAGAATTTCTTACACCAAATGTTGCCTGATCAGACCCTTTATTCACATACTTGCAGATATCAGACATAGACATAGACAGAGAAGGCAGCGTTCGTAAGAAACGCTTTCATTCGACCGTTTTTTCTCCGATTCACTTTGCAAAACGGACTACCACGTAAAAGCCTTTTTATTTTTCGGTTTTTCATATAACCTATGACACTCAGCAATAATGTGGATTTCTATTGGTGAAAGAATTTTTAAAATCGGTTCAGTAGATCCCGAGATTACCCCTTACAATTTAACAAATATACAAACACACAAACTTTACTTCTTTATAATATTAGTATAGATTACAAATAAGGAAATACGTGTTTCAGGCTTAAAAAAAAACCCTCAACCCCTTAAAGTAAGGTAGAGGGCACTCGTCAGGTGTCAGAATATTTAAAAAAATTATACTATGTATTTTTGGAATTTTGCTCCCTACCCCTTAAAATAGGGGATTGAAGTATGTATGAGACTTCCGTAAATTTTGATGCTAGAAGTCTGAAAATTGATAAATGGACTCCTTGTTATAATATAAATGAATAAAAACCTACTTCAGGATTTTTAGTAAATCACCCCCAACGCTTTAAATTAAGGGATGCAATTAAGCGCGCGCAAAACGCCTAATGTGTACCCGAACATCGGGCTCAGGATGTTGTCAAATCGCGAGTGCGGTGCATTAGAGGCAGGTGGTGATACGTTGTTGGCCCGTGTTCCTGAATGATTAATTACACAAGACCAACTGGAAAATTTCCAACGATTTCATTCCTGATGGACCAACGATTTGAGATGGTCAATTAGGAATCAAATTGACAAACGATTTTTATTCCTGACAGACCAACGATGAGAAATGATATTAAAAAGCCTCTTTGAAGCTATGTGGTCCTGGCACTTTTTGTAATTGTGAGAAGTGCAGTTGTCTCATTCACATGGTTGTTTCACACACACACTAAACTCGTTTGGTTTGGGTTAATAATTTGCCATTACTTCTTATGTTCTTTATTGATCAGTTGATCACCGGAGTCATCTTTGTGTAAAAATAATCTTAAAAGAAGAAGTGCTGAACAGAACTTTAGCAACGAAAGCGCCAGACACGAATATCAGCACAGGCGCTGGTGTACAGAACTGCAGATTATACTGTTCACCGGTCTAAACTGCCAACCACAGCAATAACACAATAACATAATAACCAAAAACCTTAGCCAATAAACAAATCTTTTTCGTTTTTACAACATTAATTTGACTACAAGAACTATTGTACAAAATAAAAGTAACGAACCGTGAATATTTTGGTCTCCTTACGCCCATCCCATGTGACGGCAGGGAAACGGCCAGGCAACATATTTTCACTAAGGTGTAGAGTTTGTAAAGTTAGGGCTTGTAGAGTTAAGGCGTGTAGAGTTAGAAGCTTGGCTCTGCATGAGATCTGATAACTTTTTGATAGTGCGAGCCAAATGAAACCATTTTGGTCAAGCCAACATTTTACATGAAAATGTTTTTGGTAGGATTCAATATTTCTGAAATATAATAATACTACTGGATAATACTTTCAGAGGTGAAGTGGTACACGAAGCGGATGTCAGTGAACATCTAGCTTCGCCGCGAGCTCTGCGGCGACTCTCCAATGCGTACAGGTGAGCATGGGGGTATCCAGCATTTACTAACGGTTGGGGCAAAAGTAAGAAAACTAGATGAATAATAGGAATTTTAAATGCTTTCATCTACACACGTATCATAAACTCTCTTTACTGCGTACAAAAACCGCACGTTACGATCAGCATAATGTTAAACTACTTGGTAAAAACTCATTTCTTATCTGAAAAATTACATATTATGACCATAATGTATAATTTTTTCTACATATTATGACATTCAAATTTCGAACGCCGACACCCGCCTTCGTGCCGCCCCTAGTTTGTCTGTGAAGTTGGTACTGACATTCAAATTTCGAACGCCGACGCCCGCCTGCGAGAAGTTGGTACTACAGAGCAAGTTAAACAATTGCAGAGCCACAGTGCCGGTCAAACATGCGGTTCCTGAACACATCAAAGAGAGCTTATGATATGTGTGTAGTTAAACTAATGTATGTAACTGTACATAATTAGGCATTAATACTCTCGAGTGATATTATTATGAAACTTAATGCCCTCCATTATGTATCAGTCACATAAACTACTATTATCGACACACGTTTCATAAACCCTCTTTACGGCGTCCAAAAACCGCACGTTACGACCAGCATATTAATATACTACTTGGTAAAACTCATTTCTTTTCTGAATATTGATACATTATGACCATAATGTATCAATATTCAGATAAGAATAACATATATTATTATCAGACATATTACGACATTCAAATTTCGAACGCCGACGCCCGCCTGCGTGCCGCCCCTACTTTGTCTGTGAAGTTGGTACTACTAAACAAGCTATACAAGTGCAGAGCAATGACCAATGCCACAATGCCGGTCAAACAGGCGGTTCCTGAACCCATCAAAGAGAGCTTATGATATGTGTGTAGATAAACTAGTGTAATGTAACTGGACATAATTAGGATGCCGTCCATTATGTATTAGTCACATAAATTACTATTAATTGACTGACTTAATTTCAATAATAAATAACCTGGGAGAATTCTGGCAAAATCTGGTTTAAATTTAATTTTAAATTTGTGGTAACATTTTCTTATGCACACTCATCATGCCATGGAAAAATCCAGCTTTCAATTCAGCCAATAATATCTGTTAAGAAGGGCGGCGGCGGCTGCCGCCGTGTTAATTAAATACGGCTACCAAGTCCTAGTACCTACATGGCAAGAATCATTGTAACGCTCCTATTGTAGAGACGGCGTAAGCCGGTCCGGAAATTATGCATGGCTAGAAAATCGAGGGATAAACATCTAAATTATCCTGTTATTGGGGCCGCACAAGCCACCCCGGAATATTCATATGGCTAGCAAATTGAGCCAAGAGCATCAAACATGTTCGTTCCTACCAACATTTCATATCATAATTTCCATCTTTTATTATAACTAATGAGTACGTCGCCGACTGTCGAACGACATAGTCATCAGTATCTATTCAGTATTTATTCAGTATTTATTCAGTATTTATTCAGTATTTATTTAGTATTTATTCAGTATTTATTCTGTATTTATTCAGTATTTATTCAGTATTTATTCAGTATTTATTCAGTATTTATTCAGTATTTATTCAGTATTTATTCAGTATTTATTCAGTATTTGTATAGTATTTATTCAGTTTTTATTCAGTACTAGCAGCGAAACCCGGCGTTTCTCGGGTTCAAATACATCGCATGTTTAATGGTATATAAAATATTTTATCTACACACGTATCATAAACCCTCTTTACTGCGTACAAAAACCGCACGTTACGATTAGCATAATGTTAAACTAGTTGGTAAAAACTTATTTCTTATCTGAAAAATTACACATTATGACCATGATGTGTAATTTTTCTACATATAATGACATTCAAATTTCGAACACCGACGCCCGCCTGTACCGCCTCTAGTTTGTCTGTGAAGTTGGTACTACTGAACAAGCTAAACAAGTGCATAGCCACAATGCCGGTCAAACATGCGGTTCCTGAACACATCAAAGAGAGCTTATGATATGTGTGTAGATAAACTAGTGTATGTAACTGTACATAATTAGGCATTAAAACTCTCGAGTGATATTATTATGAAACTCGCCTTCGGCTCGTTTCATAAACCCACTTCGAGTTTTAATGCCCTCCATTATGTATGAGTCACATAATCTACTATTATCTACACACGTATCATAAACCCTCTTTACTGCGTACAAAAACCGCACGTTACGATCAGCATAATGTTAAACTACTTGGTAAAAACTCGTTTCTTATCTGAAAAATTACACACATATGACTATAATGTGTAATTTTTCTACCTATTATGACATTCAAATTTCGAACGCCGACGCCCGACCGCGTGCCGCCCCTCCTTTGTTTGTTTGTTTGTTTGTTTGTTTGTTTGTTTGTTTGTTTGAAAAACTTTTATTCATAAAAACTTAAAAACTACACTATACAGAGCACCCCAAACAGCATTGCTATTTCTCGGGGTAGGTATACACTCTTTTATAGATAATTATAAGTACCTAACTGTTCGATTCCAAATCGATATTCGATCGATGGTTTTCCGCTTCGAACAGCGCATCCGATCGGACGCACGCGCCCAGCTCGTACCATTCGGTTAGGCAACGTGCACTTGTCACATAAACCCATAGACCTACGATAAGACAGACAAGCCAAGTTCGGAAAACCATGATGGCTCATTCTCCGCCGCAGTCAACAGGACGGGATATTCCCACCACATCTGGGAAAACTTCGACAACCGACCCAAATGTGACCACTCGAAGGAAAACCTATCGTCTTTCGGATCCTGAAGAAGAATCATCCATGGAAGAAGACCTGAAAAAGATGATAAATGCCAGATTCGATAAGGTTCTCCACGAAATAAGGGACATAAAGGAGCAGTACCGTGCCATCGAAGCATCACTAACATTCCACGCTGAAGAGAACACGGAGCTGAAGAAAAAACTATCTGAACTTGAAAAGCAAAACAAAGATGATCGTATCAAGATTGAATTGCTGGAAAACCGAATTGAAGATCTTGAACGCGGGCAAGGTTCAACTTCAATAGAGATTCGCAACATACCTAAAGCATCTAATGAGAATTTGATAACACTGACTGAAAATGTTTTTCGTGCCCTGAAATTAGATGAGAAGCCGAATATTCGCAAAGTACACCGAGCTCCTGGTAAACCTACCGATACGAAGCCCATCATACTCGAACTCAACAGCCATGCACAAAAGGAGACTATCTTGGAAGAGTACAAAAAGCAAACCAGGAATAAGGACAAGCGCCTAAGATGTGACACCATCGGTTTTGAGGGCAATGACAAACCTGTCTACATATCGGAAGTTCTCACGCAGAAAATGAAAAATATCTTCTACCTTGCTCGTCAACACCGCAAACTGTACTTCTACAAGCACTGCTGGACATCCAATGGACGAGTTTACCTGCGCAAAGATGATGGGACACCCTATATTCTTATAAAAAGTGAGGCTCAGCTGAGCAGTCTTGAGATGGGAGCGGCCACTGACACGCAAGAAAAGCTGATGTGACTGGAAATTTTGTGTATGGCCTATTTTTCTAATATGGTGATTTGTCAAGAAATTAACATAGATCAACCTCTACATATAATATTTATCTCTTTATATATTAATACTATGTATTTATATAAAATCCATTTATTTATATTATTTATTGCACCAAATATAATACATCCAGCACTATTTAATCTTACTTGTCATAATATGATAACATCCCAAGTTACATTCGTAATTTCTAATATTATATGCGTACTCTCGGTCTTCGTAACCACAAATTCATCTGTTCAACAACTACTGTACTTCTCTAAAAATTTTAAACAGAGCTAGAAGATACTCTAATTGACGATATTGATCGTCTTACCTCAACAGTGGCATTTAGAAGTGATCCTGATAACCTACACAATCTCTTGCCTAACACTAATTCCCAACCACTTGTATTGCTTAATCTCAATATTCGAAGTGTTTGTGCAAATATAGACCAAATTCCTATACTTCTACAGAGAATGTCTACTATAGTACACATCATTGTACTAACAGAAGCAAGAATTGACGACTCCTCTATAATTCCTCAGCTGCCTCATTATAGGTCTTTTAGAACAAATAAGTTTATCAATCAAAATAACGGTGTGGTCGTTTATATAAGAGAGGGCCTTGACGCTTCAGTTGAAGAACCAAACTTACGTGAAGGTGATTGTCTTACTATTAAAATAGGACCGAACCTAGTTATTGTTGCGGTCTATAGACCCCCCTGCTTTCGTGACCCTTCACACTTTATAGACTCCTTGGATTTGGTACTAAAGAGTGTAAACTATGCGCGGACAACTGTCTTGTTAGGTGATATGAATATAAATATTGATCCTAATAACGTAAGTGAATCTGCAATAGACTACCTTAATATGAATGCGTCGAATAATCTCTTTCCTACGCATTATCTACCTACAAGGCTTTCGAGTTGCCTGGACCACATCCTGTTAAAAGGTTTAAGCCCCCAAGTAACCGTAGTTTTAGACACATCCATAACAGATCATGAGCCGGTAGTTCTTCATCTCGACCTACCGAATAATATTAAACTTAATAAAAATACTAGAACTAAACTTAAAACAAACTATAAAAACCTGTGTGATGATTTGGCTAAAATTTCATTCGACTGTGTTTATACTGAGACTGACGCAACTAAAGCTGCATCATGTCTAGTCGATACAATAAAAACTGTAGTAACAAATAACTCTCACTTGGTTAAAGTTCCACGATCCAAACATATTCTCAAAAGTTGGTTAACACCTGGAGTTGTCCGATCTATAAGAACTCGCGACAAACTACATCTTAAGCTGAAACGTAACCAAAGCAATGTTCTTGCTGAGCTTAAATATAAGAAATATAGAAATTTATGCAATTACATAATAAAATTTCTGAAGAGAGAACATCAAAAAAGCGAACTAGCTAAAAACTCTAACAACCCTAAAAAGTTATGGGACACGGTTAAAAACATATGTTATTTAAATAAGAAGTCCACGGAAGCATTGCCGTTGTTAGCTCTTGAAAAAACACGCTACCAGTCTATTAATCGCGTTAATGAATTCTTCTCTAATGTGGGGAAAAACTTAGCTAATAAAATAATATCTACAAAAAATGTTAATGTAAATCAAATTATTTATAATCCTACAAATACTAAACCAGTAACGCCAACAAGTTCATTTTTCATTTACCCTACTGATGAGGTTGAAGTTTCTAATCTCATAAAATCCCTAAAAAATAGCTCGTCTTGCGGATGGGACGGAATTACAGCCACTATTCTTAAAATTTTAAATACATTTTTAACTTCACCTTTGACTTATGTGTTTAACCTCTGTATTGCCACAGGAATATTTCCAGACGTTAAAAAAATCTATTATTCGGCCTATACACAAGGGTGGAGATGTAGACAGTGTCGGAAACTATAGGCCCATTTCATTATTGCCAACTCTATCAAAATTATTTGAAAAAATCATCAACAAACGATTAGTTAATTATCTAGAGTCAAACAAATACCTTTCAAATAATCAATTTGGCTTTAGAAAACAAAAATCTACGGAAGATACTGTCACGGTTCTAACTAAACATATTGTCGACAAACTCGACAAAGGCGAAAGATGTGCAACTATATTCCTAGATTTTGCCAAAGCGTTCGACACTGTCTCCATCCCCATCCTCCTACAGAAACTTAGCGTCTTAGGGATACGGGGTTTACCTCTAGAACTACTCAAAAGTTACCTCAGTTACAGGACACAGGCTGTTAAAATTGACTCAACTACTAGTGACTTTATGACAGTCAGCTTTGGTGTCCCACAGGGCAGTGTTCTGGGTCCAACCCTTTTCCTAGTCTACATAAATAACTTATGTGAAATGGAACTTACAAACTGCAAAATTGTTACTTTTGCCGATGACACAGCTATTGTGTTTCACCACAAGACATGGAAAGATGTGGCATCTATAGCTAACGCTGGCCTTTCCACTATAGCCAACTGGCTCGACGCAAATTTACTTACCCTCAATGTTAGTAAATCCAAATTTATTACTTCTAGTACAAGGTGTACCACTCAACTGCGCGAAAACGAAATTGCCTTAAAGATTCACTCTTGTAATCCGACTTCATCTGCCTGTAACTGCGAGGACTTGGAAAGGGTCTCGAAAATTCGGTACCTAGGCGTTATAGTGGACAGGTATCTATCGTGGGCTGACCACATTAACTTGACGGTGAGGAGAGTGCGTAGAACCGTAAATATAATCAAAACTCTTAGGCATATTACTGATTTGCGGACCCTAAAAATCGTATACTTTGCTTTCTCTCATTCTCTGTTAACGTAGTGCATCAGAGGTGGTGCCTATAAAACCCACCTTCTGAACCTTGAAAGAGCCCAGAGATATGTACTAAAAATTATGATAAATAAACCACGAAGATACCCTACTATTAAAGTATATAATGAGTCCCAAATACTTTCAGTACGCCAATCCTACATCAAAGCAATTGTACTTCATCAACATCAAAATTCCTCAACCAGTTCCACCAATCTAATAAAAAAGAAAAATAAACGCCTTATGCATAAAATATTCCAAATCCCTTTTATACGAACTTCATTTGCCAAAAGGTTTATTAACTACATTGGGCCAACTATTTACAATAAGATAAACAAAATAATCAATATTCATTGCTTGAACAAATTTACTTGCATTAGAATACTAAAAAAATATTTACAAGAACTGGACTATGATCAGACCGAAAAGCTACTAAGCCCATAAAATTGTGTTACCTACATTGTCTAAACAACTATTAACTAATCATACTTTATGTCGCTTCTACTACAGCATAGGTCTCTGGCTACAGTTTTTTCCATAACCTGTGACCAGTGTATGTTGGCCCTATACTGGGTACATGGTGAAGGCGGACTGGGTCAATTAGTATTGGACTCTTGACCATTCTCTATTGACCAGTGCGGATTGATCCTAGCGCTAAGCCTGAACATAGGGATAGCCCGGCCACCATACAGTGGTTGTTAACTTGCTATGCTTTCTGTTACCATGCCAAACTTTTATTAATTCTAACCTACCCTACATTACCGTGACCATACAATTTCGCTTTACAAAGTAAGTTTCTGTGCTGATAAGTAATAATATTACATTTGCTATCTTGAAACAATACATTATCGAGAATCTAAATAAAATAAGAATATCTATGTATCTAAGTATAGTTAAATATTATATTCATTTAATTTTAATAGTTAAATAAATATTTATGTAAGTTTATAATAATATAATATATATATTTAAGTATGTCTATTATAATATAATGGTGTTATTAATATAATAATTACTCATATACATATAATATTATATCAGATATATTTAATATAATACTTGTAGTAAGATACTTAAAAAGTGAGCCATAATTGTTTAGGCTTGTCTTTTAATTTAATCTAGTAGGCATTAGGTACTTGTTTTGTTAAGTGCATTACATAGACTGTGACAACATAATTTTTAATTAAGTTCATCCAGAACGGAAACACTAAACCCCAAGATACAATTAATATTAGTTTGGGGTTTAGAATTTACAAAAGTTTTTGTAATTATGTTTCTTTTGGCTCAATAAATACATTTTGATTTGATTTTTTTTTTGATTTGATTGGTTTCGGAACGGCCATTTTGAATTTGACGTTAGCTGCCAATCTAGCAGTTTTTTGACAACTGACTGACGAAAGCCCTCGCAAGTAAACGCGTTTTGGTTAGGGTATTGAAATTAAATCGCAGTCCATCTGGAATGTATTCGGGTTTCCCTCAGGATTGTCTATATAGCTGAGTGTGTTGTGGTTCCCCGAACCAGATAAAGTTCGCATTTTCGTGGCCGATTGGTTTTTCCCACGTAACATAACCTGTGTTGGAACACTGTGCTCATTGAAGCTGGCCCGCCAGTCATAGGAGGTTGGCTGAAGAACCTGTCTACCAAGAAGAGCCTAGGGTGCACCCGGGCCTTGCAGAGAGACAGGAGGTTGACGGGACCGAAGCACAGACCAGGTTAGATCGACCCCAATTACTTCAGCTCGGTGAATCGCCGACGTTCACACTTCTTGGCAACTGATCGTTACGCTACCTCGTAGCTGATGGGCCCCTACGAGGTCATTAGGTGCCGAGAAGCCTGAACACTTTGGTAGCTAGAGCGTGGCTTCCTGAGATTTGCAGCCGTCAAGGGCTCCAGGAAGGCACGATTTGGGACTATCAATCTGTAGGTATAGGCGGTTTGGTACTTGGTTGTTCCTATATCCACATAGATTGGTAGTATTGTAAGCTATAAGTCTATTGCTGGTAGTAGATAGACAGATATTGAATTGAATTACCAGTTAGTCAATCTATTAGTGGTCTAGTAATGCTATTGAAGAATGTTTTGGTTAACATAGGTAGTTACATCTATTGATAGCAGGCTATTACATTGTTTTCAGTTTATAGCAATTTATAACTTGAACTAATATTGACTATCTGTGTGTGTTATAATGATAAAGGGAAACTAAATTGTATTTACAGAATTTATATAGATATAAAACTCGGTTCCTATTGTTTAAGGAAAACAACATTGTTTAAGTTGTGGTTTAGGGTTCCCTCGTTTGGGTTGTAGACTGGAGGGTCCAATAAAATTGAGTTACTGCAAATTGTGAGTAAGTATCGTTCCGATCATGTCGTTATCTGAAATCCAGAAGGGTGTTTCTAAGGAACTCAGATGGTTTTCCTCCGCACACGGTCTGATAGACCGTTTAGATAGGCATGATGTGGTATTATAGCGGTCTATGGACGTTAAGGAACGTTACAATAGGGTGCTCGAATTGTCCGCGCAGGCGGAATCAGTTGATGGTTGCGCACCTGACAGGCTGTCACGGTTGCTAGGGGATGTCGACCAATGTATGGAGATGGCAGCTGCTATCACGCAGAAGGTTGCGGACATAAATAGACAGCGCGAGTCCAGCCATGGTGGTGACATTGAAGCACCTCTGCCGCTTCAGGGTTCGGGGTCCAGGTTACCTGCCATAACTATGCCTACTTTTGACGGAGTGTCCGGTGAATGGATGAGCTTCATCAATCTGTTCGACAGTTTGGTGCACATGCGATCGGACATTACCAAGTCTGTCAAGATGGCTCAGCTGGTGGCAGCATTGAGGGGTGAGCCTAGGGAGCTGGTCGCTCATTTGACAGTTACGGAGGGTAACTATGAAACGGCCAGGCAATTGTTGGTCAGACGTTACCATAAAAAACGGAGGTTGGCCGATGCCCAACTGAACCGTTTGTTTAGTATCCCGGTTGTGAACAAGGTCGGGGCCATACAGACGGAGGTTTTGAACCCATTGTTGTCCGTCACCAAGGCTCTAGAGAATCTTGGACTTCCGGTTGGTGAATGGTCGTACCTACTGTTGTACATTGTACTTTCCCGCCTACCCGCTGACGTGCAGACTCGTTTCGAACAGTCTCACGGGAGGTCGGCCGAGGACCTGCCCGCCTTCTCCGACTTGGTCGGATTCTTGGAAGAGGAGGCTCGACGGGCAGAGAATTTGGGGTTGACGGTCACCCATCCTTCGGAGCCACAGAGAGCTGCCGGGAGCGCTGTGAGTAGGGGCCCTCCGACGAGGAAGGACCGCACCAACCGGCAGTCGTATGGGACTGTGAGTGAATTGACCCCACATGGTGAGACCTGCCCATGTTGTAGGCAGATTGGCCATGCTGTGGCCAATTGCAATAAGTTCGGGGAACTTAGGGTTCAGGGACGGCGCCGGATGGCCAAGCAGCGGAGCTGGTGTTTCCTGTGCCTCGGGCCACACATGGCTAGGGACTGCACGCGCACAAAAATGTGCGGATATTGTGGTGGGGCCCACAACAATCTGTTGTGCATGAACCGGTCCGGCCAACAGCCTCCACAGGGCCGTATCCAGGGTGACACGGCATGGGGCCCTGAGAATTCGTTTGCGACTCGGAGCGCAACTCAGGGGCCAACGTCCCCACGTCCACAGGGCCGTACCCAGGGTGACACGGCATGGGGCCCTGAGAATTCGTTTGCGACTCGGAGCGCAACTCAGGGGCCAACGTCCCCACGTGCACAGGGCAGAACCAGGGTGCAGGGCCGCACTCAGGACCATTACATGGGGGGCCCTGAGTTTTCGGTTGCGACTCAGCATCCGACCCAGCGGGACATTGGGTGTGTTGAGCAGGCCGTAACGGGCGGGTGGCATGGGACACCTTCGAGCTATGCGGGTGCGGTCCGGACGCCGCCTCAGTTGTCGCCCCGCTCGTCGCCTCGTCCTCGTCGGTCACATGTGATGTCCCCCCCGCTCATGGAGCGGCCACGGTTGAATTCACGCCCACCCCCCTTTACGGGGAATCGTAGGTTGGGAATGGAACCGGCGCGTGGGCCATTTGTACAATGGGACCCTCTGGCGTATAGCTGCATACCTGATCGGTTACAGGCACAGTGGGGCCCCGGGGGTCCTCGCTAGGAATTTGCGGCCCAACCATTGGTTGCCCCCCAACCGGAGACGGTGGTGTTACCGATCGCCTCTGTGCTTGTTTGGGATTTGGCGGGCAACCCAACATACGTTCGCGCCCTATTAGATTCTGGAGCTCAGGGCTGCATTGTATCGAATGATTTAGCAAAATGGTTGGGCCTCAAGGTAAATAGGTATAATAAATCAATACGGGGCGTGGGGAATGTTACGGTTACGAATGTAGTTGGTCAATCGGTGATCACGTTCTCTCCACGTTATGACATTTTGACAAAAACATCCGTGCAAGCTTTAGTAATGACGCATGTCATGGGCAGACACCCCTTGGTGAAGTTGAATCCGGCCGTTCGATTCCTGACATCAGGACTCAAGTTGGCGGATCCCGATTTTGACACTCCAGCCCCGGTCGACCTGCTACTGGGAGCAGACGTTCTGGGTAGGTTTCTGTTGTCGGATCGGCGAGTTCTTCAGCCGGACGGGTTGATTGCTGTGGATACTAAGTTTGGTCACGTGATCATGGGTCCGGCATTGCCAATGGTTAGGCCTGCCGAGTCAGATGGCATACTTATTGGCTCAGCGTTGTCAGACGCTATTCAACGTTTCTGGGAGATAGAGGAACCTCCCACCGCTCGTCGAGTCGATGCAGACGAAGAAGAGTGCGAGTTGTTTTACCAGAATAGTACTGGTCGCCTTCGTTCTGGTCGTTTTGTAACTCGACTGCCTTTCAGGGCCGATCGACCGCCACTAGGAGAATCTAGGAAGATGGCTGAGACGAGATTGATGTCGATGGAGCGTAGGATGACAAGGGACGCCGTATTTAAACAAAAATATGTTGATTTCATGAGGGAGTATGAGTCGTTAGGACACATGTCGGTATCGGGTGTGGACTGGAGATCTGAGGATCATTGTTTCCTTCCACACCATGCCGTCCTACGAACCCCTACCGGCAAGATTCGAGTTTTTTTTGATGGGTCAGCACCTACCTCGAACGGGATGTCCCTGAATCAGTGTCTACATTCGGGACCCAAGTTGAGTCGTGATATTTCGGATATTCTCACGAGCTTTCGGAGGCACCAGATTGTATTTGTCGCAGACATTCGGATGATGTTTAGGCAAACGGTAATTCATCCGGCTGACAGAAGGTATCAGTTGATACTTTGGCGTGAGTCCACGGCCGAGCCAGTCAAGGTCTATGAGTTAAACACGAACACGTATGGGTTACGGTCTAGCCCGTATTTGGCGATGCGTACCCTGCGGGAGTTGGCGTCGCGTGACCGTGTGAGCTATCCTAGAGCCGCCGCTATCCTGGAGCAAGATTTGTACGTCGATGACGTCTGCACAGGGGCAGCCAGTGTGGAGGAAGCTCTGGACCGACGTGACGAGCTCATTCAATTGCTGGAACGAGGCGGTTATGAACTACGCAAGTGGATGTCCAACTCCCCTGAGTTGATGGCTGGTCTCCCAGATGAGTTTCAACAAGACCCGCACGTTTTTGAGAATCCTGACAACCCTAACATGTTGTCAGTACTTGGAATTCAGTACCGGCCCGTCCATGATGAGTTTACCTATCGGGTGGTTTTAGAAACACCGAAGGCCTGGACGAAGCGGTCAGTACTGTCAACGATTGCGAGAACGTTCGACCCGAATGGATGGATTTCTCCAGTCACCTTTGCTCTCAAATGTTTTATGCAAAGGCTATGGGCGGCTCAGTTGACCTGGGACACCCACCTCTCAGGTGATTTGTTGATTGATTGGACGCGAATGTTCACCTCGCTATCGGACATAAATAATGTATCGCTGCCGAGGAAATTGGTCCCTGCTGGGGATTACAGGGCAACCCTTCACGGGTTTTGTGATGCCTCTGAACGAGGGTTTGCGGCAGCGGTCTATTTGCGAACCGTCACCTCCACCGGGGAGGTCGACGTGCGTTTGGTTTTGGCAAAAAGCAAGGTAGCGCCTATTCGGACAAGGATGACGATTCCAAAACTGGAACTGTCCGGGGCTGCTCTTTTGACCAAACTTTTGAATCACACTCTAACAGTGTTGCGTGGGTCAGTGGTTTTGGAGGATACGGTGTACGCGTGGACGGACAGCCAGATTGTTTTGTGCTGGCTGAAGGCTTCGGTCCATAACTTAGAGGTTTTTGTTGCGAACCGTGTCTCCCAGATTGTGTCGTCTGAGGTCCCACTGACCTGGAGACATGTACCAGGAGAATTGAACCCGTCTGATTGTGCATCCAGGGGATGTCGGGCTCCTGAACTCGTTAGACACCATTTGTGGTGGGGACCACACTGGCTTGCCAAGAGAGAATCGGACTGGCCTCACAGCCATGTAGTAGTATCTTCGGATCATGGCCCCAGAGCGGCCGTGCATGTTACCCAGAAGGCTGAGGACCCTGACGCCGGGTTTCTGCTGGACCGGTATAGCTCACTTGACAAGTTGATAAACGTGTCCACTTGGATTTGGAGATTCGCTCGAAATTGTCGTACTCCTCGCGATCAGCGAACGTTGAACCCTATTCTGACTCCGGCAGAGCGAAACGAGTCGCTGTTGAATTTGGTCCGGTTGGTACAGTCCTCGAAGTTTGAGGCAGAATTGGAGATTATACGAAGTGGACGTTCGAAATTGAAGGGAGCCGTCGCGCGTCTCAACCCCTTTGTTGATTCGACCGGGTTACTTCGGGTAGGAGGAAGATTGCGCAATGCGAATCTGTCGTATTCGGCTCGTCACCCACTTCTGCTCCCCAAGGGGGGACAGTTAGTTGAATTGCTGGTGACTGATCGTCATATTAAAAACGCGCATGCCGGCTGTAACGCGTTGTTGGCCACGCTCCAGCGGGAGTTTTGGATCTTATCTGCCCGCCGTGTCATACGGAACATCGTGTTTCGGTGCATGCCTTGTTATCGACTTAAGGCTGCCACGATGCAACCTCTCATGGGGGACTTGCCCCCTGATCGTGTGAATGAGGTCAGACCGTTTTCAGGTGTTGGTACGGATTTTGCAGGACCGTTTATGGTGAAGAGTTCACGATTGCGTACCGCTAAGCAATACAAGGCGTACCTATGTGTGTTTGTTTGTTTATCCACCAAGGCGGTACATCTCGAGCTCGTTGCTGATCTCTCGACAGAGGCTTTCATTGCTTGTTTGGATAGGTTTGTTTCTCGAAGGGGACTTCCAACTTTGATCCGCTCTGATAACGGCACTAACTACATCGGTGCGGAACGATACTTACGAGAGATAGTCAGCTTTTTGAATGTAAATAAAGTGGATATTGGAACGGCCCTCTCCCGTCGGGGTATACAGTGGACCTTCAGCCCACCGATTTGCCCCCACTGGGGTGGGATTTTTGAGGCCGTAGTTAAGTCAGCTAAGACGCACTTGGGGCGTATAGTAGGTCAGACCGCGCTGACTTTTGAGGAGCTCGCGACATTGTTTTGTAAGATCGAGGCCGTTCTCAATTCGCGACCGTTGTGTCCGCTCAGCTCGGATCCAAATGACCTGGAGGCTCTGACCCCAGGCCATTTCTTGATAGGACAGCCACTTAACGCGTTGCCCGAGCACCCCTACGAGGGAGTGAAATTGTATCGGTTGTCAAGGTATCAGATGTTGCAGCAGTTTACTCAGAATTTCTGGAAGCGTTGGTCGCTCGAGTATCTGCATATCTTACAACAGCGCCTTAAGTGGACTGACAAAACTAGCCCCCCTAGTGTTGGTGACCTCGTTCTGGTTAAGGATGCTAACCTACCGCCACTACGTTGGCGCAGGGGGCGCATTGTTAACTTGTTCCCTGGCAAGGACGGGACCCCCCGGTCTGCAGAGGTTCTAGTAGGAGGCTCGGTTCTAAAACGAGCGGTAGCAACGTTGTCTCGGCTGCCCGTAGATTAGGGGACAGGTGGGTGCCTGTCCGGGCGGGTGATTGTTCGATTCCAAATCGATATTCGATCGATGGTTTCGGAACGGCCATTTTGAATTTGACGTTAGCTGCCAACCTAGCAGTTTTTTGACAACTGACTGACGAAAGCCCTCGCAATGTAAACGCGTTTTGGTTAGGGTATTGAAATTAAATCGCAGTCCATCTGGAATGTATTCGGGTTTCCCTCAGGATTGTCTATGTAGCTGAGTGTGTTGTGGTTCCCCGAACCAGATAAAGTTCGCATTTTCGTGGCCGATTGGTTTTTCCCACGTAACATAACCTGTGTTGGAACACTGTGCTCATTGAAGCTGGCCCGCCAGTCATAGGAGGTTGGCTGAAGAACCTGTCTACCAAGAAGAGCCTAGGGTGCACCCGGGCCTTGCAGAGAGACAGGAGGTTGACGGGACCGAAGCACAGACCAGGTTAGATCGACCCCAATTACTTCAGCTCGGTGAATCGCCGACGTTCACACTTCTTGGCAACTGATCGTTACGCTACCTCGTAGCTGATGGGCCCCTACGAGGTCATTAGGTGCCGAGAAGCCTGAACATAACTATACCAAAGCCAATAATTACAAAATGACAATGATGAGATTAAGTTCACACTTACACATTATAAAAATAAACAATGCTAATCAACAAACAAATTAATGCTAAACAGTAGGTATTGTACAAAAGAGAAAGTAATTAACGGTAGGTCATTCATTAATTAATTAGTAAGTAAAATTATTACAGTTTACAACTGTTCTAAAAAATATTTTTTAATCAACTTTTTCATCTTTACAAATTTATATGGTATGACACTTTTAGTTACGTCACTCATTCTATTGAAAATTATAGGTACTATATATTGTTTTGTTCTTTTCCCATAATTGTTATATACTTTAGGTACAAAAAACTTTGCCTTGCTTGCTTGCCTAGTTTTTATCTTGCCTATGAACTGTGTTTTATATGTAATTGACCAATACTCCTCTTTCGCTATTTCAAAAAGGTATTTTTTATCTACTGGTAATATCCTACAATGTTTAAATAGGCCTTCATAATTATCTCTAAACTTATTCTTAATGTGTTTATCAACTACAGTTTTAGAAAGCGGAGTTGAAGTTGTTTTATTTTATTTATGTACGTTTTAAAAGATGAGCCATCAATAACAATGCCATATGATATCAACGAGTCTACCAAAGCAAACTATAGACATAGAGGATTGATCGGGGTACAAAATATTTTAATTGGTTAAATTTCCTTAATAAGATTCTTTATTTATCAGTTAGACAGCTAATATGTTTTTTAAAAATAAAGTTACTATCTATAATAATGCCAAGATATTTACATTCATTAACTTGAGTAATCGAGGGACATTTACAGTTCAAATGATTCATGTGGAGACAATCATAGCTATGACCTTTAATTATTATTTTAGTGTTAGGGTCCTGTTTTTTTTGGGTAGAAGAAATAAACATAACATTTTTCTTTTTTCTGTATGATGCCATTATCATGTGCCCAGCGAGTTATGTTGTCAAAATCGTCCTGTAAGCATTGCTGAATTACATTTTGATCCTTATGACTATATAAAAGACATAATTAAGTGATATTATTAATCTCGAGTGAAATTATTAATTTACAATTAATTTACAATTAATAATATCACTCGAGAGTTTTAATGCCTAATTATGTATAGTTACATACACTAGTTTATCTACACACATATCATAAGCTCTCTTTGATGCGTTCAGGAACCGCATGTTTGACCGGCATTGTTGCTCTGCAGTTGTTTAGCTTTTTCTGTAGGAGAACAACTTCGGGCGTCGGCGTTCGAAATTTGAATGTCAGTACCAACTTCACAGACAAACTAGGGGCGGCACGAGGCGGGCGTCGGCGTTCGAAATTTGAATGTCATAATGTGTAGAAAAATTACACATTATGGTCATAATGTGTAATTTTTCAGATAAGAAATGAGTTTTTACCAAATAGTTTAACCTTATGCTGATCGTAACGTGCGGTTTTTGTACGCTGTAAAGAGGGTTTATGATACGTGTGTAGATAAACGTGCATAATATAGCAGGCGGGACCGGTCACTGACCTGGTTGCCACACCATAACGGACGTCCTCGCACCCTGCCGTGTAATTATTAACTTTATCTACACACGTATCATAAACCCTCTTTACTGCGTACAAAAACCGCACGTTACGATCAGCATAATATTAAACTACTTGGTAAAAACTCATTTCTTATCTGAAAAATTACACATTATGACCATAATGTGTAGTTTTTCTGCATATTATGACATTCAAATTTCGAATGCCTGCCTGCGATCCGCCCCTAGTTTGTCTGAAAGTTTGTGAAGTTGATAGGTACTGACATTCAAATTTCGAACGCCGACGCCCGCTTGCGGCACGTTGGTTGGTACTACAGAACAAGCTAAACAACTGCAGAGCCACAATGCCGGTCGAACATGCGGTTCCTGAACACATCAAAGAGAGATATGTGTGTAGATAAACTAGTGCATGTAATTGTACATAATTAGGCATTAAAACTCCATTATGTAGCAGTCACATAAACTACTATTAACTGTTAGTTTCCGTTGAGATAAATATTCTCTAAACCAAGCGTTCAGTTTGCCCCGAATTCCACAGGTCTCCATAGACTTCAGAAGGACATCATGATCTAGCGTATCAAATGCCTTCCTGAAGTCTATATGGATAACACCGACATGTTGTTTATTATTTAAGTAATTATTTATATCATTACCAAATTAGACAACAGTGAGGACGTGCTTTTCCCTTTTTGGATTCCAAACTGGGAATGTGCGATAACGTCATGCTTGTAGATAAGAAAAGATGGATTTGTCCAGTTAAGGCTTTTTCACTTATTTTATTGATACATGATAAAATCGCAATAGGCCGATAGTTCGTGGTTTCACTATGGCTAACACTTTTATAAATTGGTCTTATTATTGAAATTTTCAGATGGTCAGGATACTTACATTGTTGTACAAAAAGGTTTATCATTTTCGCAATGAATGGCCCAATAGCTGTCTTTATGTATTTTAAATCAGATAGCCTTAGCTGGTCAAATCCAGGGGACATATGGATATCAAGTTGCTCTATGATTTTTATTACTTGAGAAGCGGTAACCCTAGTGAAGCGCATGGAAGCATTTACAGGCTTACTATAATTTTGTCTATTCAACAGCCCCGTGTTACAATTATGTTCTGCTTTCAATTGCACAACCTCCGTAGCAAAGGTGTGGGCAAAGTTAGCACATATAGACTATATATCCAATTTGGTGCCTATATGTTGCATAATAACCGCATCTAACCATTTCTTATTACGTCCTAACCAATTATTTATATGTTTTTTATTTTTTTAAACGATAAGAAATTTATTAAGCAAAAGATTCATGAAAATAAGTACAGAGAATATAAATAAGATATTCATTCTAGTTCAAGACGTGTGGGACTGCCGCTCCATCCTCATATAGGCCTGTGCGATTCCACCTATGGCGGGTGCCGCGGATGCACATGCTGCTAGCCCTGATGATGGCGGTTTGAATTCTTGCTCGTAGCCAGCCCATTATTGTGGCGGGGGTCCGGTTCCAGCGGTCCGCCAGCGTTTCGGCGAGGTGTTTAGTGAATGATATCATTTGTGGAGCAAAAACTCCGTCGACAGAGGTTACTAAAGGGGTGAAGGTGGTGTGGCGCGTCTCGCATGGGTCGCAGTACTTCCTTTTCTTTTCTTCTTCAGCTGAACGAAGGACAGCCGCTACGGGGCGTGATGTGTGGGAGGGAGCGTCGGTGTCTATGACACGGATATCAAATAACGCCTCCCTCTGGTCAATCCATACCCCTCGACAAGCCAAGTCTCCGCGCAGCCCAGTATCGCCTTCGGAGATGACTGGCTCTTTCGTGACGTTTCCCCAGGCTTGCTGGCACAGTTCACAGAAAAGATCCCTTATTTCGTTATGTCTGCGTGTGATAAGGCCACCAGCACAAGGCGTGGTCCACGTTGAAGTTGTCATTGCCGAAGCCGTCGCACATTATTTATATGTTCCCATACTTTTTTATTGTTACCCCTACATTGTTTTAATAATTCTTTCCTATGAAGGCTTTTAGACTTATTTATTAATTTAAAAGTATTGTTACGGTTTCTCGTTTATTCTAATCTTTTGGACATATCATTTGGACAACTTCTCCATTGTTTATACAGATTATCTTTATGAATAATACAGTTTCTTATATCTTTAGTTAGCCACGGACATGCATCCAATTTATTATTTCAAATTTTAATTGATTTTATGTTTTCATTATACACAACTTCAAATATTTTACATATTTTTTCATACATTAATAAGGGGCATTGAAATTTTAGTAGTTCCGACCAGTCTGTATTTTTTAAATCTTGTTTTATAGAAGAGTTATCAAATATTAGTTTTGTCTTTTTAACTTGTTGTCTTATTGAGTTTATAGATAAACCTATGTATACAAGATGATGGTCGGAGGTACCACACCTATGTTTGATTTAAAGTTATACAATTTATTTTGTCGTACTAGAATATGATCTAAGCATATTTGACGACACGAATGGCCGAGTCGGCAGTGACCCTGCCTACGAAGCCAAGGGTCCCGGGTTCGAGTTCCGGTGGGGGCAAATATTTGTTTGATGAGAACGGATGTTTGTACCCTAGTCATGGTTGTTTATCTATCTAAGTATAATATTTATCAATATAAGTATTTGTATCGTTGTCTAGTACCCAAGATACAGGGAATCCTAGTTTGGGGCTAGATCAATGTGTGTAAATAGTGTCCAAGGTATTATTATTATCATGATACAATTAATCGAGAATCCCTAATTTCTTCTCTGGTCACTCCAAATATAGTGTTTAAGAGTCCACACTCGCTTAATGTGTCTTCATACAACACTGTGAAGTTGGTACTACTGAACAAGCTAAACAAGTGCAAAGGAATTATCAATGCCACCATGCCGGTCGAACATGCGGTTCCTGAAAACATTAAAGAGAGCTTATGATATGTGTGTAGAAAAACTAGTGTATGTAACTGTACATAATTAGGCATTAAAACTCTCGAGTGATATTATTATGAAACTCGCCAGATTTTTATCTTAGATATTGAGAGACTTACCCCCCGTTTCTTGGGCGCTCATCAACGTTAACAATTTGGTTAAACTGATTAGAGTCAGTCGCGTTCCGATATTTTTCTAAACAGGGGCACGTGATAGGCTAAATTCAGTTGAACCAATTTGTTAAGTTTGATCATCGCTCAGGAAATCGGCCCTTAGTCGATCATTAAACATGCGGTGTATAGAAAGTATAACAAATTAATTAACTAATTGAAATAATGATAAGTTAAAATAAGAAACACCTTATTACATCGAAAAGTTATGTTTTATTTACACAATTATTTACATATTATATTAAACAAATAACATATGACAAATACATATTACATATTATATTAAACATTTACACTTTTTTTTATTCCTTTTTACAATACTTGTTTAAAGACTACATTTATAGTTTTATATTCTGGAATATTTGGATAAAATCTAGAAAATTCTAGAAATCTTTGATATTTCTAGAACTTTCTGGAACATTCCATATCGATTTTAACAGTTGCACACAATTTGGAACTTTCTAGATCAGTCAAGAAATGTTTAGTACCTTCTAGAACATTCTAGATCGATTGTAACAGTGCAGACATTCTGGAGTTTTCTGGATCATTTCAGAAATTTTTAGAACTTTCCAAAAGGCCTCATAAGTTAGTAGAGGACAGATATATATTTTGTCACATTTTGGCCACCCACAACCACCCACCGCGACCAAACTCTTTTAGTTTCAGCAGGATCTCAGGAAAGAGGTATTTACCACCACAACGGGAAGTTGATATAGGCGCGTAAAATTAGCAAAACCTGGACGTAATTCATAACTGTAATTTTCTTTTTCTATGGTGTAAAGTATTTTAAGTCTTCGTCTCAATTAAAAAAACAAAAAAAAAAAACATATTTTGATTTCTAAGTACAGGCATAATAGATAACTTTAAAAAACTACTTCTATCATGATATGACGCTTGCATCCCTGTTAAAGAAATCAAAATTAAATTAAATAATCAATAGGGACTATCATTAATAAGGAAGGTTTAGTAAGTTACACATTTTCTGGCTTGTATTTCTAGAAAAAATAGATAACTGTAATTGAACCATTTAATCTGAATAGTATAATAATTGTGTTGATAAAATATTAAAAATTAAACAGATTATCTTTGAGGATTTCTAAAGTCAGAAATATTGCTAATTTTTGGAAAAGCAAAATACATAACTACTTCAAAAGTGTTGAATTTATGCCGTCATAATATTATTAGTAATCTAAGAAATAAATTAAACAAAAAATATCCGAGCTTATTAATTAATTGATATTTTTCTTATTTAAGTTTTCATACAAACGTTATGTCTTGCAGAATAAGGTCGTTATTTCTTTGCGACTCAACTCCCGACCGTGCTGTGTCGCGAGTCGCGAAGATATTCTCGTTTAAAGCTCGTCTAAGCCGAAATGACGCGCTATTTTAAATATGCTTATTTGAGAAAATAAATGAAGCTCCCACCATTTCATTTATTTTGTCAAACAAGCATATTTAAAATATATCAACTATTAAGGAGAGTAGCGCGTCATTTTAGCTTAGACAAGCTCTAGTAGTCGTCTCAAGCAAGGCCGACGCAGACCGGGACGGGATAGCAAGTGATTTAAATTTTTAGTCAATACCTTCCTACCCGAAAACTATTTAATTTTCATATCCTTGAATAATAAGCTAAAACCCAGATGCCAATATATTTGTCTACTGAGTTACCATAACTACCTTTCAAATAAAACAGCCCAAAAAGAGTTTTCATAATTATTTATTTAGGCAAAGGATTACAAAAAAAATAACAACTATATTCTCCTTATTCAGTCTGCAAGGTGAGATTCATTTACGTAAGAAATATTGAAGTTATTGTCACTGGCGTTACCATGAGCGTTTAAAAGTACATTATTTGGTTTCTTCAAAAATATACAAACTTTAAGAGAATTCAACCATCATCATTGGTGAATCAAGAAACTTCTTCTCTACTTTATGTCCTTTATTAAAGCCAAACCAAGAATATAAAAACATAACCATGTTGCGGAAAACCTATGAAACTATTTTCTTTAAATTGCAATACTTTCAATACTGTCAAAGTGGGGCGTCGATTGTGCATGGTATATTTCTTGTGTTTCGTGAGTGAAAATGCCGTAATTTATTAACAGTGGCGTAATAAAAGTTCCTTTATACTTTATTGCACATACACATTAATGGACAATTACAAACACAGTTAGTATACAAAGGCGTGCTTATCTCTATATAGAGATTTCTTCCAGCAAACCCAGGGCTGACAGGAAAACATAGTTTCATGCAAAGGGATAGACCTATTATGCACAACATAACCAAAAACAAAGCATCTGAGTGACTATTTATAATAAATTACTTAGATATTTATACATATAAATAAATGAGAACCTACATTGTAATATAATACCTATAAATACTATATATAAATATCAATAAATTCCTACACAATATATAACTAATATATAATCTACTACAGAAGAAAAAGGTAATGTTCCTTCAAACGACTTTTGAAGATGTTAAGAGATGGACTGTCCCTGACGGTGCTGGGGAGTTTATTCCAGAGCTTGATAGCTCGGAGTCGGAACCCATGTTCATATGCGACAGTTTTATGTTGCGGTGTTGTAAGCAGCGACCGAGTGTGAGGTCTCCGAGGCCTATCTGAAGAAAGAAAAGTGAACGAATCACGTAAGAAGCCAGGTTAATGAGGATTATGTAAAATCTTAAAGAGAGTGAAGAGGATGTGGGAATCCCGGCGAAGACGGATTGGAAGCCACTTCAGATCCCTGCGATACTGAGAAACATGGTCAAATTTGCGCAAACCGAAAATAAACCGAATCCCGAGATATTGAAGTCGCTCGAGTTTGTCCAGTTGCTCTTCGTTTGCGCTGATCCAGCAGACATCTGCGTAGTCATTGAGGGGAAGTGACAGAGATTGGGCGAGTGTAATTTTGGTCTGATGAGGTAAGAAGTGCTGAAGTCGCCTGAGCTTGGAGCTGTATGGAATTACGGTTCCATCTTACATTATGGGTGCAGTGGACATATGTCCACTGCACCCATACTGCACCATAATACATACATACATACCAGGCATCTCAGTCTGCTTCTTTCACGGTCAATTGCTTTGCTTTGCGGACGACATGAAGTTATTTAAAATAGTTGACACAAACTTAGATGCGACTGACCTACAAGCAGATCTATATCGTCTAGACAAGTACTGTACTGACATCAAACTCGACCTGAATCCATCCAAATGTTCAGTGGTTACTTTCTCATGCAAATGAAATTTTATAGACTCTATGTATATATTAAAGCAACAGACCCTTGATCGCTGCAGTACTATTGGGGATTTGGGAATAATGCATGACTCTAAGCTCAGTTTTGACTCTCATAACGATTTTATCATTCGAAAGGCGTCTAAGGCTCTGGGTTTTATAATGAGAAATTCTGCAAGCTTTAATCGAGCAAAAACGCTTAAAATTGTTTACTGCACGGTTGTCCGCAGCATACTTGAATATGCCTCCCAAATTTGGAATCCGCGTTACGATACCTACATAGAATGGATTGAGCGTATCCAAATTAAATTTATTAAATATATTTGCTTTCGTTTGAAAATCCCATATGACTCTATTAACTACCTGGCGTTATGCAGCAAATTCCATCTACTTCCACTCAGCACGAGACGCGAAATTGGTGACATATCATTTCTGTTAAAAATAACTAACAACCATATTAATTGTCCCGAACTGCTTAGCAAAATTTGTTTAAACGCTCCCCAAAAAAGATTAAGATTTAACCCTCTCAGAAATACTTCTGTAGTCGGAACAAACTACAGGCAGAATTCCTTCCTTCTTTGATTTGTTCTGCTCTAGTGGGGAAACCGTGAGGCGGCGGCTTAGCGGAGATTTTTTCTCTGCGTGGCAACATTCTAAGTAGCTAGTTAATTATTTAGAATTGACTTATTAAATTTTTATATTTTTTTCCCTTCCCTTATCTATTTTTATTGCTGCCTAGTTTTTGTATCTATTGTGTTGTATTGTATCCTGTCCAGTTCAAACTCTTTATGTATCTATACTCTGTATCTTAATGTGAAAACCTTTAATTGGCCGTCTGTGTTACATTATAGTGCCTATCTAATATTTATGTGCTGTTGGTTTTCCTTTAAATATATAAATGTTGAGGAAGCGAGAGATGTATGCCAGGATCGTAGCAGGTCTTTAGCCTCTGCCTTCCCTTCTTCCGGGAAATAGGCGTGAGCATATGTATGTATGTATGCAGGGGAAAAACGACGAATAGTTACTACTTTTCTTTCAGAAGATATATTGCGAACGGGATATGCGGACTGTGTACATGTATAAGTTGACAATGAGTCTTTTAGCGTTGGCGGGGTTAATAAGTTATTTTTTGGGTGAAAGTGGGTGATTCGTTCTCCTCAAAAGATGATAGACAAGCCTGGGAAAACGATGATGCAAGGGTATAACGACGCTTAAGTACAACTTTTTTTCAGAAGATGTATTGCGGATGGGGTCTACAGACTGGGATGACGATGAGCGGTTAACTGTTGGCGGATTCGTACTCAGGGTATACGACTGTTATAGTTATAGTTTAACGCGGGCCACTTTTCCGGAACTCGGTGTCTTACATTTTGCACCCATTTTGCGTGATGTGGGGTTTGGGCATTACTACTGCCAACCCATCTCCTGTAGGAAGCATAACAAACCCTTGTCGTTGCCGACGACTTTCTGGAGCGACCTCAGCTACCCGAGGTGTGTTCCCCGGTAGATGGCCAGTCCGGAACATTCCAGTAGGACGTGGGTGGCGGTCTCTTCGAACGTCATGCAGGCACAGAACAGTGGGCTGTCAGTAACATCTAGAGTGCTTGATTATACTCCTATATAAGCCTGGAGATGATGGTGTTGCTTTGAAGGGCATGCAGAACTGCCTTCCTGTCGGATAATATGCGGAAAGCATTACGATGTAGTAGCCATTATGATGCCCATACACTCGGCTTGGAACACGGTGTTGTAGGCACCTAATGATGTTGATCTCCTTTTGTTTAGAATTTCCAAGAATGCCCCGGCGCCTGTCCCTGAGTTTGTTTTACAACCGTCTGTGAAGGTCCTTAGTTCTCTTTGATTGAGGCCTTCCCAAGGGTCTTCATGCAGTTGTATTTTATACCTTTTGTCGAAGACATATTGTTTGGGTATTCTGTCAGTAGCCGCTTCTAGTAGCAGCTCCTTACCTATGTAAAACACGGATGTGGCTACATGTAAGCTAGTATATTTTAGTTCTTTACATTTACATTACTTTCATAGAGTCGTGTCGGAAAGCAGCGGATATTCAAATTATTTTTATTTTAGAGGAAAGAGCTATTCGAACAATTTATAATTTAAAATGCACTGACTCCTTAAGAAATTGACATTATAAATATAGCTAGTCAATTTATTTTCGAAAATATAATGTATGTACGCAAGACCCTTTACATCATTTTCCAAACTTAGTGATAGCTGAAATGTTAACCTAAGAAATAATCACTGACTACTTGCCCCCACAACAAGATACCTCTGGAGATCTTGAAATTGCCATTGCTTGATGTCCTGATTACCTGTGTCCTTGCTGTGAAGCTCAGTTTTGCGTGTCATATGGATAATATCAACAAACGGGTATCCAGGATGCTGGGATTTATCATAAGAACTTCCAAGCCCTTCAGAAATATCAGCACAAAGATATTGGTCTATAACACATTGGTTAGATCTGTTCTGGAATATTGCTCACAGGTCTGGAATCCATTCTATCAGGTTTGTAGGGATACTCTAGAAAAAGTCTAAAAGAGGTTTGTTTGTTATCTCGACAATGTTAATTTCAAAGATCTATATATACACAGTCAGGTCATAAGTTCTGTCACACAATAAAAACTTTTGAATTTAGAACGCTGGCCACAAAAAAAGTTTATTGAATTCGAATTTCGAATTTTTCATGAAAATAAAAATGTGAACTTTTTAGAATTTTCCTCATTTTTAAATATGGAGTGGACACTTAAAGAAGACCGTGTCGCAGTTATTACGTTGCATCGTTGCGGTTACGCGCCAATTCAGATTTTCGACTTACTGAAAAATTTGAATATAACCAAAAGATTCGTTTATCGTACCATAAAACGATACAATGAAGACATCTAGTGTAGATGACAGGTCAAGAAGTGGTCGCCCTCGCTCTGTTAGGACTCCAGCAGTGATAAAAGCTGTGAAGGCGCGAATTCAAAGAAATCCCATACGTAAGCAGAAACTGTTGGCCCTTCAGATGAGGTTAAGCAGGACCACGGTGAAAAGGGTGTTAAATGAAGACTTAGGGCTTATGGCATATCGAAGAGAAACAGGACATCGTTTGGACGCTCGTTTAATGGACCTGAGACTGAAGAGATGCCGCGCTTTGTTGAAGCGGTACGCGGTAAAAAAGCATCGGGAAATTCTTTTTTCGGATGAAAAAATTTTCACCGTGGAAGAGAGCTACAACATACAAAATGATAAGGTGTACGCACACAGCAGTGAAGAAGCAAGCAACCGTATTCCGCGTGTCCAACGAGGTCATTTTCCATCCTCGCTCATGGTTTGGTTGGGAGTCTCTTATTGGGGCTTAACTGAGGTACATTTTTGTGACAAAGGCGTAAAAACGAATGCAGTTGTGTATCAAAATACAGTCCTCAAGAACCTTGTGGAACCTGTTTCTCATACCATGTTTAATAACAGGCACTGGGTATTCCAACAAGATTCTGCACCAGCTCATAGAGTGAAAAGCACACAAGACTGGCTGGCGGCGCGTGAAATCGACTTCATCCGGCACGAAGACTGGCCCTCCTCCAGTCCAGATTTGAGTCCGTTAGATTACAAGATATGACAACACTTGGTGGAAAAGGCCTGCTCAAAGCCTCATTCTGATTTGGAGTCACTCAAGGCATCCTTGATTAAGGCAGCCGCCGATATTGACATGGACCTCGTTCGTGCTGCGATAGACGACTGGCCGCGCAGAATTAAGGCCTGTATTCAAAATCGCGGGGGTCATTTTGAATAAACTTTATTACCATAAGAATCTATCTTTTATTAAGTACATTTTGCTATATAAATCTTTACATAAATAATAAACATGTCTAAATTATTTCATATTGCACATGTGACAGAACTTATGACCTGACTGTATCTTTCTGAGCATGAACTGCGGCCATGCTCAGACAGATAAGCACATTTTGAAATGACGTCTGTTGCTGTTAGAAGAAAAATTCTAGACCTGACTTTTATGCAAAAACTGTTAAACAATATAATAGACTGTCCGAAACTAATGGATTCTTTGAGCATAATGATATCAAGTAGACTACCGCGACCAGGCACTTACAAATTGTTCAGAGAACTTCCATGGAAAAGCCACCTCGGTATTGACTCACCCACCACCAGAATGATACGCCTGTAGGATTCACTGCACAAGAGTCAAAATATAGACATCGATGTATTCAGTATTACTAAGCTCATTCAGATCTAAACTCGATTCTTATTTACGTCGATCACTCACTTGATCTCATTGTTATTTAATTCTTTTATTATAATTATTAAAATCTTAACCCACAACTTTTAATTACACAAACTAAATTCTTAATTATTATTTCTAACGATGTAATGTTAAATACTAGAGTGTATTTTGAATTAATTAAGAAAATATGTAACATCTGTTGGCGAACGTAAATAAATAAATAAAATAAATTAAACTATAATAAATAAAATTTGAACAAATTAAAAACCATGTTATAGCGACTTTGTCGAAAAAGGGATATTACAATGTCCAAGATTACTTAAATTACATTACTGTTAATAATTTTGTAATTATTTATTCCTGGTTATTAATTATGATAATTCATATTATAATATTTGTATGAGTTAAGCACAAACAATTTTTAAAAGAGATCTCAAAATCAATCTGTGGGAGTTTCTACGCCCTTCTCCTCCCACAGTGATCCAATGTAGAGAAGTGGCTAAAAATGACGATGGCTAAATATGTGTAAATATCTGGTTTGTTTTTTTTTGTTTCGTAATTTGGTCGTCAGTTTCTCTGATACTTCGCATTTCCGCTGTTATTTCACTTTTCTTCAGTTCGCTTTCCCGCGGATCTTACCGATTCATACCTCTGCTACGTAAATAACGTAGAAAATAAATCAAACAAATTTCTATTTGTTTTGTTTATTTTCTAATTTGGTATATTCATATTAGTCAATCTACTTTTTGAGTAGGTTTATAGTGTTGTGCCTTTTTCCCTCGATGAAGCCTTTGAGGGCTAAGTACATAACATACAATCTATTCAAAGAGCGATAGATAACGATTATGATATCCAATTCTTTGTAATGCATTAGGTTCATAAATATTTAGTAGTCATTCTGAGTTCGCAGTTTTGTTAAATCCTTATTCTGGTTTTGTTTCGTAATTTTGTTGGTTCTCTTCTAATAATTATATATAATATACTTCGCAATTTCCGTCGATATACCTTTTCCATTTTCCACCAGAGCCCTTTACCTTATATCATACTGCTAAGTTTACGTACGTAATAAAAAGTAAATAACTTAGAAAATAAATCCAATAGATTTCTATTTGTTTCATTTATTTTCTAATCTGGTACAGTTATTCATAATAATATAAGTCAAATTTGTCCGGAGCAAATTAGAATAATATGCAATCATCTGGGACCCACATGAGGCTAAATACACACTCATGCTGGAAAAATCTCAACGTAAATTAGCTAGGCTTTTATACAATACTTATTTCCTTCTCTATTTGATAACCCGGTCGCACTACAAAGTGTTGCCCACGGTCGCGGTCGCTCTTCGCTGCGTGTGTTGTTCGTACAGAGCGTGCTCGTCATGCACCCACTTTTCAGGCACTGATCCTACTCAATCCCTGTGTACTCAAGCGCAGCACTTCTAAAATAATCACAGACTACTTGCGCCCCGGTTTAGACTCACGAAGGTTAGCAATTCTTTCAAGGGTCAATGCATTCTTTACTACAACAACATACCTCCTCTGGAGATCTTGAAATTGCCATTTGAGCAATTTAAAAACCATGTTAAAGCGACTTTGTCGAAAAAGGGATATTACAATGTTCAAGATTACTTAAATGATGAGACTGTATGGGGTTAATCTGGCTCAACACAGACCTCGGTGTTAATAATTTTGTAATTATTTATTCCTGCTTATTAATTATGATAGTGATATATATGTATTTTGTATTAGTTCAGCACAAGCAATTTTTAAAAGAGATCTAAAAATCAATCTGTGGGAGTTTCTACGCCCTCTTTTTCCACAGTGGTCCAATGTTGAGAAGTGGCAAAAAATGAGGATTGCTAGGTATATGTAAATATCTACAGTAATAAACACATTTGGAATTTGGTATTTGGACTGTTATTGGGGCGGCGGAAATTTAACATGGCTAGCAAATAGTTCAACGAACAACTAACAGATCCTGTTATAGTGGCGGCGCAAGCAATCAAGGAAGGTAAGCAAGGAATCAAGGTAGGCAATAATTAATGATCTCTTCCAAAACTAAGCATCAAGGCAGGGTGGAGGGTGGGGCAGGCGTCTAAGCTTGCCCTACCCACCGTGGTTTCGTCCATGTAGGTGAGCCAGCCAGCCAGCTCTCGATATCCGCTGACAGCACACTATATTATAACTAGAAGTAAAACATTCCTGTTTGTTTTTTGCAGACCTGGCGTGGACATGCGCAGCGTGGGCGGGCGCAACGTGCTAGCGGCGCTGCAGCCAGTGACGGGGGGGGCGGCGGCGGCGGGAGCGGCGGCGCGGGGTGCGGGGGGTGGCACGGCAGCGGTAGCGGCCTACCTCGGCGCCTCGCGCTACGTCGCCGGCGCCAGGATCGACACCTCAATTTTCCATCCACTACAGCTACGTGCTCATCATGGTGATTAACTTGTGCCTGCTTTTAAGTATTTTTGAGGATTGTTATCATTGTTGAGCCGTCTGAAACTGTCCGCATCCACTTTCACAGAGACGGCGACGGTGGGCAGCGGGGCCCCGCGCGTGGACTGGGCGGCAAAGTACTTGCGCTAGCCATCCCCGACAAGGCTAGGCAAGACACGCCCGTGAACTAAAATAGAGAATAATTTGTGAAGTGTTTGAAATCCTATTGCCTATCTGAAAGACTAAAGAAGTGTTATAAGCGTACTCGTATACCTACTTTATTCAGAATTAAAGAAGCGGTTTGTCAACGACTTGAGTTTCAATGGGATACTCTTTACCTTCACCCTCAAGGAAGTACTCAAGAAGCTGGCGGTCCCATGGGCAGACAGGGGCATTATTGTTGGTTGCAGGAGACTCACGAACCTTGGCTTTGCCGACGATTTTGTCCTGTTTGCCCCATCTGCACTTGAGCTCAGCTTTGCTTCAATCTTTGAGGTTGGACTCAAGATGAATCTTCAAAAAACCGAGGCCATGACCAACAGCGAAAAACGTAGGGTCAAGTTAGGTGGGCTGGAAATACATTATGTCGATGATTATATTTACTTGGGCCAGATAGCCTCCTTCGAAAAAAGGCAGCGTAAAGAAATCGAAAGACGTATTTCGAATGCCTGGAAGGGCTTCCGATCCATGAGGGAACTAATTAAGGGAAACCTTCCGCTGACTCTCAAACGCAAACTCATCGACATGTGTATCCTACCTATACTAACCTACGGCACACAGTGATTTGTTCCATACAAGCTAGCCGAAAATAATTATTTTATGCATCTTTCTTGCTTATACTGACGTATTCAATAATTGTATAACATGAGGTATGTTCCAGACATGTAAGTAAGTACCGAAACGGGTAATTATAATGAAAAATAATTAGTTCTTCGAAAATATTTATTAAATTCATTTCATTCAAGTAAAATTTACACACACACACAATAGAAAAAAAAAAGTTACAAATAAGGTACTTACTAATAACTTAACAATGAAAACAACACAAGAGTAATAAAAGGAATAAAATTAGTCTATTCTAATGGTTATACCTAATTAACATTAACAACATCATTAACTGAGTTACTTAATCACTCGGAATCTGAGTGAACCAAAGTAGAAGAACCAAAGTTGCTGACATAGCCCGTAGGATAAGCAAGCTGAAGTGGCAATGGGCAGGCCACATAGCGCGAAGATCGGATGGCCGATGGGGCAAAAAGGTCCTTGAATGGAGACCACGTACTGGCAAGCGCAGTGTGGGTCGGCCACCTACGAGATGGACCGACGACCTGGTGAGGATCGCTGGATCTCGTTGGATGCAGGTGGCTACGGACCGGTCACGCTGGAGTGCGATTGGAGAGGCCTATGTTCAGCAGTGGACATTAACAGGCTGAAATGATGAATCTGAGTGAACAGTCGGTACTATCTGACAACAAATTTTGTTTCTGAAACTCAGAATGTTTGAGGCAATAACGACTAGTAATAGGTGTATCAACCATATATTATTATTATTTTTATCTGGACACACGGTGAAAATCCTCATGGACGCCAGGGAAGGGAGGCCCTAGCAGTGTCGGACTCTTACCGACTAAAAACACCGTATACCCACTTTCTTTCTTCCACCTCGTGGGTGAGGTGCCTTTATGCATCGTTTATTTCTATTTCTGCCGTCTCTTTACAATTCATCAAAATTTAAATCCTATCGTATAAATATTTATTACATTTAGATATAAAATTATAATTATAAATATTATCATTATTATTTTTATACATTTTTATTTCTTTATTATATACAGTATATCTATATATATATATATATCTATATATATATATATATATATATATATATATATATATATGTGCTGCCAACGCCCTCTGACGTTCGATAGCAGTACTTAGTGGTATTTGTGTTGGTAGTTGTGATTATTGAGATTTATAAACGTCAGACTCGTATTTTGTGTTTTGACGTAGGTAGTCTTGAATATTGTGATTCTTAAACGTCAAACTATTAAAGTATTCTGTGCTATTGAATTGAAACGTCAGGCTTCCGCCTGGGTGAGGTCGGTGCGGAGCTGGCAACACTTGTTTTGACAGATAGGTTGGTAGGCCTGCGAGGTTCGACCAATGAGAAGCCTGGGTTTGGTAAAACGTGTTTTGGGAGTCTACGCGCGAGGAGAGAGAAGCGCGGGCACTTTGAACTGGGCATCACTACGGAACACAACACAAGTGTACCTCTCCGCACTGAACTTGCCGCGTTTCTTGAGACCTAATCCGTCGATATCTTTTCAATCGAGCTGTATTTTAAGAAGATGATTGTAAAAATCAAATAACTAGAAGTGTGAAGAATCGGAAAACGTTTTATTTCGCCGCTGCGCCATGTCTGAAGATCCTGACGCCCTCCCCGTCTCGTTATCAGATGTGGGATGTAATCCAGAAGTCCCACATGGCCAAACCGAAGATAGAAGATGGGAATTACTTCTCGAACAACAAAATCGGAATTTCATGGCGCTGGTGCAAGCTATCAAGAAACCTAATTCGCCGCGTGATTTGAAACTGCCAGATTTCGATCCCAAGAAAACTGACGTCAATGCCCGAGCCTGGATTTCGACGGCGGATATGTGCATCGCCGATCAAGAACAACAAGGCCCCAAACTCATGGTTGCCCTGAGCCATGCTTTGAAGGGAGATGCGTCTACGTGGCTTAACAATCGCATTCCCTGGGATGACCTGGAGTGACTTCAAGGCTCTTTTCATTGCAAGGTATGAGTGCCCCGAAACTATTGCATCATTCCTGATCAATCTTCATGGTAATAAACCAAAAGACGACGAGTGCATAGCTGCATATGCTGCCTCCCTCATGTCATCCCTGATGTCAAGATGGAACACTCATTCTACTGAACAGATTGCGATTGGTATTGTCTTGGCCACATTTCCCAATTCAATCCACGTGTTAAACGCCTCGCATTCACCCATGATATAAAGACTCGCAATGAACTGCAACAAGAACTGAAGGCTGTGTCGTTTATGAAGAGGAAAATGAACAGTGATCAAGATGGACCAGATAGTAAGCGTGCACGGTTTTCTACGGTCCCTAAACCAGTCTGCTACACCTGTGGAAAACATGGCCACAAGTCTGTTACGTGCAACCTCCGCGTCAAGCCTACTTCAAGGAAGATCGACGAGTGTCCAAAGTCTAGCAGCAGCGTCGGAACGGGGGACAAGTCGTCGGTTACCTGCTTCCACTGTCAAGCCCGAGGCCACTACGCTAGCAGCTGCCCGAAGAGGATCTCCAAACCCAACGCGAGCAACCCCGGAGCCAGCTCTTCGGAGAAGGGGATCGACGTATGCAACGTGAATGCACACACGGGACATCTTCGCACATCTGGTGAGCAGTTCTTGTTTCATTATGATTCTGGAGCTGAATGCTCACTAGTAAGAGAGTCTGTCGCGTGCAAGCTTCAAGGCAAGCGATTACATAATACAGTGACTATGACTGGCATAGGGCAGACTTCGGCTTACTCTACCATGCAGATTGAGACTGTTGTGGAGATAGATGATATTGCTATTGTGGTTGTTTTTCATGTGTTACCGGATCACTATTTGCGTTATGACCTTATGATAGGTAGAGAGATTTTGATGCAAGGTGTAGAAGTGCATATGACTTTCAACAAACTGAGTTTTGTCAAAACGCGTATTGTAGAGTCCTGTAATATCAAGAAAACTGAGACTATTGACTTACAGACGATCGACACTGACGTTCCATCTGACAGTAAATCTAAGCTGATAGAGATCCTAGAGTCGTTTAGGGATTCTTTTATCGTAGGAACACCCCGAACTCCTGCTGATACAGCACCCATGCAAATTCGGCTAAAAGATCCCCATAAGACTGTCAATCGTAGACCTTATAGGTTGAGTCCTGCGGAGCGCGAAGCTGTTCGGATCAAGATTGTAGAGCTACTTGAGGCTAACATCATCCGACCTAGTTCTTCTCCGTTTTATAGTCCAATACTCTTGGTACAGAAAAAGGATGGCTCCCAACGATTGTGTGTCGACTATCGCGAATTAAATGATAATACCATCCCAGATAGGTTTCCACTTCCGCTCATATCGGATCAGATAGCAAGACTTCATGGTGGCCACTACTTCACTGTGCTGGATATGACATCTGGCTTCCACCAGGTCCCTATAGAGCAGGAATCGATAGACCGTACAGCTTTTGTCTCGCCTGATGGCCAATTTGAGTACTTGACAATGCCCTTCGGGTTAAGAAACGCTCCATCTGTGTTTCAACGAGCAATAGTAAAAGCTCTAGGTGATCTTGTCCATTCATATGTTGTCGTGTACGTTGATGACGTGATGATTGTTGGAGGGACTGTTGCTGAATCATTGGAGAGGCTAAAAGTCGTCCTAGAGACTTTATCTGATAAGAACTTCTCCTTGAACATCAAAAAGTGCTCGTTCTTGAAAGAGAAAGTAGAGTACCTTGGTTATGAGGTTAGTCAAGGACAGATTCGCCCCAATCCCCGCAAAATAGAGGCTCTCACGGCTTTACCACCACCTGAGACGATACCACAACTTCGTACGTTTATCGGGTTAGCGTCTTATTTTCGCCAGTTCAAACTATGGCCCCACTATACTCGCTCACTTCTGGCAAAGGCAAACTAACCTGGAAACCTGAGCACGAGAAGATTAGGCAGCAGATCATATCTGCCCTTACGAATGAGCCTGTGCTGAGTACTGACCCAGATCTCGATGTAGAGTTGCATACCGATGCGAGTGCCATCGGCTATGGTGCGATACTACTACAAAAGAAGGAAGGTAAGATGCGAGCGGTTGCTTATTTCAGCAAGCGTACCACTGACGCCGAGTCGAAATACCATTCGTATGAATTGGAGACTTTGGCTGTCGTTAACGCAGTGAAACACTTCCGTCACTTCCTTCATGGCCGAAAATTTCTCGTGGTAACGGATTGTAATTCTCTACAAATGACTCGCAAAAAGCTTGATTTAGCCCCGCGTGTGCACAGATGGTGGGCTTTCCTGCAAAGCTTTGACTTCGACATCATTCACCGAGAGAGTAAGCGCATGGCACACGTAGATTTTTTCTCTAGGAATCCTCTACCTGTAGAAGAGAAGGTCATCCCGAAAGTAGAGAAAAGGATCGTGAATTTCGCTGAGCTTTCGGACGATTGGCTTCTAGCTGAGCAACAGCGTGACCAGGAGCTTTCACAGACCCTGGCCGACTACAAAAATAAGGAGCTTCCTGAAAACGTTGCGAAAACGTACGAACTGAAGTCCGGTGTCTTGCATCGTAAAATTCAGCGCAATGGTAAGACCCACTCTTTACCCATAGTACCTCGGTCACTTCGGTGGTCAATAATAAACAATGTGCATGAAGGGATCATGCACCTGGGTTGGCAAAAGACTCTAGAGAAAGTATTTGAGAGTTACTGGTTCGAACATATGGCCAAGTATGTGCGACGATTCGTCGAGAATTGTGTAACCTGTAAGGTTTCAAAGTCACACTCTGGTAAGATTCAAGCTGAACTCCACCCTATTCCCAAGGTCGCTATACCCTGGCACACAGTGCACATCGACGCCACCGGTAAGCTTAATGGGAAAAATAACAAAAAGGAGTACGTGTTTGTACTAATCGACGCGTTCACAAAGTATGTGTTCCTGCACCATACTCTACAAATTGACACGGTGAGTAGCATTAAAGCTTTAAAGGCTTGCGTATCTTTGTTTGGGACCCCAGTAAGAGTGATTGCAGATCAAGGTCGTTGTTTTGCAAGTAGAGATTTCAAAGACTACTGTAATTCTGTCAATATAAAGCTTCATCTCATCGCTACAGGCAGTTCCCGAGCAAATGGCCAAGTAGAGCGTCTTATGAGCACTCTAAAGAACATGCTCACAGCAGTTGAAGTAAGTAAAAAGTCCTGGCAAGATTCTCTACAAGATATCCAGCTTGCTCTAAACTGCACTCAAAGTAGAGTAACTAAGTTCAGTCCACTGGAGTTGCTAATTGGTAATGTTCAGGCTTCTCAGCACCTAATGACCTCGTAGGGGCCCATGAGCTACGAGGTAGCGTGACGATCAGGTGCCAAGAAGTGATGAACGTCGGCGATTCACCGAGCTGAAGTTATGTGGGGTAGATCTAACCTGGTCTGTGCTTCGGTCCCGTCAACCTCCTGTCTCTCTGCAAGGCCCGGGTGCACCCTAGGCTCTTCTTGGTAGACAGGTTCTTCAGCCAACCAGGTATGACTGGCGGGCCAGCTTCAATGAGCACAGTGTTCCAACACAGGTTATGTTCTACGTGGTAAATACAAATCGGGCACGAAAATCCGAACTTTATCTGGTTCGAGAGAAAACGGCACACTCAGCTATATTAACAATCCTGAGGGAATCCCGAATACATTCCAGATGCCCTGCGATTTAATTTCAACCCCTAACCAAAACGAGTTTACATTGCGAGGGCTTTCGTCTGTCAGTTTTCAAAAACTGCCTGATTGACAGCTAACGTCAAATTAAAATGACCGTTCAGAAACCATCGATCGAATATCGATTTGGAATCGAACAATCACCCGCCCGGACAGGCACCCATCTGTCCCCTAATCTACGGGCAGCCGAGACAACGTTGCTACCGCTCGTTTTAGAACCGAGCCTCGTACTAGAACCTCTGCAGACCGGGGGGTCCCGTCCTTGCCAGGGAACAAGTTAACAATGCGCCCCCTGCGCCAACGTAGAGGCGGTAGGTTAGCATCCTTAACCAGAACGAGGTCAACAACACTAGGGGGGCTAGTTTTGTCAGTCCACTTAAGGCGCTGTTGTAAGATATGCAAATACTCGAGCGACCAACGCTTCCAGAAATTCTGAGTAAACTGCTGCAACATCTGATACCTTGACAACCGATACAATTTCACTCCCTCGAAGGGGTGCTCGGGCAACGCGTTAAGTGGCTGTCCTATCAAGAAATGGCCTGGGGTCAGAGCCTCCAGGTCATTTGGATCCGAGCTGAGCGGACACAACGGTCGCGAATTGAGAACGGCCTCGATCTTACAAAACAATGTCGCAAGCTCCTCAAAAGTCAGCGCGGTCTGACCTACTATACGCCCTAAGTGCGTCTTAGCTGACTTAACTACGGCCTCAAAAATCCCGCCCCCATTGGGTCAAATCGGTGGGCTGAAAGTCCACTGTATACCCCGACGGGAGAGGGCCGTTCCAATATCCACTTTATTTACATTCAAAAAGTTGACTATCTCTCGTAAGTATCGTTCCGCACCGATGTAGTTAGTGCCGTTATCAGAGCGGATCAAAGTTGGAAGTCCCCTTCGAGAAACAAACCTATCCAAACAAGCAATGAAAGCCTCTGTCGTGAGATCAGCAACGAGCTCGAGATGTACCGCCTTGGTGGATAAACAAACAAACACACATAGGTACGCCTTGTATTGCTTAGCGGTACGCAATCGTGAACTCTTCACCATAAACGGTCCTGCAAAATCCGTACCAACACCTGAAAACGGTCTGACCTCATTCACACGATCAGGGGGCAAGTCCTCCATGAGAGGTTGCATCGTGGCAGCCTTAAGTCGATAACAAGGCATGCACCGAAACACGATGTTCCGTATGACACGGCGGGCAGATAAGATCCAAAACTCCCGCTGGAGCGTGGCCAATAACGCGTTACAGCCGGCATGCGCGTTTTTAATATAATAATAATAATAATAATACCTTGGACACCTTTTACACACATTGATCTAGCCCCAAACTAGGATTCCCTGTATCTTGGGTACTAGACAACGATATATATACTTATATAGAGAAATATTATACTTAGATAGATAAACAACCATGACTAGGGTACAAACATTCGTTCTCATCAAACAAACATTTGCCCCCACCGGGACTCGAACCCGGGACCCTTGGTTTCGTAGGCAGCGTCACTACCGACTCGGCCATTCGGGTCGTCGTATGATATGACGATCAGTCACCAGCAATTCAACTAACTGTCCCCCCTTGGGGAGCAGAAGTGGGTGACGAGCCGAATACGACAGATTCGCATTGCGCAATCTTCCTCCTACCCGAAGTATACTCGGCGCCACGACTAAAGAGCTTTGTCCTTGAATGCGCAGTAGTCACTTTTCACAAGTGTTTGGCGCGGGGAAGTGAGGAGCGACGGGGGCGGTAGTCAGCGCCGGCACCTGATTCGTTGATCAGTCGCTTCCCGATGCCCGCACCGAAAGCACGTCTCGAAGCTTCTTGAGTACAGTCGCATACAATATTACCCAACGTTATCTTTCGCCCCGGTCGAAAATGCCGAAAAATAAAGTACTGACTAGGCAAGCTAGAAAAATGGTTTACGATGTGAACTGTTATATCAAAAAAGAGTCTGATGAAATACTGATGAAAAACTTAATTGTGGTTTAATTGTTACAAATTATTAGTCAGCGGGAAGAAAAGAGTGTGCAGGACTATTACTACAAGTATCTATATTCACTAGGCCCTAGTGACTAGGGGCATTCTATGCTAGGGGGTTATTTATATATAGGTTTCAACCTTGACGTTAACAAATGTTGTCAATAGAGAGTACCTATAGTTTATTTGACACAAAGTCCATTATTTACATCGGCTAATATCCCAATCAACAAAATATCAAACAGAGAAAAAATAGAAGTGAAGAAAGTCCTGAACACTCATTCCTTCACACTAACCCTAAAAACGCACTTCGGAATTATGCCGCGACTGTACACATGCGCAGTAATCCCCGCCAGTTTCTCCGAGAGCTCTTTATTCGTGGCGCCGAGTGTAACCCGGTCGAATCAACAAAGGGGTTGAGACGCGCGGCGGCTCCCTTCAATTTCGAACGTCCACTTCGTATAATCTCCAATTCTGCCCCAAACTTCGAAGACTGTACCAACCGGACCAAATTCAACAGCGACTCGTTTCGCTCTGCCGGAGTCAGAATATGATAAAGATAAAGATAAAGAATCATTTATTCAGGAACATAGGTAATATGTAGATCTTAATCAATGACATTGAGTGATGGGTCTCTATGCTCTGCCATGGGAGGGCATATGAATATTATTTACATTATAAGTATTAATTACATTATAAACAATAAAAATTAGCGTAGAATTACTAATTACCTACATATATGACTATATTAGGCATCTGGCAAATAATACATTGTCGCCATCTTTATAAAACATCACTGAGGTATTCATCGACACTGTAATAAACCTTGTTTGTTAGAAGACCCTTTATTTTCTTTTTAAATGTATGTATATTTTGTATTTCTTTTACAGACTGTGGGAGTTTGTTATATATTCTAATAGCCATGACAAATATACTTTTATTAAAATAGGCTGACTTGTGTTACTCCATTTTGAGCATCATATGGTGACGCCTGCTTTTGACATTTTGAAAAAGATGCATATTACTTTTGACAAAAACCAAGGTTTCGTATATGTAAATAGACGGCATCGTAATAATGTTGAGACTCTTGAAGTAGGATTTACAACTGTCAGTTTGGACCAGCTTGCACATAGCCCTCAAACATTTCTTCTGCGCTTTAAAAATAGTCTCTCTACCCGTCGCATTTTCCCAAAAGATTATACCGTAGCGCACGGAAGACTCTACAAAACCATGATACGAAACAAGTACAGCATCAGTGTTCACAATTTTTGTAAGCATGTGTAACGCATACGCATATTGATTTAGCTTCTTTTGCAAGTGTTCGATGTGTGTCTTCCACGACATGTTGGAATCAATATGGAGCCCTAAGAATTTTGTTGTCTCTGTACATTCAATTTGCTCATTCAAGTATTTAATATTCAATGCGTATTGCTGTCCGTGCCCTAGCCTATATTTCATTAGTTTAGTTTTTCCCAGATTAATTAAAATATTGTTTTTTGTTAGCCATTCAATTATATGTGTTAAATTATTATTAATGTCATTTTCAAATATGTCTAAGTTAATTAAATTATTACCGATAAATGTCACTGTGCTGTCGTCAGCAAATAAGACTATTGGATGATTTATAGCTTTTGGGATGTCATTTATATATATAATAAACAGTAAAGGTCCTAATACGGATCCCTGTGGAACACCATACTTAATTTCCTTTACGTCAGAAGAATACACTTGATCTGTTTTTGTCTTAGGGCAGATTTTGTTTATTTGTGTCAATTGTGACCGGTTACTCAAGTATGATTCTAGTAGACTAAGAACATTCCCTCTTATTCCGTAACTATTTAATTTTTGAGCTAAGATTTTGTGATCGACATAGTCAAATGCGTTTGTGAGGTCCATAAATATCGATGACACTCTTTTGCCGTTATCTAGGTTTTTCATTATCGTGGTTAAAAAATCGAAGACAGCCATATTAATGTTCTTATTTCTTCTAAATCCCTTCTGTTCATCCGCAAGTATATTATTAAGTTCTAAATATCTGTATAATTTTTCATATATTGCTTTTTCAATTATTTTGGAAAATATTGGGATAAGAGCCACTGGTCTGTAACAATTAATATGTTCCTTGTTATCTTTTTTGAAGAGTGGTCTGACGATAGAAGTTTTCAAACGATCCGGAAAAATACCATGTTCGATGCAGATATTTATTATGTAGCACAACATCGGGCAGATAATATCAGCAACATATTTTATAACTTTTGTCAAAACTTCATCGTTTCCTGTACTGTTAGTGTTCTTCAACGATAGTGTTAGTCGATAAACGTCAGCTGGAGTTGACGGTGACATAAACATAGATTTATAAAAATTATTTAATTGAATTGATTGATTATATGTCAAAGCTGGATTATTATTATTAGTATTATTAGCAGTAATGTCACAAAGAGGTTTAACTTGGTCAATAAAATTATTATTAAAAGCTTGGGCTATTTCTGTGGGGTTTGTTAACAAATTTCCATTGACTTTTATGCAATTAACACTCTCTTTGGGTATGTGATTCTTTATGTTGTTTATAATTTTCCAAACCGCTTGGCTTTTGTTTGACGATGTTTTGATGTAGTAGTCATTTTGCGCCTTTTGTGGGTTCAACGTTCGCTGATCGCGAGGAGTACGACAATTTCGAGCGAATCTCCTAATCCAAGTGGACACGTTTATCAACTTGTCAAGTGAGCTTTACCGGTCCAGCAGAAACCCGGCGTCAGGGTCCTCAGCCTTCTGGGTAACATGCACGGCCGCTCTGGGGCCATGATCCGAAGATACTACTACATGGCTGTGGGGCCAGTCCGATTCTCTCTTAGCAAGCCAGGGTGGTCCCCACCACAAATGGTGTCTAACGAGTTCAGGAGCCCGACATCCCCTGGATGCACAATCAGACGGGTTCAATTCTCCTGGTACATGTCTCCAGGTCAGTGGGACCTCAGACGACACAATCTGGGAGACACGGTTCGCAACAAAAACCTCTCGAAGCCTTCAGCCAGCACAAAACAATCTGGCTGTCCGTCCACGCGTACACCGTATCCTCCAAAACCACTGACCCACGCAACACTGTTAGAGTGTGATTCAAAAGTTTGGTCAAAAGAGCAGCCCCGGACAGTTCCAGTTTTGGAATCGTCATCCTTGTCCGAATAGGCGCTACCTTGCTTTTTGCCAAAACCAAACGCACGTCGACCTCCCCGGTGGAGGTGACGGTTCGCAAATAAACCGCTGCCGCAAACCCTCGTTCAGAGGCATCACAAAAACCCTTAAAGGGTTGCCCTGTAATCCCCAGCAGGGACCAATTTCCTCGGCAGCGATACATTATTTATATGCATATGCATATATTTTGTTTTGTGTTTGATAATGATGATTATAAGTTAAGATTATGTTATGACCCAGCATTACGTATTTGTCTCGAAAATTGTGTTACTGTTAATTCTCCATCTATGTGCCTAGTTTATTCCTCTCCAAGCAGACCCAGTGTAGGACGAGTTCAGGCAAGTAACTTGGTGTGATTAAGATAGTAGATATTTTATATATTTATAATTAAGTAAAAACAAGCATATATATTTGTATTTATAAGTATTAATATTATATTTTAAACTATTATATATGGATAGCATACGTAATATTTTTGACAACTGTATTTTATCATGTTCATCAAGCGATGATTATACAAATGTGGCGAACGACACCTCCATTGTGGAGGAATCGTTATCGGCCAAACTCTCGACTGTCTTTGGTGGCCTGGAAAATAATCTTAACCTCGTTCATATAAATGCCCAGAGCATCCACTCCAGTTACCTGGACCTACTTGAGGCGTTTAGTGGCAAACATGTGGATGGAATTCTTATATCAGAATCGTTTCTCAAACCGTCCCTACCATCCACCATGTACTCATTGCCTGATTTCCGGCTCTATCGGAACGACAGAGTTGGGAAGGCAGGTGGTGGTGTAGCCATTTACCTCCGCTCCGACATTCCTTGTAGAGTTGTAAGTGCTTCCCCGAATGTGTACTCTGAGTCGGCAGAACATCTTTTCCTTGAAATCTGTCTTCACCATAATAAAGTTCTGCTCGGTGTTCTCTACAGTCCCTCTCTTCACATTGATTACTTCGATACATTCGAGTCTCTGCTCAATGAGCTGACTCCTCTTTATGATAACACTCTCATCCTCGGCGATTTTAATACTTGTCTCATTAAGAATGACTCTCGCTCTGCCCAACTCCAGGCCATTATCAATTCCTTCAATTTGCATATTCTTCCTCTCAACGCTACTCATTTTCAGCCCCATTGCACTCCATCTCTTCTCGATATCATGATAACCTCTAATGTAGACAAAGTTGCTGCCCATGGTCAATTTAACTCTCCTTTCTCTCTCCATGACCTAGTGTATCTATCGTACAAGGTTAGGCTTCCTAAAAGCAGAGGTAAATTCATTTTTGCTCGTAGTTTTAGGGGTATAGACCCTATTGTCCTAAAGTCTGATGCCGCCTCGATTGATTGGTCGTCTGTCATCACTAGTGAGACCGTTGACGACAAGATTCACTACTTCAACACAATTATTCTGGGACTCTACGACAAGTACGCACCAGTAAAAAAGGTTCGAGTAAAACATCTCCCTACGCCCTGGCTCTCTGATCCCATTAAGCGATTGATGGCAAAGAAGAACAGAGCCAAAAGCCTCTACAAAAAGGACCCCACTGATGAAAACTTTGCTGCCTTCAAATGTCTCCGCAATCGGTGCAACCATATGTGTCGCTCTGCCAAGCGCCGCCATATCTATGAGTGCATCGAAAATTATACCCCGGCTCAAGTGTGGAAATTCCTTAGAACCCTTGGTGTTGGCAAGTCCCAGAATCAATTGGTTGGTGATGTCGATCTCAATGGTCTTAATAGTTTCTTCTCCGACCCTCCTGTTGTAATGAATCCCTCTGTTAAAGATGCCACCCTGCATTCTCTGCGCTCCAAGCCATCTCCCACCACCACCCCATTCGACTTCAGTCTTGTCGAAATTGACACGGTTAAGAAGGCAGTGCTTGCCATCTCCTCAAAAGCTGTGGGTGACGACAGTATCTGCTCGAGAATGATAAACAGCATCCTTGATTTCCTCCTACCTGCCATTACACACATTGTTAACTTCTCTCTATCTCAGTGTTCTTTTCCTAATGTGTAGAAAAAGGCGTTAGTTATCCCTCTTCCCAAAACCTCAAATCCATCTTCATTTAAAGATTATCGTCCAATATCTATCCTGCCTTTCCTTTCCAAAGTCCTTGAATCGATTGTCCACACTCCACTCTCTTCCTATCTTTCCTCTAACAGGCTGTTGAATCAATTCCAGTCCGGATTCAGGCCGGGACATAGTACCGTCTCGGCCCTACATAAAGTGACCGATGACATTGAATCGGCAATGGATATCAAGCAGATCACTGTGTTAGCGTTACTAGACTTTAGCAGTGCCTTTAACTGTGTTGATTTTGACATCCTCGTTGAGATACTGAAGTCCCTGAATGTCTGCTCGGCCGCTGCCAGCTGGTTCGGCTCCTACCTGAGAGGTCGTCAGCAGCGTATTAGGACCGAGGAGACTTCCACGGAGTGGTGCGACCTTTCTTCTGGAGTTCCTCAGGGTGGTATTCTTTCCCCTCTTCTTTTCTCCATCTTCATCAATTCCATTTCGGATGCCATTTCTTCTTCTTACCATCTTTATGCCGATGATCTGCAAATCTACCGCCATTTCTCTCCAAGTGATATGATTTCTTCTGTGGGTGCATTAAATGCCGATCTCGAGAACATCAGGGGCTGGGCTCTGTCTCATGGACTACTTGTCAATCCCAGTAAGTCGCAAGCCATAATTGTCGGCTCCAGACACTCCCATAGTGTGTTACAGCATCTGCCTCTTGTTCCTGTAACTTATGATGGAACCATAATTCCGTACAGTACTAAGGCAAAAAATCTAGGAGTTATCTTTGACAATCAGTTTTCATGGTCTGCTCACGTCTGCGAAGTTAGTAGACGAGTCTTTGCCACATTTCACTCCCTCAGGCGCCTTCAAAACTTTCTGCCTCGTCATACTAAAATTACTCTGGCCCAGTCTCTTCTCCTTCCTCTCATTGATTACGCAGATGTCAGCTGGATCAGCGCGAACGAAGAGCAACTGAACAAACTCGAGCGACTTCAAAATCTCGGGATTCGGTTTGTCTTCGGACTGCGTAAGTATGACCATGTCTCCCAGTATCGTAGGGAACTGTAGTGGCTTCCAATTCGTCTTCGCCGGGATACCCATGTTCTCATTCTACTCTTCAATATTCTGCACAACCCTCGCTACCCCAGCTTCCTGCGTGATCGGTTTGATTTTCTTTCTTCGGATAGGTCTCGGAGATCAAACACTCGGTCGCTGCTTGCAACTCCTCAACACAACTCAGTCGCATATGGGCAAGGATTCAGGATCAGTGTTATCAGGCTCTGGAACAAGCTCCCCAGTGCCATCAGGGACAGTCCGTCACTTAACGTTTTTAAGATTCGCTTGAAAGATCATTACTTCTCTCTTCCATAGTATGTATATATAATTTGTATGTGTATGTTATGTATGTATATAACTTGTATGTGTATGATATGTATGTATGAATATTATATTATATAAATTAGGTGTAGTAGTAGTATTAGGTATATGTACCTACTTATATTATTATTGTGTATGAATTATTTTGTTGTGCAAATAGGTTTTACTCTCACAATCCACTTTACTTTCCTATCTGGGTTTGCTGGTAGAAATCTCTTTTATAGAGATAAGCGCGCCTCTTGTACATATATAATTCTTTGTATATCTCTGTATGTTTGTTTTGTGCAATAAAGTATTCATTCATTCATTCATTCATTCATTATTTATGTCCGATAGCGAGGTGAACATTCGCGTCCAATCAGTCAACAAATCACCTGAGAGGTGGGTGTCCCAGGTCAACTGAGCCGCCCATAGCCTTTGCATAAAACATTTGAGATCAAAGGTGACTGGAGAAATCCATCCATTCGGGTCGAACGTTCTCGCAATCGTTGACAGTACTGACCGCTTCGTCCAGGCCTTCGGTGTTTCTAAAACCACCCGATAGTTAAACTCATCATGGACGGGCCGGTACTGAATTCCAAGCACTGACAACATGTTAGGGTTGTCAGGATTCTCAAAAACGTGCGGGTCTTGTTGAAACTCATCTGGGAGACCAGCCATCAACTCAGGGGAGTTGGACATCCACTTGCGTAGTTCATAGCCGCCTCGTTCCAGCAATTGAATGAGCTCGTCACGTCGGTTCAGAGCTTCCTCTACACTGGCTGCCCCTGTGCAGACGTCATCGACGTACAAATCTTGCTCCAGGATAGCGGCGGCTCTAGGATAGCTCACACGGTCACGCGACGCCAACTCCCGCAGGGTACGCATCGCCAAATACGGGCTAGACCGTAACCCATACGTGTTCGTGTTTAACTCATAGACCTTGACTGGCTCGGCCGTGGTCTCACGCCAAAGTATCAACTGATACCTTCTGTCAGCCGGATGAATTACCGTTTGCCTAAACATCATCCGAATGTCTGCGACAAATACAATCTGGTGTCTCCGAAAGCTCGTGAGAATATCCGAGATATCACGACTCAACTTGGGTCCCGAATGTAGACACTGATTCAGGGACATCCCGTTCGAGGTAGGTGCTGACCCATCAAAAACAACTCGAATCTTGCCGGTAGGGGTTCGCAGGACGGCATGGTGTGGAAGGAAACAATGATTCTCAGATCTCCAGTCCACACCCGATACCGACATGTGTCCTAACGACTAATACTCCCTCATGAAATCGACGTATTTTTGTTTAAATACGGCGTCCCTTGACATCCTACGCTCCATCGACATCAATCTCGTCTCAGCCATCTTCCTAGATTATCCTAGTGGCGGTCGATCGGCCCTGAAAGGCAGTCGAGTTACAAAACGACCAGAACGAAGGCGACCAGTACTATTCTGGTAAAACAACTCGCACTCTTCTTCGTCTGCGTCGACTCGACGAACGGTGGGAGGTTCCTCTATCTCCCAGAAACGTTGGATAGCGTCTGACAACGCTGAGCCAATAAGTATGCCATCTGACTCGGCAGGCCTAACCATTGGCAATGCCGGACCCATGATCACGTGACCAAACTTAGTATCCACAGCAATCAACCCGTCCGGCTGAAGAACTCGCCGATCCGACAACAGAAACCTACCCAGAACGTCTGCTCCCAGTAGCAGGTCGACCGGGGCTGGAGTGTCAAAATCGGGATCCGCCAACTTGAGTCCTGATGCCATGACATGCGTCATTACTAAAGCTTGCACGGATGTTTTTGTCAAAATGTCATAACGTGGAGAGAACGTGATCACCGATTGACCAACTACATTCGTAACCGTAACATTCCCCACGCCCCGTATTGATTTATTATACCTATTTAACTTGAGGCCCAACCATTTTGCTAAATCATTCGATACAATGCAGCCCTGAGCTCCAGAATCTAATAGGGCGCGAACGTATGTTGGGTTGCCCGCCAAATCCCAAACAAGCACAGAGGCGATCGGTAACACCACCGTCTCCGGTTGGGGTGCAACAAATGGTTGGGCCGCAAATTCCTAGCGAGGGCCCCCGGGGCCCCACTCTGCCTGTAACCGATCAGGTATGCAGCTATACGCCAGAGGGTCCCATTGTACAATTGGCCCACGCGCCGGTTCCATTGCCACCCTACGATTCCCCGTAAAGGGGGGTGGGCGTGAATTCAACCGTGGCCGCTCCATGAGCGGGGTGGACATCACATGGGACCGACGAGGGCGAGGCGACGAGCGGGGCGACAACTGAGGCGGCGTCCGGACCGCACCCGCATAGCTCGAAGGTGTCCCATGCCACCCGCCCGTTACGGTCTGCTCAACACACCCAATGTCCCGCTGAGTCGGATGCTGAGTCGCAACCGAAAACTCAGGGCCCCCCATGTAATGATCCTGAGTGCGGCCCTGCACCCTAGTACTGCCCTGTGCACGTGGGGACGTTGGCCCCTGAGTTGCGCTCCGAGTCGCAAACGAATTCTCAGGGCCCCATGCCGTGTCACCCTGGGTACGGCCCTGTGGTGGCCGTTGGCCGGACCGGTTCATGCACAACAGATTGTTGTGGGGCCCACCACAATATCCGCATATTTGTGTGCGCGTGCAGTCCCTAGCCATGTGTGGCCCGAGGCACAGGAAACACCAGCTCCGCTGCTTGGCCATCCGGCGCCGTCCCTGAACCCTAAGTTCCCCGAACTTATTGCAATTGGCCACAGCATGGCCAATCTGCCTACAACATGGGCAGGTCTCAGCATGTGGGGTCAATTCATTCACAGCCCCATACGACTGCCGGTTGGTGCGGTCCTTCCTCGTCGGAGGGCCCCTACTCACAGCGCTCCCGGCAGCTCTCTGTGGCTCCGAAGGATGGGTGACCGTCAACCCCAAATTCTCTGCCCGTCGAGCCTCCTCTTCCAAAAATCCGACCAAGTCGGAGAAGGCGGGCAGGTCCTCGGTCGACCTCCCGTGAGACTGTTCGAAACGAGTCTGCACGTCAGCGGGTAGGCGGGAAAGTACAATGTACAACAGTAGGTACGACCATTCACCAACCGGAAGTCCAAGATTCTCTAGAGCCTTGGTGACGGACAACAATGGGTTCAAAACCTCCGTCTGTATGGCCCCGACCTTGTTCACAACCGGGATGCTAAACAAACGGTTCAGTTGGGCATCGGCCAACCTCCGTTTGTTGTGGTAACGTCTGACCAACAATTGCCTGGCCGTCTCATAGTTACCCTCCGTAACTGTCAAATGAGCGACCAGCTCCCTAGGCTCACCCCTCAATGCTGCCACCAGCTGAGCCATCTTGACAGACTTGGTAATGTCCGATCGCATGTGCACCAAACTGTCGAACAGATTGATGAAGCTCATCCATTCACCGGACACGCCGTCAAAAGTAGGCATAGTTATGGCAGGTAACCTGGACCCCGATCCCTGATGCGTCAGAGGTGCTTCAGTGTCACCATCATGGCTGGACTCGCGCTGTCTACGTATGTCCGCAGCCTTCTGCGTGATAGCAGCTGCCATCTCCATACATTGGTCGACATCCCCTATCAACCGTGACAGCCTGTCAGGTGCACAACCATCAACTGATTCCGCCTGCGCGGACATTTCGAGCACCCTATTGTAACGTTCCTTAACGTCCATAGACCGCTCCAATACCACATCATGCCTATCTAAACGGTCTATCAGACCGTGTGCGGAGGAAAACCATCTGAGTTCCTTAGAAACACCCTTCTGGATTTCAGATAACGACATGATCGGAACCACAGATATCGAGAAATAGGTTGAGGGGCGTGGCACGTGCGAACAAATGTAGCTCCGACAGGTTAGATATTAAAAATTCTCGGTAGTCACCGGGCGACCGAAGTGACGAATCCATTTCCGTTGTTTTTCGAAAATGCCGACCTGTGCAATACTCACGTGCAAAAATAGAAGCGAGATTGTGAACTCCAAGAACGCCGGTGTCACATATCACTTGTAGGTCTCATTCCAACTATTATTTCTTCTTAAAACACAAGAAATAAACATTATTACGAAAATAAATCATTCGCGGAAAATTCGTCACGAATTGACATTAAAGTGACAATGTCATGTTGTTCTCTCTAAGTTTACTATACATTGCTTGTTTTGGTTGTTTAATTTCACTATTTATTGCCAAGCTAACACGCAATCAATATTTCACACTTATCTAAGTACGAAAGCAAAAATGCATCGTGATACGGAGGCGAACTGTTACACGCACATAGAGACGACATATAGTGATGGAGATTATAATAGGAGAATTATGTTTTTGAATCGATAGATTTTATCATTCCGCAATTACTAATATAGTTAATGTAATAATATAGTTATTTTATTGCTCATAATACGTAAGTTTATTGTTAGTTATTCCAATGATTGCCAAACAGGCAGTTTAGATATTATGTTTGTTTAAAACCTCGCCCGACGAAGGATAATGGGGTGTTATAAGTATTGATCGGAAATTCCGATGCTTTCAGTCAGGTCCTAAGAGTTCACAGTTATGCTACCTTCAGAAACCTCTTTTCCTCTCTTTCTAGCTGTAAGGATTCTGTTGAAAAAAAGAAGAGAGGCAAAGGGGTCTCGTATGTCGTATGTCTTATAAATATGTCGTATTTACAAACAATTCACTATTTTATTTATAGAACCCGGCATTGTATACGACTGTCTATACCAATGTCTATAAATTATAATCGATCGATGATACACGCTGTCCTTGCATTGTCCCAACACTAGCTCGACTAGCTAGTATACCTGCGGTAGTGTGGGTGTGTTCGGACGATAGGTGCATGACATTGCACTGACCAATAAAAGCGGAGAGATTGATGTACGAGTGGTGTAAATGTATGCGTGTTCTTAGTTTTCGGCGACACTGGTTCCGATACAAGCTTAGCGCCAAGGGCCTATCTCTCGATATCTGTGATCGGAACGATACTTACTCACAATTTGCAGTAACTCAATTTTATTGGACCCTCCAGTCTATAACCCAAACGAGGGAACCCTAAACTATAACTTAAACAATGTTGTTTTCCTTAAACAATAGGAACCGAGTTTTATATCTATATAAATTCTGTAAATAACAATTTAGTCTCCCTTTATCACTACAACACACACAGATAGTCAATATTAGTTCAAGTTATAAATTGCTATAAACTGAAAACAATGTAATAGCCTGCTATCAATAGATGTAACTACCTATGTTAACCAAAACATTCATTCAATAGCATTACTAGACCACTAATAGATTGACTAACTGGTAATTCAATGCAAATTTCAATTCAATATCTGTCTGTCTACTACCAGCAATAGACTTATAGCTTACAATACTACCAATCTATGTGGATACAGGAACAACCAAGTTACTTAACCGCCTATACCTACAGATTGATAGTCATAATTCATAATTCATAATTCATAATTCATAATAGTTTATTGCAAAGACACAAAATTTCACAAGATGGTAAAATAAAAGTTAGTACATTGTGACGCCCTGCTAGGATACAGCAACATGCGAAGGACAGCCAGTTGTCCATTTTACGAAAAATTTAAAAAAAAATTAAAAATGTTTACATTTATGTTCAAAATTGTATAGAGACAATTAACAAAATATTGTAGAGATTATTATTATTAACAATAAATAAATAAATTAAGAGTAAATTATATAAACATTAAATTAGTAATAACATGTAATGAACAAGTAATTAGCGACTAGAAATGTTTACCTAATTTTATCATTGAAAAATTCTTTCACATCATAATAGCATTTTTCAATGAGGAACTTCTTTAAATAAGTAATGAATAGTGTTTCTTTCTCTATGTTTTTTAAGTAATTTGGTATGTGATTGTATATTTTGATGGCCATATGATGGGGACTAGAAGACACGAGTTCTAACTTTGAAAATGGTTTCTTTAATTTATTTTGGTCTCGATTATTCCTTTTATTTTTATTTTCTAGAGGGGAGTATAAGTTACCATGTTTTCTTACAAATCTGCAAGATTCTAATATATAGATAGAAGTTTAGGTTAGGTTAGGTTAGGTTAGGTTAGGTTAGGTTAGGTTAGGTTAGGTTAGGTTAGGTTAGGTTAGGTTAGGTTAGGTTAGGTTAGGTTAGGTTAGGTTAGGTTAGGTTAGGTTAGGTTAGGTTAGGTTAGGTTAGGTTAGGTTAGGTTAGGTTAGGTTAGGTTTTTTTTTTTATAGTAGGGTTGCACCTGGGAAAAATCCTCATGGACGTCTGGGAGGGGAGACCCAGACAGTGTCGGACTCTTACCGACTAAAAAACCCTGATGCACACCCTTTACATTTTACCCTTATCTTAGACAAGGCCTTTTTTATTACGTTTATGTTATTATATCTTATCATTATTTATCTAACTATCACAAAACTACTATAACTAACTAATCTAGGAGATACTTTTTTTTTTCTTTTTATATATGTAAACACAATTTTTTTTTTTTTTTTTTTTTTTTTTTTCCTTTTTTTTTTTTCCATAAATTAAACTATTTTGTACGACCTATTTGAGCACTTATAATAACCTACCTTTCACACTTTGTCTTTATATTTATCTCTATGATATTTTCTCATATCATCAAAATATGATAATATCATGGTTTCCTTAATTCTACTTATTTCTTTT